>LR994589.1:9618031-18908031 GCA_905187575.2 Celastrina argiolus
AAACTGCCTATATAGGTAGGTATACATTTTTATTTTACAAGCGATTACAAATACAGAATCAAAATATTTTATTTCCTAATTAAATGTAACTTAACAAACTTTGTATGGAACAATCAACAAAATAGGTTACCACCTGTTCAAAGTTCAAACCTAGCCCGCCGAGAAGAATCGGCGTAAGAAACTCGGATTGATTAATTATTAATAATCGTATTATTACAACTAACTAAAGCAACACATTTTAAGTTTAGCTATTTATAGGTACCTATTTATCTGCTATATTATCCAACCATTTTCATTCATCAATCCATCCATGCGAACACAGCGCAATCACACATACTATACAACACCAGTCATTCCTTCACACCATCCTAGGCCTAGTCTAGACTAGAAATTGGTCGTATGTGCTCGGCAACCATGGGAAATATAAACCGCCTGTTCCAGGCACTACAGTACTTGAAGAGTGGTTACTTTGCTCGGAGGATACTGTATAAATCACCCAATAACAAGTGAAATGGCCGACTTTTTACCAAGAATGATAAATGACAATGTTGCCCGTGTTTGCATTTTGCGGGGATATTAGCTAGCTTAAAATTCCCCTGTGGTATATTCTATATTTGTTGTTATCTATTCCATATTTGTTTTGTTATTCTATATTTGCTAAATTTCATCAAGGTCTGTCCAGTAATTTTTGGTGCCTACTCACTACAGACAAACAACATCTAATATGGCCTACGTTCAGTAGTGAACGACAGTATGCTGATAATGATGATTAGCGATTACAAGTTAGAAAAGCCTCTAATTTCATATACAGCGTGTTACCAAAACTGTCATCAGCAGTGTGGAAAGCTGTTTCCTTCCGGTCGCCCACGGCCCGCCCCCGTACCAACTGCCGTATCAATCACAGTGCTACGACATTTAATGTACAGCCTTAACCAACATATTACACCAAGGCTCCAGTCACATTGGCGCAAAGTCGAAGCGTCGCGTGTCACGTGTCATTTTTAACTCCCGAATACAGAGGGGTGTTATAAGTTTGACGTGTCTGTGTCTAGATAGACATACAAACAGACACGTCAAATTAGATCCAAATCGGTTCATCGTTTTGGCTGCTACGATGATCTCATCGTAGCACCAAACGGATTAACCGATTTGGATCTAGTTTTTATTGTTTGAAAGGTGACGTGATCGAGAGTCTTTCCAGCTGTAATTCATTATTATCAATTTGCTCAGACTGCTTGACAATTTTTTTTTACAAAGTTAATTGCATTTGCTAGAAAAACGCTCGCTATATATTTATGATTTGTATCTTAATAATAATTGGAAATTAGAGACGAATATGCTATGGAAAAAATACTAAAAAACGCGACGCTTCGACTCTTGCGACGACGACGCCGATGTGAGTTGAACCTAACATAAAATATTTTGCATAATATAGTTGCTATAAAACTAGTATACATACTATTATTGGTAATACCGTATACGGTAAACAAGAACATCTTGTAAAACCTTACAGTTCAGAAAAATAAATATCTTAAAATAAGAAGTATCTTCTAGAACCTAGTAGAAATTTCATACAAACATTATATTATAATTTCATACACCCCTCTATAAGCCCTTAGAGGTTACATTTTTCAAAATCACGACTTAGTATAAGCCTATGTATAAACTTAATATTATTTTATTATATATAGATTTATTTATTCTGGAGAGTGGAGATTTCATTTTATAAATAAATTTAACAAAGAGAAGCATAAATTTGATTAATAGAATTTTTTTTTCATTTTATAATTATCTAATTATAAAATGCAAAAAGTTTCAATATTTACTATCAAGTGGTTCTTTGCCTCATAGCAGTAGGTATATTAATGCAACATAGTCAATAAAATTCATTTAGATACCGATAATCTTATATTGACGTATAGTAGCAGTAACTCTTTATTTTTATGGCATAGCCCACCTGGGGCTAAGTGGCCACCGTGGTTCCGGACACTGTGGTTTAATGCCAGTAGACCAGTGAACCACAGAAACCATGCGAGGCAAAACAATAACTCACGTTCATTATGCCTATAACCTGCTTTGTGTCAGTAAGGAATTCGAACTCCTGTGTTCTGGGTTTCTCACGGAAGAGTTCGAATTAAATGTGGCTTGTCTGGATATAGTAAGTAGATTCAAATTTTTTAAGCAGTCCACAGGAAAGTATGGTATAAAAGGCAGTCATAACAGACACTGTTTGCTGAAATAAGAAGCCCAATTCACGTTAAACCATATTCTTAAAACTATAATTAATTGCATTAAGCAAATCTTTCCACGGAAATTATCTAGTATTATTTACCCTTCCCCAGTTTAGTTTATTAAGGGGTTATTTTTGTACTTCAAAGTCAGAACTCAGGTTCCTTAGCCAAGACGTCACCGCTAATTACAATTGCTTATTGCTGCAATATCTATGGCATGCCGAAGTAAGAATAGCATCTCCCCATCAACCATCTTTCTCGTGGGTGAATGGCAGTGTTCAGCATTGCGCTTGCCGAACCGCCTGTCGAGCGTGGTGAGTAGCCACTACGGGGGTATTATACAATAATTTGAGGGAGACTCATGTCCAGTAGTGTTCTCTATTACATTGTCAAGAATGGATGTGAATCTCTACATTCTTAGCCCATATGCTGCAACGTCGCCTAATTAAGTCCCAGATGCAAGTATCACAACAAGGTACGCTCAACCGATTACATCACGTCTAAATCTGAGCGAAGGTTGAGTGGGGGCGTCCACATTCAAATTGATATTTCCTTTCAAATTTACTTCAATATTAGATAATATGAATATTTATCGCGTGTCATGGCGCCGATTGTGTTTTCAATTGGATAATTAATTTATTAACATACGATCATATTTTATGCACCAGAAAAACTCTCCAGACTTCCTTTAAAGGCTCATTCAATCGCCTCCAAAGACGTTAATAAATTAGTCGAGTTTTTCATAGTCAATGAATATACAATTTGCGTGGTGGGTATATACTGTATAGCAAAATATAAACTTGTTTATTTTCCTGTTAAATCACTGTTTCATTATTTTAACGTATGAAGTAAATTTCATATTCCATATAGATAATAATGCATTACATTCGACCTATAAGATATACGTCTTAACTAAGCGACACATAACAACATGATGCCAAATACTTCACTCAAAACCAGAATGGCGTGACGTCCATTCATTCACAACTCCAAGGAAAATCGTTTATTGTTCTTGAACTATAATTAAGGTTAACGCATACATATTTAATATTTTACGAGCCTGGCCACTCGGCCCTGACACGTGCGTACGACACAAATTCGCTTTCCATTGATAAAAACTTCGCCCACACTAGCCTCCATTCACCGGCGCCATGCGTTGCGCAACCGTCCCCTCGTACGTCCCCTCGCCGTCCCCTCAGATGTCTGTGCTCCCCCTCCGTCCCCCGCCGGAGACCTTCGAAGCCTTCCGCAACAGTTGTCACTTGTCTGCAATCGCTTGTCTCGAGATGGACACCGTTAGCCAATAACAGTGAAGTTACAGTAACTGTCTAAAAGTTCAAGATAACAATGAGGTTGCTTTTAACGTTAATTACGCAATTGCTTTTCGATGTAAGCATAAACAATATAAGCAATAAATATATGATTTTACTACAATCTGAATGGCGTTTTTATGTATCACAGATATACTTTTTCGGTTATTACCTATATCGTGTTGTAAATTGTTTATTATTGTTTCGTAAAAAAGTTTTTTTAACGTACCTAGTTCCTAACTCATAAAGTTTAAAATAGATCCTAACAAAAATTTTAAAAATAAGATTCAATATTCTCAGTTTATTTTGAACTTGTCTGGACAAAATGCTTTTCTAGTCCTATCGAAGAAGAAATTAATTGTAGAATCTGATCAGCATATAAATTAACTACACACTTCACTTCTCTTAACTAGCTAGGTTTATAGCTACATAAACGACTGACCTGAGTCCACATTAAATACACGAACTGACCAGCGCTCTTGGCTATCGCGATGGCAGCTAGTTTACTTAATACCGAGTTACTTCAAGCTTAATACCAAGTTACTCCTACATTAAATCACTAAACGGGCGCATACGTTGCACGTTTTATTCCATACCATCGGGGCTATCAGAAATATAAATATTGCCGTAATAAGCTCTATCAGTTCTCGGTAATATCCAATGAGACGAAGAAAAGGATTGTAAATGAGATTATCGGTTTGCCGTAATGTAATATCACGCGTTTACAAGCGGGACAGTGCGGGAGTCGCTATCGCATTAAAGTCTCCGATCGGGCCTCGAACTCGTATTAATTGATGTTCAATTTATTCGAATTTACAACACCCTGTACCTGAAATACTGAGACCTGGAGCCCATAATATCACAAATTTATTGCTGATTACGTATTAATGAAATTTAATTAAAAGATCATAAAAGACTTTTATTTAGCTACAAGGTGAAACGAATAAGGATAAAAATATATTATTTGGTAAAGTTTAATTAGCTTACGTCAGGAATTTTATAAAACCGTGTTACGGAATTTCTTACATAATTTAATCAATGTTATAATTAGAAAATATTATGGAATAAAAAGGCAAAAGTTTTTGATGTGTCGTTTAATACCATAAAGCGTGAAAATTTAAATGATTGCGTAACTATTTAATGGGTATAAACACCGCTAAATATTATATTTCATACTCCTTTCATTCTAGTATTGGCATGTTGGTTTTATTTACTAATATTGTAAAAAGGAAAATTTGTTTGTTTTCGAAAGGTTCAGATATCTGAGCCTGTCGAAATCTCACGTGTACGGCTCCAGAGGGAGTTTATTTTTCGTACAATGTCAGGGAAAAGTCTGTCATATACATATACAAAATGTAATAGAAAATGAGTGATTAAAATTTATTGGCGTAATTCTTAAGTGATATTTTGTAGGAAAAGTGGATGCTTTGTAATGATGGATGATATTTTGTAGACCATACGATCTTTGAGAATAAATTTAAATGTTGCAAAAATATTTGAACCAGTCCTATAATATATGATTGGTGATTCTACACGTGGATTTCATTCAACTAGCCAATATCCATTGTTATTTACTGATCCGATCAGAAACATAGATAAGGCACCGATCATCCTTAACCAATATCAAATCCGAAAACCAATAAACCTCATATATAGCTCTTATATACAAAGTGAATTGTATACAAGGGTATGCATCCTTTCATTTTATATCTCATTTTTTTACACGTATAAAAACCTGCGAAGTGTATAATAATAGTAGTTTTTTTAGATTTCTATTTTATTTATTACGCTTCACATGATAATAAGGCAAATTTAGAAATTATTGTAAGTATATAAAGATGTGGGAATAATATTTAACGTGAAATACATTTTGAAACTGCCTACAGACTATGTCGTGTGCAGATGGATGTGTCTGAACCAGTTTTCAATTAAGAATACATTTAAATTCATTAAAAATTGTTAAAACTTTCCACGCGTTGGCAACAGTGAATGATTTAAGAGTGTATAATCATTTTATGGACACCGTGACGACTCATTTTTAATATCTTTATTTATGATAAGATTCACAAAATTTAAATATAAAAATAAAATATTTTATCGGATTGCGGTGGAATTTGGTTATTTTATAATAGTTTATTACATAAATGTATGTATGTTTTTATGAACTGCAACTATTTATTCTTGCAGAACCTATGTAACTGTGTAGCGTATATTATATCAAATATTGGTTTACGTTTTCGCTAGTTTCGGCAAAAACATGGATATTTGGCCATATTCCTATCGAATGTACGAGTACGTTCGCCTATAAAAATTTGATAAATTTTTATTTTTCGTCTTAGCATTTTAACATTCGAAATATTATTTATTTAAACCGAGAGCTTTATGTAACAACTGACAACTACGTGAGTTTATCGAATATCAATTGAGATTCGATTAACTTAATGACATACTTTTCTGCAATTCTCTTTTAATAATGTTATGAAGACGTAGGTAAATTATTCCTGCTAACACCGCAGTTAATTGGCTACTTCGTGACGTCTTTTCTTCATTTAGAATACAGTATAAGTTTAGGTCACAAGTGGGAGCCTGACCTGGGTTCGTGGGCGGAGTGGCGGAGGTCTGGATAGTGTATTTCATATTTAATGGACGATCGAGATAAGATCCCTGCTCCTCATCTCCGAGTCACGCATAGAGCAACAATAGTGCTCAGTGCTTTAGAGTGCCTTCCAACCCTCGGCATACTTTTTGTAAGACTGATACTCGGGAAGATTTTTCCTCGATATTATTCTGACTTTTGTAAGACCGATACTCGGGTAGATTTTTCCTCGATATTATTTCTGACTGACTTTTGTAAGACCGCTACTCGGGTAGATTTTTCCTCGATATTATTTCTGACTGACTTTTGTAAGACCGATACTCGGGTAGATTTTTCCTCGATATTATTTCTGACTGACTTTTGTAAGACCGATACTCGGGTAGATTTTTCCTCGATATTATTTCTGACTGACTTTTGTAAGACCGATACTCGGGTAGATTTTTCCTCGATATTATTTCTGACTGACTTTTTGTATGACGTGTGCGTAGAACTATTGCAATCAGTATGTTCTATTTTTCACCTTCCAAAAGTCTGTCACCGATTATTTCTTTAAGATCAGTAGGCCTACTACTAAATGGATCGACATTAGGATTGTATTAGAATTGAAATCATTTCTCTATTTAAACACGATGTGCCAATTTGATACGCAATGGGCACTAGTATCAATTTTAAATTTAGAAAACTGTCAAATTTTTATTAAATTATCGTTTTTTTGTCTCTGCATCACCCTATGGTTGACTGGTAAAGAATGCCTCTCGGCATTAAGTCCACCATTGTACGTTATGGAAAAAGTGTAAATAAGTAAATAAATTCCAATCCAATCCCAATTTCGATCCATTTAGGAGTAGGCCTAATAATCTTTAAAAAAAAAAAGACACCAAACTCGTTGTGGGGAGGTATTATAAATATACAATATCTACCTGTATACTGCCCAAGACCAGTCCAGTTGGCCGTTGGACGGATGAACGACACGACTGGGGAAAGAACAGACCTTGTACGTGCGCATCCAACGCATTGGTCATGCTTTCTTATCAGACAATCAAGTGATCAGCCTGCCTTGTCCTAACCAGACATAAAAACGCCATTTTTGTTGTTTGACGCGAGATTTGGGAAGGATTCGAACCCACGACCTACTGAGTCGAGAGTCAAGTGCTAAACGACTGGACCACGGAGACAACGTATAAAATATGATAAAAATAAACAACTCACGTCTTTAGTTTGTAAAAAGTCATTATCATCAGTTATTTTACATTTTAAGGCAAACTTTTTTAATTGATCATAAGAAAAAATACCTTAAAAATCTTGTTACAAATTTAGATCAAACGGACAGGTTAGAAAATTCTCACAGGTCAAATAGATTAGTAACACTACGCGCGTGTATATACTTAAAAGTCAATTGAGACACCAAACCTTCAACGTTCTCATCTTAAGTGCTTTAATAACTAGGTAAAATAATTACCGTTATTTGTTAAGTAATATCCGTCGGATGATTTATTCAATAAACTGTCCAGCGGTTCATTACACGTCCCACTGAACTATAGAACATGTCAAGGAGACGTTTTTGCCCCATGCTATTAAGTCCATCAGACATTGCTTTTGCTACGATACGATACAACACAGCTTATAAGCTTGAAATATACTTATTTTTGTCGGAAATATCCCCGTCCGAAGAAAGTTCACAATTCCGAAATTAAAACTGTGCGTTAATACAATAGGATTGATAATAATCGATGTACGAGTTGTCAAGTTTGACATTACCTTTTGACTCGCTACTAGAGAGTGTTCGATTTTCAAGTCTATTGTGTAATCCCAGAGTCGTATTCTCGATGCTCTGAAGTTTTTCGGTCGATCAGATTCCGGATCATATAAAGTACGATCAGGCGCATTAGTCGCGGCCAATGCTTTCTAAACTATTTAAAAAATAAGCTTCTAAATTTAAAATTCGTCGATATAAATATCTGAAGTGGACGATTTACATAATATTATCTTTTGTTAAGTGCACACGGGTGTAACATAATTTTAGCTTAACGCCAAACGCCAATGGAAAAGTAATGTCGGAACCGAATCATTTACGATATTAACCCAACTTAAGAAGACGTTGACATAAAAATAGATGTAACCATTTAGAAATCGAATAATAATTATAATATCAATAATTTTACTTTATGTCCCAAACCCCAACATTAGATAACGATATTTTAATGATGTTGAAGAAGATTGTTAAGCAATTATTAATCCAAATTCATCAATCATCAATCAATCCATAAGGTTACTATTGGTAAAAAGAAAGCGTTATAAGATATAAAGTAGTACAAAATAAAGGAAATAGTGTACTAAGACTCTTTAAGGGGAAACGCAGACGGGACACTTTTTGTGCGATCGAGTCTGAGACACACAACACTTTTACATGGCTTTGTGCCTGCGTCTCACATATTATGTTAGGTACCGCATATAATTTCATAGTTCCTATTTTTAACTGACTTCCAAAGGTCCTCCTTTGGAAGTTCTCAATTCGCCCTATTTTTTTATGTAGGTATGTACACCAATTACTCTGGGGTTAATGATCCAACTTGCGTCATTCTTTTTTTATTCGCTGCCATTTGGTCCCATAAAAAAGTTATGTAGTTTGACCCTGTAGTTTTTATTTTACGAACATATTTCACCAATTTCCATAGGTGATACATATTTGGCAGTACATTTTTCATATCGATGATTTATGTATAATGTATAATATTATGTAGTTTCAGTACGGCTAATTTAGGAGTTTTACACTTTCGCATTTATATTTGACTCTCGACACAAAAAGGAGGTGGAAATAATAAATATGGTGTACGTCATTCTGTCTATAGCATCGTAGCTACAAAACGGATTTTTCTTTTACTTTGACTTAGAGACACTAAAAAGTAAAACATAAAAAAGAAACTCCGTGTAAAAAAACCGACTTTAACAACTAAAAAGCATAAAATAATGTTGAAGTCGGGTTTTAAAACGTAGTTTCTTTTTTATTACAGACTAAAAAGTGCATTACGGTCAGTCTGCGCTTCCCCTTACAAAATATAATCTATGGAAACAACTAAAATATTTCTTAAAGAGTAGAAAACTGAAGTTGTTTATCGTCGCGTTGAGATCGAGATAGAAGCAGAGTACCAGTAAATATTGTTTTTCAATTGGGGGTTTTATTTCCCTGTTTAACACGAAGTTGCGGGCACAGCTAGTAAATATAATAATTGACTGCCTCCACTGTATCCCTATTGGCTGAAATCTCACACCAGAAATCTGACCTTTTCTTGGAACCGACTGTTATTAGTTTCAATATTAACTACGAGCTTATGCAGGAAGTGAGAGGCTAGGAGGCTGTATTAAACAATAGTATTGGCAATGCGCGTGCGCCGCGGCGGGGGCGGCTCTTGAATGGACCGTGACTCAGTGAATCGAGCCTCATTCATAACTGCGCATCATGCGCAGTTTGTCTTGATGAAAACAAAAGATTAGATATCTACGCAACACATTAATACTGTATTCCAAAAATAATGAAAATACTTACACACGGTTTGCTCATTGTCTGATTAGAATTAGCACTTGACAGACAATGACTTAACATTGTCTCGCTTGACGAGCGTGTATTTTTATTAGTATCGGGGTATTCCTTTTTCCTTAACTAATTAAAATTACAACTCGTTGCTTATACAATGTTGTTGTCTTTGAATATGGTAGAAAAGTTACTTGACAAACAAGGACACCAACATTGTAGATATACGCTGTGTAACTATTTTATTAGTCAGCACTCAGCGTGTTAAAAAAAACAATACTATTGCCAACGATAACTCTAATAAGTATTACCAGTAGTAAAGAGAGTAAGCATATTTCTTGAAATCAAAATAGGGAATGGCAAATGAAAAACAAACAGACTAGACTTACGTGTGGTCAGCTCAGCCTATTTCTCAAAGGCAAAGGTTACGAGATTTTGACCTGGAGATCTGGTGATAGCGTTTAACTAGACGTTTATAATATATAATTGTTTGCTGAACGGCCAGCTTGTTTTATATAATGACCTCTCGTCCACAATACCACAAAGTTATGGTTCTGATGGACACAGGGAATATACTGTAATATACACAAGTAATAATAAATTAATATAAATTACTTGTGATTGCTCAAGTTTTGTTTTGATTATCACGAAAATGTTAGGAATATTACAATTATTCATTTTACGCATAAAACCAGTGCACTCTACATTTTACAATGTTATAAAGAAATCATCGAATAGTTATTGTTCGTCTATAAATAACTTTCAACGAATATAATTACGTTTAATAGCTATTTCAAGAGCAAGATACCAAAATACAATCGTCGGTGGGCGTCGACACAGACAGCTACACCAGACAGGGTCCTACAAAGAACTTGATATCCCCCAGGCAACAGAAAATCATAAACTCGACTAAGTACTACCAAAACCGTCTGCAACATTAAAACGGAACCATATTGGTTTCGATAAATGGCAACTTCTAGATAGTTCTAGATAGCTAATCAGACAGGCGGTATATTTACAAACGGGCTTTGCATTCAAACAATCACAGGTTAAGGTGCAACGCATACGGACCACTGACGACCGCGACCGGTGCAAGTGGCCAACGATAGCCTGTTGGCGACAATAGCGCACTGTCTACATTATTATAATGTTTAGCATCCCACAAAAAATAACCAACTTTGAAGCTGTTGCGGAGTGTTTGAGTACGGTGGCGCTCAAGCTGGAGGTCGCAGGTTTGAACACCTACCGAAGTAACAAAAGTTTTCAGTGTTCCTGGGTCATCGATTTGTATATTAATATAATAAAAATCTTAAATATGTGTATAGTGTTAAATATATTTCCGTTGTCCGTGGTGTGAAGCGTCCATAGATATTATTAATATTATTATTTGGTTCTTTGATATTTTGTTTACATTTATTTAGATTAAATTGGTCCCGAACAGTTCTTTCTCGCTACTACCAAGCTGCTTTACATCCCCGCCCTTCGTCAACAATTTACCTTAGATGAGTCGTATCGAGTGTCGTGCACCGACAAGAAATCTAGATAATTATATTGCTAATTGAATCTCGACGTAGCCATTGCAAGCCATTAAATTTTCTTGCAAAAGTGGCTGTCGCTACAGTGATCGGATGCAGTGGGCCGTGGGCCGTCTGCACTGAGCCTTTTGCGCCAATATCGGCCTAACAAGATCTGTCATACATAATACGTAGATAAATAAACGATAGTCAAACAATAAATTGCGTAACCGGGCGGTCTAATATGTTAACAGTTTAGCTCTGATAACAATTCCTTGACGCCTAGGGTTGCCAGCTGATTGTTTAAATTATACCTTCGTTTTACCCACAGTTTTGTTGGTTAGGTAGGTTAGAAAAATTAAATGCAGAATTATTTTGTTCTAGTCCCTTACAGTGATATGTGTCTCACAATTAAACTGACGTTAATCATTCCGCAGTTTAGTCAGTTTAAAAAAGCGTATAATAAAAAAAATATGAATGAAAGTACGAATATCTCATTAATTAAATACATTTATTTCCATATTCAAATTCAAATTCAAATTAAACAATTTAAGGTAACCAACGTGTAAGCTTAACAATTTTGAATATCAAAAATTATCCTTGAATTGATTAAAGAATCACTTAATCCTGGGTAAGATATGCGTCCTGTTACCTGTACCTTTAAGGTTCTAAGCATTGCTGTTGCCCTAAAACGTTCGGGATCTGAGGTAAAGTAAACACCGGATTAGAATTTAGATGTAGCGGACGGATAATCTCTTATTTATGAATGCTCTCGTTACACTCATTTTAACTCCACATTCACTAAACAGATAAGAAATATTCAAGTTCACTAATACACGCATTTCGAGTGTGATTTGTTATTCATTTTGTATAACGAATCTAAGTGTAGGTACTAGGTAATTATATACTAGTATAATATTTAAAATTCTCGGTTAATATGTTATGTATATACCAAATAATACATCAAGCATTATACACATTGCCCGGTCCTTAGGAAAAATTTCCATAATAGGAGTGTAATTTGATAATAACTATTTAAAGATTCTAATTGTCCGGGCATTATACATACTGTCAATAACTATCAATAAAATATGTTTAATTACAATTTGTAGGGTTCCGTCCTCAAAGGAATACGGGACCTTGTTGACGATGACGTCGGTACTCACACTGGATGTCGCGGGTTCGAATCCCGCGGAAGGAACATAAAAATTGTTCTGTTTCTGTCCTCGTCCATGACGGATGTGTATTAAATGTGTCTATTAGGAATAAAATAAAAAACTTAAATATGTGTGTAGTATAGTATTAAATATATTATTCCATTGTCTGGTGTGTAAACCTGTAAACCTGTAATATAATTTCTTCGGATACTTAGCACCAGTCTAGATTGACGTGGTTCGAAGCGTCAATAGATGCACGCTGAATGACAGTATCTGATTGGGCAAAGCTCAATGTTTCCTCCCCACCCCGCATCAAATTCAACTTTTTTATCAAATTGCTCAATTGTCAATTACCAATATCATAATGACCGAGCAATGTGATAAATAATGGAGTTTATATTGTAATGAATAACTTCGCCCGATATAGCAAGACATTATTCATAATGCCCGCGCATTATACATAATGCCTTGATTGATTAGCCGGTCCATAACATATATAATATATTGCCATAAAAAGCGCTAGTAGAACATCTTCAACAAGTATTTGTCAATCGTACACGAAATTTCATTAAGTAACCACAGTACGAACCGAAATAAAATTTTGTAATTGAAATCATACATTTCATAATACCGCAATAAATATAAATTTAATGATAATCCGTATTAATGTGTTTGACCCGTTCGATATAGAAAGTCGCGTCGGCCAAGTGCGCGGGTTCGCGACGATTTTGGCTCGGTCGTGACGCGGGCAGACTGCGATATAAACTTTCATAATCTGCCACACTCGAGCCCTGCTAAATTGGTTTATATTATGGGCCATCTATTTGGAAATATGAGCGTGAGTGGCTCTATAAAGAAGCCTCGGAGATGTTTATCGCGTAACTAGCTGTCCGGAATGGCGACGGCCGCGTCCAGCGCAATCTCTATTGCACTCGCTTTTTCCACTTAAAATGCATGTAGGCTAGAAAATTGCTTTTTACTTTACTTTGCTTCGGTGTCATATAAATAAACATTTAACGAAGAAAGATGTAACAGGTCTAATGTAAAAAGTGAACTAACCATTGATGATTTTTTTGATGTAGCAAAATTTATTTCTATCTTCTTTTAATTTCTTTATTTACCTTCACGAAATAATGTTTGTGAAATAGGAGATTATTGTTTGAATAAAAATAATATATTGACATACCTAGAAGTTTTATTGTTCAGAATAAGCGATTTAATAAAATTATGTATGCATTATGTTCAATTTATTGTATAAATTACTATATTGTTTGGCCCCCCGCGTGACTTTCGAATATTTTTTGTTTGGAATTCGGAATTAGCCTAAAAAACCCATATTGGAGCTAACTGAGGTGGAATCGTTTGAATAGTTCTCATTATTTACGAGTTTACATTATACACAGAATTTTGGAATTTATGCGATTTGGTATTTGGTACAGGTGGTGCAGGTCAAAATATTTCCTAAAACGTTATTACCTAAGTGATAATAAGTTATTTTTGTGTTATGTTATTAGGTTTGATTATTCCAATTCAGACTAAGATCATAATACTCTTCATATTCTTGTTGATCCTTTTATGTATATTGAGGCGAGTATCCACACAGAAAATAGTCATGGCTAAAATTTATTATTTAGCTGTATTACTACTGGTCTAAGTAGAACAAATGGATCCTATAGGTATGATAAACTTTACGTTCCTAATCTTAAAACCATGACCTTTTCATAATAATCCATAACGATTCCATTTGACGATTTCCGTCTTTTTGTATCAAAACAAGCCATTACATCTATTGGCAAGTGCGTGTGTGTGTGTGCGCTACACCCACACCGCTGGTTTTGTGAATGGATGCTATGGAGCTTGCAACAGCCGCCTACGTGGAGTCTGAGGTCGCCAACTTTCATTCATTATTCGTGCCCACTTATTGTCTTGCCAAAATACTAGATAGTGCGTTAATTTATTTATCTATTATATTAATTACCTCCTTGTTTAGTCATATTAGGTTAAGTATTTATGATACTCGGAATATCGTTGGACCGTTATTATATATTCACATCTTTTGCAATTCACATCTTGAAGCTCGATTTTGGTACCACAAGATGTGAATTGGTTATGACGTCATAACTCGTAACCTAGCCTACAGTACCAAAATACATAGTAAATAGCCTACAATTTATATCGGGAGTAGCCTATAATTAATTACCAAACTTTCTTAAGATTTTTAACTTATTTTCTTTTTTATTTAGTTTCTCCTTTCAATTTTAACAATATATGCCGTGCCCTTATGCAGGTAATAAAAGCGGAAACATTTAGAGGCTAAGCCACATTTATCATTTGAAGTCTGACTCACAAGATTAACAGATGGTCATCAAAATAAATAAGCAAGTAAGATGGGAAGCCGCGATCACTGCGGATAAGATAGTCATTTTAAAAACAAGATTTTTGTATAATGGCCGGTATAACTCTTGGTAGTATTTAGGGAATTCTATTTCAGTTAATTTGATTAAAATATACGATTTTTAGACCTCCGTGTATACAATATAGAGTGATATATTGCACTAATGAGTCCAACAACCAACGTCTCTATATAAGTAGTCAATCATGTGACCGAATGATCGTTAGCTTCTAGAATCTTCATAAATTTACATCATTTACTTCTTAACTCGAGGCTAGGTACTTATCTATTTGAATATGACTTTTCTGTAATAAAAACTAACTAGAGGCAAATGAACTTCTAACCAAATATTAAAAAAATTTAAGACATTAATGGATGAAGGTGATATGTATAAAAATTATTTCGTTTCGAAAAAATTGAGTTCTAACTGTGACTTCAAGATTTTAAAATACGTCGTTAAATATAAAGAACATTAATCTCAAACCCAACCTCACATGAGAACCTATTTATCTGTCAAATAGGGACCTAGGTATTTGACGGTTAAAAAAACGTTTTGATGTGAGGTTGGGTTTGAAATTGTTTTATTTATACGGGCCTAGAATCAATGTACTTCATACGTTACTACAATATTATATCCTAAATTGTTTAAATGACAGTTTAAACTCAATTTTCTGGGTAATTTTTTTTTGCGACATGTCTTCAATTGTTAAAACACAATTTTACTGTATAGAGATACGTTTTTCTGAGAGCCATGCAGTAGACGGTAGACACTAGACAAGTCAAGTGCCATGGCCTCTCGGGCTAGGCTTACTAGTTTTATTTAATGCTGTGCTTGTAGCCTTTAATAGTAAGTTTTAAAATCATGGAATGTGATAATATATTATCACATAATATGTACACTTTTCAAAATATACATGAAACTTCGATACCTGAAATATACTCTAGTCTTAGATTTAATATAAAGTCTAGCGTTTCAATCCAGTATTCACTGAGACTATCAGTTGATTGGTTTGATAGATCGATAAGAATATTGATTGCATTTTTAGAGAGAGTTTTAACGTGTCAGTCTTAATGAGGCTGGCACATAAACTACATTGCAAAACATTTAGATTAGCGTAGTCCACTTTCACAGTTTGTCTGATTCGTTAGTGCTTCCCGTACTAATGAGTTGAGACTACGAACCAAAAAGTCATAATTTCTTTCTTCTTGACTAGGGCTGTCAGCAATCTAATAAAGATTAAAAAGTATATATTACATTTTCTTTTCTATTTTCTTCTAAATTTTTTGCAAATATCTAGGTTTAGTTAATTACACACATTCTTCTGATTAATAAGTATAAGCAATATGTAATATTTATATACAGTGAAATAATGAAAATGGTATAACCGAATTTTATAACATTATCAAAATCCTTGTCAGAAGGCATCCCTAATTTGTGTAACCTCATATTATTACATAAAGTAACTATGCATGTGCTAATAGATCGCTTGAATGGCTGTTTTAGCACTTGGCTCTTTCACAGACCCTGCAATGTTGTGTCAACACCAATAGTTTGGTAATCTCTACTAATATTGTTTTGAGGTCGAAAATCTGATGTCAATATTTAGTTTATCACATTCACACGGGAATATGTGTATTTGTATTTCAATTTTAGCCATTTATGTAAAGCGTGTAAATAAGTTCTTGAATTGGTGTTTACGCTTTTTGCATAATATTGAATTCGGAAAGTTTTCAGCTACTCTTTCTACGTTACAAAATAATATATTTTAACTTATCAAATTCCTTAATTTTTCTAGCTTTTCAAGTTGTACATACATACATATATTTCAGTCACTAGTAGCATCTACTTCTACTATATGTATGTATTTATTATAGTTTTCTTTACTATTTCAGAATACATTTTTTAGTTATCTCGAATGTTATAGTTTCATATAATTATTTGTATGTCTCAATGGTTGTATCAAGATATTATTATTCATATAACTTTTACATCTAATTAGTGAGTTGACTGGTTCTACATCAATCGTCCGTGCCACGCGTCCGCCGTCCGGCCCGTCCGGGCTCCACCCAGCGCGTCCGAAATGCCTTCGTTCATTGACACGTGCGGAACCAGTTTTGGGCGAGTTTTTCTCAATGGCCGCTTCCTTTGTTAGAGTAAACATATTCAAATGTTGCGATTAATTCATGGCTAGATAGGCTTATGAATGGAGCGCGGATGTGTGGTTTGCGTAGAACACACATACACGCATACACACAAGAGAATTTGCATACCCGTTTAGGAGCGCCACGTGCAGTTACCTTTTTAATATACGATATTTAAATGTAAATTGAGCTTGGAAGTCTAATGCAATTTAGTAGATCGAGATGTAATGAGGGCCCTTAAAATTATGTGGCCCAGCCCATGTCAGCAGTAGTTTAGCCGTAGTCTTATATTTTTGTAGGCAGGATATGCCTTAAACTATATATATTTTATTTATTCTAAGTATGGGAATAATTTTATTTCGATGCTGCATCTGAGAGACTTCCATAATAACCATGTAGTCCGTTTTACGACCTACAACATCGCCACACGATTTTTAGATAAGCATTTAAAAAGATCTAAAAAGTTCACGTTCATTCACTCACGGCTCGACCGGACCCGATCTTGTTCGGCTTCATTCGTTTTTCGTGTGCGACATCGTCAACACTTATAATTAATTTTAATAGTGATATAGTGCAATAATTAGTTTTTATTGCCGGATAACATGGAAATATGGAAGTATAAGGATGATCACGAACATATTCGTCAATTATACGGCGAATGGAAAGTAAATTACGCCGCAACAAAGGACTTTGAAGGTACCAAACTACCCACAATTCTTTTAAAAAATATTCCGTGTTTTTTCCTTTGTTCTCAGTTAAGGTGTAGTCACTGTATGTTACTAAAATGACCGTCTTAACGTGTTAATACATGATATTACCCAGATAGTCATTATTTTGTACCTTAATGTGGTAATACGAGATATTATCCTGGTTACAAAAATAAGTTCTTTCTTAACGTGATGACACGCGATGCCATCCTGAAAGTAACTTCTTGCTTTTCATCCTGGCGCTTTGGTTTTCTGTTTTTGGAAAAGCCGACGTGATTATGAGCGCTCGCCGGGCGTCAGCAGACGTGATAAGTGCGAGGGGCCGAATCTGGCTGCGCCACTCCTCGGTCTTTGACCGACATCGTAGACGTTGATTACGTCGAGTCGTCCGCGCTAGCGCCGACGCCGCAGTAGCCCTATCCGCCGACGTCAGCGCCAATTAATCAACCAGACCCTGAGCCGGTGGACTAACCAAGAAGTTGACCGCATTAATACTTGAATTCTTAAATATTCTTGGAGTGGCAAACAAATTTGCCAAATTATTATGCGAAAACATACCCACTAAACTCTCTAAACGTTGGGGTACAATCCTATTGGATGAGTCGTCAAAGATACAGAGCAAAATCCTATTGAATGGGCTATCAAAGAGACAGAGCAAAGGAGTCTCTAGTTGCAAAACCACATATACCAAAAATCTTTTTACGATCACAAGTGCCTAAATTTAACAAAAGTATTTATTAGAGAAAGTCTTTTGAAAATAGAAATAATAAAATAATTTACATTTTGATTTACATTTTGATGAATCAGTTGACAGAAATAAGCTTAATATATTGCCTCAATTGTATAAAGTATTTTGGAATACAATCCAAGGTGAAAAAGGTATGCATACTGGACTGTGAAAAGCTTGTGGAAACACAAATAATACCAAGGATTTATAAATATAAAACGGGTATATACCCGTCTTCAAACTAGTAAACCTTTAAAGCCTTCTCCCAGCGCAAGCATCAGATACCGCCGGGAAACTCCGGAGCTCCTCTTCGTCAACATTGTGTGAGGCCAGCGCCAGCAGCGCCGGCCCGCTGCACGAGCCGCAGCCAACAGTACATGAGGCCAGGGCCAGCAGTGCCGGCCCGCTGCATGAGCCGCAGTAACAGTACGTGAGGCCAGCGCCAGCAGAGCCGGCCCGCTGCACGAGCCGCAGTAACAGTGCATGAGGCCAGCGCCAGCAGCGCCGGTCCGCTGCACGAGCCGCAGTAACAGTACATGAGGCCAGCACCAGCAGCGATGGCCCACTGCACAAGCCGCAGTAACAGTACGTGAGGCCAGCGCCAGCAGCGCCGGCCTGCTGCACGAGCCGCAGTAACAGTACGTGAGGCCAGCGCCAGCGGCGCCGGCCCGCTACACGAGCCGCAGTAGCAGTACATGAGGCCAGCGCCAGCAGCGCCGGCCCGCCTGCACGAGCCGCAGCCATCCACGTCAGCGAGGAGGACACTGCCGCAGCGCCGCGGGCGTCCCTACACGAGCGCCAGAGCCAACAAGGAGAGGAGACGCCGTTATTAGAGGTACCTCACGCAAGATGCATTCCATTGTTTTTACACAATTGGTTTCTAATTAATGCTGACAGCACAGTTCTGTCGTGCGTTAAAGGTTGTAGAATACCTTTTTATTTACTAACTTACATGACGTCAGTTTTCATGACGTGAAAATATAAAAAGCTAATAAATTAACATAAGGGATTAGAAAATATTTTAATATGATAATTCATATTTTACCCGACTTCGG
The DNA here is from genome assembly GCA_905187575.2 of Celastrina argiolus. NCBI lineage: Eukaryota > Metazoa > Arthropoda > Insecta > Lepidoptera > Lycaenidae > Celastrina > Celastrina argiolus. The sequence goes on from LR994589.1 coordinate 9,637,392, forward strand.
CGAAGCCAAAAAGAAGGGTAATGATTCTAACACCGAACGGTAATGGTGGGTTTAATTAAGTTTATATTGAACTTAAAGAACATCTTAACAAATTTGTACGTAATTAACATTTTATAATGGAAGATATTCGCACCGCTAGAAAATTTGATTCTTAGGTGCTTCTAAGTCCCCATCAATTGATTTCAAAGAAGTTTGCTTTATTGTGTCAATACATAAAAGGCATAAAAAATATGTGAGGTTAATATTTCATAATTATAATCCTCATGAATTTTATTGTCTTCCATGTGGCTTAAGTTCTGCTACATTTGTATTTACAAAGCTCAACTAACTAACTTAAGCCTCTTCTCACATGGTTAAGAAACCATGGGCATTTAATAGTTGCTTGCCTCGATGAAAATCTTTGTGTTGGTAAAGATTATTCTATAATATGTAATTAAGCACTATGTACTAATGAACTAAAGGTAAAATTAGAATAACTAGGTTTTGTTATGAAATTTGAGAAAAGCAATATGATAACTTCACAAGTTTATACATTTTACAGATAAATACTGCAAATGCAGTATTTATCTGTAAAAAACCTTCTGAAAAACTTCTGAAAATCTCTTAAATATCTTACCGTATAAAATCCGTAATAACGTCCAAATTGGTGAACGTGATTTCGTGAAGTTTATTGACATTTTGACATTATCATGTCCAGCATGCACCAGTTATGTAATAATTATTTATACATATTTTGAGAGAGAAAAGTTTTTAGGTTTGGAGAAATATATTAATAATATTGATTCGATTATATCTTATTCATATTAAAATCTTATTCATATTATGATATGGACTGGAGTTGCGTTATCGGGTCCAAAGCCTTTAATAATAAGTAATTAATATATAAAGAAATTTGTACGATTTACAAATCTTTACGTACTCTCCACATACAAGCTGAGGAGCCGCATGCAATGGAGTAACAAGACGCCATTAATTAGTTGATGGCTCAAAATCATTTATGGGCCTAAAATAATTTTGTAAATTTTATGTAATGCTCTAAATAGACAATACTTGAGCTATATCTTATATTATTAGATTGGGTGGCGTTCAATCTCAATGAATTCACAACCAAGATAGGTAGTAGTGCGAAATACAACGTACCTAAGTATTTATATTTTTGCTTTATTTTACTTTGAATCTTGCGATGACAAAGACGCCGACGAAACATCTAGATACATTAGTATCGATAGATAATGGAAATTAACCAAGAATGACTTTTAATTATCTATACAACTTAATAATATGGATTTATTTGCGTTTCCATGCGATCTACGTTTAAATAACAATATACATATTATAATTATATGTAAATTTTTAATCTCCTACTGGCTGTTGCGGCCATGGTTGCCTCTGTTTCAGTCGCTACTCAAGTTTGACATAATTTATTTGAAACCTAATATATAATGTCTACTGTCCCCTTCTAGTGTTACCCTGGCGTGAGCAGTATTGTGCAGCAAGCCTACTTGGTGCGTGGTATACTAACGGGCCTCAGTTTATTGACATAAAGCTAAAATCTGTAGCAAAAGGTACATATTATCAATATAAAATGGGATTAAAACAATGGTGTAACTAGTTCCAGGAACCTAATTTAGCCTAAATTTTGTACGTATGATTTCACTGCAACCCAAATTTTATCACAAAAGGCGGTAACCCTGATGGCGTTGTCCACAGGACAACGGATGAAGACTGGAGACGTTGTCACTAATTAAATTAGCAGACGTTCACTTTTACGATTCGCGTATCGTTATTGCAATTAATGATTAATTAAGACCTCGACACCAAATAGGTGTAAGCCTCTTGGCTTTGTCAAGTCAAGACTTTGGCCAACCTTCTATTTGTCCTGCACTCGCTTTGTTATCATATTTAGAAAGAACTAGTATTTTTCTCAAACGTGTAAAACCTTATAAATTATTTCTCACCTTTTAAAAAGCCCGTTCACTACGCGAGTTCTTAGACCATAAGTCGCATCTGCGACTTGCGAGAGGAGTGGACGTGAACGTATTCACGGCGCACAGCACGCGTCACGCCGCCACTTCCTCGGCCAGCATGGCCGGCGTGTCATTCGATTTTAATTACAAAACTGGTCAGGCAACTCGCTTTATTTTACGCACTTTTAAAATCAACCTCTGATACTTATCAGACATGAATCAGCAAGTGTTATCGTTTTCTGTATAACCAGAGGATTATATAACTTTATTTCAAATGCTTTATTAGACAATAATTATTTTTATAAATCATTAAAACTACGGATGAATAGAACTATAATATTGATAACATTATTATGTTTTTGTTTTGAAATGATTACTTTCTTGAATATTAAGTTTTTATTTGTGATAAAGAATGAACATAGATGTGATAAGATTGTAATTACCGTTTTATTCTGCCACAAGCGCTGAACATCTACATGGTTATTATGGAAGTCTCTCAGATGCAGCATCGAAATAAAATTTATGGTTAAACGAACTTACCTTAAGTGAAGTTCGACCAAAATTTTGTGAGATGCTGCATCTGAGTGACTTCACTCCCTCCCACACCCTAGCACGCGGTGCGCAGGAGACGCACGCTGAGCAAGGACCCCAGGGTGCAGAATAAAAGCCTCGACCAATTCTCTAAACCAAATGAAGCCGAACAAGATCGGGACCGGTCGAGCCGTGAGTGAATGAACGTGAACTTTTTAGATCTTTTTAAATGCTTATCTAAAAATCGTGTGGCGATGTTGTAGGTCGTAAAACGGACTACATGGTTATTATGGAAGTCTCTCAGATGCAGCATCTCACAAAATTTTGGTCGAACTTCACTTAAGGTAAGTTCGTTTAACCATAAATAAAACGTTCCTTAAACTTTTATTAATTATTTAATAATATATTAAATGAACTCTACATAGTCTATAATAACAATAGTATTTTTAAATCTTAGTAGGTATAAAATCTTCCGATCGGCTTATAATGATCTGCACGTCTACAATAAGAAAGTTCTAAGAAATTCCGATATCTCTTTGATGTCAAAAGTAAAGAGTACAATACGAAGACGCGACCCGACGTAGTTTATTGTTAACTACACTATATTTAACCTGTATTCAATCGAGTCTTATCTATTTAAAATCACATAAACTAAATTAAAAATTCTTAGCGTGTAATATTCCTATCGCACCTAACAAACGATCTGAACCGATTTCTACCAGAGCTAAGAACACTCTCGACTGATATAGGTATCTTCCAAACAAAAAAACCGCATTAAAATCGAATCATCCGTTTGGGAGCTACGATGCCACAGACAGACATACACATTTACATAGACACGTCAAACTTATAACATTCCGTCGTTTTTGCGTCGGGGGTTAAAAATATAGACAATTGGCCAATATAACCGACGGGATCTATGGCTGAGTGGTTGAGTGCGTTCGTGAGTGCCAAAGACAGTTTTCAATCTAGCCAGAGACACATAAAAGTTTTTCAGTATCCCTTGCTATGGCCCTGATTGAATTGATGTGGCGCGACGTATCAATAAAATAGATATAATATAACTATAGCTGAACTAGCTACTCTTCGGGATATTGAAACGAAAAATTTCGTAAGATTGATTGCGAGTAATTTCTAATCATCTACCGTGATGAATGTTATCAAGCTCTTAAGTAATCTATCCAATATACTGAATATCTTATACAAAAATATTCAAAACGCGTAATATAATTAATATTAAAAAATATATATGTTTATAAAGCATTTTAAAATAGTGGATATTATGTTTTTAACAATATATAATTATTGACAACGATATCTGTTGTACCTCATAGATTGTGTTACAAAGCCTCTACAATTTTACATTATAAGTCCACTAATATTACCCAATTAATTATTAGGGTTTGTGATGTAATTCAAACGAGTGCGTACATATTTTGCACGTGTAATATTTTAAGTACTGGATAAGTTCAGATACTACCTATCGGATGTAATTTGTGTAATACACATTTAATATATTTTATTAATTTGTCTGTCTATTATTAGACATTCACAATATTATTCACAACATCGCAAAGTTATGAATGAACGTGTTTTACCACTCTAAACTACCTCTATTCCAAATGCTATTCAAATATCCAGCTGTTAACGAGTTTATTATTTGACTAATTTGAAGCTCTAAATAACATTCCAATTTTTTACGTACTATAAGCCAATTAGATTGGCATTTGGCATAGACTCATAGAGGAAACATCAGGAAACACAACAGGAAAAAGCCTTTTTTTTCCTGTTGTGTTTCCTTGTCGATTTTATCTTCTATCTTCTTCTTCTTGAATGAATTCCTGTTCGTTAGTCTCGATAAATCTCGAGAACGGCTGAACCGATTCGGCTATTTTTAGTCTGGAAATATTCTTGGAAGTCCAGGAAAGGTTTAAACGGTTTGTGTCCAACGAAGTGGGCACTGGTCAGCTTGTCATTTCTATTTTCTAACTATTAAGGTACTAATTATTAATATGCATATATTAGGTATGGAGCGAGATATAATTAAGTATGTATAGAAAAATGACGCGTCGCGACGTATTGAATCAATTAATACACAATTGGGTGTCCGTTAACCAAACCAGAACATTAAGTTATGTATGGCGCCGGAGACCCGACACTGACAAACATACAGACGGACGGGATTTGTGATATACATTAATTCAAATAAATGCCGAATATTGAGCAGCCATTAATATTGTTAATACATCATTTAAAATGTATTATGTATACATTAAAATATTCGAGAAACGTCGTTTGGTAACTTTTGTGTCTGGCCCGACAAGGCTTGGCTTGCATAGTTGAACAAGTCTTATAGTCACACTTAGGCTTCCTTAACATCTGAATTATACTGAAACGATAGATAAATTAAGTTGATCTTAAGTCAGAGGCTATGCTTTTGTCACTTCCCCAAGAAGTGACAGTGACAGCCTATTAATTGGGGTGCTCGAAACTTTAATTATCTCTTATATAATATTTTATATTATTTATATATCATCAGTCTGTATTAGTAGTTGGTCATAATATAATGTTGATTTTTATAAAGTTTGTTTTGGAAATAATATAAGACCATTTACCTTTTACCTATATATGTAAAAGGAAAGGCAGCTAAATAAAAAATAGCTCCAATGGTTTTAGATTCTTATATTATGTATAGTTTACATTAAATGCAGTCGACATCACTATTCGTAAGGCCTCTATATACTGTCTACATCTGCCTAATGCCTTTTAAATCATTTAATGTTAGGTATCTACTTAATTCCTTTTATCGTCTACGATCTTCTTTATCTTCTATGTCACTTATAAAATCTAATAACTGGTACCAATAAAGATATGTAAGAAGAACTAATGGGATATTTTTGTTTAATCATCTCCATATTAGTTTTGCATATCGGACAAAAACCACTTAATTTATTTAATAGTTTCTAAATTAACTGAATAAACGTTTGATCTTTTTCATTTACTAAATAAGGGGGGGGGGGGGGGGCAACAGTCTGGAATATATGCAGGCTTAGTCCCAACACAATCGAGAATTAAATCAGTTCGATCTCAACGGCTTTTGGTATTTTATTTGGTGGATTACTTTGAAACTATCCAGGACAAAAAAATCGTTAGTACGTACCTTTTTGTGCTCCCGACCATATAAATCGACTGAAAATCAAAATATATAAAAGTAAATTTAATCGGGCGTACGCAGAACGATCGAATCTGAATCAAAATCAAATCAGTTTGGCGAGTAAGGCCCCTGTATAATTGCGGCAACGTCGCATCGAGCTTCTGAATAAATTTGTTGTAGTGTTTCTAATGAAACTCGATAGATAAAACGCTGATTGGCCGATACTATGTACTAGTGATAATTAGTCTTTTAATTGTTTTTTTTTTTGATGTTATTATAGACCTCTCGAAAACAAATAATGTGAAACTAAAATTATTTAAGTACTCCATATTACCGTTAAAATAATGAAGATATTAAGGAAAGATAAGGGAGCAACCGATTGTGATCTCACGTTGATAACCCTACAATCTACATAGACATTACCTACATCAACCTGCGTACAAATATCGTTTTGCGAAAAAGATAGATAATAAAATTATTAATTTTATTTAATTGCAAAAAAATTCAATGTTTAAAAACTTAACCTAATTCTCTTTTAGATTGCTCACCGTTTTGATTTTCTGCGTAAGTCCAAAAGTAAATAAATTTAATATTCATTTCATAACCCAATTACTTTTGGTCGAAATTAGCATGAAATTTCGGTGGGCCTGTTAGACGAAAAAGTTGAATCATGTCGTTACAGAATGACAAACCTCAACGTATAGTAAAATTGCTATTGTAATGATTCTATTAAACGTAAACTTGTATCACAACTAGTATCAGAGGTAGCGGTGTGTATTGATTATTATTTAAAAAGTGCTTTTCGAACCTTCTACGGAATAATCTTCAATTGTTTCAAATTTCATACTTCTCTGCTCTCACAATTCTCTAAGGTACTTAATTTTTTTATTATTTGAGAACGTAATGATGATAGGTGTAATTAAATAAGGCTCTCCCGACTATAATAATGGTTTATTATGTCACTCGTGCAGACTTGTTGTAGAGTGTGTACACTTCTATGAATGTTTAATGCTTATGTAACCAGAGAGCACAAATCTAGATACGTCTTCAAACGGTGCTTCAGGGACACTATAAGATGTAATCTAAATACATTTAACATACAATTCAGTTTGTACGTAGATAAAGAGGGATGAGCAACGTGCAAGTCATTTCCGTTGACTGTCGCAACTCGATGCTAATTTATAATCATCAGCCTGTGACTCACAAGGCTCTGTGTTGGCGGGATTAGATTTACATAATATATTTGCCTAATAGCTATTATGTAAAAGATTGCTAACGTAAACAATGAGTTTTGGAAATAATGCAAATGATATGCTCCCAAACCGATTTCGGTGTCAGTGGCCGGTTTCGTTGTGACTAGGCCAGCTACGCAGAAGTCATCCATAGTTCCCAAGTGTACGTGCAATACACAAGGATACTCTCTTTTCCTTTTACTCTCTTATCCTAGTGGGACCGGTTACCCAATACGACTGAATTATAACATAGTATGATAATATTGTACCTATGCATACATATACATCGAGAATCGAGATCCCAGCCCGGCCAGACACGCCTTACACTATTACTGATAAAACATACGAACACAAAAATACTTTATTGTGCACAAAATAATTCAAAGAAATATAAATACAACATTAAGTACCTACATACAATAATTAGATATGCACAAAAAGTAAAACAATCATGTACCTACTATCGTATTATTAGTCTGTACAATTACCGTATAACTAAACTAAGAATTGGCCAACAGCACAAACTAGCCGGTAGGCAGCAACTAGCATTACGACACTACTAAATCATATATTTTTTTACAATCATTGACATTATTTCGTGTTTTTTCCCATAGCCTTAATAATCTCTATTTCGTAATTATAATTATATATCTCTAATTATACTTATGATTATGCATATATAGTATGGAGCGAGCGGCGCGGTGCATCGCGAAGCGTTGACCAGCGTAAACGCCCGAAATCATTTCTAGTAGTGAATGTATAGAAAAATGATGCGTCGTGACGCTTCAACTCTGCCCCAGTCTGAGTTGATAAGGGTAGTTATGGTGGGATTCCATTAGGCCCCTTTGCGAAAAAGCATTCGAAATCTATATTAATTAATATTTAATAAGCGGAAGAGTTTGTTTGTATGTTTAAACGCGCTAATCTCAGGAACTACTGGTCCGATTTGAAAAATTATTTTTTTGTTATATTGTCCATTTATAGAGTAAGGCTTTAGGCTATATAACATTACGCTGCGACCAATAGGAGCGAAGCACCAGTGAGAAATGTTGCAAAAACGGGGAAAATTATTCACATTTGGGGACTTCCGTTGCGTGAGCTGCATAAACAGTTTAAGTCACTCAAAAATTACGCGAACGAAGTCGCGAGAACTGCTAGTATTTTAATTTGATTATTGGATTTCAAAATATCGGTATTTTTATTAAGAATAAAATCTTTCCGCCCACTATGCTATGACTAATGGACCAGTTTAATACCGAATTCTGTATAAAACTGTTTACCTCCTGTTTACTTGGCACTCTTGTTTCAAAGTACTTTATGATCTCCGTATAATGAGTTTCCATAAAAGAAGCCTAATTATTGAGTCTTTATCCGGATGATAACTTGTTATTTATTAAAAAATACCGTTTAATATCTATACATATAATAAATCTGTAGAGGAGTCGTGTCTGTACATTGAAGATATTTGAAAAAAAATATGATAGGGGACCTTTATTTACGCAATAGTACCCAAAACTATGATTTTTGAAATTTTTGTCTGTTTGTCTGTTTGTCTGTGGGTTTGTGCACGCTAATCTCAGAAACAGCTTATCCGATTAAGATGTACTTTTCACTAATATATTGCGGCAAGCTTCACTTAACATTTAGTGTTTTATGTAAATCGGTTCATAAATAAAAAAGTTATGACAATATTAAAGGATCATGTCGTTTTTGCTGGACGTTTGTAGGAAGCGCGCGGCGGGCCCGGGAGCCGTGCGCCGCGCCGCCGCGCGCGCGCGCCGCTTCAAATTGTAATAGCAGCAAACGCACCGGGGCCGCGGGGGTGACTTTTATTTGTTTTTTTTAGGCTTGCTAGGTAGGAACAATCTAAGATTTTTTTTCTTGAGTTTATTACGAAAGTTATTTGTATAAAAATAGTTAGTACTTTTACTGTACAGTCCTTTGTGATAAGTAGGTACTGTATACATATTTGTTAGCGTAGGTTAGTAATAAGTAAATAAATAAAAACCGGCCAAGTGCGAGTCGGACTTGCACACCGAGAGTTCCATACAAACCTGATTGACATAGAATTTTGATTTGGTTACATCTTGAATATATTAGAGACCTAAGTATTTGTTATAAGTTTCAATTAAACACATTCATGACAAACGGTACGAAGTTTAAAAAAATCAAAATATTTTTACTACTTATCTATATAATGTTACTAAAAACGTATGGTTTTAGACGTTGCTTGGTTTCAATCGATTTTGAGTTCACGGGAGTTCCCTTTAGGTTTTGATTCCCTTACGAGTGTCGAAAATGACGAAATTTAGCGACATGAGCGACTGCTTTTGATTGCATTGGCTAAGAAGTCTGGTTTTTTCACTGCTTCAAGGAACAGTAGTTCCTGAGTATTTTATATAATTTTCATCACAACACGCGTTTCTGAGTAAAAGGGTCTTGACAGACAGACGGACATGGAAATGATCTTATAATATGTGTTTCGTTTTTTCCTTTTGAGGTACGGAATCATAAAAATAGTTTTAAGATTTTCATAAATATATTGCTCTTTTTTTTGTTTTTTCTATTTAATAAGATATACGTTAAAAACATCTCGATAGTTACTAAACTGTGTTACAGGGGAAAACTGTTGATACAACTCGATTCCAATCGAGATACCTTTTGAAATTCTAGCCTTTTGCGGCCTGCCCTGGATATGTGTTAACAGTGTGATTATTATGGGTTTTTTTGTAAAATATCATAATATTGATAGAGTATTCTCTTATACAAATCTATCTATACGCCAAATGCCGTACTTTTAATACAATTATAGCAAAGTTGAGTGGGTACCTACATTTATACAATACGTTATCCGAGAGTTATACTCAGCGTGCATCATTAGCAATGTATAATATTATTTTGCATTCTATATTATAGTTCTCATTCCGTCCGATTAAATTCATACTACAGCCTACTATTACTGTACATTTTTATAGTTTTCTTTGTCCAAATTATGTATTCGATAACTGCATAATATAGGTATATAATTTTGATTAACATAAGTATTGTGTTTACAGTTAAACTAAAAAAGTTATGTCAATATAAGTTAGATTTATATTTGTCTTGATATTTTTATTTCTTAGTTTTTATCATGGACCGAATGGTTTTTTGTGTTAGGTACAACTTAGGTTTGTTTTCTTTCTTTTGGGACTTTCTATATTTTGCTACTTTTCTGTATAAAATCAGTTAGTACTTTAACAGTGAAGTGATTTATAATCAGTACCTACATGTTTGGTTACTAATAAATAAAAAAAACCGGGCAAGTGCGAGTCGGACTTACGCACCGAAAAGACCGCAAAATTTTGCGGCGCGCTGTCTTAATATCATTGTCGCCACACCAGCAGCGTCGGCGTGGAAACGATCATCGTCTGCAGTCGCTGCGGCGCAAAATCCATACAAATCTTAGTACTAGATATTCGTCGTGTATGTGAGCGTACTATCAAGTAGTCCCGTTCGCATTATACTAATTGTACACTGTCGTTTGTCAAGCTGGTAGTAGGAATTGTCAACATAAAGTAGTTTTTTAAATACCTCAACGACAGTTTTTATAACTAAAAATATTTTTAAAACAGATTTATTATAACACTGCCCTAAATCACTTTTCCACGCGTACGAAGTCGCGGGCACAGCTAGTTTTCAATAATTTTAATATTGTTTAATTTATCTATGTTATTGAATCTTCTGATGGTTCTTGGTGGATTTTAAATAGTAATAATACTCAAACTACTTGCAGTTTTTTACACTTTATTAGTTATTTTACATAAATTATGTGTAAAAATAACTAATAAAGTGCAAGTAGTTTGTGTTCTAGTATTTTATATTCTATTCTAATTAGAAATCATAGAATTTTTTATCATCAACATCATCGCAAAAACATATTTGGTACAACTTTAAAAGAATCAAAACTTTTATTCAATTTCAATTGTAAGCTACAGGTAACAGCTTTAAAATACATGAACGGATGAAGGTGTCACAAAATTCCAATTTCGAGAAAATTTAGTTCAAACTGTCAATTAAACATTTTAGAATATTATTTTTTTTGCGACATACCTTCATCCATTCATGTCTTCACTGTTATGTTAATCTCATATCGAGTTTCATTCGGACCGGAAATATCCCGCCATGCAAATTAACATCATCAAATTTATGGTACCAGTTCAGGGTTAAAATACCTTTTTTGTTCACAAAAAAGGTAACCCCATTAACGCCCATGCAATAGAAACCAGTTCTAGCATCTGCGATTTTACTCACACTTGACACAAACCAAACACAGCGACTGCGAGCCGGCGCCGCTCTCGAAAGTTCTGACATTTAAGTGATTAATTAACCTAATCGTCTATGTACAAGGAAATAAATTGTTGAACATACTTAGACAGACGACGTAGACTTGGCTGAATAAATATAGCTAAAATCGTCAGAGTTGCAGCTTGCGAACTTTGTAAAAGAGCTTACTAGAGTTAACTAAAGATCAGCCTATCTCCCACAAATTAATATTGTATTTTTTTGGAAAGTATAAGTAAGTATGATTAAAAAAATACATGATTTGAGGGATGGTTTCGGTTATGTTTTACGATTTCTGTGACAGGTATGTACCTACTTATGGCAGTAGCACAATTTTAGAGTACTTTTCACGCACTTTACCAAATAATTGGTCCACCGCACAATCTAGCGGATGTTTAAATTTATTGTACACTATTAATACTACAATGACTATAATAAATAATATTTTATCAGTATTACCTATATAGTATCGTAAATGACAATTAGTGAAGTCAGTGAGGCTTGAAATCTCTGTCGATAAATTATCGCAATAGCAAAATCTAGTTAATTTCAGTTTCATTATAACGATCAATAGCCTGAGATTTTTAATTTTGGGTTTAAGCTCAACTCTGATATTGACATAATATATTCGAAACGCCAAGTTTTCACCATACCAGCTACCAGCTAATATTAATTCATCTATATTGTTACAATATCATGGTACAGATTTTATTATCAAGATATGAAAGTTCAGACTCTGGACTAATGTGAGTTGAGCCTTAATGCATATATTAGTCTATAGCCCGTAAATTAATCGCCTACGATTGTCCCGATAGAGATAGATAAAAACAAATGAAAATAATTTTATCATAAAACAATAATGATCTAAAGACATAATTGTTATGGTCCGTTTCATCGGAATAGGTAATTGAGTTATCAAAAATAAATTTCGTGGCCGGTGATGACCACGCATGACCACGCGTGGGCGGACAACGGGACATGGCGCCAGCGTTACATCGTGTGCGATAGATACTATTTTGCAATTCTTGATCTTTTCAATCATCATCATTGGCCCTTGTTCACTTTTGGGAATTTCATTTTGGTAATCATATCACTCGGTTATCATTTAAAAGTTTGTATCTTGAATCTTGATTTCACCTAAGCTTGTTACACGGCTTGTTAAAATACCATGCATTCTCTTTCATTGACAGGAAATACGACAGGGATAATATTTAATGAAGAATTAACTTTAAAATCTGTTGGTGAAATTGGCACTGAAGCTTTTTCGTCCCTACACAAAAAAATCAAACTTTCCGATTCCATGTCATCAAATGATAAAAAAAAATCTGCAATATATAACATGATCACGTGTCCGTCATTAATATCATGTATAATTATGCAACGTCTGATTCGCTTAATGAGCGGGGGCGTTACGTAAACAAAGAGTTGGGCGGATCGGCCACCGGGGGCCGCCTCCCCCTTCCCCCCTTCAGCCTGCCCCACTCCCCCTCGCGGGGGTGAGGGGGTTCCCCCACCACCTGCTACCTGCGCAGGGGCATAGTATTCGCACAAAAAATTTGGCAACGCCAACCGCCCGCGAACACCTAACATTCATAAATAAAACAACACACAACCATTATGTGCTTTCGACGTTATAAATAATAGAATATTATGCAGGTGACATTTTTATTGGTCTATATCATTAAAATATATATTTTTATGTACAACGACCATTAGTTATGTTCTAATATTAACGGACTCGCGCTCTATTTTCTGGCAGACATGTTACAAGATCCGAAATTCATGTTTATTTATAATCTATTACTTAATTCTGTTAATAACTTTCTATGTCATGCACTCTTGTAGAGTTCTATATTTGGAACACTACAGTAAATTTAAGAAAATACTTATTCTCCATGTAGGTTGAGATCGATAATGAATGCTGAAGTAGGTATGTACCTAGTACCTACCTAGGTACTTTAATAAAAAATATTGAACATATTTGTTTTGTACTGAACATATTATTTCTTACATTTCGGCTTTTTATGGTTTAACTGTCGATATATTGATATCTACTAACTCATGTTTACCTAGATTTATAGCAATCTTCCGTGTATACAGCCAACGTCTTGTGAGTTAAACTGATGAGTAAATATTAATTAATAATCTTATTTGAGTTGGCTATTAGAGGGGCTCCTACTCCTGAGGTTGACGGTACCCACGACCACATATGGCGCTCATTCACCGCTACTCACTAATTGTGAGCGACAGAGCATTTCACCTTTTATGGTCGCGGCTTTTATTAACTTCTGATCGGCAAATAAACGGACCAGGGATAGGATGAGTCATTCCCGATCATGATTAGTGGTGATTAGCATGGCGGGCCGTGGGTGGGATGACCCCATAGTCTTACAACAACTTTATAGCGGCATAATACAATCCTGCACCACGTAAATCCCTTCGAGAATTCAATTCGTCTATTGTACGAATGTTTAAGCGGCGTAAAAGCACCCATTCAAAATTTTACTCCCCCGAAGTGAAACTCGCTGTAGACGGTGAAACTTACATTGTTTTGAATATTTTTATTGTATTTGTGTCAATAAATGATCAATTATGTGGGCAAGATATTATACAATAACACAGAGGGTCAAAGTTCATCTCGGCTTCCATTTATCGCGCTACCTTCGCTTTATTGCGAGTCGGCGCTAACAGGTACGTTTATTGTTCGACTGTCAGGGTTATATACGGCTAGGCCGGGGTGATGGTATCTGCTATCATCGCGGATAACCAGTCCCCGTCCCGCTGGCCGGGTGCCGCCGGGTCCCGCCGCGCGTGCCGGCGACTGTTTTATTGGTGTCGGCGCCACTCACAACTTTCACGTGTCGCGACCCGAACGTTACTCGAATTGGAAACCGAATTTTTATAGCGCTTTTACGCACTCTATCACAATGTTACGGAGCGAACGGTGGGGAACTGTCGTAAATTCCCTGAACCACTTAACGCTCGCGATACTGTTTGCTCGTTACCTTGGAGTGTACTTCTAACGAAGGCACCCAAAAATGTTCCCACAGTCGTCGATCAGCGCGGAAAAAAAACAGTGTCTACGAATTAACACGTCCACGCTGCGAGAGTATGAAAACACTCGCGGGGCTCGTGGAGGGCCCTCGTAGTGACGGAGAGCCGTCCCCGAGCGGACCCGACGCCACTGTGAGGCAGTGATGCGTAAGATAGTTGTCGATGTCTTTAATTTACATTAATTTCCAATACTTAAGTAACGGCGCGCACCGAGAGCTCTTCAGCTGTTGGATGGTAACTCACGTCAATCCGTTTCGACCTGACGGGTCAATAGGTGTTTATCAATTAAAAATGTTTCAATGGAGGAGTCTATTATGTAGAACTTTATCGTAGGAACATGACAGCGAATATTTTTGTTTGATCAAAATTACTTTACAAGTATCTTGAAATATTCAGTAACCTTTTAATATAATTTCATCCATTAAATTTATTAACTCAGATGAAATAATTCGTTTAAACTATGCTTAGTATAATATTTATTCAATAAACTATAGAGGAATGCCATTGAAGACATTTCCCATACGGCACACCCAGCAAACACTCGTATTGTGTGAAACCCGGCTCAGCACAAATCAGACTTCCCGTTAATGTTCAACGCAAACAAGTCCTAATCTCCTCTTATTTACCACTAAGTAGTTGTGAAATTAACAACGAAGGGCTATACAAACATAAGACTTACGTGCTCCATTCATACTTCATACTACGATTATGTCTAACTTAAGACTGAGTTAGAAGATATTCTTGATATAATTTATACCAATATAGTCAGTAACTAAATTTTATAATATTTACAATTGAAAGATAGTCAGTCATAGAACTCTTATAAGATAACTTTGGCGCGGTCTGCCTGAATGTCCAGGCTATTTAAAATTATTAGATATACATTTTTAGGGATGAAAATTTGACCCTATTACTAAGACTCTGCTGTCCGTCCGTCAGCCAGTCAGTCACCAGGCTGTACCTTATGAACTGTGAAGTTATGAAATTTTCATAGATGATGTGTATTGATGGGTATGTAACGTGGATGGTATACTGACGTAGACACTTATCAATAGTTTAATTCTACAACTTTGTATAATATATTGCTATATCGAATTTTAAATAAAGATTAGGTAGAGAGCTACTTGTGTTAATAACGCGTCTGTAGGCGGCTTATAAAGATAAAGCTTCTAGTTCAGATGTCCTATTTCTAACACCTCAGTTCTGACTAGTTGTACCAAGTTATTCTATTTTTAATCAAATAACTATTATTAGAATGATTATATATCTACATTCTACCTGGATATATTTAAGTGTGTGTGTGATGCTTCAAAGGGCCGGTGGTTTAGAGTTTCGTTCTCGTTTCCGGATAGTGGGTTTAAACCCCGCTATTATACAACAAAAAATGTTTTCTTTTGGAGGGAGAGCTGGTAAAATCATGCTGGAACGGTGGTCGCAGGAACTACGCAATAAAACGACACAAGCCCATCTAGTTTGGGCTCGTTTGATTTGTATTGACGAGTGCCTTGTTCCTACGTAGTAAGGTAATAAACACGACTACATAGTAAGGTAATACGGTGAGGTTGTTATACAAATGTATGTTTTTCCATTTATTTATGAAAACGTTATTAAATTTATTGTTTACTTGCAAAATATTGTGACAAATACGCATTTACAATACCTACTAAAGGACAATCTGCTACAACTAGCATTTAATGTCTGGGTTTGTATCAAACGCCCACCTCGCACGTGGTCCATTTTATTGAAGTAACTGCGATTGTACCCATTACTCACTGGATCAAATGGTCTGTCTATCAAAAAATGCCCTTTTCGCAACGTAAACAAGACTAGGAAGTTAAATTTCAATACTCAAATTATAAAACCTTATTTGTGTAAATCCCACTTACTGGAATTTTATGCCTTTTACAACATTTTGAGTAAGTTTTAACTTTACCTTAACTTTGAGGGCCAACCTCAAAACTTTTGTTAAAAGTATTTGAAAATCCAGCACATGACTGCTTATTCACGCTTTGCCAACCGCATAAAACTATAATTCTTTAAGCTTACTAACCAACTAAGCAAATTGTCTGGCCTCGTAGTCAAATGCTTGGAACAATTCTTTCAAAGTCAAATTCTAGCCTGTCCTTTAATTGGGAGCCAGGATAATACAGGAGCGTGGTCGGACATAAATCCAAGATGGCCGCCTAATTGATTTACTGCGCGGCGCTAATTGGTGGCAGCTCGCGTGACTGCGCCCGTGTCATGCCAACTATTGTATAATATTGTATTGAAAACCGTGGATGTATGGACGTTGGTAAATTATTGGAGTGGCTTAAACCTTGTTGTTATAATAGAACATTGAAATGTTTTTAGAGGAAATAAAAAGGCATTTTCAGCACCATTCGATAAGCGCGAATTAGTGGAATTTTCACAGCGCATGTAAAAAAAAAGCTTATTCACTTTCGCGTATTAGGTATTTAATTTAGTATTGTTAATACTAAATTAGACAAGACTTAATGAAAGTTAATCAATAGGCAGGTTTCTGCAAATTACCATAGTTATGTTACCATTTGCTAGCGTAGATATTTCTTCACCTAGGTAACTCACGTACGAAGCGTACTAAAGTCAAACAACGTAAATTAGTGAGTGTTCTCTAAACAGACAATTACTGTTTCGCAGTGTCCGGCGACGGTGACCGGACGCGGTGGTCGTGAACCGAAATACCGCGCAGAGCAAACACCACCGTGAGATGTTCCACGGAGATAAAGGTTGTGCACAGATGGTTCCCAGCTATAGCTCGTATAGGTTCAGTAAAAACTTCGACTATTTCTAATAAATTAAAATACAATATAAAAGTAATGACGCGGAAACCTGAATGTACCATGTAATCTACTTTTATATTTATATAATTCTAAAATCTGATAAAATTTGAATATATCTCTAGCAATATCCCGCGAAAAATTATAACTACAACCCGCATAGGTATGCGTTTAAAGCAATTCAACTCGATGTGCGTTTCGCATCGACCCCAGAGGATGCGATTCCATTAACTAGCTAAAATCTGAATTCACGTGGACGGAGTATAAACAAAAACGTGTAAAACCGTACCTTAGCATGTTACATTACGTGAAGTGGATTTCCCTCTTTCCTATAAGTTATGACTTCAAAAACTGAAAATGTTAAGCCAACCTAAGTGTAATCTTACCTGCACTTACCTTAAATATCTAACCAAAGCTTAATTTAAATAATGTGACATTATATCCTTAAGCATAATGAAAAAGCATTTTGTTACCGTCACCGACATGACGGCTTAAGCAATAAAGTGTTTAATTTCTATATAGGACATAAAATTGTAACTGCATGTTAATACTTCTTTAATTAACTCACAACTTATTTAAACCCCATTAGCACTCTTGATTATTATATGATTATAAACCTATAAAAACTGTGATACATATATTTCTTACAGCCTTAAAATAAACCCACGTAATATCTTTTTTATTAGGTATTAGAATTATCTGGTAGAAATGATCTTCTTTGCAGTAACTTAATTTTTGTTGCACTAAGACTTGTAAATCAGCCATTATGTCAGCTTAAGGCCGTGTTTCACCAAGCAATGTTAAAGTTAATGCCATGTTAAAATACCATACCATCTCATTCATTGACAGGAAATACGAGAGGGATAACATGATAATATTTAACATGGTGTTAGCTTTAACATTGCTTGGTGAAACACGGCCTTAGTAAACTAAATTTGTCAGTGAATTTCTAAGAAAATTGTTACATTTCCATCATAATATTAACTTTAATAGTGTCTTAATTTTTTAAATTTATTTCGCTCTAAGTCAAAGCATTATTGTAGTATTAGTAACTTAGTAGTTAAATAAGGCTTTAAACAGAAGATATCTTATATCTTTTAGTGGTGCACACTAAACTGCCAGCACACGCACGGCCGCAGAGGAAAGCACGTTCAATATTTTAGTAGCGAGCGGACAAACAGAACTCCTTTGTTGGGGGTCAACTGTGTGAAGAGAGTTTCCGTGTCGCACTGGCTGGTTACACATTAGCGGACACCACATTTTTTTTTGTTTTCCCATGATCGCTATTTAGCCATGGCATGTTTTTCATATTTACACATTATATAGGTTTTGTTTTAGGTTTTTCTCTTGTCTTTCGTATCAACTTTATTTACCTTATAAGATTTTTAAACAAAACAAAATTAAATTTTGAACTATGATTAATATTATACCTTTTAGCGAGAAGGGAAATGAACTTGAGAAGGCAAAGCTTTCACCCGTGATGTGTTAGGCTAAAATATATAGTTCATGATGATGATAATAAGTGAGAGTGTTTTTTTGAAGATAAATAAAAAGTAGGTGTGCAAGATATATGGCTTAATTAGATATCTTATCTAATATCGCGAAATGTTGAAGAAATTTTATCACCTGCCTCTTTTGATAATAAATGTGTAAATTAAACACCTGCAAAAAGGCTCTATTGTAAACATAAATGTGGATTTATATGGACTAGTTTTACATTTACCATTCCAATTTTATTACACTATAAAGCTACTAATTTACACTAATAATCTTAAAATTAAAATAAATGAGATAACAATAAGATTAAAATGCGACTACTTCATTAGAGATGCAAAAAGGAAGACATATAAATCAAATTAATGTTGAAAAATATATTTAAACAATAGACAACCTAATTGAATTTATAGGTTTATTTTTTTGAATATTTGTTATATAAATAAGGAAAATCTCAAGATTAAGAATAAAGAAATTCATTTTTGAAATAAACATCGAGTGTTAAGATGTTGTTGTATAGTCACAGGTATAGTGCCTCAGCATATGTTATTGTTATTAGGATCCATTTACACGTCCAATAATAAACACTTCTAGTTAATCTTATAACTAGGTACACAGGTTCAAGGTATCTTAGGCATCAGTGTCAGATGTCATCTTTGACATAATATTGTTTTAAACCTAATAAAAACATAGCATTATGTAACAGATGTAATGTGCGATAATATTTTATTATTGCCAATGTTATCCCACCAAAAACATAAATGAAACAAAGAAATTATGCTTGGCTGCGGGCTTCGCCGCAAAAATAATGTAGATTAATATTTGGATTTTGCATAGAGGTTCTATGCAAAATACAAATATATAGGAACAAAATAACATAATGAACAAGTAAGTATTAAACTCTAGTGCTTTGCTTTATTGGACACATAACAACAATTGCTGTAATTTGTTAGCCTTGGCCAGTTTTTTTATCAGAATTAAAAAATATATAGTATATTATGTATGTTGAATAACTTTATAAAATGACTGATGTTATGAAGTCTTCAGGAATATATTATGAAAAAAACATATATAATACCCCGTTTCCTGAAAACTAGTGCTACCGGAATTACGCGTGGACCACACCTGACCGGTTTTTAAATCGTGATAAATAAATACCTGATTCTGAGGTCTGTCCGATAAGATATCGTGCGACATATTATGGACACTGATCTGATGCTATCGCGCCCTCTCGGGTATATTTTGATTGGCCTCCTCGCTACAAATTACTATAGATACCATCGTTAAACATATTTAAATATCATTAATTAATAGAACACATCGAATTATTAATTTAAGCTCATGTTTGTTTGTTACTATCGTGAATTCCTATCTTGAAGTTCTCGGGAATTTGTGTCATAAATACTGAAATCCAGTTCAAAGTAACTATTATTCTAAATTAAAGATTTTGATGGCCCTTCTTATCTTCTCTTCTTACTATCTCTCTATGAAAGACGACCCCTGTGGCTCAGTAGCTTGAGCGTCAGCGCTCAAGCCGGAGGTCGTGTGTTAGAATATATATTAATGGGTCAAGGAAAACATTTTTAGTGTTCCTGGTTAATGGACGTATATTATATATGAGTATATAATAATCCAAATATCTGAAATATAATTAACAATTCTTTAAGAACTTAACATGAGTTCAGATTGACGTAGTTTGATAACGTTCATTATATTATTACTATTTCTGTGTAGTCCCTAAAGCCTCTACATCTCTTATTCTATTATTAGTTTTCACTTTTATACCTAAATGTGATTTTTTCTTATAAATATGTTTAGAATTCCGTGAGTCATATGAACAAAAATCGTAGGTGGAGAAATTCTGCTTTGGAATTATTATTCAGTCTCCAAAGATAGTTTAAACAATTTACAACTTTAGACGAACACTAATAATACTCGACTTTAACACGATGTTACTTAAACCGCTTCAAGACCACAATACACCAATAGTTTTGTACAAATTTTATGTACAAAGATAAAAGCTATCTGTAGTTATAATGTTGATAAAAGTCAACGCAATACAGAAATAAACATGAAAACAAATAACACGGGAATTTGTGGGATATTCCTGTTATCAGGTGCAAGTAATAGCATATTAATGTCATTTAATCTGTAATAAGTGATATATCGCATACATATGGGACTTTGTTGGTCAGATAGGCAATGTAAGATCATTATAATAATATAAAATGGAAATGTAAAGTATATTTTACTCTGATCCTTGCTAATGGCAAGATTCAAATAAATATATAAATAAATAGCTAATTGTGTTTTGAGACTGACATTTTTACCATAGAGTAACTTAAAGAAAGTCAAGTGGACATAAGTTCGAGGCATTATTTATAGGTTTCTATCATGATGATCAATAATATACTACTCATATCATAAATACAAGTTTTTATCATATAACAGTAATGAACTATAAAACATTGTATAATAATATTTAAGATACTACTGTTTCAAATATTAACGAGTGACATTGTATAGCAAAACGTGTTTTATTTAATTTTGATAACAAAATGATGAACATATATTCAAAATACAACATAAATTGTGCAGTAATCGAGTGTTTGTAGCGATACGCGATACTGTCGCGATATTAATAGCCATCATAAAATCGATTAGAAAATCACGTAAATATTAATAACGAGTAGTATGATTTCATTCTGTTATTATAAATTCCACCGAACGTGTAGTGTTAAGAATTTTGCATATGCAGATAAGAGCTCATCTTAAAACGTCCACCTCTATCTCAACACCATAAATTTATTGATATTTTAATGTCACAAATGATCTGTATGTAACTACGAGACGGCGATACTGTACAAAGTATCAACGCTCGCACCTCGGAGATATAATATAGAGCATATTTCTCGGTACATAAATATTAAAATAGATGCACCGGTAACCAACATATGGCCCTTGGGTTACGACGGGGAGCGACGTGTTCTCAAGCGAGCGGAGCTAGTCCATAACTTATCGGACGTAATAAAATTAAATGTAACACATTTCTCTTTTTCCTGTAATCTTCATAATTTATACATTTTTAGCTGCGGCATCGACGCGGCGCCGCGGGCAGGCCGCCCGGCGCAGCTCGTAGCGGGTTCAATTCCAGCCTGCGTTTATCTCGCTGAATATCTTTGTTACTAATTCATTTGAAATGTCTTCGAAGCAATGAATATTTTATAAATATTTGTAGTGACTATTTGTATGTTTAGTAACAAACGACAAGTTCAATTAGTATCTACATGTTAGATTGTAGAACAGTAGAGTAGAGTCGGTAGACAACTATTAATATTGTAATAACTAGAGGGATAATATTATATTTTCTCCTCTTTTAATTAGTCATAGCAGCAGAAAAGGTCCTTAATATTATATAGTTTTAATTTTAAATACTATATTTTAGGGGCCACACTAGAGAGTTTAATCTTGTGTCTAGAGGCCAAAACATTGAATAACGACTCAGGAAAACACATTTAATTATTACTACATGGCGTGTCGCAATTTTAATGTAACATATTTTACATACTGCTACTGCTTTAATAAATAATTAAATTTATCGAAGAGACCAACGAGTTACACCAGCTGCAACATGCCCGCAGAATCGATTACAAGTGTAGACGCATCTCATATTAATACATTAATAATTCATTAATTTTCAGTGAACGTAATAACCTGGAGCTCGCGGCGGGATTTATCAGCGCGGGATTGATCACGAGTGCGCGTGATTTATGTGATGATGGGCATGCGTGTTCCCGCGGGAGAATAGACTTCTATGAGCCTCCCGGGGCGCCGTGCCATCAGGTGGCGCACCAATAACGCAATAAATACTACCTTATCGCAAATCTCGACGATTTATCCCGCATGTTTAACCCCGACCATCATCGACGGGTTACTCGATGATGGTACTGGATCTCGTTATTTATTGCTGTGTAATTTGTATCGTTGATTTATCACCAAATCACAGATAGCGGTAGGCTAATTACGTCGATACACGTAAGTAGACCGCTTATCTACTTTTTCGATGAAACCGCCTTTGGCCATAAAACCAAAATAGTTAAGAGTCCTGCAGGTCATTAATCGCATGCATATGTCGCAGTAATATTGCCAAGATTAAAAATTACCATCATCGAGTAAAACATAACATTAGGTAACCGTTAAAAATATATTTATAGATCATTTACGTAAGTATTCAAAGTACTGGATGTTCCGGATTCAGTTATAAGAAAAATATAGATACCTATAAGTTTATTTTCGAGTAACACTACACACAACAACAGTAAAGTACAAGTGCAGTAAACACTAAAATGATCTTAATATCTAATATTAGAAACATTCTAGTCATAAAATACCTGTGTGGGTTTTATAACTGTAAATTACCTTTAAACATATAAGAAAAGTATGTTACGCATTAAAAGAACATCTTCAAGAAAGCTATTAGTATGGACGCTTTTACTTAAATTTGCAAGAATATATCATATTTTGAGTGAGCTACGGATAAGTTTACGAGCTGGTAAGTTTATGGTAAGTGTTAACAAAGTGCAGTATTGTCTGCTTAAATCTCGGGTGTCAACTGTAACGCTCTGACTACACGCTCCGGCTCGCATGCCAGAAGTCCAGGACAATCATAATAAATTGGTCGTATGTTTAGCTTAGAAAACGTCGTACTCGTATGTAGATGTTAACATATTATTAGACACAGTCTAACCCCGCAGGGGAAAACATTTGGAACATGGATCAGTGCTCACATAGTCACTGCAGTCACATACGAATAGATTAAGGATTGCGAAGTTGTATGCAACATGACAGGTTCGAGAGGTGTGTTTATAATTTTTACTTTTTTTTATATATTGTTAGAGTATACACTTTCGATCTGCAGGGGCGTGTAACGAGGGTGTAAGAGCGCATTTGTTATGCGACAGGCGTCGACACCACCCTGTGGCTCATTGCTCATCTGTGTACACATTAATTGTTCCTGTTCTGTAGTCTGTTTTAACTTAGTGTCGTCATATACTTTGCAGCCATTTAATAAATTAGAGGTTTAATTTTAGAAGAGTTAAGAATTTAAATGAATGTTATGATATTTGTGTCCTGGGGTGCCGGAGTAAGAAAGGAACCTCCCCATTAATCATTCTTCCCGTAGATGTCGTAAAAAGCGATAGACGGAATATGTATATTTATATACCCAGAAATGGGCAGTAGTGTTTCCGCGAACTTTGTTATTATCTTAAAAGACAACCCCCGTCCTAAATACTTTGTGGGAGGCAAGCAATATACATCATAGTTGAAATAACGATTTATTGCATGTATTTTATAAAAAAATGTATTCCAAAACAATTTCTACG
Organism: Celastrina argiolus; assembly: GCA_905187575.2. Taxonomy (NCBI): domain Eukaryota; kingdom Metazoa; phylum Arthropoda; class Insecta; order Lepidoptera; family Lycaenidae; genus Celastrina; species Celastrina argiolus. The sequence goes on from LR994589.1 coordinate 9,661,326, forward strand.
CCACAGGCAACAATTTTTATAGTCTCGCAAGAACCCTTAATTTGGTACCGTTTTTATGTCACTGGCTCCGTTTTGAGTGCGCTAAACGTTTTATTCATCTCGGCATTATCCTTTCGACACGGTAGCACTAATTGGATAAAAAATGACTTAGAATCTTCTAAGAAACAAACACCTTAATGATACATCTACAACGTCAAGGCGCAAAGAGAATTCCTTTTAACATGTGAATTGGATGTGAAATAATTTGAGATTTATAGGCTAGGAATTACTTTCAAAATTATCGGTGTAATACTTATTCACAGGTACTATTGCGAAAAGTTTAGATAGCCCTAATTAAATCTTATTCTGATTATATTGAAATTGGTCGACATTATTAACATGATATGGCTCAAATATTATTTAAATTTTATTTTGTCCTTGTTGTTATACCAGTCTATGTCCCTATTTGTTTTAGCCTCATTTATTCCTTAATAAAATAGTACATACTAACAATGAATTCCTACCTGACTGCCTCATCGGAATTGAATTTTTTTCCTTGCAAGAAGTTATCCAAATTTCGAAAAAAATGGTAATCTGTTGGAGTGAGGTCCGGAGAGTACGGTGGATGTCTTAGGCATTCCAATTGAAGCTCCTCTAATTTGGTAGCCGTATGTTGGGCCGTGTGTGGTCTAGCGTTGTCTTGAAGCAGCAGTGGCGTAGAGCGATTGACAAGTCTCGGTTGTTTAACGGCGAGCTTTTCCATCATGGTTTGCTGTTGCTGACAATAGACATCAGCCGTAATCGTTTGACCAGATTTAAGTAAGCTATAGTGTATGATACCGGCACTAGTCCACCAAACGCTTACAAGTAACTTTTTTTGAGTCAATTTTCGCTTGAGGCAAGACTTTGCTGGTTCACCAGGGTTCAGCCATTGCGATGAGTGTTTACGATTATCGTACAGGATCCACTTTTCATCACATGTAATGATCCGATTTAAAATTCCTCCATTATTGTGCAATGGTTGAGCAATGTAACGCAGCAGTCGACGCGCGTTTGTCGGTTTGCTTCACTCAATTCATGAGGTACCCACCTTTCAAGTTTTTTCACCTTCCCAATTTGCTTCAAGTGGATTAAAACGGTTTTGTCACTAACACCGCAGCCTGTAGCTAACTCTGATGTGGTTTGCGATGAATCTGCTTCCACAACAGCCTTTAATTCATCATTATCGACCTTGGTCTCCGGCCGTCCACGGGGCTTGTTCTGCAGGTCGAAATTTCGAGAACGAAACGACACCACCCCCATACACATAATTAATCCTTCGAGCCGTTTCTGCAGTACTGGTGCCACGGTGGAACTCGTACTCGTAAATAATGTGATATCTTAAGTTTTCCATTTTGTGAAATGAGTGTCGCAGAAAAAAAAGCAAAAGAGAAAAAAACAAATGAATTACGGTTTTCAAAACACAAATACATGAGTAAATAGCTTTTTAAATTTAAATTTGGAATTATAAATATGTATATTCAAATATTTAGATTTTGACTTTTACAATTATAAATATTGAAATCGATTTATACTGTATCATGTTAGATATTATACTTGTATTATTAGAATTAATTAATAGTTATTATTAAGTATTAGTGTTAAAAACTCTATATTAAATGTTAATTGTTTTCCTAATTCTTTCCTTCTAGAATGTCACTGTTGATAAACAGTAATTAAGATATTAATTGGTATAATTGTAGAGTAAGTCATTATTTTTGTCTTGATAGCATTAAGTTCTAAGTCTTTTTTTTGGCTCAATGTGCGTAGTTTTTCTAGTAGTATTTCTCTACTAGTGGATGGCAGTTTTTGACTAAATGATGATGTCTGCAAGCCTCAAGTTGCTCAGGAAATCATCTTTTATTTTAATGCCTTTTTCTTTCCAGGTAAGTTTTTCAGACTCCCTTCCCGACTAGACCCGCTCGGTCGCCCTGTTTAACTCCTCTGCATTCATTCCTGAGCCTTTTATCTCCATTTTTTAGACGACCTCCGTAGCGCAGTGGTTGAGCACGTTGGTGCTCGAACGAGAGGTCGCGGGCTCGAATCCCGCCGAGGGAACAAAAAGTTTTCAATGTTCCTGGGTCATGGATGTTTATTAAATTTGTGTATAATATAATAAAAATCTTAAATATGTGTACAGTATAAAAGTATAAAATATATTTCCGTTGTCTGGTACCTGTAACACAAGTTCTTCGGATACTTAGTACAGGGCCAGATTGACGTGGTGAGAAGCGTAGATATAGATATATTTTTTACACAGGATAAAAATTAAATAACTTTTGTTGTAAATATCTATTATAAGGTCAATAGTTTATGTCGGTACGTGACTTTCATATCAAAACTCCACATACTATCATGAGATATTGAGTCGAACGCTTGTGCATAATCAATAAAAGCCAAATAAGTGGACGCTAGTGCGCTTCTTATTTCTCTATTATTTGCTCTATTGTATGAATATGGTCAGTGTGGATTTTTTTTAACCTGCCTGTTCTGGTGGTTGGTATTTTTCTGTATGTTTTTCTATCCGTTCTTCGAGGCAAGATGCAAACAGTTACAGGATACAGGCTGTAATATTAATGAATTATAATACTTTAGGGTGTCTATAGGTCCCATATAGAGATTACTTTGACAGTACTAGCGGTGAAACAGTTTACTTTTTTAATTATAGTATGGGCCAATTTATGATGTTGAGGCATTTCTCATAGGAACATGAACGTCAAAATTAAGTTTTTTGGCGCTGGTACTTTCACAGTAAACTCTACATAGAAGGCGCATACACTTCCTAAAGTATTATAATTTATTTATTTACACTTTGTATATTGGATTATTAACAAATTGATCTATAATTATTGATATCTGCTAGATCCTCCTTTTTATATAATAATATTATTTCAGATTTTTCCCATTACAAGGGAATTTTTCTAAAATCATGTTAAACGCGTTTGTTACTAGTGGTGCTAGCATGTTTTTATCGCCTCGTGGTAACACCGTCTGGCATTTGTCTAGTTTTAGCTTGTCTATTTTTTTATATTACAACGCCTGAAAACCTGTCAAGGGTAGAACAGCGAGGAAAACATATTGGTGTTTAATATAATACTTTGCAATAGACAATCTTAATTACTCATTAAATTTTTTATTAATTACGACACCTTATTTACCCATTGATGTTTTCTCAACTCATAAGGCATATTGGTTAGGAATACAATACAAGTACTCCTGAACTATAATAGAAATATAAAAAAAAACTTAACGCCGCAGGCTCTGATATAACCGCGTGATGGATGGGCGGCGGCGTCATGGATCGAACAATTGTTAGTGTTTAACTCACAGTTACTTTTCCGACTAAATTGGATCTTGATTGATGGAATAATAACATAAAGTAAACACGCGCGTAGATAGTGTTAAGTGGTTTTACAAGACCTAATATCGGATCAACAGCTAACTTAAATTTTTTTATTTCTACAGTATGTCAAGAAAAAACTATGAAATTTGTTATAACTGCGTGCGCATTGCGCAGCAGCGTTACTCCTATGAGTAAATGTGGATAAGTCAAGTCACTTTTTTATTTATTTTATTAAATGTAAAATTTTGTCACTTAATACATAATCGTATGTTTTTTACATGACTAATTTTCTAATAATATTTATTTCAAGTTAAAAAAGTAGCCAGATATGTATAATCTCCGCAAAAATAAAAGTTTAGTACAAACTCGGAAGTTCATTAGGCGGACCGGTTCCCATATTTACTTAGTAATTCTAACTAATTCACAGAATCGCGAAATATTGCTTAAATTACATTATAATATATGTATATTTCAAATTACTTAAACAAAAATTTACTTTAAAAAATGAGTAAAAAATGCAAAAAATATTAAAAAAGTGCAATAAGCCATATTAAAACGTATGCAAAAAATCAAAATTACTCCAAGCAAAGGGTGTGCTTTTAATGTTTATCAAGACGAAACCTTTCACACTTAACGATTATTTCCGGATCGCCCGCCCTGCCCTCTCGCGGCCACGTATATTATAAGCCATTAGGCGCCGCGCCGGCCCCCTATTACTGTGTCCATATCATAACACGGAATTGTCTGCGCTTAGGATTTTTATTTTAAAACAAAAGTCGGCGCCGGCCATTGTTCTCGGCCATTCGTCGCACTTCATGCTATTCCCATTCAAATTAAACGCCTCGTGTACAAAATTAATTTGTCTTTTGTCTTAGCCCGGGCTCCGCTGACACGTCTCTCGCGGCGGGGCGCACTCCCCGGCCGCCATATTTAGATTATCTGGGCACTCATTGTTGTTATCGTTACTTATTGTATCGAGCCCGAGGTGAGAGTTCACTCCTGACTAATGCACTCGAGTCGTCGAGGTGCGTATAACACATCGAGGAAATGGGCTTACAATGCAATAGTCCACGCCGTTATAGTTTGTCATATTGTATGATATTTATCAAATACTAATAATATAAAAGATTAAGGTTGTTGTTACAAAAATACGAATGTCATTTAAATAAGTAAACCCAACGAAAAATGATTAAGCTGTTTACATTTTTAAAGTGCAAGTAAAATGGAAATCCATGCATTTGCGAAATAAATCAATCCATAGCGTTTAAACAAGACAAGGTGTTTTCCGTTTGTTAATAATTTCCTCATTATACACGCACAACTGACACTTGGATTTATTGGTACACTTCAGGCCGCAAGTGGGTATTGCGCTGACTACATGCTACATTTTGCATGTGCGATCTTAGACCATGGCATGTGCAATCTAGGACCATGACAATATGAAACTGTGCAATATGAAACTGTGCTAATAAAAATAACACACCGAACTTCAATAGCAGAAATAGAAGAACTACAAAGTAGCACTGTGTTATTTGAATCTTATTATAATACAGTTACGGTACGGTCTCGATCTCATCTAACAGCACAATGATATTCTGATAAACGTCATAAGTTAAATACAACAGTTGTTCAGGACACCAGGTCCTGACATTTGATGTATTATTGTTGCAGTAAGCTACAAGAACACTCTTAGCCCCGTATTAATAAAGATTGAGACTTCTTTGACAGACGCCCAACCTCACTTGAGAACCTATTTGACAGATAAAAAACTTTCTGCTTCACTTTTAAAAATGAAGAAGTTTACTTATGTACGTAAGAATAAAGCTTATGAGACGTAAAAATAAAGGTTATAAAAATATAGACCTATTTTAATGTTTTTTTGTAATCTATAATATGAATATTACGATATAAAAAGAAAAGACATAAATAAATAAAGTAAAATGTAACATGAATAAACTTATTAACTTCTAAAAGTGAAACGAACTGTTGTTTTATCTGTCAAATAGATACTCAAGTGAGGTTGAGGTTGAGGGTTTGAGACTTCTTTATTAATACTATCACCACTCAAATCGCTTTGGGCGCTCTGGGCTAATATTTAGGTTTAATTAAATTGTTATAAACATAGTATAGCTTAAGTTCATCATAATACTTATTTTTACTTCGTCTATTAATATACGCTACCTTAACAGAATCAAGAACCAAATTCTAGATGCCATCGCTATTATCGGTAACGAAGTTCGAAGACAAAATATGTGGGATTCAACATAAGTTTCGTTAAGTGGCAAGCAATTGTATTGTCGCTTAGCAAAGCGTGTGTCCATAGATTTTTGTTTTCGAACTTTGTAAGTGATATCAGGGATGGCATCTCGAATCAGACCATGGTACTAATATATTATACCTAAGTTCCACGTTGGAGCGTGTAGCCGTTCCCTAACGGACACTTTATTCGTATCAGACATAGAGTGATGGATGAACTCACCCGATGGCCGATGTCAACGGTTCATAATACGGTTTTCGATACGTTTTTAACTCATTTAAAATTCAATTAGTAACATGACGTGCTTCTATTATGGACTGATTCATTGACGAGATTATATTTAATTCAATTAGGCATTTATATTTTAATGCAACTCTCTGAGGTATTAATTATATCTGATCAAACATTGGAGTAGGTATACATCTTTATGGAAATTTCCATAAAATATAGAATATATATTTATATAAAACTAGCGACCGCCCCGGCTTCGCACGGGTGCAATGCTGATACTAAATTAAATACACTACAGAAAAACTATGAACGTTTTATATAAAAACATAGCGGCCCGCTTGACTTTGCACGGGCATAAAATATATATGCCTATGTCACTCAATAAAAACATGATTAAAATCGATCCAGTATTTTTTATTCATTCATTACTGCCCTTGGCCTGCACGCATTAAATTTGGAGTAAAACAATTCCTCTTTCCCTATACTTACTATGAAGATTTCCTGCTATCTTTGTAATATCTAAATTCATACAATTCGCGCTATTTATAGGCATGCCTCCCCGCACTGCCCCGTCCGGCTGGTACCGCCCGCCGCAAACGCAAATTTTAAATTTGTAATATCTCCGAAAATATTTGTTTAATTTACATGCTGTAAGGAACCATATTGATCTATATTAATTGCACACTGTATTTAAGGTACTTAATTCGATAAGGATTAATGCCGTATTGCTTAAAATAGCTTCGTAAATAAGCCATTTTTTCACGTAAAAAGTAAACAATAAAAATGGTTAATGTGGGTTATCCCTAAAAGATAAACATATACAATCGCGGACTTTTTTGTAGACCTTTTTATGGTGTACAATACTGTAGTACATTAATTTGATCTAACTCGTAGTGTTTAGGCAGCGTTTTTGCTAAAATAGGTTAATTTACGACATTACGTTAGAAACCTCTAAAATTAGCAATGTTTCCTTAGTATATTATGCATGTATTATACATATAAACCTTCCTCTTGAATCACTCTATCTATTGGAAAAAACCGCATCAAAATCCGTTGCGTAGTTTTAAAGATTTAAGCGCACATAGGGATATAGGGACAGAAAAGGCGACTTTGTTTTATACTATGTAGTGATAATATAATATATAAAATATAAAGTCAATAATTTAATATGACCATACTAATATTACAAACATCTTCGAACGAATATAAGCCCTACAAAGTTCTGGTTCACCAGATAATAATTACAGGTTTATGAAATATAATTCAAGCGAAAAAAACAACAGCCTTTAAGCCCGTAACGAAAACCGCCCTAAACCTTTACGTTACGGGTAATTAAAAACTCAAACAACCTCCCAATATGGCGTGACTGTAACGCCTATGATTCACTGGACCTGTCAATTAAGAACAAACGATAAAATGAATAGCTTAATGAAAATCATTATCGTTCTTAGAATGGCCAACTGTGAATCATGGCCACACCTGTGATAGCGATCATTTTGATCTTGCACCAAAAAATATTATAAAATAAATTCTTTTAGATTTAAGAAAATGTCGGCCTTGTCAGTAAAGCAACATATTATTGTAACTTTCTTGGCAAAACCGATAAAAAATATCAATTTAGACATATGCAGAACACGCTGTATATTATTAATATGTGCAACTATTGTCTATACGAAAAGTGAACCAACATAATTTGACCCCTGCCCGTGTGCATTTCCAACAACGGGTGATCTCTTTATGTTGGCATGTTACATATCATTTATGCCTTAATTATAATTCAGTGACAGTGCACAATTCTGACTAATTTATTCGATTGTTTATCTCTGTGATAAAAACAAAATATGTAATGACTCTATAGAGGTCGAGCCTGATTCAATAATGAGTTGTAAATATAATTCCTACAGTGATATGTATATTAAGTTCTTAATGGGTATTGTTATGATATGAATTAATTTATTAACGCTCGACAATGGTCGACCTTTTACTGATAATATCGTGCACTCAGAAATGTGTTTACATTAATAAGCGAGGAAAAAGTCAAGAGCGTTCGGCCACACGCATTATTGGGTTGTTCGTATCGTGGATGTTCGGTTTTGTAGTTACTTTGTCATAATATTTTACTTATTCGTTTCATTTTTTACAATCAACTAATGCCACCGGGTTTTCTCTGAAGAAAAGGTTCGCTTTGACAACAATTATCAACTGGATTTGCTTTATTGTAATATTACATAATAACAATTTTATGTCTAATAATGTAAACCATTGTCTAATAATGTAGGCTATTTTATGATCATAAATTCAACTGTCATATTTATTATATTTTATCAGGTAGGTACTCTTTAATTGCTAATTTGAAGGCAGGTACTAAGATAGATTTCTAGTATTAGGCTAGAGCCCCGAAAAGCCAGACAAAATTCGTATGAATAAAATATACAATAAGAATTACCCAACAAAAGTATTCGTTATTATATTTATAGGTTAAGAAAAAACGTTGAGTACAGTATTACGCGAAATGTGTAAACAGATTTGTGCATATTTTTTAACTGAGACGCAGTTAAATTTGATGTGGAGTTTTTTTCAATTCGCCCATAATAAATCATAATTAATATTTTTAAATATTAATTATGATTTATTATGGGCGAATTTTAAAGTCAGTGCGACCTCTAGTTCCTAAATATCCAACACTAAGCATTGCATAACAATATTAAAACTTTATAAACATTAGTACCTTGTACACTTATCGTACATCAGGCTGGGGGCAAATTATGAAGTGTTACTCGATACGTATCTCGCGTGGTAGCGAATATTATTAATTTCGTTCGCTCCCGGCGCGTGTAATGAGACGACGACTCATCTGATAGCCGACGTGTCGTCGGTCACGATAATTATTTCATATCTTAACGTTTTAATTAGCCGGTTCACTGACGATGTGTCGTCGCATAATATTCGACAAGTTGTGTCGAGTTTTGGAAAGCGTGAAATTTCGACACTGCGATGAACTAATAAAGACAATAATTTATATAACTATTATGAAGTGATGGGTATAGGAGTTATGAAATCTTCAGAGAATTCAGTTTTCTATTTATATCCGACTACGGTCAAGCTAAAAGACAAGGCAACAATAATATTATGTGTATACATAGGTACATAGACATATCGGATCAGTGTCCGATTGTTATGAAAGATGTGACAATATATTCGAAATAATAGCCCGGGTAACATAGGTTATGTAATAAACGTCATAAAGTCCGGCTATTCAATACATAGTATAAAACAAAGTCGCTTTCGCTGTATGTCTGTCCGTATGTATGCTTAGATCTTTAAAACTACGCAACGGGTTTTGATGCGGTTTTTTTAATAGATAGAGTGATTCTTAAGGAAGGTTTGTATGTATAATAAATGCATAATATAGTAGAGAAACACTGATAAATTTAAAGGTTTCTAATGTGATGTCGTAAATAAGCACGTTTTTTTGCGCTTATATTGCAAACGCTGGCTGAACCCTACGAGATAGACCAAAATAATGTACTACAGTATTGTTCACCTTAAAAAGTTCAACAAAAAAGTCCGCGATAGTATATGTCTATCTCTTAGGGATAACCCACCATAACCATTTTTATCCTTAACTAAAAAATGGTTATTTACGAAGTGATTTTAAACAATACAGCATTAATCCTTATCCAATTAAGTACCTTAAATAAATTGTGCATTTATTATACAATATGCTTTATACAGCATGTAATTTAAGCGAATATTACCGAAGATATTACAAATTTAAAATGCAGGGTCGTAGTTGTTTGCGCCGCGGCGGTACCGACTCGCGACCGGCCGGTGGTCGGGCGGCGTAATATATAAAAATGAATTGCTGTTCGTTAGTCACGCTTAAATTCGAGAACAGCTGAACCGATTCGGCTATTTTTGGTCTTGAAATATTCGTGGAAGTCTAGGGAAGGTTTAAACGGTTTCTATGCTCAACGAAGTGAGCACGGGTCAGCTAGTTTCTTTATAAAATATAAAAACAATTTTATAACTTTTTTGGAGCCGGTTAAAAACTGTGGTTATTTCAGCTGAAATCAACAAGTATTAACAAGGTGATTTGTTTATTTATTGTATATTACCAAATATCTTCATAATACTTTTGTACTCTTTGTAATCTCTAATCACAGGCGACGTTCACAAAACAGTGACAGGAACAAATACTCGCTCTTTTATTTTCCCTGCGTATAAAACGAAACATGATGCATTCAAAACGCAGTGCTCTCGAGGACATTTCTCAGAACGAATGAGGACTGAGGTCGACTCTACCTGGCGCACTTCAAACCTGTCTCGATCAAACGCTCGTGTAAAATAAAAACGTCTCTTAAAATACCAGCGGAGTGACTTGACACTTGTCATGCCGGGCCCGATCCTTTATGTTTGTCTTTGAATTGTGATGACAGTGGTACAAATTACGTGTACAAATCTGTCGGTCTATCTGCGCGTGATGGATGCGAGTCGCTCGGCCGAATCGTCGTGTAATTAATTCCAGCTCCGGATGAGAATCACTGTCACCGCTCCACGTGGTTCACTCATTAAAACCTCAAACTTGTTACGTTTTTCCAACGTAATTAAAGTATTTGGTTAAGCTTATGGTCTTATACTAGGTGTATATAATCTTATACTACATGTATATTATAGCTCGATCTATTTCATACTCTGTTCAGATTTAATAAGTGAATATTCTAACGGTAAGAGATACACTCGATACTTTATATCCATAAAGCGTCATGTACGTTGTATTGGCGCTGTCATGTATTCATACAAAAATCGCTCGTTTATGATACTTTACGGCGCTTTCAAATGTTCCTGCTTAGCCTAATGATGTTGAAGTTTGTCAATCTCAAAGAAAAACTCTCAACATGAATTTTCGCATTTTTGCCACCAGACAGCGCGTTCGTGGAAATTGTTCACTATATGTCTTGAACATAAACACGTTTTTGCACGGTCAATAAGAGACATTAAAAATGGTAACATTGTAGCACACCACTGTGTCTTTTCTTATATTATTGTTACGTCTTTTCGGTATGAAATCTGCAGCATCTGAGCTTAGTAGGATCAAGGATCCTGCTTGACGTCGGCGGAGGCTCGGCGGCGCTCATCTGGCACTATTGTTGTGGCAATTTACCGCGCTTCAATCGCTGAAATATTTCGTAACGGCCATGTCCAATCGCTAACGAGGCCGACGCGCAAATGAATAAGCACCTCATGGCTCATACGGGATAAGTGATTCCCGACGTGCTGGCACGTAATTATCCTAACCGAACCTCTTCACGGAATTAACTTGAACGGATTACAATAGTTTGAATTTGAATAACTAATATGGGAGAGTTTCACACTACATCAAACAGTGGGCTAAGTACGAGGTTTTTTACTGCCTGACGTGAAGAAGTTAACTACAATTTGGATGGTTACAAACAACAACGCCCCAAATGCGAATGGCATGGCGCCCCATGGCAATCAAACACTCGCACTCAGCACACGAGTTAGGACCGTGTGGTAGCGCCGTTATAAGTTTTTGATGAACTTTCCCTCTGACGGGATACAAAACCGCTCTCCGGCAGGAGCACCAATGAGCTCAATCACTGAGCCACGGGGTAGTTATATTCTAAAGAATATATGCGAGAATACTAAGCCTCCAACTTAAAAATAAATTTTTAAGTTGGAGGCTTAGTATTCTCGCATATCTGTCAATTCATTTACACTTGCACTAATCAAATAATCGCTTCGTCATTACTATGTCATAAGGCTCGCTGGCACAGCTGCGAATAATTATACTAATGCTGTAAGTACGCGGTGTTTAGGGCGGAACTCTCTACACTTATGCCTGTAATAGACAGAGCATTACCTATGCTAACCATTGCACAGATTTACAATTATAACGAGATGTAGACGCATGGTATCATACGTGTAGTAACCATGCGTTTAAATCGTTGAACCTTTATTATTTATTTAAACAATTTCAATATTTTGTTTCATTATCATCATCATTTCAGCTTTGACGTCCACTGCAGGTCAAAAGCCTCCCAAAGTATTTCATGGGGGGTAATTGCCTATACTTAGATATATAATATTCCCTCTGTCGCGTTTTACGATACCCACATGCCATTATTTCTCCGGCACCCCACGGATAAATAATATTTTGCTTATAAAAAGAAAATATAAATATCATATTAAGAAGTATTAAATACTACAATAGAGAAGGAAAGTTGCTGCTGCCTCGAACGTCATATTATATTCAAATAGCAAATATTTTCATTAGTGGTTTTCTGATTTTAAGCATTTACGTCTAAGTTTATTAACAGACAAGAATTTGTTACAAACAAAGCGGTCGCCGGCCTACCTATAGTGGTCTATCGCTGCAACAGACCAAAACAAAACCGTAGACTTTTTAAGTTATCTAATAAATTAATAGAATGTTGCTGTTAAGATATACTTATTCTGTTTCCCATACATATTCCCATTCGCCCGGGGCTCCGCTCACGCCCGTCACAGCCTTAACGTACGCTTTGTTTAGCTTACAATTATCTTCACAAGCAATCAACATCTTACACTGGAGATAATCAAAACGCTCATCTCGTAACATGGAATAGCCGATATTACTAATATTAGAAATAGCTTAAAAGAAAATATTTAAAAACATACATACAGATGAACTTTTCTCTTCCAAATATTATAAAAGCTATGAAATAATTCTATACTAGAATATACAGCATATTGTACTTTATTTAACTACTAGATGTTTTACGCGCAAAATCACACAGTAACCGTGCATTTTTTTGTGGTAAAAAGTAGTAGACAGGATTTCAGCTAACTCCATACAAAAATTTGCCGTCTAGAAGTGAAGAAGTAACAAACATACTCGTACACACACTCGACTTTATAATATTGTGTGAAGTGTGTATATACAGCTATAATATTAATTAATATAGTATTATATACATATACGACCCATACAAACCCTTCATACAATAAAAAAACTCGTATTATTACTCATACAATAATTAAATAATTGTTAAACTACTTATATATAGAGTTTACTGAGAAAGTGCCAGCGAAGGATGTACTTTTTTTAAATTATTGTATGGTAAATTGTACTCTTTTTAAAATAATTTTAGTACATTTCTCATACAAACATGAAAGGTCAAAAGTAAGTCTTTCATCTCTGGTACTTTCTCAGTAATACTCTACATACGAAGCACATACACACCCTAAAGTATTACATTTTTTTTTCACCTTGTATAATATTTTTACTTTCCTACGTTTCCACTTTATAAGTGCAGTAGAGTCGATTCAATCCTATCAGTCCTCTTTGTCGTGATAGCTACGAAATACAGTTTAAGCGCGCCACATAATTTGGCATAAAAATAATTTACGATCCACAAACGTCTCATTCAATTTGCCGCGTCCTGTAAAGGGCACATTCCAAGCAATCAGCATCAGCCGTCTCCCCGCGACCTTTGGCCCGCGTTATAGTCCCGCTCTAGCGATCCCATTACGTCGCCGCTTTACTGTCAATAAAACCTATGTGTCAACCGCCGAGAATTGTACCTTATGCAACAATTAACTGCCCGTTTCGTGGAGTACCACAATAGAAATAATAATAAAATTGTTAAGGACAAAGGTAGATAGATACCCTTTACGACATCACGCGCGCTTCGTAAATAGTAAAGTAATATGATGGCTTTACTCGATAACATGTGAAATTTCAAAGTCAGATTTACAAGGCAATATCGGAGTGTCGGTTGGTCGTGAACACGTGCGTGTAACCGAACCACAAAAGATTAAGAGGTGGTAATTTGACGTTGATTTAGAAGGAGACTCCTTTCATCGGCCGTATTGTCTTACGCCGGAAAGCGAGACGTTTTGTCTATTTGAATCTCCTTAAAAGCTTATAACGGCGTTATTAAATGGGCTCTAGTAAATCATGGCAAGTAATAGCCGGATAATGTTTCATTAGAAGGAAAAATTTAGTGGATACCGAGTAACTTATATTACCTATTTTAAATGACTCATAGAAATAGGAGGTCTCGTCTCATATTATAAGAGAGCGGAGATGTGCTGTCAGTATATGAATCACTTAAATGTGCTCATGATTTTGTTTGATTCTTTGCTTATTATTTAGTGTAAACGCTCCCAATGAAAATGTATCCAAAAATCCTGTCGATACAGCTTTATTTTTAGCGAAATTTGAGAATTGGGCAACCTTCGTTGACGACCACAGTGGAGCAAAGAGGAATTTGTTCCTGGGTCATGAATATAACGTGTTAAATAAGATGTGTATAATTGAATAAAAATCATAAATATGTACGTCTTCGTCGTCATAAGTCTACGTATAGGTAGTACATAAAAGTAATGAAAATCCCTAACAACTTGTAACCCTAACAAAAGCACTTCAAGAACTTAGCGGAACTAGATTTACGTGGTGTGAAAGCGTTCACAGAACGCCGCGTCAGTCGTATACGCTTGTCAAGTGATACTCATATTTTTACCTCACAGCCATAGGTTTAAATGTGCTTTTAACCTAAAATTCTGCTTCCTATTTCTACCTGCACCTGTTTTTTAATTCGTGATAAACAAAAGAGTGATCACGGTGCGGTAGCGGGCGAGGCGAGCTGATGTCATCGATGTAAATGTTCTCCTGCGACGTGGGCGCAGTCGGCCGGGCCATACTGAGCGGTAACTAGTCTAAAACTAATATGCCCACACCTTATACAGGCGCAACGAATCCAGTCACACCTAAAAAGGAATTAATTATTCGAGCCCTATTATGATTAAAGTTTTACATACTGTACAAATAAAACCTTATAAGTTACCAAAGGAATTAATAAAAAAAAACATACCCGGGTAAATTGATTTTAAATTAATTCGTTTATTTAGGTTAAACGTTTTTGTTTTGAAATTTTATGAAATAATCTTTAAAATTTGTAAAATAGACTGCTTAACAATTTTTAGTAAGCACTTCGAGCTTAAATTAGAATATATAAGCTATTATAGCTTATTTATATAATTTATAATACTATAACTTTACCTGTTAATTTTTAATACCCCATAATTGAAAAATATCTAATCAGTAGCTTTTATCAAATTTTATCAAAATTGTTAACATTTTTTCTTTAACAATAAAACATCGATTGGGCTCATTGTGCCACCAGCCTACAACAAAGTTATGAATGAAATAATGTTTTGCAAGAGCGGATGTTGCGAGGTTGCCTGTCGAATTAGGTTTAGAGCTTACGGGCCTTCTACACAGCGCGGTGCGACTTCGAAGAGAATTGTGAAGTTTCATTTCGACATCTTCGACAACGCACATGATCACACAAAGACATAGCTATGTTATTTTTTTGCGGAAAGATAACAAATATCTCTTGGATGCACGGTATTGATTTTGCTTCGGACAATTGGCGTTCTTTGGGGGATGCCTACGTTAGCAGTAGACGGCGATAGGCTGATGATAATGATGATGATGATTATGATGATGATGATAACGTCGATGATGATAATGAGGTTGAGATAATGCAGTGGTATGTACTACGGTACCGCATTGGAGCCGCAGGGTATGAAAAGGCCCTTATGGAGGCTGATGAATGAAACCCCCCACCTCCCGCCGCCGTCCCCGCTGACACCTGCGCCGAACTAGCGTTAGATTACGTAGGACCATTTAGATATACAAATGGAGTATTATTTATAAAGGGCACAGTTCAGTCTACGTAGGCTTAGCTTAATTTGTTGCCGTGTCATTGAGACGTTTTAATAAGGGCTTACCTGCCTACGACTGTTTCGTAAATAATAAAATAAATAATTTATCTTATAGAACACATAAAAACAATAACAATATTATTTGGTATTCAGATGAATTTCTCGTGATCTGGAGGCACGGTAGTGTCCCCGCCAAGTAGAGCACGGCCGTACCATCCTTTTCTCGAAGCAGTTAAGGCCATTTTCGACCCCCTATTATAACTTCGTTGTGGATAAAATTGAAAGTATGTAATTTTAGTAACTAAGCAGGCATTGTATAAATTCGGTATATTTCATATTTAATCAATTTAAAACAGAAGTTTTAGAATTATAACTTGTCAAAGTTTGTTAATTTTGTCACTAACTAACTCACTTGCTCACTCACTGTTCGATCATCAAAAGTATTAGGCACATTTAGCAGATATAGAAGCTTCAAATTTGTAATACCTAGTATTTTGTGTGTAAATGACGGAAAAAGTTAAACATTTTGAAATATCTATGGATCTCACAACTTATTTCGGCATAACAAATACGTAGCAAGACTTGGCACTTTTTACAAGTTATAATGTTTTGATGGGATTAAATGTAGGAAATAGGTAGATGGTTCTACTTATACTTGAAACATTTTATATGCAGACTAATGAGGCTAGACACATCGGTGGTTCATTAATTGTTTAAAACGTAGGTTTTTGACTCCATGAGTGAGGCCGTGATTTCACTTTCTGGGAACAATAACATATTATAGTGTTTTCAAGCCTGATTAAGACAACACAGGCTGATCACCCCTGACAAGAAACATGAACAATGAACATGTAAAAAGTCGATCCTGCGTTTCTCGCCAGTGGTATTGCGCACACACATAGGTCCTTTTAAATACCTTTTGAGTTCTGTGCAGCTTATAGGATTTAGGGTGCCAAACCACGGCATACTTTTTGTCGGCCGATTTTTCCAGCGATTATGCTGCAAATTGTTCCATCATAAACATGTGACCGATATTGTAATCTTTGGACGTGTGCGTTGCTCTATAAACATCAGTATGTTCTATTTAGCAACTACAAAAAGTCCGTTACAAAAGATGCCGTGGGTAGGGAACCCTTAACTAAACCGGCCACCGTCACCGGTGTAGAGAGTTATTAATAAGGCTTGACGATGAAGATAATGATAGGTGTTGAGTCATTTGCTGGTCCATAATATTAGCATAAGGATTAAAATAAAGATAAAATAACATTTATATGGAAATGTTAAATAAAAATATTAAATCCTAAAAGACGGATGATATTATTTGATCAATTGATAATACTCTACTTACTGTAATGCTTTTGCCAAAAAATTAAACCTAATAGTCGCGTCGGTCCCGTACTGTTTCACGGTGTGAGGCCGCTTAAATATTTTAGCTTAAGCATACTTTTTAATACTAAGATCTTCATAGTTATTAATTAAACCTGTATGTTCCAAATGGGAAATAGAATATGTATGAATTGTTTAAGTGATTAACGTATTTAATTTGTTTTACCTATAATTGATACTGTAGTGGTCTAAATACATTTTGAAAATACACACAAATTAAGAAATAAGTAGAAAACATAGTTGCTCACAGCTCAATCTAGTCAAAAGATTTATACAGGTTTAATTTAGTGGAGCTATGGTAATACGAGCCCTCAGGACATTCCAATACTGTACTGAAACTGCCTCAAATGTCAAACAAAATTAAGTAAATGGATAAAGCCAGGAGCGTAGAAACGTCGGATGTGGCAAAACTTGATCTATTTTTGGATTTCATAACAGCAATATAGTAAGAACGTTACGCAACACTTTTAATATTCGTTCTTGTTATTGTTGTGACTGGTCAACTATTTAGATTGTT
The DNA here is from genome assembly GCA_905187575.2 of Celastrina argiolus. Classification (NCBI taxonomy): domain Eukaryota; kingdom Metazoa; phylum Arthropoda; class Insecta; order Lepidoptera; family Lycaenidae; genus Celastrina; species Celastrina argiolus. Next base: position 9,678,813 of record LR994589.1, read on the forward strand.
TGAAAAAAAAACGCAAATCTTAATAATACCGAAAAATTGGCATGGTGTTCCACAATTACTGCATTTAGTCATAAAATTAATCCTATTTAAATATAAAGTACCTATATAGTGCATTATCATATTGTAATTAGTTATATACTACCAACAAAGTCAAAGTTAAATATTTTCATTCTGAACTAATTTCTGAACGTCGCCGGATATTTAACTAATTGTGTATGTCAAAGTACAATGCATACAGTAAACCAAGCTCGTCAATTATCGTTTTTCAACGAAAATGATAGACGATGTATGAAAAACAATGATTCTCGAAGCAAAAGATTTTTTAGGAATCATCAACATAATCCGTACACTCCTCTATAAAACATATTCAACAAGCTAATACTGCCTTATACACATTTTTGTGATGTATTATTTTATTACATCTATTTACAAGATTTATATTGTTGTTGTTCTGCACATTAAATTTATGTTGCCTCATAATATATTTTATGTGAAAAATGGTCGGAAAAACATTTTGATCAACAAATATATACCATTACTGGTATCTACTTGGTAGAGTTTAAATAATAAAATTATGATTTATGTAATTACATAATTTTATTTTCTAGATTATGCTATGAGTAGACACTTAAAAATAATGTGATCAGACTTGGCGAAATAGTAAAAAGGAAGAGTTACGGTAAGCAGATTCGATTTAACCGATATTTTACTAAAAAAAATATTCATATTAATAAATGCATTACATCATTCTATCCTAAGATATTCCAAACTTAGTGCACACGTATTTCATAATATCTCCGTGCATTACTACAATCCACAGAGTTAACAAGATTTTAATAAACAGAAAAACATTACGATCAAATAAATTCGCAAAGTTATTGAACTGATTACATTGAATGTTGTCAGTGTCGTCCTCCCATATATCGTGCTTAGGTGCAACCTCAATGGACTTCCGTGACCCGGGGTCGGTTTATACCATAAAGTGGTTCGGTCGCCGACAGCCTCGCTCAGCCTGTATAATATTGTTTGACACCCGAGACTATTTATGACAATTTGAAAGGCCGACCAGATTCTGAATTATGGATAATTGCTCTCGCTATTCCCGAGCGATCAATTATGTTATGTAACAACTGGGTAACAAGATTTGTAATCGGTATTACTTACTTTTATTTCTGACAAATTATTATTTTTACCTGACTACGGCCAAGAAAGGCATATTTTAGCAGTCTATGTATGTATCAAGTATGAATATTTACATACATACTTGATATTATATACATAGACAAAGATAGAGTGTAATAAAACGTAGCGCCTAAACTACTAATCCGTTTTCATTAAAATAATGGGCAATAGATTAGTAATAATAGCTCAGGTAACATAGACTATATTATTATAATTAACGTAGTTCATTTAAAGTTTTTTTATACAAATTGTATGTATCACAGTCATACAGCTTCTTATTATAATAATATTTTATATACACTTATTTAAAGTAATAATTTATATCATAGGTAATTAATTAATTATAGTCTTTACATTAAAAGTCCCGCAATAACGTGGCAACAAGAAAGTAAATCATTCTTAAACGTGCGACGGAACACAAAAAACGTGATCGATCAGCGACATCGATCATACGAGGCACCTGTGCCGCCACTACAGCATGTACTTACTGTACCGTGTACTGAACTTATAGGGTGCCCAACCCACGAGCTAGTCACGAATAGTCGGTGACCGACCGTGAGGTTTGTACAACTTCATTCGTATCGGCTTCTCTTACTCTTTACCTTTTGAAACCCTCATCCAAATTTCCACCGATAATTATACATGCTTGGACATCTGTAGGAGTTTCAGCTTTCACCACTGGTAGTTACCTTGCATTAGACATTTGCTATTTTTACGGTAGGAACGCAACCATACAATAAAACAAGAGAGTCAATTGGAATCAGTGGCAGAGTGAAATAGCGCACGTTCTGTTTAACATAAAACTTCGATCTGCATAATGCATGAATATGCGAAGCTATATGTATTTGATGACAAATATGCACAAAAATTTAGCATCAAACGGAATTTTCAACGTGAAATACAAACTCAAATTTTTGATTGGAAATATAATGTTTAGATAAAAGAAGTAAGTGTATTCACGCCTACTCAAGGATCTTTGTGTTGCTTTTACAGCTGTAGACGACCTCTACAAAGTGCATCCAATACTATATTACCTGTAAACAAAATACCAAATGAAATCTAAAAATAGTATCCACAATAATAAACGTCTACAAAGAGCTTATTTTATATCTCGGAATGCAAATACTGAATGAGTTAAAAAGTACATTCTTAGCCATCAAATCCAATTTAAGGCGAGTGTGTTCCTTAACATGACATCAATATCAGCGTATAAGGCCGTTAAGATCGACCATTCATTCCTTATTAGCCTCGCACGCGCCCCGAGCCCCGCGCTGCATGCGAATAAAATCCCAATGCTTCCATAAAAACTGTTTATAAAGACTTTATTTGAATTTAAAATTCTAAAGTCTTATTCAAAGGGCCATGCCCACTCAGGTTCAGGCTTAAAGTGAAAAAAATATTGCACGTCCAAGCTCGGAAATGAGACATAAATTGAAATTCACCAAAAGTGTTTGCGCTCGGTTTAAATTAAATTTCGTTATTGTTGTTTATAAAGCAAGTGTGAAATGCTCTTACAACCTTACGGTTCTCTCTGATAATACTGGGATATAAGTGGAAGGATATAAGAAGTGAAATACGATATGCTTGAATCAAATTTGAAGGTAGTAAAAATACTTAGTTCTTTTTGATTATGAGGCATAACTTTCAAAGCAACTTCAGTCCTTCGCCTTATATACCTAACATACTATACAGTATAGTACAAATTTCCATATAAATGTTGTCACCCTTCCTGAAACAATAACATCACTATTGTGTTTTGTTAAGAACCAGCCGTAAAACAAGGAATATGTCACTGCTACGTCAATTTTATTGCGAAATTTCTTTAACCGAATATGGCGACTGACAAGGTGTTGATCGATTTATCTTTTATGGCGGTTTGATGGCTCTCACATCCCATCACCTGTGGAGACAATTGCCCCTCGCCGCTAAACGACTGGCGCAGACACCGCGCCGCGGCCGCGCGACGTCCGCCGTGCGTGAGCAAAATCATTTTGTTTAATTTAATAATTCCAAAGCAAATTACATTCAACGGACGTTTATTATTATTTTATTTACATTTCGTTATTGGGAATTAAATTATTAAGTCCCGGCAATCGTTTTCAGATATTAAACCGCCGCGCTCACTGTGCACATTATGATAAAACTTATCATTTTGATTGTCCATTTGAAATAAGCATTTCGTTTAATGAGAGATTTAAAATTAAACGGTTCTACAATTTATTAAAGTTTAACGATAAAGATTAGTTAAATTAACGTTCGGGCTTGTGTTGTTTGAGAATGGTAATTTTTACAATCACCGTTTCAGTGGTATCTTATAATAGTTCGTATCTTAGAAGTTAAGATAATATTTTTCAACCAGATTCGAGATACAGTTGGATTAAGTCATTAATATATCTTCAAGTTTTGGTAATCGTACGTCAAGAGTTAAGATTATATTCAAAACACATCGACTCAGATTGCTACTTTATAATTGATTTTATATTGTTGATAGTTTATATGTCTGCTTTTTAATTGAATGTTAAGTTATACGTTGTAATGCCTGTTTAGTTCGTTTAATGGTAAATTGAAATAAAAGCAGAGAACCCAATCAACACAGACTATTTTCATGTAAACTAAAAATTGAATTAAAAAATAAACAACAATTTAAATTTTATGAACTTCTCTACATCAGTCTAAAGTTAGAACAACATAATATAGTTCGTAGTTTATAAGGCGGTTACATGTTTATCATGAATTAGCCAGAAAATATTTTTTTCACAAATAATAATATAACTATTACTTAATTATAATAGTTATTCTCGGTATTACCTAATAAACATTAATTTTGTTTGTTTCAAAACAAGTTATTTATTTCGAATTCAAAAAATCTCTCCAATTTAGATTATTTAATTTAAATTCAATTTCCGATCGGCTGATATGTAAAATATTTAACATTAAATATTATCTTTCGAATGATTTTATCGCGGTATCATTCCGAGATTTCCCAATTAAGCAATTTAGATACAAAGGTGACACGTCAGGGGAATGTAAACAAAGGCATCTACGTCCTCGTAAATAATGGAATACTTATCGGAGTCAGGTTGACCGTACAATGTGTGCGGCACAGACGTATATTTTAGTGGATATCACATGTCGTCGTCCTTGAAAAAGAAGCTTGTATTTTCCTAAAAATATATTATTTTAAGTTACCTTAAGTTTGGGTTATTTTACGCTGTTACTTATTTAGTTTTAATTTTAAAAAACACGCTTCGCTTATGAGTAATATTAGAAAAATTGTGTCAGACGTCAAAAGTAAAATTATGTGATTATGAGCAAATTATACCCACTTAAAATTTCGTTATTGTTAGCTATCGTTCTGATCGTACAACATTATTTATCGTCATCTCTTTTTAATAAGGACAGCATCAAGGCTGTATCATGTTAGTCGAAATCATTTTACATCAAATTACATTAAAGGTTTTAAGGCACGTCCACTTGCAGCGTCTTTTGAAATATATGTCTGTGGCCCCGCGGCGCGGTAGGTATTAGGAGGAATTTATGAGGACACTTGGACGCATGTACCTCCACCATATCTCTATCTGTTCGGGTTTCAGATTGAACCCTTATTTTACCTACGATACACGTGTCCACGTCATCGTAGGTAAAATAAGTATTTAATATAAGTAAGTATTATTATCTAAAAACAGACAGTGTCATCACTATGTCTGTTTTTAGATAATAATACATCAGCTATACAATGTATATAAAAGGCAAAACCCATTGACTGATTTTTAACGCACTCTTAGGGCTAAAAACTTGAAATTTTTCACACGTATTCATTTTGTGTCTCTCTACGGTCATCCAGTAGGGCAGAAATTTTCAAAAATTTTATCCTCAAGGAGGTGAATTTTAATTTAAATGGGAAAGGCCCTGGGAAAATGCTAGTTAAATTATAAAACCACACAATTGAAATATTACTTGCCTTTATAAAAGTTCTAATATTAAATATTATATATTACTATATACTGATTACTGACTAAAGCAAAAAAAAATTAACGATTAAAATTTTTGTAACAATGGAGGGAGCGCGTTGATGTCTTTTGTATGAGCTAACATTGTGTGGCTAAGATATTAGATCTTCGCTTGAAATAAAATAAAACGAAAAGATTTTAAGTTTTATTTTATTAAAGGTTTTTACACAAATGCTATTGTTTTAATGTGTTTTAACCAACTGATTCAAATACATCATTTTTCAATTATATAGTTAAAAAAAATATATGATTTGTAACCTTACAAGTTACAACATAGATTACAAATAGCATTCAATAATTAAATACAAAGAAACAATTAATAATTGTTCGATAGAGACATAAATAACGATATGCTAATCACTTGGAATTGTTTCTCTCATTGACTCTATCGCCATTTGAATAACACTCGACAATAATGGCGGACCTGCTCTAATTAACGATACACAAATCGGAGCTTGTATGCAAACGAGTGCCTTTGTTGTTAGATGTACCAACACTTTTTACTATTACTCCATTCTAATGTCTAAGATATATAAGGAAAATGGATATCATCATAGAATTTAGGTACTGTTTGCAAATATTTTTGTTCAGAAAATTTTTTACTGACTCAACATTACATAGAAAACACCTCCGTGGTCTAGTGTTTCCTATCTTGGCTATTATTGGCTTGAACACGATGGTCGTGTTTTTGGATTTCCGAGTTGGAACAACAAAAAAAAGTTGTTTCCTGGTTTGGTTAGGACAATGCAAGCCGATCGTCTGAATGTCTGATAAGAAAGACGATCCATGTGTCGGATGCACAAAAGTCGGTTTTGTGCCTGCTCTCACGCCAGACGTGACGGTTAACTGTCCTTCGGGTAATGAGAGTAAAAGGAAGATAGTGTCCTTTTGTATTGCGCACATACTTGGGCACTATAAAATGACTCCTGCGTAGCTGTCCTGGTTTCAACTAAATCGGCTAACGACACCGAAATCTGTGTGGGGAGGTATAATTATTATATACAGCCTATTGATTTTTATCTTTTTTGAGAAACACACGATAAAGTCAATGTATTATTGTGAATCTTATTTAACAATTTCTACTTAGTTAAGATTTATTTGTGTATACGTCACTAACAATCAAAATATTTAGTCGAAGCTCTAAAGGCCTTATAATTTAATCATATAAAAACATATACGAATAAATTTTTGGACTATTAAAAGAATGTAATAAAAAGATAAAGATTTTTGTACCTTCCTTAAATAACTTAATCAAAATTATAAAATGGTCATTTAATCTATCTTTACGACTACGACTAAAGACCGTTACTAATAATTAATTTACTCAGTATTAATGGAGATTAACGCAACCGCCATTTTTACGAGTTTGGATTTGATTTCAATCAATTCTTTAATCATACGTTATTACTTTGAAGTATATTGTGTTCATTTTCAAATTTTAAGAGATTTTTAAGTTGAGTAAGCATTATTACGAAGAAGCATTGTTTGATTGTCAAAATGAGTAAAGTTTTATTATTCTGGCTATCAAAATACTCAGAGTAACGACCCCTATGGTCCACAAACCCTAAAATAAAGTATCAAGAGCGTTACAATAAAATATGTATTGTTATAAAGTCGGTTTATTGCGTTCGGTTATTTATCACCGTTTATATCTATGACAAAACCAACAGAACGCGAGCTTATCATAAAATTAAAAAATAAAAAAGCTCGCGTCGTAATTCTGGCGCGCGACATCGCAGCTTTTATTTAGAGGGCGCGCGTGTGGCGGCGCGGGGAGGGGGGTAAGCGTGCGAGCTTTGGTACGTTCCACTTGCTACGAGTATCTGAATATTATATTAATTTCACTTTTATTTGGGTTGAATTTTTACATAATATGATTTCACTATAGATTTTTTTACTTTAATTTTTGGACAAAGAAATACAGTGATCCTAATTTTTTAATAATATTATATATCTATACCTAAACGAATATTTCGTGACGACCGAAGCGTGAATTTTAAGTATGTCATTGTAGAGTTTAATGTAAAAATACCAAGAAGTTGAAAAAATTATAATATAAAGGGTATAAAATATTCTCTTTAACGTCGTAGATCGCGGTGGAACATTCCTGCGCGTTATAGCCTGCGATCCAAAGAGACAGTGGTTTTTTATTTATATCCGTCGAGTAACACCTCGCTCCTCGACGCTCTTATACCACTTCTTTAGTCAGTGCTTTACCAAAAAGCTTGGACTTGAAATATAAAAGCTTTCTTCAATTTAAATACTTTTTGTTTAAAAAACTTTTTCAATTGTGCTTGATAAACAGAATATTTATTTATTTTATTTAAATTTTTGGTATGATTATATAATTAACGAGTATATACAGTCTATAACATTAATTAGTGATAATACTTTAGGGCGTGTATGGGTCCTGTATGTAGAGCTTACAGTAAAAGTACAAACACTTAAAGAGTTATGAAGTTGAGACATTTCTTATAGAAATATTAAAGTCAAAAGTAAGTCTTTCATCGTTGCTACTTTCACAGTATACTCTAGATAGGAGGCACATACACACCCTAAACTATTATCACTCATTTATTTTACGCCTCGTATGTAATATATTGGTATCGACATAGAAAATACATAAATTATTCTTTTAACTACTTATTAACTCTATATTTTGTATATGTATTATTGTAATGCTTATCACAACATTAAAATAATATTTGTTTTGCATATTATGGGCTTTTGAACTTAAAACATTACCCTTTTTTGTTCGAATAGTCTTTACAGTATATATTAATGTTCAATTTGATAAAATCGTTTAAAGTAGCAGCATTATTGCGATATCCTCGGATTAAACTTCATAATCTTTAATCATGTAGACCACCCTCGATGCTCAACAAATCTTGTGTCGCATTCGAGAACTTTTTGCCAATATTACGAACATAATCGACGGCCATATTATAAATGGTACAACATTTATAGCTCCTTCTGTGCTATTATAAGTGATATTGCACTCGTAGCATGTTATAGCGCGCGTAACATTGGAAGCGCGTTTTCCGCCCGGGGGCAGGCGGTTGTAATTTCGAGCGTTTACCCGGCGGCGCCGCGGGGAGCCGACCAACAATGCCCATATCCTTTTCACATAAAATATATGGAAAGTCTGGCTGGTAGCATCGAGATATGACAGACATTACAGTCGCCTACTGGGAACTTTTTGTGTATGAAATTGATTGGTTCGACGATAGTATCGCTCTTTGTAGGCATAACTAACAATTCCAGTTAAACATCACACCTCCGTTGTAATAAAAGTGAAGTTATTGATTGTGTATTTCATATTTTCTGATGCACAATGGATACCTTACGGTCACTACTACCTAAGGTAAGGTATATGTTTATATATGTTGTACACGGGTATAATTTTTACACTTACCTGTTCATAAATAATATGAATTATTTAAGATTTTAAAATGCTTTTTTCGTTTGTTTTAACAGTGTAAGAGTACAAGAACAAAACTTCACAACAATACTTTGTAACGATAAAAACGAAAAATATAGCTCTCGATCGTTGTTTTTAAGCAATAAAAACTCATGTTTCGGTTATTCATTTGTTGTGTATAACCGCATAACTGTACCATAAAATTCACTAGATAACATAAAGTTACATATAAAATACATCGTTCACTGAATGAGATAATATCTTATTTAGGTGTAATAACAGTCCCGAATCGAGAAAAATTGATTTAAACCATAAAGTACTGTACTAACTCATCCGAGGGAGGAACGTGCGCCGAAACCGCGAGATAAATTATTTTACAGAATGAGATCAACTTTATTTGAAAATACAATCAAATAAATTACTTTTTATTGCTCAATCTCGTTGGTTTTTATGAAGGTAAGAGAACGAGGGCTGAACATGGTGCTTGCGAGAAACATCGTGCTCTCTCAACTGAGATCTTATACGGTGCACTGACGTTATAAAGCAATAAAATTAAAACAGCTAAGATTAATACGAATAAATTAAATTAAATTTTTTGAGTAACCACCGAATTGTGAAGCAGTAAACTGATGATCATGAATTTTAGTTAGGAACACTCTCGATTACATCAGCTTTCAAATAAAAAGAATGACATTTAAATCGGTTCATCCATTTGGCCATGTCAAACTTTTAGCACCTCTCTGCTTCCGCCAGGGGATAAAAACTAGCATAGTAAAACTGCTCATGAAGTTACTCGGAATCTTTATATGATTTTGGTTACAGAAAGCACGAAGATTGTACAAACTACAAATTTGCAAATTGAAATAAATGTATAATAGTAGATAAAGCAAACTAGAGGCCACATACGAAAAACCCAGTCTATAAAAAATAATATACACACGTACTCCAAACGTAGCAAAATTGAAAATTTCACCGATTAGATATATTCTAGTGCACTTTACGTGTGCAAACAAAATTATTCTCAAGCAATTCTCGTACTTCCCATTTGCAAATGAAACAAATGAATAATATACAACAGCGCAAAATACTGAACTGAGAATTGGTCCCCGAAACTCAAATTCCAAACGCGTTATATGTATGGACAAGCTCTACACACAGTCGGTACGTGGACGATAACGCATCAGGCGTCGACTCGCGCTCGCTTTCTCTCCCCTGACAACTATACGTCTAAATAAACGCATGATAGGCATTTTAATTGTAATTATAAACTGAGGTGCTACGGACAGTGAAATTATTAATGCCATTATATTAGATATTTTTTGAAGCACATTTATACAAAATATTTTTGTAACTGAAAACGTAAATTATTTAGGGAATTGGTACTAATTTTTAAAAGGTTTAGAAATTTTTTATTTAACTTGTTATGAATCAGAAGATAAGATAAATAAGATATTATCACGAAAGTGCAAAAGATGAAGTCAGTAAATGTTAGTACGTTAAGTAGTAAATAGATTTACATGTGTCACTACAAAATTCTTTTTGAAAACTATCCAGAAAACTCTTTATAAATCAAATTAAATAATTTTATTCAGAATGAATTTTACCGGTACGGTTTCGGTCTACGTGATGCCTACCACCGCGCCGGATCGGAAAATAGCCCAGCTAAAAGAACCAGTGTAAGAAACTCGCATCTTCACTTAGATCATTAGATTCCAAAGTAGTTTTTGATACTCTTGTGTACGGCGATCCTTACGCGGTTCGTTGTATCGGCGACAGCGGGATACAGCTCGAGGTAATATATTGATCAAGTGATCTTTATTATGTCACATATTATTACACGAATACCTCCATATTTTAACTTACAACTAGCCCGAAATTATATTATACTGCTTAATGGTATATTGAACTCCATTAGCTATTTATGTTGGCTATTCAAACAAAGTTTGATCAGAGAGATAATATATTCGATTGTTTAGTTTGAGAAATAGAAATGTCATATAAAGGGCAACACGTAACATTTTTATGATTAGGAGTGAAATTATTTTAACTGGCAAATTATATTCATAATGTGGTAGGTAAGTATGGACAATACGTTAGCATTTTACGTAATGTTGATTACCAATGTGTGTACATATTTCAGCTAAACTGGAATGTAGAATGACAGCGAAAACATGCACTAAACAGAGTTTACAATATGAAAACAAATTGAGCACCAAATTTATGTAGACCTCTTAACACATAACCATTTGTTAGAATTAGAGTTAACCATCTATTGGTGTCAGCTTATTGTTAATGTTTATACAGCCTGTCTACTTATCTCCGGGGCCACCTTCAATAAACGCCCCGAGTATGACAAAATATCGCCCCTTTGAACGTCAAAATTCAAAATTATGCGCCGCGTCAAAGTGTTGCCGTTAGCGAAGCTTAGAAATTCCGCGAGTAAAACGTCAAAGAACAACTTCGAGTTGGATAAAGTTAACCAATAATTATAATTAATAGAAAAAGCGTGAAACTTCAGAACTAACTTTGTCGACAAATTATCGAAATGACCTATTCGTCAGAGTATCGCATAGAGTTGGACATCAAAATATTTTCACCGGTGAAGCAAATCAAGTGCGACAAGCAGCGACATGTCTCGCTGATGTATGCTGATTGTTGGGTGCATGTATAAGTAACACGACTCGCAACCGGTATCACAATATGCCACGGAGAAATATTAACACCAGTTTACGACCACCGCGGGGAAGGCTTAGGTTTCCATTCAAACAACGATTTTATTAGGACACTTATTAGTATTTAACCACCTCAAAGTCTATCTTTGCATATGCAACAATAAATATCGTTAGTTTCTTAACTGGCAATTTTCTGTTTTAACCCCCGACAAAAACAGAGGGGTGTTATAAGTTAAATGTGTGTGTGTGTCTGTGGCATAGTAGCAGCTAAATGGATGAACCGATTTTGATTTAGTTTTTTTGTTTGAAAGCCGACGTGATTGCGAGTGTTCTTAGCGATATAGGTAATATCATCATTTTCGATCACTGCTTAACGATTCCAAAGTTATTTCAATTTTTATTTGTTTATTTTGTTTGTAAACATTCAATTAGACATAAGTAACTGTAAATTTATATTGTCAACGTTTTGATCGCAGCATTAACATCGCGAATGTATTTACGGGAAACATGGTCAAGGAAACACAACGCTCATGTATCGTGCTCGTGTAATTAATATTGTGACTATCATTGTCTCGTGCAACACTTGTACTGTGTTTAAGGAAACCGATTTGTCATCGTCACCGACTTGTAATTGTCGTACATTGTAGTGACTTATGCCCGCCGTCTTCCAGCACTACACCTGTCATTACCCGACCATTTAGTGTAAACTGGACCGACGCGACCTCAAAAGCCTTTATAAATCAAAACGCATTTACGACTGAGGCTCGCAGAATAGATTTAAATTACGTAGAATATTATACCTCATAGAAATATTGATCGTCAATAATTAACTTCTTGCTTTATTGCCGCTAGACCGTAGCTTTCTGGTAATATTGTGGTGTAACTGTAAAGCAACTTGAAAGTGATTGCATTTCGAATGAATATTTACCATATTATATATAATTATGTTTGTGTCGGGTAACCGTCCCAGTAGGATATGAGAGTTAAAGTAAGATAGAGCACACATATTTGAGCACTATACATATGACTCCCGCGTAGCTGGCCTTTGTTTTACCTGGCTCTCGAATTTAAAATTGGTGTAAGAACTTATTATACATAATTAAATGTACATAATTAATTGTACTAAATAATTCATTTAGTGCTGCTAAACGGACGCGTACAGGTACCATTAATGATTAATCAGCAATTAGGCTATCTGCAAATACCATAATATGCACCAGTTTCTTTTCATACTATGTATAAAGCCAGTAAATTATATTCCATAAAAACTGAAACTGCTCTATTGTGTAAACATCATGTATGTACGATGAAACCTGTTTAAAACACCTGGTACAACACTATAGATCACGGCTGCTGCCCCACGCGGCGACGCTAGACAAAAATCGCATCATCTCTCCATATATTCAACTTGTCTCCGGAACAATGCGGGGAAAAGTATAAAACCCTGTACGCACTGATCGAAGGGGACATCAGCATTGTGTTGGCCCTCGGCTCCGAGCGTGATCGCGCGATTCGAACCTATAGCCTGACTACACGCTCCATCTTGCCCGAATAAATTGCCTGCAAGGTCTTATGTGGAAGGCAACTCCGTATTTTAGGTATATATAGTAGGAGTTAAAAAACCTGATTCCCGCAATACAACCTTGAAGAACGTTAACTTTTAACCAAGCTATGCAATGCCAGCACAAGCTACGTTCTTCCAGGCTACACGCACATAGTCGCAACCGAGTCCTCAGGCAGGACGGAGCGTGTAGCGTGGTTGTTATTCGCTCTCGTACCTCAGTCATAAGGTCTGTCAGGCTTATCCGCCATCGCCTATGTCAGCGGCTCGACGCTTCCAGCCAGTAATTCACACCGAAACAATGCGCTTTTAAATTTATGAAGAAATTTTCACTTCGCCTATAGATAGCACTACTGACAAGTGCATTTATTTCTACAACATTACAATGGCTGCTATCAGTCAATCTATTGAGTCCATTTGAAGCGGATACTTTACATACGTACCTATAATAAATAATATGAAATCTAAAAATTTTCAAAATGGGGGTAACCCCGAGAGCGATTACCCACTGTCAGGGATTGCCCATGTTAAATCAAATCAAATCAAATCAAATCAAATCAAATATTTTTATTCAGAGTAAATTTTACAAAAAAATGTTTTCTGAACGTCGTTTCTATATGATGCCTACCACCGGTTCGGGAACTAGCCCAGCAAGAAGCTAAGAAAAATATTATCTGAGCGCTATTCTAGTATGATTAGAATTCACTAAATGGATCTGTGGTTATTGTAAACGCTATAAAAAAAATAATAGTATCTAATAGATTAGCGGATTTTGTTAAGATGTGCTAAAGTGTTACTCAAACAGGTAAACAAACAAGTTAATATTTTTCTTTACAAATACGAGTAACTTGCTTGAATGTGACTTTTTTATTTTTTTTCATTAAATTTTTATTAATCATTACGAACTTGTGATAAAGTAACAGTAACTATTTTCTTTTTTTATAATTGAAATATTTGTTATAAATTTAGGCCTAACGTTTATTTTAGCTGTGGGTAATCAAGCAATCTGATTACGTGTACTTTTTAGTTACTGCCCGGACAATAATAGTCATGAATTTATCATTAATTAAAAGTTTATTGCTATCATAGTTGTCTTTATCATTATGCCTTAATTATTTAGTAACTCCTTTAAATAAATTAGATATTTACAGGAGTTACCAAACATATAACATATACTAATTATATTATTAAATATCTTTGTTGTTATTTAAATATTTACAAAATGACGAAACATCAAAAATCTAGTATAGTAAGAAAAGCTTATAAGCTCTACTTTGAAATTCTGAGAACTTACTACAAAACGAAAAAAGTATGTTACAAATGAAAGAAGAGAAGAAGTTGTTATGATATGAAAAAGGCTGAAAATGCAAAGAAGATAAAAAAAAGCAATATACTTAAATATTAATTAAACAAAAGAAGTACCAGCATTTAAAAATATAACTGTTTTAAGAATTATGATAAAACCTACTACCTTTTTGCAATTTAAATGTGTTAAAAATGATTTGACTTGCAGTGCTTGTTAAAAAATATTTTACGTGCGTGACATTCCACAAAAATACAGGGGACATTATTATATCCGACACCACCAATTTGCGTTAATTTTTATGTCATTAGTGTTTTTTCTGGAGATTCTGACTTATCAATACAAGTTATAATTAATTATTGGATACAAATAATAAAGCCAAACGCGATTTATTTTGAGATTTTACTTAAGTTCAATGTTTTGTTTTAAATATTTATTAAAGTTAAAAGTTTAATTTGTACAATTGATTTTCTGGGCAATCACAATATATTATGGCAATCACTGTACTTTTTAGGTGATTTTTATTTCTCTCTATGTCTATTATTTTATTAGTCAAGTAGGTTTTAAGTAAAAATTGTTAAAACTGTATAAGAAGAGTTAATTAGGCTTATGAATGAGCATTAAATATATTTATTAGCTAAAGTACATTTTGTTTTTTTTATGTCAATGTATTTGATGTCCTTAAGTGGGCAATAGCTATATGGTTAACCCTATAAATTTCTACTATTTTCAAATAAAAACTCATAATAGAGACATTTTGATTGTTTATATAATATGTATATATTTACTTAATTATTACATATCTTTTTAGTTTTTCCTTTTTAAATTCTTTTGGCCATGTTTAAGTTGTAACATCCACTGAGATGTTTGAGACTTATTTATCTAACGTATCTAAAAGGTGTAATTATTGATTATTAAAAGTTACAAAGTGTTTTAAATATTTATACAGCTATCATTTATTATACGCATTACTACTATTACAGATACTAGTTAAATATCAGATCGGACGCTGCCCGGGGCGGCGCGGCGCTATTACGTCGTACGTCGTCCGTCGGACAGACACGATATCTTGCAGGAGATCGACCGAAATCAATTTTAAACAAACTCCAGATACACCTCCTAATCCCACAATTACTGTACAACAATGGATGCCCAAATATCGATTCACTTCGGCCGCTGATTATAGAGCTCCAAGTTCTTTCGGTCCGATACCATCGCGATGATTTGTTGATTATACACAACTAATGTTGCTACGATTTGTTTATACTTATCTACACACACGATTATCACACGATGCTCAACACCTTTATGTTAATGAATATTCGTGGTGGGTGTCGGCTGTACCGTAATTGATAAAGTATTTTAAATTTGTATTGTGGCGCAGCTAGTTTGCCATGAGTCCCAAATTCGCCTTCTTACTGATGAAGAACATACAATCTAAATTCATTCCTATCAATTACTATTTAATGCGAAAAAAATCTCATCAGAACTAAAATAGAACAAGAACATCTTCTCTCTTACTAAACGTTAACGGTGTAAAGATGAAAATGAAACACTAAAAAACTTCAGGGAGCTTAGACCGAGTGCATGATTTACCGCTAATGTAGTCCAGCAGCTCGTGGCCGCATCACGAGTAGTAAAATTGCAATTAATGATCGTGTATACTTTATTAGCAATTTTTATTCATCGCCGATAAATCAAAACTACACTAAGTGCCTGTAGATGAGCCAGTACCGTTCGTCTACCACCTCCGAGTAAATTATTTGCACTCGTAAAATTAGTACCTCGTATGGTAATACGACTCCCTGTCCATGTTTTTTCTCTTGTTTGATATCTAGAGGCCTCGAGACATAAAATAAGGATTACTATAAATGCCTGTATTAGTATTATACGTCTGTAGCTGTTCTTTTACAACTTTATTTAAGACAATAACTTATTTTATGTGAAGGGGAAAGAACTGGTCAAGAGCATAAAATATTCGTGGTAGGTATCATGGACGACGCGAGCATACATCCGGCTTTCCTCAATATATATTAATATATAAATTTATAAAATATACTTGTAGTACCAAAAGAAAACAATAACACTATAAGGATAAAAGTATATTATAGTCACTTATGCGCAAAGAAAAAAGCATAAATATTATAATAAAACCTTTACTTTTATTAAAGAAATTATCGTAGGTCAGTAGGTGTTATACTATAGGTAACACCTACGATAATTTCTTGTTTAAATATAACAAGATAATTGTAGTATATTGCTACAACAATCGCATGATAACTTAAATATAATTTATGTGAAAATAAAGTTTGTATAACTAGAAAATAGTCGTATAACTAGTTACAACAATCGAGTGACATAATATAATTTATGTCACAAAATGCACCGAAAGCCTACACCTGACTCCGAAGTCATTAGTCAATTAGGTGAAAGCGTCATGTAGCTGCGATCATAATCATTAACTGATATACGCAATAGGGGCTGTATCGCTATGACAAGCTACAAATTGATCACTATCTTATTGCAGTTACGCAGTTTGTTACATTTACCGATGCTTTACAATCATGAATATTTTTGAAACGATGTTATATAATTTTTTTGTTATAAATAATTTAATACAATAATTATGTATGTATGTAAAAAAATTACCCAAAAATTAGAGTTTAAACTGTCACTTAAACATTTTAGGAGATAGTAACGTATTAAGTACATTGATTATATAGACGGATCTTTAGATTACGACGTATTTAATAATAATAATTTACGACGTATTTTAGAATACTTTATTTTTTGTCGCAAGAATAACGAAAAAGCAAAAATAATTTATTTGAATTTTTTGTAAAAAAATTTAATAAATCATATCCCAAAGTAAATATTGACCGTTCTTTTTACACCCGTTATATTAATATGATTGTTGTTTTATGTTAGGTACTTTTTAATTATTTTAATATAAATAGTGTTACTACGCATGTTGTAGCCAAATGTATATACTTATAGTGATAGTTATTGTATCTATATTTGTTTTTTAACTTATTGTATTTTTCTATTATTACTCGTATAAATGCAAAACCGTTTTAAGTCTTGAAATAAATAAAATAAAAGTTGTTTAGTGCTAACCTAAAAGTTTTATCTTTCTTAAAAACTTTTTTATCGTCGTTCCCTTGCCAACATTTTCTAAAATGTTGATGTTTAGTAATTTACGTCAATAACATAAGTTACTGTAATATTTTGCTTTTTAACCGACTTCCAAAAAAAGGAGGAGGTTCTCAATTCGTCTGTATGTTTTTTTTTTTTTTTTTATGTTTGTTACCTCAGAACTTTCGCCTGGGTGAACCGATTTGGATAATTTTTTTTTTTATTTGAAAGGTGGTGCTTCCCGTTCCCGTTTGGTCCCATTGTCACCAAAGTGGTGACCTGATGATGGGATCCGTGAGGAATCGAGGGAACTCCTCAAAATTTATATGGAAACATATATCGATTTTGATTTTTTCTGAAGTAGCCCAAGCATATGTTACCAAATAGTAAGATTTTGCACCATATCCTGGACCTAAAGTAGTGAACAGAACTTCTGAGTCCTTAGAGATACACGTTTGAAGATTTCAGCGTTGTTTAAAGAAATGCAAGCATACGCCACTACGTCAATTACAGTCGAACTTGGTCTCATAGTACTTAACTAAAAAGAAAAAAATAAATTTACTTCGCACAAAGTAATACTTATTTTCACTTAAGTAAATAAATTTATTCTATAATTTTGAAGTCGGTGCCAAGTATATCAAATTACTAAATATATGTAGGCAATCACAGAAAAAAGAATCAGAAAAAAATATACAACTATCAATGTAACTATTACTATATATTATGTACCTACCAATGTACTGGCTTACAAACTAATATTAAATGAAAACAAATTATGAAAGAACGCTGGACTTGGCACCGACTTCAAAATTATAGAATAAATTTATTTACTTAAGTGAAAATAAGTATTACTTTGTGCGAAGTAAATTTATTTTTTTCTTTTTAGTTTACCTTTTGAAGTCGGTTTATTTATTTGTTTAAAATTATAAATTTATAGCAACAAAGGTCTTAATTGAAGTTATTACACAAACCCAAAATTTTTTGTGAAACACAACTTTTATCTATTTCCCACCGCTTATAAAAAAATGTTTCGTCCAGTAGTCCAGCTCACGCGATAACCAACTGCGCTGATGAATTTCGAATTAATAAAATAAAATAGAATGGACATAAAAATATCAATTAGGCACTCAGAAATCTAGATTGAGGGAATCATTCGCTAACTAGGGACTGACAAATGCGTGCCATTTCATGCCGGAGCCGCGGGCTCGGCCCTCCGCACTTCGTACTAATGCACCGCGATCACAACATCATTCCCCAGATTGTTCCTGGGCTCACGAGGGAATCATTATCACATAGTGGTTTCCATCCATCGTGGCCATAATTAAGATGCAAAACATAATGGACTCATATTTCAGCCGATAGCTCTACAATTATATTGAAACTTGCGTATATTTTACATTTTGATATCGGTTTCACAATCAACTAAACTAGCATAAATACGGCTTGTATGGTTTTTTTTTTTTGTATTTTAATGATAGCCTTATTTTAAGTCCACTTTTATTTAAATCCACTGAGGTTGAGACGTAGGTTAAAATTTAGTGTTGAGTTTTTTGACATTGACATTTGATTC
The DNA here is from genome assembly GCA_905187575.2 of Celastrina argiolus. Lineage (NCBI taxonomy): Eukaryota > Metazoa > Arthropoda > Insecta > Lepidoptera > Lycaenidae > Celastrina > Celastrina argiolus. The sequence continues at coordinate 9,697,667 of LR994589.1, forward strand.
CGATGCTCGTGTGTTAATTTTTTAAGACTATTAGTACTAGAGCTAACCAAACCAACTTACTCAGCTAAAACCTACGTCTCAACCTCAGTGGATTTAAATAAAAGTGGACTTAAAATACGGCTTGTATGGTTTTTTTTGTATTTTAATGATCAAGAATCAATTAATGTCAATGTCAAAAAACTCAACACTAAATTTTTAACCCTATTTTATTTATTATTGTAGTTATTGCCCAGTTTAAATTTCTCCGACCTTCCAGATTCCGGAGCATATAGTCCTAGCCCTATACGCGATCTTTTTATCGTTGTTTCTGAATAACAACTCAATAATTAATATATTATATTATGCATTTGAATTCGAAGAATATTCAATTTCTCTTCAAATTCGATCCGCTTCCTAATAAATTTACTATGCTATAAAGTCCTAGTGCAGCGCCTACCACTTTACGATGAAATTACAGGGCAATAACATTATGATAAGCATAGGTATAAATTTGATTAATTATTCGTTTTAATTACGATGTGCGATTTGCATACGATATAACGCGTTTATAAGTTACAGCGGTGCCATAAAATAATAATCGATTAGACCGCATAAATTCAATTAACGCTTAACAATTTAATAAATACTAGTAATTAGTTGAGCAATAAAAGGAATTTTTAATTTATGCTCGTGAGTGTGGATGCGGTGTTTCTTTTTTTTACTAAGTAGGCCGTCGCGCGTCTAGATTTATGTAGATGGCGTTTTGTGACATGTCTGTGATCGCATGTCGCGGGGGTATATATCAATCGTCTCGGCGGTAATCGCGAGCGGTCGGACCGGCTACCAGCGTGGCTGACCGGCTACCGGCTACACTTTCCTGAATGTTAAGTAGCTTTAATTACTCGGTCCGCTCGGCGCTTGGCGCTGCTCATCCAGGTATGCATATTTATCAATTTGTTAATGTTGTTTTTTTTTTCTTTTAAATCCAACGAATACGTAATACTAAATGCAACTGTTTAAGAAACTACTAATATGTTTTTTAACTGACTTGCAAAAAATGAGGAGGTTCTCAATTCGGCCGGTTTTTTTAATGTATGTACACCGATTACTCTGAGGTTAATGATCCGATTTGCATGATTCTTTTTTATTCGACAGAGAATAGCTGCCATTTGGACCCATTAAAATTTTACATAGGTACTCGTAGTTTGGCATTGTAGTTTTTATTTTATTAACATATTTCCAGAGGTGATACATATTTGACGGTACATTTTTTGGACGATTTATGTATATAATATGTAGTTTCAGTACGGCTTGTTTAGGAGTTTTTCACTTTCGCATTTATAATAATTGAATCTCGACACAAAAGAGATGGAAGTCTGTCAGTCAGTCTGTAGCATGGGAGCAACCAAACGGATTTATATTTTACTTTGATAAAAGAGACACTAAAAAGTAAAAAATAAAAAGAACCTACATTTAAAAAAACAACTTCAACAACTAAAAGGCATAAAATAATACTTTTCTAATGTTACTTAAAAGCTAAAAGCACAACATCCTAAAGTTGCTGACTAGAAACTCACCTTTGCTAATGCTTAAAATAAAATTTGTGACTATTGCCAATACTAGTTACATTTCTTTTATATTAGATAACACTTATTTTAGCGAACACTAGTTTTATTAAAGTTTTCGTTGCTGTTGGTCGATAATTTCAAATTATACTTTAAATAAGAGCCTCGATATATTTGATTAATATCCTAGCAGCCTACCTTTACGACGTTATATTTCATAAAATAAATATGAACGTATGCAATAGAGTATAAAAATTCCTCTCGAACTATCTCAGTAGGTACATAAGTGACTATATTCTAAACGTAAATTTAATATGCTCGAGCACACAGTTTATTGAAAGCTCTAAGCTATTAACCGTTAAGTCGGATTAAACTCCAATATTTACACGTGTACAAAGGAGGTAAGTTAAAAGTTGTGAGTTTACAAGCGATTCGGTGTTATTTATCATGTCGGGGATGATTACCTCGAGTTTCATTATACAGAAGCTATAAGTATCAGTTTCTGGTCGTAGATCATAAGCGTCCGTTGTTGCAGCTGGGGGGTCCCGCCTGACCCAATACTGCGACCGTTTCTTTTGATAACGTCACATTTCATAGACGCGTAAAACGTATATCAAATAAATAGCGTCATGTATATTGTGCATAAATCAATAAAGTTTCAAAACGGATAAAGTTTATTTTATGTGTCCGTAAATCTCCGTTTCATAATATAATCCCAAAGCGTTTTGTAGATACAGACCACGTCGCATGCGTAACAACATAAAATGTGCGCCGCTTTTTTCTGTTATCTTGGCTAAATTGAGACAGATGTACTGATATTAGTCGCAATTCAGCTTAGATAAGACATGACTAATAATCTGCATTCAGTAATCAAAGCATGTATAGAGCGACCATGTTTCTAAGGCTCAACTCACATTGGCACAGAGTCGAAGCGTCGCGACACGTCGTGTTTCTCTCATCCACATTTTCAAATTATTAAGGTACAATAATTATGGTTATGTATATGTCGCAGTCATCTGATTGAATCCGCTATTTAATTAAATGACTAGCGCGTTCATTGATTCTATTTTACCAAAAAAAATCAATGAATCCGAGACTAGGACAACCATTTAATATTTTATTCTTAAACTTCAAATTTTCGAATGCGTACTAAATAAATCAAAAAATATATCAACACATTGCTATCTGTAGGAGCTGTTTGACGCCATTATATAACCGCGCTAGTCATACAATTAAAATATAAGCCAATTCAATCAGATGACTGCGACATATGTAATATATAGTAGGTAGCCATCATCGCGTTATGTTATTCTAGTGAAGTGTGAATTGAACCGTAGAAAAATTGTCGCTCTGTACATGCTTTGATTGCCGAGTGCAGTTTATTAGTTTATTTTTTTAGTTATAAATTATTAAAACTATAATGTTTTCGATAGTTGACAGCGACATTTTTCATACTTCGTCAGTCAGTTTCTATACAAAAACGAAGATTGTCAATACCATTAGCAAATTGGTTTAAGTGTTGAATCAATTCATCTATTGTTGTGATACATCGATGCTTTTACCATTCGTTAATTCTTACGACACGTCTTATTGTCTTACTGTTGTACAAATCCGTTACACCCAGCAATTACTTACAAAAAGTAAACACGAGCAGTAAAAATATGTCGTAAATGTGACTTATGTACGTATTTGAATAACATAAGGCCCAGGACTCCGCCCTCGCTGTATGTGGACATGAATAAAAACAATACACTCTGAATATGTTACATTATAAAGTATAATTAAACAATCTAATGTACATTTCATATCCTCTCGTCGTATAAGATTTGTTTTCTGCCTCACCAGCGGCTGTCTACGAATGTATTTCATAACTAACCACATTAGAATTTACAAACATTTTTTTTTTCCAATATGAACTTTTCTCTATAGTTTAAGAATCATCATAATTTTTTCAGCTATGACGTCCACTACTGAACATAATCCTCCACCAAAGTATTTCATGGAGGTGGGGTTGCCTAAATTCGTCACGCTTGGCAGGCGGGTTGGCGAGCGCAGTTATCAAATTTCCTTTCTGGCATCCCGTCTGGCAATCGTACTGAGACAAATATTATTGTGATAAACGAATCTCACGAAAATATGTGAAGGATATCAAATATCAAAATATCAAAATAAATATATCTATGACACTCTTATAGAGCTGTTAACGTACTTGATAAACTGAAACATTTAAGCGAGCTGAGCAATGTCGTGGAATTGAAGTTATTTAAGGCGCTTCATATATTTCACGACGTACTGCTGCGGTAGGCGGTGAAGCGGATCTCATATCGCATTAGCTTCTATTAAATTGGCTCAAAGATATAACACACGTATACTGGCCGAGCGATGCTCTCGCCGCCGCACGATGCACGGCCGTCCGTACGCGCGGTCGGCCGGTATACGTATGATAGGCATCAACGGATTTAATAGCAGATACGAAATGAGATCCGCGTGTTAAATTAATTCGTGCGGACGACCGGCTGCTTACCGCGCAGGGCACGGCGTCAAAATCCCGCTTACCGCAGCAGTGTCGTTTGTGAATCGCCTAAGTGGAGCGTCACCACTAACGCAGCGACCGCGCCGCGCGTGTCACCCGGTCGTTTATTAAAAAGACAAAGAAACATAATAATCTCATGCCGAGCCCGTAGTAAATCACGAGCCCTATAAACTATAAAATATGCGACGTAAAACACGTTTATATTGTTTTCACTTTAATATACTTTTATACTCATGAATGATTTAACATTTTTCGTTATGTTTATGTAGTTTCGTTTTGTGTATAATAAGGACACTGAGCTTGGAAAATGATTTTCTTAATGATGCATGTATATTATATTATGTACCTATTATATTAAATATAGTTATTTTAATCAAGACTAACAAAACATTGCAATGTGAATCAATGGACTTAAGAAAACGAAAAGAATTTAGAAACGAAATAATCAGCTAATATAAAAAATTCAAGGTATTTGATGAATCAGAACAAACATTTTATTGATAATTTATGTAAATCAAACATTAAGCGTGATCAAAGCTCGGACACTTAAATATTAAAATTTATCGAACACCAAATTTTTATCGACAGTTAAACTTTAATGAGTCTCATTTATGGAACCAATCTTAAATAATTATTTATGGGCCCCTTTGATGTCATATAAAATAAACAGCATAGAAAAAATATTAGCTATAAAATACTTCTATCACCATATACTTAATGATATGTTGACACACGCATTCTGTTGCGGGCTACAATGAGTCAAAAAATCAAATTTTCCTTGTAGGTACAATGTACATATTATATCCGTTGATAACTTAAAATTAAAACATGTGAAGCCCCTCGGAAGTTAACGAAATGATGTAAGTTTTACCCGCATCCTTCGTCTTGAACGCCCACAGAAAAGAATATAATTCGTCGCTTTACCTTCTCAACCTCGTATCTAAAAAAACTGCAACTTTTCAGTAGAGTAAAAAAAAATTTAAATATATTATATCTAGCAATAATATATTTAAATTTTTTTTTACGAGACGAGATAAAGGAAGCAAGAACGAAGTATAAAAGATTGAAATCAGCAGCGAAAGAAGTTGTGTCTAGAAAGAAAGAAGAGCGAAAGGATGATTTTGATAGGAGACTCACTGAAGATTTTCAGTCAAACATAAAGTTTTTCTGGAAATCCATAAAAACAGCCAGAGGAAAAACATCTACCTCGGAGCTAAGTACAGTGAGGAGTCAAGATGGGAACATTATAAAAGGAGAAGAATGTGTGTTAAAGAGATGGAAAGAGTATTTTGAAAGTTTGTTTGAAAGAGAGGAAGTGCAGGTACAACATCCGGCACCTTCCATGGAAACTATTATAAGTGTTGATGAAAGTGAGATAAGCATGGATGAAATAGTGAAAGCGTTGAAAAGTATGAGTTTAGGTAAGGCTGCAGGGTATGACAGGATAACCGTTGAGATGCTGAGGGCCGGGCAGGGAATAGTGGCTAGCCAGCTGTACCGCCTTTTCAATTTGTGCTGGAGAAATGGGCAAGTACCGGGAGACTGGTGCAAAGCCGTAATTGTGCCATTGTATAAGGGAAAAGGGTCACGGCAAGACTGCATAAATTACCGCGGTATAAGCCTTCTCAGCGTCGTTAGTAAAGTGTATGCGAAAGTGTTGATTGAAAGGGTTGTGAATGTAACAGACGAAAAAGTATGGGATGCACAAGCGGGATTTAGAAAGGGAATGGGATGTACGGATCAGGTCTTTTCCTTGCGGTGCATAGCCGAAAAGTGTTTGGCTAAAAACAAGAAGGTCTATTGCGCTTTCGTAGATCTGGAAAAGGCCTATGATAGAGTGGTGAGGAATGAATTGTGGTCAGCTTTGTCCGTGAACGGTGTGAGCAGTATCCTCATACGAGCATTACAATCTCTGTATAGGGATTCTAGTGCTTGTGTAAGGATAAACGGGGCATACACTGAATGGTTCAACATCGAAAAAGGTGTTAGACAGGGATGTGTAGCGTCACCGTGGCTGTTTAATCTGTTCATGAACAATTGCGTGACAGATCTAAAAGTGAATGAAAGTGGGTTGAGATTGAATGAGTTACTCGTCAAATGTTTTCTCTATGCTGATGACCAAGTATTACTTGCGTCTTCGGCAGAGGAGTTGCAGGAGATGATAACTGTTATGAGTGGAGCTTTTGTTAGAAAGGGAATGAAGATAAATGTAAAGAAGACGAAAATGATGGTGTTTGAAAGAGATGAGGCAGTGACAGACTGCAATATAGTGATTGGAGATGAACAAATTGAACAGGTGAATGAGTTTGTGTATCTGGGTTCAAAGTTTACAAGAGATGGAAAATGTGAGAGTGATATTGAAAGACGAGTGAATGCAGGAAACATGGTGAATGGAGCTTTGCACTCCTTTATGAACAGTCGGAAGGTGTCTAACAAGGCTCGTTTGGCTGTGCATGAGGGGGTGTTGGTTCCGACACTCATGTACGGAAGTGAAAGTTGGGTATGGCAGAAGAAACATGAAAGCAGAATAAATGCAGTTGAGATGAGAGCGTTGAGAAGTATGGTAGGAGTTAAACTGAATGACAGGATAAGAAATAGCGAGATAAGGAAACGTTGTGGTCTGAAAGAAGATGTAGTGACAAAAATTGAGAAAGGTATGCTGAGATGGTTTGGTCATGTCGAGAGAATGAATGACGAACGATTGACGAAAAAAGTGTATAAGGCGAGTGTGAATGGAAGTGTGGGAAGGGGTAGACCTAGGCGGACGTTTCAAGACCAAATTAGGGACGTCTTGAAAAAAGGCCAGGTCAAGAGTACCCTAAACCGAAGAGCATGTATGAAGAGAATAATGAAAGTGGACGAAGCGAAACAAGTGTGTAAGGATCGTAGCAAGTGGAAGGAAGTGGTCTCTGCTTACCCCTACGGGAAAGAGGCGTGAATGTATGTATGTATGTATGTATGTATATCTAGCAATATCCCGTGAAACGATTATAACCACAACCTACAAGCAGATGAGTGAGTGTACGCATAGGCATGCGTTTGATGCACCTCCCTCCTCCCACACTGCTTATGCGTACACTCGCAAGCAAAAAACATGAAAACACCACCACCACACAAGCAATAATGTTAACACGATCGTGCAAAGCCCTACCACCACCCAACCATGCAGGTTGCAAAACGTTGTTTTGCAACCTGCATGGTGGTTGCAGGTTGTGGTTATAATAGTTGTTGTGGTCATCTGCTTGCAGGTTGTGGTTATAATTGTTGTTGTGGTCATCTGCTTGCAGGTTGTGGTTATAATTATTTCGCGGGATATTGCTAGATATAATATATTTAAATTTTATGCTATGGATTTCCGCAGAGTAACGCCTGATTCCATTAACTTTTCAGTAGAGTAAAAAAACTGAATAATTTTAGATTTTATTATGACATGGATTTTGGACATAACTGAACCTCGTCTAAAATAACATCCGTGTCATAATAAAATCTAAAATTATTAAGTTTTCTGATTCTATTGAAAAGTTTTTGTTTTTTAGATACGAGGTTGAGAAGGTAAAACGACGATATTAGGTAAGTACCTATACCAATAATATTTATATTAACCGCTACGTTAAATTCATTTTCATAGTGCCCAAGTATTATTGCAAAATGCATTTCTCATTTCATATTTTTTTTTATAAGTCATTACCGGAAGTTACCAGAATAACTCTCATAACCGACACGATCGGTGAGAGAACATACTTTTCACAAACCTAATATAAACATAAATAATTTTTGATGTTCGTTAGTATCGCTAAAACTAACGGCTGAACCGATTCGGCTATTTTTAGTATTTAAATATTCGTGGAAGTCCAGGGAAGATTTAAACGGTTCATCGCAAACTGTTTCTATTGCTCAACGAAGTGGGCACGGGTCAGTTACTTTAATAATAATAACAATATTTATGAGCGCTTCATACCACGTCAATTTGGCACCGTACTAGACAACAAAAATATATTTAATTATTTTATACTATACTAGCTGATCCATGTCCACTTCGTTAAACAAAGAAACAGTTTGTTAAAATTCAGTTACATCCAGCGAAATATTTTCTCAAAGTTTAAACCTTCCCTGGACTTCCACGAATATTTCAAGACTAAAAATAAACGAATCGGTTCAGCTATTCTCGAGTTTTAGCGAGACTAAAGAACAGCAATTCATTTTTATATACACAGGCTATAATATTAATGAGTGATAATACTTTAGGGCGTGTATGAGTCCATATAAAGAGTCTATTGTGAAGCGCTGAGAAAGGTACTTTTTTTTAAACTATTGTATGGGAAAATTTATTATGTTGGGGACATTTCTCATACAAACATGAAAGTAAAAAGTAAGTCTTTCAGCGCTGGTACTTCCACAATAAACTCTACATTGGAGGCACATACACACCCTAAGGTATTATCACAATTTTTTTTTCATCTTGTATTAATAATATTCCTTCGGCGGCATTCAAACTGGTAGCCTCCTGCTGCCTCCCCAGCAACGCGCGCTCAACCACTGCGATACAGAGGTCGCCAAATTTAGTTGTTTAATCGCGGGAATGATAATAGATAATAATTTTATTTATTTACAGCCTGATTTCATTGAAACTCCAGGTTATGTATAAAATTAGCGTTACACAATAAATATGAATTGATAATGTCTAATGAAGGTCGGAACAGGTCCCCTATCGCCGAGCTCGGGTTTATCTGCAAATAATGAATATTTATACTCAATTAATATAATTAGAGCAATCCCTGAGTGCCCAGTTTGTTTTACATTGGCGTGTAATATTAATCTTTAAGATATGTTTATATGTTGAGAGAAACCACCCCTCGAGTGCAATTCAAAGCAATCGAAATATTAAACAAACTGTAATATTAATCTCAAAGTAAACTTTCTTCATTACATACCAGCCACCTCATAAAAATAATACAAATAACGAAACATACTTTATGGGTGACTGATTGCTCTACAAAACTCATTAAAATGCATTAAAAAGCATTTTCCAACAAATTACTTTTTATTAGGGCTCTATTTTAAACAGAAATTGATTCAAAGATTCCATTGAGCGGACATGGAAATGCGAATTAGGCTATATATAACGTACCTGCCGCCTGTGTGGCCGCTACTTGTCTTACGATAACTTATCTCGGGATCGATCGCGCGATACCGCACCCTGTGTCGAATACTTACAGACTACTAAAGGTGCGTTCACAGTACGAAACGTTGTCCAATTAAAAACAATCAATTCCATTTAAAAACCAAATTTCTTTGTACATTTGTTTTTACAGTACTTATTATGTGTTTTTTTTTCATTTTTTCCATACATTTTCTTACAATCAAAACTTTGGTCGCGTCGTATAGTGTGTACGCACCTTAGTCTCCAATTTTATAAGCAGCTATGTATGTGCATTAGCATTCGGACATTTGATCTGAATTCCCCTTAAATTGGATTACGTTACTATAAGTGTCTTTATTTATTTATCCTAAAAGTTACAAGTGAGTGCTCTTCCACTAAAAAGGAGATTACATTTGATATTATGTATTAAAATATATTTATATACTAAGAACAACCAGTTACTATCATGGCGATATTTTATAAAAATACAAAATTGAGGTTTTCGGAACATATTACATTTTCCAAAATATTCAGAAAACGAGCAAGTCGTAAGTTAGAATGCTTGGATTTTTATTGTTTTTATTATACTTTATCCCAGTTTTGAATAGATAAGAATAAAATATATTAATATAAACAAAGATATTTTTCCAGTAAAGATAGTAGATAGATAAAAGAACTCTACGTAATCTTTTACTACGCTATTTGACGTTAAGCATGCACATGAAAATTTTAAAGTGTCTTATCATTCTAAAAGTGTTGAGATATCTACTTATATTTTATCAGAAAGGGTCTTCTGATGTGTATGAGAAAAAAGGTCCTTATATTAATAAGGATCATAAGGAGGTATCCGAAAACTTTAAAAAAAATAATGAAAATAAATGTAAATAGTACATGTGATATTTTTTTTGGACAATACCCATTCAACGATTAAACAGATATTAAAGCGTATTGTAATTCTATTCAATTTAAGGTCTCCCTATGAAAGACGTGTCAGCAATTAATATGCGTGTGGCAACACACTTACAATAGAAACACAAATCATCCCAAAACAATTACCAATATCATAGCAGTGAGCATAAATCTATGTTTATGGTTCAATCTTCCTCATTGTCCTCTAATCACGGCGTAAGAACACTCGATGTCGTTCCGAGCGGGTTCATTGTCGTAAATAATAGCACATTGTGTGAATGGACGGTAATGCCCGGTGTGTTGGTTAGCGGTAAATGAAAGTGGTATAAGCAGCGAGCGGTAAGCGTTCAGCGTTTACCAGAAACGTGCTATTGGTGAGTAGTAAGTGAACATCGGAGTAGTAAGCGATAAGCTACGGCAAGATTAATGAGCGCAAATCAATATCCGTAAGCGTCAAGCTACGGCAACATAAGGGTCGTTCAAGTATTGCGTAGTCACTTTAGAGAGGAAGAACTCTTTCTTTGCTTATTTTTGATGACACGGGTCCCTTACTTTTAAGGGGGTCATGAATAGTTTTAATTCTGCTTATGTAATACTTAAACTGCCCCAAAGCTATAAGCGAAAAGGATAGAAGAATGACTAATAGCGATAGAAGAATGAATAAGAGCGATACGCGAATTATTGCAGTGAGCGTGAAGTGCACGCAATATAAGAGTAGCATTGAGATATAGTAAGCTATCAGCTGTCTCACACGTTATGTGACTGTCCCACATGTGCGCTGAAGTGAGTTGCTCGCACGCGCGCAAATGTCAAGGCGGCAGGCCTTGATCACCCGAGGGTTCGAATTAACACTTACACCGCTCACACTGCTGAATTTATTAGTAAGAAGAATATTACAGAATTGCAGTGACATATATGGGGCTCAGAGCGTCCGTGGCTTAGTGGGTATACCATTGATTAGTATTCCCAGGTGTCGAGTCCATGTACCAATGAGACTTTTTCAGATCTAAATTTCAGATCTACATTATGATACGGACGATCTAATGGTAAATATAGATTATTTACTTTGTGGTATAGGAAAACATCGTGAGGAAACTCGCACATGGTTGGCCCCAGACGTATTAACGTCTCATTCCTCTTGACTAGGCCGACTGTGTTATGAGAATACCGTATGTGCTGAGCAATCATGCGACATTCAAAACGGCCCGTCCCAGGTACTACAGTATTCATATACAGAGGTTACTGTGCTCGGAGAATACTGTATAAATAATCCAATAAGGGATACAAAGGCATACTTTATTGGGCCTATACCATCATTCATAGAGGCTTCACTTACCCGCTTAGAAATTTACCCACCAGTGGGTGGGTTGGGGGGTTACAGTAACTCCATTTCTATCGGCTTCACTTTCTCCTTACCTTTTGAAGCCTTCGGCGTTGCTCTGAAAGAGAACCATTCGCCTCTGTTACCCGCTTACTACCTTTAGGAGACCCTCATCCATGTTCCTAGCGACACAGGCTAGAGCTTTCCTCGCAGGAGAACCAGCCATCGTACTGTATAATAATATTTTGTAATTAACACTTAAATCAATATACTAGTTAATCACTATGTACATAAGGCCGCAATCAATATACCTAGTACTTTTTCCTAATAATTATATTCATAATTATTAATCGACACGTCTAATTTTTGTGTTTACTAAATTAAGTTGTAAGTGTAAGTTAAGTCTGGATTTACATTTTATTTCTTGTTAAACATTTAGATATTTCAAGTTCAATAAGGCTGCGTATTCTGGTTTGACAAATTAACCATTTGTTGACAGAACTACTTGTTTAATTTATTGCTTGAATAACTAACCTATTAAGAAATAACTAAATACAACAAAGTTATGGCACAGTTTGGAAACTATAACTTACATAGAATAATATTAGAAGTACAAAGGGCTGAACCATGAAAATATGATGAGAAGTAATAAAATAAATAATTATATAATTTTTAAGAAATATCTGTAGAATGTCTTGTATTTATTGCTAGACTGAACTCATCCAAGAGAAAAGTGCGCTTAAGAACTCGATGAATAGGTCAATGAATAAACCATTAAGTTAGTTTTATATGAAAGCTTATTGGCGTTATTATATTTGTGTTAAAGGATCATAAAATAATAATAAACTTACTCAGACAATGACGACATGTGTGGCCGTTGATGTCTAATGTACCGCAAATCCAACAAGACACTACCATTTCTACGAAGGGCTGTAAATTGTAATTTAATACGTAAGTAAATTGAATGTCGATGTATATACGAGGGTATGGAAGCATTGTTCGCTTCGGGAATGAATGAAGCAATCTCGAAACATTTCCCTGCCGTAATCGGCCATCGAGATGGCAGTTAGTGCGCAGGCGCGGGCTTCCGTTCGCAACTGGACCAACGACCGCCTTATCTCCGGTAGCATATCGCGCCACAATCTCACGAAAACGCAATTTTAAACTGCACCTGTCATAAAGCGAGGTCGCCGACCTCTAACTCAATTACGCTAATCTACATCTAAACATTATAAAGATGGTAATTTTGTTTGTTTCTTGTTGTGATAGCGAAAGTATTCACGATTTGTTAATTGTATTTCTTAGAATTTGTAAACGCTCGGATGCCTGAAGGCAGATAAATATGACTCTATATAAAAGTTCCATATCACCGCTATATTTAAAAGTTCTTATAATACCTACTTAAATATACCTAAAAGGTGGCTTTAATGAAATAGAATTTATGGCTAGAACTATACATACCTACTATAACATAGCTTATGTAAATTGAAAAGCCATTTTGGCTACGATAATTTAGCCTCAAAATTAGCCATCTATCTTAAGTTATCTTAGTTTTAGAGATGTTAAAACTCTGTAGTAACTAACTTTTATACTAATGCATAAATTATTATTATTTATTGAATAAATGTATCATTGGCGAAGGCCGATCTCCTTTAGAGGTAAACCTTGTCTGTATAACAGGTTTCTTGGAGGAACCAAAACGAATTGAGTTCTAGGAACCTCACGCCACTGCAGTGTATCTCTAAATATTTTTCTAACCATCCTCGTTAGATTTCAAAAATATAAATCTCGAATTCGGGAATATATCCCGGGGCTATTTGGATACGTTTCATCACTTTCCACTTTTATCAATATCTGATAGTATCGTGTAGTTGTGTACACGCCGTTATTAACCAATGATAACGATCGCTAGATGTGTGATACGCTTTATATTAAATTACCCGGGCGTGCGCCGGTAAAATATTACGTATTCTATTACCAAAAGCATAAGCGCCGGAGGTATTGGGAATTTAGTTAATTTTAAAGTATAATTTTGAGCTTATAAGAACACATTTCAATGGTATCAGTTACGCGTGGTATACGCCAGCCCGCAAAAATTTCATCAAAATATTTTTTAAACCTGGGAAGAAAACAACGTGTGTTGTCTGACGTGACTGTCCGTGTCTGTGTATGGATGACCGTGATATCCTAGCTCTCAAAGAGATGATCCGATGTCAACCTAAATTTTTTTGTTTTAAATATAACCTGACTTAATCGAGAGAGAGCGTGCTCAGCTATAAATCAATTAATTTCGCTCATAGCTTGACAGCTCACATTTTTTTATTTTGTTTATGTGAAAATATTTCTTTTTCGTCTTACTACATACCAAAGATTAAAAAGTAAATGAATTAACATAAACAGAGCTTAATGGTAATTTCCGGGAGCGCTTAATGAGTCTTGAAATAGATCAGTTAATTATAGGCGGCGTGTTAATGGACGCGTCACGTCGCGTGTCGTCGCGTGTTGTGGGATCAGTCGCTACGATGTCACGCTGATGGCTATATAGCCATATGACTTGGACTCTGTTGGCTAATTTATTGCTTAATTTAGCGCCGGTTGATTTACGCGAGTTGTATGTTGTCCTTAAGATACTTTTTAATGTTAACGCTGTATTTCAAGTTGAAGTTAAATGAACGTAATAAATACTTTTTTGGAAAAATGTCGGGCAAAGTCTGCGCTAAAGTCAAGCAGTCACATATAGTTGGACAAAGGTATTTTGATGATAAAAAAGGTAATGAAAAACTGTCGAACAAATGTCTTACATTTGCTCGAGATTTTTGTTTCGCAAAAAAATTTAATAGATCTAAAAATCTCTGTGACATCTTAATGAATTTGACTAGCGGATATATAAAGTAGGCCAGCAATAACTATGGAGTAAGTAAGTACTGGACATTACGCTATTATTTACGTACGGCAGTCTGTGCTTATCATAATTCACTTAAACAGTTATCCCGACTGTGACAACTGACTATGTAATTGCTACTCTGTAAAAGTTATATGGGACTATAGATTATGAGACGGTTAGATATGCCAATAAGTCGTTGAGGTTGTTTATCATTGCAACAGCAAACAACGCGATGTATTACCACTATAAAGTTTAAAAAATTAAAACGTGTCTACTGACTACTACTGATAGGTATATAATATCTATAAGTTTGGACCATTGAAAGTACCATAAAAGCCAGATTTTTCGCTTTATACGGATTAAGAACTTGAAATTGTTATTTTAGCAAATCATACATAACCTATCAATTCTATCTAAAATTTAATATATCCCTATAATTTACTGTCATAGAAGCAAGGCACCAAAACTTCCTGGTTAAAATTGGCATTACATAAAATTTTCATTTCACAAACACAGTAATGAATAGTGCTCCATAACACCATAATAGCAGTTTCCATTGCGGCAGCTACAACATTATTTACCGATCAGATAAGATTTATATTAAATTAATTGAAACCAATGCCGTCTGAATCTTTATCGTTAAATTAAACTTCTCATTATTTTAATAGTACTACGTATAATGCGCTCGTAAATAACAAAGACAACTTCCACGCGGGTTTTAGAACTTACCGAATTTAATAGAACGAATTAAAAATTATAGCACACGCTCCATATACAGGGTGCGATAAATACAAATGTAGTACTTTCGTATAGTGATTTATTATTATAGTTTATAATTAGATAGCCTTATTTACTTTGAATGAAATATGACGGCAGGCATAATTTAGTTGAAATTAATCGAATTGTTCAAAACACAACGTAGAATTTGTACGTGAAAGTATATTTTAAAAAGCATGTAACTTCCATGTAGGGTTTTAGAACTTGCCAAAATTGATAGGACCAATTAAAAATTATAGTGCACGCTCCATAAAGAGGGTGTGTGTGTCTCCATATATGGTAACATCGCAAAGGTTAATAGTACATTGGCTAACGAAACTAAAGGTACATTGAAACTAAAAATTTGTTAAATATCTACAATTTCACTAAATATAACTTAACTAAAGTAACTTTTACTGTCACCCATTTTTGGGACACCATAAATTAATACGAGTAAATTGTTTCATTAGCCTCCCAAGTCATTACGCTATGAAGCAGATACGTGTGATTTACTACGGGAGGCGACAGGCGAGGAGCGCCACAAAAGACATAATTTACTCCCTCACAATACTTCTTATTAAGATGATTCGTGCCCAATGAGACTATGTGCAACTGGACCCTATAAATAACTCAAACTGTACCCTTTTTCGTGCACTAGAAGTGCGAGAGTAAAGGGACTTTGTATATGTCCCTTTAAGGTCCAAAATTGGTTTTCTGTGTGAGAAAATGTAAGTGCAGGTTAAAATACAATTGTTAGTACTTTATAAAAAGAGTTGTAGCTCCATGGCTTATAATACTATTACCGGTAGGTAGAAGCTACATCAAAGTCACATATTTATTCCTAAGGTGAAAGTTATCTGATGTTTGAAAATCAGCCCATTACATATATTCCAAAAATCTAACTAAAAATATTGGAAAATGTAAACAGCATCAATTGCTTCTTAAGGCGAGGAATAACAGCAACTAGCGCCACTCTTTTTAAAATAAATTTTACAACGACACAAAGATCTTATTAAAAAAAGTAATCGGTTCAAATTTTAAGTAAATAGTTAAACTAATTTATTTTAGACGTGGCCGGCCTAAGAAAAGATGGCGTGACGACTTGGACGCACATCAGCCGGGCTGGCCAGTGTTGGCACAGGAAAGAGATATGTGGAAGACCTTGGGGGAGGCCTTTGCCCAGCAGTGGGATAGCATAGGCTAATTAAAAAAAAAAAAAATATATTTTAAAAAGAGTGGCGCTAGTTGCGATTATTCCTCGCCTTAAGGATTTTGTCTTAATAATATTGAATCGATAAGTAACAAAGACCCTTGAGCTTGTAGCACATAGTATCCTATACCAATATGAGAGTATTAGTTGCGATTCAATTTTGCGACACTCCTAGTTTGAGATTCTAGATCGTCGTAAGAAAATATTAAAGAATACTTTCTAATACATTTTTTTCTGTTATGTCAAAGAGAAAATACAATTTTCGTAGATATATTTTTTATAATGATGATTTGCAGCCTAATGTGGTTGAATTTCATACAATTCCTTCTTCTCATTTTATGGTAAGACCGCAGTGATGTTGATGATCAAGATCGTATTTTAGCGGTTCATGCAAGTCATTATTCTGTAAATATTATTCCAGCCTAATGGTCACTTTCTAAGCCTAAGGTTTATCTCAATAAGTGTTTGTTTTCCAAACCTATGTCTAGCTATTAGCCATATTAGCATTTAGATGTGATGCTTTCTATTTAAATTGATTGTTTAGTCAGTATAGTAATAATAACTTTATTTAAAACGTTATAATCGTACAATAAAACGACAAATAAAATAAATTGATGCTCTACATGTAACATAATAGTTTCCATATAGAGTTTAAGCGTCGGTTGCTTGAGAATACAGTTTTACTGTTTTAATTTAAAGCTCTAGAATATAAATATATTATTATACTAGCTTTTGCCTGGGCCCTGTCGTGAAATGAGTGCCTTTGGGTAGACGTATTTTACTTTATCTCACGGAAACACTGTCCTTTTTTGTAACTCGTACCTCAATGTATGCCAAATTACTACTCTCGTAAATTTTAGATAAATCAAAATCGGCTCATTGGTTTAAGCGAGAAAAGTTTATGGACAGACAGACACATTATCGCATTTATGATATTAAGTACACCTTACTTTACGTTAGGGGCTATATTTTATTTTATACTAAAACTCAATTCAATTTCTCGTAGGCGCCTCTAATTATATGCATTACATTTTATTTATTTATTAACTTATGTATAGTTTTTAATTCATAAATCGAAGTAAACATAAATAAAACCTTGTTATTATTGCAAAAGTCGGTAAAGAATACCAGGCCGCTGTCACGAGCGCGGGCTCTCCGACTTTAATGACCCTATTTGAATGAGGGTAGTCTCAAATAGGATATAAATAGGATATAAAAATCCACAGACTATTATTTTACTAGATGTTACAATCATATATAGTCAGTATAGTACGCGTTGTTGAGGCTCTAATGAATACTGCTATAATGTTTTCTTTCATTCGAATTCCGAATACGGGAACTATAAAAAACACTCAAGTTTGTGAATTTTATCCTTATCATTTATGGGACACCTAAATAACTTTTAAAATAACTTTTAAGAACGTCATACCAAGCAATAATTATTACTATAAATGAGTGTGGTTGCTCCCTATCGTATCTAATTTGCCATCAAATGACGAAATGACGTCACAAGTCGATTGATCTTACTCGATTTATTTACTTTAGTTTAAACGATGTGTTAATAAAGTTTAATCTTATATTGTAGACTGGTATAGACGGTCTAAGTCAATATATATCTGTGGCCAAACCAGATCTCAGAGCTCTACTCCCTCAAAACTAGACCTCTTTCCCTCAAAACAGTTCTAGTTCTTTTATGTGTTTAATACATAAAATACGAGAATTTTACTGTCTAATATTCTCAGAGAAAATTGTTTCCATTTTAATATTACCTTCGTTACATTCTTAATAGGATAGTACAAGTGTAAATAAATTTTTATGTCTGTTTTAATACTATGTAACTTACACTCGCAGTGATACCTTTAAAGTGTTGGTAAGATTTGTGTTTATTAAGTTATCAATGTAACAATATTTCACCTTATAATTCTTGAAACGTCTGAAGGATATACGAAAAGTAGCATACGGTGTACTAGATTTATTTTTGTTTCAAGTACTGACTTAATATTTCAGGATAATATAATATAGTGCAGATAATAGGTTACTCAGCCCAATATATAATATATATACTGGAACCTGTGTGTGTATGTGTCATTAAAATAAAGAACCCTCTCTTGAGGTATAGATACTTAGGCGAAAATACCCCGGTTCTTTTAAGGCCGTGGTATATATCCGGTCAAAATAGTCTATTTGTACCGTATGGCTCTCCCACATAGTATACGTTTAAATCATTTCCAAATACTAAAATTCGCAATCTTCATTTGTCACAACTATCTGTACAAATGAAATATACGATGCCCGGCCAGGCGTCTCTATACAGATATAACTATTTTAATGAGACAGAGATATAAACAATATCGAGAAGGGTGCATACCTCCTGGGCTGTCAACGGAATCAATAGAGTACAATAAAATTGGCCCTCTCAATGCGAGGTAGTTAGTTCTAAATGAGGTTTGAGTAATGCCTCGGGCACACGAAACGCTCGCGTGGTGCAAAGCATTATTGTCGGTCCAGTGTCTGCTGCTCCGATACCTGGTCTCACTCTTAATTGACGCGATATTGCTTAACGATTGATGACGATGGTAAATATATTTATAGTATCTAATCTATGGACTATTCAGCGTAATATCTATATATAATCTTCAAAAAAGATAGGGATCAATAAAGCTAAACAAAAAATTTTTTAAGAATGTGAGACGATATATATTAAAAAAAAACAATAGTAATTTCCTTAGATGAGCTAATCATTTCAACAAGCTATCAATAACAATTCTAAATAAAATAAATGTAACAAACATACTCTATTAGTCTCATTTGATGTACTTCGGAACTAATAAATTGATATATTAATGTTACAATGAAGTTTAACAGTAATGTACTACGACCATCCGTTATATCGCCGACAAAGGAACCACACAGTCAATTTATAATACGATTAACTAATAGAATGGCGACGCCGCTTGCACGGATCCTTATGGTCAAAAAAAACAATCACAGATCAATGACTCTTAATCAAACACGTCAATACTTAATTTATCACAACGACGACGATTAAATAGGTAATGAAAAACTAATAGTACTAATTAAAGTATATAATAAACTTTATATTATTCAGGTATTAAACTGCATATTTCAAATGAGATATTACGTATGATAATTAAGTAATAAGGCATGTCCGATCGGAAATTACTTTAATGTGAATATATTTTTATATTATTACCATCAGAGTCAAGTGTAGGTAATTAAAATATTTGACAACTGACAGTATAAAACAAATTTGATTCTAAAATAAATTCTGGTTAAAAATTTCAGTAAAATGTAATAATAGTGTATTTGTTATGCTTCAAATATTATGTTTTGTGCTAGAAGTTGTTTCTTTAAAATATCTAATATATGATACATCAAACAATACAAAATAATTAATGATAATCGTTTGTTTGAACGAAGTAATCTCGGTCAGAAGCACAAGTTTAGAATATCTCAATTAAAATATAGCCTGGGAGGTTTAATAATGAGAGTTTCAGCCTTGCAGCGCGTAACTGGGGGCCGATTACTCTGACAAAGTGAACAATTCTATTGCCGGACCGCACATCAGTTACCACCAGCTAAAGATATTCAATCATTAGATACGTAAATGTCCATCATTACTAATATTGACGACCTCCGTAGCGCATAGGTCGAGCGCGTTGGTACTCGACCCAGAGGTCGCGGGTTCGAATCCCGCCGAGGGAACAAAAAGTTTTCAATGTTCCTGGGTCACGGATGTGTATTAAATTTGTGTATTAGTATAATAAAAATCTTAAATATGTGTATAGTATAGAAGTATTAAATATATTTCCGTTGTCTGGTACCTGTAACACAAGTTCTACGGATACTTAACACGGGGCCAGATTGACGTGGTGTGAACCGTCTATACATATTATGATTATAAAATTATAACTAGCTTTGACTTTATGATCTTTTACAATACCAGCCTGGTTCCAGGCAATTCAATAATACGGTCTTAAACTGCCTTGTTCTTTTTCATATTACAGCGACATGTTAAACTGAATCGATCCACTCTAGTTTGGTTGTCTGAAAGTGACATTCGGAAGCAAGTCAAGTGTCACGTGTCCGCTGACTAGCTGTCATCATGCAGTTATTATGTGATCGTAATACGAAAATTCCAGGCAGCCATGTTGTATGGCGTAAACTGGCTGGAATTAAGAGCTTGTAATAGGCCCCCTGGACTGATAAAATCATTTTTAAACTAGATCATTAATATAAATAACAGTATTTAAAAAGCAATAACAGTTTCAAGGCATTTAATGCAGCCCAAAATATTCGAAGCATTTGGAAAGGGATTAAAAGTTGCTTAGATAATCCTCTTGTGGGAAAATATCGGACAGGGCCGGACGGGCCGTAGTTGTAATTTAATTATGACTTAACCACTAAATTAGAACGCAATTATTTAAATATGCCGCTATATTGGAGGATTTAGAATAATAATTGGAGATAAAATATGATAATATTCAGAAGCTTTCTAATCTCGAAAATAAACCATGACGACAGTTTTTTGGATTGGTGTATGAATATTGAAATTAGGTAGCATATGGTGATCACTACTAATGTACATCTTAAGCCTTTAGCCAAGTTGGCATCGCATAGTATAATAGCGATGATGATTATGTCAAAATCCTCTACACTTTGTTTTCCAACTTCGTCATTTTGAGCGATAACTTACTATAAAGCATAGCGTAGTTTGAGGAAAGGTACAAAATGAAGACTTTTTCAAAACATTTAGTTGGAAAAAAATGATTTGACGACCTCGGTAGCGCAGCGGTTCAAAGCGTTGGTGCTCGACCGAGAGGTTGCGGGTTCGAATCCCGCCGAGGGAACAAAAAGTTTTCAATGTTCCTGGGTCATGGATGTGTATTAATATAGTAAAAATCTTAAATATATGTATAGTATAAAAGTATTGAATATATATTTCCGCTGTCTGGTACTTGTAACACAAGTTCTTTGGATACTTAGCACAGGGCCAGATTGACGTGGTGTGAAGCGTCTATAGATATTATTATTATTATTATTAAATTAAACTTCACAAGTAAAAAAAAATGTTTTTTAAGTTACAAATAACTAGACTTCAGAATACCATTGACGCACACAATACTCAAAAGCCGTGATAAAAATATTAAAAAACCGTGTCATTCCGATATACATTCACGTATTTAGATCTGACCAAGTTTCCCATACAGAATCAACATAGTGATGGGCCAACGATTTGTGGATTCTCGCTTCGTGTTTACCCCAAACTGCTGTTAACGGTGGACGCACGGTAAACAGTGATGACCGGTAAACACACGTGAACTGTGCAGTGTACACACAGTCAGCCCAGCCGTGAGAACGCGGTAGGAACAGTATCGACACCTCTGACACGCTGTGTGACATACCGCGAACAGCGTTATGCTTGTATACCGAAGCAAGCAAACGGTAAATAAACGTGTATTTGAAACATAGGTTTCGGAATTTGTGAAAATCTGCGTAAAAGTGCGAGTTCTCGTCACTCGATGTGAAAAAGTAAACAACTTTTTACACGAACGTACGACACGAATAGTGGCAAAAATTTCGATGCCATACTAATCGGTGTCGAGATATGACAATAAGCTGCAATTAGCACTTAGTATTTAGTATAATTATATTATTTCTATTTAAAAAAACCTGTTCATTTGATTTTACTTCCAGTCATAGTCATTTTATTTTCGTCACTTCTAAATTCTAATGACATAAAATAAATGATGTAATATATGATATTTATGGTATTAAGTTTTAGTGCCGTTTTATTTGTTACAGTAAGCGTTCGTTTATAGGCCTTATCCAAACAAGGCATAGTAAAAATATTCTTTACGATGGTCTTATTGTCAAATTTACTGTATATTGTGTTCACAATAGTATAGTTGAAACTCTCCGCAGTAATCCTAGAATATATTTCGTCTTGAATGCGGAACACTCACGAGGCTTAATACGCTTTTCGAGTTCGATCGGAAATGGAATCACGTAAACATGAATCCTCGACAAAAGCTCGGACGAAAGGCGACAAGTCCCGGTGACACCATTAACTCAAGATTACGCCCGAGTGAGAAATTTCCGTGGACCCTAAGCGAATGTCATTTGAATATAAATTGTGTCGGAGTGCGGTCCGTCCTCGCACCTCACCGCGACCGTAACAAGATCAGTATCGACTTAATGACAATATATTGGTCATAAAATTAGATAGTCCGCGCCGTCAGAGACATCAGGCGCGGACGGGCCGGCTCTCGTATTTATTGCGAACCGACTAGAAACATTATCCAACGTCAGTCGCCGTACCACCTTTATCGTCCATCATTTCAGACCTTAAACCGAGGCAGCTCGCTTCATATTTGTTAAGTATAGACTTAGAAAGCCCCGCTTTACGACCGTTCATAAGAACGCTAAATTATGGCATAAATGTTACGACTGCTAGATAAAATGAAGATTCGTAGTCAAAAGTGAATAAAGATAAACATAACGACACTCGAACATAACATTTTGCAGATTCTATTGGGCTCCGAAGTATCGAGAATTGTATGTCGCATCATAAATTTTCCGGCAATAAATGGAATTATCGAGCTCGAGTACAAATCGCTCGACACTCGTCGCGGACAGTACCAAATTACTCGTTGAAGATGTCACGAGATTACATTAATCATATTTGAAAAATTGTCGAATGTGAAGTAACAACGAAAGGCCATTAGCACTCGTATTAGTAAGTTATGGAGACATTGTCGGTCGAAACAATAAGGTCGGTCACGGCGTGCGTGTGCGCGGGCGCAGGGCAGAGGCGACACGCGATCGCCGCCGATAGCGATCGCTGCGGATCGTCGCTGATCGCCGCAGCCCCCGCCCGTGAGCGCCGGTAGTGCCGTGACACCGGCGTAATTACTCACACGCCGATCCTATCGCGCCATCTTATCCTGCTTATTTAAGGACACGCTTGACGCTAATCAAACATCAGATAAATTGCAGCCCATCTGTTAAAGATCGGAGGGAATAAAATAATGTCAAACTTGGACCAGCGGACATCATGCTTGACAAGTGTCATCTCTCACTGATTGATTTTTCGATTTCTTATTATTATTTTCCACTAACTGATCGTGGTCCAGTAGTTAAGAGTTTGACTCTAGAGGTTGTGGGTTCGATCTCCGCGTTGAAACCACAAACATGTTGGTTTCATGTTATGACATGTCAGACATTCACCCGATTGTCTGACATGAAAGATGAACCATGTGATGGGAATGAAATATGTCCTGTGCCCGATTTGTCACCACGTTGTCGGTCAGTCTTAACTGGGTTACGAGAATAAATGAAGAGAGCCCGCTCTTGTGTATTGCTCACACATGTAGGCACTACAACCGTCTGCGTAGACGTACAAGTCTTAAACCTGTCGTAAACCTTTCAACGTCCCTCAATGTCGGTGTGAGGAGCTATTAATAATGAATATCGCGCGCCAGCTTACCTTATATCTCAAAAAGACTAGAGCCAAGTAGAGATTTAACTATTATTTGAGCAAACAACAACATTAAGCAGGATTGAGTAATAATTTTTAGTAGCGTAATTCTTGATTTATGTTTTATTGTTACTAGTGGAAAATAATACGATATTTAAATTATGTAGAGTGATTCTACACGTGGATTTTGATTTAACTAGTAAGTAGCCATAATGTTAGACCAATCCAATCAGAAAAATATATGCCTCTGATTTAGGCATAATGGATAGGTCCGGTAACATGCGTAAACCAAAGTAACTCTTTTAGTGTTGCTACTTTCACAGAGAGCTCGCGTATTGTATACGCGTCAAATAAATAGGTGGTATTATGCATCCCTAAATCATAGTATATTTACCTATTTATTTAAAGTGTAAATCGAATGCCATCAAAAACAAAACTTGTAAAAAGTGCCAACTCTCGCAACTAACTTTTGCCGTAAAAAGTTAAATAATATTGATATGATTACTATAAGATGCTGTCAGACCAACCGACTTACCCCAGCTTGGCATCACATGGATCTCATAACTTTTTACGGAAAAGATCTTAGTTGCGAGAGTTGGCACTTTTTACAAGTTTTGTTTTTTATGGGATCTCAGTTCTTTTTGTAGAAGATGTGCAACTTTAAAGTGAAAAGTTTAACTTTGTAATCCTATACATTTATATGGGATTACAAAGTTATTTATGCAGTTGGTGTATCTAGATAACTAGAGAAAAATTACAAAATGTTTAGGTTTTCCCTTTATTTATACATATATATAAATACTACTTGTGTTCCAATTTTGAAGCTTCTATTTCTGCTAGAAGTGTCTAATACTTTTGATGATCGGTCAGTGAATGAGTGAGTGACAAAGTCAAGAAACTTTGAGAAGTTACATTCTTAAACTACTCGTTCAAATTGAATGAAATTTGAAATAAACCGTGTTTATACAATACCCACTTAGTAACTAAAAATGCAGGCTTCTAGTTTTATGCACAACGAAGTTATAAGAGGTCAAAAACTGCCTGAAGTGCTTCGAGAAAAGATGGTACGGCCGTGCTCAACTAGGCAGATGTCCTTACAATAGTAAAGAATAGGATGAACGTTCGTAGATTACGTTAATTGTTTTGCGTTAAATTGTCTCACAGCGTTTTTTCAATTGAACCAATTGAGGTCATTGAAACACGGGAAACCATACACTTTTAATTGTTGTAGATTTTAAAAGGTTATTTCATAGATAAGGTGATTACAGCTATTCTTAAACTCGAACTAAACCTTGACGAAATGTTATAATTATGTGATAAATACTTATTGAGACAGTTATACGAGATACATCAATATGTATCTATAAAGTTATATTATATTTAGGTAAGTAAAGATCTACGAAGCTATTTACATATATGTAGTTATGTAACAGAAAGAGTTAAACTAACATTAATTTTTCTGTTCGTTTGTTGTTCTTGGCTCTTATTATCAAAATACAAACTACAAATGCGTACAAAATGTATTAATAATAATATTAAGAACAAAGCTCAAATTAAGCGATTATTTTAGAAAGTACACAATGTTGTGTTGTCACCGTATAACTCATTTGGACCTACAGCTGGGGGCTTTTCCGATTATCAATTTCATGTGAAACCATTCATTCTAATTATCGATACGGTTATCGTTTACGTTCATAATGCGTTCAATGCATCAATTATTGTATGGGCGAGGACATCTGTAGTCGTATTTAAGGTTTATCGGGTTCATTTAACGGGACGCGTGCTGATGCAGATTAATGGAGGCTGGGCGCCGATACCATCAGATTCCGGGACTGATGGGATCTCAGTCCCAGTCCCGCCACCGCTGCACGCGACCACGCAACTTAAGACCTCGTCCAGAAAGGCGAATTGCGTGAGTTCAGATTCGACCCAATGTATGGCAGCCTAGTACGATTCGCGCGTTAGTAAAATGTACGCGCCTAACTTCTGGATGTGATGGAGGCCTAGTAACACGACTCGCGCGTATGCATCATTTTACGGGAAATACGCATTTTCTGGATATAGTCTTAGGCTGAATTTTCAAACATCAGACTTTGATGATCTTTGTGGTTCAGCGGTTAGCCCGTCACCTAAGCATGCTTTGAATCTCGCCAAGGGACAAAAAGTATTACATTTTTCTTGGTCGCACTTAGGCAGTATTAGTATTCTCCTCGTAGTATACGGTATACAAAATACCGCAGAATATCATTAATGTAACAGGCCGTATTCGGCATATTACATTAATGATATTCCGAATTCGGTAATACATTTTTGTCAAGCCGTTCGAGCGATTTTAAATAATTGGTATTATAAACAATAGTGCAATTATGGGCACAGAACTAGGGCACATCGAGTCGAGCTCAAATCGATTAATTATCGAAATAATCGATGGCAGCCGTTACGTGATTTATCTAGTGTCGATAAGGTTTAATGAAGTGCTTTGGACAAAAGACGGCTGCAGCCATCAGTGCGATAACTCCCTATCTCCATATTAACTTATTAAATTAAAAGTATACAGTACTAAATTAATAAAATCACGCTATTTTGAACCTTATATGTATATTATCAAGAGCGTTTAAAATGACAATTTAGTTATCAGAGTTTTATACGATTCAGCGCTTGTGAAAACTCCTATATCACACGATTAGATTTATTCCAAATTATTGATACGTCACTTTTTTGTTGAATACCAAAATTTTGTGTTAAACTCTTATTCATTATAATTACTAAATTAGATTAAAATTAACCGTAATCTACTATTCTGTTATGGGATTAACATAAATATACATTAACGAAAGTTAACAATATAAGAAACGTGTTTTACTTACACTTCCTTCTTAACTTTGTGTAAAATTTATTAACGGATCGTTAAATTGGAATCGATCAAAACAGACTCTTTAATTTGCATTAATTCCAAATCTCGTATTTTGAATGCTCAGTTTGTTTTTGTGGAAATTTCACTCAAATACATACTAAAATTAGAGTTAGAGCAGGCGTAATTAAGAAGCAATTTAGTAGACGAATTCATTAATATAGAAAAAGGATAACGTTTGTGGCTTAGAGTGCGTTTGCTATATCTATACGCAATCGATACAGCTTTCATGAAGCTAAAATATTGACCATCACAAGCTATTTAGATTACTTTCGTATTATTTACTAATAAGGTGTGTAAAATAAAGAGAACGAGTTAGTTTTAGTACATTAGTAATGAGTGGGGTAATTAAGACGCGCGCCTGTTCGATGCAAATGAAGCTATCCCTGATCATTAGTCGCACTAAACTACCTTTCGTTCATTAATCCCTACGTTTCTCTCCGAACTACTTAGAAGAACTACTTTGTCGTAGCTATTCTTTTTAACACACTAGCTTATGCCCGCGGCTCCGCCTGCGTGAATTAGTGCTGGTGGCAAGACGCTTCTTTTTCGGGATTAAAAATAGATTATCTTTTTTATCAAAAGCATTCTACAATACTAAAATTTCAAAACAAAATATGTTCAAAGCTTTTTGCACGATGGTCACAAATCTACTCTTCTACCCATCTATCTAACCGTCAATCTCTCACTTACAAACTACTTATATTAGGTACTAGCTGTGCCCGCGACTTCGTACGCGTGGAAAAGTGATTTAGGGCAGCAGTTCAAATACATTTTTAGTTTATGAACACTGTCGTTTGGATATTTAAAATCACTAATTTATAGTAATGCTTCTTTATACACGGTATTAGACATGCATAGGCAAAAGAAGTAGGCCGATGGAGTAATAATAATAGTTTACTGTCAAATAATGGCCGTTTTTGTCGTAAATGTTTTGAGGTTTTTTTTTTTTTGAAAATGCTAACAATTCCTACTACCAGCTCGAAAAATTACCGTGTATTCTTAACCGACTTCAAAAAAAGGAGGAGGTTCTCAATTCGAAAAAAAAATAATATATTTTTTTCTTTTATGCGAACGGGACTACTTGATAGTACGGTCATATACGCGACGAAGATATCTGTACTGAGATTTGTATGGACTTTACGCCGCAGCGACTGCAGACGATGATCGTTTTCACACCGACGCTGCACTGCTGGCCAAATTTTTTAAAAGTCTACTCTCGGTGCGCAATTCCAACTCGGACTTGCCCGGTTTTTTATTTATTAATTACCCACGCTTACAAACATGTAGCCTACTTAGGGACTTTACGGTTAAAGTACTAACTTCCTTTAGACGACAAAATAACAAAAGTCCAAAAGAAAGAAAAAACCCAAGCCGTACCTATCATGAAAACTAATAAATAAAAATATCATGAAAAACATAAATCTTACTTATATTGACATAACTTTTCTAATTTAAATGTACCTATGACATCTCATTCATATCTTGAAAACAAACTATCCTACGCCTATACTTTATTAATCGTATTTGCAAAACCTAAGTATAATAACTAACTTACTTCGCACAAAGTAATAATTATTTTCACTTGTACTGGAATATAAGTATTACTTTGTGCGAAGTAAATTTAATTGTTCCTTTTAGTTTACCTTTTGAAGTCGTTTTTTTTTGTTTAAAATTATTTAATTTTCAGATTTTTAGTGATGGGTATAGACTGAGTAGGGATAATTCTCGAATGATCAGACGACGATTATTTGAGGACCGAAAATGAAAAACAAAAAAATTAGATAAAAAAAATTGTAGAAAGAGAAAAAGTCTACCTAGCCTAGCCTGGCGTAAGCCAGAGCGGCGCAATTTTTATATAATATATATATATATTATGTATATTGTATATATAGTTTACCGCGCGAAATTTTTTGATATTATAGATCTAGGATACGGTGCAAAACCTTACTGTTTGGTAACATATGCTTAGACTACTTCAGAAAAAATCAAAATCAATATATTATTCCACATAAATTTTGAGGATTTCCTTCGATTCCTCACGGATCCCATCATCAGGTCACCATTTTGGTGACAATGGGACCAAATTTAAATTATACCCTACACAACATAAAAAAAAATTAAAATCGTTTCAGAAACGATGAAGATATCCGCGAAGAAACATAAAAAACAAACATATATTTACGAATTGAGAAACCTCCTCCTTTTTTGTAAGCCGCTTAAAAATATTATGTTGGTTATTTCATGTTACAATCTACCTTTGTGCCAAGTTTCATTTAAATACGTTGAGTAGTTTGGCTGAAATACCGTCAAATAGATAGCTACAATTTTTTGAAGATCCCACGGGAACCCTTTCGTTTTTCGGGATAATTATTTCCAATAATGCTCTTCAGGTCATAAGCTACCTGCCTGCCAAATTTCATTTAAATGCGTTGAGTAGTTTGGCTGAAATACCTTCAAATAGGTAGCTAAAATTTTTTGATGATCCCACAGGAACCCTTTCGTTTTTCGGGATAATAATTTCCAGTAATCCTTTTCAGATCATAAGCTACCAGCCTGCCAAATTTCATTTAAATACGTTGAGTAGTATGGCTGAAATACCGTCAAATAGGTAGCTACAATTTTTTGAAGATCCTACGGGAACCCTTTCGTTTTTCGGGATAACAATTTCCAATAATGCTCTTCAGATCATAAGCTACCTGTCTGCCAAATTTCATTTAAATACGTTGAGTAGTTTGGCTGAAATACCGTCAAATAGGTAGCTAAAATTTTTTGAAGATCCCACGGGAACCCTTTCGTTTTTCGGGATAATTTTTTCCAATAATGCTCTTCAGGTGATAAGCTACCTGCCTGCCAAATTTCATTTAAATGCGTTGAGTAGTTTGGCTGAAATACCTTCAAATAGGTAGCTAAAATTTTTTGATGATCCCACAGGAACCCTTTCGTTTTTCGGGATAATAATTTCCAGTAATCCTTTTCAGATCATAAGCTACCAGCCTGCCAAATTTCATTTAAACACGTTGAGTAGTATGGCTGAAATACCGTCAAATAGGTAGCTACAATTTTTTGAAGATCCTACGGGAACCCTTTCGTTTTTCGGGATAACAATTTCCAATAATGCTCTTCAGATCATAAGCTACCTGCCTGCCAAATTTCATTTAAATACGTTGAGTAGTTTGGCTGAAATACCGTCAAATAGGTAGCTACAATTTTTTGAATATCCCACGGGAACCCTTTCGTTTTTCGGGATAATAATTTCCAATAATGCTCTTCAGGTCGTAAGCTACCTGCCTGCCAAATTTCATTTCATTCCATACAGTGGTTTTAGCGTGATGCGACGACAAACATTCCTATATGGACAGACAGACAGACAGACAGACAGACAGACAGGCAGACAGACAGACATTTTTTTCAAAAATGTTATTTTTAGGTTCTGTGGCTTATATAGACACCCTTTTTTTAATTTTCACTTAAATATTCTTAATGTACAGACATGACCCCTCTACAGATTTATTATATGTATAGATATAGATATAGATAAAGCTGAAGCTTTATATCTAACTAGCTTTTGCCCGCGGCTTCGCCCGCGTGGAATAGAATTCGTGGCAAAAAGTTATTTACTCTCTAATAGTATCTACCAAATGTTAACAACTTAATCCACCAGATAACTGACATCACTCTACGGCTGCAGTGTGGTTTAGGTACCGTACCCAGGATCTGGCTTAGTCAGAGCATACACACTAACATGTCCGAGGCGTAAACAAGGATTTGCCGGTTTATAAGGCATAGAAACGGATTCCCTTCCGCCTTTGCAAAAGTGAAAAAGGGTTATAACCCTTCTTCACTTTTTAGTAGATATGTGAAACAATGCATTTGTCTGTTCTATCATGAGCCAAAAAAAAACAATTTTACCGGTGTAAATCAATTAAAAGTTATTATATTATAAATGACTGTGTAGTACAAAAACTCCAACGAAAACTGAAGAGTTGTTTAAGTTTTTTTATTATATTTTTCGTGTGAGGTGGGAACATGGCTTTGTCAAAGTCACGACTTCTGGCTGACTCCTATTTATAAACTTATCTCCATACCAATATTGTCATAGGGTAACTGATAGACATACAAAGTTACTTTAACTTTTTTACTTAGTTGAAATAATAATAAGTAACATTTTTAAATTATTTTTCTATTTCTGCTCAGCCGGGTATGATGAAAGTAAGTTTCGACTCCCTGAACATAATATTATTTTATTATTATAAAGTTTTACACGCTAAAAGTAGTTTTTGCCAAATACACAACAACTTAAACCACCAGATAAGTAATTGACTTCTCGCTCGAAGGAAATTCTTAGTTCAAAGAGATCTTTTAATATTGGATACTGTGATTTCGCAACTTTTTTTATATTGAGTATGTTAAAGAATTTCTTATTTATATGTAATTAATCTTTATTTCGAAAGAAATGAAAATAATACAGGTAATTACGAAGACCTATGATTTACACATTTCGCAAGTACAAAAATACGGTCTTTATAATTATGATCCGGGGAACCCCTTGGTTTTCAAAGAAAAAAAAACATGTTGGTTATTTCATGTTCCAATCTACCTTTATGCAAAGTGAAAGAGAAAAACCAGTACCCAATTGAATCTTCAAAGCGTTTAATAATATCTTTACACTTTGATATTTTCACAATGCCCAACACGTGGTTGATGATATCTTTCTATTTTCAGTAATCAAGCTGAATACAATAAAATCTGAATAGATACATTCCAAAACCATACAATGATATCTGTGATCAATGAACTGTTGTTAAAATAACAATTAACTATAATAATTTTGAATTCCTTTTACATAAAAACGTCTTAACTCCTTTTTTTCAAGATAGCCATTGACATTATAATTTTTGGACATTTGACATTCTTTTTTTTTCACATACCGAAAACCCAAAGCAATTACAATTCTAAACAATATAATATATTATTTAGAATTGCAATTACTTATATTAATAATTAATGTTGATTTTAACAACGATATAAATGCAATAACTAATAGAATAAAATATACAAGTTAAAAAGGTGAATAATGAAATTGCCAACATAATCTTAGATTTAACAGTAGACTTCAAAAAAAATAATCATAATCGAAATCGATTGTGACAACATTACAAAATAAATACTTAAGTGTAGAATTTTAGAAGTAATAACAATTAAATTTCTAACACAAGTTTTGTTTAAATACGTTGAATAGTGTGCCCGAATTACCGTAAAATAGGTAGATACTATTTTTTGAAGATCCCATGGGAACACTTTCATTTTCTATGGAAAAAATATCATGTTGGTTATTTCATGTTTCACAACCTACCTTTGTGCCAAGTTTCATTCAAATACGCTAAGTAGTTTGGCTAAAATTTAGTCAAATAGGTAGCTACTATTTTTTGAAGATCCCACAAGAACCATTTTGTTTGCCAAGGAAAAAATATACTGTTGGTTATTTCATGTTCCAATATACCTTTGTGCCAAGTTTCATTTAAATACGTTGAGTAGTTAAGCTAAATACAGTCAAATAGGTAGCTACAATTTTTTGAAGATCCCACGGGAATCCTTTCGTTTTTCGGGATAATAATTTCCAATAATGCTCTTCAGGTCATAAGTTACCTGCCTGCCAAATTTCATTTCATTTCATACAGTGGTTTCCGTGTGATGCGTTGACAAACATTCCCCATACGGACAATGAGTCAGACAGACTTTTTTTTCAAAAATGTTATTTTTATGTTCTGTGAGGTGAGGTCTAGGTCTTTATAGACCCCCTTTTTTATTTTCACTTAAATATCTTTAATGTACAGACATGACCGTTCTACAGACTTATTATATGTAAAGATATAGCTAGATATAGATATGGCGATTTGAAACGAATCTCAGTCTATCCCGCTCGCACGAACGTATGATCAGACTGCGAGTGGGACAGACTGTCGTTCGAAACAAAGTTCGAGCCATAAGAATCGAGGCCCTGTTCGAGCGAGAAATTATTCGATTGCATACTTGTACAGTCACGTGCGTGTTAGGGGTGTAGTGGGTTGTTAGCGACTACTTCTGTTAGTCGACTATCTCTAGATGGTACAGAAGATAATGTTAAATTCGTTAATAGCCTACAATCCTCTCACCAGTGGCTCCAAGTAGCTGTTAGCACACAGCGGCCACATCCCGGGATACCACGTCGGCTCGTGGGATAAACCTGGTGAAGGGGGCTCCAGTAACGATACACATATTGTCCAAGTGACACTATGTGTATCAGTATTGGAGTTTGTACGGTTTGTCCCCGTACTATTTAGTGCTGTTTGTCCCGGCGGTAGCGCAATCCATTTCTAATGGCGGGACAACTAGGCAAATGTTGATGGCCTGAAGGTTATGATAGGACAAATGTCGTGACCAGAAACTGCATCTACCCGTTCTCTAATCGTAGCGGTTTACCGCTCCATTAGGTCAAGGACGAATAGACGAGAGAGTGCACCTGTGTATTGCGCGCACACTTGTGCACTTAAATATTTCCTGCGTATCTGACTTGGTTATGTATCATGGACTCTGAGAATATAAAAGCCCCGTGGCGATGGGTAGAGGTAGAGAGGTCCGGCACTGATGTAAGCTGGGCTTTGTCTGATACCTGCACATGGGCGGTTGAGGATATTGGTCGCTCTTGCACTGCAATGGAGTGACAGTGCAGCTCGGCAGCACCCTCAGCGACAAAGCAGCTCTATTTAGAGAGGCACTGCTTTCCTCGCTCAGTCGGGGAGGGGGCTAGAAAAGGTGTCCCAAAAAAATGCTCACTCCAACAATGATGGGAGGTAGTTACCACGATTGCCTGAGCATCCCAATTAGACGTGGTCGAAACACTATAAAAAATTGTAAGAAAAAGACCACAAAACAACATAATATGAACTTTGGCGCTTGGAACGTGCGTACACTTCTAGATCGACCTAATAACATCTGCCCCGAGCGAAAAACCGCTATTGTGGCTCGAGAGCTAGGAAGATATAATATAGACATAGCTGCTCTCAGCGAAACCCACTTACCTGATGAAGGGGAGTTCGTCGAACGCGGGGGTGGTTACACGTTCTATTGGAAGGGTACACCGACATCTGAACCTAGAAGATCTGGGGTAGGCTTCGCTATTAAAAACACAGTTGCCTCTAGGCTAGTGGAACTTCCAGTCGGAATATCTGACCGCGTCATGTCCCTACGTCTTCACCTTGATAAACATAGGTACTTAAATATTATTAGCGTGTATTCCCCAACTCTAGATAAAACTGATGATGAAAAAGACAAATTTTACTATGAACTGACACAAACTCTAACTAAAATTCCATCAACAGAAAAAATTTTGTTGTTAGGTGATTTTAACGCACGCGTGGGGAGGGATTTTGGTGCTTGGCCTGGTGTGTTGGGACAGCATGGCGTTGGAAATATGAATAGCAACGGGCAATTATTATTAGCGCTCTGTTCCCAATTTCATCTTGCCATTACCAATACCATGTTTCGAATGCCAGCAAAATATAAAACCACTTGGATGCATCAAAGATCGAAACATTGGCACCTTATAGATTATGCCATTGTGAGGCAGCAGGATATTTCTGAAGTCACAATAACGCGTGTCATGCGCGGCGCGAACTGTTGGTCTGATCACCGACTTATTATTATTAAAATGCGCTTACGCCTTAAGCCGCTACATAGATCTTGCAGGACCAAGCCAGTTTGTCTTCATCTTAAAAAGCTAGAATGTAATGAAACTCAAGCTAAATACATTAATACTCTTAATATCAATATAGAAAACATAAATATTGAGGATGGAAATACTGATGAGAACTGGCAACTATTACATAATAATATTATAAATGCTGCCACAGAAAGCTTGGGTTGCAGGCCTCGTATTTGTGATGACTGGTTTGATGATAATGATAAGTTGCTTACTGAATCTTTAATGAAACATCGTCAAATTCTTAGACAACACGATCAGACGACTACTTACCAAAAAACTAAAGAGAGCACAGCGCATGTCAGGAAACTTACTCGCATGGCGAAGGATGAATGGTGGCAGAATAAAGTTCGGTGCATCCAAAATCTTGCAGACACAAACCAGCTTGGTGAATTTTTCCGAGAAATTGGAAAGTTGCTGGGAAGTAAATATAAAGTAAATGTGCCAATAAGATCTTTAAATGGCAACCTCTTAGTATCTAAAGATGAATCACTTAACCGCTGGGCACAGCATTTCAATACTCTGCTGAACGTAGATCGATCAGCTGATCTTAATTATTTGAGAAGTCTGCCATCACTGGACCCGTATGAAGATCTGGTGATCCCTCCCACCTTACAGGAAGTAACTAGTGCTATAAAAGCCTTGAAGAACAAGAAGGCATGCGGAATGGATAATGTACCGGCGGAGCTACTGAAGTATGGAGGTAATTTATTGCATTATAAGGTGTGGCAGATTTTTCATAAGATATGGGAAACCGAAGAAGTTCCTTCAGGCTTTAGGGTTTCGCTTGTATGTGCTCTATAAAAACAAAGGTGATCGATCGGACTGCAACTCGTACAGGGGAATCTCACTTCTTTCCACTGCTAGTAAAGCGTTAGCGAGGGTGCTCTTGAACCGTTTGATGAAGTTGTCCGAGGACTTGCTACCTGAGACCCAGTTTGGATTCAGGCCGAACAGAGGCACATGTGAAGCAATATTCTCACTCAGGCAAATACAAGAGAAAAGTAGAGAACAGTACCAACCTCTCTATATGTGCTTC
Source organism: Celastrina argiolus (assembly GCA_905187575.2). NCBI lineage: Eukaryota > Metazoa > Arthropoda > Insecta > Lepidoptera > Lycaenidae > Celastrina > Celastrina argiolus. The sequence goes on from LR994589.1 coordinate 9,733,156, forward strand.
GTTGATCTTGAGAAAGCCTTTGACACTGTGCCTCGGGATGCCCTTTGGGTGGTGTTATCGAGGTTGGGATGTCCTGACAAATTAATCCGTATGATAAGGCTGCTTCATGACAACATGACTTGTTGTGTAGCCGTCAACGGTGAGCGTTCAGAGCAATTCCCAGTCACATGTGGCGTAAAACAGGGCTGCGTACTAGCACCTACGCTTTTTGCTCTCTATTTCTCAGTCGTTGTGAGGGAGACACTAAAATATAATACTGAGGGCATACGCATACGTTATCGCACTGATGGTGGTATTTTTAATCTTACAAGATTGAAATCTCGTCGAAAGGTGTCGTATGACCTTATTACCGAGCTTATGTACGCGGATGACCTGTGCTTTGTAGCGAATGATTCTGATGTACTTCAAAATCTAATAACAAGATTGAACAGCTCCTGTTGTAGGTTTGGTCTGAAAATTAATATATCCAAGACTGAAGTTATTGCAACGGATGCTGTTAATCAAGCTCCGCTAAACATACGCATCGATGATCAACATCTAAAGAAAGTCGAGAAAATTAAATACTTGGGAAGCACTATAACAGCTGGAGGTGACCTCGAGTCGGAGATTAATAGCAGACTTGGATCTTCTTTAGCTGCTTTTGGTAAACTCCTAAACCGGGTTTTTCGCTCCCACAACATCAAGTTGAGTACCAAGATTCAGGTTTATCTGGCGATTGTCCTGCCTAACATCTTGTACTCATCAGAGACGTGGTGTCCCTACCGAAGACACATACGCATGCTAGACAGATTCCATTTGAAATGCCTACGTGACATTATGAACATCAAGTGGTCGGATCGTGTTCGTAATACCGATGTTCTCCGACGAGCTAATGTATGCGGCATAGAGGCATATCTGATGAGGCGGCAGCTGCGTTGGTGTGGACACCTTGTGAGGATGTCCGATGAGAGAAAAGCGAAACGCATCTTTTTTTCTGAGCTAGAACATGGTAAACGGAAAAGTGGTGGCCAGTTCCTACGATATAAAGACGTTCAGAAAAGACACATGAAGAGATGCAATATCGATCCCTTTGGTTGGGAATGTATTGCCGAAAGGCGACCAGAGTGGAGACGACATGTACGCGAAAAAACTTGGAACTTTGAAGAAGAACGAAGGCGGGAACTTGATTTTAAACGTGACCAGCTGAAGACAAAACCGCCTTCTAATATATATTACAATTACGTCAATGGCACCCTAACTTGCGAATCTTGCTGTCGAACCTTTACTGCCAAGATTGGGTATATTAGCCATATTAGGGCAAAACATAACATCATATAAAAATTTAAAAACATAACCAAGTCACCGTAGCCGAAATCGGCTAGGTTGATTATTATATTATTAGTCACGTGCACTAACATGGATACATCAGCTATAGATGTATACTAAGACTGTAGAATGTAACTGCGTTGAAATTCTACAATTCTGGTTTTGTTTTAGTCAAATTATTAGAGGGAAGACACTAAAAATAGTTTAAAAGTAGTCCCTGAAATATTATTATACAGAGACTATTTTAACCGGTTTAAAAACCGTTAGCGTAAATCGTGGTTATTAATAATATCGACTGTTAGATCTGTTATTTTATGTATTCCTTTAATATAACTGTCAATATTAACCGTGTTAATACCACCTCTATTAATTATTGTAATACAATTATGTCTTGCAATGTTATGCAACTTTTTCAGAAACCTAACATTAACGTTTACATTATAATGAAATAAACAATGTTTACATGTTACTGAAATATGTCGCGTATACATAATTATAGCTTTAAGGGTGTTTACTATTTACTAAAAAACTGCCTTTTACTTCATTATAATATATTCATAATTTTAAAACACTGTGGATATATCACTTTGAATACAACATGGTGCACATATTTTTGAAATATGAACTTAGACATATTTTTTCAAATCTGTAGATGTATTCATGCTAGTGCACGCGACTGTACATAATTATAAAACGCCCGCTAAAATCAAAGTCACCTTTATTGGAGTAAACAAACTTCTATAAATAGACAATATCGAAAGATCACTTCATATATAACTATAAATAGTGATCCAATTATGGTATTTATCCATACGTAGATTATTCGGAGAAATTTTAACGAGATAAATAATAATAAAACATAAGCGTAGACAGTGTGACGTTGGCGGCCCTGTGTTAGATCCATGCTTCTTAAAATAACGCAGGTCCCGAAATATTTCATCTATACGTAATATTCGATATTGAACTTTATAAAATAAATAAAGTACATTTTCATGCATCATTATTTGCTATGGAAAACGTCGGGTTTTCCAAGCAAAAAACTGAGGAAAATATATATATGAGAAAACATGGACATTTATCTTGCACTTGCAATTGAAAATTGTGAATTCTGTTGCTGATGCATCGTGAAACCCACACTCAAATAATTGCATACGCGGTCCGACATATAGATATAAGTCCAGATGGCTATCCTATAAATCATTTTATCTGCACATTAAATCGGATCTAAGTCGGCTCTGTTCGAGAATATTGTTTCGAGGCCATAAATTAATCATGTAGGCTGTCGCTAAAATATCGCATTTCTATAGTGGTGGTGCATCGTGCGAGTGGCGACCGACACGCGGCGCGGCGCCCGGCAACAATAAGAGGAGATCGTTTCCTGGCGACAAACCCGCCGATACCATCGAGCGTCATGTCCCTCCTAGCGGTGATATAAATCAGTGGTGCTCATACGATCCTTAGTTTACTTTAACTTTCAACGAACGACAGAGCCATGGTATCAAAATAATAATTGCCAATATTACTAGTTGAATAATCTATAGAGTATGAAAATCGCTACTTCTTTCCTTTCATGTCAGCCACCAGCTTTGAAAAGCATTTGTTTATATTATAATTTATAGGTCAAGAATCAAGATCAGTGCATGGCTACTCTAGAATCTAATTGAATTACAAAAACTAAAAAGACATTTAATTTGACTCTAATTTTAATAACGATGGCAATTTTATTACCAACTTGGTGCTAACATCGTGTTTAATATTAGAGAACTATCAAATTTCACCCAATTCCAATCTCAATCTTTTAAATTAGATTCAAGAGTATGCTACAGATTCAATCAAAACTAAATTTTATTTCGAAAAACTAAATTTAGTTTCATTGACAAAGGCTTGTTAGAAAATATAAATTACTTACACAGTCCCAATTGCGTCCGGATTTTACGGGTTTGGTTTGTTTTTTGTATAGGTATCTAGAGTTAGCTATGATTCTCATTTATATTATAGGGCAAACTCTGGATTAAAACCCAAGCCAGTGGGCCTCAGTTACCGAATCTTAGTACCCTAAATGCACCTAAAACGTAACTAAGATTTAAATGTAAATGATGATGATTGATTCAAAAAATTTAATTTAAATTTGAAAATATTATTAAGAGATATTATATGCTAATTGCGTAGTTAGGGGTTATTAAACTTTTTAAAACCGATTGTTCAAAAATGTCTCCGGCATTTCATCAGTCACGCCTATTACTAGCAATATACTTGAATCAAGTCATCGAGTCCAAACCACCCATCGTCACTATAAAATCCCAGAAATTATACGCTTCGTATTGAGTTATCACCGTGATTATATTAATCGGCGCCGTCGAGATCCGCTGTTCGGTGCGTACTCCGTGTAGATAGATATTACTTTCTATTGTGATAGATACTGAGTTAAAGGCCGAGGTCAACCACTTCATTAGCCCAACGACAAGAAATATGTACGCACGATTATCGACGTTTAAGGGTACTCACCGACGTCATACTTTTTGTAGGGCCGATAATCGGGCAGATTTTTCCTCCATATTATTTGTGACCGACTTTTGTATGACGTGTGCGTTACACTATTGCTTCAGTATGTTCTATTTTTCACCCACAAAAAGTCTGTCACCGATTATCGCTTATAGGTGAGCACTGAGCACCCTTAAATCCACAGCTTGTAGCTTTGTCGATGAAACTTTGTCAAAATATTAGTCTACACTCCATAGTCTATGTTACAAATGAGCGACGTTTTTCATACTTACCCTAATGGGTACACGGCTCATAATCCTTGGGAATCCCCGATGTACAATTCAGTGTTGAATTGGAGTTGCGTAAGAATGTTATACAAATGTGAGAAGGATAATATTTTATAAAAGGAAGAAGATAGAAAAATGTAACGGTACAAAAGGGATTATGTGAAGTGATTTCTCTTTCATGACAAAATTCTTTTATAGTGTAAATACTCGACATTTAAATGAGCACTTTGTTATTAAACTTGAACTTGAATTTTGAAAATAAAGGGGATAATGTGAATTTACATTTACTATTTATTTATTTACTATATTATGTTACAAGTTTTACAAAACTAATACAGAACGAAAACAATTATAAAACAACATTTCCTATTCTTCTTTCCTATTCAATAAGAATCTAAATTTATACAAAGATCTTTATGGACGGATCCAATTTAAATATCACTTATTCACCGCGCAATAAGACACATATTCATTAACTAGCTGACCCTTGCCCACTTCGTTGAACATAAAAACAGTTTATGATGAAATTCAACTAAAAAAAACAACCCCTAACTCGGGAACGCGGAACCCGCAACGCGGGAACCCGGAACCCGCAGCATGGGAACCCGAAACCCGCAATTTGCGATAAGAATGATCTGAACGTTTTGATAAAAAAAAGCGTTCAAAGGAATACGGTGAATGTCCAGAAACGGGCAGCGCCGCTTCTCTGAAACCTGCCAACCATGCCTAGCGGTAGACCCCCCCCCCCCTTGAAATACTTTAGGGAGGCTTATATCCAGTAACTGAAGTATTGATAACGGACCATCAATTTAGTGGAATTTAATTTTTTGTTTACATATAGGTTACATTAAATCGGAGCGGAGTACATTAAGCAACGAGTAACGAAATGGAAACCGATTACTGAATGTATTATTAAAACAATAAGTATATTTATTTACTCTACAATCAGTGCACTAATTTTTTATAATGGAATGTTGGTCCAATATCTCTTTCATTATCGAGATCACGACGCTACATTGTATCTCATGGACATTTAATGTAGGGTCTGACAAAATTGGTTCACATACTTAAAGGCCAATGGAATAGATACAAAATATCAGTTTTTCGATGGTTTTTATAATCTATTTTATTATTTGGGGGCTTTGATTTCGAATCTCATTCTACAATTATTAATCGATCAATCGTTCGAAAAGTTAGGCTTTATCTCTTTGGTACTACAAGTAGGTTACGTATCAACATTAAAAATTAGTATTATGTACAAATATTAATACTATAAAGTTTTATTCTTGTAATAAGAATTTGTACGCGAATTGATTAAAGGATATATTGAGAAACTTTATTTGTTTAAACGCACTAATCTCGAGAACAATTGAAAAAATATTTCAGTTTTGGATACGCTTAGGGCAATAGAATCACAACAGCAATGAAAAATATTTCTAAAGCTGGGGTTCATTTCACCGATTCACGCGCAAAGACAAAATATTACATTCAACACAACTTATGACACAGTAAAGGCGGGAGAGAGTCACATTCGCCGGACAATGCATATTGAAATGGCCGTGCACCGTTACAGTAAATTATAAGTTGTGTCAAAGGTTCTGCGGCGGCGGGCGACGAGCACTGTCACAGAGCAAGTCACTGATTCAATTAGCTGAAGCGGGAGTTCGTTAGCGGAGCTGCAGTCGCTCCACGCGGTGGGCAAACGTAAAAGTAGCCGGTTTTAAACTTTGTAAATACCAGCCACTTTTTCGTACATATAATATTTTAGTAGCTCTATATTTTAGGCGTTCCATATAAAATATAGATTTCCTAAAATATTCTTTAGTCAGTTTATATTATTTTCTTTAATTTTTCAGAGTTATCTGGACACAACAGCTGGAGTCACCCCGGAGTCCGGGTGGGCAAACCACAAAGTTGTCAAATTTACAATGCCTCCAAAATGGGAATGCTAGTTTTAGGCCCAGTAATGCACTAAAAAGTATCTATATTCAAAATTAACATTAGAATTTATGGTAAGTAGTCCTTCTTACTATAAGTATATTGTTCTATACAAGTTGGCAATTTTCTCGTCAAAATATTGGTGAATAAAGGAATTAGAAAGTAATTACGTACTTTTTTGTCATTTACGAAACAATGTTGCCCATACAAAAACTATTTTGTCGTTAAAATCGTTTAAAAACTTGGCATAATATTTTTTGTGTTCTGGTAACATTTATTCTCTTGTCACTTGTAAGACGACAGAACTATAAACGTTACTTACAATTAATTTTGTGCTGTTTGGAGATCTATTCTGTGATTTTGTGATTGAGTATTAGCTATATACACCTACTTTATCATAAATAATGACTTTGGCGATTCTTCTGATCGATCCAATAAATCTGTTAATGGATTCAACTTTTACTCGTGACGACATTGGCGAGAATTTGGATTGTAATATTATAGACTTTTGCAGAGTTTTTAATAAACCACTTCTTTTAGGAATTAATTGTTGCTATTACCTACTACAATTATCTGTGCACTGTAGGCCTAATTTACTATGGAGACTTGGCATTCCCCTTTAAAGAGTTTCTAAAATATTTGTTTATAGTTTCATTTTTTCACTTGCATTTTGCAGAATTATCAGACACACATGAGCTTTGTTATTAGAGATAATAAATATTCCCATTAAAAGGTTCTTGCCTTTGTAAATAATCTTAATCGATATTTTTAAAAACGTCAAATTTTAACTTTACCCGTAACACAAACTCGGGCGTAAGGCACACACAACCGATGTCTCTCCATAACACTGGACGCGTAAACATTGCATCAACTGAAATCAATGCCGATTCTGCCTTCATTAGGGGTCCGGTTCGCTGCATTCTAATGATTCCCCGATTGTAGCGATTTTATATTATGCCCCTGCCATATCGGCTTCCTTTGATAATGAACCTTGTTTGTGCTCCATCATGATCAGCACTCACGACCCAACTGGTGAAACTCGTGTCTCTTTTTTAAGCTCAGGCTGTAGTCTACCGAGATAACGCATTGTAGTTTGGTCTGATAATACGCATTTAATCGTCTACTATTTTATATTAATTGAATAAAGTGGTAAATAGTTAACTGCAATAGCCATAAATTAATCAAGTAATAAAAATATAAATTTCTTAGAAAACAGAACTTCGTAAATAACGTAAATAAACAACGATCCCATGCTGGGTAGCTTCAGCAACATCTAGCAAAAAAGGATTTTATAAGTTTGAAAACTGTGTCCACAAAAAAGTCGCCATTAATATTCAACTCAGTATCGAAGGCTACTTCGTCGACAATGTTTCAATTGTTAATTTGCATTGGTAACAATATGGTAACATAAACTGTTGCCACATTGTTCGATACGATTAACAAAAAATATGTAACACGTTATACAAATAGAACCACATTATATACATACAATGCTTCATTGCAAACCGCTTGCTCGACATTTTCAGATGGAAGATGGCGGCCGGGAGATAGGGCCTATCCAGCCAATTAATATGCCTAATGCTAACATCATTATTACTAAGGCCGGCACACTTAACATACTATATCCATTTACATTTGATTTGTGTGGAGCTTTACAGCTATTAATCGGGCGAGCAGATTTATTATTGCCTGCGCGTGCGCGCGCACCCGCACCGCGCTGCTAATGCGCGCGCGCCGCATGCCGCACGCCGACATCCCTCGTATGAGTAAAGAAATCATATCTCGTTAGGAACCAGCCCATTAATTCAATCCTCATACGTTGACAGCGAACACGGAGAAACTTTTTATTCTTACGATGTTGTACATGCCCTCGAAATGTATTAGCATAATAAACTCGTTGAAATCGTCGAAAAATAATAACAATATTTCATAGATTATTAAATAATTAATTATTACACAATTCCAAATCCGGATCAGGCATAATATAATATATAAAAATATTAATATGTTTAAAAACTTTCTTACAAAAGTTGTATAAGTAAATACATACTGCAAGAATATATAGAGAAGAATGTAAAATATTAGTATCATAGCCAATTATAGAATTTATCTTAGCCACGCGCACGTGCCAATTACAAATTGATCGGTTATACTCGTAACTTATGGCACATAAATTATAATTAATTACACTTAAAATCTTAAGAAATAAGTAGAAATTTAAAACTCTAACCGTTACAACGAGTACCTATTTATTGTCATCGAGGCAAGCAATTAGTAAGTGTCAAAGCGGTTATGGTTTTACAATTAGTACACGTGTGCCACAAATCAATTTTCAATTAACGACAAAAGATAATTAGATAATAAATTCTTGGCACATTACAACACAAATAAAGTTTCCTTCGGCTATAATAATTATAAAACTACGACATTATATTGTTTTACGCTCATAAAAATGTCTTAAGACAAGGTGTAGACGTACTTTGTACGAAGGATAAAAATAAACTACGTTTAAAATACCGACTTCTACACCTCACCTTTCTGACACCAAAAATAACTGTAAATACAATATAAAAGTATTATTTTATGCTTTTTAGTTGTTGAAGTAGGTTTTTTTAAAAGTTTTAAAATTCTTTTTTATTTTTTACTTTTTAGTGTATCTAAGTCACAGTAAAAGATAAGTCCGTTTTGTAGCTACTATGCTACAGACATACTTACAGACACCATATTTATAATTTCCACCTCCTTTTTGCGTCGAGACTCAATTATAAATGCGAAAGTGAAAAACACCCTAATTAGCCGACAAACGTAAAGTAGGTACGTCAAGTAGGTATCACCTCCAGAAATTGATGAAATAGGTTTATAAAATAAAAAGTACAAGGTGAAACTATGTAATTTTATGGGACCAAATGGCAGCTATTCTGCGTCGAATAAAAAAATAAACACGAAAATCGGATCATTAACCTCAGAGTAATCGGTGTATATACATAAAAAACCGGCCGAATTAAGAACCTCCTCTCTGGAAGTCGGTTAAAAACAAAGTTTTGACAAAGTTACACCGGAATAGATACGGTTGATAATATTGGCTCGTTCATCATGCATACTTTTGATAATATCACCAAGTATGTAGTTTAAGATGAAATTTCAAAAATACATCTTCACCTTTTACATTTATTAATACATGTCAATATACATTAGTTGTAACACCTCATAGAATGTATAAAAACAATTTTTAATTACACGTAGTCAAGTCACCCAATCACATGCGTTCTAATAAAATGTTAGATGGTGGCTGATAAATTTATACCAAAATAGCCTGCTTAAAATTACAGGCATAATATAACTATTTCAATATATGAATTACCATAATTTTAGCAATAAATAGCGCCAGTCTGATGATGTATTGTAAAATAATTTATGTGCCCGTTGGAGAGGGAACGTGACTGGAGACCTACTTGGTATTTATAGGCTGCACGTACAGTTAGGCCTACATGAAACATCCATCGCTACTCCCTACAAAGTAATATTAATATCGCAGTTTATCATTTTAATTATAATACGGGAACCTAGATTTTACTTAAAATATCCTAGTGGAACTAGATTAAAAGACGACTGAAGTGACTTCCAATAAAAATAGTATTCTTTCCGATTATATTTGTCTAACTGAAGATACGAGTAGGATGTTGTCTAATGGAATATATATAATGTATATTAGCGTAAAGGCTCACCCTACAGGTGCTTAATTGTAGTGTATTACTGATCATACTATTGGCACCAATTTTACTACCAACTTTTAACAATGAGAACTAAAATTATTCAATGACAACATACATATGATGTACGAAACAAATAACAAATAATAATCCAATTAGATATTTAACATACACATTGGCATAAAGGGAATCCAATAAAAGAAATATAAATAAGAAAAATAAATTATTCTATTATAATAAATTATAATTTTCGTAGCTAAAGCTATATAATTAGCCTATGACCTTATTGGATCAAAGATCGCTGAACTTGAGTCGTGTACCGCGACTGTCATGACTGGCGCCTTTTAAACGCTCTTACTGACTTACATTATTACAGCCGGTTTCTGAAAGGCTAATCAAATCTATGATCAACTAACATGGAATTCAAGTTAACAACCCATATTGATTGCCTTTCAGAAACTAGCCGTCAGTATTGGTACTTGGTTTCGATTCAATGCGATCTAAATTTAAACAAAGCTCAATTATTTGATATGGGTGACTATGATGGTACTTGCAATTTAAACGCTACTTCTTCTCCGCGCCATAAGGAAAACACTAATTTAGGGCTTATTTTTCAATCGTTAGATAACTTTTATCTAAGGAATAAATATGTGACTTTGGCAGATTTTGTATGGAACAAATGTCAAAGTCACTTGTTTTTCAACAGATAAAAGTTATCTAACGATTGAAAAATCGCCCCTTAGTCGAATCAAATTGTTTGAACCTTATCACAAATTGAATTCATTATTTCAGACTTCAAACTTGCAACTTATAAAACAAATTCATTTTATAATCCGTTTTATAATCAGATACTTAGTTACTAATAATATAATAATAATAATAATAATACCTGGGCGGTCCGATAAGTACTTAGCCTTACCGCCTGATGGCGCCACCATCGTAAGAAAAAATTATCATCGTGTAGGACATCCTTTCAGACGACTCCTGTCAAATTTCAGCCAAATTGGATTTGTAGTTTTTCCCCTCGTGTAGAAGAAGTGGGCGTGTCCTCGTATTTTAGAAAAATGGAAAAAGAGCAATATAAGTCGGTGATTCGATTCTTATTTTTTGGAGGGGAAATCGCAAAATATCAAAGAGCGCTTGGATGCTGTGTACGGTAACTCTTCTCCTTCAATGGCGACAGTAAAAAATTGGTTTAGCGAGTTTCAACGCGGTCGCACGTCCGGTTTTGCCATGCCGAGATGTCCCAAAAACGGCTACCACGGAGGATAATGTGACAAAAGTCCACGGTCTTGTATTGGCAGACCGCCGATTAAAGGCGCGTGAGATTTCTGAGACAGTAGGCATTTCAAAAGACCGTGTGGGTCATATCCCGTATGAAATATTGGGCATGAGAAAACTTTCGGCTCGATGGATGACGCGTTTGCTCACTCGAGACAACAAACGTATTCGTGAGACCACTTCAGAGCAGTGTTTAACACTGTTTAAGCGCAATCCAAAGGAGTTTCTGCATCGTTTCGTGACCGTAGACGAAAGAATGATTCACTGGTACATACCAGAGACCAAGGGACAATCGAAACAGGGGGCTTTGCCCGACGAATGTGCTCCGAAAAAGGCGAAGACTGTCCCATCGGCCGGAAAGGTGATGGCCACCGTTTTCTGGGATTCACAAGGTGTGATTTACATCGACTACCTGGAGAACTACTACTATGCCGAACTATTGGGTCAATTCGACCACGAATTGCAGAAAAAACGGTACCATTTGGCGAAGAAAAAAGTGCCTTCCACCATGACAACACAACGACCTCCACCGTCACCATGGCCAAATTGGTCGGATTAGGCTACGGACAGCTGCCTCATCGAACATATTATCCAGATACGGCCTCGTGTAACTTTTTTTTGTTTCCAAAATTGAAAAAGTCACTCGCCGGACAGAAATTGAGTCGAATGAGGACTTTGCAGACCTCCAGAAATCGTATTTTTCAAACGGGTTAAAGAAGTTGGAGCATTGCTGGGTCAAATGTACCGAGTTGAAAGGAGACTACATATTATGTTGAAAAATAAATCACCACTTCTCCAAAAAATTTCATTTTTCTTTTGTAGGCTAAGTACTTATCGGACTGCCCTCGTATAACAGGAACCAGACAACGGAAAATATATTTAATATTTTTATACAATTTATATATTTAAGATTTTTATTATATTATACACAAATTCAATTTAAAACATATCCATGACCCAGGAACATCGAAAAATTTTTAATCCCTCGGCGGGAATAGAACCCGTGACCTCCAGATCGAGCACTAACACGCTAAACCACTGCGCTACAGAGGCCGGCTGTCTCCCAGATCAAAAGAATATTTTGTTTGGAAGATATCGCAATATGAGTTTTAGTATTTTGCTCAGGTCAAGAATCAAATGTAATCGACGACACGTAGAACAATCTCATTACCGATCTAGTCCACGCTATAATTTTCCATAGATTTAAATCAATTTTTACGCCACAGCACGGGCATTAAGTAGATGTTCATCAGGTAAACGGTAGCAGTTATTTCGCGGACCCGACGCCCACCACTGTGATTTATCCGATTCTTGTTTGTCGTTACTGGGATTTACACGCAGATATATTTTAGGAGCTGCAAATGCGTGTTGTAAATTTCTAAAATAATGAAATCCAAACTTAAAAAATATATTGAAAACCAAAGTCTCATATCTTTTTTTAATCAAAAATAGTTGAAAATAGATTATCTTTCGATTTCTAGTAAAACGCAATGGCATGGTTTAACTATTTTGTAATGTCATCTATTTGTGATAGCATCCCAAAGTCAACATTTTTGTGATATTATGACGTCATTGAGCGGTGTCTTCTGAAATATCTTAAGATCCATGACGAAATTTGCTACAATTCTGTCTAGAACCTGTTTAGTGTTTGCTGGAATTCTCTAATTTGTCTCATGTCGCGACTTAATTAAAATCAATGTCTTTCTATTAGTAATTACCAATTACGATTTATGGGAAATTTGTTCACTGTTACTTAAGATCGATTACGTTCAGTTCATTTCAGAAATAATTACTTTACGAACCATTACTATTGTACCTTTCTGAGATCTGGATATTGCCAGTTCTAATAAGGTCTGGTTATAATCCACAATAGTATTATAATTTATTAAAAGTCCAAAGTATATTTTTGCAAAAAAATGTCAATTAAGCAAAGTGAAGGATCTTGCTATAGAAAAAAATCATTAGTCACAGTGCTCGCACTCTAATACTGGTGCAAAACCATGGAATCGAATGAATGTACCTATTCAAGGAGCTTAGATACTGACTAATACTAAGCAGTATCGGCTGATTGTAGCTCAAATAACAATAGATATAAATCTCTTTATACAGCTTGTACGACACTTCAACGAGCAGCTTTAACGCACATTTCCTTAATCCTGTAAAGGTCCCTGTAGACTTCCTACCTATTAAGTCGACTTCTATAGCGTCAAATATAGGCTCAATTCATAGAAGCCTATAAAATTGTTTCCAACATGCGTTCGTGTGTGACAAGTGTGTCTCGAGCCTAAGATCACTCCCGATTTCCATACTGGTCTGTTTATGTGGTCTGGTGTTTAGGCGCCCACTCCCGTACAATTTATGACGTGTGTATTACTTATAGTTGCAAATATTTTGAGATAAGCTGATTTATTGTGATCAGAAATAGTTGCGTATGATTCAGCGGAGATTTTTGTTCCTGTATCGCGACTGGTGTGATCCACTTCTATTTTTATGAGCATATAATGATATGGCTAAATATTTTATGCTATGTACATAAAAGTGATTTAGTATTCGTTAAATATTTTAGGGTTCCGTAGCCAAATGGCAAAAAACGGAACCCTTATGGATTATTCGTGTCTGTCCGTCCGTCCGTGTGTCACAGCCAATTTTTTTTTAAAACTATAAGCATTAAATCAACCCAAATATACTGTACGGAACCCTGCGTGTGCAAAGCTCGCACTTGGTCAGTTTTTTCTAAACGTGTGTAGTAAAAAAAAAATTATAAACTTAACATATTTTAACGTATGGACTGGAATGTTTTTTCTAGCTGCCGTAAAAAACTAATGCAATTTTTTTTCCATAATTAAAATTGGAATAATACACGAAGTAAGTTAAAAATATAATAATGAGTTACGTCTCTGATGTATTTCACTATAGCATTTAATTGAGATAAAAGTTGCCTTACTTACATAACTTAAATAATTTGTTGAAAAACCTTTGAATTACATTACCATGTTAAACAATGTTTAACATCGGATTTAATACAACTTAACTTCGTCCCCATAAGTAAACAAAAAGCTAATGCATACCAATAAATTCATTGTAATTGTATGTATCAATATTTATGTGTGTTATCACTTGTTCCCAAAATAAATTCCCCGTGTCTTGTAGTTACCGGGAAAAGCTATTTAGATGTCTACTTTAACAATTTTATGAACATGTAACATGTATACATGGACAACGATAACTTGTTATATTTTATTTAAATTTTCTCCGGTATTGTTTCGTCATATATTTTGAGCAAGTATGATGTGTCATGTAACTTTACTTGTTGAGAATGCTGCTGTCTTTAAGAATCTTTACGGATTATTAATAAAACTTTAGTTTTTCTAGCTACGATTTTAAACTCTGTAGCCCAGTGGTGGAATGCGTCGGTGCTCAAGCTGGAGGTTTCAGGTTCAAATCCCGCCAAAGGGTCCTGGGTAAGGGATGATTGTACAAGTACAATTTTTATTTAAAACAAATAAAATCTAAATCTTCTACGAGGTTGTGAAGATAAAGCGACGATACGTTATGTATGGTATGAACAATAATTACTATATTTCTATTGTCTGGACCCCGTAACACAAGTTCTTCGAGAGCCTAGCATGGGGATTGACGTGGTGTAAAGCGTTCATATAATATTATATTGGTATCTTTATAATACATACCGTATATCATAATAAATAGTAAAAATGTGGTATAACTTTTTCTACTACGTAACTAAGTTCATATCTTGCCAAACTTTCGACTTCATAAAACTCTATTTATATCGAGTGCTTCAAATATAAATTCAATTATCAAGGTAAGCTGTTCGGGCATTATCTCCGAATGGAGTTCTTATCGGGCAATTAAATCGACATCCAGAAGCCCCCATGTCACACAATGAATCGGATTCATGACAAACAACGTTTTGATTACACGTATGCCAAGATGGATAAAGTGACATATAAGCCAAATTGTCATTCAATTAAATATCAGTGCTAGTAGTGCTTTAACGGTAGTAGATTATGGGAATAAGATTATGACAACAGTTAACGGGACACGATTTGTCATTGTTAATCGATTTTACGACGATTCTTTGAGGACATAGTCTTCTTTCTGAGAGATATTATACAGAAGAGAGAAATTCGTATCTATTCGCACTAGGTATAGTGCTCAGCCAAGTTTAAAGAAAGTTGAACTGTCAAGCGTAAGCGTAAGTATTACACGAACCATTTCATGACACATTCGACGTCCTCGAAATTCAAAACTATCTTTATGCTACAGACACGAAATTAAATGCGCTAATGTAGTCTAGAATATGATATTTACCAAATTTATGAAGATTTAAATAAGTACAATACAACACTCTCAGATTTCAAGCTAATAAAACCTACGCTTATAATTAAATACCAAAACGTGAATTGTAAAAAATGCCAAGTCTCGCTACTTATTTATTCTACCGTAAAAAGTTGTGAGATCCATATGACGCCAAGCTGGGGTAAGTCGGTCGGTCTATCAAAACCTTACATATATGTATGTGCCTTATACTTTTGATGATCGGCCAGTGAGTGAGTGAGTCGGTGACAAAATTAAGAAACATGGACTATTTATAATTCTTAATCTTCTGTTTCAAATTAAATTAAATTCAAATTATACCGTGTTTATATAATGCCTAATTAGCACCGAAAAATGCAGGCTTATAGTTGTATCAACATATGAATTTGAATATGAATTTAGGCATAGATGTTAGGTTGTTAATGTAAAATATTGTATTAGAAAAGGTACGGAACCCTAAAAATAATAATTTAAATATAGATCAAAATTATTTGGTAGGTATTGCATAAAGCATTATAATAAAGCATTCTCGCTAGTGCAAAAAGTTTTTTTTTGTTGATATGTTTTGATATTATAGTATCTCTAGATCCAGCAAGTATCTACGTCAAAGTCGTCACAAATTTTAAAGACAAAATATTGGCATTAAAAGCTAAAGGAGAAAATGTCAAGTTTAACTGTCATTACTTTCCAAGAAAAGAATATCAACATTTTTTTCAGCGTCAACTTTATTTCCTTACTATTAATATGTTTTTCAATAAGGTACACCATTTCAGTATTTTAAATCCATCATGTAACAAAAGATTATATTCATAAAAGTGTATCTATAACAGTATATCTATGCTACCTAGAACCAGTCCCGAACGATGTAGTCATCTCTACTACATTTAATAATGAACAGTGTGATGAACTTTCATATCGGTTCGAGCCGTGACATTTAGCTACTCGATACGTTATCTTATATCAATGGCCCTAATAAGTATTGTGACCTACGTACGCTACTTTAAATCGTTATGAGAAGCGATTTCGAAAGTAAGGAGGAGCCCCTTGAAACATTTTGTATAAACATTCATAATATAATCTGGTAATATGGCTTGTGCATATTGCACGCGTACTATTTCTCCAGTCCCGCGGATGACAAGTTTTGAATACCTCGTTTTGGGTCACTCATATTAGAGATGACGACCTCCGTAGCGCAGTGGTTCAGCGCGTTGGTGCTCGATTGAGAGGTTGCGGATTCGAATCCCGCCGAGGGAACAAAAAGTTTTAAATTTTCCTGGGTCATGGATGTGTATTAAATTTGTGTATTAATATAATAAAAATCTTAAATATGTGTATAGTATAAAAGTATTAAATATATATTTTAGTTGTCTGGTACCTGTAACACAAGTTCTTCGGATACTTAGCACAGGACCAGATTGACGTGGTGTAAAGCGTCTATAGATATATTATATTTTACAGGTAGACATGGCCTTTCCTTACGATAGTAATATATGTAAGTCAATAGATCAGAGATTTATGATATGAGCAACAAGAGGAAACGGTTCTCTAAATTGCAATCTTCGTAATAATAGCCTCGTTATTGTACCCAGGTAATATTATTCTAGAAACGTCAAGATTAAAATAATTAGTTGCTTACAATTACCACGAATTAAACATTCTTAGAAAATATCAAGATAAGAAAAGAATATGCTTAGAAATCCATACAATTAAAATCTATAGAAAATTCTAACGTAAATCTTCTTTTTATCAGGTGCTACGAAACTGCTACGACGTGACGTACTTTACCACATAAAATAAGTACCCTAGGCGCGGCGATGTAATCACGCGAAAGAATATTTAATCAATCTACATAAGTTTAGTAACACTAATTTACTCAGGACCTCTTTTAAGGAATGGACGCTCAGGTATATATATTATATTATATAATACGTTCTTATTCACTTTTAAAACTTGTGGATAAGTCAAAATAAATACTAGCTACAAAATATTTTTCAAACTTTTACAGTTGATTCAATTGGTACACATTACAAAACGCAAGTCATTAAGTTAAATGTATAGTGAGCAGTGCACGGAGCTCACCTGACACTTTTCGACAGGATGGGGCGTGTTCATAAATAGAAATCATTAATATTTAAAACGTTCTAGTCCATTGAAAAGTTACATTTTGGGTTGCGTTTTTTAGAGGACGCAATTTTATTTTTTTGATGTGTAGGGGGGGTCAGTGTAAAGCTAAAACCAAGTTTGTGGGGTCGCCACCCTTGTCCCACGGCCGCCATCTTGAAAATAGGGGTTGAAATGGTATTTACGATATATCTCTTAAACTATTTATTTTATAAAAAAAATTTGTTAACATTTTTTGTTGCAAATTAAATTCTCTACAACTTTGCTCCAGTAACTTTTTGTCGTAGAACTATAAATAAAAAAGTTATAAGCGAAAATCTTCGGAAATTTGAGAAAAAAAATTATATTTTTCGATGTAACTTTTTTTTTTATCATTTTACGAAAAAATGATATTCGACCATATTTGTACATCGTTTTTTGAGGAACAACTTTTATTCGCATCATTTTTTCATTAAGTCAATAGCTAAGGTTTTACAGCGCTCCGAAGTGAGTACTATTTTTCAGTACTCTTAACTATACCTATATTATACGTGTGTACCTATGATAAGTCATCAGTTATTGTTTGTTTTTTTTTCTTTTTTTTACTTTATTATTATAACTTTTTTAATTACAAATTTTGCAATATTATTAATAATTAATTATTGACTCTTTTCCCCACCACCCACGAGGTAGAGTCTAGAGGCGCGTTTTTTTTACGTGGTATCCCCAATAGGCATAATCCACGGTGATTTTCTAAATTAGAAATACTTCGTCCTCAGTCGTTTCGATGGACCAGGCTGGGGCTCAGCATCTGATCGGTTTTCTGAATTAAATACCAGTGGGAGAACTGGAGAAGGAAGGGGTGTTAATGTTGGCGGTTCATCATCAAAGTCATCTTCATTTATTAATTCTGAGAGTTCCATTACGTTGCTGCAAGTCTCTCCAGAACAATGGAAGCACACTGCAGAACATTTCATTCCTGCTTTTCGGCATCCACACATCGCTCCACAGTTTCCTTTGCATTTGCAAAAGATCAATTTTAGAAGCTCAGGGGGTGCTGGAGGTTTAGAGTTCTGCACTGGCATCAATAATTTTCCACATTTTTTCCAATATGTTACCGGCAGCGATGGCAATCAAAGCCCAGCTGTTCCGAAACCGTCCCGGCGCCGCGCCGTATCGATTAGTGGAAAACTGACATAATTTCGAAATAAGTCAGTTTTTATCTCACAAGATCGATAGTAACTTTGTAAATACGAGGGCGGGTCAATAAGTCCGTGACTTTTGGAATAAAACACAGATTTTTTATTTTTTAACCTAGTTCCCCTTGAGCTCTATACACTTTGTCCAACGCTTCTCCAATTTTTTTATAACTTCCAAAAAATATGATTTGTCGAGGTCCTCAAAATAGGCCTTTGTTTGCGAGATGACTTCATCATTGGAGTCAAATCTTTTTCCACCGAGCCATTTTTTCAGGTTTGGGAACAAGAAGTAGTCACTCGGAGCCAAATCTGGAGAATAGGGTGGATGTGGGAGCAATTCCTAGGGATCATTCAAAATTGAAACCACTGAGCCATGCGAGATGCCTATGGCTTCCACAATCTCTTCCACTTTCAATCTTCGGTCGGCCAACACCATATCGTGAATTTTTTCGATTGTTTTGGGTGTAGAGACCTCAACTGGGCGTCCAGGACGTTCGGCATCTTCAGTGCTTGTACGGCCACAACGAAATTCAGTAAACCACTTTTTTACCATTGAAATCGATGGTGCAGAGTCCCCATAGTATTTATCAAGCTTAGCCTTGGTCTCGGTAATGGTTTTTTTTTCGCAAAAAATAATGCTTAATAAGCACACGAAATTCACGTTTTTTCCATTGTTTCCTTAAGTTACTGGATAGTCTGATAAAGATAGCTGTAAAACACAAACTAACTGACGCAGCAAGTTAAAATTTTGATAGAAGTCAACTGACAGATGCCTGTTGACAGGAGTAGTGTTGCTTTTTCAGTAAGGAGGTTAGAAATTCAAAAAGTCACGGACTTATTGACCCGCCCTCGTACATATTACACCGATAACATCAAACGTAAAAAACATTACGTAGCTAAATAATCCAAGAGCCCTAAATATGAAGCCATTTGAATTATTCTTTTGGGCAACAAAAAATTTAAATTATACGCTATTCATTTAAGTACAATAAATTTGAGAGACGGTGTCAATTTCGTAGTTCCCACATTATATGCCCAGGTCGGAGGTCGGGCTTAATTGCAGCCTGCTATCTATATATCTATCGGCCTTCGGAGATTTATCAATAACATGTAATTAAAATTATACGGACCATCCCAAATATACATCATCCGATACAATCTCGCGAACTAAATGTATTACGACACTATGACGTCCATCAAAGTGATCTGAAACGGTCACAAGTCACAACGCACGGTAGTGTTGTGGTATAATTTGTGATTGGTGACAACAACAGGCACTGATAAGAAAAGACTGGATTAACTATTTCTTAAAATTAAAAAAAAAATGGATGGTAGAATAAAGGCAAGTGCAAGTCATACTCGCGCACGGACGATTCCGCACAAAACCGGTTTTGCAAAAAATCACGTTTGTTCAATGGGAGCCCCTCCTTGAATATTTGTTTTCTTTTCTTTTTAGTTTGTTGTTATAGCGGCAATAGAAATATGTCTTCTGTGAAAATTTCACAGACGATGCTAGTGTAATCTACGGGCATGTGTAAAACTATTAAATTTAAATATAACATTACCGATCTCAGTGGAACACACCATCTATGACCCGAGGCGTATTACACACTCGCCGCAAGAGATGCGCGCGCGCCGTCAAACGGGACATTTTTATTTTACTTTTAATTTGTATGAGGGAACATAAATATCACCATCAGAAAATACGACTTGCATCTCTATAGTGATAATATTGTTAATTATTATAAGATGCATAAGTCTGCTGTTGTCTCTTAGAAATATTTAGTTATTATAACATGCTTTTGTTTTAAAAATTCTCTCTTCATTAATTTGATTTTAAATGAAATAGGTACGATGCTAGGAAGTTTTGGACGGATACGAAGTCTTAATTGAACCAAAAACGTTATGGTAAGGTGAATAAATAGATAAATCACAAACAAGCAACAAAAGAAAGCGAAGCATTAATGATGGAGTGATCCGCGCCGCGTCAATCACTGATACACTAAGTGGCCTGGCCCTTGATGAATAAACACCAATCAGTTAATTATTTTATTCACGTCGCTCAAGCGCTTATCTGTCGCTGTGTTGGACATAATTGATACGTTAAGTCCGTGGAACAATCGCCCGTCAGAGATAGCTCCTCAGTCAAAGGCCGCCGTCGTATTGGTTCGGATACAGATTACTAAATTTTAAAAAACTAGGGTGCGGCTAACAATAGTTGGCTGACGTCTTTCGTGTTATCCCAGTAATCCATATTTGAACATATTATGACAGTCGTAATATTTTCTTTATGAAACGTGAATATTTTAATTACTCAAAGTTGTCCTGACCGGCATTCTATAAAACCCATTTATAACTTCGTATAGGTATTCAAAGTTTGACCATCGGCACTTAATTACCGAATCCCTTTCGGGCGGCAATCAATTAGTGCTTTGGCATCGCCGTAAACATCTCATCACGGATTTATTCGCTTCGTAAGCGATTAAGTCGTTCCCCTTGAGCCTCGTCCGACTTATCAGAAAAGATTGAATTATTAGTACCAATTAAAGACGTCACAAAATATGTTATCAATATTTTAATACGGTAGCCGCTTATTTAAATTTTATGTACGCGTGACTGTGCTCATTATGATGCGTTAATATGCTAATATGTCGGTGCTTTCTTTTTATGTTGGCGATCGCAGGATGTTATCACGCTTAATGGCCGATTCGCGTCTACACTTAACGCATTGGCGTACATCATGTGTTTATTAACACTAGAGATCACCCTGTGGTCCAAATTAGCTCATCATAATTAATAGTGTAATTTAAAAGGATTACTTTGTGTCTTAGATATTAATATATGATATAAGATGTTTATGAATATCGAAGTAGGACGAGATATACATATTATTAAGTGTCTTTCGTTCAACTGCTATTTTGATTAAAAAAACTATAGCGGAAATTATAGACTTTTTACACAGAAGGTTTTAAATGTTGTTTTTATATTATTATGAATACGTAAATACCTTAAAATTATTATTATAATTTATGAAGAGTTGAAAATATAATAATAAATAGTATTTAAAACTGGTATATTTAAACAATAATATTATGAGTGCACATAACTTAAATGGGATTCTTAAAGTTTTAAGAGCTGGAGCATTCGATTTCATTGCCGTCATTAAGGCTAAGTGATCTCAAAATTTGATTATAAAATGTAAAATATCATCAGATACATAATGCCCCAAAACTCTTCGCCGGATTAATATCAATTCGTAAATATTAAATATTCATGAAGGGGTCAAGCGTTTTGTAACAGAGAGAATGCACGGTGTTGCCAGCAAAAGCGCTTTGCTGGAAATAAAGCAGCCGTAGGTAAAAAATATTTTTTCAAGTACTTTATATAAAATTTCAAAATAGTTTCAAATATTTTATGTGTCCATTTACAATAAATACAATGTAGAAGTGGCGTGGGGTTCCTGTAACTCCATTCCTCCTCCTATCGGTTAAATTTAGCATCTACCAAAGGTAAGGGTCCAAATTCTTACATATTATACAGGCTAGGCCTTCCCTCTGAATAAGAACCAGCATTTACCACTGCAACCTAGTTATTTGTTTTTTGAATTTTATTATTAACTAACTGTGCCTTCGTTTGCGTGGTTTTTGAGTGACTTAAGCCGTTTATGCAGTGTACGCAACGATAGTCCCAAAATGTGAATAATTTTTACCGTTTTTGCAACATTTCTCACTGACGCTTCGCTCCTATTGGTCGCAGCGTAATTATATATAGCCTAAAGCCTTCCTCTATAAATGAACTCTCCAACAAAAAAATAATTTTCCAAATCGGACCAGTACTTTCTGAGATAAGCGCGTTTAAACAAACAAACAAACTCTTCCGCTTTATAATATTAGTATAGATATAAGCAAATCACTACTTTTACTCTCTTTTACCACAAGTCCCGATCCTATGCTGTTTCTGACCACTCTTTGAATTGAGAGCGGTTTTTTCTATAGTTATTTTTTATTTGTATGTCATGCTTATTTCATACCTACTCATACTCAGTTCCAAAAAGGGATTTCAAAGAGAAGTTTGTTATTTATTAAATCCCGACAAAACAGAGGAGTGTTATCAGAGGATCTAGTATTTTTCGTTTGAAAGCTGACGTGATGGCGGGTTCGGGGGTTACATAATATTAAAAGAATTTAAGATGTTGACTGTGGCAACACTGGTCAGATTTAAACGAAGCACCTTGCCCAGATTAACGGAGAAGACAAAGCCGTCGCTCGGGATTGAATTTATTGTAGCAGGTACATCGAGTTACCTCACGCGGCTCCGGAAATTATCGTGCATACTAATGACTAGAGATATGTGTCATTGTTTACATAAAACGAACATTTAACCACCTTTTTAAGGATTAAAAAAGAAAATTCTGTAAACATCTTTAAATGTGTAGAAACTCGCTGTTATGATTAGGACACGTTTGCGCATTGTATTTTGCATGAACAACACTAACAAAATTCAGTAACCAAGGCCATAGGCCTAGCAGAAACTTTTGAAGGAGCTTTCAAATGTTTCTGCTATCGAATGTATTAATGTATTAGCGTTTTTCATACAGTTGTCATTCGATAACTTTTACGGAGCTTTCAAATGTTTCTACCAACAGTTGCACATCTATCCAATTGGGTACAAAATATAATTAATTATTTTAATATCAAAATTATTGATTTAATGATTTTGTGAGTCTTTTAAAACGCTATGTACAAAAGCCACAAAAATTCTTCAAACAATAGTTTTTTAAATATTAGTTGGTATACCTTTCCTTTTTTAAGAAGTTTCATTATATAATGTTACAGAGCACTATCTATTTGTGTGATAAAAAAAAATACAGGCTCTTTACCCAATAAATGGCAACAGTCTTTAGCTTACCCACAATTTTATTATGGAGCAAAGGTTTAGGCACAAAATCACAAATGTAAAGGCGAACATACATGCCGATGTAATCATTTTAAACAGTTCTAGTAAATTGACAATATTTAAGTAGCGTGAACTGAACTTTATAAACTCTGTAATAGAAAGCCGCACTTAATTATTTAGTAACAATTTATGGAAGTCAGTAAAATCTAGTGCCGTGCTTTATATGACCGCTGCATTAGCCGCCACTTAAGAATTCTTAATTAACATATTAATTTTAATTAACGCAGTGTTCTAATTCGATTACTTATTTTTCAATAAAAAAATCTTAAAGTGTTTTTTAATTAGACGAAAGTACTTAAACTCGGCGCTATATAATAGTAATACTACTCCGTAAACTAAATCTTGGGGCACGGGAGTGCCCCCGCCAAATTGAGCGCGGCCGTACCATCCTTTTCTCGAAGCACTGCAGGGCATTTTCAACCCCCTATATCTTTGTTGTGGGTAAAACTAGAAGCCTGCATTTTTAGTTACTAAGTAAGCATTAACTTTGTAATCCCATATAAATGTAAAGGATAACAAAGTTATATTTGCACTTTTAAACTAAAACACGCGTTTTACTAAATCTTCTACAAAAGTAACTGAGGTCCCATCAAAAACATGACTTGTAAAAAGTGCCAAGTCTCGCTACTTACTTCATCTACCGTAAAAAGTTGTGAGATACATGTTATGCCAAGTAGGGGTTAGTCGGTCGGTCTAACAACATCTTATAGTGATCATAATCAATATTATTAATAATATTTGATGTTTAAAATAAATAGTAGATTGACTTGGCAATCGCATGAAAACAACATAATATTGATCAATACCAATTATTGCATCTGGCTGATTTTGTTATCAACAAAAAGTTTTAATTTTACAGAAGACAATTCTAAATTCAAATTAGGTAAATGTAAGATTTTCATTTGTTTTTCTTATTGTTAAAATGAATGATTCTAATGAAGAAATTCGGTACATTTTAAAATTTTATTACAAAAAAGGTAAAAACGCAACACAAGCCGCGAAAAAAATTTGTGATGTTTATGGACCTAATGCAGTATCTATTGAGAGTAGCGCAAATTTGATATAAGCGTTTTCAATCCGGAAATTTTGATATGGTATAGATGGTAGTCGCTCTGGTCGCCCTATTACGGACAAAACTGATACCATTTTTGAAAAAGTGGAGCAAGATCGGCATAATAGTAGTTACAATGTGGCTGAAGATCTGGGGATTGACCACATAACGGTTTTGGCGCATTTGAAAAAGCTGGGTACACACAAAATCTCGATATTTGGGTGCCTCATGAGCTCACTGCAAGAAACCTAATGAACACATTTGTGATTTTTTATTATGACGTAATGAAACCGAACCATTTTGAAGAAGCTGATAACTGGTGATGAAAAGTGGATCACATACGACAAGAACGTGCGAAAAAGATCGTGGTCAAAGGCCGGTCAGGCTTCACAGACTGTGGCAAAACCCGGGTTAACTCGCAACAAGGTGATGCTGTGTGTGTGTGTAGTGGGATTGGAATTATTCACTATGAGCTGTTACCGCCAGGCAGGACTATCGATTCTGAACTGTACTGCGAACAACTGATGAGATTAAAGCAAGAAGTTGAGAGAAAAATTTATCAACAGAAGGGGTGTGGTTGTTCACCATAGTCGTCTTAGCCACTTAGCAAAAATTACGGGAGTTTGGCTGGGAGGTGTTAATGCATCCGCCGTATAGTCCTGACCTTGCACCTTCAGATTTCCACCTGTTATGACATCAAAAGAGGACTGCCAAAACCACTTGTGTTGCAGTTTTTTTATGAGAAGCCCCAAAGGGATCATGTACCTACCAACAAGATGGCAAAAAGTTATCGAACATAATGGCACCTATATACTTTAGTCAATTGTAAATAAACTTTATAAAAAACCTTTTGAATGTTTTTTTAAAATGCGTAAAAACTTTTTTCCCAACCTAATATAACTAATAATACTTATTATTGTCGTTTGCCATCTGTGGCTCCGTCAAACGTTTTTTGTCTTTCAGGCGGATGTGTATATATATTGAATACGCATCAAATATTTCTATTTAATAATACATATACCTAGTATAAAATATACATTTCCGTTGTCTGGTGTCCGTGAAACAAATTCTTTAAAAACTTAATGAGAGACCAAATTGACGTGATATTGTGTAGGTAAGTGTCCATAGATATAATAATTTATGTAGATTTTTAGATTCTACATATTAGAATCTAAATCTAGATACATTTTCATATTCCAACATTATAATTTTAGATAGGATTAGAAGAAGTGAAATTGTATAAATATAGTAAAAATAAATAAATTGACGCTTATAGTTTACCTTATGAGGCAATAATATGTGTGTATAATTAAAATGTCTAGTTTACTTCGAAATTATCAAAACAGACATAAATGGACCAATCAAAATGTATGTTCACATACTCCAAATGTTTTGTAAGCAATGTGTAATTTAGTTTATAACCGAATTTATCAAAACTATCTACACTCGTTATCTTGGGGTAATTAAATTTATTTTCTACGCTAACAAGTGGGCTATAAAATATCTAATTTTATATTTTTATATTTAAGATACTGGTGTTTATATGGCGGTTATTAAAATGTTTATTAAGTCGCGCGATGTATCAATTAGGTTGTTTTCTTTATATCCCACATGTATCCCACATGCTTCTGGTAATCTAGGCATGATTTTCTTAAATTTATTGGTTACAAAAAAATTGGGGTTAAAAAAACTTTTAAAAAGTTTAAAAAATTTAATTCGATACGTCCGATTAAGCTTGGAGATGTTAAGTAGATATCAAAGAAGCTCCAACCGAAAGCACTGATGATTTAAAAGTCAGGTAAGCTCATAGAGACTTATGTAAAATTTAAAAAGTAACTCAATATTTTTAAATAATTGAGTTTCTCAAATATTTTGTATTGGAATCAGCGTAATACTCTTGTCATTCTTGTCGATTCTAACGATAAATAAACTATATTAAAATACTATTTCATTATAATTTTGTTGTTTCAAAGTTTAAATAAGGCTGTTTCTGCTCATTCCACTACCAAAATAAAAAACTATCATATGTTTTATTCCTCCTAACATCTTATCACCAAAACCTACTAGATCTCCGCAACGCTCGAGTAACTACACATTTTGCATTATGGGCTCCCCTACTATTGAACGCAAACTGACACAAGTAAGCCTCTCTTGTTTTATTTTTTAGCTTTGACAAGAATCTGTCTGGTAGTGCAAGAGTTAACCTTTTATTTTATGGTGTACCTACCTAACATGTTGTTGACAATATCATGATATTAATACAATATTTATGGACGCTTCACACCACGTCAATCTAGCCCCGTGCTAAGATCCGAAGAACTTGTCTTACAGGTAGAAGACAACGGAATTATATTTAATATTTTATACTATACACATATTTAAGATTGTTATTATATGAATTCTCAATTTTAATACACACCTAGGACCCAGAAACATAGAAAACTTTTTGTTCCTTAGGAACCTTCAACATCCCGCTCGAGCACCAACGCACGCTACAGAGATCGTCGATAGTCGATACTAATGCTTAGTTACAATGATTTTTTTAAAAATGTTATAACTTAAGAATATTAAACATAAATATCGTTAATAAAATAATGTTTAAAAATAATTGATGGTCTAGAAATATTATAGAAGAGTAATCTTTCGGGGTGTCATCTCCCCACGTGGGCGTTTGGCGCGTGCCGACTGACTTGCCACTCAGGTGAACTTATAGGGCTGTCACTATGTATGTCCTAAATAAAGTAGAATCAATGTTGTTGCAATTAATATACTTTTTTGTATATAATACTTGAAGGAAATATGTAAAAGTTCTATGCAATATGATTATTATCATTTCTGGTTAAAGGGGGGGGGGGGTTATAAAAAAGTTGTATTCATGCGATCTAAGTTCTTTTTAAACTTAAACTAGTATTTTTGTCGGAAAGTGCAAATATAACTTTGTAATCCATTTATATGAGATTACAGAGTTATTTATGCAGTTGGCATATCTAGTTAACTGGATTTATTTATACACTAAACAATACTTGTTTTCCAAATTTGATTTTTTTATGTCGGAGAAATAGAAGAAGTGCCTAATACTTTTGATGATCGGTCAGCGAACGAGTGAGTCAGTGACAAAATCAAGAAACTTAGAGAAATTATAATTCATATACTTCTGTTTCAAATTGAATGAAAATTGAAATATACCGTGTTTAAACAATGATTACTTAGTAACTAAAAAGGTAGGCTTCTAGTTTTACCCACAACGAAGTTGGTTCGGCCGTACCCAATTTGGCGAATAATATTGCTGAGTCACAGTCCCTAATAAATTGTTTAGATAGTATCGCTCTGAAATATTTGAAAGAGATATTATTATAAAATCTTATTTACTATGTTTACCCATAATATCTTTAGAACTCGGTAACATTTTGTTTGCTTAGTCAAAAATCAATTGATTTTAATGTCTATTTCTAAAATATTTCAAAAAAGTTTAATTTATAAAAGCAAACTTAAATGTAACAGGTTCTGAAACGTAGGTATAGTTTTTCTTTCCTTTCACTTCTTTTTGAGACTCAATCTCATATTCTTATTATTCTTGTTATAAAATAATAAATAAATAAAAAAAAAACGTTTTATTTCCAAATGAAACTTACAAAGTTATTTTCGGAAAGTCAACAAGAAAAACAAGCTACCACCGGTTCAACCCTAACCCGCCGAGAAGAACCGGCGTAAGAAACTCGGACGGGGCCAACTTTTAGCAAAAAGATGGAAAATTGATCTTTTTTAACAGTGTATATTTTTTACAATGTAACTTAATCTATAGCCTACACATATTATAAAAGTTAGTGTACATATAGTAAATAAATATAAGCAGCCATCATGGTTGGCCACCTTATTCCCAGGGTGTGCAATCATTAACAAAATCAATTATCTTATAATAAGCTTTAGCACACAAACGTTCTTCAACTACTTTTTTAAATTTATTAATAGAAAAATTTTGAACGTTTTCTGGGATTTTATTGTATAGGCGTATACATTGCCCTTTAAAAGATTTACTCACTTTGCCAAGCCTGATCATAGGTATATCGAGCTTGTGCTTATTTCTAGTGTTCCTACAATGATTGTCACTTTTTGTTTTAAAATTATTTAAATTTTTCCTTACATATAATAAATTGTCCAAAATGTACTGAGATGCAATGGTTAGTATTCCTATTTCTTTAAACTTATCTCTCAGAGATTCAAATGAGGACATCTTGTAAATGGAACGTATTGCTCGCTTCTGCAGCACAAATATTGTGTTAATGTCGGCTGCATTTCCCCATAAAAGGATGCCATTCTACTGTTACATTCTACTGTGAAAATAACTGAAATAGACTAGTCGCGCTGTATCTTCGTCAGAAATTTCTCTAATTTTTCTGACTGCATATGCTGCAGAACTGAGCTTATCTGCCAGGTTGGCAATCTGAGGACCCCACTGTAGTTTACTGTCTAGCGTTATACCTAGAAACACAGTGGTGTCGACTAAGTTCATTTTCTCATCATGTAATAGTATATTGGTTTATACTTGCCTTACATTGGGCAAACTAAACTTTAATCATTTTGTTTTATTAGAATTTAAGAGTAAGTTATTAACATTAAACCAATGTACTATTTTTGAGAGAGCACAATTTACCTCGTCGTAATTTGACTGTTGTCGCTTCACATTAAAAATTGCTGACGATACTTCACTAAGTATCGTCAGCAAAAAGTACTATCTCATGTTTATCCTTAACTAAATAAGGTAAGTCATTTATGTAGATGAGAAAAAGAAATGGGCCTAATATGGATCCCTGTGGGACACCTAATTCTACGTTGGTCCCATTGGACCTTTTACTATTTACCTCCACCCTTTGAGTTCTATTTTTAAGGTAAGAACTCAAAAGGTCGAGTGACGATTCTCTTATGCCATAGTGGTGCAATTTTCTGATCAATGTAGCATGCTCAACACAATCAAAGGCCTTGGAAAGGTCACAAAACACACCTAGCGCATCCTGCGACCTCTCCCAAGCTTCAAAAATATTACAAAGAAGACCTATACCAGCGTCCGTTGTGGATCGACCCTTAGTAAAACCATATTGACTATTATGTAAAAGATTGTTTATATTAAAATGTACTAATAACTGGTTTAAAATTATTTTTTCAAATATTTTACTAAAAGTCGGCAGAATCGATATAGGTCTGTAATTTGTCGGATCAGATTTATTTCCAGCTTTAAATAAGGGTATAACCTTGCTATGCTTCATCAGGTCAGGAAAAACACCACTCTTTATACAGTCATTGAAAATCATGGCTAGATAAGGAGCTACGATGTCAATTATTGATTTAATAACTTTCGTGGACATGCCCCAGAGATCGGCAGTATTTTTAATATTCAGCAACTTAAACGAGTTAATAATATCTCTGTAATCAATTTCTTTAAATTTAAAATTGACATCACATTCCTGTACATTGTCTCTGAGTAATTTTACAGCAGCTGCAGGTGAGGAATTTAAATTTTTTGTTGTTGAGACCGGAATGTCAGCAAAAAAATTTTCAAAGACCGTCGCAACTTCTAGATCTTTAGTAATCTTTTTATCTTCAAAGGAGAGTTCAAAATTCGAGGTACGACAGGTGACGTTCCCAGTCTCAAAGCAATTATCTTCCATGTTGTTTTAATTTTATTTTTAGAATTTTTTATTTTATTCTTTATATGAATAGCCTTAGCAGCTTTACATACTTTTTTTAAAGGTTTTTGAATAATTTTTAACATAAGTTTTAAATGTTTCACTATTATTAATACACTTTTCGTTATATAAATCATACAATTTTTGCCTACTAATTTTAATTCCTGCAGTTGCCCATTCAACAAATTTACTTTTTTTATTATTTATTCTAACCGTTTTAGGAGTAAATACTGAATTAAATTGGGTTCTTACAATTTTGAATAATTTATTAAAAGCTTCACCTAAGCTGTTTGACCCATCCAATAATTGAATATTTGAAATTAAATTACTCCTAAATTTCTCAATACGTTTTGTATTCACAGGAACAAACACAAGATTTTCCTTTAAGTTAGTATCGCAGTTGATACTAAAAGAAGCTAACTGTCCATGGTGGTCAGAGCTAAGCTTATTAATTATTTCTTTTTTGCATGGTGTATGATTGGTGAATATATTATCTATACAAGTAGCAGTTGTGTTGCATACTCGTGTAGGTTCATGAAATAAATTAAAAAGATTATACGATCTAAACAATGATGAGAATCTAACAGTGGTGGAGGAGTTTAAATCTAATAAATTAATGTTAAAGTCACCACATATAATTAACTTTTTGTTAGATGCACATATCTTTGACAATAATTGTTCCATTATTTGTTCAAAGGTTTCGTATAACCCTGAAGGAGGTCTGTATACGCTTACAATAATAAGTTGACTCAACTCTATGCAGGCTACTTCAATTATTCGTTCAGTTGAGAGACTCACAATATCCTTACGTTCCTTAAATCTCAAGTTTTTCTTAATTAATATTAAAGAGCCGCCTCTAATGGCATTTTCTCTACTGAACGAACTTGCTACCTGGTGATCATTGAAGTTGAAAATGAGTTCATGTTTTTTGAACCAATGTTCAAATATACAAATAATATCAACGTTAGATTCCTTTAGGAATAACTCAATTTCAAGTTCTTTACCTACCATTCCTTGTAAATTTTGATGCACCAGGTTTACTATACAGGATTTATTATTATTTAATATATTTGAAATTTTTACATTGTTGGTAGGATTTTGTATATTTAAACTTAAACTTAAGTTATTTCTGCAAGAGACATCCTCCATTGTCTTATTATCTAATTTAAATAAGTATTTGGAACATATTCCAATTCGTTAATACTATAACTATTATTCTGCTCAATAAAAGCAGAAGTCGAAAAAGCCAAATCATTGGCTGGTTTTAAAAATAAATAGTTTAATATCAACCTAGCTATATGTCTCTTACAGTAATTAGATAATAAATACTTATCTTTTCTCATATTACATAATTTTAAATGATTTATATCCACAATCTGACATTTTTGTTGTGTGTCATTTACAATAATACAATTATTATTAACAGCACTATACATTAGGCTGCTCAGCTTATATCTACTTAAGTTCTCATTAGAGTAACTCTGTGGCAACATTTGTATATTGGAAAAGTAAACAGTATAATATTTTTAATGTTATCAATAATATAATTAATTTTTCCAAAAGTCCAAAATAGTCCAAATATCTGCTTACTGTTTAATTCTCCCTTCCTCCCTACTATTACAATCAATGTGGTATTGGGACAGTATGTCATAGTTAAGGCCCTATTTATTACCTCTTTATAAGTGGCTCCGGGCATACAAAAATTTGAAATTGACTGTCCTTTACATATTCTACTTAGATATATACCTAAATCTTTTCCTAGCTCATCACTAAATAGTGAAATTTTTTCTGGGCATTCAGTATGTGCTTTCAGACTGGTACATATATCTGGTACACTATTTAAAACAGAATGATTTACCTTGTCGGAGGAACTATCAACTCTCAATAAAGAATAGACTCGTTCCTCATTGTATCTCTTGTATACTTGTATGCTTGCCTGTATCTCTTTCTGTGATAATTCATATTTCTTTGTGATATTCTCTAAATTTTCATGCAATAAAGAAATTTCTGTCTGAAGGCTGCATACATCGGCCTCATAATTGCACTTAGTTTGTTCTAAGTCAAGCTTACAATTTAAAAAATTATTATTTAACAATTGGTTTTCTTTAATTCCCCTTAGATATACTATTAAGACATTTTTTATTTTTTAATGCTAGTTGACAATAATTTTTAATGCATTTTTTAATTTTAATATATTTCCTTAACTTTTTCTTACTGTTCATTGGGTACACTGTTAATGTATCATCACCAGTTAAATCAATGGTACTAATGTCTTTACCTGAATTTATGTTAAAATTTGAACAATTCTTATTTGTAATAAGTTTATCAAATAATATCTGAGATTGAGTGGAACTTTGCAGGTTCAATTGTTCTTCTAATTTCAAAATATACTCCTCAGCATTATTTAACTTGATTTTTAGGTTAGCAGAAGTCTTCAGTGTGTCTTCATATTCCTCTCTGCACTGGTCAAACCCGTCTACAATGGTTTGAAGATCCATTTTTTGATGGTAAATGTCCTCATAGTCGTTTAGTTATTAAATAAAATCAGCACATTCTGGACAAAGTATTAATATAATAAGGGTCCAAAGAGTACTTGAATTTGGGTACCATGCTAAAGTATACACGTGGAAGAAGTTACATAATATAAAGAACACGACAAAAGAGAGAAAATATAAATAATACAAAAATCTGGGATTAACCGACTTCCGAGTATTCTTCCAAGAAGGAAAAAGATTATTTTAACTTCGAACCTTTACCCTTCTATATCATGGTGTAATTCAGATTTGCTTTGATGTTTTGATTTCGCAAATGATTAAAAAATTCTTTTACTTTAATTTACAACATTTGCCCCGTAAGATCATAAATAAAAAATAAAAGTCGGTAATACTCACTTTTTAATCCTCTAGATTAAGAATATTACTTTTCGATTTTTAAGCTTCCAAAATTTTTCACATTAATATAATCAACTAGAGGTTCATTATCATGGTAATGCGAATGGACTGACAAACAGAACAACAATTTCACGGTTACGACAGTGAAACAATGTGTGGACAGCATAAAATGTAATAAAATATGAAGTCGCACTGTGCCGACATGTCGCTAGATAACATGTAATGTAATCTGTGAATGACGTTAGGGTCAACGCCCACTTTTTAAAAGCTTGGATCCATGAGATTTTTACGTGAATATATCTTTAAAGTTGCTTTCACGGGGAGGAAATAAAAAAACGAATGATAATGATGTTGCATTGCAGCTACTAATATCTATGATCCCCATCCAAATTTAAATACACCACTGAATTACTACTAAGCATTTATTACGCTACGTAAGGACCACAGTCATACACAACAAACAGCCTTGTCTATAACATAGCCTTTTTTCCTTTGTGGTGGGAGATGACTAGATTCTCTGACATACTTACTTTTATTGATAAAGGATTATAAACGCTTTTTTTGGCGCTCTTTTTGTATTCGTACTATTTTTAAGTTAATTTCTAAAGAGATTTTAAGGAGTTTCTAAACGTTCTAACTGAAAGCTAATTTACGTTAGGGAAATTTTTACTTTGCCACATTCTCATCTCTCGGCGAATAGAGCTCGCGGCGGTGATGAAAGCCTGGCGCCAGCGCGCACCGCGTTCCGTTGACTTATGGCGGAGAGTATCGCAATACGCCATCCTCATGAATATTTATTGAAAAAATATATTCGTCATACATAACCTCTCCGAACTCAACGCATAAACAACTAATAAAACATCGTGAACACTATCATTTCCGACGTTGTAATTATTTCGTAAATAGAGTCATGATACTCTAATAAGACACAAAAAGTTTGTGCCGCTGCGGGCGAGGAATTCTTTGTTAGTTGAAATTGAAATTATAGTCTGTGGATACGCCCACATTATATCGATAGTCTCGATATTTAGTGAAATACAGCATCATTATTGTCAAATTTAATCATTATCATTCGAGTAATTGAAATGACGCACGCACATTTTAGCTCACATAGATAATTATACCTACCTTGACAATTATGATTTTTTGTAGGATCAAACCTGTAATGTCCACCACTATTGGACAGCACTCTCTATAGACCACCGATGTATTTAGTATAGAGCAGTACTCGGTACTGCTCTCTTACTAGGTACTTAGTACTATTTTCGCGTTGTTGCGTAATATTTTCATCAACAGTGATTTAGTCGTTTCTCTATAGATTATGTAGACGTTGAGCTATAATAAATTATTTTTTACATATTTATATAAAAGTACTAAGAACTACTTACTAGCTTTTAATGGCGTTACCCATGATATTCTTGTGTAATTATCTGTCTAAACATATTGTAAAATGCATAAATTATGAGTAACTACCGGTCACTGTCAGTAGTAAATTACTCGTATTATTAAAATTTTACGATCGGCCATCCTAATAAAATTGTTAAAAATAGCATTGGATTATAGTACTGTAAATTATACCCGCGCTACTGCCTGCCACCTCCAGTCTAGTCGTATTTTAACCATTTTCCACCTAGTTAGATTTAATTAATTTAAAACGTAACTACAAAAGGTTAATGGTGGCCGAACGCGTATGTAATTACATAAACTGTATCAGTAGAGTTACACACGCGGCCTCTTGTCAAATAAAGAACATTTTTTGTAATCATTAAAAGAATATTTTATGGTTTAAAAATCTGAGAGTTCATTACGAGTTGAGAAATCAGAGGTGTCTGATAAATTTAAATTAAGAATAGAAAACAATCTTTGATTCTATTAATTATTACAAATCGCTATTCTCGAATCGAGGTATTGTACATTAGTTTTAATTAAACCAATGTTTCCACTTATGTTATGTTTTGGTTCGTAAATTTAGAGCTCAATCGTGATTTCGGTAGCTTTGTAACAAAAATTATGTGTTAATAATATTGACGTGAATTAAGCATTCTTTTTAAGTAACGGTGACCAGTGGCAAGTTACGTTTAATGAGTATGCCAGACCTAAATACCTGCCATATGACAAAATTGTCATCTATATAGGTAGTATCTATAGTGATTATATTATTATTAAAGTGAAAATGTCGGAGGATGGATAGATGTTTGAGATACTTTCATGTATAAATTACAGAACTGATTTTTATAAAATTAGATAGGGTAGTAATTTAGACACTAGATTAACATATTATTTAAGCTAGTTTTTATACCGGAAAGGTACAGGTGCTCCGGTCGAAGCCGCGTCTTTCTAGAAATGTAGGTAGTATATTAGATAAAAGTTTTGCCGAAGGTCTTCAAAAGATAGAGGATAAGTGAAGCCCATATTAATGGAGTTATAGGAACGCCACTGGATTAGATTAGCTACTGCAAAAAAAAAACTATCATTAAATGGCACAGAAATGAGTATGAATGGAAGTTCCATTAGTCTGAGGATGCGTCTGCGCGTGCGCTGATGAGGTCAACTGCGGCCGACCGCGGCAACAATTACGCGCAATTAACGTTGCACCGTGCATCCTCAAAAAGCTGTCAATACTTAGCAAATGGGCCACCGACCACTACACAATTTGTTGCTGCAACTGACTACATCGAGCTTTTCATATGAAAATTGTCAGACAGCATTCGCGAGCCTTAACAATAACTACGGCAAAGCTAATAATAATCATTTTTGATAGTCTATATTATATCATAGCGCCTACCTGAGCTATATTCCTTATGGAGTAAGTAAACTACTGATCCGATTTTAATCAAATGGGCCGATATACATTCATAATAGCCCCAGGGAAACACAGGCTTCCTTAAATACTTTTTATAAAAAATGTATTTTATAGAAGAGTGACAAATGTATTCGTAAGACTAGACGGTATAGTTTGTGATGATTATAGGACGATAACAATAACAGAACAACCTAGCACTAGTAGGACACAAAGCAGCAGTAGTGTGGTGGAAGATGAACAACAAACCTATCTATGTATTATAAATATTGCTATATTGCTAAATATAGTTTTAAGGCTTTATTTCTCAAAAAAAATAATACTTAAATTATTATAACAAGGCGAGAAACACAGGTTTACACAAAATAAGCATTACAATTATTAATAAAAAAATAGGTACATACATACATTCAACACCATCATTGACATTGAAATATAAATACTGACTAGAAAAATTGTGACACCTTGAACCGGGCGCAAAGTTTAGTATATCAATAGTTAATAATTATTACATTCATTGGTAACACACATCTGTCATTCATAAAAGCCATTTATTAATATTTAGGTAGTAGGTAAAGTGTATTTATTATTTAAGTAATTATAAAGGAATGCCGTTAGTGTATGTGTATTCGTATTAACTACTTTGATTTATTTATGTACCCAGTAATCACAAATTAAATACGAATATTGAAACAATTGGGTACCTACATTCTTATCAATAAACAATAAATAAAAAAGCCAACAAATATTTCTTGCTCTTTTCGTAGAATGAATACTTACTTTAATTACGAAACTATCGGCTATCTTCTCGGCTGTACGTATTATTTTAAAAAATATGTTAATTAAGCTCGAACGAAGCTCGATCTTTTATTTTTTACTAATAGATTAGGCACGTGCGTTTTTTATCCAATCAACCGTAATCTCTAGATAGAGTGGCCGGTTCATTAACCCGTGTCGTTTTAACAAATGGAATATTCAATAGAAAGCCTATAGCATGAAATCCGATCACATCTATTTTTGTATGTAAATTACTAACGATATATCGTACGGTGACGTTAGTCGCGTGGCGGCCAACTTAATTTCTGATCGCGGGGATTATAAATATTAGAGAATGCATGTCGATTGTACCTCGATAACTGATTTCGAATCAAAAATCGTTGCTGGTTATTGGCAGAAATTCAAAAGTCATAACTGTCCTCTCTTTATATGGGTGGTAACAGGGAGAATTCGTAAGAAAGAATTAAAGAAACTTGTCTCAAAATACTATAATAACCGAATTTATCTAATAATCAGCAGTCTAATTGAACGACTAGCGCGTTTATGAAATGACGACATTAAATTGAATGACTAAAGGATAACTCGTCAAGTTGTCTAATGTAACGTTCAACGTCTTGTAATGTTTGGTAGGGGTAGGTTTGACCATAAGTTCGCAACTTAATAGGTCCTCAAAATGAGGACATGACATGTCATACCAAATGAAAATGAACATGAAAATATCAACTATGTAGATACTATCTGTGCGAGCTGTTTGCCTCCATATTTGTTTTGGTGACTACTAGCATTGTATAAGATATCCCCTGTGTAAATATTATCGTTAGTAGCTGATTCAATCTGATGACTGCGACATATATAAATTCTATGGTCCTTAATAATAAAAATCGTTTGCACAGCGAATACACATAGGTACACAGTACAAGTTGTACCGTCGGAAAAGTCGCTTGATCGCCAAAAAACATCAACGTTGTATAAGTTATCCCCTGTGTAAATATTATCGTTAGTAACTGAGTAATAAAATACCGAACTCGTATGGAGATACAGAATAGTAGCCGACATTCCTAATAAATACAAGCTGCGCGTGCTCATTTGTGCCTGTGGATCGATGAATAAGAAATCCGTTATGGATGGCTTATTACGAAGACCGCTGACAGCGCGAATGCCACGGTTCTACGCGACGAACAGAGGCGTATATTTCTACAAAAAACAATTTACATAACTACAATTTTTCATTTCTAAATGAAGTTAAGGTAAAATAAGTATATATTACAATAAGTCTTAGACTGTCGCAATTTTAGTAAAGGGTTATGTTTGAACCTGAATGTTGTTGATGTACCAGAAAGGGTCTTAAACTGCATTCAGGTGACATAATATCAGTGACCAGAGCGGAGCTAGGACACCATTTTTCATATATATGGACGCTTCACACCACGTCAATCTGTGGCCGTGCTAAGTTCTCCAATAATTTGATTTCGCCAGGCTTGAGGCGACACACTCAAGTAACTATGATATAATCAACAATAATTGTTTGTTAGACTTCCATATCCAATGTAAAACTTATTGATTTTTAATAGAAAGATAATCTCTATCCATTATTACCTGAACGTCCTTTAAATAGTGAGTTTGAAACCACAACCTTCATTTATTCCACAAATCTTGGTGTTAAAGTGTCCATTACTCTTTTCTTTTGTATTGTAAGTTGTAACTGTTACTGGACGTTCATTTGTTTCTAGTGCTGTCACGACAGTACCTGCTGTGATGAATCGACATCCTGCACTTGGTCTACTTCGATTTGATATTGTGAAACAATAACCAGGTACAATTTATTATATCCAACAGTTACTTAAGTGTTAAAACAAATTGGTTATTGTTCAATAGCAATAATATGCATTCTTATATGCGTGATATTGACCTATTATTGTGATAGATAGTGCCCACAATAATTATTAAAAATTTAGATCATTATAAAGGATATGATATCTGATGAATAACTACTGTAAACAAAATACAATCACTTACCTAGTATCAGTTTTGCTATGATGAATGCTGCGATCGCGTAGATATGTCAGTACGTCCTGAAAAATATACAAAATTATATGTTATATATATTTTGGTTTGATATTGTGAAACAATAACCAGGTACATTTTTTTATCCTACTGAAAAATATACTATAATATATATATATATATTTTTTTGCAAATTTGTAGATGTATCTTTCGCAGTCATCTGGTTGAATCAGCTATTTGATTGAATGACTATCGCTTTCATTGAATTCTGTTTTACCAACAAATTCAATGGACTTTTATTTCATTTTTAAAGATTTTCGAATGTGTACTATATAACGCACATTGAAATAAATTAATCAAAAATATATTAACACATTACTATCTGTACGAGCTGTTTAACGCCACTAAATAACCGCGTTAGCCATTCAATTAAATAAGCTGATTCAATCAGTTGACTGCGACATAAATCCATGTTAGTGCACGTGTCAGATTTGATTATTAATATGGCAATTTGTAAAAAATTTAAATTGTAACTAACTATGAATTTATTATTTTGTGAATAATATAGGGCGTGTTCCTTTAGGCGCTCTTTTTACTCTGAACGCTCAGATCATTCATAATGCTAGTGGAACGACTGACAGATGTCAAAATTTAACATTTCCTTTATAACCCATAAATTCTATTTATATTTTAAATTAACAATAATAACTACATTAAAAAAGAATCTAGAATAAATTTGCTCGATCCATAATTTAAAAATAACATCGAGATCAGTGAAATTTCTGAAATCTAAGTAAACGTCAAAAACAAGATGGGTAAAAATATGCAAAATGGCGTGATCATTCTGAGCGTTTTGAACAGTTTTTGACAGCTGACAGCTGCATCTGGAACACGGGGATAATAAACACAAATAATTATGTCATTCTTAACAAAGTAGTTTTTAAGTCACTTTGACATTTATGTCAGTGTTAATATTATTTCCGGTTCTAGAATTTGATAATTTGAGATGTTTAATAAAAATGTAATTATTAAGGTTAAATTCTGAAATAATGTGAAAATAATTGAACATTCATTGTAAACATTTTTGTATGTCAATTTCAGTATTTCATAATATTGTAAATTATTCTACGAACTTCCGCTTTAAAATAATATTGTCATTGTGTTATATCTTCCGGTGTAAATGGCGCCAAATTATACTTATAAAAGAATATGTCCGCCATATTGGCTTCAGTTCTGAACCAGATATTGAGTAAACAAATTTAAGATAAGTACCATATTTTCTGAAAGCCTCTATATTATGTTGTAGCTAAGTAATATTATTATGTCTCGTTTTATTATAGTGTTTTAGTAATAAATAATTTATTAATATTTAATACATGGAAATATATTTTGATGATAAATTATTGGTATATTGTAAAAATAGTCTAATTTGCTAAAGTATCATGTGATTGGTACTTTTAAATAAAAAGTAAATTACCAGGTTGTTAAATACATTTTATTTTATTCCATATTCTATTAATTTATTGTTTAAATTCTATTCCTAGTACAGTAAAAATATTACAAAGCTGTTTAAGACATTTATTTATTGATAAAAGGAAGTGTAGTATATAAAATGGTGTGTTGCTAATTGTCTTAATTTCTTGTAATTAAAATATAAGTAGTGTGATACAATAAAACTTATAAATACATTGGTTTAGCGTTTTACTTTGAATTTTGATTTTAGTAAATCTACACTTTAATATATTTTTACAGTTAACTTTTGGCCATTCTACTTTATCATATTTTAGCTTTCTTTAATTTTATTATATTTTCATTCTCCTTTTGACACACGCGACTCTACTTCAAATTGTTAACATTTTGTATTTTAATTGTTTCTTACAGTCCAGTGCTCAATCAATGGCTTATTTGTTGTCTTTGTCGTTCGATACAGTGAGAAGCGACAAAACTGCCGAATTAGCTATCCGACACTTATTAGGAGATTGTGAAACAAGCTGTTACTATAAAATAAATAAATAAAGTAATAAAGCTATTACTTATAACTCCAGCTACAAGGTCTCCACAAGAGTACCAATAAACAAACTATCTACCCGTCTCCAACTGGTAATGTCTTGTAATAAATATTTTATGGTTTATTATTTGCTCGTCTCAGTTCTCCGATAGCTCGTTATGATCGTTACAATATGATGGGCAAGTTAAAACATTAAGAGCCTACTGTGTAGCGGCGACCGACTGTGCAGCAGGGCTGGCGACTTGGCAGAATTTTCCATATCTAATTGATGATAAGATCGAAATAAAAAGAGGTATTTTATCAGCCCTGCAGCCTACCGAGCGCGCCGACAGTCGTGTTCGCGAAGGGAGCGTGCGGCGTCGCTCGCGGGGGGTCCGCGCTGATCCATCACGACCACCAAAACTATCCGACTATTATTTTCAATAATCGATGAACATTAAATGAAATTAATTTTATTGGGTAATGGCGAGTCGTGAGGCCGCGCGAGCCGTATTAGTCCGGCCGACGCGACGTCGTGAACGCCGAACTCCGCCGAGTAATGAATTGTTATTAATTGCTCTGTTACTGAGGCTATTTTGTAACGATGCTCCGCGACTTCCAATACGGTGCCGACCGTACTCTATATTGTTGAAGGTGGCTCGTGATGTTTACAGTTTATAGCATCTTATGATATCGTTATGATGGAACGTAACTAATAACATTAATTTAAAAAACTTCTGCAAATAGAGAACCAAAAAACACTTTGTCTATCTAAAACAGCTAATAAAGCAATCGATCTAATATAATATATAAATTTTGATATACAAAATTGATGTGATCTAAATACATCAATATAGATATTATAAAGAATGACAAACGTAAGACATAGTAGATCACCCATTGTACAATACACAGTCGTTAGGAGCTCTAATCGATATCAACTATTCGATAACCGTAATGATGGCTAGCATTTACTGTAGAGGCTTGCGTCACTCAAAGAGCAAAAACGCTTCGTAATAGATATTCTGCTGGCACTACATTCGGTTACAGATTTGATCACGAAAGATGTGATTTTTAGTAAAAATGTAGAGAGTTTCGGTCGACTAGGAGTTAATGCGCGGATAGACGTTTACAATTCTACAGTACTATACTGACATAAAAAATGTTATTTTGTCTCTTTATGTTATTCTGTTCTCTTTATCAGTGTACGTATCTTATTTCTGCAGTTATATATTTATCTTATCGGACCCTATAATATAATAATGGAGGTCAAAAATAATAATATTCACTTGAGGTAAAATACTTGTAAAGAAAAATAAGACAAGCGTTCTAAATTTGCAAATGTTAAAAAGTGCTAAGGTGTTTACATAGGATTTGTGTCTTTCTAAATCTGAACAGATCTTACAACTTCAACCTCCACGCGAATTCTTGCCATCCACATCAACATAAGCATGCCTCATTCCACGCTTTTATACATCGCCTGCTGAACATTCCTCTCGACGCAAATGATTTCAGGGTGGAACTTAATACGATAAGGCATATTGCCGTAAGTAATGGCTATAAAACCGATCTGATAGACACCATACTTAAAAGAACTAAGAAGAAAATAACTGAAAAACTACTGTATGATCAGAAGGAAAAAAGTGGAAATATGTGGGTAAAACTCCCCTACATTGGCCCATTGTCTTATAGATTTCAAAGAATCCTACAAAATAAAGACATCAGAGTCGCGTTCTACACCACAGGTTCCCTTAAAAATTTAGTATGTAATAATAAAGACAAGTTCAAAATCACGGATAACAGCGGTATTTATTATACATGTGGAGGAATATACATTGGTCAAACTGGAAGGAAATTTAAAACTAGAATAAAAGAACACATTACAGCATGGAAAAGGAAAACTGATAGATCAACGTTTGCAGAACATTTAAATAGTAATAAACGTAATTTTGACCCAGATAAAAATATTAAATATTTACATATTTTACCAAAAAGTAGGAATGTATGAATAGGATGGATGCATTAGAAGCACTAGAAATTAATAAACACAAAAAAGGCGGAAACTCAATATTATTGCAAGACATTTAATTTATTTATAAGTTAAGTATATTTTAAATTTCACTATTAATTGAATTGTTCACATAACATTATTATTTATTAATTAATTTTAACATTACCATTTAATTTTTTTTTTTACTTTTGACATGACTTAAATTATTTTAATTTAATAGACATTAATATAGAAATGAATTTTTTAAATAATATAATGTTATCTACACAACGACAATTTTATTGAATTATTGGTGATAGTCGTATTTTCATTTTATAATCATTGACATTCGATTGACATTCTATTCTGTGAAATTACATTTAAATTAATATTTTGGTTATTAATTTATCAATATAATGTGTTATAATTGATTTCTATTTTAATTTGTTTATAAAAAAATATATAGTATATTTAATTTGGTAGAAAAAAAATTTGCACAAAATTGTAAAAATTTCACTGAGCTGGCAACATTAATATTATCTGTACAATGTTTACGAATTATTTATAAATTTTAAATCTACCTACACCTGATGATGACTTGGTCGAAACCGGTCGTGTATTTCAATAAATCTTATGTTTAACAACTAATAAAGTGGAGAAAGTGCAAGTAATTTGTGTATTATTACTGTGTACAATGTATTTCCATCAAGAACCTACAGTACATTCAATAACAGATCTTACAACGTTGGCGTCGCTTAATACTACTTTAGCACGAGAAACAGAATAAAAATACAGAGTCTCGAACCTGAGTACGACTAGTTGTTCATCGATACTCTCTAATATGCATTGCAACTCGCACGTCTCAGGACCAAAGTCTCTCCTTGACTATTTGAAAGCAGTTAATGTATGAACTCTGAATTCAATAAAACAAGTTAACCAATTATCATTCAAATAATGACTAATACATGCTTACTGTGACATCAAATGCAATAACCATAAACAGTTTCAAATTTTAACAGTTACACAAAATGTTAACAGAACTATTTTGTTGTTATTGTACAAATAAATATTTCAAATTAATTATATAATAATACAACAATTTTTTTTTTTTTTATAGTCGAAGGCTGGCCTTGTCAGGCCCAGACGTCACTGCGACCCTTCTGGATCTATTGTGACTCCTTCGTTTTAAAGTACCGTCCCCAGTCCTATGTTGCTCATGAAGCGAACTATATGGTGGGGGTCTGCGTTGCGGATTTCATGCAGCCCGAGGTACTTGCTACTGCTTATATGAAGAGCTGGACAATCAAGAAGAAGGTGGAGGGGTGTCTCGTCTTTCTCCTTGCAGAATCTGCAAGTAATTTGATCACCTATGCCTATCCTGTGAAGGTGTTTGTTTAGCTTGCAGTGCCCGGTTAGGGTTCTG
Organism: Celastrina argiolus; assembly: GCA_905187575.2. NCBI lineage: Eukaryota > Metazoa > Arthropoda > Insecta > Lepidoptera > Lycaenidae > Celastrina > Celastrina argiolus. The sequence continues at coordinate 9,777,355 of LR994589.1, forward strand.
GTTAGGATTCTTAGTTGGTTCCTACTCATTGAAAGCGCCGATTCTGCGTGTCGTTTGTTAAAACCCGGGATCAGTGCTTTGGAGTGCTCTAGTCCTGGGAACACAGCCCACTGCTCTATGCTTAGCCTGCGGCTCCATTCCTTAAGTACCCGTTTGGTAGTGCTGGGAGGTATTCCACAGACTGGTTCTGGGCCATACATGGGGCTTTCAGCTCCCAGCCTTGCTAGCTCGTCTGCAGTTTCGTTGCCGGGGATGTTGCTGTGTCCCGGAACCCATACTAGTCCTAACAAATATACAGTTGATACAATAATAGATAATGGTTAATTTAATAAAATAATTAACATAATATTATGGTTTTCACCTTTTTACCAATCGATGAAATTTTAATAAAGAAATCCTTACCATAATGAAATAAACACAGCAAAGTTAATAATAAATTTTATAGTATAATGAAATAATAATACCGCTTTGAGACCCCTTTTAACCTGATCCGGTATTCCTTGCAGTTTAATAATAATTCTTCAATAATAATAATCAGCTCCAAATGCTCCACAATAGTATCCATCCAGTCCATGGTGATAATTTTTAATCTTGAAACATCCGGCTCGAATACGACTAATATTTATTACTGCAGGTCTTTTCGGACCTTATAATAATATTGGAGGTCAAAAAGAATAATATTTACTTGCGGTAAGGTTATTATTTACATATTTACCGTTTAAGTATTGAATCGAAAAAAATAAATTGTACAGAAAAACATGACATAAGAGTTCTAAATTTGAAAATATTAAAAAAATTAAATTACAATGTGCTAAGGAGTTTACATAGGGTTTATCTATACTAATATTATAAAGAGGTAACATTTGATTGTTTGTTTGTTTGTTTGTTTGAATGGAATAGGCTCTGAAACCACTGAACCAATATGAAAAATTCTTTCACCGTTGGAAAGCTACATTCCTAGCGCTGAACATAGGCTATATTATATGTTTAAAAAAAGTAGGGTTCCTTACTAAAACCCCAAAAATGTAGCCCAAAGTGTAAAAAAACGACCTCCAAAATTTCTTACGTCGTCGTGTGCGCTTCGACAACGGCTTGACCAATTTCGCAATTTTTTTTTACGGTATGTTCGTTATTGTCACGAAAAGGTTATTATGAAAGAAAATGTTGAAAAAAATAAGCAGAAAATTAGAAAAAAGAAGAAAATACGTGATGGTCACGCGGGGTTTGAACCTGGGCTCAATCGATTCACGTCGTTGCCAGTTTATATGACACGGGTGTCATGGTAACGACATTGTTTACAAATGGAAAATAAAAATTATGAAATGCTATAAATAACGTATTAACCTATACTTAAACTATTTGGATTTATTAAACTATTTGTCCACCACTAATAAATAGTCGGGTCATTTTAATAGGTAACATTTGACAGTTTATCAAAAATGAGCGACGTAACGTTGTAACGACGACATAATAAAATAAATATTTTCTTTTTGTTAAAACTGCAGAATTTACTAAACTTTATTTAATAATTATTAGATATTTATTGTCAACATAACCAATATGAGTTTTTTTACGATTTGCTTTCACTGATAAACGATCTTAAATATAATATACAAATTATGATTTAATAAAATAAACGTCGTGATAATGTTACGTCAGTTAACACTTTTTCTTATTAAACACTAGAGACTTACTCAAAAAATCGATTAATCTTTTAACAACTATAAATATACCTATTTGAAAAAAGTACTTAACTTATAAGTTGTAATAAGAATATATTATAAATGTTAATTTAAAAATCAGATCGAAGGAGTTAGATCCATGGTCATAATTCACGAACAATTAAAAAAAAAATCGAAAACGTCATGATAAGACGCCACTATGTCTTTTGTCGTCATTTGTCTTTGACCTCTTTGTGCGAAGTTAACGTCTGTCTGTTCTGTCTTTTTTTTTCTTGCTACTGAAAACGAAAATGCAATTTAAAAAAAATGTCTGTCTGTCTGTTAGCGTGTCTCTTTGCTCCGGCTAATCTCTGGAACGGCTGGACCGATTTTAACGAGACTTCCACTGGTAGATAGCTAAAATTATAAGGATTAATTTAGGCTTCTTTTCATCATCATCATCGTTATCTAATTAATGATCACCGAATCGGCTGGACCGACTGTGACGGGAGCATTCACCGGGCGTTAGCTTATGTTGCTCGAGCTCATGACCGCTATTGTGAGAGTATGCAAAACCATCTGGCTACGGACCCACGGGCCTTCTGGAGCTACGTGAGATCTAGGAAAATCAATTCGAGCGCAAAAAAATTGATAGTTAACGGTCGGCAATTAACAGAGCCTGAAGCCGCGAATGAGTTCGCTCGTTATTTTTACTCGGTATACAATTCGGAATCGCCCACGCTAAGCGTTGAGGCGGCGAGCGCAGCGGCGTCACCTCCGCCGGGTGCGCACGTGCAGCTCACGCGCCTGCGCCCTACCGACGTGCGCCGCGCGCTCTCCCGCCTGTCGCCTAAGCGCTCGGCTGGCCCGGATGGTATACCGGCATATATCTTTAAGGACTGCAACATGGTATTAGTGAAGCCTTTGACACATTTATTTAATACCTGCATCGAAACTGCACAGTTCCCTAATCGGTGGAAACTCTCCCGTGTCGTACCTGTGCCGAAAAGCGGTGGTGGTCCAGAACCAAGTGATTTTAGGCCTGTGGCGGTTCTTTGCACTCCAGCCAAGGTTTTTGAGGCGGCTATTCACGGCGACCTATACACGCAGGTGAGTAGTACGTTGTCAGATGCACAGCATGGCTTCCGCCCTGCACGGGGTACGACAGGGAATTTACTGGAACTGATGTCACATCTAGTGCCGGCTGTAGATACTGGCACGCAAGTAGATGTTGCATATTTTGATTTCAGAAAGGCTTTCGTCACGGTTGACAATGATATTCTTCTATCAAAGTTGGCTTTCTTTGCCAGCTATCTACGGAATAGATGTCAGTATGTGGACTGTGATGGAAGCCTTTCTGAAATGTATTTCACAAATTCTGGAGTAAGTCAGGGCAGCAATTTAGGTCCTCTCTTGTTCATTTTGTTTATTAATGACCTACCAAAAGTCGTCAAAAACTCGACAACCCTATTGTTTGCTGATGACCTGAAAATTATTAGTAGTGTTGAAAAGGACACTGGTCACCACAAAATACAGAAGGACATAGACAGGGTTGTAGAGTGGTCTAATGATAACAAGCTATTTTTCAATGCAGCTAAGTGCTGCGTGTTATCATTTAGCCGCTCACGCTCCCCTCGTCACTATCAATATTTCATCGAAGGAAAACCTTTAAAACGTGTAAATGAGATTAAGGATCTAGGAGTTAACTTCACACCTGATTTAAACTTTAGGAAACATATTGCTGACGTTTGTAAAAAAGCTTATCGCAATTTAGGGTTTTTGCTACGACAAGGGCATCACTTTACCAATGTTGCGGCTTTAAAAGCACTATATGAGGCTCTCGTGAAAAGCCATTTGGAAGGCAATTCGGTGATTTGGTCTCCACACGAAGACAAATATATAATAATGTTAGAACGTATCCAAAATAAATTTATACGTTTTATATATATGAAGCAGTTCGGAGTTTACCCCGGTTATCCACTACTATACCCGACGCTATTTGTGCTGGGTATGGTCGGGTACAACAAATTAGAGGTTAGGAGGGAAGTAGCCCTGGCTACCTATGTATTAAAAGTGTTGCGCGGCATAACGCACAACCCAGCTGTGTTACAAGCTGCTGGGCTGTGGGTGCCGGACGAGTACGTGGGGCGACGGCGCCGGCCGCCGCTGCTGGTAGTGCCGCGCGCGCGGACCAACCTGATGCAGCTGGCTCCTCTCACGCGGGCGCTTCGTACGCTAAACACGGTTGCGGACAATGTCGACTTATTTACGTGCTCATTGGATGAGTTCACCAAGGTCACATATTGTGTAGTAAGTAAGCTAGATGATAAGTTAAAGTAATTTTGATTTTTGTTACACTCTATTGTATTAGGTTAAGTACCTGTGATGATAGTTGTAGTTTGTAAATAAATAAATAAATAAATAAATAAATAAATAAATAAATGTTAGTTCCATCTATACATCAGCTATTTGTATTAAAGTAAGTCGTGTTAGTTAAATTATTTATAACTCAAGAACGGCTTTATCGATATGGTTGAAAATTGGTGAGGAAGTAACTTAGAGCCAGTAGACGGACAAAGGATACTATTTATTCCATTTGACAGCGCAGAACCAGCAACGTTCACGGAAGGGTTTGGCGTTGTGGGTTCCGCGTTGCGGGTTCCGGGTTCCCGTGTTGCGGGTTCCGGGTTCCGCGTCGCGGGTTCAGGGTTCCCGTGTTGCAAGTTCCGGGTTCCGGGTTCCCGCGTTGCGGGTTCCTGGTTCCCGCGTTGCGGGTTCCGGGTTCCCGCGTTGCGGGTTCCGGGTTCCCGCGTTGCGGGTTTCGGGTTCCCATGCTGCGGGTTCCGCGTTGCGGGTCCCGGGTTCCGCGTTGCGGGTTCCGCGTTCCCGCGTTGCGGGTTCCGCGTTCCCGCGTTGCGTGTTCCGGGTTTCCGCGTTGCGGGTTCCGGGTTCCCGCGTTGCGGGTCCCGGGTTTCCGCGTAGCGGGTTCCTGGTTCCCGCGTTGCTGGTTCCGGGTTTCCGCGTAGCGGGTTCCTGGTTCCCGCGTTGCGGGTTCCGGATTCCCGCGTTGCGGGTTCCGCGTTGCGGGTTTCGGGTTCCCATGGTGCGGATTCCGGGTTCCCGCGTTGCGGATTCCGCGTTCCCGCGTTGCGGGTTTCGGGTTCCCATGCTGCGGGTTCCGCGTTGCAGGTTCCGGGTTCCCGCGTTGCGGGTTCCGGGTTCCCGCGTTGTGCGTTCTCGCGTTGCGGGTTCCGCGTTGCGGGTTCCGGGTTCCCGCGTTGCGGGTTCCGGGTTCCCGCGTTGCGGGTTCCGGGTTCCCGCGTTACGGGTTCCGGGTTCCCGCGTTGCGGGTTTCGGGTTCCCATGCTGCGGGTTCCGCGTTGCGGGTTCTGGGTCCCCGCGTTGTGGGTTCCGGGTTCCCGCGTAGCGGGTTCCGCGTTGCGGGTTCCGCGTTGCGGGTTTCGGGTTCCCATGGTGCGGATTCCGGGTTCCCGCGTTGCGGGTTCCGGGTTCCCGCGTTGCGGGTTCCGGGTTCCCGCGTTGCGGGTTCCGGGTTCCCGCGTTGCGGGTTTCGGGTTCCCATGCTGCGGGTTCCGCGTTGCGGGTTCTGGGTCCCCGCGTTGTGGGTTCCGGGTTCCCGCGTAGCGGGTTCCGCGTTGCGGGTTCCGCGTTGCGGGATCCGCGATCCCGCGTTGCGGGTTCCGGGTTCCCACGTTGCGGGTTCCGGGTTCCCGCGTTGCGGGTTCCGGGTTCCCGCGTTGCGGGTTCCGCGTTGCGGGTTCCGGGTCCCCGCGTTGTGGGTTCCGGGTTCCCGCGTAGCGGGTTCCGCGTTGCGGGTTTCGGGTTCCCATGGTGCGGAAACCGGGTTCCCGCGTTGCGGATTCCGCGTTCCCGCGTTGCGGGTTTCGGGTTCCCATGCTGCGGGTTCCGCGTTGCAGGTTCCGGGTTCCCGCGTTGCGGGTTCCGGGTCCCCGCGTTGTGCGTTCTCGCGTTGCGGGTTCCGCGTTGCGGGTTCCGCGTTCCCGCGTTGCGGGTTCCGGGTTCCCGCGTTGCGGGTTCCGGGTTCCCGCGTTGCGGGTTCCGGGTTCCCGCGTTGCGGGTTCCGGGTTCCCGCGTTGCGGGTTTCGGGTTCCCATGCTGCGGGTCCCGCGTTGCGGGTTCCGGGTCCCCGCGTTGTGGGTTCCGGGTTCCCGCGTAGCGGGTTCCGCGTTGCGGGTTTCGGGTTCCCATGGTGCGGATTCCGGGTTCCCGCGTTGCGGATTCCGCGTTCCCGCGTTGCGGGTTCCGGGTTCTCGCTTTGCGGGTTCCGCGTTGCGGGTTCCGCGTTGCGGGTTCCGCGTTGCGGGTTCCGCGTTGCGGGTTCCGCGTTGCGGGTTCCGCGTTGCGGGTTCCGCGTTGCGGGTTCCGCGTTGCGGGTTCCGCGTTGCGGGTTCCGCGTTGCGGGTTCCACGTTGCGGGAACCGCGATCCCGCGTTGCGGGTTCCGGGTTCCCGCGTTGCGGGTTCCGGGTTCCCGCGTTGCGGGTTGCGGGTTCCGGGTTCCCGCGTTGCGGGTTCCGGGTTCCCGCGTTGCGGGTTCCGGGTTCCCGCGTTGCGGGTTCCGGGTTCCCGCGTTGCGGGTTCCTGGTTCCCGCGTTGCGGGTTCCGGGTTCCCGCGTTGCGGGTTTTGGGTTCCCATGCTGCGGGTTCCGGGTTCCCGCGTTGCGGGTTCCGCGTTCTCGCGTTGCGGATTCCGGGTTCCCGCGTTGCGGGTTCCGGGTTCCCGCGTTGCGGGTTGCGGGTTCCCGCGTTGTGGGTTCCGGGTTCCCGCGTTGCGGGTTCCGGGTTCCCGCGTTGTGGGTTCCGGGTTCCCGCGTTGCGGGTTCCGCGTTCCCGCGTTGCGGGTTTCGGGTTCCCATGCTGCGGGTTCCGCGTTCCCGCGTTGCGGGTTGCGGGTTTCGGGTTCCCATGCTGCGGGTTCCGGGTTCCCGCGTTGCGGGTTCCGCGTTCCCGAGTTAGGGGTTGTTTTTTTTAGTTGAATTTCATCATAAACTGTTTTTATGCTCAACGAAGTGGGCAAGGGTCAGCTAGTATCTTTATAAATCTGAACAACGTATCTGTGGTAATTTTTACACCCAATCTTTATTTTTTCGATGATATATTGAAAAAGAAAAATATGAAGCTTACTGACAAACTTCAAACAAATTTAAACCAAAGAGAATAATTATTATATGATTAAAAGGCTGTACTGCCATTAAAAGAAAAAGTGTTCGAAATTTAAATCTATACCGCCTTTTTTGACGCATTTTCTTCTAAAAGTAAAAAAGATTCACGCTAAAAATTGTATTTTTTTTAAACTTACCTGACCCATGTTCTTTATTATTATAAATTTAATTTCATAAATAAAATTAAAAATTAAATTAAAGAACAAAACAACTATACTAGTTAAAAAGTTTTTATTGCGTTTCATAAGATAAAATTTTTGTAAAATATTTTAAAGTTAAGATAGACCGATAGCTCAAAACTTGACAGGTCATCATAGTTAGTAGAGTAGATGTATAATTATTACACTTCTGATTCTTTCAATATTTTCATAGTTTTATGCTTATTATTATCGCAAGCCCAATTTTAAATTCAAGACCTGTAATTATGGTTTTATTAAAGTATATTATATTTTATTTACGTTATTTTCTTACCGGTCATAAGTTTCCAGTATGAAATACATAATATTGGAAAATCTTTACAGTTACCTAACAATATTGTTGATACGGAATAAATGTAATTTTAACTTACAGTAATTGTTATAAAACAATTAAAAAACAAGCATCTAAAATTTAAACTCAAATACACGTAAATTTTTACAAACATAATCATAAGTCCCGATCAGCAAAGCTTGTCAGTGTTAATGGTTTGTTAAATTAATTCCAATCCTTCTCAATCCTTGACAGGAAATATGAGAGGGATAAAATGATAATTATAATTTAATTAAGGATTAACTTTAACATGTGTTGGTGAGATTGGCTCTTATAGTCTTTTTCATTAAATCGATATGTTAAATTACCTTTACCTATGGAAAATATATTTTATACAATATACTTATATTATATTACACTCACCTATATTTATAAGTTTTACTTATGTAGTGATTATGATTTATAGTATCAATACATTTAATTACAAACACTTTCTCATCATTTTCCTTGTAAATTGGGGTTTATGTCACAAAAAAAACCTTTTTTGGGTATAACAGAACAGAATCTTAATATACAGTAAAAAAAAATTGTTCACTGTATACAGGCTGTAATTTTAATGAGTAATAATACTTTAGGGTGTATATGGGTCCCGTAAAAAGAGTTTACTGTAAAAGTACCGGCGCTGGGAGAGTGACTTTTTTTAATTATTTGCAAATATTTATTTTACACCATGCAAAATAGAATATTCTAGTTTGAAGATGTTTTCAGTTGTTTGTGATGCATTTTCAAATTTCTTTCACTCCTCCATCCTGACTCTAAGTAACCCTTCAGTTGAAGTCAGGGACTCTTCCGCACTTCCATCTACTAGTTATGCTCACAACCCAATCCAACTTTTTTGAGTACAATTGACATTTCAACATATTTAGTTAACCTTCATCTTAAGAGTCTGGACCGTAATAAATCAGCAGGGCCAGGACTACCTATCCCCTAAATTCATTATTAGTTGTCAAAATACTTTAGCTCTCACAATATCAATACTTTTCAAAAAGTCAATATCATCAAACACTGTCCCAGTAATTTGGAAATCAGTTTTTATCACACCTGTACTTAAAAAAGGTGACAGGTCACAAGGGAATAATTACAGGCCAATTTCTAAGTTATCAGCTATTGCCAATGTACTTTCAATTCTTGTTTTAGCAAATCACAGCATGGGTCTATGAAAGGTCGCTCTACTGTTTCACACCTTGTTTTATTTAATAATTACCTCACAAAAAATATGGATGACAACAAGCAGATTGATGTTATATTATAATACACTGATTATAGTAAGTGTTATGATCATTATAGACCAAAACTTACTTAAAGCGAAATTATTTGACTTGGGAATTTGTGGCGATTTGTTCAGATGGTACTTAGATAACGGATCTCAAGCTGTAGTCATTAATAACTTTATTTCTAGCTGGTCCCAATATCTAGTGGTGTCCCACAAGGCTCGCTTTTAGGGCCTTTACTATTAATCATCTTTATTAGCGAGCTAAACTCAAATTCGACTTAGCAAGACTAGACAATTATTGTAATTTAAACAATCTAGACTTGAATCCTCTTAAATGTTCAATAACTACTTTTTCCAGGAAACGAAGTAAAATTCTTACTACATATCAGCTAAAGGGTCAGGCAATAGCTAGAATTTCTGTTTTACGAGACCTAGGCGTCTACCATGATGAAAAACTTATATTTGATACTCACATTGACCATATCATTGCTAAGGCCTCAAAAGCCCTTGGCTTTATAATGAGAGTAAGTACTTCTTTTAAATTAGCAAAAACATTTAAAAAATTTATTGCACCTTTGTCAGGAGTCATTTAGAGTGCTGTTCTCAAATATGGAACCCGTGTTATAATAACCAATATGTTGACAGAATTGAAAAAATACAGAAGAAATTCATGAGATTCTTATGTCATCGTCTTAAAATTAATTATAGCTCAATTAACTACATAGATCTATGCAAAAAATTTCATATACAGCCACTAATCAACAGACGATGAATTGCTGACTGCTCCTTCATGCTACAAATAATCAATGGTGAAGTTGACTGTCCTGAGCTCCTCTCTAATCTCAATTTTAATGTACCTTCCAGGTCTTGTAGATTTAACCCTGCGCTGTCAGTTCCAGTCCACAACACCAACTGTAGAGGAAATACATACTTAACGCTTTAATGCATTATTCAAATAACTAGGACTGAGATCCCTATTCCACTAAAAGTGACAAAGCAAGACATGAATATAATAAGATTTTTTTTGAGGTTAATGACTGATGTATTAGGTTAGTACAAGTTACCTATTATTATTATTGCGATAAAATTTCATATTTATTAAATATTGTACATGTGGTACTACTATTAAGTTTAGTATTAATTTTGTTATCTATAAGTTGTTTAACTATTAGTGGGAACCTGTTACAGGCTTTAATCTTATCGTATAGGTATGTTTGTTTACTGTGTTACTAATAAGCTGTTGGTTACCCAAACAAAATAAATAAAATTTTAATTTTTCTTCAACTACTGCTTAGCCAATCAAGCTTTGCGGTATAATATTTAGACAGACTGCAGACAGTTGACTTTTAAATTTCGAACGACTATATTATTGCGAGCCTAAGTTTTGTCAACCCCGCACCCCACCCCCGTATATATATTTTTCACACAAGGTACAAAATCCTAATCTAAAAATTAAACTGCAGTGTTCAAAAAGGGTCTGTTGACTACGTTCGGCCTAGTTTCTGATTAACGCCGTACATACACAATATTTGACTACAACACAATGTCACGATATATACTGATACATGATAAATGCATATCCGATGACGGGTTCATTAGAGTATTTTTACAAAGCGAAGGTGCGCACAAAAGGAAACAAATGACGATTTATACTTTTAGTAGGTGCGCTGGAGTAGGTAGCTCTTATCAAACAAAACAGATTTGAGAGTGAACAATGCGTAGTAGTTAATGCCACGTGTGGTCGTGTCGGATCCCACTTACATGTAACGATCTTGTTACGAGCAGTATTAATGTTTTAATAAAATTTACATAATATTATATCAAATGTAAATATTCAGGAAAATCCGATAAACTTTGACGACCTCCGTAGCGCAGTGGTTGAGCGCGATAGCGCTCGAGCGAGAGGTCGTGGGTTCGAATCCCGCTGAGGGAACAAAAAGTTTTCAACGTTCCATGATCATGGATGTGTATTAAACTTGTGTATATTATAATAGCAAATCTTAAATATATGTATAGTATAATAATAAAAGGTATTATATATATTTCTGTTGTATGGTACCTGTAACACAAGTTCTTCGGATACTTAGCACGGGGCCATATGGACATGGTGTGAAGCGTCCATAGATATTATTATATTATTATTATAAACCTGAAAAATTATGGATGTGTCCGGATCTCAGTATTTTATGATGGCTGGTGAAGACTTTTGTACATAAGTGTAAAACTTTGCTAATAATATACGAGTACTGTAAGATTTTACTACATAAAATATGTTTGTGTCATCTGAGAGCGCTTTGACGATTTTTTTGGTCGGTCGGTGGTACTTTGTATTTCGGTAGTTCTAACTTAATCTAAGGCCTTGCTTACTAACACACCTAGTATTACCCACTAAAGAGTATTAAGACAGGCCAGCCTGAAGTAGCGCGCGTGTGGCCGCTGCGCGCTTGTCGCCTACAACAATGGCCGACAGACAGAACGAAAACATTTTTTATTTCAATTCCATTATACACCGGTCATTACATAACGGCAGATTCTAAAATGGCTGCTCACAATACACCAACATTGTGTCTCTCCTCGTTAATTTTTACGATATAAAATAAAGGCTTAGATAAAGCTGACACAAAGTGTAAATGACGTGCGCATTCCTAACGATTACCCGTATTTATATATCGATTTTACATATCAAAATATTAATAATATTACGAAAAAATCTAAGATATTACACACATTATTCTCTGCTTCCACAGAATACTGTATTCTCCTGTCAATAATTCTGTTTACATTATTATGATGTAAAATATTGACCCTGATTAGCGGCTGAACCTTCGCTTTGTGAACGTGTATTATTTATTGGTTGTTAATTTTAAACAAAAATTTAAAGTAAACAAAACATTATTGACAATACGTAATGTAAATTATGAGTCGTAAATTTTAGGTTTTCTGACAGCCAGCCAGAACCTTTAACCAACATGCATACGTTTAAAGGTTTATGTTAAATCTTACGAAATACGACTTAAACTCATAACAATCGTCAATTTTACATAATCTATTTTCCGACAAAAATCCATTCAACTTCCAAACCAATAATAGGATTTTCAGGGCGTTGATAAAGGAATTACCAATTGAATGGTTAATTGAACAATACATCGTGTATTTCGACTCATGGTCAACGTTTGAAGTCAATTTTCTCACAAGATCGCTAAAATTCCTGCTCGACCAATTTCTAAACATTGTCCTTTGCACTAGGATGACACAAGTATTTGGAAAAGAAAAATGTGACCTTATCCGTGTGACTGCAGGAGTGTTTGAGGTCCATACTTACCTACACGTGAGTATATAACTATGTCGTGTGCACGATTTATCAACGCGCTATTTTGATTTTATCTACGCCTGATCGACCTACAGCTTGTTCGATAGTAGACTAACGTTTTATGCAGTAAATCTTCGCATAAGGCAATAATAGTTCACAATGATGCAATATAATGAACAACTTCTTTTTTCAATTATGAGGACTTGGCTGGGCAAGGCTCTGGAGCCTTGACATGATTCTGTACATCATTACACCAATGGCTCCGTCATGATTCGCTCACAACTGTCTGTCCAGAACTATTTATCACTGCCAATCAAAAGTCACGTTAGTGAAGTCCAATCCAATCAAAAACATAACTTGTAAAAAATGCCAAGTCCCGCTTCCTTCTTCTTTTGTCCTAAAAAATTGTGAGATCCGTGTTATGCCAAGTCCGGTTTAGTCGGTCGGTCGAACATCTTATAGTGATCATATCAATATCATTTAAAAATCTTTTTTATTTTACTAGCTGACCCTCGCCCACTTCGTTGAGCATAAAAACAGTTTGAGATGAAATTCAACTAATAAAAAAACAAAAACCCGAACCCAGAACCCGCATCCCGGAACCCGCAACGCGGAACTCGCAACGCGGAAGCCGCAACGCGTTTGTATAATTACAGTGGGATTGATACAATTGTTAATCTGTTTTATATAATCTTTCTTTCAGATTTCATAGACATTGATTTGATTTGAGTTGTGGTTATAATTTTTTCGCACGATATAATACATTAAAATTTTATGCTATGGATTTCCACAAAGTAATGCTTGATTCCATAAACTATATAAAAAATATATTGTGTCAAGATTTGTTTGGTATCCATTTACGTTGTATTTCCTTAACAAATTTTACAATATAGAGATGCTTTAGATTCATGCCCGTTATTGAACATAAACTGTTATTAATAAACATATCGGTCGAATACTTAGAGGTTATTAACTAGACTATTATTATGGTCGTAAAGTTTGATGGTCATGCCACCTCTGCGAAGGCCCCACCAGTGTATCGGTAATCGCCATCGATTCATACACACGCAGATTTAGTTCTCTATCCTATCAACTACAAAGTACAATGCTGCGTTACATGCATATTTATTGACGTAATTATTAAAGTAAATATGCCTCCTTGCAAGTTGGAACTATACATAGGCCTTCCAAATCTGTTCATTTCTTGAAGTCTCTATGCACAGAGACTTCAAGATAATACACGTAAGTAACTTACAGTAAGGTTAGTTGTGCTATGCAATAGGTTAGTTAATATCAGCTTTTCTCCCATACGACAGCTTTTAGGGCCAAGAGGACCATCAATACTTTTCGTAAAGTACTACAAATTTTTGTCTATTATATATTTTTTAAGTAACCTAATGTCAAAGGGCCCTATGTCGTTTCTGGCTAGCCTAGAAATATCTTAATTAAATAATTTTAAAACTTAATTTATAAAAATGTGATATTCGACACTAGGTCCTTAATTCGTCGTGCAATAACTCATTTAATTAATAAGTCATGTTCAGTGTCTAACCGTGCAAGTACCGAGTGTAAGTAACCCCACGACAACCGGCTCTGTCACTGATCAATCATCTGGTGCTGTAATTATAACCGTCCCTCGGTGTCTCAGACACCACGACACTAATCTAGATGTTTTGTAACGTGTAATAAATTACGACACCTGCAAGTCAATAAGTTGTAATAGTTCGCACTTTATATGCCACAATATATCAAGGTAGAGTACCCAAGTAAGCTCGGCTTTAAAATACCAAGTTGCAACCGCTAATTACCTAGTCTTTTGAATTTTTTTTTTTATTATTGATAAAATTTAAATATATTATATCTAGCAATATCCCGCGAAACAATTATAACCACAACCTGCATGCAGATGAGTGAGTGTACGTATAGGCATGCGTTTGATGCACCTCCCTCCTCCCACACTGCTTATGCGTACACTCGCAAGCAAAAAGCATGAAAACACCACCACCACACAAGCAATAATGTTAATACGATCGTGCAAAGCTCCACCACCATGCAGGTTGCAAAACTCGACGCGCGTTTCGCTCCGACCCCGGAGCATCCTCAGGATGTAGACTCTGCGAACAATGTTCGTTAAGTCATGTTTTTTGCTTGCGAGTGTCTAACAAATAATCTAAAACTAAAATTATTAAACTACCATTAAAAATAATGAAGATTTTAAACTATTAAATATAATGTGCGAAAGGAGGGAACAACCGATTATGACGTCACGTTGTTGACCCTACATAGACATAGCGACTAACCTGCGTAGAAATATCGTTTTGCGAAAATAGATATAGATACGAGTAATTTTATTTATTTGCTTAAAAAATAAATGTCAAAATTATTTAAAATTAATTCTTACCCTAATTCTTATTTAAGATTTTGCTCATGTTTTTTATTATCTTTCAATTACGACGATATTGATTTGACATAAGCAACGTAACATAGATCAATCATATCGTAACTACGAGTAAGTAACTTATCTATCGATATATCACTAAGCGATGTTTATGACATCTAACAAACATATTTTTAACTAATAATGAATTTAAATAAAAGATTTGTGAGAAAATCAGCGTCTCTAACGAGATTAACCATTTTCGACGTTATCCTATTATATATACACGGTCCACCACAATTGATATTGTGTATGTACAAAGAATGTTATGCCTAATTTAGTAACTAATCGCTGATGATTATTATATACACTTATAATAATTATTAATGCCAGCTCTCAAATAAGAAAAGAGAAATTTCATGTCCTCCGGCTGTCTCTTAATTACAACTTGCAAGGAAACAGTTAATAGAATTTAATTGCAATTCGAATCAAGATCTGTAACACGAAAGCAATTTATAGATTAGAAGCAATAAAGCAGTTGTACATGAATATTAAATTGTTTACGCCAATAATATAATGTGCAGATACAAATATAACTAAATGAAATATTTCTTTTAGCTACCTATTAAATAATAATAATTGATTATTTTGACGACCTCCGTAGCGCAGCGGTGTAGCGAGTTGATGCTCAACCGAGAGGTTGCGGGTTCGAATCCCGCCGAGGGAACGAAAAGTTTTGTCATGGATGTGTATTAAATTTGTGTATAATATAATAAAAATCTTAAATATGTGTATAGTATAAAAGTATTAAATATATATTTCCGTTGTCTGGTATCTGTAAGATAAGTTCTTCGGATACTTAGCACAGGGCCAGATTGACGTGGTGTGAAGCGTCTATAGATATTAATATTTTACTATTTAAAAATCCCGTGGTACCTTTTAAGTTTTGATTTTTTGTCATTGCATCTTTTGTGTCTTCTGGATTGCTTGGGAAAACTGAAACTGATTAATTTCGTTTCGCGGGTCCCTCGAGCACCCCCGAGATCATGGTCCTAGTTACATAGGAGTTGCAGAGGTAAGAATGCGCGGTTGCTTGTTCAAAAATCGCATTTTTTTTAGTTTAGATACTGTTTTTGTTTGTCATAAGAATTTCGTCGTTATGTATTGTAAATACTTATTATAAAACGTTGTTTGAAGAGTTCCATTAATTATGCAAGTAACATATTATAAGAACAAGTTCTTATTGAAAAATATGTTAAAAAGTTATCAGATCTCATATCTGATAAATTTTTCACATTGTAACTTGTAAGCTATGTAGACTCGTCCTGGCAACATTTTTACATGAAAATGTTTTGGTGGGATTTCATTTATTTTTGTAAATTGGCTTTCTTGAGTTTAAAAATTCCACTGGTTAACAGCACTTTTTGCCGTTTGTCTAAATATATATTTTCGGTATCGGTAATGTTCATGTATTAACAGAAAAATAATAAAATTCTTCTATTACATCGAGTGTCCGAAAAAAAAATTTTTGGAAATATGACAAAAATTTGAGGGTATGTCGAAATAAGTCATCACTATTGATCATAATACCAAAACATAAAAACTCCTACTCGTAAATACACTATATACCCTCACTTTTCGATGCTACATAATTGTTGGTTCTATAGTCGTTGTATTAATAATAAACGTCAAGAGTTTATTATTAATACAACGACTATAGAAGTTAACGGCGCACTATTTTGAGAGTTATTTAATTGTGACAACTTTTCGAAGTTATATTTCGGATATTTTAATTCAAACAAGTGTTGATATACACCGCTTACAATATGAATCGAAAGAAACCAGACCTTTTTTGTTTTATTTGTGGAAAATTTACTTCCATTTCAAATCGAGAACGGCCTACACCGTCACTATACAATTTTTATAATTTGTATTTTGGTTCGAACATTCCAAACACTATCAACAAACCTACAAAAGACAAGCAAAACGACCCAAAAAATCATCTGAATATTTTTTTTTAAATGATTATCGTTAGAAGTACCTAAGCCCAGTTTTTGTTTTTCAATAAAAAAAAAAATTCTACGTAATTGGCTGTTTGCAATTTTTTTAGACACATATCTTGACTACCCATTAACTAAAGTATAAAAAGGTAGTGGCGAACAACGCCAAAAAAAGTTTTTTTGTTGACCAGTTTTATCTTTCATTATATTTCATACCCATATCATGAAAACGATAAGTCGCTGTTTTGGATTCAAAATGGCGGCATTCATGAAATCTTGTACAAATTGTATTTCTCTTCTCAAGCTCTCTTATCATTTGATACCCATAATGTAGGGGTTACGATAAGTCTCCATTTCGTACCGTCTACTATATTGGATTCAAAATGGCATTTATAATTTTATATGCTGTTTTTAAAGTAATTACAGCTTACTTCTATTTTCTAGGACTTCAGGAAGTACCTTATAAATTTTGATGATCAATAAGTGACGAAATCGGGAGTTTTTCGATATTTATAAAATCTAAAGTATAATAGCTACGACATTCAAACTTTGTAGGTTTCATATTTTACTGATGTCATTATATCTTGAAATTTTCAACTACTTACGAGTATTTAGCATCATCCAAAGAAGAGTTATGAGAGTTCAAAAAAACGACAAAACGTTTCGAGAAAAGGATGGTAGTGCCCTTGCGCTCCGCTTGGCTCGTCTTGGCGGGGCACGACCGTGCCTGCAGATATAATTTTTGACTACCTATCCATAGATACCCAACAACTATTCGTATGATAAAAAAATCTATTTTTTGTAAAAATCTTAAGACGATGCAGGCCCGCTACTAGCGCCACTCTTTTAAAAATTAATTTTACAACGACACAATGATCTAATTAAAAAAAGTAATCGGTTAAAACACTAAGTAAATAGTTAAAGTAATTTATTGGCATTTAATTACAGCTCTAAATCCTATAGTGTATATATTTCTTGGAGTCGTTGTAAAATAAATGTTAAAAAGGGTGACACTAGTAGCGGGCCTGCCTCGCCTTAAGTATGTTTTCTGTGAAACACATTAGTGTTTCACAGAAAACATACTTATCAACTTTCAACAGTATAGTTTTTATAGTTTTGGAAAAATGTGTCTGTGATATACGGACGGACAGTCAGACAGACATGATGAATCCATAAGTGTTCCGTTTTTTGCCATTTTTCTACGGAAGTCCAAAAATGAATGGCGGTGGTATCGCGCGCTATGTCGCTTAGTGAACATTATGTCAATTACATATACCTAATATATATTTTCAATTTCGAAGATCGTTATTGCAGTTAACGATAACATGGTTGTTAAACCCTCTAGCATAATAAATTGTAAAACTTATGCAAGAGCGGCATTCTGCAGTAAGTGGCATGGAAATACATCGGACTGAATCGGAATTACACTGATAACATGATTGATATAATACGTTCGTATTCGGTTGTCACAAAAGTAATACTATAAATGCAGTGATTGTATCGCAACCGAGCTTACACTCGGAAACTGCTGAGTTAGAACATCGATCAACGGGGTTTACTCGTGTTTACACTGTACAGATGTAATGTTATAAACCTTCTCGTATACAGAGTGCTTTAATATAAATAATTTAAAAAAAGTAACGTGCTTTAAAAAAATCATCTTCATTTCAGCTATGATGTCTACATAAGCCTACCCAAAGTATTTTATGGGGGGTAGTTGGATTGGTGAGCGCAGTGTTAAAATAAGAACTTCTGTCTTCTTTTAAGACACCCACAGGAAAGATGGTTGATGGGGAGGTGCTATTCTTTCTTCGGCACCCCACGGATTTAAAAAAGTATGTCAACAAAAATTTTTTTGATAAGTACCGAGCAAGCAAGTTGGTGGCGTGACAGAATCACCAACAGCCATCCATCCATTCTCACTCCTACACTCTGTAATAGTAGTAGCATATTATACAGGCTGTAATATTAATGAATGATAATACTTTAGGGTGTGTATGGGTCCCGTATATAGAGTTTACTGTGAAAGTACCATTGCTGAAATGGGTACTTTTTTTACTTATTGTATGGGCAAATTTACGATGTTGAGGCATTTTTCATAAAAACCTGAAATTCAAAAGTAAGTATTTCAGGGCTGGTACGTTCATAGTATACTCTACATAGGAGGCACATACACATCCTAAAGTATAATTACTCATTTATTTTTCACCTTGTATAGATTAGTATATCTTGGTGCGGTGTGAATGAGCCTAACATATGAGTGTGTAGGTCCGTTAATGCACGCGGGCTTGTTACGGGCATTGTGCGCGGCCGCCAATGATACATTATTTTTATAACAATAAATCGTACGGGCAAACACCGGCGGTGGTCTGATTCCGCCCGCCACACGCGACTTAAGCCGTACCGTGCCTTACAATTGTTCACAATTAATCTAGCTTTATTCTTAAACGACTGGCACTAAGATTTAATTCTCAGCGGGCTTTCTTTCTTGTTCAATCTTTAAGGCAGAAACTAAAAAGGATTATCGTTTATTAATCAGAAAAGCAATTAAATCCTAACATGACTGAGACATTAGACTACTGCACCAATCACCATGCTGTTTTCTCTAATGCGTAGAACCATCTCGAGAAAGGTTTTAGTGTATTAATTGAATCCGGTAGGTGGCGCTGCTGTCAAGCTACAACCTTCACCGGGACAGCTAGTAGTATAAAATTACATTTGTAATATATTTGCCATATTTTATCTGGCCAACTAATTTTACCATCTAGGCGAGGGTTATTGATTAGTTCTCTGTTTTTAAACTCTTTCCCCTTTTGCGAATCGCTTTGTTACATAATGCTATTATGTATTTAAAACAACTAGATGTCAAAGATGACATTGACGTTGATGCCTAAGATAGTTTTAAGTTAGTCTCCTTGAGAGGCCCGGATAGGTTAGTGGGATCAGTGTACCTACATAGTTATTTATAAGATACTGTTTATTGTATTATCTACGTAGTAGAATAAAGTCTTATACGATTAACTAGAAGCGTATTATTATTAAACGTGTAATTGGATCCTGATAACAATAACACATATGCTGTGGCACTAAACATGGTGTCAGAAGAAGAAAAAGAAAATATTAACCAAAGAGAGGGTACGTCGAGAACGGCGAAAAAAGAAATTTCGAGACCGGCTGGGTGTGGTTCAACAACAATGACGACAATGGCTGCAAACGGAGTACAAAAGCTGGAAATTTCGACGGAAATCATCAACAATAATGCTGAAAACTTCAGAAAATGGACTCAGTCGTTCGAGATATATTTGCTGGCGTCGGGAATGGAGAAAACTGAAGACAAAAGGAAGATTGCTATTATGCTACACTCTGTGGGTGAAAAAGGTCTAAACATCTTCAACTCCTTCAATTTGGACCTAAGCAGTTCTACATTCAAACAAGTTAAGGAAAAATTTGTTGAATACTTTGAACCAAAGAAGAATTTGACAGTTGCAAGACACAGGTTCTTCACATTAAAACAACGTGTGAACGAATCATTGGACAATTTTCTGATGGAGCTAGAAAATGCAAGTCATTCATGTGAGTTTGGTACGCTTCGTGAATCCCTGGTGAAAGATATTCTCATCGCTAACATGGCCACAAACTTCTCACAAATTCGACAAAAGCTGCTACAAGAACAAGATCTCTCCCTGGAAAGAGCCAAGCTGCTGTGTAGAACACTCACTATGGCACAGAAGAGTGAAGATTCAATCAATGGGGGTGAAAGAAGAGAAGATGCCACCGTATACAAGATACACAGAAACCGTCCAAACAGTTCTCCGTCATCATCGTTTTCATCGCACCAGCATAGGAGAAAAACCAGATCTCCAGTGCCGCATTATCAACAAAGAAGATCAGCCACACCCGGGTCCAGAACAACGTGCGGGAGATGCAACACAACACATGCTCATCGCAACTGCCCAGCATGGAAGCATAAATGCAGGTCATGTTTTAAATATGGACACTTTACTAATTTATGTTATAAGAAAAATAATGTCAGGAATGTTGTTTCTGAAGTAGACAACTCAAATCTCGATGATGAAGTAACAAAAAATAGTGCTGAGAGATTTACTGTAGGGACATTGTTCAACATTGAATCACAAAGTAATAGTAATAGCACAATTTTAAGTAAAAATGATAATTCTTGGCATTATTTTCTTAATATAAACAATAAAAGAGTAGATTGCATAATTGATACTGGAGCAGATATAAATATGATGTCTTTAGACACATGTAAAAGCTCAAACCTAAAAATTAAAAATAAGGACAAACAACAATGTAAAAATTATAATATTTTTGCTTATAATGGTCATGAAATTCCCATAGTGGCAGTATCTAATGTATCCTGTCAATTAGATAATAAAGTAGAGCCTGAAACAATTACTTTTGTAATAACAAGTTTGAATTGTCCAACTGTAATTGGCTTACCAACTTGTATAAAGTTAAATTTAATAACAAAAAACTTCTCTGTAAATTGTCAAAATGACAATAAAATTGTGAAAAATATACATAACCTATATGAAAAAACATGTGACAATATTGTAATCAAATATAATGATGTTTTTCAGGGCCTAGGATGTCTTCCATATGAACACAGTATTGTATTAAAGAAGGATGTCATACCAAGAGTAGATCCCCCGAGGAAGGTACCGTTTGCTCTCATCGAGCCGTTAAGGAAAGAATTAGAAATCATGGAACAACTGGGAATTATACAAAAGGTTAACAAACCCACATTATGGGTAAGTAGTTTAGTCATTACCATGAAAAAGGCAGGAGGATTAAGGGTATGTTTAGATCCTAGATATTTAAATAAAAATCTATTGAGAAGTCATTATCCTATTAAAAATATTGATGAAGTCAGGTCAAAATTGTCTAAAGCTAAATATTTTTCCCACTTGGATGCGTTCTCTGGTTTTTATAATATAAAATTAACAAAAGAAAGTAGTGATTTGTGCACATTTCAGACCCCATTTGGTCGCTATAAATTTCTACGGTTGCCTTTCGGGATTAATACTGCAACAGAAATATTTTATAAAACTATGATTGATTTATTTGGGGACATTGAAGGCATAATTATTTGGTGTGATGACATTTTAATATATGGGGAGACAATTGAAATACATAATAAGAGGTTAGAATTATTTTTAGAACGGGCTAGGCAGGTAAATTTGAAATTAAACAAGCTCAAGTGTAAGTTTCTTTTAGAAGAAATAACATATTTGGGTTATATTTTTAGCAAAGATGGTGTTAAAATTGATCCAGATAAAATTAAAGCTGTAAAAAATATGTCTACACCTAAAAATATTAAGGATTTACAAAGATTTTTAGGCATGTTAAATTTTTTAGCCCCTTTCATTGAAAACTTAGCAGACAAAACTAATGTCTTAAGAAACTTGTTAAAAAAGGATATACCATTCCTATGGGATGATAATTATCAAAAGTGTTTTGAATCACTAAAAGATATTATTACTAAAGCACCTGTATTAATTAACTATAATTGCAATTTACCTTTAATTTTGTCAGTAGATTCATCCAAGAATGCAGTGGGCGCTGTTATCATGCAAAATAAGCGACCAATTGCATATAGCTCAAGAACATTGACAAGCTCTCAACAAAACTACGCTCAGATTGAAAAGGAATTGTTTGCTATACAGTTTGGTTGTAATAAATTTCATCAATATATTTTTGGAGGGCCTGTTACCGTTCATACAGATCACAAACCTTTAATTTATCTCTTTAAAAAACCTCTTCATGAAGTGCCAGCTAGGTTGCAGAGAATGATGCTTGCGTTGCAAGGATATGACTTAGAAGTAATTTATGTACCTGGTAAACATATGTATATAGCAGACACGCTATCACGAGCTTCACTCACTGATACATATGTACCACAATATGAACAAGACTTACAATATCATGTCAATTCAATTTTTTCTAATATTTCAGTATCAAAGTTATATTTAGAGTCAATATTAAATGAAAGTAAACAAGATGAATCATTAAATTTGCTTAAATCTTATATAAAAAATGGTTGGCCAACAAGCAAAAACAAAATTAACTGTTTGGTAAAACCATATTGGAATATTCAAAGTGAAATACATATAATGAATGATTTACTCTTTAAGGGCAATAGGCTCATAGTCCCAAAGGCTTTACAAAAGCAAATATTAGATAAAATTCACTGTGGTCATTTAGGTATAAATAAAACACTTAACATTGCTAGGGAAACAGTTTATTGGCCCAATATAAATGCAGACATTAAAAATTTAATTGAACAGTGTCTGGTATGTGCTAAATTTAAACCTAACACAAATAAGGAACCTTTGAAGTGTTATGATATTACACAACTCCCTTGGGAACGAGTAGGGGTTGATTTATTTTATTTTGATGGGGAGAATTACCTTGTCTGTGTAGATTACTATTCTAAATATTTTGAGCTAGCTTCTTTACATAAGAATTACAACGTTGATAACGTGGTGAAACACTTGAAATCATTTTTCGCACGCCATGGCATTCCACGGTCGCTAGTGTCGGATAATGGTCCACCTTTCAACTCTTGTAAGTTCAAATCCTTTCTGGTTGACTGGGATGTGGAGCATATCACGTCGAGTCCTTATTTCGCTCGTTCAAATGGCCAGGTCGAGGCGGCTGTGAAAATATCAAAAAACATACTACGTAAGTGTGCTCTAGATAATTCTGATGTATATTTAGCATTGCTACACTACCGGAACACAGCTAAAGGCGATTTTCCCAGCCCAGCATCATTATTAATGTCTAGGAGTTTACGTATGAATATACCTGTCCTGTGTAAAAAACTAAAACCGAATTTAGTAAAATTTTCTGTTTACAAAAAATCTTATGTCAAAAATAAAAACAAAATGACATATTACTTTGACAGATGTGCAAGGCAAAGGAATGAAGTCTTTAAGCCTGGAGATGACATTTATTTTAAAAAGAATCCCAAAGATTTTTGGACTCCTGGTGTAATACATAGAAATCTAGATTGTGGTAGGTCTCATTATATTACCGATATGAATGGTGTTATATATAGGAGAAATAGAGCGCATATTAGACATAGGAAAAATAATTTAAAAAAGATAAATCCTCCTTCCTCTTTTGCGGGTGACAGTAAAGATGAATTTAAAAAAATAGATCCTTCTTATATTGGTCATGATACGTGCAATATACTTCCCATAAATCCTAGTTGTTTCACGAGTGAAAATTCTCAGGATATTAGTAGGCATAATGATAACTGTGTTCCTGTGGAAAGGCAAATAGGTACAGATTATGTTACCAGATCTGGTAGAACTGTAAAACAACCTAAATTGTACATACATGAGAAATTTAATTAGTAAGTTATATTTTGTAATCATGTATATTTTAAGCATTATTAAATTATAATTATTTTAAGAAAAAGGGAGATGTTACATAATGCTATTATGTATTTAAAACAACTAGATGTCAAAGATGACATTGACGTTGATGCCTAAGATAGTTTTAAGTTAGTCTCCTTGAGAGGCCCGGATAGGTTAGTGGGATCAGTGTACCTACATAGTTATTTATAAGATACTGTTTATTGTATTATCTACGTAGTAGAATAAAGTCTTATACGATTAACTAGAAGCGTATTATTATTAAACGTGTAATTGGATCCTGATAACAATAACACATATGCTGTGGCACTAAACACGCTTCATAAACGTAATTGCCTACAATCAACGTCATTGTAATCAGAACAAAAAAATACAATGACGTTGGAATAGTGACTAGATAGCTTATATACGCTGTAATATTTTTATATGTTTTTACATGTAGATAAGTTAGATTAGAATTAAGACCGCTGTGAACCTATTTTTGATTACATAACTGTATTGAATTATCTTGGAATATAATAGTCCTTAATTAAAAACGTAGAAAAATACACACGCTCCTTTAATTAGGCTGAGTATTCAACAAGCGGCGGATCCGATCTGTGTATAATGAAACGTAACGGCCTTAGAAACGAAATTACTGATTTTGTTGCCTTTTAATTAGTGCTATAGCACCGTTCTCACAATTGAAAATGCCGGCGATAAGTATGGGTTAATACCAAACACGTTTAACTGATGACCTACTAAACTGATAAATTTAAATGTTATAGCATTTATTTACAAACACGCTTCCTTAAAAGGGTATGAAAATAGAGCCATTTCTAATAATAACATTGAAGCATTTTCATCGTTGAATCTGCTTTAAGTAGTTAAAAAATCTTAATATAATATAATCAAACATTTTGTTAGTTACCGTATACATATATACATACCACAGAAAGCGATGCATGTTTCGATATAAATTGAATGTCTTAATTAAAAAAAATGATTGCCAATTTTCATAACAAATTAAAGTGAGTAGCAACTCACACATCGAACACGCCTCCCAATATTCTAATTAATTGGAAAAACTTAATCTATTCGAATCTACGCGAATCAAAAGTTTTAATCAATAAACATACAATTAAGGGTCAATAACGATGGCTATTCTTTTAATCAAACGTCAGATTTAGACAATTTTTCATAATGACTGTGTCAGATGTTAAGCCTATAATAAATTAGCTTGTACTATAAATATGAATAATTATGTTGTGTTAAAATATTTTTATCTATATAATTTTAGACAACATAAACAATCTAGAACTCATTTTTGTGAATTAAAAAGAATAACAAAGACAAAGGTGCAAGCAATTTAAATTTCTAGTAGCAGAGCAGTACAATTTAATGACAAATGTATAATGGAGATAATAGACTGTTGTAGTTTAGCGAGAATAAGATGGGAAATATCTTTTATTTGCTTATAACTTTTAGTCGCGTCAACCTAAATAACTATTTCTTATAGATTTCAACTTTATTTAACATTTTAATTTGTAACAATGTGATATTCGATACTAGGCCACATCTCTATTCAAGGAATGGGGCTTATATATATATATACGTGACATGGCCACAGTATATGCATGTGTGGGCAGTGGGCACACACACGCGTGTCTGCCGGCCGGTACCGGTAGCGCTCGCAAGCGGCTACCGGCGCGCGGGGCTCTATCATCGCCCATCGCCGCTTGATTTATTACACAAACAACCACATTTCTCAGTGGCTTTTAAAATTGAAATATACTTTACTAATTGAATCAAAAAATCAATTAATTACCCATACTGCCTTTGATTAATACGAGCTTTTATGGAGAGCAACGACCATTAGACGCGATTGGGAAATGTTCGTTTCTTGTTCGTTGTACTTTCACAGATTACATAATTTTCAATTTCTACGCATTTTGTAGGCCCTCTAAGATTTGTTATTTCAAACGCTTCATTATATGACATTAGATATTTTGTACGTTATTTTTACTTCTTGCATTGTACGTTTTAACTTCTTGCATTAAATTTAATGCTGGTCGAACGTTACAAACAATCATTTAAGTTTATTATCACAATATCAACACATAAATTATGCATAAGTGTGAAGCGGCTACATTATTAAAATTTTATTCGAATTATAGAGTCGAATCATTCATTAAAAGAATATTCGAATTCGTTTACAGGACCATTATATTGAATGACAGCGCGCGTGCCCGCGCCGCGACCAGTGTAATATGACCCCCGCGAGAGTACGGTCCGGGGTCTTTCCCTCCACGTACCAGACCGGATCATACGGTCGGAGGTCGCAGTTAAATGGAACCGTTACCCGGCGTCGCCTTTAAATAGGAAACGACACGTTTATCCAATTAGAAATTCACCATATCTGTGATAGTCGAGAGGAAACTCGAGCAATCAACTTGCAGCACTATCACAGTTTATTCAATTGTCGTAATGAAGTTATGCGATGAGCAGTGAGCAGTAATGAGCGCGCCTTGTAGGGTGCATGTTACATCACTTTTTTAAATAACATCTTAACTTGCGCCCGTCTGGCTTAAATTAATAAATCAGAGTTATCTTGGAGTTCACTGAGAGGTAAATATTTAATACTTTTATTTGGCACAAGTGGGCCTGAAAAGTACCTTAGTACGTAAAGTTAAAGGTCTATAATATTTATTTTTAATGTATTCAGGATAAATTAAAATGCGAAGCAAAGAGTAGGAAATTTTTATTAGTGCTAGATATTTTTAGATGATATTAAATATTTTATTTTAATTTTCATTCGTGTGTGTTGTAAAATAATTAAGTATTTTTGAATCAATTCTAAGATTATAAGAATATTTATTAAAATTAATTTAATACCTATAATAAAATATTATGCAATTGCATTACAGTTTGTTTTCGTAAGAAACGTGTAAAACACGAGTCCGCCTGCTCGTTAACGATATAATATTTTAATTAATTTCTTTGCTGCCCCGACTTGAAGTGGTACAAATATGAATATTTAACTTATAAATGTAGTTAGTATCTCATACTGATAAGATCTAGTCGCTAACGCGGCAGATATGCAGTTTCTCGGTATCCACTAGATTACAAATAGGATAATATTGTGACGCCGACAGTAATGTAATCCATCTCTAACTACACCGATAAAGAATATTCATTAATTATACCGCTTAAAGAGATCACATATAATTAAAACTATTATTGTTTTAGAAAATACGCCACATTTCTTGAAATAACACAAAATCATAACTAAATTACGATGAATTTAACACTAAGTAAGAAGATTAGCATTAAAATAATATTCACGCTTATAGGTACTCGTAAAGAACAAAAGATCTAACGCCTTACTTTGATGAGTGAAATAGGTTGAGATTTAGTTGGAACGTGCGGTAATAAGAGGAAACAGCCTCTCAAGCGGTTCGGTGCGGCCGTCGTGTGCCGAGCGCGTGCCCGACACTACTGCGACACCCGACGTCGCTCGTCCGACAAACCGACATCTTAACAACACGAGGAAACGCTTTATACTGTCGGGTTTCGATGACAATAATTCGACATTAACGAAACTACGTTTCATAACTCGACTACCTGACGACACGACGGCCCAAAGACTCAACGAAGTGTCCAACAACGACTCGACCTATTAACGAAACAATAAAACGCATCAGATCATCAGATCAGCCTGATCGGACTGTGGTGACATTTTTACTACACGACGATACATTTTACAGACCTGACCATACGACAACGGCCCAAAGATTCAACGACGACTCGACAGTCCGGCCTCACTGCCTTCTGACCCCATTCGTAAATCATATAATCTCATTCCGAAACAGGACCCACTATGAAATTTACTACTTAATATAATTGAACATAATAGAAGATAAAGCTATTTATAGTCTTGAGTAATGGCTTCAAAATTTAATTTACTAGCTCTATACCACAGCTTCGTGATTGTAGAGCTTAAAACGTTAAATTAATGAGTATGATACGAAAACGTGAATTTATATCATTAGGTGATGGATTCAATAAGCTCTGTTCTCTCTCTTCTTGTAATTACAAATTTAAGAAGCTCCAAAATCTAAATTCTACAATTCCAGAGTGCCGAGTGCGAGTTTTTGTCACTGCCCGCCATGAAGAAGTTCAAGTACAATTTATATGATATCGAACCAACATCCCTAGTGACAAAGTATAGTAACTAATTCTATGCCATACAAATTGTAGTAAGTAAGTACCAGTAACAAATCTCGCACTCCGAACACGGCAGTGGAATGTGACTATCATCTTAACACATTAAAGTAATCGTGTAATAGCTTTGTAAATAAGTAAATAGGGGATTTAGCACGGCACCTCGCCGCCACAACGAGCATATCCTGGCTCGCGCCGCCGTGATTCCTAATATTATATTTAGACGTGACACCGGTCGTTTGTATCAATTGCTGTCTGCCACAGGCCACTGATATACGGCGACTTACGACTACTTTAGACAATGACGGGACAATTGCGACCGGCGACGCCCCGAGATGTCGGATGCCGGCATTACACATATAATCATATCATATAAATTCCACAGTTGCGTAACCCGAAACAACGGTGGACACGGGGCAACAGTCGCAGACAAACGACCGATGTGGATTCTGGACACGAGCTATGAGATCCTTACTTTTAAGAAGCAATCCTTATCATCCAACTACGACGAAGCCAAAAAAGGTAATGATTTTGGCGGGCCATGTATGTACTATTATAAAAAATATTACTTCAGTTGTCTTTTCCTTCGTATAAACTTTAACTGTCCGAACGTATAAACTTTTTGCGTCACTATTATAATATAATATGTAACTATAAGGCTACTTCTAGCTAGAGGAATAGCTCTTGCGGAATCCTAAAATCTCAAGTATGTCATCTCAATAGTAATGGTTGTGTAAATTGCGCGTGAATGCAGATTGTAGAGCGTGCTTTAGATTTTCATTTGTCAATGTCATTTGTCCTGTCAGCTAAATATATGCATGCCTACATTTTCTATTCAAATCTTACAACTAAATAATATTCACAAATTGCCGCTTGCGGTTTTACCCGACTTAATAAATTATAACCGGTACCCTGGTTCTCGACAATGCCATATTAATAAAATATCGACCTATTATACCTATATTCCTTATCATATCACGTTACGATATCACGGCATTCGTAATGCAGTCAACGGCGACGATAACTCATACCGGTGGTTACAAATTGCCGTCAAATGTAATATTCACTAAATCTTAATAGAGCTAGTTTTATTCATCTAAAAGATCGATATCCAGCGCACGTTTCACGTAATAAATAATGAAATCCTACGATTAATGAAGGTATAAATGATACACGACACAATGCTCGCAGGCTGCGGGCTGCGGCGCCGCGCCGGCACAAATGGTTCTAATGAGCGGATCCTATGAAAGCTTTTTAATTTCCCATCGGACGACCACCGCTACGGTCGGCCGGTAGTGCGCCGGTGGCGTGGCCGGCCGTCAGCTCCCCGGACTTATCTCCCGCTATTAATTACGCCTAGATATGCACCGGACAAGTTTTAATGCGACCGCTTCATTTGTACCGCCGAGAGTGCCATATCGGACGTTACACGGCGATAAGTTTGTGCGAGTGACGGCCGGTCACCCGGCCACTTTAGAACAGCGGCGCTATCGGTGTCGCTATCGCTACACCTAGATGACTGATAGCTTCCCCGGCTAAACGTGCTCCACTTTGCACCGATCTTTATCTGCGTCTATTTTAGTGTAACTCGTATTCGCATTTTCTTACACTTGTGCAATTACGGTTCGCTCGCGAAAGAAATGCGATCGAGTAGCCGCGGACCGCCCGCGCCGAGCTGCGAGTACATCAGAAGCGTGGCCCGCTGCTACAAATAAACACGAACAACTTGATCCTTATTTTCATCTTCATAAAATTATCTTATTTTTGTATTTAATTATCGTTTAGCGGATACTAATTTACCTAAGAATTTTTTCCTTTCAGCTAAATAACGCTTACGAGTAGTATTTTAAATGCTTATCTACATTTTTAAACAACGTGAATTTACTTTTTGACTGACCAAAAGCAAAAGGCGAAGGACATGTACAAATAAATGCATGAAGTATCGAAAGTATCGAAGAATTAGTGTATCCTATTAGCGAAAAAACGCGTGCGGCGAACATTATTGCTAATAGGCTGCCTGTTGATACATCGTATCGTGTGCAGAATTATAAGCCTAGCTGATGAATAAATTATTAACAAGTCCCGATCGTCAGGTAGATCAGGCACTGTTGAAATCTGTTAACGAATCAAACAATTGATCATCGCATATATCACGCGGGTCAGGCAATAATTGCTGCGTCTTGTCAAACAAGAATGAGGCACGGGCGCGCGGCACGCACCGCGCTTGCTCTTGCGGAATACACTATGAATATATTATACAGTATACACCCTGTATATTTTAAGCAACAGATAATATATCTATGTTATGTTAAATAAAAACTCATTCAAATTAAGCTGAGCGATTCCTTATTGCAAATATATTTAAGTCACGATCTTGTAAATATAAATATTTATATTTTACTAGAGGTCGTCCTGTAGTCCAAATTTTACCATAATTTTTATTAAAATTTCTGATGTTCAAGTTTTAAAGGTTCTTTTGCCTCTACTCAATAAAAATTATAATATCAAAATATGTTGTTTATGGAATCTGAAATATAGATTTACGAAGATTCTATTATTTTTCGCACTTTCAAGAAAATCTGCTATTTTTTTAATATTATGTTAACTTTTAATTGAGCACTGGCTCACCTGATATTATCGCCACTGCAACTCTTGTCAGCCAGATCGACATGGGCAGAGGTAAGCAACCACGAAAATCCTTTGATATGATCTTAGTGCCCGTGGGACAAGCAAGCAAGTCTTGACTCCGCTACGAAATTAATCAGAAGTAAAGTAGAAGGCGTATAAATTATTCCTATTTCCCTCTCCGACCAAATCAGGAATGCTAATTAATAAATTTGGCAAAAATGTTTGAAAGCTGGGAAATTATTAACACTGTTCACGAGCGTGTCGATAGTTATTTTGCGTATCCAAATTTACAATTTGCTGCATATTATTATTGCAGTTTTATTAATTGATATAAACGTGATTTTAAGAAACGTTAGCAAGCTACACTCCTCTATATCAATACATAGTATAAAACAAAGTCGCTTTCGCTGTATGTCTGTCCGTATGTACGTTTAGATTTTGATTGAGATCGGATTTTGATGCGGTTTTTTTTTAATAGATAGAGTGATTCTTAAGGAAGGTTTGTATGATAATAAATGCATAATATAGTAGAGAAACACTGATAAATTTAAAGGTTTCTAATGTGATGTCGTAAATAAGCACGTTTTTTTGCGCTTATATTGCAAACGCTGGCTGAACCCTACGAGATAGACCAAAATAATGTACTACAGTATTGTTCACCTTAAAAAGTTCAACAAAAAAGTCCGCGATGGTATATGTCTATCTCTTAGGGATAACCCACCATAACCATTTGTATCCTTTACTAAAAAATGGTTATTTACGAAGTGATTTTAAACAATACAGCATTAATCCTTATCCAATTAAGTACCTTAAATAAATTGTGCATTTATTATAGATCAATATTTTAAGCGAATATTACCGAAGATATTACAAATTTAAAATTCAGGGTCGTAGTTGTTTGCGCCGCGGCGGTACCGACCCGCGGCCGGCCGGGGGTCGGGCGGCGTAATATATAAAAATGAATTGCTGTTCGTTAGTCTCGCTAAAATTCGAGAACAGTTGAACCGATTCGGCTATCTTTGGTCTTGAAATATTCGTGGAAGTCTAGGGAAGGTTTAAACGGTTTCTATGCTCAACGAAGTGAGCACGGGTCAGCTAGTAAACTATAAGTTTGGGGAATTTTATACTCCCACGTCCGCGCAGTTTTTGTAAAAATAATGTTTTTGTTTAATGCTAAACTGTTTTTTCGGAAAACTTGAAACTTTTCAATTACTAGAATAATTTTGAAACAAGAAAAACAAACTATTAAAAGGAAATGTCTATTTTAGATTTCCTACAAAAACCTGTTCGCCGCAAACAGTACGGGTCAGAAGAGTGAAGACTGAATAATTGAACAACGGAAGATAAGCTCGAGTATAGTATTTGTAAAGTTTTAGATAATGAGACAGCATTTAGATATAAATATCGAGGCGAGTTTGCCCGCAGATTGTACTCACTTCCTATTCCAATGCACTTAGTAAACTTTCAGATTTATTTACGCAAATATTCAGCTTAGAATTATCTCTCCTATTTCGATAATATCAAACTCTAATCTGCGTTAAGTCAAGCGACACAATGAAGGAAATTCTTATCTGAGCTAAAATGATTTATTTTATTGCCTTCAATGCTAAAATGTAGGTAATAAACTAAATACGACCCAGTCGGTGTCTTAATTATTATTCTGTGGCTGAATTTAATATTTAATTTATAGGCTATTGATTGTTATGTTACCTTTACAGGTCGTTTTTACGTAATTCAATTAAGGTTTCCTAACTATCAGGTTGTGACATTTGTGTTAAACTTCAATCATTGTCTTTTATAGGTGTACAAATATGAAAATAACAATTCCACGCCTAAAATATGTACAATGCTACTTACAAATAAACGGAAATAACTAAAACAGATACCGAAGTAACCATTTACTTAATTTCTCGTTATTGACAAATCATTAGCCTATTAAATACTTTTACTGTGAAAAAGTATACTAATCCTCTACCACAAAGTAATTAAACTCTGACTCTTCACAAATTTAATCAATTATCGACGATAAAGTAGCAAAATGAGTTAAAATTGATCACCTTAATAAATATCGTATACGGACGCATGTAATTAATACTTTTCAACGGCATGAAAAATATACACTCATTAATGGCATTAACAGAAAAGCGACCATTAAAATATTAGATATGGAGGTGACATAAAACGTTTTAAAAGCTTTCTCATAAGCGATTAGGTTTTTAGATGATATCGGGAGCGGCAACAGAAGCCGCCTTATCTGGCAACATTGAGGCGGCCGCGGGACTAGTAACCGGAGACGAGGGAGCAGCGGTCCTCGGTGTTGCCATAACTCAAAACGATAACAGCCCTAGCGGATTGTTGACGACAAATAACACAGATAGCCACCTGACCGTATCCGACGTTCGATGATATTTAATATTTTACATGCCTTATCTGATCACGCGTGCTACTTCTGCTTTAAAAATACATTATTGCTCTAGTAATTATCGTTTAGATGAAATTTAGATGTGGGACGGTTGATTAGGTAAATATTCCGTGTAGCTTAACTTTGATACGTATGCTTATCGATCGAGACGACCAGCTGGCTTACTCCCGACAGAATCGAGAAGCAAATCAGTTCGACCTCAACGGCTTTTAGTATTCTATTTGGTGGAGTACTTTGAAACTAACCAAGATAAAGAAAATCGTTAGATCGTAACTTTTTGTACTCCCGACCAAATCAATCGACTGAAAGTCAAAATAAACAAACGTCAATTTATTCGTAAGTAGGTACGCGGCACGATCGTATCTGAATCAAAAGCGAATTAGTTTGTAGAGTAAGGCCCCAGTAGTCCAGAGTTATTTAATAAATAATAGTAAGTTTTTATACTCCAAATCTTCCTTGATCAAGCCAAGTTATAATAACTTCTAAAATCTATACGAATTCTCGAAACTTGGCTTCCTATGCAAAAGGTAAGCAGCAAGTTTGAAAATACAAAATTGGAAATGCAAATACATCCCAGTTTGTATCGGCGATGGTATCCACCTTATTGTTGATCCAGTAATTTGAATTTATTGCACCATGAATAAATGGTATTTATCTGTGAACATATCGAGCGTGGCCTTCGTGAGAATACTTGCCACCACAGAAGCCACATTACCTTGGACAAGTCGTATAGAAAAGGAATCAACACCTGCTCGAGCTTACTCCAGATTTATATTGTAATTGAAGTTGTTTATTTCAAAATAATAAAATATTTGAAACACGTTTACGGGATTAGTGGATTATAATTTGTACATTAAAATTTGTAAACAATCCCGGTTATAAAAGTAGATACACGTAGGACGTGGCTTCTCGATCCTTTGATCGAAAATCTACTAAGGGCCGATTTTTCAATCGTCAGATAACTTTTATCTGTTGAATAAACATGTGACTTTGACATTTGTTGCATACAAAATCTGCCAAAGTCACATATTTATTCCTTAGATAAAAGTTATCTGACGATTGAAAAATCGGCCCTAAATGGATTAATGATATTAGATACTTATGATTGATGCGATAGGTACGTCTCTAAATTGATGTTGCTTTATGGAAATTTCACCAAGTTATAAAGAACGAAAATCTTAAACAGTTTTCGTTCGTACAGTCGAATAAAACAACATGTTCGAGCCGCATTACCACGCTTTGGAGCGCTCGTGTCGTCGTAATCAATAGCATGGGAAGTAGCTAATCTCGCGTACTCCTTGTTGAAGATGTGATTGTTTCTCCTTAACGGGCGAGTCGTTCTAATCGCGACATCCTCCAGCCGCGCTCCGGCGTTAATTAGACCCGGCATTCTACTGAATAGAAGACATGGAACACGGGTCAGATCCAACGAAACATAGGTCCATTATCTACACTCGAGGAACCGAGGGCATTATGTTTTAGCGGGCGCGACCCGCTCCGGACCCGCAATCAGGAATCATTATTTACGGACAGTTATTATCACCTCATGGCTTTTCTGGTTTATTATCGGTTCCGCTCGTTATGCTGTCCCGTGACGGATAAATTATGCTATTAAGTTAGCAGATTGACAAAGTTATTTATGGTATTGAGTGCGAGCGGTGATTTGTGCGCCGCCGGTGATGAGCTCGTGACCCGCGATTGTTTCACGTTATGAAAGGAATTATGTTTGAATACAAAATAAATGTTTTTCCTCGTTGTGCCGGCGTCTGTAAGTATAGCACCGGGGCTCTTTCATTATTGTTTCTCTTCAACGATTATGTTATTATACTCTTAAGATTATGTTCATTCGAGTATCTGAATTAGTGTATTTATAAATTCGATTACAATGTACGGGCCGTGAAACTGCTTATTATCGGCATGGAAGGTTTATGTAATGTTTTGATAACCATAATATTCTGTTGTTGAGTAAGTTTGTTTTGTAAATAGGTTATGACTTCGACACTTAGGTCGTTCGTTCTGAATTATAATTGAATAATTAGGTACTATTTACGAATTATTAAATCGCAATTTATAGCTACTCATAAACTCAGTTGAAAAACAAAGGCGGATTAATTAACGAAAGGTACACGAATACTAATTATTGGGGACGGAGCCGAGTCGAAACAAAATACACGCAATAACGCAATAATTAATTTATCTGGACAATAAAACGAGACCGGTGATAAGTGCGTTTGTTGAATACTAAACGGATTAATGATACTGAAATAGTTTAATTGAAATTGATATAATACAAGAATAACCTGTTCCTTACTGAGCAAAGCTTCGTTTACATTCAACTTGTTACGTAGATAATGGTAAATAAATAAATATAATTTATATAAGTACATATACCTACTTTAGAGTTTGTAATTAAATTTTGATTTACAGATAATTTTTTAAAAGTTTGTTTTCGAAACTTACATTATATTGGTAACTAATTGGGTACTTGGCTGTATTTTTGAGTGAATAAATAAATATAATTTATATAAGTACATATACCTACTTTAGAGTTTGTAATTAAATTTTGATTTACAGATAATTTTTTAAAAGTTTGCTTTTGAAACTTACATTATATTGGTAACTAATTGGGTACTTGGCTGTATTTTTGAGTGAATATACTCAGTTAGTATAGTCAACAAACAATAGTTTTTAGTTTTCTGATTTATTTAAAAATAATTAAAGCACGTTCGTGAATCTTGTGGATACGTCCCATACAAAAGTCACAAAAATGCTACAAACAATCAAGTTTTTTTTAAACTTTTAATAGTTAGTATAAAATTCTTTTTGTAAACTTTATCCCATCAAAAACATAACTTGTAAAAAGTGCCAAGTCTCGCTACTTAGCTCTTTTACCGTAATAACTTGTGAGATACAATATGTTATGCTAACAACATCTTATAGTGATCATATCAATATTATTAAAAATATTTAATGTATTAAAGAAATAAGTAAATTGACTTTGCAATCGCGTGAAAACATAATATACTTACATAATATTTATCTCACAAGTGATACATATATAATCGGATAATCCCAAGTGATTCTACTATTTATTTAAAATATAAAAGATTTTTATTTATTTATTATTATTTGTTTATTTTATATTTGGAATAACAACAGCCATCAATCTTAATCTGATTATAACTACAAAAATGGATAATTTAAGGTCAGTATATTCATCTATTACTAGTTACTACAGATATCTTAAAAAGTAGTTAGTAATAAGTGCATATTTCAATGATACACGCTAAATAATTATGGGAATGACGACAAGTTGAAAGTAATAATCATAGACTACATTTTATATTTCGTGCTATATAAAAATATAACTAAGAAAATGTCGCCAGCACTTACATAATAATAATAATATCTATGGACGCTTCACACCACGTCAATCTGGCCCCGTGCTAAGTATCCGACTAACTTGTGTTACAGGTACTAGACAACCGAAATATATTTAATACTTTTATACTAGACATAATATATAATATAAGTATGTTTAAGATGACCCAGGAACACAGAAAACTTTTTGTTCCTGCGCCTCGGCGGAATTCGGACCCACGCAAAACAAAAAAAAAATTCAGAATAAACAAAATAAGAAAATTACTCTCAAATACCCAATTCAAAACGATATAGCCCCATCTTGTGTTTGTTAGTTTTTTACGACTAGTGTACCTTTTCTGCTAGAAATTACAAAGCCTGTCAGTTCAAGGCCACAAACAATGAATAAAACATATCTCCCATTCAACAAAAAGTATCATCGAAGTTTTGTTTCGCAATAAACAACAATCAACACGATTCTTTATATCACGTTAGCTCATGAGTATCAGTCGTGGACCGGGCGATACAGCGCAATGAAATCCAACACCGCGACGAATCGAATGTCCTGTCCGGTTTGAAATTTGTGCAATATTTCGCCCTTTTCGCAGATATCCAGCCCGTGTCTAACCGACGTGAAACACAATATCTGCAGTGCACTCCATAATTTATACGCAGGCTTCGACGCTTTATGTATTAGTCAGGGTGTAATCTTAAATTATTGTCTATCATACGCACTGTATCTGAGACTGGTTGACGGACCAGTCCCGTATCTATTGGGCAGTGGGCTATACGGCCATATGCTGCAGAAGTCGAGTATAGACCATTGAATTCTACACAAAATATCTGCGAAGACAAGGATGACACAGGATTAAACCGGACAAGAGTTCATCTTACGGGATAATTGAAAAGGATATTTCATCGGACTTGATACAGATTCAA
This sequence comes from Celastrina argiolus, assembly GCA_905187575.2. Taxonomy (NCBI): domain Eukaryota; kingdom Metazoa; phylum Arthropoda; class Insecta; order Lepidoptera; family Lycaenidae; genus Celastrina; species Celastrina argiolus. The sequence continues at coordinate 9,814,602 of LR994589.1, forward strand.
ATGAACATTGAAAAGCTAGTGCATTGTAAGAATAATGCAAAAGGTCGTTAAAAGCTTTCTAGTGACTGTGATACTTGCTGTCTAAAACTTTTATAAATACTGACTAACATAGTAAATACCTGCTGACGCATGTACTAAGTATATTGTCACTTATATTATTTTCTGAATTTCTGTAATTGTACCAGCTTATGACCTCTCAGTTGACAGTACTATTGTTTATCCAGCACGCTGTATGCATGTAGAGACAATTATTTTTTTCGAGGTGTAGCAATTTACGAGGTCGTCGCATTCCAGCGTGGATTCGTCGCTTTACCTAAATGTATTGAAACGAACGCGATTCGTGACGCTCGCGCCGGCGGCGCCACCAAACTAGTTCTCTGATTGGAATCTCCAAAACCAGATAACTTATAATTTAAATATCAATTAATATTGATATCAACATAAGCTATTATTTTATTACAAACTCGTCACGTTCTTAATTCGCTACTTATAATAAAGTTTATGTGTTACAAAAGTATTAATTTATCACTTCAAGAATACATAATCCAATTTACATAATATAATTAACAATTTTAGACAATTTATAAATATATATATATTTAAAAATGTTATTATTATTATTATTATATATAATATGTACAGAAGTGTATGTGTTCAGAAGTGTCTATGTGATTTTAATAAATGAGGTATCAATCGATTGGTAATGATGCCGCGAGTGACATAGGCTATATAAATTTTTTATTTAATATTTTTCTGTTTCCACATCAAATATAACAATTATTATATTTTTATTAAATTGACCATTACATAGATAGTAACTAAACAACACCGAGATAGTACTTGTACGACCGCATTTTAAACGTTTATTTTAAATTTAACGATAAAATATAATAATTAATAAAATATTTAAATACATATTCGTTATGTGCTTGCCAAGACCTATCTTTTGATACCAAACACGTAAACGATACCAAACATTAAATTTTTTTTGAGACAGTTTTTTAGGTTTAATTTTCAAAATCCAATTTTTTTTTTAAATTTATATTGCCTATGTTACTCGCGGTATTATTACCAATCGATTGATACCTCATTTATTAAAATCGGACCAGTAGTTTAGCTGCTACGAGGGAACATACATACATACATACAAACATACATACATACATACAAACATACTTACATACATAGACTGCCAAAATCATTACCCTTCCTTTTGGCTTCGCCGAAGTCGGGTAAAAACGCCATAAATACAATATACCTAATATTATATAAATAATTCAGATAAAATTAGACGCCGCCGTGTAAATATGATTGGCACATTTTCTGATTAGCTTCTAAATTTGGAAATGAGAATGTATTGACATAAGATTGCTATTTTCACATCATATTTCTCTTCGATTGACATTTATATTCTAAGTCTACATACTTTGCAAAGTAATTAATTATTTGGTTCTAATAATTTTACCTTGTCAAGAAAATTTTGCTATTGAAACTTTACCTACTGTGAAATTGGTATGTCGCAATTCCAATAATTAGATAATATTATGTATTACAATATTACAATAGATGAGAAAGTGCAGAAATACGACGAAGCCAAAGGGAAGGGATTTTCTACGTGTGTATGTATACTGTATGATTGGTTCATCGTAGCGCCTAAACTACTAATCCAATGAATGAAGTGTCACTGGATTCGTAATGATGGCCCGGATGACAAGCTATATTTCAGCATAGTCGGGTCATAGATTTTAAACATTTATAGTAGTCTCAAGTAAGATATTAAAAATATTTGCCGCTTATATAAATCTTATGTAGGTATGCCTAAGAAAATTATAGTAAATAGAGACCGACTAAAAATTTCCATAAACACCTATTTATTAGTAAATGTCATGTAAGGTGTAATCCGAGTCGCGAATACCCGGAGTCCGCGGTGGTCAACTCCAGCAGTAATAGCCGCTTAATGGAAACTGACGCCGAGCTCACCCGACCCAGCGACGAAATATAATATTAACAACGCAATCCCCTACGCGGTGAAATGGCCGGCCGTCGATGGGAGTTGGAGTCCACGAGCTATATCGTTTATTATTATCATTATATATTTATTCGTATATGTGAACCAAAAACTTTGAGTACCTACAGTTACAGAGTATGACAATTGTGGGAATGGAGGAATATCATTTTTGAAAATTTTAATTGACAGTTACAGATTATGTAGAAGGTGTACAGAAAATTATATTTCTTTAAATAATACTTAGTTTTTTTCTTTTTATGAATAAAAACCCAGTATAAAATCTAAACGAAACGAAATACCGTTCACGGGACCAACTCTGGTAACGATAAGTTTGCGGACTCGCGCATTATCCTCTGTCCAATTTTTTGCAATTGTTTCATATTATGGGTGTATCTTCGAACACTTTTTTCAAAAAACGTTCTCCTCGCGTTACCTGTTTATCGCATCGGTATGACGGCATTATTCTGAGTTATGGTCGGATCGGGGAGAAACGCATAGCGTCTCGCGCTTATTTATTGGCATATAATAGCTTCTAATGGATGCTATTGAATCTGCCACCTGGATATCTCGCGACCGGGCAGGCGGGGCTGCTCGATGGATGTGAATATTCATAACCGCGAACGCTCGGACCTCACTCGATATTTAATTGATACCCTGCACCGAGCACACAAAAAGAGTAATCGCTCGTTAAGACTCGATTGTTTCTCGATAAAAAGAAACATCGCGAGCGCAATTTAAAGGGTTGAAATTGATTTTTGTCTCGACAATTATTCCGGCACATTCTACGTACATTTATAAAAGGATGATATCGAGACGAACGAATAAGTACATATTTGAATTTATTCAGACCTTTCGCCGATAACACGTGGCACTGTTCTTTTATTTGTACAACACGACGAATGGAGTGCAATTTATTGATACTGTGTTCGATAGGCAGTAGGCCGTCCCACGCGAGAGCCCGAGTCGGCCCTCCGAGGGAACGGTGAGGACCTATGCTAAATACGCGCCATAAATAGCGGAGGTTATGGTGTCGTAAAAACAATGTCAAGCTGCGCGGACTCGCCGAGTACAGCCATCATCGCACCACGAACCCGACACTTCTCTTTCATTTTGCACTTCTTATTAAACATTTACTTACACTTCACAGTTTCAACTTATTTTATGGGGTTTTAATGCTGCTTTTATGAGTTTGAACTTCAAATGTTTACTTTCATTATACAGTAATTATGATACTTAAATCGTAGTTTTAGTTAATAGTAGTAAAGAGTTTGCCTTCGCTGTATTAAAATATTTCGCAAACTGTAACTTTTAGCTTTAGGTACAACGAGAAAAACTTTGAGTACAATATTAGATTTTTTTTTTAATAACACTTAGATATACATATATATATATAAATACCAAATGAATTAAAATAACAACAACACACTTCCTCACTACATAATGAAGTGAATAAAAATAAGTACAACTCACAATTTTCTATTTTACACAATTTTATTAGGTACATGTGATCTGTCACAACCACGTCACAACCGTGTCTCAGAACTTTAGCAGGTAAGATTGACAGCCAGATTATTAATATTATGTCTACAACAAAGAGATTATCGTATAATTAGATTATTCATTTCGTTTGTTTTAGATTTGTTACTCCAATTAATGTCAGAGATCACTGACCGTGTGTAGTTTTGGGCACAATTCGGCTGTCACGACTGGATTAGATACTACACAATTTGTTTAACTTACTTTAAGATTCATGGAGTATATTAACCATATTCAAACGCTTTACAAATCGTATGATTATTTGATGATAAAAAAGAAATAATGTTAGTGTAAAGTAATGTATTAATTTGCTTTGAATATTTTACTATTGTCAAAGTTTTTAACTGACATCAGTATTACGCAACACCCAATCAAAGGTTAATTTAATATTTTCTAATACTAATATACTTATTCTATTTTTCAATACTGGACCATGTCTAATTTCTGCTCCTATTAATGAAAAATTTAAAATATTCGCTCAAATTGTATTCCTATGTCTCATGCTTATAAAGGTAGGTATAACATGGTATAACTTACAACTTACTTTATGTTTCATATTACCTCGCACATTTATAAAGATTATGTTTCTATAACTGGCCAACAGGTTACACTCATAACACAAATTATTAAAATAAACCAAATAAAAATTAAAAAGTTATGATGTTGTCATCAAATAAAATTTAAAGATCTTTATACGCTGCATAATTTAAACTTGATACACGTCAATTTACACCAGCACTAGTCAAAACTCATAATAACTGGGCTTAATATATTACCAATATCATAATATACAGTATTTTAATAGATAATAAAGAAGAGAACGTCAACAGAGTTTAGGAGACGTGGTATTCTGTGGTGGTATTTTTATGATTATTTGGGTGAAAGATCACTTAACTGTTATGCTGAAGTCATACGACGCTTCACACTTGGTCAAATTATACCAATAAAAACTGAATAAATTATACCGATGCCATGATGCTTTTAAGAAACTGATATTAAAACATTTTTGATAATTACTATACTTACTAATATCTCCTACTGCATCCACACCTTGAGAACTTTTTAATATATTTAATGTATCCGAGTAATAAAACAGTGGTGTTAGTTATTAACGCAGTTAGGGAGTAAAAGGTTTTTGATTACCTGAACCTCTGTTTTTATGGCATAACTTGTACAGTATTCTGATAAGGTTGACGTGATTCAACGAGATCGCAAATGCCAGGTGTATATTGTAAACATTAGTATAGCTCTAAAGGCAATAGTGTGTTATTTCATCCCTGTTAGTATCATGTTAATATAAAAAAGATATTACAATAGGTTTTATGCTATTATAAAATTATGTGGTATAAAATTCGATAATTAAATGTAAAATTCGAGCGCTAGTAGGTATCTTAAACCCATAATCCTAAATCACCCCCACTGACATTTTTTAATGTTGTAGTGTTGCCATAAAAAATAAGTGCTGCCAACTTATAGGAATAGTTTTTATCCAGTCATAAACTTTTGACCGAGATTTTGAGACTGCAGAATATAGGATCTTACACAGCTATAAAACACTTGCTTAGGTGTTCTTAAATGATTATTGGGCAGTGAAATAGTGCGACCTTTGGGCGCTCAATTTGGCGGAGTAAATCACTGGCGAATGGATGGCAGACGATGAATTACGAACTTTCCTTGGGATATGATTTTCACACGCAGGCCTCAGAGAAATTCTCGAATTTGCGAATGCAGATTATATAGAGACGGTCAAAGACTGCTAAAGTGACTATGATGTTGTTGAAACATGGACTGATTAATATAGTTTAACGTGGAATGATAAGTCAAATAATACGAGTATGGTGGATACACAATTAATCGGTGACAAGACTTAGCAATCTCGGTCCTTAAGCATTCAATAATTACTAATAGAGTTTTAACAGTTATTCAACGGTTTATGATACTTTCATACCTACCACGTAATTTCTATCCTTAAGTATTAAATCATTATTCAGTCCTGGCCAACACTTTAAGAATACGTACCTACATACTTACCAATAGTCTTGTTAACACGGTACATACCATTATAACAATTGTTCACCATTTAGGTTCTAGAAACTCGTATCTAACACATCCCTAATACCACAAATCCATGGCCCGTCTACCACCAGCACAATTATAACGTGGCCGCGGGCGCATCGCATTTGTTACGCGCCTGCCCCGCGCGGCGCCTAGATCTGACCCGTGACTCCGCGGTCCGCGCACAACATTTATCAACCCGCCTCGATAAGCCCTGATCATCATAAGTCCTATGAATTTTCATTGACAAATTAACAATAACGAATTCCCAAAACGGGAAATGGAAATCCAAGAAAAAGTGGATTCGACTTAGGTGACTTTACAGGAACACACTTCATAGCGGCTACTAAGAAGTAGAGTAAGAAATCTCTAAACTGGTATACATATATAAAGGTACCTTTTGTAATCGATCATAGCAATCAACGGATCAAAGATTAAATCATGATAACAAAGGTACGAATAAGGCGTTTAACCAATTATCGCTTACACAAACTCCGATTCGGACTAATTGAAAAGGAAAGCGGAACCCCAAACACAAATTACCAACACTATATCAAGTGTTAAACGGCACTTATCGCCGCCAAAATGGAGACCGATCGAAAATACACAATTTGAGGTTATAAATCTCTCGTAACTACCGCGCCGGTAGCGTAACGCGCCACATAGTTATTTCGTTTTATAATTTATGTACTGATTCTTATGTTGACGTACATAGTTTTTGAACGTTTGTATTTTAAGAGACGTTAGAGATAGATGTATAATTTGAATTCTGCGTTTAGATAGTAACAGAATCTTTTACTTATTGTTGGCTTGAGTCCTATGAATTTATGTGTTTGTGGATTTTAATTCAAATTATATTGATTTTCATGTAAAATGTAAGAAATTAGGAATCTAAGAGTTCTGAAAAGAACCTAGATCTCTCAGATTCCTGAAAAATAAAAAAAATATTGGATCAAAATATTCAAATCAAACAAAAATTGGTAGGTATAGGTATAAGTAGGCTTGTAGATGTTTTGTGTATGTTTGATATTTCAATATAATGCATTAAATTGTTATATTTTGAAACCAATATAATATATTTATTTTCTAAGTTTGTCATCAGGAGTAGCAATGGCACTTTGGCCATAGTTTCTCTATTATATCCAAAAATATTTTTTCACAACCTTAAACGGTGAAAACTATGTAAATATAAATAACGCTAAAAAAATTACATCGATAAATATTATCCGCCGCTTGTTCGATGAAATTTTTCAACAATCTTCCCTAGCGGCCGAGCAACCGCACGCGTCTTGACTCTCGTCCTATTTGTATTCAATACGCATGCTCTAATACGGCGCGCAATCTATCGACAGCACAATTTATCTCGCGCGGGAATCGAACCCCGGCCTTGCAATTGCACCAACATTTCCCGTTCGCATGACACTAAATTGCTTCTACAAACGGTAGTGAATGTAGATTGTTCCATTATTGTTTTGTAACTTGCGCGTGTCTTCGCAAAAGTACACGCCGCAAACAAAGTTTACCTTTCTACATTGTTGAGTGTTTACTGACTAATAAGCTTTTAGCTTCTGCTTTACATCGTAATTTTTCTTCTTTTAAATGTTATGGCCTAAGCCCTTAAGTGACAATCCCGAAATTTATCCACCCACTTGAAATTTCGCACAAGTATTTGTGTAATATGGCCACTAAGAGTTTTTTTTTTAAACTTATCGCCTAAGGAGAAGAAATATAAGTCATGACGGATCGGGAAAAGCTAGTTTTTATGAAAATGTATTAATTTTGGATTTTATTCTTCTTCATAACTTCGGAATAGTCCGAGTAAATGTCGGGATTGCTCTGTTGGTGACATCAAATATGATTTAAAGTAAACACATTGGCAAATTGGCAACCATTTGCGAACCATTTCATTGCTGTCGTTTTTGGACATTACCTAACAGTGGATCTTAGCAGTTAGCACTTTAGCGGTGACTGATTTTCAAAGCAATAACGGTGATGTTATTGCTTTGAAAATCGCCTTAAGTTAGGTTTCACTTGCGCAATATCTCCACCTGCGATAAGATCTTATAGTAATTTAATATTTTTAGATATGTACCTTTACTTTTTCCAACAATATTCTTCAACATTGTTGCAGGAGATACGGCCATATCTAAGCCTCATTTATTAAGTAATTTAGCTTACGGCTATAATAATATGATACTGGTCGTTTCAATTCTCTTTTGATGACTGCATTAAAATCGTGTTTTATTAAATTTGAGAGTTTCACGATTCTTAGGACAAACACTTGGCTCATTGCCACTTTTTACCCGACATCGGCGAAGCCAAAGGAAGGGTAATGATTTTGGCAGTCTATGTATGTATGTATATATGTATTTATGTATGTATGTATGTATGTTTGTATGTATGTATGTATGTTCCCTCGTAGCAGTTAAACTACTAGTCCGATTTTAATAAATAAGGTGTCAATAGATTCGTAGTGTTCCCGCGAGTAACATAGGCTATATAAATTTTCGAAATATTTTGGATTTTGAAAATTATACCTCAAAAACTATCTCTAAAAAAATTAAATTAAGATAATTGTATCGTGTTTGGTATCAAAAGATAGGTCTTAGCTAGCACATTACAATTTTTAATTGATCATTATATTTTATTGTTAAATTCAAAATAAACGTTTAAAATGCGGTCGAACAAATAGTATCTAGGAGTTGTTTAGTAACTTTCTGTGTGTTAATTTAACGTTAGTTTAGTGAAAATATAATGTTATAGTTTATGTGGAAACAGAAAAATGTAAAATAAAATAAAAGTTAAAAAAACTATAACCCGACTTCGAAAAAAGGGCTCTAAAAAGGCTGAAATAAGAAAATAATTCCATTTGAAATCCAGATATGCATAGGTACAGATATGGTCAAGGTAGAGCCGTGGTCGTACCCGCTATTGAGATTGTATATTTCAACAGCAGACGAATATTATAGATTTGTTTAGCGGGTACTACCACGGCTCTACCTTGACCATATCTGTACCTATGCATATCTGTATTTCAAATTGAATTATTATATATACATACAAACATACATACATACATACATACATACATACATACATACATACATACATACATACATAGACTGCCAAAATCATTACCCTTCCTTTTGGCTTCGCCGAAGTCGGGTAAAAAGGGGTCTAATAAAAAGGCTGAAACAAGAAAATAATTTAATTTGAAATCCAGATATGCATAGGAACAGATATGGTCAAGGTAGAGCCGGTGTCGTACCCCATAAACAAGTCTATAATATTCGTCTGCTGTTGAAATATACAATCCCAATAGCGGGTACGACCACGGCTCTACCTTGACCCATATCTGTACCTGTTTTCCTAGATAAGATTAGAAATTACTGATTTTGAGAAAAATGCACATCCCGTATTGTTGCTATCTAATAATAATCAACATATTCCAAAAAGTAATGACAAACGGCAAACTTAAGAAATATGGTTTATTTCAATAAATTACGTTATTGAAATAAACCATTGCAACGTGGTGTTATAGCAACCATAGAGTTGTAGAGCACAGGTATAAAATTTCTCCTACCAAAACACACTTCATTTCATAAAAAAACTGTATGTTTGTTTAAATATGTGAATCGTATTAATTTAATGACTATTGATGTCAAAACAAATACGTTTAACAATACCGAGTTTATGGCTAAGCTAACTCATTATTAAATCAGCCTGTGTCTTCGAGTTAATCACTGCTAAAACAAGAGAGAGTGCATACAGGTGGGCACGTGTTAACTGTCTACGTAAGTAATAGTTGAGTTCGCTCGTAGCCGTGAATAATAACCGTCTCGTTCATTATACGTTGGCTAGTAATTAAAGTGCCGCATTATTCTAGGCATGTCAGAAGTAAAACACCATGTATATATCGCTTATGACTAACGAGCCGTCATAAGCCATTGTGCATTTGCTAAATAATACGTTACTGCAATTTAAAATAATTTCGCGTTCGAATGGTAAACTTCAGCAATTTCAAATTTGTTTAAGATTATGTACGTTAATTATGTATGTATAGTTTTACGTCAATTGTGTGAATGTTAATTTATTATTATAATTAAATTAATTAGTTTTAATAGTTATGTTAAGGAAGATGTTTTGAAAGCAATCAACTTCAATTATTCTTAGAAATACTTAAATTTATAAAAATAACAACAATACCTACACACATTATCTTGGAATATAACTCACAGTAGCGTGCTAATGATCGAGTCCGTTCCATAAATGAAGTCCCGTGGCAATTAGTGGAACTAAATCTTATCTAGTTATATTGAAGGTCCGTTTTAACTATTCGAAGTTAAAAACGGACCTTCAAGTTGGTATGAGGAATTCGAATTCAAAAATAAAACCGTAGTAAATATTAGCTTTTAGAATTATTTCTATGGGGATCCCTAAGGTTAGGTTGAACTAACATTCTGTCTCGCGATCTCAAAACTTTTGAAACATTTAGGAGCTTTTATAATATTCCCCCTATTTATTAGCTTAAAACTTTCTAAAACTAGTGAGTAGTGTTCAAATCGTTAAGTATATAATAGGGATTACTCTCTTGGGTCCTAAGCAGGCCACTAATTACTATAACTAAACTTCCATAATATACCGTGTGAATAACATCATTAGATGGATACATGATGTCATAATCTTTATTATATGGTCTGTTACTCCGCACCATATTAGGTCAGGTGCCACCAATGCTCAACAATATGCCTATATTAGTCCCGGAGCGAAGCCCGGTGTTTTTGTCCGAAACCAAAACAACAGGCAATCAGTTTTTAATAGATCGATGACGACAGCCCGCTCTGACCATACTCGATCTTCCGACTCGCCCCCGCTCTGCTAGCTAAATGTCTACGCTTATTTAAATTTACTAGTGGTCAAAATTGTACCGTAAACCATTTTATTTTTAAATTAGAACCAGAGAACCGCCGCTAAAATATTTCAATATTGACTATTACATGGAAAAGCCTACCTTTTAGGCAAATCAACTAAACAGTGTTCAAATATCTTCTCAAGTTTGAATTTAGTACTGTTTTGACAACTGACAAGAGACTTGCCAGAGACCGGGTAAAGATTGAATATTATTATTGAGTAGTATTTTTGTTGACTTTCCGAAAATAGCTTGTTAAGTTTAACTTGGAAATAAAATTTTTTGAATTTTGAATTTTGAATTTTGAATAAATGGTGTCAAACAATATAATATGACGTACTGTAAAATAAAAAAAATGTAATCAAAACTTTCTTTATGACATATTTTATATTATAACCAATCTGCGTGTTATGTATTAAAAATGCCAAAATCAACATATTTTCCGAAGGCGTTATCAAGTGGGTGATAATTTTATTACGCCTAAAACATAATTTTAAAATAAACATTGGTTCATCGATCCAATGATTTATTAATATAAAGATACGGCTTCGCTACGTCACTACTGCGGCGCTAATGATGAGACAAGTGCGTCACCGTCGCCACTTGACTGTCCAATTTTCACATTACCCACTTGTTTGAATGTTTAATTTTAGCAGGACTATACGCAGACATGCTAAATGAAGCGTACAGGAATAATCAAGCACATTATATCTTTCAAATGTATGTCGCTGACAACAATGTATAATTAAATATTATATAAATGTACTTATTAAACTAATATGTTACAATTAAACCTAAATGGGTTTTCAATGGAGATTAATATTATCATCTGCTTTTTTTAAACATAGTTTGTTTTGAATAAAGATTATTAAAAAAAACCTCTTAGTTGAGTAACTACAGACTTCTTTCCTTGCTCTTACGGTGATATTGTATAGTGCAATTAGTCGTAGATTTCATATAAATTACAAAATCTATACTAAAATTTGTTTGTTTAAACTCACAAGTCTCAGGAACTACTGGTCCCATTTGAAAACTTATTTTTTTGGTGGATAGTCCATTTATAGAGGAAGGCTTTAGGCTATATAATATTACGCTCAGTGAGAAATATTGCAAAAACGGGGAAAATTATTCACATTTGAGGACTTTCGTTGCGTGCGCTGCATAAACGGTTTATGAGTAAGTAACTTAAAAAATATATATATGAAAGAATTAATTTTTTTTTAATAATCATAATAAAAAAAACAACGTAAGCAATCAAAAGATAATCGCGATAGTGTTTCCGACAACCACGCGAACAAAGTCAGGGGCACAGCTAGTCGCTTTATAAAGCTTTTTTTACAATAACCAAAATTCGTAGCATTAAAGGCCTTACACACGCGCCTTTGCTCCGGCGGCGCACTTTGTATGAATTTCGCAGGAGTTCACCGCCGACGCTACGGCATTTTTTTCACAGGGAAATCCTATGCGCTGTGGCAACGCGGCAGCAGCGGGGAATTCACTTTGTGTGTCTCTACTTCCTATATCTATTGTATGTATGATATTATTACATTGTTCTCGCCCACACGCGCATTGGAAAATGTCAAACTTGTGTGGTCATTTCCCGCGAGTTCGCCCACATGAAATTTGGAAAATGTTCAATGAAAGTGATAGCCTACGCCAAAAACGAGATCGATCCAAAACAATGTAATTTTATGTGTAAATAGTACTCCCACAAAAACATCAAATGAAAATTAGCCAAGTTATTCCTTCGCCCTTTTAAGATAACGCGGAAATAAAGTCTAATTCAAGATAGTCCATATTGTAATTAGTAATTTTATTTATTTAAACTTGATTCCTGTACTAAACAACGTGTAACAAAACTAAGTGATACTAGTAAAAACTCACAAAAACATGAAAAGAAAATTTGCCGGTTACTCCTAAGCATTTTAAAGATTTGAGTCAATTCTAGGTAGTCCAAACTACGTGTAATAAAAATAAGAGATAAAAATGTACTGGCGTATTCTCGAGTGGATATATTAACCATAAGCTTTTGGAGAATAACGAAATTTAAATACTGCGAAAATGCCCTATGTTTGTGATTCTTTGTAAGAACTTTCATTCAACTAGTAATAGTAGTAGGTAGTTTGGTTATGACTAACAAATTAAAAAACTATAACCCGACTTCTTAAAAAGGGGCCTAAAAAGGCTGAAACAAGAAAATATATATTCAGATAGAAAACCAGAAATGCGTACAAGAATGGTCAAGGTAGAGCCGCGGTCGCACCCGCTATTGGCAATGATTAATTATTTATTATTATATTGCATCAGCTGACGAATATGCTTTTTTAAGTACATATTATGTACCTACTTTTTTTCTACCGTATTTTAGTGTGATTTTTTTAATTTGTATGATGTTTCTAATGCATAGTAACAACATAAAATTACAATCTAGCCTTAAAACTAATGAGTATTTTTTTAAATAATTTAAATTGCTACTTGGTATGTACGTACATATTTAAGAATGTGTCCATCAGCATTATACATATTGTCTGTATTAAGGGGAATTCACTTTATTTGTGTGATTTAATCTCAGTGCACTAGATATATACTATACAATAACACTAATAAAGTAACTAAAAAAGGTTTTGTCCATTTAGTCGGTGTGACCTGACGCTTAGATTTTAGAAGATTACAAATTGAAATATTTGTAAGACTATAAATACACGAAAACCGAATTGGCACATAAAAGAATAACGTAAGCCGTTACCAAATTTGTTCTGTGCAAAGTTATGAAAACGTGACGTACGAGCTAGAAATAAAAATTTATAACAATGTAAACGAATATTCGTTCCAGAGAATTCTACTGCAAAACATTACACTGATTTACGTAAAACAATTTACTGATATTTTGTGGGCTAGACAGTTTTATAATAAAAAATTTAAAGAGTGGCATCATGTATAATTTTTAATATAGTAGGTATGTACTATTAAAAGTGCTAAAAACAGCGCCCTTTAAATAAATCTATCCCTCCCGATCCTATTACGAGTTTGAACTAATTAAAAACATTTACATAACAGTATTTGTAAGAAAATAATATAAAACGTGACTTAGAAACGAAATAAATATAAAATTACCGTAACCAGTAATGTAATTATGAATAAATAGCATAATTCTTTCAATACAAAGTTGGAAAATTTTCATTGGAGAAAAACATTAATAAACCTGATGTAACAAATTATTTTCGTACTCGAGGCATAATGAGAGTCCGCAGAAATGTTAAAATTTTCTTTCTTTTGATTTATATAACTGCTTATATAGCTGACCCGTGCGCCCACTTCGTTGAGTATAAAAACATGTTAATGATGAAATTCAACTGAAAAAAACAACGCGGAACCCACAACCCGGGAACCTGTAACGCGGAACCCGCAACGCGGAATCCACAACCCGGGAAACGTGTAACGTGGAACCCGCAACGCGGAACCGGCAACGGGCGGAGAGGAGCTTAGCGGTGCCCAAGCGGAGTGGAGCGGAGATTTCTAGCATAGTGATTGGTCAATTAGGGTACCGCAAGCTCCTCTCCACCCCGCTCCGCGTTAGTTGAAACGCAGCTTTATAGATGGGCCAAGATCGGGACGGTGTTCCAACTATACAATATCTATACAAATAAATAAAATTGAAGTGTCTGTTTGTAATTTTCAATTAGCAACGTTTTTCTAAATGCATAATATGACTGAATTAATTTAGGCTACTTTTCATCATTATCATCATCATCATCGTCATCAAACTAATGATCTCCGAATCGGCTGGACTGACTGTGACGGGAGCATTTACCGATGATTGTAAAAGAAAGTCGTGTTAGTTACATTTTTTTATAACTCAAGAACGGCTGTATCGAAATGGCTAAAAATTGGTGAGGAGGTAGCTTAGAGCCAGTAGACGGACATAGGATACTATTTATTCCATTCGACAGCGTCCCCGTGTGCGTTGCGGGTTCCATGTTACAGGTTCCCGGGTTGTGGGTTCCACGTTACCGGTTCCGCGTTGCGGTTTCCGCTTTGCGGTTTCTGCGTTGCGGGTTCCGGGTTCCGGGTTCCCGGGTTGTGGGTTCCGCGTTGTGGGTTCCGCGTTGCGGATTCCACGTTACACGTTTCCCGGGTTGTGGGTTCCCGGGTTGCGGAATCTGCGTTGCGGAGCGGAGATTTCATTTATAATGAAAGAAAATCATTTCCTTTTCATGACAATAACGAACATACGTAAAAAAAATTGCGAAATCGATGAAGCCGTTGTCGAAGCGCAAACGATGTAAGAAATTTTGAAGGGCGTTTTTTACACTTTGGGCTACATTTTTTATTTTCCCGCTTTTCTGTTGAACATTTTCCTGAATTTTCTTTGCTATAAACCTTACGGAGCCCGAGACCTTTCCAACGAATGCAAAACCGTGGAAATCGGTTCGTGCGTTCTGGAGTTATAGCGTCAGGAAGGAAAATCCGACTTATTTTTATATACTTAGTAGATTTTCCTTTGCTATGGGGACATCCGTCGCTTTTATTATTTCTTCTTTTTGTTTTTACGTCTTACCTTGCGCAATAAAATTGTTATGTCCTACTCTGCAATGTAATAAAAATATTGTAACTCTTTTTTTTTATTTTCTAACGTATCAGACAATAGGAAATACTATGTATTTATTTCTTCCATAGTGTTATCTCATTGTAATGTAAACGTAAGATATCTAGATGGATTAGTACTAAAATAAAAAACGAAGAGCTTATCTACAAAAATTAAAATCACTAAGCCCCCAGGTCGTCCCCCTCTGAGAATGCTCAAAAAAGAAACTCAACCGAGTTCCTCAACCTAGTACACTGACTACTACTATAGGCCTTATGGTGTATTTTTACTATCACCTACTTAAGTATATTATTTTTACGTAGTAAATAATTAGAGCATATAAATAGGTACTAGGTAGGTAGTATGTTTAGACTTAGACAATAAACAAAGAATATCATTAACCCCGAATCAAACCGTAAATGTGATCGAAATGGTTTTTAGCTACGTAATCTTTATGACTAGCTTTACTCGTCATCATCATCGCTTAATGCATGACAATGTCGAGGGTTTGCTAATAATTACCATTATAACACACAAGAACACACGATTTTAAAGTTCATTCTGAACTATTAAAATTGATGAATATGAAATTATCAAAAATGGTGGGCGGAAATATAATGTGGAGCAACGTGATTATCCAAGAATGTCGTGCCCAAGTCTTATAGGGACGGATCAAGAAAATTACAAACGCATAGTAAATTATTTACTTAGGGCTCTCCGTAGGCGTTCACCCTCTACTACGGAGCGCGTAGGCCCGACGTAACCTTTAACGTAGGCACACGTCATGTAGGCGGTTTTAATCGGATCCGTTTATAAAATAGCTTATTATTATTAATTAATAAAAGTCATAAGTAGCACCTTCACAAGTCAAATTACCCGACTACTATTTTCGCTGGAAATATTTGTTTTACTAACGTTTTGTAAATAAGTGTGTGCTACTTATTCTCCTCGCTCGAGCCTAAATCAGCCCTAGCCCTATTAGAATTAACATTACAATTCATTTATTTCCAAGAAATTTGTACAATTAGGTCTTACAATTATTTAGTAGTGATCAAAACTTCTGCATCTTGGGCGTGGAAATATTGTTAAAAAATTGTGCATGCTAAGTTATCAATTACTGTTAGGTAAATACATACTCGTATTTCATAATTTCTTCAAAAATTTTACAAAAAAATTATATTTTTTAACAAATACACATGCTCTAATATATATAAGCTGGCCAGGGAAAGTATTTTAAAATTTTTAAAGAGCGGTTTACAATATGTTATATTATATTTTACTCCTGCCATAGCTCGAATACATTTCTTTTGAACAATGAAATATGCTCTATTTACATCTACTGAGTTTCCCATAACACCAGACCGTATCTTAAAGTTGATGAGACATAGCCATGATAGGATGCCAAAGCAGCTTCTTGAGATACAATATTTTGTATTCTTCTTAGCGCAAATACGAACCTATTTAGTCTGTTGTAAATATTATCAATATGATCCCTAAAAATTTTGTAGATGACACACATTTAATCGGGCTTATAATAACTAACTCTCTAGATCTTTATCTATATCAAGATTTGTTTCATGAAATTTTATAACTTTTGTTTTTTCTAAGTTAACTTTTAGATTGTTATTATTTAACCAGATACTAACCCTATTTATTTCGTTTTGCACTTCGACATTTAATTATTTTATTTAACATTTACGTAACGTAGTATCGTTGTATCGTCCGCAAACATAAAACTTTCGTGTTTGGTCACATTAGGCAATTCTTTAATATAAATGAGGGACATGGTTGGACCTAAAATACTCCCTTGTGGTACCCCACAATCAATGTTCTTATATTCCGATCGGTAAGAAACCTCTTTATCGTTTTCAATATTACTTATTTCTACACATTGTTGTCTATTTGTAAGATACGATTCAAACCAATTATATGCATTTCCTCGGATTCCAATTTTTTCCATTTTATCTAATAGACGCTTATGGCTAACGAATTCAAATGCTTTACTTATATCAAGAAAAACCGCAGCCGCAGATAATCCTTGGTCAATTGCTTGCATTATTTGTTTTACTAACGAAACTAATACACGTTGTATTTAAAATATACATATTATTATATAAATTTAATCTTTATTTTTATTTATTTATTCTTCATGTACAATCATTATTCTAAAATTAACTTATACTAGGACTTTTATAAATGTACATACATAAACGGACACAGATAGTACACAAGAGAATGAAAAGAACATAGAATAACAAATATACATTAAGTATGTATTATATATAAATACCACACTATGATTCTAGTTATAACCTAACATCTTAAGATAATTAATATTATATTAATATATAGATAAATACAAATATAAAAGTATATAAATAAAAATAAAATATTACTACATAATATAATTAATATTATTCATACTAACGTATATAAATATATATATATATATTTATATATATATATTTTTATTTATATACTTTTATATTTGTATTTATCTATATATTAATATAATATTAATTATCTTAAGATGTTTAGATATTATTTATGGATGCCATATAGTGACTCTTCAGCCGTGTTTTGAACATGCCCACAGTTGGACTCTGCTGCACATCTACAGGCAGCGCATTCCACATCTGGGAAGCTCAGACGGTGTAAGAGTTACCGTAAAAGATGGTGTTATACCATGGAGTGTCTAGTATCTTCCTTGAATAGCATGTGCGAGCAGGCCTAACGCTCGGAGTCGCGTAGGTAAAACGTTCAAATAGATAAGAAGGAGAAGAAGAGAAATTAAGAAGTTTGAAGACTGAAATTAAAATGTGTGTATTCCTGCGAAGGCGGATAGGAAGCCATTGTAACTTAATATGGGCCTCGAATATATGGTCGAATTTGCGCAATCCGCATATAAAACGTATACATGAATTTTGTAGACGTACCAATTTGTTCAGTAGCTCCTCGGTTGCATCTAAATAACAGACGTCGGCGTAATCTAAAAGAGGTAGTAATAACGATTGTGCCAAAAGTAACTTCACCGGGATAGGAAGGAAATTTTGCAACTTCTTCAGAGCATGCAATGAATGATGGAGTTTTTTGCTCACCTCATTAATATGCGCAGACCAAGAAAGGTGGCAGTCAAAAATTTCACCCAGGTGGCAGTCAAAAACTCCAACACATTACCATTGTAAATTATCTTACATAGCGACTTAAAATCAATCCTGGAACGCATCTGTCTATTGCCAATTATAAGAGCTTGTGACTTTGTGGGGTTAACAAGAAGTCCAAAAGTGTTAGCCCATTTGTCAATATTTAAAAGATCATTATTGATCGAATGAATAGTGAGCTCAATGTCATCAACACTAGAGTGCTTATAAATTTGCAGGTCGTCCGCATAGAGATGAAAGGAAGAGGATATGGTCTTCGTTATCTCATTAATAAAGATCGCAAAAAGCAACGGAGACAAAACTCCTCCCTGAGGGACCCCAGCGAACGTATTGGTCCATTCGGAGCAAACGTCGGGAATGTAAATTCGCTGTTTTCTTCGTCTCAGATATGAGTCAAACCATGCGAGTGCAGATGGAGAAACACCTATAGATTTAAATACGGCCAGCAAAATGTCATGATCTACCGAATTAAAGGCACAGCTGAAATCTAGTAAGACTAAAACCGTCACCATTCTATTGTCCATTGCAAGCCGTATGTCATCCGTTACTTTCAGCAAGGCAGTGGTAGTGCTATGACCTGGGCGAAATCCTGACTGATAGGGGTTTAAAATTTGGTTGGTGTTTAAAAAGTCAGATAATTGATTAGAAATAGCTTGCTCGAGAATTTTGGACAAGATGGGTAAAATAGAGATGGGCCGGTAATCGGTGTTTGAAATTGGATTAGATGTTTTAGGTAGCGGTATTATGTGGGCATGTTTCCACAACGACGGAAAGGTACAAGAAGTAATAGAAAAATTTAGAATATGGGTGATAAAAGGGGACAGCAGATCGGCAATCGGCGATAACATGTCCTTACTAAGGCCGTCGCAGCCAATGGCTTTAGAAGAGATTGAGAGAAGGCCTGTAAGGAACTGATGTTCAGTGATGCTAGTAATAAGAAAGGATTCGTGTGTAGGAGGAATCTTATTAGAGAGAAAGTTCGAGCAAGCAGATTTGTTGGCATCGGTTAAACGCAGAGGTGCTTCAGCAAAGTGTTTATTAAGACCATCCATATTTATTGAGGGAGCAGGAGCCGTGCATGTTTTACCTACACCAAGCCGTCCAAGAAACTTCCACAGTTGTGCCTGAGATAGGTTTTCTGCCGAAGTGAAAATAAAGCGACGTTTAGCATCCCTGTACATCCTTCGTATTGCACGTATTGCGTAGTTTCTTGTATGCTATTATATTCACTTCTGTAGAGTAACGTTTGCACTTTGTTTTGGCTTTATTACGCTTAGCCATGAAATTAATTATTTCAGTGGACAGCCAGGGCGCTGGTAATCGCTTAATACGAATTGGTTTAAGGGGAGCATGTATGTCATAAATATTTGTGACCACTGAGTTAAAAATAGCTAATTTAGTGTCGATACATGAAGCCTCAAAAAGAGGATTCCAATCGGCCAAACTGAAGTCTTGTCTCAGAGTGTTGAGATCTATATTGGCAAGGCTACGCTGCATGATTGTCTTGGCTCTGGGTTTCGGGTTGCGCAATTTGTTTGACAGGTATAGGAGATCATGATAGGAAAAAGTAGCAGTTAATTGGCCATGTGTAATAACTTCAGAAGGTTCAGAAATTAAAATGAGATCGAGAAGGGATGGTTCAGAATTTAGTGGAAAATGTGTGGGTGATAAAGGTAATATATGCATATTAAATGATGTAATAAGATTATAGAGCTTAAGAGCTCTGTAGTCTTTTTTAATTAAACATGTGTTGAAGTCACCCATGATGATTACATGATCATAGCAGGGGAAATAGCAGCTAATCAACTCATCAAGTGATTCAAAATAGTTGACTGCAGAGGACGGACTGTACATCACACCTAGAAGAACTTTAGCATGAGAGATAGTGATTTCAAGTAATAAGGTTGATTTTGTAAAGGTGTTTGATCACATTTATATCGCATTTACAATAATTAATGCCATTAACACACAATTATAACACGGGAGGAGAAAAACACGTCTTGGTCGCTATGGCAGACTAGGTACATTATTATACAATACCAGAAAAATCTAAATTTGCGAAATTGTCTGATATAGCTTTTTTAAGGATTTTTATTACAACCAACGTCAATTTGCTTTACAACAAACGTAAGGATATTAATAGATATATTGTCATACGTCTTATCAAAAAAATGTTTAACTACATTTTACTTTCCAGTTTTATAAACGTTACGAAGGCTTTTCATTTATTGTTCGAGAGCAAACATACTGTTTGTATTCAACAATCAATCAAATCAAATGAAATATACTTTATTGTGCACAAATAATTATAAAAACATACAGACAACAATTAGATTGAATCAGACATGCACACAAAGGCGGCCTTATTACTTTAAAGCAATTTCTTTCAGGCAACTCTTTGGATTTCTGAGATAGTGCAAAGCATGAAGCACAGAATTACAGGTGATGTAAAAAAATAAAAAATTATGTATAAAAAAAATAATTATAAGTAAATTAAATTCATATTATTATATAGAATAATAATAATAATAATAATAATAATAATATCTATGGACGCTTCACACCACGTCAATCTGGTCCTGTGCTAAGTATCCGAAGAACTTGTGTTACAGGTACCTACCACACAACGGAAATATATTTAATACTTTTATACTATACACATATTTAAAAAAAAATTATATTATACACAAATTTAATACACATCCATGACCCAGGAACATTGAAAACTTTTTTTCCCTCGGCGGGATTCGAACCCGCAACCTCTCGTACGAGCACCAACGAGCTCAACCACTGCGCTACGGAGGTCGTCGATAATATAATTAAGTTATATACTAATAAATATATACCAATAATCATATAATAAATAATACATACAATATGTATAACATATATACATTATAAACGGTCTACTACTTACTACTACTATACTAATTGTTGAGTAAAAAATATATAGATAACAATATTATGGGCTGACACTTATATGAAGGTAGTGATTCTTTATCAACAACTTAAAGTGATTTAAAGTTTTAGCTTTACTAATTTAGACAGGTAATGAATTCCAAAGCAAAATAGCTTTGACTGTGAAGGAAGAATTAAAATATTTTGTACGGTGGTCAGGGATGTTGAGAAGGTTAGAAATGGACCGGGAGCTCATGTCTATCAGGGTGACGAAATTCGAATTTGTTTTTTAAATAAACAGGGCTATGGAGGTCAAATAAAATATTATATGTAGTAAGGACAGGAAGCGAGCATCACGACGAAAACGGATTGGGAGCCACTTGAGCTTGAGACGGTACTTCAAAGATATGATCGAATTTGCGTAGGCCAAAAATGAACCTCAAAGAAAGATTTTGAAGGCGCTCAAGCTTATTCTGTCTGATTAATGAAACAAGCGTCTGCATAATCCAACAGAGAAAGAAACAGTGTTTCCTCCAAAGCCACTTTTGTTTGTATGGGAAGAACATACGAGTATCAATGTATGTATTTGTGTATAAAATCGTTGCCACCAAATCCTTGAGCCCAATTTCTTATAATTAGTAAATCGACCCACGCCGCGACGCGCTTACCTCTGACATTTGCCGACGCCGGTTGCCATGGCGACGAGGGAAACGAGGCCTTCGTAAATACACGCTGCCTTCGTTTATTTCGGCGACACAATATCATAATATTGGACCGACTGAAGATACAATACGATTGGGAAATAAATAGCAAGCTATATTAAAATATATCGTAACGTACAAATTTTAGTGGAGATAGGTGACGCAGAAGAGTGTCTTCTGGTCGAAGGAGCAGCAATATCGTCGACGACAATTTCAATGGTGCGGCTTACATCGTCGCACTTATGACGTGTCACCTACGGACATCTTTTTTATGAAACGTAATCATTTGTGCTGCGTACGTAACGGCGCTTGCATCCGGTCCGGGCGCGCGTCACGGGCACGCGCCAGGGGCTAATTGTGGCATCACCAAAACGGTCTCCGGGAGCTCCGCGGCGCGCTCGGCCGAATGCGGAGCGTGATTCAGCGCAGAGAAAGTGATGGAAGCGGGAGTGGGCCGCTGACGCGCGGGCACGCGACGAGCCTCCCGGCCCACGCGGGCACGCGCGCGCGCCGCCCGCACTACACTCGTGCGCCCCGCAGTTTTCGCGCGCCTCCCTTCGACGTCGCGACGCCGCGCCATTTTCCCGCGCACGTGGGCGAAGACAGTTAAGCGAGGGCGCCCGGCTTCGACGCCATTAACTCGGCCGTCGTGAATGAACGCCGACCTCGACCGGGTGGATATCGTACATTGATAGGGCGCGCTGCGGTCGGGGACCGGCGTCGCGCGCGACTAGCACGGGGGCGGCGCGCCGCCCGTCGCGCCGCGCTCGCTCAGTCGAGCGTGTGGCGCCGCCGGCGCGACGACACCACGTGCGACCTATGTGTTCATTTACCGGTAGACCCGTAGTGATGTCAGTGTGATTACCGTGCCGACTATCCGTAGTTTCCTATACGTAATGATCTGTGATCGTGTCAATTTCTCTAGGACATAAGTCTCGAGCGTCAGCTGTATAGGCGCGCGCGAGTGTAGTGGCGGCAGTGTGTGGTGGTGTGACGACGCGCGTGGCGACGGGAATGCGCTCGTGCAATGCTCTCGGTGATCGCGATGCGTCGGCCGGAGGACGAGGAGCTGGGGCGGGGCGACGGCGACGAGTTCATGGACATCTCGCAGATGCAGCTGCTGGTGGAGGCGGGCCCGAGTGGCTTGGGCGGCTTAGGCGGGCTGGGCGCGCTGGGCGGGCTGGGCGCGCTGGGTGGCCTGCACTACGGCGGCCCGCTGCCGCCGCACCACGCCGCACCTGTCACGCAGACCACCACCTCCACCACGGCGTCCGTAGACGACCTGTTCGCGCTCTACCTGACGCCGACCACACAGGGTGAGCGACGCGTGTTCTCTAGATAATTCAAAGTTTTGGCGCGAAATTTTTTGAGGTTATCTTAGATATTTATTTTAATTAGACAGATACTTTGTATATCCTTACTGTAATGTTTCCATTATATTTCGTCATCTTTCAAAAATTACAAAATAGAATACTTTAAAACTTTTTTCATAAAAATATTGGCAGCTATTTGTGTGATTTCATCTTTATAAAATAATAAAATATTATTTATATTAAGATGAGTTATTCGTTTTCGCAAACACAATGAGTTCGATGATCTCATGATAAATATTGTGTCATTTTTACTTAAGATTCAAACTCGATTTAATAATGCGTTATAGTATTAAACTATGCAAAAAAATTGGTGAAGTACTGCTAAAAAGTAAACTACTTATCAGATTGAAATGCACGAGATGACAATAGATTGGTTATAATAGCCCGGGTAACATAGGCTATATAATTTATGTAATTGGTTTACATTTTTTATATTAAATGTCGTTATATATTATGGTCATATTAGATTTACGACCTGAAGAAAGTCGCATGCAGTCGGTGGATACAGGCCGCAAGGAAGCTGTCTCACTGGAAAACTTTCAGGTTTATTATATATCTCGCAGTCATCTGGTTGAATCTACTATTTGATTGAATTACTAGCGCGTTCATAGAATTCTATTTTTACCAACAAATTCAATAAATCAGAAACTAGGATAGTTATTTAATATTTTATTTATAAATAACTTCAAAATTTCCGAATGTGTACTATTATAACGTACAATAAAGTAAATTAATCAAAAAATATATCAACACATTGCTATCTTAATGATAATATATCATATAAAATGACAGTGCTAGTCATTCAATCAAATAAGAATATTCTATCAGATGACTGCGACATTTAAACTGCTATGCTGCTGACATAAATTCAATGTTTGTGCTGCAGAAGCGAGCTATATCGTGCTATTTATAAAATCTCACCTTTTGAATATCTGAGAGAAAAGCTTAAAGAAATGGGTGTTCTAACCATCGCTTCTCAATATGTTTTAATGTACTATGCGTTAAAAAAACTTAAATAGTTTCAAGAAGTAAAGTGATAATCATTGTATAAACACAAGAAACAAGGATAAGCTAGATGTACCAGCGATTAGAATTAACAAAGTAAGTAGATCTTTTAAAGGTCAATGTATACGTCTGTACAATAGGATCTCAGAAAACTTTCCAAACGATTCCATTAATAAATTTTAAAAAAATCAAATAACGTTTGTTTACTAATGCTTATTATAGGGTCAACGATTTTTTTGACAATTGCACACCTTG
Source organism: Celastrina argiolus (assembly GCA_905187575.2). Classification (NCBI taxonomy): domain Eukaryota; kingdom Metazoa; phylum Arthropoda; class Insecta; order Lepidoptera; family Lycaenidae; genus Celastrina; species Celastrina argiolus. The sequence continues at coordinate 9,839,088 of LR994589.1, forward strand.
GGAATAAGATGGCCACCAGCAATGTTTATTTAATGTAATCATACTCAATGTATTCTGTCTATTGTTTTAATAAAGAGATTAATCTTTCACATTGTAAAATACTATACGTATTTTTAAAAATAACCTTTTTCCATCTTTTTGCGGGCCCCGTGTGATTTTTTTACGCTGGATCTTTCACATTCCAACATTCCGAGAATAACTTGTTACATTTTATTTTGAAGTATTTTTTTTTCATGGTCATTTTATAATGTTGTGGACGTCGACTGCAGCTGGACGTAAGCCTATCCCAAAGCTAGCTAAACGACGATACATATCGTATTCGACAATTTAAAAACATATATTCCGACAAAATATTTCACACTACGACAATGTCTCCGATAGCTCATGGCGCAGAATGCCGCGTCAGCAGGCGGAGTGCAGATCAGCGTTCCGCGTTATCGGCACCGGACGGAGCTAATCGCTTGTCTGCGCGCTATCATAATAACCATAAACAGTAAACACTGATCACTGTATAACGCTCGACACATTGACGAAATGTCCAACAACATTCTGTGGGGTGCTCGAGTAAGAATAGCATTAACCATCTTTCCCGTGGGTGTCGTAAAAGGCAACAGAAGAAATATATGTCCGGAAATGGGCAGCAACGTTTCTGCGGCATTATTATTATTGCTCGCCAAGCCACCGAGAGTGGCGACTATAGGCAACTACCCCTCAAGGAATACGTTACATTAACGACGACGATGGTGCAACATGCATGGTTTCCAGAGATCGCTGGTTCTTAAAGAATTCGCTAGTTAGCCAAGCCAAGAAATAAAACCCTAACTATGTAACTTCTATAATACTCGACACCGCTGTTACATAATCAATTCTTTTTTCCTGGCTTAAATATCTATTATTGCTTTATTATGTATATTCATATATAATTTTCATATGTCATAACGAGACGCAACGCAAAAATATATCACTACATAGTATAAAACAAAGTCGCCTTTTCTGTCCCTATATCCCTATGTGCGCTTAAATCTTTAAAACTACGCAACGGATTTTGATGCGGTTTTTTCCAATAGATAGAGTGATTCAAGAGGAAGGTTTATATGTATAATACATGCATAATATACTAAGGCAACATTGCTAATTTTAGAGGTTTCTAACGTGATGTCGTAATATAACCTATTTTAGCAAAAACGCTGCCTAAACCCTACGAGTTAGATCAAATTAATGTACTACAGTATTGTACACCATAAAAAGGTCTACAAAAAAGTCCGCGATGGTATATGTTTATCTTTTAGGGATAACCCACATTAACCATTTTTATTGTTTACTTTTTACGTGAAAAAATGGCTTATTTACGAAGCTATTTTAAGCAATACGGCATTAATCCTTATCGAATTAAGTACCTTAAATACAGTAAATTTTAAGTTGATTTCATTAAAATCGTAGTTTAAGTTATTCCAGTAAAAAAAAAAGAACTGAATAGAATAGATATCTTTTTTATAGGGAAAGAGGAATTGTTTTACTCCAAATTTAATGCGTGCAGGCCAAGGGCAGTAATGAATGAATCAAAAATACTGGATCAATTTTAATCATGTTTTCATTGAGTGACATAGGCATATATATTTTATGCCCGTGCAAAGTCGGAGCGGGCCGCTATGTTTTTATATACAACGTTCATAGTTTTTCTGGAGTGTATTTAATTTAGTATCAGCATTGCACCCGTGCGAAGCCGGGGCGGGTCGCTAGTATATAATATAGCGATTTAAAAGTTTACTTTATTTATTGCTGAGGGATCTCCAAAAAATATTTTTTGTTGGTACTGGCTAGTAAGCATCTTCTTCCAGGAAACGTCTGGTTAGAGGAAGTTGTGTTGCCTTTACCGTTAGTTATTATCTAAATATCTATATAGTTCTAATATAGTTCAGTATAATATAACTATAATAATATACTGAAACTTGCCCACTTCGTTGAGCATTTAATAAGCATTTATACAGTTTTAAATGTGATAAAATTCAATTACAACTATCGCGCAATCACAACGCTGAACCCGCTAACCCCGTACTTTTATAATTTTAAAATTTTCCGCTTATTTATTTTAACATGGAACTAGATAAAAAATGTCCTTTATAAACGCTACTGGTTCAAAGCTTCCTCCCTACCAATTTTCAGCCAAATCGGTTCCACTGTTTTATGTCTATGTGTAACTCGAGAGAGTTACGAATAGTGTAACTAACACGACTTTCTTTTATATAATATACTAGCTGACCCTTGCCCACTTCGTTGAGCATAAAAAGAGTTTATGATAAAATTCAACAAAAAAAAAACAACGCGGAACCCGAAACCCGCAACGCGGAACCCGGAACGCGGAACCCGGAACGCCGAACCCGCAACACGGGAACCCGGAACCCGCAACGCGGGAACCCGGAACCCGCAACGCGGGAACCCGGAACCCGCAACGCGGGAACCCGGAACCCGCAACGCGGGAACCCGGAAACCGCAACGCGGGAACCCGGAACCCGCAACGCGGGAACCCGGAACGCGGAACCCGGAACGCCGAACCCACAACGCTGGAACCCGGAACATATAGATGTATAGATTACTCCTACTAACATAAGCTAACGCCCGGTGAATGCTCCCGTCACAGTCGGTCCAGCCGATTCGGTGATCATTAGTTAGATGACGATGATGATGATGATGATGATGATGATGATGATGATGATGATGATGATGATGATGATGATGATGATGATGAAAAGTAGCCTAAATTAATCCTTGTAACTTTAGCTATCTACCAGTGAAAGTCTTGTTAAAATCGGTCCAGCCGTTCCAGAGATTAGCCGGAGCAAAGAGACACGGTGACAGACAGACATTTTTTTAAATTGCATTTTCGTTTTCAGTACCTAGATATCGTTGCCAATGACAAAAAAAAGAAGAAAATATCGTTTAAAATGTCATATGCATATTTTAGAAAAACGTTGCTACAAAGTGACACTTCAATACGCATACATTAATAGATTTCTGAACGCATAGGTAGTTGTTACATCATTTGACAACAAAATTCAATTATTTTCTTGTTTCAGACTTTTTAGACCCATTTTTTGCGAAGTCGGGTTATAGTTTTTTAATCTTTTTTTTTATTTAATAGTTTTCTGTTTCCACATCAAATATAATCATATGAATAATAATTATATTTTTATTTACTTGTCCATTACATAGAAAGTATCAACTCCTAGATACTACTTGTACGTCCGCATTTTAAACCTTTATTTTGAATTTAACAATAAAATATAATAATAAATAAAAAATATAAATACATATTCAAAATGTGCTCTCCAAGACCTATCTTTTAATACTAAACACGAGACAAATATCTTAATTTAATTTTTTTTGGAGATAGTTTTTGAGGTATCATTTTCAAAGTCCAAAATTTTTCAAAAAATTATATAGCCTATGTTACTCGCGGCATTAATACGAATCGATTGACACCTCATTCATCAAAATCGGATCAGTGGTTTAGCCGCTACGAGGGAACATACATACATACATACATACATACATACATACATACATACATACATACATACATACATAGACTGCCAAAATCATTACCCTTCCTTTTGGCTTCGCCGAAGTCGGGTAAAAAGCAAAAACAATTGAATTTCACGGTATTGATAACTTACTAAATCCAGTCATTATATTAGGTCCTTACATATGAAATTGGCGTTTTGTCGTACTGGCCACTTTGATCTTAAATATATCCTCTTTGGTTAGGAATTCCAAATTCAAATTTAAACAGCTATTTACTCATGCATTTGTGTTTTGAAAACCGTAATTCATTTGTTTTTTTCTCTTTTGCTTTTTTTTCTGCGTCACTCATTTCACAAAATGGAAAACTTAAAATATCGCATTATTTACGAGTACGAGTTCCACCGTGGCACCAGTGCTGCAGAAACGGCTCGAAGGATTAATGATGTGTATGGGGGTGATGTCGCAAAAGAAAACACGGTGCGCTTTCGTTCTCGAAATTTCAACCTGCAAAACAAGCCCCGTGGACGGCCGGAGACCAAGGTCGATAATGATGAATTGAAGGCTATTGTGGAAACAGATCTATCGCAAACCACATCAGAGTTAGCTACAGGCTGCGGTGTTAGTGACAAAACCGTTTTAATCCACTTGAAGCAAATTGGGAAGGTGAAAAAGCTTGAAAGGTGGGTACCACATGAATTGAGTGAAGCAAACCGACAAACGCGCGTCGACTGCTACGTTACATTGCTCAACCGGCACAATAATGAAGGAATTTTAAGTCGGATTATTACATGTGATGAAAAGTGGATCCTGTACGATAATGGTAAACGCTCATCGCAATGGCTGAACCCTGGTGAACCAGCAAAGTCTTGCCCCAAGCGAAAATTGACTCAAAAAAAGTTACTTGTAAGCGTTTGGTGGACTAGTGCCGGTGTCGTACACTATAGCTTTCATAAATCTGGTCAGACGATTACGGCTCTTGTCAGCAACTGCAAACCATGATGGAAAAGCTCGCCGTTAAACAACCGAGACTTGTCAATCGCTCTACGCCACTGCTACTTCAAGACAACGCTAGACCACACACGGCCCAACAGACGGCTACCAAATTAGAGGAGCTTCAATTGGAATGTCTAAGACATCCACCGTACTCTCCGGACCTTGCTCCAACAGATTACCATTTTTTTCGAAATTTGGATAACTTCTTGCAAGGAAAAAAATTCAATTCCGATGAGGCAGTCCAAACCGCTTTCAAAGATTTCATTGATTCCCGTCCGAATGGTTTTTTTAGTAAAGGGATCAATGAACTACCTATAAGATGGCAAAAGTGTATAGATAGCAATAGTACACACTTTGATCAATAAAATATATTTTAATATGAAAAAATCGCCTTTATGTTCCTCCCATACAAAACGCCAATTTCATATGTAAGGACCTAATATTATAGCTATCTGTTAAAATCGTTTGGAGTGAACAGATAATTGTGAATGTATATTGCGAATATTAATTAAGAAGTACGCTATCCTATCCTTCAAGTTGGATCAAACTGCACACGGTGTGCAAATTAAAAAAAAATATTTAAACAACGTAACTCGTAATTATTATTATAACACGTTATAATTTCAATAAACATATAACGGGTGTAAAAAGAGCAGTCACTATTACTTTGGGATATGATTATACTACCTTTTCTCATTCTAGAAATGTATTTTTTTTACAAAAAAATAAAAATTTTTTTTTTGCTTTATTGTTATTTTTGCGACAAGAAAATAAGAAATGGTGAAACGCAAAAAAATTTTTTTTTACTTGTTCACAAAAAAAAAATACATTGTTAATGGAATCAGGCGTTACTTTGCGGAAATCCATAGCATAAAATTTAAATATATTATATCTAGCAATATCCCGCGAAACAATTATAACCACAACCTGCAAGCAGATGAGTGAGTGTACGCATAGGCATGCGTTTAATGCACCTCCCTCCTCCCACACTGCCTATGCGTACACTCGCAAGCAAAAAACGTGAAAACACCACCACCACGCAAGCAATAATGTTAACACGATCGTGCAAAGTCCCACCACCATGCAGGTTGCAAAACTCGACGCGCGTTTCGCTCCGACCCCGGAGCATCCTCAGGATGTTGACTCTGCGAACAATGTTCGTTAAGTGATGCCGCCCGCCAAAACACCGCCTTATATTCCCTACAGCTACTACCCCTACCAACTAGTACCCCCACCAAACAAGTTAATAAGAGGTGACGAAGTAAGGTTAGTTTGGTCATTCAACAATGCAATTCTATTACTTTTATTTTTACTTTTTTTCGTCACGTTATTAACTTTCTCCGATTACTCGGAGAAAGTTAATAACGTGATTCGTTGTGACCAATTTCTAAGGGTATCTTCTGACCCAACAAAAAAGTTTGTGGCTAAGGTTAAATTAGCCATAAACAAAAATTCACACTTTTTCCAAACCGAATCAGCAAAGAGGAAACTTATTCCAATGAATCCTCGCGCGCCATCACTTTACGGCTTGCCAAAGATTCACAAAACTGATATTCCTATGCGTCCAGTTGTCTCATACATAGGTGCACCAGCATACGAGTTGGCAAAGTCACTTAATTACATTATTAAGCAAAAGCTTTCATTTAGACCACCTTATGCTATAAAAAATAGCTTACAATTAGTAGATCATATTAAAAATGTGACTTTGCCACCCCGTTGCAAATTAGTCTCGCTTGATGTAGACAGTTTATTCACTAATATCCCGTGTGAGGAAACGTTGGGTATTTTGGGTAATGCATTGGAACAACGTTTACCTCCTGGTGAAGGTGATGAATTGCTTTCCCTTACTAAAGTCTGCATGGAACAAAACTACTTTAGATTTAACAATCAGTTCTTTGTTCAACAAGACGGTCTAGCAATGGGCTCACCACTGAGTCCTTTGCTGGCTGAAATATTTATGGACGATTTTGAACAGAGAAATATTGTTAATAATAAGAGCATTTTATATTACTATAGATATGTAGATGACTGCATACTTTGTTGGACGGGTACACAGAGACAACTGGACGTATTTCTTAAAAATCTTAATAAAAAACATATTAAAATAAAATTTACACTAGAATGTGAAGATAATAATACTCTCAATTTTCTAGATTTATCTATCACTAGAGTTGATAATAAACACAGTTTTGGGATCTTTCGCAAACCGACGTATACTAATACTACTATTCATGCATCCTCATGTCATCCTTGGCAACACAAACACGCGGCTTTTCATAGTTATATTCACAGATTATTTTCTGTCCCTCTTAGTAGAGTAAATTATCAAAAAGAGTTAAACATAATTTATCAAATTGCTAAGGCAAATGGGTACAATCCCAAAATTATTGATAATATGTTAAATATTAAAAATAAAAAAGAATTGGTTAAGATTTTGTACGCAGGGACCTCTGATAAGGAAGTAGTTAGATATAAGTCCAGTTTGACCTACATGGGTGAGGTATCTGCACGTTTATCCAAAATAATGAAAAATAACGATATGCATGTCGCATTTAGGACGAATAATACTTTAAAAAATCAATTATGTAATAATAAAGACCGGATTGATTTAAAGTATCAATCAGGTGTATACAGAATCGATTGTCCTGAATGCGACAGTGTATACGTAGGTCAGACTGGACGTAACTTTGAGACTCGGTATAAAGAACATATCGCGGCTTATAGAAATGGTCATCATGATAAATCACATTTTGCCAAACATCTTTTAGATAGTAGTCACAGTATACCAGATGGTCATTCCTATAAGATATTACATAAATGTGACAAAGGCTTTCGACTGAGCGTGTTGGAACAGTTAGAAATAATTAAAGTAAAGAACAACAATAGAATTGCATTGTTGAATGACCAAACTAACCTTACTTCGTCACCTCTTATTAACTTGTTTGGTGGGGGTACTAGTTGGTAGGGGTAGTAGCTGTAGGGAATATAAGGCGGTGTTTTGGCGGGCGGCATCACTTAACGAACATTGTTCGCAGAGTCAACATCCTGAGGATGCTCCGGGGTCGGAGCGAAACGCGCGTCGAGTTTTGCAACCTGCATGGTGGTGGGACTTTGCACGATCGTGTTAACATTATTGCTTGCGTGGTGGTGGTGTTTTCACGTTTTTTGCTTGCGAGTGTACGCATAGGCAGTGTGGGAGGAGGGAGGTGCATTAAACGCATGCCTATGCGTACACTCACTCATCTGCTTGCAGGTTGTGGTTATAATTGTTTCGCGGGATATTGCTAGATATAATATATTTAAATTTTAAAAAATACATTTCCAAAATGAGGAAAGGTAGTATAATCCTATCTCAAAGTTATAGTAACTGCTCTCTTTACACACTGTATATTGTACTGTACTTATTTCGGAAAAAAATTTATTACCTTTATAGTTGTGATAAATATTATACATGCAAAGTAAGAAATTTTTATAAGCAGTTATAAAGCTATGTTACTTACCCTAGTACCTAAACAGACCTTCAATAAAACAATGCAAGGATAAAAGAAACCTTCGATTTCCTTGAGTCAGTAAGTGAACAAGGAGTGGACTAATGAGGATAAACTGTCAGGTCATTGATCATCAAGCAGCTTTACTTTCATCAGCCTGCATTTAAATATTTGAATGGTTTGCCTTATGAAATATGAATGTTTATATACATTTCGCTCATTTGTTTCTTCCTTCACCAACCATTAACCAGCAGTTGACTGAACTCATGATTAGACCGCTGCTGCTGCCTTCTCATATGATAATTATTTGACAAGTTAGAAAAATTATACCAATACTCCAAGACAGCGGATATACTCGTAACCTCATAACCATTGAAAAAATAATACAGCAATATTAAGCAATGATTTGGAAAAATAATAAAAAGTAAAATAAAATATTTTACATTTATTGCTATTATGCATGAACCTTAATGTTCCTTTTATATAGTCAAGCGGCACCTTTTAGCAAAAAAATGGAAAAAAAATATTCTTTTTATAAAGTGTAAATTACAATGTACAACTTAACATAAATTACAATTTACACGAATATTATATGTATTTAAAAGTAGCATCAAAAGTTGCTACCTTATTCCCCAAGTGTGTTATCATTAACAAAATCATTTATCTTATAATACGCTTTAGCACACCAACGTACTACGTTTTTTTAAAGTATTGAAGGAGAAAATTTGAACGTTTCCTGGGATTTTATAGTATAAGCGTAAAAATTGACATATAAAATATTTGCTTATCTACTTTGCTAAGTCTGATCATAAATATATCTAGCTTGTGCTTATTTCTAGTATTTCTACAGTGATTGTCGCTTTTCATTTAAAAATTATTTAAATTCTTTCTGACATACAATACTTCATCCAAAATGTATTGAAAGGTGACGCTCAAACTTCCTATTTCGTTAAACTTTTCTCTTAGAGATTCAAAGGACGACATCTTTTAAATTTAATGTATTGCTCGCTTCTACAGCAGAAATATTTTATCAATGTCAATTGTATTTCCCCATACACGATATTAATTAACTAAGATATTTGATTGTGAAAATAACTAAGGTCACGCCCTGTCTTCATGAGAAATTTATCTATTTTTTCTGACTGTAAATAATTTTTCTGACTCTTAATATAGGAACAACTCCGCTAGTCAAAGTATGGTAACTTATTCTCTACAGATTCTAGTTAAATTTCTCACGCTGATCAGTGTCAAAAAAATAGCACTAAGCACACAGAAGTTTACACGCGCGTACTAAACGCGGGGACATACCTATTATAAAGAAAATGTTTGTGTAATGATCCCCTTTTTAAACTCATACTCAAAAAAGCCTTGGTAATGTGGTTAAATGAAAACAATTTTTAATAAGTGTAATAAGAGAGGATAATCGACTAAAACTCAAGTTCGCCGGCAATAAACTAATTCTATTAAAATGGGCGGAACGAATAATAAGGCTCGCTATGATTGGTCTAAAATATTAGCAAAATTATTTATATCTACCAATAGACATCGTTTTCTAAATATCTATCGGTACAAAGCTCTCTTTTATACCCACCCACATCAGGAGATTTATTTTCCAAATCGTTTGTAATATCGGTAGACTTGCTAATTAAACTACTAATTTACTGTATTATTTTTTTACCTCGTAAAATTGTTCTAAATATTTAAACGGAACACTACTACGTAGGTAAATTATGGCCGAATGAAACGCTAATTAAAGTCAGAAGCTGTTCTATTAATAGGCTGTCACTGTTACTGCAGCAGTACGACAAGGACAGTGTCTGACTTTGTGTCATCCTAATTTAACTATTTTAGTATTCGGTCGTTAGTCCTGCCCAAAAAAAATTGTAAAAATGAATTTGTCGAATAATAATTAATATTATTAAAATTTTTAATTATTCAAATATATACCTACAGTTTTATATCTTCACTGCACTCCAGTCTCACACAAAGAGGTAGACTCTTTGTGTGAGACTGGAGCCTTATACTATTTTTCGCATTTTATTGCAAGACACTGCCACCAACCCCTTTTTTAAATTGTTAGTAATAACATTAAAAGTATTTATCATTCGATATTCTTTCATACAAGCCTCAGTCACAACTCAAGAGCCTTATTAAACCCACAATCTCTGGCGCCAGCTGGAGCGATGAATTGTTCTCGTAACTTCAACAATGTTGTTTCAGAGCTCTCAGGCTATCTGTTCGGTATCGTTGTCATCGCTTGCGCACGGCACGCATCCATCAAGACCGGCTTCCATTTTTGGATAGGAATGACGATATGACGCCCATACGGGCACCTATACGAGATAGACACGTCACGTAAGGTTCCAGTAGTGTGTCAAAGGTGCGTCCTACGCGGTGCCTTACCCACTAGGAGCGTCGGCTCGTCAGAGGTGCCCACGACAGCCCATTACAGTTGGCTGATACCAGATGCCCGATAGCTACGGCTTTGAGCAGCCGCAATGCTCTCGGGGCACGCACGTGCCTTTGTGACGGTGCCGCTCGCCGCGCATAATTCGTCAATGTAGACTAAACTGGAAATTCCCTATATAGCAACTCCTATTAAGACTTATTTATTACTATGGCATTATGCTTTGACAGGCAACCTGACTAAGGGTTAATTTACTTAAAAATTATTATATCCCGTTTATTTTCAATATTGAAAGCTAGAATTTAACGATGGAGGTTAATAGAGTATTAACCAACAATGATTGGAAAATACATAATATTATTATATATACATAGATACAATCAATACGTGCATAATGAACGTAATTTGATTCAACAGTGAAGCAATTTTTATTAAGCCTTTTCTGGAGTTAAAATAGGGTAAAATATCTAATATTTTAACGAACAAATTTTTAGCAAAAGTAAATCTTTAAATGTCTATGTTAATCATACATCTACGTCGTTTTATAATAATATGAAAAATGTTATGAAACTTTATTTAGCAAAATAAAAAATAAAACAGCATTGTTTGCTTAGTAAACAATAATAAAGTATATTATGTTCCCGTTATGTAACCCCCTATAATTAAATACGCAAATCGAGTTTGTCTAAAAATGGCAATCCTAATTACATTTTGTCACGTTGGCCATAACGGCTCCACTTGACAACATAAATTAATTATTGTCATTAATGTGATGTTCTCTGAAAGTTAACAGAAATATGGAACAAACAACGCAAAAAGTATAGGCATTATTTAGTTTATAAATCACATTTTTTATAAAAAACATATTGCCTATTTTACTAACCTAACTCCTAGGGTTATTATAACGATATTGACATCTCTTTAATGAAAACGGATCAGAACATTTGGTGCTACGGTGGAACGGCTGCCATAATGTATGAAATTAACTAGTCATTAATTTCAATCTTTATTTATGTTTGTAAATATCAAATTGTTCTAGATTACTAGGTACCTACTATCGAATAGGACATAAAAAGGTCCCTGAAAGAAATATAATATAGAATGGTCCAACCAAAAATGCGATGCAGGTGAGATCATCACGACCATAAAAAGTATTTTAAATCCAAATCCATGTGATTATTAATCTTCGTTATCTGATTTGTAACATGAGTGCCATACTTACAAAAGGTTATTGTTCGTAATTTCTAATTAAATTAATCATAGTCTTTATCATTTATCACAATCATTGTCATTACCGTCTGGTCGATCAAGAGTCCTTCAAACTACTGTGGAGCCGATTTCTGACCTACCTCCTATGACGTTAGTTTTTTGGGCTTTTGTTTTTTTATACTTTGTATTGTTTTACCCGTAAAGCCTTTGGTAATGATTTTAGCAGTCGGTGCAGGTTGTAAATGGAACTGTCACTATAACTTGGAGATATCATTATACTACCTTTTCTCATTCTGGGTTTCTTTCCGTTTTACCATTTTTTTCTACAAGAATAAGAAGAGTAAAAAAATACATTTGAAGATTGAAAAAAGGTATTAGGTATAATCATATCTCAAATTTATAGTGACTTTTCTTTTAACATCCTTTGTATGCGTTTGTTGTGCCTTATCGACTAGTATACATATATACCGGATATATATCCGATTTTAATAAAAGATGTATCAATAGTCGGGGTAACTTACGTTATATAATTTTCGTAATTGGGTTAAAGATTTTAATAAAATTGTTGTTATAAAAAAGCCTACAAACTTAAGCTTTCGAAGTAGTCCCAGTAACAAGTTTCAGGTTTGTCGAAGAAAAACTTCTTAAGTAGAGAATTATAGCAGTCCGAGCAGGATTATATTTTATAGCTAGTAGAGAAGTAATCGAATGATAATTGTATGTAAAGCATACACACACAACATTTGACATTCGATAACGTTACTTTTCAAATGTTACTGCTTGGCTTACAGTATGAACTTTAATATTTACGCAAGGATTTTTAAGGCACAGGCAATATTCAAAATTCGATATAAAACAACATATATATAAAAATGAATTGCTGTTAGTCTCGCTAAAACTCGAGAACGGCTGAACCGATTCGGCTATTTTTAGTCTTTAAATATTCGTGGAAGTCCCGGGAAGATTTAAACGTGTCATCACAAACTGTTTGTATGCTCTACGAAGTGGGCTCGGGTCAGCTAGACATTATATAAAATATATTCCACATGAAACTTAACAAGCTTTTATCAGAAAGTCATCAAACAAGGCTGCCACCGGTTCAAACCGGTTTTCTCAAATCAAAAATAAATCTACCATTAAACAATCAAACAAATAAGACGTAAATTGTATGGAGACATTCCGATTCCCAGCGCACCCATGCACCTGTGTGCGATGATGGGGAACAATCGCTGTCATTAGACCACATCGAACCTACACGCTAAATATTCAAATAGGCACAATACAAGCTAATTTAAAACTCCAATATATTATAGCAAATGCCCAATTTGCGTCGACCGGCTAACAATGGCCGTTCTCGCAATTACTTAAACGCATGTAAGTTCGATACGATCTCGGTCGCCGTCATTGTCTCACAGATCGGAACACGCTCGGCAATTACTGTGTATCGATTACGGTTCACTTCGATGGACTGCGCCATAAAGCGTTTTACTAACCGTAATTAGTCCAAACCGTAAACAAAAGAGTTTCACAAAGAAAATTTTTATCGATATGTATCATTGTTGTGTAACTTGAGGTCTTTCCATATTTACTCTGAATCGTTCCCTAATTTTAATTGTTCGAGTATTATTCGTCAACATCATTGGTATTATACTAGATGTTGGTTGTCAAAAAAAAGTATGTCCATCCCATAACGTGTATACAGATATTAAAAACCAAGGGGTCTACTCTATTTCGTCATCGGAGTCTTTTTTATTCGTGTAATATCAGAAAAATCAGTCCAGTTTCGGAGCATATTAAGATCAAAAAGAAACGTACAAACTAATATGTTCAATTTCTATTGCATTGTAATACTTGTGAAGTAAAGTAAACCAGGAAGGACACGTAACGTACATCCCATTAAAATGATTAAATCCGCAAAGCAACCTTACAGTTGAATTAACCAAAAAGGCGTGGACTATTGGCACTCCTAAACGTTTTATTTTTCTGGTCAGACCTTCTTCTGTTTCCTAAAAACTTGAGTCACAAATATAAAATTCAAACGTTGTTCTATGTTAGCTTCTGGAAATCATAAACAAACATAAAAATTCATGTCAGTTTTGCAATCTCTTTTATCTCGCTTGGCGGAAGTCGTTGGATTGTTTTGTGTAATGATAATCCAGCGCACGTTATAAACACGTCCAAATATATTCAATTAAAGTTCAACCAACCTCCGCAATGACATCTTACCCTACTAATATTAACGTGAAAGTTGGTATGTATGGATGGATGGATGGATTGATGTTTGTTATTCTTTCACGCAAAAACTATTGAACGGATTTTTATGAAATATGGTATGGTAGTAGTTTATCGCAGCAAAATGTACGGTTCCCGCGGTATTTGATTTTGCGCGAACGAAGTAAACATCTAGTTAGAAAATATTGAGAAAATACGAAGCTCTCCCATTGCAATTTAAAGGTATACTCGGAGCAAATGTAACACAAGATAAGCAGCGTACAATCATTGTATTGGAATCTGGGGGCACGGTAGTGCCCCGGCCAAGTTGAGCACGGCCGTACAATTCTTTTCTCGAAGCAGTTCAGGCCATATTTGACCCCCTATAACTTTGTTGTGGATAAAACTAGAACCCTACATTTTTAGTTACTCAGTGGGCATTGTATAAATACGGTATATTTAAAATTTCATTCAATTTAAAACAGAAGTTTAAGAATTATAACTTCTCAAAGTTTCTTAATTTTGTCACTTACTCACTCACTCACTGACCGATCATCAAAAGTATTAGGCACTTCTAGCAGACATAGAAGCTTCAAATTTGGAACACAAGTAGTGTTTAGTGTTAGAAGTTAATAAATAAAGGAAAAATATTTCTGTCTAGTAGTTAGCCAAATGTATAAATAACTATGTAATTTCATATAAATGTATAGGATTACAAAGCTATATTTACATTTTCCGACAAAAATACTAGTTTAAGTTAATCTTTATCAAAAATAACTCCGATCCTATCAAAAACATAACTTGTAAAAAATTACAAGTTTCGCTACTTAGTTCATATGCCGTAAAAGTTCTGAGATCCATGTGATGCCAAGGCGGGGTTAGTCGGTCGGTTTAACAACATCTTATATATAGTTACGTTTTTAAACAAGTTATGTTTTTGATACATTTTAAACGCACAAAGTAAGATAACCTGTGAAGTCTTAAGTGGTGCTGATGAATATTGACCATTTACAATCGATATAAAAGTAGGTAGTACTGTTAAATATGTCTGTTATAAACTAATGCGATAACTACTACGTCTGCATACGAAGCGGTATAATTATTTCATTCGGACAGTTTTAATACCTACATACCGCAATTATGCCCGGAGCGTAGCCGTGGTGTTAGAGAAACTACAAGTTACGTTACGTCCGATGACAATCAGACGACATTCCTCAGAGCGCGAGAATCCTGCGTCCCCATTACGTGATGCTCAAATAGCTACCGTGTCGGTTATTTATACCTGGCTGCCACAGATCAAAGCGAGATCTGACGTGTGTGAATACCTAAAACTGATATTATGATCAATGTAACGATTACAGGCGATGAACTAAACTTTTTTTACTATCTAGTAAAAAAACGTCTAGCGGGGACCTATCTCCATAGGTCCCCGCTAGACGTTTTTCAACAACGACAGGGAGCTGTCCCGTGAAGAACTCTAATCCAGGAGCGTCAAATTTGACATTATTGTAACTGTATTGTGTTATAACTATATTGTATAATGGCATAATCTCAGTTTTCTGTCATCAGAATTTTCTCTGGACGATAGATAATAGATATGAACGAATGACATCATCTTATTTATAAAAATGAGATGAACAACGTCATTCGTTTCTCTGTCTACACTCGACCTAGCCAGCATGCCATGATTATGACAATGATGATCTTCGAAATTTAAAATATTATATTTTGGGGTTAATAAAAGATTCGTTAAATTATCGCACTCAATACCACACATTTTGGATTTTTAACCTTATGATCGTAATTAGCGATGGCATCTTGGTTAAAGGCTCATTTCTTATTACCTTTTCATTGTCTTTAATAAGTGTATTTCATACTACAACTTTTCGGTGTAACAAGTGTCAACTCAACAATGCAATTTGAATATCGGCTCATATAAGAGCCAAAAAGACGAGAGTTCATCCTACCATTAGTTTTGCACCGACCTACCCAACCCACCTTATTTTTTATCTAATGATGAGTCTAAAGTCAGAATAAAGTTGTTTAGCGTCCGTGTAAAAATATACTTTTAATATGTTTGAGATCGACCTTTTCATAGCTTGCGGATGATTACCGAAAGAATTTGGCACCAAATTTAATGTGCCCACCGAACTCGTTTAAATCTATTTTATTTTATTTATGTAAAAGTTGACAAATATAATAATAGTTGTCTGTTGTGAAACTGGAAGAGAGCCAATGCGTCTCACATTTTTATGCAATCGCCCTATTTTTCTAAGCTAAATCAGTTGCAAGCGTGACAACGATACACTTAAACAGCGACCCAAATGTATATATGTAAAGTGGAACTAGAAAGACAGACAAGTAATACAGCTTCTAACGACAATTAACAAACTGATGCCCACTTGCTCTAGTCTGGCACACAGTCTAGCGCGAGTGGGCCTTAGGTACTTAATGTATACAACTACAGCCGGCCAGCCTAAATACCACAGACAACCGGTGGTAGGTCATGAAGGATAATTGTAAGTGTTAATTTCTAACCTATTTGGAAATAAAAAAATATTATTTTCATTTTCCACAGACACTTAAGGAGCTAGAACAAGATTTTTTTTAGATTTTTTATTAAGAACAGAACAACGAATCAATGCTTCTACATCTGTCTACATTAAAATAATTTGATGGAATATAATAGAATGAGAATTCACTCGTTTGACGTAAGCCTACCTTAGCGCTGCTTTTCCACTAGTAATCACGAGATCTACAATTATAGGATATGTAGGATTGTTCCTCGCAAGGTATCCTCGCTCAGTACTTGTGAAAAGCAACCTTCCCCTAAGGTTGCTTTGCAAACCTTTTTAATTATATCGATCCTATGTACCTTGACAATAATAGGTAATAAACGTACGTTTTACATTGTATTAGGCAAACTGATTCTGCAAAATCAGTTAAAGCAACATCCAGTTACTTAATCCAATTGGCATATAAACAAATCTCAAACATGAAATGGATGATCGCATTTCGGGACATTGCCGAGACAGACGCGGCCAAGTGTTCATTACGCATTAAAATTAATTAGTCGCATCTCGGTCGCGTGCCCTCCTTCGAGTCATCAACTTATAAAGGAGCACTAATGTAATAAGCGGCAGACAAAAAACCGGACACTCTAATTAATGGAATAACAAGGTCCTGGCCGTGAACACTTGACAAATTAAAACGTACGTTATATCAGACATATCTACTTACTCTATGCTGTGAATCTTATAATTTGTAAGATTTATTGGATAAAATCTGTATGGCTCTTGCTCTTTTATATTTATTTATCAAATTTTAATCTTTGGTCTATGTGAAGAGCTACTTAAATCGAAACAGCGTCTGTTTAAAATTTTAAGCTTAAAATTTACACAAAATAATAGTTTCTGTTGCATTCTTAATAGAGATTAAAATAATTATTTCGACAGTTTAAATTTGTTTCTGTATTCATTAACTTCAAACTGCCCTCTTTTACGTTACCAATCTTTTAAAAATTGCAATAAAATTCTTGCTCTTTATCTGTTTTTGCCTATTGGTTCAATCAGTTAATGCAGAGAGCACTTTTATGATGTTTCTATTTCTCTTATTCCAAAAACTTATAGCACCTTGAACGTCCGAAGCATCTGTATTGGTAATACAGTGACCGAGATCGGTAGTGAGTCAGCTGCCCCATATACGATGATTTATGGGAGCAGTAATTGCGGTCGGGACCCCGACACATGCCTCGTTATCTAATTACTGTCGCGCGTCTGCGCATCCTGGTGCGCGCGTGCCCCAATATAAACGCCCGTCACCGTCTTTTTAGTTTCTGTCAGTCGCTTACGTGCCACTACAAGATTTGTCTCCTGTCTTCTTTCTTTCTATATGGAACGCGCATTTGTTTAGAGTTTTATACTTGTTACCTGGCTACTTGATGGTCCGTCTCCTGCGAGACTTTTGAGTTTTCTGTCATCGTTTATGTTATCGTTTACAGAAAACTTGTCTTCTATATGGATCACGCACTTTTTTAGAGTTTTTGTTAGTCGCTTACTGCGTTACTCGGTAGGTAATTTGGGTTCTCAATTAGTCACTTTCGTTATGAACTACAAGACTTGTTGCAATTGCTTAAAGTTTTATGTCAGTCGCTCACCTGGCTACTCGGTAGGTAAATACTAAATAGGTCCCTTCTTTTGCAAGAAGCGCACGATTTAAAGCTAATATGTTTCAACTTTTCAGCATTTGTTAGCATTAATTCTAAATCAATTTAATACTATTCTAAATCTATTGTCAGCTAATGCAAATATTTTTTAGTAACAAAAGTTATTAAAAACTATTTGAAAATGCTTTGCTTTGCTATCATTTTCAAAAGTTCGATGCAGACTGCGAATTGAGATACGAAAAGGTATAAATTACTGTAAATATATTTATCGGACATTATATTAAAATGTAACATCAGCCATCTGTTGGCATGTAATGCATGCACTTTAAATTGCATGTAAAATATGCGCATAAAGTGTCGTGAGCTAATAGCTTTTACATACTCCGCTACAACTTCCTATAAATTGCGCAGTTTTTCTAATAATGAATAATGTTTATTAGCTGATGGAAACACGTCTTAATATGAACTACTTTTATGTATATTTCTCACCTATACATAACAATTATCTACGCGTGTCGTATTTCTGTCCAATTATTAAGCATGTTTTCATAATAACTATATCTGGGTGCACGGCAGTGCCCCCGCCAAGTTGAGCACGGCCGTACCATCTTTTTCTCGTAGCAGTTCAGGCCATTTTTGACCCCATGACTTCGTTGTGGATAAAACTAGAAGCCTGTATAGCCTGATAGTTATTAAGTAGGCATTGTACAAACACGGTATACTTCAAATTTCATTCAATTTGAAACATAAGTTTAAGAATTATAGCATCTCAAAGTTTTTTAATTTTGTCATTGACTCACTCACTCACTCACTCACTGACCGATTATCAAAAGTATTAGGCACTTCTTACTGACATAGAAGTTTTAAATTTGGAATACAAGTAATGTTTAATGTATAAATAAAGGGAAAACTTAAATATTTTGGAATTTCTGTCTAGTTATCTAGATAGAGATAACTACAACTGCATAAATATTTTTTGTAATCCTTTGTAACCCTATGTAAAAGTACAAAATAAAATAAAATAAAAAACGTTTTATTTCCAAATGAAACTTAACAAGCTATTTTCGGAAAGTCAACAAGAAAAACAAGCTACTACCATATGTTATTGATACCGTAGGTTCTTGATGGAAATACATTTTATTTAGTAATAATACACTAAATACTTGCACTTTTTTCCACTTTATTAGTTTTTTCACAAGTTATTTATTAAAATACACGACCGGTTTCGACATAGTCATCATCAGGTGTAGGTAGATTTAAATTTTTAAAAATATTGTAAACATTGTGCAGAATTTTTTAGAGTTGCCAGCATCAGGAAAAAAAAATTTACAATTTTGTGCACTTTAACTTAATTATTTTGTACTAAATTATTTCTTACTTTAATATATTAAATTAATGTAAAATTACTAAGTAATAACATATTAAATTGATAAATTAATAACATTTTCAATGTCATAGAATAGAAACTGATTACGCATGTCAATCTTTAAAATAAAATAACAATAATAATGTTCAATAATTAAAAAACCATGTCCATCATAATTAGATATAAAAAAATAATGTCAACTACAATATATCAAACTAAACAATGTCACAATAAAATGTCAAATTATAAATAAAACTAATAAATAATGTCAAAATTGATCTAAAATGAATACAATAATTAATTATTGATGGAGTTTTAACTATGAAATAAAGTAAATTAAATGTCTTGTAATAATATAGAATTTGAAAGGCATGTCTGGTGGTTTATTAAATTTCCGTACTTTTTATGTTTATTTATTTCTAGAGCTTCCAAAGCATCCATCTTTCTACCCTTTGGTAATACATGCAGATATTTGATGTTCTTATTGGGGTCAAAATTATGTCCACTGCTGTTTAGGTGTTGAGCAAACGTTGATCTTTCCGTTTTCTTTTTCCAAGCTGTTATATGTTCTTTTATTCTTGTTTTAAATTTCCTTCCCGTCTGACCTATATAAGTACCTTCACATGTATCACAAGTTAGACTGTAGATGCCGCTATTGTCTGTGATTTTAAATTTATCTTTATTATTGCACAACATACTTTTTAAGGAGCCTGTAGTGTAAAAAGCTACTTTAACATCTTTGGTTTTTAAAATCCTTTGGAATTTATAGGACGATGGGCCAACATAAGGAATCTTTACCCATATGTTTCCGATTTTTTCTTCATCTTTGTCCTCGATCTGATTGTAAAGTAACTTTTCTGTCATTTTCTTCTTCGTTCTTTTCAAAATTGTGTCTATTAAACCTCTTTCATAACCATTGTTTACTGCAATCATTTTAATTGTATTTTGTAATTGTATTTAGTAATTTTACATTAATTTAATATATTAAAGTTAGAAATAATTTAGTACAAAATAATTAAGTTAAAGTGCACAAAATTGTAATTTTTTTTTCCTGATGCTGGCAACTCTAAAAAATTCTGCACAATGTTTACAATATTTTTAAAAATTTAAATCTACCTACACCTGAAACCGGTCGTGTATTTTAATAAATAACTTGTGAAAAAACTAATAAAGTGGAAAAAACGTGCAAGTATTTAGTGTATTATTACTAAATAAGCTACTACCAGTTCAACTCTAACCCGCCGAGAAGAACCGGCGTAAGAAACTCGCACTGGGCCATCTTTTAGCAAAAAGATGGAAAATTGATATTTTTTAAAAGTATATATTTTTTACTATGTAACTTAATCTTTACATATTAATGTTATAAAAGTTAGGATACATATATAGTAAATAAATATAAGCAGCCATTATGGTTGGCCACCTTATTCCCAGGGTGTGCAATCATTAACAAAAACAGTTATCTTATGATAAGCTTTAGCACACAAACTACTTTTTTAAATTTATTAATGGAAAAATTTTAAACGTTTTCTGGGATTTTATTGTATAGGCGAATACATTGCCCTTTAAAAGATTTACTTACTTTGCTGAGCCTGATCATTTATATATCTAGCTTGTGCTTATTTCTAGTGTTCCTGCAATGATTATCACTTTTTGTTTTAAAATTATTTAAATTTTTTCTTACATATAATAAATTGTCCAAAATGTATTGAGATGCAACGGATAGTATTCCTATTTCTTTAAACTTATCTCTCAGAGATTCAAATGAGGACATCTTGTAAATGGAACGTATTGCTCGCTTCTGAAGCACAAATATTGTGTGCATTTCCCCATAAAAGGATGCCTTAAGACATTCTACTGTGAAAATAACTGAAATAGACTAGTCGCGCCGTATGTTCGTCAGAAATTTCTCTAATTTTTCTGACTGCATATGCTGTAGAACTGAGCTTATCTGCCAGGTTGGCAATATGAGGACCCCACTGTAATTTACTGTCTAGCGTTATACCTAGAAATACAGCGGTGTCGACTAAATTCATTTTCTCATAATTTAATAGTATATTGGTCTGTACTTGCCTTACATTGGGTAAACTAAACTTTAAACATTTTGTTTTATTAGAATTTGAAAGTAAGTTATTATATACATTAAACCAATATACTATTTTTGAGAGAACACAGTTTACCTCGTCGTAATTTGACTGTTGTCGCTTCACATTAAAAATTAGTGAAGTATCTAATATATAACTAAATAAGGTAAGTCATTTGTGCAGATGAGAAAAAGAAATGTGCCTAATATGTATCCCTGTGGGACACCTAATTCTATGTTGGTCCCAATGGACCTTTTACTATTTACCCTTTGAGTCCTACTTTTAAGGTTCTTAACTCAAAAGGTCGAGTGACGATTCTCTTATACAGGATTACAAAGTTATATTTTCACTTTTCGACAAAAACACTTGTTTTAGTTAATCTTCTTCAAAAATTACTGAGATCCCATTAAAAGATAACTTGCAAAAATGCGAAGTCTCGCTCCTTAGTTCTTTTGCTTTTGTAAAAAGTTTTATAGATCCATGTGGTGCCAAGTCGGGGTTAGTCAGTCAGTCGGTCTAACAACATCGAATATTGATCAATATTATTAAAAATATTTTATGTTTTAAATAAATAGTAGATTGACTTGGCAATCGCAATAAACAATCTGATTTAATATGTATCACTTGTGAGATGGATACGTACATTGTATTCTTATGCAATTGCCGACTCAATCTACTAATTTATTTAAAACATGAAAGATTTTAATAATATTGATTAGATCAATATAAGATGTTGTTGGACCGACCGACTACTTGGCACCACATGAAACTTACAACTTTTTACTGCAAAAGAAGTAAGTAGCGACACCTGGCATTTTTTACAAATTATGTTTTTGATGGGGTAATAATTTGTCTCGTGTATAAAGTAACGTTTAGATAGCTGCGGGCTAGGATAAATTATATCTTTACTGATAATAATTCACTTTTACTGATGATTTTTACATAGCACTTTAACTTCATAACTGACTTGTTTCCTTTAGATAAAGTTATCAGATTTATAAGTCACGACCATCAAAAATATTTAAACTGTCGTAAATAAAACAGTTACTATATGTGTTTGGGAGTCCAGGGTATTCCAGTCTGTAAACTAAACGAGGCTAACTAAAGAGTAAATTGTAAATTCATCTCATATCATATTACCACACAAGTTAACTTACGTAACCTTTTTATTTGTTACTCTTGTTTTGTATAATTTCAATTTTACGAGCTATTATGAATATTTAAAAGTTTAAAATCGAGGAAACACATTAAAAATTAAACTAAACAACCTTATTTTCTACAATAAAATTTCACTAATCAGCAATCACTCGTTAGCATTGCATAGAGTTTGAAGATAAAACCAAATATTTATAGTTTAACATGCGCTTGTTGACTGACATGCTTTAAAATACACGACGAATAATAAACTAATAGTTTGGTCTGAGATACAATCTTATTTTAAAATTTATTAGTGAGCTTAACCTAAATAAAAAATGAGCAGCGAAGGCGCCAATGTAGACTAGCCGAGATAAAGCTCGCACACAGACTTTGAATTATTTGTGCCTCATTCAAGTTGTATATCAGCCATGACAGCCGGACAGGCGGACGGCCGAATCTTGCCCACAATATCCAACAATGATTTACGAAATCGAGATTATTTTAACAAATTATATATTATATGGAACGCGATATTACGAACGGTTAGGAAATGCAGAGTTTTGAAAAGTTGGCAGCTGGCCTCGGGACAAGAAGGAAGCCCAATGATTACCTTGTCGTGGTCCATATTGTATTTCAAATGCAGGACGAAAAACTTTCTCAATAGAAAATATAATTAGTTACATAGCTCCCTCACCTATGCTATCCGATTTCGGGTGGTCAATTTCATTTAGACTAGACATATACGAGTACATAGGAAATATTTTAGAATATTCTAGTGCGTGCGTAATACACAAAACACTTTTTTTTCCTTTACTTTAGTAACCCAGTGACACGACTGTACAAATATTAGACGAGAGCCGAATTTTTGCATGCCCATTTCTAGCATGGATCATCTTTCTTGTCGGCCATTTAGGTGATAAGCCTTATCCTAAATAGAATTGAAAATAACATTTCTGTTGTTCCAACGCGAAGACAGAACCTTCGTAATCCCCAAGCTCCAAACTACTGAACCACGAAGCCGTCCAGGGCGCAAATATATCAGTCTTAAGACTGCGAACTATTTTTGTCGCTACCGATATTACAAGGAAAATGCAGGCATTCTATTTGCGCGAGAGGTAGAGCAATACCGCGGTCTAATAGCTATGTCTATGATCTTAACTGACTGTAACTAAAAAGGAAATGGAGCTGCCATTTTGAAGTCGGCGTAACGTAATTGGCTAATTGTTTTATTCTATTATAGGTTTACAAGATCCTATCGGGATTAGAAAAAGTTTCGTTGCTTATCATTAATTAACAACATACAATGACGAAATGTACGAAACAATGATGAGTCAAAGAGTTTAGTGGCAGATGGCAGAAGTGTGTTGGCGGGTGTTTCTAATCGCGAGAAACTTGCAGGCCTTACCTTGACTCCTACGCCTCAAAGCTCTATTTACTAAACGACACTGTCAGCGAACAATACATACAAATAATGGCTTCCAGGCTATCCTTAACTAGATAATATTACTACTTTTCGGTGCAATATCTGCAAACCTGCACGTTTATTAGCAAGGCTTGACTTGATTATCACTAAGGCGAAAGTTTGTGAGTGTGTGTTTGTTACTTTATGACGCGGCTGGACCAATTTTATAATATTTGACATGCACAAAGCTGACTCCCTACATATTCATATTATAAGCTACTTCTTATTCCGAAAAAGTACAGTAATTCGGTGGAATACTGTGGTATCCTATTCACGCTCTGCATCAACTAAGAATTTGGTTTTAGCATGAATCTGACTAATGTTATTACATTTTTCTACATATTTTTCGGTTAAAGGTAGAAAAGTTTTTAAAGTGTAAATATAGTAAACTGCTAACTGTGTTTACTGTAAGTGAAGTCGGTATAATATTATCCTTTAAATGGTGAAAAATTAACCAAACCATTTAACCAAGTAAGTTTATCTTGCTTGTCTAAAAGGAGCCAAATG
The DNA here is from genome assembly GCA_905187575.2 of Celastrina argiolus. Taxonomy (NCBI): domain Eukaryota; kingdom Metazoa; phylum Arthropoda; class Insecta; order Lepidoptera; family Lycaenidae; genus Celastrina; species Celastrina argiolus. The sequence goes on from LR994589.1 coordinate 9,863,636, forward strand.
TTATATATATTATATGTTGTAATGATCTAGCCAGTTCCGCTGCTATTCATGAGGAATGGCCTCCGAGTAATGAATGAACAGCCCGCCCACGGAGCCTTCATTCATGCGGCGCGTGGTCGCCACGACCTACTGACTACATCACACCTTACCCAACCTAATTTAACGATATATCATTATATATTAAAAGCCTGAACAAAACGAACACACAACATAGTAGAAGCACAAAATAGTATCTACCAACTTTAGCATTGCAGCATGTATCTAAATATATTTTTAATATCTATTTTTCTTTTATCATTAATAACAAAAAGAGGTATTTCATACCAAAATTCTAGACAAATATTTTATTTCTGAGTGGGTTTCATTCCATTTCTAATTAATGATATTTGGCGAATTTGTTGTTGAAAACAAATCTAAAAATAGTTTTAAGCTCAATAAAAACAGATCAATAACTCAAGGGCAGCAGACATTGTAATTATTATTCGTCTAATGTCTGATCTTTCCATCTCAATGAAATCATAATTATTTTAATTTGTAAAAGACACTGTGCTTTCGGTCATAACAATAATATTTTCCTTCTAAATATATTTTGCATGTTCCACGTATTTTACACAAAAATAACAATTGTTTAAAAGGTAAAAGATTAAAGAACAAATAAATTTTCCTTTGAACAAGACTGTTCATGGTATTTAAGCAAATTTATACCTTGTACTTTATATTTGTAATTCGATACAAATATATTAACATTTATTTTTATCTTTGCGGATTTGTAATCGGATGTGAACTTATAAGTTTGTTTAAATAATGTTTCTTAAAGTTAACCTCTACAAATTGTGTTTAAAATGTAGGGAAAAGTTTTGGTGGCAGAAACCCGATGAAGAGCACAATTAAAATGAAATATTTTTGCTATTAACAATAAATTATACGAGTAATACCTACCTTTTTTTTTTTTGAATAATTTATTTAAGGTCGCTCAAACATCAATGGTCATTAGCGACCACTATAGGTTTACATTTTATATCAAATTATAATTAAAAAGAATTATATTTAATTAGATTTTATATTTAAAAAGAACAATTTTCCTATCTTTTTGCTAAAAGGTAGCCCCGAGCGAGTTTCTTACGCCGGTCTGGACAGTTCTAAAAGTGTTAGTAACTAACCGATTTGGAAATAAAAGATTTTTCATTTTCAAGGTGCAGACAAAGTTGCAATGTTTGAAAAAATGCAACTACAATTTATGTTCCTTATATCATTGTTTGATATAAGGAACATAAATTATTGTAGTTACCGTTAATGTTTTAAGTTTTTTTATTACTTGTACATTTTAAATGTTTATACTTTATACCAAATAAAAATTTGCCATTTTGTCTAAATACCTAGGTATGTGTTGAAAGTTATTAATATATATAAATAATTACAAGTAAAACATTATTTGGTTTTTATATTTTTAATCTTTTTTTTTATTCTAATAAAAAAGGACTTTATCGATTGACGATAATGTCGTCCTAGTTAATTTACAACTTTCAACAATCAGTATTGAATTAACCTAATGTTAAAGTTAAGATGCGTCCGACGGATGTTTGAGGGACACCTCCACAATTTTGTACAATATTTTTGCTCCCAGATTGATCAGCCAAAATGGTGATACCGTTACCTACATTTAAGTTTTTAAGACAACTGGGGCGTGACCTCGCCAAGTCAGCGCCATGAAACATGAAATACCTAACATAATATTTTTCCTAGAAAAACAAAACGGTTCCTCTGGGATCATAAGTTTTCGTATCATTATTATAAGATCTCTTTTAACTGAGAATTCACTGTGAGCGAGAGGCAACTTATCTCGTGGTTTAAGTTGTTAACATTTGGCAGATACTATTAGACAGTAAATAATTTATTACTACGAAATATTAATCCACGCGGGCGAAGCCGCGGGCAAAAGCCAGTTTGACATATTACTGACGTAATCGAACCACGGGTAAAATGTTGCCCGTGGTCCTACTCAATCAGTAGAACCACGGGCAATAAAATGTTTGCAAGAGTTGCCCGTGGTTCTACCAGTAGAACTACGCAGTAGGACCACGGGCAACAAACGGCATTTTTTCAAACATTGCAACTTTGTCTGCACCTTGAAAATGAAAAATCTTTTATTTCCAAATCGGTTAGTTACTAACACTTTTAGAACTGTCCTACATGATGACCTACCACCGGTTCGGGGACTAACCCGTCGAGAAGAACCGGCGTAAGAAACTCGCTCGGGGCCACCTTTTAGCAAAAAGATAGGAAAATTGTTCTTTTTAAAAAATATATATATAACAATGTTATAACTTAACATAAATTACAATTTACAAAAGTATCCTTTATATTAGGTCCTTACATATGAAATTGGCGTTTTGTCGTACTTTGGTCTTAAATATATCCTCTTTGGTTAATAATTCCAAATTCAAATTTAAACAGCTATTTACTCATGCATTTGTGTTTTGAAAACCGTAATTCATTTGTTTTTTTCTCTTTTGCTTTTTTTTCTGCGTCACTCATTTCACAAAATGGAAAACTTAAAATGTCACATTATTTACGAGGACGAGTTCCACCGTGGCACCAGTGCTGCAGAAACGGCTCGAAGGATTAATGATGTGTATGGGGGTGTCGCAAAAGAAAACACGGTGCGTTTTTGGTTACAACGCTTTCGTTCTCGGATTTTCGACCTGCAGAACAAGCCCCGTGGACGGCTGGAGACCAAGGTCGATAATGACGAATTGAAGGCTATTGTGGAAGCAGATCCATCGCAAACCACATCAGAGCTAGCTACAGGCTGCAGTGTTCGTGACAAAATCGTTTTAATCCACTTGAAGCAAATTGGGAAGGTGAAAAAGCTTGAAACCTCATGAATTGAGTGAAGCAAACCGACAAACGCGCGTCGACTGCTGCTTTACACTGCTCAACCGGCACAATAATGAAGGAATTTTAAATCGGATCATTACATGTGATGAAAAGTGGATCTTGTACGATAATCGCAAACGCTCATCGCAATGGCTGAACCCTGGTGAACCAACAAAGTCTTGCCCCAAGCGAAAATTGACTCAAAAAAAGTTACTTGTAAGCGTTTGGTGGACTAGTGCCGGTGTCGTACACTATATCTTTGTTAAATCTTGTCAGACGATTACGGCTAATATCTATTGTCAGTAACTGCAAACCATGATGGAAAATCTCGCCGTTAAACAACCGAGACTTGTCAATCGCTCTACGCCACTGCTGCTTCAAGACAACGCTAGACCACACACGGCCCAACATACGGCTACCAAATTAGAGGAGCATCAATTGGAATGTCTAAGACATCCACCGTACTCTCCGGACCTTGCTCCAACAGATTACCATTTTTTTCGAAATTTGGATAACTTCTTGCAAGGAAAAAAATTCAATTTCTATGAGGCAGTCCAAACCGCTTTCAAAGATTTCATTGATTCCCGTCCGAATGGTTTTTTTTAGTAAAGGGATGAATGAACTATCTATAAGATGGCAAAAGTGTATACATAGCAATGGTCCATACTTTGATTAATAAAATATATTTTAATATGAAAAAATCGCCTTTATGTTCCTCCCATACAAAACGCCAATTTATTTATTAATATGAAAAAATCGCCTTTATGTTCCTCCCATACAAAACGCCAATTTTATATGTAAGGACCTAATAAAATAGAAGTAGCCTTGAAAGTGGCCACCTTATTCCCAGGGTGTGCTATCATTAACAAAATCATTTCATTTCGACATTTCATTCAAAATCATTATTTAACTACTTTTTTAAATTTATTGATGGAAAAATTTTGAACGTTTTCTGGAATCTTATTGTATAGGCGTATACATTGACCTTTAAAAGATTTGCGTACTTTGCTAAGCCTGATCATATATCTAACTTGTGTTTATTTCTTGTATTTCTACAGTGATTGTCGCTTTTCGTTGTAAAATTATTTAAGTTCTTTCTGACATACAGTATATTATCCAACATGTATTGAGAGGCGACGGTCAAAATTTATATTTCCTTAAACTTTTCTCTCAGAGATTCAAAGGACGACATCTTGTAAATGGAACGTACAGATCGCTTCTGCAGCACAAATATTGTATTGATGTTTTTTCCCCATTGCTGCATTTCCCCATAAAAGGATGCCGTAAGACATTCGACTGTGAGAGTAACTAAAATATACTAGTCACGCCGTGTCTTCATCAGAAATTTCTCAAATTTTTCTGACTGCATATGCTGCAGAACTGAGATTATCTGCCAGTTTGGCAATGTGTGGACCCCACTGTAATTTGCAATCTAATTTATACCTAGAAACACAGTGGTTACTTAGTGGACACTAAGTTCATTTTCTCATCATTTAATAGTATATTGTTTTGTACTTGCCTAACATTGGGCAATCTAAACTTCAAACATTTTGTTTTATTAGAATTTAAAAGTTAGTTATTAATATTAAACCAATGTACTATTTTTGAGAGAGCACTATTTACCTCGTCGTAATTTTATTGCTGTCGCTTCACATTAAAAGTTAGTGAAGTGTCATCGGCAAAAAGTACTATCTCACGTTTTTCCTTAACTAAGTAAGGTAAGTCATTTATATAGATGAGAAAAAGAAAGGGGCCTAATATGGATCCCTGGGGGACCCCTAATTCTATTTTGGTCCCTGTGGACCTTTTTCCATTTACCTCTACCTTTTGAATCCTATTTTTAAGGTAAGAATTCAAAAGGCTGAGTGACGAGTCTCTTATGCCATAGTGTTGTAATTTCCTGATCAATGTAGCATGCTCCACACTATCAAAGGCCTTGGAGACGTCGCAAAATACACCTAACGCATCCTGCGATCCCTCCCAAGCATCAAAAACACTACAAAGAGGACCTATACCAGCATCCGTCATTGATAGACCCTTAGTAAAACTGTATTGATTATTATGTAATAAATTGTTTAAATTGAAGTGTAATAACAACTGTTTTAAGATAATTTTTTCAAATATTTTACTACAAGCCGGTAGAATTGATATAGATCTGTAATGAGATGTATCAGATTAATTTTCCGCTTTAAACAGGGGTATAAATTTGCTGTGCTTCATTAAATCTGGAAAAACACCACTTTTTATACAACCATTGAAAATCATGGCTAGATAAGGAGCTACAATGTCAATTATTGATTTCATAATTCTTGTAGACATGCCCCAGAGATCAGCAGTGTTTTTAATATTCAACATCTTAAACGCGGGTATAATGACTCTGGAATCTATTTCTTTAAATTTAAAATTGACATCACATTCCTTTACATTATCTCTGAGTAGTTTTTCAGCTGCTATAGGTAAGGAATTTAAATGTTTTGTAGTTGAAACCGGAATGTCAGCAAAAAACTTGTTAGAGCTTGTACACTAGCGCTAAGTTTGACCCTGGCAACTACTGGTACCTATTTCACCACTGTCTATGATTGTTCTTGAGATTGGGAGGTATGAACAAAAAGTTTTTATTACCATTTAAACAAATAGTATGAATTACCTATGTGTATAATATCTTAAAGTAATAAATACTTCCGGTTGTCTGGTACATTTCTGGAAAACATTTTTTTTTATACCGAGAACCATGTATGTGTGTTCGACGTGGCTTCGTTCGAGCTTTCTTATTATAATATTCACTTTTAGTAAAAAGTAATAACTGTTCTGTAGTAGCATATGTGTTACTTCAGTGTGTCAACTTCACACATACCAAATTTTATCAAAATTCATCCAGCAGTTTACGCGTGAAGAAGAAAAATGAAAAGACACTTACAAATATTCGTCTTTATATTTGTGCGATTATATATTAAATCCGCCCAGCCAGAAATATTCCTGAAAAAGCAGGAATCGCATAAATCGATTTAGCTAATAGCTTTTAAGGAAAAACAACATTTTTTTTCTTCCTATTTTAGAATAAATTTAATGATTCAGAGAACTCCGATTTAAGAAAAAAATTTATACATCTCCGTAGACATAACTTTTTAAAAAATGGATAAAAAGTGTATTAATACTAACGGCTACTGTGTTATGTTACAGAAAATAAGGTATGTGACTTAAGTATGTAACCAATATGTAACCAATTAATAGGTGATCAAGTAGATAATATTCTGTACTAGATACATACTAGCTATAATGGCTAACTTCGTAGCTTGACATTGAGCTACGGAATTTGAGAACGACAACAGCGCAACCTACCGGGTACTAAGAACTATTCGGTCTATCGGTGACAAATCTTAGGTGCAGTAGTCTTTGAGTTTATTGCAAATAGACAGATAAACCCGATAGAGGACTTGTTGTACAGTATGCAAGGATGTAGGCTAGTATAAAAAACGTAAAAACGCTATGGTATTATAGAAGTACTGACTAAAACGTACAAAAGCCTGCCTTTTTTAATGAGTCTAAAAAAATATTACGGTTCGTGGAAACTTTTTAATATTATTGTTACAATTTTCATGCTCAACAGGTCTTATCAAAGGTCACAATTGATGCGAAATGCCAAAGGTAAAACCGGCGCGATGCCAAGTTACAATGAATGAGTTTACGGGGTGCCGGGCGGTGCCGGGGTAGGGGTGGACGGCTCGGGGTTGGGGGATGGGGTCTTACACGTGCGTGGCCATGGCCAAGAAATGACGTCGGCGAAGGCGCAGGCGCGGTACCGGCTAAAGTTCAAGGACGGTCCATCGATCCACCGCGCCGGCCGCAGCCAGGGCCGGCCGTGTCGCCTGCAATGCCACGGACACCGGCCGGCGCGGGCCGCCGTCGCAGACATGTTTACGAACAATGACGGCTAACAATAAACCGATTCCTTGTTGCATTTGTTTAATTTTTAAAACTAAGATCCTAGACTTTATAAAATAACCTACAACTGTTTGTGTCCATCATATAATTATTTAGTATAATAGTGTTTGTTCTGTCTAATGCATCACAATTCTTTAATTCGTATTTCCCTTTGCAATACAATATCTATAATATCGACAAGATATAAAGCATAGTTGTAATAAAATCAAGACCCAACAGTGTCGCTATGATCACGAACGTCACCGCCGCCGTCACATGGTCGGCTGCGATAGTTGTCAATAGCATAAAAACTTATCTTGGGGAACACAAATTCGGGCATTATCGCTATGACACTAAGACAATTGTACTTAATTACTAACACTAATAACTAAACAGAACTAATAAAGATAATGCTGTAATAGAGCTGTAATATATTGTAACCTTTTTTTACTTTTTAGTGTAAACGAGAGTTGATTGTGCGCGTAATCCGCCGTAAATAAGGGACGCGTGCGCAGCGCTGATTACATTACAGCTCGGAACGGACTGCGAAAACGATCGAGTCGTCAATTTAATATTGCTGAGCTATTTTTGTAAAACAAATATTTCATAGTTTAAGCTATTCCAGGACATGACAAGACCAGATTCGAAGACCTAATATACCTATAATTAAAGAGCTGATCTACAAAAATTTCATAACAGTTGCATAATATAGCATTCTTGACGATTAGAGAATAGAGTAGTTTGATTGAAATATCATCCAGCGACCACAACAATTTAGATCAACGGAAATCCTACAAAAGTAATTTGATCTACGACCCACTTATTCTAGACTAGGTCTTATCTACTCATGACTGAATCATAAAAATTACTTATAGCAGACCATAGTCTAGAATTATATCTTATGAGATATAATTCTTAAACTTTTTATTACAACCAGCGGTACTTGCTGATAACCATAGATAAAACGTATTTAATACTATAAATAACCTAAACTTAATATATTACACTGCACTAGTGTTCCTACTGATTGCGAATGCGAGATCTCGCGTGTCAAATTGCGCGCCCACGCCCGCGACTGCACCTCGGTCGCAGCGACTAAACGTATATGTCCATCGCAACTTTATTACGCTCTTCTAGGGGCAGTCATACACCATACTACCAATCGTCACAACGGGATGACGCGACTGCTGATCCAATATGATGTATGGATACTTTAATCATACTTAGTTTGAAAATATATGTCGGTCTATTCAAACTATTTAGTTTTCCCGTGTTAAATAGATACATACCAAATTTTTAACTTAATTATAAGCACGTAAAGTGTAAAATTGGGGATCAGTAATTAACATTCTTAAAAATAATTAAAATTGTAACTTTAAGGGTGAAACGTAGTTCAATCCGTTATCATAAGTATAGGAAGTTATTCGTATAAAATTATTTTAATTTTTTATTATAGGAGTGTCACTATACATGTGCACATATATATACAGATGAAATTAATATTATTCAGAGCACGCTCTTGAATATTATACATCATATTTATAGGTACAACTCTTGGTTGCTACATTTTTATCGCAAATAACCGTTTAACAGTCAACAATGTAAGGCAACATCTATTTGCAAGGTAAGCAAGTAATCAAAGTTGCACGATTTGATAAAAGGCTACTAATAACCACTTAGTGTTCGAGCGCCGACTATTAGGGCCTTTACTAGGTAAGGTAACGTTAACTTTGGCCTTTAAATAAACGGTTAACCTTTTCACGGTATACTTCAGTCAGGTCTTGTTATGCTTCTTCTTATGACTTGATAGTCGTGCGTGTGAACAAAATGCTATATGAACGGAATATAATATGATGAAAATATGAGCAAAATTTTATAATAATTTACTTGAATAATAACTGATTGTAAAGAATATTAATTAAATAGCAGCGAAGTTATAACGAGGTCACATTACATTTCTCACTTTTGGATCTTTAAGTGACTATATAGGCTAATTTGACTTAGTGGATTGTTATTTGGAAAAAGGTGCTTAAATAATAATTAAGTCTCTCATTATTACAATGAAATTAATTCTTTATGTCGGGAGTATTACCTATCCATTTTTTCTTAAAGATTGTTCATATCTTGGTTCTGATAAGAGCAATCTCTCATCTGAGTTTTTGATGCGACAAGATGCGACAATGTTCGTGGAAACCTTTGACGCACTAATCCCTTGAGATGGTAAGCAAAGAATAATAAATATACATAATTGTGTCTTTGAGTTTAAAGAGTCCTACGTAAATCAATAAACTTAACTGAATACTATTTATCTTAATTATCAACCTTATCAATGTAAAGGATCCTCCAATAAATCTTATTCATAGAACGTCACACGGATGTGACAGTGTGCGTGCCATTCATGAATTTCCCACAAGTTTACACAGCCGGTGGGAGGGGGGGTGTGGTGCGGTGGCCCCACGCGGGTGGAGGCCTCCCTGTTTATGAATGGGGCCATACGTCATTGATATCGATCGGCGCGCGGCCCCGGCTGAGGTTAGCACACAAGGGCAGGGGCGATCGCTCAACAGGTGGTTTTGACGCACACCCTACACTTTTCCGCGAAACTAATTTTTGTCACTTGGCCGATGACGTCAGAGCAATTGATAACGACTGACGCGCTGTACCCTCATCATATTCTTTTATCATAAGCTTCACCCATAATGATCGCACGTTTGCGTAAGCACTTCTGAATTAGAACTACAAGTGTTTGCATAACTGCTTGACGCAATTATTTTTATTACCGTTCAATATATTTCACAGTCTATGAGGATGTTTTATCAGCAAGCCTTTCTTTCTGTAGACAACAGTTTCACATTCATAATATATACACATAAGAACAAGTTCATAACTTGTCTGGGGTAAAATAGTGTAATACATTTCTTATTTTCCTAATTAATTCTCTGTGCTCCGGTGGTTTAGAGCTTGACTCTCGACTCGGAGAGACTAAATTTGATTAGACAAACAATGCAGGTTGATTGACTGATGTCCAAAACCTGCACCCGATCTCTCGTCAGTCGTGTCGCTTATTAGGTACTTTCGTACTCCAGTAGGGCGCGATGAGAAAGTTCTCTTGTGTATTGCGCACGTACCGGGAGTCAATTATACGGGTCGCTATCACTGAAATTGGTGAGGAGACTAAATAATAAACACATATACAATAATAAATAAATCAAAACACAAACAAGAAATGTTGAATTCCTTCTCATAATATTATGTTACAAGATTTAGGAATTTCACTAAATATTACGGCGAGTTAATAATGTAGGCCAACTAATAAATTATATTAGTCTACAGATTAATGCTTGTACGGTCTACCTAAATAATAGTCAATCATTTTTATTTATTTAATAAAAATGTGTGAAATGAATTCTACATTGAAAATGAATTACCTAAGTATTGCGAGTTACAATAATTAATATCGCCAAAGTCCACTTAACATCATTATGAAAAGTCACAGTGAACCAATTTTAATGGAATTGGATCACACCGGTCGCGCTATCCATCACCTATGTCCACTTAGCGGTGCAACACTCCGCAGTCCACGATGACAGACCGCTTATTTATAATTTCAAAATTTAATTCAAAATTAACGGCATACGAGTTACGTGGAAATATCGATCGCCAGATTAAAACTGAGGCGATAAACATGGCGTACGTCAGCGATGATGAATCTCCGTGAAATTAGATTTTGTGAGAGCCGGCGTAATTATAAATGTGACATGGAGTGACGCCCGCCGCGCGTCTGCCAACATTGTTTTTCGATGAGCACAGATTATTTTGCACGTTCGCGTCACGCACGACGCTATTTCCAATCCGTTATCGGTCATGATGGCACACGACACATCCAACGGTTTTCGAAAATTATAAGCATCCTTCCAAAAGCTTTTTATATTCAATTAATAATCTAGGTTTATGAGTGATTCAGGTTTTGTTAGTGTTTTTCCGATGAATCACATTGAACTCATACCGGCTAATTTTTTATGAGATTTTTCCGTAATAATTCTGGTTCAAAGTAGATATACAAGGTGTAAAATAAATTAGTGACAATACTTTAGGGTAGATATGTATGTGTATATGTATAGTATGCTCTACATAGGAGATGTAGAGCATACTGTGAAAGTACCAGCGCTGAAATACTTACTTTTGACTTTCATGCTTGAATGAGAAATGCCCCAATATCATACATTTTCCCATACAATAATTTTAAAAGTACTTTTTTCAGCGCTGGTACTTTCTCAGCAAACTATGTACGGAACCCATACACACCCTAGAGTATTACACTCATTAATATTACACCCTGTATTTAAATTTTGAAATCAAATTAAAATATATTCTGTCTGATTTTAAAAGTAGAACTAGACTGTATAATTCTTAATCTGAGCTGACGTTGAAACGGATTCCCATGGTATTTAATATTGTATATTGTATCTCTACATTAAACTACTAAGAATCTAATCACTAATCAGTAATGACCGCAGGGATTTAGAACTCATCTCCCGAGCCTCGACACCACGTTTTTGCTTCGTGCCTGTTTGGCAGAAAATATTGCTTTGATATACCTATATATATTTGTACATATAAATCAAATCAAATCAAATATTTTTATTCAGAGTAAATTTTACAAAAAATGTTTTCTGAACGTCGTTTCTATATGATGCCTACCACCGGTTCGGGAACTAGCCCAGCAAGAAGAACCGGCGTAAGAAACTCGCATGGGGCCATCTTTTACCAAAAAGATGGAAAATTTCTCTTTTTAAAAAAAAAGTATAAATTTACATATTTAAATATGTCAATACTAAAACTAAATAACATGAGTACATTCTATATATAAGTGGCCTAGTAGGGGGCTACTTTATTCCCAAGGTGTGCTATCATTCATATAATCATTAATTTTATAGTAAGCTTTTGCACACAAACGTTCTTTGACTACTTTCTTAAACTTATTGGTTGAAAAATTTTGAACGTTTTCTGGGATCCTATTGTATAGGCGTATACATTGGCCTTTAAACGAATTCTTTACTTTGCTTAGTCTTGTTACTGGAACAACAAGTTTATTCTTATTCCGAGTATTTCTATTATGATTATCACATTTTCTTATAAACAGGTTCACATTTTTCTTGACATATAATACATTAGAGAGGATATACTGAGAAGCTACAGTTAGTATTCCAGTTTCCTTAAACTTTTCTCTAAGAGAAGTGTTGGGGGCAGGTTGTAGATTGCCCGAACAGCTCGCTTCTGCAGCACAAAGATACTATTTATATCTGCAGCACTGCCCCATAGCAGAATGCCATAGGACATTATACTATGAAAGTAACTAAAATACACTAAGCGTGCTGTACTTTCGTCTGAATATTGTCTAATTTTACTAACTGCATATGCTGCTGAACTGAGTTTGTCGGCCAGTCTAGCAATATGGGGGCCCCACTGAAGTTTAGAGTCTAACGTTATACCTAAGAATACTGCAGTATCCACTAGTTCCATACGTTCATCATTTAATAGTACATTGGTTTCAGTTTGCCTCACATTAGGCAGTGTGAATTTTACACATTTTGTTTTTTTATTATTAAGTAAAAGATTATTGACACTAAACCAATGTACTATCATTGAGAGAGCATTATTTACTTCGTCATGGCATATATTTTGCCGTTTCATATTAAAAATAAGAGACGTATCATCAGCAAATAATACTATCCCATGTCTTTCATTTATGAGGTAAGATAGGTCATTTATGTAAATTAAAAATAGAAAAGGTCCTAAAACAGACCCTTGTGGGACCCCCATCTCTATTCTAGAGCCTAAGGATCTTTTTCCATTTACCTCAACCCTCTGAGTTCTATTTGATAAGTATGATTTCAAGAGGGCAAGTGCTGGACCTTTTACCCCATAGTGGTCTAGTTTCCTGATTAATGTTGTATAATAATAATAAAAATAATAATGCCAGCAGGGCAGCTTGTGGCGAGCTGTTGGGGAGTAGCGACCCCACGTACCTGAGTGCTCCCAGGGGAAGGACTCTGTTCTCCATCTCCGGCTTGCCTTCACTGGCCGGCTGAAGTGATTACTGAGGAAGAACAGCCCCTACCTCTGACTTGCCTTAACCGGCCGGTCAGAGTGGAGTCGCGAGAGCTTTGTGCTCGGAGGGAGGATGTGAAGCGTAAGTGGCGAACGTCGTGATGGGACCCTCTGAGGGTGCAAATGATCGGCGTATAAAGTCCAGCAACACCTCTCCTGCCTCAAGCCGCTCGGTAAATGTTGCCGCCTTGGTGCACCGTGCGTGCGACCATTTTAAGGGGCCCAGTACGATGAGTTGGCGAGTCACCGTCTGCCAACTTTATGATACATGTAACCACGTGGTATCTGGCAGACGCCATAGTCCTTCCATAGTCATAGATACCCAGTCCACTAGCACCTCACCCCTATAGCCTATAATCTTTTCTTATAAACATTCCTTGCAATAGTCCTACACTAAACGGTGGGTCTCCGTGGGCGCACTCCCATGGTGCGTACAGGGAGAGTCGCCGGCTAGTGTCACATTACATTTAAATTAAAATTGTGTAACGGGGCCTCTGCGTGTTGGCTTCGGCCCCACGCATGCCTTCCAAAGGTCCGGGATTTAATTGCCCGTGAGCGAGGAAGCTATACACATACTAATAATAATATCTATGGACGCTTCACACCACGTCAATCTGGCCCTGTGCTAAGTATCCGTAAAACTTGTGTTACAGATACCAGACAACGGAAATATATTTAATACTTTTATACTATACACATATTTAAGATTCTTATTATACACAAATTTTATACACATCCATGACCCAGGAACATTGAAAACTTTTTGTTCCCTCGGCGGGATTCGAACCCGCGACCTTTCGTTCGAGCGCCAACGCGCTCAACCAACTGCGCTACGGATTTCGTCAGATATATGTAATACATACCGTATTAACAACTTTTCGATAAGAAACATTTTAAACGACACTTATATTATAAGAAAATTACTAAGAGCATTTCTAAGGACGGAGTATTGTCTTATTTCGCCTAAAATAAAATTATTTTTCTAAAGAACAACACCTACTGCCATAAAAAGTTACAAGCTTCTATATTTATGTAAGTAATGAGTAATAAAAGAGTTTTTAGTAATCCTAGTAAAGGACCACCTACATATCACTTTGGAAGTCAGTACTCAATAAGTAGAAGCTGGTTTGCATTATGTTTTGAAATCTTGCCTTTGTTTTAAAATACCTATTGATGATATTCAAAACACAATGCGATAGAGTAAAAATGCATGCATGCTGGGAGTTATCGATAAAATACAAATGTATGATATTAATGCCATAAAATAAAGTGATGCATGTAACCAAGGTAGACGTAGAGAATGAAGGACAAAATATAAGGGGTCCTTGAATATGACAATGTCCACTTACTAGTGGTTACGAAATCCTACAAAGTTTAGACATGAGATTATTTAAAGACCATAAAATTATAGTAGTAGTATTGTTTCAATTGTTTTGGATACAATCGTGGAGCGCTTTAATCAACCTTGACCGTCCTATTGAATGTAGAGATTGACTAAATGTGAAGTTATTATCAACTTCTAGCGGAGCATCATCAGGATTTAATCAAATCAACATATTTTTTATAAGTGTGACCAAAGATGTATGCTTAGCCATCTTTTTGATTTCTTCAACCTTTGCAAATTTTAATCAACCGTCAAATAATGGGCAACACAATTAACGATGCTATATCCGATGAATGATTCACTGGTAAATTAACAGCTAGATGTGATGGTGAATAGGCGAGCACTGTCGTCACCTGGATTGCAACGTTTATAATTAGAAGTGTCCCAAGTTGCCAAACTATTAGTAGGTCGGCACTCGGTACTTATTGTCGACTTTCTTACATTATGGCACATCTAAAGTGTTCACAATTTGTCATATTGCCAAAGCGAGTCGTAAAATAATAAGCAGTAAATTAAAATATTTAATGTACCTATCCCATTATGCCGTTAATTATTCGAGCGATTAGAAATATAAATTGTAAAACTCAAATTGTGTCAACTTCTTTGTATGTCAATGACAATGTTATGATAATAATACTCCTAAGTAACATGCTAGATATCATGCTATCCAATTTAATGAAAAGATTCATTTCGACCAAATTAATGACTTATTGTATTTCTTTATTGCACGTTTTTTATTTGTACTCGTATTATTATAAGTGTAAGTTTGTGCGGATGACTGATGGATAGTACTGAACGAGATAAAATGTTGTGTCATAATACCTAGTTTAGGCTGGGAAATAACTGTATGTGCTCCTTACTATAGTGTTTACGTATAAATGAAAGTTGATCTGAATGAAGTATACAGATAAAGAAAACTCGATCTTAAATCTCACACGTTAAAAATACAATCAAAACATTAAGCCCATATATATACGTGAAAAAATTCGGAAGATCCCGCTAATAAATGTTTCCAATAGTGATAATGATGATCATCCGAATAAAGGCTCATCCTAAGAATGATTTTAAAGTAAACATACCTTTATGGTAATAGATACAATACGTGAAAATTGAAAAAGGTTATACTTGTAAACACGTTAATGTAACAAAAACACGAAGTGCGTACTACAGTGGCGAGCCTGACACCCACCAGCGCCCGCGGCCTCGACCCGTGGGAAGACATCGGGCCAATACACCACTGTTTGTCCACACATTACGAGGATACTTAGCGTGACATATCGCACTTCAAACGCGTCATCTACCTTACAACATCGTGGCTTTTTGTAAGACTCCCGTCACAGCATCCCACAAATAATTCATCACCGAGAGTCATGGCGTTTCGAGAGTGACGTACGTACGGAACAATCTAAAATAATGTAACAGTCATACGATCGAAATAGACACCGAGTGGCGGTATAGACGAAATTAGTACCCGCCTCCGAAGTCCAAACCAAAAGCAGTCAAGTTAATTATAGAACGAATCCCGCGGGACGTTTTCATCCCGTGATTCACCTGCCGAAAACTCGATTGTTCGCATTTTACGTCAATCGGTTTCGTGGTGTTTACGAGCGGTGCGGGATCGTCAGCTGACGGCCAGGAATAGCCCTGACATCGCGGCCACGCTATGCGCCCGCGCACCCACAAATAGCGCTCTATAATTAGACGGCGGTGAAATCGTGGGTTTGTTATTTTTCTTTATCGTCTCCGTTACGCGATAATTGGGTTAGTTGCATGTGGGCCTGGCGTCGGCGTGTCTCGGCTGCGGAGACCAATGTCCTTACGCACACACGTGTTATGATAATCCTTTAATCTTTTTACCTTCGCCCAAAACAGGAATGTATCGCATCTTCGTTTAAATTACTTGTTTTAATCGACTTTACTCGTCGTATTTAACATTGAAATCAATGTTATTAGTTACATCTCTATCTTGATGAGTAGTATCTTTTTATATTTATTGTTGGAAGCACAAAATTATGTAGTCAGTAATTAATGAATTTGATAGGTACGATGCAACGATTTATCGATCTATTGGTACTAATATTAAACGCTATTGAGTTAGTTTTTTGAACACACTGATCTCAGGAACCATTAAGTATTAGACACTAGGTAGGTACCTACATATATATCTACAAAATTTAAATGACTTTGTCCAAAATGCTTTAGCCTATGGCTCTAGCTATATTGTTGATTATTTAATTACGAATGAGTTTTCCGACTATACTCCACCAATACCATTACAGTAGGCATTAAAGTCCGCAGGTGACACGAATCACCAATGAGCAATAGACATAGATCAACTCGATTGATCTACCTTATATGGACACATTCGCTTGCTGCCTTTAAAATAAGATGCAAGTAGGCGTATATAATAACTTTGTTATGCCATTCCTTATTAAAAACCTATTAGATAGATATATTCTCACGACTTTTTTTTGTCTTAACGATTTTTGGATTTAGGTAAATCTTTACAACATACTTACATTATGTAGGTATTAATCGTCGAATTATATATTATTATGGCTATAACTTGTACATAGCAAATAGCAACGACATATGAGTTCAGCAAACAAAATCTACTAATAATCATTTTACATAATACCTACATACGAGTACGAAAGGCCTACCAATAGACTCTATTGCATTTTCGTTTACAGTTAAAAATATTCTTCAACGTCGTTTTTTAAATCTAGTTATTAAAGGTTTTTAATAAATTTGAGTAAAGTAGAAGGTGGTTCTATAGATAGTTATATTATATACCAAAAATCTATATCGATGCAGAAAAACCATGATTTATTTTTAGGCTTTTAGGCAAAACAGTTTTTAACAGTTAAATGTTGTCAATATATTAAACCTAAGCCCTGGTTATAGAGATAATAGGTTGATTACAATAAATTATTAAATTATGTATAAAAAATTTCCTGCAGTTGAAAAATGAAATAAATATGAAATGAGCTTGTGCTCATTTCATATTTATTTCGACTTTTTTTTGTCTTAACGATTTTTGGATTTAGGTAAATCTTTACAACATACTTACATTATGTAGGTATTAATCGTCGAATTATATATTATTATGGCTATAAGTACATAGCAAATAGCAACGACATATGAGTTCAGCAAACAAAATCTACTAATAATCATTTTACATAATACCTACATACGAGTACGAAAGGCCTACCAATAGACTCTATTGCATTTTCGTTTACAGTTAAAAATATTCTTCAACGTCGTTTTTTAAATCTAGTTATTAAAGGTTTTTAATAAATTTGAGTAAAGTAGAAGGTGGTTCTATAGATAGTTATATTATATACCAAAAATCTATATCGATGCAGAAAAACCATGATTTATTTTTAGGCTTTTAGGCAAAACAGTTTTTAACAGTTAAATGTTGTCAATATATTAAACCTAAGCCCTGGTTATAGAGATAATAGGTTGATTACAATAAATTATTAAATTATGTATAAAAAATTTCCTGCAGTTGAAAAATGAAATAAATATGAAATGAGCTTGTGCTCATTTCATATTTATTTCATTTTTCAACAAATTCAATGTTGAACATTCTACTCCAAGTATTATTGTTAATACTTGGAGTAGAATGTTCAACATTGAATTTGTTTTAAGTTAACATCGTTGTATGAGTACACTCGCGATCGGTCGTGACGGAAGCACGCGACTCTCGGAGGTCATGGAGGTTTGGAGCGAGGCGGCGGGCGGGGGGTGGCGCGGGCGGTGGGCGGCGTCGGGCGGTGACGTCAGCAGGGGGGGACGGCAGACCGTATGATTGGCGGAGCTGCGCGCGCCGCTACCGAATATGGGACCGCGTCTCCATTGATAAAACTGAGACGCGGGGTCGCGCGGCGCCAGTCCCTTTCGCACCGGCCGCGTGGAAGGCCGTTTTCACGCTGGCGTTGTTCGTAATACCGCTCGGCCCCTGGGCCGAGGAGCAGGTGGTGCCGGACGGCATGGGCACGGACGCGGAGCTGCCGGCGCCGCACCTGCTGTCGCTGGCGGACGTGGGCCTGTCGTTCGACTGCGCGCTGAAGCCGGCTCCGGCGCCGGCCTCCGGCGGAACCCCGACCGACCTCAACACGCCGGTCTCCACGTCCGACCTGCCAGCTTTCTTCCCGAGTTTGCTCGAACCTCCGCCTATATCAGGTGCGTTCGCACGCACTCTCTGTTACACGCCAGAATATGACCCAGGTGAATAAAACGTAATCTCCGAGTAGGCGGACTCTTGCCCACGCCGATTCCCGAACGGTAAAATAGTAAACAAACATTAAATTTTCTTGCGTTTTTTCGTTGTCGTCGTACAGTGATCGTAGATTTTACGGATTACGTGTATCGGGATTGAAAATTAAATTTATCCATTGGAGTCAAATCCCGAAGGGCAAGGTCTAAAAATACAAGTGTTTGTCCAAAGTGAAAACGAAAGTTCACCGGCCCGTGTTTTAGATCGGATCGATAACTCTTCTGAATGAAATGGTTTCATTGTGAAAACGCCGGCGGCACTAAACGACGACATCCGTCTATGTCGTCTAAGCTAGTGTTAAGTTTAAGTGATCATTTTTGTGATAATGTGATGTTATGGGTAAATATAAAAATTCTTTAACATTAAAAACCGATTAATATTTTATTGGACTGGCCTCAACAATTTTGGTCTGGTCTTATAGTAGATATCTTTTCGTATGGTTATATTACATAAAAATATAATACGCATTCTACACAAATTCTTAAATTATTTGAGACCAAATTTATATTTATTTCAAGTACCTACCTAATAAATAAGGTTAACGTTAGGTTTTAAAACCGAGACAATAATGTAACGACAACTGACAACAGTTTGGACAATTGTTGTAATACAAAACGATGATAGTGAGTTATCGACTTCCGACGCTTATCACAGCCACCGATTTCCGTCCGACATCGCTACTGCGCAAAAAATACTAAATTTGCGTAAAATATAATTCAAAAATAATATCATTATTAGTAGATAAGAACATGAACATAAACAGAAAAACTTAAATACAAAGGTCTGGTTAACGTTAATTTTAAATGAGCTCGGAAAATTATATTTTAGAACAATGAGGATTTAAGCATAAAATTTGAAACAAAAAGTAAAAAACAGAAATTATTATCGGTGATCTTTTATCTCTATCTATAAGAAGTCAACGTGTACCTACGTAATAGGGACATTTAAAGTAAAAAAATTGAATAATTCAATATATTAAATATTATATATGTACCTATAAGCCTTGTATGAAAAAATAATTAAAATTACCTACTTTTTACTAAAATGATAGAAAATGGCCAAAATTACGCGCATGCGCAAAAATCGTTTTTAGGGTAACGGAAATAAAAATGTGTACCTAATGATTTCCACAAAAGTACAATATTTAGAAAAAGATAAAATCGAATAAGTGTTGTATTTTAGCTCATGTTCTATTCTGATATATGTAGGTAGGTATATCATAAATAAAAATAAAATATGATTTTTGTACCTGGTAAATTCATTTTATGCTTATGGAATTGCTTAGTAAATTTTGAAAAGAAATAATCTATTGACTTTAAGTGGGTGGAATAGTGATTAGATAGATAGAAATAATTATTGGAGGTTATTCGACTGCTTCTACTGTAGGTACCTTTTTAAATTTGGTGGTTCCTATTTATATTAAGTCAAATTAAGTACTAAAGTCGTGGTTACTCCTAGGTACCTACTGAAGTTTTTAGAATAATAGATAGCTATATTATAGATGCAGATATTATCATTAAATAGAGAAAAAATAGTAAGAAGGAAATACATAGGTATAAGGTTTTCTATTAAAATATATTGTAATGTAAAATTTTAATTTATAAAATAGTATTTTATTCAATTTAATAGTGAAACAGAAATTTAACTATAAATCTCACTAAACTTCTGTACCTAGTCCCCTTATGCATTTTATTGTAACTGGTGGACCATTTATTTATTTATGTAATAGCATATAATTACATAATATGAAAAAAGAAATGATAGTATAAAATTAAATAATAATTTTCCTGCCCTATCTTTTTTGGAAGGAAAACAATGTTTGTTCTTAATCCTAACCGAACGCCCTAATTTGCCAGTCACACAAATTAAGTCTAGACTCGAGACGTTATTAAGACTGAAACAATCAAATTTCCCAACTTCGTCTAGAAACTTTGCGAAAACAACCGCACAAATTATGAGATAAATATTAATACAGACGCCAATCTGTTTTTGTGTGAGAGTAATATATTCTTATATATTTATTATTGTTACAGGTACTTTGCCAGGCGATGAGCTGTCCCTGGGCTGCTCGCCCCGGCGACACAAGCACGAAGCGTCCCTCTCACCTGGCGCCAGAGCGGAGGACGCCAGCAATGCATCGAGCGCAAGTGCATCGCTTTATGGACCTCCTATGGGAGGCAAACGCGCCCCTTCGCCACCCTTGCAGTGGCTCCTGCCGTCTGGACCCGGTCCGGGCAGCGTCGATAAATACTTTCAACAAGAATATGAGGAGAGAGTCGAACTCCTGCCCCCAGATTGTCAGCCCTCGTACTGCCCTCAGCCGCAACAGTGTCCACCTCAACATTGTGAATATCGGCCTCCTCCACAGCAGCAGCAGCAGCAGCAGCAGCATACGTGGGAGACACAGGAGTACGCGGCTGCACCGCAGCCCGCGCCAGGGCCGTCCGGTTTACCAAAACGAGAACCGTATCTGAGTCCAGTGGGAGATAGACCGATACAGTTGGCAGAATATAACCCGTCCACGAGTAAAGGTCACGAAATCCTCTCGCAGGTCTATCAACAGAGTGCCCAACCTCTACGTTTGGTAGCCGTCAAACCCCGAAAGTATCCAAATCGTCCAAGCAAAACGCCGGTACACGAACGGCCTTACGCTTGCCCCGTCGATGGTTGTGATCGTAGGTTTTCGCGATCGGACGAGCTAACGAGGCATATACGCATTCACACAGGCCAGAAGCCTTTTCAGTGTCGTATTTGTATGCGATCATTCAGTAGATCAGACCATTTGACGACACACGTAAGAACGCACACTGGCGAGAAGCCCTTCGCGTGCGACGTTTGTGGACGTAAGTTCGCTAGGTCTGACGAGAAAAAGAGGCACGCGAAGGTTCACCTGAAGCAACGACTAAAGCGGGAAAGAGGGGGAGGAGGACCGACGCACCACCACGAGGGTCACTCGCACGCGTCCCTCTAGCCCGCAGCCGCCGCCGCCGCCGAACCGGCCCGCGGCAGCGCGCCCTCGCCCGACCGTGATGACATGGCGCTAGCCTCCACTGACTCCCCGTCATCCATGGACGATTGAACTCTCGAGTTAAAAGTTGTTTCACGTTGAAATTATTAAATAATTTCTTCGCTAAGTGTAAATGAATTGTCTTTAATGAAGCTTTATTAACTCTGTAATTATGAATTCATTGAAATTTATATATCTTTTTATACATATTTGTAACTATGTACTACGATAGGAAAATGTCAACTCGGTGTATTTATTTGAATTAGATAGAATAATGCAATGAATTAGACTGGGAACAAATATTGATACAAAAATTAATGGCCTAATGTATCTAATTGGCGTCAATAACCGCAACCTAGCGCCTTGTATTAATCAGGAAGCAATGGAAGATTAATTGCCTGCGTTTCATGGCGGTTGACGTAGAGCTGAAACATATCTCTCTATCTGGAGTTAGTGTTGTAGATAAGCATTAAAGTTAACTCGCGCATTGTTATTGGATGTACGGTCAAATTGATGTGGATACATTTATTGTTAAAGAGTGATACGTAATGGGCCTATTTACAGGCGAGTAATTAGGGTCAGGAAACATTTGTTATAGTTACAAGCTTGTACGTATATTAGATAGGTATCATTTACATAACAAAATTTATCCTCTTTCTGCGTTTTGCGACAAACGTCCTTCGACCCTAACACGCCTTGTGTAGTAAAATCGTAGCGGATATAATTTGTAGATAGGTATGATTAAATGTTCTTGTAATACTTGATGACAAACTAACGTGAAACTGTGCCATTAATTTAACTTTACCACGTGCCACGGCCATTTTATTTAATACTAAGTATAACACGACTGCTGATTTAGTGATAATTGTTGTTATAATAAATATTAATATTTTGTTTTAATATTTCTAGTCGAAGACGTGAGTGCGGTAAACTCGACTACAGTCTTTTCTAATTCTTCACTAGCGACCGTTTATTTTTCGACATCTTTTATCTAATAACTTTATCTTGCTCAAACGTTTTAACAAATTTTGCTCAACTATTTGGTTTAAATTGTCATATAGCATGTTTAACACACTATGTTTTATATATCTCTATCCGGTCTATCAAGGTACAAAAATCTATTTTGACGCACTTGTTGTTTCTCACTTCTACAGCCTTCCCGTGTATTTATTTTACACTATAGAATAATCTAGAAAAGTAATAGCTTGTAGGTATTAAATTATGATCTCTTAATCATTATTAATAAATTTGAAGTATAGCGAAGGCCCTTTATTTATAATACTCATAAGTTTCTACATAGACGTTAAGAATATGTTGGAGATTTCAATTTACTATAGTATAGATGCATTCATCGATGTGTTAAGACCGATCTATGTTAATAGAACAATGCATTGTCATTATCGCATAAGAGTTAACGGTACCTATATCATTGAATATTGATAAGAATTTGAAACGAATTTAAATACTATTGAGATATTTGCGTTACGTGAAGCACAAATGTTAAGAAAATAGGAATTTCCTTCCTAATAATGGTTTTTGCTAGTTACCTACTCAACATCTGTGTCTATTTATTTAAATTTATTGCTTGTAACAACGTGCAATTTTAAAATGCTTCCGGGTGTGATAGTTTTCATTTACGGGTGGGCTTAAAAAATGGAGTAACGTTCGATTATGAAATAAGTATCTGACAATAATGTAACTAACTCAGCCT
This sequence comes from Celastrina argiolus, assembly GCA_905187575.2. Taxonomy (NCBI): domain Eukaryota; kingdom Metazoa; phylum Arthropoda; class Insecta; order Lepidoptera; family Lycaenidae; genus Celastrina; species Celastrina argiolus. The sequence continues at coordinate 9,886,932 of LR994589.1, forward strand.
ATAAGGAATCTGCGGTTACGAATATTATATTCGGACATGTTACAAAATTCTAGATCTTACTTCCGTTCCCAGTGCAAATGTGAATATAGCTACAGCCCTCGAGGTAAAATACAAAACTCGTTACGTTAAGTACAGATTAAAATATTGCGAAAGAGTTTATAAAGTTTTTACTTGTAGTCGAGACGCGGTCGTCTCCTAGATGGGCTAGCGTAGATAGATTTTATTGAAGTGTTATGATAAACGGAACGAATAAGACTAAATTCTAAATCATTATGTATGTTGCATCATGTTGACGTTATTGATATACGAATCGTGTTACGGAGTTAGTCGTTTCACGACTGTTTTAGCTTTTCCGATTGAGACAACTCACACCGTGTTTTAAAAATTAAAGAAACCTGCTTGAGCTATTATTTTATATTCGGCAGAAGCTTTCAACAGACTTGAAACGACACCAGGGGTTTCCAAAAGTTTCTCACTTTACTGTTTTTTCAAATAAAAAAACCTCGTTCCTAGTAATCTGACCCAGTGCCGATTCGCAGTTTGGAAGCCCTTGGTTTCATTGTTGAGCCTTCTGTTACAGTATGTTCTGTTAGTCTGTTACGCACGAGCGAGTTGTTGTGGCGTTTCTGTCTAGCTCTAGTGATAATTGATATGGAATTACTAATGGTGTTCACACACAGGAGAATGTTTGTACTTTTTGAATGGATAATAAAAATTATCTTATGTGTATCACGCACGTGAAAATGTTAATGTTCTAAAATAGTTTCTAGCTGTAAGTTTATATTAGGTATTGTTAAATCTCACTAATTTTTACTAAAAATCTATTTAATATGTTTGTAAATACACTACGACTAAATTTGATTTTAATGTGTATATAAGAAAAGGAAAATTTTTATTTAATATAAAATCACCTAAGGTGCAGAAATACAAATTGTTGCAGAATTGGAATGTTTTCTTTCCCGAGCCCGTACAATAGAGCTGCCAGTTGCCACTTGTGAAATTCCTCAGTTTCCACCGAACCGTGAGCTTGGCAAGCAATAATGCCATACGTTTGGGTGTTAAATTTAGTACGACGCGATCATTACCAGTAAACATTGTTTACGCAAATTATACTTAACTAAATTACTGGACACATTATCACAGTCATAAAAATAATTCCCAGACAGACGCAGATTATTGAGCTTACAAATATTTATTATTACGCATACTTATAACATAACATCCTAATCATCGATTAGGATGTTAAGTTATATTGTATGAGAATTATTAAAAATAACAAGTACAAACTAACAAGATCTAAAGACTATGTTAGACAATAAAGCGAAGATCACGTGTATCTTGCTTTAATAATTGAAAATACTACAAGGAACAACAATTATTTTGACTGTGTCGTCATTATATTATGTACTACAAATAAACACCCTACCTGATATTATGAATTAGATTCCTTAATAGGACATAAGTATATAATAAACTTGTACGTCGACTATTCAACATTTCCTATATAAACTTTGTAGGTAATCAAAAAAAGAATTATTTCAAGTAAACCTGCAATGGCCACGTTTTAAAAACATAAGCTATAAAAAGACAAAATAAATACACATGTCATAATAATATTGTTTGCTAACATTTCATACACCTTTTTTTTCGCCGAGAAAATTATTTTGAGCATCTCACAGGGGAGTGGGGTTCCTGTCTGTCGGTACGTGAGTCTCTGCTACTCCCTAACAATGGATGCAGCCCCTACTCACTAAAAACTCGGCGGTACTCTTTGTACCAGCCTTGCGAGCCACGGGATCGCGTGAGCACAAATCGCGAAACATTTCATATACCTACCAGTTATAATATTATGTTATTTTATCCTGTGTTAAAACTACTAGCGACATCTCTCGCAAGTCTGCGAGGTTACTTAGCACACTACGACAACAATTTATACCGTGATTCATACGTTTCCAGCTCCAACAGTGATACACTAACGTTTATCAAGTTAACAAAAGATGGCGCTGTTTGATTAAAAAAATATTTAAAGATTTAAATTGGGATTGAGGAGGTAAGTACTCTACAGATCTAGTCTTTTCTTAATTCTTACACCCACCCACCTACATCAGCATTTTATTGCTGTCGACTCTGTTTTTTACAGAATTTTGCCGAACTGCTGTAAACGTATATCTGAGTACATATTTCAAACAACATTACACAATGTTTTCCTCTAATGTACTAGACATGGGTTAAAACCTTTAAAAAAAACCTTTATGAATTGTGATTATAGAATAGGAGGTTTCACCATTGGACCAAGATTTTGAGTTTTTTATTATTTTTTATTATTTACAAAAAAACACAATATTTGGTGAAACCGTTTAATGTCTCAATTACACTGTACCACAAAGTAGATAATAAAATTGTTCACATACTATTTATTTGATTTGAAATATTCATTTTTTCCCTTATTTTGACTTAATATCAATCAAAAACTTAAGAAAAACTATAACTTATTAAAATTAAAAATTTGGAGTTTAAAAAGGCTGAAACAAGAAAATAATTTAATTTGAAATCCAGAAATGATTAGGTACAAAAATGGTCAAGGTAGAGCCGTGGTCGAACCCGCTATTGGCATTTGAAATCGAATATGCAACAGCAGACGCATAATATTATGCTTTTTCAAATTCTATTTTTACCCGACTTCGGCGAAGCCAAACGGAAGGGTAATTATTTTGGCAGTCTATGTAATAAAACATCAAATCATACCGAAATACGGTATAAAAAAAAGAACTTGAAAGAGTAGATATATTCGGCTGCCGTAAAATAGGTATTTATTGATATATTGCGCTATTGATCAATACCGCGATAAAGACAACTGCAGTCTGCAACTTAAATTGAAATGATCTATTAAAAATACAAGAAATCGACTTTGACATCGACAACGAGCTATGTTCCTAGATCCTACGTTTTGAATTTATAACATGTTCTGAAATTTGTTTTCTGAATGTTTGAACACTACTAAAAATCAGGCCATATTTTTTTAGGTTTTTGAACGTCCATATCTCCCGTAATAATTAATTTATGAAAAAAAGGAAAAAATAGGGACGAACTAATAGTATACATAGATATTCAGAAAAAAAATGTTTCACTAGCGGCACTATCCAGGAAGAAAACATGGGTCGCGTAAAGAAAAACGGTAATAATAATTAATTGTTTCCTCTCAGGAACAGGTTTCCACTTCTCATCCATAGATATGAGTAATTTCTTAATAGAAGTTCTCATCTACATCTCCCTCGAGACTTCTCAGTATGTTGTCACAAAATATGTATTATGTGTTAAGAAAAATATTCATCAATTTTAAAAAAAATGTGACAAGCATAATAGAAATAAGTATAAACTTGATGTACCAGTGACTAGACTCAGTAAAGTAAAGAATTCGTTTAAAGGCCAATGTAAACGCCTTTACAATAGGATCCCAGAAAACGTTCAAAATTTTTCAAACAATAAGTTTAAGAAAGTAGTCAAAAAACATTTGTGTGCAAAAGCATACTATAAAGTTTGTGATTATATTAATGATAGCTCACCTTGGGAATAAAGTAGCCTCCTGCAAGGTTTTTTATTTCTTTTATTTAATTGCATAAAAATACACTTTTTTTGTTAATTGTTGTAGTATTGACTATTTTATATGTAAACATATTTTTTTTACATATATTTTTTTTTTCAAAAGAAAAATTTTCCATCTTTTTGGTAAAAGGCGCCATGCGAGTTTCTTACGCCGGTTCTTCTCGCTAGGCTAGATCCCGAACCGGTGGTAGGCATCATATAGAAACGACGTTCAGAAAACATTTTTGTAAAATTTATTCTGAATAAAAAATTTTGACTTTGACTTTGACTAAGTAGTCTCTAGAGATGAAGTAGGTCAGTAGCCATTGACTTAAAACCTGACAAGGGTTATAATAATATAATAATAATATCTATGGACGCTTCACACCACGTCAATCTAGCCCCGTGCTAAGTATACTATAGGTACACATATTATGTAAAAAAATATATATTATACTTACACAAATTTAATGCACATCCATGTCCCAGGAACATTCATTTATATGCGATGCCTAAACAAAGCCTTTCTTTACCCGACTGCGTAAGGATTTGTTTTTCCAGAGTATGTATGTATAATTCGATGGCTCCTATATATCGTATCTCTAAAGAAAGCGTTTAGGACATACGATACATTACGTAGGAGCCATCGAATTGTTTGGCTCGCTTTGCAGCCTGAAGGGCTCGATGGACTTTAGAGGTGTCTTTAGATTCATGTTTACTGTGAGAATAACACTGGGCTAAAGAAAATAAAAATCGCAGTCGGGTTTTTTTTAATTACCATCTTTTATAATAAAGGTACTTACTTACCTTAGAAGAAAATTGAAAAAACATAAAGTTAAATCCGTTTTCTTATGTCACTTTTTCGTTTCGTTTCGTTGAATAGAATATTAATAAGTAGGTATTTACGCACGAAAATAACTGCAATGTAATGCACGAACTTAACATTTCCATTTATATTCTTTCTTCCGGAAAGTACAGCAACACAGAAAACGGCTTCTATTCTTCTTGGCGTAATATTTCTTCTTCGAGATATCTTAGCAAATTCTAATTACGAAAAGCATAGAGAGACTAAGCACTAAGCAGACGATCCTTGTAAACAAGCCATAGCAACAAATAACTACACTACAGTTACACCTACGGTTTTAATGTCTCTTATTGAAAAAATATTTGTCCATCTGCCACTTTCATAAAAATATAAGCTGAGGGACATTAAGAAAGTAGTTAGTATACGTATGTAACTATAATCCATTCCAATTTATTACGATGATAATTCGATAAATAAACAAAAAGAAATTCGACCAAATTAATGTGCCGTTTTTTCAGTACGCGGTAAATAAGTGACATATCTGCCCACACTAAGCTTTGTTTACATTTATGTAACATCGGAATGGATACTTATTGAATTAGAATAAAACAAATAATAGAGTACAAAAACTTGTATAATAAATAATAATAGTTATTATCTCTATTCGTCCTTGGCGAGGTTGGGCTCGGACTCGGAGCGGCGCTTGAGCGTGTCGTCGGGCGAGCGCGGCTCGGGCGCGGCCAGCGGCGCCGCCATGTCCGGCACGCTGCGGCTCACCTCGCCCTGCGAACACATCGTTACGACCATCTGCAGAACACATTAATAGGATCCTCTGCAGATCACATTAATAAGATCATCTGCAGAACACATTAATAGGCTCCTCTGCAGATCACATTCATAGGGTCATCTGCAGAACAAATCATCAAGCCCACTGCTAAAAACAACATTGTTTGAAACTTCTGCAGAGCATACACAATTTTTAGAGCCATTCGCGGAACACACAACATTATAAGAGCCCTCAGCATTGTGTCTTCTGCAGAGCATATAAAACTTTTTAGGCCCTTTCATAGAACATACAAAATTATTTCCTCTGGGACATCTGCACATTATTAGAAGAAGCAAGTTTATATAAGAGAAGATCAAATTGCTCAAAAAGCTTTAACACATTACTTATAATTGATAACAATATATTTACTTTTACTCACCATTTCTGTTTCAATATAATCGATAGGCTCCTGTTTGACCTGTGCGTTCATTGTGTCATTTAAGTAGCAAACGCCGTTCAAGTCTATGGCGCTATTGGAGAAAATGGCCGCTGCTCCTACTGACGAATCCACCAATGGCTCGTTCTACAATCGAATTGAGTAGGTATTAAAAAAGTTAATTTTATTGTATTAAGTATTATAAAAGCACTAGGTATACATAATATATACAAAAGTTAACTAAATAGCTTTCAGAAAATGATTTAATATAATAAGGAATTGTTATAATATTTATAGTTATGTCTATAAATATTATAACAATTCCTTATTATATTAAATCATTTTCTTATATAGTATCTTATAATATAGTAATATAGATATCATTTGGTCATAGATATTGTATAGAAAATATATACTTATATATTTTATATAAAATATCTATGACCAAATTATATCTATATTTATTGTAAATTTAAACGGATAATTACAGGGGCCTGTCCTGTCATCACGGCTTCTAGAAAGTAGCGGAAACGTCGGAAAAAACCGCGAAACTAACCGCAACTGTTTAAATATATAATTAATAATATTTTAAGAAATCAATACTCTTTATTTATCTAAATAATCATACAAAATGAACGAGGCACTTACTATAATTATATTGTCTGGCGCTACAAATTTGAAATGTATGGGCTTTTTCTCCACCACACTATCGTCATCAGTATTTTTATGCGCAACCGTTTCCTTTACCTCCTTCGCTTCTCTGTAAGTTTAATAAAACAAAATATATTGCAACATGCCTGTATCTAATAAAAACAATATTATTTTATAACACACCCAAAATTATATATCGTGGTAATAAATAAATTTCTTTATGGCTTAAAAATAACGAAGAGACCAATAATTTAAGATAGCAGTAAGAAATAAAATCGGAGTCACTGTGTCTCGTCATTGCCATAGTCTGCCGTTTTTTTTCAAACTTTTTTGCGATAATGAAATGGTCAATATATTATGTGTGTGTGTCTATTCGTCAACAAACTAATTTAATTTATTAAAGTGAGATATTTAACACCAGTTGAAAAGTATAGTAGCTAACCGTTAATGTATTTTATAGACATATAAGTTACAGTAAGTGCTTTTTTCAATTGAACTATTTTCTTACTGGTAGAAAATGAAATATAGTCAGGGTTCCCCCATACATTGTTTTCACTTGCCAATTTGTATTGATAACGAGGTCATCTTAAATTATTAGTAACCAGCTGATTTTGTTTTTATTACTCAGTTAATATTAATGTAATTCAACAGACATAATTGTCCTAAAAATTGCGTGGTACGTTATCCCGGTCCTACGCTCGAAAGTTGAGATTTTTTTTTATCCCTCCTAACTCTGTTATAGCTACCACAATCAAGAGTTCCATCCAAGAAATTATTGGACGTCTCATGAAAATGAAGCTACTCAAGAAAAATTAGCTTGATACTAATCAAGTGAAAACAATGGGAACCCTGAATAATAGTTTTTTTTTTGTTAAAAAAAATAAATTACTTTTTAGGAGTTGTATGATGACTGTCACTTTTGTCATTCTGATGTTGTGAGATCAAGTCGCAGGCCTTGCCCAGTATCACGATAGACACGAGCACCCTTATGGAGATCAAGCATATATATGCCAAAAACACGAGAAGAACTGCCGCAAAACTGCAAACAAACAAAGATTCAATCTTTCAAACTTCTCACATAGATATATTCAAAAGTACTAGATCCTCTAACATTACCCCTCTGCAAAGGGTTTTATATTATAATATGACTATGTTATTAATGTATGTTATTCTCTATGGGGTGCTGGAACAAGAATTGCTATTCTCCTCCCCATTACATATATATCCGGAAATGGGCGCCAGCGTTTACGCGGACATTGTTATTATTTTAACACTGCGCTAGCCTACCCGCCTGCCAATTGTATAAGTAACTGAAATACTTTGAGGAGGATTTTGTCCAGCAGTGGACGTCATTGCTGAACGATGACGATTAATGCAAAACTCAAAGTAAGATATGTTTTACAATCACACTCACATTAATCAATAATATTATAAAGTCGAATCTTTGTGAGTATGTATTTGTTACTTCTTCTCGCGCAAGTGTGCCCAGCTGTGACAAGGACGGGGCAGGGGTGAAAAAATCATGAAATTCGTGTGACGTAATTTATGGATGGTCGATTATGAAACTCAGATTGTACTTACCCATCTATTTTGACCGCATGCACCAGTACCCTCGTGATGACGACGCCCAGGGGCAGCGGTATGAACCCCATCCGCCGCGCCACCAAGTCCGAGTGGTCGCTGAAGGCGTACTTCTGTCGCGTCTGCGCCACGTCGTAGGCCAAACTCACCGTGTACTCGCGGTACACGCCGTACGGGATTTCATTGAACCTGGGTTCAAATATTTGTTTTGTTTATACACTAAAAATGTGATATTCTAAAAATGTGGGCATAGCTATAGGACTTTTCTGACTGAGGGGTAAGAGAAGACAACAGGAATTGAGGACCTATATAAATTCCTGCCTATAGGGAAGCCCCAGCCTATATAATATGAGGACCTATATTACATATCCCTCTAAAGAAGAATCAGTACTATGCACCATCTTACTATAAATACATACATACAAATGTTTCTTACCTAGTTATGAAAGCATGTTTCACCCAGTCTATGATGACTTCAAAGGCCAGTACGAGAACGCAATCTGGTGCTAAAATCCAGAACCTTTCTTCCTTCCATACAAACTCCTTCATGGTCTGTAGCACCACAATAAACAGTAGAACAGACAAGTGGAGCCGTTCCCTCACATCGCTACATGACACTTGGAAGAGATTGTTCTTGTCAAACTTCTTGAATACACTGCCTTTTAATTCTACAAACTAAAAATGCTTTTACTGTTGATATTTATTCTAACTATTAATTATGTTTAACCATAAAGCAAAATGAATCTTTTACAATGTCTGCTGTGCTGTGTACTCTGAAGTTATGGTATTTGAGTATTGGTTTTTTTATTACAGTATTATGTCAATTTAAATTAATTCAAAATAAAAAAGTTAATAATAATATTATATTGATAGTCATACACCATACAGTCTATTGTCACTCTTTCCACACCCATACATCATCAGTTATAAGTGTTTTAAGATATTAGGCTTGTTCATTACATTACATTATGGTATACAGTGCATATAAATGATTACTCACATTATTTGACATCATTATAATTAACAGACTTTTATTATTAGAGTTGAAAGCTACATTTAGTGTTGTGGCTTGAAACAATACTAACAAGCTATGAAGAACTGAAAACATTATGTAAGGAATTCGTTATTTAAAAAATTGTAATTCTGGAATTAAAACATATCAAATATTAAACTCTATTTCTTTGCTTTATTGGATTCCTATAACAATTGTTGTTATTTATAAAAGTGTGTTATCTTTAAGTTGGGTACTTATATTTGACTTGGCCTGTTTTCATTACATAAGTAATTTTAAATGTTATATATATATATATATATTTTTTATTATGAAAAAAACTGGCCCAAGTCAAATATAAACTATGTATGTAGTTTAAAATCTCATATTTTTTTTAAATAACTGAAATTATTAATTTACCATGAGATAAATAATAATAAATTATGATTACACTATAACAGTAAAATTTAAATATATTTTGAAAAGGATACAGACATAAATCATAGCAAAAATCAAGTGCGGAATAACACCTAAGTGCTCTCGTTTCCTGCCTCTTGGTTCTGTAGCCGTCCAAAATAGTGCGTCAATTGTGTCTTGACCGAAAGCAGAGAATAATCTGTCTCCAACTTCAAGCATATTGTAAAATATATATAATTTCATTACACTCTGACTCTTGACCAGATGGTACATCATGTTTGTATCAATGTAACACATCAAGATACTACAGACTAGAAGAATAAATCCTTTTAGTACATCGCAGGTTTCTGCTGGTTTAAGTATACTTCTTTTTGGGTGTGAATAATACCTAAAATATGCTAAGATTAAAACGAGAACTTTCAAAAAATTCATGGAAAAAAGAGATTTATCAAAAATCTAATTATAATTGGTATTTTATTCCAGCCATCTCTTAAAAGAGTTGCAATAAATCAAAGGTAACTTACCCAAAACATCGCTTAATAATTCTATTGAAAAATGACCAGAATGCCATGAAGAATCTTAGTGGAAGAAATGTGTAAACAAACAGCAATGAGTCAGCACATTGAAAAAATCCATAGGCCATAAACTTTTCCAACTCTTGCGGAATTTTAATAAAAGAATACACTTTTTCTCTTCTCGCCGAAAACCTCTCCTCGTCATGTTCAAGCAAATATCCTCGCGTAAGTTCGACGTGTAAGAATGTGAAGAGAGATGCATTTTTATCATTATCTGTAAAAAGGACTAATAAGTAAAAGTTTCAGAATGAAAAAAGAAGCAATAATATTATACTAACCTTTATTTTTCATTTCTTTTTTATCAATATTCTCACTTACACTCTTAAAACGTAACCTCTTAGTTCTGTCTTGCGATTCTTCATTCTTTATTGTCATGGTAAACAGATGTATATGATATCGTAGGATCAAATCATTTCCGTTTTCAAGTTTAACGTTAAAAATATAGAAAATAATTTACTTAGAATGAAAATTATCGCAATTTTAACCCCTAATCGGAAAATGGAAATAAAAAATGAAAATTTGTATGACAACGACGTCAAAATATTATGACTTTTGCAATGTCAAACAAGTCAAGTCAAGGGTGACATAGAATTTTTTTATTACCCAAAACAAAAAGCCAAATATTATTACCGTACAATCTTTAGGTCCATAAAATTATTACGGTATGGATTTATCTTTACTAGACTTAAGTGATGATATTTACTTGAAAAATTATAAAAATGATTCTGAAATGTTACGAAAATATTTTTGTGTTAAGTTTTTTTTTCTATTTTTAAAACTTGACATTGACAATAGCAATAGCATTGGTAGTTTTCCAATTATAGCACTAGAGCGCATTATGCGGCATAATGCTTAACATTGAATGTTTCAACTACAGCAACGCTTCGCACAGTCGAGCACTCTCAAAAGTAGTGTTTTTGCTTGATGCGTGCAATGGATACCAACTCAGTGACAGAAAATTAACAAGTGTTTTTTCTTTAAGTTGACATTGATCGGAATGTTTTATTTATATTATCTTTAGTAATATTATTTATTGGTGACAAAATTTTTAGAGCTTTCATTTCGTTTTAGGTTTTTGTAAATAATCAAAGTTAATTAAACCTGTGTTAAAAAAATTAATATAAATATGGATGAAGGTACAAGCATTGATTTTTTTTATATTCCACATTTAAAATGTGAATACAATTTCATTAAAAAGTATATAATTCTTTTAGAACTCATTAAAAAAAAATACTTAAAACAAATGTTAATTAAATAATCAAAATCAAAATTACATAAAATAATCGTAAACAGTTCTCATACAAATAATTATTAATACCACTTTATTGCATGCCTCTTATGCGAAGCGTTGTTTACACATTAATGAGGTTATTGCTAACTCTATGATTTTTTTTTTCAATACTGTAATTAGCGCACTCTACTGGTGCATTTAAAAACTAATTCACGTTCCAATTAAGCTTCAGCATAATTCAGCATTGTGCGCCACTGAGTCGCACAATGCTTTGTAATTGGAAAACTACCATTGTGTTGTGTTGTGTGCTAAAATGTTATAAAAAAATAACGTCAAATATTCCATCAAATTAATCAAAACATTGCAATGACAATTTATCATAAAGGAACCTAACATTAAACATTAGTGTTTTTTTATTATAGTTCACTTCGTGATTGTGTCTGCATATTGCTTGAATCATAAAAATATTTATTAGGTGATCAGATTGATGATATCGAAACATCTAAGAAGTACCGCAATTCGTCGACGTCATTAGGTGCTTATAAGCAACATAAAGTAGGTAACTATGTCGCGCCTAGTGGACTCTAATATTATTCGACTTCTAGATGGTCTAGGTCTCGAAGGTGATGGTAATGCCTTTTGTGATTTTACAATAGCCGATCAAAACTTAGTTGCCGAATCACAAGGAATAACTCCTACCACTCCCTCAAACTTCAAACCAGTACTCGGTGGTAATGTCACTTATGTGGTGGCCTGCGTAATTTTAAATGAACGTAATGAATTGCTCATGATGCAAGAAGCAAAGGAGAGCTGCGCGGGCAAATGGTACCTACCGGCCGGGCGTATGGAGAAAGGCGAAACAATTGTCGAAGCGGCAGTCAGAGAGGTTTTAGAAGAAACGGGATTACATTGCAAATTAGAAACATTATTAGTCGTCGAAACAGCTGGGGGAACATGGTTCAGGTTTGTCCTCACAGGTTATGTTACTGGTGGTGAACTTAAAACCCCTGCAAAAGCTGACAAGGAATCATTGCAAGCAAAATGGATATCAGACTTACAGGAAATATCACTCAGATCCAATGATATTATTCATCTTATAGAAAAAGTGAAGCTGTATAAAGAAAGAAAGCCAGGTGAAAATTGGCACAAGCAGATCCTACCTGCACCAGTAGCTCACACTAAGGACATCCTAAGGTTGATTATATTTATTAAAAAACGAAGCACAAATAGGCTACATGTGTTACTGAGTGAAAAATCAATGCTGCATTTTCCAACATGTGAAATAAACCCTGCTAAAAGTTTGCACTCAACATTACGAAGGTTTATGGTTGAAATGTTTGGAGCTGATGTAGCTCAGCACAGACCCATAGGGTTGTTGAATGTGGAGGCAGATCCAGAAGCAGATGGATGTTGCCTCACTCTCTTAGTTGTATTCAGACCGCCTTTGGAAGAAGTACCACTTATTGGGAAATGTGTTTGGCAGGAAATGTCACCTGAAGTTGAAAAAAGGTGCATACCAATTGTCTCAACCAAAAATTCAACAGTTGAAATGCATGTTGTGCGCTAATGCAATGTAAACTTGCATTTTTGGCTACAAAATACTCATTTTCTATTTTATTGCTGTATTTAATAACACTAACAAATATAATTTAATGTAACCGACAGACAAGGTTGCTGTGCCTTGTTTACCTGAATTAATTATTATGAATAGCAATATATTATTAATATTCGCTACACATTTTGTAATCATGACATTCCAATATATTTACTAACTACTTCTATGTATTCATTGGTGATGGCATTTAGATATAATGTTAATTAATTAATGACAACTGGACTAATCTCATGTTCTTGCCAATATGGAGGAATGGGATAAGAAGTTACAAAATATGTTTTTATAAACATATTTATGTAAACTGAAAAAGTAGATCAGAATAATGAAAAAAAATATATGTATTATTGACATCAGTATGTTAATGTCTGTAGAAGACTATACACAGCTATAGAATTCATCTATGAGCAGTTTTTTTACATTTTATTAATATTAATTTACTAAAGCTCTCTAAAGTCAATATTTTTAATCATTTTTAATAAATTAATTATTTAAAGTGTGAATTATACATTCCCAGTTCTGAGATAGGCATTTATTGGTCTTATAGTTTATTATTCTATTATCAAACTATAGGTTGCTATTTTGTATGGTTGTGAAATTTATTTATTTGAATCTCTTCAGCGTGACAAAATTAAATTGTACTACCTAGTTATTTAGCCACACTTAAATAGATGATAAAATTAGTTTAAAAATAAGACCTTCTACAAAGAGTAATAAAACCCAAAGCATTGGTGCTACAGTATTATAAAGAATGTAGAATTGTAGATATAGATTTCTATGACCTCATTTCACCAAATAACGAAAAGTTTTATCCTAAAGAATCACAAAATCAGACAAATTCTGTTACATTTTAGGTAAAATTATTTTTATTTGGTTAATGGTGTCTATAAACGATATTATTGTTATATTATTCAATCAGCTTTACAAATGTTACATTAAGTAGAAATAAAGTTATTAAAAAGTTTTCATGAAGTTTTTGTCAAGTTATAAAATTTGCATGTGCCATGCCATTTTATGCATACTTTGTTGATCAAAGCTGTATTTTGGTTTTAAAAAAACATACAAGCACTTGTCAGCATGGCTTGAGTACCACTTAATTTAACTATCGCTTTAGTATTCGTCGGTTAAATCAGCCAAAGAGTAGATGGATTGACAGATTGTTATCGCCGCCCATAGCACCAGCGATGTCGGTGGACATAAGTGTGTTGTCAGCCAATGGTGTAGGAATTAAGATAAGATCCAAAGGAAGATTTCCGAGCTTTTCTGAATATAAAACACCACGTTTTGCTATTTCCATTTTATTACTTCGCCAATCCACGGGGTGCCGTAGAAAGAATAACACCTCCTCGTCAACCATGTTTACCGTGGTTGTCAAAAAGGCGACAGATGGAATATAATAAGTATATGTCGCAGTCATCACTCATCTCATTAAATCTGATTATTTAATTGAATGACTAGCGCGGTTACTTAATGGCGTCAAACAGCTCGTACAGAAGGCAATGTGTTGATATATTTTTTGATTAATTTACTTTAATGTGCGTTATAATAGTACTTCTTTAGAAATTTTGAAGTTTAAAAATAAAATATTAAATGGCTGTCCTAGTCTCGGATTCTAAAATTTGTAGGTAAAAACAGGATTCAATGAACGCGCTAGTCATTCAATTAAATAGCGGATTCAACCAAATGACTGCGACATATATATCCGGAAATGGGCCTTTCGACGGACACTGTTGTGTCCACAGATTAGAGTAATAATATATAATATATAGAGTTGTGTCTTAGAACTGTGGTCGCCAAACTGCCTGCCAAGCGTGGCGAGTATATGCAACTACTGGGTATAATAATTTGTGGAGACATAATTAGGTATGTCGAGTAGTGGACGTCATCGCTAAAGCCACGACGACGCCGACGACGAGTTTACCAATAGAACTTTACACAGCAGACAAGAGTCTACATCTAATAATAATAATAAATCTCAATGCTTATTTCTTAGAATCTGATTGGAATAAGTAAATATTAAGTATAACAAATATTAATGATTAAAAGTTGGATAGAATATTCATCGATCAGCGTGGAGTCAATATAACTGTACGCATTCTGTTACTTATACCTAACGTTTCTAACCGGTTCTAGGCCGACAACGGAACTCGTTTATTTGGTCGTCATTTCCTAAATACTTGTAATGCCATCGAGTTTAAAAGTATACACTTGCAATTAATTGCTTTTTCATAATAAAGTAAGATGGCAACGTTTATTTTGTGAGTAGGTATATTTAGAATATAGGTGATGAGTTAAAACTTGCAAAATACGTAAAACAATTTTAAACAAACTATCTGAATAGACATCTAGATTCTAGACACTACAAATGAATATTTTCGTAAGAATGTTTCAAAAACTTGTGTGAAGTAAAGTTCACATTGATTTTGTAACATACGGAAGGGACCTAAAATACTGGCAACGCACTTGTAACTCCTACCACAGATTACTAAATAGTTACCTCCTACGGCGTTGGTATTTATGGACTATGGAACTGGCTGGCGGCCGCCATTCATAACCATATTATCTAGTCTATAAAGACAACGGTCCTAAACCGAAAGATAAGATTAATACTAGATATATAATATACCTACCTAACCCCATAACATTAAGAGTATAATATGTCCACGTAAAATATAAAATTTTCTATTAGTGGTCTTTCGTTACTTATTTACTATAAACCGACTTCAAAAAAAAAACACAAACGACAAAAACTTTAACCAAACAAAAACAGTACCTACATAACTAAAAAGCGATAAATAACCTAATTTATCTACTTAATGCATATTATATATCTACAACTATTTAAATATTTATAACTAAATACCTAATACTATAACAAAGTCATCTTTAACCATTTAAATATTTACAGTTATCACTTATTTTTGAAGTCGCTGCCAGCCAAACAAATAAATTTAATTAAGAAAACACTAAAATTTTTCAAATTTTCCAAAAAGAATTTTTAAAATTGGACCAGTGGTTCTTGAGATTAGCGCGTTTAAATTAACAAACAAACCCTTCCGCATTATAATTTATTAGTATAGATTGTATTTTGCCGTGTGTGTGGCTTCTCAAACAACACAACAGACTACGTTACTATTTATATTATTATACTCTATGCTACGTTACCTAGGCTGCAGGCTGGCACCGACTTCAAAAATAAGTGATAACTGTAAATATTTAAATAGTAAAGATGACTTTGTTATAGTATTAGGTATTTAGTTGTAAATATTTAAATAGTTGTAGATATATAATATGCATTAAGTAGATAAATTAGGTTATTTATCGCTTTTTAGTTATGTAGGTACTGTTTTTGTTTGGTTAAAGTTTTTGTCGTTTGTGTTTTTTTTTGAAGTCGGTTTAATTTTTTTTTTTAAAGTCAGTTTATTTCTCGATTTTTAGTTGTGCTAATGCGTTGTGAACTTAAATAGATGCTAGTTCATTTACTCGAGGGTTTCAGTTTATTTAATATTATATACCTATAGTCACTAATTATTATTAATAGGTACTTGAAAGAGTTTGATATTACATATTAGGTATTTATATTTTTTATTATCATAGGTAGACCCAACGACATTGACAAAGTTATAATATGCAATGGCACACAGAGCCAAACCTGCTGCAGTTTCAATTTCGTCAATGTCGTCCATACTGCATAGGAAACAGGGCGGCAATTCTCAGGCCTCGAACTTAGTTTTTACTATCGGTCTGTCCCACTCATGCAAATGAGATTTACCGCGCGTGCGAGCGGGATATACTAATATTCGGAACTAAGTTCGAGGCCTGAGAATTAGGGCCCAGGGCCCTAATTCTCAGGCCTCGAACTTAGTTTTTACTATCGGTCTGTCCCGCTCATGCAAATGAGATTTAGCGCGCGTGCGAGCGGGATATACTAATATTCGAACTTTTTTCCACTGCCCGAGAATCGTGCTCCAGATCTCAAATGAGAGTGTGAATAAAATGCTTGTTCTCGCGAGAAGGCCCGGCGAGACTTCTCTGTGAGATTTCTCGCCGTGAGTCTGGATGGTATATTACAAATATGACGTTAGCCCTACATATTAAGTCCTTACATATGAAATTGGCGTTTTGTATTGGAGGAACATAAAGGCGATTTTTTCATATTAAAATATATTTTATTAATCAAAACTATTGCAATCTATACACTTTTGCCATCTTATAGGTAGTTCATTGATCCCTTTACTAAAAAAACCATTCGGACGGGAACCAATGAAATCTTTGAAAGCGGTTTGGACTGCCTCATCGGAATTGAATTTTTTTCCTTGCAAGAAGATATCCAAATTTGGATCCGTCTGTTGGGCCGTGTGTGGTCTAGCGTTGTCTTGAAGCAGCAGTGGCGTAGAGCGATTGACAAGTCTCGGTTGTTTAACGACGAGCTTTTCCATCATGGTTTGCAGTTGCTGACAATAGACATCAGCCATATTCGTCTGACCAGATTTAAGAAAGCTATAGTGTACGACACCGGCACTAGTCCATCAAACGCTTACAAGTAACTTTTTTTGAGTCTATTCTCGCTTGTGGCAAGACTTTGCTGGTTCACCAGGGTTCAGCCATTGTGATGAGCGTTTACGATTATCGTACAGTATCCACTTTTCATCACATGTAATGATCCGATTTAAAATTCCTTCATTTGTGCCGGTTGAGCAATGTAACGCAGCAGTCGACGCTCGTTTGTCGGTTTGCTTCGCTTAATTCATGAGGTACCCACCTTTCAAGCTTTTTCACCTTCCCAATTTGCTTGAAGTGGATTAAAATGGTTTTGTCACTAACACCGCAGCCTGTAGCTAACTCTGATGTGGTTTGCGATGGATCTGCTTCCACAATAGCCTTCAATTCATCATTATCGACCTTGGTCTCCGTCCGTCCACGGGGCTTGTTCTGCAGGTCGAAATTTCGAGAACAAAAGCGTTGAAACCAAAAAACGCACCGTGTTTTCTTTTGCGACACCACCCCTATACACATAATTAATTCTTCGAGCCGTTTCTGCAGCACTGGTGCCACGGTGCTCGTACTCGTAAATAATGCGATATTTTAAGTTATCCATTTTGTGAAATGAGTGACGTAGAAAAAAAAGCAAAAGAGAATAAAACAAATGAATTACGGTGTTCAAAACACAAATGCATGAGTAAATAGCTGTTTAAATTTGAATTTGGAATTCCTAACTAAACAGGATATATTTAAGATCAAAGTGGCCAGAACGACAAAACGCCAATTTCATATGTAACCTAATACATTCGATCGACCAATTACAGTACTGCTCCCAACTCTTAACCGTTAAGGAGTACTGTAGCTTCATTATCAGCACAGCAGCATCATAATATGATGTTGCTTGTGAGGTATGCTTGAATCAACATATTATGTTGATTCAAGCATACCTCACAAGCAACATGTTAGCCCTACATACTACGAAATAGTTTACATCGATCAATTGCAGTACTGCCTCCCAACTCCTTACCGTTAAGGAGTACTGTAGCTTCATCATCAGCGCAGCAGCATCAGATGTTAATTCAAGCATACCTCACAAGCAACATGTTAGCCCTACATACTACTAAATAGTTTCCATCGACCAATTACAGTACTGCCTTCCAACTTCTAACCGTTAAGGAGTACTGTAGCTTCATCATCAGCACAGCAGCATCAGATGTTGACACCCTGAAGCATATACCTGAGTAAGACATAATTACGTAACAAAAACACCATACGAGCATACAATTTTTGGTGGTTGCCCTCGATTTCTCATGGATCCCATCATCAGATCCTGACCTGGTGAAAATGGGACCACCCCAGAAGTGAACTCTATCCAACAAAAAAAAATTTTTGAAATCCGTCTATAATTGACGAAAATATCGGTGAACATACATAAAAAAAAAAAAAAAAAATTATACAGACGAATTGAGAACCTCCTCCTTTTTTTTGAAGTCGGTTAAAAAATAGTACATTCACCATGTCATATAATAATCGTAAGGAATCCTTTTTTTTCACTTGGGGAAATCTTTTAGCGATTCCCGACTACGTGGGGACAACGGCCGGGATATGTGGGACTCTCCTGAGTTCAAGGTAAGGAACGCACTCAGGGTTACCGCACTAAAACGCCAAGTTGCCATCTCCTCCGCTTGGTGCGGGGCCACCGAACCCGCCTAGGCGATAACAGCAGCGACCCAGTAAGCGGCTTCTGCTTTTAGCTGCAGAACCTTCGCAGCATCCTGTCGACGACAGCTGCTTTTCTTCCGGAAGAGCGCTCCGTGGCACCGGACGCTCTTCTACCGAACAGGGACTCATTCAATGGGTACGGGATCTGCGGCTACGTCCGCCTCTCTCTCCCGTTCTGCGAGAGTGTGTTTTGTGAGATCACGGCCTCGCAGAAGGTAGCCATTGCCACCCAAGCATCTCTCGACCGGACCATGTCCTCAAAGATGGCTTCAGAGTTAATTCCAATCCGAGGACGAAGCATAGCTCCGCTCGTTGCTCGCCCCAGGCAGGACAATGCTCGAGCGTGTGCTGCATCGTGATTCGTGTCATCTTGTTCCGGGCAGTGGTGGCATTATGGCGTTGGCTCTCTGGATGTAAGGCTGGCGGTTGGGGACGCCATTTGGTCGTGCCAGGTACGCATAATGATCTGGTGGCGAATCGTAAGGAATCCTACGTGCTCGAGTCCAACTCGCACTAATAATAATGTTCGTTACAAAAGAAAAAACATTTAAATATTTAGATTTATTTGAATACAAAAATCTGAAATGACTAGAAAATTATTTTATAATACTAAATATTTATGTAGTTCAAACCTACAAAAAATGCATCGATTCGTAAAAAAAATAAAGCCCTGATAAAATTACATGGGTGGCTATATATTTAAACAATATTTTTAAATAAGGCTCTGCACACGTTAGTGACTTCCGCACTTGCCTTCTGTCTGTCGTATGACATATTTTTATAACGTTCAGGATAGAAAACACTTAACAATTTTAATTATAATGCTCGTAATAAAAATAAATATTTAAATACTAAGCTACTACATTTTCAACAGCCGATGTTACAGAAATTCTTAGCATGAAATGTAAGTCAATATTATGTACCTTATTTTTTTACAAATTGCGTTCTGTGTTTTGATTATTTACATGGCTCTGTCATATCTTCTAATATTTTATTCTAAACATTGACTTCATTAGGTCTACTTCTTTTCTGTTAATAATAGAAAAATCTCTAACAGCAGATGCCTGTGAAAGAACCGTAATATAGAAATAGGTACATACAAAGTAAGAAAAATGCATTTGTGCGAAAGACAATATTTGTGTGGTAACACCTCTTAAATTTAAATAAATATATACAATTTGTACAAAACAATACAAACTTCATACGCCTGCACAACTCACAAACGATTTTAAAATTAACATACAACTGTACGAATCAAAAAGATAAAAAAAAACATCAAAGTATGTTCAATATAGTCATGGTAAATCAGGAACAAAAACATAAAATAATCAGTGCATTTAAATGCTTTAGGTTTAAAATAAAGACAATTGCAATATGTAAAAGGAACGACGAACATTTTTCTTTCCTTTTTAATGCTCCTAAGCAAGTGACATTTAAAAAAGCTAATTATAATCTCTTCATTTACATAGTAATAAATAGTAACACACAATTTTATCTCATCTCAGGCTAGTTACATAGTAATCTAATGGCACTTGCCTAGATCACACACGTTTCTACCTAGCAGAATAACAAAAAAAAACATATCCATTATATTATATAATTATCAATCCCAATCACTCTGAAAGCCACTAGGAAGAGCCCTTTGCTAAGATGTCATCGCTAATTATTACGAATTGACCTTACGTTCGCTAGAGTCCTTTCCGTGAAAGAATTCCCCTACACGCGGCGCTGTCATTATAGCGCGCGATATGTACATTTTTGTCTTCAATTGTATTTTGTCAAATAATTTCGTCCTAGTAATTAGCGACGGCATCTTGACTAAAGCCTCTGAATAGATAGATCGATGATCATACAGACGAGTCAAGCGAAGGTACACGTTCGAGTAATTGCGCCACGTAAAATTGTTACTGATTTGGTGCAGCTTTCTTTATGATAGTCAGATGGATGGATGGATGGAGCCTTAACTTCAGAAAATGGCAATGTATAGGCTGTACATACGTTTATCGAATGAATGCAGATAAAAGAGGCTGATAATTCATAGGCCCTGGAAAGAATTCTAATTATAATAGATATTGCAACATAATTTTTGTAGATCAATTTCATTTTAGTACTTCGTAAAATTAATTATTTTATTTCATGATGAAGTATTATAATATTATTGCAATGTCTATCGGTATTCAAAATTAGGTACCTAATTAAGCTTATCTTTAATTACTTATTTATTACGATAAATTTTACATTAGGTACCACAAAAACTTATCTATTTGAATTGAACTAAATGTTATCATATTATTAGTGGATCTACTTTGAAGATAAAGAAGCATTTCTAAGAGATAAATGTTGGAAAATCATTTACACTAACACCTACTTTAACTTGCGAGTCACTACAAGCAACAATAACAATCCCTTCATTACATTATTATTAAAATTAAAATAAATTATCACATAAAAATGGGGGCTCAATCTCAAAATGTCTGTTCTTAGGAATTATTTATAAATATTACTAATATAGCTATAATTTGCAATTTGAATTAAATTCATTTGTTAAAAAAATAGACTATATCATTTTTGTAACCATAGATCAAACAAAAAGTTTATAAATTTAGATATTCAAAAAATTAACTAATTCCTTAAAATTAAACATTCTTAGAAAGACTAAGAAATCATGGGAATATATTTGTAGAAAACATACATTTCAATTTTGAGTGGAAATGAGTATTTTGGATAGTTTGAAAACATTATGTTATCCCTCCAACTGTATACCTTCGATCCAATTGTGAAGGTCACTTGATGTGGAGGATGCCACTTCATTTTCTGTCACCACCTCTGGTGCCAACACCCGTTGTGCGGCAGTTTGCCCCGACAGAAAAGCGCCGTGTACTGTAGAGTAGAAGCTACTGTGTGTGTGCTCTCCAGCGAAGAGCAGAACAGGCTATAAAGTTCAAATATACATTAACAACTATCTATATTTATATATATTTAAATGCATAAAGTTCTGTAGTCGTTCCGTAGTCAACATATCTGTTTCTGAAACAGATATGTTTGTATGTATCACCTTAAATTAATTTTAATAGCATTGCACATTTTTATCCTTTGTTTACTGGTCAATCCGATAGGCATGAATAATCAGAGTTTAGAAATTATGTAATTTGAATACACAGCATTGTCTTGTCACTTTGCCAATTTTTTGTTACTATTGTGTTCCAATTCAAATAAAGTACGAAATATTTCAGACATAATAGAGACCTCTTTAAAACTCTAAATTTCTCATAATAAAACCCAATTAATTGTCTATGAAAGCAGCTTATCAGATGGCCCTCTCTTGGTTAATATAAAAAAAAATTACATGACTCTGGGCAAAGTATTATGTAATTTACCCTGGATCCCCTACAGAATAAACTAAACAGCATTTTGAGTCACTCACCTTTTTATCATGAACATGTCTAAATATTGGTTGTGCTAAGCTCTCTATGTCACCTTGACTTGCACCAACTGCAATTGCAGTATACGATCCTCTTGAATATGATTGATTTTTCCAACTTGTACTGAAAATTAAACAATATACATTTTATTTACACTTTTCTATACTGATGTCTTTTGTTTCTTATTATTAAATTATTTTGGTATTCATATTTGGATACTGATATAGTTAAAGGAAAGTAATATATTATAATACTATTCTAAACAGGCATTAAAAGTTAGAACCAAAGGCTTAAACTTATTAGAATAACTTACCATACACAAGTTTTAGGTTCTGGTATAAAAGGATCATTTAAAAACTTTCTTAATAGTTTTGTGCAAACATTTCCAACCTCTTCCATTGATATGGACTCCATGTACTCAGCTTCCTTACCCGACACCCAGCCCAGCAATAGAGTCTCTGTGACCTTTGTAAATGAGTAAATTTTCTTAAACCATGACTTTGCCACATCCTCTGGTTCCGATGGACTCTCCCAGAGCAACATAATTTCAGTTATGTCCGGATTTAAGAAGGGCCTGTCATATTCTAGAAATATTTTGTCAACTGCACCAAACAAAAGCCGTTCAATAGATTCCATTTTATACTGTGGCAGTGCTGGTTGAAATAACTCTGCTGCTTTCTCCTTTAAAACTCCTAATGGTATTGTACATATAACATAATGAGCAAAGTAGCTCTGTCCATTTTCACAAATAACTTCAACTAAATGGTTACTTCTTTTCTTTGGTTTCTCTCCTGCATCTTGTTTGTCACTGAGATCTATTTTACTGGTAGATATTTTAGATACATCCTCTATAACAGTCTGATCCGAATCTTCAGATTCATCTCCTAAATCTTCAAACTGTGAATTTTCTGAGCCCCATATAATTTTTGTCACAGGTTGATTAGATAATATTTTTTGAGCTGGTATGTTTTTTGTCATCGGCTGCAATATAGAACTATAACCCGATGGAATCATTATGTTGCCTCCTTGTAGTTCGGTATAGCTGCCTAATTCTAATAGATCTATGTCGTCCATAGTGTTACAGCCAGATATACAGGTCTCCCTTTTTAATAAACAGTCAAATATCAGTCGTCTCAGTGTCTTCTCCTCCGACGTTGGTAGTCGTTCTAAATATAAAGCAGCCTCTAAATTGATGTGCTCCCCAACACTGTGTATGTCCGGCGGTGGAAGATATTGACACAGGAAATACTCCTCGCATCTTCTAAGAAAACAGACGTATGCTTCGTGAATTTCGTGTAAAACTCCAAAAGGCACTTGCTTGCCGTCTTCTGTCGCTGCAATAACCTTATGTGGTCTAGGTACATTGACAATATTTATAAGTCCGTTCGCCGAGGCCAATTCGTATATCGGATTACCTAAAACCCCATGAATCCAATTCGCCCCGAGTTCAACTTTGTGATTTTCTAAGGGAATAGAAATAATTCGTCCGCCAATACGTTTTCTAGCTTCTAGGAGGATAAAATCTTCTTGACCATTTTTTATAAGATGGTTAGCGGCGGATAACCCAGCCATGCCACCACCAATTATGATAACATTGTATTTGTTTTTATCATTAATTTTACCAGGATTTTTGATCTCATCGCCCATTATCAATTCTAATTAGAGTAAATTTTAAAACAAAATTGAATGAAAATTATTTATTTTTTCACTGAGATTTTGACGCTCAGCTGTTAATTTGTTTTTTTTTTTATATAAAATTGTAGCACCGAAACGTATTCATTTTGAGCCTCAAAAATTATGCACTGTATTTAATTTGAATACAAAGAGTCTTGGCTTAAATTATACACTTAATGATCTAAGGTCCCGGTTGGGTATAATTATAATCTAAGAGTCCCGACTCCCGACTCCCGTTTAATCTAAGACTGTTTATGGTATATTATGTTATTTATCGACCAGATGATTAATCAGGGCATTATTTATAATGCGCGGGAATTATGAATTATTGAGGTAAAACCTCTTTTGAGTTAGATGGGTTGACCTGTCCAGTATTTTAGGTGTTTTTTATATAACTGTTTTGATAGATGTCTAGTGTGTTGATTTTTCGTGTCCTATTAAACATTACGTTTATCTTACATCCATTGTATTTTATTATATTTCATATTATATTACTTCATCCACACAGCCGCTTACTCTAAAATGAATAGTGTCAAAATCTATCGGGCAAAGTGTTTAATTACGAAATAAACTTCATTATTTATCACATTGATCGGACATTACTCAGGACATTATGATTTTGCTACTT
Source organism: Celastrina argiolus (assembly GCA_905187575.2). NCBI lineage: Eukaryota > Metazoa > Arthropoda > Insecta > Lepidoptera > Lycaenidae > Celastrina > Celastrina argiolus. Next base: position 9,911,507 of record LR994589.1, read on the forward strand.
GCCAATTTGGCAATTTGATAATAAAGCTAAATTTGACGCAGTGCGTGAAGGGAACACCATAGAAATAGGATATACCTTGGCCTAATCCAGTTACTGTTACAGCGGATCATGCGGCGAACTTCAAACTACTACCTATATTTAACCCCTGACGAAAACAGAGGGCTGTTATACACATTTAATACGCATTTATGATCCAGGTACACAGAAAACTTATTGTTCCTTCCGCGGGATTCGGACCCGCGACCACCAGCATGGGCACTAACGCGCTTAACCACGGTCCTACAGAGGTCATCAAAGCGTGAGCTAAATGGGAACTGTACATATTGCTATATAAAATTCTTTCAGCTTCCTTTTGCATGAAAGCTTAATCACATAAACACTCACAACCTTTCGTTTTGAGATACAACCTGATTGATGACAGACAGACAGACGTACAGACAGACAGCAAAATCTTAGTAAAGTGATAGGGTTTTCCTGTGGATACGATCTACGGAACCCTACAAATTGTTACCTATTAAGCATGTGTATATTACGTCCAATTATGTATGTCGCAATAAAATTGACCTAGGATGAAGTATACTCACTTCATCCATGACCTAACTAGATATTCCATAAATACTCCTACGATTGTTTTGTTAGATCATAATAATTTAGTGACTGTTGTCGATGAGCTGTCGACGATTCCTAAATTTTTTGAAACAAAATATTTAAAAAATATATATATTTATTAATTATTAATAAACTATTGTAAATTAATAAATAATAAGTTGAAATATTAAATTAAGATCAGAAGTATTATTATGATAAAATAATACATATTAAAAAAATATTTTTTAGGCATTATGGTCTGTGACTTTTGCCCTTTTAATTTCCTTAAAAAATTTAGTTGGAGACTTCCGGATTGCGCTAGTTATTCTACCTTACTTTGGCACCATGATTTTTATATCTTTTGTCCTCTTCTCTGACCTTTGATTATACTGATTAATAATAATAACATAAAATCTTTGTTTACTCCTCAACTGGTATCTCGTGCAAGTGTTTTTGTTATTGTGTTGATCAGAAAAACAACATCAGTGCTATTTCTGCTAGTGTAACGTGTTTGTGAATTCCTCATAAAGTGTTTTCTGGATGATTTACAGCTGCAAATCACACAGAATTTAAAACAGAATTTCGAAAGTCATTGTGAATTTATTTGTCTGATTCGAATTATGTAATGCTAAAATAATGAAATTGATATCCTCTACTAATCGTGGTATAAACGTATCTGTAATTTTTATATTTATCCGTGTGATAAATAAACATTGTTAGCACGACACGTGGGGCCTATTGAATTAAAATCAATAATATACGTAAGCGTGCGCTAGTGTATCAACGAGACGATTCTACGTCAAGGTCACTTCATATAAACACGTGCAATGTCGGATTCTATTTACACCCATGACTTTCTTTTAGATTCTGGTTTAGAGATTAAACAAGAATCGCCATTCGAGTTAGGAACTATGTCCGCCTCTGTGCCCATCCCGCAGCGTCGCACAGACCTCGGCGATTTCAATCAGGACTATGATCTATGTTTACAAGATACTCAAGTCGGTTCCTTTCATAATGTACCTACATACAACAAGTCTTCCTTCGAAGTCGACACGTCGAAAATAGAACTGTTCAAAATGGAGGATGATGACATATTCCAAGTGGACAAAGCTGATCTAATACTTGGACCGACTCTGGCAGAGTTAAATGCAAATCCTGATACATCATTGGATGACTTAAACTTCGATGATTTACTTTTACCCGAAGAAAGCGAATATTGCATACAAATAGGTGGTGCCATGTCTGGTAGCAGGCGTCCTATGAACACATTGCAGCCAAATAATACTCTAACCTCAGAAAGTCCATGCAGTCCCTACAGCCGTGCACAACTTGCCTTCTCCCCTTCGAGTCAACATAGCTCAGCTTCCTCAAGCTTTGCACCGCCTGTGAATCATTTACCAGAACTACTTCTACGTTTAGATGGGTACAGTGGTGAAATAGCACTGGGACAGTCTGTACCTGCATCTTCTATTTTGCCCCCGTACCCAACTAGTGTGAAGCAGCACCAGGCACCACTTTCTTCATCAGCTCCAACACATCTCACTAGAGAACAGGTAAATTTAACTGGTAATGAAATTGGCATATGAGAAACTTTTTAGTTTAAAATCATTTCCTCATCAATATATTATCTCTTGTAGGGTTTCTGGTGAAATCTTCCAATGTCCTAATTTATTAATATTTATTTTATTTCAGATATTGGTTAATGTAAATAAAAAATAATTTTACTAAACATTACAGATTTGGCAACGCAGAGAGCCGCGTAAACATTTACTTTCAACAAGTTCACTAGCTGAGGCTGGGTCTATTTCTTCACTGTCGGGAGATTTACTAAGTCCTGGAACGGGAGAATTTTCTCAAGATGAAGATGATAAGGAAATTGAATCTGATGAGGATAGTGACAGATATGAGGACCTTTCATCTGATGGTAATTCTATTACATATTTTATTTATATATGGGATACATCAAATATTTAACACATATTTAGATGTTTCCAAAACAAATATGGAATATGTATTGTACTAATGCATGTTTTAGAAACATTTTTCATCATATTATATTAAAAAAAAATAAGTATGAGTATTTGGCACTTCCAGAATCAAATGATGAGAGTCCAGAGAAAAGGGAGGCAAGGCACAATGCTAAAAAAGAAAAATTCTTTTGGCAATACAATGTTCAAGCAAAGGGACCTAAAGGCCAGCGTTTGATACTCAAGAAGAAATCTGAGGACCCTCATGTACTGAACTCGGTCACAGATCCAGTCTTTAGTCCAAACTGTAATGTGAAAGGCATAAAACACAGGTGGGTTTAGAATTCAACTTAAAATATACCTAATTTTAGTAACAAAACACCTGACGAAGATAAAATAATCAAGCTAAAGTAAGTATTATAAAAAATATTTTATTATTTGCATGTATGGTGATTCTACATATTGTGTAGATAATTAGTTCTTTAAAAATATAAAAATTTACTTAAAACAAATAAATACTCAGAATCACTTACAAAATAGATAACCTAAATAAATGAACAGATCCAGTAGTAGTCAGGGTTTCCCCATACATGATTTTTACTTGATTAGTATCAAGCTAATTTTTCTTGAGTAGCTTCAGTTTGATGAGTCGCCCAAGAATTTCTTGGACGGAACTCTCGATTGTGGTAGCTAACAGAGTTAGCAAGGATAAAAAAAATGCTCAACTTTCGAGCGTAGGACCGGAATAACGTACCACGCAATTTGTAGGATAATTATGTCTGTTGAATTACATTAATGTTAACTAAGTAATAAAAAGAAAATCAGCTGGCTACAAATAATTTAAGATGACCTAATCATTATCGATACAAGTTAGCAAGAGGGAACTCATTGATGAAACCATAGATTTTGTAGGACAAATATTTTTTTGGATAATTTAGATCATTATCTTGACATTTATCTAAAAAAAATAATAGATATTTTGGAATCACCAATTCCACAAATTTTATTCTTCCTATCTCTGTTAGCTACCACAGACAAGAGTTCCGTCCAAGAAATTCTTGGGCGACTCATCATAATGAAGATACTCACGAAAAATTTGCTTGATACTAATCAAGTGAAAACAATGTATGGGGGAACCCTGACTATAGTATTTGTAACAAAATCAAATTATAAAATTTCAGTGGCAAAGCTAGAAAAGGGGATGGAAATGATTTGACACCAAATCCAAGGAAGCTGTATGTGATTGGTAATGAATTGGACAAATTGGGTAAAATTATCAATGACATGATACCCGTCAGCGAGTTACCATTTAATGTCAGGCCAAAAACAAGAAAAGAGAAGAATAAATTGGCCTCAAGAGCATGTCGTCTGAAAAAGAAAGCTCAACATGAAGCCAACAAATTGAAATTGTATGGATTACAACAAGAACACAGTAAGTATAAGTTTATGAGTGTGGATTGAGCAAAGATTTGTTATTAAACAATTTGGCTTGCTTAGACCATATCCAAAGATTTGCTCCTGTCAACACAATTGTTTTGAATATAGGCTATATAAAAATATATGTATTTAAAAATAAACATTTAACAAAATACTAATTTGTAAAATTACAAACATTTGTTAAAGATGTAATTATTCAATCACTACTAGATTAGAAATAATTAAAAATGTAAAAAATAAATGTGTTGGTGAGAATACTCTCATTTAAGATTTTTTTCTATTTATTTCCAGAGCGTCTTATAAATGGAATTAACCAAATGAAACAAGTGTTAACTAATCGAGTTAGGAATCCAGATGCAAATGTTGAGTGGTCCTCACATATTAACGGAATTGTCAGCACTGCTACAGGTATGTTATTTTACAATAAAATTAAAATATGAGATTTCTCTCTTATGAATATAAATATACTTAAATTATTATTCCAAGCTGCTCATGCAAATGCTGCAAAAATGCAATTTTAAAATTAGATAACAACCAAATTTTAAAAGTGGAATTTCAATTCTGAAAACTTGTATTAAGCAAAAGTTTTTAGCTAGATCTTTTGTTATATAATATTCTGTTTGGCACACACAGCACACATTTTGATATGAAATTAATAAATTTTGTTTCACATAATTTCAGAGGTGAAAATAGGAGGGAACACTTCAGAATTTGTAAATAAAGTCTTGAATAACGTCAGATCTGGCCAAAACAATGGCGGTCTCAACGACATGCAAGCATTTTAGGTCAGAATCACGATAATACTAACGAAAGGCTGTTTTATGTACCTCCAAAGTTTTATAGAGAAATTATGACACATATAAAATCTTATTGTCAAAGGCAATTTTATTTTTATATGAATACAAAATAGACTAAGTCACTAGATTGCAAGGCAACTAAATGTTAAGAGTATTTAAATAATATTACCTATATAGTATCTTTACATGTCATACTATCATACTTTAACAGATTTAAGAGTTTACATATTATTATTAATGTATAATTAGGTTTAACCATAGATGTCTATATTTTAAGATCATATTTTAAGTGTTGTAAAATATTGTATCTCTATCATCGTGAAACTATTGAACACCTCCAGTACATGATTGTCTTCAGAAAAGATTTAGTTATAGCAAGAAATCCCTGGGACAATGGCACTGCAGCTTCATCATGTTAAATCAGACTAGATTCCTCAATCTTTTGTCCTAATGGGATTTTTGTAGAATGAAAATATATTTGTGCAATATTAGGATATGTATAAGAAGTAGACTACTCTTAACTGTTCTTATATATAATTATTTTTATTTTATTTGACAAATCCCTTAAATATATATCCCACCTTCAGTGGTTTGCTTAGATAAACATAAATTTTAATTGATCTGTAAAGGTTTAAATTGCCAAAATATTGATTAATGTTAATTTGTGCAAACATATCAAAACAATTTAGCTAGTCTATAAATTATTATGTATTTGTTATACCCAAACATTATGTTTATACCAATTGTTATGTATTTACAAGCTTTCTCGCGATAATTTAGATTATTATTAGATGAATAATGTCATTATTGCTAAATTTTAAACATCATAGACATAGGTATTATTTAATTAGCTTCCTTCTATAAAAATATGATTAGACATGTCATTTATCTTAGCTCGAATTTATTTGTCTCCCATGTTTTATTTATTTGCTAAGCCATGAGTCATAACAATTCATCAATTAAGACTATAGCATTCCTCAGTTATGATTGCCCATGATAATCTTGTCTTTTATCATTAAATTGTTTGCAAATTCATAAAAATTACATCATATTTTTTAACATGTTTAAGAAAATGTTAAGTGGGTTAGTTTAAGACTTGGTGTCTGAATGTTAAATTTATCGTTTATGTGTATTGATAATGTAATTTTATTGTAAGCATTTCGAAAACTAAAATTCGATTCTGATGTAGATCTTATTATAGGAATTATGATATTTCATAAATGTAAGATAGTACCTAACTACAAATAAATTGTTGGTGTAAAGTTATATTTATTAATCATACAAGATTCGTTAATTATATATTTTGTAAATAAATAGTATGAGGTTTAGTTTTGTGTCCAAAGAACGATGTCAGTGGTTGTAATTCACATGCATAATATTATAATTTAGTTGGCAGTCACTTTCAGGGTTTTGTGGTTACGAACATTTTACAAGTAAATATTCGTTATATTATGCTTATGAATTACAAAACTTATATTGAAGTAAAGAATGTTATTAATGCCATATTATTATAAGTAATATTTTTAACAAAAAAAAATTCGCTTTTGTCCACATTTTATTGGATGAAATGTTGAAAATATTATTTGAATAAACAATATGTATAAAACTGCATCTAATTGTGTTCGACACAATTAAATCTTAATAAAAACTATTTCCTACTCATATTATGTGTTTAATAGAGGGAAATTCAATTCTATTTCTGACAGAAACTTGTTATTGCTTACGTTTTTTGTAGTTTCTTATACATATAGTCTTGTTAAATAAGTGTAGCACTTTACGCGCCTTTCGGCTTTATTATAGAGCAGACATTAACAATAAAGCAGTAATATAGTAATCAACCAAGGTTCAACAGTTTGTGTCTTGTAGTATATTTATATTATATGGACCACGATTATACGAGAGTTAAACACTATTTATAAAGAATGTTAATATAACATTGAACTAAATTGCATTTATACCTCAATTAGCCTTGAAAAATTTTATATACTTTCTTTGACCATATTGTAGCAATAAAAAAGATATTAGGTATATGTATATTCTATTTCTTAGATATGATCTAAGTATATATCCCATGTTTAAATTTAGGCATGTAATAATAACAATATTTTTATAGACGATTCAATTACTAAAATATATTATTATCTATTTTAGTAATTGAAGACATGAGAATGGATGAAGGTGATAATATGTCGCAATTTTTTTTATTATTATTTCCATCCTCAGGAGCTCAAATTGGGTCGAATTACATAGCGAACTCGTTTCGATAGCTTTTCAGGAACGTGGTCGGCACCGTTCAGTTGCAAACCATCTACTTCAGATGTCCAAGGACAAGCAGAGTGTCCCCAAAGAAATTGTCTTTGAGGACACGCTGCTCGTCCTTTCAAATAGCCAGACATTTGGCTATCTTTCGTCGAAAACGTAAATAATCAATCACTTCTTCTCTGGGTTATAAATGTCATCGACAAGCGTTAGATATGGCTACATCAAAATGTAAGCGTGGTGTATAAGTAACTTTAGTCGGAAATCATCGCAAATATGTAATTCATTGCCAAAAAACATTTAGAATTGTTGAATAAAAAAAGATGCTGAAGATGGACTGCTTCTACCATGTGATTCTCGTTTTGTTTTTGACAGTCAGTTTCTCCATGGGTTGATTAATTTGGGGATATGGAGAAACTTAGTCTGATGGGGTGGTTATTTGCAGGAGAAACATTGGATCTAATTAGATCTCTCTTGTCCGCTAATGTCTCATCTTTTCTGATATTTTCTTTATGAAAGAGCACAAATATCGCGAACAAATATCTTAACATTTCCGGGAACATCACTCGGGATGTTAGGTATCAAAACCCTCTTCTTCGTCAGTAACAAAACAGGGTTCTGGTGGAATTGTAGCAAAATAAGACTCCAAACCATTACTATCTCACAAAGAAGGAACATAAAAAGGCTTTTTATAAACTTTTTAAGATAAAACTAGCACTGCATCTACGCCTACGACTCTTTAAAAGAGTTTTAAAAAGAGTCTCTTTTTAAAACTCTAAAAATATAAAAAAAATTAACACTTGTCCACTGTACCCGAATTGGCACAGCGATATTTCGAATGTCATAAAAAATATATTTTTATTATACGTAATTGCAATAAAGTACCTACATATCAATAATTATTTATTAAACTTCTAATAATTATGAATAAGCATGGTGTTTATATTTTTCTACATATTATAATATTAAAAAAACAATACATACCTCCACACATATATCAATACGAAAATTCAACAAATAATTATCACGAAAGATAGCTAAAACTTATTGTTGCAAAGTAAATCAATGTACTTTTTCTACTCAAAAATGTAAAAATATTTCCGCTTGTGTCAACACTTTTTTTTCTACCCTCAATAGTCAATAACCCCTTAAGTGTTCCCAAATTGGTACAGCGACCAAGTATGGGTTATAAGTGACAGATTAAACTCAATTTTATCGAAATCAGAATTTTGCAACTTATCACCTTCATGCATTAATGTCTTTGATTGTCATCACGATTTTTTTTATGGTGTGAGTAGAATAAACACCGGCAAAATTGTTTTATTTTTATTGCCAAGACTATGCACTTGAATAATTTCAGTAAGTTACTATGAATGAGGTGGTCATACTTGCCAATTTTATGCATTAATTTGCTGTGGTAAGAAATTTTAAGTAGCACTTTGGAGTGGGCTTACTGAGGTCCAGATTATTTATATATTTTTCTATTATAACTTTAATCTTATAAAAAGTGATATAGGTATATTATTATTATAATTATTTTGATTTGATATTGTTATTATTTGCATTACTTAAAACAGTTATTTCAAATTGTTATTGTAACTTATTATTTTGATTTGTATATATTTTTGTACAAAGATTGCAGAAAATAGTGTACTTTAGTGCAAAGTTAATGTCAACTGGTTTGCGATCCAATAGGCTGTGCTAATTTTTATAAATTCTTTTAGCTTCTTATGTTGTTTTCATACAAATGTATGCCAATATTACAAATTGTGTTTAAGAATTTTATTGTTAAATAAATTTCAAATAAAAAAGATTTTTATTTAATATTTCTATCATATATACAAGTTTGAACTCAAAATACTATTGTGTATTCTCTTGCTATTTTCAATAAGTTTCATTTTTTCTAATTGACAGTTTATTTCTTCAACATAATCATTGCTGAAATCCACATAATATATCAACACAGTAGCAGACAAATTTAGATGTTCCCTGAAGCATGTCACTAGAAATAAAAAAATAATCATAAAATATACAATTATTATTTATACCATTATAAGAATACATATTAACTTTGGACCAAAGACTACTAACTAAATATTAAGATCATATTAAATAGATCTTACCACCAGCAGACACTCCTGTTATGATATTAGGTTGTTCTAGATTTTTGAAATTGAAACTGTTATCATCCAGAGCTATTGTTGTATTCAGTTTTCTCACAATACACATACTGGAATCTTTCGAGGATGACTGGAAATCAGGTAAAGGCTTCGTCAGTAATGATAATACATTACTACATTTGCTAAGAATAGGCTGTAGAGCTTCTACAATGTCACTGCTTTGGAGTAAATCATAATCTTGGATAGTACAGACATATATATAGCCTGATTTAAGCTTATACAGCTTTAAGTTGACGCTATCGATCGAATTAACGACCTTTGCAATTGTTTGAGCTTGTTTAATGCAATTTGACAAATATCGACCTTCTAAAATAAATATAGTTTTGATATTTTCAGTAACCTCCATTGGTGTCGACCATTCTAGTCTGAAAAATAAAACAATATTAAAGTCTTGAACTAACGTAAACGTATAATAATAATAATAATTAATATATATATATATATATATAATAATAATTATACTCTTTATTTACTTACTGATTGTTTACTGAACTTTGTGCGAAATCATCATCCCAATCTTCCCAATTGGTACGACTGGTTGGTTCGATTATTTCTCCAAAAAGACTCATTGTTTCTTTGCCAATTATACGTATTTATTATTTGTAGATACGAATTAATATAATATTGAAAAAATAATATTACCTATTTACGTATAGGTAATTAAAATTGAACTAAAAAAATACCAATGATCAAGCCCTGTGTTCCAGTAGCTGATAGTAAACGAAAATAACGTTTTTTTCGTTCAGATTCGCGTTTCTTTAGCACTTTAAAGAAATAATTACTCTAATCTATGCTTTAAAGAATCAATGAGCGGTTTTTTTTTGACAGTTCTACTAGTTTAAGAAAAATGCTGATAGATGGCATTAAACCTAAGTAATATGTCAAGTCCTGTGTAAAATGTTAATTTACGCTTTGTTTTTTGTTTGTTTACCTTTCAACTTTCTTTCTTTCACTTGCAATATTTTATTATTTATTAATTGTGCCCTGAGAACTAAACTAAACATGGCTAGTCCATGCGTAGTACAATTTTGTAAAAATATAGGTAACCACCGCTTTTCCTAAGATGAAACTCGGAGATCAAGATGGATATAGGCTATAAAACATATAAAAACAGGATTAACTAAGTATAAGAAAAAATTACTTCATATGTTCAACTCACTTTACGCCAGCAGATTTCATCTCTCCGTCATCACATTTGGCAAGAGCCCCAAGAGGTAAAATCTTAGTGTCGAGTCGAAAATACTCGGCAGCAGGCTGAAATTTGGCATGTATATTTCTTAGAATGTAAGTATAGGGGAGTAGGTAGGTACTAAACAAGAACTTCCCGAAATCCCTACGGAAACGGGAGAAAAGTGTGATTAATTATTTGTTTGAAAAATCAAAGATATTGAAGCCAGCGAGCTATAATGTATGTAGGTTTCCTCGGAAGTGTAGGAGATCACTAAGAAAGGAATTTGAAAGGATTATTTTTGTGTATGAAACAGCATTCGGCAACCCTATTAACCACCCAACAAAGATCACAGTTTTTTTTGACATATTACATTATGCAAGCGCCATCTTACGGTAGTCTCTGTACCTAAAAGTGACACTTCGAAAACCCCTCATTATGATCATTTTGAACTGTTCTTACTCGTGTTCCACAAGCAGCTGTCAGCTGTCAAAAACTGTTCAAAACGCTCAGAATGAGGCTCTCTTAAGTTGGCGGGGGGAAATTGATTTTTTATTAATTTTTTTGGCTATTTCAATTGTTCTTTATCTGTTCTTCAATGTTTGATCAAAAATTTTTTTGTTCGCATTTATTATTATTTTTTTTTATTTTCAAAAATTGAATCTCAAGTTAGCGCCAACTATAGATTTTTTCAAATTTTTTTGGCTATTTCAATTGTTCTTTAACTGTTCTTCAATGTTTGATCAAAAATTTTTTTGTTCGCATTTTTTTTTTTTTTTTTAATTTTCAAAAATTGAATCTCAAGTTAGCGCCAACTATAGATTTTTTCAAATTTTTTTGGCTATTTCAATTGTTCATTAACTGTTCTTCAATGTTTGATCAAAAATTTTTTTTGTTCGCATTTTTTTTTTTTTTAATTTTCAAAAATTGAATCTCAAGTTAGCGCCAACTATAGATTTTTTCAATTTTTTTTTTTAATACTTTGAAACTATCTCTTATGTGTTCGTTCAAAAAAAAACATCTGTTCGGCCTTAATTACCTTTTAATTTAATGAGGGGTTTTCGAAGTGTCACTTTTAGGTACAGAGACTACCGTAAGAAATACAAGTTTGGCGAAGCCCTTTCGAAGGACACACACCAGCTGCCATCAAATCGATCAATCCGTTCAGAAGTTAAAAGAGGGTTACATACACACACACACACACACACACACACACACACACACACACACACACGTGAAACGTGCGTTTTTACGATGAAAATTAAGTTAGCCGACATTTCAAAATTTTTAGAAATTTTTTATTGAAAAAATTTTAATTAAAAAATAAAAAAAAAATTTCACATGTAAAAAACTTAAAAAACTCTAAGGGCAATTTTTTAAAAATATCTTATTAGTTGTAATTTAATTAATAAAAAAAATAAAAAATTTTTAGACGTCTGCTAACTTCAGTGTCATGTATTTACGTGAATTAACTGTGTTATTGTTAGGTGGCACTATAACTGACATCTTATGCCGTGTAGCGGGAGATTGAAAGTTTACGCCAAATATTATTTTTTTGTGATAAACCAACTGTCAAAAAATTGGATAATTTTCACTGTATTTGGTGTAAAAAAATTGCTATCTTTTTTTCTATCAATAATCATATTTGTATTGTACGTAAACTTGTTTTAATCACATAATGTGGTGGACAAGTCTTATGGCGAATATTACTGCGCATGCGCGGAAAGAATTAATTAGGTGTGGGATAAAAAAAGTTTATAATTAAATTAAAAGGTAATTAAGGCCGAACAGTTGTTTTTTTTTAACGAACACATAAGAGATAGTTTCAAAGTATTAAAAAAAAAAATTTGAAAAAATCTATAGTTGGCGCTAACTTGAGATTCAATTTTTGAAAATTAAAAAAAAATAATAATCAATGCGAACAAAAAAGTTTTTGATCAAACATTGAAGAACAGTTAAAGAACAATTGAAATAGCCAAAAAAAATAATAAAAAATCAATTTCCCCCCGCCAACTTAAGAGAGCCCCACAATGGTCACACTGGTTCTGAGCAAAGCCAGTAGGTAACTAGGCAGTGGTCTCGAACGTCAACGAGCGAAATCGGTAGAAGTTGCCAACAAAAATCGGTATATTTGTACCTAAAATCGGTATATGACCAAAAAATACAATTTTCAATCAAATTCGTTTATTTAACAAAAATCCACTGATTATTAATAACATAAAAGTCAACTTACAACATAAAAATATTATAATAATGTAAAAATCAGTGTACCTATTAACTTACATCTTACACACTTAATAAAGGTAAACTTAGAAAAGAGCCTAATATGGATAATAGGCATAGTTCCCCAGGCTCTTTTCTAAAGCAGAGCTCTTTTGAGAAGCAGTTTTGCCACTTTTAACATATTTTGTGTTTTGTCAAACATTAAAAAAATATTTTACCATTTCTTTTTTTTTGTCGCAAGAAAAATGAAAAAGCAAAAAAATATATATTTTCTAGTATGAGAAAAGGTAGAATCACCTTAAACAAAAATCCTGCTTACACCTGTTATAGATCTGATCTAAGCAGTAGGATGCCGCAGTACCATACGTCGATATTATCCCCAAAATTCCTAGGATTTGTAAAATCAATATTTTTGATTGGAGTGAAAGATAATTTTGACATTTAAACATACTTAAATGTGAAAAAAACCCCCAAAATTGTGAAATCGGTAGAAAAATCGGGAGAATTTCCAAGTATTCTCTAAATTCGTGGAAAAATCATTGCGTTTCGGTATTTTGGTAGTACCGAGTCCATTTCGGTAGAAATACCGAAAAATCGGTAGGTTCGAGACCACTGTAACTAGGTAATACTTACCCTGTGTTCCAGGAGCTGATAGTAAACGAAAATAACGTTTTTTTCGTTTAGATTCGCGTTTCAATCCCCGTGTTCCAGATGCAGCTGTCAGCTGTCAAAAACTGTTCAAAACGCTCAGAATGATCACGTCATTTTGCATATTTTTACCCATCTTATTTCTGACATTTACTTAGATTTCACAGATTTCTCTTATCTCGATGTTATTTTTAAATTATGGATAGAACAAATTTATTCTAGATTCTTTTTTAATGTAGTTATTATTGTTAATTTAAAATATAAATAGAATTTTTGGGATATATAGGAAATATTAAATTTTGACATCTGTCAGTCGTTCCACTAGCATTAAGAATGATCTGAGCGTTCAGAGTAAAAAGAGCGCCTAAAGGAACACGCCCTAAAACCGTAGATGAAGAATACATAGGATTCTTTATCTAAGACTAAGGCCGTGTTTCACCAAGCAATGTTAAAGTTAATGCCATGTTAAAATACCATGCCATCTCATTCATTGTCAGGAAAAACGAGAGGGATAACATGATATTTAACATGGCGTTAGCTTTAACATTGCTTGGTGAAACACGCCCTAAAACGTACGGGTTTCCGTACTTTTTGTCACACATCCGTACCACTACTAATATAGAATTTCAAAAGTGTTAGCCAAACCGTACTCTTAAGTTAAAAAGTACCTTTTCAGAAAACCAGACGTAATTTTTTGTGAAATCATACTGGCAACACTACAGACCTCACAACATAACTAATACGTAGGTAGTAACTAATATTTAATCTGTGCAACTTAACTCACAACTTAGATAAAGATGTATTCTTATTCTAAGACTCACAACGACAGCGCACAACACTATTTCGTTGTAGTAGTACCTATATAGGGCGTGTTCCTTTAGGCGCTCTTTTTACATTGAACGCTCAGATCATTCATAACGCACACAGTCGTTTCTTTAGCACAATAATGAAATTTTCGATCTGAACGTTTCAACAAACTTTACTGCTAGTGGAACGACTGACAGATGTCAAAATTTAACATTTCCTTTTTATCTCATAAATTCTATTTTTATTTTAAATTAACATAAATAACTACATTTTATAAGAATCTATAATAAATTTGCTCCATCCATAACTTAAAAATAACATCGAGATCAGTGAAATCTAAGTAAACGTCAAAAACAAGATGGGATCATTCTGAGCGTTTTGAACAGTTTTTGACAGCTGACACCTGCTTGTGGAACACGAGTAAGAACAGTTCAAAACGATCTTATTGATTCTTTAAAGTGCTAAAGAAACGCGAATCTGAACGAAAAAAACCGTTTACTATCAGCTCCTGGAACACAGGGTCTGTAATAATAATCTTTGGTAGTAGTACCTACTTAATCTGTGATTTCGTTAAAAATTCATAGATTAAGAATAAATTGCATTACATGCAGGGGGCTGACAGTGTAGTTCCATTTGTTACGTTTTGGCGCTGCGGTCGAAAGCAAAATGGCGTCGTTTTGTGACGTCACACACGTAAAGTTCCTGTTTCCTGTTTGTAGTGTCAAAATATGATCTATGTTGTCAAACATAGATTAGAGTAATTTTGTTGTCAAAACTCAAATATGGCCGCGTGTAGTTTGTTAGTGTTTTGTTTATCCTCGTTTCTTGCTTGATTTGATCCAAAATATTCAATTACTCCGCAGATTATTGATACATTATATCAATCTTTTATAGTATGTTAATTAATTTAGTGTAAATATTGTTTATTTTTCGTTTTAAGGGACTATTTAAGTCTTGTGTCGGCGGTTGCAACGCAACTATTAGTTCACAGGTGAGTTTTACTTTTAACACGTTATAGTTAGAGCTAGTGTAATATAAAGTATGAACAATATAATATAATTATACTTAATCTTTGACTCATTAAGTTTGCCAATGTTTTTTGCTTTTGTATATCAATATTAATCTTAACTGTACTCATTTGTTTCAGACAGAAATACCCCTAGGCCTTAGTGATAACAATTATTACAAAGAGAACTCCAATGAGGATGTAAATGCTTCTGATGAAATGTTGGTCATTGGAAGAGCGGGTATGTATTAAGTACTATGGCATTTTGACACTCATTCTATATGATATTTTAACATATCAAAAGATACTGAAATTGTTTTATTTTTGTGAAATACCAAGGTTTAGTGGTTTGGAACTTGGCTCAGGAATTGGAGGTTGTGGGTATCAATAACTTCATTGAAACAACAAAAAATTTATGTAACACTTGTTTAACATATTTTTTGAAAAGATGGTATTTTCATAAATATTAAACAAGTGTTATGGCAGTTTAAGCATATTTGATAGCAGAATATTATTGCAGTTTTATTTAGGGTAATCAACTTATAGTGCTGAAGGACAAAACTAGTTAATCTATTTTTGCTAATTAACTATAGTTTTTACTAGAAACCCTCCTTGTTTTGTTGTTGTTGATGGCCGGACTAAGTGACCGGCCAACTTATGTATTGTTTTTTTTATCTTAAATATTGTGTTATTTATTTACAGAAGTGACTGATCAACTTTTGTGTCATCAAAGAAATGAAAACAATTGAAATATGAGCACACTTCAAGTAAGGCAAGTGGCCTTAGAAACAGGAAAACCTGGACTTGTGTGTTACCATCACTAGATGGTTGGATTACGACATTAGAGAGTTTTATTAGGATAATTATTAAAATATTATTTAAAAAATATTCTGTTAAATATTAATGTTCTTGCTATATCAATCGGGGCTTATTAGAAATTCAGAAAAAAAATCAATAAATAAATGTTAAATGTAACCTGTTTTTATTTTGTATTACTTATTATAAAAATAAATTACCTGAACTACAAAAACCTACCTACAAAAAAAATCGATACCTCACTAAAGTATCGATAGCTGGACTCGATTATTCAACCACTTATACAATGTGTGTTTGTAGTCTGTGATGTGCTATGGTCTGTGGTGTGCGGTCAAAATGACAGATGCTACAGTGCTGCCAAAACGTAACAACTGGAAACTCGGTAAAATATAGCTGTCGCATCTGTTACGTAGTAACTAATTCTTAATCTGTGATTACATGGCAGGAGGTGCAATGATTTTTATGTAGGTAGTGATAGAAAGGATAAATTGTATGAATTAGACAAAAAGTAAATAAAATTTGTAAATTGATATTATGAAAAAGAAATCTTGATTTAAAAAGAAGTTTGATAAAACGTAGCTAGTCATGTTAAAGGTAAGATATCTAGGTGAAATCTGAACGTGAACGCTAAAGACAAGTTGTAGGGTAATTATTATTTTGGGTGATTTTTATTTTCAGGATAAAGGACAAATTACGTTTGAGGATAAATGGCCGTCTATGCGTCCTATAGTTTTAAAATTACTGAAGCAAGAACCAGTAACTCAAATAGAATGGCAAGATCTATTCGGCGCTGTGCATTCTGTTTGTCTCTGGGACGAAAGAGGGCCCTACAAGCTAAGAGATGCCCTTCAGCAGGACATAATGATGTACATAAAACAGGCTCAGGCTCGTGTCCTCGCTCAACGCGAGGACCAAGCTCTTCTTAAAGCTTACATAGCTGAATGGGGCAAATTTTTTACTCAATGTAACTATTTACCGACTCCCTTCCGACAGCTTGAAAGCTCAATCAACAATTTAAGCAAAGTTAGTAGTTCAAATTCATCAAATTCGCAAAAAAAGAATAATAACAACAACATTGAAGACAGTTTAGTGCGTAAATTGATGCTGGATTCATGGAACCAAAGTATTTTCATGGATATCAAACAGAGATTGCAAGATTCTGCAATGAAGTTAGTGCAAGCTGAGCGTAATGGAGAATCATTTGATTCTCAGCTGGTTATTGGTGTAAGAGAATCCTATGGTGAGTTGTTTTTTTTGTAAATCTAATAAGAAAAAAATATGTTTTCTTCTATGATCAGATAAGTGTGTTGTTTTATTTTAAATAAGAAATTATTAAAATATTCTAGTATTTTAAATTATATAATACAATATTTTCTGCTGGTATCGTAAAATTTTTAATATCAAAATAATACATAATACCCATACTAAAACTTGTTATTGGGTACAAAATTTATGTAACCTTTGGAACACATAATGTAAATTTGATTGTGAACAATATAATTTGCAAATACTTATTTTCATGTGCAAGTCATTGAACTATTGAGATAAAATTAAATCTAATCATACTGGTATAATATATATTTCTATTTCAGTTAATTTAAGCTCAAACTCAATAGATAAATTGCAAATATACAAAGATAACTTTGAAGCAGCTTATATGCAGGCTACAGAAGAGTTTTATAAACTAAAAGCAAATGAACATTTGTTAGAAAATGGTGTACAGTCATATATGAAATATGCTGACCAACGTCTTAAAGAAGAGGAGGCACGAGCTCACAGATATCTTGAACCGGGGAGTGGCAGTGTTGCGGTACTTGCAGAGTGTTGTGAGAAGGTTCTTATTGGAGAACATCTTCCGACGCTGTTGGCTGAAAGTGCATCACTCATAAAGATTGGGGATACAGAGAAGCTCCAATTAATGTTTCGTCTTCTAGATAGAGTTCCTGATGGTGTTATACCTATTTTAAGGGACCTAGAAGCCCACATAGTATCAGCTGGCTTAGCTGATATGGTAGCATCAGCTGACATTATAACAACCGATTCTGAAAAATATGTTGAACGACTGCTAGATCTGTTTAATCGTTTCAGTAAACTGGTTAAGGAGGCATACTTGGATGATCCAAGGTTTTTGACTGCTAGGGATAAAGCTTACAAATGTGTTGTTAATGATACTACAGTTTTTAAATTGGAATTGCCATCTTCTGCCCTCCTTAGGGGTAGCAAAGGAACGGCACCAGAAAGTAAATGTCCAGAATTGCTAGCAAATTACTGTGATATGCTCTTAAGAAAAACGCCATTAAGCAAGCGTTTAACTAGTGATCAAATTGAATCTCGGCTTAGGGATGTTTTATTAGTTCTAAAATACATTGAGAACAAGGATGTGTTTATGCGATATCATAAAGCACATTTAACAAGGAGATTAATATTAGACTCCAGTGCAGACTCAGAAAAAGAGGAAGATATGGTAGAATGGTTAAGAGAGGTTGGTATGCCTGCTGATTATGTAAATAAATTGGCTCGTATGTTCCAAGATATTAAGGTTAGTGAAGATCTCAATGCGCAATTTAGAAATGATACAACTAGGCATGACGCAATTAACATTAAGATACTTAATGCCGGTGCTTGGGCTAGAGGCTCAGAAAGAGTGACAGTCAGTCTTCCCTTAGAATTAGAAGACTACATACCTGAAGTAGAGGATTTCTATAAGAAAAAACATTCAGGCAGGAAGCTGCAATGGTATCATCATATGAGTAATGGCACAATTACATTTGCTAATTCTGTTGGTCGCTTTGACTTAGATGTGACCACTTTTCAAATGGCCGTACTGTTTGCTTGGAACCAGAGACCAACAGATAAAGTTACTTATGAGAACTTAAGGCTTGCTACCGAGTTACCTGACCCCGAGTTAAGGAGAACTTTGTGGTCGCTGGTTTCATTTCCAAAGCTAAAAAGACAGTTGTTGTGTTACGAGCCACCTGTGCAAAATCCTAAGGATTTTTCAGAAAATACCACTTTTTGGGTAAATCAAGAATTTGCCCTCATAAAAAATGGTAAACCTCAAAGAAGGGGTAAAATCAACCTCATTGGTAGGTTACAATTGAGTACAGAACGATCTCAAATTGAAGATAACCATTCTATTGTGCAATTGAGAATATTAAGAACGCAAGAAGCAATAATTAAGATTTTGAAAATGAGAAAACGGATTACAAATACTGCATTGCAGGTATGATCCATGATATTTGCACATTGAATAACAAAATATATATATATTTATTAGCTTTATTAGGCTTACCTACCCTATACTAACTTTACCCTTATTTGTTACAGAGTGAACTTGTGGAAATTTTAAAGAATATGTTTTTGCCATCAAAAAAAATGATAAAGGAACAGTTGGAGTGGCTTATTGAGCATAAGTACATGCGGCGAGATGATGAAGATATCAATACTTTTATATACATGGCCTAATACATTAAATGCACCTGAAAGAATAAATAAATTATTTAATCACATCTATGTTTATTACATTTTTATATATCTATGGATGATATATTATGATTACAAATTAATAAATTAAATTAAATCACAAGGTTGCATTAGTTGGTAGTAGAAAACAATTGTTGGAATTTAAGAAGAGAACAGGCTCATAAGACATTTATAATCGATTTTGTGGGATAAAATTTTTTTACCAACTAGTTTTTGGGCAGCTATGACTATATACACAACTATATACAAAATTGGGTTCAATTCACAATGGCACATAGTCGAAGAGTCGCGTTTTTTTGGGTGTATAGCATCTTCAATATTCATATCTATTTTCAAATTTTTAAGGGATAAATTATCATTATGCATAAAGCATGGAGCGGCGCGTCGCAACGCGTCGATGACCTATTTTGCGTTTTTTTTACAGAATTATCAACTCTACCGAATTATATATCTACTTTGTTTTTGACTCTACAAATAAATATACAAATAGTTAATATATTTTTTATTAAATATAAAGATAGTAAATACATAAAGGGTATTTATAAAACAATTGAATGTGTTAGTTTCTCCCGGGCTCTATAGTGTCTCCTCCCTGGATCTGACCCCATCCAATTAATCTGTAAAAAATAAATTAATCATTTCTTATTGATTATATAGTTTATATAATATGAATTATTATAAAAATTAAACTAATTAATTGAATTTAATTCATCAAAGAGTTATTCAATAATATGGACTTAACATAAAAATTATTAATATAGTTTTTTCATATCATAGATAAAATATTGACTAACCGCCAGTGGTTCTCAACTCTTCTGCTGAGGGCAACTTTTTCTCCGATCTCGGTACATACGGGGCTGGTGAGTGCTATTTTAGCTAAATCAGCTTTTGTAGCAATCACCCTTCCTCCAGTACTGAGAGAACCGATGTTGACAAGCAACGCCTGAAAATACATAATGTAAATGCTTAAAATATCATATTATAGGTGTCTATAAGGATCTGTTTATTATTACATTTGTAATTTAGTATAAATTTTAGAACAAACTGTATTTTTTTAAATTGCAAACTCTAAGCGCTGAGATATTTTGGTTAACATTGAATCAGAACTATATATTACATAGGTATAAAGAGTCGTCTATTACTTTTGTTAACTTTCTTATTTTTTAAAAGACATCCATTTGTGTAATAATTAATTATTATAGTCTAGTTTTATTCCGCCCCCGACCCAATTGTTCTAGGGACACAAATTGTACAATAATCAATTGAAAATATACCTCGTTCTTGGCGAGTTTTTGTACTTTCGCTGCCTTTTTGTCTCCTTCCGTGCGGACGCCGAGCAGCCGCTTGAGCAGGTAGTACGACACTTCTAGCTTCACGAATATACCGGGCAGAGCGCCAACCGCGCCCAGCACCTACAGACAACCATTTGTAAGATACAGAATGCCCATCCACAAACGATTTTTTGTACGAGAAAAATAGAACAAGATTGAAATATGTGCGTACGCAAATATTTCAATCGCACGTTATACAATAAGTTGGTCAAAAATAAAATGCAGGAAAAATATGCCAAATTTTAATTGGTTCTTCGAAAAGTATGATGGTGGCGGGCAAAATGGCAGGAGCATTAAAAGAGCTGGACGATTATAATGTTAAGTGATATTGAATACACAATTTGTACACATTGTTGGGCTATTGTAACAGTTGAACAGCTAGTTGCAAGTGACTCATATAAAATTCAAACAATTTAAGCAATATATCTGTTTATGAAATGACGACATTTAATTGAATGACTCGTCAAGTTGTTCAATGTAACTGTCTTGACTGAAAGTCCTTTAGCATAGTTTTTTTCATTCATTGAATGGGATATATCATACTTTCTAATGTTTGGTAGGATTAGGTTTGACCATGTGTTCGCAACTTAAAAGGTCCTCAATAATGTCGTCACACCAAAAGAAAATGAAAATATCAACTATGTACTCTCTGTGCGAGCTATTTGCCGCCATAATTGTTTTTGTGACTACTAGCGCCACTGCGGGAAAAAATGAACTAAATTTCAATTACCTGACTGATTTTTGGTCCGCTCTGTTTAAATGGCTTTGTTACAGTCCGCTAACTAGTTGGACGTTGAGTGACACTTGTTAAATCAACGTTCGGCCTAGTCAATCAATTAAATGTCGTGATTCAATAAACGCGCTAGACATTTAACACAGTAAAGCCGATTCAACCAGATGACTGCGACATATCGACTGGGGTCTTCAACAATACATACAGGGGGCGAGTCATACCTGTCCGACGAGTCGATCGGCGCGGCACAGCGTGGGTTCTATCCTCGTGCCGACGCCGATTAGCCCGCCCGGCACGGCGAACTGCAGCTCGTTCTGCTCGGTGTACAGCGACACGATACGCGAGAATATCGGCCGGCACGTCAGCTTACCGTCCTCGTCCTTGCTCACGAGCCCGGGCCGCACCTGGAAAACATAAAATGGTCAACTTTTCTAGCTGGTAAGAAGACTAAGAAGAGTGTTGTTCCTGTGTGTGTAAGAACTGAGAGGATACAGTTACTTGTGTACTAGTGGCGAAGGCTGGTTCATAATGAGGGAAGCCCTAGCTCGTATATCGAATGGAGGTTTAGATAAGGGGTCTTCGAAGATAAGTGGTAAATGAAGTCGACAGGTATGGAGTTGTGTGTACTGTTAAATCGGACTTTTAAAAACTCTTTTTAAAAAATAAACTTTTATTTAAACTGAAAATTACAATTTAGTTAAGACACAATACAAGAGTTTTGAGATTTTAATACGTGTCCGTCGTGGCCCGAGTCTCGATCTGAACTGAGCTGGCTGCCCAATGCAGCTACCTAGGACGGCAGAGTGCTGATGCTGCATCAGCGCTCTGTCTGCACTTCTAGGAACATTATAGGGATGTAACAGCCCCCCGCGTAAAATAAAACTTACCGGTAAGGGTTAGTTTTATATGACCCTTCTAAGTTGAGGTGAAGGGGTTTCCACTATAACTGACCTATTAGCAGGAGGTTCAGTTTGTGTACTAGAATTTAAATTTTGAGCTCTAATCGAAAATGGACACATATTAAATCTCTTCCATACCTTAAAAATAACAAAACTTAAAATTATTACAATTGTACAATATGTTAGAATAGGAAAATGGGAGTTATATTCCAAAAGTGGGTCAGGTTTATTTATGATTTTGTTAACTTCGGTAATTATTTGTTTATCAGTAATATCAGGGAGTTTCTCTAAATTTATATCTGTTAATTTTAATGGGGTCGATTTTAATTTTAATTTATTTAATTTTTCAGGGTTACAACAGGGATCGTCAATAAGATTAAAGTCTGGGGAAATTGATTTAATAGTTAAGTTAGAATAGGATTTATATGAAAATATTTTATTTTTATAATAACCTTTGCAGTCTGTCTGTAAGTTCAATATTCCAGTGCCAATTATTTTATGCTGAGACATTTCCGAAGGACATTCAATATCAATTTTTATAGGTTGAGTTTCTACGAATAACCACTTACTATTTGTAAGTTCTTGCCATATATCTATTTTTCCATAAATAAGCCTAGTTTCACATTGTTTTGGAAGATTTTTATAAATTTTACATAATAATTCAGTTTCACAAATAGGATTACTTTCAACTGAATTTACATCCATATGATTACAAATATAGTTAGAATTTATAGTTTTCATACAGTTATTAATATTATTTAAACAAATATAAGAACTCTTATCTTTACTTACAGATATGTAGTTACAGGTGGGAACAATCATAGCATATGATTGAGGATCCACATTATCATGTGATACAGGTAGCGGAAACGGCTTATACAAACTATATTCTATTCTAAAAACTAAGGGTATTCTTATAACAAACACAATCTTATTTTCTACATAATAACAAGATAGTTTCGCCATATCAATAATACTATGTATATTGTTTAAATTTAAGTTTAAGGGTAATTCTTGATTCTTTGGCAAATTTTTTATATTCTTTCCAAGTTCTGAATACAATTGTTTAGGAGTTAAAACAAATGGATGGATTGAATGGCTTTTTACTAACATAATAGAATTAATTATATTTTCAATTCTGAATGACAACGTATATATACTAGATGAAAGTTCTTCATAAAGTACATTAAATTTTGTTTCTAATTCGACGTTAAACATATTTTTACTTATAGAATCTATAGCGCTATTCAAACGGATTTCATTTTCTTTAATTAAATTTAACGTTTTATTATAATTCTCTAAAGCTGAACTAGTGATTAATATATTATCTTTTAATAAAGATGCAAGTTTTTTGTTTGAAGAATGCAAGGTTTGAATGGCGTTATTGTAACGAATTGCATCATTCTCATCCATGGTTCCAATTATTTGTTTGAATACAGTACCAACCCCAGCAAACCATGCTGATCTTTTACTTCTATCGGAAGTTAAGTGAGAGATAGCTCCATAATCTCTCAAAATACCATCGTAGCGAGCAATCAATGGTTTTAAATGATTATTACAATTAGTAAGATTAAAATTAAGATTCAAATTACAGAAAGTTTGAGTTGAATCTAAATAGTTTTTAATATTTTCAATATGCGGTTTTATATAGCTAATATCTATTGGGACTAAGATATGAAGTTGTTCATCCGAGATTCTGACTGTTCCGACAGGATCGAAATATATGCCAATACTTTTATTTATCGGTTGTATCATATCCGATGAGAATGCATGAACGCTTGTTGCACCAAGCCTGGAATATAATAATATTTATTTTAAAACTAAACTAAAAATTATATATATATATATATACCTATGTATATATATATATATATTTTTTTTTTTTTTTTTTTACTATGTAATTAATGAGACTACCTATCTAAGTCTATTCATTATTGTTTTCAGCCAATTTGACTTCATCGTAGTGGTATTTTACGTGTCGTCTGTTTACTAGTAAGGTGAGTGTATTATTACCATTTATTTTAACGACTTTATATGGACCTTTCCAGATTGCCGACAATGCTTTACGAAGACGAAGATGATTTTTAACATAAACCATATCACCAGTTTTATATTTAATTGGTCTAGAATGTTTATCATAGTAGGTTTTAGAAATATTTTTTGATTTTAGGATATTTTCTATAGCTTTTTCTCTGGAAAGTTTCAACCTTTGTTGAAGGACCCTGACATAAGTGTTGTAAGTTGGTTCTAATGAGGATTCAAAAATAGATGTTGGGATAATTGCTTTATGACCAAATACGAGTTCATATGGAGTAAAATTTGTTGTCGAATGAACTGTAGTATTATAAGTTAACATTGCTGTGTAAACGTATTTATGCCAGTCGTTTTGGTTTTCATTGGTGAATGATTTCAAATACTCTTTCAGAGTGGAGTGACTCCTTTCCAGGGCGCCTTGAGTTTGCGGATGGTATGGTGTTGACCATAGCTGTTTTATTTTCAGGAAGCTACAGGTTTGTTTAAACAATTCAGCAGTGAAGTTTGTGCCCTGGTCTGTTAATATACGTTTCGGAATACCGAACTGGGAAATAAAATGAATTAGACATTCGGATGTCTCTTCTGCTGTGATGCTATAGATTGGATAAGCAGCTGAATACTTGGTTAAATCGTCCTGAAGAGTAAGTATGTATTTTAACTTGGCGTTACCGGCTTCGGGAAGCGGACCTACAATATCCAATGCTACTCTTTCAAAAGGTTGAGTTGATGTTGTGGTTATTTGCATTGGAGCACGATTACATTTACGAAGGGCTTTATTACTTTGGCATAACTCACATTTACGAACATAGTTTTCGACGTCACTCCGCATATTTTGCCAGTAATATTTTTCTTGAATGCGCTTTAGCATTCTGTTCGAGCCTAAGTGGCCAGAAATAGGGATGTTATGGTTTTCTTTTAATATTTTAGGAATTTCACTCATTGTAGGATAAATTAAAATGTTTTTATATATATGAATTGTTATCTCACTATTATTGAAAAGGTACATTAACATATTATAGATTTTAGTAAAACTATGACTGTCGAAAGGATTTTTAAAGTCAGAAATACTAAGTTCTTTTACTCCTTCAACCACTAACTCATTTCTTAGATTTCGGAGACTTACAAAAATATCATCGTAACTGTTTTTATCGTAGTAATAAACTTTAATAAATAATAAATAATAATATACATTGTTGTTAGAAAATTT
The DNA here is from genome assembly GCA_905187575.2 of Celastrina argiolus. Lineage (NCBI taxonomy): Eukaryota > Metazoa > Arthropoda > Insecta > Lepidoptera > Lycaenidae > Celastrina > Celastrina argiolus. The sequence goes on from LR994589.1 coordinate 9,937,090, forward strand.
TAAGAATGAATGTAAAGTCCTTTCACGGTCTCGGATTATTGTAGATTCTGGTGTATTATTAAGGATTTCTTCGACATAAGCATTCGACTCGTCAATATCTATAGAGGTAGGTATAATAACTGTTTTTACTTTTGTTTTTAATAAATTTTCGTTATATTCTATTATTTTAACGTTAGATGTAAATGATAATGTATTATTTGTTTTTTTCAGGTATTCGGAATACGTGTCTCTATGACTCAAGGATTCGTTGGATGCGGGTGACTCTATATTAGGACTCGGAAGTACTATTTCATTTGGGACTTCCGGATTTTCAAAAACTTCATCGGGTAAGTCAAAAAATTCGGGTAAGTCTGGAAGATCTGGTAAACCAGGACTTTCTACTACGGGTAAATTTTCAGGTTGAACTATAATAGGAGGAGTTTCTTGTGTTTCATTATCGCCGAGGACATTAATTAATTTATTAGGTTGGGTTAAGTTTACTGGGTACCGGGAAAGAGCGTCAGCATTGGTATTTGTTTTTCCCTTTTTATATTGAATTTCATAGTCATATTCCTCAAGTTTTAATCGCCAGCGAACTAATCTGGAACCCGGATCTTTACAATTAAAGAGCCAATTTAATGGTTTGTGATCGGTTATTATTTTGAAACGGTGACCAAATAAGTAGGGGCGGAATACTTTTGTTCCGTAGACAATCGCGAGACATTCTTTTTCCGTTACTGTATAATTGGTTTCTGCTTTATTTAATGTCCTTGAGGAATACGCTATCGGTCTATCTTTACCTACATCGCCTTGCGAGAGAATTGCAGAGATAGCGTAGTTTGAAGCATCGCATGTTAACAAGAAGGGTTTTGTGAAATCAGGATAGATAAGAACGGGTGCAGTAACTAATTTGGATTTTAGTTGTTCAAAGGATAGTTGTTGAGTATTAGTCCATACAAAGGCCGTGTCCTTTTTAAGTAGATTCGTAAGGGATTTTGCCAATTTTGAGAAATCTGGTATGAAACGACGATAATAGGAAGCTATTCCAAGAAAACTTTTAATATCTTTTGGGCATTGAGGAGTTGGAAAATCTACTACTGCTCTAACTTTTTCAGGGTTCGGTTTTACTCCTTTGTCGCTAATAATATGCCCCAGATAGCCTACTTCCTTACGGAGAAATTCACTTTTATCAGGTTGTAATTTAAGTTGGAAATTTCTAAGTCTGTCAAAAACAAGAGATAATTTTTTTATATGACTTTCTAATGAATGAGAATAAATTACAATGTCATCTAAATATACGAAGCTGTGTAATCCTTGCAGGCCTGATAACACTGTATTCATTGTCCTTTGAAATGTTGCAGGCGCGTTTTTAAGGCCGAAAGGCATTCGATTAAATTCGAAGTGGCCTTGTGGTACACTAAAAGCCGTTTTTGGCGCATCATTAGGACTCATCTTAATCTGGTGGAACCCTGACGCAAGATCTAGTGTTGAAAAATATTTACTTTTTCCTAATTGGTCTAATATTTCGTTAATTTGTGGGATTGGATATGTTTCTCCAATAGTTATGTCGTTGAGTTTCCGATAATCAATAACTATTCTCCATTTTCTATTTCCCGATGCATCAAGTTTTTTTGGTACAACCCAAATAGGGGAAGACCAGGGAGATTTAGATGGTTTTATAATATTTTCATTTAACATTTTATTTATTTGCGTTTGGACTTCTTGTTTATGTATTTCAGGGAAACGGTATGATTTTACATTAATAGGCTGATCTGATGATGTGCGGATTTCATGTTGAAATACGTCTGTACAAGTTAATTGGTCACCAGGTAAGTGGAATATATCTGAATATTGACTGCAGATGTCATGTATGTAATTTGTTTCTTCAGAATTTAAGTGATCAGTACGTAAGAGACTTAATAGTTGTTGTTTCCTTTCAATACTACTTTGGTGTTTATTGAAATTAATAATTTGTTTTTCTTTTTCAGTCTTATAAATTTTTAATAACAAATTAGATTTTATTGTTACAGGTTCATTGGATGTATTGAGCACTGTTAAATTTACTCTATTATTTTCTTTTATTTTAACCAGGCAGTTTGATATTAAAAGTGAATTAGAAATATGTTGGTCATAAATTATTCCCTCTTTTAAATTTTCGGGGTTATCAATTGAACATTCAATTACTGTTTCGCATCTAGGTTCAATGGTATAAGAGGGTTCATCAAATAATAGTTTCATGTTAAAATTATTAATTTCTAATGAATGTGCAATATAGTTAATTTTACAATTGTGTTTTAAGAACAAATCATTACCTATTATACCATCGTATGGAAGGTCAATACTATCAAAAATATGGAAGTTATGTAGGATATTTATGGATTGATTAAATTGTAATTGTAAATTAAAATGACCAATGCTTTTTAATGAATTATTTTTTGAATCAATCCCTTTGATTGTAATATTATCTTCACTACATATTATATTAGGATTATGTGTTATAGAGTTCTTTTTTAATAAACATACGGATGCTCCAGAATCAATAAGAAAGGTAAGTTCTTTTTCACTAACGGAGGTTTTAAGTTTAATATAAGGTAAGTACCTATTGTTAGTATGGATTTCATAAATTTTATTAATCTCTTTTTTTACAGGTTTAATATTTTTTATAATATTTTTTTTTTTTAGATCGTGAGTTTGGGGTTGGCTATCCTGCTGCGTGATTTGAAGGAATGCATCTCCGATTTGGGGCTGGTTACCCTGTTGTGTGATGCGTAGAATTTTATCAGCACCTCCGGTTTGGGGCTGGTTACCCTGCTGTATGGCGCGAGATTTATTATAAGCGTTTCCATTTTGGGGCTGGTTACCCTGTCGTATAACGCTAGAAAAAGATTTCGTGTCGATTTTAGGCTTATGAAGTCTCGCCCGACACGAGAGCGAGACCGAATTTAGTTTAAATTGTTATCGTCTGATTGAGTTGAGTCATCCACGTGCTGATCATCATTATTTTCGTTTACGAAATGCATTCGGTTTGGTTGTTGCTGGAATTTATTATTAAATCTTTTATTATTAAATTCTCTTTTTGCACACTCTCTAATATCATGACCCGGAGTCTTACAGTAACGACAAAATTCCGACGGAGTTCTATTCGAATTATTATTATTATTATTGTTGTTGTTGAAATTATTATTTGGTGAATTAAACCTTGGTTGATACGAGGATTGGAAACGAGACGTGTTCGGCTGTCCGTAAGACCTAGACTGAAACGGTTTGCTTCTAAAATTATTTTAATTGTTATTAAACCTTGGTTCTCCTAACTGAGGCCGTTTGTATAGGGTTTGTTGTATGCGTTCTTCGGATATAGCAATGTTTATTGCTTCGTTTAAATTTCGCGCGTTTTTACACCGCACAATGTTAGAGATCCGAGGGTGCAGACCCATGAGAAAGTGGTGTAAGGCTAAATCTTCCATGGCCGCTGAACGACCAGGAAGTTCCCTTAATGCACAATTGGATAGAGTTACATCGGTCAAAAGTTGCGAGAGATATGTTTCTACCCGAAGAGAATACTGTGTAACATTTTCACTTGAACCTTGTTTACACTCCTGTAGATCCATGAGTATGTGAGCGTAATGCTTACGTTCACAGAATTGATTTCTGAGAAATTCTTTTAACTGTTCCCATTTTTTAAATTCCTTTATTGCACAAGCGATTTCAGCTTTACCGTGTAGTTGACTGTAGATATATCGGAATAAAATTGGCTTTTGTATTTCAGTGGCCAAGTCATAGGCATTATTACAGTTTATTATGAATGAGTTCACACTTTCTCTAGAACCATCAAATGGTTTTATGAATTTAAATAAAGTATTGAGATCTAACTCGATCCTGGATGAAGCTGAAGTAGCTCCTTTTCGGATCGTTCCTTTGGGGGAACTAACCGGGGGATTTATTTCGCCAGATGGACCGGCCTCGGAATCAAACATTGGAATATTAAGGGTTAGATTTTCAAAATTTTTATCGTTCTTAGGCATTTTGAAATATTAAATACTAAAATGAATACTACTGAGCCTTAAGTACTAGTCTAAATATAGAACTTAAATATATAAGGTTGCAATTATCACTTACAGTTCAAATAACGCGTGGGCGATGGAGATAAGCACGGCAACGACGCGATACATGCCCACTGGAACTCGATCGGGATTTTAAATATTATTTTAGCACTGCACTTTACACTTTTGGATATTTTTTACACGAACTTTTCACCTCACTTGGTCGGTGCTGGATACTGGCTTTCGGGCTGGTTTGGCCCGCAGCTATGTACCACTTATGACACAGTGGACACGAAGGGGTGATAAAACGACAGGAACACACGAAAATTCTGGATGTTTTTAATTAATAAAAAGGATAATAATGAATTCAGATTGTCGGATATCGATGCACATAGATTTTAAATTTTTTATAAATTTTTTAACACTTTTCACTTTTTTTTTTTTTCACAAAATTTCTTCGGATAACGTATTTGGGTGGTTTTAGGGATAATCGAATCCCACCGCTGCCACCAAATGTTAAATCGGACTTTTAAAAACTCTTTTTAAAAAATAAACTTTTATTTAAACTGAAAATTACAATTTAGTTAAGACACAATACAAGAGTTTTGAGATTTTAATACGTGTCCGTCGTGGCCCGAGTCTCGATCTGAACTGAGCTGGCTGCCCAATGCAGCTACCTAGGACGGCAGAGTGCTGATGCTGCATCAGCGCTCTGTCTGCACTTCTAGGAACATTATAGGGATGTAACAGTACCTCAATCTCCATGCCGACTTTAAGAACGCCCTGCAGTATAGAGCCGCCGGCGACGCCACCGCGCAAGTCATCGACCTCGCAGCCCGGCTTGTTGACGTCGAAGGACCGGATGACGATCATACGAGGGGGGGAGGTGAAGTCTCGCAGGGGCACGGGGATCTTTTTCGTTATGTACTCGCAGAGGACCTGAAATATAAGCAGTCACGAGTTACAGCGCGTTATGTACTCGCAGAGGACCTGAAACATAAGCAGTCACGAGTTACAGCGCGTTATGTACTCGCAGAGGTCCTGAAACATAAGTCGCCACGAGTCACAACGCGTTAAGTACCTACTCGTCGAGGTCCTGGAACATAAGCTGCCGCGAGCTACTCGCAGAGTACCCGACTGAGCGGGACGCTTAATGGCATTTTTTTAAAACTATGTAACCTTGAAAGTTTACTCACCTCAATATTGTATTTGAGCTGAGCTGAAATCGGTATGATGGGGGCTCCCTCCGCGACGGTTCCCTGCACGAACTTGACAATTTGCTCGTGTTGCTCCTTCGCCTGTCCCTCCTTAACTAAATCAATCTTGTTCTGTAGGATCAGTATGTGCTTCAGCTTCATAATCTCAATGGCGGCCAAGTGCTCACTCGTCTGTGGTTGAGGGCATGACTCGTTGCCTATAAAATAAAATAAATAATAATAACGCAGTTAGTCGCCGTCAGTTACATATATTTGTTTTATGATTAATGTAGGTAATCATTACCTTGAAAATTTTTTATACGGGTAATTGCCTATACATGCCTAGCAGGCGGGTTGGCGAGTGCAGTTTTAAGAATAGCAGTGTCCGCGCTGTCCATTTGCGGGTATAAATTCCGTGGCCTTTTACGACGCCCACTGGTGAGATGGTCGATGAGGAGGTACGATTCTTTCTCGGGCACTCCAAGGATTTTACCACCAAATATTTCCAATTTTAAGTCTTACCAGCAATAAGCAGTAACGCCGCGTCCATCACAGCGGCTCCGTTAAGCATGGTGGCCATAAGAATGTCGTGGCCGGGACAGTCGACGAAACTGACGTGACGGACGAGCTGGAAGCGTCCGTTGCACGCCGGACGGAGGCAGGGGAAGTTGTCGTCCTTAGACGAACCGCCCGATATGAAGCTCGCAGGCCGCGGACACTTGGCGTTGTCGCATTTGTAGATTTTCGCATTAGCATAACCTGAAATAAAAGTTAATCATTAAAAATAAATAATAGTATAAAAAACTAAAAAAAAAAACCCGCTTAATTCCATTGACATTGGTCCTTGATAAATCAGACTTCTGGAAATTAGTAAAAATTATGCTCAAAGATTCCGTTGCATACATACAAGTTTACAACCCAAACTGTTTGCAAAGAAAAAAATAATGAAACTAAATTTCATTTGTTGAGTTTTGTTTTCCATAACCTTCAATGAAATAATTAACTTAATCCGTTTCGTTACAAATCTAAACAAAACTAAATAGGTATGACGGATATGATGATACCAATTTAAATGTTACTTATTAATTACGAAATGAAAAAATACAATGGAAAACTAGATGTTTGCAAATACATCACATTAAGTCGAAACGTAGTTTACGATCTTTTATATTACTAAATTATATCCGACCAGAGTAGGTACTGTTTAAATGTTTGATTCAGAAAGAATCTCAAAGTAGAAAACACAACAAAGGAGACATATTATTGTCTCTGATTTTAAAAAACTGTTTTATTTAAAACATTAACGTATTAACTGTGCAACGACATTAATTTGGTGGATTAATTACAGAATGTGGTTAAATAATTCTAGTATAAAATAATACAAATGAAACAAATACTTAATCAGGCCATAATATTTTTATTAACTTTAAACAACTAACACTAACTGCAGACTGCACATCTTTGAATGTATTTTTACATAAATAATGGGAAACTCATATTAAAAGAAAAATAACATAATTATATTTCATCAGTATTATTGTGATAAAAAGCTAATAGAAGTAATTATTATTAATTATTACTTCTATTAGTTTTTTTTTTCTTGAAATCTATGACATATTATTGTTTTTGAATAATAAAATTTGGAAATTTCTCTGTTTTGAGTATGAAAATCAAATATTTTGTCGCCTCCGTGGTCTACTGGTTCAGAGCTTCACTTTCGACTTAAAATTTTAAATTTTGTTTTCGTTTTGGTTAGGACAATGCAAGCTTAGCTCACCTGATTGTCTGACAAGATGATCCATGCGCCGAATGGGCATGTAAAAAGTCGGTACTGCACCTGATCTCCCGGCAGTCGTGTTGGTTCGTCTCACTAGGCTACGAGAGTGAAGGAAGAGAGAGTGCTTGTTGAGCACTTGAGTTGAGTTGTTGTTATTTATTATTATTTAAGCCTGAACAATACATTTTTTTTAAATTGATTTTGACTTAATTTATTTAACCAACTTATACCTATAAACAGCTAAACAATATTCCATAATATCATATCACTAAATAATATTTAAAATAATTGTACCAAAATAGGCCAAATTGAGAACCTCCTCCTTTTTTTGGAAGTTTCCTAAAAAATTTAACCAAACACAATATGATAAGTTAATTTTAAGAATAAAAAACTTCACAGAAGTAAATCACATGTTACTGTGTAAGGCACAAAATACTAAATAAGAGTGTTCTCTTTTTTTTATGGAACAAAAATGTGAATTCTTTCTTACATATTATCAAACAGAGATGATCAAGATACCTATAGTATAATATTCGCATTAAGTTGAATGCAGTGAATCATGCATACACATAACATGTCAAAATAAACACAAAATATTGTGTCATTACTTAATTAGCAAAAGGACTAATATGTATGTTCAGAATATGAACACACATGTGACTACCACTGTTACATGCTTATACCTGACCACCATATGTTGTATATAACTGCCATGGTATCACTATAATGCCGTTAACTACTTAAGACTTTCTAAGTAGCCATTATAGTGATACCACGGCAGCATGGACACAATATGTTTTAACTGTACAAGATGAGAAATACTGACAGATTGTAGGAATAAAATGACAAGAGTTTCTTTAGTAAATTTATCATTTTGTCTATTCCTTATATCCATACAAAGAAACCATATCTATGGTGCAATCACTTTAGGCTTTAAGATCTATGCAGAGTTTTGTATTTACATAATATTTTTATGTATTATATTAAAATAGATGAATGAATAATCTATACATTATCTAGTACTTATACTTATGTGATAATAATTAAAATGCTTATTATAGCTTATCTCTAAATCTAAATAGTAATAATACAAAAGTATCTACCATATAAAAATACCATTGAATAAACATTATATTACCATAATATAATCAATAAAATACAACTTCAAATATATATATACCAGTAATTATAACATTATATATATAATCAAAATAGATATTTTCTACACTTTAGAGCACCACACTTGCATTCCGTTCTGTTTCGTAGTAAGGCCATATTTTGTTGCTGAATTTCAAATCGATTCTTAATTGGAGATACAGGTGAAATTGAGGTGTTTGCCTCGGAAGCACTTGGAATATTGTCTTCCTCTTCCTCCACTTCTTTTTCTTTGACAACTTTGATAATATCGGGATCATCAATACCATCTGCAGACTTTTGTAAATAATCAAAACATATTTCTTCTCCAGCTTCTATATCACGAGTCGCAAAAAGAGCCAGCATAGGAAGATTTGGATCTAGGCAATCAGCCCACACAGCCCATACACCCAGGTTAGGATCACAAGAATGATTGATAAAATGTGAAACATTTCCCAAATTGCATGCATCAACTGTGTAAGGATTTTCAACTGAATTAAAGTCAAGATCAAATAGATAAGTAAGACCATTAGCGTCATATTCCCTTCCTCGTTTTTCAGCCTCCTCAAAAGTTATAACTTCGCCAACATATTGGCATAAAAATTGCCCTCCTTTTATTCTCTGGTCTGTTCTTACTCCCCATCCACAACCATTAGCTGTTCTGAATATAGTGAGTTTTATATTTCTTCCTCTCTGCACAACACGGTTGTTACACTCAGATGGACATTTGCATGCTTTATTACATTCATAAATAGGGGTCCCAGATGCAACTCGCAACCTCTTAGTAACCGTGTAAGCAAATAGGCCACCTTGAGAGCCACAACAAGACTTAGATCTACAATTACAAGATTCACATTCGCAACCAATTGGTGGTTCTTTAGGAATGATCACTTCTGAGGATGGGATGCATTCATTTATGTATGTAAAATTGTCTGGAGGAATTGCTAAATCAACAGTATTTTCAACTGACAATTTTTTGCAAGTGTCCACTTGATTTAAATATTCCTCCCAATTTTTTAGTTGCAGTAACTGGCGACATCTCCTCCTAGTCAAGACATATAATTGTAGAAGATCTCTACATATTTTAACTAGGTCACTTACATACTTTTCATCCTTTTCTTCCAAATGTAACATTGAGAGTAATTTGACTGTTAGTTGTATTTTCAATTGTGGGCACTCAGTTTCCTCAACTTCATTTAATCGTTTCACTAAATTTTTGTTACTGAGCAAATTATCAAATGATATTTCTTCTTTGATTTGAGATAACTTTTCACAGTGCTTTACTTCTTCATTCATCAAAAAGCTTTTTAGTATTTCAGGGCAGTTATCCAGATTCTCAATAGGTTCCCATGTATTATCCTCTTCATCATAGCCCTGCCATTTTACAAAGAAATATTCTCTGCCAGAATCAAATTTAAAGTCCAAAATTTTCTCAATTATAAATTCATTTGGTTCCTGCTTCTCAGTTTTTTTCTTTTTGCTGTTGGATTCTTGCTTATCTGTTTTTCTTTTCTTGGCATTAGGTGTGGGTGAGTCTGGTATAAAAGGCCTCTTTTTTGCTTTTCTGAACTTTTCCACAAGCTTAATATCTTCCTCCCTTTCATCAGCTCTGTCACGAAACAATTTTAGGACTGTGTCTGACACGCGCTCTGCAACATACCATGTGTTTTATTAAAAACAAGTTAAAAAATATTGATTCTAATAACAGTTTACTATAAAATAAAAATGAGCTTGCTCATTATTCACATGGTACATTGCAAAGATAGTGTGTAAAGCTCAGTCTTTTCGGTGTTTGTATGTTTTTTTAATGTTTCATAATATATTTCAATAAGACTCAAACACAAGCAAGAGTTTTATATAATTTAAAATTAAAAGAACACTTATACAAAACTATGGATAGTATAAAATTGTATTTCGATACTATCCCCATATTATTACTTTTACAAACATAATCACAAAAAGCAGATGCAATTTAGATTAACAATGGAGGGGGTATACATTTGCTATGCTAATATATAAGGCTATAATAAATAAGGCTTACCTAATTTAATAGTAATATTCCTCTCCAATTCATTTTTAAATCTGACTGTCTGTACTCCTGAGATTGCTTTGACCACTGTTGACTTTCCATGAGCTACATGACCAATTGTGCCAATGTTAATCGTAGCTTGTCTCGATATTACTTCAGGAGATAGTGCAGACAACTTCGTTACATCCTGAAAGTATCATTGTTTTGCATAAAATTAAGGTTATAAAATATAGAGGTTATAAATATTGTACACTTATCTTTTCTAATAAATACACTGAATTGTAAATGATTAACCTAGATAAACATCTTAATGCACTGATGTATCAAAATAATTTTAAAGGCTTACTAATTTAGATAAATCTTGCTGATGCAAGTTCGACTGGGCTCGACCCTCATTAGTTGCCATGTTTGTCCCTTGAGTATTTTTTTTAAATGAAAACTTTTATATTCAAATGGTTTAAATAATAATAATGTTGTATATCTACTAGAAGTAATATAACACTATTTGAAATGTTAATTACACAAGCCACATAAAAATTGCGTGGCTACTTTTACAGAAAAGAACCAATTTTAATTTTTTTATTTCGGCGTTGACATTTGACATAGACATCGTAACTTCTTCTTCTCATATGCGTGTTGCAATAAGCAGGGTCTATCGCTCAATCACTATTCATTATTTATCTAATGAGATAGGGCGTGTTCCTTTAAGCGCTCTTTTTACACTGAACGCTCAGATCATTCATAACGCACACAGTCGTTTCTTTAGCACAATAATGAAATTTTCGATCTGAACGTTTCAACAAACTTTACTGCTAGTGGAACGACTGACAGATGTCAAAATTTAACATTTCCTTTTTATCTCATAAATTCTATTTATATTTTAAATTAACAATAATAACTACATTTTATAAGAATCTATAATAAATTTGCTCCATCCATAACTTAAAAATAACATCGAGATCAGTGAAATCTAAGTAAACGTCAAAAACAAGATGGGATCATTCTGAGCGTTTTGAACAGTTTTTGACAGCTGACACCTGCTTGTGGAACACGAGTAAGAACAGTTCAAAACGATCATATTGATTCTTTAAAGTGCTAAAGAAACGCGAATCTCAACGAATTATTTAGGACGTGTAGGTAGAAGTGGAAAGTAAATTTAATTTCAAGAGGTTTAAAAAATAAAAAAAAAAGACGATGAAGTGTCAAGTCAGTACTTAGAGTCCATAGATTGTCAGTATCAATTATCAAGTGATTTTTTTTTTTTAAAAGCGCGGGAACTCAAAAGAGGCGGACGCGGGTTTTCTTAAAAAAAAATCTATTATTATTTTTTATGTAAATAGTTAGTTATATATTTTAGTTTTAGTCTTATTTTACTTTTTTATTAGTGTGTATATAATATTTATTGGGTAAGTTTCATTTTCTTGCATTTTAATAGAAGACCATGGAGGAGCTGGACCCGGGGGGACCTGGTCCCCCCGTTGGTCATTATGTTACAGTAATCTCAAATGATTCGAGCATGGACACAGATGCCTCATGCTCAATAAATAGCCGAAAACGTCCTGCGATACCTAGAAGGCGTTGTAAGAAATGCCAAAAAAAAAATAAAAAGAGACCAAACAAAGGCTAATCCCGATATAAATTGTATGTGTCTTAGTGACAATGAATCTAATGTTAGCGTTAAACAGGATATTATAGCAGAAACCCAACCAATGATTAACAATACCGTAAAAAACCAAGACTTAATAGATTCACGGGTTGGCAGAATCTTGTATAAGGAAACTGATACGTCTCCATTTATTGTCCACGTACAAAAGGTTACACAAACACCCAATGAGAATATCAACTTTCATCCAATAGTATTTGGTCACTACTTAAAGAAAAATAATATATAAAATATTGTCAATAGCATTAAAAAAATAGCTAGAAACAGACTATCCATAGCGTTTTCTGTATATAATGAAGCTAACAATTTTATTAATAATCATCAATTTAACTCAGATCAATTCAAATCTTTTATTCCATCCTTCCAGGTGAGTAGGATAGGTTTAGTTAGAGGTGTACCAGCTGACTGGTCTGATGAGGATGTAATTAATAACATAACTGTACCGCTTGGATGTGGAGAGATTTTAAAAATTAGGAGACTTAAGAAAAAAACAATTGTAAATGGAACAGTACAATTTAATAATACTGAATCTGTAGTGGTCACATTCGACGGACAAACACTTCCTAAGAGAGTGTATATGTGTTACAACGCACTTCCTGTAGATTTGTACATATTTCCAACCATACAATGTTATAACTGCTGTAGATATGGGCATGTTAAATCAATGTCGGTCTACTCCTAGGTGTTATAGGTGTGGCCAAGGACATGTTGATGATAGTTGCTCAGTTGAGGAGGAGTCAATTTTCTGCTGTATCTGCCAAGGTTCACACATTGCAACCGACAAAAAGTGCCCAGAATTTCAACGCCAAAAGTCTATTAAAGAGTCAATGGCTCACAAGTCTTTGTCTTATTCAGAGGCTTCTAAACTTCATCCCACAATTTCAAAACTATATTCTGATGTGTTAGCTTCTAATGTTTCATTGTCACCTGTAAATATACCAAAGTCAAATTTTTTAAACAATAATATTAAAAACAATGTCAATCTAGTACAAAGATCATACAAAAAAACTGTTTTCAAACAGCCTAAATCTCCTCAGAAACAGTAGAATGGGTATGACAGGCAAGCTCACAATAACTTAATAAAAGATTATAGTCCTCCAGTAGGAAATAATGGGTTAGCGTATCCAGCACCTACTCTTGACGTTAATTCTATTCAGGAAACTATTTTAGCATTAAATAAATTAATAGCAACGCTATCAACCTGTTTATCACCGTCCAACGTAGCCTCAATCAATTCCGAATCATATATAAACACATCATCCAATAATGGACAACATAATTCAGTGGAATTGCCGCAGTGTAGTTAGTAAGAAACACGAAATTATATATTTAATTAATAAATTCAAAACTTCTATACTTGCCTTACAAGAGACATGGCTTAAGCCGGAATCTCTTTTTAGGATTCCGGGGTATGCCTGTCTTAGGGAAGATAGATTAGATGGGTATGGTGGTACAGCCTTACTCATCAAACATCATCAATCATTTCATCACATATCTCTTCCTTCACATCATGCAGATTTCTCAATCATTGCCGCATCTGTAAATAACTTATGTTATGTTTCACTGTATATTCCTCATCCTTCATATAGTATTTTCTCTGAAATTAAAGTTATTATTAGTCAATTACCCCAACCAATTTTAATACTTGGAGATTTGAATGCACAACACCAGTCATGGGGGAGTCACAGGGACAATCAATGGGGTTATGAATTATTAGAGTTAATAGATTATAACAAACTGTGCATTCTTAATTCTGGACATCCAACTCGACGTACTGCTCCTCATGAAGGTTGTAGTGCACCAGACTTATCCATCTGTTCACCAAATATTTCATCAGTTTTTCACTGGTATGTTTTAGTGTCAAGTTATGGCAGTGATCATTTTCCTATCATCTTATCATCTCCAGGGAAAACTAAAAATAAATTACCTAATCAGTCATCATCATTGAAATATCGTCTTAACAACAATTCAAATTGGGATAGTTTTAAAAATTCACTCATAAATCAACTATCATCTCTTCCTAATATAACATCTGAAAATGAATCTGTTTGTGCAGAGGCCTTAGCTTTTGCATTTACTAAAGCAGCTGATGAAACTTTACCCAAAAAAAATAAGTCATCTCATTATACTCCATCTCCACCTTGGTGGGATCAGGAGTGCACAGTTGCTATAAGGACTAGGAAAGACATTGAAAAACAATATAATAGAAATCCAGATATTGCCAACTATCAACTATATCTTGATTGTGTTAAAAGGAGAAAGAAGTTATTAAGTTGGAGAAACTTTTGCTTAACATTAAGTCCAAATGTTCACCCCACTGTAGTGTGGAACAACATCCGACGATATAGATCAGCATTTAAAGTTCCGTTTCATCCCATTTCTGACTCTTTGGCCTGCAAATTTCTGGACAACTTAGCCCCACCCACAATATCATACAAATCTCCTTCACCTGTACAAAATGTGAACCTCCAAGGTCTAAATTCGCTTTTCACTATAGATGAATTAAAAGGGGTAGTAGCAAATTTAAAAGATTCTTCTCCTGGTTTAGATGGCATACCTTATTCCTTTTTACAACATGCAAGTGATGGCATTTTATTGTATTATCTTAACTTAGTTAATCAAATTTTAATAACAGGTAATGTACCTAGTTCATGGAGAATGCACAGGGTTATACCTATAATAAAGCCTAACAAACCCCCTTCTTTAGCTACATTTTATCGTCCAATTATACTGTCCTCAGTACTACTAAAAATTGCTGAACATTTGGTTAAAAACAGGTTAGAATGGTTTGTTGAAAAACATAACCTCCTGTCAAACACTCAATTTGGATTTCGTAAAGGTAGAGGAACCATAGACAACATTGCCATTTTAACCACAGATATTAGAATTGCATTCACAGAGAATAAATCAATTGTTGCGTCTTTTTTTGGATATAAATTCTGCATATGATAATGTTATTATTAGTATTTTAGAGAAAAAGCTACATCGCATAGGAGTACCTTTAATTTTAGTTAATTTTATTACAAATATATTATTAGAAAGAGTTTTAGTTTTAGGTAATGTTACGGAAATGAGAGTAGTTCGAAGAGGCATTCCTCAGGGATCTGTCTTAAGTCCGTTACTATACGATATATACACATCTGATTTAGAAAAATCTCTGGACTTAAATATAGTAAAAATCTTGCAATACGCGGACTACCTGGTTCTTTATAACATTAATAGTTCTGTAAGTAACGGATGTAGAGAACTGAATAATTCTCTACAAGAGTTAAAATCTTGGATGAACAAAAATGGTTTAGACTTTTCCGTCAGTAAAAGTTCCGTTGTTTTATTTACCAGGATGCGTATGCCACCTCCGGTAACAGTTTATTACGAAGGAATGCCTATATCTGTTAGAGAGAACGTGAAATTTTTAGGATTATATTTAGATTCAAAATTAAATGGTTCCGCCCACAACGATTATATTTATACAAAATGTGAACGGCTGTTAAATATAATCAGGAGTCTATCTGGTGTTTGGTGGTGATCGCATCCATTTACGATGAAATTAATTTATAACGCAATTATACGTAGTGTAATGGACTATGGAACTTTTCTTTTGGATCCATGTAACGTAAATGGATTACAAAAGTTGGATAAAATACAAGCCAAAGCTTTGCGAATAATTTGCGGAGCTATGAGATCATCTCCGATAAATGCACTTCAGCTGGAATGTTGTGAACCTCCTCTACAACTCCGTAGGCAATATCTCGCAGATAAATTTTTTGTGCGCTGTTATCAATTTCAAGATCATTTGTTAATTTCAAAACTCCAAACATTATTTCATCTTTGTTTTAGTAATAATAAATATTGGCTCCACAGATCTCATCCCTCTCTTGTAACTAGTTACCGTAAATTTTTAATACTCGATGCTCCCACTTTCCGTTCTCCCTCATTTCCATTATTTGACTCGTCCTATGAAGCTCTAACGATTGTACCTAATATTCGGTATGATATTGGCATAAAGAAAACTGATAAATATTTTGCGAATAACATATTTAAATACATAACAAATAATAATTGGCAGGGGTGGCACCACATATAGATGCATCTAAGAATAAAACAGACAGTTGTGTGGGAGTAGGAGTTTTCCATTTACAATATAATATAGTGCAAAAAGTTAAATTTCCTCCTGGAACGTCTGTGTTTACGGGAGAGTGTTATGGCCTTTACAAGGCTGTTGAGTATATTCTACTTGGTAAACTTGAGAAGGCGTTAATATTTTCAGATTTTTTAAGTGCGCTGCAATCTCTTAGTAAATTTCCGTTTAAATCAAAAAAATGTTTTCCTGTTCTTATTCAGGTCAGAAATCTTTTATACAAATGTAAAATGAAAGGATGTTCTATAACATTTGTGTGGATACCAAGCCATTGTGGTATTATTGGTAATGAATTGGCTGACAAGTTGGCGAAAGATGCTGTTTTCAGTGGCGATGTGTTCCCTTTTAATAATTACGTGCACGACTTGGCAGCTCTTGCCCGGAGCTCTCTCCTGAAATCATGGAATGAGTTATGGAGCTTGAGTAGTCAAACAAAAGCACTACACTACCGAAATATACAACCTGTCATCCCTGTTAAGCCTTGGTTTTCTAAAATTTTGCTTTCTAAAAATATAACAACATCAATTATTCGAATGAGACTGGGACATATGTGCATTCCAACCCATCTTAAGAGAATTGGTATTCGTAATGACGTTTTCTGCGACTGTGGAGAAATTGGTGACTTAAATCATATTATCCTGTCTTGTCCCCTCCATGATCATTCCCATTTATATCATAACTTGTCATTAATTCCTATCCCATTTCCTACGTCTGTAAATATACTACTTAGTTCTAATAATATATTTATATATAAATATTTATCACATTATTTAACGATTAATAACATTAATATCTAGTTTTAATTTTCTCGTATATTTTAACATATTTATTATTTAATTTTTTGTTTGTTTTGTATGTAGTTAAGTAGATTTTAATTTTATTTATTATATTATACTAGTATAATTAACTTTTCCAAATTCCATTTTATTCCTTTCCTGCCGTTTCCTAACCTTTTGTCTTTGTTACAAAATACGCAACATTTGTGTCAAGTTGCCAATACATAAGAAAAAAAAAAACTATCAAGTGAAAACGGCGGGAAATTTGATCGCGTACGGTTGTGTTTTTTTGAGCCTAATATTTTAATTAATTTATTGGTATTTCAGAGCAGGGTGATACTGTATATATTTAGATAATTAGTAGTTTATTTAGTTTAGTTTTGTTCTTTCTTCAATAGTTGGTAAGTTTTTTTTTTAGTTTTTTATAAATATGAATCGTCCACCCGACCCAGGAGGCGGGAATGAAAAACCTATAGGTTCAGTGTCGCAACCAAGTAGTTTCATAATGATGAGTCAAGTATGGACACTGACCAATCTGTAAAAAGATCTTTAAAACGTACCCGACTGCATAAAATATGTAAGCAATGCAACAAAAAAGTCCGAAAAAACGCGGGAAACCAAAAAACTGGTTGCCAATGTTGTATTCTTTCTGATAAATCGGATGAAAATAAAGATGAAGTCGTCTCCGTTTCACTACCCCACAAAGAGCCCGAAAGCGTTACAAAAATCTATTGGTAGAAATACCTACAACGAAAATGATGTTTCTCCATACGTAGTTCATGTACAGAAAATTACCAAAAGTGACAACGATGGTACCTTTCTTCACCCAATTACTTTCGGTGATTTTCTGATTAAAAATAATATTTATAATATCATTAACGGCAGTTTAAAAAAGATAGGGCGTAATAAAATATCAGTGGCTTTCTGCAATTACAAAGACGCTAATACATTTTTAAATAATAATTTACTTGCTGATAACAATTATAATGCATTTATTCCATCATTTAATGTGGTCAGGATTGGTATAGTGAGGGGTGTCCCTGTAGAGTCACCAGAACTGAAAATATTTCTACTCCTAGTGGGTTTGGGAAAGTTGTAAATATTAGGAGGTTAAATTTCAAAACTATAGTAGAAGGTTCTCCTGTTTGGAAACCAACACAATCATTAGTAGTTTACTTTGATGGCAGAGTTTTGCCAAAGAAAGTGTTTCTATGTTATAATGCTTTACCGGTTGAGCTCTATATCTTTCCAACTATACAATGTTTCCACTGTTGTAGGTATGGACATACCAAATTACAATGTAGGTCAAAACCAAGGTGTCTCAAGTGTGGCCAAGAACACACTTCGGACTCTTGTAGTATTAATGAGATTGACTATTTCTGTTGCTTGTGTTCTGGTCACCATATGGCCAATAACAAAGTATGTCCAGAGTTTAACAGACAAAAGTTAATAAAAATACATATGGCTGAAAAATGTGTATCATATGCAGAGGCTAATAAAGAAATCCCATTACCTTATAAATCTTATTCAGAAATAGTATCTTCACCCCTTACAAATTTGCCTGCAAAAGCAGATAGTCCCACTCTCAATACATCATATAAAAAAACAGTAACATTGAAACCACATGCACCTTATAAGCCCAGTAAAGGTTATGACAAAATTAGCCACAATAACATAGTTAAAGAATTTTCTTTTGACCAATTCGAAAAAAACACAACTCCAATAAATGTAGATAATAATATTTATTCTAAAACTTTACCGTCCATCGTTGCCCCTTTAATCCAGTTAATCGTAAATGTCCTTCAAAATGGCCACTTGCCAAGTAATAATTCAGTGGAACGCTAGAAGCATTATCAATAAAAAAAATGACATAATTTATTTATTAAATAATTACCAACCTTTTTTATTTTCTTTTTCTGAAACTTGGCTTAGGCCAAGCAATACTTTAAGGTTTAAAAATTACAATACCATCAGAGAAGATAGGTTAGATGGTTATGGTGGTGTAGCTTTTCTACTTGAGAAAAGTTACCCTTTTAGTTTAATTAATATTCCTGTACATAGTCCTGAACTTTCTATATTAGCTATAAGTGTAAATAATGTATGTTTTGTTTCTGTATATATTTCCCGCATTTCTATTAACATTTTAAATGAAATAAGTAACATTTTAACATCCCTTCCAAAACCTTTAATTATCACAGGTGACTGTCTGTCTGTCTGTCATCATCAGTTATGGGGTAGTTCAATCACCAATAATTATGGTAATAAGCTTTTAACTATTCTGGATCAAAACAATTTGTGTGTGATAAGTTCTGGTGAACCTACTAGGCGCACAAGTCCTTATGATGGTTTAAGAAGTGCTGTTGACCTGACTATTTGTTCTCCACAGTTTGTTTCCCATTTAACATCTTTTGTTTTATCTTCCACTTATGGAAGCGATCATTTTCCTATAATTAATTCTTTTCCTTCTAATTGTATAAACTTTCCTAAGCAGAGTAATAGATTGATTCCTAGATTTAATTTGAATAATGTTTCTGAAGAATCTTGGAAACAATTTAGTAATACTGTGGACGCAAAACTGTCCCAAAAATTGTCTAATGGCAATGACGTTGATGCTCTTGTTTTTACGGATCTCTTGATTGCAAGTGCTAATGAAGTATTTCCAGTAAAAAATGAAACATCTTCAGTCCCAAGCCCGCCATGGTGGGATAAAGAGTGTACTGAAACCATAAAAAAGAGAAAACAGGCTGAAAAATTGTATAGCAACAATATGTCTTTAGAAAATTATTGGACGTTAAAAAATATTGTAAATAGTACTAAATTACTTTTCAAAAAGAAGAAACGTGAAAGGTGGCAGAAATTCTGCTCGGCATTATCCCCTAATACTCCTCCAAGTGATCCAACAGATGTGTGGAAAAGTATCAGAAGGTTCAAATCTGCGTACAATACTTCTCATTCTGTATCTCTACCCAATAATATAGCAAATGACTTTTTATACAAGCTTGCTCCTCCATCAGTTAATTTTAAAACTAACCTATTAGACAATAATAGTACAATGGACGAAAGTGATGAATCTTCGGAATTAAATTCTCCTTTCTCCATAGCAGGGTTAAAAAATGTATTGGCTAATGTATCCGATTCTTCCCCTGGGCCTGATGGTGTATATTACTATTCATTTATTTCTCACTTAAATTATGACAGTTTAGCAATTTATCTTAAAATAATAAACTTTATTTTTGAGTCTGGCAATATTCCATCAGATTGGAAATGTCAACTTATTATACCCATTCTAAAGCCAAATATGGATGCTTCCCAACCATCTTCGTACCGACCTATCGCTCTCTCATCAGTTCTTTTAAAAGTTATTAAACGTTTGGTAAAAAACCGCCTTGAGTGGTTTGTTGAAACTAACTGTCTTCTTTCTTCATCCCAATATGGTTTTCGGCGAAATAAAAGCACTTATGATAACTTAAGTATTTTTACTACAGATATTAGATTAGCTTTTAGTGTTAACAAATTCGTCCTTTCAGTCTTTCTCGATCTGTCGAATGCGTATGATAATGTCATCATATTAATACTTAAACAAAAATTAATTTCCCTAAAGGTTCCTAAGAAAATTATTACATTTATTATAAATATGCTTACTGATAGGTCTATTTTCTTCTACAATAATGGCCTAAAGTATTTAAGAATCCTAACTAAAGGATTACCACAGGGCTCAGTTTTGAGCCCTTTGTTGTATGATTTATATTCTTATGATTTAGAGTTGTCCATTGCGGATGATATTGGTGTACTCCAATATGCAGATGACTTACTTTTGTTTGTTAAAGGAAATAATATTGATCTTGCAAAGGCAAAATTAACAGAATCCCTGTTCTTTCTTAAGAAATGGCTTGATGATCATGGCCTAGATTTATCACCATCAAAAAGCTCCTCAGTTCTTTTTCATCGAATGCGTAGGACCCCTCAAGTCCAAGTACTTTTTGACAATTCCATTATTCCACAAAATAGTCATCACAAATTTTTAGGTGTTATCTTAGACGAGAAACTTTCTGGAGTTCTACATTGTAATTTTGTTCTAAATAAATGTGAAAAAAATATTAATATTATTAGATGCCTAGCCGGTATATGGTGGGGTGCCCATCCTTTTTATCTAAAATTTATATATTATAATGCATTAATTCGGAGCATCTTAGAATATGGCACTTTCCTCCTAGATCCTGGGCATGCGTTAGGATTTAAAGCTCTAGATAAAATTCAAAGTAAATGTCTTAGACTTATATGTGGGGCCATGAAATCTAGTCCGATAAATGCCTTGCAGTTTGAATGCTGTGATCCTCCTTTGCATTTACGACGTCAATACTTATCAGATAAATACCTTTTTAGATGGCTTCAAACTATTGATCATCCCATTATTACTAAGCTTCACCAACTTGCTTACTTTGTGTCAAATGACTCGTATTGGATGCATAAACGAAATCCGTGTTTAGTTGTAAGTTTTTTAAATTTAAATCTCTTTCTGCTCCTATACACCAATCTAGTAATTTACCTATATTTTCTAGTCCTTTCAATACCCTCACTTTTACTCCAAATGTTGTTAACATCGGGATTGACAAAACTGATGCTTTGAGAGCTAATGCAAAATTTAAAAGTATTGTTGAAAGAAACTTTAGTGATTTTCATTATATTTTTACAGACGCCTCAAAACTTGAAATAAATGGTAATGTCGGTGTAGGTACCTTTCACTCTCAATATAACATAGTACAAAAAATTAAACTTCCCCCTGAATGTTCTGTTTTCACTGGGGAGTGTTTAGGTATTTTAAAAGCTTTACAGTATATTAAGTTAGCTAAACTTTATTACGTCAATGAAACGCCAAGATCCCAAGCAGACTGATTTATTAACTGAATATTACAAGTACCCACTTTATACATAACACCTCCCTTCTTATTATTAAGTACACGTCTTGTACATAACATTACTACAAACACATATCATTGTAAAAACAACAGAAGTTATTCAACATAAAGATAACAAACTTATAACTATTTAACACACCATATAATGACGCCCTCATTAGGCAGGTTCATAGTATTTAAGACCATAGGGTCATTAAATACTACAACAAGATTAACAAGATTTTAACAAGTTCCTATTTAAAGGTAAACAATTCCTCTTTAAAAACTGACTGTTATTGTTAGGTATACACTTTATATCATCATACCTAAACGTAATATTTTTAACGCTTTAATTTATAGTTTATTAAAAATATGCTGATTAAGTAAGTAGTAAATACAATTTTTTCTTGTTTTAAAGACTAATAATATTTTATCACATTAGTAGGAAGGTATTAGCACAGTAATATATACTTGAAACAGTCACGTCGCAGATTATACCTATAATTTAAGTTTTATTTTTATTTATTTTTTGTAAACATTGCAAAGCCGCCTGCCGTCGGGCGCGACCTTCAGGTTCTCCAGGAGCAACCTCATCTGTGTCGTCTTTCGACAAGTTCTGCAGCGCGCGCTCGCCGGACAGCGCCTCCTCATACTCATCTCCACTATCCTCCCCCTCGACGGTTTCCCGCGACCTATCGGGCGTTTCTATTTTGCTTAGAGAAAATCGCGACGCACTATGTCTTTTATCGAGCATTAATTGGTCAACGTGTCTCTTATGCACCTGGCCGTTGTCCGTTTTAACAGAGTAGGACACGGGACTCTCGCGATTGACTACGACGCCTTCGGCCCACTTCCGGTTGCGCCTGGAGTAGTCCCTAAACAAAACGGCGTCCCCGGGTGCGACCTCCCTCGGACGGGCGTCGCGACGCTGCTCGCAGACGAGTTGCCGGTCGCGGACCAGCTCGTCGGTGTCGGGACGCAGCAGGTCGAGGCGTCCGCGCAGCCGCCGCCCCAGCAGGGCCACGGACGGCTCGCGGCCGGTCGTGCTGTGTTCCGTGTTTCTATACGCAAATAAGAATCTACTCAAAGCGGTGTCCTCATCTACGTTATCGACGACGGCCTTTTTTAAAGCTCTTTTAACCGAGCGCACGGCATTCTCGGCGGCGCCGTTGCTAGCGGGGTGGTACGGAGCGGTGAGCGTATGTTTAATTCCGTTTCTTTTTAAATATATCGCTAACTCTGCGGAAGTAAAGGGCGGTCCGTTGTCGCTTATAATCCTCTTCGGGAGCCCAAAACGAGCGAATATGTTTCTAAAACAAGATATAAGCGTCGCCGCGCCCGTGCTTTTAACTCTTTGGGCTTCGATCCATTTAGAATGTGCATCGATAACGATAAGATAATAGTTGCTATTAAATGGCCCTAAATAATCGACGTTGAGGCGCGACCACGGCTCGGCCGGCCAGGGCCACGAGTGCAGCGGCGCGGGCGGGGGCGCGGGGCGGACCGCGCGGCACGCGGCGCACTCCCGCACCGCGCGCTCGATGTCCTCCTCCAACGTAGCCCACCAAACGTAATTACGAGCTATTTGTTTCATCTTAACGATACCGGGATGTCCCTCGTGAATTTCTTTTAGAACAGAATTTTGTAAAACTATAGGTATTATTATTTTATAACCCCATACTAGACAACCCTGATCTATGCTTATATTTTCCTTCCGAACCGCGTACGGTTTAAATTTTTTATCGACGGACGAGGGCCATCCGTACATGACGTATCCGTAAATTCTACTTAAAATTTCGTCTTTCGCCGTCTCCGTTTTAATATCTTTAAAACTGAGCGGGAAATCTTCAACAACAAAATTTAAATAACTCGCTGCCTCGTCGTCCCTTTTATTCTGACCGCTAGACGAACTTAAAGGGAGACGTGACAACGCGTCTGCTTGACAGTTATCAGCTGATCTTACGAATTCTATTGAAAAGTTGTAAGCGGCGAGTATTACTGCGTAACGTTGAAGCCTACTAGCGGCCGTCGTCGGAATGCCCTTTTTCTTTCCAAAAATATAGCTAAGCGGCTTATGGTCACTACGTAGTATAAAATGTCTACCATATACATACTGATGGTGTTTAGTAACACCGAATACAATGGCCAGGGCTTCCTTATCTAATTGGGAGTAATTGCGCTCGGCGGCGTTGAGCGTCCGTGACGCGCAGCTGATCGGTCGCTCGCGACCGTCCGCGCCGCGCTGCGCCAGCACCGCTCCCAGTCCATACGCGCTGCTATCCACGTATAGGATGAGCGGCAACGCCGGGTCATAATGAGCTAGTACGGGAGCACTACTCAACACTTTTTTAATTCTATTAAAAGCCGTCTCACAATCATGCGTCCACACCCACTCGGCGTCTTTCTTGAGCAAGTCATACAACGGTTTCAAAATATCACTAACATTCGAACAAAATTTTGCATAAAAATTAACAAGACCCATAAAACTTTTCAACTGCGTGACGCTAGTGGGCCGGGGAGCCTCGACGATGGCTTTAATCTTTTTAAAGTCAGTATGAAGACCGTGCTTATCTATGTTGTATCCTAAGTACGTTACACTATCCTTAAAGAATTGACATTTATCAAAATTAATACGAAGTCCGTTCTGTCGAAGTCTCTGTAAAACCGCCTTTAAATTTTTAAGATGAGTATCCCGGTCTTTACCCGTGACGCATATGTCATCCGCGAAAACGGCCGTCGACGGCAATCCACTCAATGTCTCTTCCATGATTTTTTGAAAATTTTCGGGAATACATTTTATGCCGAAAGGCACCCGACGATACACGAACGTTCCAACGTGCGTAGTAATTGCCGTCATGGCCCGAGATTCATCATCGAGGAGACATTGCTGAAAAGCGTTAGACAAATCGAGCTTAGTATACTGCTCACCCCCACCTAACGTAGCAAATATTTCTTCAATTCTCGGAAGTGGATAGTGGAAATCTTTGAGTATTGGGTTGATAGTAATTTTGTAATCCCCACAAATACGAATGTCGCCATTAGATTTAACAACAGGTACAATAGGAGTCCCATAGTCCGAGCGTTCTACCTTATAGATAACGCCCTCGCGCTGCAGCTGGTCGAGCTCGCCCTCGACGCGCGCGCGCAGCGCCAACGGCAGGGGGCGTGCCTTTATAAAAACCGGTTTGCTATCATTTAAATACAAACGAATGCGCGATTTAAACGTACCTAATCCCTTCGCAAAAACTTCAGGATATTCTTGTTTCAATTTAAGATCTATAGAACCGCTGTCGGTAGTATTAATGTTGTGACATTCTACAATACTTAATTTTAATTTTTTAATCCAAGTACGACCCATTAAAGGTGGGCCACCGTTCGCCACTACATACAACTGAAGCGTAGCTGAGTTTTGTCCGCAACATACATCAACATTAATATAACCCAGCGTTTCGATAGTATCTCCAGTATAAGATTTTAAGATTAATACATTTTTGTGTAATTCTAAATTATAAAAATGTTTATCATAGAATTTTTTCGATATTGCAGATATTTTGCTTCCCGTATCAATTTCAAATTTATATTTAAAATTATTAATCGATAGCTTAATATAGTAAGGGCCATCGCCCTCACCCCCGGACACTAAATTGTAAAAATAGTTTTCTTCCTCCTCGGCATCACTATCATTATCATTATTAATAAAGTACTGACCTTTCGAAGTCGCCGTACCATAGGCTCTGTCATTATCACTCCTGTTTAAGCACATCACCTTTAAATGACCTTTTACCTTGCACAAATCACAAGTAAAGTTTTTATATCTACACTTATTCGGCGCATGAGAAGCCTTCCCAAAGCGCGCACACGGTGCCCGCGCGCCGCTCGGCCCCGCGCGCCAGCCGCTCGGCCCCGCGCCCGCACCGCCGCCGCCGAAGCCGTCGCGCTCGCCGCCCGTGCCGCTGCGACCGGCCGCTCGTGCGCGCACGTAGCTGCCACCGCCGCTGCCACTGCCGCCACCGCCGCCGCTGACGCGATGCAGCGCGTCGGATCCTGCGCCGGCCGAAGAGCTCGCCGTACTAGCGTGCCTCTCCGCCGCCTCGAGCGCGCTCGCTAACTCCACAGCCCTTTTGTAGTCGATGTTCCTTTCGGCGAACAATCTCGAACGCATTTCTTCGCTGTACAATCCGGAAACGAACTGGTCTCGAAGATTTTCTTCGAGCTTTGCCCCAAAATTACAGGTTTTAGCCAAATGCTTTAACCCTTGAAGATAAATACGAATGCTTTCTCCCTGTTGTTGAGTTCTTTGTCTAAAAATATGTCTCTCGGCTATCTCGGACTTTTCAGGCTCCAAATGAACTTTTAGCAGGTTAACGAGTTCATCGAATGTTTTATTTTCCGGGTGAGCGGGGGAACACAAATCACACAGCAAATTATAACACTCACTACCTACTAAAGTTAGCAACGTGGCCACTCTGAGAGTGTCGTCGATGCTATTCAACGTTATAAATTGTTTTACGCGACGCACATAACTGTCCCAGTTTTGGGATTCCACCGAAAACGGTTCGATTTTACCGATAGGCATTGTTATAGCGAAAAACACTCGTAACAATTAATAAATATAACCGACTGCGCCAATATTACGTCAATGAAACGCCAAGATCCCAAGCAGACTGATTTATTAACTGAATATTACAAGTACCCACTTTATACATAACAAACTTAAAAAATCAATAGTGTTCACTGATTCATTAAGTTCAATTCAGGCACTTATCAAGAACCCTTTTAAAATGAAACAACAGCATCCTATTATTTTTGACATTAGACAATTTTTATTTGACTTTCAAAACGACTACATTGTAGTGATTGCTTGGATTCCGAGCCATTGTGGAATAGACGGAAATGTTAAGGCGGATTCATTGGCAAGGAATGCGTCTATTTGTGGTGACCTAGTTCCGTATAAAATTTATTATCCAGATTTAATGACTCTACCAAAAACGTATCTGGAGGAGTCCTGGAAATTGTCTTGGGATAATAATAGTAAACAAAAGGGGGCCCATTTTTATAAATTACAATCTGAAATTGTTGCAAAGCCTTGGTTTTTTAGCATGAACTTTAACAAAAAGTGTTCAAGCATCATAACAAGATTAAGGCTGGGCCATACTTGTTTGCCAGTCCATCTTGCAAGACTAAATATCATTGGTAGTCCCTCGTGTATATGTGGTAGTGAAACGGCAGATGCCAATCATCTGTTTTTTTCCTGTCCAAATTATAACCGTTCCTGTTTCCTGGATTCATTAGTAGAAAATAAAATTCCTTTTCCTACATCTATATTTTGTTTATTGTATATAAAAACATATGCTATTTATAAAATTATTTCTGTTTTTATTTTACAAAATAACATTGAGATATAGTACCACTTTCCTAAATTATATTGTGTATAATAATTAAGTTTATGTATTTTTTACCTACTTGTCCTGAATTCCTTAATCCAAATTCTATCGTTTCCGTAAATCCTAAGTTCTTTAAATAAAGTTTCCTCCGTTAGTCATTGGCTATGCACAAAGTGCATGCCATTAGAGAGAAAAAAAAAACTATCAAGTGTCAATGTCATTTTCAAATTTGTACAATGTTCTGTCTTGTGTCGCTTTTCGCTAAGTTTTGGTTTTAGAAAATTCTTGTAAATTGTATAAAATAAATATTAGGCGACCGCAAAACCATGTCGATGATGAAGACTAACATGCTGGTATTTACTTTTCTAATGCACAGATTTCGTAATTGTTTTTTTTTACAAAAAAAATGTTTTAATTTATTACGTAACCTATACAGATTCGCTCGTTGAGCACATCTTCGGTCGCCGCTCAGCTGGTCAAACCTCCTGTACAAGTTTTTGGTTTGGAGGGAAGATATGCGTCCGCTCTTTATTCTGCAGCGTCAAAGTCCAAGAATTTGGACACAGTTGAAAAGGAGTTGTCACAGTTCCAACAGGCAATGAAAACTGACGCCAAATTAAAAGAGTTCCTCATTAATCCGACTCTTAAGAGGAACCTAAAAGCTGAAGCCTTAAAACATGTCGCTTCTAAGGTATATAAATTCATTAATATCAGATATTTACGTATAAATAGTACCTAGCAAATCAAAATCAATATAATCATATTTTTTCTATTTAATTGTCATTTTATTATAGTTCATATGAACAATAATAAAAAAATTTGGTCCATCTAATTGGCCATCAATATAGATTTTTGATACAAAAGTCCTGATTGTAAAATGTCAATTTATATTAATTACTCATTATAATATTATAATTTTAGATTAGCTTATCACCAACCTCTGGCAATCTGTTGGGACTCCTGGCAGAAAATGGCCGCCTGGCCAAATTGGAAGCAGTAATAAACGCATTCAAAATAATGATGGCCGCACACCGTGGTGAGGTCACATGTGAAGTAGTCACTGCTAAACCATTGGACCCAGCACAAAAACAAAGCTTGGAAGCTGCTCTTAAGGTACCATAGCAAACCGTTATGCAGTATTGGAAGTTTAATGACTTTCATAGAAGTTACTTAATGATTTTTATTGTCAGCATTCATTATATTAAAATAGTAATTAAGAACAGTCTTGAAGACAACAGATTTAGGTAAAAACCTTTTTCCCATTTTAGGACTGTTTCAAAACTATAAAAGGTGGTAATCATATTAACCTTAATTAGGATTTCAGTATTTGGCCATTAGAAAGAAAAATCTTAGGTTATCACCTATGATTTTTCTTTCTAATGGCCAAATACTGAAATCCTAATTAAGGTTAATAGTTTCCCTATTCACCAGCTGCCTCAGCCACTTCTTGGTTTTCAAGTCAAAACAGGGACAGTTTTGACTTGAGCACCATTTCATTTAACTATTGTTTCAGTAGGCTGTATGCTAAGTTTATATGCTAGGAAAGTAAAATGTGGGTAATATAAAACAAAAATATTTGTTACAGAAATTCCTGAAGGGAAATGAAACCATTCAATTGACTTCCCGAGTTGACCCGTCTCTCATTGGTGGAATGGTGGTGTCCATTGGTGACAAATATGTTGACATGAGTATTGCCAGCAAAGTCAAGAAATACACAGAGCTGATCAGTGCTGCTGTTTAAAATATAATTATAATAAACTGAAGTAGCTGTAACCATTAAACATTATCCATATAAACTTTCTGAATTACATTTCCATCAGTAATATGCATGTTTAATTTATTTAAATAAAGTTATGAGATAATACCAATGCTTTTGTATTTTAAAATATTTTGGTAATATTGGAAATATTTTGATTACAACAAATTGTAGTTTCATAATATTTCATATTTCATGCTAATACATATATTTTATGCTCTTTATTATGTAACTTAAAAAAAGCGCATAAATATTGGCATGCTAGTCTCATAGTAATAATTGATCAATAATTATTATTATTATTGCATAATACTCTAAATTATATAAGTATTATATTGGCTAGTAATATACTATACAAGTTGTAAATACAGGGTAAAATAAATGAAAAATTCAAATAATTAAACAAAAATTTATTTGTGCACCCCGCACTTCTTAAACATAACAAAGATATTACTCTGGTAGTAATTAACAACTGTTAGTTCTCTTTTATAATTAGCTATATATATATATATATATGAGATCATTTTGGGTTTGAGATAAAGTTAATTGAATAGGTAAGTTTAGCTTTGTGCTGGAGCTGCTTCTCCCTTGAGGAGAGTATTTTCAGCTTCAAGCTCAGCTATTCGAGCTCTTGCGGCTTCCAGCTCGTCGTCTGCCCCGTCACTGCCTAGATGTTTGCGGAAATACTCGAGTGCATCCTCCGGTTTATCTGGTTCTTCGTAAAGGCTCACTAGAACTTTCGTTAAAGCATCCATGACGCCTGCACGTTCCAAATAACGTCTGAATTCTTCTCTTTTGGAATCAATAGGCTAAAACAATAATAGATTTAAGTTAGAATACTGTAAAAAATCGTAAAAATAATTCTTATTAGTAAGAAAAAAACTTACCTTGTAAGAAGACATTCTTGTTCCAAGATTTTATCAACTGTAATCTGATGGTTTTGTAAATAAATTCACAACAGTAAAACAAGCTTTTCTATATTTTAGTTAGTTACCAAATTTATTTACAATAATTTACACAATTATAACGCCTTTTTGTTTTTGATGTTAGAGGCCATAGATTAGAGTAATTTGCTTTTTTTTTTTTTGAAGATATTATGGCCTGGTAACAAAACCTTTAAGCCAAGTCTTATTTTATATTTATTAGTCTTATTCTTCTTATGTTTCTCTTATTTTTGTTATGTTTCAATGTTTTTAAGCTCTTTGTTATATAGATCCTACTGTGTTTTTAATATATTTGAATATCGCACTATAACATTTCTTGTTTTTGAGTAATTCACACAAGTGGCGGCGGGAGGTATCACTGAAATCACTGACTTCTATTATTTCACTTGCCAACACTAGTCTATGAAAGGTGAAGTTTGGACACCTAAAGAAAATAGTAATTTGCTATTAGAGGCGACAAGACAATCATAGATTAAAGTAATTTCAAAATATAGGGCGACAATAGATTAAAGAAGAAAATATAGACATTTAGGATTCTTTATTAGTGGCTAGGCTAAATAAAAAATATTAAATAAAGACCTATTTTATATTTGACCAGGATAGTCAGCACTAGACTGACTACATTATATAGGGATGTACTCCAATGGGAGTAGCACCCCTAGACATAGAGATTAACATCCCATCTGCATATAGCTTTATAGCTGATTGCAAGATATTTATACTAAAAAAAAAAATGCTAATAATTTTGCAAAGGTTACTACGCAATGTTCCGGGGGGGGGGGGGGGATTAAAAACTCTAGGGTGGTTTAAGAAGTCAGAAGTTGATGCCTTTACTTCTTTAGCGAAATTATTCTAATCTATGAACTTTGTGAAACATAAAAATGTTTTTCTGGCCCTTAAACTCTGTACCATAAGGCATAATGTGGCATAGAGTACCGAGTTTAATTTAATCTGTCATAATTTCCAATACCTACGTTCTTTAGTCTTTACTCTTTGTCACACTGATTTTTCCATTGTGTTGTACAGAAATATAAAACTGAAAAAGTTACTAATTAATACTTAAGTTTTTATAAAAAATTTACTAAACATGGCTTTACACATACCTAAGGCGCCAGGCGTACCTCAAATGCTTAAAGAAGGGGCACGGGTAAGTCTTAAAAATATAACCAAAAAATGTTAATGGATCTCGTGTGAGCGGCGCCCCATATGATAACATTATTTAGCATTACTTGCTCGCATGACTAGCCTAAGCATTATTACAAACATGAAACTTAATATAAACGTAAAACGCTTATGTTTACTATGTAATACTCAATATTTTCAAATCTTTTGGACTATACATGAGACCCGTAGAGTACAATCACATTATACCCGGCAAAGGAGCCTTGATATGTACTATCTATAATTTAACATTTAATAATATTATATTGTAGATGTATTCCGGCCTCGAAGAAGCAGTATTTAGAAATATTACAGCTTGTAAACAATTCGCACAAAGTGTGCGATCGGCCTATGGACCAAATGGTATGAACAAGATGATCATTAATCATATCGACAAACAGTTCATAACAAGTGATGCCGGAACCATCATCAGAGAGTTGGATGTTGAACACCCTGCTGCGAAACTCATGGTTCTTGCCAGCCAAATGCAAGATGCTGAAGTGGGCGATGGAACTAATTTTGTGATTGTTCTTTCTGGAGCTCTCCTGGAAGCAGCAGAGGAATTACTCCGTCTGGGCGTCACCACAAGTGAAATTGCAGAGGGATACGAAAAAGCTCTTGATAAGTGTATAGAAATCCTTCCTGAACTTGTCTGTCATGAAATTAAAGACTGCAAAAGTGTTGATGCTGTTGTGAAAGGAATTAAGCCTTCAATCATGTCTAAGCAATATGGAAATGAAGACTTCATTGCAGAGCTTGTGGCAAAGGCCTGTGTGGGGATCTTACCAGAGAAAACTACTTTTAATGTAGACAATGTTAGGGTTTGCAAAGTGAGTATGAAAAGAATATGTGTAAATACATATTATGGTAATGTCAAATGAAAAAAATTAAAGATATTTTAATGGCATTAATGTTTTTTTTCAGATTTTGGGAGCTGGTCTTTTACAGTCTGAAGTCCTGTCTGGAATGGTGTTTAAACGTGAGGTTGAAGGGGATGTAACAAGTGCATCCAAAGCTAAAGTAGCTATTTATTCATGCCCAGTAGACATCACTCAGACAGAGACTAAAGGGACAGTCCTCATCAAGACTGCTGATGAGTTGTTAAACTTCAGTAAAGGTGAGGAGTCTCTGCTGGAGAAGCAAATCAAAGAGATTGCAGATACCGGAGTCAAGGTTGTTGTTGCTGGTGCTAAATTTGGTGATATGGCTCTACATTTCTTGAATAAATACGGACTGATGGCTGTAAGATTGAATTCCAAATTTGATTTGCGTCGACTTGCCAAAACCGTGAATGGCACTGTAAGTATTGATAACCTAGCTTTTTAGTTTTTATGAATTTACTTCATAATTGTTTTGCAAAGTCTGTTAAATAACAACTACACTTAGCTGAAATATTTATTGTATGAAATGCATACTGTTAAAAGATTACAATTTATTAGTTTTGTTTTATATAAGTTTGTTTTTTGTTAATTATTTAAATATTATAAGTAATGTAAATAAAATTGTGGCATTAAACTTTTTACATTATGTAATTTTATTTTGTAGTTGAATTGGTAGAATTAATCTAATTTAGAGATAAGTGTGTATTAAACAGAATTATATTCATTATACAAACATTATTTTAGGTTCTACCTCGACTTACAACTCCAACTGCACAAGAGCTTGGTTATTGTGATACAGTAAAAGTAGATGAAGTGGGAGACACAAGAGTGGTTGTATTCAGTATGGAAAGCAAGGAGTCTCGTATTTCCACCATTGTTATTAGAGGTTCTACTGACAACTATATGGATGATATTGAGAGAGCTATTGATGATGGTGTCAATGCATTCAAAGGAATGGCTAGAGATGGAAGGTAGGTTAACATGTAAAGAAATATATGGGTGGTATCTAAAAGTTTTGATAGTATTGAACATCAATTTAATTCAGAGAAAATTTAAGGTTTTTTGAAGTTATACTTCTTTAGGCGCGTTATGAAAAAATGATGAGAGTGAAATTTTAAGATGCGCGCGCACCTGTGACACAAAATTAACAGTATGAAGTCGTCTGCTTAACCGCTCATTAAGTCTCGAAAAAATTATATATATATATATATATCTATATATAATTATATATATATATATATATATAAAACTATTTTTTAATGATGCTAAAGAAGTATAACTTCTCACGCGCGTACATAAGTACATGCACCCATTTTTTTTGTTAAATTAACAAAAAATAACCAAAAACACGACAAAAGTTATTCTAGCTTCACTTTTTGTTTTAATTTTCAGATATGTACCAGGAGCAGGCGCTACAGAGATTCAACTAGCTGCAAAATTACTTCAATACGCCGACACATTGCCAGGTCTTGAGCAATATGCTGTAAGAAAATTCGCCATCGCTTTAGAAGGCATTCCGCGTGCCTTAGCTGAAAATACTGGATCAAATGCCACAGAAGTGATAAACAACATCTACAAAACACAAAAAGTAAAAAATAAAGTTTTAATACTTCATTATGTAGAATGTTAAGAATTAATTTAAGGATGTCACCAATAAACTCGCTATTTTTTTAGGATGACAAGAATGCTGGTTATGATATTGAATCGGAAAACAATGGTGTTTGTAATACACTAGAGAAAGGTGTGTTAGATTTATACATTCTGAAATATTGGGGCATGAAATATGCAGTTGGTGCCGCTACAACAATCTTAAAGGTGGACCAAATCATCATGGCCAAGAGGGCAGGAGGACCAAAACCGAAAGCTAAAGCTGACAGTGATGATGAATCTTAATAATACACACTAATATAATGATTATTTTAACATAGTATTTGCTAGATTAAAAAAAAATTGCTACTTACTACTTTTGCTTTAACACCTTTATTTTTAATAAAAACATCGCATTTAGTTTTTCACTGTTATTTGAATATAGATTCAAATGTCATATGTACTAAAAGTTTTCATTAAGGAAAACATAATATTTAAATAAATATTTAATTTAACCAAAATATTTCTTTTATTGTAAACTAAGTAAGAAAACACAGTAATAATACACAACTTTTACTTGCACTTTCAAGTAACTTATGTTTAACAACTAATAAAGTGGAGAAAGTGCAAGTAATTTGTGTATTAATACTGTGTACAATGTATTTCCATCAAGAACCTACAGTACATTCAATAACATAATATGTAAGTAAGAAAAGGCGCAACCGCTGATAAAACGTTCGTCAACGACACTACAAAATAAAGTATCTAATGCTTGAAATAATACACACAATATTTTTATTTCCATTTATTTGTCTAAAATACTTTTCACACCAAACACATTTTGGATCACCTTTGTTCATGAGAAACATAACACAGACCATATGACTAAGCAAATCATCAACAGCAAACATTTTCTATGTTGCAATACTACAAAGATTAAGTAGTTTTCAGATGATCCAAGTCTTTTACCTCCCACATACATACTAAACTAAATATATCACATAAGTACAAAATAAGCACATTATCGATTAAAGTAATGCACTCATGGATTATAGGCAGTAAATAAAATATAAAACTAAGAAAATCATAAATAAGAAGCCTTTTCTGCGCACAAAAAAGTAATTTTATGACTAACATCACAGAATTTTTATATATAGTAAAATTAATACTGGTAAATATAAAATAGCTGAGATACCTTAAATAAATTCATTGTCACAAACTTATGAAATAATAATGATACACAAAATATTCGAGAGTAAAGTAAAAGATAGGAATTTTTAAGTCTCGTCATTTGTAGCAATTCGAAATAATATTAAATAGGATAAAAGTTGCGGCAGTCAATTTCATTTTAAGACCAAAAAAATGAGATCATCAAATGCATCAATCTAATAAAATAATAACACATCTAGTCTAGCAAAATTAGTATCTATGTTTAGAACAAAATTATAATAGAAGATTAATACAATGGAATACACAATTGAAGTAAAAATGCAATTTTTCCTACAGAGGAACATAAGTTTTCACTCAATTATTTAAAGCTCATCACTGGAGAGGACTATTTAAATTATTATATACATTCAATGTAGTATTTTTTACAATTTTTGCTGCAAATTACTTATTTAAAATAATTTCAGCATTGTTGCACATAAA
The DNA here is from genome assembly GCA_905187575.2 of Celastrina argiolus. Taxonomy (NCBI): domain Eukaryota; kingdom Metazoa; phylum Arthropoda; class Insecta; order Lepidoptera; family Lycaenidae; genus Celastrina; species Celastrina argiolus. Next base: position 9,972,080 of record LR994589.1, read on the forward strand.
GTAGGTACTTATAAGTATCTAATTTAATCGAGTAAATATTTTAAATTAGTTACACACCCATCGTAACGTGGCCACTAAAGAACATTCAAGATTAGGCATATTAGAATTAAATTCACAGATCTATAAAGGAAACATTGATACAAGTGAAACTACTAAAATGAAAATTAAATATCTATAAGTAGTTTATAATGATGAAAAAATACTTTTCATTTTCATTTCATTAGCACATTCACAGATATTCTCAAAAAATATAGAATTTTCATACCCAATGGCGAAATTCATTATAGACTTAAGTAATATTCCACATACAAAATATAAGTACCATTTTAAGTCCAGTCCATTGTTTTTACTTCGTTTTATGTAAAATTGTAGATTGTAAGATAAATTTTCCATAATATAAACATATTAAGACAACTAGACATCAATATAAAATGTATCTTCGAACGAGGACAAGTCTTGTATTATATTTTATATTCACAATTAAACTCGTAAGAACACAATACAACTAGCAAATTTCAACGATTGAATGATAATTAATATAATATGTTGCCAGTCCTATATTGTTCTGAATGAGATGCAAATATGGTGTGACAGGCCTTTACTAGTGTTAAAGTGAGCAGCACATAATATTCTATATATAGCACATTTACCAAATTACTAATTAGTAAGTTTCACTTAGGGCTGATTTATGATAGGACATCATTAGTACTACTAGAAGGAGCACAAGCGGTGACCTAACCTTTTCTCACTATACACTATTTTTAGTTTCAGTCAGTCAAATTACCACTGTTAGATCCTTTACACACGCGCCGCATCTCAGCGGCGTTGGTGCATTATAATCGGTGCTGCGGCGCATCTGTAAGCGTACTTTACATGACTATGCCTTTGTTGAAACATTATTAATTATAATAATGTTATACTCTGTTCAGATCCAAATCAATCTATACGTAAACAACGAAAAATATAACGCTATAATGCTACAAATTTAAATGTCACATTAAGCGATTTAAAAAAAAAATTATTTAACAGTGTCCTACAGAAAATAGCACCAGCGCCACCAACGCTAGTCTTATCTTTTCTTATTCTGACGTCACACGTATAACTAGACGTCTCGCTCTGTGGTGCGCACATTTAGTGATTACAACTGCGAGTGCGTGGTGCGTATATCAAGAGGCGAGGCGGGGACACGGCGACCGAGGCGCGGCCCGTGCTCATCGGAGCCAACTTGATGCTGGATCAAGTTGGCCCTGATTGCCTACCTCATCGTGTTAAACGTTGTTTTTTTTTTCAAATAAGAAAACTGTTAAACTTAAATGTCAATCGATTGAAAACTGTTTCAAGAGTATGAGATATTCGACTAAACGGCAATCACAATGTCGATCCATTGAATTAGATTCAAGAGAAGGTGTAAGAACACCAACTCTAGCGATAGCGCTATCTCTTTGATATCACTAGCGGTTTTGCTCTGATACGGCGCGCACGACTACAATGGTGAGTGCGTGGTGCGTGTATCAGAATAGCTGAGGCGGCGGTACCGCGACGACGGCGGCGCCCGCGCGGCCCGTGCTCAGCGGGGCCAGCTTGCGCCAACTATTGCCCTCCTCGTCGAATACCTCCACCACGCAGAGATACTGCACACCGTCGTAGCCACCTAGGAAACGACATAATAGGAGTATAAGAAATGCAAAAGTTTAGTAAAAAGAAATTCTGCAAAGGGGTCTAAGCGTAACTAGAGAGTAGAAAAGCATTTTATGCAACGTTTTTGATGAGCTTCTCGTCGTCTCCGAGGCGTTTTTCACTCATCCTTAAAAGGACATAATATAACGGATAGAAGCATAGAAAGGTATAACTGAGTCCCCCCAACTCACCGACGGCGATGATGCGGTCGCCCAGGAGGCATGAGCCCACGGCGTCGCGCGGACAGGTCAGGCTCGCCAGTAGCACCCACGAGTCAGCTCGCGGGTCGTACCGCTCCACGCACGCCAGCCGCCCGCCAGCGCTGTTCGCCGGCGCCTCGTGCCCGCCCAGCGCGTACAGGTACCCGCTCGCCGCGCATACCTGGCGCCGGTATAATATATACAGTATAGTAATGTAAAACACAAGAAACCAGCCGAGTGTAAGTCAGACTTGCGTAGAAGTGTATGTTATTGTATGGGAGTATCTCTTATATATTTATTTTTAGAAATATATTATTTATTAAACGTTCTTGAGATATAGCATGACGACAGACTGACAGACTCCGACAGTCTTATAAAAAAATCGACAGTTCATACTTATACTCGCGCTAGTAAGTGACTATTAAAAAAAAATCCAATACTTTTCGTCTTACTACAAACTCGCGAGTGAGACAGTAATATATATATCTCTCTCTCTTCATATACGTACGCTAACACCGCCGCGGCGCCGCTGCATGGGCGCGCAGTTAGTCCAGTGGTTCGTAGCGGGGTCGTAGCACTCAACCGAGCGAAGACAGGAGCCGCCGTCGCGTCCCCCCACCGCGTAGAGCTTGCCGCGTAGCGCAGCTACGCCGCACGTGCTCCGAGCGCCCGCCATCGGCGACACAATACTCCACGAGCGGGAACACGCATCCCAGCTAGGGATGCCAAAAATTATTTAAATAATAGATTAATCAATTAAAATTGATCATTATTATATAATTTGCTTTAGTTACAAGAGAGATAGAGTTAATTCACTTGAAATAAAAACAATGCGGTAAAGTTCTTTAACAAATGGGATCTTTAAACTAAAACCAATAACAATATACAACATCGTGATTAATAAACGGATTTTTTTAATAAGGGGACGGCAGACTAAATCTAAAACTATATATATACGATAAAATTATAACTGCGTCATTGGATTTTTGATAAATCAATTTCCCTAGCCGCGAATTAATCCTGCTGAGAGTAAAAAGCATTCCGTATATTTACTCCATTCAATAACAAGATTGACAGCTCAAATGTGAAACAAATCCTAGAAAGTTACGACATATGGCAAAGTTAAGAAAAGTGCTTGTTTTTAAAAATAATTATTTTCTATCTTCATGCCAAAAGATGGCCTGCGGGTTTTTTAAGTCAGTTTTCTCAGCGGGCTAGGGTTGAACCGTTTGAACCAAACAAGCTTTTAGTCAACAAAAAGGCTACTTATTCTTTGTCGATTAAAAGCTTGTTAAGTTTCGATTGGAGATAAAATAATCCTGATTTAGATTTTAAATAAATATACACCGTTCCACGGAGTTCAAATAGATCCACCCGTCGTGGCCGCCCACGGCGTATATGGGCGCGCTGGGCCCCTCCCCCAGCACGGCCACGCCCAGCCCGTGCCGGTGCGTGTTCATCGGCGCCAGCGTGCTCCAGCTGAGCGACGTCAGGTCGAAACACTCCACCTGGAATGTTGTTCATTCATTTACAAGTTTCCTAATAAAATATTAATGACCAGCTAACTTTAGCTGATCTTAAGTACCGGGAAAACATTTAAAATGTATTTTTGCTTTAAGACACAATTCTCAAAACCTTTTGTAAACATGTGTTTCGGAACGCGCGCTGTTAAGCGTGTGTGAATGCGCCGCCGCGCGGAAGGGAATTCTCGCATGATATTTTAAAATATTGTTCCTTATGTGCTGAAGCTAACTGTAGGGCAGTTCGAGTATATTAGTTACATGAGCCTAAGCCAAAGCCTTCTACTGTGTTCTATCAGATGATGGCACTCTTACAACGAGTATGAGGCCTTATTAAGGCGAAATTATACGATCTATGTGTTACGATCAGGGGGCTTACACTTCAATCTGATTCGGTTTTGATTTACCAGTTAGATATAATTTTGATTCGTACTCCCGAACAAAATCAAAATGGCGTTGAGATCGTGTGTTATCAGCGTCGTTAGCTGTATCCGGATTGTGGCGAATTAATTACTTTATTGAAAATATTATGTCAGTGTCATATTTTATATAAATGATAATCTACATTAATATTATAAAGAGGAAAGATTTGTATTTTTGTATGAAACGACTTAACTTAAAAAGTACTGGACCGATTTTAATATTTTTTTTTTTCATTAGAAAGCTACATTATAACTGAGTAACATAGGCTATATAAAAATCAATTGCTGTTCGTTAGTCTCGCTAAAACTCGAGATCAGCTGAACAGATTAGGCTATTTTTGGTCTTGAAATATTCGTGGAAGTCCCGGGAAGGTTTACACGGTTTCCATGCTCAACGAAGTGGGCACGGATCAGCTAGTTAATAATAAAAAGAAAAGTTCATGTTCAGTGTTTACATTCAAGAAGCAATGACTGTAGCTTATACGAAAAATTATTGATCAATAAAATATTAATAATGCAGCTACATCTAGTAACATTTTCAAGGAACTTTTAACACTGTCTGTCATTGTAGACGTTGTGTCCCGTCGACAGTTTACGGCGCGTATCTTAATAGATTACCGGCTTTCGTAAATTCGCTGAAAAGTCTCCTCTATTAGCTTCTTTAATAACGTTAAAAATATTTGAATCATAAAAATATAAATTTTGCATTCTTCAATCAAAAACACTAAAATAAGTGAATTATATCACGCATACGAGCCCTCTTTAGCTATCGTGTAATTGACGTTTTGTTTACGATACTGCTACGCGATTATCAGCAGATTGATACGGTCGGGAGTACCAAAAGTTACGATCTAACGAATTTCTCGATAGTAGTTAGTTCCAAACGGGGCCACCGCGACGTCGTGCGCTAGTAAGAGTGTCGCGAGTATCAAAAGCTGTTGATATCGAACTGATTTGATTTCGATTGAAGTATCGTAAGCCTGCTGCGTTGCCAGACGTCCCGATTATTAAATCAAATTTTAATGTCCCGCGCGGGACAGGCTCAGTACCGCTTTTCGGGAATAACACGACCGTGTGTGCAGAGTACTGAGAAAGCGCGGACGGGTGCCACAGCCTACAGGCAAGTGTGGACTGGCCGCCTTAATTTTTACCCGACTTCGGCGAAGCCAAAAGGAAGGGTAATGATTTTGGCAGTCTGTGTATGTATGTATGTATGTTCCCTCGTAGCGGCTAAACTACTGGTCCACTTTTAATAAATCGATTGGTAATGATGCCGCTAGTAGCATAGGCTATATATTTTTTCGAAAAATTTTGGATTTTGAAAATTAAACCTCAAAAACTATCTCAAAAAGAAATTAAATTAAGATAATTGTCTCGTGTTTGGTATCAAAAGATAGGTCTTGGCAAGCACATCACGAATATGTATTTAAATATTTTATAAATTTTTACATTTTATTGTTAAATTCAAAATAAATGTTTAAAATGCGGTCATACAAGTAGTATCTAGGAGTTGTTTAGTTACATATCTATGTAATGGTTAATTTAATAAAAATAAAACAATTGTTATATTTGATATGGAAACAGAAAAATATTAAATAAAAAAAGATTAAACAACTAAAACCCGACTTCGCAAAAAATGGGTCTAAAAAGGCTGAAACAAGAAAATAATTCAAATTAAAATCCAGAAATGCATGGGTACAAAAGTGGTCAAGGTAGAGCCGTGGTCCGCTAGTAAAATCTAAGCATCAGTTTACACTGATATACTGTAGAAAAAGCTGGAAAGAGCTATTTGCCTGCCGTTGCAAGGTTCGATGCCGATAGCGGGTGCGACCACGGCTCTACCTTGACCATTTTTGTACCTATGCATTTCTGGATTTCAAATTGAATTATTTTCTTGTTTCAGCCTTTTTAGACCCATTTTTTGCGAAGTCGGGTTTTAGTTTTTTAATCTTTTTTTATAAAATAAAATTTCTATGGATATTTTTATTATCTATTGTCACATAACGTTATTTGAATTCAAATAAAAAGATGAATATTCAAAAACTTTTGAATATTATATACATTTATTTCACTATGTCCCGGTTTCGACGAAAGAATCCCGCTTTTTTCAAAAAGTTCCAAAATCCCGACTTGGCAAAAAATATATCTGGCAACGCTGATAACGATATACACGTAAAGTAAAAATTTTAGGTACAGTTTTGAATTTTGAACAAATTTTTAGAACGAGTATTGTGCAAACAGAGGATTGCAAAATTTTCACATTTATAATTTTTATAGTCAAGGTTTGCTGCTGCTGCTTATATATTTTGTTAAAAATGCGTAATTTAAAAAAAAATTGAAAATTATCACTACTCAAGCTTTGAAAGAAGAAAGAATTTTATTGCCAATCTTTCTTTTAGATTTGATAGACTACATCAACATTTTTTGCTTGTGTTAAATGAGTTAAAAAACCACTGAGGTAAATCCAAACATGTATGAAGAAAATATTGTGACTTATAATAATCTTTATAAGTAGTTAACAGAAAATTGGAATAAATAAATAAAATATATTCACCGTGTTCAAAGTTTTCAGGCCATCTCTACCACCAACTACAATTAATTTATTTTGCATCACGGCAACTCCAAATTGCAGCCTTCTTGCGCCCATTCTCATAAATGGTGTCCAAGTATTTGTTCTGGGGTCATACATTTCCATATTACTAGCACCCTGAAAATAAAAAAATCACATCTGATTCTATAATCACCTCACTACTAAAAATATTTAAACTATCGATTACTTAATCAGTGTTCTTATTATTTTTTGTCAGTGGACTTTTCTAATGGATAAGACAAAGAACAAAGGAACATAATATATTAGCATAGAATAGGTAATTAGTTGTGTAATATTTTTATTAGTAAGATAGATGGTATTATAATGTTCGAATAAATTCATCAAAACTATATGATACACATACAACTTACCATAAATATTAATAATTATTATAGTGGAACCATGTTTTCGTAAGTATTTTAATTACAATTCATTTTATTTATTTCTCCTCACAATACATAATCTTATAAGTAACTAGTTAACATTTTAAATACATTATAGGTTTAACTATTATATTATATAATAGTTAAACTATTGTTATAATATAGTATTTTAATTATTTTTAAAACATTTTGTAAAATATAAAATCCTATTACCTTGTACCCATCCATTCCTCCAATGGCAAGTAATCTACCAATTGTTGATGTTCTAGGTCTAGTTCTGTTTGAGAATAAAAGAGACCTCCTCTCTGGCAGTAAATGCCACTTAACTGCTTCCATAATTAATGGCTGGCATTCAGGCACATTGCCACAAGCTGACTCCACTTTGTCTATTAAGTACTGAAATTTGTAAGTATAACTTCTAAAATCCAATAATGGTATTTTAATAACAATATAGAACAGATGATGGGTACCATAGTAAATCAAATTCCAACTCCTCTCCTAAATCTCATTAAAACAAATTACTTACAGATTAATTCAAACAAACCAGTTTAGTACAATGATGTACAAATATGGTTAACCAGGAATTGTATGGTTTCTTTGTTTTAATTCAAGGCTGTTTTTATTAAGTGAAAGGTTGTACTTATAAATTGTATAAAAGTTAATCATACCTCAGAAGAAAGTAAAGGTAGTTTGACTAATTTGAGTAGCGATGGTAAATTGTTCTCTCTATTGTCATTGTCATGTTGTACCCAAGTCATCAGGCTTTCAAACACATTCTCTTCTGATAACACATTAAGCTCATCAGATTTTAATAAGCTAGCCAATTGATCAGCCTCTAAAGCAAGAAACTCTTGATGCTTTACAACCTGTAGAAACATAATAAACAAAGAAGTATTGAAATGTTCATTGTTCCAACATTTTTTCACTATGTAAAAATAGTATAAAAGTACCTGCATATAGTGTTGATAACTGTACTCAAGAGCCTTCGCATGCAGAGATAAACATGATTGCTGTTCAGCAAACACAGCAATTCCCAAACAATTGCAAGGATCCAACTGTTTTTCAAAGAAGTCACAGCATGCCTTTGTCACTGAATTTAGCTGCAGTAAATTTGCAGTTGTCATTAAAATTTCTGCTGTTTCACTGTTGAGTTCTGAAATAAAGTTGAACATGCATTATCTCAAACAAAAAAAAACAATTATAAAAATAGCAATGGACTTTACCTATAATGCCCGTGTAACAATAATTGATAAGTGATCTAAGTGCTTGTGGATCAATTCTCTCTAAAGTAATTTCTGATGACCAGGCTTCTCTGAGCGATCCTGTGAACATTGCTGCGAAATACTCACTGCATGACGCTAATACAACTTTATGTGCTGGGATCCTGCCACAAAAAATCAAATTTTTAAAACCAGGAATACATAATGATATATCGAGTGAAAATGTATAAAGTTTAAGATAATAATTGTATAAATAGCTAACAAAGCTGCTGAAGTTAAGACAAAGGAGCTATTGTTAGTGAGCGATCAACAAAGAAATCTATAGAAAAGAAATACCGGCATTGTCCAGCAATAAGCACAACATCGCACAGCTTCTGTGATTGATAATATCCATTAATATTTTTTAATGTAGATTCTGAATGTTTCTCATCACAATGGCATTCTTCGGAGTTAGATTCGCTCGACAAACTTATCTGACTTAATTCACGCGGAAGTCCTTCATCGGCAGAAATAGTCGAGATGTTATCCTTCGAATTTTCACCCTTTCTGTGATCACAACCAGCCATTTTTAAGTTTTTGGGAGTAACTCCTATAGTCCAAATTAATATTTATTTTAAACTTTGAATAGCCTTTCTGTTTTGTTGAATACAAAAATGACAGTTTAATAAATTGAAAACAAAGAACTGTCAACTGTCAAAATATTTTATCTTCTCCTTCTTTGATACGACGACAGCGTAATATTATTGCCAATGTCAAAAACCAGCGCGATGTTTAAATTAAATGAAGATAGAGGGTTTTGTAATGATAGAGAATAGATATTATTATTATTATTACCCATAATCTGTGGACTTCGCTCTAGGAGCGCTGTCAAAAAAACCGTCATCTCGTGTAAACATTATTGTTTAAAATTAAAGTCCTATTTTAGTTGTCTATTAGTTTGTAGTTAAAAATGCGTAATTAAATAGTAAAAGAGACAATGACAAACTAAGACACTACAGCACTATGCATATGTCAATACGCCATTTTGGTACTGTTCCGATTAATAGTTTCTGGCTCGTATATTTTACGTTTATGCCCAGTCCATTTGATTTTTTTTAAAAAAAAGGGTAAAAATTAAATATTTAGGAAATCTGAAATTGAAACAATTGAAAGAGAAAAGAATGAAAATGTATAGTCATTAAAATTTTTATTAACAAATTACGTTTACTTTTACATGTGAAAAAATAAACCACAATCAGGAAAGCTAATTTTATCTAAAATTCCATAAAAATATCACGAAATGAAAAAAACACCGCCATTATTTTTGCGTTAATCAGTCTTTACACGTAGCAACAGATAATATTGACTTAACATGTCGGTAATAAATTATTATTTATATTTATATTTAGAAACATTTTAGAAATGTTTTTAAATGTTTTTATTACATTACATCTATCGCCTATTTTTCAACAACAACGAAAGGAATAAAATCAACTTAACTCTGGCAACTCTATTTTACGCGCAACAAGACTCTTACGACCTTATCATAAGGTTCTATTTTCTTTATTTTAGCTACAAGATGAACAGATAGGTACAGCTCATTCCTTTTGTACATAGTACTTATTACTTCCATGGGGACGAAACAGGCTCGCAATAAAGACGTTCCAAATTTAAAAGTAAACCGTTCGCAGTCTGTGCAAATATTAAGCTTGTAAGTTGTAATTGGCTGGGCAGAAGTTGAAGAAAAATTCAAATTTTAAACAAAATTTTTATTTTTTACTACATTTACAAATTACAAAACTTCTGTTCTGGTGCAAAAACGTATTTTTAGTAAAATAAATCCATTTTACATGGATTATAATGAAAAAGTATTTGTAATTAAAAATATTGATATGATTATAGGTGAGTATATTTTGTTTATATTTTACCATAGGTAATATATAAACAGAATAGGTTAAATTACCTATCGATTTAATGAAAAAAAACTTAAGATTATATATTTTGTAAAAAATAACGTGTACTTGAGTTAAAGTTGTATTTCCGACTAGAAAGTTTTGACTGGTAAGAAGGTAACGTGAATATAATAATTATAATATCTTAGATTATTAATTGGTCTCAGCGCCTTCGACTAGATAGAGCGATGTCAAGAAATGACAGATTCCTGAATGCGGCAACTTCTTATTGTAGTGTGTGTAAAACAATGCGCAAAGATTGTAGTGTGCATCTATAATTGTGTTGCCAGCTACTTGACTAGTGCCCGATCAATAGGGAAAATATTTCGTCGCTGTGGTGTGGTAATTTATCAATATTAATAAATAAAAAAAATCTTTAACATGAAATCAAAATCATTTTTATGAAGGTTCTTCTTCTTAATCTTAAATAATTATTAGGCATAATTTTCAAAAAGAGTTTTTATTTTAGTATCTGGGAGCACGGCAGTTTCCCCGCCAAGTCGAGCGCGAAGCAAACACTGCCGTACCATCCTTTTCAGGCACCATTTTGTCGCATTCTCAAGCCCCTATTTGAGAACCTCCGGATAAGACCAGAACGCAGAAATTTTGGTCATCCAATAAGCTATAAAATCTGTCAATAATTAGAAATCCATCTGTCAACGGCCAAGTCACACAACATTAACTATAATTATATATATATATATACTATAATTATATATATATATATATATATAGAACCCTGTTAGGCCATGCACTAAAAAGTATCCTATAGGCAGTTTCCAGTGCTCAGTTAAACAAACTAATAGGAAGACATAATATGCCTCTGAAGCTAACACAGAAGTGTCATTTACACCAGTGCCCATGTCAATATACGAGTTTGATTTTGGTCCCACATACTTTTCTGGCGTATGGCCATTTCATCTGAAATTAGCGCGCAAACAACATTACATTTATCACATTAAGAAGGAGCGTTTACTTTACTAAAACTATTAATAAAGTAAACGCTTCTTCAGTAAATCCTGGAGCGCCATCGATGATGACAAATTTACTCCTTGCGTAATTATATGCCGATGGGGAATAGAAGTTTAAAGTCAAACAGATTTTTTTAAGTTTCTTATAATATTTCGGTATAATTTTCTTTTCGTTTTTATGCTTTTTGTATATATTATGAAACAAATCCGCTGTGACAACATTTTTACTAAGAATGATATATATATCAAGGAAACGTTCATGATTCAAAATTTTAATAAGGCCTTAAAAGTCATGTCCTATCTACTAGTCAAATATAGCCCCACCCGCCTCTTTCCCTCCGCGAATCCTTCAGTTTTTGACATATAAATTTCGAAGTTTTATTTGCAGCGCAAAATGCGCTGGAAAAGTGTGTTGTTTATTCTAGTTCAATCACCTATTTTCCTTAACTAGAGTGAATCGGGCAGAAGTCGATACGAACGAAATATACTTCCGAGTATACCAACATAATATAGGTATTATATTATATATTATGTTATATTATACTCGGAAGCAGAGGAATAACGCACAAATTAGACATTAGCTGATAATATCCTCCATCCGAGATGGCGAGTTGCGTTTCGTTTCACCTTTTCACATAATTAAATTTGAAAACTGTACTAAAGCATAAAGTTTACGTTCCGTTTCGCATCATTGAAATAATATTTGAACATTTTTGATTTGCCTGTCAAGTCGTAAACAATATGTTTCATGACATGACGTGGCAAACACGGGTAATCTGATACTAAATATGGTTAAACATTTTTGAATACAAGGCAACATTGAACACAAAGCGGTACTCCGATCGGAGATTTTAGGATTATATTATTTGACTGTGTTTTAGAAGATTTATACAATACTTACTAATGGTATGTGATGCCAGTATTTTTCTTGTTTCATGTAGTATTGGGTCATAAACAGAACATGAATAAAAAGTGTGCAAGGACTAACAAATTATTAAGACACAGTAAATATGTCATATTACTCATTTAATTTATTTACAATTAGTTCATACGACAAACATACATAACATTTTCTACATTAGTAATATAAGTTTTAAAAATATTCTAATAGAAATATCGTTTTCGTACCTTCCCGTGGACCGTGTCCAGCCTAGGTTTTTAAGTTTATGACCGAAATTATGATAAAATTATTTAAAATTTTAAGTAAATGTCCTTTTTTATCTATTAATTATATAATCAAATTTTGTTTCCGAAGTTTTCGTAATATTTACTAAAGATTCCTTGGCACTATTGTACATAAACAAATGGTTATCAGTACCGTGACTCCTTCCGTGGACCAGACAAATTGGATGTTGAGTGGTCGATAAACAGAACGCAACTAAAAATATGTTTTTGAAATGGCAACGTTTCAATCTGTCAGTTCATGTTTACAATGGATGCGGACTGATCGTGCGCTCCGTCAATTAAAATACAAATTTCAACAGAATAACTGTTTTATTTAGTTGAATGTCAAAGATCATTGCGTCTTTTCTGTGCCTACAATATTAAGGTAAGTATTTTATTCAAATATACCTAATTCTGTTGATAAAGAATGTTTAAGCGGCCATTTTAAAAAACACAATTACTTGCGAGCTAACCTATAAATGCCATGCACTAAACCGCTTTTTATGATTTATTTTCTCCTCCGTGGACCAACTTTTCGGTGGACAGTCACTCCTATGGACGTGGTCTTTTCTGTGGTCATTCCAAGGAGGCTTAGTTGTTTGTCTTGTGCTACTGATGTAATTTGTCCACATTTTGAAATTGGTCAGATAAAGGTTCCAGTCATCTACTCACATCGGTTGCATAGCCCCTCGATTGTTGACGAAAGAAATGCATCACCGAGAAGTGTAGAAACAGAAAATGCATCTACAATATCCTATAGGTCAGATTTACTTACCCCTGAAGAAGGTACTCCTCATCATCTTCCTCCTCGTTCTTATAAAAGATTGTATTTCCCATCGGATTCTGATGATTCTGATGATATTTTTTCTACACGACATAGTAATCCTCGAAAATCAAACAGAACAATTTATTTTAAAGCACTACTCTGACAGCGAAGACGACGACTCTATTTTCTAGCCTATAATCGACGATTCTTTATGATTAATATGTAACTACTAACTAATTATAAAGTAAATCGGTAGGTATATAATAATTTGTTAGTAAGTTTTCGACATATTTTATTATTTTGCTATTCCATTTTTATTTATCAACAATGGTCAGTTAAAAATCCACGGAAGAGAAATCTTTCCTGTGGACAAAAAGTTTTTTTTTTTTTGTTATTAAGGAAAATGTTAATTTTCTAAGGCATTTTTTTATAATACGAATATAGCACACCAATTTGTTGAGATTCTAAGAATACTTTAATTTTTCTTTTAGTTTAGACAGCCAAAGTGCAACTTTCGTCTTTTCTGTAGATTTGTAGTCTATTCCGTAGACGCTTAATAATTAAAATATACAATAATTAGTACAAATTAAGTGTTTGATCTCTGACAATATTTTTATGTTGATTATTTTATTATATTTTTCAATATATGCTAACTTTGAACAAAAAAAAATGCCGTTTTATTTTTTCATTTTTTGAATCCTTCATTTGTTTATGACCCTATTATTTTTACATAGTTTGACTATGCAAATCGGCTTTTCGCTTTTCGCTTTCACACAAATCTTTGACAAATTATCGAGACGTCTACTTCACTTTACGCTTGTAGCGCGACTGGCGCGGGTACGCCGAATTCGGCGTATTATTTGTTGCCGCATTTTTCAATACGCTGGACGGTATCTAGTCAAAGCGACCAATTATTAATCTATGTATAATATAATATAAAGTATAAAATTATAATTTTAGGTCTTTGATTTCCAAATTTTACGGGCTTGCAATAGTAGTCGTTAGCCTAATACAGCTACTCTACTCTACAGCCCTCTGATGTTGATGACCTCTCAAGTTTTTAAGCATCTTTTGCACGATAACACGTCAAAAAAAGGCGGTACAGATTTAAATTTCAAAACACTTTTTCTTTTAATATGGGAGTGCAGCCTCTTATATTATTATAATAATCTCTTTGCTCTTATTATTATACTAGCTGGGCCCTGCGACTTCGTTCGCTGGATTTTTGAGTGACTTAAACCGTTTATGCAGCGCACGCAACGAAAGTTTCCAAACGTGAATAATTTTCCCCGTTTTTGCAACATTCCTCACTGACGCTTCGCTCCTATTGGTCGTAGCGTAATGTTATATAGCCTAAAACCTTCCTCTATAAATGGACTATCCCACAAAAAATATTTTTTCAAATTGGACCAGTAGTTCCTGAGATTAGCGCGTTTAAACAAACAAACAAACAAACTCTTCCGCTTTATAATATTAAGTATAGATTTTACTAAGGCGACGCATACGCAAAGTTTCTCTGAAAGGAAATTCCGGGTTTAAAAAATTACACATATTTCATCTGGCTGAGGCATTTATTAACATTTATTTTTGTTTTTCATTTTTTATCTTAATACAACATATATAGTAATTAACAATACATAATAAATAGTCCAAAAGTATATTACGCCTACAAAATAGCGTAGTCGTTATAAGATTATCGACGTATGAGTTGCTCGCACACGTCGCCACATGTAAAGGCAACTCATGTATGACACCGGTAGGAATGTTCTAGTGGATCGTGACGGTGGTAAGGTCCTCAAACAGTTTTGGAGTACGTTAAGCAGGCTTCGGGGTCGATTTCGACAGGGAAGAGATCTAGAACGATTCGGGGACAAGTCCGGTCGGTTAGCCAAAACTTCTGTAAACTTTCGGAAGATTACATTCACGTACATCGTATATCTAAATCGTCTAAAAGTAGTTAGCATTTTGTGCGGTTGTAAATGATAAGTTTTATTTTTTAGCAAACATAACATTATGAGAAAATATAATATGTTCTCTATCTAGTGGTAATAGAACGTAGGTATATAATAAGTATCTACAAAAATAGTTTAGTATTTTTAAACAATATCGTTGAAAATGATCGATCAAATTATATTTACTGCACGCAGGCATACATTTCTACCGAAGGTTTTGTATGTGAAACTTCATAAGAAAAATAACAAGGTACAACTACAAGGGTGTCTAAAAATATTGTTTATCAATAGTCATGTTAATGCAAGTATTAGTTAATTTGAGCGTATGTCATTTGTTAGATATTTACTACTTAAAGTCCCGCATCATCTTACATAATTCAATAACGGTTTAAGTATCTAGGGTCAACACGCAAGTTGAAACAACATGTTTAAGTAACTTTATTGCATAGGTACCTGTTCATAAAAAGTAACCATTTTAGTAGCATTACAAAAACAACTAAATATTTAATGATTAAGCTAGAAAATGATACAAGAAAGTAGTCGCCTGCTTTACCGTCTTCATAAAAAAGTAAACTACACACTTAAATACAGACGTAGTATGTATCTATTAACAATATCCTATTTACATAAAATTGACCAAAATTGCTAACCGTTTCAAACAATATGTGAGTGTAAAGATGATAGGTAAAGATAGATGAAACGACATAAGTACATATACTACAAACGTAGCCCTTTGCGTCAGTTAATATCGAGACGCGACGCGGTCCTTATTTTTTGAGGTAGATATAAAAAAACCTTTATTTACTAAACAGAAATATAGACGTTTCATATTGAAATGCGAGCGGCGCTTGGCTAGCTACGAAATATCTTCAATGAAACGTGTCTTTTTGTAAAGTAAAAGAAGCACACATTTTAAATTGCTACCTTAAAACTACGCGCTGCGTCGCGTCGCAATGCGAACAGACCCTTAGTAGCGAACCACCGACAAGCGAACAGTTAACGATAGCCGTATTCGATACCGACACTGCATTACACGTAGAGTAACGATCACATAGATAAGTACATAGTTTATTATATCGAGATCATAATTTGCATCTTAACCTATAATAATATTAAAAATATCACAATAAATTGCTGTGCACATACGAAACAGGCAAATTTTGAGTGCAATTACATTAATGTATTTATTAGCAATAATTTTATCATATACATCGAGGAAGTGAACGTTATATGCGATGCGACTACGTACATCGAGTGAGTCGCGAGAATCATATTAATTTAAACTTAGGTATTTTAATGTACAAATTATAAATTTTAAGCGTAATTTTTTGAAATTGTTTTGTGCTTTTGTGGTTGCAACTTATATTTCAATAAGAAATCATTGGCATTTACTCAGTTATATTTGTTTATTGAAATAATGAAGCGCTGTGTAACTTTTAGCAATTAGATGCTCTACCATCGCTTGAACACAAAAAGTAGAGCTACTAAATACTGAAAAAAAAAATGTAAGTTAGAAAATTATAAACTGAAAATCTAAAAAACGGCCGGTTGCTTTTAAATGATTTTTACGCGATGGTATTTTTTATGTTTCGAAATACCAAAGCAACTGTTTTTCGAATTTCTAAAAGTAAATACCGCAAAGAATGATGGCTCAAGAACTAACGTTCTATCAGACTATGACGGTATTAACTTTACTAATTTCCCTTACTACGACTGTTTTAACTAATTTTTTTTCATAATTTTATGACATCGTTGCTTTAATATTCCTCCTCGAACATAAATAAACCCATCCATGGAAACCATATTTCGCATCATATATTTTTACTATTCATAATAATATATGTCTTAACACGACTGAGTTCTAAACTAGCCGATAATATCTTAAGCTCTAAATAGACATCAATTTTTATTTAAAAATAAGTTTTATTTAATATGTACTATAACTCACAAAAATATGGTGCTGACACACTGTCTCTACAACGTATTCGAGGTGCAATATTACAAACATAGTATTATAATATTCGATAAACATATATAGAACTACTTAACTATAAATCTATTAAACGACTAATATCAACAAATCTTATTATATCGTATATTTGTATATTATAAGTCACATAAACTACTCAAAATGTTACATCGTACATAATATCGACGTAAATAGATTAAATGCTTTATACTTTACTATGCTAATTATAATTGCGATGCGAAATATAGTCTCGTTTCCAAATTGTGCTACTAATACATGAATTGATAATGGCTTTACGAGGTTTTTAATCAATGAATACTTCGAAATATAAAAACGGAACCATAGCATATGCCAATGAGTTCTTTCAAATTATCGCGAATGGAAGAGATCAAATCAATATTAAAGCTAACATTAGAACTAACGTCGTGCGTTGAAGTCGATACAGTCAGCAAACAGTTTAACGAACTAATTAAGAGGCGTAATAATGTAATCTATAGGAACTAATTTTGATGACTAGAATCGTTATAAGTTCAGACTTCTCGGGCAAACAATAACAAAGTGTACTTTCAGTCAAACCTCGTGCTTATAAACAGAACGGCTCTCGTCTTCAGGTATATAAACACTTATCGAGTACCTAATCAAAATTCAACTGATAAAATAGGATTTTAATTAACTGTTTAAATTAATATAGCTGCCCAACATAGACGGCTTCTAGTTTTCCTTGTATATAGTAATAATTAGCACTTTGTTAAGTATAATATTAATCCTTAAGAAATCGGCGTCTTTTTCGAATGGCGAATTAAACCGTATTCAAAACGGACGCCGAAGCCAAAAATAGGCCGAGTAATGAGATAATAAAATAAATTACGAATATGTACAAAAATTATCAATCCTTATCTATTTTACAACCTTCGCAATAAGGAATGCAACGCGTAAGTAAATATCTAAAGAGTGAACTCAACTGACATCAATTAGTTCGGTAAATGAAAGTACTATTTAAATCTATATTTATGTATATGTATTTTCTACCGACTAACAATGTCGACTACCAGTCTCACATTTTAGTTTTAAGGGTGCTATAAGTTATGAAACAGCAGAGAACATTTTAACTGCGAAGGATATTCGGACGAACCAGGCCTTAACCTCTAAACTCTTCGCGACACTGGCAGGGCTGCTCCCGAGTGCACCGGGCTGCACCGCGCTGCACCGGGCTGTACCGGGCCGCACTGGGTTGCAATGGGCTGCACCGGGTCGCAACTTACACTACCTACACTCGTGGGTTTCGGCAGGCCGCACCACTTGATATGTTTCATTACGTTCATTGATCTATCGACTCGCTCGGTTGCGCCCAAATACAATGTTCATCGCAGGTGTGTTCGGCACAGCACAGGGTCGGTCGTGTCACGTGTGTCAGTCTAATTGTAATCCGTGCGGGTTAGGGGTGTCGTGCGGTCGGCGCCGGGATCGCGGGGCAGGCTGCGCGGCGCGGGCGGGGGCGGGGGCGGATTAGCGGCCGCGCGCCCACCGCAGCAGCGCGTCGGCCAGCACGTCCAGATGGGCTTTTGTCTGAAACAGTTAGTTTCACGTTAGCATTCATGATTTAAGTCTTCGTTCAAACAGATTGAAAAATTTGAGTAGTACAAGTCAAAAATTTGTTGCAAAAGTGAAAAACAAAAGAAATTTCTTATGTTTTTCTCTTTTGCAATAAATTAATTATATACAATTAAAATATATTAAGTATTATTTTAAAATTGTTCACGTGAGTTGTTATGAATTTTTATTTTATTTTTATTTATTTATTAAGGTACACCGACAGTACACACATTAAGTACTTAGATAAAATTAAGAGATACAAAATTTTGATCTGATGTGTGTACCAAATTATAGACGTACACATCATTACAAATAGAATGACAAACTATAATATATACTACCTATACATTTAAATTAATAGATATTTTAACAAGAACAAAAGTGTGTAGATACAATCCAACAGTTACTAGTACTAAATATTTTATACTAACTGATTAACATTAAATTACTGTGTAAGAACCCTAACATATACTTTGTGGTAAAAACTAAGAAACCACATAAAGCTCGCAAACAATACAGAAAATGTTGGCGTTATACAGGAGTGGTACGAAGGACATGCATCAAACCGTTTTTCAACTTGTGTATGTTGTTAATAAATATATCTATATCATTACTATTCCTTTTTGAGAGTTATATTGACGAGACATTCTGGTTAAGGGATTAAAGTAGGAAGTATTATTCTTGAAAGTTTTAAGTATAAACAGATAACACTTTATGGCTCTGCGTGCACTATATTTAATATTTTTCAAGGCAGGACAGAAGTTCAAGACAATCAATAATAGAATGTACTATTTTATAAAGGTGAATACAATCAAAGTATATACGACGTGTTTCTAATGTTTGAATATTGAACGTTCGAAGTCGACCCGCATAGCCCAAGTCTGAGCGACCCGGTCTATGCCGATAAAAAACAATCCGAAGACACTTCTTCTGAATCCGTTCTACACAGACTATGTGATTTTTATAATTTTGTGACCATATGACACTAGCATACTCCAAAACACTGCGGACTAATGCAAGGAAAATATAAAGTAGGGTTTGTGGCCTTTTAAACTCTAAAGTAGATCTACAAACAAATCCGAAAAGTCGATGTGCTTTTGATTTATATACTCATAATGGGCTCTGAATGATAGCTTTTCATCAAACAAGACACCCAGGTCTTTTATCAAAATGAATCGGGCAAGCACTTGATTATTAATGTTATAATTGTATGTGATCTTCGTACGTTTATTTGTAAAAGAGATAATGGAGCACTTTTTTATGTTTAAATGCATATGATTGCGTTGACACCAATCAGCTACAGCGTCGAGATCTCTTTGCAGTTTATAACAATCATCACCGGATCCAATTTGATTAAAAATTTTTAAGTTATCAAGCATACAATAAACAGTGACAGGGTAAAAGTGTAATTAAATAATTTATGTAGGTGATGAAAAATAAGGGTCCTAAATGGGAACCCTAGGGAACCCCTGAGGTAACCGTTAACGGCAGTGATAGACACCCCCTAAGAGCTACCAACTGGCTTCGGTTATTAACATAAGATCTATTCCAGCGTAATAAGTTACCAATGATCCCATACATTGATAGCTTTTGACAAAGCAAAGAATGGTTTACTCTGTCAAACGCTTTTGAAAAGTCAGTGTAGATGGCGTCTATTTGACCGCCGAATGCGAAGGTTTGACACAGGTAGTTTTTATAAACCAGAAGATTACTTACTGTAGATCTACCTTTTTTATGTCACATTTTAAAGAATCTTCTGTAGCCATAATATATTTTTTGTAAAAAAAATAAAAAACAAGATGTGAGATTCTCACATTTCTTACGCAGCAATGAAAAGGAATCGTAATCCCGTGGATTTATAAATTTTTTAAAAAGTTTGTGAAATTTGTTATTTTCTTTGATGCATTGAATTAAAGATTTGCTATACCAACTAGGATACTTATGTGACTTATTTTTACTAAATGGCGTATGTTTATGAATTATTTTATAAAAGTTGTCGACACAGTCTTCAACGTTAGATAAGGGCAAAGCGTTGCTCCGGTCAGTGGTGTTCAGTTCATTTTTAATTTTCACTATATCACATTTTGAAAAAATTAAGTGTTTAGTTTTATTATATCATACTGGGGTACGTTATATGTATTTTCATAGCTGGATGATGTTTATCCAAGCGACTCACAGCAAGTGCTTCATCGACCTCTACATTGTAAAAATTAAAGGAAAATTAAATCTAGCGGCCGACCGTTATCGTTCTTTACATGATTATGCTGTTTATGATTACAAGACAGTATAAGTGCATTGAGTAGTTGAAGTTTGTTGCTTACTGAAGCTGATGAAGAGGGGAAACCAGTGTCTAATAAATATGTGACTGGTATGCGATAATCAGGGGTGTTAAAATCGCCAATCAATAAAAAGTAATCGTCAGAAACTTTATTTATTATTATATCTTGGCAGTGCGAATAAAACATATCTATATTACTGATTTTAAGATCTGGTGGTATATAACAAACACAAATGTTAAGCCGAGGTGTGTTAAGACTGTCACTAACAATACTGATCCAAATCCATACCACTTCCCATAATGTTTGTCTAATTACATTAAACATCTTTTGGATAGCTAGCAAGACGCCTCCACCATCATGCTTTTTAGAAAGGATCGTGAGGAGACCTCACGATCGTTTCGAAAAACATGATAGCGATCGTCAATAAACTCACCGTCAAAAATGCTACTATTTAAATTGGTTTCAGTAAGACATAATACATCTTAGTTTGAGTTAAGCAAGATATAATAAAAGTAAGGTCATTTCTTCTTCTATTAATCTTAATATGTGAAGTTTGAGTTTTTGTATCTTAACAAGTGAGCGAAGTTGTTGCGAGGATGTCCACCAAAAAGCGTTCAGAATAACTTGTTATTAAAATTTTAGATGATCGACGATTTGATCAGACTTTCAGAAACCGGAGTAGGTTTTCATTTATTCAGTCAACGTCTATTGCCCAACGTGGATTGTCCACTGTCAAACAATACATTTTGCAAAACATGGGTCCACAAGTGCTACGCGTGTACTCAACGCTACATAGCGTAGCATAGAACTGTGTGGCTGTGGAGTATCATAGAGCTACGCAGCGTAGTATAAAATTGCAGCGTAGCATAGAGCTACGAAACGTAACACAGACCTGCAACGTAGTTTAAAGCTACGCAGCGTAGTATAAAACTGCAGCGTAGCATAGAGCTACGAAACGTAACACAGACCTGCAACGTAGTTTAAAGCTACGCAGCGTAGTATAAAACTGCAGCGTAGCATAGAGCTACGAAACATAACACAGACCTGCAACGTAGTTTAAAGCTACGCAGCGTAGTATAAAACTGCAGCGTAGCATAGAGCTACGAAACGTAACACAGACCTGCAACGTAGTTTAAAGCTACGCAGCGTAGTATAAAACTGCAGCGTAGCATAGAGCTACGAAACCTAACACAGACCTGCAACGTAGTTTAAAGCTACGCAGCGTAGTATATAACTGCAGCGTAGCATAGAGCTACGAAACGTAACACAGACCTGCAACGTAGTGTAAAGCTACGCAGCGTAGTATAAAACTGCAGCGTAGCATAGAGCTACGAAACGTAACACAGACCTGCAACGTAGTTTAAAGCTACGCAGCGTAGTATAAATCTGCAGCGTAGCATAGAGCTACGAAACCTAACACAGACCTGCAACGTAGTTTAAAGCTACGCAGCGTAGTATAAAACTGCAGCGTAGCATAGAGCTACGAAACATAACACAGACCTGCAACGTAGTTTAAAGCTACGCAGCGTAGTATAAAACTGCAGCGTAGCATAGAGCTACGAAACGTAACACAGACCTGCAACGTAGTTTAAAGCTACGCAGCGTAGTATAAAACTGCAGCGTAGCATAGAGCTACGAAACATAACACAGACCTGCAACGTAGTTTAAAGCTACGCAGCGTAGTATAAAACTGCAGCGTAGCATAGAGCTACGAAACGTAACACAGACCTGCAACGTAGTTTAAAGCTACGCAGCGTAGTATAAAACTGCAGCGTAGCATAGAGCTACGAAACGTAACACAGACCTGCAACGTAGTGTAAAGCTACGCAGCGTAGTATAAAACTGCAGCGTAGCATAGAGCTACGAAACATAACACTGACCTGCAACGTAGTTTAAAGCTACGCAGCGTAGTATAAAACTGCAGCGTAGCATAGAGCTACGAAACGTAACACAGACCTGCAACGTAGTGTAAGGCTACGCAGCGTAGTATAAAACTGCAGCGTAGCATAGAGCTACGAAACATAACACTGACCTGCAACGTAGTTTAAAGCTACGCAGCGTAGTATAAAACTGCAGCGTAGCATAGAGCTACGAAAAGTAACACAGACCTGCAACGTAGTGTAAAGCTACGCAGCGTAGTATTAAACTTCAGCGTAGCAATGAGCTACGAAACGTAGCACAGACCTGCAACGTAGCTTAGAGCTACGCAGCGTAACAAGAGCTACAGCGTAGCTACGAAGCATAAAGCCAATCTCCTGCATACTCTCAATATAATCTATTGAAACTACGCATACTATAACTACTAGAACATCTGGTGTTACTTAACAGTGATGACGGTTTCGACTTAAATCTGATATTTACTAGGGAAAGTGATCTGTTTAAGTACGCCAGTAACTAAATTCCATTTATTTTTATAATAAAGATTTTAATTAAAAATTTTAAGGATAAAAGGAATGAATGCGTATTATTAAAAATTCGCACAATTAACCCCAATCATATCATTCAGTTCATGTCCAACATAGAATTACGTTACTATAACACGAAGGAGTCAACACGAAGGAGTCAACAATATATCCAATTGGGTGGTATTGACGATGACGTTATCGTCACCCCATGAGGGCTACTTAGGATAAGCTTTCGAAAAAAATCCAAAACACAAGAAGACATACCGTTTTGTAGAACATACAGGCTTGCCGGTCCTCGTCCTCTCCGTTTGGACAGTCTATGAAGCCATCGCAGAGCACGTGGTCGTCGATGCAGCGGTAGCGGCCCTGCCGGTCCGGCGTGGGGCACGCGAACCGCTCCATGCCGTCCGCGGCCGGCGGACATTCTGAAACACATAGGGTACAGTACAATCAGATATAATAAAAACAAAATTATAAATGTCAACACATTACTGTGTTTGGGATAGCTGTGATGTTTATATTGTAAGTGATCGTGCACGTTCTATCTATTTTTAACCCCTGACGCAAAAACGACGGGGTGTTGTAAGTTTGATGTGTATGTGTAAACGTGTATGTGTCTGTGGCATCATAGCTCCCAAACGGATGATTCGATTTTATTGCGGTTTTTTTTGTTTGAAAGGTATATCAGTCGAGAGTGTTCTTAACTATGTTTGGTGGAAATCAGTTCAGGCCTTTAAGGTCATCAGGTCGTTTGTTAGGTGTAATAGTTAAGTCGGGGGTGTATTTAAATTTTTAATTTAGTTTTTCTTTTATCTCATTTCTCTCTACAGCCAGCCCTATGGGCTGCTGCAAGAGATTTCTTATTTAGAAATAAGCAGTTCCATTGTGTCGTATTTTCATGTAAATAGTAATAATAATAATAATAATACACAAATTATTTGAAGCATACTTTATTGGTTTAATTAAAGTAAAAAATGCAAATATTAGTGTGAATATCCACCTAGAACCTACAGTATATTCAATAACATTCATACATATATTTTGATGAACTTACGTTATGTATAGATATCGCTGTAAAATCCGGATTTATTTTTGGCCTAGGTTTAAATATAACATATCAAGTTATATTTATATAATATAAGTAAATATTATGCAAAAGCTTTTCGAGCATTCTATGAAATGTAATCCATACGCTATACATCTATTTTGTAAATAGTTTACATTTTGTTATCATAATATATTTACAAAATATATCATATGATATATAACGTACGGATTACATTTCATAGAATGCTCGAAAAGCTTTTTATATGAGTTGGAGTTGGTTGTATTGAAGAAGAGCCTGCATAAATATCTGATATCTCTTTTTGCTGCATCAGAAGTCAATAAATGCATAAGCTTGCTCTTTTAAAATAAAACAAAAGGATTGAAATACGTTTGTTAATTCATGGAAAAACGTGTGAACATTATCTTCATGAAACTCGATGCTTTCTCAAGAAATAAGATGTCGCAGTCGTTTACCGCGGGAGCTACGTGAAGGTATTATTTAAACATTCAGACTCGAATGGAAATTGCCATGTGAGCAAATGAAAATAAGACGTCTGAAACATCTCTGAGAAGAACGAAGCGAAGGATCAAAAGATTAAAGAACAGTTAAAAAAAGATAAGATACTTAAATAGGATTTCGAGCAAAACTATTTGTATATTGAATAAAATAAACTTTTCATGTAGATACGGTTGTATAACAGGTGTTCTTGCCAGATTAAGTTGGCTTTAAGCTATTTGTTGAATTGATTTTGTCTAACTTAAAATATTTTTTGGAAAAACAATTTACCTTTTTGTATTTAAATTCCTATTACATCTCATATATACCATCAGTATAGAAATATCAATTGTTATCATTAAGTACCGCTGAGTGCCATTTAAGTTTATGTTAGTAAATTTTCATCCATTATTATATTCATTTCTAAAATATTGGATTGTATTGTTAATGAGAAGTTCCTGGCAAAATTACATGGTAAATGTCGTCATTATGATTTTCTCTAAACTTTAAAAGGTCAAGAACAGAGACTCGGTTAAACTTAGGTAAAGCTCCTGAGACAGTAAGAAACTGTACTGCAACTTGTATCTTAGCAGAGGTTTTAGTGAATTAAAGTAAACTACATACAGATGTAGACTACCAAAATCATGACCCGTTCTTTTAGTTTCCCCGTAAAATTTACTTTAATTCACTAAAACCTCTGCTAAGATACAAGTTGCAGTACAGTTTCTTACTGTCTCAGGAGTCTTTTATACCCTGTGGTATAAAAGACCGCTTGCTATAAATCTAGAAATGTTTTTTTTTCTATTTATAATTTTTATTGTAGCATAAAAAGCTGATTAAAAAAAAATATATTACACTATATATAATTATGTTTATGCCTCAACTACTGATCACATTTTAATAAAAGAGAGAGATTCGTAATAGCACCCTGGGTAACATAGGCTATATAATTTACATAGTTTATTTCAAGTAACTTGTTGCCCACCAACTTTTCACATTTAGCATTAAATGCTTCGTTCATACACGTTCTTTTTTCATAATTCGTACAAATTTATATGCTCAATAACATTTCTCTTTACGCACAATGGATCTCTCTTAGTATAAATATGCTTACTAACAAGAGTTCATCGACACCACCACGGGCATGCGTAGTAGAGTACGCCACGATTCGCGATATTATACTTCGTTATCGCAAAATCTACAAAGTTCAATGTTTTATATAATCATGGTTAGAATTGAAATATTTTATGACAGTCTTGTTTTTAATTTTTCTTGTTCTAAAAAAGCGATTCTAATATTATAATAAATATAAAAATATATATTTTTTTAATAAATCTGTAGTCGAAAATTTTATTATTTTAAAGCCAGCTCTTAAGATACTTAAGTCTGAAAATTCTGGATGAAAGTCTGGAATTCCAAATCTTAAATAAACTATAAAAAAATCATAACTTTCTTTCACAATTTACAATCATGGTTGCATTGACTAATATTTGGCTGGACATCAGGAACAGTATAACTAAGTGCGTAACTGGTGTGTCACATTACGATTCAAAGTAATTACCCAAAGGCGTAATTGTCCAAGTGGACATGATGAAGATAACATCCCTAGTGTATACATGAATGGCCGATGCACATAATGTTATTAAGCCTTGTACGTTACCTCCTACTCAATTCGACCTATTAGTACAGAGCTACACATATTACAAGGTGCGGTTGAGGTAATACCTATTAATTAAGGAATAACTTTCATGAGTCTTGTGAAAGTTATGACAAAAATATTTTCCTTATATGCTAAACTTAGCACATAAAATATGTGACGTTATATCAAAGGGGTGGGGGTTCTAAATGTGTGATAATCTGTGACATGGGCGAAGGGAAAAGATCTAAAATTCGTGTAACCGAACAATCTAGTTACATAGCCGAAACTACGTAACTGGATTGTTCGACAATATGAATAAAATACGAATAATGTTATTATGGTCCAAACAAAGAAGGATCATATATGCAAAATACATTACATTCACGCTTTATTTTCACACTATTGCTAAAAAAAAATAACAAAACAATTAAACTTAGCAATTTCCCAAGAAAGTAAACAAAATTAATTGTGTTTGTATAAATAGTAAAATCTGTTAAGATCGCGAGCGGATAACGTTTGGCTGAATTGAAAAGGCTTTAAGTAGATTTTATCTATTTAAAGTTGCCTTTCCGGCATTGAAGCATGCCTTGTTTACGAATGCACAAGACATCGCGGCGGGGCCTTCAAAGGCTGGATACTCGCAAGTCGTACGTATACCTACGTAGGGGGCGCGCGCAATCGAGCCTCGCTCACTTTCCCAGGCGCTTCTAAAAATAGACGCTCACAGAGTAGCGCACAGAGTAGTCAGTCTTTACTTACAGAGAGAATTAGGGTAACTTTGAAACTATTCAGTGTAAGTTAATTTGAATATCTAACTTGTTATATCTTAGAAGGTAGTACGTGTACAAAAAACCCGTCAATATTTTCTATGTCGTCGCAAATTGTATGCTTAGGCCTTAGTTCTAGTAATTCATTGCTGGATTTTTTAAATATGTTTAACAGTATGTTAAATATAAAATATAGTTTATGAATAGAAATATAAAAAATAGGTAATTTTTACACATCATTATTAGATTATTGTTTGTGAAACCACCTATATATTTACACATATAGTGGTTGGTTTTGTTTATAATATACAAAAAAAAATCACATAATCATAGTATGTCTATATTCTGCCACTTTGTAGCAATATATGGATGGATCCCATCACAAACATAACTTGTAAAAAGTTCAAAGTCTCGCTATTTAGTTATTCTACCGTAAAAAGTTGTTAGATACATGTTACGCTAAGTAAGGGTTAGTCGGTCGATATAACAACGTCTTATAGTGATCAAAATTATTATTATTAAAAATCTTTTATGTTTTAAATAAATAAGTAGATTGACTTGGACATCGCAGGCATAATATTTATCTCACAAGTGATACATATCATACATATTTTATCAGATCGTTTAGTGCGACAGTTTTCCCTTTATTTATTCCGTAATCACTGCTTGTATTAGTTGCAATAAATTCTTATTGCAACTAATAGCTAGAGGTGCCTAATACTTTTGATCAGTCAATGAGTGAGCGAGTGAGCCAGTGACAAAATTAAGAAACTTAACTTAAGAAGTTATCATTCTTAAACTTCTGTTTCAAATTGAATGAAATTAAAAATTTACCATGCCTAATTATTATTATTATAAAAATTCAAGCTTATAGTTTTATCAACAACGAAGTTATAAGAGGCCGAAAATGGCCTGAATTATTTCGAGAAAAGAATGGTACTGCCGTGCACCCAGATATTATGATAACATGCGGGTAATACTAATGAATTTTGTAGGACAAAATTATAATGTATTATGGAACTGTTTGTCTTAATTAGGCGTACGAAGAAGCCGCGATGAGATACGTTATAGCATGGACTAATTATGTAATTGGTCTATGGTTATAGCTTTTAGGCATGATAATTTCATAAAACAGGATAAAGAATCTCCACCTTTTTTTGAAAGTTTCTTAAATATATAAAACTATTTAAACGAATACAACCGTTGGTATGGAATATACTATAGGTTTTACTTTGTTGCAAAAAACTTGAATGTTACCGGGATGTGTACATTAAACATATTCAACATCAAAATTGATTGTGACGTTGTTACTTTATTTCTTGCTTCAGTTCGGTCAAGGGTTTCTTGGTCAATGTAGTCAAATAGGCGATATTTATTGCCCGGGTACAAAGCCAACTCCCTTGGAAATTCAATAAATTTCAAACTTATTTAATTCTTTCCATATTCCTATTGATAAATGAAATAGTCACCTGTCATTCGTCATCATTTGTGATTTTTTTTAAATAACCTGTCTTAGAACGACCACGTATCTTGCGTTTCCTACTAGACATCCCTTTACAGTAATAAAATATGATAGATTGTATTCATTCAATTTTGTTAACTACGTTGTCACACTACTTACTATACGTTAGCGCTAAATGGTCGCAAATTCTCAATATTCCATGTGCTGCGTGTACACGTATAGGTGTCTAATATTAAACATCCGCTTTGATGACCGCCAGACTAGCTGCGAGTCAATAGAGCATCGTATATTATGCTGTTTCAGCTTATAACCTGTGGAAAATTACCCAAATACGTGCTTACCAGAATTGTAGCGTGTGAAATTCTCAAGTCTGACAAAACAAGTTGAAATAAAACTTGGGTACTTTATCAACTGCTAAGAAATGTGACAACGAAACCTATGAGAATATTCTAGAAAAGTATGCCGTATAAACAAGTTACGTAAGAGGTAAAATAAACCTAAAATAGTTAAGGACGGTAAATAAATATAAAGTGTATTATAATATGTGATCTACATTCTGGAATTTATATAAAACTACAAAGGTTACGGGTATCACTAACGCGTTTGATATTTTACGTGAAGTTCTTAAAATATCAATTGTGTAATTTATTATAATTTCAATTGAATTAAATAACGTTTATTTAAGGCTACATAGGCCCATATTATAAATACCTTACATACTAACATTATTATAATAGTTAATGGAATCAGGCGTTACTTTGCGGAAATCCATAGCATACAATTTAAATATCGCGGGATATTGCTAGATATAATATATTTAAATTGTATTATTATAATACTTAAAACTACACTTTAACACATGTTGTCAGGGACGTGTATGCTGTTTGTTATTTTTGCTTGCTATATTTTTTGTTTTGTTAAGAAATAATCTATAAATCGAAGAATAAATTGTATTAATATTTGAAACAGAATTCAATTTTAATAAAAAATTATCTGGTCAAAGAATTCCTTTGTAGTAAAATCATTTTTTGCAATTACTTTATACAAATCAGACTGACAATGCTTAATAGTATAGCTTGGAAAGATATATCAAATTATTGTTAATTCAGTTTTAGTACATGAGTTAATTTCAGGTCTGGGTTTCACTCGATGTTGAGGTTTATGTGGTGTACCTTAAATTTCGTTTGCTCATTAATTAATTAAATTAAGGTTATGAACTTTAGTAATATGCTTGCAAATTGTACCGACGAGGCAATCCATACAATCTATACATATAATAAATCTGTAGAGGGGTCATGTCTGTACATTAAGAATATTTAAGTGAAAATTAAAAAAGGGGGTCTATATAAGCCACAGAACCTAAATTTAACATTTTTGAAAAAAATGTCTGTCTGTCTGTCTGTCTGTCTGTCTGTCCATATGGGAATGTTTGTCGTCGCATCACGCTAAAACCACTGAATGGAATGAAATGAAATTTGGCAGGCAGGTAGCTTATGATATTCTGAAGAGCATTATTGGAAATTGTTATCCCGAAAAACGAAAGGGTTCCCGTGGGATCTTCAAAAAATTGTAGCTACCTATTTGACGGTATTTCAGCCAAACTACTCAACGTATTTAAATGAGAATATATATATATATATATATATATATTGAAAATTCTCGCGCTGCTCTGGCTTACGCCAGGCTAGGCTAGGTAGACTTTTTCTCTTTCTACAATTTTTTTTTATCTAATCGTTTTTGTTTTTCATTTTCCGTCCTCAAATAATCGTCGTCTGATCATTCGAGAATTATCCCTACTCAGTCTATACCCATCACTAAAAATCTGAAATTAAATAATTTTAAACAAAAAAAAACGACTTCAAAAGGTAAACTAAAAGGAACAATTAAATTTACTTCGCACAAAGTAATACTTATTTTCCAGTACAAGTGAAAATAATTATTACTTTGTGCGAAGTAATTTATTATTATACTTAGGTTTTGCAAATACGATTAATAAAGTATAGGCGTAGGATAGTTTGTTTTCAAGATATGAATGAGATGTCATAGGTACATTTAAATTAGAAAAGTTATGTCAATATAAGTAAGATTTATGTTTTTCATGATATTTTTATTTATAAGTTTTCATGCTAGGTGGCTTGGGTTTTTTCTTTCTTTTGGACTTTTGTTATTTTGTCGTCTAAAGGAAGTTAGTACTTTAACCGTAAAGTCCCTAAGTAGGCTACATGTTTGTTAGCGTAGGTAATTAATAAATAAAAAACCGGGCAAGTTCGAGTTGGAATTGCGCACAGAGACTTTTAAAAAATTTGGCGCTCGCCTCTCGCTCGCCAGCAGCGCAGCGTCGGTGTTGTAGTGTTTGACAACTGATTGCCTCTTTACCGCCGGAATATACCATGTACAGGACACTGAGAGTGGGGATAGTATTACCATAACCGCAGTGATGGATAGACGTGTCTGACGTAATATGGTAGTTATTACTAGCGGTACACAGAGTCAATTCTTATATGCGCATACTACAAATGGCGACGAGGATAAACATACTAGTAAGTCAGTGATAAGGTCAGTAAAATTTATTTAATTTTGTAAATCGCGTGCATATTAAGAAACAAAATTGAAAAGGACGGATGAGCTCATTGGCACTTGCACACTAAGGTATTATTATTATTATATTGTATTGGAATTCATAAGAGTTTCAAAGATATGAAAATGGTATTCTACGCATATTATGGATCCAATAGTAAAATTATATGGTTATCTAAAATGGCGAATTCGTTATTTAAATTAATGGTTGACGTGTAAAATAAATGACATCTAAAGTTCTAGCTCCTCTAAATGTCGAAAAATTAATAGTTAAAACACGTTTGTAAAAAAAAAAGGAGGCGGAAGCTGCATAATGCCCGTCTAAGGGTTCATCGGGATTTTCAATATTACACTGTTCTCACGAGTGCCTATCTCTCGACTATATCATCACATCAGTTCGACAGTATCATATTGTTGTATTGATCAGAACTACATAAAGTTGCCAATTTCTATAACGCTACGATAGTTGGAAGATGGATAAATTAGTTACTTTCCATTACAATATTAGTTATAAACAGACCAACAAATAAAAGGGTGTTTATAAAAAGTGTAATTACATAGCACTAAAATATGTGCGTATACTGGATCTTGACAATACTCTAATACTAGCTCAGTTCATATTATTATATGGAAAATTTAAACTATATCTTTTTGTAAATATTTATTATATGGTAATATTGGGTCGATAAGGCATCCAGATTAGAGAACCGACAGTTAGTTATAGTATACGTATATAGTAAAATGGACAGTTAATTATATTATGAATAATATTGGAGAGTTAAAAACAGATTAAAATAATATTCGGTTGTTTCAACTCTTAAATTAATATAGTGTAGATAGGCAGTGTCTATAAAGTCCACATCAATTGTTTTGTTGTGCTGTGCACTTGCAACTGTAATAGTTATACTGTAAAAGGCGCAACAGCTATTAATTTTTAAGCAAAAACATGTTGAAAACAGATTAAAATAATATTCGGTGGTTTCAACTCTTAAATTAATATAGTGTAGATAGGCAGTGTCTATAAAGTCCACATCAATTGTTCTGTTGTGCTGTGCACTTGCAACTGTAATAGTTATACTGTAAAAGGCGCAACAGCTATATTAATTTTTAAGCAAAAACATGTAGTCTGTCCTTGGTTTTGTTGTTTATATTATATCTCTTAATACAAAACATAATCTAAGACCAACATGTTAATTATTATTATACACAATGCATAATTGGGATTCCTTTAATTTAAAAAATAATTAAGGTTTCAATATATGAATTCACTTGAAATTTCAAGTAATATATGAATTACTCAAGGTGTGAAAAAGAAGAGTAAGCGCCTTACAAGACTGGCTGGCTGGCTTACTTGGTTTATTGAATTTGTTAATACATAGGTATATAGCAGATTGTAGTGAATAAACAAAAACCTTTATTATAAAACCCTTCTCATAAATACTGTACTTTGTATCCTACAAGTGACTGCAAGATGAAATAGATTTATATGTTAGTTTAATCGCATTAGATATGGGTTCTAAATCAGTAGTTAACCATGACCGGAAACTATAAAAATGTGTTATTCATTTCTGCGAATAAGTACAACTCATATTCAAATTAAAAAAAAAGAAGTTTCAAATACTATGTAGCTTTGGGTGATACAAACTGTCTGAAGCGAGTTAGTATATTGGATATTATTATAGAACAATGCAAGGAAAAGTTATCTAGATCCAATATTGCAATGCTACGCAGTATTCTAAAAAGCGTCTGATTCAGAATGAATTATTTAATTATAATATCAATATGAAGTTGTTACATACAATGCAGGAATTAAATCTTTGACAACTACAGCAATGCAAAGCTAAGCCAAGATGTAGGTACAATCTTAATTTTCATATATTTTATTATTAAATAATATTAATGAAGGATAAGGTTTACATTGATATCAGAGTCATTGCTACCGGTGTATAATTAACAAAAAACATGGTATTTGCACAAGTTAAGATGTAAATGAACTATTCTATTTAACTAAGACTTTTCTTTTACTTTGATTGAATCATAACTAAAGTCTCTTGTGCATTTTTAACTGGGTTTTGAGGACTTACAAGACTTATTTGGCGTCTATGAGAATACTGTTTTAAATATCTCAGTACTGGGTTGTATCTGCAAAAGTCGAAACAAACAAGAGTCTAAAAATAAACTTTGTTGTGTGCTATTAAATACCACCAGATACTCATTATTACACATATTTCAATATATTACTTATATTCTAATTAACCTTCTATCTATAATAATGTTATGCTCTAAAGACATAATATGTTGTTGAAATATTATGTCAAATAAGTCAGTATCTACAAATTACCGAGTATGAAAAAACCTAATTAAACAATAATTATTTGACAAAAGGATAGATATATATAGCTCTAGCTATAGGATGTAGGTATGTACATTGTACATGTAAGACAGTGGAATTATGGTAAGTGGGTCTTTTAAACTGCCTATTGCTTGTGTATTGCATACATATTATATTCAATTCTACTGGAATATTATATATTGATATCGTTGAATGAGTTTGAAAATTAAGCTTTTATTAGGATTAAAAGTTTAGGCCTTTCCTCGTGCTATGTACAATCTATATAGTATTCTACGAGTGAAAACTACTTTAGAAATCTTTTATGATGTAGTGCTTGAAAAGCGGTGACCAATGATGGTTTTAAATTTTTTTTGAATTCTCATAAAATGGTCGGCCAATTCGTCTGGAACTTAGAGGTGGTGGGTGAGAACAATGGACTTCCGCGTAAAAAAGAAAAAAAAAATGTTTTAAATTGTTTAGAGCAATACGGGCTGATAACCTGACAGTCAGAAAAAGAAGATGATCCATGCATCTGACAGGTGCGAGGAGGGTTGGTTCAGGTTGGTTCAGCGCCTTATCTCCCTCCAGCCGTGTCGGGTGTCCGTTCCACTGGATGCGATGTTGAGGGATGATGGATTACTTCTGTGTATTGTACTTGACCATTTTATAGATGGCTCCTGCATAGCTGGCCACTGGTTTGAATGACTGTTACCGGAATCGGGTGGAAGGCAAAATAAGGCGTCCGTAATGTACGTCAGAATCTGGAAGTATCTCATTGGTATGGCTACAACCTGGGAGAGGGAAATTTGCCATCATAGTTCTTAAAATTGATATTTATATTGTTGTTATACTTTAATTATTATTCAAAATACTCAGTAGCACTGATAGGAACTTTATATTTTACGCTATGGTAATTGAAATGACGTGTCATATTTTACTATTAGAAATAATAAAGTAATAAAATATTGTTCTGTGAAGAACATGAATAACGTAGGTAGGTACAAATCTAATCACAACTTTTGAGTACAGATAATGATTACGACTGCGAGCTAAGCAAGCCTTAATGGCCAACATCTACCAAGGACCTCGAGCTACATTCACATCTTCTAGAATCTCTCACCGTCTCATCCCTTCTACTATAAAATACTGGCTTTTTTTTTTTTTTTTTTTTTTTTTCGAAAGGGTACTCACTAATGGCATGAGAGCCGATTTAGCTGTGTCGGACTATAACTAGCCGGGTGGCTAGTTGTTTAGAAGGGAGTAGATGGGGGGTGTGACCCCCCCTTACATCACCCGGGTGATGTTCATATCGGATTGGGGATAGCTACGGTGGTAGACTATTATTATGCGGTCTGTGGGACACGTGTCCACCCTGCTGAGGGGCCCGAACCCCATCCTCACTCACTGACGAGTGAGGTAGCTCGCGCGCGGTAGCAAAACTATCGTCGAACGAGTTATCGCGTTAGAAAAGCTCTTTTTAATTATTAGTGACTTGGCTAGAATTAGGCTGTGCCGTGCCTCACCCTTCCGCGAGTGGTCGGGTTTGTACGCGCGCGTAATTTCTAATGTCTAGGTCATCGTTGTTTATAGAGCTTTCTATTTCCAAAGCGCGATCGCGGTCGTTTAGATGTGTTCCTAAGTTGCTAGGACGCGGGCTCGAACTCGGGTTCGAACTCGCTCCCGTGTGTGAGTCGGTCCGTATGTCGGTACGTGTTGTAGTGAGTGTGGAAAGTCTCCTGGGACAACGCCGGCGCCGGCCTTGGTGCAGTACTAACCACGCGGGTGCGTGTGGTGTGGTGTGTTTACGTGACTGCATATGTTGCAGTACGTGCTTTGTAATACTATCTATGGGATCATCTAAGATGTGCTTAGGTCGCTTGAAAGGATGTCGGAAAGTCCGTGCGTCATGTTCGTAATCCTGAGCCTTACGAATGAGCGGGTTGGGGTGCCTTTTGCCTCTATCAAAGAATCTCCCGGTGAGTTCCTGGATGTGGGCTTTAATAGTGACAAGTTCGCAGTCTCTATGCAAGTCGATGTTACGCATATACCGGGGGGCGCCTGTTGCCAGACGTAAAAACCGGTTTTGGACTTTTTGCAATCGGTCCATTTGATTGTCGCTTATGTGTGCGAAAGAGACGCACGCATAAGTGAGTATTGTTCTTATGCAGGTTACGTATAGGGTGCGTTTATGTCTTAAGGACATTTTACTACGCGCATTTAATAACGGATATAATTTGTAAAGTACAAATTTCGCTTTTCGGATCGCGGCTGTGATGTGAGTTGAAAAATTCATCGACTTGTTTAGAACTACACCTAGGTACTTAACGTTTTTGACTTCGGGAATGATGTTTAGTACGAACCCGGATTAAACTGCGAACCGTGCATTGACCAGAAGCACGGATGATCAGAAGCAGTATGTGCCTTCAGTCTCAAATGAAAATCATACGTTACCTGGTGGTAACCAAGGTGTACAAAGGCAGTATGAGCCTTCAGTCTCAAATGAAAATCATACGTTACCTGGTGGTAACCAAGGTGTCCAAAGGCAGTATGAGCCTTCAGTCTCAAATGAAAATCATACGTTATCCGGTGGTAACCAAGGTGTCCAGACCAGTCATTCAAACCAGTGGCCAGCTATGCAGGAGCCATCTATAAAATGGTCAAGTACAATACACAGAAGTAATCCATCATCCCTCAACATCGCATCCAGTGGAACGGACACCCGACACGGCTGGAGGGAGATAAGGCGCTGAACCAACCTGAACCAACCCTCCTCGCACCTGTCAGATGTATGGATCATCTTCTTTTTCAGACTGTCAGGTTATCAGTCCGTATTGCTCTAAACAATTTAAAACATTTTTTTTTTCTTTTTTACGCGGAAGTCCATTGTTCTCACCCACCACCTCTAAGTTCCAGACGAATTGGCCGACCATTTTATGAGAATTCAAAAAAAATTTAAAACCATCATTGGTCACCGCTTTTCAAGCACTACATCATAAAAGATTTCTAAAGTAGTTTTCACTCGTAGAATACTATATAGATTGTACATAGCACGAGGAAAGGCCTAAACTTTTAATCCTAATAAAAGCTTAATTTTCAAACTCATTCAACGATATCAATATATAATATTCCAGTAGAATTGAATATAATATGTATGCAATACACAAGCAATAGGCAGTTTAAAAGACCCACTTACCATAATTCCACTGTCTTACATGTACAATGTACATACCTACATCCTATAGCTAGAGCTATATATATCTATCCTTTTGTCAAATAATTATTGTTTAATTAGGTTTTTTCATACTCGGTAATTTGTAGATACTGACTTATTTGACATAATATTTCAACAACATATTATGTCTTTAGAGCATAACATTATTATAGATAGAAGGTTAATTAGAATATAAGTAATATATTGAAATATGTGTAATAATGAGTATCTGGTGGTATTTAATAGCACACAACAAAGTTTATTTTTAGACTCTTGTTTGTTTCGACTTTTGCAGATACAACCCAGTACTGAGATATTTAAAACAGTATTCTCATAGACGCCAAATAAGTCTTGTAAGTCCTCAAAACCCAGTTAAAAATGCACAAGAGACTTTAGTTATGATTCAATCAAAGTAAAAGAAAAGTCTTAGTTAAATAGAATAGTTCATTTACATCTTAACTTGTGCAAATACCATGTTTTTTGTTAATTATACACCGGTAGCAATGACTCTGATATCAATGTAAACCTTATCCTTCATTAATATTATTTAATAATAAAATATATGAAAATTAAGATTGTACCTACATCTTGGCATAGCTTTGCATTGCTGTAGTTGTCAAAGATTTAATTCCTGCATTGTATGTAACAACTTCATATTGATATTATAATTAAATAATTCATTCTGAATCAGACGCTTTTTAGAATACTGCGTAGCATTGCAATATTGGATCTAGATAACTTTTCCTTGCATTGTTCTATAATAATATCCAATATACTAACTCGCTTCAGACAGTTTGTATCACCCAAAGCTACATAGTATTTGAAACTTCTTTTTTTTAAATTTGAATATGAGTTGTAGTAATATTCGCAGAAATGAATAACACATTTTTATAGTTTCCGGTCATGGTTAACTACTGATTTAGAACCCATATCTAATGCGATTAAACTAACATATAAATCTATTTCATCTTGCAGTCACTTGTAGGATACAAAGTACAGTATTTATGAGAAGGGTTTTATAATAAAGGTTTTTGTTTATTCACTACAATCTGCTATATACCTATGTATTAACAAATTCAATAAACCAAGTAAGCCAGCCAGCCAGTCTTGTAAGGCGCTTACTCTTCTTTTTCACACCTTGAGTAATTCATATATTACTTGAAATTTCAAGTGAATTCATATATTGAAACCTTAATTATTTTTTAAATTAATGGAATCCCAATTATTTGGAATTTAAAAGCTAGTAAATAAGTTAATATTATATTACATTATCAAACTTACTTTTGGTCTTATTTTTTTTTTAACTAAGATTTTAATGAGTTGATCATTGATGTAAATATTAAATACATAGATGTTCTTTCACCAAATCAATTAAAAAGAAAAGGAAAGGGAAAGGCTAAGAATGACTATTATACTATATGAGTATAATATAACGAAAGGAAATAAAGTTATCCTTATGGTTAAGGTTAAGGAATGAGAAAGTAATATGTTGATTAAGTCCATAGGTATGTTTGGAAAGTGTTAAATAAATCTGAATATGCATTTCGACTAGTTTTGATTCTTGTACTTTTCTATCTTGAAACTGTAGCTTTAAGTTATTATTATATAAACTTAAATAAGGAAGGGATGTAGTGTTTGACAACTGATTGCCTCTTTACCGCCGGAATATACCATGTACAGGACACTGAGAGTGGGGATAGTATTACCATAACCGCAGTGATGGATAGACGTGTCTGACGTAATATGGTAGTTATTACTAGCGGTACACAGAGTCAATTCTTATATGCGCATTCTACAGGTGTGAAAACGATCATCGTCTGCAGTCGCTGCGGCGTAAAGTCCATACAAATCTCAGTACAGAGATCTTCGTCGCGTATATTAGCGTACTATCAAGTAGTCCCGTTCGCATAAAAGAAAAAAAAAATATTATACATACAGACGAATTGAGAACCTCCTCCTTTTTTTGAAGTCGGTTAATAATACACGGTCACTTTTCGAGCTGGTAGTAGGAATTGTTAGCATTTTCATAGAAAAAATACCTCAAAACATTTACGACAAAAACGGCCATTATTTGACAGTAAACTATTATTATTACTCCATCGGCCTACTTCTTTTGCCTATGCACGTCTAATACCGTGTATAAAGAAGCATTACTATAAATTAGTGATTGTAAATATCCAAACGGCAGTGTTCATAAA
Organism: Celastrina argiolus; assembly: GCA_905187575.2. Lineage (NCBI taxonomy): Eukaryota > Metazoa > Arthropoda > Insecta > Lepidoptera > Lycaenidae > Celastrina > Celastrina argiolus. Next base: position 10,010,851 of record LR994589.1, read on the forward strand.
CTAAAAATGTATTTGAACTGCTGCCCTAAATCACTTTTCCACGCGTACGAAGTCGCAGGCACAGCTAGTCTATAATAATAATAGTCTTCATGAACTTCTTAATCAAACTAACGTAATTAAAATGATAAGGATTAATACAATGCTTATATAAATAGTTTTCCGAAAACCACTTTATTACCTCTTTTTAACAGAATTACAAAAAAAGGACGTTCTCAATTCTTTTTTTTTTTTAATGTATTAACACCGATCACTCTGAGGTTGATGATTCTATTTTAGTTATATTTTTTTTATTCGAAGCAGAACGGCTGCCATTTGGCCAAAAAATTTAAATAGTTTGGCGCTATAGTTTTTATTTTATGAACATTTTCAGGGTTAATTTCCAAAGGTTAAGCATATTTGACGGTACATTTTTTATGTGGATGATTTGTGTATAATTATGAAGTTTGAGTAATGCTAATTTGCGAGTTTTTCGTATTTTTAATTTTATTGACTCTCGACACAAAAAGGCGGTGGAAATTATAAATATGGTGTCTGTCTGCAGCATCGTAACTACGAAACGGGTTTATCTTTTACTTTGATTTAGATACACTAAAAAGTAAAATATAAAAACGAAACTACGTTAAAAAAACAGACTTCAAGAACTAAAAAGCATAAAAGAGTACTTTTATAATGTAGTTACAATTAATATTCTTTTTGGAGTCGGTGCTAGCTAAAAAAATAACATCCTGAAGATGCTGACTTGAAACTCACTTTTGCTGACACAGACTGCTTAATCCTTTGGGAACCCTAAAGTTAACAGTAATATACCGCAGATTATAAACTCACACTACTGCTTACTACTGCTCAATCTGTCACAACAATATTTGGTGCTCATATACAAACGATGATTGGTCCGGATGATTGTTTGAACTCTGAAAGTTCAAACAATCAATAGTAGGCACTATGAAGTGGATCGGCAGCCCACGCTGTGAGGTATTTAAATGTTAATTCGTTAATTAAAATTCTTTAATCACCTTGTTCTCGGTTGTTGTTGTTTCTTTTGTTACGGTCTCTGTTTGTTTTACGGTTCGTGTGGGCTTCCCGGAATGTTTACCTGACACATAATAACTGTAGGTACTGTACTAGGTTGGTATAATTGGGAACAGAACAAATTCACTGTTGTAACGCAGTAAATGGTTTGTCAACAGTTTAACACCGGTACTAAAGTTTTTACTAAGAGGTTATTATAATTTTAAGACTACGTATTGTACGTACGAATTTGTATTCTTACGTACAATACGTAGTCTAGCGGAGCTTATGCTTCGCTAAGCGACATACGATTACTTATTATTATAGCTTATTTAATAACTAGCTGTGCCCGCGACTTCGTTCGCGTGGTGTTTGATTGACTTAAACCGTTTATGCAGCGAAAGTCCCCAAATGTGAATTGTTTGTTTGTTTAAACGCGCTAATCTCAAGAACTACTGGTTCGATTTGAAAAATTATTTTTGTTGGATAGTCCATTTATAGAGGAAAGCTTTGGGCTATATAACATTACGCCGCGTCGTCGTCGCCCGACGTCGCAACGCCGCCAACGCCTGACGCCGATGTCCGACGCCGAGACGCCGACACCCGACGCCCGACGCTGCGACGCCGACGTCCGACGCCTTTTCATTCGCCATTCGGCTACATTTGTTCTTGATATGTTCGTGGAAGTCCAGGGAAGGTTTAAACGGTTTCCATGCTCAACGATGTGGGCACGGGACAGCTAGTAGTTAATAAGTTAATCTTATATCAGTTTGGTAAACTCATAAGTCTCGGGGATAATCAACATTTTGAAATAAATTAACTTGTTACTTTTTATACGCTAAATTAAATTGATTTGCTTAAAATACTCACTGAACTGCAGCAATATATTATATCTTGTTTAGCTCAAAAAACTCAAAACTTCGAAAAGTACGAAACGAGAAAATATCGTAACCGTAAAAGGTATTTGAATAACTGCGCTTGAATGCACTAACACCACCAATGCGGCTATGATTGCATACTTCTAATAATACGAATCGACAGTCAAGTTTTAAATTCTAGTTGGTTTTAGACTAGCTGTAAAACGATCGATACTGAATAGAAATTATATTAACGTTACGACCTGTAGACAGCAATAATAAGCATATAAATATATATTTAATAACCACAATTTTTAGAGTTTTGTACCCAAATGGTAAAAGACTCCGCTGTCTGTCCGTCCGTCCATCTGTCACTAGGCTGTATCTCATAAATCGTAATAGTCAGATAGTTAAAATTTTTACAGACGGTTGCCGCTATAACAACATGTACAAAAAAAATAGAACAAAATAACATTTAAGAGGGCTTCCAATCAAACTTTTAAAATTAAAATAAACATGATTTTTTGCTCGTTTTGTGCGGAACATTTTGTGTGCGAGCCGACTCGCACTTGGCCGGTTTATATATAAATCTTAAACCCAATTTTACGTCAATCATACTCGTATATAACCTCTTTTATACTCAACATATACTGCCTAAACTATTACTCTTTCTTTAACACAACACATAGATAATGAACTAAACATAAATAAAATATTGAGTTACAGAAAAAAACTTAGTTATTTGTATTTAGAAGTACAAAATGTATATTTTTTATTTACTAGTAAATAGGTTATTATTTTTGCGTCGTGACCCGTTAAGGTCTCTTGACCTACAGCACAAACGAGGCGCCATTGTATTTCTACAATAGACAGTTTTGAATGTGTGTTAACGTTTAGTTACTCAACTTGGAACAAAAGCAATAAATTGAAACCGTTTAAGCTAATTCGATAAACAAATTGAAGTCTAAAACCGTCTCCGAGTAATTTATTATAAAAGGATTTTCAATGCTTTTAGTATTTGAACAACTATAATAATTGGTACGACTAACGACATAAACTAAAAGAAGATATATTTATTTTTAACCGACTTCCAAAAAAGGAAGAGATTCTCAATTCGGCCTGATTTTATTTCATTTTTTTATGTAATTACCGATTTTACTAATATACACCGATTACTCTGTGGTTAATGATCCGATTTGCGTGATTCTTTTTTATTCGATGCAGAATAGCTGCCATTTGGTCCCTAAAATTTTAGATAGTTTGGCCGTGTAGTTTTTTTATGAACATAATATTTCACCATCAATTTTTGAGACGCAACATTTGTACGTACATTTTTTACATCGATGTATCAACGAGTTTCAGCAGGGCTAGTAATTTAGGAGATTTTTACTTTCGCATTTATAATTACCTCTCGACACAAAAAGGTGGAAATTATAAATATGGAGTGTGGTATGTCTGTCTGTTCCCAAATGGATTTATCCTACTGTAGTTTACTTAGACTTTGAGACACTAAAAAGTAGTTTTGGAGTCGGTGTTAGCGAAAAAAATAACATCCTAAAGTTGCTGACTTGAAACTCACCTTTGCTGATACCGACTTCAAAACTAACTAACAGTAACTAGATTATGAAAATATTATTTTATGCTTTTTAGTTAGTTGTTGAAGTCGGTTTTTTAAACGAAGTTTCTTTTTTTTACTAAGAAAACTTATAGCACATGCAGTGCTGCCTGTATGATTTCCCAAAAAAGTACCACTGACTTTTTGAACAGATACGAGTTACAACAGTAACTAAAAATAACAGTAATGCCCAAAACATTTAAAATGCTATAAATAGTATACCCAATACCCATCCATAGTAACGCTTTTTAGGGCGCCGGAGCCAAATGGCAAAAAACGGAACTCTTACCGATTCGTCATGTCTGTCCGTCTGTCCGTCCGTCCGTATGTCACAGATACTTTTTTCCGAAACTATAAGAACTATACTGTTGAAACTCGGTAAGTAGATAAATATTTGGGGACCATACTCAGAACTGAAACTCATTTTGTTTTCATCAATTCTATACGTGTGGGGATAGGTCTATGGATAGGTATTCATAAATAATATTTGTAATATATTTTTTTCTACGCTCAATAGTTTGCGCGAGAGATTTTTTCCTGTAACTCCTATTCTAAAATGAGGGAATAATAAATGTAGAAATATTATGTTACGTACACTTCAAACTACCATGCAAACTGGTTTGAACCACTGAAAATTGGTTTGAACGAGATCTAATAATGATTTTTTTAATACATTATAAATCGTAAACCGCATTTTACCTTCCATTAAATCAACTCAAATAAACTGTACGGAATTCTACGTTTGCGAAGCTCGTACTTGGTTGGTTTTTTTATAGTTTCAATTAAAAAATAAATTAGTAGTATAGTTTAATAGGTACGAATAGGTACGATACTACACTGAGGTACAGTAGTGGTACGGTTGTGTGATAAAAAGTAGGTACGGAAAACCGTTATTTTTGATACGTTCTGGCAACGCTGAGCAAATGGACAATAACATTAAAACTACTTATTAAAAACAAAAATGCCAATATGAATGCCAATATTATACGTAGATCGTTGATATATCTAAATTGCTGGAATCAATAACATAGTCTCAGTTACGTCAACGTCTGATATCGTGCCTTCTATTTCATTAATACTAATAACGATTTTCAACGTAATATCTTATATTCATGCAACATTTTTAAAATATTTTTTAAATTAAGCACACTACGGCCGTGTTTCACCAAGCAATGTTAAAGTTAACGCCATGTTAAAATACCACCAAAAAGACATCTTGGCTAAAGATCCTATTAGACGTAAAGTCCTACATAAAATTCTAAAACCTTTTCCTCGCAAAATTTATTACAAAGACCTACAATACAAAAGGCAACTCTACTGAACTACTTTTGTGGCATCTTTTCGGCGCGTTATGGATATTGACTTTGTATTCCGACTTCGGATAAATAGGCTTTTCGGGTTGTATATTGTGTATTGAGACTTGAGAGGATGAATCAGTAGTGAGTCATGAAGAGCGCGTGGGCGTCGGAAAGAGATTGCAAAATCATTAATCATATTACTGGCACTTTATTGCGCCAATGAAAATACGATATGTAACAACCTTCAAGGGTGTCAATGAAGCGTTTACAATAGCATTTTTTATTTAATCTCTCATAAAATAACAAGATGACGTAAAAATTTACAATAGATTAATAAATCGGCCGAACAATGTATTATATTGCGTCTGTTATCAGAGTGCGTTTTATTAGGAAATAAAATATATACTGTAAAGTTAAAGAATCTGACATCTTTTTTAAACTATATAATTATTTTGACTCTCGACACAAAAATGAGGTAGAAATTACAATATTTATTCTACTGTAGTTTACTTTGACTTAGAGTCACGAAAAAGTAAAAAATGAAACAGAAACTACGTTTAAAAAACTGACTTCAACAACTAAAAAGTAGAAAATAATACTTTTATAATGTAGTTTGTTGACACCGACTTTAAAAAGAACATTTAATTGTAAATCAATACATAGTATAAAACAAAGTCGCTTTCGCTGTATGTCTGTCCGTATGTATGCTTAGATCTTTAAAACTACGCAACGGATTTTGATGCGGTTTTTTTAAATAGATAGAGTGATTCTTAAGGAAGGTTTGTATGTATAATAAATGCATAATATAGTAGAGAAACACTGATAAATTTAAAGGTTTCTAAAGAGATGTCGTAAATAAGCACGTTTTTTTGCGTTTATATTGCAAACGCTGGCTGAACCCTACGAGATAGACCAAAATAATGTACTACACTCTACAGTATTGTTCACCTTAAAAAGTTCAACAAAAAAGTCCGCGTTGGTATATGTCTATCTCTTAGGGATAACCCACCATAACCATTATAAGCCCGATAGGATAGACCAGTTTAGACTAGGCCAAACTAGTTTATCCTGATATAGATACGCACACTCTAGGATAAACTGGTATGGCCTAGTCTAAACAGATAAAACATTTGGCGGGGTCGGAAAGTAGTTGAGCAAACATGTCAGGATTTTTTCTCACTTAATTACTTATCTATCTTCTGGAGCATTAATGATATTCTAAATTAGCATACTCATATATTTTTTTTCTGATCCGAATTTGGCATTTGCAGTTAAACTTTTTTAGAGGTAGCAGATGTAAACCTTTTTTGATAAAAATCAGTATTACTTGTTATAGTATGATTGTTTGTATTACCAAATAATTGAGACATTATTACTTCTATTAAAAAAAACCTTTATTATTTGTTAAATAATATGATTATTTTATTGTTTAATTTAGTAAATTATAGTTTGATTGATGGTATTATTACTTAACGACGAATCATTATAGTTTAATAAAAATGATTATTTTTACAATTACGGAGTATATTATTTAGTTTATCTATTTATTTTGACTTTCTTGATATACTTTAATGTTTAGACTGGGCCATACCGGTTTATCCTAGACTGTGCGTATCTATATCAGGACCAACTAGTTTGGCCTAGTCTAAACTGGTTTATCCTATTGGGCTTAGTACAAATTAGTTTGGACTAGGCTATACTGGTTAATCCTATCGCGTATAGGATGAACTAGTTGAGCCTAGGCAAAACTAGTTAGTCCTTAAATCGGGTTTGGCCGATAACATATACATTACAAAAATCAGACATGCACACAAAGGCGGCCTTATTACTAGATAGCAATTTCTTCCAGGCAACTTTATGCTGTTAGAGAAAACAATGCTAGAGAATGGGAGTTGAACAAAAGTATATTTGATAAAATATAGGTAAATAAAATAAAATAATACATATATACAATAAATATATAATATACGTATACAATAAAATATTATTGTATACGTATATTATATATTTATTGTATATATGTATAGGGTTCTGTAATTTCTCCTTATTTATGGAACATAGGCTTCGATGATCTACTGAGCCTTCCCCTTCCACCATTGTGTACATTAATAGGCTACGCTGACGACGGGCTTCTATTAATTCAAGCCAATTCGCGCTCCGAAATCGAAATAAAAGCCAATAAATGCTTCAATTTAATATCAAGCTGGGGCCATAGAAATCGTTTAGAGTTTGCCGCGCATAAAACTTATCAAATACTTCTAAAAGGAACCCTACAGTCGACTCCGTGCATTAAACTAAACAATATTAATATTAAACGTAAACAGTCACTGTGTTTTCTCGGATTCTTTTTAGAAAATAAATTTACCTTCTTAGACCACATTATTCAGACAGGTGAAAAAGCAAAGCGAAATTTCTATTCCTTTACAAGAATATCGATGTCGCTAGGGGACTTTCATATAAAACCCTAAAATTAATTTATTCTGCTACATATCTAGGTAGTATATGCTACGGTGCCCCCGTGTGGGCCGACAGGGCAACAATCGGTGCTGCCAGACGCAAGCTATTACAAAGCCAACGTCTCGCGTTAATATTACTATGCAAGGCTTACCGTACCGTCAGTACGGAAGCTCTGCCAGTACTCGCTGGGGTCTTACCCGTCGACCTTGAAATACAGCGTCGGGCAGCCATGTATTATCGTAATAAAAGTTTAATGGGCCCGTATTTCTTAAACGCACGCGACAGAAACAAAATATTAAGATTATTCGAACCAATAGATATTTCAATACAACACCTAATCTCCGAATGGCAGACGCGATGGGAAAACTCCACAAAAGGGCGCCACCTGTACAACTTTTTCCCATGTGTACGCGAACGGCTGTCCATGCACTGGCTAAATATTGATCACTGCGTCTCACAATTCCTGACCGGTCATGGTAATTTTAAAGCGAAACTATATTCAAATTGGTGGAATCTCCTCTATGCGAGTGTTCGACCGAAGGCAACATTTCCGAACAAACGGCGCATCACATTCTATGGGAGTGTGATCTCTGGCGAGATGAAAGAACTACAATGCTTAACAGCCTAATTTGTAAATCTGGAGTCGTATATTACGGTGACCTCGTGGACAGCGCTAGGAATTTCCGTGCTTTCAAGCGTTTCTGCCATAATTATTATTGGAAACATTTATCAACATCATAATAAATCCCCAATAATGGCATAAACTCATATATAGATTACAATGACATAATAATATAATAATATATATTCCCGTGGTGCTTTCCCTTAATTTTTGGCCTTTTGTGTCATTACAATTTTGTACTGTCTCCCACTTTGCTTGGGGAGGGAAACTGGAATACTTCCTACTCCTCCTTTTTTCTTCTGATTAATTTCGTTGTGGGTCCCAAGACAGATTTAGCTTGTCCCTCGGGCTCCCTGAGATCATATCAAAGGGTTTGTCGTGGTTGGTTACCGCTGTCGATCCTGGCTCACAGGAGTTGCAGTGGTGGGAATGTGAGGTGGGCCAATGCCCGTTAAAAAAAAATAATAATATTATTATATAAATGTACACAATAGATAAACCTACATGATATATTAATTTATAATACTATGTGTAAGTTACATAAGTTAAGGGTTGACACAATATGATTTCAGATAATGATTTTTTAAAAGAGTTTTATATGGATAGGTAAAGAATTCTAAAGGGAAATGGATTTTACAATGAAAGAGCAATTAAAGTATTTACTGCGGTGGATTGGAATGTTAAGAAGAAGATTAGATATAGATCGTAGTTCCATTCTGTCAGAGGTACGGAAGTTAAAATTACTCTTTAAATAAGCGGGACATCGGGAGTCAAATAGGATATTATAAAGGAAGGAGGAAGAACATATCGTAGACGTTTTAGGGAACGCCAGGTAGAAAATAATAAAAGAGTTATATAGAAATCTTATTCAGTTTGGCTGGTACAGACTTTGATATTATTAAAATTTGCGCCAGAGTAGCGCAAAAATTATTGAAATATATATGTGTCGCAAAAGAAAACACGGTGCGTTTTTGGTTTCAACGCTTTCGTTCTCGAAATTTCAACCTGCAGAACAAGCCCCGTGGACGGCCGGAGACCAAGGTCGATAATGATGAATTGAAGGCTATTGTGGAAGCAGATCCATCGCAAACCACATCAGAGTTAGCTACAGGCTGCAGTGTTAGTGACAAAACCGTTTTAATCCACTTAAAGCAAATTGGGAACGTGAAAAAGCTTGAAAGGTGGGTACCTCATGACGCCTCCGTGGTCTAGTGGTTCAGAGCTTGGCTCTTGACTCGGAGGTCGCGGGTTCGAATCCCGCCGAGGGAACAAAAAGTTTTAAAATGTTCCTGAGTCATGGATGTGTATTAAATTTGTGTATTAATATAATAAAAATCTTAAATATGTGTATAGTATTTAAGTATTAAATATATATTACCGTTGTCTGGTACCTGTAACACAAGTTCTTCGGATACTTAGCATGGGGCCAGATTGACGTGGTGTGAAGCGTCCATAGATATTATATATTACCTCATGAATTGAGTGAAGCAAACCGACAAACGCGCGTCGACTGCTGCGTTACATTGCTCAACCGGCACAATAATGAAGGAATTTTAAATCGGATCATTACATGTGATGAAAAGTGGATCCTGTACGATAATCGTAAACGCTCATCGCAATGGCTGAACCCTGGTGAACCAGCAAAGTCATGCCCCAAGCGAAAATTGACTCAAAAAAAGTTACTTGTAAGCGTTTGGTGGACTAGTGCCGGTGTCGTACACTATAGCTTTTTTAAATATGGTCAGACGATTACGGCTGATGTATATTGTCTTTATTGTCGGCAACTGCAAACCATGGTGAAAAAGCTCGCCGTTAAACAACCGAGACTTGTCAATCGCTCTACGCCACTGCTGCTTCAAGACAACGCTAGACCACACATGGCCCAACAGGCGGCTACCAAATTAGAGGAGCTTCAATTGGAATGTCTAAGACATCCACCGTACTCTCCAGGCCTTGCTCCTACAGATTACCTTTTTTTTCGAAATTTGGATAACTTTTTGCAAGGAAAAAAAATCAATTCCGATGAGGCAGTGCAAACCGCTTTCAAAGATTTCATTGATTCCCGTCCGAATGGTTTTTAGTAAAGGGATCAATGAAAGCTATGTAAAAGCAATGGTACATACTTTGATTATTTAAAATATATTTTAATATGAAAAAATCGCCTTTATGTACCTCCCATACAAAACGCCTATTTCATATGTACCCAATATATTATGTACCTACCAAAGTGGCTTACAAACTAATATTAAATGAAAACAAACTACGAAATTATGAAATTTCTTTCTCAATATTGAAACAGACAACAATGAAAGGTTTGTTGAAAAACATTTTCCTTTCTTAATCGTATCAAATTCTTACAATGGCTAATAAAATCAGTAATATATTGTTTATTGACATTTAACAACCGCGTCGAATGAATAGCAATTATATGGAGTTATTACGGGGGTAATTGGCGAGTTTTTATATCACATGTGGTAATATTCATAATTTACGAGGGAGGCACTTAGCTGACAGTGCATTGAATGCATTTAAAGTTCGATGCCAAGAGTAGATGCCAAACAAAAGGCAATATGCTGTCGTAACCCCTTCATTTTGCTACAGTTCCGCCGTACTGTCGAACACAATATATCGGAAGTGATAAGCTCGGCCGGCTGGAGATTGCGTAACTCTAGCCTGGTAATTCTCATTAACCCACATATACTGTCAACTCAAGTACATTAAGAAATGGGAAGCTAATTTTGGAGATACAGTCAGATCGCCGTCTTGTGAAACGCTTCTAATTATTACCGAGTTATTGCCGGTCCAAATAATTGGCCTTCATTTATTTTAATACGATTTATTCATTTTTATCCCATACACTTCCATAAAATTTGTCAAATTTTTGTTGTCTAAGCAATATACAACAAAGTATTTTAGTGAGACAGTGCTAGCACGTTATTGTGTGCGCTGGTCTTTAGCGCTGTTAGCGTGATAAGCATTGTAAAGAAATTATCCTTCACGTTCAGCGGGAATTCCAATAATTATTTCGAATAACAAGACTCCTAATTAAAACATCGTTATGTAATTTAAGTACTACGGTAATAGTTAATTTGACGTTACAAGCGATCAATTAGAAAGTACTTTTAGTTACGCGTTTAATAAAAAATCACTCCTTTTTTGAAAAGGCTCATAAAAAAAGACATTTCTTGTAATCTCAGCCAGCTTAGCAAATCCTTCTGAAGATAAATCTTGTAGATAAATCCTCCTCAAGCCCCCTACTCTTCCGGTGCTATCAAATCTGATTAAGACGTGACGTCAAGGCTGTTATTTATTTGTATAGTTATTTCATTTCACCGAAATAATATTATTTATCTTATGAAACTATAAATTGATTTATTTATATAAACCTTAGATGCTATGCTATTTAGCTAAATGCTTATGCACATTAAAAAACTTAGGCATCTTCGTTTTGACTGTATAGAGACTGATGAGTGTTGACTCATAATACAGTGACTTTAAAAAAATAAGTATCTTCTTGAAGGTCCTTTGTTAGCTTTACTTTGAATTTTAATGATAATTTTGTAGTCTTAACTTTATTAATTACAATGAATACGTAAAACAAATAAAAGCACATCAGCACATCATACAATAATGTTGAAATCGATTGCATTTTCGACGTAGGTAAACACTTAGTTTCACTTTTCCGTTCTGTGTGCGTGGCGAGTATTTGACCGCAATTTACGTCCAGTGTTCCTAACCAGGAACCCCTGGCATCTCGCCAGAGTCCTTTCTCGTTACCTTCCAACTCCCGAGCAACCACGATATAGTTTCGTCTTCAGACCGTTTAATCCGCTTGTTTATATTTATACTTCCATTGAGTTACGCTTGTTTTGTTTAAATTGTTTGTTTTGGCATATTATGACTTTCTTGGTAATCTTAAAAGTAATAAGTTAAATTTTATATCTGGTATAGTAGTATAAGTAGCATAGAATACTATGCTACTAATATTACAACCATAACGTGATAAAAAAATACAAAGTAAAATGACAAGGAATGAATGACCAAAAGTGAATCTTACTCGCGGGCTCGTAGTCTATACACACAAACGCACTGGTTGTTGACCTAATACCTGACCTGGATTGAAACTTATGTATTTTGTGAATTTTGTGTAGATCTTAAATCGCGATTTGTCGCGTCATGGTAAGTAATTTATATGAGGTGCCAAAACAAAAAATGCTCTTTACACTATATTTGGCTTGGTATATAATATGAACTATATATAACACACTGTACAACTACTCGTGTATTTCCTAAAATTGAACTTTGATACAGTCCTTTCGCCTCTCAGATAGACAAGAAATGCAAATGTTACTCGTTGCCATTTGCCAATTAATATTTGCAATAAAAAAATTTCAAACACATTTTGAAATTAATGTAAATAACTATAAAAACTACAAATAAAAATAAACCCAAGGTCGTCCCTATCAGGCAGAGTACCTAGAAGCCCATTGGCTATCAGAATTCAGCTAGGAAATTCTTTAGTTTCCTCGTTTGGTTTTTACAAATGTTCACACTTCCCCACAGAGGTTCCGCTCTAGACCGATTTTTTTGATCAGGGTGTTGAATTCGGATAGTATTGTGGTTGCATCGCTTCCATAGGTCCAATCGTCCAGATATGAAACGTTTAATTTAGAATTGAGAAGCTGTAATGGCGAGGTTTGTTGGAGATTCGTGGTGTATGGCGAAGCTTAAGAATTGCTGGACCTAGCGGGTCGCCATGTTGGCAGCAAACTTTAGACTAGATGAAGTGATTTTTGGGAATGAGTTTGGTGGGGTCATTATTATTATGTATATGTTTCATTTCAACAAGTTACTTTAAAGAAGTTTATTTCTTAGGCATAACTTGCTGACATTTTTTTCTAAAAAAAATATATCTTACGCAGTATCCTACGTTTGTAGAAATTATTATTCAGACTAATATAACGTGTTGTTGATTTAGAAAAACGTTAATAAACAAAATTATTGTAAATACAGTTGCTAGGTTCTGTAAAAAATTGACTAACTTCATGGTGTCATTTATGGTATGTGTATGTGTGTATTACTGTGTTTTTATGGTATGTCATTTATGGTAAAAATTATTCTCATAATTTTATTAAAGTATAATTAATTTAAAATATAATTATTATAAGACTTGACAACTGGACACATTTTTGTTTAAAATTGTCTAACGACGAAGTTAACTCAAACACGCCCATAATGAAGATAAATTAACTACGAAGTTCAACAAAGCCTACCTTTTAATTGGGGTAACTTAAACCTTATCCCATTTCCTTGCTCCCTACAAGGAAAAGAGATGGTCGTTACTAATTACTGATCGAGGACCCCGAACAACTATTCAGGATCCTATATAAGTAGCAAGACTTGTAATTTTTTTCAAATATTTTTTTTTATTTTAAAGTTTTATTTGGCGCGAGCTTAGTTAATATGATTGAAAACTAAATCAGTATCTTTTGTTCTATTACTTTCTGTAATTATATTTTTGTACCTGTAAAAATAATGCATCTATATTACAATCTATTTTTATTCTCTCTTAACCCTTTTTTACTTCTAAATCGGTAGTGTTACAAAAATATGTTTTGTGAATTTTGTTGATCAGTTAATTATATAAGTTAAACTAAACTTTCATGCGTTTAGTACCTATGTATAGTGGATTTTGTAGCCACGATATTGCGGTTAAAATTCTTAACAGTAAAAAATGCTTTTGACTAGTAGAGCCAGTCTAAAGTAGCTTTTTTATTATATATAATTAAAAAAAATTTCAAACTTATAATTAAATTAAATACCATTTATTTTGGGCTACATAGGCCCATATTATAAATACCTTAAAGACAAACTACACTACACGTCTTGTCGGCGACGTGTAGCGCGCTTCATTCCGGAGTCTCCCCCGGAACCTCCGGTAGACCTCACCCGTCGGCCAGAACTCCTCCGCCTCGAAGGTCGACAGAAAATGCGTCGGAACTCTCACTACAAAGGAACTGAAGTTGACCTTGTGGCGAGACTCCAGACGCTCGACCCTCAAGGGAATGGACGTCTTCTTCCGGATGTAGTCCACGACGTCCTAAACCTCCATAGACCAGTGCAGGCGGGACACGTACAGCGGCGTGGAGCGTACTTCACACCGCAGGCGCTGCTCGGGTCGACAGGGTGCGGTGCCGCGATAGTTACGGATGGCGGGCTTCCTTCTTCTCTCCACCAGTATGAAGCCCTCCTCATCGCACCTCCTGCTCTCGTCCTTGACAGGTTGCGGTGGCTGAGCCTTGCGGCTTCCTGTAGCCTTGCGGCTCTCATTCTTCCCCTTTGAAGTGCGGGATGAGCGGCGATACTCGCAAAACTTTTTTGCTGAGTCGCTTGTTGACTCGGCGCACACACGGCAAAATCGATGAATTAGGCGGTCAAAAATAAAAATTACAATATTTATCTCCAAAAATGTTTTTTTGTAGCCCTTACAGGTGTAAGTTACTTTTGGTGCATATGGTACATAATATTAAACCTAAGTGATGGGGGATGACCCTGAAATAAAAAAATCTTAATCCTAGAAATAAAAAATATTATGAATAATTGTTTAAATATGTAATTATAATGGATAAAATAATTCTTATTATTTACAATACTACATTAAAATGTAGTATTGTAATATAAACATAATATTACGAATTAAAAACTAATTAGGTTAGGTTAGGTTAGGTTAGGATATTATGTAAACTATAAACTAAGTAAAATACAGTAAACTAAATCTATATCGGAGGTGGATGTGTCTTTAATTATTTATAATGTATTTTTAACATTAAACCAGATCATGTTTCATGTCATTCAACAATAGTCATCGTCTTCAGTCTCCAAGTTTTCATCTTGGTCATCTGACACACGTAACGAAGACACAATATCTGGGTCCAGCATTAGGGTGACATCGTTCGAAAATGGTTTTCTTTTATTTTTATGGGGTTTGCGTTTTGATGCTATTATTACTGATGATATTATAAAGCTATGCTACCCTGGGGTAGCATTGCTTTATAATATAACTTTGGCTATAATGTTGTAAGGTGGATAAATATTTGCACTGCGGGATTTAGAGCTCCTTTATATATGAATGTAGTCTTCTTTTCCCATATCAGTATCAATTATCAGAGAATTTGCCTCTTCAGGTGAATAAGCTGTCATAGAGGAACATGATGGAGAGTCGTGTATACCTTTTATGCACTTAAATCTGCGAGAACTTGTAGTAAGCTCTAAGGCAATTACTTGAGCTGCTGTTTTTTTGCCACTCTTAGTAAGACTCGTCTGAGCTGCCCAGAACAAAACATCCGGGCTGCTCTTATTTACCATTTATTTTGTGATTCTTTTTCTAGTTCGTTGGGAGCTTACCTCGAAAGATGTCTTAGCCCTTTATTTAAGTACAGTACTTTATTTTTTTAAATCTTTCTGTTGACTTTTGCAACAGCTTTACACACAAACACTTTTAAGACATTTTTAAGCTTATTTATATTGTTCTTTGGTTTTTCATATTCATTAAACTTGTCTATTATATACCTAGTTAATCGTTCAATGCACACATGATGATTTTTTATAAAAAAATTCTTTTTGTAGTCCTAATAACAAGTCCATTTCATGAATGGCTATTTTAGTTGAAGCTGACCAACTATAACTACCTGTGAAAAAAAGGGTGTAACATCACAATGGGTTCATATGGCATCGTAAATTTTACAGTGTTATTTGGTTAGATATGCACGAGTTCAAATATATTGTTTTTAGACTGGAACTATGCGGAACTTTTTTTGAAACTCTAAAAGAACAAAAAATTTTAACTGAAAAAATATGTCTTGGGAAACATCAAAGTTTTTGATAACTAGGCCTGTTAAAAATAAATTCTATACAATATTATATTAGAACTTACCTGTTGTTTCAATATTCATAACCAATTTTGAGATGATTGCCCGAAACTAGCGAAAAATTACGTTACGACCGCACTAACGTTCGAAAACCATAAACGGGTTTTTTACTTTCAGTATTTTTGGAGCGTTGTGGAGGCTTTGTTTTTCACAGGACAAAAGAAATTATACGTCATTTCAATAAAGCAACTATCGAACTATAAGAATTTGTAATAGTTTGAACTCTATCTTAATAAAAAAAAAATACTTTTGTCCCCCTAATTCATCGATTTTGCCGTGTGTGCGGCGACTTCGCGACCCGGAGGGGAAGGCTAGCGGGGGCGGCGGCGGGTGCTGACGCATCAGATTCTGCTGACACGCAAAACGATGTGTCAGCGCGCGCGCCTCCACGTCGTGTGTTGACGTAGGCAGTTGAATGATCGGGTGATACAGCTATTGAATTATTACATTTTAACTGTAATAATTCAATACGTAAGTCACTGATGATAGATTCCGATGCATCCAATCTACCCCGCATCTCGTCCAGCTCTGCCTTCATACTGTTGAAGTTCTTCAACAGGCTAGAGACGTCGACGTGGTCCATCGTCACTACCGGCAGCTTGTGGAGATCTTTCGCCACAAAAGTCGGCACGTCGTCTGGATCCGTCTGCTTTAGCAGGGAACCCCTTTGATTTCGTCGGGGATTAAATGTAAGTAGTAAGTTGGGCAAAGTGTGTTAAGCGTGTTCCCTCCCCGCTCTATGTCAAATTTAGCATTATTATTTATTTGCCCATTTGTCAAGTAGTAATATCATTATGACCGAGCCATGTGATAAATAATGAAGTTAATATATCAATAACTTCGTCCGATAAATCTAGACATTATTCATAATGCCCGCGCAATATTAATAATGCCCGCATTAATTAACTGGTCCATAACAATTATCATACATATCAACCATATTCGAACAACGTCAATGTCTAATTTGAATAGAAAGTAACATTTCGTCGAACGCGATAGCCTAATTTACCAAATATAGCGGCTTGTGCCGGTTTTAGAATGGCTTGGCTTTAATTGGCTTTTCAACGGCACTTTATTGTTGATTGCCAGATATGTCCGAACCGTTTCAGAAATAAATTTTATTGCTTTACGAGTAAGGATTATTTTTTTACCATTTAAGGAGAAATACTACAATATTGGTAAAATTACTCTGAATAGTTTAGCAAATTTTATTTTATTAAAATATCATAAAAAAATATGAGCTGAGAAATAGTAATAATGTCTTTATATCTATACTAGCCGTAATAAAAATAACAAAATGTCAGTAATGTTAAAATTCGTTTATTCCTATGTTGGGAAAATGAATATTGTGTTCATCGCAAAGTTATTTTCCACGGTAAAGTTTAAGTACATGTGCTTATTTTGATCAAGTTACTCGCCGAAGTGTACAGAACAATACAAAAATATCATGAATTATGGCCTCTCGACTTCTTTATAATGTTGTTTACTCAGACGGCAACTTTACTATGTCCCCAAAGTAAGGCAACGAGACGAAAATAAGTTGTTACTGACGTTATGGTATGGTTTTTACAATCGATAAATAGACTCGGTAGTATTTTGATATGATTTACCTCATCGTGAATTATAAAATGAAGGCAACACGTGTGTCGATAAGGCTAATAGACTGTTCGTTTTGTTTCAATAATTGATTGCTTATGGGTCATCGATCGCTTAGTCTGCGATTGATTTTTATAAAAATATAATGTTACATTGATTACTAGGCATTTGAGTTGTGTAGAGTGAATGGTGTGACTTGTTTTATCATAATAAATTTCAATTTCTTCATAAAAACGTAGTATTAAAAAATTACAGTATTTAAACATTATCTAATTAGCTTTTGATCGCAGCTCCGCCCGCGTAATTACAGTTTTTCAAGGGATCACTATACTTTTTTTATTTGAATTGTTCAAAATTGGTCTACTCGCGCGTGAACAGTAACACACACAATCACAATCTTTCGCTACGATAATATTAGTATTTACTTATTTTATAATTTACAATATTTCATTAACAGTGCGTTGGATTCGGCGTCTGAGAGATTTTACAACAAACTTTACGTAGACAGCTACGGCGTAGTGCGTAGCGTAGCACAACCGTAGCACCTGCTACATATAATATTAAACTACGATTTCGCACTCATAATAGATTATAATAATAATAATAATTATAATAATAATAATAATTATTATTATATTATTATTATTATTATTATATAATATTAAACTACGATTTCGCACTCATAATAGATTATTAAGGTCAGTTTCAAAAACCTTTTCAGTCCTCTCATTACAAGTTCAAATAAACTTTATTGTATACAAATTATGATTTATATGAACATAGTCCATTTCTTAAAAAATAATCGTTAAAATTATTAATATTAGGTCAGCTTCGTAAACCACAATATCGTAACGTTATCAATAAGTATGCAATAATTAATATCTAGTATAAATAAATAGTTGACGTCTTTAATTAAAAATATGCAATGCATTTAATTGCTAAGTAATATTATTATTGATACACATACACATTTGGTACATATTTATAATGTGCCAAAAAAAGTAGGAGTAAAATCAATTATCAAATAGTCAAAAATTTCAATTTCGATATTTCTTGCTCGGCTGGTGGCACCTGCGCGAGATGCACCGTGCAGCCAGCGCCAGTCAGTCTGGCGCCTCGCCCCCGCGCGCCGCCACCCACCCCCGCGCCGCCGCCCTCCCCCGCGCTGCTTCCCACCCCCGCGCCCGCCCTCGAGCTTGTTTTCAACTTTGATTGATAATAATTTGTTACTTTGTCAAAACGCACTGTGCGTTCGAAAAAAGAAGATTTTTAAATGTTGTGTGTAAGTACAAACGAGAAATGAATGTATCATTGCCGGTCAGTAAAGAACGTCCCTATTGACTATGTGAAATATCCTTTATTAATTTACTCTTAGTAAATGACAAATAAAGTAACTGTTTAGTGTTTTTATAAGTCAGTTCCGAACCGAACAGAATAAAAAAGTAAAAAACTATAAAATTACAGATTGAACCTGAAATGATTTGCATGAGAGTAAACTTTATACACACGTAAAAAGGATTCGAACGACTGAAAATTGGTTTAGGACCTTTTTCTTTTCACTGAAATTCATTTGAGCGTCGCCGACAAAGCGATAAGAAAGTGAGATGAATTTTCATAGAGCTAAATTGAATTGTTCTGTATTTTAACGAGCGAAGAAAGACACACCTAAATGACTATGAGTGTTGCGAAAGCAAAAGTTTTAATGACGTAACGTTTGCCAAATCACACAGAGGCTGAATCCAATTTATAGCAGGTTGCGTAGGTGTTATGATTCACAATTTGACCTACTTTATATAGTACAGAATGAATTGCCGGGATAATACAATACAGTGATCGATCATTATAAGAAGAGAGGTTGTGTAACTAATTAGGCGAAATGCCTCAAATGTATCTGGGCCTCGTCCAGGCCTAGGCAGCCATAAACATAATTTGGTTACGCACGTAACATGGTTTTTGGCGTAATTACTTCACGGGCTATGAACTTTCCAGAACTGGGCTAATTGAGCTAGTCATTTTGAAATATGCCCCTCGGCAAATTACAAGATAAGAAATATAAAACCGAGTACGCGTAGGATGTAAATATTGTTATTTTATTACTCTAAAAACATGTTAATTCATATAATTGTTCACTTCGAGTGGATGAATATAGTGAATATTCAATGGGTACTGGTTAGAAGTAGTTTTACGTCACACGTTTAGGGAAATGCATTACAGATATATAATAACAGTTGGAAAATTCTAAATGATTTTTGCTTGGAACTTAAAATTTTAACGAAATAATAATTATTGGAAAAATCTTTTTCTCTTAATAAGAAGATAACACAATCTTATCTTTCATAGGATATTCTAGACGTGTTCACACGTATACTTTTGTTTTATGTAGAGAAACAATCCGAATTTTGCTTGTATTAGTTACTTTAGTTGAAACGAAGTTAGTATTATTAACTCACAAGATGACAAAAATAAAATTACAGCTTCCAACTCTATTAAAGTATATGCAAATGAAATAACTGTCGAGTAATATAACAGTATTACACTGTAGTACTAGTATCCCACCGTATGTTGGAGTGGTTGCTTTTCTGTAGTGCAGATGACATTTAAATACCTCAATAGGGTAGCTTTGAACGTTGTTTGTAATGATTATATTGAAATTGGTGTTAGTTTCAACACTCCAAGTGAATTCGATAACAATAAATATGAGTTGTTGAACTTCAAACGGATTTCAACAATACGTGTGTTACTTATTTGAATTACAAAATATGCTTTTGTACAAATTTATTATGAAATTAATTGGTGAGTTTAAAACGATATTTGTTGATACAAATATGTCAAAACATCGTTTTCTAGAATGTTTGTTGTCTAGTGTAGAAACGTTTGAAGCTTACAATGTGTTTAATAAATTTCATTTGTGATATTTTTGTTCAAATGTTTAAAACAATAATATATGTACCATATCTATAAGTGGAAGAGGCTGGTTATTTTTCTTTATAATAGATAGGGATTTATATGAAGGGCTTTAAAAGGTATGAAATAAGCATATCCGATAGGAATAGAGTTATTATTATATAAAACCTGCGCCACTGATATCCATCATTATTTAATTTCCATCACTAATGCAAAATTGAATTTGCTTTGATTATTATTATTATAATATTATATCGAATGATGTAATAATATAAGGTATGATAATTTTCTTTTAATTCAGTCTGTTCCACTCTCGGCTAGATACTCGTAAATTATTTTATTAAGTATCGAAAAATAAACTTTTGACTATAGTAAAATATAGCTCGCAGCTCCTTTCAGAATTATTTGCAATATCATATAATATAAAATGTATCCTGTATAAGTATGTATAGATTTTGAACACATATTAATATGAATCCTATATATCTGTTCGTCTCCTAAGTACTTTTATTAAAATTACAATAGATGCGTCGACCGCATATTTCTCGCTTAGTACGTGTATGTTCCAAAAACTACTATTTATAGGAACTTATAAATAGTTCGCAGTGTATGAGTCATGTTTTTGGGTTATAAATATTCGGACTCCTTGGGCGACCTTGAGCGTGGGCGGAGGAGGCGCCGCGCCGCCTCGTAGCTTATATCGTGCCATACTTAGTCATATCGTCACTTGTCTTGATTGGCTATCAACAATTCTGCTTAGATTGTTATTGAAAACATACAATTGTTTACACATACTTAAGATATGTTTTATAATTACATAGTACTATAGACGCTCCCGGTCAAAATTAGACCAATCTTAACAATATTAAAGTATAAATTTCTTATTTTTTAGTTTTACAAAAAAATGTTCCAACCTACTATACAACACAATATGATAATATTGTGTATCAGGTAGTGTGTGATGTTGTTATTTTTATATATTTTAGGTACTTCTTATCATTATTATTTTTAGAAACTATCAGTATGAAAAATTTCATAAGCATAATGCGCGCAATTTTTGTAAAAAAGGGGTGGCAACTTTATATATAGGTAAATTACGTCTAATTGTATATAAAAGTAATAAAATTAAAACAAATAAAATAAAATAAAAACATAACATTAATTAAATTAAAACATTTAAAGTATTTTCTGATCTTGTGTTAATAAAGCTAGATAAGTATTTTTTTGCGTAAAAATACTACTCCCAAGCTTTATATCCAGCAGATACGGTCCGATAATATTTGCGTTAATTGCTGAACTTTTATTTTATGCTTAGTTTTGCAGAAAACTTCTCATTTTAGAAATGATTCAGCGTAACTTGAGTGTGAATAAGTTTTTTTACGTCGCTAATCACTTTTTTTATATTTACTCATTTTTATATTATTTAGCATGGTAAATAACTACAATTTTTAGCAGGGAACTAAAGTTTCAAACTATATCTCTTTAGTTTTTAGTTATCTTTTGAAGCAAATTGAACAAATATAAGAAAAAGTTTAAACGCTTCATTATACAAAATACGTAGCGGTCATTAAAATTTGTGAAAACAGCGGCAGCGCTGAAACTTTATTTTTAACTGCTGTTGCAACCTCAATATTGCTATTTGACTTTCTGTTAAGTCTATGTACGTAGCGAGTTTTGTAACAACACTATAAACAATCTCATAAAATGTTTCTATGATTTCAATAGATAATACGGATACTTAGAAAAATACTCAATAAGTTGTGAATTGTCCTTGCAATCGTTGTAGAAATATTATAGTCATCACAAAAGTGAAATCGTAGGATGACATTCAACTATCAAAACAAAACCTGTTAGACCAATGATGTAATTGGAACCTACACTCAGTAAAAAATATATTGGAGTAGTATTTATTATATAGCTTAACTACTGGATTTATGTATATAGAAGGAAAAATGTCACAAATATCATATTTCTGTTATCATTCGGAAACTATGACAATAATGCTGATTTAAAAGAAATGCACTGGTTGTCAAAATAAATTGGGAAGAAAAGTATTTATCACACTCTCTCAGTTACTCTTCATAAATGTTTAAAATTCATAAGGCGTACCCACGACAAATGTACGTAACTTCCATTTGTTTTCGTGTGACGTCAACCAAATACTAAACACTACATTTAGTAAATTTGAAGCTTAAATATTTTCTTTTGATGTCAACTATATCGCCGAAGGTTTTGGTTCGTTTTATTCGGTAACACATTTAGGGATTTGAAAGGGCTTTAGATAAAAAGCGCTTGTGCAAATAATCCAAAAAACCAGCCTGGCGCACTCAAGTTTTTAGTATAGAAGACCCCTTGAATATTGATTATATTTTGTGTTTAGTATTTGATGTTGAAACGGTAATTAAAATAAATAATTTCTGAAAATTGTCAATCTGTCTGGCTATCGCGGGTCTTGAGATACATTCTGACAGACAGCGAAGTCTCAGTAATAGGGTCCCGTTATTCATCCCTCAGGTACGGAACTCTAAAAACGTGCTCCACATTGTTCAATTAAGCTGCGGAACCAATACTGTAGAAGTTTACGGCCCGTTTTAAATTATGTACGGGCGCTACAAACTGACGAGCAAGTGTGAATATCTCCTGAATGTTAATGTGTTGAAACAAACTTCTGTGCTGTCTAACAACGAACATTTGATTTTTGTTCCAAATATTTCAATGACGTCAAGTTTTGTTTATGTCTTGATAATAATGATAAATATGTCTCTTTTTCGAATAAAAAATAAAAAAGTGTGCGTGTACTTATGTACACACGTAAGACGTTATACTTCTTTGGTGTGACTTGTATATTTTTTAATTTAAATTTTTTGCGTTACCCTACTAATTTAATCGCGATTTGTCCCGTTATGGTAAGTAAGTTATATGAGGTTCCGAAGCAAAAAATGCTCTGCCTGTCTTTCTCTTCACACCATATTCGGCTTGACATATGAACCATGAGTATATAGATTGTAGTCCATAAGACTATGTTTAAAACATGTCTAAAATATCTAAGTTACGTTCTTAAATTGAATTGTAAATCGACGGTTGAACATTTCTGACAAAAGCTTTCGTTTACAAAGGCGATGACGACAATGCTAAAGAGATGTACGTCAAAAATCTCAGCGGCACAGCCTTTTATTCTTCAGTTATTTCAAGCCGTTCATAAAAGATATCCGAGCTTCCCCGCTGCATTTCACTGATAATATCGTTTCATTGAAAGCAATAAAAGGGAGACTAGGATTTTATAAAGATCTTATTCATTTTTATCTCTCATAAAACACACCTCATAACGGAACTGCTTACGTGAGTGTGATAAACGTAATATATCCTGCGTTTACGGCGTGGGTTTTAACGCGTTTCCATCAATCGGGAATATTATGATACTTTAAAGTACTCACGCGCTGAAAACAATTTACATGCAGATCGGACTTAAAATTTTGTGTCACACTTCTCTTCACTTTTGTTAATTGGATTACATTTATTTACATCGCAATATAATTTAACATTTAGAAATATATTTGTGATTATACAGCAAACTGCTCGTTTTGTATAATGTGTAAAATAAATGAATCATAATATTTAAGGACGCATACCTGTATATCTCTTGTATAGAGTTCCTGTAAAGGTAGTTAGTAGAGTTACTTTTGTTTAAGCATGCCCCCGAACCGTCGGAGTCTAAGTCGGAAACGTGCTACCAACCTATTATTATTTATTTTCGGTCCATATTTTTTTTTATTAGAGCTAAAAGTCATTTCACTGTACTTCTAATATTTTTGCAATATTTCGTGGTGTAGAATAAACAAATAAAATTTTGTTGTATATAAATCAATAAATACTAAACATTTAAGGGAACTTATATTATTCTATAACGTAAGTCTTTGGCATAATATGCTTGATTTTTTTTTGTTTTTAATCCGAAGGCTGGCCTTGTCAGGCCCAGACGTCACTGCGACCCTTTTAGATCTATTGTGATTCCTTCGCTTTAAAGTATCCTCCCCAGTCCTACGCTACTCATGAAGCGAACGATATGGTGGGGGTCTGCGGTGCGAATTTCCTCTGCTGTAGAGTATTCGTGCTGCCCGAGGTACTTGCTCCTACTTAGGTGAAGAGCTAGACAATCAAGAAGAAGGTGGAGGGGTGTCTCGTCTTTGTCCTTGCAGAATCTGCAAGTTATTAGGTCACCTATACCCATCCTGTGAAGGTGTTTGTTTAGCTTGCAGTGCCTGGTTAGGGTTCTGGTGAGGATTCTTAGTTGGTTTCTACTCATAGATAGCACCGATTCTGCGTTTCGTTTGTTGAAACCCGGGATCAGTGCTTTGGAGTGCTCTAGTGTTGGGGCCACAGCTCTATGCTTAGCCTGCGGCTCCATTCCTTAAGCTCTCGTTTTGTAGTGCTGGGAGGTATTCCACAGACTGGTTCTGGGTTATACATACATCGCTACTGCCGTATACCTATAGAGCCACAGCATTTATTTTGGTCGGAGGCCCCATTTCGAGTCTCCAGGAAGAACAGGATCCTAGAGCACATCGAGCTTTTTTTGTGATGTGCTCTATGTGTTTATTCCAGGTGAGTCTCTTATCAAGAATGACTTCTAGGTATTTAACCTCACATGCGAACGCTAGGGTTTTCCTAAAGAGTGTAGGTGGGTTTAGTCCCTTCAGGTTTCTCTTTTTGGTGAAGGGCTTGATATTATATTCATCATATGTTTTTCTCTTAATAAGGTTTTAGATCCTTTACTTAACTTTTACCACGTGGATTTAGTTATAGAGTAAATAATTATTTTGATAATTAAGTAACGTATCACCTTCATTTATAATAACTTGGTAAAGTTATTACTGACCGTTAAGTTCAGCAATTAAAATTGTGAGAGGTATTCCTCTCGTATATCCTTCAAAGTAATTGGTATAATTTAAATTTTGATAATATGTATTTTATGTTAAATAATAATAATCATCTGTAGCACAGAAATAATATGTTTTAATATGCACATAAAAGTAAAAATATTTACTATATTAACTACTATAAAAGAGTTTTAAATGCATTAACTCATTGGTATTTTTCTAAATAATGAAAATAATTGCTCAGAATTTTAAAAAAAGTTATTTCAATTAAAATACACATTTAATTCTTGTCAAATAATTAGTTCGCAGTATCTTCGTATGCGTAGAACGAATGTATATTATAATGGTATTCACAAGTACCAGCATGCTGTATGACATTGATTTTATCGGTGCCAACAGAGAGTGAGAATTAATATTGTAACAACTATAAGGGCTTTTACAATTTAAGGCCTCTGGAAATAACCACATTCCTTGTTATCCGGTCTATTATTTTAAATATATTGTCACCTCTTTCATTAAATTCGATTTAATAGTTTAGGTGCTACGGTATACTATATATACATACATGTACTGCCAAAATTATGACCGTTCCTTTTGGTTTCGCCGTTAAATAAAACTTAGCGTTGAAACTGACTTTTCCCGCATGGAGCGGCCTGTAACAAGTGGTCGCGTGTCCAGCACGCTTGTAAACTCACAGCTAAATCAGTTTCCCGCTACTGAGATTGCAAATCGACAAGGTTTGTTTCCATTTGAAAGCAGAAAAGTAATGGCAAGACGACCTCTAGACTGTCCTTATTTTCAATGAGTGTGTCAAATAGGGGAAAGAAAATATAATACAATTAAAGAAAGCTAAAATATGATAAAGTAGAATGGCCAAAAGTTAACTGTAAAAATATATTAAAGTGTAGATTTACTAAAATCAAAATTTAAAGTAAAACGCTAAACCAATGTATTTATAAGTTTTATTGTATCACACTACTTATATTTTAATTACAAGAAATTAAGACAATTAGCAACACACCATTTTATATACTACACTTCCTTTTATCAATAAATAAATGTAAATGGAAGTAACCAAAATATCTTAAACAGCTTTGTAATATTTTTACTGTACTAGGAATAGAATTTAAACAATAAATTAATAAACTGGAATAAAATAAAATGTATTTAACAACCTGGTAATTTACTTTTTATTTAAAAGTACCAATCACATGATACTTTAGCAAATTAGACTATTTTTACAATATACCAATAATTTATCATCAAAATATATTTCCAAGTATTAAATATTAATAAATTATTTACTACTAAAACACTATAATAAAACGAGACATAATAATATTACTTAGCTACAACATAATATAGAGGCTTTCAGAAAATATGGTACTTATCTTAAATTTGTTCACTTAATATCTGGTTCAGAACTGAAGCCAATATAGCGGACACATTCTTTTATAAGTATAATTTGGCGCCATTTACACCGGAAGATATAACACAATGACAATATTATTTTAAAGCGGAAGTTCGTAGAATAATTTACAATATTATGAAATACTGAAATTTACATACAAAAATGTTTACAATGAATGTTCAATTATTTTCACATTATTTCAGAATTTAACCTTAATAATTACATTTTTATTAAACATCTCAAATTATCAAATTCTAGAACCGGAAATAATATTAACACTGACATAAATGTCAAAGTGACTAAAAAACGACTTTGTTAAGAATGACATAATTATTTGTGTTTATTATATTATTCACAAAATAATAAATTCATAGTTAGTTACAATATAAATTTGTTACAAATTGCCATATTAATAATCAAATCTGACAAGTGCATCAGGTGTGTTCTTCAAATAAATATTATGGACAGTAATGCACAAGTCACAGAGTCGAAGCATTACGTTTTTTCGTCTTATCCGGTTATCCGGTTAATGGCGTTCTTGGCCAAAAATCGAGCCGAGAACTCGGACTCGGTTCTTGTGAAATATGCATGTAAATAAATATATCTTATAATTTTCATCAATTTGCAGAAGTCGTGTGATTAATTTGATATTTTGTATACATACGTATCAAGGACTTATGAAAATGCAATTAGACGTGTTTTGTTTTTTCAAACTTTTGTTTTAATTATGAGTATTAAACGCGTAAATAATAAAAACTTTCGTAACAAAAATATTGTTTTTATTTTCTAATTATTAAAAGCATAATATATTTATTTCACTTAACCAACATTGTTCGCAGAGTCTACATCCTGAGGATGATCCGGGGTTGGAGCAAAACGCGCGTCGAGTTTTGCAACCCGCTTGGTGGTGTGGGGCTTTGGAACATTATTGCTTGTGTGGTGGTGGTGTTTTATGTTTTTGCTTGCGAGTGTACGCATAAACAGAGTGGGAAGGAGGGAGGTGCAACAAACGCATGCCTATGCGTACACTCACTCATTTGCTTGCAGGTTGCGGTTATAATTTTTCGCGCGATATTGCTAGATATAATATATTTAAATTTTATGCTATGGATTTCCGAAAAGTAACGCCTGATTCCATTAACTAATATATTTATCCTAAATTAGTTTTTTTCATGTCAACTTTAACTATTTCAAAAATTCTCGGCCGATACAAAAAAGCATTCTGGGTCGGACCTAATTATCACCTATTTCCAGCACATTTATATAATATATTTTCCAATTATTATTATAGTACAAAGTATGATTATGAATATATGATGCTGCGAGTGTCTAGTCATAACATGTCGAATGGACGTTTTCTTTTTCTACTGCATAGATACAAAAAAGGGGCTTTTACTCGACGATGTTAGTTGAGCCGAAATTTTAAATGGTCTTTGCATTGAAATGCTTGACATTTCTGGCTCGAATAGCATTAGGGAAGTATGGGAACGAAACTGAACTGTAAACGTTTATCAATTGTTTCCGACAGTTTAGAAACTTTTTAGAACAAATTAATTAAAACTACGTACCTACTTGTTATAAATAAGTCAGTATTTTGAAATTTGTAGAAATTTCGAGATGTGACTTTTTAAGATAGCTATTCAAAACAACTTTATTTATTGCACAAAAACGAACTTTCAAATTGTGTGCTGCGTGCGTCGTGTTTCGGTCGTAGCTGAACATTACTGAAAATCTTAAGGGAAAATTCCCTTAAGATTTTCAGTAAATTATGAAATCATAATTTAGTAAAAGTTTTCGACAGAAGATATAGTGTAAAAATTATTCAGCAAGAGCAGGCGATGAAAAATCCATAAAATATTTCATGCTGTATTTTTGGCAAAAATTACACTAAATAATATTATAACGCGACAGAAACACAAATACTATACATATATAACGGGACAGAAACACAAATTCGTTCTGGTACCTAAGATACTTAGCACGAGCTAGATTGACGTATTGTAAAGTGTCTATACCTATTATTATTTTATTGTTTAGTAGACAGCGCCCTTAATTAATTACAAGGATCCTTGAACTAGTGACACTTACCCTCCACACGAGTAAATATACATGATGGACGACAGTTTGTACAATGTTTACATTTCGTGAAAGGTCAGCGTAAAAAATATTCTAATCCATAATACGAGTACATGCTACCTATGTTCATGGTACAGATTCCGAGAATATTGATAATATAAACCACCAGTTTCATTTTCGAGGCTGCAGATATTTTATTTGAACTCATTCTTAAATGTCTTAATAATACAGTTGAATTATTAAGACAATAAATAAAATAATAAAGACAATAATTAAATTATATGTATATTTTAAGCTTTTTTATATTATACTTAAACTAGTTTTTAATTATTTATGTAATAGATGATATAATAATAAAGTAGTTTTAATGTAAAAAAATATATATTATATATTGATGATACGTTGAATTAAGTCTATAGATATTTCAATACCTCCTCAATTCTACTATATTTTTTTGTTACAGAACTTTCGACTAGGTGGACGTTGAAGTTGTGGGTTGTATACTGTAGGTGTATTTATTTCTTTATTAGAATTTTCCATTCTTAGACAATACAGAATAACGTCTGTTGCGTCAGCTAGATACAAACTATTAAAAATAATTCTGATAATCCTTATACTGATAGTGATTATTAGCACACTAAGTGATACTAGCCTATTGCCATATCCGCTTAATGGAGAAGGCTAAAGCAGTCACGTACACGTTGATAGTAGGTATTACAGGTTCTGTATTATAAGTGCATACTGCAAAACCACGCATCTATTACGCTTCACATATCACTCGGTAAGATGGTGTAATTGCTATAATTATAACAATTATCCTTCGTTGCTGATTCTAATAACCTGATTAAACTGTACACACTAATTCGGTGTAATTAGAAGGAAACATAATATTATAATATGTAATATGTGTTATAATATGTATCTCATCAAAAACATGACTTGTAAAAAATGACAATTCACGCTACTCAGATCTTTTGCCGTAAAAATTATGAGTTCCATAATCACCCATTCGACCGACCGACTTACCCCAGCTTAATATCAATCAAGCTGGGGTAAGTCGGTCGGTCGAACATCTTATAGTGACAGGTAAATATTGCGTTAACTTGGAAATAAAAAAAAATGTTCATAAAATTTTTATTTTATGATTTTTTTTACTGCAGGGCCAAACTATGTAAAATTTTTAGGGGAACCAAATGGCAACTATTCAGCGTCGAATAAAGAATCACGCAAATCGGATCATTAACCTCAAAGTAATCGGAGTACATACATAAAAAACAGGCCGAGAACCTCTTCCTTTTTGGAAGTCGGTTAAAGATACAGGCTTCTAGTTTTATCCACAACGAAGTTATAGTGGGTTGAAAATGACCTAAACTGTTTTGATAAAAGGATAGTACGGCCGTGCTCAACTTGGCGTTAACCCAGATTGGTTTTTGGTTAACCCAGATTTTTAAAACCACATTTAGTAGTCAATGCACAACATTCGTTATACACGTTCAATTATTCGTTTAAACGAATTGTACATATCAGAAAACATAAATATACCGATATTTTCCGCTTCCAGGTAAAAAAGCTTCCATACCTTCTATAAATTCTGGTTCAGGCGAAAGGCCCTTAATAGTGGGTAATAAAGAGGTGTTCTCGGGTGATTTCTGTTTATTGCAGCGATCGTAAATTGCGATAAAATACTATTGAATCACATGTACATTGTTGTAAACTAGCTTTGGCCACAGTTTCACTGGCTTCAAAAATATAGAGACTTTCATACCGAATAATCCGACCCGCGTTTTATCCCCTTAGGGGTAGAGTTGCCTAAAATACCTGTCAAATTCCCAGATTGTAGGTGTTATAGTTTCTGAGAATTTGTGATTACTCAGTGCGTGCTATTCCGCTTTTAAATATATTCATTACGAGTACACGTAGACTACGAGTGACGCTGAGTCATATAGGCAGCTCAATAGACAGATTACGAAGTCCTTGCGACACGATATCCGTTCTTTTAATACCCAGCGTATTAAAGAGACAATAGAGCGGAACCAAGGCTCCAAAGTGTTTGCAAGAGACGTATCTATTGGGCAAAGCCAGTTGACAAAGCTGAAGACTGAAGATGGACGCGTAACGTCAAATAAGTCCGAGGTACTACGGGAGATAGAAAGGTTCTATGGACAGCTGTATACCTCGGTCTCAGCTGAACCTGCTAGTTTAGCTGCAGACCCAAGAGCCAGGCTAACACGACACTATACCGAAGACATCCCGGACATCAGCCTGTACGAGATTAGGGTAGCTCTCAAACAGCTTAAGAACAACAAGGCTCCGGGCGAGGATGGAATCACTACAGAGCTTCTGAAAGCGGGCGGCACGCCGGTACTAAAAGTCCTTCAGAAACTCTTCAATTCCTCCTTACTCGATGGGAAAACGCCAGAGGCATGGAACAGGGGTGTTGTGGTCCTGTTCTTCAAAAAAGGCGACAAAACCTTACTGAAGAACTATAGGCCCATAACACTGCTGAACCATGTCTACAAGCTGTTTTCGAGAGTTATTACGATGCGTCTCGAACGCAGGCTCGATGACTTTCAGCCTACCGAACAAGCCGGTTTCCGAAAAGGCTATAGTACCATAGACCACATACATACGCTGCGGCAGATTATACAGAAGACCGAAGAGTATAATCGGCCATTATGCTTGGCGTTTGTGGACTATGAGAAAGCCTTTGATTCCGTCGAAATATGGGCGGACCTTAGATCTCTCCAGCGTTGCCGTATTGACTCTCGGTATATCGAAGTGTTGAAGTGTTTGTATAATAACGCCACCATGTCAGTCCGAGTACAGGAGCACTGCACGAAGGATATCCCTTTATAGAGAGGAGTAAGACAGGGGGATATCATATCCCCGAAACTGTTTACCGCTGCTCTGGAGGATTCCTTCAAGCTCCTGGAATGGCAAGGACTTGGCATCAACATCAATGGCGAATACATCACTCACCTTCGATTTGCCGACGACATAGTAGTCATGGCAGAATCGCTGGAAGATTTGAGGCGCATGCTCGGTGGCCTCAATAGAGTTTCTCAACAAGTGGGTCTTAAAATGAACATGGACAAAACAAAGATCATGCACAATGTCCATGTTGCACCCACCGCACTAACTGTTGGGAGCTCGACTCTTGAAGTTGTTGACGAATATATATACCTAGGGCAGGCTGTCCGATTAGGTAGGTCCAACTTTAAGAGAGAGGTCAGTAGACGGATCCAGCTCGGCTGGGCAGCGTTCGGTAAATTACGCAACGTCTTCTCGTCCAAAATACCTCAGTGCCTTAAGACAAAGGTATACAACCAATGTGTGTTACCAGTGATGACTTACGGTTCTGAGACGTGGTGCTTCACTAAGGATCTTTTCAAAAGGCTCAATGTCGCTCAGCGTGCTATGGAGAGGGCAATGCTCGGTATTTCTCTACGTGATCGAATCAGAAATGAGGAGATCCGTAGAAGAACTAAGGTTGCTGACATTGCCCGTAGGATCAGTCAGCTGAAGTGGCAATGGGCCGGCCACATAGCACGAAGATTGGACGGTCGATGGGGCAAAAAGATCCTAGAGTGGAGGCCACGTACTGGCAAGCGCAGTGTGGGACGGCCACCTACCAGATGGACCGACGACCTGGTGAAAACTGCCGGGTCACGTTGGATGCAGGTGGCAATGGACCGGTCGCACTGGAAATGTATTGGAGAGGCCTATGTCCAGCAGTGGACAGTAAAAGGCTGAAACGACGAACGACGACACGTAGACTATATCATGAAAATAAAGTTATTACTTATCATATAAGTATAATAAACTAATAACGTATATCATCTAAGCGTGTTATTGTGACATGTAATTGTCGTTTTCTTTTCAACGAATTGGCTGTTAGCGGTTCACTTTTAAGAAATATTTAGTGATTGTTATTTATACCAAGCTGTCCGTCATCGCGTTTGTCATTTTACCTTAAAATGTTACCGAGAGGCTTCAATATAATTAAAGCCATAAAGATTAAATTAATCTTGTAACAATTACAACTTCCGTGATGAAGTTTTGGCAGTCGTTTTTAGAATTTGAATACCGGGCAGTACGAACTCAAACTCAAACTCTTTATTAGCAACCAAGTACATACATAATAAATCAAAATACATTGAAAAATATATAAAAACTTAGTGCCTGAAAATGTAAGAGTTAATATAAACGAACGGAAACAAAGTTTTACTTTGAGTGGAAATTAAATATAAAGCTAAAATAAAAAAAAATGTTAAGGCCACTAAAGTGTTTTTGTGGAGGGGTGTTATAATTTGACGTGTCCCTCTGTGTTTATGTGTATATGTGTCAACGTACCTCCTAAAAGATGGAACCAATTATGAGCTAGTTTTTAGGGATCTGTAACCTTATAAGGAAATAACGGAACCCTTATAGGATCACTTTTTTGTCTGTCTGTCAATACCCTTTTTTAGGTAAGCCTGGAGGTTGGATTAGACTTCTTAGCCGACGCAATTGAAAGATACAACCGTTTAGACGGCTAATTTACGTTATTTTCGACACTTGCAACCTAAAGGGTACTCAGAATCTTGAATTTTGGTTCAAAGCAGCATATACATATGCAGAATGATTCATGGTTCCTATATATTAAGCTAAATAAAGTGTGAAGAGAATGTCGCGAGTTAAGTTATTTGTTAAACAAATGACTTTAAAGAAATATTTATTTCTATAAAATTAAAACTAATTTACAAAGATTCAAAATTACAATGTGACTATGGCGAAGGTGGCTTTCAACTGCTGGTCAAAAGTTCTGGTGACACATATATAGGTCAGAGGGGAAAGAGTTGCGGGTGTAGGGGCCATGACGACTGCGGTGGCTGCAGCGGGGTGTGCGGCGCGGGAATGGTGTTGACGGGTATACAGGTACACCATTGAATACGTAGCTCTCCGGCGGGGAATGGTGTTGACGGGTATACAGGTACACCATTGAATACGTAGCTCTTCGGCGGGGAATGGTGTTGACGGGTATACAAGGACACCATTGAATACGTAGCTCTCCGGCGGGGAATGGTGTTGACGGAAGTATTGGCGTCTAATGGTTTCTGCGCCTATTAAACAGCGGATGTTTATAATAGTGTCGGGTTCATTCTGTGAATAGGGCTATCTTGTGTTTACATAACTCGCGTAGAACATTTTTTGTTTTAGTTCCTCATATAAATTACTTAACATAACTCAAAAAAAATATTCAAAGGTCTTAAATGACAACAAAGAGTGAATCTTGCTGGGGCTCGCTGGCTCCTGGTCTATCTATTCACACGAACGCACTGGTCGTTGACCTTAGACCTGATAATGATAGAAACTCATCTATTTTGTGACTTTTATGGAAATCTTTAATATTGTGATTTGTTGCGTTATGGCAGGTAATTTATATGAGGTGCCAAAACAAAAATGCTCTTCACGTCATTCTCTTCACAGTTCACACTATATTCGGCTTAATATATGAACAATGAATCAACCTGTATAATATATATATATCGTTTTTTCTCATGAATGCTTAAATGTATTAAATTGAAATTCATATTAAATATTCATGCCTACATATTATATAGGTAGTATCTATCTCTTAGCTGTAGCAAAACCAAATTCTATGTCAGTATAATTGTACGGTGATTCGCACTTGGCAGATTTTTTTGTCTAAAAGCAGACGTGGTGGCAAGTGTTATAAGCTATAATTCGTCTTCAGATATATTTTCATTGCTTGACATTCAGAGTCGAAAATTTTATTTTTCTTTACATTTATGTATTAACGGTCCTAACGCCTAAGATAAATTTGGTTTATTACATTTTGTTTATCTTACGATAGTAGCTCGAAACATCGCTTTTTATCTTCCCTATACAATGTTTGGTATGCAACATGATCAAACTTTACGTGTTGGATTACAATATATTGTGGCTTACCCGCACCTTGTATATTTCTAACGTATAATGTTTCACCTTGTTACTTGTTAGTCAATAAGTTTGTTGATGTATATTATTATTTGTATCTACTACCAGCCGTGTATATTTTATCTATAATTATGAATAAGACTGCAGCTAGTTGTATTATTGGATCGACGTGTGGTTAAATGCTGTTATCACAACCAAATCATTGATACTTGGTGAAAAACGAAAAAAAAAGTTTTGACAGAAAAATAATAAAACAACTCTAGTAACGTCTGAATCGTCGAGTGGTGAGCAAATTGATCGTAACGAATCATAGCTAAAAGACTCTCGATCATGTCATCTTTCGAACAAAAAACAAGTAGATCAAAATCGATTCAATCATTTGGAAGCTGCAATGCCACAGATTAATAACTGTTTTCGTCGGAGGTTAAATATAACGTTAATAACGTAAACAATTATTGTGAAACAGCATAAAAGTGTCATATACTCAGTGATTGCTAAAGACCAGTTGATAAAAGCCTTTCGTTGATTAAAGTCCCGCCCTTCCGTTATGGTATGACATCATGAAACCTTTTTTTAAATATTACCCCAATCTTGGATACCATCATAATACACAATATTCTTTACAACTTCTAAGTATTTTATTGTAATAATTTAAAATAATCATTTTTAAAGTTTAAAGTTTTTGTCATCCACATCTAATTTTACTTTTTTGCTATATTGTAGAAACTTTATTGTCAGTTGTGATATAGTATGCATAATGAAATAATACTAAAATAATAATAAAAAATAATTAAAAGGGTAAGGGACGACAGACAAAGGTTAAGAAGTAAAAAAAATGGTTATTTTCTTACAAAGATTTTAGTTACTACTACTATTTTCTTATAATTGTAATAGGTATATAAGTAAATAGATATATAACATACAAAAACAAAATAAATAAAAATAATGGGTTCTGATGATAATTATAATGGTTTCCTACTCGAGGTCACTGAGAGACTTCAATTATTTCAACATAATGTTCATATTTAGCTTAAGCATTATTACTAATATGATATGTCTACTTGCTAATTGAACCTAATTACTGTACGTGGGCATACTATGTATGTCATAATAAGTGTTACTAGAGGTCGCCGTGCAGTTGAAATTCAACCATAATTTTGTGTTTCCATCGAAAGTCGACTACAGGGCGAATATTTATTGTGTCTAGCCTACTGTTGGTGTACAACCTGTCTTAGTGTGAGTGAGCAATAGCTTCCTTGAAAATAATCGCCACACATACTAATGGCGATTGTTTTATCTTTTAAGCAATGTTGTTGTGTATTTGGTATGTTCTATATTATTTTCACCAAATTTAAAATCTTATCTACCGAATTTCATACCTACACGTACAACCCTCGTAAAATTGTATGAAAAATTGTTTTCTTCGCGTGGTTAACACTTATGTTGCCATCAAAATAAGCTCGGCGATCACGGAGAATAAATTTTAGACGGAAAGTAATACAAACAAACCAATATAAAATAATTATAAAAATCCGTTTAGTAGTTTGCACACAAAAGTGTAACAAACATCCATCTATCTATCCATCCATTCATACTTACACATTTTTGCGTTTATAATATTAGTAGGATTAAGTGTACAAAGTAGATATTTAAAACGTTATTTAATATAATATCTTAGAATATGAATTATTTCATATTTGGGATGGTTCATTGCTTATTAAATGTTTTATTTAATAACCAATTTATTAATATATAAAATAATTAGATAACTTGAAGAGGTGCACTTAGCATGTAAGTACTATATTTGTACGTTTTTCTATATGATTGTGTTTATCCAATAATTGTACTCGTGTAGTGTTTGGCTAAATGGTGATCTCTATATCGTGGACAATATAAGTACTATAATTGGTGGGGGGCTGCCCCACTCAATCAGTATTAAGACAGACGTACTAAGAGGAAGACGTACTAGAATTGTTGACGGTAAAAGGAGCCCGCCTTTCGTATAATTTAGTGCACACTACAAATGGCGACGAGGATAAACCTATAATACTAGTAAGTCAGTAATAAGGTCAGTGAAAAAAATAATTAATTTTGTAAATCACGTGCGTATTGAAAAACTAAATTGAAAAGGAAGGATGAGCTCATTGACACCTAAAGTACACTAAAGTATCATGATTATAAACTAGTTTAACTGGCGTAATTATATTGCATTTCATAGGAGTTTAAAAGATAAGAAAATGCTTAATTGTTTAGTAAGAATGTTCATTACACCCTAATACGAGTCTATTAAACTGGGCACAAAAAGTGTATCAGGATAAGGGGTTAAAATCATCCGTTCAAATAAGTAATATTCTACGAATATGATGAATTCAACAGTGAGTAATAAAATAACAAAGTTATATGGTTGTCTAAGATGGCGAATTCGTTATTGAAATTAAAGGTTGACGTGTAAAATAAATGACATCTAAAGTTCTAGCTCCTCTAAATGTCGAAAAATTAATAGTTAAAACACGTTTGTATAAAAAGAAGATGAAGATGGCGGAAGCTGCATAATGCCCGTCTAAGGGTTCATCGGGATTTTCAATATTACACTGTTCTCACAAGTGCAAGCACGATTTTGATACGATATTCCTCATGAAAGGCAATGATAGGCAAGAGCCTATCTCTCGACTCCATCATCACATCAGTTCGACAGTATCATATTGTTCAGAACTACATAAAGTTGCCGTTCTATAACGCAACGATAGTTGGAAGATGGATAAATTAGTTACTTTCCATTACAATATTAGTTATAAACAGACCAACAAATAAAAGGGTTTTTCCAAAAGTGTAATTACATTGCACTAAAATATGTGCGTATAGTGGATCTTGACAATACTCTAATACTAGCTCAGTTCATATTATTATATGGAAAATTTAAACTTGATCTTTAAATATTTATTATAATTATGGTAATATCGGGTCGATAAGGCATCCAGATTAGAGAACCGACAGTTAGTTATAGTATACGTATGTAGTAAACTATGATGTGTAAAATGGAAATATAAACTTAAATTAATAGTTTAAACTTAAATTAATACAGCGTAGATAGGCAGTGTCTATAAAGTCCACATCAATTGTTGTATTGTGCGGTGCACTTGCAACTGTAATAGTTATACTGTAAAAGGCGCAACAGCTATTACTTTTTAAGCAAAAACATGTAGTCTGTCCTTGGTTTTGTTGTTTATATTATATCTCTTAATACAAAATATAATCTAAGACCAACATGTTAATTATTATTATACACCATGCATAATTGGGATTCCTTTAATTTAAAAAAATAATTAAGGTTTCATTATATGAAGTCACTTGAAATTTCAAGTAATATATGAATAACTCAAGGATATTGTAAGCCCCTTACAAGACTGGCTGGCTGGCTTACTTGGTTTATTGAATTTGTTAATACATAGGTATATAGCAGGTTGTAGTGAATAAACAGAAACCTTTAAAAACCCTTCTCATAAATACTGTCTTTGTATCTTACAAGTGACTGCAAGATGAAATAGATTTATATGTTAGTTTAATCGCATTAGATATGGGTTCTAAATCAGTAATTAACCGTGACCGAAAACTATAAAAATGTGTTATTCATTTCTGCGAATAAGTACAACCCATATTCAAAATTAGAAAAAAAAAAGAAGTTTCAAATACTATGTAGCTTTGGGTGGTACAAACTGTCTGAAGCGAGTTAGTATATTGGATATTATTATAGAACAATGCAAGGAAAATTTATCTAGCTCCAATATTGCAATGCTACGCAGTATTCTAAAAAGCGTCTGCTTCAGAATGAATTATTTAATTATAATATGAATATGAAGTTGTTACATACAATGCAGGAATTAAATCTTTGACAATTACAGCAATGCAAAGCTAAGCCAAGATGTAGGTACAATCTTAATTTTCATATATTTTATTATTAAATAATATTAATGAAGGATAAGGTTTACATTGATATCAGAGTCATTGCTACCGGTGTATAATTAACAAAAAACATGGTAAATGCACAAGTTAAGATGTAAATGAACTATTCTATTTAACTAAGACTTTTCTGTTACTTTGATTGAATCATAATTAAAGTCTCTTGTGCATTTTTAACTGGGTTTTGAGGACTTACAAGACTTATTTGGCGTCTGTGAGAGTACTGTTTTATATATCTCAGTACTGGGTTGTATCTTCAAAAGTCGAAACATACAAGAGTCTAAAAATAAACTTTGTTGTGTGCTATTAAATACCACCAGATACTCATTATTACACATATTTCAATATATTAGTTATATTCTAATTAACCTTCTATCTATAATAATGTTATGCTCTAAAGACATAATATTAACATTATAATATGGTGTTGAAATACTATGTCAAATAAGTCAGTATCTACAAATTACCGAGTATGAAAAAACCTAATTAAACAATAATTACTTGACAAAAGGATAGAGCTATAGAATGTAGGTATGTACATTGTACATATTATAAGACAGTGGAATTATGGTAAGTGGATTTTTTAAACTGCCTATTGCTTGTGTATTGCATACATATTATATTCAATTCTACTCGAATATTATATATTGATGTGGTTGAATGAGTTTGAAAATTAAGCTTTTATTAGGATTAAAAGTTTAGGCCTTTCCTCGTGCTATATAATCTACTACTATAATCTATATAGTATTCTACGAGTGAGAACTACTTTAGAAATATTTTATAATGTAGTGCTTGGAAAGCGGTGACCAATGATGGTTTTAAATATTTTTTTTTTGAATTCTCATAAAATGGTCGGCCAATTCGTCTGGAACTTAGAGGTGGTGGGTGAGAACAATGGACTTCCGCGTAAAAAAGAAAAAAAAAGTTGTTTTAAATTGTTTAGAGCAATACGGGCTGATAACCTGACAGTCTGGAAAAGAAGATGATCCATGCATCTGACAGGTGTGAGGAGGGTTGGTTCAGGTTGGTTCAGCGCCTTATCTCCCTCCAGCCGTGTCAGGTGTCCGTTCCACTGGATGCGATGTTGAGGGATGATGGATTACTATTGTGTATTGTACTTGACCTTTTTAAAGATGGCTCCGGCATAGCTGGCCACTGGTTTGAATGACTGTTACCGGAATCGGATGGAAAGCAAAACAAGGCGTCCGTAATATACGTTAGAATCTGGAAGTATCTCATTGGTATGGCTACAACCTGGGAGAGGGAAATTTGCCATCATAGTTCTTAAAATTGATATTTATATTGTTGTTATATTTTAATTATTATTCAAAATACTCAGTAGCACTGATAAGAACTTTATATTTTACGCTATGGTAATTGAAATGACGTGTCATATTTTATTACTTTATTATTTATATTATTTATTAGAAATAATAAAGTAATAAAATGTTGTTCTGTGAAGAACATGAATAACGTAGGTAGGTACAAATCTAATCACAACTTTTGAGTACAGATAATGATTACGACCTGCGAGCTAAGCAAGCCTTAATGGCTAAAATCTACCAAGGACCTCGAGCTTCATTCATATCTTCTAGAATCTCTCACCGTCTCATCCCTTCTACTATAAAATACTGGCAGTACGAACCCGGATTAAACTGCGAACCGTGCATTGAATAGGAGCACGGATGATCAAAAGCAGTATGTGCCTTCAGTCTCAAATGAAAATCATACTTTACCTGTTGGTAACCAAGGTGTACAAAGGCAGTATGAGCCTTCAGTCTCAAATGAAAATCATACTTTACCTGTTGGTAACCAAGGTGTACAAAGGCAGTATGAGCCTTCAGTCTCAAATGAAAATCATACTTTACCTGTTGGTAACCAAGGTGTACAAAGGCAGTATGAGCCTTCAGTCTCAAATGAAAATCATACTCTACCTGTTGGTAACCAAGGTGTACAAAGGCAGTATGAGCCTTCAGTCTCAAATGAAAATCATACTTTACCTGTTGGTAACCAAGGTGTACAAAGGCAGTATGAGCCTTCAGTCTCAAATGAAAATCATACTTTACCTGTTGGTAACCAAGGTGTACAAAGGCAGTATGAGCCTTCAGTCTCAAATGAAAATCATACTTTACCTGTTGGTAACTAAGGTGTTGAAAGGCAGTATGTGCCTTCATTCTTAAATGAAAATCATACTTTACCATTTGGTAACTAAGGTGTTGAAAGGCAGTATGTGCCTTCATTCTCAAATGAAAATCATACTTTACCAAGTGGTAACTAAGGTGTTGATAGGCAGTATGTGCCTTCATTCTCAAATGAAAATCATACTTTACCAAGTGGTAACTAAAGTGTTGAAAGGCAGTATGTGCCTTCATTCTCAAATGAAAATCATACTTTACCAAGTGGTAACTAAGGTGTTGAAAGGCAGTATGTGCCTTCATTCTCAAATGAAAATCATACTTTACCAAGTGGTAACTAAGGTGTTGAAAGGCAGTATGTGCCTTCATTCTCAAATGAAAATCATACTTTACCAAGTGGTAACTAAGGTGTTGAAAGGCAGTATGTGCCTTCATTCTCAAATGAAAATCATACTTTACCTAGTGGTAACTAAGGTGTTGAAAGGCAGTATGTGCCTTCATTCTCAAATGAAAATCATACTTTATCAAGTGGTAACTAAGGTGTTGAAAGGCAGTATGTGCCTTCATTCTCAAATGAAAATCATATGTTACCGAGTAGTAACCAAGGTGTCAAATGACAGTATGAGCCTTCAGTCTCAAATGAAAACCATAATATGGTACCGAGACGTAACAGAAAGTCATTAAAGGTAGGATGGGGAATTCATCATAAAATATTATTATACAATTAAAACACCAGCAAAGAGAGACAATCTGATATCTGATATTGAAACAAGTATTGGAATTTGTTCTAGATGGCGTTTTACTGTTATAGATACTAGTAAACCTGTTCGTTCGGTGGCTGGAATTAAAATGGTTGAATTTTATGGAATCAATATCTTATTAGATAATTAATGTAATAAATAAAGGTCAGAAACATTAGTTATATCTATGGCAATTTGCTTGCGTACTATTTTTCAGCACAGCATATTATGTTACATACGTGAGCCTCTTTACTAGGGCTCGGCGTTTCGATGCCGCGATGTAGGAACAGCCTAGTGTCATCTGTATGACTATTAGCAAACAGTTAGTATCATGGAATCGTCCTGACATGTCACTGATCTCTGTGAAGTTTTACATAATAGAATTGTAACTAAATCGTTACAATGTATTTGTATATTCTGTATCTTAGTCTTTATTGTCATACATTACTGGATAGTAACAGACTTTGTTACTAATATAATATTCCTTATGTTGGAATTTAAAAGCTAATAAATAAGTTAATATTATATTACATTATCAAAGTTACTTATGGTCTTAATTTTTTTAAACTAAGATTTTAATGAGTTGATCATTGATGTAAATATTATATACATAGATGTTCTTTCACCAAATCAATTAAAAAGAAAAGGAAAGGGAAAGGCTAAGTATAATTAAATTTATAAAAAAAGGCTAAGGATATACAATGTATAATGTACAAGGTATATTCTGTATCTGTGTCTTTATTTGTCATACATTACTGGATAGTAACAGACTTTGTTCCTAACAAGAAGTATGGGCCTTAAATGTTTAATATAATATTTCATATGATGGAATTTAAAAGCTAGTAAATAAGCTAATATTATATTATACTATCAAAGTTACTTTTGGGCTTAAATTTTTTAAACTAAGATTTTAAAAGCGTTTGATCATTGATGTAATTATTATATACATAGATGCTCTT
This sequence comes from Celastrina argiolus, assembly GCA_905187575.2. Classification (NCBI taxonomy): domain Eukaryota; kingdom Metazoa; phylum Arthropoda; class Insecta; order Lepidoptera; family Lycaenidae; genus Celastrina; species Celastrina argiolus. Next base: position 10,053,231 of record LR994589.1, read on the forward strand.
TCACCAAATCATTTAAAAAGAAAGGGAAAGGAATAGGCTGAGTATGGCTATCATACATCGGGAGGAAATTAAGTTATTCTTATGGTTAAATCTGAATATGCATTTTGACTAGGTTTGATACTTGTACTTTTCTATCTTACAACTGTAGCTTAGAGTTATTAAAATATACTTCTGAATAAGGAAGGGATGTAGTGTTTGGCTAAATGGTGATCTCTATATCGTGGACAATATAAGTACTATAATTGGTGGGGGGCTGCCCCACTCAATCAGTATTAAGACAGACGTACTAAGAGGAAGACGTACTAGAATTGTTGACGGTAAAAGGAGCCCGCCTTTCGTATAATTTAGTGCACACTACAACTCGTATAATTCATGAAAATAAATGTTTTATTTTTGCACTAAAATTTTGTCAAAACTGGTCATGAGCTGAAAGAAGCATCACAAAGTGTAGGCATTCAGGAATAGCCGATCGTTTAAAGTTTAAACACGAGGTTTCGAGCATTTTGTCAACATTAGCGCTAAATTGTCTCCCTGAAGCACGTTGTACGGCCTATGTGTGGTGTACAGCCGCATATAAGACCACTAGCTGTGTGTTACTAATATTATAAATGCAAAGGATCGAAAAGATGAGAATAAAAGAAATAATCCTACCAATATTATTAATGAAAAAGTTTTGTTACCCTTTCACGCAAAAACTACCGAACGGATTTTAATGAATTGGTATTGTTTACATAAAGGATTAACACATAGGCTACTTTTAACCGCACTAAAATTTACGGTAGCCCGGGGATAATTTTGCGAATACGAAGTGGCGAGAAGCATTTTGTAGTGAAGTTCTTCTAATAGGAGCAGATCACCAATGAGGGATGTTCTTAGCCTTTATCGATAAAGTAACATTTAATGTTTTTTTTATCGAACCGTTTTCTGGTTCAGTTCCTATGCGAAAAACGCGTTTACGCAAACAGACAAACTATTCGGCTTTGTAATATCAATGATATCTAGATATATGCAGAGGGATCTTTTCAAGTGATCAATTGAATTGAATTGAAAAATTTTCTCAAATATCTATTTTAAGTAGCTCACAAAAAGTTAGTGCTGGTGAAAAAACAGTAATGTTTCTGACGAGTTTGGTAAAACGAAATCTCTAAAAATATATTTCTCCGTTAAAGCCAAATAACGCTCTTAGGGATACTATACAATATATTAATTACATCTAACACTCACCGAAAAGTAATTCAAATACCAATTAATTAATTATTTCATTATCATGATTATTATTATAATCTCAATATTATATAATCTCAATAATAATAGCTGGTATTGGTATAGATGTTTATATTTACACATTATGTTCGTACAGCGTAAATATAATATATTATGTTGAAAACTGATTTACGATTAAACTATTTTCATCGATAATTAAATAAAACCATGAAGCAAACAATTCTGCGTCATAAAAATCCTGACTGAAAATTGTATTTCGGACAGCTGTTCTGTTAAAAGATATCATTTTAAAGGCACTAAATACGTTTGTATTTCGCAATGGTGCCAGAAAAAGGTAATTAATTTATATATAAATACTTTGTGACCAAATTATAAAATATGATTTTTGAAAAAAAAATATAAGATGACGTATCACACTTATTTTCAGAATGTTTAAATTTTGTGATAACATAGCCCCCAAACAAAAAAATTCAATGTCGCTGGTTTTAATTAAATCAGGCCAGCTACGCAGGAGTTATTTCATAATGACAAAGTATGTGTGCAATACACGATGGCTAATGATCAAATGCAGGATCGACTTTTATTATGGGTCATCTATTTCGTCAGACAATCGGGAGACCAGCCAGCATTTTCCTAACCAGACATGAAAACAACAGTTTATGTTGTTTCAACGTCGGGATTAAACTTGCGGCCTCCGGTGTCGAGCCAAACTCTAAACCACTGGTTCACGTAGGCGACATGTATTCAAATTACGCCCATACCGATTTGCTATTGGCCAACAATTTTCATACTAAAGCTATTGCCCGACTATGCCTTGATAGAAAGTCTGAAACCTAATGGACTCTAAAATCGTGCCTATATATCGGGACGTGACTGAGACGGTTTGGGTTGTAGGCCGGTCTAATGTCCATGTCAACAAACCGGCGCGGATGAGGCACGTCGCCGCAGATAATCTAAAAATACACAGCATTTTGTGCGGTTATCTATAAGTTTTATATTTATTACTTCATAAACATAATTTAACTTCAAAATAAAGTAACATATTATTTATAATCATAATAGTATAATCTAATAGAAAAGAAGATTCAGTTGTAATAATTATAGTAATGAGAACAAACCCTAAAGAAAATTAAATATAACCTTAAACGATAATAATTGAAATCAAAGTAAAATGTCAGAAATTGTACAGTAATCGTTGTATTACTTAGTAGATATATATATTTACTTTTTGTACCTAACAACCAATACGATATGTTTGACGACTATAACTGGAATAAAAATGATATTAGTATGGTTTTCAAAATAAGAGAACCGGCAAATTCTTACCCAATCCCAATGTCGATCCATGAAATTAGACGCGAGAATAGGCCTACAGAAAAGATGCTTAGGCATCACATCCTGTTGTCCCACATTATGAATAAGGAAGTTTATAACCAATGCTCTTGTTAATGAAGATCCTAAGTCCCAACGTCATCTAAAAATGGTAATACTTTTCAGGTTTAAAATTTAAATATGAAATGCGACAGAGACCGCGGGGAACGGCTAGTGTCGGTGTGATAAATATAAGGAAGAATGTGGTGCTATTTTAGAGTACAAAAGGCATTTTTAGCCGAGTGAAGATATATGTGTGCCGTTGGATGCATGTGAAGGGTTGTTTCAGTGTGTACCGTATGAGCGTTTGTTGTATGGTTGAATACGGCTGCATGTAAGTGTGCTGTTGTCCGTGTGTGGGTGTGAATGAGCGCGGTGCGGGTGTGCGCGGGTAGCGGAGCGCGGTATCGACGCGCGCTCGGCGCCTGCGCCAAGCTGCCTCACCTGTTGCTGCGAGGCCGTGGAAAGATACTCTTTCAAATTAACGTGGACACCTGATACCGATATAAAAGTTGAAAAAATCTTCAATCTGTAAGTCGTCGCCTCCTACACTGTTTCTTGAACCGAGCGACGCAGGCGGTGGTTTTTACCGTTAAGTTAATTTAAAGTTATCTGCTATGTAGTTTAATTTTTACTGTACTTTCATTATTTATGAAATGATTTTATGACTAACTACCTACCTTGTAATCCTTATGTAATGAATGATGTTACTACCATTATATTTTTATATACAAAATAACAAAAATAAGAATTTAAATAATGACTAGTGGAAAGAATATTAATAACATAATTCAACGACAATAGGAGTAAGGTTATACTCGAGATAACTATTACTTTTTACCCGACTTCGGCGAAGCCAAAAGGAAGGGTAATGATTTTGGCAGTCTATGTACGTATGTATGTATGTATGTATGTTCCCTCGTAGCGGCTAAATTACTGGTCCGATTTTAGTAAATGAGGTGTCAATCGATTCGTATTAATGCCGCGAGTAACATAGGCTTTATAATTTTTTGAAAAATTTTGGACATTGAAAATTATACCTCAAAAACTATCTCCAAAAAAAATTAAATTAAGATATTTGTCTCGTGTTTAGTATCAAAAGATAGGTCTTGACAAGCACATTACGAATATGTATTTATATTTTTTATTTATTATTATATTTTATTGTTAAATTCAAAATAAAGGTTTAAAATGCGAGCGAACAAGTAGTATCTAGGAGTTGATACTTTCTATGTAATGGACAAGTAAATAAAAATATAATAATTATTATATTTGATGTGGAAACAGAAAAATATTAAATAAAAAAAAGATAAAAAAATATAACCCGACTTCGCAAAAAATGGCTCTAAAAAGTCTGAAACAAGAAAATAATTCAATTTGAAATCCAGAAATACATAGGTACAAAAATGGTCAAGGTAGAGCCGTGATTGAATTATTTTCTTGTTTCAGACTTTTTAGACCCATTTTTTGCGAAGTCAGGTTATAGTTTTTTAATCTTTTTTTTATTGCTTTCCACTTTATTCGATTTTAAATTTGTAAGTCCTTTTTATATTAACGTTGCACTTATAAAATACCTCAGCTCGGTTTAAGTTAATATAAATGTATAAATTAAGCTTAATATTTGAAGATTATTTATTGATAAGAAACACAAATAAAATTCAATAGTGTACACAGAAAGAAAAGAAAATACAGAAAGTACATAAAAGTAATTAATTTTCAAATATGTAATACCTTCAATCCCACCTCTGATAGAGTTCAACAATAGTTATAATTATAAAAGTCATCATGTCTGACATAACTGATAGAATATATTATATGAAGGTAAGGTATAATAATGTGATCCATCAGAAATTACTTCGCAGGTGGGACGTTAGAAAAGAGTTTGGTTACAAATGATATTGGTATTTATCATTTGGTTTTATAAACGCGAATATTAGTATGTGAGTACTCATTCTTACCACGAGGTTTTATAGCAGTATTACTGTAATATTACTCTTGGTTTTGCGCTAGTAAAAAATATTTTTTTGTTTTGTATAATCAGATGACATACTGAAACATATTTGTTTATACGAAATTAGGCCCCAGTATGTTTGTCTGCCTTGGACGCAAACGTCGCCAAACGGATTTGAATTTAATTGGATACACAAATAGTTTATAGGCTGGATCAGCGCATAGGTCGCCCCTTACCCCCGAGATAGATAAATTTCTATTTACGTACACGAAGTCGTGGGTATATAAATAATACATACACAAAAATGCTATACGTATCTTAATATCAAGAAATTGCCATTAATAACAAGGTTAAGGCGAATTTTACGTCGTTTCATTTCAAAAGAGAGCTGCTGATGAATGATCACTTAATCGAAAACAAAATGGGGGAGTACCTAGAATGTAATTAATTATGTTGCTTTGTGGCTTGTGTGGCTAATTTTCAAGACATTTCGTAGAATAACCTTTTATATTTTTGCATGTTGATTACACTAATATTATTAGTTAATTTGTGAGTATGTTCTTGTTACTACTTCACGCACAAATGGTTATTTTGATAAAATTTGGTATGCAGGAACATAGGCTTCTTTTTATTCCGAAAAAGTAGAGTGTTCCCGCAATCTTCCCGTATGCTGCCTGGAAACGGGCCGAGAGAAACTAGGTAACTATATATTTATATTAAAATCTTGGCATTTGGAGTTTAAAGTTAATATTTATTTTAATATATTCATTATAAATTAACTTATCTTCTGTACTTTATTGTAATTACATGTAGAAAAAAATTACTGTTTATTAAAATAGTATGAATAATTTCAAATGTCACCGATGTACCTAATAATATTACACGATAAAAAAGTAACTTTACCGACGCGGCGTATCGTGCTTGTTAGTTGTTTCGAACAAGTTTAGTTTCGAATATATTCCGTGAATATAGTGTCAATTTTGTATATCCTTAATTTTACCACGTTACGATGGTTGCTTTAGTGTTTTTATTGATTGAATAAACTAAATTATTTTTCCAAATTTTAGTTTGCGCAATAAAATTGTACATTAATTGAGCAAAACCGAAGATTAGAGTCTGGTAAAAAATCCATGTACCCAAATTGCGATAAAAACAGCCAAACGAATGAATCGATTTGTATCTACCTATAGTATTTTCTGTTTGAAAGCTGGCGTGATCAAGAGTGTTTTTAGTTATAATTCATTATCAATTAAATATAATTAATTTTTTTTTTCAAAATCAGGGTTACTTTAAAAAACTTTAGTTGTATTATTTTAAGGCGCACGGACGGCGTGCTATGGGTTTTCTCGTGTTTACAGTAAGCGGATGTCTGATGATGATCGCTCAAGTGCATGTGGTCGTATTAAGAAAATTGTTACTTGTAATAGGACAAGATAAACACATTTATGAACAAAGTTATGAGCGTATATTGCACAATACGTGTATGTAATGTAAAGCCCCGTCGTACGTTTCTCTGTAGGCGTTTACACGTTACACATACTGTTATTCTACGAAAGGTCAACATTTAAACATAATATATTAGACGAAGACAAGTACTTAAATATAATAATTAATATACGTGGGAGAACCATGCTATGGGGCGAACTAATTGTGTTTTGCTGAATCAGGTTACCGGGGCGGGACGAGCGGGATAGGACTCTGGTGTAGCGTGTGTCTGTATTAGACACACAGACAGACAGTTTTTCATCACGCAATCCATCTGCTCGTTTATTGGTCCATTTTGTAAAAAATACATTTATCCCGCAGTTAACATAACGTCAATCGTTTTACTTTATTTGAACAGTAACCATTATTTGTTTGTGTTGTATTTGTCGAGTCGAGTAGTCTGGATTTATCGCTTAGCAAAATGTCGGAATTTTATTCTATCTCGAACATTAAATTATATAGTACTGAAACATTGTAAATGAGAAACCCTTGGCTATAAAGTAGCAGTCGTGACTTCCTTTACTTTCAATGGAAGTAGATTTAACATCTTAGTTTATATTCTATATTTCTTAAACTACACACGATATAAGTAGCCATGATTTTAGACTTATTAAGGTCGTGATGTCCTTCTCCCACACCAATTTCAAGGTCAGTGACCGGTTTCGTTGAAATCAGGCTACTCAGGAGTATTTTTATAATAATACACAATTTTTGAAATACACGAATATTCTATTCCTTTTACTCTTAAAACACAGTGGGAAGGTCATACGACACGACTGACGAGAGAACAGACGCATGACTAACTTTAACCACTGGACGCATAGATCATCTTTCTTATTTGACAGTCTGCCGTGACCAGCCTGCATTATCCTAAACAACGTTTCAGCTATTCTAACACGGGAATCGAATCCACGTCCTCTAATCTCTAAATCACTGGACCATGGAAGCGTTCATATAAACATTTTTAACAACATTTAACTCCATAACTAATATACTACAATTTGTTACTTTGTACCGCAATTCCGAAAGACTTTGATACTTTACATAAACGATAACCGTAAAACTTTTATTAAATATACATAAAGCGTACATTTAGGGGAGTAGAGTTCACTTGTACCCCAGAGGGACGAGTTTTATTAACTTATAAAAAATTTCACGTCCATCATATTTCTTTTCCGCCCTTCAGTCCGAGCTTATATAAGGTCAGGGGCTTTTTGTTAGAATTTTTGACAGGAAAATTCACATTGTTAATCCTGCTCATGATATTTATGAAGAAAAAGGGGTATACTATTTTTAGAATATTTCTATTTCAATATATTCGCAATTATTGGGAAAGTTTTTTTTAGATTGTCGTGCCTGCTGTATGAGTAATAAAATTATAATCAACTTTAAAAAAAATCCGCTAGCAATGCCCCAAGATATCGAAAACCATTATACGAATTTAGAGGGAATAATCTACATTATGCTTCGCTGCTCAATTCTCGCGATTAATATTTTACTTGTAGTACTGTCTCCATTTTACGGCCTTAACACGAAGAGATTAAATCCTATTTCAAATCTGCAGCTGAAAAATAAGCTAGAAAAAACAAGTTTCACTACATCCCCACAATTCCCTCTCCTCATCGGTCGGAGTAGGGAGAGTAGGGATCGTCGCCTCAGTGGCACTAGGACTTCATTATCTGTTTTCGTGCAGCGGCCGCAACACGTATTTTACAGAATATTGTCCAGTGAGGGACGTTAAAGCTTTGAACATGGGAAAAAGAAAAAGGAATCGTGATTCGGATGCATATTATTACTGGAAATATTCGTAAATTGGAAAGTTAAATACTAAAAAGACGTAGATCATTTATTTGATTCAAACCAAAGTCCTGGTAAGTCTTTTTATAATTCTTTGTTTAATGTTGCAGATATGTTCTTATTTTTAGGAATATTTTAACGAACTATTTAAGATGATTTAAATGTATAAGTAAGAAGTGATGCGAACAGTACGTTATTATTTATATAATACAGGGACTGTTACCTTCACACATCATTGATGCGAACGGTTTATTACTTGGGACCACTACCTTCATTTTTTCATTTTTATTTTAATAATTCTGATAATATATACTTTCACAGTCATGTATATGACATAATTTAAGGAAAATTTTAACGAACTATTTCAGAGGATTTAAATGTATCAGTAAGAAGTGATGCGAACAGTACGTTATTATTTATTTAATATAGGGACTGTTGCCTTCACAGATCATTGATGCGAATGGTTTATTACTTGGGACCATTACCTTCATTTTTATTTTAATAATACTGATATATACTTTCATAGTCATGTATATGATATAATTTAAGGAAAATTTTAACGAACCATTTCAGAGGATTTAAATGTATCAGTAAAAAGTGATGCGAACAGTACGTTATTATTTATTTAATATAGGGACCGTTGCCTTCACAGATCATTGATGCGAATGGTTTATTACTTGGGACCATTACCTTCATTTTATTATTACTGATAGATAGGTACTTTCACAGTCATGTATATTATGATTTTAAAAATCATTTTATGCTTACATAATATTAAAAGGGGTTTCAATCTGACTGTGAAATATTTGATACCGAATCAATTGAAATTCAGAATCCTCCGGTTTCAACTGCTATTCCGAATGAAGTATCAGTTCGGGTTTCGACAGAAAATGAAAATAATATAACGAAACCGGAAATAAGTCTTGACTGAAAGTATTCTGGCTTTGTTAAAAGATTTTCAAAGGGATGATTAGAAAAGAATAAAGAAGAAATAACTGCAAGATTTCAGCACATATTACAGATCGGACTAAAAAAAAAAAAAAAAAGGAAGATGAACAAAAAATCAAAGATGATTATCCAATTCCTGGAAATTGCTTGTTATTTAAGGCGCCTATTTTAAATGCGGAAATACAGGCCGCAGTATCTAAATATATTATATAAATTATTCTTCCTTATGACTTCGCCGAAGTCGGTTAAAAGGATCAATTTGCAGAACGTCAATTACAGCCTTCTACCAGCAATTTAAACTGGAGGCACCCGCAGTCCAAACCCCAAGTAAAGAACCGGAAACTGCGGGCCAGACAACATTGCCTCCACATCAGAAATACATACACTGGCACTCTTCGAGGAATGTCAATCGGAACAATGTTCCTTACAAAACCAGGTAGTCCTCGTGTCACAGGTAAATACTATATCTGGTAGATTAGAATATTTTTCTACAGTTTGGCACAAGCTTACAAAAGACTCTAATACGTTTTATTGTACTGTAATACGTTTTACAAGTGCCCCTTTCCAGGTACCCAACAAACAATGTTAATCAATATGAAAATTAAAAAAAAAAATTATTAAAAATGAAATTTGATGAATAAGGGAGCTGTATCACCACGTCAATAGGTGATTTTTTATCCAAAAATGTTTTATTTTATTTTTGGTTTCTAAGCGAAATAGCGAGTACAGATTAAATATATATATATTTTTTTTTTAATCTTTATTTAACGAGCTTGTTCACTCAGTGAACATGTCGCTCAATCACATTTTCTTAAATCTATATAACAAAATTATTAAACAAAAACTAAAAACAATTAACAAATATCAATTACCTCTATCATCAAAGCAAATTTTAACAATTCTATACAAATTAACAGCTAATTCTGTAGTGGGTGAAGCCAGAATCACATTACAATAGCCTACATCATTCAGCAGGGTACCAAAATACTGTTTTCGTGCCACACTATTCCTAACACACTCTATCATGACGTGATAAACGTCTTCTACAACCCCACATATATGACAGTTAGGAGATTGAACTTTAAAAAACTTTTGTGTGAAACTACCACAGGACAAAATAGAGAATGTTAAACATCAAAATTAAATAAAAACATTTAATTCTAAAGAGAAATGTAGCCTGAGAGAGTTTGCAAAGTTATTTTAGATATTAACAAACCAATAGTTTGTTAATATGTGTATGTCCTGGCATAATATAATATTGATAAAAACTTTTCAGAGACAGAAATATTTACACTTATTAGGTCATAATAATTATGACACTATTATTAAGATAAACAAATCTCTACTAATACAAGATGGAAAAATGGAATAAAAAAATGGTGGAAAAATAGAATTGATTATTCTGTTAATTTTTTGTAAAACTTTCTATGATTTAGAGATATTTTCTGATGCATCCATCAGAAATTCATCCATGCAATACGGCACCCCATCGTCTAACGGTATCAGGGATAGTAGATTTTAGAAAAGTGAAGAAAAACATTTTCATATTAATTTAAAAACTCTATTATTGACAGCTTTTTTTGCTTTGAAAATTTTATCAAAATGTATTAAATTGTATTAAATTTATTGATAACTAGCTGTGCCCGCGACTTCGTACGCGTGGAAAACTGATTTAGGGCAGCAGTTTAAATACATTTTTAGTTTATGAACACTGTCGTTTGGATATTTAAAATCACTAATTTATAGTAATGCTTCTTTGTACACTGTACACGGAGTAATAATAACAGTTTACTGTCAAATAATGGCCGTTTTTGTCATGAATTTTTTGAGGTATTAAATTAAAACTTATTATTTATTAATTACCTACGCTAACAAACATGTAGTCTTCTTTGGGACTTGACGGTTAAAGTACTAACTTCCTTTAGACGACAAAATACAAAAGTCCAAAAGAAAGAAAAAACCCAAGTCGTACCCTAGCATGAAAACTAATAAATAAAAATATCATGAAAAACATAAATCTTACTTATATTGACATAACTTTTCTAATTTAAATGTACCTATGACATCTCATATCTTGAAAACAAACCATCCTACGCCTATAATTTATTCATCGTATTTGCAAAACCTAAGTATAATAATAATAATAACAAAAATATAAATAAATTACTTCGCACAAAGTAATACTTATTTTCACTTGGGTCAATAATTTTATTCTATAATTTTCAAGTCGGTGCCAAGTTCAGCGTTCTTTCGTAATTTGTTTTCATTTAATATTAATTTGTAAGCCAGTACTTTGGGAACATAATATTATAGTATAATTACTTTACTTTGATGGTTAGTTGTTGTTCATATTTTGATATTGTAGTAAGATTTTTGAAGTAGGTACTTACTTGGCATCGACTTGAAAATGACGAAACGAATAGAATAAATTTATTTACCTAGGTGTAAATAAGTATTACTTTGTGCGAAGTAAATTTAATTGTTCTTTTTAAGTCGTTTTTTTTGTTTAAAATTGTTTAATTTTAAGATTTTTAGTGATGGGTAGACTGAGTAGGGATAATTCTCGAATCGATCAGACGACGGTTACTTGAGACGGAAAATGAAAAACAAAAACGATTAGATAAAATTAATAGAAGAAGAGAAAATGTCTACAGCTGCTCTGGCTTACATTTTTTAATAAATATATACATATAGGTATATAAGAAGAAAAGTTGATATATATTATATCAAGTAGATTGACTATTAAATGAGATACAAATTTTCAGAATATTAAAGTCGGTACCAGCCAAACTCAATATTATGAGTTCTATAATATAGCCTATTTCATCATATTGTAATTGATATCACTATATCCTAAGTATATAGTATATACTCCAAAGACTCAAAATGATGTTTTTAGTCGGATATGCTTATGTTACTCGAAACAAATACAAAATTACTATGAGTGTCCCTATAAATTTCAAGGTGTTCCCTCGATTCCTCACGACGCCATCATCAGGTCTCCACTTTGATAACTATGAGACCAAGTTCTACTGAAATTGACGTAGTGGCATATTATGCTTGCATTTCTTTAAACAACGCTGAAATCTTCAAACATGTATCTCTAAGGACTCAGAAGTTCTGTTCAGTACTTTTAGATCCAGGATATAGTGCAAAACCTTACTGTTTGGTAACATATGCTTAGACTACTTCAGACAAAATCAAAATCGATATATTATTCCATATAAATTTTGAGGATTTCCCTCGATTCCTCACGGATCGGTGACAATGGGACCAAATTTAAATTATACCCTACACAACACAAAAAAAAATTAAAATCGTTTCATGAACGATGAAGATATCCGCGAAGAAACATAAAAAAAACATATATTTACCAATTGAGAAACCTCCTCCTTTTTTGGAAGTCGGTTAAAAGTATTATGTTGGTTATTTCATGTTACAATCTACCTTTGTGCCAAGTTTCATTTAAATATGTTGAGTAGTTTGGCTAAAATACCGTCAAACAGGTAGCTACAATTTTTTGAAGATCCCACGGGAACCCTTTCGTTTTTCGGGATAATAATTTCCAGTAATGCTCTTCAGATCATAAGGTACCTGCCTGCCAAATTTCATTTAAATATGTTGAGTAGTTTGGCTGAAATACCGTCAAATAGGTAGCTACAATTTTTTGAAGATCCCACGGGAAGCCTTTCGTTTTTCGGGATAATAATTTTTAGTAATGCTCTTCAGATCATAAGCTATTTGCCTGCCAAATTTCATTTAAATACGTTAAGTAGTTTGGCTGAAATACCGTCAAATAGGTAGCTACAACTTTTTGAAGATCCCACGGGAACCCTTTCGTTTTTCAGGGTAATAATTTCTGATAATGCTCTTCAGGTCATAAGCTACCTGCCTGCCAAATTTCATTTAAATATGTTGAGTAGTTTGGCTGAAATACCTTCAAATAGGTAGCTACAATTTTTTGAAGATCCCACGGGAACTCTTTCGTTTTTCGGGATAATAATTTCCAATAATGCTCTTCAGGTCATAAGCTACCTGCATGCCAAATTTCATTTAAATACGTTGAGTAGTTTGGCTGAAACACCGTCAAATAGGTACCTACAATTTTTTGAAGATCCCACGGGAACTCTTTCGTTTTTCGGGATAATAATTTCCAATAATGCTCTTCAGGTCATAAGCTACCTGCATGCCAAATTTCATTTAAATACGTTGAGTAGTTTGGCTGAAACACCGTCAAATAGGTACCTACAATTTTTTGAAGATCCCACGGGAACTCTTTCGTTTTTCGGGATAATAATTTCCAATAATGCTCTTCGGGTTGTAAGCTACCTGCCTGCCAAATTTCATTTCATTCCGTACAGTGGTTTTAGCGTGATGCGACGACAAACATTCCCATACGGACAGACAGACAGACAGACAGACAGACAGACAGACAGACAGACAGACAGACAGACATTTTTTTCAAAAATGTTATTTTTAGGTTCTGTGGCTTTTATAGGCCCCCTTTTTTTAATTTTCACTTAAATATTCTTAATGTACAGACATGACCCCTCTACAGATTTATTATATGTATAGATTGTGTCACGTAAATGCAGATGACGAGTCACGTAAATCAAAAGTGATACTGCGTGGGAATTGGCAAATTTTGTTTTTTTCTCATAATGACAAATTTTTTGGTAGACCCCAAAAATTGCCAGTCGCTCTAATACTAATAGAGACAAATACGTGTCCTGGAAACCTGACCCCTACATTTTCTGCATTGATGCTTTTACTATTGACTGGAGTGAATATTTTTTCTATGCTTTTCTGCCCATTGCTGTAAGTAATTCTAAAAATGATTAATAAAATCATCACGGATCAAGCGACCGGGACTGTAATAGTCCTACTCAGCCTTGGTATCCACACAGCCTAGCTAAAAACCTTACCCTGGCTACAGGAATATTGTCAGGGAAACATTATTGAGAAGTGTATCACCTTCTTCAATTATGGATATCATAATAAATTATTAAGCCCTTAATACTCGGAAGCAATACAATTGTTATTTTAAGGAATAGCTTGACTTCTGTAATTCACAGAATTTAGATTTTTTATTGCGCTTTGGTACCTAATGTTTTATATTTTTAACTAACCTGTAAATTCTGGTTACAGCTATGGCGGTCTAAATTGTTGTAAATCTGCTTTATCTTATATATTTTGTTCAAGTATAATGATGATCGCATTTTAAGGTTTATGAAAGAAACTTTTTAGATCCAGGCCCCCAAAGCCAAAATATGTATTTACATGAGATACCTCTGTTGTGCTAAATTACCTGTCGGCTTTATATACCAATGATGAAAACTAAATTTAGAAATACTATCAAAAGTAATAAGTTTGTTAGCTCTTGTCACTGGTCACAGAATTCAAACGATGTCAAACATTAAATTAAGTAACATGTTACATAAAACTGATCACAATATCATTCATATATCAGATACTAGCGACTCGCCCCGGCTTCGCACGGGTGCAATGCTGATACTAAATTAAATACACTACAGAAAATTATCTTGCTATCATTCAAAAACTAATACAATTCGAAATTCTTGTGATTATTTATTTATAAGTTACAGAAAGCCATACAAGAAATTCGGTAGTCAAACCTTAAGTCATTTGATAAGAGACTTGCTCCAAAGGAGTGGAGTTGATTAATATCTAAAGTTAATACATATTCAGCTCTCACAGTATTCGCCAAGCCTCTACCTCGAAGGCGAAATATTTAGGAGTAAGCGTGGACGTTATCAGGAAAACTGCCGGTTGGAGCACGTCATCTTCGATTTTTTCGCAAGGTTTTATAGTAGAGAGATTTTTTTTATTTTATTACCTATAGAAAATTATTCTTTTGCTATCTATACTTCTATACTTAAATCTCAAACTAATTAAGGTATATAGGATAAAATCTTTAAACATCTACAAGTAAAATATTAATCGCGAGAATTGAGCAGCGAAGCATAATCTATATCTATATATATAAAAGAAAGTCGTGTTTGTTACAACACTTATAACTCGAGAACGGCTGAACCAATTTTCATGGTTTTTGATTCGTTGGATTTGTCTCCTCCCCGAATAGCAGAATACATATTAAAAATAGTGAAAACTTGATGTGTAATGAATAATTAATCATATAAATAAATGCTCATATTTTGTTCATCAAATGTCAAACATTTGTTGACAAATGATGTAACAACTATGCGTTCAGAAATCTATTCGTATTGAAATGTCAGTTTGTAACTTTCAATTAGCAACGTTTTTCTAAATGCATATGACATTTTAAACGATATTATCTTCTTTTTTTTGGCATTGGCAACGATATCTAGGTACTGAAAACGAAAATGCAATTTTAAAAAATGTCTGTCTGTCATCGTGTCTCTTTGCTCCGGCTAATCTCTGGAACGGCTGGACCGATTTTAACGAGACTTTCACTGGTAGATAGCTAAAGTTACAAGGATTAATTTAGGCTACTTTTCATCATCATCATCGTCATCTAACTAATGATCACCGAATCGGCTGGACCGACTGTGACGGGAGCATTCACCGGGCGTTAGCTTATGTTAGTAGGAGTAATCTATACATACATATATATGTATAAAAGTAAGTCGTGTTAGTAAAATTATTGATAACTCAAGAACGGCTTTATCGATATGGCTGAAAATTGGTGAGGAAGTAGCTTAGAGCAAGTAGACGGACATAGGATACTATTTATTCCATTCGACAGCGTTTCCGTGAACGTTGCGGGTTCTGCGTTAGGGTTTCGCGTTGTGGGTTCCGGGTTCCCGTGTTGCGGGTTCCGGGTTCCACGTTGCAGGTTCCGGGTTCCCATGCTGCGGGTTCCGCGTTCCGGGTTCCGGTTTCCCGCGTTGCGGGTTCCGCGTTGCGAGTTTCGGGTTCCCATGTTACGGGTTCCGCGTTGCGGGTTCCGGGTTCCCGCGTTGCGGGTTCCGGGTTCCCGCGTTGCGGGTTCCGGGTTCCCGCGTTGCGGGTTCCGGGTTCCCGCGTTGCGGGTTTGGCGTTCCGGCAGTGTGACCAACTACAAATTGTAGATCCTGCCCTGCTTTGGCAAGAAAACTGATAAATCCTGCCAAACTCTTTTACACAAAATGCCGAAATAATGCCGATACTTATTATTTTGAAGTTTAAATCAAATGATAACAATTTAATATATTTTTATTTGAAATAATGAACTGACATTCGTATTAGCATCTTTTCTTATTGATCACTTTCTTCGTACATCGCTTTTGTAATTTTTTTGATCATTTCTTTAGTTGTCTGGAATACACATATTTACCAATCCAGTGACTGTTTTACATGCAAAATAGAGTCAAATAATGATAAGTAAATCTATTTCGCTTTTTTGTCTTTATAAGGTTAATTTGCAAGAATTTCATTTCACAAGCAGCATTCGACATTAGCAAACACAAAAATTTTTTTCAAAATGTGAAACATTTACATATTTTAAGTTTCCATTTGTATTTCGGATTTTGCCAACCCCACCTCAAAGTTGATTAACACTTAGAATTAGCTTTACATTACTTCCACCAGATTCTAAGTAATAACTAACATCTTTATCAAGTTTTATATGTCTAATTATTTTGTAAATACTGCACTCTACTCCTTCTAAAGTCTGTACTGCCAAATAAAAATAAGAAAAACGCTTTATTGCTATATACTGCCAAATCCTGCCAAATTTCTAAAACGTCAAACCAATATGCCAGAGAGTAAAATGTAGGGCCAAACCTGCCGAAAATGCAGGATCCTGCCACAAATGGTCACACTGCGTTCCGGGTTCCGCGTTCCGGGTTCCGCGTTGCGGGTTTCGGGTTCCCTGTTGCGGGTTCCGCGTTGCGGGTTCCGGGTTCCCGCGTTGCGAGTTCCGGGTTCCCGCGTTGCGGGTTCCGGGTTCCCGCGTTGCGGGTTCCGGGTTCCCGCGTTGCGGGTTCCGGGTTCCCGCGTTGCGGGTTCCGGGTTCCCATGCTGCGGGTTCCGGGTTCCCGCGTTGCGGGTTCCGGGTTCCCGCGTTGCGGGTTCCGGGTTCCCGCGTTTCGGGTTTCGGGTTCCCACGTTGTTTTTTTTTAGTTGAACTTATCATAAACTCTTTTTATGCTCAACGAAGTGGGCAAGGGTCAGCTAGTTAATGATAAAACGAACTTACCTGTACGTGAAGTTCTATCATAATTATGCGAGCTGCTCAATTCGAAGCGATTAATATTAGATTCCCTCCACAGCATTACCCACCCTTTAAAAAGTCTGTATCCTATTTTTGTACTTTAAACTATATGAAGTCCTAGTGCCACTGAGGCGACGATCCCTACTCTCCCTACTCCGACCGATGAGGAGAGGGAATTGTGGGGATGTAGTGAAACTTGTTTTTTCTAGCTTATTTTTCAGCTGCAGATTTGAAATAGGATTTAAACTCTTCGTGTTAAGGCCGTAAAATGGAGACAGTACTACAAGTAAAATATTAATCACTTCGAATTGAGCAGCTCGCATAATTATGATAGAACTTCACGTACAGGTAAGTTCGTTTTATCATTAATAATGTATATTGAAAATTGACTTCATACCTATTGACATTTCATAGGGAGAGGTAAAAATGAAGAAAAATGACGACTCCGAGTAAAAACTGGGCTGCATGCTTTTATATTGAGAATTATCGTTGGGGTAATGGCCCACGGGAGTGCTAACGCCGGCCTACACCAGTATTCTACCAAATTTAGGCTTTGTCATAGAAAAATAAGTGTATTATTTCGTCTATTAAAATATCCTTGAATACAATTTTTATTATTTCCAGAAGCATTCCAGGTACATACATTTTATTTTAAACCATAAGAATATTCTTATGGTTTAAAATAAAATGTATGTACCTAATTGAGAAATGATAAAATTATGTTTACCTTTTTACGTTTAAAGCAGATAATAATTAAAAAGAACTTTAATTTGTAAATTTAAAGATGAATGAACTATTCTTGTATTACGTTTACGACAGCGGCTGCAAAAAATAGACGTCGACATAAGCCGCCACATGGATCAACACGCCAGCGCACATAGGCAACTTTTTATGCCTACACCTTTATTTTTAGTACTTGTTCAACGATATTATTGTATATACCTATATAATATAAACTAATTGACTCTTTTAAAGTTTAGTTTTTTTTTTAATTTACAAAAATATTAGTACTAATATATAACAGCAGGTATGACAATCTATAAAAAGGTTCCCTGTCATAGCACATGGATTAAAATAGAAATATTCTTAAATATTATACCCCTTTTTCTTCAAAAATATCATGACAAAATTTTTAAAGTATAATTTGCGTTTGTAACATGTGTCGTATCTACTGCAATAATACACCATACAATATACATATAAAACAGAAGAAAATGCTCGATGCAAGGGAGTGCTACAACTTGACGCGAATTCGTATTGTAGCACGTAGCACTATCACGTACCTCGAAGGCGTAGCAGTACTAAGATCGCGTAGCTGTATTTCGCTCGCGTAGCAGTACTACGATCGCGTAGCACTACTACGTTAGCGTAGCATAACTTCGACGAAGTAGCTCGATTGATGTAGGTTTTGTTCTTGTGATTATTTGATTATTCGTACTAAATAATAGTTAATTTTATGAACATAATGTCACAGTAAAGTATGGGTTAATGTACCATTTTCATTTCATAATAACACAATCCTTGACGATACATAATAATTGTTTAATTACATATAAATGTTATGATATGTTAATATTGATAAAAGTTTAACATTACAATATAGTAAATCTGTATTAAAAAATATATTACAGAAATATCTATTAAAGTAAACATTGGAAACATACGGTAACTTATACCGGACTGATTTTAATAAAATATATTAGTAAGCGTCTCAAGGGATACCTAGGGTCTATAATATTAAAATTTACCGGCGCAGAAGACACGGACCATGAGGTCCGGACATGTCCCGGCTTGTCCCAGCGTGTCCCAACATACACTATTTATCCCCGGGACCCTTCACATTCAAGATTCGTTCCATCGGGATTCGTCAGTTTGATTCTGAGAACATTTTTCCTCATAAACATTTTGCTGGGAATTGTTCACTTTACTAGATTTAGAGCAATAACTCTTGTCTATTTGGGTTATGTTTTAACAATTTTACATATTATGAGAAAAATTATCTTTATTTTAATAAATTATGCTTCCACATTTTATCTTTAATAATAATAAGCTCCCACACTGATTTCAATGGCCAGTGTTGTTGAAACTAAGCGCAGTAGTCATATTTATTGTGCCCAAGTGTGTATGCAATACAAAAAGTTATCTATTCCTTTTACTCTCATAAGCCAGAGAAGAACGGTAACCGATACGATTGGTAATTTAAAACTATAATCCGACTTCGCAAAAAGGGGTCTAAAAAGGCTGAAACAAAAAAAAAAAATTCAGATAGAAATCCAGAAATGCATAGGTAGAAAAATGTTCAAGGTAGAGCCGAGGTCACACCCGCAAATGGTATTGCAACGACATTTTTTGGCGAAGTCGGGTTATAGTCTTTAAACTTTTTTATTTCATTCTTTTCTGTTTTCGATTTATTTTCACATGAAAAATATAAATTATAAATTATATTTACATACAAACTAACTATACAACCCTTTGATAATAATTCGAAAATAATTACACGAAAGTTTTTTAAATTTTTTGACATATACACATCCTACATATCGATAGCGCGATACAGAAAAATTTATGATACGAATAGTGCCATCTACATCATAATAGTTTTGGTTTATAAAAAAGTCCATTATTAAAAAATACCAATTGCGATACATCATGCAATGGTGCAATGGTCGAATATATTCTCATCCCCTTTCACATGTAAAGTAATAATAAGGATAAAATATTATTTAATATGTATTTTCCATTTATATAAATAAATCTCATTCATATTATAAAGGCAAAAGTGTATGTGTGTTACTTTTTCAGGCGTAAATGGTTTGAACGATTTTAGAAAACTTTCATATACAGGAACTTGGTACACTTGATTAACACATAAACACTTTTTTTATTCCCGTGGCATACAATATTTACGTAGGCGTAACAGCGGGCAAAAGTGTAAAATAAGGTGGGAGGACAGACAGATGGACAGAGATAAACTATAAGGGTTCCTTGAGTGTTTCATAACCTTGGATAACCTAGATAGATAGAAAAGTCAAACGTCGTGCATTTATTATATTATTATTAACATGTGAAGTGTGTTACAGATTATTAGGGATTTATAAAAATGTTGCTAATGATCCTCGGCAATAATGGTTTTCCACGGAAATAACAGACGACTGCTGAACGGAATTGATATTCTAAACGGAATCTGTATATCTTCTGTTTGTAGAAAATGTAGTTATAAGTAAGGTATATTAAACAAGACATTTCAAAAAAATATTTTTTAAGTAATTTTGTAGCAATGAGCAAACTGATTACGTCAACATTCATTAAAAAAATCAGTTTTTCCGTTACGGAGCTATGTTGCCATACACACACACACATAGCCAAGTTAAACTTATAATACCCCCAAATTTTCGTTGGGGGTTGAACGTTACGGAATATTTATCGAAGAATCGCTTAAACCGCCAAAGTTCAACATAAGCGTATAATGAAATGTTTCCTATTAAAACAAGTGAATACGGTACAACAAACTTGGCATGAGTAACACCTTACAACAAATAGCTTTAATAATTTAAACACAAGTTATTCTGAAGGTGCCTGCTGAGTACCACAATGTGGAATTATTTGATAAATTTTGTATTTTTATCATGCCGAGTTTAATATAGCCTTTTTATATTAAACTAAAATAGCTCGCTTTTGCAGTACAAAAATACAATTGATGTCGGAGGCATTGCCCCATAGCGGCCATAGGCCATTCTGCTAAAGAAATAACTAGCCGTGCCGATGTTTCATCCGATAGTTGTCTAATTTTCTGACTGAAAATGCTGCAGAACTAGAACTGTAACTTAGAATCAAAAGTTGTAACCAGAAATACATCTGAGTCCACCAGGTCAAGTCATTACGCTTCCTTTTGACATCACCGTAGTCGGATAAAACAGTAACAATCCTATTAACATGTTAATTAAACTATTTGTAATACAGATAATATTATTACTATGTGTTATGTGAATAACATATTACAGTCTCTATATTACAAATAGTATACCCACGTATACCGCCATATTGTATGTGTATAGCCTAAAACAAATACCATCATCGTTACAGCGCACTCGAGCGTCTTATTAGCATGATAGAAAAAATTACAAGCTCGACTACTTCAGATAATGAAAACACATACATCGTTATTTGAATATAGAACGATGTAAATTACGTGTGTTTGAGTTTTTTTATTAAGGTACCTACTTCATTAAAGTTTGCGCGGCGGAAACGTCTTATTTTTATCTAACTACTAATGGACTATTGAGGATTCGATTGTATCAAATCCTCACTTTAAAAATAAATAAGTGTTCGAGACAGAGAAAAAAGAGTGATTGAGAAAGAGAATTCGATAAAATAATGGTGAGTAGGCAAATCCATGGGAGTAGCTAGCGTAACTCGTTATAATTGACATTCAATGTTTTTACATCATTATTAACATAGTAAATTCTATCGGCTTCGTTTTGCCAAAAGTCAAAGTTCGGCACATATGGTCACATATGGTTGATTATTTATTTATAGACACAGAAAAGGTCCGCTTAGGTACAGGAGATAATATAAAACGAAAAAGCGATAAATTGTAAGAGTTTTAAGTCAAATCCCAATTTTTACAGCCTCTTTATTGGTCGTATTCCGTGATATACTAAAATGAAAACTGAGTGTTATTGGTATTGCTGCTGCTATATTGTATCGAGGAGTAAAACGTTTACGTGAATGGGAGAACGGATTAGGAATGTATTCATTTTGTAGGCGCCGGTGGAATACTTTTTCTTAACTGTCCATAAAATTGTTAGTATGATGTACTAAATTAAAATAGTAAATAAATCATGTTTAAGATACCTATATTAGTCATCACGCTAACGAACGCTTTTTTGGAAAGAAAGGAATGTGTATTTATGGAAGTCACTGAACATGTTATAAAAATGTTATCAATTAATGCGTTTGTATGTGTAAAAATCTATTGGTATTTTCACCTCCTAAAACTACACCGGTACAGAAATTGGACATTCATAACTTAAAGTGGTGAACCAATCAGTGAACTTCATTTTGAACATCGAACTTTTTTGAAATCGCAATTAAAAAGTTGAAATGTCGAATTTCTGACCTACCCCGATGTAGTTGTAGATGTCGAAACTTGACATTTAATAATATACTTTAATCCCTACTCTGTTTAGATATTTCTATCATTATGTTGCCTTTTTTCTTTGATGGTCCAATCCATCATATTATCTTTGTATTAATCAAGGGCTGGTAAAAATGGTAGGTAATTTATTTTCATAATATTATAATACTTATTAAAATGATAAGCTTGATCTTTGTGAGCTTCTTAGGAAAAAAAGATTGTCAGATTTAGAAACGTGTAATAAAATTGTATTAAATGCACACTTATGTGAGTAATAATAATATTTAAATGCAGTGCGTGTTAGTGTTTTTTCATAAACTTTATTTGTAACAAATTTCATACTCCTTCATAGGTACAATTGTAGTAAAAATGTTAGGTAGGGTTAATAATAATAATAACCTCACACACCGATTCCGGTGACGGTGGCCAGTTTCAATAAACAAGCCCTTCTACGCAGGAGTTATTTTTATTGTGCCCAAGTAAGTGCATTCTCTATTCCTTCACTCTCGCAGCCTAGTGGGACGGATAACCGCTACAATTGGTGGATTACGCACAGGACCGACTTTTTACATGTCAGACAATCACCTGATCAGCAGATCAGCCTGCATTGTCCTAACTAAACTTGCAAACAACATTTTGTTGTTCCAATGCGGAAATCGAAACCACGACGGCGGAGGCGTTAACTCAAAGTTTACTTTATTACTAAATGGTAATAATTTATTACGATCATCGTTCAATGAATAGTGACTATTAATAAATAAGCGTTAATGTCAACTCAACGATCTACTGAGGGGCAGTTCTTTATTAAAGTAGCTAATTGTAGCTGACATTTAACCTGATACTATAATAGCTGTTTATGTTCCAAATAAATGACTGTAGGGATCTAATATCTAAACTATTTATAAAGGCACTTCTCTTTACTATTTTTAAGTACTGTAACTTTAGACATCTATTTATAAGCCTAACCTAGATTGATTTATTAATTTCGTAGATTGTATTTCAGTATTTTTAAATACAGTATATATTTTTAAACGTTAATAATTTTAGTTTAACATCCAATTATAATTGGATGTTAAACTAAAATTATCATCTTTAGTTCCACAACTTATTATCTAAGAAAATATGAATAACTTGGCTAATCGTCAAAATAATATCTACATGTAATATATAATATGTAATATATAGTATAACATATAGGTATTATTTTATTATATATCTTCTTAGGCAGCTAAATAATATAGGTATTATTTAGCTGCCTAAGATGTTAGGTAACCAATGGAAACTTAGCATTATTATAAGAATACTTATTTTTAGCGGCGTAAGAGAAGTAATGAAGTTAAAGGAGACTTAGGGGCTTTTGTTAGAGGAAATAAAGTTCGGGTATTGCGGAAGCCTCTAACTAATTACAAAACTATGCTATATGTAAGGTTGTTCTTATTTTGTGTTCTCCTATGTAATTTATAAACATACAAAATTTTTAAACCATTTTTATGCACAAGTTTTCTATATATATTATTCTATCTTATTCTACCGTTTTTCAACAAAACAAAGAACCTTACTGAAGATTCAAGATTATAAATACATAACTGTCTCTTGGCACATCTGGAATCGATTTCACACGCAGTGATTGACTGATTCTATGTACTCGTATCATAATATAGTAATGTAAAATGCATTTATTGATAAGTTAGGTTATTTTTTAGTATCGTCTTAAGTTAATAATAAGATTAGGAAATGAATGAGTAACGACGATTGAGAGTGTAATAAGAAATGTTTGTTATTACTACAAATGAAAGGAGAAAGCCCACTCTCCATAGTGTCCCAGGCCCAACGTGGACATCAAAAAATCGCATTAAAAATGAGTGTTCTAAAATGTTAATAGTATTAGATATCTGAGAAAAAAACTTAAAATGCCGCCATTATTGTAGAAATATTTTTTTTTTTACTTTTTGTCTATTTCATTTTCAAGGCCTTTTCCGACTTTTCAATAATTTATAATAGTAAGATATAATAAAATAGCCCTTGTTGTAGTGCAAGACTTTCAGTTATTGCTATTTGCTACCCAGCAATTGTGGCAAACAAGAACATTAATGATAAATATTTTCAACCGTAAAAGATTTAACGATTAAACCTTGATGAAAGAAATAATAGAAACATTTTATTATAATATTATGATTACCTCCTGCCGTGCAACCCGCTGCTGTATAGCACTTAATTCATCGGGCTCTAAAATACGGTTCTCGGTAACATTATTACCACAACATATTATACAATGTTCTTCAGACATTTTAGTATGCACAATCAAATAGCGTAATCCTTTAATCCATGACTAAGTAATCGTAGAAAACTAGAAAAACTATGCCAAAGTCGTACGTGAAAAGCCGAAACAAGTTCAGGCGAGAAAGCCAGATTGCGGTGAAAAAAATCGAAAACAAAACAAAACGCATCTTTGAGCAACAAGCGAACGGTCGAGATCATTCGTTTGAAAAATGACATTTCAGTCATCAGTGTTGCCGCTTGTCGCAAAAAAATGAAATCGATAAATCGATTACGTAAAAAATAATCGATATAATATGACTTTTTATTAATCTTTATCGTTTTATAAACGTAAACATTGGTTTTAAGATAAGTGTTTTCTTTTGATTAATTCTTTACCGAATTACCAACAGTGACCCGTTATATGTATTTTATTGAGTTTATTTTATTTGTTTATAAATTGATATTCGGATTGATTGATTAGAGTTTTATCATCGGGTAACATGTCACCTCAACGTTCTACTTAGGTTCCAAATAATCCAATAAAATTCCTTTTTTTATTGGAACATTACTGATTATAGTGGCGGTTATTTAAATGTTATCTCTCTCTTTATGGTATATTTCTGGAGAAATTAAGTCTTCTTAAGACGGCTGTCCGCTCTGGGCCTGAAATGGGCTTTCTCCTTTCGGGGTAAATTCGCGAGAGCCTGAATGGAATGGGTATAACCGAGGGTGGGGTGCGAGGGGGGGGGGGATTAGCAGGCACCGCACGTCCCGGACGCACGTGATGAGACGGACCTCAATCGCACCGGTCAGTGCCGTAAACCGGGCACAACGCCTGCTCATAATCGACTCAGACAAAGCTCTGGAATATCTCTGAAATAAAAATAGCCCGAGACTGAAAAATATCTTATTTTATGTGTTGCCGCTGACCCCCGCACTTCGAATTTATTATGCTGGCGCTACATAAAATCTAAAATTACTGCGATACGAATGATAAC
The DNA here is from genome assembly GCA_905187575.2 of Celastrina argiolus. Classification (NCBI taxonomy): domain Eukaryota; kingdom Metazoa; phylum Arthropoda; class Insecta; order Lepidoptera; family Lycaenidae; genus Celastrina; species Celastrina argiolus. The sequence continues at coordinate 10,078,598 of LR994589.1, forward strand.
AAATAAAATAATCTTTAGAAAGCGTTCGCTCTTAAAAACACACAAAATGTGGAAATATCACTCTCCTTAAGTAGCTCCGTCGATTCCTTTCAAAAGATTAAGATTAAGATTCTAAAAATATATTATTGCCGAATTTTATTCGCAATACGATATACATTTTTTAATTGCTTTTCGAATGTTCTTTTAACGAAGCTTGAAACGCCGATGGCCAGTCAATCGCATTTGTTCAGCGTGAAAACTCATCCATCAAAAAGTATCGATACAAAATGCCCGTCAGAAATGCAAGCGTGGAATTGTGAACCTGTATTATTGACGCATTTTTTTGATTGTGGCTGCACTGAGACAATTAATAGCCAGCACTCCACTACGCCGACATAGCCGCATAGAAACGTTTGTTATTTTTAAACCGCTTGAGGCACTAGCTTGTAGTGGTATAAAATGAACCTTTACTATTTTTACGTATCAGTAGCAAACGTTATAAAAGGGGCGCGCATACCTATACGTAACAAAAGCATACCTGTTGTTCTAGAAGGGACGTTATAATTAGGTTACATATTTTATAATATGAGATGTACTTAATTCCCATCATAATACTAAAATAATAGTAATAATATTTATCAAGTAATTTTCAAATTGGCACCCCCTACGTCGTCCCCCACAGCTGCGCTTGTGGTGTCCATGTAGACAGCCTCGGACACCACGGCCACTCCTGCCAACGAAGCGCCGGTCGCATCTCTCGCCATCACTCCTTGAACGACCTCATCCGACGGGCTCTTGCAACCGCCGGAGTACCGGCTGTGTTGGAGCCCGCGGGTGTGGCGCGTGATGATGGCAAGAGACCAGACGGAATGACCTTGGTCCCTTGGAGAGTGGGACGGGCTCTTGTATGGGACGCTGCTTGCGTCGATACACTCACTCCGTCCCACGTCCAGAGCACCTCGAGCGTTGCAGGTGCGGCCGCAAACCAGGCGGAGAATCTCAAGCGGCGCAAATATGAGAACCTTAGTGGGGATCTCATATTTGAACCGTTTGGGGTTGAAACCCTAGGCCCATGGGGTCCGGGTGCGCATAAATTATTTGGTCAAATATCAAAAAATCTAGTAGAAGCCACCCGAGACCCCAGAGCAGGGACCTACCTGGCTCAAAGAGTAAGCATCACCATCCAGCGGGGAAACTCTTTGAGCCTTCTGGGTACTCTGCCTGAGGGGGACGATCTTGGAGTTATTTTTTATTTGTAGTTTTTGAAATTATATTTTTATTATTTTTGTTTGTTTTAGTTGGTTACCAATATTATTTTAGTTCTTAGTCTAATATTATTTTAATCACTGTTTTATTAATTAAGAAATTGATTTGTGACAGAAAAAAAAAATCGAAATAAAAAATTGTTGATATTTCTATTTAATTTCGTGCACGAGTAAGCTCTTTTCCTCTATGAATATTGTTTTAGGAAAATCAGATTCGGTACTTTCGAGAGGAATAAACAGGCTTGGTTTCTCGCATATTGATATAATATCACTGGCGTAAGAGGAAAGTACAACTTTTAAAAATTTACTAGAATACTTAATACAACTTAAATCAATTATATTTTCTGTTATACTAGTAATAAGTGTAGTAATAAAAGTACTTAAATACAGGAACTAGAAGTTGTTATTAATTTAAAACAAACGAACAATATTGTATGCGATTTGACAAAACAACTTCGAAAATATAAACATTAATCGTTGAATATGGAACAGCGGGATTAAAACTATAACGAGCTAAAATTTGCAACTCTCTGAATATGTAATTAAATAAATTTTATTGGACCATATATTCATCGTATATCAAACTCAGATTTATGTGGTTACGATATTAAAATTTATGTCTTTTTTATATTTAGAACTTGTTATTTAACATTGCTAGCTTTAGGGCGTGTTTCACCAAGCGATGTTAAAGTTACCGCCATGTTAAATATCATGTTATCTCTCTCGTATTTCCTGTCAATGAATGAGAAGGCATGGTATTTTAACATGGCGTTAACTTTAACATTGTTTGGTGAAACACAACAACAGATTTTAGAGTTAAACAATAAATAACTGAGTTAAAGCCGACTTCCAATAAGACACTTGTTAATCGTATGCCTTTTTTTGCATAAAGTGGAAAAAATTTTTGTCTTTATAGCATTGGCCACTTTAACCATCTTGCCCCGTTTGACAATATAAAAATGATTAGACTATTTTGCCGTATTAGATTATATAAGATGATTAGACCATTTTGCCCCCATTTGATTATATAAAATTGATAAGACTATTTTCCCTCTTTTAAAATGAATTCCTACGCTCATCAATCCCCATCCCGATCTGATAAAGTCCTATAGTAAGTCATCGTAGCTGTATGCTATGATGAACCGTGACTATACGGTCAAATGAAGACATCACACGTACAAGGCCTGTCCGACGTTACGTCCCGGACGTTACAGTCGCCATTAGTCTCACGCGTCAGGCTCCGGTAACATGCGTCATGAATTCTGATCGAACGCTAAACACGATCGCGTAGTTGATATTGATAGCTGTCGATTAATTACAACTTAGTTTGATGGTACAAAGGAATACCATTTTTAGGATTTTGTGTCCCAAGGGCTAAATCGGGACTTTGTCAGTCTATCTGTCACCTGGCCAAATGATGTATAATATAGTGAACGACCATAACTATACAGTTCAAATTTCACAAAATAATAATGTATTATCTTTTGCCGCTATAACAACTAATACTCAAAATAATAAATATTTTTTTTTTTTTTTTATTTATTTATTTAAAGTCGCTTTTCAACAACGAAGGTCATTAGCGACTACCATATATACATTTATATATATTTATATACATTTATATTTTTCACAAAGTTAATTGCCTGTAAGTATCCTTGGTTAGTCAAACAATCTTTAATATTATTGGGCAAATTACATGACAATCTTTCTGTAGTATAAGCCTGACATTCTTCCAACAGATGTAGTACAGTTAGATCCATCCTGCATTTACATTTTGGTTTCTCAATTTTTTTCATAATATGGACATGTGTTATATTTGTGTGACCAATACGAAGTCTAGTAATAATAGTTTGATCTCTTCTTGTAGTAAACGACGTCGGAGCTTTATCGAAAACAGAATTTCTTATACCATATAATTTACTATTCATATTTTTACTCTGCCAAACAGTATTCCATATTTCTTTTATTTTACGTTTAATGTGGCTCTTTATATCTGTTGCATTAAAATCGATAGAATGGTCTATTAAATTAAGATTTGCAGCATTTTTAGCTTCTGTATCAGCCTTCTCATTGCCCTCAATACCCTGATGACTAGGTATCCAAAATACTTCAAATTTAAAATTATTTTCTATTAAATGTATCATTGTTTCTCTTATAGCCAATATAAGTGGTTCATTATTATTAATGTTTTGTAAAGCCTGTAAACATGATTTAGAATCGGTAAATATTATAAATTTATCTAAATTACTTCCACCTTGTATAATTTCTAATGCTTTGTAAATAGCAACAGCCTCGCAACTAAATATTGTATGGAAGTCTGTAAGTTTATAACAGTAACTATTATCATTAGTAACGACAGCACATCCTGATTTATTATCTATTACTGATCCATCTGTGTAAAACTGTATACAATCATTATTTTTATATTTAATTTCATTAAATAAACTTTTGTAAATGATTTGTGGGGTTTTATCTTTTAGGTTTTTAGACAATTCAAGGTTGATAGGTAATTTGTAAAACATCCATGGGGCATAAAAAGGTATTTTTTTTGGAAAAACAGACGAAAAGGAAAAATTTATATCATTTAAATATTTATTAGCTCTGATGCGTAATGGTTGTGTCAGGTTTGGGCGAGTCTCGTACTCAGTATTAGATGAAGACTTTGTAAAATAATAATAAATTGGACTAGATGATTGTGAAATTATGTTAGTAGCATATATTAGTGTAAGTTGTTTTCTTCTGTAAAAAAGTGGCATTTCCCCGGATTCCGCCAATATACTCATAACAGGGCTTGACTTAAAGGCGCCTATACTTAATCTTAAAGCGGTGTTTTGAATACTTTCTAAACATTTTAGTTTACTAGGTTTAGCAGAATCATAGAAAATAGAACCGTAATCTATTTTTTGTCTAATAAGAGCCTTATAGGTATTAATTAAACAATTTCTATCAGCACCCCATGATAGTGATGATAAAACTTTAATAACATTTAATCTTTTATTACACTCGGTTTTTAATTTATTTAGATGTATGTTCCAAGTCATTTTAGAGTCAAATGTTAATCCTAATATTTTTATGTCACTTACTTTTTTAATATTGTGGTCATTTAAATATAGTTGTATATGTCTATTTATTTTCTTTCTCTTTGTAAATATTATGTATTCTGTTTTTATTTTGGAGAACTTAAATCCAGACTGTTTAGACCAACCTTGAAGCTTATTGAGAGTGTTTTGAATAAGTGTTAACGTAGGATTCAAAGTTTTGCCACAACAAGTAATGGTTAGATCATCTGCAAACAAAAAACCCTTTAAGGGTTTATCTATATAAGAAATTACGTCATTGATTGCCAGTAAAAACAAAATTACACTCATTACCGATCCTTGAGGCAAACCATTTTCAACAATAACTTGATCAGACAATGTATTATTAATTTTAACTTTAATAGACCTATTTGTCAAAAAATTTTTTACAAAAGCGAGTGTGTTTCCTTTAATACCTAAGTCCTGCAAAATTTTAATTACTCTATCCTTCCATACCATCTCATATGCTTTTTCTATGTCGAGTGCAACCAGAACTAAATAATCATTATTTGCCATAGAGTCTAAAATTTCACTTTCTATATTCATTAATAGGTCAGAGGTTGATCTAAATTGCCGAAATCCGTACTGATAGTTTGAAAGATGATTATTTATCTCCAGAAACCATTTTATTCTATTGCTAATTATCTTTTCCAATAATTTACACATATTACTAGTTAATGCAATGGGTCTGTAATTTGTTGGTATGGTAGAACTTTTGCCAGGCTTAAGCATTGGGATCACCAGAGCTTCTCCCCAACAATCTGGGAAAAGCTGTTTTTGCCATATGTAGTTATAAAGTTTTAACAAATATTGAAGTCCGCTGTTAGGAAGATGTTTAATTATATTATTAGGAATATTATCTGGTCCAGGACAAGAGTTACTGCTTTGAGAGAGTACTGATATTAGCTCGTGCATTAAAATTTCTTTGTTAATTGGGTCCAGATTGTTGTGTAGTTCCAAGATTATACTATCATTTTCCGTAGCCAATTTATGAAATTCAAATTCGCGATCATAATTGTCACTACTAGAATTAGCTGCAAAACTATAAGCTAGTAGATTTGTAGTTTCGCTTGGGTTTGCAGTTAAGGAACCATCACTATTACTAAGAACGATAGTATTCGAGCCACAATGTGTATTGTTAATAACTCTAATTTTTTTCCATATTTCACTGATAGGTACATTAGTATTGATTGAAGATGTCCACCTTTGCCAGTATTCTTTTTTTCTTTCTTTAACAACTCTTCTACTAAAAGCTCTTTTCTTTTTATACTCTATTTTATACTTGGAATCATGATCAAAACTAGCATATTTTTTAAAATTTCTATAAGCTTTTTTAGTTTCTTTTATAGCCACCTTACATTCATCATTCCACCAGGGCACGTTATTGGTTTTTAAAGTTCCTGAAGTTTTCGGTATGTATTTATTTGCTGTATTAATAATTAAATCACAAAATCTAAGAACTATTTCATCAATAGGAGTAACGTTACACACATTATCCAGGTCAATTAAATTTGAAATATTTTTATCGATTTCTTCCTGAAATGAAAACCATTTGGCTTTATCAAATATCCACTTTTTGGGAACTTGAACCTTTTTTGGAATATTTTGTCGTGAAAATGTTTTTATAAAAATAGGAAAGTGGTCACTATCGTACAAGTCTTCTAAAGCGTTCCATTCAAAATAAGCTGCAATATTTTGTGAAGCTAAAGTTAGATCTATGTTACTTGTGCGACCAGTGTTACTATTAAAATGTGTTGGTTTACTAGTATTTAAAATTATTATATTATCATGATCCTCCAACCAATCTACTATTATTTTACCTCGAGTATCACATTTTTCAGAGCCCCAGTAGGAGTGATGACTGTTAAAATCTCCCAGAATGACAAACGGTGCTGGTAGCTGATTAATAAGGTCATTAAGATCATTTTTATTAAATGAAGTACTGTTTGGAAGATAAATATTACATAAAGTAAATGCAAACGGAAATTTAACTTTTATTGCTATAGCTTCTAAATTCGTATTTATATTGATTTGTTCAGGAAAAATATTTATGCAATAGTTTTTTACCAGATATTAATCACGGCAACAGGTCCATTAAAATATATATTCTCTGACTTTCGAGTTGTATAATATTCTTTTAAAAAAAATATTTTACTTTTCTATTTTCATATTAATACTAGTGCTCGATATTAGTAATGTAGGTGGTTAAAAAGGTTTGGTCGGTATTTATATTTATCATTGAAAAATGTGTGACATTTCACAATGATATTTAAAAACGACAAAAAATGCTATTTTAAGCATGTATTTTTTTAAAGCAATTGATTTTTTATCGTTTTTAAATATAAACGGGTAAACCACATTAAACAATGAGTTAAAATACCACAGGATTTAGTGTACAACATTTAGAACATAGAAAATGGTAAAATTGAACTAAAATCAAGGTACAAAGTGACGTGCACTTACGTAGCGCAATAATCACTTGAACGAAACGCGACCGATCGATTGACTAAACAATTGATGCCAAACAATGCCCTATTGGCTGATGTTTAAAGACTAAAGGGAATTTTTCATAGCCTTCTCTGTCACAGAAAACTGTTATTAATTAATAATTCATGAGCTTTAGTCATGATATGGATACACATTTTGGATTCTCTTTGCTTTACTGATTCTATTTTGGAACGCCAATATTAAGGCCTTAATAAACTAGATTTAATGTGCTTTTCGAGTGTAATTCAGTAATTGGTAAATATTAAAGTAAATAAAAGATTACAGTTATTAAATTGATAACAAACTCAATCTGGAATATACAATGAAAGCTTTACTAATTTTTATGAATTTTTGTCTTAAACCCTTACTTGATAGTTTCAGAACGGTTTATAAAAAACTTTAGGTTGTAGATGTAGCAGGTCTAGGTTGTAGGTAATAATTGAAATTTGTAGGCGTAGGTGTTCCGTGGGCGTAGTTAGTGGTGTAAAAATATTTTTTGTTATATAAACAGTGTATATTATAAATTATAGTTATTAGTTTTATTTTACTTTATAGTTAAGAGAGAAATACGTTTTTTATTGGCGTTAACTATGATAATATTATAATATCGTTAATACGAGTGTATTAAATATGCAACAAACACGGCTTCTTTCACAAAAGGCTTAATTCCTTTTTTATTTTTATAACCATTCTGCAATGAATCAGATTTTATTGGATTTCCAAGCATACTTTTTGGGGTTCCGTATCCTACTACTGGACACTTTTGCTAAGATTCCGTTGTCCATCCGTCCGTTCGTCAGTCACCAGGCTGTATATCCTGAACAAATACTAAAAAATAAATAAAATCTGGGGGCACGGTAGTACCCCCGCGTGCCCCCGCCAAGTTGAGCACGGCCGCACCCTTTTCTCGAAACAATTTAGGCCATTTTCGACCCCTTATAACTTCGTTGTCGATCAAAATATAACCCTCCATTTTTACTTACTAATAAGGTATTGTATATTAAAATTTCATTCAATTTGAAACAGAAGCTTCAAATTTGGAATTTCTTTCTAGTTATCTAGATACACCAATTAATATAACTTTGTAATCCCAAATAAATGTATAGGATTACAAAGTTATATTTGCACTTTCCAACAAAAAGAACTGAGATCCCATCAAATACATAACTTGTAAAAAGTGCCAAGTCTCGCTACTTAGTTCTTACTAAGTAGATTGACTTGGAAATCGCATGAAAACAACATAATATTTATCTCACAAGTGATACATATTAAACCAGATCGTTAGGTGCGATTGACAAATCAAAAACGTGAAAGATTATTAACAATTTTTGATTATGATCACTTTAAGATGTTGTTAGACCGACCGACTAACCCCTACTTGGCTTAACATGTACCTCACAACTTTTTACGGTTGAAGAACTAAGTAGCGAGACTTGGCACTATTTACAAGTTATGTTTTTAATGGGATTAATATTTAAGGAGGTATAGTAATAGATATACAAAAATGGAACACACAACAAACGTGATTTTTTAAAGTTTTGTACGGAATCCTTTTTGCGCGAGTCCTGCTCGCACTAGGCCGGTTTTTTTTACTATATTATGTATGAGTAAGTAAATCTATTTTTATCCTTAATAGAAAATAATGAAACAAATTCAGAGCATTAAAAATTCTATTAAAATCCATCCCTCGAGGATAAAACCGTGAGGTTTCCCATGAAATATGTGACCTTTGTCAGACCGGAAATCACGGAAAGTAAGCCATTTGTCGATGCGGATGTGGTTTCTATTTTCACACACGAAATACTACTGTCTTTTTGTTTGAGCACCTTCTAAATAAATAATACCAGTATATATTAATGTCTGCTCAAACTTTCGGTAAACTTTTAGGAGAATTATGCGAACATCGATATAGCGACTGCTTATATTTTTTAAAATAATACTTAGAACAGAAAAGTAATAAGTTATGCTTAAAAATATTTTATACGATCTATTACAACATTTATAAAAAAAATCCGTGTCTGAGAGTCAGATCCCACCAAATTGGAAATTTAATTTATAATATTGAAACGCGATTAAGTCGTCGCCGAATTCGAAAAGTATTAAATATTAATAAAGGGATTGGAAATTGTCATGCAAATAACTGGTTACAAAGTAATTATTTGTTCGGCGAAAAATTGTTTTGTTTCTAAACGATGTTTATAATTCATACAGTTGTATTTCATATTAATTACACAGTTAAGCTGGTCACCCTGAAGGACGTGGGCCCAGTTAGTTCAATTAGCATATTTTAATATTTACGACACGAAGCTGCCTTGTTTGCCTAAAATTTAATGTCTCGTAGACAAGGGACGCTCTGGTTGTCTGTGTATTTATAGACCAACAAACGATTTTAATATACTCCTAGTGTAGAAAGTAATGAGGAAAAGTTAAAAGGCCATTATACCGGTTTTTAACCTTTAATATAGACGTTTGCGTTTTAAATATTATAATATATTTAAAATATCAATATTATACTTTGCTGCATTAACAAATAGTGTATTATTTATTTTTATTCCAAAAAATACTATATTTATGCAAACACTTTTATGTTACGATTAGGTAAAAATTTGGTTAATATTATATTTTCTTTTATCTTAAATTAAAATTGTGAAAAAATATATCAAAGTGTTTCAAATAAAATATTATTCAAAATTGTATACGAATTGTTTAATTGGTTACAAAAAGTAGCTTGCATGTTTTACTTCCGAGTATTCTCGAAGCAAAAAAATATTTTATGCGAATTATTTCCAAGTAATTATAACATAATAGTGCCTTTTAGAAATATAGTATGGATAAGTTTTTAGAAATAGTTAAGTTTTGAATTTCCAGTTAAAATGGAACCACTTTATACATTGAAAGTTTGTTGCTACGGAAAAGTAATGTTTTAATTAGGCTTTAAAGTCCTATCTTTCTTATTGTAAATTATATTCCTAGCATATTAATAGTTTTTAATTTGAATAGCAATTTATCTTGTGTATGAAATAAATGTGTTCTAAGTAATAAACCATCAAAATTATTTTTTGTTATTTAAATGTTTTATATTGAAAAGACCTAAGTATTCCATATAACTAATTGAACTATTTCTTATGCTTAGCCTAAGTTTCATTTTGCTTTTGTCACAAACACAATGGAAAGTTTCAACTAAGATAACAGTAAGAAAACATTTCCATAAGTTAGATGTGCATGATAAAGACCGTCTCTGCACCGCAGCTGCCGTTATGGACTAGAAACAATGTTTAAATTATTGTTCATAGAACTCATAGACATACAAAATCATAAAAATACTGTATTTTTTAATCCACCATGTTTCGCATAAAATCATCCTAATTAACTGTATCATTTAGATTTCTTTAAAATAAATCAATTATATATCTGAGTAGTTTAGGAGTATATCTTAGTAGTTAGCAGTTAGGATACATTGGAATCTTTTAAAAAAATAAATTCTTACCTATTTGTGGGACGTCGTACGGTCTCCCGGAGCGGGCGGCCCGCAGCATCATCTGGCTGGCGAGCTCGGAGGGCAGGCGCGGCGTGCGCTTGCTGTTGCGCCGGCGCTCCTTGTGCGGCGCGTGCGCGTGGCCCTGCGCGGGCGCGTAGCGGTCCTGCGTTGTCGCGTAGCGGTCCTGCGCCGGCTCGAACAGGTCCTGCAAGGGCCGGGCCTGCAGTTCGCGCCACTCACGCGCGGGCTCGGCGCAGCAGCGCAGCGCCAGTGCCGCGAGCACGACGCAGCACACGCGCATGCTCGCCGCGGCGCGCATCCCCCGATACTAAGTGCACAGCCTAGCGCCGGACACCGGGCGCGCGCCCGACCACATTATTCGACCGCCGCGCGATCAGATTTTGTTTCGCTTGTCAACTTGAATATTTCACCCCGCCTTCGTTTGGAAATCCGCGATTATCGTCGGTGTTCAACCTGGAACAAAATGAATTGAGTTTTACATAATATAAAATATTTTATTCAACGACTACGAATTCCATTCGTCCATATTGCTAGGTAAATAATAATAGTGTGGTATAGCAGTTTAAAGTTAAAAATGACTTTTATTATTTGGAAATAATATTATGCGTTTTATAATAATAATATAATAAAGCAAACGAGCTGCCCCTTGTCCCGATGCTAAGCGAGTGGCATCGAGACGTAGTCTTAATTATATTGTTTAGATAATTAAAATAGTTGATTATAATTAATGTAAGTTAATTCTGTACCTATTGTTAACATGATGGCTTTTGTAATCTTGAATGAACATAATAAAATTATGCCATTACGTCATTGATTGTCTTTCAACAGTAACAGATTTTTATTATATGAAATCAATTGGAGAGACATATTTTTGTGACTATGTTGTAATATTAGATTTAAGATGTGAGGAAATTACCGGTAATACATACGTACGGTGACGGTACAGTGTACAAGATAGAAATACAGTTGAGCTTGTTGGAAATGTAAAAAGTTTTACGATAAAAACAAATTAAATGTGGTCGGAGATATAGCATTTCCAACTGCCGTTTGCGTTACTTCCAAAGTAAAAGTTGTCGCGAAACTTGTCCTTACATCTGTCGAAGAGAACAGCAGATAAGAACTCAAAAAATATTCGTACGAGTCATCAATCAACATTTTGTATTTTTAGTACAAAATTTATTTTTCTTGCTATTCCAGAACTAAAACAAAATTTCCGTATCGTGTTTTACTTGGAAACAAACTCGATAAAAAAGTCTACTAGGTTTTCCGAGAAAGGTTGCTTGTCCGATTTAATTATATTAATTTCGTTTTATTCAAAGGTTGCTTTAGTGTGTCCCTAGGGATCGCATCAAAGGTTGTGGTGGCCGCAACCTCATAAATGATAAAATTTAACTTTAATAATAAAAAAAGAACTTTAATTTTAACTACATTATACAAAAAAGATGATTCATAATTTTTAGTGTCTCTAAAATAAATAAACTACAATAGAATAAATCAATTCATCCGTTTACCAAACGAATTGATTTATTATAGCTACAATGCTACAGACAGACTGACAGACACACACACACTCGATTTTAATAACACCACCTCCTTTTTGTGTCGACGGTCAATTACAAATGCGAGAGTAAGAAGATCCGTGTAAAAATTGTTTGGAAATACCTAGTACAACTCTGGTAATTGGTCAAAAGTGTTCATAAAGTAAAAATTACAGGGCCGACTACTATGTAAAATTTTTAGAGGACCAAATGGCAGCCATTCAGCGTCCAGTAACAAAAATAATCACGAAAATCGGATGATAAATCTCGGAGTAATCGGTGCACATATATTTAAAAAAACAGGCCGAATTGAGAACCTCCTACTTTGTTGGTCGGTTAAAGTCGGTTAAAATAAAATTGTACAGCATCCAACTATAGTGTGTTAATGCAAAATGATGTATCACAAATGTGTATGCAAATGCTATTTAAACACGCGAGCATTTTATTACTTTACATATTATTTCGTTATGTGGCATGTCCGTGTCTCAAAAAATATAGGCGCAGTATAAATTAAGGTTTCAAGTAAATGTTTATTTACAATATTCAGATGCGAAATATCCCAATTGTATGCTGAGGCCCTCTTATATGATATTTTGTGTTTGCAAGTGTATACCATAATACATTGAAGTTTTCTCTTAGTAAAGAGATTATTTAATAAAAAATATGATAGCATGTATATTGCGTTTTGGTAATGCGTTTAGCATATTATGATTCTGTATTATTGAAGTAAGTAATGTCCTTATTATGTTGGTTTAGTGACCTTTGTTACTAACAAACATTCGTTCTCACATACTTAGGCAATTATCTAATACTAGCTGACCCGTGCCCATTTCGTTGAACATGGAAACCGTTTAAACCTTCCCGAGACTTCCACGAATATTTCAAGACCAAAAATAGCCCAATCAGTTCGGGTGATCTCAAGTTTTAGCGAGACTAACGAACAGCAATTAATTTTTATATAGCCTATGTTACTCCGTGATAATGTAGCTTTCTAATGAAAAAAGAATTATTAAAATCGGTCCAGTACTTTTTGAGTTTATTCGTTACATACAAAAATACAAATCTTTCCTCTTTATAATATTAGTGTAGATTAGTCGTCGGCTTTGATTATATTATTACACTGGTTTAGCGGTTTACGCAAGGCACTATTTAACATCCATCCTCACAAACAGACAAATATAAATTAGCCGGCAGAATTTGAGTGCATAATTATTTAGCATACTCGTATTATCAACGCAATGTCAGCCGTTATTACGTTAGTTTATGCAGAACTCTAACAAATATTCATCTTAACAAACTTAGGTAATTATAATATTAGCCGACAGAAATTCCCGTTCATTTGAAAGCATCCATTAGTCGCAACAACGAGCCTGATTGAACAATGAGTGATTCAGGCGTTTCGCTCGGACACTTCGCTGTTCGGACATAAATCTTCTCGCCTTTTAAATAATTTGTGTTATTAGTAAAAGTAGTTTGACTGGCAAATTTGATCTTATATTATTTAGTTTCGTAATTCAAAGCTTCCGTTCGAAATTTTTTTATATAATTTTACCTATGTTTGTGTATGCAAAGATGAGATGAACGTAACTTCAAATGATACCTTGATGTAGTTTTATTCGCCTGATTGCGTAGAGTCTATGTCTTGTATCACTGAAATACTAATATTATGACAGTATGCAAAGTCATATCAATCAATATGACTATGCATATTATGTAATCTTTATGATCGAAAAATGTAAACAGCTGATTGAAATAAGTTTTTACATATTTTGATTAAAGTGTTCCGAGTTATTATAATCTCTAAATTACTATACTGCTTACATCCGCCGGCATGCCTAGAAATATATGCCAAGTTATGGGTACACGATTAGCTCTAAAATGTTTCATTTATGTGAAAGTCCTATAATAAAGGTACATTACTTTGTAAGTCATAAGTTGACAAAGCGATGAAAACCACATTTAGATATACGTCAAAGAAATGGCCTGATTATGTAAAACAGTTGCGTTGAGTTCCCGTTACAAGAATAATGCATCTCAATATCCCTGGCAGAATAACATATTCCTCGTATAAAGCCGAGAAAATAGGACGTAAGGCTTATATTTTATAAGAAAACCATTATGCTTAATATAACTTTTCTTATAAATTTTAAGTAGTTACATGGGTTTTACTTTGATCGGATTCTTATAATATTTCTTTGTTATACTTTGACGTTAGCGACAAGTAGTGTAATATGTTTCTACAGTAACTTTTCAACGTAAATAGTTATGTATGAATTCGCCTATCTACACTATTATTATAAAGAGGAAAGATTTGTATTTTTGTATGTAACGACTTAACTCAAAAAGTACTGGATTTTAATAATTCTTTTTTCATTAGGCTTTATAAAAATCAATTGCTGTTCGTTAGTCTCGCTAAAACTCGAGATCAGCTGAACTGATTCGGCTATTTTCTATCTTGAAATATTCGTGGAAGTCCCGGGAAGGTTTACACGGTTTCCATGCTCAACGAAGTGGGCACGACGAGAGTCAGCTAGTGCGATATAAATAGACTGAGTCGGAGTAGGTTAACCGCTATTTCTCCTTGGTCAACCGGTTGGTTTCCTTTTGTGGTTATTGGATGAATAGTGGATACGTTTAATAAGAACGTTTCGATATTTACATGTAAGATGAGGGACCTTTGTACAATACAGTTTATTACAGGTAAAGAAAGAGCAGCAGAGTTTATTTTAAAACATCAAATAACAAATTAGGTTTTTGATTAGGTATAATTAATATCGGACAGCATTATACAGGATTAAGTATAAAAACCACATCTCGTAAAATTTGAAATGCCCGTATATTTTGCGCTTCATCTCTTTGATCTTTATAGATTAAACATCTGGGAATCGTTTTCCCTAAACATTTTCATATTTATTACAAAACTATGTTGTCCTCGACATTGTACGTACAATAGATACCTCTATTATATATCTCGCGGGAACTGTACATCCTATATAAAAATAGCGGTTCATTCTATAAGTGCCAAAGTTCTTCAAAATCGATCCAGTATTTTGGAAGTCTATTCAATGCAAACAAACACACAAATATTTTAAGTGAAAATAAGTATTACTTTTTTTAGTTTACCTTTTGAAGTCGGTTTTTTTTTGGTTAAAATTATTTTATTTTAAGATTTTTAGTGATGGGTAGACTGAGTAGGGATAGTTCTCGAATGATCAGACGACGGTTACTTGAGACGGAAAATGAGAAACAAAAACGATTAGATAAAATTTAAAAAAAATAATAGTACGAAGAGAAAAAGTTTACCGCTGCTGCAAATTTTTTTATTATTAATTTTTAACTTATGTTACTCTAAACAAATGCAAAATTACTAAGAGTGTCCCTATAAATTTCGAGGTGTTCCCTCGATTCCTCACGACGCCATCATCAGATCTCCACTTTGATAACTATGATACCAAGTTCGACTGTAGTTGACGTAGTGGCATATGCTTGCATTCCTTTAAACAACGCTGAACTCTTCAAACATGTATCTCTAAGGACTCAGAAGTTCTGTTCAGTACTTTTAGAACCAGGATATGGTGCAAAACCTTAGTGTTTGGTAAAATATGCTTAGACTACTTCAGAAAAAATCTAAATCGATATATGTTTCCATATAAATTTTGAGGAGTTTCCTCGATTCCTCACGGATCCCACCATCAGGTCACCATTTTAGTGACAATGGGACCAAATTTTAATTATACCCTACACAACACAAAAAAAATATTTAAAATCGGTTCATAAACGACGAAGACATCCGCGAACAAACATAAAAATAAAACACATATTTACGAATTGAGAAACCTTCTCCCTTTTTGGAAGTCGGTTAAAAATACGTTGAGTAATTTGGCCGAAATACCGTCAAATCGGTATCTAAAATTTTTTGAAGATCCCACGGGAACCCTTTCGTTTTTCGGGATAATATTTTCCAATAATGCTCTTCAGGTCGTAAGCTACCTGCCTGCCAAATTTCATTTCATTCCATACAGTGGTTTTAGCGTAATGCGATGACAAACATTCCCATACGCACAGACAGACAGACAGACAGACATTTTTTTCAAAAACGTTATTTTTAGGTTATGTGGCTTTTATAGACCCCCTGTTTTTGATTTTCACTTAAATATTCTTAATGTACAGACATGACCCCTCTACAGATTTATTATATATGTATATAGATATATAGATATTGGAATTTATTTATAACATACTCAGAAGTATCACGAATAGTGTGTGGCGAACGCTAGATGTCATGATTTTGTTTGTTTATGATACGAGAAAATTTCATAAATCAACAAAGCGCAACGATAAAATTAGATTATTGTATACGATACGACAAAATATTTTTTTTTCCGAACGAAGGCAAAGTGAAAATCGATGGTCCGTAATCCACAACGGGAATTGTCGATATCGCCCCCTAATAAGTGTCATTAGGGCTGAAAGTTAGTGACGACTCTCGTGGAGGTTACGAGCCCAAAACCTGTGGCGTGCTATCGGCACGGCTATATTTATAAGCGGGTGGCTTGCGGTGGGCCGTTGACGTCATCGCGGGTGAGGGGAGGGGCACGCCGGCGGGGGGGGGGGGGGGTGAAGACGTCCAGGGCGGCGCGCCCTACGATAAGCACTTGCGAATTCACACCTCCACAAATGGAGAAATTAAACTCTCGATACAATGCGAATCTGCGTTATACCCTAAAGTGCTAAATCGTTTTCGAGTTATATTTTTCAAGGTGGATTTAATATTTTGCCGCATTTCTTGATGAGATTCTTGACCTCATTGCAAATGAAAGCGCGTAGTGCTAGTGCACCTAGTGTTTGATATAAAACAAGTTTTTATATTTTCTATAATTTTTATGTTACCTACTATTGAATATATACAAATTAACTATATAACGTAAAATTATTTTCGAATTTAATTGTTTTCGAATTAATATTTACTTAGGATCAAATCCTTTCAAATCTTATTGAACAATCCTTTTAATGGTTAAAGCTGAGCGAATAAGTTCCATAATTAGTTTTTTCATATTTTTTTTTCAATTTCATAATTTGCCATCAGCAACAAATGAAAAAAAAAATACAAATTAAGTTAATGAAGAGTGAGCCCTTATCTGGCGATTATCGTTAGCTGACACTAATTATTATTCTTTTCAGTGCCGAAACAACGGCCGTAAACGACTCTAATTAATAAAATGTTTGTCGACAAACGTACTTATTACCGGGTATAATTAAAATAGGATATATCGTACCTTATCCACGAAACACAGGCAATTTTACGGCTGCATAAAGCAGAGTTAATGTCAGGCGGGCCGAGCAAATAATCTCCAGAGTAGTTGGCAAACTTCTATATCAGCGTTAATTACAACATTTACACAAACTTCAATTTAACTAAAATTAATTATATGTACATACATTACCCCTTGTCATCATGTAGGCGGAAATCCTTCTTGACGCTAAAGGTTTCCAATAAGCTTTATTAGAAACTTGTCTTTATCATATCTTTATATATAATAAATCCCAGTTTATCTTTTCAGATTTATACTTAAGTGCTTATAAAACCACTGATTGCACTTTGTTTTCAAATTTTTGTTTGATTGAAAGACAGATAATAACATGTTTACCAATCGAATAAACAACTTACAAAATGCTTTTTGTTTAGGTATAAAGTGAGTTTCTATTTGTTGACTTATATCTTTAATATTAGATTATCTTATATCTTTATTTTATTTGGTGTGAAACGAGAGCAACTTTTACATCAGCTGAGAACCCAAATCTACTTAGTATATTTAGTACCTAAGCAGATTATCTTTATAATTGATGATTTTAATAAATCGAGATACAAGTTAGTTTAAGTATACTCTCAGGAAATTTTTCAACACCTAATAGGTTTTTAAGCTACTTTCAAATGGTAGTTAGTCCGATTTGGCTTAAATTAATATCCTTAAAGACTAGCAGTAGAAACTTATAACTTTTTACGCTGAGCTATATATTACAAGCTCCTATCTTCTATAGGAGAGTTAGCTAACTGGTTAAAGTCATTACCTATCTTTAGATCGGCTGGGGCAATCTGATTTTATACTCAATTTTCATAGAGTTTATTTAATTATATTTCTAAATGCGAACTTTGTATCTCCTTCGAATTAAGACGCACCGATAGCAGCACCACCTCCCGAGTCCAAATAATACACTAAAACCCTTCACAAGAACCACTCTATCCATTTTGAAAACAGCACGAAGAACAGCATGCGATGCAGTGGTTTGTGTGAGTTTATCTCAAACAGAAAGACTGACAATCACGTCGAAGGTTTGTTTTAAATACTGAAATAATGTAAGAGTGATAATATACCTACTATACATTATATTATGTAAACCTTTTAAAAGAAAGGTCACACTAACCCATAAATTTCCAGAGCCTCTTTCGTGGCTTAAATCACAAGGTTTAAATCAATAATGGAGCTCCCATTTAGAGTAATAAAATAAGAAAAGGTCAACATGATTAGAATTATATCCTTCCGTCTATCTTGGAAACCACCAATTTTAATGACACAAATAAATAAAACAGTCACGAATCTACAAAACCACGAGCAATATTTCGATTTATAAGTTGAACTAAATCAAAGGTTGCAAAAGAGTGTTATAAAAACCTAAACGAAACTAACCCATGTAAATGCTGCTGAGTATTGCCACTCAAAAATTAATACCCCGACACCACATATAACACTCGGCGACTGACTACCTTATACCTCACAAAAAAGATTGAATTATATATGTGGCCATATTTAGTGATTGGCGTTTGACGCAGACGAAGCTCACTCATATTATGTGTTAATCCAAATGTTTCGTGCCAGGAAACAAATCATAGCAATGTATATCCAATTACACCATGCCACTTGATTAATTCTGGAAACACATATTATACTCTACCGGTGAACTGTAATAAATTGAGTTTATATGTACGGTTAAAATATTTTTGTTAATGGATCTAAAAATAATATCGTGTACGGATATTTTTATTATTTAGCAGTGTGTTGTCTGCTTTGCCGATAGAAGAATTTTTAATAAAATAATATTCAGTATTTTTCATTTCATTTCATTATAACAAAGATTTTTAGAGATTACGTTCTCCAATTTCTGAGTGTTTTATCAGTGAAAAATACCAAGAAGAATGATTAAGTATTTTCCATTTGGTCGGGAAACCCAAAAGCTATCATAGGACATTAACTCGATTAAATGATTACTGTCGGTTAAAAAAATAACTAATCCATTAGGAGCAATATGACGGCTATTATTTAGTTTCGAATTTTTTCATTCTATTCGATTTGTTCTTCATGAAAATACCTTTGTTACTAAATTGTGTTTATTTTGGGACTTATCACACGGGCGCTTATTAAACTAGTCTGCTATATGAATACGTATTTTTATTTTATTAGGCTGTGGCCGATCAATTAGCGCCGCAATCCTATTTCGCGCCATCAAAGTGTTCACTGTTTGACTCTATAGAACGAATACAAAAGCGAATTTTCGAGTTATGTTTTATGCAAAAAACAGTTGAAAAAACTGAATTGAAATAATAGTTAAATTACAGCCCTATGTATGGTGATTCTTCTATAGTATACTTTTGTTTCGTTAGTCCTGATTGCTAATAATAATTTAAATATTTTTACATTACGCATCACTAATTGAAGTACAAGTTATAACAAATAATAAATAGAGCACTATATCAGCTTGTAAAAAGAAATGAACTAGTTAACCGGTGACAAAATTATTTCCTAATATATAGGTATTATGTAGGTGTTTTTTGTCTGTGCCTCAAGATTTAATTTAACCTTATAAGGCTTTTAAAGGTCGAGAAGGCTCGTAACGCTCCGCGCGCTTAAAATTGGGTTTCCATGTATTTAATTAAGAAATACGAGTACAATATGTTATATTAATATTGAATATACAAATAAATCTTGTAACACTAGTACCTGTCTACATTTATAAGACTATGTGTGTTAGTTTATACGTGTGTATTGTACAAGGTACAATACTTACATGAGATATAGAATTTCATTCGGAATTTGTATAAATGTTAGGTTTATGGTTTTCATATACAGGGTGTCCCAAAAATCAACGATAAACCGAAAACG
Organism: Celastrina argiolus; assembly: GCA_905187575.2. Lineage (NCBI taxonomy): Eukaryota > Metazoa > Arthropoda > Insecta > Lepidoptera > Lycaenidae > Celastrina > Celastrina argiolus. Next base: position 10,098,599 of record LR994589.1, read on the forward strand.
GGTGATAGGCCAAGTCATGACAGTTATGAGAAAAATGTGAAAAAAAATCTTTGTCATGTATTTTTCACATTATAAGGACTTTTAAAAATATCGGAAAAACTGACACCCTGTGATGGTCTTTCATGTCCTAAGACTACAAATATTACTTTTTTGTGATTTTTTTTTCGGTATTGTAGTCATGACTAACCCTTCTATAAATCACAATTCATAATTTAAACATACCTGCCTCAGTTTTCAATAAAATGGTGTGTTTTGCCCAAGATTAAATTCAAAATAATTACTACACCCAACTTTAATCGTCTGTACTGTAAAAAAAAATTACTACAGTATTTTGGCAAGTAACTTTAAAAGATGGCGCATTTAATCTGGATTCCAAAATGGTATGATACTTGCTGGATTACTTCTTTGTTGAGGAAAAAAAAATTTTTTTAACGGAACCGGATGTTAGGCCAACTCTGTTTAAATTTTTAAAATGTTGGTATTAAGTTGTTATGTGACGACGATGAGTGACGTCATCTTGTCTAGAGTGAGCGAGACAGACAGTGACGCTAAGTGCGGGTGCTTTTTTATTAAAAAAAAATTGTATTGCAGTGTAGGCATTTTTAAGACTTCAATTTTCAGGTATGAATACAACGCTCTTTTGAAAATGTGAGTGGTTGAGATACAGAACAGACGCCACCTTGTTATCAAGTATGTAATTAGTTAGTTTTAGGTGCAAGTTCGAAATAAAAGTCAGTCAATGGATTTCTTCAGTTATTACTTTAATTTACAAAGATTTACAGCAAATGTTCGAACTGTTTGCCTTCAGCTCTAATGCAAGCCCTACATCTTCTTAAAAATGATCGCGTAATAAGACGGGCGTATCTTCTTGAATTAATGTGTTCAGCAGCTTCTGTAATTTTTTGGCGCAGCTCGGCTAAATCTCGAATTGGTTTAGAGTACACTTTTTTTTTTATTGTTCCCCAATAAAAGAAATCAATGGGATTTAAATCAGGTGAACGGGCAGGCCACGAAATTGTACCACCCCGCCCAATCCACCTATCGGGGTATTCTCGGTCGAGAAACTCTCGTACTGTGCGAGCGTAATGTGCTGGGCAGCCATCTTGTTGGTACCACATGCTGCCGTAAATGTTTAGTGGCACTTCTTCCAACAAATCTGGTAATTGGTTCTGTAAGAAGTCCAAATAAACCTCGGCAGTTAAGTTCTCCGGTAGCTCAAATGGACCAATAACAGTACCATTCAAAATTCCCGTCCACATGTTCACCTTAAACCGGTACTGCGATCTGTCTTCCCGCATCAAATGTGGATTATCCACGTGCCATTCGTGCAAATTATGGAGGTTCATGTAACCATCTTTTTTAAACGTGGATTCGTCAGACCACAGAATTTTTTCAAAGAATCGCGGATCATCTCTGTATCTCTGCAACATCGTTTGACAAAATTGCAATCTCTCTGGGTAGTCTCGGGGTAACAGGCTTTGTACTCGTTGTACATGGTAAGGATGAAACTGGTTCTTTTGCAAAATACGATGTGCAGTACTTTTGGGCACTCCGATGTTCTCTTCAATCCCACGTACTGAGATACTCGGGTCTTGTTCGACCGCCTCGAGCACTTCGTCCTCGTAGGGTATGAAAGGCCTTCCCTCGCTGGTATTTTGATTAGGGAATCGACCCTCTAAGAGTGACCGATGCACGTTAATAAATACCCGATAATCAGGATGACGCTCAGCGTTTGGGTATCTCTCACGATACATTCTAGCTGCAGCATTAGCGTTGCATAAGCATTCTCCATAGATGAGATGCATATTGGTGTATTCTTGTGCGGTGTATCGAGATGGCATGATAACACACTACAATGGAATCACACACTACAACCGAAGATACGACAATAAAACAAGTCCAGGGTCGTCAGAAACGGGGCAGATAAAATCACAAAGCAAATCAAGTCCAATAAACAGAAGCACAGTTGTAAGTACGAAGTCAATACGGATACAGAAAGATGCGCAATGAACGAAAGATCGTAACGTACTGCAGTTTTGCACGTTCATCACTGTGTTGTCGGGTTGGCGTCACTATCTATCTCACTCGCACTGAGCGTCACTGTCTGTCTCGCTCACTCTAGACAAGATGACGTCACTCATCGTCGTCACATAACAACTTAATACCAACATTTTAAAAATTTAAACAGAGTTGGCCTAACATCCGGTTCCGTTAAAAAAATTTTTTTTTCCTCAACAAAGAAGTAATCCAGCAAGTATCATACCATTTTGGAATCCAGATTAAATGCGCCATCTTTTAAAGTTACTTGCCAAAATACTGTAGTAATTTTTTTTTACAGTACAGACGATTAAAGTTGGGTGTAGTAATTATTTTGAATTTAATCTTGGGCAAAACACACCATTTTATTGAAAACTGAGGCAGGTATGTTTAAATTATGAATTGTGATTTACAGAAGAGTTAGTCATGACTACAATACCGAAAAAAAAATCACAAAAAAGTAATATTTGTAGTCTTAGGACATGAAAGACCATCACAGGGTGTCAGTTTTTCCGATATTTTTAAAAGTCCTTATAATGTGAAAAATACATGACAAAGATTTTTTTTCACATTTTTCTCATAACTGTCATGACTTGGCCTATCACCCGTTTTCGGTTTATCGTTGATTTTTGGGACACCCTGTATATATAAATGCTTTTATACCATATCAATCAGGTCAAATTTAAATTTCATTTTTTGAGCTATTGTTTTTTTAGTTTATTGCATTAATAGTTTTGGAACGCCACAATGTCCGTCAGAGTACAAAATCAGAGCACAAATCTTATACCATTGCAAAGAGGGGTGAGGCAGGCCGCAGGGAGATGCCATTTCTCCGAAACTGTTCACCACCGCATTGGAAGATGCATTTAAGCTCTTGGATTGGAAAGGATATGACACGAATATCAATGGCGACTACATCACTCACCTCCGATTTGCCGACGATATCTTAATCATGGCAGAGCTGCTGGAGGAGCTAAGCAAAATGCTCGATGACCTCAACGCAGTGTCTCAACAGGTGGGCCTAAAAATGAACATGGAAAAGACAAAAGTTATGAAGAACATTTATGTAGCGCCAATACCGGTAATTGCTGGTAACTGTACCCTCGAAGTTGTTGACGAGTACGTCTACCTAGGACAGATCATCCAGTTTGGTAGGTACCAACTTCGACAAAGAGGTAAATCGAAGAATCCAACTCGGCTGGGCAGCGTTCGGTAAACTGCGGGATATTTTTCGTCCAAAATACCTCAGTCCTTAAAGACGAAAGTCTTCAATTAGTGTGTGTTGCCAGTGTTGATTTATGTGACTGAGACGTGGTCCTTGACTGTTGGCCTTATGCGTAAGCTCCAAGTCACTCAACGAGCTATGAGGAGAGCTATGCTCGGAGTCTGCGGGACAGAATCCGAAACGAGGATATTCGCAGTAGAACAGAAGTAACTGACATAGCTCGTAAAATCAGTCAGTTGAAGTGGCAATGGGCAGGCCACATCGCTCGGAGAACAGACACCAGATGGGGAAGTAAAGTTCTCGAGTGGCGACCACGGATTGGAAGACCCAGCGTAGGGCGGCCCCCCACAAGATGGACCGCGCGACGATCTGGTCCAAGCCGTGGGCAGCTGTTGGATGCAGACAGAGCACGACCGGTCGTTGTGGAAGTCCTTGGGGGAGGCCTATGTTCAGTAGTGGACGTGTTCAGGCTGATGATGATAATAGTTTTTACAATTGTTTATCTACTGAACTATATGCTACTCGTATTACGAAAATAATGTGAACGAAAGAGTACGTAATTTTGCTGCGTACGGCCTATTAAGAAACTTTATTAACTTTTAAACTGCAATTAAATTGCGAAAGCGTAAAGGATGCTTGCTTAAAGGTTCACTTATGAGAAGTAAGTCAGAATCAACTCAAATTAAATAAAAAAGTGTGAAGAACCCTCAAAGTACTTGAACTATTTTCAAAACTTTAGACAAATGCAACTTTTATACGAGGTTCTGACTTTTATGTTTCGTTTGAATAAATTCAATTCAATTCTTTTATAAGTAACGATATTATATAATACCCCGCCGACTATTTCTGAGTTAAACATTTTTTTAGACAGGCGACCAACAAGTGCTGGGATACGAGTAAATAGTTTTGTATTTTTTTTTGTGTATTCCTCAAAATATACTTGCGGACATGTTCATTTAAAATAAATAAACATAGAAGCATAACTATATTATATGAAGTATTTTACACAAAATACATTTTAAAACTTAAATATTAGTCGAGTGCAAAGTATTAGGTAAACGGTTAGCCTCGAAAGAACTGAGACATCAATAGTTTCAATTTGTTTTAAGAGGACGCCAACGTAAATATGCCGAGAAGGAGGACTGGCTATTTGTTTGCCTTAGTTTTTACGTCTCGGCGGCGAGTAGAGAGGATTTCTTTTCGTATCAATAAAAATAAATCTTGTGTAATGCTTCTACCGCAAACTTTTCTTATCTCACTAATATGGCAAATGCGATAGTTTGTGTGTTTTAATGTTTGTCCTTAGTTATGTAACCTTTCTAAAAATACAAAATACAAGAAAATAAAATACGAATGTTCGTTTTATAAATTAAATATTAATTTTTTTAGCATCAATTTTTTAAGCAGTTAAAAGAAAAGAAGTAATTAAAATGAATTGGTCCAAATTTCTATTAGATACTATTATTTGTTCACGAGAATTCCTGTACGAATAATGTCACAAGCTCTCGTCTTTCAAAAGATTTTACTTACTAATTGAATGAAACAAATTATTATTGTTTACCTGTAGAATATTTTAAAACATGTCACTACAAGAATAAGATTCCGAATAACTTAGAAGCTAAGGAGTTAATGAATAAATAAAAGGATCCAAATAAAAAAAAAACATGTTTACTTACTTTATTATTTCTTTATTTATACTGGGTACAGGCGTAAGCTTACAAGGTGACTATGAGTTCTACTTAATTGCATTTTTTGTTATTTTCGTTGTTATTATTATAACATAAATAAAAAATTTAATATTTCTAAGATATAAACACTTCACACACAAGATTAGCTTACTCTAAATCGGATATGAAGTACAATATGTCGCAACGTAGCAAATGCAAATGATCCCAGTACTGGCAGGCTCATTGCGCCGCCAACCCACTTGGCTCCAATCTTTCGTTATGCAAATTTCAGACGAAATAATGTCATCTTACATTGCACAAATCCTCTCATTTTTATATTGATCTCAGTAAATTGTACAACAATTGTAAGAACTGTACAAAAATGTAACAATTAATTACAAAATTCACTAAAAAGCATGCTAATCATAATGTATTTTTATTACCCGACTTCGGCGAAGCCAAAGGAAGGGTAATGATTTTGGCAGTCTATGTATGTATGTATGTATGTATGTTCCCTCGTAGCGGTTAATCTACTCGTCCGATTTTAATAAATAAGTTTTCAATCGCTCGCTCAAATGGTCCCGCGAGTAACATAGACTATATAATTTTTTGAAAAATTTTGGATTTTGAAAATTATACCTCAAAAACTATCTCCAAAAAAAATTAAATTAAAATATTTGTATCGTGTTTGGTATCAAAAGATGGGTCTTAGCAAGCACATTACAAATATGTATTTAAATATTTTATTAATTATTACATTTTATTGTTAAATTCAAAATAAAAGTTTAAAATGCGGTCGTACAAGTAGTATCTAGGAGTTGTTTAGTTACTTACTATGTAATCGTTAGTTAAATGAAAATTGAATGTTATGTTTGATGAGAAAACAGAAATGTTAAAATAAAAAAAAAGTTTAAAAACTATAACCCGACTTTTTCGACCCCTTTTTTGAGAAGTCGGGTTATAGTTTTTAAACTATTTTTTTATTTCATCATCGAATGATTTAGTTTTAGTTTTATTCTTAGCATATACTATACTACAGAAGAGGTCAACTTATCGTATGAAATATAGGACATTCGTAGTCCGCACTTCGATAATAGTCCAAGAGAAGATTTGAAAGCTCCATAATTAAAGAAATCGATTGTATTATTGCTGTCATGCTTTTCATACAATTATCATTCGTTCACATTACTTTACGGAGCTTTCAAATGTCCTTTGAAATTCTGCTTGGCCTACTGATCCGTACGCGTGTGGTAAGCCACTTGACAGGAAAAGGCTTGACAATGTAATGAATTACCTAAGGGTCAATTCCAATTCTAGGGTTACACCTCAGAAGGAATAAAACGATACTCTTGTAAGATCGCTTCGTTATTGTCTATCTGTCTGTCAATTAAGTTCTTAAAATACCAATTATAAGCCCAAAATACCCTTCTAATTCAGCAATTGATTATAGGGTTGTAGTATACATATAGTTAGCTTGTTACGATTTATACGGAAGATATTATTGAACGATGTTTCCTTATCGGCCCAGTCAGCGTGGCGTGTTGTTGACGTGTAGACATTCTGCCGCTAACTAATTGGCGTCGACGAATTATATTTTTCCTACTATCAGGACATACCATAACACGGACAGTAATTAAAAGTAAAATATGATTTACGATTTCTATTAAAGTAACCGTAATTTACCAAAGTAAAAAATTGCAGTTTTTATTCCTTTACTTTTTATACTTTTTTACACAATTTACCATAGTGTAGCTAGCGAGCAGTTGCTACACTTAAATATACTGTCAGGTCATTACTGTACATTATGACTTTGTCCAAAAGGCGAGTTACGTGCGTGCTTAGTGTATATGGCAGGCGTTAGTCAAAAAAAGTGCGTATTTTCTGGATAAAATGTGTAGAATTCTAGCGCGTATCATATTTTAGGCGTACTTTGTGGACTTCTAAAATAGTCTTTCCACATTTACTTCAATCCTTGATCTACCTTCAGATTCTGATACCATTTTGTGTTTAAAATTACTTGCATGATGTGTGTTTTTTACAATTTAAATAATGAGAAACTTATAATATAATAAATTCCCTTACCCTTTTTAACTAGGCACTGAAATAAATAAAAAATACTAGACATACTCTTAAATTGCTCCGGAACTTTAATTTTCCTACAATATTTTTATTCAGTCAGTCAGTTCAGTTGTGAACTCTACAAATACTTAAAAAATCATGGTCATCTTCGTTCCTGTTCCCTATTAATTACATTTTGTATGATGTGTACAATCACATATATATTTGTAAGGTATTATTACAATGCGCCCGGAGTTGAGGGGTTACTTCACCGCCGGTAATCGTATTAACGAGGTGTTCGCTATAATTACTCGCAGTGGTTCCCGTGTTTACTTCTTTGAAGCTTTACTACCTAATGTTGAACTCACAATTAATTAAAATTATAATTTGGTTTTCATTTCAGGCTTATTTTACTTAAGTAAAAGTAGATATTTAATTTACTGGTATTGGTACCAAATAAATTGTTATTTTTGTGAACAATTGATTTATTTTATTGTAATGTTCCATATGCTGTAAGATTTCCTAATAAAAAAAAAAAATTCTAACGATATTGAAAGATAACTGTATGAAAATAATGACCGCGCCCATATAATTGTATTCTAACTGAAATGGATTTCTGTTTTAGTATAGAGGAAGGTGGTAATTACTAATTATGGACTACCATACCATGTTTAAAAATACGACTCTTCTTCTTTAGTTTTTTCTTCTCTTTAGTTCTTTATCTGATTTAAAAAAGCTATTAATAAAGTTATAAGAAAACATCAACTTCAAAAATATTAATCGCTTGGTAACGCAACATTGTACCTGAGCACACTCAGGCCTATAGCTCGATACAGTGGATATTTTTCATTAAAATATATTAGGACTAATCCTTAAAAACGACTGCATCTACTTTATAATATATTATAAAACTAAACGATGTATCTTTGTCTGTATTAATAATTATTACTAGACATAAAAGTTAACGATGATTTACGAACACGATGTCAATACGAAATAACAAAATCACCTCCTTTATCGTTCGTAAGGATTGCGTACGGTCGAAATAATAAAGGAAATATTAAAAAAAATATATAAAGGAAGAGCTATAAACACGTTTCATTAACTTTAGTAGGCACACCCGACATTGGATGTTAAAAGGCTGAAATAAATTATAAGCCGAAGTGGGCGTATGCCCCGGGGTATGTGTTCAGCGAAATTTTCACTCTCCAAACTTAACTATCGTACTAATTTGATTTAATTTCTTTGTTTTTGTTGTAATTTTTGTTTCTTTTATGCAATTAACAAAGAATTATGTGAATACATTTTTTTCTTAACCTTTTTGTTATGAGAAGCCTGGTTATTATTTTAAAAAAGGTTTCTATACTCATAGTTGTTGCATCTTATTATACTTAAGTGAAAGCGCTATAACAGGAATAATGGCTTAAATTTAAGAAGGCAGAAGAAACGAAATGGTGATAAAAACATTGTATCTAAAGAGCGAGAGTTATAAATGGATTTTACAACCCAGCACAGTTGTAATGAATGTGTCAGGCAGGCGCGGGTCACGTACAACCAAAAAAAATCTTAAGAGACAGTATGAACGTAGTAACCAACGAAACAGCCAATTTTTATTAGTAGAACATACTTAGCTGTTACCTAACGACTTTGTGTACTGTAGCAGATGGCGGTGACTGGACTCCGTGGAGGTACAAGAGTATTAGGGTAAGTAGTAAGTACACACACGCGACGTGGCAGGCAATTGAGATAATGATTTAATATTAAAATTATTTTACGGACTTGTTACACAGAAAATGAAAAAGATGAGCAAAATCTAAAATAACAATTAGGATAAGTTGTAAAACTTTTGAGTTTTAAGCAATTAATAAAGTTGTCTATGTCGCAAAACGATATTTGTACGCAGGTGTAATGCTAACGTAGGTTTAACAATGTGACGTCACCATCTTTTGTTCCCTTCTCGTTTGGGGTTGTCCATTAATCACGTGAGGCTTGAAAGTGGGGGGAGGGGTTTGATAAAAATCACGAAAATAACAAAGGGGGGGGGGGGGGTTGGAGTAAGATATCTCGTGTATTTATTTTTTCGTCAAACGCGCGATTTTTAAACAAATATTAAGCGGCACGGCGCGGCGTCTAGTGACCTACCTGTATTTAAATTAAGATAATATTCAGAAAATTTTAAGATTCTTTGTAGGTACTAAAAATACACGTGATGTTGAGAAGGGGGAGGGGGGGTGGTCTTAAACCTCATTACATATCACCAATGGGGGAGGGGGGGTTAAAAATGCTAAAAAAAGATTACGTGATTAATGGACAACCCCTTTGCACATTATAATTCAAAGTTTAATATCTTCATTCTTATCTATACTTGAATCATTTTTGTTTTACATAATATGTTTAGGTACCAGAACGCTATTAATAGCCCCCTGGTAAACAAATATTTAATAATAACATCAATTAATAAATCATTGTTAAGAATAATTCTTAAAGTAGTCATTAATTGCAAAACTGTGTGGCTTCAAACTTTTGTAATGAAACGCGTCTCTTTTTGTATGTAAATAATAAAATACAATTTGGAATCCTCATGTTATATTGAAAAAATGTGCGAGCCTTCTTACATAATATGTAGGTACCTAATAGTTTTATATTAAGTTATAAGACAATACACGAATAAAGAAGATTATGTTTATTAGATTCCGGCGTTGTCAGGCATTTGAGTGACTGCGTCGCCAAACGCCACCGTACAAAAAAAATATCGTCCAATGTAAGGGGTCATTCATTTATTACGTGAGACATTTTTATTCCCCGAAAAGAGAAACCAAATCCCTACTCGAATAAATGGAATAATCAACGCCGAAGAAATTTACCTAAAGTTACTAAAAAAAAACTAATAATACGTAAAAAAGTGAGTGAGTATTGAGTTTTTAGTTAAAGAAGCGTGAGCTTGCACTACTCAACTGTTTGTAATAATATGCTATATGCTAATTAACAATAATTCAGTTTTGAAATTCTCAAAAAATGTCAATTATATTGGCGTTATAATAATAACCAGGCCGTTATCAGGCTTTTCATACAACTACTATACTATAACGTCAATATTACTATACTATAAAACGTTATAGTATAGTAATATTATAAACGTAACGCCTCCGTGGTCTAGTGGTACAGAGCTTCGCTCTCGACCCGGAGGTCGTGGCTTCGATTCCCGCGTTGGAACAACAACGGTTAGGGCAATGCAGGCTAATCACCTGATTCTCTGGCAAGAAAGATGATCCATGCGTCGGATGAGCATGTAAAAAGTAGGTCCTGCGCCTGTTCTCTCGCCAGTAGTGTCGGTTTACCGTCCCACTGGGTTAAGAGAGATAAAGGAAGAGAGAGTGTCCTTGTGTACTGCGCACACGTTTGGGCACTATAAAATATCTCCTGCGTAGCTGGCCTGGTTTCAATGAAATCGGCTACCGACACCGATATCGGTGAGGGGATCTATATATAGCTATGTATAACGTTACTTTTACGGAGATGTTTAAGGCTGCCCGGCCTACTGTACTGGACCACTGTCGAATTCTGGATTACAATAACTTCTTGTAATGCTATATGTTCAGCCGCATCGTTTGATACATATTATTATTGTTTCAACACAAATAGAAACCTAGAAGAAAGTATTTTACACAAGTATAACTTTTCGCAAACCTTTTCTTTATAAAATGAAAATATTTTAAGTCTACTTATGTTTCGTTAAAAGGAGGGATCTTTTTCAAATAAAATTTACTTCCAAGAGAATTGCGTAATACGATTTCAAGATTTTCGAATCCCGCAATAAAGAGACATTTTATTTTGATTTGCCATTATCTTTCCAACGAAATAAATTAGAATGTAGAGCTAAATGTCACTTTCTGATCTAATTTGTTTTAAATGCTTACCTACCTGAAGCGAATAGTAGCTGTAAGTTAATTCTTAGCAGGTAGTTGATACAAAACTACACAAGATGTCTTACCTATTATAATATAAATAACACTTAATAAACTTAGGAGAAATGATTTACACCCTAAATAAATTACATATCTCATATCAAATATCCTAGAAAACGTATATTAGACATTATTTACCAGGTAATTAGACTTTAATTCTACTTTCAACAATTGCGGCAAGATCGTCAAATTACATGTGTAATTTGACGATCTTGCCGCAATTGTTATTATAAACTTATTTAATAGTTTGATTTAGAGTTTGGTCCAATCAAAATAAGTTTGATATAAGAATTTGAAGTAATCAAAACGATCTTGCCGTTGATTCGATGTCTCAGCCAATACAATTTTGCAATTTTAGCATATCGAGAATTCCTTGAGTGACTTTATTATTGTTAGATATTATTAGCAGAATCGACCTGCAGTGCTCTCTTACACTTTATTCATATCCAGATCATTGCATATTGCGAATTCAAAGAAGTAAATATTACTGTCAACTTCAAGAAAATTAAGAACTAGAAACACAAAGGGATGAAAGACTTTTAACTTAAAGTTGTGTGTAACAAACCCAGTAAAGATTATTTAAAGGTAACTTGACTTCTTATGAACGCTTTAGCTAACAATATCAGAATCTCGAATTCGCTCTATTATTTGCAAGCTTGCGATTTCTCTCGTTAGGGATAGATTCAGAACATTCCAGTGAACCGAAAGAGTTTCCAGTTTGTAAGACATTTACAGTCTTCACAATTTCCATGTCGTTTTCATTATCCAATATGTGAATTGGTGACGGAGTTAGGAGATAATAGGTATTTGAGTCAGAAGGATAAAAATAGTCACTTTTCATCGTCATTTCAGCTATGACGTCCACTGCTGGATAATGGAAGAGAGAGTACTAAGTACTTCTATACTCCAACGTATGTGGTTTCCATGAAATCAGCCACCGTAACATAGATCAGTGGCTATTATTATAATCAAAAGCTCTGAAATGGCTTTCAAGATTTCCGTGAAATTTTATGCAGGGTTTTCGATATAAATCAATGAATCGTTGGCCGAGAAGTTAATATAGATATTTATTGTAAAATTCTGGGTAAAGCAAAATGAAAACAATATGCATTGAAAATGTAAAATAATAAACCGTTATTATTATAAAAATGCAAACATAAAATAACATATCCTTTACCAGAAAAAATATTTACACACCCAATTGATATGTTAAATGTTGCTGTCTTTGTTTGAAACGTTTGAAACGTAGGTAATTTGACAGAAAATGATGAGGGCGTAGTATAACTAATAATAAATAATTTGCTGAAATCATTTTATTATGGTAAGTCTTCAAGAGTTATTGACAAGATAACAATTATAGTTAAAACGGGCATTTTAAACGAGAAAATATACATAAATAGCTACTGTTTTTTTTATAATTATAATTTTTAAAAATCCATTTTAGTAATCTCGTTTGCGAGTGAACGAGTAATTATAATTACATTAAACGTTGAAATACGTGTTGGGTTAAACCGTTAAAGCCGATAATAATCTGTTTTGTGTGAATATTGGATACTGTTTTCCGTTTATTAAATCCTGTAGTGTACGAAACTTTTTAAAGTTCCTCAATCAGAATAACTGCTAAAATTATGTATGACGTTGCATTTACTCGCCACGGTTGGTAGGCGAGTTGGCGAGCGCAGTTTTCAGATGATAGCCGGGTAAGACTGCAGCCCATTTTCGGATGTAATATATTCCCTCTGTCGCCTATTAAACTCGAGAGAAAGATGGCTAATGGGGAGGTGCTCTTCTTTTTCTGACACTCCACAGATAATTTTCCTATGTCTGATATCTCGTTTGGAATGCATCATCTTTTATCTCTAAATCACCTAAAGGTTGACTGGTAGAAAATGCCTTGAGGCATTAAGTCCGCCTGTGTACAAAATGTGCATGATGTATAAATAAATAAAATAATTTTAGTCAATATATTACGTACCATCTCTTTGCTTTAGTAAAATGTGTGTAGTTTTTTATTTTCCCAACTTTTCGTATAGGTAGTACAGCATCTTGTAGTTATTAATTCGTCGGAAATTTGATGTACCTATTGTATTCTGAAATATGGAATTAATTTTATACGACATTTGCGTAAGCTCAAGAAATATAATTTAGAATTTACACTTAGTTCAAGGAAAACTTAGTAATTCTATTAATCAGTAACTTTGTGTACTGTTAATTCATGTTGTCGTCCAAAGAGACTGATACTAAAGTAAGACACTCAAGGGACCTATCTATAGACTTTGTCCGATATCGGCAAGTTAGTATAACTGATATTGAAACTCGGTATCATAATTGAACCTGGCAGAGTCATAAGTCAACTTAAACGGGCAAATGCTTCACTGAAATCTGGCGTGAAACATAGCCTGCGTTGTGTTTCAAGTGAGTGAGGTTACCTTGGATATTTTAAGGACTAGGAATGCTAGTGTGAATGAGTTACATATTTTGTAACCTGGTACTTTAGGCAATCGGCGATCAAGCTGCTCGTTTTTATATCGCTTTTATGTACCGATATGCTTTTGCTGTCAAATAGTCCAACTGTTTCACACCAAATTCAAATGTAATAAAAGTAGCTATCTAACCTCTTATAGTATAATAAAGGTATTATCGTCTACAAAATGGGGTGCTGATAGAAAGTGCTTATTAAATTCTTATCGTGCTTTGATAAGACAAAAAATTGATTATGCGTCTATTATATATGATTCTGCAAAGAAGCGCACATTAAATTCATTAGAAGCTGTACAAAATCAAGCACTTAGATTGTGTATTGGTGCATTCAGGACTAGTCCAACTATGAGCATCTTGGCAGAAGCTGAAGAAATGCCGTTGGAGTTTAGAAGAAAGGAGTTAGTAACAATGTATGGGTTAAAAATTTTATCTCGATGTAACAGCCCAACCTACAACTACTATACCCAGTCATTAGCCGTGGATTCGGAATATGAACATCAATCAAAATTATCCCAACCGCTACGTATTAGAGCTGCCAAATACAGTAAAGAATTAAATTTTATAGTACCTCCAGTTTTTACTGAACAATTGCCCCCGTTTGGCCCGTGGGAATATTATGAATTTCCGATAAACTTAGAATTAGTTAATTGTGAAACAGAAAATACATGTAACGAAATTTTGAACAAATATGTAGATCACGAAAAAATTTCCACTTACAGTTCCATAGAAAATAACCAATCAAGTTGTTCTGTAGTAAAAACAAACAATTGTTATAAATTTAAACTTTTAAACCTTTTCTCAATGTTTAGTAGTGATGCAACGGCTATAATTAAAGCATTACAAATTATTAGTAATGAAAACTCACCTCAACAAAAATATATTATTTTAACCAAATCAAAATCATGTTTACTAGCCATTTCAAATTTAAAAAGCAAAATTCCTATAATCATAGACATACAATTGAAAATTATTAGTCTTTTACAAAATAATTACAAATTTGAAATTATGTGGATCCCAGAATGTTTAAAAATTGAATCTGAAGCTATAAATAATTGTAATGAAATTAGTATTCAGTGTTCAAATAAGACAACATATTCTGATATAAAGAGATATATAAAACATAAAATAAGATGTCGCTGGGATGTATTTTGGAAAACTGGCAATACCTCAAAATTATTTAGTGTTAGAAAATCAATTTTTGATAAGCTTCCTCTTCACTTCCTATGTAGATATGATCAGGTAGTAACCACCAGATTGCGAATTGGCCATTCAAATATCACCCATATCCATATTATCACAAAGTCTGAAAAAAGCAAATGCAAATGTGGATCTTTTCTTACTGTTCTCCATCTCCTAGTGGAATGTCCAGAATATAATACAGAAAAATGTTTATGTAATTTACCTAGTGATTTAAAAGAATGTTTGAATAATGAAAATGGATGTACTGCAACTTTAAAGTTCCTGAAAATGATAAATGTTTACAAATTAATTTAAGTAAGATATTGTATAATATTATGATTTATATAAAGTGGTCGCTAATGACCCAGATGTTGAAGCGACAATAAATAAATAAATAAAAAAAAAAAAAAAAAGTAGCTATCATAAATATCATAGATAGCCTCGGCAATTTCATATTAATGAAATGAAAGTCAATTCCAAAAAAGGAGGAGGTTCTTAATTCAGCCTGTTTCTTTTTTATTATTTTATGTATGTACATGGATTACTCTGAGGTTAATCCCCTAGAAATTTTACATAGTTTGGCCTCGTAGTATCATGTAGTTTCAGTACGGCTAACTTAGGAGTCTTCCACTTATATATTTATAATTACTCTCGACATAAAAAAATGAGGTGGAAATTATCTGTAGTAGTCTGTCCGTAGAATCGTAGCTACCAAATGTATTTATCCTATTGAAGTTTACTTTGCGACACTAAAATGTAAAAAAATAAACTAAGTTGAAAAAAACCCACTTCAACAGTCGGAAAACTACAAAGTATAACATAATATTTTTTATAATGTAGGTAGCTCTACAATTAATGTTCTTTTTGGAGTCGGTGTCAGCTAAAGAACAACATCCTAAAATTGCTGACCTATAACTAGCAATTTTTTGCTGACGCCGACTTCAAAAAGAATATTAATTGTAAAGTAACATTATAATAAAAATATATTTAATACTTTTTTGACTACTAATAATAGAGTCGGTTTTTTTTAAACGTAGATTATTTTTTTTTCCATGATAAACTCAAATGGTATATTAAAAAAAACAACGATTGCCAAAATCATTGAACTTAACAGTCTTACTGTACAATCAATTCTGGGTACACATTATGACGGTAATAAAAACCTTTCAGCATAATTTTTCCTTAAGATTATAAAAGTTTATGTTATAAAAGCACTTTTTAAATAGATTTATTGTATGCCTATTTCAAAACTTCAAAGTGAGGACTAAAGCAATTTAAACGCGAATCTATCTGTAGATTTATAATCCGTTAGGATTTTTACAAATTTAAATCCTTCATTCATTTTCTGAGAAAACATAAAGTTATCGCAAAATTATACCATGATCATCACCGACGAAAAAAACTGATAATTTATTAGTGTTTTTCCTTAATATATACTTTGATTAAAAACTTTAATTTTCATATTATATGAGACAGATTGGTGTGTAAACCAAAAAAAAAACTTTTCTTCAACTAGACGTCTTAACATTATACAGAATGATTCATGGTTCATATATTAAGCTGAATTTAGTGTGAAAAAAAAGACGCGTAAAGCATTTTTTGTTTTGGCACCTCATATAGATTACTGAGTATAACTCAAAATTAAAGGTCTAAAATGACCAAAGGTCTCGCTCGCTGGCTCCTAGTCTATACACACGAACGCACTGGTCGTTGACCTAAGACCTGACCAGGATTGAAACTCATCTGTTTTATGACTTTTAAGGAGATCTTTAATCATGATTTGTCTTGTTATGGTAAGTAATTTATATCAGGTGTCAAAACAAAAAATGCTCTACGCATCATTCTCTTCACACTATATTCGACTTATTATATGAACCATGAATCAACCTGTATAGTAAACATTTCATTCCGCTATGACTTCACGTCCACTACTGGACAGCCCCAAAGTATTTCATTGGGGGTAGTTGTCTATGCTCGTTACGTTTGGCTGCGGGTTGGCGAACGCAGTTTTCAGATATTAAAAATGTCCACGGAACCGTTGCTGCCTATTTCCGGATATATATTCCTTCTGTCGCCCTTTATGACATCCACGGGAAAGATGGTTGAACGGGAGGTGCTTTTTTTCTCCGACACCCCACGGATAGATGACAACACTTATCTTTATAATATTAATAGAACAATACAAAATCTAGGTTAACGGAATCAATTATAGCTAAGGAAAAATTATTTACTACTTTAGAAAAGACTAAATGACAGAAAAATATTTGTAAAATAACAAACAACAAATAAACAACCTTACACTATACGACACTCGGAAGATAATTTACCACACACAGCTGATGTCAATAGATTAAATTGATTTTATAATTATTTTTATATCTGTTAGGTCAACGATATGAGTGTCGCAGAGAGCAATTTTTTCCTGCAAAAAAAGGTGTAAAATACATGAGTGGTAACACTTTAGAGTGTGTATGTCCCCTTATGTAGAGTATACTGTGAAAGTACTAGTGCTGAAAGACTTACTTTTGACTTTCACGTTTGTATGAGAAATGTCCTAACATTAATATTATAGTCTGTATATATGATTATATAATATATTAAAACATATACACATTATTATTCAATATTATTATTATGTATGTACGAGTTTATGGACAACGATTCACCCGATGTTGGCTCATAGATTATTATTAAAATACTTGAATAGTATTTTTAACTCGATATGCTTAAATATTCAGTGAAGAATTAATTGAGTTATTGAAAGAAATACAATGTTCCTAATTTTAGAGATTACTAGGTGACCCGTGCCCACTTCGTTGAGCATAAAAACAGTTTAAACCTTCCCGGGACTTCCACCAAGCCGAATCGGTTCAGCCGTTCTCGAGTTTCAGCGAGACTAACGAACAGCGATTCATTTTTATATATAAGATAAGAAGAAAGAAGAAGATAGATAATATTTTGTATATATTATGTGTTAGAAAATAACGTTATTTCTACAATAATATTATATTATTGTACAAATAAGTTTTATTTCTGTACAATGTCTAAAATAAAAAAACAACATTCATGGTCAGATCACGTTATTAAAAAAATACAACTTAACGCGAGGCTTCGTCTATTTACTTAAAATATGTTTTTCATTTGTCGAATATCATTTTTAGTTACAAATATAATATTTACTTTTCCTATAAAATAATAAATGTATTTTCACGGGTTTACGGGTTAATGCACGTGTTAAATAAAACGTAGATAGGTCTATTTACTTAAAGTATGTTTTTCATCTGTGGAATATTATTTTCAGTTACAGATATAATATTTACTTTTCCTATAAAATAATAAATGAATTTTGACGGGTTTGCGGGTTAATGCACGTGTTTTATACAACGTAGATAGGTATATATATTTATTCAGAATGTCCAGCAGTAATCGTAAATCTAAATTAGACAATTCTGAGAAAAGTTTTCAACTGGCCTTAATTATTTCATAATTTTATCTGACATTTATTACCTAGCCTTACCTAAAACAATATAATTAAAAAGGAATTATTTATCTGATAAACGTCAAAGTTACTGGCTTTGTCCGTATATGGATTTTCCAGTCAAAGACAGCAACATTGTGTAACTTGTGTAAATATTTTTTTTTTAGGGATAATAACATAAAGAAAGCTAAAATAGGATTTATTTCGAGAGTATTACAAAAAAGAAATATGATCTTCTAAATCACTTTATTGATCTAATTTATTTTAATTATCTAGTACATTGAGTACTAACTACTAGTATATTATTATAATTTTCAGGTTGGATACCCGATGTTATCGTTAATTTGCATAGTTGTACAAACAGGTTCAGAACATGCCAGGTTCTACGTTCAGTTTGAATTGAATTTAACAACGAAGTTCAGCTGATATAGTAATTTTAATAAAATGAAGCCAAATTGAATTCGACTGTAAAGCGTAAACTTTAAAGTATTATGTCTATTAGCAAAAACAACTAGAGAAGTAAGAGAGTGCTTAGTGTTATACTTTTTAAGGTTTTTTAATATTCATTCATTTTTTCAGCTCAAACAATCTGCAGTTTATTGCTTTTGCAGTAACTACTATTGTTTTGGACTGTTAGGTTGACCCTAGTGATTAGGTAGCTGTACGTAATGTCCGTAGAAATAATTTTGTTGTAATGAATTTTTTTAAGTAGGGGTGTTATAAGTTTGACGTATCTCTCTTTCTCTGTGTTTGTGTGCCTATGCTGCGGCATCAGCTCTCAGACGGATGAACCGATTTTGATCCAATCTTTTTTGCTTGAAAGCTGATTAGATCGAGAGTGATCTAAGCTATAATTCATCATCACTAATTCGCACACTGCTTGACAAGTCGGGGATTTTTTTATTATTATTTTGTTTTAGTTTATCAACCATCATATTTATATCATAAACCAGTTTGAAGATTTTGAAGGTAATTTTTTTACACCTAGGGTTACAATATTGGGGGTTTAGGAAGCAACTTCATTTTTTAAAAACATAATAGTAAAACTATTATATTTCAAAAAAAATTAAGCCCTGATAGTGAACCTTTCTAACGAAGAAATAATTTTTCATATTGGTTCAGTGGTTTCAGAGCCTATTCAATACAAACAAACAAAGAAACAATCAAATGTTTCCTCTTTATTATATTTGTATAGATAGATATATCACTTCACCCGATTGAGCTAGACATAATTCATAATGCCCGCGCATTATTAACGATGCGCTGATTACTCACCTGGTCCATAACTTATACTATAATATTTAGTATATTATTGTTTTCAATCTAATTCAAAGGTTGTTGTTCACTTAAAATCATTTTCTTAAAGGGTAAGACTAGAATGACCTATAAACATGGAAAGTTTCAAGTTTTTACCCATAGAAGTTTGGAAATACTAGATAGGACGAACTTAAAACCATTTAGGAGTCCGATTACGGAAGATTTCTATATTTATAAACCAATACTTTAAAAATCGATGATACTAATAAGTTTTGTAGTATAACATCCCATAAAGTTATCGTCTGTATGTCTGTCCGCCATTGCATGCCTATAGATTTTTGTCATCCTAAAATAATAATATTGTACATTTTAGGGGTGGCTCCTCGTACGTGTGAACAGGGGATGTTTTTTTTTTATTTTACTCCATCGTGTGGGGTATACGATGATACAATATTATTATTTTAGGATGACAAAAATCTATATACATATACGTAGTCCATTACTGGGCCATATTTCATCCATTTCTATCCAGAATCCAAAATCAATTCACCAAAAGGCACTGATTAGTTGACATACGATTTGATATCAACCTTGTCTGTGGTATCTTAACCAGCCTTGCTAAGGCG
The DNA here is from genome assembly GCA_905187575.2 of Celastrina argiolus. Taxonomy (NCBI): domain Eukaryota; kingdom Metazoa; phylum Arthropoda; class Insecta; order Lepidoptera; family Lycaenidae; genus Celastrina; species Celastrina argiolus. Next base: position 10,118,572 of record LR994589.1, read on the forward strand.
AGCGTGATGTAGTTATTAGAAATTAGCCCTAAGTATGCCAACAATACACACTAATAAACCAACAGCCATTTTTAATAGACACAGTGGTGGTACTCAATTTAGGCTGTATCTTGAAACGAAATTGTGCGAAAAATATAACGAGAACGATTTCAAACGTTTCTTACGAAAGAGAAAAGCCTTATTGAAGTGAAGCTTCTTTGTGTCATCGTACAATGAGCTCAATTATGCTCAAAATGCTTTTTACCCAAAAACGGCGAAGCCAAAAGAAAGGGTAATGATTTCAGTAGTCAATGTATATATTTATGTATATTTGTAACACCGTAGTGCCAACACTACTGCAGGGTTACTCCCGACACAATCGAGAATCAAATCAGTTCAATATCAACGGCTTTTGGTGTTTTATTTGGTGCATCACATTCAAACTAACCAGGATAAAGAAAATCGTTAGATCGTAATTTTTTGTGCTCCCGACCATATCAATCGACTGAGAATCAAAATAAACAAACGTCAATTTATTCGGGAGTACGCGGCACGATCGAATCTGAATCCAAACCGGATCAGTTTGGAGAGTAAGGCCCCTGGACCGATTTGAACATTATGATAATGAGAAGGTTGTCAATAAATGGGTAATAATAGTTCGAGTAACATAGGCTACAGAATTAACATCTAGTAGAGTTAAAGTTTTTATAAAATTGTGGTTATTTATGAGGTACCAAGTTATTTACATTACACATATTTTATGACTATTTATCGGTTTACCACTATATCACAAACATCATATATTATTAAGCACAATTTACATTATATTTCATTCAAACAATTATTTGTTAATAATAGTTTGGGGAAAAAGTTTCTTCGCATCTTATATAAAACTAGCTGACCCGTGCCCACTTCGTTGAACATACAAACCGTTTAAGCTTCCCTGGACTTCCACGAACATTTCAAGATCAAAAATAGGCGAATCGGTTCAGCCGTTGAGTTTTAGCTAAAGTAAAGCCGTTGAGTTTTAGTTAAGGAACAGCGATTCATTTTTATATATTAAGATTTCAAAAGGTTTTTTATAAAGTTTATTTACAATTGACTAAAGTATATAGGTGCCATTTTGTTCGATAACTTTTTGCCATCTTGTTGGTAGGCACATGATCCCATTGCTATTATAGTATTTTGGGGCTTCTGATGAAAATACTGCGACAAGCGGTTTTGGCAGTCCTCTTGTGTCACTGTCTAAGGAATTCTGCAGCGACCGAAACAGGTGGAAATCTGAAGGTGCAAGGTCAGGACTATACGGAGGATGCATTAACACCTCCCAGCCAAAGTACCGTAATTTTTGCTCTAGTGAGGTCTAGTGTTATCATGGTGAAAAATAACACCCCTTCTGTCGATTAATTCCAGCCGCTTTCTCTCAACTTCTTGCTTTAATCTCATCAGTTGTTCGCAGTACAGTTCAGAATCGATGGTCCTGCTTGGCGGTAACAGCTCATAATGAATAATGCCCTTCCAATCCCACCACAAACACAGCATCAACTTGTTGCGAGTTAACCCGGGTTTCGCCACAGTACGTGATTCACTTTTCATTACCAGTTATATGTAGCTTAGTATTAGTAGCTTCTACAAAAATGGTTCGGTTTCATTACGTCGTAATAAAGAATCACAAATGAGTACACGGTTCATTAGGTTTCTTTCAGTGAGCCCAAATATCGAGCTTTTTTGTGTACCCAGCCTATTTCAAATGCGCCAAAACCGTTTTGTGTCAATCCCCAGTTCTTCAGCTAGTAGTTACGATAGCTACTAATATGCCGATCTTGCTCCACTTTTTCAAAAATGGCATGAGTTTTGTCCGTTACAGGGTGACCAGAGCGACGTGCATCTTTGATATCAAAATTTCCGGACTGAAAACGCTTAAAGCGCTACTCTCACAGATATTGCATTAGGTCCATGAAAATCACAATTTTTTTCCACGGCTTGTGTTGCATTTTTACCTTTTTTGTAATAAAATTTTAAAATGTATCGTTTAAAATAATTTAAAAATAATTTCTTCATTAGAATCACTCATTTTAACAATAAGAAAAACAAATGTAAATCTTATATTTACCTAAATAAAAATACCGCTACTAATTAATTTTCATAGGAATTATTACACCTACCCCACAACGTATGCTGGCAGTTTAATCCAACTCACATTAAGCAAATTGAAAACATCTAAAACATTTTTGATAGACGTGTACCTTTACATATATTTGGATATTTTTTGTCTGGTCTCAAACAAAAAGAAAACTAGATCAAAATTGTTTTGGGGCCACAGATACATACATAAAAAAATTAGGAAAACAGAGTTTCGAGTTTTAGATTTTCGTATTTATAGGTACACCGACCCGAAAAAAATATGTTTGCCTTTAAAATTCCTTCAGTGACGTTCTTATGCTGCAGTGGAGTTAGGTTTACAAAACATTTGAAGTGGCAATTATAAGTTTGGTTCAATATCGACTATAAGAATCTCAATCTTGATATTTATTTAGGTTAGATTTTGGTAAAGTCGGTATTACAAATGAGGCTAACCAGCGTCCAGCTCGATTCATTTGCACGACAGTTGTTACAATTACATCAAATCGGAATTTCACACTTACGTGGTTATCACGAACAATTTTGGTTTAGGTTTCGAGAACCGCATTTAAATTAGCAATATGACACTTAACGAGAATCTATCGTCGGCTGTAAACGTGTTTAGGGCGAAGGCTGGAGCCCCTTTAGTGCGTCGCGTCGTCGCAACTGAACCAATGCCTGCGTTGCGTTGATGCTGCGACAACGCAACGCAAGAGGTTAAGCCCGCGTCGCAGGTGCGTCTCAGTTCATCCTTCGCCATGAATACAACCGTCAGTCTGTCGTCGCAGAGGAACTCCGACAACGTTGCTGCTGCAACACAACACTTTTCATGTCCGTCGATCCGTTCAAACGTTCAAGCGAAGACGAAACGGTCTTATTAGATGGTTTTATCTTCACCTCATTGGGCATGTCATAAATATTATATGGAAAACGACGCAGCGTCGACGAAACGCAGATCAACGCAATAATGGGGCCTCACTCTCTAACATCTGAAAATGTACATAATTTAGACATTTTGTATTAATTAATAGAACGCGGGTGGTTGTAATAACATGGCGCGGTACTAATTGGAATATCAGCAATCATTCACCAATCACAAACATAGTGTGCTGGTGAACTATTTGTCTACGAGAATATAACTTTAAAACCTCAATTATACAGATATTGTAACGTAGAATAATTATGCTTTAGGTACCTTGAACCTTAATTTTGTAATTCGTAGTCTTAATAAATGTTAAATCAGAAATACTAAAATCAAGTAGGCCTTAGCCCAAAAGCGGTACTCAGAGTGGGTGAGGTTAGTCTACTATAAATGTTAGCTTTACTGTGATTAGTATTTTTAATACAACAGCGTCACATACAACCGCTAAGAAGTACTGCAAACATTTGAATACATCAAGTTCCGCAAAGTCTGTTCAAAGCTCTGCAATTTAGCAATTAGCAACATTACTCCGCAAACACCGGCGACGGGTGCTAATAGACGGATGACAGCGAAACCCGCTGTTACGAGTACATGTGATCACATGTTTACAGCGTTTCATTCCATTATTCGATCCGATATCGTATGCCAACATTGTTAAAGACAACTTTTATAAAATTTATTTGTGTTTAGCAATCGGATATCGTATCGGATAATAGGAAAACGCTTTTCCCGCGTTACATTTGTAATGGTTTTGTTACTACAAAACCACACTTACTTACAGTAGAACTATTGCTTTATTTTATTAGTTTCATAAACTAAACATAACAATTTTGTCTAAATTTATTACTTCCTTTTTTCTTAGTGCTGACATGAATTATTCTTCTTTAACTTTATTTTTATTATATTTAATATTTAACCTTTAAATTTTAAAGCACACATGGTGTAGCCACACACACGGCATGACGATATCGACCATCAGTTAGAAGCTAGAACTAACAGTGTATGGGTGTGTATTGACATCACAGTTCAGTTTAGTTTAAGTTCTGACTGATCCAATGGACTTCAATGATGATGCCAAATTGGTCTAAATTGGAATCATTCAAATGTGTCTTTATAGTTTAGAAAATACACAGTTAATGCCATCGGTAGTATCATGCCAAGCCGATAATAGGCAGTATAGTGTATACTTTAGGTAAACTATAGTAAAATCTGTCTCAAAAGAGCTAGATTGTCAGCTTCTGTGTAGCTTAGTCTTCACTGATATCGAACTTAACTGGTACCGCCTTTGAACATCCAATCCGCAAAATGCCTGAAGGGACATGAGCCTGATAGAGAGGTGGGGACAAGAGAAACTCGGACTCGTCCATGATCATTATTTTGCTTTACATATGGAGATGTTTTGTCAGCGCATCAGTCGTCATACAATAGTAAAAAACTCAATTGCGGTTTTGACATAGTTAAGGTGGTTAAGGTAATCAATAAAAAATGAATTCAGATGAATAAATTATATAAAAAAATAAAGAAAAGGTATAAAAAAATTCAAATTGCAAAAACGTATCAATGTCTATATTTAGACACATTCTCCATACTTTCAAAGGTATGGTAATGTCATTAAAGTTCAAATCCCTCTTAAATAGCGGTATTTCAGAAAAAGATACTTTCCAGAATGTAAATATTAATTTTATGTAAATACAATTATGTTATTTTCGTCACAAGTCCTTAGAAATTATACACAAGAAAAGGTTAAATTTAAAATCGAAATATTTTCAACCCTTTTGACAATATTTATTACTGTAGGGAAGGTACGATGGAAATACAAAGTCAGTGCATAGATTATAATGTAAGTGTTTTAAATGTACACATTTTAGAAGCGATGAATTCTTATGCGGCGGTAAACCACATTGTTACGTTACGCGTTATGGCGCCAGTGTGTCTGGCAAACGTTATCAATTCTGTCGGGAGTATCCAGACCTACAAGTTTTTCAAATTGTCTTCTCAATAATTCTCGAATCTTTAGATATATAAAACAAAAAGTCCTTCGCCGCATCTATCTGTTCTGTTTGCTATAAACTCAAAGACTATTGCATTGATCTTCGTGCTGTTTTCACTAATAGATAGAGTACTTCTCGAGAAAGGTTTTAGTGTAGGACCTAGTAAGTAGCGCTGCTGTTATTGCGTCAAGGTATAAATCGCCGGGACGACTAGTATATTATGTTGTTGTATCACTAGCTCAACGATGTTCTATTTTTAACATTTGAAAGGAAATTAGTAGTTAAATAGTCTCTGGCTGCAGGTAATTAGTCCATTGTAGTTGAACTTTTCCATATCACGGATGGGTTGTTTGTGTCATTTAAATATTACTTAGCTTCTGAGGAAGTGGCCTAACGTTTTCAGATTAGATTTTCTGACAAATGTCCTGGACTAAATATAAATCAATTTCACCCCTTCTGTCGATTAATTCCAGCCGCTTTCTCTCAACTTCTTGCTTTAATCTCATCAGTTGTTCGCAGTACAGTTCAGAATCGATGGTCCTGCTTGGCGGTAACAGCTCATAATGAATAATGCCCTTCCAATCCCACCACAAACACAGCATCAACTTGTTGCGAGTTAACCCGGGTTTCGCCACAGTACGTGATTCACTTTTCATTACCAGTTATATGTAGCTTAGTATTAGTAGCTTCTACAAAAATGGTTCGGTTTCATTACGTCGTAATAAAGAATCACAAATGAGTACACGGTTCATTAGGTTTCTTTCAGTGAGCCCAAATATCGAGCTTTTTTGTGTACCCAGCCTATTTCAAATGCGCCAAAACCGTTTTGTGTCAATCCCCAGTTCTTCAGCTAGTAGTTACGATAGCTACTAATATGCCGATCTTGCTCCACTTTTTCAAAAATGGCATGAGTTTTGTCCGTTACAGGGTGACCAGAGCGACGTGCATCTTTGATATCAAAATTTCCGGACTGAAAACGCTTAAAGCGCTACTCTCACAGATATTGCATTAGGTCCATGAAAATCACAATTTTTTTCCACGGCTTGTGTTGCATTTTTACCTTTTTTGTAATAAAATTTTAAAATGTATCGTTTAAAATAATTTAAAAATAATTTCTTCATTAGAATCACTCATTTTAACAATAAGAAAAACAAATGTAAATCTTATATTTACCTAAATAAAAATACCGCTACTAATTAATTTTCATAGGAATTATTACACCTACCCCACAACGTATGCTGGCAGTTTAATCCAACTCACATTAAGCAAATTGAAAACATCTAAAACATTTTTGCCAACCTTTACATATATTTGGATATTTTTTGTCTGGTCTCAAACAAAAAGAAAACTAGATCAAAATTGTTTTGGGGCCACAGATACATACATAAAAAAATTAGGAAAACAGAGTTTCGAGTTTTAGATTTTCGTATTTATAGGTACACCGACCCGAAAAAAATATGTTTGCCTTTAAAATTCCTTCAGTGACGTTCTTATGCTGCAGTGGAGTTAGGTTTACAAAACATTTGAAGTGGCAATTATAAGTTTGGTTCAATATCGACTATAAGAATCTCAATCTTGATATTTATTTAGGTTAGATTTTGGTAAAGTCGGTATTACAAATGAGGCTAACCAGCGTCCAGCTCGATTCATTTGCACGACAGTTGTTACAATTACATCAAATCGGAATTTGACACTTACGTGGTTATCACGAACAATTTTGGTTTAGGTTTCGAGAACCGCATTTAAATTAGCAATATGACACTTAACGAGAATCTATCGTCGGCTGTAAACGTGTTTAGGGCGAAGGCTGGAGCCCCTTTAGTGCGTCGCGTCGTCGCAACTAAACCAATGCCTGCGTTGCGTTGATGCTGCGACAACGCAACGCAAGAGGTTAAGCCCGCGTCGCAGGTGCGTCTCAGTTCATCCTTCGCCATGAATACAACCGTCAGTCTGTCGTCGCAGAGGAACTCCGACAACGTTGCTGCTGCAACACAACACTTTTCATGTCCGTCGATCCGTTCAAACGTTCAAGCGAAGACGAAACGGTCTTATTAGATGGTTTTATCTTCACCTCATTGGGCATGTCATAAATATTATATGGAAAACGACGCAGCGTCGACGAAACGCAGATCAACGCAATAATGGGGCCTCACTCTCTAACATCTGAAAATGTACATAATTTAGACATTTTGTATTAATTAACAGAACGCGGGTGGTTGTAATAACATGGCGCGGTACTAATTGGAATATCAGCAATCATTCACCAATCACAAACATAGTGTGCTGGTGAACTATTTGTCTACGAGAATATAACTTTAAAACCTCAATTATACAGATATTGTAACGTAGAATAATTATGCTTTAGGTACCTTGAACCTTAATTTTGTAATTCGTAGTCTTAATAAATGTTAAATCAGAAATACTAAAATCAAGTAGGCCTTAGCCCAAAAGCGGTACTCAGAGTGGGTGAGGTTAGTCTACTATAAATGTTAGCTTTACTGTGATTAGTATTTTTAATACAACAGCGTCACATACAACCGCTAAGAAGTACTGCAAACATTTGAATACATCAAGTTCCGCAAAGTCTGTTCAAAGCTCTGCAATTTAGCAATTAGCAACATTACTCCGCAAACACCGGCGACGGGTGCTAATAGACGGATGACAGCGAAACCCGCTGTTACGAGTACATGTGATCACATGTTTACAGCGTTTCATTCCATTATTCGATCCGATATCGTATGCCAACATTGTTAAAGACAACTTTTATAAAATTTATTTGTGTTTAGCAATCGGATATCGTATCGGATAATAGGAAAACGCTTTTCCCGCGTTACATTTGTAATGGTTTTGTTACTACAAAACCACACTTACTTACAGTAGAACTATTGCTTTATTTTATTAGTTTCATAAACTAAACATAACAATTTTGTCTAAATTTATTACTTCCTTTTTTCTTAGTGCTGACATGAATTATTCTTCTTTAACTTTATTTTTATTATATTTAATATTTAACCTTTAAATTTTAAAGCACACATGGTGTAGCCACACACACGGCATGACGATATCGACCATCAGTTAGAAGCTAGAACTAACAGTGTATGGGTGTGTATTGACATCACAGTTCAGTTTAGTTTAAGTTCTGACTGATCCAATGGACTTCAATGATGATGCCAAATTGGTCTAAATTGGAATCATTCAAATGTGTCTTTATAGTTTAGAAAATACACAGTTAATGCCATCGGTAGTATCATGCCAAGCCGATAATAGGCAGTATAGTGTATACTTTAGGTAAACTATAGTAAAATCTGTCTCAAAAGAGCTAGATTGTCAGCTTCTGTGTAGCTTAGTCTTCACTGATATCGAACTTAACTGGTACCGCCTTTGAACATCCAATCCGCAAAATGCCTGAAGGGACATGAGCCTGATAGAGAGGTGGGGACAAGAGAAACTCGGACTCGTCCATGATCATTATTTTGCTTTACATATGGAGATGTTTTGTCAGCGCATCAGTCGTCATACAATAGTAAAAAACTCAATTGCGGTTTTGACATAGTTAAGGTGGTTAAGGTAATCAATAAAAAATGAATTCAGATGAATAAATTATATAAAAAAATAAAGAAAAGGTATAAAAAAATTCAAATTGCAAAAACGTATCAATGTCTATATTTAGACACATTCTCCATACTTTCAAAGGTATGGTAATGTCATTAAAGTTCAAATCCCTCTTAAATAGCGGTATTTCAGAAAAAGATACTTTCCAGAATGTAAATATTAATTTTATGTAAATACAATTATGTTATTTTCGTCACAAGTCCTTAGAAATTATACACAAGAAAAGGTTAAATTTAAAATCGAAATATTTTCAACCCTTTTGACAATATTTATTACTGTAGGGAAGGTACGATGGAAATACAAAGTCAGTGCATAGATTATAATGTAAGTGTTTTAAATGTACACATTTTAGAAGCGATGAATTCTTATGCGGCGGTAAACCACATTGTTACGTTACGCGTTATGGCGCCAGTGTGTCTGGCAAACGTTATCAATTCTGTCGGGAGTATCCAGACCTACAAGTTTTTCAAATTGTCTTCTCAATAATTCTCGAATCTTTAGATATATAAAACAAAAAGTCCTTCGCCGCATCTATCTGTTCTGTTTGCTATAAACTCAAAGACTATTGCATTGATCTTCGTGCTGTTTTCACTAATAGATAGAGTACTTCTCGAGAAAGGTTTTAGTGTAGGACCTAGTAAGTAGCGCTGCTGTTATTGCGTCAAGGTATAAATCGCCGGGACGACTAGTATATTATGTTGTTGTATCACTAGCTCAACGATGTTCTATTTTTAACATTTGAAAGGAAATTAGTAGTTAAATAGTCTCTGGCTGCAGGTAATTAGTCCATTGTAGTTGAACTTTTCCATATCACGGATGGGTTGTTTGTGTCATTTAAATATTACTTAGCTTCTGAGGAAGTGGCCTAACGTTTTCAGATTAGATTTTCTGACAAATGTCCTGGACTAAATATAAATCAATTTCTTTTAGAAGCTAGTCATATCATTGTATTGTGTACTTTTGTTTATTTTATGAATGAATATTGAATTAAAATCACCAATAAAATGCAGAGTAACTTTTTTTAGTAGTAGAAATAGACGCGTATAACATAATGACTCCAAATATAAAACAAAACAAAAAATGACATTACGTAATTACACATTTTCAATATGGAAATCATACAAATTACTTTTAAACTACTTACAAATTGCGTACCGAAACTAAAGCAATAAAGCTTCAGATATGGAACAAAATCGAGAAATCTAATTTGATAATTGATAAAAACAGCCAGTCACGCTACATAGAATTCTATGTAGCATGACTTAGAGTTTTGACTCGATATATTTAGGAAAACATGAGTCTCGTAAAATATTTTAAATGTTCACTAAATAGTATAAAAGTATAATCGTGCAAGTATCGTCTTCATCTTCATTTCAAATATGCCACTACTGGACATAAGCCTCCCCCAAAATATCTCATCACAGAGGAGTAGTTGCATTGACTAGCCACGCTCGACAGGCGGGTCGGCGAGCACAGTTCTAAGAATAATAATGCCCACGGAAACGCTGCTGCCAATTTCCGGATATAAATTCTCTCTGTCGCCTTTATGACACCCGCGGGAAAAATAGTTGATGGGGAGGCACCCTTCTTACTCCTGCACCGCACAGATAGACGAAAGAGTTCAAGTATCTAACCCAATAAATGCAATGTTTAGAGAAAAAGATGCTCAACTTGGCATCTTTTTCTCGAAACATTGCATTACAACAGATACATTAGAACCGATAGTACTAAGCGGGCTTTTGCTACATGAATTATTGTAGTTTAACTTAACCTTTTAAACGCCAATGCCTATTCAATAAGGTCCTCGATAAAGTTATAAATCTTTCTGTTATTAAATTTGAAGAAAACATTGTCAAAAACGTTTGTGTGATAAGGAATATCACAGGATAAATGATTATGTTGATGATTACATGTCCTGGGAATTAGATGGCTCCTTGCAAGGATGTTTATATAAACGTTAAGCTCAAAAGCGCTTACTTAATTACGCACGTTTGTATTTTGTCAGTAAACTATATAGTATACAGTGGTAGAGACTTTGCTTTGACATGTCATAAATATAACTATAGAGTTTACATGGAATATAAACGATTTAATTTGTTCTATTGTATTGTTCTATTCATTTTCATAAGAATATTTTTTTCTGATTTATTGGGCCCGTATTATTGTTTTGTAACTAAACAGTTACAAAACAATAAAACGGCAAAAGTTGTTGCGAAAATATTTTTACATTAAAAACTTTTAAAGTTGTTTAAAACTGTTTATAAGTATACAGAATTATTCATGGTTCATATTTTAAGCCGAATATAGTGTGAAGAAAATGACGCGTAGAACTTTTTGTTTTAGCACCTCAAATATATTTTTTAAATAATATTAGTAAAAAATTAAAGGTCTAAAATTACTACAAGGAGTGAATCTTATAATGCTGGGGCTCGCGGGCTCCTAGTCTATACACACGAACGCACTGGTCGTTGACCTAAGACATGACCAAGATTGAAACTCATCTGTTTTATGACTTTTATGGAGATCTTTAATCGTGATTTGTCGCGTTATGGTAAGTAATTTATATGAGGTGCCAAAACAAAAAATGCTCTACGCGTCATTCTCTTCACACTATATTCGGCTTGTTATATGAACCATGAAGACCCTGTATGGATATTAAAGTTGTCTAATTATTTATAATTTCCATTTCCATTTTGTGTCGAGAGTCAATTATAAATGCGAAAGTAAAAAACTTCTAAATTACCGTACGCCGTACTGAAGCTACATATACATAACATCATGAAACACATCCATAAAAAAATGTTCCGTCAAATATGTATCACCTCTGGAAATTGGTGAAATATTTTCATAAAATAAAAACTACTTTGCCAAAATATGTAAATTTTTAAGGGACCAATTGACCTGGCAGCTATGAATGAATAAAAAAAGAACCACGCGTATAGGATCATTAACTCCAGAGTAATCGGTGTTCATAAAAAAAAAATATTAAAAAAAACAGGCCGAATTGTGAACCTCCTTTTTTGGAAGTCGGTTAATCAATAATCATTTTCGACACGTCAAACAACACCGTCAAATTAAATGTATGCATAACAAAATAAATAATAGAGCATGTACTATCGCCAACACATTTATTTCATCACACTTTTCTTTATATAATATAGCCATAAGGTTCAAAAGTTGATGTGAAAGATATGTAGTTATCAAGGAATTCAATTCACAAGTAGGTAGAGTTTTCTCATAATTTATTTGTTTTATAATAATATATAATATAATACGATTATTGTCAATGAATAATTGTCAATAATTGTATTATATTATGTATATCATTATTATAATGTTGTAACATTATTATAATGTTAGTATTAATAATGCCAACCTTATCCTATAAATAAGTTGTAAGTATGGATGGTTGTTTGTTACTCTTGCATGCAAAAACCACTAATCAGATTTTGATGAAATTTGGTATGGCTGTAATTTACATCATGGAGACTGGTGAATGGACTACTTTTTACAGCAGATAAATATACATTTCAAGCTGAATTTTATTTTATGCGTAAAAAGTAACGGGAAATCCCTGACAGTACATTTTGATCCCATGCTGAAAAGTTCTATATCAAGCACGCCCTCAAAAGGTTAGAGGTATCTAAAATTAAAGTTGGAACCTTTGAGCCAGTAACACCTAAGTGACATTATCAACTAGCTGAATGAGGACCTACACAGCGCTACTTGGTGCCTCTTCAAGGCTCTTTTGCATGTAACGAGTGTGCTCCAGATGTGAAATACCCGTAACTGATATGTGCCGTTGCATATTAATAAGCTTCGATTGCATGAATAAATTCAATTTGTTATCTAATAAATTGAAAGGGGTTTAAATGTTTCATAAATAGTTTTAATTTAAATGAAATTGTGGCTGCATGAATTCTAATACAAATATTTATATTCTTGATAAAGGAGAATAAAACAGATATTACATATGCCGGAGAAAGAATAGCACCTTCTCATCAGTCATCTTTTCTGTGGGTGTCATAAATGGCAACAGAGGAAATATATTGCCACAAAGCGTTGTCGATTTTTTTTTCTTCTGAAACTGCGCTCGTCAACCCGCCTGCCAAGCGTGCCAAGTATACGAAACTACCCACATGCAATACTCTGGGAAGGCTTATGTCCAGTATTGGCTGAATGATGATGAAACATGAAAAACACTGTACGTGTTTTATAATGTTTGAAATATTCAGGTGATAAAACTATTGGTTTATTTTGCGGAGCTCAGAATTAACCACTTTTAGTTATTTTCCGATTTGACGGCTGTTTTTCCACTCGTTTTGTATTACGTGACTTGTATACTGAATGGGATAGAATATTTTGTATTAACATCCAAATTTCATTTTCGTACTCTTATTTTAAAATCGTATATTTTATAACCTTATCTGGTTTGCGACTTACCGGGACTTAGCTTAGATAATGACGGCAAGACATAACAAGGTTTTTTTATTGGTATTTTTTTGTAAAACGGGTAGATAACATTACTCGTAAGAGCAAAAGAGAAAGCAATGTCCTTGCCGTCATTATCCAAGGTTAGCTTTGGAGTCCAACTGGAGTCTTTTCTGAAGTCTCGAAACTGAACATAGAAACTGGTAGCAATTTTTAATGTAGGAGCTAATTTAGCTACTGAAAGACTACTATTTATGTAAAAAAATTGTGTAACTAGACTCGAGACACTTCTTACAAAAATCCTATTATGCTATAGTTATTAATCTGAGGTGCCCTAGGTGACATATTATAATATGCTGGCCCGGCAAATGCGAAACTAAACTGATACACAATTTCAAAACAATAAGACGAAACTAAATTATGATATTCATACAAAATATCTCTCTTAGAAGTCACGTATATTTTTTCGTTTCGTTTCGTCTGGCTGAGAGCGTTAAATTAATTAATTACAAATGTTGTTCTTTTCATTTCAGCCTGTTCGTAATAAGTTGTTGACAGCTTAAGCAACAAGAGGATTACCGCACCAATTATTATGATGTAAGTGACACGTTTTAATTATTATAAAAATGTCCTATAAACATTTTTAGTTAAGCAATAAAAAATGTTGTCAAGTACACTTATTATTTAAAAATATATATTTGACATGTTAATGATATTTGACTAAGGGCCGATTTTTCAATCGTTAGATAACTTTTATCTGTTGAATAAACATGTGACTTTGACATTTGTTCCATACAAAATCTGCCAAAGTCACATATTTATTCCTTAGATAAAAGTTATCTGACGATTGAAAAATCAGCCCTTAGTTAATATATATTATTTACCTTATAGATAACTATAAATTAATACGAGACGCAGAAAACTTAGTACCTACCCCTTTCTAGGAAAATTGAGTGGACGAAGAAATATAAAATTTCCCACATTTATAGTTTATGTAGAGAGAAGGCTGCAAGAAGTGCTAAATGCCTATATTTTTAAAATGATGCTTAAAACATTATTAAACATAACAATAACACACTACGTCTTTCCCATTATTATGCTTTATGTAATAACAAATAACAGTTTGATATAATTATAATACAATTTTCTTTAAAATTCAATGGACAACATTGTCTAAGAGGCAAAAGAACATAAAAAGTTGATATACTATGGTCGAATTTTGATTACAGAGCGACCTTTAGTTTTATTAATACAATGACTTGAAATAGAGATAAAGCAGTTCGCACTAACACACCACCCATAAAGCAAACTAAAAAATATTAAATTAAGTATAGTTTGTTTGCCAACTACATGTTGCCAACCGCTTTCTCTCGAATGCTGTAATCTCCCGCCGAATCTTTTTAACTTTTCATTTACAATTAAGTAGTACACATCTCACATTGTGTCCCGAATGGAGTTCGTAGTTGATATATGTCCCTATGTCCCCGTGTATCGCTAGGGAAATGTTTTCACAAAGCTTGTTCAAATAAAATAAATTTATTTGACGATGCGAATATTTTATCGGTACATATTTTTTTGTTTGTGCTTTTTGTTCAGCCTACCCATATTTACATTTGTTGGATGATATATCCCTTAATGAATACAAAGAATAACGGTTGATAACTTGTCAATGTCGTTTATTTTAGACCTACATTTTTTTTTTTCAAAATTACAAGTTTTCTAAAATAAAACTTTAGTATTTTGTTTGTACTTTTATGACATAATTACAAACTTTTTTTACGAAATCATTACGAAATTTGAAGATACTATAAATATTAAATTGTATTTTAATTAGTCGCCTGTATTAATTTCATTCGCATAAAATATCAAAATAGAAATGAATTAATGTTTCATTACAAATAAATCAATAATATTCTAGTGAAAGTATGGTACCTAAAGCAGTAATGATCAACTTCTTTATACACTAAGTCTTTATGCAATTTTTTTTATTTGTAGGACAATTCTATAAGTGTTGTTTAATAACCAATATGGAAATAAAAAGTTTTAAGTGTATGACGAGCGTAAAGTTACATTACAGCGTATAGCTTTGACGTAATGTTTGGCGTATCGTTAGATACGCGCTATACATAATATATCCAAACGAAGGCAAAGGTCTGTAGTTAGCCTTAGTTACACTTTAATAAAACAAGCGGCTGTTGGCAAAGTGAGAAGCTGTTGAGTGCAGAAGCTAACCTTTAAGCTTTATAAGGTAATATTTATTAACTAAGAATTTATTAACAGTAAGGTAACTTTAAAGAGTCGTAGAGCGTTTTTTCCCACTTGCAAAACAGTGACGATCATAAGTTAAAGACTAAACAATTTTCATAAATACTTCACTTAATAGGTTAAATCACGTATCTTTCTCTTTTTTTTTTCTAAAATAACAAACCCTAAAAATATAATTCTTGATTTATTTTAATTCAGGTCCATAGAGAAATGAACCAATATAATATTTATCATACTATGTATAAATATTCATTGAAATTAGTTATCATGTGTAACCAAATTAAATTTTTTGTTGCCGTGGCTAATTATTATTGTCCTATAGTGAAAAGCCCTATGTCATTTGTTTATTTTGTTTAAAAAATCTACGACCATTTAAAAATAATTACTAACTGTATAGTGTAGTCATTGTCTTATTCAACTTCATTGACAGTTTTTAAAAGAACCTAAAAATTTATTTGCTAAGGCGCTTTACATCAGCATTTAAAAAATCACGTGTCAAACCTTATTATTATTAATCTAATCAAATCAGCAAATAGCATTTGTATGGTCAATGTTATATACATTAACCGTAACAAAACGTAATTGTAAAACTTATTTAATTAAAAAGCTTTATACGCGAAACTTATTTTGCTACACACAACTCATTTCGTAGAAAATGACGCGTAATTTACACGCCGTTTTCTTCCCCACAGGAGCCTTATTACTCCGGCTATAAATATTATGGAAACATACATTGACGCGAAAGACATTCTCGAATGCATGACACTCTTACTTGTCTCCTTTTGTATGGGGTTGTATGATTTATCGCTACGCGTTCGCACCTACCGACGCCCGCTCCTATCTATTTACGACATGAATTTTGAGTTCTCAAGTTAACTTGAATCCTTTTAATTCAAAAGTATTCTTAAATACTTCGACCATCTTAATGGTCAAATATTTTTACTAATAAGTTAATCTTAAAACCTCTGGAGACTTTGTTTCTAATAGCTGTCCAAAATGTTGCTATTTCCGGGATAATGTTAAAACAAAAACACTAACGTGGTTAACATTAATTAATGTTATTGTTTAGATTATAACAATAAAACTATTCAATACATATAACATGTATTAAAAAATGACGATATATTCGATTTGTGAATGAATCATCAATGAGTAAGTACCTATTCTATTCTTTCTCGCTCGTGGTGGATTACCCTGTGTGCACAGTTTGCCGTTTTGGTTAATAAGGTATACCGCCCCGCGTGCTATAGTGCGTCATTCCAGGTGCTACGGCAAGCTAATTCATATTCTATAGGCAAGCCTTAACCTTTTTTAAAGGTAAAGGTGCTGCGTGTAGCAGTAAGAGGCTTCGGGTGCAACGGCCACTCTCGTATTTAAATCAGAAGTTCCACGTGCAACTCCAAGTACTCTAGAACACCGTCCAAGTTGCGATGGCGAAACATGTTGCATGCACTAATAAGCTGTCTCGTACGCTACTGGAAGCCGAACCTCGTGCTTTAGCAAGCCCTTCAGGGTGCTACGAAGGGTGCCCGTGTGCTAGAATTAACATTTCTAGATACTACACTCACCTGTCTCGCTTACTCTAAGCCATTCCGGATGCTACAGCGAGCCGTTACAGGTGCTACGGTGAGCTATCCTGCTTAATATAATAAGCTGTTCCAGGTGATATAGTGAGCCGTTCTGCTTGATATAATAAGACGTTTCAAGTGCTACGGCGAGCTGTTTTACTTGCTATCATAAGTTGTTCCAGGTGCTACGGCGAGCCTCTTTGCTTGCTATAGTAAACCGTTCCAGGTGCTACGGCAAACTGTCCTGCTTTCTATAATAAGCCATTGCAGGTGCTACGGTGAGCCGTCCTAATAGCTATTGTAAGCCGTTCCAGGTGGTATAACGAGCCACAAAGCGTGCTACAGTAAACTTTTTGCTACTGCGAGCCATCTCGGGTGCTACAATCAATTGCACTTTGAGACAAGCTTTATAAAATTACACCATAATATAAGAAAAAGTGTTTTTATAAACCGAAGAAAATTAAAAATATAAAAACCTAAAAAATTATAAATATTAATAATAATAATTAATTATTACTAATATATATTTATTAATAATAATTAATTATTACTAATATTTATTATTTCTAATATTATATTATAAATTCATAAATAAAACAGGCTGATAATAAACTATTTTTGATTTTCCATTTTATAAAAAACAGCACAAAAAACCAATATAATAAAAAAAAACACTCGAACATTTAATTTTTTGTCGTTACAGTTAACCGCAGGGCTGGATTGACTCGGTGAAGCCTTTTAGAGTATTGGTCCCTATTTGTGACGTCACAATCCAACGTTAGGAGATTAAGCAATCGCGAATAAAATTTTTCGGTTTTCTGCGAATTTCTTTTAACGACAAATCGCTTTTCATTTACCTCTTGTATTCAAAAGGTTAAACGCTAATATTTTCATCACACATACATACGAAACGTTTTTAAATAAATATCTGAATGACTGTTATTAAAGTGAAGAAAAACTGTTTAGTTTTTATTGCTAAAAAGTCATAATAAGGAGCACGAAACTTACCACACACACGCATATATTTCTTCTAGGAACTACTAAAATGAATGGAACTAATAAAAAACAAAGCACGTTACATAAATAAACTTACGTGTTATGTGATAACGCGGCGCGGTCGGAAAACACTGAGCGAGCACCGGTTTTTGTTGTGCCGGCGGCGCGGGCGGGCGGGCGGGCGGCGCGGGGGGCGGGCGGTCGTCGAGCTGAGACACGGGCGGCTCGCTCGACGGCGGGCGGCGACTGACTGCGCGCGCCCGCCTACACCGCCCCGCTACAACCTCCGCCGAATCTCACCTACAAATTAGTTGCCCATAAGAATATCAGTAACTCATTTCATTCATTTATCTATTTTCAATACGATAAATTATTCATGCTCCGAAAAAAATCTTTGCCATTTGTAATTTTTTGCTTTCTTCATAAATCAATCAGTCCAATAATCCCGTAACTGATGACAGTGATGACTAGCTTCAGGGGTGACACGTTCAGTACCGTAATGATTCATGTCCACATACTAGAAAATTATTAGTAATTTTCCTCGTAATACCAGCTTAAGTGATTAGGCAGTTTGGTTTTGATCATTCAACTCATGAGTCAGTAAGCTTCAAAGTTAGTGGTTAATTAAATTGATGTAAGTATATTATATAGTTTACTGGCTGACCCAAGTACATACGAACTGGAATAAATAAATAATTACCTACATACAACTGTCTATAATTATACCAAAAACACACACACGAGTGTGTTCTGCAAGCATTGAAGAATATTTATCAGGGTATTAGTATCCCTATGCAATAATGGGTGTCGGAACACCAACATCACCCTCAAAAAACTCTATATTGGCATCTTTTTTTAAAACCAACTGACAAAAAACATTCTAAGAACACTTATACAAATATCGATGAAGCGGTTGTGAGTTATTTCTTTACAAAGCACAGAGATGATTATTTTGTAAATAATTATAAGACATCTTCTCTTCATTATCATCATCACTATAATATACAAAAATACCGAATACACTAACCGTCACGCTGATTTCACTGTGAAGGAATCAATATCCATTGTCATTGTGGCGTAGAATTTAAATTCAACTTTGTATTAAGTCAGTATTTTAGTTCTGCCTAAATTAATATAATATTATTATGAAATCAAATGTACTTTATTGTGTACAATAATGCTCTTCAGATCGTAAGCTACCTGCCTGCCAAATTTTATTTCATTCCATACAATGGTTTTAGCGTGATGCGATGGCAAACATTCTCATACGGACAGACAGACAGACAGACACTTTTTTCAAAAATGTTATTTTTAGGTTCTGTGGCTTTTATAGACCCCCTTTTTTTGATTTTCACTTAAAATTCTTAATGTAATGTAATGTACAGACATGACCCCTCCACAGATTTATTATATGTATATACAAATAATTATAAAAACATACAGCCAAGAATTACATCAAATCAGACATGCACACAAAGGCGGCCTTATTACTTCAAACCCATTTCTTCCAGGCAACCTATGTATTACTCATGTTCAAGGAATCAATGGCACAGGTTGTGTGTTCGATTCCCGATTGACCTCGTTCGATGACCTGATTGTCTGATAAAAAAGATAATATTATATAAGAAAACAAAGGAGAAAAGCGTGTCTTTGTGTATTGCGCACACATTTGGGTCCTATAAATACTACTCTTGCTGGCTTCAACAAAACTGGTCACCGACATCGAAATCGGTGGCAGCTGGTCTCGTTGAAACTATATTATTTATTTACCTTCACCATACAGTCTAATAATTATAGTTAATGTTAAAATTCAAGTATGTTTAGTTTGCAATGGAATTTTATTACTATGATTTGTCTTTGGACTGTCAATCGCTTAAGGGCATGTCAAAAATAAAACTGTTTTCTCGCACAGACGGATTGAATTGGATTAAAGAAATTGAAACGTTGATAGAATGTTTCGAATATTTATGATTGAATATGGGTTCAATACTCCCAAAAACAGAGAAGTTTGTTTTTAAATCTGATTACGGAATCAAAATGATTTTTTATCAAAGGCGTAGTAATATGCTAATTTTGCTCTGTGTGATATGAAAGTTACTGAGCTACACGTAATACTTTACCTGGTACATGATACCAGAAAAACTAATAGATCAGTCAAAAAATCATAGCTTAATTAGTTTTTATTTTTTAAACATTGAAAGTATAAAAGTGTTTTGTCAGTATTGTCCACACTTTCGAATGTTTAATTATTGGGCCACATTCATTCCACAGAATGTATACGCAAATATTTAGAAAATTAAATGATTTCCCCGGCGCTGAAGGGAGGAAGTTTTTTATATATTGTTGATTCATATTTTGGGCAGGGCGACGCATTCTCAAGGTTGCGGTGACAATGTCACTCAGGAAAATTCGGGTTGCAAAAACTGTGGATATTTGTAAACTTCTATTGGAAATTATTTGGTATAAATAAATAAACAGACATTTATTCAACAATACGGACATTACAATACACAATGGGAAAAGCATATTATTATCATTACATACACCAAGACATAAAAAGACATGATTAAACAATAATAACAAAAAAAAATGGGAAAATGTGAAAATTTATAATTAAAAAACATCATGAGATCTGGGTAATGATAGTAGGCAGTACAATGCACCGATTGCCGAAATAGTAATAATAATAATAATGTATTATATATCCTACAGTTGGTAAAACGTTATCCGTGGAAAAGTAATGTCAATAGGTAAAAGCTGTAACTTGCTTTTGGCATTAGAGACTATCCCAAATTACGTCACATGAATTTTATGATTTTTTGACCATTTCCCCGTCCTTGCAACAGCTGCAGGTCACATTTAAATATAATAGACTCCTCAATTCCTATTGCGATGTCACTTATTTGCAAATTTACATCCAAAATAAAATTATTAAATCAAGACAGAAGAGACCGCAACTGCCCGATCACACCCATATATACAACTGCAGCTTTAACTGAAATTACCTATTAAAAGTGCGAGTAATCGACGTATTTTTTTAAATTATAAACTAAAAAAAAGCGTTTCCATTTTATCATAAAATGTTCTTAAATTTGTTTCCTGGATGTTTAAGCACAACTGAAAATCTGGCCATTTTTTGGGTTTTTGAACTTCCACATCTCTCTTAATTTATGGAAAATAGGGATAAATACTTTAGCGGCATTGTCCAGGGAGGAAACAGGGGTCGCGTAAACCCCTGTTTCTGTGTGGAAAAACTTCTTTGTTTTATTTCTTCTTAGTTATAGGAAAACTTGTTACATAATGTCACACTTTTTCATAAGATTATGTGGGTAATATAAAAGTTCTAAAAGAAAACTATACAAGCCATGGCGAAGATCAGGCTATAGTTATATTTTTGCATTGTAATCAGATGGATTAATATCCTGGCAAGCTGATGTGACGTGGGCGACCAATTCGTCACTCCCACGCTCCATCTATAGTTGCATTTGGATACTTGGTTTAATTTTTCTTGTTTGGACAAATGCCTGTAATATAATCATCAAGATTTACATAATACGGCTATCTGTAAGTTAAGTTTATTTGTTGTATGCTCCTTAGACTTTGACTAAACATTAGGGCCGAACTATAAGTGCAATTCCTCTCGTTTTGATTCTTATTACAATTGAAGTAAGAGAGGTATATTTTATAATAGCTTTAAATAAGCCTATTGTCTGTTTAACTTACAAATTTATCTATACTAATATTATAAAGAGGAAACATATTTTGATTGTTTGTTTGTTTGAATTGAATAGATACCCCAAAAATGTAGCCCAAAGTGTAAAAAAACGACCTTAATAATTTCTTACATCGCGTGCGTTGCGACAACGGCTGGACCTAAATTCGCTTCGCTAAATTTTTTTTGTGTGTTCGTTAGTGTCCGGAAGAGGTTCTTATGAAAGAAAATGTTAAATAAATAAGCATAAAAATTGAAAAAAAAAGAAAATATACGTGTAATGATCACGTGGTTTGAACCTCGGCCCGATCTTGGCCCGTCTATTTAAACATCTGTAACGTCTAACGGTTGTCATGGTAACAACATTGCTTACAAATGGAAAATAAAAATAATGAATCCTAATAAAATAAAAAAATATGAAATGCTATAAATTTTTGTTACTCCAAATAGTTTTATTAATCCAAATAGTTTAAGCTGATAAAAATACGGTATTTATAGCATTTCATATTTTTATTTTCCAATTGTAAACAATGTTGTTACCATGACAACCGTTAGACGTTATAGACGGGCCAAAATCGAGCCGAGGTCTTCCAAATATATAAAAATAAATAAAATTAGCAACGTTTATCTAAATGCATATGACATTTTAAGCCATACTGAAAACGAAAATGCAATTTGTTGTTGGATGGTCCTCAGCTAAGCCGATTTCCATCGCCTCCGTGGAGCACAAGGCTTCCAGTTCGGCAATCAGAATGTCTTGGTCCTTTTCAGTATTCATACAATTCACACGAGTAGCTAGGGAAATAAAAGGTCCGCCCCCACAGAGCCCCGCTTGCAAGGGTAAGGCATATATACACCTCGAGGTCGCCTGGTATCTAGGGTCCTCCGTTAGCGGCTGGCTTCCCCCAGCCATGCATCCTTAGGCACGGGTCGGTTAACACCTATTGGATTGGGTTTTATTGCCGTGTGGTGACGGCATTAGAATACAATTATCACCACCCCCGATACTATCCTAGGGGAGTCGTAAAAGGCGACTAAAAGGAAACACACACACATCAACAGCTAGTGTGAGAGAAGGAAAACTCGAAACAAAACCCTGTACCAACCCGTCTAGCCAGCGTGGTACCAGTAGGCTAAACTTCCTTCAAATGATTACGCACCAGAAAACCAGGCCCCTAGTCCCCGGTGGCCCCGCTATTCCTGGCTACGGTAGCGGCCACGGTAACGGCGGGGCGGGGGGTGCTAAGAATCCCCGGAAGAGATCCGGCTACCACCCCCCTTCTAAACGACAACTGGCCCTGGTAACACACAACGTGCGCACTTTGAGGTTAGACGAGAAGCTCGTAGAGCTGTAAGAGGAGATGAACAAGTTGCACTGGGACATTATTGGTTTATCGGAGATCCGAAGAGAGGGCGAGGATACGATAACCTTACAGTCCGGCCACTTGTTCTACTACCGGGAGGGAGAACAGAAGTCCCAAGGTGGTGTTGGGTTTATCGTCCACAAATCTCTCATCAACAACATTGTGTCCATCGAGAGTGTGTCAAATAGGGTTGCATACCTTGTACTGAGAATCTCTAAACGATATTCGTTGAAATTTGTACAGGTATACGCCCCATCGTCAACACATCCAGACGATGAAGTAGAAGCTACGTATGAGGACGTCAGTAGGGCCATACGTAGCCCTAAAACACACTTCACAGTTGTTATGGGAGATTTCAATGCGAGGCTGGGCTGCAGAAGCGATGAAGAGCTGAAAGTGGGGCCATTTGGATTTGGGCAGAGGAATCCCAGAAGACAGATGCTGGCGGACTTTATGGAGAAAGAAGGACTCTTCATGATGAACTCTTTCTTCCAAAAGCCGCTGCAGAGGAAATGGACCTGGTTGAGTCCCGACGGTGTAACTAGAAACGAGATTGACTTCATTATGAGCACCAAGCGGCAGATATTCAACGATGTCTCTGTAATCAACATGGTTAAGACCGGAAGTGATCACCGAATCGTCAGAGGCATGTTGAATATCAACGTCAAACTTGAGAGATCGCGTCTGATGAAGTCTACGCTCCGACCGTCGAATGTCCATATCCAAAACCCCGAGAGCTTTCAACTTGAACTGTCAAATCGCTTCCAATGGCTAGACAGCTGCGCATCAGTGGACGATATAAATAGCAGGCTGGTAGAAACTGTCCATACGGTGGGGTCCAAATTTTTCAAGACCCACCGTACAAATAGACCTCAGAAACTATCCGACCAAACCCGGAACCTCATGGCTAGTCGACGTTCAATAACGCTCCAAACTTCGAGTGACGCTGAGTCATATAGGCAGCTCAATAGACAAATTTCGAAGTCCTTGCGACACGATATCCGTTCTTTTAATACCCAGCGTATTAAAGAGACAATAGAGCGGAACCAAGGCTCCAAAGTGTTTGCAAGAGACGTATCTATTGGGCAAAGCCAGTTGACAAAGCTGAAGACCGAAGATGGACGCGTAACGTCAAATAAGTCCGAGATACTACGTGAGATAGAAAGGTTCTATGGACAGCTGTATACCTCGGTCTCAGCTGAACCTGCTAGTTTAGCTGCAGACCCAAGAGCCAGGCTAACACGACACCATACCGAAGACATCCCGGACATCAGCCTGTACGAGATTAGGGTAGCTCTCAAACAGCTTAAGAACAACAAGGCTCCGGGCGAGGATGGAATCACTACAGAGCTTCTGAAAGCGGACGGCACGCCGGTACTAAAAGTCCTTCAGAAACTCTTCAATTCCTCCTTACTCGATGGGAAAACGCCAGAGGCATGGAACAGGGGTGTTGTGGTCCTGTTCTTAAAAAAAGGCGACAAAACCTTACTGAAGAACTATAGGCCCATAACACTGCTGAGCCATGTCTACAAGCTGTTTTCGAGAGTTATTACGATGCGTCTCGAACGCAGGCTGGATGACTTTCAGCCTACCGAACAAGCCGGTTTCCGAAAAGGCTATAGTACCATAGACCACATACATACGCTGCGGCAGATTATACAGAAGACCGAAGAGTATAATCGGCCATTATGCTTGGCGTTTGTGGACTATGAGAAAGCCTTTGATTCCGTCGAAATATGGGCGGTCCTTAGATCTCTCCAGCGTTGCCGTATTGACTTTCGGTATATCGAAGTGTTGAAGTGTTTGTATAATAACGCCACCATGTCAGTCCGAGTACAGGAGCACTGCACGAAGGATATCCCTTTAAAGAGAGGAGTAAGACAGGGGGATATCATATCCCCGAAACTGTTTACCGCTGCTCTGGAAGATTCCTTCAAGCTCCTGGAATGGCAAGGACTTGGCATCAACATCAATGGCGAATACATCACTCACCTTCGATTTGCCGACGACATAGTAGTCATGGCAGAATCGCTGGAAGATTTGGGGCGCATGCTCGGTGACCTCAATAGAGTTTCTCAACAAGTGGGTCTTAAAATGAACATGGACAAAACAAAGATCATGCATAATGTCCATGTTGCACCCACCGCACTAACTGTTGGGAGCTCTACTCTTGAAGTTGTTGACGAATATATATACCTAGGGCAGGCTGTCCGATTAGGTAGGTCCAACTTTAAGAGAGAGGTCAGTAGACGGATCCAGCTCGGCTGGGCAGCGTTCGGTAAACTACGCAACGTCTCCTCGTCCAAAATACCTCAGTGCCTTAAGACAAAGGTATACAACCAATGTGTGTTACCAGTGATGACTTACGGTTCTGAGACGTGGTGCTTCACGAAGGATCTTTTCAAAAGGCTCAATGTCGCTCAGCGTGCTATGGAGAGGGCAATGCTCGGTATTTCTCTACGTGATCGAATCAGAAATGAGGAGATCCGTAGAAGAACTAAGGTTGCTGACATTGCCCGTAGGATCAGTCAGCTGAAGTGGCAATGGGCCGGCCACATAGCACGAAGATTGGACGGTCGATGGGGCAAAAAGATCCTAGAGTGGAGGCCACGTACTGGCAAGCGCAGTGTGGGACGGCCACCTACCAGATGGACCGACGACCTGGTGAAAACTGCCGGGTCACGTTGGATGCAGGTGGCAATGGACCGGTCGCACTGGAAATGTATTGGAGAGGCCTATGTCCAGCAGTGGACAGTAAAAGGCTGAGACGAAGAACGAAGGATTGGGTTTTGCGGGTTGTTGCTGGGGTCGGGTCCGGATCTTGGCATAAATGCTCTGATTCGGACCCAACCCCAGCCCTCAACTTCTTAACCCAACCTCCGACAGCAATTGGTAACTGCCATTCGAGAGGGGAGGGTGTGCGAGATCCGACTAGCAAGCCGAGCCCGTCCCCCCTCCCGAATGACAGCATCAATGCAGTCTAAGCCAGGGTCAGCAGGTCCGCCGGTCGATCAGCCACTAGCTTGCCACATCCGTTCTCGCTAGATGTTTCAAGATAGTGTTGCCCGGGGGCACCGTCACAGTTACTTCACCAGAATCCACGAAGCCGCTGACATGCAGAATCGGCCCGTTAATCAGCAGCACTGACCATGCACCTAGGAGGAGACAATAATTTCATTGTGGATAAAACTACGAGCCTGTATTTTTAGTAAATAGCAGCAGGCATAGTATAAAACACGCTAGATATTTTTTTTCTACACTAAAAGATCTGATTTAATATTTGTGAACAAGATATTATTAGGTTTAATGCGATTATCAATCTACCTATTTCTTTAAAACATACAAAGATTTTCAATAAAATTGATATGATCACTATAAGATGCTGTTGGATCTCACAACTTTTTATGGTAGAAGTAGCGAAAGTAGCGAAACTTTTTTCACTAGTTATGTTTTTGATGGGATACATTATTTACTACTAGCTATTGTTCTCGATGGCGAATCACAATAACTTTTGCTGTACCGAACAAATCTTTACCAAAGAATTGTAATAAATAAATGATTACCTTCTTTGTTGAAAAACAAACAATTTACCTTCAAATGTATCAATATGTTTTAAAGTTTAAATTATAGTAGTTGTCCCAAATCCAAGTGGGCTAGACATAATATAGCTCGAAGAACCGTTGGCCACTGAGACAGGAAGGTTCTCGAGTGGAGACCTTGCACCAAGTGAATAGATAGATGTAGGTCGCAAGCGATCGGTCTCACTGGAAAACTAAGGGAAGGCTTATGTATATCAGTGGTCCGTCTTAGCTAAAATTACTACACCTCCAACAAACATCAACTCTTCTTTCTTTATCCTGCCCTTATCCCACTCTAGATGGGGTCGGCACAACATGTTTTTCGCTTCCATTCATCTCTATTATTCGTCATCTCAGCACACACATCCTTATCACGCATATCTTTCTTCACACAGTCCATCCAAACCTTTTTTGGTCTACCTCGACCCTTGTATCCTTCCACATCCATAGCCATGACCTTCCTTCCAATGTAGCTTTCATCCCTCCTCATTACGTGTCCATACCACGACAACCTTTTATTCCTCAACTTTTCAGTCACAGCTGCTACTTTTAAACTTCCTCTAATATATTCGTTCCTAATCCTGTCCATTCTTGTCACACCACACATCCATCTCAACATTCTCATCTCCGCCACGTGTACTCTTCTTTCATCGATCTCTTTTGTTGCCCAGCATTCAGATCCATACAGTACGACAGGTCTTACGACGGACTTGTAGATCTTGCCCTTGAGTTTTAAGGGCATTTTCGGATCGCAAATTGCTCCTGAGACCTGCCGCCATTTCATCCAACCTGCATTTATCCGGCTCTTTACGTCTCGGTCAATACCACCGTCGTGTTGGATAAGTGAACCCAGATACCTAAAGTCGGAACAGACCGCTAGGAATACACCGTTTAAGGCGATGTGAGAGAAAGGAGTTATACCGCCGAAGTCGCAGAACAGATGTTCAGTTTTGGTTCTGCTTATCTTCAGGCCAACACTCTCTAATCTCTCTCGCCATATTTCCAGTCTGTTCTGGACCTCGGGAGCACTTTCTCCGACAAGAACAATGTCATCAGCGAACAACATACACCAGGGTGCCTCCTCCTGTATGTCCGATGTCAGTGCATCCATAATCAGGAGGAAGAGATATGGGCTTAGAGCCGAACCCTGGTGTAATCCCACTGACACATTGAACTTGTCCGTGGTACCAGCTTCGGACCGGACTTGTGTACTCGCGTCTCTGTACATAGCGCGGATAAGCTGCAGGTATTTCCCAGGCACTCTCTTACCTTTCATTGCCCACCACAGAACTTTCCTGGGTACACGGTCGTATGCCTTCTCCAGATCCACGAACACCATGTGTAGGTTTCTGTGCATACCTCTGTATCCTTCGCACAATTGGCGAAGTGCAAAGATGGCATCCGTGGTTCCTCTCCCAGGCATAAATCCAAACTGGTTCTGGGTCACATCACTCTCTTCTCTTATCCGTCTCTCTATCACTCTCTCCCAAATTTTCATAGTATGTGACATGAGCTTTATTCCTCGGTAGTTGCCACAATCTTGCACATCACCCTTGTTTTTGAATATGGGCACCAACATGCTGTTACACCATTCATCTGGGATCGCCTCTTCTTGTAGCAACTTATTGAAGAATAAAGTCAGCCACATCCATCCATCCGCTTTCAACAACTTCCATACTTCCACTGGTATTCCATCCGGGCCAATAGATTTACCATTCTTCATCCCTTGCACTGCTTCCTTGACTTCTTCGAAACTTACTTCTTGTACTACACCTATATTTATGGAGCTATTTTCTAGTTCTCCACTCCATTCATTCTCTTTATTCATTAATTTCTCAAAATATTCCTTCCAACGTTTCTTAATATCTTCATCTTTCATCAGAACCTTTCCAGTCTCATCTTTTATGCATTTAACTTTCAAAGCATCTCTTGCACTCTTCTCTCTCAATCTTACCAAACGGTACAGGTCTTTTTGTCCACTTGGGCTGTCGAGTGATTTATACAGTTCACATTGTACCTTGGCCCTTTCAATGGCTACTGCTTTTTTGGCATTCTTTTTGCATTCATCATATCTCATTCTTCTCTTATCTCTCAGTATTGTGTCGTTGACATCAGTACCTTTCCATTCTTAAAAGGCCTTCTTTTTTTCTTTAAGGATACTTTGGATTGCTTCGTTCCACCACCAGGTATCTTTTTCTATCTTTCCTTTCCCTTTAGTCTCCCCGAAGACATCCTTTGCTGTTTTCCTTATTAATTTTGCCAACTCCACCCAGCGATCATTAATTGATTTTTCATTCATATCATTCATTTCTCTCATTCCGTATATAACTTTCATCCTAAATTCTCTTGCATACTTTTCTTTTCCCAATAACTTCCATCTTGTTTTAGGTGGGGGCTTTGGCTTATTCCCGATTATTTTATTTTTAAATTTTAGGTCCAATATGAGGAGGCCATGTTGTGATACTAGGGCTTCTCCGGGTATAACTTTAGCATCTCTTACCGTTGCCATACTTTTCCTCCGCAAAAGAAAGTAGTCGATTTGAGTGCTGTGATTGCTGCTACTGTAGGTTATTAAATGACTGTCTCTTTTTTTAAAAAAGGTTATAGCCACCGCCAAATCAAAGGCAGTTGCGGCTTCCAGTATGCTTTCTCCCTCTTTGTTCCTATTACCACCCTCCATGGACTCTCTCATACCCTACATTCACTCTCCCCACGTGTCCATTAAAATCACCTCCGATATACACTTCCTCATCACTCGAAATTTCCATCATCACGCAATCAAAGTCCTCCCAAAACTTCTCTTTCAGGGACTCACTACATCCAACCTGTGGGGCATATACACTAATAATACTCATAGGTGATCCATTAAATATTAATTTCACAACTTACTATGAGTCTATCATTCACTCTGTTAACGTCAGTTACACATCCTTTCATTTCATTATCTAAAACAACTTCCACCCCATTTCTTTTCCCATCACTCCCACAATAAATAAACTTATATCCACCACCGATTTCTCTTGCCTTCATTCCCTTCCACTTTGTTTCCTGCAGACACGCAACGTTTATCCTTCTTCTTTCTAGAACATCCACAAGCTCTCTCGCCCTCCCTGTCATTGTACCCACATTCCAGCTTGCAAACCTCATTCTCACTTCTCGGACTTGCTTCTTACGTCGCACCCGTCCCTGATGCGACAACCCTAGTCCACTTCTCACAACCGCCGGGTGATGCGTTTGCGCGTCGCATAGAGGGTACGCCCTAACATTCTCGTTCTCCCTATACATACTTTCTATCATGTTGTAAAGGGGGTTTGGCAAAGATATTTTACAACCGGCCGCCTGCCTGACGTTAACCCTCCTTGGGAATTCCTAGTTTATAGGGGAAAGGAATAGGATACTATGGGTAGTGGGTGGGTTAGGAGATCAGGATACCACTGTCACGGTGGGTAAAGGAATAGGAATGTGACAGTAGTAGCTAGAGCAGTTCGGGGTCGCGCACCCGTAGCAGTTCTAATCAATTGCCGGACAGACAATTGGAAGTTCCACTCTCTGAACAACCAACAAACATCAACTATAACCACAAAACCTACTATCAGTCACCACATTTCAACACCACAAACTACATACATCTACTACCTATTAATTGTTGGGGTAGACCGAATTTTCTGAAATATAACTATTTTGCAGTCCAAACAGACATATAAACTAAACGCACCTATAAATATTTGACTGTCCAGTGACACAGGATACCCCAATTTATGCTACCGTTAGTGTAGGAAAATTTATTTGACTTTTTTGTATTCTCCTCGCCTTTTTTCTAACATTTTCATTGTCCTTGACTAAACTCCACAATTATTTCAGTATCAAAATCGGTCCAGCCGTTCTAGTTTTTTTAAAGTGAGACAGATAAACTGCGATCTATATTTATTTATACAAAGAAGATTAAAACGTTTAGCCATTACTGTTTGTTTTTTGCTTTTCAATAATTGCAGTAAATACGTCGTTGACGGCTTTTCAACATTAACTAATAATTTATTATTCACCGGTATTCATGAAAATAGGTAAAAACTTAAAATTCAAAACAAATTTCCACAAACTCTTTATTAAAAGCACATAAAGGTGCATACGATTGCGCGTATTTGCTGATTTGTGGTATTGATGTTCCCTAGTGATATGATAGAGCTGCAACATGTGTGTGGGCAGATTCATATGTTAAAGGTCGAAAATCAAGCTCAAATACAATGGACGGTATTCTCTATTCGGCCAACTTCAACCCGATTTGTGCCACCGTAAAATAACATGTGTATGTATAGCATGAGTCGGTGATTTAAACGATACAAGGGGTATTTTCGTGTTCCTATTCCTATAATATATTCAACTGGCAAAAATTTACAGGAAAGGGCTAATATTTCTGCGAAGGTTTCTCTGATTAGATACTAGCTGCAACAATAGCGTTTCTTAATTTATAGAAAATTTAAGATTATTATTTATGTGTTAGTAAAATGAAATTGTTATTTAATATTTGACAGGTCCTCTATGTCGCCGACATAAGGATGGAAACTCCGAAGTAAAATAACTGAAGTTATAACGACAACCTGCAAGCAGATGAGTGAGTGTACGCATAGGCATGCGTTGGATGAACGTCAAACACATGCTTATGCGTACACTCACTCATCTGCTTGCAGATTGTGGTTATAATTGTTTCGCGGGCTATTGCTAAATATTTAAATTTTATGGAAAATAACTTGTAAAGTGGAAAAAAGTGCGAGTAGTTTGTGTAATTTATTACTGTATGCATTATTTCATAGGCACAGCAAATTTACTCGAATATAGTTCATCATCACCTTTCAGCGTCATAGCTGAAAATATTGTAGATTTTGTTCGTAGTGAACGCCTGGAAATAAAGTATTTTATAGTTATAGTTGCCTTTACTTTCCACGCATCTCGATCAATCGCATGCGGATTAGCGAGCATAGTGTTAAAATAAAAAATTGTATATTCCCCGCTTTTATCGATGGGGGGTGCTATTCTTTTTCCAACACTCCCCGAGAAAATCCACGGAACGTAGTTCATATTTCGTTCTATTAGAAATTGTTATTGATACAAATAAATATTTCTTTACAAATCCATCGGGGATATGAGTCCTCAAATGTTAACTAATAATCTTAAGTGCATGCCTTTTGGCAATGCAAAAGTATGTGGGTGTCGCATACCAGGTTATTAAATTCATTTGTAATAAGGAATATTCTACTCTACAAATGTGAAAGTTAATGAGAATGGATGTTTATGATATTTTTGTGACTCTTTTACGTAACTACTCAACGGCTTGTTAGGCTACTCTTTATCCCGAGAATGTATACAGTTCTACTGAGATACTGTAAGTTGTACACAAACAAAACCTAGTAGAGAATATTTTCAGTCCTATATAAATATTTAATCTAAGTTGATCATAATACTCCCAAACTAGGTGTAATTCAAGAGGATTGAAACATGATAGAGAACGGACAATGACTCGCACTTGAAGGAGAGACGAGATTAGTTTAGTTAAGAGTAAAGAGCTATTTAAAAATACACTTTAATTAAATTCTTTTACCTATTGAATAATTAAATATCAGGTTATGGTGATGTTTTAAACTTTCTTATTCATTTTTATTTTATTTAAACGTCGTGCACATTTTGTACATGCGAATTTAATGCCTCAAAAATTTAGTAGGTGCAAACAAAGGGAATACTTTTTAATTCAATATTAATATAAATAATAAATTATAGGTACATTAAATATATAATTTATATAACATAATAATAAATAATTAAATAATAAATACAATGATAAAATATTATAAGAGTAAATTACTGACTACAAGAAAAAACAGAGTCTCTGTCAAGAGTCTGAGAGTCCCTTGACAGAGTCGGCCCGTATAAATAAAACAATCTCAAACCCTATCTCACTCGAGAACCTATTTGACACATAAAAAAACGTTTCGTTTCACTTTTAAAAGTGAACAACTATATTAATGTTACATAGTACATTAATTTCTTTATTTTTATACCGTTATATTCATATTATAGATTACAGAAAAAGATTCAAATAAGTATAATCTATATTTAATAATCTTTATTTTTAAGTTTTAAAAAGAAAGAAACAAAATTATGTAACATAAGTAAGGTTTTTCTTTTTTAAAAGTGAAACGAAACGTTTTTTTTATCTGTCAAATAGGTTCTCGAGTGAGGTAGGGTTTGAGATTGTTTTATTTATACGGGCCTTAGTGTGAGTGTAATCTTCTCTGAGTTCTGTGTTAAATAAGATTTTTTTATATTCGTATATCTACTTATACTTGATAGCGCGCGTGTGTTTGTTATCCAGACGAGTCAAATCATTTATAATAATGTACCGATTTACAACCGAACTCTTTTCCCTGTGTCCGTCCGTCCTCCCTTGCAAAATTTTTGTTTATTTATTGTATTAATATCCATTTTATTTTTGGTGTCATAAAATTAGTCGTGATGATTTTTATTCTGAATTGATTTTTATATGGAATACGTGTTTAGTGGGACTGCTTTTTTGTTATTATCTGTATTGTCGAGTAGGTATTTTAAATAAGTACCTGGGTTCCATACATATTACATAGACATAACTTTTATAATGTTTACCATTTTCGTGTCATCGATCTCCAAAGTGGTTACAAGTTATTCCCCCCTGACATTTCCAAATTGTATGAGGAAGATACAAGTTGAAACTCTCCATATTAATAGATCCTGCTGAATACTCTTTAAGAATATTATTTTAAGCGAAATCGGGTAATAGCACCGAAAACCGTTTAAAAAACTATGCTCCTGGTTGTGTTCTTATGATTTTATATACTACATAATAATTATATTGTATATACTAACAAAAATAATATTTAATAATAATCCAAGAATAATAATGCGTAACCTTTCAGCCTTGACTTACTTATTGCCATTTTAGAAAATTTTGTTAATATTTAATTACGGCCACGCGTTTCTCAGCCTCAACCACATGGTCATTAATATTTATGAGGCAAGTGCATTAAAAAGTCTCGAGCATTGGGAGCAATTACGTTTATTGTGCGGCCTCAGACCTTCATCCCCACTCCCCACCGGCGACCGCTAACTGGACCTTTCTCTCGCCTGCAGTGATACAGTGGCCGTGTTGTGGAATTGTTATCATGAACTATTACCGTGTGACTGTGCCGCTGGTTGCGATCTGTTATATCACCGCGGGAGCCGCGCAGGCCGCGCAGACCAGCGCCGACCTCAGCCTGGCCGAGAGCCTGTACGCCAGACTGTCCGGTGCATGTGAGTAGACGTACTTGACCTCCCGGTGTAGGCCGTATCGTGTGCAATCGACCTTATTTTTATTCTCGTTCCAGGTAGGGCGATACTCGACATACAATACAACTCCCTGAGCACGCAGAATGAAATACTGAAGACTATGAAAATTATACAGATCAACGACAACAGTATAGTCAAATCGTATCCTATCGACGAAGCCTTCCACGCCCTGACGCGGCCCGGCGAGTTCGATATAACTAAACAGACGAAGGTGATCATCCACGGGTACAGGGACCACTCGCAGTCCGCGGTGTCGATGGATGTGGCCGAGGCGTACGTCGCGAAGAAAATGTTCAACGTGCTGCTCGTCGACGCCGAGGAGATGTTGAATAAGCGGTACATCTTGTCGGTGCACAACGCGCGGTTGATGGGGAAGAGGCTCGCGAACTTACTCGCCAATTTAGAGCATTTCGGAGCTCACGCTAGCGACTTTCATTTGATCGGAATAAGCTTGGGAGCGCACATCGCCGGCTGGGCAGGGAAATACTTTCATAGGTACAAAGCTGCGACGATCGGCCGCATCACAGGGCTGGATCCGGCGGGGCCGTGTTTTACTTACGCCTACCAGGACCAGAGACTGGATAAAATGGACGCGACGTACGTCGACGTTCTTCATTCGAACAGATTAGTTCAGGGGGTGCTGGAGCCTCTCGGGCACGCCGACTTTTACATCAACGGAGGCGGGCCGCAGCAGCCCGGATGCATAATGCCGTCGTGCAGCCATCTCCGAGCCGCCCAAATATACGCGGAGAGTATAAAGAATCCGAAGTCGTTTGTGGCGATTCAGTGTCACAGTTGGCAGCAGTTCGAGACTAACGCGTGTGCCGACCAACACTACGCGGTGTTAGGTTACGGGTCCTCGGCATCGACGCGCGGGCTCTACTACCTGCGGACCGCAGCCAGCGCGCCCTTCGCTCTCGGACTGAACGGAACCAAGTTTATCAATCTACAATCTAGTGACATGTGGCTTAATAGTCTTAATTTTAATTAATGTCAATAGAACTGCTCGTAATAAAAGTGATGCCATAATTTATTATATAAATACTGTGTGATTTTTTGTGATTGTTATAATATATATTTTTTATCATAAAATTATAAATACCGAATTCAACTAATATTTTAGTTTGAAGACCGATAATAATAATCATGATCAGAATCAATATGTCACCATAATTTTATTAAATTGGTGTAACAAATCGAAAGGTGGTTTAGGTGATAAAGTTAATTTTCTATGAGTTATTAACCTACACGGTCAATCTAGATTAAAAAAAAAAGTCATAGTAATATAGCATATTCGGGCAGGTATTGCAAAGATTATTATTCAAATGATCGATTATAATGTCATTATAAACATCATTGTTTACAGTGTGAAACGGAAGTTATGTAATTTCTTACATTATCTAAGGTTTGCGACAATGTACGCTCTTTATTGCCTATTTACGTCACGATTTCGTAACTAGCTTAAACCGAAACGAATTTGGAATACGACAGACAACAGCGGCTCAATCTAAAATGCGGAACCGCACGTAACTAACAAGTTACGAGAACAAAAATGTTATTAACTCTTTTTAAGAAAAGTAACGACCGTAAAGTAGGTAACTCTCGAGATAATTGAAGTAAAATTATTTTATACGTTTCAGCAACTCTATAATTTGCGGACGCATTAGATCAGTGGGTAGACCGTTAATTCGCACTCGAAAACGTGTAGGTTCGATTGCCATGTTGTTGTTTATCAATAAGAAATTTTCAGATCTCGCTCTAAAGATGAAGGACCACATCGTGAGGAAACCCGCACATGGTTGGCCCAAGACGCAATGAATGCCATTTGTGCTAGGTAACAATACTGCAATTAAAACCCCAAGGGGTTGCGACATGTCACAGACTACGGTATTTAAAGAGTTCAGGATACTAGGCTCGGAGAGTACTATAATCATTTTTTTTAGGCCAGTGAGTAAATTCAAATTCAAACAAAGTGGCGAGCTTAACTTAACCCTGCGAAGTGAAACAGATTCTAAAAAAAATAAAAAATATTTTTATAAAATAGACCAAAAACCAAGAACCTTTTAAACGGCTCACCGTTTTGACTAAAATACAGAGTACGAGTATATAAAGATAGGCCTGGTAAAGTAAGGGCACATACATCGATAATTTGGCCACTTTTTCATAGATTTTGATTAATGTGTAGTGTAGAGCTTCTAGGTTTAGAGCGTGTACTGTGTAGTCTTTAGAGCTTGGCTTTATACGACATTTAATCACAGGGAAAGCTATGTAGACTAATCTGGGCAACATTTTTTACATGAAAATGTTTTTAGTGGGATTTTATTTATTTTTGTAAGTTGGTTAATTGACTTTATTAAGCTTAAAAATAACCTATTTTGACCCCGAGCCCTTACTATCGCATTATGGTTTGTGTGGAATTAAGGTAATTTATTGTATTTCTCTTTCATTTCATGACCATACTGTGGGAGTACCTGTGAAAACGATAAATCGCTATTTTGGATTTAAAATGGCGGCATTGCCCTTGCACTCCGCTTAGCTTATCGTGTCGGTGGCACCGTGCCCCCAGATTAAAAATATTGTTTTATACTTTTTAACAAATAATATTTTTTTTTAAAGTATAAAATAATATTTTTAATATAATTCTTTTTCTCGGGAAAAAGGCGTTTTCACGAGATTTGCGATAAGCAGTAAAAAACGCAGTAAATAAATATATTTTTTTTGATATTATACTATTTTTTTGGAGAACTCATACTACTGTTTAGGAGAAGGGCATTCATTTAAATAATAAAAAAAATACACATAGCCTATTAAAAAAAACAAGGCCTCTACAATTTTATAAATAATATATTTTTTTTTATTTTTTAAATTCCACTACATAAATTATGTAGCCTTTGTTATTATACGAATCTATTCACAGCATTTATGCGCTAGTTTGTGTATGAAGAAACGTACATTCATACATAGACTGTTAAAATTCTTTTCCTTTCATTACCCTTTTACCCGACTTTCAGTCGAGAATAAAACTCAATGACTCTGAGCCTACTCATAGTCAGTGGAGCGAGACTTTCCTCCCGGTGGCGGTCGTAGCGGCGCACGCACGTCGCACGTGCTCCGACATCCGGGTACAAGGGACGGTTCAAACGGTTGTCATTACAACATTCTTACATATCCACAGGGTGATTCATTTATTTATTTATTTATTATTAGAAAACCAACAGCTTTACAGTGTTATAATACATAGCATACGGATAGAAAAAAGAGAAGACATTATCAGATTTTCACAATTAGTAAAAAAAGAGTACAAAAGTGCAAACATGACACTTGATGTTCTAATTACAAGTTAACGAAATAAACATTAGAATAAGTTACGCTACACAAAAATAGTAACAGACAACACATATTTATACCAAGGAAATATATAAACTAAGACATGTTGATCAATACACACATGGTTCACATATTAAGCCGAATATAGTGTGAGGAGAATGACGCGTAGAGCATTTTTTGTTTTGGCACTTCATATAAATCACTGAATATGTCTAAAAATTATTAAAAAAACACTCAAAGGTCTAAAATACCACAAGGAGTGAATCTTCTCAGTGAATTTTAAAATTCAGAGTGAATCGCTCGGGCTCGCGGGCTCCTAGTCTATACACACGAATGCACTGGTCGTTGACCCAAGACCTGACCAGGATTGAAACTCATCTGTTTTGTGTCTTTTATGGAGATCTTTAATGGTGAATTGTCGCGTTATGCTGTATAGAGGAGTCATGTCTGTACATACATTAGATATATTTAAATAAAAAACAAAATTAGAAGCGTGTAAAGGGTACAGTACCCAAAAATATATTTTTTTTTAAAAATGTCTGTCGGTCCGTATGTGTATATTTGATAACACATTACGCTGAAACCACTTTATGTAATAAAATGTAATTTGGCAAGCAGGTAGCTTTAGACGTGAAGGGTCACCTTACCTGCTCACCAAGGATAAATATTAGATACTAGCTGTGCCCGCGACTTCGTACGCGTGGAAAAGTGATTTAGGACACTTTTATATTTTTAAATATACTTTTAGTTTATTGGCGCAACCGCTGACAACTTTCGCCAATAGGTACTTCCCAGTGTATCCCAGTGTTGATCCCGATCCAGCAAGTCACGTACCCGGCAAGCCTCTTGGTATGCAGGGTATAATAATAATATAGTACCATCCTTTCGGAGCTCGGCAAAAGAAGTAGGCCTTCGAACAATATGTAGAAGTCAGCAAAGGTATTCGAAGTTAGGATAATATTATTCGAATGCACCGTATAGACCCAGCCAATTTTTCACGTTAATTTAGTAAATTATTTAACTTTGATGTCCGTCTGTCTATCTGTCTGGTTGTCAAAACTTTAACACGTGTAGGTATCAAGCTAACAATCCTATTAAATACTCAGGATCTTCTGTCCCTTCTGGCTTTGAAAAAAACAGACTCCTTAGCCACATCTACCCGAAGATTCAGCCGTTTATCTCTCTAATTTTCGACACTCCAAAGGGAACCAAAACCTAAATTTGATACGAAGCAACGTCTTAATAGTGCCGACATAGGATAAATTGCGAAACCATAAAATTATTTTCAATTTTTTTGAACTTACTACCGTTGTTGTCATTAATATTTTGAGATATTAAATTGAAACATATATTGCAATTATTAAGGTATTTAAAACGAAACTCTCGGTTAGACATGGGCGCAGCGGCACGCCCCGTCGAGGATCCAGCAGGCTTACTCTCGACACAACCGAGAATCGAATCAGTTCGATCTCAACGGATTTGGTGTTTTATTTGGTAGATTACTTTGGAACTAATTAGGATAAAGAAAACCTTTGGAACGTAATTTTTTGTACACCCGACGATATCAATCGACATAGAATAAAAATAAACAAACGTCAATTTATTCGGGAGTATGCGGCACGATCGAATCTGAATCAAAATTGAATCAGTTTGGAGAGTTAGGCCCCAGCTCGGCGCGCCGATCGGTTTTAGTAGCGTTTTTTTATTAACCTACCCTAAGTATAACAATAATATAAATAAATTAAATTTAGTTTTAAAGAAAATATAAAATAAAAAAAGATTAAATTTGAATGTTTGCAGCGCGGTTCCTGCCGCGCTTCATAGAAACGTCCAGCATTTTTTTTTAACTGTCATAAGTTTTTTATTTATGAACCGATTAAGATGAAATAAATGTTAAGTCAAGATTACTACAAATATGATTGAACCACATCTAAATCGGATAAGCCGTTTCTGAGATTAGCGTGCACAAATGCACCGACAAACAGACAAAAATAAAAAAAATATTGTTTTGGGTACTATTGCATAAATAAAAGTCTCCTATAATGACACAGGCACAGTTAGCACATTTTAATAGTATTTTTTACCCAGCAGTCTACACTACACCAGCCCGGCTTGGACGTAAGACGTCACGCAGCAGCCTGTATTACGCGGCGCCCGGTCGAATCACGGCGAAACGATTTTAATTTTGCTATATTTCTTAAACTACTCATTATATTTGCATGGTATAAAGGGCAAATATTATAGTCTTCATGGAATGCTTAAGCCAACTAACGTATTAAAAATGATAAGGTTTAATACCGTGATGGTATAAATAGCTTTCCAAAAACCGCTTAATTGCCCGTTTTTTAGTTTATCGCGAAAGGCTTTCTTTTAATTATACAGTTAATTAAGTTGATTTTATACAATAAATGATAATTTATTTCAATTTGTGAAGCAAGGTCAAAAATACAATTTTTATATTGTTATGACACTGTGAAAACACTGTTTTCCCAGAAACAAAATCCTGATAGTTAGGTACTTATTTGATGTTCTAATCTACTTTAGTGCCACGTTCTATTGCTTCACGTAACTGTGTAAGCGATCCCCGCCAGCGCCCCCCGCACGAACCGTTCGACCGCAGGCCGCGCGCGCGAAATTCATCCGACTTGCTTCAAATTTATCGTCACTGCTCGGCTCCTATGTATCGTAGCGTTATGTTATATAGCCTATAACCTGCCCAGGAATATGGGCTACAATCGTACCAAGTTTGATTAAAATCCCTTCAGTAGTTTTTGTTCCTATCGTGCACATACAGACAGACAGACAGACAGACAAAAATTTTACTAATTGCATTTTTGGCATCAGTATCGATCGCCAATCATCCTCCAATATGTATTTTGAAAAAATATTCAATGTACAGAATTGACCTCTACAGTTTTATTATAAGTATAGCACATTGAATGCCAACTACGCAATATTGCGTAGGCACTAGTAATGCTTGGGGCCAAGTACGTAATACAACGTAGCACTTTCTTACAATTTAAACGGGTATTTGCATTATTTGGCCTCCCAGAAAGGACGTTTTTAGGTTCGTTGGCATCTCAAATAAGACATGACATGGAAAAAAAGTAACTTTATTATTTTAAAACTATTCTAAACACAATATTTATAAGGCACTTTGAAGGCCTAAAGTACAGTATTGTAATGAGATCAAAAATTTGTTTTATAACTAAAAATATCTATAACTTTATATACTATATAAAAAACAGGAACATCTGAGAGCATCAACATAATTTTTATATAAAATTATACAAAATGAGGATCAGTGTGGTAGGCGTAAAAACAGTTTACAAGGCAGGCTTTTCCGGACAAGTGGCACATACGAAAGATGACTCCTTTCGTATTTTATTTTTAGTGCAGACACGAAAAGGCTTCGCTGGAACAGCCTTCTTAGGTGTAGACGGGAGTTTTTCTAAGAAATGAAAATCTCTTAACGGAACACGACTTTTACGCACGGCCGGCGAAGCAGGTGGTACAAAGGGCGCAGGTAGAAACGGGTCTGCTTGAATTTGAGCAGAACCAGGCTGTACTGGGGGTATTTGTGGTCCAGGTGCTTCTGTAGCTGTTGGAGTAGTTATGATCTAGGTGGGAAAGGGATAGAATATGAAATGGTCATCTACGTAGTACTACGTACTCCGGCACCCTGCTTAAAATTGCATGCCATTTTTAAGCAAGGTGCCGAGTACGTAGTATTACGTAGATGACTATTTATATGGTGGGAACCAATAATGACCAAAAAATATATTTGGCATTCAATGTGATAGATTATCATCCCAAAAAACGAAATGTTTCCCGTGGGATCTACAAAAAATAGTGTCTGCCAAATGTCATCAACTTAATCCACCAGATAAGATGACCTCTCGCTCTAAATAGACTATAACCTATCATGATAATATTACGTTCAGGGGATACATTTACTTTCATATTAACTGCGTTCGAAATTTAAAATAAAACCAAATCATAATCTGTGCAAATATTTTACTGCATTTCTTATGATTGACTGAACATAAAAAAAGTAATTTCTAAATGTTTTATCCATTATATATATTATAATTTTAAATGTGAAAGTAATTCTGTCTGTCTTTTGTTACATCATGTTACATTATGCCTCATGAAACGCTTTACCGATTCGTATAAATTTTAGTATGGAGATAAATTTAAAATTAGGAGTCAGGAGTCCTGACTGACCACA
This sequence comes from Celastrina argiolus, assembly GCA_905187575.2. NCBI lineage: Eukaryota > Metazoa > Arthropoda > Insecta > Lepidoptera > Lycaenidae > Celastrina > Celastrina argiolus. The sequence continues at coordinate 10,160,022 of LR994589.1, forward strand.
CCAAAATTCGCGAAACTATTGTAGCTATAAACGTTATATTTGGGACGTGGCTTCCTTTGTGACGTATAGGTCCACTAAAAAGGGATTTTGCGAAATTTATCCCCTAAAGTGGTAAATAAGGGGTTGATAAATAGTATGAGTTATTTATTTTTGAGTCAATTAACTTAAAATTCAGTAAAACATTCTTAAATTTATATAAACAAACACGTGCTTCGAGATTATTTTTAATTCAACCACTAGGGAGTAATATATCAGGTTAAGAAATAGGGAGGATTTGACTGACTGAATAATCAATGCCGAGGCGAAATTAATGACGCTAGTAACGTTATATTTAGACCGTATTCTATTCGAGTCCTCACCTAAAATGGTAACGAGGGGGTTAGGCGGTAGGGGGTTAATATTTTGTGTAGGTTTCTTGTCAAATAAGTATAGGTACATTTAACATAGGTGTGGCAAAACCAAAGTCAATTTTACACGGCAATGTAATATTAAATCAACATTAGCGTATTCAATGATTGATAGGCTAAATGCTGAATAAATAGGCTGGAAGTCCATAATTTAGACAGGAAATTTTCCTAAATCAACCTTACCTAAAAAATTGTATTTGAATTGTGGATAACTACTAACAAAATATGATGAAAAAACTCCTCAGTTTTCGTTGGAGTGTTTGTAATACAGTTTTTTATAATATTATGTGTTTTAATTGATTTCTATAGGTAAAATAGTATTTCTTTTGGTTCATGACAGAACATACATAATATGCAATGTGTCACTTGCCTACTCAAAAGTGAAAAAGGGTAATAACTTTGCTAGAGTGGAAGGGAATGTGCCTTATATGCTGGTAAATCTATAAAGATCTTCTATAATATTATATAAATAAGCCTAGGACAAAACATATAATGCATGGGTATGCATAATAATAATATGATTATTACTATAGCACTACCCTAACCAAACCTAAACCAAACTGGAGCTGTAGAGTAATTTGGTAAAGAAGTTTTTGCCACAAATACTATTCCACGCGGGCGAAGCCGCGGGCAAAAGCCGCCACGTCTGTATGTCTGTCGTTTTGTTTGTTTGCAATGTACTATAAAACTGGGCCGTTAGCCAAGTTGACGCTATTGTCACTTACGAAGTTCGAAAACAAAATGTATTGATGTGATTTAACAAAAGCTTCGCTAAGTGACATTATGACATACGTATTCGCTGGCCATTAAGCGAACCTTATGTCAAATCCCATACATTTATGTTTTCGAACTTCGTAAGTGATAACAGCGATAGCAACTTGGTTAAGGGCTTTGATTAGGTAAGTTGACATCGCTATTATCATTTACGAAGTAATAAGCTATAATTATATTATAAAGCGGAAGAGTTTGTTTGTTTGTTTGTTTAAACGCGCTAATCTCAGGAACTACTGGTCCGATTTGAAAAAAAATATTTTGTTGGATAGTACATTTATAGAGGAAGGCTATATAACATTACGCTGCGACCAATAGGAGCGAAGCATCAGTGAGAAATGTTACAAAAAAAAAAAAAAAAATTCACATTTGAGGACTTTCGTTGCGTGCACTGCATTTTTTCAGGTTTTAAGCTACTCAAAAAATATGTATGAATGAATTATTCCTTTTTAATAATCAAAAAAAAAAAACATACAGACGACTTGAGAACCTCCTCCTTTTTTTGGAAGTCGGTTACAAAAAGTCCGTGACATATGTCTATCTATCTCTTAGGATTAGTTATTTACTAAAATAACCATGCAAATACAATGAATACTTTAGGAGATAATATAGCAAAATTAAGATTGTTTCGCCGTGAATCGACCGGGCGCCGCGTGTGAATCGACCGGGCGCCGCGTGTGACGAGACTCGCGTCTGAGCCGGGACCGCGAATAGGTAGGAATTAGGAACCCCACGCATATTTTATGAAAAGAAACTAGGTACCTATTATTTTTAATTAAATAAATAACTACAAATAATTAGTACTGAAATTACAATTACGCACACAAAACATTACGCATGAACAAAACAATGAAATGCAGTGCATTTATAGATTTTTTCTAATCACGTGATAATTTTTAACCAATGAGTGACATTAAAATCCCGTGAAAGCCGAGTTATCGAATATAAGCTTGGGTAAAAATACTATTAAAATGTGCTAACAGACAGTAGCGGTAATTTGAATTTAAGCACGCACAGCCGCAAAGTGTGGCCACAGTAATAATTGTTAAAAGTACAGCGTCATCAAATGGTGACAAATAATGTAGTATTTTGAGATGCTAATTATTAGACAAATACAATAATAATCCGTATCAAATGAAATACGTTAGTCACTTTGAAGCATTTCATACACGTAATAATTGCTGTTTACACCATAAAGTGTATATTAATACTAGCTGTCCCGTGCCCACTTCGTTGAGCATAGAAACCGTTTAAACCTTCCCTGGACTTCCACGAACATATCAAGACCAAAAGTAGCCGAATGGCGAATGAAAAGGCGTCGGACGTCGGCGTCGCAGCGTCGGGCGTCGGGTGTCGGCGTCGCGGCGTCGGACATCGGCGTCGCGGCGTCGGACGTCGGCGTCGTGGCGTCGGACGTCAACGTCGCGGCGTCAGGCATCGTCGGCGTCGCGACGTCGGGCGACGACGACGCGGCGTAATGTTATATAGCCCAAAGCCTTCCTCTATAAATGGACTATCCAACAAAAATAATTTTTCAAATCGAACCAGTAGTTCTTGAGATTAGCGCGTTTAAACAAACAAACAATTCACATTTGGGGACTTGCGCTGCATAAACGGTTTAATTCAATCAAACACCACGTGAACAAAGTCGCGGGCACGGCTAGTTATTAGGTAAATAAGCTATAATAATAAGTAATCGTATGTCGCTTAGCGAAGCATAAGCTCCGCTGGACTACGTATTGTACGTAAGAATACAAATTCGTACGTACAATACGTAGTCTTAAAATTATAATAACCTCTTAGTAAAAACTTTAATACCGGTGTTAAACTGTTGACAAACCATTTACTGCGTTACAACAGTGAATTTGTTCTGTTCCCAATTATGCCAACCTAGTACAGTACCTACAGTTATTATGTGTCAGGTAAACATTCCGGGAAGCCCACACGAAACGTAAAACAAACAGAGACCGTAACAAAAGAAACAACAACAACCGAGAACAAGGTGATTAAAGAATTTTAATTAACGAATTAACATTTAAATACCCCACAGCGTGGGCTGCCGATCCACTTCATAGTGCCTACTATTGATTGTTTGAACTTTCAGAGTTCAAACAATCATCCGGACCAATCATCGTTGCTGTATATGAGCACTAAATATTGTTGTGACAGATTGAGCAGTAGTAAGCAGTAGTGTGAGTTTATAATCTGCGGTATATTACTGTTAGGGTTCCGTACCCAAAGGATTAAGCAGTCTGTGTCAGTAAAAGTGAGTTTCAAGTCAGCAACTTCAGGATGTTATTTTTTTAGCTAGCACCGACTCCAAAAAGAATATTAATTGTAACTACATTATAAAAGTATTCTTTTATGCTTTTTAGTTCTTGCAGTCTGTTTTTTAAACGTAGTTTCGTTTTTATATTTTACTTTTTAGCGTATCTAAATCAAAGTAAAAGATAAACCCGTTTCGTAGTTACGATGCTACAGACAGACACCATATTTATAATTTCCACCGCCTTTTTGTGTCGACAGTCAATAAAATTAAAAATACGAAAAACTCGTAAATTAGCATTACTCAAACTTCATAATTATACACAAATCATCCACATAAAAAATGTACCGTCAAATATGCTTAACCTTTGGAAATTAACCCTGAAAATGTTCATAAAATAAAAACTATAGCGCCAAACTATTTAAATTTTTTAGCCAAATGGCAGCCATTCTGCTTCGAATAAAAAAAATATAACTAAAATAGAATCATCAACCTCAGAGTGATCGGTGTTAATACATTAAAAAAAAAACAGAATTGAGAACGTCCTTTTTTTGTAATTCTGTTAAAAAGAGGTAATAAAGTGGTTTTCGGAAAACTATTTATATAAGCATTGTATTAATCCTTATCATTTTAATTACGTTAGTTTGATTAAGAAGTTCATGAAGACTATTATTATTATAGACTAGCTGTGCCTGCGACTTCGTACGCGTGGAAAAGTGATTTAGGGCAGCAGTTCAAATAAATTTATGAACACTGTCGTTTGGATATTTACAATCACTAATTTATAGTAATGCTTCTAGTCCATTGAAATGTTACATTTTTTAGGCCTTACCTTGCGTTTTTTAGAGGACGCAATTTTATTTTTTTGATGTGTAGGGGGGGTCAGTGTAAAGCTAAAACCAAGTTTGTGGGGTCGCCACCCTTGTCCCACGGCCGCCATCTTGAAAATAGGGGTTGAAATGGTATTTACGATATATCTCTTAAACTATTTATTTTATAAAAAAAATTGTTAACATTTTTTGTTGCAAATTAAATTCTCTACAACTTTGCTCCAGTAACTTTTTGTCGTAGAACTATAAATAAAAAAGTTATAAGCGAAAATCTTCGGAAATTTGAGAAAAAAATTTATATTTTTCGATGTAACTTTTTTTTTATCATTTTACGAAAAAATGATATTCGACTATTTTTGTACATCGTTTTTTGAGGAACAACTTTTATTCGCATCATTTTTTCATTAAGTCAATAGCTAAGGTTTTACAGCGCTCCGAAGTGAGTACTATTTTTCAGTACTCTTAACTATACCTATATTATACGTGTGTACCTATGATAAGTCATCAGTTATTGTTTGTTTTTTTTTCTTTTTTTTTACTTTATTATTATAACTTTTTTAATTACAAATTTTGCAATATTATTAATAATTAATTATTGACTCTTTTCCCCACCACCCACGAGGTAGAGTCTAGAGGCGCGTTTTTTTTTTCTTGATGTCCTTTCATCGTTAGGATACTCCGCATCCTATAATGCCATTTCATTATTCGAAGATTCTTGTGCTTTTCGTCCGGCGCGTAATATCTTACCTCATGCTTTTTTTCAGTTTGTTTTGACAATGCTGATTTTAATAGCAATACAATTGATGGTAAAAATACTTTCCATGCGATGGGTGGTATTCAATGCGTTACACCTTATAACAGTTTACCACGAGTATCCAAAAAAATACCTGCTTCAATAAAATCTACACTTGGATTAATTCCTCTTTCATCCTACTCAAAAGGCAAAACCGTTGGTCACAGCTCGCTTTCATACTTTCCGAGTCTACCATCAGGTCCAGTCGTGGCTTGGTAATTATAATGATCCTGAAGACTGGGGCTGGAAAAAATGTGGAAAATTATTGATGCCAGTGCAGAACTCTAAACCTCCAGCACCCCCTGAGCTTCTAAAATTGATCTTTTGCAAATGCAAAGGAAACTGTGGAGCGATGTGTGGATGCTGAAAAGCAGGAATGAAATGTTATGCAGTGTGCTTCCATTGTTCTGGAGAGACTTGCAGCAACGTAATGGAACTCTCAGAATTAATAAATGAAGATGACCTTCTCCAGTTCTCCCACTGGTATTTAATTCAGAAAGCCGATCAGCTGCTGAGCCCCAGCCTGGTCCATCCAAACGACTGAGGACGAAGTAGTTCTAATTTAGAAAATCACCGTGGATTATGCCTATTGGGGATAACACGTAAAAAAAACGCGCCTCTAGACTCTACCTCGTGGGTGGTGGGGAAAAGAGTCAATAATTAATTGTTAATAATATTGCAAAATATGTAATTAAAAAAGTTATAATAATAAAGTAAAAAAAAAGAAAAAAAAAACAAACAATAACTGATGACTTATCATAGATACACACGTATAATATAGGTATAGTTAAGAGTACTGAAAAATAGTACTCACTTCGGAGCGCTGTAAAACCTTAGCTATTGACTTAATGAAAAAATGATGCGAATAAAAGTTGTTCCTCAAAAAACGATGTACAAAAATAGTCGAATATCATTTTTTTCGTAAAATGATTAAAAAAAAAGTTACATCAAAAAATATTTTTTTTTTTCTCAAATTTCCGAAGATTTTCGCTTATAACTTTTTATTTATAGTTCTACGACAAAAAGTTACTAGAGCAAAGTTGTAGAGAATTTAATTTGCAACAAAAAATGTTAACAATTTTTTTTATAAAATAAATAGTTTAAGAGATATATCGTAAATACCATTTCAACCCCTATTTTCAAGATGGCGGCCGTGGGACAAGGGTGGCGACCCCACAAACTTGGTTTTAGCTTTACACTGACCCCCCCTACACATCAAATAAATAAAATTGCGTCCTCTAAAAAACGCAACCCAAAATGTAACTTTTCAATGGACTATTCTTTATACACGGTATTAGACGTGCATAGGCAAAAGAAGTAGGCCGATGGAGTAATAATAATAGTTTACTGTCAAATAATGGCCGTTTTTATCGTAAATGTTTTGAGGTATTTTTTCTATGAAAATGCTAACAATTCCTACTACCAGCTCGAAAAGTGACCGTGTATTATTAACCGACTTCAAAAAAAGGAGGAGGTTCTCAATTCGTCTGTATGTATAATATTTTTTTTTCTTTTATGCGAACGGGACTACTTGATAGTACGCTAATATACGCGACGAAGATCTCTGTACTGAGATTTGTATGGACTTTACGCCGCAGCGACTGCAGACGATGATCGTTTTCACACCGACGCTGCGCTGCTGGCGAGCGAGAAGCGAGCGCCAAATTTTTTAAAAGTCTACTCTCTGTGCGCAATTCCAACTCGAACTTGCCCGGTTTTTTATTTATTAATTACCTACGCTAACAAACATGTAGCCTACTTAGGGACTTTACGGTTAAAGTACTAACTTCCTTTAGACGACAAAATAACAAAAGTCCAAAAGAAAGAAAAAACCCAAGCCGTACCTAGCATGAAATCTTATAAATAAAAATATCATGAAAAACATAAATCTTACTTATATTGACATAACTTTTCTAATTTAAATGTACCTATGACATCTCATTCATATCTTGAAAACAAACTATCCTACGCCTATACTTTATTAATCGTATTTGCAAAACCTAAGTATAATAATAAATTACTTCGCACAAAGTAATAATTATTTTCACTTGTACTGGAAAATAAGTATTACTTTGTGCGAAGTAAATTTAATTGTTCCTTTTAGTTTTGAAGTCGTTTTTTTTTGTTTAAAATTATTTAATTTTCAGATTTTTAGTGATGGGTATAGACTGAGTAGGGATAATTCTCGAATGATCAGACGACGATTATTTGAAGACGGAAAATGAAAAACAAAAACGATTAGATAAAAAAAATTGTAGAAAGAGAAAAAGTCTACCTAGCCTAGCCTGGCGTAAGCCAGAGCAGCGCGAAAACTTTCAATATATATATAGTCATTTAAATACGTTGAGTAGTTTGGCTGAAATACCGTCAAATAGGTAGCTACAATTTTTTGAAGATCCCACGGGAACCCTTTCGTTTTTCGGGATAACAATTTCCAATAATGCTCTTCAGATCATAAGCTACCTGCCTGCCAAATTTCATTTCATTCCATTCAGTGGTTTTAGCGTGATGCGACGACAAACATTCCCATATGGACAGACAGACAGACAGACAGACAGACAGACAGACAGACACACAGACAGACAGACATTTTTTTCAAAAATGTTAAATTTAGGTTCTGTGGCTTATATAGACCCCCTTTTTTTAATTTTCTCTTAAATATTCTTAATGTACAGACATGACCCCTCTACAGATTTATTATATGTATAGATTACTTAATTGTCGTCTTTGTCGTTTCGGCTATGATGTGACTGGATATAAGCCTCCCTCCCATAAAGTATGCCATGGAGGGAAATTGGCTATACTCGCGCTCTATACGCTGAGCAGACGGGTTGGCGATCGCAGTTCTAAGATCTGCGGAAACGCTAAGTGCCCAATTCCGGATTATATACTCCCTCTGTCACCATTTACAACATGGGACAGAGGGAGTATATAATCCCATGGGAAATATGGTTGATGGGGAGGTGCTATTCCAACTCTGGCACCGTACGGACATTAATTAGTTATCTAAACAATATTTATCGCAAATAGTGCCCAATTTTTGTCTTTTTTTTTAAGGTTGATTAGAATGAGAGGGTTGCGCTTTATTTTCAGTGTCCTGCGTCCATACAAAAATCCTTTTTTATGGAACCCTATAGAAGCTTATCCTATAAAACAACAATCATATTCGCAAGCATATCGCGGTGGGCGCACCTTAAAATTGCGATGTATGGCAGTGCGGTGTAATGTAAATTGTTAGGAAATGTTAATCATGTCATTTTTTCGTCAATTACGAAAATGTTTATTACTACCTAAATGAATGAAGTCTAATGTTAGGTTAATTATTTCGAATAAACATGCAACCTGTATATAAGAACTCTAAAACAATTGGCATTTACAAGTGAAACCCTCTGAATATTTGAGTTAACGAGCGTTTCTGAACGCACATTTGTGAACGTAGCGAGTGATGATTATGATAGATTTGATCAGCCTTTCAGAAACCGGGCATAAGTCTTATACTTTCCCTTTGAGTTTAAAGTTATAGGCCACTATACAGCAACGGGTGTATTTCATATTCTCAATACAACCCCTGAGACTATGATAACGTCGCAAGAATACTTTTCAAGTACTTTAATATTAGGTCCTTACATATGAAATTGGCGTTTTGTATGGGAGGAACATAAAGGCGATTTTTTCATATTAAAATATATTTTATTAATCAAAGTATGTACCATTGCTATCTATACACTTTTGCCATCTTATAGGTAGTTCATTGATCCCTTTACTAAAAATACTATTCGGGCAGGAATCAATGAAATCTTTGAAAGCAGGTTTGGACTGCCTCATCGGAATTGAATTTTTTTCTGTGCAAGAAGTTCTCCAAATTTCGAAAAAAATGGTAATCTGTTGGAGCAAGGTCCGGAGAGTACGGTGGATGTCTTAGACATTCCAATTGAAGCTCCTCTAATTTGGTAGCCGTCTGTTGGGCCGTGTGTGGTCTAGCGTTGTCTTGAAGCAGCAGTGGCGTAGAGCGATTGACAAGTCTCGGTTGTTTAACGGCGAGATTTTCCATCATGGTTTGCAGTTGATGACAATAGACATCAGCCGTAATCATCTGACCAGATTTAAGAAGGCACTAGTCCACCAAACGCTTACAAGTAACTTTTTTTGAGTCAATTTTCGCTTGGGGCAAGACTTTGCTGGTTCACCAGGGTTCAGGCATTGCGATGAGCGTTTACGATTATCGTACAGGAGCCACTTTTCATCACATGTAATGATCCGATTTAAAATTCCTTCATTATTGTGCCGGTTGAGCAATATAACGCAGCAGTCGACCCTCGTTTGTCGGTTTGCTTCACTCAATTCATGAGGTACCCACCTTTCAAGCTTTTTCACCTTCCCAATTTGCTTCAAATGGATTAAAACGGTTTTGTCACTAACACCGCAGCCTGTAGCTAACTCTGATGTGGTTTGCGATGGATCTGCTTCCACAATAGCCTTCAATTCATCATTATCGACCTTTGTCTCCGTCCGTCCACGGGGCTTGTTCTACAGGTCGAAATTTCGAGAACGAAAGCGTTGAAACCAAAAACGCACCGTGTTTTCTTTTGCGGCACCACCCCCATACACATCATTAATCCTTCGAGCCGTTTCTGCAGCACTGGTGCAACGGTGGAACTCGTACTCTACTCTACTACTAATAATGCGATATTTTAAGTTTTCCATTTTGTGAAATGAGTGACGCAGAAAAAAAATCAAAAGAGAAAAAAACAAATGAATTACGGTTTTCAAAACACAAATGCATGAGTAAATAGCTGTTTAAATTTGAATTTGGAATTCCTAACCAAAGAGGATATATTTAAGATCAAAGTGGCCAGTACGACTAAACGCAAATTTCATATGTAAGGACCTAATATTACGAGTATGTTGAATACGTAATAGTGTACTATACAGCGTGTTTGGAGAATGAAACTAAATTTGAAAATATTGGATCTAAGACTTAGTTTTTCTTTAAAACAATATTTTTAAATGTCATATGACAATATTCAGGTGTTTAAAATGATGAAAATCACAATCAAAACATTTTATTTCCATATAGGTTATTAAATAACACATATAGAATTGTCCTACATGATGCCTACCACCGATATAAAAGATTATTAAATGTAGCAGTTTTTAATAAAAAATTTAATGTCTATGTTATACCAAACAGTCTGTAAGTATATCTTGCTTTTTACATAGATATGTTGAAATAGATATTTCATTATATTTTTAATAAATAACTTCTGGAGTCATCAAATTTAAAAATCCTTAATAAATGTTGTATCTTCTATTGTGTAATTTATTATTTTTCTTTAGTAGTTTATTATTCACTGCTATCTATTGATAATAATTATGTTTAATTATACTTTGATTATATTAAAAAAACAATTTTGAATTAGACCGCAATACTCTGCTATTGACTCTGAAACTAATCTAGCTATTGATAGCTAGATTAGTTTCAGAGTATTGCGGTCACGAACACAAAATGGTACTTTAACCCTGACAATTACGTAAAATTAGTAACCACTTCAATTTGTTTAAATCCATTTTTTTGCGTTAACAAATTAAAATTTTGTGAGGAAATAGGGTAGTTTTAAAAAAAGGGGTTAATTTTATGACGACTAAACCACGCCACTAATCAATTTTTTGGTTATAACCATGCGTATAAGAATATTAATATTAATTAATACCAGTAATCAAAACATTTTACTATCGTATTAATCGCGATTACATGATATAAAATTTACAAATTGCATCTATATTACATGTACTATTACTATAATACATTGTAACTAGTAACTACAATATTTACGATAATATTCTATCACCCTACTAAAACAGAAAAGCAAATATTTCTTTAGCACGAGATTGGATGGACCGCTGAAGGCGTTTACTAAAATACATTTTCCCAGGCGCTGCACTATATTTCATTTCAATAGGCTATTTTATAAAGGCTCTTATATTTGTAAATCGAATATAAAAGAATTCTAGTTGACCCAACACACGATCTTATTTCCTAACTTAAATTTTTATACATAACTAGCTGACCCGTGGCCACTTCGTTGAGCATACAAACCGTTTAAACATTCCCTGGACTTCCAAGAATATTTCAGGACCAAAAATAGCCGAATCGGTTCAGCCGTTCTCGAATTTTAGCGAGACTAACGAACAGCAATTCATTTTTATATATAAGAGATATATGAAATTTCTGTTAGGTACTGATTGTGAAAATTTGTATAATACCTATCTGCTATCTACTAAATTGGAAGTGTAAACAGATATTTTTTCAAGGTTCACTAAATAATTTTATTGGTAAATAAAATAGTTATAAACATGCCCATATTAATTAAAGTAAGACACCGGAGTTACAAAAATTTAAAACTGCAGCGCAGCCTCCAATGCATTTTACAATATATTAGATAATTACTTATGAAATTATCATTTTGTAAGGGAGTAAATAGTGGTATAAACTTGAAATTGGAATATGAAATGATATAACCAAAGAAAATGTATAGAGATCAAAGTGACCAGTACGACAAAACCCCAATTTCATATGTTAGGAACTAATAATATAAGGGATCCTTGTATCCTTCAATACTACGAAATTCTGAAAACGTTTGCGAATCGAAAACAACAAGCTAATAAATGTCGAAACAAACCCTATTTTACATTATAATAGCTCCCGACTCACAGCTATAACTCTAAATTTCCAAAAATAGCAACAGTTGCACTCAAATGAAAGGCGCGGAGAATAAAACTGAAGTCTAAAAATAGAACAATAAAATTTCTTAGCTAAGAAAAAATTTACCCGCAGGTTAAATTTAATTCTCACATTTGGAGTTAATGAAGGAGGTCAGGGATTCAGTTCAAGCATAGTTGCTAATTTACTTCTGCTTGAACATTACTTAATCGGGAGCTGGTTGTGGCGGCTTGAATGTTTTCAGTTTTGTGTTGCTATTGAAAATGTATCACATTAGCCTATTAGCACTTATATATTATAATTTTACAAACTTAACTATAATTTGACAACATTAACATGATAGCCTATTGGCTATCATGTTAATGTTGTCTGCTAATGTTAAAATTAATTAATTATTTGAATTTTGATTTTACTTCTTTACTGTGCTAAATAATTTAATTATTACAATAGCTTTTAACGCAGCTCCGCCAGTACAATATCCAACGAGAACACTGTACTTTTTTGGGATACTAAAAAAAAGTTTAAAAACTATAACCCGACTTCGCAAAAAAGGGGTCTAAAAAGGCTAAAACAAGAAAATAATTAAGGTAGGTCAAGGTAGAGCCGTGGTCGCACCCGCTATTTTTCCTATTATTACCACATTTTGATTCAGTGTACTAAATGTTTAAGATCAGAGACGCTTTATTGTTCATTTGCATGATAATTTCAAGATCCTCAGCCGCTGCTTGTTAACTATGGATGAGGTGTCCGTTATTGTTTAAACTATTGAATTTGTAATTATGAAATTGAATTTGGAATTAGAATAACGTGTAAAATATATTTTTTGTTACAATCAGTAAGAATGATGTGTTGCAATTAGATAAAAGTAAAACACACTACAGTAATACAACGACTTACACTACCCCGTTTTACGCGAATTGGGAGATACGCGGTTTTTCATTTTGATTGCCGCGTGAAGTGTTAAGTTTGCAACAAGTTAGAACGTTTTCCGCGTGCATTTGTCTTACGTGCCACAAAGATGATACGTGCGTAGTGCGTTTTACTGAAAATTTCTATTTATTTCATGTAACAAAAATTTGTAATTTAAACAAACATAACAAGAAAAGCAATGTCTTTGGAGTGTAAACTGAATAGAATGCGTTCGTGTGTATAGACTAGGAGCCAGCGAGACCCAGAGAGAGCATACTAAGACCTTTAAATATATTTTTTAAAGTAAATATTAAGTAATAATTTGAATCAGATGCCAAAACAAAAAATGGTCTACGCGTTCTTCTCTTCTCACTATATTCGGCTTGATATTATATGAACCATGAATCACCTTGTTTATGTAGTTTTGTAAAAAAGCAGAAATATTTTATCATAATTTGTATAAAAGTACTACGTACTCGTATAATATAGTTATACTCGTACTAGTATAATATACTCGTATATGTATAAACGTTCTCACTTCAAACATTTCGTAGCATTTTAACTACACAATTACAGTCAATTACACATAGTATTATCATACCTATTTGCTACTTATAAAAAAGGAAAATTAACATTACCTATTCCACTAAATCCATATTGTATTTAACAACAGTGCGGCATTGAAACAATAATATATCTATTCAGAATTGAAGTAGAATGTATTTTTTAATAGTGATGCCACGAATAGTGAATTGGCCGAATACCGAATACCGAATATTCGGCAACGGCTGTCGGCCGAAGCGCCGAATATTCGGCGCCGAATATTCGGCGCCGAATATTCGGCGCGAATTACATGCTTGGCGGGGGCGCGTTAGCTGGAATAAGACAAGTCACAACCTGTTTTTCTCATTGCGTTCGCGCGGCAGGCGACGACGACGCGCGCGCGGGTCGTAATTGCGAGTAAAACGCGTCACGAAGCGCTTTGTTAGTATATTAATAATACGTAAAGAGAAACTTAATTACTATTTTGCTAAGAAATTAGTTCCTTAGTTCATTTTCAATTGTTTTTTCGTCAAAAGGTTTATAAAATGACACCGGTTAATAAAAAATCGCCCATATGGGAATATTATGAGATTTGTAGTGAAAATAATAAACTGGCCCAGTGTTTGTTATGTTGCATCAAGATCTCACGAGGTGGAGAAGGAAAGAAAGCAAGTAAGTAAAACGTTAGATTAATTTAATAGTTTCGAAATAGTTTTATTCACTTTATACGTTTACGTAGGTAGGTGGTTGTTTGTGAACTGGTTATGACTCGTACCTACTTACCTTGTTGTTATACTGTACCTATTTGTAGATACCTACTTACAAAAGAAAGGAGATCGATTTGCCGTAGTTGTTTCGGCATAAAGTTTTATAAGAAAATATTTATATAAGTACCTATATTTATTTGATTTTCTAAAAGGGAAATAAAATAACTTATTTAATTATAATTAATTTCAGTTTTTTTTATTTACAGCTACAACCTCTTTAAAAAACCATCTTAAAACTAAACATGCTGACCAATACGCTGCTTTAAATAATGTTCCATCGACAAATGGCAGCAACATGGGCGGTACTTCTACTTCTACCGATGCCAAGATGCCAGCAGAACCTGGAACGTCCAGATCAAAAGAACGGCAGCTCACCCTGAAGGAAACATCAGAAAGGAAATTGCTCTGGGACATTAATGATCCGAAATCAATAAAATATCATTACTTGATTGGCGAAATGATTGCTTTGGACAACGAACCATTGTCACTTGTGGAACGAGTTGGATTTCAGAGACTTATGGCAAACGCTTTGCCCCATTATAAAGTACCTGGTCGTACTTACATGACCGAGAAAATTGTTCCGGATATATACAACAGAATTTGTGCTAAAATAGAAGCCAGTATTTCACAGGCAGCAGCATTATCAGTGACATCTGATATATGGACATGCCAGCACAATAACGAGAGCTTTCTGAGCTTCACTGCGCATTGGATATCTCCAGAGTTCATTCTGGAACATGGCGTTTTAGCTATGAAATCATTTCCTGGCTCACATTCTGGTATCAATATTGCAAAAGAACTCAATGCTATTACAGAAAGATGGAATATTCCTCAATCCAAGCTCCATTTACTTGTCCATGATAGTGGCTCTAATATGATAAAAGGTGTGCGAGATGCAGGATATGATTCAGGCAGGTGCTTTATTCATTCACTACAACGAGCTATAGACCAGTCGCTACAATCTCAACTAGAAGTACAACAGATGATAGCTGCTGCGAGACGAATTGTTACGCATTTTAATCATTCTGGCTTAGCAGAGCAGAAACTTAAATCAATTCAACAAGAACTTAACTTGCCAAACCACCAACTAGTACAAGATGTGAGCACACGCTGGAATTCTACGTATTATTTAATGCAGCGATTATTAGAACAAAAGTGAGCTGTCGCCTTGTACATAACAGATCATGAAACTTTAATAAATCTGACACATGCTCAATGGGAACTATTGGAACAATGTATCAAACTCCTCAAACCATTCGAAGAAATAACAAAAATAACTAGCTCAGGTATTTCTTGCATCTCTGAAGTGATTCCACATGCAGTAACTTTATTAAAATATCTAGGTAAAGAAGAGACAGCTGAGAAAGTACCTAATTTAGTCACGATGAGATCTTCACTGCAGGCCGAGCTAGAAAAGCGATTCAGCTTCGATGATAAAAACAAATATCTGGTTGCTACTTTTCTGGATCCTCGCTTTAAAACGAGTTTTCTAGGATTGGTTCAAGCAGAAAGAGCAAAACAAAAAATTCTTCTAGAAGCTCTAAAAAAAAGCTGTGATGAACTAAGTAGTACCGATGACGATTCTTCTCCAGCGCGTAAGAAAAGAAACTTGAATGAAAATGATAAGACTGTTGAAATACACGACAGTTTCTGGAACTGCTTTGAAGAAGTCGCTACAGAAACAGATAATATTCGAACTGCTAATGATGAGGAGGACGTGGAGAAGAATGCTGTGGCAAACGAGTTGGATTTTTATTTGAAAACAGTTCGCCTAGATCGAAAGGCCCATCCTTACAAGTGGTGGTCAGCAAACGAACAACAATACCCGAACCTTTCGAAATATGCAAAAGTTTATCTTTCTTCGCCTGGAAGTAGCATTTATAGTGAGAGGTTATTTTCTGAGGCTGGTAACGTTTACGATGAAAAGCGCAATCGTTTGCTACCAAAAAATGCTGAAAAGCTCGTTTTTATCCATCACAACTTACCACTGATTAATTTTAACTACTAAAATGTTGTAATTTGGAAAAAAATACATAATTTTGAGTAAAATAACGTGTCTTTTTTTACATGATTTGCTATTCGGTATTCGGCCGAATAGTACGTACTATTCGGCCGAATACCGAATAGCAAGAAAAACGGCCGAATAGGCCGAATACCGAATAGTTGCCGAATATTCGTGGCATCTCTAATTTTTACCCGACTACGGCGAAGAAAAAAGGAAGGTATTGATTTTGGCAGCCTATTTATTATGTATGTTTGTAATTTGTTAATTGTGATGTGTTGTAATTTTAATGAAAGAGGTGTATTAGATTCCTAATAATATCCTGAGTCACATAATATGCTATTGGTATAATATACGTAGTACGATTAATTTAAAAAAATCTTGTATTTCTAACATTATTTCTAACATTTTGCTTTTTTTAATTTATAAGAATAAACTAATATCTACAAGATAAGTAGGTAGATTTAGTAGATAAGCCCTTGGTTTTTTATTCCATCATTCCATCACATGATATCATTTATATTAATCCAGCTGTCTTATGTTTATATTAATTAATAATTATTTCTTGAAATAAATAAATATGAAATGATTAAATAACTACAATAATATTACACATAGCGAAAAGATTTGATTGTTTAGTTTTTTTGTTGTTTGCATTGTATATATAGGCTCTAAAATTACTAGACCTATATTAATTAAATTTGCACGTACATACCTATAGGTACATGGGATATACTTTGTACTGCTTTCTTTTTTGATTTCTTCTATTTGCGCGCACGACTTTGTAACATCTAGTTTGCAGTGAAACATAAAAAATTACGTTTCCCTACAAATACATAAATTTTTCCATTCATATATAAGGTGAAGGAACTCTTTAACTCGCAACAGCCAATCTCCAATATTGGCTTGTTCGGGAGCTGGACGTAAACTTTCCAGAAACAATTCGGGTGAAGCGGTTCTCGTCTATTTTTTAGCCACACTATCACAGGGTTGCCAACTGTATTGTTATTTCCTTTCTAACGTTGCCGTGTTGGTAGGTGAAATTGCTGCATCTGGCCCGACCCTGCGTATCGTGCCGTTTGTTAACAGCGCAAACACTTTAAATTTCGTACGGAACGATTCAGTTCCCACGTTTGTTACTGAAGCTTCAAATATTATGTTTAGAGAATTTTGAATATAAAGTAGTTTGCAGTTTTTCCTTGAAAATTTTTGTTGGTTGCGCTTGGCTGGAATAAATTGTTGTTGACAAAAAATAAACAAAGTTTAAAGAAGCACCCGAATTGTTAAGCCGTGACCTAACTGATAAGATGCATTATTATACAGATATGAACACTCGCAATCACGGCAGTCGTTTCGCGTCGTTCGTCCGTTTGGGAGCTAGGATGCCACAGGCTAACACACACACATGTTAAACTTATAACACTGTTTTTGTCGGGGGTAAAAACCAAGTGGTTAATCTTTAATTGAGTCTTGTATATTTGACATTTTAACTGGTCTTTGTATAATATCTATGGATGATACACACCACTTCAATCTGGCCCCGTGCTAAGTATCCGAAGAACTTGTGTTACAGGTATCAGAAAACGGAAATATATTTAATGCTTTTATACTATTCCCATATTTAGAATTTTTACTATAATACGTACGGAGCAAAAATGGATATGAATACATATACATTAAACAGGAACTTTTTGCTCCTGTACAGGCCAGTATGCCAGTATGTTAGTAGTACACACGCGCCTCACGTATGCATCTTAGCTAAGCATATTTGTAAATTAAGACAAAGTTAACAATAAACAGTTGATCACGGGTCGTTATTAAGCACCAAAGAGTTTTCATCATTTATACCCTGACCCTATCATTTATCAGTATCAACCTATCAGATCAGCATCATCATCAGCATCAGCATTAGCATCATCATCAGCATCAGCATCAGCATTATCAACAAGTAGCAGCTGCACTTATCATCAACATCAAGGGTAGCGCGCTACATGTTTTGGTCCTTCGAGAAAAAAGAGCATCCTGTGGATTGAAAGCTACTAGTTTTGGTCCTTCGAGAAAAAAGAGCATCCTGTGGATTGAAAGCTACTAGTTTTTGGTTCTACGAGAGAAAATAGCATCCTGTGGATTGAAAGCTACAAGTTTTGGTTCTACGTAAGCAATTTTGGTGAGAAGATCAACTCATCTTTATCAGAAGCACATTCAACAGCGAGACGCATTGAGAAGACATCTTAAGAATATCATCTTATCAAGACACAATCGTCTCAAAATCATTATCAAGACGTTCTCACAAATCAGCAGGTATTACTCATTTGAAAAAATAATACCTTATTACCAGAGTTTAGAGTATTTTATTATCTCATTACGGTAGCGAATCGGCTCAACCGGTCTCCCACCAGCGGGTCGCCCCGGAAGAGTTGAGAACAGGACGCACATACTGTAAAGGGACTTTAAGTACGCTAAACATCTCTTTTATCATCATGCAAGAACTTCTAGAACGTCAGAACACTATCATCAAGGAGATCGAGAGGATCCACATTAATTATAAAAAGGATTCCGCAGACAGAAAAACATCGGAATACTTCAAAAAACGCATCGCAGCCATTGACAATCTGTGGGGAGAGTTTGAGCTCAATAACAAGACATTACAAGCAGCAGAAGATAGATCATCGGATTATTTTACAAGGGATATTTATGCCGAATGGAACACTTTTACACTTTATTACGCACACTCATGACTTCGGATTCAGAAAGGCCTCAGACTCCAACAATCTCGCAATTATCAATTTCAAAGGGCAGTCAGGCTACTCCCGGGGATGGATCGACACCCTCAACGTCTAAAGTCAGCCCAAGAACGGAATTTACAATCCCAAAAATTCAGTTCGGAAAGGTCGAATCACGCGAGGACTATCAGGAGATTTTGCTACAACAATACGCTAATTTCCGGGCCATGGAACGACAAGTGAAACGCATCAATGAACAGAACCCCGAAGAAAAATGGGAGATTGAGGACGAGTTACGTAACTTACAACAGCGCTGGCGGAACATCGATGAACTCCATTTGCGTGTAGACATTTTATCATCTGGAACCGACACACAATATGAACATTCATACACCGAAGTGGAGAAGAAATACATCAACATGAAAAGACATTTAAATCAAAAATTATATTCCCACGCACATATTCAACAATCGCTTCCCCATATAGAAATACCAACATTCACGGGAAATTATGGTCAATGGCCTGCATTTCATGACTTATACACCGAAGCGATACACAACAACAAATATATCACAAACGCTCAAAAAATGCAACATTTAAAATGTAAGGTGAAGGGGGAGGCAGAGCGTTTGATTCAACATCTTCACATTTCGGCGGAGAATTACGGGACTGCTTGGGAAATTTTAAATCATCGATATAATAATCCTCAGCTACTTTTTACAAACCAAGTTGAAATTCTTCTCAATCAAGCGAACAGTCACAAGCAGTCGTCATATGAATTAAAGAAACTCTATGACACAACAACAGAATGTATACACGCTATACACAATTTGGGAGTGGACACTAATAGCTGGGATCCGCTTTTGGTACACATTCTTTCGAAGAAGTTGGATATGGAGACCTACAGCGACTACAAGGAGTCTCGCAAGGAGCCGCGCTCTTTACCTACCCTTGACGAATTTATGACGTTCATTGAAAACAAGTTTACGGCATTAGAGCCTATTCAGCGAAGAGAAAAAGAAAATCAGAGCAATAGTAAACTAGTTTATCAGTCACCGAGGTCATCAAATTTTAACAAAACCGTTTCGCCATATCAACACAAACCTGTTCACAAGGGATTTTATCAAACTGCTGCGACTTACACACGCAAGCCTTGTGTTGTATGTCATGGATTTCATGACTTATACGTTTGTCAAACTTTCCTTAATCTATCAGGTAGAGAACAAATGGACACTTTACAAAAATTTAAAATATGTCCTAATTGTCTCTACACGCATCAGGATAAACCGTGTTATTCAACAAGGCGGTGCAAGGAATGCAATGAAGCACATAACACGAAAATTCATGGCTCAATTATGCAATCTAAATTAACGTCTACGAATAGCAAAGTGCAAGCAACGCATAACATGGTCGCGCCTTCACCTACAAACCACTCAGCAACAAGCGCTCCAAATTCAAGTAAACAACATCATACAAATTATGTCGCTACCGATAACGAAGAAATATTGCTGACTACAATGTCGATCAGAGTACAGTCAGCAGACGGAACATACATCACGTTAACGGCGCTCCTAGATCAAGGGTCCCAAGTAACTCTTATCTCAGAAAACGCTGCTCAGCTCCTAGGATTACAGCGCCAACGTTGTCACGCATCGGTGTCCGGCATTGGGCCTAGTACAAAACAAAGTAAAGGCATGGTTACACTTGTCTGCAAATCAATATATGACGATTATCAATTTACTACGGAAGCACTTGTCATATCACGTGTCATCAACAACTTGCCTAACTCTTCGTTTAGAATCGAATCCTGGCCTCATATTCAACATCTTAACCTCGCTGACCCAGAGTATAACATTTCAAAACCAGTTGATTTATTACTGGACGCCAGCGTATACTCTGATATAATCATGGACGGCCTCATAAGGGGGCCCCCACAAGCACCAATCGCCCAACATACAAAGTTGGGATGGATATTATCAGGCAATGTGAAAACGTTTAGCTGTAATATTGTCTTACATCAAGTAGAAGATTTGTCCAAGTACTGGGAAATAGAAGACATACAAGAGTCGAGTGTAAACTCGCCCTTATCAGAAGCCGAGCAATATAGTAAAGAAATATATCAATCAACAACAAAATGTCTTGAGGATGGTAGATACGAGGTAGCCATCCCTATGAAGCAAAATTGGGAGCAAAAACTAGTGGCACAAAATCATAAGGGCGCATACACTTCAAGGCTCATCACTGCAAAAACAAAGGTTGTTCCAACGAAGCAGCAAGCATTACCTAGACTGGAGTCACTAGGAGCATTATTACTATCCCAACTCATGAAGAAGGTTTTAGACACTATGTTCTCATCAAAGGAAATTCACATACATGCTTGGACTGACTCCATGATCGTCCTAGGATGGCTTCATGGAGACATATCAAAATGGAAGCAATTCGTCGCAAACAGAATACGACTTATCACACCGATCATTCCCGCTAAGTGTTGGCAGCATGTTAAATCAGAAGAAAACGCAGCAGACTGTGCAACAAGAGGCGTGAACATCACTTACCTTTCTGCTCACTCTCTATGGTGGGAAGGGCCTAAATTCATTTTAGAAAATAATCAAAAGGGAAACATTGAGACATATCAAGAACCAACACTTGAAAAAAGAAAGAGCTACAGTGTGCATACAGCCTTACAATCAAGCGCTGATTCGATCATTTAAAAATTGCTAGATGAAATGAGCTCTATCACTCGAATCGCAAAAACAATTGCGTGGATATCACGTTTCATTTATAGAGCACGTAAGAACGCTTGTCAAGAAAATAATTTAACGACAAGTGACATAGAAAGCTCCTTTAATTTAATTATCAAAACGGTACAGAGTTTTGAATTTTGTGAAGAAATATCATCTTTAAAGAAAAACGGAGTATTAAAATCTAACAGTAAACTTTTGAATTTAAATCCATATTTGGATAGCAAAGGTATTATGAGAGTAGGAGGACGATTAGAGAACACTATCCTGCGCTACGCTGCAAAACATCCGGTCATCTTACCTACCACAAGCAGACTCACGGAGCTCATCATAGATCAAGCGCACCGAACGACCCTGCACGGGGGCCCAAAACTTACATTATCATATATCAGGGATACTTACTGGGTCGTTAGCGGTGTACGCGCTGTAAAAAAACAATTACGTAATTGCATTAAGTGCCGACGCTTCAGTCAGACGACCAAGCATCAGATCATGGCGGACCTTCCCCCTTCTCGAGTAACACCCGCACGTCCATTTATCAATGTAGGCGTAGATTTCACAGGACATGTAGATGTGAAACTAAACAAGGGAAAGGGCGTCCGTACAAGCAAGGGATACATCGCTGTGTTTGTGTGCATGGCAACCAAAGCGGTGCACTTAGAACTGGTATCCGATTTGAGCACTGAAGCATTCCTGGCAGCGCTCCGGCGTCTATGTGCACGACGCGGCACTCCAAAAAATATATATAGCGATAACGGGACAAACTTCGTTGGCGCTTCAAATTTCCTGAAAAGGGAATACAAGGAAATTATCAGCAATATTAATCGCGACGTCATCGATAAGATCAGTGAGATAGGCATAACATGGAACTTCAATGCGCCGTCCTGGCCTTCTGCAGGTGGTTTATGGGAAGCCGCTGTCAAGAGCCTTAAACAACACCTGAAACGAGTGATGGGGGAACAAAAACTCACTTATGAGGAATTGACCACCTTACTTCACCAGGTCGAAGCATGTATGAACTCCCGTCCGCTATGCGCTCTCACAGAAGATCCTGACGACATCTGCCTCACTCCAGGGCACTTTCTTGTCGGTGGTCCACTTCTATCCAGACCCCAGACGGATCCGGAAATCACCAATTTATCATCGAGATGGCAACTAGTACAAACTATGAACAAGCAAATATGGAAGCGCTGGTCTCGGGAATATTTACAAAACCTTCAAACAAGAACAAAGTGGACCACACCTATCAAGGACATCGAACTGAACGACATAGTTATTATTAAAGAAGACAATATGCCGCCGGGGAAGTGGGCCATAGCACGTGTGTGTGAACTTCATCCCGGAAAGGACGGACATACCCGGGTCGTCACCGTAAGAACACAACATAATGTCGTCAAACGACCGGTCAGCAAATTAATAATATTACCGGTTGAAGAAAAACACAAAATCTAGATCACAATGCAAGGGTCAGTGTGTCATTGTACGCGTATGACCCGCACCTATCAGTCAGCTGTAAGAAACCTTCCGCTGAATAATCATAACAAAGCAATGCTCGAACAGGTGGATCAAATTACACTCTAGCGCAGCGTGGCTAGACATCAGCTGTGGACAACGTCACGAGCGCGTCACGTTCCAGCCAGCCTGACGTCATACTTTCACATATGAAGGAGACATCACGACCATAAGAGAGCATCGAAGAGCAGTCGCAAGAGGCAGCCATAGCAAACCACGCTGCGGACTTCCAGATACGAGAAGCTGGTCTGGCCGTCACCGTCGCCATTAATAGATATACATTTTACATTTAATTTAATTTACATTTTATATTTAAATTGTATTTAGGTATAATATTTATTCCTTTTTTTTGTTCCTTTTTAGACTGGCAAGATGTACAGGCCAGTATGCCAGTATGTTAGTAGTACACACGCGCCTCACGTATGCATCTTAGCTAAGCATATTTGTAACATATATAAATTAAGACAAAGTTAACAATAAACAGTTGATCACGGGTCGTTATTAAGCACCAAAGAGTTTTCATCATTTATACCCTGACCCTATCATTTATCAGTATCAACCTATCAGATCAGCATCATCATCAGCATCAGCATTAGCATCATCATCAGCATCAGCATCAGCATTATCAACAAGTAGCAGCTGCACTTATCATCAACATCAAGGGTAGCGCGCTACAGCTCCTATTTAGTATTTATATAACTGCGACATATCCATATACATTAAACAGGAACTTTTTGCTCCTATTTAGTATTTATATAACTGCGACATATCCATATACATTAAACAGGAACTTTTTGCTCCTATTTAGTATTTATATAACTGCGACATATCCATATACATTAAACAGGAACTTTTTGCTCCTATTTAGTATTTATATAACTGCGACATATCCATATACATTAAACAGGAACTTTTTGCTCCTATTTAGTATTTATATAACTGCGACATATCCATATACATTAAACAGGAACTTTTTGCTCCTATTTAGTATTTATATAACTGCGACATATCCATATACATTAAACAGGAACTTTTTGCTCCTATTTAGTATTTATATAACTGCGACATATCCATATACATTAAACAGGAACTTTTTGCTCCTATTTAGTATTTATATAACTGCGACATATCCATATACATTAAACAGGAACTTTTTGCTCCTATTTAGTATTTATATAACTGCGACATATCCATAT
Organism: Celastrina argiolus; assembly: GCA_905187575.2. Taxonomy (NCBI): domain Eukaryota; kingdom Metazoa; phylum Arthropoda; class Insecta; order Lepidoptera; family Lycaenidae; genus Celastrina; species Celastrina argiolus. The sequence continues at coordinate 10,184,203 of LR994589.1, forward strand.
ACATTAAACAGGAACTTTTTGCTCCTATTTAGTATTTATATAACTGCGACATATCCATATACATTAAACAGGAACTTTTTGCTCCTATTTAGTATTTATATAACTGCGACATATCCATATACATTAAACAGGAACTTTTTGCTCCTTCGGCGGGATTCGAACCCGCGATCTCCGGCTTGAGCGCTCAACGACTGGGCTACATAACAGAGGTCGTTATTTGTATACAGGCTATAATATAAATGAGTGATGATACTTTAGGGTGTGTAACAGCGCTGAAACAGGTACTTTCACAGTATGCTCTACATAGGAGGCGCATACAGACCCTAATTATTATCACTCATTTACACCTTGTATATTTCACCATCGATTACTTCGATATAAATGCAATTTAAATAATTAATATTCGCGATCTGGTAAATATCTTGCAGGAGATAGTGCAAGGTGAGGATTATTTATAGTATCGCTCTGGCAGCGGTTCAACCGGCCGGCGCGCCGTCAGTCCACACTTTTCATCACAGGCACGCGTCTCCATGAAATCATAGCACAATAAGTTAAGAAATAGCTCTAAAAATACGTGCGAACACCTGAAAATGCATAATTTATTTATGTATTTATCATACAAGAAAATTTAACTTTAAATATTACAACAAAAAAAAAACAATAAAATAAAATATTATTAAATATAATATTTTTCAACTGCTGGCTTACTCCCGACACAATCGAAAATCGAATCAGTTCAATCTCAACGGCTTTTGGTAATTTATTTGGTGGATTACTTTGAAACTAACCAAGATAAAGAAAATCGTTAGATAGAGGTAAATTTTTGTAATCCCGACCATATCGACTGATAATCAAATTAAACAAAAGTCAATTTATTCGGGAGTATGCGGCACGATCGAATCTGAATTAAAATCAAATTAGTTTGCAGAGTAAGGCCCCTGGTTTGTGAATGTTTTACAGGCTTTTGTTTCGGTCTCGTGTCGAATATCGTTAGGCAAGCTATTTTATAGATATTACTTAATATCCTTTTATTTATTTATTAAATCCGCGGGGCGTCGGAAAAAGAATAACACCTCCCCATCGAATATCTTTCCTGTGGGTTTCGTAAAGCGTTTCTGCGAACATTTTATTATTTTAAAACTGCGCTCGCCAATCCGCCTACCAAGCGTGGCATATATGGCTAATGGCTTTACTCATAGATAATTACCTCGCATGAAATACTTTGCGAAGGCTTATGTCCAGCAGAGGGTGTCGGAGCTGAAATGATGATGATCATTAGTTTTATGTATCCACATAGTGGATTTTTTTAACGAGGATTTTCTTTTTACTAAGTTTTTGTAGTCGGCACATTTATGTGATACTACTGCACAAGGCGTTGTAAAATCCCTTGAAATAAGTGAGCGTCCAAAACCTACTTATTGTTAGTTTCATTTTTACCAACAATTTTCAGCATAATATGTCCGTTCTGCTGGTGAATGGTCGGCTATTGTTTATTATTAATTACATTAATATTATCTATTTACTAACTTTTTATGAATGTATATGTATACATTAATTAAAAGTTATAGCCACAGTTATTTAGTTATGGAAGGCATGCACGAGCAGCGCAAACGGCTTTAATCCAAACTTTAAGTAGTTTCCGTTATGGTTTGAAAGGACCGACACAAGAAACATAGTATACGATCCTTTTAAAACAAAACCGAACTATCACACTTGTTCTTACTGTATTACTTTCAGCAGCAATTGAAAGGATTTCAAAATAAAACCGAACTATCACACTTGTTCCGATTTTTTTACTTTTAGCAGCTATTTGCGCAATCTGCTTTTACATTCTTCACTTATAATATAATATCCCTACTACACTGATAATAATTAATAATTAGGAAATATTTTGTTCCTTTGTTTAAAAGATCTGAAACTTTTGGACTGATTTAGATTAAAGGGTAATGTAGAATTTTGTAGCTTTTAATTTCAACACGTGTAAAGTAAACCACCAGAAATACTTATTTCTAAAATATATTTATTTAAGGTCGCTTAAAATATCTAAGGTTATCAGCGACCACAATAGCAAACTCAATTAAACTGTATAAGTTACAGCATTTGAGAAATTTAAGAAGGTTAGTACACATATCCAGTCAACAAAACATCTATCATCAGTGAATAAAAAAAAATCTGAACGGTAAAGAAAAAAATAAAATATGCTTTACAGTAAATGGTAAACTACATCTTAAACAGGTAAAAAATGCTGTTCGAAAATAAATGAGAGTGAGATGTATTGGTGTGGTCTATTCTTAGCCCTGTAATTACACATTGGTCCTTTCTACTTAGTTTATATTTAATTTCGGATTTTAAAATATGCTTCCTGAATTCCTCGCAGAATTTTCTTTTATGAACGAAGTCGAAGGCGGCATATAGTATTTCGTAAAATGAGCACTATTTGCTTACTTTGTAAGCAAATCGCGGTATGACACGGGAAATTGAGAACTCAGACACCCCCCCCCATGTTACTGTGTTCCTTTAGAAAACATGAAAATCCCACCAAAAACATTTTCATGTAAAAATGTTACCAAGACGAGTCTAGCTTACTCTGTGAAAAAGTTATCAGATATCGTATAAAGCCATGTTCTAAAGACTACTCGCCCTAAATCTACCAGCACCTTGATCAAAATCTATCAAAAAGTGGACAAATCCCATGTAGAACCAAAGTTCTTGATCTATGCGCCCTTACTTTACTAGGCTTAGCTTCACTTACTCTACATTTCAGTTAAAACGTGATACTTGGCCGTTTTGCTACCGTTACGAAGATTTTATAGGCATTCATTTATCGTGTGTGAAATAAAACGGCCAAGCATCACGTTTTAACTGAAATGTAGAGTAAGTGAAGCTAAGCCTAGTAAAGTAAGGGCGCATGCCGCATAGATCAAGAACTTTGGTTCTACATGGGATTTGTCCACTTTTTGATAGATTTTGATCAAGGTGCTGGTAGATTTAGGGCGAGTAGTCTTTAGAACATGGCTTTATACGATATCTGATAACTTTTTCACAGGGTAAGCTATATAGACTCGTCTTGGCAACATTTTTACATGAAAATGTTTTTGGTGGGATTTCATTTATTTTTGTTAGTTGGTTAATGGACTTGTTTGAGTTTAAAAATAACCTATTTTGACCCCGGGCAATTAATTTCGCCTTATTCTTCGTCTGGAATTTAGATGATTTATTGTATTTCTCTTTCATTTGATACCCATATTGTGAGAGTACCTGTGAAAACGATAAATCGCTATTTTGGATAAAAAATTCATGAAATCTTGTATGAATTGTATTTGTTTTCTCAAACTCTCTCATCATTTGTTACCCATATTGTAGGGGTTGATAATAAAACTATAAGTCTCCATTGTGGCTGTGTAACACCGAACTTCAATAAAACACCTCACTACTATAATTGAACTCTCTTTATACTGTATTCTTGTTTTTTTTTCGAAAGTGCTATAACTAGCCGGGTGGCTAGTTGTTTAGTCATAAGCTTGTTTAATAATTTTAATTTTAATATCTCCCACACTGATTTCGGTGACGGTGACCGGTTTCATTAAAACCAGTCCAGCTACGCAGGAGTTATTTTATAGTTCCCAAGTGTGTGCGCAATGCATAGAAGCACTCTCTTTTTCTTCACTCTCGTAACCCACTGGGACGGATAACCGACACGACTGGCGGGGGATCAAGCGCAGGGCCGACTTTTTACATGACCATTCGACGCATGGATCATATTTCTTGTCAGCCAATTAGGTGATCAGCCTGCCTTGTCTAAACCAAACTTAAAACGTGTTCCAACTTGGGAATCGAACCCACGACGACCACAGACGAGAGCCAGGCTCTAAACCACTAGACCACGGAGGCGTAATAACTAAAATTGTATAAATAAATTAATCGTGTCATATTGAAACTTATAAAATTTTGTCATGCGCCGATCAATTAAAAGTCGATTAAGTACTTAATTTATGGTTACAAATCTTTGAGTATCGAAGTTTTTACAATTTAGACTGCGAAAAATCTACGCATTTGAAGTTTTATGTAACGTTTGTTTTTCGTTTATTGTAATCATTATAAAACGTTACCGACTGTTAAATGTTTGTGTTTAGATGTTTCACAGTTCTAAACATAGATGTCGCTGTTAGGCACCTGCATCGCGCTATCGAGGTGTCGAACGATTTTTATATAACTTTCCGTCACGACGCCTGCCGATGCCCAGCGCCGCGACGCCCAGCGCCGCGACGCCTAGCGCCGCGACGCCTGCCGACGCCCAGCGCCGCGACGCCTGCCGACGCCCAGCGCCGCGACGCCTGCCGACGCCCAGCGCCACGACGCCTACCGACGCGACGCCTACCGACGCTCAGCGCCGCGACGCCTGCCGACGCCCAGCGCCGCGACGCCAAGCGCCGCGACGCCAAGCGCCGCGACGCCTACCGACGCGACGCCTAGCGACGCTCAGCGCCGCGACGCCTGCCGACGCCCAGCGCCGCGACGCCTGCCGACGCCCAGCGCCGCGACGCCTGCCGACGCCCAGCGCCGCGACGCCTGCCGACGCCCAGCATCACGACGCCTGCCGACGCCCAGCGCCGCGACGCCTGCCGACGCCCAGCGTCACGACGCCTGCCGACGCCCAGCGTCGTGACGCCTGCCGACGCCCAGCGCCGCGACGCCTGCCGACGCCCAGCGCCGCGACGCCTGCCGACGCCCAGCGCCGCGACGCCTGCCGACGCCCAGCGCCGCGACGCCTGCCGACGCCCAGCGCCGCGACGCCTGCCGACGCCCAGCGCCGCGACGCCTGCCGACGCCCAGCGCCGCGACGCCTGCCGACGCCCAGCGCCGCGACGCCTGCCGACGCCCAGCGTCGCGACGCCTGCCGAAGCCCAGCGCCGCGACGCCTACCGACGCGACGCCTAGCGACGCTCAGCGCCGCGACGCCTGCCGACGCCCAGCGCCGCGACGCCTGCCGACGCCCAGCGTCGCGACGCCTGCCGACGCCCAGCGCCACGACGCCCAGCGCCGCGACGCCTGCCGACGCCCAGCCCCCCGACGCCCAGCGCCGCGACGCCTGCCGACGCCCAGCGCCACGACGCCCAGCGCCGCGACGCCTGCCGACGCCCAGCGCCACGACGCCCAGCGCCGCGACGCCTGCCGACGCCCAGCGCCATGACGCCCAGCGCCGCGACGCCTACCGACGCCCAGCGCCGCGACGCCTACCGACGCCCAGCGCCGCGACGCCTGCCGACGCCCAGCGCCGCGACGCCTGCCGACGCCCAGCGCCGCGACGCCTAACGCCGCGACGCCTACCGACGCCCAGCGCCACGACGCCCAGCGCCGCGACGCCTGCCGACGCCCAGCGCCGCGACGCCTGCCGACGCCCAGCGCCGCGACGCCTGCCGACGCCCAGCGCCGCGACGCCTGCCGACGCCCAGCGCCGCGACGCCTACCGACGCGACGCCTAGCGACGCTCAGCGCCGCGACGCCTGCCGACGCCCAGCGCCGCGACGCCTGCCGACGCCCAGCGTCGCGACGCCTGCCGACGCCCAGCGCCGCGACGCCCAGCGCCGCGACGCCTGCCGACGCCCAGCGCCGCGACGCCTGCCGACGCCCAGCGCCACGACGCCCAGCGCCGCGACGCCTGCCGACGCCCAGCGTCACGACGACTGCCGACGCTCAGCGCCGCGATGCCAAGCGCCGCGACGCGCCCAGCGCCGCGACCTTCAACCGTCCGCAGCAATCAAAAGTGGCTTTATAACTATTAACTGAAATGACTTTCTTTATGTTCCGTTTATTACTAAGTAGTAAGAACGTCGATATCGATCGTCGATAACCAAATCCAGACACTTTTCCAGATACTTCATAAGCTAATAGGAGCAATTAACAATATTTTTACTATAATATTATTTTAAGTTTTTACACAGTGACGAGTACCTATCCAGTACAAACCAAATTCTTTATTCTGCTAAAGGTATTCTAGATTCTAAGGGCCGGTTTCTGAAAAGCTAAACAAATCTATAAATCTATGATGATATAAATCGTATGTATGTCAACCAATCGGTGCATTTTAGTGAATTAAGATACTCTATCGTAAACATTTTAACCAGCCTTGCGAGTAGATTTGATTAGCATTTCAGAAACCAGCCATAATGTATCAGTTTAATATGACTCGCCCACAATATTTTGTGAGAATTTTTTCAAAAACAGAAACGATTTATGTTATTGTCCATCAAATCAAGTGCTTTATTTTGTGCAAAATAAGAGGAGAACCCCGTACTTTACGACGCAACAACTTAATATTAAGGATGTCTTTATAAAGTCGACAGATTTTCTAGACTTCGCTTCTTAGCGGAGTTTTGTTATAAATTACTTTAAAAGGAATAAGCGCATCGTTTTATAGAAACAAGAGTTTTATACATTATACGTTTAAGAAAATCTCCTTAAATATTGTATTGCTTACTTATGTTTCTTAATTATGTAGTATAATATGTAGGTGTAGTGGTTTATAGCTTGGCTCTTGACTCGGAGGTCGTGGGTTGAGTTCCTGCGTGTTAAAAGAACAAAATTTTTTTTTATTAGGACAATGCCGGCCGATCACCTCCTTGTCTGACAAGAAAGATGATCCGTGCGTCGTATGAGCATGTACAATTATGTCAGTCCTGTGCCTGATCTCCCGCAATTCTTGTCGATTATCAGTCCCACGGCTACGAAGGTGACTCAAGAGAGAGAGTGCTTCTAGGTATTGCGCATATACTTGGACACTAAAAAAAAACCTGCGTAGCTGCCCGCCACCGTCATCGGAATGGGCCTAGGAGACATTATAAAAAGGTATATAGTATAATGTATAGTATAATTGTTTTAAAAATAACCTGTTTCTTAACCCGGTTAAGTGTAGTGTAATTAGTTTTAGTCTCAAACGCAAGCCAATTCTTTTTAAATACAAACTTAGTGGTAAAACATTAAAGAGAACATCAGAGATCAGAGATCTTGGTGTCCTGATGGACTCTAAACTTACATTTGTTTCACATATTAATCAAATTTTACATAAAGCTTACAAACAAATGGGTTTTATTCTACGTATCTGTAAACCTTTTAAAAATTCTTATACATATACAAGATATTATATTACAGTTATGTTCGTAGTCACTTAGAATTTGCTAGCATGGTGTGGTCTCCGCAATATAAAATTCACTCTGAGAGATTAGAAACGTTACAGAAAAAAATTATAAAGTGCTTAGAATTTAGAATGGGTAACTTATATACTGATTACGAATTATCGATCTCTAGATATAAAATACCAACATTGGCGAAACGACGTCTAGTGTGTGATGTTGTGTACCTATACAAAATAATTAATAACATAGTAGACACACCTGAGCTACTTAGCAATATTGAATTTCGTGTGTCCCGTAGACAAGAAAGGAATGTTAGGAAAAGAAACCTTTTTAATGTACCACAATTCAGGACTTCTAATGCTGGTAATGCTTTCGTTAGAAGATCTTGCAATATGTATAATAGGTATTTTGTTGATTTGGATTTGTTTAATAGCTCTTTATATAAAATAAAACAAAATTTAAACGATAAAATTAAAAACATTGTTATAAGCTGGTGGAGGTATGGGTTGTAGCTTTTAGTTTATATAATTCTCACTTTTTGTTACTCTTTTATGGAACTGTAGGTTTTTTATGTTTAAAATGTGTATTAGTTCATAAAATATGTTTATATAAACAACTGTTTGTTCCTAAATAAATAAATAAAAAAAAATAACCCGATATATCTATAATAGGTTATAGTTTATTAGGTATTAATGTAACCTGTTATACTTTTAAACACAAGGCACACTTTTCTGATTAGTTGATGAGTTTATTAATTACCAAATTTTATAATTAATCACAAAGTAACCTCTTAGAATAATTTTGTAATCTACGCAAAAAAGTGACTTTGCGCTGTGTTATAATATATGCAAGATTGTACTATTTCTTGGTGTACTTATTTAAATAATAAAGTTGTAGCCAAGTACTGTATTATGAATGAGACTTTAAACCCCACACCAATTTTTAAAAACTATGAATATTAATGGAACAAATTAACATCAATTACATCAATTCGATCTCAGTTGCGTACACTTGGCACGTATTTTATTTAAGCCATTTTACTTTGCCAGATTGACGGAGCATTTTAAGAATGATAATGACAACCTAATGGTACAAATGGTACCTTGACAGTTTCCAAAGAAGTAAATTATGAACACCCTACTATACTGTAGCGCACCCATGCCACACTAATAAAAAGCAAAAGAAAATAATAGTGTACCTGTGGCATCGAACGCAATTTATGGGAAATATCAAATAACCCTTTAGGTATAGTGTATTCGATGCATATTTGTGGCTAAAAAATCTTTGTGCAAGCTTTTATAAAGAGCGTATTTTTTAAATTCATTTTCATTAATTTTCAAAGCCGAAACATCCCCGCACATTCAACCTACATGCCTCTTAATTACGTTTATAAATTAACAGTGAAAGTCATTCTTGTCACAAACCGTAAATAAAAATGACTGGTGTGCTAATATCAAATATTTCTTTTTACGAATGCTGAACAATATTATAAAAAATATATTATACGAGTAATTAGGTTACCGTTCTGCAGCACTGGCTATTTCAAATTAAATTAATTTTGTTTGGCTAAGAATTCTAATTTCAAATTAATGTAAATTTAAAAACATGGAACTCGTTTTCCAAAAGCAGTCATTTGTTTATTGATTAGTGTTACATTTTCAAGATGTGCCTTACACTGCTCAACAGACACACAAATGGAGAAATTTTGAACCGCATTGTTATCTGCGATGAAAATTGGATTCTGTTTGATAACCGTAAGCGCTCAGCAAATTGGTTGGATTCTGTTCAGCACTTATACAATGTCCTAAACGAAAACTTACCCATAATAAAGTGATGGTCAATGTTTGGTGGTCTAGCGCCGGTGTGACTCATCACAGCTTCTTGTCAAACAGTGTGAGCATTACTGTAGTTGTGTACTGTAAATAGCTTAACACAATTATAGAGAAGCAGGCACATCCCCAACCAGCATTGATTAATCGCTCGTCTCCGCTGCTCCTGCACGACAGCGCGCGACTTCATACTGCACAGCTGCAGGCGATCTAGAAGTTCCAAGAACTGGGGTTGGAAGATCTTCGTCATCCGACCTACTCACCAGACTTTTTGCCGACAGACTACTAGTTACTTTTTCCAGAATCTGGATAACTTCTTGGCGGGAAAGAAATTCAATACCCGAGAGGCAGTACAAAATGCGTTTGAAGAATTTGTCGTCTCCCGTCCAGCTGATCTCTTTAAGGAGGACGTCAATAAACTGCCACTGCGTTGGCAATGATGCATGGGACTTCGATTAATATAAAATATACATTTAAAAAATCCTTAAATTTTTTCATAAAAAGCGGCATTTTCACACCTAACCTATCAAATATGTAGTAAAAAGTAAGTATCGTAAAAGATTGATTTCCAATTATTTGTAACATAATTTTTTAATTATCACCTCCACTACTGAACATAAGCCCCAAATTATTTCATAGGGTGTAGTTGCCACCACGTTTGGCAATCGGGTTGGCGAGCGCAGTTTTAGAGCGGAAACGCTGCTGACATATCTGTCGCCTTTTACGATACCCACGGTGTAATTGATGGGGAGGTGAAGTTCTTTCTCCGGCACCCCACAGATTCCAATTATATAATTTTCTAATCAAGGAAAGATCAGTCAATACCCAGACGTACATTGAGAAGTAAATTGTCATAAATCTATCATATCCGTGTTATACGGTCATTATTGTAAGTATTCCTTGAGCAGTGTTATCAAGTCAAACACTATTATGATTCTTGTCCTTACTGTTTCTTCCCGGGAGCGTGGCAGGGCGGGCGGCGCGGCTGGGCGGGCGGCTCTGCGCAGTGAATACATATAAATTGCGAGCTTACACCCACATAAATTTCTGTTTCAAATGCAAATGCAAATTAGGGCTTAACCGTACATTGAATGTCTCTGGTTTTCGATTAACTGACTTGTTGCCGTCTAATCGAACTCTCGACTATTGTGATGATTACCCTTCCCACTCTGATTAAATAAGAACATAAGTTATTTGTTTAATAAATTTATATTATTATTATCATCAAATAATATTTAACACTGACTACTTAACATAATATGTAAAGTATGTATATTATTTACTTTGCCTGGGAACACAAGACAGGGGAGTATTAATATATATATTTATATATAAATGTTACAACTACTATAAAATTTGTACAGATGTGTTCTCTGCATATTATGTTAAGTCTTCAGTATTCCCATCATAAAAAATAATTATTTTTAAATTATCTCCCATGAAATTCTTTCAACAATATATGACTTTCTATTGAATATATTATACAGTACAATAATTCATCAATAATATCAACTCTATACCCCCACTCCCAATACATTAACGGTAACTGACACATTTTCCAGTTGCATCGAATAGGTCGTCCCGTCACATCATTTAACATATTTCATTTTCACGAAATGGAAGTTTTTATAGCGGCTGCCGTAAAACGGTTTATGGTACGCATCGTAAATCCACATTAGAAGTACGGCGAATTCCATAAGCTGCCGACAAAAAGCGCGCCGAAACGTTAACCGAATAAAGAAGTTGGCAGAAGCGAACAGGGCACGTCCTGGGCAGCCTGGGCTCATGTTGATAATTAAATCGCCCGACTTCATTAAGAGTGCCCACCCGGGGCATTCCTTTTGTAGGATAATTAGGTAGGTTTTTTCTCCATATTATTTTTGATCGACTTATTGTATGATGCGAGCGTTGCACAATTGCTATCAGTATGTTTTCTCATTCACTCATAAAAAATGGTTACCGATTATGGCTCGTGGGTGGGTACCTTTACATTCAAAGTTTACGACGGAACCAAAGGTGAAAGTGTGTATAGCTCGTACTTTTAACGTAATTAATAAAAACCTTAGCATCTTTAGTGTTTACACACTTCTGGGAATCACGCCCACGTATTACAAATAACTTTTGGGAAAATGGCGTGGGTTATGACTTTTTAAATACCACCTTAACCCAATATTTAATCAAGCACTTGTTATCTTGGCATCAAGCGACTGATTTATCGATTTTCAAATCATAAATAGAAATTAGTGCGAAATACACAGAAGCCCCTTTCTTTACTCTCGTATGCCGATTCTCTCTTATTTAGATATAACTAACTATAATCAGAATTAAGATTAGCGAACCGAATAGCGGGATCAGATGCAGGCACGACTTTTTACATGCCTATCGATGCATGGATCATCTTTCTTGTCAGGAAATCGGTGATTAGCTGGCATTGTACTAATCAAACTTGAAAACAGGATATTAACGATCGAATAAACCACGATCACCAAAGTTGAAAGCCATACTCTAAACCACTCAAATCAAATTAAATCAAATATTTTTATTCAGAGTAAATTTTACAAAAAAATGTTATCTGAACGTCGTTTCTATATGATGCCTACCACCGGTTCGGGAACTAGCCCAGCAAGAAGAACCGGCGTAAGAAACTCGCATGGGGCCGGCCATCTTTTACCAAAAAGATGGAAAAATTCTCTTTTAAAAAAAAGTATAATAACATGAGTACATTCTATATATAAGTAGCCTTGTAGGCTACTTTATTCCCAAGATGTGCTATAATCATTAACTTTATAGTAAGCTTTTGCACACAAACGTTCTTTGACTACTTTCTTAAACTTATTAGTTGAAAAATTTTGAACGTTTTCTGGGATCATATTGTATAGGTGTATACATTGGCCTTTAAACGAATTCTTTACTTTGCTTAGTCTAGTCACTGGAACAACAAGTTTATTCTTATTCCGAGTATTTCTATTATGATTATCACATTTTCTTATAAACAGGATTACATTTTTCTTAGCATATAATACATTAGAGAGGATATACTGAGAAGCTACAGTTAGTATTACAGTTTCCTTACTAGACTGCTAGACCACAGGCGTGTAGAACGGGCCCCTGATTCAAGATGCCGTCGCTATTAATCGCTTACGAGGTTCGAAAACAAAATGTATGGAATAAGCTTCGCTAAATGAGAAGCGAATTCATGTCATTTAGCGAACCTTATGTCAAATTCCATACATTTTCTTTTCAAACTTCGCCAGCGATAATAGTCATGCCATCTTGAATGAATAAGGGCCCTGTACTGTTTTACTCTAGAACTATTGGCACAGTTGGCATCTGTATCTGTATGGTGTAGGCGCGATTCGTGGGCAACACTTTACAAGCCAAATTAAGTGCCCCTGTTAAGAAGTTTCAGTCTGCGTATTTTGGTCACGTCAGCATTGTTATTCTTCCCTTGAATCCCTCGGGAATCGATGGAACGTCACCAGTACGTCGAAATTTTATTTAGTTAGAGGCAGTTATTTATTTCATTGCACCTGTAGACATGTTTTACATTGAGACAGTAATTTGACAAACAAAAATTTACTCTTGTCGTAAATTTACTCGTAGTTCTGAAGCCTTGAATTATTATTATTAATTTGTGAATATTGAGACGTGGATCGACTGAATTTCAATGGAATGTTTCAAAATCTTAGTAGTGTCATCGTTTGCTAATCCTTTTTACCCGACTACGGCGAATCCAAAGGGAAGGGTTATAGATTTGGTACTTAGTGTATGTATGTATATTTATTTAACTGTAGCACCTAACGGTCTTACGATTGTAATGAAAGTGGTGTCAATAAATAATTATAGTAGTTGGCATAACGTTTGCGTAAAAAGTTATTTTCATTTTCAACAGTTTTCAATTTAGTGTGACATGGTCAGTTTATAGTAGAAATTCAAAATTGACATATCAAAACCGAATTTTGCAGTTGCACATTATAAATTTAACTTGAATAGGGATACTAGGAAACACTCCGTATCGATTCAGATTTTACGATCTGTTCGTTCAGTGATAAATAATATTGGGTTTAAAATTAAATCTCCCGTTAAAATTTAGTTGGCAACAGCAGTTGCAGATCGCATCTGAGGCGGAGCGACGCCCGCACTCCCGCGCACCGCCATCGTACCGCGAGTGTTGTGCATATCAATTAAATATTACTTATGTAACAGGTGTTATATAAGTGCATTACATAAGTGAATACAAAGTAAGTCCCCGAGTATTTGATGCTCTATATAAATAGTAATGGTGCATTCTATTTTATTGTCAATCGATTGATAATACGGTTTTTGTTTAGTATTTATGCTCCATAATAATATGAATGGTTATGTGATTTACTGCAAATTAATTTAATAGTTTATTATAATACTAGGTTTAGCCCCACCGAGTTATCATAGTTATAGTTCAGTATCCCACGGGTACACTGTATTTTATTGGGATAAAAAGTAATCTCAGCTTTAATTTAGAGATTAAACTACTACTGTAACAAATTTTATCCATTAATCCATCATGATAGATGATTTGCACATCCGCGCAATATTTTACATTTGTAATAATATTAGTAGTAGCTGTAACAGTCGCATATATGACTTCTAAAAGCCTTAATAAGCAGTTTAAATATTTAAATTGCCAAAAAAAAACAATTCCTTAAAAAAAAGGGATTTAAAATACCATTTCATAAGACTTTAATAAATATTAAATAAATAAGAATTCAGAATTCCAAAAATAAATATTGATATAATTGGTAGTTTGTGAATCTTTTAAAGAATGTAATCAATTTGTTAAAATGGAGGTCCGGGGGTTGAATTAAAACATAGTGACGCCCCGATATTAGACCGTTTCTGATTTATACGTCAATTTGTATTTGTAATAGTGACCTGACCTCCTGAGGTTAGGTACTTAAACCTGTTTAAGTCCGCCCAAAGGTCATATAAACTCTGAAAGTAGTTTAGATCTTCAAGATTTTTACCTTCTCGCTAATAGAAAAGTATAATTACTAACTATGATTAGTTAATTTTTTTAGGTTAAATTTGAATACTCTAACTTCAACTCTCGAATCTATATCACGGAATAAGTACATTCAAACCAACTTTCTTCATATTCAGTAATTTTGAAACTGCTATTCTGAAGACTCAATCATCAATGTTTTATTTAGAAGCGTAGATCATTTCCCAAGTATACATTCCCACAGAAATGTATTTTAAAAATATCTCATGTAAATTGACTGACAGTGTGCCGGGTATGTTGAACGAAGAGGATTCACTGTATAACTTGGAATATTCTGCGATCTCTCCAAGGCATTTGACTGTGTGCAGCACACAACATTGATCAGGAAACTAGGCCACTATGGGGTAAAGGGTCAGGCACTCGCCCTCTTGAAATCATACTTATCAAATAGAACTCAGAGGGTTGAGGTAAATGGAAAAAAATCTGTAGGCTCTAAAATAGAGATGGGGGTCCCACAAGGATCTATTTTAGGTCCTTTTTTATTTTTAATTTATATAAATGACCTACCATACCTCATAAATGAAAAACATGGGATAGTATTATTTGCTGATGATACGTCTCTTATTTTTAATATGAAACGACAAAATACATGCCACGACGAAGTAAATAATGCTCTCTCAAAGATAGTACATTGGTTTAGTGTCAATAATCTTTTACTAAATAATAAAAAAACAAAATGTGTCAAATTCACATTGCCAAATGTAAGGCAATTTGAAACCAATGTGCTATTAAATAATGAACGTATGGAACTAGTGGATACAGCAGTATTCTTAGGTATAACATTAGATTCAAAACTTCAGTGGGGCCCTCATATTGCTAGGCTGGCCGACAGACTCAGTTCAGCAGCATACGCAGTTAGTAAAATTAGACAATATTCAGATGAAAGTACAGCACGTCTAGTGTATTTTAGTTACTTTCATAGTATAATGTCCTATGGCATTTTGCTATGGGGCAACGCTGCAGATATAAATAATATATTTGTGCTGCAGAAGCGAGCTGTTCGGGCAATCTACAAACTGGCCCCTAACACCTCACTTAGAGAAAAGTTTAAGGAAACAGGAATCTTAACTGTACCTTCTCAGTACGTCCTTTCAAATTTAATGTATGTTAAAAAAAATTTACACTTATTTAAGAAGAAAAGTGAGAACCATAATAGAAATACTCGAAATAAGCATAAACTTGATGTACCAGTGACTAGACTTAGTAAAGTAAAAAAATCGTTTAAGGGCCAATGTATACGCCTATACAATAGGATCCCAGAAAACGTTCAAAATTTTTCTAACAATAAGTTTAAGAAAGTAGCCAAAGAACGTTTGTGTGCAAAAGCTTACTATACAGTAAATGATTTTATGAATGACAGCACACCTTGGGAATAAGGTAGCCCTCTGCAAGGCTATATTTAAATACTATAAAATTACTGTACTTTTGTTATTTAGTTTTAGTTCTGACATTTGTAAATCTTAAAAAAGAGCAATTTTCCATCTTTTTGGTAAAAGATGGCCCCACGCGAGTTTCTTACGCCGGTTCTTCTCGCTGAGCTAGTTCCCGAACCGGTGGTAGGCATCAAATAGTCTCGACGTTCAGAAAACATTTTGTAAAAATTTATTCTGAATAAAATGTTTTGATTTTGATTTTGAATACTGTGTTAATGCAAATTCCTTTTGTTTCGACGAAATAACCGCAAAATTTCAGATATTCAATTTTTCATTTTAACGTAAACGTATGATATATTTAACACCAACCATTTACTATTTGTAAGTTAAAACGAATTAAAAATAATTTATCTGAATCTGAATAGACTAATAACCAATATTATTAGTCTATTCAGGTATTAACTACGTAAAAATGGCCTTAATTGTTTATGTAGTGAGACGTTTCTCAGACAAAATAAACACTTTTAATTTTAATTTGTTCTAAGGTATCTCATAATATGATATCTGAAAAAGTTTTTACGAGTTAAACTTATTGAATGTGATCATTTAGTTAGATCTCCAAACGATTAACTAGTAAATTAAAATTCCTTGTCTAAAAGAAATTGTCGAAGTTCTTGCTTGGTTACCATTAGAAAACGAATCCATTCCCTGCGCAGTATTACAACAATCTTTGAAATATTTCCGTTAATTGCACTGCAAGGTCATTGTTAAATATAAATATTTGAGGCATACTTGCTAATTATGTTCTAAATTTATAAAATTAAGTAGGTAATCCTAATTAATGTCAAAAATACAGAAAAAATTAAATAACCCAATTGTAAAGTTTCATAAGTCAAATAAATTCAGTATTTTTAATTGATTTACTAATTGTATAAAATCAAAACATATAATTATGGTATTATTATCAGTATTTATACAAATTTAAAATAAATCATTTTGTTTTTAAGGAGTATTAGCAAAATTAATGAGAATTGTTTTTTAAACTTAATAATAATAAATAAATGTTAAATTATTATCCGGGAGTGTATTGTAAAATAATACAACTGAAACTTCGTGTTTCGTTCAACGTCGCTTGCTGTTATAAAAATACTATGATTTAATGATTTCCAAGGGGTAAAAAGATATTTATTAGATTTAGTATGTGATAGTTACACCAATTGTTACACCAATACCACAAAAACAATTTGTACGACTGTCAAAAACTAACAGGGGGCCTACTCAAGATGACATCGCTAATTATCGCTTACAAAGTACGATAACAAAATGTATGTGATTTGACATAAGGTACGCTAAATGATTTCGATTTGTTATGTCATTTAGCGTACCTTATGTCAAATCCCATACATTTTGTTATCGAACTTTGTAAACGATAATTAGCGATGACATCTTGAGTAGGCCCCCTGTTAGTTTTTGACAGTGGACAGGGGGGCCCCCTGGACATTTCGGTGCGATCGAAAAGCGAATTTGTAACAATAACGACTCTACGCCATTTATGGAACAGAATACAAAAAAGCTAATGTTAGCTCTTTTACTTTCATTTACTCTATTAATATAAAATACTGTGTTAATAAATAATAATGTATATAAAAAAATTGTGTACGTTTGTTACCTCTTCAAACGCAAACGGGCCAACATTTTTTTTTAATTTGATATAGGTATAGGAAGCTAACACTCTCGACTAACACAAAAGCTACAACTGTTTATCTATTGCTATCCGGAAAAAATACGCTGGTATAATCTATAATTATAAAATTTAAATTATTAAATAAGAGACATAATGTATCCGTACTGAAAATACAATGCTGAATGATACAACGTTACGAATACCAAGTAGTCTAATTTTAGGATGGAAACGGGGAATTCATTTCATTCAGAAGGACAGCCCGGTGCGGTCTAATTGTATAATTTTCAGATGATTACAACATCGGCCCTCGGCCTTGCAATGCTGGATGAGTTTGCTATATCTATACGACCTTCACGTAAAAGGGAAATAAAACGTATCACTAAACTAAACTGGCGGATTTCAATCCGTTAGTTAAACTGTCTATCATTATCCTTGTAGTTTAGATGTGAAACGAGTTATGTACCCGTTCACCAAGTTCGACGTAATTTTGTAGATGTTAAACGGCCTGTGCACTTATCCACATTCTTCAATTTCATTCGCCAATAAGAAACCGGTAGTAGCTATTTGTTTTTGATATTAAGACTAGCCATCTCGATTCTCGGCGAACTTTACACCGCCTAAGTTTTTTAACACACTTAACGTTTCTTAACAATGGCACCACCAACCGAGTCCAATCGCACATTTAAATTATTCTCAAATTCACTTAAAGATACAAAAAAATCATTAAATTCGGACCAGCTGTTTAGTTATATTTATAAAGATTAAACAATTGTCCACTCGAAAATTTAAGCAACACATTTATAATGAGGACGAGACATGACTAAACACAACAGCTGTATCCAAATAATTATATTAATATTGCCACCCACAAAATAATATACAAAGTAATTCTATTGACGAATGTGTACTAATTTAAATGAATACCGCGGTCGCTTTCACGTGAAGGAGGACGGGCGTAGGGCACAGCCAACACATTTGGATAATGGGACTGCCATAGTCCATTGTTCAATGTTCACAGCTCACCGTTGAATGATATCATTGTTAAAGTTTCATAACTATAATTGTTAAAATTAAACTAGCATTGTTTTTACTCGACTGCGCCAGAGGGTTATGTTTTTTAAGAGTATGTATGCATCCGGTACTGCTCAATGGATTTTAGCTTCTATGGTGTAGATTCGTGTTTACTGTTTCACAGTTTACTGACTCTCAAGTCACAAGCAGTCGGGTTTTTGGGTCTAGTTATTTTAACCGTTCCTAAAAAAAGTGCTATCATTTGTCATGTCGATGTAAATGCACGAGACGCGAAGTAATAATATCATTATCATTGTGTTTTCACATTTGATTGATTTAAATTAACATACAAAGTAACCTAGTTTTATTTAAAACAGTCTATTAGTATTTTTGACACGGTGGGCCGTGTGCCAAACACAAATAATAAATAAATATTTGCCTAAAAGTATTTACATAATGTATAAAGGTAAATAATAATAAACTTTATACATCAGTTAGCAGTACCTGTACAAGAGTCTAAATGTGCCCGCGACTTCATCCGCGTAAAATAGTACTAGACTTAAAACTCCCGACTTTGAAACATTGTTAAATGGAGTTCTGCTCCTTTTAGACCTATCTTGACCATACATTATATCCTTTAGCCTACTCAATAAAGGAGTATTTTTCCTATAGAAGTAATTTTTATAGAGTGTATGCGATAAATGCGCTACCCAAGACTGAAACAACTTTCGAATCAAACTAGAATAGTTTCTGAGATTAGCCCGCAAACTCTTCAGCTTTATAATATTAGTACATACATAAGCTAAGCTACGTCATTTGGCACAGATAAAGGAAAAATTGCGGAAACAGATTTTTTGGTTAGATCAGATGATAAAAATAATTTTATTATATTTAAACTAACTACCGACATCCTCATGAACGCTATATAACACCTTTGCACCTTTGAGCTGTAAAAAAAGCAAAATTGTATGGTAGCGCTTTTATACCTACAAGTTCGTTCGGAACCCTTAGTGCGCGAATCCGATTCGCACTTAGCCGTTTTTTGTCCTTTTCTTACCCAATTATGGACTTGCGGACAATTATTCTGAGAATTAAATGTTGATAGAGTGAGTGAATAGGATTG
Organism: Celastrina argiolus; assembly: GCA_905187575.2. NCBI lineage: Eukaryota > Metazoa > Arthropoda > Insecta > Lepidoptera > Lycaenidae > Celastrina > Celastrina argiolus. The sequence goes on from LR994589.1 coordinate 10,203,397, forward strand.
GGAAAGTAATTAATATAAAACCGAGAACCAATCAACTTGTTAACGGCTGAACTCGAAGCGTTTTCGCTTTAATTTCGAATTTAGACGTTTTAATCCTGGCCTTATCATTCTCGGAGACGATAAACCCGAGTTCATAAGATTTATCAATTTACGCTTACCCGAGGTCAAAGCTCAATAACCGCAATCATCATAAATTATATATCATTTAGAGTAAGTAATCAGTTTTCGTTAATATTTTTACAGTAAAATGTATCGGTATAAGTAACACTTTGTAAATCCCTCGTATTATAAATGTAAACCGCATGTTTGTTGTCTCTTCAGTAATGATGATGACAACTTTCACGCGATAACCTTTCTACCGATCTTCATGAAACTTTGTGCTCATATTTTTAGTGGTATTATTAGAAATAACATAGGATTCACTTTTATTCAACGCGGGTGAAAGCTAGTCTATACTTCTATCTATACTTCTATACTAATATTATAAAGAGGTAACATTTGATTGTTTGTTTGTTTGAATGGAATAGGCTCTGAAACCACTGAACCAATATGAAAAATTATTTCACCGTTGGAAAGCTACATTCCTAGCGCTGAACATAGGCTATATTATATGTTTAAAAAAAGTAGGGTTCCTTACTAAAACCCCAAAAATGTAGCCCAAAGTGTAAAAAAACGACCTCCAAAATTTCTTACATCGTGTGCGCTTCGACAACGGCTTGACCAATTTCGCAAATTTTTTTTACGGTATGTTCGTTATTGTCACGAAAAGGTTATTATGAAAGAAAATGTTGAAAAAAATAAGCAGAAAATTAGAAAAAAGAAGAAAATACGTGATGGTCACGCGGGGTTTGAACCTGGGCTCGATCGATTCACGTCGTTGCCAGTTTATATGACACGGGTGTCATGGTAACAACATTGTTTACAAATGGAAAATAAAAATTATGAAATGCTATAAATACCGTATTTATATCAGCTCAAACTATTTGGAGTAATAAAACTATTTGGATTAACAAAAATATTAATCCAGATAGTTTAAGCTGATATAAACACGGTATTTATAGCATTTAATAATTTTTGTTAACCATTTGTAAACAATGTTGTTAAGGAATCGTGTGCGCGTTCGCCGTTGCGGGTTCCGCGTTGCGGGCTCCACGTTGCAGGTTCCGCGTTGCGTGTTCCGCGTTGCGGGTTCCGGGTTCCGGGTTACGGGTTCCCGGGTTGTGGGTTCCACGTTGCGGGTTCCGCGATGCGGGTTCCGCGTTATATTTTCCCGGGTTGTGGGTTCCGCGTTGTTTTTTAGTTGAATTTCATCATAAACTGTTTTTATGCTCAACGAAGTGGGCAAGGGTCAGCTAGTAAATTATAAAGATGTATGTGTTCTAATATGTTGATTTAGAGGTGGCCCAAAAGCATGTGCCCTTTATATGTCTTTTAAGCGTGGGTCGTTTGTTTATTTAAATGAACGAATGAGTAGAAGAGGAGGAAGAAAAATTTTTTTTATTAAAACTATTATTTTTTTTGGTTTCTTTTGCCTTATAGATACGAAATAAAAATATGTGATTCTAAACATGATTTTAAGAAACTCCTTTGAATTCATTATTTTCATTCTTCACTCCTTTTTTTTATAAAATACTAGCTGACCCGTGCTCACTTCGTTGAGCATAGAAACCGTTTAAACCTTCCCTAGACTTCCACGAATATTTCAAGACCAAAAATAGCCGAATCGGTTCAGCGGTTCTCGAATTTTAGCGAGACTAACGAACAGCAATTCATTTTTATATACTCGTATTACGCCGCCCGACCCCCGGCCGGCCGCGGGTCTGTACCGCCGCGGCGCAAACAACTACGACCCTGTATTTTAAATTTGTAATATCTTCGGTGATATTCGCTTAAATTACATGCTGTAAAAAGCATATTGATCTATAATAAATGCACAATTTATTTAAGGTACTTAATTGGATAAGGATTAATGCTGTATTGTTTAAAATCACTTCGTAAATAACCATTTTTTAGTAAAGGATAAAAATGGTTATGGTGGGTTATCCCTAAGAGATAGACTTATACAATCGCGGACTTTTTTGTTGAACTTTTTAAGGTGAACAATACTGTAGTACATTATTTTGGTCTATCTCGTAGGGTTCAGCCAGCGTTTGCAATATAAGCGCAAAAAAACGTGATTATTTACGACATCACATTAGAAACCTTTAAATTTATCAGTGTTTCTCTACTATATTATGCATTTATTATACATACAAACCTTCCTTAAGAATCACTCTATCTATTAAAAAAAACTGCATCAAAATCCGTTGCGTAGTTTTAAAGATCTAAGCATACATACGGACAGACATACAGCGAAAGCGACTTTGTTTTATACTATCTATTGATGAGTCTGGGAATTTTCATTAAAAAAATATAGAAAATCGCCAAATTGCGAAAAACTGTATACATTGTGCAAATAATTTGTGACTGCATGGCTCTGCAAACATTTTTGATGCTTTCTATTTGTTTACTGATCCAGGATGTTTATAATATATATTATATATATTTTTTAACTATTAAACTACAGAAATATGTACGTCCATGATACGTTTGTAAGCAAACGGTTGAAATAATTTAAGAAAGTAACTGGGTCAAAATCTGCATAATAATTAAATAATCGAACATCTTTAGATGTTTTGCTAACGTTGAAGCTAAAAAATACAGAGCTATACCACGATTCCTTATTATATTATATTACGATAGCAGTATTACTTTAACATACTTTTGAGTTTCGCTTAATTAAAAAATATATTTTTGTATATATAGAGATTGTGTTCGTTTATAGGAAACTAACATAATATTCCTTTTCTATTATTATAAGATATGTAATTACATAAGTCATGTATTTACGCAAAACCTACTTACCGATTATCATCAAACTTTGGGTACGTATTTTAGACGTAACATAGGATACTTCTTAATCCACGCGGGCGAAGCCGCGGACTAAAACCTGTAAACGTCTATAAGACGTCATATTCAATCAAGTGTCATGTTTGTAATGGCTCGCACAATAATATCGTAATAATTTTAATTGGCGCGACATATTGAGGTAAGTTCCAGTTCGTAAATAGCGGGTGCACCCGTTGCAAATGTCGCGGCGGGCTCAGTCTGATGCCGCGCTATTTTTACCGCTCGCCTCGCGACGCCGCTGCGACCCGAAATGTTTTCTCGCCAGATTAATATATTTTTGATAGACGTCCCGTGGGCGTGTATTTTATGGGGGATCGAATTCGAGAGATAGATCGCCGCTCGCATAGATTTATTGTATTATTACTTCTCAACTATCGTAAAAACGACAACGCGCTTGTTTGTGAACAATAAAAACGCGCTCTAATCTGCTCGGAAATACCTTAACGTATAATGTATAGTAAAAAACATAATATATGCGTGCTATTTAAATCTACAAACTAAATAGGAATACAATTATTTTGGTAGGTTTCTGTTATATTTCATTAGTTATAAAAGTACAAAATTATTGATTCATTCGTAACCTAAGGTTGCAAGTATTCATATTCCATTATTTTGTCATAATATGTTTGTTAGTTACGGGCATATAATATTAAAATACCTATTTATTTTTTATTTATTTATTATTAAGAAGGCTTACATACTAATAACAAACTACTAAAGTATACAAATATGGTAAACATATCGCTAATTACAAGCCTCCACATATAGGTAGTACAAAATATAACATAGTATATACCTAAGTAAGTCACCTCACTACAAATTACCTAATGTAGCATTAGGCACATTTTATACCCAATGATACACCAGGAACTTCTATACAAAATATGATTGAGCTAAAAGCCGTCTTGCCACATTAATTTAGCCGTTGTACAGAATAGGTCCGTATCAGTGTCATGTGAAATTACATTAAAGGTATTTGTACTCCTTAAGAGAAATGAATTTAATCTATAATTAGTCACTGAACTGAAGGTATATCAAGTAGTGGCCGGCGACGGAATCCAATCCTATTGGCGTGCAAATTTATTTTCGACAATAATTCGGAACAATCAATGGATCCATTCGCGACATTTAGTAAGAAAGAAACATCGTTAGTTTGACGTCTATGGTTAAGCGTCAGGAAATGATACCTTCTACAACGATGATCATAGTTATCCGAGCATTGCTGTGCTTTGAAGTCTAGATATTTTAAAAATTTCTTTTGGACACCCTCAATGCGAAAATTATAAACCCCATATTGGGGGTTCCATACCTGCGACGCATACTCCAAGTGGCTACGTACGAATGAACAATATAATATTTTTATAGTCTTAATCGAGCGGAAACAGGCAGACTGTCTCATAATAAAACCTAATGCCTTGTTAGCACGTTTTACTATGTAGTCAATATGTTGATCAAACAAAAGCTTACTATCAAATATAATGCCTAGGTCCCTTATGCTGTTAATTTTTCCTATGTTTTGATTGCTTAGCGTATAATTAAAATTGATTATTAGTTTCTGACGTGTGTAGGTAACATGAAAACATTTTGAAATGTTTAAAATGTAGCAAAGTGACTTCTCTGTTTTTCACGTAATATCTATCGTAAAAAGAATATGGCATATTTCAATTATATTATTATATTCATAACTTAAACGCTTCTAAAATGTTCTATCTAAGATATGTATATCAATTTTTATACAAACACTTAAGTCTTACCAGACATACCCGAAATCCACATACATTAATATTATGTAGGTACACTACAGGATATAATATTAATGAGTGATAATACTTTAGGGTGTGTTTGGGTTTCGGATATAGAGTTTAGGTACTATAAAAGACCAGCACTGAAAAAGTTACCTTTTTTTTATTTATTGTACGGAAAAATTTATGATCTAGAAGCATTTTTCAAAAATGAAAATCAAAAGTATGTTTTTCAGCGCTGGAACTTTTAGAGTAAACTCTACATAGGGGGTACATACACACCCTAAAGTATTATCACTCATTTATTTTACACATTGTATATATTTTAAAAAACTGTGAAACCTTTATCCATCAACAACATTAAAGCTGCAACACCAACGAAAAGTTAGGAATATGATCTAGAATCCATAAAGTAGCAGCAGTGAAAACTAGAATAACTTTTAAACGGTTTTTCTGGAACGTTTCAGCAGAGTGGTAGCAATCATTCGAGGTTTGTTAAGAAGGGAATATAAAATTAAGACATATCGAAGCACTTACATTACTTTATGAAATGTTTATTGGATAAGTTCCTCTGACGTATTTTAGGTAGCCTTTTATTTTTGCGGTATAACCAGAAGTATAAGAATAGTTCGGGGCCGTTTGGTTTAACATCCCTTTTTGCGGTGAATTAAACCCAGCTTGGAACATTAACTACACATAGGTACGTGTATAAAATGTAATTTCTTACATAAAACGGAGTGTTATAAGTAGAAGGGTTCTCCAAAAAAATATTATATAAAACACTTCTGCTTGGTTTCCCCAAAAATAAATCTATACTCAATAATTTTAATATATTATGTAACAGATACCTGCAAATGTAATGGAGCCGTTGAGTAATAAGAGCCCTTTTACTAAAATATTACAAATATTATACAAAGTGAGTATTTCAACGGGGCAGGTGGCAGGTGAAATCTGAAACTATGTTGAAGTAAAGAAAAATGCTAAATATACAAATACAACAAATTTCTTTATTTCAGACTTCTATAATGGTCCATGAGTTAGTATTACATATTTGACAAAAGTTTTAGGATTAGTAAAATAATAATAAAGTACTTAAATATTAAATTTTAACATTATTTATTATAACATGCACCTAATTAGAACTACGGGCGGTGGTAGCCTAGAGGAGGCACTGCTCTCAAATTCGTTCATTATCCGCACAGCTCTTTAATATAGGTGCATGCGGATCATCTGCCACAGTCTTCAGGATGCTGTTGTCACTCCCCCGCACGCGGTTTATCAGTGATGCCACTTTTTTGCGCAATAGTGCCCGAAATCCATCCGTTCTAGCCTGCGCAAACATCTCCGACGCACTGCAGAAACGGGGAAGTTTCAACATCATCCTGAAGATATTGTTATATTGGATGCGAAGGGTGTTTAACGATTCCTTGGTATGACAGACCCACAGGCCGCCCGTGTACAGATTCTGGCAGAATGTTTTAAAAAGCATAATCTTAACTTCATCAGTACAACGCGCGAATCTGCGGGCCAGCATATTACCACGGACTGCCAACGCCCTCCGCTCCCGTTCTATATCTAAATCGTCTTTAAGGTAAATATGATTGCAAGCCTGATTTAAAAAAAACCTTAGTTTAATTAATATCGGCATTACCACTAGGGAAAGGAAGACCAATTTATTAAGAAATAAGTTAAGCGGCTTTAGTGTATTGAATATAAAAAAATCTAGTTTTGTATTTTTGCTAACATGTCCAATTGCCCGGTTTTTAAAACGATCCTGAATATATAATAATAATTATAAAGTGTCGAAACTGGCGCTTTAGGTCTTATGTTACAACATAAGACCCAGAGCGCAAGTTTCGACACTTTATAATTAATTTTACCACACGTGCTTAGTTCTAACAAAGCACGTGTGACCGGATGTTAGCTTCATAAAGCCGAAGCTACGAGCCGTGGCCGAGAACTCGGACTGCTGAAACGGCTGTTTAGATCTTAATGAATATTTGAATAAAGTGACCATTAAGACTATAATAATTATATTTCTAAATATATTTTTTTGTCTGTTTAATTAAATAAATATTATATTATGTTCTAGAATTAGTTTTGGTTTAAATAACTATCTTATTATTGTATAATACTTGTCTACTCCGGACAAACCTTAATGGTTTTTGGCGTATTGAAAAACAAAATTTTATGTAAGTACCTTTATGAAAAAAAAAATATATTTGCATTTTTGTTCTATTTATTTTAACGATACCAAATTGTTTTCATAAAATACTAAGACAATATTCATGTAGCTGCAAAGAAATTAAAGATCTAATAATATTAATGTGAAAGTTTGTGAGGATGAATATTGTGTTTCTTTGACACAAACACTGCCAAACAAATATTGATGAAATTATGTAGGTACGGTAGTCAGGCTCTAGATTATTACAGGCAACTTCTTTTTGAGAGAGAAAATTGAAGTCATAGACAAATACTATGCTAATATGTCCGAAAACATGCACAATAAAGATACAAAGATTTCTGGCTCCTACAAAATATTATCTCCGATATACTCCGCCTTCTCTCAATATGTATTAATAACAAATTCATAATACGTTTAAATATATTCGCCAGCCCTACTGATGCGGACGTGGGAGAAAACTTTTTATACGATCATGAAAAGCGATTGTTTTAAAGGGTGAGATCGTAAAACGGGACATGAAATCAAATTTTGCGCTAAACACACTTCCGTAACGGAATTTGGGTCAAGGCCGAGTCGCCTCTCGGAGCTAAACAAGACAGAAATACTGAAATGCGACGGAGATAATTAATTGCTTTTTTATTTTATCGATATTGCGAAACCTGTTGACAACAATTTTGAACGTGCTCGCGTAAAAAATATTTTTCAGAAACGTACTCCTGTGGAGGGTGGCGACAGCAGCTATTGTCACATATCTGTTATAAAGCCTTTGTGCGCGTCGTGATCAATTTATAGCTTACTAATTGTAGCCAGTTGAAATTCATTATTAGTTTTTTGTAAAATAATTTTACATAGGTAGGTACGCAATAAAAATATGCCGTTAATTATATCTATGGAACGTGAAAGAAATATTTTCAAAAATACACCAATCAAATGAATGCACTTCCTAAGGTTAATAATTTTATAACTCACACTAGTTATTACTCTAAGGTAGAAAGTGTAATAATAATATTATTTTTATAAATTTAATATATTTTAAGCATTGTTATAAACATTTTAACTCAATCGCTTTTAGATATCTGCTCAACATTTGAGTAGCAAGATTACACCCGACCAAATATACCTATTTACCTATACACAATATACCTATACAAAATTGGAAGTTAAACAAGCTTTAAAAAAATGTGCAGTTCACTCCTCCACATACGACCACAGTATTATTTTCTGAGCTACTTAACAGCCTTCACTCCGAGAATAGTGACTAAAGTATTACGTTAAAATCCATAGTGAATTGTATTCTATCAGCGCTACTAATATTTATGACCACGAGGAACACCCACAGTCGCGGTCGTGGCATCGGGAATTTATGAGGGTCCTTTTATCATTCCATGATTGCAGAACCCGAAATAAACTTCGAAACTCATTATGGCTAAAATACTCTTTGTAAAAAGAGATAACACTCGCCATATTATTACGAGTTACCCAATTACTTATACCTACCGCCGATTTATTAACTTAACTTTTTTAAGAAAAAGAACATTTTAGTCTCTCAAACTTCAGCGACCGAGTCCCTACATATTTTAACCTTTATTAACATTAATTGTCCAATAAAAATGAACATTTTATAGGGAGTTACAAAGTAAGTTTCAGACGATTGACAAAAATTTCAAAGTTAGCACTTTTGAACGTCTAACGTTCAAAAGTGCTAACTTTGAAATTTTTGTATTTAAAATGGATTGAAAAAAAGCAACAAACAAACAAAATATCGCAATGTAGAGAACTGATACAGCTCTCTACACTACAAAGACGATTAAACTGGATAGCGGTAGGAGCTTTCACCGAAGATTTAGTGACAAAAATTATGGTTATCATAAAAATGTATGTTACATACATACAATAGATAATATTATATATCTATACAGAATAAGTATTTCTGGTACTAGGGTTCCTAATGCGTTGTTTATCTTAGTAGTTCATCTAAATCGTATAACTTGCGTCAGCTTCGACGTGAAGCATACTGACGTCACATAAACCTGCGTCACACGTGGGAACACCAATTTTACAAATTACTAGCTTAATGTCAGTAAGGCTTCGTGTGACATCGTTTGCAATGAAAAATAATTGCTTTCAAAGCTATTAACTAGCTCCTAATTGATTTTAATTAAATTATAACTGAAACCAGGCTAGATACATGAAAACTAGACATTCATGGATACACCAATTTTACAAATTACTAGCTTAATGTCAGTGTAAGGCTTCGTGTGATATCGTTCGCAATGAAAAATAATTGCTTTCAAAGCTATTAACTAGCTCCTAATTGATTTTAATTAAAGTATAACTGAAACCAGGCTAGATACATGAAAACTAGACATTCATGGAATACCAGACTACAATATTATTGATAAACAATCTACAGAAATATTTATCACAAGTCGTACGAAATGTACAAAACCTACCTAATACACATACAACTATAATAATTTTGTGTATGTACTTTGAATATAATTGCGAATAAGACTGCAGCAGCTGATGCTATACACAACTTTGGATAAAAACACAGTTTTTTTAATGCTAGTATATCATAAGTAAAACTTTCCTACTTAAGCCAAGGAATAAAAAGGCGAGACAAAAAATGATCCGACAGTTTACACTGGAAAACTACGTGGGGGACGGCTGAATATATTGATTAGTATGGTAAATATACGATTCGTTTGATATTGGCTCTTGAATTTAACTTTGGAAATAGAGTATTTACACAAGTTCTCTAAAAGCATTTTATGACGTCATGCCGTAAAGCGCCAATCGCCACAAATAGGTACGAAGTTCGCAAAAAACTTAGTTTTAAGGGAAAGAAGTGGTCAATATTTTTAATTGGTTTTAATTTCTCTTATATAGAACGGCTGAACCGATTCGGATATTTTTGATCTTGAAATGTTCGTGGAAGTCCAGGTAAGGTTTAAACGGTTTCTATGCTCAACATGTGAGTGGGCACGGGTCAGGTAGTATGTTTCATATTTTTCTAACTGATTAATTTATTTGCAAAGTACCCACGACTGCGTGGGACTCTCTCCGTGTCTTTGTATTTGGTAACTTATTGTAAATAGTTTCTTATGTTATGTGAATAAAATTGTAAGTTATTATTTAAGATAAATATCTTAAACGATTGAATTAACTGTTATAGTAACTACCTCTATCTTTGTTCGCTTTGTTTTGATGTTCATTTTCTTTATGCAGACTATATTCAAAAGAAAATTACATATTCAAGTAGCGTGATCAGATATTGATTCTTGTTCCAAATATAACAAAATAGAATTTGATGAGATTATCATAATATGGAATTATAAGAAATTAATCTTATTCATATATATAATACATATAAAATAAAGAACAGTACCTTTAAACCTGCCTGGCGCGGCGTACGGCAGTGCGAGGGTGTCTATGCGTAGTAAGAACTGTCAGAAAAAAAAACTTTAAAACTTTAAAAAAATATACGTCATGTTAGTATAATAGTTAAGAACGAACAAAATATATACAAAGTATTTCAAAGTTATCTACATGCATTAGAAATCAAGATGAAATCTGTATAGTACTCGCATGTGAGGTGTAGCGAGTGTATAGTGTAATCAATAGAGAATTTTATCCGCTTAGGTAACAAAATTAATAATAATAATAATAAATTGTTTATTCAAATTACAGTTTTAATATTTAGCATAAGTAGTACAGTCTTTGTGGGGACTCGAGTCTCCTGCTTGTATTTCAAGACACCAGGCCTCCACCCCTCATTTTGCCAGTATATTATTTTAACAAAACAAAATTTTGAATTAATTTACGTTTTACATAAAAATAAATTTTAATATTACAAATATAACAAAATTACGATCAAAGCAAACATGCTGAATGTTGAAAAAAGCGCAGTCACGTGCATTTCCGGTTACCACATTTTGAATATTGCTTTAGTAATAAGGTTCATAATTGGGCGAGCTGCTGAATGTCCTGTACGATACGACATTATCTCAAAACTCAATTAATTTTTAAATGGAAACGCTACGGCGGCGAGTCTTTGTGCCCCATCGCCTTCACCGCCGCTAGCGCTTCATACATACTGCAAGCTGGAGTAGCACGAAATTTATTTATCGAGAAATGTCAAAAGAAAAAAATATTGGCAGTTGGGTGTTACGAGTAGCATTGATAAATTATTAATTATTCTGACCATGTGTATTTTACTAAACTCTTCCTTAATTTCAATCGTTTGATTCAAATTTAACCTTTTTTGGACGAGACAACAGCTGATAATACCGGGTAGGTGTCGTTGTTGTCAGTGCGGCAACTGAAACTTAATTCTAAACTTAGTTATAGTTTTAACGTGACAACTTCTAATAATTTTTAGAAGGCCGACTGCATGCACGAAATGGAATCACTCATTGTCCCCTTTCGCATGTAATTGAAATGTTACGATCGGAGCAAGAGCGCTGCACGATGGTGCGAAAGGCACGATAGGCTTGAGCGTCATTTATGTTTTATATGACGTTGTCACGTTAAACTATCGTCCGTAAACTGACTTTACAGACAACCAATTGTTTTATTAGTATTTTGTTAGTGTATCTTTATCTAACTAGATGTCCTGTTGCAGGCGATGGCCGCCGGCGACGTGACGCGACGCGCGTCCATCACAGCTCCGTCCATGCACCGCCGGACGTCCGCGCGGAGAGGCTCGCTCGTGAAGAACACTCAGGTTTCACAGGTATGTTACGTTTAGTTGGGATATTTCCAGAAAAAGAACTCCTGCAGGAATGGTACATTTTGGTGCAATAAAAAGTTGGTTAAGGCTGTGCTTTTTCGCCAGTAATGAGCGACGATGCATAGCGAGGAATGTGTTTTAAAAAAACTGTTATATATGGGACTTCATGGGCAAGAAATGATTGAAATTGGTTCTTGTTAAGTTGCATCTCATGTTATAAATTGTACACAATCAAAACGAAATTCTTATCAATTCTTTTATATTCATAAAGGCGCTAAATTGATTCTGTAATTTTATCTTCTTATTAAAATTTTAACAAATATTAACTTAGTTTTCAATTTAATATATTCATTTGGACTAATCTAAACTTTAAAGTTTAAAATCTATTCTATAAACAAGCACCGAAATCAGTTTTAATGTTTCAATTGAAACTTCTTAATTTGTCTAAAAATACTATTTTTTTAGTCTCTATGGACAAAAATAACGTATCTACTTAGTGTAGTCTTTTTTCTATTTATAAAAATAATCTATATGTTATTTATTTTGATGCTGTGGCAACTGGCAACTCGAAAACAATGTTTACAAATAATTTAAAATTGTAAATCTACCTACACCTGATGATGACTGATGATGATGTCGAAACCGGTCGTGTATTTTAACAAATAATTAATGTTAAATAATTAATGAAGTGGAAAAAAGTGTAAGTTTGTGTATTGTTACTAAACAGCAATAATCTACGTTATGTCTACCTAATGCTTCGAGCTTTCTAAGGCTAACTTACATGCGTCATGAATCTTCGCAGCTCTAAAGATTCATTAATTGTTTATAAGGATAACTGCATAATTCTACAATTGTGATACAACTTATTAATTTAAAGGAAAATATACACAAAAATATACAAAATGTAAGGTATAGAAATACTTTAATTAGTTACTGACCGTAAGGATTTACCTTAATAGGAATATTGTCTAAAAAAGTAGTTATATATGTATAAAATTAAATATACAAATAAAATTAAATATAAATACAGTACTATCACTAAAAGTAAAGTTTTGCTAAACTTTTTTAAATACTAAATGAACTACTCTTGAAATCAAATATATGTTCAAATGAGACTAATGGAGTAATTATCTGAATTTTATGACCTCCACAACACTTCTTCTCGTCCACGGACATCACAGAGGTCGAAGGTTGAGAGAAAATTATATTTTGTTGTCCTTAACCCACTTAACTACAGTTATTTCGGGATAGTTATATAACTTACGCATTCCGAGGGTTGAGGGATATAAATTATACAGTGTGTGTAATTATAGAACACTAGCTGATACGTGCTCACTTGGTTGAGTATACAACAGTTTGTGATGAAATTCAGTTTAAAGAAAAAACAAAAACTCGAACCTGTAACGCGGAACCCGCAACGCGAAAACCGTTACGCGGAACTTGCATCTAGAGTACCTATTACTACCTAGAGTTATTCCTCGCATGTATGCCAAGCGGGAACAATTTTGGGGATCGCCACCTACACCTCTCAACGAGGAGAGGACGCACAGACGCATTTGAATATTGGTTGTTTTGGTGAATAATTTAACTGACTTTTATGGCCTGCGTAGATCGAAGGTATCAGGTATCAAGGTTTGTAGAACAGTAACCATTTAAAAAGTGGCACATCCTACGCTTCTACTCATTTGGAAAAATAAGGACATGGTAGGTATGTAGCTGGGAGCACCAAACAATGGAAAGGGATTCAAATGCAACTCTATTTTATTAGTTTGAGAAGATTGAGGAGAATATACATCAAAAATGTAATGTTAAAAGAAGCGGAAAATATTGTACATGGTATATTAAACTGTCGTATAGATAGGGCGTTAGAATTAATCTAGTAGAAGTACGTGTATAGCATTTAAAAAATCTTTCGTATGAGAAAAGTTTTGAATCCGTTTATTTATTGTGCTGTGGAAATGAAAAATGTAGGCAAAGTTCTAAACAATCGTAAATTAACAACGGGTAGGACAATAATTAGCATTTTTTTAATATAACTTCATTAAATTTGTGAATGTTTTCAAAAAATACATGCATTTTGATTGAATACAATTTTTATACTTATATTTATATATTATGGTTGACTGAAATATAGAATAATTGTAACCTGTGTCATTTATGTCACCTGTATAAAACCTAATTATGATATTTTATTTGAAAAATACTAGTTTACTAATATCAGTTTGTTAGCAAACGAAGGTTAAATTAAGTGGCTCTCAAGTCATCACATCTTATCCCTGTCATTCCTCCAAACAATTGCAGATGTAAACGAATGTAATCAAAAGATTGACATTATAGATCAAGTGATTTTAAATCCAAAATGCATATTTTATTACTATTGAAAATATGTAGATGTTACAAATTTTACTAATAGCAAATTTTATTAATACTTTATGAAAAATTATATTAAGTTCTGTAAGATTTCTCGTTTCATTTTTTTAAGCTCAATAATACAATGTAAATTACTGTCTGAGGTTAATGTCTTTATATTTTAAGTAGATGGAATTGAAAAATAAATCTCTTAGCCTGAAATAGCATTCTTAGAACGATTAGAATTGTATTGTTTATTTTTAATCAAACCCACATATTTTACTGAGTATAAACCCTTTTAGATAAGATGTACTAATCTTCTTTATTAAGTAAAATATTGATTAGCTTAGTGTCCACGTCACTTTGTATAACATTTAAAAGTATGCCTATGACAAGGGCAGTAACAAAAGGGTACGTGAAAAAGCAGAAAAAGTCTGAAATAGCTAAATGCTGATACTGACGGTAAAGCGAAAGTTCACTATTGAAATAAACTATCTCGCACTGCCATGCTATCTCTATTAATATGCTGTGACGTCACCGACCGTCTTGCTCGCTTTACTTTTGGCCTGATATTTTTGGACTCCGCGTCTGCTCATATTATTTGCGTTAAAATTTTTACTCGCCGCTGTCCAAATAGTTAGAGGCAATTTATCTTCCACGCTTTTAGTACTGGTATCGTGCCTGTGCGTAATTTCATTAATGCGAATGGCAATTAGGGATACTTATCACGGTATAAAAATATTGCAATGAAAATATAATATCAGAAAGTACCTATTGCGGTTATAGTTTGTGTACATGAAAAAATGTAATTACTTCCTGACAGTCCTAATATTTGTTTTGTCACTTTAACAATTTGTTTATTATAATTGGTTTGGATGCGCACTATTCCAACTGAACTATTATAATCATACATGTCGCATACTAATTATATTCTCTAACAAAAAGTTTAAATAGTATGTCCAGAAAGTGCACCTCATTAAAAATTAAATTAATTTCAGACATACAATATCTTTTCTCTGAGTGTTCGCATAATTTGTATTTTAAAACCATAGTCGTAATAATCTATTTTGGTGCATTTCAAATAGCTGATTAACTATATTGGATTGGAAATCTCTTCAATATTTTGGTGCTAACTAACCAATAGTATTTTATTTACACTTGGTAATTTTAGCTGGCTATAAATTTCGTACTAGATAACAAGTTTAAAATAGTTATTACAATAAACGTATAGTGAAAATAATACAAAAATAGAAAACTGTTTTTGATCTTCCGTGCTCTTATAGTAATTTTTGATATATTCCTTGCAATGATTCCTTTATTTCTCACCGTCAAAATATTCTCACGATCCCTTAAATTTGGCAAATCAATAAAACCGTGGATCGATTTTCTCGAGCCTTAGATTTAGAAGGAAACTGCAATTTTATTTAAGGAGGACCGAGGGAGACAGGGTCAAAAGTAACTAAAACAGAATCGGTCACACTATTACTGTGAATTGCCATCAAAGTTTCACCCCTAGTCCGCCCAAATTTAACACATGAAAACATTGTAAATTCCATCCGTTCATTTACGTTCACGCCTTTCCGGTGCTTAACGACGATAGCAGCGTATTTTACAGAAGAAATGTGCTTACCTAATTGATTTTGATCGCAGACGTCATTTTTATTTCAAATACTTGTATCTTAGATCTGAGTCTGACAGCGAGGTTAAATGTTTTCCTTTTTCTCAGGAAGTGCCATGGGACATAATAGACCGGTGCGCGCTGCCGATCGTGCTGTGTCACGCGCTGGCCGTGGTGCTGTCCACGCTGCTGAACGTGCTGCACCTGAGCACGGTGTCCGTGTTCACGCTGTTCCTGTGGTTCGCGATCTCCATCACGGGCGCGCTGTGGTTCTACCACAACCTGCAGGTGAGTCAGTACCCCGAGAAATATACTACGGTGCGCGCAGAAAGTTCCATAACCCCTAAGTGATTTTTATATATCCAATTTGGTAACTTAACATCGAGTTACACCACTTAAGTGCGTTTTCCAACCATGCGGCCACAATATTGGATATACCTAGAAGCAATAGTGACACAGAAAGAGTAGATGAGAAAGTCATGTTTCAATCGGAATAAACGATATCGTATAATATCAAAATGGGAAAACGCACTTACGTGGTGTAACTCGACGTTAGGATACCAATTTGGACATGTAGCTGTACCTCCGACCAAAAATTTCAGGCATATAATACAAAGTTAACGTGTAACACAATGTGATCTGACAATCTATTCCAGTGTATGCTTCATTTAGTTTCAGTAATATCGGGATTTGAAATAATTTGTTAATGCTTCACAATTTTCTTCACAACTATTTTAAGTATCGCTCGTATTTTGACAACTGGGTTATTGAATGAATATTACATTTATTTATTTTTGAACTCATTATACAGAAAATAAAAAAGATGAGCAAAATCTAAAATAAGAATTAGGATAACTTTTAAAACATTTGAGTTTAAAGCAAATAAATTTAGTTTTATATATCTTTTTAAAAATGTTTGTACGCAGGTTAGTGTAATGTCTATTTAGGTTTGACAAAGTGATGACACAATCGGTTCCCTTATCGTTCGCACATTATATAAAAAAAAAATATCTTCATTATTTTCAATGGTGCTTAAACCATTTTAGATTTACATTATTTGTTTCCCAAGGGGCTATAATAACATCAATTACAAAAATGTCAAAAGGACTAATTAAATACAAGCTTGTATGCCACGTCGTACAACCAATATTAGATAAAGTGCTCTGCCACGACGAGCGTAGGTGAGATTGCGGTTAACCAAACACTTCATTTCAAGCACAAATACTGCCAGTGTTGCTTGTAGCGGCTGGTGGGAGTAAATTATAGTTGTTGTGTCAGAGCAGACGAACACAGGACTCCGACGCGCGTTGACGCGTTTTTCGTACATTATTGTATTCACGTGCTACCGGTATCTGTAGCTCAAAACGTTTATCAGTATGCTTTATTGCATAAATAAAAAAAGAACTCTAAAATATGAGTAAGTTATCATTAGAAACAGTACATAAAAAATGTATCTTGATTTTTGGATATAGTTTCATTTGTGTGTAAAAATTTTAGTAGGGTTCCACGTTAAGCTTTCCACGGTACAATATTAACACTATCCCCAAATATTAATATTTTTTTATATGCATAAATATAAATAATATTGATTTTCATACGAATATGTATGTATGTATGTTTTTTCAATGAATAAAACTATTAACCAATATACATTACATTATAAATTATAATACTACACAATCTTTTGTTATTTTTAGTCGCGGAAGGAATAGATACTTTTGTAGGTACTTAAAACAAACCCATCTGACCAGCTTCAAAGAAAATAAAAAAGGTAACTATTTAACAGTCTTTGATCATGTTTATTACTGCTGAATACATGAAACGAAGTGGAAAACTCGCTTTATATTTGAGAGGATATTAAAGTGCTCAAAAATTCAACACAAATTGTAGACTCCTTAAAGAAACATTCCCAGGTACACGATTATGTGAATCTATTTCGAGCTGGTTTTCCGTACTGTTGATTTCGGCATTTTGTAAAGTAAGTCGAGCATTTGGCGTCATAAAGTAGCATTTCGCAAGTCGGTAAGCTCAGACTGCATAAACGATTTACGGGACTCTTTCAATTTTAAACATGCAGTTTGTCGGCAGCACGTGACGCTCAGGAAAGTTTAATAAGTATTAAGTACCCACCTAAAGGGTATATCCACATTTAATAAAAAAATGATTTATAAATGTTTCTACTTGAAAATCAGCTCTGATTTTTGACAGTATACTCCTACATTTAAAACTTACGAATGAATAATATTTGAAAACCTGTAAGAAAGTTGTAAATAAGGCAATACATATAACTTTGCTCGCAGCCAACCCACTCACTGCGGCAATCTTGTACGAACGGTATCGGGAACAAAAGCAATTCTAGTTCTTCCCAATCTCTACATACGAGTACGTGTGTCCCTTTAGTGAGATAAAATTCTAAAGGACGTGTATGTTCCACACACAAACATAATAACATAGAGGAAAAACCCTACATACAGTATTTACGCAGTACTTCCTCTTAAAGTAATATTTTGTGAATACTATTAATTTGTCATAAAGGGGTTACGATAAACTTAATAACTTTATTTCGTGTTTTATATTGTGAAGGTAGAAAAAAACCGAATATTTTATGTCTTCTATATATGGACATAAAACGCGAAAGGTCACTGACTCATTGACTTACCTCGAAATCTCAGAAACTACAGGAGTCTCAAATTTTGCATGGGGATTTGCCTTTTAAGACGTAGGTGCTCATGAAGATGGGACTTTGCGAATTTCAATCCCTAAATGTGTAAAACGCACCCCAACAACCTGGCACCCCAGGTTAGTATGAAACTTTGCCGTTTTTGAAGTTATTGATTTTAAACAAATTCAAGTAAAATAAATATATTAACTTACATTTGACGTA
Source organism: Celastrina argiolus (assembly GCA_905187575.2). NCBI lineage: Eukaryota > Metazoa > Arthropoda > Insecta > Lepidoptera > Lycaenidae > Celastrina > Celastrina argiolus. The sequence continues at coordinate 10,221,859 of LR994589.1, forward strand.
TTTATTGAAGTTTCAGGGTATGACTATTTTTTTTTTACTTTTTGTTTTGTTTTGTGTTGCGGTCACCGCAACTGCAGTGCATTTTATTCGGTTAAAAACAAATCTATTTTTCGATTTTACTTACCTATTATGCGAGAGCGAGTTGATACAGTTTTAGATATAGAAGAAGCGGTGTATTTCCTACAGAATTTTTAACTAATTGACGCCATCTGGTACTCCGCCACATAAATGATCACTTTCCGTAGAGAGTTCGATCTGATTTCGGTTACAAGAATCAACTGGTTACAATCAGCCTGTGGAGACAATTTAAGCTTCTAATATTGTGTCGTCGGACACAAAGACGATGTCAATTTAGACAGTTCGCCGGTAAAGGTTAAAGCGATTCATGAACTACAAAAGCTAATGCCGCAATAATCTGCAACACGTGTATGAAATTGAGTAGCCGGTAATGAAAGGATTCCGAGCGGTTTCACGATACGACAACGATATCACTTCTGATGAAGACTTAGGCTACACTCAGACAGGCATTATAGTCTAATCGTCGCTACGGACTCGTGGAAATAAGACTTTATTTCTATATAATATTTACTAGGAAAAATCATTATAGTAAAAATAAAGATTATAAAAATACAGATTATTTCTCTTGTAATATGTTCCTATAGTGAATTATTTTCTAAGAAGAAAAAAATAAAGATAAGTAAAGTTGTTAATTTCTAAGAGTGAAGGGAAATGTTGCTTTATCTTCTCTAGTACTAACCTTACATACGAGTATTTGACAGAAGGAGAATTAAGAATTGAGATATTTTTAAAGTATTAGGCCCGTTTTAGTAAACACGTTTCAAATTCGGTCTCCAGAGCAATTCTGGAGACCGAATTTGAAACTTGTTTACTTTTTAATTACTATTTTTAATATTTTAAAAATAGTAATTGAAAATGTCGTCTTTGTCATCGACGCGATATCGAATTGGAAAATGGGAAATCGCACTTATGCCAATGACATAAGAGTGTTTCCGGCCGATAAGCGATATCGTATCGTATCGTATTTACCGGCACGTACCGATAGATTAAACCTACAGCCACCAAATCACACTTGCATTACGTAATCTAATTTTTTTCTTTATTCATTTTAATAAATATAATGATGAAAAACAAATGAAGTTATATAAGTTATACAATAATCAAATATGTATGGAACTTTTAGTATTATTAAATCGCGCCATAGACAAAGTTGCGCGATTACGCCACTAGGGGGCGCGTTTCCGTTTCGTTTCGTGTCCATATTCATATCCGGCTCCGACATATATAAATTAAGTGCCACTTTGTTTGTCAGCGATGGACTCCTAAACTACTTAATCGATTTTATGCAAATTTGCACACCGTGTGTAGTTGATCCAACTTGAAAGATAGGATAGCTTACATCTTAATATTTTAGTCGCAATATTATTTTATTGCAAATTATTATGTGTCTATTATTTGACATACACAATTATCTGTTAACTTCAAACGATTTTAGTGTTCTTCTTATCGTCTAAGAGCCCGTGAGCGCCAGACTTCCGTTATAGTATAAAACCTAAAAAAATCTGAGTTCATGCTCCCAACACAGGTAAGAATGATGGCCAATTATGAAGTTTGGGTTAGGGTGGCTTGGGAGTAATATAAAAATAATAGCTCCCCTCACCGATTTCGATGTTGGTAGCCGATTTTATTGAAACCAGGCCAGCTACGCAGGAGTTATTTTATAGTGCCCAAGTGTGTGCGCAATACACAGAAGCACTCTCTCTTCCTTTTACTCTCATAACCCAGTGGGACGGTAAACCGACACGACTAGCTAGAGATCAGGCGCAGGACCGACTTTTTACATGCCCATCCGACGCATGGATCATCTTTCTTGTCAGACAATCAGGTGATCAGCCTGAATTGTCCTAACCAAACTTGAAAACAACATTATTTGTTGTTCCAACGCGGGAATCGAACCCACGACCTCCGGGTCGAGAGCGAAGCTCAGAACCACTAGACCACGGAGGCGATAACAGAAAATCTTCTTTTTTACATAACCGTTGATGATAAATTTTAAAAACACTCGAATGCTTAGGAAGTTTTTTGTTTGGCATAAAAATGATCCAGGTAGAGCCGTGGTCGCACTCGCTGTTAAATTGTAAGCGTCAGCCCTTTTAGACCCCTATTTTGCGAAGTCGAGTTATCTGTTATAGTTTTTTTTTTCATATTTTTCTGTTTCCACATGAATCATAACGTAATAGGTATTTTTATTAAATTAACCATTACATAGAAAGAAACTAAACAACTCCTACTACCAACTCCCTAGGCTTTGGGAGTCAAACGGTACTAAAGGTGTGAAAAAAAAAATCTAGTTACGTCATAGTATAAAGTGTGATTTTTTGGTATTACCTTCAGAATGTTATTAGTATTACAAATCACGACACTAACTGCCAGACACTTTACATGGTGGCACCCCCTGCCAGACACCCTTAATGTTCTAGAAATTATAATTCTACTTAAGAACGTTATAGTAGATGTAAAAGTTGTTTTTACCCGATTTCGGCGAAGCCAAAAGGAAGGACGGATTTTGGCAGTCTATGTTTGTATGTATGTGAGTGTGTATATATGTACAATGTACATACATATGTACATACATATATACACACTCACATATATACAAACATATGTATGTATGTATGTTCCTTCGTAGCGTTTAAACTACTTGTCCGATTTTAATAAATAAGATGTCAATCGATTGGTAATGATGCCGCGAGTAACATTGACTAAATAATTTTTAAATATTTTTAGTTTTCTGAAGATTAAACCTCAGAAACAAACTTTAAAAAAAGATAATTTTCTCGTGTTTGGCATCAAAAGAAAGGTCTTGGCAAGTTTACTACGAATATGTAATTAAATTTTTTATCAATTATTTTATTACTTACAGCATTTTAAACATTTAATTAAAATTAAATGTTTCAAATGCTGTTGTACTAGTACTATGTAGGAGTTGTTTAGTTACTTTCTATGTAATGGTTAATTTAATAAAAATATTATGTTATGATTCATGTGGAAACAGAAAAATATGAAAAAAAAACTATAACTCGACTTCGAAAAATAGGGGTCAAAAAGGGCTGACGCTTACAATTTAACAGCGAGTGCGACCACGGCTCTACCTGGATCATTTTTATGCCAAACAAAAAACTTCTAAGCATTCGAGTGTTTTTAAAATTTATCATCATCGGTTATGTAAAAAAGAAGATTTTTTGTTATTGTTATTAAAATTGTCACTGGCAATAGAAATTAGAGAACTTTTGATATTTATTTAGCTAAGTCATAAACCAAAGTAACTTGTGAGGTTTTAGTTTTCAGTTGGTTGTTTGCTTTAATCTTCCTATGTCCAACATTGACGTTATTTGCTTATGCTAATACTATACGCTGCTTAAATATTAGAGTAGAATACCATACGCTCCTTAAATATTAGAGTAGTGACGTAAACATTAGGTTATATACACGGACCTGGACGCCGAAACAGATATCAATAAATATTATTGACAGTAGACAGACAAAATCTAGTAGTATGTCACTAAAATAATAAAAATTATAAGTGCAAAAGCAGACTGGACAAACAAGAAGACACAGAGGCTTTTAAGAACTAGTTAAAATTATTGACTGGATTGAGACTCGACGGCCGATTTAATACTATTGTAATGTCGGCCATATTTAGCTGATGATAGATTCACAGGCGTCTTAATAATAATAATAGTAACGAGAAAGTTTGTATGTATGGATTTTGGATGATTATTTATGTATGTTACGCTTCCACGAAAAAACTAATAACGAATTTTATTTAAATTTGGTATGGTAGTAGATTAGACTCTAAATTAACATATAGGCAGTACTTTTTATCACAGCAAAATGTCCAGTTTTCGCTGGTTATGTTTGTGCATACAAAGTCGTGGTCAACATGTAGTGTGTATTTTGTTTACGAAACAACTTAAAATATAATATCTGTGACCTTAAAACATTTATCTTAATTACATTTAATTTTAAAACATGCAATTACACAGAATACAACGTAAATGAATTTATCTCCATTTTGTAAAATATAGGGAGGTTTTGTTAAAATACTTGTGTTCACCTCTAACCTTTGGGTTGGGACTATTGGGAGGACAGATTGACTGGACTAAACAAATATTTCCCAGGACGAACAAAGCGCAAGTTTTTTGTTGAGCAAATAAATCGGCTCGCACGAGCTCGGTAAATATAATTCAATAGATTTTATCGATTTTGTTGTTAATATAACAAACTTTTGGCGTATCTCTTTGTTAAATCTACTTTATAAAGCTTTTCTCGATTATGTACACATTTTACGCCTGAATTTGATGTAAGACCCGAGTCGCTTGATGGTTACTTTATAAACTTATTTAAAAACTTACAAAATATATTGTGTAAATGAATATAAAAATTTTGTTAAGTTAAGTTAAGCACAATACAACATACAACCCTACAACATACAACCGTATTATCATATTATTTCTATCGACGCCTGCAGAGTTCAAAGAGTATAAGCCTCCATAAGAATTCATCGACATGAACATTGAACACATCTACTTTTATTTAAAAATCTATGACGCACTCCGACCATAATAAAATGTTTGTTTGTCGGCATTTCTACGTAATGGATGAAAAGCATAAATAACTACTTCTCAAGTTTAATGACTACAAAGGAGTAAACATCAGTAAACAGTATTATAAAAATATGATGTATGTACATTTTACAATGTACATGTCATAAATATATCGAGATATCGCGCGTTTCTTATGAGCTTCTCCGCTCGATATACATTTTAATGATCTAGAACTAACGAAAAGTGCGAACAATGAGCAGATATTTTGTTTGACGTCATTTACGTAGCATTGAACATATTTTTTTCGAATATCACATGTCAAATATGAAGTCCATGGGGTAGGGTAGGGGGTGTTGCAATGTTATAGTTAATCCTTCGTTAAATATCATGTTGTTTCTCTCGTAATTCCTATCAACGAATGAGAAGGCATGGTATTTTAACAAGCCGTTAAGACTAACATGCGTTGGTGAAAACGGGACTTTGAATAGCAAACTCCATGTTTCCTGTTCGTGTCGTATAAGGCGACAGAGGGAATATCCGGAAATAGGCAGTGGCGATTCTATGGATTTGTTATTATTTTTACAATCCGCCTACTAAGCCTTCGTAAGCAATTAACTTTGGAGCAGGCTTATGTCCAGCAGTGGATGTTACAGCTGATACCTTGTACAGAAGACTAAGCAGGAATATTTGAAAACTCCGTAAAGTAGCGTAACAGAATAATAATTGTATGAGAAGAATGACAGCGCCAATACAATTGACAATCGATTAATTAACTTTACAGTACTTTCGAATGTTCCTGCTTGGGCTACAGAAAGGTCAATAACGCACGTAAACTGAGGTGGTGCTCGTACATCTTCCAATTAATTGGAACCTGTAACGTATACGTTTCGGCCCAATGTAAATCCTAGTACAATATACCCATTTTTCTATTATTTGGAAAAAAAATCGCGCGTAGCGTCTGGACGCTGGTATTGGGGGCCTAGTTTCGAGACTCGCGCTTATTCAAATGAGAAAATAATATTTCACGGTAAATACGCGCATTCTGGACATAGTCTTACGGCTAGTTTTAATAATCTATCTACGACTAAAAGTTAAAAACGTTACACAACGATCCGCTGTCAATTTGCAACGTTTTTAACTTGTTGTTTTAGGTTATTATATTAAGATTGGCAATTAGTTGATTTAGCATCTTGCTCGATAAAATGAAATGTAGGTATATGTTTAGAAAAAAATGTATTGACCAAGTAACAACGATATCGATCACGTCGTACTCTTAACAAATGTAGCTCTTGTGTAATGTGTACAAAGTGTTTGTGTAAACTGAGGCCACACAGGGTCTAGCAGATGTGCAGCTGCTTAAATATTGTTCTGTACTGAAAGCATTTTTGATAAAAAATTTATACTTCAAGATCATGAAAATATTTTCCGTATTGTATAGTTTTGTATAAATACATAGAATTTAAAGCTTATTCTACACACAGAAGTTGCGAGCTCGTACACATTCAAATTCTACATAACTTTCGCCGCGGGAGAATGCTTTCATACATGTTTGATGTGTAATTCAGTTAGCATTTGATTTCGCAGATCATATTTGTTCTGTGTATTGCTAACTTTATTCATTTATCTTACAATTTCACAAAACACAACAATAATTAGATTTAGATTGATAATTATTTTTGATTTAATCTGTGCAATATAATAAAAATACATAGTCTTGAATTTTGATACCTTTATTAGTATTTTCACAGGGTTTTCACACCGTCTAAATATACCTGATTTTGGGGAGATAGGCAAAATTTGGCTATTTGTACCTTCTTCGACGTCCAAGAAATGCGAGACGTCATGCTTCTGAACCGATATTATAATTTAGTGTATATATAATATAATTTAGTGTTTTACATCTAGAATAATTATGGAACTAGATAAAAAGTATGAAAAAATGTTGTACACTGTGTCACTTATTTCTAAGCCTACGCACAAAAAAGCGAGCTTAATCTAGATGGTCTCACAAAAACCGGCGTCAATTATTAACGCTTGCATTGTTATTGCTGACTGCGAAAATTTTTAGGTCACTTCATCTCGTAATTGGACTGTAATGCAATTGGAATCCAACTATGATCAATTCGGAATAAAATGAACACGTCATCCTCTCTAAGTAAGTGTGTTGTGGAGTAAATCTTAAGTGCCGTAATAAAAGCTGTACGGCGATGGATATTGCGATGTGAAGCTGGTCGTAGGCGTAAATGCACCGCATAAATAATACTATGGTGCTTTAGTTTTTAAAGGTCAAACGTAGGACGAACATACTGTTATACTTACATTAAAATAGTTATCATGTAAATTTATTATGAATATCTAAGTTTACCTTTAGCATTCAGTTAAATCAGATTTTTCCACCAAGATAAATAGTGAAAGGTTAAATAAAGTCGGAAGTACAGTAGCATTACGAAGCGGTATGAAGTGGACTATTGAGACTCGTTAGATGCACAAAATATTTTGTATGAGGCGGCTGCCAGAGACGAGGTGAATAAATAAAAAGGAACGCCTGAAAGTCACTTAATAATATGATGCAACTTAAAATACAAGTGAAATTTCGTAGCATTGTATGACTTACTTGTAAATTATGGAGACATTTACGTACGCTACGTAAATGTTTCCAAGCTTTAAAGTCTAAAGCTATCAACCTCTTTTATAATTTATTTAGTTTCATGTAGTCTTTTTAATCGGTAAGCGGGTCTTATTGATTATGGAAGTCAACACTGTGGAACATTTGAAGCGGTGTAGACTCGTGCATAATATATATTATATACAAAGTATAATTTGTTGCGCAGCAAAGCTTAACTCTAAATCCAATCGAGTGTTAATTAAAAATGTAATTATTTCGGTTGGTCAGTGACACAGTGTACAACATTTTTCATTTTTTCATATATATATAATTTAGTTTTACATCTTCATAATCAGAATAATTATGGAAATAGATAAAAAGTATGAAAAATGAAAAATGTTTTTTGAAATTTGTTGCGCTGCAAAGCTTAACTCTAAATCCAATCGAGTGTTAATTAAAAATGTAATTATTTTGGTTGGTCAGTTTGTTGGCATGGCATTTGGGTGGACAGTTTCGTCGATTACAAATTTAATTTTACAATTCCAGAATTAATAACAATTCTAATTATTATAACATTATTTTATCACTATCACGTATTACAATTTAAGAATAATACAAAATTGTAAATGATTTTACAATAGTAAATGTTCCTTTTAAAATCCAAAGGGTTATATTAATGTCATAATATATTATTTAAAATATCATGACCAACTTGTGCTACACATTGTAAATAATTTTTCCACAATAACCTTGTAAAAAACCTACTTCATATAATTTCGCCACATTAAAAACGTTTTTTAAATAAGATTGCAGAAATTATTTATGGTGTGCGTAAGTTGCCAAATGACCAAGTGACCATGAACTTACAAAGATAAGTTACAGCGTCGAGGCCAGTCGTATATGAAAACTGTTTCGTTACATTATGAAATTGAATTATATGTTTTGTTACACGCTTTCACTTAAAGTTACTTTGATTTAATGTCAACGGTTTATTTTTATTTTTAATTCTTTAATGAATTCCTGTTACCTACTAAACACCAATAAATGTAAAGTAGGTAATATAAAAGCTTGGAATACAACATGCATTTGATCTACACAATAAATACGTTTTAAGAGAAATTCAATTTAATTTTTAATTTTGATAAAAAATAATTAATAAATGAATACATTCTTGAACAACGCAAAAATGTTGCTAATGTGTATGTTTGTTCCACCGTAGCGCCAAACTACTGATCCGATTTTAGTAAAAAGAATGTCAATAAATTCATCAACATTATAAGCTAACGCCTCCGTGGTCCAGTGGCATAAAGCTCGACCCAAAGGTCGTGGATTCGATTTCACGTTTGAACAAGAAAAAATGTTGTTATCAAGTTTAGTTAGGATATTGTAGGCTGATCACCTGATTGTCTGACAAGAAACATGATCTATGCGCCGGATGGGCATGTAGAAAGTCGGTCCTACACCTGTTCTCTCGCAAGTCGTGTCGGTTCTCCGTCCCCTGGGTTATGAGAGTAAATGGAAAAGAGAGTATCCTTCTGTATTGCACACACACTTGAGCACTATAAAATGACTCCTGCGTAGCTGGCCTGGTTTCAACGAAATCGGCCACCGACATCGAAATCGAAGTTGGATACTATTATAAGCAATTTTTTTACAGCTAAGGCAACGGTTTTTATAAAAATTGTGTTTATTATATTATGTTATTGAATGTATTGTAGATTCTTGGAGGAAATTCAATAGTTAAAAAGTGCATTAAGTTTGTGTATTATTACTGTATATTATAAAACTTACAATATATAGAAATACATATTTATTTAAAAAAATCTTGAGTAAGCACTACTACGAGAAATAGCCGCGCTTCGGCCATACGTCACGCCGGCCACTGTGGAATATAATAATAACGTGGCCAACCAAAGGTTAATAACGAGGAAGCTCCAGGTATTGTGTCAAGGTAATATTTACCGGATCATATATTCAATGTCAGAATTCACTAAATTTATCCTCGCTCGCTACGTCGAAATTTAATATATGTTGGCTGGCTCGTTGCTCTGATCTAAAAATTAACTTAACAACTTTTTTTACATTATTTACTTTGCAGATATATAATAAATTATCTAAATAACTTAGTTAATAAAATTAGGCGTTACTTTGCGGAAATTCATGCCGTAAAACTCAAAAATATTATATCTAGCAATATCCCGCAAAAAGTTTTGCAACCTGCATGGTGGTGAGGGGCCATGCACGATCTTGTTAACACTGTTGCCTGTGCGGTGTTTTCACGTTCTTGCTGGCGAGTGTACACATAAGCAGTGATGAGGTGCTTTAAAGGCATGCCTTTGCGTAGACTCACTAATTTGCTTGTAGGTTGTGGTTATATTTTTGCGGGGTATTTCTAGATATATACTTAAATTTTATAAATAACTAAACCAAGAGTATGTTAGGGCATATACTCGTATGAGGGTAGTTTGCAGTAGCTGTAGCAGCGTTTTTTAAATTACTTAAAAAGTCCATCTCCATCCCTAAAATATATTTATAATAAGATTCCAAAATGTAAATCTTTCTCTATCCCAAATTTTATAAATTTATTATCATTATTAGATCAATAAATAAATAAAAAGGGCTCATTGAAATCTTTATCATATCATAGTTTGTTAGTATCTGAAAACTTATAGATACGTGACGTAAACCTTCAGTATCTTATGTCTACATTATTTTCATAATAAAAACATAAGCTTTCTTCATCTTTACATAATAAACTTAGCCTCTCATATTTCATAACTGTACACGTGATCCGTCATAATCTTAAAACAAAGGGATAAAACGTGCCGCAAGTTGCGGGATTACGAAAATTTACCCCCGCCAGGTGGGGCTAATGCCCGCCCATTCGCCCTCAAAAACTAGACAAATGCGTCGTATTACTTGCGAAGGTAATAAAATATACGCAAACATACGCGAACGGCCCTGCCTAAATTGTGACGTCACAGATCAATCATATTCGTCAGTTTAGAGGTGCGTATCGTGCTAAGTTTATTTTGTTAGTATTATCTTATGCAGTGTTTAAATTAAAAATATAAACGGTACTATCGCGGCGACCCAGTGTCGTGTCGCGGCGACTATTGCGTGCGCACCCTTAGCGAGTGTAATATCACGTGTTGCGTTGCAAGTAATTACCCCGCAAAAGATTTGGAATGAGGTCACTCCCCGCGGGAGCGGTCGTAAGTGAAATAAATGTACGCTATTTTTTTTACTGAACTTAATTTTCATTCAAATCAGCGTTACTTTATTTGATTAGTTAAGCTTTGTGATTAAAATTGGTTCATATTTGTAATTGGTTTTTTTTCAATGTACTCGTATTTACGTTATTTAAAAAAGATTTATTACGTTATTATTTTATTTAAGCTACGACAAAGAAGAAACGTCTAATGTAGATTACAAATTCAATTTTAAACCAATAACCCGTCACGAGTGTTATTATCGGCAGATGTTCACACGAAGGCGCTACGCAATAGGGCAGCGTGCTGGAAAACTACATGACATATTACCGTACAGCTGAGCCATTTGAATACGTATTGATTATAGCTCGGTGCACAAGATAATGTAAGTAAATGAGTTAGAATTTGGCAATTTTTAAAGTATGTATGCTATTTTATATCTGCTACGTACCTGCGTAGTACCCCGTAGAACTTACGTAGATGGTGCTACGGCACTACGCCTCGTCTTTCGGGCTCCGTTAAAAATACTACGTAATGCCTCTTACTTACGTAACGTCAATTGATGCTCACCAGAAACATTGTTTATACCGTAAAACTATTGTTATGCATTAGAAATAATAGCTACGATTAAATGGTTCAGTACTAAAGGTTGGGTCGATGTAATTTTAGATTTAATCGCCACTCCTCCTTGAGCAATATCCAAATTGCATTGCCACTCGATAGTTCTACTATTATGGCAACCGCTCAGGAATTACGCCGTAAAATATACTCTAGTGTGATTAAGACAAATTATGTAAACACTTCACTTGAGTCTACACAGCACATTACATACTACGTGTGCCAAACCTCGGTACGTTCACTTACGTCATCCACTCAATTCGAAAGTCCTATAAAAATAGGTTAATGGTCGTTTTCACAAAATAGACACTATTAAATATATATTATTCATTTCCAAGTTGCGACGTGGAATGTGCAATTTCACCTTTTTATAAGACTATTTATATGCTAAAGGCTCGTACGAGAAGAAAAGAAACTATTTTGCGTAATGACTTTTCAGCTTATGTGTAATGCATGAAGTGTTGTTAAATATACTAATTGAGATCGCAAACTCGTATATTTTCGTTCTATCTGAAGAATCAGGTGAAGCGATGCAGATTATTATTACTTTTTTTCGCTTTTTTCTGTAATAAAATCTGCAGTAACAGCGGTGTTGAATAACTTTGTTCCTGGAGACTAACTTTTTCTTCCAATTTATATAGTCGTTGAAATCTTAAATTACATTTTTATTACCAACATAAATTAATATATATTTTTTTATTGTTTGTGTTAAATTTAAAAATATTATCTTACGTAAATTCTAAAAACTATTTCAACAGCAAATTGTATCAAAAATCCGTGATACGGCTAAAATTATCTAGTAGGTTCAAGTTTCAGGGCCTAAACAAAAATAATCACAGCAGAGGATAATGGTATTAAAAATGCACGAACTGACAACCCTGAAATATTCCAAGCGTCATCGTGTCACGCAAGTAATTGTACAGCCGAAAGGTCTGGTAAACATATTTGTACCTTATCGCCTGACTATAAGATCGAAATGTTATACACAGTATCTGTCCATGGTTATACCCATAATATTAGTAGGTTCTAATGCTGAATACTATACGCCTATCGCCTACGTGGTCGAGAAAGAGCTTCGCTCTCGACCCGGAGGTTGTGGGTTCGATTCCCGCATTGGAACAACAAAACATGTTTCTTCAAATTTGGTTAGGACAATACATCCTGATCACCTTTTTGTGTAACAAGAAAGATGATGTCAATTCCCAGATTTTAGTCAAAACCAAAGGCTTGGCGCATTTGAAAAAAGCTGGGTACACAAAAAAGCTCGATATTTGGGAGCCTCATGAGCTCTTTCTTTATTACGGCGTAATGAAACCGAACCATTTTAGAAGCTGATAACTGGTGATGAAAAGTGGATCACGTACGACAAGAACGTGAGAAAAAGAATGTGGTCAAAGGCCGATCAGGCTTCACAGACTGTGGCGAAATCCAGGTTAACTCGCAACAAGGTGATGTTGTGTGTGTGGAGGGGAAGAGCAATATTCATTATGAGCTGTTACCGTCAGGCAGGATTATTGATTCTGAACTGCACTGTGAACAACTGATGAGACTAAAGCAAGAAGTTGATAGAACGCGGCCGGAATTAATCAACAGAAGGGGTGTGATTTTTCACTATGATAACCCTAGACCTCACACATATCATCGTGTCACGCAAGTAATTGTACAGCCGAAAGGTCTGGTAAACATATTTGTACCTTATCGCCTGACTATAAGATCGAAATGTTATACACAGTATCTGTCCATGGTTATACCCATAATATTAGTAGGTTCTAATGCTGAATACTATACGCCTATCGCCTACGTGGTCGAGAAAGAGCTTCGCTCTCGACCCGGAGGTTGTGGGTTCGATTCCCGCATTGGAACAACAAAACATGTTTCTTCAAATTTGGTTAGGACAATACATCCTGATCACCTTTTTGTGTAACAAGAAAGATGATGTCAATTCCCAGATTTTAGTCAAAACCAAAGGCTTGGCGCATTTGAAAAAAGCTGGGTACACAAAAAAGCTCGATATTTGGGAGCCTCATGAGCTCTTTCTTTATTACGGCGTAATGAAACCGAACCATTTTAGAAGCTGATAACTGGTGATGAAAAGTGGATCACGTACGACAAGAACGTGAGAAAAAGAATGTGGTCAAAGGCCGATCAGGCTTCACAGACTGTGGCGAAATCCAGGTTAACTCGCAACAAGGTGATGTTGTGTGTGTGGAGGGGAAGAGCAATATTCATTATGAGCTGTTACCGTCAGGCAGGATTATTGATTCTGAACTGCACTGTGAACAACTGATGAGACTAAAGCAAGAAGTTGATAGAACGCGGCCGGAATTAATCAACAGAAGGGGTGTGATTTTTCACTATGATAACCCTAGACCTCACACATACTTAGCCACTCCGCAAAAATTACGGAAGTTTGGCTGGGAGATTTTAATGCATCCGCCGTATAGTCTTGACCTTGCACCTTCAGATTTCCACCTGTTTTGGTCGCTGTAGAATTTCTTAGGCGGTGTCAGGTTGATATCACAAAAGGATTGCCAAAACCAATTGTCGCAGTTTTTTCATCAGAAGCCCCAAAATTTTTATAGCAATGGGATCATGTCCCCACCAACAAGATGGCAAAAAGTTATCAAACAAAATTGTACCTATATACTTTAGTCAATCTATACATATAATAAATCTGTAGAGGGGTCATGTCTGTACATTAAGAATATTTAAGTGAAAATTAAAAAAAGGGGGTCTATATAAGCCACAGAACCTAAAAATAACATTTTTGAAAAAAATGTCTGTCTGTCTGTCTGTCTGTCTGTCTGTCTGTCTGTCTGTCTGTCTGTCCATATGGGAATGTTTGTCGTCGCATCACGCTAAAACCACTGTATGGAATGAAATGAAATTTGGCAGGCAGGTAGCTTACGACCTGAAGAGCATTATTGGAAATTAGTATCCCGAAAAACGAAAGGGTTCCCGTGGGATCTTCAAAAAATTGTAGCTACCTATTTGTCGGTATTTCAGCCAAACTACTCAACGTATTAAAATGAAATTTGGCAGGCAGGTAGCTTATGATCTGAAGAGCATTATTGGAAATTGTAATCCCGAAAAACGAAAGGGTTCCCGTAGGATCTTCAAAAAATTGTAGCAACCTATTTGACGGTATTTCAGCCATACTACTCAACGTATTTGAATGCAATTTGGCAGGCAGGTAGCTTATAATCTGAAGAGCATTATTGGAAATTGTTATCCCGAAAAACGAAAGGGTTCCCGTGGGATCTTCAAAAAATTGTAGCTACCTATTTGACGGTATTTCAGCCAAACTACTCAACGTATTTAAATGAAATTTGGCAGGCTGGTAGCTTATAATCTGAAAAGCATTATTAGAAAATTATTATCTCGAAAAACGAAAGGGTTCCCGTGGGATCTTCAAAAAATTTTAGCTACCTATTTGACGGTATTTCAGCCAAACTACTCAACGTATTAAAATGAAATTTGGCAGGCAGGTAGCTTATGACTTGAAGAGCATTATTGAAAATTGTTATCCCGAAAAACGTAAGGGTTCCCGTGGGATCTTCAAAAAATTTTAGCTACCTATTTGACGGTATTTCAGCCAAACTACTCAACGTATTAAAATGAAATTTGGCAGGCAGGTAGCTTATGACCTGAAGAGCATTATTGGAAAATATTATCCCGAAAAACGAAAGGGTTCCCGTGGGATCTTCAAAAAATTGTAGCTACCTATTTGACGGTATTTCAGCCAAACTACTCAACGTATTTAAATGAAATTTGGCATGCAGGTAGCTTATAATCTGAAGAGCATTATTGGAAATTGTTATCCCGAAAAACGAAAGGGTTCCCGTGGGATCTTCAAAAAATTGTAGCTACCTATTTGACGGTATTTCAGCCAAACAACTCAACGTATTTAAATGAAATTAGGCATGCAGGTAGCTTATGACTTGAAGAGCATTATTGAAAATTGTTATCCCGAAAAACGTAAGGGTTCCCGTGGGATCTTCAAAAAATTTTAGCTACCTATTTGACGGTATTTCAGCCAATCTACTCAACGTATTTAAGTGCAATTTGGCAGGCAGGTAGCTTATAATCTGAAGAGCATTATTGGAAATTGTTATCCCGAAAAACGAAAGGGTTCCCGTGGCATCTTCAAAAAATTGTAGCTACCTATTTGACGGTATTTCAGCCAAACTACTCAACGTATTTAAATGAAACTCGGCACAAAGGTAGATTGTAACATGAAATAACCAACATATTATTTTTAACCGACTTACAAAAAAGGAGGAGGTTTCTCAATTCGTAAATATATGTTTGTTTTTTATGTTTCTTCGCGGATATCTTCATCGTTTCTGAAACGATTTTTGTTTTTATGTTGTGTAGGGTATAATTTAAATTTGGTCCCATTGTCACCAAAATGGTGACCTGATGATGGGATCCGTGAGGAATCGAAGGAAATCCTCAAAATTTATGTGGAATAATATATTGATTTAGATTTTTTCTGAAGTAGTCTAAGCATATGTTACCAAACATATGCTTAAACTTAAACATTTTGCACCATATCCTGGATCTATAATATCAAAAATTTCGCGATTCTGTAAACTATATATATATTGAAAAATGCGCCAGAGCAGCACTAAACTATATATATATATATATATATATATATATATATATATATAATGTTTAGTTCGAAATTTTTCAATATATATATATATACTAGCTGTGCCCGCGACTTCGTACGCGTGGAAAAGTGATTTAGGGCAGTGTTATAATAAATCAGTTTTAAAAATATTTTTAGTTATAAAAACTGTCGTCGAGGTATTTAAAAAACTACTTTATGTTGACAATTCCTACTACCAGCTTGACAAACGACCGTGTACAATTACTATAATGCGAACGGGACTACTTGATAGAGAGATACACGACGAACATCTAGTACTAAGATTTGTATGGATTTTGCGCCGCAGCGACTGCAGACGATGATCGATTCCACGCCGACGCTGCTGGTGTGGCGACAATGATATTAAGACAGCGCGCCGCAAAATTTTGCGGTCTTTTCGGTGCGTAAGTCCGACTCGCACTTGCCCGGTTTTTTTATTTATTAATAACCAAACATGTAGGTACTGATTATAAATCACTTCACTTTTAAAGTACCTACTAACTGATTTTATACAGAAAAGTAGCAAAATATAGAAAGTACCAAAAGAAAGAAAACAAACCTAAGTTGTAGGTACCTAACATAAAAACCATTCGGTCCATGATAAAAACTAAGAAATAAAAATATCAAGACAAATATAAATCTAACTTATATTGACATAACTTTTTTAGTTTAACTGTAAACACAATACTTATGTTAATCAAAATTCTATATATGTATTATGCATTTATCGAATACATAATTTGGACAAAGAAAACTATAAAAATGTACAGTAATAGTAGGCTGTAGTATGAATTTAAACGGACGGAATGAGAACTATAATATAGAATGCAAAATAATATTATACATTGCTAATGATGCACGCTGAGTGTAACTCTCGGATAACGTATTGTATAAATGTAGGTACCTACTCAACTTTGCTATAAATAATTGTATTAAAAGTACGGCATTTGGCGTATAGATAGATTTGTATAAGAGAATACTCTATCAATATTATGATATTTGACAAAAAAACCCATAATAATCACACTGTTAACACAATATATCCAGGGCAGGCCGCAAAAGGCTATAATTTCAAAAGGTATCTCGATTGGAATCGAGTTGTATCAACAGTTTTCCCCTGTAACACAGTTTAGTAACTATCGAGATGTTTTTAACGTCTATCTTATTAAATAGAAAAAACAAAAAAAAGAGCAATATATTTATGAAAATCTTAAAACTGTTTTTAAGATTCCGTACCTCAAAAAGAAAAAACCAAACACATATTATAAGATCATTTCCATGTCCGTCTGTCTGTCAAGACCTTTTTACTCAGAAACGCGTGTTGTGATGAAAATTATATAAAATACTCAGGAACTACTGTTCCTTGAAGCAGTGAAAAAATCAGACTTCTTAGCCAATGCAATCAAAAGCAGTCGCTTATGTCGCTAAATTTCGTCATTTTCGACACTCGTAAGGGAATCAAAACCTAAAGGGTACTTTCCGTGAACTCAAAATCATAAAATTTGAAACCAAGCAACGTCTAAAACCATACGTTTTTAGTAACATTATAAAGATACCGTTTGTCATGAATGTGTTTAATTGAAACTTATAACAAATACTTAGGTCTCTAATATATTCAAGCTGTAACCAAATCAAAATTCTATGTCAATCAGGTTTGTATGAAACTCTCGGTGTGCAAGTCCAACTCGCACTTGGCCGGTTTTTATTTATTTACTTATTACTAACCTACGCTAACAAATATGTATACAGTACCTACTTATCACAAAGGATTGTACAGTAAAAGTACTAACTATTTTTAAACAAATAACTTCCGTAATAAACTCAAGAAAAAATATCTTAGATTGTTCCTACCTAGCAAGCCTAAAACTAACAAATAAAAGTCACCCCCGCGGCCCCGGTGCGTTTGCTGCTAATGCAATTTGAAGCGGCGCGCGCGCGCGGCGGCGCACGGCTCCCGGGCCCGGCGCGCGCTTCCTACAAACGTCCAGCAAAAACGACATGATCTTTTAATATTGTCATAACTTTTTTATTTATGAACCGATTTACATAAAACAAACACTAAATGTTAAGTGAAGCTTGCCGCAATATATTAGTGAAAAGTACATCTTAATCGGATAAGCCGTTTCTGAGATTAGCGTGCACAAACCCACAGACAAACAGACAAACAGACAAACAGACAAACAGACAAACAGACAAAAATTTCAAAAATCATAGTTTTGGGTACTATTGCGTAAATAAAGGTCCCCTATCATATTTTTTTTCAAATATCTTCAATGTACAGACACGACACCTCTACAGATTTATTATATGTATAGATATATATATATTGAAAAATTTCGATAAACTATATATACAATATACATAATATATATATTAAAAAAAATTGCGCCGCTCTGGCTTACGCCAGGCTAGGCTAGGTAGACTTTTTCTCTTTCTACTATTTTTTTTTTATCTAATCGTTTTTGTTTTTCATTTTCCGTCCTCAAATAATCGTCATCTGATCATTCGAGAATTATCCCTACTCAGTCTATACCCATCACTAAAAATCTGAACTTATTTTCCAGTACAAGTGAAAATAATTATTACTTTGTGCGAAGTAATTTATTATTATACTTATGTTTTGCAAATACGATTAATAAAGTATAGGCGTAGGATAGTTTGTTTTCAAGATATGAATGAGATGTCATAAGTACATTTAAATTAGAAAAGTTATGTCAATATAAGTAAGATTTATGTTTTTCATGATATTTTTATTTATTAGTTTTCATGCTAGGTACGGCTTGGGTTTTTTCTTTCTTTTGGACTTTTGTTATTTTGTCGTCTAAAGGAAGTTAGTACTTTAACCGTAAAGTCCCTAAGTAGGCTACATGTTTGTTCGCGTAGGTAATTAATAAATAAAAAACCGGGCAAGTCCGAGCTGGAATTTCGCACCGAGAGTAGACTTTTAAAAAATTTGGCGCTCGGCGCCAGCAGCGCAGCGTCGGTGTGAAAACGATCATCGTCTGCAGTCGCTGCGGCGTAAAGTCCATACATATCTCAGTACAGAGATCTTCGTCGCGTATATGAGCGTACTATCAAGTAGTCCCCTTCGCATAAAAGAAAAAAAAATATTATACATACAGACGCATTGAGAACCTCCTCCTTTTATTGAAGTCGGTGAATAATACACGGTCATTTTTCGAGCTGGTAGTAGGAATTGTTAGCATTTTCATAGAAAAAATACCTCAAAACATTTACGACAAAAACGGCCATTATTTGACAGTAAACTATTATTATTACTCCATCGGCCTACTTCTTTTGCCTATGCACGTCTAATACCGTGTATAAAGAAGCATTACTATAAATTAGTGATTTTTAATATCCAAACGACAGTGTTCATAAACTAAAAATGTATTTGAACTGCTGCCCTAAATCACTTTTCCACGCGTACGAAGTCGCGGGCACAGCTAGTTGTAAATAAAGTTTATAAAAAAACCTTTTGAATTTTTATATAAAATGCGAAGAAACTTTTTCCCCAACCTAATATCTAAGGATAGAACATTTTTATGAATCACACACGAAGAAACATAGATGGTATATTTATTGCTTTATGCACTACATCTAATGTAACCTCAAGTTTATCTGTAGAATCCGAAAGTTAAATAACTTTCGGGTTCAAAAAAAATTTGTTCTCAAAATCTTGTTAAAAATTTCAAGTTCAAAAATTTGTTAAAAATTTGTTCTCAGCAAATAACATGAATCACATTAACCTCGGTCGATTCAATCCGATTAACGAGACGTACACTCTGCGGTTTTATTAGGTAAAGCATCCATATTTTTATTACGGGAAGATAACACAATGTATACCGCCCACGCGAGACCTCAGTCTTTGTTAGCGAGTCAAACTGTTATTCAAAAGAACATTACTGTTAAAAATACAAGTCTGCGAGTGAAAGGAAAAAGTATTTTTGTGTAGCTCGAAACAACTTGAAGCATTTTGCAGTGAGAGGGGCAGTTTAAGGTGTTTAAAAAAGTTACTTTTGCTGCGATGCGAAATTACTTTTTTAGCAGCAGCTAATACATAATACACGTATTACACAAAACCGGTCAATTGCGAGTGTGAAGGCTTCCGTAGCATTATTTTTACAAATATTAGTCGAATATCGAGCAATATCGTTATTGAGTAAAAAACGTCAATAAATTACGATTGTATGGTACCCCCTCAAATTGTGATGAATATATTCTAATTTGTATTATAACAGCAGCAACAGAACTATATTATCTGTAAAAAATAACTTTTTAGCTATAACGATTTATGAGATCTAGCATAGTTGTGACGGAATCGATATCGAATTGTGCATCTACAGATGAGAGTCTTAGGACTCTATCTGTAGATGCACAATTCGATAAAAACGAGGCCCCTTTTACTAAAAAAGGGGCCTCGTTTTTACTCCTTGTGTATGGTATTATAACCCTAAAAACTATTCTCATAATTAAAAATTGAAAACAGTGGTTGCAATTAAATTAAAAATTATCTTCAATTTCTCTTATAACAACACTTCATCGCGAAACATACGTCATAACAATGAAAATACAACAGAATTCGTATCCAATGTATACCGAATGAAAGAAAAAATGAGATTCCTAGAAATCCATTACATTCATACACAACGGCTCGTTAGTATAAGAGGATAAATTATTGGTTTGTGGTCGTATAAATAATGATTCTATATTTGTATTATAATAAGAGCGAAACAATGTCAATTGGCCTTTGGGTTAAAGGGTTACGTGCCCTGTGAATGAAATTACCTGTTGTGAAATCGGAAGGGATCCCGGATCGGTAAGAAACTATTGTTTCTGTATACTGCTACCTAATTATAATAAACTATGAACTACATAAATAATGTTTGATCTATATATTTACAAATGTTTATTATATTTTTTGGTTATTAAAAAATTACATCATAGACATTTGGTATATTAGTAGGTATGAACGAATGCGACGTCATATATACAAATTCCAGCAACTTTTGTATGGTGCGTTTTTATATGAAAGCTGTTCCAAAATTTTCTAAAGAAATCGCGTTCTAAAAATATTTTGATAATATTTATTTTTAATATGCTGTTACTTGAGAATTTATTCATATTTGATAGTTGGTAGGTATCTATACTATTATTATAAAGCGGAAGAGTTTGTTTGTTTGTTTAAACGCGCTAATCTCAGGAAGTACTGGTCTGATTTGAAAATTTCTTTTTTTTGTGGATAGTCAATTTACAGATGAAGGCTTTGAGCAGTACGCTGCAACTAATAGGAACGAAGCGTCAGTGAGAAATGTTGCAAAAACGGGGAAATTAGCTGCGCTGCATAAAGCTGCGGTTTAAGTCACTCAAAAACCACTCGAACGAAGTCGCGGGCACAGCTAGTTATTTATAAACACACGTAAGAAATTGTCTGTCATCCAGCCTATTGTAGGTATCTTATATTCGTAGATTAGTATTCATATTCTACATAATGATTCGATTATGATTTTAATAAAGACTACTGATTCTAGTTGAATTCTCTAAATATTATTTCTTGGCTCACATTGATATCCTTATTTAGATCTCAATGTACTCGTAACTAGCTTAAGGTTTTGGTCAATTATTATTTTTTCTTAATTATTATAATATATGTTCCGAGGTACAGTGGTTTAGAGCTTAGCATGGTCTTAGTTTTGATGCCCGCGTTGTAAAGACTAAAAATATTATTTTCAAGTTTGGTCAGAACAAGTTGATCACCTTATTGTCAGACATTGGATTCACGTTGGATTGGCTTGTAAAAAGTCGGTCCTTCGATTATTCTTTTGCCAGTCGTGTCGGGAAATCGTCTCTCTTTATGAGGTTAAAATGAAGAGAGAGTCTTTGTGTATTGCGCTCACACCTTAGCACTTTAAATATGACTTTTGCGACATCAAAATCGCTGTTCAGCTTATTACATTATTTTCACTTCACCAGGTGACGGCGGCGGGTAAAGCCGTGCTGGTGACCGGCTGCGACAACGTGCTGGGCAACGCCCTGGCCAGAAGACTAGATGACCTGGGCTACCACGTGTTCGCCGGCTTCCAGTCCAAGGCCGGCAACATCGACGCCGACATGCTCAAGGAGGACTGCTCCGGTCGCCTGCATACTTTACAGCTGGATGTTACATCTGAGACACAGGTGCTGAAGATATTTCTATTGTTTGGTTAAGCGTATTATAGAACACATAACGTCGCTTTACTCTCACAACCTCGTATCTATAAAACTACGACTTTTCAGTAGAGTCAAAAAACTTAATAATTTAAAATTTTTGTTTTAAATGAGGTTCAGTTATGTACAGACTACAGTATACATCCAAAATCCATGTCCTAGTAAAATCTAAAATTATTAAGATTTTTGACTCTACTGGAAACTTGTAGTTTTATATATATGAGGCTGTGAAAGCAAAACAATGATAAATAATAAGCTAATTTATGAAAATAATTATATAATCAATCGACAAATTAAGCGACCTCTACGCCTCAGTGGTTAGCGCGTCGGTGACCTAGCCGATGTCGTGGGTTATATTATGGCAAATAGTTTTCAATATATAAGAAATCAATATATTTCCGATGTCTGGTATCCGTAACACAAGTTCTTGTGTTACGGATACCAGACATCGGAAATATATTGATTTGATGGTCTTTCACTATATCTTAAGCAATAACGAATATATAAACAATTCAAACTTGCAAAACTTAAGAGACTGAAATTGGGTTGGTGTGACGTCAATGTAAAAGTCACTGTTCAAATCAAACGTCAATCACAGAAACCATTATGTGCATTCATAGAATGATATCTTATTAGATATTTATGATTTTAAAATACACTCACCTCTGAAACACTCTTTTTATGTTTTTTACGTGTAGATTTATAAATTTCATTAGGTTGCCGTCTTGGGATTCAAAATAAAGGTTTATTTTTTAAATTTAATCACACTAAAAGCGAGACTAGCTGTAACATAGACAGAGTGGAATTATTTTAAGCAAATTAATTTTTACCTTACCTACTACGGCGAAACTAAGAGAAAGGAGTTTAGCAGTGATTTTACCTGCTATAAAATTATTCATGAGGAATAAGATTTTTAACTATAATTCTAATTTAACTTTTTTGAGAAGAATAATTAGATTAGAATCCACTTATAGTAAAATATAATATTTTTTAAAGTCATTGAGTTGCACTGGAGAAAGTATAATCCCGATAAGTATTCGTAAATTAGAGGTAAATAACAACATCGTGAGGAAACCTTTTTTTTTTTGATTTCGCAAGGAAAATGAGGAAATCTTGAGGAAACCTGCATGACTGTAACCCAACCCGCATTATAATGTCGTGGTAGACTTTAACTTTGAGTAGAGACCCGAGAAAAAAATTTGTAACACAGTCGAACCTCTGACCCTTATTTCTTCTTCGTAGATAAGTAATAAAATGGATTGCGATGACTTTGAATTCTAATTCTCTTTGATCGATTCTCTATTTTAAGATTTTTAATACAAATAGTAATTTATTCACCCCTCGCGGCTTTCTTTGGGATCCGCAGCCCTGAATTTAAAACTTTGACGGCTTACTAGCTTCAGAAGCTTACAACTCTGTGATGATTTATAGCTTAATGTACTTTAGTATCTCTTTGTTCTACAGTTGTACAACAAACTGTAAACATATACAACAACAAAAGAGAGATGTAATTCTACAATTTCGAACATGAATCCGTTTTCGTATAAAACCACATAACTGATTTATTGCTCTGAATTCTACTCTTTACAATTTGGTTAAGGTTTAGTTAAGATTATATCTTGGTTTATTATAATTATTATGTTCAATTATCTATTGTATTAGGTTATCCTGTAATGATAGATATTTGTGTGTGTTAATAAATAAATAAATAAGAAACAACATCTTGGACTTGTTGCCTATAATATGAAGAGTGGCAAAGTTAATTAGGAAGATGTTATTATTTTACTTTTCACCTAACTGCGGCCGAGCCACAAGCATGGGTTATGTTTTGGCAGTATTTGTTATTATTATTATTATTAAAACACATTATCGCTTACATATTACACAGTAAATAAACAAACTAAAATATGCATGTATTATTATATTATGTATGTGTGAGTGGTCAATTGAAATTCAAAATAATGACCTGGGAAACGTAGTATATGTCAATATTTCTGGGGTTTCAAAAAAAGTATATTATCAAAACATTCTATTATAATTTGATGAAAGTTTTGCCAAACGTACTGTTGACGACGTATTGTATTTATTAGCCGTCTAAAGAAAATATTGTTTTACTGATAATGTCGTATGAACACATCAACAGTGTTGAAATTTCAATTATGGTAATATTTATTCATGAGAATCTATGCCTCCTCGTATACATCAACGATACAAAAGTATCGTTATATTAGGTCCTTACATATGAAATTGGCGTTTTGTCGTACTGGCCACTTTGATCTTAAATATATCCTCTTTGGTTAGGAATACCAAATTCAAACTTAAACAGCTATTTACTCATGCATTTTTGTTTTGAAAACCTGATTTTTTTTTCTATATTCCTTTTTTTTCTGCGTCACTCATTTCAAAAAATGGAAAACTTAAAATATCGCATTATTTACGAGTACGAGTTCCACCGTGGCACCAGTGCTGCAGAAACGGCACGAAGGATTAATGATGTGTATAGGGGTGGTAAAGAAAACACGGTGCATTTTTGGTTTCAATGCTTTCGTTCTCGAAATTTCGACCTGCAGAACAAGCCCCGTGGACGGCCGGAGACCAAGGTCGATAATGATGAATTGGAGGCTATTGTGGAAGCAGATCCATCGCAAACCACATCAGAGTTAGCTACAGGCTGCAGTGTTAGTGACAAAACCGTTTTAATCCACTTGAAGCAAATTGGGAAGGTGAAAAAGCTTGAATGGTGGGTACCTCATGAATTGAGTGAAGCAAACCGACAAACGCGCATCGACTGCTGCGTTACATTGCTCAACCGGCACAATAATGAAGGAATTTTAAATCGGATCATTACATGTGATGAAAAGTGGATCCTGTACGATAATCGTAAATGCTCATTGCAATGGCTGAACCCTAGTGAACCAGCAAAGTCTTGCCCCAAGCGAAAATTGACTCAAAAAAGTTACTTGTAAGCGTTTGGTGGACTAGTGCCGGTGTCGTACACTATAGCTTTCTTAAATCTGGTCAGACAATTACGGCTGTTCCTCCAACAGATTACCATTTTTTTCGAAATTTGGATAACTTCTTGCAAGAAAAAAAATTCAATTCCGATGAGGCAGCCCAAACCGTTTTCAAAGATTTCATTGATTCCCGTCCGAATGTTTTTTTTTTTAGTAAAGGGATCAATGAACTACCTATAAGATGGCAAAAGTGTATAGATAGCAATGGTACTCGTACATACTTTGATTAATAAAATATATTTTAATATGAAAAAATCCCCTTTATGTTCCTCTCATACAAAACGCCAATTTCATATGTAAGGACATAATATATAAGCTAAGGTTACATACATCTGAGCACTATAATAATTAAAGCTACTTTCATTTATAAATAAACAGCGTGTAAAAAGACCAGATAAAATAACTTTGGTAGTATATGATTATACTACCTTCTTTCATTCTGTATAATAGGTATTTTTTTTTATTAAAGTCAAAAACTAAAAGAAATATTTTTGCCTTAACTGTTTTTTCTTGTCATAAGAATAACGACATACATTTCTAGACTGAGAAGAGGTAGTGTAATGATGATTATCTCAAAGTTACTATACTGGTCTTTTTACACCCTATATATTTTTCTTTCTTTGCCTTAATGGATATTTAAGACTTTTCGAAATGTTAAGCCTTTTTGTTGAGCTAAGTTTTAATAACAGGGCTCGTCGTAGTATAAATATAAAAATGGAATTTACTCCTTAAATAAAAAATAACAACATTATTTATAAAAAAAGTATTCCTAAACTACGTAACTTATATACCCTACTTTACAAGTCTATTAACACCACTTTAATTAAAATTGGATAAGCAGTTTAGGCGCTTCGTTGAAATAAACATACATTACCCTTCCTTTTGGCTTCGTTGTATTCATTAAAAATGTGATGCAAAGAGAATTAAAGTAATATACTTGATATACACACAAGGATGGAGGTACCTACCTGTTTAAATACTCTCGAGTTATTTCCTGTTACAAGTCGCTGTAAAATTCCAAGGTTCGTGTTAATATTTTGCTAAAATTAACTGCAAAATGCGAGAAGCGTGGAAGTTTCAGTAAACTGATTCCGCATTGTGTTAATACAGAAATTAATCAGATCAGAAAAATATCACATCCTTATTCATAATACCATTGTGCATTTTAGGCAACGTATTCAAATGCTAAAACAATGCCAACTTTAATTCTATTATTCTCAAATGGCAAGAATCCTAAGAATCCATAGTCATAACTACCTAACAAAACTATTGAGCGTCTTTGACCCAACGGCTCACCAGATGTGGCGGTTTCACTTAAATTACTGTCCTAACATACTCTAAAAATATCTAAATATTTTAAACGACCATCATCATAATTATTGTGTACACAACAAGCTTGTTTAATCATTTAAGTGTTTACTAAAATAAAAATAATTCCCCACACTGATTTCGGTGACGGTGGCCGGTTTCATTGAAACCAGGCCAGCTACGCAGGAGTTATTTTATAGTGCGCAAGTGTGTGCGCAATACACAAGAGCACTCTCTCTTCCTTCAGTCTCGTAACCCAGTGGGATGGATAACCGATACGACTGGCGGGAAAACAGGCGCAGGACCGCCTTCTTACATGCCCATTTACAGCCTTCTCATATCAACTAGTTATATTATTTAGCATCTTATGGAGCTTGTGAGTTGAGCCGGACCGGTTCAGGTGTTTGACATAATATTATAATTATTATTATTTTGTACACCGACAACAATTATTTACAACTTGCTGCCTACTTTTTCGCGCTAATTTTAAATAAGTGGATAAAATACAAATTTTACTCTCATAAATATATTTTTACAAAATGTAGGTCACCGATTATTAATCGGTGACCGACTTTCTGTAGATGAAAAATAGAACATACTGATTGCAGTAGTGCAACGCATTCAACATACATAAAGTTGAACAGAAATTATACGGAGCAAAAATCTGACTGATTATATTGGTCCTACAAAAAGTAGGTCGCAGGTTTTATAAGTACTTGTAAATTATATTCCTTTTATGAATTAAGTATCAGATCCGTACCTACAATATGGATGTTTATTGTAGGTTTCAAAATGGCGGCATTTATATTTTAATAATTTTTTGTTGGTTTCGTAGCAATAATAGCTTACATAAATAACTTCAGCTTTCTAAGACTTTCGGAAGTAACATAAGAATTTTGATGATCTATAAATGAGTCAGTGACGAAATCAGGTGTTTTAGACATTGATAAAATCTAAAGTATAATAGCTACGACATTCAAACTTTTTCATTTTTCATTTCATTTCATGTTATTGCTGGTGTCATTATATGTTGAAATTTTCAACTATTTATCATCATCCAAAGCAAAGTTATGAGAGTTCAAAAAGCGACGAAACCTTTCGAGAAAAGGTAGGTAGCTTCGCTTGGCTCGTCTTGGCGGGGCACGACCGTGCCCCCAGATATATTAGATTATTTAACTGGATTTTTTCTTATCTATATGGATAGATAAGAAAAAATCCAGTTAAATATTTTCATAGATTTGTAACTGGAGTTGCGTGATGATTAAAAAATGTAAAAAAAACTCTATCAATCTTAACGTTTGTAATGTAACCTTACTAGGTAAGTGAGTATTAGTGTAGGTAACTTGTAGGTGTATGTTGTAGTTGATCCCAAGTTATACTGTTTAAACGCTCAACGAAGACACGGGTCAGCTTGTTATAAATGTAAATTGAAATGCAAAGATTTCAAATAAGTAAATACGAAACCTTATCTCTCTGAAGAGGAATAAATTGCGTCCATTAAATACCCTTGTCTCATCTTAACTCCCACAAAGTAATAATTAGTAAAAGCTTCTTAGTTAAATTAGAAAGACTAATTGAATTTAGATAAACAATTGCCGGAATCGGCCAAATTAAGCAATTATTCTTCAATGTTCTGCCGAATTCTTAACTAAATTGTAAATAGTCTGTGGAAACTTGCTTACGTAGTGTTATAATTGTATACTATATGTATTCGGATAGACCTTCTTTATTTAAATTTATAAAAGACACATTATGGCATATGTGTATAGTATGTACACCAATCGATATTTCGGTTTCGAAAATAGGTTGCTAATAAAATATTATAAAATAACAATGTGTTCTGCCGTAGCCACCATAACGACACGTGACGATTGTGAGAAATAATTAAAAGTCACATTTGTTGCTAATATTCGAAAACAATACAGAATGCGAACCTACTGTTAACCTACAAAAAATAATTACACGCTAGATAACCTAATAAATGTTGCTGTCTTTGTCTGATACGTTAAAAAGTAACTTGACAGACTTACGCCCGAACGCTAATTAAAGATAAGAGCCCTCCTATTCACAGGCTGTTACTGTCGCTCTTGGGGGAAATGACAATGACAGCATGAGATTTAAGCGCCACTTTATATAACTATCGGTTCAGTATTCGGCCGTAAGATATTGAATAGCTAATTAGTTAGGGGAATTGAACCTTTATTATATTATTTTTGAATTAAAAATGTCCGGTCAAACTCTAATTCTAGAACTCCGGGACACTTGCGGCGTGTAATGACATCACACTTTTTCCAGATTCTCTCGGCGTCGCTGTACATTGTTGATCACCTGCCAGAGGGCGCGCAGGGGCTGTGGGCGATCGTCAACTGCGAGTCCTGGTGTGCGCTGGGCGAACTAGAGTGGGTGCCCTTCTCCGTAGTGCGGCGAGCGATGGAGGTGAACCTTTTAGGTGAGCGCTGACTGTCGTTTTAGTCCTGGGAAACTGATACAGATGGCAGTAGTAGTCGCAAAGCACTAAAACTGAATGTTTAAAGCAATAGGTAATATTTAACAATAGATTATGGTTGTATGACTTAATTTTTGAAGATGACTACTACATTTTGAAACTGTCTATATAAAGACTGTGTAGATAAAATAATTCATACAACACGTCAAATATTTTCGCTGCAGGCAATTGGAGTTTCCGCATGTCATTAAAATTTCAGAACATTTGCCATTGCACGTATGTATTTATTTTATAGCCATGTTTGCACCAGTTATTTATGGTGAAATATACATAATGTGGAAAATGCAGTTATATTTTAAATAGGTTTGTCTTTGAAAATGGTTTATTTCTACACAGGGTGTCGCATGGTTCATATATCAAACCGAATATAGTGTGAAGAGAAGGATGCGTACAGCATTTTTTGTTTTGGCACCTCACTTAAGTTACATACATTAACGTGATAAATCGAGATTAAAAATCTCCATAAAAGTTACAAAATAGATGAGTGTCAATCCTGGTCAGGTTGGTTAGGTCAACGACAAGTGCGTTCATGTGTATAGACTAGGAAACCGGGATCCCCCGCATATTTATCTAAATAAACTATATACTATAATTAAATTATGTGTAAACGCTGAAATATTCATAAATAAAGAATATGACCTGTATTATAAAATTCTTATGGAATAGGCATTAAGCGTTTTTTCTGTGCTGTTTGTGTCCTGGGCAGAGATTTATTAGATCGTCTCAAGAACATCTAATTATGCAACAATAGTATTTAGGCAATATCTTTAGGGATATTAAATTTACTATATTTAAAAAAATCCTTAATAGTAAATAAGTAACCGCTGACCCTCTGTGCATTTCTTTAACGTGTTGCATACACGTCCCTTTTTCACGGATTTTTTTTTCATTAACATTCATAACGCACCTCCTACAGCCCTAACACACTTTCATTAATAAGCATTAATTACAGGATTACGTTCGTATTTCATTTCAGTCTTTTTTAATAAAAATGTAATCTTACACGATTTTAATTAACAAGGCACCCTATTTCTTGGAAGTATGCGAATAAGACGTTTTTATAATTTTTATTATGGCGGCTTTCTTATTACTTGTTTTAAAGGAACAAACGCATTAGTATCAACATCTTATTACGTAACCGCAGTTTTCTTAGAAAAGTCTACTTATCAACAGGTACTTATAATAAGTATATTGTATGTTTATATATAAATGCATGTCCTATAATTAGGGGAATGCAAACGTAAATAGATATTATGTAAATAGAAAACAGCTTTTTAGCTGTCACAAGATACATCATTAATTTCAATAATGAATACGTAATAATAAGCAATCGTGTGTTTAAATTTATACATGCTGATAAAAGACTGTAGTTTCAAATAACATGACATTCAATTTATTAATATTTTGTGTGACATCACATTTTATAATTTTGGTTTTATCAAATTTAATGAAAACGTAATTGGTAGTAGCAAATTTAATGAAAGTAGAATGATTCTAAATTTTAATTAAAATATAGAATGATTCTACTTTTTGAAGATGTGGCGAAGGATAAGCTTTTTATACACAATTGGCAAAGGCTGGTTCTCCTTGAGAGGTATAATAGGTTCTTACCTACTTAACTTTTACTACCTTAACCCCTTACATTTTAAATCCTCATCCAATTCTTATTTGGATGAGGGTCTAAAATGTAAGGGGCCATTCGTATGTCACTTATCGCCGCTTTACCTTCGCATCCTCGTATCTATGAAATTACAACTTTTCAGTAGAGTATAAACTTGATAATTTTAAATTCTATTATGACAGGGATTTTTAAATGAGGATCAGTTAAGTATTATACCTAGCTTGTATATTAACCTAAACTATATAAAAATTTAGTTTTATATACTTTATACTAATACAAGCTAGATAGAATCAAGGTTGAAATGGTAAAGCGACGTTATGTCAAATTTGATACATTTTTAATTCCAAACTTTGTAAGTGATAAAAGCGACGGGATCTTGACTAAGGCCCGTATATATAAAATAATCACAAGCCCAACCTCAACTTGAAAACCTTTTTGACAGATAAAATACGTTTCGTTTCACTTTTAAAAGTGAACATCTTTATTAATGTTACATAGTAGTATTTATTTTCTTTTTATACCGTTATATTCATATTATAGATTACAGGAAACAATAAAATAAGTATAATGTATATTTTTATAATCTATATTTTTACGATTTAAGAAAGAAAACAATTAAAGTATGTAATATAAGTAAAATTCTTCATTTTTAAAAGTGAAACGAAAGGTTTTTTTTGTCTGTCAAATAGGTTCTCAAGGTGAGGTTGGGTTTGAGATTGTTTTATTTATACGGGCCTAACAGCCTAGGAATGTTACGTCACTTGCCGACACTGGCTTCTTATTGCTTTATTGAAATTACTTTTGTAATGACTACTCTAGTTTCATTCATTTTACTCAGACATGTTAGGACATACACAAGGTAGGCCACGTGTGACGCAGGTAGGACGTGTTCTCCCACAAGTGTCAGCCCGTGAGTGGCTCCTTGTTATAATACACTGGCGAATCCCCTGAGAAATCGGCTTTGAAACCTTTCCAAGGGCTCTACGTATAGATCGTAAAAAGTGACAGCTACGGCATAAGAGCCATTGCGCTGTATTATATCCTTGTAAATATAAATATTGCTGATATTACGATAGCACACAATTTGCGTTAAACGCGACGGGCATTCGATTCAAATAACGGTCGTTTTAGTAACTTATTTCTAAGTTAATAAACATACAATGTAACAACGAAGAGCCTTCACATTGTACGGTTTTAAACTTTATGTTCTAGATAAATATTAAATAAGTTATTACAGCGGACCGTTATAGTGTAGTTATTTCCGCGGTTACACGACCTTTACTTAATCTCTCAAATGAATTAAGCTTACGCAAATTCGATGTGTACATTACTTTAATACATTAAACTGTAAACAAATTCTCCTCTGCCATTTGCAAAACTATTACCGCGACCATACATTTATTTCACTATACTATTCATCCTATCTATTGTTTCTCAATTCTACTGCTGTGTATATTTATCGTATCTAATTCCTACATTGTTGAATCCACAACATTACCTTTCCAGTTTCCACGAAGTGTTTATTTTGGGTGAACACGACAGACTAATTTTATTCAAAACACTGTGTATTCAAGATACTGTTTTCACAGATAATAATATGTTTTTGATCTGGGTAAATAAGAAGATAAATTATCGTAATATTTTTCAAAGCAAGAGTAAATTATAATTTACTAAATTGGTATGCAATAGGTCGGAACCGTATAATTAAGTCAATATTATATCTCTAGCTACACAGTTAAGACATATATATTTTGATTCAAGGCCCGTATTAACATACAAGTCTCAAACGAAATTTTAACGACCTCCGTAGAGCGGTGGGGCTCGAGCATGAGAGGTCGCAGGATCGAATCCTGCCAAAGGAAGAAAAGAGTTTTTTGTGTTCTTGGATGTGTATTAAATTTTTGTATTAGTATAATAAAAATCTTAAATATGTTTATAGTATCAAAGTATTAAATATATTTCCGTTGTCTGGTATCTGTGACACAAGTTCCTCGGATACTTAGCCCGGGCCTAGATTGACGTGGTGTAAAGCGTCCATAGATATTATAGATATTATTTAAAAAAACTCAGTCTCAAGAATTCTGATCGCAACCTCTATTTGAGAACCTATTAAACAAATTTCGTTTATATAAAAACGTTTCGTTTGACTTTTAAAAAATAACAACTATACATATGTTACATAATTTATTATTTTATTTTTAAAATGTCAGTATGGTTCGTAAAGTAGCCCAGACTAGGAAACTCGGGCATTGCTATATTTTATCAGAAAGTAAAAATGTTCTTAAGCTAAAGAAATTTTCACCTGTGGCCCTGTTTGCAAAATGCTCGTATATTAAAATCTGCTCGATTTAGAATTATACTTGAATATTGGTTTTCTAATATATTTCTCTGATAATAATAATACGTAATTGTTAAAAACTGTGATTCATTTATTCAACTAGCTGTGCCCGCGACTTCGTTCGCGTGGTTTTTGAGTGACTTAAACCTCTGAATGTGAATAATTTTCCCCGTTTTTGCAACATTTCTCACTGACGCTTTGCTCCTATTGGTCGCAGCGTACTGTTATATAGCCCAAAGCCTTCCTCTATAAATGGACTATCCACAAAAAAAAGAAAATTTCAAATCAGACCAGTTGTTCCTGAGATTAGCGCGTTTAAACAAACAAACAAACTCTTCCGCTTTATAATATTAGTATAGATGTGTGGGCCCATTTAAGTTTATGAAATTATGATTTGTCATCATGTAATTTGGTGGACTGTGCAGGTCCGGCGCGGCTGGTGCAGGTGATGCTGCCGCTGGTGCGGCGCGCGCGCGGCCGCGTGGTGCTGGCGTCGTCCATCCTCACGCACGTGGCCGCCCCGGTGCGCGGCGTGCACGCGGCCTCCCTCGCCGCGCTGGACGCGCTCGCCGCCTGCCTGCGGAGAGAGCTCAAGCCGCGAGGAGTCGACGTGGTATGTATTATAAATGCGTAATTTATTTATTTACAAGAATCTATTATATTGTGTTCATGTTTAACGACCTCCGTAGCGCATTGGTGGAGCGCGTTGGTTCTCGAACGAGAGGTCGCGGGTTCGAATCCCGCCGAGGGAACAAAAAGTTTTCAATGTTCCTGGGTCATGGATGTGTATAAAATTTGTGCATAATATAATAAAAATCTTAAATATGTGTATAGTATAAAAGTATTAAATATATTTCCGTTGTCTGGTACCTATAACACAAGTTCATCGGATACGTAGCCAGATTGACGTGGTGTGAAACGTCCTTAGATATTATTATTATTCGATTTGTTTGCAGAGAATCCTAAATGCAAATGTCATAATTATAAATTAAGGCTAGATCGTTTAGGCATTTTAGTCGAGTAGAGAATCGTTTGGTGGCTTAACTAGTCGTTCGCACAGAAATCGTTCGCATTACGGTCGTACAGTACACGAGTGACATGTGTTTTAAACGAAATGTAACGAAATATAAAAGAGTGAATAAACTGTAGCTAATCGTAAAATCTATTTTAGAAGAGGTAGATGAAGAAATTTATGTGATCAACAAATTGAAGTTACGGATACGAAATATAATAAATGTATAGAAGTGATAAACTAGGCTACTAATTATTATTATCTGCTGGAACCATTAGCATTGGAAGGTCCGAAAGAATACTTTGATTTCTTGAGAATTGAAACTTGACTAGTCGAGTTCATTAGTGACCGCAAAAATGAAAAGATTTTTGCGGTCACTAATGAACTCGACTAGTCAAACATGTTCGGACTTGCTTAGTCGGAAAACCAGTGACACGATGCCTTCTTGTCGACTCGACTAAATTATTGACTTACGTACTCAAATAAATTTTTGGTGTATTTCACACAAGATGAATGAATGCCTATTAAATCTTCGTGTCGGCATCAAAATGGCCAAGTATCACGTTTTGACTGAAATGTAGAGTATATGAAATTAGGCCTTGTAAATAAGGAGGGGGGCATTGATCAATAATCTTGGCTCTACATGAGATCTGACCACTTTTTCATAGATTTTGATTAAGGTGCTCTAAAGACTACATGCTCTAAACATACAAGTGTAGAGCTTGTATGTTTAGAGCATATAGTCTTTAGAGCTTTATACGATATTTAATAACTTTTATAAGCTATGTAGACTCGTCTTGGCAACATTTTACATGAAGATTGTTTCTGGTGGGATATTATTTATTTTTGTATGTTGGTTAATGAAGTTTATTGAGTTTAAAAATAACCTATTTTGACTCTGGGCCTTTACTTTATTTATCCTTCGTCTGGAATTTAGATGAACCAATAAAACATAGAGGTCAGATCAGCCAATTTTTTCTTCCTTTTTTTGGGGTGTATTTCTTGCACATCAGCTACAGCTTTATAGTGAGAGAGAAGGTTATAGTAGGAGTGGGAGTGAGAGTGAGAGTTTGAATGATAATTAATAGGAGTGCTAGTGGAGAATGTTACAAAATTTCGTAATTATTATATTTCTCTTTCATTTGATACCCATATTGTAAGAATTTCTGTGAAAACGATAAATCACTATTTTGGATTCTAACTGCCGGTATTAATGAAATCTTGTATGAATTGTATTTCTCTTCCCAAGCTCTCTCATCTTTCAGTGATGAGTCAGTGACGCAGTCGGGGGTTTTTAGACATTGATAAAAATCTAAAGTATAATAGCTACAACATTAAAACTATGTATGTTTCATGTTAGTACTAATGTCATTATATCTTGCAGTTCTCAACTATTTAACATTATCCAAAGCAAAGTTAGGAGAGTACAAAAAACGAAGAATCGTTTCGAGAAAAGATAGGTAGTGCTTGCGCTCCGCTTGGCTTGTCTTGGCGGGGGCACTCTTGTGCCCCCAGATATAGATAGTTTATTAAGATTCCCAGGAAATTCACAACTTCCGCTACTAGATTCCGCCGCGCTGACCCAACTTAAGCTTAAAGCTGTTTAGTGCCTCAGCATATGTGTTATTGTTATTAGGTTCAAATTACACGTCCAATAATACACTTCTAGTTAATCGTATTTTACTTTATTCTACTACGTAGATAATACAATAAACAGTATCTTATAAATAACTATGTAGGTACACTGACCTCACTAACCTATCCGGGCCTCTCAAGGAGACTAACTTAAAACTATCTTAGGCATCAACGTCAATGTCATCTTTGACATCTAGTTGTTTTAAATACATGCATAGCATTATGTAACATCTCCCTTTTTCGAGAAACGCATACAATTTAATAATGCTTAAAATATACATGATTACAAAATATAACTTACTAATTAAATTTCTCATGTATGTACAATTTAGGTTGTTTTACAGTTCTACCAGATCTGGTAACATAATCTGTACCTATTTGCCTTTCCACAGGAACACAGTTATCATTATGCCTACTAATATCCTGAGAATTTTCACTCGTGAAACAACTAGGATTTATGGGAAGTATATTGCACGTATCATGACCATTATAAGAAGGATCTATTTTTTTAAATTCATCTTTACTGTCACCCGCAAAAGAGGAAGGAGGATTTATCTTTTTTAAATTATTTTTCCTATGTCTAATATGCGCTCTATTTCTCCTATATATAACACCATTCATATCGGTAATATAATGAGACCTACCACAATCTAGATTTCTATGTATTACACCAGGAGTCCAAAAATCTTTGGGATTTTTTTTAAAATAAATGTCATCTCCAGGCTTAAAGACTTCATTCCTTTGCCTTGCACATCTGTCAAAGTAATATGTCATTTTGTTTTTATTTTTGACATAAGATTTTTTGTAAACAGAAAATTTTACTAAATTCGGTTTTAGTTTTTTACACAGGACAGGTATATTCATACGTAAACTCCTAGACATTAATAATGATGCTGGGCTGGGAAAATCGCCTTTAGCTGTGTTCCGGTAGTGTAGCAATGCTAAATACACATCAGATCCATCCTGAGCGCATTTACGTAGTATATTTTTGGATATTTTTACAGCGCTCTCCGAAAAACCATTACTTCTTGGATAATATGGACTCGTGGTTATATGCTCCACGTCCCATTCAACCAGAAAAGATTTGAACTTACATGAGTTGAAAGGTGGACCATTATCCGACACTAATGATCGTGGGATGCCATGGCGTGCGAAAAATGATTTCAAGTGTTTCACCACGTTATCAACGTTGTAATTCTTATGTAAAGAAGCTAGCTCAAAATATTTAGAATAGTAATCTACACAGACAAGGTAATTCTCCCCATCAAAATAAAATAAATCAACCCCTACTCGTTCCCAAGGGAGTTGTGTAATATCATAACACTTCAAAGGTTCCTTATTTGTGTTAGGTTTAAATTTAGCACATACCAGACACTGTTCAATTAAATTTTTAATGTCTGCATTTATATTGGGCCAATAAACTGTTTCCCTAGCAATGTTAAGTGTTTTATTTATACCTAAATGACCACAGTGAATTTTATCTAATATTTGCTTTTGTAAAGCCTTTGGGACTATGAGCCTATTGCCCTTAAAGAGTAAATCATTCATTATATGCATTTCACTTTGAATATTCCAATATGGTTTTACCAAACAGTTAATTTTGTTTTTGCTTGTTGGCCAACCATTTTTTATATAAGATTTAAGCAAATTAAATGATTCATCTTGTTTACTTTCCTTTAAAATTGACTCTAAATATGACTTTGATACTGAAATATTAGAAAAAATTGAATTGACATGATATTGTAAGTCTTGTTCATATTGTGGTACATATGTATCAGTGAGTGAAGCTCGTGATAGCGTGTCTGCTATATACATATGTTTACCAGGTACATAAATTACTTCTAAGTCATATCCTTGCAACGCAAGCATCATTCTCTGCAGCCTAGCTGGCACTTCATGAAGACGTTTTTTAAAGAGATAAATTAAAGGTTTGTGATCTGTATGAACGGTAACAAGACCTCCATAAATATATTGATGAAATTTATTACAACCAAACTGTATAGCAAACAATTCCTTTTCAATCTGAGCGTAGTTTTGTTGAGAGCTTGTCAATGTTCTTGAGCTATATGCAATTGGTCGCTTATTTTGCATGATTACAGCGCCCACTGCATTCTTGGATGAATCTACTGACAAAATTAAAGGTACATTGCAATTATAGTTAGCTAATACAGGTGCTTTAGTAATAATATCTTTTAGTGATTCAAAACACTTTTGATAATTATCATCCCATAGGAATGGTATATCCTTTTTTAACAAGTTTCTTAAGACATTAGTTTTGTCTGCTAAGTTTTCAATGAAAGGGGCTAAAAAATTTAACATGCCTAAAAATCTTTGTAAATCCTTAATATTTTTAGGTGTAGACATATTTTTTACAGCTTTAATTTTATCTGGATCAATTTTAACACCATCTTTGCTAAAAATATAACCCAAATATGTTATTTCTTCTAAAAGAAACTTACACTTGAGCTTGTTTAACTTCAGATTTACCTGCCTAGCCCGTTCTAAAAATAATTCTAATCTCTTATTATGTATCTCAATTGTCTCCCCATATATTAATATGTCATCACACCAAATAATTATGCCTTCAATGTCCCCAAATAAATCAATCATAGTTTTATAAAATATTTCTGTTGCAGTATTAATCCCGAAAGGCAACCGTAGAAATTTATAGCGACCAAATGGGGTCTGAAATGTGCACAAATCACTACTTTCTTTTGTTAATTTTATATTATAAAAACCAGAGAACGCATCCAAGTGGGAAAAATATTTAGCTTTAGACAATTTTGACCTGACTTCATCAATATTTTTGATAGGATAATGACTTCTCAATAGATTTTTATTTAAATATCTAGGATCTAAACATACCCTTAATCCTCCTGCCTTTTTCATGGTAATGACTAAACTACTTACCCATAATGTGGGTTTGTTAACCTTTTGTATAATTCCCAGTTGTTCCATGATTTCTAATTCTTTCCTTAACGGCTCGATGAGAGCAAACGGTACCTTCCTCGGGGGATCTACTCTTGGTATGGCATCCTTCTTTAATACAATACTGTGTTCATATGGAAGACATCCTAGGCCCTGAAAAACATCATTATATTTGATTACAATATTGTCACATGTTTTTTCATATAGGTTATGTATATTTTTCACAATTTTATTGTCATTTTGACAATTTACAGAGAAGTTTTTTG
This sequence comes from Celastrina argiolus, assembly GCA_905187575.2. NCBI lineage: Eukaryota > Metazoa > Arthropoda > Insecta > Lepidoptera > Lycaenidae > Celastrina > Celastrina argiolus. The sequence continues at coordinate 10,260,411 of LR994589.1, forward strand.
TTATTAAATTTAACTTTATACAAGTTGGTAAGCCAATTACAGTTGGACAATTCAAACTTGTTATTACAAAAGTAATTGTTTCAGGCTCAACTTTATTATCTAATAAACAGGATACATTAGACATTGCCACTATGGGAATTTTATGACCATTGTAAGCAAAAATATTATAATTTTTACACTGTTGTTTGTCTTTATTTTTAATATACAACTTTGAGCTTTTACATGTGTCTAAAGACATCATATTTATATCTGCTCCAGTATCAATTATGCAATCTACTCTTTTATTGTTTATATTAAGAAAATAATGCCAAGAATTATCATTTTTACTTAAAATTGTGCTATTTCTATTACTTTGTGATTCAATGTTGAACAATGTCCCTATAGTAAATCTCTCAGCACTTTTTTTTGTTACTTCATCATCGAGATTTGAGTTGTCTACTTCAGAAACAACATTCCTGACATTATTTTTCTTATAACATAAATTAGTAAAGTGTCCATATTTAAAACATGACCTGCATTTATGCTTCCATGCTGGGCAGTTGCGATGAGCATGTGTTGTGTTGCATCTCCCGCACGTTGTTCTGGACCCGGGTGTGGCTGATCTTCTTTGTTGATAATGCGGCACTGGAGATCTGGTTTTTCTCCTATGCTGGTGCGATGAAAACGATGATGACGGAGAACTGTTCGGACGGTTTCTGTGTATCTTGTATACGGTGGCATCTTCTCTTCTTTCACCCCCATTGATTGAATCTTCACTCTTCTGTGCCATAGTGAGTGTTCTACACAGCAGCTTGGCTCTTTCCAGGGAGAGATCTTGTTCTTGTAGCAGCTTTTGTCGAATTTGTGAGAAGTTTGTGGCCATGTTAGCAATGAGAATATCTTTCACCAGGGATTCACGAAGCGTACCAAACTCACATGAATGACTTGCATTTTCTAGCTCCATCAGAAAATTGTCCAATGATTCGTTCACACGTTGTTTTAATGTGAAGAACCTGTGTCTTGCAACTGTCAAATTCTTCTTTGGTTCAAAGTATTCAACAAATTTCTCCTTTACTTGTTTGAATGTAGAATTGCTTAGGTCCAAATTGAAGGAGTTGAAGATATTTAGACCTTTTTCACCCATAGAGTGTAGCATAATAGCAATCTTCCTTTTGTCTTCAGTTTTCTCCATTCCCGACGCCAGCAAATATATCTCGAACGACTGAGTCCATTTTCTGAAGTTTTCAGCATTATTGTTGATGATTTCCGTCGAAATTTCCAGCTTTTGTACTCCGTTTGCAGCCATTGTCGTCATTGTTGTTGAACCACACCCAGCCGGTCTCGAAATTTCTTTTTTCGCCGTTCTCGACGTACCCTCTCTTTGGTTAATATTTTCTTTTTCTTCTTCTGACACCATGTTTAGTGCCTCAGCATATGTGTTATTGTTATTAGGTTCAAATTACACGTCCAATAATACACTTCTAGTTAATCGTATTTTACTTTATTCTACTACGTAGATAATACAATAAACAGTATCTTATAAATAACTATGTAGGTACACTGACCTCACTAACCTATCCGGGCCTCTCAAGGAGACTAACTTAAAACTATCTTAGGCATCAACGTCAATGTCATCTTTGACATCTAGTTGTTTTAAATACATGCATAGCATTATGTAACACAAGATAATAATAAAACACAACTTTTTATTTACACTTTTCCACTATATTAATAAAGTTGAGAAGATGTATTATTATTGTGAACATGAATTTCCATCTAGTACATTCAATAAATTATGAAAGAGAAAATGTATTTACTATATAATACACTTACAATAATATTGTACTCATGCCCAATATGATAACACTATGGTTTAAAAGAGCGCGTTGAGACTCTTCGCCGCACTGTTCAGAAATATCAACAAATTCGCAATTATAATAATCTGATCTGCAATTTAAACTAGTTTTTACCTTATTTTAAAAAAAAGTTTTGACTATACCAAACTACTAGATTGTACAATTTCTATTCACATTATATGTTTTGAAGTTATTGTTATTCCGATCCATGGAAAAATAAATTGGATAGAGTAATATTTTATGTGAATAAACGCTGAAACAAATTAAAATATAACAATATTCATATCACCCACCTCCTACAGATAAGCGACCTATGACGTTGTAATCCAGGTGTGATTACGCTTACATTAATTACACCTGCATTTCCAATGTACACCCACACGCGTAGGTAATTATTATTCCTATTACCCACCTAACAGCTAACCCAATTGCATCTTTGGAAATTACATATGAAAATTCCCAATTTCCTTTTTTCGCCTTTTTAACTACCTACACTGCTTGCTTTTAGCAGCCTTATTAATGAAGCTCATCTATTCAGATTCCTACGCCGCTTATTGCTTGTGTTATTATATCAGGGTGCCAGCCGCTGATTAAATGCACTACAGCTAGTCTATTAGCTCGTCTAATCGAGCCCGCAAACCATCTACATACATAAACACGTAATACATCATTAACTACCGTACTAGTTACGATGCGTGTATAATTTGATACTATCAAGTATCACGCTTAGCCAAATAATAATAATAATAATAATGGACGTTTATTCATACATTTGGACATTACACCACATTACATTTAAAAACAAGTAACAAAGAAGATATTTTAATTTTAAACACAAGAACATTTTAAACAGACTGATAAGCGAAAAAAAGAGAAAACAAAATAGACGAAGAAAAACAATAATAAAAAAACACACTAAACATAGATATATATATTTTACTAAGAGCTAAGGGATGTAGATTATCATAATATAATGTTATGCTATGATTTTAATAAAGGTTATTGTTGTGAAAGCTTTATTTTAATTCAGATCCATGGAAAAATTAATAAATTAGATATAGTAATATTTTATGTGAATAAACGCTGAAACAAATTAAAATATCACAGTATTCATATAACTCACCTACTACAGATATGCGACTTATGGCGGTGTAATCCAGGTTGCATTGTCAATTAACACCCTCACGCGTAGGTAATTATAATTCCTCTTGTCCCCATATATACTATTTAGTCCTTTCCAAGTCATTGTCAACATAGAAATACATTATTTTGACAATCGTTAGTGTGCGAGTGATAATACTTTAGGATGTGTATAACGGGTGTAAAAAGAGCAGTCACTATAAGTTTGGGATATAATTATACTACCTTTTCTCATTCTAGAAAGGATTTTTTTTTATTATTTTTTTACACTAATGAATTATTACTTCATTGTTATTTTTGCGACAAAAAAATAAGAAATGGTGAAAAGTAAACAATGTCTTTTTAGTTTTAGACAAAAAAAAATATTAAAAAAAATACATTTCCAAAATAAGGAAAGGTCGTATAATCGTATTTCAAAGTTATAGTGATAGTGACTGCTCTTTATACACCCTGTATATACCGTATATAGCGTTTACTGTGAAAGAATATATAATATTATTATAATTAACAAAATAAGTAATTACATATTCTTTTGTTTGAGTAATTTACTCGAAATTTATTTTATAAAGCCTTAACTTTAATTTTATCTCAGGCTTAACTGCTTAAGGCATTCTCAGAATGACTTTTCAATTTCGTCTACAGATACCTTTCATTTAAAACCTTTCTACGATATAATTCCTCTGGACATTATATTTTGAATTAAATATAGTAAAATAGTGTTTTTAACATCGTAATAATACAGATAATATAATAAAATAATTAAAATAAAGGCCTTTATTTTTATTATACCTTATTATCTAGTTTGTATATTACAATTTTTTAAGTTTTATTAGTTTGTGTAGTATGGGCCTCTTGGTGGGTGAAGGTAAAGGAAGGGTACTTACCCTTCCTTTACCTTCACCCACCAAGAGGCCCGCCAGTGCTTTCCAATGTTTCTTTTCCAGTGGGCTTATCCCATGCAGAGTTTTCTAGGATCCGCCTGTTATCATTGTATCTTGAGATATGTCCAACCCATTGCCAATTTGATAATACACTAATTACAAATCATGGTATTGTTAGTAATCAACGATTACACATATTCCAATCAGTGAGAATACTAAGAATCAGCAGAGCTCAAAATCTTTTGGTCAACTACTCTAGTAAGTACATAGTTTTCGTAGCCGTTATAAAATATTATATAATTATTACCTGCTACTATATAAAAAGTCTCATTGACTTATAAGACAATGAAAAAAAAAACATGAGGTATACCTCATCTTAATTGAAAAAGTAAATACTAAAACAAAAATGTAATTTTACGTAAAAAAGTTCAGAATGTAGAAATTCGTTTGCTGTCATCTTCATAAAAATTACATTTGCGAGAAATTCGTATCGAATTTAAATGCTCGAGCTATCGAGTCGTCGTATCGGCCTGTTGCGACCCAAATATTACTGTACATGATCCAATAAATTAAACACGAATTTTAGTGCCTATTCGTATTGGTGCTATTCGTGGGAGACATATTTTGAGTTGTTTTATATTCTATTAACATTTTGCTGCGATACAACTTTTCAGTTATACTACTACTCGCTTAAAATACATTTTTTGTTAAACGCTATGATCTATACATCTATACATATAATAAATCTGTAGAGGAGTCGTGTCTGTACATTGAAGATATTTGAGAAAAAATATTATAGGGGACCTTTATTTACGCAATAGTACCCAAAACAATGATTTTTGAAATTTTTGTCTGTTTGTCTGTTTGTCTGTGGGTTTGTGCACGCTAATCTCAGAAACAGCTTATCCGATTTAGATGTACTTTTCAGTAATATATTGCGGCAAGCTTCACTTAACATTTAGTGTTTGTTTCATGTAAATCAGTTCATAAATAAAAAAGTTATGACAATTTAAAAACATCATGTCGTACTTGCTGGACATTTGTAGGAAGCGCGCCGGCCCGGGAGCCGCGCGCGCCGCTTCTTATTCGCAGCGAACGCACCGGGGGAGAATGGCATTCGATAAAAGTTAATTTCATTTATTTATATTAGTAAAAAGGGTTTTTATATTATTAAAAAGGGTTTGTAAATACAACAATTATTTTTGTATAGGCGTAGGATAGTTTGTTTTTAAGTAAACTATTATACCTACCTAATAAATAGAATTTTGATTTACACGTAATAGAGTTAATCTAAAAAAGTTAGGTCAATATAACTTAGATTTATGTATTTCTTGATCATTTATTTCTTAGTTTTTATATTAGGTAGGACAATCTAAGTTTTTTTTCTTGACTTTCTTTATTACGAAAGTTTTTTGTATAAAATCAGTTACATTAAACGGTAAGTAGTGAGCTCAAAAAAAAATATATTTTATGGTTTCGCAATTTATTAAATCCTTTGTCAGCACTAAATTCAAACGTTGTTGCTTCATTTTTCTTTAAAGATTCAGAGTTCCGGGGAAGTAGAAGAGTTTTAACCCTTTAGGTTTTGATTCCCTTGCAATTGTCGAAAATGACAAAAATTTCTTTTGGTTGCGGTGGCTAAGAAGTCTGATTTTTTCACAGCTTCAAGGGACAGTTATAGATCCTAAGTATTTGATATGCTTTTTAGCTTGATCCCTACACGTGTTTTTGAGATAAAGGGTTTTGCAATACAGACAGACAGATGTACCACGAAGTTAAATCCTATACTAAATTAACGAGAAAAATTGGCCGGGTTTATACGGTGTATCCGAATAACTTCTCTACTATCTACATGTTGTTCGGGGCCTACTTCTTTTGCTGAGCTCCGAAAGGATGGTAATATACCTAATATACCCTACATACAAGCGGCTTGCCGGGCATGTCACTAATATAACTGGATCGGGATCAACATTGGCAAGTACCTATTAGCGAAAGTCTTCAGCGGTTGCGCCATTTGTTTGTAGTCATGATGGTGTTATGTGTACTTTTTGATGCTGAGCAGTTATGTCTGACTATTCAAGATATAATTACATCTATTGGGGGTAATCCTATATCTTTATATGGCATGTCCGAGCCATTATTTGACAGTAAACTATCATTATTACTTCATCGGCCTACTTCTTTTGCCTATGCACGTCTATTGTTAAAAATGTATGTTATTAAATCACTTTTCCACGCGTACGAAGTCGCGGGCACAGCTAGTATTATATAAATCAGTAAAGGACATATTTAATTTGAAAATTTGTACGAGTATGTAAATCTGTTGTGTACTTACATTCCTTAATTTATTGTTTATTAATACGTTGATAACAGAAGCTTTATGTGATAAGGATTTATAATATAATTATACTAGCTGCCCGGTGCACTTCCTATTGGGTCCAATTAATCCATTTAAACCTTTCTCGGGAACTACTCCATTGCTGAAAACAGCGTGAAGATCGCAACACCAGTATCTTAGGTTATTAATCTTAAAAAAGACGGACAGACGCAATCCCCCACGATTATTTTTTTACGCGTAAGGTTTGCAAGGGTTTGTGTTTTGATTAAATATTAATATATTTTTTTAAAGAAAATATGTATTCATCAATATTTACTGATTAAAGCAGCATACACTGAGGTTTTTTTAATTGAATTCACAGTACCTACTATTCGCATCGTAGGCGGTGCGGGTTGAGTTTCTTCATTAACTAGGACCCTTCACCGCGATTGCCTCTGCCGCAGCGAAACTCAATGCCTTCCGTGAGTTCCGTTCACTAGAGGGATGGGACTCACTCAATTTATAATTTGCAATGTTCGAATGAAAACTAAAAAATTAAAAACAAACTTTTAAAATTTAATGTATATGTTCCTGTAAATTCAACGTTTACAGTGCCTCAAATGTAAATCCTAAGACTTAGCAAGTGAATGGTGGTAAAAGCGCGAATCGCAAAATTGATCGGGCTTTTACCACTACGAGTTGGTAAATCTTAGGGTTTACTTTTAAATCTTAGGTTTTGCCGTACTTCGTACTTCGAGCTTTTACAGTACCATAGACCAATTATTTAATTGGTCTATGATAGTACCTAACATATTTAATAGCAATGTTTATAATTGTAAAACGACATAGATTGTTGCTGTACTATTATTATAAAACATCACTTATTTAGCGGGCTATAGGAAAACCAATTAGTCCTTTGATTGTTACTAAACATAGTCATTTGATTGTTTTTTTTTTGTTTACATTAATATCGGTTTCAATTTGAATAAAGTACACATAATATTAAAACTACTCTACTGCGTTAGTCCCAGCCCTATCTGTTAGTTACACATAATTAACACGACTCGGTAACGTTATACATCAAATTGTAAATCAGAGAGCTTTGACAAATTAGCACATCTGTTTCACATAAGGTGAATTACACAAAAATGTTACATTGAATACGGTTACGTAACTAGGTAACATATATATTATCAGTAATTACACTGCTCCATTTTAGGCTCAGCAATCTACACACATTAGGGTTGTGTATCGACCGATGACAGAAATATAATGGAAATAGGATGTCGTTATACCATTTGAAGTTATACCAATTTTAATTTACAAGAAGGTAGTAGATACATGGTAGAAAACGACGAGCGATTTACCTGTGCGATATTTAGTGAAAATATTATTTTCGCTATAAATGAATAACTAAATTAAACTAAATATGTATTTGGAATATGATTCCCTTTGATAGTATAATTTACTTGGTTGGTGAATTGGATATAAAATAATAAAGAGATGTTTATGGCGTACACCACTAAGGTGAAGGTATGCCGTAGTAAATGTAGCTAAGCAATTTATTCGCCATCATTAGAGTAGTAAATTCTATTTCTGGAACGCTATAAAAAACTCTTTTCTTATTTTGTTAATACTTAGCTACAAATTTCCTTGAAATAAAAATGATTTTACATTACTACAACCCACAGTACATCGTGGACCATGGTACCGTCTACCGCCCTATACCCATATTGAGGAGAAACTTATTATTATTTTTATTAGAGCTTATTTTGTATTTTTTTATGGAAAAAAAATAAATAAATTACAACGTTGAAAATTTCTTTCCAGGTAGTTGTAGCGGCCGGCGAGTACACAACAGGCAGCGCGTGGCTGTCGGAGGAGAAACTTCTAGAACAAGCCAGAGACATGTGGAAGCGACTAAGCGACGAACAGAAGGGCGCCTACGGGGAGGAGTACTTCGAGCAGGCGCTACGCAGCCTTGAAAAGTACACGAAGGGCGCTGTATGTATTTACATTTGTTTACCTACCTTATATTACAAACCAACTACATTTGTGTTCATACCTATTAGCTCAGATCAAATTAAAAGTTAAGAAACTTAAGTGAGGCTAGTCTGAACTTAACGCGTAATAACAGAGTGTCACGCACACATAATATTATGTAAGGAAACTACGAGTTACGTTTTATGGTGAGCTGTGGCGGTGTGTTTTTTTTATTTATGTAGTACGTATGTACTCTCTCCATGGCATAACGCTTGAATTAAAAAAAAATGGAGAATAATAAGGTACTACTCGTATTAGGCTGTTACCTCGAAGAGCGGTGCGTCGTAGGCAGCGGCGTTAAACTCAATACTGTATAACTAAAGTAATGATATTTAAAATATCCCGATTGCTAAAAAACAGCATTAAGAAAGCACTAAATAAACCAAAACAAGACTTCACAGACTGTGAACTAAGTGAACTAAGTGAAATAATTTACATTATATGTACTTGGTAGCTACAGGTGAAACCCATTTGCAAATTATTATAAATAATAAGAAAATTAATTGAAGACATGAATGGATGAAGGTGATATGTAGCAAAATTCTGTTTTCCAAAAAAAATATTTTTTTTTGTGACATAATATCACTTTCATCCATTCATGTCATCAATTGTTTTTGGCAGTTGGCTAATTAAACGTATCCTTATGCTGCTTATCAAAAAAACCTCATATAATATAGTTTTTATGTTCATATAAAACACAAAAGTTTATTTTAGTCCCGAACAAACTGAAAATTTTTGCAAACGTGTAGGTAGTGGTCGATGAAACCTTTTATTTCTGTTGTACAAAGAGATTCTGAATTATTCCCTCGCTCCAGCTCTGTTTTATTTCCTACGTTGTTAACATTTCATCGAATCGCTGTATATATTAAAAGATAGAATCTCGAAAGTGAATTTGATTGCCTATTATAAATTTTCATCATATCAATAACCGCTTTTCAAACTGGGAAATGCTGGCATATAGGTATTACATTATTTTTTTGGGAAACTGATGGTTCAGAAAATCTCATAATGATAACGTTATCTATATGTCCCTCTACTTTGAAGATTAAAAGTCAAAGTAACGTAAAACATTGAAGTGAATTATTATCTAAAGATTGTTTATATAAATTTAGTATTTATAGTAGCTATAATTTAATCTAACTTCTTTTTATCAGTATTAAAATTATATTACATAGGATCTCTATAAAAACTATATTTTAAAAAGAACAAGGTTGATATACAATTATTCTTGATTGCGCTTGCTTTGTGAGCTCCCTAGAATAGATACAAAAATAGACAAGATGGCGACGGTCAGGGGGGGTGCTTTAATCACAGAAAAATAATTGACATTGCTGGGGATGAAAAAGGTTTTACGAGAATTCCGGCTCCCGTGACGTACAAACGTAAAATTATACGTTATTGGCTGTCTCATATATCCGGCGAACGAATAGAGGACATCGTTCGATATTTACTGAACAGTGTTAAAGTAGTCATATACACTATATTATGTAACTACACTATATTTAATTATGCTGATTTTTTATTGCTTAAATGCTATCAGTGGAAAATCAGCGTAGTTAAAATAATGAATGTATACGGTTCGTGTGTACACTGCCAGTGTCTCAGCGTCCCGTTTCACGTTTCGCGTAAACAATAACTGGGTGCTCCCCAACTATCCATTGTCCGCCGAGATTTTACGTGTCCGAAGGACCGAGGTCAGTGCACTTGTATTTTTTTAAGAGCCATGTAACGTTCACAATTTTGTGACAGTAACTTTTCCTGTGTCAAAATAAAGAATAGTAGTATTGTTTACATTTCGCACTTATTTTTACCCGCAATACAACAGAGAACACTATATTTTCGGTATAAAAAACTCAATATGCCATATTTTTTGCGTAAACAAGTCACAAACATATTACCTTTATCCACACGCAAAAACTTTTACATTATTAATAGTAGTAGTAGAAAGTTAGGTGTCACCATGGACCAATAATGTCACTAAACATATAGATCAGTGAGATGATATTATCATTTGTGTCACACGGCAAAGTGCGCAACTGACTGATGATTCGTTCATTCTTATTTTACCTCGGAAATTTTATAGACGTGATCCTTATGTTACAAAAAGGTTCTATCATTGGCAAAATCTCCTATTAAATCAATCTGAACGAAGAACAGATGTAATTTGATTAGAGCTGACTAAGTGAAAAAAGTCCTGCAGCAATTAGTGAAGCTAAATCTTTTTATATAACCCGTAAATAAATATACCCCATCTGTAAATCATATTAAATTTTACCGCTTTTGGGGATCTGATAGGATAGAAGGTAGATTTAACATTCCGCGATCTGTGACCTTTTTTTAAGGGACTTCTTACACAAAATTTACTAGTAATGTGCCACTTTATTTATTCCAGGACGCAGACCTTACGGCCGTGACGCGCGCGCTCAGCGACGGCGTGACGCGCACGTTCCCGCTGTCACGCTACACGCCCGTCTCGCCGCGGGAGAAGGTGAAGTCCCTGCTCGCCGAACACATCCCGCGCTCGCTCTACGAGGGACTCTACAATGATTAAACCACGTCAAACGCACTAGACGAAATATTGGCGAATCACTACGAATAAATAAAACAATTTGATATAGGTACGAAATTTTTACTAGGTATTTTTTAATGTAGGAACAAAATGTTAGAAACTAAATTTACAAATGTTATGAAATATGCCCTTAATTTACTACCGCTCGGACTACGATTTATTGTAATAAAAAAATAAGTTAGTGGAAACAAAAGGATTATATTTATGCTTACAGATGCATTTTCTAAAGAGAAAACGTCAAAAGCTTTATGTACTTTTATGGAAGTATGCAATACTTATTTTAAAACAGTCACAACATATGTGGAAGTGTAAAAGCAATATAGAAGTCTTAAAAGCATATGAACATGAAATGTCAAGTGTCAGCATCACAATATGTCCCTCACCCAAGCACTCAGTGTCGAATATATAGAGTACGAAACGACATTGAAAATATCTGACCTTTTCGAAACGGAAAATAATAAGAGCAGCTGCAGCCAACGAGGGACTTGAGTTCACTATTAATTTTGCTAATTATAAGCTAGTGAATAGTTGTCTTAAGTAATTGCGCATGGCATTCGCTGAATGAGACCGCACATGTAGGGCTGCCAGCTGACGTGTTTAATCATTATTGTATTTTAATCCCAATTTTAAGACATCCTCGTAATTATTGTTTTTTCTTCTAATTTCATATAAGGTAATGTTTATTTGCAATTCAAAAGCTTACTATTTGAGCGACAACAAAACTTAAGAACAAAGAAAATCTTAAGCTTTTTTGAAAAACGTAAGCTATATTACTTTATTTTATTGTTAATGGTATAACTAAAACATTTTAACTAAGTTGAGAGAATCATGAAAGATTATCAACGTATTCGATGTGCGGAAAATAACACAAGAAAATGAGACTTTGTTTTTAGATAGCGTACACCTATAACGATAACTTAGAGATAACGATTACCTAGAGAATACTGTCTAAAATACATCCATATTATTATAAAATAAGCCACGCGAAAGCCCTGTATGATGTATATCATGTAATAGGTTAGTTGCTTACCAAATGAGGCCAGCAGCTCCCGAAGCTCGCATAAATTACACGAGCTTTTAAGGTCTAGTAAGTTTGCTGATCAATGCAAGTTTCCCACTTGATCACGTCGCCGGCTTAGGGATGGATGACACATCGCATGCGTGGGTAAAAGCTTAGATTGATCTGTTTTATGTACCCCGGTAGAGAGATTTATGTTGCGGCAATCGGAAAACTACAGCGCGCTAAATAAACATTCAGCAAAATGATTCACTCACTCGTGTCTTCGTGAGTAAGTGAACGTGGGTGTGGAATTTGTAAATTTTCAATTTGTAGTTGAATTGATAACGACAGATAATTTTTATTCTATTTTTTGTTTCGTAAACCTAGATCGAAAAAACTCAAACTGATCCGTTTTCTTGTAATATTTTAGAGCGATTATGACGTAACGATATTTGAAGGTCACCGCAGACATTAAGGCTGCGATGGCCGTCACAGCCTTTTATTATTCGGTTAACTGCTCTTTAATGATTACAAATTGTACAGGCCTTTTCAGCGTTCATTCAATAATTATAAAGTCTGTTTAGGGAACTAAGCGACATTTCGACATCAATAGACTTATTTATATACAGTACGAGATTTAAAAATATGATATTAGGTATATATATTTGAGGTCAAAGAGTAATTTGAAGTATATAAAGAATAGGATAATTTCATGCCCGTTGGCGGGAAGGAAACCGTTTGTAAATCCTTTGGGCTTAATGAAAGCAATCGTGACGTATTCTGATTTACAATATCCTTAGATATTATTATACAAAATCCTCTGTCACGTCTGTCTGTCTGTCTGTCGTCACGCACTGAGTGTTGAGAGAGTGCGTCAAGAAACTTAATTATAAGGCAGTATGAAGTTGGCCGGGACCGGGCCAGGAGCTAGTAATGTATTTATATATATATATATATATATATATATCTATCTTTTTCTTCTTCTATCTATATATCTTATATATAAAAATGAATTGTGTTCATTACTCTCGCTAAAACTAGATAATGGCTGAACCGATTCGGCTATTTTTAGTCTTGAAATATTCGTGGAAGCCCAAGGAAGGTTTAAACGGTGAGAAAATATGGAAAATATACTGGTTCCGCGATATAATTTAATTTAATCACAAGCTGTTTGTATACTCAGCTAGTTTAATATATTATTTATAATAAACCAGCTAACCCGTACCCATAAAAATATGTTAAATGTAAACTATTTGGTTTTATACGATTATCATTAGACTACACTTCCAGCCCGACGCGACGCTCCAGTTTCGCACAAAACAACGCGTTGTGCGGGTTGTTTTCAATAAAAAAAATATAATTATAAAGTGTGCTGAAATGAAAGCTAAGTGTTTTTTCATGTCACCGAGTGACATCGTACATTTTTGTTAATTTATTTTTAGTTACACTGTTTGCATTTTTAATACACACTCGTATTTTTGCACATTATGTTGCATATAAAAACTTCTACAGCTCTAAATTTGAGAGTATTTAAATCACGTGCCTTTAAAGACTGCAGCATAATTTGTAATCGAAATCACTGCATTTTATTGTATTAAATGTTAAATTCTTATAAATTATGTTCAAAAGCTCACAGGGACATGTGGAGTTATACACTTTGGAGTGAGTTTCACCAAAATATGTGTACTATGGGAAATTAAAACAGCTGTAGAAAAATACCTCTGTAGCTCAGTGGTTTAGCGCATCGGGCTCAAGCTGGAGGTGGCAGGTTGTAATCCCGCCAAGGAAACAAATATTTTACTAAGTTCCTGGGTCATGGATGTATACTCGTATTAAATTTGTCAATCTATAGTATGATAAAATAAATATGTGTATAGTATAAAAATATTAAATATATTGACGTGGTGTAAAGTGTCTAGATATAATATTTATTATTTAAATAATTAACAGTTTTGTAAGCTCACTATATAAAAATGTTATAATTTCGAATGGAAAAAAGTTGGAACTAAAACCAATTTGTCAGCTGGCAAATGAACATGTCACTCGCACGTGTGACTGATATTCCACGATCAGCTCAGCCATGTATAGCATGATTTTAATTGGGAAATAGATGTTGGATATTTTTATTCGAACATTAGAAAGATTTTCGTATACAGTCTACGTTATACGAATTTATAACAGAAAACGGTTCACGTATAATTTGTATTAAAATATACCGCTTATGAACTAATCTTTAACTAATAATAACAGCCATATTACAAATATATATATATATATATATATATATATATATATACACATATTGCTTTATATAGAAAGAGAACAGATTTTTTAGGATTAATAATAATTAATCTAAAAGCAATCACGTCAGTGCAATAAAGCAGAAGATATTGCATGCGCTGTGAAAATGGAGAATTTTAATAATTAGTTTACCAGTTTCGTCATTTAACAACAAATGATGAAAACTGTTAAAGCTTTAAATAAATTAATACATCATTTATGAGCATGGTAGCTATTAAAGGCTTAACGGTAAACGAAAAACAACATACATTACCTACTGCTTAAAATTCATCTGTGGGTGTTTAAAACATTAAACACGAGCTTTTGCAGCTTGTAAACTCAGTAATTACGTAAATCCCACGGAAACATTATACTTTTTCTGAATAGAAAGTAGATAATGTGTCTAAAGCATAAACTATTAGCATACCAAATTTCATCAAAATTCATATCCATGTTAGTTGTTGTGTTAAACGGCCGAATACTGAAGAACAATCGTTCACTGTGACTGCTAGGCGGAATGACAAGAATAGCATCTTACTTGAGATCTACATAATTTGAGTATATCTCAGTTTTCGGCCGAAAGGGTCGCAAACGTCCATCTCTTAGAAACTTTCATTTTTATAATAGTATAACTGATATATTATGTACCTTTATCTAAACATGATTTTTTTTCTCCTGAATGTAATTAAGCGTGTTAGGGTCAGTTCACTCCTTGACACGACTCGCACTTTTTAACCGACCGAAAGGAGGTGATTATTAAGAAAGCAATTATTTTGTATCAGAAAATAACTTAATTTTATTAATGCATACATTAAAAAGTGCGCGCCGTTTCAATTCCTATCCATTATATATGCAATTAAGATAACATTATTATGTAATATATTTATTTTATCTGTTGTATGTAGCGTAGTTTAGAGACAATGTGAGCTACTTAATTCAGTGTTATTTAAATAGTATTATGTACAATCTGTAAGATTTTCTGTCTGACAACCTTGATTTAACAATCAGAATTGGTTTTATGTAAAATATGTAATAATAAATTTTCCTTCCTTTGAGGCCTACTTTATTCAGACAGGACTAAATATAAAACAGAGTATGCCCCTTAAAAATAAAGAAGGAAAGCTAACTAAAAGCGTAAGTGGGACAGAGAGAAAATAAAGCTAAAATATTTCTTATATTATAACACTACAAAATTTAAGCGTCTTCGTGCCAAGTTGTAGATAATGTTATTGTATACTACTGAATGTTTTGATATGTAACAAGTGCGATCAATTCGACTACGTTAAAAATAAACTAAATAAATAAATAAAAATGCATCTGGTGAAATAGGACGACCTACATCCAGTCACTAGCGCCACCGGCTGCAGTTCAAGTGCATTTACAGTAGCAAATGTATCGAAACTTTGTATTTACGTGTGACGATGTATTTATTATGTGCTTTATTTAATAAATATCAAACGAAAATAATGTTTTATTTATCTCTGAGTTACGATGAAATAAAGCCCAGTCCTCTATGCATTATAAAATGTTTTAAAGTTTAAGGAAGCGCACCTTTTGTTTTTATGGAGAGCTCGCCGCTCGCCTGTAAGAAAATGTAACGAAGAAGCCTTGCATTCTAGTAAATATTTAAAAAGTTTTCGATTTGTAACACTTTCCAACAAAGTTCAAATATAGAGCAAAGTATAAGCAATTGTAACAAAATATTTTGTTTCATTTCCATATAAATCGGAAATAATTGACCATTAGTTTTCTTCAATTTGAAAGTAAAAATGTACAATGATCTCCTTGAACACAAAACAAGTATTATTTTAGCAAATAATTCTTAGAACAATTCGGTCTAAGTAGGGACATTCAAATTATGCAATTAAACAGATACGACTTTTATAAAAAAATCTTGAACAATTTAAATAATTAACCACCTAATAACTAAGTTTATTATAAAAACTGTATAAATAAATCTACTGATTGTGATGATTAGCCATTTTATTTACAATAAAATCATGTTTAGGCCACATCAACAACATAAACATAAAGTTTGCATTAAAAATTGTCCATCTTCTTGAACTTAAAATAATAGCAATTCTATGTTTGGCTCAATAACTTTGTTGCTTGTTTCAAGATTTTAAGAACGTTATTCCGTTGAGATTGGTCCATGAAAACTTTAATATTTCTTATTGGAAACTTGCAAATCTGGAGGCACGGTCGTGCCCCCGTCAAGACGAGCCAAGCGAAGCGCAAGGGCACTACCTACCTTTTCTCGAAAGGTTTCGTCGTTTTTTTGAATTCCCATCGTGCCCCCGTCAAGACGAGCCAACCGAAGCGCAAGGGCACTACCTACCTTTTCTCGAAAGGTTTCGTCGTTTTTTTGAACTCCCATAACTTTGCTTTGGATAATGCCAAATAGTTGAAAATTTTAAACATATAATGACACCAATAAATACATAAATTATACAAAGTTTGAATGTCCTAGCTGTTATACTTTAGATTTTATCGATGTCTAAAAACCCCTGATTTCGTCACTGACTCATTTATAGATCATCAAAATTCTTAGGTTACTTCCGGAAATCTTAGAAAGCTGAAGTTATATATGTAAGCTGTTATTGCTACAAAACCAACAAAAAAATTATTAAAATGTAAATGCCGCCATTTTGAATCCAATATGGTGGACCACCATATTGGATTCAAATTCGTGGCGGATTCGTGGCGCTGGGCGTCGGCAGGCGTCGCGGCGCTGGGCGTCGTGGCGCTGGACGTCGGCAGGCGTCGCGACGCTGGGCGTCGGCAGGCGTCGCGGCGCTGGGCGTCGGCAGGCGTCGCGGCGCTGGGCGTCAGCAGGCGTCGCGACGCTGGGCGTCGGCAGGCGTCGTAGCGCTGGGCGTCGGCAGGCGTCGCAGCGCTGGGCGTCAGCAGGCGTCGCGACGCTGGGCGTCGGCAGGCGTCGCAGCGCTGGGCGTCGGCAGGCGTCGCAGCGCTGGGCGTCGGCAGGCGTCGCGGCGCAGGGCGTCGTGACGCTGAGCGTCGGCAGGTGTCGCGGCGCTGGGCGTCGACAGGCGTCGCAGCGCTGGGCGTCGGCAGGCGTCGCGGCGCTGGGCGTCGGCAGGCGTCGCGGCGCTGGATGTCGTGGCGCTGGACGTCGGCAGGCGTCGCGGCCCTGGGCGTCATCAGGCGTCGCGGCGCTGGGCGTCGGCAGGCGTCGGCAGGCGTCGCGGCGCTGGGCGTCGGCAGGCGTCGGCAGGCGTCGCGGCGCTGGGCGTCAGCAGGCGTCGCGGCGCTGGGCTGGGCTTTTTGTGGACCACCATATTGGATTCAAAAGGATGTTTATTATAAGGATCTGATGATCTTTAATTTATAAAATGAATATAATATACAAGTACATAAAAAACCTACGACCTACTTTTTGTAGGACCAATAATCGTTCAGAGTTTTGCTCCAAATAATTTATGTCCGACTTTATGTATGTTGAGTGCGTTGCACTATTGCAATCAGTATATTCTATTATTCATTTACAAAAAGTCAGTCACCAATTATTAATCGGTGACCGACTTTTACCGAAGATGAAAAATATATTTTTATATTATTTATGAGAGGAAAATTTATTTTTTATCCACTTATTTCAAATTAGCGCGAATATGCAGGCAGCTAATAGTTGTAAATTGCTGTCGGTCACAAAGGAGATAATATAACTGTCGGTGTATGAAACAAGTCCGGCACAAGCTCCATCTGTTGTTAAATTAAACAACAATATGATGTGAGATGATTGTAAAGCTAACGTCAGTGTTATCCGTATAATCTTATATAAAAATCGTTCGACACTTCGATAGCGCGATGCAGTTGCCTAACAGCGACATCTATGTTTAGAACTGTGAAACATCTAAACACAAACATTTAACAGTCGGTAACGTTTTATAATGATAACAATAAACGAAAAACAAACGTTACATAAAACTCCAAATGCGTAGATTTTTTTTTAGTCTAAATTGTAAAAACTTCGATACTCGACTTTTGATTGATTTGCGCATAACAAAATTTTATAAGTTTCAATATTACACGATCAATTTATTAATACAATTTTAGTTATTACGCCTCCGTGGTCTAGTGGTTTAGAGCCTGGCTCTCGACTGTGGTCGCCGCGGGTTCGATTCCCACGTTGGTAACACGTTTTAAGTTTGGTTAAGACAAGGCAGGCTGATCACCTAATTGTCTGACAAGAAAGATGATCCATGCGTCGGATGGGCATGTAAAAAGTCGGTCCTGCGCTTGATCTCCCGCCAGTCGTGTCGGTTATCCGTCCCAGTGGGTTACGAGAGTGAAGAAAAAGAGAGTGCTTCTATGTATTGCGCTCACACTTGGGCACTATAAAATCCGCCGTTTTGCTACCGTTACGAAGATTTCATAGGCATTCATTTATCGTGTGTGAAATAAAACGGTTGGCCGTTTTATTTCACACACTATTTTTATTTCACGCATCACGTTTTAACTGAAATGTAGAGTAAGTGAAGCTAAGCCTAGTAAAGTAAGGGCGCATAGATCAAGAACTTTCTACATGAGATTTGTCCACTTTTTGATAGATTTTGATCAAAGTGCTTGTAGTTTTAGGGCGAGTAGTCTTTAGAGCTTGGCTTTATACGATATCTGATAACTTTTTCACAGGGTAAGCTATGTAGACTCGTCTTGGCAACATTTTTACATGAAAATGTTTTTGGTGGGATATGACGTTGTTTCGACCTATCTCGGAAAAGCCAATACAAACTGGGCGTTCGGGGGCTTACCTCGTTAATCTTGTTAGGAATATAACATCTCTACCTAATTCCATAAACGGCTAGTTTTATAACATCGTGTAGACTAGGACTTGTTTAGTCTAACCAAACTAATATATGAAAATAATATTTTATCTATAATATAAAAATGGATCGCAAAATGTGTTGGTAAGCGCATAACTCAATAACATCTGAACCGATTCAGCTATTTTTGGTCTTAAAATATTCGTTGAAGGCCAGGGAAGGTTTAAACGGTTTGTATGCTCAACGAAGTGGGCACAGGTCAGCTAGTCCATAATATTAAAATGGATCGCAAAATATGTTGGTAAGCGCATAACTCAACAACTCCTGGATCAATTTGGCCAATTCGTTTTTTGTTGTATTTGTTGTGTTCAGGATTAGGTTTTTATGAAATAAAATCTATATCTTTACTTATAATAAAACTGTAGAGAGGTCAATTCTGTACATTGAATATTTTTTCAAAATACATATTGGAGGATGATTGGCGATCGATACTGATGCCAAAAATGCAATTAGTAAAATTTTTGTCTGTCTGTCTGTCTGTATGTGCACGATGGGAACAAAAACTACTGAAGGGATTTTAACCAAACTTGGTACGATTGTAGCCCATACTCCTGGGCAGGTTATAGGCTATATAACATAACGCTACGATAGATAGGAGCCGAGCAGTGACGATAAATTTGAAGCAAGTCGGATGAATTTCGCGCGCGCGGCCTGCGGTCGAACGGTTCGTGCGGGGGGCGCGGGGGGATCGCTTACACAGTGACGCGAAGCAATAGAACGTGGCACGAACTAAAGTAGATTAGAACATCAAATAAGTACCTAACTATCAGGATTTTTTTTCCGGGAAAACAGTGTTTTCACAGTGTCATAATAATATAAAAATTGTATTTTTGAAATTGCTTCACAAATTGAAATAAATTATCATTTATTGTATAAAATCAACTTAATTAACTGTATAATTAAAAGAAAGCCTTTCGCGATAAACTAAAAAACGGGCAATTAAGCGGTTTTTGGAAAGCTAATTATACCATCACGGTATTAATCCTTATCATTTTTAATACGTGAGTTGGCTTAAGCATTCCATGAAGACTATAATATTTGCCTTTTATACCATGCAAATATAATGAGTAGCTTAGGAAATATAGCAAAATTAAAATCGTTTCGCCGTGATTCGACCGGGCGCGGCGCCGCGTAATGCAGGCTGCTGGGTGACGTCTTACGTCCGAGCCGGGCTGGTGTAGTGACTGCTGGGTAAAAAATACCTACTATTAAAATGTGCTAACTGTGCCTGTGTTATTATAGGAGACTTTTATTTCTGCAATAGTACCCAAAACAATTTTTTTTTTTTTGTCTGTTTGTCGGTGCATTTGTGCACGCTAATCTCAGAAACGGCTTATCCGATTTAGATGTGGTTCAATCATATTTGTAGTAATCTTGACTTAACATTTATTTAATCTCAATCGGTTCATAAATAAAAAACTTATGACAATTTAAAAAAATGCTGGACGTTTGTATGAAGCGCGGCAGGAACCGCGCTGCAAACATTCAAATTTAATCTTTTTTTATTTTATATTTTCTTTAAAACTAAATTTCATTTATTTATATTATTGTTATACTTAGGGTAGGTTAATAAAAAAACGCTACTAAAACCGATTGGCGCGCCGAGCTGGGGCCTAACTCTCCAAACTGATTCGATTTTGATTCAGATTCGATCGTGCCGCATACTCCTGAATAAATTGACGTTTGTTTATTTTTGTTCTATGTCGATTGATATCGTCGGGTGTACACAAAGTTACGTTCCAAAGGTTTTCTTTATCCTAATTAGTTCCAAAGTAATCTATCAAACAAAACACCAAATCCGTTGAGATAGAACTGATTCGATTCTCGGTTGTGTCGAGAGTAAGCCTGCTGGATCCTCGACGGGGCGTGACGCTGCGCCCATGTCTAACCGAGAGTTTCGTTTTAAATACCTTAATAATTGCAATATATGTTTCAATTTAATATCTCAAAATATTAATGACAAAAACGGTAGTAAGTTCAAAAAAATTGAAAATAATTTTATGGTTTCGCAATTTATCCTATGTCGGCACTAAGACGTTGCTTCGTATCAAATTTAGGTTTTGGTTCCCTTTGGAGTGTCGAAAATTAGAGAGATAAACGGCTGAATCTTTGGGTAGATGTGGCTAAGGAGTCTGTTTTTTTCAAAGCCAGAAGGGACAGAAGATCCTGAGTATTTAATAGGATTGTTAGCTTGATACCTACACGTGTTAAAGTTTTGACAACCAGACAGATAGACAGACGGACATCGAAGTTAAATAATTTACTAAATTAACGTGAAAAATTGGCTGGGTCTATACGGTGCATTCGAATAATATTATCCTAACTTCGAATACCTTTGCTGACTTCTACATATTGTTCGACGGCCTACTTCTTTTGCCGAGCTCCGAGAGGATGGTACTATAATATTATTATTATACCCTGCATACCAACAGGCTTGCCGGGTACGTGACTTGCTGGATAGGGATCAACACTGGGAAGTAACTATTAAATTAGCGAAAGTTATCAGCGGTTGCGCCAATAAACAAAAATATATTTAAAAATACTAAAGTGCCCTAAATTACTTTTCCACGCGTACGAAGTCGCGGGCACAGCTAGTGTTAAAATAAATAAGCAGAAAATTGTAAAATTTCGCGTTCAGGGGTCCGGTTTTACGGATTCCGTGTTGGGGTTCCGGGTTCCACGTTGTGGGTTTGCTGGTTCCGGGTTGTTGTTTTTTTTTTTTTTTTTTTGAATTTCATCACAGACTGTATGTATGCTCAACGAAGTGGGCACGGGTGAGCTAGTTTCAAATAAATATTAATTAGTTTGCACTCAGGTGTTTAGAGGGCATTACGAGTAGTAAAAGAAGAAAGTAGTTTGTACATCCGTCTGTAATTCTCAAATTGACGTAAAATAGTCAATGAATTTCAAGGTGGGCGAGCATTTACTATGAGAGCCTGAAGGTTGTACTGTACCTACTACCAAATATTTTTTAGTTAGAAATATTTTACCTTTTGAAGTCATTTTTGAACCTATTGCGTGTTGATGGTTACGGAAACTATTCAGATATGCCCTAATATGTCACGCGTATACATTTTCGAAAAGCCAAAGAACTTAATATGAATTAATAAATAGTTTATTGCATAAACATTCGTGTTACCAATTGCAGAATACTCGCACAATATTTCTATTGGTCGCAATTATGCTGGTATTTGTTGAAAATACAAATCGATATTTAATATATTATTACATTAGGATTATTGGAGACATTTAGATAGCATTCTACTTCTTATTCAAGTCAAGAAGAAAAAACAACCTGGCGATGTAAACACTGTAAAGAAAAGAGTAAAGAAAGCAACAAAACATCCACAAAAATTACGACAAGGAAGCAACTTCTTAACATGGGCCCACAAAGACCACCAACGGCCAATGAGTCACCGCAGACCCCAAAAAATACTTCTGTTAATTCTTGTACCCCGGATTATAGTAATAATTTAAGTTTTTCGGAGAACGACTCCTACTCGACACCCAATGTATTATCTCGAAGTTTGGAAGGTATGACGCCAAATTATACGACTAATATCTTAGAAATGAAGGAAACAATTAGACAACTCTCTGCTACTCTTGAAAGTACTCAAAATGAACTCGAGAATATAATTTTAGAAAATAACAACCTTAATAAACAAATTACTAAACTCAAAACGGAAAATACTATTTTAAAAAACTTATGTAAGTCTCCAATAGCGTCAAATAGTCCAAAAACTGACCGTAAAATAAAGCGAAGATCCTTAACTATCAGGAACATAACGCCGCTTTCACCAATTACTTTTCATAACGGATACGAAAACTGTCTTTTAAATAATGATATAATCTCTAAACAAGAGAATAGTGACTCAAAACAAATTTCTAAGCAAGAAAATAATCGGAAATTTCTAGAAAGAAGAGGTGATAATCAGACATTAGAAAAAGAAGTATGCGCCGGAATACGTCATCTTAACTTAAACAAAAACGACAAGACTATTTATGTTTTTGGTACTCAACAATGCGCCGGTCTTACTACGTCTTTACTTCACTCCAGACTTGTAACCAATTACGATAAGTATGCAATCTACGGGGAAATTAAATCGTATGCGGGGTCTTACCAGGTAATAAAAAACTGTTTAAATCTGATGTTAAATACAGACGATGTGATCATATTATGTATAGGAGAAAATGACACAGATAATAAAACTATTTTAACAAATCTGAAATATGTACTAAATAGCTTTCCAAATAATGTAATTTTAGTTTTAAGTTTGAAAATGAATATTAACTATTTAGACGTAAGGAATATAAATAGGGAGACAAGAAATTTATGTAATAAATATAAAAATTGTGAATTCATATATTGTAAAGATTATACTTTGTCTTCGGTTTGTAAAGTGATAAATTATACCATTGATTGCCAAGATTATGCTAAAAGATTTTTGAATCCTAAAGAAATATTAAAACATTTAAATCGTACTAAATCAAAATCATATACTCCAAAAAAAGGGACGATTCCTTTTTACTTCAAAAATATTAAGACTAAAAGTAGAGTTAATAGTTTAAATCCTACAAAAAAAGGTACGATACCTTATTACTTTTGCAATACTGATGAGCAACATACATCAACCCATAAAACCTCGAATTATTTATCACATGTCAATACCCGAAAGGATGAAAATTATTTAAAGAACTTACAATTTTTTCGTAAATAATACGAATAAAACTTATAATAACAAAACTCTCTATTTACTACACCAAAATATATCTGGACTAATTAATAAACAGGATCAACTCGAAATTTGTATAAAGGAATTCTCCGAACGAAAAAAGCCACTTTCAATATTATGTTTCTCAGAGACTTTTGTAAAATCAGGAGATGAAAATCTAATTCAATTAAAACAATTTTATGTAGCATCTTCGTTTTCTAGAACTAGTGAAAAACGAGGAGGTGTATGTATATTAGTACATAAAAATATTATTAGCGAACCAATTCTTATATGTAACGACATTTCGAAGGAACTTGATTTTGAGTGCTGCGGAATAATTGTACCCTTGTGTCACTGTATCGTACTGTGTATTTATAGAATTCCTAATTCAAATGTGTCAATCTTATTGGAAAAGATAGAGGTTCTCCTTCATATGCTGCTTCTAAATCTAAATAAAAAAATTATAATAGTTGGCGATTTTAATATAGATTTATTAAGTATCAAAAACAATAATAGAAAACGGCTTCAAGATTTGTTAGATAACTACAATCTGCACTCGCACATAACGGTACCTACACGTCAAAAATCATGTATTGATCACATTTATAGTAATATAGAGAAAGCTCAAGGCGACGTGCACTATCTCTATCTATCGGATCATGAAACTGCTCAAACTATCAGTTTTAATGGTAAATATGAAAAAGTTAAACAATTTTGGTATAGAAATAAACAAGATTATTGCAACGAAAATATAATTAAATTTAATGAATGTCTATCTAATTTGTCTTGGAAAGAGGTCTTTAGCGAGTCAGGGTGTAACAATGCGTTCAATAAGTTTCATGAAATTTTTACATTATTTTACAATTTATGTTTTCCTCTTATTAAAGTAAAAATAAAATCTGAAAATAGGTCACCAAAATGGATAACACCAGGAATAAAGATTGCATCACGTAAAAAAAGGTCACTTAAATATGATTACTACAAAAATAAAGATAACCTACATAAAATTAAGTATGTAAACTATACCAAAATCTTCAAAAAATGCATCTTACATTCAAAGAGAAATATAAACAGTTTATACATAAATAATGCGCGAAATAAGTGTAAAGCGACATGGAATATTATAAAAAATAAATATAGTAATCCTAAAGTACAGACAAATATAGAACATATAAATATTGACGAAGTACGAGTTACAGATGCCAAAAAAATTGCTGACCACTTTAATAATTATTTTCTACAAAATCAGGATGACATATCTAATGGAAGTGACTATAAATATAACAATGATTTAATAACTAATTCATTATTTTTAAATCCTTCATCAAGTGATGAAGTAATTAAGACAATAAACAGTTTAAATAATACCAATGCTGTAGGGATTGATATGATCTCAACTCATATATTAAAACAATGTGCTAAACACATTGCTATCGTTATTTCCTACTTAATAAATCTGTCCTTTGAAGAAGGCACGTTTCCTGAGCTACTTAAGATATCCATTGTAAAACCCCTATATAAGAAAGGGAATAGAGCTGATCCTACTAACTACAGACCGATTACATTAGTGCCAATAATTTCAAAGATATTTGAAAAGATTATACATAAAAGAATCACTGCATTTTTAGACAAATTTAATATTATTACCAAAGAACAGTGCGGATTTCAAAAAAATAAAACCACGACTCTAGCTACCTACCGTTTGATTAGCGATGTATTAAGATGTATTGATAATAAGAAAAGGGTATCAGCAATATTATTTGATTTGACAAAAGCTTTTGACTGCGTTAACCATAAATTACTTTTAAATAAATGCGAACGTTACGGTATTAGAGGAAAACCGCTTCAATGGATAGCTAGTTACTTGGGGGATCGTAAACAATGTGTGGAAGTTACTCGAATTATACAAAATGAGTATACCACAATTAGATCCTTACTCAAATACAATAATAGAGGAGTTCCCCAGGGAAGCATATTGGGACCCCTTCTTTTTGTCATATTTATTAATGATATTCCTAGGATAATACAATATAAAACCACTCTATTTGCTGATGACATATCTATAGTGATACTTGATAATATTAATAATAAGACAATTTATGAAAACGACATAAAAAATATATTATGCATTGTAAAAGAATGGCTTGACAATAATGAATTAAAACTTAATTTAAATAAAACAAAAATTATTCAATTTTACAACCATAAAAGTAAAAATTCAGATTTAGTTATAGAGTATGATAATCAAATGATTGAACAGGTAAATGAAATTAAATTTTTAGGTCTTATGTTGGATAGTCATTGCAATTGGAAAGTTCATGCAGAATATATAGCTAAAAAAGTAAATAGATTTGTATATGCTCTTAGGACTGTCAGGAAGTGTAAGCCGTGAAGCGGCTTTAACAGCTTACCATGGATATGTAGCATCTCTATTACGATATGGCATAGTATTATGGGGCAACACTGCTGAAATAAGTCGCGTCTTATTATCACAAAAGAAATGTGTTAGAGCCATAAGCGGAATCGGACCTTTAGATACGTGTAAACCTTTTTTTGGACAATATAAAATACTGACTGTCATTGAACTATATATACTAGAATGTTGTCTTTTCGTAAGAAAGAACGTAGAACTATTTCCAAAAATCGATGAGGATAGAAAATATAGGTCAAGAGATCCAACCAAACTTAAGGTCCCTGTCGGTAATAGTTCCTTCTTCCAAAAAAATTGTAATTTTATGGCTATAAAAATATATAATAATATTCCTAAACATATCAGAGAGTTACCCTTAAATATACTAAAATATAAACTCAAATTGTGGCTATTAAGTAAATGTTATTATAAGTTAAGTGACTTTTTTGACTAATTTAAGAAATATTAATATATTATGTCCTTATTAAACATGGTATGATGGTATGATGACACTATTGCTAAAAGTAATTATTTGGAATTTATTAGATACTATATTTTGACATGACATAATTTATTATATTTTATTATGAATAATTGATTTGCTATTTTGTAACTATTTAAATTGAATTAATTGATATGTATTAAAAAGTGTTAACAAATTTCACACACCATTTAAATGGTAGAATGGAAGTACGAATTATATTTAAGATAACACCTCTGTAAACTGCATTCTGTGAATAAAATATTTGATTTGATTTGATTTGATTTATTAGATTTTTACCCGACTTCGGCGAAGCCAAAAGGGAGGGTAATGATTTTGGCAGTCTATGTAAGTATGTATGTATGTTCCCTCGTAGCGGTTAAACTACTGGTCCGATTTTAATAAATAAGGTGTCAATCGATTCGTAGTGGTCCCGCGAGTAACATACGCTATATAATATTTTGAAAAAAGAAGGATTTTGAAAGTTATACCTCAAAAACTATCTCCAAAAAAATTCAATTAAGATAATTGTATCGTGTTTGATATCAAAAGATAGGTCTTGGCAAGCACATTACAAATATGTATTTAAATATTTTATTAATTTTTTAATTTTATTGTTAAATTCAAAATAAACGTTTAAAATGCGGTCGTACAAGTATTATCTAGGAGTTGTTTAGTTACTTACTATGTAATGGTTAGTTCAATGAAAATATATTTGATGAAAAAAAGAAAAATCTAAAATAAAAAAAGTTTAAAATCTATAACCCGACTTCGCCAAAAAGGGGTCTAATATGCCGAAACAAGGAAATAATTCAATTTGAAATCCAGATACGCATAGGTACAAAAATGGTCAAGGTAGAGCCGTGATCGTACCCGCTAAACAAATCTAAGCGTCACCAAAACTATGGTAGAAAAAGAGAACTTGAAAAATAATTATATTTGTCTGCTGTTGAAATATACAATCCCAATACCGCTATTGGACGACGATTACGACCACGGCTCTACCTTGACCATTTTGTACTTTTTTTTCCAAATTGTATACTACATTATAAACATTATGTCAATTTTAACATCAACCGTCCCACTGGGCTATGAGAGTAAAAGGAAGAGAGAGTGCTTCTGTGTATTGCGCACACACTTGGGCACTATTAAATAACTCCTGCGGAGCTGGCCTGGTTTCAATGAAATCGGCTACCGACATCGAAATCGGTGAGGGGAACTATTATTATTATTGTTACTATTTGAACAGGAATGTCTCCAACAATGCTATATTGAATATCGAACTGTATTTTCAGCAAATGCCGGCATAATTGCGGCCAAGAGGAATATTCTACAATTGGTAACACAAATGTTCAAGCAATTTAAACCATTTATTCATAATTCAATACTATATTAATTCATATTAAGTCGTTTGGATTTTCGGAAATGTAAAACTTAAGTTTTTACGAGAATAGAACAAATGGAGACCTTGGTTCTTGCTATTTGCTTTATTATTGGTCAGTACTTTCTTTAGTGACTAAGAAAAGAAATCTCAGAACTGATAAGTTTAATCTTCTCTTTTAAGTTGCACAATGCAACGCTATGGATTCTTAAGCATTATTTCTTTCTGAGACACTAAACGGTGCGAATTTCTAAAAATAGTAGTAACAAATTGAGCTTTATTAAATGAACGAAAAATCCGGCCGAATCGAGAAACTCTTTTTTTGGATTTTTTGGTCATTTATTTTTTCTGCAGAAGTTCGAATTACGACCTGCTTCCATCCATAATACAATGTTTCTACTCTTTAATGTTTTGAAAAATATCAAATAACCAGACTGCGTAAAAAGTGAACCAAACTACGTACAAAAAATTAAAAGAAAAAAACAAGCACTTAAGAAAATAAAATATATTCTTATTAGAATATATTTTATTTTCTGGAACATAACAACTGAACTGTCGGGATCCATTGAAAAATTTGATTAGCTGTCGAATATATGATCCAGACTGCAATCGGCTCAGGCGGTTGATATGTATTGTGTTTGAAATGAAAGGATAATATGACACACTAGCTGTGCCCGCGACTTCGTTCGCGTGGTTGTCGGAAACACTATCGCGATTATCTTCCGATTATCTTACGTTGATTTTTGTCATCATGATTATTAAAAAGCAATAATTCTACCTACATATTTTTTGAGTAACTTAAACCGTTTATGCAGCGCACGCAACGAAAGTCCCCAAATGTGAATAATTTTCCCCGTTTTTGCAAAATTTCTCACTGACGCTTCGCTCCTATTGGTCGCAACGTAATGTTATATAGCCTAAAGCCTTCCTCTATAAATGGACTATCCAACAAAAAAATAATTTTTCAAATCTGACCAGTAGTTCCTGAGATTAGCGCGTTTAAACAAACAAACAAACAAACTCTTCCGCTTTATAATATTAGTATAGATTAAGTTTGCTGTAAATCTCGCATTGAGTAGAACTTATGCTCATCATGAAAAGTTAATTGAAATTAACTATGCCAGCAATTCCGAAACTACCAAAAATGCCAATGCGGCTTCCAAAATAACTTTACTCATAAACTCGCAAAATCGGCTCGAAAGTAACAGGTAACTCTCCGTAGTTTGTATAATTAATTACACATTATTCCGAACATCATTTCAGTCACCTTTTTGTACGAAGTACCTAAATCTAAATTATTGTAGTATAATTCTGTATTATATTCATATCGAAGGATCTTTTCAAAAGGCTCAATGTCGCTCAGCGTGCTATGGAGAGGGCAATGCTCGGTATTTCTCTACGTGATCGAATCAGAAATGAGGAGATCCGTAGAAGAACTAAGGGCCATGTCAGCAACATTGCCCGTAGAATCAGTCAGCTGAAGTGGCAATGGGCCGGCCACATAGCACGAAGATTGGACGGTCGATGGGGCAAAAAGATCCTAGAGTGGAGGCCACGTACTGGCAAGCGCAGTGTGGGACGGCCACCTACCAGATGGACCGACGACCTGGTGAAAACTGCCGGGTCACGTTGGATGCAGGTGGCAATGGACCGGTCGCGCTGGAAATGTATTGGAGAGGCCTATGTCCAGCAGTGGACAGTAAAAGGCTGAAACGACGACGACGATTCATATCTTGATTTTTTTTACAAAATTCCTATGTTGTTGTTCTGGTTACATTTTAATTTTATTTTTTACTTTACTGAGCACAATATACATAATAAACCTAAGCTGGTATCTCAGATTTCATCTTTTGATTATCGTTGTTTCTTTAAGTATTATTACTTTAATGATCTCCCTCGTTAAGTGTTAGATTATCTAGGCCAGAACTGTAATTTTCTTTGAACAACAAACAACAAGCTGCATAAAAAGCAATCACTACTCTTGATCACGACTCCAATTATGCGTACAAATCATAATGTGTATATAACATGTCACTAACAGTATTAGCATATCACATGACCTCAATAGCATTTCCCGTTCCTCATTATTGGAATTATTCCCACGAATTGTGCGCGCCAACTGCGGTTGTGCAACGGTCGCAGTTTATGCGCGCGGCCGCGAATACTGACGAATGCCATTGGTTATAGTGTTGTTGTGCTTAGCACAATGAATTAAAGATTGGTGTTAATGGCATAACATACAAATAACATACAACTACATTACTACTTTTGTAGTGTTATACACGAATATTCGACTACGTTAGTAGGAATCACTACTCTCTCGCTTTCAACAGTAACAAACAATTGGTCTCCCAAAATATATTTTGGCACCAATATCTTGCAGATTTCATAGCCAAATAAAGCTCAGATTAGTACAAATAAAATGGAAATTGGAAAAAATAAAATTCCGAATGGCGATTAATTAAAATCCATTCACAGCGAAACAATAGAATAAAATAAAATAAAAGTACAGAACAAATTTCAATAACTCATTAAGAGTTTTGAGTCGACCGGAAGTGCCGGGGAAACTCGAAAAGCAATTATTCTGCTAAGTAATTCATTTTTCAATATAAACTTGAACTGTTGGCAATCTATCAAATGTTATGATGCATTTGAAGAAGATATCAAGGGTGATATGTATAGAAGTCATCGATTTCAAATTTAATTCGAGGCTTCATTCATGCATCCTAATCAAAACAAATATAAAGTTTTGAATTTAACGATTAATTTATAACAATATCTAATAATGATAATATGTACGATATGTTATTGAATGTATATTATATACTGTTTTTTGTTGGTTCTTGGTGAAAATTCATGTTATACAGTAATAATATATAACATTTATATCACAAAGTCAACTCACGAGCAACAAAGGCAATAATTTCCTGGAACGATTTCTTCAGCAACAATTGCGGAGGAAACGCTTTGTAAGTCGCATTGAGCATCGACCTCACAATACTCCAATTTTACACCGAGTGTACTTGGAAAACTTACTGTACCAGTAAAATAGGAAATATAGTAAACTACATCGTTAAAGTTGCGAAATTGAAATGAAAAGAATATATTATAATAAAATAATAAACAAGGTTGTTTCAATAAAAACTATTATATAACTATTAGCTATTTGATTTATTGGATAGTTATCCCAGACTTTCCAAGATCACAGAAGCTAACCGTTTTCAGAGCCAAACGATCCTGAAAATTAGAAGTTAATTTTAACTGCAGTTTTAGTGGTAATTAAAAATGTTAAATATATACCTACAAAATATGTTACCGGAAATGTATGAAATCAAGGAATTGTATACAAATCCTAAGAAATGTGTACAATTCCGATACTATTTAGGAAATGTACAAAATATTGTTTGAAAAACTATTTAATGCGTAGATATCCTAGGAAATGTATAAATTCCCTAGGAATTGTATATAATTCCAATATCGTATTAGGAAATTTATAAAGTAAATGCTTTCTGTAATAAAACACGTTGTTAATAATATTTTTTTATTATAGCACTTCTTGAGACAATCGGGTAACAGTCATACAGTAAAATAATAATAATATGTTCATATTATCTTACTAATTAAAACTTCTAAAATCAACTATCTATTAACTTTTAACGTATCACAAAATTAACTTATATTTATTCTTATAAAATCTAATTTTCATTTGGCAAGCAATACCCTCCCGTCGTCCCGCTGTCCCCGCGTACCCACCAATATCTTAAATGCTATATATTTCCGATTGCCATTTAGGAAATGTATAAATTTCCTAGGAAATGTGTAATGTGTAAGTATAATATAATTTATTTCACATTCCCGTGTGATTTTAGGAATTACATACATTTCCTAGGAATTTTATACAATGACGGATTACATACATTTCCGTTAACATATATATAAATGAGATCTCTGTTTTTTCGAACAAAAGTGCATTTATTATTTGGGTAAAATACATAGCTATTTTACATTTTTCATTACCACTGAAACTGTTGTTGAACTTAACTTCTAATTTTCAGGACCGTTTGGCTGCATGTATATGCTGAGGCACTGAGGCATTTATATATATAAATGGGATCTATGAACTATAATATGTCCTCGTAGTAAGACCACTACCAAAACGTACCTAGTATTATCGTTGTTGCGAATGTTCGGCATAGCGCGTGGTACAGGGTACAAAATGTCTCCTGCACAATACACGCACGGGTCACTGCACTTGTGCCTCAGAGCAAACGAGAACCTGACTTGCTTTATTTATATCTTGTAAACGACAGGTAATAATAACACTTACATAGTATAAATGCACTGATCTTCACTTAGTTTTGACCAACGGAAAGAGTGGTTCTCATAGAAGGTGTTACATTATTAATTGGACTCGTTAGAACAATAGTTAAATGTGGATGGATTGATTTGTAGATAAAATATTATTTATTACACATCTCTTTCTTACCCATTAGTGCATGTTTTAAAGAGAATAATATGCGATTTTTTCTTCTTCTCCTATTGATAGCTTATTCTTAGGTAATTAATATATGAATAATGGTTAATGAATAATGCACAATATACACACAACCAGAGTATGCTACATTTCGTAGCATCAGAGCCGTAGCATTTGTAATGCTAAACGTAGCGCGACGTAGCAGTTTTGTAGCACGTGCGTACCCTCTAGGCATTTGCAACATTTTTAAAAATATATCAAATCAAATCAAAACATTTTTTTTCCATAGGTATAGGTTATTAAATAACACTTATAGAATTGTCCTACATGATGCCTACCACCGGTTCGGAAACTAGCCCGGCGAGAAGAACCGGCGTAAGAAACTCGCGATATAATTTAGAAGTTGCCGCGATAAAAGGGAGCCTATAGCTTATCCCATTAAGGCTGCGTGTCTTCTTGCTTCCATTTTTAATATAAGTAAAGATATCATATATTTTTATTAAAGTATAGTGACAATTAATGCTTAGAAAATATTTGTATTCTATTGTACTCTATTCATTAGAAATCCTATAATTACTATAGCCGGATAACACAAAAGACACCACTAACGATATCATCAAAGTTCTCTCAGATTGATGATACGAAAGCGAAAGAGTCTGTGAACGTAATCTACACCCAATCAGAGGGGTAATGGGTATCGAATGTTCCAGACTGACTCGGGCAGGCGGGGAACGAATTACATCTGCAGCGTAATACCTGCACGACTCACGGCCCACGACCTCGACACACAAACCGTAAAGGTCACGCCAGCGGTTATTCGGTCACTATAGAGATCAGTCGCTATTAACTCTAATAACCTAATAAGAAGATGTATTATTTTTTTTTTTTTGGTATTCTTCCGACTGAAATAACATAAATTGTAAATAGCAAAAACCAACTATTTTAGTTTTTGACAAAAAATATATATATACATTTCTAGAATGAAAAAAAGTTAAGAAATCATATCCCAAAGTTATAGTTACTGTTCTTTTACACTCTGTATAGTAAAACCTTAGGTATAGCCATTTAGGGTTGTGTTGTACAAAAATCCAGGCGTATTAAATTTTTACATCTTTTCTCCTTGTCTAATTCTTGGTCTCTTTCTGACGTCTCTCACATGAAAAAATATAAAACCTAAATAAAGTTATAATAAAGGCAAGTCTAGACAACCGGTAGCGTGTAAAGCCAAGTTCAAGCTAACAGAACTAGAATACCGTGTATAACCATTTAGAGTTTGACATTGTTTTATAATACAAAAACAAAATACACATTATTCATTTTTGAGTTTAATGAATACTTATATCTAAGTATTTTTAAGATTGTTTCTCATTTTTGACTATCAAACTACCCGGCAGCTAATAATGCAATTACTATTGTTACGTAATAATCCCTCAGTTCACTTGGGACCTCCATTGTCACAGCTACAATAGTGTCTGCTAGAATATTTTAAATGAACCCGTTAGTATCAAAGCAGATGTTTCATTTGTTCGGGGTTCGGGGTAATCCATTACTTTACATTACGCGTGAAACACTTTTCGCTTCACCTGTACTTATGCTAAGTAGGTGCATTAATTTCAAAGTTTCAGCTGCTGTACCGCATCGCTGTTCTGAAAGGCTTATTGTATAATGTTTTGTATGAATTTAAATATATTATATAGAAGTATTTATTTTTCATTATATTACAAAATATTTAATGGACAACTTAATAACAGGATTTTTCAAATAATAAAAAATATATGATATAATATAATAATAACAACTAACCTAACCTACCTCTAGACCTATCTATAAATAGAAAAAGCTCCCAGGTCGCCTCCCTCTGACAGAGTACATACCTAGCAAACTGACAGCATTGCCCTGTTGGATAGCAATGGCTATTCGTTGTGGTAGGTAGGTCCCCGGGGGTCCTGGGTCGCTTCCATAAGCTTTTTGGTTATTACTTTAAAAAGTTTATGTGTACCCGGACCTCTTGCACCTTTCCAACCGAAATGGTTAAAATGTGAGGTCTCATATTTGAGAGCTAAGTGTGTAGTGTTTAACTTGCGCCGCTTGAGGTTCTCTCTCTCTTGGTTAGCGTCCGCATAGCTTGAGGTGATGTGGACATGGACGGATAAAGAGTATCGACGCAGGGTGCACCCCATACAAGATCCCGTCCCACACTCCCGGGAACCAGGGTTACTCCATTGGGTCTCTTGCCATCGTCACGTGCCAGACCGGAAGTCTCTAGTATTGCTGGTACACCGGCGATGACGAGACCTACCGAATGACGGGAAATGGGTCCAGTACTTAGGGAGCAGGACAGTCCGTGATGACCGTAGCTGTCTTTACGTTTGCGCCATAAATATTGTTGATGAGTGACGACATTTGGGGCACCAAGACGCAGGGCAATAGTTAGCTGAAATGTACTGCGGTCCAGCAATGTTCCAATGTTGGCAGATGGAAATGCCTGCATCCAAACGCCCGACCTCCACCTTTCTACAGCTAAAAGACGAGCGCGCTCTGCAGTACTGCAAGACGTTTTGAAAAGACCGTACCAGTCGGCAGATGATCCTAAATCCTTTAATCCTTTGCGAAGATGTGTGTTGCTGCCAGCACACACTATGTCCCAGGCGTTCTTGGCCTCTTCCGCAAAACTAATGATTAAGGGGCAACTTGAGCACTCTAATATTTTGGAGATTACTGTGTAATTGGCGTGGACTGAAGCCAAGAACGACAGTAAGGCTATGTCAGATGCTTTTTTTTTTAATAATTTATTTGGAAAACTTACAGCTTAGTATAATAACAGTAGCAATTTAACTTACAAGTAAAAATCCAATAACAAGTTTTCACTTATAAATAACAAATTTTATAATCTAGAAAGTGATAATTAGTCTTGGATTAATTCTCGATTACAGAAAAAACTTTAAAACAAAACTCGAAACTTAAAACATGTATTACATATAAAATTTAAGTTGTAACTTGTGCTACACATGTGCAGTACACACCTATATGCAGAACCACTAAAAAACATAATTATGTATATTGTAAAATTTTTCGAATGCCTAGGCCACCGAATCTTACTAGCAGCGTAGCTTGAGTCCATGAGTAGTGGTCGAAATTTATATTAAGAATAGAAGAATGTGTATGTTTAATGGTGCAATCGAAACGCTTGAGGAGTTGAGGGAACTTCCAAAATTGACAACACGAATATCGAACTAATGTAAATGCCTTATGACAGTTAATTTGGAGAAGGCGGTCTAAAATATCACTGAAATTGTGTAATTAAAAAATCTGTAAATAGAAATAAATAAACTACGAGCGTGGCGCTGTGGTTGACCTTCTCGGTGCTCGAGCCGAAAGGCATCGGTCCAAATTCAACAAAAAGGAACAAAAATGGTTTCTTTGTTATCATACAATTTATGGATACCTGTACCTACGGCAAACTTTTCCGGCACCACCGGCTGCAGTGCGTGCGTGTGCGCTTACATTAATTATTTTTTTTAATTATAATAATAATAATAATAAGCCCGCCGGGCAGCTTGTGGCGAGTTGTTGGGGAGTAGCGACCCCACGTACCTGAGTGCTCCCAGGGGAAGGACTCTGTTTCCATCTCCGGCTTGCCTTCACTGGCCGGCTGGAGTGATTACTGAGGAAGAAAGCCCCTACCTCTGACTTGCCTTAGCCGGCCGGTCAGAGTGGAGTCGCGAGAGCTTCGTGCTCGGAGGGAGGATGTGAAGCGTCAGTGACGAGTGGGCGTCGTGATGGGACCCTCTGAGGGTGCAAATGATCGGCGTATAAAGTCCAGCGACACCTCTCCTGCCTCAAGCCGCTCTGTAAATGTTGCCGCCTTGGTGCACCGTGCGTGTGACCATTTTAAGGGGCCCATTACAATGAGTCGGCAAGTCACCGTCTGCCATCTTTCTGATACATGTAACCACGTCGTATCTGGCAGACGCCATAGTCCTTCCATAGTCTTAGATACCCAGTCCACTAGCACCTCACCCCTATAGCCCAGAATCTTTTCCTATAACCGTTCCTTGCAATAGTCCTACACTAACCGGTGGGTCTCCGTGGGCGCACTCCCATGGTGCGTACAGGGAGAGTCGCCGGCTAGTGTCACATTACATTTAAATTAAAATTGTGTAAGGGGGCCTCTGCGTGTTGGCTTCGGCCCCACGCATGCCTTCCAAAGGTCCGGGATTTAATTGCCCGTGAGCAAGGAAGCTATACACAGACATAATAATAATAATATGTATGGACGCTTCACACCACGTCAATCTGGCCCTGTGCTAAGTATCCGAATAACTTGTGTTACAGGTACCAGACAACGGAAATATATTTAATACTTTTATACTATACACATATTTAAGACTAGCTGTGCCCGCGACTTCGTTCGCGTGGTGTTTGTTTGACTTAAACCGTTTATGCAGCGCCTGCAACGAAAGTCCCCAAATGTAAATTGTTTGTTTGTTTAAACGCGCTAATGTCCCGTATATGTCCATACGCCCAACGTCGCGAAGCTTGACACTGCGACGCCCGACGCCGTGACGCCGACGCCCGACGCTGCGACGCCCGACGCCGCGACGCCCGACACCGCGGCGCCTAACGTCGCGACGCCGACGCCTGACGCCACGACGCCGAACGCCGCGACGCCCGACGCCACGACGCCCGACGCCGCGACGCCCGACGCCGCGACGCCCAACGTCGCGACGTCCGACGCCACGACGCCCGATGTCGCGACGCCCGATGTCGCGACGCCCGTCGCCGCGACGCCTAACGTCGCGACGCCGACGCCCGATGCCGCGACGCCCGACGCCACGACGCCCAACGTCGCGACGCCCGACGCCGTGACGCCTGACGCCTCGACGCCGACGCCCGACGCCGCGACGCCCGACGCCACAACGCCCAACGTCGCGACGCCGACGCCCGACACCGCGACGCCGACGCCCGACGCCGCGACGCCCAACGTCGTGACGCCGACGCCCAACATCGCGACACCCGACGCCCGACGCCCGACGCCGCGACGCCCAATGTCGCGACGCCAACGCCCAACGCCGCGACGCCTAACGTCACGACGCCGACGCCCTTCGGCGCGACGCCTAACGTTGCGACGCCGACGCCCGACGCCGACTTTCAATCCGACGTTGCACTGCTGGCGCCGACCGCCAAATTTTTCGGCGTCGGCGGTCTACTTTCGGTGCGCAATTCCAACTCGCACTTGCCCGGTTTTTTATTTATTAATTACCATATGCTTGCAGTATAAACGATGTCGAAATTTCCAAACGAATATCTTCAAAGACTAAGTAGTAGTGGTACTACATTAATATTTAAAATCGGTTCATAAACGACGAAGATATCCACGAACAAACATAAAAAAAACATATATTTACGAATTGAGAAACCACCTCCTATTTTGGAAGTCGGTTAAAAATATTATGTTGATTATTTCATGTTAAAATCTACCTTTGTGCCAAGTTTCATTTAAGTACGTAGAGTAGTTTGGCTGAAATACCGTCAAATAGGTAGTTACAATTTTTTGAAGATCCCACGGGAACCCTTTCGTTTTTCGGGATAATAATTTCTTGTAATGCTCTTCAGGTCATAAGCTACCTGCCTGCCAAATTTCATTTAAATACGTTGAATAGTTTGGCTGAAATACCGTCAAATAGGTAGCTACAATTTTTTGAAGATCCCACGGGAACCCTTTCGTTTTTCGGAATAATAATTTCCTATAATGCTCTTCAGGTCATAAGCTACCTGCCTGCCAAATTTCATTTCATTCCATAGAGCGGTTTTAGCGTGATGCGATGACAAACATTCCCATACGGACAGACAGACAGACAGACAGACAGACATTTTTTTCAAAAATGTTATTTTTAGGTTCTGTGGCTCTTATATACCCCCTTTTTTTGATTTTCACTTAAATATTCTTAATGTACAGACATGACCCCTCTACAGATTTATTATATGTATAGATTTTTATTATATTATACACAAATTTAATACACATCCATGACCCAGGAACATTGATAACTTTTTGTTCCCTCGGCGGGATTCGAACCCGCGACCTGCCGCTTGAGCACCAACGCGCTCAACCAACTGCACTACGGAGGTTGTCAAATTCACAACTATGTAAAGAATATTATACGTTTAAAATAAATTCGATGAAAGAACTAGCATTCCTTTTGTGAAGTCGTCGTCTGTCGTCATTATAACATTTTTTCCGACAAGTACTGTTTGAGATTTCTTCCCCGGGTCCTGGAAATAAAATATTCTTTTCTTTTCCCACTGGTGTCTTTATACGGAAGATTCTATTGCTAATTGTATCTCTTATAATTTTAATTTTTTTGTAATTTTAAATCATGCAAATTAAAAACGATAAGAATTTAAAGAACCTCTGTTTATATTTGAAGAAATTTAATCTTTAATGAAGAATTTTATTGAAAGAGTAATATTCTGCTGCTATATTTTCTAAGCATAGTTATTTTTAATTCGAATCAATCCTGTGATTTATCACAGGATTGATTTGTATCAAAAACAAACAACATTTGTATAAGCAAAAATAAGATAAAGCAATATCTTATTTTTGCTTATCACAGGATGAGGTAACTGGTACAATTATTTTTATTTATTGACTGGTTACTGACCAAGGCCATTATAAAATTCGTGAGAGCTGCACTGAAAAGTGGGCCAAGTGATTTTTGAGCTTCACAAATGATGGTACAGTTCAAAATATAAAAACCAAATATTGTTTTCAACGAACTTACAAATTGAAAAAGATTTAAAAAAATTAAAAAGACGTGTATTCTTAGTAATAACAACGACAAGTCTACTAACTCAAAGATCCAAATATGTCAATGGTCCATAAATAGTTATAGCTCCCGCTACTTCGTATGTGTAATATGAAATCCCGCGGGTATCGTACCTTTTTTGGGTAAAAAGTACCCTAAGTATGTATTAATCCAACATGTAAAGTAATATTTTATCAAAATCAAAATATTTTATTTCCAAATGAAACCTAACAAGCTATTTTCGGAAAGTCAACAAAAAGGCTAATCCGTTCGGTAGCTTTTTTGTAAAAGAGTAACAAACATCCAGACTTACAAACTTTCGTGTTTATAACAGTATATTAAAAGGATAGTGGTATGTGTATTATAATGCAATAAACTTTTTAAAAACCCATTGTTGAAAATCTCTAAACGAAGAAGTAGCCCAAAGCCTTTAAGCTGTTCTCGAGGATTACACTTTTGGATTTAATATTGTCTAAGTAGGTATACCAGGTACAAGAACTTAAAATATGCAGCCTTTCTTTTTAACATTTAGTTAAATTAAGAGCGTGTTTCACCAAGCAATTTCACCAAGCAATGTTAAAGTTAACGCCATGTTAAAATACCATGCCATCTCATTCATTGACAGGAAATACGAGAGGGATAACATGATATTTAACATGGCGTTAACTTTAACATTGCTTGGTGAAACACGACCTAAATATCATAATTCAACTAAATGTTAAATCCTTTAATCCGTTATAATCCCATGAAACTTATCGTTTCAGCCTAGTTTCAGGTGTAGGTAGATTGAAATTTTTAGATTAATGTTGATTGATTTAGTCAAAACTGTGTGTGTTTGTGTATACTATATTTAAATATTATTATATTATAGAGTACTATATTTCACTTTAAATTAATTTGCGCGTTGAATCTAAATTGTTGACTAGGAGATCGTCACTTGTCTTTCGGGTCTTGTCCTCATTTCTGAAAACTTATTGACCGACTGGCCTCAATCAGTCGCTCACACTTAAACCATTTTCTTCACCGTATTACATAGAATCGGTGGCGGTTTATAATGACGGGATCACACTAATCAAAATATGAATCCACTTATCGACATTATAGGAATTCACTAACTAGAAACTATACATTTTGTAAAACTATTTCAGATAAATCTTTGATATATCGTAGATCTATAAATAAACGCGAAGTGTAGCCAAAAATTGCGCAGTATTTCACTGTTTTACCACTTCTTTTATTCTATAATACAAAATATTAACATGCATTAAATATTTTTTGCATGTAATATAACAAAAAGACTCTATACTTGTTTTTTTTTGGTTTGCGGGTAGATTTTACTTATTTTATTTTTCATTATAACTTAATGTTTACGCTGATTTTCTTGCGTTGCCATAACACAACGGTGAATGAATATTTTCCATGTAAATAAAATGGTGTGGTCTCTTGGAAAGCGGGTAATTGTCACCGTAAGCACAAGTAGAGTAACATAGCGACAATAGTTATATTACCACCACACCACTATCATAGGAAACCAGAGCTTTAGTATGTGATTTTGCGGAGTTAAATGAAGTTTTGCATAATTGACCGACGCGCGCTCCGGGGCTGCAATGGTAATTAATATGAATAACCCCGCGAGAGACTTTAACTCGCTCTCATATACATATTTCATACTTAATTAACACCCCAGTGAATGTGATAATAATTATTGTCTTTTGTTTCAAAATCCTCGGAAATTGTTTCAAGGTTAAATGAAACATTATGATTTGTCAAGACGATTGTTTGTTTTCTAGTGCGTTATCAAATCGACTGGTAGATAATTTTAATTACGTACTAGTTGGGTAGGTACACACTAGTCATATAGGTAGTAGGTACGGTGTACAGGTATGTGTTCGGCAATTTTTATTTTTCTATTAAAATTATCAACGAAGTATCAAAAACGACGGTTTCTGAATGTCATTAAACTGAAAGTACGTATTTAATCTAAACGTAAACAAACCGACCGAAAGGACCGAAATTTTCACATATTTAATTATTTTGCACATTTATCAACACTTTCACTGCAATAATAAAGGATCAAAGGTACCTACTTCACTATCCAATACATTTTGTAACAATTAAGCAATAATTGAGAAAGTTGTTAAAACGGCACTTAAATCTTAAAATTTTAAAATACTTCAGTGTAAATAATTGAATGTGTATAAAAAGTTGAAAGGGTAAGGAATAATAAAACTATGCAAAATAGGATTTATGGATTTTTAAAGAGCACTTAAGTGCACAAGTTCAATACGAATTCATTTTAGTGAGCCGTTTTTATTAAAGTCTGCATCGAAACATCATGAATACTGAAATCCCACCAAAAACATTTTCATGTAAAAATGTTGCCAAGACGAGTCTATATAGCTTACCCTGCCTATAAAATCTTCGTAACGGTAGCAAAACGGCCAAGTATCACGTTTTAACTGAAATGTAGAGTAAGTGAAGCTAAGCTTAGTAAAGTAAGGGCGCATAGATCAAGAACTTTGGTTCTACATGGGAGTTATCCACTTTTTGATAGATTTTGATCAAGGTGCTTGTAGATTTAGGGCGAGTAGTCTTTAGAGCTTGGCTATATACGATATCTGATAACTTTTTCACAGGGTAAGCTATATAGACTCGTCTTGGCAACATTTTTACATGAAAATGTTTTTGGTGGGATTTCATTTATTTTTGTAAGTTGGTTAATGGACTTGTTTGAGTTTAAAAATAACCTATTTTGACCCCGGGCAATTACTTTCGCCTTATTCTTCGTCTGGAATTTAGATGATTTATTGTATTTCTCTTTCATTTGATACCCATATTGTGAGAGTACCTGTGAAAACGATAAATCGCTATTTTGGATTAAAAATAGCGGCATTCATGAAATCTTGTATGAATTGCATTTGTTTTCTCAAACTCTCTCATCATTTGTTACCCATATTGTAGGGGTTGATATGAAAACTATAAGTCTCCATTGTGGCTGTGTAACACCGAACTTCAATAAAACACCTCACTACTATAATTGAACTCTCTTTATACTTTATTCTTGTTTTTTTTTTCGAAAGTGCTATAACTATCCGGATGGCTAGTTGTTTAGTCATAAGCTTGTTTAATAATTTTAGTGTTTGCTAAAATAATAATAATAATAATAATATCTCCCACACTGTTTTCGGTGACGGTGACCGGTTTCATTGAAACCAGTCCAGCTACGCAGGAGTTATTTTATAGTGCCCAAGTGTGTGCGCAATGCACAGAAGCACTCTCTTTTTCTTCACTCTCGTAACCCACTGGGACGGATAACCGACACGACTGGCGGGAGATCAAGCGCAGGACCGACTTTTTACATGCCCATCCG
The DNA here is from genome assembly GCA_905187575.2 of Celastrina argiolus. NCBI lineage: Eukaryota > Metazoa > Arthropoda > Insecta > Lepidoptera > Lycaenidae > Celastrina > Celastrina argiolus. Next base: position 10,302,954 of record LR994589.1, read on the forward strand.
ACGCATGGATCATATTTCTTGTCAGCCAATTAGGTGATCAGCCTGCCTTGTCTAAACCAAACTTAAAACGTGTTTCCAACGTGGGAATCGAACCCACGACGACCACAGTCGAGAGCCAGGCTCTAAACCACTAGACCACGGAGGCGTAATTTAACTAAAATTGTATAAATAAATTGATCGTGTCATATTGAAACTTATAAAATTTTGTCATGCGCCAATCAATTAAAAGTCGATTAAGTACTTAATTTATGGTCACAAATTTCTTTGAGTATCGAAGTTTTTACAATTTAGACTACAAAAAATCTACGCATTTGGAGTTTTATGTAACGTTTGTTTTTCGTTTATTGTTATCATTATAAAATGTTACCGACTGTTAAATGTTTGTGTTTAGATGTTTCACAGTTCTAAACATAGATGTCGCTGTTAGGCACCTGCATCGCGCTATCGAGGTGTCGAACGATTTTTATATAAGATTATATGGATTTTACATTAACACTGACGTTAGCGTTATAATCACCTCACATCATATTGTTGTTTTATTTAACAACAGATGGAGCTTGTCCGGACTTGTTCCATACACCGACAGTTATATTATTATTATCTCCTGTGTGACCGACAGCAATTTACAACTATTAGCTGCCTGCATATTCGCGCTATTTTAAATAAGTGGATAAAAAACAAATTTTCCTCTCATAAATAATATTATAATAATATATTTTTCATCTTCGGTAAAAGTCGGTCACCGATTAATAATTGGTGACCGACTTTTTGTAGATGAATAATAGAATATACTGATTGCAGTAGTGCAACGCACTCAAAATACATACAGTCGGACATAAATTATATGGAGCAAAACTCTGAACGATTATGGGTCCTACAAAAAGTAGGTCGTGGGTTATTTATGTACTTGTATATTATATTCCTTTTATAAATTAAAGATCATCAGATCCTTATAATAAACATCCGAATATGGTGGTCCACCATATTATTGGATTCAAAAGCCCAGCGCCGCGACGCTTGCCGACGCCCAGCGCCGCGACGCCAAGCGCCGCAACGCCTACCGACTCCCAGCGCTGCGACGCCTGCCGACGCCCAGCGTCGCGACGCCTGCCGATGCCCAGCGCCGCGACGCCGAGCGCCGCGACGCCAAGCGCCGCGACGCCTACCGACGCTCAGCGCCGCGACGCCTGCCGACGCCCAGCGCCGCGACGCCTGCTGACGCCCAGCGTCGCGACGCCTACCGACGCCCAGCGCCACGATGCCCAGCGCCGCGACGCCAGCCGACGCCCAGCGCCGCGACGCCTGCCGACGCCCAGCGTCGCGACGCCTACCGACGCCCAGCGCCACGATGCCCAGCGCCGCGACGCCTGCCGACGCCCAGCGTCGCGACGCCTACCGACGCCCAGCGCCACGATGCCCAGCGCCGCGACGCCAGCCGACGCCCAGCGCCGCGACGCCAGCCGACGCCCAGCGCCGCGACGCCTGCCGACGCCCAGCGCCGCGACGCCTGCCGACGCCCAGCGCCGCGACGCCTGCCGACGCCCAGCGCCGCGACGCCCAGCGCCACGACGCCTGCCGACGCCCAGCGTCGCGACGCCAGCCGACGCCCAGCGCCGCGACGCCTGCCGACGCCCAGCGTCACGACGCCTGCTGACGCCCAGCGCCGAGACGCCCAGCGCCGCGACGCCTACCGACGCCCAGCGCCACGACGCCAAGCGCCGCGACGCCTACCGACGCCCAGCGCCGTGACGCCTGCCGACGCCCAGCGCCGCGGCGCCTGCCGACGCCCAGCGCCGCGGCGCCTGCCGAAGCCCAGCGCCGCGACGCCTGCCGACGCCCAGCGCCGCGACGCCTGCCGACGCCTGCCGACGCCCAGCGTCGCGACGCCTGCCGACGCCCAGCGCCGCGACGCCTGCCGACGCCCAGCGCCGCGACGCCTACCGACGCCCAGCGCCACGACGCCCAGCACCGCGACGCCTGCCGACGCCCAGCGTCACGACGCCAGCCGACGCCCAGCGTCGCGACGCCTGCCGACGCCCAGCGCCATGACGCCCAGCGCCGCGACGCCTGCCGACGCCCAGCGTCGCGACGCCTGCCGACGCCCAGCGCCGCGACGCCTGCCGACGCCCAGCGTCGCAACGCCTGCCGACGCCCAGCGCCGCGACGCCTGCCGACGCCCAGCGTCACGACGCCTGCCGACGCCCAGCGCCGAGACGCCCAGCGCCGCGACGCCTACCGAGGCCCAGCGCCACGACGCCAAGCGCCGCGACGCCTACCGACGCCCAGCGCCGTGACGCCAAGCGCCGCGACGCCTACCGACGCCCAGCGCCGCGACGCCAAGCGCCGCGACGCCTACCGACGCTCAGCGCCGCGACGCCTGCCGACGCCCAGCGCCGCGACGCCTGCCGACGCCCAGCGTCGCGACGCCTACCGACGCCCAGCGCCACGATGCCCAGCGCCGCGACGCCTGCCGACGCCCAGCGCCGCGACGCCTGCCGACGCCCAGCGTCGCGACGCCTGCCGACGCCCAGCTCCGCGACGCCTGCCGACGCCCAGCGTCGCGACGCCTGCCGACGCCCAGCGCCGCGACGCCAAGCGCCGTGACGCCTGCCGACGCCCGGTGCTAATATTAGCTAATACCAGCTAGTATTTTCAACAGTACCTTATATCTAAAAGTAGTAGTGATGATGGTAACTAGCACAAGGAATTCTATAGAATATTTTGAGCCACTGACAAGCTATTTTCTCACAAATCACATTATAATAATGCTAAGCATACAAAGAACTTTACAGAAAATAAATTTAACAACAGATGGAGCTTGTGCCGGACCTGTTCCATACACCGACAGTTATTTTGTGACCGACAGCAATTTACAACTATTAGCTGCCTGCATATTCGCGCTAATTTTAAATAAGTGGATAAAAAACAAATTTTCCTTTCATAAATAATATAATAATTAATAATATACTTTTCATCTTCGGTAAAAGTCGGTCACCGATTAATAATTGGTGACCGACTTTTTGTAGATGAATAATAGAATATACTGATTGCAGTAGTGCAACGCACTCAACATACATAAAGTCGGACATAAATTATATGGAGCAAAACTCTGAACGATTATGGGTCCTACAAAAAGTAGGTCGTAGGTTTTTTATGTACTTGTATATTATATTCCTTTTATAAATTAAAGATCATCAGATCCTTATAATAAACATCCTTTTGAATCCAATATGGTGGTCCAGCATATTGGATTCAAAATGGCGGCATTTACATTTTAATAATTTTTTTGTTGGTTTTGTAGCAATAACAGCTTACATACATAACTTCAGCTTTCTAAGATTTCCGGAAGTAATCTAAGAATTTTGATGATCTATAAATGAGTCAGTGACGAAATCAGGGGTTTTTACACATCGATAAAATCTAAAGTATAGTAGCTACGACATTCAAACTTTGTATAATTCATGTATTTACTGGTGTCATTATATGTTGAAATTTTCAACTATTTAGCATCATCCAAAGCAAAGTTATGGGAGTTCGAAAAAACGACGAAACCTTTCGAGAAAAGGTAGGTAGTGCCCTTGCGCTTCGCTTGGCTCATCTTGACGGGGGCACGACCGTGCCCCCAGATTAAAACCCGAATGCAATAACGATTCTTTATTACTTTATTATGACACTAGATGTTGCCCACGGTTTCGGCTGCGTACCTAATTACTAGACTAGATAAAAAGTAACATAATATGTCCTGATCTTCATAGTTTACACTATATTTCTGCCCAAATTTCATCAATATCAACACCAGTTATTATGGAGCCTATTCAATGCAAAGAAACATTTTTTTTTCCTTTATAATAATTATAGTAGATACATAATATAGAAAAAAATATACGAATACTATTGCTGCACTAGTTTTAGTAGTATTCGGTAATTCTTTTTACCCGATTACGACATATAGATAAAAAGAAAGGTAATTAATTTGACAATCTATGGTATGAGCGCTCCGCAGCGCCTAAACAGTTAATATTATTCCGATTTTAAAGAAGGACATTTCTAATAATATCTCGGGTAACATCTTAGGCTAGATGGAGTTTTTGTTTGTCTTTTACCTGCGTAACATTTGCCTGTGATCGGAATCTCGGATGAAACCGTTTATTTTAGTCCTTTTAAGAGGACAGTAAGGCGTGCAAAATGGTTTTTTTTTAAGTATGATTATGGTATAAATGGTACATAAGTGATTGGCCAATAATTGCGCGATAATTGAGCGACTCAAGGCCTGATTCCTGTTTTTTTGCGTACACTCTGTATGGTAAATCCAAAATAGAGGAATTTAGAATATTTGCTCTATACGATTAGATTCACAGTTCACTAAAAGTATTCGTGGCACAAAATATGTATATTATGTCGCAGTCATCTAATTGAATCAGCAGTTTAATTGAACGACTAGCGCGTTTATGAAATCACGACATATAATTGAATGACTAAAGGACAACTCGTCAAGTTGTTTAATGTAACGTTCAACGTTGAATGGGATATAGCAGACAGAGGACATTACATGACACACCAAATGAAAATTAAAATGAAAATATCAACTATGTAGGTACTATCTGTGAGAGCTGATTGCCGCCATATTTGTTTTGGTGACTACTAACGCCACTGCGGGAAAAAATGAACTAAATTTCAATAACCTGACTAATTTTACGTTCGCTCTGTTAAAAGGGCTTTGTTACAGTCCGCTAACTACTCGTAGTTGGACGTTGAGTGACGCTTGTTCAAACAACGTTCGGCCTAGTAAATCAATTAAATGTCGTCATCTAATAAACGCGCTAGACATTTAATCAAATAACTGATTCAATCAGAAGACTGCGACATATTATATATTATATTATGTACAGCTGTGCCCGCGAATTCGTACGCGTGGAAAAGTGACTTAGGGCACTTTAGTATTTTTAAATATATTTTTAGTTTATTGGCGCAACCGCTGACAACTTTCGCTAATTTAATAGTTACTTCCCAGTGTATGCCAGTGTTGATCCCTATCCAGCAAGTCACGTACCCGGCAAGCCTCTTGGTATGCAGGGTATAATAATAATATAGTACCATCCTTTCGGAGCTCGGCAAAAGAAGTAGGTCTTCGAACAATATGTAGAAGTCAGCTAAGGTATTCGAAGTTAGGATTCGAATGCACCGCATAGACGCAGCCAATTTTTCACGTTCATTTAGTAAAAAACTTCGATGTCCGTCTGTCTGTCTGTCTGGGTGTCAAAACTTTAAAATACGTGTAGGTATCAAGCTAAAAATCATATTAAATACTCAGGATCTTCTGTCCCTTCCGGCTATGAAAAAAAAACAGACTTCTTAGCCACATCTACCCAAAGATTCAGCCGTTTATGTCGCTAATTTTCGTAATTTTCGACACTCCAAAGGGAACCAAAACCTAAAGGTTACTTCCCGGGAACTCAGAATTTTTAAATTTGATATGAAGCAACGTCTTAATAGTGCCGACATAGGATAAATTGCGAAACCATAAAAATATCTTTAATTTTTACTGCCGTTTTTGTCATTAATGTTTTGAGATATTAAATTTAAACTTATATTGCAATTACTAAGGTATTTAAAAAGAAACTCTCGGTTTAGACATTGGCGCAGTGGCACGCCCCGCCGAGGATCCAGCAGGCTTACTCTCGACACATCCGAGAATCGAATCAATTTGATCTCAACGGTTTTTGGTGTTTTATTTGGTAGATTACTTTGGAACTAATAAGTATAAAGAAAACCGTTAGAAATAAACAAACGTCAATTTATTCGGGAGTATGCGGCACGATCGAATCTGAATCAAAATCGAATCAGTTTGGAGAGTTAGGCCGATCGGTTTTAGTAGCGTTTTTTTATTAACCTACCGTAAGTATAATAATAATAATATAAATAAATGAAATTTAGTTTTAAAGAAAATATAAAATAAAAAAAGATTAAATTTGAATGGTTGAAGCGGCACGGTTCCCGCCGCGCTTCATACAAACGTCCAGCAATTTTTTTTAATTGTCATAAGTTTTTTATTTATCAACCGATTGAGATGAATTAATAAATATTAAGTCAAGATTACTACATTATAATATTATTGAACCACATTTAAATCGGATAAGCCGTTTCTGAGATTAGCGTGCACAAATGCACCGACAAACAGAAAAAAATTCAAAAAATTATTGTTTTGGGTACTATTGCATAAATAAAAGTCTCCTATAATAACACAGGCACAGTTAGCACAGTTAGCGGCTGTGCGTGGTTAAATTCAAACACCGGTACTGCCTGTTAGCACATTTTAATAGTATTTTTTACCCAGCAGTGGGGTGGAGTTCCTTTGGTTGACCTTCGCCAAAATTCCTACCTACCAGCATCTGATACCTACACGACGTAGCAGCCGGCGGCGCCCGGTCGAATCACGGCGAAACGATTTTAATTTTGCTATATTTCCTAAACTATTCATTATATTTGCAGGGCAAATATATTATACTTAGTCTTCATGGAATGCTTAAGCCAACTAACGTATTGATAAGGATTAATACCGTGATGGTATAAATAGCTTTCTAAAAACCTTCTTTTTAATTGCCCGTTTTTTTAGTTTATCGCGAAAGGCATTCTTTTAATAATACAGTTAGGTAATTAAGTTGATTTTATACAATAAATGATAATTTATTTCAATTTGTGAAGCAAGTTCAAAAATACAATTTTTATATTATTATGACACTGTGGAAACACGTGTCTTCCCAGAAAAAAAAATCCTGCTAGTTAGGTACTTATTTCATGTCACGTTCTATTGCTTCGCGTCACTATGTAAGCGATCTCCCCGCGCCCCCCGCACGATCCGTTCGTCAGCAGGCCGCGCGCGCGAAATTCATCCGACTTGCTTCAAATTTATCGTCACTGCTCGGCTCCTATGTATCGTAGCGTTATGTTATATAGCCTATAACCTGCCCAGGAATATGGGCTACAATCGTACCAAGTTTGGTTAAAATCCCTTCAGTAGTTTTTGTTCCATGCGTGCAAAATGCAAAAACAGACAGACAGACAAAAATTTTACTAATTGCATTTTTGGCATCAGTATCGATCACCAATCATCCTCCAATATGTATTTTGAAAAAATATTCAATGTACAGAATTGACCTCTCTACAGTTTTATCATAAGTATATAGAATATAGATATATAGATATGCGATAACGGATAAGAGATCGTTGTTTCATCTATTTGCAAATCATAGTGATATGTAACAAACTTAAAAGATATGTAAAATTGTGTTATTATTAAATAAGTATATGCACATTTAATAATATTATCTAAAACACATAGCAACAAAAGCTTTATAGTTTAATATAATTTTTATAACCTTTTTAAATACCTACTACTTACTTACTTAAACTACTACTAAGACTTACCTTATGTTATATAATAGTTACCATCGTTACAAACAAGCGAAATATAACGAGAATACTTACCTGTAGCTTACATTTTAATATTGAGATATTACTTTGCCCGCCGGCGCAACGTAAAGGAATTAAAGAAAAGTCTTCTAATAAAAAGGGCCGACATCAGTATCATAAAAGATTTATTAAAAAAATAAAGTTATGAAATCATAAATTATGAAACAAAAATTAATTGGTCATCATTATCACCATTTCAGCTATGATGAAACCGGGCATAAGCCTCCCACAAAGTATTTCATTGGGGGCCATGAAATAATATTATCTTAACCGAGCCCGAGTCTTGTTTATACCGACCGTCAATTATAGTGATTCGGCAGAACTTTTGACGTATTCACTCGGTTCACTATTATAATTGTATTTTGTCAACACTCATAAATTTGTCAGATACTGTTATATTTTTGACTTATTCATATTGATAGTCTAGGAGTCAGTGACAGATTTTCATGACCAAGTACCTCCCAATCGGATTACCACGGCGGATAATACGTCAGCTGACGTATTATCCGCCGTGGTATGGTCAGCTGACTATGTTTTTCTTTTAAAATATTAGATAAACTATACTATGATAAATTTTTAAATGAGACCGAAAAATTTATTTTCTGCACGCGTGGGAGGCTGCCACTGCCCACCCCACGAGTCGCAGCTGACGGTCGCGAGTATTGATAGTATAAGTCCCTTATGTATATTACGAAGTTTCGCTCGAGAAGACATAATTGAAGGAAAATGTACCGGGCTCCAGGACTATAAACGGCCGATTACGAAATCAACTGATTATTTCTGTCGGTGCACTTCACCCTTTGGTAGCTACGATGCTACAGAGTACAGACAGCTACATCATCCATAATATACAAAATTTCCGTCAAGTACTTCTGGAAATTATGAAATAGGTTCATAAAATAAAAACTATCTAAAAATTTTAGGGGATCAAATCGCAGCTATTCAGCTTCAAATAAAAAAAGAATCAGGCAAATCGGATCATCAACCTCAGAGTAATCGGTGTACATACATAAAAAAGCGGCCAAATGCGAATTGGACTCGCCCATGACTTGATTGAATGAAAGGTAAAACGCGGTTTACGATTTATAAAGTATTAAAAAAACTAATTATTAGATCTCGTTCAAACCAATGTTCTCGGTGGAAGTTTGCATGGTAGATAATGTAATTATTTTTACATTTATCATTTTAGAAATGACAAGGGGAACACATTTTTCTACTTTGGAAGCGACTCTCGCGCAAACTATTCAGTTTGGAAAAAAAATATTAGAAACCTTAATATCATTTTTAAAGACCTAACCTAATATCATTTTTAAAGAAGTATTCATCGAACCTATACGTGTGAGGTATATTATATATATGAAAAAAATATTTGAGTTTCAGTTTTAAGTATGGGGAGTTGGGGTGCCCCAAAAATGTATTCATTTTTTTTCTATTTATGTATGAAAATCTTAATGCGGTTCACAGAATACAAGTGCAATTTGTATTCGCCCGTATTTGTATTCAATCATATGAACAACTTAAAATTAGACTAGCGAAGCATAAACGGCACAAAGGGAAAACTAATTACCAAAATAGAGTTTCATGCAAGACAGTTTGATAGTGCAGCATAAAAGCTCGTTACAGTTTCTGGGTTACAGGTAGTAACAATAGCTAAGGCTGAATTATAAATAAGACTACTCGTTACTTTATTTCGTAGGGTACAACGGACCGTCGTAATGTGTGGAAGTTTATGCACACGTAAACAAAAATACCGGCCAAGTGCGAGTGGAAAACGAGCAAAAAATCACGTTTGTTGAGTGGAAGCCCCTTTACTTATTTATCCTGTTTTTAGAATATGTTGTTAAAGCTCCAACAGAAATAGATAATTTATGAATATATTTGTGAATATTCAACTACCCGACTATCACGGTTCATTAGATACAGCCTGGTGACAGACGGAGGGACAGTGGAATAAGTCTTAGTAATAAGATCCCATTTTTTACCTCAGATTATAAAACAATAGGCAGAGGTGTGCATTAAACATCTGGGTAAAACTAATAAATATGCAATACAAAATATAGTCAAAATAGAAAATGAAGATGCCCAAAAGACAAATATTATGAAGGTATAACGTTATACCTTCATAATATTTGTTTTTTGGGCTTTAGACAGTCGAATTGAAAAACCTCCCTTTTTTTTTTGGAGTCGGTTCATATAAAGAAATACGATACAGTAGGTACACCTACCATACATAGCTTATAGATAATAGGTAAGTAGTACGTGGTACAATTGATTTTTTTTCCAAATGAACAAGCTTTTTTTCAGAAAGTCAACCAAAAAATTTATACCACCAAAATCGGAGTAGGAGCTGTTAAAAAAAAATCTAGAAGCTTTTTATCATCTTCTTTGTGCTAGAAGGTAAAATTTTATTGTAATTAATATTGTGGGTATGCACTTACCTACAGAAAAAGATATGATATTAAGTCTTATTCAATATAAGCATACCTACAATCAGTAATATAATATCTGAAGGTGTCTCCGATCCTAGTAATAAATAGTAGGTACACCGTACAGACGTCTCCTTGGCCCTCAGACTCCTAAAGGTTATGCACGGTCAAAGCGTGACGCGACGCGAATTGAGATCAATATTAGGTACCACCGCCAGTTCATACCAAACAGCTCCATTCAAGGTAAACGCATATATATAATAGGTATTATCATGAATTTTGAACAACGCTAACGACTGAGACGACACTTAAAGCGAAAAGTGTGTACTTACACGTATTTAATAATAATAATAATAATAATAATATTTATTTCGGGCGGCATAGGCCCATATTATAAATACCTTACAGACTAACATACATATTATAATTATATATAAGCTCTATCACGTATTATGATCGGCGACGTGATGTGCGCCTCGCTCCGGAGTCTCCCCCGGAACCTTCGGTAAACTACACCCATCGGCCAGAACTCCTCCACCTCGAAGGTCGATAAGCGATCTGTCGGTACTCTCACCACAAAAGAACTAAAGCTAACTTTATGGCGAGACTCCAGACGCTCGACCCTCAAGTTGAAGGACGTCTTCTTCAAGATGTAGCCCACGACATCCTCGACCTTCGTGGACCAGTGCAGGCGGGACACATACAGCGGCGTGGTCGGTATTTCACACCGCAGGCGCTGCTCGGGTCCGCAGGGTGCGGTGCCGCGGTGGTTGCGGACGGCGGGCTTCCTCTTCTTTGTTCTCTCCACCAATGTGAAGCCCTCCTCATCGCACCTCCTGCTCTCGCCCTCGTTAGATCGAGAAGGTTCTGCCTTACGGCTTTCCTTAGCCTTGCGGCTCTCTTTCACCCCTTTCGTCTTTACCCCCTGGGGAGGTGCGGGGGAGCGGGCAGTGACACCCGCAAAACTTTTCTTCTGCTGAGTCGCTGGTTGACTCAGCTTCGACTCGACCTCGAGGGGAAGGCGGGCGGGAGCGGCGACGGTCGCTGACACATCGGATTCCGCTGACGCGCAAAAGGTGTCAGCTTGCGCGCCACGGCGACGCGTATTTACAAAGGTTGAATGCTCGGGTGACATACATAGTGAATTATTACTTTTCATTTGCAATAATTCATTACGCAAATCACGGATGGTGGATTCCGATGCATTCAACCTACCTCGCATCTGCCTTCATACTATTGAAGTTCTTCAGCAGGCTGGAGACGTCGACGTGGTCCATCGTCACCACCGGCAGCTTGTGGAGATCTTTCGCCACAAATGCCGGCACGTCGTCTGGATCCGTCTGCTTCAGCAGGGAGATTATGTCCTGCACGCTTCTCTCGGTGCCATCTCTGCGCCGCGATGGCATATTCGCGCTCTGGCCGAGCGTCTCGTACAGCAGCTGCTTGCCTTTGCAAATCTCCTCGCTGTTGAAGGAAGACTTGCAGATCTGCATGATGCTGACCTCGTCCATGGTGTCGATGGCATGCTGGATAAACGCCAGCAACTCATTGGCCACGAGCGCCATGGTGACGTGCAGCGGCAATCAGCCGCGCGATTCGCAAAAATATAAATTAATATTTATGGCTCGTGTATAACGCGGAGCGCGACCGTTCGCTTAATACGTACCATACATGCCATACATATAATATGTAGTTACCTACGAGCTTAGCATAATAATATAATATACTTATCTATACTAATATTATAAAGAGGTAACGTTTGATTGTTTGTTTGTTTGTTTGTTTGTTTGAATGGAATAGGCTCTGAAACCACTGAACCAATATGAAAAATACTTTCGCTGTTGGGAAGCTACATTCCTAGCGCTGAACATAGGCTATATTATATTTTCAACAAAAATAGGGTTCCTTACTAAAACCCCAAAAATTTAGCCCAAAGTGTAAAAAAATAACCATCAAAATTTCTTACATCGTGTGCGCTTCGACAACGGCTTGACCGATTTCGCAATTTTTTTTACAGTATGTTCGTTATTGTCATGAAAAGGTTATTATGAAAGAAAATGTTGAAAAATATAAGCAGAAAATTAGAAAAAAGAAGAAAATATACGTATTGGTCACACGGGGTTTGAACCTGGACTCGATCAATTTACGTCGTTGCCAGTCTATATGACACTGGTGTCATGGTAAAAACATTGTTTACAAAATATGCAAAATAAAAATCATAAAATGCTATAAATAACGTATTAACATAAACCTAAACTATTTGGATTCATTAAACTATTTGTCCACCACTAATAAATAGTCGGGTCATTTTAATAGGTAACATTTGACAGTTTATCAAAAATGAGCAACGTAACATTGTAACGACGACTTATTAAAATAAATATTTGCTTTTTGTTAAAACTGCAGAATTTACTAAACTTTATTTAATAATTATTCGATATTTATTGTCAACATATTAACCAATATGAGTTTTAATACGATTTGCTTTCACTGATAAACGATCTTAAATTTAATATACAAATTATGATTTAATGAAATAAACGTCGTGATAATGTTACGTCAGTTAACACTTTTTCTTATTAAACACTAGAGACTTACTCAAAAAAACGATTAATCTTTTAACAACTATAAATATACCTATTTAAAAAAAGTACTTAACTTATAAGTTGTAATAAGAATATATTATAAATGTTAATTTAAAAATCAGATCGAAGGAGTTAGATCCATGGTCATAATTCACGAACAATTAAAAAAAAATATCGAAAACGTCATGTTAAGACGCCACTATGTCTTTTGTCAATTGTCGTCATTTGTCTTTGTGCGAAGTTAACGTCTGTCTGTTCTGTCTTTTTTTTATTGCTACTGAAAACGAAAATGCAACTAAAAAAAAATGTCTGTCTGTCTGTTAGCGTGTCTCTTTGCTCCGGCTAATCTCTGGAACGGCTGGACCGATTTTAACGAGACTTTCACTGGTAGATAGCTAAAGTTATAAGGATTCATTTAGGCTTCTTTTCATCATCATCATCGTTATCTAACTAATGATCACCGAATCGGCTGGACCGACTGTGACGGGAGCATTCACCGGGCGTTAGCTTATGTTAGTTCCATCTATACATCAGCTACTTGTATTAAAGTAAGTCGTGTTAGTTAAATTATTTATAACTCAAGAACGGCTTTATCGATATGGTTGAAAATTGGTGAGGAAGTAACTTAGAGCCAGTAGAAGGTAGAGGATACTATTTATTCCATTTGACAGCGCAGAACCAGCAACGTTCACGGAAGGGTTTGGCGTTGTGGGTTCCGCGTTGCGGGTTCCGGGTTCCCGTGTTGCGGGTTCCGGGTTCCGCGTCGCGGGTTCAGGGTTCCCGTGTTGCAAGTTCCGGGTTCCGCGTTGCGGGTTTCGGGTTCCCATGCTGCGGGTTCCGCGTTGCGGGTTCCGGGTTCCCGCGTTGCGGGTTCCGGGTTCCCGCGTTGCGGGTTCCGGGTTCCCGCGTTGCGGGTCCCGGGTTCCCGCGTTGCGGGTTCCGGGTTCCCGCGTTGCGGGTTCCGGGTTCCCGCGTTGCGGGTTTTGGGTTCCCATGCTGCGGGTTCCGGGTTCCGCGTTCCCGCGTTGCGGGTTCCGGGTTCCCGCGTTGCGGGTTTTGGGTTCCCATGCTGCGGGTTCCGGGTTCCCGCGTTGCGGGTTCCGCGTTCCCGCGTTGCGGGTTCCGGGTTCCTGCGTTGCGGGTTCCGGGTTCCCGCGTTGCGGGTTGCGGGTTCCGGGTTCCCGCGTTGCGGGTTCCGGGATCCCACGTTGCGGGTACCGGGTTCCCGCGTTGCGGGTTTCGGGTTCCCATGCTGCGGGTTCCGCGTTCCCGCGTTGCGGGTTCCGGGTTCCCGCGTTGCGGGTTCCGGGTTCCCGCGTTGCGGGTTCCGCGTTCCCGCGTTGCGGGTTCCGGGTACCTGCGTTGCGGGTTCCGGGTTCCCGCGTTGCGGGTTGCGGGTTCCCGCGTTGCGGGTTCCGGGTTCCCGCGTTGCGGGTTCCGGGTTCCCGCGTTGCGGGTACCGGGTTCCCGCGTTGCGGGTTTCGGGTTCCCATGCTGCAGGTTCCGCGTTCCCGCGGTGCGGGTTCCCGCGTTGCGGGTTCCGGGTTCCCGCGTTGCGGGTTGCGGGTTTCGGGTTCCCATGCTGCGGGTTCTGGGTTCCCGCGTTGCGGGTTCCGCGTTCCCGAGTTAGGGGTTGTTTTTTTTAGTTGAATTTCATCATAAACTGTTTTTATGCTCAACGAAGTGGGCAAGGGTCAGCTAGTTACCCTATAAAGAGTTAACTTTTGCTCCGAGTTCTGCTAGACTTCTTCGGCATTTTCATTCTAGTTGTATATCAGTGCTTAAGTAGGTATTCCTAAGCTTTTGAATACTAATGCCTAGATCGACTATTATATTATTATATTATTTTTATAACATGATAATTATTGAAAGTCCATGTAACCCAAAGAATCGGATTACAATAATACTTATAATTAATAATTATTCCTATGTTAATATTCATAAAACGAAAAAACGAAAGTATTTAATAAACTAAAGTTGGTTAAGTTATTACTTAACCAACTTTAGTTGGTTATTATCTATACTAATATTATAAAGAGGTAACGTTTGATTGTTTGTTTGTTTGTTTGTTTGTTTGAATGGAATAGGCTCTGAAACCACTGAACCAATATGAAAAATTCTTTCACCGTTGGAAAGCTACATTCCTAGCGCTGAACATAGGCTATATTATATGTTTAAAAAAAGTAGGGTTCCTTACTAAAACCCCAAAAATGTAGCCCAAAGTGTAAAAAAACGACCTCCAAAATTTCTTACGTCGTGTGCGCTTCGACAACGGCTTGACCAATTTCGCAAATTTTTTTACGGTATGTTCGTTATTGTTACGAAAAGGTTATTATGAAAGAAAATGTTGAAAAAAATAAGCAGAAAATTAGAAAAAAGAAGAAAATACGTGATGGTCACGCGGGGTTTGAACCTGGGCTCGATCGATTCACGTCGTTGGCAGTTTATATGACACGGCTGTCATGGCAACGTCATTATTTACAAATGGAAAATAAAAATTATGAAATGCTATAAATACCGTTTTTATATCAGCTTAAACTATTTGGATTAAAAAAATTATTAGGATTAACAAAAACATGAATCCAAATAGTTTCAGCTGATATAAATACGGTATGTATAGCATTTCCTAATTTTTGTTTTCCATTTGTAAACAACGCTGTTACCATGGCGACCGGTAGACGTTATAGACGTTTGGCTGCGTTTCCATTGACGCGGGGCGAGGCGGACAGGAGCTTGCGGTACCCGAATTGACCAATCACTATGCTCGAAATCTCTGCTCCACTCCGCTTGGGAACCACTAAGTTCCTATGCGCCCCGCTCCGCGTCAGTGAAAACGCCAAGATTGGAGAAGTTTTCCAAATCTATACATCTATACAAACAAATAAAATTAAAGTGTCAGTAAGTATGTAACTTTCAATTAGCAACGTTTTTCTAAATACATATGACATTTTAAACGATATCTTCTGCTTTTTTTTGCATTGGCAACGATATTTACTGAAAACGAAAATGTAATTTAAAAAAAAATGTCTGTCAGCGTCTCTCTTTGCTCCGGCTAATCTCTGGAACGGCTGGACCGATTTTAACGAGACTTTCACTGGTAGATAGCTAAAGTTATAAGGATTAATTTAGGCTACTTTTCATCATCATCATCGTCGTCATCAAACTCATGATCACCGAATTGGCTGGACCGACTGTGACATTCACCGGGCTTAGCTTATGTTAGTAGGAGTAATCTATACATCTATATGTATAAAAGTAAGTCGTGTTAGTTAAATTATTTATAACTCAAGAACGGCTTTATCGATATGCCTGAAAATTGGTGAGGAAGTAGCTTAGAGCAAGTAGACGGACATAGGATACTATTTATTCCATATTATGTCAGCGTTGCGGGTTCTGTGTTTGGGTTTCGCGTTGTGGGTTCCGCGTTGCGAGTTCCGGGTTTCCGTGTTGCGGGTTCCGGGTTCCGCGTTGCGGGTTCTGGGTTCCGCGTTGCGGGTTCCGCGTTGCGGGTTTTGGGTTCCCATGCTGCTGGTTCCGCGTTGCGGGTTTCGGGTTCCCATGCTGCGGGTTCCGCGTTGCGAGTTCCAGGTTCTCGCGTTGCGGGTTCCGGGTTCCCGCGTTGCGGGTTCCGGGTTCCTGCGTTGCGGGTTCCGGGTTCCCGCGTTGCGGGTTCCGGGTTCCCGCGTTGCGGGTTCCGGGTTCCCGCGTTGCGGGTTCCGGGTTCCCGCGTTGCGGGTTCCGGGTTCCCGCGTTGCGGGTTCCGGGTTCCCGCGTTGCGGGTTCCGGGTTCCCGCGTTGCGGGTTCAGGGTTCCCGCGTTGCGGGTTCAGGGTTCCCGCGTTGCGGGTTCCGCGTTGCGGGTTCAGGGTTCTCACGTTGCGGGTTCCGCGTTGCGGGTTCCACGTTGCGGGTTCCGCGTTGCGGGTTCCACGTTGCGGATTTCGGGTTCCCGCGTTGCGGGTTCAGGGTTCCCGCGTTGCGGCTTCCGGGTTCCCGCGTTGCGGGTTCCGGGTTCCCGCGTTGCGGGTTCCGGGTTCCCGCGTTTGGAGTTCCGAGTTCCGCGTTGCGGGTTCCGGGTTCCCGCGTTGCGAGTTCCGGGTTCCCGCGTTGCGGGTTCAGGGTTCCCGCGTTGCGGGTTCAGGGTTCCCGCGTTGCGGGTTCAGGGTTCCCGCGTTGCGGGTTCAGGGTTCTCACGTTGCGGGTTCCGCGTTGCGGGTTCCGCGTTGCGGGTACCGCGTTGCGGCTTCCGCGTTGCGGGTTCCGCGTTGCGGGTTCCGCGTTGCGGGTTTCAAGTTCCCGCGTTGCGGGTTCAGGGTTCCCGCGTTGGGGGTCCCGGGTTCCCGCGTTGCGGGTTCCGGGTTCCCGCGTTGCGGGTTCCGGGTTCCCGCGTTTCGGGTTTCGGGTTCCCGCGTTGCGGGTTCTACGTTGTTTTTTTTTTAGTTGAATTTCATCATAAACTCTTTTTATGCTCAACGAAGTGGGCAAGGGTCAGCTAGTTATACATAAAATGTTTACTGCGTTTTAACCCATTTGGGTAGTTAAAAAACTTTAAGTGTCACTGACGTTTTTTTGCATTTAAATTATTATTAGTAATGAGTTAGTGCATTACTATATTATGTATTGAATTGTCTGTGCCTATGCCAGTTGATGTTTAGAGGATTCAAAGGTATCAGTAAAATCTTTTATATGAGTAGGTAAGTCACTAAATTTATTAGTTTTTATTATTTTTTGTTACAATTATGTTATTAAATGGTAATATTTTTTTCAATTACATCCTCATTGATAAAATAAATTACAAATAATGTTTTTTTTTTTTTTTTTTTTTTTCTTCGAAGGCTGGCCTTGTCAGGCCCTGATGTCACTGCGACCCTTTTGGATCTATTGTAACTCCTTCGGTTTAAAGTACCGTCCCCAGTCCTATGTTGCTCATGAAGCGAACTATATGGTGGGGGTCTACGCCGCGGATTTCCTCTGCTGTAGAGTATTCATGCAGCCCGAGGTACTTGCTCCTGCTTATATGAAGAGCTGGACAATCAAGAAGAAGGTGGAGGGGTGTCTCGTCTTTCTCCTTGCAGAATCTGCAAGTAATTTGGTCACCTATGTCTATCCTGTGAAGGTGTTTGTTTAGCTTGCAGTGCCCGGTTAGGGTTCTGGTTAGGATTCTTAGTTGGTTCCTACTCATTGAAAGCGCCGATTTTGCGTGTCGTTTGTTAAAACCCGGGATCAGTGCTTTGGAGTGCTCTTGTCCTGGGGCCACAGCCCACTGCTCTATGCTTAGCTTGCGACTCCATTCCTTGAGCACTCGTTTGGTAGTGCTGGGAGGTATTCCACAGACTGGTTCTGGGCCATACATGGGGCTTTCAGCTCCCAGCCTTGCTAGTTCGTCTGCAGTTTCGTTGCCGGGGATGTTGCTGTGTCCCGGTACCCATACTAGTCGTATGTTGTTGTTACGTCCTAGTTTGTTTAACGTCTCGGTACAGTCCAGAACTAATTTTGATGTGATTTCAGCCGTAGTCAGTGCTCTAAGTGCAGCTTGACTATCGGAAAATATCAGGATATTTTTGTGGGCTATTTCCATTTCTTGGCTCTCTGTCGCACAGCCGATTATGGCAAAGATTTCAGCCTGAAATACGGTTGCAAACTCCCCTAAGCAGGCATATTTGCCTATTGAGGTCTTTCCACCGTAGAATCCAGACCCCGCTCGGTTGTCCTTTCTGGATCCGTCTGTGAACCATACGATGTCGTTCGGGTGAACCTTTCCTTCCCAGTCCGCCCTGTTAGGTATGAGAACTTGATAGAACTTCGAAAAGCTGTGCACCTTAGTCATGGCGTCTGATGGCATAGCCGCGACCGGTGTTTCCAATACAGAGGCATCTAGTTGTCTCATCATGGTGGAGGCCCATCTCGTCCTGCCTGCCGTCCTGGCTCTGAGGACCGCTCTCCTGGCCTCCATCTGAACATGCAGATGTAGTTGAGTTAGGTCGATCAGAGCTTCAAGTGAAGCGGTAGGTGCCGTCGAGAGCGCTCCCGTGATGATCATACAGGCTAGTCTCTGCAAACTATTCAGTGTCTTAATGCTGCTTACTTGTTCAGCTTTTTTATACCACACTGCACAACCATGTGTGGCCATCGGTCTCACTACTGCCGTATATAGCCACAGCATTGATTTTGGTCGGAGGCCCCATTTGGAGCCAACTAGTCTCCAACAGGACCCTAGAGCACATTTTGCTTTTTTTGTGATGTGCTCTATGTGTTTATTCCAGGTTAGTCTTTTATCAAGAATGACTCCTAGGTATTTAACCTCACTCGCGAACGCTAGGGTTTTTCCAAAGAGCGTGGGTGGTTTTAGTCCCTCTAGCTTTCTCTTTTTGGTGAAGGGTATTAATATTGTTTTATCTGCGTTTACAGTTAGTTTGGCCCTCTTGCACCAATTTTCGACGACTCGCAATGCAGACTGCATGAGCCCAGCCACTACTGATGCGCATTTGCCCACCACTAGTATTGCTAGGTCGTCAGCATATCCTTGAGCGTCTATCATTCAGTTCCCTTAGCAGCTCGTCCACTACCAGGGACCACTCTAGAGGCGATAAAACCCCTCCCTGTGGACATCCCTGGGTTAGTCGGCTTCTGAGTGTCAATCCTGTAATAGTCGATGATGCTACTCTGTTGCTGAGCGTGGCTTTGATCCATCTAGTGGTCGTAGAGTCTATTTGTCTTAAGGCCAGGCTGTCAGTGATAGAAGAGGTTGAGGTGTTGTCGAATGCGCCTTCGATGTCCAGGAAAGAGCATAGTGCGAACTCCTTATCCTCTATAGCTCTATCTATGCGATCTACCAAATCCATCAGAGCCGTTTCGGTAGATTTGCCTTTTTGATAGGCATGTTGTCTCTCGTGCAGAGGTCTTTCGATGAGGTAGGTGTCTCTTATGTGCAGGTTGACAACCTTCTCCATCGCTTTGAGCATGAAAGAAGTGAGGCTTATGGGCCTGTAGGACTTGGGTAGAGCTTTGTCTCTGTCACCCCCTTTGGGTATGTAAGAGACCTTCACCCTTGTCCATGTTTGTGGAATGTAGCCCCACGCGTAGCTCGCTCTGAATATCTTCAGTAGCGGAGGGAGGATGATTTCTTTCCCTCGTTGCATGAGGGCCGGAAAGATTTTGTCCTCACCGCCGGTCTTAAAAGGCTTGAAACTGTCTATTGCCCATTTGACTCGGTCTGGTTTAAAAATCGTAGAAGCTCTTCTCCAGTCGTCCGGAGTTGGTCTATGTTCAATTGACGTGTGGTAGAAGACTTCGTTTTCAGCCAGGTGGACACTGTTGGGGAAGTGCACTTCGGTAAGCAGTTTTAGTGTGTCCTCCGCCGTCTTTGTGTAAGTGCCATCTGGTTTCCTTAGTGTGCTAGGATGGGAGCAAGGAGCTTTAGATACTATTTTAAAAAGTCTGGAAGTTTGCGATGTGTTGTTAACTTCCTCACAGAACTTGCTCCAGGAGCTTCTTTTAGCTTTCCTAAGCTCCTTGTTAAACCTCGTCAGTGCGGTTCTGTATACGTCCCAGTGCCCGTCTCGTTTTGCTTTGTTGAACAGAGCACGGGTCTCTTTCCTGAGACTTGCCAAGGTACCACTCCACCACGGTACGTTACGTTTATTGGTTGTTTTTTTGAGAGGACAGCTTCTGAGGTATGCTCCATTTAGGCCATCCTCAAGCTCGCCTACCGTCTGTTCTAATTGTTCTACGGTTTTAACAGATTTGTTTATATAGGTGAGGTTTGACTGTAGTTCTTCTCTGAATGTTTCCCAGTTGGTGGCTTTGGGGTTCCTGTACAAAGTATTTTGTTCTACCGTATTATTGTGTATGTCAAACCTAATGTACCTGTGATCGGACAAAGAGTTGTCGTCCGATACGTGCCAGTTGTTGGTGCGGTCCCGTATTTTGCCCGTACATACTGTGATGTCAAGTACCTCCTGTCTCAAGGGGTTTATAAAAGTTGGTTTGGCGCCTTTGTTTAGAACTAGGAGGTTGTTAGTGAGTAGAAAATCAAAAAGCTTCTCACCTCTGGAGTTCGTATCAGAGCTGCCCCAGCTAGTGTGGTGGGAGTTGGAGTCGCTTCCCATTATTAGCTGGTTCTTCTGTGTCTCGACATGGTCCATCAGTGGTGTCAGCTGAATGGTAGGATCAGGAGTATTCCCAGGCAGGTAAGCGGAGCAGACCAGTAGTCTTCCCCCGGTTCCGCCAGACTCCTGGATGTATGCAGCTACTGTGTCGTCTGTACATAGGCATGAGATGCATAGGAAGTTTATCCTCTTGTTGAAGAGGATACAAGATCTGGGCCTAAGGCCGTGGTGATTATAAAGTACCTTACCTGCCAATCCCAGGCCCATCACCGTGTTTCCGTTGATCCACGGCTCTTGGATTAATGCAATGTCTATCTTGTCGTTAATGAACTTTTGGCATAGCATGTCAGTAGCTGCTTTTGCATGCCTCAAGTTGACTTGTATTACTTTAATCATTTTTTTTTTTTTTTTTTTTTGTTACTGTTTAGTGTTACTGTTTAGTGTTACTGTTCTTTGTGTTCTCTTGTGTTTGTGTAACTGAGTTTATGTGTGGTAGTCTCAGTAGAGGGTTCCGCGCTGCTTTGCGACTGGAGTGTTCCTGCGCTAATGAGGGTAGCTGGGTTGGCCTCCTCACTGCGCACACGCCTCTAGTGCCGCCACGCCCCCTTCCGCCTCTGGCTTTACCAGGTCCGCCTCTGCCCCGATTTACCCCTTGCAGGGATCCTCGATTGCTAGGGCCGACCTGGGTAACCAGGTATCCGCCTCTACTGGTGTTGGTGTGGGTGTGAGCGTAGGTGTGGGTGTGTACAGTGCTTGTTTGGGTTATGGCAGTGGCAGATGTCTTGCCCCTGCCGCCCGTGATAGGTGTCGCCGAGCCCCCGCGTCCCAATGGGTGCATTAGGAGCGCTGGCTTCGGCGCTTTGTGCTGTGTGTGAGGGTGTGAGAGTGGGGTGTTGCGCGAGACAGTGGCGTGTGTTGGTGTAATGCCACTACCGCCCGCTTGCGGTGTCTGCGTGACTGCCGTTTCCAAGGGGGTTGGGAGTAGCGCCGGTTTTTGACCCTTCAGGCGAAGCTGGACTCGGTTAAAGCCGAAAAAGAGTCTGAAATCTCGCTCGGAGAGTGGCTTAACAGCGGATTCGTCGAAGGAAAAGGTAAAGGTTTGACCATTTTCTTCGACTTTCCTGTTGACCACTCTCCATTGCGAGATTCCCATACCCCCATTCTGCGAGGTCAGTCGCTTCAGGATATTCACCTCGTCTACCTTAAGGTCCGGAACCCATGCCGTGGCATATCGGGGTTTGGGCAGGTCCGCCTCGTCTACAACGCGTAGTGCTGCTCCATCCCAAGGGTGGATCATCTCAACCAACTGCTCCAGCCACCGTTTCGACGCGGTGTCGACGCAGTTGAGGATGAGTCCCCCGGATCTGTGTGCGCATCCTAGTAGCTGAGGTCCCTCTCCTTCCGGAGCTTCGTCAATGAGCTTAAGGATACACTCCTTTAACTCCTCGGCGTTCTCCTGCGAGAGAGGACCCCCAGCGTCCAGGATGCCCACGCGCTGGATGCCAGTCACCTCACAGAAACTCGGCTTGGGCGTCTGCACATTATTGTGCTTGGCTGCCTTTGCCGGCTTTTCTAGTGAGGAGACTTTGTCCGAGAGTTGGCGCTTGGTGTTCTCTCGCTTTTTGATGTCCTCGGCGTACTCAGGAAACTCACTGAGCGGTTTCAGGCATAGAGTTTTCGCCTCATCGAGGTTCTTGCCCCTTGCCATCCACCAGTCAATGCGTCTCTTGGCCGCACCACTCAGTTGTCTCCTTCTCCTGCGTGTGTGTGTGTTAACGACAGCGTCAGACCCTGCTTGTAAAGAGGGTGCAGCAGCGCTTGTCGTCGGGGGGTCTGAAGGGGTAATAGGCATGGAGATGCCTTCTGCCCCAGCAGGCACGGTTGTTTTTGGATGGTCCTCAGCTGCGCCGATTTCCATCGCCTCGGTGGAGCACAAGGCTTCCAGTTCGGCAATTAGAATGTCTTGGTCCTTTTCAGTATCCTTGAAACATTCGTGTTCGTCTGCAGTTTCGTTGCCGGGGATGTTGCTGTGTCCCGGTACCCATACTAGTCGTATGTTGTTGTTACGTCCTAGTTTGTTTAACGTCTCGGTACAGTCCAGAACTAATTTTGATGTGATTTCAGCCGTAGTCAGTGCTCTAAGTGCAGCTTGACTATCGGAAAATATCAGGATATTTTTGTGGGCTATTTCCATTTCTTGGCTCTCTGTCGCACAGCCGATTATGGCAAAGATTTCAGCCTGAAATACGGTTGCAAACTCCCCTAAGCAGGCATATTTGCCTATTGAGGTCTTTCCACCGTAGAATCCAGACCCCGCTCGGTTGTCCTTTCTGGATCCGTCTGTGAACCATACGATGTCGTTCGGGTGAACCTTTCCTTCCCAGTCCGCCCTGTTAGGTATGAGAACTTGATAGAACTTCGAAAAGCTGTGCACCTTAGTCATGGCGTCTGATGGCATAGCCGCGACCGGTGTTTCCAATACAGAGGCATCTAGTTGTCTCATCATGGTGGAGGCCCATCTCGTCCTGCCTGCCGTCCTGGCTCTGAGGACCGCTCTCCTGGCCTCCATCTGAACATGCAGATGTAGTGGAGTTAGGTCGATCAGAGCTTCAAGTGAAGCGGTAGGTGCCGTCGAGAGCGCTCCCGTGATGATCATACAGGCTAGTCTCTGCAAACTATTCAGTGTCTTAATGCTGCTTACTTGTTCAGCTTTTTTATACCACACTGCACAACCATGTGTGGCCATCGGTCTCACTACTGCCGTATATAGCCACAGCATTGATTTTGGTCGGAGGCCCCATTTGGAGCCAACTAGTCTCCAACAGGACCCTAGAGCACATTTTGCTTTTTTTGTGATGTGCTCTATGTGTTTATTCCAGGTTAGTCTTTTATCAAGAATGACTCCTAGGTATTTAACCTCACTCGCGAACGCTAGGGTTTTTCCAAAGAGCGTGGGTGGTTTTAGTCCCTCTAGCTTTCTCTTTTTGGTGAAGGGTATTAATATTGTTTTATCTGCGTTTACAGTTAGTTTGGCCCTCTTGCACCAATTTTCGACGACTCGCAATGCAGACTGCATGAGCCCAGCCACTACTGATGCGCATTTGCCCACCACTAGTATTGCTAGGTCGTCAGCATATCCTTGAGCGTCTATCATTCAGTTCCCTTAGCAGCTCGTCCACTACCAGGGACCACTCTAGAGGCGATAAAACCCCTCCCTGTGGACATCCCTGGGTTAGTCGGCTTCTGAGTGTCAATCCTGTAATAGTCGATGATGCTACTCTGTTGCTGAGCGTGGCTTTGATCCATCTAGTGGTCGTAGAGTCTATTTGTCTTAAGGCCAGGCTGTCAGTGATAGAAGAGGTTGAGGTGTTGTCGAATGCGCCTTCGATGTCCAGGAAAGAGCATAGTGCGAACTCCTTATCCTCTATAGCTCTATCTATGCGATCTACCAAATCCATCAGAGCCGTTTCGGTAGATTTGCCTTTTTGATAGGCATGTTGTCTCTCGTGCAGAGGTCTTTCGATGAGGTAGGTGTCTCTTATGTGCAGGTTGACAACCTTCTCCATCGCTTTGAGCATGAAAGAAGTGAGGCTTATGGGCCTGTAGGACTTGGGTAGAGCTTTGTCTCTGTCACCCCCTTTGGGTATGTAAGAGACCTTCACCCTTGTCCATGTTTGTGGAATGTAGCCCCACGCGTAGCTCGCTCTGAATATCTTCAGTAGCGGAGGGAGGATGATTTCTTTCCCTCGTTGCATGAGGGCCGGAAAGATTTTGTCCTCACCGCCGGTCTTAAAAGGCTTGAAACTGTCTATTGCCCATTTGACTCGGTCTGGTTTAAAAATCGTAGAAGCTCTTCTCCAGTCGTCCGGAGTTGGTCTATGTTCAATTGACGTGTGGTAGAAGACTTCGTTTTCAGCCAGGTGGACACTGTTGGGGAAGTGCACTTCGGTAAGCAGTTTTAGTGTGTCCTCCGCCGTCTTTGTGTAAGTGCCATCTGGTTTCCTTAGTGTGCTAGGATGGGAGCAAGGAGCTTTAGATACTATTTTAAAAAGTCTGGAAGTTTGCGATGTGTTGTTAACTTCCTCACAGAACTTGCTCCAGGAGCTTCTTTTAGCTTTCCTAAGCTCCTTGTTAAACCTCGTCAGTGCGGTTCTGTATACGTCCCAGTGCCCGTCTCGTTTTGCTTTGTTGAACAGAGCACGGGTCTCTTTCCTGAGACTTGCCAAGGTACCACTCCACCACGGTACGTTACGTTTATTGGTTGTTTTTTTGAGAGGACAGCTTCTGAGGTATGCTCCATTTAGGCCATCCTCAAGCTCGCCTACCGTCTGTTCTAATTGTTCTACGGTTTTAACAGATTTGTTTATATAGGTGAGGTTTGACTGTAGTTCTTCTCTGAATGTTTCCCAGTTGGTGGCTTTGGGGTTCCTGTACAAAGTATTTTGTTCTACCGTATTATTGTGTATGTCAAACCTAATGTACCTGTGATCGGACAAAGAGTTGTCGTCCGATACGTGCCAGTTGTTGGTGCGGTCCCGTATTTTGCCCGTACATACTGTGATGTCAAGTACCTCCTGTCTCAAGGGGTTTATAAAAGTTGGTTTGGCGCCTTTGTTTAGAACTAGGAGGTTGTTAGTGAGTAGAAAATCAAAAAGCTTCTCACCTCTGGAGTTCGTATCAGAGCTGCCCCAGCTAGTGTGGTGGGAGTTGGAGTCGCTTCCCATTATTAGCTGGTTCTTCTGTGTCTCGACATGGTCCATCAGTGGTGTCAGCTGAATGGTAGGATCAGGAGTATTCCCAGGCAGGTAAGCGGAGCAGACCAGTAGTCTTCCCCCGGTTCCGCCAGACTCCTGGATGTATGCAGCTACTGTGTCGTCTGTACATAGGCATGAGATGCATAGGAAGTTTATCCTCTTGTTGAAGAGGATACAAGATCTGGGCCTAAGGCCGTGGTGATTATAAAGTACCTTACCTGCCAATCCCAGGCCCATCACCGTGTTTCCGTTGATCCACGGCTCTTGGATTAATGCAATGTCTATCTTGTCGTTAATGAACTTTTGGCATAGCATGTCAGTAGCTGCTTTTGCATGCCTCAAGTTGACTTGTATTACTTTAATCATTTTTTTTTTTTTTTTTTTTGTTACTGTTTAGTGTTACTGTTTAGTGTTACTGTTCTTTGTGTTCTCTTGTGTTTGTGTAACTGAGTTTATGTGTGGTAGTCTCAGTAGAGGGTTCCGCGCTGCTTTGCGACTGGAGTGTTCCTGCGCTAATGAGGGTAGCTGGGTTGGCCTCCTCACTGCGCACACGCCTCTAGTGCCGCCACGCCCCCTTCCGCCTCTGGCTTTACCAGGTCCGCCTCTGCCCCGATTTACCCCTTGCAGGGATCCTCGATTGCTAGGGCCGACCTGGGTAACCAGGTATCCGCCTCTACTGGTGTTGGTGTGGGTGTGAGTGTAGGTGTGGGTGTGTACAGTGCTTGTTTGGGTTATGGCAGTGGCAGATGTCTTGCCCCTGCCGCCCGTGATAGGTGTCGCCGAGCCCCCGCGTCCCAATGGGTGCATTAGGAGCGCTGGCTTCGGCGCTTTGTGCTGTGTGTGAGGGTGTGAGAGTGGGGTGTTGCGCGAGACAGTGGCGTGTGTTGGTGTAATGCCACTACCGCCCGCTTGCGGTGTCTGCGTGACTGCCGTTTCCAAGGGGGTTGGGAGTAGCGCCGGTTTTTGACCCTTCAGGCGAAGCTGGACTCGGTTAAAGCCGAAAAAGAGTCTGAAATCTCGCTCGGAGAGTGGCTTAACAGCGGATTCGTCGAAGGAAAAGGTAAAGGTTTGACCATTTTCTTCGACTTTCCTGTTGACCACTCTCCATTGCGAGATTCCCATACCCCCATTCTGCGAGGTCAGTCGCTTCAGGATATTCACCTCGTCTACCTTAAGGTCCGGAACCCATGCCGTGGCATATCGGGGTTTGGGCAGGTCCGCCTCGTCTACAACGCGTAGTGCTGCTCCATCCCAAGGGTGGATCATCTCAACCAACTGCTCCAGCCACCGTTTCGACGCGGTGTCGACGCAGTTGAGGATGAGTCCCCCGGATCTGTGTGCGCATCCTAGTAGCTGAGGTCCCTCTCCTTCCGGAGCTTCGTCAATGAGCTTAAGGATACACTCCTTTAACTCCTCGGCGTTCTCCTGCGAGAGAGGACCCCCAGCGTCCAGGATGCCCACGCGCTGGATGCCAGTCACCTCACAGAAACTCGGCTTGGGCGTCTGCACATTATTGTGTTGTTTATTATTGGCGCTTGGTGTTCTCTCGCTTTTTGATGTCCTCGGCGTACTCAGGAAACTCACTGAGCGGTTTCAGGCATAGAGTTTTCGCCTCATCGAGGTTCTTGCCCCTTGCCATCCACCAGTCAATGCGTCTCTTGGCCGCACCACTCAGTTGTCTCCTTCTCCTGCGTGTGTGTGTGTTAACGACAGCGTCAGACCCTGCTTGTAAAGAGGGTGCAGCAGCGCTTGTCGTCGGGGGGTCTGAAGGGGTAATAGGCATGGAGATGCCTTCTGCCCCAGCAGGCACGGTTGTTTTTGGATGGTCCTCAGCTGCGCCGATTTCCATCGCCTCGGTGGAGCACAAGGCTTCCAGTTCGGCAATTAGAATGTCTTGGTCCTTTTCAGTATCCATACAGTTCCCACGAGTAGCTAGGGAAATAAAAGGTCCGCCCCCACAGAGCCCCGCTTGCAAGGGTAAGGCTATATACACCTCGAGGTCGCCTGGTATCGAGGGTCCTCCGTTAGCGGCTGGCTTCCCCCAGCCATGCATCCTTAGGCACGGGTCGGTTAACACCTATTGGATTGGGTTTTGCGGGTTGTGGCTGGGGTCGGGCCCGGATCTTGGCATGAATGCTCAGATCCGAACCCGACCCCAGCCCACCCCAGACCGACTGACTCGACCTCCGACAGCAATTGGTAGCAGCCATTCAAGAGGGGAGAGCGGGCCCATCAGCCTGTCGGAGCTGAGCAGCATAATATACGGCTCAGGTCCGACTTGCAAGCCGAGCTCGTCCCCCCCTCCCGAATGACAGCATCAATGCTGTCTAAGCCAGGGTCAGCAGGTCCGCCGGTCGATCGGCCACTAGCTTGCCACATCCGCTCTCGCTAGATGTTTCAAGATAGTGTTGCCCGGGGGCACCGTCATAGTTACTTCACCAGAGTCCTCGGTGCCGCTGACATGCAGAATTGATCCGTTAGTCAGCAGCACTGTTAAACTGATGGAGTATCCGTGCACACTAGGAGGAGACCGGGAATCACCCCCACAAATAATGTTAAATAAACGTATATTTTCAGAGAAATCTTACTTTATGTACAAGTGTACCTGTTTGCGTACAGCGGCCGGATCCATATACTAACATTGTTATGTTTCAAGTATTTGATACAATTAGTTTTGATACATTACAAATAGATGCTTGTGAATTGAATCAGTTTATTGGCATATTGTTATTTCTGGGTATCACAAACAACCTAGAGAAGATTTATGGTTCTACTATGAAGATTTAGGAGTTGAAATGGTGTCAAGCTATATGCCAAGACCAAAAATTCGGGATTTTAAAAGGAATAAAACTACCAGGAACAATATGTTGCTGTAAGCTCGGCCCTTATCTGGTAATCTATTATCTAATTGATAAGTTCTTCAGTGGAGAGTGATAAATTATCGTAACAAAATATTGATTGATAATTCGATGGTTAAATAATGTGGCTATCATCATGCTAAGCACTTTATCATAGGAAATCCAGTGTGATTTGCTTACAAAAACTGGGTAGCAGCTAGATTTTTACTATGGAAAATCTGTCGAAGTATCCACTGATATTTCAGAACCAAGAGTTGTCAAAACATTACTTGTAAAATTGGGAATGAATCTATCGTATCATCAAGAATTTTTGTCAACTTTTTAAGGTGTTTGCACAATAGCGAATTTTTACAATCATGATACTATTGAACCGTTAGGAGCTGTTAAACGATGATCTTTAACTGTGTAACGATAAAAGGCTAATGCTATTATTCCAAAAAAACTTCCAAACTTATAATAAATTTATATGGGTTTTTGATTAGTCAATTTCACTTTATAGAGTTGCAATTCACGGATAAAAGAGGTGGTGGGTTTTATTTACCCATATATGATATATATTATGACTGTTGCAAATGCCTGGCATTTGTATGTAATGAGTATAAGTATTTACAGTATGGATCAATTGCTATTTCGACGCTGCATTACACACTACTTACGACAGAAAACCCAAAATAAAACTCAAAAATCGTTTTCAATAGTCCCAGCTTGTCTCAAGACGGACTTGGATATTATCCCCAGAAGCTTGAAAAACCATTGCGATATGTTATTTGTAATGAAATAATTCGTTAGCAATGTAAAAAGAATGTCAAAACACTATGACTTGAAAAGCAATGTCTTGAAATTTTCCACCCGCAATACGCCGCTGTACGCATTTGAGTACACCCCCCTGTAGGGATACCTAACAACTTTTTTTCAGTTTTTTCCTACTTTTGTGTTTATTTGGCTTGTAAACAGTAATAAAACAAACATTATTTTAAAAAATCTCTGTTGGTTTTAATTTGGCGGATAATGGGTTAAAAGTCAAACAGCGCTGCGTTCTTGCGCTAAAGCGAAAAACCAGCGCTGCGCAAGCCAGTGACTTATTTTCAAACCTATCAGTTTGTAAATAACGCGGCGGCAGAAAACGTGAGTAAGGCTAAAACTCCAATTATATAACTTTAAATGTAATATCAAATATCAAAACAAAAAATAAAATAAACATTAATCGTGATGATATAAATTTTCTAAATGGCAACATTTTCAATTGTCATTTGTCAAACGTCAAGTATCCAACATGAAAATTGAAAATGAATTTCCTTTTTCAGTTCGCGAATAGAAAACGAGAATGTAGGTTGTCGGTTGAATTGACAAGTGCTAAACGTAATAAAGAAGATTAATAATTTACCTCAATCATAATATTTACTTACTGTTTTGAAGAACCGATACAATGGAAGACGACATTAGCAGGCCTTATAAAATTTGTGATCTTAATCGAGAAAAAAAGAAGGGCATCGTGGCGTCATCGTTAGAAGATCTTATAAATAAAGTGCCCGAAAAATTGGGATTGCCTTCCGAAAATCTAACTGTGGTCCTCGAAGTCGACGGAACTGAAGTAGACGATGAAGAATATTTTTCAACTTTAGATCCGGACACTGCTCTTATGATTTTACACGGAAACGAAAAATGGGCACCAAATATGCCGAAGTGCCAAGTATCGTTGGATCAAACAGACGACGTTGCGTTGGGTGATAAAGGTCAAGTCGCGAGCCTAGTGGGCCGCCTGCAGCATAATCTTTGTCATATTTCCCTGCTTGGAGGTCAAGACTTGGAGCTTCTGTCTGACATGGACCCAGACAGTCTTGCTGATATTGTAACTGACAGAGACAACAGGATAATACTTGAACACATCAAGGAAGCCTCTGGAAGGTAAATTTATTGTCACTACTTTAGATGTCTTTAGAAAAGTTTTTACTAAGCAAAAACAAACAGTTACTGTCTAGAATTCCGCATTTTAGAATTCACATTCAAATTATTTATTGAACTTGGGTTTAAAAAAGTCTGCAATGAATCCATAATTTTACTATGTTTTGTTAAAACATAATATTCTTCCATGTTTTATTGTCCTGATCAATCTTTTGTTTTGTGTAATTAATGTTATCAAACAAGAGTGATTCATAATACCACATTTTGAAATGTAAGGAATCATTATTTAATTTCAATTACTTTAATTGAAATGTATTGTAATATGTTCATACAGTTTTAGAATTTTAAGTTTTTTTAGTTTATTTCAAAATAATAATAATTAGATATAATTTTAATTTATTGCTTATTAATTTTGAATTAAGTCTTACATAAAATGTGTTGGTTTTTCAGAATCTTACTGGAAAAACGCCAAGCTCAGGATGCTATGGAGCTCTTGAAACTTTACCATCAGAGTGTTTCTAACGGAAACGAAGATGTGTCTACTCCTAATCAAGAAAGGGTTTAAAACAAACCTCTACATTAAACCACTGTCTAACCTAGAGTATTTGTTTTAAGGGTGGACATGTCTCAAAAGTTTACAAAGTATTTGCTTAACAAGTGAACCCACTTGTGAGTTGTGTGAGACATAGTGTCTATAACAGTACTACAATAATGAATAAAACAATTTTCCTTCAGGTATAGTGGCTTATATTTATAGGTGAGTTTTGTTTGGAAAACAAATTCCAAACAAAATTCAGCTAGTCAAGTGCATTTAGTGCAATTCTATTTATGGTATGTAAGGGGTTGTTACATTTAAATATGAATGAATGCAGTACTGTTATATTTCATGACTTGTCAGTACATTCACACAAGAGATCTTACTCACACTCAATAACTGACAAGTTTGATTACAAATAAACTAGCCATGATTCATCCTGTAATATCATAATTATTAGAATTATTTAATGGTATACACCAAGTAAATGAGGCCTTTTTTTAATAGAAATCTGAATTTATATAACTTTATTTGATGCATAGTCTCAGTATAATTTATGTTTATATAACAATATATAGAAAATATTCTAGTAGATTTAGTTACATTTGCTAAAAATATGAGTCTGTACAGTAATATTTTATTAAACTCCTTAAAAAAGTTGTCATGGGGCAGTCAAACCATCATAGATTATAATCTTAGATGTTGGAAGCAGCAGTTCTTATGAGTATGAGCTGAAATCATGTAATCATGATAGTATCATGTAATACTTAGCGTTAATCTATATTGTATTTACCATTGATATACCCTCCCATTGATGTATTTTAAAAATCGCTGTGCACTTTAACTTAAGTAGTATTACTAAAATGTCCTTTTACATATTTGAATAAATTGTTAGAGTAAATAAGTATAAAGTGATAGATAGAATGAAACATATAACCAATATGTTTAGTATTGTAATCTGTATGTGTATTTTAGAGTTTTTAGATACTGTATTCAATATATTTTGGTTCTGTAAATCAAGTGATAAATGAATATGATTTGTTAATATGAATAAGTCATGGTAGGGCCATATTTCATGTATGTTATGGCCTAACGAATTTTGGCTTGGTGAGAATAAGGAATTCTGGTCACAATAAACCTGACATAGTGACAAGTTAGGTGTTAAAGTTGTAGTAAGCATATTTCCACAATACTTTTACTTTCTGTAATATTTTTGTTTCCAAAATCATTTTTAATAGATAACATACCTTTTTTGTAAATTTTAAATACCTTTGCTAGTAGAAGGAATTTTATACCTGTAATAATAAATATGACAATAGGGATGCTAGAGGATAGGCCTTTACTTTTCAGGTTTAAGATCTTGTACTTAATTAATTTGCTTTTGTAAACTTTTGAGAAGCAAATTGCTACAAGGTTGATAATCAACATCAATTTAAAAGACTGATAGTTGGTAAAATTTAATTTTTTATATAGTTTTACCCCTAGTGTAAGATTAATTCATTTATTCCAAATTTGCTCAAACAATTTACAAATAATATATTTATAAGTTTTATCTATTTATAATTCCACTGCCAAGACATTGTTCATCTCATTGTGCATTGTTATGAAATTAGGAATTAAGTCTTTATGGTACTGCTGTTGAGTCCTAGTGGTGTATTGTAAATTGTAATGATCTTAAGTACTTTAATGTTAATAATAATAAGTATTTTAGAGAAGAATTGTTACAAACTGGCAGTACAAAACAGTAGTTACTGTAAAGGCTTGATTAGGAATTGCATTTACAATACTATGCTTGCAAAAGTAAGACAATTGTTATGCTTTTTCGAATAATAGGAACACATGATTCACCAAATATGTTTAGCAAACACATAATAATTTAAAAATAACTGCTGCACAAAATTTTGCACAAACATCTAACAATTTTACAAGAACATAATATCACTAGCACATTCCAACAAAAAATTATAATTTCTTAACTCATAATAGAGAATTTAATGTAGCCTTCGAATTGAATGCCTGATAGAAATTATGGTCATATCCACCATGTACAATCGGGGAATTTGAACCATTAGGTTAAGCTTTCTCATTACTAATTTGTTCATACTGCAAAGAACAAAGTGTGATAGGATCTACCTACTAAACTCTATGTAGGTTCAGATTCCCTAATAGTACTTTTGAACAAATGTGTATGTGGTAGTTATAAAGTTACTAAAACATCACTTATACATCTTAGAAATACCTATTGCAATTTCAAAGTACTGGAATTGATGTATGCTTAGTTTTAAGTTTTTTACTGTGCACAATTAAAGTGTTTAGCAAATTTTAGATGTTTCATTTTTTATTTCTTTATCCAAATAATTAATAGAAAATGCACATCTAGTTACATACATAGAACATTAAACATTCCTTTAGCATCTTGGCAGACTTCTCAATAAGTGGAAACTTATCTCATAAAATATTCTATTGGATTAATATTAACATAATTATAACATAATATGAGGATTAAGAACCTTGGTTTCTACTTTTATTTTTAATACTATACAGAGACAGGTAAACCCATGGAAATTTAAGCAAAATATTCTTAATTGATTAAAACTGTAATAATAGTACTTGTTTTACTGCTTATTATATCTTAATACTTGATCAAAAAGTACAAGTTGGATGGTTGTTAACAAATTTTAAAAATAAAACTTATATTCTCTTCACATATTTTTATTCACAGAAATACACAAGTCATACAAAGGCTAGTAATTATTTTTTAGAAACACAATCACATGAAAAGTATAGATTCAGGAAGGAACATGTACACATCTTTCAAAAAACCTTTTTAGCAATAATAAATAAAAATTTAGAATGTAAATAAAAGCTTGTGATAGCTGCATTTAGAGGACAGTACATGAGCTCTTTTCCCTGAATGGGTTAACTTTCTGACTGGAAAAGCCAACCAGAAGACAATCCTCCTGTTCGTGTTCGTTAATGTATCTCACAATGTCTGACACAGCCACGGAAACCGGCACACGCTTTATGGCGGCCTCTCTCCGCAGTTGTTCAGTCACAGCACGTTGCTGTTGTAACGTTGAAACCATCATATCCATAACGGCAGTGTCTGAGAGGCCTATGTTGGAAACAAAAATTAACAACGTAGATGAAATACGTAAGGGCGTAGCCTTGTTTGTTTGTTCCTGGAATCAATAAATTCATTATGTAGCAAAACATAACTGTTAATGTATCTAATTAGACATACGAAACAACACACTTACTGCGTCAACAGCAATATTAACGCTGAAAATAATAAAGATAAATTAGATTTTATCGAATTTTCAATAAAATTCTTATGACAGCAAAATGGATTCTCCAATTTCTCATTTCTGCAAATGTCAGATTGACACTTGACAGTAAACTTTCTAAATTCTTAACGCAAATAACAATTTGTAAAGTGCTCCAGCAGAGTTTCCGTCAATCACTCTGACACTACGGAGCCATACATAAAAGAAGAAGAATAACAAACAAACAAAGTCTGTGCTTGACACTTGACAGTTCGTTCCCGGCCGAAATGACACTTGACAGCTGACAGTAATTCATTAAAAAAATTGAGTGGGATATTGTCATTTTAAACCAAAAATTATTTTTTAAAATTGATAAATTTAGTTTATTTGGTAACCGGTAAGATTTTAATTGTCGTTTGTCTCATCCTAATTTCAATACAAACACATTTTCAATATCAACTTTATAACACAGGAATTTAATAAAAATAAAAAAGTACTATGGAAGGCGACGCTGCTGAGAACTCAAAATCCTTTTCAGGAATACCAGAAGCTACATTCGTCGTGAGTATCAAAAGAAATAAAGTCTAAACAAGTAGTTACTTTTCTAGTTTATAATTTAAATTTATAAATCTAATGTAATCGTAAATATTGTAACCTTTATTTTTTGATAGGTTAGGAGCCATCTGATAATTATAACATCAAAATTCAATTGTTAGACCTTTAATGGATAATGTAAGTCGGTGAATCTCAATAACTGGAGGTTAAAATATATTGTCATTTTCATTTTAGGACAATGTAGGTGAATTCATGAATTCACCAGAAAATTCTGGTGGAGTGGAGAAAGTATTGAGAAAATTGGATGAACAACATGGAAAATACAAATTCATGGAATATACATTAAATTCAAAAAGGAGGCGCCTCCGTCAGCAAATACCAGACCTTGCAAGATCTCTTGAAATGATTGAAAAATTAAAAACTCAAACTGAAAATACAGAAACACAATTTTTACTTAGTGATCAAGTATTTGTTAAGGTTTGTGTTGTATTGAAATAATACTTCTTTCAGTATAAGTACACTATTCATATTATCTTATGCTAACTGGTTCATTATATTTGTTTTTATTTTAGGCAAATATTGAGCCAACAAAAACAGTTTGTTTGTGGCTAGGAGCTAATGTGATGTTGGAGTATACTCTAGAAGATGCTGAAAAACTACTAACAACAAATATGGCTACTGCTAAGAAAAACTTGGCATGTGTGGAGCATGATTTGGACTTTCTAAGGTTCCATATTTTTTTGTTGTGTGACCCAAACTAGTAATAAATAAAACTGGCCTGGTTTAATTTAAGCTATTTTTGGGAAAAAATATGTATAGGTAATATGTGCACATAATAAATATTATTCTACATTTTTCAGAGACCAATGGACAACCACAGAAGTAAACATGGCTAGAGTATACAACTGGGATGTAAAGAGACGCCAAGCTGCTAAAGCCTCTAGTTAACTCAATATTACCGTGCATTGGTAGCAATATTTAAATTTTTCATTGTTGTCAAATAAATTTTATATAAGCTTAGAGTCACAATATATTTATCACTATCAAAGAAAACTGTTGCCTTTAAACCTAAAATATTTTTTTAACATTTCACTATCATATATTATGTATGATGTGTAAAACACAGAATACTTGCTTTTAATTTTACTTTAAAACAAGTTTTATTTAATTAACTTTTGTTTGATTAATGACTAACATTAAAACTATTTGCATTTATATAAAATGTGTTTTTATTTCCATTGTACTATCTATAAGGGCGTCCGCCATTCTTTGCTTGTTTTTTTTACTTATCTGCAGCTACAATCAAAAGTTTTCTCTCACTTATAAAAGCAACTTACTACCTATATAGTTACGTACAATGAATGAAATTAATGTTTTGCGATACTAATTAACAAGTTACAATACCGAAATAATAATAGCTCCCCACGTCAATTTTAGTGTGCCTAAGTGTTTGCGCAATACACAAGAGCACTCTTTCTCCTTTATTTGTCGTAAATTACTAGAATGCGTGACACGACTGGCGAAGGAGAGTTTTCAAGTCTGCGTTGGACAATCTTAACCAGACTTGAACACAACACTGTTTTCTACTAATTCTTAAAGAAATGTTTTAAAGAATTAGTAGGAAAAGCGTACGTCTGTCTTTCAGCCAACTAATCTTTTAAAAAATGGTCGTAAAAAACCTTATGTATTAATGGTATTAATAATTGTTAAAATTTGGTTTCAAAAGAAGAATACTTTTGACAGTGACACATGATGACTTGACACTTGACAGGTTACACGTAGAACGAACAACATTAAAAAATCTTTCTTTTCATAAATTTGATCATATTTACTCTATATACTTAGTTTTAAGCAAATAAAAAATATATATACGTAAATTTAACATTTGTATGAAAATAATTTAATTTAAATTACTTAATTGTTAGTAACAATTAAATATTAAGTTAAAGATACACACAGATTCTTTGTCTGTCGTATTTTTTGGTTTTTGTAATTTCAAATTGTCGTTTTCGTTTATTTAATTAATTTCTAAACATAATTATTATACTGCTTACGTTGTCCACTTTAAAGAGAAATGGCGCCTTCCACGGACTGGGATGAAATTAAAAGATTGGCAGCAGATTTCCAAAAAGCTCAATTGAGTTCTACTTCACAAAGGTACGTTTTGTCCTCAACCCTTCAATATTAATATAATGCGTTAAATATTAATGTTAAAACTTCTTTTTACAGGCTTTCTGAAAGAAACTGTATAGAAATAGTTTCAAAATTAATAGAATTGAAATTAATTGATGTAATTTTTACTAATGATGGGAAAGAGTATTTGACATCACAGCAGTTGATCAGGGAAATAAAAGATGAGCTCTATGTTCGTGGTGGAAGAGTGAACACTGTGGAACTGGCCAAGGAACTTAATGTGGATCTGAATCAAATAAACATAAATGTTGCTGACATAGTGAAGGGGAAGGAGGTCCAACTTGTTTCTGGATCATTAATTACAAATTATTATTTAGAAAAAATTGCAAGAGAGATAAATGAAAAGTTACAGCTTCAGGGCCAGGTTTCCGTTGGTGATCTTACATTACAGTATGATTTGCCTGCTGAGTTACTGTTGCATAATGTTCTAGAGAAATATTTAGGAAAATTAATAATTGGAAGACAAGATCCATCTGACAACAGAATATTCTACACTGAGGAATATCTTATGAGGACTAAAGCTAAAATAAGAGGTGCCCTAATGGGTTTGCTTAAGCCTACTCCTGTTAACTTCATATTAAGCCATTGTAATTTGACAGAGCGTCTTTTTATGTATCTATTTGATCAGATAAATGCACCGGGAGTGCTTACTGGCCGACAATCTGGGGCTCTCTATGTTCCTTCATGTTACACAAAGTCACAGAATGAATGGGTTATAAACTTCTACAAACAAAACAATTATCTTGAATATGATGCTCTGACTCGCTTGGGCATATCTGATCCTAAGGGTTATATAAAGAGGATATTATCAAATGAAGATAACACATATTTGAGTAGTTGTGTTATTGGAGCACAAATAAAACAACAGCTGGAGACAGCTTTAGAGGAATGCATAGCCTCTAAGAGCTATTTAGATGTAGTTTCACTACTTCCATCCGTTTTATCAGATGAAGACATAGAGAATATATTAGATTCTATGTTAAAAAATAGTTCAAAATCAACAATATTATTTGATAAGACAGGTGAAGTATTTTGTATTTATATTAATATAGGTTTATTGATAAGTATTGAATACATAATTATATTTCTTTAAATATTGTTTTCAGTGTTTAGCTGTCATTTTATTGATAACTTAAAAAATACTTGCTTGCCGTTGGCACAAAAGAATGCTGAAGCTGTTGTGAAGTCAGGGAAATATCAACAGTTTTATCTTGAAAAGCAGCTAAGTAAATCAGATATGCAGAAAGACTCTTATGTGGATCACAAAGCAGAAAGACGTGAAGAAAGAAGAAAGAAAGCTAGTTCAGGTAAGGGTGGAGGAGGAACTCAAGGTCGCGAGACCAAGACTAAAGCAGTTAAAAAGCACCCCAGATCAAAACAGGCAGCTCAAGACTCCGACTCTGATGAGTCATCAAATGTTAGTAAGAAGTCTCAAGCAAATTTAGAAATTATTTCCGTCCAAAATGTGGAGAAAGATATCAAAGAGGCCTTGGATAATGAGGGCCTGGAGGATGTTACAACACAAATAGCTGAATATATTCAAGGGTAATTTGATTTTGTTTCTAATTTATAACATGGTACAAACACCTCACAATTGATAATAAATTTATTTATTTTTTTCAGGCAATTAAATCAGGAAGCCCTAAATATGGCCAAGGAAATGGCAGACAAATTAATGCAAGACGCAAACCAAAATAGAAAACAAACACACTCCTCTGCACAAGATCGGATTAATGTCCTTGTTAATGATTTAAAGTTATATGAGAAGGGGTTGAAATTATTCCCCAGTGATCAACAGCCAGGGCTTATTAAGTATCTATTGAAAACTTTGGGTGGTGACATATTATCAGAGTTCTGCAAATATGCAGCAAATCAATGCAATCTCTCCATACAGACAGACACTATTACAGTCGAGCAGAGAAATAAAATATTAAATGATGTATCCGATGAATATATGAAACCGTTGCGGGCCCTCAACACCACATTGTCCGACCAAACTATGGAACAATTCTACCAAGCTGTGGACACATGTCTAGCCGAATGCGGAATGATTCTAAAGAAAGTAGACAAGAAGAAGGACAAGTAAGTGTAATAATGAATGTACCCAAACTGTGATTGATAGACATGAAAATTTCCTTATTAAAATTTTTATATTTTTTATTGCTGTCAATAGAAATTAATGGTTATTTGATTGTGTATTGGACTCTCAATACATTCACCGGAACACAATGAAAAAGTTTGAACTGGTCCTGCATGGAAACCCTTTTTTACACAACATTATTAAATTAACACCATTGTTTTCAGACTTCTTATTCTAAATCATAGAGAGAAACTCATTTGTGAGCTAGAAAATTGCAATGACCCAGCACTGGCGCTTCACTTCGTTGTTTTGGCGTTGTTTACCTTATTAAATCAAAATATGCTGCATGCTTCTGGTAGACAAGTACCTTTGATTATTGTGCAACTGAAAACGCAATTAAAAGATGAGGACTTCCAGAAATTGCAAAAGTTTCATGGTAAGAAGCGAGCTTAATTCTTAATATTTAAATTTATAATATTTGTATAGTAAAAGGTATATTTTATGCAGATTTTACATAATATCAACATGCTGGTAATTAATTTTTTTTTAATATTTCAGAACTAGTTACAAAATATTTAATTGCCAAGGATGAAGATAAGGAAGATATTGAAGAAAATCTTAAAGGAGATCTACCTGTTATTAAAAATCTTGTCCAAGAAGTAAAAAAGTACAAATAACAAAATACATACACAATTTACTATGAACCTGATCAACTAATAGTAAAGCATTTACATTTACTATAGTAATATATTATTTTATATTATATAATATATTTAAGTTAATTCCGTTATTTTGTTATTTAATGATAAAATATATATTAGATAATTGTTTAAGATTATTATTAATTACATATCTCACATTTTCAATGTCTTTCATGACTACAATATTGTAAAACACTGACATGATCCAGCAGTAAGCGACCTGATGATGATGATTAATTATAGCTAAGAACAATCAATCACATCAACTTAAAAAAAAACCATTTGGGTGCTATATGATGCCATGGACAGACATACATAAAGATATAGATTATAGACATGTCTAAGGGCTCTATCTAAGGTTGTATGGTATGCAGATTAATTAATGTTATATATTGCTGTAAGCAAGACCGCCTTTTTGTCCAATTACTTATTGCTGTGTTTGATTACTGTATGTGTTTTGCTTTTTTTATTGTACAAATAAAGAATTTTCTATCTATCTCTCTAAGGTTGTTATTAGTTAATTAAGGTTAAAAATTAACATCAATGCCGAGAGAAAGCCAACTAACTTGTTTACCGGCGCTAGTGTTACAGATAAGAAAGGATTGTTCACGAGTTGAGCTATTAGGTGACCTATCCTCAACTCCTAAGAATAATCATTGAGATTGAGTACTCTTGTAATCTTGGTTCTTTCAAGAAAAGGTGTAAATTTTTTCAATTAATATAGATAAACTATTCAAAGAACTGCTGTTTTTTGAGCATAGAAAAACTTTGTGATGAACAGTTTAAACCTTCCCTGGACTTCCACGAATATTTCAAGACTAAAAATAGCAGAATCGGTTCAGCCGTGCTCGAGTTTTAGCGAGACTAACGAACAGCAATTCGTTTTTATACATTAAACTAGCGACCCGCCCCGGCTTCGCACGGGTGCAATGCTGATACTAAATTAAATACACTACAGAAAAACTATGAACGTTGTTTATAAAAACATAGCGGCCCGCTCCGACTTTGCACGGGCATAAAATATATAATATGCCTATGTCACTCCATGAAAACATGATTAAAATCGATCCAGTATTTTTGATTCATTCATTACTGCCCTTGGCCTGCACGCATTAAAATTGGAGTAAAACAATTCCTCTTAACTCATACGATGTCGCGCTGAAACCGGCCGGTACCGCCCGCCGCAAACGCAAATTTTTAATATCTCCGAAAATATTTGTTTATTTTACATGCTGTAAGGAACCATATTGATCTATATTAATTGCACACTGTATTTAAGGTACTTAATTCGATAAGGATTAATGCCGTATTGCTTAAAATAGCTTCCATAGATTAATAATTGGTCGCTTTGACGCTGAGACCAATTAATAATCTAAGATAGCTTCGTAAATAAGCCATTTTTTCACGTAAAAAGTAAACAATAAAAATGGTTAATGTGGGTTATCCCTAAAAGATAAACATATACCATCGCGGACTTTTTTATAGACCTTTTTATGGTGTACAATACTGTAGTACATTAATTTGATCTAACTCGTAGGGTTTAGGCAGCGTTTTTGCTAAAATAGGTTAATTTACGACATCACGTTAGAAACCTCTAAAATTAGCAATGTTGCCTTAGTATATTATGCATGTATTATACATATAAACCTTCCTCTTGAATCACTCTATCTATTAGAAAAAACCGCATCAAAATCCGTTGCGTAGTTTTAAAGATTTAAGCGCACATAGGGATATAGGGACAGAAAAGGCGACTTTGTTTTATACTATGTAGTGATAGTGAATTTAGGATTTATTTTTTTTAATAATTGTTGTTAGTTGTTTTTTTCTATTAAAAAACCTGAAACTGTCAGTGTCACTTGTCTATTTTAAACATTGTCAGCTGTCAACTTGTCACTCGTGGTTTGTGCCTTGATTAAAAAATTATTTCTACTGTAGAATGAAACTCGACTGGCTAGCCTATTCCTTGATCTTTCAGAAAATATTCATTCGTGTTAACAGATTCACGCCCGCGCGCCGCGCCGCTTAGATGTGTAGTGTTCTAACCTACTCGTGTTACTAGTTTCATCACTTCTCGCTATTGCAATAGTTTCACGAAAAGTTTACAAATATTGAATGAAATATACACTAAATCCTAATAAAAAGGCCAATAAAGTAGTACATACAAAAACGGATTCGTACTAGATATACAAAAGCGGTGGAGATACAATAAGTGATGTGATTTCATTTTTTACCGAGGCATAACATGTGATTGGAAACTAAGAATTTTTAAAAATAAAATAAATTTAAAACATACACAAAAATGAGAGAAACAATCCCAATGGAAGACAGTGATTTGCTTCAATCTAATAGAACAAGCAATGGTGTAAAACCTGAAATGAATGGCAAAGCAACAAATAATTATACACATGAGCCTCCAGATGGTGGACTTAGAGCTTACTCTATAATTATTAGCTCATTCGTGACGAATGGCTTACTGTTTGGTGTGATAAACTCATACAGTGTTATAGATGCTGAGCTTTCCAAAAGATTGCAAGAACAAAATGTCACTAACTATGACACCAGATCAGGTAAATATCTTTATATTGCATTCTTTTAATAGGTAGGTACTATTATTATTTATATAATAAGCCTTTTAAAATATTAACTGTTGTATGTATAGTTTGCAATCATAACTTTACTTTGTTTTTATATTATGTTCTATTCAATGTTATTTTTTTTATGTAGGCAGAAGCTCTATTAAAGTGTTTTAGGTTTAACTTGCACCACATCTATTTGGATATTGTACAATAATGTATGCATTATAAACTGATATGTATAATAATGTTCTTACCCTCTTGCTAGTAAAATTGTTTAGGTACACAATCCATAAGCTGTGACATATTACTGTCCTTGTCTGTCAAGTTAGTTATCTAATATATCAGACAAAGACAACAACATTAAATAGCATTTTGGTTGTGTAAATATTCTTACTACTGATAAATTACTAAAGACTATTAGAACAAATAGAAATGTTATTTTAGTGATATCATTAATAATATTTATGTTAAGATAAAGTATGACCTAATGATAAATTCATATATAGAAAACATTGTATTAGTTTTTTATAGCATGCAAGCAAGTGATTTTTATAGCCTTTCAAAATGAATCTTTGAGAACGGGTTTATTTGATATTTCATTCACATTCTATTTCTGATTGAAAGATAAATTAGTTGACTCTTAATGAGCCATTAAGATTAACCCATTTCAAACTCTTATGATTGATTTATTATTACACAATATTTTTTCCATGATGATTTCCTCAGATTAATTATTCAATTCTCTTTTATTATAAATTTAAAATATAGTTTGAAATTATTGTGTTGTATAATATGGAAAAACATCAAATTATTTAGTAATCTCTACTCTTGGTAGTCTTAAAAATTACAAAACTGTAATAGTTTTAATTTTCGCTTTGCCAATCAATTTTCTTTTACAATTCGATCATGAAATTTTTCAAAATACTAATTAGAGGAGATTCCTAAACAAGCTTAGGCAAGAAGGCTACCAATAAACTCACAAAGCTTAGCCCCTATTTTTTTTGGGTTAACTTAACCCACTTAATTTAACCAATACTGACACAAGTGGGTCTAAGATAAGTAAATGTTCTTTGTATATACTCATATATAATATGTAGTAAGTTCATAAGGTTATCTGTTATTATTAAATCACATAGCAAATGCTCTAGTTGCGTAAATAATAATGGTGTAAGCAAATAAGTAAATTACATCATAATATGATGCTTAGACAGTATTCATAGTGTTTCAAACATTAATTTTTACTATACATGGATAAATATAATGTTTGAGAATGTGGCACTCAATGACATTAACTTTTAAACCCTTTACCACTACTACACTGCTTCTTAAATCTTTGCTTTAACAATCCTACTAATTTTATTATAAATGCGAAATTTTTGTATGTGAGTGTATGTTTGTTACTCTTTCACGTAATAACTACTCGACGGACTTTGATGAAATTTGGTATTTTCACATAGGCTTTTACTGGAGCAAAATGTACGGTTTCCGAGGGAATCCATTCGCACCTACGAGGTAGCGGGAAATATCTACTCTTAAATAGTCGCGGCGCGCAGGTCGCGGACATGAACAGACGGACGGACCTAACGTACCTCTATATATAAATCCAGATACAATCAGAGACACTTGCGAAAAGTTATTGAATAGGCCATGACAATGTTGGCTTTAAATTCCCTACAATGTCTATTCTGGGAATCATTTTAAACTGGCGATCCTTGAGATAATTGATGGAATAGCAAAAGCGAGTGTTTCTTTAAGCAGTGTTCGGTGGCTTATTTTTTGACGCATGCGCTTGTAAAGCACCAATCAAAATCCTTTATTTTGCCTGTCAACAATTTTTAAATAAATTGACACGGCCACGAAACAAAGAGAATATAATCACTACTATGACGTCCATTGGACACAAGCCTCCCTTAAGTATTAGCAAGCTTATGGGGGTTTAAGTACACACTATGCTTGGCAGGCGGGTTGGCAAGCACAGTTTTCAAAAACAATGTCGGAAACGCTGCTGCCCATTTCCGGAAATACATTCCCTCTGTCACCATTTCGACACCCACGGGTAAGATGCTTGATGAGGAGGATTCTTTCTCCGGCACCCACGGATTTCAGACTTATTTTATCGACGTTTTCATTTGAGGATGCAAGTCTAGATTTGGTCGTGCATCGAAAGATAAGCATTTTTTATAACTTACCGCTGCAATTTCCGTACTGCGCAGTTGTATTGCGCATTCGTAAACGTTTTTCGGAATGAAATTGTAAAATAGAAATAATATTATTTATCGTCAAATTGACGGATGAAAGCATTACTTACTACATTTTCTTGTAAAACTGTAAACAGTTGAAAGTTTAATTTCCTATTATCTATCACAAAACGTACCTGTGTCAGGCTGTGTCTAATAAAACTAAAAATCTAAATATTTGAACACCCATCGTTACCAGTCATTATAGTCCATATCTAAATGCTCATAATTCATAAGAGTTTGAACTCTGACTCTAGATTTATTCAAAATGAATATTTTTAATAACATTTTGATTTTGAAGAGTATTTTGAGAAAAAAATGTTTCTAGAACTTAGCTTGAGAGCGGATGATACATACTTAAATAGATATATTTAATCATCACGGAAATCATTATTTGTGTATGTAGAAAATAGAATATGTTAATATTCTATTTTCTACATACATTATTTTAGTAGGTATAATATAGAATAGCCAGCCCACGTGCGTATTTAGGTCAGAGTTGTAAAAATTTACGAAATCGAGGGTGTCGTGAGGCGGCACATTCAGCTTTAGACCATACCTACT
This sequence comes from Celastrina argiolus, assembly GCA_905187575.2. Lineage (NCBI taxonomy): Eukaryota > Metazoa > Arthropoda > Insecta > Lepidoptera > Lycaenidae > Celastrina > Celastrina argiolus. Next base: position 10,347,763 of record LR994589.1, read on the forward strand.
AGATAATTCCCGCTACTACGCGTAAAATAATTCCGATGGAACCGTACATTTTCCTACGGTAAAAAGTAACGCTTACATTTTCTTTTTAGGGTTCCGTAATTGAAGGGTAAAAATTGGACCCTATTACTATAGTACGTCCGAGATAAATTTAACCTAAACGTAAACAGACCCGTCTTTGTCACAACCAAACATTAATCAGTGATGCCAATTGGCCAATATTATTAAAATGATTTTTGTTTGCTATGAATACATAGACTAAAGACTTATATTCTACAATCGGCAGTGTCAAAATGGCGAATTTTTCTATGAAAGATTTTCATTTGAAGTTTAAACATATTAATAATTGCTTAATTGTTATAAAATGTATTGGATAATGAAGTGTAATCCTTTAATATAACTGCGAAAGTGTTGATAAGTGTGCACAATAAGTGAATAAGGGAAAATTTCGATGTTTTCGGTTTGTTTACCTTTAGGTTAAATTTATCAGGGACGAACTATACATACTTCGCTGTCTGTCTATCACCAGTCAGTATCTCAAGGGTGGCGATAGCTCTCTACATTCCCTCAACAAATACTAAAAAAATATATCGTGGTCACGTATATCCTTGACCATTTTTGCTCGAATCACTAACGGCAATAAGTTGAAATATTCACAAAATACCTAATTGTAAAATACCTAAATATAACTTTAATAATAAATAACCAAATACATATATATATTTAATAGTGGGTCCCTATCACAAACGTGACTTTTGCGGTAGATTCAATGGACCCCGTCATTCGTGGGGCCGATTAGCACTTGGCCGGGTTTTACATTCCGCGTACGTTTCAAAAGATCTTCTGTACAATGTTTCAACTCGCATCGTATGCCTACTGTTGTTTATTTCTATTCGAATTTTAATGTTGTGCACGCCTGATTTAAATTGCATGAGTTGGCTTTGTTTACTTTCTGATATTGTACACCTACTGGCTACTGCACTGTTACACTAAGACCTAGTACACACTGGGTGATATTAACGCGTGTTTTAAGAACAAAGAGTTCAAGTAGGCACACATGTAATTGCGCGAATAACGCTTGTATGTGTACGCTATTTACGGACTTCTTTAGAGCACACATTATAACTTATGAGCTTTTGAAACTAGAAGTTCAGGTTCTGGTTGTATACATTACAAGTTTTCCGACGCATGCTTTGCTAACGCGCAAATAAACTATGTGTCTAAGGGCCGATTTTTCAATCGTCAGATAACTTTTATCTAAGGAATAAATATGTGACTTTGACAGATTTTGTATGGAACAAATGTCAAAGTCACAATATGTTTATTCAACAGATAAAAGTTATCTGACGATTGAAAAATTGGCCCTTAGAATACTATGTGTTCTATAGAGTAGTATAGAGTGTACATAAGCGCTCATTTTTTCTCCACCTTGTAACGCACTAGTAAAGTTCGCTTTGGAAAAACAATGTGTACAAGTTCTTCTACTTTGGATTTCGAGTAAAGTGTACTAGGCTCTCAACATAAATGGAGTGTTTGCTTCTCAATCCCACGGCTTTATCTGGGGAGTGACTGGCGCCAGTAATTTGAGCACGTGCTCGACGTAACGGACTTTATCAATCTATACTATTGTATCAATTTCATTACATAGTTTTGCGTGTGAGGCGCAATCATTGCAATGACTTTGAACATCGCTCGTTACGGGAATTAAATTTTAACGTAATGGCTGTCTGCCTACATCCTTATCGATTATGGTGGCACTGTGCTAGACTAAATAGGACACGTTAACATACCGACTTTTATTAGTATCGTTAATATTGTAAGAAACCGATATCAAATTGAGAGCTTGTAAAATTTACTACGGAAGTTGCTTTTTTGCCTTGCTCCACTCCACTCCACACTCTGATTTCCTAGAATAGTATTGGTGCCACATAACGGCCGTAATACAGCGGTGAATAAGGATTGTTGACATGGAAAGTATTAATTCACGCGGCAATTACCATTTACCACAGCTACATGGCGGACATGCTTTTAAAGCAAACCATAGCTTAGTTACGAATCTTATTTTTAGTATCAAATGCAAACTTTACAATTTTCCTGTTTGATAACACCCAGGAAATTCTAATAAATTTAAGTTCTACTATAATCATCAGCAGGGGATACTATTCATGTTTGTATACTTATGGGAAAACCTAAAAATAATTAGGGTATGCACTATGTACGCTATTAACAATAATATTGATGTAATTTGTTCGTTTGTTTCAGCTCTGGTTGGATCCTTGGCTATGGGCACAACTTTTCTGCTGTCTCCGCTTTCTGGATTGCTAACGGCCATCATAGGTCTCAGGCTGACTGCGGTTTTAGGAGGCAGCGTGGCAGCCGCTAGTTTATTAATTTCGTCTTTTGTGGTCAATTACGTGGACGCTCTATGTTTTACCTACGGATTCCTCTACGGACTAGGCGCCTCCCTGGCCTACACGCCCTCTTTGGCCATCCTCGGTCATTACTTCAAACGGCATTTAGGTTTAGTTAACGGAATTGTCACCATAGGTAGCTCCGTCTTTACCGTTCTCATTCCCCTTTTGATGGAATACACGGTTACCAATTACGGCCTGGAAGGTATGTTCAGGGTGCTGGCTGTTATAACTTTCGGAATAGCCCTCTGCGGACTCCTGTACAAACCCATTCCAGTGGTCGTCATAGATAAATCTACAGATAACAAGGATTTGAAATCACTCGTGAAAACGGTGTTCGATATCCACATCTGGAAGGTTAGAAAGTATAGGTACTGGGCTCTGTCTATGCCCGTCGCGTTGTTCGGCTACTTCGTTCCATATGTCAAGCTAAAAAGTTTCATGAACCTAAACTTCCCGGGTAAAAATGACAACATAGCCATTCAGTGTATCGGCGCCGCGTCCGGGGCCGGTAGACTGATATTCGGTTTCCTAGGCGACCGCCATGGTATCGACCGAGTCATGTTACAGCAGATATCCTTCTGTTGCATCGGTTGCTTTACTATATTGTTGCCGTTCGTGGGGAACTTTGCTTTCCTAATTGTTATAACTCTATGTATGGGTTTGTTCGACGGTGCTTTCATTTCTCTGATCGGTCCGATAGCTATCGAGTTCTGTGGCAGCGCATACGCCGCGCAAGCCATCGGTGGCATGTTAGGGCTGGCCGCAGTCCCGCTGTCGATAGGACCCCCTATTGCAGCCTATATCTTCAGCAAAACACACAATTATACTATACCCTTCGTCCTTGCGGGTATTTCGCCTATAGTCGGCGCTAGCTTGATGTTCGCTATTAGGTTCCAGAAGAAACGGTAGATCCTGCCCTTGGGGAGAAAATTAGCTCAGGTAATCATTTTTTTCATAAATGTGGTCCAAGACAATCTATACTAATATTATAAAGCGGAAGAGTTTATTTGTTTAAACGCGCTATTCTTAGAAACTACTGGTCCGATTTGAAAAATTATATTTTTTTGTTCGATTGTTCATTTATAGAGGAAGGCTTTACGCTATACAACATTACGCTGCGACCAATAAGAGCGAAGCGTCAGTGAGTAAATGTTGCAAAACGGGGAAAATTATTCACACTTGAGGACTTCGTTGCCTGCGTTGCATAAACGAATTAAGTTACTCAAAAAATATGTATGAAAGAATTATTCCTTTTTAATAATACATAATAATAACAAAAACCAACGTGAACAATCAAAAGATAGTGTTCCGACAACCACGCGAACGAAGTCGCGGGCACAGCTAAAAATAAAACGTCTCGCTTTTACCTGTGGCACGCCAAATGTAACCAAAAATTGGTTCAACCGTTTGAATGCGAAGAAGAAACAAACATACATACTAACTAACAAACTTTCGCCTTTATTATATTTAGTGTGATAAGTTTAGGAGGGTCATTATTTTAAAGATGTATTAGGTGACAGCCAAAATACTTAACATCTTTTTTTCATTCCAGGAACTCGAATACAATAATATGACAATATCCAGTAGTCCAAGATAAATATTTACACTCGGGACAGCTGCAGTACGCCTCAACATTGTCTACAAAATTTAAGTATAAAATAAGAATCTCCTAATTTTAATATATAAAATTTTGTAACTACCTACTATATCAGACATTTAAGTATCTGCCCTGATAAATTATATATTATGTAGTATATAATTTATCAGGGCATAGAAGACTTTATTATCTGCTTATCTTCGAGTGATTTCATGCGAAATCTCGATCAATCAAAATTCCGAGATCAGACAAAATTTAACCCAGAAAGTGATGAAATAAAACGTACATAAGAAACACTACAACCCCCTTACTGCTGAAATCATTTATACACCGAACACACCAAAACACCCAAAAAGATAGGAAAATTGTTCAATGTAAAAAAATGTTCAAAACATGCAATGCAGGCAATAGTTTGTTTTGTCTGTCACGTGTGTAAGGTATGGAGAAAACATTGTGTAGCTGTTTTTGTGTAAAACAACTTATTAGCAATGGGGTAACAGTATAACTTGCGGTACAGTGAATTTAATGTTTATAATATTCAATTTATTGCACAGCAAGTTATACTGTTATGCAAATTTATATTGTATGTGTTTGTTTGTTATCAACGCCCCAGTATTGTATATCGTTGACGCACAGATACGACTATGTAGGTAATATATGGTGCACTAGGTAGTGGGTACATAATAAACAATATATCGAGGTTAAACTTATCAAACGTTAACGTTGCAAGCAAATCAATATTATGAAAATTTTCCTTAAATTAATATAGTATACGAATATCAAGAATATCGTATTTTAGGCTGTGTAGCTATAAAGATGCCCCGGCAGAGAAATTGGCCTACAAATATTAGTCCGTGGGTATCCTTATTTTTGTTTTATTATAGTATAATAACCGTACCTAATCGTATACAGAAATATTCATAGTATTGTCACTCGATGAATTCTGAGTAATTTGGATCTGTTAAAGTCATTTGTGGGACATTCATTCTATCTAAAATGACATAAGATCTTTGCCCCATTACTTATAAAAATATTTACACAACTGATATTTAATTCAGTGTCCTCGTCTATTTCACCCAAGTGTGTTTTCCGATGTATCAGACGAAACCGAAGCACGCAATGAATAGTTCTAATCACTTGCATTTTATTTTATAAGTACAATATTTTTATCGCAATAGCTATAGCAAATTTGCCATACAATTTAAATATTAAATTTAGTAGATGTTTCTCCGCCTTATTTGAAAATAAGCACATATCATCCGAAGCGAATATAAAATAGATTAACATTGTACCTACTCATTAAAGTTCCTACAGTATTGTTTAAACAGTAATTTATAAATATTATAATAACGTCATTTAGATTGGTTTAACGACACTATAATAATATTTCACTATAGTTAAAATGATAACGAAGAAATGTCAAAGTGTATCTACATATATTTATAACAAAGATAGTGCAGTAGAATACATTAATATTATGAATTGTTTAACAAAATTCTACCGGGTATAAAAGTTATAGTGACTATATTTTAATTACGCCATGTTCTCATTCTACTGATATACATGACAGATAGCTATTTGGACGTTTTGTCTCTGTCGCTCAACATACAGTCAGCATCGACAAAGCTTCCGAATAAGCCATTCGGCACAAATTTCACCAATAAAACTGATTCTTTTATTCAAAATAAATAAAAAAGTAGTAAGTATAGGAAAGTAACAAAGTTTTCACATAGTTGTTTCTAAATGTACCTTAAATAGTTTAATTAATTTAATTAGTGTGTAGGTTTAACCTAACCAATAATGTTAAACTTTAAACCAAAACATTATTTTTAAAACAAATCATTGAACACTAGCTACATAGATTAATTAAATATTATATTTTATGAATTTAGTACTATGTAATTTTTAGTCTCGGATAATATTTTTTGTATTTTTATAAATAAATTTCAACCGCGGGACTTATAATCACACTGTCGAAAAATGCATTAGTGATAAATGACAATAATTATCGTGTTAATTTATCACTAGACTTTTCTTTACGGGCAACTGATTGTCTTCCTTTATTAATGTGGTTCCAGTAGGTAGGTTAATTAGAGTTAATCATATTTATGCAAGTTCAAAGTTGCTTTTTTCTTTATTTAGATTTATTATACCTATAAAAAGAATTTCTATTTTAATAAGATTTAGTAATAACTAATAAGTAAATACTTACGTAAATTTATATTTTGTCCATCAATGTAGGAAGTTATTGAAGTATTTATTTATCATTATGTTATCAATAGTTACTTCTTGATTCTTTAATCTGTAACGCGTTTGTTTTAAAATTAAAAAACAGTATGCCGCAGAAATTGCGACTCCTTTATTGTTTATTTATTATTTCCTACTCAAAACTTTATAAATGTATGTTTACTTTGATAACTCAAGTGCCTAACTGTGTGATAAAACTTATCGTTTCCGACATATCATTATGAAAATACTTAGGTTAATATAAAATGATTGTGGCCTTTATTCCAAATTGTACACTGCGAGTGCGCCAAGCGCATGTTACCTCCACTTTTCCAAGAGCCAAGTACGGCCTACGAATATATTTTGTGTGTACACGCCATTATTCCTTAGCTGCAAAATGATATATTTTAATTTTGTATATAACTCTGAGTAAAATTAATTACAGAAAACTGGTCATATGATTTATTGCTAAGTCTTAATAAATCTAAAATTTAAAAATCTTCGCTTCTGCGCTGAGTGGTCTCAGTTGACCCCCCATCAGCTGATTTACGTTTTTAAATCAGCATATAATGCGAGATCAGAGATGTACTCAGCGGTTAAACTTCTTTACAAGTCCTGTGGCCAAATAACCTGTAATTGATTTTACTAAACGTTAGCACCTCCATAGTCTGGTAACTTCGATAATATAATATATATAATTGTATTAAAATGGTCTTGGTATGTACTGGGTAGTACAAAGCATGATAATATGAAACTTAAAAGTACCTATTTGATACATTTGCATTTTGTTGGTGTTCATTTAACTTTTGAAATAAATTGTTTTAACAGTTTTACGTACCTAGTTTGCATTTTAACAAAACTGCATTTTATTAACTATGTTACCTTCGGATTGGTGTTACTACACCATTGTAGTTCCTATATTTTATTGTTAAATTTAAATATTTATTGGGATATTTTAATAAGTATAAGTTATAAGTGTATTGTCAGAGTTGAAGGCAACTCCTTGGCGCAGGGTCGAAGCGTCGCGTTTTTGTGTGTTTCCCTATAGCATTTTCATCTCTATTTTCCAAATATTATCATACAAATCATAATTATTCATATTATTTTAGTATGTAGTGAACGTCGATGCCCGTTATGTTTTTTCTAGTATGTAAATACATAGAAAAATTACGCGTCGGTCGCTTCGACTCTGCGCTGTGTAAGTCGAAAGTTCTTATCGAATACAGTATAGACGAAAATCATTTTCATTAAGTGATTTATTTCATTATACTACTCCATTTTGTACACTTTATAACTCCATGTTCCTTACACGATCGAATAATTATGTTGTAGTCAAATTATTAATATAATATATTATTATAATATCATAATATGTACCTATAATTTAGTAGGGGAGCCTAGGATGCTGAAAGTGTGGTAACTCGAGTATTGTAGTGGTAACCTAGTGGGCTTTTTAAATAAGGTATTAGAAAGAAAGGAGAATTTAAAAGTATTTTATTGTAGTTGTGGGATAAGCGGGTTTTTTTTACTTTTAAGTACCTAATTTACTATAAAAATTTTAACAAACTGAGACATATCTGAGAAACTGAATTATTTAAATATATCAATTTTATGGTGTCTTATTTTGTTAAGTCTACTAGCTTACCTTTAATTTGTCTTTAGTTGTAGCTTCTGAGGAATTTTTAACACCCCGTAACTGAAGTGTCTTGTGCCCTCTGTTCGATAACATTTGATAGTTTTTAATGCACCAACATAACTACCAACCGAATACACTGATTTTCATGCCTTGTTTTCTTGCGATACCTAGATGCATAGGTACAAACTTAATTTGACGCGTTCGAGTTACTACAAAATCCTCTCTTGGACTCTCCTATTTGGAAATTTATTAGAATGTTATATTTTTAAATAAATTGTTAGATATTATATTCGTAGTATTTTTACTAGCTACTGTAGTATACTGTTTGTTTTCCTAGTAAAATAAATATTATGTAGTTGCAGTCACAAACGCTAGAAGATGCCATTGCACTCTCGTATTTCAAATGTTTGGACAAAACACCAATTAACTGTTATACCTAATACTTGTAAATGTTATACATAGGTATGCATTGTAGCGCTCGTGACTGACTGTTGATTTAGGTGGTGCTATATTTAAATAGAGGTATATATTTTGTGCTTTTATAATTATAGACGACTATTTAAAATCATAATAATTATGTTTCGTGCTAGAGTACAGCTATAAACAATATTTTGTAATTGCAGATGTATTTCTCTCTAGTAAAGTAATTTACGTTTTAGTACTTATTTTTATTAATATATTTTGATACAATGTCAATTAGAAACAAAATATTTATGACGGCATCCGTTGTGAAACAATGTAAACTTTAAACTATTAAAAAATGTAAATTATATATACACTTGGAATGTAATAAAGGTATTTTTAAAAATATGTAAAAGGATACATTTTTAAACACCCATTAATTTTCTGTAGACGCCTGGAGAATCTAGTTGCAGTATTCAAATACATTCGACAAACCTTTTTCTTTACTGACATATTTTAATTTGTGAATAAAAACCATAACTGGAATAAACTTCTGTCTTAAAAAAACTAAGTGGGTAAAAAAAAACCTACGTATGAGAAAAATGGGTACAGCGTAAGTAGTAGGTAGGTAGGTAGCATTTTATAAGGTCTAGTGTTAGTTATTATTCTTTAGACAGTACAGTGGTAGGTATTTACTATTGTGTCATTCATATTCTTACTTCCTTCTTATAAGGAAGATTATTGTACCAAAAATAATCCTTAAATATCATACAAATTTGACATAATTTGAGTCCAAAATAATTATTTAAAACAAAATATTAGGACCTTACATATGAAATTGGCGTTTTGTCGTACTGGCCACTTTGATCTATACATATAATAAATCTGTAGAGGAGTCGTGTCTGTACATTGAAGATATTTGAGAAAAAATAATACAGGGGACCTTTATTTACGCAATAGTACCCAAAACTATGATTTTTGTAATTTTTGTCTGTTTGTCTGTTTGTCTGTGGGTTTGTGCACGCTAATCTCAGAAACGGCTTATCCAATTAAGATGTACTTTTCAGTAATATATTGCGGCAAGTTTCATTTAAATTTAGTGTTTGTTTTATGTAAATCGGTTCATAAATAAAAAAGTTATGACAATTTAAAAAGATCATGTCGTACTTGCTGGACGTTTGTAGGAATCGCGCCGGCCCGGGAGCCGCGCGCCGTTTCAAATTTTATTCGCAGCAAACGCACCGCGGCTGCGGGGGCCGGCGGGGGTGACTTTATATTTGTTAGTTGTTATATAAGCTAGGGACAATCTAAGTTTTTTTTTGAGTTTCTTTATTACGAAAGTTATTTGTATAAAATCAGTTAGTACTTTTACTGTAAAGTCCTCTGTGACAAGTAGGTACTGTATGTACATATTTATTAGTTAGAAATGTAATATAAATAAATAAATAAAAACCGGCCAAGTGCGAGTTGGCCTTGCGAACCGAGATCGAGAGCTCCATACAAACCTGATTGACATATTGAGACCTGAGTATTTGATATAAGTTTCAATTAAATACATTCATGACAAAACGGTACTAAGTTTTAAAAAATCTAAATATTTTTATTATCTATATAATGTAACTAAAAACGTAATATGGTTTTAGACGTTTCTTGGTTTCAAATTTTATGATTTTAAGTTCACGGGAAGTACCATTTAGGTTATGATTCCCTTGCGAGTGTCTAAAATGACGAAATTTAGCGACTTATGCGACAGTAGCTTTTGATTGCATTGGCTAAAAAGTCTGATTTTTTCACTACTTCAAGGAACAGTAGATCCTGAGTATTTTATATAATTTTCATCTTAATTATGCCTTTTCGCGTTTCTGAGTAAAAGGCCCTTGACAGACAGACGGACATGGAAGTGTGTAATATGCGTGTGGATATTATGTATTTCGTTTTTTCCTTTTGAGGTACGGAACCTTAAAAACAGTTCTAAGATTTTTTTAAAATATATTGCTCTTTTTCTTTGTTTTTTCTATTTAATAAGTTAGTAGACGTCGTGACGCCGACGCCCGACGCCCGATATCCGCGAACAAACATATATACGGTTTAATTGAGAAACCTCCTCCTTTTTTGAAAGTCGATTAAAATACTGTTTCTATTGCATCGCGTCGCTGTGTACTGTGTAAGTAGATAAGCGATCGCCCCGCGCGTCCCGCACACCCCGCAGTTACACGCGTCGAAATTCGTTCGACTAACTTCAAATTTATCGTCACTACTCGGCTCCTATGTGTCTCAGCGTTATGTTTTATAACCTATAACCTGCTCAGGAGTATGGACTACAATCGTACTAAGTTTGGTTAAAATCCCTTCAGTAGTTTTTGTTCCATGCGTGCACATACAGACAGACAGACAGACAAAAAATTTATTGATTGCATTTTTGGTATCAGTGTCGATCTCCAATCACCCTCCAATAAGAATTTTGAAAAAATATTCAATGTACAGAATTGACCTCTCTAGAGTTTTATTATAAGTATAGATATAGATATAGATGTATAATATGTTGCATTCTATAATATTATTGTTCTTATTCCGTCCGTTCAAATTCATACAGCCTACTACTACTGTACATTTTTATAGTCTTCTTTGTCCAAATTATGTATTCTATAACTATAATATACAGAATTTTGATTAACTTATTGTGTTTACAGTTAAACTAAAAAAGTTATGTCAATACCTATAAGTTAGATTTATGTTTTATCGATATTTATATTTCTTAGTTTTTATGTTAGGTACAACTTAGGTTTGTTTTCTTTCTTTTGGACTTTCTATATTTTGCTACTTTTCTGTATAAAATCAGTTTGTCTGTATAAAAACAGTCATGTGATTTGTAATCATTACATACATGTTTGTTTGCGTAGGTTGTTAATAAATAAAAAAACCGGGCAAGTGCGAGTCGGACTTGCGCACTGAGAAGACTGCAGTATTTTGCGGCGCGCTGACTTAATACCATTGTCTCCACACCAGCGCAGCGTCGGCGTGGAATCGATCATCGTCTGCAGTCGCTGCGGCGCAAAATCCATACAAATCTTAGTAGTACGTACAGAGATGTTCGTCGTGTATGTGAGCGTACTATCAAGTAGTCCCGTTCGCAATATAGTAATTATACACGGTCATTTGTCAAGCTGGTAGTAGGAATTGTCAGCATACTATAAAATAGATTTTTAAATACCTAAACGACAGTTTTTATAACCAAAAAATATATTTAAAACAGATTTATTATAACACTGCCCCAAATCACTTTTCCACGCGTACGAAGTCGCGGGCACAGCTAGTCTTAAATATATCCTCTTTGGTTAGGAATTCCAAATTCAAATTTAAACAGCTATTTACTCATGCATTTGTGTTTTGAAAACCGTAATTCATTTGTTTTTTTCTCTTTTGCTTTTTTTTCTGCGTCACTCATTTCACAAAATGGAAAACTTAAAATATCGCATTATTTACGAGTACGAGTTCCACCGTGGCACCAGTGCTGCAGAAACGGCTCGATGGATTAATGATGTGTATGGGGGTGGTGTCGCAAAAGAAAATACGGTGCGTTTCTGGTTCAAAGGGATCAATGAACTACCTATAAGATGGCAAAAGTGTATTGATAGCAATGGTATGTACCATTTTGATTAATAAAATATATTTTAATATGAAAAAATCGCCTTTATGTTCCTCCCATACAAACGCCAATTTCATATGTAAGGACCTAATATAAGGTCAAAAATCCAAATCCCTTACACCCTGGTTATGTAATTGCAAATTACATTAATTAAAATATTTGAGCAGAAATATTAATTCATATTTTACATTTCACAAATTCCTCTTCATGTTATAAAACACAATATTTTATTACCTACGTAGTACGTACCTACTATGTGTAATGTAAGGTGGTACATGTCATGGTGTACATTAGTACAGACGGCATCTAAGTCGATGATCACATTCAGATTTCGGTTTGATATCGTGTAGGTCACTACACAATATCATACCGAAATCGCAATACGGCAACCTCCAAAATTGGATGATTTTTGCCAATAATAAATAATAAGTATCTAATTTATCATAATATAAGATCAAATGTATATACTTATGATAATATTAATATATTATTAATTAGTTTATTGGAAAAAACCTTCTAATTTTGGAGTTTGCCATGTTAGGGTATATTAGTAACGTTCAATAGCTACCATTTTTTCAAAAGTCACTAAACAAAATTATATTGAAAAAACCGTAACTGATGGTTGCTCGAGATTAGCATTTTAATCGTGAGTTAAGATTTATATTGTGTAGATAGTGGCGTAGATAACTGGCGCTTTAGTCCACGTTTAGCAGTGGCCGGCGATACTCGATAGGCTGTTTATGATAGTGATAAGAAGTAAGGTTCTCAATAAGTAAATTGCATTTTAATTTCGCATCCACCAAATGAGTTCAGAAAACGCTCTTAATAGATTCCCAATTCTCGCCGGCTCTCTACGAGTAGACTGACTCTCTTCAGGTAAGTTCTGGTTCGCGCTCGGGTATGAGTACACTCTAATTTGTATCTCTTCGTGTGATGATGACGAATTTTTATGGGCTGCCCACCGCAATGGTTTTGATAATCTGAAATGTGAGATATGCATTTGGCTGTGAATTTCGATTAACAAACTTAAGAATAAAAGTTTCGTAGAGTTTGGAAGAGTACTTATATTTGAATTTTAATAGCCTATATTAAGTAGAGTATTATTTTATATACTCGCCAACCCACCTACCAAGCGGTGTCCATGAACTACTTTGGGGGAGGTTTATATCCAGCAGTGGACGTCATAGCTAAAATAATAAGGCTCTACTTTTGTCATAGCCCATAATTAGTAATACCTAAGCAGCTGCATTTACTCTAATAAAAAAATGCGAATCCGAAAAAAACTAGCGTTAATAGAAACAAATCAATCAAACGTTACTCCGAAAAGTAATCCATGTCCTCTATGACATCTGGTAGCTCTCGCCCATCGACATCTGGTAGCACATAGCATAGGCACAGCAGAACGACCGTCAGCACAACGTTCGTGATCATCAGAGAGATGTTGTCAATAACGTTCAATAGTGTAACAATGGAGGACAATATGGCGCCGAGTTGGCCAGCCGAATGACAAAAACCGAAGAGAGTCGCTCTAACGTGAATGGCCAGCAGTCGAGGTGTGATGTTCAGTATAATCGCATGCACCGCGACTTCACTGGATAGCGCCGTCCACAACATTATATCGATTGTTGTTTCCTGAAATTGATAATAGCGATAATATGCCCATCTGCATTCTGATTAGTGCGAGTCATTAAAACTGTTGATAGGTGATTTGGGGAGTTTAGTTATACAATTTAAATATATTATATCTAGCAATATCCCGCGAAACAAAGTTTAGTTATGTTAAAGTTCTGAATATGAAATCAGACAGTAGAGGTAAAATAGGACAATGGAAATCTCAATTTAAGTGTCATTTATTAATTTTCAATAAGTAGCTCGATAAATAGTAAGTTCTTAAAACTACCTAACTAAAAGTAGAGTTCTAAAAATTTAGTTAAATAATTTTTTGAATTTCTGGTTCATCAGTACTCGTAGTTTAGGACTATTTGTTCTAAGCTTCATAAAAGAGTGGAGTTGACTCACTAAAATCTACTAAGAATACGAAACTTACTTGGTAAATACTGTGATGAACAAACAGGAGAAACGTTTCCAAGAAAATGATTATAAGCAGATTCATCACAAGCAATTTCCTTAAATTAAGCTTCTTCATTAAACTTACATTTAGGAACGTCATTCCTAATACTAAACACAATATTTTTAGTATAATATTGCTGTGTTTTTTGTTATAAAATACTCTTATGTACAGGCTGTTCCAAACAAAATAGAAGATGCTCCAAAAAGCTGCAGTTACAATAAACAACGTTCGTACGTTATATTTTGTGCATAACTTCAAGCAAGCGCGGGTTTCATCCAAAACAATATAAGCCTGGAAAAGGTTGATACACTTGATAGTTTAATATGGACTGTTATAGAATAATGACTTTAACTGTCGAAAAATGATTAGTAGAAGGTGGAAGCTAGATCTAGGTCATATCCACATTACTCATTCATTACTGTTGATAGGAAAATTGGTGGTTTTAGCGAGAATTCTTGTGAGGTCTTCCGTCTTCGGTTCATTACCTCAATCCGTGAAATTGTAAAACATAGGACGTGGATCACCTGGGATAGAGGATGTCGAAGCTAAAATTAAGTATGGCGGAAATATTAGAGACTCGCTCATTGCATGATATGGGTAGCAGTTTGCCTATGTACCTACCTTATTGTCTATGGAATTAAGCTATCTACTTCCTTTTCTAAAAAATCAATAACATCGTTTCTTTATGGCCGAAGACAAGCTCAAGCTCTTAGAAAATAATTGATAGACAACCAGCTACCAATGGTACGTAAAATGTTCTTGTGCTCTACACATAAGTACGTAAGTAAATCTACCTCTTCATCAACGGGTTTTATTTGAAAATTACTGTCAAGATATTTCCCATTTCTCTTTGCTGCTTTTGACAAAACCTTTTCGGCTGTCGCAACTTTCCCGTCAAACAAAAGCCAGTGGGGTGATTCCGGGATCCATCTAAAAATGAACTTCCGACTTATTACACTATATTTTACTAAAATGATAAAACGCTATATAATTGACATTGCTTTTATTTATTTTACAGGCGTATATAATATATATTCCTAATAAGTAATAAGTAGTGGTTGCCCTGTGATTAAAATTCGGCCATAACAATCGATCACGACCTTTACTTTTTACAACTTACTACTTCACACTCCAGGAAGGTTTTTTGACCTTCCTGAACTTGGAAATAGTTATTTAAATTTCTTACCACTACTTATTTTTGAAATGAACAATTGAAATGAAGCAGTACCTGAGTAATATTAGGACCAACAGACTGCATGCAGCCGCTATGAAGTCAAAGGTCTCATTAGGCACAAGATTCCCCAGGGACACCAGACACACCGCAGCAAGGGTGTGCGGCAATATGACGATCGCGTTTAAGCGCGTACGCCATTCGTTACTCGCTATTTCACATACTGAAACAAATATATTAGAAAACCAACGTTTAGCTGAGATTCCATCGCTTATTACGATGGCGAAGTTCGAAAACAAAAAATTAAAGAATATACTGAATTCATAAGCATCGATAAGTGACGTGTCTGTGTAAATTTGTATGTGGCATCGTAGCTCCCAAACGGATGATCCGATTTTAATGTGTTTTTTTAAAGGTATATCAGTCGAGAGTGTTCTTAGCTATGTTAGGTCGTTTGTAAGGTGTGAATCACACCTTCCTATCACACCGTGTGATAGGAATGTTACACGTTAAGGCGCCGGGTTTTTTTAATTTTTTTATTTTATCTAATTATCTGAAACTACGTTATCGTAGCGTAGCGATTTATAGACAGACGGACATTCGAGACATCGGCCTTGACAATATACTTCGCGAGAGTCAAGGATGTAACAGAACTAGTTTACAGATAAAATATTGTTTTGGTGTATCATCCGCTGTCTACTTAATAAACGGTAGGTGTGGTTTATTAATTCAATTGATGCTGTTTAATTAAAGTTAATAATATTTTCTATTTCCTCTTATAACGAGCAATAAATCACAATGTGTAGGTGATATTTGCCCCAAAATGTAGACAGCCTTGCTTCGTGTCACTTGTTTTATTTAACACCGAGAGGTTACCGAGAAAAATGAAGATCAAATCTTTCACGCCTTTTTTGGTTCGTAGAGTATAAAGGCTAGACAATAATTATTTTAATACTTGTGGTTATAGAAATATAGTTATACCTCTTAAAATATAAGATTTGGAAAGTTAGTAATGAGTACCTATCACGGGAAATTTGCAGCATCAATTTGGGGACGGTAGTATAACACAATAGATCCAACTGTGTAGCACGAACGCCGGGGCCTGGTCACGACCATCCTTCGAAAAATACTCACCATGTCATACTGAATCTCATAAATCATACTGAACGCAGTTTTAATAATAACAATGTCGAAAACGCTGCTACTCATTTACGGATATATATTCCCTGTACCTTTTACGACACCCACGGAAAAGATGGTCGATATAAAAGTGCTATTCTTACGGACCCCATGGATCTATTCTACGGCTTACCTAATATTAGAGCCATAAAAGTGTTCGCGCTGGAGAACAATGTCCTCAAGAACACGAGCAACTGAAACCACCCGTCGGAGTCGCAGACAACCATCGCCGCGCGGAAGCCCACCTCCGCCGCGTTGCTTATCCTCATACTAAACCTCCTTCCGAAGCTGAAATTAGTAAATATTTACAGAAGGGCTAAATATATAAATAAAAATAATGTACCTATTTAGCCCATTGTTGGGACATAATATTGTGTTTGTTTGCTAAAAGTTAAAATACATAGATACCGCACGCGACTTCAAATACCTACGCAAGAGATTTCATGTGAGCTCTACATTTTGTCACAATGAAATGTAGCCTACGTCCTTCCTAGTAGTCAACTATAATATATCTCCTAGTAATCTACTTTAATAAATCGGTCTATTTCAATACAAACAAACAAATATGTTAGTAGATACTCCGTTGGAAAAGTTTTACGAAGATTATCGGCTCTTACGTAGTTCTACGAGATACCTGCATCAGACTGTGTGCTTACCTAGGACCTGGATAAATTTGAATCTAGCTTTGTTGGTAAGATAAGATTATGTACTACCTACTATATTATAATAAAGTTAAACACGAAAAAGGTCAAGTGTAATAAAATATGCGACCTCATCACCCGTCGAGCCCTTTTCGTTAGCGAGATTTGAAAATCAGAAAATATTAAACGAAGTACTGCCTATTCAATCAAAAATTTAGCTTTAGCTTATTCACATTTATGTTTCTATTATCTTAAATATTTTAAGATTTCTAAAACTTAAAAAATTTTGAAATCTTAAATTTTTCAAGTGTTACGAGAGTGACCCAAACCACTTTTAAAAGCATTTTCCTAAAAACTTTACCTGTCCGAAATGAGTCCAAAAATAACGCAGCCAAATATCGATCCTAATCTCGATATGACGCTCGTGGAGTGTATTTTTCCTTTGGGGTCGCAAAACATAAGCCACTGGAACATACACTTGCAAGGAACATCTAGATACGGAAGTCTTCTGTCGCATAATATAAATATTTTTAGAAGATAGAAGATTGCCTTGACATAGCCCGACTAATAATAATACTAGCCGATAAAATTATAATAACGACGATAGTAGTATTTCAAATAATTATCTATAATCTTTGTATTTTATGATACTATCGGAGTTAGCGCTAAATATCGTAGGTTTTGTTTATAAATATGTATAGAAATTAAAAATATTTACTTTTGAAGCGTCTCTACCATTTAGCGAATGTAGAAGAAGAATAAGTTTCGGTGATCTATGATTATTTATTTTTTTAATTTTAGGAGCCCTCCTCTAGACTGTTACTTTTACAGCTTGGTGGAATGACAAGGACAGCATGTCCCGGCATCGCCACTTATTATAAATGCAGCATTCGGCCGTTTATGATGTTAATAACTAGAGCTCATTTAATGCTGTCCTACAGTTTACAACAAAATCCTGTGTTACTTAATAAATTGTATCTAGAACTTAAATTAAAACATACCTAGATATTATGTACGAGTATAAAGGTGCTACTTGAGTATTCCAATTTGAACAATATAAAAATACTAACCGACTTCTTAATCCAAACAAGTTCTAAGAAATTAATTTGCCATTTCGTACATTTCTCTCGAGTAGCATTTCTATTGGTAAACTCACACAACATTGAGGCATTATAACTGATCTGTGGTTCTATACATTCCGCTGCAGTAGGCTGTAGGAGATAGGCGTCTTCGTATTGGTTCATCGAGGAGAAGAGCATACAGACAGCACATGCTACTGTCATCAACCACTGCCAGGAACCCATTACACCAAGTATGTCTGTGGTAATGTCTTCACGTACGGTGCCAATTCTACAAGCATCACATTATTATACTATAGACTAGCTGTCCCGGTAAATTCGTACGTTGACGCATTGACAGCAGCGCTACCAATCGGGATCAATTGATACACCAAATCTTTTCTAGGTGAAAACAGCATGAAGATCGGTGCAGTAGTCTTTGAGTTTATGACGAACAGACGGACTTTTTTTTAACTAGTATATAAAGATAGAATTAGAAGTGCCACAATTAATTTCTTAATGCACTTTGTATTAGTATTCCATAAATAAAATTGCAGCCCAACATACCTAGACATTTCCCTAAAATATACAAGGCTTGACCATCTGGATTTAGTCACTAATATTTTAAGTCTACGGTATATCTTTACTCATTATTCCAAAATAAACAATGACGCAAAGAAATAAATCCTAATAAAGGAACAACCTTCTACGAGCTTGTACTTAAACCCTTTTTGGTGCTACGTGGTGCTACGGTCCAGCTACGAATACTAATATTCATGTTCAGTTTACGGAATTTAAATCTATTTACGTTAACTGGCTTATTTGTTTCTCAAATGTAAGGAGATACAGTAGTTACATATTTATATAATATCTTCTAACTTCATAAATGTTGATATTTTACTATTTTAAGTCCTAATAATACAGAAGTTAAAAAGTCATCGTAAACAGATTGTACGTGTGGTATATTGTTTTAAGATAATATTATATTCTGCAAATATTAAATATAAGTGTAATATAAATTAATTTGCCTTATTGTTTGTGGAGTTTATTTTGCCGCAATGATATTTAAAAAAAAGTTGCTATATTAAGGAATTCTCGTATCTGTAAATAAATAACTAACGATACGGTAGTACCATGGTAATATAATAGATACATGGATAAGGTACACGAACACAAACATTACAATCAGGCTGGACCGATATCGAAAAAACTTGGTGAAAAGCAATTTAATACCCGCTACAGTCAACAGCGGGTCATCGGTCGTCAACTGGGTCCAAACTAGGGATATTTATACTGTCCTAGTAATTAATAGAGCAGTAAGTCAGAAAAGGTGGTTTCGAGAAAATTGCACTTAAAGATGTGTGTTTAACTTTAGGCGCCATTTTCTCGAAAATGCCTTTTCCAGTAAAGGCATCAATTACCAGGGCAGTATAGGTCTCGTCTGTAACGGGCAATCGTAAGTCTTTTCCGTCTTGAAATTAATTCCTATAGATCGAAATTGGAACTTATTTAGTAATAACTAATCTTGAACAACACATTAGCGCTAAATTGGTTTAAAATTGAGTGTCTTTACATGACAGTAAAATTAACATTGGAATCGGATTGGTCTTGGATTGGATTTAGTGTCTAGACTGACTTCTTCTTTCCCTTTCGTATATAATATAATAATTTATTGAGACTCTTGCATGTTTTTGTCTAGAATCTGTTTTTTATCAAATGTTCGTGACACGCTTATTATCGCAATCACAAGCAGTCAAAATGCAAATGCCTCTTAAAGAACGTAATCAGAACGCAAATATTGTACATTTCTTACAAAATAACAAATGATAAATTAGCTGTTATCTATGTATAAATTACAAATAGATATTATGTAGGTACTATTATAATGGCTATGATGCGGCACACCGATGCATAGAGTGTGCCGCTGGTTTCGGTTTAAAATGACCTAATGTTCAACTTACGATTGGCGATGAATGAAAACGTCAAATTTGTCACCTACAGGCTACAGCATCATAATATGCTATTATATTTCCTCATAATAAGGTACAAATTTGTATAATGAAAAAATCCAAATTTGTACCCTATTACTGTAAAAATAGAGATGAATATTATGCAATAGGTGACAAACATGACGCTTCGATGCCAATGGTGCCCCTAAGGTGCGATGATAAGACTCTGTCGCACGTACAGCTGCTTCGTGATCTTGGCTTCACTACACGTCTACACAAATGGAGAAAAAAATATTTTTATAAGTATCTAACAAGGCATGTGTAGATAAGAACGTGAAAAGGAACATACTGAAAGTGACGTCTTCGAATTGTTATCGAATGTGAGTTATATGGGCGCCGCCATAATTTCGATTACGTTACGAACACTTCTTACCGCACTGGTTCACTAGTTTAATGCTATGTTCTTGACTCCAAAGGTTATGGATTCGATGATCGATTGAGCACTGGAATATCAAAAAAATGTTTTTTCCGACCTTTGCGGGTCTCATCAGGCTTTATCCAAACTAGACGATATATAGGACGTAGGCTGATCACATGATCGTAAGAAAGATGATCCATGCGTCGGATGAGCATGTTACGTCGGTCCTGCGCCTAATCTCCTACCAGTCGTGTCAGTTATGAGAATGAAACTGAGAATGCTCTTATTATACATTGTGCACATACTTCTTAAGCAAAATTAAATTAAACTTTTATTAACGCTATTATCTTCATATCCCATAAGTATTGCTACTGCTAGATATTCTATTGACTGTATTAGAATATCTAGCAGTAAAAAACAATAATAATAATTTAATTACCTAAGTAGTCTATCTATAATATGTCCAGCAATTTCTAGAAATATTTTTTTAACTTAATTTTAATATAGTTCATTCATTTTATATAATGTAATCATTTGTATCAATAACTCTCTTACCGGATATTACGACGAAAGAATACTCTATATACGTTTTTTCAAACACTTACTCGCGACGACAATGACGCGACTCTTCCACACCACGTCAATCCGGTCCCGATCTCGTACTATGTGCTCACTGCTGCTATGTGCTAACTGCTATAAAGCTTGTTTCGAAACAGCTGGTATATTGTTTGGTGTTAAGCTTTTTATTATATTGTATTATACAAATATGTTTTTTAAGCCTAAAGAAAACAATATTATATACGAAACAATAGAATTTATATCTGCTCCGAGTTACGACTTAATTTTCATAGTACGCGGAAATAATCAATTATGAAGTATAGTAGGATAGCAAATAAATTAAGTGCACAAATTTAAAACAATAATTTGCAAATTTTGCAAATGTCCTAAGTATTACTTTTTTTTTTGTATAGGTATTATGTGTGTCTCCATCCTTTAAACGATTTACATTGACTTAACCTATAATCCTGCATGTAAATTAGAAACAAATATAATATTCATTACTGTCACAAAGACCTGCTGATAACTAGCTGAACAGGGGCATTGCACTGACTAGAATAGTCTGACCTAAAATTCCAAGCTCGTATTATCAAAACGAAACGTCTCATTATGATTAAGCCTAAAAATAAATTCATACTCCGTAGATCAAGGGAAAACATTAAAATCATACAATCTACATTATAGGTGCTTAACCTAATAATTTTCATTTTTAAATATAAGTTCTACAAACATTCGTTGCGTAAATAGTTGCACCTGTGCAGTGATCACATTAATAATTTACATCTAATATCAACATTGGACGCTTCCACAAGTCTTTGAAGAAGTTGTACTCGTTATAGTATCAGACAACGGAAATATATTTAATACTTTGTTACTATACAAGTAAGTACCAACACACATAATATTGAATACAAATCCATGCATTTGTATTAAATTTGTTTCATGGCCTAAGAGCATAAAAAACATTTTGTTTTTTTGGCGGGACTCAAATAGGCAACATTTTGGATTTGAGCACCGACGACGGGTTCAAACAATGACCCACAGAGGTGTAGAAAAATGAGCATCAAATTCTGATATTATAATTACCTAAATTATAATATCAGAATTTGATGCTCAAGGCGTAAGTTGCGCGATCGAATCCCGATGAGAAAACAAAAAGTTATGTAAAGTATTTATATAAGTTTGAATAGGTACATAGAGTTATGCGAAGCGCTCATAGTTATTTAAACAAATCCTGACCATTATAACTTAAGTTAACATCGAACTGAATGTTAAGCACACCGCAAACAACAAGGTGAGCTTAACGATAACGTGCAGCGGTAATTTGCCGCCACGACGCGCGACGTTGTGACGTCACGGTGTCGGCAACTAGCGTCTAGCGATAAATTCATTCGCTCAGCCGCCGGCGCGCACGCCTGGCGTACGTACCCTCCAGCGCGCTCCTCGCAAATATATATCCATGTTATATGTGATCATCACAGAAAACACAGCCAGGACCAACAGACACCATGGATAAGGACCACGCGCTGGAGGAGATGATGGGGAAGTTGGGTAAGTTTTTCACTTACGGCACTTACGGAGACTTGACACTTATGTTACCAATGTATAGTGGTTTTAATGAATTAAATGTTAAAAACAACTTTAAATGAAAATCGTATTATTTTTCAGTTATGGTTCATATTTCTGACTCAACAGTTGTTGTAGCAATATAAAGTTATTTTTATTTAATGATAATACAACTTAAGATAAAAATCTAACTACATATTAGTATTAGTGGCACACGCGTTTTATGCGGCCAGGTATAGCACGTGTCGTAAGCTGTATTGGCACGGTGGAGCTTTCATTTTAATTGGGTTTTATTGGGTAATTGTTTCAAGTAATCGATCATTATGAATTGAACATCGAAAGTAACTTTGCAAACCGGTCACGTAAGGTCAACTGCAAAATCTAGCCTGAATACTCTTTACGCATGAGCACTACACTCTATTTTAAGCTTTTAATATTACGTAGGCATTGCTTAATAAAAGTTTTTTTATTAGTTAAAAAAATAAAATAAAAAATATTTTTTGTAAGGTGATAGTGGTTTACCATTGACGATGAATAATAATAATTAATTCAAGACAGATTTAAACCAGATATTATAAAATGAATACAATATTGAGAAAATATTAATATTAATAAAATATTTTAACATTGATCGTTGACATTTTTGTGTTATCATAATGTATAACAACTTACCGATAACACGATAAGCGACACACAAATTTGATACTCGCTATGTTAATTTCAATATAAAACCTTAATAATTAATAATTATCCGTATAATAATTAATATGAATTATGAAATCTTATCAAAATACACAAAGTACTATATTACACATTTCATTTAAAAACAATTTATGTCTAATAACATAATAATTTAAAAACTTTTGACCTATCGATGCGATTGAACTTGGTAACTAACATTATAACATTAGGCTTAGTGCGAATTTCACCAACACATGTTATCAATGTATAGTGGTTTTAAATGTTTTAATGAATTAAATGTTAAAAACAACTTTAAATGAAAATTGTATTATTTTTCAGTTATGGTTCATATTTTAAGTTAATCCTTAATTAAATATCATGTTATCCCTCTCGTATTTCCTGTCAATGAATGAGAGGGGACGGTATTACAACAAGTCGTTAAGAATATCAAGCGTCGTTGAAATCGGATCCAAGTGTTAAAACAATATTAACTTTACGCTAATAGTTTTTCTTAGAGCTATTTATAGATCTATAATTCAATACTATACAAGCTGACTTCGTTGAGCATTAAAAAAATATCGTTTAAACATTCCCTGGACTTTCACGAATATTTCAAGACCAAAATAGGCAAATCGGTTTAGCCGTTCTCGAGTTTTAGCAGACTAAGGAACAGCGATTCATTTTTATATATTATATAAGACTACAGGTCACCCTGTATTAATAATTCGAAAAGTATGATCGGAATTCAGAACTCTGGAAACATTCAGAGCACAGAGATAGAAGTCTGTTTTTACGTTTAAATACCTCTTAGTGTGTACTACTGTGTACTAACCTAATCTGCAAATGTTGTCATGATTGAGGAAAGATTCACTAATTAAATAGAAACCTACTGGTGTTATGCAAACGCACGATAGCCTGGTGTGTGTGTCATGTGTGTGTAACTTTATTTTTATCAATTTTATATATTTCTTAGCATTATTTTAAATGTGTGTGTATTAGCTGTGCAATATTATCCATAAAAACCTTAAACAGTACCAATTTGCATACTAAGTACTCGGTTCGCACAATTCTGGTAAAACTGTACCTGTGTGTTAACTACAGTTTTTGCTTTATATGTATTAATATAATATAATAAAATAATCTCAGATTCTCGGTATGACATTTTGACATTTGTCGTACACTAAGTGTGTCACACACCTTGTAATGTAATTCTTGATAAATATGTATGAAATGCCCCGTAGCGGTGTTCGCTCGAAAGTACTCAGAAATCAATGTATACTGGCGATAACTCTATAAACAAAAACGATATCCAGATTTTACCTAGTTTCATAACCAAAAAAAGAATAAAGGTAACTGTTATTTTTCAAAGCGAGCTTATGATAATGAATTATAGCTAGAACACTCTCGATTAGGTCATCAGGTCTGTAACTAAAAAAACGAGATCAAAATCGTTTTTATTCGTTTGGAGTTACGGTGCCTGAGACAGACACAAACAGACACATCAAACTTATAATATCCCTCTGTTTTGGGCGGGGGCTAAAAAAAAAGTTTATGCGTCATACGTATAATACTCGTGATGTGGTAATGTGATTGTAAAATATTTTCGTTAGAACTTTAACAGTAAGTTCAAATGTTGCTTTGCAATAAATCTAGCTGCATTGCGACATGGTACATAGACTGTTTAGTGCCAGACAAAAAATACTACTTCCAATGAAAAACTAACGAAGTTAAGATATAACAGTTATATTGATAAGGGCAAAGTGACAATAACAAGTAATAATACGTCAGTTAACTCAGATGTTTTGTCACGTTATTTAGTAGTTTCGGAGGATTCTTAAGGTCGCAATTTCATTGCATTTCACATTTCTGGAGGCATTCACCTTCGAGAGAAGAGGGGTTCTTACTTTCCCAAACTAAACCAGTGTAATATTAATTTGTTTATTTATATTTAGTTTTATTGTTATGTATTTTTTATTGTTAAACAACTGTATTAGTTTTTAGTAAGAAATATAAGGCTTTTCAATTTTCGATTTCAAAATCTCTACTTAAATAAGCATTAAATTGCGTGCGGCCGTTTTATTGATAAACAACTGAAATGCTGGTTAGTTAGTCACTATGTTTTACATAATAATATGTATTCTATTTGTTTAACCAAATTTATAGGTTACTTTATACCTTAATACTTACCTCTAACCCGTATTAATAAAAGAATCTCAAGCTCTTTCTTTCAATAACCCAGTTCTTGAGACCGAGTTTGAGATTGTTTAATTTTTTATAGCAAAACGCGTCACGGGAATATTCTTAGTAGCACCTATAGTAGCTGTTTGCACTATATATATGTATATAAATGGTGTAAAAAGAGCAGTCACTATAACTTTGGAATATGATTATACTACCTTTTCTCATTCTAGAAATGTTTTTTTTTTCATTTTTTTTACAAAATTTTTAAAAAAATATTTTTTTTGTTTTATTTTATTTTTGCGTCAAAATAACAAGAAATGGTGAAAAGTAAAAAATTTTTTTTAGTTTTTGAAAAAAATTATATTAAAAAAAATACATTTCCAAAATGAGGTAAGGTAGTATAATCGTATCTCAAAGTTATAGTGACTGCTCTTTTTACACCCTGTAACATATAGTCTGTAGTTGTACTACCTACTAAGTACTCCCATTCTCTAGCATTGTTTTCTCTAACACCATAAGGTTGTCTGGAAGAAATTGCTATCTAGTAATAAGGCCGCCTTTGTGTGCATGTCTGATTTTTGTAATGTATATTTTTTTGTTTTTTTTGTAACTTGTTGTGTGCACAATAAAGTATATTTGTATTGTATTGTATTGTATGCATGGCACATGGTTAACTTTATAGTAAAATATCTACCATTGAGTTCAAGGACCTTATTGACGATGCACGATGTTTGACTAACCTTATTCTAATCTTAACCTAACCGCAGTGTGAGGTCATTGTATTTTAAAGTTATAAAATTATGTACCTATAACTTCTACAGGCTATAATATTAATTAGTAATATTACTTTAGGGTGTATATGGGTCCCATTATATAGAATTTTCTGTAAAAACACCAAGTAGTAAAGTAAGTAAGTATGGGAAAATTTATGTTGTTGGGGCATTTCTCATACAAACATGAAAGTCAAAAGTAAATAGCGCTGGTAATTTCACATACTCTACATAATAGGCACATACACACCCTAAAGTATTATCACTCATTTATTTTACACCTAGTATAGATTAATTTCATAAAATGTTATATTTTTTAGAATTCCTATTTTCAGAGTATAAAGTTGGTATAGAGTATGCATGCCTGTATCACCTTACGTTTACATTCACCAATTGAAGAAAGCAATTTTAACATATATTTTTTAACTAGATGTTGTTAAGTAAATTATTGATTTTGTACTTCGGTACTACATGCAGTGTAATTTCATGATCAGATAATTCTTAAGAATGACCAAACGTAGTAATTATGATCAACCTTTAATTAGCTTTTATTCTTGAAAGAATTACTTTTATACCGTTTGTCCTAATTATGAATTCACGATTAGGTAATACAGTAAAGGCGATTTTCCTGTCTAATATTTTAGAAATAATTTCTGTTCTGATTGTTTTTTATTGGTATCCAAGTATTATAAAAGTAATACTTGGATACCAATAAAAAACAATCAGACCATCTTTACATATAATAAATCTGTAGAGGGGTCATGTCTGTACATTAAGAATATTTAAGTGAAAATTAAAAAAGGGGGTCTATAGTATAAGCCACAGAACCTAAATTTAACATTTTTGAAAAAAATGTCTGTCTGTCTGTCCATATGGGAATGTTTGTCGTCGCATCACGCTAAAACCACTGAATGGAATGAAATGAAATTTGGCAGGCAGGTAGCTTATGATCTGAAGAGAGAGATCTTGTAGCTACCTATTTGACGGTATTTCAGCCAAACTACTCAACGTATTTAAATGACTATATATATATATATATATATATATATATATATATATATATATATATATTGAAAATTTTCGCGCTGCTCTGGCTTACGCCAGTCTAGGCTAGGTAGACTTTTTCTCTTTCTACAATTTTTTTTTATCTAATCGTTTTTGTTTTTCATTTTCCGTCCTCAAATAATCGTCGTCTGATCATTCGAGAATTATCCCTACTCAGTCTATACCCATCACTAAAAATCTGAAATTAAATAATTTTAAACAAAAATTATAATAAATAACTTGTTTTCCAGTACAAGTGAAAATAATTATTACTTTGTGCGAAGTAATTTATTATTATACTTAGGTTTTGCAAATACGATTAATAAAGTATAGGCGTAGGATAGTTTGTTTTCAAGATATGAATGAGATGTCATAGGTACATTTAAATTAGAAAAGTTATGTCAATATAAGTAAGATTTATGTTTTTCATGATATTTTTATTTATAAGTTTTCATGCTAGGTACGGCTTGGGTTTTTTCTTTCTTTTGGACTTTTGTTATTTTGTCGTCTAAAGGAAGTTAGTACTTTAACCGTAAAGTCCCTAAGTAGGCTACATGTTTGTTAGCGTAGGTAATTAATAAATAAAAAACCGGGCAAGTTCGAGTTGGAATTGCGCACAGAGAGTAGACTTTTAAAAAATTTGGCGCTCGCTTCTCGCTCGCCAGCAGCGCAGCGTCGGTGTGAAAACGATCATCGTCTGCAGTCGCTGCGGCGTAAAGTCCATACAAATCTCAGTACAGAGATCTTCGTCGCGTATATTAGCGTACTATCAAGTAGTCCCGTTCGCATAAAAGAAAAAAAAATATTATACATACAGACGAATTGAGAACCTCCTCCTTTTTTTGAAGTCGGTTAATAATACACGGTCACTTTTCGAGCTGGTAGTAGGAATTGTTAGCATTTTCATAGAAAAAATACCTCAAAACATTTACGACAAAAACGGCCATTATTTGACAGTAAACTATTAATATTATTACTCCATCGGCCTACTTCTTTTGCCTATGCACGTCTAATACCGTGTATAAAGAAGCATTACTATAAATTAGTGATTGTAAATATCCAAACGACAGTGTTCATAAACTAAAAATGTATTTGAACTGCTGCCCTACATCACTTTTCCACGCGTACGAAGTCGCAGGCACAGCTAGTCTATAATAAAGTAGGTTCCCACATATATAATTATTTATTGTTTAAATTTTATATAAACCGACACTTTAAACAGTCCTTTTGTATTGATAATGTTTCAACGATAATTAAAAAGCAGTTTTAAATATCAAGGAAAGCAAATCTTGAGTACACTCCTTGCAAAAATGCAGAACGTTTTCTCGTGTGTAATACGTCCGGGACACGTTAACAACATAATAATATGCCTTTTCTGTAAAAATATATGTACTACGGCTCAATAAAATAGGTATCATTAACATAGGTAAACTAGTAATCATTTTATTAGTTCCACGTGTGTTAGACCCAAAACCTCAGTAAAAATTAAACTAAGCTTACATATTTAATTAATGTGTCACAGTAAATAATATAAAAATTAAAGTTAACTTCAAAAGCCTGAGCTTAAAACCTTATTAAAAATTCCTAAATTAGTTTTACAGCCATATTGGCTTAAAAATTCTTGCAAACTACGATTAATTAATGAGTCTTTTTGGTTAACAATTACGCGATCCATTCGTTACTAGTTTTTAACTTTTGACGATTTCATAACACTGTACGGACTACGGAGCAATACAAAAGAATCCCAGTCGGCGGTAATGAATATGTATGAGTGTCATTTACTGTTTACCTTGAGGCTATTTTTAATATGTTGGTAAATCGATAATGCTGTCTGTAAGGGTTGACTAGGGATGCTCTGAAAACCATCGATAGTACTAACGTAGTCAACATGATGTCCATGAAGATAAATAAATAAAAAATTGCACTGCATTGACTATATAAAGAGTTTAATTGATTTCCTACAATTTATTTAGTTTAAAAAATGTTTTTTGGTGACTTAATTTTTTTTTAATAAATAAAGAAGGACCTTTTCACCACACAATAAAAAATGCAGCTCAATCTCTTCTCTTTAATTCTATTAGAAAATAATTTTGTACTACCACAAAAACATTTTTCTTGAAAAGTTATATAGCATTATGCGTTAATTGATAAAAAAGCAATTAAAAAAAGTTTGCGCTCCAGTACTTCTTTTGTGTTGTTCGCTTTTCATTTTATTGTAACTTTCACTTTCGCAAGCAATTCGGAAAGACGTAGTAACTTTGTACGGCAGTAGTTTTCACGTTTTATTTTGTCGTGTTTATTCAATTGCAAATGTTGTTTAACTTTCTTATTCGAGACAAACCATATTTTCAAGGTTTTAGTAGTGTGCACATAAAACGAGTAGGTAGATAATAAAGTCATAATTAAATTTGTAATGATATCTGTCGTTATGTATGTATATAAGTTTTTAATACCTGTGCTTGCTTATATGCTTATATATCTACTTTATGCTACTGCAAATCTGTGAGAGTTTTTCCTGTTAGGACAAAATTATAATTATGTATTACTATACATATCTAATTGTTTTATTAGTTAATAATCTGTACCATTTTAAACTTTTAATTCAACAATAATTTCTCAAAAACACTGTATCTAGCCTCAGGATCGATTAAAAATGTTCAACCCTTGCGTTAGATATAAATGACAGTCGTTTTTATTCCAAATTAGGACCAAATAAAACACTAATTATGTTAAGATGTTTACCAAGTCATATAAAGTGTACTAACACATACCCAAATATCAAACAGTCTTATTTATTGAGGGGTAAAATTCATACTTTATCGTTTGTACTTCTAGGGCTGGGCTTTGACGCAGTTATTCGTTTATAAATAGATGTTATGGAAGTCATTACAGGGTGACATGTGATTTGGTGAATCTCATTCCATAATATGTTTTGTATAATATAGAATAGATAAGAAAAAATATTACAATACGACACAAATTCCTAATCAATTCAATGTAATAATTAAATGCTCTAAATAGTCTAAATATTATCTTTGTTGAGATTTTGAGATAAACAGTTACTGTTCGCATATTCTAATTTGTTATCTAGTAAACATATTATTTAAAATGAATAGAATAGCGTTTAGGAATAGTTAGTAAACTGTAGAGCAAATTTACGTCTTTGCGGCCAACAGTGGACATAGCACGAACAATAATTGTATAGATTTTGACAATTATTGTTAATCTATTCACAAAGTTATCAAAGGATAATACTAAATAAAAATCATGGCAGTGCATTTATAGTTAATAATAGTGATGTAGCCCACAGATAACACACAGGTCCACGGGGTTGCAGTTTCCTTTATACTAGTATCTCCTACATACTTAAATATTTCCATGTAAGAAGTACATAAATTATAGGTAAATTATTGTAACTTCTATCACAAGGACGGACGGTAGCACGTTCTTTCTTACAGTCCGCACACCCTAGGCAGGCAGGTCCCTAATTACGTAACTTCGGTGATTTTCGATATTCTGGAAATCGACTGTCGTGTTTTTTTTAAGTTCTAACGTCGAAATGACAGTCGATATTCATCGAAAGAAGGCCACCAAAGCCACGTTACAGGCGGCTGGAGTCCAGGGGGTGATAATCGAAGATTAAAGCTTATTCATCAATCTACTTGCCTAGCATTAAGCACTTGAAGTAAACAAAGCTTACTCGATCAATGTAGAGCTAGGTGAGCAGTCATTTGAATTATAATACGTAATTGTGGAGCATTTGCGTTTAGTGTAAAATCGTGTCAGCTGTGACCTGATTATTAAACAAAGAAAACGGAACGTTCGTAAACATTAAGTTATAATTTGTTTTTAAAGTATAATTAATATCTACTCTTCTTACACTACTATAAATAATAACTCTTCGTAACGCTGAAAATCAGTGCACTGTTGATTTATAAAATCATGCGAGATTAAATAATTATAGGATCGTAGGATTAATATTTAATATAACTCCTACCACAAAATAGATAATAAACTCCTAAATGAGCGGGAAATGGACTTACGGCTGAAAACTGAAAAGCTAAAGTTATTCACAGGTTGTCAATGCTCGGAAAATCGACAAGTACAGTATATCATGATTCATGATAATGAGCGCCTAATTTATATTAAACTATCGTTTCAGTATTGAGCGGTAAGACTTCCTTAATAATATATTGTGTTTTTTTTTAAAGATAAATACAAAAAGGTGGAAAGAAAAATATATAAAGTACGTCTCCTCATTGTAATGAAAAAAGTTGCCGCTCCTAACTGTGACTCGTGAGCAAGTTGTTAAAAACTTATTTCCATCTTACTCTATTATTTGATGGAATGTGTCAGATAGGTATTAGATATCAGCCTACGTATGAACAGGATTTTGTCGCATTACACATCTGATACAATAGGGACACAAAACTGCTTGTTACTGACACAAGGGTTATTGTTATAAACATTGTGTCTTTTGCATTTGTAAATACATATTATGTTTAATACGTTATTTGACGAATTATAAATACATATTTGACGACCTCCGTAGCGCAGTTGGTTGAGCGCGTTGGTGCTCGAACGAAAGGTCGCGGGTTCGAATCCCGCCGAGGGAACAAAAAGTTTTCAATGTTCCTGGGTCATGGATGTGTATTAAATTTGTGTATAATATAATAAAAATCTTAAATATGTGTCTATACTAATATTATAAAGAGGTAACGTTTGATTGTTTGTTTGTTTGTTTGAATGGAATAGGCTCTGAAACCACTGAACCAATATGAAAAATTCTTTCACCGTTGGAAAGCTACATTCCTAGCGCTGAACATAGGCTATATTATATGTTTAAAAAAAGTAGGGTTCCTTACTAAAACCCCAAAAATGTAGCCCAAAGTGTAAAAAAACGACCTCCAAAATTTCTTACGTCGTGTGCGCTTCGACAACGGCTTGACCAATTTCGCAATTTTTTTTTACGGTATGTTCGTTATTGTCACGAAAAGGTTATTATGAAAGAAAATGTTGAAAAAAATAAGCAGAAAATTAGAAAAAAGAAGAAAATACGTGATGGTCACGCGGGGTTTGAACCTGGGCTCAATCGATTCACGTCGTTGCCAGTTTATATGACACGGGTGTCATGGTAACGACATTGTTTGCAAATGGAAAATAAAAATTATGAAATGCTATAAATAACGTATTAACATAAACTTAAACTATTTGGATTCATTAAACTATTTGTCCACCACTAATAAATAGTCGGGATTTTAATAGGTAACATTTGACAGTTTATCAAAAATGAGCGACGTAACGTTGTAACGACGACATAATAAAATAAATATTTTCTTTTGTTAAAACTGCAGAATTTACTAAACTTTATTTAATAATTATTAGATATTTATTGTCAACATAACCAATATGAGTTTTTTTACGATTTGCTTTCACTGATAAACGATCTTAAATATAATATACAAATTATGATTTAATGAAATAAACGTCGTGATAATGTTACGTCAGTTAACACTTTTTCTTATTAAACACTAGAGACTTACTCAAAAAATCGATTAATCTTTTAACAACTATAAATATACCTATTTAAAAAAAGTACTTAACTTATATGTTGTAATAAGAATATATTATAAATGTTAATTTAAAAATCAGATCGAAGGAGTTAGATCCATGGTCATAATTCACGAACAATAAAAAAAAAATCGAAAACGTCATGATAAGACGCCACTATGTCTTTTGTCGTCATTTGTCTTTGTGCGAAGTTAACGTCTGTCTGTTCTGTCTTTTTTTTTTCTTGCTACTGAAAACGAAAATGCAATTAAAAAAAATGTCTGTCTGTCTGTTAGCGTGTCTCTTTGCTCCGGCTAATCTCTGGAACGGCTGGACCGATTTTAACGAGACTTTCACTGGTAGATAGCTAAAGTTATAAGGATTAATTTAGGCTTCATCATCGTTATCTAACTAATGATCACCGAATCGGCTGGACCGACTGTGACGGGAGCATTCACCGGGCGTTAGCTTATGTTAGTTCCATCTATACATCAGCTATTTGTATTAAAGTAAGTCGTGTTAGTTAAATTATTTATAACTCAAGAACGGCTTTATCGATATGGTTGAAAATTGGTGAGGAAGTAACTTAGAGCCAGTAGACGGACATAGGATACTATTTATTCCATTTGACAGCGCAGAACCAGCAACGTTCACGGAAGGGTTTGGCGTTGTGGGTTCCGCGTTGCGGGTTCCGGGTTCCCGTGTTGCGGGTTCCGGGTTCCGCGTTGCGGGTTTCGGGTTCCCATGCTGTGGGTTCCACGTTGCGGGTTCCGCGTTGTGGGTTCCGCGTTGCGGGTTCCGCGTTGCGGGTTCCGGGTTCCCGCGTTGCGGGTTCCGGGTTCCCGCGTTGCGGGTTCCGGGTTCCCGCGTTGCGGGTTCCGGGTTCCCGCGTTGCGGGTTCCTGGTTCCCGCGTTGCGGGTTCCTGGTTCCCGCGTTGCGGGTTCCGGGTCCCCGCGTTGTGGGTTCCGGGTTCCCGCGTAGCGGGTTCCGCGTTGCGGGTTTCGGGTTCCCATGGTGCGGATTCCGGGTTCCCGCGTTGCGGGTTCCGCGTTCCCGCGTTGCGGGTTCCGCGTTCCCGCGTTGCGGGTTCCGGGTTCCCGCGTTGCGGGTTCCGCGTTCCCGCGTTGCGGGTTCCGGGTTCCCGCGTTGCGGGTTCCGCGTTCCCGCGTTGCGGGTTCCACGTTGCGGGTTCCGCGTTGCGGGTTCCGCGTTGCGGGTTCCGCGTTGCGGGTTGCGGGTTTTGGGTTCCCATGCTGCGGGTTCCGGGTTCCCGCGTTGCGGGTTCCGAGTTCCCGCGTTGCGGGTTTTGGGTTCCCATGCTGCGGTTTCCGGGTTCCCGCGTTGCGGGTTCCGCGTTCCCGCGTTGCGGGTTCCGGGTTCCCGCGTTGCGGGTTCCGGGTTCCCGCGTTGCGGGTTGCGGGTTCCCATGCTGCGGTTTCCGGGTTCCCGCGTTGCGGGTTTCGCGTTCCCGCGTTGCGGGTTCCGGGTTCCCGCGTTGCGGGTTCCGGGTTCCCGCGTTGCGGGTTGCGGGTTCCCGCGTTGCGGGTTCCGGGTTCCCGCGTTGCGGGTTCCGGGTTCCCGCGTTGCGGGTTTTGGGTTCCCATGCTGCGGGTTCCGCGTTCCCGCGTTGCGGGTTGCGGGTTTCGGGTTCCCATGCTGCGGGTTCCCATGCTGCGGGTTCCGGGTTCCCGCGTTGCGGGTTCCGCGTTCCCGAGTTAGGGGTTGTTTTTTTTAGTTGAATTTCATCATAAACTGTTTTTATGCTCAACGAAGTGGGCAAGGGTCAGCTAGTATAGTATAAAAGTATTAAATATATTTCCGTTGTCTGGTACCTGTAACACAAGTTCTTCGGATACTCAGCACAGGGCCAGATTGACGTGGTGTGAAGCGTCCATAGATATTATATTATATTAATACGAACTTAACTGTCGAAAATCGCTTAGACATTACAGCACTAAGTTAATAAAGGTGGTGAATTAGTTTGAAACGAGACGAGACATCGAATAAGTACGTCGAGTTTTATACTCAGCTATTCGTCTATGTGTAATATTGTCTCAAATGTTATGTGGTTAATGCAACTATTAATACAAGTCCTTGATCATGTAAACGGGAGGATTACAAACACGTTTCTAGTATGTAATTATATGTTGTATAGAGTCGTTATTACTTGGAAAGATTTTATCAATATTGCTGGTATGACTATGGTTATAGTTAAGGCATTGGTAATTTATAAAATACTAGTGTAGCTTTCCAACGGCGAAAGAATTTTTCATATTGGTTCAGTGGTTTCAGAGCCTATTCAAATCAAACAAACAAAAATACAAACAATGAAACATATGTTTCCTCTTTATAATATTATCTAGTACATATCAAATACTAGATTTTCTCTCACTTCGTACGCGCAAAAGGGAATCCGAGAGGAACCGTACATTTTCCCGAGAAAAGTAGCCAATGTATGCTTTTTAAGCATACCATTCTATGTGGGTGCGAAAGTTCTTAAAAACTGGTTCCGTAATTACGGACCATATATGCATACAAATAAACAGACAGATAATATTTCCTCTTTATTAAAATCATTGTTAATTTTATTATAGACTAGCTGTGCCCGCGACTTCGTACGCGTGGAAAAGTGATTTAGGGCAGCAGTTCAAATACATTTTTAGTTTATGAACACTGTCGTTTGGATATTTAAAATCACTAATTTATAGTAATGCTTCTTTATACACGGTATTAGACGTGCATAGGCAAAAGAAGTAGGCCGATGGAGTAATAATAATAGTTTACTGTCAAATAATGGCCGTTTTTGTCGTAAATGTTTTGAGGTATTTTTTCTATGAAAATGCTAACAATTCCTACTACCAGCTCGAAAAATGACCGTGTATTATTAACCGACTTCAAAAAAAGGAGGAGGTTCTCAATTCGTCTGTATGTATAATATTTTTTTTTCTTTTATGCGAACGGGACTACTTGATAGTACGCTCATGTACGCGACGAAGATCTCTGTACTGAGATTTGTATGGAGTTTACGCCGCAGCGACTGCAGACGATGATCGTTTTCACACCGACGCTGCGCTGCTGGCGCCGAGCGCCAAATTTTTTAAAAGTCTACTCTCGGTGCTCAATTCCAACTCGGACTTGCCCGGTTTTTTATTTATTAATTACCCACGCTAACAAACATGTAGCCTACTTAGGGACTTTACGGTTAAAGTACTAACTTCCTTTAGACGACAAAATAACAAAAGTCCAAAAGAAAGAAAAAACCCAAGCCGTGCCTAGCATGAAAACTAATAAATAAAAATATCATGAAAAACATAAATCTTACTTATATTGACATAAGTTTTCTAATTTAAATGTACCTATGACATCTCATTCATATCTTGAAAACAAACTATCCTACGCCTATACTGTATTAATCGTATTTGCAAAACTTAAGTATAATACTAAATTACTTCGCACAAAGTAATAATTATTTTCACTTGTACTGGAAAATAGGTATTACTTTGTGCGAAGTAAATTTAATTGTTCCTTTTAGTTTACCTTTAGAAGTCGTTTTTTTTTTTTGTTTAAAATTCTTTAATTTTCAGATTTTTAGTGATGGGTATAGACTGAGTAGGGATAATTCTCGAATGATCAGACTACGATTATTTGAGAACGGAAAATGAAAAACAAAAACGATTACATAAAAAAATTTTAGAAAGAGAAAAAGTTTACCGCTTTTCGTTTACCGCTTTTTTTCAACATATTTATATATATATATATATATAGCTCACAGCGCGAAATTTTTCAATATATATATTTCGGAACGTAGGTATTTTGTGGGCGTCACTTTATAGGATTAGGAAATAATAACACCAAGCTGAACGTGTTTATATTATGAACAATCAAACCTATTGCTACAAGTACTTAATGCAAAGCAGACATTGAACGTAAGCGAATTTAGTCAACTCTTTTTTTTTCAAGCCCCGCCATCCCATCGCGCGCCCCTGAACAGTCCTAACTGTCATCGGTGACACACGTCTTCTCCTTCCTCTTTTGTAAGCGGCAACAGGCCTCTTGGGAAATATGACTAAACTTGCTAGGCTTTCTTTTTTTTTTTTTTTTGCAAGCCTTACGTTTCAACTCCGACACGGCCATTCTGACTAGTCACACGTCCTCGTGTGTTGCTCCTGTAAAAGAAAAAAAACCAGCTGCCATATCACAAGCCTTTTGCTCGGCCTAACCTGACTCTACAATTTTAGGCCAATTTGCTAGTTTAATCTCTAATAGTAATCTCAACAGATACTTTAACTTCTTTAATGCACAACAATAAACTACGCAAAGTCTCAGGTAATGCCTATATGACCAGGGCTCTTTAGTCGAAATACGTTAGCCGCGTAACACGACGTGTTCTCCCCACGGCTAACACGTGTGCATCACTCATTGAATACACATCATGTGGTCTGTGTAGACCCCAACCTTCCAGCATCACACGCCCGCTGCGCTCCGCGTCCTACTTGAGTTTCCCCAAGAGATACCGACTTTTAATGGTTGCTGCTGCGAAATGATGCTTGGTAGGTCAAATATTGTCATCAGAATTTGACTTCTATGACACGGCTCCATCGCCGACATACGTCAACCGCTTAACACATTTGTGTTAACCGCGGCTACCCGTGTGCACATGCACAGCGTATGGTCTGTGAAGACCCCGACTCCGCCAGTATCACACTACAGTCAGTAGATAAACAATTACGCTCACCAAATAATTTTGGTTTCGAATGTGATACTTCAACGAAGTACAGACGACAGTCGTCTAGCCGCCGCGCCACCGCGCTGCGCTGCATCGCTCGCCGCGCTCCGTCGCGTCGTGTTGCGTCGCTAGCGTTGCTCGAAGCTCGATCCACTGTACACAAAATGAAACAGCACAAAAAAATGTTCAGACTATCTAAAATTAAGTTCTTTTAGGGATTTATTTACTAAGACTTCGCTGTGCCTGTCTGTCTTTAATCAGGCTGTATCTCAAGAACAAAACTATCGCGGTTTAAATATCAGCAACAACAATGAGATTAAAATGTTAGATTTCACTATGCAGTAAAATTAATTTAATTTCCTTTCAATGATCTAACTGATTGAATGAAAATAAGCTATTACTTTAGAGTCACACAATAACAAGTGATCAGATTGCACTGTCCTCACTAAACTTGACAAAAATAAACATTTTTAGTTGTACTGTCGCGGGAATCGAACCCACAAAGTCGAGTACTAGGTTCTAAACCACTGGACCCCAGAGTAATTCATAATAATAATAATAGCTCCCTTCACCGATTTCGGTGTCGGTAGCAAATTTCATTCAAACCAGGACCGCTACGCAAGAGCTTTTTTATAGTGCCCAAGTGTGTGCGCAATACACACAAGCATTCTCTCTTCCTTTTACTTTCATAACCCAGCGGAACGGTAAGTTGTCGGTAGCCAATTTCATTGAAACCAGGCCAGCTACGGCCAGGAGTTATTCTATAGTGCCCAAGTGTGTGCGCAATACACAGAAGGACTCTCTTCCCTTCTCTCTCACAACCCAGTGGAACGGTAAGTCGACACGTCTGGCTAGAGAATAGGCACAGAACCGACCCTTTACATGCCCATCCGACGCATGGATCATCTTTCCTGTCAGACAATCAGGTGATCAGTCTGCATTGTCCTAACCAATCCTAAAAACAACCTTTTTTTTTTTTTTTGTTTCAACGTGGGAATCGAACCCACGAATCCGGGTCGAGAGCTAAGCTCTGAACCACTAGACCACGGAGGCGATTCATTCGTCATTCATAATACCTGAAGACTCGCTAGTGCGTTTACAACCTTTTACAAAATCACCAAGTTGGTCGAAGCTAACTGAAGTCACTCAATGAACTTTCTAATCTTCCACCGCATCAGTGGACTGCCACGGCCTCTGAGACTCTTGGACCGTTGAGTGTGTGATGCCTTGTTCACCATTAGTTCCAGCTTACATACAGTAACTTCTGAAACATGAAATTAAAATGTGTTAATTCCATAAAACTCATATCACAAACAATATTATCCTGTTGGACGAATTTTAAACTATTCCATATCGCATAATGTTCTAAAAAGTAAAAGTCTGTTAAATCTGTAGGTAATATGTATTCCAAATTTACTTTAACAGATATTTTTATAGCCAGCTTAGGAATAAATAACAATGTACAAGACATTATTTAAAGATACTCTTTTTTTTTTTTTTTTCTTTGTTTTAAACTCACCAATGAAAATTACATTTAAGTATGTAGTTTCACACTACCTACTTATGTTAACCCTCAAGACCCCATGATCAATTTATTGATTTATTGACTACTCTTAAGATTTGTTGTAACTAGAGATTTGTCAAGCCCTCAGCACTTGACTTTAAAATGGACTTCACGTAGAAACTAAGGGATAACACATTAATTGCATCCCAAGATTAATTATGACCAAAGCTTTGTTTATTTAACACACATGTCTTGTTGTATTTTGTTTCAACTATTGTAAAGGCTCCCGATGGGGCCATTCGATCGTGGCATGAATTTCTGCTTGGTTGTGTCCCGACAGAAGATAACTTGTAAAAGCTCTGCCTGTTAATCCTAATTAAGTTTTAAACTTTAATAAGTTGTAACTTTAAATAAATTTTTAATTCTTTTTGAATCGTCTTTCTCGCTCCTACAAACTTGTCTACCTACTTACTATCATGTAAACAATATTTACAAAGAACATGTCAATGTTATTGTATAAGCCTGTTTGTTTACAACTTGTGCTCACCTGCATAAGACCTTTACTTGTTGTGTAATAATAATTATTATCATTAAAATCAAACTTTGATTTCTTCTTTATTAACTGTGTTGATTTCACTCTATTAATAAGAATATAGCTAGTATAATAACAAGTTTTAAAACTCACATAATTTTAAGTATCAAAATACTGTAAGATCTTTTACTTTGAATCTCTTTTCTGTTACTAATACTGTGATTATAAAACCAGACTAATTCTGAACTTTACAATGAAATAAGTAATGATACTCATACTACCAGTTCACATCTTTGCGAAGCAAGTAGAATAGTCCATAAGATACACAATGCTCATCTGCGTTGGTTGGTTACCCAGCAAAGCTCATTCTATGCATCGGGCAAGCATGCAAGCTATGCAAGGCTATGCATCGTCCAGTCCAGCATTATCCCAATGTATTGTCCATCTACAAATAAAACAAAACAGCAATACAAACGAACACTAAACTTTAAAGTTTATTTAGATTTTTGGGCAAGCAATTTCATGGAAACTTTGAAATTGTATTTACTTTGAAGGCTTCCAAATTATAACGAGGAATAAAAAGATTGCTACCACCTGTTACCAAAGCCATCAAGCTTATAACCAAGACCTGTCGTTGACTAGCCACGTCAATCTTGTCATATTATCGTGGTTCTATTGTAAATCGTCACGTTCCCATTGTCAATCGTCACATTCTCATTGTAAATCGTCACATTCCCATTGTCAGCACGTTACCATCGTCAGCAGCGCTGTCATCCCATCAATCGTCTTTCTGCTATGCATTATATACCATGCTGCCTTTGGTAGTGGAGGCTCCGTAATATAATCTGTTCCGTCTCAACGTGATCTGAATATCCGCAAGGCCATAATATCCAATCCAACAATTTGTAGGTACCCTGTAACCATCTATCTTGATTTTGCGGGTATATCCCACTCTGATTTCGGAACGTAGGTATTTTGTGGGCGTCACTTTATAGGATTAGGAAATAATAACACCAAGCTGAACGTGTTTATATTATGAACAATCAAACCTATTGCTACAAGTACTTAATGCAAAGCAGACATTGAACGTAAGCGAATTTAGTCAACTCTTTTTTTTTCAAGCCCCGCCATCCCATCGCGCGCCCCTGAACAGTCCTAACTGTCATCGGTGACACACGTCTTCTCCTTCCTCTTTTGTAAGCGGCAACAGGCCTCTTGGGAAATATGACTAAACTTGCTAGGCTTTCTTTTTTTTTTTTTTTTGCAAGCCTTACGTTTCAACTCCGACATATATATATATAGTTTACTGAAACGCGAATTTTATTTTATATTATAGATCCAGGATATGGTGCAAAACCTAACTGTTTGGTAACATATGCTTAGACTACTTCAGAAAAAATCAAAATCAATATATTATTCCACATAAATTTTGAGGATTTCCTTCGATTCCTCACGGATCCCATCATCAGGTCACCATTTTGGTGACAATGAGACCAAATTTAAATTATACCCTACACAACATAAAAAAAAATTAAAATCGTTTCAGAAACGATGAAGATATCCGCGAAGAAACATAAAAAACAAACATATATTTACGAATTGAGAAACCTCCTCCTTTTTTGTAAGTCGGTTAAAAATATTATGTTGGTTATTTCATGTTACAATCTACCTTTGTGCCAAGTTTCATTTAAATACGTTGAGTAGTTTGGCTGAAATACCGTCAAATAGGTAGCTACAATTTTTTGAAGATCCCACAGGAACCCTTTCGTTTTTAGGGATAATATTTCCTATAATGCTCTTCAGGTCGTAAGCTACCTGCCTGCCAAATTTCATTTAAATACGTTGAGTAGTTTGGCTGAAATACCGTCAAATAGGTAGCTACAATTTTTTGATGATCCCACGGGAACCCTTTCGTTTTTCGGGATAATAATTTCCAGTAATCCTTTTCAGATCATAGCTACCTGCCTGCCAAATTTCATTTAAATACGTTGAGTAGTTTGGCTGAAATACCGTCAAATAGGTAGCTACAATTTTTTGAAGATCCCACGGGAACCCTTTCGTTTTTCGGGATAACAATTTCCAATAATGCTCTTCAGATTATAAGCTATCTGCCTGCCAAATTTCATTTAAATACGTTGAGTAGTTTGGCTGAAATACCGTCAAATAGGTAGCTACAATTTTTTGAAGATCCCACGGGAACCCTTTCGTTTTTCGGGATAATAATTTCCAATAATGCTCTTCAGGTCGTAAGCCTGCAAAATTTCATTTCATTCCATTCAGTGGTTTTAGCGTGATGCGACGACAAACATTCCCATATGGACAGACAGACAGACAGACAGACAGACATTTTTTTCAAAAATGTTATTTTTAGGTTCTGTGGCTTATATAGACCCCCTTTTTTTAATTTTCACTTAAATATTCTTAATGTACAGACATGACCCCTCTACAGATTTATTATATGTATAGAATACAAGAGGTACAATGATTGCATTACATAAGTAATAATAATAATTATTATTATAATTAATCATATTTTACGAGTGGATGTTCTTTTTACAGCCTGTATTAATGCTGAATGCTTTATAATGATAAGAAAAGTCACATTCGTAAATTGATAATGACTTACCTACGTAGGTTACCTAAGATCATCAATTGTGTCTTACTAATTGTGTACCATCATCACCCAGTCAATTTACTTCATGATGCAGCAATAGTAATTAGCCAATAGTAACGGACTTAGACAGAATACGAATAATTTTACATAAGTTTGTAATAACGACTTCTTTTTTCAATAAGTATTAGTATTGAGAAAAAAAAAAATTTAACCGTGTTTTGCTCGTCATAAAAGACATAGGATTATGTTTCATACATTTTACATGGCCTTTGCTATCGGGTATTGGTTATCGGCATCCCATACCTATATCGGATCGGATAGTAGGAAAACGCTGAAAGATGATGAATTTGTCAGACATTTAAAATGTACAAAAAAATGACAATTTGTTCACTGATGAAATGATTAATATTAGCTTTTTCGTTATTTATAACATGTTATCGTGTGTAGGTTTTACCGTTGTTAGGTGTTATATCTGTGGACTGGCGGAGAAAGAGTAGCACCTTCCCATCAACCATCTTTTCCGTGGGTGAAAAATATTTCCGAAAATGTACAGCAGCGTCTCCGCGGACATAGTTCAATATTTTAATATTTTGCGCTCGCCCATCCGCCTGCCAAGCGCGGCAAGTATAGGCAACTTTCTACGTGGAATACCCTTCCCCGAAGGGTTATACCTAGCAGTGGATGGCATAGCTAAAACGACAATGACGACGAGGCGTAATAGGTTTTGGTAGTAATAATAATTCCTCCCACACCAATTTTGGTGACGTTTTCATTGAAACCAGGCCAGCTATTAGCAGGAGTTATTTTATACTGCCCAAGTGTGTGCGCAATACACAGAAGCACTCTCTCTCTTCCTTCACTCTCGTAGCCCAGTGGGATGGATAACCGACACGACTGGCGGGAGATCATGCGCAGGACCGACTTTTTACATGCCCTTCCGACGCATGGGTCATCTTTCTTGTCAGACAATCATGTGATCAGCCTGCATAGTCACTCATAGTCTAACCTAACCTAACCAAACTTGAAAATAAAAAATTTTGTTGTTCCAACGCGGGAATCGAACCCATGACCTCCGATTCGGGAGCTAGGCTATAAACCACTAGACTACGGAGGCGTTGGTAGTAGTACTGTCATGTGTATACCACCAGCTATTAAAATATATGGCATCGTGATAAATAACATGGTTACAACTTTAGATCTACAGTCGCAATGATAATATTCGCTCGTAAAACTGATAAACTAATGACTCCAATATTTTCAAGTCCTATATCAACTTGGTTGTTGTTGCTTACTGCGAATGTATCAACAACATGAACTTAAATCTAAATACCTTACTTGTTAATTACTTTACTGATAGCAACAATTTTAGCAATAAGTGACAATGTTTTATTTCAAATATTATGCATAGAATTAAACAAAAATTTAAAAAATATCTCAAACTACCAAGTAGGTATTAAATTTTGACACGACAAGAAAGCGAAGACATTAACAATTAAAGCAGTAAAAATCTTCAACTCATTTTTAATGAATTATTAGGATTTTTATCACAACTTACGTAACCTTCACG
The DNA here is from genome assembly GCA_905187575.2 of Celastrina argiolus. Classification (NCBI taxonomy): domain Eukaryota; kingdom Metazoa; phylum Arthropoda; class Insecta; order Lepidoptera; family Lycaenidae; genus Celastrina; species Celastrina argiolus. The sequence goes on from LR994589.1 coordinate 10,391,462, forward strand.
TAATGCAGATAATATATTATAGATAGTAATTATACGAGTAATAACAAGTGGTCACGTGATTTGCCAATAGTGTACTCATACAGGGCATTCACTTGCAAGCTGATAGCGAGTCCGTTTATAGTACTACATTCTTACAAATGACTTTTAACGATTGAGAAATCAGCTACAGAAGGGAATGCGAACAGCAATAAATACCACCGTTCCGCGCTTTCCAGAGTTTTCCCACGGAAAATCATACAATTTAAACTTGCGAGTTCCCCTTGGTTTCAGTTTACCAAACCGTGATGGACTTCCTCAACAATTATATTTTATAAAACAATTGTAGGAAGTGAAAAATGTCCTGATTATAATTGTCATTTTATCTTTGTTAAAAGACGTGTGGGCATATACTTGCGAGTTTAACCGATTTGTCTCAATGTTAACCTACATGTTTTAAAGACACTACCAAGATATTGATTAGGTATTATCTCAGAGCTTACAGATAAGAAATCTATATTGTAATAAGTACCTGTATTACAATATAGAGTTCTTACTCGGTTCTTGGTCGGTAGAGGAAAGGACTAGGAACCTTTTGATTATATTAAACCTGAGGTATTGTCTGTATAAGACTATGTTAAAATCTGTACATCAGCTAGTGTCGTTAATATTAATAATAATAATAATAATAATATCTATGGACGCTTCACACCACGTCAATCTGGCCCCGTGCTAAGTATCCGAAGAACTTGTGTTACAGGTACCAGACAACGGAAATATATTTAATACTTTTACACTATAAACATATTTAAGATTTTTATTATATTAATACACAAATTTAATACACATCCATGACTCAGAAACATTTAAAACTTTTTGTTCCCTCAGCGGGATTCGAACCCGCGACCTCCGGGTCAAGAGCCAAGCTCTGAACCACTAGACCACGGAGGCGTCATATTAGTCTCCGCAGACACAAGAACAGTTAACTTTTGCACTGACTGCGCGTGTAAAAATAATCGACAGGTCAAGCACCTCGGATGCATCTTAAATTTAGCTTTCGTGTCGCAATCAATCTATAACTACTCATATATTTGCATGTATACTGTGCTCTGTAACCAGGCCAATTCAAAATAATATAGATAGGCCGAATGTCGCGTCTTTCTGAAAAGAGGCTAATTTAAATGAAATTCTCTCTATCTTTTGTTCCGATTATCAGACTTGATCCAGTTTGATATATTTTATGTAAACAAAAACATTGAATCCGACCAATATTATTTTATCGAATTTTCTGTCTTTAGGTATCTAATGCATGGTTAATTTAGTAACATTTAAAGATGTTTGGTAGCATTATATAAAATATTGTATGTTTGTTTATATATAAAGCATTTATTTAAGAACACAGTTGTTTTTTTAGGACAATTTAAAAACATTGCGGTCAATTCCATTTTTTTGTCCTGAAAACTTGTCTATTTTAGATTGTTCCTAATTTGATATGTTCTAATTTTGGAAATTCTGTCTGGAATTACATGGGGCATTAAAAAAACCTAACTAGCGTGACAAGTCTAAGGTGCGTTACCTAGCGGTATTCCACTACGGAACGCATGCTTACTGCGAATTAAAAATCGCAAGCCACCATCTATCGAGTGTCGTTGTAAACGTTGTAAGCCCTAATTATATTAATCACTAGAGATAATTAAAATAGTGTCAAATAACAAAGTTATCAACGCTGTTATAGTTTTTCTTCAACCTTCATCATATTGAGTACCATCATGATTTAAAGATCGTGTTTCCGAGGCGTGAACTACGCAGCACGAAAAGTACGTCAGAATTGCCCCCGATAGAGATTCATATGGTTACCCAATGGGAAGGCAATGCATGCCGCATTACGTGTAAGTTTATGTTATGTTGGAGGAAATGAAATATAATGCGGTGGCTGGCAAGATAATTATTGTAATTGGTTTATGTGAACGCCGGTACGTCGTAGAAATTATAATTGATAATTATAATCTAAAGTGAGAGTCGGGGGGATTTGTATATGTCATGTGCAATTTATAATAGCTGTCATACCGATTGCACCGAATTAGCCGGGTACACTAGAGCCATTATTACCCAAGTATGTTCGCAATACACAAGACCACAATCCTATGATAATAATAAATATTATAACACAATTAGTGAAAAGTTGTGCATTAATAGGACATAATATAAACACCCTATAAAACTGATATAAGCAATGGCTCAAAAAACTTTTTCTTATTAGAATTAAAAAAACTAAGAATGCTTTTATTCATGGCTATAATAAACTGTCCTAACATTTTGTATATCAATTCTGTATGACATGTACTGTCACTTGGACAGTACATGTCATGTCAACTAGATTCCACAATGTCTATCTTCTGATAAGTTTAGTGCGTGCTCTATCTAGTAATTCGGTTGCAGTTTCTAGTAAGTTTATAGAGATAACACCACCTAATAATTAATTACGAAATAAAAATATATTGTTAAAATAATAAATTAGTTAAGGTAAACATCTTGCAAAGGTTTATTAAAAGTGTAACAATTAAGAATTAAATTATTAATTTTTAACATTTTTGTAAGCGAAGCAGCTGTCCTATGAAGGGACTGTCCATCATTATCCATTTACCGTTAGCCATATAAATGATAGTAACTTTTTTACGATTGACAAAATGTGTGGAAACTAATTAGATTTAATTTGAGAGTTTGACCTATACTTACATGAATATTTTCTATTAAATAACATTCAGAAGTAGGCTACCTGGTCCCTGGAACGTTAAACGCGTTTATCACGAAATGACATTAGCTGCTCAAGTGGATGATTACCACAAATTAACTAATCGGCCTTTACGTTCGCAGAAGCTAGTTTACCTAAACGCGACTACTAGTATAATGATGCGTCGCTAAATAGCGCATTACAATCATCATTTAAGCGACAAAAGCTATTATGAAATTATTGATTTACATTGAAATAAAAGGTGTAATGAATTGACAAAATAGCGTATCTAATAATTACAATTTGATTAGTATCTATTATAAATATGTATAACAACAATAGCACGTATTAATAGGTAGTGTGGACATAATCTAAATAATTATGCAAATATGTAATAAATAAAAATTTATAATGAAAAATATCAATATGTTCGGCACAATCGCCGAGTGCCGATTGTGCCGAACATATTGATGCGTCGCTAAATAGCGCATTACAATCATCATTTATTTAATAATTTAGATATACAGTTTCAAAAAAGATATATTAGAAATTGATAAAAAAATAACAAATTTAAAATAACTTACAACCGCATTGAGGAGATACCTTGTAGAGATTTTGACATAAAGTCCATAGTATATTTTTGTAACAATCTATACTAAGTAGTTTTTTTATGTAATAATTAACTGATTCTAATCACATAATGTTAATAGTTACAACGTAACTCAGTGCGCTGTGCGGCCGTTACTATAACAAATGCGATTGTAATATTGGAAAGAACGACCTCTATATAATATGCTGCTCGACAATTGTTTATTTATTTTATTTTTAATCAAGACCAAAACTTCTATAGATCTTTCATCCAAATTTAATTTAATCAATTATTCGCTTGTCCGTGGGGTACGGAGTATGAGTAGCACCTCCCCATGAACCATCTTCCCCTGGTTGTCGTAAAAGGCGACAGAGGAAACATATATCCGGGAGCAGCCTTTCCGCTGACAATGTTATTTTCTTCAAACTGCGCTCGCCAACCCGCCCACAAAGAGTATAACTTACCGCCATGAAATATTTTGGAGAAGGCGTCCAGCAGTGGACGTCATAGCTAAAACGACGTATTAGTGGTTGACATGTAAATAACGGAGTAATTTAAACTTTCCAGGGGACTTCGGGCGGTACCAGGGCTTCCAGTTCTTCCTCCACATCCTGGCAGCCATGACCGCCGGTCTTCACATGCTGTCGCTGGTTACTGTTGCCGCAGTACCTGAACATAGGTATATATGTTTGTCACTTTTTACCCTATTGACCCTAATGAACAGAGATGGCATGGTGTTTCTATAACTCCATTCCTATCCGCTTCAGTTACCCCTTACCTTCTGAAGACCTTCGTCCAAGTCCCTACCTATTTATCGTCTAGGGCTTTCCTCAGAGTGAGAACCAAACTGATGCCCAGTTAGTATTACAGAGTTCAGTATGGGTGGGATTATTGCTGCCTTTTTAAATGCTTAAACAATGACATACTATGTTTGTGGGATAAATTTTAATTGTTTAAACATTTGTGCCATTGAGGAGAGTGCAGTTTTAGAATGGTTTATGGCAACTTATATACTATGAGATGGAATAAAACTGAGATGAGAAAATGCAATATTTTAAAAATCTAAACGCTAAATCGATTAAATTGTTACTTACTTTAAAATATTTAATTGGTTTACATGAAAAATATCAATGAGATGAAAAATACATTTTAGCAAGCAAATGGATCTATCATCGACTGGCAAGATTTGCTGTCCACAGGCCCACCGGCTGTCTATAAGCAAGCCGTTATGTATATTATAATTTTTATTAGTAAAATCATTACTCTAGTAGGTTTACCGAGTACTCTAGTTGAAATTAGGAGCCCTTACCCATTCATAGGCGGTCACTGTTTGGCAGAATGACTAGAATAGCCAGTGACTCGAACGCCGCTTAATTTAACTTTCAGTAGATTATATTGTTAGAAGGAGATACTTATTAAGTAATCAATATTCGCTCATTCCGCCAAGTACTTAGTCACAGTTCGAGCCACAGCGAATATAGGCAGTGAAATATTAAGGAAAACTGGTTAATGAGGAAAGTGACAATATTTTAATTATGGAATTTACATCGAGTACTTACAACACAATCATTAAAATCATCAATCGAGAAATGTATCGTCACAACTCACATCACATACCTATTATAATATATTACATAAGATTTTCCTTACCGATAAAGAAATCAAACTTTATATGTATGATCTTGGTAGGTTATAATGAAAACTACAATAAACGCAAACGAATTCATTGCTAAGACAATACGACCTCAGTCGTGTTTCACACCTATGTTCTGGTTTAATATAAAACTACATATCGTAAGGTAAAACACGCATCATAGCTTGCTAGTTTATTCGGATGTTTTATCGTTGCTTACTTCATATGGAGTGACAGAGATAAAAAAGGCAAAAAGGCTATCAGACACTTATCAGTTGATTGAGCATTAGGCCCTTACGCCCGAATACTGAAACACTGATTATAGCTGAGTGCTCTCCTATTCACAGACTGTCACTGTCACTTTTTGTCGGAATGACAAAAACAGCAAGTGCAACGCCACCTAGTTTAACACCAACGTTTCAGTATTCGGCTATTAGTGTTCTAGAAACAATAATTTAGACGTGAACACCGATTTTTTCTACTTTGCATAGCATTTCAGCTTCAGTTTTAATAATTTAGCATAAGCTACGACATGTCGGACGTATTGTGTCAACAAACCGTACGATACGGTAGGAACATATTATAGACCACTCGCGTTAAGTTTGCAAGTAAGTCATCAGTGAAAAATAGCTCATATTACTTCAATTGGTTAATTTAAAAACATCTTAAGCGCCGTTGGTTAATTTGGACATTGACACTGATTAAAACTTCAAACTTCCTGCGAATAGACTATAGAAAGATTTTTAATGCAAAGAATACTAAAATCCGTGTGAACCTTCCGATGTGGACTAGGGGTCGCTTACAGGTCCATGACGCTATCTCAATGTGCAAACAATTGGGAAGATTACATTATGGCTTATTTACTACCTATTCAAAATTTATACCTCATCTCCTTGGGAAAGATGCATGCGCATGAAAAGGAGATGTTTTTTTTTTTTTGCTTGTCGGTGAAAATAGATTTTAACTGTGTGTGCATATAAGACATGCTGCATTTTGAAATACAAAAATCCTTGACTGTATAGTTTTAAGTTGTGCGGATTATGTAAATAATTGCTTATGACTCCGCTCTTCCAATTAACTTTTCCTGATTTTACATACCTACCTACTAACGAATGTCTTTAACTCTGTTTAAAGAGATTTAAGAATTTTTTACGTTTGCTGTATAGAGCAATAATTTGAAGCATAAAATATTGATAGCACAAAATATATTTTAATGTATGTTTTTTTAAACTTACTGCAAAAATGGATAAAAATACTTTATATTTGGTATATTTAGGAATAACATGCTTTATTTTGTGTTTAAATTATTATTTTTTTTGTTTTGCTTTACCTAACTATGATGATAAAAATATGGTTACTGTATTATATCGTATGGTTTTCTAATAACAATAAAAACCTAAGATATTAGAGAAAAATACTGGAGCTATTACGTACTCTAATCATGAGATATAAGAGAAATTACCTCTTATATCCTCTGTTCCTCTACCCCTCTCATAGCATAATATACGTGAGATTATAGATATGCTGATCCGTGGAAATAAAAAAAAAAAAAAAAACAATGCAATTAATAAATTTATGTAATGTTACATGTATCGTGGGGTTTTAATCTTTGGGTTCTCTGCAAGTTTTGTAAGTCATATCGGTTGATGCACAACTGCTAAATGTAATGCTAAAGGCTTTCAATCAAGAACAATTTTTACAGGTCAAAACGAATTTAACTGACAATTTTAATCTAATATTATTAACACTTTCGATAACAAGTAGTAAAAAGAATATATGTTTTATTATTTGCTGTTTTTAAACTGCTTTATGGTATGGGTCAAAGGATTTAATTCTTATTTACATTTAATAAATAGGAAAACTTTTTGGTATCGAGTGTTTTTCGACAGCGTGTAATATGGAAAGTAAGTATAATTCCTGGCAAAAAATATTTATGGAAATGGCTTTTATATAACTAATCGCTTATTTTTACCTTGTTTATTTTATCTACAGCATCAGCCTAACCTATATAATATATTTGTCTCTATTACCCACTTAATTTATCGTTACTAAAAAATGGTATTATGCAACATTGCATGGGGTTTGAAGTGCAAGCATGATGTACATACATAATATTATTTAATACTCACTAAATACATTTTTCAGCATTATTTTCCTGACATATTACACACTATAACATTTAAATCATCCAAGTCATTGATTAGAAAATGGAAATCTTTAGAAGAAGTTACGGCACTATACTTTTAGCTCTTCACAATAATAATTTTTATGAAGCTTTCTACAGTATATTATGTTCTTATTGTTTTGTTGACTTTTATGTGCTTTAAATGTTTTATGTTTTAAACAGACAACAACATTAACTTGTTTATTTGTAATTTTCAGATGTGCTGTAGACGGCCTAGACAGCGCTAATTTCACCGAACCATGGAACTCCACAATTTTGGAGAAAGCAATACCTTTAAATGCACACGGGAAACTGGATTCCTGTAGCATTTATGGTGATAACAATACCGTTGAAATCTGCAACTCCTGGGTCTACGACACCCAATTCTATTCGTCCTCACGGGGCATAGAATGGGACTTTGTTTGCAGCAGACGATGGATGGGAGCCGCAGCCCAAACTGCGTACATGATCGGAGTTCTACTCGGTTCCATAGTTCTGGGAAGATTGTGCGATAAATTCGGTAGAAAAACCGTATTCGTTTGGGCTGGAGTACTCCAATTATTATTTGGAGCTTCGGTTGCCTTTTCTACAGATTATTACACATTCATTGCACTTAGATTCTTATATGGTATATTTGGATCTGGATCGTACATCGCTGGATTTGTACTCACAATGGAATTGGTCGGACCCAGCAGACGAACAATATGCGGAGTTGCATTCCAAGTAATGTTTGCAGTGGGAATAATGCTCTTGGCCGCATGGGGATACTTGATAGACAATAGATTCTATTTACAGATCCTTTATGCATTGCATGCGGCTATACTACTTCCTCATTGGTTTTTAATGGACGAATCCCCGAGGTGGCTCTGGTCCCAAGGCCGAGCGAGAGAATCTGTGGCCATAATAGAAAAAGCTTTAAAAATTAACAGATCGAATGAGATCATCGATACGCCTACATTGGTGTCTCATTGCAAAGCGACCTGTGCTAAGTATTCGGATGATGAAATGGCGAGTACCAGCGACCTATTCAAAACTCCTAATCTGCTCAGGAAGACCCTAATTATTTGCGGCTGCTGGTTCGCTAACTCTGTGGTGTACTATGGTCTATCGCTCAACACCGGTAAACTGAACGGCAACCCCTACTTTATAATGTTTTTAATGGGTGTCGTCGAATTACCTAGTTATGTAATAATTATATATTGTCTCGATCGCATCGGTCATAGAGCACTGATAAGTACAATGATGTTGTTAGGGGGTATTTCGTGTTTAGTTGTAGTAGCATTACCACACGGTTCTACTTCAGCCACTGGAGTGGTTATGATTGGAAAACTATTTATATCAGGCTCATATTCAATAATTTACAAATATTCAGCGGAACTGTTTCCAACGGTAGTGCGCAGTTCTGGTGTCGGCTTAGGCAGTATGTGCGCAAGTGTGTCGGGTGCCTTTACTCCTTTGATAAGTCTCCTAGATACTCTTGATCCAAAAATACCAACTATTATATTCGGATTCCTCGCCCTGTTCTCGGGATTCTCCACATTCCTGCTCCCTGAAACGATTGGTCGTAATTTGCCTCAATCTATACAAGACGGTGAAAAGTTTGGTATCGGCGACACGTGCTTCACAAATTGTAGTGGGCGGCGAATCAGTGACAGCTCGATCGATTTGCCTGAAACTATGATACCACTTGATTTGAATGAAAAGAAAGCGTAAATTAAATAACCCATTAAAAAAATGAAACAACTATATATTTTAATTACGATATGCATAGTGCATACCTAATTATAAGGTGTACTTAAAATTTTACTTACAAGGGTCATGAGCTACTAAATCTTCATTACAAATATTATGTTTTCCGTCGAGGTTGTAAACTACTTGCAAAACCTGACATTTTTCCTGCATCAAGACCCAAACAGCATTAGCGAAAGGCTTTATAAACTTTGCACAACATGTTCATTTGTACGTTATCGTTATGCAGAATCAAATAATTAATTATCAGACGTTCAAACTTTTTTATTTTCAACAGGATCTGAAATTTTGTGCATATTATGTATCTTTATGAGAGGATTGTTATTATCACAGACAATACTCATAGTAGGGGTGCCTACTTACTATAATCTATGAGTGCCTGCATTTAAAAAATTTAAGACGCATGTTTATGCTTCTAGAGTAAAAGCAAGTAGCGTACAAGAATAATGAATTTGTAAAACAATGCCAGTGAGTTCTATCCAGTAATTTAGGTTTAGTTAAGTTAGTATAGATCCATTTCCATTTTTTTTTATATTTGATTATAATATTAACGTTTTTAAATGTTGCTGCATTTTTTAGATTTTTTAGATCAGTTTGTTTATAATTTTTACCGCATTTTGGAAAGTTTTTAGTTCCACTTGGTCATCCCACGTTTGTGCAGTACGATTCGAACTTTCCCAAAAATTGCACACATCAATTTATTAATTTCTCTACAACTCTCTATCCCAGTTAAGTAATAAATTTTGAATCAAAATAAGTTAAGACTTAATAGTGGTTAGTGCCAATTTTATTATGCTTATGATAACTAGTCAGATTTCATATTATGAAACATTAGACTGGATTTTAGAATACCGATCTTTACTAGTTTAAACAGTAAATAACATAATTATACATTTTGTACCTAATGTTCCTTCTTTTAATATTTAAAATGTCACTGTGTAACCAAACCCTATTCAAACGTATTATATTCGGCAAGTCTGAAAATAGATCGTGGAAAGTAACAGTTTATATACCAGCAAGTGGTAAAGCTGAAAAACATTTAATGGGTCTGGGATGTTTCTAAACTATTAGGTTAGGTAGATTTCAATGTACGTAGGAATTTATTTTTATAAATTAGTTTTATATATTTTGTTTTTATTTAGTATTCAATAATATGTATGTTGTTATCACACACAATACAACTGAATTATGATTATCTATAAATCAATGCAGGCCTACAATATATATTAGATATGTAGGTACATGTATGAATAAGTAGGTATTTTTAAGGATTTATGAAGATATTTTAATACAAGTACCTACGCGGAATTAATCAAAATCACTATAGCTAACTTTTGGACCAATATTAATAAAAAGTTTATTATTTGTAAGTAATTATAATTATATACACAATATTTTGAAAAAATGTGTGTTAAATAGGCTAGTCTTAAAAATTAACAGTTTTACAGATTTTAAAGAAAGAAATGTTTGCTGCCTGCGAGTGTATAACATTACAAGGGTATTTTTTATTAGATTTCATTAAACATAATATTTTTGTGTTAATGTTACTAGGTAGGTACTGTTTTACGTGACGTGGTAGAAATTACATTTGTATAAGCACGTTCTTTTTTCCTATCTACCTATTTGTGGGTATAAAATACAGGTATTTTATTGTTGTTAGGAACTGACGTTGTTACTTATACGTAATACCTGAGTGCTGTATAATAACAATATTACTTTTTGTGTGACTTAAGTTTTTTTTTACTTAATAAACGTTAATAATAAAACTGTTTATTTATTACATCCCTACTAATAGTTAGTAGGTACCTACCAATCCAAATAGGTACCTACCTACTAACTCAAGTGTCTCAATTTAATTGCGTTACACAGAGAATACTGAGACATACGAGTAGTAAGTTTGTATCTACTAAGAAGCTCATGTTTATAACTAGAAACAACATAAGTACCTAACTAAAATATTATGAAAAATAATAATTTATTGATTAAAGATTAAAGTAGAGCGGATCATACAATTTTAGTCACTTCTAAGGGTAGATTAATTAAAAGGGCTATGCATCTTTATCCTCTAGGCTCTATAGTAGATATGACATACTATCTATATATAGATAAATAATAATACGATCTAAATAATAAATAATCAAAGGCTGCATTTAAATGCATTATACAGCGATTATTCAATATCTATAAGAAAAGTTGTAAGTATTATTTTTAATTCTAACTAAGCAAATACCTACAATCTACATGAAAACCTATACATACTCGTGATATGTGTCATAACATATTTCGTTGAGCAAACAATTAGGATATTTCTCAACATTTATGGTGTACTTTGGTAGTCTTGGTATAGCCTAGGTTATGAACCAGATAAAGGCCTAGATCGATCGATCGTTCTATCAAAATTCTACTTTGTGGGCTAAAAACACTAAAATGACGCAAAAAAAAAATGTGTTACAGATGCTGGATCGACGGTGTAGATACCATGAACACCACCGCACCATGGAATTCTACGGATGTTCTGGCTGCCATACCCCGAACACCCGCCGGGGCACTAGACAGTTGCCACATGTTTTCCGAAGATAACGAAACCATATCATGTTCTAAATGGGTATTTGACACAAGGTACAGGACATCATCCCGCGCGATCGAGTGGAATCTCGTGTGCGACCAAAGATGGAGAGGAGCTATAGCACAAACTGGATATATGTTAGGAGTTTTTACTGGAGCCATCTTTTTGGGAGGCTTAGCGGACAAAATTGGACGCAAAACTGTGTTTTGCTGGTCTGGAGTCTTACAATGCGCTCTGGGCGTAGCGGCTGCCTTTATACCTGAATACTGGAGCTTTTTAGCAGTAATGTTCTTTTATGGAATATTTGGATCTGCGGGGGCGTATATCCCTGCCTTTGTACTGACGATGGAACTTGTCGGGTCTAGCAAACGTACTGCATGCGGTGTCACTTTTCAATGTCTGTTCGCTTTTGGCATAATGTTGGTGGCCGGTTGGGGAGCCTTAATAGACAACAGACAAATCTTGCAGGTAGTTTATGGATTACACGGTCTTTTACTGTTCCCTCATATTTGGATAATGGATGAATCTCCTAGGTGGCTGTGGGCTCAAGGTAGATGTAAGGAGGCCGTAGAGATAGTACAAAAAGCTTTGAAGTTCAACAAATCCAACGAAACCTTAGATAAGGCAGACTTAATATCTAGAGGAAAACTATCGATTTCAAAATCATCAGACGAACCGTCGGCGAGTACTGGGGATCTATTCAAAACGCCCAATTTACGCAACAAGACGCTCATCGTTTGTTTATCTTGGTTTGCAAATTCACTAGTTTATTATGGGCTGACTTTAAGTACAGGAAAATTAGAAGGCAACCCATATCTCATAACGGCAGTGTTCGGTTTGGTCGAATTACCGAGCTACGGTGCCATTATATATTTCCTAGACATTTGGGGCCGGAGATTGCTGATCAGTTCGATGATGTTAATAGGAGGAACGGCATGTATCGCTGCTGCTTTCATACCTTCTGGCACAGTATTGTCTACCGTAATAGTCGTCGCTGGAAAACTGTTTATAGCTGGATCATTCGCTATAATTTATAACTATTCAGCTGAGCTGTTCCCAACTGTGGTGCGCAACTCCGCGATGGGCTTAGGTTCTATGTGTGCCAGATTGTCAGGAGCGTTGACTCCTTTGATAACCTTATTGGATTCGTTTGATCCGAAAATTCCTGCCGTAACTTTCGGTATTGTCGCTCTAGTTTCGGGCTTTTTATGTTGCTTCCTGCCCGAGACAATGGACCAACCTATGCCGCAGTCTTTAGCGGATGGAGAAAACTTTGGTAAAGGCGACACTTGTTTTACCAGTTGCTTGGGTAAGAAGAGGAAACATGAGGACCCCGACGAGAAAGCAGCAGAGTCTATGCTTCCATTACAAGATATGGCCAAAAAGGTTTAGACTGACTTTGTAAACTTTTACGAAATTCGGAAAATCCGTCCACCACTGAAAATTCGGAATGACCTGATAATACTTTTTCATAATGCTCATTGCTTCCTAATTATCATAAATGTACAAATGACATTAAAGATCTTCCAATATTTGAGTCATTGTAAAATTATTATTAATGATTATGCATTGTAATCGATTCAATTTTATATTACACGGGGTGTTCTTTATACCAGTACCTCGCCTTAAATTGATTTAACTACCTAGCTTATCAAATAAATCTACGTCTACATTTTTGTAAATTTATCTTTACTATTAATAACCTAAGTTGTAAGTACACCTAATTACCTAAGTACTCCATGAATTGCCTTAAATAAATAAATAGGGAAGTGCCTAATTATTTACCAAAGTCATAATTTATACCTAATAATATTCCATTCTATTTTATTGTTTTAAACAGTAAATAATGTTAAATGTAAGTAAGTATATTGTGATAATCTAATGATAAAATGTAATAACCTACATCACAGTTGAGTTACCATCTCGTACAAATTTTACAAAACAAATTTAAGCTTTCGATAAATTACATACTGTAAGTATAATACATATCATTGCTTGGCTGTGGAGTATGTTATACCAACCTACCTACTACTAGTAATAAAATATTATCTTGTCTAAAAATACTGTGAAAAATATCAAGTAGTTACCTATTTTATTTACCTGTATTTTCGTAAATAATATTATAATGTAAGCAGGCCAAGTTTATCTGGTCAAATATCTACAGTCTACGTAAAACTGTCTACTTATGCAGTCTACGTCTAAGAATATAATAGATATTGTTTGTGCCCATTTCACCAACACATGTTAAAGTTGATCATTCATTAAATATGTTGTCCCCATCGTATTTCCTGTCAATAAATGAGAAGGCGTGATATTTAACAAGCCGGTAACACTAAAAAGTGTTGGTGAAATCGGGACTTAACCTTATAGGCTAACCTTTAATCTACACTAGTTTACCAACTTACCTACGTTTCAAAACGATACAAATATGAGCACTAGTGTCAAGTACCTATGCACATCTAAGAAGACTCTACTCATCAATAAAACACTTTTATAAGTGTTTAATTGTTAATAAACATTTCTTTTGATAGTTCCTAGATGACTTTTAAAATAAATGGGAGTAGATCGTATCTGTTACGAATGTTACTATATAGGTAAAATGAGTCCCACCTACAGTGGCGTGTTATGTATGATACCTAGTTCCTTTTGGAGTAGATTAAGAGTTCAAGAAGCCAAAAGGCATTTAATAAGTACCACCAGTACCTATTCCACCAAATCATGCCCAATAAAAAAAAACGACCGAAAGCTTTTAAAATGATTGCATAAATTATTGATATGCATGCTGCATTTATATGACCACTAATGTTACTTCCAAAATATAATCAATCACATTACAAAATATAAATAAATACTTTAAAAAGAGTGTTCGATGAACAAGGCTTGGAATAATATATATTATTCTAGGTCTTGAATAATAAACATTATTATGCATAGGTAATATGCATGGCAAAATTATGAGCTTGAACCTTATTAGATTAGGTTAAACTATAAGTCTGTAGGTACCTATAGCTATTGGTAAATTATATTGTATTGTATGTGCCTAATATGATTAAGTATGAAAACTAAAAGATGCTGTAATGAATTTATCTAGATAATTAGATAGGAGTTAGCGCCTAATAATCATGACATAGCATCTAACAAGTCATGTTTATTCATAGATAGCCCAACGTACCATGAATACATCTTATAGGCGCCAACCCTTATCTAACGATTCCTAGGCCCGTATTTATAATAAACAAGTTTCAAACTCGGTCCCAAAAATTTCGATGGCAATCTACTTGAGATACTTGAGACCTATTTTACAGATTTTGCAGGGACAGTTGCGATCGCAATTCTTGAGACCGAGTTAAGATTTTTTCATTAATACTGGCCCTACATTTCGTATCCTAAACTTATTGCCAAACAAGCAGGGCGTTGTGAATTTGTTGTAGATAAATACCTAATGCTATTATATATGGTATACCTTTATGCACAATATATTATGTTTTTTATATGACTACTTCCGTTATTTCATGACTCTCATTTCAATCATTTAGTGTTTGCTTCTGTATCTATCTGGGCTCCTGCTTATAAAAAGATAAATATACCTAAGTACTCACGTTTGTATTATTACTTAAGTGTAAAAATAGGAGTATTGTGTCACTGTTCACTACTTACATGTGACTTTACAAAATCACTAGAGCAACTACAACTTGCGAACCAGCGCGGTATCTGCGACAAACCCTATTGGTAGTATCACAATAGGGTGTGTCATTGAAAACATACAAGAGAAAAACTTTGTATTTACGTTGACTCGCCTACAAGTTTGGATCCATATAGCACAATATTATCATTAATCAACATTGTTTGATTAGTTAATTATAATACGTATTCATGTCATCGTCGGGTCACAGATCAGAATTTAATTTATTATAGCTGGCATTCAAAAGGTTTCTTCAGAGAGCTCAAATTTCTTTGCAGATTATACTACGCCAATAAGTATTGCATACAGACTAAAAGGGTAAAAAGGCCAATTTTGCTTTAACCGTAGTATGTTATGGCATTAGTTAATGATACGCAAAAATTTGCCTACATTGCCATAAGTAGGTACTCATTGAATTGTTACGAATGCATTACATAGACATAAAATGGGTAAGTATATTTAAATACAGACTACAGAGTAAGGTTACGCATCTACATTGTTACTATGATACACCACAGTTGCTGACGTTGATTAAGTACTACTATGTACTTTTTTGTGCTCGCGCCTGTGTGGTACTTCAAGGGCTCACGCTGTCTAATATGGATGACGTGTAGACTAGACTAGGTAGGTTAGTCGTCGTTTCAGCTATGATGTGCACTGCTGGTGGACTGGACATAAACCTCCATCAAAGCGTAGTAAAGGCAACTGGGTCATACAAAATGGGAAGTCCATTAAATATAATTGACTTCCCATTTTGTATGTCCCAGTTGCCTTTACTCACCACGCTTGGCAGGCGGTTGGCAAGCACAGTGTCTGTAGAAACGCAGCTGCCTATTTCCGGATATAAAATCCCTTTCGCCTTTTACCCAAGGGAAAGACGATTGGTAGGTGAGTGTGAAATATAAATAAAACCGAATATAAACTCAATAATATTATATTTACACCAAACAATAAACATTGAAATCACAGTGAGATTAAAACGACATTAAATTATGTACGAATATGCAGATATATTATGTCAGTGTTTAACATATTCACAAATATATCTCACAAATCACAATTAATAACGTATTATACATTGTATGTATATGTAGCCTGTAGGCTTATAACTATGTCTTAAAATACAATTTAATTCTTATACTTCTGAACCATTCGTTGGTACCTATACATTGATTACAAAACAACACAAGATATTATATTTGACTGACTTGGGTTAATGTTTTTTATGTTAGTTATTATTAGTTAAGCCATGAAGACGTGCACTGGGTATTTTTCTTCTTAATGGACATATTAGGGGTAGGTACAGTAATTCCTGCTTGCCACATTCAATCCTTTCTGCTGCCTTTTACTGTTTTTTACAACTGATCACAAACTTGTCATATTATTCGCATAATCTTCCCAGCAAACGACAGTATTTTCAAACATTTAACAATAGGTAGATTTAGTAATTTAAAGAGTTTTAAAGTAACTACATATTCTACTAACTACATGCAGCGGAATTTAAGTGTCACATGCACCTACTTATTATAATTAAACAAAATTACAATGTACAATGTACAATCAAAGTGACTGACACATACTGAACTTATTTAAAACCTTTTAAGTTGGTACCTAAGTTTTTATTTCTGGACTTACGTAGTAACCAATACTTAATCTGTGTTCTGGACGGAGCGACAGCGTAACAATTTGAGGGTAGTATACGTGTGATTGTATTTATGTATTAGCACAACTCGTATTTAGTAGTAAGTAGTAACTAACTGGGACCAAATATAAAGTAAAGATAGAGCTATGCGAACCACTCAGTGACGCCGATCTAAAGTCTAAACCACGCCTCGCCGTGTGGTAGTGACATGCGCATTGTGCACACGTAACTACCTACGTAAGGCAAGTTGTGTAGTTTTTAAGGTACCTACCACAGAACTCAGTGGGTAAAAGGCGACCCTATTAATAAGACTTCTCTGTTTGTCAGTCTGTCACTAGGGTTCGAGCGCAACTCTACTACTTACATAAAAACCGGCCTCAGTTTTTATTTGGAGTTGTCTTCACTGTTTATTTGGTCTGACCTAACTAGTAACCGATTAACAATACTTGACGTGAACGTGTTGAATATCAATATTACAAATTTTCATTAAATATCAATTAAGTATTTTAAATGTAAATCAATACATAATGCAAGTAATAAATAAAAATATAGAACCACTTGTTTTTGTGAGACGTCACATTTTATGTACTAAACATAATACAACTAAGCAGTTTGCTATAATAAAAAAAAATGTTGCATATATTATATTTGAGATTTCAGATACTTGTACTTCACAAGTGATTATATTTTGCCTAATACCACAACTAAAACTAAACATTGGTGTCATGATAGATTTAGGCAGTCTCACAGTTTCTTACACAATGATACACCAACCTCTTTAACTCTCAACTGTCGCTTTTAAGTATTTATTTTAATTGTACCATTATTAATAAATCTATAATTGGTAGGTATTATTCAGCTATTTCAATACTACATCAATTAGGTATATAATGTGTATTGTGTAGCCTAATCATTTTTGCATCTACTAAAGATAAACAAAAGCAGAATGTATAGGCCAGTGTAACAGTGGAGCTAGAAATACAATAGACTAACGCGACTCTTTCCAAGTTCTAGTATAGAAAATAAAAAATAAAAAAACCCCCCGACTTAGCATGTAAAGTTTCTATCACACCTAACAAAGTCATAGATAATTTTGCGACGCGTTCCCACATTCTAACAGTAGAACAGGAGCAGACCGCGTTTGTACACATGAAATAACCAGACCTTTATATGTAACAAATTTAAACACTTAATGACAAACTTATGTTCATCTATAAATATTATAACTATATCTCACTAGATAGCCCATAGCACTAGTCTACATTTCGTTCCAAAAATAGGACTCTTAAACTTGTAAAATATCCATAAAAACTAAAATGTACTAGCGCAGTGCTGTAGCGCCTATACATTTCTTCTTTTTAAATTTAATACTATTCTTTTATTCTGAAGCGAACCCTGCATTCATTAAAATGTGCTGATATTAATTTTAAATACAAATAAACTTAGGTAAACTAGACTAGAAGTATCCATTTTCAACCCATTTAAACTTCATAAGCCAATATCATTAGATGAAAATATTCACATAATGTAGGAAAAAGCTGCTTAATATTTTTAACTAAAATAACTAAGATAATAGTTCTGCAAGGTTATTCATTTTTACAATGTTTGGTGATAATTAACTTTGTGGTATTGAAAATATGAATTACAATAACATCAGATAGTAAAAAGGAAGGCCAGGACATGTCATGACAATTACATAAGTATTTTTGTATGATTTACCTTATTATGTGTGATTCAACACTACTTTTACCTGTATGAAATTTATATAGTTAAAAATATTAGAGCAAAAATCTGAAATTACATTACTTAATATTATCATAAAAAGAGATATGGCAAAAATAAATTATTTCATAAAAAGTTTTTATGTAACCTATTATAACAAAGTTTTAATAAATTTAATACTTCTAATAGGATATGCTATGTTGCATAAAATATAATATTGTCATAATACATAGTATAATCCAAATACACAATATGTGTCTCAGGCATTCTAAGTACAAACATAAGTAGCTTAGGTGATAACATAAATAATATTTTATAAAATAGCACCAAACAAAAATAATAAATTAAAATAAAATAAACACTGTAGACTTAATAAGTATTGCCAAAGTAGATGATTTGATATAAAGAGAAATAAAAGTAGAATAAAAATGTGTACTTTCCATACTGCATTAATTGATTGCTTCTTTGGCATGTATGAATTGACAAGATGTAAAAAGCATTTGAAATTCTACATTTGAAACCATAAAAATATCAATATTCAGGACAGCGAGTGTGGGGTATTTGACAGCTGACTTGTTTAGGAACACCATTGTCTGCAGAGAGTGCAGTATGCACTATTATGGCCGGTTGAGTCGGAGTAGGCGCATGTAACTCGTGGCTTTCTCCCGGTGCTAAAGTAGCAAGTGCCGCTAACAGATCATGATTCACAAGTGGCTCACCTTCTTCTCGTGGCTCCCATCCTATCGGAGGACTGGCTGGAGGCGATATAAGGAATTGTTTAACGGGTGCCGGTGGCCTAAGATTTTTCAAAGAAATTGGAGTTACTGGTTGAGCGAAATAACAATTGATGCACGAATTGTAAAATGGATACTGATGAAGTTGTATTCTGGCGTTCGCAGCCGCCAGCGGACTGTCGTAATTAACACGTAATCGTCTAAAACTCCTTAGCCACTGAAATGTTGTATTGTCAGAAAATGTACGAAATAGATCTTCCATTTCTCGCTTCAATTTCTCGTCAGCGAAAACATTACTATGAATATTAGTAACGATTACCGACTTTGGTAGGTCGTCGAGTTCATTTAGTTCATCTTGGCAATCACTTTCTTGTTCCAAATCAGGTATATTTGGGTGAATGTTAGGCATGCCATCTTCGGGGTTGATGTAAACTTCGTCTTCCACAAAAGTTTCGTCCTCTTCCTTGTTGGCCATTGTACAGGCTAAGTAAAATACTAATGTTATTGAATAGTGGATTCAGATTTACTAAAATTATCGATCACTAAAATCAGAAAAGCACTTTTGTCGCAAATATTTTTCAAACAAATCGATCGACGATCACAAGTCAAATGTCAAAAGTTTTTTTTATTGTTACTTTCAGACTAGGCAAAGAGTAAAGATAAGACCGAAGATCTAATATATACTTTTAGACAATTTGTATGAAAATTATGTAGTATGTATGAGAATATTTTTATACGTTACCCACATACATATGAATACCGTGCATAATATGATAACACCTACCGAAAAGAGCATAGAAGTTCACCTGTAGAGTGTCATAAATAGTAGAGTAATAAAAAAAAGTATATCATGTAGACATTGACATGTTTGACACTCACTTGACAAATTTGACAATGAATCTATTAGCCGTATTTTTATTTTAGGTTAAGCGTCAGCACTCAGCGTACCTACTGAATTTATTTATAAGTTTAAAAGATTATAAAGATAAGTCTTGGATAATTTTCTGAGTCAACAAAGTCTCCGACTGGAAAATAATGAAAATGGCAGGACTAGAGTCAATGGTAGTTGAAGAAGTTAAGCCGGTAGAGAAGCCAGTGGATAGAGAGAAGGTAAACAATTATGTTTTTAGCAAAAATCAATAACAAAAAGTTATTACGTTTTGTTTATTCAAGCATACCTATTGCCCTAATTAGCTAATTATTAAACTGTATAGCATTTGCCAACGGTAAAAACGGGCAATAGGTATTGATTACTTATACGAATTATGTTATTAGTTTCAGTCTGCAGCTTTGCTCTCGTAAAGTGAGGTTTTAATAAATTAAATGGCTTATTCTTAATTCTGATGTAGGTACTTGTTAATTTTGGAACAACTAATATTTCAATTTAATCTCTATGGAGGAAAGTTCTATTGCAATGTGTATGAAATGCTTAAAGTGACAAGCATAGCACGAATTTAATTTTAATTATATTATGTCTTAAACTTTGACTCCGTCTTCCGTTTTAAATAGCTTCTGAAAATGCAACATAATTATTGTCATCTGTAAAAATTTGTTTTTCTCAACAATTGATAACTGATTTGAAGGCAGTAGTAAAATTTATTTTAACACATAATATGTAGATTTTTATAACCTTATTCATTAATTACAGACATGCCCACTATTGCTTCGTGTGTTTTGCTCCACCGGTAGACACAACTCTCCAGGGGACTATGTGCGAGGAAATGTTCCGCAAAATGAGCTTCAAATATATACCTGGATGGATGCAACTCTTAGAGAACTGACGGGCTTAGTAAAAGAAGTAAATCCAGAAACCAGACGTAAGGGAACATATTTTGACTTTGCCATAGTATATCCTGATCAGAGAACTCCAACATATCGTATGAGAGAAATTGGTGTGACTTGTTCGGGACAGCGAGGAGGGGATGATAATAAAACGCTCTCCCAACTTAAGTTTCAAATCGGACATTATTTAGATATATCTATTACTCCTCCAAACAGAATGCCACCTCAAATGAGAAGACCACAACCATACATGAATAACAGACCATATTGATAAGAATAAATATTTGTACTGTATGTGTTCTTCTTATAACAATAAACAATGAAATATAATTTCGTTTTTTTTGTGATATTTTATCATTATAGGTATTACATATTCTATTATGTAAAGGAAAGTGTGCAGAGAGCTATATTTTATGCATAGCTTCCTTCTTCCAATTAAAGCTAATCTCATCTACAGGGTTATATATATATACCTATTATGATTCTGACCCTTACATATTATAGAACAAACTCCTCTGCTGCTGTCTGTCTGACTTTGTAATAAACTCAAATGCTATTGCACCTATCTTCATGCTGTTTTCACCAATGGATAAACTCTATCCATTATAAGAACTACTCGGTTCTCGAGGAAGGTCTTAGTGTATTGAACCTCAAACCTTTGAAAAGTGAATCTCGTAGGTGGCTATTCGAATTTATTGTCAAAGAATGTTTCACTATATTGAAGATATATTAAAAAATAATACCTAGTAATTACAGATAATATTGTACCTTATTAAAAATTAAACAATATACCAGTTTTAAAATCATATTTATTATTGCATGATCAAAAAGATCAGCTCAATAACAAACACTTTTTGATAGACGCCACACGACGCATATCTGTCTTAAGATAAAGCTCCTAAAATAAATATTTACTTAAAATTATTGATGACTCGCTGCTCTGAATGGCCTCTTTGATTTTTTGCCCATAGCGGCAAGATCTATGGTAATACCGTTAGGGAGCACGGCTTTATTCTCCTGGTAATCTACGTAGCCTTTCTGTTCTGGAGTTTCTTTCGTTCTATCACAAGCTATTCCAGTCTCGTAATTGTACTCTCTCTTAAGACCGTCGGGGTCGATGTATCCGTATTTACCTCGCGTGATGCAGTCGATACCGATGGTCTCCTCCTTGAAGGAACCGTCGTCGTTTTCGAAGCCCCACACAATTGTGCCGTCCTCATTTTCTTCTCTAAATTTCCTGATGATTTGTGCCACTGGTTTCTTTTCCCTGTTGTTTGAAGGTACGTATCTCTGTGGTGCGGCGTTCTTCACCGGCGCGCGAACGGGCTCCTGGGGCCTCTGTCTGATGGGCTGAGTTGGGTAATCGTCCTCATCATCGATGAAAGGCTTAGGTTCGGGCCTGAAAGAGGGTCGCTGGGGCCTGCTCGAAAGAGGTTGTATCCTCGCCGGTTGGGGCCTAGATGCGACTTCGTTTCTTATCGGGCTGAACGATTGGGGCAGCAGAGGCCTGTATTGGGTCGGTCTGATCGGCTCCGGCTTCGGTGGGCTGGGCGTGGTTTGAGGGTACGAGTTGAAGGCACTCGGCGGTTTCGGTTGAGAAGTCGTGGTGAAATCGAAGAAATCGTTTTGTGAATCTTGCGTGGAGTAGTTTGGCACGTACGCTGTGGGTGTATTGATTTCGATGTCATCTTCGGGTTCCTCCGTGACGGGTTTGGCTTGCTCCTCGAGCAGCTGCAGGTTAGGTCTGGGCGCGGCGTCGACGGATTTAAAGGACGGGCGGGACAGACCGGGCCTTCGGATTCTGGCGACTGGACCGGAGCCCTGGACTGGGGCTGCTTGTAGTCTACCCTGGCGGAAACCTCCTCGCGGGGGTCCACCTACCGGGATAGCCCCGGGTATCTGCAGCCGTGGCGGTGCGGGGGCATCATATTGTGCATATACTGTTACTATCGACAGCAGGCATATCTGGAACGAAGAAAACAAACAATTAGTTGATTTTATTACACCGATAATAGAAAGTTACCATGATCAAATGATCATTGAAAACAATAGACTCAAACTTCTAGATTAGAGTAAAACGAAGATTAAGGTTTTTAAACTTTGTATTGTAAAATCGATTCTTATAGTCTCATATTGAATGACCAATAAAACAAGGCGTTTGATGTATTCAGCTGCATTGCAATAAGTATTTTACGGAATGCGTGCCGCGCCAAGCAATCGGCATACTTTCGAGTGTTTGGCCTTTACTGACAAACCTGCGTGCAATATAACAATCATACTAAAATGCGATTGACAACATCACTGTTACGTTTATTGAAAATAATTACAATGAAGGCAAGACACGCCTAATGTTAATTATCATACATGTTTAATATTTCTTAAGGGCGATTAACTTTCAAGAGTATGTAGTAATGAAATTAAATGGTGCATTTAAGTTTAAGGCGATGTACGGGCATTACTGTGTTGTTAGATTTATTACGATTATGTATTTTCTTTTACAGAAAGTCCTTAAAAATAGTATGCAATATCGTATATGCAATATCGTTATAATATTATATATATATTAATGTACACAATTGTTGGATACCCAAATTACCCAATAATGTGTTCTTCACTCGACTAAATAAATATAATTCTATAATTTCATAAGAAATTTTCATTTCTTGGCCTGCGTTGAGGCACCTCGTCCTAATAGGTACTCCTTTTTTATTAGAAGGTGAGAAACGATTAAAATTAAATACTTTAATTTATTTAACTAACAGGGATACCAGGGATTTGCCTACAGGGTGTAGGTAAATTACTTTTAAGATAAAATTACATTTCAGTATTCAAGGTAAAATATATACAAGGTTGCATTGGATAATTGATAAATTGGCCGATTTACAGCAATAATGACAAATTCAACCAATTTTATAACGGATTTTCTCGCAATACGTGGAGTTTCTCCGATACAACATCCGGTGTTGCAACTACCAAATTATGTTTTTCACACGATGATAAATAAACATAGAACCACTCAAACGTAAGCTGAAGTACTTACGCAGATACAATATATGAAGTAAAAACCTATAAATATATTTTTTCTGTTGGAAAGTAGTAGGACATACTAGTTATTGTTATGTACTATGTATCTGAACCTACTTTGTAATTATCAAAATATAAGTCAACATCAAGATAAATAGATCGAATATTATGTATACAAGTTACCAACTATAAACATATTTATATTGTTATAATAAACACGTTAAAAAGGAAAGAGAGAAAGAATTTTCATAGTAAGTAAGTATACATTTTTATTACCTAACTAGCTGACCCGTGCGGCGTGCCCATTTCTTTGAACATGGAAACCGTGTAAACCTTCCCGGGACTTCCACGAATATTTCAAGACCAAAAATAGCCGAATCAGTTCAGCCGATCTCGAGTTTTAGCGAGACTAACGAACTGCAATTGATTTTTATATAGCCTATGTTACTCAGTGGTTATGTAGCTTTCTAATGAAAAAAGAATTTCCAAGTAAAAGAAAGTCCAGTACTTTTTGAGTTAAGTCTGTTACTATTCAAATCGGTTCAAAACACACGTCATACAGAAAGTCGGTAAAATTTATATGGTGGAACAATCTGCGAAAAAATCGGCCATAAGTGGTGGTGGACTGTCGCATAGTAGATCGTATTAAACACCTCTTTTTCTCGTTAAAACTATATTATAAGAGTAACTGGCCGCGTTCGGGGGCTTGTTTTTAGACGCATGCGCTTGTAAAGTACCAATAAACATCTTTGACGAATGTCAAGTTATCAAAAATTTAAAATAAATTGACAGGTAATCTATATCTATTTACATTACACTTATAATAAAACTGTAGAGAGGTCAATTCTGTACATTGAATATTTTTTCAAAATACATATTGGAGGATGATTGGCGATCGATACTGATTCCAAAAATGCAATTAGTAAAATTTTTGTCTGTCTGTCTGTCTGTCTGTCTGTCTGTATGTGCACGATGGGAACAAAAACTACTGAAGGGATTTTAACCAAACTTGGTACGATTGTAGCCCATATTCCTGGGCAGGTTATAGGCTATATAACATAACGCTACGATACATAGGAGCCGAGCAGTGACGATAAATTTGAAGCAAGTCGGATGAATTTCGCGCGCGCGGCCTGCGGTCGAACGGTTCGTGCGGGGGGCGCGGGGGGATCGCTTACACAGTGACGCGAAGCAATAGAACGTGGCACTAAAGTAGATTAGAACATCAAATAAGTACCTAACTATCAGGATTTTTTTTCTGGGAAAACAGTGTTTTCACAGTGTCATAATAATATAAAAAATTGTATTTTTGAAATTGCTTCACAAATTGAAATAAATTATCATTTTTTGTATAAAATCAACTTAATTAACTGTATAATTAAAAGAAAGCCTTTCGCGATAAACTAAAAAACGGGCAATTAAGCGGTTTTTGGAAAGCTATTTATACCATCACGGTATTAATCCTTATCATTTTTAATACGTTAGTTGGCTTAAGCATTCCATGAAGACTATAATATTTGCCCTTTATACCATGCAAATATAATGAGTAGTTTAGGAAATATCGTCGTCGTCGTCGTTTCAGCTTTTTACTGTCCACTGCTGGACATAGGCCTCTCCAATACATTTCCAGTGCGACCGGTCCATTGCCACCTGCATCCAACGTGACCCGGCAGTTTTCACCAGGTCGTCGGTCCATCTGGCAGGTGGCCGTCCCACACTGCGCTTGCCAGTACGTGGCCTCCACTCTAGGATCTTTTTGCCCCATCGACCGTCCAATCTTCGTGCTATGTGGCCGGCCCATTGCCACTTCAGCTGGCTGATCCTACGGGCAATGTCAGCAACCTTAGTTCTTCTACGGATCTCCTCATTTCTGATTCGATCACGTAGAGAAATACCGAGCATTGCCCTCTCCATAGCACGCTGAGCGACATTGAGCCTTTTGAAAAGATCCTTCGTGAAGCACCACGTCTCAGAACCGTAAGTCATCACTGGTAACACACATTGGTTGTATACCTTTGTCTTAAGGCACTGAGGTATTTTAGACGAGAAGACGTTGCGTAATTTACCAAACGCTGCCCAGCCGAGCTGGATCCGTCTACTGACCTCTCTCTTAAAGTTGGACCTACCTAATCGGACAGCCTGCCCTAGGTATATATATTCGTCAACAACTTCAAGAGTAGAGCTCCCAACAGTTAGTGCGGTGGGTGCAACATGGACATTGTGCATGATCTTTGTTTTGTCCATGTTCATTTTAAGACCCACTTGTTGAGAAACTCTATTGAGGCCACCGAGCATGCGCCCCAAATCTTCCAGCGATTCTGCCATGACTACTATGTCGTCGGCAAATCGAAGGTGAGTGATGTATTCGCCATTGATGTTGATGCCAAGTCCTTGCCATTCCAGGAGCTTGAAGGAATCCTCCAGAGCAGCGGTGAACAGTTTCGGGGATATGATATCCCCCTGTCTTACTCCTCTCTTTAAAGGGATATCCTTCGTGCAGTGCTCCTGTACTCGGACTGACATGGTGGCGTTATTATACAAACACTTCAACACTTCGATATACCGATAGTCAATACGGCAACGCTGGAGAGATCTAAGGACCGCCCATATTTCGACGGAATCAAAGGCTTTCTCATAGTCCACAAACGCCAAGCATAATGGCCGATTATACTCTTCGGTCTTTTGTATAATCTGCCGCAGCGTATGTATGTGGTCTATGGTACTATAGCCTTTTCGGAAACCGGCTTGTTCGGTAGGCTGAAAGTCATCCAGCCTGCGTTCGAGACGCATCGTAATAACTCTCGAAAACAGCTTGTAGACATGGCTCAGCAGTGTTATGGGCCTATAGTTCTTCAGTAAGGTTTTGTCGCCTTTTTTGAAGAACAGGATCACAACACCCCTGTTCCATGCCTCTGGCGTTTTCCCATCGAGTAAGGAGGAATTGAAGAGTTTCTGAAGGACTTTTAGTACCGGCGTGCCGCCCGCTTTCAGAAGCTCTGTAGTGATTCCATCCTCGCCCGGAGCCTTGTTGTTCTTAAGCTGTTTGAGAGCTACCCTAATCTCGTACAGGCTGATGTCCGGGATGTCTTCGGTATAGTGTCGTGTTAGCCTGGCTCTTGGGTCTGCAGCTAAACTAGCAGGTTCAGCTGAGACCGAGGTATACAGCTGTCCATAGAACCTCTCTATCTCCCGTAGTACCTCGGACTTATTTGACGTTACGCGTCCATCTTCGGTCTTCAGCTTTGTCAACTGGCTTTGCCCAATAGATACGTCTCTTGCAAACACTTTGGAGCCTTGGTTCCGCTCTATCGTCTCTTTAATACACTGGGTATTAAAAGAACGGATATCGTGTCGCAAGGACTTCGTGATCTGTCTATTGAGCTGCCTATATGAGTCAGCGTCACTCGAAGTTTGGAGCGTCATTGAACGTCGACTAGCCATGAGGTTCCGGGTTTGGTCGGATAGTTTCTGAGGTCTATTTGTACGGTGGGTCTTGAAAAATTTGGACCCCACCGTATGGACAGTTTCTACCAGCCTGCTATTTATATCGTCCACTGATGCGCAGCTGTCTAGCCATTGGAAGCGATTTGACAGTTCAAGTTGAAAGCTCTCGGGGTTTTGGATATGGACATTCGACGGTCGGAGCGTAGACTTCATCAGACGCGATCTCTCAAGTTTGACGTTGATATTCAACATGCCCCTGACGATTCGGTGATCACTTCCGGTCTTAACCATGTTGATCACAGAGACATCGTTGAATATCTGCCGCTTGGTGCTCATAATGAAGTCAATCTCGTTTCTAGTTACACCGTCGGGACTCAACCAGGTCCATTTCCTCTGCGGCGGCTTTTGGAAGAAAGAATTCATCATGAAGAGTCCTTCTTTCTCCATAAAGTTCGCCAGCATCTGTCCTCTGGGATTCCTCTGCCCAAATCCAAATGGCCCCACTTTCAGCTCACCATCGCTTCTGCAGCCCAGCCTCGCATTGAAATCTCCCATAACAACTGTGAAGTGTGTTTTAGAGCTACGTATGGCCCTACTGACGTCCTCATACGTAGCTTCTACTTCATCGTCTGGATGTGTTGACGATGGGGCGTATACCTGTACAATCTTCAACGAATATCGTTTTGAGATTCTCAGTACAAGGTATGCAACCCTATTTGACACACTCTCGATGGACACAATGTTGTTGATGAGAGATTTGTGGACGATAAACCCAACACCACCTTGGGACTTCTGTTCTCCCTCCCGGTAGTAGAACAAGTGGCCGGACTGTAAGGTTATCGTATCCTCGCCCACTCTTCGGATCTCCGATAAACCAATAATGTCCCAGTGCAACTTGTTCATCTCCTCTTCCAGCTCTACGAGCTTCTCGTCTAACCTCAAAGTGCGCACGTTGTGTGTTACCAGGGCCAGTTGTCGTTTAGAAGGGGGGTGGTAGCCGGATCTCTTCCGGAGATTCTTAGCACCCCCCGCCCCGCCGTTACCGTGGCCGCTACCGTAGCCAGGAATAGCGGGGCCGCCGGGGACTAGGGGCCTGGTCTTCTGGTGCGTAAACATAGGAGGTTAAAAAGCCTACTGGTACCACGCTGGCTAGACGGGTTGGTACAGGGTTTTGTTTCGAGTTTTCCTTCTCTCACACTAGCTGTTGATGTGTGTGTGTTTCCTTTTAGTCGCCTCTTACGACTCCCCTAGGATAGTATCGGGGGTGGTGATAATTGTATTCTAATGCCGTCACCACACACGGCTAGGAAATATAGCAAAATTAAAATCGTTTCGCCGTGATTCGACCGGGCGCCGCGTAATGCAGGCTGCTGCGTGACGTCTTACGTCCGAGCCGGGCTGGTGTAGTGTAGACTGCTGGGTAAAAAATACTATTAAAATGTGCTAACTGTGCCTGTGTTATTATAGGAGACTTTTATTTATGCAATAGTACCCAAAACAATTTTTATTTTTGTCTGTTTGTCGGTGCATTTGTGCACGCTAATCTCAGAAACGGCTTATCCGATTTAGATGTGGTTCAATCATAATATTTGTAGTAATCTTGACTTAACATTTATTTCATCTCAATCGGTTCATAAATAAAAAACTTATGACAATTGAAAAAAAAATGCTGGACGTTTGTATGAAGCGCGGCAGGAACCGCGCTGCAAACATTCAAATTTAATCTTTTTTTATTTTATATTTTCTTTAAAACTAAATTTAATTTATTTATATTATTGTTATACTTAGGGTAGGTTAATAAAAAAACGCTACTAAAACCGATCGGCGCGCCGAGCTGGGGCCTAACTCCCCAAACTGATTCGATTTTGATTCAGATTCGATCGAGCCGCATACTCCCGAATAAATTGACGTTTGTTTATTTTTGTTCTATGTCGATTGATATCGTCGGGTGTACAAAAAGTTACGTTCCAAAGGTTTTCTTTATCCTAATTAGTTCCAAAGTAATCTACCAAATAAAACACCAAATCCGTTGAGATCGAACTGATTCGATTCTCGGTTGTGTCGAGAGTAAGCCTGCTGGATCCTCGACGGGGCGTGCCGCTGCGCCCATGTCTAACCGAGAGTTTCGTTTTAAATACCTTAATAATTGCAATATATGTTTCAATTTAATATCTCAAAATATTAATGACAAAAACGGTAGTAAGTTCAAAAAAATTGAAAATAATTTTATGGTTTCGCAATTTATCCTACGTCGGCACTATTAAGACGTTGCTTCGTATCAAATTTAGGTTTTGGTTCCCTTTGGAGTGTCGAAAATTAGAGAGATAAACGGCTGAATCTTTGGGTAGATGTGGCTAAGGAGTCTGTTTTTTTCAAAGCCAGAAGGGACAGAAGATCCTGAGTATTTAATAGGATTGTTAGCTTGATACCTACACGTGTTAAAGTTTTGACAACCAGACAGATAGACAGACGGACATCGAAGTTAAATAATTTACTAAATTAACGTGAAAAATTGGCAGGGTCTATACGGTGCATTCGAATAATATTATCCTAACTTCGAATACCTTTGCTGACTTCTACATATTGTTCGAAGGCCTACTTCTTTTGCCGAGCTCCGAAAGGATGGTACTATATTATTATTATACCCTGCATACCAAGACGGGTACGTGACTTGCTGGATCGGGATCAACACTGGGATACACTGGGAAGTACCTATTGGCGAAAGTTGTCAGCGGTTGCGCCAATAAACTAAAAATATATTTAAAAATATAAAAGTGTCCTAAATCACTTTTCCACGCGTACGAAGTCGCGGGCACAGCTAGTTTAAAATAAAGGTTTTTGATTGGTGGTTTACAAGCGCATGCGCCAAAAAAAACGCCAACGAACGTATATACATATATATATATAATATTATATCACACTACGACTGCCTTGTTGGTCTCGGATCTTTCAATCTTCACGGCAACTATAAACCTTATAAATAGCACATCAAGTGAAAGAATTAGACATGGCGGAATGTTAGCGAGGTGAGGCCGAGAGCACGAAAGCGGTACTCGGTGTAAGGACAACGGCTCGGCCGGGCAAGGTTGTCGGTTGCCGCAGATATGATTATGTAGTACACCAGATGGTTCATAATAACTTCCTTCTTTCTTCCCAGTGTTGAGCGTTATCGTTTATGGTACATCCAGTTTCTATAATTGGATAAGCACATAAGAAACAATTTGTTTTATTGCATTCGATCAATCGAATTCGATAAAAAATTATGACAGTGTTGTAATTATTTAAAAAAATTATCTATAAGCCTGAACTACTAGTACCCATGAAGTGGGTACTTTTATAGGTACAGGCACATTGTATTATTTGCACAAATTATACTAAGATATTGAACAAAAAATTTAATAGTTAACTTCTTACTGCTGTAATAATATCAGACATTATCAGGAAAAACCTTTAGGCAAGGAGAGGAAAGTGTGTAGTAAGTATTTCTTCTACGATTATTATCTTAGTACGGTGCGTTTGATGGATTCAATTTTATTAAACGTCGCTTTCCATAGGTATCTACATCTTCTGCCAGTTTGATGGAAAAACGATCGCCAAAGGCCATTCCATACTGGGTTTCAAACCATTTTAACCTGTGGCATGTTAGTAGCGATTAGATTCCTAATGGAATGCCGATTTCAAATCAGAAAGCATTTGTTTACAATTTACATAATGCGCGATCGAAAGCGAAATTATATCGGTTTTGTTATTCATCTCAAGTAGATATTACGCAACGTATTCAAGCAGTTAGTGGATAGTCACTAGTGCATTGCACTCTAGTGTTTTATAGTGTAACAAAACAACACTATTTCCCCATGTTAAGAGGAAACACAACACCCATTTTTCCATACAGAAATAGGGGTCTGAGGAGTAACAGTTTTTTCCTGAATATCTAGTATATTATTTGTACGTCCCTATTTTTTCCTTTTTTAATAAATTAATTATTTAAGGAGGTATAGACGTTCAACAAAACAGACGTTTTGCTGTGTTTAAACATCCTAGAAACAAATTAGACTGTATTATACAATAAAATCAAAACATAGAAGCTTAAGCCTTTTTTTAGTTTGTAATGAAAAAAAATATCTATATCGGTTAAGTTTTGCAGGGGAAAACAGGGTCATTTCAGTTTGTGCTGCAATTGTCTACCGCGCTAGCGCTGGCTAGCTAGGGCGCTGCGAGACAGCAATAGATTTTATAAATAACTATTTTGCATTTCTCTCAACCGTGAGGTTTCCTCTTAGTAGAAATATTTACAGTACGTGCAAGTAACATACAAGGGTTTTCGTGTAAAGAATTAAAATTTAATGATATTTGTCTGTCGTCCCGGAAAATTGTACGAATCATGCTTTATACAGATTGTCTTTCGACAGACAAAGAACAACGTCTAGTGGCATAAGTCCAAAGTTACAAGAACTCTAACAATGGCCCCTCAGTAACAAATACTGTTGGAGTTGTACCACTGTTGGAGAACAAAGGACTCTGTCCATGACAGAATTTACAACATTTATTGGCGACGTGTGAAAACCGAAATTTAATACCGAACATGTAATTTGCCTTTTCGATTTAAACATAATACTTATATCCATTGTATTATACCGTTGGTATTATATCTGTATGTTTGATATTGTATGATAAATCTACCTATTAAATACAGTCAAACCTCTGTTCTGTCTTTTAAGACTCGTCGTTTTGAATTCTAAATCGTATAGAAAAACGAAGATTTAAAGATCCGAGACCAACAAGGCAGTCGTAGTGTAATATTTGCCATATATAATAATAATAAGACATTTATTCAATAGGTTTGGACATTACACTTAATTTCATACAAAATATAAATAGTAAGCTAAATACATAATATATACAATACAATACTAACAGTACAAAAATAACCTACTTACCACATTAAACAAAAAAAAATATTAAGTAGGTACCAAATTACAGAATTTCATAGGAGTTGCCGGTAGGTGGTGTAATGCTCAAACCCATGAAATATATATATATATATAGGTATATATATTTAAAGTTATTATTTATATGAAAAGTAGATAATAAACTCTGTGTTGTAAAAATCAATAGTTGATTAACAAAAACTAAAAAATAAGTTTATTTCTAATCACTTGCAATCGAATATTGAATTTTCATGTAATACCTTAAAAGTGGGCCTTATGCTTGGTTTAATTCACGGTATTTTCGTTGCAAGAATCACTCAGTGTTACTATGTAAGTTACGATATTTCCTTGTACATTCGCATATCGTTTAAAAAGCGTGAGTTTATTGCAGTTTATGTGGAAAACTATTCAATTTATTTAAGGTCATTGGTGAATAATGTTTTACAATTTTATTTTTATTGTATTTTTAATGACCACTGCTAATTATTGTAAAATTTACTAATCTACAGTATATGTATAAAAGCAAGTAGTTCAACCTTGTCAATTTTAAAATGAGACAGAAATACATAACGGTACCGATTCGTAGCCCCTCGCGCGCGTTGATGTCTTTTGTACAGTCGTTATTTAATGCTTTTATTATTTTGTAATAAAACATAACATGTACGATAAAGTCTTTAAACTCATTCTACTACACATTATTTTTGTAGAATTTTTAACTTAACGATTTTAATATCCAAATAACTACAAATTTTATAACAAAAACTTTAACCCCGCTACGTACATTATAATGCCTACATTACCCGGGCTATTATTAAAAATCTATCGACATCTCTTTCATTAAAATCAAATCAACAACTTAAGTGCTGCGGTGGAACAAGCAAAAGACTCCAGATTTTGTACCATTTATTTTGACAGAGGTAAAAACGGTCATTGTTTTTCCGTTGCGACTCATTTTTAGCATGAAATGCCTAAATATAAATGTTATCTTAGCGCCGACGAGTCCTTGTCACCTGAGCCACAAGGTGACGGGACGTATTGGTTTGCGGCTCCAGTTACATTCAGTTCCGCTCCGCTGATGTCACTCACACATGCAGCTAAATCTATGAGTGCAGTATGCTGTATACTCAATACACGTATGAGTGCAGTATGCTGTATACTCAAACCACGTATGAGTGCAGTATGCTGTATACTCAATACACGTAGGAGTGCAGTATGCTGTATACTCAATACACGTATGAGTGCAGTATACTGTATGCTGCATACATGTATGAGTGCACTATGCTGTATACCAGTTTTTCCCAATCATTGTTTTGCCATGACCCGGTAATTTTTAACGGACTTCCAAAAAACGCAGGAGGTTGTCAATTCGGCCTGTTTTTTATGTATTTACACCGATTACTCTGTGTAAATACATAAAAATGATCCGATTTTCGTGATTCTTTTTTTATTCGACGCAGAATAGTTGTCATTTGGTCCCATAAAAAAATTACTTTTTGGCTCTGTAGTTTTTATTTTATGAACATATTTCACCAACATATTATATTTGACGAATCAACACTTCGGTACATAAATCGATAGTAGATATTATTTTTTAAACAAGGTAATGTTGCGACCCGGTATTTTATTTTGATGGCCCGGTACCGGGTCGCGACCCGGCAAATGGGAAACACTGATGTATACTTGCAGTATACTGTATGAGTGCAGTATGCTGTATACTGCATACACGTATGAGTGCAGTATGCTGTATACTGCACTAACACATTTTTCTGCACTAAAGTAATATTATTAAGAGGAAATATTTAATTGTCTGTTTGTTTGCATTGAGTGGGTTCTGAACTACTGGTCCAATATCGAATGAGGAAATCATAGGCTACTTTTTGCGTCTTCCTTTTGCGCTGATCAGCACGATCATATGACAATACTGACTTTACAAAAAATGTTATGGAGAATACTAAAAAAAATAACTACATTTATAAAAATATAGTTATTTTTATAAATATTCATCAATGAAATGGTCAATTATATATTTGAATATATATATATATATATATATATTTGATTATATATAATAAAAGAATGGACTACATATTCTGTGGCGCAGTGGTTGAGCGTTCGAGCGAGTGGGTTTCAATCCCGCCGAAGGAACAAAAAGTTTTCTGTGTCTTGTCGGGTCAATGTATATTATATTGTATATCCATAAATATTATTATTATATTCATCTGACGAATATAATATCTGGAAGCTAGTTGAATAACACATAAAAGGCAGATGCGGCATTTGCATGACTGATTATTACTATCATCATGTTTATTATATTGTCACAACTCACAAAAGAGCCTATCATCATCCATCAATACATTATTATCTTATTACTGTGAGTACTGTTTAGCGATTAAACCCAAATAAATTATAGTATATAAAGTTTAAAATAAAAATATCTAAAGTATCGTTTTAGCCCAATAAATTCAGGAAACTAATATAATTATTTTATTTCAATTAGTATTATTGTTTTATACTATTATCCAACCAAATAATCGTTATTTTTATCTATTATTATATTATGTATTGTAATTGTATATTTTTACCGTGTGCAAAGAATTATATTATTGGAAATGTTGTATAATTTTACACAATAACTTATACAATAGTATCTTCTGCAATACAATAATTATACCAATTTTCGTTGACATGTTTACTGCATTAATATAATAATAGGTAATATACCAATTACATACAAACATTTTATAAATGTTACAAATACCTATCGTCCTAAATACAAAGGTCATAAGAGAATTACAACACGCTGTATATAAAGTACTGACGATGTATTGTGAGCTTTTATTGGGCTTTCTTCACGCAACCTTCAGAGCTTGCGAGATGTTGAACCTGTTTCGGATCGGGTTCACAATGACACTTGACTGTTATAAATTGATTGAGTATGTAAAATAATATTCTTTTTTGCATGATTTCTTTTGCGTTGCTACGTACCTTTCCAAAAAAAGCTTGTATATTGAACTTTATATTTAATATACACACTTAAGGTACCTAAACTACTCATTCGTGCAAATCTTTTGGTAATTTTATACTTAATGTCTCTACCTCTCGCGATATCTTTAGTACTATCGTAAATATTAGCATCTATTTTACATTACTCGTATTCTAGCAATGAAAAGTTATATCTCTCTGAAATTACTGAAGTTTACAGGAGTTTTCGATAATTCTTTGTAAATAATGTATAGTTATGTAATAAGTAGAGCCTACAGAGTAATTTGCGATAAGAGGCGGATAAGATACAATAACCGTGACTAAGCAGTAGGTAGTAGGAGACCCGCTATGACGAATACAGCCTAGTTTCTTGTTACTTATTTTGCAACTTTAAACACGCATAATATAAATTTTACCTAAATTTGTTACTAAGATAGCAAAGTACTTAAACTATAAATTATCACTTGTTAAAATCAAAACTGTTAGTTTATATAGTATGCATATCTATATACAAACTATATAGATATGCGGTAAATAAACTTACAAGTAGATATTAACTAACCTAACCTTCAAGACTAGAACATGTTGTACCTATTGATATTTCAAATGTTGCTTTTTCGAAAGTTGTATGAATTACCTACATATAATAATTATAAATTAAAATATATAAATTGGTAATACTTAATATATATCTAAGTCAACGAAGAATACCTATTATGCTGAAAAACAATATCAAAAGCACCGGTATGGCAAGTAGTGCGATAGCTACACAATCTGTCCCGAAACTACAACTAGGTATTTTATTAATTATTAGATATTTTAATTATAAAAAGTAGCTTTATTATGAATAAACATCGAAACATTCTCTAATTGCCCGTTCTTGTGGCCGTGCCTAAAATGTTTAAGAGTAATTTGCACTTAAAAATAGCTACTTATGAAATTCCACTCAACTGTTGGAACCTACACGACTAATTAAAAACTAATACATTCCTTACAATGCAATCCAAATAAAAACTAGAAAGGTATTCTCACAAAAAATAGCGCAGTATGCTATAAATTTGTTAATAGTCGAAAGTCACATATAACAATAGCATTTTATCACCTTAAAAACATTTTATACATATATGTTGACGTATTCGGTATAAAATAGTCGATGTATTTGACACTTTGGTTTATTTGAATTATATTTGGATTTTTTTAAGTCGACAGCGCTGCTTATGATTAACTGATCATTTAACTAAGTCCGTGTTATCCTATTAGATAATGCAGGATCTTTCAATTGAGTTTTAAGTGTAAAAGAATTATAAATGTATATTGTATAATAGCCGACATAACAATTAATCTTTTAAATGCTAACACAATTAGAATAATCGCAGCGGTAGATCTAAAGATATCTTTGTCCTTGATTTGAAACTGTTAAGAGTTAAGACTAGTTTTATTATTTGTCGACATTTAAATGGTAACTGGAAGTACGTTTATCTTAAATCCAAATAAATCTCGTAATCAGAAGTCTCAACCTCGTATTTAAAAAAATATCTAAATCTCGGATTTTTTTCTCGATACTAAAAAACTTTATTTTTATATACTTTAGGTCAGTAAAAGCTAGATATAACATATAACTGAACCTCATTTAAAAATCCATGTCATAATAAAATTTAAAATGTTTAAGTTTTTTTACTCTACTGAAAAGTTGTAGTTTTTTAACGAGGTTGTGAAGTTAAAGCGATGAAATTTGATGATAGCAATTTGTAAAGGTAAAAGATGAAAAATAATAATTATAGTATGACTACATGACTGATAGCGAAATACTATCCCATTTTAGATCACCATTATTAGAGATCCATAACACGTATTGCTGCATAAATGGATACTCACAGCAAAAGGAAATTGAAAGCGGAAATTTACACATTTTGTTAGGTAGGTAAGGCTGATATACAGATTGATTATAGTGAAATTAATATTCGATAACTAGGTTAAATAGCTCACATACTAAGCATATTAGGTCAGAGCTATTCAAGTATTTAGCCACGCTACAGATGTGAGGAATGATAAAAATGTACTTTTACGTTTTTGCATTGACTTCATTAATGCTTATGTAACAGTCAAGGTTGTTAAGTGTTTTATATCGACGTTTAGAGGACGTGTGTAAGTTTTTAATTTATATCTACTTACTTCTATACGTAGTATTTCTCTTTCTTTTGTTACTTTACCCAACGTTTGCTAATATAATATTAAATAGTCTTATTATATTTTTTTGCATAGTGCATTTAAATAAATTTTTTGTATGTTCTCAGTAGCTTTAAATATTCTCTGGTTTAATAATGACATATTATTACATCAGACAGTTTATATATTTTACTGCTTTTAATTCTGTAAGGCCTGATCTTGAGTCATTTCTGATTGTACATTTTGATACCTAAAATTATGATTTCGATACACCTATTTCCACATAGCCAGGTATTGAATGCCAAGGAATTCTATTGTTGTCTACACTCTATTATCCATCCTGCAGTAGTTTATGCAATACTCAAGCCAAAGAATTACAAAGCCTGTTGCCCATTCAGTATTTCTGGTTACCATCTCAAAGCTATATTAACTAAAGTTTAGAATCATATTTTCGCTTGGAAAAAAAGGATGTGAACGGTATTGCTAATTTTAGGAGTCAAATGGAAATTTTAAAAATAAAGTTAGGTTTTCATGAGAGGTAAAAAATGTATATATAACAGCAACCAATATGGGTAAAATACCATTCTATCGAGATATAGTTTTCTCTACCACCGGGTGTATACTCTTTTTTCCCAACCTGTACGATAAGGAACGACAGTAAGTCTTCAGTAGGGACCAGTCGGAAAATATGATCTGAAGGACTATGCCCTCTATGATATTTTAACATATTATATAATTTTCATATGGCAGCACGATCTTATGAGAGGTTATACATACGAGTATAAACACAGACTTACGTCGCCAATATTACTTGCCTCTTTGCTACAGTTTACATTAAGGGCGTAACTATTGCGATATTAATTATTCTATGTACTTTTATAAACCGGTCTCTCATTTCGCAGTGAATGGAGTTTAAGTATAACAGTCAACTTCTGGTTCGCAGTAGGACAGTGTGGTAACTCGGTTATCTATCGCTTTACGTAATTTAAATCACAATTATGACAACTTATATGTTTGAGTCGGGTTCGCCATTAGTTCCGCGTAATGCACTTTTACAACGAGTATTTTTAACAAGTGATGAAAGGTAAATAGAGTACCGCCCTCTCCTTTCTCAGTTATTCAAGGCTGCAACACGAAATCGATATCTATGCATATCACTGACCTAAAATATAAATTGTGTGCGCAATGTTTTTGTTAAGTACATTACAAGTATTTATTAGTATATTATCTGTAGTCTGTGATTTTATTTGCTTAGTAATTTTTATAATTAATTTTTTATTTCAAACATTTACTTGTGTATTAATGTAGATCTACGTTTACATTTTCAGCAAATGCACAAGTGATGTTTTCACGATATTAATAAAAAAATACTTAATAATTTTCTTACATTTTTATACCGACATTAAATTAAGCACTGAGCTATAACAAGTTTAAAAAACATAATTAAATATTTAACACAAAAAACCATAATCGAAGTTCAACTAATTATTTTTAATTACTGAAGAACATCACTATTTTTTCTAAAAAAATCAGATGCACTGACACTCACCACTAACGAACGCATGATGTCCTGACGGCACTACCGCGTAGCGCACAACCAACAAATAAAGGAGGCGCCTCCCGCGCAGCCTATATGAGGCCGCCCACTCCAAACCCCTACGCGACAGCCATACGGAGTGCAACCCGACCACCGCAAGAAGCCGCCACCACCCGAACTGAAAACAATTAAACGCAACACTTCTCAATTAGCCGGCCTACACGATACCGCTATGTGAACCATTTTTTACCATCGGAATAATAGCAATAAGGATATCAGTTTCCTATGACATTATAAAATTATGCAATTAATGTTTAATTACTACGAAAAAGTGCCTATAATTAAATTAAAGAGTAATGGAAATTAAGTGCAAATTGTATCATTGCTTCGAAAATAATTTTATTATTCGATTGTCATTTCCTTTTAAATAAATGCCTAAACATTAAATGTAATCTCTACTTATGTAATAGCTTGTTAGGTCCTAAAAATGTTGTAAGGTGGTGAGACAGTGCTAATTTGTACTCTAATTTTAGTACCGAGAATGTATACGATAAGTTAGCATCACTGTGCTTTCGATTATTATTGAGTACCCACTACCCACCCTGTTGAATTATATTTATAACAATATTGCTTTAGAGTATTCTCATTTTTAATCATAGTTAAATAATGTGACACTTTACCTACTAATTTATTGTTCATCCCAACCGTGGTAACTAGGTAGTTACTACGGTCGGGAAGAACAATAAATTTATTATCATAAAGCAAGAAAGAAGCTAAAATAAATCCAACTGCAACACGTAATACTGGAAGAAATTATTAAGGAAATTGATCTTATACAACTAATAGGTGCATCAATTTCCTCTCTTGAGCCACTTGTATAAGTCCAGACAGTTCTAACAATTATTTGTTGTTTCAACCATTATTTTTAGCAGTAGCCAGTTGAAAATACATACCCACTAATGAAAAGTAGAGCACGTATGTCGTAAATTACTTTAGAAACCATTTCACTTTTCCACAAAAATTCTAAGAAAAAGAAGAGATATTATAATAGATTTCATCTATATTATAGTCGAACGTATATTTTTACGTAAACACTTATTTTGACTTTGAGATCAATAATTATATCAAAAGGAAATCTGAGAAGTGATTGAGTAGTAGTCTCCTATAATATAGTAGATACCAATACGTTGTAGGGTGTCCTCCCAGCACGGCAGTGTCACATTGTCCTCAATTATATCTGGGGGCACGGTAGTGCCTCCGCCAAGTTGAGCATGGCCGTACCATCTTTTTCTCGAAACAGTTCAAGGCATTGTTGACCCCCTATAACTTGGTTGTGGATAAAACTAGAAGCCTGTATTTTTAGTAACTAACATAAACAAGGTAGATTTCAAATTTCATTCAATTTGAAACAGAAGATTTGGAATTGTAACTTGTCAAAGTATCAGGATTTTGTCACTGACTCACTCACTCACTCATTGTTTAGTGCGATTGCCATGGAAATGGTAATGGTATTTATTTAAAGCATGAAAGATTTTTAATAATATTGATATGAACACTATAAGATGTTGTTCCTCCGTGGTCTAGTGGTTCAGAGCTTCGCTCTCGACCCGGAGGTCGTGGGTTCGATTCCCGCGTTGAAACAATAAAAAAATCGTTTCCAAGTTTCGTTAGGATAATGCAGGCCGATCACCTGATTGTCTGATAAGAAAGATGATCCATGCGTCGGATGGGCATGTAAAAAGTCGGTCCTGCGCCTGTTCTCCGTCCCACTGGGTTATGAGAGTAAAAGGAAGAGAGAGTATCTTTTGTGTATTGCGCGCACACTTGGGCACTATAAAAACAACTCCTGCGTAGCTGGCCTGGTTTCAATGAAATCGGCTACCGACACCGAAATCGGTGAGGGGAGCAATTACGTTGTTAGACCGACTCACTTACCCAAGCTTAGCATCACATGGATCTCACAACTTTTTACGACAAAAGAACTAAGTAGCGAGACTTTTAGCGAGAGTTTTCATGGGATTGTTATTTCCTGAAAAGCAATTACGAAGTTTACATTATTTGGTCAATAAAGGAATAAATACAATATTTTTTTTTTGGTTTTAAGAAATTTATTATCATCAAAGACAAAATGTTGCCACTTAAATGTGATAACATAATTAAACTTAAAGTACTTAACTACAGTCATTCGTTGTTGCCATTACTTACTTACTTAAAATATATTTTATCTTAGTTGAAAATATTTTCAGCATCGTGGCCAAGAGTGAGGGTATTCCATTGACGTCGCTCTACTTTTGTTCTTTTTAGTTCCATCTGTCATGATGGTATCTGCATTTAGTTAAGAATGTGTCACAAGCATAACAATACATGTGACGCAACATTCGATACATCTTAATTCTTGGCTCAATCGGACACATACATGGTGTGGTAACACCAAGAAAACTTTTAAATAAATTATTAGATAATTTCCGTAATTATTTGAAGTACTGTAATACCTGGAGAACATTACATTGATAGACATTTCTGTAATCATTTGACGTGTGATACCAGGAAACCATACTTTTGGAGACAATATTAGATAAGTCGTGTAATTACTTGTGTTTTGGCAGAAAAGGAAAGTGTGTGGGTAATGCTGCAGCCCGGTAAGGATATAACAATTGGGGAGTTACATCAGATGTTTCGCGTGCGGCTCACGTCAGACAAGTGGATCGACATCGCAACAAGTGAGAGTGGAAAAAGACTATAAAACTGGCTATAAGAATTATTAAGGGTAAATAAATAAAAGGCAAAAATAGGATATTATTTGCTATACTCTGCCACTACTTATTAATGTAGGCAGAAAGGCAGTCTTTAAAACTACTTAAAGAGTCCAATAAATATCAAGGATGATTTCAGAAATCTTTTGAACATTAGAACTCAACTTTTAGGAGATTTTACATTAGTATTATTATACCTATGTGTACTGTGTTATACGCATATTTTCTTCTATTACACAATTTACTACAATAAATAAGACAGTACATCGAATAAAACTTATATACAATTGCAGTTCAATATAGTAAAGTATAATAAACTATCTCGGCAAGGACGGAGCTCCGTTACGTGTCCTGTATAGCCTTATTCTACGGTTCATTTAATTCGACACATACATCGGCAACAATGGGACATGTTTCGGGGTCGTTCGTAATGCTTAAGTGTCATGCATTTGTGTCAGGAAAAGGTTAATGACCAGAGTGAAATAAAGCCAGAAGAGTTTTCTTTTTTTTTACATACAGTTAGCCGACACGAGCAAAGTGACCAACATGAATCACTCAAGTATGATCAAGGGCTTGAGCCAAACCAGATTCGAGGGTCGTGCGGCGTATTTTTTTCGTACTTTACAGTTATTTCTTCAGTTTAATTTACATAGGTACTCAGTTTTGCCCGTAGCGTCGCTTACACTTTATGTCTTTCGATAAAATAATATTCTTCGAAGATCCTTGATATCTGTTATTTATTGATCCATAGCACAGACACAAACTTTATTTTACCCCAAGTCCCCACATAATTTCGGTGAAATAAAGCTTGTTTCTGTGGTCAAACGGATTTAATGTTAGGCAACATTTAATATCACTAATACTTATAACCTACACTGTGACCAGACTCTTGAATTCACTCACTCGAGTTTCAGGCTAAACTGCGATCCTCGAAGCGTGTTAGGCATGGCATTAAATTCAATTTCAATTCAATTCATTGCATTGACCTGTCTATGAGATTTTTTAAACGTTTGTGCTTTATCGGCAAAGATGCATGCAGCATGTATAAAACAATAATAGATTGTCCAGCTTTCGAACCCCCGGTTTCCTGAACGCTATTCAAATGAATGATCAACTAACATTGCATTCAAATCAACAACCCATATTGATCGCTGATTAGTGGAATATTATCAGACAGAAAGGAACGGACATATATTTTATAATGAGCGGTTTTTATTTTGACAGTTCTACTAGTTTCAGAAAACTGCTGATAGATGGCATTAAACCTAAGTAATATGTCAAGTCCTGTGTAAAATGTCAATTTCCGCTTTGTTTTTTGTTTGTTAACCTTTCAACTTTCTTTCTTTCACTTGCAATAGTTTATTATTTATTAATTGTGCCCTGAGAACTAAACTAAACATGGCTAGTCCATGCGTAGTACAATTTTGTAAAAATATAGGTAACCACCGCTTTCCCCAAGATGAAACTCGGAGATC
The DNA here is from genome assembly GCA_905187575.2 of Celastrina argiolus. Taxonomy (NCBI): domain Eukaryota; kingdom Metazoa; phylum Arthropoda; class Insecta; order Lepidoptera; family Lycaenidae; genus Celastrina; species Celastrina argiolus. Next base: position 10,434,744 of record LR994589.1, read on the forward strand.
AAGATGGATAGAGGCTATCAAACATATAAAAACAGGATTAACTATAGGAAAAAAATCCTTCATATTATGTTCAACTCACTTTACGCCAGCAGATTTCATCCTCACTTCTCCGTCATCACATTTGGCAAGAGCCCCAAGAGGTAAAATATTTATCTTAGCGTCGAGTCGAAAATACACGGCAGCAGGCTGAAGTTTAGGGGAGTACTAAACAAGAACTTCCCGAAATCCCTACGGAAACGAGAGAAAAGTGTGATTAATTATTTGTTTCAAAAATCAAAGATATCGAAGCCAGCGAGCTATAATGTATGTAGGTTTCCTCGGAAGTGTATTAGATCACTAAGAAAGGAATTTGAAAGGATTATTTTTGTGTATGAAACAGCATCTGGCAACTATTAACCACCCAACAAAGATCACAGATTTTTTGACATATTACATTATGCAAGCGCCATCTTACGATAGTCTCTGTACCTAAAAGTGACACTTCGAAAACCCCTCATTACATCACGCTCGCACTAGCAAGATTTGTTACAATTCCACAGATAAGGTTAATTCACCAAAGACACCGATTAGTTGACATACGATTTGAATCACCGAGCGAGCGTGATGTAATTATAAAATATCTGTCCGTTCCTTTCTGTCTGATATTCCACCAATCAGCGTTCAATATGGGAATAGCGTGCGGGAAACCGGGGGTAAAGCTGCGAATGCAAGAAAGAGGAATTGTCGTCAAATTATGATACTCGTAGTCGACACGTGCACAATGCACATGTAAGTCAAGCTTTGCATTCCACCTCGTACTGTCGTACGAGTGCACTATCTAAAAAATATCAAAGCATTTCAAAAGAATTACGAAATTAACATGCAACTGATTTAAATGCGAGTTTTGAAAATCAACGGTTACTAGTCAGTCATTTAAAATCTAGTCACGTGTAGACTGACGCGACGCCTCTACCGTCTCCTGTAGGTAGCGCCGCACGTATATATATCCTAATTGTATGTACAGTGTTTATAGCTAATTTATTTTCACTGATATTTTAAAATGGCATGTGAGTTTGTTGCGCTATTCCTGTCATAGGGCGTAGCATATACGGTATCGCCAATGATCGCATTTTTAATTTCGGGCTTCGTCATCTGTCATCTTGGCTAAGCTTCCTGGACCTTTAGCCAATGCTTCCGACCCATGTATTTTAAATGTTGAAGATCGTCATTGTAATTAACAATAGATAGCATCTTGGCCTAGCTCTCAGTAGGCCAAGCAGGAGCAATTAGCAACTACGTATTCGTAACGTTATCGAATGTCAATTGTGTGGGTGCTGTCATTCTTTTTCGAAAATATTACGAATACGCGATGTCAATTGTTTCTGCTTGGGTCTCTACGTTTCGCGTACGAATAAATTGACCCATATAAATTACCAAAAGCATAAAATTCGGTATCGAAAATACACAATATAAGTAGTTAATGTAAAACAATATTAGCACCTGTATTTTTGAATAAATACTTTAAGAATAGCTAAATTGCTAAACAAAATTGTGCAGGCGCACTTGAATTTTTTACCTTAAATTTTCAAGTTTCACTCACTATTATATTACAATTGAAGTATTATAACTATTTTTATCAGTAAAAATATATGAAATCGTATTATTGCAGAACGCGACATATTATTTTTAGTATGGTCAGAGTTGCCTAGTCTCCATTTATCAGAGGCCGAGAATGATTACAGTTAGATAGTTATTAATTTTGCAATAATAATTATTATTGCTAAACTATGGTTAAAGTCAATGGTTCTTGTTATAGCTATGAAATCGAATAAAAAAATTAATGTTCATTAAATTTTACTGTTACGACAATAAACATTATCTATTGAAATAGTTTTTTACAGTGGTTTTCCTCTGTAAAGAATTTTATAAAAAAAAATATTGCTATTATTATGACAGAGAATCTTAATTGGTTTTATTTTAAAAATTATATTAATTGGTTTTATAATAAGTTTTTTGTGATCATTAAACTGAAACTTGAAAACTACTTAGTTTCCAACAGTACATGCCTATTTTTAATACTTACATCTCACAAATATATTTTATCTGCCAATATAGCTAGTAGTCTGGGTTCCCCCATACATTCGTTTTCACTTTGATTAGTCTCGAGCAAATTTTTCGTGAGTTCCTTCATTTTGATGAGTCGCCCAAGAATTTCTTGGACATAACTCTTGTTTGTGGTAGCTCTCTATCTGAAATTCGAATGTACCTACTAATATTCGCCCTTTTGATACTTCTGGGCCAGTGGGTCACTAATGGTACATTATAATTATTTACATCACGTCCGTTCGTCACCGACCGATATTCCGTAACCGTCAAAGTGCCCAGTGCCCTCCTACACTAGTGTCAATGTCCTGAATAATTACCATTTAATCATTATTATCACCACTAAGTCCCCCTTTCACGAGCTCTTTTTAAGAGCGCGCAATCAAATTTCATCAAGTCGAAATCGCCGCGAGAGACGATATCGACTCACACAGACGCATAACAACACGCATGTGTGGGTTAACGCTAGGTCGAGCGTACGTAGCGCGCGCGAGTAATATTGGTAGTTTGATCCTAATGAATTTTAATATTACCTACCATTTCAATACTTCTATAAAATTAAATGGTATTTAAGTTATAAAATACAAATTATACATACTCGACATGCTAGTAATCGCCCGCGGCTCAGTCCGCGTTACTGTCTAACCGTCGGGAATAACTTTCGCGATGATTGTGTGAAAAGAGTTTCATGGTGGTTGGTCAGTAGATGAGACGTGAAGAAAGTAACAAACAAACACACGAACAAACAAACAAACTTTCACATTTATAATTTAGGATAAGTAAGTAATGAGAATAAAAAATTCAACAACCTAATTTTAATAAAAATATACCAAGTTATTTATTTTTCATCTTTGATGTCCAGAAATGTTTGTCCCTAAATATTTTACTGACCCACTTCCGACTACCCACTAAAATGTACTAAAATACCAATTTTTAGTGGGTAGTCGGGATGGACATGCTTTTTTCAGTGACAAAAATGTTGTCACTATACTAACTAGCATTTTGCAATCGTCTGATTATTGAATGAAAATGAAATAAAATTAAAGATTATTTGGATAAAATGTACATTATGGTCGGTTGAGTTGGCGGCTGCAATTTTTATGGCAAATAGAGCTATATGTAAGGAGTCATTAACCAAAATTTAAACTTGCGGAAACTCGTAGTTTTTTAGTTATTGAAAAAATAAAATTCGTATTTTTGTATGAATATTCGACTACTTTTGACGTAATTCTGCCCGATTATCTAGTTAAGAAAAATAGGTGATTGAACTAGAATAAAAATGGCTTTTGGCGCTATATAAAAAAAACTGTCAAAATTACGTCAAAAGTAGTCGAATATTCATACAAAAATACGAATTTTATTTTTTCAAAAACTAAAAAACTAGGAGTTTTAGTATTTTTTTTTGCGATATATCACCTTCATCGATTCATGTCTATAATAATAATTATCAATTTCAAATTCTTCATGCTTCAAGTTTGAAGTTAATTTATGGTGGTGTAAAACTTAAATCGTTAAATTAATACTAAAACAAGTTTTCGGTTAGCTGACAAAAGATTAGAAATGAAAGTCTGTAAATAATGTTTTATTTTTTATAATAAGTTACTCATTTGTACTTATACTTAATTATAATAAAGTACTTATACACTACTAATTACAAACATTTTATATTACAAAATATAGCTTTCAACTCGACGTGTAAAGATACAATGTCTAGAATATTATGGAAATCTGTGTAGCATTCAGTTTAATATTAAACAAAAATTAACCATTGGTGGTGAAACTAGTTTTTTATTTCTTTTGCTTATCGCCATTGCCATTACAAGAACAGTCGTTGAAAATTTTTATATTATGTTACCGACGCTATGAAATATTTATGTCCTGAAATTTTCTTTTACCAATTCAGTAAAATTCAACCCTTTAGTAGGTAAGCTAACGCGCTGAGTTTTACTCCAGTAGATAAGCAATAATGTATAATAATTGACTACAATCACTACACATTACATAAGGCACCTTTCACAATAATAGGTACACCATACAAAATTTTGTTATTATTATAATACATGATACCAAATAACACTCACTTTTAATTTTACTCATACCTTATATGTATTAAAATTATTGTGTCAATGATGTATTATACATATGATGAGCAATGCTTAAATTTAAATGGTAAATCTAGCAATTAATATTTAATACTAATCTTAAACATAATATTACCTATTTCACGATACCTTGTATACTAACCCCCTCACTAATAAAAATATTGACACACTGTCTAAGTATATGGTGTTTTCTCCTTATCGGTTAGGTAAGAAAGAATTGATACTTGATAGACAATGGAATTGTTTCGCTTAACCGGTGTGTAAATATTTTTATCAGTAAGGGGGTAAGTGTATAAATGTATTAAACACGTAGTTGGTAATTTGTTCAAATAGCGACCTAGAATATCGGTCTATTTTATCACTGTATCACAGATTACTATATTTTTATTACTAGAATAATATTTTCTACCTTGATTTCGAAAAAGCGAAAAATGGCATAAGTGGGTAAAATACAATACAATACTAGAAATAAAATATACTAGAAACTGTTTTTGACGACAAATATGTAAAAGACGTTAGTGATGATTGATATTACTTTTAGGTAAAACAGGGTCTTTATTCTTATTTTGCTATAAGTACACACGGCCTTTAGAAAAGACACAAACAGATATCATATATTGATGTCGGTGACTAAAAATTTTAAATAGTATTTTTTTTCACGATTTACAAATCTCATCAAAACATTACTTCAATTTAAGAAAACAAATACGTTACATCTAAACAATTTATCACTTATTAGTTATAACAAATCACAATTTTGTAACAAAAATCTTACATTAACTATATTACCTATATAACGATCACAAAATATGCAGAGCACTCGGCATAGCAGTTATTATTATTATTAGGTAACAATTCGGCCTATTTTTGGCCTTTGGAAACACACAAGAAAAACACTTTTTTGAAATGAAAGTTTAAGTTTAATGTTCTGTGATATTTCTATAATCAATTTATTATTATTATTATTATATAAATATTGTTTTACTAATAATCTGAATTAGAATAACCAAACTTACGATATTCTGGCTCTAAGTACTAACATATTATGTGTTAGTCTGTCAATTTAAATTTAATTATTGAGATAAATAACATTGATTCGGTATGATTTTCAATTGTTGTTTGAAAAACATGTAGTACATATACTTCACTTAAACTTTCAAAGTACAAGTACTTATTAAATTGTATACTTAGTACATTCATTTTATTCTTAGTAGTATTAATTAATCATTCCGTTTCGTAAACAAACACATATCACTCATTTTTATAAAAAAAAACTCCAAACTAAGTACTAACTACTAACTTATACCTACATATTGAGGGTAGTTCTATATACACTTTCAAATGTCATTGTCACTTTGGCACACAGTTTGATTCAGCGCCCTCTGTCGTCAGTGGCGGTAAAAGTTCCATTACACGCTGAGGTGTTTTCCGGAGCTTGTCTGTGAAATAATTATAATGTTTTAGTTATTCATTAACGTTTTATTTTGGTCTAATGAAGCCAATTAAATTCTCATTGAAGTCGATTATCATGTTTTACGAAGTCCAAACAATTATCTTTGAAATAAACTAATTACAGAGTTACGGTGCTTGAATCAATTTGCAAGACTTAAGACTTACTAATAAATAATAAAAATATTTACACAATGGATATAAATATATAAATAGCTTTATGTCCAGTGACTAAAGACAAGGTTTTATTCTGGTCTGTCAAGTGACTTTTCACGTATCAGATATGAAGAAAACATTGTATATCATATACAGTGTAATTTTATAAGTAAGAGCATAAATATTATATAATCAACAATACACACGTTTTGTGGTCGACAGTGTCGGGCAGCAGAAGTATAATACCACCGCCTATCGCGCTCAGCACGGCAATCGTACCCATCGGCAAATGAAGATTTATTTTCGTCTGAAAAGATAACAATAAATGTTATAATATTATGTAGGTCTATCTAAAGATTTTTCTGAACTAAGTTCCCCTCTAAAACGGCCATTGAATATTATATTGTAGTTTCCTACATACAGGTGACTCAAATAATTGTATAACTAGTAGGTAGATATCTATATGGTTTACTATTTATAAGTATTTTTTAAACAAAATTAGCTCCAACAATTTCATGGGACTGTCGGATGGGAAGATAATTGCAAAAAAAAATACAAAGATATCTCAAAGGCAGCTAAGTTTCGGTAAGTAAGTAATTAATGCGCTTACCAAGTTCCATAAGTACGGAATACACATCAGCGCCAAGCCAGCCGCTAGCTGGCTGGCTCCGACTCCAAGGTTCCTCAGCAGCGTGGGGTATAACTCCGCTGTGAATATAGGCAGCATCATATTCGTCGCCCCGATAGCGAATTTCCCGACCATCAAACAGATGATCATTATCCAATCGTCCTCGAATGAAATCGAGAACAACTCGCTCGCGATGCAAGACAGGCCGCACACCATCATGGTGATAAATATAGGTATCCGCCTGCCAGCCTTCAGAAGTATCGGTATGCTTAAAGCGATAGCTGGTATTTCGACTAACGCTAATATTATCGATGTCAAATGCAAGTTTCCGAGATTGAAATTGCCTATGTTTAATAGTAAGCCGTAGTATGCGATAGTCATAGCAAACCACGCAAGGAATAAGCATATTGTGCGTTTTAAAAGTTTTCCTTTGAATAGCATCACAACATTCGAGTTGTTGTTTACATTTTCTTTCTTTTGTGTACTCAGTAGTTTGTCAATTTCTCCAGTGTCTCTTTTGTTGAATCTTGCCACTTTTTCTAGTATAACTTTGGCTTCCTGAGTCCTGCCCATACTCAATAACCATCGAGGTGATTCGGGGAGAATAAGCCTGCAATCAAACCAAATAAATAGGTATCATCACGTTTAAGATAAAAACCATGTTACCATAATTGTAAGATACATTAGAAACATTGTTCTTATCGCGGCATTTCTAGAATTATTCATGCTTGTGCTATTAACAAGCATAAATAGCTGTAGCTAAAATATATAAATTTGAAGATGATGACTATGTGCAGTAAGAAGGTTTTTGAATAAGCATTTGCGTTATTGAATAAACATTTTTCTATACACAAATTGCAAATAAAAGGGCATAATAATAATATTATATATATTAACATTCTTTGGCACGATTTTTCACTCAAGGATAGGACCAAGGGTTTTTAAGCACCAGGAACGCAAGTGCGCACACCAGAACAGCTATAACTGTAACTCTTTTGATGTCGCGAATTACTAAAGGCGAAGGCACTCGCTTGCCATTAGGAGATACATGAACCATCACATAAAAAATCAACACTAAACTTACCCTAAGAATACCAGAAAACATCCAGGGATCGACAGCGCCAGCTGCAGGTCTCTCCAGTTAGGCAACACGAGCGACACCAGTGACACGATGACGTAAGCAAGCGGGAGCGGGAAGAAGTTGCACACTCCGGCAATGGTCACCCACTTGCCGCCAACCAGTTCAACACTCAACACGAAGGCAGCGTATACCACGGAGACGGAGACGAGACCCATCACTAGCCTCACCCCCACGTACTGGACGTAGGTGCTGACTAGTAACGACAGTATGGCCAGCGCGCTTTGGGCTACCATCATACTTATAAGTATTCTCTTTCGTCCGAACCTGAAAAAGTGTAAGGGAATATTTTCAAAAGCTGCGAAAATTACTATAATATGCTGTAAACCTATGAGACTGATAGGTAGGTACTGTATGAAAACAAACAATTAATGTTAACCTCACTAAGTGCATAAGATAATAATATGTTCGTATTATGATTCTTTCATTTGATTACTAGTGGATATACAGGACATTAAGAGCGTGCATTCAATTTACGACGAAGTTTCAGTTTTTCGGTGTTTTTGACTGCCCCTCACACGCATAAAATAACTAAATTAAATAAAACAATTAGAAATATATGAAGATAAACTCTTTATTTTGGACATAATTTTATAAAATTAAAGTTTTAAGTAGTACATTTGAGTAAATTTAAAGATTTCGGAACGCCGAATCGCAAAAATGCCGATTTTAGCTCACTTTGATAAAGAAAATAACAATTAAATCGTGTTAATATAGTTTAATTTCTATTTTTATAAAAAAGATTATAAAGTCCTTCAATGAAATATTGATAAAAAATTAAAAATATATGTATTGTTAACTGCATAAAAAATCTTTTAAAAATGACATAATTTACGTTTTTCAGTGCTGTATTTCTACTGGAAAAACTAAATTTCTTCGATGATATTATTTTTATAATTGATAATCATACTATTGGTAAGTTGACACTATTTTTTATTTAATTAAAAAACGATGTTTATCCCATTATTCAATTTTTTAAAAATTACTTGTTTTCAACCAAGCGCACGCGTCATGTAAATCGCGATCTATTTAGTACCCGCTGAGAATTCGTGAGGGGAGGCCGTGTCGCTCTGCGCGGGACCATCAAAGTATAAAGGTTCACCGACCTGGTCCGCTCATGGACTTATAGTGCGACTACGCAGAATTGACGCTTTGACGAGCATTAATATTTTTATGAGAAATGGGGGAAATTTACAGAGATTATATTATGTCGATTACAAAGTTCATAATATTTATATAGAAAAAAAAAATATTAAGAGGTTACCACAAAAAAGGTGTGTAATTTGTTCAGAGTTTATTTATAAAATTTAAAATTTATATAATAATCATCATCAGCCCCTGTGTGTCTGTTTCTCATATCGTAGCTCCTAAATGCATCACAGATTTTGATGCGGTTTTCTTAAGCAGAAAGCTGGTGTGGTTTATATATTTAAAAATTATACTAATCATCATCAGCCCCTGTGTGTCAGTCTGTAATATCACAGCCCCTAAATTAATCAAAAGATTTTGATGTCAATTTCCTTTGTTGAGAGCTGATGTGATTTGTATATTTAAAAATTATACTAATCATCATCAGCCCCTGTATGTCTGTCTGTAATATCACAGCCCCTAAATTAATCAAAAAATTTTTATGTCAATTTCTTTAGTTGAAAGCTGATGTGGTTTATATATTGAAAAATAATACTAATCATCATCAGCCCCTGTATGTCTGTTTGTTATATCGCAGTTCCTAAATGATTGACAAATTTTGATGCGGTTTTTTTTAGTTAAAAGATGGTGTGGTTCATATATTATTTAAAAATTATACTAATCATCATCAGCCCCTGAGTGTATGTCTGCTTTAATGTAACTGTCATCAATATAACCGAGTATCTGGGGGCACGGCAGTGCTTCTGTCAACTTGAGCACGGCCGTACCATCGATTTCTCGTAGCAGTTTAGGCCATTTTCAACTCCCTATAACTTTGTTGTGGATTAAAAGAAGCCTTCATTTTTAGTTACTAGGAAAGCATTGTACAAACACAGTATATTTCAAATGTAATTCAATTTGAAACAGAAGTTACATAATTATAACTTGTCAAACTCCTTACTTTTGTCACTGACTCAATCACTCACTGACCGATCATCAAAAGTATTAGGCACTTCTAGCAGACATAGAAGCTTCACATTTGGAATACAAGTAGTGTTTAGTGTATAAATAAGGGAAAAACCTAAAAAAATATTTCTGTAGAATTATCTAGACTAACTGCATAATTAACTTTGTAATGTCATTTAAATGTATAGGATTACAAAGCTGTATTTGCCCTTTTGACAAAAACACGCGTTTAGTAAATCTTCTACAAAAAGAACTGAGATCCCATCAAAAACATATCTTGTAAAAATTGCCAAGTCTCGCTACTTAGTTCTTCTACAGTAAAAACTTGTGAGATACATGTTATGCCGGAAAAAATGTACATTACGGTCGGTCGTGTTGGCGGCTGCAAATTTTATGGCGAATAGAGCTATATGTAAGGAGTCACTAACCAAAATTAAAAGTTGCGGCAACTCCTAGTTTTTTAGTTTTTGAAAAAATAAAATTCGTATTTTTGTATGAATATTCGACTACTTTTGACGTAATTTTGACAGTTTTTTTTTATATAGCGCCAAAAGCCGTTTTTATTCTAGTTCAATCACCTATTTTTCTTAACTAGATAATCGGGCAGAATTACGTCAAAAGTAGTCGAATATTCATACAAAAATACGAATTTTATTTTTTCAATAACTAAAAAACTACGAGTTTCCGCAAGTTTAAATTTTGGTTAATGACTCCTTACATATAGCTCTATTCGCCATAAAAATTGCAGCCACCAACTCAACCGACCATAATGTACATTTTATCCAAATAATCTTTAATTTTATTTCATTTTCATTCAATAATCAGACGGTTGCAAAATGCTAGTTAGTATAGTGACAACATTTTTGTCACTGAAAAAAGCATGTCCATCCCGACTACCCACTAAAAATTGGTATTTTAGTACATTTTAGTGGGTAGTCGGAAGTGGGTCAGTAAAATATTTAGGGACAAACATTTCTGGACATCAAAGATGAAAAATAAATAACTTGGTATATTTTTATTAAAATTAGGTTGTTGAATTTTTTATTCTCATTACTTACTTATCCTAAATTATAAATGTGAAAGTTTGTTTGTTTGTTCGTGTGTTTGTTTGTTACTTTCTTCACGTCTCATCTACTGACCAACCACCATTAAACTCTTTTCACACAATCATCGCGAAAGTTATTCCCGACGGTTAGACAGTAACGCGGACTGAGCCGCGGGCGATTACTAGCATGTCGAGTATGTATAATTTGTATTTTATAACTTAAATACCATTTAATTTTATAGAAGTATTGAAATGGTAGGTAATATTAAAATTCATTAGGATCAAACTACCAATATTACTCGCGCGCGCTACGTACGCTCGAGCTAGCGTTAACCCACACATGCGTGTTGTTATGCGTCTGTGTGAGTCGATATCGTCTCTCGCGGCGATTTCGACTTGATGAAATTTGATTGCGCGCTCTTAAGGCCAACAGTAGATATGTGCAAAGTGGTTCAAAATATTCAAATGATACTTGTTTTAACTCCATATATAAAATTATAACTTACTTATCCGATATCCAGCCGCCAACAACCCCTCCTACCCCGATGCCAACTAGGAACACGACTTCAGCCAAATTGGTAAGTCCTGATCTGTCGCAAACTAGACTCCATTCTGATATGATGGTGTTGCCAACATCTGACCTATCGAACTCCCATTCTGTGCACTTGATCAATGAAGTCAAAGGTGCTGTGTAGTTCATGATATCTTCCACAGTGACAAAGGGTGGTATCTCTCGGACATGGCACGCGTCATTTGGTTGGCTGTAGTTGAGCCATATGTCTAGAGGGACACTTGATAAGTTATCTGGTCTTGCACACCAAAACTTTGTTTGTGTTGCCTGGAATTAAACAAGAGCAATAGTTGTAGTAAAAAAATAATAAACATTTTCTAAAAACTCTAACTACGGATTTTATTAGGTAAATGGTATCCGTTTATATAATTTAAATGCTAACAAGTATTGCATTTATGGAAGAAAACGAGTAGTAACTGGGCTAACAAATTATGTCATTGCGCAGGTATAATATGGTAATGTACCTATCCCTTTTGTTGTGGCGATTACCGTGTATACTTGGTAGGAAACATAATTCAATTGTACTCCACTAAGGTTTATGAAAATTAGCTATTATTACATAATGGGATACTCAGTGGATCTTTAGGCGGCACTTTTGAGTGTAATCAAGTTAAAAGATTATTCTGTATTTTTCTTTAGACGTAATGGCTCTTGAATTGATATAGGGCTCTATTACGGGAGTAGGGACTGCCATAGAAGAAGAAAATAACTTCTATACTTCATTGAATACTTAATATTAATGAAACCATTTAAAAAATTAAGTTTATATTTTGGAAGCTATATTTTTTTGATAATTATTATCTTACCGTAAAAGTGGGCAGGTAGATGTGGAATGTGCAGGGGAAGGAAAAGAGTGACAGCAGGAATGTGATCATCAGCTGCCACGGCCCGTAGTCCCCAATAATCTTGGACACCACATCTTGTTCCCCGTCATCATGTTCTGGAGTCTTCGGCTTGTCCTTGCTGAGGCTTTGAATTGGTATAACTGAAAAACAATAAAATATTTATTAGTGGAAATTCATCTTAACTTAACCTTTAAACGATTATAGCTTAGGGTCGAAGGCTGTTGCGATTTCTACAAACAAGTGGAGTGAATTAACATGGATTAGACAAAGGCTTTAGATAAACTAACTCACGGACTTCCTTTAAAGAAATCTCGTTTTATTATAACTTGTACAAGATCATAACCGAATTATCTTGAAATAATACAAACTATTTGTTTATCTTAACTAAGGCTAAAATGAGAATTAATGCATCGTAGTTTTGAATTTTGACGAGGAGTTCCTCAAATAATGTAGACCTCTCCTTTTTTAGTCGCGACGCAACGGAGACAGTTTGAGTATGAATTGAGAGGTTGTTTGTCGCTTTTAATTATTATTATAAAATACTAACGATGATGACGATCATTGTTATGGAATGTACTTAAAATATTATGTTACTCGACAAACTCGATACAGTCGACCTTTTATAGAAATTGTAACATATGTGAAGATCGTCGTGACCTACTGTAGTAGTATTAGAGGTTATAGATAACGTCTGAGGCTACGAGTTAGTGCGATTAGCTTAAAAAGTAATAAAGTCTGCGTCTTATCATTAACTATGCCATATTTGTATGTAATTGATGTTTTACACTCGACATAAACGAGAAATTAGCGTATAGTTATTATGTCCGATGACGAATATTATACCTAAATACTGGATATCAAACGGAAGGGTAAAATTTTTTTAGAATATGAATTTATAGTAAGATTGTGTCGCTATTAGTTCTCCACAATCATACCTAGTGTTTGTATGTATATAAATGGTATAATCGTAAATCGACGATTTACGAAAATCGTCGATTCCTGAAAGATACTATAAAATTCATTTAACTAAGCACATTTTTATACAAAATTACTAATCCTATTTTCCTGAATGAAGTCTCAATAGACCCGTCTTACAGGTTATTATTAAATTACCAGTAAGACTCGTAATAGTAACATTGGGTGTAATATGTAATATTGTTAGATGCAAATAAAATAAAGTATAGTCATTGTTATCAATTTACATAATATTCCATTTATATATAGGATGTAAATTATTATGTAAAAATACATGTGCCAAAAACTCTTTTCTATTGGCAGAATTGATTATCAACCGTAATAATTTTAATAAAGTAATTTATTTAGAATATTAATTGTATTAATTATAAAACTTGAACGATTAATTTTCATTGAAAAGTATTTATTATACTAGGCTTCGAGAAAGACACATAACGGCCGTACTTTATAATATTTAATAATATTTATGTTGAATATTTATTAAATACGCATCAAACAGCCAGCATCAAAAAAAAAAAAAAAAAAAAACACACACACAACTACTCATCAGTTCCTTTGTTTAGTTATAGACTTTGTGCTAGAAAGGTGAATAATAATTATTACGCGCGTAAACTTACGTTGCAATGTTTATGAGTCTAGTACGCGCGTTCGTAAAAAATACGCGTCTAGCTTCTGCAAGCAATGTGGTACTAGTAACTCTACTTGCGGTGCGTACCTAGTAGAATAATATGTAAACAACTAAATAAACTATATTAGGTTGGGGAACATGTATCGAATTTCTTCATTAGAATCACTCATTTTAACAATAACAAAAGCAAATGAAAATCTCACATTTACATAATTAGAATTTGGAATTGTCTTCTGTAAAATTAAAACTTTCAATGATACCAAAATCAGCCCGATACAATTGGTTTATACCAATTAAACCCCTTGGGCTATACCATATTAACATAATTCATATTATGTTAATTTTTTTATTCAGGAGTTATATCGTAGTATTCCGATATACCTACACACAGTGGAACATTATAGATGATACTCATTCAATTTACTTGTTAATTTAAAAATTTAACTGTCGTCAGAACTAACCATTGGAGTTAAGTTCTGGTAATTCAATAGACAGTAGCCAGTAGAATTTGCGGCCAAGGCCACACATTATCTTAATCTCTGTATACAGGTGGTATGCCCTAAGTCCTTCGTACATGTTACATAATATAGTATGTGACTTTTACCTTTTGATTTTATCGCCTCGTGTTTCATTGTCATACTTACCTATTACCTACCTTGTAGGAATTTCAATCATAGGTAAATATATGTATCTGTATCCAAAATGTATTATGAGAATTAAATGAAACATTATTAATATTTTTTTCTCTTAAATGTAAGATAATATCCTATAACACGGATATTATCTGTCCGTGAACAATAAATAGTGTATCGTGTTGTTCGTAGCGCATTTTTATTTGGAAAAATGTCTTAGTTTTTATTTAAACTGTATTTTTTTATTAATTTTTAAACAGAAATATTTTTTTTTTCGGTGAGAAGACATGTTAGCAACATTTCCGGTATTTATTTCTGTTAATTTATACAAGACCTTATGCTATTTTTGTCGTACGATACCACTCGAATTAAGGTATTTATAGAAACCAACATCGGATATGCAAAAAGGACAATAATAATTAATAAGAGGTCGTTTGCCTTCAATATTGTAAAAATTACTGTAGTCATATTAATATGAACTTAATCGTGAGAATCTAAGTATTATATTACTTCAATAATTACATGTTACACTTACAATTTACAAAACATAATCATCCAAAAAGGTAAACAATTAAAAATATTGCGCTATACCTATACTTCAGTCTTATTCTAAAATTAAACATACTTGTTTCAAAGTCCTAAAACACGGATCCTGCATTATTTGTATTTTTATTCAGGAATGTATGAGTTTGTTTTCCGTCTAACATAACATCGATACATTATAATTACTTAGACCTGATTTTCATATGACAATATAGGTACAGAATTTAATCCATACGCTTATGAGTGCTTACAGAAGAAAGTTCTATCAGACTACAAATACTGACCCTTTCCTATAAACTAGATCTTATGTAGAAACTCTAGGAAGTTTGTACACGAAGGTTATTTATTAATAGCGACTGCTTAATTAGGTGTAGCTTCTCAATTACCGACTCATATGAAACAATTAATACAAGAATCACTTCCATTAGCTGCACTTCAAGTCTGTTTGTCATTTTCTTTTTTTCCTCAAACCAATGATTATATATATTAATTAATTAAACAACTCAAAAGGGTGGCGACTATTTATTTATTTATTTATTTATTTATTTAGGGTTGTTACTTCAGCACCTGTAATGTATGTACAATGTACTCATGAGTGTCAGATAGCTTATTTGTATGTATTAGCTCTGTCGCTCCATATAAAGTAAGAGAATTGTGAAACAGCTCAAAAGTGCATGTAGTAGGCCTTTCATTGCATATTATAGATTATGGTAGTTTTTTTTCAGCAAACGATTGATGAAAACAATATCCTCTATAAATATTTCCTTGTTGTAATCACAGTAGACTGTGAATTATAACACACAATATAACGATAGTGTGACAATATCAATTAGTTTTATACGCATCGTCCTCAGACATTATATCTATCATTACAAAAGGGGAATGATTAGTTCGTTTGCTTTGTTAAAACTAATTGAGTGATTTTTGTTAAATTCGTAACATATAAAGTAAATCACGACACGGTCATGCTACTTTTACCGGAGCCAATGTACGGTTCCCGGAATATTATTATAAACCTAATCATAACGATGTTTACTCGACAAGGTACTAAATAAAGGAGGTTTGTATTTAATATGATAAGTTAAGCAAAATTTGGTCCACTTGCGCCATGAGCTTTTAGTTAATGATAGGTTATTTAAATCTATCGTTAGTCTGTAGGTTACTATAAGAAGGCATTTGGCTCTCGACCTGGTTGGTGGTCGAGAGTTAGATTCCCGTGTTGTAATCACAATAATTGTTTTTTTTCCAGTTTGGTCAGGAGATATACTGACTTATTATCTGATTGACAATAAAGATAATTAATCCATGCGTCGCGAATGGCCATGTTTAAGTCGGTCCCGCACCTGTTCCCCCGCCAGTCGTGTCAAGCAACCATCACAACGTGGGTTGAAGGAAGAGAAGGTGCTTCTATGTATTCTGTACACACTTAGGCAGTTCTAAGATCACATGCCGGCACTACGCTGACTGCTGACCAACAAGATGTCGATTCATTTTGTATATAATTGTAGTTGAGTTGTTCGCAACATTAAGCTATTAGAATTGTTTGGCCGACACTGACCCGCTTTCGCATAAACGTAGTTTTTGTCGGCGCAATGTTTCGATGGATATTTATATTAACAATAGCATCGTTAGCCCTCAAACAATTTAGTCAGTGGGCTTTACACTAACTAGCTCCCCAACTGAAAGCTTCTAACGAAGTATTTATATCGCTTTTGACATAGCCGAATATTACTGCTATAAATAGTCTTATTTAACTTACCTAGTCATATTACACATTCATTTGACTGAGCAACAACAGACATGTTAAACTTCCTCGGGGTTTCGAAATATGTCTAAGCGGTTCGACCTTAATGAAGAAGAATGCTGGTAACTTTGCTAAGTGCATCCTGCTGGATGTCTGATATTTTCTTAATTCAGTTTAACTTCCCGATGTGTTATCCACTAATGTCGATATTAACAAACATAGCGGGTGTAAAAAGAATAGTTACTATATTATTTTTGCTTTTGATAAAAATACATTTCCTAAATGTCGAAAGGTAGTATTATCATATCACAAATTTATAGTGACTGTTCTTTTTATACCCTATATCACTTAGAGCGAGGCCTCATTAGAGCGTTGCGTCGTCGCAGCGTTGTTTCTCGTGGACCAAGTTATAAAAAATATATGGAAATTGAGCAGCGTGCAGTGGCACGACGCAACGCAGCGTAACGCACTAACGGGGCCTCGCCCTTACGCCACGTGGCATATATAATTGCATAACACAAAGAGGTAAAATGCAGCCCTAGGACGAAATATGAAATAGTTGATTTATAATAATATTGCGT
This sequence comes from Celastrina argiolus, assembly GCA_905187575.2. Taxonomy (NCBI): domain Eukaryota; kingdom Metazoa; phylum Arthropoda; class Insecta; order Lepidoptera; family Lycaenidae; genus Celastrina; species Celastrina argiolus. The sequence continues at coordinate 10,451,957 of LR994589.1, forward strand.
TTGAATACCTAGTTATAGATAGTTAATTAAGTGAAAATTATACCTTTGCATGTTTGATATAATTCGAGATAATTTTAAAGACGTCTGTTACTACAGTCAAATATTTTGGAATTCCTTTCTTTGTTAGAAAATCTATTGCTTTTAGCAAAATAGCAAGTCTAGTATAATTGGAAAATCACCAAACACTACAAATAAGCCTACGATACCAAAATCCGTAAACTATGGCAAAAACATTTAATTACACCTGCATAGCGATAAAGTTTGTACAAAAACTTTAATTGCCGTGAAGATAGCAAAACTGTTGTATCTTCTGAGGACGAGCCCTAACTAGTGACTCGTTAAATTGTCTCTACGTAGGAAGGAAATGCGAATGAGATGACTATAGCCAATTAAAGAAGCAACATAATACCTTTTGACTTATCTACATATGCCACCCGCGTAAATACAGTTTTCTATGGGCCGATATTTCAATCGTCAGATAACTTTTATCTGTTGAATAAACATGTGACTTTGACATTTGTTCCATACAAAATCTGTCAATGTCACATATTTATTTCTTAGATAAAAGTTATCTGACGATTGAAAAATCGGCCCTAAGGGAATAAAATATCCAACAAAAATCTAAAGCCTAAACTACTACCAACTATACTAAATTTAACTAAAATATGCTTTACTTTATTTTATTCTGTTATATGCTAGAGTAAATATTTTTTTGTTCGTTTTAATTTATTATTATTTTATGTTCTGCTTTTGTTTAAATATATTTTATTGTATAATGATATTTATCTTACACTTCGGACAAACCTTAATGGTTTTTGGAGTATTGTATAACAATAATAATTGTATATTATGTACCTTTATGAAAATAAATAAATTTAAAAGAAACGTTGCTTGAAAGTGCCATCTATTCATTCATCCATTCATACAAACATTTACAATTGTAACAGTAGTAAGATTTGTCCTATTGACTTAGACTATGTATGTTATTTAAGCCATGCTATAAAATAGTAAGCGATACATAAGCAATAGCGACTGAATACTTAAGAGTTAAGGCAAAAACTGAACCAATACGTAAATTAAGTAGCGCTCAAAGTATGTGACTTGAGCGCTACTTAATTTACGTATTGTTGTGTGCTATCCTTGTTATTACGCCAAGAAGTGACAGTGACATCCTGTTAATAGGAGAGCTCCCAATATTAATAAGAGTTTTATTACTGGGCCGTCAGACGCTTTTTGTACTTAAGTGTACCATAACACACACGTTGTCCTTATAATTCTGCTAAGCAGATACAGTAAAAGCATGCTTCTTGAGATCTTCCGAATTTAAAATGTAACTAAGTATTGAGTCGTAAATGTATAAAATAATTGTCTCAGGAAAAAGCTAGTATGTATTATATTTATGTCTTTATGGCTGTTACGAATATGTTAATTTTACATTGTATTAGCTATATTGTGTTCAGGGTAGGTCTTAGAGGTTAATAACAAGGTAATGTTCTAACGTTGCTAGATCTAGATTTACGTTTTGCTTAAGGTATATTAAAATAGCATACACTAGTTTTTAATTATTCATGTAATAAATTTTGAATGATTATAATAAAATAGCATACCTAATAATATAATATATCTAGTGATTTTTGTATCACATAAAATAGAACCTGATAATCCGGTGTACAGTTTTGTTATTTTGAAATTAGAAGCATGAGAAAATTTAAATTAGAGCTAGATAAATTATAGCTGTACAAAGTCCAAATCTAATATTTTAATCAGAATAAATTTTACAAAAAAATGTTTACTGAACGTCGTTTGTATATGATGCCTACCACCGGTTCGGGTACGTCTAGTTTTGTAGTGAGTAACTAACCTAATCTAACTTCCCTGTTATGCGATAACTAAAAACATCTAAAGGCAAAAAAAAAAATTTTTATTTTTAAAGTGGAAACTTTCTTTAGGCCCACCGCTCATAGGTTTTTTCGCGGGTAGTAGGTTAGGCTGATCCATCATGCTCTGAGGTGAAACGCTCGATCAGGTGAACTCGGGACCGCCAAATGTACCCGAGCGACTTCTGCCATGCGCACACTTTTTTTTTACTTCCGTATAATTTTACGCTCAATGTGTGTTTTTACATAGTGAGATACGATAAAGCGTCCGATAATTAAAAAGACACGAGAAAGATTAGAATCATCAGAACTCGTCGGATGACACATGACCTGAGAAAAACAATAATATAAAATAATAATATGTGATTGTGGCGCGCGGTATCTGATTGGATAATTGAAAACACATTTATGCCTACGACATACGAGTGTTTTCCGATGCGATATCGGAAATCGTATAGCGTACGGTAAAGAAGCTCTAGAATCTCTATGACTACAAATATTCATTTTGACAAAGAAACAAAGAGGACTGAAAGTGAGGTGCATCGAAATACCATTTCATCAAAGAGAAAAGGAGTATAGAAAACCATACAATCCAATTGTTTTCGATTCAGTCTTGCTTGTCGGGACTCATACATGCGTAGTACGAGTACTCTTTCGACGAGGGCTTCCTCTATTTATGTAATAAAATACGTATGACACACATAAGCACATGTTGAGACAATTTGGAGCAGTAGATCATTGAGACAATCATTCTTCTAGGATAAACAATATCTAGTCTTACAAAATATACGTAGCTACAAATTTAACCTCACAACATTATTATGTTGGCAGGAGGGGACTATTAACGCCAAGGATTTGTGGAAATTAGTCTCACTCTCCTTTCAAATAAAAGTTTCCCATATGTCAGAGAAGGTTAAGGTTGATGCTGATAGTGAATTGTCGTACCAATCACCGATACGTACTTGTGACTCACGATCGAATCCGGAACCCTCATCATCATTCAAACGATATGCAACACCAGCTGTTGTTATAAACATATTACACAATGACGAAAATCGTATAAACAATTGTTTAATAGGTGTAGCTCTCGTTAGAGTTTACAGAGAGGTGCCGCGGGTGTCTGTGTCGTAACTGTGACCACACTGCATCTATTGCTTCGGATATTTATGAATTAATTTAAAGGACTGAAGAGTAAAAACAGTCGCGCAAAAAAAAGTCCGATGATCCTTAACATAACGTATAGTCGGCTCCACACTACTCGCGGAGTTCCTCGGCGAAGTACGGCGAAGTACTAGTAAAGTTTGACGAGGTAAGCCGAAGTGCATCTCTACACTATCCTATTCGTCTAACTTCGTTCAACTTCGCGAGTAGTGTGGAGCCGGGGTAACGATCGTGCTGTGTTAACCAAAATTAAAAGGCATGTTTTATGTGTGTAGTGCGCGTGTGGCTACGCTCTACACACATAACTTCACACCTCGGCAGCTTGCCTTACAAAGTAAAGCGTAGTTTAGTTATAAAGTGTGCATGACACTGTGTTCATGGTGAGCCGTATTTAACATCAACCTGACCGAGTGGTATGTACACAGAACTATTATGCCTTCACATTTTATTTGGTCTGAGTGTTATGGACAAAGAATAATAGCCTTGTAGCTGAAATAAATTACTAGAGAGTAGATATCGTTCTAGATATTGAGTTTTAACTAAGAATAAAGAAATTTATATTTTCACGGTAGCATTATGTACATAGTAGAGCATAATATAATGCTATACATTACTTATAGTTTAGCATTCAAATCAAATTTAATCTAAGATACTTTAAATAAACTACTTCAATACTTAATCCTCTAGCCAAATTCCCATCACTAATTTTGACAAGGAAGTTCGAAAGCAAAATATATGGAACTTGACATATGAATTGCTACGTGTCATGGCGCGAAATTTGTCAATTCCATCATTCATATCATCGTTTTGATTAACGAAGACAACATGGCAAGGCTCCGGTTACTATTACACATTTTTTAAGACACAAACAAAACGATTTGTAAATAACCAACCACACATTCCCACCACTGCAACTCCGGTGTAGCCAGGATCGACAGTGGTAAACAACCTCAAAAAACCTTTGATATGATCTCAGGGGTGCCCGAGGAATATGCTAGATCTGTCTTGGGCCACCAACGAAATTAATTAGAAGAATGAAGAAGGAGTAGGAAGTTTGAAAAATGATTTGTAAGTAACCCAAATATTTTTTTACAAAAAAAAATACAAGATAAATAATAATGAAATAACGTATTGGTGTCCCTAGTGGGGGAGACCGGAGATCTCCGGAAGCAAATATGCTGAACGAAATTGGTTCGATGTGAGCGCGCGGTCACTGTGCTGGTTACTTGCACCCGTATTGTTCCCGTTGGCTCGCGAGGTACAAACGAAGGAACTGATTGGGACTGTTTAGTAGGAGATATTTTATACATAATTAGTACATAATTAGTATGTAAGGTACAAGATAATATTATAGTATAATACTATGATATATTAGATACTTGTTCCCGTTTATAGATAATCCAATTGTTTTGAGATATTTGAATCATAATATAATAATAGGGTACATTGATAAATTGTTTATATTTGTGAAAATGTTAAGCATCTTCAAGATGTGAAAAGAAATAAATAAATAGTAATACCGATACTAAGAGATGATTAATATATACTTGATGTAATAGTAGAGAGAATTAAATGGATGTTGAACGAAACATAATTGACGTGTTAATATAACGGTATTTACATAAAAACAATTATTTGTTTTTATGTAAATACTCTCCTAAGAGAGTGCGGTAGTGTAATGAAATTGCCATAAAACTATTGCTGGATTGTAATGACTCATGTATTGCAAAGGAAAGGATGTGTGACATTATCTGTAAAATGAATTCTGCAAAGTTATCAAAGCATATTGAAAAATTACCCATTACATACTGACATACTAAAAAACTCATCCTGATAAAGAGACTTAAAGTGAGAACATACGGTGCTGTTTCGTTGCAATTTGTAACAAATTGGTACGTTCGCAATACTTAGAAACAGTTTTTAATCAGAAAACAGTAAAGAATGTATTTGAACTGAAAGCTTAAATCAAGATTTTAGTTTATTATTCATTTTTGTGAATGGCAACAATACGCATTTTTCTTCAATTTTAATAAAAACCTAGACAATAATGCTCAAAAATTTCTTTTGTGAGGGTTTCGGAAAAATTTGTCTACAAAAAATCTACATTCACAAATCAGCAAAGTAACTTTTTCAGACGGAAACTGAAAAAGAGCATTTTTTAGTTCGTTCCGTCTACATTGTCATGATCTTATAATATCGTTTTTGAAAGGCTACATTGTGTATCATTTTCTTTGTTTCTTTCTCGCAAATTAATAAAAAAAAAATACCATGGCAGAGCTTGGTTCTCGAGGTTGTGATTTCAATATCCGCATTGGAATAACAAGTGTAATTTTTTTAAAGTTTTGATTCTCTGACAAGAAAGGTATAATCCATGCGTCGGATGGGCATGTAAAAATCCGGTCCTGCATTTGATCAGTCGTCAATCGCGTCTGTTATCCCCCACTTGTTTATGACATGAAAGTGCTCTTGTGTAATGCGCACACACTTGGGCAATGAAAGTTATTTCGGCATAGCTGGACTGGTTTTAACGAAACAAAGCATACTACAGAAAACGACATGGGAGCTATAAAAATTTATAGGTACCTACTAGGTAGGTGCTAAAAATAATGTGAATTTAATTGAATAAACGATGCATCCAACGTGAACTGGCTTTAGCGCGATATAGCTCATCACTAGGAGTTTCAATTTACATACGGTCTAGTTCTTAAGCTAAGGAATTTTATTTCAAGGTGAGATCCAAAAAATCCTATATAAGGAAACAAATGTACACTACGCGTTTCCGACTTTTTATAATATCGCTACACAATCGAAAGTTATCGACGACGTTGTATACAAGCACGTATCTTGTTGTAAGGCTCTACCGTATTCTAAAGTTGATGTAAGAATTCATATTTTAACCTCAGAAAAAAACGGAAGAATGAATTCAATAACACACTTATATCCGCTTGGATGCAAAACTAGCTACTACTTATCTTTATGAAAAATCATAGTATTTTATATTGGGTCTTCCCAGTAATTGTATCACTATTAATAGATAATAATGATCTCGATAAAAATTATTATCTGCTAACGACACGCGTAAGATCAACAGTTATAAGTAGCTATTGTTATTTATTGGTATATTAATAAGAACAATGAATATCATGAATTTAACATTATACCATTGATTAATAATTGACACTTAATCAAAAAGTGCGCATAGCATGAAAAAACTAAGTAAACATAATATTAAAAATTAAAACATATTTTTCTTGTACAAACTTTATTAAAATAATAAACCTATCTTGGTTTGCAAGATTTTTGTTAAGGCTTAAATTATAAAATATATATAATGTATCGTTTAGTTTGCATTTATATTTAAATGAACTGTAATATTATAATTTGAAGTGAAGGCACAAAGAACTGCAGTCAAAAGAAAAATGGTGAAGTGCATATTGTAGATGTTAATGAGTAAACTATTGTTACTCAGACAATAGTGACGTAAACCTTGAACTTTTTAACATTTTCAAATTCTGTTTAGTTGTTATTTAACTGACAAGACAGTGGCCAACTTAATTCGTCCGAAAAAGATTCTAATATAATTTTTTCAACTGGCTTTCACCCCGTCGGGTAATAGTATCAATATAAAACACATCTTCGATCAATTGTGTTAATGAATGTTTACGCAAAATTTTAAGTAGTATAAGTATAGTAGTAGATTAGTTGTTTAGACTGTGATTCGTCAGTAAATTAAAATAAATTATTACTACTAATTTAACGACCGTATAACGTATATTGTATAATGCAAATATCTATTGAAAAACCTTCCGAAATGTAACATAATTTTGTTCTAGGTGAAACTCTTGCAATTTTTAGCAGAAATAAAGATCACTCTGTGGACCTGCTGCAGCGTCTCATAGATTTTAAAACTGTTATAATATTAATATAATTCTTCAAATAGTATGTTTTGAAATCAATATTCACCCTGCACGGTTGTGATCATTGGTGCACACAACACGAATTGCAATGCGTGGCTGCGTGCCCTACTTCATACAATAACATCTCTGAATATTAATAACCACTGAAGGTGAAAAATTATAATTATTCATTAAATACTACTCGAAATAATTTGTGGCAAATTTAATTCGTCTGGTCAATTATTAATAGCTAGGTACTTATCATTAAACAGCAATTAATATCGCAGGCGACGCGTCGCGACGGGGGGCATGACCACTGAACAATGATTAGTATAATATATTTAATCGTAATCTAATAATTTTAAACAAAAAAAAACCGACTTCAAAAAGTAAACTAAAACGCAAAAAATAAATTTACTTTGCACAAAGTAATACTTATTTTCACTTAAGTAAATAAATTTATTCTATAATTTTGAAGTCGGTGCCAAGTTTAACGTTCTTTTATAATTTGTTTTCATTTAATATTAGTTTGTAAGCCAGTACTTTGGTAGGTACATAATATATAGTAATAGTTACATTGATAGTTGTATATTTTTTTCTGATTCTTATTTTCTGTGATTGCCTACATATATTTAGTAATTTGATATTGTAGTAAGGTTGTTGAAGTACTTACTTGGCACCGACTTCAAAATTATAGAATAAATTTATTTACTTAAGTGAAAATAAGTATTACTTTGTGCAAAGTAAATTTATTTTTTGCGTTTTAGTTTACTTTTTGAAGTCGGTTTTTTTTTGTTTAAAATTATTTTATTTTAAGATTTTTAGTTATGGGTAGACTGAGTAAGGATAGGTACTTATACGCCAGAGCAGCGCAAAAATTATACATATCAAGTTGACTATAAAATGATATACAAATTTTAATAATATCAAAGTCGATGTACCAGCCAAACTGAATATGATTTCTATATAACTCTTTTATTATTTTTAGTCGATTCACATTTCTTTATTTGGCTTAAAACAATTTTTTACCTTTTTAATATTTACCTATTTCGTCATATTGTTATGATAGTACCTATATATAGATACCTACTATCTGGCGAAGACAGAGGTGGTGTTGAGTACTGTAATTGATATAGTGGCATATGCTTGCAGTACTTTAAGCGATGTCGTAATTTCCAAACTTATAACTTCAAAGACTAAGCAGTCCTGTATGCCTGTTTCTGATCTATGTGGTATACCTTAACAATTGATTCAAAATTATGTTTGTTTATTTGTAGTCGGATATGCTTATGGTACTCGAAAAAAATAATAAAATTACTATGAGTGTTCCTATAAACTTCGAGGAGTTCCCTCGATTCCTCACGACACCATCATCAGGCATGCACTTTCATAACTATGAGACCAAGTTCGACTGTAATTGACGTAGTGGCGTATGCTTGCATTTCTTTAAACAACGCTGAAATCTTCAAACGTGTATCTCTAAGGAGTCAGAAGTTCTGTTCACTACTTTAGGTCCAGGATATGGTGCAAAATCTTACTATTTGGTAACATATGCTTGGGCTTCTTCAGAAAAAATCAAAATCGATATATGTTTTCATATAAATTTTGAGGAGTTCCCTCGATTCCTCACGGATCCCATCATCAGGTCACCACTTTGGTAAGCACTGGTACAACACTGTAATTAACGTAGTGGCGTATGCTTGCATTTCTTTAAACAACGCTGCAATCTTCAAACGTGTATCTCTAAGGACTCAGAAGTTCTGTTCAGTACTTTAGGTCCAGGATATGGTGCAAAATCTTACTATTTGGTAACATATGCTTGGGCTACTTCAGAAAAAATCAAAATCAATATATGTTTCCATATAAATTTTGAGGAGTTCCCTCGATTCCTCACGGATCCCATCATCAGGTCACCACTTTGGTGACAATGGGACCAAACGGGAAGCACCACCTTTCAAATAAAAAAAAAATCATCCAAATCGGTTCACCCAGTCGAAAGTTCTGAGGTAACAAACATAAACTTAGAAATATTGTTCTTGCAATGGCCTGATAATATGTACGAGCAGCATTATGTTACTAAATTAACTTCGTTCATTTCGTTTCTTTATGTTTTAAATAGCTAGATAATTATTTGAAGAAAAAGTGACACAAATCTGTTATTAATAACATCAGGGTTTGATCGCAAAATTTGGATTTTCAATTGAGTGTACCAAAATTAGTAACTTATTTTTGTCCTTTATTTATTTAGCATCTACCTATTTACTGCACTTTTTCGACCTATATATTTAGGTGTTGTTAGTAAAATATACGACTTCTTTGTTTTGAAACAAATTTAAACTAAATACTTTGGAACTTATGAAAATGTATCAATATGTTTTCAGTGACGTAAAAAATATTTACTGAAAATTGAAAAAAAACTAGATATACAAAAATTCAACAGGAAAACAATTAAATTGTAAACTTGTAATTAAAAAACCACCAAAATATTTCCAAGAATTTTCCTGGCAATGTCAACACTGTAAACATTACAGAGTAAATTGTAGAGCTATTAAGACGAGATTACAGCTCTGTATGCACCTCATTACCGACTATAGTCTGTTTTGTAGACTGTATACTTCACGATAAACAAATGATCTTTAAATAAAGCTAGACTCCTAATTTCTATAGTATCTATAGGAGAAAATTACCCTTACAAAAAGTGTGTTCCTCTTAATCTAGAAAGGAATATAAATATAGATTTAGCGAACGGTGCTGAATCGCGCTAGCAAAGTTTTAAAAGATATTGATTTTATTTATTTGAGTGTCAGTTCCTTGTTAACTTATCCGATTGATTGGTACTTAGCTTTTTAGCTGTTTCCCTAAAATGTTTCAGGAAAGAAGATCGATCAATTAACTATTCTTAAAAAGCCTTCCGCTGTACCTTTGACCTTCTTGTCTTCATTATGTGTTATAGTGAGGAAACTATGCCTAACACCGCAACGCAACAGAAAAACTATAGGAAGACTGGTTGATACGAGCTTGGCTAGAGCAAGTCTTTTCGTATGATTCTTTATCTAGTTTTCTTTTTTTATTTATTTATTTAAATGCACAAAACACATTACAAACACACAAATTATTGTCTATGCTAATTACAATGTTATGATCTGGATTGCAACATAACTTATGTGCACACTATATAAAAACATAATACTAATCAGAGATTAGCTCAACAATTAACGAAAGTAACAAATATACACTTAATTATACAAAAGGACGCGTTATTAATTATTAGGAAACTTGTGATATGCTATGGAGGATGTCTTTCAAAATTTTAATATATGATAAATAACTATGATCGAAAATGTCTAACGTTTTATTGATTTTTGCAAGATTATTATATTGACGGGCCATGCGTGTTATTGGATTGAAATAAGAAATGTTATTTTTGTAAACATTCAAGACAAATAGGTTTATATTATTAGCTTTACGATCACTAAATTTAATATTAAAACTAATTTGTGAGAGTAAATCTGGTTTTCTGTTAGATGATATCAAATTATCGCCGATATTTATATCTTGTCGATATAAGAGGTAAAAGACTATTACTATAATCAGTGCTAATGAGTTTAGACATGCGAGGCGAGCGTGATTTAAAGATAGGAATAGTTTCCTGTGAGGAAGGATGTAAGAAATAAGTATATTCGACGCAGCGGCAACTGAGATATGGATGAGGACTTATGTGTTACGAGAACAATTATAAAAATAAAATGTTCCTACTGACCCCGTATATGAACAAAAAATAATAACTTACTTTCGCGCTGTTTTTTACTTTTTACTTTCTCGGTTTTGTCTACATCTTCGTATTTAAAAATCCTTCTTTAGGCTTTTTGAGAATTCGTGTGCGAAATTTAAAATTTATAGCCTTAAGGGTGGCATATGCGATGTTATCACTTAGTAACCTTTGCCTTTTGCGTATATTAAGTAGATAAAATATAAATAGAGACATAATATATGTATCACTTTTAACAATTAAATAAACTATTTAGAAGGTAGATAATAAAATTTCGAAGAAACCAGTTTTTACCGGATATTATTTTGGTTTTTGCAAAACCTCTATGATAATTTACATTTTATATTACCTCAAATATTTATAAAAATCTAAACTATATAAATAATGACCATTTTCGATTTTACACGTTTTTCCAGCGTTTTTCTCACGTTGAGCCGGTACTTAGGAGCGATACCTTATATATATTATACATAGCGATATAATATATTAAAATAATAATTTATTTAAATAAATCTTTACATTGTAATTGCCCTGTTAACAAAATCTCAAAAATATTTTAGGACAAATAAAAAAATTGGCTTTGTTTAGGTACAGAATTTAAAATAATCGCATATGATACAAAAAATTAACACAGTGTAATTATAATAATTCAACCTTTACAAGGTTTTTCAATCACTCAAGATAGGTATAATAAATTTTACAGACACTTGAAACCAAGGATTTTTGTAGGTTTTGAAAGTAGTTCCCGCTTTTTTTGTTCGTTTGAAGTAAGTAAATAATATTAGCATTTTATATAAATTATTATCATATACATCAGCAATAAAATTATATTATGTACGTACACAGGTACTAGGTAGAGCCTGTTTTACAATCTAGTAAGCGTCATAAATAAGCTTATTAGGTACATGTTGAAAGGAAATTTAATGCTATACATATTTAAAAAAATATTATATTATAGGTACATTGACTGTACATTGAAAACTCAGAACAACATGTATGTATGTCGTGTTTTGAACTGTAGCACGAAAAAACGCCTCCGTGGTCTAGTGGTTTAGAGCCTAGCTCTCGACTCGGAGGTCGTGGGTTCGATTTCCGCGTTTGAACATAAAATGTTGTTTTCTTGTTTGGTTATGACAATGCAGGCTGATCATCCGATTGTCGGACAAGGAAGATGACCCATGCGTCGTATGGGCATGTAAAAAGTCAGTCCTTCGCCTGATATCCCGCTAGTCGTGTCGTTATTCCGTCCAGCGGGCTTACTCCCGACACAATCGAGAACCGAATCCGTTCGATATCAGTGGTTTTTCGTACTTTATTTGATGAATTACTTTGAAACTAATCAGGATAAAGAAAATTGTTAGATCGTAACTTTTTGTACTCCCGACCATTTCAATCGACTGAGAATCAAAATAAAGAAATGTCAATTTATTAGGAAGTACCGGCATGATCGTATCTGAATCAAAATCAGATCAGTTTGGAGAGTAAGGCCCCAGGAGGCTACGAGAGTGAAGAAAGAGGAGTGCTTATTTATTTATTTTATTTATTTAACCATTTATTGCACACAAGAAATACATTTACAATAGAACGATTTACAAAGAAAGACGACACAAAGGTATTGCTTATTTCTTAAAAGAAATTTCTTCCAGCAGCCCTACGGAGAGATATGGGATAAAAGTTAGCAGATAGGGCGTGCACAATTAAAAACATGATATATATACATTCTTAAATACATACATAATATATATACTACATATATATATAATATAATAATAATAATATATACCTATACATAATAATACTTGATACAGTAAATAAAATATATACTAAGAAAATAGTATGCATAATATTGTATAATATAATAATTCTACTTATATGGATTGAGATTCAAAGTAATGCTCTTTCAGGCGTCTTTTGAATACAGCAATAGTGGGACTGTCACGAACGGTGGGAGGAAGCGAATTCCACAGTCTGACTGCATGAACATTGAACGGTAAAGGAGTAGGAGTAGAAATTGGTGCGATGCGATGGAATGGAAAGAGTCGTTCTAACTTTAGACCTACAGGGGGTATCAAGGGATCGAGAAAAATTAAATCTTTCGAGAAGATATGAAGGAGATAGGGGATTATACAGGATATTATAAAGTAAACAGAGGATATGAGAGTTGCGACGAAGGCGAATAGGGAGCCACCTGAGTTTCAATCGAAAGGCTGATACAAGGTCGAACTTTCTAAGTCCAAACACGAACCTTATGCAGAGATTCTGCAACCGTTCAAGTTTTGTTAGCAGCTCTTCGGTGATATCCAGGTAGCAGGAGTTAGCATAGTCAAGGATAGGGAAAATGAGTGTCTGGATAAGGAAAATTTTGGTATTTACGGGCAAAAAGTTTTGGAGGCTCCTTAAGGTGTGCATCGAGTAATAAACTTTTCTGCTTACTTCACTGACTTGTGAATTCCAAGAAAGATTGCTGTCTAAGATTAAACCTAGGTTTTTGGCAGTGTTGGTATAGGCGATGACAGTGCCATTATACATGACCCTAGGCACATTATGTAACCGCTGAGTTATGTATTTACTGCCTACGATCATGGCCTGTGATTTATTCGGATTGACCAGCAGACCAAAAGAGTTAGCCCAGTTTGATATGCGCTGGAGATCAGCGTTAATTTCGGTAACTGCGGAATTAATATCATCTATAGCTGAATGACGATATATTTGCAAGTCGTCTGCGTAGAGATGGAAATTAGATTCAATTATTTTGGAAATTGTGTTAATAAAAATGGAAAATAAAAGGGGAGAGAGAACGCCACCCTGGGGAACACCCACTTCGATATCACACCAATCCGAGGTAGCCTCATCAAGGCGGACACGTTGCGAACGTCCCCGAATATATGATTCGAACCAGTCTACCGCTGAGGAAGAAATGTTGAGAGAGCGAAGAACGGAAAAGAATATGTCAAAATCTACAGAATTGAAAGCACTGCTAAAGTCAAGTAGGACAAGAATAGATACACATTTATTTTCCATTGCAAGACGGAGGTCGTCAGTGACTTTTAGCAGTGCTGTAACTGTACTGTGACCAGGACGAAAGCCGGATTGGAAGGAAGAAAGCAATTTATTTGAGGATAAGAAATGAGATAGCTGCTTGTGGACAATGTGTTCAAGGATTTTGGATAGGTAGGGTAGTATGGAGATTGGCCTAAATTGAGATAAAGAGGGATTAGGAGTTTTATAAGTGGAATAACATTGGCATGTTTCCATGCCGTAGGGAAAGAACTCAGTGTCAATGAATAATTAAAAATGTGTGTAAGTGTTGGCCAGAGTTCAGGAAGGGTGAGGGATATCATGCGAGGGCTCAGACTATCGTTGCCCACAGCAGTAGAGTTGATATCCATGATATGGCTCTTTACTTCATCCTGAGTGACTGGTTTAAACTGAAATGGGGAACAAGACGGTAGAGTAAGGGAACCAATATGGGAAATCGTGTGTGCTTTTGTAGCCTGGTCGACAATTACTGGTGGGACAGAGAAATGAGCATTAAGTTTATTTAAATTCACTGAAGTGTCAAACCTGTTGGAAGACTTGCCAATGCCGAGTGTTGAAAAAAACTTCCATAGTTGCGAGGGATTATTTTTAACAATTGAGGTATGTATGTGGCGTTCTTTGGCATCCCTACACAAACGACCACAACGATTCCGCAGAAACTTATATTTGGCTAAATTTTCGTCTGTTGGTCGTTTCCTGTATCGCTGCATAGCACGGTTGCGTTTAGCCATCAGAGCGATTATGTCTTTCGACAGCCAAGGTGCCGGTGCATGCTTAATTTTAACTTTTTTGACCGGGGCATGTATGTCAAAGATGTTTGTTATGGCATCAGTTAGAAGTGCCACCTTTGGTCAATATCAGTGGCCGAGTATATCATTGACCAGTCTTCTGCTTCTGAGTATTGCGCACACATTTGGGAACTATAAATAAAACTCCTGCGTAGCTGGCCTGGTTTCAATGAAACCGTCACCGAAATCGGTATGGGAGGCATTACTAGTACGAAACTACAAAATTACAAGCAAATGCGTCTGATTGATAAATTATAATTATTATCTACCTCTTACTAAGTAAATATAGGTACTTTATTATTTAGCCTCAAACTAGGTTGTGGATCTGAGAAGGCCAACTTCACAGGTCAAGTACCTTGCAGTTGCTTGGCAACAAGTAGAAACACTTAGTCTGCATGTATTTTCTTATCTATTGGTAATCGAATGACACTAGGTAAGTTATATTATTAAACTCAATTAAATGGATGTGATTGTGAACTATCTTGCATAAGTGTAGGTTTCAAATTTATGTATGAGTATGTATATTGTTGCTGCAGTCAAAAGTTGTTCAGAGGCTATATATTTATATTTCAACAAGCTAAGTCTCTCCTGGCAGGTTGTCTTGTACCTAGTAGGTTTTGCAAACAGGATAATAGGCTAAAACTAGATCATCGTATTTTTAATTACAATTATAAGCGATTATATTAATTACAAACTGCTTGAAATCGTCACTAAATGCTCATCTATCTACAATAATTGTTATGAAAAAATTGATCTTTAATATCTCTAGGACAAATTATACTAACTCTAGGACGAATGATTATACTCAATAGCCGATTATTATCAACAGATAACACAATTACTTAAAAGGTATAATTATTTTTAATTTAATTTTATTGGGTCAGTTGTTATGGGGCTTACAAAATATATAATACAAAATAAGTAAAATTAAATTGGCTTAAACTTTGTATAATTAATTTTATGCTAGTATCTAATTATATACTCTATTTATTAATATGTATGACGAATCCTTGAACTTTAAATCTCATCTCATATTGTCAGTAATCAATTTCTAAAACTTGTGCCTAATGTCGTTATATTAATAGATATCTATGATACAGCTTAAACATTGACGCTAAGATACATAAGAACAATTATTGAAAAGAAGGACAATTATTAACATTTTTAAAAATTTAAAAGGAAATAGTCAATCTTAGTTACACATTCTTAGTAATACTTTAAAAAATACTTAATTTACAATTAACTTAAGATTTAAATTTACGAAAATTTGTTTTGGTCTCAAGCTCACATCTTACAATACATTAGGAAAGAAAGTATAGCTCTATAAACTCTAACCATAATTTTTTTAAACTCCGTGTATTGCTTTTCTTTATTCCACAATCAATAAGTGATATTTAAATTGGCAACATTAAATAAAGTTATTGTCTTAAATTAGAACTGAAAAGAGTGGTAACTTATAAATTGGCTATAGTCAATAACAACGGACATAAATCTGAAGTAAATAAAGCTCTTACCATTTAAACACTAACCATAGAAGCCACAGAAGTCAATTTAACAAAATTGTTGTGTTGCTTTTCTTACTACGAGTTTATCTTTTCATATAAAAAATTGAGTAGAGACACGATATTGATAGAGACACGACAGTGATATTTCAACTAAACGTTACGGGAGAGTATCATGTATAAATGGATGGATGGGATATATCCCTAAAAGGTAAAATATTTTCCCGCCCGTAACTACGACGATTAGTTCAATTACCACTTCCTGGGCTTCTACTTACTTTTTTATACGAAAAGGTAATTCCAACTAGTAGGAAGGAAAAAAGATTATCCTAGATGATGGTGGTTATTATAATCTTTTCTAAAAGTTATGGTGTAAGTACTACGTGAAAAGAAGTGGTGGTCCCGGTCTATACCAATATTACCCGGGTGCGTCATCAACTGGGCAAAAAGTGCTAGGTTAGGCCTACGTCCTTATTTATGTATTTTGAGTGTTTCAATCATTGGTGTGACATTAGTAGGTTAAACTAATAAAAGCGGTTCTTAATAACAATAAATACTTTTACACGTTACTTGTATGATGAATAATGCTTTTATCTATTTGTAGAACTAATGATGCCCAATATGTAACCATTTTGTAGCAACTAGTAACTATAAACAACAAAAGGTATTTTGTTGTTGTTTATCTAGTATTGTTCAAATACTAGATAAACAACAACAAAATACTTGGAGTAGAGTAATTATATTAACGTGGGTAATCAGCCGGTATATTAAATATACCGGCTGATTGCCCACGTATGCTACTTATTAAATGTAAAAACTACCCAATTTTGTATTATTTCTTGTTATTTAATGAAATTGCTAAACTATATTTTATTAATTATATTATTTTAACTGCTAGTATGTAGCGGCATAATTAATTAATTTTATTCAGACGCCAATGCACTTAAATCAAAATGTAGATACGAAAGAGTAAAATACGATATAAAGAAATAAAAGTTAGCAAATGCCTTCCAATTAAAATCGTTTTATTAGTCCGTTCTCACTTCTCGGTCAGTCGAGCGAAACGAATTTCATATTCAATCTAGTCTACAGTCAACAGTCTAAGCCTTCGATAATTATTGAAGGTTTTAAATTGATGTCTAGGTGCCACGTGTTTCTTTTGGATCTAGTTTAAGCTAAAGGTTATAAAGTATTTTAATCAAAACTATCTAATTACAAAAAAAGAAATAATAAAGTGAACATAATTATATTGTATAGTACTTTTTCCAATTGTATAATATTATCTTCTCAAAATGATATTATTATTATGTCAAAGAAATTACTGCCATTTTATTGGTGATTGTTGTATAAAAATAAAAAATAGAATAACGACACAACAACATTATTATTTTAGATTATTACTATATTCGAATTCGTACTGATATGTGTATCAAACCATATTGGTTGGATGCTTTATATCAACTGTTACCAAATTTATTTGAAGTTGATAACAATTAGATATATAAGATGGTGTCTATACTTACCTAACACTTAGTATTGAGTATTTTACATTTAGCATTATAATTATACTTAGGTTTTTACGTATCAAGATATGAATATAATAATATATACTTCTTGTAATTTTTATGTTATGATTTTGTAAAATTCATCAATTAGTAATACTCTAATATTTCTTATTAGAAAATTGAAATGCAATTAAATTAATAATTACATGTGGTCTACATGTAATTATTATATTGTAATAATTTCAATACATCTTATAAAGTCTCACACGGTACTGTTAGCTTAGTTCATTGATTTACTAATTACCTCTTGTTAATCAACAGTGTTGTCGCAATATTCGCATACGACAAGTTTAGCCTTGATCGGTAACCTTCCGGTCTGCACAGAAGATAACATTGACCATGGATTCTTTATCTCAAGACGTTGCGTCAAGTTGTTTGGGGTTATCGAATTTATGCAACCGGGAAGCATATTGGGAGTTAAGGACATGGGACTGCGCAAAAATGAACATTGAAGGCCATAAGGCCGTGGATGTATTTCCGAATTTTTGTCACTACTCGACGTGAAAAACTTAACTACAATTCGTATGGCATCGAATTAGTGGCGATGTTTCGATGTCATACAATTTGTAGTTACTTCTTTACGTCGAGTGATAAAGACTTGCATTTATCATGCTGCAGTTTTCGTTACACTTTTACATATTACACATGGATGCGGAAAATTGTATATACATAGTTGGTCAACACAATTTGCGCATCCATTCATTAATAATAATAAACATTAAATCCTTAAATATTCAGAGTTTAATCATTTTCTGGCTCAAACATTTAATATGTTATAGAGATTTGTATTAGGTATGTCTAACGCATCCATGATGCAGTGGTAATTACTACCTTGGATCATGTTATTTTCAAGTTTGGTTAGGATAATACAGGCTGATCTGAATTGTCTGATAAGAAATTAATATGACATAGCGTCTGATAGGCCCTTAAGAGGAAATACAACGGCCCTCTTTTCCATACAGAAAAAGGAGTGTACGCGACCCCTGCTTCCTCCCTAAATAATGCCACTAGAGTATTTTTTTCTTATATCTACGTATACTATTAGTACGTCCCATTTTTTGCTTTTTTCGTTTCGATTATTAAAAGAGATATGGACGTTCAAAAACTTAAAAAATATGGCAATATATTCGGCTGTGTTCAAACATCAACGCAAACAAATTGGAGTATATTTAAGAAAATAGTAACGTAGCTCAAGTCTTTTTTTTAGTTTTGGTAAAGGACAGGGGTCTGCTAATCGTCGATTTTTCATATATTTAGTAGGTAATTTTAGTTCAAGTTGCAGTTGTCTCTATCGGTTTGATCGGATCGTTACGGGACTTTACAAATACCTATTTTTCATTTCTCTAGCCCGTGGTGTTTCCTCTTAATGAGTCTGTCAGTCTAATCATAGACCAATTACATATTTACATACAGTATAATTGGTCCATGGTCTAATCTTCAGCGAACGACACCGAAATCGAGTTATGAGCTATTATTATTAATGTATTTAATATGTATCTTAGGCCCGTATAAATAAACAAGTCTCTTGGTCCCAAGAATTGTGATTGCAACCTTTTTGCGATTGTTTCCTTCCACTTTTAAAAAATTAACGACTTTAGTCATCTTAAATACTTTCATTTTATTTAAACGTAAATATAAAGATAATACTTATTTTGTATTCTCCTATAATGAATTTCTCGTTTTTAAAAGAAATTCATTTAAGATTAGTAAAATATTCATTTTTAAAATAAAAACGAAACGTTGTATACTATATCAATTAGTTATCAAATAATACGGGTTACGTTAGTGTATAAAGGTTTATGAATGGTACTATTATTACGGTGTAGTACGTAGTACTAGTAGAAATCTTCTACTAATTCGCTCGGAGGCGGAGCCCTGGGACCGCAGTAGTATTTCCGCGATGGGGAAGTGTGTAGGGAACAGCTGGCGAGGTGTAAATGAACATGACATCTACAAATTAGAGCCATCGTAAAATCTGTGTTTTATACTTCATACAAGGATCACTTTCGTTAATACTCCGAGGTTGAAGTAAATTTGTATAAACTGGACCCCACATACACGAGGAGGGATCAAAAAGTAGTGAGAACGAGAAAGAATGACTATTACTAACTTAATTTTTTTTTCTACATAGTCCGAGTCTCTCTACACGCCGAGTCCAGCGCTTTTCCAAAATTTCAATCCCTTTTTAAAAAAATCTTTTGTTTTGGTCCTGCAAAAAGCTCTCCAAGGCATCCATCACATCCTTATCGTCTTCGTACCTGTTTCCCCTATAGCAGCCATCGCAACTGCCGACCTGTGCGCGGATGCGTTGTCGTGATGAAACAGCACACCCTTTCGAATTTTTCCTCTCCTTTTCTCTTTGATGGCATTCCTCAACTTGGAAATTATAGTTGCATAATAATGGACTGTAATAGTAGTTCCACGCTCCAGATAATCAGATATTCCTTCTGAGTCCATAACCTGGCCGTGGCCAGCTGATGCCACGGCAAGAAACTTCTTCGGGATCGGTGACGATGGCCGTTTCCATTGCGAACATTGCTGTTTTGTCTGGGGATCAAAATTATGGACCCATGTTTCGTCTATTGTTACGAAACGAGACAAAAATGCTCAGAATTTTCTTGTCCAAAATTGTATTCAAAATGTCAAGGCGATTTTGTTTCTGACTGTCGGTTATAAGTCTCCGCAAAATGTCTATTTTGCGGAGACTATTCTCATATTCAAAAATTGTTTCAAAATGGATTGAATACTGCCATATGAAATGCCTGTTTCTTGAATTAAGTGTCGGATGGTAACTTTTCGATCGCTCAATACAATTTTCTCGACTTTCGCAACATTTTCTTGAATAACTGACGTCGATGGACGGCCGTAGCGATGTTTGTCCTTCAGGCTGGTTCTTCCTACTCGAAATTAAGAAGCCCACCTTGCGACAGTGGAATACGGTAGAGCAGACTCTAATAATGTTGTATAGAAATCGCAATAAAACTCTTGCATCGTTAACTTTTTTAAACAAAGGTATTTAATAACGGCTCGCACTTCGTTTTTCTCCATTATCGAGAGAACGATCCGACACGAAGTAAACAAATGACTTATTAAAAAAATAACAAAAGAGAAGGTTTTCTTTCTTAACTAAAAACTACAAATACCAAATTTACTCTTATAGTATTATGCCGTGCAGTTAAGAATAATACATTAACTTTGTCGAATTTCATCTTTTATTACCTGCACGTTTAGATTGGAGTTGAAAAAAAAAAAGTAAACCAAAACCTTTTTTTTATAAAATCGCTTCGAATCCGTTTAGAGTTATCTTACCTATGAGGTAAAGTAAGGTGCATACCTACATAGAATGTAAGATAGTTCACACGCGAAAGGAACATGAATAAACATTAAAAAATATGGATTTGCTCTTCCTGTAAAAAGTGCAGCCTTCAAAAACATGCATTTACACTTTCTGTACTTTTTGAATTTTAATTAACGCAATTTGTCCTTTTGCATGTAAGACATGCACCGACAGTCAGCAGTCCATGTGATCAGTCTTTACTATGGTTGTTCGTTTGTTTGAGTTACAAATTATCAAAATGCACAATAATTTAACAATTAAATTATTTTTTCATAAAAACCTATATATTATTATGTTTAATAGCCATATTACATATAATTTTATTAGTCAAGGTTAATTGAATAGTTAGCAAAACTAAACCTGCCAAGCATAATCGTGACTTAATTACCTAGTCTACTTTGACCGCCTTAAATATGTGCATTTTGCCTGATGAATACTAAATAAAAGACATATAAAATACTTCCTATAGGAAGTCTTAGATTTCACAGAATTTTGTTACGAGCTTCCTCCAAATTGAATTACCTTGTATTGTACTAATAAAAAAAGTATAGGTATGATTCATATAATATATAAAAATATAATATCTATAGACGCTTCACACCACGTCAATCTGGCCCTGCGCTAAGTATCCGAAGAACTTGTGTTACAGGTACCAGACAACGGAAATATATATTTAATACTTTTATACTATACCCATATTTAAGATTTTTATTATATTAATACACAAATTTAATTCACATCCATGACCTAGGAACATTGAAACTTTTTGTTCCCTCGGCGGGACTCGAAGCCCCAACCTCTCGGTCGAACACCAACACGCTGAACCACTGCGCTGCGGAGGTCGTATATAAGTAGAATTATCACTATTGAAAGGCTGGTTTCACTAGTAGTAATTCTAAATATTGGTAATACCTTAGTCTTCTGAAGATAATAAGCCTCACTAAAACATATTTTTAGACACTGTCTAAGCTGTGCTTTTTTCTCCTTGCCTGATACGTTATAAAAGTCACTTGACAGACAAGGGCAAAACATTGTATAGCTAGTTACTTTAACTCTTCAGCACCTGTTATCACTTTGTAATGCAGCGATGACATATTGACTGCTACTCAAGAATGGTTATAACTAAAGCTTTGTTTATTTAATACACAATGCTATGATTGTCATAGCATTGTTTCGGGCTGTGGAGCACTGATTCGGGACCCGATGGAACGTCATTCAATCGTAGGATGAGCTTCTGTTGTGTGTCTCCGGACACATCCTAGCTTTCTTGTTAAAGCTCTGCCCGTTAGCCCTAATTAAGTTTTATTATGTTTCTATTGTAATGATAACTTAAAGTATTTTTATTATTATTTTTCACTCCCGCAAACTTGTCTAGCTTATGCAGTACTAAATGTTTTTATTAATATGTGAAAGTGTATAATGTAGCATACGTACTATGAAACATCGACTATTAAATGTTTCACTCGACTTACTTAATGAATTTTTAAAAGGACAATACAACCTAACTTACGGTCATATGCCTGGTTTGCGGATTCTAAATTTACTAGAAACACTATAGTTACAGCTATGAGACTTCGTTCCGGACAGTTTCGCGTTTATGATGAAAAAAGTAAATTCCAGAAATTGCAGAGATTGTGATTGTGACAAAGTAGAAGATGTTTATCACGTAATAGCGGAATGTGTTCAGAACAAATCGGAGAGAAACACCTTTTGCACTGTTTACGGCATTAATTTACAGGAAAGTGGTGTATGTAATTTGGCTTCTCCTACATCGGACGAGGCCAAGATGTTATATAAACTTGTAGAGTGCTCAATTAAGCGTAGGAATGTAAATCTATAACTTAACATATTAAACTCTTGTACCTACCTATAGGGATGACATAATCTTTGTAGATTAAATTCCCTTTTATAATAAATAAAGATAAAAAAAAATCGTACCTTCAAACAGATTAGCCTATTTATCTAGTTTTTTTTTGTTTGAAAGCTAATGTAATTGCTTGTATTCTTAGCTATAAATCATCATCACCCATTCGTTCACTAGTTTAGCAAAATTCTGTGATAATTAAAAAAACAATGTATAGTTATTTCTATTTTCTTGGCAATATAAACAAGTAAAACGCTACATACTTCTACGTTATAGATTTCTAAGTTTATGCAATATTAATAGAGTATGCACTAAATAGTTGCTCGAGTTGCATCAGTCTAGATTTGTATAATGCGCTATGAATGTTCTATGATCTAGATTTATTGGCGGAATTTATAAACACTAACCAGCAATACCTAACATAAACATTTGCTTTACCTTAATATAGGTATCAGTGATTGTAATTGTAGAAGGTAGCCAATCGCTATATGGATACATAGTCAATTTGGAATGTTTTAGATTGTAAACATTTTGTAGTATCCCTTTGCAATTAGACTGACCAGACCATTTTATGCTTTCAGCTTTTAGAAGAAGCAAGGCTTTTAGAATTAGTTAAACATAACATTGAACTTGACACTGTGTTCTTACAATATCATAAGGTTAATAACAACTTGTTTTAAGGTATTTATATAACACAAGTCTAAATTTACACGAATTTTAATAATCTTGTCATATATAATAAAACGCATTTTAATATTCAGGCAATAAAAAAGATTCTGTACTCAAATACTAATTTGATAGTATTAATACATTGTATACTAATTAATACCCAATGTTTTAGTTTTACTTACTATATTAATTGCATTGTACCTCTAATGTACCTATGATGGACATTGTATAGAAGTTATAAAACTATAAACAAAATTTTAGTTTTGAATTAACTCCTGACTTTACAATTTTTACGACGATAACTTTTTTTTATTATTTTCATGCATTGAGCAAACTGATGATGATGAGTTATAGCAAAGAACACCGCCGATCACGTATGCTTTAAAAAAACTAAATTAAAATCGGTTCATGAACCGGCACCCTGTTTTTTCTCGGCCACAGGTATCGAAAAAATACAAATTGTAATACCTTGTGGCGATACTACTAGCGCCACAATCCTGCATCGCGCTATCGAAGTTTTCAAAGTCCGGCGCTATATATACGACATCCGACTAGTACTGTGGGATTCGGATCGTCCTGACTTCCATAGTGGGTACACGTGTTCCCACAGTTACGTCCGTGCCGACCACCACTCTCCAGTCGCAGTTCCCAGTAACTCCTAATAGCGATCTTCAATTCACACTGTGGTTCGTTGGAACCAAGTGTGAATTGTCGCCTGCTGGGGAGTTGAACTGCCCTGATCGCCCCGCTGGGATTCGTTCCGGCGTTGTGGTCACGGGAAGCCAGTTCCCCTAAGTGTTCATCCCCCTGTGTTTGTCCACTTAGTGCATTCCACTCCTAGTTTCCCTACCATGTCCGCACGTGTACCGCGGCCTCCTCGCGACCGCGGCAGACGCCTGCGCCCTCGCCGCGTCGATCCGGAGTCGTCATCCGACCGGGACTCCTCACGTTCCGGCTCGCGTGCGACCCAGAACCGTACGCGCTACCAATTAATGAAGACCACCGAGCCTAGCTGTCATGGAGCGGACACCGCCCGCGCCGGACCCCCGTCGGCATTCTCGCGGGGGGGTATTGCTGGTACCCTCCCTCTCCAATGCCCGGCCGAGACCCGCAGCGCGCCCCGGGCCCCGCACCATGCAGCCGTTCAGCGCCCGGCCTCGCCGCCGCGCCCCCAGCGCAGCAACACGGTAGTGTGCGACCCACGCCACTACCCCTCACCGCCGCCCAGTCATCCTGCCCCCGCAGGAAACCACCACGCTCCTGCAGTCAGCGCGCCTGCACCACCAGCACCGCTACCAGCTCCTAGGGCCGAGGGTCCCCGCCAGGACACCTACGCCCAGGTAAGCGCCGCGCCACCACAAATAAGCCGCCACAGCAACACAACCCACACCGCCCCGACGCTGGCGAGTGCTGCTAAGAAGACGTCGCCCCCGTCCTGCTTCCCCACCATCATTGTCGAGAGACTAGAAGATTGGGTGAGGCACTTCCGTCGCTTGCGCGACATCATGGGATATGGACCCAACGCCAAAGCGGTTGGCAATATCATCCGATTCAGCCCAGTGGACGAAGATGAGTACCGCACCCTTCGCCACTACTTCACCGAGCTAGGACGTAAGACGAGGCTGTCCTGGTTCGAGCACCGTCAACCACTTCCGAACACCATACAGGTAGGGATCAGAGGCCTACCTGTGGACACATCTGAAGAGGAAGTCCAGCTGGGACTAGCTGAACTTGGCTACTTGGCGGAGTATGTCAAGAGGTTCGCGCCGCCCCCAGATGCCTCTTCGTGCACCTTCTTAGCCCACATACAAAGGGCCCCCCACGTACTGCCCGGCGTATTTGGAGTGAAATCGCTCCTTTGCATGCCGGGCATCCGATTCGAACAATGGAGGGACGGGAAGCGTCCCGTCCAGTGCCAGCGATGCCAGCGCTTCCAGCACCGCACCGAGCAATGCCAGCGTCGGATGGCGTGCAAATGGTGTGGCTGCGAGCACCGCAGTGAAGACTGCCCCCGCAACCGCGGTGAGAAGCCCTACTGCATTAATTGCAAAGGGGCCCATCCCGCGAACAGCCGCAACTGTCCGACGTACAGCAGGGAGCTGAAGAGGTACGTGGCCCCCTCAAACCGCGCCCCTGCCCCTCCGTCGCCACCGGAGAGCCGCCACAGCGCCACTCCCGCGCGCCGCCATGGCGCCACTCCTGTGCCTGCAACACCGCCGCCACCCCCGCCGGTCACACAACCGGCGGAGGCCTACCTATTTTCCATTTTTATTACGGCAGAGTCCCCGAGCCCGCCCGCGGATATCCTCGGCATCGAGTGGTTCCTGCAGAGGAAGGAACCCGTACGACTGGCGAGGATCCAACAGCCGGCCTCGGACACTGCTGTACCCACCGCTTCCGCAAGGAAGCTGTACGGTGTGCAGGCGCACCCAGTGCCCCATACTGTTTCAATCGTGTAAACGAACGTTCGGCATCCCTTTGCCCTTCCCCCCCTCCTGGTTCCCGGAGCCCCCCCCCCACAACCCCCTGGTCGGACGGGTCCGTGAGACGGTTAAAGACCGCTCGCCAAGTCGCCCTTCAGGTAGTTGTTTAATAAAGTGTGTTCGACGGACGAAATGTTTTTCTCCGCGCCCTGACGCGGGGGTTTTGCCCTCAAAAAAACGTCATTAGTGTCTTTTATTTTCCTCTTCCCAGCAATGGTAGGGTTTGGTCCGCGGGGCGAGGGGTGGTGTAGGGGGAGTGGAACCATACACGCTCTCCGGTCCCAGGACCGGGGCCCCCACACACTGCTCGTTGACCCGCCGTTCAGGTCTCAGCCTACCATGGCTCTCTCTCGTAGCGCCACGGTTTTCCCCTGCGATAGGCGGGGGGTTTTTCCTAGAAAAACTACGGATGACACTTCGGCCCTGGTATTCCCATACCGGGGCCCTTCGACCCCACGTAGAGGGACACTTGCCCCTGGTCGTGGTTCCCGCGCCCTGGGCCACTCTGGCCCGGCGTGCGAGGACATCGTTAGGTAGGTACAGTGGGATTCGGCCTGACCGAGACCCTTTGGAGCTTCCACTCGTACTCCCACAACCTACTTAATAGGAACTAAAAGTCAATTTTGTTCAAATCAAAAATAAGATTATGAGATGAATTTGCAACAAATTAAAGTGGGGCAAGTGACAAGATAAAGAATACTTGTAAACTATTATCAATAAGTGTGGCACGTACAAACACTAAAGATAGCCAAAAATCTCTGAAAATTATATTAGATATGTTATATAATATATTACTTTGTTACACGCATTTAAACATACAATAAGAAATCTTAATATTCTACATGCCCGATTCCACAAACGCTTGTTAGTGTTAACGGCTCGTTAACATAAGTTATATAATATAATGCCTTCTCATTCATTGACAAGAAATGCGTGAAACATGATATTTAATAAAGGATTCAACATTTGTAAAATCGGCACTAAGAATGTTGTGTCAGTTATTTTATAGTTATTACTTTTTATAATAAAGGCAATAAAATATTATAGTATTGATATATTTACATTATTATTGAAACTGAAGATCCCAACAAAAAGTAGCAAGTTTTTAGGATCTTCAGTTTCAATAATTTCTATCTTACAAGTTTTATGTTGCTAAACTCTCTCTGAGTGAAAATTTTAAAGAAAGGCATACAATACAATACATTACATACTCAATACATTTTGGACAATTTAATATAGGTATGTCAGAAAAAAAAAATTTAAACAAAAAGTGATAATCATTGTAGGAACACTAGAACTGGGATCAGGCTTAGCAAAGTAAGTAAATATTTTAAAGGGCAATGTATACACGCCTATACAATAAAATCCCCGAAAACGTTAACATTTTTTCTATTAATAAATTTTGTTAATTATTGCACACCATGGGAATAAAGTGGCCAACCATAATGGCTGCTTATATTTATTTACTATATGTATCCTAACTTTTATAATATTAATATGTATAGATTAAGTTACATTGTAAAAATATATACTTTTAAAAAAAGATACATTTTCTATCTTATTGCTAAAATTTGGCCCCGTGCGAGTTTCTTTCTTCTAGGCGGGTTAGGGTTGAATCGGTGGTAGCTTGTTTTTTTGATTACATTCCGAAAATAGTTTATCTTTCATTTGGAAATAAAACGTTTTATATTTATTTAAACTTTTATACTTATTAAAAGGTGCGAAATAGCCTAACGGTGTTTACTATCGACCATTTTGTATTTCCAGTTCCATTAAAATGTCTACCACATGTCATGGTCTAAAAATGAAAATTGTACTTATAAAGTAAATAAATATAATTTCAAAACTACTACTAATTACAAAACTATAATATGTACCTTATGTTATTAAATGAGAATAAATAATATTTATAATAATTTCAATTCTGAAACAATTACGTGGACGATGAAAAGTTTTCATCGTCCACTTAATAATATTATACTTAGTAGCGACACATACATTAGATAAATTTTAGTATGTCTGTAGCAAACTTCTTTGTTTTAGTTACTGAGAAGTAGTTTATTATCTTCATCCTTTTTGAATTCTACGTCAAACGTCGTTACATTCTAATTCGGATCCTAATTTGCATGACAATAATTGTTATAAGTAGCGTCCGTGTTTGTAAAAAGGATCATTATTCATTACCATTAGGGTACTCTACGTAGAGAAAAAAATGTGTTTAGAAGATTATAATTTAAAGTCGGTCTAAGATTAGCTATTATACCAATGACCTCTTTATTAATCGAATGGTTATCACAATCGCGGATTAAAATATATTTCACAACACAAAATAAAATAACGTTTCAATAATAAACATTGAACTATTTCCAACAAAAGTATACTGTTATGTACCGGTTTCATCCCCAGCATTAAAACCGGCAAAACTTTTTAAACGCATTTCTATCATATTTCATTTGTTTTTTTTCGCATTTAGTATTAATAATAATATCAACAACTTACTTTTGAACAATCCCATCTTAAAACACTTCCTCATTGTGTCTGCGAAGTTCTTTTTATCTCCCATCGGATTTTCAGACACCACGACCGTATCGCGAGTGCGCGTACTGTACGGCGGAGCAGTACTGAACTACGGCGCGCGCGCTCGACCGCGTTCATTGCCAACACTAACTATTCACGGATTATGTTAGGATCCGCATTATCATCCGTAAGATAATAAGCCTGTACGCAGAGCAACTAACCATAAGCCATAAATCGCGATAATCTCTGAATAACCACCGCCTATACCGCCAATACCAAGAATTTTTTTATGTGATGAAAACCATGGATTCAATTCGCCAAATTCGACGACCTCCGTAGCGCAGTGGTTGAACGCGTTAGCGATCGAGCGAGAGGTGGAGGGGTTTGAATCCCACCGAGAGAACAAAAAGTTTTCAATGTTCCTGGGTCATGGATGTGCAGTAAATTTGTGTATGATATAATAAAAATCTTAAATGCATGTATAGTATAAAAGTATTAAATATATTTCCGTCGTCACCTGTAATTTGAGTTCTTCGGATACTTCGCGCGGGGGAATTGAGAGTGTGAGAAGCGTCCATAGATAAAAAAATGGTGGCTTGGCCCGCGTGAAATGATATTTCACCCCATTGCGGGTGGAGTTTTAAAAAATTCTTCTATAGTAGATGCCTTTATGTACATATTATGTAGAGTATGTGTGCTATTTAAATTTTGTGCCCGTATGTGCGTTGATATACTTTTCAATAAATCAGCTTTGCAAATATTTTAGATTATTTCTATTTACTCCTTGGTAATTTTTCTTTGGTCTTCTGACATTCAGAAGATTTATAATTCTGTACTTTGTTGTTGTAAAATGGTTTTTAATGAATTGGATTAACACAAACATAGTATGTAATAGTAAAACAAACAAGTAACAGCACTAGTTAGAAGTTACAAAAGAAAACCTATGCGTTCTTTATACGAAACAATAAATAATTATTAATAATGGATATAAATATATGATTCTTATATCTACTCCAATTCATAAGTTATCATGTACTTAGTTAATGACTCAATTATGGCCATAGACCATCTGAAATTGGGTACCGCGGCAGACATAAATGAAACCTGGCAATTTAGTTTATAGATTATTGAATTTATTGGCCTAAATTATTCTTACACATAATAAATTATAATATAGGACAAACGCACATATTAAGATTTGATCGAAAGCAATCGGCTTACTCCAATTAAATTAATCTATTTAACCTAACATACATAAACTATCACAACTGACTTTGTGACCCAGAAAATAAGCACGCACAAAGGTCATCGGCTATTAAAAAATAATACTATTTGACCTATATAGGTAGTCTTATTTGAATTTAAATAATTCAGCCCTTTCATAAATATCTTGACATAAAACTATGCCAACTTGTTGCTGGCACTTGGAGAGGTAAAGAAAACTTACACAAACTTACACACCTAGTAGCAATAACTAACTATATTACTCAATACCTCAGATTAACTACCAGTCGTTTGACACAATTTTGTGACACGTTTGTCAATCTATCTATTTCACATTCGATATAGACTTATAATCTGAGAGCCAACATATACATATTTATTTTGTATCTATGTTCTATTGTCTAAAGTTCAAACTACAAAATTTAATTCGGTATTTGCCTATATTTTATTCTAATTTCAACCACTGGGCAAACACTAGTATTGTTTAAAAACTAAAAATTATATTATTTAAAAGCCGAAACTTCAGATAAGCTACCACGAAAAGGCGTAAATTTTTGTCTGCTCTCATTTTTTCATACCGTAAATAGTAATAAAATATTTAAGTATGAAATAACCTATATTATATATTTATAACAAAACAAAGAAAATTACCGCACCAGAAACTAAACTATAACAACTAATACAAAGTACTTAGTATTGCAACAACGCGCTCAGTTTAACCTCGACTATCTATCTATATATCCAATTAATAGATTTTGAGATAAAATCTAAGTTGTGAGACATCAATTATTTATTGGTTAAGCGATGATAAAATGTCGTACCAGACACCAATATAAAATTATACAATAGTAATATAATATTATATCAATACGTAATTAATTTTATCAAAAAAATTCAAAACCTTTTTTCCGAAAATTGCGTGGACTGAGACGTATCAAATTTCCTATATTATAGTTTATGTAGAGAAAGGGTGCAGAAAGCTTATTTCTTTTAAATTATTAATTATAACTAATTAATGATAGTAACAACAGATTATTTATTAGATGTTCAGATTTAATAGTAAACATTTACAAATTTTATCTCGTATCGAGACAATAAGAACCCAGATAAAGTTCTTCACAATTGAATTATATTCGAATTTCAACCTTATAGATAGATATAAATATAATTTAATGTTACTAGTTACCTAGTGTTATTGAGACAACACTAGTTAACTAGTGTTATTAAGTATAATGCTAGTTAAATTATATTTATTAGAGTTACACATGCACTGACGAGTATGTGATAAAATTTGTAGTTTAATTTTAAATTGTAAGTCAGTTGAAACATCTTAAATGGTATTCAAATTGTCTGGCTTTACTATATAAGTCACTAAATGGGTTTATTTTAGTAGTACGAGTAGTCCTTAATATAAAGGAGAGTCATAAGAAAACTCAGAATTTATTAACAAGGCTTAAGGAATTAAAAACAATATCAGAAGGTATTATCTATATCTATACTTCTATACTAATATTATAAAGCGGAAGAGTTTGTTTGTTCGTTTGTTTGTTTGTTTGTTTAAACGCGCTAATCTCAGGAACTACTGGTCCAATTTGAATAATTTTTTTTTGTTTCATAGTCCATTTAAAGAGCTGAAGGCTTTAGGCTATATAACATCACGCTGCGACCAATAGGAGCGAAGCGTCAGTGAGAAATGTTGCAAAAACGGGAAAAAGTAATTTCATTTGAGGACTTTCATTGCGTGCGCTGCATAAACGGCTAAATTCACTCAAAAACCACGCGAACGAAGTCGCGGGAACAGCTAGTTACTTATAAGATATTAATAATTGTTAATATCCAGGGGTACTTGTTAAAAAATTAATGACTTTGGGGCAAAAAATCACAAAAGGGTACATGGAAATTCAATATTATATTATTATTAAATTAGAAATTAAGTAACTATACCATTTTTAAGTATCGACATCTCTATTTCTCGTGATTGCATTTTCTTTATTCAAGCTTATTCAATGAGTATTTCAATTGGGCTTTAATGAACATAGTTTTATTAGTTAAAACAATAAAACTAAACAAAAGTTTTTTGTGAAAAAGATGATTAAATAGTATCTAGTACAGCAGTCGTTTGATTTTTGGCACACTAAATTTATTCATAAATGATATGCTCGAACCATGTGTAGTGTTATAATTTTAAGCACTTTTTGCAATGAGTATTTTTTTAAAAACGGGCTAAGTGCGAATGGGACTTTTGCACGAAGGGGTCCGTATAAAACAAGGAAAAAATCACGTTTAGTTTGAAACTTACCTACTTACTAAGCCTTAAATATTTATTTTATTGTTAGTTTTTTTATCAGTGTAACAGAAATACGTCATATTCTGTGAAAATGTCTATTACCTATCTGACATTCACGGTTCATGTGATAGACTGGTAACAGACGGACGGACGGGAGGACAGCAGAGTCTTAGTAATAGAATCCCGTTTTTTACCCTTTGGTCGGAACCATAAAATTGTGGGATCTTACATTATTATTTTATTGTAAACTACATTTAAACATTCCTTTAAAAATATACAAAGTATATATCATTAAGTTAATACAATGTGATATACTAGTATAAACAATCGATTAATTAACGTAAAGAATTCACATCAGGGCACAGTGGCGCAACACGACTAATAGACTCGTTATATTGTTGCTATGTAATTTTAGTTAGTAATACAAATAAATAGCTTAGTTCCGATTTCACCAACGCATGTTAGTGTTAACGGCTTGTTAAATTACCATGCCTTCTCATTCATTGATAGGAATTACGAGAGAAAAAACATTATATTTAACGAAGGATCAACTTAACAAAGTTAACACCATGTTAAATATCATGTTATCACTCTCGTATTTCCTGTCAGCGAATGAGATGGCATGGTATTTTAACATGGCGTTAACTTTAACATTGCTTGGTGAAACACGGCCTTAATCATTTAGATATCTGAAACCGAACACTTCTATTTTCGTGTTTATATACGTTACATAATCATCTCATCCGCCAAACTTTAATTTCAACTTAGCAGTTCTATGCAAAATAATATACATTTTATCAGTAAAAAATAAAAATATAAAATGATCCCAAAAATAAAACTGAATATTTCTTTGAATGTTCTAGTCCTGAAAAAATAAACCACATTGGCTAAGTTTTCAGTAGTAACCTTGTGTTTTTTAAATTTAAATATTAGCTTAAGGATTTTGCAACAAGAGATTATTGGATATGGGTAAATTTACTTTGTACTTAGGAAAATACGCTGTTTAGCACAAGAAGTCGTGATAATCCAATCGAAAATTCGCAGTATAATGATACAGATGTGATTAAAATCTTATTGATGACGATTCAAAGCATAATGACGTATGTGACTTGCGTCGTCACTGATCTGTGACCGCATATCGTGAGATGTGAACTGATGACGCATGTATACGTTCTCACATACAATTAAAGTCACTATATTTATCACTTACGCTTCTCACGATTTCCATTGAATAAGGAAAATTCGAAGTGATATAGCAACTGTTTTAGCGAAAGCTGGTCATAAGTATATTCTGACGTCGATGGCTTCTACTGCTGGACATAAACCACCCCAAAAGTAGTTATTCGTGTTGCCTATACTTGTCACGCTTGGCAGGCGGGCTAGCAAGCGAAGTTTTAATAATAACAATGTCCGCGGACACGTGCTGCCTGTTTCCGGGTATAATATTAATATTAATAATAAAGTAACTAAATATACAGACCTCTCAATAGAATTAAAATCCCAGTGGAAGGTTAACACAGTGAAAACCATACCCATAGTCATCTCAACCACTGGCGTCATCCCAAAAACACTGCACACATCGCTCAAAACACTTAATATACATCCACTCACATACATCACATTACAAAAAGCTGTCATCCTGAACACATGCCGCATCGTTCGTAAATTTTTAGCTAATAATAGTTAATTATCATCGCACCTGAAGTTGTTTGGCCACAAGCCCGCAGCTTCAGTCATCCCGCAAGGGAGAAAAGAAGA
The DNA here is from genome assembly GCA_905187575.2 of Celastrina argiolus. Lineage (NCBI taxonomy): Eukaryota > Metazoa > Arthropoda > Insecta > Lepidoptera > Lycaenidae > Celastrina > Celastrina argiolus. Next base: position 10,485,693 of record LR994589.1, read on the forward strand.
AAACCAAAATTTTTATAATAATAATCACCAGATCTTAATAAAAATACATACATCCCTTACCCGATACCTGCTCATTAGTTCGTCGTTTTTTTACCCCTTTTTTTTTCACTTATCATGAATGAGGATACTTGGCACAAGCCCGTACCTACCTGAGTCACTCATCCGGCAAATAGCCGAGACAACGATTCATCTTAAATAATAATAATATCTATGGACGCTTCACACCACGTCAATCTGGCCCCGTGCTATGTATCCGAAGAACTTGTGTTACAGGTTCTAGACAACGGAAATATATTTAATACTTTTATACTATACACGTATTTAAGATTTTTATTATATTAACACACAAATTTAATACACATCCATGACCCAGGAACATTGAAAACTTTTTGATCCCTCGCCGGGATTCGAGCCGGCGACCTCTCGTTCGAGCACCAACGCGCTCAACCACTGCACTACGGAGGTCGTCGATATATATTCCGTCTGTCTCCTCTTACGACGGAAAAAATGGTTCACAGGGAGGTGATTCTTATTCCGTCACCCCACGAAATCCCAGTCAGGACGGCCCAGTTATATTGTGACTTTTTCGCGATATAGCATTGTCTCTAGCCCTGTTGATGATATGATTGGGGTGGTACGAATCTCCTCTATGGTAGTACAGTACTCATACTACCTAAGTTGTTTAAGCTCTATTGAATTGCCGCACAAACAAGAAGGGGAAGAGAGGGTGTCTAATCTTTCAAAATCTGCAAGCATTTAAAACAAAAATGACGATATAAACACGTGTTGGTAGTGTTCGTATATTTTTAGTATACGCCTATTAAAATCACCTGAGCTACTCGTACTCGTAGTGTTAAAATTTGAATATTGCTATAGCAATAGGTATAGCAATATTTTCAATAAGTACCTACGAAAAAAAATGCTGGTTATTGCGCTTATATAAAACTAAATTTATTCATAAATGATATACTCGATCGAATCTAGTTAAAATTTTTCTAGTTTCTAGGTATCATCAAAAACTGCTCCGAAATCTGTTACGAAAACTTTTGTGAGAAATAATGGCAATTAGTTAATTGATATTGGGAAATCACAGTAATTAAGGTGTAACAAAATGTATTAAAGATCCAAAATTTATTAAGAACTATCATAGCATAATTGAAAATAGTTCTTGTGCATACAAGTATTCCCGACCCGTGGCATCAAATAAAAAAAGGTATGTACTTTTTTATAAAAATACTAATATTATAAATGGGAAAGTGTGTGAGTGTGTCTGTTTGTTTGTCCATCTTTGACGCAAAATTGAGAGACGAATTGACATGATATTAAATTATCTCCACTAAATAATCTCCATTGATGGGATGGAGAGTGGCATAGGCTACATTTTATCTTTTGGTAACCTCCCACTTTTCAAAAATTCCCCTACAAAATTAATGCAGGGTCTGAGATGGACGATAGGTACTATATAGTACTTATACTAACAATAATAACATTACTCAAACCTACAAAACTACAATTACTATAAATAAAACAAGATTTTGCCACAAACACACGCAGGCGAAGCCGCCGGCAAAAGCTAGTAGCTAATGAAACACCGACAAATAGATAAAAAAATAAACTACTTCATAACAATGTTATCACGTAAGTGGCAGCTCGCCTTTGTTGATAATAAATATCTTTAAACCTAGCCTAACCTAAATGAACACATTGATGATGTACGTATTTATATGCAACTGTTTTCAGATGCGAGGCACTCTAGTCGTCCTTGTGCTCTTCATAGCGAGCGCTCAAGTAAGAGCCGGCGTAGATGAGAACCTCACTCGGGAAATAAGATCATTGTTGAGTACACAGGCTGAATACCCCGGCATCACTTCCCTCATCCTCGACTGTCTAAACAACGTGGAACCGATACTGACATTCGTCAAAACACAAGTCAAAGACATACTCGTCGACATTTCCGTGGACATCTGGGGGATGATAAAACAAATCATCCGTGTGTACAAGATAAAACTTTTTAATAAGATCGGGAAATACACCATCACTGATGTACTTCGGTGTTTGTTTGATGGAGTAGCAGAGTTCGTGAACGAAGATGGTGAGAAAGTAACTGAACCACCAAAAGTCGAGCCCGAGGAGGAGGTAAAGAATGAAAATAAGGAGTACGATATCCTTCAGTCGGAATCGGAATTAGGACCCAATTATTTCCTCAATGACCCATATTTGATATCGACATTGATCCGACAGAAGAAAACCGTTAACTAATGTGATCACAGTGAATGGCTGACTTCAACCTGTTATCAACCGTTGCAACTTTATAAAAAATAAATGCTAATTAATTATATCATCCCTTTTTATTATTTACTTCTATAGTCTTAATTTTTTTTGGCTCTGTACTTAAAATACCTAATCTTTTTTTTGTGTTATTGCTATTCAAAATATATAAATATAATAAATTCTTAGTATGTAGTTGGTACGATAACAAAGTAAACAAAGATAATTTATAGGATATGGCCAGTAGTCCGTAGGCGCATGTAATTAAATAACAAAAAAAATTGGATGTACACCTTAAATACTATATTTAAAAAATGGTAATCAATTATATGATCAACTTTTTTATTATTGACTTCTATAATGTAAATTTTTTTACCTCAGTATTTAAAATACCTAATATTTTGTTTGAGTTATTGCTATTTAAAATAACATTTCTCATGTCATAAATTAAGTAGACCAAAATCTATTAAATTAACGTAAATATTGTTTTTCACGAGTAAATGAAACATCATTCGCTGTATATATACTAACAACTAACAAGTTGGTACGATAGCAAAGTACACAAAGAGAACATAAAGGATATGGGCTGAAGTCCGTAGACGCATGTAGGTAATTAAATAATAATAAAATAATTCGATGAACACCTTAAGTATAATAGTGCATACAGTGTATGTGTAACGTAACTCATCACATAAATAATTGTAGGTTAAATAGACAAGGCTCATAAAATTATTTGCTATTTTAAACGCTAAGGAGACATTATCTTTGTAACTACAATTCAATTCACTTGCTGATTTATTTTATTAGTCTTGTCAAAGTTGTATCTTAATGAATTATTGCGTAATGCCTATTTAGCACTTAATATTTACAATCTCCAAGTATCAGCGACAAAGGTTTGTCACCTGTATGACATAAAAGCAACTTATGATTATATTTTTGCTAATAAACTGTGTAAGGCACTTATAATCATCTCCTCAAACTAAAATATAATAGATATAATGTACTTATTACGGTACTTTACTTTTACCCAATCACTTGCCAACAAGATAGGCGTAATATTATTTTTATCTTATAGATAAAAATGAATTGCTGTTCGTTAGTCTCGCTAAAACTCGAGAACTGCTGAACCGATTTGGATATTTTTGGTCTTGAAATATTGGTGGAAGTCCAGGGAAGGTTTGAATGGTTTCTATTTCTTATGCTCAACGAAGTGGTACCTACTTCGGTTAGCTAGTGTATACTAAAAAAGCTATAAATGGTTAAAAAATTAACGAAAGCAATTAAATCTATAGGTATTAACGTAGTTATTATAACTGAGCCAATATAATATTATGTGCCTAGTATTCATCTGCAAAAGTTGCTAGGAATAGAATTATATTATATTTATTCAAGCGCCTGTCAAATATTGTTTCATGCAAATTGTGACTGTCATAAAGTTTTTGACGGCATGAGAGGATTAACATAATATGAAGTCATATTTGTTTTCGCTGCGCACTACTACGACTACCACACACACGGTTTACATTTAAACAACTTATTGAGATCTCATTATGTATTCGTATTTAGACTAAATTGTAAACACATGTAGATACTAGTTGTACCTAACCAGCTTACTAACTTTACATTAATATACCATTTGCTATAATATTGGCATTATGCTTATTACTTTTATGTTTGCACAACAAAGTATCTAGTGTATTAGCACAAGTTCGATCAACACTTATTAGAAATCTCCACCTACTAAATAAATATGTTTTTATTGTTTTTTTTTGTGTTGATAAGATTTGCTGACTTTTTATATAACATACATTATTCACTAATGTTATTATATGATTATAATATGTAGAAACAACATGTCATTTACCTAGCCATAAAAAATACATACGAGAAAAAGGTAACATTTCAGAGCCTCACACATCAGCTTTTTATTTATTTACCAATTAGATAGCTATAAATAAAATTTATTTTTTATTGTTCCAAAGAATTACAGTTCACATGTCTCTTATTGTGATGTAAAATTATTAATAGCAAAACAGTAGGTAGTACCTAAGAATGGTCGCAGTAAAAAATGAACAATTTTCTTCACTAATGTTAAGATAATATTATTTTAAAATAAACTAATACTGTACCTGTACAAAAAACGATGAAATATAACGGAGTTTCTTATTTATTTTAACTTACTGTTTGGAAATACATCCAGATTCGTATATTATCATGTCAGCTATTTCATTCATTTTCATGTTTTCATTACTATCTCATTACTTTATTCAAAAGATATTGGTAAACTTATTAAGTTTTAAGCGCAACACATAAATTTAACGAAAAAAATCAAGTCCGATATTTGTCAGTAGGAAATGACCGAAACGAATGGAGTCCGAATAATGTGATTAATTCATTATTATAATCAAAACGTGACGCACAGAAACATAATGGAGGCGATTTAAAACACAATCAATGTCACCATGAGACCGTTGATAATTTCAATCACCTTCAAACACACTTGCAGTAACTAGTCCTATGCTGAAAATAGTCTAAAATAGTGCTTTTATGACCATTAGCACTGTTTAGCTTTTGTTTTCTCAGACAATATTTTATTTTGAGCATGAACATGAAACAATTTCTGCGTACAGTCGACGATCTAGTTCAATATTTATGAGTTATGAACCTTATAACTAGTCGTAAGTTATAAATCTGTCGGTGTTTCTGTTCGTAGACAAAATGCATTTTCAAAGAGACATTTTAAACTTGCAGTTCGGTATATTTCTGCATTCTATATAATATAAGTATAATGCAAAAAAACGTTTATTAGGTAGGTAAACAGATGAGTTCAATTTTATCTTATACTAGCTGTGCCCGCGACTTCGTACGCGTGGAAAAGTGATTTAGGGCAGCAGTTCAAATACATTTTTAGTTTATGAACACTGTCGTTTGGATATTTAAAATCACTAATTTATAGTAGTTAATGCTTCTTTATACACGGTATTAGACGTGCATAAGCAAAAGAAGTAGGCCGATGGAGTAATGATAATAATTTACTGTCAAATAATGGCCGTTTTTTTCTATGAAAATGCTAACGATTCCTATTACTACCAGCTCGAAAAATTACCGTGTATTATTAACCGACTTCAAAAAAAGGAGGAGGTTCTCAATTCGTCTGTATGTATAATATTTTTTTTCTTTTATGCGAACGGGACTACTTGATAGTACACTCATATACGCGACGAAGATCTCTGTACTGAGATTTGTATGGACTTTACGCCGCAGCGACTGCAGACGATGATCGTTTTCACACCGACGCTGCGCTGCTGGCGCCGAGCGCCAAATTTTTTAAAAGTCTACTCTCGGTGCGCAATTCCAACTCGGACTTGCCCGGTTTTTTATTTATTAATTACCTACGCTAACAAACATGTAGCCTACTTTGGGACTTTACGGTTAAAGTACTAACTTGCTTTAGACGACAAAATAACAAAAGTCCAAAAGAAAGAAAAAACCCAAGCCGTACCTAGCATAAAAACTAATAAATAAAAATATCATGAAAAACATAAAATCTTACTTATATTGACATAACTTTTCTAATTTAAATGTACCTATGACATCTCATTCATATCTTGAAAAAAAACTATCCTACGCCTATACTTTATTAATCGTATTTGCAAAACCTAAGTATAATAATAAATTACTTCGCACAAAGTAATAATTATTTTCACTTGTACTGGAAAATAAGTATTACTTTGTGCGAAGTAAATTTAATTGTTCCTTTTAGTTTACCTTTTGAAGTCGTTTTTTTTTTGTTTAAAATTATTTAATTTTCAGATTTTTAGTGATGGGTATAGACTGAGTAGGGATAATTCTCGAATGATCAGACGACGATTATTTGAGGACGGAAAATGAAAAACAAAAACGATTAGATAAAAAAAAATAGCAGAAAGAGAAAAAGTCTACCGCTGCTCTGGCGTAAGCCAGAGCAGCGCGAAATTTTTTCAACACATATATATATATATGTGTTGAAAAAATAATATATAAATATATATATATATATATATATATATATATATATATAGCTTACTGAAACGTGAAATTTTTTGATATTATAGATCCAGGATATGGTGCAAAACCTAACTGTTTGGTAATATATGCTTAGACTACTTCAGAAAAAATCAAAATCAATTCACATACATTTTGAGGATTTCCTTCGATTCCTCACGGATCCCATCATCAGGTCACCATTTGGTGACAATGGGATCAAATTTAAATTATACCCTACACAACATTAAAAAAAATTAAAATCGTTTCAGAAAGGATGAAGATATCCGCGAAGAAACAAAAAAAAAACAAACATATATTTACGAATTGAGAAACCTCCTCCTTTTTTGTAAGTCAGTTAAAAATATTATGTTGGTTATTTCATGTTACAATCTACCGTTGTGCCAAGTTTCATTTAAATACGTTGATTAGTTTGGCTAAAATAAGGTCAAATATGTAGCTACAATTTTTTGAAGATCCCACGGAAACCCTTTCGTTTTTCGGGATAACAATTTCCAATAATGCTCTTCAGGTATAAGCTACCTGCCTGCCGAATTTCATTTAAATACGTTGAGTAATTTGGCTGAAATACCGTCAAATAGGTAGCTACAATTTTTTGAAGATCCCACGGGAACCCTGTCGTTTTTCGGGATAACAATTTTCAATAATGCTCTTCAAGTCATAAGCTACCTGCCTGCCGAATTTCATTTAAAAACGTTGAGTAGTTTGGCTGAAATACCGTCAAATAGGTAGCTACAATTTTTTGAAGATCCCACAGGAACCCTGTCGTTTTTCGGGTAACAATTTTCAATAATGCTCTTCAAGTCATAAGCTACCTGCCTGCCGAATTTCATTTACATACGTTGAGTAGTTTGGCTGAAATACCGTCAAATAGGTAGCTACAATTTTTTGAAGATCCCACGGGAACCCTTACGTTTTTCGGGATAACAATTTCCAATAATGCTCTTCAGGTCATAAGCTACCTGCCTGCCGAATTTCATTTAAATACGTTGAGTAGTTTGGCTGAAATACCGTCAAATAGGTAGCTACAATTTTTTGAAGATCCCACGGGAACCCTGTCGTTTTTCGGTATAACAATTTCCAATAATGCTCTTCAGATTATAAGCTACCTGCCTGCCAAATTGCATTTAAATACGTTGAGTAGTGTTTCTGAAATACCGTCAAATAGGTAGCTACAATTTTTTGAAGATCCTACGGGAAGCCTTTCGTTTTTCGTGATAACAATTTCCAATAATGCTCTTCAGATCATAAGCTACCTGCCTGCCAAATTTCATTTAAATACGTTGAGTAGTTTGGCTGAAATACCGTCAAATAGGTAGCTACAATTTTTTGAAGATCCCACGGGAACCCTTTCGTTTTTCGGAATAATAATTTCCAATAATGCTCTTCAGGTCGTAAGGTACCTGCCTGCCAAATTTAATTTCATTCCATACAGTGGTTTTAGCGTGATGCGACGACAAACATTCCCATATGGACAGACAGACAGACAGACATTTTTTTCAAAAATGCTGGTTTAGGTTCTGTGGCTTATATAGACCCCCTTTTTTTAATTTTCACTTAAATATTCTTAATGTACAGACATGACCCCTCTACAGATTTATTATATTATGTATAGATTTTACGTTAAAAACATTAAAATTAAAGGAGCAACTCTGTTGTCTAAAAATATAATATTCATAGAATAAGTTTCATATGAATAATAAAGCTTCAACAATAATATATAACATAATCTTTATCTGTATCTTTTGACATTATTTTTGATACTCCGTCTTTGTTAGAGATTTTTTGTTCAACACCAAGAAGTCACCAAAGACTCATAAAAAGTAGTCCAAACAAAAAATATTAAACTAGCTAAAGGCTTGTCCAGACAGGTGAATCGTTGGTTAAGCCTCGACGCACATGTAAAGGTACCTAGTGCGATACGCGTGTAGTTTGGTGAATAAATAACTCGATGCCCGATACTCGTGGGCGCATTATTTGACACGCGTAAGAGCAAGACAGACTGACAATCGAACCGGTATTCGAGGTACAAGAATCGAGGCTCTCGCTCCACAAACTTCGTTTCGAATGTCAGTCTGTCCCGATCGCACGCACGTCATATCATGCGTGCTCGAGCGGGACAAACTGATATTTGAAACAAACTCCGTGGAATGGACGTAACGTATGAGGGCCTAGTACCACAACTTGCGCGTATGATTTCGCCTCGTATTCGCCTTCTGGCCATAACCTTAATTGTCCTAATAGTGTTGTAGAGCAATGTCTAGATTAAAAATCTAATATAGTCATACACATCATAAAAGATAATTCATATTTTACAAGACGAGACTTTTTTGAAAATTGTAGATACATATAAATTTTTCGACAAAGATCTAAGTCGTAGAACTGGATTGTAATTGTTCAACCTCTATATTAAAATTCCAGCCACAGATAGCTAAATAGTTACGTGTGCTTCTGCGTCCTACTCTACATCCTATTTTAAATACCTAGTTATTAACAAACACGGCAACTTTACACTAGCTTCGTCAATGTAAACCTTGTACCACCCACTAACGCTGACCGACAAGGTAATAGGGCAGTTTTGATAGGTAACCGTATTATGTATAATAGGCTTAGTACTTAAATATATAGGGACTCCGTATAACATATACTGTCAATATCCTCTTTAATCTGTGGATGACAGTGATGATATCTATAACTATACTACTATATACGTAGTAACTAATTCTTAATCTGTGGCAGGGGGCTGACAGTGTAGTTCCATTTGTTACGTTTTGGCGCTGCGGTCGAAAGCAAAATGGCGTCGTTTTGTGACGTCACACACGTCTATGGTCTATTTGTTTATGTGTCTAATGATCTATGCTAATGATCTATGTTGTCAAAAGTCAAATATGGCCGCGTGTAGTTTGTTAGTGTTTTGTTTATCCTCGTTTCTTGCTTGATTTGATACAAAATATTCAATTACTCCGCATATTATTGATACATTATATCAATATTTTATAGTGTGTTAATTAATTTAGTGTATGTTGTTAGTTTCTCGTTTTAAGGGACTATTTAAGTCTTGTGTCGGCGGTTGCAACGCAACTATTAGTTCATGAAACGGCATTTTTCTTTCCCAAAGAACATTAATTTTAGAAACCTGTGGCTGTCCTTCCTGGTGCCAACTATCCATCGGTCTCTCTAAAGAGCAACTTCGAAAACTTGTTACTGAAAAACACTTTCATAAATATCAATTTGACGAAGAAGGCCAAGATATTTAAACATTCTAATCCATTTCTCCTTACGGATGATGAAATACAGAGCATGGCATGCCTCTGTCGTCCTGTGAATCAGGTGAGTTTTACTTTTAACACGTTATAGTTAGAGCTAGTGTAATATAAAGTATGAACAGTATAATATAATTATACTTAATCTTTGACTCATTAAGTTTGCCAATGTTTTTTGCTTTTGTATAACAATATTAATCTTAAATGTACTCATTTGTTTCAGACAGAAATACCCCTAGGTATACTCCAATGAGGATGTAAATGCTTCTGATGAAATGTTGGTCATTTGAAGAGTGGGTATGTATTAAGTACTATGGCATATTGACACTCATTCTATATGATATTTTAACATATCAAAAGATACTGAAATTGTTTTATTTTTGTGAAATACCAAGGTTTAGTGGTTTGGAACTTGGCTCAGGAATTGGAGGTTGTGGTTTCGATAACTTCATTGAAACAACAAAAAATTTATGTAACACTTGTTTGACATTTATGAAAAGATGGTCTTTTCATAAATGTTAAAGAAGTGTTATGGCAGTTTAAGCATATTTGATAGCAGAATAATAATGCAGTTTTATTTAGGGTATCAACTTATAGTGCTGAAGAACAAAACTAGTTAATCTATTTTTGCCAATGAGGGGTTTTCGAAATGTCACTTTTAGGTACAGAGACTACCGTAAGATGGCGTTTGCATAATGTAATATGTCAAAAAATCTGTGATCTTTGTTGGGTGGTAGTTGCCAGATGCTGTTTAATACACAAAAATAATCCTTTCAAATTCCTTTCTTAGTGATCTCCTACACTTCCGAGGAAACCTACATACATTATAGCTCGCTGGCTTCGATATCTTTGATTTTTGAAACAAATAATAAACCCCTATACTTAGATTCTAAGAAATATAACATGCCAAATTTCAGCCTGCTGCCGAGTATTTTCGACTCGACGCTAAGATAAATATTTTACCTCTTGGGGCTCTTGCCAAATGTGATGACGGATAGATGAAATCTGCTGGCGTAAAGTGAGTTGAACATAATATGAAGGATTTTTTTCTTTTAGTTAATCCTGTTTTTATATGTTTGATAGCCTCTATCCATCTTGATCTCCGAGTTTCATCTTGGGGAAAGCGGTGGTTACCTATATTTTTACAAAATTGTACTGCGCATGGACTAGCCATGTTTAGTTTAGTTCTCAGGGCACAATTAATAAATAATAAACTATTGCAAGTGAAAGAAAGAAAGTTGAAAGGTAAACAAACAAAAAACAAAGCGGAAATTGACATTTTACACAGGACTTGACATATTACTTAGGTTTAATGCCATCTATCAGCAGTTTCTGAAACCAGTAGAACTGTCAAAATAAAAACCGCTCATTAACTAAAGTTTTTACTAGAAACCCTCCTTGTTTTGTTGTTGTTGTTGGCCGGACTAAGTGACCGGCCAACTTATGTACTGTTTTTTCATCTTAAATATTGTGTTATTTATTTACAGAAGTGATTGATCATCTTTTGTGTCGTCAAGTGGCCTTAGAAACAGGAAAACCTGGACTTGTGTGTTACCATCACTAGATGGTTGGATTACGACATTAGAGAGTTTTATTAGGATAATTATTAAAATATTATTAAAAAAAATATTCTGTTAAATATTAATATTCTTGCTATATCAATCAGGGCTTATTAGAAATTTAGAAAAAAAATCAATAAATAAATGATAAATGTAACCTGTTTTTATTTTGTATTACTTAATAAAAATAAATTACCTGAACTACAAAAACCTACCTACAAAAAAAATCGATACCTTACTAAAGTATCGATAGCTGGACTCGATTATTCAACCACTTATACAATGTGTGTTTGTAGTCTGTGATGTGCTATGGTCTGTGGTGTGCGGTCAAAATGACAGATGCGACAGTGCTGCCGAAACGTAACAACTGGAAACTCGGTAAAATATCACTGTCGTATCTGTTACGTAGTAACTAATTCTTAATCTGTGTACTATATGTAATACACTATAATATGCAATACCTACTTTTAAAGATTTATATAACACTGAACACTGTTTGTTGTCTCTAATAAGGAAAAAAACCCTGATATAATGAGTAAAAGTTTATTATCTACTTTGTGGTAAAAGGAAAGGAGATATATTATATTATACAATGCTACTAATATCATAAACGCGAAAGTTTGTAAGTATGGATGGATGTTTGTTACTCTTTTACGCAAATACTAAACGGAATTTGGATGAAATTTTTGTTTAATCAAAAATTTTTTGTACTGGATTAACAGATAGGCTACTTTTTACCGCAACAAAATATACTGGGGCCTTACTCTACAAACTGATTTGATTTTGACTCAGATACGATCATGCCGCGTACTTCCTAATAAATTGACATTTCTTTATTTTGATTCTCAGTCGATTGATATGGTCGGGAGTACAAAAAGTTACGATCTAACAATTTTCTTTATCCTAATTAGTTTCAAAGTAATTCACCAAATAAAGTACGAAAAACCACTGATATCGAACGGATTCGGTTCTCGATTGTGTCGGGAGTAAGCCCGCTGTTCTCGCGTTATTTCATTTTACGCCTATGAAGGTAACATTTGGTTGTCGATAAACTTAATACTATTATCTGGTATTAAAAACCTTTGTCCTTGCCTTAAGGTCACTTTGTGGTCTAAATTTGCTGAAAAACATTCATTATATAGGTTTTATGTCTAATAGTATGTAGTGTTATTAGTTATATTTCTAAGCATTATTTAAATAATATTAACTTTTTTTTATTTTACATAATACTATATTAACTTAAATTTTAACTATGCCAAATTTAATTTTGTACTGAAATGTTTTCTTTTAAGCAATAATATACGATTATTAGAGTAAAAGTGGAAAGATGGCCCGACACTTGATACAACACGACACTAAAGAATAGTAGAGAGGAGAAAAAGAAGAGGAAAAACTATATAGAACAAGTAAATGAGAAGATAAACGTAGAACACTACGTTTGGTACACGTACTTGATACGACAGTATCAATTTTAATTACTCCAAGCTATCAAAATTTTAATTCAAAATGTTTTAGTTCCAGCTTTTTCCGGAAATTTAATAAAAAAGGCTAGCCTGCCGAGAAGAACCTCGGTAAACTTTTAGCAAAAAACTGGAAAATTGATCTTTTTAAAAATGTATAGGTATATAATGAGTATGAATGAAAGAAAGTTCAGATCATAACTTTTAACTTAATTTGGTTACAAAATTAACTGTTTATATATAGGGATGTCCAGAAGTAACTTGATTTGAAAATGTTTCCCTTTCCGAAAACACAAGACTGGAAGTTTTAGGTGGTGACGGCATATCCTTTTCCTTAGAGGTTTTTGTCGCTATTTATCTTAGGTAACATACAATTTTAACAAACGGATGTACCTTATATCCTTGTTAGTTTAAAATTCGTTTATTAATGTAAAATGTAAATAAATGGATGTAAAATGTTTTTAACACCTATAATACATAAACAACAGTTTATTAAGTCAATATGAAAGCTATTTAATTTTCTGCCTGGTAAATCAAACTAACTCGGACAGATTTATTTTAGGCTAAGGCTTTTTAAGCCACAATTTTTCTTAAAACTTTGGTTACACTCTTGCAGAATACATAAGGATAAATCGACTCTTTATTTGTCATTTTATCCTTATTTATTCTACGAATCTCCGTACGATTCCGACGTAAAAATAGCACATACCCATCTAACCGACTTTCCTGTGGGTGTTGTAAAAGGCGAAAGAGGGAATATAATGTTTCGACAGCAGCATTTCCGCGGAATTACTGTGCTAGGGCGTTTATAGCTACATACTGTATACCATACTGTTAGTATAGATGCCGTAATACAGCGTTTAATGTACATTTTGTATGTAAACAGAATAGCACACTTTTTAGACAGCTATTCAATGCGATATAATACAAACAACTGTACCTATGGACGGCTATGGTATAATGTTATTTAATAGACACATATTATTATATAGTACATCAAATAAATAATTATGAAATAGAAATAGGTACACACTTGTTATCGCAAACAAGACGTAAATGGTTCAGGTTTAAAAGAACGCAGTCACAATAAATAAGGAGTATTATATATAACTACATAATATTAATCATAAATTATATACTATGTTAGTACGCAGATAGATTTGTTGAATGAATGCCATTTAAATTTGATTCTAGATATTAGTGCAGCATCTGTACACTAAAACAAGTATTTATTATATTAATGTTGGTCGCGGTTTCTTAGAAATTTAGGTATTATCTATATCTTCTCTTTAAATTAATTGCTGTTCGTTAGTCTCGCTAAATCTCGAGAACGGCTGAACCGATTCAGCTATTTTTGGTCTTGAAATATTCGTGAAAGTCCAGGGAAGGTTTAAAACAGTAAGCAAATATGCTGTTTGTATGCTCAACGAAGTGGCCACGGCTCCGCTAGTTTTATTTATAGTACATATGTTACTAAGGCATAACTCCCTTGGTTGGTCCGTTTACGCTTTTTGAAGTTATACTTCTTAAGGCGCGTTATGAAAAAATGATGAGAGTGAAATTTTAAGATGCGCGCGCACCTGTGACACAAAATTAACAGTATGAAGTCGTCTGCTTAACCGCTCATTAAGTCTCGAAAAATATATATATAAAACTATTTTTTAATGAAAATAAAGAAGTATAACTTCTCACGCGCGTACATAAGTACACGCACCCATTTTTTTTTTTTTTACCGTGCATAATATACGACAATACTTGTGTAATAGTTAACATTTATTTACCTACGATTTTCAATTACACTGTCAATAATTGCATCGTCATTATATTATTAATCATAAACAAAGCACACAACAATTTTATGCTTAATTGGTACAAACTTGTTTGTAGACGATAAAATATTAGAGTATCAATATCGAACGCAATTATAAGATATAATATACAATTATGTACAATTATCCTGAGCATTAAGGAAGATCTTATAGAATCTCGGTCCCACAATTAATGTCTCTACATTCCAAAGTATTTATAAACACCGAGAATAACTTAATATTTTCCGGACTTATCAATCACGTCACTATCTGCCACTAATTAGGAACCCCACGCTATTGCTAGATACAGACAATATTTCCGTGCCGTAATTTTAAGCTCTCCTTCTCCTTGTCTGATACGTCAGAAAACTCAGTTGACAGACAAGGACGGAACATTCTGTAGCTTATACAGCGTGTACATCATATTTTTATTAGTAGGTAAAGGGTAAAGATACAACTTGCAATCTCTTAGAAAAAACAGTGTCTTTCTATGTAGGTAATTATATCCTATACAAGGTGTGAAATACGACCCCTATAGTTTACTGTGAAAGTAAACGTTGACTTTTATATGAGAAATGCCCCAACATCATAAATTTGCCCATACAATAAATAAAAAAGCGCTGGTACTTTCACAGTAAATTCTACATACGGCACCCATACACACTCTAAAGTGTTTAGTTATCATTGATATTAAAGCCTGTATAAAGCTTCGAAAGGTATTATAAAAATAACTAAGACAAACCGTCCGTTAAAGCTTTTTTGTAGTATTAAAAACTACAGCAACTGCCACGGAACGCGCGTGAACAGGTCACGCTATAACACACACGACCGTTTTACTTCCGTCATAGTACCTGCCACTACGGAACTATTGGAACACTGAGGTGCTCAATCACTGAGCTATGATATATTAATTACATATTTATAAGTGACAAGTAAATAAATCTTTAAGACGCCGATTACCTGTTAGGTTTATAAAGGGAAAAACAGAAGCTCAAATACATTAAGGGTCGGAACACACGAGCTAGAAGCGACCTTTCATTTGACACACCTTTTTATAATCACGGACTGGATCGCGACATATTTGTCGCGTGTCGTGAGCATATGCGTAGCTTTAGTCCCAAAACAAACATAGTTGTCATTCGTAAAATATGCGTAAGTTTGAAAATTTAAATATATTATAGAACTTATGGGAAAACCTTTATTTGAATATACAAAGTATTTGCCGGATAAACAAAGTTTATAAACCTGTTGGCTTTTCGACAAATGCAAATACTTAGGTGGGTTTTTAAAACACTTCCTTAAATTCCTCGAACTTCAAGCCATGTCGTTTTTATTAAATTTATTAAAATAGCGGTACTTTGTACTACTTGTACTTGTAGCGGACTAATCAGGGACACAATCCTGAATCACGCTATTTAACGTATCTCAACAACACACGCTCAGTTGGAGATCTCCATTTAGGCTTCCATAATTTCCACAATCATAAATATGTAGGTATAAGATTAACTACCTAGTACCCACCGATTAAAGTAAATTTAGTAACGATACGAAATGTAAACGGTGAACTACCTATACTCTGCACCCCCGTAAACCATAAATCGTAGTATCACAAAGTAGATATATAACAGAGACACGACCTAGTACTAGAAAATGGTATCACCCTAATACTGGCAATGCGAATGGCAAAGGGTGAAGTCCTTAGAAATTCCGGAAACCGCCATCTAGCGCCACTATTGGGAAATACTAATTTCGTTTCGTATCTTCTAATAATTAAGGAGTTGAATTTAGCTTAATGTGATGTAATACTTCAAAATTTTGCTTATCTTTATTTTTGTGTCAATATTTGTACTTAATTCGGTATATTTACATTTTATAATTTAATAACGTTAATAGTACATATCGACGGGTCCCAAGAACAACATCGTATGGAAAAATAAGACAAAATGCATTTTATTGCATATTTGTATTCTACATACTAAAAACTATATGGCACTATATTTTTTTTATTTTTTTTTCGTTTACTTATTGAAATAATCAATCGAACAATATCTTATTTAAATTAGATACCCGCAAACAAACATGTATTGACATGTACGCACTTGTTCAATGCAACACCGAGCGCGCTCGCAGCGACTTACCGTCATTTGCGTGTTTGTTCTCTGCAAAATCAAATACAAACCCGCTCTCCTCAAAAATACAAAGTTTTTGTTTAAAATTACAATTTAGATTTATAAAGGACCATCTAGTGAGTGGTTAAATAATGTCGGGATGGCCAAGAAAGATAATATTACCAAATTTAGCTCTGCATTTAAATGAAAATTATGGCAGTCTTATTACAAGCATTAACAACAACGATAAAACCTTTTAAAAGGTAACTAATAGTTTAGATGTGTACATAATATACTGTAACATTGCATAAATTGTTGTATTTTAAAGTTAATAGTCATTGTAAACAAAATTACACGGAAACTCATTCATTTTCATCGTTTGTGCATATACAATTTTGTTCAACAAAAATCTAAATTTATCTTATAAATAAATCCTGAAAAACCTATTTTACTTTTATATTGATAGACTTTATAATAAGACTACGATTAGACATATTTATTTTCTACCTTATTATTGTTACATAAGTCTTTGTTCGGCAAAATAATTTATCGCTTGAGCAGATACGATTTTTTTCTTCGAAAATTTTTACTAAAAAATATGTCGTATTTGAATAAACAATTTTGTTCGCTGTAAACAATTTTTACATGCGTGTTTGTTTTATAAAAAAGTATATGATTTAATGTACTTTTTAAAAAAATAATATAATTTTTAGTAATCTATATGAATTTACTTATAAATTTCACACTTACATTTTCCCTTTTGTTAGAGACTGGGTGTCAACGGTACACTAACGTCTCGCCTATGCCACCTGGACCCAAGAATATTGAGGTCGATTCAGTAGTAGTTTGGCATGATGTTTTTGATGAAAATGATAAATTAGGAGAAAAAGCAGATCCTCATATCAATAACTCAGATTATGTTATTTGCGATCATTTTGCTTCACCATCTTTATATTTGCCGCTAGTGATGCATACATATAAAGATTATTTTCGTTGAACATTGAAATCACCTTCACCTTTAACAACTCATCAGAAATATTCATCACCAGAACTTGAAGAACTTACAAATTCAATCCCATATGATATTAGCTACACCTATACCTTTCCCTGTAATATACACAAAACATGTAATGGTCCTTTTTGTTTTAATCATACTGATTAGATTTATTCATTATAATCCGCCTGAAATCGCCTCGAAGCAAAAAAACGTTACATCTCAAAAAAAGGTAGATTTATTATTAATGTTTTTATGGATTTTGGATGCTTGTTAATAGAGAAAAGGAGTGTACGTACGAGGCAAAGTATAAAAAAGCGATGTATAAACTGATATAGCACTTTCAATAAACGACACTTTACATTTAAATACTTTTTACCACTTGTAATGTCATCTTAGACTATTATTTCCCGATTAACGTTTGTAAGTCAACGCCTTTTCAAACTCTTTTCAATTATATGATGTTGAGCATGATCATCGAGGCAAACACAATAATCACAAATGCTTCATAGACAATAGCATAATAAATGCGATCATATAAATTCATTCGCTCCTGTTGAGTCTCACTTTATTCGTATGGATTAAATTAATATATTAATATACGGTATATAATTGACGGCAGCCTCAGTATAAACCTTATGTTGTACATTAGGTTTATACTGAGGCTGCCGTACGATGAATCATGAATGGTGTGTTGAATCTATTTACACATTGAAAGCTACAACTGACCGCCAGTATCAGGATATTAAACTACACACATTAAAAGTACATTGAAACAATAATCTTGGCTTTTAAATTCCTATAAATATCAATGCGAAGTATGTTACAATATTACAGACGGTAATGATAAAAAAAAGAGCAGCAGGGACAAAGATTCTTAAATTATGATAATTGATCTCATGCCTACTATTATACCTAACTATTATATTAAAATGATTAAAGCCTGATCTTTCAATGGCCAGATAACTTATATCTGTGAAATAAATATGCTGCTATGACATTTGGTTCATGTAAACTCTGTCAAAGTCACATAATATAATATATTCCTGAGGTAAAATTTATCCGACGATTGAAAATTCACCCTTAGGGGTAACTGTTTAGGTTTACTGATTTAGGATTTCAAATAATTCCTAGAAAGTTCAAAAGTTTCTTTATTTTATTTAATTTAAATATTAGATTTGATTTAAATATAAAATATTTTATATAAAATAATATATTATATTTTATAAGCCTAGATGAGAAATGATTGAAAAATAAATTGGATTAAAATTTATTTTTGTTAAAGATTTTTTTTAAAAAAAGATCATCTATAGATTTTATGATTTTTATAATGTAACAACTTAATAAAATTTATAGAAAGGGTAGTAAAGTAAATAAGTGTTTGTAATAACATTAACCTTTACTGTTTATATTATGAATTTAAACATTGAACTCAGAATTATTGTCTTATAAGACATGAAAATGAAACATCAATTCCATAAAACAAAGTCGTATATTAAGATGTATACTAGATTGTTCCGAAGAACAATGTCGTACATTCAGATACGTGCTAGGTCGTTCCGGAAAACAAAACCGTATGGTATCATACGAATCATATTTATGCGAAAATAGTAATTAAGGTATCTAATAAAATGTGAAGATAAAGGTATTAAGTTCTTAAATAGCGTTTTGTATTTTTTTTCCTCAAAATGTCTATATTTTCACTAACAAATTATGATTATACGTACACAGAAATTCAAATGCTCATAGTGTAAAACGATAATTTTGCACATACGATTTTGTTCTTGGGACCCGTCGATATATTGCAATTTTTTTGTATTAAAGATAGATTGTATGGGATGGTAGGCCATGGTAATATTATCGTTTAGGTCATCAATTCAAACATGTGTAAGTTACAAATAAGCTGCCTTTTACTACTGTAGATAGGATTAGAGTTACACATTTCTTGTGTTGAACAAACTCAAAGTGAAAAAAGGACAGACAAACGTTGATATATTAGAATAATATGGGTTCTTTATTAACCACTGCAACAAAGAACTATATTTTATGATTAAAATTTTAAAATGATAAAAGGTCAACAAACCTACAACATGTTGCCTTACGTAAGAAAAAAATCTCAAGGAAACGTACAGTCACTAGTCGCATACACTAACATGTTCGTTGACAATAATTATGTGGAATAGAGTTAATATTTAAAAATCTGAACGTTTGATTTTGAAAAGGGTAATTTTACTTTCTCTTCCTTTATTCTTAAAATCTTGGGGGAAGTATAACCGACAAGACTGGTTCAGTTGACTAATTATACTATTCGTTTTTGCCTGCGATTACCTGGTAACTATTTAATAATCTGTGCGTGCGGCACCATCCGCGTAAATACAGTACGGGGACGCTATCTTTTTCCGGGATAAAAATGTTTTTTTTCTCGTGATCTACTTTATGTAATTATGTATCTGTATAATACAATAAAATTAATGATCAGCCAAATAACTAAGCATGTGATGAAGGCGATTTTTTAACTCTTAGTGCTTAATTGGCCACAAAAGTAGGTACAAAAGTGTTACAAGAACAATGCGAATTTAAATACTACCTGTCATGCGATGTGTGTGCGCCGTTTACTGCGACAGTAATTGTCGCCAGACGCAGCCGCGACTGATAATGAAAATACTGCACACTCTTTTAAGAAGTCACTCAGATAATCGGTGACCGACTTTTGTAGGTAAAAAATAGATCTCGTCATACAAAATATCGGTCAGAAATTATATGGAGGTTTCTATAATCGGTCCTACAAAAAGTATGCCGTGGTGTTAACTATATACCCCATGCAGTTAACTGGTGTGAAACATCTTGTTTCCCAGTTTCTTTCTTCTGTGGGGTGATTCCAACGTCGGGGATTTAAAAAAATTACCCCCACAAAAGATGCCCGTATTTAACTTTGACTTTCAATTACTTTTAAACGATTTTAAAGAATCATCTCTGATAAACTAGTAGACCAAACAAATCGCGCTTGACTTTGGTTTTCGTGTATGAGTAAAGTTGGCAGAACTTTACTATGATAATTATCATCATTATTGTGCATCAAAATTTTGATTTAGTGAAATTTCAATTTTGTACATCACTCTATATATCAATATATCGTATATCATACAAATATTATAAAGGGAAACTTTGTTAGTGTAAGTTTGTTACTTCTTCACGCGCAATACGTTCTGAAATTACACAGGCGAAGCCGGGGGAAAGATCTAGTAAACTATTCGATGAATATTTTCTAATAATTATTTGATGTACTGTAACCATGCTCTATGACTAATAGCTACAAATAAATGGTGTTTTTTTTTTTCTTTTGTCTATGATACTTGACTATTTTTCTTGAAGAAATGTATTATATAATTATTGTTTAACCCAAAAAAAATATATGCTTATTACTCAGTCTAGATTAAAACTACTTTTTATGATCAGCAATGATCACAAAACAGTTAATACAATTTTTTTTATGCGTATAATCACTAGATGATTGATCGCTACATCTATACTTCTATACTAATATTATAAAGAGGTAACGTTTGATTGTTTGTTTGTTTGTTTGTTTGTTTGAATGGAATAGGCTCTGAAACCACTGAACCAATATGAAAAATTCTTTCACCGTTGGAAAGCTACATTCCTAGCGCTGAACATAGGCTATATTATATGTTTAAAAAAAGTAGGGTTCCTTACTAAAACCCCAAAAATGTAGCCCAAAGTGTAAAAAAACGACCTCCAAAATTTCTTACATCGTGTGCGCTTCGACAACGGCTTGACCAATTTCGCAAATTTTTTTACGGTATATTCGTTATTGTTACGAAAAGGTTATTATGAAAGAAAATGTTGAAAAAAATAAGCAGAAAATTAGAAAAAAGAAGAAAATACGTGATGGTCACGCGGGGTTTGAACCTGGGCTCGATCGATTCACGTCGTTGGCAGTTTATATGACACGGCTGTCATGGCAACGTCATTATTTACAAATGGAAAATAAAAATTATGAAATGCTATAAATACCGTTTTTATATCAGCTTAAACTATTTGGATTAAAAAAATTATTAGGATTAACAAAAACATGAATCCAAATCTATACATCTATATGTATAAAAGTAAGTCGTGTTAGTTAAATTATTTATAACTCAAGAACGGCTTTATCGATATGGCTGAAAATTGGTGAGGAAGTAGCTTAGAGCAAGTAGACGGACATAGGATACTATTTATTCCATATTATGTCAGCGTTGCGGGTTCTGTGTTTGGGTTTCGCGTTGTGGGTTCCGCGTTGCGGGTTCCGGGTTTCCGTGTTGCGGGTTCCGGGTTCCGCGTTGCGGGTTCCGCGTTGCGTGTTTTGGGTTCCCATGCTGCTGGTTCCGCGTTGCGGGTTTCGGGTTCCCATGCTGCGGGTTCCGCGTTGCGAGTTCCAGGTTCCCGCGTTGCGGGTTCCGGGTTCCCGCGTTGCGGGTTCCGGGTTCCCGCGTTGCGTGTTCCGGGTTCCCGCGTTGCGGGTTCCGGGTTCCCGCGTTGCGGGTTCCGGGTTCCCGCGTTGCGGGTTCCGGGTTCCCGCGTTGCGGGTTCCGGGTTCCCGCGTTGCGGGTTCCGGGTTCCCGCGTTGCGGGTTCCGGGTTCCCGCGTTGCGGGTTCAGGGTTCCCGCGTTGCGGGTTCCGCGTTGCGGGTTCAGGGTTCTCACGTTGCGGGTTCCGCGTTGCGGGTTCCACGTTGCGGGTTCCGCGTTGCGGGTTCCACGTTGCGGGTTTCGGGTTCCCGCGTTGCGGGTTCAGGGTTCCCGCGTTGCGGCTTCCGGGTTCAAGCGTTGCGGGTTCCGGGTTCCCGCGTTGCGGGTTCCGGGTTCCCGCGTTTGGGGTTCCGAGTTCCGCGTTGCGGGTTCCGGGTTCCCGCGTTGCGAGTTCCGGGTTCCCGCGTTGCGGGTTCCGGGTTCCCGCGTTTCGGGTTTCGGGTTCCCGCGTTGCGGGTTCTACGTTGTTTTTTTTTTAGTTGAATTTCATCTTAAACTCTTTTTATGCTCAACGAAGTGGGCAAGGGTCAGCTAGTTATAAAAATATAACTATTCATCACAGATATAATAAATTAAAAACAGGTACTGATTAATCACTTATCAGTTACTACATCTAAGAACTAACTTCCGTCACGAAATGCAACTCCTTTGACTTCCGCTTGAAAAGCACTTGTATAGCCTAAGGGTCGCCTACGCGGAAATAGACTAGTTACAGTTGTAAAAATTCATTAAAGTGTAAAACAAAGACAAAGAACGGGACTTTTACGATAGTCGTGAGTGATAAGAAAAAAATAATACAAATCAAATTTGTTTATGGACAGTAGTCGTCAGCCTTCATTTTGAAGTTTCCTACTTGTTTAAACACGTAACAAAAACTGTCTACTGTGGGGTTAGCAGAATCCGTAATTTTATCGAATGGGAACTTCAGCCCAATCAAAAACATTTGAAATTTCCATTAAGTAAAGTAATCGATTGTCAATTGTACAGCCGCTGTGATGGTTTTCTATTATTCTTTAACGGAGCTTTCAAATGTTCTTGATTGGGTTACTGTATGAAAATCATGACATTGAAGGTCAAATGTAACCTTCGATAATGTTACGAATACGACTACGTAAAACTAAGTCAACCGTTCCTGCACTAACATACAGCTGTATATTACTGTAATAGACTTAGTACAGCAATTCCGATATCGGTAGGTAGTCTATAAAATTTTAAAATTTTAGTAGTTAGGTTTCTCCAAAACTTGAATATCATCCAAAAGCAGCCTGCTATACCTGAATTGTACATTTATATTATTATGCAAGTGTTTACGTTTTTCGGACCAGTTGCAGATGACGCGGACGGTGCAAAGAAAATAAAATGCAAACTCGTTTGAAAAGGACTGGACTTCATTTACGAGCCTCGATTTTCGGTGCGTCTCGACATTGATTTAGGTTGACTGTATTATATTGTTTATTACATATTTTTAGTTTGCGAAAAAAGCAGGGTATTGAAGATGCAAAGCAGGCCAAGGCAGATCCTAAATCCTAATACGCTGGACAACTCTATAAACATTTAGGAATAGGTATTTATTTATTATATACATGACCTTACAGGATCAATTAGTGGAATATGTAATTAAGTACCTGTGCAAGAATGAGAATGGACCCGTGGGGGTGAGGTTTCGATTTGCACCAGGTCGTCACACTCTTGTTACATAAAAGGGTATCAGACAATATTAATTAAATCTGATTCAGGAATCTAAAGGTTGCGTATGGTTCGAGTAACGTCTATCTGTAATGCGAAAGACTTACCGGAATGCTGCCAAGGGCTTCGAATTCTTCTGACCGGCCGGTCTTTTCACTCAGATGAGGTTCGTCTCACCACGAAGCACACCAGTTCTAGAATTCGCGTACAGGAGGATTCTCTCTCGTGGAGAATAGATACGATAGCACAAGAGAGTAATCGATTCGTTTTCTATAGGTAACAGTTTTAGAGTCTATTAATCTAGTATTGATTGCGTCGCGTGCGCGGGTATTCCTCGACTGCCTCGCGAGTGCGATTTTGCCGCACGCTAATGGCGCGAAATACGGCGCTCGGATTGGTCAATTCGCAACATACAAACGACTCGACCATACGCGCGAAAATTGAAATTGAAATAATTTAAATTTATACGGAATAAATTGTTGCCAGTAAATGTAATTACTGGTTACGATACATACCGCCCACCAAAATACGAGTAAGTATTTTCTCATCACAAAGAAAATAGAAGAGGTTTGGTGCAAGCTTTAAATCATTACAGGATAAATATACGATAAGAGCAATAATGAACTAGCCTAACGAAAATAATACTAAAGCTAATAGTTACGTTTGAATTATTATAAGGTTAATCTACTTGATTAGGCAAAGGACAAAGCTTAGCTAGTGGCCTCGTAAGAAGAGTGCCACTTGCAAGTCGAACGGTTGCTATGCGTACAATTCCATCTGGACTCCTATGAATTTCATGAACGCGTGCTAAAGGCCAGTGTAATGGAATTGATGAAGTAGATCGTAAAATGACTACAGTCCCTACAGCCAACGGCTTTTCCTTAGTCGTCCATTTTGCTCGTTGCATTAACGAATGCAAATATTCATTTTTCCACCGATTCCAAAAATCGCGTTGGAAACGCTGTATTAATTGCCAACGCCCGAGTCGATTAATGTTAAGTGTAGAATAGTCCTCGTCAGGGACTGACGTTAGCGGTTCGAGAGTTAAAAAGTGTCCAGGAGTCAAGACGGCAAGATCATTCGGATCCGAACTGATAGGGTATAACGGTCGCGAGTTCAGTACGGATTCGATCTGAACAAACAACGTGGTTAACTCCTCGAAAGTTAACGTTTGGGTTCCGACTATGCGGTGTAAGTGTGATTTTACGGCTTTAATTTGTATCTCCCATACTCCTCCGAAGTGAGGTGCGGAAGGTGGATTAAAATGAAATTCGATGTTATGTTTAACAGCAGATTGTTCCATAAAGGTATTTAGTTTATTAGACGCTCCGATAAAATTTGTTCCGCAATCGGAATAAATGGCTGAAACGCGTCCTCGTCTACCAACAAAACGACGAAGAGCTGCTATAAATGCATCAGTGCTTAAGTCCGAAGCAAGTTCGAGGTGAATCGCTTTGGTGGTAAAACATACGAATAAACATAGATAAGAACTGCCTATCTTAGCTCCTCGATGGGGCCCGAGTTTAATACGGAAGGGACCACCATAATCTACTCCTACGATGGAAAACGGTTTGACTTGATTCACGCGTACCGCTGGTAGGTCACTCATATACGGCGAAAGAGATGTCGGATTAGTTCGATAGCATTTCAAACATTGCGCTAAACAATGTCGAATGGCGCGTTTAGGTGAGAGAATCCAGAATTGCTGATTGAGTAAGTATAACAACGTATTAACGCCGGGATGACCGTTTTCGTTATGAAAAGCTTCAATAATCATATAAGTAAAACGAGAGGTTCGCGGCAACATGGCAGGGTGTTTATGTTCAAATTCGAGACCAGAGCGCGATAGAATGCCGCCCACCCTAAGAACTCCGTGATCATCAAGGAAGGGGCTTAATTTTCGAAACTGTTTTGGAAGTTGAGTTACGGATTTTAACTGTGAAATCTCTTTATCGAAGTGTAAAGACTGAACTCGAATAACGATTTTTAAAAGAGCTTGATGTAGTTCAGCTTTACTGAGAGTACGTTTATCACTGGTGATAGTTTTAGTTTTTAAGAAATCAATAAACCGAGTAAAATAGCATAAGATGCGTTGCACCTTTCGAATACACGAATACCTATCAAGCAATTTATCGATAAAATGTGGATTTTCGTTCACGATTAACGTTTGAATTCGCTCTTCCGCATGAACATCACAACCAACATCAGAGATGTCATTCGAACTCGGCCACGTGTCTCTGCTAAAGGCTAACCAAGGAGGACCCGCCCACCATAGCGAGTTGTTAACTAGATCAGCTGGAAGTTGACCTCGAGAAGCGAAGTCGGCTGGATTGTCGCCAGATGGTACGTGATTCCAAACAGCCTCCGGCAAATTATCCTGAATGTGGCTCACTCTGTTTGCGACATAAGTTTTCCATCTGTACAATTGAGATCGAATCCAAGCTAAAGCTACAGTGGAGTCCGACCAGGCAAAAATGTCAGTGACTTGCAAGTGAGAAAAGTACG
The DNA here is from genome assembly GCA_905187575.2 of Celastrina argiolus. Taxonomy (NCBI): domain Eukaryota; kingdom Metazoa; phylum Arthropoda; class Insecta; order Lepidoptera; family Lycaenidae; genus Celastrina; species Celastrina argiolus. The sequence continues at coordinate 10,511,914 of LR994589.1, forward strand.
TTTCTTTTACGGTTTTTAAAATGTCACTGAGTAATACGGCGGCGCATAGTTCAAGAAGGGGTAGTGAAACACGTTTCGTGGGCGCAACACGAGATTTATTTAAACGATATTCTTGAATTGACTGCGACGAATCAAAACGCCAAATCATTCTTTGAAATTCACGATCGTTTGTACGCAACTGTATCTGACGAAACATTTGACGTATGTCGCAAATAAAGACAACAGGGTGGATACGAAACTTTAAAAGAATTTCCAAAATGCTCCGTTGCAACTTTGAACCGATATGTAAAGTTTCATTTAACGATTTGCCTGTTAAATCCTTAGCCGACGCATCGAATACAACACGTATTTTAGAAGAAACGCTTTCAGGACGAATAACGCAGTGGTGAGGTATGTAATACCTACCTTCCGATAATTCCTGAACAGGTACAAAGCTCATATGACCACTATCGAGATAGTCTTTCATGAACTCCGCATACTGTTCCTTTAATTTAGAATTACGATTAAGTTTATGCTCAAGATAATAAAAACGGCGAAGAGCGAGTTCACGAGATCCTGGGAAGGAGAGATTATCTTTATCCTCTTTACGAAAAGGTAAGACCACAGTGTATCTTCCAGAATCATCGCGTGAGTGCTGGCGCGAAAAGATATCTTCACATTCGAGTTCATCATGAGTGAGTTGTGAAGATTTCGGTAAGGATTCCAGCTCCCATAGGTTCTTTACCTCACGGTAAAGGTCCTCGTTTGTAACGAGTAATGAAGTGATTTCGTTGCTTTTGTAGCCTACACTACCTAGAAGGATCCAGCCGAACACAGTATTGAGTGCGGAAGGATGAGTAGAGCTTCCATCTACTTTACCAGGTAGAAGAAGGGACGAGAAAAGCTCAGCACCGAGAAGAATGTCGATGGGTCCTGGCTTATGGCAATTAGGATCAGCAAGCTGGAGACCGCGTAGGCTCTGCCAAGATTCTTTGTTAAGTGTTACGTTAGGGACCGGTCCGCATATGCTAGGTATAGTGAGTGCCTCGACGTCAAACATAACCCTATTATTTAAACCTATCACGAGGTTGACTACGCCCGATGATGATGAACAAGATTTACCGATACCACTTATTGAACGAGTAGAATTTCGAAAATGAAGGCCCAAATTATGTGCGGCCTGCTCGGTTATAAAGTGAGTCTGGCTACCACAGTCGATAAGAGCGCGCAAATTACGGTAGTTGCCCGCCGAGTCTTTCACTGAAACGATCGCTGTTGACAAGAGCACTACAGAGCTGTCACCTAGGCTCGTAAGCGCACGTACAGGAGGATTAGAAACGGATGGCTGAACGTGCACCTTCTCACGTGACTCCTCTGAGTTATCATGTAAGAGAGTGTGGTGCCTTTGGCGACACGACTGGCATCTAAAAATAGATTGGCAATTGTTAACGCGGTGTGATGATTTAAGGCAGTTGAAACACCAGTTATGCGCTTTCGCATATTCAGTACGGCCAGATACCGGTAAAGCAGAAAATGACTCGCATTTAGTAATATAATGTTCACCAGAGCAGTATCCACACTTTTGCTGGTACGTCGATGGCGGCGATGAAGCGGTAACGCGCGGTTTATCGGATTTCGATAAGAAAACAGACGGACGGTTTTGAGTAGCAATCCGAGTAGCAGCGGATGTACGCGGCTTGCTGATAGTTGAAGCACTAGTTGACTGATGCTGATGATGAAAATGTGAGTCGTGAACGAGTGCTTCACATTTCGAATATATGAAATCCTTCAAGGCAGTATAACACGGTAACTCACCCGAAGTAGTTGACTGATCAAACTCACAACGTGTCTTCGAGTCGAGTTTCGATAATAATAGATAACATAAAATAAAATCCCACTTGTCGGTTGGCAAATTAATACGATTGAGAATTGTGAGATTTTCATTAAATGTATCAAGCGCACGACGCAATTCAAGCGGCTTAGATAAATTTATATTAATATTCTGCATCTCTTTCCAACACGTAAAAGCAAGCTCCCGCGTATCTCGATAACGCGCAAGGAGCGTCCGATAGGCCTCCACGTAGAATGCGCCTTGAGCGGGATAAATACGGATAAGTCTCAAGGCATCACCGGCTAGAGTGGAAACGAGATAATGCATTTTTTCTGTGTTGGACAGCGATTTATTTTCATGAATTAACGAATTAAAAATATCAAAATATTCAGGCCACGCCTTAATATTTCCCGAAAATTGAGGAATCTGTATTTTAGGTAATTTAACAGACGGATAACTAATAGGTCGATCGGTGTAATCACTAACTTCTGAATTAATAGTATGTGTTAGTTGGCGATGAATAGCAATAATTTCGTAATATAATTTATCAAACTCCTCACGATAACTATCCTCTATCTCAACATCGTCCGGTTGTAATTGAATAATAATATCCATGTGACACGACTCGAACATATCAAAATGTTTATCTAACGTAGAATAATGCGCAAGAAATAAATCCAAAGATTCCGAAGTATGGATATCTTTCGCTCGCAGCGCCATCTCGTGGGTCGCCTTGACACGGCTGTAAGCAATCGAGCGCTGTTTACATAAAATCGATACATCCATCGTTTCATCCGGATCGATCATCTTTCTAGATTTAAGTTTAGATAATGAAGCACGAGCTGCCTTACGAGTACGATACACGGACATTTTTAGTTTATATAATTGTATAAAAGCTAGGTAAGAACGGAGCTTGAAACTTAACGATATACCTAACAAAAATATATATATTCTTGAACAACCGAAAATCAACCTTAAACGTATAGTGCTTTAAAGTTCAAAATTACAATGTCGTAGGTATGTTTAAACGGCTTCTAGAATATTGATAACGCTGCTAAGATGAATAGAATGTTTCACGCATGGAATTGTACGAAGTTGGCAACTGTTGTAATTAGTCGGGTTATACGTATTACGAGAATATTAAAATTTAACAATATTTTAATACGACGATATTTCGATAGGATTTCAATTTAAATAGTTTTTATACACCAAATTACTCGTAGAAACAATGGTCACTAGTTCAATTTTGCTCGATATCGTATGAAAACAATCAAACTAATTGCGAGAAATATTTCACGAAGTAATATGCAAATATGGCGGTTTTATGAAATGACGCTAACGTTTTCTAAGGGATGAATTTACGAATTAAGTAAGAGAATAACGGGATTTTGGGACTAAGTTCCCTGGTTTCGGCACCAAATAATTATGTGCAAGAATGAGAATGGACCCGTGGGGGTGAGGTTTCGATTTGCACCAGGTCGTCACACTCTTGTTACATAAAAGGGTATCAGACAATATTAATTAAATCTGATTCAGGAATCTAAAGGTTGCGTATGGTTCGAGTAACGTCTATCTGTAATGCGAAAGACTTACCGGAATGCTGCCAAGGGCTTCGAATTCTTCTGACCGGCCGGTCTTTTCACTCAGATGAGGTTCGTCTCACCACGAAGCACACCAGTTCTAGAATTCGCGTACAGGAGGATTCTCTCTCGTGGAGAATAGATACGATAGCACAAGAGAGTAATCGATTCGTTTTCTATAGGTAACAGTTTTAGAGTCTATTAATCTAGTATTGATTGCGTCGCGTGCGCGGGTATTCCTCGACTGCCTCGCGAGTGCGATTTTGCCGCACGCTAATGGCGCGAAATACGGCGCTCGGATTGGTCAATTCGCAACATACAAACGACTCGACCATACGCGCGAAAATTGAAATTGAAATAATTTAAATTTATACGGAATAAATTGTTGCCAGTAAATGTAATTACTGGTTACGATACAAGTACCTATTTCAGAACGAAATTAGGATTTTAGTTTTCGGGAATTTACTTAATCGGGTAAAGAATAACTATTTGCGTAATAATTTAGCACATTGTCTAGTAAACATTGTTAGTCATATTAAGTATATTTTTCTAGGGTTTTCCTTAATAAACTAGTAAATCTGCCTAAACAGTTTTGCTTAACGCTCCCACTTTATCATATAAGTAAGAAAATGATACAGGTATTGAACAAAAACAGTTCCTTAGTGATCAATTAAACAATAAAATTAACAAACGTATCGATTTACGTTCTAGATTTGTTTCCGTCCCTCGTGGGGTGTTCGGGACAGGGAAGTTCATATTATGGTATAAACAAAAAACATGTAAAAATAGAATAGATTAAAACGTAATCTTTAATAATTAAAGTAGAATAACCGACGACGATTACGTTTCGGAGTTATGTAAATGATGTACATACGTGTAAAATACAAATTCAATTAACTTCCCAAGCGGTAACAATTTATAACCCGTGAGACTTGTTCATTGTATATGTTTATTAAAATTCCATCAAACACAAAGTGAGACACGCACTCACACACATCATTTTCATAATTTTTGACTCGCGTTTCATCAACATTTTTTTTTCAGCTTGTTGTTATAGGTTGTAGGATTTGTTGTGGACCTTTTAATACTTTAAGTATGCAAGAGTTATTTCAGTAATTTATTCGAGAAAACGACGGTACGCCTAACTCTCAAAGTCCCTAAAACATTACTAGGACGGGAAATTTTGTCTAGTCTAGTTTTGTAAATAGGTATTTGTCGTAAAATGATGATATCCATATTCATAAAAAAACTATTTAAAAATAATTATTTTCAAGATGTCGTCGATAACGGTCAGGTACGAGGTGACAAAATTGAAATTTGAAAAGAGTAAAGAGCAAGAGCATATTTTTTACATTAAGTACCAATTTTCAAATTAAAACTACTAAATTATTAGGGGTAAGTTGAATGTTTGAGAAAAAACAACTCCTGTAAAATGTTGATTTTCCGTGCAAATGAAGTCGACTCTTCCTACATTCCCTAGGTACATAGGATTTTCTACCTGTTGAACTTTCCACTATACCTACTAAATCTTCTTAAATGATACTAAAAGTTTTAATACACTACATTTTAGTAGAGGAAAAAAACGTTGGAGAAACCCACATGGTAAAATTATACATCTTGTCGCGTGATATTCCGATTATCATCGGCCGTTGGCATCGGCCAACAGTCTCAAAGTAGGTAATATCTGCAGCACGTGGCCCCAGCACAGTTCTGTGGGCATAACTCACAAACACTTAATTAAACTAATTAGTCAGCCAGAAACCACACTTCTTCCGATTTATTATGCTAATTAGGATTTAGGATCCTAACTTCCTAAAATATGATATTTCACTTGACTGAATTTAATTAATTCATAATTTGGTGCGACTTCTGAATAAGTGAGGTGGAATACGTTCATTAACACGATACAACACTTGCTTATGGAGTGTGTCCGGATAGCAGCTGAACGAAATGTATTTTTTACAAACTTTAATTATAATTGTCTGGATGTAGGTTTATGTAACAGTATATTGTCAATTGTCATGTCCTAACTCAGAATCTGCACAAGATATATATAAAATTATCAAATTATGTATTCGTCGTAGGAATATAGATAGTCCGTAAGTTAAATTAATGTTACACTATGAGGGTGTCATTTTCTACCTAGAAAAAACCCTCTCTAAAAATAAAGATTAAAAAAAAAAAACACGATACAACAAGCCATTACCTAATATCATAGTAAATACTAATATACCTACTCATTCAATAACATACTTCTAAACACATATATTCATAGTTCATCACCGCATTGCAATAAAATATTTAACAACTCATTGATAGTTTAAGTACATTTTATGAAGAAGAATTCGACGTGTTGCGAAAGTTCATAATAAAAATAGAAATACAAATTAATAGTTAACCAGTATTAAATAATTATATAAATAACTAGGTAGATAGATTTTCCAAAAACTGTGCAGTACTGTGTACCTACTAAGCGGTGGCATACTTTTTGCACCTATAATAGTGCAGATTTTCCTCAATATTTTTTGTACGACGTGTGCATTAAATTATTGCAATCAGTATATTATTTATTCATTCAAAATCGGTCAACGATTATTGCTCGTGAGTATCCATAAGAACTACGCTTGGTAAGGATGCGTTACGTTGCGCTACGCCGTGCTACAGGGCTCTACGTCGTCGTGCGTATTAGTAATGACAAAACTTTATATTTTCCTTTACAACTGGAACCTAACTTACCTATTTAAGCTGTCTATTAACTAACAGTTTATTTTTTTTCAAACCTCATCAAAATATTATACATAATATTATAACGGTGGAAAAAGTAAAGTATACGACAATTATAGGTTAAAAAGATTGACGAATATTTAAAGCAAAAAACAGATAAAACATTTTTGGAAAATCATGATTTTGATGTCACTTTAATAAACAGAACAAGTGGCAGGTCGAAGGTATTTAGTGCAAATTTAAGCTACCGTATGCTTCAGTTTATTGACGTGCGAACCCTTAGTTATATTAAGAGCGTCACAGATGACGAAGACACCTGATATTACAATATTTTGTCTTAGATACCTACATGTAAAATATTGTGTTGTAATATATAAGTAGTCCATGCCAACTGAATACAGTTGCCCTAAAGTGCCTACCACAGACGATGGATCCCCACCATTTCTACTACTTATGATAATAGTGTTTTTTTGGTGACTTAGGTCTTGTGTATAAGAATAGTTTTTTTGGATCATACATCTGAATGTCTTTTTCTATAACCACCACTTACTTTTTACGTTATTTATTAATATTATCTTAATTCATACTATATTATGTTTACCACGCAAATAATTAATTAGTATTCTGTGAAATCACACAAGAGATTCAAACAGCATTTGAAATGAAAAAGCCGTGATGAATTAGTTTAGTTAGGGTAGACGCTGGCTAGTAAATAAACGCAATTTTAGGCGAGCAACTTTCAAAATTCATAACCTAAATAAATTAATAAACTAGTGTTTTTCGAGTAAAATATCTAACACTTTCATCTGCAGTTATTTGGCGCAACAGGACCTTAAAGAAGAATAGATAATTTAAAATGTGTGAACGATTAACACACTCATTTTGTACAAGTAAATTAAGTTTTTAATAACTACTAGAATAATAACAATTAGTTATTACGTGTTCATCAAACTGAAAAAGTGTTTTTGCGATCTACCATGACCTTACTGTCAATGCTTCGAAACCAATGACCGTAGCGAAGATGTCATGCCGTCACACATATAAAACTAAAAACAACAAAAAACATACTCGATGCTCTCGTCTCCCGCTTCTGCAGCAGCTCCTGAAGTTCAGGCTGGGTATCCATTGTAACAAAACACAAAAGTCAAAATCCTAAGACCGAAGCACGAACACTATGGTATATTTATGAAGTGTTTGAAGTGCGAGAGCGTCTTTCCTCGGGAGTCGCATTGCTCGGAACTGGGCATGGGGAAACCAAAGGAGGCCTTTATACGACGCGAGGATATCTGCGGGCAGACGCGCGCGTACTGCTACCGTCCGGCGCCCGGCGACTCAAGGGTAACGCTCTTCTAACACTGCCTTCACTTATTTGATATTGTCCGACACCAAGGTTCCGATATTATATAATTAATTACACTGGTTAAGTTGAATTATCATCGGATTGCATTTAATTATTGTGTTTAATGGATTTATTGTTGACATTGTACCAGTTTAATGTCCGTGTCGTAATTTTCATGCAGCCTGCAGTCTGTACTTCCTATTTTGATGACCGAATCTCGAGTGACACCTGTGAGATCGTTTACATATTATTTACTGGTTTTCTACTCACCGGCATGGCTCCGGCGAAGCTCCCATGACTATGCCCATGATACTCGTACATTGAGGGCGTGTTTCACCAAGCAATGTTAAAGTTAACGCCATGTTAAATATCATGTTATCCCTCTCGTATATCCTGTCAATAAATGAGATGGCATAGTATCTTAACATTGCTTAGTGAAACACGACCCTAATATGACACAATATATTGTAACCGTCAGCGACAGTCAGTCAAAACTGCTTTTGCTGTGGACATGTCGGTTAATGGAGTTACAGCCATCCGATCCGGTATCGGTATCGGACGCCGATTGCGAATATCTGTATACGACATTTTACTAGTTATTTGCTATCTGACTATCGACTATCTATTTATATTATTATACTCTATGCTATCGACTATCGGCGCCCGATTTGTATAAAACGTAAGAGGCGAATTATTTATTTTCTCTCTCAAGAATATCGCGATTTCTGAGAAAATACCTACAAATTAACAACAACCGCAGGAAAACTATATAGGTATTGTGATTAATACGGGTGTTTTGATTTCAACCTCGAGATCTATTAGGTATTGTTGAATAAATATTTTTAAATGAACGCAAGGTTTCATAAGTTACTTTTTTATTAAATTGAGTAGAAAGTGGTTTCCAAAGTGTGCTATAGAATATGAAATTATTTAAAATTTCGAGGTATAATATATTATATCATATTTACTGAAGGGTAGGCAACGCACTGGCGTCGCTGGTGACCGTGGGCGTTTGCTTCTTAGGTACATGTTATAAAAAAAATATATATATTTTTAACTAAACTTGTAAAGTAAAAATGGGTTGTAAGTATAAAAATTCGATTGAATCCTATTTTACGAATTTCAAAACTTCAAATGTTCAGGTACATTAATTTATTTTTTATTGAAATACTTAAATGTTTATTTTACTTTTATCAACATAATCCTATCACCATTTATTTTGTTTTTTCAATAAAAAAAAACACGCCCGGTTACAAAACAGTTGTTTGTTGGGCTGCTGGGAGAAATTTCTTTCAGACATAAGCAGTACCTTTGTGTCGCCTTTCGCTGTAATTTGTACTATTGTTAATTGTTTCTTGTGTACAATAAATTGTTAAATAAATAAAATAAAACAACAAAACCGTTTATAGGTGGAAAATTTTCAACTCGACGCCGATACTTATGACTAGAACTGGACTAAATTCGGTAAAACAACAACAAGAAACAAGCCATAAAAGGGTAATTTACCAAATACAAATGGATCCTTTAACTCCGTTTCTATCGGCTTCACTCACCCCTTGCATTTTATTTATTTTTTATTTATTTAATCACAAGAGCTTCTATATATACAGCAAATATTAACAATAACAATTTTACCTAAGGACGTCATCCTAAATTCTACATATTATACATCCTAGGGATTCCTTCTGAAGGAGTACTTCGCCACTGTAGTAAATACAAGTATCGAAAAACGCTTTTTAACAAATTTGGTTTAATTCTTAATAAACATTATAATATAAAATTATATGAATACAAAAAAATATTTTCTACAATAGGTAATTGCAATGACATCTCACCGACCCTATTTCGCTCTCTTTCGTGTAGCTTAAATAAATGAAGTTTTATGAAATATTTACAAGCCATGAAATAAAAACAGATGTTGCTGGTAGTTCCTTGTTCAGATTCAGGCCCTTTAGAGTAACTAAACTTGTCAATGAAAACTGATAAAACATGTAAAACACACTCATTGTTAAATTTATTTTATATTACATTGTTAAACGTAAATTTTATATTTCTTAAAGTATTTACAATAGAAACAGTAGTTCGGATTACCTGCGAATTATTTTGAATGTAGGTTACCTTTAACTATAAAAAATATAAATAATTGTAGAAACAAAGCCTTGATTATTCGTTTTGTTTATTTAATAGACAAAACTCAATAATATGGCAATGACATCACGGTCGTTCTATCATTTTTTGAACACTTAATACAAAACCTAGGAAGTAAAATAACCGAAGCTGCCTAGTCTACCTTTCTAAAATAGGCTAAGTGAGCATTAATTTCGGATTTGCTATCTACTAATCTACCTAGGATTAATTGATATAGAAGATCTATCCGTGGGGCACAAAAGCAAGAATAGCTCTTCTCTATCAACTATCTTTCCCGTGGGTGTCATAAAAGGCGACAAAGGGAATAAATATATGGAAATTGGCAGCAGCGTTTCCGCTGACATTGTTATTATCTAAAAACTGCGCTCGCCGACCACCATCGTGGTTCGCCAATCACCGTCCACCTAATGAAATACTTTGGGGGAGGTTTATTCCAGTCCAGCAGTGGACATCATAGGAATTACTAATATCTATGACAAGTTTATCTATACATCTATACAAATAAATAAACTTGAAGTGTCTGTTTGTAACTTTCAATTAGCAACGTTTTTCTAAATGCATATGACATTTTAAACGATACTGAAAACGAAAATGCAATTTTAAAAAATTGTCTGTCTGTCTGTCGGTCTATCGGCATGTCTATTTATTCCGGCTAATCTCTGGAACTGCTAGACCGATTTTGACGAGATTTTCACTGGTAGATAGCTAAAGTTATAAGGAGTATTTTAGGCTACTTTTTATCATCATCATCGTCATCAGTTGAATCCAAATCTTGGTCAGGTCATCAGAGTTATCCGCGGGTAAAAACTAGTTATAAATAAATTCCGAGGAATACGCTTAACTCTAAATCGAAATTTTAGGAAGGCAGTGGTGAGCTCCAACAAATTGTAATATGTTACCGCCTTGTAGGTTAGGCGGAGTATCAGTATATTGACTGTATATTTTTATATTTCCTAATTGTAGATAAAAAGCTTTGCGACTAGCAGGAGTTGTGTAAATGTCTTGAAACGATCGAATTCGATCGAAACATTTTATCACTGTGGTTTGATTTATTACTGTTAAGTTATAAAGTGAATTGTTACTTATAATTATGCAAGCCAGTAAACTTGCCTAAATGGAACACAGCTGCACAAACGGTATAACTTGAGAGTATAGACAGACAATATTTTGTATACTGGAAATAGACCATACTTACTGAAATCCTTTGTTTATACATAACTTTTATTATTATAATATAATGATTATGTACAATAATATGTAAGATATGTAGAATAGTAACGATTATATATTAGTATGTTATAGTATTATTTATTTATGTATTCGTATATACCTAACCTATACCTATTTTTTTTTACTTTTAACAACTATTGAAGTATGTAGTACCTACTACCTACGCGCCTAATTGTTTAAATTTTAATTTTTCCTTTGTTAGATCTACTGGAAGAAATTCCAAATTGGAATAAGTAGCAACTTTGTACATAATATCTGTGTCTTAATTTAAGTTTCTATTGTTTTTTTTTTCTTTTAAAATGTGTGTACATAAATTATTAAATAAAAATAAATAAATAAAATAAAGTGCGTTGATTGTCATTATTAATGTAAGTATGTGTTTTGTTCTCAAATGTTAGACAAAAACTGTGGCTTGGCTTCGCTTGTGGTTTCTATGTTATTATTTACTTTGAATTGACGAGGAAAATAATGAACAAATAAATATTTTTTTCATCTTACGCCAATGAAAATGTAGGGAAATGATCGCGAAATTATCTTGACTAAGATGTACCGGCAGTTTGCTAAGTTAGGCCTTGTAGAGTTGCAATGGAAGCATGTATGTATAGTCAGAAGCTTGGCTCTAGATCTCATAACTTATTACACAGTGCGAGCTATTTGGTCTCGCCCTGGCATCTAATATCTATAGACGTTTTCACACCCCGTCAATCCAGTCCGGTGGTAAGTATCAGAAGAACTGTGTTAAATATATTTAATACTTTTATATCATCCAACACTTAAGATATTTAAGGCGAGGCAGCACCCGAAACTAGCGCCACTTTTTTTTTATTAATTTTACAACTACACAAAGATCTTATTAAAAAAGTAATCGCTTAAAACACTAAGTAAATAGTTAAACTAATTTATTGGCATTTAATTACAGCTCCAAATCCTATAGTGTATTTACTCTCATAAGTAATTGCTAAAACGGCCACTTTTGGAGGTCTAGTAGCGGGCCTGCCTCGCCTTAATATTATTATACACCATACAGTATACACATAATATACACACCCAGGAAAACAGAAATCATTTTTGTAACTATGGCGGGATTCGATCCCGCAACCTCTGGCTTGCTCGGCTCACCAACGCGCTCAACCACTAATATAAAAATTCTACAAGAAAATTATAATGTTTCAGGTATTTTTAGCGTAGTACCTCAAAAGGGAAAATCGGAACCCTTATAGGATCATCTGTTGTCCGTCTGTCTGTCTGGCAAGACCCTTTTTCTCAAACAACGCGTGAAAGAATCAAGCTGAAATTTATATCCTTCAGGTCTACCGTCATCTGAAGCTGTGAAAAAATCTAACTTGACAGTTAACGGAATCTAAAGAACACTTGCGACACTCGCAAGGGAATCAAAACCTACAGGGTACTCCACGAGATTCTGAAATTTGGTACAAAGCAACGTCATAAAGCACAGATAAAGGAAAAATTTGAAAAACCGAAAATTTCATATTATTAACTTTTATATGTGATATATATATATATATATATATATATATATATTAACTTACTACTGTTTATTTTATGAATGTTAGCGGTATTTAATTGAATTTTATTTTAAATACTCAGGTTTAAGATTTAAATTCTATATGTCAGTTCTTTACTTATCTTCCTACAAGTTTTTAAGGAACCCTCGGTCCGACTCGCACTTGGCCGGTTTTATTTCACTAATCATTTTCATGCTAAACTGTTTAATGCACATACAATTTTTATATTCGTTGGTCAAGCTTCGTTAGACCACCAAACGTTTTGTAAAACAAAATTCTATAGGTTATGGCTTATAGCTATATCCTAACTTAAACCCATAAAATGTTGGCATAAAAAAGAAGCCTTAACTTAGTTACGATAATATGGTTAAACTTACGTAGTAAGTCAGTAAAACACTTTTATAAGTAGGTATACCTAATTAAGTAATAAGTAGTTACCCACTTACTTACGTATACTAAAAAGTGTCAAATCATAACTTTAAATATAACTAGCTGTTAATTTAAAATATTTTACTAGGCAACATAAGTAAAAAAATGTTGGTTATCTGCAGGACAGGCCTAGCCTAGTGCAGGAACCAATTTTAAAATAGTATATTGTGCAACAAGTGCGACAAGTTGTCGATTGCCCACGAAAGCGGTCATTCGCTTGAGTGGGTATCGACAACGTCGCACGATTTGCACATACTATTTTGTATTACAAATGCGGGATAAGTAAGTAAGTGGTATCTTGGCGCTCGCTGTTGCGGTTGAAAATGGGCTGTTTGCCCATTCTAAAATTTGAGTGCGAAAAGTTTACTTGGCGTGCGTTTTATTTGCGTGCGCCAAGTAAACTTTTCGCACTCAAATTTTAGAATGGGCAAACGGCTCGTTTTCAACCGCAACAGCGTGCGCCAAGATGCTACTTATCCCGCATGAGTGCTACAAACTATATTATGTATTTCTGTTATAATCTTATCTTTTTGTGTTTTATTATTAATAATGTTAACAGAAGCTGTATGATGCAATAAATTATTCTTATTCTTATAACAAACAACTCGGACCTACTTAGTCTGTGTTAGGTTTTTACGTCCGCAATAAGACGTAAGTAGGTACGAGTACATATTGTGTCAAGCCTGCTTTAAATGTTTTTATTTGTGGTAAAAATTACTTAACATAATAATATTATTGTATGGTATTGCGGTGAACATAATATTGGGATCTATCTACAAATAATAGAACAATACCTACTTAGATCCTTTACATTAATTCAATACAAAAGGGGGTTTTTATTGCAGTTTCGCTTACGTATTAAACGAAATTCCTGGGAAAAACCAATACAACTTTATCATCTAAATATTCCAAAAGAATTCATGACAAATAACACTTAAAATACAATCAAAAACCTTATCATATTTAGGTATCATAATTTATGACCTACTAGAAAATCTCCGTTGGGTTTACCCGGGCCGCGTTAAGATAACAAAGCGTGATTACCTAGCTATTTTGATCATCGCTGCCTCCATTTAATAATAGAAGCCTCATTTTTAACTCCCGACAAAAACACGGGGTGGCATAAGTTTGAAGTGTCTGTGTGTCTGATTTTGTTCTATTTATGTTTAAAAGCTGACGTGATCTAGTGTTTATAGCTTTAATGACTATTGACCACCTTTGTAACGCAGTGGTTGAGCGCGTTGATGCTCCAACGAGAGGTCGCGGGTTTGAATTCCGGCGAAGGAACAAAAAGTTATATGTGTTCGTGGGTTATGGATGACGGATGTGTATTAAATTTGTGTAATAATATAATTAAAATTTTAAATATGTGTATAGTATAAAAGTATTAAATATGTTTCCGTTGTCTGGACCCCGTGACACAAGTTCTTCTAATGCTTACTACTAGGCCAGATTTACGTGATGCGTAGCGTCCATAGATATAATATGAGCTATAATTCGTCATCATCGGCTCACTGCTTGACAATTCGAGGTTTTTTTTAATCTAGCTAGGTATATTTTCGAAATATTTTTGGTATGGTCAGCGGGATGACGCGTCAACCAAGCGCGCGCGAGCAGGACAGCCTGACAATCCGAGCGTGATTTAAAAGCTCATAATACCGAGAATTACCCCCTGTTCTTCTTCGGAATAATAAATTGATTTATATCAATATATTATTAGCACTTATATTCTAGTATTTATATAGGTAAGTACTAAGTACCTACAACCTAATAGAGGTTGCTCTGTGGCCGAAATATGACGATCATAATATTTAAAATTGTTGGTTCTTTTTCCTTAATTCATTATCGTTTTTTCGCTCAATTCTCGTAAAACATTATACCTGCAATATGGATAGATATTATAGCTTCCGAAAAATGTTTTTTTATTTTATTTATGGACGCTTTACACGTAGTCTGGTACGGGACCAGCTAAGTGTCCAAAGAACTTTTGTTACAGGTACCACACAACGGAAATATATTTAACACTTTTAATACTGTACACATAATAATATTTAAGATTTTTATTATATTAAATACACAAATTTATTACACATCCATCACACAGGAACTCAGAAAACTGTTTTATAGACCCACTTCGATTGATGATCAATCCCAAAAAAATAAACCCCTACCTGATTTAGTACTTGGGTATGTCCACTATGTTAGTTTCTATATAGCAACGGATAAAAATAGTCGGTACAGTACCGAAGTCGGTCACAGACCGCACATACCTCATGTTATGACACCAGTAAATACCCTGAAACCTGTCGCCGCGTGACGTCATTCTTGATGCAAATTTTTGAGGCGGGATGTGGCACAATACGCAAGTAATACAGTATTTTGACTCCATATAAAATTGCCTAAAATTATAAGATAAATCCGTTTGGTAGCTACGATGCTAACAGACAGACACAAAAAGGAGGTGGAAATTATAAATATGGTGTATATTTATAATTTCCACCTCCTTTTTGTGTCGAGAGTTTTTTTGTTAGTGTTATTATATGTTTGAATTATATTGTTTATTTTTGAATTATAAATTCGAATGTAAAAACTCCTAAATTAGCCGTACCACGCCGTACTGAATCTAAATAATTTTTATAAAAATGTTTTTAAAATCAAAAGTACAAGGCCATTGTATGTAAAATTTTTATGGGACCAAATGACAGGAATTTTCCCCTTCAAAAAAAAGAATCATGCAAAATCGGATCCTTAACCTTAGAGTAATCGGTTTACATACATAATAAAACCCGCCAAATGGAGAACCTCCTCCTTTTTAGAAGTCGGTTAAAAATTCATTTTGACACTGCCGACTGTAGAATAAGTATAGCTATATAGTATCTATGGATTCATAGTCGCAAACAATAATCATTGTATTGTATTCGCATTACTAGTTCTATAGTTGTGTCATATTCTTCTTGTTTTGTTTAAGTTTAGGTTAAAATTAAACTAGACGTACTATACGAGACCGCTGACCAATTTGTAGACCATCTTAGATGCCTACAATCTTCGCAATGCAGAACTAAGCAGTGTCAGCGTAGATTATTATGGTATTATTATAAATAGGAAAGATTTCTTTGAAAGATATTAGCATTTAGCATAGGCTACTAAAATAAGTGCTGATTTTGATTAAATTTGGCTGTATGGAGTCCACAGAGGTAGGTATATAATCTAAGAATCCACGAGACCACGGGCTACTTTTTGTCGCAGGAAGTATTGTACATGTCGCTCGATACATCTTGTTCGTTATATTATTACAGGTATCACAAACAACGCGATGTAAATTCCTGAGTCCTGACCATAGGATCCATACACATCACTTAAAATATGTTCTCTATTACCATTTTCATCGCTTATGTACCTAGTAGGTTAAGCGATGGTAGGCTAAACTGTTCATTGCACATATAATTTTTAGCTGAGGAATAACCTTCTCCTCTTCTGTACATTCAAATTTAACGACTCCGTGGTCTAGTGGTTCAGAGCTTCGCTCTGCATCCGGAGGTAGTTGGTTCGATAACCGCATAGGTTGAACAAAAAATGTTGTTTTCAAGTTTGATTAGGACAATGCATACTGATCACCTGACTGTCTGAAAGGAAAATGATCGATGCGTCGGATAGGCATGTAAAAGGTCGGTCTCCCGCCTGTCCTGTCGGTTATCCGTCCCACTGGGCTACGAGAATGAAGGAAGAGAGGGTGCTTATGTGTATTGCGCACATACATGGGCACTATAAAATAACTCCTGCGTAGCTGGCCTGGTTTCAATGAAACCAGTCACCGTCACCGAAATCGGTGTGGGGGGCATTATTATTACATTGAAATCATTATGTTCGTTCGTCAAGCTTCGTTAGACCTACCACCGTCCACCAGTATTCTGACAAGCGGATAAAAAAGAATATAAGATACCTACTAGGTAGGCTAGAAAAAGGTTTATCTTGACCTGAATAACCAAGAGCGTTAGGTAATTTCAGCAAACAATCGCTGTGTTATTTGTACAGAAAGGCTTTCTTCTTAGTAATATTTAACTTTTTCCTGTTATTGTCTGCTGTTGCTATTTATCACTCGTATAAACTATAAGTAGGTAGGTAGGTAGTTGGATTTTTTGGTTGTAGCACAAAGAAGATAATAAAAATGTAGGTATAAATTTGAAAAGTTCGATTTAAATGGGAGAGGGAATGAGAGATATACGGTGTACCTACCTAGTCTTATGTGCTCTTAGGCAGGTAGGTAGTCGTTGGATATAAACACAATACGTATCCCTAGAATCTATTAGGCTAAATTAATAATAATATATTAAGGAAAATAAGGTATTATACATACAAGGAAAAAGGAAAAATCTCGAAAAAAATTTTCGAAATAAGTAAGTCGTACCGCGGTCTGCCATAAAACAGTTTAAAAGTTTCGCAAATCATAACTATTTTTTTCAATACTATCAAACTATTGAAAAACCGGCCAAGTGCGAGTCGGACTTTTACACGAAGAGTTTCGTACACAACGCAATTTACGTGGTTTATGGAGCCTGCCTTAGGTAATCCTTTATTTTATTTTGTTATTGGTGTTTCCACTAATACCTACTGATAAATAAACACACAGAAATAAATTACATGTGAAAATTCCAACTGACTTGGTATCGCGGTTCTTTTCATATTTTTATCCTTTGGTTGCGGAATCCTAAAATAAGAAGATTGCGTTGGCGAATACGTTATTTACTGTCGTTTTTATCACTTTTACCTCAATATATTCTAGATTATAAATAATTCTTAAACTGATTTGCATAAGAAGATTAAATTGTGGTTTGAAATACGATAATCAGTGTTAGTGGAATTCCCCTTGTGATAATAATCATAGTCCGGGAAGGAAAAGTGTTAGTGAATACTTAAACAATTGAGGATGGGATGATTCACGGAAACCACTATTTATTAGGTTACCGACAACTACAGTTGCCGACAAACCTTCCACACTAAAACCTTTATCGAAAACCACTCATCTATTGGTGAAAACAACATGAAGATCAGTGCAGTAGTTTTGAATATATTGCGAACAGACAGACGCGGGTCCATAGACAAAATGTGGTAAATAGCTTCCTAATCCATTTTGGCCACGTTGTCCAGTTTCAATAAAACCACACCAGGATTGCTACAATGCAAATCATGCTCAAGTGTGTGCGTACTACATAAGAGCACTCTCGCTTTTTAACTCTCGTAAACCAGAGGGACACTCAAGAGCACTTTCGCTTCTTAAGTCTCGTCCAATGGATCTCGTCCAGTCGTGTCGCTCGGATGAATAGGTGCAGATCCGACATTTTACAATTGATATACCCGTCGGACACATATACCTATATCATCTTTCTTTTCAGACGATCAAGTAATCAGACTGCATTTACCTAAGACAACTTTTTTGTTGTTCCAACGCGGGAGTCGCGACCCACGACCTTCGTTGTCAAAATCCAAGCTCCAAGCCAGTGGACCGCGAAGGCGACAAGTCGGCAGGCGTCATCAGACTATTCAAACTTTAATATTATACAGTAGTATACAAAATTTTCAATTTTTATCAAGCACTTACCAATTATTTTGTCTCAGTAGGTGAAATTTCTTATTAGCTGTAGGTACCTAAGTACGTACTTTTATATTCATTCCGAAAAGAATGACTAATAACTAGAAGATACAAACGGAATATTATTACGGCGCCTCGTACACGCTAAGAAAACAGCTTATAGGCCCTTGCCTATAAGCTGTTTTCTTAGCGTACCCTACCTACCTAACCCTAATTTTTTTAAAGATTTGTCAAGTTATATAAGTATCTAAATTACATAATACAACTAGTTTTATGCACATATTAAAATCTTGTCAATTGCCAATAAACGAAAAAAAATGGCAGAGGAGAAATAGAGGTAAGTAATTTTATTAATACTTAATATTAATGAATAAAATGTCTGACGACTTTTAAAAGCTTAAGGCATGAGATCAAATAATAAATACACGTTTTGTAAAATTTATTACGAATACCTTGTGTACCTACATAATTTAAGGTTTGCATAAAATATAATTATCGATTTAATTAAGTCTACCGCGCTAGGAAGATCAATGACACACAGCTGATTAGAAAACGTGTAAAATCTTAGAAATCAGCTGTCACTATTCACTGTCAATGACCTTCTTGGCACCAGTACTCACTTATGATACTAGACTTGATTATAATTTTTTAGAACATAAACTTCTCTACTCTACATTAGCAGTTCAATATTTACCTTCATTGAAGCTTCATTACTACTTAGATACACTTAGACATAATATTTAAACAATGTATTACTCATAAGAAGGATATTTATTGACATTTCTAAGTCTAAGCATTTGCGTTGTTTGCACGTTGTTGTTTTTTCGCCATTTTCTTGTTTTGTAAAAACTTCTTTTTCTCTTCTGGTGTTTTTCTTAGACCCTTCATCTTTCGTGTTTGTAATCTGTTGATATTCTGCTTGCCCATATGAATACGACCGAATTTTGTTCCAAATGCATCCCTAGAAATGTTCTTCTTAGCCACAGTCTTAATTTCCCTGGGAACTCTGCATGCCTCTTTGTAAAGGTCATCAGAAGCAAGCTTTGTTCTTCGTAGTTTGAAATCTATAGATGGGCCTATAACAAAAAACGTTTACATTAAGGGCGTTTTTCACCAAGCAATATTTAATTTAATCCTTTGTCTATCATGTTGTTCTATCAATGAATGAGAAGGCATGGTATTTTAACATGCCGTTAAAACTAACATGCGTTGGTGAAATCGGGACGAAACATATCAATTGCTAACTACATAATATATTAAAAAGGGCACATTAGTGCAGGGGGTGGAGGTAGAAAGGATTTAACAAAGTAGAAATCATAGTTTTCTGGATTCCTGGGGCTGGTTCCTGTATTAAATTTGTGCATGATTTAGTAAAAATCTTAAATATGTGTATAGTATAAAGTATTAAATATATTTCTGTTGACTGGTACCGTAATACAAGGTTTTTGAATACTAGCCCCTAGTTTCTGATAGGCTGGTCAAATTGTTAATTAGTTAACATTTGAGTTTACAAGCCATCCTGAACGCATATTTGTGAATGTAGCAGGTAAGTGAACTTATTGCGATATTCACTGATGAGTGTTCAGAAATGCTTCTTAACTCAAATGTTAGGTAATCGATTATTAGGGAACAATTTAATCTGCATTTCAGAAACAAAGGGTTAGTGTGGGGCAAGATTGATGTGGTGTGAAGCATCCACAGGGTATTATTATAGTTCATTAATTGAGTCTTACAGGCCTGGAAATTGCAGGTGAAAGCTTGTTTGGAAAGCTTTTGTCATTTAATGTCTTAGATAAACAAATTATACACAATAAAAATTTATTAAATAATGTTTTGGAATGCTCATCAAGGCTTAAAATTTAGAATATACATAATAATTTACTTAATGCTATCTAAATTTTATATTTCTTTGTCAATGGGTTCTACCCTATGAATTTTGATTAATGTCTGTATGTAAATATCCATTTTTTGTTGCTAATATATACAATTACTATTTTAACAGCCAGTTGGCTTTAATTAACTTTAATTAAAGCCAACTGGTTGTTTTATTTTTTATAGAGTGGAGACAGTAGACCTATATTGTTTAGATTTAAACTTGAGACTTGCAAACATTACATGGACAAAGTGATTTTAAACGGCTTTTGATTTTTCTTTTTCATATAAACCTAATTATAAGAAATTATTTTTATTCATAAATTAAAATATAAATACCAATTTCTTCTAGTTCAATTCTAGGTGTTCTTTGACCACTCTTCTTCAGTAAAATTCTATAGGAACGCAAGTAAATGATGCCTTCATCAGTTGCTGTAAAGCTAATAACATGTTCTAATCCCTGAAGCCTTATAGTTTCAACCTGAAAAAATACCAATTAAGTAGGTAATGAATTCATATAAAAATTTTAAGATATAAATTAAAAAAACCCTTTTCAAACAGCTGACTCACAGATCATTTGAATTTTTGACTGGCACTATTAATGTTTATTTTAACAATTAGGTTAACTTGTCAAAATAACAATCATTAGAAGTTTTAGGTTCATGTGAAATTACCTTTTCTCTGTGGAAAAAATCTGTGAAGAGATTTTTCAGGCGCTTTAATTCTTGGTTTAAATCCCAAGCCGGACCATGGAACAGAAGGCATGGCTTAATGCCTGACAACACCTTCATGTTGTGGAAATCTTGCATAGCTTTGAAGTTTTCTGCTCCCAGTTCTATCATGTCCAGAATATTATAGTTAAATGTTCTGCCCAGTACAATATTATGTGGCCTCTTCTTGCTATGAGAG
This sequence comes from Celastrina argiolus, assembly GCA_905187575.2. NCBI lineage: Eukaryota > Metazoa > Arthropoda > Insecta > Lepidoptera > Lycaenidae > Celastrina > Celastrina argiolus. Next base: position 10,533,068 of record LR994589.1, read on the forward strand.
CTGACACCAAATAAAGATGCCTCTTTTTTGTAACATAGTCTGAAAATATTTTTATGTTATTATTTTTGTTTTCTTGATTCAACAATTGCGAGAGTGTGAAGGGAACAAATAACTAAAACAACGACACAGTATATTCTCAACCTAAGGTAAATGTTCATTTAACAATAATCGTGTTCTTTAACTTACTTTTCTATGAGGGTTCCATCTTCGAAAGGTACGAAGTCGTTTTTCCGACTAAGATGCGCGGCATCTGGTTTTTTGAGATCGTAAATGTCTTTCAATACTTTTCTCGCACGCTCCGAAGGATTACGAGCTTGTAGAAATAAACACTGCTTCGCTCCTTCTATCGCCTTTGGTTCTTTCGAAAGCAGAACTTTCTTTCCCTTGCGTGTTGTAGGTTTTCTACATGTAAGACACAAAATCAGTTATTGAAATGAGAGATAAAGTAGTTAAAACGATAAAGATAAATTATAATACCCATTTCTTACTTTATTCTCTGAATCACTCCCATATTTACTACGTAAAACTGTAATTTTCTTAACTTGTACGTAGGTATGTATTTTCTGAAAACACAAAAACGTGGTTTTATTTTGACAGTTCTGAGCAAAGCCTTACGTCAATTGAGAAAGACCGATGACACTTGAAAGTTCTTCTTCTTCTTTTGTCATATGCTCCTCCTCAATAGGAATTGCCATCGTTAGAGTGCAGAAAGAATGGCAGTACGCGAGTCTCGTCTGTAAATAATTATTATGTATACATAATCAAAGTTTGATGTGATTTAAAGCTATGATTAGATTATGCTTAGATTTCTATTATTCTACTAAAAGATAGTATTATTAAAATCAAAGAAAAAATAATTATATTTGATAATATTAATTCAAAAAGCCTGAAATTTTTAATACCAATAATACAGAATAATAGGAATCTCTCCAAATTGAGCAGATACTTTTGAAATGATGGTATTGTATTAATAAACAAAGAGCCTGTAATTTTTAAATAGCAATGGATATTAAGCACTTGGTATTTAAAAATGTCTGTACTACAATTTTCAAACTACTAATCAATAACTAAGTAGGTAATATAAAAAGGACTTTGCATTAATTATTGGATGATTTATACAGTATTCTCGTACAGTAGCGAATTAACCACTCTTTGAATACTGTAGTGCCTGGAACAGGTGGTTTTGAATTTCACACGATTACCCAGCACATACGGCATTCTCACTAGAGTATCGAGAACCGGTATAGGAACCGGGATTTTCGGTACCGGCACTAGTCAGAACCGGGAATTCCCGGGATTTTCGTTATTTTCGTGATTTTTTTCTTACTTGACTAAAAACAAATACAATGGCTTCGAAAACTACTTTTTATAAATAAATCACACATTTTGGCATGTCAAGTTAACGTATGATACATTAATTTGCTATACAATGATTAAAATATCGTTATAAATTCACCTTTGATAAAGTTTTACATAGATATATACATATATATATATTTAATTTAACGTTTCTAATATTAGGGCTTTTTCCCGCGGCTTCGGGCGCGTAGAATAAATAGTATTCGTAACAAAAAGTTATTTATCAAATAACTCTATGGCTACAGTATGATTAAGATAATGTTATACCAATAATCATATGACTATCCATTATCCCATATCATACGCACTACAATATTTTTTTCCGAGGCGTATAAAGCAGATTCCCTCCCGCTCTTGCAAAGTACCTTTTAAATAGGTAAATAAAACATTGCATATTATATCTACGATATATCATGAGCCAAAAAACTATTTTACCGGTTTAAATCTATCGAAACATATAATATTGTAAAATACTGTGAAGTACAAAAAACCCAACCAAAACTGAGGAGTTTTATAAGTTTAAGTATAAGTAATTATATTTTGTTAGTAGGAATCAACGTCACGTTATATACGTGACATTGAATCCTACTTTGCTCGGTAGTTTTGCCTCGGCGTTGATAAGTCCTATTTATTATAAACTTATCGCCATACCAATAAATAAATAAATTAATAAATACCAATAAATTAAACCAAACCGGTAAAACGGTTCATGCGTCTTAAAGTAACAGACATAGTTAGTTTCATCACTTTCACGTTTGAAATAATATTAAGTGTGGATGAAACATTTTTAAATTATTTTCTGCTCAGCCAATCGCACGAAATGCGGTATAATGTTTGGACAGAAATTAAAATTTTAAACGCAGATATTGTGAAAGTAAGTTTTTAAACTTTGAATGTAATATCGAATTGAGTTTTACTAGCTAAAAAGATGGATCTTCCAAAAATGTTAACAACTTTATCCAACAGATAAATTGATTCAACAAAAATTCATAGTTTAAAGATATGTTATAAAATTGGTTTTTGCGATTTTTATTTATAAGTAGTAGCATAAAGATTATATTATTTATTTTAATTGTTATATTTTAAAAGAAATCAGAATACAGATTAATACGATGATACAAAAAATCAAGATTTATTTTTGTTTTATAAGCAAGTTCAAAAATACAGCTTTTGTAATTATGATCCCTCGGGACCCTTTTGTTTCCCAACAAAAAAAATCCTGTTATTAATTTCATGGTCCAATCTACCTTTGTGCCGAGTTTCATTTAAATACGTCGAGTAGTGTCACCGAAATACCATCAAATAAGTAGCTACTGTTTTTTGAAAATCCAACGGAAACCCTTTCGTTTTTGGGATAATAATATCCTACATTACCCTTTAGGTTCGAAGCTATCGGCCTGCTAAATTTCATTTTATACCATTCAGTACGGACTCACATACGGACCGACAGACAGACAGTAGGTACTTTTTTTCATAATTATTATTTTTAGGTTCTATGGCCTATAAAGACCCCAAATCTTGATTTTGACTTAAATATATATTTAATGAGCAGACATTTCATAAGAATATTTTGAATAACATCGTAACTTAAGTTAAAATTTGAAAGCGTTTTTCGCCGTCGGAAAGTTACACCATCAACGGTGAACACAGGCTTTATTATATTTGAAAAAAAAAGGGATCCTTACTTAAACTCCAATAATGTAACCCAAGGTGTAAAAAGTATACAATTTATTAAGTTTTTATATGCATTGGATAAAATATAATGATACTCATAATATGTTTATTACTATAACATTATCTAAACCACATTGCAGCTGTAGTGTTATTTGGTAAAGAACTTTTTGCTACGACTACAATAATTCCACACGCCCTAAGCCGCCAAAGCTAGTAATATAATATTACTCACTTTTATAAAAATTGTTTATAGTCGGATGTCTCACATTGAACCAGGCAGGTACATTTAACCACCCTTTTATTTTCGAAATGCGACGTTGCTAATTTCTGCAAACATGGCTGCAAGAGAGGTATTTACTATCTCTGTCTGCCCACTAGTTTGCGTGGCGCCAGCGCGCGAAGAGGTTGTGTGAAGAGCATTTTTACGAAAATTAGCTCAAAAAGTAAGTATTTTTTTAATTTTTCTTTCTTTTTTCACTTTTTTACGATTAATGATATCGGTCTCTTTATACTGTGTACTGTAGTTATCCAGCTTCTAAATGCACCTTAATTCCTTACTGTGCGAGACTATTTTCCGGGTAAAATTTTGAGGTTAGTTGCCAAAACGTGGTCTGTCCCACAATGAGCCACTCGTAGGTTGTACACATTGAACCATGGCTCAATGTGTACCAACCCGGTGGTTAAATGTGTACTAACACTATAATTATTTATTTTGTTACAGTATGGCGCGAAATAATGTGTTAGTAAGAAAAAGGGGTGGACATTCGGCTGCCAACATGCTTAAGGCCCTTCAACTGCATAGATCAGGCGAAAGTATTAGAAAAGCAGCCAAAACTTATGACATTGCGTACCCAACTTTACGACGCTATGTAGAAAAAAACTTTCACGTTAACGTAGAGGACCTTGCTAGTATTTTGAAGATTGTTACCGAATTATGAAAATCATCTCATTTTTACCAGCGAACAAGAAGATCTTTATAAAGAGTACATTATAGAATGCGCTTTAAAATTTGTTTTAAAAAGTGGAAGAAAAATGTTTTATTAATACTTTAATAATCTAATCTACTGATTTAGATTATAAGATTAAGTTTTTTTCAGGGCCGATTTTTCAATCGTTAGATAACTTATCTGTTGGATAAACACATGACTTTGACATTTGTTCCATACAAAATCTGTCAAAGTCACAAATTTATACCTTAGATAAAAGTTATCTGACGATTGAAAAATCGGCCCTTAGAGCTATTAATAATTATTTTGTGATAAATTCATGTTACTCAAGTACAAATGAAGACTGACATTGTAAACTTAAGTTTTTAAGTAAAATAATAAATATAATACTATCTTTATTAAGTTTTTTATTACATTACAAAGCAATTTAAATACAAATGAGTTTAAATGTAAATGATTTATAAGGCGGTTCAATGTGGAAAATACCCCGGTTAAATGTGTACCTCCCGATGGACACATTGAACTAAATATATTTTTTTATAATTTATCTTTTATTGCTAAAACCAAACAGAATTTTAAGTAGAATTGATGGCCATCTTGTAGTTAAATATATTTTCAAGCTATATAATAAAAAAATTGGGGAATTCATCTAAAAATGAGCTGTCTACGAGACTTTGAAATTTACCTGGTTTACTGTGAGACAACCTACCCTATATCTATGTAAAACTTAAATGGAAGTTAATGTATAACGATATTTTAATCATTGTATAGCAATAAATATATTATCCTTTAACTTGACATGCCACAATGTGTTATTTAAATACAAAAGTACTTTTCTAAGCCCGTTGCGTTTATTTTTTGTTAAGGTAAAAAAATTCCCGAAAATACCGAAAATCCCGGTCCTTTTGCGTTGAGAACCGGTTCTATAACAGTAGTCAAAGAACCGGGAAATCCCGGGATTTCCCGGTTCTGAACCCTTATTCTCACAACATAGTCGATAAAGTCCAGAGTTATGACAGGTCAATACGTCTGGGGCCAACCATGTGTGGGTTTCCTCCCGATGTTTTCCTTCACCGTTATGGCGTTCGTACTTATAAAAGTAACTTGAGATCTGAAAAAATCTGTTTGGTACATGCCACAACCTGGGAATCGAATCTGCACCCTTTCGAGTGCTAATCTACAGTTTATTACTAGGCCACGGACGGTTAGGTAATATTGGCATAATATTTGGCATAATACTCGTAATGCTTCTTGCAAGCCAACGTACGTACAACATAGATAATTACATGAAAATTTGAGGAAAATACTAAACAGTAAACACCCTAAACTCCATATTTTATCCTCCATATTAAATCAATAAATTATTAAAAAGTTGTTTCTCAAATCCTGCCTAAATTATTTTAATCCTTAGCTTATAAATATGTACATTATTTACTATTTGACACGCAGGGGGAAGGTTACCCATTGTATGCCTACTGACGCCTCTGTTGATCAGTGATTTAGACTTTAATGCTAGGCCCTCGACTCTGAACTGGACAATGAAAACTGATCAGCTGAATGATGATCCATGTCCTGCGCCTGATCGCCAGCCGTGTCGTGTAATAAAATAAATAAGGGTTATGAGAGTAGAAGGCAGAGAGTGTCCTTGAGACCGGGAACCGGACCCAGGACCTTATTATCTATTTGTGACTCTACTATTGCAACATGTAACTTATTATAGATTTCTTAATTTAAGTAGTCGTATTAAGTACCTAATCCTAATTGGTATTCGTTAGTTGGCCATTTATTAGTAACATCGCTGGATTAAAAAATTAAAAAAATTAAGTGAGTCACTTAAATTTTTTTTAATATACTAACGAACTGAGTGATGACGTTGAATTATAGCTAAGAACGCTGTCGATCACGTTAGCTTTCAAACAAAAAGAACTAGATCAAAATCGGTTGTTTTTGTCGGAGGTTAGAATAACTCTTATATGGCACATACTTATATGACCTGTTACGATTAAGGAAAACAACGTTAGGAAACCCGCATAAAGTACCCTTTGCTATGCCATTTAAATTTTAAATAAGTAATATTAATTTTTGTAAAAACCGAACATTGGAAATAATATACATAATAAGTACCCACCTACTTAATCAGTCAACAAAAAACAATTCCATCAAAACACAACTTGTAAAAAATGCTGCTACTTTGTTCTTTTGCCGTAAAATGTTGTGAGATCCATGTGATGGGAAGCTGGGGCAAGTCGGTCGGTCAACAACATCTTATAGTGATCAGATCAATATTATTAAAAATATTTTAAGGTTTAAATAAATAAAAAAATTGACTTGGCAATCCCAGGAATAAGCAATGTATATGTATATTATTATCTATATGAATATACTTATTATATAATATACTTATTACATTATTACCTAGTTACAATGCGCAGACATAATTAATAAATTAATTGATTATTTATACCTACCACCTTATTATTCTGCGACGTCAATGGGGACTACTTTTAAGTGGACACTACAGATACAGTCTCATAAATGCAAAATTAAATTTTAGTCATGTCATACGTACATATTCTTGGACTGTTTTTCCAATTAAAATTGTAGCAATTATCTGATAGCATCTTAATTCTTAGGTTAGCAAATGAAACTGACCAGGTGCGATTCGGATTCGAATACGAAACGTTCCGTATCATACGGTAAAAATACGTTTCTATAGTTATTTTTGCTATTTTTCGTATCATTTTGTCATGGTGGTGTGGCGAACAAACTAGCCCCACTATCCTGCATCGAACTATCGATTGTTTTTAAGTTCGGTGATATAGTCTTAGATACTACATCTGAAAACTATTTCAATTCTCGGCCTGACCGAACATACTACCTCGCTCGGTCGGATCTCCCTTTGAAATGGAAACCAAGCCACATCCCTCGACAAGAACACGCGTCCTTCAGCATCATCACCCCCCGCCCCTCTGCGGCCTGACCGAACATGCTACCTCTCTCGGTCGGAGATCTCCATTTGGGGCCTCCACTTCATAGAGTATAATAATATAATAGGTACTCCACTTGTTCCCATAGTGTCGACAGAAATACTTGTGTGTATTTCAACTGTCAAGTTAACACAGTGCCCACAGGCCTAGCAATTGACAAGAACGTATTCGTCCATTATCGAATGAGAATTGTACCTATAGCACTGACATGATTTTTGATAACGTTGCGATTTTGTTATTTTAATATTGAACCAATTATTCATGCTAACCCTAATATAGACTAGTAGTAGTTACAGCATACTTAAAAAATATTAAAATTTAAAACGTTCATTAACGAACGTAAGAAAATCTCTACTACCAGGGAAACTGGGGTCTTTGTTTTTACATTTTCCGAAACCAGTTTGACGTCTAATGTAAATGTGATTGTTTACGAACTTATAAACCCAACCGTCATACTTTGTAATAACAGTGGTTTAATTATTATAAAATGTAGACTCGACGAGTCAAGTAATAAATATGAGCATCGAATGTCATTTAGGTAATGTTTAGGTTAGGGGTTATTTAATCGTTCGAAAACTTGCTGTTCTCGACAAAGACAGCAAATTGTTACAACGAAATATTTAGTTAAAACGAAATGGTTGGCCGTTTTATTTCTGACGCGATAAAATCAATCGCCTATAAAATCTTCGTAACGGTAGCAAAACGGCCAAGTATCACGTTTTAACTGAAATGTAGAGTAACTAAAGCTAAGCCTAGTAAAGTAAGGGCGCATAGATCAAGAACTTTGGTTCAAGATTTGTCCACTTTTTGATAGATTTTGATCAAGGTGCTTGTAGATTTAGGGCGAGCATATTGGATGATTCAATAGGATTCAAAAGCCCAGCGCCGCGACCACAGATTACTAAATAGTTACCCGCGACGCCAACGCCGCGACGCCGACGCCCAGCGCCTGCCGATGCCTAGCGCCGCGATGCCAAGCGCCGCGACGCTTACCGACGCCCAGCGCCGCGACGACGAGCGCCGCGACGCCTGCCGACGCCCAGCGCCACGACGTCGAGCGCCGCGACGCCTGCCGACGCCCAGCGCCGCGACGCCTACCGACGCCCAGCGCCGCGACGCCGAGCACCGCGACGCCGAGCACCGCGACGCCGAGCACCGCGACGCCTACAGACGCCCAGCGCCAAGACGCCCAGCGCCGCGACGCCTACAGACGCCCAGAGCCACGACGCCCAGCGCCGCGACGCCTACAGACGCCCAGCGCCACGACGCCCAGCGCCGCGACGCCTGCCGACGCCCAGCGCCACGACGCCGAGCGCCGCGACGCCTGCCGACGCCCAGCGCCTCGACGCCTACCGACGCCCAGCGCCGCGACGACGAGCGCCGCGACGCCTGCCAACGCCCAGCGTCGCGACGCCTGCCGACGCCCAGCGTCGCGACGCCTGCCGACGCCCAGCGCCGCGACGCCTGCCGACGCCCAGTGCCACGACGCCGAGCGCCACGATGCCTGCCGAGGCCCAGCGCCGCGACGCCTACCGACGCCCAGCGCCGCGACGCCCAGCGCCGCGACTACGAGCACCGCGACGACTACAGACGCCCAGCGACGCGATGCCTAGCGCCGCGACGCCTGCCGACGCCCAGCGCCGCGACGCCTGCCGACGTCCGTAAAGTGAGTTGAACATATGAAGGAATTTTCTTATACTTAGTTAATCCTGTTTTTATATGTTTGATAGCCTCTATCCATCTTGATCTCCGAGTTTCATCTTGGGGAAAGCGGTGGTTACCTATATTTTTACAAAATTGTACTACGCATGGACTAGCCATGTTTAGTTTAGTTCTCAGGGCACAATTAGTAAATAAACTATTGCAAGTGAAAGAAAGAAAGTTGAAAGGTAAACAAACAAAAAACAAAGCGGAAATTGACATTTTACGCAGGACTTGACATATTACTTAGGTTTAATGCCATCTATTAGCATTTTTCTTAAACTAGTAGAACTGTCAAAATAAAAACCGCTCATTCGGCATATTTGCATTTTATAATTTACAAACGTTTATAGTAGTGACATCTATTGCAATTTTTTTGTTTTAAAGATAGATTGTATATTATAGTATTGTAGATGGTAGGCCATACTATTACTAAGATTTCGCTGTATGTTCGTCTATCTGTCAGCAGGCTGTATACTTACCAGAATTTACCTGTAACCACTTACCACCGGTCTCTACATTGAAGTATGTTTTGTTAATATTTGGGCGTGTTTGTTCAGTTTCATGCGTCCATACTCCATATACCCACTTTTCCCCAACTATCGTCAGAACAATGTGTCCTGCTGAATAAGGAGATCGTCGTTATTTTTTGATGAAATTTATAGTCTAAGATATATTTTTTTTTTCTCAAAAGGGTTTGTTTTATTTCGAGATTTTTCTATTAATAAATACTTTATCCTTGAAAAATACCTATTTTCTCAAATTAACTTATGATATTTGTACAACAACCATAATTGAGTCATTTAATGCGCGCGGTCTCCTAGACTGCGGTAAGTGGTTACGGAAGCCAAACTCGAGGAAAGTGGCTAAGGGTTAAGAACTACGATAGCTAAACGGATAAAATTTAAAAAAAAAATGTATTTATGTTTCTGTGTAAAAATAAAATTAAAAAAATATTTAATTTTACAACAAATGTGATTTTTTCCGTTTTGTATGAAATCGTGCGCGAGGCCGACTCGCACTTGGCCGGTTTTAATATTAATGCACCATTTTTTGATCGGAATTGACTAAATGTAAAAAACATTTTCGAGTTTTAAATTCCCTCTATCTTTGGAGAACTGTCAAATTTATTGGTTGCCCTCTTCAAAGGGTTCACCTTTATGAACGAGTTAAAAAATTTTTATTGGAAAAGGCACGTCCAAACTCCCATATGAGTTCCTTATACAATAACATAACAATAATGATGTTGGAGAGTATATGAGGGAAGTGCGAGGTCCGAACTGCTCAATAGTCGGTGTGCTGGAGCGTAGCGCGGTCAGTGCTGTCGCGCGGTTCTCGCGGTTTTGTGATACTGTGATACGAAATACTCACAAAAGTAAGTAAATATTACTAAAAGTAAGTTAAATAACCACAATTATTTAACCTATTTCCAAAAAAGAGGCGGTTATATCTGCGGCTGTAGATTTTTTTGTAATATTCAACGATTACCTACGCGTCAGTTTGTGGACCGATTTTTGTAAAAATAAATTCGTATACGTAAATTATGTACCCTATTTACTTTCGCTATCATAACAAATATATTGATACCTAATTCATTAAAATCGGATTTTCAGTAATTTAGGTGCTACTATGGAACAAACATACGTACATATACTGCTAAAATCATTACACTTCCTTTTAGATTCGGTTAAAGTACATATTATTTTTATAGACCTCGAAAAATAAGAGGCGGTTAAATCGGTTGTTCAAACCTTATTTTGATTTTTAAGGCTTAAAACTTTGGTTAGTAATACTTAAACATCGTGTGACCTGAAAAAGTTTACAACATTCTTATCTAGTGGTATGTCTGCACTTAATTATTTTCAATATGCCTACAGATTAATGCATTAAAAAAAATTAAGAAAGTTTTACATACCCTTAATACATTAATTAACATTATATAAAATTAGACGTTATTATCAAACGTAAATACGATTAAATAAAAATATATGAAGAGGGCGTTGTTTTAGACAATCAACTTAAATTTGATACTTATTACATATTTAACGACATCGTCAAGAGAGGTTTTAAAATGCTAGGATTTGTATTAAGAAATTCAAATGAATTAAAACATTCTACTTCTAAAATTAAATTGTTCAATTCACTTGTTAGGCCTATTTTAGAATTTAATAGCAACATTTGGAATCCGCAATATGAAATTTATAATAAGCGATTAGAAAGCGTCCAAAAACGCTTTCTTTGTAATTTGTCATACAGGGACTTTAGGTCTAAAGCACTTCATGGATATGAAAACAGGTTGAAACACTATAAATTGATAACTTTCATAAGTCGTAGAAAGAAACTAGACTTAATTTTCTTACATAAAATAATTAATGCCAAAATAGATTGCCCAGAATTGTTACACATGCTACAGATTAATATCCCTTCTAGACTACCTAGAAAAAATACTTTTAATTTATTTAATATACTATCGTCAAATACCAACCTAGGATTTTCTGCTGTTTTGCCAAGGATCTGTAAGGTACAATAGCCTTTCAAAAATTAACGAATTAGACATTTCTGTTAATCTAACTTTTTATAAAAACCACATTAATAGCCTACTAACAATTTGTTAAAATTTGCCAAAACTACCGTTACTAAATTTGTATAAAATACTTATAATAAAAAGAACCTATTTTTTTTTTTCTTTAATGAATATTTTTGTAGTTAAGTTACGTTAGAAGTAAGAATGTACTTTTGCTAAGTTTTCGTTCATTTGGTGCATGTTGTGTTTGTCTATTAAAGATTGTAACACTTAAATATTAGTTGAATATTATGTGCATTAATGTTAAGTAACAGTGTATAAATTTATTGGCAAACCTTAAATAAATTAATTAATAAATAAATTTTGACCCTGAACATAAACTGTCTTAACTAACTTCGATTCGGTCATCGCCGCGCTGACTCATTCGCGTCAAATCGTGCGGGATAGCCTGAAAATACAAACAAGGTTATAATTACTAGAGTGGTCTTCCTGAAGTATTTAATTAGCGAATAAATCCTCCTATTCTACGGCAGTTGACACGACTCAATTATTATTAGCTTCTTCTTTTCTTCTAAACTCGAGAACGGCCGAACTGATTCGGCTATTTTTAGTCTTGAAATATTCGTGGAGGTCCCGGGAAGGTTCAAACGGTTCAACACAAACTATTTCTATGCTCAACGAAGTGGGCAGGGGTCAGCTAGTAACTTACAATTTACGAAAAAATGGCATGGTACATGGCACGCGAAGTGGATAGGAACTCCTACGGCCTACCACTGGTAAGTGGGATTCGCTGCCGCTGCGTCCGAAGAGATGGTAAATTGAACGTAGCTTCTATCCACTAAGACTCGGCCTTTATTATTTATAATCGAGATAAGATTCTAACCTGGTAAGGTTATAGTGGGTTATAGTGATATTTCTGTAAAAATAAAATATTAATTAATTACTTAGTACCTAACTTAGCCAAGCTTGACTGTTATAATACTGTTGCAAGTTGCAACATTCGTCTTGGCTGAGCGAGTTTTCAGAATGCGTATGTATGTATTTTGTACGTATTTTTCCTTAACGACTGCAGTGTATCATGAAGCATTTGTTTGGGTGTGAAAATAACAAAACAATGCTGCAAAGTTTTGAGTTTTGTTTTTGTGCAATTTTATATATTAATTTAATGCGCAACAAAGTAATTATGTCCGGTTTCTGAATATTTTTTTTGTTAGTATTTTGCCTGATGTAGCTTATGCTGATAAGCCCCATCAAATAGTAAAATCTATATAAAGTAGATATTGTACTATCATTTAGCAATGTAACTAACTTTTAAGAAAACTTTGTTACTTTGGAAGAGAAATGGAGCTTTGAACTATAGGTATTTGAACAAACTACAGGGTCGAAGTTCGACCATAATTCATTTTATTTTGTTTTTTTTAACTGTATTTATTTTCAAGTATTATTGAAAACATTTTATAATAATGAAACAACATTTGAACTCCTTCTATATAAACTATAAAAACCTGGTTTTTAAAAGGCAAATCGACTAATCAGTGTTCGAACCTCTTGCCGAAGTGTGGCAAATTTTACAATCCTCTCTTCTCACAATTCTCGTAAAACTGTATCAAAAGTTACTGCTACATCAATCATTATATAAATATACTGGCTATAATATAAATGAGTAATAATACTTAAGGGTGCGTATGGGTCCCTTATGTAGAGTTTACACTTTACTGAGAAAGTTTCAGCGCTGAAAGAGGTACTTTTTTTAATTATTGTATGGGAAACATTATGATGTTGGGGCATTTCTCATAGAAACATAATATATCGCAGTATACTCTACATAGGAGGCACATATTTATATATTATGACGACCTCCGTAGCGCAGTTGGTTGAGCGCGTTGGCGCTGGAACGAAAGGTCGCGGGTTCGAATCCCGCCGAGGGAACAAAAAGTTTTCAATGTTCTTGGGTCATGGATGTGTATTAAATTTGTGTATAATATAATAAAAATCTTAAATATGTGTATAGTATCAAAGTATTAAATATATTTCCGTTGTCTGGTACCTGTAACACAAGTTCGGATACTTAGCACAGGGCCAGATTGACGTGGTGTGAAGCGTCCATAGATATTATTATTATTTATTCCATAGATATTATACACACCCTAAAGTATTATCACTAATTTATTTTACACCTTGTATACCTAGATAAGAATAATCGTTATCTGTTTACAGAAACGCAGAAATAATTCAAAAGCTTTAGCTTTTGAATTATTTGCGTTTGCTACATCTATTAGTAGCCGTGTGAATTATGGAATCGGTAAACACATCTCATTAAACTTAATTTATTTAACTAACATTTATATTTCCTGACAAGTCGCAATGACGCAGGTTCTTCTGGTTATAAGTATATTTAATTATGGAAACCTATAAAACATCCTCATAGCTTAAATCGTAACCATCATCATCATAACCCGAAAGCTCTCTCTGTAGCTTATAATTTTATAAATGAATGCATAAAATTATGAAAAATAGTAGATGCTATAAAGAAATGTTTTTGCGGTAGCAGGTGTCAGGAACTAAAGTTATGTACCTACTCGTATGTGTCTTGTACACAAGTTAAGACAATCGCACAATTCCACGGGCCTGCCACCTTACTCTTGAAAATTCAATTCAAATCCTATCCGATTCCAATGTTAATTTTGCTGTCATGTGATGTTACTATAGAAAACAATGTTGTAAATGGGATTTTTTTCTATCTAATTTCACTTAGTTCCATAAAATTAGGCGCTAGTACGTAGAGGCCAACTGTGAAATTTCAATTCCAGTTAATTGGGATTAATTTCATAAGTAAGGGAGCTGGTCGGGTCTCGTCGACACACGTCTCCAACGTGCGGTATCACGATGCCTTGGTTCTTCATCGTATTAAAGAATTAATAGCAATATCTCATATTATATAAAATCTGTGACGCAGCGTTTCAGCGAGTAAGTGCTTCAAAGCCGGTTACGGTTTTGAATCTATATTATGTAGCTTATTTATAAAAACAAATGTTTTTGTTTTCTGTGTAATGTTTCGAGCAGAAGTTACGCCAAAAAACGCGAACTGCTGCGTTGTACGATGCGACATCGCACCGCGATACCGTGACGCCGTACGGTCACGTCGTCATGTTGATAACGTCATGACGTGAAGATGTGAACTGACCCTAATGTATGTATTAAATGTTAAATTAATTACATACCAAGGTGCTTCCTATTGTAATTGCACTTCCGGAAAAGGAAATTATTTCTCTGCACTTTATTATGTTGAAATGAAATATCATAAAAGCTGTCCTATTAAATTGCTCTACCGTAACTTTGATTTTTTTAACCCTTCTTGGTTTTGCATGTTCATTGTTTTGTACTACTTAAAGCGCATAGTGTAATAGCACAAATATAAATAAAGTTCACGGATTTTTTCGCACTTTGCACTGCGATAATAAACTGCGACAGCGAAGACCGTCCGTCCGCCTCAGGCCAAAAACTGGTGACCCAAGCACCTCTAAATCATACGAGACCCAAGCATATCCAATGACGATATATACCTATGTTATTAGTTATAACTAATTGTTATGAGTTTTTAACCGACTTCAAGAAAAGGAGGAGGTTCTCAATTCGTCTGTATGTATAATATTTTTTTTTTTTTTTTTTTATGTATGTTCACCGATATTTTCGTCAATTATAGACGGATTTCAAAAAATTTTTTTTTGTTGGATAGAGTTCACTTCTGGGGTGGTCCCATTTTCACCAGGTCAGGATCTGATGATGGGATCCATGAGAAATCGAGGGCAACCACCAAAAATTGTATGCTCGTATGGTGTTTTTGTTACGTAATTATGTCTTACTCAGGTATATGCTTCAGGGTGTCAACATCTGATGCTGCTGTGCTGATGATGAAGCTACAGTACTCCTTAACGGTTAGGAGTTGGAAGGCAGTACTGTAATTGGTCGATGGAAACTATTTAGTAGTATGTAGGGCTAACATGTTGCTTGTGAGGTATGCTTGAATTAACATCTGATGCTGCTGCGCTGATGATGAAGCTACAGTACTCCTTAACGGTTAGGAGTTGGGAGGCAGTACTGCAATTGGTCGATGTAAACTATTTCGTAGTATGTAGGGCTAACATGTTGCTTGTGAGGTATGCTTGAATCAACATCTGATGCTGCTGTGCTGAAAATGAAGCTACAGTACTCCTTAACGGTTAAGAGTTGGGAGCAGTACTGTAATTGGTCGATCGAATGTATTAGGTTACATATGAAATTGGCGTTTTGTCGTTCTGGCCACTTTGATCTTAAATATATCCTGTTTAGTTAGGAATTCCAAATTCAAATTTAAACAGCTATTTACTCATGCATTTGTGTTTTGAACACCGTAATTCATTTGTTTTATTCTCTTTTGCTTTTTTTTCTACGTCACTCATTTCACAAAATTGATAACTTAAAATATCGCATTATTTACGAGTACGAGCACCGTGGCACCAGTGCTGCAGAAACGGCTCGAAGAATTAATTATGTGTATAGGGGTGGTGTCGCAAAAGAAAACACGGTGCGTTTTTTGGTTTCAACGCTTTTGTTCTCGAAATTTCGACCTGCAGAACAAGCCCCGTGGACGGACGGAGACCAAGGACGATAATGATGAATTGAAGGCTATTGTGGAAGCAGATCCATCGCAAACCACATCAGAGTTAGCTACAGGCTGCGGTGTTAGTGACAAAACCGTTTTAATCCACTTCAAGCAAATTGGGAAGGTGAAAAAGCTTGAAAGGTGGGTACCTCATGAATTAAGCGAAGCAAACCGACAAACGCGCGTCGACTGCTGCTTTACATTGCTCAACCGGCACAAATGAAGGAATTTTAAATCGGATCATTACATGTGATGAAAAATGGATACTGTACGATAATCGTAAACGCTCATCAAAATGGCTGAACCCTGGTGAACCAGCAAAGTCTTGCCCCAAGCGAGAATAGACTCAAAAAAAGTTACTTGTAAGCGTTTGATGGACTAGTGCCGGTGTCGTACACTATAGCTTTCTTAAATCTGGTCAGACGAATATGGCTAATGTCTATTGTCAGCAACTGCAAACCATGATGGAAAAGCTCGTCGTTAAACAACCGAGACTTGTCAATCGCTCTACGCCACTGCTGCTTCAAGACAACGCTAGACCACACACGGCCCAACAGACGGCTACCAAATTAGAGGAGCTTCAATTGCAATGTCTAAGACATCCACCGTACTCTCCGGACCTTGATCCAACATATTACCATTTTATTAGAAATTTGGATATCTTCTTGCAAGGAAAAAAATTCAATTCCGATGAGGCAGTCCAAACCGCTTTCAAAGATTTCATTGGTTCCCGTCCGAATGGTTTTTTTAGTAAAGGGATCAATGAACTACCTATAAGATGGCAAAAGTGTATAGATTGCAATAGTTTTGATTAATAAAATATATTTTAATATGAAAAAATCGCCTTTATGTTCCTCCAATACAAAACGCCAATTTCATATGTAAGGACTTAATATGTAGGGCTAACGTGATATTTGTAATATACCATCCAGACTCACGGCGAGAAATCTCACAGAGAAGTCTCGCCGGGCCTTCTCGCGAGAACAAGCATTTTATTCACACTCTCATTTGAGATCTGTTTCCTATGCAGTATGGACGACATTGACGAAATTGAAACTGCAGCAGGTTTGGCTCTGTGTGCCATTGCATATTATAACTTTGTCAATGTCGTTGGGTCTACCTATGATAATAAAAAATATAAATACCTAATATGTAATATCAAACTCTTTCAAGTACCTATTAATAATAATTATAGCTTCCTAAAAATATGAACAATTCGTCAAACGGACGTTGTAATTAGTGACTATAGGTATATAATATTAAATAAACTGAAACCCTTGAGTAAATGAACTAGCATCTATTTAAGTTCACAACGCATTAGCACAACTAAAAATCGAGAAATAAACTGACTTTTAAAAAAAAAATTAAACCGACTTCAAAAAAAAAACACAAACGACAAAAACTTTAACCAAACAAAAACAGTACCTACATAACTAAAAAGCGATAAATAACCTAATTTATCTACTTAATGCATATTATATATCTACAACTATATATTTAAATATTTACAACTAAATACCTAATACTATAACAAAGTCATCTTTAACTATTTAAATATTTACAGTTATCACTTATTTTTGAAGTCGGTGCCAGCCAAACAAATAAATTTAATTAAGAAAACTGCCCGACACTAAAATTGTTCAAATTTTCCAAAAAGAATTTTTCAAATTGGACCAGTGGTTCTTGAGATTAGCGCGTTTAAACTAACAAACAAACCCTTCCGTATTATAATATTAGTATAGATTGTATTTTGCCGTGTGTGTGGCTTTGCGTTTGCCGGCCGCGCGCGTCAAACAACACAACAGACTACGTTACCAAGGCTGCAGGCTGGCACCGACTTCAAAAATAAGTGATAACTGTAAATATTTAAATAGTTAAAGATGACTTTGTTATAGTATTAGGTATTTAGTTGTAAATATTTAAATATATAGTTGTAGATATATAATATGCATTAAGTAGATAAATTAGGTTATTTATCGCTTTTTAGTTATGTAGGTACTGTTTTTGTTTGGTTAAAGTTTTTGTCGTTTGTGTTTTTTTTTTGAAGTCGGTTTAATTTTTTTTTTATATCTGGTTCGGAGGCTTGGCAGTTATTATCACGTCTGCGACGCGCCGCGCCGACTGATCGCACAATCACAGGTCACGGCATTACACAGGAACTTATCTCAGTGCAAAGTGCGAATAATTCCCCGAACTATATTTATCTTTGTGATTAATAATGGTATCCACACTAGCGGGACTTTTTGTGATTTATTAGCGGGGGTGCCAGAAAAACAATGATCAGAGATCAGAAGGAAAGAAGCTTACACAAAACTCTTGATGTTCAGCGATTACCATGGGTTAGATCGAAAAAGAAATTACTTTTGGTCGACTTGGTGGCAGATCCTAGCTTGCATGCAACATATTTTCTTTAGCCGATAATATATGGGTTCTTATAGGTACATCACCTGTGTTGACAGGTGATGTACCGCAAGTATGGATGCGCGTTTTTGTTTAAGATTTGCCAATCTTAACGCCAAAATATAAGCAACGCCCCAGCAGCGAAACTATCCTAACTCGCTGTTCACATGTCACGGGCTTTTCCGCATTGATGTAGAGCCCGCAATATACGAGTGACGTGTCGTCAATTCGTCATGACTACTAGGTTTTCATTTGGAGTTAGGTAATGTTTAGAAAAAAAAACTACGTAAATTATAAGTAATGTAATGATAATGTAGTTATGAAGGTTCAAGATTTAAGAGATACGAGTTGTTTTATAATATGTTTGTGACATAAGTCGTCACTATTATTACATAAGTTTATGGTTGATTTCTTAACCTTATCAGAGTTTACAAAATAATGATAATTAGTATTTATATATTATTGGATATTGCAAACACGGGATCTGATGAAATATTATAATAAATTTACATTATTGTGTTATCAGTATAAGGACACCCGTTCTAAAAAGACCTCGCACCTTCTTAGGGTTAAAATTTTGTAACTTTGCCCGTTTAACGAGATTTTTTTTCAGATATAATAATGAATATAGCATATTATTTCCTAATTTCACAATAAATATGGTATGTATACCTACTGAAGCTAGAAGAGTTTTAAAATCAAGATTCCGCTGATTAATAGTAAAATAGTTTAATTTGTTAGGTACTAACATCCCGAGTAAATTTGAAAAATTACTTTTAATAATAACTTTAGGCGTCTAGCGCCTACTGTACATTTCATAGCCAATACTCTATATTGAAAAGTACCCTTTTATTTAAATATTAACTTAAATTTCAAGAAACATTTATGTAACAGTTATTAAAAAAACCATAGTTGAGAAGAAAACCATTATAAAATTTAAAAAGAACCAAATAAAAGGTCATGATCGTCTTCACCAGGCAAAGTATATAACTACCAAGAAGGCTCAAAGAGTGTCCTCGCTGGATAGTGATGCTCATTACTCACTCTTGCCAGTTTTTTTTTTTACTTTTTTGTTATTATTGCGACTAAAAAAACCTAATTTGTAACAAGTAAAAACCAGCTTTTTTAGGTTTTATTTAAAACTAGCTGACCCTTGCCCACTTCGTTGAGCATAAAAAGAGTTTATGATGAAATTCAACTAAAAAAAAAACAACGTAGAACCCGCAACGCGGGAACCCGAAACCCGAAACGCGGGAACCCGGAACCCGCAACGCGGGAACCCGGAACCCGCAACGCGGGAACCCGGGACCCGCAACGCGGGAACCCGGAACCCGCAACGCGGGAACCCGGAACCCGCAACGCGGGAACCCGGAACCCGCAACGCGGGAACCCGGAACCCGCAACGCGGGAACCCGGAACCCGCAACGCGGGAACCCGGAACCCGCAACGCGGGAACCTGGAACTCGCAACGCGGAACCCGCAGCATGGGAACCCGAAACCCGCAACGCGGAACCCGCAACGCGGAACCAGCAGCATGGGAACCCAAAACCCGCAACGCGGAACCTGCAACGCGGAACCCGCAACGCGGAACCCGCAACGCGGAACCCGGAACCCGCAACGCGGGAACCCGGGACCCGCAACGCGGGAACCCTGAACCCGCAACGCGGGAACTTGAAACCCGCAACGCGGAACCCGCAACGCGGAACCCGCAACGCGGAACCCGCAACGCGGAACCCGCAACGCGGAACCCGCAACGCGGAACCCGCAACGTGAGAACCCTGAACCCGCAACGCGGGAACCCTGAACCCGCAACGCGGGAACCTGGAACTCGCAACGCGGGAACCTGGAACTCGCAACGCGGAACCCGCAGCATGGGAACCCGAAACCCGCAACGCGGAACCCGCAACGCGGAACCAGCAGCATGGGAACCCAAAACCCGCAACGCGGAACCTGCAACGCGGAACCCGCAACGCGGAACCCGCAACGCGGAACCCGGAACCCGCAACGCGGGAACCCGGGACCCGCAACGCGGGAACCCTGAACCCGCAACGCGGGAACTTGAAACCCGCAACGCGGAACCCGCAACGCGGAACCCGCAACGCGGAACCCGCAACGCGGAACCCGCAACGCGGAACCCGCAACGTGAGAACCCTGAACCCGCAACGCGGGAACCCTGAACCCGCAACGCGGGAACCTGGAACTCGCAACGCGGGAACCTGGAACTCGCAACGCGGGAACCCGGAACCCGCAACGTGGAACTCGGAACCCCAAACGCGGGAACCCGGAACCCGCAACTCGGGAACCCGGAACCCGCAACGCGGGAACCCGGAAGCCGCAACGCGGGAACCCTGAACCCGCAACGCGGGAACCCGAAACCCGCAACGTGGAACCCGCAAACGGAACCCGCAACGTGGAACCCGCAACGCGGAACCCGCAATGTGAGAACCCTGAACCCGCAACGCGGAACCCGCAACGCGGGAACCCTGAACCCGCAACGCGGGAACCCTGAACCCGCAACGCGGGAACCCGGAACCCGCAACGCGGGAACCCGAAACCCGCAACGCGGGAACCCGGAACCCGCAACGCGGGAACCCGGAACCCGCAACGCGGGAACCCGGAACCCGCAACGCGGGAACCCGGAACCCGCAACGCGGGAACCCGGAACCCGCAACGCGGGAACCCGGAACCCGCAACGCGGGAACCCGGAACCCGCAACGCGGGAACCTGGAACTCGCAACGCGGAACCCGCAGCATGGGAACCCGAAACCCGCAACGTGGAACCAGCAGCATGGGAACCCAAAACCCGCAACGCGGAACCCGCAACGCGGAACCCGGAACCCGCAACACGGAAACCCGGAACCCGCAACGCGAAACCCAAACACAGAACCCGCAACGCTGACATAATATGGAATAAATAGTTAAAGCCGTTCTTGAGTTATAAATAATTTAACTAACACGACTTACTTTTATACATATAGATGTATAGATTACTCCTACTAACATAAGCTAAGCCCGGTGAATGTCACAGTCGGTCCAGCCAATTCGGTGATCATGAGTTTGATGACGACGATGATGATGATGAAAAGTAGCCTAAATTAATCCTTATAACTTTAGCTATCTACCAGTGAAAGTCTCGTTAAAATCGGTCCAGCCGTTCCAGAGATTAGCCGGAGCAAAGAGAGACGCTGACAGACATTTTTTTTTAAATTACATTTTCGTTTTCAGTAAATATCGTTGCCAATGCAAAAAAAAGCAGAAGATATCGTTTAAAATGTCATATGTATTTAGAAAAACGTTGCTAATTAAAAGTTACATACTTACTGACACTTCAATTTTATTTGTTTGTATAGATGTATAGATTTGGAAAACTTCTCCAATCTTGGCGTTTTCACTGACGCGGAGCGGGGCGCATAGGAACTTAGTGGTTCCCAAGCGGAGTGGAGCAGAGATTTCGAGCATAGTGATTGGTCAATTCGGGTACCGCAAGCTCCTGTCCGCCTCGCCCCGCGTCAATGGAAACGCAGCCAAACGTCTATAACGTCTACCGGTCGCCATGGTAACAGCGTTGTTTACAAATGGAAAACAAAAATTAGGAAATGCTATACATACCGTATTTATATCAGCTGAAACTATTTGGATTCATGTTTTTGTTAATCCTAATATTTTTTTTAATCCAAATAGTTTAAGCTGATATAAAAACGGTATTTATAGCATTTCATAATTTTTATTTTCCATTTGTAAATAATGACGTTGCCATGACAGCCGTGTCATATAAACTGCCAACGACGTGAATCGATCGAGCCCAAGTTCAAACCCCGCGTGACCATCACGTATTTTCTTCTTTTTTCTAATTTTCTGCTTATTTTTTTCAACATTTTCTTTCATAATAACCTTTTCGTAACAATAACGAACATACCGTAAAAACATTTGCGAAATTGGTCAAGCCGTTGTCGAAGCGCAAACGATGTAAGAAATTTTGGAGGTCGTTTTTTTACACTTTGGGCTACATTTTTGGGGTTTTAGTAAGGAACCCTACTTTTTTTAAACATATAATATAGCCTATGTTCAGCGCTAGGAATGTAGCTTTCCAACGGTGAAAGAATTTTTCATATTGGTTCAGTGGTTTCAGAGCCTATTCCATTCAAACAAACAAACAAACAAACAAACAAACAAACAATCAAACGTTACCTCTTTATAATATTAGTATAGATACATCTCTAGAATGAGAAAAGGAAGTATATTCATATCCCAAAGTTATAGTGGCTGTTTTACACCCTGTATATTATGTGTATATCCCATTATCTAGTGTTAATATTCCATTAGTTAATAATGATGAGTCTAGGTCGATAGCAATGACCTGCGCAGTTCCGCGAAGCCCTATCTGTACCGCACAGACCACTAGTGTCTCGCGAGTGACTTACGCTCTATTATTACAGCACACAATATTTACTTATCTATGGGCTAATTACAAGCATTATTTTCATTTTTAATTATTTGAGCTACTTTTTCATTATTTATTAGCTTTTACACGCGACTTCGTTCGTGTAGCGGTCAAGAATGATTCTAACAGAAAAACCTATTAGGTAAGTAGATCAGCACAATGAAATACGATAAAAGTCTGAAAATCAATTCTGTAAAATATTTTTATGCTAAATATGAAATAGACAGAACATTGATCCACATAAAGTTCGCCCTAATACTTCACTCATCCCTTAGGTAACCTATCATTTCTGCTTTTGATGATGTTCAAAATTTGATCTTTACGGCATACAAAGAGCACGCAAAGTTTCAAGTATATATAAAACTTCAGATTTGTACAGGCTATAATATGTATAAGTGATAATACTTTAGGGTGTGTATGGGTCCCTTATATAGAGTTTACAGAGAAAGTACCAAGTACTTTTTAACCGACTTCCAAAAAAAGGAGGAGGTTCTCAATTCGTCTGTATGTTTTTTTTTTTTTTTTTTTTTTTTTTTTTTTTTATGTTTGTTACCTCAGAACTTTCGCCTGGGTGAACCGATTTGGATGATTTTTTTTTTATTTGAAAGGTGGTGCTTCCCGTTTGGTCCCATTGTCACCAAAGTGGTGACCTGATGATGGGATCCGTAAGGAATCGAGGGAACTCCTCAAAATTTATATGGAAACATATATCGATTTTGATTTTTTCTGAAGTAGCCCAAGCATATGTTACCAAATAGTAAGATTTTGCACCATATCCTGGACCTAAAGTACTGAACAGAACTTCTGAGTCCTTAGAGATACACGTTTGAAAATTGCAGCGTTGTTTAAAGAAATGCAAGCATACGCCACTACGTCAATTACAGTGTTGTACCAGTGTTTACCAAAGTGGTGACCTGATGATGTTATCCATGAGGAATCGAGGGAACTCCTCGAAATTTATATGGAAATATATATCGATTTTGATTTTTTCTGAAGTTGCCCAAGCATATGTTACCAAATAGTAAGATTTTGCACCATATCCTGGACCTAAAGTAGTGAACAGAACTTCTGAGTCCTTAGAGTTACACGTTTGAAGATTTCAGCGTTGTTTAAAGAAATGCAAGCATACGCCACTACGTCAATTACAGTCGAACTTGGTCTCATAGTTATCAAAGTGCATGCCTGATGATGGTGTCATGAGGAATCGAGGGAACTCCTCGAAATTTATAGGAACACTCATAGTAATTTTGTATTTTTTTAGAGTAACATGCTTATGTTACTCGATATGCTTATGTCCGTCTAAAAACAAACATAATTTTTAATCAACTATCAAGGTATACCGCATAGATCAGAAACAGGCATACAGGACTGCTTCGTCTTTGAAGTTATATGTTTGGAAATTACGACATCGCTTAAAGTACTGCAAGCATACTTTAAGCGATGCCACTTTATCAATTACAGTACTCAACACCACCTCTGTCTTCACCAGATAGTAGGTATCCATATATACTATCATAACAATATGACGAAATAGGTAAATATTAAAAAGGGAAAAAATTGTTTTAAGCCAAATAATTTAAATCGACTAAAAATAATAAAATAGTTATATAGAAATCATATTCAGTTTGGCTGGTACCGACTTTGATATTATTAAAATTTGTATATCATTTTATAGTCAATCAACTTGATATATAAAATTTTTGCGCTGCTCTGGCGGTAAATATCCCTACTCAGTCTACCCATAACTAAAAATCTTAAAATAAAATAATTTTAAACAAAAAAAAAACCGACTTCAAAAGGTAAACTAAAAAGCAAAAAATAAATTTACTTCGCACAAAGTAATACTTATTTTCACTTAAGCAAATAAATTTATTCTATAATTTTGAAGTCGGTGCCAAGTAAGTACTTCAACAACCTTACTGCAATATCAAATTACTAAATATATGTAGGCAATCACAGAAAAAAGAATCATAAAAAAATATACAACTATCAATGTAACTATTACTATATATTATGTACCTACACAAATTATTACTATAACAAATTATGAAAGAACGCTGGACTTGGCACCGACTTCAAAATTATAGAATAAATTTATTTGCTTAAGTGAAAATAAGTATTACTTTGTGCGAAGTAAATTTATTTTTTGCTTTTTAGTTTACCTTTTGAAGTCGGTTTTTTTTTTGTTTAAAATTATTTTAATAATTGTATGGGAAAATTTATGATCTTGGGGTATTTTTCATACAATCATGAAAGTCAAAAGTAAGTCTTTCAGTGCTGGTACTTTCACAGTATACTCTAAAAAGGAGGCACATACACACCCTAAAGTATTATCACTCATTTATTTTACACCTTATATTATGATCGTGTTGTGGAATTGTGGGACAGGCATTCAGTACAAAGCATTTAATATGTATAGATTCATAAATATTTATTCATAAAATTCGCAGAAGGACAGTCGTTAAAAAATAAAAAATTACTAAACAACAAGGCCATACAAAATAAGATCTTGTCTCGCAGCATTGATTTGTCAAGCGGTTTCCTTTACCCAAATTAAATGACGTGGAACTATTTGCACTTACTTGTATCATGTGTATAAAATTTAAAGCTTCTAACTCTCATGGTTTAAAAGAACCAGGGAGACCAACTTATAAAATAAATAGTCTTATATGACTTGACCATTATAATTATGAACTTTTTAAGAGGTCTATATAATAACTATAATTATTTTTGTCAATTATTAACACGATTCCAGAATGTACACTGAATGACAGACAGACAAAAGAACGGACAAAGAAACTATAAGTATCCCCTGTTCTCTTTTTTCTAACCGACTTTCTTCTACCAAATGCCCTGCAATTCAAATTTTGCAGCTTATGTGTGAATATTAAAAAGGTTCAAACATTTTTGCACATATTTCTTTGAAACACATAGTAATAAAATATGCTAAAAGCCTTATCTAAGCGAGTTTGTTTACGGTCTCGAGTGCCGTGAGCCCGGAGAGCATAGTTATTAGTTATTTAAATGAGATTGATTTTGTAATACTTATATCATTGAGTGACCATAGCTTGTTTGTATTGGTCGTCACTCGCTATTTGAGTTAAACGTAAATAACTTGTAATAAATAATTGAAACCAGTTTTAATTATGAACGAAAAAACTACAAGTAAGTGAATATTTATTGCGGAAATGACGTGTTTGTGAATTATTATTTTTTAGATTTCCATTCACAATGTAACAATTTTTTTTTTAATGTTTCTTGAATGGGTATTGAAATAAAACGATATTTTTGTGACATACGAAAGCATTATTGAACAAAATGTTTTATACTGCAAAGTTAGTTCTGCTTTAGTGCAGTAAGCATATCTACGTGTCTAGTATAAATTATAATTGTATATTAATAATTATTCCAGTGTTGGAGAACGAGACGAAGGACGCGGAAAACGCACAGAAGCCCGCAATAGATCCCTTAACGAAGGCAATCGGAGCAATCGGCAAGTGGCAAATATGGATCTGCTTCATAGTTTTCCTGGTGAAATTCCCAGTTGCCTGGCATCAGATGAGCATCATATTCCTGGCTCCCCCCATGAACTTCACCTGCAACACCAGCGACGTATTCGACAACCAGTGCCAGGCCAACTGCTCAGACTACAAGTTCGACCGTAGTGTTTTCAAGGAAACTATCGTGTCGCAATGGGACCTCGTCTGCGACAGACATTCCATGAAGAACCTGACCCAAACCGTATTCATGCTCGGTATTCTCGTCGGCAATATGCTCTTTGGTCATCTCTCAGACAGGTTGGTTTTTTATTCTCTTTTATATTAAGTTTAGACTCTAGACGGTGCGTGTATTCTAATACCAGTAGAAAAGACAGTAGGAATCAAAATAATTTTATTACCTCCACTAACACCGTGCTGCGAGTTATTTAAGTGAATCTTATCATATATTAATATTTAGAACAAAAGTGACTTGAGTGTTTACCGGCGGCACTCTTCGCGTGGAACAATGTTTGCAAAAAAATGTATAGCCTGAATAAGTTAAAAATGTTCTTTGTGACGAAGCAATATGACTGTAAAGGTTATATCAGTTACCCTTATTAAATAAATTTATATCATATAAAAATGAATATAAATCCGACAGAAACACTGTAGATTTGTTGACGTAGCTTATGTATAATCCAGATTTAATTATTATTATTCCAGAGCCTAAACTGCTGCCGAACTAAATTTCCATTCGTTCAGTAGCTTTTTCATTGAAGAGGCATAAACATCCTCCATCCATCTTTATTATTTATACTCACAAACTTTAAAATGTAGAATAGTAGTAGGATTCTGTACAAATCTTCTAGTGACTTGGCTTTATATTTTGAAATAGACATTCATAAGAATTTTAGTTAGGCTCACACGCGAGAACTAACACTTGACTAAATTGACATTTCCTGGATGAGTCGAAGTGAATTCACGCTTGGGTTCCGGATGCGATTACTTTATTAAACGTCACTTTATTCGTGGGATGCAATTTCGCTCATTAGTTACGCTATTGTAGAACATTTTTGTGTGCAGTGCGTCTTTGTGTTTTTGACCTTAAGGGCAGACACATTGCGACGCGAGTTGGAGTGCACTTTTAGGATGTCGTTTCGTTTGAAATGTAATATAATAATAATAACAATAAAACACTTTATTGCTCACATATAACACAGTAAATAAACAAACATAACAATAAAAACAATTTTACAAAACGTGGGCAAAGGCGGTCTTATCGCTTAAAGCGATCTCTTCCAGACAACCTTTGTGTCAACGGATAGCTAGATTTGTAAGCGGGAGTAGTTTAATAGGATACTAAACATAAAATACAAATACCATATAGACTACAAGCTGTACATGTGTACATAAACTAAACTAACTTTATCTACTTCACAAAAAGATACTGGGCCCTTAGTCAAGATCGCTGTTATAACTTACGAAGTTCGAAAACAAAAATATATACTTGACATACGAATTCGTGTGTCACTTATCGCAGCTTATGTCAAATCGCATATACATTTATGTTTTTGAACTTCGAAAGTCATAATAGCGATAGCATCTTGACTGGGCTCAGGCCTTAAGCTCATTGCAGCTTGCAATTGTTTTCTGCTAGAAAGTATAATTTTGTCTTGACTGGGCTCAGGCCTTAAGCTCATTGCAGCTTGCAATTGTTTTCTGCTAGAAAGTATAATTTTGTTTATTTCTGCAATAAAGTGCAATTTTGCATCGCGCCGCGTCCCGACTCGGTGTGAACTGACGCTTATTCGTCGGTCATGGTCCATGGAGTATCACGCAGATGTGATCACATAAGGAATGGACGTTACATCACCTCTTCAACCTAAATTGATAACCTTTTAAATTGATAAGTCTATTTTGCATTTAAATACATTTTTTTTTGTGTTTTCTGTGTAATTTTTGCTGGACAGCACTATTTACCTACATTATCCAACATAAATGATCTGTGAACCAACATTTTCATTCTGTAAAACATTGATCCTTGGCTATTAACCAGAAACTAAAAACACCCGTAGGGCAACTCTTGAATCTAACTTAATGGATCGACAATGTGATCGGATTGGAATTTGGTGGTTCTCTAAGTTTAATCACGATGCTAGCTAAAATGTGTATGAAACTGACTAGCATCATGTTTACAATTAGAGATTTATAATTAGAGAATATGTTATCCATAAAATAATATTAAAAAGTAGGCGTACAGTTTTTTACACATAATACAGAAAGACATGTCCTGTGGAGAGTTCTTATAACATACACATTGTTTACATACAAAACTACTTGATTTCAGGTTCGGTCGTCGACTGCCGTTCCTATCGGCGGTATTCCTCCAGCTGGTTGCCGGAGTGACCACAGCATACTCAGTCAACTGGTATATGTTCACCTCTCTCCGGTTCCTCCTGGCCGTAGCAACCGGAGGCACTATGGTCACCAGCTTCGTCCTCACCATGGAGCTGATCGGAACCAAGTACAGAGACACGGTCGGAATCCTCTACCAGATCCCCTTCAATTTGGGACATCTGACACTCCCAGTGTTTGGCTACTTCCTAAGAAACTGGGACCAGTTCCAATTGGCCATATCTCTCCCATCCCTACTGTTCCTCAGCTACTATTATTTGCTACCGGAATCGCCAAGATGGCTTCTAACCGCTGGCAAATCGGAGCAAGCCGTTAACATCTTGAAAAAAGCGGCCCAAATGTGAGTATTCATACCATATGATTAATTCCTTATCAGTTATCTCATATATACCTACTATGAATATTAAAAATCGAGCGCAAAATGTCAGGGATCAATAATAATATTATCATTGGCCCAAATTACTTTTTTTCTCGGAATTAATATCTAATAAAATCTATGCAGATGATGCTTTCACACCACGTTAGTCTGGTCCCGTGCTAAGAAGAACTTGTGTTACGGTTAATCTGGTACTATGTACATATTATGTTAAGATTTTTAAATACCATGACTTAGGAACATTGAAAAATATTTGCTACCTTGGCGGAATTCGAACCGGCGAATTCCGGCTCGATCGCCGACGTGCTGATCGCTGAGCCATAATGGTCATAATTTATTAGATTATATTGATTAGACAGTAGATACATAAAATAATCTACATAATAAATGCCACTTAGAATAATATTAATATAAACGAGTTTATTCGCCTTTCAATAATTCAGGTTTATAAATATTTAGGAGACCTAATTTATTCCATTACTATTTTAGGAATGGTCGGCCAACGGAGGGCATTTCGTCGTCAATTCAGAAACTAGTTGTGGACATGAACAATGGTCACACGCAAAACGAGCGTGCATCAGTGTTAGACCTGTTCCGAACGCCCAAGCTGCGCATACGCACAATCGCCATATGTTTCAACTGGTTCGTCTGTGGAATCTGCTTCTTCGGGGTGTCGCAATACATCGGCCATGTCTCAGGCAACATATTCTCTAACGTCGCCATTTCGGCCGCTATACTGGTAAGTCTGATCTAAAATCAAGGATAACTGGAATGTGAACTTGGCTTCAACGCTTCCGTCTGTTTTAATGTAGATTATAATAGAGCGAAAAGTATTATACCTATTGTATTTTATGCCGTTTATTTAACAACACGATTTATTAATCGCTTCGTCATTACACAATACTGGTCGAGTGACCACAAATAGCTGTTGTAGCTGCAAATATGTTAAATGTTAATATAGTTATAAATATAAATTATGCATACATATAAAATGAAGCTACGGACTCTGATGATAGTGAGTGGATATTCTATATACACGTGGCAAAGAAACAACTATATCTGCTAAATAAAAATCTTCTTACAATTACAAATCAAGTTCTCCGTTGACACAAGGGTTGTCTGGAAGAGATCGCTTCAAGCGACAAGACCGCCTTTGCCGTTTTTATTGTTAAATTTCTTTATTTGCTATGTAATATGTGAGCAATGAAGTGTTTTAATATTGATAATAAAAAACGATGTTAAATTTTTTTATGAATTGTTCTTTCAGGTTCCAGGTACGCTTTTATCAATCTACGCAAACCAGTTTCTCGGGCGCAAGGTGACTTTGATAGTTTCGAACTGCATCACTGGACTCAGCTGCCTCCTCATCATATTCGTTCAATCCAGTGTTGGACATCTGACGCTAGGGTGTCTCGGGCTGTTCGGTATGAGCATATCATTCGCCACAGTATACTTGTACGCCGGGGAACTATTCCCGACTGTGGTCAGAAATACTGGCGTAGGACTATCGTCGACTCTAGCCAGAGTAGGCTCGATGGTCGCACCGTTCGTAGCCACTCTCGCCCATAACATCCCGTGGCTACCCCCAGTACTGTTCGGTACTGTACCACTGATAGGTTCGTGTCTTTGCATCTTTTTACCGGACACACGAGGCAAAAAATTACCGGACACATTAGAAGAAGGAGAGGCTTGAGAAAATAATAACTGCTCTCGGAGTACAATGAAGTATTTAAACAAGTTCGTTATAAACATAAATATTTTTGTCATAGTGAGTCGTGAGTCATGTGTATCTAGAGTATATTTTTATAATTTCAATAAAATATATTTTTATAGTCTTGGCACGTGCACTTCTGTGCCGCGGTTTGTAGTTGAATGACTAGATTGCAGAATATTCTGATTAGTATTTCTAAGTAGTTAGGAATTAGGATGTCGTGTCTTATAGATAATTTATCAAATGAATTTATATTGGTTCATTTCTGCACGAGTACCTACTCGTATTATTATAAAAAATATATTAGATAACAAAGACAATATGCCTGTATGAATGTTCATGTTGTGATATTGTAAACGTTATGAATGTATGTGAATTGCTATTATTTTTATAATTATGCAAAAAGAACATTGAATAAATAGAGAGATAAATAATTAAAAGAGGCTGGGTGATATATAAAAAATATAAAACTTATTTAAATTTTTTGTGAAGTCAGCTTCAAAGGAACACATAATATAAGAAAGTTATAAAGATATAATAATCGAATTCTAGTGACATCCGAATTGCTTAACCAAAAATGATGTTATTTTGAGTCTATTAGTATAGGCTGTGATAGATGTAAGATATATTGTGTATTATATCGAATAGGTATTTATGTAAATATAATGAAAATAAAAATACATTTTCTTACTTTTTTCAATTTTATTTTTATTTTTCTTGCATTAAACTAGTATTAAATCTACAAAAACACAAATGTTTTTATTTTACCTTTTTAAAAGAAACCTACTACGAATACTGTGAATATTTAATTCCATTTTGGAAACATCAGAGCTTAATTTGAATCTATATTATACAAATAGCAGGTACCGAACGTCAAGTACCTATTCGAAAATTTGAAAAACTTATATAATATTTATGAATAGCGCCTTACCTTCCCTTACCATAATAAACGATACACTAATTCGGTAACATTGTCTGAAGATAACATTTCGGCATATAGATTAAACAGATTCTTTTGTCTTATCACAACACCTATAGGCTTAATGTTCGACTGCCATAAAGTAATAAACCTTCTGTTTAATTGCTTTAAGCATTAAGGAATCAAGATTGCATTTTTCGAGTATTAACGAATGACATTTTAAAAAATATTTTATTTCACAATGGCATTTGTAACGATGAGACAGCATTATGTACATTGACAGGCCTGTCCATTGGCTTGATATCCAACAATTCTTAGTGCAGCACGCACAAGAATCGGCGCGGATGAGCGTATCAAGTCAGCTCGCGTAATAGAAAACTGCCATACTTCTTTATCTAATATCAGGTATTAGTTATATAAGTTTCACTTGCACCTTGATCACCGCATTATTAATAAGTAATAAAACCATTATATTTTAACAGATTCATTTATTAGAACTTTCTTAGAACAAGATTAAACCTTTTCTATTATATATAGCTATCAACATATTGTATTTACTGCTGCATTATTGCACTGTCACTTATCGGTTAATACGTTATGGATACAGACCGAAAAAGAAGATTAAGAGATATCTAGATAATTGGATTTTAATCGATTATTGTTTAGTTTTTCTCTAATTCCCATTATACTTAACTTAAATAAAAATATAAAATTGTTCATCAAAGATAATAGTGGCGGTAACCCTTTCTTAAACTTACTAGATCATTCTGTAAAACCACTTGGTTAGTTATAAAAAAAAAGCATTTGTAAATGTGGAAAAAACCTTATAAATTACAAAAAAATATATAGTATTTATATCGTAAACATGAATGATAGTGCACGTTTTATACTAGTGAAGTAGTTTTTTACTTAAGATGTCTGAGAAAATTTAACGCTTTACTTTTTCCTGTGTTCATAGATTATATAGATATCTATCCACATAACACAACAATAAAATAAATCATTCATATTTATTATTTACGATACGTGCACGTGCAAGAGATTTTACGATGTTCACAATAGTAGACGCTGGTAACTAAACTAAAGGACAGATAATGGATCCGTATAATCTGCACATTGATATGAAACATATTATTTATGAACAAGGTGATTTAGTTGTACACCATTACAGTACATGCAGCGCGAGTGCATTGTTAGTGAAAATTATATTTCAATCAAATAAATTAAACAAAAAAAAGAAAAAAAGGGAATGACACAAGTAGACCACATAGAGGGTATAATAGGCAGCTTTGGAAGATACCAAACATGGATATTGATTTTGATATCTGTGGGACGGCTGCCCACGGATTACCAGCTGACTAACGTTGTGTTTATATTACCGAGTGTGGACTATGTGTGTATGGACGAAGGAGCCTACAACCTGACGAACCACTGCCCCTGCAAGACCCCAGTTTACGACACGAGTACCATCGTGAGTTCTGTGACCAGCACGTGGGACCTCATCTGCGATAGAACGCAGCTGGCCAGCTTAGCGCAATCTTTTCTACAAGTCGGAATTCTAGCGGGCAGCATCTTCTATGGATATATTTCAGACAGGTACGTTCATGCTAATGGCTGGATACTTAAACGGTTCTTAAAGTTTGACAACTCTGTAGCGCACAGGCTTAGCGCGTTGGTGCTCGAGCTGGAGGTCGCGGGTTCGAATCCCGCCGAAGGAATAAAAAGTTTTCTTTATTCCTGGGTCATGGATGCGTATTAAATATGTGTATAATACAATATACATCTATAATACATGTATGGTATAAAAGAATTAAATATGTTTCCGTTGTCTGGTCACAATATCGTAACACAAGCTCTTCTGATACTTAGAACGGAGCCAGATTGGCGTGGAATGAAGCGTATATAGATATTAAAAATATTTAGGAAAGTTAAGGCCACTTTACAACGTAATGACTACGAACTAGAACTCACAGCTTTTGAAGTCCTCGATTTTAAAAGGCTTGAATATTGAGCAATAGGTACTTATTAAGTTGCGCTCATTTTATTTGGTGCCCCTTTTCATTTAGCTAAAAGTAACATTGACAACCAGTGAATAGGAAGGCTCTAAGTATAATTAATTAGTGTTTTTACATCCGACTGATAAATAAAATCATTGAGCATTCGGCTATACCTATAACTGGTACTTACCATAAATGTAAAGGAAGATTCTAAGACATTTGGTTAGCAATTTAAAGTAGTGTACATAAGATAATACAGCCTTGCCTTGCCTTGCTTGACTTGTTCAGGGGCCTTACTCTCCAAACTGATTTGATTTTGATTCAGATCGATCATGCCGCGTACTTCCTAATAAATTGATATTTGTTTATTTTGATTCTCAGTCGATTGATATGGTCGGGAGTACAAAAAGTTACGATCTAATAAATTTCTTTATCCTGATTAGTTTCAAAGGAATTCTCCAAATAAAGTACGAATAACCACTGATATCGAATGGATTCGGTTTTCGATTGTGTCGGGTGTAAGCCCCCTGATGCTAGAAGTAAATAAATAATATAAGAATTAGCAAAGTATGCATTGTTTTTTCATTAAATATTTTAGATTGTGCTAATCTCAGATAATGCATTGTCTCAGTTATTCTATGCCTAATATTATGTTACATAATATCGTCTGCGACAATAAAATATTAAAATAAGAGATAAAATTTCAAATAAAAATGTAATAACTTTCGTAAATTCAGATTATCTATACTTATAATAAAATTCTAGAGAGGTCAATTCTGTACATTAAATATTTTTTCAAAATTCTTATTGGAGGATGATTGGTGATCGACACTGATGCCAAAAATGTAATCAATAAATGTTTTGTCAGTCTGTCTGTCTGTATGTGCACGCATGGAACAAAAACTACTGAAGGGATTTTAACCAAACTTAGTATGATTGTAGTCCATACTCCTGAGCAGGTTATAGCCTATAAAACATAACGCTGAGACACATAGGAGCCGAGTAGTGACGATAAATATGAAGTAAGTCGGACGAATCCCATCATCAGGTCACCATTTTGGTGGATCCGTGAGGAATCGAGGGAACTCCTCAAAATTGATATGGAAACATATATGGATTTTGATATTTTCTGAAGAAGTTTAGGCATATTATGTTACCAAACAGTAAGGTTTTGCACCATATCCTGGACCTAAAAGTACTGAACAGAACTTCTGAGTCCTTAGAGATACATGTTTAAAGATTTCAGCGTTGTTTATGTCGCGTCGCGGCGTCGGGCGTCGGCGTCGCGGCGTCGAGCGTTGGCGTCGAGCGTCGGCGTCGCGGCGTCGAGCGTTGGCGTCGCGACGTCTGGCGTCGGCGTCGCGGCGTCGGGCGTCGGGCGTCGGCGTCGGGCGTCGGCGTCGCGGCGTCGGGCGTCGGCGTCGCGGCGTCGGGCGTCGGCATCGTTTCGTCGAGCGTCAACGTCTGGCGTCGGCGTCGTGGCGTCGGGCGTCGGCGTCGAGCGTCGACGTCGCGAAGTCTAGCGTCGGCGTCGCGGCGTCGGGCGTCGGGCGTCGGCGTTGCGACGTCGCGACGCCGACGACAACAAAAATATTTTTTCAAATCGGACCAGTAGTTCCTGAGATTAGCGCGTTTAAACAAATAATAATTCACATTTGGGGACTTTCGTTGCATGCGCTGCATAAACGGTTTAAGTCAATCAAACACCACGCGAACGAAGTCGCGGGTACAGCTATACTTAATATATTTATATCAGCTGATAGCGTGTTTTATAACAATATTCCACGGTCACAGTGTACTACTACTCGTACTTCGAGATAGTTTATTATCTACCTTGTGGAGATAGTAAGTCTCAGTTTCCTGCATCTACATAATATTGTTTCGAGTGCGCGAGGAAGAAACAAACAATTTTACTGTCGAAGTAGAAACGGTAGTAAAATAATTTATAAAACAATAAATTATTTTACTACTGTCTACACGTGCACGTCTTATCCGCTATCTTTTAAACCATCTTTCTCCGTAGGGCTGCTGGAAGAAATTTCTTTAGAAATAAGCCTTAGTGTCGTCTTTCTATGTAAACTGTAATAGCACACTAGAGAATTCTATAGTTATAATAAAAAAATATATTCTTTGGAAAATTTTACAAAAAGTTGAATGAAATTTTCAGGTACGGTCGTAAATTCGCGTGTCTGTTGGCGCTGCACTCCGTAGTTCTGTTCGTGGCCTTATCCGCTGCGGTCACTGAGCTATGGATGTTCATCGTCGCTAGATTCCTGATGGGCACAGGAGTCGGCGGCACCATGCTATGTTGCTACATCATGATCATAGAGCTCACGGGAAAATCCTTCAGACCCTACATCACAGGACTCCATGAGATCTCATTCATGGTTGCCTACGTCTCCCTACCTGGATTGGCCTACGTGTTCCGAGAGTGGAGATATCTCCAGCTGGTCTTATCTGTACCGTGGCTGTTTGTTATTGGCTACAGTTTCATTATACCTGAATCTCCGAGATGGTTGATTACGGTTGGAAGAAAAGAGGAAGCCGTGAAAATCCTTACGAATATCGCTAAGAGGTAAAGTACTTATAGCTAGTACTTTCACATTGCTCCGCTTCCTTAAGATACCTTTTTAGTACTGTTACTTTATTTATATGCCTTTTATTTTTAACTCATTACCTGCTGCATTTTCGTCCATATTTCAGTTTTTAAAACCCAATATATTCCCTATTTCGTATTGCGTACTCTAAGCCACATGTTATCAGCTACCTAAATCGGATTAATGAGTCTAATTTTTCATTTCAGAAATCGCCGGCCCACAGATAATATTCGGGCTATCGTCGATAAAGTTTACGAAGAAACAATAGGAAACAATGATCAGCAGTACGGCACTTACTTGGACATAGTAAAGTCGCCTAAGTTAAGGGTGTATGCGTTAATATGTGCCTTCGTATGGCTCTGCTGTGCTCACACATTCTTCGGGATAAACCAGTATATCGGACGACTAGAAGGAAATCTGTACCTCAATGTTATGTTATCTGGATTGATTCTAAGTCCTAGTGTAATATTAGTGATCATCGCCACCCTATATTTCCGAAGAAAAACTTCCACTATTTTTACTTTTTCTATAACAGGTCTATCGTTGTTAAGTTTTATATTTATACCATCACATTTGAATGTCCCTAGACTTTTGGTAGCGTTTTTAGGTCTGACCGGTGCTTATACATCTTTCGTCCTAATATATTTGTATTGTTCGGAAGTATTTCCAACGGTTATAAGAAATTCTGCCATGGGTTTTGCATCAGTCTTTGCGAGGTTTGGTGGTTTCATCGCACCGTTTGTTGTTAATATAGGTGTAGAATGGGCGTCTTTAACTATATTCAGCTCTTTAGCATTTTTGGCAGCAATTTTATGTTGTGTCTTACCAGAAACTAAAGGTATTGTGTTGCTAAACTCGATTGAACAAACTGAAAAATCTGAGAAAAATAATATTAAATCTGACGTGATTTCTAATATAGAAGTAAAATAAAATTACAATTATTTTTAGGTAGTTCTCAATTATGGTAAACCAAACATAATACACTCGTTAAGTTAGCTTAGTTACTTAGCACACTTAGCTGTTTTTTAACAGTTATACGTTATATGGTAGATAATGACAAAACAGGTTTATAAAACTTTCTTTATTTTGTTAGTAGACTAATTTACAACTAAGACTCAAGCTTTAAGCCTATTTTTAACTATTTCGCTAATAATCTGCTTTGTATATTTTGAAAACCACCAAAGTATTTGGTCACAAATATGAACAATAAACTGTGGTAGATGACCCAGAATTTAAAAATGTTACTGTAAGAGAAGGAGTAGATGAAAAAAATGTCGACGATAGTCCAAAACGCGAATCCGTACTTGGCAACATCTAGAGATCTGGGCAGCCTCCGTGCGGGGCTGTGGTTGGTCGCTGGGTCGATGAAAAGACCTAAAACAATTGAAAGACGGTTGACATTAGCCATTTTCATCCAAACAAAAGCTGGTTCTTCTTCAGAGAGTTTTCAAAAGTTAACTAAGGGCGTGTTTCACCAAGCAATGTTAAAGTTAACGCCACGTTAAAATACCATGCCTTCTCATTCATTGACAGGAAATATGAGATGGATAACATGATATTTAACGAAGGATTAACTTTAACATTGCTTGGTGAAACACGCCCTAAAGCTGATGGAAATTAAGTTATAGGAACTGATGCTTAGGACTAAGCACTAAGTATGCTTGCCTGTTATGAAGCCTGTTTAATATTATGAGCATGTATCTTGTCAATATTAAAAACCCAGAGTCAGCCTCAATTCTTGGCTTAATTTAGATTTAAATGTCTAACCCTTTAAAATTACGTAGGGCAAGTGGTCCTTTGGCATAAAAACTATGAAGATATTCAATTTGGCAGATAAGATGCATAATTTGTGAGATCACAATATGAACGATAATAATAATATGTACTTTATTTTGCAGAGAGTTTTTAGAGGTTAAGTAAAAGTTATAGAAATTAAGTAATAAGTTAATGAAGTTTAGTTAAAGGTATAACTAGGGTATTTTTTAAGCTTAAGAAAATAAATTATTTTTTATTTGCTTTTCTTTTATTTATGGTACGTATATACTTTGCAGAAAAGAAAGATACTAAGTATCAGGACCAAACCTTCTTCATGAAATCTCTGTAGGCTTCTATTCTTTTCAGTCCACCGATCCTGAAGCCACAGCCGCAGGTCCTTCTCATCCTGTGGTAAATCTTCGACAGCGTACCTGCACAGAAAAAAATACTTTGACCATGG
The DNA here is from genome assembly GCA_905187575.2 of Celastrina argiolus. NCBI lineage: Eukaryota > Metazoa > Arthropoda > Insecta > Lepidoptera > Lycaenidae > Celastrina > Celastrina argiolus. The sequence continues at coordinate 10,571,452 of LR994589.1, forward strand.
AAGTCTTCACAGATTCCTAACCATCCAAAAACCTTCACCCAAACCCAACCTATTAAACATAATAGGGCTTCCATCTCAAAGAAAACCAGCATTCATCGCTGGAAGGTCTACACTAATAGCGTTTTCTATTATGCGATACGATATCGAACTCAAAATTAAAGAGACATGAGAAGCACTGGTACGTATGACATAATATAATACATGTACCACATGCATTACAGTATAGTTTACGTTTAAATCTTTACCTATCAGTCAGATATCGGATATTGACTTGGAAAATACACTTATATCAACTACATTGGAGCGTTTGACCGATATAGTTTCGCATTATGTGAAAACGTTTTCACCTAAAAGAAATATGTAGACTAGAGATGTCAGTTTGAATAATTGTGAAGATAGTGGAATGAGAGTTCATTAGACCAAAGTCATCCTGTAGGTACAGACATAAGTATACTTATATATACGTATTAACTGAAGTTAACAAAGGAGGACGGACAGACGAACAGACACAGTAAAACCTTAAGAATTCCTTGTAGGTACTTTCTACGGAACCCAATAAATAATACTTTCGATAAGTCACTAAGAAATGTTAGAGTATCCCATGTCTATAGTAATAATTTTAAAAAGTTACTGAGTACATAATATACAATATTATAATAACATTCATATTGTGTCTACTGCCTGGTATATTATAAGTAGTTATCATTATTGATGGATTCAAAGCCTTTCGGTCCACAAGGAAAATGCCTACAAAATATTTTCTTACGTACTTTAAGAAAATATTATCAGTTGTAATTACGGTTATCATAGAAATATCTTATTGTTTACTTATAGATAGTAAAGTGGATCGGTTTAAAATTTTTGTTAAACATTACAAATAATGGGGTAAAACCGAGGTTATGAGTTATCAAAGAAATATTGAGTGTGTCAGATTTGATTATTAATATGGCAATTTGTAACAAATTTAAATTATAACTAACTATGAATCTATTATTTTGTGAATAATTTAATAAACACAAATAATTATGTAATTCTTAACAAAGTAGTTTTTAAGTCACTTTGACATTTATGTCAGTATAATATTATTTCCGGTTCTAGAATTTTATAATTTGATGTTTAATAAAAATGTAATTATTAAGGTTAAATTCTGAAATAATGTGAAAATAATTGAACATTCATTGTAAACATTTTTGTATGTCAATTTCAGTATTTCATAATATTGTAAATTACTCTACGAACTTCCGCTTTAAAATAATATTGTCATTGTGTTATATCTTCCGGTGTAAATGGCGCCAATTTATTATTATAAAAGAATATGTCCGCTATATTGGCTTCAGTTCTGAACCAGATATTGAGTGAACACATTTAAGATAAGTACCATATTTTCTGAAAGCCTCTATATTATGTTGTAGCTAAGTAATATTATTATGTCTCGTTTTATTATAGTGTTTTAGTAGTAAATAATTTATTAATATTTAATACTTGGAAATATATTTTGATGATAAATTATTGGTATATTGTAAAAATATTCTAATTTGCTAAAGTATCATGTCATTGGTACTTTAAAATAAAAAGTAAATTACCAGGTTGTTAAATACAACTATTATATTTTATTCCATAGTTTATTATTTATTGTTTAAATTCTATTCCTAGTACAGTAAAAATATTACAAAGCTGTTTAAGATATTTTGGTTACATTTATTTATTGATAAAAGGAAGTGTAGTATATAAAATGGTGTGTTGCCAATTGTCTTAATTTCTTGTAATTAAAATATAAGTAGTGTGATACAATAAAACTTATAAATACATTGGTTTAGCGTTTTACTTTGAATTTTGATTTTAGTAAATCTACACTTTAATATATTTTTACAGTTAACTTTTGGCCATTCTACTTTATCATATTTTAGTTTTCTTTAATTTTATTATATTTTCTTTCCCCTTTTGACATCAGAAGTGGTGATCCTCTCCATCCCGCGATTTCTATTTCATTTGTTTAATCACATTTTTGTTTTCAGATACCTACCGCAACAATAGTTGGGAGTATATTTTTCCGATGACAATGGCCTTTCACCACCCATGGTATCAACTATCAACACTACTTGTTGGACAATAGAATATTAGAAGAGAACTGGATATTGTGGCTGCAGGATGCCAAGTTATCTAGGCCCAAAAAGAAAAGTAAATTGACCAGTGTATTTCAATGATGGTACTCCACATAAGGTACAAGTTATTATTTATGAACAAATTGACTTTAATGATAAGACAAGCATTGTGTTTAGAAATTTTGTAATTGTTATATTTTAACAAAACTTCTAATTTAATTAAAAAAAAAAACGTTAGTCAGAAAACGCCGTATGGCTGTAGGTATATAAAATATACAACACAATAAACATAATAATTATGTAAAAATAGATAATATACATTATTATTTTAGTTCATTTTTACTCTGCTTATGTTTGAAGCTAATTGAGCATAAATATAGGGAAATCTTTAAAAGGTTATATGAGAGTGATACATAATACCAAAGCTTGCTTTGGACTATTATGTAATTAATGTTGGTAGTTATTGTTGGTAAGAATTGAAAATAGGTACGTCAAAACGTATCAATATTTTAACATAAACGACAATACCATATTTTATTTTGAACCAATAGCGGTTTTTCTTTCTACCCGCAATTTTGGATTATTTTTTAGTTGTTATGTTTTTAAGTCAAATACTGTTGTGGTGTTTTGTGAGAAATGTTATATCGTTTGTGTCCAATGCCTACTATAAAGATTCTATTAACGATGACACACCCCGGAAGTGAAGTGGTATTATTAAGTTTTAGTGTTGAAATTGTTATAAACTTTTTCTATCGCTTTGGTGAAGGATGGCCCCTAGCTGAATAAAGATGATTTGGTTTTATCAAAAATATTGAGATATTGACACGAATTATTACTATGGATAACGGTATGTTTCTATTTTATACAATATCACAAATTTTGGGGCTCACCAAAAGTAATTCGTAAAGAAACCCTTTTTTAAAGTTAACATTGAGAATGTGGATAAGGTATGATCGTGTACAAATAAATCTGTATAGATTAGAAACGTTAAATAAAGAGTATTAGTGATAAAAGCATTTGTGTGAATCCGTTTAATACAAAAGAGTATTTGTAATGTCTGATACTTACTTATAATATAATTGTTTTTTTTTGTGGTCTATTGGGTCAAGAAACATTATGGGTAACAAAATTTATTGCAACGTTTTACTTAATGTTTTTTAGTCTATAAAATATGTCGGTGTTTGTATTTTAATATATATACAGTTATTTATCGAACACTAAAGGATGAGCAAAATGTTGACTAAACTATATAATGCTTTAGCAACTGAGAATCTATATTATACAACTAACTATAGTATCGTGAACAAATATTGAATAGTATAATATTTATTTGTATGGTAGTAGGTATTTTACAAAAGCTTTCGCTAAACTAACTAAATGTAGTTTTTAACTAATTATAAGGCTTAATAATTCATTATAATTGTAAGTTATAGAAATGAGTAATTTTTTGTTTTTTGTATGATAATTATACCAGAAAATGGGTATGATACAAATATTTATTGCTTTTTCATCCCACATTGATATAATATATTGTTTACATAGTACGAGACCATAATGAAAAATATTTAGACCATAATGAAATTAAGAGCAAATTGTGTTGTGACCTGTTGGAGGAGGCTCAGAAATTACAACTAAATATAGCCACTTCTACATAAAATAAAATTTCCTCTCATATTTTTATTTTAAAAAAAAAATCTCGGGTTAGGTTAGGTTAGGTTTGGGTTAGGTTTGATTTAAGTTAGGTTTAGGTTTAGGTTAGGTTTGGGTTAGGTTAGGTTTAGGTTAGGTTTGGGTTAGGTTAGATTCGATAGATATGTATTAATATTAATCTAAAAAAATATATATGAAAATATATTAAAAAATGTGAAAGTCGGATTGGCCGAACGGGGTTATGTTTTTATGGTATAGTGGGCCCGACAGACGTTGTTCTGTCAAAACTATGAATTGTATAAATAAATAATTATAAATACACCTAAGTACAAACATATACCCACCAACCTACTGGGGAAATAACAAAGTCTGCCTCTTCTCACTCTAAACGGAATATTACTATTACCTACAATAAGAAGTTTTGTTCGTAGTCCAATATTTTATGATATTTGAACTATCTAACCTAACTAGAACTTGATTTGATATAAATAATGGCATGGCCTACCATCCCATACAATCTATCTTTAATACAAAAAAAAATGCAATAGATGTCACTACTATTAACGTTTGTAAATTATAAAATGTAAATATGCCGAACCAAGTACAAAACATATTCACATTAAAATAAAGATAAGAATATTTTTTAAGCATAACATCACATTAAGCTAAATTCAACTCCTCAATTAAGAAGATACGAAACGAAATTAGTGATTAGTATTTTCTAATAGTGGTGCTAGATGGCGGTTTCCGGAATTTCTAAGGACTTCAGCCTTTGCCAGTCGCATTGCCAGTATTGGGGTGATGCCATTTTCTAGTATTAGGTCATGTCTCTGTTATATATCTACTTTGTGATAATGGTAAACCAAATTAGTTCTTATGGAAATGTTGTTTCAATAAACAACATTTCCATAAGAACTAATTTGGTTATTTGGAACAATTTCCAAAAGTATTACAATCGAAATTCTGAAGTATAATACTTTTTACTCATTTTTCAGTTATTAGTTTCGTGGTATTTATAGTTAGACTCGTTTTTGAAAATTGGAAATAAATAATTGTATTAAAAACAAATTTATTGAATCGTGATAATGGCGTCTGCTGTCGAGTTTATATGGATCAAAGAGTTTTAATTAGCAACAAAAAAAATATGTATTTAATTTTATACATTAAATAAGCTCACAACCAAACTGTTATCATCAAGTAGACCGTTTAAGTTATGTGCCTCTAGCTTATGTAATTTGTTTACTGTGGCAGCTGAAAACACATTAAGCCTGACCACTAATACTCTTCCTATATTATGATTTATTTGGTAGAAATTAAATTTAGGATCAATCAATAAATCGATCAATCTCTTATTTCATCACAAGAATGTAGTTACAACATGATGGAAAAAGTATTATTATGTGGCTGACATTCTGCCATACAATAGCTTGTGATATTAAAAAAAAAAAAACATTATAATAAATATTATACTAGTTACAAACTAAGCCATTATTTTTGGCCAGTAAAGTAAATTTATATCAACTATTAAAAATTACAATTTAATAAATTACTATTTCATAGAAATAATACAATGTCATATAAATAAAAAAAAAATGAATAACAAGATTTGGTACAAAATGATGTATGATGGAAATAAAACTAAATCCGCAGTGCACAAAAGTGAAATAAAGTACATTATACATGTGTTGGAACTTGGAACACATTTAAAATTGTTTTGTTCCTCGTCACCTTAGCAAGTAGGTAAGTTGCCTAAAATGTAGCTGTGTAAAATTATCATAATATGTAATTCTATACAATTTATACTCTACTACGTTAGTAGTAGTTACATAATGTTTTCATTGCTCTTTGTCAAAAATAATTACCCAATTTTGACAAGGTACTTAATTGTAAACGTGTTGGTGTAACAAGCCTTTCATAACGTACATTAATTTATTCATCTTCAAAACGAATAGTACATTGTCCTCCAAATGTGATAGATAATATAGTATGTTGTCGTACATTACTTTATTACTGTATTTGATAACTTATTTACCGAACATTTCCGGTGTTCGCCGACGTATTAGATTGTAACTATAATAATAAAAATAACAACTGTTTTACAAAGCTTTAAGTATTGCTTAATCACAAAAGAAAAGTTACTGAGTATACTCGTTAATCATTGCTAGCTGTAGTAGCCGTAAGTGATAAACATTAAGATTGGAGTTAAGGTTTAAACAAACTGCTGAAAGTTAGTGCTCTACTTAAGGCTCAACTTATGTGCAGCAGGTAAGGAGCCAAGGAATTAAAGGGAGGTCACTAACCGTTGCTATGATTTATAGTAGCAATGAAAATTGTAAATGAAAATAAGTGTTTTCTCTGTGAACTGCTAAGTCAGTGTTTTTGAGATCACTACTTGATGATAGTGGTGATGAAAAGTGTAAAATTAATTAAAGGCTATAGAAATAATAATAAAAAAATATACAAACACGATGTATGATCTGTACATATATAATAAATGTTAATAATTAATGCCTATTTTTTTTGGTTATGTCTTTATTGAATTGTGTAGTTTTCGTAGTGTACATTGTGTAGTACTTCAGAGAGCGAAGTACATGTCAGTATGGCCGTGTCAGATTTGATTATTAATATGGCAATTTGTAACAAATTTAAATTATAACTAACTATGAATCTATTATTTTGTGAATAATTTAATAAACACAAATAATTATGTAATTCTTAACAAAGTAGTTTTTAAGTCACTTTGACATTTATGTCAGTATAATATTATTTCCGGTTCTAGAATTTTATAATTTGATGTTTAATAAAAATGTAATTAAGGTTAAATTCTGAAATAATGTGAAAATAATTGAACATTCATTGTAAACATTTTTGTATGTCAATTTCAGTATTTCATAATATTGTAAATTACTCTACGAACTTCCGCTTTAAAATAATATTGTCATTGTGTTATATCTTCCGGTGTAAATGGCGCCAATTTATTATTATAAAAGAATATGTCCGCTATATTGGCTTCAGTTCTGAACCAGATATTGAGTGAACACATTTAAGATAAGTACCATATTTTCTGAAAGCCTCTATATTATGTTGTAGCTAAGTAATATTATTATGTCTCGTTTTATCGTTTTATTATAGTGTTTTAGTAGTAAATAATTTATTAATATTTAATACTTGGAAATATATTTTGATGATAAATTATTGACCTTGTAAAAATATTCTAATTTGCTAAAGTATCATGTCATTGGTACTTTAAAATAAAAAGTAAATTACCAGGTTGTTAAATACAACTATTATATTTTATTCCATAGTTTATTATTTATTGTTTAAATTCTATTCCTAGTACAGTAAAAATATTACAAAGCTGTTTAAGATATTTTGGTTACATTTATTTATTGATAAAAGGAAGTGTAGTATATAAAATGGTGTGTTGCCAATTGTCTTAATTTCTTGTAATTAAAATATAAGTAGTGTGATACAATAAAACTTATAAATACATTGGTTTAGCGTTTTACTTTGAATTTTGATTTTAGTAAATCTACACTTTAATATATTTTTACAGTTAACTTTTGGCCATTCTACTTTATCATATTTTAGTTTTCTTTAATTTTATTATATTTTCTTTCCCCTTTTGACAAGTGCAATATGCAACTCTCAAGACAATCATTAAAACTTAAAAATGCATTTATTATATTATTTAGTCATAATTTCGAAGGTATATTGCAGAAGATTGATGGACTCCCTGTGAAGTGGTTAGCACTGCTCATGTCGGAGGTTTGAATCCCGCTGAAGAAACAAAAAGAGGCTGTCCCGTAGAATTTCGTGTGTTGACCAACCGAAAGCAGCCCCTACCGAGTATGCCTCGAGTGTCTATGAGTTTATCGCAAAGAGACATACTGACTCGGCGAAGGAATTTGTTTTGTAATAGTAAAGAATATAATTATTATACACTAGCTGTGCCCGCGACTACGTTCGCGTGGTTTTTAAGTGACTTAATCCGTTTATCCAGCGCACGCAACGAAAGTCCCCAAATGTGAATAATTTTCCCCGTTTTTGCAACAGTTCTCACTGACGCTTCGCTCCTATTAGTCGCAGTGTAATGTTATATAGCCTAAAGCCTTCCTTTACAAACGGACTATCCAACAAAAAAATATTTTTTAAATCGGACCAATAGTTCCTGAGATTAGCGCGTTCAAACAAACGAACAAACAAACTCTTCCGCTTTATAATATTAGTATAGATTACCTCGTGCATTGCAATACTTGCCTTTTAAAATAGAAGAACACCCGCTTCGGCATCTGTCCACAGACTAAATCCATCTCGGTTTGCGCTGGCCTGTCGTAGGCCACAGTGACGTCATAGACAGAGCCCAGGCCCGCCGCCCGCAGCCGCGAGCACAGCGCCACCCACCCCGTGGTGCGCGGGTGGAGGACATACTCGTACGTCTAGAAGTGTATAGTCAAGGACAATATTATGTCTCGCAGCTTAAACACTAATATCCGGTGCGCGGCAGATAACGTCTTAATTAAAGTATTTCAAAATGTTAAATTTGTTTTTATCGGCTGTAAAAAAGATTCACGTGAATAGATTGAAAATATAATGACAATAATAATTTGTTTTTACTGTATTAGTTGGAAGAGTTATGGCACAGAGTAATAATATATTATAAGTTAAACATTAATAAAATAGTTGTGATATTAAATTTCATTACTCTGCGATAGTATAATACAGTTTTGAAATAATTTGTGTAACCTAAAATATTTCTTATAATATCAGTCCAATATGTTACAGAGATCATTAAATTTTATAAAACTCTAATGTTGACTACTGAATAATGTGCGTAGCGGCGTAGACTCTCTCTCTCTCGCGCGGCGTCTACAGGGACTCTATTTTTATTGCGTTTTTCAATAACCGATTTATCTTTTCCTATTGAATTTCAAATTAATGTCATTTAAAATTCAATATTTTCAAAAACATTAAAATATATTCTCTCTTAAAATGTACGACACTAAATAATACGGTTATGTATATCGAATATTTTTAACTGTCCTTACAAAAATGATACTAGTGCAATATATTTTTTAAATATTTGTCAAATAATTGCGAGCGTGCTTTCTCAAGTGGATGATAAATAATCTTATATCTTGAATTGCGTCCATAGATATAAAAAAAATTTGTATCTGGCTGATTTTGGTATCTACAGAAGACAATTCCAAATTCTAACAGTAATAAAAAAAACAAATAAAAATCTCACATTCACTTAATTTGAATTTGGAATTGTCTTCTGTAAAATTAAAACTTTTTAATGATACTTACCAAAATCAGCCAGATATTTTGCTATAGCCCAAGAGATTTTATGACAAGTTCATACATACTATAATACGAAAAGACTTTCTCCAACCTATTAAACTAGCCTTTAGACCCGTAATAGCACTTCGCACGGTCAAAGATTATTTAAGTACAAACGAACTGCTTATCTATTTGTCTATCCACTATAATATCTATACGTACTTACCGGCAGCTGTTTGGAGGCTGCAAACCTCTCGCTGCGTCGCTTGTTCTCCTCGCTCAAGTCCGTGCCTTCGGGGAACAGCACCACGCGCACCGGGTACTCCAGTTTGTGGTAGTAGTCCACGAACTGCGACAGACTGAGCTGGTCCTCCTGCCAGTTCCTCTTCACGTACAGGAAGTGGTTCAATTGCATTATCCAACCTGTAATATGAACTCTCGTGACAAAACATAAAAGATAAACGAGAGTTACATGAAATGGCGCATAAATAGCGTAGTCATTTCGACATGCAGCGACAGCCTGTGAATAGAAATATACGTAATAATATATTATTACGTATCTTTCGTTTATACGTAATATTATAAGCGTTTCAGTTATTCGACAAAAAACAAATCAACATGCAAACATTATACGCCAAACATAAAGCCATGTCCAATGTTTTTTCAAAATTAAAAAAGAAAACGTAATATAATATTATTTATAGCCCATGAAAGTAATAAGTACTAGCACAAAGTAGATATATAACAGAGACACGACCTACCAGTACTAAAAAATGGTATCACCCTAATACTGGCAATGGGACTGGCAAAGGGCGAAGTCCAGGTATGTAACTATTGAGCGCATCTCGCCGTCAAACACTCGTTTGGCGAGATAAATTTGTATTAGAAATATTATATTTTTATAATGAATAAATAAATAAAAAAAAAAAAAAAAAAAAAAATTCCGGAAACCGCCATCTAGCGCCACTATTGGATAATACTAATTACTAATTTCGTTTCGTATCTTCCTTATTAAAGGAGTTGCATTTAGCTTAATGTGATGTTATGCTAAAAAAAGCTTATCTTTATTTTAATGTCAATATTTGTACTTAATTCGGCACATTTTATAATTTACAAACGTTAATAGTAGTGACATCTATTGCATTTTTTTTTTGTTTTAAAGATAGATTGTATGGGATGATAGGCCATGTACTAGGTACAATAGTACGGTGGGGTGGAGGGTGGAAACGGAGGTGGAGACACTTTCAGACCATCGGTACATACGGTTTGAGGTGTCTCCAGCCTCCGCATCGAGTCCGGCATCGGAATCCAGGCGTAGCAGGTTCCCGCGTTGGGCGCTCAATAAGCTCAACCGGGAGCTTGCGGAGGAGGCGGCCATTGTGGGCCGCTGGAGCCTACCGTCGATGGAAGGCATGGGGGTGGACGAAATGGCTGGCTGTCTCGGCAACGTGCTCACAAACGTCTGTCAGGCAGCCATGCCCAAATTACACGGTCTCCCCTCTTCTCGGCGGTCGGTGTACTGGCGGTCGGCCGAGTTGGCCGAACTTCGTGCTGCCGTGCTGCAACGCGGCGCGAAGATCGTACGGCCGCAGCAGGATGCGCCGCCCCCATGACGTGGAGAGAGACGGCCGGCTGTACAGGATTTACGTGGCGAAGCGCAAAATCCTAAAGCTGGCCACCAGTCGGGTCAAAGAGAGAGCATGGCTGGAGTTGGTAGAGGGTCTTGATAATGACCCATGGGGTCGACCGTACAAGAGGGCGCGAGACAAACTTCGCTCCCAGTCGGCCCCATTGACAGAGACGCTCCAGCCAGAACTGCTGGGCAATATCGTCCGGGAGTTGTTTCTGGACCCCCCAGCAGGTTTCGCTCCACCGCAGATGGCCCGACGGATGTCGGACTCGATGCCGGGACTGTGTGATGCACAGTTCGGGTTTCGGGCGGGTCGGTCGACCATCGACGCGCTGAGGCGCCTTAAGTCGGTGACGAGTGAGGCGGAACGCGGGAGGGAGGTGGTGGTGTCTGTGTCGCTGGACATCGCCAATGCCTTCAACAGCCTTCCCCACAGCGTAATACGCGAGGCACTGTCATTCTTCGAAGTGCCTCCGTATCTCGGGAGGCTGTTGGACGCGTACCTCTCCGATAGGAAGATCGTGTTCGAGGATCGGTCGGGGTCCTTAGTGCGGTGGCAAGTCAAGTGCGGCGTTCCCCAGGGTTCGGTGCTGGGTCCGAACCTCTGGGACGTCGGCTATGACTGGGTCCTGCGGAGTGGCCTTCTCCCCGGGATGAGTGTCATCTGCTATGCGGATGACACTTACGTCACATCCCGGGGACGAACGTACCAGGAGGCTGCGCGGCTGGCCGAGGTGGGAGTATCCCTCTTAGTCAGCCGCATAGAGCGATTGGGGCTTCGGGTTCGTCTCGAAAAGACCGAAGCCCTGCTCTTCCGCGGGCCTGGGAGGAAAGGACCCCCACCGGCTGCACGACTCCTTTTCGGAGAGACAGAGGTCAGGGTGAGCCCAACACTTAAGTGTCTGGCACTCATCCTGGACGGGAGGTGGACCTTCGGACCCCATTTCCAGCAACTGGGGCCGAAGATCATAAGGGTGGCCTCTGCGCTGGGCCAGCTCCTACCAAATGTAGGGGGGCCCAGCGATGCCTGTCGGCGGCTTTACTCCGGAGTTTGTCGGAGTATAGCCCTGTATGGAACCCCTATTTGGGCGGATTCCCTCACCGTCCGCAATAAGGCTCAGCTGCGTAAAGCGCAGCGGGTCACGGCGGTGAGGGTAATCAGGGGCTACCGTACAGTCTCCTGGGTGGCAGCCACTGCTCTGGCTGGAGATCCGCCGTGGGAGCTCGAGACGTCGGTGCTCGCCAAAGTGCACCTCTCCCGCGCTGAAAAGAGGCTGCAAGGCGAGGTGCCGAATTGGGAGGAGCTCTCGCGACTGCGGAAGCTGGGGCAACAGTGGTTGCTACGAAGGTGGGGTGAGGTTCTGGCGCAGTCCCCGTATGGTCAACATACGGCCACGGCACTGCGCCCAGTTCTTGCGGCGTGGATGCGGCGTAAGAGAAAACCCCTCACCTTCCGTCTTACACAGGTACTCACCGGACACGGATGTTTCGGTGCGTACCTGTGTAAGATTGCCAGGAGAGAGCCTACGCCAGCTTGCCACGCATGCGGCGCTGCGGAGGACACGGCCCAGCACACCTTAGCGGTGAGCGATCGATGGGCCGTGCAGCGCCACGATCTCGTGGCAGTGATTGGGCGGGACCTCTCGCTCTCGAGTGTGGTTCGCTGCATGCTCGAGAGTGATGAGGCCTGGCAGGCGGTGGTCTCCTTTTGCGAATTCGTCTTGTCGCAGAAGGAGGCCTCGGAGCGGCAAAGAGAGACTGATCCTCTCTCTCTTCCGCTTCGCCGGCGCAGGACGGGGGTGCGGAGGCGTCGTTTTGCGGCCCTCCCATCTCACGTCTAGTACGGGGCTCCGGGTAGAGGGATGGGTAACCTCCCCGGCTTTGTCAGTCTCGGCGCCGAGGAGAGCGCTTCAGTTTGCCGGAGCGCTCTCTTAATTTGATGGAAGTCCGGTCCCTGTAGAGGTGAACCGGCCGGTCGAGGGAGGAGTGGCCTGTGTTTAGACAGATCCAGGCACTCCACCCAACATAACGGCTGATGGCAATCCGCAAGTGGTTTTAGTGGTTAAACCGGCCGTAGCGAGCCGGGAGTCCCACATACCCCTCGGGGACCCTCCCGGGGGGATGCGTAATGCATTTCCCTTGCGATATCAAAAAAAAAAAAAAAAGGTACAATAGTACGGTACAAAACAGTTGTGCGTAGTACTTATTACTTCCGAGGTATAGCCACGCCGCAAAGTAATGTTTCCAATAACATTAGCAGAAAACACGTCTTACTCTACTACGCCATATAAATCAACACATATTGATTTATATTGCGTAGACACGTTTCTTTGTTACGTTATATAATAAAAATAAGATAGTAAGCAGTTAACAAATAGAAATAACTAATCACACAATTATAATATTTGAATAGCAATACTCAAGAAGGAAAGTTCTATTACCCATCCCAGGAATACATTTAATCTCATCTTTTAAGACGTACTTAATCTTTGATTTTCCTCTTGAGATCGCATTTAGAAAGCCCTTTTCAGCGGAACTAGCCTTGGCGTTTCCTTTGCATATGCACTCGAAGTAGTCAGGTTTCTGAGTCGCGTGGTAGAGGGCGATCCATACGTAGTTCCAGTCCAGGCGTGTACGATGGTTCATGATGATGATGGTGGTTTCATCAGGGTCCACGTAATCACCATAGTGATGCAGCTCAGTGTTGCAGCACCATTGAAATAATGCCTGTAATGTACAATCATTTCAGCGGCACACGCTACCATAACTTGTATCATTGAGGTAAGTTGCTAGTTTATACATATCATGCTTAGGTACTTTAATGTAATTTACCTACGTAAACAAAACTTAAATTTTCATCCTTATAATAGGCAACAACTTATGATAAGTAAAGGCAGCGGTGGCATCGGGTGCTTATAACTTCATTTCTATCGGCTTCACTTCAACCTCATAATCCTTATATAGGCAAAGCTAGGGATTTTTATTAAAAGGAAAACTGCCTTTCGCCACTGAAAGGCAGAACGAGTATTGTATACTGCATACACACTTTGGCACAAAACAATAACTTCTGCTTGGCTAGCCTGGTTTCAATGCAACCGACCACCGAAATCAATGTGAGCAGCTATTAAATTTATTTATGAATGTACGACCATTAATCAAAAGAAATCATCGTCCGACGTGGTTTTACTAATACATATTTTCAGTAAGCTTAATGCGAGTTTTTATCACTGCTCTCAGTGAGGAAGTTAACTACAATTTCTATGGCATCGAATTAGTGACCATAGTTTGGCACTAGAGGCAACCGTCACCGTCAGTAGTGACAAAAACTAGCACTAGTCTCACTAGTATTTCAAATCTATGGATACACGATCCAATATTTGATTTAAGATTACTTTACTTACAATCCTTGTCTTATATTATCGTAAATATTTATCTAAACATACTCTACCGTTGGATACAACTCCCACAAGGCGAATAGAACGTCTACCGCCTTTCGGTAGAGGGCATGGTTGACGAACAGCAAATACAGCACGGGGCAGTACAGTACATAGAAACCTGAAAACATTGAGCCTTATAATATTATTTACTTAAGGAATTAAGGACCGTGGGGTGCCAGATTAAAACACTTCTCCATTTGTCGTGGATGTCGTAAAAGACTCCGAATATCTTATATTCGGTGTGTGTAACTTTGTATAGATATATAGGTATTTAAATAATCTTAATACTTTGTATAACGCCAATGACATTGCACGACTACCAGTATGTCGAGAAAGGGGTTTCACGCCGTTCGGAGCGTGTTAAAATCGTATAAAAACTTCTTTTAAATTTTTTGAGATAATATTAGCAAGCCTTGTATCACTTAAAATAGTGAAGCAATTTTCACACTCGCTAATATATAAAAATGCATAGAATTATCTATTGGTAGTAAATGGTTAGGTATATGTTATGTCCTATCGACGTTATAAATATTATATGTACATAACAATAATATTATTAATGAAAAGAGATGAATCTTCAGAAAATGAATTTTCCTGTACTTCATTAAATTATTTTCAGATAAAAATATGGATAATAAACTGCCAAGGTATTTAGATAAAAGTATTAGCGTTCGAGATAAACAATAGATTCTGGTTTATCTTAGCACAGCTCTTAGGGTCAGCTCACGTCGAGATGCGACGCTGCTTGTTCTTCTTCGCAGGACGAAGAGTTGTGATTTCGAGATGATGAGGTGCAGTTCTATTCTCTAAGAATGATTTCGTATCTCTCAGCTGAATCCACGGCATGTGTCAAATTTCCTATACTTTTTAACTTCGAAATTTGACACTCACTGCGGATTCAGCTGTGGAGTGTCTCGACAGCTGAATCCGCAGGCAAAACATTATTGGAGAATAACAGTGCTGCATTTATATTCGGAAATTGGAAGCAACGGATCTTAAAACTGTCCTTACCAACCCAAGGGGTAGTTGCCCATACTCAAGCGTAGCGAGTATGGGCAACTACCCCCCATGAAATACTTTGGGGGAAGCTTAAGACTGTCCAGCAGTGGACGTCATAGCTGAAACGCTGCATTTTTAAGATAACAATCGATATCCTAAAAATGCCGCCGTGCGTCGCGTCTGGGTGTGAACTAATGCTTATCGTCTGTTATTTTATTTTATAGTTTTACAGTTTAAACATACTTACACGAGACATTTGTTGGCTTACTTACTTTTTGTCCTTTGAAAAGAACCATAACCAAATCTCTTAATGCGTTGCGTGACTAAGGGCGTGTTTCGCCAAGCAATGTTAAAGTTAACGCCATGTTAAAATACCAAGCCATCTCATTCAATGCCATGCCATTGACAGGAAATACGAGAGGGATAACATATTATTTAACATGGCGTTAACTTTAACATTGCTTGGTGAAACACGCTCTTAAGCTGGGGATACATATGGCTTGCACGCACACCTGATACTGTCATGTGTATACATTTTAACTAGCAGACGAGTACATAGCACAACAGGGGGCCTACTCAAGATGCCATCGCTAATTATCGCTTACAAAGTTCGATAACAAAATGTATGGGATTTGACATTAAGGTACGCTAAATGACATACCAAATCGCGATCATTTAGCATAGCTTATGTCAAATCCCATACATTTTGTTATCGAACTTTGTATGCGATAATTAGCGATGGCATCTTGAGTAGGCCCCCCGGGGGTTGCCAAACTGACACGTTAACAGACGGGACTGCTACGGGTATGCCAATGCGGGCAGTAAGGGCACAACTTGAATGCCAGTTTTACTTTTGTCAAGTAATTTATAATAATAGAGATATATCTATACAACTCACTATGGTGAAATACTAAGGAGGTACAGACTAGGACGCCTATCGACGTTTTCAAGTTAGCGAGCATAGCCACAATATTCAAACGCACCTTTTATAGTAGCTCTACTTTATACATTAAAATGCAACTCACCAGCCAATATGGTGAAGTACCACGCGGTACAGACTAGGACGCCTATCGCCATGTCTGAACACACTGACTGGAAGCCCTACCCGCCGCAGATTAGAGCCCTTATGACTTACTGTAGCCCTTACATAACATATTTGCATTATACGACCTCATTCTCATGGATTTGTCTGTGATGAAGCAAATAATATTTTCATCCCCTTCGGAGGATTATACTGTACAATACTACAATATTTATAGTACAATACACTATTACAATAATAACAGTATATACAATAAAATACAAGTTAAAAACCATGCAATGTGTGTATGAATGAAGGCGAATTGCGTTGTCAAATTATATCAAACTTAACTTCTAGCTATAGTTAGATTTGTAAATACAAAGGACGTTAAAGAGTTATTATTCATCGCTGAACAATTTTTTGAATTGAAAAATTGTTCAGCGATGAATAATAACTCTTTTAATAACTCGAAAAAGAAATTGTAGTATAATCTCCATATAATAAGTTAAATTTGCAATTAAATATAATGTATAAGCTGCTAATTTTTTTAAATTAGGTATTGCAAATTACGTGCAATGGGAATTCAAAATTTTAATATTTTTGAATTCCCATTGCACGTAGACGTGCGCCCACAAATAGCCCTTTGACTTGCTCACTCACCGATCCGTGAGTCGGAGTGTCTAATTATTTATATTGTAATAGGAAAATAAAAATGTAATCCTGAAGCTACTAATATAATTATAAAATTATATTACACTCTGACTCACGGATCGGTGAGTGAGCAAGTCAAAGGGCTATTTGTGGGCGCACGTCTACGTGCAAAGGGAATTCAAAAATATTAAAATTTTGCTGTAACTGACAAGGTTCTTTATAAACAGTATAAAAAAAATGTGTCCGCCCCCAAAAAGAAGTGATATAAAGTCCTAGCTTATTAAATAGTCACATTATATTCCAACTAAACCCATATTACATAAGTATTGAGTATGTAATTTAAGATAATACTCCAATGAATCCTCACTATCCATCGGCTATCTAGCCAATAGGTAAATCCATCGCATATTAATAGGCAATTTGTGGTCATATAATATTATTATCTTGGGTATAAGCTAAGCAATTTCCTGAGGTCATCAGGTCAAGTGTAATGCCACGTGCAGTCCCTACTCCTACTTGTAACTGTGCAGTGTGACTCATGTATGCATTTTTTCCATTGCTATTTTGCAAATTTTCTGATATACTATCCAAACTCCCATTCAGAAGTATTTGGAAATTGGGACTCCTTAAAATATTTAAAGACAAAGAAAGTGATCGCATCGACTGCGCCCTGATTGATTAATCTGTATTAACACGTGATTATCTGTCCGTGCGTACGATTCATTAACACTGGTG
This sequence comes from Celastrina argiolus, assembly GCA_905187575.2. NCBI lineage: Eukaryota > Metazoa > Arthropoda > Insecta > Lepidoptera > Lycaenidae > Celastrina > Celastrina argiolus. The sequence goes on from LR994589.1 coordinate 10,588,960, forward strand.
ATTCTGATTAAGATCCAAATCGCCAGTGTCAATGAATCGTAGGAAAGAAGGTGTAACCTTCTTCTCCAGCAGCAGCTAGTTAGATTGTTCTAGTTTCTCACGATCGTACATTAGAAGATAAGTAGCATGGACAGACAGATATTGTGATGTTCTTTAAAATCATACACACACACATACGATAGTAATTTATTTAATGCAAACATTAGGCTAACATCTAGACAATATACTAATAGCAAAGACCACTTAACTTGATTGTAATTTTTAATGTCTACTAGAAAACGAAATAGCATCGTTAACTTAAGTTGCCAGCGGTCGGGATCGCAATTGCACACTTCCAAATACCTTTTTATTGATCATTCATCGTCATCATCATTGTAGAAAATTATCTTAAGTCGACAAAATGAAAACAAAATTAAAAAATATTTTATTTCCAAATAAAACTTGACAAGGTTTAAAGTCATGAAAAAATGCTACCACATGTTTAATAACCCTAACTCGCCAAGAAGGACCGGCGGCGTAAGAAACTCGCACGGGACTGTTTTCTACCAAAAATATGGAAAATTGTTTTTTTAACTATAGACTAGGTACTCGTGAAGAACTACTCTGCGAAGTAATCCAAAGTAAAAAACTGAACACGGATCGAAGTGAAATGCGTGCCCAATGACCTGTATTCGGCATACCTCGGCACCTTCTATTAAGAAATTACTCTTATCTATGCTCGGCACACTTCGCGAGAGGTCGGATGTAGCTTGATGATGCATAGACGTTATAGAGTAATTTTAAAAATGACAGGAGATGGAACATTAAATACACAGATTAGCTCAAGTGGTCGGTGACGGAACGGTCCCTTGTCTTGGGATCTAGATTCTAAAGATAAGATACATATTTAAACATTACTATTACAGTTAAGATAACTATAAACAAAATTGTTTTTTAAGAAACCCTCAAATTGCTTATAATGAGCGAATTGATAACGATATACATATTATATCTCTTGTATAATATACAGGGTGACCTGAAATTCGATACATTCCTTTGAAAGACAGAAAGTAGACCTCATGTACAGTAATATTTTTCATGACATCCCCTATCCGAAAGTTGATATTTACAAAGTTATTGAAATTTCAATTTTTTTTTCTTTTTTTTCGACTTTTTGACTTTGACATGTCATATTTTTAAAAAAGTTTGTCTTTTTAGTGATTTTTTAATGTATTTTAACCGTCAATGAGTCAAATAATATTTTTAAGGAATAAATATGGACAAACTAAGCGAGAATTTTTCAATATGAGACATGAAACTGAATTTTCTCTTAAGAAAAATGCACATATTTCTTAAAAACAGGTAATTTTCTTAAAAAAAATGTATGATACAATGCGTACAAATATTCTAAATAACTTCCTTATCTCATTAGCTTTCCAAAAAGGTGCAAATGTCTACATAAAAATATGACGTTGTAGTAAACATAGAAGTAAAATGAAATAATGTCTAAATCTATTTATTTGCGATAAGGTTAAAATAAAAGGAAAAACTTGAATTTAATTACGTTTATTGTGTTTAAAAAACATCAATGGTTAATTAAATTTAATAATAAATATTTTACTTTAGGTCTTGTTCAAAATGTGAGCCTCTGTTTCTGATACAGGCTCGTAGTCTTCTCCGTACCTCTGTTTTGATTATTCTGGTAGTAAGACTAGTTTTGATTTCTTCTGCTGCATTTCTTATGCGGCTTCTGAGCTCCTCTACATTAGTTATGGGTGAAGTATACACCAAAGCCTTCATATGACCCCAAAGATAAAAATCACACGGGGTCAAATCGGGACACCGTGCTGGCCAAGGAATTGGCCCGCCTCGACCTATCCAGCGATGTGGGTAAGTTTGGTCCAGCCACTGGCGTACGTGTCAGCGTATTCATCGTACTCAAAAGCAGCCATCGCGAAACAAAAAAATCACAAGTAGAAGTAAGGGTGTAGTTTAAAGCAACAATACGTCCGTACACGGCAATAGTTGACTTAAAACTAATATAAGCTATTTAATTTGCTCTCTAAGCCAGTCGGTAACTCATTGACAAAGGGCCGCGACGTAAGTACCTGAAACATTCCAAAGTTTGAACAAAGGAAACAATTGAAAAAAAAGGTCGCCTCAGGTAGAGTAATTCTTGAGATAACGTTACCTGATGATTGTTTTGTCTTTGTTTATTACATGTTCATATTTTTATCTAGACATTTGCACCTTTTTGGAAAGCTAATGAGATAAGGAAGTTATTTAGAATATTTGTACGTATTGTATCATACATTTTTTTTAAAGAAAATGACCTGTTTTTAAGAAATATGTGCATTTTTATTAAGAGAAAATTCAGTTTCATGTCTCATATTGAAAAATTCTCGCTTAGTTTGTCCCTATTTATTCCTTAAAAATATTATTTGACTCATTGACGGTTAAAATGCATAAAAAAATCACTAAAAAGACAAACATTTTTAAAAATACGTCATGTCAAAGTCAAAAAGTCGAAAAAAAAGAAAAAAAATTGAAATTTCAATAACTTTGTAAATATCAACTTTCGGATAGGGGATGTCATGAAAAATATTACTGTACATGAGGTCTACTTTCTGTCTTTCAAAGGAATGTATCGAATTTCAGGTCACCCTGTATGTATATCGTTATTATGTACATACTTATAAAACTAAAACTTTAGTTTAAAACTAACTAATATTTTATAAATTCACGAGACACAGACAGAAGTTAAGTTGCATACAATGGCAAAAAATATAAAACTTCCTGGAAATATCTGACTACTTTTTGACCAAGGTCAGTCATAATTCACAACATAGTCAAGTACAAACATTTTAAATAAATGTATGGACCTTAATTTACGACTTAGGCTGTGTTTCACCAAGCAATGTTAAAGATAACGCCATGTTAAAATACCATGCCATCTCATTCATTGACAGGAAATACGAGAGGGATAACATGATATTTAACATGGCGTTAACTTTAACATTGCTTGGTGGAACACGCCCTTAGTCAAACATAATATTATGATACATTGTAAGTGTTTAACAAAATAAATTAAAATATAACCATAAATTATACATGATTTAAAAAATTGCAGTAATTTATTTGCATCATAAAAATAAAACACCGTAGCTCGTCGCCGCGCTGTCGACTTGCAATTGTTTTTTTTAAGAAACCAGATACTACAAAATTTGAAACAAGTTTTAGTTTAAATCTATTGAAATCCATCATGCTCGTCATAATATCGCGCTTGTCATAATATCTGCTGCTTTGGCTTTGTGCTGATATGTATTGAATAGTAATTAATATTATTATTCTTAAGTTCATAAAGATTGTTAGGTTGTAACGGGACTGACATAGTGATAAAAAACAAACTAAGTTTAAAAAAAACCGACTTCAAAAACTAAAAATCATTTTAATTTAGGGCCGATTTTTCAATCGTCAGATAACTTTTATCTAAGGAATAAATATGTGACTTTGGCAGATTTTGTATGGAACAAATGTCAAAGTCACATGTTTATTCAACAGATAAAAGTTATCTGACGATTGAAAAATCGGCCCTTAAACAAATAATTAATTTTTAGTTGTTAAAGTCGGTTTTTTAAACATAGTTTCTTTTTAATTTTTTATTTTTTACAGACAGACTGACAGACACCATATATAGAATTACCACCTCATTTTTGTGTCGAGAGTCAATTCTAAATGCGAATGTGAAAAACTCCTAAATTAGCCATATTTAAACTAGATCATGTATATAGAAAATGTAACGTCCCAATATGTATCACCCCTGGCTATGGATTAAATATGTTCATAAAATAAAAAGTACAAATCGGATCATTAACCTCAGAGTAATCGGTATAAAAAACAGCCGAATTTGGCTCCTTTTTTGGAAGTCGGTTAAAAAGCACAAGAAGTCCGTTATTATAATATAATAACGACCGTTATTATTATAAATAAAAAAAACAGTTTTAAGTATTAATTGATAAATGGCAACAAAAACGTTTTTTCTGTCTGACAATGTACAGACCTACAATAGGTATTGTGAATACTAATATAATATGTAAAAATACTGTGAATTTTTTCACTGTCTAGCCTGGTAAGTACTAAGTGGCGACAGGCAGACAGACGGAAGGACTCTAATAAGAAGACACATACTCTGTTGTGTAAACACAAGTCAGAAAATCCAAGCGATTCAAGGAATTTGTGGAAAAAATTCATATGAATAAGTTATATAATATATTGTGTTGTAACAAAACGATGTGGAATGCAGTGTAGCTATCTCAATTATAAAACAGTCAAAGCCTTTGGCTCTGGCAATCTAAAGCGATCTACTAGTAAAACTAAAAAATCCAACGAGCTAGAATACTTCCAAAAAATACACGCCTTAATTAATTCGTCTCTTTACCTTCACAACCTCGTATGTATAAAACTACAACTTTTCAGTAGAGTCAAAAAACTTTATAATTTTAGATTAATATGATATGGAATTTGGATGTATATACTGAACTGAACCTCATTGAAAAAAAATCCATGTCATAGTAAAATCTAAAATACGAGGTTGAGAAGGTAAAACGTTATACAGGGTAGTCCAGATAACAGATAATAGCGATGACATCTGGGAGTCCAGGGCCCTAATTCTCAGTCCTCGTACTTAGTTTTTACTATCGGTCTGTCCCGCTCATGCAAATGAGATTCACCGCGCGTGCGAGCGGGATATACTAATATTCGGAAATAAGTTCGAGGACTGAGAATCGCCGCCCAGGGGCCGTATTATGATATTTTACAATACCAGCCTGGTTCCAGGCAATTCAATAATACGGTATTAAACTGCCTTGTTCTTTTTCATATTTCAACGACATGTTACTCTGAATGAATCCACCCTAGTTTGGTTGTCTGAAAGTGACATTCGGAAGCAAGTCAAGTGACACGTGTCCGCTGACTAGCTGTCATCGTGCAGTTATCACTCATTTGTTTGACACCTTGTATTATGTCATTAGTCTTGCTTTCATGTAACAGAAAATGGTATTCACATGATCATCCTAGTGACTATCTTTGTATAAGATATAATTAATAATATAGAAAATTCTAGGCAGCCATGTTGTATGGCGTAACTGGCTGGAATTAAGAGTTTGTAATAGGCCCCCTGGAGGCTGATTCAAGATGCCATCGCTAATTATCGCTTACAAAGTTCGATAACAAAATGTGTGGGATTTTACATACGATAATGTCAAATCCCATATATTTTGTTATCGAACTTTGTAAGCGATAATATTAGCGATGGCATCTTGAATCAGCCCCCTTATGTCTTCACTATTATACGTCCAAAATCAAATCGCAATGTTCAAAAATGTATGGGGATCAATTGACAAAATCTTTGCTAAGTGATACGTGAGTACTTAAATACGATTTCACCTATGGGGCATTTCACGTCAATCGGAATTAAAAAAAAGACAGGGCCCTAATTTTCAGGCCTCGAACTCAGTTTTTACTGCCCTGGGCGGCGATTCTCAGGCCTCGAACTTAGTTCCGAATATTAGTATATCCCGCTCGCACGCGCGGTAAATCTCATTTGCATGAGCGGGACAGACCGATAGTAAAAACTAAGTTCGAGGACTGAGAATTAGGGCCCAGGAGCGCGATTCTCGGGCAGTGGAAAAAAGCTCGAATATAAGTATATCCCGCTCGCACGCGCGGTAAATCTCATTTGCGTGAGAGGGACAGACCGATAGTAAAAACTAAGTTCGAGGACTGAGAATTAGGGCCCAGGGGCCTTACTCTTCAAACTGATTTGATTTAGATTCAGATACGATCATGCCGCGTACTTCCTAATAAATTGAAATTTGTTTATTTTGATTCTCAGTCGATTGATATGGTAGGGAGTACAAAAAGTTACGATCTAACAATTTTCTTTATCCTGATTAGTTTCAAAGTAATTCGCCAAATAAAATATGAAAAACCACTGATATCGTACGGATTCGGTTCTCGATTGTGTCGGGAGTGAGCCCGCAGGTCTTGGATATTGTTCATAATTGGTTCAATTGTACTTCCATACGACCCGAATAAAAGTCATCCAAATTTTAAAAGCTGCTTTTAGAAAGCTGTTAATTAAATGGATTAAGCAATATGTAACTAGTGTTTCTTTGAGTACCTATTTTAATTGTATTCCTTGAAAATTTATTGCATTAGAAAAATTCGTACAGTAAACCGTAAGTTAATACTAATTCTTTTTTTTCAAGTAGTTTTTTTTACCTCAAAACATGCCTTGTGGTATTAAAATATTATATAAAAAATATGACTACTTCCGATGCCGATTGTCATATTTTTTATAAATATTATTAGTAGGTACTCGAAATGTGCACCAAATTTGTATAGATACACGTAACGGAACCATTCGTACACTGGCCCTTCAGTTAATAATGTAATTCTGGAAAATCCTGAAAAAGGCAGGGTATACTCCATTCCGATTTAATGTGACCTATATATAAACAATCTAGCTGACCCGTGCTCACTTCGTTGAGCATGGAAACCGTGTAAACCTTCCCGGGACTTCCACGAACATTTCAAGAGCAAAAATAGCCGAATCAGTTCAGCTGATCTCGAGTTTTAGCGAGACTAACGAACAGCAATTGATTTTTTATATAGCCTTTGTTACTCAGTGATAATGTAGCTTTCTAATGAAAAAAGAATTATTAAAATCAGTCCAGTACTTTTTGAGTTAAGTCGTTACATACAAAAATACAAATATTTCCTCTTTATAATATTAATAGTGTAGATTTCAGTATGGGCGGCTATAATGATGAAAATTTAAATGTAGTACTCACTGTGCAATAAATGCAATAATTTAATATGGTCGGAATTCAATGTTCTTTACGTATAGATAACATATAATCAGTATGAAGTTTATACGGGAGTTTAGTGTTTAGACAACTGTTTCTGATAGCTATTGTGTATTGAAATTTAAAAGCAAGTAACAGGTTGATAGCCTTGAAAGCTGCCGCTAGTAAACAACTTTTATGTAAGCTTTGCAAAGCTTTACATACTTCTTTGTAGGTATATAATATATACACAAAGGGGTTGACCTTTAAATGTCTTGTTTAGTAAAAAAACAATTCAATTAACATAATAATATTTTATTAACAAAATTATTTTCCTATCTATTTACATAAACAATACTAACAATACGTCAATCATTATAAATAAAGTACGTCTAGGGTACGTTATTATTAAACGAGATTATGCACGTATGTATGTATTACAAATAATAGTATCTGACATACTTACAATAATATAACACGCAATCCTTCGTATTTAATATACCTACTTGAAAATATATTTTTCTATTTGATTACCGCATAAATGCATAGCAATGTATTTCAGAAATGAAAACGTCACATAGATATCTAACGATATAATTTAAATGAAAAATTAAAATTATAACAATATCCAAACTTCTCTAATATTATATCGCGGATGTTCGCGCAATTTATAAAATAATAGTGTAAAAAAACTTTATATGTATAACATAATGTAAAATTTAAAATTTCTAATTAATCGAAAAAACTAATACCTAAATGCAAATTTTTTAACTCATCGAACTTCTGGAAATAGGTGTAAGTTATGCTGGTTATGCTAAAAGACTCCGTACAAAACTATGTAAAGTATATATACGTAATTATGTACGTACGTAACGTAAAGTTTCAGAATCTTTTATTTTAATATATACAATATATATATATATCCCAAACTTATACAAGCGAGTTATCAACAATAAAAGTTTAATACTAGTAGCACCTGTCTACTACTTGCTTGTCTTCCTCCCAACGCTCTTCGGATATTTCAGACAAATCTTTCTATAAAAGATAATAGAATAATATTTACCTATATAATAAAATGAATTAAATATTTTTGTTATTTTTCTAAGTTACATAATAGTAATATATTTTCAGGCTCAAATTTCCTGTTTTTAGGGTTACGTAGACAAGGAACCCTTGTAGTTTCGCTGTTTGGACACACTGACGGACCAGCAGCTAAAACAATTTTAATAATTTCCTATGCAGGAAGCTGACAGCCTCGATTGATAGTATATAGGTATATGGGTTATTGAGAATATATGGGCATTTTATCCCAAAGAAGTACAATGTTCCCCTATTTTAATGCGAGTAGGGCAACTGGCAAAATCTAGCTTTAAAATAAACGTAAAATTTCATTCCTTTTAACTGGCAAATACAGTACGCAGGGTGCGGTGTGCCAATGCTTCACTCTACAAAATTTCTAAGATTTTGAGCACAAGAACAAGAAATGTACCTACCCTGTGGTATTTTTAATATCAGTCTTGCTGGCAATTAAATGTTAACAAACATTAACTAAACAGTTTATAATATTTTTTTTATTTTATTGTCGGAAACCAATAACTACAATGGTTAAGTGGTAAAAAAGAGGCAGGCGACAAAATAGGTCTAATCTATCTACGCACCCGGCAACAATAGTTCATATTAGAAATCTCATAGTAAACTAAATGAATCCAGGGAATCTAATTTTAAGCAGATTCGTCACTGTCATAATTTGTTCGTAATATGGTATCAAATAATATTACATAGACTTTAAAGCCCCATGCGCTCGCCTCTACATAGAGTGCGTCTCCCATAAAAATGTGTTTAAATATTAATGTAAACAATTCGCGATTAGGCTCACAATTATACGCTAAACGTTTGATTTGACAAGTAAACAAATTGTGATGTCATATTATCATCCTACTGCCTGGTTGTAACAATTAAAAACTCTACTGTATTTTGTGCGGTTTATATTAAGATGTTATTACTTATTTCGTTGACTACTTAAGTGGAAAATTGTCTATCACTTTTTCGTGCTGTTTTTCATTACGTAACGTTACGTTTTAGTTTCAGTTTTAGCTTCTTGCTTTTTCCCAAACTGTTCCCCCTCCTCCAAAGTGGTCATCAGTTCACAGCCTCTCGTTTCGGGCAAAAAGAGGGCGACGAAGACTGCCACAAGCGGCACCAGCCCAAACACTAGAGGTGGAAGCCATCTTGCCTTATCTCCTAACTCTATCACAAAAGGTGCCATCATAGATCCCACTCTGGCCATCATTGACGAAAATCCGAGAGCGGCATTCCGCACCACAGTCGGGAAGAGTTCGGTGCAGTACAAATATACAGTCACGAAGACTATGAAACTACTGACCACACCTATTATAGCGCACACAACAGACCCAACTCCTTCTGGTACAAAACACAACACTATTAAGCACGTAGCACAGAGCGCGTTGAACACTACCAAAATTGTTTTTCTGCCTACGGCTCTAATTAGGGGTATCGACACGAATGTGCCCACTAGAGTCACGGAGGCACTGGCCGCTACGTTTATAAACACATTTCCACTCAGCTGTCCCACGTACTGGGAGACGCCGTAGAAGCAGTAGCTGCAAGCTAACCAGTTGAACGACATCGCCAATATGTTCTTCCGAAGGTTGGGAGTTCGGAACAGATCGAATAGGTTCCCCTTCTTGAGCTGATTCTTATTCATGGACTCCTGATACGCCTCCACGCTGGACCGAATGTTTTCCGTCGGTCGTTTGTTCCTGAAATTTTTAATGAGCATTAAATTTTAACAAGAGGTGCTGGTAGTTTTTTATTTTGTAAGGGTTTTATTAGTAAAGAACACATTAACATTCAAGTTATCTTTATTATAAGCCAGTATGATAGTAATTAAAATATTACCATCATACTGGCTTATTTGAATTTACTTGGAATTCAATGGAAATTACTAACTTTTTCGCCACGCGCTCTAAAATACTAATGGCTTCGTCTGTCCTTTTCACTGCGATCAACCATCTCGGTGTTTCAGGCACTAGCCAAAAGTAAATTAGGAGGACCACGACAGGCACAGAGATAGCCATTTGAAGGGTGCTATAGTCTCTGAAGAAATAGGCAAAAACTGGTAGCGTCATGTGGCCAATATTGAAGGGCGTCTGGTAGAGAGCGGAGACCACGTCACGGTACTGAGTCCCGACGAACTCCATTGCTATCACGAATCCGATGACCATGGTCCCTCCGACCGTCATTCCGATGATAAACCTCGCGAAGGTGAACGACCAATACCCTGGCATGTACGCGGCTCCGATCCCCATCGCTATTTGGAATATCACCGCTAACAACAATGGTTTCTTTCTTCCGAATCTGAAACAAAAGTTTTTACTTTTATCTGTGTCAAATTGAATAATAATGGTTTCCTTGAATTCTGTAATGAATTCTACCTTAAAATATTTTATTTACTTGTACGTTATCAGAATTTAGGCTCTAAAGGATTTTAATTTTGTGTCAAGGTCGAGATTATTGCAAAAGTAATTTTAGAAACAGAGGTCGTAAGATGGAGCAATAGTTAAAATATTTTTGCTTAAAAAAATTAAGGATACTAAAAATAGAGCCCCTTCCATGCCTCCCTAGCAATTTTGTAAAACTATGGTTTACAAAATAGTACCGTAAAAAATAGGAATCGCTTTTTACCTGTCCGAAGCCGCTCCAAACACAACACTGCCAATTAGGGTACCCAGTTGGAACAGGGTTTGGTTGAAACTATTCAACCATTTCTTGTCACAGATGAGATTCCATTCCATTTCGATGGTATTCGTGAACATGGACCTGTCGAACTCGGGCTCTGGACATGGGCAAGTCGCATTTCCCCCTCCACATGTGTGATCCACTTTTGGACTTAAAAATATGATGGCCATTTGATGCCATGCGATAGGGAATTTGGAGAGGAATATCAATATGCACAGACATAGCTGGTATCTGCCAAAGGAGCCAATTATGTTCTGGATTAAATCTTGCGCTGGAGGCGCTTTCTTTGCTTCCGCATCTGTTGAAGAAAGCAATTAATTAGTATTAAAAAACAAAAATCGGGTATACGCATAATATATAGAGACTCGTCACTCAGCCTTTTGAATTCTTACCTTAAAAATAGGATTCAAAAGGTGGAGGTAAATGGAAAAAGGTCCACAGGGACCAAAATAGAATTAGGGGTCCCCCAGGGATCCATTTTAGGCCCCTTTCTTTTTCTCATCTACATAAATGACTTGCCTTACTTAGTTAAGGAAAAACATGAGATAGTACTTTTTGCCGATGACACTTCACTAATTTTTAATGTGAAGCGACAGCAATCAAATTACGACGAGGTAAATAGTGCTCTCTCAAAAATAGTACATTGGTTTAATGTTAATAAGTTATTAACATTAAACCAATGTACTATTTTTTTAACTTTTAAATTCTAATAAAACAAAATGTTTGAAGTTTAGCTTGCCCAATGTTAGGCAAGTACAAACCAATATACTATTAAATGATGAGAAAATGAACTTAGTGGACACCACTGTGTTTCTAGATATAACATTAGATTGCAAATTACAGTGGGGTCCACACATTGCCAAACTGGCAGATAAGCTCAGTTCTGCAGCATATGCCGTCAGAAAAATTAGAGAAATTTCTGATGAGGACACGGCGCGACTAGTATATTTTAGTTATTTTCACAGTCGAATGTCTTACGGCATCCTTTTATGGGGAAATGCAGCCGACATCAATACAATATTTGTGCTGCAGAAGCAAGCTATACGTTCCATTTACAAGATGTCGTCCTTTGAATCTCTGAGAGAAAAGTTTAAGGAAATAGGAATATTGACCGTCGCCTCTCAATACATTTTGGATAATATACTGTATGTCAGAAAGAACTTAAATAATTTTAAAACGAAAAGCGACAATCACTGTAGAAATACAAGAAATAAACACAAGTTAGATATACCTATGATCAGACTTAGCAAAGTAAGCAAATCTTTTAAAGGTCAATGTATACGCCTATACAATAAGATCCCAGAAAACGTTCAAAATTTTTCCATCAATAAATTTAAAAAAGTAGTTAAAGAACGTTTGTGTGCTAAAGCTTATTATAAGATTAATGATTTTGTTAATGATAGCACACCCTGGGAATAAGGTGGCCACTTTCGAGGCCACTTCTATTTTATAAAGTATACTTTTGTAAATTGTAATTTATGTTAAGTTATAACATTGTTATATATATATTTTTTTAAAAGAACAATTTTCCCATCTTTTTGCTAAAAGGTGGCCCCGAGCGAGTTTCTTACGCCGGTTCTTCTCGCCGGGTTAGTCCCCGAACCGGTGGTAGGTCATCATGTAGGACAATTCTGAAAGTGTTAGTTACTAACCTATTTGGAAATAAAAGATTTTTCATTTTCATTTTCATTTTCATACAGACGACTTATTCGATTTACCTACTTCTTTTGAAAATTTTAAAGTCCTATACCTTCATTATAATATGTATAATATGCCCTGTACGTATATGCAAATGTTGCGAATTTTGGATAGGTATACAGGTGTAAAAAGAACAGTCACTATACCTTTGGGATATGATCATACTACCTTTTCCCAATTAACAAAGGTATTTCTTTTAAAACATTTTTTTAAACAACAAAACAATTAAAAAAAATTGGTTTTTTGTCATCATGCGACTTAAAAATATAAAAATTGTAAAAAGTAAAAAAATATATGTATTTAACATAATGTTATTATCAACATAAACAAGTAACCTTACGGAAACATATCACAGCTCAGATAAATTACGACAGTTGTTTGACCAACCGAGAGATAACGAATTGTTTAAATGAGGTAGCATCTGTTTCTACTACGAAGGTACGAAAGAAAGCATGCGAACATACAAATTCATGCTATCTTTACAACTTATGACCATATTATGCTACAATAGAAAGTCCGCAGTACTTTTTACGTAGAAAAAAGGTCTACTGAGAAAAAGTATTACTCAGTAAATCTTACAACAAAACAAAAAAGTTAGAAGGTTGTCAGCGCACAGATGCATGTAAGTAGAACCTCGGAGATTAAAATATGTATGAAAATTTTATAGGTAACAAAATATTATGGTCTAATTTTCATGTATTATTGAATAAGCGTGAAATAAAATAGAAACAATGTATTTTTAAATATAAATATATCTATTGTAACCTGAAGTATTAGTTTGTTTAGTTAGGTAGGTAGGTACTGTTGCTAGTTATTTGAGTCTGTGGCTACTTAACTAAAATATTATGTTCCCTAATGTAATTCTATATCTTCTTATATATAAAAATGAATTGCTGTTCGTTAGTCTCGCTAAAACTCGAGAACGGCTGAACCGATTCGGCAATTTTTGGTCTTGAAATATTCGTGGAAGTCCAGGGAAGGTTTAAACGGGTTTTTTTAGGCTCAACGAAGTGGGCACGGGTTAGCTAGTAATTTGTAAAATCTGTAACTAAATTCTATACCTGATACCTACCTATCTACAGCATAGTCAATAGCTACTAACCTATTCTTTAACCGACTTCAAAAAAAAAGGAGGAGGTTCTCAATTCGTCTGTATTTTTTTTATGTTTGTCACCTCAGAACTTTCGCCTGGGTGAACCGATTTGGATGTTTTTTTATTTGAAAGCTCGTGCTTCCCGTTTGGTCTCGTTGTCACCAAAATCGTGACCTGATGACGGGATCCGTGAGGAATCGAGGGAACTCCTCAAAATTTATATCGAAACATATATCGATTTAGATTTTTTCTTATTTAATAATATTTTATGCACTAATAACACGGTCAATATCCCTGGTTTTGGTAAAAACTAAGAAGTATGCAAAAAAATATATGTCCCTAAGTTTTGATTCTCCAAAAAATTTACCAACATGGACCACTTATGGCTCACCTAAGTGATATTATGACGTTAGACTATTGGTCATTTACTTAGAATCTTTATTGTTAGACAGAAAAGTAAGAAGCCCGAATACCTCGAACCAGTAGCAATTTACTACAGGCTCACTTAGAAAAATTTAAAATTCTTATAACTATAAGAATTTGTTTCATGCCTGTAGTACTTACCTACCGAAGATTGGTACAAGTATAAATATAATATATTTGCGTTTATAAGTACAATGCTAATAATATCTAAGGACTATTTTACACTACGCCAGACTGGACACTGGACAGGGTATTTAATACTTTTTTTACTATAGATGTGTCGCAGTCATCTAATTGAAATCGTTATTTCATTAAGTGACTAGCGTTATTATCGAATGACGACATTACATTGAAAGACTAGGCCGAACATTGATTAAATAATCGTCAGTCAACGTCCAATTAGTTAGCGGATTATAATGTTGTATTGTCAGTCAGATAATTGAATTTTTTTCTCACTGCGGCGCTAGTAGTCACCAAAAGAAATATGGCGTCAAACAGCTGGCACTGATAGCACTGTGTTGATATTTTTTTCATTAAATCTACATTGAAGTGCGATATTATACGTCATCGTTTTACAAATTTAGCTGATAAAACATATAAAACTAAACTAAATGGATGTATTTATGTTATATTTGCAAAGTTACATTTATCGATAAAATATCGGTAGTATGATGAGCAAATTAGAAAAAAATGACACCTAACTAGATATTCCATAAGTAGGTTATTCGTCGACTACGCTAAATGACTAAATAACGTTCAGTCAAGACGTTGGACGTTACATTAAACAACATGACGAGTTATCCTTTAGTCTTTCAATATAATGTCGTCATTCGATAAAAACGCTAGTCACTCAATGAAATGGCGATTTCAATTAGATGACTGCGACAGATACATACTTTATATTCAAAACATTATATTATCTCATTACACTTATTTAATACACATCCATGCCCCAAGAGCACGGAAAACATTTCATAATATTTTGTGTTATTTTTAGTGATTTCCACCCGGACCACATTTTAGAGCACCGACGCACTCAATCACTGATCGACAATAAATAATACTCAAATATCAATCCGTTGGTGCATCAGCACCTATATATGCCGTGTGTACCACAATTATTAGAGAAATTAAGATAAATTGAGTGCCAAGTAATTGTGATGAAATAAGATCAAATTAAATAATAATGTGCCATTGCTTTTTTCTTCTTGTGACATTTCAATAAAAAGCTTAAGTGCTAGTTAATTTACGGTGGATTCCGCGCGGTTACAAATACCGTGGTTAGAGTATGGCCCTAATTCAATCGCTATCATCAATAACGAAGTTCGAAAATAAAATGTATAGGATTTGACCTAGCCGACATATCGATAACATACGAATTCACTTGTCTAAACAGTCACTTTGAGATTTAAGCTTTGTTTACAGTTAGCCAATATTGAATCGGATCGGAACATAGTTAATAGGTACATAATATGTACGAATATTATAACATTAACCTTAAATATAGTTTAATTTAATTAATTCGTGATTAAAGTTCTTAGCTATTATAGGAAACTAGGTAATTAATATTCATTTCATTTCTATTGTTAAACGTTTTTGCTAGCTGCATATAAAACTTAGATGTGAGGTAAAAACATTGTCCCTTTGAACACGTAGCCAAGTGTTTTGCTTTTTTATGGCCATACTGCTGACTCTGTAACGTCCGTTTGGCACGACTTTTAAGGTTTATTTTATTTACATTTTACGTTAATATCTAGTAGGTGCATTAGTAATTATATTGTTTTTAAAATTTATATTAGGTTCTTAATACTAATCATAATATTATGATATAAATACCTACTTAATATAGACAGGTAAGGAAGAATAAAGTGGATAAGGAAAAAAGTATTTATTGTATGAAGGCCAGAGCAGCCTGCTAGTTTAACAATTGACAGTAAGCCAAAAACGCCGGCCGCGAGTCAAACATGCGCACAAAGGATTCCGTAGAAAACGGCAAAAATTATATTTATTGTATGGAAATTGGAAAAAAGAATTAATAGTGGCAACCAATTAATAATGGCAACCAAATTAAATTATCCGTGAAAATTTTAACCGTCTAGCTCACGATTGCAGAGACCCAGCCTGGTGACGGGTACGGTTTTTTGTTGTTATTTTTTTTCCTCATAAGAAATAAGTTATTATTAATTTATAGTTATATTATAGATAGTATAGGTATATCTAAGTGGGTTTTTCTTAAAGTCGTATTGACTTTTAATAAGTAAATAGCTACAGACTACTTACTTAATTCCTATTAGAATATCTATCATGCAGAACAAATTGTACAATATGACCATTATTGACCATCACCCACAACTACGATATTATTATTGGAAATTCAACTTTAGCACCTTGACATTAAACTGTAACTTCGACGAAACTTATATCGAATTACCATTAACGGAGTATCGACTGTGAAGCATCCAAACACATTAGCACTCACTTGTCAACCGACTTCCAAAAGAGTGAACCAAATAATAACACTTTTGCGTTTTAAAACCATAAAGAAATGTAAATTCTTTATGAAGAAAAAAAACCATAAAGAAACCATTCTGAACGTCTATTCTGTGAATATTTCGCGTGATCGAGGACACTCGCACTTTCACTATACTTGCCGTTATTCTCTTTGACTTCCATCCTGCCATACACACTCCCAGACCTCCGGCGGCGGACTAACTGCTCACTTGACTGCGCTCGCTAGCGCGTTGCTCTCACAATACTTACAATCGACAATGATAAAAATGTAACAGATAAAGGCATTCTACTGACGAAATGGGCTATGTAATGTACTCCATTTTGGTAAACCATGTTAGTGATGTAAGTTTGCGGTTGATTGACGTTGTTGCAAATCTATGCGGTTCGTGTGCCATGGTGTACTGGTTGTAGGACCTTGTTTAGTTTCAATGAACTTTACAGAAGTGCAACACAATTAAAGCAATATGTACATCTGTTGTATTATAATTTATAACACTTTTAACAGAATTTTAAAAAGGTGAATAAGAAATTATAGCGTATAGCGCAGAATCCCAAACAAATAAGTAGGTATGAGGTGGTAACAAAAGGCAGTTTTTAGCATCAACTTCTGCGGTTTTTTCAGAGAATTTTCTTAAGTCTATTGCTGTCCCACAACTTCTTGATCAAACCGATAGAGACAATTGCAGCTTGAGCTGGAATTACCTGTTTAAAATACGAGAAATCGTCAATCAGAAGACACCTGTTTCCTCCTCCAAAACGTAACCGATTCATTATAAACTTAAAAAAAGCTTTAGATAATAAACGAATAGTTATGTTTCTATATTTTGATTTTATTATAATGGTGGAGGATGATTAAACTAGTAAATAATCTGGTCATCAAATCAGTTCTAATTATCTCTTTTAATAATTAATTTATGAAAAAGGCAAAACAGGGTACTAATAGTATAGACATATTTTTAAAAAATATTACTCTAGTGGCATTATCTAGGGAGAAAGCCGGGGTCGCGTAGACCCCTATTTCTGTATGGAAAAACGGCCGTTGTGTTTCCTCTTAAAGGAAGCTGATAGGAATGTAGTTACTAGTTACTCCACGCTACGTAACTTGTAAACGGGCAACATTCAAATGCCCTGATAATTCTAAAAGCAATGTTCATCCAACCTTGCTGATGTTAAGGTCGCTAACTAACCGTGGCGTGACGTCGCATAGTTGTTAAACTATTATATACGTACAGAAAAATCATTTACCTAGATATAAGATAGAACATAAATGGATGATTAATTCTAATTCAGCTCACGTTTAGTTGAAACTTGAGCCTTGCTGACTTTTTGTTGTTGCTTTTTAGGGTTCCTTAAGTACCTCGGAACCTTTATAAAACTATAAAGTTTGTTCATGACCGTCTGTCCGTCTTCGGCTTACTGTCCAAACGGATAGCGATAGAAATTTTAAACTGCATGACTACATATGTGTATTATATCACATTGATCGAAATAGAATAGAGATAAATGGAAATGTTACGGGACATTATGTGTAATGTAGGTATGTTACCGTTTTTACCGGTTGCGTGGGTTTTTCCTATGACTCCCTCATTCAAATTGCTACCTTTTTTTTATGTAGCAAGGGAAATGCATTACGCATCCCCCATGGGACTCCCAAATGGGACTCCCGGCTATCCACTAAAAACCTCTTCAAATTCCTACCTGATATAACGGTTGTAAAAAGAGTAGTCACTATAACTTTGGGATACGATTATACTACCTTAACTCATTTTGGAAATGTATTTTTTTTTACCAGTAATTGCAAAAAAAAATTTTTTTTTGCTTTATTGTTATTTTTGCGACAAAAAAATAAGATATGGTAAAAGTAAAAAAAAAAAATTTGTTTTTCAAAAAAAATATTTAAAAAATACATTACCAAAATGAGTTAAGGTAGTATAATCGTATCTCAAAGTTATCGTGACTACTCTTTTTACACCCTGTAAATAAGGTTAGGGCTTCGCTGATCGCTCTAAAGGAGAGCATTCGCCACTAGGTCACCTTAGAGAAAACATGTTATTGAATGTACTGTAGGTTTTTGATGGAAATACATGTACACAGTACACAGTAATAATACACTTTATTTAACATCAAATTTGTTAGAGAAAAGGCGCAAATCGTAATGTATATTATGGATATTTTTTAAACGTTTTACTTTGCAAATGACAACGCTCAATATGGAATACCAAAACCGGCTGAGTGAGGTTGTTGCTACATTTGGAGACAGAGGACAACGCTCCCAAAAATACAAAAGATATCCTTAACTTATTATGAACCTACTTGGGTAGGTAATTCGGTTTGGACAAAAAAAACAATGTTATAAAAACCGTTTGATTTAGTGTGTACCTACCTAGTACCTATCTACTATCAAATATTCAGGTCAGGTCAAGTCAAGGAATACCTACTTAGCCCTTATTTAACCAACGGCGCTGAGTTCATCATCATTTCAGCTTTAACATCCACTACTGGATAAGCCGCTCCCAAAGTATTTAATGAGGGGTTTCCTATACTCGCCAGTCACGGCGCTTGGCGATTGCAGTTTCCACAATAACAATGTCCGCGAAAACGCTATCCTCTGTCGCCTTTTGCGACACCCACGGGAAAGATAGTTGATGGGGAGGTTCTATTCTTCCTCTGGTACCTCACGGATGAGTTATGGTTTTCAATCTATCAGTCCCGTTCTAACAGTGTAAGAGAGACGGAGAAAGTTATGTGACTAACCAGGCGGAAGTTTTTGGTAGCGTATTCGATAAAAAATGTTGTTTGATTAGCACTACAAAAATCGATGACGATTAAGGACCTCATTAGTCGTACGCAACAGTCAATTCCATACATTTTTGATTAGCGTACTGCTGCGTACTTCGAAAGCGACAAACTTGATGGCATCTTGTGTAGAACCCCCTGACCACAGAACAATATTATATACTCAAGGAGAATTCGACTGAGTACATGGTTATCTACACTAATATTATAAAGAGAAAAGATTTGTGTTTTTGTATGTAACGACAAAAAGTACTGGACCGATTTTAATAATTATTTTTCATTAGAAAGCTACATTATCACTGAGTACAACATAGGCTATATAAAAATCAATTGCTGTTCGTTAGTCTCGCTAAAACTCGAGATCAGCTGAACTGATTCGGCTATTTTTGGTTTTGAAATATTCGTGGAAGTCCCGGGAAGGTTTACACGGTTTCCTTGATCAACGAAGTGGGCACAGGTCAGCTATTTAATATAAAAGAATACTAATTAGCATCCTAATAAATTAAATACTTAACTAAATTTAATTAAGTACCTATTGAACCATTAGGACGTCTGATTGATTGATTCGGAATACGCATCCTATCAGTGGCGGGGTAAGACCTAATTTTGATGTGGGCAAGACAAATACCGCGAGGCCCTTTTCTGTGGCGTACTAAAGACTGATTTTATAAAAAAAACATACAGACGAATTGAGAACCTCCTCCTTTTTTTGGAAGTCGGTTAATAAAAATAAAATACATTAACACTGTCAAGCTTTTATTAAAAAATATACAAATGAGATTATTACTAATGAAACATTAGAAATCGTATATTTAACAGCCTAATGCAAGGTCAAGCGTGAGTTACGGTTATCTGTCTTCTCCACCTTGTATACGTTTCATAGTGGATCACCTTTATTAAAGGAACAGAAATTTCCTGCTTTTAACATTACTAAATTCCTTAATTATTGTATCGTAATTCAGCCCAGATGCTATTTCTGATTCATTTGATAAAACAGCCAAAGCTTTAATTAAATTGGGTAAATTTGGAATCATTGTATTTAGTTCTTCATATAATTCGCAAGGTTGGAAATCACTGCTCTCACCCACACGCAGGACGTTATGTAAATCGTTACAATGTTTTAATATTTGTTCATCTGGCATATTTTTGAGCTTGCTTAAATCATAGAAGAAACCGAAATTTTCAAAATGTTGATTTAATTATGTAAATCTTAATTCCATATTGGTTATTATAGAATCAATCATGGCGTTAAAAAAATCTGTTTGATACCGGATTTTAGGAGACTGTATAGGTTGATCACTGCTTTCATAATCGAACATCCTTTTCTTTTTGGCTACTCTTTTATTTCTAAACTCTTTTAGCACGTCGTAACAGCTTCTCTCAATAAATTTCCGAACTTCAGACAGGCATTTTTCGAATCCAGTTTCCCGATACCTTTTATCCACTCACAAAATGTGTGTAAATGTTCAAGAGCAATGCTTAAATTAATTTGTACTGATTGCCATATTTTACTTATCATATTAACACGCGATAATATCTCATACCACACATGTAAAGATACGACGAATTCTAAACTTAACATTTCATTTAGTACCGAATCGCAATCACTGATTTTTTTTTTGATTTGACGTTTGATTTTTTAAGCTTTCGATGCATTCAATCACTTCGTCGAATTGCAATAACACGGCCTTTACTGCTTCGACTCTACTTTCCTATCTTGTGTCTGATAAAGATTTCATAGTAAGTTTTAATTTACCTTTTATTAAATCCCGGCGTTTGCTTGAACTTGAAAATAGCAAATATTTTTTTTGTATGAAACCAAAAAAAGTTTTTGCTGCCATAGATGAGTTCGCTGCATCTACCAACAGTAGATTCCAACTATGACAACCACAAGGTGTGAAAAATGCCCTAGGGTTAATATTTAGTATTCGAGTTTTAACTCCGCTATTTACGCCTACCATATTTGCACCATTGTCGTATCCTTGGCCACGGCAGTCTTGAATATTTAAGTCGTATTTTTCTAGGTGTTCCAATATAGCATTGGCTAAATATTCACCAGTTGTCTCAGTAACAGCTAGAAATCCGATAAAATGTTCGACTATTGTGTCAGTTGACGTATCACAAAATCTTAAGATAACCGACATTTGTTCAACTCTACTACAGTCTCTAGTGCAATCGAGTAAAAAAGAACTGTTTTTGACATCAATATGATCAATTCATTTTGAATATCATGACTTAAATAATGGTGTGAAATTTGTTTGTCACTAATGCGTTTCATGTGTTCTCGTAAAGTAGGATCAAATTTTGATATCAGTTTAAATAAATCTATGAAATTACCGGAATTCTTAATAACGTCACTTGTCATGAGAGATTCTCTGTGACCTCTAAAGCAAGATTATGAGAGGCTAAAAAATTAATAATGTCAATTATTCTCTCTAACAAGTTGTGCCAATGTTTTTGAGATTCACGTATTAGCCTTTCGTTTTCTTGGTCTATTGTTTTGCCTTTATTTATTTCTTTCTCCAAAGTTAATCATCGGAACAGTTGCCAGACTAAAAAAAAACATATTTTTACAACATAATTTATATATTTTTATTTTATTTTATTCTCGTTTAAAATTGCATAAAATTTTTTGAGGCGCGAGGCCCCTTGTTTCGCGAGGCCGTAGGCGGTGGCCCACGTCGCCCACGCCTTACGCCGCCTCTGCATCCTATGTAGAATTCTTCCTTTTAACATGGACCAATAAATAAATAAATAATTGATCCATGCTTTTACTATGGTAAACCACATTTGCGCACGATACGAAGGCATCTCACATACTTATTTATCGTATAGTTCATAGTAGGTATAAGGACCTGGGTACTCAAATATTATAGACGTTTTTTTTTTTAATATTATAGACGATTAGACTTGTAAGTTGTAGAGACAATAATAAGTGTTCAAGACAGAGTTGTAGGTGCCTAAGTACATGAGAATTACAGAAAAAATATAGGTACCTCAGGATGATAGTAGGTACACAAAATATTAATTATCGCGTCCGGCTGCCGACGGGTCATACAGATAAACTAATTACGTATGAAGCTAAATGATGAAATGACACACCCACTTTGTGGTCATTTACATTATTATCGTCACACAAGTGGCCTTAATGCAACAACATAAACAATTATGAATGTAATGTGTTCCTTCCTGTTTAGGACATAAAACGAAACACCACTATACACGGCTATAGAAATACAAAATTGGTATTTGTAAATTATATTGCTGCCCCGCAACTACATCAAACCGATAAAGACAACTTTAGCTGAAATAAAACATACAGAAGAATTGAGAACCTCCTCCTTTTTTTGGAAGTCGGTTAAAAAGTACGAGAAATCGACGATTAGGATACCCGTGTTTCGTCCTCCAAAACTTAACCGATAGGTACTTAAAAGGCTTGAGCTATGTTCGTTTCGATTTTATAATTAAAATGTAGGTAAGTACTTCAATTTGTTTCCTGGATGTTTAAACACAGTCGAAAATCTGGCCTTTTTTAGCTTTTTGGACGTGTATATCTCTTTTAATAATAATTAAATGAAAAAAAGAAAATAATAGGGATGTACTAATAGTATACATTATCTATGTATACTATTATGAGTACGTCCCTAAATTTTTTTTCTTGAACAATACCTACCTAAAATATATATGATATAAGTACTTAACAGATTTAAATTTTATGCTATGGGTTTTCTCAAAGTAACGCCGGATTCCAGTACATCAATTAATAATTTAAATAAAATATACTTTGCATATCCGGTGATACTGGTCACAGTATATCTAATAGGATGTCCTTTCTCCGTATCTCACAAAAAGTTCCCCCTCCCACCCCCTTTAATTCTTTCTCCCTGGGGAAGTAGGTCTGTATGTGTACATTTATTCATTCTTGACGCATCAATGGTCCAGAGATTAAGAGCTTGGCAGTTTAGAGAGGACTATTCAAAAAAAAATTTTTAGGTTAGGTTGTAAAAACACATTTGTTCATGATAAGCTCTTTCCTCAAGCTAGCTGTATGTGATTACTTTCCAGACATAATTTCTTATTAGCAACACTATCGAATGGTGCAATAATACAGTGTGCGACTTTTACATTAAGGCTAGGAGTAACCGCATTTATTGGCATTTAATTACAGCTCTAAATCCTATTGTATTCACTCTCGTAAGCAATAACTAAAACGGCCGTTTTAGTTATTACTTACGAGATATAATATATAATATTAGTTTAACTATTATATATTACTATAATAAATTAGTTTAACTATTTACTTAAAGTTTGAACCGATTACTTTTTTTAATAAGATCTTTGTGTCACTGTAAAATTTATTTTAAAAAGAATGGCGCTAGTTGCGGTTACTCCTCGCCTTAACGGGTACGGTTAGTTTTTAGACATCGTCATACAACAAATATTCTTATATGCCATACAAGTCCATAAAAACCTTACTTTTAAATCAGTGAAGATAATTGTTGTCATTGTAAAAACATTTAGTTTACTCTACAATTTTTTTCGTTAGCCGCAACTTTTTTTATTTTACTGTCTTTGTGGCCCAGTCTCGTATGGAACGTTATCCATGTCCTTTAAATTATCACATAAATTGGCTTTTCTAGTTACTCTGTTGCATACTGCAATTAATTATACAGTGATGACACTCACACTCATACAATATTGTAATGTTTAACATTATGCAAACAAAATAGGTTTTGAAATAAAAAAAACATTGTAATACTTGAATTTTACTTATACACATCTGTTCAAATATTCATATTTACATGAAATTATTTAAACTCTACGCTGTAATAAAATAATATATTTGCAATGTACTCCTTCACAAACCGTATCTCCAACTATGTATATACAGACCACCCTTATCGCGTACCTCAAACTATTTTTATTGCCTTCGCTTCTAAATTTGTATCAAACTTTACAAAACAATACTTAAATAAGCATTTATTCAAATAATAAACGATAGGTATATAAATATACTCGACCGACTGGTTCCTGTTAGGGACCTATAATATAATAATTATATACAGCAATACATCGGCAAAGCGGTACTAACCTAGATAAAGTGAGGAATTTTGTAGACAAACCTGGGTTAGAATAATTTTCTAATAATACAACATTCCTGTGCGATAATTTAGAGCTTTGTTGTTTTTTTTTTTAATCCACATAATACAATGTAATTTATTTGTATGAAAAACTTTCATTCTGCCAACACATGCCTTCTCTGCGAAAGTAAAAGAATAAATAAAAGAAATGCCAACGATTTCTTTAACTTATTCCGTCTCAGAATCAATAGTAATTATTTTAATCTCCGAAATTTAATTTTTTGAACTATTGAAAGCGTGTTTGTAATTTATTTACAACAGATAAATAAAAGTGTAAATTGGGCAAATTTAACAAACTCCTCACTTTAAACACATGTCATGAACTTTAAGGGCCTGTTTCACAATCTTATCAAACATGTCAAATGGCTTATTTGTATGTTTTGGCGTTGCTTTCTGTATATCAAGCGGCAGAGACAAAACATATCTGACACCTATAAGAAGATTATGAAACAGAACCTAACTCTACTTAATAAACCAACAGTATTTTTTATATTATTTATCTATCATGATAACAAATAACATACAAATATCACATTATGAAATGTTTAAACACCGTACATCACTAAATCGAAAACATAATTATGCCTTAAACAAAACTTGCAAAGCTTACCCTAAAAGTAAAAGATAAGGAACATTATCGAATAATACAATTTTTCAACCAACTACGAATAGGAAATGTCTACCTTGTAAAGAGATCCATTCATTACACTATTATGTCCAACATTATTTTGATGATGATAATTTCACCTCCAATTAGATTGTATTTTTATTTATTATGTAAGTACTAGGAGGACGCTATTTTTGATTTGTCATTTATTTCGCTAAACAAAAACACATTAAAGGCCCTTTCCAATAACGTATCTATCTAATAAATAAAAATTAAGTTGTGTACACAGAATGTATGGAACGTAGTGCCAATTTTACCAACACATGTTAATGTTAATGCTTCATTAAATATCATGTTATCCCTCTCGTATTTCCTGTCAATGAATGAGAAGGCATGGTATTTTAACAAGCCGTTAATACTAACATGCGTTGGTGAAATCGGGACTTAACATTATAGATAGATAACTTACTGAAACGGGCAGTTAAGCTATAGCTTTATAAAAGTTTAGATATCTTTAGGTATTCATCCTAAATATAGAGGTAAAATGAAAATTATTTTAAACAAAACTTGTTCATATGTAGTCATAGCCAGTATTATGATAAAAGAAACTAAAAAATACATAGACTGCCAAAAGCATCACCCTTCTTATTGGTGTCGCCAAAGTCGGGCAAAAATACACCAACATAAACACAAATGCTAGTTTCACGGCAAAAACGGGAGAAAATGTTTATCGCTACATTTAAAATTATACAACGATGAAAATATTATAAACATACTTTACATGTTTAGGGTTGGTGAGGACTATATATAAACTAAGACATGTATTAAGTACACCTAAATATTGGAAGGCACTAAGACCTAAACTACTATAGAATTTCTGTACATAACACTGAATTTGTAGGCAGTTTATTTTGTACAAATTCATCTTTTTTCTCTTAGATTATCAGGACAAAAGGCATTATACATTTTAATATGACCAGTCAGTTTCGGGGATGGTTTCACCAAACGAGTTATTTTATACTTATGATAAGGCTTAAGAGCTGCTGTTATAAACTATGAAGAACATCTAGAATATAATGCTTGGTCGAATACCATGTTATAAAAAAGTCCTAAATGCAAATACTGGCGTATGTCAAGCATTTAAGTAGTATTAGGACATATAAAAAGTACTCTCTATTGTGACTTAGGAAGATAAACTTCCCTAATAATATTCTATGAATAAAATGTATACCTTGACTCAACACATCTTTTATATTTTCTACTTCGTAACACCAAAACAGTGTAGGCAATAATCTTATGTCTGGCAAGATTAACTCATTAATTTGATTCAATAAATGTACGAGAAAAGTTTGATTTCTTAATTTTAGGTAACTGATAATAGTAGCCAGAATCCGTTGACATAAAATAAAATATTATTGTCCAATACTAAACTAAAAGAAACTTCTCAAAACAATTGTTTTTTTTGATAAAAGATTCCATTTTTTTCTTAATAAATATTATGCCATAATAAATTTAAATTGATTTTATGCATCAAGAATTACTTTTGGGGACTCTTTAATACAACTTATGTTTTATACAACGAAAAAATTATATTTACCACATTAAATACACATCAAGTCTTCAAAGACATTTTTTCCTTCGCTTCTAGATCACTAATTTTACTTTCGACTAGCCAAAATCTACGTAATACATATAAATACACTTCATAAGTATGTGAGAAGTTATCAAAACTTGGCTTGTATTTAACTATCTACGATAAATGCAATTTGCTCATAAATACAAATACTATACAAATCTATACTTATGCTCTGTCTATATATTTTGTATATTCTCATTTAGTTCTTGAGATTCTAAAAGATTATTTGCTTGAATATATTTATTGGTGTTATTTAGTGTGTTATGTAAGCTTAGTGCGGATATTAGGTGCTGTAGTGTCTGCGGTTTTTAATTTTCGATACTAAGTTGCAAATCTTGAGTGCCGGTCCAAGTTTTAGTCCCATATACTTCATCATCATGTCAGAATTGAGCAGCATTAATGCTTTTCCATCTATTTCCTGTAAAAGACAATAAAAAATATATTAGATAAAAAAAAATACATATTACATGGCAAACGGCTAAATATTTCAACTATAGGAAACATGCAGAAACTGTTGGTGGTAGCACACACACATAAAATTATGTTTATTTACTCATATTATAGTAAATGTCAAATGTTGACTGACAGGGTCACACATTCAAATTGCTGGCACCAGTTGGCAGCACTGTCGAGAGACAAACTCCCTTCATCATATATTCTAACAGGGTAAAACATTCAAATTGCTAGCACCAGTTAGAATATGTGCCTACACAAAACTTTACAGAAAATGAGAAAAACATTGTCGCTCAACCAGTAAATACTTTTATTAGTAAGGGGGTAAATATAAATGTTATGGGCATGGGCAATCATCTAAGTCTAACATGTTAGTAGTATTTTATGTTGGAAATTATTATCATATCTAAACGTGAGACACAAAATCAGTAGTAGGCAAAATCGGTACTCGTAAACAGGGGCAGCTGAGATTGCTTACAGTAAGGACTTTAGTCCTTCATATCAAATCAAACCAATCAAATATATTATAAAACAAAGTCATCTGCAGCAGCTTATTATATTTCTGTCTGTTCAAGATCTGTATAACTCAAAGACTGTTTGCTGCTGTTTCCACCAACAGATTGTGTGGTTCTCGAGGAATGTTTTGGACTATTAATGCCAAGCAATTATACATACATACTCTCGAAAAACATAACCCTCCTTCCAGCACACTTGGGCAAATAGTCGCCTAAAGAAGTAATAATACCACCATTGTGTTACTTGTGTATGCTGTTATTTTTTTCTGCATTTTATGTTATGTACACAAATAAAAAGAATTCCTTAATTAAAAAAGAAATCATTCGTTCACTTGTACAACAAACACTCACATGTTTCCTAAACAGATCAGCATGTGCCGCTAAGGCTGTATCGGAGGCCGCTATAAACCCTATCACATCTTCCACGGACCAATCGGCCGGCGCGGCGGCGGGCGGCGGTGGCGGTGCGCTGGTCGTAGATGACGCTACCTCGGGTGACGGCGACACTCGGGCTAGCTTAGTAGATGGTTCCTCAGGCTTAAGAGGTTCCGTGTCCTGGAAAATTATAAACATATCATAAATTACTAAGGGCCAGCCAGAATTTTGAGCATGATTAAAAAGGTTTGTGGAACATAATATGTAGAATCTACTACTATCATATAATGTTAAGAGTATGTGCTATTGTGTGCAGTTTTTAATCAGCTTTAATAAAATCCGGCAAATCTTCACTACCTATTATAGAAAATGTGTGTCAAATTTTGCTATCATTCATTTGCACAGTTCTCGTAAAACTGTACCTAGTTTTTGCTTCATATATTAATATATAGGTATGCTAAAAGAACCAAGGTAACTGACATACCCTAGCACATTAGCATGTTAAAGTGGGCTAGACATATAGTTTGCAAAACCGAAGAACGCTGGGGTAGAAAGGGACGGTACAAAGCATTGGACAACCTCTCACAAGGTGGACAGACAGACAGACAACCTGAAGTAGAGAGGGGAATGCAACCCACAAGCGACGCCGCACTCAAAAACTTTAGGGCTTAAAATGTACAGAAATGATGTCCTGAACTATCACGCTTAGGAGCAAAGAACTACTGTTTTCCGCGTAGGGAATATGATCCAAAAGACATAAGTTGTTGTTTGTTACTCATCACATCTAAGCTATGTATAATATTCAGTGATATAACAATTTTTTAGGTACATATTTTCACATTGTCAATGAATGAAGATGTGATTTTTGATTCCCTAGACTTTTGACACACATTTTTGAAATGCATTGAGCATCACATTGAAAGACTATGTAGATGTGTAACTCATCAAACAAAGAGGCATTTATTACAATTATTTTAATTTAAACACTTACATTTTGAGGTCTCTTCAAAGCAGAGGTGGAGTCAGATGTGGACTCTCCACACAATGTGCATGGTCTACCAGCTGCTTCTCCGGAGTCTATTTCAATCATTCGTGGACATCCTACTCCCGTACATAAGAGTTTGAGCCAATTCTTCAATTCATTCTTTGTTAATTCTGAAGGTACTTTTACTGCATAACTTTTGTTCCCCGCTGTTACCTGAAATTTATATTAGCGTTGTAATTATTAAATAACAATAATTTTTATTTTTTTATTATTATTAAGCCTTTTGTTCCGAATTTTCATATTTATATTTATAATATTATTATATGTAGTCCCTTAATTTGGTGTGCCTGTCGGCAAAGGCCTCCTCCAGTTCTTTCCAGTAATTTCGGTCCCTGTCCAAAAGGGGCCAGCAGTGAGTTTTATCTCATCTTCCCATCTCATGGTTGACCGACCTCTTGTTTAGGTATCTTGTTGTTCTTTTGCCATCCCTTGGATACCACATAGTCACTCTCTGACTCTATTTTTCTTCCTTATTAACTTATTTTAACACTTAATTATATAATAATAATAATAAAGAATAATTTTATTGCATCATACAGCTTCTGTTAACATTATTAATAATAAAAACAACACAAAAAGATAAGATAACAGAAATACATAATATGGTTTTTAAAATTGGTTCCTGCACTAGGCTAGGCCTGTCCTGCAGATAACCAACATTTTTTTACTTATATTGCGTAGTAAAATATTTATTAACAGCTTGTTAGTTATATTTAAAGAGTTTACAACATTTAGTTTAATATAAAAAGGTTTTTTTTAAAATAAAATAAAATAAAACAAATCAAAAATAAAAATAAAAAAGATATTTGCGCGGTCTGTGTGTGTATTTTGTGTGTTAATGTAACTGTGTATGTGTATGTTTGAGTGTGTGTAAGTGCGTGTATGTATAAATTAATTAATCTCTCTTAAAATTTGTTCAATTTCGCCATATTCTAGAGTTTGAAGCCAATTTGTAACTATATTTTTTACTTGTTTGACGGAACAGTCTTTGATGCTACATCTACGGCTTACTTTGTTGTAAATAAATGGGTGAAGGAACGTGCCAGATCTTCTTGCAAAACTAGAACTGATCTGCGGTAGAGGCATTTTTAAAATTCGTTTTTTACGCAAAATTTCATAATTGGGGGATTTCAGAAAGATTTTGTGTTCTTTAAGAACCACACGGAGTATAAAGATTCCTCGTACTGTAAGAACCTTTATATTTTTGTATAAGCATGTAGTTGAATACCAGATGGGTTTTTTCAATAAAACTTTAAGAACTGAGCGCTGCGCTCGCTCCAAAACTATCATGTTAGTGGTAGCTGATCCTCCCCAAATAGAAATACAGTACGACATAACTGATTGGCAAATTAATACATACACGGTTTGCAATAAATTTAACGAGGCTGAGGTGCGCAAGTTTTTGAAGATGTAAATAAGTTTTCTGATTCTGTTTGCAGTTATTACCAGATGTTCCCTAAAACTTAATTTTTCGTCTATTATAACTCCTAGATATTTTATATGAGGTGTTTTATTTAGTTGGTTGCAATCACAATTTACGCAATCCGGTAGACATGTGTGCAATTTTATGTTTAAGTTAGTGGGTGGTGCTGTTGTTTTTGTCTTGTGAAAAAAGATGAGCTTGGTTTTTTGGACACTAAGAGTGAGAAGGTTATTCTGTAACCATTTAGCAGTTTCCCTAAGTGATCTTTCAGCTGTATGTACTACCTCGGCCCAATTTCCACCATTAAAAATTAGCACTGTGTCATCAGCGTTTACGTCGGTGTTACTTAAATTTAGGTTCAAAATGTCATTCATATAAATTATAAAAAGCGTAGGACCCAATATACTGCCTTGTGGTATGCCAAAATCAATCTTCTGATGGTTGCTTATTTGCTGATTAATTTTCACACACTGTGTACGATGCGTTAAATAGCTACGGAACCACTCCAAGGTATTGCCTCTTACACCAAACAATTCCAACTTTCGCAACAAAATTATATATTATAAAACTGTTGTTTAAAGAGTTTCCAATATAAATCACGGTCAACTTTCTACAACCACTCAAAAGATACATATTGAACAATATCTAAGTAGGTAGATATTATTATTTGCAATATTTTACTTTTTACGTCTCATTTTTTTTAGTGGTATTTGTAACACTAAAATGAGAAGTAAAAGAATGAAACAATTGCAATAAACATACCTGCACATTAGTTATATTAGAATAGCTACTGGAAGCATTTAGGATAGCTCTAGTCAACTTCTGTGCATCTGGATGCACACTACTTAATTCCTTGACAAGAGCTTCTGCAGCACCAGCAAATCCGATGCCTGTTACTGAGTTGGGCATGGCACTATGCCCTCCATTGCAGCTGCTTCGTATTATCAAGCTGACGTTAGCGGCCTGCGTGGCTGTGGGTGTTCCTGTGCCATTTATTGTGCCTGTGCCCGTTGCCCCACCTTCAGGCAATGCTGGATTTGGTATACCACTAGGACGCATTTTGAATCTAGAAATTTAAAATATTTATGTATGTATATCTTGGTATATTTACGGTTCTAGAATTATAACAAGCATAGGAAATAATATAATTAACATACAATGTGGGTTATGATCACAACAAACATGGAAATAAGTTTACACTATGTCAACTGCTATTATCTAGAGTATTCACCGAGATTATTTCAGCAATACAACTTTATCTAACATATACAACTGTTCAACTGATTTATTCAGAAACATAGGTAACATCTTGTCAGAAGACAAACCAATAAAAACTACAGATTTAAAAACAAGGTGTTAAAAAAAGTTACATAATAACATATAATAAATAAATAAAACCTGTAGACTGAACATCTTGTAACCTAAAAACATTTGTTGCTATGGTAATTTAAGCATATGACACACTTAACTCTCTATTAAGATAAATGACCCAAGAGTGGTAAACTGTAAATGAGAATTGGAAATACATGCTGCTTAATTAAATTAATTATAAATCAAACATCAACATCATAGGCTCATGTTTCATAATATACATTGTTCAGACCAATTTATTGTAAACAAGAAGATAATTCACCCAAATCAATGTATCATTGTATTTCTTTATTGAATTGGTAATAAGTGACAATCTGTAGCATCAAATTATTTTGTTTTCTCTTGTTTACATACAGAACTGACATAATTAAATTAGTTAATAACTATTTATAATTAATAGACCTTTGATAATTTTTAATTTACACACTAATATTAATCAGTAAAATAAATATAAGCAAGTATTTCTTTAGTAAAAAATATAGACAAAGACAACACTAACCTGGATGGAGTAATAGCACTTTTCTGACCTGGTGGCTGCAGAGGATGACCAGCTCTAGCACACCAGCCCACAGGGAATATATCTCTTGAATCATACCTACACCAGTAATCAAATGCACCTCTCCAACCATCAAAGGTTACATGGATCTGATCATTTTTAACTGCACCCACAGTCGCACAACATATAAGCTGTGGATTCTTTTTGTCAACCGCTTCTAGCTTCTGACCAACAGTAAATAAGTTTGTTTTAGGTGTTGGGGGTTCCGACTGAAATACCTTGGAGGGAGCCATTTCAGCTCCATTCAGAGTTTTGAGCAAAAACATAGGCCAGCTACTTGCATTCATACGAAATCCCAGTGGTGGTTGTAACATTCCATCATTCTTCTCACAATGCCCAATGGTATGAATGTCTCCTGCATCCACAAGTCGCCAGAAGTCGTTTTTATTATCACTTCCATCAAGTCTTAGCCTCAATCGTGGACCTAGAACTCCAACTACTGTAGCAATACAAGTAGATGTTAGGTTTCTTGGATCTAAGGCTTCTAATTTCATGTTAACCTTAAAATCATTCACTGGTGGTGCTGGTGCTTGCTTGAAGCACTCTTGGGGTGCTGCCACGCTATTGGTTTCTTTCATGTACTCAGTCCAATCGAACGCTTGATAAGGATCGTAGTAGGATGCAGTTGAATTATTATTAGTGTGAGTTTCTGTACCATTAGCTCCATTTCCAGACTGCGGAGATGAGGTGCGTTTTTCTTTAGTCCTCTGGTATTTCTCCAAACAATACGTTGAACAAAAGTTTTTATTCGGTGGAGCATTAGCACGAATGACATTATCACAATTGAGGCAAGCACCTTTACTGTAGGCTTGTCTGAATTCCGACAAGCAAGTTTCCGAACAGAATTCTTTTTTGCCATTTTCCGTAGGTAAAACATATTTAAGAGGAGTTTTACTTTCAGCGCACCACGTACAAGTGCGTTTTGGAGGTCTTCCAGGTCCACGTAATTTGCCGGGAGCATGCCCCGAAGAGCCAACTGTGTTATTTGACATCCTTTCCAGGCGAAATCTCTTTATCATTATTGTTAATCGATAAACAATGTCCTCTTCACATTTTTTTCTAATAATATGAAGAAGTAAGTTATATTATGAAGAACTTTCGCACAAAATATAAACAACGTCAGAAACTATTTATGACGCCATTTCAGCAGCCATGTTATTTTCACTTTCTTTTTTAAATTCTGTTAAAATGATAATGGCACATACCACAGATTACAAGAGGTAAGAAGTACTTTTTTTAAAATAGTACTTACACCTTTACACTTTTTTTGTTCAACCATGTTTGAAAACTAGGCTCTCTATATATACTGTATTATCTATGAACTAGGCAAAAACCTAGCCACCAAGAGTTTCAAAGTTGTATGAGTTATTTAAGCGCTGGAGTAAAATGTTTATAAACTTTAGTGCCAACTTCACCAACACATGTTAAAGTTAATCCTTCATTAGATATCATGTTATCCCTCTCAATGAATGAGAATATATTTTTACCGTTATAGTACTAACAATCGTTGGTGAAATAGGGACTGAGTAGTTAATTCGTAAAACTACAAAAATAGTAAATACATACGTAGTTGAGAAATATTTTTACATGCTTCTTGAGTGAAATCCAATAACGTATCACTAAGAAACGTTCATGAAACGTTTTAATAATCGACGACCTCCGTAGCGCAGTTGGTTGAGCGCGTTGGTGCTCGAACGAATGGTCGCGGGTTCGAATCCCGCCGAGGGAACAAAAAGGTTTCAATGTTCCTGGGTCATGGATGTGTATTAAATTTGTGTATAATATAATAAAAATCTTAAATATGTGTATAGTATAAAAGTATTAAATATATGTATTTCCGTTGTCTGGTACCTGTAACACAAGTTCTTCGGATACTTAGCACAGGGCCAGATTGACGTGGTGTGAAGCGTCCATAGATATTATTATTATTATTTATTATAATCGTGTATGCACACGGCCCGGGTCCTATACAATCATGACTTGTAAGGAATCAGGTGGCCATTAAGTCAATGATGAAGAAGTGGAAGAAGAAAGTGTTAGGTTCCCTGTGTTCCAGGACCTAATAGTAAACGAAAAAAACGTTTTTTTCATTCAGATTTGCGTTTCATTAGCACTGTTTAGGGCATAGATGAAGAATACATAGATTTGCTACAATACGTCAATAAAGTGTGTGAACGAGATCACAACATACAAAAACTTTAAGGAAGGAAAAGGAAAGCGACAATATAGCCTGTCTTTGTCAGAGTTCCTGTTTTTGTTTGTTGGGCACAACTGATATTTATGTGCCCAACAAATCAGTTGACAGTTCGGTCACAGCTCGTATCTTCCAGGGGCCTTACCCAAGATGCCATCGCTTAGTTACGTAAAGTTCTGTAGATACGTTATCTGTTTTGAGATAACGACATTGATTTCGTACCTAACATACACTAAGATTGCGCTTCGTCATGGCGTAATTTTGAAAACGTTTTGTCTCTGGTTCCGGCGCCATATAACGTAATTTTCGCTGTCAAGTGTCAACTGTGTCAACTGTCAAATCCGTCACTAGACTATCATGTTACAAGACAACAAACTACCATGTGCCAGTGTTGCCAACCTAGGAGTTTTTCCCCTAAATTCGGTGGCAAAAAATTTCTACAAGCAGTTTTTAGGTGTAAAATTGTTTAGGTTTATATTTGGGGTCTCTATTTTTTTACTTACCTATAACGACCAAAATTTTAAAAGTCAATCTGTATAATAAATAATGTTGGTAGTGTATCTTAACGTATAATGGACATAATCACATTTTTATCAGGATTAATTTATTTTTATTATATTTATAGTTTTCAGTGCCATAAGAAAATTTAGGGATTTTTTTTAAGTAGTTGTTACCATTTTGGGACTTTTGTTGTAAGTTTGGACATAAATATTTATGAGAGTTGGTAACACTGCCGAATGGCCGACGAGTTGCTACTTAGGTCTTAGATGTTTTTAACAATGAACTTGTATTGAAGCTATTAGTAATTAGTGAAGAAGATGTGTAATCAAACTATGAAGAGTGCAAAAAAGCACGATGCCATAGATCAGTAATACAATCACGGAGAAATTCATACATTAATAGAGGTTAACAACAACACAGGTAAGTAAATAAAACTTTTATGTAAAGTGTTTAAATGGAATGTTTATGAAAACGGCAACAATAATTATGGTAGAACAAAAAAGTGGTGCTTAGTAGGTATACAATTTAAGGCTTTTCGTACCTACCTGGCAGCCAGTCATTTATCATAACATCATATTCGATAATAATAAGTATAATATTATCTACTTCGTATGGGAGTAATGGGAGACTTTGTATATACTACGCAGTCACGAATATCAAATGGCTAAAGTAGCCATTCATACTGTGTACCTTGATCAATAAAATCGTCACCCGTAACATAACCATGTGAGTTAGTGAATGAAGTATGAATGTTAGGATCTTATTACATTTAGATATTATGTGCCGGCCTACCCTTATGGGAAATTGATTGGCATAATATTATGTAGGCATTGGCATAATAATATTGGGTATAATTGAAGTAACTACTGTATAAAGTCATTGTTTAATTAATCATTATTTATAAAACTTATTTGTATTTATATAACTTGATCCATATATAAACATATTATCATCACCTGTCTAGGTAACAATAAAATAACAAGTGGTTTTCACAAATCACAAAATGGATATGTTTAATTATAATTAATATATTTGTGTGAATGAAAGCACATAAGTCTATATCTATATTAAGTCCTGATAAAGCTAATAATATATATTTTTTCAGACAACGGCTGCAGCAGCCTTAATAGGACACATCACCTGCACCATCTAGTGCCTGCTGACCTGCAGCGATAAGGCATTGAAAAGAAAAATAAACAAAGAATCACGTGGGACACTCAAATTTTCAATATTGACATTTCATATTAATAAATATTTACATATACTGCCTGGTGTGTTTTTATCCCATTTTCATAATTATTACTCACCGTCAGACGGTGGGTGTTTAATTCCTACCTTATTATGGAACATGTAGGCTAGGTTCTAATCCTAGGTAGGATTGGAACCGTCATGTGAGTCGTTAAGTTATTAACAAGTAAATTTATTTAACTTTAAAGGGATTAAATTAATTACAAATACTGGAAAAAAATGTTTTATT
Organism: Celastrina argiolus; assembly: GCA_905187575.2. Classification (NCBI taxonomy): domain Eukaryota; kingdom Metazoa; phylum Arthropoda; class Insecta; order Lepidoptera; family Lycaenidae; genus Celastrina; species Celastrina argiolus. Next base: position 10,625,361 of record LR994589.1, read on the forward strand.
AACAATTATTATTGTTGTATTTATTTTACTCTTAATTAATCAGTATAATGAGAAATAGTTTAGTATACTTAGATTTGTTAATTTTTACAGTTCCATTTGGCCACGTTTTATCTCATATTATCTTGTCTTCACCTACCAGTTTGCAGTACCTACAGATTTTCACTTGCTTTTGATGTTGCTTAATATAAGTAATTCACTTTGAAACTAATTATGCCAAAAACTGCTAAGATTTACAACAATTAAACATATTAATACTTATTTAGTTTCTAATGTTTTACAAGTAATTTGAAGCTTATGAATCAGTTTTCAATGTTTTATATGTTAAGATATTAACAAGTAAAGTTACTTAACTTTAAAGGAATTAAATGAATTACAAATAAGTACTGGAAAAAATGTTTTATTAACAATTATTATTGTTGTATTTATTTACACTTAATTAGTCAGTAGGTATAATGAGAAATAGTTTAGTATACTAAGATTTGTTTTTACAGTTCCATTTGGCCACATTTTGTTCATGAATGCTTTCTTATTCCTGATGAATTATTCTATTTACCTAATTCTAGTTCTAAAATATTTTTAATACAGTAAGCATTTCTTTTTCATTATCATCTCTTTCACTTAGCAGTCTTTAGCATTGGTTTTTATGTTTGCAAATCCGAGTACCTACCTACCAACCAAAGCTTAGTAATTTTGCCAAAATCTCATATTATCTTGTCTTCAACAGCAGTTTGCACTACCTACAGATCACTTGCTTGTAAGTAATTCACTAATTATGCCAAACACTGCTAAGTTTTTGGCATTGTTTTGGCATTATTTTGTTTGGGTAACCAACAGCTTATTAGTAATACATTAACAATACAGTATAGATAGGATCAAAGCCAGTAACAGGATATAAATCAGTTATCAATGTTTTATATCGGGAGACAACAAATAATGTCGGGAATGTCTTCTATTGCCTTCAATTACTGTATATATACGCCTCTCCTAGGTATATTCGTGTTGCGCGGCCAACAATAATCGCAAAGCACCTAAACTCTATTGTACTCTAAACAAGAATATCAGCTGATTAATAAATATCCGCCATATTGTTCGATATCGGAGTTAAAAGCACCTCTTTAGACTTCGTTATCTTGAAAACAATAACGTATAAGATAGCGTTCGACAAAATGTCAAAATGTGTAAGTTGGGTAGCCATTTCATATAACATTATCGTCAATTGGAAAGCGTAAAAGTTTACTGTTATCGTCTACGACAAAAATGTACAGGTTGGGTAGCACTACAAATATCGATTACGACTAAGGACGTCATTAGTCGTACGCAAAAGTCAATTCCATACATTTTTAAATAGCGTACTTCGATAACGACAAACGTAAAAGCATGTTGGGTAAGCCCCCAGGATTTTTAGTGGACGTAAACGTAAAAGCATGTTGGGTAAGCCCCCAGGGGGCTTACCCAACATGCTTTTACGTTTGTCGTTATCGAAGTACGCTATTTAAAAATGTATGGAATTGACTTTTGCGTACGACTAATGACGTCCTTAGTCGTAATCGATATTTGTAGTGCTACCCAACCTGTACATTTTTGTCGTAGACGATAACAGTAAACTTTTACGCTTTCCAATTGACGATAATGTTATATGAAATGGCTACCCAACTTACACATTTTGACATTTTGTCGAACGCTATCTTATACGTTATTGTTTTCAAGATAACGAAGTCTAAAGAGGTGCTTTTAACTCCGATATCGAACAATATGGCGGATATTTATTAATCAGCAGGGGCCTTACCCAAGATGCCATCGCTTAGTTACGTAAAGTTCTGTAGATACGTTATCTGTTTTGAGATAACGACATTGATTTCGTACCCAACATACACTAAGATTGCGCTTCGTCATGGCGTAATTTTGAAAACGTTTTGTCTCTGGTTCCGGCGCCATATAACGTAATTTTCGCTGTCAAGTGTCAACTGTGTCAACTGTCAAATCCGTCACTAGACTATCATGTTACAAGACAACAAACTACCATGTGCCAGTGTTGCCAACCTAGGAGTTTTTCCCCTAAATTCGGTGGCAAAAAATTTCTACAAGCAGTTTTTAGGTGTAAAATTGTTTAGGTTTATATTTGGGGTCTCTATTTTTTTACTTACCTATAACGACCAAAATTTTAAAAGTCAATCTGTATAATAAATAATGTTGGTAGTGTATCTTAACGTATAATGGACATAATCACATTTTTATCAGGATTAATTTATTTTTATTATATTTATAGTTTTCAGTGCCATAAGAAAATTTAGGGATTTTTTTTAAGTAGTTGTTACCATTTTGGGACTTTTGTTGTAAGTTTGGACATAAATATTTATGAGAGTTGGTAACACTGCCGAATGGCCGACGAGTTGCTACTTAGGTCTCAGATGTTTTTAACAATGAACTTGTATTGAAGCTATTAGTAATTAGTGAAGAAGATGTGTAATCAAACTATGAAGAGTGCAAAAAAGCACGATGCCATAGATCAGTAATACAATCACGGAGAAATTCATACATTAATAGAGGTTAACAACAACACAGGTAAGTAAATAAAACTTTTATGTAAAGTGTTTAAATGGAATGTTTATGCAAACGGCAACAATAATTATGGTAGAACAAAAAAGTGGTGCTTAGTAGGTATACAATTTAAGGCTTTTCGTACCTACCTGGCAGCCAGTCATTTATCATAACATCATATTCGATAATAATAAGTATAATATTATCTACTTCGTATGGGAGTAATGGGAGACTTTGTATATACTACGCAGTCACGAATATCAAATGGCTAAAGTAGCCATTCATACTGTGTACCTTGATCAATAAAATCGTCACCCGTAACATAACCATGTGAGTTAGTGAATGAAGTATGAATGTTAGGATCTTATTACATTTAGATATTATGTGCCGGCCTACCCTTATGGGAAATTGATTGGCATAATATTATGTAGGCATTGGCATAATAATATTGGGTATAATTGAAGTAACTACTGTATAAAGTCATTGTTTAATTAATCATTATTTATAAAACTTATTTGTATTTATATAACTTGATCCATATATAAACATATTATCATCACCTGTCTAGGTAACAATAAAATAACAAGTGGTTTTCACAAATCACAAAATGGATATGTTTAATTATAATTAATATATTTGTGTGAATGAAAGCACATAAGTCTATATCTATATTAAGTCCTGATAAAGCTAATAATATATATTTTTTCAGACAACGGCTGCAGCAGCCTTAATAGGACACATCACCTGCACCATCTAGTGCCTGCTGACCTGCAGCGATAAGGCATTGAAAAGAAAAATAAACAAAGAATCACGTGGGACACTCAAATTTTCAATATTGACATTTCATATTAATAAATATTTACATATACTGCCTGGTGTGTTTTTATCCCATTTTCATAATTATTACTCACCGTCAGACATATTAATAAATATTTACATATACTGCCTGGTGTGTTTTTATCCCATTTTCATAATTATTACTCACCGTCAGACGGTGGGTGTTTAATTCCTACCTTGTTATGGAACATGTAGGCTAGGTTCTAATCCTAGGTAGGATTGGAACCGTCATGTGAGTCGTTAAGTTATTAACAAGTAAATTTATTTAACTTTAAAGGGATTAAATTAATTACAAATACTGGAAAAAAATGTTTTATTAACAATTATTATTGTTGTATTTATTTTACTCTTAATTAATCAGTATAATGAGAAATAGTTTAGTATACTTAGATTTGTTAATTTTTACAGTTCCATTTGGCCACGTTTTATCTCATATTATCTTGTCTTCACCTACCAGTTTGCAGTACCTACAGATTTTCACTTGCTTTTGATGTTGCTTAATATAAGTAATTCACTTTGAAACTAATTATGTCAAAAACTGCTAAGATTTACAACAATTAAACATATTAATACTTATTTAGTTTCTAATGTTTTACAAGTAATTTGAAGCTTATGAATCAGTTTTCAATGTTTTATATGTTAAGATATTAACAAGTAAAGTTACTTAACTTTAAAGGAATTAAATGAATTACAAATAAGTACTGGAAAAAATGTTTTATTAACAATTATTATTGTTGTATTTATTTACACTTAATTAGTCAGTAGGTATAATGAGAAATAGTTTAGTATACTAAGATTTGTTTTTACAGTTCCATTTGGCCACATTTTGTTCATGAATGCTTTCTTATTCCTGATGAATTATTCTATTTACCTAATTCTAGTTCTAAAATATTTTTAATACAGTAAGCATTTCTTTTTCATTATCATCTCTTTCACTTAGCAGTCTTTAGCATTGGTTTTTATGTTTGCAAATCCGAGTACCTACCTACCAACCAAAGCTTAGTAATTTTGCCAAAATCTCATATTATCTTGTCTTCAACAGCAGTTTGCACTACCTACAGATCACTTGCTTGTAAGTAATTCACTAATTATGCCAAACACTGCTAAGTTTTTGGCATTGTTTTGGCATTATTTTGTTTGGGTAACCAACAGCTTATTAGTAATACATTAACAATACAGTATAGATAGGATCAAAGCCAGTAACAGGATATAAATCAGTTATCAATGTTTTATATCGGGAGACAACAAATAATGTCGGGAATGTCTTCTATTGCCTTCAATTACTGTATATATACGCCTCTCCTAGGTATATTCGTGTTGTGCGGCCAACAATAATCGCAAAGCACCTAAACTCTATTGTACTCTAAACAAGAATATCAGCTGATTAATAAATATCCGCCATATTGTTCGATATCGGAGTTAAAAGCACCTCTTTAGACTTCGTTATCTTGAAAACAATAACGTATAAGATAGCGTTCGACAAAATGTCAAAATGTGTAAGTTGGGTAGCCATTTCATATAACATTATCGTCAATTGGAAAGCGTAAAAGTTTACTGTTATCGTCTCCGACAAAAATGTACAGGTTGGGTAGCACTACAAATATCGATTACGACTAAGGACGTCATTAGTCGTACGCAAAAGTCAAATCCATACATTTTTAAATAGCGTACTTCGATAACGACAAACGTAAAAGCATGTTGGGTAAGCCCCCTGATATTCTTGTTTAGAGTACAATAGAGTTTAGGTGCTTTGCGATTATTGTTGGCCGCACAACACGAATATACCTAGGAGAGGCGTATATATACAGTAATTGAAGGCAATAGAAGACATTCCCGACATTATTTGTTGTCTCCCGATATAAAACATTGATAACTGATTTATATCCTGTTACTGGCTTTGATCCTATCTATACTGTATTGTTAATGTATTACTAATAAGCTGTTGGTTACCCAAACAAAATAATGCCAAAACAATGCCAAAAACTTAGCAGTGTTTGGCATAATTAGTGAATTACTTACAAGCAAGTGATCTGTAGGTAGTGCAAACTGCTGTTGAAGACAAGATAATATGAGATTTTGGCAAAATTACTAAGCTTTGGTTGGTAGGTAGGTACTCGGATTTGCAAACATAAAAACCAATGCTAAAGACTGCTAAGTGAAAGAGATGATAATGAAAAAGAAATGCTTACTGTATTAAAAATATTTTAGAACTAGAATTAGGTAAATAGAATAATTCATCAGGAATAAGAAAGCATTCATGAACAAAATGTGGCCAAATGGAACTGTAAAAACAAATCTTAGTATACTAAACTATTTCTCATTATACCTACTGACTAATTAAGTGTAAATAAATACAACAATAATAATTGTTAATAAAACATTTTTTCCAGTACTTATTTGTAATTCATTTAATTCCTTTAAAGTTAAGTAACTTTACTTGTTAATATCTTAACATATAAAACATTGAAAACTGATTCATAAGCTTCAAATTACTTGTAAAACATTAGAAACTAAATAAGTATTAATATGTTTAATTGTTGTAAATCTTAGCAGTTTTTGGCATAATTAGTTTCAAAGTGAATTACTTATATTAAGCAACATCAAAAGCAAGTGAAAATCTGTAGGTACTGCAAACTGGTAGGTGAAGACAAGATAATATGAGATAAAACGTGGCCAAATGGAACTGTAAAAATTAACAAATCTAAGTATACTAAACTATTTCTCATTATACTGATTAATTAAGAGTAAAATAAATACAACAATAATAATTGTTAATAAAACATTTTTTTCCAGTATTTGTAATTAATTTAATCCCTTTAAAGTTAAATAAATTTACTTGTTAATAACTTAACGACTCACATGACGGTTCCAATCCTACCTAGGATTAGAACCTAGCCTACATGTTCCATAACAAGGTAGGAATTAAACACCCACCGTCTGACGGTGAGTAATAATTATGAAAATGGGATAAAAACACACCAGGCAGTATATGTAAATATTTATTAATATGAAATGTCAATATTGAAAATTTGAGTGTCCCACGTGATTCTTTGTTTATTTTTCTTTTCAATGCCTTATCGCTGCAGGTCAGCAGGCACTAGATGGTGCAGGTGATGTGTCCTATTAAGGCTGCTGCAGCCGTTGTCTGAAAAAATATATATTATTAGCTTTATCAGGACTTAATATAGATATAGACTTATGTGCTTTCATTCACACAAATATATTAATTATAATTAAACATATCCATTTTGTGATTTGTGAAAACCACTTGTTATTTTATTGTTACCTAGACAGGTGATGATAATATGTTTATATATGGATCAAGTTATATAAATACAAATAAGTTTTATAAATAATGATTAATTAAACAATGACTTTATACAGTAGTTACTTCAATTATACCCAATATTATTATGCCAATGCCTACATAATATTATGCCAATCAATTTCCCATAAGGGTAGGCCGGCACATAATATCTAAATGTAATAAGATCCTAACATTCATACTTCATTCACTAACTCACATGGTTATGTTACGGGTGACGATTTTATTGATCAAGGTACACAGTATGAATGGCTACTTTAGCCATTTGATATTCGTGACTGCGTAGTATATACAAAGTCTCCCATTACTCCCATACGAAGTAGATAATATTATACTTATTATTATCGAATATGATGTTATGATAAATGACTGGCTGCCAGGTAGGTACGAAAAGCCTTAAATTGTATACCTACTAAGCACCACTTTTTTGTTCTACCATAATTATTGTTGCCGTTTGCATAAACATTCCATTTAAACACTTTACATAAAAGTTTTATTTACTTACCTGTGTTGTTGTTAACCTCTATTAATGTATGAATTTCTCCGTGATTGTATTACTGATCTATGGCATCGTGCTTTTTTGCACTCTTCATAGTTTGATTACACATCTTCTTCACTAATTACTAATAGCTTCAATACAAGTTCATTGTTAAAAACATCTAAGACCTAAGTAGCAACTCGTCGGCCATTCGGCAGTGTTACCAACTCTCATAAATATTTATGTCCAAACTTACAACAAAAGTCCCAAAATGGTAACAACTACTTAAAAAAAATCCCTAAATTTTCTTATGGCACTGAAAACTATAAATATAATAAAAATAAATTAATCCTGATAAAAATGTGATTATGTCCATTATACGTTAAGATACACTACCAACATTATTTATTATACAGATTGACTTTTAAAATTTTGGTCGTTATAGGTAAGTAAAAAAATAGAGACCCCAAATATAAACCTAAACAATTTTACACCTAAAAACTGCTTGTAGAAATTTTTTGCCACCGAATTTAGGGGAAAAACTCCTAGGTTGGCAACACTGGCACATGGTAGTTTGTTGTCTTGTAACATGATAGTCTAGTGACGGATTTGACAGTTGACACAGTTGACACTTGACAGCGAAAATTACGTTATATGGCGCCGGAACCAGAGACAAAACGTTTTCAAAATTACGCCATGACGAAGCGCAATCTTAGTGCATGTTGGCTACGAAATCAGGCCCCTGGGGCCTTACCCAAGATGCCATCGCTTAGTTACGTAAAGTTCTGTAGATACGTTATCTGTTTTGAGATAGCGACATTGATTTCGTAGCCAACATGCACTAAGATTGCGCTTCGTCTTGGCGTCATTTTTAAAACGTTTTGTCTCTGGTTCCGGCGCCCTAAAACGTAATTTTCGCTGTCAAGTGTCAACTGTGTCAACTGTCAAATCCGTCACTAGACTACATAGAGATATATAGTTAATATGGAGTAGCCGCAGTCGACATATACAATTTTTAATTATACAAATATGATGCATTTCAGCGACAGAGCCGAAAAACTATATCGATCTCTTTTTTTCTTGTAAGCATTTGCACTTGACGAAAAAGAACGAAAGAGATAAACATATTTCAATTTTGGCAACAAACGTCACTGCGCTTCGACAATTTGTGGTTCGTGCAACAATCCGCCATCTTTAGCGCTGAGTTTCATGGTAGTTCTGCTGTCAAAAGGTTATTTACGTTTTTGAAAATTGCAATTTACCAAGTTAAAACAAGAAATTAAATTTTCAAATTACGTAGGAATGTGAAGTATTTACATTACAAGATGCCTGTCTGTTGCATTTTGCAGTGTGGTTCGCGGAAAAACAAAAATCAGCCCCGATTGCGGCATCACAGGTTTGTATTACGTTTTCAAGTAATAACACATCAAATTCTTTATATGCTAACGTAAAACTTATCACAACGATCAATTTGTGTTTGAGGTATATATATTTATTGTTATTTTTGTAAAAAACATATTATTCATGTATATTTTAGTGTTATTTACAAATTTTATAAGTGACAACCCTAATCAAAGGCAGCCATGTTTAGTGACAGAATTGGCACGTTTTTTTTGTAGGTATTTCGCGTCCCTATATTTAGTACGTCCATGCTAGACTATCATGTTACAAGACAACAAACTACCATGTGCCAGTGTTGCCAACCTAGAAGTTTTTCCCCTAAATTCGGTGGCAAAAAATTTCTACAAGCAGTTTTAGGTGTAAAATTGTTTAGGTTTATATTTGGGGTCTCTATTTTTTTACTTACCTATAACGACCAAAATTTTAAAAGTCAATCTGTATAAAAAATAATGTTGGTAGTGTATCTTAACGTATAATGGACATAATCACATTTTTATCAGTATTAATTTATTTTTATTATATTTATAGTTTTCAGTGCCATAAGAAAATTTAGGGATTTTTTTTAAGTAGTTGTTACCATTTTGGGACTTTTGTTGTAAGTTTGGACATAAATATTTATGAGAGTTGGTAACACTGCCGAATGGCCGACCAGTTGCTACTTAGATGTTTTTAACAATGAACTTGTATTGCAAAGAGAATATAATCACTACGTGTTGTATTGAAGCTATTAGTAATTAGTGAAGAAGATGTGTAATCAAACTATGAAGAGTGCAAAAAAGCACGATGCCATAGATCAGTAATACAATCACGGAGAAATTCATACATTAATAGAGGTTAACAACAACACAGGTAAGTAAATAAAACTTTTATGTAACGTGTTTAAATGGAATGTTTATGCAAACGGCAACAATAATTATGGTAGAACAAAAAAGTGGTGCTTAGTAGGTATACAATTTAAGGCTTTCCGTACCTACCTGGCAGCCAGTCATTTATCATAACATCATATTCGATATTAATAAGTATAATATTATCTACTTCGTATGGGAGTAATGGGAGACTTTGTATATACTACGCAGTCACGAATATCAAATGGCTAAAGTAGCCATTCATACTGTGTACCTTGATCAATAAAATCGTCACCCGTAACATAACCATGTGAGTTAGTGAATGAAGTATGATGTTAGGATCTTATTACATTTAGATATTATGTGCCGGCCTACCCTTATGGGAAATTGATTGGCATAATATTATGTAGGGATTGGCATAATAATATTGGGTATAATTGAAGTAACTACTGTATAAAGTCATTGTTTAATTAATCATTATTTATAAAACTTATTTGTATTTATATAACTTGATCCATATATAAACATAATATTATCATCACCTGTCTAGGTAACAATAAAATAACAAGTGGTTTTCACAAATCACAAAATGGATATGTTTAATTATAATTAATATATTTGTGTGAATGAAAGCACATAAGTCTATATCTATATTAAGTCCTGATAAAGCTAATAATATATATTTTTTCAGACAACGGCTGCAGCAGCCTTAATAGGACACATCACCTGCACCATCTAGTGCCTGCTGACCTGCAGCGATAAGGCATTGAAAAGAAAAATAAACAAAGAATGACGTGGGACACTCAAATTTTCAATATTGACATTTCATATTAATAAATATTTACTTATACTGCCTGGTGTGTTTTTATCCCATTTTCATAATTATTACTCACCGTCATACGGTGGGTTTTTAATTCCTACCTTGTTATGGAACATGTAGGCTAGGTTCTAATCCTAGGTAGGATTGGAACCGTCATGTGAGTTGTTAAGTTATTAACAAGTAAATTTATTTAACTTTAAAGGGATTAAATGAATTACAAATACTGGAAAAAAAATGTTTTATTAACAATTATTATTGTTGTATTTATTATGAGAAATAGTTTAGTATACTTAGATTTGTTAATTTTTACAGTTCCATTTGGCCACGTTTTATCTCATATTATCTTGTCTTCACCTACCAGTTTGCAGTACCTACAGATTTTCACTTGCTTTTGATGTTGCTTAATATAAGTAATTCACTTTGAAACTAATTATGCCAAAAACTGCTAAGATTTACAACAATTAAACATATTAATACTTATTTAGTTTCTAATGTTTTACAAGTAATTTGAAGCTTATGAATCAGTTTTCAATGTTTTATATGTTAAGATATTAACAAGTAAAGTTACTTAACTTTAAAGGAATTAAATGAATTACAAATACTGGAAAAAAATGTTTTATTAACGATTATTATTGTTGTATTTATTTACACTTAATTAGTCAGTAGGTATAATGAGAAATAGTTTAGTATACTAAGATTTGTTTTTACAGTTCCATTTGGCCACATTTTGTTCATGAATGCTTTCTTATTCCTGATGAATTATTCTATTTACCTAATTCTAGTTCTAAAATATTTTTAATACAGTAAGCATTTCTTTTTCATTATCATCTCTTTCACTTGCAGTCTTTAGCATTGGTTTTTATGTTTGCAAATCCGAGTACCTACCTACCAACCAAAGCTTAGTAATTTTGCCAAAATCTCATATTATCTTGTCTTCAACAGCAGTTTGCACTACCTACAGATCACTTGCTTGTAAGTAATTCACTAATTATGCCAAATACTGCTAAGTTTTTGGCATTGTTTTGGCATTATTTTGTTTGGGTAACCAACAGCTTATTAGTAATACATTAACAATACAGTATAGATAGGATCAAAGCCAGTAACAGGATATGAATCAGTAATCAATGTTTTATATCGGGAGATAACAAATAATGTCGGGAATGTCTTCTATTGCCTTCAATTACTGTATATATACGCCTCTCCTAGGTTTATTCGTGTTGTGCGGCCAACAATAATCGCAAAGCACCTAAACTCTATTGTACTCTAAACAAGAATATCAGCTGATTAATAAATATCCGCCATATTGTTCGATATCGGAGTTAAAAGCACCTCTTTAGACTTCGTTATCTTGAAAACAATAACGTATAAGATAGCGTTCGACAAAATGTCAAAATGTGTAAGTTGGGTAGCCATTTCATATAACATTATCGTCAATTGGAAAGCGTAAAAGTTTACTGTTATCGTCTCCGACAAAAATGTACAGGTTGGGTAGCACTACAAATATCGATTACGACTAAGGACGTCATTAGTCGTACGCAAAAGTCAATTCCATACATTTTTAAATAGCGTACTTCGATAACGACAAACGTAAAAGCATGTTGGGTAAGCCCCCTGGAACACGGCCGTAGTAATTGATATTTGTGACTTGACGTTGCATTTATAATAAACGTAGTACCTAACTAATACTTAATCTGTGCGTTGCATTTCAAAATTTGTAGGTTATTATTTATCATTACCATTCTTATTTCCTAAAATAAAATTGAGAAACGGCAACTAAATTTCATGTTTACTCGTGTTATTGCTAGAAGTTTATCTACAAATATGACCACAAAACTTTATCAAAACGCTGAAATGGCGGAGAAACGGGTTATAGAGCTAAAACACAAGGTTAATTTTATAAGTATTACGTTTGTAATATAATAATATTAATGTTTTTTTATAAATAAATAGCTCGCAATTTATTAACATGTACTTTAGGGAAATTATTAATAATAAAATAAGTCCAATTCGTAATTCCTGCTCCCTAATGACATTTAAAAAAATTTTATTGCCAGCCTGAAGAGCAAAATTTTGAAAATCTAAAAATTAAAACATACTTTCTTCTGTATATTAATTAATGATTGTACATTTTTAGCTAGTTGAAATAAAGAATGTTAAAATAGAAGAAAAAACTAGAGAACTTACCCTTGAAAATAAATTACTACTTGCTAAAGTAGAAATAGCCAAGGCAGATTTAATTAAGCAAGAAGTGTTGAATGGCAAAAAGCAATACCCCTTGCCTGCTAAGGGTACAAATATACCAATACAAAACACTGAATCAAAACCTACTGAAATACCATTGCAACAAGTACCAGAGAAAAAAGTAAAAAAAGATAAAGAACCAGCTAAGAAGAATAAAGAACAAACTGCAGCCGTAGTTGATTCAGTTGTTGATGTGCGTAAATTAGATCTTAGAATTGGAAAAATAATTGAAATCAATAAACATCCAAATGCAGATTCCCTATATGTTGAGAAGATTGATTGCGGCGAAGAGAACCCCAGAACTGTAGTATCTGGACTTGTCAATCATGTGCCAATTGATGAAATGAGGGACAGAATTGTTATGGTTCTTTGTAATTTAAAACCAGTTAAGGTAAGATAGTGTAAAATAAGAAAAGTGTGAGATTCTAATCATTATTTTAAGTAAAGTTTATAAGACTCTAGTTTATGCAAGTCGTGTGAATAAGGTTTCTTTGTATTTCAGCATATACTCACATTATCCCATGGGAAAACTGTACATTTTCAGGATTAATTATATGGTTGTTTCCTGGAATCAAAGTAACTCTTATCCCAAATTTTAAATTAGGTTCCATGGTTAATGTGTGTAGAGGTATAAAGACTGACAGCTGAGACACTTTTATTAATAATGTTAGTATAGATAAAAATGAAAATAAGTTTTGTTAGCTTATCCTAATAATACTATATTATTATATTATATAAATTCATTGGATTTAATACATTTACAGATGCGAGGAATCACTTCAGAGGCAATGGTTATGTGTGCTTTATCTCCTGAGAAGGTAGAAGTTTTAGTCCCACCACAGGGAGCAGCCCCTGGAGATCTTGTCTCATGTGAAGGGTATCCTCGCGAGCCAGAACCGCAACTTAACCCCAAGAAGAAAATTTTCGAGACCTGCGCCCCTGATCTCAAGACTAATGCTGACCGGTTAGCGTGTTATAAGAATAGCCCACTTGTAATCCCAGGGAAAGGACCCATTGTTGCACCAACATTAACATGTGTACATGTAAAATAAGTTGGAATATAATTATTTATGTCAATGCAATTTTTGTTTACTACACCTTTCCTAATACTTGATAGTTTTAGAAATAATACTAAATTAAATAAAAACAACAAATAAAGCAATGTCAACAATATATATTTGTAATTACTTATAATCTCTACATTTAACAATTTACTATTAGTAAGTTGTCACCTAATTCAAAGTTAGAAAAATAGACAGATGTGATAAAATAACTTTAAACATCAACATTTCCAAGTAACTTAGCTTTTAGCATACACTGTAAATATTGTATACACAGGAAATTGTATTAAAAATATCTGTGTTTAACACTTACAACAGTGGCTTAGAAAACAGCCCACCAGACAAACAGGTTACATGAAGATATTATATTTCGCTACTCGCACTTGTGCATTGTGCAAGAATAAATATTGTGAAAATATATCTTCAATCTTTTACATCTTAGATGATATAAAATATAAATATGTTTCTACTTAGTTGTTAGCTTTGTAAAAATATTTGTTCTACAACAATAGTGATTAAAGCGCTTGTGTTTGTGACTTGGCGCTACCGAGTAAAGTAGAAGACATAGGATAGGGCCAAGTAGATCTTGTTCAAAGCCATAGATAGAAAAGTGCCCTCACTTAAACAATTTTAAGCCTTCAAGTTTGCACTTCTGACATGAAAATGTGTAATTGTGTAAGATGCTAAAATACTATGTTTGTTACTTTTCTCGATTAAATAAAAATATATTAGACATAAAAATACATTTTAACCCACAATAACTACATACATAATAATATAATTCATTATAATAATATGTTGTGAGATTAATCTTTAAATTTGAATCCTCTAAGTCACATGATTTGTACTTGATGAGGCAATGTTTCCATGATGACTAAATGTCCTTATAATTTACCTGCTTATTAAACACAAGTACGTTCAAAATATTGTATACATTACATTAAATTTACTAATATCTAGTATGATATGATACACAATGACAAATGTTCAATAGATATGTTTGCATCAGATGTCTCTTGTAATTTTGTTACATAGGAATGTATTTTAATTATATATGTATCAATGTATATTATGCGTTGAAATATTGATATAATAGTTTTATGACCTTATCTTCTATTTATTTTATATGTTTGTTTAAGTTAAAAAAAGATAAGAAGAAATACATAGTTAATTTTAAAATCTCTTTTATGAGAACAAAAAACAACGTTAGATCTTTCGAAATAAGGTTGTTTTGAATACAATATTTTTATAATATCATTAATATTTAATTCTAATTAACCATGGGTGCATTTGTAACTTGAGTATTGAAAATATATAAGTACCCTAACTATAATATTTTCAATTCCATGACATTTTTACAACATAGTTTTATATACAAAAACTGATTATAAGATAAGGGTAGTAAATGGCTTTAGTTATAAACTGGGAAAATATCTGGACTTTGAGTAATAACTTGCTTTCGTTTTAAAATAGGAATTAGTCAAAGAACCCAATGCAAAAAGTAAGAATACTGGACAGCTCATTTAGGATAAAATTTAGAAATATGCCATTGACTAGATTGTGAATTCCAGGAATCTTGATTAGACACAACTGAACACTGTGATTGAGCGAAATCTTTACATCTTCTTAGCCCTAGGCAAAAATGGATTTTCTTTTGCAACGGCTTTTACTTTACACAATAATTACCATATCTATTTGACTACAATATTTTGTATTTTTGCCTGTGACGGAATAAATGCAAGGTATTGACAATACCCAAGTATACAGAGAAAAAATCTAAGTACAAAAGCCAACAAAAATACATTTTGTGTTTGATGAAACAATTAAGATTTTTTACTTATATTTAAATACGAATAAAATATTGACTAAAAATACATCTTTGGCAATGAAGATACAGATTACATATTATTATTATTAATAATACACAAAATATCAGCTATACATTTGTATAACTGCAATATTTTACTATACCAACAATTTACTAAGACTAAATTATGGTAATTTAAACAATATTAGGCAAAAAGCATTATTTAAATACATAGAATACAATGTTATAGATTTCATTTGGAAAAGTATTATTAACAAAGATTGTATTATAATCAGATATTATGTATGTATACAGATTTTAATTATATCCTTGTCAATAGTATGTGGATGGCAAATAAAAATTAATTGCTATATCAGTTCAGAAATGAAGTTTTGCAATTTTTTTGTTCTTAAAATAAAATTGAACTTTTGTTTTTAATTAAAATAAAATTGAACATTTCTAAATGTATACTTAAAGTACACTCTGACTTTAAGTTTCCTATTTTGTTTTAACATATTGGAATGAAAAATCTTTTTAAGTTTCACACACCATATTTTCTTACTTTAGTTTGTATTTCATAATTCAAACTTATTCTATAGATTTATTATTCAAAAATAAATTGGATATTGAAAAATAGCAATCTCTACATTATTGTATAACATTTTTGTGCGACCATTTTTATTTTCATGAGGTACAAAGTTTGTGCACATATAAAAATATATTTTGTGTTATTTAACAATTGTATTAAAATATTATGATTTAATTAAGTATATTATTTTTAACACTTATAATTCGCATATTTAAGAACGCGAAACGTCTTATACATAATTTAATCGTTATATAAAGGTGGCCTAGTTTTTAACATAAGTATATAATAAATCATATTTTTCTTATATTTGATTATATTCCCTTAAACTTTCATATTATGACTTATGATGATTATAACAATAGGTATTTATATATTATAATACTACTCATTTCAAGCATGATGATAGGCCATTTTATTCACCTAAATTAATTATTCATCTACAATTTTTTTTTATATGTTCGCGCCTAAAATATTTATAAGTAATGTATTTTAAATATATTCATATTCATGCATAATAATGCAAGTAAGCAAGTGCAATGTTTTACTTTTTTTGGGACAGAAGATTTTCCGAAGAACAATTCTCGTATCTATTTTCGATATAATCTTGGTTTGATAAACACGCTATCTAATACTCATTCGCCGAATACTACGAGTATGGAGAAGCTATGCATCAAAACGTGAGCGGGACAGGCTGAGAATCCAAACGAGATTTAACCCATAATAATTACGATTACTAACTTATAATATCGATCTTACATTAAAAACACGCTTTAAATAAATACTTGATTGGAATTTCGTTTTTCATAACCGTAACAATATGATCTAATGATCTATTGATGATTGATCTATTACATACATTTTACACGGCATAACAACATGGAATCGATCAATTGCCAATTCTAGAGACCTTTATGAGGACACTTTGAGAATATCAAACGTTGGTCCAAAATCCAAATACTAGTAGGAAGCAAAATCAGATACTATGTCTTCAATTAATAACTTTAAATTATTTTAGCGGGATTGATTTGTGTTAAAAAATATATTTTTTTCGGAAATATCTTTGTTTATATTTGTTTCGTTACATTTATAAGTCCCAGATTTAAAATAAATGGTAAAAAAATATGATTTCATGGATAGAGTATAATAATAATATATACAGAGCAATGTTCTAATACTGTATAAAATAAAGCTTCAAAACATATGACCACTACGTTCTAGCGATTGCACAATAGTAAAATCAATTCGTAGGCATAATGGCACAGGTAGACTTAAATTATGACTTATGAGCACACTTTTAAAATATTCTAATATGTAAAAAAACATCCAGCGCATTGCCACTAAACATCTTTGTCCAATTTAATTGTATAATATACCTAACAGTATGTAAAAAAGTACAGTTGCACTCGGTGGGCGGTGGCTACTAGCGAGTGGCATGCATTTATAAATGTATTTTATTTAAAATAAAAGGAAAAATTCAAATAACGCTTTTCTTTATTATTTATCAAAAAAAAGCAATAGTTGAATATTCTTTAAAGTGCGCCCATAAGCAATTTTACTTAAAATCAAATCGTCTCGGAAGACAATCATTATATAAAAACTATAATAATTCGTATCATAGAAAAATTATAAAAGATAGAAGAACATGGAATGTCCTAACATTAACGATTAAATAATTGCGATAGTCAAAATAGTTTGTAAAATAGGAGAGTCACAAGAACACCTTAGTACCTAGAAATACTTGTTGACATTACTGGAAACCCCAGACAGAAAGAGACAACACTCACCAACTAAATAGGATAATCTTAGGCTTAATCGATGCCTTCATTTAGGCGCGTAGAGGTTATACAGTGTTGCCAACTTACATTAACAAACCCCCTAAGCTTCGGAAACAACATGAAAACCACTTAAGTCTATATCCGCAATAAGGCAAGATAAACGACTCGATCTACACGCAAATTGGTGGTTCTCTGAAAATTTTCTACCAAAATAACAGCAAATCCTTTTGGGCGGTAAAATCCGCAGTTGACAACACTGGAACAATTCGAAGTGTATATCACCTTTAGACTTGTGTGGGCGGAAATCGACGTTGCGGCTTGATGCGGCGCTGGGCCAGCGTGGACTGAGTGACGGGCCCTAGCACGTGCGGGGTCATCGGGGCAGAGGTCATGGCCTGAAAATACACGTAAAGTAAGTTTAGTTAATTTAACCGTCGCCTACGTACAATATTATTAACGTAATAACTAATAACGTAATTACGTAATAACTAATAACGTAATTACGTAATAACTATCTAGGTTCCCGATAAATTTAACCCAAACGTAAACAAACCCGTCTATGACACAACCATAGCTAGCTAGACTAGCCTAGTCAGTGATGCCAATTGGCTAATATTAATACAATGATTATTGTTTGCTACTAAGAATATAGTAGAGTGAGCAGGGGCCTTACTCTTCAAACTGATTCGATTATGATTCAGATTCGATCGTGCCGCGTATATTCGAATAAATTGGAGTTTATTTATTTTGATTCTCAGTCGATTGATATGGTCGGGAGTGCAAAAAGTTACGAGCTAACGACTTTCTTTATCCTGGTTAGTTTCAAAGTAATCCACCAAATAAAATGCCAAAAGCCGTTGTGATTGATCACATCATTATTAGTATATCTCATATTAATATTATATTAATATGAGATATACTTACTAATAAGTTACAAGGACGGCAATACCTGGAAGGTGAGGTCCACGGCTCTACGCAGGTCTGCGGGTGCGGGGGCATCGTCCGCGGGCGCAGGCGCCGGCGCGGCGGGCGCGGGCCGGCTCAGCCACGACTCGCGGAGCAGCGCGGCCGCGCGGGGACGCCGGTTCGGTTCCAGTTGCAGCATGCGACGGACGCACGACCGCGCCTCCACGGAGACGGATCGCCATGCGCCGGTTTCTAGATCCACCTGGAATTTCACAGTCAAGGCGAGATAATATTAACGTGAATATATCTTAAAATTCTCTCTTTCTCATTATCATCATCAGTATATTATGTCTACTGGACATAAGCCTCCCACAAAGTATTTCAACAAGGCGAGTTGGGGAGCGCAGTTTTAAACATAATAACAATGTCCGCGGAGACGCTACAGTCCATTTCTCGATATATATTCCCTCTGTCGCCTTCTACGACACCCACAGCCACGGGAAGGATGGTCAATGTTGAGGTTATATTCTAACCCCCACGGACATGGCTTTTATAGGAACACAATTCAAAGAATTATAACAAAATCGTGGGCGCAGGTTTGTGTTGCCATCTACAATATAATACGCTATTTATCTTTCATCCCTCACCATCCAAATTTTAACTCACCACTGGATAGCTAAAGAATTAAAGAATTAGTTGTGTTTATGGACACAACTAATTCTTTGAACTTTTACAAACACCACACCAGCAAAATTATTCTTGTTCTTTTATAATAAACCTCATTGAAAATACAAAATACGAAAACAAAAAAAACAATTTACATACTTTTCCGGACTCAATCCTGGTGAGTATGGCTTCTGGTGTGTCGTCGCCAGTAGACGCGAACGGCGTTCGTCCCGAGAGCATTATGTATGCCAGCACACCTTGAGAAATGGATAATTAAATATTTAATGTTTTTTTAGTTGTACCTTGTCTCAGGCCATGAATAATGACCGAGCTTAGCAGTATGATGATTGGGATATTTTATATAAATCGCTTTAAGTCAAATTAAATATAAAAACGTTGAACATGCATCCTCGCTGTTTGGCAAAATATGTAGCTTTTCTCCGATTGCAGGGCTCATTGAGGATGCATTTTATTTTGTGTAATAAGCTGTCAATATTTTATTATACTTTCAGAATTTGAAGATTGAATAATGCATCACTAAAGGTGCCTAGTGACCTTCAATCAATTCAGAACATCAAACGGTTGTCTATGTATGTCTATGTTTTGTTAAAATATTATGAATTGTGAAGTCACAGTAAACCATGCACGTAAACAGCGGTGAAGTGACACTTGCTTGTGTTTTCAGCACAACGCAAGTACAATTTCGAAGCTGTTTCTGTCACACAAGAGCAATGAATCACCTAATTAAGTTCCCTAAATCGATTTCGGTGTTAGGGGCCGGTTTCGTAGAAACCAGACCAGCTATGCACGAGTCATTTTTATAGTGCCCAAGTGTGCGCGCAATACACAAGAACACTCTATCTTTTTTCTGTCATAACCCAGTTGGACGATAACACGACACGACTGTCGAGGGAACAGGCGCAGGAGCTACATTCCACATGACCATCCGTCGCATGAATCATCTTTTCTATCAGGCAATGGTCAGGCGATCAGCCTGCATTATCCTAAATCAACCTTGAAAACAACATGTTTAGTCGTTACAACGTGGGAATCGAGCCCATCTCAAAATCGAGAACCAAGCTACACCACCAGACGGAGATAACTCACCTAAGCTCCATATGTCACACGCAGCGTCGTATCCAGCACGTTTCAGGACCTCAGGCGCAACAAAGTTGGCGGTGTAACAGGGCGTCATGAGGAGACCGTTTTCCGCCCGCAACTGTTTGGCGAGACCGAAGTCGACGAGACGAATGTCGGCCGGCGTCCGCTCGGCTGTCGCGAATAGAATGTTCGATGGCTTTATGTCTCTGAAAAGCGATAATAAATACTATAATAGCTCCCCTCACCGATTTCGGTGTCGGTAGCCGATTTAATTGAAACCAGGCCAGCTACGCACGAGTTATTTTATAGTGCCCAAGTGTGTGCGTAATACACAAAGACACAATCTCTTCCTTTTACTCTCATAACCCAGTAGGACGGTAAACCGACACGACTGGCGAGAGAACAGGCGCAGGTCCGACTTTTTACATGCCCATCCGACGCATGGATCATCTTTCTTGTCAGACAATCAGGTGATCAGTCTGCATTGTCCTAACCAAACTTGAAAACAACTTTTTTTGTTGTTCCAACGCGGGAATCGAACCCACGACCTCCGGGTCGACAGCGGAGCTCTGAACCACTAGACCACGGAGGCGCTATATATTATAACAATGTCTTTGCCATTACATGCCAATGCCATGCCAATATGCATATCAATGTTACGTGTATCATTGTTCGAAGACCTTCGTTGCGCAGTGGTTGAGCGCGTAGTACGAGCGGGAGGTTGCAGATTCGAATCCCGCCGAAGGTTCCAAAAGTTTTCTGCGTTCCTGGGTCATGGATGTGTCTTAAATTTGTGTATTAATATATTAAAAATCTTAAATTTATTTACAGTATAAAAGTAATAAATATTAACCTAAGGTTGACCTGTAACACAAGTTCTTTGGATACTTAGCACGGGACCAGATTGATGTGGTGTGAAGTGTCCATAGATATTATTATATTATTATTATCAGTTTAATCCATTCCTGTCTTCAATTGACATGAAGACATGAGTGGATGAAGGTGCTATACGCAAAATACTGATTTCGAGAAAATTTAATTCAAACTGTCCCTTTAAACATTTAAAAATATTTCGTAACGTATTAAGTACATTAATGTAACGTTACAACATATCATTAAATGACGGTTTAAAGTCAATTTTCTAGGTAGAAAATTTTTGCGACTTATATACTTTCATCCACTCATGTCTTCAATTACCTGTGTCTATAATTACCTGTGTACAACAGTGTGCGCGTGTAAATAGTGCACAGCTTGTAGAACGTTCCTCAGTAGCGGCGCCGCTTCGCGCTCGGGCAGGTAGCGACGAGACGTAATGTGGTCGAGCAGCTCCCCGCCGCGACACAGCTCGGTCACCGCCAGTATACGCCCGCACTCGGCGTATACGCCGCGCAGTGTGATTATGTGCGGGTGCTGACTGTATCTGTATAATATTTGTAAAAAAAAACTTTATTACACAAATAATATGCAATTATACATCACATCACGTCAGTCTTATAATCAAATGTATACTAATATTATAAAGCGGAAGAGTTTGTTTGTTTAAACACGCTAATCTCAGAAACTTCGAGTCCGATTTGAATTTTTTTTTTGGATAGTTCATTTATAGAGGAAGGCTTTAGGCTACATATAATTACGCTGCGACCAATAGGAGCGAAGCGTCAGTCAGAAATGTTGCAAAAACGGGGAAAATTATTCACATTTGGGGACTTTCGTTGCGTGCGCTGCATAAACGGTTTAAGTCACTCAAAAACCTAGCGAACGAAGTCGCGGGCACAGCTAGTCTTTAATATAATTGGGATTGAGATTGGACTGTAATTTGACAGTTTTCTTATTTTACACCCTGCACGCTAAGTTGGTATGATATTGACTTGCACCGTATTTAAAATAAGAGAACTGTCAAATTGCAATCCTATCGTGGTAAGAGTATTCAATAGTAGGCCAGTAAGTAGTTCGTTGGTTCTTAAATACACGACAGTATTGGCAAAAGTTTACTAACGATTTTTAAAAGCTTTAGAAGGATATACCAATTTAGAAATATAATAACATACCTATTGCTACAGACTATATAATCATTATTACCTTAGTAAAATCTCAATTTCTTCCCGGGGATCGTATTGCAGTTTGTCCATAATCTTGACTGCATATTGAGTTTTAGAAGCTTTGTGCTCGCACAGTCGAACCACCGAGAACGAACCAGTACCCAACTCTCCCATCAATCTGCAATAGATAGATAAATAAAGTTATTTATACATTCATATTATTAGTTATATACGGTTTAGAATTTTATTTCTCAATGACAATTAAAGACATTAATGGATGAAGGTGATATGTAGCAAGATTATGATTTCGAGAAAATTGAGTTCAAATTGTCACTAGAATACGTCGTAACGTATTAAGTACATTAATTTAAAGATCCGTCTCTAGAATCAATGTACTTGATACGTTACTAGATATCCTAAAATGTTTAAGTTACAGTCTAAAGTCAATTTTATAGGTATATATTTTTGCAACATATCACCTTCATCCATTCATGTCTTCAATGACATATTTCGTTTGCTCGAAAATAATAAAAAAATAACTTATACACGTGTAAGGCGTAGCTTACAAATTTACTAATCACATTCTGTATAACATTTTTACAGTTTTCCTTGGCGCGTGCCATAGATAAACATTATATCTTGTGTCTACAGAGACGTATTTGCGGGTGTGAACTAGTTAATAAAGCTAATAAATAGCTTTATTATTAAGTTATGTATTCAAAGACAAAATAGAGGAATATCCTCTACACATACACAACATAATATACCTCTGCACAACATATTATAAAATATGTTACCTGTATTCATCAAAGAAATTGTTTCTGTTGACGAAGCCGCCCCAAAAGTCCTCTGTAGAAGTTTTGGGTTGCGTCGTGTGATTTTGGCTTTGGCTGGTAAGGGTCTTATCGCCCTCGTCGTTGAGGAGACACGGCGCAACAAAACTGAACCCTCTAAATAAACAAAACATAGAAATACATAATTAATATTAGTAACTCGTAGGCTAGAGACAATAACAGTAACTATAGTACGTCCAAGATAAATTTAACCTAAACGTAAACAAACCAAAAAGACCGAAATTTTCAAATATTCACTTATTGTGCACACTTATCCAATACATTTTATAACTATTAAACAATAATTAATATGTTTAAATATCAAATGAAAATCTTTCACAGAAACGAAAATACGCCCTTTTTACGGATTCATAGCAAACAATAATCATTTTATTAATATTGGCCAATTGGCATCACTGACTAGTCTATGGTTGTGACATAGACGGGTTTGTTAACGATTGGGTTAAATTTATCTCGGATCTGCTATAGCTAAAATGCACACCGATGACCCTTTGATGCATTCTCAGGGGTGCCCATGCTAGATCTGTCTTGGGACCCGCAACGAAATTTATCAGAATATTGAAGGAGTAGGAAGTGTTCCAGTTTCCCTCCTCAAGCAAAGCGGGAGAAAGCAAAAGTGTACACTTTTAGGCGTTGCATCTAATGGCCCATTTCAATAACTTGTCATGTAACCCATACGATAAATAAATAATATAAATTAAAAAAAAAAATTCTAAATGAAACTTATTCCGGAAAGGCAACAAAAAATGGCCACCACCGGTTCAACCCTAGCCTGCCAAGAAGTACCGTCGTAAGAAACTCGCACGGAGCCATCTTTTAGCAAAAAGATGGAAAATCGTTCTTTTTAAGAGTATATTGACACGGATCCGCAGTCATATTGTATATATGGTTTATTGAAACGCACCTCGTCTATTCTCTAAACATTTGAATTAGGGCCGATTATTCAATCGTCAGATAACTTTTATCTAAGGAATAAATATGTGACTTTGGCAGATTTTATATAGAACAAATGTCAAAGTCACATGTTTATTCAACAGATAAAAGTTATATGACGATTGAAAAATCGGCCCTTAAACCAAAGACGTCACTTTGTTAAACCTACATAGACCTGCGTACAAATATCACTTTGCGAGAAAGAGATAGACAACTATAATTAATTGCTTAAAACTCAAATGTTTTTTAAACTTATTCTAATTCTTATTTCAGAATTTGCTCAAATTTAGATTTTCTGTGTAATGAGTATTACAATTATGTTTAACCTTAGTTTGACCTTCAATGACATCATCACTGGAAGGCATATAACTATCTGTACTTCATTCCGTATTAAAAAAACGTGCAAGCAATGTCAAAAATATAAAAAGTACATGTGATTTTTTTTGACAATCCCCATTACCTGAAGAGCTCGTGCGCATTGGCGGAGGCGGGCACACCGGGCGAGTCGCGCGGCGTGCGGCAAGTGAACTCCGAGTCGAAATAGAACGCGTCGTCTGCGCGCGACACCGCCGGACGGAACGGCGGCACTATCTACAGATATTATACATAATACATTGTGTAGAGTTTGATGTTGGAGAAATAAATGAAACGTCCCTTCGAAAATAAACTAGTTACACGCCTCCGTGGTCTAGTGGTTCAGAGCTTCGCTCTCGACCCGGAGGTCGTGGGTTCGATTCCCGCGTTGGAACAACAAAAAATTTTGTTTTCAAGTTTGGTTAGGACAATGCAGGCTGATCATCTGATTGTCTGACAAGAAAGATGATCCATGCGTTGGATGGGCATGTAAAAAGTCGGACCTGCGCCTGCTCTCTCGCCACGTCGTCGTGTCGGTTTACCGTCCCACTGGGTTATGAGAGTAAAAGGAAGAGAGAGTGCTCCTGTGTATTGCGCACACACTTGGGCACAACATAATAACTCCTGCGTAGCAGGCCTGGTTTCAATGAAATCACCTACCGACACCGAAATCGGTGAGGGGAGCTATTAATTCTAATTAACCATTCTAGTCGGAGGTTACGACGAGACTAACTTACAGTCGTTACAAATATAATTATGAGAATGCTCAGAACCAAAGGTGCAACGCACTCTTGTGTGGTCCCTACACATTGGTTTTCATATGAGGGGAAGGTATAGTATCAAAACCCACTAAAACGTACATACTCTTCAAAAATATCACAGGATACAAAAAATCGTTTAAGCTTAATACTCGTAGGATTTGATACTGATATGCACTGATAAAGGCGCTTTTGATTTTGAATCTATTTTTGGTGGACAGATTTCTGTATGTTTTAGCGGTTTTGGTACGAAACTAGCCAAGCATATTATAGCAATTTTTAAGAGATTTCCAATGGTGCTACAAACTTAAATTTGGTCCAGAAGCATTATAGCGGATTTTGGTCTTATACCCCTCATATTACTCTACTTCAGTGAGTAGCTTTAGTTTTATTATTTTGACAATGAATAGATAAGAACCTTAGGGCTGATTTACAATGTGTCATTAGGCTAGGATTATACA
The DNA here is from genome assembly GCA_905187575.2 of Celastrina argiolus. Taxonomy (NCBI): domain Eukaryota; kingdom Metazoa; phylum Arthropoda; class Insecta; order Lepidoptera; family Lycaenidae; genus Celastrina; species Celastrina argiolus. The sequence goes on from LR994589.1 coordinate 10,651,150, forward strand.
ACTTGCTTTTTTTTAAACCACATGTTCCTACCACTGCACTGTGTAGCTAAGATCGACAGTGGTAAGCTACAAAACCCTTTGATATGATCTCAGGGGTGCCCGAGTAATATGCTAAATCTGTCTCAGGACTCGCAACAATATTAATCATACAACACCATTTACAAAATCTTTGTGAACTTAAACCTACAAATTTCGGTGATATCAGCAACTATAATTCCTACGGCCCTGTATTTTATTCACTAAACCTGCGACTTGCTTCTTTTACTTTTATTACACTATTTCTTCTGAGACTACTCATATCTGTGAACTATGCAGTTATATAATAGAAAAATGTAATCTAGCCTATTTGGTTTCTTAACGCACTGAAAGCACCTACCAGGTCCAATTACACTTAAACCTCCCTCAAGAACCACTCTATTGAGATTTAAGATTGGTGCAGTTGTCTTAGAGTTTACAGACAATTTATCTATCAACCTATATATTTTTTTTATAAAATGTCTAGTAGGAGGTAGTCTATAGGAGTAGAAAAATTCGAATATATGATATTAGTGTATGTATCAGTTATATCAGTAATGATTTAGGTGGTTTAGGTTTTTTTTAATAAGTAGACAGCCTACACTAATAAATGAATAATGCGATATGAGTTATGACATAATTAAATACCTCTTTCTTAAGTAAAGCTTCCCACTCTATACTGCTGAAGAATTCATGGTTTTTAATATCCTCAATGCCATTAGGGCCAGCCCCAAGTCTAAAACAAAATCAAATTTATCTTAAATAAAATAATGACTTGAATGAATAAAAAGAAATTAAATGTGAGATCTATTATTTTAGACATTAAGTATAATTGTTCGTTATAATGTTACATTGTGTTGTATGATGATCATAATAAAAATGTTTTCTTTCTTTCTTTCTTTTATATTCTTTGTAGTTATAAACATTGTTATTTGACGAAAATGTTAGTACAAACTAATATTTATATTATTGATGTGCCAAATAAATAAAATCTTACCTGTTTTGTGGATTTCTTTTGAAAAGTGCCCGCAGTAGAGATTGGGCTTCTTCACTCAAATTGGAAGGCATACCTAACTTAGCCTTCAATATTTGCGTCATAGTCTCATGTCTTGTTGAACCATGGAAAGGTAGATTGCCCGTAAGCATTTCAAACTGAAATAGATATTGATTCTGTTAAAAATGTTCCAAAATTTTTAATTAGAACTTCAAAATATTTAGAGTCTTGCAACTAAATAATTATTTTGTTAATCTAATCAGTTCAATATTTAACCAAGTTTATTGGATTATTCTTTAATGGATTTTGGACCTTCTTGTAAAATTGTCTGTCACTTATTTTCCTATTGATTCCTAGAACTGTGTTCTAAATACTGTGATAGACAATTTATTGTTTCAAATAGTTGCAACATGGTTCACTGTAATTTCTGTTCTGTGTTTTAGGCAAATTTTGTGTTACTCATAAAAATATTCTTGGACGTAAAGTTTTATCATCATAAAACTTTATGTCCAAAAATATTCCAGTCCAGTATTAATATTATTACTTATTTATACTTATTGTTAATAAAAAATACTAAAATTATCTCTCACCATAAGAACTCCAAATGACCACCAATCAGCGGCCATCGTGTGTCCTTTCCTGTTAACCACTTCCGGTGCCATATACTCCACTGTGCCACAAAAACTATAAGCTTTATCACTACTAGGTGGAAGCTTGGACAGTCCAAAGTCAGTAAGTGCTATGTGACCGTCGGCATCTAACAATATATTCTCTGGCTTTAGGTCCCTGTATATGATACCCAATTTGTGCACATGCTCTAAAGCTAATGCTAATTCTGCTAAATAAAACTTCACATCTTCTTCTGTGAACATTACCTATAAGAAAATTTAAAATATTTTGTGAATGTAGAAAATTGGAAGACTACAGACTGTGTTGTGTTTGCAATATTGCAATTGTGTATTGTGTTGAATACTCACTAGTAAATGTTTACAAGTTAACCAAAGTTATTAATTGAAACATTTTGCAACAATGGGTTTGATATATTACCATACCCTGTGTACAGCTAGCACTACTACTGACCTGTGTCTAAATGTCAAAGCTAACATCAACATAATGTGTAATTTTTATAATTTCTCACCTCTTTGCTCAATCGCGAAAACAAATCGCCACCACGTAGAAAGTCCAATATTAAATACAGTTTGCCAGCTGTTTGGAATGCATAGTGTAATTTTACTATAAATGGATGTCCCATTTCAACCAGAATATTCCTCTCCATCTTTGTACGCTCTCTGTCTCTAACTTTCAATGTTGCCTTTTTAAGTACCTAAAATTTTACATAAATAAATTATTATAAAGCTTACTCAGGGGATGATCTTAAATTAATTAAATTTATCCTTTCCAAGTTAAGAAACTTCCAATATAACATATGCACATACCTTCATTGCATAGAGTGTTCCAGCGTCTAAGCCACTGACTTTTCGCACCAGGAATACTTTTCCAAATGATCCCTCCCCAAGTACCTTGAGAAGTTCAAATTGAGATGGATCAGCCTTCTCATGGCCTTCTTTTACAACCTCCTGCAGTTCAACTTCCCTCTCAAAGCTATCATTTGATGTACATGATTCTAGGCTCTCTGTTGTAGAGGTTTGCCTAGATTCTGCTAAATTTTCAACGACCATTGGAAGACTGTTTGTAGTCTGTATACCTGCACCACGCTGTAAACAAATAATGTTAATCATACATAAAGAAATTACTATTCTTATTATATTATAGACACATAAATTGAGAAGTAAATGTGATTAAAGTGGTAACAAATTCCTAAAATTTTACGGTCGTCGTAACGACCGACTATAAAATAATCAAACAATTATTGACTATTGTTCAAGATAAAACTACATTTACCAGAATAACCAAAGCAATTTCCAACATGTATTATCATGTATCAGGGTTAGTTAAACGAAATATGTATAAAATGGTACGTGGAAATGTAAAGATGAGTAATATCCAGGAAAACAAACAGAACATTTTACAAAACATACCGTGACATCTCCAACATTTTGCATTCGCCATGGGTCGACGGCGTTTGCCAAAGGCATATTTGCTAACTTCTAAATATACACATTCAGCAAAAACAAATATGAAAAAAATAAAAGAGTTTAATTTAATCAACACTCAGTACCTAATTAAAATCGTCATTCATAAACCTTCACCTACCAAAAACTAAAAACGTCAATCATTTTTTTTATCAGAAAATAGTAGTGTTGCTAGTTTAAATCAATAATTACTCTAATCTATGGTTTAAATTAATTTGGACCTTTATGATCGTTACTAAAATAATTTATGCCTATATTATTGATTTAAAAAAGGCCTTTTAGCCTTTTATATTGTCCCTCATTGTATAACTACTTCTACGGAGTGTCCAATATATAGAGTGCCTACTAAAGGTCTCAGCAGTTAGCACACTGAGTATATAATCTAAGCAGCACATTTATCAACTCGGAAAGGGATCGTCACCGTATCGACTCGAGCCTCAAGCCGTTCAATATTGTTTATATGAAATTCCCTACTGCAACGCGGTATCGTAACGTACTAGGTAATAGCCTCGCCTCAGAACAGGCCCCGAGCCGCGATGCGATGCATGATTGTAATACTCTTATCTATGGATGCATGTTCACTGGTCAACTTGCAGTCTCCGGCGTTACGTCTCTCCGTACCCAAGCTTACGTTTCTTCGTCTTTCTACTTACTGATCTGGGGCCAGCGGTCGGCGAGCCGTAAGCGCAGTGTCGTAGCCGAGTTGACGTACAGGAACTGCTGATATGCTTCGGTTATTGACGGCCAGGCGAAAGGCGACGCGGTGACGATCCCTTTCCGAGTTGATATGTGTGCCTTAACTGGCCTTAAGCCACTGACCCATGCACTGACCACACCCTCATGTATAATTATTATTTTGGAATAAATACTAGCAGACTGTATTTATTTTTTTAAATTCAATAATATAATAATATGTTAGCCTAGCATGGTGGAAAGTTGAGAAACTCATACACAGCACATTTGATAGACATTAGATAATATGCCTACCTGCAGTTTTTTGGACTACAGCTTACTAAGGATAATAATAATATTAACACTGATTACAGCCAAATCATGTGCGCTTATGAGTTATGATATGAGGAAGAAGAGAGCCCTAGGCCTGGCTGCCAACAGTGTAAAAGAGGTTGGCTATGTTTTATATCAGTGTCCTCATTCAATGGTGAGGAAACATTCCTGTGTTTCTTCAACATTGAATGAGGACACTGATGAAATTGAAACAAACAAATTTGGTTTTATTAGTAAGTATTTATTATACTCATGAAAGAATAAAGAATGCAATTTTCTTTTTGCTATAAAAATATGTTTTAGCAAAAAGCAACACTATTAAATGATACCAGTAACAAATTATTGGTGATCATGATAAATATTTTATTTTATGAACAATATCAAATCTAATGTTTAAAAGGTAAATTATTATTATGATGTAAAATGATAAACATTTGTTTTGAAAAATAAATGCAATCCTAAATAAATCCTATATTATAATAGCCAAATAACTACATTTACTTGTTTAAGTATTAACTAAACATTGTTTTAGAAATAATTACAAAAAGGTAACTCAAAGATTGGTTAGTTTGGTACAAAGAACTATTATTAAAGTATAAATGCCATTACACATTTCATAATATTTACATTCTATAATTGTATAAAAATAAACTAGAGCTCTGCTAGGTCTTGGTCTAGAGTCTAGACTTAATATTAAAACAATTTAGGTTCCTTAGTAAAATTATTAATGAACAGACATTACTATTTTAGGCTTGGTAAATTAAGTTTTAACATTTCTTTAGATACAAAAACATATTTTACACAAGATTTTCATTTTTTTGACTTTTGAATAAAAATTAAAAAAAAATATTTGTGCACATTTAAGCTACTGTTAAAATACAAAATATATTTGTTTGATCCACAATGAATGCAAAACACCTTTTATAATTTAAATTCAGTATAATTTATGATATTATTTTAATATTTAAAAAAGAATCTTAAAGTAATTGAACATTGTATCAGATTAAGCTTAAAAATTTAGTCTCTTTTCTCATTTGAAATTTGATTTTTTATATTTTCAATTCTATGCAAAAGTGTAGGATGTGAATGATACCAAGCAGAATATAACTTATCATAAATTGGGTAGTCTAAATTATCTTTGCCTAGCTTAATAAGGGCTGACCGTAGCTCCTGGGGATAATCCAAGGCAACAGCAAAGTTATCTGCTTCAAATTCAAATTTCCTTGACAATGCAGTAGCAAAAAATGATAATAAGGAATTGTATGGTGCAAGGATTAGCTGTAAAACTACAATCAAACCAATAATAACTGGTTCCTGGCCTGACGGGAAACCTAATGTAGTATACAATAAAGAGTACTTAAATAGGAACCCAAAAGCTGAGAAAAGAAGCAACAAATTAACTTCTGTTAATGCAATTGACTTGTAAATGTGACTGCATTTCCAGTGACCAAGTTCATGTGCTAATACACCCAAGATTTCACTCTCAGTACATCCAGTTGTAACTTTCTTAGTTTCATCATACTTTTCAAGTAATGTATCAAACAGTACAATCCTTTTAGCACCAAACAGGCCACTGAAATATGCATTGCTGTGTGCTGATCTCTTTGAACCTTCTACAATATATATTTGAGACAGGGAAAAGTTGAGCTTTGATGCCAAATTCTCAATACCTTTTCTAAGTGATCCCTCTGGCAGGGCCACAAATTTATCAAACAATGGAGCAATAACCGACGGGTAAATAGTCAATAGCAGCAATGTAGCCACAGTTGTAAATAGCCACAGCCATACCACAAACATATTGCCACCAAGCATTATTATGTAAATTGCAATAGATACTATTGGTAGCGTTATGACTAGATTTAAGGCTAATGACTTGAGTTGGTCTTTGATGAAGAATCCCACTGTTTGCTTGTTGAATCCATGCTTCTCTTCTAGCACAAATGTGCCATAGATGGTAAATGGCATATTCACAATCATGTTGAATAGGGTGACAAATGTCATGAATACACAACTGATTATGATCTCTTGTGAGGGTGATATATTCAGCACTGCTGCTATCTCTTCAGATTTAACCCAAGCTGCAGAAATCCATCTGTTATAAAGTATTATGGACGTCAGGCTTATACCATAGAATTCCTTGACTATTTTGAATTGCGATTTATCGATTCCATATAGTCTGGCCTTTTTAAATGACTCTTCGTTTAACATTTCTTTCAAGTCGTCGGGAATGGTATTGTTTGTTTTGTAAATGTTTAACTGAAATAATAAAAAGAGTAGATATATTTATGTTCGGCAAGACATAATATAAAAAAAGTTACTAAAGTGCTACGACTGTTGCATTATGTTTTATTTCAAGTAACATCAAGAAATAACATTTATCATAAGAGACGCAACAAATTTATTGTAATCCAGCCACAATACATAGTCCAGTAAATGTACAACACGTCACAACAATTACTGGATGTTTATACCTGTCGTATAGATAGATAAAGTTCCCACATATATTCCAGCCACGAGAATACAAAAATGAATGTTAACAACATATTTTCATCGAAAATCATCGTTATAATTTATGTTTAACACTATAATTATTAATAATATTAAAATGCGGTCGGATTCGTAAACCGCTAATCACTGACAAGCAACTGACAATTGATTGACAAAGGACAATTATTACTGACGTCTGACAATGACAATAATTTACAGTGTTGCCAGTATGATTTCCCGAAAAAGGACGACTGGCGTTCTGGAAAGGTACGGATTTTAACTTAAAAGTACGGTTTTCCCAAAATATTTAAAATGTGATAGCATCTATCTGTCACAGTCATCTAATTGAAATCGTACCTATGCATTTCTGGATTTCAAATTGAATTATTTTCTTGTTTCAGCCTTTTTAGACCCCTTTTTGCGAAGTCGGGTTATAGTTTTTTAAACTTTTATTTTATTTTTTTCTGTTTCCACATCAAATATAACATTATATTTTCATTAAATGAACGTTAAATTAACGCATGGAAAGCAACTAAACAACTCCTAGATACTACTTGTACGACCGCATTTTAAACTTTTATTTTAAATTTAACATAGCTGGGCATTAACTCGTTAATCCGTTAATCGTTAATTAACGAAGTTAACATTTTGAGTAACGGATTAACTTTAAAGTTAACAATTTAAAATGTTAACGGTCTCGATAACTTCTGTTAATATCTAGAGGTCCGTTAATCGTTAATCCAATGCCCACTAATTATCGTAAGGCACCAGGGCGTGGCAACAAAAGCTAGTTAGGACAAGTATGAAACGACAAGTGCCGCAAGGCGCGTTTTGTGAGTAAAACAAAAGCAACTTAAATATCAAAAAGCTCCCACTCTTTAAAGAGTAAAACGTAAAGTCTCGTTAAACTGTGGCTGGACATGAAGTCAAAAGAGTAATTCAAAGATATTGCATTCCTCCGTGAAAACATATTCATTAATCTGTTCATTACATACAGATTACAGCGCTATACCGTCAAACGCTGTAATTGTTTAATTTTTCTTAAGGTACAAACATTATATCCGCAAAACGAGCATCACTATCGGATGAATACTTTAATTAAATTATATTTTTTTTATTCATATTATATTCATCAAGAGGAATACATTTCTATAACCTATAGGTACACATCTTTTATTGTTCCTAACCTGTTAACTTCTAATAACAATTACCATTAGAGAATTTTAACGGATTAACGATTAACGTTAACTTGCGTTAATTCTTCCCAAATGTAACGGTTTACCGTTTAACGAAGCTTAGTTTTTAAGTAGCGGATTAACGATTAACAAAGTTAACTGTGTGATTAACGGTACCCAGCTATGAAATTTAACAATAAAATATAATAATTAATAAAATATTTAAATACGTATTCGTAATGTGCTTGCCAAGACCTATCTTTTGATACACCAGACACCAGATAATTATCTTAATTTCATTTTTTTTGAGATGGTTTTTGAGGTTTAATATTCAAAATCCAAAATTAAAAAAAATAGCCTATGTTACTCGCGGCATTATTACAAATCGATTGATACCTCATTTATTAAAATCGGTCCAGTAGTTTAGCCGCTACGAGGGAAAATAGGTACATACATACATAGGTACATACATAGACTGCCAAAATCATTACCCTTCCTTTTGGCTTCGCCGAATTCGGGTAATAAAAATAAAAAAACGTACTTATTTACTACCTAATTATCAGGCAAAACTGTACCGAGCATCAACTTCTATCGTGATCCACGTCAATCTATCAAGATGTTTCGTTTAATATTTAAGAATTGTAGCAAATAATATTTATAATTTTAAAGATTAACATTCAAGGTAAATAAACAAAGTATTTAAGTATTTCCATGTTTATTAATAAGTTTACAAAATCACAATTTTACCAATCAATTTTTAACATTCCAGAGAAGTCGATACATTAGGCAAAGTTATTTAATTGTGTTAAATTGAATCGTTTCACTATAATATTATTATATTTATTTATCGGCTGTAGTCTCCACATTTGTAGCATTTGCAGTCAACAGGCTCCCTTATACGAATTTCCATAGTAGCTCGCTCTTCGTCCTCCAGCCTTAATCCATCTGTATCGTAGCAGTGAGTCAGTGTAATATATCTATCTTTCAAATGTTTTTCTCGACAGCAGTAGCATTCCTGAAAATATGATTAGAATTATTTTTATATAGGTATTATTTATTAGCCTATAACTCTAGAGGAATATGTATAATGAGTATATTATGTATGTATCAATATCAAAGAAAACAAGACCTCATCTTTATCTAAGCTGAGTACATTGCATAAAAAATTTAATATTAATGGAAAGTTAATTATTTATAATTTTTGTTTAAAACAACATAAAAATGATGGTGTGCAGGACAGGCCAAGCCTAGTGCAGGAACCAATTTTAAAAACCATATAAGTAATGTATCGCTGTTATAATCTTATCTTTATCTATTGTGATGCCATTGATTAATTATTATTGCTAAAAGAAGCTAGCTATTGTATGTTTACAATAAATTATTCTTATTCTAATCATAAAGCGCGTTTCAATATCTGATCTATCTGTGGTAGGTGAGAGAGGATATTATACCACCATTATACAGCGGATCGTTGACAAATTGTATAGCAATCTATATTAACTACTAACTTTTAAAAATCCTGTAGCTGTTACAACAGATGGCTGGATTTGACTTTTACAAACTCCTTCGCACTTGTTAACGCTCACATCGCCACTGCAGGATCTGACTATGCTTCCCATATCGTCATATTCATCTAAAAAATAAATATTTTAAAGATTAACTTTTTTAGCTCTGTGAGAAACATATTTTTATAAATAAAATACATGATAAACATTTAGGTAATATTTGTTAGATTTTTAATAATTTTTATTTGTTTCTGATATTGCACGATACTTTACTTGGCGCTTAGTTCGTATTATCCGATAAGTATTACTTATTTGATAGATGATTGATTGATGATTGTATATAATATATTTTATGTAAGTACATAAAACTAGTAAAAACCTACCTTTGGTTATATGGATTTCTGAAGGTAAAGTTTCACAACTGTCTTCTGCGTTGCATTGTATTAAATAAATTAAGAATAATTCGAATGTAAATAATACTACGCGGCTCGAACGAAAGCTCATTTTATAAAAAAGTAGTTGTTCCTGCTTAATATACTGAGAGGAACTAATATCATACGTTAAATTTTCCCCTTTTATATGATTTTATTTTCATCTACATATATTATGATACTCAACATGTTACTCAGCACAAGTTGCACAACCCCACTGTGCCTACACGTAGAGAGTAAGTGTAATGTCTTGTTAGTGTAAAGGAGTTATAGGAAAAAGAAAATTTCCATTATTTAATAACCGTTAAATTTTTATACCTATCCACCTATTATGTTGCATATAAGTAGATAATAATTTAAAATAAATTATCTTATAAGAGTCGATTCCGTCAAAGTAGTCCCGCAGAGATTAGTGAACAAATCTTATCTAGACATAATGGAGGTCAGTATTAAAGTGCTCTTTCATGAAATATTAGCTTAATTACCCTTTATCTTTGAGGTTCTTTTAGTTGAGGTTCGTTTATGTTATTTTGCGGAATACGAACCGTGAATTTACACATTTTATATCGATGCAAAACTAAAAGCATAAAGTAATCTATCCGTTTGCCTGTAAATATTTTTGAAAATATTTATTTTAAGGAATTTAAGAGTATGAATCTTAGTTTTCATCGGTATCAGTACCAAGGTACAAATTTAAAGGCTCATTAAAACTTGCTCCACTTTTTTATAAGGTACATTTTATACGGTTTCACCCAAAAAAAAGATTTTGTTAAACCGATGTGACTGCAGGGTAAATACAAATTTTCCGAGTTCATTATTTCAATACATAATATTATAATTTAATAATTTAATCAAAAAATTGCTCTAGATAAGACTTTGTTAACATTAAGATTGTTATAACTATGTAGTCAACACGATTGGCTTGCTATAGAAAATCTGGAACATGTTTTGCGTCGCCACCCAGCGTGATCACTTCATGTGGTTCCAGACAAGTTTACTGAAACGTTATTAATGTTGTGTAGAAAATACAAGCTTTTGATTTCAGTGTCACACTATTTTCTCCTTTATAAGCGAAAAACCTCCATCACACTGCACACATGGCTAGTGCCAAGGACCGCGTGCAGAAGTCAAGGATAATTTAATGAAAATGTTTAGAATGTATTTTATTTTTGTAATATTGCTAGTAGTTTGTTACTTCAATAAGCAGGAAGTAAGAGCGCAAGAAGTTCAGTTGCCACCAGGTAAAATAGGATTACCATTTATTTTAATTTACCTGCTTTTGCAATCTAAAATTGTGATTAAGTGCTTGAAAATGTGTTTTATTATGATCCAAAAGGCTTATTTGTTTTTATAAAACGTAATATTATTTTCCACTATTGTTCATAGGACAAGAATGTCAAATGACACCAGTGATCCATGTTCTGCAACATCCTGGCTGTGTTCCGAAGCCAATTCCGTCGTATGCATGTATTGGAAAATGTTCCAGTTATGTACAGGTTTGTTAATCTCTGAACAACATGATAGAAGGTAATGGAATGACAGATATCTCTAAATAAAATATTATAATCACCAAGTCGTCTAGGTAGGTATTGATTGTTTAAGGTGATAATGATTCTAGGAAAATATAGATAAAGTAAATTTCTGTGTAGGTATCAGGAAGTAAAATATGGCAAATGGAGCGATCATGCAGTTGTTGTCAAGAATCGGGCGAACGTGAGGCAACGGTTATTTTATTTTGTCCAAAAGCAAAAAGTGAAGAAAAAAGATATCGAAAGGTACTTAAGTTATATTACTATATATTTTTATTATATCGCTGAACTTGTCTTTAATAGATCCTTGTTCTTAGTTAATCTTTTAGATTTACCTACTTAGTATAATATCTATTATGATATAATATGGATATAATATAATAATAATAATATTATTTATGGACGCTTCACACCACCTCAATCTGGGCCCGTGCTAAGTATCCGAAGTACTTGTGTTACAGGTACCAGACAACGGAAATATATTTAATACTTTTATACTATACCCATATTTAACATTTTTATTATATTATACTTACACAAATTTAATACACATCCATGACCCAAGAACATTGAAAACTTTTTGTTCCCACGGTGGGATTCGAACCCGTGACAACGCTAAACCACTGCGCTATGGAGGTCGTCACGATGATATAAGTCTTAGGTCTGAAAGCAAATTCACTTTTACAGGTATCGACTAAAGCACCATTGGAATGTCTGTGCCGGCCCTGTAGCACCATTGAAGAAAGCTCAATTATACCACAAGAAATCGCTGGATATTCCGACGATAGTTTCGTGCGAAGTCACTTCAGGAAAAGTTCATAAAGTTAATATTACGATCGACGTCTACAGCTATCTATTTCTCAATATCGTGATTCGTGACCTCATAGGCTTATTATGAAAATGTGATTGTTATACAAAATGACTATTATTAAAGATTAAATAAAAAGTTTTAAAAAATATGGGCGTATTGTTTTAGAGCTTCCGTTAGTTTGTATGATTTATTATCAAGGAGCTCTAAAGGGGTTCCAATAACTTATTAAATTCAAACATTATATTATATTATAGGGTACCTAATATATTTAACGAAATTGCATATTATAATGTTTATTGAGAAAATATGGATGCGAGCAAAAAAAGGAGCCCATCCACAACATCGAATTTAAACTACCACTTCTTTCTTGAAATCAACTGCCCGTATGACCAGTGCTGCCACTTATGTATCTAGCAACAGCATTTCGACAGGCGTAATTTGTACAATTGTTTACAATATCGCTGACAAACATACACTTGAGAGCGATATTATACACAATTGTACAATTCACGCCTGTCGAATTGCTGTTGCGAGATACACAATCAGCCTGCCGTACTTTGGTCCACACTGAGGTACGGCAGTGATACGGTTGTGTGATAAAAAGTACGGAAACCAGTACTTTTTAGTATGTTCTGGCAACGCTGCTTATGACGTTAAGGACTCAGCCTCGAATTTTGCGGGCAGCGGAGCGGTGGCGGCGCGGGAGTGGCAGGACCTTTTGCGTAAAATCAAATGGACCGGTTCTCGAAAACAGCGGTGCGGCAGTGGGTCGGGAGCGGGTAACGAGTACCGCATCCACACCACCGCCGCCCCCGCCCCGCTGCCCACAAAATTCGAGGATGAGGCCTAAAACTTTTTAAAAAATAGATTTAAAAAGTAAAAATGAAAAAATTTGGACGGTTTAACCATAGAAATAGGAACATGCTTTAGTTATTAATCTGAGATTTTAACTTTTTAAATAGTGTTTTATAAAATTCAAACGTCAAAATGACAGTCGATTTACAGAAAATGAAGAATAGCACCGAAGTCACGTAATGATGGGGCTGGGCCCTAGTATGAAGTATACTCGATAAAGTATACTTCATCCATGGGCTACATTGTTAACAGTATTCATTCGTAACAATTTGTATATATGACGCTTGATAGACTCCTTTTTTGAATTTTGACTTTTATTTTGACGATAAAACTTTTTAAAATTACGATTTAAAAACTTTTTAAATAGTATATTAAAAAATTCAAACGTCAAAATGACAGTCGATTTACAGAAACTGAAGAATGGCACTGAAGTCACGTAATGATGGGGCTGGTCCCTAGTATGAAGTATACTCGATAAAGTATACTTCATCCATTAGTCCGGTCAATTTAGACCAAAAAATGAGAGTGAAGTTACATAAAGTCCCAACAAGCTGAATTTCTGTGGAGTTGTTCAAAACATAATTATAAACAATGTCTAGAAGTTCCCCATCATTCCCCTGTAAGGAAAAAAAATTATTCAAGGTCAAAGGTAAAAAAAAATGAGGTGTTCGCGATTTTCAGCAAAACCGTAAGTTTTATCATAAAAGTACTTCAGACAAAAATTGTAGATGATAAAATTATCCATAAAAAATGTATCAATACTTTTTTTCTTACGAGCCAGCGTTTCTGAGATATAACGATTCAAAAAGTTATAAAAGTTGTTATCGTTATAATATGCATGAGTACGCCACGTATATACATCTAGAGTTGTAATATTTTATACAGGGTTTACACCCTGTATAAAATATAAGAGCCTGTATATAAGAGCTGTCACTATAACTTTGGGATAGGATTATAGGACCTTGACTGATTCTAGAAATAATTTTTTTTCATTATTTTATTTAAAAAAATATTTTTTTTGCAATTTATTATTTTAGTCACAAGACTGAACTGTTTAGAACAACGTTCTGCATTTTTGCCCTAGTACGTAATGAACGTCTTACGCGTGCTATTGACCTCTCAGCGTAATCAGCTGATTGCTGTTGTGCACGTTGTACATTGCCTATTGAAATTTTTTTAATTTTTAAAACAGTGGATTAAAAGCAAATGTCTAGTACCAATGGATATATCTTTTGCTTGGTTATTACCCCACGAAGTTATAGTGACTGCTCTTTTTACACCCTGTATAATATATATATATATGTATGTATATATATTATATAAAATGGAGCTAAAATGAGTCGTCCTAAAGACGAAGCTACGAATTTGGCAATGGAGGAAATATTTACATTGAAAATAGCGATGACTGTCAGTTCACTTTGAACGAATTACAAAAGGTTTGCAAAACTACGATTCTAGATAACAGAACGATTAAGCTACGACTAAAAGTAAAATATGGTGATAAACTTATTATCATTGAGAAATCGGGAGCATCAACATTCATATGCTTAGTGGATAATCATCATGATATTTCGAATCAAGCCTGGTACGAAAAAAAATGAATAAAACAGAAGAACCATTGAGAGTCCTAGACGCAGCTGCAGCTATTATTCGCGAAGATATTCAAACCACAGTATTTGATAATTCTAACTACCCTCCACCAAGTCGTATGTTTGAAGATTTAAATAATGAAATCCCAGAATCATTGACATATCTTGTGGAACGAGTGATTTAAAAAAATAAACGATCAAATTTAGATCATTTAAAATTAATATGCACAAATATTTGCAATTGTATCATGACTGCTGTTCGACCAAGGTCTTTTAAATCTAAATTACAATTAGGCCTCGCAGTTTTTTTTCATCGAAGGTTCGGGTCTAAAAATCTTTTCGGCTTTTGGTTTATGTGCTTCTTATAATGATACAATAATGTACGAGGCAGCAGCAGTTAGTGGCACTCTTATTCAATACGTTGCAAGTAGACGGCAATAACACGCTCCACATAATGGGTATTATTCAAATTTTTACTCCAAAATATTCATTTTACTAGAAGAACCTATGCCACGAATAAAAGAAACTCTTTCAGCAAAAAAAAAAAACGCGCTAAGTACACTACCTCATAGGTGGCGTGGAAACGTGTGCATATTATGACGATAACAACTTTTATAACTTTTTGAATCGTAATATCTCAGAAACGGTGGTTCGTAAGAAAAAAAGTATTGATATATTTTTTATAGATAATTTTATGATCTACAATTTTTATATGAGGTACTTTTAAGATAAAACTTACCGTTTTGCTGAAAATCGTGAAAAACTCATGTTTTTGACCTTTGACCTTGAATAAAATTTTTTTCTTAAAGGGGAATGATGGGGAACTTCTAGACATTGTTTATAATTATGTTTTGAACAACTCCACAGAAATTCAGCTTGTTGGGACTTTATGTAACTTCGAATGTCTAAATTGACCGGGCTACATGGGCTACGTAACAGTATTCATTCGTAACAATTTGTTTTTATGACGCTTGATAGACTCCTTTTTTGAATTTCGACTTTTATTTTGACGATAAAACTTTTTAAAATTACGATTTAAAAAGGTAAACTTTCGTAATTTTGACATTTACTATATTTTATATTAGTATTAGCTGCAGCCTGCAGCCATGATTTATTTGGAATTTGACTAGACTAGGACTTAGAAATGTTTTATTAAATTATGAAAACCATATGTTCCCGCCTATTTTTTTCACATTAGCAATAGTTTTATGCTAGTTAAAAGTTCTTAAAAAATTGTTTTGACATTACGAATCACTTTGACATTTACATATTTTGACAGCAGTAGTATAGTGCCATTGTTTACTTCTATGTTTGTGTTATATTTCCGATAAATTATTAAAATACTTCGGCAACAATATCATCAAAATGAGTCGCAGAAAACGCGCTAAGGTACTATTGGAACCTAAACCTTCATAATACAATTTTTCTCTCATAAATGTTTTATTTACACGAAAGGTTATGTTTATCGATTGTAGTTAGAAAACCGGGAACTGGATGAGAAATTAAAGCAAGAAGACTCCGAATCTGATCAATCAGAACGAAGCAAGATTACTGCCGGCAGTCCACTACCAGTTAATAGTCGTCGCGAGTCCTCATCGAGCCGTACTACAGATTCTAAAAAAGATGATAAACCAATCATTATCGAGGAGCCCAAACACGAAGAGATCGAAGAAATTAATTATAAAGAGATGCTAAACAGGTAATATAGACCAAACTGTGAACAAATTTATAAAAAATATACATATACATAAGCTGTGTGTCACTAAAATAATTATAATAATACACTTCTATCCACAATCCCCTTACTATGGAAAAGGCAGGGTAATAATTTTGGCACACATTTTGTTTGGCTGAAAGTCTGGTCTCTTATGTCCAGTCGCACAGATATTGAATATTTATTTTATAGTGTTGGATAGAATTAGATGGAAATCCACAGGTGGTTTTAGTGGATAACTGTCAACAAAGTGGATAAAGTGGTCACTGCATATTTAATTATTGAGGTTGTATTCAATTTGTAGTTATGGTCTAAGTAACAAATGGTAAAGTGAGAAATGGGTTATAGTTTTGATTGTTGTTTTTATATTTTACAGTTTAGAAGGAGCAGCCTTTCAGTCAAGATTACCTTTTGACAAAATGTCTTCTCTAGAAGCTGAAAGTTTTTCTGATTTGCAAGGCCCGTCTAGCAATGCATTTATTCAAATAAGAAACCGTATTTTAAAACTGTGGTTTGAAGATCCTAAGAAGCAATTAACTCAGGAACATGCAGTGCAAAAAATGGAGGTATTAATTTTTCACAAAGAACTACATACATAACATTGTTAGTCATTTATTCTTTTTGATATCTTGTATGAAATTATTTAATTATACTTTTCTGCAAATTACAGGCTCCATACAATGGTGATCCCGCTTTGGTTATGAGAAGCCATGCATTTCTGGAGCGCCATGGCTTTATAAACTATGGGATATATGAACGCATCACTCCTATACCTGCACCGCCTAAAGGGAAACAAAGGCCTAAAGTTATCATTATTGGAGCAGGTAGATTTTTTAAAGCATTTTTTGGAATATTGTTTACATTGTAATTATAAATTTAAAATTTTTTTATTCTAAATTTATGTCTAAGGATTTATTTAATTATGCTGTATTTATAGAAATTCATAGAATAATAAAACCAAGAAGCTGGGTATGCGTGAGAAATTGACACAAATCAAAGCAAGACATTTTGTCCTATTTTTCAATTATTATTATCAAACAATATTCCAATTGGTGAATGCAATTGTTTATTTGTTTATGTAATGCATTTTGATGAAGACTTAATTTAGGTGCTATTAATCTATGGCTGTGTTTCAGGTGTCTCTGGTTTGACTGCAGCGAGACAATTGCAGTCATTTGGTTGTGATGTAATCATATTGGAGGGACGGGACAGAGTGGGAGGTAGAATAGTGACATACAGGAAGGGTCCTTATGTGGCTGATTTAGGTAAGTTTCTTAACAAATATATTGAAATTAAAAGGTTATCTTTTTACTTTTTCTATAATAAATGAGTGATAATACAGATGTGTATGGGTTATGTAATTTATGATGTTGGGGCATTTCTCACACAAAGGCAAAAGTAAGTTTTTCAGCGCTTGTACTTTCACAGTATACTCTACATAAGAGGCACATACACACAACAAAGTATTATTACTCATTAATTTTACATCTTGTATATGTTACCTTATACAAATTAATAGTTTATAATCAGAGAGCATGTGAAAATATTATAATTTGTTATTTTTATTAATGTATTTTGGACATAGAAATATCTATACCATAAACTATACAATTATTATCAAAGGAAAAGTGTCCTGTCAATTATTAGGTGTGCATAGGTTCACACTTTTTATACCATAGTGCAGTTCTCGGCGGATACTGTATTTGAAGCTTTAAAACTAGTGTTATATATGTAATGTAATTTATTTACACCTTTTTTGCCTAGTCCATCTATGTCATGGGACATACTTTTATGGTTTTCATTTTTAATAATATTCCAGGTGCAATGGTTGTAACTGGATTGGGTGGCAATCCTGTCACTACATTATCAGTGCAGATGAATAAGGAGCTACATAAGATCAAGCAGAAGTGCCCATTGTATGAGGCCACTGGACATCAAGTACCCAAGCATAAGGATGAGATGGTTTGTAAAATTATTGCTTGTAGAGAAACAACACATGTTGTTTCAGGATTAACTAACCAATGAGTAGTATAAAAAAAAATTGTGGCACAAATTTATAATATTTATTTATGAACATTATGCTTGTCAGTCTATCTGTCTGTACGCCTTTTTATCATTTGTAGTTTTGAACATAATTAGTTTTTTCCATACACGGGGAATTTGGGATGAATTTTGTTAGACTTTTTACCCATCTTAATATTGAATAGGGCATTTTAAATAAAGGTTACACTATTTTTTTTACAAAGCTAATGATTTTTGTATAATCAGACTCTAAAGTGGTTTACAAGTTGCAACACCTGTTATCCTTAAACTTTAAGAGATAGAAATTTCGTCAACAGTTTTCAAGCTGATAGCTCTTAAATTCTCTTTATTTTATTAAGAAAAAAAAATATATTTAATAAACTTTTGAAAATTCATATTGAGTGTTTATAGAAAATAAGAAAATAGAGAATCCTTAGAAATGCCTCGATAAGCTCTTTGTTTCTCATTGTAAATAAAAAAATATGTATTGTAAGAAAGTTTTTTTTATTAAACAACTGAAAAAACTGAGCTGTTGAAGTACCATCTATAACAAATGTTGTTTAATTATTATTATATTTATCATACTTAATTTGTTTTCAGGTTGAGAGAGAATTCAATCGTCTGTTAGACGCCACCTCGTATTTATCACATCAAGTCGATTTCAATTACTACAACGATACACCCGTTTCTCTCGGACAAGCCCTAGAGTGGGTGATAAAGTTACAACAAAAAAATGTTAAACATAAGCAGGTACTTAATAAGCATATATACCTATCTACATATTCAATTTCATTTATTTAATGATGACCTCCGTAGCCACTGGGTTATACTCCATAGAACTAACATGCTCAAATACCGATTTGAGCGCAATAGTGCTCGAGCACTCTCGAGCAGAGCCTGGAGGACGCGGGTTCGAATCCCGCCGAAGGAACAAAATGTCTGTGTCCCTGGGTAAAGGATGTGTATTATTAAATATACGTGTAAGATAGTAAAAATCGTAAATGATATGTATAGTATTAAATATGTTTCCGTTGGCTGATCCCCGTAACATGGGGCCAGTTTAATATGTTAAGTGTCCATAGATATTATTATTATTAATTTACCGCGATATGAATGGACAAGAGTTAATTTAATACACATATTACGTATTAAGTAACATACATTTTTTCAACAGATTCAACACTTGAAAGCTCTCCTAACACTTCAAGAGAAGTTAAAAGCTAACATAAACAAGTGAGTATTACTTTTTGGAGCTCTGGTATACTACAAAGAACCCTTGTTCTGTAATGGTAATGTTCTATAACGGAAAATGAATGTTTAGATATACATACGGGGGTTATTCACAATCGGACTGGGATTCCAAAACGTCATTTACTTTACGGATCTAGAAAACAATTACTCAATAAATTTCAGTTGCATGTCTACGTCCGTGATAAATTTAACCTGAAGGTAAACAAACCGAAAACATCTAAATTTTCACTTATTCACTTATTGTGCACACTTATCGACACTTTCACAGGTATATTAAGAGGAAACACCACGGTTGAGAGAAATACAAAATAGGTATTTATAAAAATCTATTTCTGTCTCGCAGTGCCTTAGCTAGCCAGCACTAGCGCGATAGAGACAACTGCAACTTGGACTGAAATTACCTATTAAAATTACCAGAAACCGACGTTTAGGGGATTCCTGTTTCCTCCTCCAAAACTAAACCGATTTAAATATTTTTTTCTGTATTAGCTAAAAAAAGAATTGAGCTAGGTTCCTATTTTTTGATTTTGTTGTTTATTGTAGCCAAATCTGTTTCCTAGATATTTAAACAGTCTGGCCATTTTTTTTAGGTTTTTAAACGTCCATATCTCTTTAAATAATTAATTTATTAAAAAAAAGAAAAAATAGGGACGTATAAACAATATCCATAAATATTCAGGAAAAAAATAGTTACTCTAGATGCATTATCCAGGGAGGAAATAGAAATCCCCTAGACCTCTATTTTTGTATGGAAAAAAATTCGTGGTGTTTAATCTTAAAGGATTACACTTCATTATACAATACATTTTATAACAATTAATCAATAATTAATATGTTTAAACATCAAATGAAAATCTTTCACAGAAAAAATACGCCATTTTGTCACTGCAGATTGTAGAATATAAGCATATAGTATATGGATTTATAGCAAACTAAAATCATTGTAATAATATTGGCCAATTGGCATCACTGACTAATCTTTGGTTGTGACATAGACGGGTTTGTTTAATTAAGGCGAGGAGTAACCGCAACTAGCGCCACTCTTTTTAAAATAAATTTTACAATGACACAAAGATCTTATTAAAAAAAGTAATCGGTTCAAACTTTAAGTAAATAGTTAAACTAATTTATTATATTATATTATATCTCGTAAGTAATAACTAAAACGGCCGTTTTAGTTGTTACTTACAAGAGTAAATACAGTATAGGAATTAGAGCTGTAATTGAATGCCAATAAATTAGTTTAACTATTTACTTAAAGTTTGAACCGATTACTTTTTTTAATAAGATCTTTGTGTCATTGTAAAATTTATTTTAAAAAGAGTGGCGCTAGTTGCGGTTACTCCTCGCCTTAAGGTACGATGGGATTGATATCGTCAAACTTTGTACAAAAATCCCCTTGTAATAATAAAGATAAAAAAATTACAGGATGTCCGACATAAAAGAACTACTGCACTCAATGAAGGCAGAGAAAGACGCACTGCTGTTAGAGAAAGAGAACGGAGCGGTGACAGACGGTGTGCTACACGAGTTCAACGTGCGACGACTGAACAGAGAAATGACTCAGTTGTGTAACGAGTACGAGACCCTGACCTCACAAAATGCTACTATTGAGGATAAGATCACACAGTTGGAGGCTAATCCACCCAGGTAAAGGAATGTGTAGGTTCATTTGTATGGGAAAATTTAGTACCGTTATGTTTCCGCTAGAGGCGCTGCTCGTATACGCTACTACTACTACTACCCAATAGGTTAAAACAGCTGTACAATGGGTACGAGACGCTGACGTCACAGAACGCTACAATAGAGGATAAGATTACACAGCTGGTAGCCAATCCACTCGGGTAAATGAATGTGTAGCAACATTTGCAAAGGCAAATTTAGTACCGTAAGTTCCCGCTAGGAGCGCTAGGTTTGTGTGAGTGGGTTTGATACACCCAGGTAAATTAATCTGGTGCTTTATTTGTATGGGAACATTTAGTACCGTTATGTTTCCGCTAGAGGCGCTGCTCGTATATGCACTAGCATTGGGTACTAACCCAATAGGTAAAAGCAGCCGTGCAATGAGTACGAGGCGCTGACGTCATAGAACGCTACATTGGAAGATAAGATTTACACAGCTGGTAGCCAATCCACTTAGGTAAATGAATCTATAGCAACATTTGCAAAGGCAAATTTAGTGCCGTTAGTTCCCGCTAGGAGCGCTAGGTTTGTGTGGGCAGTTTTAATACACCTAGGTAAATTAATTTTAATGAATTAGGTTAATGAATTTAAGGTCCGTAGAAATAAAACAATCTCAAACCCAACCTCACCCTGAAAACCTATTTGACAGATAAATCTACTTTCGTTTCACTTTTAGAAGTGAACAACTTTATTAATGTTACATAGTACTTTAATTTATTTCCTTTTTATACCGTTATATTCATATTATAGATCACAGGAAACAATAAAATAAGTACCTACAAGTATAATGTATATTTTTATAATCTTTATTTTTACGTTTTAAGAAAAAAATTAAAGTATATAACATAAGTAAAATTCTTGATTTTTAAAAGTGAAACGAAACTTTTTTTATCTGTCAAATAGGTTCTCAAGGTGAGGTTGGGTTTGAGATTGTTTTATTTATATGGGCCTTAAAGCTGTAATAATTTGTGTGAGAACATGTAGTACCGTTACGTTACCGCTGGGGGCGCTTTTCGTAATCCTCCATCGTAGTATTCTGTGACGTCAGCAGCTCCTACTCATTATAAAATGATTACTGTATAATCAGTATTGTACCCGCGTCTTTTAGGTTATCATTAATTATTGTTAAATCATCACATATGTACATATATGTACATAGTACAGAACAAAGTCGCTTGTCTCTGTCTGTCCCTATATATAAAATAGGGACAGACATCATTTCAACGTCATATGTCCACTACTGTCCAGTAATATTATAAGTCTCCACCAAAGTATTTCATGGGGGGTAATTGCTTATACTCGCCTCGCATCGGAGGCGGCTTGGCTAGCGCAGTTTTATGATTTCAGATGTCCAAGGAAACGCTGCTGCCCACTATCGTATATATATATTTTGCCTTTTACGATACTCACGAGATAGATAGGTGATAGGGAGGTGCTATTCTGACTACCCCTCCATGAAACATTTTGGACGTCATAGGTGAAATTATGATAATAATGGGCGAGGCGTAGTTTAGCCTTTTTTTGGTCGATGGGAAATCGTTACGCATACTCTCCGACCCCGCGGGAGGGTCGCGTGGTTATGCTGGACTCCCCAGTGATTAGCACTTAGTTTACCAACTAAACCCCTCGATGTCCTTCTTCACGCTTTATGGCGGGGCCATGGGAACTGCTATACTACCACAACCTCAAGCCTCATTGTGTGTTCTCGGAACTTATTTAATGTTCTATTGGTACTGAGCTTTAAACTTACTCAATCCATAATTAAAAATTAAAATGTCAAATGTATTTTTATATAAAAACCTTAATTAATAATTATTTTGCATTTGTCTTGTATTAAAAATTGTCTCATAGAAAGAGCGTGATAGGATTCTCCTAACACAAGTTTTAACTTACATGGAGATCCCCACACATTGGTAATTAGTAATATTTGTCAGAAAATAAACAATTTTTGTTTTTATTATAATTGCAGCTCGGTGTACCTGTCGGTGCGCGACCGCCAGATCCTGGACTGGCACTTCGCGAACCTGGAGTTCGCCAACGCGACGCCGCTCGGCAACCTGTCGCTCAAGCACTGGGACCAGGACGACGACTTCGAGTTCACCGGCAACCATCTGACAGGTAGGAGAAGTTTCTAGGCTTTCTTGAATGGCCTCCGTGGTTTAGTGGTTCAGAGCGTCGCGCTCGACCCGGGGTCGTGGGTTCGATTCCCGCGAAAGAACAACAAAAAATGTTGTTTTTTTCAAAAAATCCATGCGTTGGATGGGCATGTAAAAAGTCGGCGCCTAATAAGTTCTGGCCGACGGGTGTGGTCTACCGGAGGTTCCGGGGGAGACTCCGGAATGAAGCGCGTTGCACGTCGCCGTCAGCACGTGGTAAAGTGTAGTTCTTAAGTATATTTAATATGTATGTTAGTCTGTAAGGTATTTATAATATGGGCCTATGCAGCCTGAATTAAATATTTAATTTTAAATTTTTAATTTTAATAATCCTGCGCCTGTTCTCTCACCAGTCGTGTCGGTTTACCGTCCCACTGGGTTATGAGAGTAAAAGGAAGGAAGAGAGAGTGTCTTTGTGTATTGCGCACATACTCCTGCGTGAAATCGGCTACCGACACCGAAATCGGTGTATTATTATTATTTCTTGCATGTAGAATATCTATCTATATATATAAAAGTGAAGGGTCACTGACTCATCACGAAATCTCAGAAACTACAATATTATTCGGTACACAATGATGTTAACTATACGAATAATATTACTAGGTACACACAATTATTTCAAACTCAATAGTTTAAGTCAATTCTTCAAGTCCAGTAGGGCTTGTAAGTATATGTACAAATGCACTAGTTTTTGTTTTATAGAAAAATACCAAGTATTATTGAATTTACAGACATTCTTGAAAATTGGCAGACGCTGAAAAATGACGTCATCGGACCAAGAATTTGAAATTAAATATTTTGGAAACTAAACGACGTATCGTAATAACTTTTTGCCTCATATTTTTATTATATTTCTACAAATACACTAGATTTATTTCATTGGAGAAACCTAGTATTACTAGAAGAGTTTACAGACATTTCAAATTACAGTAATTTAAAATGACGTCATCGCGTCTTTTTGGTAAAAGGTTAGTCTTGTGTGTGTTACTTTCTAACCTATTTGGAAATAAAACTTTTCATTTTCAAACTAGGAATCATTGAGCGATGTTATATCGTTCAATTGACCGTTTCCAAATATTAAAGACGACTCATGCCCACTTCGTTGAACATGAAACCGTGTAAACTTCCCGGGACTTCCATGAATATTTCAAGACCAAAAATAGCCGAATCAGTTCAGCTGATCCCGAGTTTTAGCGAGACTAACGAACAGCAATTGATTTTTATATAGCTTATGTTACTCAGTGATAATGTATTAAAATCGGTCCAGTACTTTTTGAGTTAAGTCGTTACATACAAAAAAAAGATTAAAAAACTATAACCCGACTTCGCAAAAAATGGGTCTAAAAAGTCTGAAACAAGAAAATAATTCAATTTGAAATCCAGAAATGCATAGGTACAAAAATGGTCAAGGTCAAGCCGTGGTCGTACCCGCTAATAAAATCTAAGCATTAGTTCACACCGAAATACGGTAGAAAAAAAAATCAAGGCTCGATGCCAATAACGGATGCGACCACGGCTCTACCTTGACCATTTTTGTACCTATGCATTTCTGGATTTCAAATTGAATTATTTTCTTGTTTCAGACTTTTTAGACCCATTTTTTGCGAAGTGGGGTTATAGTTTTTTAATCTTTTTTTTTATTTGATATTTTTCTGTTTCCACATCAAATATAATAATTATTATATTTTTATTTAACTGTCCATTACATAGAAAGTACGAGTAGCAACTCCTAGATACTTACTACTTGTACGACCGCATTTTAAGGCTTTATTTTGAATTTAACAATAAAATTTAATAATAAATAAAAAATATAAATACATATTCGTAATGTGCTTGCCAATACTTATCTTTTGATACCAAACACGAGATAAATATCTTAATTTAATTTTTTTTCAAGATAATTATTGAGGTATAATTTTCAAAGTCCAAAATTTTTCAAAAAAATATATAGCCTATGTTACTCGCGGCATTAACACGAATCGATTGACACCTCATTCATCAAAATCGGACCAGTAGTTTAGCCGCTACGAGGGAACATACATACATACATACATAGACTGCCAAAATCATTTCTCTTCCTTTTGGCTTCGCCGAAGTCGGGTAAAAATAGAAATCTTTCCTCTTTATAATATTAGTGCAGATAGTCTTACACAAAGTAGGATTGTTCTAGCCTAAACCACTAGTTAGCAGTGTTAGCCTACGTTTAGCGCCGTTTTGTAACTTGCATATACAGGATAATTCATGGTTCATAATATATTAAGCCGAATATAGTGTGAAGAAAATGACTCGTAGAGGATTTTTTGTTTTGACACCTCATATAAATAACTTAATATAAATAAAAAATCGAAGGTCTAAAATGACCACAAGAAGTTAATCTCACTATGCTGGGGCTCGTGGGCTCCTAGTCTATACACACGGACGCACTGGTCGTTGACCTAAGACCTGACCAGGATTGAAACCGATTTGTCGCGTTACGGTAAGTAATTTATATGAGGTGACAAAACAAATAATGCTCTACGCGTCATTCTCTTCACACTATATTCGGCTTAATATCTGAACTATGAATCATCCTGTCTTTAGAACGTCACCATTTAAAGAATACCCTTACAAATAATATGTACCTGTAAATAACTTATTTTAACCATAAGAAATTCCAAATTTACTAAAAGTTCAGTGCAGTCGTAAAAATAGATAAACATCTATAGGCCGGTGTTTAGACTCACCAATGTAATGTATGAAAATGCATACGTGGATACGGAAACGTAACAAACGAGATGTGAATATACCATTTAAGGGAAGCTATTTCTATACGGTGGCATCTTTTGTGTCGCATACAATGGTGGCTCTGCGCTAACGAGTCGCTTCTAATTGAAGTTATTGCGAATGTCCGCCGTGTGTTGCCGTACGAGTGTTTATTCTCAAAATGTTAGTACTTATCGGTGGTATAGGATTTTAAAGTACTTCGAAAATGAGAGATCGAAAGTTTATTCCTAAAAATTGACACTGATATTTTTGTCTTTAATTAATTATTGAAGACACGAATGGATGAAGGTGATATACAACTATGTAGCAAAATTCTGTAGCGGAAATAAAACGAAGATTAATTCTTATTCATTTATTTCAGTCAAAAACATAGGTACCACATATATTTATGTAGGTAGCATAGTAATATACTAAGGAATAATAATATTATGGTGTTTATTTACTCATTTCTCTTACCAAGACTTACCAAATGAATGGTGATAAAAGTGGGAATCGCAAAATCGTTTTGCCTTTTACCATTCAGAGTTAGTAAATATTAGGGTTTTCTCATAATTCTTAGGATTTACTGTAATTTGAGCGTTTACAGTAACATATAAATTAACACAGTAGACCCCTGTTTCAGTACCTATTTAAAAACGGCCGTTGTGTCCTCTTAAGTTTATTAATGCACTGACAGCAGCGCTACAACGCTATTATTGGCTCTAATTAATACACTAAACCCTGCTTCGAGAACTACCCTATACTTGGTGAGAACAGCAGTTTCATCGGTGGTGTAGTGTTCGAGTTTATTGCGAAAGGGCAGACAGGTGGAGGAATTAGTTTCAAACGTATATCTGGGGAAGTTCATACGTTAAAAAGATAGCGTGAAGATTCTTTAGTTACTTTTTGAAGTTCTGTCACGTTAAATTATGTGTATGCGAGCGGGACCAACTGACATTCTAAAACGAACTTCGGAGTACGAGAATCAGGGCATTTGAATCCTGGCATTGAATAGTTTCCAAGACTCGCTCTAAATGCCCTAAGGGTAGTTTTCCGTTGTGTGTAAACTCTAGAGAGCTACGAAATAATCTCGGACGGATAATAAAAATAAACTTATCAATGCTGATAATGTCAAATATATCAGCTTACATTGGTTGTTGGCCTTGTGTACAACGCGTTAGCCTGTGTTGTAACCAGGCAATGAATAGTTTCCCAAACGAGGCTCGCCCTAAGTGCCCTAAGGGGTTTTCGCCGTTATGTGGAATTTTCGAGTTAATACTAAGTTTTTTTTGTAAAGTGCCGGTCCCAAGCCTCG
Source organism: Celastrina argiolus (assembly GCA_905187575.2). NCBI lineage: Eukaryota > Metazoa > Arthropoda > Insecta > Lepidoptera > Lycaenidae > Celastrina > Celastrina argiolus. The sequence continues at coordinate 10,678,525 of LR994589.1, forward strand.
GTTCGTGTCAGTAATTACTGTTATCGTCTGCCGGTTCCATTTTCCCGATGAATTACGTACTGACTTCTGTGAATTGTAATGAGCGTGGCGAGAACGTGATCCTTGTTTTAACACTTGCGCAACTGTGTAAGTGAATTTGCTAGCGACGTTTAAGTTTATTTTGATGCGTACATATCGAGGGCCATTCATTCAGGCTATTCATTTATTACGTAAGACTATTTAAGGGTCGCCTCCTTTGCCATTTTTTTCTGTTAGGGGTTAGGTTGTCAAAACAAGTAAAAACTGAATGACCTAACTAACTAAACTACCTAAACAAAAGGTGTTCAATTTGAGACTTGGAATGGAGTCCCACATTTGAAGGTTCACCAAACTATCGTCTCACAATCTCGTCATAACTCTGTCGAACATAAAACACAACAGCCGAAGCTGCAGCTAGATATGTATCGCGACATCCCGGGACGCTTTTGTGGGCCGGTGCGTGTCCGCCATATTTCTCGCTGTACTGCGGCGTGGGCAGTTGAAAAATGACATCTTGATTGTATACGTAGGTATGGCAGTGAGTCGCGTGCACTATAGCCATCCTACACGTTGCGGCTGCGTCGTCGCAACGCATTCAAATCAGATATCACACGAGCGTTGCGTAGACGCTGCGACGTTGAACTGAGCGTTGGAGAAAAAATTGAGAAATAAAGTAATATAAGTTGCTGAATGCGCTGCCGATCCGTCATTTCAACGCAGCTCTTTTCCCTCTCTTCTTAATCCTCTCCGACGTGCGTTGCGTTGCCGTCCTACGAAGCTTCCTGTGGCACAGATTATAAAGTATGAGAATCATCACCGTGACCGCACAGGCAACGCAGCGTTAACGCAACGCAATAAGAACGCCCGTGAAGAACAATTGTGAAGCCCGCGGGCCTTACAAATTGACCGATTGTTAACCCGTTCCCTGGTCCCGCTATCGCGCCGTCGCAGAATTATTATATTTACTGGGATAACGTATTTTAGGCCCCTATGCATGGCAGCCGTACTTGGTAGTTCGCGTCGTGTCGCCCGACGTCAAATATATCAAGGTTCGAGTTCAAACTTTGAATTGAATTGAGATCTTTAAACTATTACGGACGTTAGATCAGTATTTCCTTAATAAGGATTAATTTAGCCATTCAACAGGCCCGGTGGATGTTTCTATGTAACGGGATTCTTGAAATACATTTAAGACCTGATTCATTAATGTTCAGGTTGCTTTCAATTCTATGGCCGCGTTTCTCGGGAGCGCTGCGAAATAGGGAATATCGTCATTATCAGCCAGTTAAAGACAATCAGTATAATATAACGTATTGATTGATTTATATTCTTTTTCTTAAAATAGAGTCAACGTTCTACGAAAGACGCTTCGCGACAATTATTGGAACTAAGGCGTCACTTAAGAAACCTATTTGACAGATAAAAAAAAAAGTTTCGTTTCAATGTTAAAAGTGAACAACTTTATTAATGTTAGATAATTTATTTTTGTACCGTAATATTCATATTATTAATTACAGAAAAACATTAAAATAAGTATAATGTATTATATCTTTATTTTTACTTTTTAAAACAGAAAAAAGGTGGTATGTAAAGTTAGTAGTAGTAAAGTTCTTCATTTTTAAAAGTGAAACGAAACGTTATTTTTATTTGTCTGTCAAATAGGTTCTCAAGTGATGTTAGGTTTGAGACTTTTTTATTAATCTTTTCTAAATATATTGGAATTCAATATTTCACTATTTGTTTACTAATTTCATTTATGTTTTATAACCGGTAAATTGAGTATATTCTTTGTATATGTTCTTATAATAATCGTTTGTTTTACTGTCTTACATCTAATTCTCCTTTCTTTCTTAGGTACTCTAGAATTGTCTGTGAATACTTGTAATTGGCCTTCTTGTGATATTATGTTAAAACGGTCCTGTATAATCAAATAATAATAAAACCTGTATAAAGTTTTCCTAAATAAATAAAAAAATAAGTAACTCTAATGTGACCGCTAATATAACTTCGAGTTACTTAAACCTTGCTGCCGCACGGTGTGTGTGCGCCGATTCGGACGGTACAGAATGAAGATGTACCGGACGAAAGTATATATAGTACGTCCGAGATAAATTTAATCTAAACGTAAACAAACCAAAAACACCGAAATTTTCTTATATTTACTTATTGTGCACACTTATCAACACTTTTACTGGAAGGTTAAAGGATTACACTTCATTATCCAATACATTTTATAACAATTAAACAATAATTAATATGTTTAAACATCAAATGAATTTCTTTCACAGAAAAAATACGCCATTTTGACACTGCCGATTGTAGAATATAAGCCTATAGGTAGTCTATGGATTCATAGCAAACAATCAAAATCTTTATATTAATATTGGCCAATTGGCATCACTGACTAGTCTATGGTAGTGTCATAGACGGGTTTGTTCACGTTTGGGTTAAATTTATCTCGGACGTACTATAGTTTGAGGAAGCACAACGCAAAGCTAATCCCATTAGACACTGCAATGAAGAGTAGGCACTTGTTTTGATAAATACAGGCTCTGAAAATTTTCTTTCGATTTCAAATTTATTTGTAGACTTCTTTGTTGTATGTTCGTTTTGTGTGGCTATATGGTCATTGTAATAAAATTTGTTAAGCGTGTGGGCATCGGCGTGAGTCTGGGCTCCGATGTTTGCACCTCCAGCATATTTTCGAATGTCAGTATATCCTGCTCGCACGCGCATCAAATCATGTGTGCATAAGCGGGACAGACTGACAATCGAACGATAATCGGCATTCGGGGCCCGCCGCGTCATATTTATCACCGCTATAAAATAACTCATCATTATAACGCCGGTGCTATAAGCCACACGGAAACACTATTCGGAAACAACATTTCGAAATGTCTAGTCGAAAGTATGAAAATATTGGAAATAGAATAGACAAAGTCCCCAAATCTGTCTCTACTTGTTTTGAACTTGATATACTCGTATTTATTTAAAAAATCCTAGTTTTCTAGTTACTTCGGTAGAGCTTCTCTTCTTCTACTTATCATCTTCTAAGTAAAGTAAAATAAAAATTATGTGCGGAAATTCTTAGATGAGCTATAGCTCATCAGCATATACACAGCAATGTAGGACGAGATATATCTCGTCCTACATTGCTGTCTTCTGCAAATAAAATGATTTAACTGTTGAATCAGATAATAAGAACGGTAAAAAGAGCGTAAGGCTCATAGACAATTTCAAAATATTATTTTTATGCTTTTAGTATTGGGCGTTTCTAACCGAAGCGTAAAAATATGACTTTATTATTAAGACTACTTCATCCGCTGTTCTGTCATTCAGGCTGTATCTTCTCATGGATAATACGCGGGAATTTTCTCTGGGTTAATACCCAGAGAACATTATGGCTAGACAGTTGTCAGTTTCACAGATTATAAATTTCCATTGCTGTTATAATAACGAATATCAAAAAAAGTATTTTTTACAACAATGAATAAAAAAAGTATTTTTTTAACGGCAGCTCCTAACACGTTTACTACCACTAAATTTTTTTACTACAAAATCCTTCATGAGCGAGTCCGATTCGCATTTATTCGGTTTTTATATTGCACATAGAAGGTAAAACCCAAAATTTTATACATCGTTCCTATATAAACGATGATTCATGGTTCATATATTAAGCCGAATATAAAGTGAAGAGAATGACGCGTAGAGCATTTTTTGTTTTGGCACAACATATAAATTACTTAATACAAGGTGTAAAAAGAGCAGTCACTATAACTTCGTGGGGTAATAACCAGACAAGAGATATATCCATTGGTACTAGTCATTTGCTTTTAATCCACTGTTTTAAAAATTTTAAAAATTTCAGTAGGCAATGTACAACGTGCACAACACAGCGATCAGCTGATTGCGCTGAGAGGTCAATAGCACGCGTAAGACGTTCATTACGTACTAGGGCAAAAATTATAAAATTTAAGAATTTAATGCAGAACGTTGTTACAAGCAGTTCAGCCTTGCGAGTAAAATAATAAATTACAAAAAAAAAAAAAAAAAATATATAATTAAAAAAAATCATTTCTAGAATCAGTCGTCGTTCGTCGTTTCAGCCTTTTAAAGTCCACTGCTGAACATAGGCCTCTCCAACACATTTCCAGTGCGACCGGTCCATTGCCACCTGCATCCAACGTGACCCGGCAGTTTTCACCAGGTCGTCGGTCCATCTGGTAGGTGGCCGTCCCACACTGCGCTTGCCAGTACGTGGCCTCCACTCTAGGATCTTTTTGCCCCATCGACCGTCCAATCTTCGTGCTATGTGGCCGGCCCATTGCCACTTCAGCTGACTGATTCTACGGGCAATGTCAGCAACCTTAGTTCTTCTACGGATCTCCTCATTTCTGATTCGATCACGTAGAGATATACCGAGCATTGCCCTCTCCATAGCTCGCTGAGCGACATTGAGCCTTTTGAAAAGATCCTTCGTGAAGCACCACGTCTCAGAACCGTAAGTCATCACTGGTAACACACATTGGTTGTATAACTTTGTCTTAAGGCACTGAGGTATTTTGGACGAGAAGACGTTGCGTAATTTACCGAAACTATAACCTATAATCCTATCCCAAAGTTTTAGTGACTGCTCTTTTTACACCCTGTATAACTCAAAAAAAGGAAAAAATTCAAAGGTCTAAAATACCACAATGAGTGAATCTTACTATGCTGGCACTCGCGGGCTCCTAGTTTATACAAACTGACCAGGATCATCTTCTGTTTTGTGACTGTTAGGAGATCTTTAATCGTGATTTGTCGCGTTACGGTAAATAATTTATACGAGGTGCCAAAAGAAAAAATGCTCTACGCGTCATTCTCATAACATTCGGCTTAATTTATGAACCATGAATCACCCTGTAATGTGATCTAGATGTAAGCAAAGTTCAATGTAGGCAGCTATAATGCACTCAATTTAAATGTCACTCGTTTACCGGCAATTGAAGAAAATTAATTCAGTACCTAATTTACTTATTTACATGTATATTATATTGATTCGGAACCGCGGCGTATGTATACATTCGTATCATTTTCACAGTAGAAGTTGCCAGGTCCGCTTGTCTAAAGTAATTTCTTATTGTTATAATTTATTCGTCTGTCATATTAAGGCGGCTACTGCACGAAAACGTCCGACTGGAAGATTTATTCTCGAGCCTCGTGAGGCAATATTTAACGTTTCGGGCGAAATACATCATTGATTATCACTTTATTTCTAATAACGTTTTGAGTTATACGTTTCGTTGCTGTTTACCGGTGACTGGATGAGCCCACGACTTGGTACGCGTGTGGTAAAATAAAATGTCGAGTTTGAATTATTCTTCATTGGTGGTCATCTCCTATCATTATATATTTGACGACCTCTGTAGTCGCAGTGGTTGAGCGCGTTGGTGCTCGAGCGGAAGGTCGCGGATTCGAATCCCGCCGAAGGTACAAAATGTTTTCTGTGTTCCTAGGTCGTTGATGTATATTAAATTTGTGTATAAATATAATAAAAATCTTAAATATGTGTATAGTATAAAAATACTATACACATATTTTTATTTTATAAGCTAAGTATCCGAATAACTTTTGTTACAGGTACCAGACAACGGAAATATATTTAATACAAAAGTATTAAATATATTTCCGTTTAGATTGATGTGGTGTGAAACGTCCATAGATATTATTATAGAGTGATAATTGCGCTACACTACACTGAAATATTTTTTTAAATCGGACTAGTAGTATCTGAGGTAAGTGCGATGAAGCAAACAAACTCTTTAGCTCTATAATATTAGTGTAGAGTATTGGTAAACGACTGGTCTCAGCGGTGGCTCGAATGATAGTTTTATAGGCTGGCTCGCACAACAAGTTTTTGATAAGGCCACGCGTGAGGCAGTAATGAATGTGGTAGAGACGAGCCTTTTCTCATTTATCACAGGCTATGAATAAAATATCCTGACGCTTTAGGATTGCGCCTACACCGGGAGGTTCGTAACGATTATAATCTCAGATTGTGAGTAGGGTAGTCTGTGGAGGTTTATGGAATATCTGTGATTTATTGTTGTAAAAATTATCATTGTTCGTGTCGATATCGTGTTACTTTTCGTGATAAAAAAATACCCCGATTCTTTGTAATGGTATTTGATAAACAATAATTGTTTAGGCAAGTACTATTCGAGTTGGAAATGCAGTGAAAATCAATGCAAATATCAAAATTTACCAATGACACTTAAGCCGTGTTCCCGTTCACCAATTGATGCAAGTCTAAACTCAGTAGTATAATATGTAATTTTTCCCTCAATTTATTAAATATTTGAAATTTACAGACAAATTTTTTATCGTTTGAATTATTGACCTAAAGCTTTTATTATTCCAAAGGAAAAGTCGCTTGCTGAAGTCACCACATTATTATCTTATATTGAATCTATAATGCATAGATAGCGTTCTTACTTCATACAGTGCAAGCGCGTGTTATTTGAGAGCGTTTAAAACAGGAGGAGGGCAATCGCAGTTGCTCAAGGTGTCGAGGGCGGGACGCATGCGCGATGAGACGCGGAATGGCTCTATTAATCCGCCATTGTTCCCCGTGATCTGACTTGCGCAAGCGACACGCATTGTTCGCTCGCTTTCACAAGAATCGCCACGAGAGGCGAACGACCCAATTGCCCGCGATGTTGGATCTAAAGCAATTTGCATCCACTCCGAACACTATAAAATCTGGTGGCAAATCGCCGGGGTTAAATTAAAGATTTTTATCGACCTGCTCACCTTCTAAACAATTTATTAGGCGGCCAGACCTGTGAGGCAGTCGTTAGTCGAGGGAAACGTCGTGGCAAGTAGTCCATCGCGATAAATCGGGGTGCGCAGTTTTGTGGCCGAAGATTTATGTGGTGCGATGTTTCCACTGGCGGCGCTTTGTACTTCTAATTGACAAGCCCTCGAGATAGTACTCGCACTTAGTTAACGAGGCTAAATAAAATACACGATCGAATTAACGCGGGATACTTCAAATTCCACGTCCTCGAGGAACACCGCAAATTGGCGTTGCCACCGTATACATTACTGACATTGATCCCGTATTGCCGTATATGGTAGCTAGGTTTTATTATGTCCTCTGCTCCTGCTCGCATTCGCCGTTTAAAAACAGGCTAAAGTTGGATAGGCTTTGAAGTGTTAAATGGTACTTAATTTCGCGGCCGATATTCTGCCATTCTCGGTATTTACACTAGCACAATGTGTGGCCGGTATCGTTGAAACTAGGGCAGATACGCAGCAGTAATTTTTATTGTCTATAAGTGTGTGCAATACACAAGGACATTCTCTTCCTTTAACTGTCATCACACAGAGGGACGGTTACTGAACACAACTGGTCGGAAAATAGAAAATCATTATTGTAGCAAGAATGTATTTCGCAGTCTGGTTTGTTCAACAGTAAAATAATAAAGCTGAGAAAATGTCATTTAAATAAAAAACATTTAAATTATAAATATATTTTCCACTTAGAAACAATCTTATTTTTTATTTGATCTAGATGTTATGCGTTCTATTTCATTATTTACTGTAGACTGCGGAGTGTAGACGTGCATAATGAGAAATCCTACGGTTAGAGTGAGCTGAATACGGAATTCATTAAAATCTAACTTGATAATCGCTTTCATACAAATTTTGATTACTCAGCGTTAGTTTATTGGGCCTCCGTTTTAACTTCTCATTGTTAAAGTTGTAATCGTCTTTGTGGGCTCTAATTGAATTCACTGTTATGCTAATACTCTGATTTCCCATCTTATTTCGGTAATAGGGGTCTGTGATCCAATTAACTCTTTACCGCGCGGTGGTTAAGTGGTACGTTTGATTCGGGAGATTACCTGTTCGACACTAACCTGAAACTCGGAACTTTTTCAGTAAATGTTACCTAGAGTTTGCGATAACGTTGAAAACATATTTGCTTAGTAAGAGCTTTGTTATTTGTTTGTTATTTTAGTTTTTACCCGACGAACACGTAGGCTAAAGGATGGGTAACGATGTTATTAGGCTAAACTAGTGATCTGATTTTAATGAAAGAGGTGTCAATAGATTCGTAACAATAGTGAGCGCAACATAGGCTATGGGTTTAAGAACCTAGTCGGATTACAGTTATGTTAGTAAAATAATAATAATAGTAATGTTTTTAGGTGTCTTTTAAAGGGAATTATTTATTGAATAGGAAAGTCCAGTGATTTAGTTTTGACTAGTCAATCCTCAAGACTCGAAAAGTAAAAGTCCAAACAAGTCTAGTTTTTTATAACCAGTCAAGCTGCAAAGAAATTGAATATCGACCTTTGTATGACATATACAACCACTCTGCAATTCCTTAGTATAAATATCCACATTCACTCATTGAATGCGTCGAGTACAAAGTGTGCCAAAAATTAAGCGGATTACAAAATGCGCATCCGAACCCGTAAAAAATATTTCATCATTAACATTAATTATGTTCCATATCTGCAGGATCTGGATTATAGTTTCTTTTGTGCGGGCTCAAACAACAGCGGTGCATATGTCGCTTTATTGCGTTTCGGAGCGCTTAACATTCCGCCTTAGACTCTAATGGCGGGGTATTGCGGTTTTATAAACGCTGTAGCGACCTGTATTACATTCCACGACGTCTTGCTTTGTGGTCCCTACAAATGTTTAAAGACAAATTGAAATTCCCAACAATACATGCATCTGTTGGCTGTATGCGAAGAAGTTGCAGGCGACATCTGGGTGCGTGTGTGATATTATTCAGGTTTCCGTCTGTTTTGGCTGTTTTATTCATTGTAATCGCGCGACGTGCTCTTGGCTTGCTTTCAAAGTTGATTGCTTGGCTAGGAATAAATTAAGTTGGTATATCCCCTGAAGGTTCTAGCTTTCTTTCTAGACTTTAGTACGGTATAATTTAATCCTACTTATAACGGGTGTAAAAAAAGTCACTATAGCTTTGGGATATGATCATAGTACCTTTTCTTATAAAGAAGGTTATCTTTATATTTTTTTTTTATAAAAATTAAGTTTTATGAAGTATTTTTTTTTGCTTTCTTGCGACAAAAAAATAGGAAATTGTGCAAAAAATTTTTTTTTAGTTTATGACAAAAAAATACATTTCCAAAATGTGGAAAGGTAGTAAAATCGTATCTGAAACTTATAGTGACTGTTCGTTTAACACACTGTATATAAGGATTAAGGACCTATCTAAACATGTGAACAAATTATTTCTTGTAGGTATTCTTATACATTACAAGGACTTAGTTTCTGGATTATTTTCTCTCGTATTATTCTGTGATGGATTGTTTAGATTTGATCTTGTCATACTGAAAATTAGAAAATAGATTAAAATATGATTTTTATTGAATCTTATATTTAACAAAAAATATTATTAATAGCCACTATTCAAACTAACTTTCGTTATAATTGGATCTGTACTTTAGGCGCTACGGTCTTGGAATAAAATACATAAGTACATATTATATATTACATACACAAACTGCCAAAATCCCTAGTTGTATTTTGGGTTCGTCTTATTAGAATAAGTTTTTTAAATTATAAACATTCTACATTTTTGTTCAAATTCTCTAGTGCGCATTTTTAGCAACACCACAGCTAGTGGAACTTTGCTAGGAAATTCGCAAATGTCCGAACGATTGTATACTGTTTATAAATTTGACCGTAATAAAATCGCAGATGGCGCCAGCGCAAAATGAAACAACGTTGGCGCTTCGCTTGACGCTAGTTCCCCTTTTTGTCCCGGCGGCTGTGGAAGGCCATTTGTCAACTTTTTGCCCAGACACTTGTTTTAATTTATGCACACACTAACTTCCGAGTATCCGAGCTATCTACTTCTCTTCTGATGCTGTTTATGCATCGTGTTACATTTAAAATAGCTTATTTGGTGCTACATCAGAACAAAGGAACGCTCACAAAGGCATCGCCTCCAATAATGTATCCTATTTTTCTCTTTGTTATGTGTAAAACCGTGTATTGAATTTCCATCGTATCTTTGTTTCTTAGCTTATTATTACTGGCTTCTTTCTGATATTTTTCCTTATTCTCGTCTACTTTGGATGGAATGCGAGATGGCAGAAATTTCCACATTTCCTAGGGATTTCATAATCCTCGTCGAAATATGTTCCCTCATGGGTTGCTCGGATAAGAAGTCAATTTGTGCAAATTGTCCGAATCGAGTCGCTGGCCATTTCGCGTATGGTAATCAACTTTGAGCTTTGATATCGCTCATGAAACGTCATGTCCCCCCGGTTACAACTCAATTAGGACGCCCAGTGTAGTGTGAACACCACATTTAAGTTTAAACCACAAACTAAGCTAAATAAAGCCTAAACGAATTAATACGTTTGGCACAAACTAATTTGTTTACTTATTACACGAATCATCATCACAATTCAGTAGCTCGGAAAATACGTCGGAAGTTTCGCAATGCTTCCAAACTTTGAAGGATATGCTTAAATACGAAGAATTTGCTAAACTACATAAAAGTGATTTTCATTGGATTACAAACAATAACAGTTTTAATCTTATATAACCTTTTGTTTGTGACGGTAATACACGGCGCTCATAGGCTAAAGTGAGTCACATCTCGGTTGTGTTAAAATCTCCCATCAAATATTCGAAAACATTAATCTTGATCCACGATTGAGTGCAGGCAATTCAAATTAGGAGGTCTCTGTGAACTGGTTATGTTACATGACGCATATGAGAATAAGGCTATTTTAAATGTTATAGAGCTCGTGAGTGTAGGTACACATAACCTTCTTTTCAAAATAAAAAATAAAAAATTTAAATTTAACTAGGTATGTCTGAAGGAAAGGTGCTATTATTACCATTTAGTAATTCAAAATATAGTTAATGAGGCCATAAGTTAGGTACTTTTCTATTTTTACTAATTAAATAAAAGTTTCGCTGTGCACTGTGCGGGGGCATTAAAAACTGGTAGCGCGCCTTTAAGAATCGCAGCGCAATTAAAGCTTCACATATCTGCAACTCGCGATTATTCACTGCAAAGGTCAATATTAATTTAAACCCTAATGGGTCGCTAATTTAAATTAGAGGGGACACCGGGAGTTAATCAAACAAATGGCTGACAGATGAATTATACTGCGGCGTATTTTTAAACGGCATCCGATGTAATTACCGATGGTCGGTGCGATCTGATAAGAAAATGTGAAACCACGGCAGAAGCTTTAATTAAATTCACAACTCTCCGGCCTCATATGGTTTTATAAAGTCACGATAACAGTTTATGAGTAAGAAAATAAATTAATTATCACCGCGTATTTTAACGTGAATTTATTTTATGAACGGCAAAAATACTTATGGATCTGATACCGCGTGTGTGATTACGTGTTAATTTTTATGGTGCATTAAAATACTTTGAAATATCGTTTTGGTATTGGTGTAGTACTCGTAGCTTGGTGTCGAATTGCAAGTCGCTCCTGCTAGCGCAAGAAAACCGCTTTGATATTTATTCATTGGTATTTTAAATGGGGTTATGTAAAATCACTTCTAAAAATCCGCTTTGTTTAGCTTTTCATCGCTTCTACTTTCTGCTATGCTCCTTTTGACACACATTTGGTATAATTATATACTCGTAATGACAAACGACGCCAATTTATAGAGGAACTATTCTATGTCCCTACAAAAACTTTGGCTAAAAGAAAAAGTCGCAAAATAAGCGCAGGTGGTAAAACGCTGGAGTTAGTTAGCTGGAGCGCCAAGTTTGTGGGTTGGGCAGCAAACTGCTCGCCGCACGACAAATTTCGCTTATATTAACTTTTGCCAGAGTAAATTTCACTCCGAGCGCGGCCACTACACTCCAAGTGTCGAAGTTTTAATCTCGTCTGCTGGAAATGCATTCGATATAGCTCTATTCACTTCGGATACAGTTTTCTTTAATGATACTTTGGAACTTAACTAATTTTGTTTACTTATAAGTTTTACCGAGAAACTGTAATTGTCGTTTAAGCGGCTTATTGCGTATTATCGCACGAATGCGATTTTGCTTTTAAATTGACGCCTCCGTGGTCTAGTGGTTCAGAGCTTGGCTCTTGACTCGGAGGTCGCGGGTTCGAATCCCGCCGAGGGAACAAAAAGCTTTAAATGTTCCTGAGTCATGGATGTGTATTAAATTTGTGTATTAATATAATAAAAATCTTAAATATGTGTATAGTATTAAAGTATGTATTAAATATATTTCCGTTGTCTGGTACCTGTAACACAAGTTCTTCGGATACTTAGCATGGGGCCAGATTGACGTGGTGTGAAGCGTCCATAGATATTATATATTATAGTTATAGTTTAAATAATTACTACGCTTAGAGAAGAAAAGAGTTATTTTTCTTCCGCTCTACTTCTGCTTGTTAATGCTATGTATAGGTATAATATAGTTAGAAGCTAAAGAGGTCGTCTCGGCAGTACGCTTTTCCTAAATCGAACCCTGAGCGTGATGCATTTGAAGAATTTAATATGAACAAACGAGATGTAATATAAAGTTCTGAATTCAATTCACATTCATTCCACATTTGCTGTAACGTAGTACAAAATTATTATGAGAAATATTAAAATTTTTCTTGATGCGGGTTTATTGCAATTCGGCATCGGCATTAAGTGGTCGTATTTCTGTGGGAAGTATCATTACGAGCACCATAAAGGTTCCAAACGCATATATACGCTGCGTTAGTCATAAACTTTATTGTCTGATATTATTTATTTGGTTTGCGAATTTTTATATTTCTCATAATTCTCTGGATTACATCCCTTGAATGGGGTTAACTCAATTTGAACGAGGTCGTGTTTTTGGTAATTTTGTGTTTCTTCTTCTTTACATTCAGGACGGGTTATTTTGGGACACTTCTATAATATAATATAAAATCGCCTCCGTGGTCTAGTGGTTCAGAGCTTTGCTCTCGACCCGGAGGTAGTGGGTTCGATTCCCGCGTTGGAACAACAAAAAATGTTGTTTTCAAGTTTGGTTAGGACAATGCAGGATGATCACCTGATTGTCTGACAAGAAAAATGATCCATGCGTCGGATGGGCATGTGAAATGTCGGTCCTGCGCCTGTTCTCTCACCAGTCGTGTCGGGTTACTGTCCCACTGGGTTATGAGAGTAAAAGGAAGAGAGAGTGCTTCTGTGTATTGCGCACACACTTGGGCACTATAAAATAACTCCTGCGTAGCTGCTGGCCTGGTTTCAATGAAATCGGCTACCGACACCGAAATCGGTGAGGGGAGCTATTATTATAATATGCTTTCCTTGCAGTCGTTTATTTTTAACCCTTGTTGTTAAAGTACAAATTTGTTGAAAAATTTATATTGTTACAGCTGATTGAATATACTATTGGTTCTTGATAGAAATTCATGTTCACAATAATAATACACAACTTTTATGTTCACTTTATGATGATTTAATCGAAACCGGACATGTTATTTTGTAAAAACTTATTTAAAACGTAATAAAGTGAAAAAGTGTAAATAAAAGTTGTGTATTATTATTTACCTTGTTAGTTGGCATGTACCAATTACCTACTTACCAGCAATAGATTTTTCTGCGATTTATCCAACGTTCTTTTAGTAGCAATATGTGTTAAGTGGATATTGGGTATTCATTAATAGTATTTTCTTGCTCAACAAGTATGATAATAATTTTTAATACACAAATAATTAAATAAATATAACATCCAATCAAATTTTCTCTATAGCTTTCCCCACCGCTTCATGCCACATTTCAAACAAAAGCCCGCAAGTTAATTTTCGAAATAAAGGAAACGTTTCATAATGATTCTGGACAATGGGACAAATATAACGAGCGCTCTCGTTTGATATACAGAAGTCCCAGTTTCTGTGAAATGTGCCTCAGCCTCAACTTCCGTCGGCCGGCGTTTGCCTCGCGGCTCCGCCATTTTATCACTCCACATAATGATATCTTTACAACTTGGCATAAGTAAAGTCTACGTTTATCAATATCATCGAATATCCAATGGGATCCGTCACGAGCCCTTTGTGACAGACAATTTATCCGGATTACAAATAATTTTTCAATTCAAATTCAATGGTTACGTCACCAAGTAGATAATAAACGTTTATGTATTTAAAATATATAAATAGAATGTTACGTCGGTTACGTCTATGTATTTAAAATATATAAATATAAAATTAAACTGTAAAATATGTTTTTTGAAAAAAATCAATAATTAGGCTCACATTAACATAGAGTAATTGAAGCGTCGTGATGTGTCATTTTTCTACGAAAAACGCGTTACTTCATTAGAAAACCTATATGCATAATGCTATTTTGTACATTAATAATTGGAAAATACAGAAAAACACGAAAAAATGCGAAACTTCGACTTGGTGCCAATGTGAGTGAAGCCTTTGTTGTCCCGTCGTACTGTGCAGTGTGTAGGTACTGTATACACGGTTCCAGTACAGCCATTACATATTATATTTTGTACATGCAATAAAATTACTTACGTGTAAACAATTTCATTTTACCGTTTACAAACAAGTGAACTTACAAAACAATTTAAAATGTTGTCCATATTGTTGAAAAAATTGTCGAATGAGACTAAATTCTTGTAACTTGTCTTTTGCGAATTACAATAAATTGTTTAACAAAGTGCCATTACATGTTAAAGATGTTTCGTTTCTGGTTCGATCGCTGTATTTTATCTTTTAAATAAAATCTTGTTAAATTAGCGATCGTTGAACTTTTAAGGAATTGGCGAGATTATTCCTTTTTTGCGGACAAAATATCTTTGGTATCGTTGTCAAATATCGTATACTTTCCGATTCAATGTGATCTAAATAGAAAAAAAAAGAAATACGACCAAATTATTGCCTGATTGATTTCTTTATTGCGCGGTGATTAAATAACATTTAAATTGTATGTATTATATCTCCCCCGTATTGAGCTTTGTTCACACATAGATCTAAATAGGAACAAAGTCTACATAATATTATCATGTAAATCAGTTACCTCTGTATAGATAGAGCAGAAGGTTTAAAAGGAATAGTTAGAAATAATCTTTTAAACCCGTGTCTGCATTTCTGCCGTGAATAGGCGTGAACAAGGTTTTTACACAATATGTTCACGTGTAAATCTTTGCTGTGAACTAACGATGATAGTGCCGTTACAGGCCAATTTGTGCCAACAATGTAATAAGGCCATCGATACGATTGTTACCCTACCATAAAACCTGTATCACCGTGCAATTTAGATATAACCTAGCGAGCAGTTTCGTCTCAATCCCGTTCAATGTTATCCGGTAATGTTTCGCTTTTATTGGGACTGCGTTTAGCTAATGAGTCGGCAGGGGTTAATTGTCCTCCTGATAAAACTTGTTTAAGTTTCCTTAAGACATTAAAGAAGAAATAGAGAAGCGTGGGGATCGCAGACGCGGTCCTTTTCTATTTGTTATCGGGGCGGTAAATGTCGGTATGCGCCCGTATACTGTTTTTGTATTTTTTATTCAATTTGTTGAAGCGATTGAATCTTCTTTATACTGTCAGTTTGCATATTATTCGTTGAGATTTCGCGATTTTGTGCAAAAATGTTTTGTTTTGACGCGAACTTACTACATTTTTTTTGCATAGGGACGCAATAAATAAAAAACTTATGATAACAAATTCGGGGATACTGACTTACTGTTTAGTGTTGCAGCTATATTTACTATCAACCTCATTCAAATTTAGATTACTTCACTGTCTTACTTTTAAAGCCTCAGTTGCAGTCCAAGCTAAAGAATCAAATAATTTATTACGCTACGCGAAGACTGTATTTACATACGTACAAGTTACAACAAATGGCTGTGTTGTGGACACACACATACTAATTTTTCGAAAATGTATTCGTATATTTCGTATCGTTTAATCTATTTACTGATTGGGTAGTAAATATAGTAAGGTTGGTAATAATTAACGATACTACGATTGGTATTGCTAAATACCCAATTACAAAACTTAATTGATATTTAAGTATAACATTACCGAGTGTAAACAACACGAAGTGGTAAATTTATACATTGTCGTATTGTGTGATACAATATATTTTATCGCGGAACTGTAATATATTAAGTGTTTCAAAAGCAACACGGGTTTCGACTTAGCCCCAGTCACTGTACCAAAGAATGGAATTATAAGGGCGCCCAACCACTCGAGTATGAGCCAGCGGTTTCCAAACTAGATAGTTTGTGGATTACAGGTGTATTTTATTGTGTCAATACCAATGCGAGTAATAGAAATAATTATAATGTTCAATTAATATAATTAATACAATCTTAATGTTTAAATTATTCCCCCGCCTCTACTGAATCTAATAATATCCATCCGTAGAAATTGCATACATTTTGACCAAGAAGCGTATCACCTAAACTTGAAGTCGCCTTACTTTTGACTAAATCAATGTTGGCAAGTTATTGCCATGCACTATAATTGCACAGGTCTTTGTATGACGGATACTTAAATAAATAAATAAAATACATTTTTCGTAACAAATTTGGGCACTACACTACACATATAAAAAAGTTAAAGAGAAGACAAACCCACACATTTGAAACATATTAAACAGTCAGGGCATGAGAGAATAAATAAATAAAAAAATAGAAAAAACAACAAAGCAACAACATGATAAACATATTATATAACAAAAAAGTTTTTAATACGAGTAGCTAGTATAGGTACGTGGTGTAATGACAAACTGCTGAATAGGAGTTCACTCAGGATAAGACTGGGGAACATCGCATTATTATATTCTGTGGATCCAAAGTACTTCTTACTACATAATGGCTCTTCACACACAGGGTTTAGAGAGGTGCACAGGTTGAGAACCGCGGCAGCCCTGTAAGCGCATTATAGCAAGGCGGTGGTTGGCGGCTCGCGGCGAGGCACGACTCTAGAATGTACAATGCCCCTTAAGCTCCAAACTGTATTTTCGGTGTAAGTGCTCCGCTGGAAATGAACATTGCCTTTTGGGCCTTATTCAGATGCGACCTACTTTTGTTAGAAAATTATCATGCATGAGGGGAAGTTGGATTGTAAGTATGCACTGGCGTTTCTTATTAAAGGCCGTATAAGGATATGGCGTAGTGTGGGGGATTTGATGGGTGTTTCGACAACTGCGTATATAATTTTTTGTCGTGGTGTCTTGACATATTTCTTAATCAACTTCCTTATGGAATCTTAAGGCAAAATAGGAATATTTGAAAGCTATTTAAAAGTAACTTTGTCGAATACGATTTGTACTGTCACACTTTTAATACAATTATCATTCGATAACGTTACATTTACAGAGCTTTCAAGTGCGCTTGGACTATTATAGATGACTTGAAAATAGTAAATATTCCAGCGGTTTTGCTTGCAAATTCGCCCCAGAAATTTTGTTCAAGTTCGGTCGTGCACTTCATTACGTAGTTTATTGAGAAGATTCAAACTCGAGGTGGTCCTATAGTTTGGCGTTTCAATTAAGTTTTAATTAGTGTAAGCGACGCTGCCGAAGCTATTTTCTATTAAAGAAGATAATTTTCAAACTAGCTTGTATTTTATGACGTTGAACTTTACTTGAAAACAGCATGTAAAATGTCAGATCGAGAGGGTGCAGCTTTAACCAACAACAAAAAATCAATTCAACCACTAGGTAGTAATATCTTGGCGTGTACAAATAGACGTCTAAATTCTAATTTAAAGGCCCAAATTATAAAATACATTATCAATAGATAACTTGTTTGTCTTAAAATATTGACTGTCGTGTATTAAACACTCCAATTTTGAATCGAAAACTTGGGAAGCCTTCCAGTCTTCCATGATTCATGATTCTTATGATGATGATGATGATAATGCTGATCTAAAATGTGTAAATCCGTACAGCACAGTAACAGTGGATGCAAATCTCATTGTGTCTAATGTGTGCCGACCGCACCCCGGCGACCTACGCGACAATCTCGCCCGATGAATATTTACACCGTGACAGATATACAGATTACATACTAATTGCAATGCGTTTGAAGATCCTACTTTGGTACTTGTATGAGTTGCATGGGACTATGTCATCCTTGATATACCTACTGTGATGTCTTAAAAAATGTTTATGTAAACGTGGCCCTGATTATGATATGGGACTTGACATAACGACGGTTCATCAATAGTGTCTAACTCATTAGAGTTAGCTTTACAAGAGGTAAAAAAAACATTTTTCTACTTTGAATAAGATACATGAAATGTTTATATCTTTTTCCATACACAGGAAGGATGGGTAGCTTTTAAACATTGTTTATAATTACGATTTGAACAAATTTACCGATTTTCAGCTTATTGGCACTTTATGTAACTTCACTCGCATTTTTTGGTCTAAATTGACCGGACTAATTATAAAACGAAAAACGTAAAAATCTGAGATAGACATTATTGATTCTGAACCGTCGATAAGCTTCGCTAAATGACACGCAAATTCGTATGCCACTTGTGTTTTGACACAAGACAAAACGAAGCTCGAAAACAAAACGTATGGGATTTGTCCCATACGTTTTGTTTTCGAGTTTAGTGATATTAGCGGTGACATCTCGATTCAGGGCCCTGGCCTTTCAAATCAGAAATATATGGTATTGGCGTATCGAACCGTCGCGTATCAAACATATTGATTTCAATTTTACACACGTCTTACAAAAAATATGTCGCAAAAATGATCCTATCTGTATGATGGAACCATCTGCGTCTAAATCGGTGGAAAAATCTGCACAAAGTACGCCGTGGCACCCTTATTCTCGCGGTACAGTACAGTCGCGTCCATAAAGCACTACTTTCCCTATTGCGCAAGTGATTGACGGATCGCGCTCTTGTAATAGCAACCACATCGGCCGATTGTACTTTCCGTAAAGATCACGCGATTAAGACGTTGCACGAAATGCCATAATGTCGCACTGTTACGTCACTTCCGTCTTTCGTAGAACAAAGAACGCGATTTGTATTTTGTGCAGACTACAAAATTCATTAAATACAATTGTAGAACAAGCAAACCTTCTGATTAATATCAATTTTGTTCAAACTAATACGTTCATCGAATGTTGGTAATACTTTTGAAGTTGGTTAAATTTGGACTATTCAGACTACTTAAAATTATAATATATTGTACCTACATAATATTACAAATGTGCGTTACGGTCGTTGTTGTTTATGTATTGCCTCCGTGGTACAGTGGTTTAGATCCTAGCTCTCGACTCGGAGGTCGTAAGTTCGATTCCCGCGTTGGAACAACAAAAAGTGTTGTTTTCAAGTTTGGTTAGGACAATGGAGGCTGATCACCTGATTGTCTGACAAGAAATGATGATGATAATCCATGCGACGGATGGGCATGTAAAAGTCGGTCCTGCGCCTGTTCTCCCACCAGTCATGTCGGTTATCCGTCGCACTGGGCTACGGGAGTGAAGGAAGAGAGAGTTCTTCTGTGTATTGCGAACAAACTTGGGCCTTGTGATCAGTTAATAATATACAAGCGAAATTATATGAACATTGAAATTCTATTCTGGCTGACGATCGCAGGTGAGAATTCTTGTAGCATAAAATACCAATATAGTTTTAAAAAAATCTGTTGAAAATGAAGTTTTTTATATAACAAACATAAAAAAGTCTAATATACACCTAATATTATATCTTCCTCCTTTTAATGCGTCGTTAAATGTTAGTTTTCAATTTATATAAGTATCTAGTCGTGTAAGTGTCGATAAACATTAAACAATTTTAAAATACCATTATTAAATTTACTGCTGCCTCTGTAACGGTATCAATAAAATTTTATCTTATGACAAGGTACTTGGTTAGGTTGCACATAACATTATGTTTTGATGAGGTAACTAGAAAGTGGTACAATAACTAGGTTAAAAATTGCGTTGTTACATGTTAGATTTCTAACAAGTTAGGAAAGCTTGTTTTATTGACTATAGTGCATAATTTTTATGCTGGAATGTATTTTGTAATGTTCGTACATATTTTTTTTTATTAATGTTTTTGAATTCTTTACAAATAGCCAAAGCTTTACTTTGAGTGTATTTCACATCTGCTTTTAGTTACATTCTCTTTCAAAGCCTCGTCTTTATAATATCGGACAGTTAGACAGATGTAACTGTAATTAAGCGCGATCAATCAACCAAATGAACGAGGCATATCCGTTCAGCTAAGTTGCCAGTCGTCAATAGCGAGCCAATTTCCCGACAAACATCCCGACAAAATATCTACAGGCTCATTCAATCGTGTAATCAATAGCCTATTACACTTCTTTCGACTCACTGTTGCCACGGCATAAATATTGTATTTTCTGCTGTTACTAATGCCCGCTAGAAATGACAATGGTTAAACTGCACAGGGCCCTGAATCTAGATGCCACCGCTAATTATCGCTTACGAAGTTTGGAAGCAAAATGTATGGGATATGACACAAGCTTCGGTAAATGACAAACGAATTCGTATGTCACTTAGCGAACCTTATGTCAAATCCATACAATTTGTTTTCGTTCTTCGTAAGCGATAAATAGCAATGGCATCATGTCATAGTAGATATGGACCGAATCAGCACACGCATACTATGCGATCGCTAATGTAACTCCGATTCGTGGAAGTAACATGTTTAGTAGCCGTGTAAAGGACGATGTTTGGATTTTAGATACAGATTTGAGCGGTCTACTACTTACTGAATATTATGTCCACTGAGATTACACTGTGCAGTTTTGTCGTCGACGTTTGTTTCAAGATCAGGTGGAAAATGAGAGTCTGAATATTAATTTGTGTGTGCTTTTCATTTAGCGTTGGTATTCCTATTAAACATATTGCAATAATTATTATTAAAAAAATATAGAAAAACCCCGATCAGCATGAAGCACTTCATTGCCATTCTCAATCGAAACTTATAATCTCAATCGAAACTCATAAAGTAGCACTGTTAATTTATCACCCACCCGCTTTTAATTCGGTATTAATTATGCACAGAATTTTCTTAATCTTATCAATACCAAACATACTTATAACACGCAACGAAAGATCTCTTGTTGATTTGAATAATAATCTCCTCTATATATTATGTCCTGTCACAACGGTCGTGCTTTGATTCGGAATAAAATTATTTTCGTATAATAATATAATATTATTGTAAAATGTTTTCATCTTTGCCTCAAAGTTAATTGGTATTGTAAATAAATAAGTGAAGAACGCAAATGCAGAATGTTTTAATATCAGGGCCCGATTATCGTAACTCGATCTCGATTGTCAGTCCAGGGGCCATACTCTCCAAACTAATTCGATTTTGATTCAGATTAGATCGTGCCGCGTACTTCTGAAACAATTTACGTATGATTATTTTGATTATCAGTCGATTTATATGGTCAGGAGTACAAAAAGTAACGATCCAATGATTTTCTTTATCCTGGTTAATTTCAAAGCAATCCACCAAATAAAATACTAAAAGCCGTTCAGATCGAACTGATTCGATTCTCTATTTTGTCGGGAGAAAGCTGTTCGTACGGACGACGGGCCTCAAATCATGAGAATCGGAGCCTAGGGGTTTTATTTTACTATTTCACGCGGACGAAGTCGTGGGTACTGTCGCTCTAGTGTAACTATGTGTCGGAACTCCGGATAATTTTATTAAGCTCTCCAATCGTGTCAGATGTCAAAAGTTACGGCTTATTTTTGACAGTTGGAAATTATTGACAGTTGTACACGGTATTATTTTTGTTGCCGTTAATTGCGATTGTTTTAGTCAAATTGTTTGTTTCCAATAACTTGCCACGACGAATATAAACACTTAAATTTAAATTACATTGATTGAACATGTATCACCTACAGGTAGTAGGAGCAATCGGATGGACAATGAACATAAACGGAAAAGTAGTTGCTTCAAGTGCAACTAAGCTAGTTGTAGTAGATAGTAGGATCGATCGAATTTAATCCCTGTTTTCAATGGCCATATATTTTATAGGGACTGCGGATTGTACACGGTACACAATTGAAATTTAAATTGAAATTTACACTAAATCTTCGTCAGTGGTCTATAAATTGAAGTGAGGTCGAAAACAATCTATTTTCTATGGCTCTACCTAGACGGAGTTCTTTTTGTGCCCTATCGCAATATATTTCTATATAAAGAGAGAAACCTAAAGCTCAGGGGGCCTACTCAAGATGCCATCGCTAATTATCGGTTACAAAGTTCGATAACAAAATGTATGGGATTTGACATAAGGTACGCTAAATGACATAGCAAATCGCGATCATTTAGCGTAGCTTATGTCAAATCCCATACATCTTGTTATCGAACTTTGTAAGCGATAATTAGCGATGGCATCTTGAGTAGGCCCCCTGGTTTCCTAAGATAGCGTTGCCATAATATGACGGCTACCGTCATTTCAAATATGACGTCCATTACTGGATATAAACCTCCCCCAAAGTATTTCAGGGGAGCTAGTTGCCTATACACTTAGCAGGCGAGTTGCAATTTCTGGATATTATACAGAGTGTAAAAAGAACAGTCACTAGTACTTTGAGATACAATTATACTCCATTTCTTCATTTTGGAAATGTATTTTTTGTTATATATTTTTATTTTTTTTGTAAAAAACAAAAAAAAAAATACTTTATACCATTCCTTATTTTTTTGTCGCAAGAAAAAAAATACATTTCTAGTATAAGAAAAGGTAGTATAATCAAATCCCAAAGTTATAGTGACTGTTCTTTTTACACCCGTTATATTCTCTGTTGCCGTTTACGGTACGGGAACGACGGAGAGGTGCTATGCTTTCTCTGGCACCTCGCGGATAAGGATGACGATGAATGAAGTTTTATTTGTGAAAACCGATGGCAGTTGCTGCTGTCTAGGAAACTGTGTCGTTTTGTTAACATAGAAAAGAAAAAGAAAAAAATAGAAGTATCTAACAAAAGTAAAGTTCTTCATTTTTTAAAGTGAAACAAAACGTTGATTTTATTTATCAAATGTGTTCTCAAGTAGATGCGAAGATTGAAGTTTCAGCCACTTCGGTTCGATCAGTAGCGATCCACCACGGTTCGATTCTCTCGATCGTTCTTGCCGCGCACCTGCAAACTGTGGAATGAGCTTCCTTCTGAGATATTCTCGGAACGCTATGACATGGGGTTCTTCAAGAAAGGTGTTACAAAAGTTCTCCTTCAGGGCCGACGATGCATCGGTGATTTCTCTGGTGTTGCCCATATTCATAGGCGACGGTGACCGCTCTATAAAATACCATATAAAAAAAGGCTGCGATCGCAATTCTTGAGATCGAGTTTAAGTTTGTTTTATTGATATGGGCCTTAGATACAAATATTTATAAGATACATCGTAGTATCTAAGATAAGGCTGGCGTTATTGTAATTAACGACACAGAACATGTTTACTACGTCATATTCGCTATTAGGCAATATTTTACATACATTTGCATTATGTTACATGTGTTGTTACTCGTATCCGAATTCCAAACTATTTTAATGTATAATTAATTCATTGTGATGAAAAAAATATACCTTTCTTTCTTTGTACATAATTTATATTGTTTTTAAGCATTTCCATCATCTATCAAGCCGTTTTAATATTTTAATCAAATTTTATTTTTATAAATATAATAAATATATTAATAAGAATTGCATTTAGAATTATTTTGTGTTTCGTAAAAGAAACCCTTATACTCAATAGAAATTTTGACAGAAAATAGAGGAACTCTTATCATCTTATGTCGAAATCTCTAATAAATATCTCTTTAAATAAGGAATTAACTGGCTTTGAGCGCTTGCCGTGAAGTTACTCATTAGGATTTTATAAACTATCTAATATTAAAAGGGGTTAATAAAAATATTTTCACAAGGAATAAGTTATTAAATATGTCTTAGGCTGATACGTTAGTAAAGTCACTTGACACAAACAGCAAATTAAATGGCTTATCCACTGTATATATTTTTTAACAAAAGGGGTTTGTTGCGTACCTATATCCTATTTTATTTTGTTCCGGGGTAAAAACCTACCTATGAGGAACATACCTTTATGCATCTACTATTGCACTAGACATATTTGCCCGTCTGAAAAAAATATTTTGAGACTTACACTTCTCTGTAAAACATGAGCGACCTGTTTATTTAAGTTGCCCGTTTATTATTATTGTATAGGTATTATACCAATGTAACGTATCTATTATATTCATTTTCGCTATGAACATAAAAGTGTGACTTATATTGATTATAATGATCTTTATTAGTAATTTATTGGTCTCCTATCTATACCAAGCCTATCGCCTGACAGTTTTTAATAAGTTGGCTCGGTTACCTAATCGAGGCCAACCACTCCTACTGTCATGGGCCAAATATTGAAATATTGGCAGTCAATCTCACACTACAGTCTATTGGATGCTAATTTCGCTTGGCCCCGTAACATTTTTAAGTTCACTTACGTAATGTTGTTCTTAACAAAATCAATTACCCAAATAGAAAGTTAAGTGTTCAATAATAAACTAATTAGCCATATTCTGTACCTAAACGTGTTGCTGTGGATCAATTATATAACATTGTATTCCATCTGATACGGATTTATTTAGTTTGTTGTAACATATATATTATATATATAAGGTTGCTACTTATTTAAAATAAGTAACAATATAATACGAAGATATTATAAAAACTATTAGACTGTTAAAAATGAATTATCGTGGAATAAATCGATTTTTAAAATCTTTACTCATACGGCATACCCATAGACGTCTACTTAAGTTCGTATTTTAAAACTTCTTATTCGTATTTTAAAACTTCTTATTCGTATTTTAAAAAAGTATTCTGATAATAATTTATATGCAAAGTTTTGTGGGGCGATAAATAAGTTTTACGAAAAAAGTAATAGAAAAACAGCAATGTTTTTGTGTTAAATTAAAATGAATTTAATGTAAATATTTTTCACATGAATAGTAATTACTTAGTGTCTACCACAGTAATATTTAAACCAATATTAAAATATAATGCAGTGCAACAATAAATAATGAATTGTGGGGCCGGGTAGCCATTACCGCGTAGCAATATTATTTCCCTTACTAGCACATAATGAGAATTTATTTGTTTGCAATTTTCATAATGCAGCGCCTGAGACCCCAATGTTTGTATCTTTTTGGCATTTTCCTGATGTTTTATCGCATTGCAGGCGGGTGATTGTAAAATATTCGCTCATTTGTCTGCCAACTGTGCCAGAGAATTATAATACTTTGTTAATAATATACGAGTCCCCTCCTCCGGGCAAAGTCACATAAAGAACACATCGGTTCGCGCACATAACGTAGAAAACTTGTAATATTATTTTATGGCGAATTGCACAGGCAAATAAACTCTACCTTCGCATAAACTTAATGCTCGCATAAAAATTAAGTCTAAACTCTAAACTAAGTGGGGTCAGATGAAATAAAGCCCCATTTTATGACACGAACGTTCGGCGGGAAGGTAAATTTTACCCCAGTTATAATCATTTAAATATTTCGTACAACCTCCTCATACCGCAATAAAGCTGAACGAATGTATTACGGTCACCTGACTCCGGCTATCTCTGGTGAGCACCCGCCGAATATTAATGGCCTTTATATTTCTCCGACTCAAACGACACGAACTTAACGCTCAAATTCATACTTTAATGTTATCGTGCTACCGGACAAAATAACCTTATCATTTGACTGTCTCTACTCTCCACAATTTTCCATTAGAGATGATAGAGATAATTACGTAGTTACGATATAGGAAACGTTTCCTCTTTTTCTAGAAAAATCCTTTGCGATAGGATGCCTCAAAATATATATGGATATGAGAGAACGGGCGGTTTAAATGTTTGAGGATAAAAAAGGGCGGTTTCGTAACTTGGGTTATGAACGGGTAACTCTGTAAAAGTTGCTGTATGACTTTCAGGTGGTACCCAAATATGCGTGCACAAACAATGTCATTATATACAAGATGGCGGTCGGTGGTCCACCTGTGGCATCCCCAAGTAATGAATACGAGTTAATTAAGCAACATTAGCGAACATCGGCGCCTGCACACGACGACAGATCGGGACCACGATAGCTCGAACGTGGGCCCTTTGTTAAGTGAGCCGTGTACCAGGTCTAAGGGCATTGACTAAGCCAGAATGAATTATCCGGGAGATGCTCCAAAATCTGGTATCGGATAAACCAGTAGCTACTTCAACACCACTTCCACCCATTCTTATTATTATTATTAAATATTAACCAGTACTCGAAGTTGAAAATTTGCTTCTAATCCCTTATTTTTTTATTATTACATCCATTGTATTGTAAAAATTGGTCTTGATGATTTGATCCGAAGTTCCTGTTCTGTCTTATAACATTTACTAAAAGTAATGTATAGTTCAATTTTATAGATCAATAAACCATCTATATTTATTAAAGAACTAGCTGACCCTTGCCCACTTCGTTGAGCATAAAAAGAGTTTATGATGAAATTCAACTAAAAAAAAACAACGTGGAACCCGCAACGCGGGAACCCGAAACCCGAAACGCGGGAACCCGCAACGCGGGAACCCGGACCCGCAACGCGGGAACCCGGAACCCGCAACGCGGGAACCCGAAACCCGCAACGCGGAACCCGCAACGCGGGAACCCAGACCCGCAACGCGGGAACCCTGAACCCGCAACGTGGGAACCCGAAACTCGCAACGCGGGAACCCGAAACCCGCAACGCGGAACCCGCAACGCGGAAACCCGGAACCCGCAACGCGGAACCCGGAACCCGCAACGCGGGAACCCGGAACCCACAACGTGGAACCCGCAGCATGGGAACCCGGAACCCACAACGTGGAACCCGCAGCATGGGAACCCGAAACCCGCAACGCGGGAACCCGGACCCGCAACGCGGGAACCCGGACCCGCAACGCGGGAACCCGGAACCCGCAACGCGGGAACCCAGAACCCACAACGCGGGAACCCGCAACGCGGGAACCCGGAACCCGCAACGCGGGAACCCGGAACCCGCAACGCGGGAACCCGGAACCCGCAACGCGGGAACCCGGAACTCGCAACGCGGAACCCGCAGCATGGGAACCCGAAACCCGCAACGCGGAACCCGGAACCCGCAATACGGAAACCCGGAACCCGCAATGCGGAACCCACAACGCGAAACCCTAACGCAGAACCCGCAACGTTCACGGAAACGCTGTCAAATGGAATAAATAGTATCCTATGTCCGTCTACTTGCGCTACTTCCTCACCAATTTTCAGCCATATCGATAAAGCCGTTCTTTTGTTATAAATAATTTAACTAACACGACTTACTTTTATACATATAGATGTATAGATTACTCCTACTAACATAAGCTAAGCCCGGTGAATGCTCCCGTCACAGTCGGTCCAGCCAATTCGGTGATCATTAGTTAGATGACGATGATGATGGTGATGAAAAGTAGCCTAAATTAATCCTTATAACTTTAGCTATCTACCAGTGAAAGTCTCGTTAAAATCGGTCCAGCCGTTCCAGAGATTAGCCGGAGCAAAGTGACACGCTGACAGACAGACATTTTTTCTTTAAATTACTTTTTCGTTTTCAGTAAATATCGTTGCCAATGCAAAAAAAAAGCAGAAGATATCGTTTAAAATGTCATATGCATTTAGAAAAACGTTGCTAATTGAAAGTTACAAACTGACACTTCAATTTTATTTATTTGTATAGATGTATAGATTTGGAAAACCTCCCCAATCTTGGCGTTTCCACTGACGTGGAGCGGGGCGCATAGGAACTTAGTGGTTCCCAAGCGGAGTGGAGCGGAGATTTCGAGCAAAGTGATTGGTCAATTCGGGTACCGCAAGCTCCTGTCCGCCTCGCCCCGCGTCAATGGAAACGCAGCCAAACGTCTGTAACGTCTAACGGTCGTCATGGTAACAAACATTGTTTACAAATGGAAAATAAAAATTATGAAATGCTATAAATACCGTTTTTATATCAGCTTAAACTATTTGGATTCATGTTTTTGTTAATCCTAATAATTTTATTAATCCAAATAGTTTAAGCTGATATAAAAACGGTATTTATAGCATTTCATAATTTTTATTTTCCATTTGTAAACAATGTTTGTTACCATGACACCCGTGTCATATAAACTGGCAACGACGTGAATCGATCGAGCCCAGGTTCAAACCCCGCGTGACCATCGCGTATTTTCTTCTTTTTTCTAATTTTCTGCTTATTTTTTTCAACATTTTCTTTCATAATAACCTTTTCGTGACAATAACGAACATACCGTAAAAAAAATTTGCGAAATTGGTCAAGCCGTTGTCGAAGCGCACACGATGTAAGAAATTTTGGAGGTCGTTTTTTTACACTTTGGGCTACATTTTTGGGGTTTTAGTAAGGAACCCTACTTTTTTTAAACATATAATATAGCCTATGTTCAGCGCTTTGAATGTAGCTTTCCAACGGTGAAAGAATTTTTCATATTGGTTCAGTGGTTTCAGAGCCTATTCCATTCAAACAAACAAACAAACAAACAAACAAACAATCAAACGTTACCTCTTTATAATATTAGTATAGATTACTGTATAATATGTTAATTTGTAAAATATAATACATATATACTAGGCAGTAGGCTACTACCTTCGTCCACGGGTCAGTTTAATTATCATATTAGCCACGATACTTCTAGAATAATCTTCTACTATCTACGAATAGCTTTAAATTACGTGATTGATATAAAGTTAAGTAAGAGTAAGAGCGTTAAGTTAACAAGCAGAAATTATTAGAAACTGGACTGGTATTTACGACTAAATGCTTTCCGGAAGTAACTTTTATTGAAGAGTCCCAAGTTAGTATTCGATTGAGGAGTTCTAATTTACTGTAAGTGTATATTAAATAAAGCTTGCTATTTCCTGCTTATATATTATCAGGAAGCTTTCACTAAGTGACATCAGGGAAGCAATCTTAAAATCGAGAATATAGCCAAGGTAATAATAACTGTAAATCGATCTAATGGACCTTCAGAACGATTTTACTGATAGACTACCGTAAATGATAAGTATACTGAGTCAAGATACACAACGTATGGGATTTGATATAAGCATCACTGATTTCAAATCCGTTTTTTTTTTCGAACTTCGTCATAATTACTAAACGACATGACTAAAGGCTAAGAGAGAGCCCGTACCACAAGGCTTTGTAGCAGTATTACGTTGATATTTCTTTTAAATTTCGTATTCTTATGATCACTATTACATAAACCAGAATATATTTTTAATTTTCGCGTAATCGAAAAGTAATGTTATATTAATACTGCTAAAAGACCGGAGATTGATACAAATAGGTTATTGATTGGCAAAGGCAGTAAACATATTTATTTAATGCAGAATATCATAGGTATAGAATTTCTTTCCACAGTAGTTGTATTGAGATTTAAATTGCACGACTAACTGTGTGTGTGTGTGTGTGTGTGTGTGTGTGTAACTAACGACAATAACCTAACGACAGAGGTCGTACAATTCAAAACTGTGTTGGTACATCATTTTCATTCCTGTCTCAAATATTCAAATTCCTATCGCGATAATAAGTTCATTTGTATAAAATATGATGTCATTCAACGTAATTTGATTTAATATTCATGATATTATAATGATGCATTGTTTCAGGTAAGTGGGCAGAGCGATTCTTGGGCAACTAGTGTCACAATGGAATCATCTGTGTAAGTGATTATCTTTTTATTATTTTTCAAGAAGGCTTACTATTAAGTACACTTGCGAGCGGAAAGCTGCTGTTTGGAAAATTATTTTAATGATAATTAATCATTATTTAATAATACTATCATTAATAGCGATGTAGCTTTAAGTTTTCCAATATTCTTGGGGTTTATTCTAGAAACAAGGTTTAAGATCACCCCAGGCCAATGCTTTCAGGGGCGGAACTAGATCCTAGAGACATGGGAATTCTCAAAAGAAGCATTTCACTTTAAGGGCTTGAATACTAATATAGAAACAAATACTAGAACACCAATTAAAGTTAAGAAACCACTTACGAGCATTTGTTGTCAGCGGAATGACAAGGACAGCATGTTACTTGAGTGCTACATAATTTAACTATTGTTTCACATTCGGCCGTAAGTCAACAATATTTGGGTTTCGTTGTGAATGTTCTAGATGGTGTGTATACGGGTGGTGTAGTAGACGTAAAGCTTTAAGGAGCTATTAAAATTGAAAGATGGCCATCTTAAGAAATTGGCAATAAAGTAAACAGTATCAGTATGTAAATGGCTGCTGTGGGCTCTGATAAGGGCGATCGCAGGCTCATTGTGCGCGGTAATCTGGTATCGCGTCGTGTCGGAATGCGAGTTTATTTTAATATTTAATAACTCGCGGGCGGGCAGATAGCTCCTTGTTCGTTATTCTCCAGCTATCGTACTCTATGTCACGCTCGAGTATTTTTCTTAATCATTGATCGGTAGATTGGGCTTTTGTGCGTGGATTATGCTTGGGACCACTTTAGTTGAGGTAACGTTGTGAGGCTCGGTTCACACCGAAACGATCAGTCAATTATTTATTTCCTATAAAAGTGCTACAATAGATGTTCAGTACTTAGATTACATTAAGACCTGGTACTTTTATTTCTCATAGGCGACGGTGACCGCATACCATCAGGTGGCCTTAAGGTAGTCATTGAACTTTAACGTCTTGTTTTGGTGTGATATGTTTTTCGTTAAAATACTTATGGTCAATGTAAACAAACACGATATATTTGTATTCAACTTATGAATTTTAATTTTAAACAAAAAAAAATAATCAAAAGTGTACACCTCTCTAACCGTATCTTTTAATAAAGTTGAATTTACTGAGCATATTCTAACTCGCACATACTTTACTTACTCATATCCTCATAGTGTTTAAAGGAGAATATGAAATTTTATTAAAATAGTATATTTAAAATTTTCGCAAGACAGCAGCGTAGCCGGGGGTACAATAATTTTTATTGCATATCTCCAGTTTAAATTGCTCACAATTGTAGTCGGGAGCACGCTATTACTTTCTTTGTACTGTTAAGTTTTAAGCCTCCAAACATAAATTGCTACAAAGAATAGCGGACGTGAGACGCAAATAAAATACTAATTTAAGTGGAAATTTATCGCCTAATTGTTCTGTATTTATGAGGTGGTTGTGTAGCATTGTTCTAATTGATAAAGGTAATCAGTGTTCCACTTTTCGCGATAATGAAAATTTTAGCACCTGGCTCATAATGTTTTTGCATGAGAATTAGTAAGTAGATCTGGTGTGTTCCTGATGCCGATGTGTATTAGTGTTATTATAGTTATTGGACAAAAATGCGGTTATCAAAAAATTTGACGGCTTCTGTGGTTCACCACTGTTGAGCGCATCGGTGCTCAAAATGGAAGTCGCAGGTTCGAATCCTGCTGAAGGAATAAAAAGTTTTGTGTTCCTGAGTCATGGTTATTGTGTTACATTTTTTTGTGACAAAATTTTTAAATATATTGGTTGGAACAACAAAAAAGGTTGTTTTCAAGTTTGGTTAGGACAATGCAAGCTGATCACCTGATTGTCTGACAAGAAAGATGATCCATGCGTTGGATGGGCATGTAAAAAATCGGTCCTGCGCCTATTCTCTCGCCAGTCGTGTCGGTTTACCGTCCCACTGGGTTATGAGAGTAAAAGGAAGAGAGAGTGCTTCTGTGTATTGCGCACACACTTGGGCACTATAAAATAACTCCTGCGTAGCTGGCCTGGTTTCAATGAAATCGGCTACCGACACCGAAATCGGTGAGGGGAGCTATTACATCCAAAATCCATCTCATAATAAAATCTAAAATTATAGTTATATTAAGTTTTTTGACTCTACTGAAAAGTTATAGTTTTATACATACGAGGTTGAGATGGTAAAACGACTTTATGTCATATCGTATTGCTATCCATCAAAGGCGGCTAGAGTCATGTGAACTTCAAGTTCAGTTGAGTCAAATAGTTATAATTATAGGTTTAAGTTCTTCAAATTAAACAAACGCTTTCATTTGTTTTGTAAATGTTTGATGTCTTCATCAACCCACACACATGTTCATCACACCACAGTAATTACATTACAACACGGCGAACCCTATATTTATAATGATTTGAAAAGTAGGCCACGAAACAATAGATTTACTTTTTTTTATTTTTATTTATTTATTTATCATAAAAAATACAAGATAACTTAATACATTTCGACGTAATATAAACTTACAAAAGTTTTACCATACGCCGTTAGTTGACGCTTCACATTTCGCAACTGCATATTATTTAACTTAACATTTACGATACATAATATTTTATTCATGTGTGTAGTAGTGTATGCGTGTGTGTGTGTGAGATACTAGAGGCATAAACTTCTCGCGAATCCTTCGTCGCGATCGTGGGAGCCATGTTTTAGCACAATTCGGTGGCACGCCTAACAAGAGAAATACCACGGCGTCATCGAAAACCGGTACGATGTAACGTTTGAGTTGTATTTGTTGGATAAGTGAGGGTATGAAAGCCTAGTTTAATTTTTAACCCCCGACGCAAAAACGTAAGTTTGACGTGTCTGTGTAAATGTGTATGTGTCTGTTTGTGGCATCGTAGCTCCCAAACTGATGATCCGATTTTAATGCGGTTTTTTGTTTAAAAGGTATATCAGTCGAGAGAGTTCTTAGCTATGTTTGTTGGAAATCGGTTTAGGTCTTCAAGATCATCAGGTCGTTTGTGGTCAGGTGTCGGGTCGGCTCAGTCGGGGGGGTTTTTTTTTAAATAGTAATTTAGTTTTTATCATATCATAAATACAAAAATTATTTTTTTATTGTAAAAAAAGCTTTGAAATTATTTAGGTGAAGTGTGTTAATACTGTATAGTTCCTAACATATAAAAGGCGGGTCCGCTTACTTATATTCGTGTATATCCAATGACGCCAATTTATTTCTTACCGTCAACAGCCTCAAGCATAGTTTCAAATTCTAAAGTAACGGCATTGACGTGACATATTAATAGCTCCCCTCACCGATTTCGGTGTCGGTAGCCGATTTAATTGAAACCAGGCCAGCTACGCAGGAGTTATTTTATAGTGCCCAATTGTGTGCGCAATACACAAAGACACTCTCTCTTCCTTTTACTCTCATAACCCAGTGGGACGGTAAACCGACATGAATGGCGAGAGAACAGGCGCAGGACCGACTTTTTACATGCTCATCCGACGCATGGATCATCTTTCTTGTCAGACTATCAGGTGATCAGCCTGCATTGCCCTAACGAAACTTGAAAACAACATTTTTTTTGTTGTTCCAACGCGGGAATCGAACTCACGACATCCGGTTAGAGAGCGAAGCTCAGAACCACTAGACCACGGAGGCGCTTAGACGTGCCATATTGTGACCTCCTCAATATCGTCTGCTTAATCTATACTAATATTATAAAGCGGAAGAGTTTGTTTGTTTAAACGCGCTAATCTCTACTGGTCCGATTTGAAAAATACTTTTTTTGTTGGATAGTCCATTTATAGAGGAAGGCTTTACGCTATGGCCGTGTTCCAGGAGACGCTCTAAACGTTCAGATCATTCATAACGCTGACATTGACAGCTGACAGTACCTATGAAAACAGTTCAAAACGACCCTAAACAGTGCTAATGAAACGCAAATCTGAATGAAAAAAACGTTTTTTTCGTTTACTATTAGGTCCTGGAACACAGGGTAAATAACATTACGCTGCAACCACTAGGAGCGAAGCATCAGTGAGAAATGTTGCATAAACGGGGAAAATTATTCACATTTGGGTACTTTCGTTGCGTGCGCTTTCAAATAATTTTTTTTTGAATATTTCAACTACCGGTTACTATTTTTAATATCGGGCAAAAAAGGCAAAAATGGCAAAAATATTACATTTGTTGTATGACAATTGAGAATTGCCCCCCCCCCCCCCCCCCCTTAATTTTTCGTATTAATTTGTTGTCAGCGGCATCAGAAATTTTACTATTGTAAAAATTTCATATTCTTTCTATCGAGGTATTTTAGATACAGCCTGGTGAATTCCTACTTTCGAATTTTGTCTTCCTTATATTTATATTTTTTTTACAATCCATTTGTGGAAATTTAGGCTTTCAAGCAGTCGTTACGGTCGTAATATTTTCTGTGGGACCGCGACGTGTCTTGAGGTATGGTACTTCAAGGACTTAACGGCATCGAATTGATTAGTCGTGAAAAATTTAATGTGCCATTGCAAAAGAGCTTGCTCGCGACAAGTGCGAAATGGACGTGAGAAAATGCCTTTACTTTTTTAGTCTTTTTTGATATCTGTTTCTTGTTGAAAATAGTAAACATTCTTTTATTAGAAAAATCAATTCAATGTTTTAAACTAATCCCGATGTCATTTTAACTTTTTTGTGTAATTTGGTGATAAACACGCATTACTCTATCAAAAACGTAACTTGTAAAAAAGTGAGAAGTCTAGTTAGTCGGTTGGTCTAACAAGTGTTATATTGTGATTATAAGTCCCGATTTCACCAACGCACGTTGGTGTTAACGGCTTGTTAAAATACCATGCTTTCTCATTTATTGATAGGAATTACGAGAGGAACAACATGATATTTAACGAAGTATTAACTTTAACATTGCTTGGTGAAACTCGCCCCAAGTCTTACAGAGAACATTTTTTATTACATATTCACATACTTTAATTTGTTAGTAACTTTCTATAATATCGATATTGCGATAAAAATGTTATATTGAATATTCCTTTATTTAATACGAGACTCGACTACAAAAATACGATGGCACGTTAAATGTAACTTTATTTTCGTCTTTTGTGGCGAATCTTGATGAATTACCAGAAAAAGCAGTGCGTGACCACGCTTTATTGTTGTCCCGACGCGTTGACGTCCACGTGATTTCTTCATATCCTTGGGAAAGTCTTTATTACTAACGTTCGTCATTTTTGTCACAGTGAAATAACCGACTTAAGTGAGGTGGATTGACACGGGGTGTAATTTAAATAAATAATAACGTAGCACTGACATGTTTATGTAGCTTATAATTTACACGTACTATGAATGCATTATAACATGCTAGTATGTCCAGTACCATGTATAAATATTACTATGTAAGTACAAACATGTAGCTTTTAAACCGTAATGATTGCAGGTGTGGACAACATTTATATTACATTTATAATAATATATTATTATAATAATATGTTCCTTAGTTGATCATTCAAAAATTAACTACCCCACTAAAATATTTAAAATATTTTTCCAATGAATAACCTATTCAATATTGCAGTCCAAAATCTATCAAGAGACTTAACTATCATATCAGACAGCCACTTTAAATAGCTTATACTATATATGTGTTATACTAAAATATCTTTATAAGTAAGGAGGATTAAGATTAAACAAATACTGGCGACAAATTAGACCATAATTTTAATAAAAAAATTGCAGTCTTAAAAATACTTAAAATTAGTTGCTAGCTCTCCTCCTTAGGAGTTTTATTAGGCTCACAATATGTTTCGAAACAAAAGCCTCAAACATACGTGCAAATGTCGCACAGTGAAAAACAAAGCCCGCAACAATGGAGCTTCGTCAAAAGAACACGCTAATACACTAATTGAAAACAAAAACGCTCCCTCAGAACATAATTACGCGGTTTGGCTGACGATGGTGCTTGATTAAAGTGGCGTGTCTCGGCAAAGTCAGTTGCTGTAAGTGTACTTCACTTTACGTAGTTCACTTGTAGTCGTTTCGACTGTACTCTTTATGCAAATTTTGAGCAAATAATTGTTATGGTTCCGAAGGTATGGAGTTACTAATGGAGTTCATTGTTTGTTCATTTATGTCGCTGCAGTGTTTTGTGTTAATTAGGTTTCGTAAGAAATTGAGTTGATTGAAGACATGAATGGATGAAGGTGGTATGTAGCAAAATTATGATTTCGATGAAATTGAGTTCAAATTGTCACTTAAACATTTTAGTATTAAGTACATTAAACTAAAGATCCGTCTCTATCAATGTACATGATAATACTACATAATCTAAAATGTTTAAGTGACAGTTTAAACTCAATTTTCAGGGTAATTTTTCTTCTCGATCTCTCTTCTTCAATTATTTCTGTCTTCGCTGGCCTAGACATTTTGTTGTTCTTAGACAGTAGTAATTATATAACATTGACTGAAATCGATTAATACCTAAATATACTCGTACCTAACTAGATACTATCTATGGAATAAATAACAGTTTCTTTATGAACAACTACACTTATACCATACATCTAACTTACCGACCCCTATACTTTACTAATCCTATCGTTTCAGCACATAAAGCGTGAAGAGCTAACACTTTCGTATTTACGATGTACCTACTATAAAAAAGGTTTGAGGTTTTGGCGGGTAATCTTTAGGTATTAAAAAACATATTTTACCAATAGAAATTATGTGTGTCTTACGGTATGAATATATCGACGTGTGACAGCCTCGGAAAAACGCAGTAAAATTAAAATGCTCTTCATGTAATGAGCGATTCTGAGAATTAAAACTCAATTATTTTCGCCGCTGATTAAATGTGAAAACGCAATAACGAAATAAGTGTTTCCGAGAAGCGAAAGGGATTGAATATAAAAGAAAATTATATTAAATAATGCTTTTATAAGCATTTAAGTGCCTATCATGAGGCTGAGGCACGGATTAAAATTCATTTAACGTCATCAAACTATTGGCATTCATGAGTGTTTCAGGGTGCCGTGTATTGAGCGATGCATTGTGTTACGGCACGATTCGAATGTTACTTATGAGGAATCACAACCGCCGTATTTCCATATAGAAATATGACACGCAAACCCTGTTATTTCCCTGGATAATGTCGCTATAATGTTTTTTAAATTTTTTCATAAATTAATTATTAAAAGAGATAGACGTTCAAAAACTTAAAAAATATGGCCATTGTTCTAACATCCAGGAATCAAATTGGAGTACATTTTATGATAATATCGAAACTATCTATATAATAAGTGGGAATATAGCTCAAGCCTTTTTTTAGTTTTAAATATAAATAAAATCCTAAATCGGATAATTTTCGGAGGAGAAAACAGGGGTCTCCTAATTATCGATTTCGCGTACCTTTAATAGGTAATTTAAGTTCAAGCTGCAGTTGTCTCTATCGGTTTGATCAGTTCACAAGAGCATTTTCGTTTTATAATTTTTATATATTTTTTTAAAACAATAGGCAAAGTATACTCTTTTTGAACGTGTAAAACCTTTTTTCACTTTACATGTGGGTGACATACAATGATACAAAACCTTAGAGAAATTATAGAACTAATCAATATATTTTAAACATCTACTGAAACCTAAAGAAAATTGTCACCGTATGCAGTGAATTTTTAGAATAATGTAATTATTTCAATTTGATACTCAAGATTTAAGAGTATAACAAAAAATACACAAATAATACGTGTGACCTTGCCAAGACCGAACGGGCCATATGAAATCCAAACAAATGATCCTTCAATCAGGGTAATGCTGTTAAAATAAGAAAATGTTCCATTCAATTTTCTCACGAGCCTGCTGTCAGTCGTCCGCGATCTTAGATCCGCTCGATCATGAAAATATATAGCTTCATTCGAATGATCGCTATCGAGGAGGCACTTTAATCGATTTTCTTTTATATCGGAACCGTCTCGCAGATTTATTATGCCGGTTAGTTACGTTATGGTAACGAAAACCCTGATATACTACGGAAAATAGCATTGCAAACAAAAATTCAGGAGCCGGTCCCATGTTTCACTCGTAACGTATTTTCGTCGGAGTCGCTAAAATATTGGCCATGAAAGAAAATTGCTTAGGGAAAGTGCGGTTGCCTTGATTTCTTATTTCGTATTCATTGTGCGTTGGCTCGGATCGCGCGTGGAGACAGAATGATGGCGTGTGAACCAATATATTGACAGCCTTTACATATTTAAAATGACAATTTTTGTTTCGTAACACACTGAAATTGTAACGCTACATTTGCATATGGAAATTTGCTCTCCGAGATGTCGCTAAGAAAGTGATGTGTGCAAAATATTAGATAAGCTTGTGTACCTATCTAAAATAATAATAGAACCTTCAGTCATTAGTATTTCTCTATATTTTGCGTAAATGCAGATGACATTATACTAGTTTAAATACTACAACGAAATTGCCGACGCAAAATATAAATTATAGTTGTAGGTACACTTTGATAAAAAAATGTTTTGTATTCATAGGAAAATAAGGGCTTCTACATTATCTTCAAAGGCAGATAATATATTTCAATATACTGAATATAAAATGGAATTTCACTAAAATTCCTGACTTGTCCGTACATTTTCTTGTTAAATAAGGAGCGAGTGAGCAAGCAAATAGAATAACGTTATTTTTAATGTAGCTTTAATCTCGAGATTTTCGTTTAATTAAATATGAGATATACGTTAAAGGAGGCGTCTTCGCAAATATGTACATTGTACAGTCAGCAGTTTATGAAAGGGGAAAAAATAAGGCTAGTTGTATTTCTAATAGCTATGGTACCTACCTATTAACATTTTATAAATAAACAGAAGAATAGTTACAATAATTTATTTATAATATATAAATTTTATAAAGGGGCAAATTTACCCCTTTGTCTGTTTGCATTGACTAGACTCCAAAACTACTGGTCGATTTTGATGGAATTTGGCATTGATGTAGAGTAGAGCACGGCACATAGGATACTATTTATCTCGACAGAATTTACAAATCAAGCGCATTTTTCTTTTGCGCACACGAAGATATGGGTATCATAGATATTTTCTAAACATGTAGAACGTGTCCAAGATCGACAGCGTCGCCAACGTCAAAAACCCTTTGATAAGATCTCAGGGGTACCTGAGGGACATGCTAGATCTGTCTTGGGACCCGCAACGAAATTAATCAGAAGAATGAAGGAGAAATAGGAAGTGTTACAGTTTCCCTCCCCAAGTAATGTGGGAGACAGGAAAATTGTAATGACAAGAAGTCACAATTGAAAGGGGTACCACGGGAGTAATAAAAAGATAACTATTTCAAATCCTAAACGATGACAAAAATAATTATTATGTTTTAATTTTTTTATTTACAGTTAATTATTATGGAAAAATAGCATTGGAGTGTTTCCAATAGTATTTATGACAAAAACGAAAGTGGGTAACATAATATTATATTAAATAACTATGTACAAAGAGTACTTTCAAAGAGTACTTTACATGTTTTGCTGTCTTTACTTGGTGCCGCGGGTATAAATCCCATAACGAATGCATACAGATAGTCGTACGTCTTCATAAAGTGACTTAATTTGGCCAGTTGTGGATCCGATAACGCGACGCATGCGACGGAACCGGCCATCTTTAGGGTTACCTTGGTTAGGGTTGTCAGACAAATTCCTTCTTAACAATAATACAAAGGTTATTTTGACTTGTCGTTAGCAAAATATTGCACATGGTGTCTGGGAAAAGTAGTCCATTGTTGAGAAATATATAGCGAAGGTAAACTATCCTACAATGCGTCGTATAAAATCAACAGCGTAAAACAAAAATAGTTTAGAAATGAAAAATTTTAATACTTATTTTTGTTATTAAAACTAAAAAAGGCATTTCATTTTGTTTTTGGATGACCTGTAAATTTGTTCGCGACGTTCCACTAAATTCTTTTAGTCGTACTTACATAAACTGGCTCAAGATCCCGATCTTAATAATTATATAATTTTTATTATACTTTTTTTTAAAATCTCAGGATTGATAACCCTATTTGATGAGTGTCTTTATATGAGTGATTCATAAATCTCAAAGAAGGGACCACTTTTTGAGTAGAAGTCTCGAGTTTTACGTTTGCGTTTCGACTCTCAGTTGTTTGTATAATGTATAGAATGTTAAATAGGCTGTGTAGAGGTAAAATGGAAGTTCTAATGTTATACAGAAAGTATTTCTACCGAATTCAATGAAAAATTAATTAACTTTATTTAGTGTGTTATGTGAGCAACATTCGTAGCAAAATATGAATTACAATATTAACAAACCTTATTTGGGCACATTATTTTTTAGCGAGGCGTATGTTTGAGCCCTTTAATCTTGGGATACGTTTATAAAAGTATAATATGGCAATTTAGCTGCTTATGAGGATGAAGTATTTGTTATTACGGCAAAAAATTTCGTTCCACAGATTGCTAATGTAAGGTACAAATTTTATTTGCTTGTAGCGTCAGCTGTTTAAGGATTATAATTGGGGCCGCCGATTTTACATCAGTTATTAAATACATATGGTGCGCGTTGGGAGTTAAGGCCTTTACAATTTACATATCTACACTAATATTATAAAGAGGAGAGATTTGTACTTTTGTATGTAACGACTTAATTCAAAAAGTACTGGACAGATTTTAATAATTCTTTTTTCATTAGAAGGCTACATTATCACTGAGTAATATAGGCTATATAAAAAACAATTGCTGTTCGTTAGTCTCGCTAAAACTCGAGTTCAGCTGAACTGATTCGGCTATTTTATGGTCTTGAAATATTCGTGGAAGTCCCGGGAAGATTTACACGGTTTCCATGCTCAACGAAGTGGGCATGGGTCAGCTAGGTCTTTCATAAAAACGGCTTTATTTTGGCAGCATTGAAAATGAAATTTGCTTGCAAGTCAATAAAAAATGTAAGGCTAAGTGCAACCTCCACCCTTTTTGAAGTCATAATGGTTCAAGATTAAGAAGAAGTAATTCAAGATTTTTGTAAAATATATATATTGCTTACGTTGTATACCTTGATAATGATTTGATATAAGACATATATAGTTATTACGTTGATTTTACAATTATGGAAACACAAATTACAAATTGGCGATCTTTTCCAAGCTAGCGTTTTGCATATACCTACTGTAAAACTGTATACTGAAAAAAGTTCAGCTAAAAATCATTCCTGGAAAATTGTAATTTTTCGTGGAAACGCTTGTAATAGACAGGCGGCTAACGAGTGTAACCAATAAAGAGTCGTTAGCTTTTAGTTTTCACGGCTTTTAAACGTGATTCAATTTTACTGACATTTTCACACTAAACCGTTTGAGCCGTCGTAGTTTTGTTCTAGCTATTGTTTTAAAATATTGTTTTCAATGTACTAACCCTGAATGTACATAGAAGTAAATCTTGAAATACTTGTAGTAACTAAAATTTTTATCTGTTATCATTAAAATGAATAGAAAAAAACTACCATTCACATAATACTTTCCTGGTAATTAATGCTCTGCTCTATTAACTTAAAGCTTTATCTATAAAAGTGGCATTTTATCGAAACCGCCTTTTCTGACTTAGGTACTGCTCTATTAATTACCAGGACAGTATACGTTAGCTATTTTTATTAAAAAATCTAGACACCTACGTGTGGTATTTTGTCTTTCCTTGCCTTGCCTTCACACACATTGGAATAAACAAATGTTCATACAAAAATCGAAAGCCTTCAAAAGTAAATAAAATTATGTACCCTGGCTATTATTACGAATCTGACACATCCACTAGGTATCGGATCAGTAGTTTAGTCGATACATTGGGATAAATATGTCAATAATCATGAGGTATCCTTATTTTGGCTTCGTCATAGTTGCAAATTATCTCCCGCTTGATAATACCTATTACAAAGATTTTCTTACTGTGCAAACGAACATGCGGCAACAGACGAGGTATATAGACTCAGTGAAATTCAGTACCCACATATTTATATGACCAGTGGTAAACTCGAGCTAAGTCTTATTATGTTCTGGCTCTAGTTTAGAATGTGTGGATGTAATGTGACCTACTTCGTAATTCGGCCGTGTGGGCGTGCATACGAAGTAGGTATGCAAAACTAATGCCACACTGTGTTATGAAAGTCCACATCAGTGGCGAAAACTGGTTCTCCTTCAGAGGGGAGTACCAATCTTCACCATTGCGATGATATCATTATCATTTAGATGAGTACTTCTTTTTTTATCTTTATTTTATTAAGGCATTCATAAAGATTAAGCCGGCCTTATCAACAACATTACATATACATATACATCATACATCAATTATTACAGTTAATGTGATGCCGTGGCGAAAAGTTGAAATGAAGACGTGGTTTCATCAAAACTCATTTTTTGTTATTATTTCTGATCAATTTGCAGTTCAGTTCCAGTCAGCAATTGCTGTCCCACTCCCTCGCATCAAATTAAATCAAGTATACATGAAGTGAGACTTCATGTATACTTGATTACAGGAACGATATAATTACATAAACGAACGATGCGAATTGAACAGATGTAATTATATAAAATGCTTCCAATAGTAAAGATATTTTTATTCCACATAAAACCTAACGTCGTGAAGTGCCCAAGGGATGTAGAAAAAACATAGAAAAATAAGACCGTAGGTATATTGAAATTTAAAATGAACAAAATTTTCAATCTACGTTATACGAGACGTTAAAGAAAATGAAATGGAAACATAAAAAGCAGCGGTGGTGTTTTCGTTTAATTATGCCCTTTTCCCCGATGTAGGTATTAGGTATAATATAATAACAGCCTTCCCCATGACTGGCCCGGGTCCCTTTTTCATTTTTTGCCGAGACTTGGGGATACTCTTTTAAGGTTTTCAGTAAGTTATACTGCCTATTTTCAGAAGCTATTTTAATATTATCATAAAATAAGGGATGTTTACATTATCTAAGCGGTATAATATACGTAAGCCTCGGCAATTAAAGCTGAATGTTTATAATGAAATATTGAAACCAGTATAGAAAGATCTTTTCTATATTATGAGGTAATGTAATATTTACTACTATAGTGTATTGGAATTCTAAAACAATTTTGGAGAGATTAAAATATCTTACATTTCACAATTAGAAGCTCCGTAAAAGTGAGGTTATCGAATGATAAATAATAGTATGAGAAGCATGACAACGTCATCGTCAATACAATTGACATTCGATAACTTCACTTTTGGCGAGCTTTAAATGTTCTTGATTTGCTTAAAGTCCACGCTTACGGCATATGAAAAATGTCCGCACAAAATCATGTACACGTATAATAATAAATTATTCTATCAATAAAAAGAAAACTTTTTATTAGTCCAATTATTATTAATTCTTATAATAATCGATATACTATTCATAATAATTCAAGTTCTCGTTAATGTTTGAGGTTATTTAAATAAAATATATCTAAATTGCTATCTCGACGCGACAATATCGATATATCGGGTACATCACTACAAACTTCAAATTTCTAATGCGACGTGTCTAAAGTTGCTTGCGCTTTGAATACACTATAGTAGCCAGGAGGACTGTCGATGAGGTTGAAGTGATGTACCAGTAGGTAGGCCGCGGGGAATAAACTACGTTATCAACACCACAAATACCGACAGCCGATATTATTTTATTCTTTGTAAGCCATACTGATACTCGTTTACATTTAAATCACACTGTATCGCGCCGGTATTAACGCGATGCATTATTCAGACTCATTAAAAATTTGGAAGGCGAGGCTGCTGGAATTTTAATTACAGTTTTCATGTACAAAAATATGCGTAAATATACATGTTATTGAAATATTATACAAAACAAACACCGTATTCATCAAGTCGGTTGTTTGTAATTTTTGTAACTAATTTCATTTTAAATGGCTCACAAAATGAAATACATCGTCGGGTCTGAATTGTCTGGCATCATTCTGTTTAATGCTGAAAGAATGAATTGAATGTTTCGGAGGTTCAATTCCGATTTCGAAAGTTCGTAACTTCAGCGAGTTCCGATTCAATTTCACTAGGCGCTTTTGAATAATATATTGGGGTAGGGTTTTATTATCTTTAAGATGTTATTGTATAAAAACTGTAGACACTCCTGTGTACAGTTTTGTGTTATACAGGGCGATTTATGGTTCATATATTAAGTCGAATATAGTGTTAACAGAATGACGCGTACAGGATTTTTTGTTTTGGCACCTCATATAAATTACTTAATAATATAACTTGAAAAAAGAATTCAAAGGTCTAAAATGACCACATTGAGTGAATATACTGGGGCTCGCTGGCACCTAGTCTATGCACACGAACGCACTTTTCTTTGACCTAAGACCTGACCAGGATTGAAACTTATAAATCAAACGAACTTACCAAGTGAAGTTCGATGATAATTATGTGAGCAGCATTCATTCGAAGCGATTTATTGTTTACGTGTTGTAGTAGCATCCCCTAGCGTCAGCCTTGCACGGTTTTAAGAGTTTTTTTTTTTAAAGACGGTAGTTCTTTTTAAAAATTCCCCACTATGGTCACACCGGTATTGAGTCGGTGCGCTGCGTTCGGCTTCATTTTGTTTAGAGAAAATATTTCACATTATTGAGGGAAGGGTAGCAGTATGTAGACTGCTGTGTAGAG
This sequence comes from Celastrina argiolus, assembly GCA_905187575.2. Taxonomy (NCBI): domain Eukaryota; kingdom Metazoa; phylum Arthropoda; class Insecta; order Lepidoptera; family Lycaenidae; genus Celastrina; species Celastrina argiolus. Next base: position 10,722,994 of record LR994589.1, read on the forward strand.
TTGGGTGGGTGTATATAAATCGCTTCGAATGAATGCTGCTCACATAATTATCATCGAACTTCACTTGGTAAGTTCGTTTGATTTATAATTATGTTTCGCAGCATTCATTCTTTGCGATTTATTGTTTACGTGTTGTAGGATGTTCAGAGTAAAATGTGAAATATATGTTAAGCGTTCAATAGACTATAAATAAATTTAACATTTATGTTATTATAATATCTACCAATTTATAAAAGTATATTTAACAAATCAAATATATGTAGTACCTATATTATATTACAATTGAGTAAAATCAACTGAGTACAAAGGTAACATTTGTTTTATATTTTACATTATATTATTTATTTTATATAATTAAACTATATATTCTATTATATCATATTTTACAGGGTATTACTGTTTGACGAAAGAATAGAATTTTCGAAGAGATCTGGGTCGGGCACTAGAAATTTCGCGAATACAGCAGAAGAATGAGACCATCCGGCAGTCTTTCTAATAATATCGATATTAGCCCCAAGTGGCCCCGCGGCGGAGGTGGCCGCGCGGCGGGTGCTGTGACCACTGAACACCGTCGTGTCCACACCGCTGAGGTCGCCAGTGGTCTTCAGCCAGCGACTCAAAGTTTGTGGCGTTATTTTAGAATAAGGTTTCTTAAAAGTTATGAATAAATATTCATGACTATTTCGTTACTCCCGTATTTTATTAATAAAGCGATTAAACAACGCGCGGTACATACTTTGGACTATTAAAGAACGGTAATCGCAAAACTGGCTGCGATATATTTACTTTAGACGTCTTAATATAATCCGTAATTTTAATTATTACAGAACCTTCCTGTTGAACTATATTAGGTAATTTAATTAGTGAAAAGGTTTGTACGCGATGCGCAGTAACCAATGCCAGCAGAGACAGTCTTTTTGGGGACGGTTTCTAAATCAAGGCTTTCATTGGACATTGTAACTGTTTTTTTTTTTTTACTTTTTATTTGTCGTTATTTATTATTATACCTAAAATACATTTAGGTAATTTATTTTTTATTTATTTATTTTTATTGGGCCACTGTAATTCTAAAAAATTTAGTACTATATTAGGGTCCCAGGTAAACTCATACCTGGGATTCGGAGGTCTCAACTATTAGAAACCCCCTACATAAACCACGAATGTTCTCATCCTCTAATTCATTTCCAAATAATAACATCAATCTCGATATTTTATAACTATTGATGTTTCCGTATCTACCTTTTTCATAATTCTCTGTTAAATATACTAATGTTAATAATAAAAAATTTAATACATCAAGGACTGAAATCTTAGTGTAATCATAATTGCGCTTGTTACAAAACCCTAGTCGTGCTTTAATACACCCATCATATTGCTCGTATGTGGAATCACATACAGAAGCTAACATTGTATCTATTGATTGGGGAAAACGATTTCTTTACGAATATTTCCCGGAAAACTTAGCGGCAATTAATCGGAGCGCCTCGTAAAGCGGGTGTGAGGTGATAATATTATAGTAAATAAAAATGAAAATGTAGTAAATTATTGAAATCTTTACTACACTTTAATTTTTTCATTTTCATTTTACCTACTACTGGGTTCAAAATAGGTATATAGAGTCAGATATTTTTTTTTTTTTTTTTAAATAAGGGGAACCATGTCTGGGTTTTCCAGTATGGTAGGTACTACAACTACACCCTCCGCTTTGTCATTCATAATTTTTTGAAGAATTTTAGCAAGTTCTGTAAATGGTGGAAATGCACAGAAAAAATATTTATTCCATGATATGGTAAAAGAATCTATAACTTCAGGGTCCATTAGCCAAGTGGCAAGTACCATAAGCGGGACATTTGGCATTACACCTGCTCGCAAAAAAATTTTTTTTTTTGAGGGCATCCAAAGTCGGTAATAATTTTTTTTGGAATGCGATATTATTTAATTCCCATTCGGTGTTCTCGAACTTTTTACGAGATAACCGATCGGCAATATATTATCTTTAATAATAATTATCTTTGGTATTTTCATAAGACGCAAAGACCGAAGCATTCACATTATTTCCACAATAACTTTGTTATTTTATTTAAATGTCTGTACTGCTAATTCTACGAGTATTAATGCACACAATATCAGTTACATTATTTATACATCAATAATATACAAAAATCGAAACAAAAATCAATGCGCAATAATATACCTACATCAATTTCAAATGAGCCAAGATTTAAGGAAGTTCTAATTCGTTTATATGCGATTCCAGCTCGTCATTTTTCCAGTATCCAAAGCACTTATTACAGGTATATATGCCCCCCCAGCCGATTTGGAAGCGTCTGTGTAAATTTCTAAATTAATATTATTTAAAGGCATGGAACCAGACTATGTGGTTCAACCACCAAAACATGACATATTTCAACCAATTTAACATATATTTTTTATTATATTTATTTTATTATATTTACACAATTTTAATAATTTGATCTAAATATTGATTTTTATTCGAAGTGACTACTGACTACCTATATAGTACTATTCGAAGTCTTTTGTATACAAGTATGAATATTTAATGGCGGGACAAAGAGATATCAAAAATACTGACAAATCTAGCGAATTCCCGTAATAAACATCTTTCAAACCTTTGAAATAAAACATATTATTATGTACGGTCGAATTGAGAAACCTCCTCCTTTTTTGGAAGTCGGTTAAAATGATGAATTCGTAAGTATTATATTTTTAGAGTCAAAAAACCAAATCCTAAGTACTTGTAACGAGTTTTAGAAACCAAACTGCTTTTATCAATGTTAGTTATAAAACTGAGGTTTTAAATAACATTTAGTACAAGTAATATTTATATTATTCGCTCATTTTAAATAATTTTTGCACAACACTAGATATCGTCATGATCAAAAACTTATAACATTTTGTGAGGCGTCGATGTATAAACCGAACGGTAAACAATTAAAATAATATAGAAATTGTTATATTGCAACCGCAGGTATTGTTTATGCGAGCTGTGAACCGGAACGAAAAAATAGGCGTTCTTTAGATCTATAGAAGCCTTAAAAGAGTGATTCGTTATAAGTTTTGATGCAATTCGGTAATCCTCCATTTATAAATGTTAAGTAAGAATAAATCGGTTTAATGTTTTTAAATTCAATTTAAATCTTTTTTTTTTTTTCATTCTATTTGGGCACTACAAATAGTCTAGATACTGTCCCAGTTCATGATTGCATGGCGAAATCGCCTTAATTTCCAATAGTATATTAATGGAGTTCATAAAATCTACATGTTCCAGATTATTTTTTGGTAAAATATTTGGAGTAGTATAAACATTGGGGTGTATGAATAAATGGTGATTAAATGGTATACGATACCCCTCCTTTATCTACGATAATATGGTAGAATTACTAGGTATGCGAGACCAATTATAATATTGAAGTCGGCCCGCGAAACCTACCTCCATATCTACTTGTGCGCGCGGCGCGGGGCTCGCGCTGGCGGCGGCGCGGGCCGGGGCTGCGCCCGCGTCGCATGGCGACTGCGCCCGCCGTCGCCGTTGAATGCCGGCTTCCTGTCCGTCCGTCGTGCGATGTTGATTTTTGAAGTTTAAACTTGACTTCCAAATATATATATATATATATATATATATTTGTTTAGAAGTTTCGTTACTGAGAATAAATGTTTTGTATGAGCATTAAAAATGTATCTCTTTTAACCACAAATTAGATAACAAACTTTTAACCAAAGTATCTGCGAGCGCAGCTTTTAGCCTCGGGGTTCAATGTCGGGGCTACCAAAAAATCGCAATTTTGAGGCACCAAATATTCTTCCAATATTTTATTCTTCACTTCTTTCGGTAACCCCTTGGCTAATATTTCTTGCCACCTACTGGTTACATTTTTATGAATAGGAGGTCCGAGGGAGATATCCGATTAAGGCTCATCGCCTACAAGATATAAAATATTATCATACAATTCCATTTATTCAACCACGAGATCAGTGTCCGTGGGAAGAGTTACCGTTACCGGGAGCGCGGCGACGCAGGTCCCGGCCGGGCCGGGGCCTGGCGCCGCGACGGGGCCGGCGACGGTGGCCGTGACTGTGCCGGCGAAGGCGAGTACGGTTGGAAGTCATCACCAGCGATGTCGCCGGGCCCGGGGGACGGGACTCGAGGGTCACGTAGGTCGCACATGGCGAATTTTCAGACACAACTATAATATACAGTCAGTCAGTGCTGCATCGAGACAACCTTTAAGGCGGAGGCTCTTTTGCATAGATTAGTTTTAGTTTTAGTAAACGAAGGAGGATCCTTTAAATCGGAAACTCACAACGAAATCACCAGGTATGAACGTCCCACAATATAAAAATATGAGGATAGTTAGTATACGGCAAAAGGAACGACCTTTAAATCGGAAGTCCATATTGCTTGTATAAACGTTATAATTCGGTACTTACTATTTGTACTTTCGTCTGAAGAATAAATAATTCTATCGCTTTTGCTTAGCATTTAAAAATTTTTTTTTTCCGCCTGATTTCTTCACCAATGTCGTTTTCGTTTCTTCGTTTCCTTCCCATAGTTGAGAGTAAAAACTTATTTTGAACAATCCTTGAACGCGCAGGGGTCGAACGTGCGAAGGCTTGAGCACGGAGACACAGAATGAAGCCGAACGCAGCGCACCGACTCAATACCGGTGTGACCATAGTGGGGAATTTTTAAAAAGAACTACCGTCTTTAAAAAAAAAAAACTCTTAAAACCGTGCAAGGCTGACGCTAGGGGATGCTACTACAACACGTAAACAATAAATCGCAAAGAATGAATGCTGCGAAACATAATTATCTGTTTGTTGGACTTTTATGGAAATCTTTAATCGTGATTTGTCGCGTTATGGTAAATATGAGGTGCCTAAACAAAAAATGCTCTGCGCGTCCTTCTCTTCACACTATATTCGGCTTGATATATGATACATGAATCAACCTGTATATAGAGAGTAGACTAGAAACAGACCTTTTTATTTATTTACTAGCCCGATTGAAGATACTAACAAGCGTGAACATGTGTAATGAAGTGGCTCGCAATAAAATGCATTAATTGGAGTTAGTTATTAATCATCTACGTACCTCGTACAGTCAGTAGACAAGAACTCACTAAAATCATTATTTTTCTTTACTTTGTTTTATACTGAGACATTGACGATTTTAGTTTAAGATATGTTGTGTTGTTTTTCCGAATCCATCCATGAGAATCCGTGTAAACTGCTTCGGCAGTTGTCTAATTAAATGGGCTCTACAAAATAAAATTACGACTGCCAAGATTTATAATGTAACAATAAATATTTTTGGATAAAATGTTTTCTACTTGTAAGCACGTATTTTGCTGACGGTACACGTTTGATTCAAATAAACTTGGCTCGGCTCCCGCGGGACTGGCGACTCCTAATAACTGTAATTAGCGGCCCATCCCTAGCTACTAGCCACGATTAGTGCTCGCGTGTGCGATGTCGATAAAAACGTCGATAGGTATAGATTGTTTCTAATTCTATTTGAGTAAACGAAGTTAACGTTTATGTTCTTATGTCTAACGATAGTTGTAGAAATGTCTTATTTATTTCATTACAAATAAATAAAAGGGAAAAAGATGTTATTCATTAAATTAATAAATTTCATTGCAATAGATCGATTAGTAAAATATATTAGCGTGTATTTATAAACACATAATAAATAAAATAAAAGCCTTTATATTATAAAATAGATTTTTAAATAAAATACTAATACTAAGTGAGACAACATGCTTTGAAAAAAAAAAACATATTTTATTTGAAGGTTAAAGAAATCCACTTGTCCTTATCTTGAGCAACTTGTGGTCAACAGGGGCCGGCTATTCTCACTATTTCTTCTTCCCATCTCGTGTATGGTCTCTCTTCCCTCGGCGGGATTCGAACCCGCGATCTCGAACACCAACGCGTTCAACCACGGCGCTACGGAGGTCGTCGATACATTAAAAACTATATCAATGCTTGTACGCACCTAAAATATGTTGTAATTTGTATCGATAAATCAACATTTCTATGATAGGGTTGTGATGGCGCAATCGACCAGGTATGTAATGGATATGAAATTTTGGATTATCCGTTTGGTTCGGATAATTTCGGTTACGGATATTAAATTTTGGTTTCCTTTTTACAGTAGCAAAACTTTCATATCGGATTCGGTTACGGTTACGGATAATTTTATTTCGGATATCTGATAGTTTCGGTTACGGTTACGGAGCTCTCTAACATCCCTGCAATCGACTTGTTGAGGCGCGAACTAGATCGCGTTCTCACTCGTTATCCACTATTATGGATGCAAATTAAACAATTATTATATACATGGCGATCCCTTAGTCGAGTCGCGTGACTATGAGTAAATTATTTGCAACTACTAAATGATATATGGCGGTATAACTTAATATGTCTGCGAAGTTATGTTGTATTACGTTTCTAACCAGTATTCTTACTAATCGATTTATGTTTAATATCGCAAATAAAATATAGATATCTAGATTTATCTTTGATAGGGCAAAGTGTTAAATTGGTGTGTTGTACAATGTATCGTTACATATAAGAATGAAATACTAAGGCCGTGTTTCACCAAGCAATGTTAAAGTTAACGCCATGTTAAAATACTTATTAATTGACAGGAAATACGAGAGGGATAACATGATATTTAACATGGCGTTAACTTTATCATTGCTTGGTGAAACACGCCCTAAGTCTTTTGATTGTTTGTTTCTTTGTTTGTATTGAATAGGCTCTGAAACCACTGAAACAAAATGAAAAATTCTTTTGCCGTATGAAAGCTACACTATTAGCGCTGAACATAGCCTATAATTATTATAATATATAAAACGACAAAATATATACCTTGTTAAGAAAATTAAGAACTATCAGGAGACAATTCCCAAGAAAATATATACCTTGTTAAGAAAATTAAGAACTATCAGGAGACAATTCCCAAGACGTTACATGTGAATTTCCTTCACTACCACAATAATTGACTTTAAAATGTTGGGCTAAAACATTTTAATATGCCAAGTGTACTCGCAAAGTGCCGAGTAATCACGTCAAAGCCAACCAAGCCAACAATTGCGGTGCTATTATTGTATGTGTAGTGAGAGCTTCGCAAAGTGGAAAGCTTATAAATGCCTAAGGGTGCTTATGGGCAGCCCGGCCATAGACATACATTTGAGTAGACGCCGCAAGGTCAATGTGAATTTATGATTAATAAACTTACTTGAAATGTTGTTAAATGAGACAAGATGGTATCTTCTTCTCTCTTCTCTTAGATATAAAAATGAATTTCTGTTCGTTAGTCTCGCTAAAACTCGAGAACGGCTGAACCGATGCGGCAATTTTTTGGTCTTGAAATATTCGTGAAAGTCCAGGGAAGGTTTTAACGATTTGTATGCTCAACGGAGTGGGCACAGGTCAGCTAGTTTGGGGATAAAAATATGTTTCTCTCCAGCCGTAAAGAAAAATAAAGTACATGACCTTGACCTAACTAGTTATAATACAGTAAATAATACACAAATTACTTGTCTTGTGACTAAGTCACTAGACCTAGTGACTTAGTCGAAACCGGTCGTGTATTTCAATAAATCTAGTGTTAATTAACTAACAAAGTGGAAAAAGTGCAAGTAATTTGTGTATTATTACTGTGTAACATGTATTTTTCATCAAGAACCTGCAGTACATTCAATAACATATGTAACTAGTTATTGGTATTTGTCACTTAACTGTATGCATGTATAGTATTAAGAATCATGAAGACTAATCAGTTTCGTAGCGTTTAAATGGCTTGCAGTTTGTTTGCCAACAAAATTGCTTGTGTGACGCCTTTCACTGTGGATATTTTATTTTTAATCCATCGCCCCGAACATTGTCAATGTCACTGTGGAAATTACGCTTGGCTTAGTCCCGATTTCACCAACGCTTGTTAGTGTTAAAGGCACATTAAAATACCATGCCTTCTCATTCATTGACAGGAAATAGGTACGAGAGGGATAATATGATATTTAATGAAGGATTAACATTAACATGCGATATTGACACTAAATCAAAGGCCGGTCTAGCAGAATGTATGTCTGTAGGTTGTTTGCCGCGTGACGTTGCGGTTTGGTGCGGTTCGTTTGAGTAGTGTCGCCGCTGCAGTCTCGCCTAATGGAACTTAATCAGCCGCCCGCCTTTCATCCAATCTCGTTAGCGAACTAAATTGACTTTCTAAGATTATATTTACTCTGAGTCTGCGCCGATATGCGATTAAAGCACATAAAAGTTTAATCTAATGTTTCGAGTGTTTGGAAGCGTTTGGCGTAGACTTTGATTAATAAATCTTTTAAGGCATCAGATTGCTAACGTCCTGCTGTAATTGGGGGACGGGTCTCTTATATTATGCTTTAGTCGACTATCGCGACTATGCTGATTACTGGTCTACCTACTAAAGATTAACATAATATTATGTATTTAGCATATTATCTCCTATTATTTTTAAATCTTCTGACGCTGGTTTCCAAACGATTTACTTCATGTTCTACATACCTATCTAGTATCTCGTTTATAAGCAGGTTGATGAGATCTGCAGGCTGATTAATTATGTTTTTCGCAACAGCAATTCTACAGGCGTAAAGTGTTCAACTGTCTACAGTATAGCTGTCAAGTGTATAGGTACGTTTGACAGCGATATTGTACACAATTGTACAATTTATTCCTATTGAATTGGTGTTGCGAAATACGTCATCAGCCTACCGTACTTCTATATAAAATACTTAGGTATAAGGCCTAAGGTTAAATCCTAGAATTACAGAAAATGTTTCATATCGTAAATTAATTCGGAAATGCGAACGTATCGTGTGTAAGTTTGTTAAAATGTATAATCCTATAACACACTATGTTTTTCATTCTCGTTTTTCCTGCTTAATAATTTTTATGAGTCAGTTTTTAATCCTGTTAGTAGAACAACGTCTCATTAAAAACTACGAAGTGAACATAAAAATGTCGTCTTTATACTGGAACGGGAAACAAAATCTTGAAAATGTTGCGGTTCGCGTATGCAAACTTCGAGGCGTGTTACGTACTTATAAAATGTTCACATACTTATAAATTATTAAGTACGCCGTACGATATAATACTTACGTTTTGCTCAGTTCGTAAGCTCATACTAACGAGCACCGTTCGCGCAAATTGAAGTCAACCGCAAACTTATTTATTCACCGTCACGCAATCTTTTAGCTATTACACCTTGCGCGCTTAAATTATTATTTCCTACGTCATCCGAGCATATTTATCACAGATAAAATTGACTTAGTGCTTCCTAGATGGGGATAAGGTATTGGATGTCGCGGCAGATAAGGGGGGGAGACGACGTGTGCGCGAATCACTGAGATATGTCCAGGGATAGATGCCCCGCTGGGACCACCCGTGTGTCGCCGGGAGTGATCGGTCCACGTTGATACACACTATTGTAGATGTCATTTGTTCTTTATGCTACCACACTTGAATCAGGGATATTATTTATGTAACGCACTTGTACGACTCTCGAGAGTGCTGTTGTACGCCGGTTTTGACCACCCGCCATGTTGTTTATTTTAATAGTAATCGAGTTAGAATTGAATTTCTACATTGTTAAGGTTTGATTGTCTAGCATTGTGTTGTTCATTTTAGAAATTTTCTATAGGTTAATATGATCTGGTATAATTTTCTGTGTGACTCATATTATTGTCTGTTTTATCAAGACCGTTTCAATGCTCCGAGCGTTAAATGTGTTGGTTTATAAAAACACTATTATTGTCAGAAGAAACCGACGCTATAAAACCACTCATATAATGCGATTCAGATAAAATAAAATGCTTATAACCACAATTTAAAAGTAAAAAGCATGAAGTTAACGATCAACGGCAAAGTCTTCAATTAAAAAGTTTTACCGTCAGGAAGTAAGTCCTTAAAAAGTGCCACAAATGTTACCGTTAAACCCACAAGAAAACGATAGTAACGGTTGTTAATAGATTACTATTAATTCTACCCTCAAAGTGAATTCCCGTTTTACAATGGCTCTAGCATATGGTTTGAAAAACGTTTCTTTAATTATTTAGGCAAAAAACACCATCCCCGCGGCATGTGTCGAATGGGATAATCAACGCATTGAAAGGCAATTTTGTTTGTTGTAAGCTTAAAAAAATAGGCCTCTTATAATAATGATCTGTCGATCTCTAATTTGTTTTGTGCAAGTATATTTATGATGTAGCTGCCAATATAAAATCAAAGTAAACTGAAATATTAATATATTGGGTAACTTAATTTAGTGCTAACGCCTAACTGTAAGTTTATATAATATGTAATTGAAACACATATATTACAGATATAATGATTAATTAAATTATAAATTATAGAAGTCCCAACTTCCTTTGATAAATTACGAATTTCGATAAGAAAGTGACGCCAATAACTCTCACTATAAGGTGCTCAGAACATTCGTTAGTAGTGACATCATTTAATAATTTCGGATAAAGTATATTAATAAAGCAATTAAACACAGCATTAAAAGGTGTTATATCATTTTGACACGTCATTACTTAAATAGGCACGGTAGTAATGACTTGAAAGTTGAAACCGTAGCGATTAGTTCCCAAAGGTAATAATAAATTGACACTTGATACGGCCCGATATTTGTCACAATAAAGTCCCGTACCCCGTAGGTTGCTGCTTTTCAAACGCCTGGCCGTAAATACAGGTAACTAATTATGACGTGTACAATGTAAGTTTTATTTGTATCGCTATTAATGGAATTGGAAAATATTTACCTTTTTAATATTACTCGTGTTATTATTATGTATTTTTATTTGCAAATCTGTATTTGCTTTTGCTAAATATAGACAGATTCTCGGTAAGTAAATTTGCTTATTTGGTTTGGTAATATTTTTCCGTTATAATGTATTTCATACCCTCTCGAACGTGATAAAAGGATATAGCTCTCTACGTTATCTTGAAGGTATATTAAGTAGGTTTGTTTCTTCCCGTAGGCTGGTCCTCGTCTGGTCCTGATGTTAAAGTACCCCGTAGGTACCTTCGTTTCTCATGAACCAAACGATATGGTTGGAGTTAGTGATGCGAATTTCTGCATGCTGGCCAATGTATTGAAGCTGTATCTGCTCTAGCGAAGTGCTGGACAGTCAAGGAGTTAAAGAAATGAATGCGACTAGTGTTAAGTTTCAATTCAAAATGGCTTCTCCGAAGAAAACGCATTTTTTCCTATGAAAAATAAATGAACGAAAATCTGCATGTGTGGAAGGAAATTTATTATTAACGATCCAATCCGGAGCGAGCAGGCGTACCGGATTACATATCAAACCCTTTTCGTTATCTCCTTCGAAGGAAAGTGTATAATATTAGCAATCCTTTGAAATATTTATTTGTTATTTGATTGGATGTATCAATAATAAATATCAGAGACACATTGTGAATATATTCAATATTTGAATACTCGATATGTACCTAGATAAGTACACATTGATTCTACACACACAGATAAGCTCTGTAGTGGTTATTCGCTTGTTTGCTCATGTATTTACAATCCCGAGCGATGAATCGATTCTCTGAATCGAAACAGCTGACCCATTAACCGTACTCCACGATAGTGTCACTGTTTTGACGCCATTCGAAAGTAAATTACATAGATGCATTAAATATTTCATCGACATCATCCCATATTATTGATGCGCGGTGATCGTACGCGGCGCGGCAGCCGAGCTCGTTAACGTTTTTGATAGATGACGCCTCGTCGTTTGTTGAATTTGCTTGTAATACGCCGCTCTTGTAAAAACACAGTTCGACAACAGCGCACAACAAACGGCCGCTCCCCACGGCGATTAACTTAACGAGCATCCGAATAAATAACGAGCTCCTAATATTTTAAAGTTTGGTGGGATCATTCCGCGGACATTGTGCGCATTGCGTCTGCCGTGCGGCCCCGACGGAGCGTCCCATCCGCGAAATCTTAACGAGAGTCCCGGCCGATAAATTACCGTGCGTTATTATTTCAGATTTACGATCCCACATTAGATTGCAAGTTGAATCGGGCGGACGCTAATTTGTGAAGTCATTATTCAATAATCGTGACGTACTGCTTATAAATTTCACCGCAGCTTTTTACACTTTAGCACTTCGGTGCCGCGCGGCGCCGCCCCGCGAGACGACGCCGACTATTTTGACGAGGGCCGGTCACGTTTCGTCGATACACACCATGAGAATATTTGTTTTTTATTGTGCGCCCGCTGTTGAGTAAAAATTGAAGTGTAATTTTACGTTTTAGCCGGTACCTGCCCCCTTTCGTTCCGCTCGCCTTGAGTGATAGTTATCATAATTGGAGAGAGGGTAGGTGCACAAAACGCGCCGCCCGCGCTGGGAGATAGCTATGGGCGTGGGCACGCGACGAATCATTTCCATCGTATAGGTTTTTTAAGTGTCCCCTTTTATGTAGCTTCCTTCTACTAATTATATAAGATTGAAAAGTACATAATTCAATAATATGTAGCTGTAACGTTAGTGTTTTTGTAATTACAACTTGTTAAAAATAATCAATGGAATAAGCTACACCTTACTCAGTAGAAATCCGTAGCCTTGACCCAAAAAAAGATAAATGCGAAATTCATTGAAAATTTACTCGTCAAATAATTAGCATTTATTGGGCTTCATCTGTCTTTGCGCCTCGCTCTTGATAAATTAAGTTAACAAATTGGACGCTACAGTTATAATTAATAATAAGTGTTGGTGTCATAACATCGGAGGCGAAATACTGCAACTATCTTATCTCGCGCCCATTCAATTACTCACAGCCGAGATTCTTCCGAGTAATACAGGTGTTTCCCCCCGGAGATATCCGATAGGAGGTGTCCGGTAACTGTAATTGAAGTTATTGATTGCATCAATGAGTGTTTCCATTAATGTTATCAGTACGTACACGTTTTGACATGCCCATAGCTAATACAATGGTGAGATTAATAATCCGGACGTTGAGTACCGTTGTACGGCGAGCATGGAGCGGCGACACAAAATCGCGCACCAACAAGGGCGGAAGATGTGAACCCGATAATAAACCATCAGCAGTGCGCCGTAACTCAAAACTGTGGACGTTGAAATTGTTACTCGTCGCTATGCTAAACTCCCATGCTTATGGATGGTAAATGGTAATTGCCCGGTTACTCTAATCGTAACCTTTCAATAGCATGTATGGGGTTTAGTTTATACGATGTAAGCCTCGCTCGAGTAACAATAAACTATCGGTACAAGAATGCTGGCATGAGAATTATTGTTTATTCTTTATGACAGAAAAGCTGAGCTCGGTTTGTATTTTTTGAGATAAGTTACCTACGCATAAATGGAGAAAGTGTTGTTACTATTGATATATTCGGGTGGATTGTGATAATAAAAATACGCCTGTACCTACATATTAAACAAAAAAACTTAATCTTCTATTTTGACCTATTTTGTGCGTTTTTTACGAGTGGCAATTTTTTAACAAACGTTTGTTTGTAATCTTCAAACTGTCCGAAAAGTGATTGAACTGATGATCATGAGTTTTAGCTAAGAAAACTGTCGGTCACGTTAGATTTGAATCAAGACACTAGGTCAAAATCGGTTCATCCGTTAAGGAGCTATGATCCTATATTATATACCACATATACATCCCTCTGTATTCGTCGGATAAAAATATAAATATTTCTTTTTTAAACTCTATACATAAATTAAAATCATTGCTAGTAAATCCAACTATAACAGTATATCTAAATCCATTTTTGATTGGGTGACATCGAGCTCGAAACATTTCAAGGCTTAACCGCAGCTGTAGTTCGAAACTTGAAATGCCTAAATTACTTAGCACTTGGCAGTGAAATCGCGATTAGGTTGACGGGCTTAATTGTTTAGTCATCCCAATCTGAATGACTAACCAAGCGGAGCCGAGCCGCGGAGTAAACGAACTATTTGTCTATCGAAGCGTGAGCTTTAAGTTTTTGTCAGCAAACAAGGTATTCGGCTCTAATTACAATCTGTTTTTACTGCTATGCTAAATTTTGAATTTTGGGTAGAGTACTTGAATTTCGTTACGTAGTCAATCGTTGCAATGACTTTATAAGTCAATTATGTACTACACAACTCTTTTGTGTGTGTATTTAAATTACTATCTTTAGATGATAAGTATTTGTTGTACGTGAAGCCCAATTCTCGTATCTTTGATATAATTTTGTTTGACTTTATATTATGTGTTGCTTATTCATGAACATGAGCGAGTGAGATAGCGAGCGGACCGAATCAGGATTTTTTCACAAATAACGAAAATTGGACTTCAGGGCGGCGATTCTCAGTCCTCGAACTTAGTTCCGAATATTAGTATATCCCGCTCGCACGCGCGGTAAATCTCATTTGCATGAGCGGGACAGACCGATAGTAAAAACTAAGTTCGAGGACTGAGAATTAGGGCCCAGGTACCTATTAGAATTATTTCACTTCGAAAAAAGTCAAAGTTCGGGAAAGTTGAATCTATCTTTAAACCCAACCCAGCTACTAGTAAAAGAGGTCTATAAAATAAAGTAACTGAATATAATGTTATTCGTATTCTATTACGGAATAAAGTAGGACGTATAATAATTCTTTCGGTCGCAATCTCCCTTCTTTTCTCAGTTAACACTAAAATATGGTGATGTTAAATTTAATGTTTCCTCCTTATTTCTTGGCTCTTATGTTTGCGGAAAAATTTGCATGTGTTTGCGGGTAACTTATTTAATTCAGCGTATTTCTTTTAGCTTTGGACTTTGGTACGTTTACTACTAATGGCATACTCTATTAATAAAAATATTTAAATAACTGAATTGCTATTAAATATCTTTGTGTGTCATCATCAGTAGCTATTCAATTTATTCTTTTAATAAGGGGTATAATGGTTTGTTTTGGTTCGTATATACACACGTTTTGGATGCTTTACCTTTAGGCTCTATATTTGTATTGCTCGATTTTAATGATAAACTCCTTGATCGTTAACAGATTGTTTAAATAGAACCGTAAATCTAGCGACCAATTAGAAAATTTTTATATATTTATAGTCGCAATTTCACCAACGCCTGTTATAAATCGTTTTTCTAAATGGCATGCCTTCTCTTTCATTCATACGAATAACCAGCGAGATAACATGATACTTCTTGGTGAAATGGGCACTAAACATAGCGTGACAGGAAGCCATGGTATGTACGTCAAAATATTGGATGTATATTCGTGTATTAGATAGAATAATGGTACATTCATAGGCATTAGGAGGTGGTCAGTCGTGACCAATATTTTGCTGTCACGTCGTGACAAACGGAATTATTCTTGTTGAATATTAATATTTTTGATATTTTGAACGTCTTAATATAGTATCAGGTATTCGGGAAAGTCTGTGAGAAGAATGTTGAAAAAATTTTAGAATTCGATTTTGTGAGTAATGTATGCATCGTTAGACATAAATAATATGTAGTTCACACAATGGCTGATATTTAACTTATGGTCCTAGTTGTTAAGCCCATGAATAATCGGACGGAGCTTAATAAATAAAACATACAATCGATTTTAACGCCAACTGAAATTATAGCAACTTCGAGAGGCGTAAAGATAATTGTTGAATAATACAACAATTTACGCGCCTATTTCATCTGCCTTTTGAAATTACATAAATTGAATAAGCGTTCGAATAATAGTCAGAACATTTCAAAGGATCGGATCATAGCGGCGCAGTAATGTATTGTGGTATTGTGTGGGGAGGCTGGGTAACTGTTTATTGTCGGAGGAGGCGCGGCAATTAGCGGTGCAGGTGTTGAATGGGCCCGGGTTGCCCCGCGGGATGAGACTCGTACGGATTTGCATATTTATTACCACCACGCTTCCTTGACCGGGACAATGCAACGGTTGCGACAAAAGCCGTTGCGATTTAAATTGTATCAAAAGCTCACGTAATGCAGTACGAAATTAGGGACACTTTTTCATTCTTCATTCAGGTAGGATTATTTTGGTGGTATCTACAAAATACGTTTAGGGCGTATTTCACCAAGCAATGTAAAAGTTAATCCTTTGTTAAATATCATTTTGTTCCTCTCGTAATTCCTATCAATGAATGGTATTTTAACATGCGTTGTTGAAATCGGGACTTAGCGTAAGTAAAGTGCGCGTTTGAAAGTACGAGCAATGACTCTATGCCAGCTCTAACGGCCGAAAACTAAAATACTAATTATTAAACTTATAGGCTCTCCTATCACTGTCACAGCTTGGTGAAATGACTTGTCATTTCACCAACTGAAGTCGCATGATTGCCACTCAAGTCGCATGCTGTCCTTGGACAGCATGCGACTTGAGTGGCACTTTATTTAACTATAGTTACTGAAACTATTCGGCCGTAAGTAAATTAACAATTTCTCTTTAACAAAGTCATTATACAAATTTTAAAATAACGTTTAGGGCGAGTTTCACCAAGCAATGTTAATCTTTTGATAAATATCATGTTGTTGCTCTCGTAATTCCTATCAATGAATGACAAGGCATGGTATTTTAACACGCCGTTAACACTAACATGCGTTGGTGAAATCGGGACTCAATCTCGTTTCGTTATCATTGTTCTTTGAAATTTTTACTCCTTTGAATTCTATCCCTTAACATACTGAGTAGTACAATTAAATGCTGTGCAGGATTCTACGAAGTGGACGTGAATTAGTAAATCGTTTGCGGGATTATTTTGAATGAGCGCGGGATATTGCGGCGCCGCCGTTTCCACATATTCCTGAGGTGCAGCCGAGTGGCGTTCAAATTTTAATAGACTCGGGTTTTTCGAATCCGTCGAAAGGGTTAATAGAAAATAAAAATGTGGCGCAGCACTCGAAAGAGCCTTGTGTATTTGAACTCGTATTCGAAAATAGTAAAATTCCGTTGATATATCTATATAAATCTTTACTGATTGTTTTATTATTTTAGTTTCTCCTGCACTTTTGAAGAATGCCTGTTACATTTTTACACGCTTTATAAAAGTTACTAGCTACTAGCTGATCCGTGCCCACTTCGTTGAGAATAGAAACAGTTTAAACCTTCCCTGGACTTCCACGAACATTTCAAGACCAAATATAGCCGAATCGGTTCAGCCGTTCTCGAGTTTTAGCGAGACTAACGAACAGCAATTCATTTTTATATAGTTATATGTATGTAATCGTATATGTGTAAGTGTATATATTTAACGGATTGTTTGAGCATAATATACACCAACTTCCAGAAGTCTGATTAATTTGAAATTTTGCGTACGTATTAAGGTTCAACTACAATGTGATTTTGGTTTTTAAAACTATTTTTAACCGACTTCAAAAAAAGGAGGAGGTTCTCAATTCGTCTGTATGTATAATTTTTTTTAATGTATGTTCACCGATATTTTCGACAATTATTGACGGATTTCAACATTTTTTTTAATTCATATACAGCTAAAAAATTTTTTTTTAAAACAAATTCATGTTAAGGTATTCTGGTTGGCATATTTTTTACACCCTTGTTCTCATGCCACGTGTTGAGAGATCATTTTCACGCCATGCTGGACCCGCGCATGCCAAAGTATGACATTTTCTTTTTTCTTTTTTGTGCCACATGTGAACATGTGGTGTTTGTAAAACCAACAGCCGTCACGCCACGTCTAATGGAAAGTACAGCATATGTTGATGACATGCGATTATGTTTTTTAATGTCCGATAAGTTTCGCTGAGTACACATTTTTTACGTCAATTCATTTTTAACTTATTGCCTAATTTGCCTTGTTGTAAATAGGTTGTAAATGGATATAGGACAATCACTCACGGCAACTAATAATAAATTAGGATTTAGGTTAGATGTACCTAAGTGTAATTACAAATAAATTATGATGGCATAAGTCGGTTATCAGCAGGAGGTCGTTAAATATTTAGATTGACTATGAAAATTAAATGTTATTATATTTTACATTGTAAGTAAAATTTTATGTATTTAGCTGACCCGTGCCCACTTTGTTGAGCATACATACAGTTTGTGATGAAATTCAATAACATCGCGGAACCCGTTATTTCTAACCGTTTAAAGTTTCCAGGGACTTCTACGAATATTTCAAGACTAAAAATAGCCGAATCGGTTTAGCCGTTCTCGAGTTTTAGCGAGACTAACGAACAGCAATTCATTTTTATATATAAGAGAGAGAAGAAGATAACAGTTAATCATACTACTCTATCTGCATTCTTATCTAAGGATGTTTCTCTACATTTTATTACGTACGATCAAATTTCTATCTATTACTGCTGATATCGTAAAGGATAGCGATAGTTTTAAATTGCTAGCGGGCCAAAGTTTTATACAACACAGCGAACGCGCTAAAAGCAATAATATTATTTCGAGACACGTATCACGTATAGATAATAATCTAACGCAGGAAAGCTATGATGCATTTATTGCTTGAAGTATGCTATGCGATTTGCATTATACAAAACTAGCTTTTGTTTTCAGTATACCACGGGAACATTGCACTTTTTAGAGGTAAAAACTAGAGATGAAACGGATAGTGCCTAGTTTGGCCGAATACCGGATATTAGGCAAGCTACTAGGCCGGAGCGCCGGATATTCGGCCCTTTTGATAATATATAATAATAAGTTTGATTTGAATATTGGCGCGGTGAACGAGATCGGAAAAATATGTAAAATTTGGTATTTACCTATATACATAATATCACAATTTGCCACTTGTTAATTTTGAGTATTAAACTAATAATTAATAAAACAAACATTTTTGATGTGCGATTATAAAAATAAACGGTGTCCAAAACCTATTGGAGTATGATTTGCCTTTTTAAAATAATAAGATTTTAAAAAAATTTACTATCCGGTATCCGGCCGGATACTGTATTACTATCCGGTATCCGGCCGGATAGTGAAAACAAGGCCGGATAGGCCGGATACCGGATAGTTACCGGATATCCGTTACATCTCTAGTAAAACTATCCTATGTCCTTTGCTGTTTACTCGAAGTATCTCTGTGCTTAATTTAATCAAGAAAATCAGTGGTTAGAGCGTGAATAGGTGACAGATAGACAAACAGCATTAATAATATTAGTAAAGATAAACGATTTTAAAGACATTTTGTGAGTATAAGCGCATTAAATTAAGCAAAGATGGATTGACAGGTGTTATCTGCACAGGAACTGATAGATTTTACATGTTATATACTATTGATTAGTATGCAAATCGGGTACTATCTACTGAGTAATTAGATTTAATATTGCTTGCATCCTAATTTTCAGGATTTTACTCGTCCATAGCTTTTGAAGATATAAAATATATTTTCTCAAAATTACCTAACTCTGTATTACGTACTAAATGTCTCTTATCTCCAAGTGGTTCTAGTGATAGTTGTTTGGTTATGGTCTATAGATATAATTTAAGGTCAAATTATGTGTAGGATTTATTGGTGACGAAAGTTTTTGACTATTATCTATATGTTGCAATCGAGAGTAATAATTGTTTAATTATATGTTAGCAGGTGACATACCCACTTTAATTCGTAGCTTAATTGATACCTTAGTAAAGTTTATATGCTTCGTTTTTATCATACTACAGTTTTGCAGCGCATACGGATTTCTTGAAACTGCAGTAACTTATTATTATTAAATATTTTAACATTTGAATAACATTTTGCAAGTCGGGTCATATGACTAACAGACGACAGATGGACACACAGATTTACATCACGAATTAATTAATTATTAAATTAAAGACAAACTTACAGACAACTGGTTTTCAAGCGATTATCGGACTTAATTTACTAACTTATAATAAACCTTAAAAGTAACTTAAAGCACTAGATTATGTAAATGTACTATTCATTTTTCTGTTTTCATTTGGTTCTCTTGATTTAACTTCAGATATTGTTGTACTAATGTCAGATAATTAATAAGTAAGTTTTGTTTAATATTAAGTATCTTATCTGCGAAAACATATAAATGGTATTTCTGTTACGTTCTTAGTTACATATATCAGCCACTGTATACTGTTTGTTTTCCTAAATAAAATAAAATAAGTCACGGAGCCAGACATTATTCACCAACAAAACATGTCGACAGTCTACGTAATGGGAAGACGTAGTTGTAGAAGTGGTCGGTAATCAGTAGCTACGTACATCTCTGGAGGATGCCTTCACTTTCAAAGGAGGGCTTCTTACTTTGTAGAAACTAAAAAACAAATAAATATTTTACATGAAATCATATAAGTGTGACAGTTAAGTCAACGCTGTAAGATATTCCTTTATCCCCTGGGAAGCGATTTCGTCTTGTACCACAAATGTTATGGAAATTTTGTGTGTACGCCTGACAGCGCGTCCTTGCACAATCAAGACGCTAAATATTCGCTCATTGTTGGTATCTGAATAAAATAAATTTTCTTTTCAATGGCCCACGTTGTTGGCCGGGACATTGTCGCCTCTGTTGGCCGTCGCTGGTGCCAGTACACGCCGCGACAGACCTATTCAAATGTCACCGTGAAGTGCGCCGGGTGAGTGCGCCCCGCGCTCCTTCGTGCAGATACTAAAATGTCACTCGCCACACGAAGCAATCAATTTCGCATTTGTACGCCTCGGCTCGACTACTACTAGTAGATTTATTGAGCTAAGTGCTATATTACTATTCGTTTTATTGATTCGTAAGAGCGTTGTGTTGTTCTTTTGAGTAAACACTGAGTGTTCGCGTAAATAAATAACTCGGAACATGTTTAAAGCTGACCTAAATCGGGCAATTTTATTTTAATTCAATTAAATTTCCGTATTTTCATTTCAGCATTATGAACAGTGCCTTGGGGAAATCCTCCGCGATCCATGCTTTTATTTTTTTGTGATGTATACGGAGATGTATTATTGTTTCAGAAATTATGAATTTTGTTTCAGATTTATGTTGGACAAAGAGCTTTACATTATATCCATTTTGGACAGAATTATTTATGATTAGGTACCTCAGATGGGGTTTCGGTGAGAAAGAGAAAAAAGCAGACTATCTGCTTTTTTCTCTTTCTCACCGACTTACTAAGAGTTGGTTATAAATTATAATATGTTCGGCTGTGAATATATTTTTTGTTAACTTTACATTGCGTAACAAAAACAACTTCTACTTACCTATTTCTTGAGTAGGCTTACGAGTATACGGTAGTTACTTAAATTATCAATACATCAAAATATCCAACAGGATTATTGCGAAGTGTATCGAGTAGGTTGTTTGGCAACGTTGTACGTAACCCCTGGCGCGCTGTCACCCGCCAAATGTCGATCTAATTGCCTTGCGCAACCCCGACGCCCGTACACGACCCGTCTATTTGTTTAATGTTTATTACCAGGAAATTGATGTAAACGAACCGTCTAACTTTACCTATTTGTTGTACCTTCAGTTCATTAGACAGCCTAATGATTTACCTCGCGAAGAACACGCCTCGGATCACCGATTTGAATTTTCAATTCAATGGTTTCGAATCTGAGGATTAGTCCTTACGATCGTTTGGCATTCATACAACCAATCGCAGATTTGTTGAGTCTCATGGACCACGGCAAGTCGAGAATGTCTCATTGGGGCAGTCATGCTGGGGCCATTTTACTTATAGACATGGCCAGTCCTTACGAAGTAATATCAGATGCTTCTATTGAATTCTCAACACAGTAGCACAGTAACAGAGTGGGGAGGCGATTAATCAACGTCGTTCTAGGAATGGCGTTTAGCGTCTCAAAGAAAGCTCTCCAGTCAGACCCTTAACCGGTCTCATTAGCGTCCGCGATAGCCGCGACCTTAGCCTCATCCTTTCCCAGATTGATACGTCACTTCAACGTCTTTTATACCATGTTTAATTAGTTCAGCAGTTTGTTGTAGAGGAACTTCGTTGTTCGACAGCTCGACTTGTTTCTGACATTAGTATTTTTTACGTCTTTACGATCGTTTTTTGTCGTGCACCTGCAAACTGTGGAATGAGCTTCCTTCTGAGGTATTATCGGAGCGCTATGACATGGGGTCCTTCAAGAAAGGTGTTACAAAAGTTCTCCTTCAAGGCCGACGTTGCATGGTGATCCCTCTGTTGTTGCCCATGTTCATAGGCGACGGTGACCGCTTATCGTCAGGTGGCCCGTCTGCTTTTTCGTCTAGCCCTATAAATATCCTATAAAAAGTTACGCTACTTTTGCCTACAGCAGTGTGTTTAAAAAATTATCAGGACCCTTCATGTTCGTAACTTCGATATTTCTCTAAAAACATGCCGCTGACAGGTCGGTGGACAACTGGTTGACGACCGTTCTTCACTTCCAATTGTTATTTAAAAAAAAAGATAAAATCAAAGAGCGTGATTAGTAGGTACCTATTCGATTCTTTCCTAAAATATATAATATGACATGTGACTTTAAATTTAGAACAGATTAGCATATACGATAATTAACGTACCTAATTGAATTTTTGATGATTCGATGATTGATTGATGATTCGCATAACCGTGCGACCGATACTGCGCAGTGGTCGCGTGACTCTTAAAAGCGATGCGGCGTATGGTGTGGTCACTACCACGATGTTATCATCCCTTTCTTTAAAGTTCCAGCATAGGTAGTGGATCAATAAGCAAACAAATAAAACGTTTTATGATTTATTATTATTATTTGAGATTTCATACCGCTCGTAATGTTTTATTTACAAATAATAAGGTTCTGTTGGTTGTAAATATTGCTTACTTTTCTGCGCATCAGTTTCAATTGTGAGCAAATAATGCATAACACAAAGCTGATTTTAAGATAATAACAACCATGAAGAGCACTGTTTAGTGCGTATCGTGGATATAAAATTATTTCTAGCTTTTGTAGCGCGTTATTTTTGAATAAAACAAGGCTTTATAAAATTCCTAGGTAACCGTACGGAAGACACCATAAAAAGGAATTGTCTCCTATATTATTTCGCCGTTTCGTATCCTTTATTCTGTACTATAAAGCGTTAAATTATATCCCATTACCGACGGGCTTTACAATTCGAAAGTAATAGTTAGTCCTAAACGCATATAAATACAATAAAGTTGAATTAAAGATAAGAGCGGACCCCGCATGCGAGCAATCGCACAGGTTTTATCGGAATTTAACGAGGCACGATTGTTTTTCTCAGTTCTGAATAATATTGAGCCTGAGCGTCCACTATCTGATGGAGATATACTGTGGTACTGTTAGGGCCGCCTTACACGGGGAGGTCGATCACATCAGATAGAACCGACGTCCAAACGGACGCTAGCACACTGATATATCGCTTGAAATCGTTCGCCGATCTGAAAGAATTACGAATCGCTTCTGTCGACCCTGCTGACTGAGCTCTGCCTCAAAGCAAAGCAAAATCGTCTGTGTGCAATGTGGCACATAGACGATTTTGTTACCCTTCAGATTGGACTGAAGGTGGATCGGATCGTTAATAGGATACGTTAGTAGAGTGCTTTACAAATGAACGCTATGATATTATAGGCGAGGATCTAACTTGATGATAATTTAAATGTTCCCGCAGTGCCGTGCCGCCGTGCCGATGTTGGGATTGTTCCGACGATTTCCAGTTATGGTGGAGTTTACAAGGATTATGATTATAATTATCTATGTCTTATAGAATTCATTAGAACTATTCTTCTTATCTCATATATTACTTTGTTGCTCTGCTCCAGCGAAATTTAAACTTTACTTCCCTTATGTTTTCTTGTGATTTTTTCTACGTATCAAAAGTATACAATGTGGATTAGCGTAGCCGTGGTTTATTTTATTGATAAAATCATATATAATGTTATTTTAATGTTCGAGTGAAGATCTGTTTTCCTAGAAAATGTTGCCGTCGCGTCGTATAGGTAGGGACTGTAGTACAGCGGTGTCCAATTTTAACACAAACTGATGTGGATAATTGATCCAGTTTGTTTTAAATTTTCTTATCATCTATCATCATCATCATATAATAAAAAATATTTACTTAAATTGGCATTATTTAAATTGAATTGTAACGTTATATCTTTGCCTGGATGCACACCAGACTTCAACAGAATATCATGCGCCAAAAAGCATTATGTCAGCAAGCGTCAGGTACGAAATGGCAATATCTTGCCGTGCATAGCAAAATTATAACTCAGCATTATATGCCTCACTTTATTATTGCCTGCCTATGAAATTTCATTCAGCACAATGCGTCTTGGGCGTTCCTTCAGACAGAAGGAGGTAGGTTGTTTTTGAAGTGCACGGTTGATTTATTTACGGCTAATGGATTTTAGCGGATGAATAGGAGTAATGGGTTAGATATGCAAAGTTATTATGTTTCTTAATTTATGTTTATATTATCATTTGCTTCGTTTTCCATACTGGGTTTCTTTCAACTCCGTCTTAATGACGGTTTTTATTGAGATAAGACTGAGTTAATTAACATAATTGTTGACTAGTCTATGCCTATTCTGAATTACACTAATAAACACTATAACTCTAAAAAATGTTGCACAACTCCACGCGCCATTTTGGTGACTTCAACGAGTCGAAAAAAATAACTGAAGCAATTTCGAGACACAAAATAATTTATACATTTTTCGTTAATAAAGTTAGATGGTCGATAATAATAATCGGCAATGTAATAAATAATTGTTTTACAATTTCGTGCGGACGTCTCGTTGCCCGCCCGCCGCGATGCGCCGAGCCTGACTCCTTGTGATATGGATCTCACGTTTACCACCGGCTAAATAGCGGATAAATTAGCCGACCGAGTCAAGTTACTGGCTGGCTTTGCGCTGGCCAGTTTGTCCTATTTAGTAGTGACTAGTGACTTAGAGATATTGCATCATCGATATGAATATCGTGGGCACTGAAAAGCGTTGTCAACTTGTCACATCATTGCGGTTGCTGTTCGTTTGATAAGCAAGTTTAGTTTTTAATTAGCTCTGCCGATCACGTCGTTTTGTCTTTACTATGAACTGGATTGAATAAAATAACTACACCTACGACCTATATCTGCAACCTACCCAATTGTAAAATTAAACTATTAGACTTAGCTACTATCCCCCGCGTCCTGAAGAGACACACAAAATAAATATCCGTTTTAGAGTTTAGTACGATACACTTACGTAAGAATTGTATACTAATTAGGAGTAGATTCATATATAAAGACTAATTAGGAGTAGATTCATGAACAGAGCATTCAATTTATGTATAATTGAGTAGCCCTAGCCTATAAATACTATATAAATAAACAGCATAATGTTTCGTGTGCTATTTTTGTAACTTATAGCTACTGCGTTTATAAATCTACTCAATGAACATCTAATCGGCAGATCTCCGGCTACTCATAAGTCGTATTCAACCATACTGGGATGTATATTAAATTTTATCAATGATTTTGCTTGTGTTTAATATTATAATATATAATGAACCTGCAGCAAGTTCAAGAGATCAGTATCTAGCAACTTGTATAAAGGAGTATGCTTACTTCAGGCAATAAAACTTTATGGGTAACTGCATTGTCATTTATAATAACTATATATAAATGTTATTAAAATATTGTATTAAAGGTCTACTGTACTGTAGGTTTACAGAAAAACTTTACGTCTTAAAAAATACACTAAATATTTTAAATAGTAGTAGATAGTCTTGCATATGCCTAATATTTAAAAAATGAGTTTCTTTTAAAGTAAGAAAAGAAGATGGTTAATTATAAGTAAGTAGTAGGTGCAATACAATATACTAGTAACTACATATAGTACAACCAAAAAAAGTAATAAGTAGTAAGTGATAACCAAATAATAGTTTATTGTTCACCCGTTTAAAATAAATTCATCTAAAGGCCTGCCAACGTAAGTATATGTAACAATTTCTGAAGACGTTACAAAAACTTGGCACAAAGGGCCATTTGCCTTGGATAAACTAATAAAACCGGTCTACTGGAAGACTTCCATTTTGTGGCCTCAAGAAATACATGGCCCAATTTTATAGGCCGGCATTTACGCATGTGTAAAGTGTATCCGAAATGTGAGTATTGATATTTGAAAAGCACTTTTTTGCGTTTACTGCTAATACATATTACATTTGAACGGATTATAGAGAAAAAATTATATTCGATTAATGCAAATGTGTCTGTGATTCAAATGTGCTTTCAATGTAGCATGTGTTGGGTTTCCGAAAAATTTGAATTTAAATACAATCGCAGATTACTTTTGTAATCCATGGACCAAATTCAGCCTATCGTCCTATCTTTAAAATAATACATTTAGTTTTGTTAAGCAGAATGTGACCATACCAAAAATGCTAATTCGACGTCCTTTAGTTTAAGCAATAATTACTTATACATATATAGATATACATATAGGCTATAATATTAATGAGTGATAATAATTTAGGGTGTTTATGGGTACCGTATATTACTGTGAAAGTACCAACGCTGAAAGAGGTACTTTATAAAAAATTATTGTAAAGCAAAATTTATGATGTTGGGGCATTATTCATACAAACATTAAATACAAAAATAAGTCTTTCAGCGCTGGTACTATCACAGTATACTCTACATAGGAGCACATACACGCCCTAAAGTATTATTACTCATTTATTTTACACCTTGTATATGCATGTTCATAATTTCTTCATAACGACTTCCAAACGAACTCTTCAGGAGCATTTAAAGTAAATGTAGGAGTTGTGTGAAACATTATTTATAATGAATGCATTAACTTAGATGACGTTCGTAAAGGAACTTATTTCTATTCACTTTACAAGTCCCGGCGCCCTTTGTACACATGTCTTGGTTTATGCCTCGAATAGTTCCCCTTCTTTCTTGCAATAAAGATCCATTCGATTGACATCAATGGACATGACATGATGCCTTCTCGATTTATTCTAATTTGCAATCGTCTATTGACAATCTAGAGTACGCCTAATATCATTAACCTTAAAGACCTTGCGAATTTATTCATCCCATATTGTGAAATATTAAACATTCATTAAGTGTCACATCAATAATTCTTTTGATAATATTTTATTTTTCATTGAAATTTCATGATGGATCGTCACGAAATCTATGATTGATTCGTGATGTATTATTCGGTGCCTCCCAAAGAGTTCCTTCCATCGGAAACAGTGCAGGCTTACAGCCCCCTTTGGGCATGATTGATCGCTATCGAGCAAACTTCATATGTTGGGGAGATAATTTTGTATATCACCCGTAAACAGATTATGCATAAAAAGAGTCATCACTCTTGCCAGTTCCTACAAATTGTCTCTGGATGTTTATCGTGCCACGGCATCTTCATCGCTTATCTTCCATGTACCTCATTATATGTTAATCTTTGAATCGATCACTTAGAGATGTATGTTTGCAGGTTGACCTTTGAAACGAACTGTAACAAATTGAACAACTTTCGATCCTTTTAAGTTTTCACCGGTTCGCATTTTAGAACATAATAAGCCTCGTTTTCCGCTAATGAGCTACTTGATATTGGAGAATGACTGCCGCAAGATCGCATGAAATTGCCATTACCCACTTTGACTTTACCCACTGTGACTTTAATTGAAACTTGAGGTTAATTTTGTAGCTGAATGTTTGTTATAAATGAATACTCAAGAGGCAAAATGTTTTCTAATTGCTTATGGCGTCAAGTTTCAGCGGCTAAAAGTTTAAGATTATCAAGAATTCAAGTGAGTCTTACTCAAATTTTTTACTTGTTAATACAAAATGTGATTTTTTTCTGTTCCTACTCGATGACAATAGTTCAGACCGCTATTTATGTATGAAAAGTTATAACGTCCGTTTAGAGACTAGACGAGACCGCAGCAGCGCTCTCAGTTATACAGGTTTGTGTTGTTGGCAGAAAGTGATAAGCATGAAATATTATATTTCATACTGTATTTCAATTATAATATTTTGGCCCCTAGTAACTGGCATACTAAATTCCAGGTAGCAAAAGGAATATCGTTGGTATTGTCAATTAATTTAATATTGACCTTAAATAAAGATAACATTTGAATGGCGTAAAATTATATTGCGACAAGTTCGTGACAAAGTGCTGAACAACTGTTGTTCACGCGAGAATAGAAAGTTTCCAGTAGTGAATACGTACATTATTAGTTGCAATTGACATTCATTCTAGTCGTAGAATAGAATTAAAGTCAATATATATTGTATATGTTGATATGAAGATGTCTCCATTTTGCTCTAAAGGGTTTTAACGTCTCATTGACTTGATGACAACAAAGTTATTGACATCATTTGAAAACGCCTTTTAGTGTTCCGTTTTGACAGGGTAAAATCAGAACCCAATTACGGAGACTTCGCTGTCTGATAGTCACGAGACTGCTCTCCTTGAAATTTCACAGATGATCTATTTCTGTTGCTACAACAGCAAATACTAGAAACAAAATTAAATAAATATTTATGGGGGTTCCCCTACAATGAACGTGCGTACGCACTTTCTTCGCAATCTCTTGTTCCTGTCCCAACGTTTATACCTTAAGGCGAGGAGTAACCGCAACTAGCGCCACTCTTTTTAAAATAAATTTTACAATGACACAAAGATCTTATTAAAAAAAGTAATCGGTTCAAACTTTAAGTAAATAGTTAAAGTAATTTAATTACAGCTCTAAATCCTATACCGTTCTTCATTTTTTTAAGGAAAACCATTAAATAAATGTTATTTTAAGATGCAAAGATTAAAATTTTCTAAGAAGTACATTTTACATCGCATTGCAAAATGTACTTCTCAGAAAACGTTACTTTATCTAACATTAGTAATCTGTTTCGGAAAATGCGTTTATAATCGTTCAGTTTTTGGGCATTTCAAGTTACCTACCACAAATTGCAGTATGATTACCCGGTGTCGTTGTCCGATGGATGTAATTGGCTCATTATTTCGTCGGACTGAGTCATTCGGTGCTAGATGTAACTGAGTTGTTATTGAGGTTGGACCGTGACTTGATTTGCATGTAGGGCGTCCTAGTGCAGCTCAAATGGAGTTTGTGCGTCTACTGGTTTTGTGTAACCTTCGAAGCAAATTCAGTTTCTTATTACCGAAACATTTCATTTGATGTTTGAATTCGGTTTACGATAGAATATTTTAAACCTCCTAAGGTTCAACTCACATTGGGTCAGAGTCAAAGCGTCGCGTTATTTCGTGTTTATCCCCAAGGCATGGAAAATCATAGTTTGTGCCTTAACAATTAGGAAGTAGAGATGATTATGCTATGAAGATAACCACAAAAAAAACTCGACGCTTTGACTCTGTGCTAATGTTAGCTGAGCCTTATACTTCTTGATAATTAAACTAAGAATTTTTACCTTTCGTTTTTTTCTTTTTTCTCATGATTCAACTGTAGGGTAAGAGGGAATTATTGACATCCATAATATTTTCGTAATGTAATGTATTCGCATTCGTAATGTGGATTGTATTAAAGTTATGACAGAGCCCATACATTTGACAGACGATAACGTTAGGCATACGCAGTTGTCTAATGTTACTGTTTGACCGGCTTACTTATATACTCGTAGTAACATTCGGTTGATTAGTAATTTAGTTAGTTTCATATCGACGTTTTCGAATCACACTTCACCGGAGCAGGTGGCAGGAGACTTAACACTGCAATATAAAGTAACGGAAGGCTAAATGGATATGTCTAAACGGATGTGACTTAAGGATGGAATGAACGTGGCGTGATGATGCTTTTATTGCTCGCGATGACTACTCAGCAAGAGGCTAAAAGTAAAGGAACATACCCATACAGCGTTACCTGTTAGGGGGGGTTCTTCTAAGTAGTACTTCTCTTAGCCACGAAGATAGGAGATAAGGTTTATATCTAGTGGTTCAGAGCTTCACTCTCGACCCGGAGGTCGTAGGTTCGATTCCCGCGTTGCGTTGAAACAACAAAAAATTTTGTTTTCAAGTTTGGTTATTACAATGCAGGCTGATCACCTGATTGTCTGTCAAGAAAGGTGATCAATGCGTCGGATGGGCATGTAAAAAGTCGGTCCAGCTCCTGATCTCCCGCCAGTCGTGTCGGCTATCTGTCCTCCCACTGGGCTACGAGATTGAAGGAAGATAGAGTGCTTCTGTGTATTGCCCCACACTTGGGTACTATAAAATAACTCTACCCCAACCTGCCACCAACACCGTTATTGGTGTGGGAGGCATTATTATTATTATCATTATTTTTTTTTTTTTGTAAATATATTATTTTTAAACCTGAAGTACTTCGTGAAAGATAGTGCGGAGTCTCATATATTAGAAATGTTTACACATAAAAAACTACTTTTTACCACGACGACGGTGGTGGTAAAAAAATGTTATTATATTTTGTATGAAAATATATTTTTTTAAACCTGAAGTACTTCGTGAATGATAGTGCGGAGTCTCATATATTACAAATGTTTACACGTAAGAAACTACTTTTTACCACGACAACGGTGGTTTTAAAAAATTATGTCACGTACCATAGGTACGTTCCTTTAGTGAGGCTCGCTCAGCAAAGAGGCCGACTCCAATGGTGAGAAGTGATTTCGCACGTCAAAATACGCGATTGACAGCGGTACATTAGGAACTATCGAGAGATCTCGCCGGCGCGGCTGCCGGCTCGAAACTCATTATTCACCGTCACCGGGAGAGCGGAAATTTTACTAAATTTCGTTTCCCAAATGAATATTAAATATCTTCAAGCTGTGCTCTATGTCACAAAATATTTAAGTATGTTATCTTTTGCTTTAATAGTACGGATACTATTAAAGCAAAAGGTTTGTTATAAGACATTTTATACTCCCCTTCTTTGGGAGTTACCCAAACCATAAAAATTTCAATAGTTACGCTTACCCGTCTGTTTTGCAAAGGAATTTACATAGAGTTTCGAAACGAAATGGTTAGCAAACAGGAAGTAGCTGAAATATTAAGGGCGTGTTTCACCAAGCAATGTTAAAGTTAAGGCCATGTTAAATATCATGTTATCCCTCTCGTATTTCCTGTCATATAATGGATTGGCATGTTATTTTAACATGGCGTTAACTTTAACATTGCTTGGTGAAACACGCCCTTAACCTAATGAGTCCAAATTAAAGCATCCAATTAATTATATTACAATGTCTTACCATTTTTTTGTACATTCTAAAATATTGTTGAACATTATTTTTCTGTTTGTTACAGGTATGATGTAATTTACAACTGCATGTTGTCGAACTAACAAATTGATTGCTGATGTAAAAGTCATCTAGGTAAGTATCCAGCATGATTTGGTCTTCAACGTCAGCCCGTCTCGGTGAGTTTAACCCTAAGTAATGTATGTCTTTAACTATGCAGTGAGGCTCTGGTTACTCGTACATTATACATTTTACTATGCTGTATTTTACTTTATTTACTGCACTTGTGAGGTAAATATATTACTATCGGCACTAGTTGACATCGACGTTAATCTTCTAGGCATCTAATGAACTACGTTATTCAAAATGTGATAAACATGTTTATGACATTTTTAAAGCAGTATTATAGCAACTATCTTCTGCAAAAAGTGCAAACTTCAACACATTTATGATTTCATGATACGGTCTAATGTATATCTATACTTAATATTATAAAGCGGAAGAATTTGTTTGTTTTTTTGTTCAAACATGCTAATCTCAGGAACTACTTCCAATTTGAAAAAAAATTTTGGATAGTCCATTTATAGAGGAAGGCGCTATATAACATTACGCTGCGACCAATAAGAGCGAAGCGTCAGTGAGAAATGTTGGAAAAACGGGGAAAATTATTCACGTTTGAGAACTTTCGTTGCGTGCGCTGCATAAACGGTTTAAATTACTCAAAAATATGTATGAAAGAATTATTGTTTTTTAATAATAACAATAATAACAAAACCCAAAGTGAGCAATAAAAAGATAATTGCGATAGTGTTTCCGACAACCACGCGAACGAAGCGCGGGCACAGCTAGTTATCTATGTAATGTATTCTATACCTACATCTTTGAAATTGGAAGCTTTTAGCACGTCAAACGATCCAACATCGAACGCATCTGGCCCCGGTTGTCATGACATTGGAATCCATCGGGCAGTATTGTCGGCGATGTTGCGATACGGCTAGATGTAATCGGGTTAGCCGCGCCGTCATTCACCGGCCTAAGTACTAATTGCCGCTGGACCGGTCTCATTTAACTATTACAAAGCGTTCGTGTTGCCTGCTGCCGCGCATAATGCTTTGAGATCGAGATAATACATTTGCTCTTTGTGTATGACAAATGTTGAGGACTGGATTTTGTTTGCGACTTTGTTTGCAGAAAGGCAATCCGTCTAATTGTTTTTTTTTTATTTACAACACTTTATGCATTTTACAAAGGCGGGCTTAATGCCTTATGGCATTTTCTACCAGCCAACCTTAGGGTGATGGAGAGATTGTCTCTCGGGCAAGCACATTTTGTCCGGATTAATTGGAATCAATCTAAGTGACAGATAGAGAAACTTTAAAATGTTCAAAGTAAATAATAATATAGTTACTACACATTTTGGATTATATTCCATATTTTTAATTTTTAAAATATTATTTTGGTATTGGGTTATCAGACGTTAAGCCTAGATTAAAACCTAAATAAACGTCTAAGGCAAATACGAGTATAAGCTCCCTTAATTTAATATTTCACTTTAATAAACTTGATTTTATTTTAAGTGTCAACGCTGCTTTTGAGTTTTTCGTTCGTTATCTGTCTTAAAAATATAAAACCTTAAAAAATTAAATGACAATTTTAAAATAATGCCTACGAGATGAAAACATTATGTATCACTTTAGGTTAATAGCTCCCCTTACCGCTTTCGATGTCGGTAGCCGAATTCGTTGAAACTAGGCCAGATACGCAGGAGTCAGTCGAGCCCAAGTGTGTGCGCAATACACAAGAACGCTCTCTTTTTCTCTCATAACCCAGTGGAACGCTTAACCGACACGACTGGCGAGTGAACAGGCGCAGGACAGACTTTTTACATGCCCATCCGACGCATGTCTCATCTCTCTTGTCAGACAATCAAGTGATCAGCCTGCATTGTCCTAACCAAACTTGGAACATTTTTTATGTTGTTCCAACGCGGGAATCGAACCCATGACCTCCGGGCCGAGAGCAAAGCTCTGAACCACTAGACCACGAAGGCGTCAACCTTAGGTTACGGGTACCCTTTAAAAGTTTTAAATATTGTTATAATATTCACCACTATGGTAGGATTATTTTGGTCACTCACATTGAATAAAAGTAAATCAAATGAAACAACGCCACCAGATGTCGCCGCAGCAATTAATACCGCCTGTCAACCGAACGAGACGTCTTATAATTTTCAACACATTAAAATATTGAATGTTTTTACGAGATTAAAGTAACGGAAACGCATTTCGACGATTAGAAATGGTTGCATTAATATGAGTGTGATTTATTTATATTTGCATTTTCCGGGTTCCCAGGATTGGTGTCAAATTCTTGGCGTGAACCGTTTCGGGATGTTGGATTAAATAACAATTTACTAGTTCTAAATTTACCCAGTAATGGATAGTTGTAAGTAGTTTTTTCTAGAAATATCTCGAATTGTACGTTCATAAAGTTATTGCAGTGATATTTTCCCAGAGTTGATTGATTAGGTAACATATTGATGTTATGAAAGGCGTTGTTTTTGTAGACGTTATAAACTTTTAATTGGTTAGTGGACGTTAGCGCTAGTTATGTCAGTGTAGAAATCGCAACTTTAATACCTGTAATATGAAGAAGGGTTTATAAAACTATGAACGTACTATAGTTTTATATATCCATCGTCATTTTAATTAAAAAGTTAATTTATAAGTTATAAAAGATCCACTTAACAAATTCCTCTGTCTCTACATCTTGGTGCTTCGTTATTTTATAATTATTTTATATTGTATTTAGTTGTGACTTAAAATTGTATACATGACCAAAACATTAAAAAGATAATAACGAGCCTAGCCTTACTACGAGGTCTTATAGCATTAGATATTAGTGTATTACTAAACATTATTTTGCGAAAATTGTATTATTTTGTTTATGTAAATAGAGAAGAGACCATGTTTGTTTTAACTAAAATAATTATTTAGTAGGTACTGCGTGGTAATCCTCGATAAGGGACTAATGCTTGCACAGGATTATATAATTTTACATCTGGTTACCCTTTTATATAAACTGGAGGCTGTTCCTTTGACCTTCAACTGTGGTGACGGCCGGCGGGAGCTCCTTTAATTGAATATATAAACGCGTCTTTTGACGTTCATTAAATGCAACATGCATTGACTTGATTTTACTGCCGTAAGGACAGGTTCTGTTATAGTATTAAAATGTCTCATACATTAGTGCCCCACGTTGGGCGCCAAGACAACCCTAATGTTTATCTACGAGTCGCTGGACTCTAGAGTAAAGTAATAAACAAGTAACATTAACTTAACTTTAGTTTATTTTAACAGAGAAAAGTTTATAGTTACTGTTCGTATCGATTCGTCCTTTCTTCCGAAATCATTGGCAACATGCGTTTATCGCTCGCGGACAGTCAACGTCGACTAATAGTTATGCCACGAAATAAAGTATAAATTATACTAGCACAGTAGGTGTTCTAGAATTTAAATCTTAATCTGTATTCAAATCACTTAATAAATCGTTTTATTGATTGTTAATTATGTTAACTGGTTGTTTTGAGTAGACTTGTCTGCGTAAGTGTATATTATAAATAAACATAATATTTAAAAATGCATAACGTCGAAGTAGTTTTAGTAATAGTACCTAATTATTAGTTATGACTTGTACTATATAGATTTTCCATACTTATTATAATTAAAATTTTGAATAAATTTTCATATAAAACTCAATATTTATATATTTAAATTTCACTCCCTATTCATTTATTCTTTGTAAAGTAAATATTATTATTGACGTTGCCTTAAAATCTAACACGAATCTTGATTTACGAAGAAAGAAAATCCAAATACATAACAATAAAATAGCAAATAGATCTATAACAATAAACATATACCGTATTTTCAGTATGCATTACAATGATATAATATCAGCCACGCCTAAAGTGTTTTACATAAACATTGCGTTTGCTCCAGTTCCGAAGTTGCGACACGAGCTCAGGCTTCAATAACAATTTGCGTCTCTATTCCGAACCAATGTCTGTTTCACTTTCGGATCCAATATTTATTTGTAATAGACAATATCCTGAAGTTGTAGGTAATGCTCGCTTACTGAGTTCTATTGGATGTCGTTTGAGCAACCGCTGTGCCACAGTTGTAAGTTTGGCTATAAATATAACATTATATTAAGTGTGTAGGCAGTCAAAAATGACCAGTAAGTTGCATGCGTATGGAAGTATTCATAAAATGCCCATAGACATATTATTATTATGGTCACATTAAATATACTTTTTACTTGGAATTTTTATACAATCCTTTCTTTGTACGGCAAAGGATGGAGGAGGCAAATGATTAACAAATAACAATAAAGTATTAACTTAATAGACAATAAATGTAATATGACTCTAATTGACATCTTTAAAAACCATTATTGGGTATAAAATCGAATATTTTGCCCCTTACAAATGCAAATAGACGAAGGAAGGCATGA
This sequence comes from Celastrina argiolus, assembly GCA_905187575.2. NCBI lineage: Eukaryota > Metazoa > Arthropoda > Insecta > Lepidoptera > Lycaenidae > Celastrina > Celastrina argiolus. The sequence continues at coordinate 10,758,660 of LR994589.1, forward strand.
GCAATGTAACTCACGCGCAGGGAGTCTAGAAAACGAAATTGAATTTTGTTCTGCATGACATTTACCCGCATAGAGAATGTCACGTCGATGCTCCCTCCCTTTCCCTCTCAGATTAAATGTCTAATGTAATCACGATAAAAAGGGATGTCATGATTTCAGCAGATGCACATACGGACTATGTAAATTCGAGACCTTTTGTTTTTAATCGAATAGAATGTTGCCGATACTCGTTTAATGCTCCCTTTGGCATGCTAGAGAGTTGAGTAACAAAACTTCTCGTCGGTTGATTTTATGCGGTTCAAAGTTCACCCTCAATTGTGGTTTAAGTAATTGTTATTGATAGGAACGTAGTTGTTAAATAGTATTTTATTGCTGCTTGTTCATCGTTACCCTCTACTTCTACGAGTATTAAGCGTATAATTTGAAGTTTATATAAGATATCAATTATTTGTACTTATTTCTACATACTTATAGAGGCGTATTGTAATGAATAAACGTAGGATCGATATCGTATAAAATGGATTTAACAATGCCAGATGCAAATTCAACCTGTGCTAAAAGTAAAAGTTAATTATTGTAAGGTACACACTACACTGGATTGTATTGTGCAATAGAAAATTAACATTCAATCTGATAAATTAATTCGATCTCCGATTTCCATTATACGATTAAGCTCGTCTGCACTCTGCATGCACTCGCCCTGAAACTGCTATTTGGAAAGAATTTTAATGTAAGTGAAGATTTTACACATGTAAACAGCAGCTATATTAAATGTATATCAATCAAAAGTTTGGAATCCAGAAAATACTTTTATTTTTGGATTCCGAGACGTTTTATTCATAAATATTTAAAATTGAACTACAGAACCTTGTAATAAAAATAGACTACAAAGTTATGTGGATATTTACCAACCGTACTACGAAAAGAAAATATAAAATATATAGAAGGGAGCAAAAGCTGACTCATCATTGACATTGGCCATAATTAATCATTCGTATTGGTAAGTGTAACTATATAATAATCTAAATATATAAAAAACCGCGTAGCCAAATTGGGAGCAGTGAAATTTGACATTTCGGGAACTTTACGCTACACAAGCACCGCCAGCGTCGACAGCCTTCATTGCAATAAAAATAATAATAGCTCCCCTCACCGATTTCGGTGTCGGTAGCCGATTTCATTGAAACCAGGCCAGCTACGCACGAGTCATTTTATGGTGCCCAAGTGTGTGCGCAATACACAAAAGCACTCTATCTTCCTTTTACTCTCATAGACGGTAAACCGACACGACTGGCGAGAGAACAGGCGCAGGTCCGACTTTTTACATGCCCATCCGACGCATGGACCATCTTTCTTGTCAGACAATCGGGTGCAGGACAATGCAGGCCGCATTGTCCTAACCAAACTTGAAAACAACATTTTTGTTGCTCCAACGCGGGAATCGAACCCACGACCTCCGGGTCGAGAGCGAAGCTCTGAACCACTAGACCACGGAGGCGACCAATAAATGCAAAAATGATTCTGGATGTACGTCATACAGTTTGAATATGAATTAATAGAAGAAACTACGCGAAAAGCACTTGCCTAAGTTTGCACGTAACGTGAACATCAGAGAGTGAATTTCAACTCCGGTGCGAGTTCAAGAGCCTGCAGGTCTCGTAGGCGCAACTGATTAAGGTGCATAATCAGGTCTGTAGTTCGGCAGAGACTGCTCTTTGAATTTACGATGTGGCTGACCGACGCTTATCGCATGCGAATCGTCGGCCCAAGGCGCGCGGCCGGCGCAGCGCCCGCCGCACATATTTTATTTTATTCGCGCTACTGTGATGTAATGAGCTGATAAATGGGAGAAAACCACCAATTAGTGTCGATGAATTTATTGTTTCTACTTAAACGTAGGAGGGCCGTGTCAGTGCTTAATCTCCAGTGACACTTTTTCGTTTCTTTTACATTTAATTGTCAATTGATTGTAAATGGAATTTAAGTGGCTCCGGTCGGGTCGATGCATCGTTCAATAGAATCTACTTGAACTTATTAGTTTCTTAACTAGCTGGAAAATACTTAACATTTATTTCTTGCTACTAGATATCTACGTGTATATTGTCAGTTGGAGTCAGATTATCTATGGCTGAATATGGCCAGTTGCATACAAAAAGAAAGCTTATCTTATTTTATTATAATTGATAATATGATGAGATACAATAAAAAGTAGATCTCAACGCGCTTCTTGAGCAGAGCTCGGCGAGCCATAAACAATGCGGATCAGAAGTAGAGTTGAAGACGATATTTATGGTAATGAGCGCATTGATTGACTCGTTTTAATTTACATAGCTCGGCGAGATGTATGTAAATCTCGAGTCTCGAATGTGCTCGAGACAATGGCGTTAGCCCCGGCTTGCACAACTAGTAGATTCGTACAATGGAGCCGGGTATTCACGTCTACAGGGCTTTGAATTAGGTCACAACTCACAACTCACTGATGGAAGCGCTGGGAATATTCATCTTTAATGTAATAGGTTGATGTTGGTGTGATATTAGGGTTAAAAATCTGAGCTACGACAATATTATTATACTGCCTCCAGCGAACTCTACAACCGAATGTAAAGTTGTGTTTACTGTAATATACAGACGCAATGTTCTCACATATCTTGCATTATATTTATTACAACATAATCTATTTGGGCCGGAAAATAATTTTAAGTATAATATTTTTAAATTTAACGGTATAAAATATTTAAAGTTTTTTTACTATCTAAAGTATAGTGTTATTATTTTGTCTTCAGTAGAGGATTAACCAAATATAGATTAATTTTTAAAAGAGGAACGCTTTGAATACGCTACAATAAAAATACAGTACGTGACCAATTTTGATAAAAAATTTAAGTACATATCTATATCTATACTAATATTATAAAGCGGAAGAGTTTGTTTGTTTAAACGTGCTAATCTCAGGAACTACTGGTCCGATTAAAAAATATTTTTTTGTTGGATAGTCAATTTATAGAGGAAGGCTTTAGGCTACATAAAACATTACGCTGTGACCAATAGGAGCGCAGCGTCAGTGAGAAATGTTGCAAAAACGGGGAAAGTTATTTACATTTGGGGCGCTTTCGTTGCGTGCGCTGCAAGTCGCGGACACAGCAAGTATAATATATACTCCAAATTTTATTATAATGGTCTTCTTTAAAGGTACATAGGTACAGTAGTGGTCATGAGTCACAGACACGGGTGCGTGTGATACAGTTGATTTATCTTGCGTCATTACACGGTCCGGTCCGTCGCTTAATCTGTCGCTCGTCCGTCCGACGCCTGTACATATTATAAGCGATATACGTGAATGTACACTCGCAGACATAATACTTAACAATGAGCGGTTGATAAAGAGGTTTCTAATGAAATTTATATTCGGAATTAGAACATGGTAGGTTGCACTTGTAATGTCGCGGTTGTATTGTGTTTCCCGTGGCTCCGTAGGTGTTTCTGTCGAAGTAACGCCGAGTTTTAGTGGGTATAGTTGCGTCCACTTAAGGCGAGGAGTAACCGCAACTAGCGCCACTCTTTTTAAAATAAATTTTACAATGACACAAAGATCTTATTAAAAAAAGTAATCGGTTCAAACTTTAAGTAAATAGTTAAACTAATTTATTATAGTAATATATGATAGTTAAACTAATATTATATATTATATCTCGTAAGTAATAACTAAAACGGCTGTTTTAGTTATTACTTACGAGAGTAAATACAGTATAGGATTTAGAGCTGTAATTAAATGCCAATAAATTAGTTTAACTATTTAATTAAAGTTTGAACCGATTACTTTTTTTAATAAGATCTTTGTGTCATTGTAAAATTTATTTTAAAAAGAGTGGCGCCAGTTGCGGTTACTCCTCGCCTTAACATCTTAACGGACGCAGCGAGCCCCACATACCCGTGGTAGGAATCCCCATCCTCCACGGGATGCGGCAAGTAGCATTTCTCGACCAAAAAAAAAGGATATATTGAGCCTTATTATTTAATCTTTAATATCGTATTGTTATTAGCGGGCATAATTCTGAGTTTTTTTTTTATTTTAGTAAAATTGGTGCTAACGTCATTAGTAATTACAAAATGGTCTAACTTCTAGCGCTATAAAACATGCAACAAATATATATATATGTTCGCTTTATTTACTTACAATTTCTGCTGTGAAAGTGGCTTTTATAAAATTAATTGCTCTCCATTTTACAAAACAAACAATTATAGCGAACAAAACTTTGTGTACAGAACAAATATAAACGCCGTCAATGTTCGCATTCTCCTACCGTATAATATTAAGTTTCTTACCTGCGAAATTGTTCTCTACAAATGCTTTCAGTTGGCTTATTTAATATGTACCTACCATGTTGAGATATTTTTAAGTGAATATTATAATATAATATTGTATATCATTTTGGGTGTAAAAAAACCAAAAAACGACATGTGATAGTTAATACAAGCAACAAATTGCATAACAAGAATTATTAGATATTCTATCATTTTGATATACCTACATATTATGGAAAATAATGTACCTACCTACGATGTTTTTGGTAACAGTTTTATTCTTGTGTGTACGTTCGATTGACTTTTCGGTGCGATTCTTTTGTGTCACGCAACCACTTTGATCGAAATCGACTATAATTAAATATCTCATGCACTCTTAATACACCAATTTATTTCTTTCCTCCCCTGCCCCTGAATTAATTAAGATTGATTCGAAATGTACCATTTAAAAAGTTTTAATGTGCTTCCCAACAGTTATAAATGCGCGCATTTCTCCAAGTAAATACTACCTCGTATGTGTTTATATTGAGCTTTTTAAAATGCTAATTGAGTCGAATGAAAGTGAACACTTGAACAGTTAAGGAAATTAACTGGGGTAAGTGATAATGTTAGGAGGCTAGTTATTAAACTTGTTGAAATATAAAATGGGTTAATATCTGAGAATGTTTGAAATACTTTTGTGAATAAGAGTTATATTTTACCCTGAAGGTATATTATGCAAATGAAAGCTTACAATTAACCAGTTTCGGTGTTGTCTTGGTAATAAAACGGTATTTGCTTAAACGTAAAAAGCAAAAATGTACCGCGATGCGAACGACTACGTTAAAACCTAACTTGAGGTTAGGCTGAATGCCACTTATCAGTATAAAACAGTTTTTTAAAATATTTAAAATTTGTCATTTAAATCATAATTCCCATTTGCACCTTTAATAAAATTAAGATAGAATTATAACCTTCAACTAAAATATACTTCGCACGTGAGATACCGCGCTCGATAAAATTAATAAATGTTAATATCTCATGAAAATAAATAAAACCTGTAGCACCAACAACGTCGGGAAAAAATAATAATATCAATGTCTATCACAAAACCGATGCCTACATAAAGTAATCAATCTAAAATTCCTTATTCGGTCTTGATAGAGTGTGTGTAAAGGTAATACAGGTTCAATAAAATTATGGCCTGTCGATCTCGGCTGTCTTCGCGCTGGATCGGAATCCTACCAGATTCTCTCATTATGGTTTTGTGTTAGTTGGCGACTATCGCAAGAAAGGGAATGTATAAATGAGAATACCGTTTGACTTAGTTGCATTTACAGAGTCAACTGATACAATGGATTGGGGAGCTATTATGGTAATTTTGAATTTTAACACCAAAGTGCCGACTTCCGTTATTTAATAAAGGAACGTAATTGTAACGTGGCGGCCATTTTGACCGCGGGTGGGGTCAAAACGACCCCGCCTCGCGTTTCCGCCGGGGACAATTAAATACCCCACTACAAGCTATCCTGAACCATTGTAATTCGTACATCTGTTCAATTCCTCGCCCTCTTTTAAAATGCGCAAAGTACAAATTACACGCACATAATTTACTTTATGTGGCGCCATTTTGTGCCCCGAGTTTTATAATAAGCATTATTACGTTCTCCAAGTAAATAAACTTTTGTTGGGGGAGTTGTTTAAATAATTTGTGGTGCGACTTCCTGAAGTTTTATTTCAACTGTAAAAGTTACCAAAATTTAATTCAATTGTTTCTAATTGGTAACGCAAAGTCCTTTTTGATGCTTATTTATGACACACAAAGATTATTTTACTACATGAGTATTTAATCGATGTTTTGCTAATTTTCTCTAGTTTCAGTGTGGTAACTGAAGTAATTTTAGTTTTACGTGTAATTTCCGTTCGTGCCCACACGCATGTCAGGTAAACTTCTCGCCTTTTGTTTCCAAAGTAATTTAAATTGTACCTACGCCTTTGAGTTACCATCATAGTTACTGTACTGTCAATCAAACATGTGAATGTAATTAGTTTTAACCTGCTTTCTGTAATAGAAACGTTGTCTCAAAGTACTATATCTCTGATTGGATTTTGTCGTTTATCTCTCACTGAAATTGGTTTAAATTATTTTGATTTAGCAACAATTATTCTCAACTCATTGAAACAGTAAAATTTCTCTAAATTTATTTGCACCTGGTTCAACCATTAAATATTATTTTTATTATTTATTTAATGCTATTATCACTTATTTTTATATATCATTCTTCGGTAGGTACTAGGTAGTTTATCGTGTTAATTAAAATTATGCCAATTAAAAAGTTGTAACGTAATAGAGCAGCATGTAAACAAGTGACATTTAAATAAAAACTTTATGTTCGAATTTGTTAAACATGAAAAATTGGCTTCTTCTTGAATAAAATAATTTAAATGTAGACCATTTCACAAAATGAATAGCACCGGCTACAGAATTCTAATTTAGCTGATCGCTATTCAGAACATTACCTCAAACTTGTTCTTCCAAGATACGTAATTTTCCATATATCAACCGATAATGGCAGTTTTCTGAAGGCGCCAATGTAAACAATATCGCAGATCTCAACATAATTGCAGTCGGCAGTAATACGATGCAAGCTCCTGATTTAAAGCAAATTGAAGTGAGATTGGCTTCGGTAACATCTCATTTGACGCCGCAACGCTTCCAATTGTCTCGCCTCTCGGCCATCTCCGACTGTTGTCTGTTCAAATATCAGAACCACTTGCATAAAATAGGAATTACGCGTAGTCAACTCAAATTGTATGCGCACAAGTAATATTGTTTGTTCATTGAATTTGCTTGTTTTTGTAGTGTAATTTTGTGTTGAAAAAAGCTTGTTATACACTACGATGATTGCAAAAACTGTTTCGATTATTGCAAATACAACCTCAATATATGCCTAAAAATAATTATGGTTGTGAACCCCCTTTTGTTTTTTAACTCGTAATTGTATTGACTTATGTCAAAAAACTGCAATTTTAATGGAAGTGTACCTAGTATCCCATTTGTATAAGTCTCCCCGAATAAAGTAGGTAGGTATACTATGCATACTCAGAAGTGCTTATATATGCTTTCAACAAATTATAAATCTTTATATATAAAAGTTGAATTGATAAATATTAACACTTTTACACACGTAAGTCGTTTTAAAAAACCTATAAAATCTAAGTTAAAATCTTTAAATAATTAGCAATCATTATTTTGTCGTTTATAAAAAAAATTGTCTGATTTGACAGTGAATACTTTAATTATTAGCGGGTACAAGATATTGCCGATACAGGGCCTGTAAACTCAGTGTATGCTAACCAAATCTCTCGTAAGGGGCGTCGTAGTAAAAGAGATTTGTAAAGTTTGTGGTTTAGGTAACATGTTAAGTAAATATTTTAATTGGTTAGGTCTGCCGTCTGTAAACAATTATTGTAAAACAATGCAGAGTTAAACTTGTAAAGTACCTACCAATTAAGCTTTCGGCGGTTACTCGCGCGAGTTTTAAAATTGGATGATTATTGACACTTGACTTAGATTACATATATCCTGCAGCGTCGAGAGCGAGGTTTTAATTGCGGCTCCGAGGCTCCCACGTTGATTTAGGGCAAATTGAATGCTTCGTGCCGCGCGCCTCTACACGTTGTTAGTACCACCTATCAATTAAGTTCGCTCTGACTTGAATTGAGTATAGCACACATTTTATTTTGTTACTAAGCTGACGGTAGGAATCTAAATTGGCTCGCTTCTAGAAGTAATTGCTGCTCTGTTTGCCATGTCTCTACCTTGGCTGTAACGAAGCTTTTATTATTAATCGCATTATTTTCTTCCCTTCTGTGTGAATAATGTATACGCTTAATAGTAATAATTTAATTATAGTCGGATTAAGCAGTATAATATTTAACATCTCTATCGAGCGTACGAGATCGTTAGTCATCGTTTATTGTGGCCATCTAATTAATCATGTGAACTAAATGAATTGTGGTGTTGGCTATGAGAAATGGTAGTATTATTAGAAGCATCAGCGCACCGCTCGGAGGTTAAATGCGCACGAATATATAATGAGTAGCGGATTATTTTGGTACTGTCAGTTAATGCGGTGACAGCACAATGAGGATTCGGTTTTTTGACGTCCATCAAGTTTGGCAGAACTATTTACTGAGGCAATGAAAGCTGCCGCCAACGCTCATAATATATTCATTACTTGCTAGGATAAAGGAACGTTCACATCAGAACATTAACGCTTCATCGTATATAAGGTAAACATAATATGCGCATTTAAGAGCTGTCCATTATAATAAGTCTTCTTACAAGACTTTCCGATATGTTTATTTTTTGTTATAATTATCTTGTTCTTGCGTTGCACTAAGATTTATAAAGTAGGCACTGTAAAAAGTTGAAGATATAAAAGTAGAGCTCTTTAAAACGACACTAATAGTTTTGACATTTCACAGCACCAACCGCTAATGTGACAGTAATATTTTAATATATCTACATAGCAACAAACAATAAGTTCTAAAGACCATATTTAAAACCTGACTACATTGTTCCAAGAATCTCAACTGGACACTATCCACTTAATATATTCCGAGGGCTCAAGTAATATAAGGAACACATTAAAGTAATATTATGGTGTGTCATTATTTTCGAACTTTGTTAAAACTCACAGTAGTTAACAAGGACGTATCGACATCTAGTCACGGTTGTTTTTTATCTACAAATTGCAGGTGGCGTTAATTGTTAAGAAGGAGATGACTGGTTGTTTTCATGTCGGTTCTGCGAAGTGCGTGCCCCATAATAATACGTCATAGTAATGGCGGTAGTGCAGCGGTGCTGAGTCAGCTCAGATGAACGATGTTTGGCGCCTTCTAATGTCCCAATATTACATTCTTTTACCACCTTTGTCGTAATACGCTCAAATGGAGCGGCATATTTGAACTATCTATACGACTTCTGTCTATAAATTTCTAAGGCTTTAAAGTTCGATTAAAAAAGTTTCTCATTCAAATCGAAATTGTTTAACATTTACAGGTCTTATGATTTAGCTAAAATATCTATTGTGTTTGGTTACAATGTTGTGATTGGCAGATTAATATTTTGTAGGCCCACGAACAAAGGTCATTTTAATATAATGCATATTGTGGTAACGTTTACTTTCAAAGGTTCTTTGATGTATCACTTCATCTTTGAGAGGATTTCAATTTAATCTTTTATAGCTAATAAATAAATCGATACAATAATAAAAGCATATTTTATTTATTTAAGCAGAAAATCTATTTATTAGTTTATTACTTTACCTACATTGTAATATGGTAATGAATAAATCTTAATAATTCGTACGCCTTTTATGGTTCTCTTATAATTATTGTATAAATAACTTGTATAATAAGGGTGTTTAAATCTTCAATCCGTCTGTTTTATCTCTCACCCTATTAATAAATATATTTTTAATTCCCGGCACGTCTCATTGTTTGATTGTATTTCACTTAATCCCTTCGTTCCGCTCATTCTTTATGGTAATTCATCGGCATTGTTTTATTTTTATGCTGTTATGCTGATGCATCCGGTCTAACCACTCTCGTTTGCACCTTGTCAGCACCACGATCGCAGGCCCTAATTGTTCATATTCCATTAAAGTAATATATATGCGTTGTTCTCACCTCCGCATTAACTATTGTTACCTGCGTCGTTTTTATTTTATCATTTCGAGCTGCTAATTGGATGACTGCTAGCTACGTAGGTCTGATTAATATTATCAGTTTTTTATGCATTATGGGAATAGGGGAGAGGGCATCTAATGATTTACGCTTTCATAATGAAATTAGTTTTGTTAACTTCTAGAAGTAACAGCTCTAATTCTCAAGTCTGGTGACACTTGGAGATAATTGAATATTATTATTTAATATGGTAAAATATAATGTAAGTTGTAACATCCATTACCTATTGTCTTATTCAATTTACTTACCACTTTTCACGTAAAATTCAAAGCTATTATCGCACGCCTGTTATCAGTTCTCATGCCGCATCAGATACTAACTTCAAAAACGATGGTGATCCCAAATCTCTCGCGGGTTTATATTAAAAGTGATGTACTATGTAAAAGTCTAAAAGTTTAACGGGAGTTGTTAGTTCGGAACTTTTAATGACATTACAAAATGTTTTATCCGCTGCTCTTCCTTGCTCACTATTTTATATGGTCGTTGTAGTATGCACATATAAGAATTGACTCTGTGTACCGCTAGTAATAACTACCATATTACGTCAGACACGTCTATCCATCACTGCGGTTATGGTAATACTATCCCCACTCTCAGTGTCCTGTACATGGTATATTCCGGCGGTAGAGAGGCAATCAGTTGTCAAACACTACATCCCTTCCTTATTTAAGTTTATATAATAATAACTTAAAGCTACAGTTTCAAGATAGAAAAGTACAAGAATCAATACTAGTCGAAATGCATATTCAGATTTATTTAACACTTTCCAAACATCCCTATGGACTTAATCAACATATTACTTTCTCATTCCTTAACCTTAACCATAAGGATAACTTGATTTCCTTTCGTTATACTCATATAGTATAATAGTAATTCTTAGTCTTTCCGTTTCCTTTTCTTTTTAATTGATTTGGTTAAAGAACATCTATGTATTTAATATTTACATCAATGATCAACTCATTAAAATCTTAGTTAAAAAAAAAATAAGACCAAAAGTAAGTTTGATAATGTAATATAATATTAACTTATTTACTAGCTTTTAAATTCCAACATAAGAAATATTATATTAAACATTTAAGGCCCATACTTCTTGTTAGTAACAAAGTCTGTTACTATCCAGTAATGTATGACAATAAAGACATAGATACAGAATATACAAATACATTGTAACGATTTAGTTACAATTCTATAATGTAAAACTTCACACAGATCAGTGACATCTCAGGACGATTCCATGATACTAACTGTTTGCTAATAGTCATACAGATGACACTAGACTGTTCCTACATCGCGGCATCGAAACGCCGAGCCCTAGTAAAAGAGGGCGTCATCTATGTGACATAATATGCAGTGCTGAAAAATAGTACGCAAGCAAATTGCCATTGCCATAGAACTAATGTTTCTGACCTTTATTTATTACATTAATTATCTAATAAGATATTGATTCCAAAAAATTCAACCATTTTAAATCCAGCCACCGAACGAACAGGTTTACTAGTATCTATAACAGTAAAACGCCATCTAGAACAATTTCCAATACTTGTTTCAATATCAGATATCAGATTGTCTCTCTTTGCTGGTGTATTAATTGTATAATAATATTTTATGATGAATTCCCATCCTACCTTTAATGACTTTCTGTTACGTCTCGGTACCTTATTATGGTTTTCATTTGGGGTGAAAGCACATACAGCCCTTAAACGTCTCAGTTACCATCCGGTAATTTATGATTTTCATTTGAGAATGAAAGCCCATACTGTCTTTAGACAACTCTGTTACCACCCTGTAAACGTATGGTTTTCATTTGAGACTGAAGGCTCATACTACCATTTGACACCTTGGTTACCACTCGGTAACGTATGGTTCTCATTTAAAGATGATGGCCCATACTGCCATTTGACACCTTGGTTACCACTCGGTAACATATGGTTCTCATTTAAGGATGATGGCCCATACTGCCATTTGACACCTTGGTTACCACTCGGTAACGTATGGTTCTCATTTGAGGATGATGGCCCATACTGCCATTTGACACCTTGGTTATCACTTGGTAACGTATGGTTCTCATTTATGGATGATGGCCCATACTGCCATTTGACACCTTGGTTACCACTCGGTAACATATGGTTCTCATTTGAGGATAATGGCCCATACTGCCATTTGACACCTTGGTTACCGCTCGGTAACATATGGTTCTCATTTGTGGATGATGGCCCATACTGCCATTTTACACCTTGGTTACCACTCGGTAACATATGGTTCTCATTTGAGGATGATGGCCCATACTGCCATTTGACACCTTGGTTACCACTCGGTAACATATGGTTCTCATTTGAGGATGATGGCCCATACTGCCTTTGGACACCTTGGTTACCACCAGGTAACGTATGATTTTCATTTGAGACTGAAGGCTCATACTGCCTTTGGACACCTTGGTTACCACCGGGTAACGTATGATTTTCATTTGAGACTGAAGGCTCATACTGCCTTTGGACACCTTGGTTACTACCGGGTAACGTATGATTTTCATTTGAGACTGAAGGCTCATACTGCCTTTATACATCTTGGTTACCACCAGGTAATGTATGATTTTCATTTGAGGCTGAAGGCTCATACTGCCTTTGGACACCTTGGTTACCACCAGGTAACGTATGATTTTCATTTGAGACTGAAGGCTCATACTGCCTTTGTACACCTTGGTTACCACCAGGTAACGTATGATTTTCATTTGAGACTGAAGGCACATACTGCTTCTGATCATCCGTGCTTCTGGTCAATGCACGGTTCGCAGTTTAATCCGGGTTCGTACTGCCAGTATTTTATAGTAGAAGGGATGAGACGGTGAGAGATTCTAGAAGATGTGAATGTAGCTCGAGGTCCTTGGTAGATGTTGGCCATTAAGGCTTGCTTAGCTCGCAGGTCGTAATCATTATCTGTACTCAAAAGTTGTGATTAGATTTGTACCTACCTACGTTATTCATGTTCTTCACAGAACAAATTTTATTACTTTATTATTTCTAATAGTAAAATATGACACGTCATTTCAATTACCATAGCGTAAAATATAAAGTTTCTATCAGTGCTACTGAGTATTTTTAATAATAATTAAAGTATAACAACAATATAAATATCAATTTTAAGAACTATGATGGCAAATTTCCCTCTCCCAGGTTGTAGCCATACCAATGAGATACTTCTAGATTCTGACGTACATTACGGACGCCTTATTTTGCCTTCCACCCGATTACGGTAACAGTCATTCAAACCAGTGGCCAGCTATGCAGGAGCCATCTATAAAATGGTCAAGTACAATACACAGAAGTAATCCATCATCCCTCAACATCGCATCCAGTGGAACGGACACCCGACACGGCTGGAGGGAGATATGGCGCTGAACCAACCTGTACCAACCCTCCTCGCACCTGTCAGATGCATGGATCATCTTCTTTTTCAGACTGTCAGGTTATCAGCCCGTATTGCTCTAAACAATTTAAAACAACTTTTTTTTTCTTTTTTACGCGGAAGTCCATTGTTCTCACCCACCACCTCTAAGTTCCAGACGAATTGGCCGACCATTTTGTGAGAATTCAAAAAAAAAATTTAAAACCATCATTGGTCACCGCTTTCCAAGCACTACATTATAAAAGATTTCTAAAGTAGTTCTCACTCGTAGAATACTATATAGATTGTACATAGCACGAGGAAAGGTCTAAACTTTTAATCCTAATAAAAGCTTAATTTTCAAACTCATTCAACGACATCAATATATAATATTCCAGTAGAATTGAATAACCCCTAATATGTATGCAATACACAAGCAATAGGCAGTTTAAAAGACCCACTTACCATAATTCCACTGTCTTACATGTACAATGTACATACCTACATCCTATAGCTAGAGCTACATATATCTATCCTTTTGTCAAATAATTATTGTTTAATTAGGTTTTTTCATACTCGGTAATTTGTAGATACTGACTTATTTGACATAATATTTCAACAACATATTATGTCTTTAGAGCATAACATTATTATAGATAGAAGGTTAATTAGAATATAAGTAATATATTGAAATGTGTGTAATAATGAGTATCTGGTGGTATTTAATAGCACACAACAAAGTTTATTTCTAGACTCTTGTTTGTTTCGACTTTTGCAGATACAGCCCAGTACTGAGATATATAAAACAGTATTCTCATAGACGCCAAATAAGTCTTGTAAGTCCTCAAAACCCAGTTAAAAATGCACAAGAGACTTTAGTTATGATTCAATCAAAGTAAAAGAAAAGTCTTAGTTAATTATCTTAGATATCAATGTAAACCTTATCCTTCATTAATATTATTTAATAATAAAATATATGAAAATTAAGATTGTACCTACATCTTGGCTTAGCTTTGCATTGCTGTAGTTGTCAAAGATTTAATTCCTGCATTGTATGTAACAACTTCATATTGATATTATAATTAAATAATTCATTCTGAATCAGACGCTTTTTAGAATACTGCGTAGCATTGCAATATTGGATCTAGATAACTTTTCCTTGCATTGTTCTATAATAATATCTAATATACTAACTCGCTTCAGACAGTTTGTATCACCCAAAGCTACATAGTATTTGAAACTTCTTTTTTTTATTTTTTTATTTGAATATGAGTTGTACTTATGCGCAGAAATAAATAACACATTTTATAGTTTCCGGTCATGGTTAACTACTGATTTAGAACCCATATCTAATGCGATTAAACTAACATATAAATCTATTTCATCTTGCAGTCACTTGTAGGATACAAAGTACAGTATTTATGAGAAGGGTTTTATAATAAAGGTTTTTGTTTATTCACTACAATCTACTATATACCGATGTATTAACAAATTCAATAAACCAAGTAAGCCAGCCAGCCAGTCTTGTAAGGGGCTTACAATATCCTTGAGTTATTCATATATTACTTGAAATTTCAAGTGAATTCATATAATGAAACCTTAATTATTTTTTAAATTAAAGGAATCCCAATTATGCATTGTGTATAATAATAATTAACATGTTGGTCTTAGATTATGTTTTGTATTAAGAGATATAATATAAACAACAACAAACCCAAGGACAGACTACATGTTTTTGCTTAAAAATTAATAGCTGTTGCGCCTTTTACAGTATAACTATTACAGTTGCAAGTGCACAGCACAACAAAACAATTGATGTGGACTTTATAGACACTGCCTATCTACACTATATTAATTTAAGAGTTGAAACCACCGAATATTATTTTAATCTGTTTTCAACATGTTTTTGCTTAAAAATTAATAGCTGTTGCGCCTTTTACAGTATAACTATTACAGTTGCAAGTGCACAGCACAACAAAACAATTGATGTGGACTTTATAGACACTGCCTATCTACACTATATTAATTTAAGAGTTGAAACAACCGAATATTATTTTAATCTGTTTTTAACTCTCCAATATTATTCATAATATAATTAACTGTCCATTTTACTATATACGTATACTATAACTAACTGTCGGTTCTCTAATCTGGATGCCTTATTGACCCGATATTACCATATAATAAATATTTACAAAAAGATATAGTTTAAATTTTCCATATAATAATATGAACTGAGCTAGTATTAGAGTATTGTCAAGATCCACTATACGCACATATTTTAGTGCTATGTAATTACACTTTTTATAAACACCCTTTTATTTGTTGGTCTGTTTATAACTAATATTGTAATGGAAAGTAACTAATTTATCCATCTTCCAACTATCGTAGCGTTATAGAAATTGGCAACTTTATGTAGTTCTGATCAATACAACAATATGATACTGTCGAACTGATGTGATGATATAGTCGAGAGATAGGCACTTGTGAGAACAGTGTAATATTGAAAATCCCGATGAACCCTTAGACGGGCATTATGCAGCTTCCGCCTCCTTTTTTTTTATACAAACGTGTTTTAACTATTAATTTTTCGACATTTAGAGGAGCTAGAACTTTAGATGTCATTTATTTTACACGTCAACCATTAATAATTTAAATAATGAATTCGCCATTTTAGATAACCATATAATTTTACTATTGGATCCATAATATGCGTAGAATACCATTTTCATATCTTTGAAAACTCTTATGAATTCCAATACAATATAATAATAATAATAATACCTCAGTGTGCAAGTGCCAATGAGCTCATCCTTCCTTTTCAATTTTGTTTCTTAATATGCACGCAATTTACAAAATTAAATAAATTTTACTGACCTTATCACTGACTTACTAGTATGTTTATCCTCGTCGCCATTTGTAGTATGCACATATAAGAATTGACTCTGTGTACCGCTAGTAATAACTACCATATTACGTCAGACACGTCTATCCATCACTGCGGTTATGGTAATACTATCCCCACTCTCAGTGTCCTGTACATGGTATATTCCGGCGGTAGAGAGGCAATCAGTTGTCAAACACTACAGTCGTGTTATTCTTGTGCATATTTGTTGTGTTCTTGTTTTGTGTTTGTCTATTTGGTTTTACATGTTTTGTTAATTATCTCCTAGTAAAATGTCTTGTATACGACAAATTTTGGTGTGAGTAGGCGGGTCAACAGTTCTCTATCTAGTTCAGTAGTTCAAGTCGAACAAAACACATGTGGATTGTGGAGGCGTTTGAATGTGAAAGAACAAACAATACATAATTCACATACAAATAGTACGTCTACATCATATTTGAAATATTCTCCTTTTGTTGTATTCCAAATTTATTTGTTGTTCCAAAAAAGGTTACCAAGTTTATTGAATTAGTGGTAATTGTTTGTCTGATTTAAGATAATATTTTTTATAATATCTTATACTGATTGACTGAAGCAGGTTATTTGAATAGATAAAAAATATTTTGGATTTTTTGTTTTGATTTTGACATTTTTACGTTACAATTTCAACTTAAAGTGCCGAAGTGATACTAAGACACAACTTACGAAGAAAAATAGACGATGATTCAGCTTCCCAGTATTATTGCGTTATTTCGCGGGTTCTCATAGACTCGGAGATGTGGCACGTCGTGTGACAATCTAACATCAAAGCGTCCGTGGGCAGGAACGTGTAATGACACGATCTCTGATACTGATAACAATATATTAACATCGCAGGCTCGTCTAGAATAACTTATTGCTGTTTTACCATCAGGAGACAAATTCGGATGAGTTATGTGACATTTTTGGAAGTTGAAATCTATGATACTTAAGTCAGTAATATATTGCCTTCTTTATATGTTAACGTGTTCCTATTTGTAGTAATTTGAAATTTCTAGCGAAAAAATAAAATCGAAAACAGTTTAAAGCTTGACTTGACTGCAAACTTAGGTCAATAAGCATCAACAGAATTGAGTAGAAAGCTTGGTGAGATGTTCCACAGTAATTTCTAAAATTCAACCAAACTTTAAATAGTTTTTGATTTGCTATTGTAATTGTTGCATAAATCTAAATAAATTAGTTACTATTAAATCGTTAGCGTCTAGATTGTAGACAGCTGTTACTAAGAATCGTTTGTTTATGCATGATTCAGGCGTCAAGTATTCAACTGTTCAAGATGCTGAACATTGTTTCACGCGTAGTGCTGATTAAATTAGGCGCCAATGATTAGTGGGTACTCTTTTATACCACTGGCATACTAAGGTGGCCTATGACGTCTATACTCCATACTCTAGGTCAGGACTCCTTAGCATTAAAGATTAGGGACAGCAAAAGAAGTTCTATTTATCTTATGAAACCCCTTTTACTATACCCTAGTCCGGACTAGGCTTGAGAATTTAGCCGTCTAAATTCTTGCCAACCTACAAATTTATATAAAATGATGTAATGCCTTTAAATAAAGATAAAAAAAAGGTTGAGGGATTTGGAAGGAACCCTCAATCGTGATGACTACTGTACCACGAATCCCATTTTGGGAATCTCTGCACATGATAATGGAGTGTTATATTAAACTCTATTGTTATTTAATTTTAAAACTTAAAACTTTTTTTTAATCAGGCCTGTAATCGTATGGCAAAAAAATAACATAACGTATGTGGACAAAATATAATGACAAGTAAAAATTTTGCAAATAAATTGAAACTTAATGACTACATTACTACTTCCTGTGTAGTGTTTACTACCTGTTGCCAGTGATAATAAGGTAGCGGCTTTCGTATTTCGTATCTTTCAAGTGGAAATCAATGAGTGCATCGACTTCAGAGGCAGCTAATGCAGGCCTTGTTCAAGTAAACACGTCTGTGCGTAGGCTTCATGTTTTTATCCGACTCCGCTTGCCGCTCCACGCTCTTTATCTTGTTATGCTATCGGAATAAGATTTCTACCTTTTACGTATATTCATTCTATATATCACGCTCCACCTCTTCGGTCGGAAGTGGCATGACATCATCCCATAAGCCCGTTCGTTTGAAATATGATGTATTCCAAAATGGTAGGTCGATCCATCAACTTTAAACAACGCAGAACAATATACGAAAGTGGAATTTTCTGGTAAAATTATTTCGACACAGATTTCGCATGGGCTTCTCGGTTTGAATAAATCAATGTATTTTATACACATTTGTCGCCATGACCAAGTAAACGGTTAAACTTAAAGGCTCGAGGAGAGTCACGTTTGTTAAATTACCTTTTGCAGCCAGCACTGTCATCGCTTATGGTGTTAACGAAGCAAAGGTCCCCTCGCTCGCGACCCAACAATCAAACGCTTATTTGGCTGAATATTATTTAATGCATATTATTCATCGTAGAGCAAATACACTGTGAAATAAGGCTTAGAACTAATCAGGAAGCATACTAAATAGACATTACGTCGCGTGCAAAAACTATGATTTCATATGCCGGTCATAATTCCTCCTCCGCTGTTAGCCTCGTTACTATAAACTTGCATTAAAGTCGTAGTTATTTCGCATTATGTTTATAATAGGGAGTAAGGCGACAGTCGAGCCCGAGATCTTTTGTAAGAACTGGCTCTTACAGTATTAGACTGGGGTACGCAAATAATATAAAAGTGTTTTACTTTTACATTTTCGCTTATAATGGATGCTCTTTTCCTCCGTTTTCCGCCAAGTTAGATTCTCATTACGTTCCTTTGAAAATAAGTTAGTTTTTGTACTCTGCTGGCTCGCACCCGGGAAGGAAAACGCCATAATGGCGACTTTTGAGTACTGTTACTCGTCCCCCGCGGTAAAACTCCTTTGGTCGACTTTCTTTTTTATTCGTAAACAATTATGTCGCATTAAAGATGGTCGGAAAAGGATCGCAAACGTTTAATGATAAGGTAGGCGGCGGAGGCTTTGGCTCGCAAATCTCCCTTTAAGTCGACGTACAGCAACGGTTGGTATAATAAAATTAAAATTAATTGTTAGATTTATTGCAACAGCGCTGCGACAACCGTTCAGCTTTTGTACTTCGCATAAGTGCCGTCTTAATCGGCAATTTACGCACATCGATTTGGCGAATCGTATGCTCGTGACTTTAAATAAGAATTATTGCGGGTCGATACGCTGATAAATTATTAAGAGATCCGCGTCATCATTATGTGGTGATTTTAAGTGAGTTGTTGTAAAGTCCTTTGAGATAATTTGCGAGGTATGATTTACGTTGCGTTTTTGAATTAATTTTGTCACTCAGCAAAAATGATAGTTATTGTAGAATAATAACATTTTTTTAACATTGAAGCTAAAATGTATATGAAATGCTTTAATTATTAACTCATCAAATGATTCAACGTTTTAATAGTTGGAATGAAATGATAACAGTAATGGTTTGCGCTGGCCCGACTGGTCCTAAGCTACTGGTTTCTACAGTTACAATCGTTTTATCACTTTTGAAAAATTGTTCAGTCGGCCGTACTTAGAATATAATCTATTCATTTAGACGTAACCATTATATTATCAGTTTAATATATACGTTGTAGTTTAGAATATAAACTTTAATGGACTCGTACAGCTGACTGTTATTGGGTAATGACATTGTTAAATTACCAAAATAAATAAATAACTCGGATCACCCACAACGCGGTCAATCGACGGATAAACTTTTAAAAATTATACCTATTTTTCTAAAACCGAGAAACTTAAATGTTTCTAATAAGTGTTATGTGACTGTTTTGTTTAACTGGCGTTGCAAAACACTATTTTTCTTATATCGATTATAGTTATTTAATTACCCGTGGGGTTTCGGAAAAAGAATAGCTGCTAATCATCACGTGGGTGTAGTGACAGAAGGAATATACAGTGTGTAAAAAGAATAGTCACTATAAATTTGAGATACGACTATACTACCTGTCCTGGTCTAGGAAACGTATATTTTTTTTACCATTTTTGATTTTTTTGTCGCAAGAATAAGGAAAATGCAAAAAAATATTATTCTGTTTAAAAAAAAAAACATTTCTAGGATGAGAAAAGGTAGTATACCGCAAAGTTATAGTAACTGTTCTTTTTACACCCGTTATATCCTGAAATGGACAGTAGCGTTTCCGTGACATTGTTATTCTGTAAAGTGCACTCGCATCAAGGATAGGCATAACTCCCCATGAAATGAGGTTGTAAAACTTATGTCTATTAGTGAACGTCATAGCTGAAATGATGATCTCTATACTTATTATATTTTTAGTTCAATGCCGATGTTGCATTGCCAATAAATAATAATGCTCCGCACACAGAAGGCAGTTTACTATAGTAGCAATTTAGACTATGGTTCACTGAAATGAATTTGCCCTGGTGCGGTGTGAAAATTGATTTTGTGGTGAGTATTGAATGAAACTCAAAAGTATATCGCATGGTTCGACAAAGAAATGATGACGAGAATACCGTAGTTCTTTGAAATACTATATAGAGTAGTTAAGTAGTATAATATAGAGTAGTTTAAAATTAAAATTTTAAAGATTTTAAAATTGAACTTATAATTTAAGATGTTGCAAATCTTCTTCCCTTCTTATATATAAAAATGAATTGCTGTTCGTTAATCTCGCTAAAACTCGAGAATGGCTGAACCGATTCGGCTATTTTTAGTCTTGATAAATGAGGTGCTATTCCGACTGTTTCATCTCTTTACACAAGTTAAACAATGTATGCATCTGCTACCATTATGGACGGTCAGTTAGGCAGACTACCTTTACATTGTTTCCGATGAAATGTATATCTCTGTATAGTATACACTTGTATACACTTCACAAGCATACCCGCTAGTTTGCGCGGTTAACTCTTAGGTAGCTAGCTACCTACTGGGCACTAAGTAGAATATAATCTAGGTGAAGTTTTCCACCGATTATTATTATATTTATTATTTCTTGTGGAAATAAAAGTTATTAAATTCCAACCTTTGTAGCTGCCAACCCCAGTTTATCTAAACTTTTTAGGGAAATATGATTTTGAGAAGTGTCGTTCCTTAATACACGTACCTACCTATATTATATTATTTTAAACTAAAAATAAGATTAGTAGGTACTTTTTTAATTTTTTGCAAACTTTAAATGCATGAAATTGAAAATATGAAAGTTATTTTACACACTAGTACTACAATAATAATACTATGTACATTTTATCAGTAACAATATAAAGGTGATCAGGCGGGCTTGGGAGCTCAGTCTATTCATTATTATAATAATGAAAAATAAATTTAGTGACATACGTTTCTTTGTAATAAATTACGCTAATTACGACAAAGGAATCTACTGTTAATTACGCTATAAGATGAGCACATTTAGTGGATAGTTTTAACGTATCTTCTGCTACCATTAATATGATTGAACTGATATTGAGACATTTAGGGCGTGTTTCACCAAGAAATGTTAATGTTAATCCTTCGTTGAATATCATGTTGTTCCTCTTGTAATTCCTATCAATGAATGAGAAGGCATGGTATTTTAACAAGCCGTGAACACTAACATGCGTTGGTGAAATCGGGACGTAGGCCGTGTTTCACCAAGCAATGTTAAAGTTAACGCCATGTTAAAATACCATGCCATCTCATTAATTGACTGGAAATACGAGAGAGATAACATGATATTTAACATGGCGTTAACTTTAACATTGCTTGGTGAAACATGTCCTTAGCTCGTTACATAATAAATTGTGCTTATACAAAAATGGAATCTTTTGTTAAAATATACGCTATAAGGTAGAGAGATATTCAGTCAACGTCTCAATGTCGTGAGCGGGGGACACTGGGTCGTGTTTGCTCGGCAGCGGCGGTACGACGTTCGAATAATGAGCCCGTGTTTGTATTGACCCTATACCGAGCTAATACTGCTGGCTTAACTCGAAGAGTTCGATGACGTCTTTGTTTACTTCGGCGTGGTCATTTTGCAAATAGGTGTGCCCGCTGAGACTAAGACCGCGTAAACTCCCGATATTAAAACATTTTTATTGGTGTTCTGCTCTTCCTATTGGTTTTTGCGTGACGATATAATATAGCCTTGCCGAATGGGCCACATCCACCACTGTTTTTTTTTTATGCTGACCTGATTTTGACATTATCGCGTCCAACCAATTGAAAAAACGTTGCATCGCAGATAGCGATTTTATCACTTACCTCTACAAATTCAATGTAGTGTCATCCACATTAACGTAAAGTATGTGTTATACATCAATTGGAGAAGTAAATTCATGTAAAATGTAGCAAAGGCTCATAAATAGCTCTGTAATTTACAAGCAGAAAAAAGACATAAGTGCCCACGCTAGCGAGCCCAGCGTCGCGCGCAGAAATTACTTCACGTCCGGTATAATTCCATATGCGTATGTTTGTCATATAATATTAATACCAAATATCGATTTTAATATCGCCAACCGCAATTTGCATAGCGCATTCGTTAACAAGACACGTTCGACTACAATTGCGTTCTCGAAAGAACCCCACTCAAACAACCCATTTCTATTTCAGCTCGCAAACGCTTGTTTAATGTTCGGCCCGTACAACCGCGTCCGCTAACACTTTAACGCTTTTTGCATACGAAAACGCCCGACGATTTACTTCTCTGTCTCCGCTTATTACGTCGTTTTGTATTCAGGTGCTGACCCCCGAAGGTCACTACTCTGGTCAAAGACGTACGGTATTGCCTCACATTCCTACTTGGAATCCATTATTTGGGATATTGACTTGTGTTTGTTTATTGTCCTTGCATTTGAATGTACTGTTTTGGCAGCCTACGTATATTCTATATTCTACATTAATTCTTCTTTATTGTATGACAAAATATATTGGTTGGATTGCCAATTCTTTGCCGTCCATTGCATTATCTTGGCGACTAAGGTATCTGTTAATTATATTGATACACTGCATTTTTAGCACGTAATTACTTTTAGTTTGAAGTACCTAAATATATAATATTATAATATAAGCATATAATATTCGTAGAACTTGAAACACCTTCCAATCTGCAACAAATTGCAAGGTGTTTTAACTAAACGTGATTGAAGGGCCAATATTAACGTCAAATTTATACCCCGTGCCACTTGTTAGGATTTAATTCGTGACAGCCAACGGAAATAGTTAGCAGGAAGTTCTGTGTTTCGAAGTAGAGAAAAACAGTAGCTGTCATGTCATAAATTATTTACATTTCTAAAGTTACAGTATGAATTTTACTTTTATGATTATGTCGACTATTTGCTAAGATCTTAAATAAAATTGAACAGTCGTATAAAATTTACATATTCAGCTAATGCCTCTATGCTATGCAAGACTGTTCTAAAAGGTTCATAAATTGTCGATTTAGTCTCATTCTTTTCGAGTAATTAGTCCATGCACCTTTTCCGTTGAAACGTCGTTTGTAATCACTGACAAATACATGCGTTTTGTAGTTTTTATACTACGAATGCAGTCGGGTTAGTGATCCATAATAATTAGGGACAAATTATTCCTGTTCGTAACAAATAATTAGTGATCTCCGTTGCGTGGTCGGCGGTGATGGATAGCGTGTGTGATACCATCGCCGCCGAATTGCCTGAGAATTTTTTTCTTCAACCCGAAGGCGTCTTGACTTGTAAATTGTCCGAATTACACTTAACCCGAAACGCGGTTTGCGTGTTTATTTAATTTCGGTATCCGTTTTGTACATATTATCACTTCTAATAATTTGTACTTGTGGGAATACGTCTTTATCGCTTTCGGAGTATTCAATTGTTTGTTTCCTCGTGAAATGAATGAAGTGCAAATGTGATCATTTTTATATTTTACCAATGTTATTTCCTTGAGTGGAATAAATGCTTACGATTTTGTATGTGGCGATATAGCCGATTTTCTGAATTATGTAAGCACTTTCGTCAAATTACAAGTAAATTATAATAATTTAAATATATCATATCTAATAGTTAATATAAAATCATTTAATTACTATAAACAAAAATTTTCTGAATATTTTAAAAGCCTTGACTAGATATTTGTTATTTAACTACAGTAAAGTAATTTTTTGCAATTTTATAATCAGTATAAGTTCGAACTGTACTATTTTAAATAAGTATTATAACTATTTGTATATTGTTCTCATGTACACGGTAAAGTTTGTGCAAACTAATGTTGTACCATAAAAAAATACTATTTGTATTTCTATAATAAATAAATAAAAAATGTAAGTGGATATTGTATCTTTTATGAGAGTAAATTCTTTAAAACTTATCAAGCAATATCCCGCGAAGAAAGATCATCTTGCTAAGATATAATATATTAAAATTTTATGCTATAGATTTCCTTAAAGTAACGTCTGATTCCATTAACTAAATAAATTATGATCAATGGGGTAAGTATGCTAAGTCTTTCGATTCAGTTAAGTGGTAACTAGACGCTTTACTGAAACTTCCCAATTCCTATGCAGTTTTGTAAAGCACTCCTAATTTGTATAGTAAGCTTTTTGAAGCTTTCCCATTTGCGTACACTAATTGGACATGCTAACGAATATTTAATGTTATTCAATGTACTGCAGGTTCTTGATGAAAATACATGTTACACAGTAATAATACTCTAATTTCTTGCACTTTTTCCACTTTATTAGTTAATTAACACTAGATTTATTGAAATACACGACCGGTTTCGACTAAGTCATCATTAGGTGTAGGTAGATTTTTCAACCTATGATCTAGATTCTTCTTTTTTTAATTAGTGTATTATTATTGTGGAATATTTAACGGTTAATATTCTACACAATATAAGAACTGATAAAATCTTTCACATCTCATCCAAAACTACCATTCAGAATCATACTATCTTACCCTATTACTCTCTATACTCTCTACCCCATAGGTATACATATACATTTATTTTGGTTTATAAAAAATTGGGACCCTGTAGATATCCTATTGTGGAGTGTGTTACTTTCATAGAAACCTTCATTTAACATGAGAAATTGAATGTCTTCTATAGAACAAAACTAGGACTGGCATAATATCTAGTACTTTAAGCTTTATACAACTTTAGTAGACTCTACAATCTCCCGGTGTTTATGTAACGTTGTAAGAATTCACTTTGCCAGAGTGTATTGAAAGTGTAGTCACTAGTCGGTAAAAGTGTAAGTCGTGTCTTAGTGAACAAACATTTACCCTTTAACGACAACTTGCTTAATACGTGTGTTGCAAGCATTGCTTGTTTTGTTGTCTCAGTATACAATTTCTTTTCCTTAGTTTAAGTTTAGGCTTTATATTGAATCGATTTATGATATATTATAATATCCATATATTAATATCTATGGACGCCACACCACGTCAATCTGGCCCAGTGCTATGTATCCGAAGAACTTGTGTTACAGGTGCCAAACAACGGAAATACGTTTAATGCTTTTTATTATATTTAAGATTTTTATTATATTATAATACACATCCATGATCTAGGAACAATAAAAAACTTTTTGTTTTTTTACGATCTCACGACCTCCGGCGTTAGCACCAACGCGCTACACCACTCCGAAAACATTATCTAAATACCAGATGTTACCGGCTATTTTGTACGCGTAAAATGAAATCTCTCGGGAACCGTACTGTGGTAAAAAGTAGCCTATGTGTTAATCCAGCATGTAAACTTACTACCGTACCAAATTTCATCAAAATCCATTCAGTAGTTTTTACGTAAAAGAGTAACAAACATCCACACAACAATATTAGTAGGATATTATTCTCTGGGTTTTGTTAATAAACGTCAGTGTCCATGTATTTTATATCTGGGCTCTGATTCAAGATGCCATCGCTTTTTATCGATTACGAAGTTCGAAAACAAACGTATGGGATTACGTAATCTTCGCAAAATGACGAGTGAATTCGTATGTCATATAGCGAAGCTTGTTCCAAATTCCATACATTTTGTTTTCGAACTTTGTAAGTGATAAAATGCGATGGCGTCTTGAATCTGGACCCAGATAATCTATGTATTTATAATACTGCGTTATTTCCATTTAAACTTGCCTATAAAGTATGTAAAAATACAAAACTATATTAGTGGACAATAAAACAGTTTCATTACAAATGAGTAACATTTGCATATAAAATGTATAACCAACTTATCTTCTTTACCAAGCAAAAAGACGAATAAATTACAAAAAAAAAACGGTTATACTTAAAATATTTATTTTATCGCATTAATGTATATGGAGATAGACATAAAATTAACATATTGAATACATTGATATTGTTCTTGCAAAATTTTATTTAAATATTTTAGTGTTATTAATTGTTCAGTATTATCTTCATTATGGCGGGCTATATTCGGTACAATTTAATGGTATATCCATTAGGCTTGGGAGCCTAAAGTGTTATCTAAATAAGTCATTAGCTACTGTAAATAAACTCTACGATATTTTTTAATATAATAATCAATTGGTTTTTATGAAAATATATGCAAAGTTTATACAAAATGAGCCTTAATAAGTGGGTACGACTGCATTTGGTATAATTGATTTGATTGTTAAAGGGAATGCTAAAAGCACAATAAATTATGTTTTGATTTTTGTAACTCTTTTAATATTAGAATATTCTTGTCTTGGATTTTTGTTGAAAAACTTTTTCAACTTTAGTTTTAACTTTACCTTAGATTACCTGTACGACGACGACGACTAACATTTAGCAGTGTTCGGAAAAACCAGTAATGGTTTTTGTTACACTGTGTAGATTAAGTTTTTTAATGTAATTAAAGGAAAAAAAACTTTGTTTACTCCAATATCAAGTCTGTTGCCGCAATAATACTTTTTACTATTCTGTATTTATGAAAGATGAAAATGGGGTGTCTTTTATTTCTTTAATTGATAAATAGGTTAGAAACGAGCACTTTTAGT
Source organism: Celastrina argiolus (assembly GCA_905187575.2). Taxonomy (NCBI): domain Eukaryota; kingdom Metazoa; phylum Arthropoda; class Insecta; order Lepidoptera; family Lycaenidae; genus Celastrina; species Celastrina argiolus. The sequence goes on from LR994589.1 coordinate 10,785,968, forward strand.
ATTGTCCTACATGATGACTTACCAGCTACCACCGGTTCGGGACTTATTTATTAATTTGTGGTATTTATATTATAAATACGTGGCTATTATAATACTAATAAGTAAATAAGTAAATATAAATAATAATAAAATCTATGGACGCTTCACACCACGTCAATCTGACCCCGTGCAAAGTATCAGAACAACTTGTGTTACGGTTACCAGACAACGGAAACATATTTAATACTTTTATACTCTACATATATTTAAGATTTTTATTATATTACATTAAATATACTCATCCATGACAGCAAAAACTGGAAGACAGAAGACTTCTTTGTTCCTTCGGCAGGATTCAAACCCGAGACCTCCGGCTACGCCTAACCACTGCGCTACGGAGATCTTCATAAAATCTAGATTTTCATCACAGGAAATGATCAACATATTTCTTAGTCATATAGGTATTGGCAGTACTTACCAGCTCAACCTAGGCTCATTGTCCTTGTTTAAGGAACGTGCTTATTCAAATATCGATCAACATATCGCGATAAGCAAATTAGTATAGTCTCTGTAGTTCATACTAGCACAAGGCCTTTTAAATGTCAAAACAGTTTTAATGGGAATCCGTGTTAGGTCACGAGTCTCATATCAGATAGTGATAGTAATTTGTCCAGCGATTGTACTCGATGGTTGAACTTGACCCGCGGATAAAAGTATACAAAACGCCGCCCAGCCTTTGTTGAGATTGTAACGTTTCAATCAATAAATAGTATTTGTGGTGTTCGAAATATTGGAGTGTTCGAATGAAGATTACATTTGTAAGACAACTTCGTTATTCACCAAATTAGCTCAAAATACTTAGACTAAAATTATTACCAAAGCCTACATGCCAGTCTGGGCTTGTTAATAAATGTAGAGTTAGATTATAATTCTCATATTAAGGGGCTACCTATGAGTTTACTATTTAACCCTGACTGGCGCAATACACTATATAACACTTGGGCCTGTGCAATATTGTCAATACATACTTTATATCGAGTGACTGAGACAAAACATACAAATAGCTATCTGGGGCCTTACTCTCCAAACTGATTTGATTTTGATTCAGATACGATCATGCCGCGTACTTCCTAATAAATTGGCATTTGTTTATTTTGATTCTCAGCCGATTGATATTGTCGGAAGTACAAAAAGTTACGATCTAACAATTTTATTTATCCTGATTAGTTTCAAAGTAATTCACCAAATAAAATACGAAAAACCACTGATATCGAACGGATTCGGTTCTCGATTGTGTCGGGAGTAGGCCCGCTGACACTTATCAGAACAGAACATGGGCCTTAGCCAAGAGACCAACGCTATTATTGCATACGAAGATCGCTAAAAAAATAGATGGGATTTTATCTAAGGTTCTCTATGTGATAAGCCAATTCTTATGTGACTTAGAACCGATTTCACCAACGCATGTTAGTTGACGGCGTGTTGAATTATCATGCCTACTCATTCATTGATAGGAATTACGAGAGGGATAACATGATATCTAACGAAGGATTAACTTTAACATTGCTTAGTGAAACACGGCCTTATTGTCAAATCAGATAATTTTTGTTTTCGAACTTCTTAAAAAATATTACCGATGGTATCTTGAGTAAGGCCAGGACCCTTACTCAAAACCTAAGACATATATTTTATTGTAAAGAAACAGCTATGTATAAGGGTGAAGGGGCTACTCCTCTATTTTGGAATATTGCGCAACACCTATGAACGGATCGGTCACGGTTGCAGGTGGAAATTATAGTGCGCCTGTTTTAACGATACTCGGGCTGGAAAGAATTATTGCCGGTCGCATCTTCCGTTTCGCACGCTCGCCTCACATTGTTATTAAGTTCAGAGGTCGCTTTGTTTATGAGTCGACGCTTTCGAAAGGTAACACGGAGTTGTCGAGTGAAAACATCGCTCCGTTGTCGCAGATGGCACACTATTGATAGTGGCAGCGCTCGACCTATAGTCATTTCCGACGAAACGACTATCGCATTACCCGATAGATACCGTTTACAGTTCACGATACCTGAAAAATCACGACTTAAATTAAGATTAATGCGGTTTCTGTAGAACAGGGTTGCCCAACCTTTTTCCATGCAGTCTACCTAGGATTACAAATAATACTTTCATGGTCCCTATAATTTATATTAATTGCATTTTTTTGCTATTGTATTTTTATCGATATTTATTTCTATAATAATTGTAACTTGTCGAAACGACAACGACAACGCATAGCGATTGACGAGGCGTCTATTAAAATATTTCGTATTAAAAATACCTTTGTTTAATTTTTCCTGTATCCGTTGAAATCTCTCTACGGCCCCTCTAGAGACGGCGCCCCGTACCGGTTGGGAACGCCTGGTCTAGAGACATGCGCTATAAGGATACACGTAAGTATTTATAGGTCGCCGCACGACAATTCACTTTCGATGGCAGTCGTGCGCCTCACGGCCTACGAGTGCATAACGCTGCCATAGCCGCTGCTATCTGGATTATGATCTACGACCACCATTATAGAACGGTTACGTATCGGCCGGGAGCCGGTTGCGTAACCCGGTGTGGCCGACCGAACGCTAATTTGCGCGACCACAAATTACGAACGGTGAGCTTCGGATTAATTCGGCTCATTGTTGTTGCTGCGTCGTGCGTACTTAATTAAACTATCAAGGAAAGGATAAAGGGGAGTGTGATGTGTGTGATAAATATTGCAAAACATTTGCCTTGTTAGCTATTTCGTAATAATAATATCATACGGATCGATCACAGATATGTGCAACAATTAACGAACCGCAATACGGACATTTTTGTCCATAGATGTAACACATTATTAAATATGTTAACAGTTTGGAGTTATTCGTAAGTATCAACTGAGCCTAATAAATATTAATCCGTATTTCGTGTTTGTACAACGCGAAAGATACAAAAACTAGTTTGTAATCGCATAAAATTATCTCGGTGAAATTATTGGTCGGACAGGTTGTTTCGCTAAGTCGAGCCGATAAACAAAGGGTAGCAGTGTCGGTCGAGTCAATGGCTAATAAAATCTCGGCGCTGACTACGAGGAATGTCGGGGTAAGTTGATCCTCTAAATGAGTGAGGAGGAATCCCGCCGAGCGTGGTCACGCGAACAACCTGACGGGGCTACCCTTTGTTACGCTTTTCTCCAGGCACGATTGCTTCTTACTTATATATACAGCATTTATTTCAAGTTTTTGTTCTGCCCGCGCTGGATTTTTGTCTAGAACGCGGATTATCCTTGAGTAATAATATATTTTAGGTGCTCGTAACAAGTGAAAGTAATTTAACTTAACTAATTGTTTTATTTAGTTCTTTTACTGCTATGATGCATTCTTTTACTTTGATTATGTAAAAAGATTGACTGCATATTTTTTGTTACTGTTCAATGTTCATATGACATATTATCGTATTTCCAGAAATTATGCAATGTATTTGCAATTTTCACGCTCAAGCTTATACAGGGCACCGAATAGATTGTGCAATGCGTCAACTGGCTGTTCTAATTCACTCAATATCATATTGAGGCCTTTTACCGACATGATTTGGTTAGTAGCAAGTTTAGTTATGCAATATAAATAATCAAAAGACTAATCGAAGGTTTTTTGTTTCTAACTTTAAGTCCCGATTTCACCAACGCATGTTAGTGTTAACAGCATGTTAAAATACTATGCCTTCTCGTTCATTGATACGAATTACGAGAGGAACAACATGATATTTAACGAAGGATTAACTTTAACATTGCTTGGTGAAACACGCCCTTAATCAGACATCGTTGTGTTAGAAAATCCTAATAGATAATTTTTGAATAAACATAAATCCATAGCTATGTATAGGTCTATCTTATTGCATTCAATTGCTTGGTCAAATATCCGTCTATAATATATTAGTCTATGTTAATATCAACTATCTTTACAATAAATATATAATATATAAAAAATACTTCAAACGATACTAGTGTTAAAAAGCTAAAAAATGTTGAAAGCTAACTGTAAAGAGAATGCTATTTACTATAAGGATTAGTTAGAGAATGTTTTACCTGAATATCCCTATGTTACTAAATACGATGATTACTTTGGGAATGCCAAGCAATTTGCGGCGAGAACCGCTCGCTTTCCAAAAGGTTTCCGCAGAAAATTCGCTCTAAAATATCCCAAGTTTCGATCTTTAGCAGTGGTTTCCTTTAGCCAGCCCAAGTTTAATATATTAAGCATACGAGTTACATGCTCTACTGCTTGAGAATATTTGTATTGTAACTAGCACAATATAAGCGTTTCAAATATCTTAAGGCGAGAAATAACCGCAACTAGCGCCACTCTCTTTAAAATAATTTTTACAATAACACAAATATCTTATTACAAAAAAGTAATCGGTTAAAACTTTAAGTAATAACTAAAACGGCCGTTTTAGTTATTGCTTATGAGAGTACCTAAATACAGTATAGATTTAAGAGCTGTAATTAAATGCCAATAAATTAGTTTCACTATTTAATTAAAGTTTTAACCGATTACTTATTTTAATAAGATCTTTGTGTCATTGTAAAATTTATTTTAAAAAGAGTGGCGCTAGTAGCGGTTATTCCTCGCCTTAAGGTTTTTTGTGTAACGTGTTATTTATTACTGTTGGGACAATATTATTATAATATAATAATTATAATAATTTATTTATTTCTCAATTAAAAGTATACAGGCATAGTACAATTCATTAAACAAATATTTCTTATTTTGTTTTAAAACAGCTCTAGTTGTGATTATGCAGATACTTTTATACAACCGCTTTTCAAACAATTAGGAGTACTAATTGTTTGAAAAGCGGTTGTATAAAAGCATAAGCTTGTAATAAAAAAAAACCAAACCGCTCAACATGCGTGAATTAATTGTGTACGAGATAATTTTTTATCGTCTCGCGCGGTACGCGAGCGAAACATGACGTTTAGGCCTTTATGAACCGATCTGACCCAGATCCCGGCAATCTATCATTGTAGACGAGGGCATTGACGGTACACGTCACAGACATTACAAGAAGACCCCACGTATTATGTCAAGTTGCAAACAAACCGGGTGTATACAATTTTTGTTCCGTATAGTACAATTTATGGATCTGAAAACTTACTCGAATTTAGAATGCGTACGGTGCGACCATCAAACTCACAACATTTACATGAAACTAGATGTTGCCTTGGACTATGTGCGTGCTAAAGAATATCCACAGACCGAAAAAGTAGTCTATGTTCTTCTCCGTATAATCTCTATATCTGCCAAATTTGGAAATTAAATTATGTTCAGTAGTTATGAATTTGAATTCTAAAATTAGTATAATACGGGATAAATCGGATGTAGAAATTTATACGTGACTACCTCCGTAGCGCAGTAGTTCGGGGCGTTGGTGCTCGACGGAGGTTGCGGGTTCGAAACCCGCCGAAGGAACAACAAGTTTTTAATGTTCCTGGGTCATGGATGTGTATAAAATTTGTGTATTAATATAATAAAAATCTTATATATAAATCTCAGAAACTACCAATCCGATTTGAAAAATTCATTTTTTGTTGGATAGTCCATTTATAGAGGAAGGCTTTAGGCTATATAACATTACGCTACGACCAATAGGAGCGAAGAGTAAGTGAGAAATGTTGCAAAAACGGGGAGACTTTCGTTGCGTGCGCTGCGTTTATGGTTTAAGTCGCTCAAGAAACACGCGAACGAAGTCGCGGGAACAGCTAGTAATAATATATTTCCGTTGTCTGGTACCTGTAACACAAGTTATTCGGATACTTAGCACAGAGCCAGATTGACGTTGTGTGAAACGTCTATAGATATTATTATTATTTTTATATGGTAGGGACATAGGTTAGAAACAATGACATAGGTCTAAAAATAAAATTACAAGAGCACTCAAGGAAATAGATAAGCGGCACCTACCGAATATGTCTGTGGTGTAGGTGGTGTCATATTTGTCGCGCTTCCCGGCGGGCGCGGCTGTCACGCGAACACAGCGGCGGCAGACCGTGTACGATCACTCATTTCTGCCCCTGAACATGGTTTAATGAAAAATCCTCCGCGCAAGCATGTGTATTGGGTTAGCAGTTGCCAAATTTTACGTATGTCTGGTTTTGTTTTGTTTGTGCGATCTTTTCGACGTCGTATTAAGTTTCTCGACCTCGCTCCCGTATGCTCGTTTAGCGAATGTTAATGCGGCAGCCGATTTTTTAACTGGCCTTTTTCTTGTTTTGAGTTGAGTTTACAAGAATTGATGTTGAAGTGGTTATAATTTCCTTAAATTTTAAGAACGTGTGAAAGATTTTAAATATCCTTTTTTCTTACCAACGTAAAATGCCAATATGAACTAAAACCCGACTTCCCTTGTTAAGGCTTTTTAGACCCCGTTTTTTCTGTTTCCACTTCGATTGACGCCTCATTTATTAAAATCGGACTAGCAGTTTAGCGGCTAAACTTTAGCCGCTGCGAGGGAACAAACAAACATACATACATACAAATACACTTACATAGAATGCCAAAATCATTACCCTTCCTTTTGGCTTCGCCGGGTAAAGTCGGGTAAAAAACGGGAAATCTATAACTTTTAGTATCAGATAGGTGGTTGAAACCGGTCGTAAAGCCTCACAATGAAATGAGTAGGCTCTATGGTATTGTATCTGTTAATATAATATGTAGGATAATTATGCAAGATTGAGTGTTAGCCCACGCACGTATTTATGAACCGTTTCTTTTATAATTGCGCTTTTGTTCCTTGTTAAATATTAGCAGTGCTTTTTGCACTTGATCACAGATATGATTTAAAAATGGTTAACTGTAAATGTAATTACTTATGTTCATTATTGCCGGTTGTAATTCGTCGAAGGATTCAAAGATATCGCTCCATTTTTAGTAATTATCATCATGGTCCCCGTAATTGATGAAAAAACTTGGAGGGATCCCAGTACAAGGAAGTAAGCTTAAGGGCGTGTTTCACCAAGCAATGTTAAAGTTAACGCCATGTTAAATATCATGTTATCCCTATCGTATTTTCTGTCAATGAATGAGATGGCATGGTATTTCAACATGGCGTTAACTTTAACATTGCTTGGTGACACACGGCCTTAATAAGGTTATAAGCTGTAATCTACCGCGTTTACTTACTGCGGGCTCGCGGAATACAGGGAACTTAGAAGTTTGTTAGTCTTTTCAGGCAATCAGACGGTTTCCTTATGATGTTGTACTTTCATCTTTACTTGTTTTACAGTTCAACTATAATTATTCTTGACTTTATTAAATATAATTATATCTACACGCATTTCGTGATACAATTGTATCTTTTCTTCATTTATCTACTTGTCTCATTATGTAATAATATTATTAAGAGAAAATAATTTCATCAAAATCCTGTTTCATCAATATCCAGTAGTTACTAAACGGATTTTGATGAAATTTCGCAGATATTCAGAGTAAAGCACGAGGACATGGCTCCTTTTTATCACGCTTCCATTTATGCTAGCACGAAGTCGCGGGCAACATCTATTTCAAAATAATATAGGGTAGAGTAAGTAGAATGTGGAACCTTCTTTTTTGAAGTCGGTTTAAAAAATAAAGTAAGCGTATAGTTACAGGATGTAAAAAGATCAGTCACTATAACTTTGAGATACGAATATACCTACTACCTTTCTTCATTTATTTATTTATTATTAATAAGGCTTACAGACTAATAACAAATTGCTAAAGTACACAAATATGGTAAACGTATATCAATATTGGTTTTGGAAATGTATTTTTTGAAATATTTGTTGTCAAAAACTAAAAAAATTTTTTTTACCATTTCTTCTTTTTTTGTCGCAAGAATGACAATAAAGCAAAAAAATTTTTTTTTTTGAATTGTTTGTAAAAAAAAATACATTCTAGAATGAGAAAAGGTAGTATGATCATATCCCAAAGTTATAGCGACTGTTCTTTTTACGACCGTTATATTAGAGCATTAGATTAGAAAAATGTTTTTCGTGCATAGGATATCCGGTTTCACAAGTGAGGATGTTTTCTGGGCGATGTTGAACGTCTATTGTGATCTGTGGGTGTGAGGTTTCACAATTATTCGTGAGACTTGTCACTTACCGGGGAGTGACCGTTATCACAGATTACTAAATAGTTACCCGTTATATTGCGCTGTGGTTTATAGCGCTTATGACTTTGGCAGTTAACTTAAGATCGTTTTTGTGTAAAGTTGACCGTTTACAGTTAGGCCTCTCGCCTACTGCGACTTTTAGTAGCGATGCAGTCGCGCGTTTATGAAGCGCACGCCTACATCACTACTAAAGTGCGTTAGTCGCGTTTGCAAGGCGATACAGTAGCACTACTGCATCCATGCATACGCGCGACTGTAGAGCGACCGTCGGACGACATGAGGGAGAAAGTGGAGGGAGGGAAGCGTTTTTATTTTCATGCCGTTAGTAAATCGCGCTTGCATCGCGACAGAAGGGCGACAGTATTGCGTAAGCTATTGCATCGTGTTCAGGTGGGCGAGGACACACAGCTAGCGACTGCATCGCGACTGTGTCGATGCAAATACGTGACAGTATCGCGACTGCATCGCAACAAAAAGTCGCAATGGGCGCGCGGCCTTAATGTTGTTTATTGCGGTCCCCATAAACATTGAAGCATCTGTATACATAATATTAATAAGCAAGACAAAATTTTTATCCCCTTTCACCATCAACGCAGCTACGGCAACACAGGCTGACCTTTATTGTATCAAAGTTAAAAAACATATTTTCTTTATTATATATATATAAATGGATTGCTGTTCGTTAGTCTCGCTAAAACTCGGGAACAGCTGAACCGATTCGGCTATTTTTAGTGTTGAAATATTCGTGGAAGTCATGGGAAGGTTTAAACGGTTTGTATGCTCAACGAAGTGGGCACGGCTAGTAATAATATAAAGTAATAGATTAATTGAGTATAGAGGTTGATATATGTCAAGTGAGCAGCAAAACGTACATTTATAAATTTTATTAACGTGACTATGATCTAAATTCAATTGGTTAAAACAATAACAATGTATTGTGATTGGCAAATATAAATCGTATTACGTCGAACCTGATATTCCTAATCACATTGATGATAAATTATGCGGACAGTAATGGTGCGACGTAAAAAGAAATAAGCGGAGACAAGTTTAAGGCTATTTATCATAAAGTTATCGGAACATCCCGGCGAGGCTCTCCCACATCCATAAACACTTGACTTGTCGAAAAAAAGTAAAGCAACCGCGGAGGTTTTGTTAATTTTTTTAAAGAAGTAATCGGTTTGGAAGATATATTTCTAGGTTATTGATTGAGAGCAAGTTTATCAATGTTTGCGTTATCGAAATAAGTAGGGCTAATGGCATCACCGAGAAAAAGAAGACGAATCGGCTAGTTGTAAAAAAATACTTCATATATAAATGACACCAAGCATTAAAAACAAATATTTTTAATTTTTTTTTAATGAAGCCTGGTCATAACTCGGCCTTGACGTCACTGCGTCCCAATTGGATCTTTCTCAATTACAAATATGGTATCAACATATACAGGCTATAATATTATAAGTGATAATACTTAGGGGTCCCGTATATAGAGTTTACTGTGAAAGTACCAGCGCTGATAGATAAACTTTTTGTTTCCTTATTGTATGGGCAAATTTGTGATGTCATTTCTCATAGAAACATGGAATTAAAAAGTGAGTCTTTCAGCGCTAGTACTTTCACAGTATACACTACATAGGAGGCTTATACACACTCTAAAGCATTATCACTTATTTATTTGACACCTTGTATAATAAGTTATTACATTTTGCACACGAAGAACGTACATTTCTGTGTCCGATTTTCCCGGTCACAGTAACGCCCAGTTTCTGAAAGGCTGATCAAATTGATCAATTGATCAAATCAGCTAATCTGAACGTTCATTGGTGAAAACAGTGACTGCGAAGTGATGTTCACCAATCAGCGTTCAGATTAGCTGATATCAAATGTGACTGTTTTCACAAATGAGCGTTCAGATTAGCTGATTTGATCAATTTGATCAGCCTTTCAGAAACCGGTCGTTAGTGTTTGAAAAACCTAAGCGTTTTACTGTAGGTAAACTATAAAACATACTTGAAGGTGCCAACTACGAACAATACATTTCCTACCAAACAAATATTTCGCACATTCCGTTTTTGAACATCAACAATACAACATAAACAATGGACATAATTATTGTCGTCGTGTGTTCATATCAAAGCGTTTAATAGTTCTCTTTCCCTTAATGCTTTTGTGTGCCAAAACTATTAACAACTGTCGCAGAAGTTTATGGGTATGCATCACCTATCAGACGTATGATATATACTTTCGTATGATAGGTACTTTCCCGTATACCCATGCTTTACTAAATATTATAAACGGTGGTTGGGTTTTCTTTCTCTATTTCTGGGTGGTGTGTCTCAAACTTTTGCCTTTCTGCAAAAGTTTCCTGATGACAACACCCCACTGCAAAGTTTTGGAAGAAATCCACCGCTTTATGTCATGGTTTAGGTGCCCAAATCTTTCTAGGTAGCCAATCAGCTTTCATTTTTACTAGGCTACGGCGAAGCAAAATGGAGGGTTATGATTTTGACCTGTATGTATGTGTGTATGGCTATGGATGTTCATCGGTTCCCTTCTAAATCATGATTAGAAAAAGGTGTCGTCGGAAGCATCTTGATCGTCCGCTTGTTATAGGCTACATGACGTCACGTTTTTTAAAAAATTAATTGCTGCAGCGCGTAGGGGTCAGTAAAGAAGAAAAATATTTTTAGTTGTCTGGTATTAGTTTTTTAAACTTTATGAGAAATAGGAGTTCTGATTTTGAGTAACCCTTAGAGAATCAAATACAATAATATAAATAAGGAGTTGAAAATAATATTTTACCGTGCCATGTAATATGATATTACATCATTTAAAAATAAACAATGTAAAAATAGGGTAAACATGCGTGCGTACTGTCTGAAATATGTTTCCTTTACTTAAATACGCCTTACGTGTTCAAACAGAGTAGGTATCAGATAGTGTATGTTAAATATTCAACATTGTTAAAGTTATTAACAATGTTCACCGTTTACCTCCGAGCTGAGAGTTGAGACGATGTAATGTGAGTATCACTTGAGAGGCTGCATTACAGCTGATTTGCGCCAGCCGGTATAAACTCGTGTTTCGCGCTAAACCATTAACTTATACGTTGCTTCGGTAAGGACTGCCCATGTCAACCCGTAAAATATTATATGCGCGGGCAGTAGAAAAGCTAAAGTTGTACGTAAATGTTACTTTAGTTCAAGAATGTATGGAACGTTTTCGTAGGGGCTTATCCTTGGATTCAAAGTCATTGCGCCAAACCGCTTGCAGTTTACACTGTATGTTTACAAGCGCTAATGAATTCCTATGCTACGTATATGATTTGTAGCTCTTGATTGCATTAAATATGATTTAATGTTCCGCTTCGCGGGTTTATCAATGCACACTTCATTATAAGTATTCGTGTAATACCCACGACTCGGAAAACGTTATGCTTGAGGATAATCGCTACTATGGATATCCGCTTAAAATTATCGATTTTGCATTAAAAAAAAGGAGCTTTTTCGATAGTGACCTATATAAAGTTTATAATCTTCACTTCTGGGCTTGATGTTTAAATACATACCTATACTAATTTTGTAACCTGAAAAGAAATTGAATAAATCACGACATGGAAGTAAATGTCTTGATAGAATTAATTTAATTTACAAATGATTCACAAATCGCTAGCACGCGTAGCAATTTGTAAGTTATCTCATTTATAACGCTATGGGCCGGCCGTTTTCTTGGCCTCGTAATGAGGAGCATCTGCGAATCAATGCAGAAGGTGAGCGTTTTATTAAGCGGAGCGATAAATTTGCATCGCCAAACAGCGGGGCCCACTCGGGGCACGTTCGCCAAATAGAATAAATACGTCCCTTGTTCGAGGCCCCCGCACATATTGCAAACACAATTTACCCTAACATTATGTGCTGTCACTGTATACGAGCATATTTGAGACCAGTGCGAGTTTATCAATGTACGATTTATTTTTAAAAATCCTATGAAAATCAATGAACTGCAGGAAAACGTGATGGTGATGATTGTGGCGTAGTGGTGTATAGTGGTTGATATAATGTTGGTATAAGAAAATAGTTTTTCTTCTAATGGAAATGAGCACGCATTATAAAAAAGGTTTATTTTAATGCGTGTTAAATGTTAATGAAACAGTACATATTTTATTGTAATCATCTTTCAGGTTTCGATGACAGAATTTAGAATCAAACCGGTAGTGACTTCTCATTTGGAATAATTAGTGCGGCTCATTAAACATGACGTGATACACAGCGTCGGTGTTTTCATCAAAAGCTTTCCATTAATTTTTATGATTATTTATACTTGAATTTTGTGGTTCATGCATTCGAAGAATTAAAGAATGTTAATCTTGATAATGCTTGTTATATATTTTATTGCGACGGAGAGTTGGGTTACCAAATTACAAATGTCACCGTCATCCTTTCGAAATTGTTTTGGTGCAATCTTGCGATTAACGAGATTTATTCATTAATAACAAAAATTTTTTCACTTTAATTTAAGTCGTGTTACATCTTATCTGTAATTTATATCGTGGTCAGCTTTTTACGGTTTCATATTTCACGTCTCGGAACTCTTATAGCTTCGTCATGTCGAAAAATTTTTTTTTCATGTTACACCGTGCTCTCAAATTATGTTTGTTTTTTAATGAGCCTAATAACTGTAGGGCAAGCAGGAACAAATGTCAATAGTTTCTGCCAAGCCCTCTCAATAGCATTACAGAGCATTAAATGTCTGTATTTCGTACCCAGTTTCGTGAAACTTGTGTACAGTATATGAAATTTTAATGCAGTCTGCGAGGTGCCATATATTTCACGAAAATGGCCGAAGTCGATGTAGAAACATTTAATTTGCGGCGACATCAGATGGTGGTGGACTCGTAAAATAATTGGGAAAAGCACCCAAAGCTAGTGTTACGAGCGGGCCAGTGGCTGTCGTAAAATTTGATGGCCACTTGTGTTTTGATGACCCTATAGGGGATAGGGCTCCTTGGAAGAAAAACGATTTTGGCTTAAAAACATCACCGTCAGCGAAACGTGCATATGGGGGGTTCATTTTATCATGCAATTAAATAATTAGTTTATCGTCAGCTTAGTAAGCTTAAATAAATAAAGTTTTAATTGAAGACATTAATGGATGAAGGTGATATGTAGCTAAATTCAGATTTCGAGAAAATTGAGTTGAGACTGTTACTTAAACATTTTAGAATACGTCGTTAAGTATTAAATACATTAATCTAAAGATCCGTCTCTAGAATGAATGTACTTAATACGTTATTATCCTAAAATGTTTAAGTGACAGTTTAAACTCAATTTTCTGGGTAAATTTTTTTGCGACATATCACCTTCATCGATTAACGTCTTGAATTTTAAAATTATAAATTTGTAAGAGTCTATCGGTACTACTTTTGTTAGCTTAATGTATTCACAAATTTTATAGTTCAATAGCAGAATGAAATCTGAGAAACATTTTACATAAAATATTATGTCAGTTATATAAATAGTTTTTATTTCCTCCAGACACATTATTTTACGTGAGTGGTAACCAATGTTCTTATTATTGTCCTAGATATTTTTTTAAAGACGTTTTGTGTATAAACCCCATTAGTAATAGAAACACGATTTTAACAAGATCATCGGCATAAGATTGACGAATTCTAATGTTTCCCACAAAGCGTTGCACCATATACGTGCACCTTTCACATACGGCCGGGGAAGGCGTAGGATCAAACGCAAATATGAAAGTCAAATGAAGCGAATGCTGTCAGATTTAAGCGATAAGTCCAGGATAGACGAGAACTAGGGAACTGGTTTGTCCGATAGCAACACAGTTTGGTAAGCCGGGCTTAACTTCGATCTTTGATTTGTCGATTATGTATCGCTGACGGCCGGTCGTTGGCTTAGGCTGTCCGACGTTCGTCACAGGCCCGGAGACACCTACCATGTTAATCTCGGAGCAACACGTGGCGTCGACAAAAGTAATTTATATGCAAATCGCTTTGGATTTATGAAATGTTGACTTAATACGCCTATCATCGTACGAAAGTTAACCGATGTTAAATAGCTGACAGACGTGCGTCGAGCGTTTTACAATATTATTGTTCGGATTTATTACTTATGCAGATAAAGAATGTACAATAAATGTGCGAGTGTTGATAGTGTTGGTACTGATGTAGAGTTTGAGAATAATTTATGTTTTGTTAGCATACGTTTTGATTTACATATCTAGCAGTTTTTTGTAACGAAAAGTGCGTTGCGAAAGACGGAAAAAATTAAGACCAAATGTTGTAACCACACTTTTTCTATAGTTGTGAACCGAGCGGCGTGCGTGTGTTTCTCTGTCTGTCTGTAAGACTGTCTGTCTCTCTCTGTCTCTCTCTATTTTTCTCAGAAAGCAAGCCAGCTATTTTACTAAAATTGAGTCTACTGATTAAGTTTATATCACATTGTATTTGTTAATAATAATAAATTTTATTGCCTTCACTAATTAATCAAAAAACTTCGTTCCATCCGTGTCACGTCCCTTGACACCTCTCAAGTTTTTTTAGATTATTTTTATGGATTCTGTAGTCTGTTTGTCGAAAGTTATCTGTAACCTTACTCTGATAGAGAATCCAATGGATTCTTGGAAAGAAGAATGGAAAGAAGACCTCGATAACAGATGGATTCGATTCAATCCATCTGTTAGGATGCATATCCACTAGAGCTGTGCTTTGCTGTGTTGCGAGGAATGTGTTTTTAAGAACCAATAGAGTCGCTTGTCAAGAGTCGCGCTGACCGATGCGTGATAAATTAAGCGATTATATTGGTAACTAAAACACATTCCTCCCTACACAGCACAGCACAGCTCTGGTGGATACGCAGCCTTATCGAGGTCTTCTTTGCCATGTGTACAATAATAATTAATATTATGTAAGTGTAATGTGGTAAAACGCTTTCAAACTTCGCAGTTTGGCGAGGTTATAATGTTAGTAGCGTCACTGTAAAATTGTACTTATTCTATTTAAATAAAAAAAAGAAGAAATTATCCAAGTAGGTATCTACTAGTATACAAACTGTTTACGAGAATACATTTTTGCGCGATAATACCAAAAATTCTGACAAAGCCGCTGTCCAAATAACAATTAATATTGATGTCTGTTGTCAGAAGACAAAAGCATCCGCGTTGTTCGAGCGGCGTAAAATGTTGCTCCGCGGGCCCAGAACAATATTAGTGGCGTCGTGATAAATACGAACATCTGTTGGCCAACAATGCCGTCGTAAAGCGATACGCGCGCTATCGACTCCTCGATTAATGACCGACTCGTCTAAAAGAATGGTCTATAATATTTATTATCAGATAAGGCGCCGCTACCGGGTGAACGCGTGTCCACCGCCATTATGCGCCCCGGTGCAGCCTATGCATTACTCACAGATATCAATACGAATCTCTTTTTATATTTCCATTATTCCCGGTAACGTAGGTGTTCTGTTTGTTATCGTCGCGAAGGTAAGCGAGTGAACGTAAAGTTTTCAATGCGGTTCGCTCTCGAGAACTAATCAGTTTAGCTTTTATGTTGTAGTAAAACGTTTAATGAAATATCACGCCCACCGAGCGATTTGGATGTTTGAGGCCGACGAGTGTCCAGAGAACGGCGTCTGTCTGTTAAAATAGTTCTTGGATAATTAACGATTATTAATTCTCCCCGACGAAATAAATATTAGGAATTTTAAGTTACAAAGAGTTATTATACTTTTAATTTAGGTTGAATGTTAATAGACTGGAAGCTTGTAGATTAGCATTTGTGTTTATTACCCTGTTTTGGAATTTTATTAAAGCTATGTTGCATAATAATATCTAGAATAAATAAACCCAAATTTTACATATTAATTATTATCACCACACATACTTGAACTATGTATTAGTAAAACAGTGGTTTAAATTTCGCTCTCGAATCAGTCGTGGATTCGATATCCGCGTTGGAACAACAACAATGTGGTTTTCAGTTTAGTTAGGACAGACAGTTATTTATTGTCTGACAAGAAATGATCCATGGACATATATAAAGTCTAGCACAGGATGATGGGGTGGGTGAGGGGGTTGTAGTACACATGTAGGCACTATAAAAAAACCCATGAAAGCCTGACTGGTTACAACGAAACCAGCCACCGAGATCGACGTGGTAGCTTTAATATTACTCTGGACGTGCGTAGGATCTGTCGAGAGTGTCGAGTCGCAAATATTACAACAACATGTACATGTTGTTGTAATATTTGCAACAGGATATCTAAAATACAATATGTTTCCCGTTCTAAAACCGGGCTGACCCATATTAAATTCAATATTTATTGAATGTATTCAAACATATCACAAATATTAGTGCCAAAAACTTGTAAATATAGAAGTTATGTCACAGTTGTAAATTTTATGTTTTAGAGATAAAATGAAGTGATAAAAATTTTAATAGGTGGCAATTTATATTGTCGCCTCGTGTAAAGATCACTTGATTTTGCTCTGCGAACCCACATATCATATTACACTAATTTATGACGCGATTGAGAACTTTTTACATTATAAAAAAATACATTTATAAATTATTCTAAATCCCAACTCTGCTCAGAAAGCCATAGCAAATCGTTACTGATTTTAATTCGTATCTCAATTCCTTGGTTTTAGTAAGATGAAAAAAGGCAGAAATTGTTTTACAATAATAATAATATCTATTCACGCTTCACACCACGTCAATCTGGCCCCGTGCTAAGTATTCGAAGAACTTGTGTAACAGGTACCAGACAACGGAAATATATTTAATACTTTTATACTATACACATATTTAAGATTTTTATTATATAATACACATCCATGACCCAGGAACATTGAAAACTTTTTTGTTCCCTCGGCGCGATTCGAACCCGCGACCTTTCGCTCGAGCACCAACGCACTCAACCACTGCGCTACGGAGGTCGTCGAATGTAATAATACTGTGTAATACTACCAACTCCAAAAGTATATAAATCTGGTAAATCTTAAGTTTTCCCGATACCCAGACCTATCAGTATTCACAGAGAGATAAACCCTTTTAAAATCATCCTTGTTTTTGAATACCAAAATATCCTTAACTGTGGGAACAGATACAATCACAAATTAGTGAAGCGAACACGCATAACAATAGTAAGAAGTGGAGGCTTGTCAAGAATATCATTAGTTTTATTGCCACTGTTTAAACGTCGTTTCTATTGATTTCTATTTTCAATTCTGTCCAGTTTAAAGTACGAACTCTGTCGCTGTTTTCACAGCAATAAAGTGAGTGACAAACGGGTTGGATTTTATACATAGGCAGTGCAAGTACAAACGTACTATATCTAAAGCATTGATCGTAATATTGAAATTGTACTATTGTAATTTAAATACGTTGAGGATCATACAATTTTTTTTTGACCGTTTTCATTTCGCAATCGTTATTGTAGACGTAATATTAATTGCAATAATCTATATTATTGCAATAAATTGCAATTACCAATAGACCTTGAACTAGCAACCAGCTGATAATTGTGAAAACCGTAGAAATTGATAATTACTAAAAATTAGACGATGAAAAGGCGGCGCTTTGTAATTTGAGCAGCGAGTGGACTTATTTATAAACTACCCCCTTTACCAATAAATATATCTACACAATAGATGCGTATATGCACTGTTGCTGGCCTTGTCTGTCAAGTGAATTTTCTAACATATCAGAAAGCAAAACAGGATCATCGAATAGTATAGTAACGGATATAGAACCGTTGTGCAAATATTTTTATTCTTTGGGAGTTTATCTGGTACTAGCTGTGCTCGCGACTTCGTTCGCGTGGTTTTTGAGTGACTTAAACCGTATATGCAGCGCATGCAACGAAAGTCCCTAAATGTAATTCATTTTCCCCGTTTTTGCAACATTTCTCACTGACGCTTCGCTCCTATTGGTCGCAGCGTAATGTTATATAGCCTAAAGCCGTCCTTTATAAATGGACTATGCAACAAAAAAAGTTTTTTCAAATTGGTCCAGTACTTCCTGAGATTAGCGCGTTTAAACAAACTCTTCCGCTTTATAATATTAGTATAGATATATAGGAAATTGAATAATGTATACCAAGTTGAACCACTGAACGGGAATCCATGGTGTCTCGGCCACAATTAGCGGCGATTAGTCGCGGTACAGTTCGGACGCGCACGGCCGCACTTCCCATAGACTAATTGCCGCTCGCCTCGCGCCGCGGCTGGTCCGCCAGAAATAGGTGTTAATTGTTATCTCACTGAGATAATAATAACTGCCACATTTATTCGAGACGCCGTTTGCTCCTCACAGTGCCTAAGTGTGTGCGCAATACACTAGACCACTATCTGTTGCTTTACTTCTTGTAAATTTTCAGTTTGGACAGCTGAAACTGACAGCTTTGGACTGGCCAAAGCAGGTGCAATTTTTTACATGTCCATTCGTAATCCTACGTATGGATCAGACATTCAGATGTTCAACCCGCATTGTCCTAACTAGACTTGAAAGGGGTACCTATGTCTTTAGAGTATCTTGTCCAATAAACCAATTATTTTGTAATAAATAATAGGTTTTAAACACTAAAATTACTCTCTTTGAAAATATTTCTGGGAATAGGTGTACCTGTATATTTCAGAATAGTAAAGAATCATGTAAAAATATTCCTCCCATCCCATTTCCTCGGAACACCAAACTTTATCAATACAAGAAATGTATTTCATCTAAGTTATATTAAATCTTATGAGGCCAGTAAATGCGAATATGCATAATGCATATTCCCCGGAGCCTGACCTGCATCAGTAAGTAGATAGTATAATGTTTATCCATAAATTATACTTCGAAATAGTTATTGTTTAACTTGTTCAGATTCCTGATTTTAATGCAAATATATAAATTGAGGTAGCGTAAAAGAGTGGCCGGAAACGGCGCGTTTCATCAAGGAAGTAGTATGTTACTGAGTGGTTTGTGGATTTAGTACGGGGAGATTGAACTACGATGGTGATGTTAGGTTGAATAAATTAAATAAAAAATATTTTATTTCCAAATGAAACTTAATAAGCATTTTTCACAAATAAATTGGCTGTCACCGGTTCCACCCGATCCCGGCGTAAAAAACTAAGAAAGCCCTTTATATTTTTATTAGGTATAAAAAATATAAAAGGATAATATGTTATGCGCGTAGATAGAGAATTGAAATCCAAGAGCTTTGAATTTTATATTCCTACTAATATTGGAATTGGTTTTACAATTTTCCGAAATATTTTTATTGCTATAACGTAACCGTTATAGCTTGTATTTGCTCTACTGATCCTAAAGGTGAACGTTTAAATTGGTATGTTTGTCTGTGTGTACACCGAACGAGTAGCTTCATTGACAGATGTAGATGAAAATTTTGACTGATATATACCATGAGGAAGAGCATAAGTTGCGTGTTGTAGGTCGTAGGTACAAGTAGGTGCTAGTAGTGTAGGTTCTAGTGTTAATTATTGGTGTATATTAAAGGTGATCACAAAAAAAAAATTCTAAGGCCTCACTTGAGAACCTATTTGATACATAAAAAACCTTTCTTTTAACTTTTAAAATTGAACTACTTTATAAAATATGTTTCATAGTACTTTAATTTCTTTTAATATTCATATTGAAAAAAACATTAAAAGAAGTATAATCAAAGTGTTACAATCTTTATATCTACGTTTTAAAGAAGAAACGAAATTTAACATTGTAAAGTACTTCATTTTTAAAAGTGAAACAAAACGTTTTTTCATCTGTCAAATAGATTTTCAAGTGAGGTTGGATTTGAGACTTCCTTATTAATGCGGTCCTAAATGCCTGACGAAGTGGACATAGGTCAACTGGTAAAGCTATAAAATATCTAACTAAGTACAGCATCAATTAAAGGCAAAGGATAAACATAGTTCATGATTTGATTCTTGTTAAGTAGATACCCCGTTCTCGTTTCTCAAGGTGCTTTACATAACATATTGGTATGTCATTGACATATTCCTTAGATATCCAGTTAGTTGCGACTGATGTACGTGACGCACGTCTGAAACGTATTTACGGTACTTGGCGCGGCGGTAATACGTTTTCTCAGCTAAACTGTGATGTGAGTAGCACTCAGAGCGATCTGGCCTTCTACAATTACGATTAACTGCTTTCAGCGTCCTGTAGACCAAGTAGAAATATGCTCCGTAAAGTAAAGTAATTGATTGTCAATTCTATTGGCGCTGTCATGCTCTTCATATTATAATTATTTGTTTTATTTTATCTACTTCTTGTACTTGTACTTCTTGTTCACCGACGCACTCAACCATCGAGCCACAGCGGTCGCCAATTATTATCTACTAACAAAAACAAAAAGGACAAATTGTTATCAGATGAACAATGTTAACATAGTCAACCCTTTCAATTTACCTCTAGTTACCCGTTTAGCCAAAGTTTCACAGGTACAAAGTATTTCTCACGAAACTTTAGTTCTCCAAGGAAGTAAGGAAAATAGAGTGAAACTTTGAAGAAAGTCGTAGGGTATTACTATGAGTCCATTAAAAAGACGGTGATGGAGGATATAAAGAGAATGGATGTGACTTGAACTTTGGTTATATAATTTATTTATCATTAGAAAACCAACAGCTTTACAATGTTATAATACATAGCATACGGATAAAAAAAGAGAATCCAGTAACAGGTTTTAACAATTAGTAAAAAAAGAGGAAAAATGTGCAAACATGTAACTTGATGTTCTAAGTACAACCTTTCTGGTGCAAGCTTTTTTATGTTGCGTAAATTATTTGAATATTTATTTATTATTTAATAAGAGCCGATTTTTCAATCGTCATATAACTTTTATCTGTTGAATAAACATATGACTTTGACATTTGTTCCATACAAAATCTGTCAAAGTCACATACTAATTATTCCTTAGATAAAAGTTATCTGACGATTGAAAAATCGGCCCTTAATAAATATTAAATAAATATTAAAATAAGTTACGCAACATAAAAAAGCTCGCACCAGAAAGGAGTTAATAAATATTATAATTAGGCCTTATATTATAGAACACTGGCAGATCTGACGATCCGAATAGAGAAAAGAGAAAATGCAGATTCAAAATAGAATACAATTTCACAATGAAATACCACGAAACCCGAAGGACTTAATAACATACGAAAATAAAATACAAAAAATATTTCGTTTCGTTCTTATCGTTTTTCAGGAATCGTCGGATTTCATTGTAAAATTTAGATTTTGTATTTGTGGCTTCATCCAGTTGTTCATTGCGCTCTATCTGCGTATTGTTTTGTGATCTTAAAATAAAGCACTTAAATTAGCTAATTAGCTATTATTATTAAAATTACACACTGAATCTCACAGCTTTGCAAATTATGCAAAAAAACAAATTATTTTATGTAACATGCACATTTCCCTGACGCCTTTATTATGCAAGTTTTACTTATCGTATATTATCTAATTTTCTGAAATTAGTCGAGTGTCAGCCATTTTGTTAAGCGTCAAGTTATTATCCACTACGCGCTTTCTAGTTCCACTCAGGTCTGCGACCGTGACTGCTTTACCGTCAAAAGTGTAATTAAGTTTTTCCCCGTACCCAACGGTCTGGATCTTAAGCCTGCGCCAGATAATCGGTGATCGTCTTATCGACGTAGAACGAATTGAATTATTTGTTTTTATCAAACTTTCTCACTGATCCGACGATGAGAGTCGGGTTTTTGTCATAATTCTCTAACGCGATGATGTCATTTGACGACACCGTACCGTGAAAATATCTTGGTGGAACGCGCTTTTTTATTTAAATAAGCGTCGAATTTTTATCATGATTATCACCTGTTGTGTGAAAATTTGTGAACACGGCGATGGAAACGGAGGAAAGTAATGGAAGATTGATGTGCAACATTGCATGATAATAAGTTTAGCAAGTTATAGTTTTCAATTTGTAAGTTATCGTCCCCGTAATTTGATGGTTTATAGGCTTTGGTCTCAAATCTGGAATTGTGGGTTTTATTGGAACATTTTTTGTTTTTAGGTCTGGTTATGACAACTGTAAACTCTGTTATCGGTACTACTGGATAACCACAGTAATAGGACTGAAAAAACTGGATAACCAAAGCCAATAAACAGGCTTTGGTCTCAAATCTGGAATTGTGGGTTTTATTGGAACATTTTTTTGTTTTTAGGTCTGGTTATGACAATTGTAAACTCTGTTATCGGTACTACTGGATAACCACAGTAATAGAAGAGACAGTGCTTTTGAGTATTTCCCACACACTTAGGCAACGTTACACCGATGTAGCTGCTCTAGTTTAAATTCGTCACCGAAATCGATATGGCTATTACTATTTTAAAAACTATAATAATAAATTATAGCCCGCTTACGGCAATGGTAGGATTATCAACTTGAACAAGCAGAGTTCAAGTTCGGACTCTCTGGTTATGTAAGCGACCGGCTAGACGCCGACGTGTATTGCGCACATGCTGAGGCAATATAAAATAACTCCTGCCCTGCGTAGCTGACCTGCAGGCACTCGAGAATTAGTTCGATCTCCACTGTTTCTGGTATTATAACTAATCAGGATAAAAAATCGTTAGATCGACTATATAAATCGACTGAGAATCAAAATAAACAAACGTCAATTTATTCGAGAGTACGCGCACGATAGTATCTGAATAAAAATCGAATCAGTTTAGAGAGTGAGGCCTTAACATCACCACCGGAATCGGTATAACTATTATAAAAGTGTGATAATAAATTATAGCCATGTTAAGGCGATGGTAGGATTTTCAACTTGACTAAGCAGTCGGCCGGCCAGACGCCGACGCACATGACTCATCAGTCATGAGGTATGTCAGAGCTACGTTTATATAAATACGCGATGTTCCCCGTTTGTTTACACGCGCGACGTGGAGTAGGTGAGAATTACAATGGATCACGATTAAAGCCTCGTTTTGTATGTTTTTGCGCTTCTTAAACCATCATAATGTTGTGGTTTATATTCCTGATTGAATGTATAGTTTTTGCTATAGAACATCTAGCATGTTATTTAAATTAATAATTACTATATGATGAGGAATCTAGAAGACCTGAGCTATGGTCTATGGGCAATACAGCTGAAATCGAACACATGTGTCGAGTTGTACTTAAATTTAACATGTTTAAAAAAATCCAGGTTCCTTTATATCATGTTATCTACGTTTTTCCGATTTATATACTATATCTAAACTAAGAAGTGCGAATAGAGTCAAAATTTATTGATCCTCATTGAGTCCCAACCGTAGACATGTTTGAATAATGTAAGCGTTACATGTTACTGCTGAATTCGGGTTGGTTTTGTTTTTATGAATCCGACGAACGTGTTTTATATCGTAGAAGAGATATACATAATTTACGGCGCGCACTCCTCAAGAAATACAATGTTGTCGATGGCGAGTTCTCGCAAAATACGTGTTTTTATGCATGTGTAAAATATACATACGGATGTGGGTGACTTTGTACTAGGTTGTTCAGAATTTTCAACTATCATAACTTCAACTTATTACAGCATTCACATCTTTTACGTTTTGTCAATTGTTCTTTGCTTGACTGAATAAGGAGTGACTTCGTACTAGGTTGCTCAGTATTTTCGACTATCTTAACTTCAACTTATTACAGCATTCACATCTTTTACGTTTTGTCAATTGTTCCTTGCTTGACTGAATAAGGAGTGACTTCGTACTAGGTTGCTCAGAATTTTCGACTATCATAACTTGAACCTATTACATCATTCACATTTTTCACGTTTTGTCAATTGATCCTGCTTGACTGAATACGGGGTAACTTTGTACTAGGTTGCTCAGAATTTTCGACTATCATAACTTGAATTAATTACAGCATTCACAATATCTTCCACATTTTGTCAATTGTTCCTGCTTGACTGAATAAGGGGTGACTTCGTACTAGGTTGATAAGAATTTTCGACTATCATAACTTGAACCTATTACATCATTCACATCTTTCACGTTTTGTCAATTGTTCCTGCTTGACTGAATAAGGCTTACTGGAATCATTATCCATAACCCATTATGTGCCGCTTTACATCATTCATAGAATCAATTAGGGCAAGCGAGTCTTGTCTACCCACAATACTCAACGTCACTAACAAGCGTTGGTAAGTGCTCTTTAAACTAATAAATTTAAATTGATATGTGATTGGTCGGCGGGACTCGCGTCTGTTGCCTATTTTATTGTTCGACGCTTATAAATTGTTACATTTAGTTTTTGCTTTGAATAAATTATGTCAACAAACTATAGGAAGACTGTATTAGACGATAAAAGTTTATAATTTTGAGGTTAGCTATACGAAGGAACTTATTACTAAGGGTCTCATCTCTCTCTCTCTCTCTCCTCTCATTGAGTCGTGAGTCGCAAAATTTTGGTTGCAAAAATTCTGTTGCATTCGATTACATAGAAAAGACCTTTTGGATTCACATGGCGACGCAAAATGAGTCGTTTTTTCTATGAAAACGAAGGCAGCAGAATTTCTGAGTTCACGCTGCCCGTTTGCCCCTCTCTCTAAGGCCCGTATTAATAAAGAAGTCTCAAACCCTACCTCACTTGAGAATCTATTTGACAGATAAAACAAGGTTTATTATTATTAATAATAATAAAACATTTATTTTACTCGTTTAGCTTTTAAAAGTGAACAGCTTTATTAATGTTACATAGTACTTTAATTTATTTTCTTTTTAACCGTAATATTCATATTATAGATTACAGAAAAACATTAAAATAATTATAATATTTTTATAATCTTTATTTTTACGCTTTAAAAAGAAAAAAATTTAAGTATGTAACATAAGTAAAGTTTTTCATTTTTAAAAGTGAAACGAATAGATATTTTTTTGTTTTATTTATTGATTCACCAAAAGCACATCATCCGGTACAATTCAAAATAATTCAAACAATAGCAGATAAAATGAGTTCTAATGACAGGTGAAATACATCATGCTTTGACAATTGGCGACAGAGACAGTGAAATGAATGATTGAAATGGATACCGAAAATTGCAAAATTTGCTCGATATATTGCAAGACCTGTCTTAAAATTTATAAAAACATATTTGCAAGACGCGGCGATAAGTTTTTGCATACTCAAATTACTCGAAAAAAGTAAAGAAGCGCGTAAGAGCAGATGCTGCAAGTAACATAAGAGTGAAGCACTGCAAGTGATAGCACGCACCCTCAATGACATGTGCTGTACCATGTGATAACCAAGATCATAAGATGCTGCCGAACAGCATCAGACAGATGCTGCAGTAAATAAAAAATGGGTGTGTATTAATAGCTCAGAATAAAGAATCATATGAAACTGGCATAAGCATGTACTTTGCCTGCATACCTAAATACACAAAACTGACTACAAACATGGCGGATTAGGGTTGCCCACTTTCTATTTTTTAAGAATATTGCGGATTTTATACCCCACAACTGAGCTAACTCAAAGAAATTGATTTTTAAACACTTTATATCAAATAAACTAAACAATATACAACAATTTAAATAAATATTAGCTGCTTACCGGTGATTTTGCATAGGCCACAACTTACTACAGAGGACTTCGTGTTACCTAATATAATGAATTCAGAATTATTTTACAGTTTTGCGCAGTAATTAAATCGAAAATCACTTAAAAACCATAAAAATCTCACAATAACAACGTTTGACATGTAAACAAAGTGACATGTAAAATGGCGTCCGTGACAGCAGAAGTATATCAAAGCCAATGAAGGGGGCGTTGATAAAAAGAGTGTAGATACTTATTTCTTACTTAAAACTCTCGTTGTAAGAAAGAGACAGGTAGCCTACTATTATTGCCGTGTGAAATTGAACTATTAGTACAGTTCCATATGATCTTTGTTCTGAGATTAATAGTGTACGTGCACGTAAGTAGTGAAACGTCACTGTTGAAAAATAAATATGGCGCGTAACTGAAAAGTGTGATTTACAAACAAATATGGCGCGTAACAAAAAAACGTGACGATTTAAATTTCTCTCTCCTTTATAGAACTTTTAAAATCTAAGTATATTTTGGTAATGCGCCCAAGGATTCTAAAGCTACGACACATTCGTAGCTGTTCCTTCAAAAATCTTGTACAGAAAAAATGTAGTACGAATGTTATTCCCAATTTTTTATTATATAGGACCTACAACGAATTGTCAAATAATTGGTTGATCTCCGAATATTTTTTTAATACGTTTAGAGAAATATTTTAATATTAACCAAATATGAAACCCGTACAAATTGGGAGAAATACGACTATAGTCGTGAGCCAATTTAAGCAGACTTATCGTACATACACCACATTAATAGGGAACGGTGAGTTTTTGCCTAGCTAATAGAGCTGTAGTAGCAGTTTATCTCGAGATAACGCTAATGAGTAGGCCGAGGCATAAAGATAAAACACTCTTAACTACCATGTCAGAGCATAACTCCCGGCGATAACTTAATTGGTTACTCAAGGACCTTGAAATAAGTGCGGATAAGGATATTTTTATTTGCATTGAGTAAGTAGTTTATTTTTCTTCTCCGTAGGTTTTTATCGTTGCTAAAATAATGTTATTTATAGATTTCGATATTGGTAAACTGTCACCGGCCACTTGGCCGGATATTATAAAACTACTGCGTAGCTAATTTAATATCGATTTATGAGATCAGCTAGATTTATAATGGACAAGTGTGTGCAATTGACAAGAGTTCTGTCTACCTTTACTCTCGTAGCGCCTCCGTGGTCTAGTGGTTCAGAGCTTCGCTCTAGACCCGGAGGTCATGGGTTCGATTTCCGCGTTGGAACAACAAAAAATATTGTTTTCAAGTTTGGGTAGGAATAATGTATGAAAAGCATGACAGCGCCAAAACAAATGACAATCGATTACTTTACTTTACACTCAATTCAATGGCGCAGGTTCTGTACTTTCAGTAGGAAAAATCATTTCCGTTGTCGTACGTGGGGATCGAACACACGACGACCGGGGTCAAGAGCCAGGCTCTAAACTACAAGGGGTGATACACAACTGATTCAATGCTGTCTTGGCACGATACGTTGGAAATGAAATACTGCAGAAGAGGACGAGGACATTGAATAATTAATCAATAGGAGACATGAATGGATGGAGGTGATATGTATCAAAATTCTGATTTCGAGAGAATTAAGTTCAAGCTGTCACTTAAACGTTAATACGTCGTAAAATGTTAAGAACATTAATCTTAAGATCCGTCTCTAGAATCAATGTACTTAATACATTACTACATATTATCCTAAAATGTTTGACAGTTTAAATTCAATTTTCTAGGTATTTTTTTTGTGAAATATCACCTTCATCCATTCATATGACTTCAATTATATATTTTTATAGTTCATACAGGGCGTAAAAAGAACAGTCGCTATAACTTTGAGATAGTATTGCAATCAAAGTATTTTTTTTTAATCTACACTAATATTATAAAGAGGAAAGATTTGTATTTTTATATTTTTGTATGTAACGACTTAACTCAAAAAGTACTGGACCGATTTTAATCATTCTTTTTTCATTAGAAAGCTACATTATCACCAATTAGCATAGGATATATAAAAATCAATTGCTGTTCGTTAGCCTCGCTAAAACTCGAGATCAGCTGAACTGATTCTTCTATTTTTGGTCTTGAAATATTCGTGGAAGCCGATTTACACGGTTTCCATGCTCAACGAAGTTGGCACAGGTCAGCTAGTTTATTATAAAATATTATTCTTGTGACTAACAAAACGTAATTCTAAAAAGTAAAACCTTTTTTTCAGTTTTTGACGAATAAAATTGAAAAAAATCCATTCCTGGAATGAGAAAAGTTTGTATAATCATATCCCAAAGTGTCTGTTCTTTTCACACACTGCATATTTTTATTGGTAAAAGGGGTTAGGAAAAAGTATTCCAAACTTTTACAAAAGTGATTTCATAATATCGTGTCTGTTAAATTTATAAGGAAGATGTCTTTTACGGAATCTGATTATTTAAAATGTAAAATATTCTGGTAAACAAAGTCTTATCCTAAAATATGTGTGTAGAATTTTAAATCAGTATTAATTCGAAATAAATCTTGCCATTTAAATGTTAAGCCAATAAATTGTATGTTGCGTTAAGCTTCTCAATGATTTAACATTTACTCTATGTTGGATGTTCCTACTGTATTAATAAAAATGTATGTCACACCAATCAATATTAAAAATATGGTGAGAACTAATATTGTAAGGGGCTCGCTAATTGGCCAATATCATCACTTTATTGAAGCAATTAGTCTTGAGCAACCAATTGAGGAGGCCTTGTCTAATGATGAATATGTTTATAGTGCTCCGGGTAATAGGCTTTTATGGCCTACATATTAATCAGTTATGAATTCTGGTTTTAATTTGGATGTATTGTAAAGTATGTATGAAAGTTAAGAGTGTCACTGAGTTTGCATCATCGTCTCTGGGTATGTACCTATGAGTTATGTCAAATTCATCATTTATGTTTTTTCGAACTTCGTCTTCGTAATTAGCGATGACATCCTGGCTAAATGCTTAGGGTTCCTTCGAACTAGTTTTCATCTTAGGCCGATATTGTATATTGTTATATCTATACTAACATTGTGAAGTGGATGAGTTTGTTTGTTTGTTTGTTTAAACGTGCTAATCTCAGGAACTACTGGTCCGATCTGAAATTTTTTTTTTTTTTAGATGGTCCGTATATAGAGGAAAGCTTTAGGATGTATAACATTACGCTGCGACCTATAGGAGCGAAGCGTCAGTGAGAAATGTTGCAAAAACGGGGAAAAAATATTCACATTTGGGGACTTTCGTTGCGTGTGCGGCATAAACGGTTTAAGTCACTCAAAAACCACTCGAACGAAGTCGCGGCACAGTTAGTTGTAGATAAAATGTTGATAATTCGAATACCGACATCAAATGGAGAATGTTACTGGGTATGCGAAATTGGTTGTAACATTGTCTCAGTAAAGCCTATATGAATATAAATACACTACTTTTTGTTTCATGCCAAAATATCAATTAGTTTAGATTTTATAGACATTTAAAAATATCGATAATTTAAAATTGTCGCGCGTTGGCGCAGTGTTAGTGTGACGTCACAGGTCGTACAGCTCCTGCCGCCCGCGCGCGCCGTATATACGTCCGGAGACATAACTTAACGTTTCGCAGTAAATTGTTGCTTTATTTCATTTGTTATTTTATTTCAACATGGATGAATGATATGAAAAAGGGCAATCAGATAATTTACCCAAAATAGATGGACTAACGGTTGCCATCTATTGTGCAAAAAATAGTGATTTTGTTAGTAAGTAAGCATATTTTTTGCCACATACAACAACTATTTCGAAAATAGTATGCGATATAATAACAGAACTCATATTATGTTTGCTTACAAAGTAACAAGGTACCCAGGTACCCAATATAACCTCACAGCCGCAGTGCAACCCCTACTTCCCAAAGCATTTTATCTATTTAAGGCGAGGAATAACCGCAACTAGCGCCATAGTTGCGGTTATTCCTCGCCTTAAATAATAAATTTACTAACTCCTTTTTAAAATAAATTTTACAATGACACAAAGATCTTATTAAAAAAAGTAATCGGTTCAAACTTTAAGTAAATAGTTAAACTAATATTTTATAATATATCTCGTAAGTAATAACTAAAACGGTTTTAACTATTTACTTAAAGTTTAAACCGATTACTTTTTTTAATAAGATCTTTGTGTCATTGTAAAATTTATTTAGAGTGGCGCTAGTTGCGGTTATTCCTCGCCTTAAATATATATCTATATAATAATAATATTATATTGTTTAATCACCCGCATAGGGCACTACCTACCTTTTCTCGAAAGGTTTCGTCGTTTTTTTGAGCTCTCATAACTTTGCTTTGGATGGTGCTACAAAGTTGAAAATTTCAACATAATATTATAATGACACCAGTAAAAACATGAAACATACAAAGTTTGAATGTTGTAGCTATTATACTTTAGATTTTATCAATGTCTAAAAACCCTAGATTTCGTCACTGACTCATTTATAGATCAACAAAATTCATAAGGTACTTCCTGACGTCCTAGTAAGCTGATATTATTTATGTAAGCTGTTATTGCTACAAAACCAACAAAAAAAGTATTAATAAGTTTATAAGAGCCGTACAAGAATTAGTACTTCTAGTGACCAACAGATGGCGGTGACCGGCGTCTACATCACGATATTATTATAGATTTACTGTATTATTTTAATAAGTATCAACATGCTTTATTAAAAGCAATCTCCCTCGTATATAAGTAATTCTCAAATTCTCGAATGTTTATTAGTGTTGAATTTATAGGTACTAGTGGCATCCTAGATATCCAAATAAGAAGTTTCACTCCAGCAATAAAATAATGTATATTTTGTAATTTATATAATATAATAATATAACAAATAAAGAAATATGGACGAGACATTTATTTGAAAAATTTAATTCTGAGTCGATGGCCGAGAGTACAAAAATGCAAAAGATCAAGTGTGAGGGTAGATGCAAAAGATCAAGTTTGAGGGTAGATGCAAAAAAACAAATTTGAGGGTAGATGCAAAATATCAAGTTGAGGGTATATGCAAAAGTAGATGCAAAATATCAAATTTAAGGGTACATGCAAAAAAAACAAATTTGAGGGTAGATGCAAAAAAACAAATTTGAGGGTAGATGCAAAATAACAAATTTGAGGGTAGATGCAAAAAAAAAAAAACTAATTTGATGGGTAGACGCAAAAAAAAAACAAATTTGAGGGTAGATGCAAAAAAAACAAATTTGAGGGTAGATGCAAAATATCAAATTTGAGGGTACATGCAAAATATCAAATTTGAGGGTACATGCAAAGAATTGAGGGTAGATGCAAAAAAACCAATTTGAGGGTACATGCAAAAAAAACAAATTTGAGGGTAGACGCAAAAAAAAAACAAATTTGAGGGTAGATGCAAAATATCAAATTTGAGGGTAGATGGGAAAAAATCAAATTTGAGGGTAGTCGCAAAAAAAAACAAAAAACAAATTTGAGGGTAGATGCAAAAAAAACCAATTTGAGGGTACATGCAAAAAAAACAAATTTGAGGGTAGATGCAAAATATCAAATTTGACGGTACATGCAAAAAAACAAATTTGAGGGTAGGCGCAAAAAAAACAAAAAACAAATTTGAGGGTAGATGCAAAAAAAAAACCAATTTGAGGGTAGATGCAAATGATCAAATTTAAGGGTACATGCAAAAAAAACAAATGAGGGTAGACGCAAAAAAAACAAAAAACTAATTTGAGGGTACATGCAAAAAAAACAAATTTGAGGGTAGACGCAAAAAAAACAAAAAACAAATTTGAGGGTAGATGTAAAAAAAAAACAAATTTGAGGGTAGATAAAAAAAAACAATTTGTGGGTACATGCAAAAAAAAAACAAATTTGAGGGTAGACGCAAAAAAAAACAATTTGAGGGTAGATGCAAAAAAAAACAAATTTGAGGGTACATGCAAAAAAAAAACAAATTTGAGGGTAGATGCTAAAAAAACAATTTAAGGGTAGATGCAAAAAAACAAATTTGAGGGTAGATGCGAAAAAACAAGTCTGCGGGTAGATTTGAGGGTAGCAGGTAGCAGAAGGTAGTAGCATCACGTTTTTTTAACTGCAATGTAGCGTAAGTGAAGTTAAGCCTGGTGAAGTAAGGGCGCATAAATCAAGAATTTTGATTCTACATGAGATCTGACCACTTTTTGATAGATTACACTGCACAACAGTGTTTCTGATGATTGGGTTATGTTACATGATATTAGTCCAATTTTTGATAACGATTTCAAATCTGTGACTGAAATTTCTGTATCAGCTCTAGTTAAAAAAATATAACACATCGTTCTTTTTGTAAAAAAAACACCTTAAATTCAGTAATGAACCTAATTTATTTAGTTTTATGTTGAAAAAAACTTTCTTTTATTTGATTTTCTTGCTGAAGTTGAAGGCAGAGAGCTATTCTGAATGCTCCAACAATAGTCAGCCATCAAATGTGCGTTCCAGTAGCCTTGGTAGAGTTCTTCCGTTGTACGAAGGTCCTGGTGGAATCGCTCGCCCTGTTTTTCACTTAGATCCCCAAGATTGGCAGGAAAATAGTCCAAGTGGTTGTGAAGAAAGTGTAACTTGATACTCATGTTACATCTGAGCCTTTGAAAGTGACTCATCAGGGCTTCGACACGTGAAGAAAACTCCAAACTCTTCTTATTTGCCAAAAACGTGATAAGGACCAGCTTGAGGTTCAGGTGATATTTTAGGACTCAAAGCACGTCTATGTGCTGACCGTATGGAAGGATTTGGATTTTTTCGATTAATGCCAGTTATGTTCACCAAGCAAAAATAACAGTTATCGTGGTGATCCACGGGTTCGTTCCAGATCATAGCGGTTACGTACCTAAATATATTTATTTTCTTATTTGTCTACATTCGCAGAAACTCAACACATGTTTTGCATAACTTTTGCGGAATCCAAGGCTTGTCTTTAATTTCCAGTGGGTGACGAAAGTCATTTTTGTAAGCCTCGGTTACGAACGTAGTCACATTCAAACGGTATTTTTTAAACATATACTCTCCACAAATGAAACAAATATGATTCGGATCATTCACACAAACTCTTCTTAACGATGCCATATCAAATTATACTAGGAAAACGTAGTAATCTATAAACTATCACCAAACTAACACCGTAATACGTCGATATTTATTTGAAAGCTGTAACTCGTAAACAAGAGCTGATACAAAAAAATGAGTGAATATCGAGAATAAGCGACGTCAAATTAGTAAACATCAAATGTTTAAAAGTCATTCATCAGACAAAAATTGCAATTTTGTTGTGCAGTGTTATGATTAAGGTGTAGTGTAGAGCTTGGCGTTAAACGATATCTGATAACTTTTTCACAGGGTAAGCTGTGTAGACTCGTCTTGACAACATTTTACATGAAAATGTTTTTGGTGGGATTATATCTACTCGTACAAATACTCGTAATGAGATACATAGACAGTGGTAGTTCATAATAGTTAATAAAAAATATTAATTCATAATAACAATAAGTAGCACTTATTGTTATTATGAATTTTGTACGGACAGGTGTACAAAACCTTTTTCGCGATAACGCACATAATACAAAAATTATGTATGCACATACACTTTATGACATTTTGTAAATTTTTCCTATTTCAGATCGCTTTTAGCCATTTCTGACGTATTTTAATATATATATTGGAACCAAAAAAAAATATACTTTTCCGGTGCTATGGTGGTAGTACTTTCACATTTTGGCACAACACATGATTTTCTTCTAATTGAATTCGACATTTCGAATAATATTAGCGTTATTTCGTAGTACACCGTACTGGAGCGCGCAACGTACCTACTGCGTGAGCGTATGACTCGTGACGTCACCGCTCCGAGCGCCGGCCGACCGTCACTCGCACCCTTTAAAGTTCAATATCTCGGGAACTAAGCGACATATCGAAATAATTTTTAC
This sequence comes from Celastrina argiolus, assembly GCA_905187575.2. Lineage (NCBI taxonomy): Eukaryota > Metazoa > Arthropoda > Insecta > Lepidoptera > Lycaenidae > Celastrina > Celastrina argiolus. Next base: position 10,819,701 of record LR994589.1, read on the forward strand.
ACGCACTTTTTTTATTTCATATGGACTATATGAAACGTAAAAAAACAAAACTAGTGAACGTTCTCCATTGTCTCAAAACAGAAAGGTAAGACATCTCTAGTAGCGAGTAATCCTACAACTTGTTTAATTGCAACACCTGTCTTGTCTAACTTTATGTATTTATTTACACTGGACTCCAACTTTAGCTCAGTATAGTTTATGTTGACCCAAGAGGAACTGTTTGTTAGTCTCGGAACACACAACTAGGGCTGGCAAAACTTTGTTAATAATGTTCTCCTTTGCACTGTATTAATATTAAGTTGGCAAAGATATGGATGTACAATATACATACGTAATGCGTAAATTAGTAGTATTTTGTTGTAACAGATTCTTAATATCAGCTTTATGCAATAAAACTTAGAGTTGGCAACCCTACACAGTAATAATAACCAAAGCATTTGGACATTTTTCACTTTAATATTTATCTTACATAAAATTTTTATTTATTATAAAAATATAAGGCCGGGTTCGAGTTTTGAATATGCCATCATCACCTTGTCAAAGTGTCGTGTGTAAAAGTATGAATACAGTGTAAAATTGCAAGTAGTTTGTGTATTATTAAGTGTAAGATGAATTTTCATCAAGAAACTGCTCGCCGTAAAGAAGTTAAGTACAACTGGTATGACATCTTGTGACTTCGTTACCATTGTCTTACAATAAAGGGGGTTGTTGCAGTGCCATGAACTTCTTCACGACGAGTTGTGATAAAAAAAATATCTATAGACGCTTCACACGTTAATCTAGCCCCGTGATAAGTATCCGAAGAACTTGTGTTACAGACGTACCAGACAACGGAAATATATTTAATAATGTTATACTATAAACATATTTAAGATATTTATTATATTAATACACAAATTTACACCCATGACCGAGGAACACAGAAAACTTTTGTTCTTCGGCAGGATTCCAACCTGCGCCTTCCTGCTCGAGCACCAACGCGCTCAACTACAGCTCTGAACAGAGGACGTAAAAAAAGATTAAAAAACTATAACCCGACTTCGCAAAAAATGGATCTAAAAAGTCTGAAACAAGAAAATAATTCAATTTGAAATCCAGAAATGCATAGGTACAAAAATGGTCAAGGTAGAGCCGTGGTCGCACCCTCTATTGGCATCGAGCCCTGAATTTTTTTTCTACCGTATTTCGGTGTGAACTATTGCTTAGATTTTATTAGCGGGTACGACCACGGCTCTACCTTGACCATTTTTGTACCTATGCATTTCTGGATTTCAAATTGAATTATTTTCTTGTTATATATATGATAATAGTGCTTGCAAAGACCTATCTTTTGATACCAAACACGAGACAAATATCTTAATTTAATTTTTTTTGGAGATAGTTTTTGAGGTATAATTTTCAAAGTCCAAAATTAAAAAAAAAATTATATAGCCTATGTTACCCGCGGCATTAATACGAATCGATTGACACCTTATTTATCAAAATCGGACCAGTAGTTTAGCCGCTACGAGGGAACATACATACATACATACATACATAGACTGCCAAAATCATTACCCTTCCTTTTGGCTTCGCCGAAGTCGGGTAAAAAGGACACTGTTCATTTTAATAACATATGTTAGCAACCCTGGATGGAAACAGGGTTATGGTGCACGCTATAAAACGTTTGTTCTGAGCTAATCGAATGCTTGATTACCACTCAGTTGTTCGCTTCGACAACACTAGTACTAAATAAACGTATGCAACATTAATTAGCGTAGTGCACTTTTATAGCGTTACCTTTGCTGCTTCGTGTGATTAATCGCAGTTTTAATTTCTGTTCTGAAGAATTGCGATGTGGATGTATGAATCATCAGGATTTATATTGGTAAATATACACTCCCGGTAGAACGGCGGTAGATCTGCCTGTGCAGGAAACATTTTAAAGTTCCGTAAAGTAAAGTAATCGATTGTCATGCTCAGGCGCAGGCAATCATTATTCGTTAAGGTTGGCCTACTGAACGGATTCGAACACATTCACGAAAATCAAACCCTTACTTCTCTATGAATTGCTTCAGTCCGACTGATGCCTCAAGACCAAATTGGATATAGACGTTACGATTTTGCATCCGTACAGTCCGAACTGCAGGCTTACTCCCGACACGATCGAGAATCGAATCAGTTCAATCTCAACCGCTTTTGCTATTTTATTTGGTGGATTACTTTGAAATTAACCAGGATAAAGAAAATCGTTAGATCGTAACTTTCCATATCCTTTTCTTCCTTTCCATATAAGACCATATATAAACAAACGTCAATTTATTCGGGAATAGGCACGATCGAATCTGAATCAAAATCAAATCTGTTTGGAGAGTAAGGCCCCAGAAGGTAGATCGATTCGTAAATGAATGTAGTGAAATAAATATGAAATATATATTGTTGCTGTGTCTCATACGAGTAACAACAATAAATAGCCCTATAAGCCGCGTTCGTTTGAATCAAATAAAGTATATTTCATGTTGTTAAAGAATTTGTAGGCCAAGAACCTGTTAGAGAATGCCACTGCAAACTATTGCAAACAAAGACACAGAGAAAGGACAGAGCGTTCTTTCAGCAATACCTTTTGAAAATCTACTAATATGTATCTTATCTAGGAAGATATATGCCTCTCGGCATTAAGTCCGCCATTGTACGTTGTGCAAAAAGTGTAAATAAATAAATAAATATATAATATGTGCGCTGCGCACCATATCACTTGCTATGTAGGTATCTGACGAACTTGTGTTGCGGGTAGCAGACGACAGGAAGTATATTTAATAGTTTTATACAATATATGTATTGTTTTATTAAATTATATTTACACATATTTGGTACCTACATATACACTGCCCAGAAACAAAACACAATTTATTCCTACAGCGAGATCCGAACCTAACCTAACCGAATTAAAATGAAGAGTCCCCCTATTATACATGTATCTTATCTAGGAAGATATATGCCTCTCGGCATTAAGTCCGCCATTGTACGTTGTGCAAAAAGTGTAAATAAATAAATAAATATATAATATGTGCGCTGCGCACCATATCACTTGCTATGTAGGTATCTGACGAACTTGTGTTGCGGGTAGCAGACGACAGGAAGTATATTTAATAGTTTTATACAATATATGTATTGTTTTATTAAATTATATTTACACATATTTGGTACCTACATATACACTGCCCAGAAACAAAACACAATTTATTCCTACAGCGAGATCCGAACCTAACCTAACCGAATTAAAATGAAGAGTCCCCCTATTATACAGGCCGTCACTAGCACTGCATGGATTCTGCCAAAAGAGAAGTCTTTTTGTCCATATAACGTAAAGGTAACGTCAAAAAATCTTCAGACAAGATGAAGATTCTTAAGATTCAGTATTTAATTCAGTGTGGTTTATTTTACTATGACTAGTAAAATTGAGAAATGTTGGCTCTAAGATAGTTTTCTTACTTTCAAGAGTGCTATTATCTATGCCATGACGGTACGAGTATCTCTCAATCCTTTCTCTAATCTCTATGTCTATGGTAGCAATTGATCGGTAGTAACTGGTATCTGTGATTCTGTCTTTTCGTATTTGTTTCACATTTGTTATACGAAATATTGTACCCTGCAGCAATATACAGTTCATCTTCGAATTGACAGTGGAATTGTTTGAGAGACCGTTAGGTATAAATGATATTCTATATATTTGTGCAACGAAGGAAATACCTTAAACTAATTTTGGCCTAGTATAAGAATATACCACTAGGAGGCCTAATTAGATATTATGAGTGTAGCGGTGAGTGTATATGTCGAAGTCATCTGATTGAATCTACTTTTTGATTGAATGACTAGCGGCTTCATTTAATTCTATTTTTACCAACAAATGAAATGAATCCGAGACAGGGACAAGGGACAGCCATTTTTTTTAACTTCAAAATTTCCGAATGTTTACTATTATAACGCACATTAAAGAAACGAAAAATATATCAACACAATGCTATCTGTACGAGCTGTTTGATGGGATTAAATGACCGCGCTTGTCATTCAAGGAAATAAGCAGATTCAACCAGATGACTGCGACATATACATGTGAGTCATGTCAATTTGTCTTGCAAATGTTGAAAATATAACTAGGTTATTGGTGTCAAAGTGAAATGGTATCAAAGGGACAGCGGCGCAGACGAATAGGTCGCTTTCTGATTTATCGCGTTGGTATGATTAATAGATCGTGAAGTTTTCTCGAGATTAAAGCTAGAACGTTTGAATATTTGAGATGAAATAAATGAAATAATTAACTGATTAGAACATATTATATAATTCATCTTATTTACAACAGTACGTACTTACGATTAAAGATAGAAAGAAAGAGAAGTAGTACCTACAATATTTTGATATTTTTATATAAAATAAACTATTACTCGAGCTCGTCCTTGTCTAAGAAACCAATATAAGACTACGTATAACACAAACAACAAACAAACAATAGACAAACTAATAAGACAAAGCAGATTTGAAGGATAAAGTTATTTGGCGTAAATACAAACTTTGTATCACATTGTTACAGTTACATAATATTATTTGACAGTGCCTATAATACTAATCGTAATATTGTAACATATATGGACGCTTTTATACCACTTAAATCTGGCCGCGTGGTAAGTATGCGAATAACTTGTGTTACGGGTACTAGACAATGAAATACATTTATAATTGCATTGTCATTGGTCCTTGATACGTTCTGCTCTGTATAATATACTAGCTGTGCCCGCGACTTCGTTCGCGTGAGTTTTGAGTGCTTTAACCGTTTATTCAGCGCACGCAACGAAAGTCCCCAAATGTCAATAATTTTCCCAGTTTTTGCAACATTTCTCAGTGTCGCTTCGTTCCTATTGGTGGTAGCTTAATGTAATGTAAAAATGCCTAAAGCCTTCCTCTATAAATAGACTATTCAACAAAAAAATAATTTTTCAAATCGGACCTGTAGTTCCTGAGATTAGCGCGTTTAAACAAACAAACTCTTCCGCTTTATAATATAAGTATATAGGTAGATGTATTTACCCAGAATTCATCAAATTAATTAGACTTCTGGGTATTGGTAAAAATTATGCTCGAAAATCCGTTACGTAAATACATACATACAGATACATACATCCCAAGCTTATAACTGCATGTTAATAGATAGCCATACTATTCGACAGTTTTCCGCTGTCACTTAGTGAAGCGGTCTATCCTTTCTTATAAATAGACACGTTATTGAAATGCGCTTTAATTAATAATACAGCTCGTTGTATCTGTGTCACTGCACCTTGCACTTACAAGCGCTAATTCGCGAGTCCCGCAGTACCGCTAGGCAATAAAGTGCAGATTGATCGCAGCCTAGTAAATCATACCACGTCAAAACCGCGGCTGCGGGGGCGATCGTGCCTCCGCGCGCTTATCGCGTTTACTATGAAAAGTAGTTTAAGTTAAACAAGGTGTAAAAATAAAATGAATGAGGGATAATACTTCAGGGTGTGTATATAATAGATAATAGCTCCCCTCACCGATTTCGGTGTCGGTAGCAGATTTTCATTGAAACCAGGCCAGCTACGCAGGAGTTATAATTATAGTTATTATAAGTGTGCGCAATACACAAATACACAAAAAATGCTCTATGCATCATTCCTTTCACACTATATTCGGCTTGATATATTTTGTACCATGGGGCACACTGTATATTATATATAAGTATATAGTAGATATATATAATTTTACATCGCCCAGGAATGTGCGGCATTATAATACGAGGGAATAATGGAAGAAATTCCACTATTCTGATAATCCAGTGGGATGGATGACCATTACGAGTGGCGAGTGACTAGGCGCAGGACCGACTTGCATGCTCATCCGACGCATGGATCATATTTACTGTCAGATAGGTGATCAGCCTGCTTAGGACAATCCTAACCATAGTAGTAAACAAAATTTGTTGTTCCAAAGCGGAAATCGATTCAACAGCCTCCGAGTCGAGCGTGAAGCTCTAAACCACTGAACTACGAAGGCGTTAAGAGGAAATACTACGAAATTTTTTCCATACAGAAATAGGGGTCTACAGGATTCCTGTTTCCTCCCTGGATAATGCTGCTAGAGTAACAATTTTTTTCCCTAATATTTATGGATATTGTTTGTACGTCACTATTTTTTCCTTTTCTTAATAAATTTATTATTTAAAAAGATATGGACGTTGAAAAACCTAAAAAAAATGGCCAGACTCTCCGCTATGTTTAAACATCTAGGAAACCGATTTGACTGCAATAAACAACAAAATCAAAAAATAGGAACCTAGCACAATTCATTTTTAGCTAATAAAGAAAAAAAATTTTAATGGGTTAAGTTTTGGAGGAGGAAACAGGAATCCCCTAAACGTCGATTTCTGGTACTCTTAATAGGTAATTTCAGTCCAAGTTGCAATTGTCTCTATCGCGCTAGTGCAGGCTAGCTAAGGCACTGCGAGACAGCAATAGATTTTATAAATACCTATTTTGTATTTCTCTCAGCCGTGGTGTTTCCTCTTAAAGGGTAGATTCAAATAACGAAACAGACGGAAGGGATGCAATCTATTACGAAAGCAAACAACGAGAAACGCAATGCCAGTACTGTGATGATCAAACAACGAAAAGCTAAGGACGCGCCACACTAAACTTCCCGCAGACATGCAACCTCTTAACGACCGACTTGCATGTCGGTATGCCAGAATATTTCATTTAACGTTTCCTAAGGATCCGCTAGAAGGTATAATTTGCTTACAGTTGATACAATAAATGTGGTATCTAAGTAGATAATGAAGACTGTAAATAAGAGAATAATTAATGATTGTTGAGTACACGTGACATATTTGAAAATCGATAAATAGTCTACATATTATCCTTCCTTGTGGTCTACTATATATTTGGGCCTAATTTCATAACAATAGGGCCATTACTTTCTGTATGACGAGAAATGGATATCGCGCCGACCGATACTTGTTGAAATCGTATAAAATATAGTTTTAAAATTTTGAGACAATAAATTAAAATAGTCGCCTGAGTCTTGCTTCACTTAAAATACTGTAGTCATTTTCATACTCGCTAAAAGGGTTTTATTTTGCATATTGTTTTAAGTTTAAAATATATCTCATCTTAAAAATATCAATTTATATAACGATAATCCTCATCGAGAAAGTTTCCAAGTACTCTAATTTTCATCTTGCCGCGCGCACAGCCGCGTCGCGTCCCGGTGCGAGATCCGTAACTATAGGCGGCGTGCTCTAACGATACAGCTCGACCCACTTTCCTACAGATCGGATCTCCGACTGAATACATCATACGTTTTGTTCTGGCTGTATAACAGGACTCTATCGTGTACGCGGTACTGTAATCATCTAAATCTAAACGTCGATGGCATATATCGTGCTCCGTTGTCTACAAATAACAGTTTTGACGTTCGAGTGTCCTTTATTAATGTGAAAGTTGAAAGTATGTTGGAATGTTTGAGAGTATGTTATGCGTTAGTTGCAACTTGTGAGGCTGGCAAATAATGACTTGGTCGAAGCTACGAGGCTTGTTAAAATCAATTAATTACAGAAACTTTGGGTTGATGATTCCATGATGCTATGCCTAAATAATTTTGCCTTTCAATTTGTTTTCTGCCTAAACTCCGGGGACGTCTATGAAAAACAAGAGAAGGTGGCGTAAGTTGTACGCATTCGATAAATAATGGTCCGAAAATGCGAAGAATAGAGTATGTATTTGGAAAAAGGTGAGACGTTTGCCCAACAGTGGGACAATAATGGCTGTTGATAATAATAAAACACTAGGTAGTAGGTACTTAGCAGCTGAAATAAGGTGCACCAATTATGTACTTATTTTTTTATTCTACTTTTTCTAGTAGGTGGGTTATTAGGTATTATAATTAGGTACTAGGTACGCGAATTTATCATTAAGGATAATGATATCATAAATGAGTCGTATAGGATCAAACACAGCAATCTGACTTTTGACTTTGTATCGGTACCTACCCATAATAAGGCAAAAGGCAGATTGCTGTTTTTGATTTTATATGACTCAAATCCGCACTCTACAATAACCTAAAAGTGTAAAAGCATTTATAACACTGTTGCACCACAATACAACTAAGTATGAGTCAAGACCGAAGAAATCGGTTCGAATTTCACTGTCCCATGCCGAAGATTTTAAACAATCCGATCGTAATGAGTATCGGGAACCTGTTCGTGTAGTCAAGTGGTTGTGGGAAAAAAGCATGAATGAATGTGAGTTTTTGTTGTGTTGTCACTCGGTTTCCGGCCCTATCGGTCGCACGGAGGCGCGTGGAGAATCGCCGTACGCGTCGGACCGTCCCGCGCAATGAGAGGGTATACGAGTAGAGAAGTCATTTTGACTACTTTGTGCTCGTAGGTACAAACTTGGGTTCCAAATTTAATCAGTGGTCAATACTTATGGGTCAACAAACATTTATCACATTGATTATCCCTAAACTTCATTTCTCGGTGCATGCTATTTGCACGTGCCATGATTATGATAATCTTCGATTCATAAGAAATGACAGACAAAGTATGATTAGATAATACATTAAATGAAAAATATTGATCTTCTGTTAAGGAGATATAGCTTTCTTTTGTCTTATTCTGTCTAAAATATTTTATGCATCTATCTTTGTATTGCCTTTATATACCTAACATGTTGCTTTAATATACATAACAAAGCACTAGGCTTCCTTCTACTCAGACGCCGACTCTCTGTCTAAATGTCGCGCACTTGATCGCGCGCACTACGTCACGCTCTACTGAGCGGTAATGATTTGAAAGACGTTCCGAAATAACCGATCACCATGGTACACGGTGACCTGCCAGATTACCTATTGTGTGGCCGGACACTGCCCCTAAATTCACTGAAATTACTTGTAATTTCACTTGTTGGTTGAGTTTAACTTTTATATATTACTGAATACAGGCCATCTGCCATACCACAAATGATTTTTAATTGTATTTTTTTCTACTACTTCTACTAGTAGTGGGCCATAAGTTCAACTCATACTTGACCAATTTTTTATAAAATGTACTCTGTTGCTATTAGTTGTTAACTCTAATCTAGCAAACTTATCATATCGATCTTCATAAGTCTGAAGACTTTGACAACTTATTGCTCACGCTTGTGCAACGTGCATACGAAGCCAAATAATGACATTCTGCGGCAACAGAAGCACGTAAACTATCTCGTCTCAAATATTTTAAATTCCTTTCACTGATTTTAAATGATCAATACACGCGCTTCAGGACATCAAAAAGGCTAACACATTTCGTGAAGGTGTTAATTTCCCCATTTCGAATGCCACACAATATCAGAAAGCGGTTCACGTAAAACGCTCGTATTTGGCGTAAATGAAAAAAGCGGGAAAAGCAACAGGTAGGCGTCCAATTAGAGAAGGCCGTACTTAAGTAGTCGTCGCGACACCGAGCTTTGACGCGACAAAAAGCGCGGCGTTTCGCTCGCCCCGCCGCCGCGCCGCGCCGCCGCGACAGACGTTTTTGCACTTTACTCTCGAGCCCACTTCGGCTCTCGTTAAATGCTCCGGCCTATATTTTATAAATGCTACAATTAAACGTTATGAAGACGGACTCGATAGACGTTATAGATTCATTTAATGTCGGCTTTCAATTTGTGGTCTTTAAAAAGACAGGGCCATGCAAATTTTTGTCTGAATATGGCGATGTATGAAAAACGACGATTCTCGAAATACATAACAAAACTGATTTAGCTGTACGTAGTAGGATTCGAGCTTACAATTTACACTAACATACTAACTTTCAACTAAGATAATCCATCATTACGTAACCTGTAGTTACCTATTTGTCTAATGAAGTTGTTTAATCTTTGAAACTGTGCCAAAAGATTGTTATTTCCCAGCAATCTGTTAAGTTCAGTTAGTCGAGGAGCGTGTGATGAAATTTTAATGACATAATATAGATCCCGCTTACTCTATTACTCTGCGGAGTATGGAGTAAACACCTATGTCGCGTAGTTGCTTAGTTACGGCTGGCGGCCTGTGTCGTGTACGTAGATATACGAAATAGTAGACATGTCACATGTTGACACGTCTATAATTTCGTAAATGACCTAGATTTAGGCAATGTTCATAGAACAAGAACTGGCTGCCCGAATTTTCATTGATTTTGTTAGGTAGGGATATGAATCTTCCGATACGGATACGCAATAGATATTAAATTATTTCGGATTATCCGTTACGGATATGAAATTTTGGGTTTCCTTTTTACGGTAGCAAAACTTTCATTTCGGTTTCGGTTACGGTTGCGGATATTTTTTTAATCAGATATCCGATAGTTTTTTTGGTTAGGTACGGGTACATATTTATACATATTTATTTGGTCAAATAAGGTAGAATGTTGAGATGTTACAAAATATTAAAAATTTTAATTGTTTCGTGTGGAAAACTAATAAATAATTTTTTTAAAACAAAAATTTGGTTTCAAAAAAATGATTTAATTTTATATTACCTATGGAGGTAGAAACATGTAATGCTAATATTAATCTTAATATTATGAGTAAGAATGAGTTTCAATATTTGACTGTAAGCAAAATTCGATTTGTCACCTCTACAGCCATTAAATTAGATTAAGTATTGTTACATTCATGAGTTTCATATGTTTATATCGCCAACGGTTATTTTCATTTATTTATTCTCTGATGCATTATTTTAATGTTTCGTTTAGTTTGTATTTTTGGACGTATCTTCACACTTCTATAACATATAGTCGTAATATGTGGACCACTAGTAGCAGGCGATATCGCCGCCAGTAGATGATATCGATTTATAACGCAACCAAGTTATTGATCATGTGTACTGATTACGTGGACACAGCTCCCTGATGTTGTACACTTTGTTATTTGTTGTAGCTTGTGTTCGACTAAGGACGTCATCTCGTAAGGACCTTTGCAAAACTGAATTAAAAAAAATGTTATTTTATAAATATAACATATTTTATAGTATAACAATGAAATATAATAAGCAGTCGCATATGCTAATATTATTACTTTTTGATTTGTTGAAAAACAAAATGGCCTTCTCTTAAGGAACAAATCAAGTCTCAAGTCACGGTTTGACGTTACCTACTCACGAAAGATCAGCTGCTCAAGTAGCAGTTTGACAGCTGTTAACAATGCCCGAGACAAATGTTGTCTTGAGCATTTACTAATACGGACCTTAGACTATAACTATCGTATGTACTTGTAATAGATGGAAAATTATATCTATTGTACAAAAAATAACCTACTCAAACAGGTTTCAAAGGTAAAAATAAATAGGATGTTTTAAAGCCTGCAAAACCCCAGTTTTAAAGATAATAATAACCTGATAGTCACAATCTTATTTTAAGTATTAATAATATATTTTTAAGACAGTGAAATAAGTTTAATATAAAAAGTGGTTATAATTTATAGGTCAAAGTGTCGTCAAGCTTAATAAACGATACATTAAATCTATAATTTTACACACGCTGTAGGTAAATCTTAAGTAGCTTATTAATATACGTTTAATTAATATTCGCCGCAAGGTGCCTGTATTTAAGCATATTAAAGTGTTACGACGAATTTTTTATCATCCGACCGACGAATGATGTATTCATTCCCAAACCATGTTTTGCGTTGTTAATGTTAATTTACAGCATCTATCACATATTATGTCCCCATGCTGGGGCTCCGGTCTCTCAGCATGAGGAGGTTTAAATTGTACACCACACTGGGGCCCGTTTAATAAACCAATCTCAAACCCAATCTCACCTTGAGAACCTATTTGAAAACAACGTTTCATTTCACTAATGTTCTTGAGATCTGAGCAACTGTCATTGGTGTTTTCCCGAGACTGAACCTACACCGTCTAGAGTGGGATTCAAGAGTATAATCACTAGCCCACATACCCTTTTACAAGGTTAATTTATATTTCACTAACTATAACTTTTCCAATTTAAATTCTTAAAACGTAGAGCCCATTGAGTAATGTCATTTGATAAATGGTAACATATAAAATTAATGTGTTTTCCTATGCAGTAGCAATAAAATGTGTTCGTGATTACACAAAAATGATTCTTTTAAAATGCTCAAGAATGTTATCGAGCTATATTTGTTTTATGGCCACTACTGTGTGTTACAAATTACTCAATTTTGAGAGCAGTTTTTATTGAGAGCAACCAATTAACATATTGTTATATGTATTTAAAGAGATCATTATAAATCTGGAATTATCTATGTTTACATAAAATATTCTTAATGATATACTTAGATACAATACAAGTAAAGTTTTACCCGGAAAAGTATGTTTTATTCCCGGGCCGGGTTCATTACGCACTGATTTTTAATATAATACCAGCCGTGACACGTTGAGCATACAGACCGTTAAAACCTTTCCTGGACTTCCACGAATATTTCAAGACTAAAAACAGCCGAATCGGTTTAGCCGTTCTCGAGTTTTAGCGAGACTAACGGACAGCAATTCATTTTTATATATATAAGATTAGCTGACCTTGCCCACTGCGTTAATCATAGAAATCGTTAAAACCTTCCTTGGACTTCCACAAACATATCAAGACCAAAAATAGCCGAATCGGTTTAGCTGTTCTCGAGTTTTAGCGAGACTAACGAACAGCAATTCATTTTTATATATAAGACTAGCTGACCCGTGTCCACATCGTTGAGCATACAAACCGTTTAAACCTTCCCTGGACTTTCACCAACATTTCAAGACTAAAAATAGCCGAATCGGTTCAACCGTTCTCGGGTTTTAGCGAGACTAACGAACAGTGATTCATTTTTATATATAAAACTAGCTGACCCATCAAACGTAACGAACGTAAATTTTTTCGGGAGTACGAGCCGCGATCGAATCTGAATCAAAATCGAATCGGTTTGAAGAGTAATGCTCCCGATCTCCTGTGTCTGACAGAAAAGATGATCTCATGCGTCGGATAGGCGTCATAATCATCATGTAACATGTTAATGACGATATGGTACCTGATACGGTTGACGGAGCGGCAATGATTAAGAGGATCATGCACGAACCCGGGGTCGCCGTCGTGTGCAGACGGATGTAGGCGACATTTAGCTTTCTAGAACAGTCCAAAGTGCATATACTTTCGCCATTTGTTACTTCATACTTGGGTATCGGTTCCTTTTAAGGGAAGGGACCGAATCTTTTGTCTTAACTTAAGAGTTTGGTGTTGCCTTGTCTGCTATTTTATTTGGTACCTATTATTTGGTATATAAATAAAAAATAATATTTTTTTTTCCAAATGAATCTTAATAAGTTATTTTTGGAAAGACAACAAGAAAAAAAAACTACCACCGGTTCAACCCAAACCCGCCTAGAAAAACCGGCGTACAAAATTCGCACGGGCCATATTTTAGCAAAAAGATGGAAAATTTATCTTTTTTAAAAGTATATATTTTTTACAATGTAACTTAATGTAATATTAATATTGAAAAAGTTAGGAACAAGTATTAAATATATAGCGTCCATAGATATTATTATTATAGTTATAACTAAGTAGAAAACGGTTGATTATGACTACACTGCAAATTTCCCTACAAAATTCCCTCAAAAATATTTTTTCTACTATTTAGTAGAAAATATGATTGAAATTAGTAATTGGTAGCAAGCAGTTAATAATTGTGATATTTATACTGTAATTTGTTTGTTACAGGTACTTACTACGCACGTGATACAAAGTTTGGTACAGTTTTATTATCTACTTTGTGATAGAGTTATAATATGGCCCATACTTTAGGGAGGGTAAATAAACACAATTTTATGAGTGAGTGCTGCCATCTATAGTCTTTGCACGTTTCTAATAGTGGTAGTGAATCATAACAAAGTAAATATGATGCATAGATATTCCGACTGCCGAGCACACTAATTACTGTAAGTGATTCAATATTGTACCGAATATGCTGACTTTTAGAGAGCAAAATATTACTCTTTGTATAGTATGTTCCAATTTAATTTGATCTATATGTAAAAAGGACAGAAAATTATATTCGACCAAATTGGTGTGCCCGCGGAATCAGTGAAATTTAAATTGTAATTATTATGGCCGCTCATACTGAGTTGTTTACAATTGTTTAATTGATCCAATTCAAAGATATTTATAATTAGAACGAACTATGGAGTGGGTGGCATTTAACCATATTTTTTTTTTATCTAGAATCTACACTAAGTGTAAGAAAAGTCAAGTAGCAGTTGACTACTAAATATTCAATTACGTGAAATCATCATATGTTATTACCCGCAACTAAGTGTGCGCAAAGAAAAGTTTCCTAGGAACCGTATATTTTGCCGCTAAGAATAGACGATTTTTGTCCTCCCTAGTCTTATCTGTATCTGTGATAAATATTATAAAGCGGAAGAGTTTGTTTGTTTGTTTGTTTACATGCGCTAATCTCAGGAACTACTGGACCAATCTGAAAATTCTTTTTTTGTTGTACCTATAGTCCAGCTATAGAAGAAGGCTTTAGGCTATATAACATTACGCTGCGACTAATAGGAGCAAAGAGTCAGTGAGAAATGTTTAAAAAACGGGGCAAATTATTCACATTTAAGGACTTTCGTCGCGTGCGCTGCTTATACAGTTTAAGTTAATCCAAAAATATGTATGAAACAATTATTTCTTTTGAATGATGATATATCGCGATAGTGTTTCCGACAACCACGCGAACGAAGTCTCGGGCACAGCTAGTCTGTGATAAATTTCTTCAAAATCAGTGCAGTTTTCAAGCCTATTTAATACAATCAAACAAATCTTTCCACTTTATAATATTATAATATTACTATGAAATACAACACGTCTTCCACGTACGTAGCGCTATTACTCATAGGTGCGATTCTTAACACCTAACTGAACAAGTAGGTAACTTATACCATGAGAACTGCCTTGTAAATTTTCTACTTAATGAGACACTCAATGCGAGTCAGTTTTGATTTGTGGCCAAGATAACGGTGGCTGGTTTTTGTTAATTTCAATAATCACAGTTGGTCAACCCCGTTTGTGATTGGAGAGATAAGTGTGCTCGATAGTCTAGGTATCACGCCCTCGTGGTCCAGAGGCTTAGACTTAGAGCTTAGTTCTCAACTTTTGAGGTCATGAGTTCGATTCTCGCGTCGTATTGCCTGGTAAGAAGATGATCTATTACACATAATAGGAAAGGCATGTTAAATATTGCTCCTGCCGCCTGATACCCCACCACGTGCTGGTTACCCAGCTATTGTGTATTACGTACACACTTGGGCGTAAAATAAATCCTTTGTTTGGTCTGGTTTCAATGATATCACCGACACTGAAATCGGTGTGAGGAATTAAGGTAAATATTTATGTTGTAATATTGCTGACACTGTTTTAGATAGAATATTACACACTAATCAAGATTAGGTTAAATAACTTTGTAAATTAATAATAGGTAATTAAGTAAAATGATACCTGGTCAGTGGTCAGCCTTACATGAATTCTATTACATTTTCTTGTTATTTTTACTCCAGTTTCAAAAGGCGCAAGGCATTCTAACACAGTTATTAAAGTAAACACAGTTTTACACAATATAAAACACGCTTAAACGAACCAGACTAATTAAATTTAGAATTAGTTCTCGTGTTGAAGGCAGTAAACTTCTAAACCTAATTGCCGTCTAGAACAAATCGATATCAGCACTCGAGCAGCCATTAAACTGATTTTTGCACTATTACTAGTGTTGATTAGTTGATTACAATTCCATTATTATTATCAGCTGTCACCCCCAGCGCGTGCAAAAGCGACACGTCGGCAAAGTGATATGGGATGTTTATGAGCGCCTCCGTGGTCTAGTGGTTCGAATCCCGCGTTGGAACAACAAAATGTTGTTTTCAAGTTTGGTTAGGACAATACAGGCTGATTCACCTGATTGTCTGACAAGAAAGATGATCAATGCGTCGGATGGGCATGTAAAAAGTCGGTCCTACGCCTGTTCTCTCGCCAGTCATGTCGGTTTACCGTCCCACTGGGTGATGAGAGTAATAGGAAGAGAGAGTGTCTTTGTGTATTGCGCACACACTTGAGCACTATAAAATAACTCCTGCGTAGCTGGCCTGGTTTCAATGAAATCGGCTACCAACACCTATATGGGATGTTTGGCACGAGAAAGCTTATTGAAATAACTCTCGTCACCGTTTTGGCAACTGCCTCTAGGTGGGCTGGTGAGATCAGCGAAAACTCACATCTCATGGTAAATTATAAGGTACGTTTCGGTCGGTACACAAATATACTACTGAACACTTTTAGACAAGTGCTCAGCATAATTTGCCTAAAACAATAAAGAAAATGCATTTAAGTATCCATAGAAAATAAGAAAGTTTTGCAACTGGAACAACATGCAGAAATATGGTTGATTTTAACATTTAGAAATAATGGCAAGCATAATAATAGCCACCGGCCAGTACTGCAGGACGGCAATTTCATAAATCTAATATTATGTTCGCAGTGACATATTCCGTATGGGCAGTATTGTTTGTATTAGCAGGTTATTTAATATTAGTTATATTACTCTTTTTGTAAGCCTTCTTATTTGTTGTAATAATTAAGTACTTATTTAAAGAACATTACACGCGGTACCCAACAACAATGTACGAGTACGAGGATCTAGATTCTAGAAATATACATAGCATTAACAAGTTTTGTAGTCATCAAGTTATTTCAATGTTCATTAGTAACGTGACAATACTTTTCCCACCTAGTCGGAGCTGTGTAAAAACGCAAATGACCAAGCATTACCTTAAACGGACTGTGTGCAGCGTACCGCGCATAACTCCCGGAATATCGGACTGGTGAAAAATTAATAACACGGTCTTGTGTACTCGTGAATTCATTAATTAGGACCTTTAAGCAAAAACGGGGACAAAAAGTGAACAATAAAAAAGTCTAAATGATGTTCACCCGCTGCTAATAAAATCTACAAGTAGATTAATTTGGATTTTTTTGTCAGATACTTAAAACTAGAAGTCTTTAACTAGAAGTAAATTATTTTGGAATTTTTATTTATAGTTCTTCTGTCCTACGTTGTTTTGTCCTAACACTCCTCACTATTTACTGCAATAAAATAATTACACCTACAACCTCTACTATGTAGTAGAGGTTGTAGGTGCCGGTGACGTAGTGTTGGTGGTATAGGACACCTGAAACTATATATGTAAACGATTCCTAAATCCACTGGAACACACAAAAAAAAACTATAATCTGTACAGCCGACAAGCATTGGCAGTTGACCGAACTGTGCAGTTTTATCGTTTGGTGTGTAGCAGGCATAATGAGGTTTGGTTTGGATGGTAAACATACCAGGATTTTTATTTCATAACTCCAACATTCATATCTACTAAAACTACCGATCTCGATTATTATAATTATACTGCGCCCCGTGAAAGGATTTTATAATTGTACGACACTAATTATAAAAATAGTTCTAGACTAGTGTAAGTTATCGTAAAGTTTTAAGTTGATATTAAGTTTAGTTAAAGCCATAGATAGAAGGAAGTGAATAGATATGACATGGCGTTACTCGGTTATCATGATATTATATTTATTACTAAAATAAACTCAATTAATAATGATTACAAAAATTACTTTAAATTTTATATGAAACTCGGAGTTCGATATGTGTTTCAGTCGAAAAGTCTAAACGTTTAAACCTCTTCAAATAAATAATCACATCGTTGGCAGTATTGAATTATAATAATTAAATGATATTTTTTCCAACGCCAGTGTGAGTTGAACGGTTCAACTTGAACCTGAAGATCTATCTCGCCGTTTTGGCCTCTATGAGAGCTAGGCGCTAGCACAGGCGATGAACGAGGGCAGGCCTCAATAAATCAACGCCGTACGAGTGTATTTCTTTCGTAATCAGCTCATATCGGCGCTCGCCTGCCCGCCTAATTATTGTCGACTTTTACGATCGCCCCTAACGAGTTTTCACTTGGAGCCAATCACGATTTTACGGCGGTGCAGTTGGCTTTTTAATTATTGAACGTTTTTCGAAAATACCACACAAGGATGCTTGTAGCCTTATCAATTTCGCAAAATTATTGGGTCAAAAGCCGGGTGTAATTTTATGCAAATACTTAATTTGTGTCTTCCGCAAAGTAACTTTTATGTTGCTGGGTAATCAAACGAAACCCTAAATATATGAGCTGTAGGTTGACGTAGTTATTTTTTCATAATTTAACATATTTAATATTATCTACTGAATTCTGCTAAGAAGTTTAATATGTTTTTTTATCTGTAGAACTATGACTTTTATGAAAATAATTGCTTTCATTAGTGTGTTAACCTTCTTTCTAAGAACTTCTTTACCCCTAGTAGAACTCACGTCCAGGCAGTTCTAATCTCTTTCGATATCTGAAATGACCAGCATTATAATATCAGTACGGTATATGAAATTCTTCAGAAGCGATACAATAGCGGCTACCGTACAAAAATATATTTGCATGCTGATAAATTAAAGTTATCTGTCGGTCGTCGATTGTACCAGCGATATTACTCGATCATATCTGGGATACGCGGCCATTCTTGTACCACGTCGGTACAGCTGGATTTATCTCATACGGTTTTTTCTCTCTTTTTCTTCCTACAGACCTGATGCGTCATATTTTTGTTTATAAAATAGTTTATTTCGTTAAATATTAATTTGTACCAAGCGTAATTCATTTGTTGCCTTTTAATTAAGGTATTGATTAAATGCTTTACGTATTTATGTATGTACTATATTTTGGGTTTATTTGTTTATTTCTCTATCAAATTAAACAATATTTTGGTCTATCAAATTATGGTGTTGTTAAGTTAATATTTTGAGCTTATTAACGTAAATTGCTTTATTCCTCATGTTACTTTAGATGTTAGATTTATATAATATTTGAGAGCTGTTAAGGATATTAAATTGAAATACATAATATTAAAATATATCTTAACATCAAAATCTTTAAGTATCTTTGGATATTTGATTAGAAAAGAATAACCATCATGCTTAAAGAAAACGAAATTTTCACACTTGTGATCATCGGTAAGTGTCGTTATCTTGTAAGTTATGATAGATTATTTACAATAACAACCGCCTTTGCTATTTCTAAGTAATCCGCCGTTACATACACACTTATCGACCGCAAGTTGGTTTGCTCATTAATATACGAGTATTTAGATAGTGGTAGAGTCAGTAACAAATATTTTCCGTATCTAATCATCTACTATCTCAACATCGCGTATCGTTCATCTCATACGTCGAGGTGTCCGAATTTTGGGAGCGTAAGCAATTTGTCAAGTTCTATGTACGTTTTGTTAACGGTACCGCGTTCGCTCATACGTATATCGGAGGTCACTTGAGCGTTTTTATACTATCCGATATCGGTTAGAACTAAATTTTATGGTATATGTAGTAGCCGATAACCGATAGGTATTAAAGCCCACATCTTGAAAAGTAGATCCGTAATATTAGATACTGATGACGACAACAGATAGACATATCGGATCAAATGGTCTAAAAAGTTAAATATTTGAATATGTATCTATGTAGTATTTACTTTTCAAGGGTAAGTAAATATATTTAATTTTGAATTAGATATAATATGTAAGGTTATAACATAGAAAACTTAAATGTATGGAATACGAAAAATACGTAATTTGATATTTTATTCATTACATATTTTCATGCTCCGATATCGCATCGACGACTGATACCGATATAGGATCGGATAATGTAAAACCGCTAATCGTTTATCAACCATCTCGTACGGTCAACAAAAAGTGTGCAGTAGAAAGTTATTATTTTATCAGCTAATCGTTAAGCAATAAGCATTGATGCTCTTACTCACGTGGTAACTGTAAACTTAGCTTTTAATGCCTTTTTAAAATAGCAATAAATATTTCTAATATAGCATAATAAAGAAAAGCAATTATATAGTATACTATGATTTTATGTATTTCTTTGGACCACGCATTAAACAAATTGATAAAATCTTATCAACAAGAAAGTGGTAGATAAACGTCTAGTGCGTTTAAAATAGAAATGGAAATAAATATAAAAGGCGAACCTGCCACTCAATCAGAGTGCTTGGCAAAAAGAGAACCACATAATGACGATACAATGATGACACTGGGGACCGTTTATAACGATACTAAATTAAATTGATCTGTTTTTTTATTCCGTAAAACACAACACAAAGAATTCGCTCAGTGTCGCATTTATCTCAATTTGTTTGGAGTCCGTAATTTATTTATGGTAGGTTTCATTCGGCGTTGTTTTTTTTTATTTATTGATACATTTACTCGATATAATTCATTTATTTTCCATTAAAATACAACGCGCAAAACTCATCCGACATCCCAGCATATGACAATTTATGGAGCATCGAATCAGGTTATTTACGAGTTGGATTCTTTTAAACGGTATCATTATTATAGATAGCTGCAGAATTTTTTATATTAGGCACCTATTCATTAACCAAAAAAGGACAATGAAAACATCAATTTTGATATGTTTTAGTGTGCTGGACTTATACGGCTTTTTGTTTTGGTTTGAGTATACTCGTATTTTAGTAGGAATTTCCCTTTGGGGAGCAAGCGATGGATTGGGTGGTAGAGAACAGATGCTATACTTTTTGTTAATATTACTTAAAATAACCATGTAAAAATATTATACAATACTCAGACCAAACAAAATGACTCTTATTCATTTACGTGGTTTGCAGAACTCGCTTTGTCTTCCTTTTTAATTTAGTTTCATTCCTGATATGCCAATACGCAAGTGTATAGCCATCTCTCGTTAAAATATAAAATTCGTAATTATTAATTTTTGTGGTTTGAAAAACTCTGTCTTTATTTGGTCTAAAATACAATAGACATTTTTTCATCAAGTTCTAAACTTGCATATGATGCTAGACATTTTCAGCATATAAAGTACTATACTCATTTTCAGTATATAAAGAATTATACTCAATATTAATGTTAATTTTTGTGGTTTGCAGAACTCTGTCTTGACTTTTTATTTGGTCTAACATATCATATCATACATTCCTAGCACAAGTTCTATAAGAAGCATATGGGTACATCTGCGCTCAAAATATGAAATTCAGTATTTATCATTCTTGCGGTTTACAGAACTCTATCGAGTTCACTTTTTATTTGGTCGAAGATACCTGATATAAAAATTCTAGACCTTACATAATTATGATGCTAGTATTAAATTCATTATATCTCGCATCATACCACGGTTTGTTTTATGCGTGGGCGACAGAGAGGGACAGAGAGGGAGGGAGAGGGACCGGTCCGCCAGCACCCCGCGGCTTTACGAGGTGTGAATCTTGCTCACTCCATTTCCTACACGACAACTTTAATTAGGCGATTTATTAAAATCGTCATTACCATACTGTTTCATGCCTCGTTAGACATTGCAGTGAAAGTGTACTGGTTACATGTTAGATGTTACGTAATGTTCGATTTTGTCAACTGAACCTCGTAAGGGTGAAGAAGTGATATATATTTCGCAGTCATCTTATTGAATCCGCTATTTGAATGAATGACTAGCGCGTTCATTGAATTCTATTTTTAACAACAAATTCTATGAATCCTAAACTAGGTCAACTAAAAAACATATTTTATTTTTAAACTTACCAATTTTCGAATTGTGTACTATTATAACTACTAGTGTAACGTAGGTACATAAAAGTAAATTAATCAAAAATATATCATCACGTTGCTATCTATACGAACTGTTTGACGCCATTAAACGACCGCTCTAGTCATTCAATCAAATCAGCAGATTCAACCAGATGACTGTGATAAATATATATATATTCCAAAGTTAGTTAATAATGAAAAAATTACTTTGATAATGCAAATAGTTGTCAAAGTATTACCTTTTTGTAATAATAATAGACAAGACAAAATGTTATTGTATCTAACATAAGTATATTATTTAATTAATTAACCCTTAACCACCTAGCATAGGTTATTGTCACACTACCACCTAATTAAAGTAATAACTAGTTTTAGGAACTTCTTTGTACTTGTTTTTGAATATTTAGTAACTAAAGAACATGAAATAAATTAAAAATAATTAATAAAAAAATAAATTAACTAAAATTGCAAAGCCTAAACTAACAGGTTTTCACGGAAGAGTAAACATAATTTATTTGAGCATTACAGGCATATTATAGTACTCTGTTTTGCGTTTTTTTTCGAGAGTAGCATGTGGAAGAGTTCTTAATATCGGACGAAGCAATTTCGCAAATTTCGGCCTGTCTTTTTATTAGTCTGACTACTACTATTGAGTCTGACCAGCAACTTTCTTCTATCACAAATGTTCTATGCTTATATCAGACTCAACATCGCTACATTTGTCATTTGGAACATTTTCGTCATCTGACAATTCTTCTTCTAACCACCGCTGGATGATTCTGTCCTTAGAATCCATTTTTAACTAAAACAAAAAAAAAACTCAAATCTTAATTAGTCACGCAACCACCTAACAGGGGTCTCTTAGACTCCCGGTGACAGTTTTTTACTCACCAAAGACAAACGCGTACACGTGCGACTGCGACGACCTGCACCACGGCATCGAGGGACGCGGGGAAAAGGTACAGGAACGAACAAGTTTAGACAACACTCCGGAGCAAAAATATTCACGATTATAAATTCGTCCGGGTCTGTGAGACGTATGCTAGGTGGTTAAGGGTTAAAAACGTTAAGTAAAAAAACAAGTATGAGTGTGTAACATTAATAAAAAAAATGTAATCATACACTATTTAAATATTTGACACGTTATAATGACAGGCAATTTCGAGGTGTTATTAAATGTTTTTTGTCGTAGGTGTAAAAATAGAGATATAGACAGATTATGATGACATCCCAACTAAAGACTATGGTTATAATAGGAATATTGCTAGATTTGGCGAGACATCAATAATTTGATCATTATTCAAAAAGAAGTTTTTATAAGTTAATATGAAATATTTGATTTATTTACGCAAAATCATTGATTGGTACGTTTTAATTCACTTTATTTATGCAAAACGTTTTTAATCTTAAAATTATTTATATTAAGCTTTTGTCGGTATTCCACGTCTCAATCTGCAGCTATTATTGATTGTGATTATTAGTGATTAACTATGAAATGTCTAGTTTTTATTTATGAGACCACAATATTGTTCTTTATGTATATTCTATCTATATTTTAATTTTTAAATTAAATATGAAAGAGCTTATTTGCTTTTGATATTTTTACTGTTTGAGTAGTTATCGAACATCAGCGGAGACCGCGGACTCATAGAAAACCGACGTGAAGTTAATCCCAGGTCAGAGTTTTCGCAAAACAGTTGGAATTAGCAAATTTAATAAAATTACAGGTCGCACGTGTGGCTACAAAGTACGTACATAATAATATTTTGTGTACTTTCGGTTCTCGGTGGAAAGTAAAGTTATATTATATACAGTAAGTAACTGACCCGTGCCCACTTTGTTGAGCATACAAACAGTTTATGATGAACCTTCCCGGGATTTCCACGAATATTTCAAGACTAATAATAGCCGAATCGGTTCAGCCGTTCTCGAGTTTTAGCGAGACTAACGAACAGCAATTATTTTTTTTTCTTATACATCATATTTATGATGAAACAAAAACCTATATAAGTCGGAACCGGTCGTGTATTAAAATAAATTGAATGTAAAGTAACTAATAAAGTTTAAAAAGTGCAACAGTCCACAGTAATAACATACTAATGTTATTATTACTGTGTGACGCAGTGACGTCATTGTAATTTGTAAGTTTTGTAACACAATTGTGTAATTGAAATAACTTAAATGCACAAAAGTAACGTTTGGAGTGGAACTAATTAAAAGTTTCCTTCCATACTAATAATTCGTTTTACTGTCAGAGTTTGAAGTCGTTAATTTTAATTAAAGAAAACGCGAACGCCAGTTGTAATGATATTAAAGAATCTGCTAAACTTCGACATTTCGTTTGTGGGTGACCGTTATTCAACTTTAGGGTGCCTACCCTCGGTCTAGTTTTTCTAGGCAGAGTATTTCACCGATTTTGCCGAAGTTGTTCCAATATACAAATGACGCGTGCGGGAAATCACGCCTCGGTGGTCGTCCCACTGGGTTATGAGAGTAAAAGGAGGAGATCTTTGTGCATTGCGCACACACTTGGGCACTATTAAAATAACTCCTGCGTAGCGGGACTGGTTTCATTGAAATCGGCTACACCGAAATCAGTGAGGTGAGCTATTATTATTGAAATCAGTATGTTCCATTTATCACTTATGAAAAGTCTGTCTCAAAAGTGTGCCGTGGGGTGGGCATCTTTAGAGTTGCAGAACTCCCTTCGAAACTCGCGGAATGTAGATTAGGCATAGCGTTATCTAAATTTAATTGATTTAATTATGGATACCGAATTCGATAAAGAATCTTTGAAACTAATTTGTATAATCCAAATCAGTCCAAACTTTGTTTTTACTCGAAGAAATACAAAAAAATACTTTGAAAGAATACACTTTTATAAAGTAAAATCCATTTTGGTAAAAAGAAACAACACGGATTATAAACAAGGTTTGCTTCTCTGAATGAATAGTAGTTCCTGGAAATTTCTTGCGACTGCGAAAAATACTTGTGGGTCGACGGTTAGAGCGGCGTTCAAGTGGAAGTGGTCGTGGTTCAATTCCGCCGGTGAACGAATGGTATCAATGCTGCGATGTGTATGATCCTTTGATATTCCGGTTAGTAAGTGTTGATAAGTGTGCACAATAAGTAGTTATGTAAAAATTAAGTTTTTTTTACTTTGTTTTTGGGGTTTAAGGTTTTGTTTACGTTTGGATGTTAATTTATCTATCGGCGTACTATACACATGTATGTGTATGAAGGCGAATGTATGTGAATGAAGTAAAATGATATCCCCTCGTCTTAAATTTTAATTTTTTGTGGTTTACTTTTTTATTGCGTTCTATTCGGCAAAGAACTCAAAAAGTTCATAATTAAATTATTAATCACTAGCTGACCCGTGCCCACTTCGTTGAGCATGGAAACCGTGTAAACCTTCCTGGGACTTCCATGAATATTTCAAGACCAAAAATTGCTGAATCTGTTCAGCTGATCTCGAGTTTTAGCGAGACTAACGAACAGCAATTGATTTTATATAGCCTATGTTACTCAGTGATAACGTAGCTTTCTAATAAAAAAAGAATTATTAAAATCGGTCCAGTACTTTTTGAGTTAAGTCGTTACATACAAAAATACAAATCTTTCCTTATTATATTATAAAGATAATATTAGTGTAGATAATCGAATTTTCACCGTAAGTGCGAAATATACAGTGGTTCACACTACATTGCGATTTATCATTAGTATATTGGGCTTAGCGATGTAAGAAACTAACGCAATATCAGACCCACTTTTTCCCAGTCATCCGCCTCATTCGTACGCCACATTTGTATCCAGCTCCTAATTCTGTTCCCTTCTTTTGGCCGCGTATTAATCTTCCAGTTCCTTCGCGTCTTTGATTAAGGCTCGCTTGATGTATTCTCTGCGCGCTAACCTAATGGAAAGTCATACGTCAAGTTACCTTATTGGTCGCTGGATTACGCCGATTGGACGAGTTAATATAAGGCTTTGTACTAGTTCTTCAACGTTCACAAATTTTCTGGCCTTATGTTCAAGGCTTTTAACTGATTTAATCCAGTTTTTTTAGTTAAGAATATGACGTATTACCAGTTTGCTCGCTTCTTGACATAACTTTTTATAGACTTATTTTTTTTTTGTTTAAAATATAGTTATCATATAAAAGCAAATAACATTAAAGTACCAAATTTAAAATAACTAGCTATTAATGTAAATATTACCGCAATATAGTATGTAAATATTAAGATAGCCTTCGACGATAAGTAAAATTTTTATTCGGTCGCGAAAGAAACCGCATTTTGTTTATGCTTATATTAACCAGACGATAAGAGGTTTAATTTATTTATCGAGATAAGACATATTTCGTTTAAGAATAAGGTTCATGGTCATAAAATATTGTCTAAGTAATAGCCAATCACGACTTATCTCTATTACTTTTGGTCGTTTGCATGCAAATCATAACTGTGAACGTCTTCGGTCCGAGGACGGTGTGGCTTAGGCTGCTCACCCACTTCCTACTTTCTGTAGGGCAGTTTTTTTTGTGACTTTATAATAATAATAATAACAATAATATCTTTGGACGCTTCACACCACGTCAATCTGGCCCTGTGCTAAGTATCTGAAGAACTTGTTTTACAGGTACCAGGCAACGGAAATATATTTAATACTTTTATACTATACACATATTTAAGTATTTATTATATTTTACACAAATTTAATACACATCCATGACCCAGAAACGTTAAAAACTTTTTGTTCCCTCGGCGGGATTCGAACCCACGACCTCTCGCTCGAGCACCAACGCGCTCAACCACTGCGATCGTCAAGTTTATATAAGACGAGTGCGTCGCACTATTGAAATTAAAAAAAGTATATTTTATTTTTCATCTACGAGTCTACTAGAGTCGGTCATGAGTATGCCATGGTCGGGCAGCCTTAATACTGTGCGGACAAGCTTTCGTCTATTTGTAGGAATTATGACTGACTTTTGTTTATATTTTGTCGCGCAAAGAATACTTATGTAAACAGTCAATAAGAATTGGTTTAACCTGTTTCACAACTTTTAGCTAGGCGACTTTGACACTGGGTAAATACTTTTCTATTCTACTTTGGAAGATAATGTGGGACGTAAGTTTACTTTAGTTTACACATTATTGTCACTTTACCTTCACAACCTCGTATCTATAAAACTACAACTTTTCAGTAGAGTCAAAAAACTAATTAATTTTAGATTTTATTATGAGATGGATTTTGTTTTAAATTAGGTTTAATTATGTACAGTATCCATCCAAAATCCATGTCGTAATAAAATCTAAAATTATTAAGTTTTTTGACTCTACTGAAAAGTAGTTTAACCTCTTCGTCAAAGGCCGGCAACGCACCTGCAGTTCCTCTGGAGTTGCGGATGTTTATGGGCGTCAGGATGCACTTAACATCAGGTGAACTGCCTGCTCGTTTGCCCCCTTTTTCCATTAAAAAAAAAAAGTAGTAGTTTTTTAGACACGAGGTTGAGAAGGTAAAGAAGTGATAGTGTTGTAACCCTGTATTTTTAAAGGACTATAATTAGAACTCTAATTGCATTGACAATGTTTCGTCGTACTTATGTCAAAGTCTACCTGGCAGCTCACACCGTCAAAAATCGCTGCGTTTCATTGCAAGAGTTCGGTTTATTACCGAACTGCAAGCTCATGCAATGAAACGTGTGTCTTCTTGTCTAATGAATAAAGTTCAATTTTGAATCGCTATCTTTGAAATGCACTGCTGCGTCTCGTTTGGTGTGGACTGACGCAAATTTTAAAGAAGTCAAAATAACTAAACAGTAAACATGTAATCTTTCCTAAAAATACTGTTCACGAGTAAAGAAGAGTTCGGCACCCAAGTTCATCCTTTCGACAAACTTTGAACCGCTCGACTGTTCATCACCTGTACATTAGTACTATACAGATTATTGAAGTGACCTAGTGAAGAAGAAGTGGGATAGTTTCCGAACCGGTGATAGGCATAATGTAGGACAATTGAAGACATGAATCGATGAAGGTGTCGCAAAAAAAAATACACAGAAAATTGAGTTTAAACAGTCACTTAGGCCGTGTTTGACCAAGCAATGTTTAAGTTAACGCCTTGTTAAAATACCATGCCTTCTCATTCATTGACAGGAAATACGAGAGGGATAACATGATATTTAACGAAGGATTAACTTTAACATGGCTTGGTGAAACACGCCCTTAACATTTTACGATATGTAGTAACGTATTAATTCTAGAGACGGGACTTAAGATTAATGTAATATTAATATACTTACTTAATACTTTACGTCGTACTCTAAAATGTTTAAGGCGAGGAGTAACCGCAACTAGCGCCACTCTTTTTAAAATGAATTTTACAATGACACAAAGGTCTTATTAAAAAAAGTAATCGGTTCAAACTTTAAGTAAATAGCTAAACTAATTTATTATAGTAATATATAGTAGTTAAACTAATATTATGTATTATATCTCGTAAGTAATAACTAAAACGGCCGTTTAAGTTATTACTTACGAGAGTAAATACAGTATAGGATTTAGAGCTGTAATTAAATGCCAATAAATTAGTTTAACTACTTACTTAAAGTTTGAACCGATTACTTTTTTTAATTAGATCGTTGTGTCATTGTAAAATTTATTTTAAAAGAGTGGCGCTAGTTGCGGTTACTCCTCGCCTTAAGTGGCAGTTTGATTTGAACTAAATTTTATCAAAATCATAATTTTGCTGTACATCACTTTTATCCATTCATGTCTTCAATTCTATAAGTGTTGTTTAATAACCTATATGGAAATAAAAAGTTTTGATTTGATTTGACCATCAATTCAAACGCACTGAGCCTATTTTATAGTGAGCTATATGGTATTATTATGGTAAATGTGTAGGAAAATCTCAAGATGTGACTTAACAAGCTTGTCTATATTCCGAGTATCGTAAACTGTTATCTCTGGCCGAGTAGCCGGCTAAAGACACTTGGCCGTAAAATTGTTATTGCTAACTAAAAGTCACGTTAGCAACAAAGATTCCAAAATATATAGTCTGTTACGTTTTAGTGTTTCCATGTTCTCTTATTTTGAATACAGATGAGTTAAAGAGCGCTATCTCACTCTTTTATAGTTGAGTGTGGTATGTAAAGTTAATAGCTTAGGTTACAATTAGTTTGCATGTGAGCAGTCGTAAAATAATAGGACCTCTCTCAGAAAGGCGATTACGTGCGTCAAGTCATGTGCTTCGACTCAATGGTACGAGTTTAGCAAGCAGCCTAGTACGATACGCGCTTTAGATAATTTTCAAGAACATTTCAAGACCGAAAATTCGGCTATTTTTGGTCTTGAAATGTTCGTGGAAGTCCAGGGTTTAAACGGTTTGTATGCTCAACGAAGTTAGCACGGGTCATCCTTTGGAATTCCACGAACATTTCAAAACCAAAATAGCCGAATCGCTTCAGCCGTTCTCGAGTTTTAGCGAGACTAACGAACAGCAATTCATTTTTATATATAAGACTAGCTGACCCGTGCCCACTTCGTTGAGCATTAAAAAACCGTTTAAACATTCCCTGGACTTCCACGAACATTTCAAGACCAAAAATAGGCGAATCGTTTCAGCCGTTCTCGAGTTTTAGCGAGACCAACGAACAGCAATTCATTTTTATATATAAGATAATAATAATATAATATTACCTAGAGTTGTATCTCGAATCGAGCGTAAGCATTGTGCGTATTATTCTCGGTTAGTGTGCGCATTCAGGGCCCTAATTCTCAGGGCCCGAACTCAGTTTTTACTATCGGTCTGTCCCGCTCATGCAAATGAGATTTACCGCGCGTGCGAGCGGGATATACTAATATTCGAGCTTTTTTCCACTGCCCAAGAATCGTGCTCCTGGACACAGTCATTAGCTATAGGAAGTTAATAGTCGTAAGGATTCTTTAACTTCAGAATTTTACGATACCAGTAATAATTTAAAAGGTATATAAAATAACCGCAACCAGTGCTACTTCTTCATCATACCTGTTTTAATGAAACTATTTTATGTGTGTTCTAAAAAGGTAGTATGCTGTATTACGAACATTTCTTATTATATAATCGATGTATTCAAGCGGTGTTCTTTTCGTGTTCTTTTCAAATGCGACTAGTGCGCCTGCTTATATAAAAGCATTATTTAATAACATCAAATGTATTGAGAACACAAAAAAATTATTAACGCTTTTCAACGTGGAAATTGACAATATGTGTGTCCGCGGTAGAGCGTCTATTGTGGACGGTCGGTAGCGGCTTTCATTATATCGAATGAATTGCCGAACAACATAATGGGCGGGCAGCCGCGTACATGGCAAATTATATGTCCGGCCGACGTCATTGTGATAAATAACTCTCCCAGTTTCATTGCGAGGTAAATATCCAACGGTGCTCGTGTAAATATCGCACATGCAAATATCTGTTATGCCCGTTACACACAACGATAAAACTGCAATTTCACAGTATTTACTCAGAACTACAACTTCATACCATCACATCATCTTAGACCGCCCGAATCGGCGTAGTCTTATTGAATCAGCAGTTTAATTGAACGAATAGCGCGCTTATGAAATGACGACATTTAATTTAATGACCAAAGGACAACTCGTCAAGTTGTTTAATGTAACGTTTGACGTCCTAACTGTCTGAATGTTTGGTAGGGGTAGGTTTGGTTTTGATACAGTGGGTGGCCATATTATTAGGGACAACGAAATTTTTTATATATTTTTTCTAAATACATTGTTTTTAAATTAAATAACAATATTTTACCGTGGTGATTTTATTTAATATTACTCCTTATATGATTGCTATTATTTTTGCGATATGGCAACACAGGTTACGACTCAATCAAGTCAATTACATGGTACATCTTGTCAGATGCAATTTTTTGTCGAAAAGGTGCGAATTTTCAGTTTGTTTGCCGGTTCATCTTGCCTACTTTTTTATTAGTTTAAAACAGATTTTTGTATTTAAAATAACCAAAAGGTAAGTGAAACATGT
This sequence comes from Celastrina argiolus, assembly GCA_905187575.2. Lineage (NCBI taxonomy): Eukaryota > Metazoa > Arthropoda > Insecta > Lepidoptera > Lycaenidae > Celastrina > Celastrina argiolus. Next base: position 10,850,464 of record LR994589.1, read on the forward strand.
TATAAAAATATTTTCAACTAGTTTTAACAGACAATTTACATGTTATTCATATTTCAATACGACAACTAATGATTTTCAATTTTTTTAGAATGGGTAAGACTTCAAACATTTCTCCAAAAAATTTAGGGAGGTACAAACACTGTTAATGCACTCCGCACATTCCCAAAGAGACATAGCATCTCTTTCAGGCATTTCTAAGTCAGTAGTAAGTCGATTAAATATTAAAATTGACAATAAACAACCTCTTGAGGCAGATCGCGCGGGCAAATGTGACAGGAAAAGACTCACTACGGCTCGTACTGATCGAAAAATCAGGGATATTTGCCTGAAGAATCGAAAAAAAGAGTGTTGCCTGTATAACTACAATGCTGAATGATGATGGTATTAGCATTTCCGAAAGAACAATGCGGAGACGGCTTGTCGAACAGAAGCTAATGGGCCGGCGTCCTGCTAAAAAGCCACGTCTTTCCGACAGTATGAAGAGTATGAAGAAGAAATGTCTTGAATGGGCTCGGCGACATCAAAATATTACTGTTGACGATTGGAGTCAAGTTGGTATAACTTTCTTTGTAGCGCAATAAGTCAATAACCATTTCATTCTAATAATTTTATTTATTAACAGGTCTGCTTTTCCGACGAATCGACGTTCCAAATTTTGGTCGACAAAAGTTTTTTTGTAAGACGCAGTCCTGGAGAACTACTTCATCTGGACTGCTTGGTTCAGAGAGTTAAACACCCAGTAAGCATAATTGTATGGTCTGTTATATCAGCCAAAGGCATGGGGTGGCTGTATGTTGTGGAAGGGACGATGAAACAGGACCAGTACAAGAAAGTACTCGAAACTCGGTTACTACCGCAGGTCCAAGAATGGTTTCCCAACAACGAAAAATATATTTTCATGCATGACTCGGCACCGTGCCATAAAGCCAAAACTGTTACTGCATTTTTGGATGAAAAAAAATGAATGTTTTGCCTTGGCGAGGGAATTCGCCATACATGAACCCTAAAGAGAATATGTGGAAACTCACGAAACGGGCCACTATAAAAAAAAAGTTATAACGAATAAGCAGCAACTTATAGATCTTATGTAAGAGAGTGGCAACATAATACTACACTCTGGGAACATGCAAAAACATGCATCAAGAGCATGCCCCGACGCATAGAAGCTGTTATTACAGCAAAGGGTGACATTACAAAATACAAATTTTTTTCTCGATTTTATATAGAACGTAATATTAAGAAAAATAAAAGTTATTTGTGATATTTTTAGTTGTTTTTATAACACCAATAAAAAGAAGAAACAAACAAAAAATATATGACATACATAAACTAATAGTTTCTTTCAGAAATTCAATAAAACTGACAAATTTGAAAATGTTCGTACTGTCCCTAATAATATGGCCACCGATGGTAAGTTCGTAACTTAAAAGGTCATGACAAGACATGTCACACAAAATGAAAATGAAAATATCAACCATGTAGGTACTGTTATTGAATGTACCGTAGGTACATTCTGTAGGTACTGTCTGTGCGAGCTGTTTGCCGCCATATTTGTTTTGGGGTCTACTAGCGCCACTGCGGAGAAAAATTAACGAAATTTCAATAACCTGACTGATTTTACGTTCGCTCTGTTTAAAGGGCTTTGTTACAGTCCGCTAACTAGTTGGACGTTGAGTGACGCTTGTTCAATCAACGTTCCGGCCTAGTCAACCAATTTTCGAAGACACAAGCACAATTATTCATGTTAGTTATCTATCGTTATCTTAATAGTAATTAGCTTAGTTTTTACGGAAATATTAGGGACACAATTTACCTCGCTCTCGCCCTCGTTTCTGTTCTTTTTATTAATGGTATGTGCTCTCTATTTAATGTGCAAATTATACATTGTCTTATCGATTTTATCGTTAAAATAAAAGCCTTTAGGATTGCTACTGTTGTCGTAAAATCACGTAATCGTTATCATTTTAATGTGTTTATCCTTGTCGGCTTTTAATAAAGTGAATTTTATGACAGAAAGGCTTTTATAATACTCACCTTGTAAATTTGTATCGTGAGAAAAAAAATCAATTAAATTCCAAAACTTGTACATTTCATTACTCATAAAATTATCTCTACATGTGTGATTTGGATGTAAAATTTAAATATATTATATCTAGCAATATCCCGCGAAAAAATTATAACCACAACCTGCTGATGCACCTCCCTCCTTCCCACACTGCTTATGCGTACACTCGCAAGTAAAAACGTGAAAACACCACCACCACACAAGCGCTAATGTAAACATGATCGTGCAAAGCCCCACACCACCATGCAGGTGGCAGAACTCGACGCGCGATTCGCTCCGACCCCGGAGCATCCTCAGGATGTAGACTCTGCGAACAATGTTCGTTAAGTGTCTTAACGAACATTGTTAAGCAGTGTACAGCATTTTTGCGCGGAATATTGATAGTATAATATATTTAAATTTTTATGCTATGGATTTCCGCAAAGTAACGCCTGACTCCATTAACTAATGATTTGGATGTGTTTCACAAAGAGAGACCTAATATTTTGTTGAATCAATATTTTTTGCTAAAGAAAGCCCAGCATCGGGCCACTAACGAGTAATAAAAAATGTCCCTTAAAAGTCAAATTGGCGATAAAACACCCACAAACGTATCGCTACTCCGGGAAATGTTAATTTACGACGTTAAGTGTCTTAACGAACATTGTTAAGCAGTGTACAGCATTTTTTCGCGGAATATTGATAGTATATATTTAAATTTTTATGCTATGGATTTCCGCAAAGTAACGCCTGATTCCATTAACTAATGATTTGGATGTGTTTCACAAAGAGAGGCCTAATATTTTGTTGAATCAATATATTTGGTAAAGAAAGCCCAGCATCGGGCCACTAACGAGTAATAAAAAATGTCCCTTAAAAGTCAAATTGGCGATAAAACACCCACAAACGTATCGCTACTCCGGGAAATGTTAATTTACGACGATGAGAACTTATAATGCTATTTAGGTAACTTGAGATAACATAAAATTGAATAGATTTCAACGATTTGGACGCGAAGAAAATGACATAAAAACTTTCAGTAACGTGATATTTTAACACTTGGTGGCGACGCGTTGATTTGCCTGTTTTTTTATTACTGTATTATATATAAGGTAATTAGATAGTTGATAAAGGCTGCATAATACATTCAGATATAGAGTCAGTCGTTATTATACAGGCTATAATATTAATGAGTGATAATACTTTACGGTGCATAAGGATCCCATACATGTATATAGCTTAATCTGAAAGTACCAGCGCTGAAAGAGGTACTTTTTTAAAATTATTGTTTGGGGGCATTTCTCATACAAACATGAAAGTACGAAGTAATTCTTTCAAAGCACCAGTGCGTACTTTCACAGTGTACTCTACATAGGAGGCACATATACATCTTAAACTATTAACACTCATTTATTTTACACCTTGTATACCTAAATATTTATAAAAGCTTGTTCAGTGATTACGTGATTATTTATTTATTACTTTATCTCGATTTACTTTGTAAAATATTGTTATGATCGGCCTGCTTGAACATAAGTTTATAAAAAACTAAATTTTTGTGGCGTAGGGTTCCTTTTATACGATTCCTATTCCATCTTTACCCCTTACCATTTAAATATCCTCACCCAATATGCAGGTTTAGGTTACCTTCTGAAGAAGAGATAGCGTTCGAAACTCCTAAATTGTTATATTTTTTAACAGACTTCAAAAAAAGGAGGAGGTTCTCTATTCGTCTGTATTTTTTATATCAATTTCAACAATCGCCCATACACACCTATGTCTGTTTGACTGCCACTTTACTGATTCTTACAATCGTGCGATGTTATTTAGTTACTTAGTATGTGATATCTAAATCCGTGGTCGGTTTCGTTGAAACCAGGCCAGCTACAGGAGTCCTTTTAATAGTGTTTAAGTAGCTATACACAAGTCTCTTTTCCTTTACACATTTTTTGCTGAGCGAAATCGCCGAAACACGTCGGAGAGCCAAACTCTTAACCACTGGATCGCGGAGGCTCGCAGGGTAGATTAATAGGAACTCAACCAAATATGTTAAATTCGTTGACGAATCTATGTAGGCTTGTTCGTAAAGTATCTAGCACATTATATAGATGCGCTATCACGGCGCGCACCCATCGTAAATGTCATCTGAAAATTTATATTCATTACGATTAGATAGCAGTGCACAATGGTGGACTATTGTTGGACGTCCGCGGCTGATCGATGGTGATATGGCGTTTTTATAGACATATATGTCCCGGCCATTACTGATTTACGATTTAAGCGTCGGTCGCACGTAGTCGTCCTGCCAGCACCGGTGTTCTAAACAGATAAACATGATTTCAGTGACGAAAATGTGTGATTTCAGTTGTCACAGGGGCTTTGGGAATGTAGCACTTTAGTTATACTACAGAGTACAGACTAGAGTAATACAGAGTTTTGAAAATATTGCTCTGTGCGAATGTCATGAAGTTGATAATTGAACAAACGAGTATCGAGCTGTCAAATTTGACATTGACTCTTGACTCGACGCCCGTGTGTTCCATTTTCGCTCTATTGTATTATCCGAGAGTTTTATTTACAATGCTCTGAGTTTTCTCAGGTCTTTCGGATTCCGGATTAAAGCGTGTAGTGAGTTATGTTTAGCTTTGACGAATTAGGCTGCTAGTTTCTGCACCACCATGCTTTTGACTTACTGGAACATTTCAAAATACTTTTGCCCGCGTCATCGTGTAACTATAGTATACTGTTGTATTCCCATGGTATACCATGGGACCAACAATCATCATCATAAAAGGCAATCAAAATGAGTTTTTGCTCAACACATACTTTTGTAAATCCGACCAGTGTAATAGACGCTGTAGTTTTATCATAATAACTAATGCTTGTTTTTAAATGAAACGTGATGAATAATAAGAGTTATTGCTTATAATTCCAGACTTAATGTGTGGCAAAAGATTTATCATCATCGTCTCCAGCGCGCGTAACTACATAATATAAATGTGATACTTTGTGAGTATGGGAATCTCTTTCACAAAAAGGACTGATTACACTTTGACGATATACAGAAGTTGTAGTTGCATTAACACAACTATAAGTCATACAAATTTAATATGTAGACATAAAATTATTAAAAAAACCTATTTATCTGTCTGAGATAGGTAAAAACTAAAAAGATGTGAGGTCGTCCATTTATATTATTATTATTTATATTGGATACAAAAATATCAGTTCGATTTGCTACTGTAGATAATTATATTTCCAAGTAAGCAGTAAATAAACTATAAAATAATGAACACAAATACAATCGTAATAATATTACGTTATCTAGGACAGTTACAACTGAAGTTATTGTAACTCACGACCGCTTGCTTTCATTGCATTTATTCCCATAATGTTACTTACACTGTACTTAGTACTAACGTATATTTGCATACAACAGAAAATGTGGCTAATTGAATATCTTAATGCTCAACACTGCCTAGTAAGGACACAATTGATCGGCCAATTAAAATTTTATAAGAAACTTGAAGTGACGTAATCTTGTAAATTTTTATGTAAAGCTTCACTTTGATCGGTGGTTACCACAAGTTATTACATTGTAAGCAAAGCTAAGGTTGAAAATGTAAAATATATATTGAGTTGTTTTACATCATATTATATTGTGCCTTAATTATAAACCAGTGTTTAATAATAATATAATGGCTTGAATTTGAACAGAAGCGATATAAGGTCGTTTTATAGAATTTTGTCACAATCAAAGATGCGTAAAAAATCAAACGGAAATAAAAAAAAATATTAGCATAGCATTAAAACTTTCGTCATTAGGTATAAGTTACGGTGGGACATACGGTATGCGTCAAAAGCATAGTAATAAATAAGAATAAAAAGTTACATATTTCTTCATATTTGGTTGGATAAACCATTGTACAAACATAATATTTTAAGTGTGAACATGAGTGGATAAATACTTGACGGTGTCTTAAATCATCGTGACCGACCAATCATGAAGATTATTCCATTAGAAGCTAAGTAATGATGATAGACAAAAAATCTGATACTGTAGAGTTGGGGACTGTACAATTTATATCTAGGTACTATAGAATATTAAGCAAATATCCCATAGAGTAAATCCGATGAAAACACTAGAAATTATATATTATGGAGGAATTTCATATCTATACTAATATTATAAAGCGGAATAGTTTGTTGAAACGCGCTAATCTCAGGAATTACTGGTCCGATTTGAAAAATTCTTTTTTTGTTGGATAGTCCTTTTATAATTTAATGCTTTAGGCTATATATCATTACGCTGCGACCAATAGGAGTGAAGCGTCAATGAGAAATGTTGCAAAAACGGGTAAAAATTATTCACATTTGGGGACTTTCTTTGCGTGCGCTGCATAAACGGCTTAAGTCAGTCAAAAACCACGCGAACGAAGTCGCGGGCACAGCTAGTTACTATTAAAAAAAATAAGTAACTCTAGGTTTGTCAAGCTCTGTGAAAACTAATAATGAGGAATTACTATAGCTATTAATTGACACCTGCGATCGCCTCAGCTTCAAAAAAGGAGATCAAAATCGGTTCGGAATCTAAGTTACCACGGACAGACACACACACACGAAGAATCGTAAAATTTATAACACCTAGGGGGTGTTATAAATTTTACCAATACAGTGTGACCCATAACTTCATATACCAAGTCGAATTTTATGGTGTAAAGAGAATGGCGCTTAGAGCATTTTTTGTTTTGGCACCTCATATAAATTACTTACCGACAAATCGCGATTAGAGATCTCCATAAAAGTTACAAAATATGTCAAAAGTTACAAAAAGTTATGAATTTCAAACCTGGTCCGATCTTAGTTCAACGACCAGTGCGTTTGTGTGTATAGACAAGGAGCCCGCGAGCCCAAGCATAGTAAGATCACTCCTTGTGGTCATTTTAGACCTTTGTATTTTTTATCGCGTTGTGGTAAGTAATTTATATGAGGAGCCAAAACAAAAAAAAATCTACGCGTCATTCTCTTAACACTATATTTGGCTTGGTATATGAACCGTGGGTCACACTGTATTTTCGTTGTGAGTTAAAATTAATTATATAACGACTCTACTACACTAAGTGTGAAAAAATCACTTATGATAAAAACTATTGATGACCCTGTGATAACTAGTGAGAGTGGACTGTATGGTGTGATGATGAAGATATCGTATAATTACACTATAATGAAAAATGCTTTATGCTTCGGCAACTGTATTTAGAGAACTGAACAGAAAAATGGAATCTATTAAAAACATGTCATTATAAAAATAAATCATAAAAACATTTAAATAAAAAAGGTATAAAAACTCAGGTCTATCCAGCCAGTCGCCAACATACCCGGCCCCAGTGGGACACTAACCCTCGGTGGTGACTGGCTGGGTATCCATAAGCACTAATTTTCTACTGGGACGGCGTAGCGTACCTCCCTTTGTAAATAGGTCCACTACGCGGACCCGGCCATCCGGACCAGGATAGGTTTTGAGTACCCTACCCAGTGGCCATAAACCTCGCGGTAATGTGTTGTCCGCGATGAGCACCACGTCCCCTTCCCTAAGGTCTTGTGTAGACCGGTTCCGTGGTTCCTTCCTGCGTAGCGTCGGTAGATACTCCCGCAGCCATCGCGCCCAGAAGTGGTCGGCCAGCCTGAGCACCTTCCGCCACTCTTGGCGTCGAGACAGGTCTCCATCCGTCAAGTTATTTGTCCATGGGGCCACTGACGACGTTCCTATTAGGAAATGAAATGGTGTTAGGGCTTCTGGGGCATTGATTGATGTGGGGACGTACGATAAAGGCCTTGAATTTACGATTGCCTCCGCCTCCACGAGAAGAGTAGTAAAAGTCTCGTCCTTCGGGTGAGATCTGCCCTTGAGGGTTGCCCGTAGCGCGTTTTTTACTGTGCGTACCATTCTCTCCCAAGCGCCGCCCATAAATGGGGCGGCTGGTGGTATGAAGTGCCATTTGATCCGGCTATTCGTGGCGTAATCGATCACTGAGCTGTCATGTAGGGCTCTCAGTTCTCTGTTGGCGCCGACAAAATTCGTTCCGTTGTCGGAAAATATTTTCATCGGCGATCCTCTCCGAGCAATAAATCTTCTGAGGCTGGTAAGTGCGGCATCGGCTGACAGCGACGTAACCACCTCCAGGTGTATGGCCCTGGTAACTAGGCACGTATAGAGAGCTACGTACCGTTTTTCTTGACGGCGACTTACTAACACCGTGAATGGGCCAAAGTAATCCAGGCCAGTGTATGTGAAGGGCCTCTTATGGTGTTCCATCCTTTCCACGGGTAGGTCTCCAATTGGCGGTGTAGTAGGATGACCCTTATATCTGCGACAGCCAGTACAAGTACTGGAAATGTTCTTTATCGTGCTTCTCGCGTTTATAATTTTGTATTTTTGTTGAATCTCATTTAGGACGGTTTCGTCGAATCCGTGTGACATCTTAACATGAAATGCATGTACTATCAATCGTACTATATGATTGCGGCCGTCTAAGATAATTGGAGCTTTTGTGTCGTGGCTAACCCCAGGAGCTAACTTAATGCGTGTCTCTACTCGGAGGAGACCGTCTGCATCCAGGTACGTGGCTAGGAAGGCGATTCGGCTGGATTTGGGCAGGGGCTGCGAGGCTCGAAGATGCTTAATTTCATCGGCGAAACTGTCCCACTGCGAGTGCCTCAGCAAAGTCTTCTCTGCCAGGGCGAGGTCTGCTTCTTGAAGACACGTAGGAGACGTGGTGACCCCCGGACCTATAGACATAGAAGTAGAAGAATCAAAATTAGCCGGTCGCGATATTTTTGAAATAAATATTCTAGCGCACTGAAAAACGCGGGCGGTGGCTCGCAGAAGACGTAACCACCTACTGAAACGTTTCGGATTTGGAACTAGAAATTTTGACAGAGGGGCTTCAACGAGAATACCCACGATTTCCGATTTTAATTCGGGATCTGAATGCGTCGCGACTTTAGACTGCGTTTCAATAGGCCAATAGTTTTCGGCTTGCAAAAGGAAAGGTGGGCCGAGAAACCACCTGTGGCAAGCTTCGAGTTTATTAGTCTTTGGTTTCGTGGCTTCATCAGCTACGTTGAGGGAGGTAGGGAGCCATCTCCAATCAGAAGGATTAGAGAGCTCGGCTATCTCTCCCAACCGATGGGCTACAAAAGGCTTAAAATTTCGGGCGTCACTCTTAATCCACTTCAAAACTGTCGTAGAGTCGGTCCAGAATACAATCCGAGACGGTTTCAGGCGGTGAGCCTTTGTGATAGTACTCGAAAATCGAGATGCTATTAGTGCGGCTTGCAGTTCTAATCGTGGTATGGACAACGGTTTTAATGGTGCTACTCGCGCTTTACTCCCGATTAGAACTACAGAGACAGTGTCACCGGTGTATGTTATGCGCCAGTAGGCGACGCAAGCGTATGCTTGTTCGCCACCATCTGCTATGATGTGTAGTTGTATATCTGTCCGCTCTTGTCCGAGCAGGTAACAACGTGGTATCTTTACTGACGAGGCCTCCTTTAGGTATTGAAACCAATGTTTATATTCGTCTACATACTTACCTGGTAATGGCGTATCCCACCCAACACCCTCGCGCCATAGCTTTTGAATAATTATGCGTCCCCAAATTGTGACAGGCATAAGAAGACCTAAAGGGTCGTAGAGTTTCATGACATTTGAGAGGATTATTCGCTTGGTTATTGGCTCAGAAAGTAAGGCAGAGTTTGAGCGAAAGGTGAGAGTATCCTGGGCAGGGTTCCACTTAAGGCCAAGTATTCCTACTTCCTTAGTAGAGGGTAAGGAAACATCATCAGTGTCACTTCGAAGATCCTTGGGTAACTGCGACAGTGCTTCCGGCACGTTAGAGGTCCAGGATCGCATTTCAAATTGACAGTTTTTGTGGACCGTGACTATATCGGAGGCGATTCGTATTGCGTCGGTAACGCTAAAATGGCTACCTAAATAATCATCCATATAATGGTCATCCATGATCGCACTGCAGGCTTCGGGGTATGTAGTAGCCATCTCTTTAGCATTTTTATTCATAAGATGGAGTGCTATGAACGGACTACATACTGCGCCGAAGATCATGGATGACATTCGATACTCACGAATCACCCCGTCAGTCCTCCACAGAAAACGCTGGGCGTTTCTGTCTTTGCGTGCGATCTTGACCTGGGGAAACATCTCCTTTATGTCAGCACTTAAAGCCACAGGACCCTCCCTAAAACGGAAGAGTATATCGATCAATGATCGTAGAAGGTCTGGGCCTTGTAGCAACATACTATTTAAACTGACCCCTTTAGAGTTGGCGGCAGCGTCATGAACTTTCTCTCATCAACTTTTTCTTTTGTGGATGAAAGACACCAAAAATGGGCAAGTACCAGCGGATGGTATCTTCACTCTCGGTAGAGCTAATACTTTTGTGATATGTGCCGGCATCGCACTCCTCGGCATAACCTTTGGCTAGGATGTCCGCGACGAAACGTTTGAAAGCTATCTCGTAGTCTGGGTCCTTTGACATTTGCTTTTCCAATGTTTTAAAGCGGGACAACGCTTGCGGATAGCTGTCGGGTATAACTTTAGGTAAGCACTCTTTCCATGGTAGGGAGACTTCAAACCTTCCATCGGCTAGCCGTCGGGCTGTAGTATCAATAATATTTACCGCCCGCGCGTCATCGACGTTCTGGCGCGGTACACTTTTCATAATACCTAAGGAGTCAATATCATATTGACTTCTTATTAAAGCATCTAAATCGTCGGTATATTCGTTGACACGGCAGTGATTAACGAAATGCGTTGGTCGAGACGAATTAGATAGAGCGCCGTGGAGTACCCACCCTAAGAGGGTTTTCGAGGCAACGGGTTCGTTTCTATGTCCACATCGTACTTCGCGACTGATCGTTAAATGCCAATCAGGGGCGCCAATGAGAATGGAAGGCGGTTCGTCGATGGTTGACAGCTCGATGGGCGTAGTTGCTAAGTGGTGGTAATCTAATACGTTTACCTTAACGGTCGGCACGCGTAAACTAAGAGGCTTAATAGCCCTAGCATGCTCTATCAAATAGTGGTCGGATAGGTTACGACCTCGAATATAAAAGTTGACATAACTTATGTCAACAACTTTTGACATATTACCGACCCCCTCTATTCGGACTCGCTCCTGTCGGGTCGGTGTGGCACCGATGCGAGCCGCCACCTCAGCGTCTATTAGGGTCGCGGTACTACCTTCGTCGAGTAACGCAGTAGTTTCATACTCGCCGTTCGGACCTATGAGCACTACGGGTAGGACTTTCAGGAGCCCACGTGTGGGGTTCATCCGTTGTGAGGTTCCTGTCACGTGTGGAAGAGCAGTATTTGCGATTTGGATGGGTTCGGTTTCCCGGTGGTCAGTTACAATATTAGTGTTGGTAACCTTATGGTCTGTCAGCGCGCTAACTTCATTGTTAGTTTTTGTTTGCCCGTGAAGTAGCGCGTGATGCCGTCTAGTACATCCGTCGAAAATGATAACTAGTGAGAGTGGACTGTATGGTGTGATGATGAAGATATCGTATAATTACACTATAATGAAAAATGCTTTATGCTTCGGCAACTGTATTTAGAGAACTGAACAGAAAAATGGAATCTATCAAAAACATGTCATTATAAAAATAAATCATAAAAACATTTAAATAAAAAAGGTATAAAAACTCAGGTCTATCCAGCCAGTCGCCAACACCCTGCCTATATACTAGAGGGCACCAATTATATAGTTATGTCTAACTACTTAAATAATCACTTTAAGAGCGACTTATTTTAATCAATTAAAATATTTTACCGTGTCACCAATCATCGCGTTCACATTAGCGTGTTGAGCTAATTACGAAGTAATCAGGCGAATTGATAGTATGTAATGGCTGGCCTTACAGGTGTAAATGTATCGGCTAAACACGCATCGCAAAAAGAAGAGGTGGATTCGACAAGTACAGTGATCAAATGAATGCCCGGTCTCGTCCGACAATTTGCCGTACTATACAGTCCGTCCAAAGTTAATTTGCCTCTGACATGACCTTTATGCCGACCACGTAAGGATCACTCTCATAGAAACTAGATGGTAAAATAACGTCGTAACGGACTGTGCCTTCGATTTACGAGGAACCATTTTCAATTTTATGAGCCGCCTGACGTGCCCACTTATGTATCGGCTATGATTCTTTAACATAATTTGTTTCGAATGCGCCTTCAAAGAATTGCTGGGGGTGAAAGTTAGTACACTATCGTGTATCTAAGGTGAGTGTCATTAAATACAGAGTACTGTGAGCGCAAACTTGTTTGATTGAATATCGTTCAATAGCGAGGCCAAAAAGAAGGGATTTTGGCAGTCTATACAACGTGTAACAGAAGTGAATGATAAATAAATGTGGCGTAACTCTGTTTTGTACGAAAAGTAGTTAACGTTTCATCGTTGCTATTTTCGCAGTGCACTCTACACACGAGGCATATACGTATCCTTAAATATTACCACTCATATGTTTTATTCGTTGTACATGTATTATGTATATTATGTAATATTCGTTTCACTGCTGTGCCTTTAATACTGATTGAAATAAAAGGTTTGTCGATATATCCGTAAAAATAAGTAATAGTCTAAGTTAAACATGCTTAATGTTGGGTTAAAGTTTTTATTAAATAAATTGTGTGTTTTTTTTTATTCTTAAAATAGCGAAGTGTGGAATGTATTATCTCTATGTTTATTTTCAATTATTTCAGCGCAGTAAATGAGGAACCGCACGCTGCGGTCGCGGGGCCGGCCTAAAAAGTGCTGTTCGCAAAAGCTAGCTGCATTGCGGTGCGCGATGAATAATCGCGTACAAAACCGATGCACAATGGCCAATGCGAGTGTTTTAATGCCCTATTAAATCTTACAGACTGCGTAGGACTCTGTGGGATTCAATTACGCTTTGTGGACGATGAAAGGCAGCAGCGCTGAGCGTGTAAACCGAGAACACATCCCGACACCTCGCGCTCAATGAGCCCTGTCACAAAAGATGAGAAATAAGACCACGGGCACAATACATATCGCCCCGCCAGATTAAATAAATGCCAAATTAAATGAAAGCAAATAAAACTCGCGCCATTAATGAGCGGACCGTGTTATAATTCGTGTGTGCTGTGACAAAGCCGCGTCTCGATTGCTCTGCCCGCGTGATGATTGCATTTCAAAATGTCAGTCCCACCGTTCGTTTTTTTTTTATTATTTTGTATAGATTTCGCTTCTTTTGTTCCCCTCGGACTCCACTTTGTGGCCGTAATTTGTTTGCGACTATTAACGTAATCAATTTTCGTTGCATAGAATAATTTACTTTACTTTTCTTTACTACCTTTTTAGTGTCGTAAGATTAACATTTTATGACGCTTCTTAATTGAAAACGATGTTTATAGCTGACTTCGACCGATTGTTTTTTATAGCTAGACGTTGGAGTCTTATCTACAATTCTTCATTCATATATAACACGGTTTTGGTTTGTGTTATACTGATACGTATAACAAAAAGTTTGATTACAGTTTTACGAGAATTGTGCGTGCTACACTGACGTTTCATTAATATATCACAATTTTTTGTCTAAGTGGCAGAACCCCTACACTTTTAAACTTAAAAATCATCGGAATTATTGTGGACGATTTTGACCGAAGTAGTTTAGAGTCAAACTGCAACGCGAATGGTGCGTTAACTGATATGAATTCACTACGGCGATGTGTAGCGGCATTAACAGGAACGTTTTCTATTCGGAAACCAATTATCATTTACATATCATAGACGAGGAACCGACATACCGCTCTGGTCGGCTCGCACCCGGGGTCAATACATTTAACGCTGCACCAGTATCACAAGATCCCCCATTCTTTCTACCTTCCCCACAAGTGAAGCTAGCTAGAGTAAAGTTGAGGCGTATCGTAGCTCTCTCTCGGCTGGTTACGTGGCCCGTAGATTAGTGTATATATGAATGTAATACAAAAACAAGACGGCCAACCAAATCGCCTTTGTTAAGATTTTATCTCACCGTTAAATACTTTAACCGTCTATTATAGAATATCGAGCGCCTCACTTAAACTAGCGGTTGTTTTCGCCTTGTTAGTATTTGGGACATTTTAATTTCTGTTAGACGTTTGAAAGCGAGTTTTGCTTACATTATTTGTGTAGTAGGTACGGGGTATGGATTTCTTTTGGTCTCATCTTGTACAAAATATTATAAAAACTGTATATCTACTAAAATTCATTTTACTTTTATATATCTTATCTCATCTTATTCTTATGTTATATATAAAAATCAATTGCTGTTCGTTAGTCTCGCTAAAACTCGAGAACGGCTGAACCGATTCGGCTATTTTTACCCTTGAAATATTCGTGGAAGTCCAGGGAAGGTTTAAACGGTTTGTATGCTCAACGAAGTGGGCACGGGTCAGCTACGTTCCTATAGTATATCTTATATATATATATAAATGAGTTGCTGTTCTTTAGTCTCGCTAAAACTCGAGAACGGCTGAACCGATTCGGCTATTTTTAGTCTTGAAATATTCGTGAAAGTCCCGGGAAGGTTTAAACTGTTTTTATGCTCAACGAAGTGGGCACGGGTCAGCTAGTAAAGTATATTAATATGTGCAGCAAAAACATTTATACTATAACGATAATTGTGCAAGTATTGTACTTTTATGCGTATAAATAGGCAAAAGAATCCTTTTTGAATACGAACTATGTACAACGGGCTACCACTAGTTTTCTCAAATACTTGTTATACGTTACGTAAGGTTTAAACTAGCCAGCATATTAAAAAAATCCAATATAATTACAATTTGTAGAAGATAATAAATGGCTGTGCTTATTAATACAAATTTTTCAACTCGCTATGATAAATTACCACGTTTATGTACTTAAACACGAAGAACTTAATTTAATAGAAATGGAAATATCATCGAACCGTCCACACCATAGTAATCATCGATTCTGAAAAATCGATTCACATTATTCTTTTGTGCGCTATTAATTGTAAGTTATTTGTTTAACATGGGAAAATAAGAGACGGCGCGGTTGAATAACGAATGGAATTTTATTAACATATTCATATACAAAACGTCCGAATTCATAATTGGAATCATTGCGTGTACATTAAGATCGTATCGGGGCCGAGATGGTATAAATAGTTCTGTTACAATAATAATGCCCTGTTAACATAATTGAAATAGATATTTGATAATCAAATTAATCAGGGCGAGCGAGTTAATTACGTGGTGGGGTACACGGTGTATAATTTGGGTCGAAATTGTTCCGTGCTCAATAGTCGACCCGAGATCCCAGACACCCAGACACCCCGTATATGCTAACTGCTAAAACGTTTATCAAGTTCTCTTTAATCTTTTTCTTGATATGGCTTTGCCTAGAAATACAGGGCCATCGTATCAACGTTGTAGAGTAGTGTACAATTTCTTGCTAAATAAAAAGTTGCGGAAAATTGTACACTGGGTACAGCTTGGTATATTGTAAAATTTTTCGCAAGTTTTACTACCGTATACCCAAAATTCACACACGATACGAACTAGTTCACTGCACACATTAATACCTGGGCGGCGATTCTCAGGCCTCAAACTTAGTTTCGACTATTAGTATATCCCGCTCGCACGCGCGGTAAATCTCATTTGCATGAGCGGGACAGACCGATAGTAAAAACTAAGTTCGAGGCCTGAGAATTGCCGCCCTGCCACAAAATGATACACATTTTATCAGTAACTAGCAGTGCCCGCAACTTCGTTCGCGTGGTTTTTGAGTGACTTAAACCGGCGTTATTTTACATTTATGCAGCGCACGCAACGAAAGCCCCCAAATGTGAATAATTTTCCCCGTTTTTGCAACATTTCTCACTGACGCTTCGCTCCTATTGGTCTCAGCCTAATGTTATATAAACCTAAAGCCTTTCTCTATAAATGGAATATGCAACAAAAAAAATAACGGGGTCAGCAGTTCCTGAGATTAGCGCGTTTAAACAAACAAACTCTTCCGCTTTATAATATTAGTATAGATAATATAAGGGGTGTCTGGCGGGTCTGGGATCTCGTCCATAAGATTGTTAGATGAGCCGCCATAGTAATAGCACGTGATATTGTTTGGCTTTATAATGGCGCAGTAAATATAGCCTTTGTGTCGTTAACTGTCCTAGATTAGAGGTCGCAACGCAAACATATTTTGTGCTATGATTTTATGTCCTTTTTTGTAAAACACTTAAAAAATTTGTACTGAAATCATAATGCTGTTATTATGATGTCAGATCTAAGCTATCTAGATTGTACAAGCGTGACATTAGTGGACAGGTTTTTTTGATGAAATACATAATTTCGTTAAATGTTACCAAAAGTATTTTAAATTAAAATCTTTGTATTTTTTGTTGATTCATTTGCAGAATATTATGTTGTAGATACGTCAAAAAGTAGTATGTAATCGTGAAAAAATATAATATATCCAACCTTTACTTTTTTCTATACATCGTATTAGGAAGGTTGCGTTTTGCCCAAACAGGAAACTGATAACTGGCTCTATATAGAAATAAAACGTCCTTTTTTAGTATCTGGGTGATTCAAGAGTATCATATAATTTATATTAAATCATTAGTTTTATATATGTTTTTATACTATTTTTACGACACTTTATCTAGATCAAATGGTATTTATAGCATATCAAAATCGCAATATAATGTGACATGATTTACTAAGTCCGGTTCATTGTATAAAATTGTGATTAATAATATGTACCAAAGAAATGGGAGCGTTCTTAGTATTTGGTGTAGGCGTGATTATTTTTGGGAAATAAAAAATTACACGCCTTTTAAGCGGAATTCCTAATGAATTACTACATGTTGCCCCCGACTTTGTGTGCATAAATGTGATTGCCGTGAAGCCGCTGGCTTACTCCCGACACAATCGAGAATCGAATCAGTTCGATCTCAACAGCTTTTGGTGTTTTATTTGGTGTATTGCTTTGAAACTAACCAGAGGGCCTACTCCCGACACAATCGAGAACCGAATCTGTTCGATATCAGTGGTTTTTCGTACTTTATTTGGTGAATTACTTTGAAACTAATCAGGATAAAGAAAATTGTTAGATCGCAACTTTTTGTACTCCCGACCATATCAATCGACTGTGAATCAAAATAAAGAAATGTCAATTCATTAGGAAGTACGCGGCATGATCGTATCTGAATCAAAATCAAATCAGTTTGGAGAGTAAGGCCCCCGGATATATCTCGTAAGTTTTTGTACTCCCGGCCATAAGAATCGACTGAAAAATTAAAATAAACAAACGTCAATTTTTTCGGGAGTATGCGGCATGATCAAACTGAATTAAAATCGAATCAGTTTGGAGAGTAAGGCGCCAGATTATGTAAACATAGCGATTAGCAAAAACCACGCGATAGACGCGCAATCGATTGCTGAACGAAAATAATGCTAATTGCTCGCTGTTGTGTTAAAATGTACATTTGCTTCATA
Source organism: Celastrina argiolus (assembly GCA_905187575.2). Taxonomy (NCBI): domain Eukaryota; kingdom Metazoa; phylum Arthropoda; class Insecta; order Lepidoptera; family Lycaenidae; genus Celastrina; species Celastrina argiolus. The sequence goes on from LR994589.1 coordinate 10,868,058, forward strand.
TATACTGCGACGTCTGCGACACTAGCGACAAAAACAATTATTATTGTGTATATAATTTAGTGGCAATCATAGGAACTATAATTAAATGTTACGTCAAACAAACATTGACGCTAAATTAGTTATTTTATAAATTTTAAAGCTTTAAACTGCTCTCTTGTTCAATTTGGTTTTTTGCGCTTACGAGTATGTCCTAATACCTTTTAACCGTTCGCGATTGCTTTGCTTTAAAGATACACTTTGTAATAAGCCTGCCGGAGGTGCCGTTATAAAAATGTGCTTCTTTTATTCTAGAAAAAAAGAAGAAGTTTCTAGAATAAAAGAAGCATATTTTTATCTCCCGCGTTTGTCTCTCTAAGCAGATGCACCGAATTTCATCATAGTCGGCGCAGTATTTTTAGAGCATATTCAATCCAAACATTCAAACTAATCTTTCCTCCTTATAATATTATTATTAGTGGGTAAATATTCTCAAGTTTTTCAAACACAATATATTTTATAGTTTTAAGGCCGACTGCTAAAACACTGCTTAAATTAAGTGGCGCTTCGCATATTCTGATTGTTAAATAAATAAAAATAAATAAACGTTTATTCAACAAAACGAACATTACACTACATAATGGGCAAAAAAAACAAAACATATTATTATCATTACATACACCAAGACAAAAAAAAAGACATGATTAAACAGTAACAACAAAACAGAAATGCGTTGAAAATGTAATAAAAAACCATGAGGTCTGGGTAATGGTGGTAGGTAGTGCAATGCACCGATTGCCGAAATGGAATCCACTCAGGATAATGACTGTGGATCTCCACAGTCCCTGATATTCTGTGGACCCAAACTGCCAGGCGCGAGACAGACTACTCCAGGCACATATACGTTCTAATATAATAAATAAATTATATTTTATATACTTAATAAAAAAAAAGAATTATTCTGCTAAGCCACGACAGTGCCAGACTAGCCTGTTTACAGCCTATAAAGAAAAATATTCAATATTTTGTGTACCTAACGTAAAGTGTACGTAAGTAGCTTAATTCAACATAATAAAAGAAATCTAATATTGTCTCTACCAGTGTACAGACTGCACACAATCGATGCTTAATACACAGAGCAACTGCATTTCATAATCGTCATAGACTAGGTACTTTTGTTCTATTCAAATGTTTTCTTTATATTACAATATTTCTTTTCAAATGAGCATTGTGTCCATGTTTAATAGAAAAATATTTATTTAACGTTGATAAATATAAGGTTATCGTGGCTGCATAACCATGAGCTTGCGATACGACAGTCTTAAGACAGTATATGCCACTAATACATTTTATTTACATTTTCATTTTACAAGCGATTACAAATACATAATCAGAATCAAAATATTTTATTTCCTAATTAAATGTAACTTAACAAGCTTTGTTAGAACAATCAACAAAATAAGTTACCACCGGTTTTAAAGTTCAAACCAAATAAGACAGTTTATTACACTTCAATGAAGTAGTGTGTGGACTTTTGAAACAAAACCAAAAGTCGTCTAGATGCGAGGCAATTGTCTTAAGCCTGTAAATATTTTAGTCTTATTTTGGTAGGTAAGCTCGTCGCTTGCTTATGGAATACAAAACTGTCATAAGACAGGCAGTCTTAAGACAGTTTTGTCTTCTTGTCAAGTGAGCACTCAACTTTATTAGGTGTCAAATCAATAACTTGGCAGTTCATGGTATTATTTAAAATCATCTGTTATTACCACAGAACAGATAAAGAGGTTAGAATGGAAATAGTTTCAAATTTGTATCAGAACGCGTGTCGCCGCTCTTAATTCCACTACATGGAAGTAACCCAATACGTACGAGCGTTACGCACACAAATAAACCTCACGCACTTAGATCGCTAATTTGTAATTGGTTGTCACACTAACGTAAACAATGCATTAGATGTACACTTACACACGCGCACTTGTCACATACACGCTAGGGCGACCGAAGGTCGATAATTGATATCGATAAAATAATTGTCACATTTTTTGCAATAGTTCGGTTCAATTTTTGAGGGGTGACAGGGTACCGTACGACTAATGTATTGTTCTTAGGGCCGATTTTTCAATACTCAGATAAATCGTCAAATAGTAGCCTGACAAATAAAATTATTTGCCTAGTTGTCAAGCCAATAAATATTTTCGATTTTTCAATCGTCTTATAGCTACAAAATAGCTATTAGTGGTATTTAACCAGACAACTTCACACTATTTGTGTGCAAGTGAGATGCACAGTTATTGCATTCAATATGTTAAAAAAGAACAGCAACATGTTCGGTAGGTATAACTTTTTCAGTTGTCACTTGTCAGTTGTCAATATTGTATTTCGAAAATTCAAGCTTACAAATAATTATTATGTATTTTTGTTGTGTAACATAGATGTTAATAATAAGGGTTTTATAATTTTATAAAACCATTTTCCATTTGGAACAAAAAAGGATGCGAGGACGTTCTGCAACTTTACCAACTCCGAACTTGTTAGTTGTAATAGAACTCGTGACAAAATATCAAACTACAAAATAGTAATTTTCTTGTATAGAATTTTATTGCCAAAGGTATTTATTATTTTATTATCTAACATATTGCTAATCAAAACCGCTTACTTTTCAAAGGAGAAAAAGAAAATTGAACCGAAACTATTATATAGGTTTCTTCGTTGCAAACAAAATATAGGTATATGCAAAAATAAATTCATGCATTAATGCATGAATTAGGTTGGAACATTGCTTGAAATTTAAAGATTAATATCTTTTTGGTTTGCCATTTTATACCGGAAATTACTGATACATCTAATCATAAATTTTTTGCAGATTCAGAGTTGATGGACAGCTGATAAAACTACAATAGCAAAGATGGCATTATTTTCTAGAAAAGGAGCATAAAAAATGTTATGTCTTGAGAATTATGATATGAGGAAAGAACAAAATATATATAAATAGAGCAAAATGCAGCAAACAATTACTGTGTTACTGACAATATCATCTTATTTGTAATAAAAATGTGAAACTTTATAATATTATGTTTTTTGTTTCTCCTTAATGTTTAAAGAGTAACATTTCAATAGTTTAGCGCACATAGTTTATGGCTGTGATTTCTTTATTCAATAACTAGCTGTGCCCGCGACTTCGTACGCGTGGAAAAGTGATTTAGGGCAGCAGTTCAAATACATTTTTAGTTTATGAACACTGTCGTTTGGATATTTAAAATCACTAATTTATAGTAATGCTTCTTTATTTATTTTTAATAATAATAGTTTACTGTCAAATAATGGCCGTTTTTGTCGTGAATGTTTTGAGGTATTTTTTCTATGAAAATGCTAAAAATTCCTACTACCAGCTCAAAAAATGACCGTGTATTATAAGCCGACTTCAAAAAAAGGAGGAGGTTCTCAATTCGTCTGTATGTATAATATTTTTTTTTCTTTTATGCGAACGGGACTACTTGATAGTACGCTCATATACGCGACGAAGATCTCTGTACTGAGATTCATATGGACTTTACACACACAGATAGATAGACAGACAGACATTTTTTTCAAAAATGTTATTTTTAGGTTCTGTGGGTTTTATAGACCTCCTTTTTTTAATTTTCACTTAAATATTCTTAATGCACAGACATGACCCCTCTACAGATTTATTATATGTATAGATAATCAATTCTATAAATAAGAAATCCTATTAATTAAATATTAAAGAGTTACATTATATGTTGTTTTATATTTGTTACTTGTTAGTAATAGCTTATTCAATGTCAATACTTGAGCACCAATGCACTCAACCACTACGCTGCCTCCATAGTACAATAGTCGACTGCATTTTTGTTGGTGCTCAACCGAGAGGTTGCACATTCAAATCCCACCGAGAGAAAAAAAAAATCCAATGTTCCTGGGTCATTGATGTGTATTAAATGTGTGTATAATCTAATAAAAATTATTTGTGTATAAAAAGTATTAAATATATTTCCGTTATCGTTCGTAAAGTTCTTTGTATGCTTAGCACAGGGCCAGATTGAAGTGGTGTTCACAACGTCCATAGATATTATTAGTATAATGTGATTTGTAAGAAACTAGCTTGTCAGTGACTCAAAATATTCCTTGTGCTAGTTACAATCATCACTACTACTATTAGGCATAAGGTACTGTTGAAAATACAAGCTGGTCGGGGTTTTCTACCAGACAGATGTAAATAATTGAGGAATTCAGGTACCTCCTCGATTGCTAAGTCGTCCATTGCTTCAAAAACATCAATTTTATTAGATTCTGATACCCAAAGAAATTGACGAAACTGTTAAATATAAATGCAGACACGAACTTATCGGGGAAATAAAGCCTTATCAGGCTCTTCAAGCAGCAGATAATTTTATTCCTTTAATAGGTGTCTTATTAGACAGTTAACAACTATCTGAGTATTGAAAAACTCAAAATATTGCTATTCGTCGAATAAACGCTATCTGGTTGTTTATCTGAGGATGGAAAAATCGGTCCTTAATAATCTATTTATTTATTTACTAGGCAAAAAAAACATACATTAATCACAGATATAACAATATAATTATAATAATGTCCGTATGAAATTATCTTTTATTTCTTAATAGAAAGCTAAATTAAATAAACAATAATATGACGGTAATTATCAATAAAGAGAGTTGCTTAAATTATAATATCATTTTCTTAGATCGACATTGTTTACATCTTGGTACAACACTATCGATACGCACGAAGTACCTAGAATTGAAGCTGTCATTCCGCGAGCGAACAATCGCTGCGAATGCAATACATTGCTCACTCGCAAAGACATTACACAAAATGGTACCCACGTATTGCAGCAATGGATAATTTTGCGCCTAAATACGAATGTATCGTTTTCGATCACGAACTACATAATGCTATGGAAATAATTACTAATATCACATAAAATTTAAAGTTTTTGGACTTACCGGTGGAAAGAAATTCCTTCTCGGGCTACACTACACACTTGGCTTCTTTTCCGACACGTTAAAACAGCGCAACACGGCATTTTTAACGACTTTTTATGGAGCTCCGTACGCTGTCACAGTAAGATTGTGACTGTTGACCGATAAAACGTGTTTCGGCTGACATATGATCATTTGATCATATGTGCGGCGCGTCTGCCCCGCCTACAATGCCATTCTAATCTCTTTTACTCTTCTGTGGTTATTACAATTATCTGACATCGACCAAGCCTCTGACTAGCATCTGATAATATGGGAAAAGGAGCTCCAAAGGGATATCTCAAAATGAGCGTGTGGTATATTTGGTCTGACCAAAGCTGTTAACTGCGTACTTAGTAGGCTTTTTTTGCAAAAGGGCAGTTTTCGCTTCATCGGACTATGCCTGTTTATTTGGTTAGTCGTATTGGTTGGATAGTGTAGGACGTTTTAGATTATGTATAATAATACAGCGCTGAACTGAGAAAACTACGATAGCGCAATTTAGGATCATGGCGATTAGCTCGCCACAGTACCTTACATTTTTTCACAAACACATACCGTACAAGATATTAAGTAATCTCTACTAAGTAGGTAACTCCAGTGATTTTGATCACACATACATCATTGTGTGATTTTATATTGTCGTAACATCCGGCCCCCACGAGGAATTTATTACCAACGGTTAATTCTCGCGAGTTGCGTCTGTTTGCATTGTGTCTGTGGGGTCTAATAGACCGAGTGGTATGTCTAGTCGGACTTTAAATGCACTGCAGGTGTTGTTGTGTTAGTTTTGTTCAATAGTTTTTGATGATTAATTGTAATATTATTTTTCCTGTTATTTTCTTGAATATGGTGTATACTCGTTCCAAAGTAATATGATCGAATTGTATTTTACTCAAAATTGTTATTTTACTTTACTAATTGTAAGTTTTTCTTTATATGTTTCTTCGTATATAATAATCATACTTCATATGGCTCCTTGGTGATTTGCCAGTGTCAGCATCTGTTTAAGTTTTTCTTACTGTGGATAAGTGTCATTTTTAAATAGCTTTATTTACATTTATATCACATTGAATCTGAGTAGCATTTATATAGGAGTAATTGTGTAAAGTATTCATGGTAATGTGATAACGTATAACAGCTCTTATTTATAAGTAAATTATTTTATTTTAATATCTAGGTTTGATGTCCGGTGGTGTATAGCTCTGCCCACTATAAGTAGGCAATAATATTTTTTATTTTCATGGTGCATATTATTAAACTAGATCGTTGTGAGTAACTGATTAGTACAAAAAAGAATGAACTCACAAAGTTTACTAATCCTGTTTAATTTTTAAATAATACTCGGAAATAAATTACCATCTATCGGCTTATACAAATCACTGACATCACATTAGTCTACTTTTCACGGGTGCTTTTTAAACGTCTACAGCGGTAATTACATTTTAATTCATACTAATTATTCTCGTTACGAATGTAGCTGGCGACCTATGACATGGCGTGTGGTAATTAATACTTTCTCTCTCTCTATCTTTGTTTTTTTTTATTCTCTGAGAAATATTAGATGTAACGATGAGATTTAATGAATATTTTATCTTTGGAATAATGCGTGAATAAAATTACATAGTACTGGTAAATAAATTGTTGTTGAATATATTATGAATGTAAAATATAAATGATGTCAATTAATAGTTGTCGTGTATTTTTAACCACTTTTCTTTGTTATTGGCTTTTCAATAGAACATTTTTTTTCGGGAGCTTGTTAAGTTTTAATTCTTGTCTATAATTTTTTAATTCAAACTTCTGTTAACATACTATATTCAACTTTAAGATTTTTTAATTTAGAACAGCAACTTTGCGAGATAGGCATTTGTTGACAAAAATCAGTCTTTATATTAACCATTTTTGTGTTCTTCACTTTAAAGTAATCCTTCTTAGACCTAAAATTCTTTCACTGTAAAAGATAACTGAAAAGAAACATTGGAATTTAATTCGGTTTACTTGTTGTTCAGTTCTCTAGTTCTCAACGGGAATTCTTGTGACTACTTGTTTGTAACTATGTGTGTCTAACTGGTATTCAATAAAATAGTTTAGGTATAGAGAAACAAACTAAACCCGGCTTAGTGTCTATTGGAGTGATGAGGTTCGTGGCATAGTGGTTGAGCGTGTTAGTGCTCTAGCGAGAGGTGGCGGGTTCGAATCCCGCCGAGGGAACAAAAAGTTTTCAATGTTCCTGGATGATGGATGTGTATTAAATTTATGTATATTATAATAAAAATCTTTAATATGTGTATAGTATAAAAAGTATTAAATATATTTTCGTTGTCTAGTACCTGTAACACAAGTTTTTCGGATACTTAACACGAAGCCATTATATTATTGGAGTGAATAAAAATCAATATTGTAATCTGGGTAAATTTTGGCTTCAATACTATTTAATTTGTGATTTACTATATTCTCTTCTATCTATATTCATCGAGATGCTAAATAAAAGTTTAGAAAAATTATATTCTTATGTGTTATTTATTTTTTAAGTTTTTTTACACATCCTGCCTAAAATGTTAATGAGCTTATTTTTTTGTTAAAAAGTTTAGTTGGTAGCTAGTCAAATATTATGATATTTTCGCAATGAAACTGAAATATGAAATTTATTTGAACAACTATGAAAAAGTCTATAGTAAAAATATTGTTACGAGTGACTCGTTGAACTCTATTGTAGGGAGCGTCGCGCGTCGGCTCAGCGGTACGGGCGTGGAGCTGGCAATGTACCAGTTTTACTTCTTTTTTAAAATGTAATTGTATAATTTTTACATATTCAATATTATAAAATTATTCACGGAAATGTATAAACTTTTTTTCTTAGGGGTTATATGTTAAAAGAATTTGCTACAATATTTTATGTCGGTCTTATCTAATCCTTATCTATCCGTAGGCTACCAGGCTTTATAATAGTCCAAAAGTCTACGCTCTAGGATATTAAAATGAGACATATTTATGGCCTCACTCTGATTATGCGTTCGATAAACGCTAGCCGGTGATTATGATATCTCGGATATAATCGGTCCATCGACACAGAGCCCCGCACTAAACCAGTACTAATAAAAAAGAAACTAGTTACGGGCGTTGTCGATAGTTTACGTTGGTAAATCAACAAGGCCGGTGTGAAGTCCAAAACTCGGTAGGGCTGCCACCTAATACATTTTAGCTTAACAAATTCCAGCGATTTGATTGTAAGTTTCGATATCGTTGGCAACCCTAATCCCCGGTGCGTTATCGGCCTCAATCGGTATGAACAATAACATCGAATCTTTCGTTACAAAGCCAACAGCATTTTTAACGTTTCATCGACAGTGTAACAATCGTAAAATAAATTCTATACGCCTTCTTAGCTCTGATTAATGTTGTACGTAATGGGTTCCTCTATGTTTCGTTCATTGGATTAATTTATGAAGTTCGTAGGTGACACGCCTATGTACAGTTGGAGAATATGGATTTACAGTTTTTGTCTGTTTAATCTGTTTCTATTTCTAAACGTTTCGTCTATAACGTTTCATCTATCTATTGTAGTGACGTGGATTTGTCATCAGAATTCAGTCCAAATGGGAATACCGTCGAACATATTAAACGTATCCATTTTTCCATCTGCCTACCCCTACGGGAAAGAGGCGTGATTGTATGTATGTATTTTTCCCTCCCTCAAATAGGATAACGGTTTTCAAAACGTACGGGGGAGATGTAGCCGATACTAGTAGAGAAGAAATATACGACCTCCGTAGTCCTCGCCGAGGGAACAAAAACTTTCCAATGTTCCTGGGTCATGGATGTGTATTTGATTTGTGTTTTAATATAATAAAAATCTTAAATATATGTATAGTGTAAAAGTATTAAATATATATTTCCGTTGACTGGTACCTGTGACACAAGTTCTTTGGATACTTAGCACAGGGCCAGATTGACGTGGTGTTAAGCGTCCATAGACACTATTATTATTAATAATAATATGATGTAAGTGTAATGTGGTAGGTATATTTTACAAGCGTCTATAGATACTCGTATAATGACTACTGGTAGAAATGCAAATCTGCGAAACATTCAAATGCCTTCACTGTACATCTTTAACTGTGACTTCCTATTTGTCCAAACGGTTTTGTTTCCTGCGTTGTTTACAATGCATTTCAATGTTTACAGTCTAACGCATACTAGGTGTGTCCAAGTAGTAAGTATGTGCCATGCAGTTGATATGTTTACATACTTACAATTGAGGTTTTACGATACTTACTTTCCGCGAGTTGAACCCACAGTCTGTTGATTTATTTATAGAAACGCATTCACACCTCGTCAACTTGGTTCCGTGATAAGTTGTCGTAGAACTTGGGTTAGCTTATGATATGAGGTGCCAAAACAAAAAATGCTCTACGCGTAGTTCTCTTCATAGTATATTTGGCATGATATATGAACCATGGATCACCGAGGTATAACATATAAACTTAATTATTATTGATCAAATTATCCTATGCATTATATATTTTTATACATAGTGCGCTTGAATGTCTTAACCGTTTCTTCAATTGCGTCAAACCATCCCATAACCAAGGGTGCAAGTCGTCGCATAAGGAATCAAGATTTTTAAAGAAAGTTAATAATGTTATTTTCATAGTAAATATGGAAAAATCAAGTTGATGTATGTTTAATTATGTCCCATGTGAAAAATTACAACCTGAATATATTTAAGAATTTTATTATGTCGTACTCAATTCATATTAATGACAGAATTACATTAAAAACTATAAGACCTCCAGGTTTCATAATCAGATCAGTTGTATAATTGAAATTTGGATGTTGATGATAGATATAATTTGTGTATTAATATAATGGAAATCTTAAATAACACAAGTTCTTTAGATACTTATCACGGGGCCAGATTTACGTGGTGTGAAGCGTCCATAGATATTATTATTAGATACTAGCTGACCCGTGTCCACTTAGTTGAGCATAGAAACAGTTTGTGATGAACCGTTTAAACCCGGGACTTCCACGAATATTTCGAGACCAAAAATATCCGATCGGTTCAGCAATCAGCTGTTGGAGTTTTAGCGAGACTACTGGCTATTCATCAATTTTTATATATAAGAGAAGACGAAGGTAGCATCAACACCTAATGTATCCCGGATTTTGTTATTATTCGTTTTTTACCCGACTTCGGCGAAGCCAAAAGAAAGGGTAATGATTTTGGCAGTCTATGTATGTAAAATTTTGGATTTTGAAAATGATACCCCAAAAACTATCTGAAAAAAAAAATTAAATTAAGATAATTGTATCGTGTTTGGTATCAAAAGATAGCAATTACTCCACAAATATTTATTAATTATTACATTTTATTGTTAAATTCAAAATAAACGTTTAAAATTCGGTCGTATAAGTAGTATCTAGGAGTTGTTTAGTTACTTACTATGTAACGGTTAGTTTAATAAAAATATATTTGATGAGAAAACAGAAAAATATAAAATAAAATAAAGTTAAAAACTATAACCCGACTTCGCAAAAAAGGTGTCTAAAAAGGCTGAAACAAGAAAATAATTCAATTTAAAATCCAGATATGCATAGGTACCAAAAATGGCCAAGGTAGAGCCGTGGTCGTACCACGGTACACGGTATAAATTGAAAATAATAGTATTCGTCTGCTGTTGAAATCACACAATCCCAATAGCGGGTACGACCACGGCTCTACCTTGACCATTTTTGTACCTATGCATATCTGGATTTCAAATTGAACTATTTTCTTGTTTCAGCCTTTTTAGACCCCTTTTTGGCGAAGTCGGGTTATAGTTTTTAACTTGTTTTTATTAATAAAATTTATGTAAACACTCAAATGAATTCGTTTTTTGAATGGCGTTTGTGTATGTCATATTAAAGTCAAAAAGTCTTACCTCTCTTACCCAAGTAATATCCATCCATCCGTTGCTGTGTATTAGTGGTTCTCGCCCTGACCGCATACTGTAGGCCTAGAGCGTTACCCTCGCGATGGATGCCAGTCGTTAGATGATGGTGGTGCGAGGGAATCTTAAGTATGATTTTGTTTATGGCTTGAGATATTTTACATTTGTTGTGTAACAATCAAGCTTTCAAAGTTATGACAGATTAGTATATTATTGATAGATTTATGATCGACACTTTTGAAGAAATGTTTCGTACTAACAATGCTCTATCTTGTGATATGTATGTCGCAGTCATCTGGTTGAATCTGCTTATTTGATTGAATGATTAGCGCGGTCATTTAAAGGCGTCAAACAGCTGGTACAGATAGCAATGTGTTGATATCTTTTTTTTTGGTTACTCTTCGAAAACAGTACACATTCGGAAATTATTAATTTAAAAAATAAAATATTAAATGGCTGTCCTGATCTTGGATTTATTGAATTTGTTAGTAAAAACAGCTTAAATACGGTCGAATTGAGAAACCTCCTCCTTTTTTGGAAGTCGGTTAAAATAGAATTCAATGATCGCGCTAGTCATTCCAACAAATAGCAGATTTAACCAGATGACTGCGACATATTACATAATGTGACGTTATACGGGGGGTAAAAAGAGCAGTCCCCACATCTTAAGGATATGATTATACTACCTTTTCTCATTCTAGAAGTGTATTTTTCGTCATAAACATTTTTTTTACAATTTAAGTTTTTTAGTCGCATATATAACAAAACGGTAAAAAGAAGTTTTTTTTTTATGTTAAATAAATATATTTCTCGCATGAGAATAGGTAGTACCTATAATCATATCCCAAAGTTATAGTGACTGTTCTTTTTTTACAACCTGTTTCTATGCCATTTTTTTTCTTTTATTTATTTTATGTATTACAATAAACGTAATACATGTTAGTTATGGCCGTGACGAATAATATAATTATTTTTTATTATATTTTATTTTTAATTAATTAGAATTTATAGAAGTAATAACTTAGCTGAAACAGTTTTTTAAGGTTTTAGAGATTATTTTACAAATTACTGTCACAAAATGTGCTTTATTTTAATTTTATCGTTATGATGGAACAATTAAAATTCAAATTATGTGAAATAATATTCTAACTTACAAAAAAGGCACAACTGCATTGTATGCATTCTTGATTTATTATAAAACTTAAGCTGTGAGAATTTTGAGTCACATAACTTCTTTATGACATATTTTTCTATATTCATTGAAATCAAATACCTAGTTTAATGAAAATTGTCTATTTCTCATCACGAAAAATGATAATAATAATATGTATTATGCATTTTAGTTAAGTTTGTTTCTTAGCCTATTACATAGAAAAATTTATATAATTGTTGTGGTCTATGTCAAAAATCTTATGTTTCATACTACTCCGTTCCCACAATTCTCGTAAAACGGTACCTACCTAGTGTACCTACCTAGCGTTTTAGAGAATTGTGTCATATTAATACAATAAAATGTCAAAGTACTATTTGTGCAACAATGGTTCGTCCACGCAAACAAACCAGAAATCTCCCCATGCAACTGATTGTTTCCCCGCTAGAGACTAATAAAAGCAATACCGATAAGGAGGTTTTGTTACTTGTTTCACACCTACTTAGGGCTGCTCGTTACTGCGGAGTGAAGCCTCGGTCGACGCCCGATCCACCATAAAAACCTGATATGCAACGCGCCTATGGAGCCCGCGTGAGTCTAACTAGAATTATTCTAAGGGTACTTATGGTAATGCGTAATAGTCTTAGGCCCACTTGTGTAAGATCTTAAAAACGTTGTACACTATAGTACGTCCGAGATAAATTTAACCTAAACGTAAACAAAAACATCTAAATTTTCACATATTTACTTATTGTGCACACTTATCAACACTTTCACCGGAATGTAAAAGGATTACACTTCATTATCCAATACATTTTAAAACAATTAAACAATAATTAATATGTTTTAACATCAAATGAAAATCTTTCACAGAAAAAATACGCCTTTTTGACAGTATCAATTGTAGAATATAATCTATAGATTAATAGCAAACAATAATCATTGTATTAATATTGGCCAATTGTCATCACTGACTAGTCTATGGCTGGGTCATAGACGGGTTTGTTTACGTTTGGGTTAAATTCATCTCGGACGTACTATACAATACCATAAGACAAAGAGTTTCTAAAGTGACAGTGACAGAGACTTCCTAAAGTTTATGCTTATGCATACTTGTCTAATTGGAATTATTTAGTTTATACTCCTTTAGAGTTAACTTATACTCCCTTATATTCTCAGGGGATAACTTTAGGTGTATTATTTTACCATACTGGGGCAAGTAGGCCTTGGCAGAATTAGGGCTCCAGTAAGACTATTATTTATTAACACGAACTATAGGAAGTGTGATTTTTAATAGGTGTTGTAGTGTAAATCTTATTAGATCCCAGAAGGGAATTAATACTATTAGCGGCTGCACAAGAAAATACTAATATTGTAAGTAACATTCTCACAGCCTGAATAAAAATATATATAGAACACTACTTGTATTACCAAAACGAGTAAATTTTTTAGCATCTAAAATATAGTAGGTAATGATTGTATGTTCTGCTAGAAGAGCAATTTAGTTAAGAATCCAAGATATTCTAAGATATTCTTATTAGAATTATTGGTAGTTCTAACTAGAATTATTCAGCTCATTTAAATTTGTTTGGCTTCATATAATATTCTAATTAGAGATGTGAACTTATTTTCAAATTATTGTTTCCTTTATGTTGTTGTTTTTTGTTACTTCAGAAATTTTATACATCAAAAGCGAATTTAAATTAAGAATTTGTTTACTTATTTGAACATACTTAATTTTTTTTAATTTTATTTGTATTATTATTATAAACTTTATAAAATTATAAATTAAGTAATATTTACCTATAATTATGTCTTTAATATGGTTTTATAATGTATATTGTCTATATTTTGTTAATTTACCTACAAAAGGTAGTCTTTTAAGGTAATTAATTGTAAAAATCATATTAAATTTATTTATCAATATGAAAATCACTTAAAAAAAATAATTATTCTAGGTCTTGCAACTTTTTTGTTTCTACATTTTTATGTAGAAACAAAAAGTATTTGTGTAGTTAATTTTTAAAAGTTTAATAAATATAAGCTTAATTTTAACTGTCATGTATTTTATAATTAAATCTTTAAAAAAATATGAAGTATCATTTTTACATACCATGATATCCTTCAAATGTAACGATAATAATAATGAGTGCCAACGCAATTTAAATGTATTGAGTAAATTAATAAAAAACAGTTTTAAATCAGTTCATATTTAATTTTGTTTATCACTTTTTGACACAGTCAGTTTTCGATATTTTTACAATAAATATTCTTTTGTCATGACTACATTACAAATATACATTATAGGACACTTATTGAGCTAAACTATATCTAAATTATCACAGATGGTGGCGACACCGCCTTTACAATAACATAGGCACACGGCAAGTATTACAGGTATACATTATATAAGCAAGGCTTTTAGGCCTTAAATTTACACATTTGTGTATATCAATCATCAAAGTCTTTGAAGTGGGTAAAATTGATTGTCGTTTATATTGTATTGTTTAATGACAAAACATAAACGGAATGTTAACATTATAACATAATACAGCATATTTACAATAATTTCAATTTCGAATGCATATTTACACAATTAAACAGACTAGCCATCACAATATACACATAATCACTGTTTGATGTAATAGTTAAGTTTGACATTATACATGGACGGACAGATTGCGTGGTGAGGAACGAATACCTGGTGGTATTTGGTGTTGAACGTGGGACGGATGAGGAGGCAGTACAGGATGGGCACCGTGAATTGGTGGAGGTGGTAGGGCTCCTAAATGACTCCTAGGGTGATGATGACGATGCATAGGTACAGCGCCAGGGCTTGGCATCCCACCACACCTCTGCTTATGAGAAACATCGGGTAAAGCAAATTTTAACTTCTCCCAAAACCGTTTATCACCCCAATGGAAATACGTACTGGTTTTCAAGTATAGTCGAATATCTGGATCCAGGTCCTTTTGAGGCACATCACCTAACAACACTACAATTAGTCTCTTTCGTCTGTCTCTCAACACTTGATGATGCGCGGTTTTAAAATCGTAACGACACCACTCGGAATTTAGAAAGTTCTCACTTAGCACCATGATCGTTCGCCGAGATGATTCCACAGCTTCCCGTATGTTATCTGCCGGTATGTAGCCACCGACAGGGAAATCACGATAAGGTAGATAAAGTTTGTAGGACGGATTACCGCGCTCTAGCTCAGGCGCTAGCTTTTCCATCACCCAGGCTTCGTCTTTTGAACTATAACTCACAAACACATCGTAGGCCTTTTCTCTGTCATCGCCGTCTATGTCAGTCTCCTTGGAAAATATTCTCACGCCGTATTTTGAATGGAACCAAACACGCATTTCTTGTCGGTATATAAATATTAACATAATAGCAAATATTACTAGTAGGAAAGCCCCAAGAGTAGCTATGAGTAGGGGTATGTAATCAGCCACTTCTTCGTTCATTATAATTGTTTTAGTTGCTGTAAAGTTGCCATTGATACTGTTATTTATACTTGGCAGTCCCGTGCAAATTGTTCCATTTTCTTCAGCAATAATAAATCCTAAGGTTGGCTCATTGAATATACTTTCATTGTATACTATTATTTCAGAACTGTTAGTACTTTTTGAGTAAATACATTTAATACTTGACAAGTCAGTTATTGAGTTCACTCGCTTTGTCCACTCGCGAAACATCTCTGTGTATTCACAATCACAAGACCACGGGTTGTACGACAGTGTGACAGATGTTAATGTAGGGTTTATCTGCCAAACAGCTAGCGTAACAAGTCGATTATGATGTAGATGTAAAATTTTCAGTCGTGCCATATGATTGAACATTTCCTTGCCAATTGATTTAATTTTGTTATTATTTATGTAGAGCTCTTGTAAATTATCTAATCCGTCGAATTCTTGTCCCTCGATAGTTGTTAAACTATTGTAATCTAAATGCAAAACCTCTAACTCCTTCAATCCATTAAATGTTCTGTTGTGAATAGTTTCAATACTTGATGCGTTCAAGTACAAAATCTTTAGTCTTTTTCTGCCAATGAATGCGTGACTAGGAAGAATTTTCAAGTTGTTGCCATCCAAGTACAATTGGGTCGCTTCCATTGGTATTCTCTCGGGCAAAGTATTGACGTAGCCCGCGCTAGTGCATTCCACAACATTTGCTGACCATGATTGATCGTGATAACAAGTGCAGTTATTCGGACAAGTCATCTCACAATCGCAAGCATCAAAATCGCAACAGTGACATAGCGCAAAACAATGGAACTCATATTTACATAGGAACTGGTGCGAAGCCGCCTCTATTAGGGGTACGAAGGCATTACCTCTATTATAAAGTAATTTGCAATGTATGCTATCTAGGTCCATCAATTTAGGTTGCGTACGGGCTCGGTTACCGGTATTAATTTTTTGTAACCACTCCATTGTGCAGTCACATTCTAGCGGATTACCACCAATAAAAAACTCAGGTACCGATTTATCTTGTGGCACTGCAGATATTCTTAGTGAATTAGGATCAAGGCTCGTTATTTTATTTCCATACAAATCCACTCGTGTTAAATTGGGTTTCTTGAAAAATGTGTACGACTGAACTTTAGATATTAAATTGTCATTTAAGTACAACATCTCTACGGAGTTGGGTATTGCGCTTCCTGTTATCTCCGTTAACTTATTAGAACTGGCATCGAAAGTACTGAGCGATAGTTGCGATTCAATTTCGAAGTAATTTCCAAGTTCGGCGATTCTGTTAGCGTGAATATCCAACCATTGCAAACCAGTCGGAATCATGGCATAGTCAAACCATTCTAGGCGGTTATCCGAAATGTTAAGCCACACCAAATTAGGTAATTTTGTAAAAAGTCCACCAATATCAGTCAAATAATTACCGTCCAACCTTATAGCTTGTAAATTTATATTTCCGTCGAAAGAGCCGGCTTCAATTTTATGAATTTTGTTTCTTGATAAATTCAATATTTTTAAAGATGTCATTTTATCAAACACACCCTTGCTTATGTTTCCGATATTATTCTCAGTTAACCTCAATCCGTACATTTGATTCATTGACATAAAAGATGCGTTTTCTACGCTAACTATCAAGTTTTCACCCAAGTCTAGTGTTTTTAATTGCGGTATTTCTTTCAAGGCTATAGGAACTTCATCTAGACGATTTCCATTAATGTGTAAGTCTTGCAGGGATGAACAGTTACGCAGGGCGTGCGGATGTATTTTAGAAATGCGGTTACTGTCTATAGATAGTACCGACAGAACTGGCAAATACAGAAACGCATAACTTTCGATATTGGTCAGTCGATTGTTTGATAATATTAGCGTGTGCAAGTTACTTAAGGAACTAAACACATTTTCGGGTATGTGTTCAATAAAGTTATCTTGAATTTTTAGGATTTGTAAATTGTGCAAATCTCTAAATAATGCAATCTCCATTTTAGAAACTCTGTTGTGAGAGAAATCCAAGTAAACAAGTCGTTTCAAGCCGGTAAATGTTGATGTGTTAATCCAATCAGAAGTTAGTTCGTTATTTGATAAGTCCAAAACCAGTAATTGGAAAAGATCACTAAATAGACCCGGCGCGAGGACTGTAATTGAATTATTATTGAGATAAATCTCTTTAAGCTCCTTTGTATCGCTAAATAACTCAGGAGGTAAGCTTGTCAAATGGTTGTCAGAGAATCTAATTGTTGTCAAGGAGATTAATCCTTCCAAAGCTCTATCTGCGACGGAATTTAATCCATTATCTTGCAAGTACAATTTTTGTAGTCTTTTCAGTCCAGACAATAGTCCAGGTGGTATTGTGTCTATAATATTTCTTGATAAATCTAGTACCAACAGATTGTCACCGCATTTTTCGGTTGGATGTCGATGAGCGGTAGAAAATTGAAAGTGACTAACATCTCTCATTCTATTTCCAGTCATGTTTAAATAAGCCAAGTTTCGCAGGGAACAAAATGCTCCTTCGGGAAATAGGAGCATATTGTTTTCACTGAGATCCAATCTCTCCAAGTTCTGAACGTCTCGCGAAAACGCGGTGGGTGTTATCTCTAATGACATAGTCGACCAGTCGGTGTTGTGAGTTCTTATTGTCAAATTTCTTAGTTCTCGAAGACCTGTGAAGGCTCCATCGGACAGGTTTCCAATTTTGCAGTATTCGATCGTTAGCTCCCGAAGTTCTACTAACTGGCGAAAACTTCCCGGTGCTAAGGAACTTTGGAAAAATAAAGCGTCACTACACTCCAGCCGCAGTCGCACTGTAAGGTGTGGTTGAATAGCACTGAAATTCGTATTTTCTAACTCACTATTTATAGTCCTTAGTCTACACTGCAATGTTACTCCATTATCATCATCGTCCGTCGTCCAACGACACTCATCCGGGGCCTGGTATCGCGCCCCAGTCATTGCTGACAGGGAAGCGGTCCACACAGGCAGAATAGCGCTCAGCGCTAAAATAGCACTTATTGACCACATTAAGCACATTTTGTTTTATTTTCACTGAACATCACTCACACATAGTTTCATTTAGTTTTATCGGATTTGTAATAGTAAACTGTACTCATTATTGCCGAACTCGAAGCGTCTTATATTTACAAGTTTAATCGATCACTCAACTCTAACTGTACGTTATACTAATTGGATAAGATCGTGTGCTGCGTTCGCGGTGAAACAACACGCGCGCGCCCGCGCCGAGGTCTGGGGTGGGACTGAGTTGAAATCGAACCTGCGCTGCGCTCGCGCACAAGGCCGCGCCGGTTCACGCGTTCCAGCAGGTAAGTCGTAGCATACAAAAGGTCGTAACTGCCAAGCTTTGTATGTACAGTTAAGCTCTATCCGTTTCGTTCGAGCTTCGCCAGAAAAATACTTAACGCGCACACACGCACAAATTACACTCACACACCGAAACGAAACCGCTTTTTATGACGCTCGGACTAGGTTTATTTTACCGGGCCAGAGCGAGATGGAGGGATGGTTGCAGGCTGTGAGTTGGTGGGGGTTCTTGACAGCTGCCCAGGTAGTGCTCAGGCGCATTGCCGCGGTCGCTGCTTGTTAACACTCCGTTGATAAAATTATACTGCGAACGTTTTATGACAGCTGACTTTTGCGTTTTATGATGAAAATTTTTGCTGTCTATTTTTAGCGTTAACTTTAAGTAGGCGTGTGATTATAGATAACGCAGACACAGTGTAGTGGTAGTGGTAATTAAAAATAAAGCATTTTAAGTAAAAACATCAAAATGCCATAAAATTAGAGAGATAGTAAAATCCTCGTTTATGTTTGTATAACGGGCGAGGCGGTTTTGTAATTCTTTGAATTCGTTGGTATTATTTTAGTTTTAATTAGTGTTACGTAAGAAATTGTAGCGCTACTGATATTTCTAATGACAATAAAACACAAATTCCTCTATAACGAACTATTATACAAATGTAGTATGAATATTTTAATAATTGAAAAAACATCACAAAAAATCTCTGGTACCATAAGCTTCTTTGAATTTAAAATTAGTCAAATGCTACTTAAAACGTAATCTTTAGTCACAAGTAATATTTATTAGGTACTATTATATACTTGAGTTAAAAACCTTTCAGGTAATATTCTCGTATAACTTTTACACCACCTACATGTAAATATAATGTCAAGGTTAATAAAAATATTTATTACTGTGCTTTACCACTTGATTTTAATAATAAATTTTGCAATTATTGGAATTAAAAAAATTACTTTGTACATGACTCAGAATTTGGTTATCTGAACTTCTATGCATATCAAGATGAAGTTATTCGAAGTTGCATGTACCTACATTGTAGTCGGTGTTTCGGGAGTAAATTGCACGTTCTCGGAATGCAGATCCTAATCGCCTTTATTTAAGTTAAACGCTTTCGATATAATTTCTCACCGATCTACCAGTAACCCATCATCAAATAAACTAAAACGTTTATGTATTTAGCGAAAGCGGCAATTTGATTCGGACCTATTATTACAAAATTGGGTTGCGTTTCATCGAAATTAGGTTGGAAATAGATACTTTTAATTTAAATTTGGATAGACGTTAATCTTTAATTTTTAGTTTTATGGCTTTAATACTCATAAAATATTTCAAGTACTCGAAAACTCGTATCAATACAGTCTAGGACTAATAATGTGTTTGTAAAATACTGACGTAGATTTATGTCGACAGGACGTGAAAGAATTGGCCATATTGCGAATCGGCTCTCGGCTCAGATTAGGTTGTATTTGATATACGGTAGAGTCATTAATAACCTCAAGATGCTAACCTTTAAGGCGTGCAGATGCTCCTATTGTATCTCTGCCTTTTGATAATAGGGTTTTTATTGTGGGAGTGTGTTGTGCAAAAAATAGTATACGTGACCGCAACCGGCACCTTAACGTCCTCTACCTGAGCCCATCGGAGCTATGGTGATTAGGAATTTGTAGGCAGTTTTGTTTACGGCGTGATGTTATAAAAGAAGTCCGAATCGCTTTCAAATATGCTCGATTTTCTTTGTTGGTCGATCGAGGACAAATATGCACAAAATTTTGAGTTCGACCTCAAGGAATGTAACCGCATTCGATGGCTTCTGTTGGCCTTATAGAGATTCTTAAAATCTTTAAAATTCCCATGTACAATAATAGCATATTTTTGTATGATATACAATAAAGATAATAATTTGATTGTATTTGAAATAGTTTCTCAGATGGAAGCTTTAAAGTTATGCCGATAAATTACGGCAATCTAATACATACGTAATAGTCGTGATCATAATTTTATTTAGTGTCAGCGTGATAGGGCTGTCGAGTCCGTTGCTATTTATGTGAGGTGTAGCAGTCCCGAGGCGCCCTCTATATCTCAATCGCAATAAATTATCTCCTTTGACACGCAAGGAGCGGAAAATTTGCAATCACACGACATTTGCATCTCTATGTAAACAAAGTTCTACGCACACTGTGACCGGCACCGGTTATATTTCATATGAGGGACGGTGCAAACGGGCTGCAGGACCCTGAATATCGTAACTTCGATTCGATCGACCGTCTGTCCCGAACGCACGCGCACTGAATCAACGTGCATGAGCGGGATAGACAAATTAGAAACGAAGTTCGAGGCACGAAATTCGGGGGTTTCTGTACAATCGTCATTGCAAGTCCAACGAAAAATTGGCTTGACTGTATAGTTTTTACTACACAAATGAGTAGTGATCTGAAAAATAATACAGTCAACGAAAATAATAGTAGCCTTGTAAAAGGACAATCAATAATGTGATAATAAAAGTAATATAATGTCGACTACCTAAAAATAAAACCCACGGACGCTCCCTTGAGCGTAGTACTAAGGGTAGTGATAGTAGTATCAATATTCTAAGGTTGTGGCATGTACCAATGAGACTCTTTAGATCTCAAATACTGACGCTCTAACGGTGAAGGAAGAAATCCTGAGGAAACCAGCACACGGTTGGCCCCAGACGTATTGACCAGTCGTTCCTATCGACTATCGGCAATTATTATGCAACATTTAAAATCGCCTGTCTCAACCACTTCAGTACTTAAAAAGTGGTTATTTCGCTCAGAGAATACTGTATAAGACCAATTCCGGATGCAAATGCCTACTTAAATCTAAGCTAATCTTAGTCCTTCCGAAAAAGATAAAATGTAGCGCAGCTCAGTCGCTGGAACTATAAATGTGTGGTACGACAATTGTTATCGGCAGCCGGTCGCGGTCGTCGGTAGCCCGTTGGTGTCGAGCCTTATATTTCATACGAATCGTTTGTCCGACTTACGCCTACCAATACAAAAGGCCAGCGGGAGATCCTTCGACTTCACTTCTTTTTGTTACGAGTGGATAGGCGTACCGTGTGCCCTATAAAAGAATAGATTGCCGGTAAATTGTAGGTTATTGTGGAACAATTTAATGTTAGTTGAATAACTATTATTCGAGGCTTGTATGTTTTTTTCATATTCAATTTATAGCCGTGTGTCGTCACGCGATTGTAGCGTGGGTCAGCATCATAAAGTTCGGGTATACATTCTTAAAATATTCTTATTGTTATTGTTGTAACTCACATGAAGTTATCGACAAAATATCGACGTAAAGGAATGTTTATTATAAAGGATACACGTAGACTTAACGAAATAACTTTGTTAAAAATATTAATGTACTAATTGTGCCCGCGACTTATTTTGCGTGGTTTTTGAGTCACTTAAACCGTTTATGCAGCGCAGGCAATGAAAGTCCCCAAATGAAAATAATTTTCTCCGTTTTTTTCAACATTTCTCACTGACGCTTCGCTCCTATTGGTCGCAGCGTAATGTTATATAGCCTAAAGTCTTTCTATAAATGGTACTATCCAACAAAAAAAGAACTTTTCAAAACGGACCAGTAGTTCCTGAGATTAGCGTGTTTAAACAAACAAATAAACAAAATCTTCAGCTTTACAATATTAGTATAGATATTATATAAATAAATAAATGCAACTATTGTACTCGCTAAAGACCTTAGCTGTTAAAAAGCGACTTATAATGAAAAAAAAAACCGATTGCTTACTCTCGTATTTCTACTATTAATTGTAATAGTATGTTATGTTCCTCCGTTTAGTTATCCTTTATATAATTGACGAACGGTTTTCTACTTTCTATGTAATACTGTGAATAAAGTACATCTATTGTTAAACGAAATTAAATATTGGTACAGTTTTCGCTTCAAATAATAGCTAAAGAGGGCTACGATTTCCCACGTGGGTACTGGGTATTCTGTTAGAAAATATTATATTGTAGAACTTTTTGATATTCTGCTAGATATTATAGTGTAATATAATGCCATGCTGAGTTAGCCATAATGTAACTAATAGGCAACTAATGTCCTTGGGGTTAGCATAAACAATTGACAACTACGAATTCCTAACGTGTATAAAAATTATGACATCACCTATTTGATTACATTACGAATACGTAAATAAGTGCATATACGCAAATCCTACATAATATAGCTTGTCTCATGGTTCATAATATCAACTATCAAGTCGAATATAGTGTGAGAGTTCTTTGTTTTGGCACCTCATATAAATTACTTAGCATAACGCAACTCTCTTCAAACTATATTCGACTTGCTGTATGAATCGTGAGACGTACAAAGTATTATACTGCCTAATACCTTTACGCGACTCTTGTGTCTCCACCTTAACATAAAAATATTAGAATAAAAGTCACAATAGGATTATTATACCAAGGAAAGAAGTTTACGGATACCGCAATATGCTTTTATTTTAAAATGTCGTTAAAAAACTTTTGACGTCACATAAAAAGTTTAATCGGAGACGCATCGGTCCGAACACAATTTCCTGGATGGTTCCCATTGTGTTATTAATTTTTGTAATTTAGGTGGCTAATCTCCGGCGACAGGTCGATACGACTAACGACACTTATCGGCCGACACGTATAATCCATTAAGTCGTCATTTCCACGCCGATGATCATTCCTCAACCACGCGTCAAACCGCCCCCGAGCCGACGCCGTATTGTTCGCTACTGCTTTATCTCGCTACATCATCGTGAGGTCCTTTTTGGTCCTTCCGATCCAATTTAAACTCTAATTTTATCAGTATAAAGCGGAAAATCCAGTGGACGGATTAGCATAGCACCTCCGTCGAGTACTGCTAATGAACTAGTTTGTTATCTAATCGTGGACACTGTCGACCTATTAATAAATTCTCATCTAATTTTCTAATTAACATCCTGCTAGTTTACGGCCTGTTCGGTTTGAATTTTTATGATGTTTATGATGTTATTTAACAAGACTCCTGCCCACAGCGTTTCCTGCTAGGTATTTCGGTAATTAAGCATTTAATTTTGTAGAGATATAGGGTGTAAATCCTAATAAACATTTTGCAAATAGATCTTATATCATATATTATGGCTTAATGACTTCGGCCACAGTTATTTATATCCAGACATGTATATTTAATTATTTTCATGTTTAGTTGGATAGACAAGATTTAAGTTTTTATAAGACTTATAAAATGTAGCGCGGAATCTTGTATTTATTTGAAACTTTCATAACACTTACCTTAAGCATAATATTTCTAAGAATGTGTTTGCTAATATTGCTCAATTTACATCACAATATTTCATATTAATGGACATTCCCAGAGTAATATTGGTTTTTCTGTGCCAATACGAAAGGCTAACGCGCATTGCAATGATCGTACTAACTTCGTGTTTTTGTTGCAGGTAATTGGTGTCAACACAACCTTTGAGTCGAATTGCCATTTAACACGAGTAAGTTTATTAGTATTGTGCAATGCCCCAGTGTTTTGTACAGTCTGTAAATCAGCAGAGCCCCGATTCGAGTACCTCGAAGTCCGTTTCGAATGTTAGTCTGTCCCTCTCGTGTACGGATCATTTGGCGCACGTCCGAGCGGGACAGACATACAATCGAAACTAAGTCCGAGGCTCAAAAATCGCGGCCCTGGGATGGCCCTAAGATGCCATAAGGTTCGCTAAATGACCAGCGAATTCCTATGTCTCTCAGCGAATCTTATGTCAAATCCCAAATATTGTGTTTCCGAACTTCGTAAGTGATAGCATCGTGAATACGTGGCTTGGTCTAAAATTACTTCTCTATAATTGAATTGTACTGTACTTTGAAAAGTTTTTATAGTAACTTGTTTTCGGAAAAAAGCAATTAAGTGTGCCATTTTACGCATAATTGGAAACTGTTATATGTAGTTAATGAATATGATTGTCTAATATTATATATTTTGTTATTTGACCACTTTATGATATCTAAAATGAAACAAATATTATGAAACACGTGTAGTGTCTATTCATATTGTAATAAAAGATTTTAAACTACAAACGTATTGTTGTTTAAATATGACTTCATTTACCTCGATTTGGAACTGACTTTATAACTTGATTTACACTTATCTGCGCATTAATATCGTTTTGCGAGAAATATATAGACAACTTTATTTAATTGCTTAAAACTCAAATGTATTAAAACTTATCCTAATTCTTATTTTAGATTTTGCTCATATTTTTTATTTTCTGTGTAATGTGTTCAAAATAAAATAAATTTAATCAACAATTAATAACCCAATTCTGTTACATAATCGACAAAAGGATTAACACTGTTTACAAACTGTTACCTATGTCGATTTGAAACAGACACTCGGTGTGAACGAGCGAATAAGCGCATCACGGCTCGTTGGGCCCGCACTCCGCAGGGGTTGGTTTACGGCGCAGAGGAGAGATTTAACGCGAGACCTTACTAGTGCAGACACGGCCAATTTGCCGCGAGTTGGCCACTCAAACACCTGGCGCCGATACATGGGATACGAGATTTTTGTGTTGATTCGTTTCAAAATTGCCTATTCAGTTCATAGAGTGTTGATACGTGATTTTTCTGTTTGAACATTGCATATTTGAAGTAGATCGTACCGGGAGTTAGACGCCAATTGGCGATTTTAGTGTAGTGTCGGTTAAAAATTAAATACTCTCTTCATCATTTTTTGATTGCGTATTTAGTGCAAACTTTCGGTACTAGACAGCTAGACGCGAATTTGGCATTTTAGTGTAGTCTATTTAGTTTAATATTTTAAGATCTTTGGGCGAGCATTAACATAGTATGAATTTAAAACTACCTATATTTTAATAGTTAATATATTTTAATATAGAGATTTTTCGAATTTTCTATCGATTTTTCACTTTATATTCCAAATCTTTGAAAACTTGCAAATTTCTAACGAAATATTTTTATTTTAAGAAGAGTAGGCATAGGCTGTAAAGATTAAAAAATATATTTCATTATTTTGATAGGTAATAGGGTAGCAATATAAATTATGTTGTGATCAAATGATAAAATAAATACTGAAATCTAAGATGTTGAATGTTCGGTCCAAAAAAATAAATGTTTAATATCAATATAATATTTAAATATTTATTTAAGCAGTATAACTATACTGCTAACTAGTAAAACCAACTACTATTCCGTTATAGTTAAGCATAGCTGATATTTTATTCACAAATTGTAATTTACTACGAGAGGTACAAGTTATATCTCATCAAATCTTTCATCACGCCTACAAGATATTTTGATTATCATTTTAACACGTTAGTTATTTGGCTATCGAAATTGATTAGAATATTAAATGGTACATTCTGCCTAGGGCTTTTAATAACACGTTTGCGTGTCTATTTTAAAATACATTCTTCGAATATTTTTGGACGAAGCACCTATGATGTTATTCAATTCGTTTCTATGTTAAAATCAATGGTATGCGTCATACGCAAGATACACAGTTTAATTAATAAGTACTAATATATATTTCCTTTCTTATTTTAGCATATTTCTGAAAAACACTTAATATTTTAGAAAATATTTCTGTAGAAAATATAAGCATAAAAAATTAAAAAAAAAACCGTTTAAACATTACCTGGACTTGTACGAATATTTCAAGGTCTAAAATAGCCAAATCGTGAACCGTTCTCGAGTTTTAGTGAGACTAACGAACAGCGATTCATTATAAGAAGACGATACCCAAATAGGTACGTTGAAGCCGGAAGGGAATGATAGGAGGGGGATAGAGGGGGAGGGGAATGAGGATGATAGGAGACAGAACAGACACTGCTCTTCTCCGCAGGCTCACTGAGCTCCATGTATGGGGGGTCAGGTTATTAGCTCTATATTTTATTTTGTGTTTTTTAGATAGATTTGTAATTATTGGATGATTTGTTTTTAATATTTCTTAATTATTCTTTTATATGTATGGGCTGTTTTGTCTGAAAATAAATGATTTTTATTTTATTTCTTAATTTATTATAATATCTTTGCTTCAGATAGTCCATAATATATTAATATATGTGTAACGTGTATACTTGTATGTCGTTGTTTCATCGTAGCGCCTAAATTCGGACAATCTGATTTTAAGAATAATAATATGTCAATATTATTATCTTTAATCAATCTTGAGTAATAATAACCCAGTCAACCTGAGCTATGTAATTAACGCAGTCGGGTTAAATTTTATAAAATGTGGATATTCGACTCCAGTAGGGAAGTTTTTTTTAATTGAAGATATGAATGGGTGAGTGTTGTGTAGCAAAATTATGATTTCGACAAAATGGTGTTCAAACTGTCACTTAAATATTTCAGAATACGTCGTAAAGTATTAAGTACATTAATTTAAAGACCCATCTCTAGAATCAATGAGTTCATTGATTCTAGAGACGGATAATTAGGTATAATAAGTTCTTCTTCTAACTTAAGAGCTTCGCTCTTGTCGGTGGAGTTTTCTCCATTCCTCTCTGCACTCCGCCCTTCTCTTGACCTCCTGATACGACACGACCATTACTTTCTCTTTCACCTGGTCCATAAAAGTTCTTCTTGGCCTTCCACGTTTTCTTCTACCTTCTATCTTTCCTTCAATTATTCTTCTAATAAATTTGTCGTGCCGTATCAAGTGTTCTAACATCTTTCCTCTCCTGTTCTCGATGGTTTTTAATATCTCTCTCTTTTCATTCACTAATTCCAAAACTTCTTCATTACTTTTCTTTTCAGTCCAACTTATTCTTTCCATTCTTCGCCAACACCACAAAGTAATAAGTATAATAAGTTACTAATCCTAAAATGTGTAACTGACTGTTTAAACTTAATTTTCGGGGTAATGTTTTTTGCGACATATCACCTTCATCGATTCATATTCGTAATAATTGCCCAGTCAATACGTAGTCGAGTTAAAATTTCAAAAAATGTGTATATTATATTCGACTCCAGTAGGCCATTTTTTTTTAAATTATTACAATGCTTTGACTCTGCCGCTCTATACTCTTATAGTGACGCGACGTGCTTGCGAATGGGCCCGTTTAGATTACGCATTGTAGTGGCACAATTAGAGATTGTCGCCATGCCATGTCCGCCCCGCGCCCCGCGGTTGTGCCCCGCGCTATGACGTGCCCCGTGCCTCGCGCCCCGCGCCCCCTCGACTTTGTTATTTACAAACAATCGTCGCATCTGTCCCGCTACGGGCTACCTTTGTGATGAGGTTGTGTAAAGGTTACAAATACTGCTAATTATAACTTATTCAGTTGAGTGTGTACTTGTCTGACATGATTTGTTATACTTTTATAAGATTTAACGTAACACAATTTCAAAAGTATTTTTTTTTATTATGGGGCGGGGTAAAAAGTGTCTCCAAATGCTTGCCCCTTTTGTTAGTTTTAACTTGGTCTAACACGCTACCGTGTCCCCTTGATGAAACGAGATTTTTTAATGATATTGAGAAGATGTGACGTCGTAGTAATTAACGAGATACGAGACTGGCTGACCCGTGCCCACTTCGTTGAGCATACAAACCTTTTAAACCTTCCCTGGACTTCCGCGAATATTTCAAGAATAAAAATAGCCGAATCGGTTCAGCCGTCCTCGAGTTTTTGCGAGACTAACGAACAGCGATTCATTTTTATATATAAGACTGGCTGAACTGCTCCCACTTCGTTGAGCATAAAAACCGTTTAAATCTTCCCTGGACTTCCGCGAATATTTCAAGACCGAATCGGTTCAGCCGTTCTCGAGCTTCAGGAAGACAGAACGAACAGCAATCCATTTTTATATACTGGATGAAAAAAGAGCAGTCACGTTAACTTTGAGTTACGATTATATTACCTTTCCATATTTTGGAAATGTATTTTTTTAATTTTTTTTTGTCATAAACTAAAAAAAAATTATTTACTTTTCACCATTAGGTATATATCACAATAAGGCAAAAAAAAATTTTTGTGAAATTTTTGTAAAAGAAAAGAAAAAATATACATTTCTAGAATGAGAAAAGGTAGTATAATCATATCCCAAAGTTATAGTGACTGCTCTTTTTACACCCGTTAGAAGAAGATTATATAGTAATCAAATCTTAATCTTCTTTTGTAGATAATAATTTGGTGATTGCGTAGTGTGTATAATTCGTAGAGACCAAAGATTTTTAAATATATTATTATCTTAAACCTAATTAACATTTTTGTAACCATACATCCGTTTAAGGTTTTAAAAAATCCAAAAGTATTTAGGTTATTGAGACCTTCACGTATTTGGAACTAATTAAATAATTGTTTGCCCTATTTCACGCAAATGTTTGCTGTTTCCAACTATACAAATTCAAATTCTTAGACAAATTCTTTAATTTGTAATTTGAAAATATTTTATTAGATTTAAATTAAAAATGTAATGAAAAAATTAAAACCCCAAGTTTTGGACAGGCAGCACCATACTCAAAACTAAAATTATTCAAATACAAAATATTATGTTATGTGTTAGGTAAAATTGAATTGTGCCTAAATAAATTGTCGACACTTAAATGTCAACTCATACTAAAGCATAACCGTAAACTTTCATCATGTCCTCGTTACGCTTATTATTTTTTTAATTACTCGCGTTCTGTTCCCGGGCGAGACAAAAAACATGTCAATATTATTCTTTGTAATGGACACCGGCAATTTATTGACGAGACGCGACTATTATACGGCTTGTCTACGCTGAATGGATCGGATCGTAGGCGCTGACTAATGATCGATGATTGATTGAACGATTCATTCACTCGAATACATCATACGGCTATCGGTATGCCGTATGTGCATGTGGTTTACTATTTTATTGATTGCTTCATTGTACAGTCGCGGCAATCGCGTGTGATACTATTCGACGACTTGTGTCGCTGACTGTACTCGGAATAAAATATTTAAGTCATGTAAATACTCAGGCTATCATGCCATCCATCGCTCTGTTCATATCTCGGAATGCCCTATAAGGGCCGCGAGTTCAGTAAGAACTTTATTTAGCGACTAGATGTTGCCTGCGACATCGTGCGCGCAAATGGTAATCTTGCGGAAACCATACATTTTGCCGTGATAAAAAGTAGTCTACGTCCTTTCCTGTATTATGCTCTACATTTAAAGCAAATTTCAACGAAATCGGTCACGAAATCGGTCCAGTAGTTTCGTAGCAAGAAAATATTACCTCCTTATTATTAGTATCTAGTATCGATATGAGTCTACAATTCTACACTCTACAGTAAAAATCAGGTATGTTCGATTTGCGTATCGGATGTATGCACTTGGATATCGGCCCAGCGCCGTACCCGTACAAGGCGCGGGGTACCGGCCAACTAGTCTCAATGTAGCCGATACATATGATTGCGATATAAAATAGAAATTCCTCGTCGTATTCAGCTAACATTATCGAGCATTGTGATTTTGCGTCACGTTCCGGATAATATCACATTTGCGGCACAATTATAAACGGAAGAACGTTATTGTGTAGAAATTCGTATAAAGGGTCGCCCGCTCCGTACGTGCCACCACTCGGAAAAATGTGGGAAGCATCTTGGAAATTTCAATTGTAACTTTTGTTGCTAGCGCACCCCGCCATCACAATTTGTACGGCCGATGCCGCCAATGAGCGCTCGATATCATCGGCATACCGCGCGGGGCGAGGACTGATTAAATTCTTTTCAATGGCTCACCACGGTGTTTGTTGTTTCATATATTTAATACCTTTGAATCGGAGAGATGCTACTGTTTAACTCTCAAGAAATATGACTAGCCTTTAGCCACTTGCGCCTTTTTAATGGCTTACAACGTGCACCGTGTTTGTTGTTTTATATGCGAGTATTTATTACCTGGCTCGAAGAGATGCTGCTTTGTAAATGGTCTTTAGATATATGTGACTTAAGGCCTTTTTTGCGCAAAACCATGAGTTCTAACCCAGATGATAGACATTCAACTCTTGAATAGCTGGTTACTATTTTAACTCGAACTGGCACAAGTGGACCTTATCTCTTTATAACCTGGTGTTTTTGATGAAAATAAAGATAGACGAACTTACGGACGACCTGATAGGAATAATTACCGTCGCGGTCGTCACGACACCCTCAACTCCTAGCTAGGTAGCAGTTTGTTGCAAAGGGTCAGATATTTATTAATAATTATGACATCTTGTTCCCTTCAAAGTTAAAATAATTATTCATATTTTACTTTAACAGTAGGTACGACTTACAATAATTACAGTTAAATAACATACAAAGTGCGTCAAAATGGCTGCAGTTACCAAGCACCTAGTAACCTATATAAAAGGTCTATATAAAAATGCTTTAAAACAAGGACCTCCGTGATTTATTCGAGTGCACGGCTTGAATTATCCGACTCACGTTGCAATAAAATGCCGACAGTTGAAATTTTATCAGCGAAGAAACACGCTGACATATTTCATTAATCCACTCGCTTATTGTTCGCGTTAAAATATTATATTAATCTCGAAACTGCGATGTTCTAAGTTTTTGGTTTAAGTCGTAACACACTGACTTAAACCAAATTATCATTGATACTAGCTGTTTCCTTCTAAAGGGTCCTCCCATTAATAATAATGACCATTTTTCTATATAATGTGTTTATTCATACACCAGAGACTTTCGTAATTCTAACTCATATCTGACACATTGTCATTCTAGTTTTCTTCTTAATAGGTATCATTACAAGGTTGTACTGATTCGGCTGAACACGAGCTTACGAAACTAATTAGAAAAGTTAATAATGTATTTTCAAATGTTGATATTTATTAGTATAGTGACGAGACTTTTTACCCAACTGCCAAGTAGGGTTAACAAGTAACTATAATTGAAGAAATGGATATGTCGCAAAATATTTTTACCCAGAAAATTTAGTTTGAACTGTCACTTAAACATTTTAGAATATATGTAGTAACGTATTAAGTACATTGATTAATATAGACGGATCTTCAAATTAATGAAATTTACGTTACGACGTATTCTAAAATGTTCAAGTGACAGTTTGAACTCAATTTTCTCGAAATCAGAATTGAATGGTGATATACGCAAAATACTGATTTCGAGAAAATTGAGGTCAAACTGTCACTTGAACATTCAAAAAATTTCGTAACGTATCGAGTACATTAACAACATATCATAAAAATTTTAACCGACAGTTTAAAGTCAATTTTATGGATAGAAATTTTTGCGACATATATATTTTTCTTCATCCTTCATCCACTCATATGTCTTTAAATTATGCTACATATCACCTTCATTCATGTCTTCAATTCATTATTGCGAATCATCAATGTTGTTTAAAAAAATTAAAAACTCTTTCTTTATTAAGTATCCTTTACACCTCCATCTACTTTAAATTGTATATCAAATCGGATCTCTGCGAGTTACAAAGCACAATCTATATCTAGTCGTGAACAATAGCGGTGTGGGCAAGTATTATTATGTACATAAAATTATTCGCCAACACCAAGACTACTTCATTGTCGGTATAAAAATTTGTTATCTCTGGATAGTTTATCATTGTATCTCCGGGTATATTTATTGCGGTGTGTACTATAAGGTGTAGGCGCGGACTCGTGCTTGGAATTTGTCCCGCACACATAAATAACAAACAAATAATATTGTCTTATATTAGTGCGGCCAATAGCCAATGATTTATGCCGAGCATTTGGGGTATTTACTATCTATGCGACGACTGGCTTATCTGTGTACTATTCTTTGGAAGTAGCATTCTGAAATGCATGAGTCATCTATACTAATATTATAAAGCGGAAGAGTTTGTTTGTTTGCTTAAACGCGCTAATCTCAGCAACTACTGGTCCGATTTGAAAAATTCTTATTTTGTTGAATAGTCCATTTGTAGAGGAAGGCTTTAGGCTAATAACATTACGCTGCGACCAAAGGAGCGAAGCGTCAGTGAGAAATGTTGCTAAAACGGGGAAATTATTCACATTTGGAGACTTTCGTTGCGTTGCTGCTTATACTTCTTAAGTCACGCAAAAACCACGCGAACGAAGACGCGGGCACATCTAGTTAATTTGATAGTTGTACTTTTGGACAAAGATTAATAAATGAATAAATAAATAACTTGAGTTGATGATCTTCAACATATTAAACCATTTTTTTATCGTTATAGGGAACCTTACCTATTTGCCAAGTACCGACTACCTAGTCCTTTCTATTTTATTATGTTTATTGTGTAGACAAATATGTCTAGACCACATCTGACATTGAATTGGCAAAGAAATTGGTTCATGATGTGAATGTTATTCGAGGATGTGGCTTTGGAACATGTTATAAATAATACCTAATAAGTAAAACATTTCAAATATACCTGCCGTGAGTAATTTCATTTGATGTGACGATATTTTTTGTAAATGAGCCTGTTGTGCGTTTCGAATTCTTCACAATTCGCAGCGATTAATAATAATACTTCCACACCGATTTCGGTGACGGTGGCCGGTTTCATTGAAACCAGGCCCGCAGGAGTCATTTTATAGTGCCGAAGTGTGTGCGCAATACATTGAAGCACTCTCTCTTCCTTCACTTTCGTAGCCCAGTGGGACGGATAACCGATACGATTGGCGCGAGATCAGGCGCAGGATCGACTCTTTACATGTCACACAATCAGGCGACAACCAAACATGAAAACAACTTTTTTTGTTGTTCCAACGCGGGAATCGAACCCACGACCCTGGTCGAGATTTAAGCTCTGAACCACTAGAACACGGAGGCGTTACGGTAAGCATCGCAGCTTGTGTTACCTCTGGTACAATTGCTCCTGGGTATTTTCTAACGGTGTACCTTTTAAATAGCAAGATACACATGAAAATACATTTAAAGACTGTTAGACTATCAGGCAAACCTACTTTAATTTCACCGTGAGAATATAATTATAATAGGGTTTTGCGTTCTTGACGGAAATGCGCATAGCTTGTCACCGTATATTACTAGCAGTCGGTTTCATATCGCGAAATATAACGTTGTATTTCGTTCATTCAATTCAAATGTGTATTCGATAAAGATCGTATTTGATATGCCTTGTATTCTATAATAGCGAAACGTAAACCTAAAGGACTTAAATATTGTTGCCATGTAATATGTTCAGACTTATTAATAATTAAAAAAATGTAAATTTAACATTTTTTTGTAAATAAGTATAATTAAAAAATTGTAAAAAAATTACGAACTTTTATCCAAGTGTTCTTTTACCCGTTGAACGTGGGTATGTAAAAAAATACACCTTAAAAAGTTAAAAGTCCTTTTTAACCGACTTCAAAAAAAAGGAGGACGTTCTCAATTCGTCTGTACTTTTTTGTATGTTTGTCACCTCAAAACTTTCGCCTGGGTGAACCGATTTGGATGTTTTTTTTTTAATTTGAAAGCTGGTGCTTCCCGTTTGGTCCCATAGCAATTTGGTTCAGTTCTGACAGTGGCATTCATGAAATAAGTCTGAAATTTACATTGAATATGTGCTCAACAAATGGACATTTTTTTTTAGTTTACCTTTTGAAGTCGGTTTTTTTTTAATTAAGATTATCAAATTATAGAGTGCAAAATAGCATCGTCGCTCTACATTTGAACAAACTATTGCTGGATTATAAAATATATTCAATCCCTTCGGCTCCCTATTAAAAGTTCACCAAAACCCCATTCCTTTGTAACGTTAACTCTCTATTAAATATTTTCCGCTTTGTTGCGGCTTGTACGAGCTATACAATGATGTAATAAAGGTGGATGTGTAAAAAATACAATTGCCTCAAAATCCCGTGGCTCATATCGTGTGTCAATCACGACTTACTTCAGCTGTGAATCGCGATGTTATTCTATTTTTATTTTATTCATTGGCTCTATCGCATGGGTTTTTACAATGGGACTTTTAATCCCCACGATAAAGCCATAACGTGTTATAAAATTAAATGACGATTGATGGTTGATGCTGCTCGAGATTTGCAATTATTCAAATAACATTAAATGTATTCATAGTAATGTTGGAGACTACAAATCTATATACCCAGGGCTCTTGTAATATTAGTCCTCTCGAAATCAGCGTCTCTCAATGCCAATTATTTAGAACTAGACACCACCGAAACTCTAGACGTTAACCCGTTCGCCATAGACAAATAATTATAGGGGTCCATAACTAGAATTATAATTAGCTGTGTCGGAGCGAATACACATTCGTCAAGGGGCAAGGATTGTGTTACATGGGATGTACCATTTATTATTAGCTATATAAAGTGCAGGGGTAGAGCTATGAACATCATTCATAATTTCTGTAATAATTCATAGTCAGCTTACCCGTATGAACTTGAAGGGGTGAATTGAAATTTTAAGTGCTATTTCTATTTTTTCAATTCTAAGTTTAAATGTATTCGAAATGTATTATAGCTGGTAACTGCCAGCTTTTGTTAAATAAATACGGCATATTTATTTTGGTTCCCACTACTAATCATTAATAAGTTTTGGATACTATATAGTATATATCGTAAAGGAGATTTATCTACAATTTTCTAAGTTTGAAATACCTCATTAGTTTTTTTTATTGAAGTTTACGATTTAGAGACAAGCGCGAGTAGTGCGTCTACGAGCCTCTCACACACTGTAATAATTATTGTTTTATAACCTCTTATTATCCACTATTAAACATTTACTATCGATTAATTCATAAATCATACTGAAGATTGTTATTGTCTGTTTACCGTACCATTATTCACGCCGTTCGTATTGTCATTCGTGTTTTATCGTTCAAAAAACAACTACACATTGTTTACACGGAGTCCCAAAAACCACGGATCCAAGGGGGTGATACAAAAGCACGTATAACATTCATAAATTTCGGACAACAAAGGACTCGAAAAACCATTTAAGGATATTCCATACGCAGATTCAGCGTCACGTTAGTGATATGGTAATGTGATTGTTTGCGCGCAGACATGTTTCAGCAGATGCCGCACGTGTACCTTGCACGTCATATTGTAAGCTTTATGACAACCCGAAATTGGTATAATAGTGACAATGTCAGTTCTAATTTTATTGGATTATGGATTCACCTTTGAATTTATATATTTTTTTTAAATTTTTTAAAATTTATTTATTGACTCATCAACAGAACATCATTTGACATTAATAAAATATAAAAACAAAAAGGGCTTAAAATAAAATGAGTCCTAATGATAGGTGAAGTACCTACAACATGCGTTTGCGACAATTTAATATGAAACATGGGATATGTAACATGGATGATATTAATTATGATGATAACAAAATAATAAGTTTTATTCTTACAAAACATTGCAAAAAAAAATACAGTAGAATCATAGACATATAAGTAATACATAAATTAAAAATATATAAAAAAAGAATGATTTACAATAAATGATAAACAGTTTCATCTAACTTAGCTGAAAACATTGCTACAACGTAGTCTGCTGCGTTGCTTTTCAATTAAATACGAACCGTACTTTTCATCGCAAAATGCTATTCGTACTTCTTGTACTAAAAGTTTGACGCACGTAAATGCGGGTTCTTGTTAAGTATATGTCGTTGTGCGTTTGCGATAAATTAACGTCCGAGACCCGTGCGTTCGCAGCAGGGCATCCCAACGCCCGCTCAAACTTGGAGGTGAAACACCTCATACTTTTGACAACGAACGGTCCGCAGTATTATTTATAACGTGATCGAATCTGTCCGAAAAATACGAAAGCGTAGGCCGTTATGTGTCTTTAAACAAATAAATTATTTAAATATTTGCTATTTTAGGTGTAATAGCCTCATCGAACATTATTAATAGTTTTCGCGTAACACTTTAGGTGCCAGTATTGTTGTCGCGTTTGGAATCGAACAATGTGTTTGCCGTTCCGACTTTTTGAGTCATTGTTTAAGCATTCATTTTTATTAAGCGACTAACTGACCCGTGCCCACTTCGTTGAGCATAGAAACCGTTTAAACCTTCTCGGGACTTCCACGAACATTTGAAGATCAAAAATAGCCGAATCTATTTATGAAGTAGACGTTCTCGAGTTTTAGCGAGACTTACGAACAGCAATCCATTTTTATATATAAGAAAGAAGAAGATGTTGTTTGACTATGCTAGTTAGATGTTCATTGACTAAGCGATGACATTTAAATAGTTTTGTCAAAGAAATAGCCCCATTTCTGTTAATTTTTATTTTATGCGTGTGTACTAAACATGTAAACATGGGTACAGAAACAATAAAATGAAAAAAATCAGACAAACACCAAAATCACCATGACACCCACAATGTGACTTGTTCGGGCCTAAATAAAAGGCGTGGGACGAAACAAACCCACCGCCCGTCTAATAATAAGGCAGTTTTATGGTGACAGAGGGCGAATCCAGAATATTTAGTGCAATTGTTGGCACCCGTGAATTGTCTGTGAATTGTGACTAGGTAGCGAAGGAATTTAAGAGGCAGCCTGCGGATATTTATAGGGCAAGACAATCAAGAAGAAGATAAAGGATATTCAGAGACGAGACAAAGCTTTATATCTCAAAAAAGTGTTGATTGTGGAATCGAGTGATGTTAAAATGATATTAGTCGTACTCATCCAACTCCAGAAATTATAAAAGCACGACGGTTGAATTCCCTCTGTCTGTTTGTAGGGGATAATCTAAGTAGATACGAAGCCGATTAAAAATGCGGTTTACTCCAGTAGATAAAGGGAGAATTGAGAAATGTTAATGTAATATATTTGGTTACAATTATTGGTAAATAACTATACAAATTTATGTTTGAAAAATAACTTGATCTCGAGTAAAACTGTTCATATGCTCAACGGAGTGAACACGGGTCAGCTAGTTATAAACAAATCATTGTGATGCCAACGAAGTGAATCTACGTATATTAAAAGAAATATTTACTCAGTGAGCCAAGACTTTCAGGGGCATAGATTAACGAACAGAGTAGAGATGAGACTACGTATTGTATTTAAAAAAATACACCAATTCGTAGACATATATACTATTAACAGAAACCTTACTTTTATTTCACACAATAACTTCTGAACTATTTTGATAGAACCTATACCATCCAAATTGTTTTGTAGGTACAGTGATAGTTTGGGCTCTAGATTTACAAGATATACGAGTAATATTTATTATACTTATGTATTTAATTTTGCGTGTACGAATGGTTTTAATTTTTTTGAAGTCTTATGGTTATTAAAATGCTCAGAACGTGTTTTACCAAGCAATGTTAAAGTTAACGCCATGTTAAATAATATCATGTTATCCCTCTCGTATTTCCTGTCAATTAATGAGATGGCATGGTATTTTAACATGGCGTAAACTTTAACATTGCTTGGTGAACACGGCCTTAGTCGGGACTATGTTTCTACGGATTAAGTTTAACAAGCATTGGTAGAGTCGGGACTCTACCAATGCTTGTTAAACTTAATCCGTCATTAAATATAATATTAAAATTTTAAACTATCGTATTTCTCGTCAATGAACGAGAAGGCATGGTATTTTAACAAGCCGTTAACACTAACATGTGTTGGTGAAATTGACACTTAGTCCCGATTTCACCAACACTTACTGTTGACGGCTAGTTAAAATACCATCGCCGGGTTTCTGAAAGGCTGATTAAATTGATCAATTGATCAAATCAGCTAATCTGAACGCTGATTGGTGAACATCACTTCGCAGTCACTGTTTTCACCAATGAGCGTTCAGATTAGCTGATTTGATCAATTGATTAATTTGCTCAGCCTTTCAGTTACCGGGCGTAAGCCTTCTAATCCATAGAAAGAAATACATAAGGGATAACGTGACATTTAATGACGCATTAACTTCAACGAAAATTTAGATCGAGAGAACTGATGTCAAATAACCAAACGAAAAACGTAGATAGGTACAAAGTGTATTGACTTCTATATTTAGTGTATAATCTATGGTGGGAGCACTTTGGCATTGTTTTATAGCGAGATAATATTGGCCATCCCGACCGAGGCCGCATCCGATTGTTTTCTCACACAGATCGATTTACAGTTACCATCGATTGTTAAGAGCTCGACGCCTCGTCATGTATTCCCTTTATTATGGTTATTTAAACCAATAGACTCGGAATTGACTGAAAGCCCTTTGGAAATGGACTTTGATTTAACGCCATACTATAAATTCAGATAAATTGAACTTGATTGGGCTTATAAAGATTTAGGAATCTAATATCTGGCAATGGTGATATTTCATTAATTGTAAAATTATAATAACAATGCGTAATAATAATATAATATCTATGGACGCTTCACACCACGCCCTGAGCTAAGTATCCGAAGAGCTTGTGTTACAGGTACCAGACAACGGAAATATATTTAATACTTTTATATAGGTATACACATATTTAAGATTTTTATTATATTATACACAAAATATTTAATACACTTCCATGACCCAGGAACATTGATAACTTTTTGTACCCTGGGCGGGATTCGGACCCGCGACCTCTCGCTCGAGCTCCAACGCACTCATCCACTACGCTAAGGAAATCGTCAATAAGTCATAAGGCCTCAGCCTCGAATTTTGCGGGCAGCGGGGCGGGAGCGGCGGCGGCGCGGGAGCGGCAGGATCTGATCTGCGATCCTCGGAGTCTAAGGCAATATTAACACTGTTTTTAAAATTACATGTCTTAATAACTATGATTAAACAATTTATATTTTCATACATGTTTACTAGTATAAACTTTGATAAAATTAAAAGATTAGATGGAGAAAGAAAATAAAAATGTTACTGCTTAAAATGCCGATTGCACACTGGTTTTCTTTATTCGCACTTTGTGGAATGTTAAAATCGTATCAAGAATCTGGAATTAAAAAATTAAAACTTTAATATAATAGAAGCACCTAGACTCTACGTGTCTGGAATTCTTACAGAGCTTAATCCTTATTTTATTCCTTTGTGCTGCCTCCTACACTAATTTAGGGTGATAATGAGAATCTATTGGTACTTCACATTCTCCACGGCGTTGGCACTCCTGCTTTTATTTTTATCCGACTGCGACAGAGGAGGGTTGTGTTTTTCGAGAGTATGTAAGTTTGTTTGTACATATGTGTATTTGTTTGGTCTAGTGGTCTAGTGGTTCAGAGCTTCGCTCTCGACCCGGCGGTCGTGGATTCGATTCCCGCGTTGGAACAACAAAAAATCTTGTTTTCTAGTTTGGTTAGGACAATGCAGGCTGATCACCTGATTGTCTGACAAGATAATACATGCGTCGGATTGGCATGTAAAAATTTGGTCCTGCGCCTGATCTCCCGCCAGTCGTGTCGTTTATCCGTCTTACTGGGCTGCGGAGTGAAGGAAGGAAGAGTGCTTCTGTGTATTGCTCACACACTTGGGCACTATAAAATAACTCCTGCGTTGTTGGCCTGGTTTCAAGGGAACCGGCCACCGTCAACCACAAAAATCGGTGTGGGAGGCATTATTATTATTATTATTATTATTATCTTTTTATTTTGTTTTTTCTCGGTTTTTACCGGCAAAATGATATGTACGGGCCAAAGCCAAAGTACACACCAGGTAAGTGATTAATATATTATCTGTTAGAATGTATTATGGAAGATGTAATAGAAGATGGATGATGTATAATTGGATGCTCATCTTGTAAAAGTGTGTGAATATGTGAATTTGATTGAGTTTGTTGTCTATGAGTAGAAACTTCCTCATCTGTTTGTAAAAACTTTCTAACTATTCGACAGGTATTTAGGATAACTGCCTTTTGCATTAAGTATACTAAGTTTGGGGGTAGCTGGAGGGTATTTAAAGATTTTATTATTATTTTATATTATTTTATTTTATTTATTATTATTATTATTATGTTTGGAACGCTTTTTGCAGCCTGAACTACTCGATGGATATATTTAGCTTGAGAAGTTTCGTTAGATTCGTGTTTATTGTAAGAGAAACAATGGGTATTTCAAAATAAAAAGCAGGCTAGATACCTATTTGGTTTTTTTAAATAACCGTATTTTATTTTTAACTTGCTATAATAGTTATTGCTATCGACTATGGGAAAGTTTTGACAATCGCCTTTACACAAATAAATATTAATTAAGAGACGAATGGACATTTTTTATGAGTTTCGGCGACCGACCAAATACAGTTAAGTGAAGCGTTTATTTAATATTAATAATGCTAGACCCCAACTTCATCCCCGAGCCGATCGTGGTGCGCAACATACTCCAGTGCATCGCGAATAATGATAGGACGGCCTAGGCAAGCCCCAGCGGAGCCTCTGTTTGGTCTAGGGGTCAGATGTATGCCCCCCCAAGACGAGCTGGTAGAATTCCGGTGGACGTCGGCGGAGTCGCGGATGTATGTAATGTGTCCCCGTGGCTCCGCCAACGGCGGTGGTGATGGAGTGTCGCCGAGTTTTTAGTGGGTAGAGCTGCGTCCAGTTTACCATCTTTTTGGACGCAGCGAGTCCCACATACCCGTGGTAGGAGTCCTCATCTGCCTCGGAATGCGTAATGCATTTTCTCGGCGAAAAAAAAAAAAAAGACCCCAACCCTTCGAGCTTTACGGTCGGGTTGATGGTGACTTATTTGAATATAAATATCTCCCAGTTCTATTGAAGATGTTTAACAATTTACACAAAATATGTTTTTATTTGACAAAATATTAAAGCCGTAGAAAGGAATAGACATGGCAATAACGCATGCCAAAAATTTTTACGACTGTTGAATAATTTAGAAGATACACGCGCTAATAATCGCACTATAACGCACTAACAACAATCTGTAGTATTCTACTTTAGTGCGTCAAATCAGTGTTTCAAATTTTGATTATTCTTTGAGGGCGCATAAATTCGTAACTAAATATAAAATAAGAAAAATAATAACGTACATTTATTCAGGTCCTATGAAAGTGCAATTGATCCAATTATGAACAATATCCAAGATCTGACTTTATTTTACTGGCCTTCTTGACGTGAAATGCCTCGTGTGCGACGCTATATTTTATTATGTAAATAGTTTTATAGTTAGTTGTATGAGTTGACATACTTCTCGCTCAGTTATTTATTAATTTTCCACTTATTTACAGTATTTTCACCTCTGCAGTGCAGTGATATCACTACAGCAGTTACACCTTTGGTGCATCTATATATTCTAAAACCTGTGAGCCTCCTACAATAAATGTGTCGTTTTAACAGAAAGCTGGCGCCCCGCTACGAATAGCGTTAGGACGATGATTTGTTGTTATAATATTTATTATCATATCAAACACAATATAATTTTAATCGATGTTACAGACTTTATAAATACCACACATTAGAGCTACATAATATACCATAAAATAAGATATTTATAGTGCCGTAAATTTAATGAGAATTCCTTTTTCGTGAATCGATTGTCACTTTTTATCAAAATTATTACCATTATGTTGACATTCATAAATACATCAGAGGAGAAACTTATTAGCTCGGGAAAAGTATATTTTGCGGAGTTAGGTAAATACTTATACTTTGAGCTTAATTTCATTTTTTTTTTAATTTTTTAATTTTTAAATCTTCTTCTTCTCTTATATATAAAAAGAATTGCTGTTTCTTTATTCTCGCTAAAACTCGAGAACGGCTGAACCGATTCGTCTATTTTTAGTCTTTAAATATTCGTGGAAGTTCAGAGAAGGTTTAAACGGTTTGTATGTCCAACGAAGTGGGCAACGAAGAAGGCACGGGACAGCTAGTATTATATATAAAAATGAATCGCGAATATAAAAATATTCTTAAAATTCCAGGGAATTTTTAAACGATTTTTTAATTTTTTTTTTATGCTCAACGAAGTGGTCACGGGTCGGCTAGTAAGATATAAATATCTATTTTTATCTCAACCTTAAAGCTGCAAAGTTAAAAACATTAAAGCGAATATTCTTTTCTATTAAGTTATAGGTCATAAGTTCCTTCAAACAATTAATACTTTTATAATGTATGGATTGCGAATTACAATAAAAGTTTTAGACATCACTGACAGCATATTGACAGCGACATGGTGTTTCTTCTTTCAACATGTACCAAACACACCATACCAATTTGCATGTCAAAAACATCATAATTTGGATGTACGGTTTTGTTTTATGACGCTCGTACATTTGTGAATTGAAACGTAAAATGTAAATGCGAGGTGCACTTCATAACCACAAGTATAATTACACTTTATCTGATCGTGCCATCGAAATAAGTGATTTCAATGGAATTTAACCGATTGTTTAAATAATTGTCCCGAATAAATTAACGTGGTTCAATAAATTTATGTACGGGGCATTTGTTAACTGTTCGTAAGATCTTTATCCGCTCCGGCGATGGGCAGTGGAAGTCGACTTTTAATTATACACGGTCACGTGGCCGGCACACAAGAGTAAGTAACGGAGTAGGGCAACTTGTAAAGATCCTGCGCCGATTCGGTACTAGACAAAATGTTTTTTTAATACATTTAGAATTAATAGCCGAGTTACGATTTGCAAAAGTAAAATCAGAAGATTTTACGCCTTGTTATGTTTTTACAGGTTAATTACCTAGTAAAAAGTACTGTCTTATTAAAATGTGTTGTTTGTCACATTAAGGGCGCGTTTCACCCAGCGATGTTAGAGTTAACGCCATGTTAACATACCATGCTTTCTCATTCATGACAGGGAGTACGAGAGGGATAACATGATATTTAACGAAGGATTGACTTTAACATTTGGTTGCTTGGTAAAACACGCCCTTAGTCCCGATTTCACCAACGCATGTTAGTGTTAAAGGCTTGTTAAAATAGCATGCCTTCTCATTCATTGATATGAATTACGAGAGTAACAACGTGACATTTAACGATGGATTAACTTTAACATTGCTTGGTAAAACACGCCCTAAACTACCCTATTATAGACATTATGAACATAAAAAGTGTAAATAAATACACAAAATTCTGCTTCCACGTAACACATATTTCTAAAGTTGTATGGATTGAGCTCTACGAAGTGTGACCTTCACATTCACCTTCACATAGTCTAGGAATTATTATTTTTTAATTACACGTTAATATTCTGGTTTCTATAGAATACTAGCTGATCCGTGCCCATTTCGTTGAGCATACAAACC
Organism: Celastrina argiolus; assembly: GCA_905187575.2. Classification (NCBI taxonomy): domain Eukaryota; kingdom Metazoa; phylum Arthropoda; class Insecta; order Lepidoptera; family Lycaenidae; genus Celastrina; species Celastrina argiolus. The sequence goes on from LR994589.1 coordinate 10,912,063, forward strand.
GTTTGAACCTTACCTGGACTTCCACAAATATTTCAAGACTAAAAATGGCTGAATCGGTGTAGCCGTTCTCGAGCTTTAGCGAGACTAACAAACAGCAATTCATTTTTATATATAAGATATAATATATTACATGTGTTAATTCTTTTGCAATTCTTGCACGGGCAGTTATTGCATCAATGTAGGTGACGATTGATGTTTAATGGAAGTTGCCCATCTGTTCGCGTACCTACTCGTCCAGTTTCGACCCGTGTCAAGGAGCAGGAGTTGATCGGGCCGACGGCGGGCAAATGATGCGTGCCCCTGGCCGGCAAGCCTACTTACGTCGTCCGCGATTATAACGCACGCTGAACAATAACCGATCGTATTGATTTCTACCTTGCGTGTGTCAATTTTTTTGACTCAATGATTGATTCTTGAAGGTTGACCTTTAATGGGCATTTTTCTCGTTGAAATAGGGTATTTTAAGAATACAAATTAAATATTTTTGAAATTCATTGGCTAGTTTTTTTTATTATTTTTTAAAGTTTTCGTATCTATGACTTCACCATCGCATCGGCGGGCAGCATTAAATAAGTACATAAAAATAATTTAAAAAAGAGCATTGTCAAAATTCAACATGGTGTTAAATGTCATAAGAAATACTAATTTCAAATCCCAATACGGAATAAAGCAAAGATAGTAATGCTTTCCAGTGATGAAGTCATTGAAGGTCAAACTAAGGTTAAACATATTTGTTTGAAAATATATGTACTAATGGGTATTTTTTTACTTTGTATACAGAAAAACGATAACTGACTTTATTCCTCGAAATGATTTTGTAATGGGCACAATTGAAAAAAAATGGATTGTGTGCGTGTTGAAATTTTTGACCTGATTCCCGCGATACTAAATTTTTGCGTTCAAAGAAATTCTGTACTGAACTCAATTTGATTTTCCAAGCTAAGGGCAGTGTTTATTTAGGTATCCACGAAAACTAAATTTAATATGAATCCCCAGCAATATCCAGGAATAATAAAAACATACACGACGAGGGCATTTTTTTGGACAAACAAAACGAAGCTGGAATACATCGGTAGACGGGCAAGGAACAAATGTTATGACAATGTATGCATTTTCGTGTACAATGAATTCATATTCCACGTGGACTAAAAGAGTCATCATACGGTAAATCTTTTATGGTAATACATAACGATATGTTTCGATCACGGGGTCCGATCGTGAGTGTGTTCTCGTGCAGCGCAATCCCGCCGAACATGAATTATTTTACTGATGAGACATTATCGCAAGGTGGAATCGAGCAGCCATAAAGGATTTAGTACCGGCTATTAACAAATAGAGAGGTCTATTCTTAAGGGACGGCTTTGAAAAAGGAAACTATATACAATTAAGGTAAAGAAAAACTCGATCAGCAAAACGGCATCCCATTTCTATTATTTAACTTAACGAAACGTTTTCGTATCTTAAGTTTATTTTGGAGTTTTGAATTTGCGCCACGTTTGAGTTTGGAACGCGTTTTGATTTGAAGTAAAATATAAGAACTGTAGTAAGAAAAAACATTTGAATGCCCCGTAAAGTGATATAATCAAATGTCAATTGTATTGGCGCTGTTAAGGTTTTCATACAATTGTCATTCGAAAACTTTACTTTTTGAAGCTATCAAATCTTCCTGGGCCTTGATAAAAAATTTCATCGCTATTATTACTTACGAAGTTCGAAAACAAACATGTATCCTATTTGACATAAGATTTGCTAAACGACAAGAACATTCGTATGTCACTTAGCGAAGCTTACGTCAAATCCCATGCCTATTGTTTTCGAACTTGGAAAGTGATAATAACGATGGCATCTTCAATGAAGGCCCTGTTTGGCCTACTGAAATCTGCTGTCCTAGTTTTTCTATACCTTTATGTGTTATTCCAATCCGTCTCTGAAAATTTTATTTAAGAGATGGAAGCAGGACATTGGTCCTGCTTCCATCTCTTAAATAGAGATAGCTCGATGTTATAATGGATCGGCATCTTAGTATTTTTTACAGTGGAAGATAAAAATCAATGCACTCCTAGAATATGTGTATATTCTTCACAAAAGGGTTAGAGCATTAGATGTTAATATTGAATTTCAAAATTAATTTATTCCTTAACATACACAAGATTATGATCGAACAAAGACATCACAATATACACCGAGATCTCAAATGCACCTGTTAGTTTTTATACGAACATATCTAGTCCAATAATCACACATTTCTATTATGCATTATCATTTTTGCTTAGACTAACTCTAATTCAAAGGGTTTGGAGATTTTTTATCTCTAAACCCCATCTTCGTGATAAATATATTCTGCCCTGTACTTTGTATAGAGTTGTTTGGGAAACGGTTTGCCCTATTGTGATGGAATCCATCTTATTTATTTGTTAAACATGACAGATAATTCACAACGGCTACCGAGTACCGATTGAATCGTCTTTGTCAGAAAAAATGCTCGAGGATTTAGGGAACACAATGGTTATCTGTTGTTGATTCGTGTTTTGGCTATGAAATATTATGCTTTTGACAAATTGGGAGGTCCGCGACACACATGTCAGGATTTTGGAATTGCTTTATAATATGGTAGGCGAGGTTATGAGATGACAGATGTATAATGCACCCCGCCCTTCTCTTGATCTCCTGATTCGACACAACCATCACTTTTTCCTCCACCTAGTCCATAAAAGTTTTTCTCGGCCTTCCACGTTTCTTCTACCTTCTATCTTTCCTTCAATTATTCTTCTAATAAAGTTGTCGTGTCGTATCAAGTGTCCTAACATCTTTCCTCTTCTGTTCTCGTTGGCAATGCCTACACAACATTTCATAAATACTTTTTGGTTTCCTGCTAAGCTGTAGGTTATATTTTTACTAGATTCGCAAGTACGCTAGTTGAAAGAGACCACTACGGTTGACTAAAGAGCATTTACAAATGTTTTGAAAGCAGCGAGACACCGCTCCCCAGTCGAACGCATGGCGATGCACCAAGTTTAATGGAAAAGAATTGAAAAGTAGCGTGTCTATATGGTAATAGAAATTGCCTGGAAGAAAGGAACGCAGACGACTGTATAGTTTGAGTTATCTTTGTTTTCTTTAAAATTGAGCTCTATTTCGCCTCGGCCCTGTATGGACGGAATCGACTGCGAGCGATGCCAGAAATGAGACTGCAGTTTCAAACTGTACCGGATGTTTAGCTGTGTGAATGTAAATAATTTATTGTTAGTTTATGTGCATTAATTTTTGTCTAGACTCGCTCGTTATGAGAAAAAAGGTTGGGAATTTTTAATGATAACGAGAAGATGCGATGTCGTACGTACATTTTTTAGAAAAATTGGCTCTTTTAATTCATTAAAAATGTATACGAGAATAGCTGACCCGTGCCCATGCCGTTCGTTGAGCATAGAAACCGTTTAAACCTGGACTTCCACAAATATTTCAAGTTTAAAAAAAGGCGAATCGGTCGTTCTCGAGTTTTAGAGTGACTAACGAACAGCAATTCATTTTTATATATAAGAAAGAAGATAAAATTTGTAAAGTGGTATCGTCTAAAAGTATTTGGAATCAACCGTAGTTGAATTATTATGTTGATTAACGAGTTGATGATACTTTTTAAATTTAAAAGGAATGTATCATAGTCCAGTTCCAGTTCCCTCTTCCCACTGATCTTACAATTGACACGCTGTGTGCTTCATACGAGCTAACATTTTTAAAGTATAAGAGGCCACTTAGCGTTGTCATTGTTGTTTCCGAGTGTTAAATTTGTAGTTGCCCTAACCGTGAACCGAGTTTCCCAGTGTCAAGCGGCGAGCTCCAGCAATTGTTCCCATTTTAGTGGCACGTTGACACAATTTTAAAGTGCGCATTTTCAGTGAATTGTTTTATCTTTTCACCTGACTGCGCCAGACCGAAGTGATTTTTTTGTACAATAGGTTACGAAGTTTTTGGACGCTTTTTCCGTGACTGGACGTATTGAACAATTTAAACAGAGCGTTGGCTTATAAAGTGATAAAAGGATGGATTCGTTAAAATATTTATTTACATAGGTCTTTGGATTTTATTCTTATTTATTTAAAGTTCATTTTGTTTTAACAAATATCACTTCTATATTTAGCATTGTTTTACAAAATGAATTAATCGACTCCTCTCAATTGGGTCAGCTTTAATATTGTAGGCCCGTTAATGAAATCTGCGTATTGATCAACGTTTATGTCAAATTAAGGCTGTAATTGCCTCTTATAAATTTTAACACAACTGCGACGTTTTAATTGGGTCTGACAATCTTTTGCATCTCATATTTTATGTAAATATTCGTTTACATTTTTATTAACTTTCAATATTTTGAAAATAATTTCAACTAATTGGGTCAATAATGAAATAATGCAATTCGCTGCCCATCAAGGTTAGTTTAAGTAATTGTTTGATATTAAACTATGTAAGATTTATAACAGTAAAACAAATTTCAAGATTCTGAGTTCACGGGAAGTTCAGGTTTTGATTTCCTTACGAGTGTCGAAAATGTCGAGAATTTAAGGCATAAACTGTTGTATCTTTTGATCGCGTTGACCAAGAGATTTCATTTTTCACAGCTCCTTGGGACATCTTAGTAGACCAGACAGATAGAGATTTAATATGAATTTCAGCATAATCACCACACGTTCCCGAGAAAAAGGTCGTGACAGACATACAGACGGACAACAAACAGACCCTATGAAGGTTTTGTTTTTTTCCTTTTAATGTGCGAAACCCTAAAAAAATATTATAATCTGATAAAAAATAAGTGTTGCTGTTAATTTTAAATTAAATTATAACAGGCAATTGCTTTTTCAAAAACAGGACACATACGTGTAGGGATCAATGGAACTGTTACTTTACCGTACAACAAAGTAAATTTACCTAATGTGCCTTCCGAGTTCCGGTGTTTACCACGCGCAGGGCAGTAAATCTGGCTGTTTTCCTGAGACTCGTTATTATGAATAATTATGTTAGCCAACGACAGCCGACAACCGCGTCGTCAAAATTAAACATTATGAAAGTAGGTGTGAATGTAGTGGACGCCGTATAAATTAAAGGTGCATCATCCACCGAGATGTCCGTTTTTCTGGAAATACTTATCTACTAACGTCTCGTATATGTGTAAGCATGTATTTTATATACGAACATTAAATCTAAATCAGAAAGTTTCAATTTTTTAAATATAATACAGGGTGTAAAAAGAGCAGTCACTATAACTTCATGGGATAATAACCAGGCAAGAGATATATCCATTGGTACTAGTCATTTGCTTTTAATCCACTGTTTTAAAAATTAAAAAAATTTCAATAGGCAATGTACAACGTGCACAACACAGCGATCAGCTGATTACGCTGAGAGGTCAATAGCACGCGTAAGACGTTCATTACGTACTAGGGCAAAAATTATATAATTTAAGAATTTAATGCAGAAAGTTGTTCCAAACAGTTCAGCCTTGCGACGAAAAATAATAAATTGCAAAAAAAAAATATTTTTTTCAAAAAATAAATAATGATAAAAAAATATTTCTAGAATGAGAAAAGGTCCTTTTATCATATCCCAAAGTTATAGTGACTGCTATTTTTACACCCTGTATATTATATAATATATTTAAAAAAAATAACTTTTTCTGATTTAGATTTGATGTATATATAAAAATATAATAAACAAACCGATATTTTAGTTATCTCTTTACGATGGAAATACCTTTTTTTATGTAGTGATTTTTATTGGATCGTAATTTTCTATCTAGTATCATTTGGGTTTCGTAATATTGTAGCAGCTTTATGATTAGCAAAGATGACTTAAGTTTTGACACTAAATATATATAAGCCGACATTTTCTGTTCATTTGTCTGTTCTAGTGTATGGTTTATGTCCGCGGCGCGCACGCCGTCGTGTGAGGCACTATCTCATAGTTTACGAGTGTCGGACACGGCCGGCGGGTTTTTATGGCGCTAAATCAACACCTTATTATGGCCGTCATATTTTTAATGCCCAGCCAATATATTGTCTTACGTGTCTAAATCAATGCCTGGTTTGTGTGATTAATATGAAGATATCCTAAACGAATTTATCTTGTTCGAAACGTTCGAGCCGGTACAGAGGCCAAACGTTATAATAAAAAACCATGTGTGTGTTTTATCGATAACCTTCTATTCGGAAATGATGTTTTGAATTGCAAATATTTTTAGTATCGACATTCAATCTATAAAACCAAAATGAAACTCAATAAGTAGCTTCTAATCGCCAATAAAAACATAATATCCACCTTAAACGTCTAAATTAATGGCAGTTAGCTGGGAGATCGTAAATCATATTCGAACATTTGCGATTTTACGACTCATCGGATGTAAATGAACTTGTTTTATTTGCCGATTTAATTATTCAATAGGATTGGAAGTGAAATCTACGTGTACATAATATATAAAATACGATGTGATGCAAAATCTAATTCAATATGAATGCACATAATATGACGACCTCTGTAGCGCAGTGGTTGAGCGCGTTGGTGCTCGAGCGCGAGGTCGCGGGTTCCAATCTCTCCGAAGGAGGAGTTGGCTGGTACCTGTAACACAAGTTCTTCGGATCTTAGCGCGGGGCTAGATTCGCGTGGTGTGAAGCGTCCATTGATATTATTATAATTGTTATAAAAATTAGAAGCGTGGTTTTATGTATGTATGTAGATGCGAAATACTCTATGAAATTATTTAAAGATAAATTAATTATCAATGAAAATTAAACTTAATAATCAATTAGTGTATAATTATACTACATATTAAACATAATAATTCTGACTGACTTAACATGGTATAGATGGATTTGGTATGAAATAGTTTATGCAAATATTCATTCTTAACTTCCTTGTAATATTCAACACTATATACGCAAGCACACGCCAAGCGGGTTTTACTTTAGGGAACACTAAGTAATTATAGTTCCTAGGAATTATTGCATGTAAATAATAAAGGTTAATGGTAGCTTAACGGTGTTTAACCCAGTGGTGTAACCGTTAAAGAAATGATTCATTACCACTAGAATAAACTATGGGATGTTTGTTCAGATATTCTCACGCGTGGCCGAGGCTGGGCCCAGTTTTGACACCTCATCACCCACGCGGGTCAGCGTTTCGCGGCCCACCGATATTTGTTTACTATCATTACAATTTTCATCTCTATACTATGAATGATTATGTGATTTTGATTGCCTTTATGTTTGTATTCCTTTATAGGTAGTAAAGTGGAGGGTGAAAAATACTGTAGTAGAGATTTTTATGTTCTTTTCGAGTTTCTTACGTCGGTTCTTCTCTGCGGGCTAGGGTTGAACCTTTTTGTTGACATTCCGAATAAGGCTTGTTTAGTTTCATACGAAAATAAAAACTTTGAATTATGGTAGTGGGATTTGTTACATGCTCATTCTCTACGGCTCTTTCTGAACCAAACTTAAAAACAATATTATTTATATCCAAAGCAACACGTCTACTTACTACCTAACCCTCAGGAGTCGCGAGCGGTAGAACCCTGGAACAGTAGTCATCTATTTAAGAGAGATAGTAATGAGAAAATAAATGTAGAGAGAAACTTTTGGTAATATTACAATGAAAATTTAAATTTAATACAATACGTAAGTGAGTTAGCCACATCTAGTAATATGTTATATATGATCATTCTGTGTTTACGTAAGTTTTACCTAACTACCCTCGATGTGTTGAATAATTAATGTTAAGACTGATTTTGAAGTGAAATTGATTTGTGTCAATGTTTATGCAATCTTTTACTTATAGTTCGCAGTACGCTCTGAATCTTTGTATTCTGTAACTTATTGTAAATGTTTTCTCATGTTAAGTGAATTTCTAAGTTCCTATTATAAAACAATGCCTTAAATGTCTTAAACTATAAATGTAGAGATTCTATCCTAAATATTTCTACATAAAAGTAATATTAATATTTTTTACACGTGTTTGCTTCTATGCTCCAGCTTAGTACGAAGAAAGCAAAGCTCCCAGCATCTCCTATTGCATGATGTTTAAAAAATGTTCGATCAATTTTACCTCGTCATCATTTTCAAAATTGTAACAATGTTATTTGTAACGAAAGCAAAATACACCCTTTCGATTTCTAAGGCCGATAAGCTACCCGTCTATTGCATTCTCACAGTCTAACCCGTCGCGTTGTTTCATTATAACATTTAAAGTGTTTTATTTTCAAAGGGACACCTGCCTTTTATCGTGTCTAAAGAGGTCCGATCTTATGATAATTGTAATCTAAAATATCTCAATCCAATTTGTAATTGTCGTTTTGTAGTCTATACAATTTTAACGTCTTTATTATTTTAAATAAATTTAAATATTGTGGAGTATATATGTTACTGGCCAAACCCGATTTAAGGACAAATTAGTTTTGCCTAGGCTCAACTAGTTCTTCCTATACACGATAGGATTAACCAGTATAGCCTAGTCCAAACTAATTTGTCCTAAGCCCGATAGGATAGACCAGTTTAGACCAGGCCAAACTAGTTTATCCTGATATAGATACACACACTCTAGGATAAACTGGTAAGGCAAAACTAGTTTGTCCTTAAATCGGGTTTGGCCGGTAACATATATACACAATATTAAAAGTAGGTTCTATCAACTATGTAGGCATTACAAAATACAGTATTAGGTCACTACTAACTAAATATAATTTACATTTTGAGTTTCCTTAAGTAATTCTACTTAGGTATTCATCGTCAAAATGTAGAGTTTCCAGAGATTTCGTGGTAGAGTTTCCAGTTGGGTGCATAACTATTCCTGGGATACATTGCGGTATTTCATTAGCGCAGTGTACGATCTCCACCAAGTTGTTATTATTATACCAGGAATAGTTATGCACCCAACTGTATCCAGCTTTGAAGCGAACCTAGACGTTTTCTAGGAATTCTTGCTGTTCATGATGGATACTCTAGGTAACTGTACCTGGCGTCGGTGTGACGCGAATCGATTAACTTTGACAGCGTTCCTCTGGATTGTTGCAATATAGGTAATTACTATGATCCCCTATTGAACCGCAAAGTTGTATCGCTTACCCTAATGAATTCTGTCATGCTCGACACTTAATATAAATACATCAAAATTACTTATTTATTACCTAATCCCACAAGTTGCTACACTCCATGATTCAGGGCGACAAATAAATTGGAAATTTAATTGGAATTGGCACCCTTGTAACCACCGAGACATGGAGGCTAACTAAGTTTCATAAAATTAGCGTGTCCAAACTAAGTATTTGGTGAAACTGGCATGAACGTACCTATCTATGTCACCGCGACTCGAGACCACGACCCGTGATCGCAACCAGCACCTTCAAATCAGGTTATGTGGCGTCGGCGACGCGACGGCGAAGGGTTTCTTTAGTGTTTCATATAAATTCATTCACAGATTTTCGGTCTCGGGTCGCTTTGGATCATATTATTTAGATAATTTGATTAGACCAAAAAAACCGTAATGTTTCAGACTAGCTAGCTGTGCCTGCGACTTAGTTTGCTTGGTTTTTGAGTGACTTAAACCGTTTATGCAGCGCACGCAACGAAAGTCCCAAAATGTGAATAATTTTCCCCGTGTTGCAACATTTCTCACTGACGCTTCGCTCCTATTGGTCGCAGCTTAATGTTATATAGCCTAAATCCTTCCTCTATAAATGGACTATCCAACAAAAAATTTTTTTTTCAAATCGGACCAGTAGTTCCCAAGATTACCGCGTTTAAACAAACAAACAAACTCTTCCGCTTTATAATATTAGTATGGATATTCAAGTAATTTAATGAATTTATTTAGGAAACATCAAATGTTAGTTTAATGGCGTGGAATGATGGAATCATGAAAAAATATTTACACCACGGATAATTTACTCCAATTTGCTGTTCCAGAAAATCCTCTTGGCAGATAAGAACAGAAAATATTTTTATTATTATAGGGACGTTATTTGAATGATACACAACTTTTAATAAAACCAAATTAAGATATCTTCCCATACATCTAGGAACGTGTGAAATATCGACGAGCCCCAGCAGGGCGTGTGATGAAGAATGCTTTAAATAAATTGCGAGAGCGAGTCGCGCCAAGAAATTAGGCGCTGAGCCTCCTGCGGAGAGGACTCGCCGTAAATAGTGTCGCGGTCTTCCGATCAGCCGCCCCTATAGATTTATATTTTGGTGGATGCAGCTAAATATATCCTGCGTACTCAAATTCGTCAATTTATGCATAAAAAAAATTAATTATAATGTGTGTTTTAATAAAGCGATTTTACTTTCGTTATGTAGTAAATACGAGTAGATCTTGTGACGTCTGAAATGGTAAGAAATATTTAACAAACTCTTGCCGCTTTTGGAGCGGCGGATTTGATGGCGGGGTCTAAATAAATATATCTCTGTACGGCTGTACGCAACACGCTGTGCACGAAAACACATTCTTGTTATACACTCGTTTAAGGATTTAATTACTTGCATATCCGATGCCTCTGCACTGTTTCGCTCACACCTCCCCTCACGTGATCGTAAATAATGTTTCTCCTTAATGATCTGCCGTTTCCTCGTAATTTACCGTTTAGGCTTGTCGACTGGCGAATTTCGTGATCATTACGTGCGTTTTGAGGTTAATTTGTGCGAGCTTTATTATTTTATAAAAAGGTGAGTGTCGATTCTCGACATTGATGATAGTGATCTACGGTTACATGCGTTTCATACACAATGCTCAATATAAAAACTGAATGTAAAAGTTAAAGATGAATGGGAAGAAATAAATGAGAATGTCACAAATACTGGTAGATCGTATCACAGTAGACAATACAAAAGTAATGGATACTTCTGGTCCGGCGTCATGTGATATCGCTCCTATTGTCAGGATACATAATTTTGTCCATTGGACGTGGACAGAGTCAGACAATTACATCAAAAGTGAATCGAGTTAGAGTTTACGAGGGTGCCGAGACCGGTTCCGAGATATAACCTATCGAATTCCCCGCCTACGAATAAAAAATAAATCAATGCACACGAATTCGATACTGTAACAAATGCCACTTTGCTCGTTGCACGCCCATCTCTTATAGACATATTTTATTCACCTGCGTCGTCGTTTTCGCTTTACAGCGATGATCGTCTCGTTATCATGATCCTATATCCTCTGAGAATGGGGAGTTCACCCGGTCACAATGCAGTCGGCGCGACTTTAGTACACGCGATACTTCCGCTAGCGTGATTGCGGGTCCTTTACTTTAATCAAATGGCTGCGACAAAGGATTGAATGGAATCTTCGATTTCGTACTCGGGATCGGCATTGGCTTCTGTATTCCTCGCGCTGTCGGCATTTTTTGTCAAGACGTTTCGCCGATACTGCCGAATTGCGAAGCATAAAAGACGGTGTCGAATAAAAAGTTTTGAAAGCGATTTGGCTTATGATAGGGCAAAGATTTTTGGTTTAAAAATTGCTGTTGTTAGTCAATTGATCATTAAATAAAACTCCACCCTGGTACTTATTTAGTTGTTTACATGTTTCGGAAATACTTAATATTATTATTGCTCAATATTATTAATCCTTTTATTATGCTTTTAAATCCCATTTATAAAGTAATGCATGAAATACGCTCCATCGAATACATTGCTATTACAAGTATTTGAAATCGAAATCGTTTAAGAACACGTAACGACTCCACATCGGGAGTATATTATTTCTATTGAACGCTTAATCGCATACGGTCTCGATCGATTTAAAAATAACAAAGGGTTATGTAATACGAATCGTCCTTAAAAAGGCGAGCTTATTGAATAAAAACAGCATGTCGATTGTATCACATCACCCCTGCTGCTTATGGGATTTTTTATCGGCCGTGAAATGCAGGTAACCTATGGAAATTATACCATTTATATATTTATTACATACTACGCTTTTAAATCGTTTGGAATTTTTAAGTATGTGTAGCAAACTAACCCTGTTGCTTTATTAACAGAATAATAAAATCAGTTTTAATAAATAGACTTCATTTTGATATATTTTTTATTTAAATGTCGTTTTTATTGGTGGCGTAAAATATGTACACAATTAGTCTTTTGAATGTTTTTTTTACTATACCATTAAAAATAATAAATATATTAAACTTTTAAATACAATGTGCGAACGAGAAGGGAACAGCCGATTGTGACGTCACTTTGTTAAACCTACATAGACTTTACATACATACGTGCGTACAAATATCATTTTGCGAGAAAAAGATATACAACTTTATTTAATTGCTTAAAAGTCAAATGTTTTGAAAACATATCCTATTTCTTATTTTAGATTCTGCTTATCATACATAGACTTTACATACATACATGCTTACAAATATCATTTTGCGAGAAAAAGATATACAACTTTATTTAATTGCTTAAAAGTCAAATGTTTTGAAAACGTATCCTAATTTTTATTTTAGATTCTGCTTATCTTTTTGGATTTTCTGTGTAATGAGTCCAAAAGTAAATAAAAATATTCATGCATTAACCCAATTATACAATTTACGCCTGTCGAACTGCTGTTGCGAAATTAATAATTAGCCTACAGGTTTTTTTATTATCACTAATTGACGCGGCACTTATTTCATGGAAAAGACTCTTCCTAAGTATCTAAGTACGAACTACTAACACTAGCTTGCTTCTGTTACAATTTTAATGGAGTCAGGCGTTACTTTGCGGAAATCCATAGCATACAATTTAAATATATAATATCTAGCAATATCCCGCCAAAAAATTATAACCACAACCTGGTAGCAGATGAGTATTGAGTAGGTACACGTATATATAGGCGTATTGCGTACACTCGCATATGCACCTCCCTCCTTCCCACTACGAGTACTAACACTAGCTTGTTTTTGTTACAATGTTAATGGAATCAGGGCGTTACTTTGCGGAAATTCATAGCATACAATTTAAATATATAATATCTAGCTATATCCCGCGAAAAAAATATAACCACAACCTGGTAGCAGAGGTACACGTATATATGCTAGCGTTTGATGCACCTCTCTCCTTCCCACACTGCATATGCGTACACTCGCAAGCAAAAACACACAAGCAGTACGGGTAACACGATCGCGTAAATATGACAGATTAGTTAATGTGAATACACATTCACATTATTGATCTGTCATATTTACATTAATTCTTTTCTGCGTACTTCAACTCCAATTAATGAATCTTATAAAGGTCTAACTTGAAAAGTATGTGAATTTCCCTGGGCTAATTTTGATAACTTATACCGGCTGTTATATTAATGAGTGATAATACTTTAGAGAGTGTATCAGTTTCGTATATAGAGTTTACTGTGAAACGCCGCTGGTAGCGTTGAAAGAGGTATTTTTTTTGCTATTATTGTATGGGCAAATTTATGATGTAGATACGGGCATTTCTCATAGAAACATAAAAGTCAAAAATAAGTCCTTTCAGCGCTTGTACTTTCACAGTAAACTCTACATATGAGGCACATACACACCCTAAAGTATTATCACTTATTTATTTTACACCTTGTATAAAAGTATAATGTAAATACGACGATAACTGACATATTTAACGTTAACTAGCTATTCTTTTAGTATTAACAATATCACGGCCAGGAAATACTCGCTATGATATTATCTAATCATTTATTTATTGTAGCATCGGAGCATGAGACGTGCCAGATAATATTAATTAGACTATTTCTATTAAAATAATAATACAGCCTTAGTTAATTGAGTTAGCGCCTTATCGTAATATTGTTTTGCTATCTATTTTTCTATTACCACAAATACTCGCAGAGAGCACTTATCTGCCCTTCTTTTGTTTAATTAAATAAATTGAAATACGTTAAGCTTTATGACTTCCTAATCTATGTAAAAGTACCGCCGGTAATAATCCGAATAAACATATATCTGAATAAAAACATCTAAACGACGATACGATTGTCTAATTGAGAAATTCAAATACGCTATTAAGATTGTAATATCGTATGCTTCTTCGATAAGCGTTTCTAAAAAGTAAACGTAAAATAAGTTTTGTCCATTTTTGTACGATCAACCACTTCAGAACACTTTATTAATGAATCTCTAAACGGTATGGCTTCTAAATTATGCATTGAAGATTAAAGATAATACAAGCGAGAAAAGTGTTCGGTTAAACGTAATAAGGTTGTCCATTGTTTACATTATTGGAGCGGTGTAACAATAATTACATAGGTAACGTATTTGATGTCTAATTTAAATGAAAAATAGATTAATCAGACGATATTAGCTTTCACGGCCACGAAACGTTTAACAATGGCCGGTCCTGCGTGTTTTTTCGTTTTGGTGGCGAGTTGAAATATTAGTATATCGACCATATCCCAAGTGTCTGGCCTTATCGGCCGATCTGTTTCTCAACCCTTCAGTGTTCGGGACACATTCCTAACCGGTACAAATAGGTTCTATTTTTAAGTGACTCGTATTTTTATTGTCTCTATTTACATATTACATCCTGTAATTTAATTATTTCGTCTTGTAACGTTTTGTACGTACAGTCGGTGTACGGTCCGGTGGACCACTATTGAACCTTAATGCCGAGTAATTAGGTCGAAAACTGATATTCGTACTGATTCTATCGGACTATACGTATTAATTACACAATTTACAATGAAGTTTTGTAGAAACATTGTTTAAACTATCGAAGTATAACCCACCATTGTGCATGTATTTAATGTTTTAGTTGCAGCGTATTTTCGCAAAGTTTCAGCGCTTATTTTAAAATGCATGTAGTTTACCACCAGAGTGTTTGCCGAGCGCGTAAGTCGAGCAGTTTTCTGGCAAATAGTCCCATAGGTTATTTGAGTCTGCAGAAACTTGATAACGTGTTTTATGTTAGTCTATATATCTCTTAATCTTACTTTATGTTCAGCGTTGTGGGTACATTCCCCGAGTGTGATCATAACTTTTGATTTTTCAACTCGTTTCCTTTTATCACCGCCAGCATTGTTTCGTAACAGCATAAATGAATCCCAAATGTAGCGTAAACATACATAAATAAGAGTGTGTGTGCGGACATGATCAATCTTGATTCGCTGCTGCATACAACTCGTTCAGAGAATGCATGTCAGCCACAATACGAACACATTATGTTGTCGCGACCGCGACGCGTACAATTAACTCAGATTTATTCTTCCTTTCGCCAACGAGACAGTATCAAAAATTCAACAGGCCAATTGTTCTCAATTTTCTAAACACCGCAATTTGTTTAATCCATTGGATTTTTATTTTTCCGACTTTAATAATGGTCCTTAAACCGATCTAGTGTTCCTGGTAGATTAATATTTTGCTTTTGCCATTTAATGTGCGTTGGTTTTTTTATTTTTTTACACATATAACTCCCTATTTTTTACTCGCATAATATTTTTATTGCAGTAATAAATTAAATGAATTATTAATGCAGTAACATGACAAAAAGAAAAAATAAAGTGGAATTTTAGTATCTCATTTACATAGTAATACAACAGTATTCTCTGTTTATAGTCATAATTATTATTTTGCATTGTAATTACCTAAAACTCTTTTTATTTAATTTTTCTTTATTGTTCTATACCACCGTGCAGAAAGACTTTAATAAAATAATTAGTCCATAAAACATGTACAGCATTATAATAGTTTACAACTGTATTATTAAAATTAATAGTATATAATATATGCATTAGACCCAAAAGTGAAGGCCCTATTTTAGTAACAACGACCAATTTGTCTTCAAGAATGTGTTTATTTTAGTTCGCCTAAACTGAGCAGATGTCGCATATTAATCGATGCAACAGATTTGACTATAGCAATACCCCTTTTTCGGCCCCTCAAAACAACTAATGAAAACTAATGATGACACGAAAAAATCTAATAAAACAAACAAAACGTGTACGTATATGGAGGAAAACTAATTTCTTTTGTCAGGTAATTTATGACTGCGTCTATTTAATTTCGTTCTCGTTCCTCAATCCATGAATATAACAGGTTTTGTTAATTGGGCTACTGCACACCACTTCCTTTGTGCATTCAAACCACACCCAACATTTATCTAAGCAGTAGCTTATTTAAAATGATAAACGAGCCCTCGATCGATTTGAATAACAAGCGGGCAGATGCTCCTAATCCTTTTGATTTCATTAATCGCATGCGCCCCTCGCAATCGGCTGTCGGAAATATCACTCGAGTGCAGGTCTCGAAATCACGATCCTATAATATATTCTTTATTATGAACTTAATTTAAAAGAGCCTTTTAACCTCGGAGGATATAATTTTTTTATCAAAACTGAGAGTCCACTTTATCTTTTTTATTACGTGACTCAAAATTCTTTTGGAAGATTTGTGATTTCGATCGCCCGGCTGAGATTGAAAGCTTTTAATATGCGAGTGAATTTAGCGATGGCATTCTATTTGTCAGCCAAACAATATTGCGAAATCACTGATATAACCTTTTTCTTCGGAAGCTTCGACGATCTTAATGAATTCCCAGCAGACATTTGTCGACTGCTCGCCGATCGCATCCTCGTTTGTTTGATCATTTCGTTACGGAGCATCCGAGTGAAAAAATCCGTCTAGCATTAATCATCGGGGATGCTGCAACACAATTTTGTTCGGCGGAAGAATTAACATTAATATTGTACGACCCACGGGATGGCATAGATTACTTGGCCGTGAACATAATTCGATTTTAGACGCTTCACCCTGTAAACACCCGTAATGCTCATATAGTATTTAACAGGTTTCATCGTTACCTTTTGGGAATTATTTACGGCTTTTAATAATTTAGTACATAAATCTATTCTAAATTAGTTCTGAAGGCTTGGATTACGTCGTCCGAAAGCGCTCCGGCTGGAAAAAAATAGCTCTTCAAGTAGAACCGTGCTCTACTACGACAGAGCTGAAAATCGAACACACGGCAACAATTGCTGGCCGGAGAAATCCCAATAGTCTATTCTCTTAAAGAAACAATGATTGTGTCAAGCCTCACATACATTTAATGCATACGAAAATCAACAGTCATCTAATATGTAAAACAAAGGTGATTTTATGATTTGTAAAGGATGTATTAGTTTGTCGCTCAGCATGTTGCCGGGGTGTAAGCAGAATTCATCTCCATGCGTTGCCAGCGCGGCCGGGTCACCGTTGATGGAATATTATTTTAGGCATGTGACTGTGATGGATTCGATCGAATCTCTCTTCGGACAGCTCGAGTCAATACTTCGTTTGGGTAAAATTATTCGTTGGAAATGATTAAGTATTTTAAAGGCAACGTGTTATTATGACAAATTGAAATTATGTTTGTTAATTTTCGGGACTGTTCTGTTGGTAAAAAATAAAATTGATTAGTTGTATGTTGTATAACCCTTTCTATTCTACGTTTTTTAGGATTTCGAATTAGTCAACGAAAGCTTGTAGTTTCGTTCTGTCCCTCTGTGTCTGACAGTTTACCCTGATAATATTTATTATTATGTATAGATATATACGATAAACAGAAAAGTTTGGGCCACAATGTAATGAAGCTGTGTAATGCGTTAAAGGCATGTAGAGGAACCTAAAACGATTTTTTTTCATATTGACAACAATTCTTTAGTCATTGGTCCATTCATTCAAAATATACATTTTAAGTGGACTTGTAAGTCAAAGTCGTAAACTACGTCTAATTTTAAACGAAATGTGCTCATGGGAAGCCGGGATAGATAATATTATAGTGTTGCTGGTTAGAAACAAATTCTAGGAACTAATCAAGAGTAACTTACGTTAGAAGCTAGTTTTAAGAGGTATTCCGGTATTAAAAAAGTATTTATTCAAGTTATTATTTTGATTATACTTCAAGGAAACTTAAACTTTATTCAAAAACTTTTTTGACGAATAAATTACTTATACTATACTATATATAAATTACGTTCTTTATATTTTTATCAATAATAATTCACAATTCAACAGGACCTCTATCAAATTAATAATGGCAATAACCATATTTTAGTCTGCAGTTTTTGGACAGAAAAGCAACTTTTTAGGATTTTTATGTCCGATAGTACAATGACCGATAACAAAGCGACACCTGGCTTTATTTATTGCAATATCTACATCCTGCTACACACAATGAGCACGATAACGGAACGAATATAATAAAGCCAAATAAATATTTGCCTTTAGCGAGATTTGATCCCACGCATGCAATCGATGTAGTCTCAAGGCAGCGGCGGCTCTGATCGTCGGCTCGTCTGTATACGGAAATAAACTTTAATATTTATTGTAAATGACCTAAGACATTGTTGGGTAGTCACGAGCATGGCCGTCATACAGCAATATAATCTTCTAGTCAAGTCGCCTGGGACCTTACCTACTCTCCAAACTGATATGATTTTGATTCAGATTCGATCGTGCCGCGTACTTACCAATAAATTGCCATTTGTTTAATTTGATTCTCTGTCGATTGATATAGTCGGGAGTACAAACAGTTACAATCTAACGATTTTCTTGGTCCTTGTTAGGTTTAAAGTAATCCACCAAATAAAATACGGCTTTTGTTGAGATCGTTCTGATTCGATTCTCGATTGTGTCGGGAGTTAGGCTGCTGGTCTTAAAACGGTTAGTTTTTTTAACTGTTACGGCATACTGAAACGCATAGTCACATCTAAGGGCTCTTTCACGCGACACATAATCTCTCTAGATTTATATGGTGCCACGTGAAAACTACGTAACAGTTCCTCTATCAGTGACCACTGTCTCTGCTTGGCGGAATGACAGGAATAGCATGTGATTGGTGCGTGTTATTAACTTTAAATGAGTCATTAATCAATGACTTATTATCGGTACCGATACTATGTCAAAAGTCAGATTGCTGTTTTTGATTCTATATGACTCAAATACCTATATGTAGGTACTTATATATAATACTTACTTACTTTCATTTTATTTTTATTAAAAATGTTATAATGAATCGTATGTTATGTACCAAATGTATTTCTTGCAAGAAATACAAGGCTTTTTATTTTATTATATTTCCACTTATTCGACTGACTTTCCAAAAATATGAAATGGCTAACTTCGGTATTGTAGAAGTTTTTTTAAGAAATTGTTTATTGTCTCATAATCGCAAAATATTTAGTCAACTAAGTTTATCCACGTCGTATTGTATAATTTATTTCGTAGGTAGCGGTGCACAGCCTCCGCCGGTTCACAGTAAATAGCGCACTTGCTGAGCCACTTAGCGGCCAGATATAATTAACCGTTTCGTAGCAAGTGTGGAAGCTGCGAGCAATTTGCTCCTGCGCTCAGAAATTCATTATAGGACCCGATGATTTATGCTACTAATTCTGTTTGTGTTTACTTTAGTGATGGTGTTTTATGGGGGAGATTTTAATTATTTTATAACGATTTTTTATTGTTGAATAGGTATGAATGTAAAGTTAAAAAAAACGATAGTTTTTCATTAGATGTTTAAATATTATATTCATTATTGTTTAATTGTTATAGAATGTGTTGGATAATGAAGTATGATCCTTTAATATTCTGATGAAAGTGTTGATAAGTGTGCACTATAAGTGAATTTATGTGAAAACTTCAGTGTTTATAGTTTGTTTACGTTTAGGTTAAATTAAATAGGGACGTACTATAGTCGAAAATTTTGATAACGTAATCGATTATAATATTCCGTTATGCCAAAAATCTCCGAGCATTTTACGGTCGCCAGAACAATTTTTCAAACGTTTGTCAATCAACTCAAAAGCACCGATGTCTTGATGGATATCTTGAGTAATATTCGGTATCGGTAGGTGTGATCGAAGATACAAGACAAATTATTCGTTGTTCGCGGGGCCATTGTACTGTGGCGTCGAATTTATAATTCCTCACGAATTAATAAGAACAGGCCCCGCCTTGTAGGCGTAGACCAAAGATTAATAGAGACTTGTTACGTACTACCGGAACGTGTATGCACACTTTTTTTCATCGCCCGTGGATTATTTATAAATCATCCATCAATACCTGATTAAGTGTTTTCATGTGATTATATTGTACACAGGTTTAATTTACATGTTTTATTAAATTGTTATTTATAATACCTATCCAGTTAGATTTGAGGTGGCGCGTAAATTAGAAAAGTGAAACTTTTTTTTTTAATTATTCATTATATTTTTTATTTATTTTATTTTAAGGAAAACTTATAGCTAGCACAGGTTTAACAATATAGAAACAAATTATGGGCAATTACAAGTTTTCCCGAATAAGAACAATAGAATATATAAAAGTTTTAACAGTAGGTAGGTAGACATTTATCGGACGAGCAAAAAGTAAGGGGAAAGAACTTAATCAATGTTAAAGTGTAAATAAATAATATTATTAAAAATATTATTGCTATAAATTTAATAGCAATTAACATTGGAGAAGTAATCTGTGTTTATTTTTTTATTTTCAAGTTTAAGATACTATTACATACTAATATTATAAACGTACAGGTTTTAAAGGATGGTCAACTTTAGCTACTAACACATAGGCTTCTTTTTATAGTAGACAATGTACGGTTCCTGTGGGATTATTTTTTATTTTAAATATTTAATATATGTTTAAAAAAATAATAGTACAACGACTATCTAATCTATATCGAATTTTTCTCGAAATAAGAATTTTGCTGCGTATCACCGTCGTTAATATCTTCAATTAAACTCAATAGAAGCCTAGTTAATTCACGTTGAACACTATTGTGTAAGCGGCGACACGACATAGCTGTAGTCTGGTGGCTACTGTGATCACGACTCCACTGGTCACCTGCCCGCTCTTATTGCCGTGAAATTATTATATATAAGGCTTTGGTCAGCCAGTTAATGGACATTATTGTTCTTACTCGCTGACGGCGAAGCCAAGGAAGGGTTATGATTTTGGCAGTCTACGTATTTCAAATAGCTCTTTGTATTTTTCTGCCTTTTTTAAGACGTTTTTGAAATAATTGTCATTTTTATTAAATATTTTCCACCAATAAAATTTAAATTGCTTAACGTCATGGTCTGTCAAAAAAAACTATTTACCAAAAAAGTTGCAAGTAAGTTAACTTTTTTAATAGCCATTCATATAATAAAAGAAGAATGACTTGCTTGGTAAATATAATCTTATAATAGGATTTTTTATACTCCGGCCGTCATGAGCAATCGTAATTGTTGATGTGTTAAGTGATAAAATAAATTTAGCGAAGTACCAATGTATAATACCTATAGTATACATTTTTATGTTCCGACTTCCATCATGCTGGTTCCTGATTAAAAGTTAAGCGTTCGTTCAACTCGAATATACAATCAAGTGATTTCTTATTAGGCTTAGCATGATCATAAGTTTAAATATATGTTATAATTTCTATATACAAAGGGCACTGAATCAATTAAGAAAGTTAAGAGCCCTGAGTCCCCCCTAGTCATAAGCTGTCAATATCACTGCTTGGCTGAATGGGAAGGCCAGCATGTGACTGGAGCTCGTTCAAGAACCAGAGAAACCCAAGAACAGTGATATTTTGTAAATTTATGCTTATACCCTACAGGGTGATTCATGGTTCATATATTAAGCCGAATATAGTGTGAAAAAAATTACGCGTAAAGCATTTTTTGTTTTGGCACCCAGTATAAAAGTTTTACGTAGCCGGGAAATAGTTATTTTGAATATTGATATAATTCATACACCATAATTCAGAAGGCGTTGTATTAATTCTTTCAAAGTTACCGGATTTTTCTGTTTAAGATTTTTGAGACACTCCTAACTAACCTAATTATGAAGGTATAATCTTGTTTGTTTGAAATCCAAGGAATTCGGTAGGTACTTATCACTTAAAAGGATTACTTTATTTTAAACATCAAGAAAAAATCACAGCAGCGAACAAATTGCTTAAAACACAATGTATAATCTTAATCCCTTCCAAACTAAACACTAAAAAGCATTTGCTTGATTAGTTTTAAGCAAAACTAGTAGAAGACAAAAGATTTACAGCAAACGGTTGTCTTGAAAGCATCGGTTAAACTTAAGCTAAACTCCGACGCATTGTTCCAGTAACGAAATACGGTTTTCAACAAACTTTTAGGATTCGGGAGCAATTTTTTTTCAAGTATCAAAAGAGATGAGCCGCCAGCTTTAACTGGACAAAGAGATTTTAAATTGAATACCCCAGTCCTCAGTCCACAGTGCAGTTACAAAAAATATATCCGTTTAATCTCTTTCCCTATTTCTTTAGGTTTTGAATATTTTTCTAGAAATGTTTTGTTGCAAATATACACTTTTTGTAGTTATTTATTTCCCATACGCCATTTCTGGAAGTTATGCCCGCTACGGACGAAATCGAACAAACTCTACAGTCGAAATGTATGGGATTTGACGTTAGCTTCGCTAAGTGACATACGCATTTGCTTGTCATTTAGCGAACCTTATATCAAAATCCATACATTTATGTTTTTGAACTCCGTAAGATATACTAACAATGGCATCTTCAATCAGTGCCTCGGGCTCTGATTCAAGATGTCATCGCTATTATCACTTACAAAGTTTGAGAACAAAATGTATGTGATTTGACGTAAGCTTCGCTAAGTGACATACAAATTCGCTTGTCGTTTAGCGAACCTTATTACAAACCTCATACATTTATGTTTTTGAACTTCGTAAGATATAATAACAATGGCATCTTGAATCAGTGCCTCGGGCTCTGATTCAAGATGGCATCGCTATTATCACTTACAAAGTTTGAGAACAAAATGTATGTGATTTGACGTAAGCTTTGCTAAGTGACATACGAATTCGCTTGTCATCTAGCAAACCTTATAACAAATCTCATACATTTATGTTTTTGAATTGAAGGGGCCTTACTCTCCAAACTGATTTGATTTTGATGCAGATACGATCATGCCGTGTACTTCCTAATAAATTGACATTTGTTTATTTTGATTCTCAGTCGATCTATATGGTCGGGAGAACAATAAGTTACGATCTAACAATTTTCTTTATCCTTTAGTTTAAAAGTAATTCACGAAATAAAATACGAAAAACCACTGATATCGAACGGATTCGGTTCTCGATTGTGTCGGGAGTAAGCCCGCAGGTGTCAGTAGACAGTTTACCGTGAGGCGGCTAATAACTTGATGTTACATTGGTCTCTTTGTAAAATACGCGTGTATACGTGTGCATACACCGTTTGGGCATTTTAGTATGAAGGTGTAGCCTGTAGTACTGTGAGCCTGTGACAGACATGTGCAGACTTGTCCTTTTCGTCTTTACGAGGCATACAGTGTGTACCATGGTTCATATACCAAGCCGTCATTCTCTTTACACTATGTAAAGAGAATGACGAGTAGAGCATTATTTGTTTTGACACCTCATACAAATTAGTTACTATTATGCGATTTAAAATAAATTGCAATGGTCTAAAATGACCACAAGGAGTGAATCTTCTATGCTGGGGCCCGCGGGCTCCTAGTCTATATGTCGCAGTCATCTGATTGAATCCGCTATTTAATTGAATGACTAGCGCTTTCATTGAATCCTGTTTTTATCAACAAATTTTAGAATCCGAGACTAGGACAGCCATTTAATATTTTAGTTTTAAACTTCGAAATTTCCGAATGAGTACTAATAAAACGAACATTAAAGTAAATTAATCAAAAAATATATCAACACATTGCTATCTGTACGAGCTGTTTGACTACATTTTATAACCGCCTAGTGATTCAATTAAATAACCAGATTCAATAAGATGACTGCGACATATACACACGAACGCACTGGTCGTTGACCTTACTTCTGACCAAGGTTGAAACTCATATTCTGTTTTGTGACTTTTATGGATACCTATATTTAATCGCTATTTGTCGCGTCCTCTTCACACTATATTCGGCTTGATATATGCACCATGAGACACGCTGTATTATTTTGACGAATTTATATTATATAGGGACACTTATTCTATTTAAAAGTCCATGTAACATTCAGATAGGTAGTATTGTGTGCTATGCATTTTCAATTTACTTATTTAATTTCTAGTTCAGTTCATAACACTTTTGTACGTTTTGCATTTTGCCTTTTTTAAAAACATGACCGACTAATTCAATTGCTATTCTCTATATAGCGGTCAGCTTTTTGTATCAAAAAATATGGAATAGGCTTTCTATTTTCGGCACAGTGAAGCGTGTTGAAAACATCGTCTGTCTGAGTCGCACGTGACCGCTCGCACCTGCGGCCGCCGGGTCGTGCCGACACGCCCGGCCGGCCCGACTGATCCGCCAATAAAAACGGCCACAATACAGTACAGGAATTAAGCGATAATCTACGAATGTATCATGTTATAAACAGCTCGTTTCATACTATTATGGCAGAGACTTATAATAACGCCGTTATTTCTGTAGATATATTTAGCAATAAGGTATCTAAATATAAAACTGAAACTTTAAAATTACTGGATAAGAAGCCTTCTATTCCTCTGCCTGAAGCTTTTTTATACATACACATAATATGTACTCTGTACCTACAAACCTATATTCTTGATATACCCCTACCCTAACCAAAAATTTACTTACCTATATATCCGTAACTAACATACTCATTCCTCCCACAATTCATTTCCTACTTGAATACATATTCATATAATATATTCAAGTAGGAAATGTTATTTTAATGTTATACTATATTATATAACCCAAGTACTTTATTATTACTTATATAATATGTCCGTTCCTCAAATCTCATCTGAATGTAATAGAAATTAATTTAGTAATAGGTATGTAGTTAACGCTGTTGTTGCCGTAGTTAATAAGTTTTATATTGTATTACTTTATAATTGAGTACTATGGTTACTGTTTGTTAACTCTAATAAACAATATATATATATAATTGAATTGATATTGAAAAAAATTGTTTGTTGACTCTTACTCAAAAACTGTTGAACGAATTTTGATACACATTTCCATAGTAGTTTTGGATTTGGATAAAACACAGGCTCCAGTTTATACACAAAGTACATTGTTTTCGTGGTATACGCAGGCGGGATTGCACATAAGCTACCAACTAATAAGCAATAGGCACTTAGAAATGTTGTACGTAGCTAAAGCTCCAAAAATCGATAGAGATTGTACCGAGAGCACCATAGGAGGGAAAACCATATTATGAGTAAAATTGGAACACTATACCTAAATCTTCGCTGTTTGTACTATCTTCAATATTACAATACTTACTTATTGTTGTAAGAGGCTTTACCTAAGCTAAATACCATTATAACATTACATTTACATACAAGTCTACCGAGTTGTCTTTTTTCGTGTCATGTCAAAACAATAAAACAAAACCCGTGATATGTGTTCAATATTTATTGTTCACATTCCAACTATCACAAGGATGGGATACACCGGTTGAATGAATATATTTATATTATATTTAACTTGGGTTTACTAGATTGTGCGTAGTCACTCTCGACGCGAAGTGGGTGGATTCTAATAGTTATTTGAATCAGAAATTGAAACAAATTAAAATAAGATTTTGATCAAAACATTTACTTAGAAACGCCTGTGGTTGATTTTGGTGGTTTTCGATTTCTAACCAAACGTAACTACAAGTGAAATTTAAATATTTATGATTACACTTGTAAATAATTGAGTGAAAGTTAACAGAAAATTACTGTTATAAAATTATGATACAAATAAAAAAAAAGAAGTTACAAGCTTTAAATGGCACGGCCACTCTATATATCTACATAATTACCAAATTTAATATCATTTATTTGGAATTAATTGGATATTTTACAAAAAAAAATGTAAGTCGTCCTGTGCTTAAAACTCAATTATTATTCTTAATTTAAATTACGAGTTTCAACTATATGGTTGTCATAGAATTCATAACAAAAACCCTGTAACTTATGGTGCTAAAATATTGAAACTGCATGTCATCTAGCATTTGAACTCAGAACTGGTCCTAAACAAACAGAGTTGCATAATGCATTTGCAGAAAAATGATCTCGTCATATATCTATTGTAAACGATATGGAATCGCACCACCTGAACTAACATCTATCGGATTTGAAATAACATGCCAGTATTCATATTATTTTTTACGAGAAGATGGAATATTTGAGGTAGGTACTCTCTTCATAATATAATATTGTAAAGATATGTTTTTACACGACAACGCTGGCGAAGCCAAAAGAAATAGTTGTGATTTTGCTGTTATTTATGTCAATGTATTTAAAAAAATGCATTTGTAATAATTATACAACTTGGTTAACTTTGTAAGTTAGCTGCAGTACAAATATGTTTCACTTTTAACGTCGACTTTGTACGGAGACATAGTTATGGTGTAATCTTTTTTTACCCGACTTCGGCGAAGCCAAAAGGAAGGGTAATGATTTTGGCAGTCTATGTATTTATGTATGTATGTATGTATGTTCCCTCGTAGCGGCTAAACTACTGGACCGATTTTAATAAATGAGATATCAATCGATTGGTAATGATGCCGCGAGTAACATAGGTTTATTATAACTATATGATTTTTTGAAAAATATTGGATTTTGAAAATTAAACCTCAAAAACTATCCCAAAAAAAAAAAATTAAGATAATTGTCTCGTGTTTGGTATCAAAAGATAGGTCTTGCAAGCACATTACGAATATGTATTTAAATATTTTATTAATTATTATATTTAATTGTTAAATTCAAAATAAACGTTTAAAATGCGGTCGTACAAGTAGTATATAGAAGTTGTTTAGTTACTTCCTATGCGTTAATTTAATGAAAATATAATGTTATATTTGATGTGGAAACAGAAAAATATAAAATAAAATAAAAGTTTAAAAAGCTATAACCCGACTTCGTAAAAAAGGGGTCTAAAAAGGCTGAAACAAGAAAATAATTCAATTTGAAATCCAGAAATGCATAGGTACAAAAATGGTCAAGGTAGAGCCGAGGTCGGACCCGTTCAACAAATCAAAAATCATATCATAATATTCGTCTGCTATTGCAATATCCAATCCCAATAGCGGGTACGACCACGGCTCTACCTTGACCATTTTTGTACCTATGCATTTCTGGATTTCAAATTGAATTATTTTCTTGTTTCAGCCTTTTTAGTCCCCTTTTTTACGAAGTCGGGTTATAGCTTTTTAAACTTTTATTTTTTATAATATCATATATAAGTAGGTATACTAGCTGCCCCGCGACTTCGTTCGCGTGGTTTTTGAGCGACTTAAACCGTTTATGCTGCGCACGCAACGAAAGTCTCCCCGTTTTTGCAACATTTCTCACTGACGATTCTCTCCTATTGGTCGCAGCGTAATGTTATAAAGCGTAAAGCCTTCCTCTATAAATGGACTATCCAACATAACAATATTTTTTCAAATCGGACCAGTAGTTCCTGAGATTAGCGCGTTTAAACAAACAAACAAACAAACAAACTCTTCCGCCTTATAATATTAGTATAGATTGTACGTTACCTAGGCCCTGATTCAAGATGATATCGCTATTATCACTTTCGAATTTCGAAAACCAAATGTATGTGGTTTGACATACCTACTATGCTTCCCTAAGTGACATAAGAATTCGCTTGTCATTATCTAACCTTATGTCAAATCACATAGAATTTTGTTTTAGAACTTCGTAAGTGATATGACATCTTAAATACTCTTATTCATAAAGTTTAATTTATTCCTAAATATTTTACGTTACCTGGGATAGCTCAGTAAAATATTATTTCACCATAATAATAATAGTTCCGCTCACCGATTTCGGTGTCGGTAGCCGATTTCATTGAAATCAGGCCAACTACGCAGGAGTTATTTTATAGTGTCCAAGTGTGCGCGCAATACACTAAGACACTCTCTTCCTTTTACTCTCATAACCCCGTGGGACGGTAAGTCGACACGACGGGCGAGAGAACAGGCGCAGGACCGACTTTTTACATGACCTTCCGACGCATGGATCACCTTGCTTGTCAGACAATCAGGTGATCAGCCTGCATTGTCCTAACCAAAGTTGATAACAAATTTTTTATTGTTCCAACACGGGAATAGAACCCACGACCTCCGGGTCGAGAGCGAAGCTCTGAACCACTAGACCACGGAGGTGATATATCATTTCACCATGGATATGTATCCGTACAAAGTAGGTACAGTGTTTTGTAACCTCCCCGGCTTTGTCAGTCTCGGCGCCGAGGAGAGCGCTTCAGTTTGCCGGAGCGCTCTCTTAATTTGATGGAAGTCCGGTCCCTGTAGAGGTGAACCGGCCAGTCGAGGGAGGAGTAGCCTGTGTTTAGACAGATCCAGGCACTCCACCCAACATAACGGCTGATGGCAAACCGCAAGTGGTTTTAGTGGGTAAACCGACCATAGCGAGCCGGGAGTCCCACATACCCCTCGGGGACCCTCCCGGGGGGATGCGTAATGCATTTCCCTTGCAAAATCAAAAAATAAATAAATAAGGTACAGTGTTTTGTAACTGTTAACAAGAAGATTATTTGAACAGTAATACATACATACATCGAATTTCATACAGTAGTTCCATACGCCAAAGCGTTTTTTGCCTCATTGTACCAACCGAAGGTCCGATGTTTGCTTTTGTGAAACCCATTGTGCGTGATTGTGGACGAGCAGGATTTTTTGTGGTGTATTAACGCTGATGATATTTCGAATTTTTGTGTTTCTGCTCAATATGATGGGTACTGACGTGTAGGGCCGCTTTTGTGAGATCGTGTATAGGTTATGGACCCGCCATCTTCCAAGCCTATTATTGTACGTCTTATAACATTGATTTGAATCCGGTAGTGGTGTAGCTGGATTTTAAATCTTGATACTTTTTATTTCAGAAGATTTAAAATACGACCGTAAGGATTCTCGCGATAGTTATTATTTTCTGGTTAGAGTTGTTTTCTTAACATTTTAGGAATAAAATTAGATCTTACATTTTTAAAGATACCATCTCTTCTTCTTATACCTCAAATTGAATTGTTGTTCGTTAGTCTCGCTAAAACTCGTGAACGGCTGAACTGATTCGGCTATTTTTGGTGTTAAATATTCGTGGAAGTTTCGGGAAGGTTTGAACGGTTTGTATGTTTAACGAAGTGGACACGGGTCGGCTAGTTATGAATAAAATGCAGGAGGTCGTGCGTACCAGTGTAAATAAATACATTGTTTATATTTATTTACATAGGTACGAATTAAATGAATAAAATTACTTTTAAAATAAACTATTCTGGCACAAAACTAAAGTTTTAAATGAAAGTAAAGTATCAAAACTGGTCCGCCATAATGCTTTTGTGACGTTTGTCGCACCTACGCCTACCGAATGTCAATACAAAAGGTATCGATAATTTTCGTTTCTTTCTTTGAAAATAGTTGACTAGGATCATAATGTTGTTTACTTTAGTATACATATTACCGTCCCACGTCTAGTTATGAGGCGTGTTACGTAAAGAAAGGCATTTATTTTATATTTATTTAATGTGAAATACATGCTAAGTCAATTTAGTTTTAAATTATTTGAAATCAAGGCACCAGAATAAGCGCAATACTATAACGAAAACGAAGTTCTAAAAATGTAATGTATGTGAATTGGTAGTGTTTTTTTCGAACTTACACTGTGTCAAATTTGGAGCTAATTAAGAGCACTTTGCGTTTTTACTGGCCTGGTAATACTTTTGTTTAACTAAACAGAACAAGTTTACCTACTAAACTTGTTTAACATCAACACTGCATGCTTGAGAACATGCGAAATATTTTAAAGCGCTTGTTTGGTCGGATGTGGGCACAGTACACTCCCTAACCTTTCTAACTGTACATTTTATTGTTAATTGATTTGTTATTGATTACATAGATTTTCACTTAACAGAAATCTAACACTGCTTTATTGTATTCGTAAGTATTATTAATATTTTATCTCCACTTCGTTGAGCATGGAAACCGTGTCAACCTTCCCGGGACTTCCACGAATATAATATCAAGACCAAAAAAAGCAGAATCACTTGATCTCGAGTTTTAGCGAGACTAACGAACAGAAATTGATTTTTATATAGCCTATGTTACTCTGTGATCATGTAGCTTTCTAATGAAAAACGAATTATTAAAATCGGTCCAGTACTTTTTGAGTTGAGTCGTTACATACAAAAATACAAATCTTTCCTCTTTACAATATTAGTGTAGATAATATAAGTATAGACCAGCCATTTACTTCCTAGTTCCTAGTTCCTACTACACTAACCTCTGTATGTCAAATACAAAACTTGGTTAAAAGTAAAGAAACTATATTATTGTGTAAGTATTTTTTAAATAGGTTCTATAATAAAAGTTGATTAAAAAAATCCTTGTGTATGCATTCTTAGTTATATTTTGAAATTAAAATGTTTATCAAAATTATATTATTATGTATTGCATTCCAACCTAGTAATTCCGACGTAAGTAAAGTTTTATTCACTTAAGGCCGTGTTTCACCAAGCAATGTTATAGTTAATCCTTCGTTAAATTTCCCTTTCCTATCAATGAATAGAAGGCCTGCTATTTTAACATGGCGTTAACTTTAACATTGCTTGGTGAAACACGCCTTTAGCCACAGAGATTTTCAACTCAAGGATTTTATTTCTTTTCGGTAACTGACTTAGTTTTACCTACTTTTGTAACTTTTGTGTTTAATTTATGGCTTTTTATATAAAATCAAGCACCATGTATAAAACAAATCGTAAAAGTTCGAAGGTGGGGCCCGAGTTTATTATTATATTGTTCGTTATTTGACCAACGATCCCTCCTACATGTGACTATTGTACGTATTTATGGTTACTGTTTAGTGTGCGCTGTAAAAGACGGACGGTTTAATTAGTGTATGATGTCTTCTTTTCAGAGAAGTGTTGAAGCTTGCGCGGTTATTGCCTTCATCATTACTATGTTCCGTCCTCTGGTGTAAGGTTCCTCAGTGTGAGGAGGGTAAGCGCTTTATAAGGCTAGTCTAACGTGCTGGTATTATTGTATAAAATATTAAATCTTATATATAAAAATGAATTGCTGTTCGTTAGTCACGCTAAAACTCGAAAACGGCTGAACCGATTAGGCTATTTTCGGTCTTGAAATATTCGTGGAAGTCCAGGAAAGGTTTAAAAAGTTCGAATGCTCAATATTATTAAATACCTTGTTAATTACCTAGAAATTTTAATGGAAGTTTTCTGCAGTAACATGAACAAAAATTAAACAAAAAATTAAATTTTGACATTGATAGCGTCATCTTGGAATGCTCTGGAGGGTGTCAGAACTCAGAGTAAATAAACTAACAATTACATTAAACAGCTAGTATATTATGTTTCTTGATTCGTGGATAATATTCTTAAATACCTTGTTAATTATCTCGAAATTTTAATGGACGTTTTTTACAGTAACATGAACAAAAATAAATTAAATGTTGACATTGAAAGCGCCATCTTGGAATACTCTGGTGGGTGTCAGAACTCTGAGTAAATAAACTAACAATTACATGGCATTACACTGGCGCGGTACGGGCTATAGCCAGCAATTATATTAGCAAAGGACGTTCGAATTTAAATGCCGAGTCGTAAAACATCTAGACTCTAAATAAAAAACAGTGCGCGCACCCTTAGAATTAAATATACACTTGTATAGCCGACATCATAAAAATAAAGAATTTATAGATGTCCTTTAGAATTACTCCGGCTCCGTTTTATTACTACACGGAGCGTTCATTTGGCTTGGCGTGGTCGTATCACAACACATTTTAGGTCGTGCTTTTTCCTATATAAATATTAAATACAGTAGGTACTTTTATTTTTTCTGTACCCAGTGGTTTGTCAAAAAAGTAGGCTTTTGCATCCGCTATTGGATGATTAAACACTGTTCTCCGAACGAAGTCTCCACTTAAATATTGTAGTGCCTGGGACAAGCGGTTTTAAATGTGGCATGGTTGCCCAGCACATACTGCATTCTCACAACATAGTCGGCCTATTCCAGAGGAAGGACTGCTCAATACGTCTGGAGCCAACAATGTTTCCTCACGATGTTCTTTCACCGTTAGAGCGTCCATGTATTTGAGACCTGAAAAAGTGTCATTGCTACATGCCACAAGATGGAAATCAAACCTGCACCTTTTCGAGTGGTAATCAGCGATCTACCAACTAGGTCACAGGCGCTCTAGTAGTTTGTCAGCATTTCACGTGCTTCTAATATTTCTAGGACACGTAGATAAACTGCAAGCGTATAATTTTATTGCGATAACCTTACGTTTCAATTGGCTCGACACGTCTCAAAACTTAACCTTATTACATACAAGTGCAGGAATATAATAACTTTACCAAGAGCGTGTCAGGACATGCCTCAGGAGGGTTCCTTGCTTCCTTAGCTATCGACGCGGTATCCAGTACCGAATATATTTAAGTTACTTCTTTAGGTATTGTCTGAGTTCGCTCAAAATAATTTTCGTTCGAGAGAGATTAAAGAGTTTTATAATATTACCAGCGTCGAAACTTTGCTAGTTTTTTTCTCTTATTGTTTAGATCTATATAAACCTCTATATAAATTTGTAAAATGATTAAAAAATTGTTGACTTTGCAAAAAAAGCATGTAAAAGGCTTGACTTTACCTATTCGCACTTTGCATGTATAGTGTACCTAAAGTGTATAATGTTGATGAAAACAAAAACTAAACAATCTGCAACTATAAAAATTTAATCCATTTAACTATATAATAGGTGTAGGTACCTAATAGAAAGGCAGAAGAACTGTGGGCCAAGCAGGAACATTTGAAAGCTCGTGAAGTAACGAATAATAAATAAATGAAAAGCGTGTCAGCGCCAATACAATTGACAATCGATTACTTTACTTCTTCTCTTAGGTTCTTCTCGGCGGGCTAGGGTTGAACTAGGGTGGTAGCCGAAAATAGCTTGTTAAGTTTCATTTCATCATCATCATCATCATAAGCCTGAAGACGTCCACTGCTGAACATAGGCCTCCCCCAAGGACTTCCACAACGACCGGTCGTGCACTGTCTGCATCTAATGGTTAACGGAATAAGTTTCATTTGGAAATATCAATATATTGATTTGATTTGGAACTTAAAGGGTTACTACGCAATCCTACAAAGAAAAATATCGAATACAATGTAGCGGTGTTAAGGTAGCATCACACTGCGGGGACCGAACGCCATAATTAGTAATGTAAATCCCCATACGGCGCGGCGTCCCAAACGCGAGCGTGAAGGTACACAAAAACCCGGCGTGACTAACAAGTTAACGTGTTTGTTTTTTGTATAAGTACGCGTGAAATTATGATTATGTTCACAAAGAGGTTTTAATCGAACCATGGAGCTTGTGATTGTATTATTTAGATAACAGATAACGACGATCAGCAGGCTCACTCCCGACATAATCGAGAATCGAATCAGTTCTATCTCAACGACTACTTACTAATCAGGATAAAGAAAATCGTTAGATCGTAACTTTTTGTACTCCCGACCATATCAATTGACTGGGATTCAAAATAAACATACGTACATTTATTCGGGAGTACCTACGCGGCACGATCGAATCTGAATCAAAATCGTATTGGTTTGGAGAGTCCTTACTCTCCAAACTGATCCCAACAGGCCCCTTGTCCGGTTTCCGCCGTCTCCGAAATCGGTAGAGGAGCTTTTAATACCTATTATCCTATTTATTTAATTACATTTAATTTGAGAATTTTTAATGCATTTAGGCTGATATTCTAAACTAAAAGTAAAATATTTTACCAACAAAACATTTGGGGGCTAGATTGACGTGGTGTGAAGCGTCCATAGACATAGATATTTGTTCCTTCGAAAAATGGTCTTAGGTAGGCACTATGCATAGCAATAGGCCAATGTCGTGTATTCCTCGTGTCACCTAAATTATTTCATATCTCACCATTCTATAATTAAAGTTTGAATATTTGAATAAAATACCTGTTAGTCTTGAAAGTTATCAGGGAACACCTAACATATTTACTAAAATGATATCGAATCGGCGTCAGTGTGATTGTGTATGATTGAATCTATTATCTTTTACGGCCCTCGCGTTATTGGAGTGTCAGACAGAGGCAATATTTATGTAAATAGGCACTAACTCCACTCTGGGGACGTTTCGTATGAATTGAAAAGCTTTTTATTGTGTATCAAGAACATTAGTTTCAATGCAAATAAAACATTTAACATGTTTATGTAGGGTTTGTAAGAATTGACATGAAATTATGATGTCTATTTTATGGATGACGTTTTGCAACCGATACTTGATACAGGTATCATATAGCACCTACATAAATAGATTTGCAAGAAACATTTTTTGGATGCAGGGTGATGGTTTGGAATGGAATGGCCCATGCATCGGCTGGACAAATGTTGATTCTATTCTATGCCTAATCTCTCGCCAGTTGTATGATGTGTTATCCGTCCTACTGTTTTCTGGTATATGCGTGTTAAGGAAGAGAGATGGTGCTATATTATGTTGCGTTCACACTTAGATAATTTAAAAGAAGTCTAGTAGGCTTACTCTCGACAAAATCGAGAATCGATTTAGCTCAATATCAACGGATTTTAGTGTTTTTTTTTTGGTAAAGAACTTTGAAACTAACCAGGATAAAGAAAATCATTAGATCGTAACTTTTTGCAATACCGACCATATCAATCGACTGAAAATCAAAATACCTATTAACTAAGGTCAATTTATTTGGGTGTTCGCGGCTCGTTATAATCTGAATCAAAATCGAATCAGTTTGGAGAGTCCTTACTCTCCAAAGTCCAAACTGATCCCAACAGGCCCCTGGTCCGGTTTCAATTAAACCGGCCGCCGTTTCCGAAATCGGTAGAGGAGCTTTTAATACTAATTATCCTATTTATTTAATTACATTTCACTTGAGGATTTTATATGCATTTAAAGTCGTTAAACTCATCATAAGTTAATCGTAACTGCTTTTTTCGCATAAACTACGGTAATAACAACTGTAGAGTTTTACATTTTTTTTGATGATAACTTTAAATTAAAAGAGCTTTCATACTATTTTTGAGTAAAAAAGCAGCGTCGCGCCGTTTCTGGGGGTAAAAACTAAAAGATAAACACGTGTGCCGACTCGGTGGTGGCATGTCGAAAGTCGGGTTTTCACACATATGTGACTCTGCCAACGCGTTGAGTGTGTGAATGCTTCGACTTAGATAGAAAAAAGGTTTTACAGTCCTATAAAAATATTATGGGTAACATAAGGTTTATGAAAGAAAGCTATGATTATTAATTTGAATAGGGTTGCTATTATACGTTAATAATAATGTCAATGTTATGTTATATTTTTTCTTTGGTGACCATAGATAAAAACGTGATTCATGAAGATAACTAAGTACCTACACTGCCGCCCTTATTATAGACAATCGACATTTTTGGCGAAAATAAATAATATATTATTCAGAATCACCGCGAACCAGGATCAATCACTCAATTTTTAATAGCTGTATGTGGATCCATTCCAAACTAATAACTAGTCATAACCATTGTAAAAATATCATACATTAACTAAATATGTACATATTATATCGCACATGCTAAGTCCACATTGAAAGGCACTAAACAATAAAAATATTTGGAATATTTCTATTAGTTTCATAGAGACAACAAAATATAGAAAAAACTTAGATCGCCATTTACTCTAAAGTAATCTTCAGCGAGTGCGTTGTTTATGATAAGGAAGGCATAATATGATAATAGTTTTGTTACTGTATCAGTGAGCAGATAGAAAGTAAATAGCTTTATGTCTCTAAATTCCCAATTTCCTTTTTCAAAAAGCCAGCCAATAAACATATTATTTACTTCACATTTATGAAAAAACAATAATTAGTTATGATTAGCTTTATTATAAATTCTTTACATTTAAGAAATCAAGACTAGTTTGACTAATGTGTAATGTTGTTGATAAGGCCGGCTTAATCTTTATTATGTAAGGCTTTAAAAAAAATAAAAGATAAAAAAAAATTGTAATGCAATTTCCTGTGTTACTTTGTAATATTTAGCTAATTTTATCGGCAAAGTAGAGAAGTTTAACTGAGTTTTGACAGCCCTAGCGAAGAGTAAGGGCGCCGCCGAACCGCATTGTGATTTGATACGGTTTTTGTGCGCGGGCGCATTCTCAGCCAACTAATAACTATCGGTTGAGGTAGGTCACAAACATACAAAAGGATCATATTAAAATTAACAAGACAGTAATATTAATATACATATCAAAATCGTTGTCCTTTTGTTGGAAGCGGCACTCTACAAAAGATTGTATTTATCTGTGAGGATTGATATTTTATCACAAATTATGCCACATTTTTTAATTTTGTAGTACATTTTTAACCTTCATGTTTAAATTTTTTGATAACGTAGAAATTTTCTACTTAGGTAGGTTTAAGTCTATAAGAAGGTAATACTTATCATTTTTCAAACGGTGATTTGGCAACTAGCTTTTTTTTTCTTTTTATTGTACTTGGACAGTTGCAATATTAACGCACTGTATAAGTATTATAGATACCTTCAATCCGTTGCGACATTGTATCTGATGCAGACGAGACAGTAACTAATTTAGGCAATATTAACTTTTCAGCACATATCGAAATGAGTGGTGCATAGATAAAAACCAGTCTAGACGATTTAATTCTGCCAGGATATGGGGTGGTGAGTATCCACTTTGCCCCCATGGGGGATAAAAGAATTATTAACTTGCGAAGTATATTTTTATTTCATAAAAGTCGGCGTGCCATGTTAATTACGTGTGGGGACTAGGGTTTGGTGAAAAGGCTTCGACAAAATCTTTGAAAATTTTACTTTAGGGTGGAAATGAGCTTAATAATTCTTTGAGCTGTTAGGAGGCTTAATTTTACCTAAACATTAAATATTTCTATAGAATAGTTGCTCTGGTTAAGTTAGGCGTAAATGTGTGAAAAGCCTAAACCTTACTCGTTTTTATTCTATCCTTTAAGCCCTTTGGGCATGAAATACTATAAAACATACCCACATAAGTACCTAGAGTGCCCCTCGGAATGAGTCCTTCATAATGAACGTAATTTTTACGATTAAGTATAAACGTAATATGATTTAAAACACTTACGAATTATACCACATAACACCATGGTAGTTAAGTTGTAGGAAGTCAAAAAAAATGACGTCCAGAAAACATTTTTTGTAAAAATTATTTTCTGAATAAAATTAGGTATTTAATTTGATTTATTAATATATATAATTTTATTTAATTTGAGGAGTACCTACGATGTGAGGAGAAGGATATCTATACTAATATTATAAAAGAGTTTGTTTGTTTGTTTGTTTAAACGCGCTAATCTCAGGAACTACAGGTCCGATTTGAAAAATTATTTCTTTGTTTAATAGTCCATTTACAGAGGAAGGCTTTAGGTTATATTACATTACGCTACGACCAATAGGAGCGAAGCGTCAGTGAGAAATGTTGTGAAAATGGGCAAAATTATTCACATTTGGGGACTTTTGTTGCGTGCGCTACATAAACGGTTTAAGTCACTCAAAAACCACGCGAACGACGCGGGCACAGCTAGTTACTAGATATAAGTAGAGCTGAAGCTCAAAGGATGAAATAACCCAATGTATAATCTTGATGTAGTTAGTTCCCTTTACTTTCTAGTTTATTTCAATAAAACTGTACACCGAAGCGTACGTTCTAACAGAATATTAACAAAGATGGAAATGTCATCGGGCAGTACAAGTTCAATAGGTATTTATCCTTCACCGGCAGTCGGCACATTGCATCGACGATCGAACGTGACTCGGGGCCTTATTATAATTACAGATCGCCGATTGTTGAGCTCGTAAATGTATAATTTATAAAATCAGAGCACAGAACAATCTAGAAGACGTTTTTCTGGTCTCCGGCTTGTCAGGCGAGGTTTATAGTTCCGCAGAAGATGGAGATAACAGAATTTACACATTGATTCAGTATACGTCCTTTATAACGACGGGTTAGTCCCCGAACCGGTAGGTCATTTACGACAATTCTAAAAATGTTAGTTCCTAATCTATTAGAAAATAACATATTTTCATTTATAACTAAGGGGCATCTTATTATTATGTTTGAGATGCTGAACACTTGAAGGTCATGGATGTGTACTGAATTTGTGTATGATATAAAAAAAATCTTAAATATGTGTATAGTATTAAAGTATTAAATATATTTCCGTTGTCTGGTACCTGTAACACAAGTTCTTCGGATACTTGGCACGGGGCCATATTGAATTTTTAATAAAAAAATATCTATGGACGCTTCGCAAAGCGTCCATAGATATTTATTTATTAGTTTACATTTAAGTTTGTCAAAAACTTCTAAATGATTAGAATTAAGGGTATATTCGCAGTCAAATGAATATTACAAGTTGCCTTGTAGCCAATAAAATTCGACCATCATTTCAACATTTTAGGATAATTTGGCCTTTTAATATCTGACCCGTGCCCACTTCGTTGAGCATAGAAACCGTTTAAACCTTCCCTGGACTTCCACTCATATTTCAAGACCAAAAATAGCCGAATCGGTTTAGCCGTTCTCAAGTTTTAGCGAGACTAACGAACAGCAATTCATTTTTATATATAAGAAGAGATATAAAAAGAAATAACTCTACCTACTAAAACTAAATAATTCCCGACTAACTTGTTTTTTTAATGTTTTAAAACGTAATCAGACTAAAAACAACTCTGACTCATGACAAAAGTATCTTTTGAAGATAACAAATTTGAAGTCAAATTAATTATACACAGTTGCACATTCTGTTCAAACTCTTCCTTCAAATGTCTTATTTCATTGTGTACAAAAACTTATCTACAATCATTGTTCGAAATCAACTCTGTTAATTTTTTCTTTTCCTCAAAGATAAAGACTGAGCTTTGACATGAATATAATAGTGAACTTGTCTTTAGACTGTGAGTCACACATGCTGAATTCTTAACATTTATCTTGACGATTTGTTCCAAACATGTGTTTTTAGTCACGGAGACTGAGGCATATTAAATTCGGAAATGTATTGTAAATATCCGAATCCAAGCCGGAGAAGACACTTCATTTAAATTTAGTATTACTAAGTCCGTAAAATTTAACAAAAGTGCTCGTGCTTTAATAAAATAAATTAAATTAAACCTCTCATAAAATAAAATATGTACATTGTACAGTCCCTTTATAACTTATTCTTACTTCTAAATTATAGAGCTAGACTGTAGCTGCTAGAGTGTTCTAAGAATAAAGTAATGATGTCACGGTAATTCTGCAAACTATGTTCTCAAAGTTGCCGACAATGTTTTTTGTTATTTTAGGATGAATGCAAACACACATGAGCGTTTGCATTTTGCACTTATAAGGTCTGGCGCCGCCTTTTCTCCACGTGGGGGGTTCGGTAATGAATGATCGCTGTTCGGTGTCACACTGTTTTGGTAACAATTTGTTAGGAATCGCCCGCCCAGACCTCACACCTCTCGTCACAATAATTACGTCATCACCACGACGCTCATTACGTAGAGAAAGCTCTCTAGTAAATTTTGTTTTTGTATCGACTGAAGTCAATTTGTGAGACACAAGAAAGACATAATTGTCGTCTAAAATTACTAGTATTTCATTTATGTTTCAAATCGCTTACATGTGGGGGACTTGATCAAAATTTATGATATTTTTTTGTATAAAAATGGTTTGACATCACGCGTTTATTCAAATTGTATAATACTTTGTATATATAATTGTACTTCATATTTTAATATAGTTACATAATAAGAAAATAAATTTCAGTACAGATATCATAAGTAAATAATATGAATGCTGATTGGTTTTCTATATTCAGCTGGCATGATTGATTTAAAATGTATCTCCGAGTAATCGCTGTACAAAAAAGATATTTCCTGTTCAAATGATCGGATGCTAGCACGTGATAACCGCCACCAACAATTTGTATCTATCAACTTTTTAATGGGACCATTTAAATTGTTTGCGGTCAAATCAGCCTTGTTATAATTTGGCGCCTGTTACAACATAGGTACTTCGATAATGCCTTGTGGTCGATTTGTTCGACGATCTAAGATTATATTATTATTCCTTGCGACTTGGTACTTGTTACTAAGTATGATATTTCTGGATTTTCAACAATGTCAAAACAAAATTCACAATGATTTTTGCTTATCAAAATGCACCGCTTGCCTATAAAAAAAGCTAATTTAGTGTTGCAATAATTTAAAATATTTAGAAAACATATTTATTGCTCCAGAAAGGTAGCGGTAATTCCCAAAATTTGGCAAAAACTGAGTCATATTTCTTTTGTCACGTGTGGCAATTTTTTGCTTGAGTTATGACAACTATTTGTCTTGTTTTGTTTACTGCAGATCCCAAAAACAATTCTGCAATTCAATATAGATTAGGTACACGTCGAGAAGAACAAAAGTTGAAGTCGTTGTACAACTTCATTTTTGTCTATTGTCGCAAATTGACTAACAATGACGTGTTCTAGTTTTTTTTGGTGCCACTTTTTATTGCTAACCGTAAAGTGACCAATTCTGTTTTGTGCAAATTGTGTAAAAAAGTTATGACTCTACAAAAGTAGAGCAAATGAGGCGTCCCAGGAATTTTTGGCCAAGTACGATAAATTGTTTATGTCCGAATCCGGAATCATAAAACAAAATTGTTTTGTTTTATTTTTGTTACTTTTGTTGATGTCTATGTTGAGTCGAAGGCTTCAGGCCTGCGCTTATCATGTTCTAAATCTTTGTGGTAACAAATTGTTTATTGTATTGCGGAGAAATAAGGACAAACATTTTTTCAAGTATTTCATGAATACTACCCGTGTTTTGGGTATGTTATTTCTGAAAAAGACACAAATAGTTTCTGAACAACTATAACATGAATAAGTCTCCATTACACTTATTTATTGAGTCCGGTGTCCTGTGAGTTACGGAACAACACACTAAACTCGCATACCTATTACCTATATCCTTACATTACAAAATGCGTTTGTTGTTTACGAATGGAAAGAGAATAATACAAGTTCTCTTTCGCGCCTCACCTGTTTTGAAAGGCGGAATGATCAAACGAATAGCCAGGACGGTAGCCAAAAAAATATCAACTAGGCACAATGGGTATTTCCAAAATATGGTCAGCACTCGGCTTTGTAACAATAGTAAAAGGAAAGGATTTCTGGAATAGGCCGTGCGGTAGGTTGACAACGCAGCGTTAAAAAGTATTGCCCAAAGAATAAAAACGCCGCATATATTACTTGCTTAATCTATATTATTCTGGCAGCATTTTCACTTTTTTTATTACCAGTAATAAAAATCTATTGTTTTCTATTGTGAGGTCTCGTTTAAAATGCAAAGACTTTGATCGTTCACTTCTTCTTTTGTTATTACTATTGCCGACATAGAATGTTAATATTGCAGCAATAGAATCATTAAGTTATAGCTTTTTAAACAATGCTAAAGGATTATTTGTATATTTTAATAATATCGAAGTTAAAAACAAAATGACGTTTTGTTTTCACTTTTAACATATTGTGCGAAAGGTCATAAAATAATAGAATATGATAATAATATGATGTACATGGATGGTATGTTTTTATATGATATTCTTAATTTCTTACCTAACCTACTGAATCACATCATACAACTTCCTATAATAATAATAATAATAATATTTAATATTACGAATGTCGCGCGTTGAAATATGGTTGAGTAATAAAGTGTAGCACCTAAATTATCTGAAATAATTAAAAAAAAAAACCTTTCTATTCCTTAGCCTAAGGGCCGATTTTTCAATCGTCAGATAACTTTTATCTAAGAAATAAATATGTGACTTTGGCAGATTTTGTATGGAACAAATGTCAAAGTCACATGTTTATTCAACAGATAAAAGTTATCTGACGATTGAAAAATCGGCCCTTAGTCCAAATAAAGCCAATATTAAAAGAGCTGAAATATACTTGTTTACATGAAGTAGGTATACCTATTGCCTAGTGAATCCAAATTCAATAATAATGCCTCTACTTAGAACACGTAACGAGCCCTTTGAGCATATATGTTTTAATAGGTAAACAATGTTAGTCTTAGTTTCCCATACTAGCTATTAATTATTAATTAATATTGTAAAATAACGACCCAGGTTTAGTTCCAAACGGCCTACACTGCGGGCAAAGTTGATTTTAATGACAGGGTTCACGGTGCAATTAGGCGGGGCCTTCTTTGTTTTAGAGAAGAATTTTTATCTAGTAGATTTATTGTGTTTGGGGAAGATGTTATCTACGAGTTCGATTGCTCAACGCAGCGGACCGTCCTTAACCGTTTTCGACTAAAAGCAGGTAAAGGCGAACGTTTATCGGCCGTTTTGGTTTTTTGTCGCCGCCGTTGTTATTATTCGAATCCCTCGAACGTATTAATCTCGCGTGGGGCTGTTGGAAGTGGTCATTACCAAAAACTTTTGGGCGTACTGCGGCCGGGTGCTCGGTTATTATGGAACATTCTATTAAATTAACATCATGCTATCCACTAAATTAGATGTATCGCTAAATATTTTATAATTACGGGATGTAAAACGTTCGGGATGGTTCGCTTCCAAAGTATTTGTTATTTCAATAAAATTAGACCAATTATTCGAAAACTGCAGGTTCGAACCCCGTTATCAAATTAAAAGATTCATTGTAAAAAGTAGTCGATCTCAACAGCTATTGAGGTAAAGCAAGGTCTGTACTTATTTTATTTTATATACGTTAATTCTAGTTAAACTGAATGCATTACTAAGGTTACTAAAGAATTAAATATAAGTTTTTTTAGATGTTAATTTTAGCATCGAAGTAACTGCTATGAAAGCTGGTGGTTCTCTAAGATTTTATAACCAAACATATAATATATAACATACCCAAACATATAATAATAACATATAACAATTTTTCAATTTCTGGCGGTCGAACCGCCAGAAATTGAAAAATTGTTAAACGAAAAACTAATCTAAATAATATGTTCTCACTATAATGAGATATTTCCATCTGACCGTAGAGACATACTGTCATAACTTCATGACATCCAATTTCTGTTTAATTTGAAGCCACGTCTCGGCCATTGTCGGTGAGTAAGGTTTCGTTCAGGAACGGAAATGAGGAAGAATTTCCCAGGGAGCCTTTTGAAATAGGAATATTATTTGTCAACAGACGTACCCGGGTCCACAATGCCACGCCCCCGGAAAGAATCAATTATTCGGACTTGTGTCCGAATAAGCGTCAAATGGGCGAATTGTTTGTTTAATAACATTTCGCCGCCTTCATAAATACCAGGATATTGCCCTTTTCTACTGACTCGAAGATAATAATTGTCACATCGAAGAAGTGTGATCTTTCAATTCGTGAAGCGGATGTGTTTTTGTCCACGTTTTAACAGTTTTATCATGTCTTTTGGGAAGAGTCGTAAATTTTGGATTTAAATTGGTCGTTGTTGTGTTTGTGATCGCTACAAGCATACAGTCTTGCCCGTTTTTTATGTTGCAATCAAAAATTGTACACGTATCACAAATATCCCGAGGGTTTTTATTTTTTCCTAAATGCTAATATATTTTGTTTAAACGTTCGCTTAAGATCAGTTCAATCGCATTAAAGGTAATTTAGATATATCTGCTTGAAATTTAAAGCAGATATTGTATTATAAATAATTTACCTTAAATATTATACTTCGTAAAAATAAAAAAAAATTGAAGTATTTAAAAGTTGTCAGAGTATCCAAATATCTTCAATAATATCATGGAAATATAATTCATTTAACTGGCTAGTGGTCTATATTCATTAAACCACCATAAAATATATACCTAGCCTCCTGCTAAATTCCCCGCGACAGACAGATGGCAAATAAAAAGTTGATAGAATTCTAGAAGATACCGCTAGAGAAAATATATATTTGTAAATTCTGTCCCGCAACTGCCCGTTCAAACCTATAAGGTCAATTGTAGCTTGAACTGAAATTACCTTTTTAAAGTACGTGAAATAGACGATTTAGTTATTTTTGTTTACTCATCCAAAATTTAACCGATTTAGGTACATTTTTCATTATAAACCAAAAAAGGCTTGAACTAATGTTCCTATGTTTCGATTAATATTATGATAATTCATAAAATGTAGGTACTCCAATTAGTTTCCTGGATGTTTAAACACAGCCGAAAATCTGACTATAT
The DNA here is from genome assembly GCA_905187575.2 of Celastrina argiolus. NCBI lineage: Eukaryota > Metazoa > Arthropoda > Insecta > Lepidoptera > Lycaenidae > Celastrina > Celastrina argiolus. The sequence continues at coordinate 10,956,277 of LR994589.1, forward strand.
TTTTTAGGTTTTTGATCGTCTGTATCTCTTTTTATAATTAATTCATGAAAAAAAAGAAAATTAGAGGACGTACAAATAGTATAATAGTATAATATTCAGGACTAAAAATGATACTCTGGTGGCATTATCCAGGGAGTAACCAGGGGTCACGTAGACCCCTGTTTTTGTATGGAAAAACAGCCGTTGTGTTTCCTCTAAATATTTGAATCTTAAGAGGAAACACAACGAAGAATAATGTTTACGTTAATATATAATAGTATGAATCCGCCATTTTTTCTATCCACTGCCAGAACTTCAAAATTCATCGTGCAAAAAAACTTGTATAAATGTTTTCTTACAAAATATGATAATGACTTAACTACTGGTTTCTAGCAACGATATAAATCAACCGAAACATGAAGATGTAACCGTAGATAAGTAAATATATTCACAATACACATTAAAACATTTGTCTGCCCTCCCAGGATTGAGTCGTGATATTTTTACGAACGTCCTCCGTCGCACGGTAGCAGCGTTGGGTGATCATAGCCCATTTATATGCTATTGCAATAACACTAAATGTGCTTTGAATAACTTTATCCACCTCAATGTGCTTGAATTTTCAGGCAAAAACTGAATATGTTAAGAGCCCCTTTAATATTATAATGTGTTTGTGTTTACTAAATAAACGGAGAACTGTTGAATTTTTCCCTACTCCCTAATATTGATTACCTTTATCAAAAAGTTTTTAGTTTCCTATTTTTTTTAGTATTAATAGAAACTATTAATAGATTAACATAAATACACCTTCAAAAATAATACATTTAAAAGCACGTGGTACGTTTTTTCGCGGAACAGAAACGTTTTAACGGCCACAGCAGTTGGTGCGACCACACAAATATTTGCCCGGTGTCGAATATCACTCCAGTTTGTTTTGTATTTTCCGACGGATTGGTAATTACCATTTTATATATCGGTGCGGATATTTTATTATTTACGACACAATTTTAATTAATACAAGTGAGTGTTTGTGTTGCTAATTGTGTTTCGAGTCATTAATTTTGTTTCACTAGTTCGTTGGTGTTAATTGGAAAAATCCGTGTCAGCTGAAATGTTCGACTTTTCTGTCTTGTCCCAATTTGGTTTGCGTCAAAGTTATTAGCCATTTTTAGGGTTCCGGAATAATACAAATATTACATAGTTATAGTTTCGCTCTGTGCGTCAGTTCGTCTGTTTGCTGCGTCATAATTACATATAACTTACGAATGATATGATTTTGATTACGTTTTTTGTTTTTTTTTTACCAATTTCCTATAGGTTTGATACTATCTCACAAGCTTCTTCGCTTCGAAATTCTGTTCTAGCCTAACTTTACAAATCTCGACTTTATTTTATGGATCACGTTATTCACCTGAAGTGATCACGAAATAGCTGTTTCTTATCTCGATAACTAATCCATTCGGGGCTGGATTTGTTAGTTTTCTACATTGTTGTTTGGTTTATGATAATAATAGGCGTTCGGCCCCACCTCGGGAGCGACACGGTGTGAAACTTAACGCTTCCATTCACCCAGACTTTATTATCGCAATTTAGCGAGGAGTTGTTACTTCAGAAAAAATGTTCGTGAAAATTTAGAGGCATGGGCGTGAACGTGTACGATCGTGCCCATATTTTAATGTTTCGAAGATTCCTTTATTCTTTTCCTTATATTTAACAGATGTATTTTCATAATTTTTGCTGTTTAACATTATTCATAAGCACTTACAAAAGCCTAATATGAATTAGGATAGCTCGTTGGCAAATTTGAAAATTATTAAACTATTTAATTTTTATATCTGCAGAGGCGAAGAAGTATGTTCGCTAGTACAATTAAAAGTTAGTTGTCGATTGTATGAGTATATTATCTGAACTCACGCACAAGTGCACCCATATCTATAAAAGAACTCAAAAGTTTGCAGAATTTCTGTCCGCAGTAATGTCCCCTATTGTGCCTCCAGATAAGATATAACTGGGACCTATTGATAACGTCCTCTGACCGATCCGGCGGGCTGCTCACGTAATAGTTTTGTTGTTATCTCTCGTAACTCCTCTCGAGATGCGTCTGGGACGATATTAAAAAGATTTGGCAACGGGCCATCGAGATATTGATCTTTATGCTCGGCCAGACGGCAATAGGAGTTTGCTAAGTGCCATGCCAGTTGCTTTAATGACTTCCCATGTTTTGGAACCAGGGCCGTTTGCAAAACTTTGTATAGTTTCCGAATGTTTTACTCCTATACAAATAGGTTGCTGAGCTTTAAGGTGCTTCGGTCTGGGTTGCGATACGACTCCTTTGATCGATGGTCAGCTCTTATCTGGGTTGCTAAATTCATTTTTTATGTTTTCACCTCGTTATTATCGTCCGGCCAGATAAAGCTGTCGAGGGTGGTCGACAATGCAGCAAATTAGAGAAATTATTGAGTCGGCCGTTTGCAGCTGGGACTTATCGCGCAAGCAAATTGATACAATTCACACGTATTGTTAAAAACGAAAATAATTAAGTCGAAATGTGTGAAGGGCGACACCTGCGTTCGTATCTGAGATCGGGCCGTTACGGTTTATGGAGTTCCTACCAAAAACAATGATAATGGCAAAAAGTAGAATGCGGGCGAGGCCAGGACGCCAGGTACGGGCGGAGCAGTGTGGGTCGCGGCGGGGATCCACAATTTATGATTGCGCCTTGTCAAAGTGTTAATGAACGCAGGCTGATGCTCTTTATTGAGATAAGGGCTCGGGCCCGCAGCCGCGGCTCCGGACCATTACTTATTGGTATTGCGTGTCCCTTTATGCGCTTATTCCTCTCGAGCACATTCGTGCGGCGTCCTTATTATCGCCACCTTTCTCTATGAGCTAATAATAGGATATTCATAGAGTTATTAATTGCGGATCATGTCCGCTTTATCGAGTTGGAATTTATGGCAGCGTTAGTATTACTGGACTTTCATAAGAGACATTTGAATAATAATAGATATTCATGTTTATAAGTAGGTAACTGGTTACTCGGTAATGTTTTACGATAAAATTTAATGATAATCCCAATTGTGACCATATCATAAAAATTTCTGCCATGGTCCAGAATATTGTACTACTTCATCTAAATTGTATGTAGCCATTTTATCTGGCTGATCTATTAGTTAATGATGAATGGTACAAAACACATTTCATCGCCCGAAGCGAGAAGATTTATTAAGCGTTATTAAAAGCGTAACATCAAATCTACTTTTGTTTTATTTTATAACACATTAATTTTGATAATGACTTGACCAATAAAAGCTTTCAATTTGATCGAACCGTTTTATCTGGTGCATCCCACACATAAAATTCATTATAAATCAAATTGTGAAGATAACAGAAATTCGCTTACAAGATTAATAAATTACACATCAAACTCTTATCAATAGGTCCGACGTATGACATATCGGATGCGTTTTTACGACCAAATAAACTCTGCCCAGTTGCAGTTACGTCGGCCGGGTTGGGCTGGCGATGAGATGAGATCGAATGATAGGTGATACGATCATTATACGTCCAGTTTACTGCATCTTTCAATAGTGTTTATTTGCTCTATTCAGACTACTTTATATTGTGGTGTTAAAAATACGTAAAGAATAATTTGAAAGTGATACAGGGTCAGCTTGTAACACGGCGTCTGTTTTTTAGATTGTAAATAAAAAAATAACTTTGTTTGCTATAATATAATAAGATAATATGACGTTTAGTGAGTTAGCAGAAACAATTGAATATAATGTATTCATGTCGTAATCGAATGAGAATTATACGAAAATCAGCTCCTATACGAAATCTGTATTTTAATTTCTATTCTCTATTTGATAATTAATGAATACTTAGTTACTAAGTCGTTATACACTGCAAGGCACCTCGTTTGTCGGTGTGAAGCTTAGTAGATACATAATAATATGTGCTTGTTAGTTAAACCAAAAATCTTATAAGAAGAAAGTTCTGTAAAAGTTCTGTAAAGGTTACTGTTAATTAAATTTTAAATGCTGTTTTTCTTTTTCAGGTAAATCAATCAAGTGTATTATCCTATGAACTGCGAGTTGTAGAAAATTTCGAGTAATTCGGTAAGGAATTGAAGATACTAGTAAGATTTTAAATCTTATAGTAATTGATACGACCTCGGTAGCGCAGTGGTTCAGAGCGTTGGTGCTTGACCGAGGTTGCGGGTTCGAATCCCGTCGAGGGACAAAAAGTTTTTAATGTTCCTGTGTCATGGATGTGTCTGAATTTGTGTATAAATATAATCAAAATCTTTAATATTCGTATGGTATAAAAGTATTAAATATATATTTCCGTTGTCTGGTAACTGTAACACAACTTCCTCGGATACTTAGCACAGGGTCAGATTGACGTGGTGTGAAGCGTTTATAGATATTAATAAACATTTTAACATTGGGCTTATTAACAAAACGATACAAAGAGTATTAAGAATTATTCGAAAGAATAAAAAAATAACAAAAAGGTAATTTCGGTTTACAAAACTGAATTGTAACAATAATAGTTTAATGGCATTTCCGCACTCGACTGTACAAACGTGACTCGTCCAATATAAGGGTAAATACGGCTCAATCAATCCGCGGACAGGTTGGCTGTCGGAGTCCAATAAGATAAACACGTTGAGTTTTCTATTCAAATAGATATCAACGTAATTTCCACCCGTCTCGCGCTGCAAGATATTGCAACATTGTTGATCGTACACCTACCAATTTATTAGCCTAGCGCGAAGGTGTGGACATAGCGAGTGCTTCTATCGACTTTTTTGCCGACTGTCCTTTGACCTTTTCTTTTGTAGTGGTTTTAAATGAATTAGAATGCTCAAGTTTTAAAGTCAGCCTAATATTATATTGTGCTACCTTTACTTATTAGGCTGGCACTAAAATGTGATTCGTAATCGATTTAGAACGATGTTCGTTTGTTTTGATTTTAAACTTTATTTAATTAGCTTATTCAAGATATCATCGCTATCATCACTTACGAAGTTCGATAGCAAACACAGATAGCAAAAGTGTTTGGTTTTGACATAAGGTTCTATAAATGACTAGTAGACAAAATGGTATGTCACTAAGCGAAGCTTATGTCAAATCCCAAACATTTTATTTTCGTAATAGCGATGACATCTTGAATAAGGTCCCAGAGTTCTGTTCTCAATGCTCTGAATTTTCTCCGGACGTCCGGCTTCTGGATCCTTATCTTCTAACTTAAGAGCTTCGCTCTTGTCGGTGGAGTTATCTCCATTCCTCTCTGCACTCCGCCCTTCTCAAGAGAAGTCGTATCAGGAGGTCAAGACCTCCTGATACGACACGAGTCACGACCATCACTTTCTTCTTCACCTGGTCCATAAAAGTTCTTCTCGGCCATCCACTTTTTTTCTACCTTCTATCTTTCCTTCAATCATTGCTCAAATAAAGTTGTCGTGCCGTATCGAGTGTCCTAACATCTTTCCTCTTCTGTTCAGGATGCTTTTTAATATCTCTCTCTTTTCATTAACTAATTCCAAAACTTCGTTACTTTTCTTTTCAGTCCAACTTATTCTTTCCATTCTTCGCCAACACCACGTCTCGAATGCCTCCAATCTCTCTCTATCGGTTCATTATATGACATTAATAATAATTTCTGAAAAAACCTAAATATTAAGAGCACACGATGCTTTTTATCTTGGTTTTTGATCATTTAATCTTGTTATCATCGTATTTTAATGATTTATTGTGCAGGTGAAAACAACAGGTGTCGACTATAATTTTAAAATTGTTGGTACCTTGTGACCTTTTAATGTATGAAACAGTCTAATAAATGTCTTATATGATACTATCACTCCTAAATACGCATTAAAATATCCAATAAGAATAAATCCAATAGGAATAACTTGTGAATGGAGTTAACAATTGGTGTCAAAGTTACCATAACTTGAACTTATAACTTAAGCTAAGTATTAAACTATTTACTATTCAGCATCAAATCAAACAACATTTGAAGTTGCAACCACACAGCAGTACGTCAATGTGACAATGTTGCATACCTTATTTATGTTTATGAGGAGGAGATAGATCTTTGGGATACAAAATTAATGGACGGATCCAATATGTACATTTTGGTTTATATGTAGCCATTAAATTACTTTAGTATTCATCTATTCATTTAAATATATCTTTTACATAAAATATTGATTACGTAGAATGTACAATGTGCTTATTCGAATTTAGTTATAATAATAATTAAAGCTAGATTCAAAACCTGATAGTTTATCATTGACATTAATTATTATGGAACATAATTATTAATAACTATAGTAATGTACCCATTTTAATTATGGCTCTTAAATTAACTATAAAATCATCTATTCGAGTATTTCGCCTTTGCTTGTACAGCCCGGCTAGCTCAGTCGGTAGAGCATGAGACTCTTAATCTCAGGGTCGTGGGTTCGAGCCCCACGTTGGGCGATATCTTTTTAAATTTTTTTTCGATTCTATTCGCGAATAAATAATATATAATTGTTATAAATTTAATTATGTATCATTAAAAAACTATAAAAGGCAACATACTGTGTGTTTAACGGTCTTTTATTTATAATTTCGCGATTTATATTTCAAACACAGTCGCAAAAAATTAATAGTCTTTTTAATGTGCTATTCGTAAAATGTCTAGTTAGATACCTACATTATTTAATAATAATAATATATTCGGCGGTTCTTTCTTGTTTAACATAATTATTGTATCTAACTTAATTGTATTCAACATGTCATTATCTTCTGCAGAGTTCTGCATTTTAGAAACATGAAGTTTATTATACAACGAACGTTAAGACATAAGGGTGGCATACTTAAGTGACCGTCGTTTTTGTAAGTGAAAAAATTTACCATGGTGAATTTCAATAGGTAATGCACACGTTAAACAGTCGGTCTCAAAATCGGTCATATTTGTATAGTGAAACAATTTGCGGCAAAATTGGTGGAAAAATAATTGGTCTACAAAAAGATAGCCACGTGGGTACCCTAAAAATCATTAATTAAGTCAGTCAAAAAAGTTTGTACATTTTTATATACGAGTATACTGGATAAAAATAACTACAACAAACCTACATGCTTCATCAGTGAGTGTAAGGGGTGTCTAGCGGGGCTGGGATCTCGACCTATTAAACTGGTGTGAAGTGTTTGCGAATCACCGTTTCGCTAGCCGTTTAAAATTCATTCCGGCGGAGTGCTGCGGCCAACCTTAGTGCACAGGTGCACAGGTGCAGTCTGCAAACGAACACTCCTGAATGAGAAAGCACGCAAAAAGTGTACAACTCAAGTTAAACCAAGTCCTTGGGCCTTACTCTCCAAAATGATTCGATTTTGATTATGATTCGAACGTGCCGCGTATATCCCAATAGATTAACGTTTGTTTATTTTGATTCTCGGACGATTACTTTTTGACGGCTTTTATTTATGCTGGTTAGTTTCAAAATAATTCACCAAATAAAATACAAAATTCGAATCTCGATTGTGTCGGAAGTATGCCTGCTGATTGCCTGTAAGCAGGAGGTTGAAGCTTGATTTTATTATTTTTTTTAACCGCTTTGCCCGCATATTAGAGACAACCTATACAGGCGCTACGACGACAACGACCTGAGAATTTTGGATCCCAATATAATATAGACGTCACCAGCAACATCCCGACAAATATATATAAATCAGCATCAGAAAAATGCATCAGAAATAACAATAATTTTATTAAGTAGAAAACGTCTACCTAATTAAAAAATGTAATTCTCAGTGTTTGAAAACGGAGCTGCTTAGGTTTTTCTACGTAAATAACATGACGGAAAGAATTTTGCCAAAAAACAACGAGGTTGCATTGTAACGGTAAGACTATACATCTGTTACATCTTACCGTTTCTTTTTTCGACGGACCTGCCAATAGAATCGCTGCGTTAATTTATATCAACGAAGAAAATAATACCGACGCGCATTTTTTTAAATAATAACGCAGCGATTCTATTGGCAGATCCGTCGAAAAAAGCCAATGCACTTCCAATCAGTTTGCGCAACACTGTAGTGTTGTAAGGCCATGGGATGGACATACACACAACACGCTCCCACGACACGTCATCGCAGCCCGTACACGTGTACAGTAACTGTTGAGGTGTTGATTCGTCACAAATTTCAAGTGCCACAGAAGTTTGGTTGTGTTTCTTGAGTATTTAGATTTCTCAGTGTGAGAAATTTACCCAAACTACTTGAAGTGCTACACACTCGAGAATACAGTCCGTATGACCCTAGAAAATAAGTCATCACTGTTTTGCCTAAGGGCTTGCGCCAGGTTATATAATTAACTCAGGGTCAGCGTTATTAAATATAATAAGGTAACTGGGTCAATCCTAGTGCCAGTGGTAGCCAGCAGGTGTAGAGGAAAAATGTTTTGAAAAAATAGTCAAAAGTTTAAACGGTGACCCGACTGCCAATTATAGTTTATACTAGCTGTGCCCGCGACTTCCTTCGCGTGGTTTTTGAGTGACTTAAACCGTTTATGCAGCGCACACAACGAAAGCCCCCAAATGTAGATAATTTTCACCGTTTTTGCAACATTTCTCATTGACGCTTCGCTCCTATTGGTTGCAGCGTAATGATATATAGCCTAAAACCTTCCTCTATAAATGGACTATCCTGTAGGATAAAGGATTTTTTTCCTATCGCACCAGTAGTTTCTGAGATTAGCGCGTTTAAACAAATAAACAAACTCTTCTGCTTTTATAATATTAATATAGATTACTCGAGATTTTATTAAGAAACGATTTACACATCATTTATAAAAATCGGATGACTACTTTAGATGCTGCTGTGGGACAAACATACATAGAGTCGAGTAATTTCGTGAAAGAAGACTAGAAGCAGCGCTGTAGTCGCGCGACAGGATGTTAAATCGCCCTATCCTTTAAAACCAAGGATACATACAAACACACACAGGGTAAAAGCAATATTTACTTAGATCGGATATTTTTATTTCCTAAATAATATCTCCCCTCACCGATTTCAGTGTCGGTAGCCGATTTCATCGAAACCTAGCCAGATACGCAGGTGTTATTTTATAGTGCTCTAGTGTGTGTGCAATACACAAAGACTCTTCCTTTTACTCTCATAACCCCGTGGGACGGTAAACCGACACGACTGGCGAGAGAACAGGCGCAGGACCGACTTTTTACACGCCCATCCGATGCATGGATCATCTTTCTTGTCAGACAATGAGGTGATCACCCTGTATTGTCCTAGCCAAACTTGGAAACAACTTTTTTTGTTGTTCCAACGCGGGAATCGAACCCACGACCTCCGGGTTGAGAGCGAAGCTCAAAACCACTAGACCACGGAGGCGCTCCTAAATAGTTAAATATGGACCACCTATATATCTAGATAAGATTTAGTTACACTAATTGCCCCTGGAGTTTACCCATGCAATGGATTCTACATACATTGTAGCATAGAATAAATAGTAGTAGTAAAATATTTCGTAGTATTCCTGGAATCAGTCTAACACACCCTTCTAAATCAGAAACGAACTAGTTGAATATATCTACATTGTTGAAAAGGCCATCTTAATCAGGTTCTGTTTTATTTAATAGTCCGAGCAATTTATGATTTCCATAATTTACGTTTATTGAAGCGAACAAATGAAATAAGTTTACTATAATTGCAATTAATGCCCGACAGTTTTCAATTACATATGGCGCAGTAATTTCGTTTTCATCGCGCACCTTATTAAGTATTAAATATGATTGCCTGTTAAGTTGCTAGACGCTGTTTACTTAATACCTTGGATTAATCATAAGGTAATGAGCCCGCGCTAATGTTTTATTGTTATCTATGAGTTCCATACATTTTAATACTATTTGTACCGTCTACTGTAGAGACGATTTCTGTGGCGTAGTTTGCGTCGTCGGTGCCCAAACCAAAAGGTGGCAGGTTTGAATCCCGCAGGGACCTAAAAACAATATTGCTAGCCCATGGGAGTGTGTCCAATCAAATAAAATACATATTATAAGAAAAGTCTAAATATAAAAATATGCAAATTTTTTAGTTCTGATGTCTAGTTCCCGTAACTAAAGTTTTTCGAATTAAGTTTCATTTTATCTCGGGGCCCAATGAACGTGGTGTAAAGCGTCCGTATATATTATAATTATTTATTTAGGACATCTGTACAAGGTGTAAAATAAATGAGTGATAATACTTTAGTGTGAATGTGCATCCTATGTAGAGTATACAATAGTAGCGCTGAAAGACTTACTTTTGACTTTCATGTTTGTATGAGAAATGCATCGTAAATTTTCTCATACAATAATTTAAAAAAAAGTACCACTTTTAGTGCTGGTACTTTTTCAGTAAACTTCATATACTGGACCCATACACTCCCTTAAGTATTATCACACATTAATATTGCCTGTATAGCGGGGAACCGTTGAAAAGCAAAACTTAGGTGAAACTCAAATTAACCCGTAAGTAAATTACTCCTCTCGCCGAGAGACTACGTCCGCAGAGCGTCATAACAAGCGAAAGATTGAAGTGGCACGATAAGAACCGAATCGGAAATCTTGCCGAAAATACGCAGGCTCCTATAATGCGGCGGTAATTTTTACAAGGGATTCCCGGGTTTGATATGCGGGGCAATCATTACCCGGCCAGGTATGCGCATCGAGCCGGCTTTTTGCGAGATCTATGCAGATATCCCCGGTTGAATATTGCGGCGCGCTCTCCAAACGGATCAACGTGCGCGCAGGTATTTTGAGATTCATTTCGCCTCGTCTTATTTTGTTCTCGATAAAGTGCCAGCTCCGTAATAGCAAACTTCTAAATATCTTCACCGAGAAGATTGCCGTACACTTTAAAATTGCAATGGAAATTCCCGTCAGATTTTATTTTCTTTAAACGTTTTATACATTCTTTCGCCTTCAGTTAAACTCGTAGTCTCTTTATTGTTCCTCGCGTCTCGCGCCGGGCCGACTCGTTAACGCGACCTTCTGTTATTTATTGTATCCTCCTCAGAAAATACAATTTCCAATTCGTATACTAATAAATTTAAACGCGCATGTATTAGCGTTCCTTTTTATAAATGACACGTGGGACCTTCGTTTGTTTTAAGCAACGGGGATTTAAATTGATGCCGCGTTCTATGTATTTAAATCCCCGTTGTCGGTGCGATGATTAACTTTTTTCGAAGACAAAGTCCCGACCAACGCATGTTAGTATTAACGGCTTGTTAAAATATCATGCGTTCTCATTAATTGATAGGAATTACGAGAGCAACAACATGATATTTAACGAAGGATTAACTTTAACATTGCTTGGTGAAACACGACCTATTATTTGCCTCCCGAAACGCAATTGATTTGACATTGTATAACCTGTTGCATGGTATGTAGAGTTTTGTATAAATAGATACAGTTAATGATACTTATGCTCATTCGTTAGTAAAAAAACGGCGAGTCGATTGTTACAGAAAGAACAATCCAACCGATATAAGATAAAAGGGAAGGCGTGAAATAAATTTATTTGTAACTTGCAACCAATTGGTATTTAATTGGCGTGTCAGCGGAAACTCATTGGCCTCCCCGGTGCTCGGAATGGAAATAACGTCGGTTTTCTTTTATATCTTCCAAAGCTCGGAAAATGTTGTTCGGATTTTTAAGACCTCTTGATATTTTTCGCGCTTTAGTTTTATTTCCAAGAGTCGTTTGGAGTAACGTTATTTTTAATTTCATTTTGAGTAACGTTGCAGTAAAACACTGCTCGTGATTTAACTTGATTTAAGAATGAATACCTTGAGTTCATTTATGATTTCCCTGAGTTTATAGGTACCTACGTACATATTCTATACGTCTCGGTAGAAATATATGAAAACAGATATTATGTTCTTAAAAAAATCATAAAAAATAATAAATATTTATGGAGCGTTAAATGATATTTATTCAGTCAATATCAACGTAGACGTAAGGATATTGTATCGATATCGATACCGAAGACTACGGAATAGGCGTGGATCTTAGTGTGTGGTTTTCCTACAGAGAGGCTATAGACAGATATAAACTCGCAGCTAACAAGTATTTTTTTTTCCTAGAGCAATATAATTATTTCAGAATAACAACTTATGCCTCGTATTCACTATTAATTAATTGACGCGCATTACGTGGCTTTCAACACGTTTGGCAACGTTGCAAAATGACTCTGGACAATGCAAGCGGGCAACCCGATTTGCAGTAGATGCGTAGACAACAAACAATGTTCAACAAAACTTGAGTGGTTACCTTAAACATGTTGAGCAACGCCAAAAGTTGCCCAGTGGATACGAGATACTTTATAAGTAACACTGAGAAGTTTAAGTATTTTTCTCGAGCTTATATAGTTGAGTACATAAAATACAATATTTTATGTACTTAATTATAAGAAAATGATCGAAAAACTTCTCCTAAAAAGCCTTCGTATGTGCCACCCCCTCGACTCTTTGATCTTCGCGCCCCCAGCACTTGATATACGATCTTCTTAATCACTGCTTAGTTTGCGAGAGATTTATTCCTCACCTGTTGCGCCAATTATTTACCATACGGAAGTCATTTTATCGAATTCTTTTTTCGTAATGAGTTGTGAATGATGACTGTGTCGCCATCCGTATGCATAAGTAATAAGAATGGATGTTAAGATTACAATCTTTTTACTATTACGATAGGGCTAGTTTTAACTACTCGCCCGACCGTCTAATTGTCTGCCATAAAACAATTCTCTACCTTTAAGTTATGACGAGTCAGGCTAGCCGACTTTAAATGATCTATCATTATAAACTTCCATGCTAATATTATAAATGCTTTATTTTTATAGGTAAATTAAGTGGTTCGCAAACTATCATTATCTTCTGCCAATCAGTGATAGACAAGTCCTATGTGAGGTGGTTAGGGCGTGTTTCATCAAGCAATGTTAAAGTTACGCCGGTTCTTCTCGGCGGGCTAGGTTTGAACCGGTGGTAGCTTGTGTTTTTAATTCTTTTTTTAAAGGCTATTCATCATAAGATTATGTCAGCTTTATTCAATAATCATTACAATAACTAAATTACATTAGGCGTAAATCTAATTCCCTTAAATACAACGAATGGTAGCTTGTTTTTCTTGTCGACTTTCCGTAAATAGCTTGTTAAGTTTCATTTGGAAATAAAACGTTTTTTATTTTTATTTATTTTATTTTATAACGCCATGTTTAAATACCATGCCTTCTCAGTCATTGACAGGAATAACGAGAGGGATAACACGATATTTAATGAAGGATTAACTTTACAACATTGCTTGGTGAAACACGCCCTAAGTCTATTACTCCATCTCTGTTGATTTGATGAAATTGAACACAGGGACTGATGTGACCTTGGGGAAGGACCGCTTTGCAATTTTTAACCTCGACAAAGTGTACAGTTCCTATGCGTTTTACGGAATCCTGCGCACACAAGGTTACTCGCGATATCTATACACATATAAATAATACACATATAAAGCGGAATAGTTTGTTTGTTTGTTTGTTTTACGCGCTAATCTCAGGAACTACTGGTTTCATTTGAAAAAATCTTTTTTTGTTGGATAGTCCATTTATAGAGGAAAGCTTTAGGCTCGAGAGAGATCGAAGCATCAGTGAGAAATGTTGCAAAAACGGGGAAAATTATTCACATATTTTGAGGACTTTCATTGCGTGCGCTGCGTAAACGTTTGAGGTTACTCATAAAATATGTATGAAAGAATTATTCCTTAAGAATTAAATCACTTTTCCACGCGTACGAAGTCGCGGGCACAGCTAGTCTAGAATATAAATCTTATTCTAGCCCCATACCTTACTTCCGAACGAGTGCGTGTGATCTATTAGTCAGCTTCGACAGCCGGTTGGTAATTCATTTTTTGGTCCGATAAATTATTTCGTGGGCCCGGCGCCCGTGGAAATTTATAGTTGTGGAAATGTCAATTAGGAGCTCTGTGAGTAATAATGAGATGTCATTTGTCGGTGTCAGTTTACAATTTAAAAAGCAATATTGTGTTAAATAAGAAATATGAGTCTCTTGCGTGCTTGGGAAGCGACCGAGTGATGTTTCGTAATACTGTTTACGAAAGGGTTTAATTTTTGTCGTTTCAGAACAATTTAATGTCAATGTTTTTTTGTTGCATAAATGAGATACCTTCTAAATAAATATCTACCATAGGTACTTATCTAAGTATAACTAACATCTAAAAATCAATAGCTTTTTTAAACTTAACGTAACTTAAGCTCATTGCTTAAATCATTTTTATGAGTCTTGTGAAAACGCCTCATACAGTTGAAGATTTGAATGTATAAAGGTAATATGTCGCAAAAAAAAAAGAAAATTGGGTTTAAACTTTAAACTGTCACGTAGACATTTTAGGATATTATGACCTTTAGATTAATGAACTTAATACATTATAACGTATTCTAAAATGTTCTAGTTACAGTTTGAGCTCAATTTTCTTGAAATCACAATTTTGCTACATATCACCTTCATTAATTCATGTCTTCAATTGTATCCAATCTTTGTACCTTTTGTATGAGACCCACGCTTAGCCAAGGTTGGCTATTGTAGTAATGGGTAGGTACCCATTAATGTAAAAAAACTCAGTACTCAATTAAAATAATTACAATGTGTAAATCTCTAGCATCTCCATAGCAGACCAGCATGGTAGGAAACTGGCAAATCGTTTTCGCATCGGTGTTGATATTTTTTTTTTTCTAAGATAAAATCATAACTTAGCATAGCAGTTATGCCGTTGCAATGTTACATCATATTCATAACCCGTCTTGATATTATTTTCATTATTGCCTGTCTCGCCTGCATTTAAACGCAGTCCTGTTTTCATACGTGTCCATACGAAATGAGTCTAAATTATAAGTTAACCTCGCTAACATTCTTATTTGCGCTGTTGCGGGTAAGTGAGAAAAATTGTTACTAATTATTTTTTTATGATCTCGTATTGCAAGATGGCTTTGATATTTTTGTTTTATTTGTTTAGACTTTAGGATAACGTACAACTAGATTAGGTATACAGTGTGGTTATATTTTGTTTGTGTTGCGAATAGTTTGTTTTAAATGGAGTAACTGGTTGTATTTAAATAATTTGGTAACGACTACTAATCATTAGTGCAAAAATTTATAATATATTTTGATCTGATTCTACATTTTACTGTTTCAGTTAATAATAATATCTATGGACGCTTTACACCACGTCAATCTGGCCTCGTGCCAAGTATCACAATAATCGGCCTAGGCGTTTGGTAATGTAAAGTGCATCAAAGGAATATATACATAAATATTTTTTCTCTAAATCCTAATCATAATCATTTATTGCCTTATAAGATTTACTACTAGCTACACTGTGCCCACTTCGTTGAACCTACAAACAGTTTGTAATAAACTGTTTAACCTTCCCGGGACTTCCACGAATATTTCAAGACTAAAAATAGCCGTTCTCGAGTTTTAGCGAGACTAACGAACATCAATTTTTTTATATTATTTACTCTATATTATACAACCATACATAGGGTGTTAAACACATCACTACTCCCTTGTGTCGCGCCTAAAAATGAGAGAGAGTATAAGAATATGAGAGTTCTTTAAGTTGTGACCTCATAAGTGCCTAAACTACTGATCTGATTTTAATAAAATAAAATTTTACTTACGTAGAGTTGCATTTTCTTCGTTAGTAGTTTTAATGTAGTTAATATTCATGTGAAAAAAAAAAACCAAAACATCTACCTCGAATAGTTTTTACTATGTAATTATAATGAATTGTCGTGTTTTTACGTTATGACAAAGAACATCAATAAAACATCTTAAACTCGTTTAAAGGTGGGTTTACTTCAAAGCTTCTACAAGAGCAAGAACAAGAACATTCTTTTTTTGCCTTTTAGTGTAAACGAATGCTGTTTTTCATCCCTACACCAAAATATCGTCGAGCGAACGCAGACAGAGGGAAAAATCAAAAATCTAAATATTTTATATCCAAATGAAACTTAACAAGCTATTTTCGGAAAGTCAACAAAAAGGCTACCACCGGTTCAACCCTAACCCGCCGAGAAGAACCGGCGTAAGAAACTCGGACGGGGCAAAAGAACAATTTTCCATCTTTTAGCAAAAAGATGGAAAATTGTTCTTTAAAAAAATATGTTTACATAGTAATAAATACCTAAAAATAATACCTACGTCTGTTTACACCAAAATAATTTGATCGAGTAGGCATAGCATTCGCTTGTTTGATGTAAGCCCACCTTTAAACTAGTTTTTGACGAACATTAAAACAATCCGCAAAAATGTTGCTATCTCGTTCCGAATAAGTATCTCTGGCTATTTATGTCGATGTAAAACCTACCATTAAAATATCATGTTCGCGTCGGCTAAGCTGTTGATTGAGACTGTCACGCTTGTAATCATATAAACTCGTACCTGCCGCTGACTTTATGGCTTTTATATTAGTTTTATAATGTTTTTGCTGATAATAATGTTCGCTAATTGGATTTATGGGGCACAAGCGACGTGCCACCTTATAGACATTGCAATAGGGCACGTATTCGAATGGGGGTTGTTCGTGTATATTTGTAGTGTGTTTAGAAAATTACATTAGATTTAATGACAATAAAATCTACATTAGTCGCAAGTCTGGATCAGTACTGTTCAGTCGTTAGCTTTGATGTTACTTAATTAAGTAAATAGTGGTAAAGTTAATGTGAAATAAAAACAAACATTAAATTTATCTTTAATATGAGATGTATTTATTGGTGAAATAAATATCAACATATCAAATATATCAACAGGTACTAGAATCAAAGGCATATTAGCCTGTAGACCTTTTATTCTAGTTTTGCCTCGTCATAGTCACAATATTCTTTTTGACGACCTCCGTAGCGCGGTGGTTGAGCGCGTTGGTGCTCGAGCGAGAGGTCGCGGGTACGAATCCCACCTGTTCCTGGGTCATCACGGATATGTATTAAATTTGTATATAAAATAATAAAAATCTTAAATATGTGTACAGAATAAAATTACCAAATATATTTCCGTGGTATGGTACCTGTAACACAAGTTCTTCGGATACTTAGCACGGGGACAGATTGACGTGGTGTGAAGCGTCCATAGAAATTATAAAAAAAGCCGTTGAGATCGAACTGATTCGATTCTTGATTGTGTCGCGAGTAAGCCTGGTGTACCGGAATTTCGATCAAACGAACGACCAATCTCCACGACATCAATTAATTGTGGACTCGTGGTGCTCAAGGTGAGGATCCTTGTCAATCTCCACTCAGAGGTATTTGGCGCAAGTGGGCTTTAAGATATATCTATACTAATATTATAAAGCGAAAGAGTTTGTTTGTTTGTTTAAACGCGCTAATGTCAGGAACTACTGGTCCAATTTGAAAAATATTTTTTTTGTTGGATACCCCGTTTCTAGAGGAAGGCTTTAGGCTATATAACATTACGCTGCGACCAATAGAAGCGAAGCATCAGTGAGAAATGTTGCAAAAACAAGGAAGGGACTTTCGTTGCGTGCGCTGCAAAAATGGTTTAAGTCGCTCAAGAACCACGCGAACGAAGTCGCGGGAACAGCCAGTAATAAATATAGGTGTAAGTGTTTTGCTCCTAATGTCTCAATTCATCCTATGAGTTTCAATTTATGCTGTAGATATGTACGTACTACCTACTTACACTTTTATTTTTCTCAATTATTTCCATAATTCTTAATGCATATTTCATATTATATCACTAGCTGTGCCCGCAACTTCGTTCGCGTGGTTTTTGAGTTACTTAAACCGTTCACGCAGCGCACTTGCGTGCGCTGCGTGAACGGTTTCAGAGCCTAAGAGCCATTTTATATCCAACTAGCTGTTCCCGAGACTTCGCGTTGTTTTTGAGTGACTTAAGCCGTTTATGCAGCGCACGCAATGAAAGTCCCCAAATGTGAATAATTTTCCGCGTTTTTGTAACATTTCTCACTGTCGCTTCGCGCCTATTGGTCGCAGCGTAATGTTATATATCCTAAAGCCTTCCTCTATAAATGGACTATCCAACAAAAAAAGAATTTTTGAAATCGGACCAGTAGTTCCTGAGATTAGCGCGTTTAAACAAACAAACAAACTCTTCCGCTTTATAATATTAGTATAGATATAGATATTGTATGTAATAAAGTACAAAGTCATGAATTATTGGTACTAAAAGTCGTTTTGATAAATATTTGATAAGTTTTGATTGCTTACGGGCAATATCGCTGGACCGTTATACGCCTCCCAATTTCAGATATGCACAAGTGAACCCCCGTCTCAGGCATTCGCTATTAAATTTATTAAAGTGATTCTCGATAAAACGGAATACACTTGTTTTCAAAGGCCCGGTAAGAGCCGAGGTGGTAGGTCATCATGTAGGACAATTCTGAAAGTGTTAGTTACTAACCTATTTGGAAATAAAAGATTTTTCATTTTCATTTTCATTTTCAGAGTACCTGGGGCCTTACTCTCCAAATTGATTCGATTTTGATTCAGATTCGATCGTGCCGCGTACTTGCCGCGTTAATTGACGTTTGTATAATTTTATTCTCAGTCGATTGATATTGTACTAAAAGTTTAGGCAATTGTAGGAGTACAACAAATTACGATTTAACGATTTTCTTTATCCTGGTTAGTTTCAAAGTTATCCACCAAATAAAATACCAAAATACGACCTTTGTAGCACAGTGGTTCAGGGTCTTGGTGCTCGAGCGAGAGGTCGCGGGATCTAATACCGCCGAGGGAACAAAAAAAATGTTTCTGGGTCATGGATGTGTATTCAATTTGTGTATAATATAGTAAAAATCTTAAATACGTGTATAGTATAAAATTATGAAATATATTTCCGTTGTCTGGTACCTGTAACAGAAGTTCTTCGGATACTAAGCACGGGTCCATATTGAGGTGGTGTGAATCGTCCATAAATATTATAAAAAAAGCCGTTGAGATCGAACGGATTCGATTCTCGATTGTGTCGCGAGTAAGCCTTCTTTACCGGAATTTCGATCAAACTAGCGACCAATCTCCACGACATCAATTAATTGGGGACTCGTGGTGCTCAAGGTGAGGATCCTTGTCAATCTCCTGTCTATATTTGGGAACTTGTTACTTCTCAAATGAAAAATAATCTAACCAAGATGTCAGGGCTAAGCAGGGTTCCGTAACTATTAACGTGCAATAGGTTCTTTCTTACTTTAAAAGTAATTTGCTTTTTTACCTAGATTATATTCAAAACGACCGAATAAAAATTTACGTGTTTCTTCTCTTTTATAGTCTGACCCGTGCCCACTTCGTTGAGCATACAAACCGTTTAAACCTTGACTTCCACGAACATTTCAAGACTAAATATAGCCGAATCTGTTCAGCCGTTCTCGAGTTTTAGCGAGACTAACGAACAGCAATTCATTTTTATATATAAGATATTACTTTGGAATACGAATTATACTCAAAAATGATCCACGTTGTAAAAAACCATGTATGAAACATCCTTATAAATGAAAATTTGACAATATTCCACACGATGTTATAGAATGATCATATCTATACTTATAATATTATAAAGCAAAAGCGTTTGTTTGTTTAAACGCGCTAATCTCAGGAACTACTGGTCCGATTTGAAAAATTCATTTTTTGTTGGATAGTCCATTTATACAGGAAGGTTTTAGGCTATATAACATTACCTACTCTGCGACCAATAAGCGAAGCGTCAGTGAGAAATGTTGCGAAAACGGGGAAAATTAATTACATTTGGGGATTTTCATTGCGTGCGCTGCATAAACGGCTTAAGTCACTCAAAAACCACGCGAACGAAGTCCCGGGAACAGCTAGTTGGATATAAAATGGCTCTTAGGTTCTCTTAATTTGGTTATTCAAACTTCGTTATAGCCATGAGTTTTTCATACGGTGTACTAAGCTTGACATTTTATGATAGTAGGAAAATACTAGCTCTGAAATTTTATAATAGTAGGAAAATGTAATGATACTCTTATTAAGTCCTGCTTTACGAACGGACGGGTGCTGCAAGGAGCAATAATTGCCAGTACATCACCGTAATTATAACTCGAGCATCGGAAGTAAGCGTTTATTCTTTCGAAGGCAAAATGTAGATATCAGAGATGTGATAATTGGGAGGTGTTGAGACCACTCGACTGTGTGGTTAACACCTTTTGCCGTGTTTGACTGCGTGATTTTCTTATCCTGTTTGCAATAACACGGTTTTGTTGGAATACAAACACAACTGTTTACTTTGAAGACAGGTGCACGGTGCTTTGTTCGGGGATAAAATGTTTTATGCATTCGATTAAAAACCTTCGATTTGTGTGTCTCATAAATATGTCTCTAATATTTATCTACGGCCTTCACTAGACATATTTCGCTGTCCTCATATAAAAGTAGTAGTTACAGATCCTAAATTGACTGTTTTTTGACATTTACTCGCTGATTGATAGTTGTACAAGTAATGCCTGCCTCTAAGTTTTTGGAAATGCTGAATATTGTCCTCATATAAAAAATGCCTAGTGTTGCTTATTTGTGACTTTTGGCATTGCTAAAAATAATTATTTCCATAAAATGTATTGCAGACGACGAAAAATGAATGTACTTAGACTTAAGAAAAACAATGTTATAACGTAAGTGGCATCTTGCATTTAATAGTAATAAATATCTTTATACCTAAACCTAGTAGTTCCAGAGCCTAGACAAGTAAAAAATTTGGGATTCTGTTCATTATTCGAACAAGTGAATAACGCCTCCGAGCCTGGAACTCCAGTCTATCTCGACTCTCGACATAAACCAGGCCAGGCCAATCAAGCCAGTTCATAATCGTTCCAACGCTACACCAACGATTATATCTTTAACGACTTTTAATTTGGGTGGTGTATTAAAATGTAATATTACAACGCTATATTTAAATGTAATAGATGAGCCATCAGATTGTCCGGCATTCAGGCACTCACACGCGTCCGACCGTGATTTATCGGACTGCATCGGCGACCTGCGAACAGGTCGTTTATTGCCCGCTCGTTATTTATAATTTATTTTTAACGGTCACCGATTTGTAGCCATACTATATTTACTACGAACTCGTAACCGCCAGAGACTGTGGCTGATTGATCGTTAAATACTTTCGATATTTGCATCCACGTTTTACGAGCGTGTGTCACTGGGCCGAAATATACGAGTTGCTAAATTTTCCTTTACATCAAACCTCAGCGTTTATTTATTTTATTACAAAAATTTACAGCCATAGAATACTAGGCTAATTAAGAACAAAATTGAATGTCGAAGCTGTTTCAAAATAATGTTCGCTTCAATTCAACTGTTTGACAAGAAACGAAAAATCGACATTAATGCTTTCCAAGTACCAACACTACGAAACAGTAATTTAGGAGTAGTGCTCGACCATATTTTTATGTACTATTGGATGAAATATAATAATATATAACCCGCAGATGCAAACCAAAAGAGGGTTTAAGGGTCAACAACATTGTTCTCCAAAAGCTTTCACTGTTTTAAAACTCTCGTTAGACTAAATTGGTGGTAACTACTGCTGCCATATCTACATCAATATTAAAAAGCAAATTTCTGTTTCTTTGTAGATATGTTTGTTTTCATAAAATGAGCTTCTAAACTATATGATCATTTTTTATGATATTTAGCGCTGATATGCAGAAGGCCACGGCGAAGAATAAGCTACTTTTCACTGCAAAATGTGTGGTTCCCACGAGATAATCTTTTGTGCATTGCAAGAAAAATCTAGTAACTTATATACCAAGAGTAATAAATTACCCTTTTTAATTAGTTTTTTTCTTTATTTGCAATAAAAAATATCATAGTTTATAACTACACATCGACCATTTTGTTTACATAAAATACCATAGTAGTTGCTATTTTATAAGAAATATTTATTCTTATGTTCTATTATTAACATTAACAATTAAAATATTGTTCAATATTCATAGGTGATAAGACTTATAATGTATAACGGAGTGCGGTATTTTGTGGGCGTCACTTTATAGGATCGAAATAATAACACCAAGCTGAACGTGTTTATATTATGAACAATCAAACCTATTGCTACAAGTACTTAATGCAAAGCAGACATTGAACGTAAGCGAATTTAGTCAACTCCATTTTTCTCAAGCCCCGCCATCCATCGCGCGCGACCCTGAACAGTCCTCCCTGTCATCGGTGACACACGTCTTCTCCTTCCTCTTTTGTAAGCGGCAACAGGCCTCTTGGGAAATATGACTAAACTTGCTAGGCTTTCTTTTTTTTTTTTTTCTTTGCAAGCCTTACGTTTCAACTCCGACACGGCCATTCTGACTAGTCACACGTCCTCGTGTGTTGCTCCTGTAAAAGAAAAAAAACCAGCTGCCATATCACAAGCCTTTTGCTCGGCCTAACCTGACTCTACAATTTTAGGCCAATTTGCTAGTTTAATCTCTAATAGTAATCTCAACAGATACTTTAACTTCTTTAATGCACAACAATAAACTACGCAAAGTCTCAGGTAATGCCTATATGACCAGGGCTCTTTAGTCGAAATACGTTAGCCGCGTAACACGACGTGTTCTCCCCACGGCTAACACGTGTGCATCACTCATTGAATACACATCATGTGGTCTGTGTAGACCCCAACCTTCCAGCATCACACGCCCGCTGCGCTCCGCGTCCTACTTGAGTTGCCCCAAGAGATACCGACTTTTAATGGTTGCTGCTGCGAAATGATGCATGGTAGGTCAAATATTGTCATCAGAATTTGACTTCTATGACACGGCTCCATCGCCGACATACGTCAACCGCTTAACACATTTGTGTTAACCGCGGCTACCCGTGTGCACATGCACAGCGTATGGTCTGTGAAGACCCCGACTCCGCCAGTATCACACTACAGTCAGTAGATAAACAATTACGCTCACCAAATAATTTTGGTTTCGAATGTGATACTTCAACGAAGTACAGACGACAGTCGTCTAGCCGCCGCGCCACCGCGCTGCGCTGCATCGCTCGCCGCGCTCCGTCGCGTCGTGTCGCGTCGGTAGCGTTGCTCGAAGCTCGATCCACTGTACACAAAATGAAACAGCACAAAAAAATGTTCAGACTATCTAAAATTAAGTTCTTTTAGGGATTTATTTACTAAGACTTCGCTGTGCCTGTCTGTCTTTAATCAGGCTGTATCTCAAGAACAAAACTATCGCGGTTTAAATATCAGCAACAACAATGAGATTAAAATGTTAGATTTCACTATGCAGTGAAATTAATTTAATTTCCTTTCAATGATCTAACTGATTGAATGAAAATAAGCTATTACTTTAGAGTCACACAATAACAAGTGATCAGATTGCACTGTCCTCACTAAACTTGACAAAATAAACATTTTTAGTTGTACTGTCGCGGGAATCGAACCCACAAAGTCGAGTACTAGGTTCTAAACCACTGGACCCCAGAGTAATTCATAATAATAATAATAGCTCCCTTCACCGATTTCTGTGTCGGTAGCAAATTTCATTCAAACCAGGCCAGCTACGCAAGAGTTGTTTTATAGTGCCCAAGTGTGTGCGCAATACACAGAAGCACTCTCTCTTCCTTTTACTTTCATAACCCAGCGGAACGGTAAGTTGTCGGTAGCCAATTTCATTGAAACCAGGCCAGCTACGCAGGAGTTATTCTATAGTGCCCAAGTGTGTGCGCAATACACAGAAGGACTCTCTTCCCTTCACTCTCACAACCCAGTGGAACGGTAAGTCGACACGTCTGGCTAGAGAATAGGCACAGAACCGACCCTTTACATGCCCATCCGACGCATGGATCATCTTTCCTGTCAGACAATCAGGTGATCAGTCTGCATTGTCCTAACCAATCCTAAAAACAACCTTTTTTTTTTTTGTTGTTTCAACGTGGGAATCGAACCCACGAATCCGGGTCGAGAGCTAAGCTCTGAACCACTAGACCACGGAGGCGATTCATTTGTCATTCATAATACCTGAAGACTCGCTAGTGCGTTTACAACCTTTTACAAAATCACCAAGTTGGTCGAAGCTAACTGAAGTCACTCAATGAACTTTCTAATCTTCCACCGCATCAGTGGACTGCCACGGCCTCTGAGACTCTTGGACCGTTGAGTGTGTGATGCCTTGTTCACCATTAGTTCCAGCTTACATACAGTAACTTCTGAAACATGAAATTAAAATGTGTTAATTCCATAAAACTCATATCACAAACAATATTATCCTGTTGGACGAATTTTAAACTATTCCATATCGCATAATGTTCTAAAAAGTAAAAGTCTGTTAAATCTGTAGGTAATATGTATTCCAAATTTACTTTAACAGATATTTTTATAGCCAGCTTAGGAATAAATAACAATGTATAAGACATTATTTAAAGATACTCTTTTTTTTTTTTCTTTGTTTTAAACTCACCAATGAAAATTACATTTAAGTATGTAGTTTCACACTACCTACTTATGTTAACCCTATGATCAATTTATTGATTTATTGACTACTCTTAAGATTTGTTGTAACTAGAGATTTGTCAAGCCCTCAGCACTTGACTTTAAAACGGACTTCACGTAAAAACTAAGGGATAACACATTAATTGCATCCCAAGATTAATTATGACCAAAGCTTTGTTTATTTAACACACATGTCTTGTTGTATTTTGTTTCAACTATTGTAAAGGCTCCCGATGGGGACATTCAATCGTGGCATGAATTTCTGCTTGGTTGTGTCCCGACAGAAGATAACTTGTAAAAGCTCTGCCTGTTAATCCTAATTAAGTTTTAAACTTTAATAAGTTGTAACTTTAAATAAATTTTTAATTCTTTTTGAATCGTCTTTCTCGCTCCTACAAACTTGTCTACCTACTTACTATCATGTAAACAATATTTACAAAGAACATGTCAATGTTATTGTATAAGCCTGTTTGTTTACAACCTGTGCTCACCTGCATAAGACCTTTACTTGTTGTGTAATAATAATTATTATCATTAAAATCAAACTTTGATTTCTTCTTTATTAACTGTGTTGATTTCACTCTATTAATAAGAATATAGCTAGTATAATAACAAGTTTTAAAACTCACATAATTTAAGTATCAAAATACTGTAAGATCTTTTACTTTGAATCTCTTTTCTGTTACTAATACTGTGATTATAAAACCAGACTAATTCTGAACTTTACAATGAAATAAGTAATGATACTCATACTACCAGTTTACATCTTTGCGAAGCAAGTAGAATAGTCCATAAGATACACAATGCTCATCTGCGTTGGTTGGTTACCCAGCAAAGCTCATTCTATGCATCGGGCAAGCATGCAAGCTATGCAAGGCTATGCATCGTCCAGTCCAGCACTATCCCAATGTATTGTCCATCTACAAATAAAACAAAACAGCAATACAAACGAACACTAAACTTTAAAGTTTATTTAGATTT
Source organism: Celastrina argiolus (assembly GCA_905187575.2). NCBI lineage: Eukaryota > Metazoa > Arthropoda > Insecta > Lepidoptera > Lycaenidae > Celastrina > Celastrina argiolus. Next base: position 10,981,780 of record LR994589.1, read on the forward strand.
TTGGGCAAGCAATTTCATGGAAACTTTGAAATTGTATTTACTTTGAAGGCTTCCAAATTATAACGAGGAATAAAAAGATTGCTACCACCTGTTACCAAAGCCATCAAGCTTATAACCAAGACCTGTCGTTGACTAGCCACGTCAATCTTGTCGTGGTTCTATTGTAAATCGTCACGTTCCCATTGTCAATCGTCACATTCTCATTGTAAATCGTCACATTCCCATTGTCAGCACGTTACCATCGTCAGCAGCGCTGTCATCCCATCAATCGTCTTTCTGCTATGCATTATATACCATGCTGCCTTTGGTAGTGGAGGCTCCGTAATATAATCTGTTCCGTCTCAACGTGATCTGAATATCCGCAAGGCCATAATATCCAATCCAACAATTTGTAGGTACCCTGTAACCATCTATCTTGATTTTGCGGGTATATCCCAATTTCTGATAACGGAGTGCGGTATTTTGTGGGCGTCACTTTATAGGATCGAAATAATAACACCAAGCTGAACGTGTTTATATTATGAACAATCAAACCTATTGCTACAAGTACTTAATGCAAAGCAGACATTGAACGTAAGCGAATTTAGTCAACTCCATTTTTCTCAAGCCCCGCCATCCATCGCGCGCGACCCTGAACAGTCCTCCCTGTCATCGGTGACACACGTCTTCTCCTTCCTCTTTTGTAAGCGGCAACAGGCCTCTTGGGAAATATGACTAAACTTGCTAGGCTTTCTTTTTTTTTTTTTCTTTGCAAGCCTTACGTTTCAACTCCGACATGTATAATATACAATTTGCATTTGTACAACTATAACAATTAATAACATCTTAGTAATCATAGTTGTATCTTATTTATGAACACAATGTCTTCAACGGAAGCTGTAGACAAAAGACTCGAGACAAAGCGTTTGCATCAAAGTACGTGTGAGATCAGCGTGTCATTTGATCCGGATTACACAAATGCTCACAGACTACAGTGGAATTATTGCTAGAGTACTTGTAAGACGATCTAGTGTCTAGCTTAATTAAGAATAATAATCATTTTCAGTATGTAGCTTGAGATTATGACTGTCAGACCAAAGACCAAAAAAAAACCCTAATATGCTGGGGATTACTTTCCAATAGTAATAGATAAATATTTTTGGCGTTTGGGCATTGATGTATGCGAAACAAATAGAATAGGAATAGTTGAATACTGTTTACATTAGTTGGCAAACACCATGCTACGCGCACCAATAATTCAGTCAGCACTATTGTTAGTCCAGAGCATTATCGAATTTTGCCAGTGTTTGGTGTCTTTCCGTCGTATATCACCAACTCAATATTTCACTTCATCACATTTCATTGTTTTGGTAACTGGGCCATAACAGTTTGCGCTCGTTTCATTGTGTTTCATTGGGCTGCACTAGGTGATTCAACCTCGGGGTATGTCAATGGATGATATAGTTTGGATACATGATTTGACCGAGGATACACGCAGCAGATTTACAATGCGACCGATAATTTATAGCTATGTTCGGATCTAGATGTAATTTAATGTTGTTGCCGACGGTAAATCAAGCCCATCGCATGCCTCGATATTATTGCTGGATACTTGTAAACTTGATAATAAACCGACTTATCGCCTTAAACTTGTGTATCATCATCATCACCGTTACTTATTTCATCTTTAATTCTTTACCTTCTCTATTTATTATTTATGTTGCTCGTATAATTAATTTAATTACTTTTGTAGAAAATGGTAATACAAGTTCACAATAAAGTAAAAGCTTGTTATTGTGAAAAATAAAACTAGCGGACTTCTGGTAACTGCCTCTGACAAAGCTCTAGTTGACAATTATAGAAATGTGGAACATATTTTGTACCATATTCTTAATGTTAAAGAACAATAACACGAAACAAGGCATCGAGCAAAAACGGCTAAGTCCATGTATGTAAGCAGACCAACTTTGACCACTGTTATTAATAAAACGGCTCCCTACAAAAACTACTCGCTTGGCTATTACCACTTTATGCATACCTTACATGGAAAGTGAATAATTTGTTTGAAACACTCATTTGATTCTCGCAGAAGTCAGGACCAGTTCGGAATAACAGGTGTAGTTTGACTACATTAAATAAATTGATTGTAGTACATCAATAATTTAAATTGTAATTAATATGATTCTTTAATTATAATCTAATCGATTTGTCTTCATTGTTGTCATTCTTAAATAATTTCAGTTTAATAACTTTGTTTGACCTTATGATTAGTCCTATAGCTTAGTTAAATAAAATTGTAACTCCTCGTAAATTTTTTCCTTAAAACCTTACTTTTAATACAAAAGATTTGTTTAATGCGTGTGACAACATTTAAATACCTCTTTGTTGGGTGTGTCACGATTATGAATATGTATATTACCTGTTTATTAGTAATTTGGAGAGCCAACAACAGATAATTGAGTTTCATCAGAGCACGGTTGTAGAATACAAATAATTGAAAGCGCGCATCTTGCGTGTTCCGTGGTGTCGTGTGAAATTAATTCATATTCAGCCCAACACCTCGGGCGGCGGGCTTGATTGAGATTCGACATGTTATCCGTGAATGCATTTAATAACACGAAAGTGATAACCCCCGGGGATCTGGAGGGAACGGAAGGGGTCCAAGTGTGAGTTTGTAGTGGCAACGATGAGTTCAGTGGCTAGTTGATGTTATGTGGATGTGAATCTTGCATGTATTCGTATGTGAAAGTTCAGTTCAGTGGCTAGTTGATGTTATGTGGATGTGAATCTTGCATGTATTCGTATGTGAAAGATCAGTTCAGTGGCTAGTTGATGTTATGTGGATGTGAATCTTGCATGTATTCGTATGTGAAAGATCAGTTCAGTGGCTAGTTGATGTTATGTGGATGTGAATCTTGCATATATTCGTATGTGAAAGTTCAGTTCAGTGGCTAGTTGATGTTATGTGGATGTGAATCTTGCATGTATTCGTATGTGAAAGATCAGTTCAGTGGCTAGTTGATGTTATGTGGATGTGAATCTTGCATGTATTCGTATGTGAAAGTTCAGTTCAGTGGCTAGTTGATATTATGTGGATGTGAATCTTGCATGTATTCCTATGTGAAAGTTCAGTTCAGTGGCTAGTTGATGTTATGTGGATGTGAATGTTGCATGTATTCGTATGTGAAAGTTCAGTTCAGTGGCTAGTTGATGTTATGTGGATGTGAATCTTGCATGTATTCGTATGTGAAAGATCAGTTCAGTGGCTAGTTGATGTTATGTGGATGTGAATCTTGCATGTATTCGTATGTGAAAGTTCAGTTCAGTGGCTAGTTGATATTATGTGGATGTGAATCTTGCATGTATTCGTATGTGAAAGATCAGTTCAGTGGCTAGTTGATGTTATGTGGATGTGAATCTTGCATGTATTCGTATGTGAAAGTTCAGTTCAGTGGCTAGTTGATATTATGTGGATGTGAATCTTGCATGTATTCCTATGTGAAAGTTCAGTTCAGTGGCTAGTTGATGTTATGTGGATGTGAATGTTGCATGTATTCGTATGTGAATGATCAGTTCAGTGGCTAGTTGATGTTATGTGGATGTGAATCTTGCATGTATTCGTATGTGAAAGTTCAGTTCAGTGGCTAGTTGATATTATGTGGATGTGAATCTTGCATGTATTCCTATGTGAAAGTTCAGTTCAGTGGCTAGTTGATGTTATGTGGATGTGAATGTTGTATGTATTCGTATGGGAAACACAACGGCTTTTCCATACAGAAACAAGGGTCTACGCGAACCCTGTTACCTCCCTAGGTAGTGCCACTAGAGTAACTTAATTTTTTTTTCTGAATGTCTATGTGTAGGTACAGATAATTATAAAAGAGTGTATAAATTAATTATTAAGAGATATGGACGTTTAAAAACTTAAAAAAATATGACCAGATTTTCGGCTTTGTTTACGGCACCTAGGAAACAAATTGGAGTAGGTACCTACATTTTATGATAAAATGTAGTACCTATAGAAACCTAGCTGATGTCTTTTTTTAGGTTATAATTAAAAAAGTACCTGAATCTAAAAAAGTTTGAGAGGATCGCCTAAATTAAAGGGTCGCCTACTCGCCTATTTCTCATACTTTTAATTAGTAATTTCAGTACAGCAATAGACTTTACAAATACCTATTTTACATTTCTCTAGCCCGTGGTGTTTCCTTAATATATACATACAACAAATAAAAGTAAATAAAGAAAGTTTTACAATTTAGCTACTTGATGTTATGTTATGTGGATGTATTCGTATGTTTAAGCGTTTGCTTTAAGAGGCAATAAATACTAAAAGTAAATGAAGAAAGTTTAAAAATATAGTGTTTTTGCTGAGCAACTGTTTTAGCTCTATGTCACCTGCTGACACTTGGAGACGTATAACCTTCACAGTTAACTTTAACAGGGATAAGGTGCTGTCGACGCTTTTACACCACTTCAATTTTATGGTACCATGCTAAGTTCTCAAATAACTTGTGTCACGGATACCAGACAATATAATATTTTTAATTTTTATGCAAAACATAATTTTTAAGATGTTTGTACACATTCAGACCTAGGTAAATTGAAACTTATTGTTTCCTTGGCGGGACGCAAACCGGCGGCCACCGGCTTGGGCCGACGCTTATCACTGAACACAGGCCGTCAAATTAGCCCAAAAGATTTATTGGAATATTTCTCTAAAGTATAAAGCTACATCTAATTTTGGTCATGACATTGAGAACCCTAAAATTGGGACTCCCGAGACCAGTTGCGGTAAACATATAATTTGCATATATTAAACGTAAGAGCAACTTCCGTCGGTGTGGACTGTACGTGGCCTGGACGCGGCCTGGACGCGGGAGCTCCGAGATTCGGCATTTCGCTCACAACTTCCGAGAGCACTTTTGAACTTGTACACGTGACTGAGACCTGGGCTTTGTGAATCGGACTGGCCAATTTTGTATGCCAAGTAGCCGGTGCACGGTTTAAAAGTGTAAAATTGACACTGCGCAAAACTTTGATGGAATTTCAAATGTTTGTGAACATAAATTGTTTTGGACCTCGGTAGACGGGAGCCGCTTTTACATACACTGGCCTGCAAAAGAAAGTTTAAAGTGCTCTTTTATTTATTTTTAAACCTAGAAATAAGAGGTTTATATAAGAAACGATATAGTATAAGCTATTAAAGTTTGTATAACGCCAATGATCTTGGACGACTATTTGTTTGGTAAGAAAGGGGTATCGTGCCTACTAGCGCTCTAGTATTGAAATCGTGTTGAAATCGTATAAAAATAATTTCAAGACAAAATTTGCAAAAACTAAAACGATAGTCGCTTGACTGTCGTTTGGATGTTGCATGTTGTTTTAAGCTTTATTAAAATAAAAATATCAATTTATAAAACGACTATCATGTGGTAAATATAATATATATTTTTTGTGGGATTTTTTTATAAGAGCAGTATTGAGAAAAAATGTTTCGAAATACTTGAATTTTCACCTTATCGCGCACACAACAGCCTTTAGCAGTTTTAAAACCTGATGAAATTTGCTATAATATTATATAACGTTGCTCGTCGCATTTTATAACAAGGAGTTTTGGTCACGATAATTTGTGACATTGTATAGTTTGACTATGTTACATAGTATTTCGTTTTAGGATTTCGTATTACTACAGTGAAACTAACAATTTTTCATTGTGATAGGTTGTTAAAGACTCTTTAGGTAAAATGTTTTCAAAGTATTCGGAGGAGTAATTTTTGGTAACTTTAAAAATGAAAACTATTGGACGTTGATCAAGTTACAAAACCTCTTTAGACATGTCCTAAAATGCTTTGAGTTTTATTTTATTTTATTTATACCAGGAGTGAAATTGATATAAAATTTCGGATACGGGTACGGATATTAAATAATTTCGGATTATCCGTTTGTTTCGGATAATTTCGATTACGAATATTAAATTTTTGCTTCCTTTTTACAGTAGCTTAACTTTCATTTCGGATTCGGTTATGGTTTCGGATATTTTTTATATCGGATATCCGATAGTTTCGTTTACGGTTTCGGAGCACCCTAACATCCCTGATTTATACCAACCAACGTTAGATTCGGTTCTCGTTAGTATCTTTATACGAGCTCTCTCGTTTGAACAGCTCGGTCGCGTCTCCTTAGTTGGATTATTTTAATTAACCCTTACCGTGGAAAACTTACTTCTGTCGCCCGCGTCTCATGCCAAGACCTCCTCAATATTCAGCGATAATGGATGTTCCCTGCTCGGTTTCATAATGCCGCGTAATAAGCCGCCGTTGTAAATGCTTCATCAATAATTCATACGTACTTATTGTTAGTTAAGCTTAAAAATGATCAAGTGTTCACAGCCTCTTTGTGTATTAAAGCGCTTTAATCGCTCGATAATTAATATGTTGCTATCAGTTAATGCCCGAGTCTTAATAAGGCGGGAGCGTTTTAACTGCGGTCATTTAGACGTCTCATGAAAAGTGGGAGATATTAAGTGTTATGTTCACGACAATTTCATTTTTAATGGTACTTTTATGGATGTCTTATTTCTTGTCTAGCTGTTGTTTTCGGTTTTGTAGTGCATTATTACTAGGTTGTCCTTAAAATACTAAAGGTACCATTCATATTACATATTATTTTAAAGTCGAAACTGATGAGGATTTTTCTGCTTATTAGATAGATTCTTATATATAAAAATATATCAGCTAGTAAGTACCTAAATAAAAATTAAACGTCTACAGATTATAAACAATCAAGTGTGTGTTGTTGTTACTTTTTGGTATTTCTGAGCATTATTTACAAAAAATGCTTTTGGCACGCCTTGGCTTGGCTACATAAACTTGAACTATCTCAAATTTATTATTTCTTTGTTCACGCAATTCTCGTAAAACTATTCTCAAAGTTTTTGCTTCGCGTATTATTATAAAGAATGGAATAGTTATTGCTTATGCTTTTGCTTGACAATACCTACATGGTGTCTATGTCGCATCATCTGATTGAATCCGCTATTTAATTGAATAACTAGCGCGTTCATTGAATTCTATTTTTTCAAACAAATTCATGAATACGAGACTAGGACAACCATTTAATATTTTATTTTTAAACTTTAAAATTTCCGAATGTGTACTATTCTAACTCACAATAAAGTGAATTAATCAAAAAATATATTAACACATTGCTATCTGTAAGAGCTGTTTGATGCCATGATACAACCGCGCTAGTCATTCAATTAAATAAGCAGATTCAATCAGATAACTGCGACATCTATATCTCTACAAGAAAACACGTTTTCTTCGCTATGTTTAGACTCTACAAATCTGGTTGGGATTCTGCAAGTACAATATAATAATGTTAATTTCAACCCGTGAAGCTAATAATTACTTTATTCATGTTCTTACGCTCTCCTACTATGTCGGAATTTGTATGCCGATGTTGTACGCCAGCGCGCGACAGACAAGAATAATATAACGCTATGAATTATGGATTACATTTTTAATTGGGTGTTATTCCGTGATACGAGTGTTTAAATGAGTTTTTATAAAGTAATAAATGATACAGGGTAATTTGTCGATAATAAATAAGAAGTTCTTGTTACACAATTCCGTTTGGTTGAGTAAAAATAACAAGGGCGAAAAAATTTATTGCATATGACTTGATTAGACAAAAAATATTATCTGGGGTGATGGTGATCGATATCAATCTTTTGCATAAAAGTGACGACCTCTGTACCGCAGTGGTTGAGCACGTTGGTTCGAATCCCGCAGAAGGAACAAAAAGTTTTCTGTGGGTCATGGATGTGTATTAAATTTGTGTATATAATAAAAATCTTAAATATGTGTATAGTACATAAGTATTCAATATATTTTCGTTATCTGGTGCCTGTAACACAAGTTCTTCGGATTCTTAGCACAGGGCTAAATTGACGCGGTGTAAAACGTCCATAGATAATATTATATTATATTGTAAGTCTTGTTTGAGACCAGTTCTTCGGATAGCACTGAGTGAGATTGACTTGATGTGAAGCGTGCAGCGACTATTATAATATTATTATAGCTATTAATATTACTTTTACTTACAATAGTCTTTATTTTGATCTAAGTAATTCAAGCTCTAGGGAAACATCGTAAGTAATTTTTAGGTAAACCTCGTATGCAATGCATCTGTTAATAATTTAATTAAGTAATTTAGTTATGCCTACTTGCAATACAATATTACACACATACATAACTATGCTTTCAAAACACAGAATTAAGCGCGAAGCGAAAAGAACACAGAATAACAAATAAGCCTCAAAGTAGTATGATGATAAACAAACAAAAAGCTTATAAAAAGTCTGCAACATGCTCGGTATATACTTAGTTAAAATGCGAGAACGGGTTGCATTTCAGATTTGGTACATTAAACTTTATACGAATGTAGCTAAATTGGACCGTTGGTTAGTTTGTTCTTTGCCAAGTTTTTTCCTGTCCGGTCGCAGAGGGGCGAGTGAAACGGCCGTGGATGGTAATTGTGTTAAAACTTTCATTGGGAAGTGTGAAATTCTGTGAGTCGCAGGGCCACTGTTACCACACCGGCTACAAGTTTAATTTGTTTTAAAATTACTTCATAAAATTTGTTAGACTTAAATTTACCTTTGTGCCCGTGTAATAACTTTGACATTAGAATATCATCATAATTTTAACGACCTCCGTAGCGCAGTGGTTGAGCACGTCGGTGCTCGAGCGAGAGGTCGCGGGTTCGAATCCCGCCGAGGGAACAAAAAGTTTTCAAAGTTCCTGGGTCATGGATGTGCACTAAATTTGTGTATAATATAATTAAAATCTTAAATATGTGTATAATATAAAAGTATTAAATATATTTCCGTTGCCTTGTACCTGTAACACAAGTTCTTCGGATACTTAGCACGGGGCCAGATTGACGTGGTGTGAAGCGTCCATAGATATTATTATTATTATATTTTGTCCGACTACGGCGAAGTTAAAGGGAAGGGAAATTGTTTCGGCAGTCCACGTTTAAAAAAAATATATTTTATATCTAGCAATATCCCGCGAAACAATTATAACCACAAGTCACAACCTGCAAGCAGATGAGTGAGTGTACGCATAGGCATGCGTTTGATGCACCTCCCTCCTCCCACACTACTTATGCGTACACTCGCAAGCAAAAAACATGAAAACACCACCACCACACAAGCAATAATGTTAACACGATCGTGCAAAGCCCCACCACCATGCAGGTTGCAAAACTCGACGCGCGTTTCGCTCCGACCCCGGAGCATCCTCAGGATGTAGACTCTGCGTACAATAATAATAATAGCTCCCTCACCGATTTCGGTGTCGGTAGCCGATTTCATTGAAACCAGGCCAGATACGCAGGAGTTATTTTATAGTGCCCAAGTGTTTGCGCAATACACATAAGCACTCTCTCTTCCTTTTATTCTCATAACCCAGTGGGACGGTAAACCGACACGACTGGCGAGAGAACAGGCGCATGACCGACTTTTTACATGCCCATCCGACGCATGGAACATCTTTCTTGTCAGACAACCAGGTGATCGGCCTGCATTGTCCTAACCAAACCTGAAAACATATTTGTTGTTCCAACGCGGGAATCGAACCCACGACCTCCGGGTCGAGCGCGAAGCTCTGAACCACTAGACCACGGAGGCGTTAAAAAACAATGTTCGTTAAGTCAATGGTAATGTTTATAAACAGTACGTTTATTGCACCGTAGCGCCTAAACGACTGATCCAATTTTATTAAATCAATAGATGCTTAAAGTCCTGGTATTATGCGTAATTTACGGGTTCAGGTTTTTTTTTTTATTCATCGATGCCCTCGTATTATTAGAAAAATATATATAAATTCATTATGCATTATTTTTATATTAATAATAAATTATATTTTAATTAATTATAAATATTAATGTAAAGTTTTATAGTTTTTTAATCGTAATTTTTTATGATCAATTGACCTTTTCTACGTCGTTTAGTCAAATATTAAAGGGAACATTTTGTGTTTGATATTACATCATTTAATAATATCTTGTAATCGACCACTTGCACAAGTCATAAATAATTAAGTTAAAGAGGTAAATTTTGCTGGTTTATTTTGGGAAAAGACTTGAGACCAAAAGTAAACAGGAATATTAATTTAATGTTTTTAGAATAAGTTGTAGATAATAATTGTATGAGTTTATAAAATAATAATGTTATATGTAGTTATCATACATTTCATTGGCTTTTCCAAACCAATTTTAAAATGAAACAATTTTTATTTATTTACTCTGTTGAAACACTCAATGAATATTGACAGAAGCTTTTAGTTGGCTCTCTGTCAAACGCTTTAGTTAGCCTACATTCGAAAAGTTGTCTCTCGAAAGCAACGCAAATATACAAAAAATCTATTTCGCCTTTCACTTGGATTTTATTTCTCTATAATTGACGTTACCTAGTTAAAGTTCTAAGTTACTTCAATTATTACTAGTGGTAGCATAGTAATCGAAAATCGACCATTCTTAAATATTATTATAAAACGAATTCCTCCGCCGCGTCTATCTGTTCGCTAATTCAAAGACTTTTTTTTGCACCGATCTTCGTGCTGTTTTCACCAACGGATAAAGTGGTTCTCGAGGAACGTGTATTAATTGGATCCGGTAGGTGGCGCTGCAGTCAGTACTTCATGGTACTACATATTCACGTACATCAGATATTATCAAGTCAATATTTGGATAATTTTGGAGAAAACCAGGGGTCTTACTCTCCAAACTGATTCGAGTTTGATTCAGACACGATAGTGCCGCGTACATCCCAATAAATTGACGTGTGTTTATTTTGATTCACAGACGATTGATATGGTCAGGAGAATACAAAGTTACAATCTAACAAATTAATTTATCCTAAAATTAAAAGCTATCAATCAAATAAAACAACAAAATCCGTTGAGATCGAACTGATTCGGTTCCCGATTGTGTCGGGAGTAAGCCTACTGAATATACAACAGAATCGAAAATGATAGGAACATAAAAGTATCGCAGTATTGTCTGTCACGACTCACGCCTGTTCCTCCTTGATCTAATCAGAACTTATAAATTTGCTTACATACGTCATCCGTACGCTGACGATATTCGAGGCACGTAAACACAACTCCGTAACATCTCGTATAAATTTTTCGATGTTTCTCACATCGTTCACGGAAACTTGAAATGGTGTATTCGAAATTGAGTCCCAAGAATGTGTACATTCGTAAAAATCACTATCACCTCTACATAATATAGATAGATATTCATCAGGTTTCAAAGTCGACAAACATTTCGAGAGTACTGTGTTAATATTCTCACTATTTAATTACTATTGTAACAAAATAAAATGGTTTGCAGTGGCGAACGCTGGTTTTCCTTCTGAGGATGTACTAGCCTATAAAATTAGGTAGGGATTCGGATGACGGTTCAGTAGTAACGGGTAGGTGAAGCCGATAGGAATGGCGTTCCAGGAACACCACGTTAGTAATGGATTACATACAAAAAATAAATAAAGTATGTACCCGACTTCGCAAAAAAGGGTCTAAAAAGGCTGAAACAAGAAAATAATTCAATTTAAAATTCAGAAATGCATAGGTACAAAAATGGTCAAGGTAGAACCGTGGTCGGGCCCGCTATTGGGATTGAATATTGCAACAGACAGACATTATGATTTTTAAAGCTCTTTTTTTCTACCGTTTTTCGGTGTGAGCTGAAGCTGAGATTTTAGAATGGCTTGTAGACAAAATGAAAGAAGAAGCAATGTCAAATGACAATAGGTAAGGGGTAACGGGTAAGTGAAGCCGATAGGAATGGAGTAACAGGAATCCCACGTCACTAATGGCTTGCACACAAAATATAAATAAAACAAAAGACAAACGATGTCAAAATCCAATAGGTAGAAGGGGTAGCGGGCAAGTAAAGCTGATTGGAATAATATCAACCACATGTCACTAATGGCTTGCACACATGATAGAAATAAAATAAAAGACAAGCGGTGTCAAAATCAATAGGTAAGGGGTAACGGGTAAGTGAAGCTGATTGGAATGGAGTAAAAGGAACCGACGTCACTGATGGCTTGCACACAAAAGAGAAATAAAAGACAAACGATGTCAAAATCACAGCTACTCCATAGCGACGTGAATTTGTAGTGTTCGTGTAAAGGCATTCAGTTTCACGAGTGACGAGGCTGACCAAGTTTCACAGTTCAGTTTCAGTGCGTCACCGAGGACCATAAATCTTTTCGCCTTGTGGTCGTTATGCATATGACACATTGCAGAGCGCAGCGTGAACTGTGAGTAATATCGCTCGGACAATGAAGATTGAAGTCCCTTCACTAGCGCCGGCTAGTGGTCGCGAACAAGATGCCGCTATCGATATAAATTAGCTGTTGGCGTTGGATTGCACTGAAACAATACTGCTGTCACGGTGGCCGTCGTATCGGCTGTCTCCGGTGCCTGCTTCGTTCTCTCGCTGGCGGCGGGGGAATTCGAACTTTCACGTGTGGATATAGAGCTGAAATTTCTTCGATAAACATTCAGTAGTGTGCGAAGCAGCTAGTGTTGCGGCTGGCAGGTGACATTTAAGTCTATAAATCTACGAAGCGAGTCCTTATACGTAGTGTGAAAGTACAACTTTCATTTGTGCGAATGCAATCATTTTCTATTTATCGACTTTGATTGTTCTGTAAATTGTTAAGACTGGATAAAATTGGATTACCGCTGAAATGTGTTGCAGCTAACGATTTTGCTGAGCTTAACCTATTATCTAGTTGCTCGTGATTTTTCAGTTCAGATTAAACGATGTGTTAGATTTTTTTTAATATTGCTCTTTGTCATTTATATTGAAGTAAAATTAAGGGCAATAAAATTATTTTTCACTTCTGAAAGTATTCGTTTTTTTTACTGAATTATACAATGCCTAATTTTGGTAATATATTGTTTGTTTATTCCATCGGTGCGCCTAAACTACTTTAATGAATGAGATGTCAATAGACTCGAAATAATAACATGGGTTATTGTTTGAAATGTAGGGTTAGAGTTTAAGTTTTAGTGTAACCCGGAGTGCGTTCTTTACCTAGCACTCAGGAGAGTCCCACATATCCCGGCCGTCCCCAATCAGTCGGGAACCCCTAAAGGATTTCCCCGAGTAAAAAAAGGGTTAGTGTTTAAAATGTATGTGTAACTCTTCTTTTTCTCATTTGACTTTAATAGAATGTAGTGTTCCACCCAAATATCACCTTATATATAAAAATGAATTGCTGTTCGTTAGTCGCTAATACTCGAGAACGGCTAAACCGATTTCGTCTTGAAATGTTCGTGAAAATCCAGGGAAGGTTTAAATAGTTTGTATGCTCAACGTAGTTGACACGGGTCAGCTAGTACTGAATAAATATTTACATTATTATTAAAATTGTATTTCGAGTTAAATACGCAGTATTTTCGTTCAAAATGTTTACGTGGCACCATTTAGAAGTTGGATACAATGCGTGTGAATTATGCCATAAGAATATAACGTGTTCACAATATTAAGTGGTGGTAGATTTGTAAACAATAGCGTCAGGAGGCGCTATCGACGGAATTTACACAACTAGCGAGATTATCTACGTAGCTAGATTATCGATTAAGCATCTGTTAATTTACCCGGTAACTGGGCGTCATCTAACGTATTTATTATCGTTGGCACAATGTACCGTTGTGTTATGCTCAAAATGCGTTTACATTGTACGTTTAATTATTATTAAGCTGTGTGAACGAAAATATATTTTACCCTTTGGTTAATTAATGTACAGCCCGCACAGATTTTAATGCCCCAAATATTTGTCCTCATATCTTTACTCCTTTACTTACTCTACAAAACGTCATGCAGCGTTATTTTACGCCGTTCTTTCTGTGTTCTTATTTCCTGGCTTTGCCACGTAAAATATAAGTACGTAGGTACTGACTATTAAATAGATAATGCACTACAATATTCCGAGGTTTCGAGACATTTCACGTCAGAATAATGTACTGTAGTAATTACTGATTTTGGTTATAAATCGCTTATTCCAATTGGATTATTCATTAATTTTTTGTCGTGGCACTTTTAGGTTTTAACTTACGCAGAACCATCACTAATAAATGATTGAATTGATTGAATAATAATTCGACACCCTCTGTAGAAAAGTTTGAGCACGTTGGTGCTTCGAACCCGCAACCACGGGTTCGAATCCCGCGAGGGTACAATTCACTCATACCCCACTCCAAAAATGATTATAATATAAATGCAAATTTGTAGTGCACAACTTATGAACGTTAAAATCTACGCCGAATACGAATAAATAGATCGTGACGATTATAGACCTAAGTAATATATATAGGTCCATAACTCTGTCAGGACACACGTCCGACAGTCATTAAAGGTGTACTCGGGGAGAATTATCCTGGCGAGCTTTTGATCGTAAATCCCAGCGCTTCACTATACTAAGTCTTAAATCTGGGCATAAAATTGTCGCGGACAAAATGGGAGCGTTCCATTTAATTAGATGCGACCACAGCGACGTCAGTTGCGTCACGTGCCGTCCCCCCCCCTCGGCCTCTCCGCTCTCGTTTGTTTTAAAACTACCCGCAAAGGATTTTAACGAGATTACTTGAAACACGTTTTATAGGGCATCTCACGAGATTTATTTAGACGTGGTTCGTGGACCATTTTTAATCTCCAGGGATTACGACGTTAGTCATTAGTCCTGCGAAGATCAGATTTTTAGGTCATTACGTAAATTTTGCGGGAAATTGCGTGGAATTTAAGACTTTAATGGCGGATAAAAATAATGTTTAGCACTATGAAGAAAACGATAATTTTTTCCACCTACATAATTAGTTAGGTACTTAAGGAATACATAAGTGTATATATGTATATAATATAAAGATGATGTTCAAAATTTCAGTATCTTACAAAATGTCTCTATTACAACGTACAATTATTAAAAACATATTGAGCCATAAAATGTCTGAAGGCAGTGTTCCAATATGGCACTCATATTCATTATCGCAAACGCACCTATCATTAGGACTAATTTTATCTTTAAGCCCTTTTGGTTTTTATATTTTATTAATGTACCAAATGTTGTTCTGTTGGTAGTCAATAAATAAATAAATTAATAAGTTAATTAAAAAAAAAAGTAAAGTAAAGTGCTATATTTGGACACTCAAGTTAAATTTGACACTATAGTCATACACATTATCATTTTTCCATCTGTAAAAAATTTTTTAGACTAAATGTAAGCATTAAAGCCTGTCCTTATGCTTAAGTCTATAGCATCTTTTAAATCTAGTATTCACTATGTTGCAAGAGTGTCCCTTGAGTACCAAATGTGGCGATCGTTTTTATTGCTGTTTGCCATGTTAAAAATGGTCATAATAAAACTAAGAGCATAACGAATACCTGGGGCCCTGAGGGCATGTCGATATTTTATAGACACTAGAAGCTCATAGCAAAATTGAACGTGGAATACCGTATCAAACGCATTTCAGCTTAAGGCTGTGTGCGCGCAATAAGCTGAAAATTAGAGTACTTTGAAGCCCATTTTAACCGTTTTAACATCCAAAAAAGGAGGAGGTTTCTCAACTCGACTGTAAAAAGATAACGGGTGTAAAAAGAGCAGTCACTATAACTTTGGGAAATGATTAAGTATACTACCTCAAAAGGTAAAAAAGAAAACAAAAATACATTCTAGAAATGTATTTTTGTTTTCTTTTTTTACAAAAATAACAAAAAAAATGTTTTTTTGCTTTATTTTTACAAAAAAAAGAAGAAAAGCAAAAAATTTTTTTTTAAGTTTTTGACAAAAAAATAATTAAAAAAATACATTTCCAAAATAAGGAAAGGTCGTATAATCGTATCTCAAAGTTATAGTGACTGCTCTTTTTACACCCTGTATGTTTTTTTCTCAATACTGGTCGGCTAGCGAAATAAATAATATTAATTCAATCAGAGGATTGTCGTTTTATAAATTAACTAGCTGATCTGTGTTCACTTCGTTGAGCATACAGACAGTTTGTGATGGACCGTTTAAACCTTCCCGGGACTTGCACGAATATTTAAATACTACAAATAGCCGAACGGGTTCAGCCATTCTCGAGTTTTAGCGAGACTAACGAACAGCAATTCATTTTTACATATAAGAGAAGATATTTTTATTTTAAAATAGTTCTCTCTATACATTTTTGTGAAAATTACTCCAGTATTGTAAGTGAGGAAAGACTCTTTATCGTTTTATTCTGCAAATTTTGTCTCAACATTTTTGAACCAAGTTTTTACACGATTTTAACGCGTTCCTGTCGGCGCGATATTCCTTTCTCGTCCAAAAAGTCTCTGGCGTCATACAAAGTTCGCAACGAGGACTCCGTTAAGAGGAAATGCAAAATAGGTATTTATAAAATCTATTGCTGTCTCGGAGTCCCTTAGCTAGTCAGCACTAGCGCGATAGAGACAACTACAGCTCGAACTGATATTACCTGTTAAAACTACATGAAATCGACGTTTGTGGTATTCCTGTTTCCTCCTCCAAAACGTTTAGATATTTTTTTCCATAAAAACTAAAAAAAGGCTTTAGCTAGGTTCATATGTTTTGATTTTATTGTATTTAATGCACTCAAATTTGTTTCCTGGATGTTTAAGCACAGCGTAAAGTCTGGTAATTTTTATTAGATTTTTGAACGTCCATATCTCCTTAAATTATTAATATATTCAAAAAAGGAAAAAATAGGGACGTACAAATAATATACATAGATATTCAGGAAAAAAAATGTTACTCTAGCGGCACCATCCAGGGAGCAAACAGGGACCCTATTTTTGTATGGAGAAAACAGACGTGATGTTTCCTCTTAATTAAGTGGCTAGCTAGCTATAATAAAGAGACCTTATACTGATCATGTCATAGTCGGGATCAGTTCTGTTTGGTTCCGCGGCTGGAAGGTGAAGCAGGTCTGTTTAAGGTGGACTGCTGGGACCTGTATAGGTACGCTTGTAAACGGTCCTCACGATGTACCCGCAGCTATTATAAACAATTCAAACTATCTTAACGGGAACTTGTCTTTATTGTCATGGCTGATATTATATTGTTATAATATGAAGGCCCCTAGCACTGAACGGTGAGTATAAAACGCAATAGTGTATTAATAAAGCTGAGTGCACCCGTGTTAGACTGGCATTTATAAAGTTTTTATTTAATACCTACTTCCAAATTACTAAGCCCCTATTTCACCAACGCGTGTTAGTGTTAACGGCTTGTTAAAATACCATGGGGCCTATTACAAGCTCTAAATACCAGGCAGTTTACGCCATACAACATGGCTGCCTGGAATTTTCGTATTACGATCACACAATAACTGCGTGATGACAGCTAGTCAGCGGACACGTGACACTTGACTTGCTTCCGAATGTCACTTTCATACAACCAAACTACGGTGGATCCATTTTTCGGTTTAAGACCGTATTATTGAATTGCCTGGAACCAGGCTGGTATTGTAAAAGATCATAATACGGCCCCTGGTCTTCTCATACATTGATAGGAATTACGAGAGAAACAACATGATGCTTAACGAAGGATTCACTTTAACATTGCTTGGTGAAATACGGCCTAAAGGTTGTTTTTAGACGACTCGTTGTTTTTGGATGATCGTTAATAATAAATCATACAATTTTCAAGGTAGAACTTTATAAGTGTGCTTTACCTCATACATAGATATAAATTAATTTTAAATTTGAATGAAAATATAACTCATACTTAGACAAAATGTTATTTTAAATTTTCAAACGCATGTATCTAATACCTACCCTAACCATCTACTTCTTAGTGTTTGTTGTTTTTATTTTATTCTTGTAGGTATTTCTATGCATTTTTAAAAAAATTACTTTCTGCGTACCTTTTCCCAATATCACAAACTTTAACTGTGTCAAATTTCAAAGGCCTTCGTTTGCACAATGGTCCTAAAACTGTACTCGTAGTTTTTATTTATAATGTAATATTTGCGCCTCTAAAAATTTATATTTCGTAAGTTTTCGGACATTATACTCTAATGAGGCGAGCGAACATTATCTCTTTCTTCTTCTAAGTTTACTTCTGTAGTACCTTTTAAGTTTAGCTCTGGTCTATATTTCGTCTATTTCAGTCGACGAGACCCCTTCAAAAGTAAACAAAATAACTGTCGCAAATAAAATAATGTAGGGAACGCGAACGCTGGCCACAATGAATTGTGACAGGGTAAAAGCTTTGTTCGTTTGCTAAATTAAATTCTGAATGGGTTCTGTATCTTTGAAAGCGTTAATGAAGTTTACTGTGCTAAAAATACTATTGTGTGGGAACAATACGCCGCTAAAAATGTATTATCGTATCAAATTCTCTGTTATAGGACTTCTGTATTAAGTCCCGATTTCACCAACGCATGTTAGTGTTAACGGCTTGTTAAAATAACATGACTTTCTCATTCATTGATAAGAATTACGAGAGGAACAACATGATGTTTAACGAAGGATAAGTTAAGTTTAACATTGCTTGGTGAAACACGCCCTGAATGATTTGTATTGTTAAACCTTGAGATTATAAAACTTTAGATAGCTTACGGAACATCTGGGGGAAGCCACTAAATAAAATACAAAATCAAAGGTGAATTTTTCGATTATTTCACAATTAATAAACGATGGATGAATATGTGAAATTGTAGTCGCCTTTGATTTGTATTTGCTTTAGTGGCATCACCTAGTTTTGTTGCACTGTATCTGAATCGTCTTTATAATCTGTAAAACAATTACTTAAGTTTTAAGCTATAAATGGAATCCAGAGACCTAAAGGTAGGTTCACCAAATTTATGTCTTAATTGTAGCGATATAAAATCTAAATAAGGTCGGTAAGTGTTCTTGCCTCTAACAGACCACATCGACGCCCTGAAGGAACTAGGAAGGAAATGTTTCGTAACGTAGTGGACTTAATAACCATTTATGATAATCTGCACGCTTCCCTAGTAGTTAATTATAACGCTCGATTCTTTGACCATAAAATCATAATATTATTCCTTTTATTATTGGGGCAAACGAGCAAACGGATGGACTGAATACTTAAAACACTTCATTATACAGGGTTTAAAAAGAGCAGTCACTATTACTTTGAGATTATACTACCTTTCCTTATTTTGGATTTTTTTTTAATATTTTTGTTCTCAATATTTTTTTTTTTTACTTTTTACCATTTCTTATTTTTTTTGTCGCAAAAAAAAACAATAAAGTAAGTTTTTTTTTTTAATTTTTGTGTGTGTGACTGCTCTTTTTACACCCATTATATGTAAAAAACGGTATGAAATATTAGAAATACAAGAATGCGATGTACGTAGGAGATGTGGATCGGTACTGATGTAGATCATAAGTAGTGGTAGCAAACCACGAATTAATGCAGTTTATTGTGTAATAAAGTGTAGAAATAGCAGCCAGTAGGAATTCTGCGCTGGATGCATTAGTGATTAATTGAGTTAAAAAAAGGAAAATAGCATAAATATAAACCAGAAATTGTCAAAGTAACATACAAAAATAACGAAGCAAATGTAAAATAAATAGAGAGCGAAAAAGTAATTGTAACAAAGAAAAAAAAACCGATTCGATGGAACTATCGACGCTCATGGACATATTCAACACCGGATAGGTCGCAAGTGATCTGAGAAATAATACTATGCTCTTTTCTTGAAGGTCGTGATGGGCAAGTCATACCTACAGACAGTATCCGCAGAAAAATCATTTATTTACGGGCGGTCATACTACGCGTGCTGGGCCCTGATTCAAGATGCTAACGCTATTTATCGGTTACGAAGTTCGAAAACAGAATGTATGGGATTTGACATAAGCTTCGCTAAGTGACATACGAATTTACTCGTCATTCTCGGGCCTTCCTTTTCCCGTTGAAAATGCTAATAAATAATGCAAATGTCATCGAATTGTTCAGATAATCCGCATAGTTTCAGTATTCCCCAGCAGGCTTACTTCCGACACAATCGAGAATCAAATCAGTTCGATCTCAACGGCTTTTGGTGTTTTATTAGGTGTATTACTTTGCAACTAACCAGGTTCAATAAAATCGTGAGATCGTAACTTTTTGTACGCCCGACCATCTATATCGACTGAGAATCCAAATAAACAAACGTCAATTTATTGTGAAGTACGCGGCACGTTCAAATCTGAATCAAAATCGAATCATTTTGGAGAGTAGGGCCTCAGATTTACAGTATCACGCTCGCGACGCGTGTGAGGCGTGTCCGCGAATTCGTACATTTTTACGCCATAATAAAAATCCTCGGGTCGATGTACAGAGCCGGGTCACGAATCGCCCCCGGCCGCGTGCCGTCAACGTGGCGGCGAATTTACGAGCTACCTCGTATCGCACTTGACCGATCGTTGCGCTTTGATTTAAATATAATTGCATCATTCCCTCAATATTTTATGCTTTACATAACTTTATGGATCAGATGAACCTGTCGAGTTAACCTTTGCTTTGGCATGAAATAATGTTATTGTTTGGTGAAACTTTCACGTCCTTTTGTTTCCTAAAGTTCTTTTAATCCTTCTTTATCCGACTGCGGCGAAGTCAAAAGAACAATGAATTTGATAATCTATTTATATGCTTGTTGTATTAATTGGTAGCAAGCGGTAGTTTGATTTACTGTATATGTGGATGAGAAACTAAATCGATTATTTCAAAGTAATATAAAGGTATACGAAGCTGGATGAATGCCCAACCTGCTGTAGGTTAGATTAATTCAGAAGCAATCGAGTAAGCATGTTAATTTTCAGGTTCACCGCAACCTTCTGTATGTAACCTCAGTTGACAAACTTATAGCACAGGTTGCTAAATTATGAAATATCAAGCGTGGTTAATTTATTACTGTAGCTTAATAAATGACAATGTAATAACTTGAGATCTCCTTGTGGTCGTCATTTGCCCATAATATAATTCTAAAGTATTTTGTATCTTAGATAGGAAAAATAATTTTTGACAACTTCTGTAGCGCAGTGGTTGAGCGCGTCGGTGCTTAAGACGGAGGTCTCAGGTTTGAATTCCGCCGAGGGAACTGGGATGTGTCAGCAAAGGTTAAATATGTGTGTAGTATAAAAGAATTGAATATATTTCCGTTGTCTGGTTCCTGTAACACAAGTTCCTGGAATAGGGGTGAAAGCGTCCATAGATACCTTCCTCTACATAAAGTTTAACTGTGCCAAAATCATATTCCTCCGTTCACTCAATTGTCGTACCTACAATTGTATGAACGATTGTGTAAAACTGTATTTACTTAAAGTGTTCGCTTCACATTAAGGTTTTTATAGTCCTTCAGGTTTTTTAATTACTAAATTATTTGCTGGGTGAAGTGAAGGGTTCTAGTGAAGTCGCAGGAAGTGTCTTTGAGGGTGCCAAAGTGTCTTACCCCTTCATTAAGGGATACAATCGGAATAGGTGTAGGAACTTCCAAATTAATGCAGAAGCATAGTGCTAAATTAAAAGTGTAGCTCTCTTTAAAATACAAAGATTTGGACAAGAATATAAAATCGACCGGTGCTATTAAGCATTTTAGAAAGCCGTAGGTACGTACGTAACTATTTTCCCCGTCCATCCGGATGCCGAAATTTTATGCTCTCTTCAAACTATGTGATTTAAATATTATGTATCCTTGAATGTTTTGATGAATACGTCACAAAAGATTAAGTCCCGATTTTAACAACGCTTGTGTTCACGGGTTATTAAAATAGCCTTCTCATTCATTGACAGAAAATACGATATGAATAACATGATTATTTATTTAATAAAGGACTAACTTAAACATGTGCTGGTGAAATTTGAACTGAAAATCTCCCGTTCACAAGGCGTAGTACTGTAAATTTAATATTAATAGACCAGGCTCGATAATTTTTGAAACCAAAAAAAAAATAGTAGGAAGAAACCCGTTAAAAAAGGACGAGAATATAGCAAAAGTGAAAGAAAAAATAATTTACGGGCAATGCGAGGTCGGGAAGTGGGGGTGAGTCTTAAGGGTGATTTTTACCCTACTATTGTTTTTGTTCACTTTTTACCATTTTCAATATTATCGAGCCTGGTCTATAATGATTTCAATGGGTTGTGTTGACGTGTTCCCTTGTGTTAGGTACATACAGTCTCCATTTTATCACAGGTTGATAACAACGATCCATCCGTAGTAGGTATATGCCGAGATTTTTCCTCTCAAGTTCACTTCGTGTAAATGTATTTTTTTTGTCTTACTTTTCACCATTTCTTATTTTCTTCTTCTTTTCGTCGCAAGGATAACAATAAAGCAAAAAATTAAAAAAAAATATTTTGTTAAAAAAAATTAAAAACAAAATACATTTTATATTACAAATTATATCCCAAAGTTATAGTGACTGCTCTTTTTACACCCGTTATAATATAAATGCTCTACACGTCATTCTCTTCACACTATATTCGGCTTGCTATATGTCCCATGAATCACCAAAAACCCATACCCCCTCCTCCCTCCTGTGGCGAGGCTACTTTAAATACCCCCCTAAACAAGGTTACGTTCCCTTATGTTAAGTATGTCTACAGTCGCCGCTGTATGGCGGGTGGACGGATAACAATGATACCCTTTAATGTATATTTAATGTTCCCAGCCGAACAATATGTTTATGTGACTTAGGGGATTTTAATTTTGAACACGATAGGCCACTTAGCGTATCACGAGGTACCGGAGTGATTGGTTTCCACGTGGTTTTCGGATTTACCGCGTATCGCCGCCGAAGGTGGGGTAAGGATTTATACACTGTCGATTTCATTCAGGCGAGCCCACTGTGTTCGGTATTTATGGTATAAAGGCTGCACGGCAAGTAACAATGCACAAATACATATAAAGTAACGCCTTGGTATCGTATTTTTCTCAAAATTCCATTTTTATCTGACTGATATATTTCGCATTCAATATTTAGGTATACGCGCTCTCTGTATATTTCAGAATGGGCATGAATACTGTTTATTGGTTGCTACCGCTGTAATGTATGAATGTAACAGATATATACCTATTATGAATCTGTTGCGTACATAAATTTACTTATATATTTGTTAGTTACTAACTAGGTGTGATTTCTCTTCTTCTACAGAGACAATACAGAATACAATAACTTTATTAGATCAAACCAATAGCGCCGTCTTTTTCTCAGCCATAGGACTGTAGGACTGCTTCTGCTGCATCTAACCTATTTAGGAATGGACTAATTACCTATTTTAATCAGTACCTTACTAGCGTCTTACTATAACTGAAGACATGAATCGATGTAGGTGATATGCGCAAAAAAAGAACCCCAGAAAATCGAGTTTAAACAGTCACTTAAACATTTTAGGAACAAATAAGTAGCGTATGAAGTACATTGATTCTAGATACGGATATTTAGTTTACTGTATTTAATACTTTACGACGTATTCTAAAATGTCTAAATGACAGTGTAAACTAAATTTTCTCAAAATCAGACAATTTTGTTACAAATCACCTTCATCCATTCAATTATTTAATGTAAGTTTATTCATATAACCATTTCATTCTATGGACGTTTCACATCATCAGAAGTACTTGTGTTACGGCGACCAGACAACAGAAATTTATGTTTATAATATTATACACATATTAATTTAATACACAACCATGACCTAGAAAACTTTTTGTTCCTTTGGTGGGATTCGAACCCACGAACTCCAGCTCGAGCAGTGACGCCCTCAACCACTGCGCAACATAACAGATGATATCATTGTTATATACTTTACTACTTACTTTAAAATAACTAAAGAGCTTTTTTCGAATTCTTACATCCAATCAACCCAAGTGAATCATTTCGTTTCTGGAAGTACCTAGATATAAAATGTTACGTGAGTTTCATGATTTAAAAATGAAGCTATAAAAGTAAAATGTATACATCAGGAGCATTTACGATAATCTAATCTAGCGTCAGTCCATTAAAGCTTAGCACCTACCCGGTGCTCGGGTTATTACTACGATAAGAGGAACTCTAAATAAAGTCGCAATGTTTTCTGATTAAGTATCTCAAAAGTGCTTAATAATTCTGATATCGTCTAACGTAATGGATGGAAAGGCTGCCACTTTAGCGGCTGTTACGCGACTCCCACACCTACTGTTTTACAACACAATCGCGCTACCACTTAATTTTCCCGTGTTTATTTTGGTCCTAGTAAATAAATTGTTAACTATTATCAGATGCTTCTAGAATATTCTATGATTTATTATAAGGAATTCCATCTTTTATATACCTAAACAAAATATATCTCTTACCACTTAATTATTTTAGAAATTGCTGATTTCAAGCTTCGCTAAATGACAAACGAATTCGCGTGTCATTTAGCTAACCTAATGTCAAAGCCCATACATTTTGTTTCCGAACTTCGTAAGCGATATGTTGCGATGGCATCTTGAATCATGGGCGAGGTCTCTGCTCATTGTAAAATATAAGGTCACGCTGATTTGGTGTCTTACATATTTACATTCATTATTACAGCGAGGCTTATTCTAAAAAAAAATGCTATCATGAACGCAACTTGATGGTGTAAATAATAATTGTTTGTCTTTACATCTTTTCAAAGAAGTCTTATTAAATTAAGGCGGATCTCTACCATACAATTAATTTTTATCACAAATAACGACGCACTTAAAATGTTTCATTAGAAAACAAGTTTTATGAGTACTTATTAGATAGAAATCAGGACATAGCTGCGGGCATAAAATCGTACCGCCAAAGTTTGTAACATTAGCGAGTTCGTTTTTATGTAAAGAAAAATCTAGTTTTATTATTTTTTATTTGCGGAACCGTTATCATTGAGACTAGTGAGAAAAAATAATCTCTATACATAAAATAGTGTGTGTCATAGAGCATAAAATAAGGGTGACGCCAAGTATGAAAAGTATGAACTTCAAACAAAAGTAGCATACTGAACCAATGCAAAAAAGTGTATTGACTCTTCTCCGAAAATGTACTCCAAAAATAAATAGTACAAAATAACAGTAAGTAAAGGATCGTAATAGAATGAACAAAAGCTAATGATAGCCAAGTTGACCATGAACTAGAGTCTAGACAATCACCCGAACAATTTTCTCATTTCAAGTTGGCCGGGCTAACCGGACACTGAAGACAATTGTACAATGAAATACTGCCGTCTTTATTTTCACAAAGCAAAGTTTAATCCTGTAAGAGTGTTCAAGACTCCTGGACTAGTTCAGCTTGTCGTTCGCTTGTTCAACCAGGAGGGATTAACGCACCGCCGGTATAACTTATTGCTAGATTATTGAGGATTTTATAGATGTTCTGGCTGTATTGTAGTTAATTGTTTGCAATTATTGTATTATACATTTAATGTTAGGTATTGATATCCGTAGCTTTACCATTTAGGCGTTACTTATTTTAATCCAGTCATTCGTTTTTTTTAATGTGTACTTTGTCGACGTTCGCGCTTAACTTCATCGCATCCGTGGTCTAGTGGTTCAGAGCTTCCCTCTCGACCCGGAGGTCGTGGGTTCGATTCCCGCATTTTAACAACAAAAAATGTTGTTTTCAAGTTTGGTTAGGACAATACAGGCTGATCACCTGATTGTCTGACAAGAAAGATGATCCATGCGTCGGATGGGCATGTAAAAAGTCGGACCTGCGCCTGTTCTCTCGCCAGTCGTGTCGGTTTACCGTCCCACTGGGTAAAAGGAAGAGAGAAGTGCTTCTGTGTATTGCGCACACACATGAACACTATAAAATAACTCCTGCGTAGCTGGCCTAGTTTCGATTAAATCGGCTATCGACACCGAAATCGGTGAGGGGAGGTATTATATTATTAACTTCATGATCATCGGTCTACGACAAGCTTCACACATCTCTTTTACATTGAGTTATTAGTCGAACATTTTGCGCTTTACATTATTTTTTTCTCGTCATTATTTTGTAAACCCCATGATTATTTTCTGTTACATTTATATATTATTATGAAATCAACCAGGGTCGATAAACAATATACAAATTAATTATTTCATGGTGCCTGATTGAAGAGTTTCAATAAATAAATTGAAGTACATATTATAAATTAAAATGTTACATATTATTACAATCTTCTACAAATCCGAACAGAAATGTATCGTGTTTCATAATACAAAACGACTTCCTCTTACCGCCGCCCGTAATGTGAAAAGGTCCCCACTCTTTGTAAACAAGCAATCTTTTCTGATTCACTAAACGAGGATGTTGCTCTTTCTATATCGAACTTTCATGGACCTTTCACTGAATTCCTATAGAATCATATTGGTTGTTTTCGCTAAAAGCGCCTCCGGTAGTTTGTTTTACAGTTTAACAATGTTTTCTTTTCGATCAGTTGAAGTGAACGTCTGCTTGGGGCCGCATCTATTCCCTAGCCAAGATTTTACTCGCTTTTAAAGGATTCTTTGGAAATACTATCTACTTCAAACTTCCACAGTATGAAATAATGTCTTTCAAAGTGGCTGGCAAACAAGAGGGAATAGCTTGCTCCAACCTGGCAATTTGAAGCTTATATCTTAGAGATTAAGGTTTATTGATTTTTTAAGAGTAAGTATCGATAAAATACAGTGGAATTTTCTCTTTGTATAATTAATCTAATATTAAAAAGAAGAAAGATTTGTATATATTACGAAAAAATTAAAAAACTGCTGGACGAATTACAAAAATTCTTTTACCTATACTTCTGCTATCTTCTTCTTCTTATATATAAAAGTGAATTGCTGTACGTTAGTCTCGCTAAAGATCGAGAACGGCTGAACCGATTCGGCTTTGAATATTCGTGGAAGTCCCGGGAAGTTTTAAACGGTTTATCATAAACTGTTTCTATGCTCAACGAAGTGGGCACGGGTTATATAGTTTTTTTATAAATTATTAACAGAGTATAACCAAATATATTACGGGTGGAGCTGCAGATAAAAGTTAATTTATTATAAACTATTTAAGTAGCAAGTCCAAGATCTTTTATTTAAAGCCCTTTGTAAAAGGTAAAATATCTGAAGAAGCCAATAAATCTAAAAATCCAGCAGTGGCAGTAGCAGATTTAATGAAGGCAAATAGTAAAATATACGTTGTAGGTGTGATGTTGACGAATTTACCGTATGCTGAGTAGTAGCTTTAAGAGCTTAATCCGGACTTTATTCTGTTTTCTGCTATAATCTTTAAAAATGTTGTTAATGTTTAAGTTTTTTTGTGGAAGCTTTATATTTTAGTTTATAATATTGAATGTACCGGACTGTTTTTTCTCTCGTCAAATATTAATAAAAGTAATTTCAATTAAGTATATTATATTTTCTTTGTGATAATCATACCTAATATATACAATAATTAATTTAATTAAAGATTTCGGAGACAACAATAATGTACGCATTTATATAATATACGCATTATTGTTGTCTCCGCAATAATTAAATTAATTATTGTATATTAGGTGTGATTATAGCCCTCTAACCTGTTGGGCCATTTGATGAAATTTGCAAAGAGTCAGTGTAGAGTGGTGGAGCTTTTGGGCGCACGAAGAAAAACATCTAGTTATAAAAATGCCTTTCACCAACAAAATTGATAGATATAATATAAGAAAGCTAAGCCATATAAAAATATGGCTACAGTAAGTATCCATATTTTTATATGGCTACTTACTGTAGCTATAAATTGTTCTACTCCAAAAGTAACATAATAGTAAGGTAATAGTGTTTTGACGCTGGCCTCCTACGACGTAAACGAATTTAACATTTACCTAGGTGTGTTTCCAGCCACGTTTTTCACAAACGCTACTGTACAACCCCGGTCCCAATTACTCGTTGGAATCCTTGTCCACTGTAATTGGATTGGGCTGGCAACCGGACTTGTTGGCATTTTAATTGTGCTATTGTGACGGCGTACACCGCCCGCCGATCGCAACGTCACTACTGCGATAGACAACCGCTTTTTAATTCTTATTTACTATTACGTTACTGCAATTTATCAATTAAACATTATCGCTTCGGATAAAAATGATTATTCTAGTTCCCACGCCGTATAATGATTCGAGAGGATCCCGATCCTGACGCCGAAGCGTCAAATATTTCACGGACACAAATCCAAATGTCTCAGAAAATCGAGACATAAATGGAATGACTGACACGTTGCGCGATTCGGCGTTCGAGGAACCGTGGTGTTTATACATTTGAGGAATTTCTAAAAGGGGCTTTCTACGAAATCTGGCTCAATTTGAACTAATCAGAAAATATGTAACCCGCATCTCGCGAAGCGGGTGAAATAGTCGAGGGAAAGAAGCCGTTAAAGAAAATACAGCTTGTGAATAATTCTGTCGCTTAGTTTTGTGCTTTTTTGTTCCGAACAAAACCCGACGCGGTGCGACGCATCTCAGAATATTTTATACAAATTTTAGAAATAAAAACAAGGCCAGAGTGACAGGTACACTTATTTGTTTTGTTTATTTTAGCTTTTATCTCATAGCCATCTCCGAGGCTCCGCATGTAGGAAAGATGAATAAAATATACTCTCCAGCCATCAACACACTAACTTGCTCCCTCGCTCCTGAATGGGAAGTTTGGACGCCGTTTTAATGGAGTTTTAAAGTTAGGCATTCATTTCTATTATGGTCGCTGAATTGCTTGTAGTCGTTAATTTAAATTTCATGCCCTAGTTCTCTGCCATCAATTCTTATTTTGCGGGCCTATTTTGTTTGGATTTTTCATATTTACAAAGCATGCATGTTTATTTAAAAAAAATGCACAGCTATAATTATAGTGTGCTTATAAAATTATTGTTTCTAATTTTTATTGTATGTAAATTTTTATAGATGGCAATGAAATCTTTAAATACTTATTGAAATGTAAGTATATATTATGTATTAATATTTCAGCTATATTTTAGTTTTAATTTTATCAAATCAAATGCAATCATAAATATTTACTGCACAAATAACTTGTTAAAAGGATTTCCTTGTTCGCGTGTATCTTTTTCGCAATTTTGTTGTTAACATGGCCGGATCGCCCGACATCCATGTCTTTAATCCTTCTTTTGTTTTTAGAATTTTTCGCGGTCTTTTAAATTTGAATTCTTTACTCGTCTTCTACGAAAAGGTATCGAATGCTTCGCCTTTGTATCACTTTTTGCGCATCCTATATTTTGTTGCGAATCAGACATTATTTACGATCTCCGTCGGAACTTTCGTTAGAATTGGTAATTCGGTGTGCATGAATGCTACTTTTGTTTTGTTGTGTTACTTATATCTATTTCTAATAATATTTTTTTTCTTCTTACAGGTACTATAATATTTTCCACGCTTCTCACACGGAACTCTCACCATAAGGTAGGTAGTTAGGTACTCGTAAGAATGTTAATGTTAAAAAATTTGTAATGATAATTTAGAATTCTAACACATCTACTTACACAGTTAATATTTGTAAATTTTAACTTTTAACATTTACATCTGTTTTTAAAGTATATTATAACAGTGAAAAGTAATAAATAATTTAACTTCTAATTTAACTATGTTGTCGTATCAAATAACAATTACTCACATTTTAACCAGTCGCTCTTATCAAAGATAAAACATACGATATTACTTACATGTTTTATGCAATTTATTATAGACTTGTTACTTACGTTCTTTTTTAACTAACATTTTACTATTTTTACTTTTCCTTAAATGACAGTAAAAAAATGTAACACAAATTTTGTACACATTATTTGTAGTGTACACAATTTAAGTATTTTATTTTGCGGTAAGTTTATTTAAATTGAGAGAAAGAAGTTGGTAATGGAGACGTATCACAGTCGAGTAATGGGTTTTAAGTTTAGATAACTTCAGAAGCTTTTATTTTTAACCTACTTAACCTACATATCGATTTCTTATACTTAGCCGAGTATTTTTCTAGGAATAGAGGAAACTTTTCAACGGCGGTAAATTGTTCAAAAATAGTTTTTTTTATTAGCAAGATCATTTTAATTTCCGTTCAAATAAATTATACGGGTAAAAATGTAACGAAAATTGTAGGACAACAAGAGTATAATGCTGCTAATAAAAATCCATATGCACGAACAGGTTGGTTGTAAATAGAGTGACACCACAACCTCCTGATAAAAAATCTTCGCTTTTCCCAAAAGACAAACGGCATAATAATGGTCATCATTCTTCGTCTTATTCGTATCTATGTATGAGATTTCATATCATGAGACCCATCTTTTATGTACTATAAGTATATTGATACGGAATTGTACGATTTTTTTTCTTTTACCTAGCATTTAACAGTACTCTTGATATTAAAAGCGGTGTGAGGTTTAGAGATAAAGCGATCCACAAAATTTTATCTTTTACATTAATCAGCAAAAATTTTAAAAATGTGATCAAAAAGTGTCCGTGTGAAACTTAAATCTTGTTATAGTCCTTCTGATATCAAGCTTAAGCTCATTTTTATTGGACATTAACTTTATAATAAAACGAGAATAGACTGGATATTTTAATTAAAGTGTTCAAGCGACCGTTTAATTAGTTTTTTTCTGTCCATTATATGTGAGGCCACGAGCAAATGGTGCTTTAGTGTCAATTTACATTACAGTGTCCATCAGATGTACTGCTGTATTACTTAGTATTATTATATATAGGTATATGAAGAAATTGCGATACAAAAGTATGCCGTACATTTTACATAGCCAAAATAGTTTCTTGAGAGTATATATTTCATTTATTAAAATGTAATGTTCAATTCTAGTAAACGATATTGTGAAATATATTTATTACTGATTATAAAAGACTTATAATCCAAAAGAATGTTTATTGCTAAATTATAACAAAATTATCATTAAGTTGCGCATTTAATGCTTCGTTTGTCTTCTGTTTCTTGCGATTTCAAGCTCTCGTCATATTTTGAATGAACATTAGTATGACAGTGAACAACCTCTGTAACTTGATTCATATAATTATTTGACTTTGTTATTACCTACATCTCGAGTGCTATTGCTCCTTCATTATAATAAAATGAAGTTTCAAATGTGACTTGCGTGTTTCTTGGCATTAAAATATACATAATGACGTGAAAGACAAAATTACAGACTTTGTAAACAGTAATGAAAATGTAAATTGAAAAGTATGGCGAAAAACTTTTACGTATTTTATGGCAAGTAATAACTATGTACTAAATAATATACGAAATTACCAAAAATACTCCAAACTTTTATTATTTATGGTAGTACACCGAAACGTGAGACCGTAAAATTTGGTGTTAAATAAATAAAATTAAAAATAAAAATATCTCACTTCAGGAAGTTTTAACGCCACGTTAAGTAACCACAAATAATAATTAAGACAAAGATCAGTCGGAGCAATAGATAAAGATCTAAGAAGTTCAGAAGAAAGTCTTAGTTATTGAAAATATTGGTTCTGTATCTCGATAACACAAGCAGAGCCGTTCAATGGACGAATGAATAAATGAATATGAATTATGATGGCCCACTTGGTCGTATGCAAACCGAACTGCATTCTCTATGGACACGACCGACCTATGGTCAATACTGTGTCATCTTGTCTTTGTGTTCCATTAAATTATTGACTGTTGTATACCTTGCATTATGAAACTCGCATATGAATATTATTTTTACTCTACTTGCATCAAATCTTGGTAAAAATCCTTTAGGAGGACTTGAAATCCCCTTAAGAATTCAGATTTTAAATCTACTCTAAAAAAGTCAAGCTTTCAATCTACTCTAAAAAAGTCAAGCTTTCATCAAATAGAACTTGACAAGATTTAATTGTTGAAATCGATTTCTAACAACCGCGAGCAAGCAATCTTGAGTTGCCATAAAGGTGCATCAGATTCGAGCGGTCAATTAAATTGGGTGTATTGATTAAATGTCAGTCGCCCAATTAAATGGTAGTGCGTTAAGTCGCGGCCTGCGGGCGTCGCATTTCGTGCTTCGCTTACAGTGTAGTCCAAATTGTTCAGTCATTTTTGGCACGCAAGAACCGCTATGAGGTGAAAATGTTTAAACCACACAGTTCATTTCATCTTCTTCATTTACTATGCAATAAAAAATTGGTTTCGTATTTTTCGAGTGAATAAAGAAATAATTCTTTATTTTTACAAAAAAATTACATGCTTTTTCATATTTGATGTACCTAATAATAATTCACTGCGTTACACGATTTTGGTACCCTCTTAACTGTTAGCTGGAATGAATAGGTAATGAGTCATAGATTAAATGTTCCAAACATATGTGGTATCCATCACGTCTAGTTTTCGAGGTACATGTCAATTATTATTTTCTACTACCTTCACTTTACGCGTAAAAGACCGTTACCGTTTTTGATGTATTGTACTTTTTTATTTTTTTGTTTTGTTTAGTAATCGTTTATATTCGATAACGTCAACATCTTTACACATATTTGTTAGAAAAACCAACATGGATACTGGACTAACTGGTCGTCGCAGCTGCTAAATGTACTAAATAAGTTTTGTTATGTTTGCGGACAGTATATAGTGAAATCACAAACAAAAAATGTTTCCGAAAAAGTGAGAAGTGCATATTTACTCTATTTTGGACGTGCTGTTAATCCACGATATAATTAAGATAAACCATGGATACCCAAGTTTTTTTGTGTTTCGTGCTATGCTACTCTGATATCATGGTTAAACGGGAACAAGACGTCAATGCCAATGCTTACCAATACGGAACTTGATGCCTGGTTGTCAATGAAAGCAGTTATAAAAGGGTTTTTAGGGAACCACAGAGCCGAAAATGCGGAACAGTTAGTGAACGACATGTTAAAAGCATACGAAAAGTTGGGTTGCAGAATGTCATTAAAAATTCACTTTCTTCACTCTCATTTTTCTTTTTTTCCATCTAATCTTGGTGCGGTCAGTGATGAGCAGGGTGAGAGGTTTCACCAGGATATAAAGAAGCTTGAAGAACGATTTCAAGGCCGTTGGGACACGACTATGTTAGGTGATTACTGTTGGCGGTTAAAACGAGAAGATCATTCGAAGCACAACAGAAAAAGTTAAAGTTTCACTATATTTTTTATAAAAATTTCATGGATAATATTTTTGTAGATTTTTTTGAACTTAAATGATATAATTAGACTTCAATAATTATTATAATTATAATTAAAAAAAATTGGTTGATTTCATTAACTTTCTTTAAAATATGTTTTGACGTTTTAATTTCTAATATAATCTGGCACATTCTTGCGGAAAAAAATGAGACGTGATGGAAAGAAAATTTGTACGTATGTTTATTAAACGATACGTATAAATAAAAAATCATGACATTTCAAAGCGGGTACTGAATTTTTTTTTTAATTTGTAACGCAGTGATATATAATATATTTGTAGAATGTGTTGACCTTAGAAGATAATATATTCTATTCATACTTAGGTTGAATAAAATCAAATCATCCACTTGGTTCTTGAGACTTAATAAAAGTTGAGAGATTTAGAGAGTAATTTATCTTTGCAAACTCTAACGCCTTGTATGCAGTCATATTTTTAATTTAATATCTTATTAAGTTCATTCCTCATTAACTCATCCTTCTTTTATGACAGCAGAATATACGTAAGCCCTTTGCCAATATAAAAAACGCAACCAGTTAAGTATTTATGGGTTAAAGGTGATGCGGCGTTTTACTTATTTTTAATTCTCAGGCAAATTGCATTTAAACGAACATTCAATTCGAGTGCTTTCTCGAGAAACCTCGTTACGAGCCTTTGATTTAACTGTCTTGACACTTACAAATTTTATTTTTCTCCCTTTTGTTGCATCCTTTGTGTGCAAATTTTATTTAACGAAATTAGTTTGTGGAATAATGTAATCGGAGTTGAATCACGTCCGAGAGTTTTGCTTTGGAAATGGCTGAAGGGCTAAAGTACTTTTCTTTAAGTTTTATCGCCGTATAAATTATACTCCCTTTTGTTTATCTGGAGTCTCGAGTTGTATGGTTTCTTTAATTGTGTTTGAGCTTTATGTTTGTAGTAAAAATTATGGTTCGTGTCTTAATAGTGTTAGGTACGTGCTCTAGTCCTGGTTCATTAGAATGTGTTTAATTATTTTCTTTATATGTCTTTTTTTTTACGGGCATTGGCCCACCTCACATTCCCACCACTGCACCTCCTGAGAGCCAGGATCGACAGCGGTAACCAACCACGACAAACCCTTTGATATGATCTCAGGGAGCCCGAGGGACAAGCTAAATCTGTCTTGGGACCCACAACGAAATTAATCAGAAGAAAAAAAGGAGGAGTAGGAAGTATTCCAGTTTCCGTCTCCTTGTTTCCTAGCTGATTATAAAGCTTGTTGCAAAATTATATTATAAACTATTTATTACACAAAGATAGATCGTAGTAACTACTTCCCGTACCGTTTACTACCGACTTTTGTTTACTTATCAGATATAATGAATAGCAACATAAATCGTTGGGAAAAGTCACCGTTTATTTTATAATGATTTCGCGCATAGCTGCTAATAATACATATAAGGGGCACAAGTGAAGTAGGCTCTGTATAAAGAAGTGCAGAGCAATTTTCACGTCACTGTGCACTTTGTCATTATGCATCAGGATCGTGACGCCTCGAGACAACTCGCAATTATTATGTATGTAAAAGAAATTCTTTTTGATCCCAGACAGAGAAAGGTGTCGAGTGGTTCTACATTTTAATTTATCGATTTCATGTATTGTGGGGCGGTTTTATGACATTAAACTTTTTACTTTTTGCTTATTGTTGCATTTTAAAGTTTCCTGTGTTATGAAACCGAATTTCATTCAATATAATATCGAGAATGCCAATATCCTGTTTCAAAAATTATAAATCACACTCGGGCGTAATTGAAGAACCTTTAACAGCCACCATGATGTATAAATAATTCGTTTTTTTAAATAAAAATATAATTGCGGACAAATTGTTTTATCACCACATTATAAAACTCGAACGAGCATAATATTATTGTGTGATCGAAGTGCACTAAAGTAAAATACGATTTTCTACTCCATAGACGTCCCATAACCCGAAGTTCACATTATTATAACGAGCTGGCGGCGCGGCGGCCTGTGCAAAGCAAACTGTGCCCACGGCCGCGCGAATAACCGATACTTTGCCGTAATAGCGGCGATCCAGGCATGCGATAACAAGCCGCCGATAGCTGAACCCGTATTTTATTTATATATCAGTTTGCCTCTTTTTCAATAATGCTTTTTCCCTCTCGCAGCGGAAATTTTGCTCTTTTACGGCATGGGGGCTATGCTTGTTATTCGCCAGGGTAATTATCTAGCCATAATACTGAATATTGAATGGACAAATTGGCTCCGAGCGACAGTTCCCACAGATATACAACGTTCGAGCCGATAGGTGTCTTTGAATTCCTTCGCAGCCATGAAGACGCTTTTAATTCCTTATATGACATTTAATCGGCGCCTGCCACATAACTGATCATTGTTTGTGCTTTATGGCTTCATCGAAGCATCACCATTTGCCACATCTCAAAAGCAATCGCTTGTGAGTTCGAAATAAATAAATTTAAAAGCGACGCAGTCATAAAATCGGAATGTGATAAATCCCCCGTTATTCAATTTGACACAGGATAAAATTTCAATAGAAACTTCTAGAGCTTTGAAGCTTAATAACGGTGCGTTTCGCAGCCGGAGCGCCGGAGCCGGAGCGCCGGAGCCGGAGCGCCGCGGCGGAGACGCGGAGGCCCCGAGCGGGGTTCATTAAGGAGCCCGTCGTGGTGCCATTGTTAACGTTTTTAATTCATGTGTCCGATGCACGCGCCTCTCCCCTGCCCCGAGACTGCTGGGAAATCTCGCTGGAAAATTAACGCCATAATTTTTATGCCTTTTTTCCCCGCTTGCGCGGCGCTCCCGTTTTATTTATTTCACGCTCTGATCGCCGCGCGGCGTTTAGTTAGAGTTTTCATTTTTATTTTCCTTTCAAAGCTCCTCATTCTCGTATTAAATTTTCAGTGTGACCGTATTCGAGAGGAATTTAAAACTTTGTAATGCATTCCTATTACTCTAATAAAAATTTATGAGTTTTTACATCATATGCTGTTACACGGCGGCCTTAATTATTTTTCATTAAAATACTAACGAGCACTCAGTTTGGAACGTATTTGTTTTGATTGCCGGTACTCGAATATGGTCCGTTTGTCCGTTGCGAGTTATCGCATTAGAAAAGCGGCCGATCTTAATTAGTTTTCGTGTCTTTAAAGGCGCCTAGCGAGATACGATCTCTATTACAAATTTGACACGAGACCTCGATACCATTTTGGGCGAGTTTTTATTTGGGAGGTGCCGGGTGATGTATGGTAAATTGGCTCCTTTGTCCCCCGCTTTGTATCGCGCAGCATCACAATCATTCTCCTCCAGTTTGCTCGAGAACAATATTTGGATAGTCGTCAGTGTTAACTCGCTTGTATTTGATTTGTTTATTGATTTAGCTTTGCTTTTCAAATATATTGACACGGAATTGCTGATTTCACGTGAATTGGTTTTAAAGTTTACGAACAATTATATACTCAAAGTATACTAGTAAATAATAGTGAAAGTTGATTATGATTTGGGCGGTTCCGTGGAAGTTGTAATATTGAAAGTGTAATATTATATGTTATTATTTTACATTTAGACTATTTATCGAAAAATATTTGTTTGTTCCATCTACTAATGAGTCCCACCTATGCCTACGAGCAAATTTTTACGAAACAACGCTGTACGAAACATGATTAGTATTTTTTGTGGCTTGTAGGTTCTAACATACATATTTCGTCGTAGTGATTAATGAGTCAGTAATAGTTGTGAGCCTGTAATCTGTGTATATAAAGGTATAAATGTAATCATACGGTAAAACATTTTGGGGATATTGCATTTGAAATTGTTAATCTTCAACCCGACAATCATCCAAACTAATGTCGCGAATTTTATGATCAACTCAAAGTTACAAGTAAAGTCAATTATTACGTTTGGGCATTTTAGTCTCGATTTTACCAACGCATATTAGTGTTTACGGCTTGGTAAAATACCATGCCTTCTCATTCATTGATACGAATTATGATAACTTTAACATTGCTTGGTGAAACACGCCCTAAAGCTAGTAAAATGAGATTTAAGCGGAACAAGGAGAGTTAGAGTAAAGCGTCGACACATTTGATGTGTTGTAATCGCGTTTTGTTTTTATCAAATTGCGTGTCCACTCAAAGCGTATTGACGATAAACAAACCATCGGCCCCGCCAAATTGAAAGTCGACCAAGTGTGAAATGACCCGAGCGCGCCATCCTGTCACAACGGCAAACGTATCTAATACTCCACTCCTGTG
Organism: Celastrina argiolus; assembly: GCA_905187575.2. NCBI lineage: Eukaryota > Metazoa > Arthropoda > Insecta > Lepidoptera > Lycaenidae > Celastrina > Celastrina argiolus. The sequence continues at coordinate 11,019,179 of LR994589.1, forward strand.
AAATTTTAACGGTTTATGGATACGAACAGATTGTTCAGCCCCTCAAACAAATCTGCTTGATTGAGTGCCGTTGATTTTTCGACGGAAAATGAATTCGAATTTTTTGTATTCGCTCTTTCGTTCACACTGAAACTAATTGTAGCAACTAGCTTTTGTTTGTGAAATGGATGTAAACGCCACAGTTCTGCACAAAGCTTTACTATTTTTGATTATTTGTGTGTATATGATATCTATTTGAAGGTATCGTTGCATAGAAGTTCAAAAATCTACTCCTCTACTACCAAATGAGGCTTATGCCTCAACCGGCCTCTGTGGCTGAGGGGTAGTCGGATTCGAGCCGAAAGTCGCGGGTTCAAATTCCGCCAATGAAAAAAGTGTGTTTCTCAGGCATGGATGTGTATTAAATATTATAATCAAATACTTAGTATAAAAGTGTTTTAAGGCTGCGTTTTCAATGACGCGGAGCGGGGCGGAGAGGAGCTTAGCGGTGCCCGAATTGACCGCTCCGCTCCGCGTCAGTGGAAACGCAGCCTCAATGTGTAATGTGTATGCCGTTGTTTGGACCTTTAAAACCAGGACGAAAACTGAGCATAGTGTAAAAGTGATAGAAAAAAATAGGTATTTTAACCAAAGAGACGGAGCTCTCACCCGGGGGGAGCAACAGTTGGGGCGACCACGTCAGAAGTAATGAACGAGGACTGTTGCGTGTGGGATTAGTGTGTACGAATTAGGCGGAATTAATATATCCCTTTGGATAATTTGAGAATGAACGACCGATGTGGCGCAGTGGTTGACCGCGTAGGTGCACAAGCGAGAGGTCGCGGGTTCGAATCCCGCCGAAGGAACCAAAAGTTTTCTTCGTTCCTAATCCTTTAATTTAACAATTTTTATTTTAAAGTACTATGTAACATTAATAAAGTTGTTCGCTTTTAAAAGTGAAACGAAACGTTTCTTTTATTTGTCAAATAGGTTCTCCAGTGAGGTTGGGTTTAAGACTTCTTTATTAATACGGGCCTAGAACATCGGAAAAAGATTCCTAAAGTCTTTTCATTTAAAAGCATTTAAAACGGTTGGTTGTACGAGCAAAATTATTGCATCAGACGCATTTTTTTAAAACTTATCATAACTGTATAATCTTATTACATACTAGCTGTGCCCGCGACTTCGTTCGCGTGGTGTTTGTTTGACTTAAACCGTTTATGCAGCGCATGCAACGAAAGTCCCCAAATGTAAATTGTTTGTTTGTTTAAACGCGCTAATGTCCCGTATATGACGCCCAACGCCGCGACGACCGACGCCGCGACGCCCGACGCCGCAACGCCCAACGTCGTGGAGCCGACGCCCGACGCCGCGACGCCCGACGCCGCGGTGCCCGCCGCCACAGTGCCCGCCGCCGCGACACCCGACGCCGCGACGCCCGACGCCGCGACGCCCAACGTCGCGACGACGACGCCCGACGGCGCGACGCCCGACGGCGTGACGCCCGACGCCGTGACGCCCGACGCCGCAACGCCCGACGCCGCGACGCCCGACGCCGCGACGCCCATCGTCGCGACGCCGACGCCTGACGCCGCGACGCCCAACATCGCGACGCCGACGCCTAACGCCGCGACGCCCAACGTCACGACGCCGACGCCCAACGCCGCGACGCCGACGCCCGACGCCGCGACGCCGACGCCCGACGCCGCGACGCCCAACGTCGCGACGCCCGACGTCACGACGCCCGATGTCGCGACGCCCGTCGCCGCGACGCCTAACGTCGCGACGCCCGACGCCACGACGCCCGACGCCCGATGCCGCGACGCCCGACGCCATAACGCCCAACGTCGCTACGCCGACGCCCGACGCCGCGACGCCCAACGTCGCGACGCCGACGCCCAACATCGCGACGCCCGACGCCCGACGCCCGACGCCCGACGCCCGACGCCCGACGCCGCGACGCCCAACGTCGCGACGCCAACGCCCAACGCCGCGACGCCTAACGTCGCGACGCCCGACGTCGCGACGCCGACGGACGCCGCGACGCCTAACGCCGCGACGCCTAACGTCACGACGCCGACGCCCTTCGGCCCGATGCCTAACGTTGCGACGCCGACGCCGACTTTCAATCCGACGTTGCCCTGCTGGCGCCGACCGCCAAAGTTTTCGGCGTCGGCGGTCTACTCTCGGTGCGCAATTCCAACGCACTTGCCCGGTTTTTTATTTATTAATTACCATATGCTTGCAGTATAAACTATGTCGAAATTTCCAAACGTATATCTTCAAAGACTAAGTAGTAGTGGTATTACATTAATATTTAAAATCGGTTCATAAACGACGAAGATATCCACGAACAAACATAAAAAAAACATATATTTACGAATTGAGAAACCACCTCCTATTTTGCAAGTCGGTTAAAAATATTATGATGATTATTTCATGTTACAATCTACCTTTGTGCCAAGTTTCATTTAAGTACGTTGAGTAGTTTGGCTGAAATACCGTCAAATAGGTAGTTACAATTTTTTGAAGATCCCACGGGAACCCTTTCGTTTTTCGGGATAATAATTTCCTATAATACTCTTCAGGTCATAAGCTACCTGCCTGCCAAATTTTATTTAAATACGTTGAGTAGTTTGGCTGAAATACCGTCAAATAGGTAGCTACAATTTTTTTAAGATCCCACGGGAACCCTTTCGTTTTTCGGGATAATATTTTCCTATAATGCTCTTCAGGTCATAAGCTACCTGCCTGCCAAATTTCATTTAAATACATTGAGTAGTTTGGCTGAAATACCGTCAAATAGATAGCTACAATTTTTTGAAGATCCCACGGGAACCCATTCGTTTTTCGGGATAATAATTTCCTATAATGCTCTTCAGGTCGTAAGCTACCTGCCTGCCAAATTTCATTTCATTCCATACAGTGGTTTTAGCGTGATGCGACGACAAACATTCCCATATGGACAGACAGACAGACAGACAGACAGACAGACATTTTTTTCAAAAATGTTATTTTTAGGTTCTGTGGCTTTTATAGACCCCCTTTTTTTGATTTTCACTTAAATATTCTTAATGTACAGACATGACCCCTCTACAGATTTATTATATGTATAGACTAGCTGTGCCCACGACTCGTTCGCGTGGTTATTGAGTGACTTAAACGGTTCATGCAGCGCACGCAACGAAAGTCCCTAAATGTGAATATTTTTCCTCGTTTTTGCAACATTTTTCACTGATGCTTCGCTCGCTCGCCATTGGTCGCAGCGTAATGTTAAAGAGCCTAAATCGTTCATCTATAAATGAACTATCTACCAAAAAAAGAATTTTTCAAATCGGATCAGTAGTTTCTGAGATTAGCGCGTTAAAACAATCAAACGAACTCTTCCACTTTATAATATTAGTATAGTTCAGCTTCAGCTCAACAATCACTGTTACCCCGAGGAGTACTCGATATCGACGCCACTTAATTATACAGCCTCTCCACAGAAGCACAGTTTTTTACAACTGCCTTTATACTCCATTAATCAGATGTTACAGTATTTAAACGCGGTTTCCTCGTAGTAATTTAGATAAAACACTAGTTACCACTTAATTTCGGTTTGATGGATAACGTTTTCCATTAGCGTTTTGTTTTTTTTTTCTTTGCCAGTGGCGCGGACTGCGGACATCAATCAGGGCCGACGAACTATACCTATATATATAAATTACGACTTACGAGCGATTCGTCGCTGCCAAGGCGATGTTAGATGTATTTTGTTTCAAATTTAAATGTAAATAATTATGATTATGTAAAAATTAAATGTCAAATGAATTTAAAATTGTCTACAAATACTTACGTTACGTTATATACACATACCGTTCTAATTCAATGTGTTCTGTATATAAACAAGGAAATGAAATGTTTCTTCTACTGCGCATTGAATAAGTGACATTTAAGTTTGTAACAGTATAGCCGCCCATATTGATCACATTCAATCTAAATATAGTATACATAACTTTTAATAACTCCTCTTATATCAGTATGTATCGTTTTCGTGTATGTTATTACGCTGTTTTTAGATAAAAATCCATATACGAGTCGGAATTGCACACAAAGGTTTCCGTATAAAACATATAGGAGGCGGGAGCCCCCCTAAGTATGTTATTTACTATGTCTTTAGTATTTGCTGTTACAGCGGCAACAAACATAATGAGTGTTTTGCTGTCACGGTCTAGGAGACGAACAAAAAGCGAAGTCTGAGTAATAGGGTTCCGTTTTGAACCCTCTCGGTAACCCTAAAATCGTATATAAAATAAATTAATTATTAATAAAGAGATATGGACGTTCAAAAACCTAAAAAAAATGGCCAGACTCTCCGCTATGTTCATACATCCAGGAAACAGATTTGACTACATTATACAACAAAATCAAAACATAGTAACCTAGCTCAGTTCTTTCTTTTTTTTTATATTTAAATCGGTTAAGTTTTGGAGGAGGAAACAGGAATACCCTAAACGTCGATCTTTGGTGCTTTTAATAGGAATTTCAGTTCAAGTTGCAGTTGTCTCTATCGCGCTAGTGCTGGCTAGCTAAGACACTGCGAGACAGCAATAGATTTTATAAATACCTATTTTGTATTTCTCTTAACCGTGCTGTTTCCTCTTTAGGAACCCTTTTCAAACGGTTCGTTCTGTAAAGTATATAAAATATGCAGACCTTATACTGTTAGGTTCAATGCGAAGGAGTCATAAACGTTCCGTATGCTGTAAAATATGATTGGAGCAAGTAAGGGTTAAGTTAATGTAACATTTTTTACAATGTTCGAATCTCGTCGTAAAAATGTAATTTCTTTTGACATTACTCACGCCCCCCCGCGACGGGCCCCATCTTAATCATTCATATTTATGTACGTTTTACGATTTGCGTTTAATGAAAGTGTCCTTTGATGTTCTTTATACGCGGCTACCCGGGAGTGCACTGGGTGTAATGAATGCGTATAACCGTTAATACCAGAACACTTATGTATCTTCTTGATGTTTGATATTATTGAATGTACTTTAGTTTCTTGATGGAAATAAAATTATACATCTTACACAGTAATAATACACTAATTACTTGCACTTTTTCCACTTTATTTAGTTATTAAACATTATATTTATGAAATACATGACCGGTTTGGACTAAGTCATCATCAGATGTAGCCAAATAAACTACACCTGATGTTGTCTTAGTCGAAATAAAATGGAAAAAGTGCAAGTAATTAGTGTATTATTACCGTGTTCTTGAACTTTGTTGCTCGACTGCGGTGGAGTCGAAAGGATGGGTAATGAATGACTTTGACAATCAAATGTAGGTTTTTCTATCCTAGCGCCTAAACTGCGAAATTAGTAGCGAAGTTTTGAATTTCCATTTTGATACTTGGAGTTCTGTGAAAAGAAATAGGATAGTTTTTATGACATAAATGCGTATTCTCTAGGAGACTGTATTTACATAGGAATAGTTGCAGTGAAGGCTGGTTCATCTTGAAAAGGAAGCCCTAGCCTGTATCTATCTACGTTCTCATACAAACATGAAAGTCAAAAGTAAGTCTTTCAGCGCTGGTACTTTTACAGTATAATAGGCGCAGGACCGACTTTTTACATGCCCATCCGACGCATTGATCATCTTTCTTTTTTGTCAGACAAGCATGCTCACCTGCTTGTCTGACAAAAAAGAAAGATGATGCCTGCCTGCCTGCATTGTCCTAACCAAACTTGAAAACAACATTTTTTGTTGTTCCAACGTGGGAATCGAACCCACGACCTCCGGGTCGAGAGCTCTGAACCACTAGACCACGGACGCGATTAGTAACTAATTTATATGAGGTGCCAAAACAAAAAATGCTCTACGCGTCATTCTCTTCACAATTCAGTTTAATATATGAACCATGAATCGCTCTGTATAGGTATCGTATTATTGAATGAAGAAACTTCAATCAAAATTGAATGATGTTTGGTTAAAATTTGTGAGATTCCTTTTTGTTCTAAATGCATTAGCCATGCGTGAAATGATAGAACAGACGTGCGATTTTCGCGTCATCCGAGGTATAAAGGCAGTAATTGTTACGCATCGAGTGGAACTAACTCGGCTAAAATGAGAGCGAAGGAGGATCGGAGAATAATTTACTCGCTATCGTGGAACAAAAGGACAATTCCGCGGAACAAAGATGCCCGGAACGGATCTAACTTCCCAATGTATAAAAATCGATTAGTTATAACCGAAAACGGGTCGTTTCCGTTAGGTTTTTTTAACTTGTTTTAATATAGGGTTTGGTAAATTTGACAGCATTTTTAGGGTTCCGTTACCAAAGGGTAAAAACGGGACCTATTACAGACTTCGCTGTCCGTCCGTCTGTCGCCACTAGCCAGCCTGTATCTCATGAACCGTGATAGAGAGTTGAAATGTTTACAGATTTCTGTTGCCGTTATAACAACTAGTACTAAAAATAAAACAAAATTAACGCACGGCCTCCGTCACACACAAATCCTACTTGACAATATTTTTTTAAGAATAAGGGCTCTAAGGCCGTGTTTCACCAAGCAATGTTAAAGTTAACGCCATGTTAAAATACCATGCCATCTCATTCATTGACAGGAAATACGAGAGGGATAACATGATATTTAACATGGCGTTAACTTTAACATTGCTTGGTAGAAATTGGGGAATAACAGTTAATATAGAGCTTCTGTTATAAAGTGGCTTTGTTTTAATGGCACTACAACTTACGATACTGTCGTCATGTGTTAGCTCTATTCGATACTTTTGTATTAAAAGTGGGATTTAATTTAAGAGGAAGCTGACCTAGATTCATTTATTTTACGATCATGTGAGTAATTAGGTTATCTGGAGTTTAATATCAAATTTTGTTACCTGACTTCGATGAAGAGAGCATACGCGTGATGATTTTGACAGTTTATGTGTATGTTCCACCGAAGCACCTTAACTATTGATCCGATTTTAATGGGAGGTGTCAATAGATTCATAATAATAAGTCTGGTGATTTTCCCTACGTACTTTACTTAGTGTGGTTTAAGTTTTTTTTTTATAAAAATTGAGGTTATTACAATAAGACTTTTTAAAACAAGTTTAGCTAAACTATTCTAAATATTGCACCTTATCGATACAATAATACTAAGTCGCGCGAATATTACTCGTACATTTTCATCCAAATGATTCGGAGTGTAGTTGAAGCCAATTGAAATAAAAATAGATAAGATTTTCCTCGGCGAGTATCGGTGTGCTTGCGGTGTGGGATGTCAATTTTCAGTAAATCGACGGGTAGGTGACAGGGTGGGTGAGTCGGGGTCTGACACACGCTAGTGGGTTAGGGCCATATCATAACGAGACGCGACGCCGTGCGTTTGTCTAAACTAGATAAGATAGCCAAGAAGCCAATTGAAATAAAAGACTACAATAAAGTCAAAAAGGGGTAATGATTTTGGCAGTCTATGTGTATGTCCCAGTCATCTGATTGAATCTGCTTAGTTAATTGAATGACTAGTGCGTTTAATGGCGTCACATAGCTTGAACAGATAGCAATGTGTTGATGTATTTTTTGGTTGATTTACTTTAATGTGCGTTATAATAATACACATTCGGTAATTTTGAAGTTTAAATATAAAATATTAAATAGCTGTCATAGTCGTACAGGAAATCGAGAGGATTTCCCGATTTAACTAACATGGCATTCAAATCAACGACCCATATTGAACGCTGATAGGTAGAATATTATCAGACAGAAAGGAACGGACATATATTTTATAATTACATCACGCTCGCACTCGCAAGATTTGTTAAGATTCCACAGATAAGGTTAATTCACTAAAGACACCGATTAGGATCGTCCTGGCTTCCGTCGCGCGCGCACGTCGATCCCGCGTTCGTCCGTCTCGATCGTGACGCGTCCGTGCCGACCACCTTTGGAGCAGTTCCAGTACCTCCTGATGGCGTTCGGCAATCCGTGCTTGGTTCATTCGAACTGAGTGCGGATTGCCGCCTTGCCGGGGAGACGAACTGCCCACCCGCCCCGCTGCACATCGTAGTGTTGTGGTCACGGGAGGCCAGCTCCACCTAGCGTTCTCCGCCGGGTGTCACACCGCCGTGCTGTCGCCTCGACCATGGCCTCCGTGTCCTGTGGCCGCCCTGCTGCCACCTGAGACACCACCGAGCCTGTACCGTGCCTAGCTGAGATGGAGTGGACACCGTTCGCGCCGGGCCCCCGTCGGCATTCTCGTGGGGGGGTTGTGGTAGCCCCCCACCCCAATGTCCGGCCGAGACCTGCGACGCGTCCTGGATCCCGCTCATCCAGCCGTGGAGTGCACGGACTCGCCGCAGCGCACACAGCGCTGCCTCGTGGCTTGCGCCTTTGCCGCAGCCACCCACCACCGCCCTCAGGCACCCCGCCTGAGCCCGCCCAACGTCCGGCAGACTCCACTGCCGCACCTACCGCCGTGGAACAACTTCCCGGCCACCGGCGAGCGCCCTCCCGCCGCCGTCTACACCGCAGTCCACCCGGCCTGCACTGCTGCACACCGCAGCCTCACCACCACCTCACCACCACCAGTGCCAACACGGCACCACCGCTGCTGCCCGGCTCCGCTTCGCCGCTTGAGACGGCCGAGCCCTCCACGTGCCCGCCTGACGTCTGGTGACTCGCCCTCGCCTGGGTTGAGCCGCGTCCGCCGGCCTCGCCGCGCCGAGCGAACTCGCCCCCTTGCCAGGGGGGGCCGAAGTATCCCGGCCCCGCCACGCTGGTGGACAACACTCCCCTCGCCTGGGCTGACTCCCGGTCACGCCGCCGCGCGTGGACCCGCGAAGCCGCCTCGCCGCGTCGCGCAACGGTCCAGCAGCCTCGCAACCGGATTTACACCCCGTACACCGCTTCTTATGCTTCAGCAAAGGAGCCTGCGACGGAGCCCCGCGCCAGCCTCTGGACATTCCTGCCATCCGAAGGCTCCTTGAAGGGAAGGAGCCTGTAAGACTGGCGGGAATCCTATGGCGGCCCCGGACGACGTCGCACCTACCGCACGGTCGAGCGCCACCTGCCGCCTGCCGCCCGGCCCCTGGGAAAGGCTGCACGGCCCGCGGGCGCGCACCCGGCGCTCCCAGCAACGCCCCAAGGCGTTCACCATTTGGCATCCTTATGCCCCCTTCCCCCTTCATGGCTCCCTGAGCCCCCCCCACTCCCTGGATCGGCTGGGTCCGCGAGTCGGTTTAAAGATCGACTCGTCAAAGTCTAGCCCTTCAGGCTGTCGCACATTAAATAAAATGTTACACAGAAGGTTTTTCCCTGCGCCCTGACGCGGGGGTTTTGCCTTCAAAAAAACGTCTTGTCGTTCATTCATTTTGCCCCCACCTTGTTAGGGCTTTGGTCCGCGGGACGATGAGAGGCGTGGGAGGAGTGGAACCACACACGTTCCTCGGTCTCAGGACCGGGGCCTCACTCGCCACTTGTCGTCTCGCCATTCAGGAATAAGTCTCTCAAGGCTTCATTTCCCTTAGCGCCATGGTTTTCCCCTGCGTTCTGCCGCGGGGGGTTTTCCCTAGAAAAACATAAAGTATAATACGGCTCGGTATCTTCAATACCGGGTCCTTCGACCCCACGTAGAGGGGCTCATTAGCCCCTGGTCGTGGTTCCCCCGCTCCCGGCCACTCGGGCCAGGTGAGCGCGTGAAAAGCATTAGGTAGACACCGATTAGTTGACATACGATTTGAATCAGCGAACGAACGTGATATTATTATAAAATATCTGTCCGTTCCTTTCTGTGTGATAATATTCCACCAATCAGCGTTCAATATGGGTTGTTGATTTGAATGCCATGTTAGTTCATCATTCATTTGAATAGCATACGGGAAACCGGGGGCTAGTCTCGGATCGGTTGAATTTGTTGGTAAAAACAGAATTCAATGAAAGCGCTAGTCATTCAATCAAATAGCTGATCCAAACAGATGACTGCGACATATATATGAAACACTATAGCGCTTAAGCTATTTATCAGATTGTTATGAAGGAAGTGTCAATGGATTTGTAATAATGAAGTAAAAAAATGTGCCTATTAAAATAGCGACTTAGCGTTGAATTAATTTTAATACGTCATAATCAGATAAACATTCCATTGCAAGAGTTCGAATATCGGCCCGCACTGCACTGTTATGCGCTATGCGGCGCGTCGTGTCGTCTAGGTGTGAACTGACGCTAACTTTTATATCTTCTTCGTTTATGACGAAAATCTAGGGTTGCTAGTTACGACTTTTTAATGACGAGCAATATATTATTATGTTTACAGTGTTTGTACCCAACTAGGAGAGGGGCATGTTCTGTTTAGGTGTGACTAGAGTTTTTACAAGATGTTGGTAAAAGTGCAAAAGTTAATCTTAGGACTAGAATACTCTAAGTCTGAAGTAACACTGTGAATCAGTAGGACCCTCCATTAGTTAAGTTTCCTTTCAAAAATTAAAAACTAAACGCTAGAACGAATTTTCTGGATTTCGATGTGATAAATTTATAATTATTAGTTTAAGTGATGACAAACTTAATAGTGTCTGGAAGTAAATGGAAAGGAACTAAATATAAAATAGCGATTCGTGTAAGAGTCTGTCTGTACTTTGAACCTTTTATCGGCTTAACGTTGTTTTGTATTTCATTTTAACAAAAAAAGTAGGTAAATAATGTAATGTGTTTTCCTATATAGTACCTAATGTTTCTAGATAAAATATACTTTAGTACCAATCAAGCGAAGCTAATTATTAATAAAATGTATAATGTAGTAACGAGTTAAATAAAATGTATGAGAATATCCTACTACACGGCGAAGTCAGCCATTAGGAGCGGTGCATCGGTTACCTGGAGACTGCAGCCACTCGCACAAGCTGCACTCGGCTCCCCACATTCGGGAGCTGAATTTACGTTTTCGAATTTCAATCTTAAATACGTGATCGGGGCATAAAGTTTGTATCCGACGTATATATCACGGAGCCACACCGGAAAAGATTTATATCTTTATATTACCCCCAACTTAATGGTTTTATAACAATAAATTATTTTTCTCCACATTTCCAAACTTGTAGTATATTATTCTGGAGATGTGACAGATAAATCTTTATTTACAGGTACATTAATGCCTCTATTATTTACCAGAGGTAATAACTAACGTTGTTTTATAGATGGGCTCGTTAAAAAGTTTACTGATGATTGCTACACTGGTTCAGACGAATCTTCTATGGGTACGTTTTACTTTCTTGACGCGTGAGTGGCTCAAGCCACATTGGCGCAGAATCTAAGCGTCATGTTTTTCACCGATAGCATAACATTAATATCTATTAATACATGATTAAGGTAATCTATTGTTGGGAACAACAGAAAATGTTGTTTCCAAGTTTGGTTAGGATAATGCAGACTGATCACCTGATTGTCTGATAAGAAACATGATCCATGCGTCGGATGGGCATGTAAAAAGACGGTTCTGATTTCCCGCCAGAGTGCTTCTGTGTATCGCGCACACACTTGGGCACTGAATCAATGAAACCGGCCACCGTCACCGAAATCGGTGTGGGGGGCATTATTATTATTAAAAAAGGAATAATTCTTTCATACATATTTTTTGAGTAACTCAAACCGTTTATGCAACGCATACAACGTAAGTCCTCAAATGTGAATAATTTTCCCCGTTTCTGCAACATTTCTCACTGACGCTTCGCTCCTATTGGTCGCAGCGTAATGTTTTATAGCCTAAAGCCTTCTTCTATAAAACTATCTAACAAAAAAAGATTTTTCAAATCGGACCAGTAAGTAGTTCCTGAGATTAGCGCGTTTAAACAAACAAACTCTTTCGCTTTATAATATTAGTATAGATGTAATGTATGAATGTAATAGGTAAGAATATTGTGCTATAGATGAAAAACTTGACACTTCGACTCTGCGCCAATGTGAGGTGAGCCTTGGGCTTGCAGATCTAATCTTGTAAAGATACAAGCTACTTATGGTGGAATCGGTCAATATCTTACTATTAATAATTATTATGAAAATTAAAACTTACATAATATTTCAATAGCAATTGTTTAGCCATCCGATTTTATAGGCCTCCATGTAAACCTCCATAGCGTGTGAAGTTCCCAACGTGTTCCTTATGAGTATAGCCGGCTAGGATCTCAAACTCCGTTAACTGTTATCGTTCAATCAGAACACGGTATATTGTTGGGTCGCGCCATCCAAGTGTCTAAAACAAACTACGGTACACGGCCCGACACACTCGAACAAGCATCGCACCCATTAAAATATCGCGTATGTTTATCCCGACACCCCGTATTATCCGCTACCAAAGTAACTTTATGGCACACGCATAGATTTCTGATTATACTGTACCGGGATATTGTGAATTTCTTCACAATACCCGAGGGAGCTATCGAGTTTAACGATAAATTCCAGCGGACAGCGCGTGACGGCGAGGCCAAATTATGCCTCGCGATAAAACTCTCGTGCCTCCAGTTGGGAACTCAACTGGGGCATGCCCGTACTATTTTCTATTCATTATTATCGGATTACCGGCCAGCCGATACGCTCGGTTCGCACGAACTAACCGATGTTAGTATATGGACTTCTAAATCTTACGTGATCGCTTTTTTGTTTTGGCTTTAGTTTATCGAAGTTTCTGCTTCAATAGAAAGCTTAGTAGGGACGACCTTTGGGATTCTTTTGAGTGCTGGTATAGTTTGATATTCTTCAGTTTAATTTTATTTCTATAATGTTTACTTTTGTATTGGGATAAGGTATTAGGTAATCCATTTACGCTACTAAATAGTAAATTATTACTACTATTTTATCTAGTCCTTTTACAAATTTATTTCATTAGAGTATATTAATTGTATTTGCGAAATAGAACATAATATCCTAGACTTAAGGCCAAATAATCTAACGCTAGTCAAAATTAGCAGCTATTTATTTATATTAGGCAAATTAGTAGCTAATTATATTAGCAAGTTTGAATGTTCCCCATGGTCGATATTTGCTCCATAAAGCACTGCACGCAGTATCTTGGCATCTGCCCATCGTAAATAAGGGATGTCTTATGCTATATACCTAATCTTAGATACACATGCAGCCCAAATGTCACTAGACATTTTTCCACTACACGAGTTCGAATGTTCCCCGTGATCAATATTTACTCCATAATGCACGGCGTGCGGTATATCGGCATCTGCCCACCGTTAATAAGACATCCCGCACGAGAGCTGTCGCATTGTATGCTTTAGATGTAGATAGATAGATTATTGAAAATGACGAGTGTTTACTAGTAACATAGCACCCTAATCTAAAAAAACATGCAGAACGAAGATCACCAGAGATATTTTCACTACACGAGTTCGAATGTTCCCCGTGGTCAATATTTGCTCCATAAGGCACGGCGCGCAGTATTTCGGCATCTGCCTACCGTCAATAAGACATCCCGCACGAGAGCTGTCGCATTGTATGCTTTAGATGTAGATAGATAGATTATTGAAAATGACGAGTGTTTACTAGTAACATAGCACCCTAATCTAAGAAAAACATGCAGAGCGAAGGTCACCAGAGATTTTTCCACTACACGAGTTCGAATGTTCCCCGTGGTCAATATTTGCTCCATAAGGCACGCGCGTGGTATGTTGGAATCTGCCCACTGTCGATAAGACATCCCGCACGAGAGCTGTCGCATTGTATGCTTTAGATGTAGATGGATAGATTATTGAAAACGTCTAGTGTTTTCTATTATCATAACACCCTAATCTAAGAAACAAATGTAGCCCGAAGGTCACTAGAGATTTTTCCACTACATGAGTTCGAATGTTCCCCGTGATCAATATTTGCTCCATAAGGCACGGCGCGCGGTATCTCGGCATCTGCCCACCGTAAATAAGACATCGGCACGACGTCGTCGCCCGGTCTACGTTTCATCCATAAATCTCGTTAATGAGCGACTCCGATGGGCGCGATTAGATCCCCGGCCGCGCAAGTGATAGTTGAACCCCGAGATCAATTGCTAAGAAAATTTTGCTTTTATCGGCTTTAATTAGCAATAATTAAGGGTTTGCAGTAATATTCGCGATGGAGGATCGAATGTTAGTTATTTTTTTGCTATTTTATGTAAGAACGTATCCGTAAGGATGTATCCAGTTATCCACGTCGACCTCGCCCTATTTATTTACCCTAATTTATTTTAGACCTAGGGACGCAGAAAACTTTAAACGTTAATAAAAAAATATAATACTAATCAATTTTTTGCTTTGTTTGTTTACGTAATAGCCTAGTAGATTGCATTTCTTTCGCGTTCATCCTTGTTGTAAAAAATGTGCAACGATAAGGCTTGCTTTTGAAACAACAATATTTCATAAAATGTCTTAATGGCATAGTATACAATTCCTATAAAATAGCTCATACATTTCCTGTAACATGTAGAAAACAAAGCTTATTCGATTCAATAAAATGTCTCTAAAGTCCAATTGCGTAAAAGTTCCTGTGTTGCAATAAAGATTAAATCTTTATAATTTACTTTAAATGATAACGACTCCCGCTGAAACAATATCAATAAAGTAAAGGGTGTGCTGGTATAACGATTTCTGCGCAATAGCCCATTCTAATTGGAAAAGCCAAGTCGAAAATGACTTTAATTTAAATAGATCTACATTACTTCCTGAATATTAATAGACGGAGATGATAATACGATTGTAATAATGATTGAGAATTTTAATAATATTGCATAATCTAACATTAACTCCTAAATAATTACTAATAAAATATTAACACACTTTATATTTACAGCTATACAATGTTTTATTCGGGGTTCCCCCATACATTGTTTTCACTTGACTAGTATCAAGCAACCACAAAATTTCGATGAGACGTCCAATAATTTCTTGGACGGAACTCTCCATTGTGGTAGCTAACAGAGTTAGCAAGGATAAAAAAAATCTCAACTTTCGAGCCTCGGACCGGGATAACGTACCACGCAATTTGTAGGACAATTATTATGTCTGCTGAATTACATTAATATTAACTAAGTAATAAAACAAAATCAGCTACTTACTAATAATTTAAGATAATCTCGCTATCGATACAAGATGGCAAGAGTTCCCTCTTGGATCAAACCATAGATTTTGTAGGACAAATATTTTTTCGGATAATTTAGATCATTATCTTGATATTTATCAAAAAAATATATTGGAATCACCAAATCCACAATCTTTATTCTTGCTATCTCTGTTAGCTACCACAAACAAGAGTTCCGTCCAAGAAATTCTTGGGCGACTCATCAAAATGAAGGTACTCACGAAAAATTAGCTTGATACTAATCAAGTGAAAACAATGTATGGGGGAACCCTGACTATTTTGGTTGTTGTTCAAGAAACCATTGTACATATAGCTTATACAGCTGTGTGTAGTAAGTATTTTATTAGCAGTAGCTTTTTAACGACCAAATACAGAAAGACCAAAAACATCACGTTTTTCACCAATAGCATTATATTAATCTACATTTTTTCTTATTGAGAATTGAATAGTCTCAATAGAATAATAAATTTTAATTAGAGTTTCAGTATTCGGGCTATGGACTTCCACAAAATAATTCGCTTAATATAAAACTGTCTGTTCTCATTAAATTTTAATTGACTACGACCGTAATTAAGTGTAATTTTATTGGGAATTTGCCGTTATTGACGCATTTGTATTGACTCAATAAATAATGTTTTGACTATAATAATGAAATTTGCTGATCATTTTTCCATTCCATCTATATTAAAAAATAGATACTACGTAGGTAATAAGGTTCCACACTGATTTGGAGGTCGGTGCCCGATTTCGTTTCTGAAATTAGGTAATAGCAGGAGTCATTTTGTAGTGCCCAAATTTGAGCGCAATACACAAGGACACTATCTTCCTTTTACTCTCATGACCCAGTGAGACGACTCGCGAGAGAACAGAAACCGCCTTATAAGATACCATAACTTTGGTGGCATTTCTTCGATGAACGTCGATAATCGATTTTCAGAAACTGGAAAGCCACCGAAGTTACGTAATCAGGAGACAGGGAGGCTTACTATAATAACCTGTCTCTATATTTCACAGTCAAAAAATGTTTTATTAGGAAATGGTTTTGATAAAAGTTAATTATTTTGAATTGCTACTATTGGTACCTGACACAGCCAATGCCATACCGTCGGCGTCGTTGACGTATTAAAAATAGTTTACGAGCTATCTTCAGACATACTGAATGTCTACAAACTCTAAAAGATTAGTTAAATCATATCTGAATAGAGCCAGTTACGAAATTTTTTATAGTAGAGTATAATAATATAATGTGACATAGTTATAAAATAGAACCAACTTGAGCACTAAGAACATTATCTTGCAGCTAAATGTTAAAAACTATCTCGGCTCTGTGAGACATTTTAATTAAATTATTACATGAAACTAAGAGCTTATCTTAATTATATTTCATAAATTTTAAAGCCCCGTTTCTTTTGGTAGCGTGGAGTTATCTTAAACTTTATTCAGGGATCAAGCGTTTATGAGCGAGAGGAATCCCTATGGTATAACAACCCCGGACTTACTAAGATTAGAGTAAATCTAACAAACTATCGTGTATCAAGGTAACAACGCCGTCAAGCTAGCAAGGGGCGCTTAGGCAGGCCAATTGTAATCCAGCTTAAGAGAAAAGGATTACAGGTGGAGGCTCGAAGCCGGATAATGCCGCTGTCTATGCGTCTCAAGATCTACTGCTGCCATTTCGGAGTCATTGTAATATTTGCTAATACCATGGCCTACCATCCCATACAATCTATGTTCAATACAAAAAAATGCAATAGATGTCACTACTATTAACGTTTGTAAATTATGTAAATATGCCGAATTATGTACAAATATTGACATTAAAATAAAGTTATGCATATTTTTTAAGCAAAACAATACATTAAATAAGATACGAAACGAAATTAGTAATTAGTATTTTCCAATAGTGGCGCTAGATGGCGGTTTGCGGAATGTGCCTGGACTTTCGAAGAAAACAAAAATAGCCAGTCGAATTGCCAGTATGGTGATACCATTTTCTAGTACTAGGTCGTGTGTCTGTTATATATCTACTTTGTGCTTATACTCATTTACGGAAAGGTAATAAAAATGGAAAGTATTATATTGGAAACTTTTCGTGCATATTACTTTTTACTTTTCAAAGTTTTTGGGTTAAACAAGCTCAATCGATGACGTCTTTTTAAAGGTTCCATTTAAGGTCCGATCTACCTTCAGTTCGGACTGAACAAATGATCAATTGTATCGTCTGTGCCGTATCGTAGGCCAATTTAGCCTAGCTGTAGATGGCATCAGTCGGTCGAATGGAATTGGAGTTCTTGTCACTACTTGCCATAAAGAAGCTAACTTCAATTTGTATGTCATCGAAATACTTACCATTGTTTGACACAAAGACGTTGTTTTTGTACCTACAAATTGTAGTTCACTTTTTTCACGGCTAGCAGTAACAAAAATTCGCACTCAGCACTGAAGCGATAATTACGTGCATGTGCTCGCATCTGTACAGTCTTACTCTCTAAACTGATTCGATTTTGATAAAGATACGATCGTACCGCGTACCCCCGAATAAATTGATATTTGTTTATTTTTATTGCCAGTCGATTGATATGGTTGAAAGTACAAAACGTTACGATCTAACGATTTACTTTGTCCTAGTTAGTTTCAAAGTAATCCATCAAATAAAATACCAAATGCTGTTGAGATCGAACTGATTTCGATTCTCGATTGTGTCAGGAGTAAGCCTGCTGATCTGCCGTCAGTTCTATCTGATCCGATTGGATACGTGAGGGGCCTCACACTTTTTGTAACTTTGTATGTCCCGTCTGAAATAATATTTATGAGCTATCCGAATTCAATAAGTTCACGAAATGTAGACGGCGTTTAATTTAACGCCAGGACTTTAATATATGCCGGACAGGACACAGAGGCCGACAAGCTATTGTTTGCAAATCGTAACACTTGTCTTGAATAAAACTATATAGGTACAGGTTTCGGACAAAAATATTGTCACGTGAATACACGGATTATGTTTATATTACGTATGTGGATGATTTAATTGTTCGAATTGGTTTGTGAAGTTTTGACTTTTGCTTGTGTTACTATCAGGTTCTTATTGGGTATATTTGTGTCACAATTTTTTGCGTTCGTATCACTTTAGAGTTCTGTACCCGAAGAGTAAATTACTAAGGGTGGATTTTTCAATCGTTATATAACTTATAACTGTTGAATAAACATGTGACTTTGACGTTTGTTCCATACAAAATCTGCCAAAGTCACATATTTATTCCTTAGATAAGTTATCTGACGATTGAAAAATTAGCCCTAAGACTTCTGTCTGCCTGTTATTCACCACTCACCAGTGAACCGTGATAGCTAGACAGTTAAACAAACGATTGTATAAATTCTGTTGCTACTGTAAAAAGAAATACCATAAAAAATGATAACCCGACAAGAAAAAAATTCCATTTAAATCCAGAAAGGCATAGGTACAAAAATGGTTAAGATAGAGCCGTGATCTATATCCTAATGTTACTCGCGGCATCATCAAGAATCGATTGACACCTCATTTACTAAAATTGGACTAGTAGTTTAGCTGCTGCGAGGGAACATACATACATAGACTGCCAAAATCTTTTCTCTTTCTTTTGGCTTCGCCGAAGTCGGGTAAAAACAGAATAACTTAAACATCTAAGTATTATATAGGTACAACAAACGGATTTTTGCTGTTTTGTCCGAAACTCATAGATGCTAGTTTGACTCGCACTTAGCTTGTTAATTTGTTTATCAATTGAGTTTGTTACATAATGTTTCAAAATTAAGTCGAATAGCTGTTGCGTAACCATTTAATTCTTCACATTTTCAATTGAGCTTTTCAGACAGCAAACGAAACTATCTACAATATCGACAAAATATTATAAAGCGGAAGAGTTTGTTTGTTTCTTTGTTTAAACGCGCTAATCCCAGGAACTACTGGTCCG
Organism: Celastrina argiolus; assembly: GCA_905187575.2. Classification (NCBI taxonomy): domain Eukaryota; kingdom Metazoa; phylum Arthropoda; class Insecta; order Lepidoptera; family Lycaenidae; genus Celastrina; species Celastrina argiolus. The sequence continues at coordinate 11,038,208 of LR994589.1, forward strand.
ATTTGAAAAATTCTTTTTTTGTTGGATAGTCTATTTATAGAGGAAGGTTTTACGCTGCGACCAATAGGAGCGAAGGGAAAATTATTTACATTTGGGGACCGTTGCGTGCGCTGCATAAACGGTTTAAGTTACTCAAAAAACAACGCGAACGAAGGGCACAGCTAGTCTACAATATCTACAATAGCATCAGGTTGTAAGGTATTGTTTCATCTGTACAGATATGAGAGCTCGTCGCAAATATTTCTAATGTCCATGGCACAGCGCGGCTAATCGGCGATGACAATCGCGCGTCTTATCCGATGTTACGATACAAGCGGAGCCACAGACTGGCACAGAGTAAATAATACTAGAGGTCTGTTTGTGGTCTTTTTTTAACCCTAGAGTGGGCGCGCTATGAGCATTTTGCCGCCCGCGCTAAAAAACCGTTAATAATTTTTAAAATAACTAGCCGTTAGACTTGCGCTTCTTAGTAGCTGCCCCCACTCTCGTTAGCAACGTTTGCCGAGAATCGGGACGTCGTCAGTGCGCGGGGAACCGCTGGAGAAGAAGGTTCCTACCATCAGGTGTCGCCGGGCGGCAAATTGCTCACCGCGCGCCCACTCACGTAAGTAATATTGTATAATGTATTTTTTGCAAAGTCGAAATGTTGACTATATTTTATGGTGCATTAATAACTTTTGCAACTAAAAATATGTTTGTTTTAGGATTTCAAAGAATTCATTGAAAATAATAAATAAAAATGGATAAAATAGAAGCTCAAATTTTGTCTTGGCTAGAAGAAACATCTGATTTTGAAGATGCTAGTACACACATCGTTGAAAATGACAACATTTCAGATAGTGATAGATCTACTATTCATAGTGAGCACAACACGGAAACAGAACAGTCAGCAGACAGTGACGCTTTGAACAATGAAGAATATTATTCAACTGTTGTGTCTTCCGAAATAGCACCTACACCCAGTTCAGATATGAGTAGCCATCAGCCTCGATCTCGTCGTCGTAAACGTAGAATACAACCACGTGGTGATAAATCTCCAACATGTACATCCAGCGATGATGATGAACCACTAGCGCAACTACTTCGTCTCAGGAATACTGTATCGTCCCCGCAGGCAAGTACATCAGCTCAATCTCAACTTTTATCTGTTACTCCAGCTTCTCGACGACGACCTACTAGAGTTCCGATGTATCAAGGTAAAGATGGCACTAAATGGCTTATTCACCCTCCTTTACGACCAAATATCCGGACAAGACAAGAAAATATTGTAATCGGCAGGCCCGGAGTGAAGGGTGAGGAAGCTTTGAATTCTAAAACACCTGTAGAATGTTTTCATTTGTTTATTACCGAATCAATGATTGATGATATTGTGTTATTTACTAATACATACATAAGAGCTAACCAAGAAAAATTTTCCCGTGAGAGAGATGCAAAAGAGACGCACAGAATCGAAGTAAAAGCTCTTATCGGATTACTGCTTATGGCTGGTCTAAAAAAGATGAATCACGCAAATATTGAAGAAATGTGGGTAAATGATGGGACCGCCCCTGACGTTTTCAGGGCAACTATGTCTATAAAGAGGTTTTATTTTTTACTTAGGCATCTGCGATTTGATGATATGAACACCAGAACAGAGCGCGCTACTCATGACAACATGGCAGCTATACGAAATATTTTTGAAAAATTTGTTTCATACTGTCAAGAACATTATCAAATCGGAGAATATTGTACTATAGATGAGATGCTGGAATCCTTCAGAGGTAGATGTAAGTTCCGGGTATATATGGCTAATAAACCTGCCAAATATGGCATAAAAATTTATGCACTTGTTGATGCGAAATCATTTTACACTAGCAATTTAGAGATGTATGCTGGGAAACAACCTCCAGGGCAGTTCAATATTGATAATTCAACAAATGCTTTGGTAAAAAGATTATCCCAAAATATCCTCAACACTGGCCGCAACATCACTATGGACAACTTTTTTACTTCGATACCTCTTGCTGATCAGTTGCTAAATGATCATAGAACGACTATTGTTGGAACGTTACGTAAAAATAAAAAAGAAATTCCACCAAATTTTTTGAACACCAAGGATCGGGCGAAACCATCTTCAATGTTTGGATTTGGTGACAGGAAAGTTTTACTATCTTATGTTCCAAATAAAAAGCAAAAGAAAATAGTATTACTATTATCAACTTTGCATGAAGATGATAAAATTTATGGTTAAACGAACTTACCTTAAGTGAAGTTCGACCAAAATTTTGTGAGATGCTGCATCTGAGAGACTTCCATAATAACCATGTAGTCCGTTTTACGACCTACAACATCGCCACACGATTTTTAGATAAGCATTTAAAAAGATCTAAAAAGTTCACGTTCACTCACGGCTCGAGCGGTCCCGATCTCCGTTCGGCTTCATTTGGTTTAGAGAATTGGTCGAGGCTTTTATTCTGCACCCTGGGGTCCTTGCTCAGCGTGCGCCTCCTGCGCACCGCGTGCTAGGGTGTGGGAGGGAGTGAAGTCTCTCAGATGCAGCATCTCACAAAATTTTGGTCGAACTTCACTTAAGGTAAGTTCGTTTAACCATAAATTTTATTTCGATGCTGCATCTGAGAGACTTCCATAATAACCATGTAGATGTTCAGCGCTTGTGGCAGAATAAAACGGTAATTACAATCTTATCACATCTGTGTTCATTCTTTATCACAAATAAAAACTTAATATTCAAGAATGTAATCATTTCAAAACAAAAACATAATAATGTTATCAATATTATAGTTCTATTCATCCGTAGTTTTAATGATTTATAAAAATAATTATTGTCTAATAAAGCATTTGAAATAAAGTTATATAATCTTTTGTTAATACAGAAAACGATAACACTTGCTGATTCATGTCTGATAAGTATCAGAGGTTGATTTTAAAAATCCGTAAAATAAAAGCGAGTTGCCTGACCAGTTTTGTAATTAAAATCTAATGACACGCCAGCCTATCTGACCGAGGAAGTGGCGGCGTGACGCGTGCTGTGCGCCGTGAATACGTTCACGTCCACGCCTCTCGCAAGTCGCAGATGCGACTTATGGTCTAAGAACTCGCGTAGTGAACGGGCTTTTTAAAAGGTGAGAAATAATTTATAAGTTTTTACACGATTGAGACAAATACTAGTTCTTTCTAAATATGATAACAAAGTGAGTGCAGGACAAATTGAAGGTTGGCCAAAGTCTTGACTTGCCAAAGCCAAGAGGCTTACACCTATTTGGTGTCGAGGTCTTAATTAATCATTAATTGCAATAACGATACGCGAATCGTAAAAGTGAACGTCTGCTATTCTACTTAGTGACAACGTCTCCAGTCTCCATCCGTTGTCCTGTGGACAACGCCATCAGAGTTAGTGCCTTTTGTGATAAAATTTGGGTTGCAGTGAAATCATACTTACAAAATTTAGCAAATATTCCAAGACTAAATTAGGTTCCTGGAACTAGTTACACCATTGTTTTAATTCCATTTTATATTGATAATATGTACCTTTTATTACAGATTTTAGCTTTATGTCAATAAACTGAGGCCCGTTAGTATTCCACGCACCAAGTAGGCTTGCTGCACAATACTGCTCACGCTAGGGTAACACTAGAAGGGGACAGTAGACATTATATATTAGGTTTCAAATAAATTATGTCAAACTTGAGTAGCGACTGAAACAGAGGCAACCATGGCAGCAACAGCCAGTAGGAGATTAAAATTTTACATATTATTATAATATGTATATTGTTATTTAAACGTAGATCGCATGGAAACGCAAATAAATCCATATTATTAAGTTGTATAGATGTACGTTTTATTTCGCACTACTACCTAGTTTTGTTGTGAATTCATTGAGATTGAACGCCACATAATCTAATAATATAAGACATAGCTCAAGTATTGTTTATTTCGAGCATTACATAAAATTAACAAAATTATTATAAGCCCATAAATGCAGCTAATAATTCCAGGTAATTACTATGATTTTGAGCCATCAACTAATTAATGGCGTCTTGTTATTACTCCATTGCATGCGGCTCCTCAGCCTGTAAGTAGAGAGTACGTAAAGATTTGTAAATCGTACAAATTTCTTTATATATTAATTACTTATTATTAAAGGCTTTGGACCCGATATCGCAACTCCAGTCCATATCATAATATGAATAAGACTGTAGTAACATAATCGAATCAATATTATTAATATATTTCTCCAAACCTAAAAACTTTTCTCTTTCAAAGTATGTATAAATAATTATTACATAACTGGTGTATGCTGGACATGATAATGTCAAATTGTCAATAAACTTCACGAAATCACGTTCACCAATTTGGACGTTACTACGGATTTCGTAATATATTTAAGAGATTTTCAGAAGTTTTTCAGAAGGTAATTATAACTGCATTTGCAGTATCTATCTGGAACCCAAGAAATGTATAAACTTGTGAAGTTATCATATTGCTTTTCTCAAATTTTATAACAAAACCTAGTTATTCTAATTTTACCTTTAGTTCATTAGTACATAGTGCTTAATTACATATTATAGAATAATCTTTACCAACACAAAGATTTTCATCGAGGTAAGCAACTATTAAATGCCCATGGTTTCTTAACCATGTGAGAAGAGGCTTAAGTTAGTTAGTTGAGCTTTGTAAATACAAATGTAGCAGAACTTAAGCCACATGGAAGACAATAAAATTCATGAGGATTATAATTATGAAATCTAAACCTCACATATTTTTTATGCCTTTTATGTCTTGACACAATAAAGCAAACTTCTTTGAGATCAATTGATGGGGGCTTAGAAGCACCTAAGAATCAAATTTTCTAGCGGTGCGAATATCTTCCACTATAAAATGTTAATTATGTACAAATTTGTTAAGATGTTCTTTAAGTTCAATATAAACTTATTAAACCCACCATTACCGTTCGGTGTTAGAATCATTACCCTTCTTTTTGGCTTCGCCGAAGTCGGGTAAAATATGAATTATCATATTAAAATAGCTTCTAATTCCTTATGTTAATTTATAAGCTTTTTATATTTTTACGTCATGAAAACTGACGTCGTGTAAGTTAGTAAATAAAAAGGTATATATAATACCTTAAACGCACGACAGAACTGTGCTGTCAGCATTAATTAGAAACCAATTGTGTAAAAACAATGGAATGCATCTTGCGTGAGGTACCTCTAATAACAGCGTCTCCTCTCCTTGTTGGCTCTGGCGCTCGTGTAGGCACGGCCGCGGCGCTGCGGCAGTGTCCTCCTCGCTGACGTGGATGGCTGCGGCTCGTGCAGGCGGGCCGGCGCTGCTGGCGCTGGCCTCGTGTACTGTTACTGCGGCTCGTGTAGCGGGCCGGCGTCGCTGGCGCTGGCCTCACGTACTGTTACTGCGGCTCGTGCAGCAGGCCGGTGCTGCTGGCGCTGGCCTCACGTACTGTTACTGCTGCTCGTGCAGCGGGCCGGCGCTGCTGGCGCTGGCCTTATGTACTGTTACTGCGGCTCGTGCATCGGGCCGGCGCTGCTGACGCTGGCCTCATGTACTGTTACTGCGGCTCGTGCAGCGGGCCGGCGCTGCTGTCGCTGGCCTCATTCACTGTTACTGCGGCTCGTGCAGTGGGCCGGCTCTGCTGGCGCTGGCCTCACGTACTGTTACTGCGGCTCATGCAGCGGGCCGGCGCTGCTGGCGCTGGCCTCATGTACTGTTGGCTGCGGCTCGTGCAGCGGGCCGGCGCTGCTGGCGCTGGCCTCACACAATGTTGACGAGGAGGAGCTCCGGAGTTTCCCGGCGGTATCCGATGCCTGCGCTGGGAGAAGGCTTTAAAGGTTTACTAGTTTGAAGATGAGTATAAATCCTTGGTATTATTTGTGTTTCCACAAGCTTTTCACAGCACCAGTATTCATACCTTTTTCACCTTGGATTGTATTCCAAAATTCTTTATACAATTGAGGCAATATATTAAGCTTCTTTCAGCCAACTGATTCATCAAAATGTAAATCTGGTAGGAGGTCAGCTGTTTTAGAAATTTATTTTATTATTTCTATTTTCAAAAGACTTTCTCTAATAAGTACTTTTGTTAAATTTAGGCACTTGTGATCGTAAAAAGATTTTTGGTATAAGTGGTTTTGCAACTAGAGACTCCTTTGCTCTGTCTCTTTGATAGCCCATTCAATAGGATTTTGCTCTGTGTCTTTGACAGCTCATCCAATAGGATTGTACCCCAACGTTTAGAGAGTTTAATGGGTATGTTTTCGCATTATAATTTGGCAAATTTATTTGCCACTCCAAGAATATTTAAGAATTCAATTACACCACAGAACAAGCGGTCAACTTCTTGGCTAGTCCACCGGCTCAGGGTCTGTTTGATTAACCGGCGTTGACGTCGGCGGATCGGGCTGCTGCGGCGTCGGCGCTAGCGCGGATGACTCGACGTAATCAACGTCTACGATGTCGGTCAAAGACCGAGGAGTGGCGCAGCCAGATTCGGCCACTCGCACTTATCACGTCTGCTGACGCCCGGCGAGCGCTCATAATCACGTCGGCTTTCCCAAAAACAGAAAACCAAAGCGCCAGGATGAAAAGCAAGAAGTAACTTTCAGGATGGCATCGCGTGTCATCACGTTAAGAAAGAACTTATTTTTGTAACCAGGATAATATCTCGTATTACCACATTAAGGTACAAAATAATGACTATCTGGGTAATATCATGTATTAACACGTTAAGACGGTCATTTTAGTAACATACAGTGACTACACCTTAACTGAGAACAAAGGAAAAACACGGAATATTTTTTAAAATAATTGTGGGTAGTTTGGTACCTTTAAAGTCCTTTGTTGCGGCGTAATTTACTTTCCATTCGCCATATATTTGACGAATATGTTCGTGATCATCCTTATACTTCCATATTTCCATGTTATCCGGCAATAAAAACTAATTATTGCACTGTATCACTATTAAAATTAATTATAAGTGTTGACGATGTCGCACACGAAAAACGAATGAAGCCGAACGGAGATCGGGACCGCTCGAGCCGTGAGTGAACGTGAACTTTTTAGATCTTTTTAAATGCTTATCTAAAAATCGTGTGGCGATGTTGTAGGTCGTAAAACGGACTACATGGTTATTATGGAAGTCTCTCAGATGCAGCATCGAAATAAAATCGATGAAAGCACCGGGCCTGCTGCAAAACCTGAAATAATAACATTTTATAATAGTACTAAAGGTGGTGTTGACGTGGTTGACCAAATGAAGGAAGAATATTCTGTTGGGAGGATGACTCGCAGATGGCCAATGAGATTGTTTTTTTCAATGTTGAATATTGCTGGTATAAACAGTCAAATTATTTACAAAGCTAATACTCAACATTTGATGCTACGTCGAGAATATTTAAAAGAAATTGCCATGGTACTTGTCAAGCAATATATGACCACAAGGGCTTCTATAGGTACTTTAAATATTCCTTTGAGGAACCAAATTGCTCGTTTTGTCCCAGTAGAACAAGCATCTTCTTCAAAAAAGGAGGGAAAATGCAGCATATGTCCCTCAAAGAAAAACAGGCGCACGAAAAAAGGGTGTTCCAGATGCCAAAAGTTACTGTGCAATGAACATTGTACATATCTTTGTGAAGACTGTTGTGATAAAGCGTATCCTGTAGATTTAGAAAATATATAATTTTGTTATTTTTTTTTTATTTTTTTAAGTATTAAAAAGTATTATGTAGCATAAGAGAAAAAAAGTCATTAAAAATATTAAGTTTTCTAAAGTCTTTTGTAAACCAAAGTTTATAGAAAAAAGTTGAATAAATATGTTGATTAATTATTACTTACTGTTTATTTATTTAAATCCCAAAGGAAAAAATATTAAATTGCTATATTACTAGTCAAAATGGTCAAAGAAAATGAGGCGGCAAAATGCTCCCCACGCGCCTACTGACGTTACGCAAAAAGACGCGCCCACTCTAGGGTTAAACTTAAAATTAAAATAACCTCTTGATAACGCAATAAAAATAATTTATGTTGTTTGTGTAATTTTTGTTTAATGTATACTTAAATATAATATTGTAACATATTTTGTCATTTAAAGACACAAGTATTTTTTATCTTATATTAAAAATATCATCAACTCCGATCAGTAGCTCACACTATAGTTATAATATTATTATTGTGTGCTACTTATTATTTTGCATAAATACTTTGTCGATCGAATTTTTATCACCATGAAAGGTTTACTGGCTTGCCAGAATTTTGCACACTTGCCGCTTACGCGACAGGTCGCTAGTGGACTATTTTATGCTTAACCCTAAGCTATTTATCTTTTTCTATAAGGGTGTTCAACCACGGCCTACCTTATCTAGACCGATTTTTCCATTGAATTTGCTGCCGATTGTCTCACCATCAGTGTTGCCAGTAAGATTTCCCAAAAAAGTACGACTCTCTGAAAAGTTACGGATTGTAACTCAAAAGTATGGTTTTGATTAAACATTAAAATTCTTTAGTCTACCCATAGTAACCCTTTTGTAGTATGTATTAAAATTGAATGATGATTTACTAATATTAGCATAATGTAGGTATATGGTACGAAAAAGGTGCACACTGAGGAGGGTACGAGTGGTACGGTATTACAAAAACTACGGAGAAACTGTATTATTGGTACGTTCTGGCAACACTGCCACCATACAAAAATGACCGATTGTGTAACCGGTTATGGACAACGGGTTGCACTATTGCAATTAGTATTTTCTATTCTTCACCTACAAAAATTCGGTAAAGGATCTAATCTGTGGCGGAACTTCGCTGCGTCTTTCGGACATCCCGCGACGTCTGTCACGCTTGTCAACCGCTCGGATTTTCTTCGTTTCTTTTAAATCCTGTAAGTAAAATTGGAATTTATTTTTCTTGTGTTTTTGTTGCAAAGGATTTTATTATGCTATTTTGTAGGCGGATGTATAATGAATATGTCATAATTTTGACGTTTTAACTTTTTAAATCGTGTTTTAAAAAGATGTAACGTCACAATGGCAGTTGATCTCGAGAGACGGGAAAGCGACCGGAGTTACGTAATCAGGGCCCTGCATTGCTTTAGCAAAATGTTGTTATTTTTATTTGCAACGCGGGTATTGAATCCACGACCCCCCACTCCAAACCACGAAGTTGTGAAAGGAATTAAAACAAAATTAAGAAACAAATTTCTTTTATAAATTCAATCTCGTATATTATGTAAATGCCCGTACAGAGCATCTCAGAAATGCGGGCGATACTAAATAAATCATCCGGTATCTGTCTTATAATCACGGTCTAGAAGTTGGATGAAAGTCGACTGGTCCGCGGAAATTAGCGAGTGCGCGATGCGATAGCGTTGTTTGTATTGGGCTGGTCCAAGTTACAGGACATTGCGCGTATTAAATAATTTTTCACGTACTAATAATGAAGACAATATGAATGGATAAAGGTGATATGTAGCAAAATTCTGATTTCGAGAAAATTGAGTTCAAACTGTCACTTAAACATTTTATAATAATATTTCGGTGTCGGTAGCCGATTTCATTGAAACCAGGCCTAGCTGGCCTGGTTTCAATGAGGAGTTATTTTATAGTGCCCAAGTGTGTGCGCAATACATAAAAGCATTCCTTTTACTCTCATAACCCAGTGGGACGGTAAACTGACACGACTGGCGAGAGATCAGGCGCAGGACCGACTTTTTACATGCCCATCCGACGCATGGATCATCTTTCTTGTCAGACAATCAGGTGATCAGCCTGCACTGTCCTAACCAAACTTGAAAACAACATTTTTTGTTGTTCCAACGCGGGAATCGAACCCACGACCTATAATTATTTGGTCGAGAGCTAAGCTCTGAACCACTAGACCACGGAGGCGACTCCGTAAACATTTTAGAATACGTTGTAAGGTATTTAGTGTCTGTCTCGAGAATTAATTTACTTAATACGTTACTAGATATCCTAAAGGCTAAAATGTTAAGGTGACAGTATAAGCCCAATTTTCTGGGTAATTTTTTTATCGACATATCACCTTCATCCATTCATGTCTTCAATTATCTAGATGTATAACGGCCAAGTACTCAATTGATTTTTAAACATAGAGGCTCTCAAACGTTAACTAAATACTGTGACTCAAATCTAGTAGCCTTCGAGTATGTGTCTAGTGTTAAGTGTTAGTTAGTTATGATTGACTACTTTAACATCAAATTTATTAAAATATACGGTTTCGAGCTTCTGTTATTATTGATTTATCATGAGTTACATGTTACACGTTGCTGTGCGTTTGGTTTCCCTCTGTAAGAGAACTAGCGTTCTGTACTGCCGTGCTGATGTATTTAATTTAATATCCATTAACATTTAAGGTTATGGAAAAGTTTAAATTATCTGTTTTTTTGTGTATGGAGTAAGGACACTTTACACCACGTCGATCTGGTCCTTGAAGAACTTGTGCGGATGCGACACGACGATACACATCCATGACAAATGATCATTGAAAACTCTTTTCTCTCTCGGCAGGATTTGAACCTGCATTTAACGGCTTGAACACCGACGCTATATCTCCTGAGACCTAGAGGACGTCCATATATATTTTATCAACATCGCTTAGAAATCTTGCAAAGAAATATATGGGGCATTGCACATCAAGGGGGCAAGAAAAATAAAGTCCGATCTTGGATATTGTTCATAATTGGATCAATTCAATTCAAAGCACTTCCATAGGAACTGAATAAATGTACGTCCTTATTTACCTTTTTTGAAAAAATTAAAATTTGAAAAGCTGATTTTTCGAAAGTTTTTAATTAAGGTATTCAGATGGAATAAAGAACAAGTAAATAGTGTTTGTTTGTTTATTTTAATTGATTTTCTAGAAAACAAATTGAAATTAGAAAAAAAAAAATTTTTTCGTACAGTAAACCGGAAGTTAATATTAAACTTCTATTTTTTTGGGCGAATTTCTCTAATCCGCGTGACGTGAAATGCCCCATATTTTCTTTTTATGTTATTTATGAGTCGCTGTCTTCTATAACTTTAGCTGTCTTGGGCACAAGACTCCGTGCTCTTGCATTTCGCTCCCTAATTATAATTAATAAACATAGGTCTACATAGTTAAAATTCCTGGATTTATTCTGCCATTGTTATCTTAATTCCCTTTTCCATTATTGGGGTAATTAACCCTACCAAATAATTATGAACTATATTCCGACTGCAATATATATTATATATATATATTTCTTGTGTGCGTGTGTATGTGACTGAACTCCTCCTAAACGACTGGACCAATTTTGATGAAATTTTTTGTGTGTGTTCGTGGAGATTCGAGAATGGTTTAGATTTACAATTGGAACCGATAGGTGGCGCTGCAGTCAGTATGTCAAGCAATTAATTAATAAGGCAATACGAAGTTTGCCGGGACAGCTAGTATTATATAGATACTCTTTAATATAATGGTTTATGACGTTAATGTACTTTGGCATGGTTCTTTAGTATTTGATTCATGTCGTCATTAGAACTGGCCCAATATACTGGGGACGAAAACAGTCTATGTTGCTGACAAAATCAAAAGGGAGAATATAATGTTGCTGACAAAGTTACACAGGACCTCCGGTAGTGTTTAAAGTCCATTAACCTGTTATCGTTGGGCTCAATAAAAACAAACAATAGTTTGATGACGTCAGCATAATCCCCCTAATAAAGCTGATTCCCGTCCTAAATAAATATTCACTTCGGCTTACGCTATATACCGAGATCTCATCCTATCCAGACACCCCTTACACCTTCACTGATATGACATGTAGTATTAGAGTGTGTACAATGATCGTATGCGTATAGTAAAGTGAGAACACTGTTTTGCAATTTTAATACCTCATACCCAAAAATACACACTAATACTTTCAGTAGCGTTTCAGCGGACATTGTTTACAACTCAATCAAATAAAAAAAAACTTATTTGTTTCCTCGGCGGGATTCGAACCCGCGACCTCTCGCTCGAGCACCAACGCGCTCAACTACTGCGCTACGGAGGTCGTCAAAGTAAGAATATAAAGGGTGTCTGGCGGCTCTGGTATCTCAGTCCAGTACATGTTCCGGAATTCGCGCGCGAGCCTCCATTCGGGGTACAATGTACAACGGTAAATGAAAGATTACATCGCGGTACAATAATATAAACAACTGATTAAAACCGGCCCCCACGGTCACAAAAGGAGACATTACTTAAGGCCCAGTTCCCGCTGCGTAACCGATAATGCCAGGAAGTGATAGGGGAATTGTACTGCGCTTGAATGGCGAAATCACAATGGGCCACGCATTTTACATTTGCAAAACGGATAATTTGTATTTAATTCACATGATACTACCGTTTTGTTCACATTGTAGACTGTGATTATGCACAGATATGGAAAAGAGTTATAAAGACACAAACGTTTAAATGGTAGCTTTGCAAATATATTGGCCTACCTCACAAGTTGTGGGAAACAACTGCCACCAATATTGAGGCAGGTGTCGAGGCAGGATCGACAGTGGTAGCCAACTACGAAAACCCTCTGATATGATCTCAGGGGTGGCCTAGAGATAAGCTAAATATGTATTGGAATCCACAACAAGATTAATCATAATTAAGAAAAAAGGGAGAGTAGGAAGTAGTCCAGTTTCCCTCCCCAAGCAAATTGGGAGACAGCACAAAATCGTAATGACCAAAATGTAAAAAAATTAAGAGGAATAAATAAGATTATGTCATTGTAATCTAGGTATTTATGAGTTCATGTCATTTATTCGGAATTTATTGTGATGAAATAATAATTATGGCAGAAACGCTTGAAGGAACGGAAATTCCTAGCGCTGTCCACGAGGTCACCGTAATATGCGACTCCAGATTTACAAATTAGGCTTTTTAGCATTGTAGTTAGTGAATGCAATCCCGATCCCGCGGGATCCCGATCTCGCGAGATCTCGTGTAATTTTTCGGGATCAATCCTGACGCATCATATGACGATATCCAGTTCGACATTGATGGGATTGGGCGGCAGTGGTCAGCGACGCTACACACGTCCTAATTCCCTTGAAATGGTTATTGTTTTGATTACCTAATTGACCTTTTTTTTTTTCGCCGTGAAAGTGCATTACGCATTCCGAGGCAGATGGGGACTCCTACCACGGGTATGTGGGACTCGCTGCGTCCGAAAAGATGGTAAACTGGACGCAGCTCTACCCACTAAAAACTCGGCGACACTCCATCACTACCGCCGTTGGCGGAGCCACGGGGACACATCCGCGACTCCGCCGTACCTAATTTACCTAGATGTTAATTTCCTTAAAACCTGATAATTATTTAGTCGGTCGATTAAAAAATAAAGGTCTTTATTTTCTTTCGAGTAATATGTTATGTTAGTTAACCTCACTATCACAAACAAGCAGTTATTAGCTTTTTCAGTCATCCGAATTTAACATTTTTTTAAACTAGACGGGATCCTGAAAATTCCGGGATCCCGCGGGATTGATATTTATAATCCCGCGGGATCTCGAATTTGCAATCTCGAGTCGGGATTACATTCCCTAATTGTTGTTCTTTCGTCTCGCCGTAGATCGCACTCCCATAGAATATGATGAGCCGTTTGTTCAAAAGGTTGCCTTCGGCGAGTGTTCGACCGAAGGCAACCTTTTAATATAAAGTTTTCGTCGCAGGTTTCAAAATATAAACGTAATATTCGCATCACTAAGTCGTATATAAAATTTTATTCACTTAATTTGAAACTGAATCTTTATGTATGACTTTAAAGCGGACATATAATTTTATTATCAAGCAAATATGATACGAAATTTATGAGATCGTATGTTTTTCTGTTTAAATATAAAACGCTCGTGTTCGACCGTAAAAATTAATGACGATCCATTTGGTGAGTCCCTAAAATGAATCCTCTTTTAAGTATTTATAAAAATGTTAATAATGTCCAAAGTTACGGTTACAATTAGGTATAGCAATGTTTTGGAAGAATTTATAGACACTGTTATGGTGATTTTATGGTTTATTTTAAAATGTTTTATGTGTATGTTGCAAATATTTATTAAATTAAAGCGTATTCATGACCTTAATATTTTATACTTTATTTGTGGTATTTGTAATTCATAACTTGTAAATCAATTTAAATTCAAATTATTAGTAACATTTCAATATACTAAATCAATATTTGGATAATATTTCTATCATTAATTACATTTTATTTGTTGTAAATATAGCAAAAGTATTTACACAGACAGATTTTAATTAAGTCCAGTCCTTTATGTGCCCTAGGGGACTCGGTTTTAAATTAAGGCGTAGAGGACGATGCTCAGACAAGACGCCTTCTCGATGGTCCTCAAATGACACCTAAATCAAGTGCAATCAGTCAGACACAGATGAAACGATTCGAAATAGGTGAACGTATTGAGGACAAAAGAGATGTTGGTGCGTTTACATCTGATTTACATATGAGTACAATTATATTAATACATTAAGACAAGCTTTGAGTATATGTTGATGAGAATTGTGTGAATGGTGGATTATGAAATTTGACATTTAATGGTTATGTGGAGGTGTACAGAGCAACCTCTAGTATTAGATGTGTAAATATAGAGTTGTTTCTATAGAGTAAATATGAGAGCAAGTTATTTTATGGAAAGAGTTAGGCAAAAAAGCTTATGTTGTAAGTTCAAAATTTGTCTGGCAAAATGTAACACTGGCAAGTAAAACGTCTGTCTTTATTCGATTGACAACGAGTTGGAAGACCGAATCTCGGCGAGGTGTGTCAATCTACGCCTCGTAAAAGGCGTCGTCGCGTCACAACCTGTTTTCGGCCGGCGCAGCTATTACGTGAAAATAATCGATGTCAGTCCATTCGTTACTTAATTAAACACGATACGCCTGTTGTCGCGATCCATTAAATGACTTCAATTAAGCTAATCAACTGTTCGCTGATTTACGTGCGTCCCCGACGCCATAACGCGAGGACTAACCTAATTACGTCGTTTTTAAATGAATATTTATTGTATACTGTCGTATCTGGACTGCGTTATCTTATCGCCCAGTAAAAGGTTTCGCTATAATTTATACGGAATTTGAATTATTTATACGTGTGATCGTAAGCACCTGTAGCCAAAGCACGAAAATTTTGCGACACGGTTTTCGTAAAATTCGTACCAGTAACGTCAAATGGAGAAAAGTTATGGCAGCGCCTAAGCGACTTTCATTCGACAAAGTTACTAGTACTTGGTTGTCAATTACTCGTGCTTGGACTTTTTTCTAGATTGATGATGATGATTCTAGATTGATAGATGGGAGCTGTGTCACAGTTTATACTAGTACAGCTCCCAACGTTACCTACTGAATGCATACATAATATTGAACTGTATACAACATGATCTGTAATCTCTTATGAAAATTATGTAATATGTGATATGAAATAAATAAATTTGAATTTAAATTTGATTTGATTATGTTGGAACGATCAAACGGCTAGAAAATCTACATTTACGTCTATGTACACTTGGCAGTTGGCACTTGGCACTCTATTGCAGATAAGTCTTTATTCGCCAATTAAACACCGTCTCAGCATTATCTCATACGCCTGGAGACAACATTTTACACATTTTAGTACGATTGATTTTTGCATTTCAATCCAATCAAGCTGCTGACTTCCTTATGTCAGTCGTAATTCTGTTTTTCATGTTGCAATAATTACATACCGACTTTGTTATACTTGTGTTTGCTCTTTGTTTGATATTCGTCCATAATAATTCATGTAATTTTTAAGATTGAATATCAAGAGGCTCTTTTGCTTCTTAGTCATTAAAAAAAAACAGTTGTTGTTGTTTTGTATAGTTGTTATTTTTATTTAGTTTAGTTAAGGTTTCTAAACATAAATTAAGAATAATTGCTTTCTGCACAACTTCCCCACATAAAATGTAACTGCCAAATTTAATATTTCTTCATAGATATTAAGAATCTTATCATTATAATGAAGAAAAAGAGTTCTTAAAACTTTTGCTTCACTTATCAATCTAATAATACCTATAGCATATTTACCTATCATATTTTTCTGTTTCTACAACTTAATACAGTTTCTTTTTTTTTACTTAATTGTTGTCAAAAGCATGATCGAATATTATAGATTTTCCAAATTGTTGAGGGCAAAACTGTCATGTGTCAGTCTGAATAGATCTTTGGATAGATAGGATCTCCTTCCAACAAATCCCTAAGGCAAAATGTAACCAATGAAATATATTCAATCCTACTACTATTATTAATGTGAAAGTTTGTAAGAATGGATGTATGCTTGTGAAAAGTACTCAGCGGAGTTTAATTAAATTAGCCATAGTTACCTAGTAGTTTTGATTCTGAATTAACATATTTATACTCGTATCATACTACCTGACCCGTGCCCACTTCGTTGAGCATACAAACCGTTTAAACCTTTCCTGGACACGAATATTTCTACGAATATTTCAAGACCAAAAATAGCCGAATCGGTTCAGCCGTTCTCGAGTTTTAGCGAGACTAACGAAAGTGATAAATTTTTATAAATATAGATAAAGAAAATCACTGCCTTTGATGTCGGTGATAGGTGGCCTAATAGTGTCGATAAAACCAGTCCTAGGAGTACTTTTTATACTGTAAGTGTGTGCGTAATACACAACAACGGTGAAAATTTCCCGGTGAAAGACAGACCAACTCTGCGAAGTGTTGAAACCCAAAAAACGGTAGCAAATAACGCACAATATTGTTTATCGCTGCTCTTATAAAAGGTAGAATTTAGCAGGGTCTAAACGAAAACTTGTTAAAGGGATTGTTGAGAAATCCCATGTCACATAACGTAGGTAGTTTATCGAATGGGTCCGCCGAACGTGCCGTCTGTTCAAACTCTAATTCCGTCCATTGAATTCAAATTGAAGAGTAAAATGTTCTGTGTCCAAGCTCGTATCGGAACCAATGCTAGCTAATAACTTAATGCGCCTGGGAACGGCCAACTGGGCACTGGTCGTATATAAGCAAAAAGAACACTATCCCATATTCTGACTCGTCTCATTCCGTATTCAAATTTGATTACTTTATGGCTAGGCCGCGTCGATATATTTTGCCCGTCGTACGGGTTTCCACCGGTAGGGCACCCTGGAAATTAATTTCAATGGATCAACATTGGAATAAGATTGGAGTTTCACAAACTTGGCGCTAGCGTCGTGTGATAAAATAACTGTCAATCTCCAGTCCAATCCCAATGTTGATCAATTGAAAATAGATTCAAGAGTTGGACCACAGGCCGACGCGATGACGTCACACAGCACATCACCTGCTACAGATTGCAAAGTTCATGGGAACTTGAAATGTCTGTAAGTTAATTAATACTTGGTCTTTTTCAACTCTACAAATACAGTGTATGTGCATAATAGGTACAATAAAAAATATGAGTGAAAAATGAAGACGATACGTCGTGTATTTAATTTTGAATTCTTTACGCGATGACGTCACAGCATAACGCCAGTTACGGATCCCGAAATTTTATTTTAAATGTCAGTAAATTCGTTAATACTTGGTATTTTATAATGTTGTATTTGTATATATACAAGCTCTACTAGGACAGCTTTAAGCGATTGTATACACCTATTAACATTCTTCATTTTGCGTACGCGATACGTCCGCAGTTCGTACGGTCGCGTGGGTTTCATTTTACACCATTTAGCTGTTTAGGCCGAGGCAATTTCGAGCGAATTGAAACGCGGTAATGACCATTGTAGGCGCCTCGCATAAATGCTCTTATTTGCATGGAAACGTGCTCGGTTATAAGCCTTCCCCCATTCGAATCGATTCGCAATGTGACCAGCTTGGTACATTTATTGCCTGTTTTAACCATTAAATTAGCATCTACAATTTAATGTCTTTTGAGTATTACCGTTTAGACCATAGATTACTTAATAGTAACTTTGTATATCAGTATATTATTTTTACAAGCTTTTATTTACTTGTTCGCTGTGTGTCATGAAGGCATGCATGTTATAGGCCACTTTCCTTAGTCCGATTGATCTCAAATTTTGGATGCATTTGTACATCGCGTGGCAAAACCATGATGTTATACCTGAAAGTGGTCATAGGAACTCCGCAATAAAACGACAGAACACCATCAACTTTGGTTCATTTGATTTGTATTGGTGAGTACTATGTCGGTATATATAGTATTCTGGGTATGATAATAAAGGTTGTTATAAAAAGCTTAGTTTGAAAGGTGTTTTTAATCATCATTATTTTGTTTACCTTACTTGTCATTTAAATGTAGAACCATACTACGGCCTTGCAGAAAGTTGGTATGAAATAATGCCAGCGTGAAAAACTCGCCGTGTGAACGCGCTCGAAGCTCTTCTGGTGTTTTAGGCGACGACCATTGATTATTATCAAACAAATTAATTACAGTATCCCATCTATATTCTAATAAAAAAAACTAATATAAAGTGTTTTTTAATTATTATTAAAATAATGGATTTAAGTAATAAAATAATTAGGATTATAATCTGTTTAGAATTTCTATGTGACCCTAATATCGTTGGTATAAAGACTTTACAGAGATAAGATAAAGTAATATTTTATTAGACTGTACAATTTCCTTATTGATGCCGCTAGTGTAAAATGTGTCTTAAATATTTTATTTTAGTTTATTTATGCGCATTGCTATTATAAAACAAACTATAAACCGATTAATGGTGAAATTAACTATAAAAATGTTTACTTTATAGCTTTTATCACGGCCATCCAATGATAACATTGAAATTTTATAGCACTTTATCATTTGATCTTCTATAAGATCCACTTAAGTTACTTAAGCACATTCACTTTGTATTTAATTTGATTCCACAAATTAAATCGCCTCCGAGTGTCATTAAATTTTATATCGGTTACATCTTATTATACATTAATATACATAGTTTAATCTATATAAATATTTGAGATCAATATAGACTTCTATAATATGTATACTAGTATTATTAAAAAAAAATTGTATGTATGTATGCGCGAATAAATTCAAAATTACTGAACAGATTTTGACAATTCTTTTACCGTCAAATATACAAATAGCTAAGTCCCGATTTCAGAAACGGATGTTACTGTTAACGCCTTGTTAAATTAACATGCCTTCTCATTCAGTGATAGGACTTACGAGAGGAACAACATGATATTTAACGAAGGATTAACTTTAATATTGCTTACAGCATTTTTTATAAATTATTATTTTATAGAAGAGTGTAAATCATTATTTATCGCGGGTGAAGCTAAGTACAACAATTAAATACACAGCGACAATATTATAAAGTTGATTTAAATTACTTAAACACTATTACATAATATTATTAGCTTTGAACACTGAACAATATCTACAATACGGACAGTTCAGCGTTCAAATATCTGCAATTCATAAATAAAATAATGATTGTCTTATTTTAAGTATCGACACTCACCTAAATTCTGATGAATTTTTAATTATTGTTATTATAATTATAATATTCGAAGCAAAAACTTTATGTATATTTATAATATGATATGTGTCTACTGTCTAGCTTTGTGAATTGTACGAACAGAGTAGCACGAAAGGTGTGCAGAAATCTAATATTCACTATATATAAAGTATTCAATAACATAATATGAAATCTAATATGTTTTTATTTTTAGATTGACTACTGTGCGTTTGATTAAGTTCAAACTTGAAATTATACTTCTTTCGATCACAAGTCGTTTGGTGACCTTGTAATTTGTCTTATTATTTTAAGTGGTCTAGTTTTGATGGTTAGAATCTAGATCATATTCCTAAGATATAATTTCACGCAATATTTAATAACATTTTCATTTCATCACGATTGACTGCACTCATAATTCCTACTGAACAGCGACAGCCCTTCCTAAAGGGACTCGTCAGACCAAATTGTTGCGAACTCCACTCTTCTACGTCTCCAGTGTATCCTTAAGGATGTTGTTTGAAGTATCAGAGTTCAAGCGTTCTTGGTCACCGAGTCTGCTCATCGCGGTCGACGTAGATTAATCGACCCTGCCTTCGGAGGCCGTATTAGCTTTAACGGCATCCAGAAAATTGCACGATTTTTCCACTCACGCCCCTTGTTTTCACGTCCCCTACTGACAATATGAAGCCGAGTACAATAAACGATTGATTTGGAACATCCTTTGTTGGGTGAAGTGTGTTATGTTGTGTGGTGTGAAATTTGTTTTTTTTTTTTCGTTTTTGTTTTTGATACGATTTTAAAGAGTTACATTTGAATATGTATAAAATATAGATTTGGTAAAGTAACCTACATTTTTACGTGGTAAAAAGTAAAGCATATGTAGGTTTTATCTCGTGGTCAACTATATCTGTGACAAATTTAATTTAACTAAGGCTTGTATCGTGGACCAATAATAATATTCCATGCTAGTATTAATACGAAGAAAATTAAATAAAAACAATTTTTCCAGTATACAGGTTGTAAAAGACCAGTTATAATAATGCTGAATATTATTATACTACCTTTTCTAATTCTAGATTTTTTTTAAATATTTAACTATACAACTCTGGATTTATAATTGACTCTAACTGGCATTTTTACTATAAAATGTTCCCTTATGTTCAGAAGACGTTGAATTTGACGTTAATTTTCTTATCCAGGCTGATGAAAATAGGCCTGGTGTAAATAAGTATTATTACTTTAGTACCAAGCACAATATTTCCAATTATAATAAAATATAATATAATAATATCTATGGATGCTTCACACCACGTCAATCTCGCCCCGTGCTAAGTATCCGAAGAACTTGTGTTACAGGTACCAGACAACGGAAATATATTTAATACTTTTATACTATACACATATTTAAGATTTTTATTATATTATACACAAATTTAATACACATCCATGACCCAGGAACATTGAAAACTTTTTGTTCCCACTTCCCTCGGCGGGATTCGAACCCGCGAGCTCTCGTTCGAACACCAACGCGCTCAACCACTGCGCTACAGAGGTCGTCAAATAAAAAAATATATGTTTTTAATGAATTCCCAAATTGTCAAACTATGAGCGAACTAATGATGGTTTACGAATTATAACCAAGAGCACCTCTCTGTTTTTGTCGGGGCATAAAAAGAAACCTTAATGCATTAACGAGTAGTAAGCAGTATGTATGTAGTACACCAGTGAAAAATTACAATAACATTGTTGCATTGCTTGTTCCACACTCATATTTAAATATTTGTAAGTTGACGTAAAAATATGTGCAGCCAGTTCTTAATAACCCTTCGAAATAAAATACTTCTCTGCGGGGTGAATAACGCTTCGATTGTTGCGAGATGGTGCTCAGCCAGTGGCGAGTTATTGCCGTCGGCTGAGCTTCTCGATATATCACTTTATAAACCGTTTCGTACTTATCAAACGCTCCGTTCGAGTGTTAGTGATGGTACAGTTGGATGATGAGTGAAATATGCGTGTACTTTAGTTGTATTCTTTTGTTCAAATCCTTTTTAATAAAACTTCATAAAATGAGGTTTCTCAATTCGTCTTTACCTATATATTTTTATGTGTGTTCGCAGTCATGAAGACGAAGGACAGTTTAGGGAACTACTCGTTTTACAATTGCTACCTTGAAGTGGTTTTTAATATTTACATTTTCAAACCTTAATACATCAATATACTAGGTTTATCTATAACGGGTGTAAAAA
Source organism: Celastrina argiolus (assembly GCA_905187575.2). Lineage (NCBI taxonomy): Eukaryota > Metazoa > Arthropoda > Insecta > Lepidoptera > Lycaenidae > Celastrina > Celastrina argiolus. The sequence goes on from LR994589.1 coordinate 11,059,941, forward strand.
GAGCAGTCACTATAACCATGGACCAATTATACATTGGTCCATGCTATAACTTTGGGATATGATTATACTACCTTTTCTCATTTTAGAAATTAATTTTTATTTTCATTTTTTTACATCAATCAATGTTATTTTTGCGACAGACAAATAAGAAATGGTAAGAAGTAAAAAAAAAATTAAGTTTTTGACAACAAAAATATAAAAAAAAATACATTTCCAAAATAAGGAAAGGCAGTATAATCGTATCTCGAAGTAATATGCCTGCTCTTTTGAAATGACTGCTCTTTTTACACCCTGTATATTTGTATCTTTGTATCTATATTATGTATTAAAGTAAGAGCAACAGCTCAAACATAAAATAGAAAAACCATCGAAAGCTGTGATTAGTGCAGATCGTTACTTATTTGAATTTGCCAACATCTTCCTTTTGAAAATTCTCTAATAAACAAAGCTTTCAAACACGTTGCATTGCAACTTCCTAAATATTAGATTTAATGGCACTAGATATCGGTACTTTATGTTATATATTTTAATGCAAATAATATTGTATTTTAATAAATTAATGAGACATTATCGTTTTGGCTAATGACTTTGTTAATTGAGAATATTATCCGTCCCTCGTGGACCGTTTTACGCTTTGTGCGAAATTTTATATTTGCACAAACATTATGTCCGGATTGCAACAATATTTTTTTGTAATGGGACATTCACGTCGCAACGGCGTCGTATCGAGAGAAATATAATAAGCTTAGATGTTATTCAGTTTCATTCCACGGTGGAAGCCATTGTTGGCTGAACTCCCTCGGCCCTGCAATATCTCCACTAAAAGATTGTAAATACGCGTTTAATCGTCTATACTTCACAATTTGCTTCTGACATTATGCAGTAATAAATGGACAATTTAAAAGCGGCGCAACTGAAATTAAGCACCGCGAGATTAAAATTTAAACTTGTCATAAATAGTCAGTGTAGTATTTATGAATTGTTTATCGTCCGACGCGGTAGGTAGTGCAGGCTTTTGTACGTATGCTTTATGAATACTGTAAAGGATTTAGGTAATGTTTAAAACAGACTGTGGAGTAAAAGTAAATTAACTCGTTGCTGCCATATGAGATTCCTTTGGTGCTTCGATTAATATTTTATACTTTACCGTTTTATTTAAGAATATTCGTAGTCGAGTTCATCAAAATTGGAAATTAATTTTTGAAAGATCGAAGATGTTTTCGAGTTCCTTCGACGGAGTTATAAAATATTGAGCCAAATGGGTTCCTCGTTTTCATGTTACCACAAATATAAAATCTCGACTACCTCAATATGACACTAGTGTAGATTTACGAGGAGCTATTAGTCAAACAATACCGTTCCCGGCGAGATGGAATCGTAGATTGTCTACACCGAAGTCGTAGAATAAAATCTATCTCGTTGGAAATATCTGCACGTCAGATAAAGATCGCTCGAGATTGAGCTTGGGATTTTCTCGCGTCTGTATGGAAGTTGAATAAAATTTTGCAACGTGTACACTAGTGCCAGTCAATAGGGGAATGGTTTGGTTGAAAGTATAATTAATTGATTTTAAAACTATAATATCTTTTGCAATGTATTTGTGCTGTGGACTGAGCTGAATTTGGCGTTTGCTTCACACAGCTTTATAATATTTATTGTCCTCGGTTCGTAATGTAGGCACATATCACACTTTTTGGGGTAAAAGTGGTCTATGTTAGATGTGTTAATTCAGGCATTTAGCCTTTAGGCTCTAGATTAGCAGTGGCTAATCACTGCCATACAAAATTTCAACGAAATGCGGTTCCACGTTTTTGCGAGAAAGTACCTTAAATTTCATCATACTAGTAAACTTTCACATTTATAATAATAATAAGATTTAGTCAGGGTTCCCCCATACATTGTTTTCACTTGATTAGTATCAAGCAAATTTTTCGTGAGTACCATATTGATGAGTCGCCCAAGAATTTCTTGGACGGAACTCTTGTCTGTGGTAGCTAACAGAGATAGGAATAATAATTTTTGTGGAATTGGTGATTCCAAAATATCTATTTTTTTTTTGATAAATGTCAAGATAATGATCTTAATTATCCGAAAAAATATTTGTCCTACAAAATCTATGGTTTCATCAATGAGTTCCCTCTTGCCAACTTGTATCGATAACGAGGTCATCTTAAATTATTAGTAGCCAACTGATTTTCTTTTTATTACTTAGTTAATATTAATGTTATTCAACAGACGTAATTATCCTACCAATTTCGTGGTAGGTTATCCCGGTCCTACGCTCGAAAGTTGAGCATTTTTTTTTATCCTTGTTAACTCTGATAGCTACCACAATCGAGAGTTCCGTCCAAGAAATTCTTGGGCGACTCATCAAAATGAAGCTTCTCAAGAAAAATTTGCTTGATACTAATCAAGTGAAAACCATGTATGGGGGAACCCTGACTAAATACTTTTGATCAATGAGGTTGCTACTTAATTCCTAACTTCGCTTGGATCAACATAAAACTTTACCTAGTTAGTATGAAATTCAAACAAAAAGTATTTCTATAGTATGGTATTACCAAAATGACCGCTGCGTGTTACGCGAGTTAATAATTCAAAGGCCACATAATGTTAAAATTAGATATCAAATTGAGCGAAGTGCTCGCCCAACGTACGTCACGTTTGATTGACAAGCGTCAGGCTTTGATTTAATATGCCTACACTATCGCGAGAGCGGTCATGCTCTGCTGTATTTTAATGTGTCAGTTCACGAATTGTGTCCCGAAACTGACGTGTCGAGAATACTAAATTAGTATTAAATCCCAGCTGTATTGCACTAATTGTATTGCGGGTTTGTTTTTTGCAGATTTTAATGTGATTGTTAGGTAAATATATCTGTTAGGTATTAATAGTTTTACTGGATGTATCCTGTGAGTACGCGCAAAGCGGTACATTTTACTGATATATAAAGTTAATCTAAAGTAGTACCTATCTACTAACTATCATACCTAACTTCACCAAAATCTATTGATATACAAGGTGTAAAATGAGTGCGATAATACTTTAGGGTGTGTATTTGCTTCCTATGCAGATTTTACTGTGAAAGTACCAGCGCTGAAAAACTTACTTTTGACTTTCAAGTTTGTATGAGAAATGCCCTAACATTTTATAATTTTAACATTTTTATAATCATAATTTAAAATTATTATTATAAAAATGTTAAAATTATAAAATAACATTTTATTTATATTCATCATTTTATAATAATATTAACATTTTATAATAAAAATTTAAAAGAGAGTACCTTTTTCAGCGCTGGTACTTTCACAGTAAACTCTATATACGGGACCCATACACGCCCTAAAGTATATTATAACTCATTAATATTATAGCCTATTAGTCCGGTCAAATTAGCATAAAAATAGGGGTAAGGTTACATTAATTCGCACCTAGCTAAAAATTGGCATGAATGTTGGGAACCTTATTACACACAATTTATCAATTATCCACATCAATCCCAATTGTGGAAAAAAAGTTATTCAAGGTCAAATGTTGCCAAAATCGGTTTTTTGAGTTTTCCAGCTAAACGGTAAGTTTTATCATAAAAATAGGTGAGACAGAAATATTCATCATGCAATTATCTATATAAATTGCTTATACACTTTTTTTGTAAGAATCACCGTTTCTGAGATATCGATAAAATGTAGAAAAAGTTTTGTTACTCATAATATTATGCCACCGCCTAGGTTTCCGCGCCACCCGCTAGGTAGTGTACATATGGCGCGTTTTTTCCGTGGTTACCCCGGTAGGCCTATTCCACGATCTATTGTGGTTCTGTTGAGTTAAAAAGCTATTGTATTAAATTGACAATCGTAATATTGTAAATGACAAGAGCAGCTCAAATTTCTCATTAATTACACCGCTCTTGTCATTTACAATAGGCATTACCATATTATATTTATTTTTCATATACTTACGTATTTAAGATTTTTATTATATTTAACACATTGTTTAATCTCGTCCATGGTTTGCGTTTATGTCTCTGGAGCCTTTGTAAACTTTTTGCTACATGGGCGGGATTCGAACCCTTGACCCCCGTCTTAAGCGCGAGTCACTATGCAGTCAAAGTGAAAAGTCCCTCAGTCCCTTTTCACGGGAAACCTTTCTTGCTTTGGATTTCTCGGGACGCAACATTGCCGCGAAACGAAGGAAATTAATGGCGCTAATGTAGAGACGCCTTTAGGCCTCAGCCTCGAATTTTGCGGACAGCGGGGCGGGAGCGGCGGCGGCGCGGGAGCGTCAGGATCTTTTGCGTAAAATCAAATGGATCGGTTCTCGAAAACAGCGGTGCGGCAGTGGCGCGGGAGCGGGTAAGTGGTAACGAGTACCGCACCCGCGCCGCCGCCGCTCCCGCCCCGCTGCCCGCAAAATTTGAGGCTGGGCACACATTGGGGATGTTAATTTCTTTTTTTTTTGCGAATCCGCAACAGAAACACACGTTCATTACACAGTTTCGTGAGGCGTTAAGTAATGATCGTGCCGGAGCCGCGCGTGCGAGCCGGTCCCGCGTTTAGTGATTGATGACAATTTAAATTGCGACATATATAAATTCCCACACATGAACAATTTGTCGCGTCGCGCAAACAATGCTCGCGGGTACAATTCCGCAAAGTAAATAGCGTGTAGTTGTTTATTTATATTTTTACGTGTTTAATTTACGTGTGTCTCTGGCCGGCGGGTTTTGTGTGGGGTCACATACGAGAATATAAATAAATCCTTTTTTACGACCTCCGTGGCGTAGGGGTTGAGCGCTTTAGTGCTCGAGCGAGTGGTCTCGGGTTCGAATCCCGCCGAACAAAAAGTTTTCAATGTTCCTGGGTCATGGATGTGTATTAAATTTGTGTATATTATAATAAAAATCTTAAATATGTGTATGGTATAAAAAGTAAAAGTATTAAATATGTTTCCGTTGTCTGGTACCTGTAACGTGATGTAACAAAAGTTCTTCGGATACTTAGCACGGGGCCAGATTGACGTGGTGTGAAGCGTATATAAAAAAAAAAAAAAAAAGGCTAGCGCAAGTGGGCCAATTTCATATTTCTCGCATAATTTCTGTAAAACGTTGCTTCTTATCTAGTACCTAAGATGTGGTTATTATGAAGATTCATTTCATACTTAGGCTTGGTACACACTAGAGTAGTTTGATAGTAGTAGTGCGTTCCTCTAGAAACACATTATATTTTGTTAACGGGCAAATGACCACCACTCATTCCCACTACTGTCTGTTGTTTGTGATAAACTGCATTACTGCATGCTAATCGATCTTTGTGCTGATTTCGCCAATGTACAGATTACATAGTTATCGTGGAAGGATTTAGTACACTTTGGACCCGGTAGATGGCGCTGCAGTCAATGCGTCAAGAAACTTAATTCTCAGGCGGTTCGCCGGGACAGCAAGTGATATATTTTAGTGAACTTTGAGTCTCACATATGGAAATATAGAAGTGGTAACCAAATATCAACTTTAGTTTTTGTTTCTCCGATCGATATTCTAGCACTGTTTTACACACAAACCGCATATACCCCATATTATTGCTAAATCTGAAGGGAATAGGAACTTGGTAAGTATTTATGTAGAACTACAGTGGAAAAGTCACTTGAGAAAAAAGACAACAACATAGAGTATAGTAGCAGTTGGATATAAATGTTTTTTTATTAATGTAGTTTTTAATGTAGTAACCACAATTAATGTAGAGCGTGAACAAATAAAAGTAATAATAATAATATCTATAGACGCTTCACACCACGTCAATTTGGCCCTGTGCTAAGTATCCGAAGACACCTGTAACACAAGTGTTACAGGTACCAGATAACGGATAATATATATTTAATACTTTTATACTATACACATATTTAAGATTTTTATTATTTTAATACACAAAGGAGAAAGCCCACTCTCCATAGTGTCTCAGGCCCAATGTGGACATCAAAAAATCGCATTAAAAATGAATGTTCTAAAATCATAATAGTAATAGATATCTGAGAAAAAAACTTAAAATGGCGCCATTATTGTAGAAATATTTTTTTTTTACTTTTTGTCTATTTTATTTTCAAGGCCTTTTTCGAATTTTCAATAATTTATATTAGTAAGATATAATAAGATAGCCCTTGTTGTAGCGCAAGACTTTCAGTTATTGCTACCCATCAATTGTGGCAAACAAGATTATCGCTTGACACCTAAAACATATTAACATTAATGATAAATATTTTCAACAGTAAAAGATTTAACGATTAAACCATGATGACGAAATAATAGAAACATTTTATTATAATATTATGATTAGGTACCTGCTGCGGTGCAACCCACTGCTGTATGGCACTCAATTCTTCGGGCTCTAAAATACAGTTCTCGGTAACATTATTACCACAACATATACAATGTTTTTCAGACATATCATTTTATGTATGCACAATCAAATAGCGTAATCCTTTAATCCAGGGCCAAGTAATCGTAGAAGGAGAAAACAAAACTAGTAAAACAGTGCCAAAGTCGTACGTGGAAAGCTGAAACAAGTTCAGGCGAGAAAGCCAGATTGCGGTGCAAAAAATCGAAAACAAAACAAAACGCATCCACATTGAGCATTGCACAAAAATGAAATTTCAGTCATCAGTGTTGCCGCTTGTCGCAAAAAAATGAAATCGATAAATCGGTTACGTAAAAAACAATCGATATAATATGATTTTTTATTCATCTTTATCGTATAAAGTAACAAACGTAAACATTGGTTTTAAGATAAATGTTTTCTTTTGATATTAATTCTTTACAGAATTACCAACAGTAGCCCGTTATTTGTATTTTACATGAGTTTATTTTATTTGTTTATAAATCGATATTCGGATTGATTGATTAGAGTAAAGATATTTTATCATCGGGTAACATTTCACCTCAACATTTTATTTAGGTTCCAAATAATTCAATAAAATTCCTTTTTTTATTGAAACATTACTGATTATAGTGGCGGTTATTTGAATGTTATCAAAAATCATGTCTCTTTATGGTACATTTCTGGAGAAATTAAGTCTTCTTAAGATGGCTGTCCGCTCTGGGCCTGAAATGGGCTTTCTCCTTTAATACAAATCCATGACCCAGGAACATTGAAAACTTTTTGTTCCCTCGGCGGGATTCGAACCCGCAACCTCTCGGTCGAGCACCAACGCGCTGAACCACTGCACTACGGAGGTCGTGGTCGTCAAAGTCGAAAACGACTAACAAATAACATTATATGTAGATTCAACCATAATATGTTAGGCTAACAATAGAATCTCCGAGGCACGCTTACAAATGTCAGTATTATTCATACATAAAGTGATGTACCTATAAATCATTTTTACCCTCGCGATATCACTTATCGAATTTATTTATCGACAATCGATATTAATCTATGTTCTCGCGGACGCAGACATTGAATTCGCGGTGCGACGCATAAATATTAAAATGTAGTATTGTCTCCGTGTTTTTGGCGAATAAGGGTCCCAGTTGCATATTTTGAACACTCGCGCTGGCTCGACGGCCGGGTAAACCGATAAGCCACCTGATTTACGACTTATAAAGCGACACTTCCGCAGGCTTAGTTGCGAGATTTATACAATGCGTTTCAGCAGTGACAATTAATGAGTCATCTAGCTATATTATGCGGTGCTTACACTACGAAATTGCTTGCCGAGGCTTACAATGTCGGTTGTGTTGTGTGGTCTATACTCGATCTAATTGGAAGACTATGTTAAGCACTATATATAAATACTACTGTGGGTATACAATATAAGGTTTTATATACATAAAATTCGTAAATATTAAGAACATCTTATAAACATCAAATTGGTACTTCGTCTATTTTAGCAGATTGGTTTTGCTCAGTTTGAGCTGGCGTGATGGTATGTTAATACAATTTTAAATGATATACAATTTTTAGGTAAAGCTATAAAAATATAACATTAGATTGCACGTTTTGCAAAGGCCATTATTTTCCCATCTGCTATGAATCATTTTTATACGATATTTAGTGAAGCATTACAATTTTAGCATTAGGTACAATAAAGCCATTTTCGTAAGAAATAATTATTTACGATTCCAAGCTTGTATTTGTGTTATTAAAACACATTTTACTCCACAGTCCAGACTACCACTAAAGTCAAAATTAAAAAAAAAATGTAATTTAATTAAAAATAACTAAACCTCTGATTTAATCGATATCGGAATGGTCAAATTACTATTCTTGATTGCGTCTTTCAATTTAAATCTCAAGAATTGATATTGAGACCATAGTACTCGTTATTACTTAACGTCGCTTTGTTCCAACTAATTGAAATTCGCTAGCACAAAGTACTCGGCCAATATTGACACAACTCGCCTCTATTTGCCCAACTTAACTCATCACGAATGTATTAATATGACTTGTAAGTCAATCTTGTAACTTGTAACTAACTTCACTGTGATTGCGTCTCGTACATTTATGAATACAATCTATATTATATATTTATATGTGAAGCAAAAACTTGGGTACCGTTTAATTTTGCGAACATACGTGTATTAAAATGCCCACACTTATAGTTTATAGAGAGAAAAACGTTAGAAATACTTAAAATTAATGAAAAATTTAAAACCACGCCCTACCTCACTTACACCATTTACTCTAACTGTAGGCTTAACACGTGTTATGTCAATATTTCTTTTAGATTCCATACACAAAAAAAAAATATGCGTATCTAAAAAGGAACAAAGGATACCGGAGGCTGTGGATATAGTCAGTAAGTCTGATTAGGACAATGCAGGCTGATTACTTGATTTGACTGACAAGAAAGATGCTCTATGCATCGAATGGGTATATAAAAAGTAAACTGATCTCTTGCCAGTTGTGTCGCTCAACCTATAAATGAGAGTTTGGGAAGAGAACTGTCTCTTCCTAAACTGCAACACCAGCCATCGCTCTTGTGTTTTGGGCACACACTTGGGTACCAGTACCTGTTTTTTAGCTGGTCTGGTTTCATTGAAACCGGCCACCGTAACAGGAATCGAATGGCGGGAGCTATTATTACTAGGCACATATTGGCCAAAGCATTAAATATTTTAAGTATTGAAAACTCTCCACAATAATTAAGTCCCAAGATTTTTTTAATTAATTACACTTTTTTAGTTTTAAAAACGTCGTTTTGGTCCCCGACCGGGGTTCTATTCACTCATTTGATTTAATGAAGTAAGAAACATTTTGGATATAATTTGTCGGGCATGTTTATTACTGTTTAATATTAATAATATGTGTACAGTTCTTTTGGTGAGTCCATAAAGGAATACGTAATCCAGTTTGTACGGCAATAAACTGTTTGTATTTCTATAGCGCGTTTATTTATTTATGATCTTCTTATGCAATTTTATCAAATATATTGTAAGATACGACGACGTTTATGGGAGCCACTAAATATTTTATTGTTGCGCTTATAATTGCAATTTTGAATCGTGTATTTAGCTAATTTATTAAAAATGTAATAAATTTTGAGTGTATGAATTTTAAATAATATATTTTTAACTTGCTTAAATATCATCCATCAATGACACGTTGTGCCATTTTTGTATTTATTTACTAAAATTTAACAATTAAAGATTTTAGTATAATACTTAGTATTTTCAGTGCAAATGCTTAAGTGTATTTTTAATCTATTTTTTTATTGCACCAACAAAAACAATTTTTCAGTTTTGGAAAATTGGATTCTCATTTTATAATACAACAACATCTTTTAAATAGCTCTCGAATTCATATCCCAAATAAAAGTGTTGAAACTCCTGTGGTGCAGCCAAATATCTGAAAAACTTTATTTTATTATACCTCATATACCTACCTAATTTGTATGATGTAAACTAATAAATTATCTACAACCTTGTTTCTTTTTTTCTATTATATGCTCAGCTCAAATGTGTCTTTATTACATTGTTACATTGTAACATTCTTTAACAAAATTATTAAAGTTGAAAACATATTTTCATTAATCCACTCCAAAGCTAATCGATAACCAGACACATTTTAATTCCTTAACGAGATGACTTTAAAACTGATAGGTGTTTAACAACAGTGCGTAAATCAGAGGAGCGTAAAAATTCTTACAAAATAGCCGCTTTAATGAGGGACGTTGTAAAAATCGTTTTTATATCGGATTTATTGTCAATAAACGTACAGCCCGGCTTCGAGGCTTTGTTGGTTTTAGTTCGAAAACTTATATTCCTTTGAGGAAATCGATTAAGTCGAGTTCCCTCGTAAGTTTAATATTTTTATGACTATCATAATTTTCGAAGTTGGTCCTATCCAGGAATTTTCGAATGATTTCAGTTTAGTTTGTCGTTGTTGGGAATCGGGGTAGGTATGTTGTTAGTAATGTAAGATTGTAATGTAAATCATGACCAAAATTTATATCTATTTTTTATGGGAATATGTAAAATGTATCTATGTTAGTTAGAATTGTGTAAGTAGTTCAACTTGTTTGGGACATAAAATAATATGCCGTCCCGTAAATGCATTTCTCTCTCTTCTTTTTTCGCGTTTGTGGCCAGTACTAAATCGAACAATTCATCCACATTTTAATATTTTATACAAATTATTACCTATCTGAAAGTAAACTATTTCAAATTTGAATCAATGTTAGCAATAAGTGCATACACTTTTCATAGTTATTATAAACATCGTCATAGCAACTTTCCAAGTAGCAGTTGCAAGTTATATTTTTAACGTAAAATGTTAAAGCATAAGCGAGCGAAAGTTGACGTGAACGAAAAACTAACAAGTTACAGGTCCTTTGAGTCCCTAATGGGGTAAGTTTAGAAGAAAATTCGCCGTTGAAATTAGCTATGTATCACTTTGTACTTGGAGCGTAATCAAATTTGTAAAGGCTCCAAGATGCAAATATTTGAGAGGCAGGAGATTGAAAACTCATAAAAAGTGTGCGAGATCAGCTGTGTGCCTAATGTATTGGAAAATACATCAAACGCCACGGTAAATGCTTAGTATCGTGTGCTGATAACGCTGATTTTACACGTTTATGCTCTCTTTACATTTCATTATACACAGGATTCAGGGACGTCCCACAGATCTCGCGCGTTGAACTCAGATGTAAGTTTAGGCGATTTTTTATAATTAAGTTAGTAGATAGTATGTACTTTTTTTTTTAAAGTAGGTACATACTTACTTGTATTTTTTATAAAAGGTATAACCTGACTAGTGACTACGTTAGTTATATTACCTTTCTAATTCCTGCGATTAAAAAATAATAAAATATGGTAAAAAATGAAAAACACGTTTCTAGAATGAGAAAGGTAGTGTAATCATATCCAAAGTAGTAGCTGGTCTTTTTACACCCTTTATAGTTTAGGTTAGCCCAGATATACTAATAATATTAAGTACTACGCATCTATTGATATTTGACTCGTTTATTAAAATAAAATCAGTAGTTTAGGCGTCATGGTGGAACCATACTTGTATCATGTATGTCAATGGCCTCAGCGGCGATGAATAATTTTATTACTTGTTATATTTTTTCACTTTACACGATATGTATTTTAGAGCAAACTACGAATCGGTCTTTGTTCTAGTCCATTCATTGAAGATCACTATAAAGATTAAAGATCTGTATTACCTAGAATACAAGTAGATATAATACAATAATGATTAAAAAATGTATTAGTAATTAATTATCAATAACACAAAAAACTCCTTAAAAATAACATATATAAATTAAAACTATTTTAGGTATATTATTTGGCTGTCAACGGCCATATTGATTGGCAGACAACGGTCATTGAGTAAAGTGACCATTAAAGCTTTACAACCTGTCACTTTTAACGATTCTGTCATTCCTTTTAGTTCTAGCGTCAAAGATCTCGGACTGAATATAGACTCCACTCTTGACTGGAATTCCCAAATTTTCCACGTATCACAGAAGGTTACAGGGTCATTGCGAACACTATATCGATTAAAAAACTTCCTACCGACAGCGACCAAGACCTTGCTAGTTCAGACGTTGATATTTCCAATTATTGATTATGGCGACGTGTGCTACTTCGATCTCAACGCGGATAAGCTTAATAAACTCGATCGCCTCATTAACTGCTGCATCCGATTTGTTTTTAATTTAAAAAAATACGATCACGTTTCTTCCTACCGCTCTAAGCTGCACTGGTTGCCAATAAGGCAACGACGCTCGGCTCGAGCATTGTGCACGCTGTACTCTCTCCTACACTCTCCTCATTCTCCTGTCTATCTCTCCTCTCACTTTCAATTTCTCTGCAGCAGTCACGATAAAAATCTCCGTTCTGCAAATAATGCTCTTCTCCTGTGTCCGTCCCATAAGACCAGCCTTATGCACTCTTCTTTCAACATTCAGGCTATTTTACTTTGGAATGCTCTCCCCACAGAAATAAGGATGTCGTCAACAAAAGATACTTTCAAACGTAAGGTTCGTAGATGGTATCTCAAACTCTTGGCAGAGTCTTAGTGCGGTTTATCCTTGCTGTCATCATGATTCATATTGTCTTTCATAATTATGGATCATAATATATATTATATTTAATTATATTTGTATTTATTATTATATAATATGTAATACTTATTAAATTTGTATCTATTACTAGTATTATTTTAGTATGTGTTATAATCTTTATTTATTATATTGTTGTATAATATATTTTATATGTTTCATTATTTTTTTACGATTTAATAATTAATGTAAATTATTCATTTAGTCTTTACATGTTTTCGTCTGTACAGGTAATACATCTACTTATTTTTATCTCTAAATCACCTAAAGGTTGACTGGTAGATAATGCCTTAAGGCATTAAGTCCGCCTATGTACAAATGTGCATGATGCATAAATAAATAAATAAATAAAATTATCTAAACTATAAACTAAACAAGTAATAAAAAAGGCTATATGTAAAAAACTATATCTAAATCGGCGGCCGCTGGTAATGTACCCAAAAGACTGGCAGTATTACCTCGCTGTATCGCTAAACTGATACGTTGGCCGAGGTAAGCGCCAGCCCTTGGGTCGTTTGTCTTTTCCGTGAGTCTTTTAGAAAGGTCTTTCAAAAGGCGTTTAGCACTGGGACCCCATGGACCCAAAGTTTCGACACTCGTTTCTGTTCCTCTTAGTAGAGTAAATTACCAAAAAGAGTTAAACATAATTTATCAAATTGCTGAGGCGAATGGGTACAATCCCAAAATAATTGATAATATGTTAAATATTAAAAATAAAAAGGAATTGGTTAAGTTTTTGTACGCAGGGACCTCTGATAAGGAAGTAGTTAGATATAAGTCCAGTTTGACCTACATGGGTGAGGTATCTGCACGTTTATCCAAAATAATGAAAAATAAAGATAGCATGTCGCATTTAGGACGAATAATACTTTAAAAAATCAATTATGTAATAATAAAGACCGGATTGATTTAAAGTATCAATCAGGTGTATACAGAATCGATTGTCCTGAATGCGACAGTGTATACGTAGGTCAGACTGGACGTAACTTTGAGACTCGGTATAAAGAACATATCGCGGCTTATAGAAATGGTCATCATGATAAATCACATTTTGCCAAACATCTTTTAGATAGTAGTCACAATATACCAGATGGTCATTCCTATAAGATATTACATAAATGTGATAAAGGCTTTCGACTGAGCGTGTTGGAACAGTTAGAAATAATTAAAGTAAAGAACAACAATAGAATTGCATTGTTGAATGACCAAACTAACCTTACTTCGTCACCTCTTATTAACTTGTTTGGTGGGGGTACTAGTTGGTAGGGGTAGTAGCTGTAGGGAATATAAGGCGGTGTTTTGGCGGGCGGCATCACTTAACGAACATTGTTCGCAGAGTCAACATCCTGAGGATGCTCCGGGGTCGGAGCGAAACGCGCGTCGAGTTTTGCAACCTGCATGGTGGTGGGACTTTGCACGATCGTGTTAACATTATTGCTTGTGTGGTGGTGGTGTTTTCATGTTTTTTGCTTGCGAGTGTACGCATAAGCAGTGTGGGAGGAGGGAGGTTCATCAAACGCATGCCTATGCGTACACTCACTCATCTGCTTGCAGGTTGTGGTTATAATTGTTTCGCGGGATATTGCTAGATATAGATAATATATTTAAATTGTCGTTTATGGAGGCATGGCGAGACTGACGGCCGGCACTGCGACGGTCCATGATGTCCCTGGCGGTCCACCGTGGCACCACAATGGCAGAGATGGGGTTCGTTTATGGCGGTACCTAATCGAAGGCTAACTGATAATGAAAAAGTGTGGTTATCCAACAAAGTTCCGATATTGGATGACGGGAGTGCTTGGAGCCAGTATCCCGATTCTGGCTCAGCGGACGCTAAGAGGCGGGCGCGATCAGCCGGGGTGCAGCAATTTAACAGGTCTGAATGTGCCAAATTAAGTTGTGGTTCATCCCAATTCTTTTGGATGTGGGGTTGGACTGGAATTTCGTCTGAGCAAAGACCACGCCAAGTAATAATGGCTTCCGGTAATGAGTCAATACCCACGCAGCCTAAAGAATTGAAAATAATAATTGGTGAAAAGTTTATGGATACTATGAGCTGATGACAGAAAAGCAGGAAGGGAGACACTGGACACCTTCCTGATGCCCAAACCGCCAAACCTAATTGGGAGAACGGCTTGGACCCAGGAAGTGTCGGAGATAATATTGCAGTTAAGAACATTTACTAATGTGTTTTTCAAGGTGAGGTCTAATTGTGAGAGAAAGTTAGGAAAACTCCATAGTGGACAGCATCTAAGAACGTACATTAATTTGGGCACAAACAGACAGAACCGAATGACTTGATATGCCATGTGGGAATTTAGTGTAGTGAGTTTGCCGGAAGATTCTGAGAATTTATGATTTTGTTCCGAGATTGATTAAAATAATGTTTAGCAAAATAGTTTAGATCAGGTTAATCATATTTATTCTGTGGCTTGATTGACAAAAGTGGTCAACTTTACAATCTCTTAATTTGTTTTTATACGCTTTCCTTTTTTGGTAATTATGGGCTCATATCAATTTTAGGGTTCTGTAACTCAAAAGGAAAAAACGGAAGAGATTTTGCCACAAAAACTAATATTTTGACACTCACAATAGAATTAAAATTCAAAGGGTGACCTAGAAACGCATAGAATATTATATTGGACAAGCAATATCGTTATGAGTAAAATAGTATAATAATGGATTCTCAAACTTTTATCAACCACTTTCAGACTAGACATGCGAGAATCTATTGGAACTATTTATAATATTCGTACTATAGACCTTTGGGTGAGTCCGACTCGCCCTTGTCCGGTTTTTTACTAAATATACTACAAGTGGGTTGTTTTATCACACGTAGCCATTTAAAACACCATTAAATACGAGTATTATTTCGTTTGGGCTTGTCTCTTTTGATTATATCATTTTAATTCAAATAACTGGTTTTCATTTTCATATCATAAAATCATTATAAAAAGCCAATTTCGCGCTAAATTTGTTTTTATTGCATTCTACAGATTTATGAAACATTTATATTCATTCAAAATCAGGGTTTTAATTAATAACAATTTAAAATCATTATAAATTTTATAATAGTAATAACACTAAATGATTATGAATTTGTTTGCGAAAACTTATATCGGGTATGTCGTAACCCACTGAAATAAAAATAGCATTTCGATTGGGAGGACATAAAACTGGATGAATGAAGTTGAAGTTTGAAAAGTTTTATTGATTAGTAGCATGACCAACATTTATTTCATTGCATTTATTCAATGACTACCTCTGTGGCGTGTGGCTTAGTGGTTAACGCGTTAGCACTGAAGCCGGGGGGTCGCTTGTTTGAAGCCCGTTTTAAGGAACCGAAAATCAAATATGTGTATCTATAGGTAATACAAAATATGAAATATTAATATAAAAATATAAATATTAAAAGTATTAGCGAAGGACCAGTTGGTGGTGTCAATATAGAATAAAAGTTTGTCATATAAAATGCTATTGTTACTGATTGATCTGTTAAATTTCAAGGTCCATTGCGCTAAATTAAACGCTTTAAAATAAATCAAAGAAAATATTGTGACTTTTCAATTATCGCCTTCTAATCGCATGACTTTTGCTCGGCTACAACGCAAAGCCAAAGGCAATAGGTATTATACATAATAGTATAATTAAAAAATAGAATAAAACTAGTTATCATGCGTAGTTTTAGAGCAAAATCGCCCTAAAGGCTTGAAGTGTAGGAGGCAACCAACGTTGTGTAATTTAATCGATATGACTAATCCCATATCGGCCATCTTTGAATATCTGATTAGCCTGTCTCCGCCAGTTGATGTGGCGATTTAAAACGCGAAACCTTTTTGTCCGACGTCGGAACGTCCGACCGTCCGTCAAAGATGCATCGTTCCGATTTCGGCGTCTGCAGAATGTTACCTTATTTGCGAGAGCACGGGAGCGTGAATGTATAGTCGGGGAAATTAATGTTTTATTTTACCATTCGCACTATACTACTACTTTAGTTGCATTATCATCCAGTCTATATTTTTGTTCAATGCTGAGTGCACACGTTGCCCGATGAGGTGAATGGTATCGAACACTAATTTTAGAAGTATAACTAGCTATGAATCATTCTATTTTTTCGACTGTACAACGACCTAAAGTTCTTATTTTGAATATTTATTTGACGCAGGTCTGAACGATGACGGTTTTCGTATAATGCGCTAAGTGGAATCATCATAAGCATATATTTGTTTGACATATCTTCCTTTTCTTTTTTCTTGCTTATTTTTCCTCAAGCTGAAAGTAGGAGGAATTATTTTGGCAGTCGAACAAAATATGTACATACATATTTTGTTCGACGTATCACTTAAACTAGATTGCGGATTTTATTAAAAATGTACCAATAGATTTCTAATAACTATAATCAACGTGTAACAAAAATAATGTACGTAGTCTGTTTAAACAGTGGTTACTTTATCATATGCAAATAAAGAACCAGTTCTTACATTACCAGCCCTAACTTCACATACTCTACATTTTAGTCTAAACTAGATGTTTGGCCGTTTTATTTCACACAAGATGAATGAATGCGTATGAAATCTTCGTGACGGTTGCAAAACTGAAATGTAGAGTATCTGATACACAGATAATATTAGAGACACTTTTTTTCACAAAACTATTTAAAAAATAGGAAACATTCACATCTTTCCAGACTTGTTTGTAACACGGTATTACTTTCCAGTTCCCACACGATTGAAATTCGATTTTGTTTCCACTTATTTTATATACATTTTGTACATCAATTAAATGATGTTTACTGTAGGCCTCTCGAGATTATCGTTACAAATATCTGTCGCATCTGAATCCACCGACACCACAATATTTTATTAAAAGTTCAGAGATTTTATTTCAAGATAAAAACACGCTTTATCTGCAATAAAATTAAATCTAACATATAATTACGGATTCGTTTAAAGAATTTCGGTTTTGTCACTATTTTATTTCTTTATTTAGCACTCATAATCGTTAAATAAATATCACAAGCGATACCAATCATTAGTTCTCATTTACATTTAGATTGTCTGTGTTTGTTGTTCGGCTAGAATTGGTTTTGGATTAGACTAATACTTGTTTTAATTGAGTTTGTTTTATCTATCACTGAATACTTTGTGGTTATGTAAAATTAATTTAAATAAAACTCGATAATTTTCTTTTGAGATAGTTTTTGAGGTTTAATTTTCAAAATCCAAATTTTTTCGAAAAATTATATAGCCTATGTTACTCGCGGTATTATCACCAATTGATTGATACCTCATTTATTAAAATCGGACCAGTAGTTTAGCCGCTACGAGGAAACATACATACATACATACAAACATAATATAATACATACATACATACATACATACATACATACATACATAGACTGCCAAAGTCATTATCTTCCTTTTGGCTTCGCCGAAGTCGGGTAAAAAAATGGTAAAAAAAAAATACTCTTTATGTTGATAATTAATATGTTGAGGCGGAAAAAAAGAATTAAATAATTATAAACAAAATTAAAATAATTAAATATCTCCCGAATGGTCTAGCAGTGGACGTGCTGACTACTGATGATGATGAAGCAGGGGCTTTCACACAAAACCGCGATACGATGCGATACGATGACGTGTCTCTTATTTTTACACATTGATAATTAGAGATGCGGCATCATATTATAATAAATAATAATATGTATAATATCTATGGACGCTTCACACCAAGTAAATCTGGCCCCGAGTAAAGTATCCGAAGAACTAGTGTTACAACTTACAGGTACCAGCCAACAGAATACTATAAACAAAAATTTAATACATGACCCCAGAAACAGAAAACTTATTGTCCCTTTGCCGGGATTCGAACCCGCAACCTCCAGCTTGAGCACTAACACGCTCAACCACTGCACTACAGAGGTCGTCAATCGCATCGTATCGCGGTTTCGTGTAGCTGTTCTTTGACTAGTTGCTCCAAGTACCGGGAATCGGACCCAAGGTCTGCGGAGTCTAGAGCTTAACTCTAAACCAATAATAGAACAAACTCTGAGACACTGAACAATGTGTAATCTCTATATTAGTGTTAATGGAACAAGACGACGGCGTAATGCAGCAGCCGCCATCAGTCAACACATTAGCGAAATTTGAGAGGCGGCTTTATTTATCATTAATTAATTAACCCACTTCGCCAAGTAGTTGGCACACATCATCTCGGGAACGTGTTGTCACATCTCTCGATAAAGTTTATTCGCCAGATAGAGTATAAGGTGTAGTAAGTAAGGTGATTATAACTATATTAACTACTAGCTGTGCCCGCGACTTCGTTCGCGTGGTGTTTGTTTGACTTAAACCGTTTATGCAGCGCATGCAACGAAAGTCTCCAAATGTAAATTGTTTGTTTGTTTAAACGCCGCGACGCCCGACGCCGCAACGCCCAACGTCGAGACGCCGACGCCCAACGCCGCGACACCCGACGCCCAACGCCGCGACGCCTAACGTCGCGACGCCGCGATGCCCTACTCAGACGCCGACGCCCAACGTCGCGATGCATAAAGTCGCGACGCCGACGCCCAACACCGTGACGCCCAACGCCGCGACGCCCGACGCCGCGACGCCCAACGCCGCGACGCCGACGCCCGACGCCGACTTTCACTCCGACGCTGCGCTGCTGGCGCAGACCGCCAAATTTTTCGGCGTCGGCGGTCTACTCTCGGTGCGCAATTCCAACTCGCACTTGCCCGATTTTTTATTTATTAATTACCATATGCTTGCAGTATAAACGATGTCGAAATTTCCGAACGTATATCTTCAAAGACTAAGTAGTAGTGGTGGTAGTTAATATTTAAAATTGGTTCACAAACGACAAAGACGATCTCTTCGTTCGAAGTTCGAAATCCACGAACAAACATAAAAAAAACATATATTTACGAATTGAGAAACCACCTCCTTTTTTGGAAGTCGGTTAAAAATACTATGTTGATTATTTCATGTTACAATCTACCTTTGTGCCAAGTTTCATTTAAGTACGTTGAGTAGTTTGGCTGAAATACCGTCAAATAGGTAGTTATAATTTTTTGAAGATCCCACGGGAACCCTTTGGTTTTTTGGGATAATAATTTCCAATAATGCTCTTCAGGTCATAAGCTACCTGCCTGCCAAATTTCATTTAAATACGTTGAGTAGTTTGGCTGAAATACCGTCAAATAGGTAGCTACCATATTTTGAAGATCCCACGGGAACCCTTTCGTTTTTCGGGATAATACTTTCCTATAATGCTCTTCAGGTCATAAGCTACCTGCCTGCCAAATTTCATTTAAATACGTTGAGTAATTTGGCTGAAATACCGTCAAATAGGTAGCTACAATTTTTTGAAGATCCCACGGGAACCCTTTCGTTTTTCGGGATAATAATTTCCTATAATGCTCTTCAGGTCATAAGCTACCTGCCTGCCAAATTTCATTTCATTCCATACAGCGGTTTTAGCGTGATGCGATGACAAACATTCCCATACGGACAGACAGACAGACAGACAGACAGACATTTTTTTCAAAAATGTTATTTTTTGGTTCTGTGGCTCTTATAGACCCCCTTTTTTTGATTTTCACTTAAATATTCTTATTGTACAGACATGACCCCTCTACAGATTTATTATATGTATAGATTAATATGGTGCGTTCGACAATCAACAGTATAATAATAGATAACGTGTCCCATACAAAAACAAGGCTAAAATCTGTCCGCGTGATGCAAATCAGGTATGTTAGGGAGCTCCGTAACCGAAACTATCGGATATCCGGTATAAAATATTATCCGTAACCGTAACCGAATCCCAAATAAAAGTTTTGCTACTGTAAAAAGGACCCCAAAATTTTATATCCGTAACCGAAACTATCCGAAACAAACGGATAATCCCAAATAATTTAATATCCATATCCGTATCCGTATCCGAAACGTCATATCCGTTTCATCCCTGATGCATTTAGAGCTACATTTGTTTAATAACGAACTGAGACATACGTTTTAAAACATTTCAAAATTTATTTGGTGATTTGAAGTCCTTAATTATTATGTCACAATTTTTTTTTAATCTACACACCGCAATGTGTATTTAATTTTAAATAAAAAAATAGTAGCTTAAATAGCCATTTTAAATCAATGCAATGTGGCACTTGTGGTCATTGGCAGTGTTTCATGTAAACTAAATGAAGTTACAGCTCACTTTTTCTGACTTAGATATTATTGTTTTAAAGCGAGTACGGAATCTTTGGGTCTATTTTCTCCAATTTCCAAAATTTTCATTAACTTGATTATAAAGTTTCGCATGCGTAGCAACTAGGTCCAATGACAAATAAATTAAGAGTTTTTTGTTTTTTTTTAACTATTATTTATTAAAATCATGACTGATCGAAGTAAATATAGATTTAAATGTAATAACGAGAGGTCCCAAAACACGAAAACAGTACAATAATTGTCCATAAAATCTAGAGCTCAAAACCGTATAAATATAAAAATATATCATCATAAAATACGAGTAGCTAAAAGCGATGAATGTAAGTGTAACAAATCGCACGGCGAGTTGACTTATGGCGGCTATAAAGTACATTTTTACTCGCTACTGACCAATTACATACTTGGTCACTTAAGCCCGCTACAGACGACAACGACAGAACTGCAGAATCCGCAGGCTGATCATGTATCTCGCAACAGCAATTCGACAGGCGTAATTTGTACAATTGTTTACAATATCGCTGTCAAACGTATACACTTGAGAGCGATATTGTATACTATTGTACAATTCACGCCTGTCAAATTGCTGTTGCGAGATACATGATCAGCCTGCGGGTCGCAGTAGACAGATATACAGTATTTCATCTTGGTACACCGCGCGTATTAGCGTCTATTACGCGGCAACTAATGTAACTTGAAGTCAAATAAGCGGAACCGCAGTATAACTACGTCGAAAAAAAGTCCCGTTTAATTTTAACACAAACGTAAACAAACTCGTCTTTGACACAACCATAGACTAGTTAGTGATGTGAGTACGAAACCATAGACTATAGACAATATTCTACAGTGTACAGGCTATTTTACTGTGAAAGTTTTTCATATATTATATTTCACGTTTAAATATATATTCATTTTATTGTTTAATTGTTATTAATTGTATTGGATAATGAAGTATAATCCTTTAATGTTCTGGTGAAAGTGTTGATAAGTATGCACATTGCACAATAAGTCAATATGTGATCCGGTATTTTTGGTTTGTTTACGTTTACCATAAATTTAAAAGGGACACCAGCTGTAGACGACTAAGTTGAAACTACACTGTCCCGTAACAGTAGACATATAAACTGTCCTACATCTCACTGTAGTATGAAGATGTAGGACAGTTTATATAATACTAGCTGGGCCCGCGACTTCGTTTGCGTGGTTTTTGAGTGACGATTCGGAGTCAGAGTGAGTGATTCGGCTATTTTTAGTCTTGAAATATTCTTGGAAGTCCAGGGAAGGTTTAAACGGTTTATCACAAACTGTTTGTATGCTCAACGATGTGGGCACGGGTCAAATAGTATTAGTATAGATATACTGTGACCGGACAGTGTAGTTTCACCGTATACGTAGTCTGCAGCGGGCATTAGCTACAAATGTCGGCGAGATCTCGCGTTCATCTGATAAGCTGAGATAAGTAAATTGACCGAGAGTAATGAGAAACGATGATAGTAAATGAGTTGTGTTTAATTGTCATCGACTACTGAGTACTTTATTAATGAGGGACAGAATATGAACAACATTTTAACTGCTCTTGTTGAATTCAGATGAAGAATTTAAAGTCATCAAGGTTTTTGATGCAAATAGCTGGGATGTTCTTGAGAATCAATAAAAATAATCTAATTTATAGTAATTAAATTTACCTTATTTAGATACTCCTGATAGTGTTTATCTTGCAATAAATCTAAAAACATAAAAGTATTTTCCGTTTTCTTATGTGAATATATTATATAGTTTAATATACTTTAGATGATATACATTCATTGTATAAAAATCTTGTGACTTTCTTAAATTTCACTTATTATTACCATGACTTTTAATTCGTTTGTTATAAATTATAATAGAAAAATAACATTGATCCAATTTGAGTATTTCCTCGAACACAATATAGCTTATATGTACTCGGTTCAGTCAATGCCCAAAGCAATGTTTTTAATTTCGTAAAGCGAAACCAAAGAATGGGACATGAAAAGATGCCTCAGCTCCGTACACACTGAGTGATTATGGATAATAAAATTTATGGATACTTTACACCACGTCAATCTAGCCCCATGCTAATTATCTAACAATTGAAGACATGAATCGATGAAGACGATATGTCGCAAAAAAAATTACCCAGAAAATTGAGTTAAAACATTTTAGGATAATATAAGTATGTTGTAACGTAGGTATTAAGTAAGTACATTGATTCTAGAGACGGAACTTTAGATTAATTACCTACATTATTAATCTAAAGTTCCGTCTTAATACATTAATAACGTCCTATTCTAAAATGTGTAAGTGACAGTAGTTTGAACTCAATTTTCTTAACATCAGAATTTTGGTACATATCACCTTTAGTCATTCATGTCTTCAACTGTGTTACAGTCTAGACAAGGGAAATATATTTAATATTTTTATACTATAAACATATTATTTAAGATTTTTACTATACTCGTAGTACCTATACACAATGTTAATACACATCCATGACCCAGGAACACAGAAAACTTATTGTTTCTTCGGCAGGATTCGAACTTGCCACCTCCGGCTCGAGCACCAACGCGCTCAACTACTGCGCTACGGAGGTTGTCAGCTATAGTTTAAGCCGTGATCTGTGGCTTGAAACAATATAGACCAAGCCTAGTCCAAGCTTATGCCGAGTCACGTGTCAGGGCTTTTAAACGTAACTTTTTGTACTCCCGACCATATCAAATCGACAGAGAATCAAAATAGACAAACGTAAATTTATTCGGGACTACGCGGTACGATCGAATCTGAATCAAAATCAAACTAGTTTCGAGAGTAAGGCCCCAGGATTGTCTCGCACCACTCACTCCCCCGTAAAAGTAAAATGTTCCGCAGCGAGAAGTTATTATCATTAAACATCATCAAAATGATGTTCGTCAGTTATTGATTGTATCATAGTGCGTACAGACCTCTAAGGTATCCGCGCCCTTGGCTCATATCTGGTCATCTCGTGCAATCGCAATAAAACTGTCAAACGATATATTCCTGATATGACAGATACGATATCTCCATTAGCTCGAACACCGTCGTCACGGCGCAAACGAGCTCGTATGAAAAGATCAAATAAAATACCAATCACGAAATCCAACGTGGAGCCGATTGAATCGATACCCGTATAGGAGGTTTATTTGGTATTTTTAAAACGTTTAATACCTAATTTGTACGTAAATAAATAATAGCATCTAGTGATTAACTCTGTATAGTTTGTAAACAATAATTCACTTTTACCGTATATGTACGGGACCCCCCTACCTGCACCCTAAAGTATTATCACTCATTAATAATACTGCCGTATATGTACGGGATCCATACACACCCTAAAGTATTATATAGGTATTTTAAACTCTATAGAGTTTACTGTGAAAGTACCAGCGCTAAAAGGGTACTTTTTTCAATTGTATGGGCAAATTTAGGATGTTGAGGCATTTTTCATAGAAACATGAAAGTCAAAAGTAAGTCTCTCACCGCTGGTACTTTCACAATATACTCTACAATCTACATAGTAGGCGCATACGAACCCTAAAGTATTATCACTCATTTATTTTACACCTTGTAGATATAATGAAAAAAAAGTCCCGTTAAAAGAAATGAACATCAATCGTATATTTCATTAGAGTCGCTTATAATATGTGTGTGCCGTTTATCGACAGTGAACATTTGTATGAAGCTTCCAATCTGCTCTTTACTCGTCGGCTATAAATTCGGTTGATCAAGGCACAACGGGCGCGCTCATAAATTAAAAGCTATCATATTTGTTTTTCGTACGACCGAGTAAATAAAATTCCGATTGACGTAGCGTAATTTTGCTCGAACGAACGTAATCAACAGTTTTATTTGGCGATTTGGCTGCCTCGATTTCTGAAATTCTGACGTGTCGGCCGTATTGCTCTTTGTTTGAATATTTTCCGCTTGGAGTTCTCAACGACGTTGATTAAACGCAACATCTCGATAGATTTACAAGGGTCTGTTTTATCGGAACGGGCGGTATAAATTCGGCTTAGCAATACATTAGGACATTTCCTAATTGGGTGCTAGTTAATGCTTAGGTCAGTAATTAACAGACGGGATCAACGAGGCTCTCAATGCTAATGGCCTCCGTCAAAGGGTTGGAGGCGTCGAAGCGCATCTGTCCGAATAATGGACTGAAATGTTGTGCTCTTCCCGGCCCGCCGCGACCTCACTCGACCCATGTCATGACGATCAATCGATTAGCTCAACATATTAATCGTTTGTTTTTATAAAGCGTTATACATTAGGTTACGTACGGGTTGTACAATCCAACAACTTTGGAATTGCTTGTTAACGCATGTGAATCACTATGCAAACCGGGTCTCCAGCATTTGAATTTAATTAATGGATTGCATTTGTAAACGTCGCTGCAAGCTTGCTCTGTACCTATGGTATAGGTATGTACTTTTACATTGGTATATATCTAATAAGCAGTTAAGCAGCCAGGCTTTTGACTATCTTTGCAATATATGTTACTGCAACGTGTTGTGTCTTCACTAATTACTTTAATTCGATACATACAAGCTAATAATAATAAAAATACCTGTTCTACGCCTATTTGCTTTACATGGTTACCAGTACTCCATTTCACCGTTAGTTTTCATATGGAATTTATCTGCGTATCGCCCACGCGTAACATTGTATCTCAAATTGGTTACCATTTATGGCGCCTGTTATACATTGCACGAACATCGGTTATTATTTTCATAGGCCTCCTACGAGGGCTTGTAGATTCTTGCAATGTTAGCAAATGTGGCGCAAAATTAATATCGTTAGGCTATTAGGGCTCTGTGGGAGGATACACGCTGCTATTGTTAGTCTCCAGTAGCGATAACCACTTTGTGTAATTAAGTTTTCATTTGCATTATAACAATATAGGGTATATGCTATACTTTACCTATTCAACTTAATTAGTGCTAATGCAAGATGTGGGTTGGCAGTTGTTACTTTTGCTAAAAATAAAATGTTTTTGAACTTTCTTTTCTAGTTGCAAATAAAAGATAGGCTGTGTGTGGGACTCACACTTATCTATTTCTACTCATTGAGAATATTATTTCAGGCTGAAAAACAAATGTTTGAAATCTATTATGTTACGATACTTATGGTTTCCTTCATAAATATATACCGTGATAATGTTGTTGATGTCAAGAACGTGTTGAGTGACAGATAATATTATTCAACGACAAATAAAGCAGTGTTTGAATAATTAGCGAGTGCATGGACTGCGAATTCGGTTCAATACTTCATATATCAATTTAATTGGTAATATATCATCGGGTCGTTTGATTGTTGATTCAGTTGTACTTATGTGTGTGTGTGTATGTGTTGTTTGATTATCGTCAAATTTTGTGGATAATGAGAGTATTTCATATTCACAGTTCAGTAGGCGATTTGTTTTGTGTTGATTCATATTTTACACATCGGTTAGTTTATTGTTTAAAATGATTGTGTCGCTATAATTATTAAAATTATTTATGTTCTTATTTAAATTGGATTTCATATATTTTCGGGTAGCACTATTTCAATATAATAATAGTTGTCAACGTATTTTAAGATGATTACCATAAAATGTTATTCCTATATTATCTGGTCTTTTAATTATCTATTTGATAATCACCTGCCCGATACTAAACACGATCATTAAATCAATCAGTTTTTAATCTATATTGAGGTTTATGTTAGCGGAGGCAGTTAATTTTTCCACGGTGGCGACTGCGTCTGTCGTGCCAAGGGCCGGTTTTATAAAATTTTGGTGATCATAAATTTGGGTGTATCAGCAACATAAACAATGCTTATCTACGCTCCTCTTATCTGGAATTGAAAATGCCTGTCCGATTTATTAAAACTTTACTTTTTTGTACAATCTCACTTTACCGTAAATGATTTCCGATCTAAAAAAAATAATAAGCCCTGCAAGTTTGAAATTAACTGTTATTTATCTAGACCACAGATTTTCTTTTGAGTAATGTTTAGGATTAGAATTAAATGAAATTGACTAGACCAAATACCTTTAAACCTTTAAATGTTAATATAGTCCTGGATGAAAAGCAAAGTAAATACTTACTCAATTAGTTCGAAATAATTGTAGGTTTAAGTTTAGAAATCGAAGAGTCTGTTGGCTTTTATCAGAATCAACATGGAATTAAAATTAGTCGATAATTCCGCAAATATTTAGAGGCCCGAAGAGAATTTCGGACTTGTTCAGCCGTTTGTAAATTCAAAAGAGCGTAGCAATATCGCTCGGCTTAGATCATAAAGCAAAAATTCCGGAGCACCACAAAGCCAAAATTGCTAGAGCGGTTCTAAAACTACCGACAATGAGAAGTTTCTGGGTGTATGAACTATGTTAACGTGCAAAGGTTATTCGCGGCTTTTAAACGCGTGTTCACTAGATGCGACTCGACATGCTTAACCTGAGATGTAATATTAAGAACTCAAACTTAATTTAACTTTGTAAATTCTGTTTCGAATGATTATATTATTATCTACTCTATTTAATTTTGAGCTTTAAAATTAATACATATCTAGTTCGTATATATTTTGTTGAATTATAAAACATTAAGCCGATTGAGAGCACCAAATGGCTTATTTAAATGTTCCGAGCGCTCCATTTTTTTTTAATTTGTGTTCTATACTAATATAAAAGTACGAAAAATGTGTGTATTTTTTTAATAATTTAGTAATTGCATTGAATATGCTCCGAAATTACTTTACAGGTATTGATGATATATTTGAAACATATTGTAGACCATGCTGCCCTGCCAATCAATAAAGCAATAAGTCAAAAAACTTAATGCTTAGTCAATAGGTGCCATATTCCCAAATCCCCTTTTCTGACTTACTGCTATTTATTACCAGGGCAGCATGGGTAAGAACAAAATATGGTTCTAATCGCAGCATAATGTACGGTTTCCTTCTTCCCGCACATCTAGTATTATAAAGTATCAAAATTTCTTATGTAATATGTAGTAATAAAAGTAAAGTGTCTGGCTCTTCTAGTCAGTTTTGTATCAAGTATGTTGCAATTTTGAAAATATTTCGCCACAAGCACGCGCTCTATGAATTTATCGGTCGTATGAGCAATTTAAATACTCGACCCGGCGGAATATAATCCATAACACATCTCAAAGGCGCTCAACACTATGTGGACGCGATTATTGAAATTGTTTTAGTTTTTAGATGTTAAAATGGAATAACGTACCAAAAATTGGTCCATGTGAGGGCTACCTTTTAGCTATTAAAGTTTATTAAGCATTAATTCTAAACTGATTATCTATACTAATATTATAAAGCGGAAGAGTTTGTTTGTTTGTTTAAACGCGCTAATCTAGTCCATTTATAGAAGAAGGCTTTAGGCTATATAACATTACGCTGCGACCAATAGGAGCAAAGCGACAGTGAGAAATATTGCAAAAACGGGGAGACTTTCGTTGCGTGCGCTGCTTATATGGGTTATAAGTAGCTCAAGAACCACGCGAACGAAGTCGCGGGAACAGCTAGTGTATAATAAACCCTGTTCGAGTTTCTTACGCCGGTTTTTCTCGGCGGGCTACAGTTGAACCGGTTCTAACCTTTTTGTTAATTTTCCGGAAGATAGCTATTTAAGTTTCAAATGGATTTTTTTAAATCTTGATTTTTGTTTTTTTTTATGTCAACTTGGCTTCAATTTGGCTTTATGAGATATGTATTTGAATTAGTAGTAGTTCCAGAGCATTAAATAAAAAAAATATACAAACCATTTCCAGTGTAAATTCAGCTGTTTTAGGAAATAATACCTAAGAGTACTTTTATATACCATTAGATGATTTCCGCTACAACGTACCGCGCAAAATGAATTCCCACGGGAACCGTACATTTTTCTGCGGATAAGTAGCTTATGTGTTAATCCAGAATTTAAACTCCTACCATACCAAATCCTTCCTGTAGTGAAATAGTAACAAACATAAAACCATCGATACTTTTTTACGATTTCGCATTAACAATATTAGTAGGAACAGACAGCTGTTTATGCTGACATGACATAACAATCAGCTTCGTAATCGTACAAAACCCTAAACGAATTTCAAGGTGTGTTCAAAGTTTCAGGAAAAGCGTAATCCGCTGGCAACACTCGTAAAGTAATCATGTTAGTATTGTCTATGGCCGCACCGAGCTCGGCAACTGGCGAGTCGTGGGGTGCCCGGTGATCCCCACACCGATCGTAAACATACGGATATGGCAATATTTTTACATGACTACGAAAGGAAGGACAGTATAAGGGGTGTAAGGACAGTCAGTATAACTATGGGATATGATTATACTACCGTTATTTATCTAGAAATGTTTTTTTTTTGTTTTTGTTATTCCTGCGACAAAAAAATGAGAAATGGTAAAAAGATAACAATATTTTTTTTAGTTTTTGACAAAAAAAACCAAAATGAGGAAAGGTAGTATAATCGTGTCTCAAAGTTGTAGTGACTGTTCTTTTTATATGATATATATTCCGCCGTAGTCGTAGCCGCCGATCCCAACTTTCATTAATTAGAATATAAGTAGGTAATTCAAATTAATGAGTAATACTTATTATAAGTTGGGTTTTTAACTTCTTACATTATTTAATACGACTATTACTTCTGTTTGCTCCGATTTAAGTTAAAGATCGGTAAACTTCTATTTTCAAATACGAAAGACATGTGTGACAATAATGAATAAAAAGCAATTTACCACCATCTTGCGCCCAGCCCACAAACCCTAGGTTACATTTATCTGTGCTAGCAAGTCTCTACATTTCGTAACAGTTAAAGGATAATTCCGTCCTAATTACCCACTCGCTTTGATAAAAAATAATGCAGTAGCTCCTCAGCGAGTCGGCTTCATGTTTCCGGATTCATGCGAACTGCAAACTAGGGTAATGATGTTAAATGCAACAGTGTACGTCGATGCACCGATGCACTGATAATAAATCGGCACTACCTGCGCCGAGCCGCTTGTTAAATGCTAAGTGTGCGCGCGTACTACAGGACGCAACACGGGTAGGACAACCTCCACAAGATCCTACCGCTTTGGAACCAGGGCCCTGATAGAAGATGCCATCGCTACTATCAATTACGAATTTCGAAAGCAAAAAGCTCATAATATGAGTTTCTTGTTTTGCGATTTTGGACTTGACTTTATATACGTAGGGAACGTCGACATAGTTAATGGAATCAGGCGTTACTTTGCGGAAATCCATAGGATAAAATTTAAATGTATTATTATCTAGCAATATTTCGCGAAATAATTATAACCACAACCTGCTAGCAGAGATGAGAGTGAGTGTACGCATGCCTATGGGAGAACCCTAAAGGCGTTAGCAGTGTGGGAAATGCATAGGCATGCGTATGATGCACCTCCCTCCTTCCCACACTGCTTATGCGTACACTCGCAAGCAAAAACGTGAAAACACCACCACCACACAAGCAACTACTATAGAAGTAGGGCCCCTATTCTCGTAACTAGAACTTCATTTCGTATCTCACTCGAACCCGCTCGTACACGTATGAAATGAAATGGCGCGCGTACGAGCGGGACAGACTGACGATCGAATCGCAGTTCCAGTTACGAGAATCGGGGACCTGACTCTCGAATCGTCGGGTCGCCTAATGTGAACGCGCTGTAAGTGTTTTATAGTGATTAAGCTTGTTAAAACTTACGAATTTCGATGCGAACTCTACGCTTTCGATATCCGTTTAAGGAAGTTTTATTAGTTGAAATAAATTGTAATTGAGAATCGCGTAATTGTCGTCAGTTTTTATGGTTCTGATAATAGCAGCAAGGTGCGCGTGATTGCCACGAAATATGATGCGGTCGATCGGGGATAAAAACTCCAGTTCAAATAAAGATTACGTTTTTAAATTAACTAGAGGTGAATTGTTGTCGAGATTCGACCATAATTCAGATTTTAAATTATACGTTTTGACTGTTTTAAGGTTATTTTGCCACAAGATATTATATGGCAATAAATATGATGTAAATGTTCGATTTCTTGTACTTATAATAGGTAATTTCAGTTCAAGCTACAGTTGTCTCTATCGCGCTAGTGCTGGCTAGGGCACTGTGAGACAGCAATAGATGTTACAAATACCTATTTTATATTTCTCTAGTCCGTGGTATTTCCCCTTAGTAATAAGAAAACAAATATGAATATCCTATGGGAAAATTCACGAAAATAATGCGTCGCTTCGACTCTGTGCCAATTTAAGTTGAGCCCGATGTACAAAAATGTATATGTGTGACGAAATTATCAAAGCAAAACGAGTTGAGCTTTAATTTTCAAGAATTTCATCATTCACGACGGGGTTGTTTATGTTTGAAGAAGCTACAACACGAGAACATTCTCCTAGAAAATTACAAAGTAATATTATACCTCGCATATTATATTTTAACAGGGTATATAATTTTCCTTCTAAATGTTATGGCTGCGTTGAGTGAAATTATTTTGTGTTTAAGAGTGAAGAGATGATATTTAAAAGGAAATAACTGTTTCTCGGCAAAAATTAAGTGTATATGTCGCAGTCAACTGATTGAATCCGCTATTTTGAATGACTAGCGCTTATTGAATGACTAGCGCTTCCATTGAATCCTGTTTTTACCAACAAATTTTAGAATCCGAGACTAGGACAGCCATTTAATATTTTAGTTTTAAACTTCGAAATTTCCGAATGAGTAGTAATAAAACGAACTTTAAAGTAAATTAATCAAAAAATATATCAACACATTGCTATCTGTAAGAGCTGTTTGACGCCATTTTATAACCGCCTAGTGATTCAATTAAATAACCAGATTCAATAAGATGACTGCGACATATATATAATATCTACATGAGAGGAGAGGAGTTTGAAATTTGGCTTAGTTAAACTTTATGTGGAGGAAGGTGTGCAGAAAGCTAACCTCTAGGTTTAGCCTCTAACACATAACGCAATATACAGGGTGATTCACGGTTCATATATGAAGCCGAATATAGCTTGAAGAGAAGTACGCGTAGAGTTAAAGTACTTACGCGTAGAGTTAAAGTACTTACTTTAACGCGACAAATCGCGATTAAAGATCTCCATAAAAGCCACAAAACAGATGAGTTTCAATTCTGGTAAGATCTTAGGTCAACGACCAGTGTGTTCGTATGTCTATAGACTAGGAGCATTCGAGCCCCAGCATAGTAAGATTCACTGCTTGTGGTATTTTTATACCTTTGATTTTTTTTCAGTTTATTTTACGTAATTTATTTGAGGTGCCAAAACAAAAAAAGTTCAATATTTTGAATCTTAAAAATCCGTGTGTCGTTTCGGTGGGACCCAACCCTGATGCTGACAGTAGTTTTAGAACTAATCCCTCGGCAATGTTTAAAATGGCGCTGCGCATCGCTCAGTTTGTCTTTGCGTTCGCGGTCTCTTTTATCGTGCTCAGTAACCGTTCATTAGGATTTCGTACGCGTAGTCACGGACCCAGGGCTCGGATAATGTCGGGGTTTTTGAGTCCTGTTGTTGAACGCAAAGTGGTTTAGTTTAACGAGGGCGAATTTGAAATGATCCCGAGGTGGATCCGAATTTGTACACTTTGTGCCGTTTAAGTTGTTCCCCGACACTTTTGGCTTGTGATTTGGTTTTTAATTGACCCCCGCTTGGTGTGAGGGGAAACTAGGAAAATTACCTTTTAATTGGGAACAGGTGATTTATATCTGTGATTCTTTAATCGTTTGAATGTGATATCGATTCCACCAAAATACTGTTCAGAACATTTGTTAGCCAACATTTTTTTCAGAATTCCAGCTGTGCCAATTTGTATGACTGTTCCAATTTGTTAATGTTGCATTAGCGAGTCCACCGGAACAAACATCTGTTACGCACAATGCTCGCAACAGTTCAGACCACCGGTGAAATCGCACCTTTACGGAAACGCTAGTTGAAGTTCGAAGCACTCCTTGAAGAGATGGAATGACAAACATAGTTACTTGAATGCCACATAATTTAACTGTCATTTCAGTATTTGACCAAGTGTTTCGTTTAAAATGGGATATATCATATACGAAAGAGACGAACGTGGCGTTGAATAGACAATTAAACATGGCGTTAACTTTAACATTGCTTGGTGAAACCCGGCCTAATAGTTAGGTACCCAATGGAAACTCAGTGCCGTTACAAGTTGAAAAACTTTAAATTATTGCTACTGAATATACTCATAACCACGTATGTTGGAGTTGGAACACTTGAAGTTTAAACTGTATTAAAATAATAATAGAACACGGAGCAGAAACTTATGGAGTATAGTTTAAGAAAACCAAGAGCTACGGCACAGAGCTAAATGAATTCGTAAACTACTGTTGTTGATGTAAGGTAAATGCATATATCCCAACTTGTAAATTAAAATGAAGCTTTATTTACGTGTAACTTACGTTTTAGGATACGCGGTAGTTTTAAAAAGTTTTCGTCTGTTTTGAGTGTTTGAGTGAGTGGTATAAATAACTAAATCGCCTTCATTCTTTACTCATTTTCATGCTATTTTAACATCGATATAATTGAAAAAAAAACCCCGGCTTAGTCCCAATTTCACCAACGCGTGTTAACGGCGTGTTAAATTATCATGCCTTCTCATTCATTGATAGGAATTACGAGAGGGATACCATGATATTTAACGAAGGATTAACTTTAACATTGCTTAGTGAAACACGGCCTTAGCGTGTAACATTTCTATAACACCTGTAACAAACGACGTGATGACCTTGAAGACCGGAACCGATTTTCACCATACATAGCTAAGAACACTCTCGACTGATCTATCAAACAAAAAAAAAATAATAACAAAATATTAAAAAAGCCTTATACTACTACTATTACTTAAATCAATACAGTTTTTTTAACAATATATAAAAATAAATTAAAATTAACATGTAAACTAAATATAAATAAACAAATTATTAATAAACTGGTTCAGTTTGGAAAAGTAAGAACCCATCTTCTCTCGAAGGTGAAGGCCTCCTCTAGAGATTTCCATATTTCTTTATCCTTAGCTGTCTCTACCCAATTTTCTCCTGCCACCCTTGTGATGTCGTCTGCCCACCGTGCTGCTGGTCTACCTCTCTTTCTAACGCCCGGTCCCTTCCAACAAGTTAAACTGTGAGTCCATCGATCATCCTTCAATCTAGCTACG
This sequence comes from Celastrina argiolus, assembly GCA_905187575.2. Classification (NCBI taxonomy): domain Eukaryota; kingdom Metazoa; phylum Arthropoda; class Insecta; order Lepidoptera; family Lycaenidae; genus Celastrina; species Celastrina argiolus. Next base: position 11,093,951 of record LR994589.1, read on the forward strand.
TGACCCGCCCAACGCCATTTAAGTTTCTTACAGTGGTATAGAGCATCAAACAAAAAACCGCATTAAAATCGGATCATATGTTTGGGAGCTACGATGCCACAAACAGACACTTACAAATTTTCACCGACACGTCAAACTTATAACAAAAAAACAAAAAAAATTGCAATAAGACTTTCCTAATTCATAAAAAAATTTAAAGAGATTGCTAGAATAGCAATCTCTTTAATTTTTTTTTTTTTAAGTTTAAAGGGCTTTGTTACAATCCGCCAACTAGTTGGACGTTGAGTGACGCTTGTTCAATCAACGTTCGGCCTGGACAATCAATTAAATGTTTTCATTCAATAAATGCGCTAGACATTTAATTAAATAGCTGATTCAATCAGATGACTGCGACATATGTACATATTCTGGTTATAATGATGGCGGAGAGAGATAGATAGATTTGCCAAATAATGAAAATATGCAAATAAGCATGTCATCATGCATGGTTAAAAAACTTTTTGATTTAACGAACAATCAGTCCAATATTAATAAAATGTAAATCCAATATCGAATATTGACAGCCTCTCTGGCTAAGTGGTTCGGGCGTCGTCGCTTCAGCCTGAGGGTGTCAATCCCACATTGGGAACAAAAAGTTTTAAATGTAAATTTTTCCGCGACTATAATTATGTGCTTCCTTTTCCGTGATTTACTCTGTATTTGTGCTAAATTGTCATCAAAATACGTCTAGTACTCAATGAAAATCAAAATTTTTAATTTCAAATAAAAGTTACCTAACTACCACCGCACCGATTTAACCCTAACCCGTCGAGAAGAACCGGCGTAAGAAATTCGCATCAGCCCAATTTTTATTAGAAGTTTTGACGTTTCCTCGGATCCTAATGTACAGCCTACAATATAGGATCCCAGAAAACGTTCAGAACCTAATGCAACACAAACTCCTCCTCGTTTCATCTCCATTCGGAGATGCATCAGGTATACTACGTATAAAATAATAGAATGATAATAATACTACGTATAAAGTAAGAATAAAACCTCCAATAAATTAAAAAGCTGCATCGAAATTACACCGTATACTATGTAGCGTGGTACCATCGATCTATGATATGAGGCTACATTTATCACGGCGAAAGTTTTTCGGCTTGGGAATATCCAGTGCGATTTCATTTAGTTTTAGTTCAAAAAGCTGGGAGTCACGGAAACCCCTAATCGCGCAGTTTCGGACAGTTTGACCGTGCAGCCATTTGCGACAAGTCGAGCTAATGTCGTTAAATGTTGCACTAAAACTACACCAGTGTAAACCAGCTTAACAATGTAGGTACAGTTATGTAGAATATATTTTATAACGTTGGTGCTTGGGAGCTGCAAAAACGTTGAGTTCATACATGTGTATGTTTGCTACAGGCGACATCAATTAACCTCCCCGGTCTGATTCAAGATGCCATATTAATACTTACGAAGTTCGAAAACAAAATATATGGGATTTGACATATTATGGTTCGCTAATTGACATACGAATTCGCTTGTCATTTAGCGAACCTTATGTCAAATCCCATACATTTTTGTTCCCGAACTTTGTAAGTGTTCCGATGGCATCTTGAATCAGGGCCCAATTCATTAATTATAGTAGACACTAGCTGTGCCCGTGACTTCCTTTACGTGGTTTTCGGCATCACTATAACGAAATACCTTTTATTGCTCACGTTGGTGTGTGTAAAAATGAATTATTCTTTCATACATATTTTTTTAGTAACTTAAAACCGTTTATGCAGCGCACGCAACGAAAGTCCTCAAATGTGAATAATTTTCCCCGTTTTTGACACATTTCTCACTGACGCTTCGCTCCTATTGGTCGCAGCGTAAGCCTAAAACCTTCCTCTATATATGGACTATCCAACAAATAAATTTCTAAATCGGACCAGTTGTTCCTGAGATTAGCGCGTTTAAACAAACAAACAAACTCTTCCGCTTTGTAATATTAGTAGGTATAGATAATTGCTAACTATTTAATAAATTAATTGTATTGGAGGCAAGTCCAACTTCTACATTTTCTTTTGGCATAAAATTTCTATCTCCTACTTTTTCTGATCGAAAACCCTTCATCAACATCCAAACATCAACAGTTACATGACTAAAATTGAATATTTATGAATATAAATACTTCATCGTCGTATTTCCATATTGTAAGTGGTAGCATTTAGTTATTCTTTGTAAGGATAAAATCAATCTATCGATAATTGCTGGCCATGTTGATTTTGTACCGTCATTTTACATTCTGTCTACATTTTAAACAATCAGCCACCTAATATCGTACACCCCGCCTATATATTATTCGCATGTGTTTGTTATTTGCCTTAATAATGTCTTAAAATATTTTTAAGTAATAAATAATTTTTGATTTGGCTACCGCTCGGTTCGCACCAGACATCCTTCGAATTCTAACAGTTGCAATAACACATGTATCTTCTGATGTAGTGAATAAAGCTTTATTTTGAATAGCTATCTTAAAAATGTAACGTTTCGTCTCGTTTCGTGTGATTGACACTAAGTGGACTAGTGCAATATACGTATAAGGACTTAATATACTGCTTGTGTTAGATATTATTATGGATTATCGTAAATACTAAATATAAAGCTTCAAAACTTAGTGGATACACAAGAAATAAGCTAACTACATTATATCTCGAAGCTTTTATTCAATACAACAAAGTACAAACATGATTTTATATCTAAGATTTAAGGCTTTCATACAATAAATGCTGTTCACTTTTACGACGAAAGTTTGTGAGTCTGTACCAGTAAATGTATTATGGAGTCCATTTAAGTTATTATAAAGCAATAGGGAGCCGGGTTATGACGCTATCAACGTAATTGAAAAGTGCATTATGATCTGGCACATTGTAGCTTTACGACTAAAGTACAGAACTAATGCAGGCTCTCTCTAAATTACTTCAGCGCAGTAGTTATTGTAGTCGAATAAAAATCGGTGACATCATTATGTGACGAATCCATTCCTCACATAATGTCACACAAAACGTCATTAAGAGGAAACAAAATGGCCGTTTTTTATTAGTTTCTTACTTTTTTCATATTTTAATTAGGACATACAAAAACCTAAAAAATATGGACATATTTCAGACTTAAAAATACGGTTTTGACAAAACCATACTTTTGAGTTAAAATTCGTAACTTTTCAGATACTTCTACTTTTTTGGAAAATCATACTGGCAACACGTGGGATAATGGTCCACATCTAATTACATTCGACACGTCTTTCATTAACATCGGATGAGAAGTGTAGGTGCTACGGTGGGACTGACATACATACAAATACCAAATGCTCTGCCGTAGTCGGATAAAAAGATACGAATCTTGAAAGTAAAAGAATTGAATAACTTAGAGAAAATCGATAACGCTTGCCAAAATCAGCTGCAAAGTATATCGAGTGCCATCAATTAAGGCGATATCGTCGAGCTTTACTTGTTATGTCGATAAAATCGATTCGATACATTACCCCTTCACTTTAATTGAATTCAAATCTACCTGCAACTGGGACGAGGAGAGTGGGGACCGTTGGCATACGTGTACAGGGAAACCGTAAGACTCTGTTTCCTCTGACGTGGAGCGGGGCGGAGAGGAGCTTGCGGTGCCCGAATTGACCAATCACTATGCTCGAAATCTCAGCTCCGTTTCAACGGATACAGCACGAGCATAGTGATTGGTCAATTTGAGCACCGCAATCTCCTTTTTCCAACTTTAGTGGTACTTTCACAGTAAACTCTACATAGGATGCACATCTTACAATTTTCAAGCAGTGAGCTAACTAATGATGATGAATTTATCTCTTAAGTATAACTATTAAGTTACCAATTTTGATCTAGATTTTTTTTGTTTGTTTGGGGCCTGTTGTGATCGCTGATATTTATCAGCGATCACAATAGGTTTCAGACGGGCAGGAAGGTCTAGACTAAGATTGGTTCATCCGTTGGAGAGCTACGATGACTCAAACATACACTTTCAGATACATCACACTACTGACACCCTACTGTGCTATCAGGGGTTAACGAAAATTACACATAAATAAAATAAAATGTTCCATAAAAAAATAACGTTAACCTCAAATAACTTAAACTGTAATATAATTATTGTGTAGCAATTTATACCCATGTGTTTCCATTGTGGACTGTGCAGTGAGTGCAGTGACGATTGATACGCGGCGCGCGGCGCAGCCGTGGCGGTATTGTACCTAGTAGTTCTTTACATAGATAATTTAATACAATATAATAATTATAAATATTATATACCTAAGTATTTACTTAGCTGCTGGCATCAAGGGCTGACAGTGCGGGCAGTACAGTGACGGCGTGGGGTCCATAACACCGTGCAACACCTGTAATCGACGACTAACATTTAGCAGTGTGCGGAAACACCAGTAATATGTTACACTGTGTAGATTAAGTTTTTTTTAATGTAATTCTTTTATTGATTTAAAAAAAATAAATACACACTTTAGTATTATCACATTTATTATAGAAGGTGTAAAACCTTCTATAATAGACATACTAGCTATTTTTGAATTGCATATTCCTAACAAAGCCCAAGCTAATATCCGTAGAGCCGGATGTAAACTATTGGAAACTGAACGTCAAGCAAACAAATGTCTGTACGGAGTGACGCGGCCTCACGTCACGTCAGTCTATTTGTGCGGAGTGTTCGACTGTTATTGTTCCAGTATACATTTAATATCCATATTCAGTGTTTGGACCTCGCATGACCTATTTGCAATCTCTTGGCTACAAATAATGGAACAGCATTACAGCTTGTTGATGATTATCATGTAACCACCATAAAAAATTTAACCATCTTGTTTATGCCGCGCGCGTAGATAATATAATGTCCTATGTTACTTCTAATACCTCCTATATGTATTCAAAAAAACGACGAAACGTTTCGAGAAAAGGTAGTGCCGTGCGCTCCGCTTAGCTCGTCTTGGCGGGGGCACGACCGTGCCCCCAGATACATAGTGTCATTAAGAACGAATAAATTGTTGTATAAGCGAACAAACAAACGGACATATATAATATTAATATGATATTATCCGAGCTAATCACTACAATGTGATGAATAAATTAAGCGCTACGATGTACCAAATATATACTACCCATAATGAAAAACTTTTGTCGAAATGAAACAACAGTAATTCTATTCGTGGGATTATAAAACACTGCTTCTTGCTTAAAGATTTAAAAGTAATATTAAATATAATCCTTAATTAAAACAGTAGTTTGTTAATGGTAATAAATTCTTTTTTTTTCTTCTTCGGCGATTCTTATAGTTTCAAGTTAAATATAAGAATCGCCTTAATAAGGAAGCATTTTAAGTGCCAATTTCACCAACACACGTTAAAGTTTATCCTTCATAAAATATCATGTTATCCCTCTCGTATTTCCTGTTAATGAATGAGAAGGCATGGTATTGTAAGTCTGGATTTCACCAACGCATGTTAGTGTTAAGGGCTTGTTAAAATACTATGCCTTCTCATTCACTGATACGAATTACGAGAGGAACAACATGATATTTAACGAAGGATTAACTTTAACATTGCTTGGTGAAACACGCCATAAAGCCATTAACACTAACAAGCTATAGTGAAAGCAGGGCTAAAAAATAAAAAAAAATAAAAAAATGTGATGATAATGATGATTAACTTAATCCATTTTGTTCCAGTCCGCAATGGTTACTCGTGCGTCCCCGTGGCTCTCGCGGAAGGTCTGGACATTAGGCTGGGGACGGCCGTCACCGATATCTCCTACGTCGGCCCAGGGGTCACGGTTAAGGCGGTCAACCCGAGGGCCCCCAACCAACCGCAGACGTTCAAAGGTAAGTCAAGCAAAAGGGCCCAATATAATTGGCAACAACGGTTTAATTAAATTCCCGGATTGAGAGATCTATGTTGACATCTCCTACTGGATTGTTGATTTCATTTGTAATTTTTTTGGAATTATGGATAGTTATAGTTCATCCCTGATAAATTTAACCTAAAGGTAAACAAACCGAAAACATCGAAATTTTTCCTTATTCACTTATTGTGCACACTTATCAACACTTTCACAGATATATAATTATTAAAGGATTACACTTAATTATCCTATACATTTTATAACAATTAAACAATAATTAATATGTTTAAACATCAAATGAAAATCTTTCACAGAAAAAATACGCCATTTTGACATTGCCGATTATAGAATATAAGCCTATAGTCTATGGATTCATAGCAAACAAAAATCATTATATTAATATTGGCCAATTGGCATCACTGACTAGTCTTTGGTTGTGTCATAAACGGGTTTTTTTTCACGTTTAGGTTAAATTTATCTCGGACGTACTATACTTAGATGATACTTTAATTGCGTTCAACCAAGGATTGAGTGCTACGAGTATTTGATGCTGTGAAATTTCACTGTACAAATCCCGCAAAAACCACGAAAATATGTTTAATTTGTTCTCACGACACGACAAGGGAGTTGACAAATTAATGGACGTTGAGGCAAAAATTTGTGACAAGTCTTGTCTTCGCTCGGTGATTTGCAATTCTAAAAGCGTTAATTTTACTTTGACGAGGCGAAAAAATCGGCCCTCCGTCACTCCTGGCGTTCGCCCTCGAGCCAGCGCCCGTTCCCTAAATTATGTCCCGTGGACTAAATACTAAATACTTAGATATATTGTAGCCAGCTCTTAAGAGGAAACACCACGGTTGAGAGAAATACAAAATAGGTATTTATAAAATCTATTGCCGTCTCGCAGTGCCATAGCTAGCCAGCACTAGCGCGATAGAGACAACTGAAACTTGGACTGAAATTACCTATTAAAAGTACCACAAATCGACGTTTAGGGGATTCCTGTTTCCACCTCCAAAACTTAACCGATTTAAATATTTTTTCTGTATTAACTGCAAAAAGAATTGAGCTAGGTTCCTGTTTTTTGCTTTTGTTGTTTATTGTAATTAAATCTGTTTCCTAGATATTTAAACATAGCGGAGAGTCTGGCCATTTTTTTTAGGTTTTTAAACGTCCATATCTCTTTAAATAATTAATTTATTAAAAAAATAAAAAAATAGGGACGTACAAACAATATCCATAAATATTCAGGAAAAAAATTGTTACTCTAGAGGTGTTATCCAGGGAGGAAATAGAAATCCCCTAGACCCCTATTTTTGTATGGAAAAAATTTCGTGGTGTTTCCTCTTAACTATTTGTATGAATAACCCAAGTAAATAAATGCCGATCTCAGTGAAAATTTGCGTATTACCAATTTAACGTGTGGCATTGTAGCTCCCAAACACGATTTTAATGCGGTTTTTTCGTTTGAAAGATATATTATCAGTCGAGAGAGTTCTTAGCTATGTTTGATGGAAATCGGTTCAGGTCTTCAAGGTCATCAGGTCGTTTGTATTTGATAGTAATGTTACACGCTAAGTCGGTTTTTTTTTTAATTTACTTTTATTTCTTTGGGAAATACAGGCTGTAATATTAATGAGTGATAATACTTTAGAGTGTGTATGGCCCCGTATATAGAGTTTACTGTAAAAGTACCAGCGACGAAAGAGATTTTTTTTAAATTATTGTACGGGCAAATTTATGATGTTCGGTCATTTCTCGTACAAACATGCAAGTCAAAAGTAAGTCTTTCAACGCTGGTAGTTTCAAAGTAAACTTCTACATACGAGGCACATACACACTCTAAAGTATTATCACTCATTTATTTTACAACTTTTATAGAGCGTAGGTTGATATGACGTTCCGTCGCGTAATCTCAGCGCGGCGTCTAGTAGGGGTCTTCTTTCACGGTACGGATAGTAGACTCTCGCCCCATGTCGTGCCCCGAGCCAGACATTTGCATACGGGCGGGGTCTAAGAGGCAGTTAGACGGTAGGCGGGACTCGGCCCTGCTTGTGGAACTTCGCAAATACACCGTTAAAGATCGCTTGCTTTTAAAATTATACGCTAACGAGCTACGCTGTTCCGGACGGGTGACTTGAGATGTTTAAAAGCTTGGCATATGCACGGTGTTTGACTCCCCCTTTTTTGCAAAATTCTCATGAGGTGTTCATTTACACGTCTTAATTGTACGAATAATATACCTACCTACACTTGAATATGTAGTACTAGCTGTGCCCTCGACTTCGTTTGCGTGGTTTTTGAGTTACTTAAACGGTTTTTGCACCGCACGCAAGGAAAGTCCCCAAACGTGAATAATTATTCCCCGTTTTTGCAACACTTCTCACTGACGCTTCGCTCCTATTGGTCGCAGCGTAATGTTATATAGCCTTAAGCCTTCCTCTATATAAGAACTATCCAACAAAAAAATATTTTTTCAAATCGGACCTGGGGCCGTATTATGATCTTTTACAATTCCAGCCTGGTTCCAGGCAATTCAATAATACGGTCTTTAACTGCCTTGTTCTTTTTCATATTTCAACGACATGATATTCTGAATCGATCCACCCTAATTTGGTTGTCTGAAAGTGACATTCTGAAGCAAGTCAAATGTCACGTGTCCGCTAACTAGCTGTCATCATGCAGTTATTACGTGATCGTAATACGAAAATTCCAGGCAGCCATGTTGTATGGCGTAAACTGGCTGGAATTAAGAGCTTGTAATAGGCCCCCAGTAGTTACTGAGATTAGCGCGTTTAGACAAACAAACTCTTCCGCTTTATAATATTACTATAGATGTATTAAGTATGCTTCCCTCATGACAAAGAACGTAGTTACTGTAATCAAGTCTTTCGGCAATCGTCGTTTTTCGTTGAGTAATTATTGTATTTGTTATTGCTTTTGTGGATACAACTGGGTGTAACCTGGGTTTCCAGTGCGCTCTATCTGCCTATTGTGTACATAATTTTCCTCTTCCAATAATTATATTATTTCATTTCATCAATATTTTAAAGCAAAACTAAAACAGTTAAAGTAAACACAGCCACAATATCATCCCCTACTTAATATTCAGCGCGCGTGAACAACACTAATACAAAATCCCCATCGGTTTTTATTATTAATTCGTGTGCGAGGTTTTGTTAGTTAAAGTTAGGCTTTCACGGTGATTGGCTCTGGCCCGAGGCCTTTTCATTGATGGTTATGAATGTCGGTATACTGGGGAGCCCATCAAAGATTATTTCCATCGTATTTTGTTGCGTTATGTACCTACTTGTCCGAAATTTAATAAAATTTTATTTAAGCTTAGCTCAGGTGTTAACCAAAGTATTATTTCTTTTATAATTTATTTTAGGTCGCTCAAACATCTATGGTCATTACCGAAGTTTATCTGGAGGTTGTTTCATGTTCAACCGATATTCGTTAAAGTTATTTAGATATGAACTGTATACTGTAATAGCATATTTTGCCATGAAAAAATCCGTAATTAAAACGTAACTTTAAATGAATCAAATCAATACGTATTTGAAATGATTACCAAAATAAAAGTACATTATGGAGGGAACCCATCTGTTACTAAAATATATCTATAATAACATTATATCGACAAAGCGGAAGAGTTTGTTTGTTTTTTTGTTTGTTTGTTTAAGCGCGCTAATCTCAGAAACTACTGGTCCCATTTGAAAAAAAAAATTGTTGGATAGTCCATTTAAAGAGAAAGGCTTTAAGCTATATAACATTACGCTGCGACCAATAGGAGCGAAGCGTCAGTGAGAAATGTTGCAAAAACGGGGAAAATTATTCACATTTGAGGACTTTCGTTGCGTGCACTGCATTTAAACGGTTTAAGTTACTCAAAAAATATGTATGAAAGAATTATTATTTTTTAATAATTATAATAACAAAAACCAACGTGAGAAATCAAAAGATAATCGCGATAGTGTTTGCGACAACCACGCGAACTTGGTCGCGGGCACAGCTATTAATATAAATGTTTTAATTGTCTGCGTTTATTGTGAACGAAGAGCGCGAACATGCCATCGAGACGGAGAGATGGAACAGAGAGAAGCGTGCAGGACATCATCTCCCTGCTGAAGCAGACGGATCCAGACGACGTGCCGGCCTTTGTGGCAAAAGATCTACACAAGCTGCCGGTGGTGACTATGGACCACGTCGACGTCTCCAGCCTGTTGAAAAACTTCAACAGTATGAAGGCAGAGCTGGACGAGATGCGGGGTAGATTGGATGCATCGGAATCTACCATCCGTGACTTACGTAGTGAATTATTACAATTAAAATGTAATAATTCATTAAGTGGGTCACCCGAGCATTCAACTGCCTACGTCAACACACGTCGTGGCGGCGCGCGCGCTGACACATCGTTTTGCGTGTCAGCGGAATCTGAGGAGTCAGCAACCGCCGCCGCCCCCGCTAGCCTTCCCCTCCGGGTCGCGCAGTCGCCGAGTCAACAAGCGACTCAGCAGAAAAGTTTCGCGAGCATCGCCGCTCACCCCGCTCATCCCCAGCGGGCGAAGAAAAAGGGGGATAAGGATAGCCGCAAGGCTACGGAAAGCCGCAAGGCTACGGAAAGCCGCAAGGCTACGGAAAGCCGCAAGGCTCAGCCTCCTCAATCTGGCAAGGACGAGAGCAGGAGGTGCGATGAGGAGGGCTTCATACTGGTGGAGAGAAGGAAGAAGAAGCCCGCCGTCCGCAACCATCGCGGCACCGCACCCTGCGGACCCGAGCAGCGCCTGCGGTGTGAAGTACGCTCCACGCCGCTGTACGTGTCCCGCCTGCACTGGTCCATGGAGGTTAAGGATGTAGTGGACTACATCCGTAAGAAGACATCCCTCCCCTTGAGGGTGGAGCGTCTGGAGTCTCGCCACAAGGTCAACTTTAGTTCCTTTGTGGTGAGAGTACCGACTCATCTTATTTCCACCTTTGAGGCGGAGGCGTTCTGGCCGACGGGTGTGGTCTACCGGAGGTTCCGGGGGAGACTCCGGAATGAAGCGCGCTACACGTCGCCGACAACACGTGTAGTTTAAGTAGTTTAAGTGTAGTTTTAAGTATATTTTGTATGTATGTTAGTCTGTAAGGTATTTATAATATGGGCCATGTAGCCTGAAATAAATGGATTTTATTTTATTTATTTTTATTTATTGTACTCTAATTCAATTCTCTTTGAGAGCTTTAATTAAAAAAATCTCATTTTCTTAACATTACCGGTATCCCCGCGGTGTTGTTCTCGAATTTGGAACGAGAAAATATAAACATTTAGCGGCGCAACTGTGAAATATTAAAGCGGGAAAAGTTTACGATTGCGCTTACATTTGCGCAGATCCCCGCGGGCTAATTCCCTATCATATTTATTTGTATTCATTACATTTTATTCGTCTAACAATGGCCTTTGTTTCAGGCGACGTTGTTCTTTGCACTCTGCCCCTGGGAGTGCTCAAAGTTGCGGTGGCTAACAACGGGCAAAATCAGCAAAACTTCGTAAAGTTTGATCCGCCCTTGCCCGATTGGAAGGTATTTTTATTACGACTGTAATGAGAACTGAAGGTTTGGATTTGAAAGTCGATTGAGCGTAAATTTTTGAATTGAGTTAAAGGGGTTAATCGAAATTTTATTCCTTTTGTAGTAAAGTTTTAGTAACTCCAGCTACGTTGAGGTTCTATTTTCTGATTTGTTATCCGATGTTCTCACAGCGATGGTTTAAGCAGTAGTTAAATATATTATAAGTAATTATACTGGTGAATGTTATCAACGGTGTGTTGTACATTTGTTAGGTTACCTACTTCTTCACGCGCAAGTGGCTGGAACAATTTTGATAAACTTTGTTATGAAAGAATCCTGAATTAACACATGGGATATACAGTGTGTAAAAAGAACAGTCACTATAACTTTGTACTACGATTTTTTTTGTAAGAAACTTAAAAAAATGTTTTTTTTACTTTTTACCATTTCTTATTTTTCTGTCGCAAGAATAACGAAAAAGCAAAAAAAAAATTTTATTTTTGTAAAAAAAATAAAAGAAAAATGCATTTCTAGAATGAGAAAAGGTAGTATAATCATATCATATCAATATGTTGCAATTACTAACATCTCAGTTCCTCTGTAACTTTGTAGGTTGCTGCGATCAAACGCCTGGGGTACGGCAACTTGAACAAGGTGGTGCTGTGCTTCGAGCGAACCTTCTGGGACCCCAGTGCGAATCTCTTTGGACATGTCGGCACTACTACTGCTAGTCGAGGTAAGACTTTAATGTATTATTACATTTTTGCAAAAGTCTAAGGCCCGTATATATAAAACAATCTTAAACCCAACCTCACTTGAGAACCTATTTGACAGATAAAAAAAAATTGTTTCACTTTTAAAAGTGAACAACTTTATGAATGTTACATAGTACTTTAATTTATTTTCTTTTTATACCGTTATGTTTATATTATTCTCGAATCTAGATTTAATAATCTTTGTTTTTACGTTTCAAAAAAGAAAGAAATTAAGCTATGTAACATAAGTAAAGTTCTTCATTTTCGTGTGTAGTTCTTTTTGGTTAAAGTCATGTTCTAGTCATTCAGAAAAATGATTTCCGTAATTATGAAAAGAAATAGTTAGAATTGAAAACAAGAAAATATAGCTCAATTACAATTACTTTAGTTTCAAGATAATTGCTACATTATTAATCACCAACTCCCACCGCGACTAGTACAAATAGTATCCTATTCTCATTTGAAATTCTCACATAGAATAAACATTTGTTTAATACGTTAGTGAATCACTGAAGTGTGGTTTCACCATTAATAATTGGGTGAGGGGTGTCATCAATATTAACGTATCTGAAATCTCCAAAATGAACCGCAACACATCAGCTCTCCCCGGGGACGACATAAATAATTTCCCGGTGTAAATAGTGTAAAACGTAGAAACAACGGTGGCCAACGAGATAACAAATTAAAAGCTGAATAATTTAGCGCCATTCACTAACCCAGAGGGGTTCTTTGTAATAAATCACGGGAACGAGTCAAGACAAGCGATTTTTTACGTTATGCGTTAGTCTCGGCTCTTTTGTGTTTTGACTTCATTAAATACACGTCTGCTGGGTACTGCTTTAGGGTTGCCGTGTGTGAGTCAGTCCAGTTTTCCACAAAATATTTTGTTCTTTCTAAATTTTTGTGGTTTACAATGTTATAGTTTTTAATGTAATGATCACAGCAACTGCCTGAACCTTGGCTGTCACGAGTCAGTTGTACAATTTATATATATAAAAAAATAAAATTTCTTAACTAAATGTTGATATTCAAGTATGTGGTCCGACTTTGCTAGTTCTCAGTTATCATTATTTAAATATTATATTATTATAACGTCAGAAGGTATAATAAGTTAGTATTATCTGCATCAAAATCAAACTAAAATCCACGAAATTCCACCACCCAGTCCACCTTCAGTCAAACTTTATTTTGCTCTTGCCAGCCCTAATCTGCAAAGGAGCACAGTGAAAAGGCACTTTGTAAAATTTCGGCCTTTGAAATGTGTATCTGATGTATGTTATCACGTACTTACGAGTTGTGTGAAGCACCAACCGCAAAGTTTGGCCGTGTATCAACTTTGATCTCGGGATATTGATCATGAACTTCATTATTACCTAATAAGGCAACGTCTCCTGCTTTATTTATGGAGCGTTAATCTTTGCTCTAATAAACATCCGAGGTTATTAGATTCTGTTTATTTTATGTGCGTCCGTGTGAAGGGTTCGATGATATATTAATTATGCAAAGTTTAATTTGTGGATTCGGTTTTGCTGTTTTCGCTGTTTGCGCAATAACAAGATTATTGCTTGTTCTGGGTTCAATAAATTACATCGCCTTTCATTTCGCTACGCTTAATGTATCTGGGTTCTTGATTATAACAAAGAGGCTGGGCACTTATGATCCGGATGGCCGGTGAAAATTTAGACCACTGATAATAAAACTGTCAACAACTTTTTGGTAAATCGACACTCGTGTGTTTTTGTGAATTTTCAACTCAATTGTTTTCGATTTTTACCGGACTTCCGGATTATATATAGTCATAATACGTAGTAATGATTTAGAGCCTAAAACGTAAAGAAATAATATATATTTGCGTTATTAATTCCTTTGCATCTTTGCATTCCTTTGCATTTTCTCCCCTTCACTCTCTACCCACTCTCTACACATTATTTTACGCACCGTCATTTCATTTCCCTATTGTAGCATTTTTTTCACAAAGCCTAACTTTGCGCAAAGCATGCAATATACTTTACTAATAATCTTACTATTTTAATTAAAAAGGAACATGTCCCAAAGCATGTACCTACATTACGAATAACCTTACTATTTTCAGGTGAACTATTCCTCTTCTGGAACCTGTACAGTGCACCCGTGCTGCTGGCCCTGGTAGCCGGCGAGGCGGCAGCGGTGATGGAGAACGTCACCGATGATGTCATCGTCGGTAGATGCATTGCTGTGCTGAAGAGCATTTTCGGTCATGCCGCTGTGCCGCAACCGAAGGAATGCGTGGTCACCAGGTATGTTAAGAGCCTATACTTTAAGATTACCATTAGTTTTAGCAGTCTAAAACTTTTGACTACGAAGTCAAAAGCTTATGATCTTTTTTAATGGTGATTTATATTTGCAGCATATTAATAGTTACTTTTTTTATTACTTATACTATTTCTTTTTACAAAATCCTAGAGATCCTTTGTTACGATCTGGTACACCTCTTCGACATATTCCATTAATAATGTTCTCTGTTTCTCTTTCTTAAAATCTTAAAAATATTTTCCAGAGTTTTGGATCTCATGATAAAATGTAACTTCTACATACTTTAACAGTTATAAAATTCTAAAGTTAAGTTTTATCTAGATAATTCTGGAAATTCTATAACTGAGTAGCAAATAAAGTATCATCGCTTCTAAAACAGCATATATACCGTACAAATTAATACCGTTGCCATTTGCGTATGTCCAAACCGAGTTCTCCATAACCAGCTGGGATACCTTAAACAGTTTTGAAGATAGTATCGGGATGCTCAAATCTAATAAGTCCAGAGCTCCCTTCTGCCCGGTATTAAACGGCCAGTTTGTATGCAGTACTTGTTTGTTGTTCGCGTAACATAAAGTCGAACGATGTGTGTCTGCAGCGTCGACAATTGTGTGTTAATACCTTCCACGCCTGAAATTGCAAGTTATAACTGCTTGGGGTTTGCACTTCCTATACACTCGCTAGAATTATAAATTGACAGTGTGAATAGCCGTGTGTGAATTGCACTTTAGTGGCTTAATAAACACGCGTAAAATGTGGCGTAAGCAGATTTTAGACGTGTTAAATTTACGGAACAGTAAGTTTCCATTCACTGGAGAAATGGTTTAAGATTTCCTTGAATTGGGAGTGAGAATTAAAGGAGCGTTGTGGATTGCTTTTGCGCGCAACTACGTCTGCGTGGATTGCTTTTACTAGGGGATAAATGTCGAAAATTATGCTTAACGAATAACTACGTCGTAACATCAGATTCAGTCCCAAAATTAAACGCCGTCCATAAATGTAACATTCAAGAGCATAAACCTCAACATGCATCGAAATCGGTTCAGACGGACGGAAACGTAAAGTTTCCGATAAATATATCATAATATCTACAGTAAGCAACAAAATAATGTACAGTAAGTTAGCTCGTCTTTTATGCAAATTCTTGTACAGTTGTACCAAGATGTAGAACACAAAGCATAACATACAGCTTGACTTGCGTTTCAAGCACAAATTGACATGTTGGTTGCCAATAGCGCGAACCGATCTCAAATTCGAGGAGGGTTCATATTCGCATACAATGGATATCTGTGCCGTTGTGTTTCGCATTGAATTCCACTAGTTTGTTACTGTCCTCGCTTGGGGATTTCTAAATAATAAGGTTAGTTTAAATAGGTAAGATGCAGAAGACTTCAGGGTGATCTATAATAAAAAACGACTGCCCCAAGATTAAAATTCACTTATAAAATAGATTTTTTAAAAGTTTGGAAGTAATAATACGGTTATTTTGCCTCATAGATAAAAAAGAATATAAAGTATTTAACAGATTAACAAACTTGAGTTTCTGTGTTATGCAAAGCTTAGGGTTTAATATGAGCACCAATAGAGGCCATACAGAATATTGAAACAAAGCTTCCCTAAGCTCACTAGCTTTTCACTTCAGTTCTCCTCAGGGAGTGATGGGACGGATTCTACTGACGCTACTGTAGCATGTTACATATTCATTTTAAAGCTCTGGTTTCATGCGATAGCGTTGATGTCACAAGAAGAAAGGTTATGTTTTTTGAGTGTATCAATGTACAGGTCGATAGATTTTAGCTTGAGAGGTGTCCTTCGAGATAATTGATAATAGACTGAAGTCTACTGTGAGAGTGACACTTTTTGGAATGTTATTCCAATGTATGATCAACTAATGTGGCATTCAAATTAACAAACCATATTGAACGCTGATTGGTGGAAAATTATCAGAGAGAAAGGAATGGACAGATACCAAGCAGATAACAACAGATACAAAGCAAGGATGTGTAAAATTCCACAGACCAGGTTAATTCACCAAAGACACCGATTAGTTGACATACGATTTGAATCAACCTTATCTGAGTAATTTTATTATGCAAGTGCGAGCATGATGTAATTATATAAAATCGGTCGCTTCCTTTCTCCCTGATAGTGTTCCAATCAGCGTTCAATACGGGTTGTTTTCTTTTTCATCATCATAATTTCAGCTATGACGTCCACTACTAAACATAAGCCTCGCCCAAAGTGTTCAATGGGGGGTAGTTGCTTATACTCGCCACTTACGTAAAAGGAACTTTCTTTTTACAACCTGCCCCCAGATTACGTAACTTCTGTGACTTTCCCGACCGTCGACATCAACTGTCATTGTGACGTTAAGTCTTTTTAAAACACGATTTAAAAAGTTAAAACGTCAATTGGGAAAGCCACAGAAGTCACGTAATCAGGGCCCTGGGGGCTGATTCAAGATGCCATCGCTAATTATCGCTTACAAAGTTCGATAACAAAATGTATGGGATTTGAAAGATATGAAATCGCGATCATTTAGCGTAGCTTATGTCAAATCCCATACATTTTGCTATCGAACTTTGTAAGCGATAATTAGCGATGGCATCTTGAATCAGCCCCCTGTATAATACTCCCTCTGTCACCTTTTACGATAACCACAGGAAATATTCCTACTCCGGATATCTCACGAATATTTTATAAATTTAACTAACCAATACTTTTCCAAGATGGCGCGCGGACCCGTTCGCTCGCGGCTCGTACAGCTTCGTGGCGGTGGGCTCGTCCGGCACCGACTACGACCTGCTGGCGGCGCCCGTGCCCGACGCCAGCGGGGACAACCGCATGTTCTTCGCCGGTGAGTACTTACCGTAGCGACAATAGTAATAGTTCAGATGGAGATGTACAGCGTGTCTCATGGTTAATATACATATAATATTTAATATACATGGTGTAAAAAGAGCAGTCACAGTTATGAAGTTATAAACTTCGTGGGGTAATAACCAGGCAAGAGATATATCTATTGGTACTAGTCATTTGCTTTAAATCCACTGTTTTAAAAAAATTTAAATTTTCAATCGGCAATGTACAACGTGCACAACACAGCGATCAGCTGCATACGCTGAGAGGTAAATAGCACGCGTAAGACGCCGGCAAAAATTATAAAATTTAAGAATTGAATGCAGAACGTTGTTCCAAACAGTTCAGCCTTGCGATTAAAAATAATAAATTGCAAAAAAATTTTTTGGAGTTTACTCCTTAAGAAACGATTTGAGTTATAAGGCCCGGTAAGTATGGAAATAAAGTAGAAAGAGACGAACATATATATCTGTAGGATTGAACGTGTAAAAGAATGAGATGGAATACACAGCGTATCTCATTCTCGGGGTCTCTTCCTTGCGCTATACTTCGTAGTCTCACTGTATAGTTCACTACCTCCAGTCTGAGAGTTGAATGTGTGCGTATGTTTGTACGTGTGTGTTGCGCGCCTGCGTATTACGAAGTTCTGCCACAAATTGTATACTGCTGCCGAGTACAGGGTATGCATTCATCCTAAAATTGGATTTGTATAAATTGAACACAATTATTATTATTGTTATTATTATTTTTATTTATATTGTTTTGTAACATACTTTATGTAATACGCTTTATTGAAGTAATATAAATAATCCGAATAATTACAGATATATGTTTGTTTCTCTTATCATTTTAGCAGATGCGTTCATTTACCCTATATATCGAATAGAAAAAAATCTATTCGATATATATCATAATTATCGTTCGTAAGGAGTAAACTCCAATCGTGCGTCGTAGCTGACACACACACACTTTTTTTTTTCAAAAAATAAATTATGAAAAAAAAAACATTTTTAGAATGAGAAAAGGTCCTTTAATCATATCCCAAAGTTATAGTGACTGCTCTTTTTACACCCTGTATAAAGGTAGCCTTTAGTGTCCAACGCATTGGCGTTAGACACCAGAGGCTTTATATCCAATGTTCACACAAATCACATTCCGTGATTTATCCATCATCATCTTCTACAGTGTGTCCCACGGTTTATATACCAAGCCGTGTGTGTGAAGAGAATGACGCGTAGTGCATTTTTTGTTTTGGCACCTCTTAAAAATTACTTGCATAATGTGACAGTTTAAACTAAATATTCTCGATAAAAAAATTAGCGACATATCACCTTTATCCATTCATGTGTTCAATTATTATCTGGTTAGCACAATTATTGTCTATATAGTCGCAACGCGAGATGTACCTACCTCGACAGAGCGCAGACATTCCGCAAAGCTTACCCGCAATCTCGATCCACTCCAAACAAATCTTTCGGCCCGAGGAAGTTGGGCTTAATATTTTCCCTTCGTGTTTATAAAATATTTTTTTACTCTCCATTGTTGGATGTCATATTTCCGCGCGTTTGAACTGTCCTTTTAATTTCACTCGTTGCTTCTGAAAGGCGTAATATTCCCATAATCCTCACAAAGGGTTCACGGGAAATTAAAAGTTTTTGCGGCGGTGTAACGAAGAGGGTGACGACGTTTTGTTTTTGTACAGGCGAGCACACAATGCGTAATTACCCCGCGACTGTACACGGGGCGTTTCTGTCGGGGCTGCGTGAGGCGGGGCGCCTCGCTGATCTGCTGCTGCCTCAGCCGCCCATCACCAGCGCAAGTGTAGCCGCCGCCACTGCTGCGGCTAATCATTCTTAAGCCTTGTCTGTACTCACCTAACTTGCGTTTAAGCCTTAATTGTACTCATCCGACTTGCGTTTAAGCCTCGATTGTACTCATCCGACAGGCGTTTAAGACTCGATTATACTCATCTGACTTGCGCTTTAACCTTGATTAAACATTTGCGTTGACTTAAGTCTCAATGGCTATAACCGAATTTAACTTTAGTTGTCTTTACTGTTAAAGTTAGCTGCAAATCTGCTGAGTATAATAATAATCCTAAGGCCAGGACTATGTTATCCGGAATCGGAACGTTTCAGAGTCCTGGAAATAGAACTCTGCGCTCTTAAATTAGAGTTGATAATCGAATGTCCTCGAGCGAAAACCGCATTCTATTAGTTCTATTTTGAGTGCCCTGATTATTCTCTAATACCAGAGAATAATCAGCCGATCCCCAAACCATATAGTCCCAGAATTTGCTGCATTTTTTTAAATTTTATATCTTATGATTTTTGAACATCTGTAACTACATTTTAAGTTTAGTTTTAGGCACAAAGACTGTCTTTGATAGTTAGATCTAAAATTTTTTATCAATTCGTGTACTTTGTCTTTTCTTTTATGTTTAAAGTTAGTAAGTTTCTTTTTCTTTGATTGTTTCTGACGTTGTGAATTTTTTTGTTTAATGCTAATAAAGTGAAATATTTAATTTAGGACTAGATTTAGGTTTTTTATGTGCTGAATAAATGATTTTTGATATTGTCTGTTTTTTACTTTTCGGCAGTGAAAATCTATTCTCAAAAGCCCACTTGTCCAATGTTGGTTAGTTAATAAACCTAGAGTGATCATATAATCTTTCTTTTTATTAAGGGGCTATTATTGGGGTGCAGTACTGAGAATAGAACCTGCCCATCAACCATATCTCCGGTGGGTGTGGTAAAAGGCGACAGAGGGAGTATAAATCCGGAAATTCGCAGCAGTATTTCCGCTTAGCTCACCAACACGCCGGCCAAACCTGCGGCCTTACTCTCCAAACTGATACGATTTCGATTCAGCAGGCTTACTCCCGACACAATCGAGATTCAAATCTGTTCGATCTCAACGGCTTTTGGTATTTTGTTTGGTGGATTACTTTGAAACTTACCAGGATAAAATCGTTAGATCGTAACTTTTTGTACTTCCGACCATATCAAACGACTTAGAATTAAAATAAACAAACGTCAATTTATTCGGAAGTACGCGGCACGATCGAATCTGAATCAAAATTGAATTTGTTTGGAGAGTAAGGCCCCAGATTCGAGAGTGCCGCGTAAATTGACGTTTGTTTATTTCGATTCTCAGTCGATTGATATGGTCGGGATTACAAAGATTTACGATCTAAGGATTTTCTTTATCCCAGTACTAACCGGTTCAACAGTTCAAAGTAATCCATAAAATGAAATACCAACAGCCGTTGAGATCGATCTGATTCGATTCTTGATTGTGTCGGGAGTAAGCCTGCTATAGTAGAGTATAGGCTACTACTTCATGATCTACTTTGAGGGAGGATTATGTCCTGTTGTTGACGTCATAGCTGAAATATTATGTAAGTATTGTTGTATTATTATTATCTACTTTGCACTTTTTTAACATTGCTTGGTGAAACACGCCCTAAATTCCAGATTTCACGAACGCATGTTAGTGTTAACGGCTTGTTAAATTACCATGCCTTCTCATTCATTGATAGGAATTACGAGAGGAACAACATGATATTTAACGAAGGATTAACTTTAATATTGCTTGGTGAAACACGATCTAAGTTTCTTCTTCTTCTTTTGTTAATTGCGGCCTCAGTGAGTTGCCAATGTCAGAGTGGGTTTAAACAGACTTTGCTCTTACTATTGCTGGTGCGTGGGGTAACAAGGGTTTGATTACTTATTATTTTATTTACAAAACTGGTGAATTATCTAAAACAAACACAAACACGTTAGTATAAAGACATCACAATTTTATATTGTTAGAAATAATATATGTACATAAAATTTCAATAAAGTAAGTATTTACACCCCTAAAAGGGATTTAAAATTAATAGGGCGAGGAATCGAGGAAGGAATAAAGTCATAAAGGGAAGGGTGGTTTCTTGGGCAATTAAAGAATATATTATGGTCTAAGGTACCCTCATCTAGGCCGCACTCACAAAGAGAATTGTCCTTGACCCTGATTTTTGCAAGAAAGACTAGTGACGATCTAAGTTAGCAGTGAGTGATTATCAAAATGGCTCACTTGGTGAATGTCAACATGACATACGAAGCGCCTATGTATTCAATAATATTTTATTCAACCCCCGACGCAAACACAACGGGGTGTTATAAGTTTGACGAGTCTGTCTAGATGTGTATGTGTCTGTCTGTGATCCGATTTTAATGCGGTTTTTTCGCTTGAAAAGTCGAGAGTGTTCTTAGCTATGTTTGGTGGAAATCGGTTCAGGTCTTCAAGGTCATCAGGTCGTTTGTTAGATTTGTTAGGAATGTTACACGCTAAGTCGGGGGTTTTTTTTATTATTTAGTTTTTGTAGTACCTGTTGCCCGTGGCTCCGTCCGCGCAAATAAAATTACTATCCCACCGGAACACAGTACTTTTTCGGAATAGAGAGTAGCCTAGCGTCAATCCTTCTAAGATCTAAACAAGCATACCCAATTTTATCAAAATTGGTTCAGCTGATTGCGAGTGAAAATGCAACAAACATACACACACTCTCAAAATTTTAATTAGTTACCTTCCCTACAAAATCCACAGATTTTTAATACCGCTAGTGTATGTTGTAAGATTTTTAACAACGTCGTATGTGATCTCCGTGTTATATCAAAATGATACCTTATGCCAATGGTATATGGTTGAGTTTTGAACGAAATACTGATGGTAGTTTTTATATTCTTTGATGGCTGGTTTAATTTGCATGGCCAACGCCTACTGATTAAAAGATAGCTGTAAATCTAAAATGGCCACGTTATTGGCTATGTATCGTGTTATGGTTCATAAATTCATGAAATATTTATTTCAATTCAATATAATATACCTATTTTAAAGCTGTTTATGTTTCATAGAATTCATTACACTAGCGTAGGAATGAAGCGAAAAGCGAAATGTTAAAATTCAGAATTTCGATCTAAATTCAACCTAAGGGTCGATCACGATAACCGGTGACCGACTCTTTGTAGGTGAAAAATAGAACACGGATCGCACACGTCATACAAAAGTCGTCGGAAAATAATATATTTTGTGAAGCAAAAACTTTAAGCATAGTTATGCGAGAATTGTGCGAAAGGTTAAGTCCCGATTTCACCAACACATGTTAGTGTCAACGGCTTGCTGAAATACCATGCCTTCTCATTCATTGATAGGAATTACGAGAGAAATAACATGATGTTTAACGAAGGATTAACTTTAACATTGCTTGGTGAAACACGCACTTAGTACCTATGTGACACAGAGCTTTAAATGTGGAAGAAGATTATTTGAAAGCTTATATTTTTTTAATAATGCTTAGAACAACGCGATGGACATCTAGAATTCTAGACGAACTAGATGTAATAACGTTAAAACGTTATAATATTATTATTATGCATGGACGTCCAGAATTCGTAGTCATAACTAGAAATACTTAAATCGCAAAAAGTGCCATCTAGTCCAAACTTATTGTACTGTTTTCTAAAGTTCTGATTTTGAGTAAAGTTTAATAATAATTCGCAAGATGGCGCTATAACAATGCCTACACGCATTGTTGTATACCGCCCACTAGCTTTGAATTGGTGTACTAAGATATGCTGCGTCGGATCAAAATAGTTCCGAAATGTCGCGGTAGATGTCGCTATTTAGGGTGCTTACACGCCGCAATGCGTGTAAGCACCCTAAATAGCGTAAAATTATAATTTTTTTAACTTTTTTAATTTACTATACCTACCTAGTATCAGATTGAAAGTAGTATTAAATGTTTAAATATAATTTGATTTTAACAATCGATTACCACGATAGTGTTGATTTCAAAGCAAATTATCTACTTAGATGTATTGCATAGATAAGTACTTACAATTCAGGTATAATAACAAAATAATTATACTATAATTGAAAAATAAGCGTTTATTAGTAGTGTCTAATAAAATAAAAAATCTGTTGAAATGGAGTTTACGAATTAATATAGAAAAAAAAAATACCTTTTTTGTGACAAAAGTAAAGCCACAGTAGCTAAAGTAAATTCTAAATTAAATAATATTCAAACGCTCTTACGATATTATATGTTTTTAATAACTTAAAAAATCTATTAACCAACATATTTCATAATATTTATAACAAAAAGAGTAGTAGTAGGTATTTTTGTTATAATATTCACACAATAACAATAGTTTACTTACTTTAAGCTCAAAGGTTTTTCTTCAAAAGCTTTGAAAGTAGTACTGTTTTTTTATGTTTTACTATACAATTAAATTTTTTGAGCAAGGTAGTGAAAAGCTGTTTGAGCAAAGTGTTGAAAAGATGTTTTTATATTTCACGAAATTATTTGCTGCAGTGAATTCAATGCACCATTTTAACTAGATCTTGACGTCTTTCTATTTTCTTTTACATTCAAACGAATTTTCGGTCCATTATAAAATATTACCTTACCAGATTTTTTTGTGGACACAAAAGAAAATCCTGCGTAATTTTGCCACGATTAAAAGTATCCAATGTTCTTTCTCGTGGAGTAGAGTAGAGTCTACTGTATGAACGAACGAATCTGCACATTTACACGTGAACCAGGCATTCACAGTACAGTCGAGTAAGTTGAATGTTTAGCATATTATTTTGTTGTCCTGAAAATATTGTCGAAGCTGCTAATCATTAATTTTCTTGAATTAATCAATGTCTAATGTGTAGTGCACTCTAGTAGCTATTAGAGACGCTCAATTTATTCGGATAATAGGTGTATTGTTTACTTTGTTTGTTTAGAAGACCTTTCTAACTTTCCACGTCTAGGTCTTGACATTGTGACACATAGAATGATCAGATAGGTCAAATGTCAAGGCAATGAGAAGCCTATGTGACATCCATTACCGCATGTAACGAACCATATTCATGGGTATAAATAAAAATAGCTGAAAGAAACACAATCATTCGCACAAACTACTCGATGGTTTCAACAAAGTTCGTTACAATGTCCATGTTCTCAATAATAATTGTGATTATCATTCTGCTACTGAATTCTGTGAAACCCGACGATATTAAGTCACAGAACGTGACGTCATCGATTCAAAACTTCAAGGAAACCGTGACGAAAATGATAAAGGAACAGAGCACCAAAATCGGAGACGTTCTAAAGAAGATCCACACGAACTCGCAGTGGGTGTTGAAGAAGATAAAAGATATGAACGAGAAGAAACCAATTGGACGGATAAAGAAAAGGAAATACATAGAAGAAAGAAATCAAATAGAATCGCCCGTGAACAAGGATTACGAATCCAGGAGTTTTAGTACTCATTATGTTCCCACGGGATACGGGACTAGTGGAAACGCGTATGCTCCTACCTACCACCATCATTCCATAGGATTAGACCCCATAAACATAGTGGTTTCTATGTCGCTAATATCGTTTCTGATACAAGCCCTACAGGGGCTGTTGGTAAGAACTAGACTTCCAACGCCGGTCGTAGAAGCTAGATCCTTCCACTCCAATCGACCAAAGAAGATTAGGAAGTTAGAAAAGAAGATTTTAAAGAAGGATTACTTCAAGGCCCGATACCATAAGCCATATTATAATTAGGAGAAAATAATAATTATGGCGAATATAAAATTAGAACATGCATTTACTTAGGCGAGGAATAACCGCAACTAGCGCCACTCTTTTTAAAATAATTTTTACAACCACACAAAGATCTTATTAAAAAAGTAATCGTACTTAAAGTTTGAACCGATTACTTTTTTTAATAAGAGCTTTGTGTCGTTGTATAAATTATTTTAAAAAGAGTGGCGCTTTTGCGGTTAGTCCTCGCCTTAAGACAAAGAGTTGAAGTTAAGTGGTACTCATAATTTATTTATTTAGTAACATAATAAAGAAAAACGATTTGACTGTTTCTATGTTTTGTTTGTAATGTTTGCATTGAATAGGGTACCGATTTTGATAAATTTTATTTTAATGCATTGTTAGGGTTCCGTAGCCAAAGGGTAAAAAACAAGACCCTTTTACTAAGTACCTCCGTCCGTTCGTCAGCAGGTTGTATCTAATGTAACGTGTCAGTATATATATATTTTTTTTATGTGGATAGAGTAAAATATGTAATATTATATTGATTATAATAATTGTGCACGTCTTATCTACTTTAATTTGTGCCTTTTCCCTCCGTAGAGCTGCTGCTGAAAGAAATTTCTTGTTAAAAATAAACAATACTTTGTGTCGTCTTTCTTTGTAAAATGTGCCAATTGTTGTGAATTTCCTTGTGTGCAATAAATGTTAAATAAATAGGCATATAGTTAAAAATAGATGATGCATTTATGTTGCCGCTAAAACAACTAATACAAAAAACTAAATTAAATTAAAGTAATTAAATTTTGTGCGCGAGTTCACACAATTTTCCATCTTTTTGCTGAAAGATTGGTCCGTGCGTGTTTCTTACGCCGGCTCTTATCGACGGGTTAGGGTTGAACCGGTGGTAGCTTTTGGTGTTGGCTTTCGGAGAATAATTTGTTGAGTTTTGTTTGGAAATAAAAAATTTCATTTTCATTCATTTATTGAATTAGATTAACCTAGCCAAGGCCTTTTTTCGCCGAGAAAATGCTTTTGAGCATCCCACAGGGGATGGGGAACGGGGATCCTATCTGTGGGTATGTGAGTCTGCTGTGCCCTAGGAGGCGCAGCCCCTACTCACTAAAAACTCGGCCGTACTCTTTGTATAGTACGCCCGAGATAAATTTAACCTAAACGTAAACAAAGCCATCTATGACACATCCATAGATTAGTCAGTGATGCCAATTGGCCAATATTAATACAATTAATAATGTATGCTTTGAATCCATAGACTATATGCTTATATTCTATAATCGGCAGTGTCAAAATGGCGTATTTTTTCAGTAAAAGATTTTCATTTGATGTTTAAACATAATAATTACTGTGTATTTGTTATAAAATGTATTGGATAATGAAGTGTAATCCTTTAATATACCTGTGAAAGTGTTGATAAGTGTGCACAATAAGTGAATATAGGAAGGTTAAATTTATGAGGGACGATCTATACCAGCCTTGCGGGCCACGGAATCGCGTGAGCACACACCGCGATGATCTAGGTTGCCTAAGACGGCCCATCACACAGGTGATGATGATAATTGTTTGGCACGAAGCTGCATTAGTTAAAATATTGCCCTCTCAAAACAAACGTACCGACAAGGCAAAATAGCCTTATTTTCGGCGAGCCCGTCGCAATATATTTCGCCATTTTCCCTCCAAATTTGTTCCTACTTACAGTAATTACGTCGCTGTACTCATTTACTATTTCAGACTCATAAAGCTAAATGAAAATTGTGCTCTAAATTTGTGGCTTTTAGTTGTTAAGAATTAATTAAGGTAGTGTTTAGGTTGTGGTTTTTAATTTATTGTCGAGTAATTGTGATGAATGCTTACGTTGTTTGGGTTCGGTGCCACAATATTAAAAACGGGATGTTCAAAGATTTTGCGATATGTCACCAGCTGTGCATACCAATAACGGAGAGCTAGAATAAATTTCACAAATAGTGTATTTTCTATTGCCGCTTCAACAACAAATACTTACTAAGACAAAAAAAAATGCGGCTTTTTTAAATTTAGCAACAAAGGACATTGGACATTCAAAAACGCATGTGGGACCCCTCGCTTTTTTAGCTATTCTTAAATATATCTACACAAATTTCTTAGTTTTATATTTAGTTTTGTAATAAGTAATATAATTAAAATAAATATTTAGGGGCTTCCACGGTCCCTACAACAAACGTTATTTTTGCGGCTTGTACGGAACCCTCCATGCGCCGGTCCGACTCGTGCTTGGCCGGTGTTTTTCAATTTACTGTCGAGTAAATTGTGACAAATGCTCGTGTTGTTTATTGGTATCATGTTAAGTGATTACAAATGCTTTGTTTATTATTTCGAATGACTTTTGCATTAATTACACCCCTGTAATTTGTCAACTGGTCCTTTTTTTTAATTATCTCAAATGTTATGCGTTGCAAAATTAATTTTCATGTTTGCACATGTAGCAAGTATCAACTTTTCACTTGCAAAATTATAATTATTTCATTGTTATCAGCATACACTAAATAATATAATATTATAACGCCTCCGTGGTCTAGTGGCCCAGAGCTTCGCTCACGACCCAGAGGTGGGTTCGATTCCCGCGTTGGAACAACAAAAAAAATATTTTCAAGTTAGGGAAGGATCTACTGATCCTGATCACCTAATTTTCTGCCAGAAATGATGATCATACCTCGGATAGGCATGTAAAAATTCGGTCTGCGCCTGATCTCCCGCCAGTCGGGTCGGTTATCCGTCCCACTGAGCTACTAGAGTGAAGGAAGAGAGAGTGCTTCTGTGTATTGCGCACACACTTGGGCACTATAAAATAACTGCGTAGCCTGGGTTCAATGAAACCAGCCACCGTCACCGAAATCGGTGTGGAAGGCATTATGATTAGTATATAGTACTAGCTGACCCGTGCCCACTTCGTTAAGCATACAAACAGTTTGTGATGAAATTGAATTAAAAAAAACTAAAACCCGGAACCCGCAAACCCACAACGCGAAATTTTATAATTTTCTGCTTATTTATTTTAAACATTTTATTTCATAAAAACCTAATCCTGACCATAACAAGTACAACAAAAAAGAATTGGCCAAATTGATATAGGAGTTGTTGAGTTATGCGCTCACCAGCACATTTTGCGATCCATTTTTATATTATAGAAGATATACTATTATCATTAGACTATATATTTTTATACTGGCAAAATTTCTTGTAGCCTATTATACCTACGTACAGCATCGTGGTGTAAACTTAGTCTACTTTTAAAAGCTTTTTACCTTTCTATTTGTAGATATTGCATACAGGGTAAATTTTTAAAAAGGGCATGATAGGAGAAATCGTAACGTACTACCACATTAGGATTTCTCCTACCATGGTTTACGCCGTGGATTAACACATAGGCTACTTCTTATAATAATGTAGCGGCAAACATACAGATTTTAGACCAAGCTAAAATATATTATCAAAATCAGTAATAAAATTTTACCGTGAAAAAACAAAAATCATCCATACATTCATACTCACAAACTTGTGGTTAATAAAAAACTAGCTGACCCGTGCCCACTTCGTCGAGCATAGGAACAGTTTGTGATGAACCATTTTTTAAACCTTCCCTGGACTTCTACGAATATTTCAAGACCAAACATAGCCGAATCGGTTCAGCTGTTCTCGAGTTTTAGCGAGACTAACGAACAGCAATTTATTTTTATATATAAGACTAGCTGACCCGAGCCCATTTCGTTGAACATACAAGCCGTTTAAATCTTCCCTGGACTTCCACGAATATTTCAAGACCAAAAATAGCCGAATCGGTTTAGCCGTTCTCGAGTTTTAACGAGACTAACGAACAGCGATTTTTTTTTATTTATAAGAAGAAGATAAAAAGTCCTCTAGGTTATTTAAAGCGTCGGGTCTAAAATGTATTATCGTTGCAATTTCCGAGCGAGAGAGTTTGTTTTTTTAAATTTACAGGCCATCTCCGGATTTTTAGTTTTTATTAAAATTTCCAACATTTTAGTGTTGGCTTATAAAAGTCTTTAGAAAAAATCCCCGTATTATCCCCGTCGGAACACAGGCGCGGGGCGAGCTTACGGGGTCGCCACACTGTTTTATATTTCAGGACGTGACCTACATTTTCTTTAGAGATAATTCTAATTTGACATGAAATAAAATTTCATATTCAGAACCAAGTGGAATGTGAAAAATCTCGTATACTTTTAGATTTTGTTAAAAACAATTATGCTAACTTTAGTTTTTATTTGTGACTAGCTGTTTTTCGTGGATCCACTCGCTTTAATTTATTTTTCGGGATAGAATCCTTAAAAATAGCCTGAGTACCCTTAGTCTATACTTGTTAAATTCAATTCAACAGATATAGACTAAGAGTCTGTTGTCTATACACAATATATTATCAGAATAGATTACGAAAAAGCCACTCATCGAAGTTGCTAATCTAAATCAAGAACAAAAACTAACCAATAAAGCCATTGTCCTGCAAACGCAAAACGTTTGGCAGTGCTACGCTTTCAGAACTAAGCCAGTAACGTACGTTAATGCATCAGCTCGATGCTACGGATTTCGGATCCCGCATCAAGCGTTATTTGAGATGCATCAAGCGTTATTCGAGATGCATCAAGCGTTATTTGAGATGCATCAAGCGATATTTGATGCATCCAGTAACATTTAAGCTATCAGGGCCCCGATTCTCGTCATTCGAACTTCAATTCGCTCGTCAGTATGTCCCGCTCCCACGTGCTCGTGCACACGACAGACTGAGATTCGAGACACGAGATTCGAAGCCACGAATTCGATATATAACTATAAAAATAAATAAGAAAAGTAAACCTATTCGAGTAGAACATAGTAAGTACATTGTAATATTTTCTAAGCGCCTAAAATAATTATGATAGCAATGTGTGTTACGTAAATATTATAAATTTAAATAGGAACTAAATAGTTACCGAAGAAATTTAAGCTATTTTACGAATTTTAGGATTAAAGGTTCACAATCTACTCATAATTGTCAGATTAATTATTTGCATGTTTTGTCCCAATGATATAAGGGAAGCAGCCACAAAATTTCTTTGAAAACTATTCAGCATTCGAATATGAGAGCATATCAGCGCCTTATTTTTTTAGCGCCTGACAAAACTATAATAGCAATGTGCATTTCGAAAATATTTGAAACTAGTAGGTGGTGTTAATGAAAGCTATTAAGGATTAAAGGTACCTAAGGGGTCTTTTTCACAATCTACTGATGAGTGTCATACAGCTTATTTGCATGTTTTATCTCTGTCATTTCAAATAAAGTTAGCGGACACCGAACATTTTTAATATTAATAAATAATAATTTAAACATCAGTGGTACAGAAATAATACACAAATTACTTGCACTTTCTCCACTTTATTAGTTGTTAAACATAAGATTTATTGAAATACACGACCGGTTTCGACTAAGTCATCGTCAGGTGTAGGTAGATTTAAAATTTATAAATAATTCGTTAACATTGTGTAGATAATATTATCGCTGCCAGCTCAGTGAATTTTTTACAATTTTGTGCAGTTTTTTCTACCAAATTATACTATATATTTTTTTATTATAAACAAATAAAAATAAAAATCAATTATAACATATTATATTGATAAATTAATAACCTATTGAAATGTAATGTCACAGAATAGAATGTCGAAACACAATATGTCAATGATTATAAAATTAAAATACCACTATCACCAATAATTCAATAAAATTGTCTAGTTATCATTATAATATTATTTAAAAAATCATTTCTATATTAATGTCTATTAAATTCCAATAATTTAAGTCATGTCAAAAGTAAACTAATAAAAATAAATGTTAATGTTAAAATTAATTAATAAATAATAATGTTATGTGAACAATTCAATTAATAGTGAAATTTAAAATATACTTAACTTATAAAATAAATTAAATGTCTTGCAATAATATTGAGTTAGAAAGGCCTGTTTGGTCATTGTTAAATTTCCGCCTTTTTTTTGTTTATTAATTTCTAGTGCTTCTAATGCTCTTCCTACTTTTTGGTAAAATATGTAAATATTTAATATTTTTATCTGGGTCAAAATTATGTTTATTACTATTTAAATGTTCTGCAAACGTTGATCTAGCAGTTTTCCTTTTCTATGCTGTAATGTGTTCTAGTTTTAAATTTCCTTCTAGTTTGACCAATGTATATATTCCTCCACATGTATCGCAAGTAAGACTATAAATACCGCTGTTATGAACTTGTCTTTATTATTACATACTAAATTTTTAAGGGAACCTGTGGTTATTATTTATTACCTGTGGTTTTAAATTATTTCTGTGTACAATGTATTTTCTTCAAGAACCTACAGTACATTCAATAACATATCAGTGGTGTGGGCTGGTTATCCTTCAGAAGCCCTAACCATGTAGGAATTTGGATGAGGGTGTTCAAAAGGTAAAAGGTAAGTGAAGCCCATGGAAAAGTTATAGAAACCACACGCCAATCCTAAATATAAGATTATAGAACATATTATTTTCAATATGTAATATAATAACATAATTTTCTAATCAGAAAACTACACTTATACTTCAAACAGCAGGCTTACTCCCGGGACAATCGAGAATCGAGTGGATTAGTTTGAAACTAATCAGGATAAAGAAAATTGTTACATCGTAACTTTTTCTTCTCCCGACCATATCAATCGACTGAGAATCAAAATAAACAAACGTCAATTTATTCGGGAGTACGCAGCATAATCGGTTCTGAATCAACATCAGTTTAGAGTAAGCCCTAAGCAATACACTAGATATCATGTCAGCATAATAAATCCGTTTCGGCGAATATCAGTTCACTTAAAATGTGAACACTGCCAACGTGTGGACTGACGATGCTTTAATTTTAAAAAATCTTAATTTAAAAACACGTTGCGATGTTTTAAATTAGTTTTTTTTTTATTTTTTTAAGTGAGATGAGTAGCGATTTCAAATCAGTAATTCAACTTTGAAGTGTTTTAAAACTTTTGTCTAAGTTCGTTACTAAGCAAAATTACTATTGGCATATTTACGCGGATAGATTTTAACCTTGTTTTTATATGAGACACGTTATGTAGTGTGTTGATCAAGGACTTTATACATTGGCATATTTTCGAACAGACGTACAAATAAATCAGCTCACATAATATGTCCAAATAAAAGCAGAGTTGCTGAATAGCTTTCCTGCGGTAAGGGTTGGACACAGTTATTACAAACGCCGGCACGTCACTTTAACCCTTGGCGTCAAAATGACAGTATTGTACCAAATGAAATAAAAACATGACGCTTAAAACTCCACAATAGAGCTGTCAAAAGTATCAACACCCATAACCCGTTGTCGCGATTTCTCACTTTTCAGCTGCTGTTTTTTTAATCGGCTTTGTTAATTTGACAGTCAGATGACAGGCCCTAATACCTCAAAGACGTATTGTTATCTTAATCTTGTTGTAAGGGTTGAATGGATTATCAGATTGTAGCAGGTAAGTGGACAAGGAACACCCAAAATTGTGATAAAAAGAAATAAATGTGTCCGGTCCCAGAACGAGGTTACTGCAAAATTAAAGTTTGTAATTTTTTTAATAAATTAATATTGCCTATACTACCAGAGATATTATCACACATCTCATGACACTTACGAATTTACACTCTTTCATTAAAATCGTATAGTAGTTTAGGTGCTACGCCTGACCAAACGACCAAACATACATCACTTAGGGTACATGTATGTTGTGACTTGTGTTATATATAATATGTATGTTGTGTTATGGCAATCTAGTGCCAAAATCATTACCCGTTTTTTTGGGTTCGCAAACAATGTAATTTCAGTTCATTACAAAATCTTTATTTTTATGTTTCATAATAAAAGTAGAAGTAAGCAATGTTCTCAATGTCTTACGAGAATCGCCTTTTTAATACGCTTTTATAAGTTTGTGTTGTATGAATCTATGTATGTATGTGACGGAATCTTTAACCATAGAAATGTTTCTAGAAGTCTGATTAATTTAAAATTGTGCGTTGCAATTGAACATGTTTTTTAACTTAAATTTTTTCAGTGTTAAATTATATTATTACTTATTAGTGCAATGCTTTTGAATTTGCATTTTCTTTAGTTTCCACCCAGATGTTCACTCTGTTGTTTCATAATCTGTATAACATGGTCACATTGCTTTGTCACAAAACAGAATTTCGCTCAAGGAACTATTTACAAATGCCTAAACGATTTCGCAGATCAAAGCATACGACGGTTTCACAATCGTATTAATTACTGAGTAATCGTAAAGGGATTCTTTTATTTGGACACATGTCGGGAAAGGGTACGAACTAATCTTGGCCCAACCCTCACATTTAATTTAAATTCAAATATAAAGCTATGAAAATTGAACACCTAATCCAAACATTCATTACAAAATTTGAAAAAACTATATGCGCCCCGTCCCCTAGGGGAGACTAGTCCCCAGTTAAAATGGTTAAGCTAATTACGTCACACGACGAGGGTTGTGACACGTTTCATCGATAAAACTCATCGACAAAGTTTCAAGTGTTCGAAATATTTTATACGACGTAAAGATTCGACTTGTTTCAATTGTAGAACTTTCATCCAAGTTTTACAATAATATCTATGGATAATAATATCTACTTTTTTACACCACGTCAATCTAGCCCTGTGCTAAGTATCCGAATAATCGTGGTACAGGTTCCAGAAAATGGAAATATATTTACTATTTTTATACTATACACATATTTATGTTATTATTATTATTTATTAATACACAACCATGACCCAGGAACACAGAAAACTTTTTTTGTTTCTTCGGCCGGGTTCGAACCCGCGACCTCTTGCTCGAGCACCAATGCGCTACAGAGGTCGTCAAAAAAGTTAGTGAATACTCACAATAAGCGAGTATTTATACTTATGGCCGAATATTCATACGACAGTTAAATTAAACATGCTATCCTTGTTATTCTGGCTAGCAGTGACCGTGACATCCTGTGAATAGGAGGGCTGCCAACATAATTAAGCGTTTAGTATTAGCATGTATTAGGTAGTGCAATTATTAGGTTTATTATCAATAACATATTTTTTCAACATTTCTTACGTTATTCTGTTTTGTTTTCTACTGACAACTGATACGACATTTAGTTGACTGGCGTTTAAGTCACAGTATCATCCTGCCAAGCAGTGACAGTGACATTTTGTGGATTGCAGGCATACAACGTCCTAAATTTTATTATTTTAGTCCTTCTACCTCTATTAAAATTTACATTTAAATCTTGTTACGTCTAACGTAATTTTACTAACATAATGTAATTTTTTGTGCTGTTGCAATGCGTTTGTACCTGTTATGATACTATGTAATAAATAAAACCTAGACATCGACATTCAAGCGCAACCCTATTTTTAGTAGAGTGTGTATATAGCTCTATGCATCTCCTATACATGCATACATAATAAGTTGTAGCCGGGTATAATCCCCTTTGCATATATTTCGTTTGATCTTTAAAGCAAGTCGAGTTGACGGCGTTTAACAGAAGCCCGGTGTTGCCATATTAAATATATTTTACCTAAATGTAAACTCGTATTCATTAAGTTTTGCCAGAGCAATTTGTAACTCGTTAAGTATTGCTAGATTTTTTCAAAAGGCGTTTAAAGACAGCTATAACGATTTTTAATGTTTTAAATTCTGCTTTTAAGCTTTTGCGAAACTTGAGTGTTGCAATTAATTCAATTTCGGAATTTAAAGATCTACTAAAAATCTACCAATACATTATTTTGGTACATTTTTGTGTATTTGTTAGACTATAGAAAGGAGAGTGTAGAAAAAAAAAACTTAAAAGTATACAGAACGACTGGGAATGCTTTGTGTGCATGAATCCACTTCAATTTATGAAATTAGACCTTGAAGGACATATTATTATATAGAATAGGAAGCTATAATAATTCTTAATCACGACTAAATTCGTAATAATATTTGCAAACGGATTTGCGCTGTCTACTCTATATTTATAAATTATCCGAATTGGTGTGAACCGATTCGGGGAATGACCTTATTCTAATGTCCAAGTATCATCGAGTGTCAAAGGGAAAGGGACATGCCGCCATGGCCGCTGATGCCTCTGATGCCTCTGATAAGCCCAATATTCTCGAGAAGTCGTCAAAGGCGATACTCAAGGCGCACTTGTCTATTTGTAATTGAATATGAAAATCTTTCGACGAACACGGATGTATTCGAATTACTGGAATCGCCTATTTTATGTACTAACGGAAGTGAACTACTTATCTTGCATTTCTTGCTATCGTAGCATAGAAAGAGAAGTTTGGGTTACTTGTCCTTATTAAATAAAAATAATAATAATAATATAATATCTATGGACGCTTCACACCACGTCAATCTGGCCCTGTGCTAAGTATCCGAAGAACTTGTGTTACAGGTACCAGACAACGGAAATATATTTAATACTATTATACTATACACATATTTAAGATTTTTATTATATTATACACAAATTTAATACACATCCATGACCCAGGAACATTGAAAACTTTTTGTTCCCTCGGCGGGATTCGAACCCGAAAAAATAAATAAATAAACGTTTATTCAACAATAAGGACATTACAATACACAATGGGAAAAAACATATCATTACATACATTAAGACATGAAAAAGACAATATAATTAAATAATAACAACAAAAAACATGGAATATGTTGGAAATTATAATAAAAATCATGAGGTCTGGGTAGTGGTGCTAGGCAGTGCAATTCACCGATTGCCGAAATGGTATCCACTCAGGATAATCACTGTGGATCTCCACAGTCCCTGATATTCTGTGGACCCTAATTGATAAAGTTTGGCATGTGCCTCGGAGACCGTGGAACAGGTCATGCGTCTGGACACATAATTATAATGCTGAAACAGTTAATTTTTTAATTATTGTGTGGGCAAATTTATGATGTTAGGGCATTTTTCATAGAAACATGAATGACAAAAGTAAGTCTTTC
The DNA here is from genome assembly GCA_905187575.2 of Celastrina argiolus. Lineage (NCBI taxonomy): Eukaryota > Metazoa > Arthropoda > Insecta > Lepidoptera > Lycaenidae > Celastrina > Celastrina argiolus. Next base: position 11,129,935 of record LR994589.1, read on the forward strand.
AGCGCTGGTACGTTCACAGTAAACTCTACATAGTAGACAAATATACACTCCAAAGTATTATCACAATTTTTTTTACATCTTGTATACATTTCTTGTCTGAAAATTTGTGTAGCGTGGTATTTCTGTCATCGCAAAATATAATTATATTAATATCTATTGAATTTAGAATTATTCCTATGTCCGATATCTCGTTTGGAATGCATCTACTTTACTTTTATCTCTAAATCACAATGATAGTACAAAATGCGCATGATGTATAAATAAATAAATAATAATACGTTTCAACATGGCGCCGTGCTAAAATCCGTAGAGCTTGTGTTACGGGGGGAAATAAAGTCGTATCCAGTACAGCCGGCTCCGTGTGCCTCACCTCTCGAAAGGTAAAATCTTGCAACGAGCATCGCCACTCGTCTGGCGTTGAATACGCGAGCCACTTTTTAGCTGAATTTAATTTTTATAATTCGCCAGTACTCAGTAGGGGCTTTTTGAGAAATTTGAATAACAACTCGAGTGAACTTCGTCCGGATTGAATTAAGTCCGCGGACCGGTAAGATCCGGAAATATCTGCATTTTATTAATTTGAAATTTTTCGAACACTCGAGACTTTTGTACGAAGTTTGGTTTGGACTTACAAATATATTTTAGGTAAATTTAGTGTCGCGTCTTAAGGGCAAGTTATTGTGAAAGAACGTAATTTTATAAAACTTGCTGTTTGTTAAATTGATTGCTTGTTTTATTAAACGGGACGTTCTATAATTATATCAAATTTCATCAATATTTATATTATAGTTAGTTCGTTATACAAGAAATAGTCGCATCCATTAATTTCATCCCATCTTACAAATTTTCTTTTCTTCAAATTGATCCTCGTCAAGCAGTGAGCTGATAATCATGGCTACGAACACTCTTCATCACGTCAGATTTCAAAAAGAATAATACGAAAATCATTTCGAGTTTGGGAGCAATGATACCACAGACATAAAGGTCAAACTTGTAACACTCCTCTGTTTTCGTTGGGGTTGAAAATAAGTAGAATAATAAATTAAAAAGATGTTGCCAAAAAATTCGTGTAGGGAAATTGATTTTGTAAATAATTTTTCTTATACGCTCCCTTTAAGGGCTTCATTGCTTTCATTTTCGTTGCCAATTTTCGACTTCAGTTGCTCGTGTTTTATATTAAAAGCTATAAAAGAAAAAATCGGATTAAAACATAAAAGATCTACCCCACTACAGGCACTTTGATCCCAAATTTAATTAAAGTAATGGATGAATTTGTTTACAAAAAAAATATACACATAGGTTGATGTGTTATAACTAGTATTATATAGGCTAAGTGCCTATATAATATTAGTTATAAAGTGAATTCTACGTATATTTAAAACGTAGCAGTGGCAAATATCTTCTAGGGAAAAGCCCATGGCCTTTATTTAAGGGTTTAATAATTTAACATGGCTCTTATAAGTGATGATCTTGGTGAAGTTCAAAACAAATTGACGTAATCGCCATCGCTATTATCACTTGCGAAGTTCGCGAAACAGATGTACGGAATTTGACATAAGATTCGCTAAATGACAGGGGAACTCGTATGTCACTGAGTGAAGCTTATGTCAAATCCCGTACATCTGTTTCGCGAACTTCGTAAGTGATAATAGCGATGGCGTCTTGAATTAAAGCCCTGGTTATCAGTCTATTAGGTCTTCAAAATGTAAGATAAGCCAATGGTATTGGTAGGTAAATTATATTATACGACCTCCGTAGCGCAGTGGTTCAGCACGTTGGTGCTTGACCGAGAGGTTGCGGGTTCGAATCCCGCCGAGGGAACAAAAAGTTTTCAATGTTCCTGGGTCATGGTTGTGTATTAAATTTGTGTATAATATAATACAAATATTAAATATGTGTATAGTATACTTAAAGGTATTAAATGTATTATCGTTGTCTGGTACGTGTAACACAAGTTCTTTGGATACTTAGCACGGTGCCAGATTGACGTGGTGTGAGGTCTCCATAGATATTATTATAATTATAATTATTATTATTATATGTACTTAATTAATATGAAAATTTCGGGGCAGAGTATTAAAGGAGAATGCCGAAAACTGGGCTATTTTGCGTCACTCTTGCGTCTTAACCATTTATATATCAATATTCGTCTTTTGAAATATCATGTTATGTATATTAATTTTAGTTGTATGCGAATGGGGGTTTACAAGTTATAAAAAAAAGTAACCATATTGAATTATAAATTAGCGGAACCGCCATTTTGTTTGTCAACCGCCAAATGATGACAGTTTATTGCAAATACTTTTTAAGTGAAATAGTAAGAATAGTTATATGAAATAAATGAAAGAAACCCACACTAACTCTATATTTTAACATAATGAACATTAGTCGAAGATTATTTTATAAAATAATGCTGAAGAAGTTTTGCTTTTTAATTGAAAATAATAAGAAATATAGTAATGTTCTCTTTTTCTAAAAATATTTTAGGGTACATATTTTTTTTTACTGGCAGCCCTAACCGTATGGTACTATTGACATTTGTGTGGCGTGAATAATGAATTTGACTTTTTGACGGCCGGTGCTTCGTTTTGTGTGAAAGAAGTGTTTTCTTTAATTATTATTCAAAGTGTTCCAACAAAGTGTATTTAAAGTCTTGATTACTTCAACGTTGAGTCGTGCAATCCTCCGTTGATTAATTTACTATAAGTGTATGTCGATAGATATTGCAAATTACTTTTGATACTATATTTTACACTTTTGAATGCATAACTTAACCTCAAAATTCGGAACATTTTAAATTCAGATTTCTCAAAACTCCCATCGAATATCTAAATGATTTTTTTAAATATTAATCCTGAGTACATTTTCAATGTTTTACAGTTAATTTGGTTAAGACGCAACAATAGCCCAACTCTCATAGAAAAATCGGCATTGTCCTTTATTATGTTTAATTTATTTGTAGAATACACTGTAAAAGTACCAGTGCTAAAATATTAATGTTTGTATGAGAAATGCCCCAACATCAAAAATTTACCCATACAATAATTTAAAAAAGTACTGATTTAATTACACCTTATTTTATACCTTGTATAGAAAATGAGTACAAAATGGTATAATACAAAATATGGTGAGATACGCAGCATGTTATTATATCTATTATTTCCATTAATGTATATGTTACCGGCCAAACCCGATTTAAGGACAAACTAGTTTTGCCTAGGCTCAACCAGTTCATCCTATACGCCATAGGATTAACCAGTATAGCCTAGTCCAAACTAATTTGTCCTAAGCCCGATAGGATAGACCAGTTTAGACTAGGCCAAACTAGTTGATCCTGATATAGATACGCACACTCTGGAATAAACTGGTATGGCCTAGTCTAAACATTAAAATATATCAAGAAAGTGAAAATAAATAAAATACTCTGTCATTGGAAAAAATATCATTTTCATTAAACTATAATGATTCGTCGTTAAGTAATAATACAATCAATCAAACTATAATCTACTAAATCAAACAATCATACCATATTTAACAAATAATAAATGTTTTTTTTTAATATAAGCAATAATATCTCAATTATATGGTAGTACAAACAATCATACTATAACAAGTAATACTGATTTTTATCAAAAAGCAATTAGCTCAACTACTTTCCGACCCCACCAAATGTTTTAACTGTTTAGAATAGGCCATACCAGTTTATCCTAGAGTGTGCGTATCTATTCAGGATCAACTAGTTTGGACTAGTCTATACTGGTCTATCCTATTGGGCTTAGGACAAATTAGTTTGGACTAGGCTATACTGGTTAATCCTATTGCGTATAGGATGAACTAGTTGAGCCTAGGCAAAACTAGTTTGTCCTTAAATCGGGTTTGGCCGGTAACATATATATATAAACATTATTTTAAAACATAGTTTCACCTTCTCCACACAAACTTTAAATAAGATGTTATACATAATTTGATAAATAATTGTACAAATAAAGTAAACTGTCGACATTTTTACGTCTAGTCTTAAAAAATTCCAATAACATTTTATTTCCTGTTAGACTTCATGTGAACAGAGATCCACTGCTTGAGCATTGCAATCCTCTTTCGTAAGACCCGCTTAAGTTTTTCCTTCACGAAAATATGTTATACACTGTCTATATAAACAAATAATCCTATTTCAATTTACGATTCGGTAAGGTTACTATAAAAGACCAATAATTGTTATCTCGGCAATCCACTCTCACAAAGGCAGCGGTCGGACTTTATTTACTTTCAGTCGATTCCCAGGTTTATATCTTTTTCGGTTGATCCCCGAATAAATGCGGTACAATAACAATAAAGTAGGATTTTCTAGATCGCTGACATAGTAAGCTGGACCTAGTTGAGGATTTGTTGGTGAGGTTACGTTAATGAGAATCTGCCTGATTCCCAATTACTAATAGGAGAAGATGTGAATGATTTAGTTACGCACAAATAGACTTGACGGTCGAATGGCATGTTATTAGTACTAGAGCCACGGTTTGGAGTATTCGACCGTGTATGTACCAGCTTTTCGAAGGTTGCTTTGCCTTTAGAGCGAGTTCTGCGAATTAAACCAATCAATGAAGAAGCTGCAATGCTTTCCTCCCAACGTCAAACGCGTTTTAGTTGATACAAATAACATAAAATCAGTTTATGATAGGACAATGCATTTTTGGTTCATTGAAAGTGAAATGCAAGGCTAACGCCAGATTTCTAAAAGACATTTGAGTTAACAACCCGTTCTGAACGCTCATTGGTGAACGTACCGAGTGCGAGCGCAGTTGCGAGTAATTTCACCAATCAGGGTCCAGAACGGGTTCCTCAAATGTTAGCTGATCGACCATTTCATCGGCCTTTCAGGAATGGGGCGTAAGCTATATTTTTAATTTTTATATATATGCAGGCATATCTGTAGTAGTTATTTTCTGTTCTTCTTCGGAAGACTGTAGTGTATTACTGTGTATCATATTAGACCCAATATTAGTACCTAAATGCACATGCATATCTATAATATACTAGTATAATATAATACTTTTGCAGGAGGGCTTTATTTCCTTATATCTGCAATGTAATCTCTATATAATAGAACACTTTGTTGTATTCTTGTAACTCGCAAGCCATTGAAATTCGTACCACTAAACTATCCTAACTGTTTAATCTATGGCAGATTGATCGAGAACTATGAACTATGAACATATGAACTTCGCTATTATACTGAACTTATCAAACTGAGCTTCATACAATATTAGTACAAGTTACGTATACAAAGTTTGCAGACACTGGTGAATTCAAACAACCGCTTTTCCCCAATGTGGCCTGTCTATTTTCTACCAATTATGAAATTTATGGGCAATAAAGAGCACGCAGTGTATTATGTATGCCCCCGCAGTGCTGCAAATGTTTACACTTCCAACTTAATTTCGTAGTTTCACAGTATTGGCATTTGGCAATAGCGTTCTGTTTTCGAGTGCATTGCAGTACGTTATAGAATTTGAGTGTGTTATGATACTTCAGTTTAAATTATACGATATGTGTGCTAAGTGCGAATTTTTTCACTGCTTACCGTGAGGAAGTTAAAGTTACAAAATGGTTTGTCGCTAGGGGCGTTGTTTCGATGGTATTACAAATTGTAGTTAATTTTCTTTGCGGTGAGCAGTGACAAAAACTAGCAATAAGCACATATTTAAGTATTTTTAATACCGGGTCAAACGTCACTGTCAAAATTTGACAACTGTGAGTAATTTGACAACGAGTGACTCGCGGCTTCGATTTTCAACTTGATCTATTCTCATTGCTATGAATTTTCTCCTCCCTGTCCCTTCCAGGTTTCGAATCCTAAACCAATAGTTGGATTTACATCAAAAGAACAAAAGTAGCTAGAACAAGAACATTGTTTCTCGATCTTTTAGTAACAGAACAACATAACAAAAGTATCTAGAAGAAGAAAGTTTGTTAAGGCGAGGAATAACCGCAACTAGCGCCACTCTTTTTAAAATAAAATTTGATATAGAATGAAGATTCGCTCGTTTGATGTCGCCCACCTTTATAACCCATAGAGATTTTTTTATACAAATGTTTATAAAAACTCAATGCTTGTTGAAATGCAGATGCCATATTTCAAATTCGAAGTACACAATATAATTATTGGGCAAAGACACGCGTGCGCACTAGTATAATAAAAAGTGGTTAATGGGTTACACGTTACGCTGACCCATGGCAGGGTAATAACAGCCTGTTGGCAGGTATAACGACCGCACTCACGAAACTACCAGTTATACCTTTATTACATTTGTGGCTTGTTTGGTTTTGGTTTACATCTTATTGTATAGTTCGTCCCTGATAAATAAACTATCCTGATAATAACGGATAAATAAAATATCCCTAAACGTAAACAAACCAAAAACACCAAAATTTTGACATATTCACTTGTTGTGCATACTTATCACTTTCACAGGAAGGATTACACTTTATTATCCAATACATTTTATAACAATTAAACAATATTTAATATGTTTAAACATCACATTAAAATCTTTTACAGAAAAAATACGCCATTTTGACACTGCCGATTGTAGAATATAAGCCTATAGTCTATGGATTCATGGCAAACAAAAATCGTTGTATTAATATTGGCCAATTGGCATCACGACTCTAGTCTATGGTTAAGTCATAGACGGGTTTGTTTACGTTTAGGTTAAATTTATCTCGGACGTACTATAGAAAGAATGTCCTTACTAAACGCGAAAGTTTGTAAATGTTGCAGTCATCTTATTGAATCCGCTAGTTTATTGAATGACTAGCGCGTTCATTGATTTTATTTTTACCAACAAATTCAATGAATCCGAGACTAGTACAATAATTTAATTTTTAAACTTCAAAATTTCCGACTGTGTATATTAAAGTAAATAAATCAAAAAATATATCAACACATTGCTATCTGTAATGCTGTTAGACGCCATTATATAACTGCGCTAGTAATTTAATCAAATAAGCAGATTCAATCAGATGACTGCAACATAAATATGGATAGATGTTTATTGCTCTTTCACGCGAAAACTACTGAACGGATTTTGATGAAATTTAGTAATATGTTAGTATAGGTTTTGATTAACACATAAGCTAGTTTTTATAGCGGAAAGTTGGACGGTTTCGAAGTGATCTGCGGAAAACATCTAGTTGATGATATGTATTACATGTTATTGTACAATTATTGTTGTTAATCTTTTTGAGTGCCTTCGTTGGAACTTAGGTTAGAGAGTAGTCATATAGTAGGTATAAAATTAAACATTATACAGGGTGTCAACAGTCTCTATAACTTTGGGATATTACAGTATTACTTTTTCTTATTCTAGAAAATATTACTTATGTGTATTTAAAAATTTTCTTGTACTTTTTAAATTTTTTTACCATTATTTTTTAATCGCAAGAATAATTAAAAAAAAAACAAAATAAATTTAATAAATATTATATATTCTACTCCGTGGTCTATGGTGGTTTTGAGCGAGTATGATCTAATAGTAGACTATTTCGACTTTAAAGAAGTTAACTCGATTTCAGATTTTGGAAGAAGTTGTTCTCTGGTTGTCGACTTCGTGCAGGCAAATAGAAAACACACAGGAATTGTACATTTGCCGGTACAAAAAGTAGGGTAGTTTTTTTTTACCGGTCCAGTAGTTTCGGAACCTATTCAATGTGAGCAAAAATACAAGTTAATCCTTTCATATCATCTGTGTAACTGGTAACTGTAATTGTAATTTACTTTTCTAAAAACAAACGTAATAGGTAACATAGTTTCTAAAAATATTTGAACATTTTGAGAACCGCCTCGTTTTAGATGCCGGTAAAAAGTCTAACAAGCAAAGTAAAGTAAAGTAAAGATTATCGATATGATGTCTCCTTGATTTAAATATCATGTAGGAATATAATATTATTTTCATGGGAAATAGAATAATTATTAACTAGGATAAATTGGCAACGGAATGATAAAATTCGTGTCGTGTATAATCCAACCCAAATTGAAATTCAATCATGATTGGCCAAATTCGGCGCGGAATAAAAAGGATTACCTGATTTATTAATTGTTATTTATATCCGCATATACGGTATAGTGATCGAGTCATTAGTATAATTACATTTTACTTGTAACTGCTCTAATAAATCATCGGCCTTAGGTGTACAGTCAGCGCAGCTACGGACTACCAAACCATCTTTAATTCTATACCTTCTACTATTTATAAGTCAAGGAGTTTGTTTATTTGAACGCGCTAATTTCAGGAACTACTGATCCTATTTTAAAAATCTTATCAGTGTTGGATAGACCGTTTCGAGGAAGGTAATAGGCTATACAGGATGATATATAGTTCATATATTTAGCCGATTAGATGATATATAGTTCATATACTTATTAAATCTCAAAAAATAATAATTCTATGGTCTAAAATGACCACAAGGAGTGAATCTTACTATGTTGGGGCTCGCTGGCTCCTAGTCTATACACACGAACGTACTGGTCGTTGACCTAAGAATTGACCAGGATTTAAACAATTTTTTTATGACTTATATGATTTGTCGCGTTATGGTAAGTAATTTATATGAGGTGCCAAAACAAAACTACAGACACTATACAGTAAATACATAAAAAAGGCCAAATTAAGAACCTCCCCCTATTTTTGGAAGTCGGTTGAAAACAGAATAAGATTGAAAATTTCGTTAATAACGTTATTGCAAGCAACAGAACACGCTTATACAAGCAAACTTCAAATCGGTTATATTAGGATCTAGACGCCTAAGGCTGACTGTACAATACACAATGATTGACAGCGGGCACTTTTGTGTAACAATAATAATTAATCGGCCACAATCGCTGAGTCATCCCGCCCTCGCTAAGTGCTGCCGCCTGCCGTTAATCTGCCATCTAAAATGTTATGTGTTCATTTAACAGATGTATTTTTTGCTGTAGGAATTGGGTTATTTTTAGCCGAATAGTTAAATGTTTAATCGCATATTTAAATAATTTATTTGCACTATTAGTACGTCCTTTTAAAATTTAAACTATACGTAAACAAACGAAAAATACCCAAATTATCACATATTTACTTATAGAATGACTAGCGCGGTTACTTAATGGCGTCAATCAGCTCGTACAGATATCAATGTATGTATATATTTTTTTAATAAATGTGCGTTAAATAGTACTCCTTCGGAAATTTCGAAGTTTAAAAATAAAATTTAAAATGGCTGTCTTAGTTCTAAAATTTGTTGGCAAAAACAGGATTCAATGAACGCGCTAGTCATTCAATTAAATAGCAGATCTAATCAGATGACTGCGACATAGCCAGGCCGTATTATAATATTATTTCATTGTCCATACTAAATACTGATACTGGGAATAAGGAAATAGTCCTGTACTAGCCTTAGCAAAAGGGATTGGACATAAGTAGGTGCCTAAAGTTCAGTCTGTGCAAGATTCCAAATGTGAAAATCCATACGTGCTGAACTTGTATTATGCTGGATCTCTACATAAAGTTCAACTTTGGCGTGTATCTTGCATAATATTATAAAGCTGAAGGTTTTGTTTCATTGCGCTTATCTCAGGAACTACAGGACCCTGCAGGCCTACTCCCGACACAATCGAGAATGGAATCCGTTTGATCTCAACGATTTTATTTTCTTTTTATCTATGGACGTTTTACACTACGTCAATCTAGCCCGCTGCTAAGTATCCGAAGAACTTGTGTTACAGGTACCAGACAACCAAAGTATATTTAATACTTTTATACTATACCTACTCATATTTAAGATTTTTATTATATTATACACAAATTTAATAAAATTATAGAAAGTTTAAAAATAAACAAACGTCAACTTATTCAGGAGTACGCGGCATGATCGAATCTAAATCAAAATTGAATTAGTTTGGAGATTAAGGGCCCTCATTCATGGAGCTACCACTATTATCACTTACGAAGGTCGAAATCAAAATGTTATACGCCAAGTGACATACGAATTCGCTTGTCATATAGCAAACCTTATGTCAAATCCCAAACATTTTTAGCGACTTCCAAAATGGGAGGAGGTTCTAAATTTGACTATATCCTTTAAGTACCGTGTGGTCTGACAGACACTACGAGTGTACGAACAATTAAAAAATCAACAATGGCTTAGTGGAATCACCCCGCGCTTCGTTTACCCCTCGACTAGTCGCCCGGCAGCGTTCGTGGAGAGTGGTAGTGTCGGCGCGTGCGATTTCGGTAAGTTGTGAGCGTTATAAGATCGCGAGTGGTCTATCTGACCACTCGTCGGTACTTATGTAACTTTTTATATATATAATTTATTTCGGAATATTTAGTATTTACGTTTTATTTTCAGTGAAATACTACTATGGATAAGCCAAGTACTTCGGGCATGAAAAGGGCAGCTACATCTGAAAATACCAGTGTTCCTGTACCTACAAAAAAAAATTTTCACGGCCTAAAGACACAGATCACGATGCGATGATTGAGGAATGGTTAAATGACAGCTTCGAGTCCGACTCTGAGGTTATTGATACGAATTTCATGGAGATTGATAGTGATCACGATACGAACTCGGAACAGGAAGACACAGAAGCCTTCAATGTAGCAAGCCTGTATGCAAAGACTGTTTGTAGAATTTTAAAAGTTCCTAATTTGATGCCATGTAGTTTTTAAGATAACTGTTGATTTTTTATGTTTTTTTAACTTTTATATTTTATTTAGATCCTAATCTTTAAGAATAATTGTTTTTGATAAAAATACTCTAGTTTAATTCGTATAATGTACCTACTTTTAATATTTGAGTCTATTTCAATTCCAAAAATTATCCAATCTGTGATTAACGTAGATAATTATTAATAAATGTGATGACTTTAATATTTGGTTTTATTTATATAATCACAGATATATTAACAACACCCCAGAAGCAATTTTTATGCTTAAAACTTTAAATTACGACAATTATTGATAGTAAAGCTACAGTGGTCCACAAGACCTCACGTCTGTACTTATGTATTCAAAATGGCACGTCGGTACTCAAAGGATATATATGTTTTTTTTTGTTTTCGAACTTCCTGATAATAGCGATGGCTTCTTGAGTAAGGTCTGATTTCTTTTAACTAGTGTCGAATATTTCATAAAAATAGAAAGGACATAGACGTATATTATTGGGTTAGGTTTAGGTTTAAATATCACTTATTATCATCAAAGACGAGACGCTAGCATAAAATTGTTTCTTAAGTCTAAGTTCATTGATTTTTCGTCGTCTGCTATACATTTTACACAAACATTTTTATAACAACGCCAAAAGTCACAAATAAGATATAACACAACCAACTTACCTACTATTAAGGATTTATATCGTTACGCTAAGGGCGTGTTTCACCAAGCAATGTTTAAGTTAACGCCATGTTAAATATCATGTTATCCCTCTCGTATTTCCTGTCAATGAATGAGATGGCATTTTAACATGGCGTTAACTTTAAGATTGCTTGGTGAAACACGGCCTTAGTCAAATAGTAGCAGTGCACCTATAAGGATATTTCAGAATCAGGAGTTTTATTTCACTGTTTCAAGCGGACGGTGTCGCGAGCACACCTAGTCTAAAATGAATTCCGAAAGCCCAAACCTAAATAAATAAAAAAAAACACAGTCGTAAATGTAAAAATACACCTCTTAAAAAACGTAATGTGTCTCCCATCAATGTTTTTTCAGCGCCAATACAATAAATATTGTTTTAGGTCACGGTTGAGCCGTTTCAGATTTACGAAACTCAAAATGTGTTTTGAATGCAAATCCGTAACGACTTCAGTCAAATCTGTCCTATCAGGCGCGGTTTAAAAATCCCATCCTAAATTGTAACTGCACGCTATAAAAGCGCACTGCCAGAAATCCCGCGGGATAAAATTGGCCTCGTGTTGGGTTCGGATATGTTTATAGGGTACATAACATAAAAAACGCGGTATAATTCTGTAGAATTTAAGATGCGGTTCGAATTTTCAGTATGCGTTCTGGAATATTTACTTAGATTGGATTGTCTATTGATGACTTGAATTGAGTACATAGTCCGGGGGTTTCGTCAACATACCTTATTTTCTTAGAACGACGAACTTCAAAAATAAAAATGAACTGACGTCGTCAGTTATACAACTTATACACGACTTAGGCCGTGTTTCACCAAGCAATGTTAAAGTTAACGCCATGTTAAAATACCATGCCATCTCATTCATTGATAGGAAATACGAGAGGGATAACATGATATTTAACATGGCGTTAACTTTAACATTGCTTGGTGAAACACGGCCTCAGTTGCTTCCAAACATTTTATTCTTTAACAATTTTGTTCTGATGTTGCACTTTGTCTATCCGAAACATCCAGCCTACATCAGCTGTCTGGTTATATATTTTTAATATTTGAATTTACGTCGACCTCCGTAACGCAGTGGTTGAGCGCGTTGGTGCTAGTGGAAGAAGTCGCGGGTTCGAATCACGCCGAGGGAACAAAAAGTTTTTCAAATGTTCCTGGATCATGAATGTGTATTAAATTTGTGTATAATATAATAAAAATCTTAAATATGTGTATAGTGTAACAGTATTAAATATATTTCCGTTATCTGGTACCTGTATCACAAATTCTTCGGTTACTTAGCACGGGGCCAGATTGACGTGGTGTGAAGCGTCCATAGATATTATTATTTACATACTTGATTCATAATATATCTGCGAACGAATATAGCAATCCTAGATGTATTTCCATTTTAATGAACGTAAGGTAAAGAAAATACAGTAGGTTTTAACTTTAACATGTAATAGTCATTAATAGACACATACTTATTGAGATTCCAAAAAGATTGAGAATACAAAGTAAAAAGCCTGTCAGAACCTGTCCAAATATCTAATGAGGGTTCCGCAATTACCAACTTATTTAATAGGTTGAAATAGTTTTATTTTTCAAATGAATTCCAAATTTGCTGTCCGACTTTGCAAAAATTATTTTGCAGGACATATTATCCGCATAGTTGTAACAAGTAAGTTATCAATTTATCGATACTGACACGATAATTAAAATAAGTGACGGTTAGGTAACATGCCGTCTTTGTCATAACTCCATGGAGTGACTGGGATAGACAGTGAATGTGTATCAGTATTCGGCCGCAAGTCTCATAGTTCAGAAATGGCAGATGGGGAAAAGCCAACTAGCAATTGGAGGTTGATTACTCGATAATTTTAAGCAAAAAAAACCGACTTCAAAAGGTAAACTAAAAAGTAAATAATTGTCCATTTGTTGAGCACATACTTAATGTAAATTTCATACTTATTTCATGGATGCCATTGTCAGAACTGGACCAAATTGCTATGGGACTTAACAGGAAGCACCAGCTATCAAATAAAAAAAACATCCAAATCGGTTCACCCAAGCGAAAGTTCTGAGGTAACAAACATAAAAAAATACAGACGAATTTAGAACGTCCTCCTTTTTTTGAAGTCGGTTAAAAATAGTTTACATTGTATAAAATCTTTCAAAATTCGCTTTTCTTTAAAAATAACTAATTCACGATCGCCTGCATATTTCACACATATTAATTTTGTGGAGCCACACCTTATACAAACTTATAATTATTTTATAATACCACATTAAGTAAGTGTATATTATGCTATTTATATCTACACATAATTTCGTTTCCTTATTATCAAAACTATCGAAGTTAGTAAAAATCCGAAGAGAAGCGAAACTAAAGGATTCCTTATAGCTTCTACGGAACACGAAAATAATATGCATTAAGCCAACAGTAATCATTTGATTATTATATAATTATCGAACTTAGCAAGGAATGAAACGGATCGGAACTAAAGGGTTCCTTATAGCTTCCACGAAACCCGAAAATAACACGCATTGAGCCAACAGTAATCCCTGTAACAAAACACCGATGCAATAAAAAGCATTCGCGTTTGCGTTTATCGTCCACATAAATTGTGGGAAGTGGGAGCTATCTCAGGCAATTTTAGTTTGTTAACATTACTTAGACAGTATTGGAAGATAATATTTAATTATCTACACTGTGGGATATGGTCGAGTCGCCGACGAAGAATTCCAACGATACAACACATTTGATAAAACGCAGCGTGGATTTATCAATTCTGCTTTTAGTTTATGCTAATAAAGTTTAATTAAATGCCGTATTAATGTTAATACTATCTAAATCTTTCTATACCGAGATTATATTTTAGTTGAACGGTGGTTGGTATCGGTTTGTGTTTTATACCGCTTAAGAATTTTACCTCCTGAGCCGATTTAATTTTATTTGTTTGATCATTATAGTATTAATATGTATTTAGTTTAACAGTATTTATATAGGTCTATAGTTTTAATAGAACTGCATTTTTACCCGATCAAAGCAAAGACATAAGGAAGGGTAATGATTTCGACAGTCTATGTATGTATCCATATATAATCTACTGATCAGATTTTGAAAAAAAAATATTATATTTGATAGTGGTCAAAATTTATAACATAGAGTTTCATAAGTTACAATGTTATAGAGACATAAAACGTGTAAGTAATAATTACCTGGGTTTATAAATTAGTTAGTTTAATATTGTTTCGTTAATGTTAATTATTATTGTAGTCGTTTACCTTAGTTGTTAAAAAGCAACATTAAAACAAATATACCGACTAAAATGTGGAAGCACAGGTGTGAAATATGATGCACCTCTATACGAATACTGATAACGTACCTACGCGGAAGTGTTATCTAAAATTTATTATGTATTAAAATTTAATTACGAAATTCAATTGCTTAGTTTAATTAAACATTTATCTGGCGTATTCGAAGGCAGAAATACTGCAGTGTCGGGTAAGGGGGTGCTGATAAGAGGATTTGTGAAGGCACGAGCGAGTGCGTTGGAAATAATATACAGCGCAGGGCCCCGGTGCCCATGCATTAACTCCTTGATTGGAATCTACCGCGGGGCACAGATAAATGAATCTGCGTAGCCCGGACTTAGAGCGCTGGATGGAATATTCAATAAAGCTGCTATAATATAACGTGAAGCAAAAACAGTTGTAAAATAATTGAAGACATGAATCGATGAAGGTAGTCACTTAAACACTTTAGGATATGTAGTAACGTATTAAGTACATGGATTCTAGAGACGGATCTTTAGATTAATGCGTTTAAAACTTTACGACGTATTCTAATATTATGTTTAAGTGACAGTTTGAACTCAGTTTTCTCAAAATCATAGTTTTTCTACATATCACCTTCATCCATTTATGTCGTCAATTGTGCCCATGTTACATGTTATGATTTTGGGACACTTTATAGATTACACTGTTTTTTCTATCCATCCAATTCCATCTACTAACATAATTCTTTTTTTATATATTATACGCAATGTTGTTTTCTTGTATCTTAGATACGAAATATTGTTTATGGAATCTGAAATATTACGATAAACCTACTGTTGTGTGAGTTCATTAGAAAAAAAAACTTATCGGGATAATCACTGAGTTTTTTATTTTATTTATTTAATCAATAAAAGAATTGCAAAAATAAAAACCTTAATCTACACAGCGTTACCGCGCAATAGCGCCACGGAAGCCTTCTAAAAAACTCTCACATGTTTTTGGTTGGATTTTGGTGCTTTTCAGTATCCTACAGTCTTATAAACTTTGTCTTAATCTTCAAACTGACAAACTTTCGAAATTATGATTTCGCTGTCCCACTAGTTAACCATCTAATTGAGAAAGAATGGATTTCAATGCTTTTGACTAAATCTGAGCCACATCTAGTACACATTTTCTTTGGTACTTACAAAAATTACTGGGCACAATTAAACGTTAAGACGACGAGCTCTAGATGTCGCTGGATTTGTGTAAGCGTCGCTTAACATTTTTTATCTGAAAACTCTTTAAGCCACAATATTCTCTATACCAAGGTGCTACGTATGAGAATGCCGTGAACCGATTGAAATCTAGATATAAGTTGTCGGCCGTACATTTTTGCTTACCATCGACATACGATAATGCGGGTGCATGAACAAAGACCGCAGTCTTGCATCTCTTTTTAATGTATTTAATTGACCACTTACGAGGCCCATGTTATTGTTTCATTAATTTAAAATTAATAGCTCGCTATCGGCGCTCGCAAAAAGAACCTTTAGCTTAATTACATGTTCATATTATATTGGTCTTGTTTAGTCGGTCACAATTGATTACCGATGTTGTTCAATGTTGTTACGGTTTTATTCATTTTAAAAGCTGATGTTCCGATTATATAATCAAGTCTTGTTTAATGTTAAATGTTTATTGAATTGGTCGATAAGATGAAGTATAAATTATTTTATGAAGTGCGTAATAGAAACTAAGAAAAGTTTACAATAATGTGTGTGTAGAAGATAAAGCAAAACGTTTTGAATATCCTAAAAATAGGCGTAAAATTGTTATGGCCGAAGGCTGTTCCTGATTGGTTGGTCTAACAGCAAACGAATATGGCCAGCACGAGGAATATGCTGTTTAACCAATAAACGCGCGAGGTGTCCGTCGAATGTCAGTTCACAATTTGATGGTTTCACTTCGATAGTTTAAATACAATCTAACGAAAAATAATGCGTAATTGTAAGTAGAATGTTCAATATTTATAGGGTGATATATATAAATACATACGTTAAGATAAATTAACGAAAATTTATATAGTACAATCTAGAAATAAATCAAACTCCTTACTGATTAAAAGAGAAAATGCAATTTTAAATTAACAAGCAGAGAGTTTGAAATGAAAATAGATGTTAGCACTGGTTGCGAACCGCTAAATACTTTAGTTCTTTGTTGAGCTAGTAAATAATTTATAAGGCTTTACCTGAACCTGACTTACTGAGGTGTTTAGTTACTACAAGGGTTGAGTTGAACTTATACATTAACCGTGTGAATGTACTCTTTGTGTATTAAGTATATTTTATTCAGTTTTGACGTAATGTTTTTTAATTGCTTTCATGGATTCGGAATTTAAAAAACAACGGATGCAAGCCTACTTTTTACGCCAATGACTATAATTTGTTTTTTAGTGAAGAAATTTAATTTCATATCACCAATTCTGAATTACAATTCCACGTTCCTGTCTCAGATTATAATGAAACCAGAAAATAAACAAGAAGCTCTTAACTTAATGCAATTTAAATTCTTTGATGCTTCATCTCGGCAACATTCGTCTTTCTTTGAAGCTTTGAGTAGCCATGCTAATTAAACGACAGACTTGATTAATAAGACTCTAACTATTTAACAACGGAAGTCCATTGTCTCGAGGTGTAGTAAAATTGTACCTTGTTGGAGCTAATTACAAGAGTTAGATGCTAATTTTGTTTATTCATTAGCAATCTTACAACTAGCGTGGTGGTCAGCAGCGTAAAGGACATCACTTAGTAGCAGACGGCGTGTCGCGACACGACTGTAGCCCAAGCAGGAACATTTTTACAAGTAACGTTATTGAATGACAATTATATGAAAAGCTTGACAGCGCCGATACAATTGACTTTCCATTATGTTACGGAGCATTCAAATGTTCCTGCTTGGGCTTCTGTAGGCCAAGCAGAAATATTTGAAAGCTCCGTATCTCTCATTGGTAGTAACGTTAAGGAATAATAATTATATGAAAAGCATGACAGCAGCAATACAATCTATTACTTTGCTTCACGGAATTTCGGAATGTTTCTGCTTAGGTCATTTTGACGTTTGAATTTTTATAGTGTTTTTAAAAGATCAAACGTAAAAATGAAACAATATGTTTTTCGAAGGAAGGCCACAAAAGTTACGTAATCGGCTGGTCATTATAATACAAGGCAACATGCTCGCCAGCAGGTTCACTCGATGCACTACTCAAGTAAAAACAACTTTGCTTAAAGCATATTGTCAGTCTTTTTATACAAGTGCCTTGTGGGTGACGTATAAGAGTCGAACCTATGACGATCTGCGTGTCCAGTATAATAATTTAGAATGCTGTTGGGGCTACCATGGCGCTGCAGTGCGTCCGGTATGTTCGCTGCTGCGCGCCCTGATGTTTTTTAAGCGATAATACGCAAAAGGTCTGCTTCCCTGCTGCAGCGTCTGAGAAAAGCCAGCAATGGCATTCTGAATGTCATGGCTGCGAGATTTGACTGCTCTATACAATGGCATTGGATAAGATTAGTCAAGGGAATAATTTAATTTAGTTGATTTTTACTTAACACTACTTACATTACAATGATTATTTAAAGCTAAGTTTTGTAACTAACACACTAATTACTCTATCTCTATGGGCTCTATGGGCTTGTTATATTAGTCTGAAATAAATGTTTTCTATTCTATTCTATAATATGTATCTGGGGGCACGGCAGTACCCCCGCCAAGTTGAACGCGGCCGTACCATCCTTTTCTCGAAGCAGTTCCGGCAATTTTCAACTCCCTATAACTTTGTTGTGGGTTAAACTAGAACCCCTCCGTAAACGATCTGATTTAATATGTATCAATTGTGAGATAGATATTATGTTGTTTTCATGCGATTGCCAAGTCAATCTACTTATTTATTTAAATCATGAAAAAATATTAATTATATTGATTATGATCACTATTAGAATATTATGTTGTTAGATCGACCGACTCAGTCCCGATTTCACCAACGCATGGTAGTGATAACGGCTTGTTAAAATACCATGCATTCTCATTCATTGATAGGAATTACGAGAGGAACAACATGATATTTAACGAAGGATTAACTTTAACATTGCTTGGTGAAACACGCCCTAAACCTTGCTTGGTATAACATGTATATCACAACTGTTTAAAGTAGAATGGGATACTTAGTTTTTATTTTTATTTTCCTCTTTCTACTATAACTAAGTTCAGTACGTCAATGCAGCTTATATAATAAACCGACTGTTCTATGTATCAGTAAACTACTCACAACTGCTATTTCAACAGTCTTAAAACCACATTACGAATTGACTACCCATGTAATGTATGGCTGTGGTATGGTATATGTACCATAAAGTATTAATCAATGTGAAAATTGCATAGTCGGTCTCTTTAAACTATAACCATGCTTGTATAAAACTTGAAGTTTAAGAACATCGTATTTCTGTATTATTTGTAGCTCAAGCACAATCATTAGATAACAAAGCATTAATTACTAAATGTAAAGTCTAAAGTGCCTTTCATTATCTTTATACAACTTTTATAATATGAAATGAATAGTTCGTTTACAATTCGTGTTTAGGTTACAGTTTTATTCTTGACATAAAAGTAATATTTATAATCAATTTTATTTTATTATTGTAAATCATAAAGTACGAATAAGCATTTTGTAATATCAATTATGGTAGCTTTGCATTTAACTCCCTAAAGAGATAATGTGAAGGTTTAAACGTTTAGAAAAACTACTGGAAATTTAATCAGTAGCATTATTCAAAGCTTTAATTATACCTACAGTACTTACACAAATTGCAAATTAAATGTTGGATACTGCGCCCTGGAGAGTCGGTGGATTTTAAAAGGAATAGTAAAAAATAGCGACGTCAAACAATTCTAGAATGGTCTCCGCTTTTCTGCTTATATTGGTGGAGAATCCCTTTTGAATTCCGTTAAAACTTCTATAAGTACGCGCCTTTGCTCCTCAATTTTATACTTTAACGCTCGGAAGGTGGGTTCAGAATGTAATGGCCGGTGAGTTTTGTATGTCCGTACTTTACTTTTAAGGTTATTTTTACTCTTGCGTATCTAGTAGCCGGTGTTGAGTTTTCCGTGAGTATTTGCAAAGATGTGAATATAGCTGTAACCACTTCCGCACGGAAATGTGTTTTCAATAGCCGAGCTTCGTTAATGCATAGCTATTTAATTTTTATATCTTTTCTGCTCTTTGGTATAGGTTAGAGCTTGGCTCTCGAGTAGTGGGTTAGATTCCCGCGTTGGAACAACATAAATGATGTTTTCAAATTTGGTTAGGAGTTAGGAGAATGCTGAACACTAGATTGTATTAAAAGAAATATGAATAGAATCGGCATGTTTAAAGTCGACCCTGCGTAAGTCCATCCAAGTTACAGGTGTAAAGAAAAATATTGTTACGTACACACTTACCGTGGCACTTTAAAATAAATTTTCCATAGCCTGGTTTCAACGAATTGACATTTATTTGGAAATGTTATGTGCAATTAATCCAGACCAAGTAACAACTAATAATAGTAATAATAATAATAATAGACTTCCCTCACCGATTTCGGTGTCGGTAGCCGATTTCATTGAAACCAGGCCAGCTACGCAGGAGTTATTTTATAGTGCCCAAGTGTGTGCGCAATACACAGAAGCACTCTCTCTTCCTTTTACTCTCATAACCCAGTGGGACGGTAAACCGACACGACTAGCGAGAGATCAGGCGCAGGACCGACTTTTTACATGCCCATCCGACGCATGGATCATCTTTCTTGTCAGACAATCAGGTGATCAGCCTGCATTGTCCTAACCAAACTTGAAAACAACATTTTTTGTTGATCCAACGCGGGAATCGAACCCGCGACCTCCGGGTCGAGAGCGAAGCTCTGAACCACTTGACCACGGAGGCGTCTTACAATGAACTATAGGGTTATATATAGGGTTATTCATTAAGATGCATAATATAAAACTGTAGCAATGTTAAAGGATTTTTTTTCTTAACATAAGCTTAATATTGTTCTAATATTTTTCTAACAATTGTAACAGTTAATATATATAAGTATATAGGTTTATAAATAAAATAGTGCACGAAACCATCTAGAACTTAGTTTTTAGTACATACATTGACGACAAAAAACCGTCTGCTCATTATTCAAAAGAACACGTTATAATTATGATATCGTGACGGTACGTTAAGCACGTTTCAACTTTTAAATAAACATTAAGCACTTTATAATTAAGACTTGAAAAAATTAAGTTATTTTAATGTTCTAATGAAGCATACAGCGTACTTTAATGAATCCGCAGGCAGCAAAAGAACATCACTAGTGATTATCCCCAAGTGGCGTAGAGCGATCAATCGACTGTTTTTGCCACATACTCTAGAACTTGTTTCTTTGGCGGCAGATCTAAGTGGAGAACTGGATAGTCTTAAAATACAATATGAAAAATTGAGCTAGTTAATAAATGAATTAGTTTCAAATCCTTATCGATTAATATTAAGTACATACGTCTTAAATATGGCCGAAAATTGAGAATCATAATATCAATTACCAATTTACCACACAAGTTTCGTGTGACTTCGCGCGTGAATAAAGAAAACTAAATTAAAAATTAAAAAAATAAACCTTCGACGTAACGTGTAACAATTCTATCTCGCCTAACAAACGACCTGATGACCTTGAAGACCTAAACCGATTTCCAAACGTAACTAAGAATATTCTCGACTGATATACTTTTGAAACAAAAAAACCGCCTGGAATTCGGATCATCCGTTTGGGAGCTACGATGCCACATACAGACACATCCACATTCACACAGACCGCAAGTCGTTTTTGCGTCGGGGCTTAAAAATCATGGAAACCATACAATTTGCTTCGAATTATCACCGGTTTCGTTCAACTGTTTCTTTAGCCAATTCCTACTGCGGAGCAGTAGTCTAGTCTAGTTGTCTAAAAAGCTATTGCAAAAGACCTAACGGACACCAAGTGTCATAAATAAAATATCACTAATTAGATACTGTACTACCTTGCAAATTACGCTCACCTGCCTTTGACACGTCAAGAATTATTAATCTTAATAATATAGTAAAGAGGCGCTATTGAATACTGACAGGTGATAAATAAGAATTATTATTATCAACTTTATGCTAGGGATACATACGCTAGTAAATCGGGACAGGAGCTGCCATGAAAGTTGCTGCCATGTACCAGTAACTGGCACACTGCGGATACATTTGCAAGTAATAACTGGCACGAAAGTTGTGCCCTTACTGCCCGCAACAATTTCCTGATTGCGTAAAAATAGTGTAGACTCCCAGATACGAAATAAAGGACTCTCGATTAGCAAAAATACTTCATTTTTGTAATGACAGTAGGTAGCGCCAAAAACATTTAAGTGGCAACCTTAGGAACTATTAATTAAATGTTATGTCAAGCAAACATTGACGCCAAATTAATTTTTAATAATTTTAATACTTGAAACTGCTCTCCTATTTAATGGTGCTTAATATAATATATTACCTCTTAACCGTCGTTAAATTTCAAGAGTAAAAATGTTTTCGATTGCGTTGCTTTTGCAAGATATACACTAACGTAATAACCCGGTAGCTGTTGTGTTTGTTCATACTTGCCAGTTTGGCAACCCTCTAGTCCCCAATGAGTGACAGTGGGCACGTGCTACTTGTATGCCAGTTACAGGCATGCCAGTGTACACATGATCGTAACTGTAGCGGGCACGTACAAGGAGCTGGTATGCTAGCGTGCAAGCTACCGGCATATGTATTGTGTATCCTCAGTTCAGCAAACTGTCAATAGACAGTTGTGTTTTACGTTAGGGACCTTCCATAAATTACGTCACATGTTAAGGGGGAGGGAGGGGCTATACGAAGTGTGACAAGGAAAATTGTCCTAAAGTTCGTGACGCCACGTTTAAGGAAGTACTAAAGTTTTCTTTTTAAGAACTAAATTAAAAATACAAAAATTAGAAGCAAAATCTTATGTGACGTCACACTAGGGAGGGGTGGAGTCTTACAAATGTGACCAGCTGTGATGTGGTAAAAAAAATCATGAAATTCTTGTTAAGTACGTAATTCATGGGTTGTCCCTTATTCGCTGATTGCTCTAGGCTCCCATGTGTACAGGAATGTTGTATATGCTCGGCATCCCTCTGTGTACGCCGCCCATTCACGTTACTTCTACGGAATTATATTAAATTGGAAATAGATTAAACTTTTTTTAATGAACCAGGTGAAAATGCTCCAGGTGATTAGCGGCCAAGAACTGTGGAGTTTGTTGGATAAAAAAACTTTTCTCAGATAGCTTAGAATACTTACCTATAACTAAGAAGGCGTAACTATTGGGATCATTAAACTAAGTTATTTAAGTAGCCAAACAGAAGTGGTAAAGGCTTTTGCGCTGAGCCTATCTTCTATAGTAAAATATTAATAATAACAAGACTATAAGTTATTTCCATACAAGTAAACATCTTTATAAAGTTAATCATAGAACATTGAGACAAATTATTTGTCGTTTATGTAAAAACGATTATATATAACAAAATCAGCTGAAGGATGAATCAGCTGAGCGTCAGCATGAGGTCTATAGGCTTAGCAGCGACGATTCGTTTCATTACTGCATAGTTTTTTTTTCGACTCTTACATTTTTTCTACTTGATTGTCTCTATAATATCATATCGCGAGCGACGCTCTGAACCACTAGATCACGGAGGCGTCATCAACCATCAGAGTTAGAATAGCACCTCAGCATCATCAATCTTTTCCGTGGGTGTTGTAAGAGACTACAGAGAGAATAAATTTCCGGAAAAAAGCAGCAGCGTTTCCGCGGATTTTTCGCCTATATATCATGCGTGGCAAGTATAAGTAACTACCTCCCTTGAAATACTTTAGGGTGGGCTTATGTCCAGTGATCCAGAGAGCTAGAGCTCCCTAATTTCCGGGGAACTCTTGGCGAAGAAAGATGCCGATCGTCATCTACAATAAGTGATGCCCGATGAAGCAATACAATAGTGGGATTGTGATAGCAGTTTCCATGGCCGCGCCAAAAACGCATTTTCTCTCGAGAAAAAAATAAAGGCTTATGTCCAGTGGACGTCACAGTTGAAACGATGTCGACATATTGCAGAAGTCGCAAAACGTTACCTACACTAAAATAGTGCACTGCACGTCCAACGCAGGCTATAAAAATATTCCTGAAATTATAAAATTTATATTCAACCATAAAACCGAAAACAGTAGGAACCCTACTCAAACGTCTGAGAAGTTTTATCTAAAGATGTCTCCAATTCCTAACTTCACCGTAGATAACATTAAAATTATTCAGACTTAATACTATTTTGCATTTAGTTAAGCTGGTATAAAATTTATTCGTTTTCGGCCCGGTACTTCGGAACAATAATTTACAAATACCTTACTATAAAATTACCGAGAACAAAAGGAAAATACACTTCATTTTATTCACTTCGTTTAAAGTTTAAATGAATGCTGAAAGTGGAGTAAAGCAAATTTCATTAAAAAGTATAACGGTTAAAGAGCTCTTGTATTACTTTCAAACGAGTACTTACATCAAATGTAGTTATAGGAGTATTTTTAAATATTAATTTGAAATCACATGTGGAAGGTAATATGGAAATACTAGGAAAGCCAATGTATATGCAGGTAGAGCGTAATTTATTTGAATTATTCGGACGGCGTTTAGTCACAATACAATGGTATTAATTAGTAATTACGTAAAATATGTCAGTTTGATATCATATTATTATAATACGAACTAGTTGTGCCCGCGACTTCGTTCGCGTGGTGTTTGATTGGCTTAAACCGTTTATGCAGCGCACGCAACGAAAGTCCCCAAATGTGAATTGTTTTGTTTATGTAAACGTGCTAATCTCAGGAAGTACTGGTCCGATTTGAAAAATTCTTTTTGTTGGATAGTCCATTTATAGAGGAAGGCTATATAACATTACGCTGCGACCAAAACCAGTCGGGCGTCAGCGTCGTCGTCGTCCGACGCCGCGACGCGACGCCGACGCCCAACACCGCGACGCGACGCCGACGCCCAACACCGCGACGCCAACGCCCAACGTCGCGACGCCGACGCCCGACACCGCGACGCCCGACGTCGCGACGCTGACGCCCAACACCGCGATGCCGACGCCCGACGCTTCGACGCCGACGCCCAACGCCGCGACGCCGACGCCCGACGCCGCGACGCCGACGTCCGACTCCGCGACGCCGACGCCCGACGCCGCGACGACGACGCCCGACGCTGCGACGCTGACGCCCGACGTCGCGACGCCGACGCCCAACGCCGCGTAGCCCGACGTTGAGACGCCGACGCCCGACGCCGCGACGTCGCGACGCCGACGCCCGACGCCCGACGCCTGACGCCCGACACCCGACGCCCGATGCCCGACGCCCGACGCCCGACGCCCGACGCCCGACGCCCGACGCCCGACGCCCGACGCCCGACGCCCGACGCCCGACGCCCGACGCCCGACGCCCGACGCCCGACGCCCGACGCCCGACGCCCGACGCCCGACGCCCGACGCCGCAATGGCGCGACGCTAACGCCCGACATCGCGACACCGGCGCCGACGCCGCGACGCGGAGACGCCGAAAACGCGATGTCGAAATTTCCAAACGTGTAACTTCAAAGACTAAGCAGTAGGGGTATTACCTTGATATTTGCTTTAAAATTATGTTTTTAGTCGGATATGCCTATGTTACTCGAAACAAATACAAAATTACTATGAGTATAGTAATTTTGTTTTTGTAGTAATTTATGTCCCTATAAATTTCGAGGACTTCCCTCGATTCCTCACGACGCCATCATCTTTTTTTTGACTTCGATAACTATGAGACCAAGTTCGACTGTAATTGATGTAGTGGCATATGCTTGCATTCCTTTAAACAACACAGAAATCTTCAAACATGTATCTCTAAGGACTCGAGGGAACTCCTCGAAATTTATAGGAACATAAATTACTACAAATAGAAAATTACTATACTCATTTTATAGTCAATCAACTTTATATATAATATTATATATTGTCGGCTATGAGAG
The DNA here is from genome assembly GCA_905187575.2 of Celastrina argiolus. Taxonomy (NCBI): domain Eukaryota; kingdom Metazoa; phylum Arthropoda; class Insecta; order Lepidoptera; family Lycaenidae; genus Celastrina; species Celastrina argiolus. The sequence goes on from LR994589.1 coordinate 11,155,716, forward strand.
CTTATATATAATATACTATTGAAAGTCTATAGTACATATTACTTATAAATTTTTTTACGCATCGGCATCAGCGTCACGGCGTCGGGCGTCGGTGTCGCGGCGTCGGGCGTCGGCGTCGCGATGTCTGGCGTCACGACGTCTGGCGTCGGCGTCGCGGAGTATGGCGTAACGACGCCGGGCGTCGGCGTCGCGGCGTCTGGCGTCGGCGTCGCGGCGTCTGGCGTCGCGACGTCGAGCGTCGGCGTCGCGGCATCTGGCATCGGCGTGAGCGACGTCGGGCGTCGGGTGTCGGCGTCGCGACGTCGGGCGTCGGCGTCATGACGTCTGACGTCGGCGTCGTGACGTCTGGCGTCGCGACGTCGAGCGTCGGCGTCGCGGCATCTGGCATCGGCGTGAGTGACGTCGGGCGTCGGGTGTCGGCGTCGCGACGTCGGGCGTCGGCGTCGTGACGTCTGGCGTCGGCGTCGTGACGTCTGGCGTCGCGACGTCGTGCGTCGGCGTCGCGGCATCTGGCATCGGCGTCGCGGCGTCGAGTGTCAGCGTCGCGACGTCTGGCGTCGGCGTCGTGACGTCTGGCGTCGGCGTCGCGACGTCTGGCGTCGCGGCGTCGGGCGTCAGCGTCGCGACGTCGGGCATCGGGCGTCGGCGTCGGGCGTCGGCGTCGCGACGTTGGGCGTCGGCGTCGGCGTCTCGACGTCGGGCGTCGGCGTCGGCGTCGCGACGTCGGGCGACGACGACGCCCGACTGGTTTTAGTCGCAGCGTAATGTTATAAATGTTATATAGCCTTCCTCTATAAATGGACAATCCAACAAAAATATTTTTTCGGACCAGTAGTTCCTGAGATTAGCGCGTTGAAACAAATCAACAATTCTCATTTGTGGACTTTCGTTGCATGCGCTGCATAAACGGTTTAAGTCAATCAAACACCACGCGAACGATGTCGCGGGCACAGCTAGTTTTAAATAAAATAAAAAAAAAAAGTTATTACATAAGATACAGTTTCTAATCATATTATGTATTAGATACAAAGGATGAGAATACTTTAAATATTATTTTCTACTAAACAAACTGACGTCCGTAGAGTCAGCAAACTATATTTTTGTATTAAAAACATATAACTACTGTACGTAAATAAATAATACAATAAGAAATTTATATCAAAGTTAAAAAGAAATAGCGATTAGTAAATTATAGTTAGTCCTGTGAACCCTATTACAGGTAGGTACTAGGTAGGTAATGCTTACATAGAGGACACAACTTAGCCCCAGCCGGGACGAGGTTCGGCCATTATAATGATAATCCCATGATCATCATTAATATGAGAGGATTCCTCAATAAAGTTAATTAGTATAGCTATCGCTTTAATTTAAACTTTCCTCCTTTAAGAGGAAACACCGCGAATTTTTTTCCATACAAAAATTCCTGTATTCCTGTTTCCTCCCTGGATAATGCTGCTAGAATAACAATTTTTTTCCTGAATAGATATTGTTTGTACGTCTCTATTTTTACTTTTTTTTACTAAATTAATTATTTAAAGAGATACAGCCCTAGATGTTTAAACATAGCGGAGAGTCTGGCCATTTTTTTTAGGTCTTTGAACTTCCATATCTCTTACAAATACAAAATAGGTATTTATAAAATATATTGCTGTCTCACAGTGCCTTAGCTGGCCAGCACTAGCGGGATAGAGGCAACTGCAACTTGGATTTAAATTACCTATTAAAAGTACCAGAAATCGACGTTTAGGGGATACCTGTTTCCTCCTCCAAAACTTAATCGATTTCAATATTGTTTTCTTTATTAGCTAATAAAAGAAATGAGATAGGTTCCTATTTTTTTGATTTTGTTGTTTATTGTAGTCAAATCTGTATTTGTTTCTTTTATTAGCTAATAAAGAAAACAATATTGAAATCGATTAAGTTTTGGAGGAGGAAACAGGTATCCCCTAAACGTCGATTTCTGGTACTTTTAATAGGTAATTTCAATCCAAGTTGCAGTTGTCTCTATCCCGCTAGTGCTGGCCAGCTAAGGCACTGTGAGACAGCAATATATTTTATAAATACTTATTTTGTATTTCTGTCAACCGTGTTGTTTCCTCTTAATTTCTTACAATAAAGTAAAGTCCTTTTCATTCTATACATTTATTGTACTTTTATATTCTCAACTCGCTTTGCTGACTTTTGTTTGTGTCGCAGACCGTATAAGCTAGTGTAGGCTAGATAGTTATGTGCCCGCATGCACTAAACAACCAAATTATCCGGTCTGCAGGACACTTTGTGATTTATACCCTACGCTGCAGCGAGGGGGTTGACTAAATACTTTGTGACAAACACCAAACTGTTCTTGTCTAATGAATCTTTTGTTTATAATTTAATTTTCTATCTACGTACCGTGTTTTGCTGTGATCTTACCTTATCTAAGTACTTCTGTACGACTATGACCGCACATAAATTAGTAATTTCTAGAGAAGTATAGAGAAATATAACATAATATAAGTTGAGAAAGTCACATTTTGGCAGTCATGTTGTTCTTTTGACAGAAGCTAAAAACTAAACGACATAGGTAGATGTTTTTATCGGGACTATTTGACTCAATTCAGGATTCTGATAACTTTATCGCGCTAATAAGGTTTTGTCGCTAAGGCTAGGCGACCAATCAAAACCGTCAACGTGTTAAACCGGCTTTGTGAATATTATAGCAGAACAGATAGAAACGGTTTACTTGGACCATAAATAAGTTATAAGAAGAATAGTCTGACACGTGATTTTCAAAATAAGTGCAATAAAATATGGCCATCGTATTAATTATAGGCTTCATCGTCGATGGAAAAGAAAAATTATATAAAAATTATATTTTAAAGAGTATTCGATCTAGCTGCCACAAATTACAATAAGTTCTCACTGAGAACAAAATAGCTACCTACTAATATAATATTAAGAAAAAAAAATACTTAAACCGATAGGCTTTTACCTGAATGTTTGCAGAATGTTCAAGAGAGCCCACTCTTGAACATTCTGCAAACATTCAGCTCCAGTACCTAATTTTATTAATAAATAAATATAAGAAAACCCTAAATTTATAAATAATTAAATATATTATCTTTATTTTATGCCAGTTTAATAATTCAACTTTTGGTTAAAATACGCGCGAGATTCATAATTAAAAGCCAGGGTTTCGTTTTACAACCGTTTTACGCTTATAATAAAAATGTAATCAAATTTTTCTAAGCCTAAATTACTTCTGTAATTATGCAAACGCCGTAAATATTTGCCTCTGAAGGCGATAAAACCTTGTATGAGGGCAAAAATAAACAAAGAAATATACGGGTGGACCCAAAACATTGTCCTATGTTGACACGGCCCTCCCTCGATAAGGGTATTCACATCCCTATATCTATAGCAGATTATAATTTTTAAGCAAATAATTGTATAACCCGGTAATAATATGATTTTATTACATTGTTTGATGAAACGGAAGGGTTAGGGGTTAAAGGGTTAAGTAAACGATATTTTTGGTTTAGAGTTATGTTATTATTAACAATTGATGGTTACTAATTTAATTTATTTTGATTATTAAAAATTGTACCTGCCGGTTTCGCGAAGAAGAAACAAACAAACACATACACAATCACAAACTTTATAATTTTGATGTGATTATTATAAATACCTTCCCCATGATGTGATAATAGGTACTGTTAGAAAAGACGCTTTGTTGCTGAATTGTCTGTCAAGCGGCAGGCACAATTTTTAATAATCAAAATAAATGAAATTAGTAACCATCAATTGTTAATAATAAATAATAACATAACGCTATATAGCTTAATAGCTATTAATGTTGCTGAATTGTCTGTCAAGCGTCTTTTCTAACAATGGATATTAATTCATATTGTTAATATTGTTATTAATAAGAGACATAACATGTATATTGTATACCAGTGACGAAGGCTGGTTCTCCTTTAGAAGGAAGCTACCCTAGCCTCTATAGCAGGTATATCAATGAGGATCTTCATGATATGAGTTACCCTAGAAGAAAGAATGTACTTTTGCTAAGTTTTCGTTCATTTGTTGCTTGTTGGTGCATGTTATGTTTGTCTATAAAAGATTGTAATACTCAAATATTACTTGGATTTATGTGTATTAATGTTAAGTAACAGTTGTTGGCAAACCTTAAATAAATAAATAAAATAACAGTTAAGATGATGCCCGATGAGGCAATATGCCAGCGGGGTTGTGGTAGCAGTTCCCATGGCCCCGCCATAAAGCGTGAAGATGGACATCGGGGGGTTTCAGTTGGTAAACTCAGTGCGAATCACTGGGGAGTCCAGCATAACATCGCGGGGTATGCGCAAACCATTTCACCAAACCAAAAAAAAAGATGTATACAACAGTGCAAAATATAAGAGTTATACACAATAACTCTACAATTCCAAAGTATTCCCAACAACTTTATGATACTATCTCAATTTGATCCGCGCAAAAATGGGCAGAAATTCCCCGAACACCAATGACTATTACCGAACTGCGACAATCCCGTCCCGGCGAAATAAAATTAGCCCGGGGGTAATAAATTCAAATCACGGCAGACCGTAATCCCAGCCTCCTCAGATATCCCCAAATCCTTAATTTGGTAACAATTTGTTTGTAAATACCCATTGTGCTAGCCTTTCGGGGAATTCTTAGTTAATTCAATTTATTGTTCCTTGTGTTTTATTGTGGGACTGATTTAGGGTTGTAATATTTTTCCGTGGGTTGAAATATTTGATAAGCGTATAAAGTGTAGTTTGTAAAGTGCTATGGTAAAGAGTGATATTTATAGATTTTGCCGAGAGGAATACTGACCTTTTTTGGGCTTCCTGCATACCAAAGTTGATCAAAATTTCTGTAGTTCTTCTTTACCCACAAACGGCTACCCGATTGAGTGATTAGCCCTTTGAATATGATGGCGATTTCGTCTGCGTGAAGTCGTGAAATAAAAACTCCGATTCTGAACATTCCCTTTTTTTTTTTTGGTGTTTTCATTCTATTGATTTTAGCATGATAGGTATATCTATAGTATCTATAGTTTTCCTCTAGAAATAGGCAGTCTAACATTGAAATTTTTTTAAATCGTCCAAGCAAGTGAACGAACTAACTCTTTATTATAACATAAATAACTGTTTAATATGATATCGACAACAGGACGTCTAGATAATATAAGAATACATAACTCATATTATATATAATATGCGTGCGTTTAACACCACGCTTCCTATATAACACAAGGAACGGTCATACGTGAGGGGCATTATAAATGAGAAGATCAGCCAAGCCCCAGGGACCATCTTTGGGGGACGAAAAATAGTAACATGTAATGCGAAATAATATACAACCTATATACAACCTTATTTGGTAGCAATAACGTCGAATTTTTAACAATACATCCTGCTATCTGTGAGGGAAATATACTTTGTTATTATATTTTGGTATTTATATATACTACTGATAACGTTAAAAATATATTAGGTCTTTATGTAAGTCTTATTACTTCTTAACGCCTCCTTGGTCTAATGGTTTAGAGCCTAGCTCTCGACGTGGAGGTCGTGGGTTCAATTTCCGCGTTGGGACAACCAAAGATGTTGTTTTCAAGTTTGGTTAGGACAATGCAGGCCGATCATCTGATTGTCTGACAAGAAAGATGATCCATGCGTCGGATGGGCGTGTAAAAAGTCAATCCTGCGCCTGATCTCCCGCCAGTCGTACTGGTGAAGGAAGAGAGAATGCTTCTTGTGTATTGCTCACACACTTGTACACTATCAAATAGGGTATACTATGGCAAAAGTACAAGACAACATGTAACTTGAAAACAAACTATTTAAAAAATCGTTAAATTTTCGGCGGTAACTAGTTACTAGCCTTTCCAGAGTAATAAACAATAACGAAAACCCAACTACGATTATTATATAGCTAATTTAATTTGATCCTTACCATTATTATTAATTATTTCACTCATGGACTCCACGAGACACACTCATGGACTCCACGAGACAGGCCCGACCTAGTGTGGAGTCCCCTAGTAATAATTTAACACTGCTGTAATTAATTTTATGAAATAAACAAACATAGTATTTGACATCTAAAAATCATTCATTCATTCATTCATAGTTTGCCAAAATCATAACTCTTCTGTTGGCTTCTGCCTAGTCGAGTAAAAGTACATGGTTACAAAAATATGTTCTGTTTATAAGCATTAGCGTGAATTTATTCTGAAATACAAACTAAAAAGCTTCCAGCTCCTAGAATTCAAAGCAGTCAGAAGTCAGGACTTAAGGCGATGAATAATGTACAGAGGCTATATTTTAAAGTAATTGTGAAATAAGTCGCATTTCCCTCGCTCTCGGAGCTTTCGTGAATTTTTGTTCCAACATATGCTTGAAATTCCTGGGTATATAAAGATAGCTTTGTATAATGATATTTGTATAATGAAAGGGTCGGTGGCCTAGTAGGTAGACTGTTGATTAGCACTCGCAAGGGTGCATTTTCGATTCCCAGGTTGTGGCATGTAGTACTTTTTCAAATCTTAAGAGGAAACACCACGGTTGAGAGAAATACAAAATAGGTATTTATAACATCTATTTCTGTCTCGCAGTGCCTTAGCTAGCCAGCACTAGCGCGATAGAGACAACTGCAACTTGGACTGAAATTACCTATTAAAAGTACCAGAAATCGACGTTTAGGGGATTCCTGTTTCCTCCTCCAAAACTTAACCGATTTAAATATTTTTTTCTGTATTAGCTAAAAAAAGAATTGAGGTAGGTTCCTATTTTTTGATTTTGTTGTTTATTGTAGCCAAATCTGTTTCCTAGATATTTAAACATAGCGGACAGTCTGGCCATTTTATTTAGGTTTTTAAACGTCCATATCTCTTTAAATAATTAATTTATTAATAAAAGGAAAAAATAGGGACGTACAAACAATATCCATAAACATTCAGGAAAAAAATAGTTACTCTAAAGGTACTATCCAGGGAGGAAATAGAAATCCCCATGACCTCTATTTTTGTATGGAAAAAAATAAAACCCTCGACGTTTCAAACATTATCCACTGGTTTTTTGCTTTTATTGGTCTTAGGCCGTGTTTCATCAAGCAATGTTAAAGTTAACGCCATGTTAAAATACCATGCCATCTCATTCATTGACGGGAAATACGAGAGGGTTAACATGATATTTAACATGGCGTTAACTTTAACATTACTTGGTGAAACACGCCCTTAGCGTGACAATATTATTAATAATTATACCCTATAACCTATAGTTTTCTCGATTAATAGGCTATCTAACACAAAAAAAAAAACAAATTGGACCAAGAGTTCCTGCGATATGCGAGTTCTAAAAAATAATTTTCTCAGTTATAATATTAGTATGGAGTTGGGTGCATGTTGTATACTAATGTATTTATTTTGTAGAAACTAAATAAAATAGCCTTTGTTTTATTGAAAACCTCAAAGTCTATAATAATGTTATAAAAGTATTGAATATGTTTGAATCCTACAATAGATTTGTAATTACAACTTGTAATAAAGTTTTCAATTATACACACGACTTTATGGTTCTATTTGTAGAATAAAAATAAACGCTGATTGGACGTTGAACAATCATACTGAATGCGTTAATGCGAAACGCAAGTATAAATTAATAAAATATAATTTTCGATAGGTAAGTTTTTTATATTACACCAAATAGGTGTACTGTTGTAAATTGTAACATAAAAAACTTAAAAATGAACATTGGAGAGCTACGTAAAGTAACGTTAACGAATAATAATTGTACGAATACATGACAGCGCCAATATAATCGATAAACTATTTCAGTTGATTAAATATCATTTCGATACTATTTTTACCTCTAAGACAGTAACAATTAACAATAAAAGTAAATTCAGTGAATGGGCAACAACGGGTATTTTGAAAAGTAGATTCAAAATGTATGAACTTTATAATGAAAGAACATTTAATCAAAGTGAAGAATTTAAAAATTATGTAAAATTATATTCTAAAATATTTGGGCAAGTTTGCTCTGCAGCTAAATCTCTTCACATTAAAAATAAAATTAAAAATTCAAACAGTAAAGTAAAAACTACATGGCAAATAATTGCAAATGAAACTGGAAAAGTCACCAGTCGCAACTCAAATTTTAAATTGAATATAGATGATAAAATCATTAAATCTGACAGTGAAGTTGCTACTGTTTTTGAAAAATATATTTTGCTGACATTCCGGTTTCAACTACAAAAAATTTAAATGCCTCTTCCGTTGATGCTGAATTACTTCTGAAAGAAAATGTAAAAGAGTGTGAATTCGACTTTCGATTTAGAGAAATAGGGCCCCAAGACATAATAAAAAACTTTAATTTGTTAAATATTAAGAATACTACAGATTTATGGGGCCTATCAACGAAAGTTATCAAATCGATAGTCGATATTATTGCACCTTACTTATCAACTGTTTTCAATGATTGTATAAAAAGTGGCTCTTTTCCTGATTTAATGAAACATAGTAAAGTAATACCTCTGTTTAAATCTGGCTGTAGGTCGGATCCATCTAATTTCCGACCTATATCTATTCTACCAACGCTAAGTAAAATATATGAAAAAATAATACTTAATCAATTGCTAGCACATTTTAATATCAATAACATCTTGCATGATAAACAATTCGGGTTTACAAAGGGACGCTCTACAACAGATGCAGGCGCTGATTTGATAAGTAACATTTTTGATGCTTGGGAGGGATCGCGGGATGCTCTTGGAATATTCTGCGATCTCTCCAAGGCATTTGACTGTGTGCAGCACACAACATTGATCAGGAAACTAGGCCACTATGGGGTAAAGGGTCAGGCACTCGCCCTCTTGAAATCATACTTATCAAATAGAACTCAGAGGGTTGAGGTAAATGGAAAAAGATCTGTAGGCTCTAAAATAGGGATGGGGGTCCCACAAGGATCTATTTTAGGTACTTTTTTATTTTTAATTTATATAAATGACCTACCATACCTCATAAATGAAAAACATGGGATAGTATTATTTGCTGATGATACGTCTCTTATTTTTAATATAAAACGACAAAATACATGCCACGACGAAGTAAATAATGCTCTCTCAAAGATAGTACATTGGTTTAGTGTCAATAATCTTTTACTAAATAATAAAAAAACAAAATGTGTGAAATTCACATTGCCAAATGTAAGGCAATTTGAAACCAATGTGCTATTAAATAATGAACGTATGGAACTAGTGGATACAGCAGTATTCTTGGGTATAACATTAGATTCAAAACTTCAGTGGGGCCCTCATATTGCTAGGCTGGCCGACAGACTCAGTTCAGCAAGCAGCATACGCAGTTAGTAAAATTAGACAATATTCAGATGAAAGTACAGCACGTCTAGTGTATTTTAGTTACTTTCATAGTATAATGTCCTATGGCATTTTGCTATGGGGCAACGCTGCAGATATAAATAATATATTTGTGCTGCAGAAGCGAGCTGTTCGGGCAATCTACAAACTGGCCCCTAACACCTCACTTAGAGAAAAGTTTAAGGAAACAGGAATCTTAACTGTACCTTCTCAGTACGTCCTTTCAAATTTAATGTATGTTAAAAAAAATTTACACTTATTTAAGAAGAAAAGTGAAAACCATAATAGAAATACTCGAAATAAGCATAAACTTGATGTACCAGTGACTAGACTTAGTAAAGTAAAAAAATCGTTTAAGGGCCAATGTATACGCCTATACAATAGGATCCCAGAAAACGTTCAAAATTTTTCTAACAATAAGTTTAAGAAAGTAGCCAAAGAACGTTTGTGTGCAAAAGCTTACTATACAGTAAAAGATAAGGTAGCCCTCTGCAAGGCTATATTTAAATACTATAAAATTACTGTACTTTTGTTATTTAGTTTTAGTTCTGACATTTGTAAATCTTAAAAAAGAGCAATTTTCCATCTTTTTGGTAAAAGATGGCCCCATGCGAGTTTCTTACGCCGGTTCTTCTCGCTGGGCTAGTTCCCGAACCGGTGGTAGGCATCAAATAGTCTCGACGTTCAGAAAACATTTTGTAAAAATGTATTCTGAATAAAATGTTTTGATTTTGATAACTTTACGGAACTTTCAAATGTTCCTGCTTAGGCTATAACTGACACTAAAAGTAACAATATCTAATCATGTAAAGCAACAAAATTATCTAAAAACATTTGGTGGTACAAAAATCCTGAGATTTTACCACCAAAAAGAAAATGGCTGCGGCATCGCTGAATTTCCTTATTAAAACGCAATACTGATCTATCTGTTGTATTTTAACCCCCGACCCCGAAGTTTGACAAGTCTGTGTATGTCTGTGGTATCGTAGTTGCCAAAAAGATGATCCGATTTTAATGCGGTTTTTTATGTTTGAAAGGTATAATATCAGTCGAGAGTGTTTTTAGTTATGTTTGGTGGAAATCGGTTCAGGTCTTCAAGGTCATCGGGTCGTTTGCTAGGTGTGATAGTAATGTTACACGCTAAGACGAGGATTTTTTTATTTTTTTAATTTTCACTTCAGTTTTTGTAACGGGCATAATTATTAATTATACGAGTTGCATAATTATACCCGTTATAAACGCAGGATAGTTTTTGCTTTTAATGATTCGATATAGGTACGTCTAATGTATTTTTTTTAATTATTTATCTGTTGTTTTGGTACCTGTCGGGCTTACAAAATTTTACCCGTTGCTAACGTCGTTGCATTTCTTGTTCGATATATTTAACTTATATTATCTGTTGATGTATTGTATTTGTAAGCGATGCACTTGCAAAATCGTGTCGTAAGTTCGCATACTTACAAGGGGGCCACGGAAGACCCTGGTCTTCTTTTGCGCCTGCGCAATGGCTCGCAGTGGTCAAAGCCTGAGTGGCTTCCCTTTAAAGGCATGGCGTGGGCATTGCATATCCTTGTTTGTGTTGTAAAATTTTAACTTTCTATTTATTTTATTTTTCTTTTTTATATGTGTGACCTTTGGCTGTGTCCCTTTATGTATTTAATAAATATATTTTTATTGTATAGTACCCGTTGCATACGCATCGTCGCTGCGTTTTCAGCTGTGTGAAAATCATCTAAGTCTAACCCGTTGCACTATGCTCGAATTGTTTGCTTAGGTGTGTAAAGTTTGAACGCAAACCCATAAACTGCATCGCCAGCAACACTTGTATCAACGTATTTTATGACAGCTTCGACACAAAAACATTTGTTTTAACACGTGGTATTGGCAAATTGAGATTTCCTAGTACTAAAGGGTTAACTACCAACGGGAAGTATTATTTAAAGTTTTTTTTGACAAGAACAAGTGTTTTGAGGTATAAATGTTCATCTTATTTCCTATGAATAATAAGGCAGAGTGTCATACCACTAACTAAATTAAAATTTTAATAACCCTCGACTTGTGTAACATTCCTATCACACCTAACAAACGACCTGATGACCTAGAAGACCTAAACCAATTTCCACCAAACATAGCTAAGAATACTTTCAACTGATATACCTCTCAATCAAAAAAAAAAAACCGATTAAAATCGGATCATCCGTTTGGGAGCTACGATGCCACATACAGACACATACACATTTACAAAGACACGTCAAACTTATAACACCCCCTCGTTTCTGCGTCGAGGGTTAAAAATTAAAATCACTAAAAGAAAGGTTAAAAAAAGGTTGTAAATATTTGTCACTTACAGATGTCGTATCTAGCTATAATAATTGCTTTAGAACATAGACCGGTACCACACTAAGCCCGATTTCAACAACGCATGTTAGTGTTAACGGCTTGTTAAAATGCCATGCCTTCTCGTTCATTGATAGGAATTATGTGACGAACAACATGACATTTAGTATTGTGAAATGTACATATTCAACTTTTTAAATAAGTATCTACGTTATTATGTTAATACAATGAAATATAAAAATAATTTATTATTTTTCCGTGGTATTTTGCAAAAGTCATAAAATAATAAGTCGCAAAAAAGGGACAATTTTCACAGCGGTCAGACAGAGACCGGTTATCGAAAAGGGCACCCATTTTCTTGTCCATAAAGAACCCTTTGAAAATGGTAACGTTTAACAAAAAACTCGGCAATGAGGGACGCGTCCGGCGTTTAACGGACCTGTAAATAAAACTCACCGAGAACGGTGCAGACGAACCACTAGTGGCCGCGACCGCTCGCCCTTACTAAACGATCGTCATATTATGTTTTGTGTAACCACGACAACTATTCGAAAACATGCGCCGTGGTTACGCCAGCGTAAATACGGTATCCATGGGAACACTGTACTTTTTCAGGTAAAATGTCCAGAGCCTAATTAATACACAATATCATCAAAATCCATTCAGTAATTGCTTATTACATCACAAACACTAATTCTGCACTACACCATTTCCATACTCACAAACTGCCACATTTATAATAGTTGTAGAAATAAAATTTATGAAAAATAGTTTATTTTGGCTATTTATAAAAAAAGTTTGTCGGTCGCGACTTCGCGACCTTCGGTTGTTGTGGCAAGTCTGCGCCGACCCAGAATAAAAACTTTTCCTTGATATTGAAAGTACTTTGATCCACAATTTGTCGGTCAGCCGTCAACTGAAATTATTTCGCTCTTTTGAGAACGTGATACATTTTTCAATGGAACTCCATCTAGGTTTTATTATTCGAGTTTCGATTGTTATTTTAAATTTTGATTTCGTTTCTTCCAGTTTTAATTGAGCTTTTTTATTTAGGTACAACGAAATATTAGTTGTGTGCGAATTAAGGAAAAAAATAGTTTGCATTACATCAAATCGCAATTAACACAAATATTATAATGGCAATAGTTGGCGAGTGTGTATTCACGCAAAAACTACTGTATAGATTTTGATGAAATTTGGTATGGTAGTAGTTTACATGCTGGATTAGCACGTAGGCTACTTTTTACTATCGAAATATGTATGGTTTCTGAGAATTTTCATTTTAGGCGTACTAAGTAGCGGAATACATCTTTAACGTTGGAAATAAGTAATAAATAAACATATTTTATTCATCAAACACATCTGGGCAAACAAGTAAAGAGAAGAAAAACACACATTTTAAAGAGGCATGCGCGAAAAAGAAAAGAAACAAAGAAAGCCAACAAAATAAGAAACAAATATACAAAACACGGTACACATCATTTGAAAATGTAGTAGTGTACATACAAACTTTACATTTTTAAATTCTACTGGAAATATTACAATAGATTTTTAACTGATGTTCTTATAAAAATAATACTAAAGCGCAAAATTAATACTAAAGAAATATTCTCGGAATTTTAATCGATCGAAACTAATGTGAAACTTACCAACTCATAGTCGGGTTATCAATTCTTCAGATTAAGGGCGTTTGTGCACTACACGGAATTCTATTGTCCGACATTCCGATTTTTGTAGCCATTTAGATAAAGACTACCTTTCTCCTTGAAATTACCAGTAATTTTTGTAAAATTTCTTGTCCCTTATTAAATTAATATTTATAGTCATATGGCGTTTTAAGTAAAAAAACCGGCTGCTGGACGGTAAAATTCCGTGTAAACACTTGCTCTAAGGGTGTAGAGTATACCTTCCTCCTTGACTGAATACCTATTGTTACTGAATTTCTCCGTCTTTCTCCGAAAAAATAACTATGCTCATAAACAATAGAATTGAAAATTGAAAACCAAACCAACGAACGTCGATTCAAATGTCAGTGTCAAATTTTTCAAGTCAACACCAGTCGATTTTCAATTCTATTGTTTTACCACAGAGTTCTATTTTCAGCTCTGTAAATTTTCTCCGAACGGGGAGATTCATAGCAATATAGGCCCAGCCTAAGTTCCCTTTTGTTTTTATTAAAGTCATAACGAATCTTAATCCTCTTTGAGTTTCGTTATCAAAATAATCCGTTTAAGAACTTAAATCGAAAATGTAAATAGAAACCATACTTGCATAACTTTGGTTGATTAAACTGTCACAATAGTAGTTTCGATACAGTCTCGATCTAACAGCAAATGGTAATTATTGATGGATTGTAGCTTTGGATTATCACAGGCTAATTTTTATACCGAAAATCACAGCGAAACAAATAAATATGTTTGTAGTTTTCTTTTTACGGGCATTGTCCACCTCACGTTCCCACCACTGCAACTCCTGTAAGCCAGGATTGACTGCGGTAACCAACCACGAGAAACCCTTTAATGTAAGGGGTGCCCGAGGGACAAGCTAAATCTGTCTTGGGACCCACAACGAAATTAATCAGAAAAAAGGAGGAGTATGTTTGTAGTTGTAGTAGAGTAGGTACTGAACATGAGTTGAGTGATTATTTGATAAAGAAGGGTTATGCGATAAATACGCAGACGACGCCGTAGAAAATGATGAAATATTTATTATTATACTTATATCAGAATAGTTAACGACCGACAAGACCCTCTGGGCCCCGATTCACGATGCCATCGCTATTTATCGGTTACGAAGTTCGAAAACAAAATCTATGGGATTTGACATAAGGTTCGCTAAATGAGTTATGATATCGCTTGTCATTTAGCGAATCTTATGCCAAATCCCATACATATTTTTGTTTTCGAACTTCGTAGGCGATAAATTGAATCTTGAATCTTGAATGGGCTAGATCTGACATAATTTGTTGAAACTCAACACATAGCAGATTGTTTTCTAGTAAGTAGTGATTAAGTGTGGTCAAATAAAATATGCTATGTGGCAGTGTATCACATAGCAGTTTTTATTTGACAAAAATGTAGCAGCAGCACATAGCATATTTTTAAAGAACCTTGTAGATTGTCACCCAGTGTTCATAGACACATAGCAGTTTTTGCATACGGTAGATATAACAGTGTTCTATACGTAGACGTCAAAAAGTTAAAATCTGAAAAATGTGCACATAGCAGATTTTGGTTTGACAACGACATTATGTTTATGTTAAGCTGAACGTTTCTACTGTAAGTATCATAGGCACATAATAGTTTTATTTATCCAATAAACTAGCGACGGTAGAATATTTCAAGTGTTTTACAAACTTAATCCGTTAGGTAAACATCTAAATAACGTAATATTTCAAAATTGCAAAATTTGAACAATATTTCATGCTTCAAATTTGGAGTTTCTGAACTACTACGCAAAAGGCAGACGGCGTCAACTTGTGTCAAATACTTATTCAACACATAAGCCAATTACCTGTTTGGTAATAAATTTTTCTAGAACAATTAAACAATGGAGTATCGAATTAAGGCGGCATTAATACGGAAGCCATTAGAGATAAGCGCCGCAGCAGATTGGGCCGGGTATTAGTCCTGATAAGTGAGTGAGATCGGGGACAATAGGGAATAGACAGGCGCACAGAATGGCGGGAAAACACGCCATGATTTAAGCAAATAATAAGAGTTGAGAATGTTGGTTTCTAAAATGTCTGACTCACTTTGGCACAGAGTCCAAGCGTAGGGTTTTTTTATCTAACATCGTTGCACCGGAATAAAACGAAATAAAAGAAATTCGCACAAAATCATCATTTAGATTAGGGATGAAATGGATTTGAAATTTCGGATACGGATATTGAATTATTTCGGATTATTGATTATACGGATAATATCGGTTACGGATATTAAATTTTGGTTTGCTTTTTATAGTAGCAAAATTTTTATTTCGGATTCGGTTCCGGATATTTTTTTTATCGGATATCCGATAGTTTCGGTTACGGTTGCGGAGGTCCCTAACATCCCTGATATATATAATATAGTAAATACCTGTGATACAACTGAACTTGGTTTTATATTCTCGGTTTAAACGCAACGCAATTCCGTGCAATTATCGTTTTGTATGTAATTGCATTGTAAAAAACGTTATTCCTGAAATACTAAAAAAATGGTTATACGCGACGTTATTTTACATCTGGCATGAACAAAATCTGTCATCTACTTATTGTAATAGGCTGTAATGACTGCTCAAAATATATTGATATATCGATAAAGGCATTAAACGAAATGTACTCATTGTGGAACTGTCTCATAATCTTTGACGAGGGTATCGCAGTGTCACCGGTAATTGGGGGTTCGCCGGACGGCCCGAAAACCGGATCGTCCCCCCCAATTACCGGATCGTCCCCTAAATTGCCGGATGGTCCCCCGGATTGCCGGATAGCGGGGGACAATCAACACGACGTGACGCGAAATCCGATGCGCCGTAGATTGGCGATCATTACCGCGGGCAATCATGGTTTAAACTGTATAAAACGTGCCTGGTAAATATGGCGGTGATACGTCAGTTTACTTTTTATTTTAGGTTTAGGGGCCTTACTCTCCAAAATGATTCGTTTTTCAGATTCGATCATGTAGCGTTCTCCCGAATAAATTGACGTTTGTTTATTTTGATTCTCAGTCGATTGATATGGTCGGGAGTACAAAAGGTTACGATCTAACGATTTTCTTCATCCTGGTTAGTTTAAAAGTAATCCACCAAATAAAATATCAAAGGCTGTTGAGATCTAACTGATTTGATACTCGATTGTGTCGGGAGTAAGCCTGCTGTGAAGACCGGTCCTAGCACGAACATTTAAAAGATCTGTAAAGTACAAAATTAAATGAAAACATGAAAAGCTTGACAGCGCTAATACAGTTGACATTTCGATTACTTAAACAGTTGACATTTCGATAACTTTAAACAGTTGACATTTCGATTACTTTAAACAGTTGACATTTCGATTAATTTAAACAGTTGACATTTCGATTACTTTTAACAGTTGTCATTTCGATTACTTTAAACAGTTGACATTTCGATTAATTTAAACAGTTGACATTTCGATTACTTTAAACAGTTGACATTTCGATTACTTTAAACAGTTGACATTTTGATTAATTTCAGTTGACATTTCGATTACTTTAAACAGTTGACATTTCGATTACTTTAAACAGTTGACATTTCGATAACTTTAAACAGTTGACATTTCGATTACTTTAAACAGTTGACATTTCGATTAATTTAAACAGTTGACATTTCGATTACTTTTAACAGTTGTCATTTCGATTAATTTAAACAGTTGGCATTTCGATTACCTACTTTAAACAGTTGACATTTCGATTACTTTAAACAGTTGACATTTTGATTACTTTCAGTTGACATTTCGATTACTTTAAACAGTTGACATTTCGATTACTTTCAACAGTTGAATTTTGATTAGGTCTCTAATTTACGGAGCTTTGAAACGTTCCTGCTTGGGCTACGGCTAAGGGCGATCCCTTAACCATGATACCATTGCTAATTATGATGCCGATAATTAAAAACAACAATGTATGGAATTTGTCATATTAAGCAGAGCACGTGAAATTTTTGTTTGGAGCTTTGTCATAGTAAAGCGATGGCAACTTGACTCTAGTAGGCACGATTCCAGTAGCTTTTTCTCGCGGTTCCGCCTGTCCCGTATCCCACGGGAACGATATACTTTAAAAAAAATGTGTTAAATTTAGTTGATTTTGTGCGAGTCACACACATCCATCCAATCTTATTCATAAAAGTAAATAACAAATTTGTTTATAAAAGTAGAATTAGGAGTTATGGACCTATTCATTGTTTGATGATGATAATCAAATGGTAGTTTTCTGAGCAGAAAATTGCGTTCAATGCCAATCGTTTACCAAATCAAATTTTAAAACTCTATAAATGGATTTAGGTATAGATTTTTAAAATCTGGAGATAAAAAGACCACCAAAAGCGAATCACAAATTTGATCATCATTAAAGCTTTAATGTCAAATGAAAAATCATTTAAGTACCGGTAAAGATTTAAATTAGGGCCTTTATGATAATAAGACGAGTGTTATCTCTCCAAGTTTACGGTGGAGCGTGTCCAGGCATAACATTAATGTACCGTCGCTCATTAATGTAATCTTACTCTATGTAAACCTTCGATCACCAATACACTATAATATAATGCTAACTCTGTTAGGCTCTACCACAATCGAGAGTTCCGTCCAAGAAATTATTGGACGTCTCATCAAAATGAAGCTACTCAAGAAAAATTTGCTTGATACCAATCAAGTGAAAACAATGTATGAGGAACCCTGACTAGGTACTAGATATCGTGTCAGCTCAAGAAATCTGACTCTGAGAATATCAGCTCACTAAAGTGAGTTGTTATTTCATTTAGTTCACATGGAACACTGCTAACGTCACGTGTAGCAATGCCGCAATGTGTGTTTAAATTTTGATTTTTTAAGTGTGTTAAGGTTCATAAAAAAATTGCAATAGATGTCACTACTATTAACGTTTGTAAATATGTCGAATTAAGTATAAATATTGACATTAAAGATAAGCATATTTTTTAAGCATAACATTAAGCTAAATTCAACTCCTTAATTAAGAAGAAGATACGAAACGAAATTAGTAATTAGTATTTTCCAATAGTGGCGCTAGATGGCGGTTTCGGGAATGTGCCTGGATTTCACCCTTTGCCAGTCGCATTGCCAGTATTAGGGGGGATACCATTTTCTAGTACTAGGTCGTGTCTCTGTTATATATCTACTTTGTGTCTAGGTTAAGGTTTGCAAGTTTTTTGTTAAGATTTGCTACTTCATTGTTAGGTGTTATTGTTACTAAAATGTTTCAAAATGTTTGTCAAGTTCCTTAGTAAACGAATGTAGCTGTATAGGCATAATTATATCCACGGAGACACATTTTAGTTTTGTTTTTATATGTGACACGTTATCTAGTATACTATTGATCGAAGATGTAAACATACTAATTTTAAAAATATTATTGATGAGGATGATGATAAATTAATCTATGACCAGACATATTATGTGACAGCGGACTATCAGCAGTCAGCTGTATGGTTTTCAAACCGTAGTTAAAGATAGACTTGAAACGAGCCACAAGACGAGGTGTTTTGACGCGAAAAAAACAAGCGGACGAGAGGGAAGGCAGAATTTTCTATACTAGAATATAGTAGTAGTTTTTTTTTTAATACTTAAATATTTAATTATCTAAGCCAGACTGAAACTAGTGGGCCTCAACATAATACAATTACAGAGAAGATGTTCACAACATGTTCACTTTCAAGATGGAAAGTATAAAAAATATTTCCTCAAATATCCGAATTCCCAGTGGACGAGATAAAAAGATGCTTTCCGAACTTCGAGTTGATTAACTATGAATGGATTTAGTGATCCTAATTGATCTTGAAGCAGGAAGGCCTCCCAAGAGTTTTGTTATAAGGTTGTCTTAGGGTGACACCATATTGGCCGCGATTAAAACTCGCCGAAAGGATCGCTATTTTGGCAACGATCCGAAGAGTTTTTTTGTGGTCGCTACAGAAAAAACTACACTGTAGATAGAATTCTGTGTTAATAAGTGTAAAACGTCAGATTTGACAACTCTGTTCGTTATTTAACTCTTTTGTATTAGCGCAGAGTTCTATTTGCAGTGCAGTTTTTTATGAACAAAGTCTTACTCGCCGCCGGCAGTCCCCCTACCAAGAAGTACTGTTACAGATGCTACGCGACATACAATGTCGCGTCCTGTTGAAACAAGTAACTCGAGACCATAAGTTTGAGGTATTTTTTCGAGCATCATATTATGATTGAATATCTGAAGAATGCACGGCATAATATTATGTCATATAGGGTAGCGTCTATTGTACTCTATAGGCTAGTATTAAGGTACCGACGACATCCAACGGCAGCCGGCGACGCGACATGTCGTACGACATAACTATATTTCTATGATATTTATCGTTAACTTCGTGTTCTAGGTAAGAAGGGAATTACAGAACAATAACAACATACAAACTAGTAGTGTCGCGACGACACGTCATCTGCTGCTTCCACTTTTCGTCGGCCACATCCATCTTAATTAGAAGATTAAGTGCCAATTTCACCAACACATGTTAAAGTTAATCCTTCATTAAATATCATGTTATCCGTCTCGTATTTTCTGTCAATGAATGAGAAGGCATGGTATTTTAAAAAGCGTTGGTCAAATTGGGACTAAAGTGACGCTCAGGCGTTGTCGCGGAAGTACGTATCGATCAAACGCGCAGGTCCAATGTGACACCAGCCTTAGCCCTTAGCCCTAACAAATTTAATCAGAACTCGAGGGTGTAGGTTCCCAATTCGTAACAAAGTAGGGTGCTGAAAAGGATTATAGTAATTTCTTAAAGTCAACAAGAGGCGTAACGTTTGTTGTGAGGTAATTGAATCAATTTGCGAGGCACAATGGAGCTTGTAATTATTATTCGATTAATATAAGATTATGTTTGTTTTGTTTTGATTAGTATTTTGTTGTACATTCATCTATTTGTTACATTTTATGCCCGTGGCTTGTGGCTGTCGACTACGGAGTTTGGGTTCGATTTCATTTCATTTATGCTTTAAAAGTGGTAAATAATAGATGGTTACAAAATGTGTAAGATCAGACACTATTACACTACACAAATACATAGCAGGCAAACATTAAAAAACTTAATCCCTAAATCCCCGAGACTCACAAACGTCTTGTTTTTGGGTTGTTCCAAAATCTTTGTTTGTGAGTCTGATTTGGATAACGCAGTCTGATCACCTGATATTCTGAAAGATTCATGCGTCGAATAGGCATTCAAAAAGTATGTAAACAGTAAACACTAAATATCTTCTCTTTTTATTTTCTTACGGGAATACTGTACTTTTTAGGATGAAAAGTAGCATTAATTGTCTTTCATCGTGGTCTACTCGGATCATGTTAAGGTTTGTTAAACTCGGCTCAGTATTCAATGCACCAAACCTATTATCATTATATTATTTGGTAAATAAATATTATGTCCCCACGCCGATTTCTGTGTTGATAGCCGATTTAGTTGAACCAGGCCAGCTACGCAGAAGTCATTTTTATAGTGTCCAAGTGTGTGTGCAACACACAAGGACTCTACTGATATAAAATGGGGTGGTTTAACCGACACGACTATCGATAGAACAGGCGTTGGACCGACTTTACATGTATGGGCATGTAAAAAGTCGGTATGGACCATTTTTTTTGGCAGACAATCAGGTGATTTCAGAAGAGCCTTTGTGTCCTAACCAAATTTGAAAACCACATTTTTTGTTTTTACAACCCAGGACCTCCGGGTCAAGAGCCAAGCTCTGTACCACTGGACCACGGAGGCATTGCATCAATGAATAAAATAATTCGTCTACGATATAGTTGATAATATTATTATATCTAAAAAAATGGGAATGAGAGTTGCATACTAATGACGATAAAACTATATTTTTTAAAGTTTTTCATAAATCCTAAGTTAACAGATAGAAAAAGTTCAATTTTCGATTCTCTTTCAGCTTTAATAAATTGATACTTAATCAAATAACGTTACATGTAATTGGAATATTTTATAGCAATAATTCTGATTTGATCGACTATTATTAATAAAATTATTATGTATCTTTAATAATAGTTGGTCGAGCAGAAGTGATTTTAATTAGCAATAAATTTAATAATTTGCCAAAATATGGTAATGGCAAATTAAGTTTTCGCAGCGGGTGGTAAAGTATGCCTTGTATCTATAAATTACGTTTATTAAAATATTAATTCATGTGTGTGTTTTGCCTAGGTCTGAGATTTTTTTATATAATTTTCAAATAAAGAAGTGTGGTCTTATCAAGAGCAATTAATTGACATAATATGATATGTGTTCGGTATGTTATCGAAAGAGAATTTTATGTAAATTATGATTGCTATAAAATTGTCATGGACATGGGCGCCGAGCAAAATTTGCCGGCGGTAGCGCACCGACAGGTCATGGTCGGCGCGGCGGCGCCACGCCGGCGTGTAAATAATCATCGTCTGCAGGCGCTGCGGCGCAAAATTCATACAAATCTTAGTGCAACGACACCACGAGATCTTCGGCGCGTATGTAAACCTACTATCTAAGAAGTCCCGTTCGCGTAATAGATACAATAGATGGTGATTTGGCGGGCTGGTAGTGGGAATTATCATCATTTTCATAGGGAAGAAAACGCCACAAGAACCGTTCGTAGCGCCGCGGCGCGCCGAGTTGGATTCTCCGGCGGCGCCGTCTGAAATCGGCGCGACGCGGCGTACCCGACGCGGCGCCCCAGTCTATTCCATAACGTTACGAATAAAAGTTATCGAATGACAATTGTATGAAAAGGTTGACAACGCCAATACATTTGACATTCGATTCATATACATTCGATATATAAGGGGATCTCAAATGTTCCTGCTTGGGCTACTGAACTATAAAAATAGGTAGGTAAGGCTGGGACTATAATCTAAAATAAACAGTGTCTGAAAAGCAGGAGGAAATTCTGAGCACGCAGAAATAAACTTTGTACTAATACAGTAGAGCTGAAAATCGAATACATGAGTGTCGAGTTGTTTAATTGACCTGAAACTTGACGCACCTATTAAAATATTATGTCAGTCTGGGTCAGTAAAATAGTGTTCGATTTTCAACTCTATTGCATTGGCCGAGAGTTTTGTTTTTAGTGGTTTGAATTTCCTCCAGACATCCTGATTCTGAAAAAAAAAATTATATCCAAATAGGTAAGATACTTACACTTTTTGAATTGTCCTACATGATGACCTACCACCGGTTCGGGGACTAACCCGGCGAGAAGAACCGGCGTAAGAAATCCGTATCATATCTTCCGTGGATGTTTTGCCTCAACATTTTCTATTTCCTTGCTAAATAAAGTATTATTTCTAATCTTATTTGATAGATAGCTTATTAGGTAGACCAACTACTAATTACTTACCTATTCAGCAAGATAATAATATCTTCCTCCACCTGTAAGCATCAGGTATTTTAATTAATTAAGAACATAAATACAAAAATCATCATTACGACTTCAAGCATGGAAAAATTAACATAAATAATAATAATTGATGAGACCGTAGAGTTCTTCACTAATAATTAACTATTTATTTAAACATTATTTTATAATAAATAATGTTAGATTAAGTTAGTTTGCCTTGCCATAAAAAACTAGGTTTTTGTATACGTTATTGAATCATTTATACAGTACTAGCTGTTCTGTGCCCACTTCGTTGAGCATACAAAACCTTCCCTGGACTTCCACGAATATTTCAAGACTAAAAATAACCGAATCGGTTCAGCCGTTCTCAAGTTTTAGCGAGACTAACATACAGCCATTAATTTTTATATATATAAGAGTAGCTGACCCGTGCCCACTTCGTTGAGCATACAAACAGTTTGTGATGAACCGTTTAAACCTTCCCGGGACTTCCACGAATATTTCAAGACGTAATATACCACAACTTGGGAATCGAACGTTCACTCTTTTGAGTTCCAATCTACGGTTTACCCACTAGGCCACCGTAGGTACATACTATGTACTTGTCTTTTTAACCATACAGTAAATTAGCATTTCTGAGCCCTACAATAATGACATCTTAAAACTGCTTCGTAGAAAATATGTAGTAAGTTGTTTTATAGAAAAATATAATCTAGGTCTACTTAGAACATACCTACCTATTTACCCCCTTAACTAATATTAATACGGCGGGTACCTAACTTATACAACGTAGTTATCTCTGTCTGTCAAGTATCAGCAACAATTTTTTTTAGTACGCAGTCAAGTGTGTAATGTGTATGAAGTGAGCAATACTATATGTAATTTAATCATTAATAATACCTGAAATGTCAACTAACATCATAAAAAAATATATTTTAATCCACATCCGAATTATAACCTTTTGAATGTCGGTTAAAAGTCAGAAATTGTGTCATACCTATTACTTTGATCTTTAAAAAATGTTCTGAATATTTAAAAAATACACTTATTTATATTATACACCGGCATTATGGGAGTTTGACAGTCGAATCGGAATTTACGAGCACTCTCGGGCCGATAAAAAACTTTTGTCACAACCTGGCAACACTCGCGTTTTACGATTGTATAAATTCCCAACACTATTATGATTCAAATCGATCGAATATTTTTAAAACATCCTTTGTAGTAACCCTCAAGGGTATAAATATTTAAAAACAACCCGTATTCACAAATCTGTCAATGCATACAAAATTTGTCATTAAAGCTTTAATCTCTGATTTAATACATCCTGTATGGGCTAGAATAGTTACTAAGCTGTACAAATGCACATTTTTTAATAATTTCAACTACAAAGGGGTTTTTATTGCAGCAGTAAAAAGTCTATCCTCCAGTTTCCGAAAGGCAAATCAACTAATCAATGTTCTAATCTCTTGTCAAATTCAGTACTGACAACTGTCAAGAGGTTGGGACACTGTTTTGTTGAGTTAATCGTTGATTTGCCTTTCAGAAACCGGGAGTATATACAGAGTGCGTTCCGTTTTAATGTGATTTTACTGTAAACAAAACTCAGTATAAGTAGCTTTAATCCTCCCAATATAGATGTCACTTATTCAATGTGTGTACAATGACACATTAATTTGGTCTAGTTACATTTTTTGTATACATTTATATCACATTTATTCGGAATTTAGTAAAATTAAATCTATAGATTGATTGATTTTTGAAAGGTAATGATTTCTGTTTCGTTATAGTTATTTAGATTTTACACGTTTAACGTACAGTAGAACATTTAATATTTTCTCTAGGAATATTCACCGGACTTTTGGACTTTATCTTCCGAAAAGTGGCCGTACCCAAGAATTAGTACCCAAGTAGGTACATACAAGTATTTTCTGATATTCAAGCTGATACGGGCTTACTCCCGACACAATCGAGAACCGAATCCTTACGATATCAGTGGGTTTTCGTATTTTATTTGGTGAATTACTTTAAAGCTAATCAGGATAAAGAAAATTGTTAGATCGTGATTTTTTGTACTCCCGACCATATCAATCGACTGAGAATCAAAATAAACAAATGTCAATTTATAGGAAGTACGCGGCATTATCGTATCTGGATCAAAATCAAATCAGTTTGGAGAGTAAGACACCTGGTTGGTGTTAAAGCTGTATCGAATATCGATGCTCTTACGAAAGTAAACATGTACGGGTCGAGTGGTCCCGAGTGAAGACCAGGCAAAAGGTGCGGATCAAAGAATCATCGACCCCTTTGTTACCCCACCACTATTGAAAGGTTAATGCATAGAGTGGTCTAGATTCTAGAAAATCTTATTTTATAATTTTTATTACAAGTTATTATTACATATACGGACTATAATAATATTAATGAGTGATAATACTATAGAGTGTGTATGGATCCCATATATAGAATAGGTATACTGTGAAAGTACCAGAGTTGAAAGAGGTCATTTTACTTATTATATTATGAACAAATTTATGTTCGTGAGGCGCTTTTCATAGAAACATGAAAGTCAAAAGTTAGTATTTCAGCGCTGGTACTATCACAGTATACTCTACATAGGAGGCACATACCTACACACTTTAAAGTATTATCACTCATTTATTTCACTCCTTATAAATAGATGCAGTAGGTATATTATGTACGGTACTGTATTGTTATATAGTTGTACGAACCAGGTGATCTAATAACAATTAGATCTTCTTATATATACCTAAATATGAATTGTAGTTCGTTAGTCTCGCTAAAACTCGAGAACGTCTGAACCGATTCGGCTATTTTTAGTATTGAGATTTTTGTGGGTTCTTTAATACAGGGAAGGCATAAACTGTTTGTATGCTCAACGAAGTGGGCAAGAGTCAGCTAGTAATATGGTTCAGTAATCTTATAATATTCTTGTTATAATATAGAGGTATGATTTGTTTGTTTATTTGCATAAAATAGGTTCTGAAACTAGGTACTAAGCAGTTGTTACTACATTTGCCACTGATATAGAGAAGACTGGGTTACTTTATTCGTGCGTTTCCAGAAGGATTCCTATTCGCGTTCTGGCAAAATATAGTAATTAGTTTAATACAAGACTAGTAGATAACTTTACTTTCCACTATACTTAGTTTCTATACTCATTAAAATATTACGAGTATGTTACCCCGCAAAAACATAAGGCACAAAACAATATTATTTTCGCTCATTTAAAAAATAAACTCGTAAGATTTTATATTGTGTTCCATGGGTGGCAGTAATCTCTGACTATTCCATAAAATCTCCCTATCTATCTTAATATCGATTTTATAAGACAATATCGATATTTGAAAATCGATAAACCTTTTTATTTTTGGAATCAGATAGTGTAGTTTATTGTAAAACGGAGTGTAATGTGCCCGGTGGGCGTCGTTACACGGTACAAGTACAGGTAAACCTCTTTCGCGGCTCTAATACATTTTAAATGATACTTCTTATCTGTAGATACTTTTTTTTGACAGGGGGACATTACAGTCTGTAGAATTCGTTTGAAAAAATAGTATGAAGAACCTTAATAAGGTTTTAAAACAAATTATAACATAAAGTGATACATTAAAAGATTGCAAGTAACAAAACTTTGGATTCTCAATATTAGCAGGTTCGGGTGCGTGAAATAGATTTCACCCATTTTGGGTTTGAATTTTGAAATATTCTTTCTCAGTGCATGCATTCGTAATATGAGGAATACGTGCGTTAAAATATCAAAATTATTTACGTTATGACAAGTCCTGCACCAAAAAAACATGTTAGTTTTTTTCCTCTAAAAGCTTTGGATATGGTACCTATATCAACAAATTTTGTCTCCCATAACGTTGTATAATAAAAACGGAAGATAATTTCAAACGATTAAAGCCAGCAAAGTATATTGCTTTTCCGCTCAAAAATGTTCAAAAGTCGAACAATCTCAGGCATCCGAAGTGCAGTAAGTAGTAACTCGCCAACTTTTTATTTCTCAGTTCGACTGTCAATCGTTAACGTCCAGGTATAATTGTATAATATTTTAGCCGGTTTTTCCTACAATTATCGCATTGTGACGCATAGGTAGAGCGCCTCTCGTATTCGTCGGTGGACGCCGCCGCATACCGTAGCGCTATAACATTTTTGTATTGGCATTTCTCACAAGCTTTAAGTCAAGGGTGTAAAAAGTATTTTAGGATCGAAAAAGTTGATTGTTTGTTTACGCCCTAAATGAATGTCCATAAGTAACAAAATGTACTTTTTAAGTTTGATAAAATTTAGTTTGACATTCTCATGAGAGTTTTGATGTTTTGTGATATAATATTACGTGGATAACCAAATTATACAAATATATTTTTTGATAGGCGCGCCGTGTACGATCTAAAGGTTACATAAAATAATCAAATCAGTACGTTGACATTTAAAGGAACGGCTTAAATCATATCTCTTCGTAAATAAGTCAACCAGCTCCAATGACGAGCCTAATGAGCCTATTAAGAATAAATAAAAGACAGCGTGTTTTCATCATGACTACTAATGATGATGTAATTTACCTTAAATCGTATATTATTAGAGTAAAACATACATAAACTGCGGATGTGCTTATATATCTTCTCATACATATCAATTGTGTTACATAAAATCAAATGATCTTCGACAGATTGGATGCGAAGATATCAAACAGATTATTAACCTAATAAATTATTATAACAGCTATAGTTTTTGACCTTATAGAGCTGCATATTTTCACTTTGTTTGCATATATTGTAATATTTTATTTCTTTATATATTCTGCTCTTTGTCGACAAATGTTTCTTAACACATCATTACTTCATTAGCATACAAATTGTTTTCATTATTCCCATTTTTAAAATATTGAACAATTATTACAAATTTTAACTTACATCCCTTTGGCCTTGCACACACATGTCACACTACATCAAGACACATCAAGGCGAAGTCTCCGACTCTTTTCAGGAAAAAAGGTTCATCGTTTTGGTTTCCGATGCTCCGATAATTGGTGCAATTTTCAGTAAATTGATTATGTGGCGTATTGAGGTTTAATTTATTGTGTTTCGAGTGGATTGGCTATTGGAACATTTTTGCGTGTTCCTTAAATTAAAAAGGACGAATGGTCTTTCGTACACTTTAACTTTATTACACAGTTGTTGTTTTGATGATCTCTGCGGGTCAGTGTTTGAGTACGTCAGTGCTCAAGCTGGAGGTTGCGGGTTCTAATTCCGCCAATGGAAGAAGTCCTTTGGCGGAATTTACACTTCTAAACTAATATTATAAAGAGGAAAGATTTGTATTTTTGTATGTAACGACTTAACTCAAAAAGTACTGGACCGATTTTAATAATTCTTTTTTTATTAGAAAGCTACATTACCTATGAGTAACATAGTCTATATAAAAAACAATTGCTGTTCGTTAGTCTCGCTAAAACTCGAGATCAGCTGAACTGATTCGGCTATTTTTGGTCTAGAAATATTGGTGGACGGGTCAGCTAGTTTGCTATAAATAGAAAACTATTTCTACGTTTCTGTAGTGAACAGGGACGTGAATAAATGTATAGCAATAAAGTATTAAATCTATTTGAATACATGAATGGATGACGGCGTTATGTAGCAAAATTGTGATTTCGAGAAAATTGAGTTCAAACTGTCACTTAAACATTTTAGAATACGTCTTAAAGTATAAAATAGGTACACTAATCCTCATATACATCTCTAGATTCAATGTACTTAATACGTTAGTACTTCTCCTAAAGTTTTTAGGTGACAGTAACAAAATTTTTTGTATAAAAATTTTTTGCGACATCACTTTTATCCATTCATGTATTCATTTGTTCCACGTAACACGAGTACGTTGGATACTCACCAGGACCAGATTCAATTGGTGTGAAAAAAACGTCGACAGTTTCGTGTATACAATCTTAAAACTTCATTGATTCATAAAAACGTATAAACGCTCAATCAAGCAAAGTGTAATAACCCAAAAACAAATCAAAGCTAAAAGTCTTATCTAAATCTTATTTAATTTAATCATTACTCCCACATTTATTTGTATTCGAGTGCAATTGCTTGACCTCGACCAGTTTATGATGACTTATTAGGGCTCCGAGATAGAAGTATCGGAGAGGCCCCGGGGTCACATTAAACTGGTCGAGTTTTCTGCCCACGCAGTACTTTATTGGTAAGAATTGGCCTTAAACGTTAGGTACGTTATATTTACGAGATGGGCTGTATCGAATAATATTCATAAAGTGTAATGATAGGCGTAAGTCGAAACAAAATCAACGTAACCTATGATAAAATTAATGCATAATCAGAATATTTTTGGATTTTAAGGCACCTCTATACTTAAGCACGGTGACACGATATAATGCTAGTTACTTCCCATCCCATCTATCTATTTAAAAATATTTAGAAGTTTAATTACCTATATAACGGATGTAAAAAGAGCTTTTCTCATTCTAGAATTATTTCTTTACAGAAAATTAAAAAAAAAATTTTTTTTTGCTTTTCGTATTTTGCGACAAAAAATTTCAAATTATTAAAAGAACATTTTTTTTCAGTTTTTCACTAATGAGGAAATGAATAAATATGTTTTTTTTACTATAATCTAATATAATATCGTATAATCGTATGTCAAAGCTATAGTGACTGTTCTATTTACACCCTGTATATTTTCATATACATAACTAGAAGGTGACGGTTATTGAAACCGAAATAGCGCGCTTCGCAATCACGCTTCGATTGCGATTAATGCTATTAAGGCTTTGTTTAACCCAATTTTTAAACGAGTTTTTCGCTTTTAAAGGCGAAATAAAATAAATAAAGGCGAAAAAAAAAACTCGTTTTAAAATTGGGTATTATGGAACTTTTTACAATTATCTAATGCAGATTCACACGCAGCTAACTTCACGTCATGAGAAAAAATCTCGCAAATCCCAATTTAAATGCAATGTTGTATTATTTTCAAAGCTGACTTGTGAAAACATGACTTTACGGCAAACTTTTTACTTTATTTGGATTGGTGTTTGATCGGCATTGACATTAGTTTCAGGAGAAAGAGTCCGCCTTTATTCCATACAAAACTTATTGTATGGAATAAAGGCGGACATGAGTTTCCTATAGACAAAACATTCGTTGATCCGTTATTTATATTCGCTATATTAATCTAACGTATTGTTAAAAATTTGTGACATAAAATTTCGCAATAACTACTTATTAAGTAGCAAGCCCACAAACGTAATATCGCAGACCTCACGCTACCCAAGCGCCCCTGGCGGATAATTCATAAATAGCTCTTGCAAATACCTACATGCGAAGATCGTATATTATATCACTTATCGTCGCGTTACCTTCTCAACCTCATTTCTAAAAAATCAATGTTTTCTCGATAATATCTAGCTTGATTCAACCTAAAATATATAAATCTTAATTTTTTATACTTTAGTCTAATACAAGCTAGATATAATAAGGTAAGTGATACAAATAAGGCCTACCTAATTTCAAACACTCATAATCTGATAAATTACCTATAGGAATATAGTGATAAATAAAAGCAAGACATTATTCTTCGGTTCATAAATTTTTATTATTTAAGGAAACATATTATAATCTTTAATTAAAAATCACTTAAAAAGAGGTATATCTGAACCGTTAGCCTTAGGCCTTTTAAAAACATAGTGATTTAACAAGGCCTTTATACATGTATTTCCATGAGATCTTTGAGCAACATCCCAATTTATTTTACTAAATATTTTGCTTGAATTTGCAAGTCAGTCTTGAAGTCGCATATCAACAACAAATAAAGAATAATATTTAAAAAAACGTATCCATACAAAAAAAATATAGCAAATTAACATATTTTCCAAAAAAAATGTTAAATATTGAAAATTCAAATATATTTCGATAGGCCTTAATTAAGCAAGGTAACTAAATAAGGCCTTGGAACGTTTTAAGTACCATAATTTGCTTAAGAACATTAATCAGTCTTACTGATAATAAGTACTAGTAGAGGTAATCAATTTCCCTGACAATTAGGAAACACAAATACGTCTACATCACTTTTTGTCAAGCCTTTGGTAACTGGTTGACCTTCATAATTTAAAGCTTTCCTACGTGGACGGTCCTTAACACCACTGGTAGTCAGGAGTAAGCATACGTTTTTGGAAATCAGTCTTCTGCAATTTTAGCTAGAGGTTCTTCATCTTCAGTGTCTTCGCCATCAGAATTAGGTTAAGTAACGTTGTTGTGATTTACATTTGCGATGTCACACTCTGTTTCTGAAGAAGAATAAATTCTTAAATGTTTCGGTGGTCGTCATTTAAAAATGATTAAGATGATCAATCTGTAAACAAACTTAATAAAGTTAAAATTGAGTAAATTCCTAATAAGGCCTAGGGTCAGAAATATGGCCTATTAATAAAGTACGCCTTATTTAGTACATTGCACTTCATAAATATTAGAAGCTGTACTTAATTCGCATATTTTGAAAATTACAATTTGAAGTCATAGTTACCTTTTTGATGAGTTATATTGTAATCCGCATACGTTACTTTAAACAAAAATTTAAAGAATAACGTATTAATATTCGATATAAATGACGACAAATTAATAGCGCGCAATGAAAACACCCATGCTCGATAGACAATTGGCCCTTGCCGTCGTTGTGATCGCGACCGGGCCTTTCGGGGATTGTTTTCAGAATCGTGGAGCTCTTGTTTATGTAAGTGTGAAGTATTTTTGATGTAAACATATTTTAAAAGACTTTTTCCCACTACAGGCCTTATTTGATTACAGGCCTTATTTGTATCACTTACCTTACTTAACGAAACCTCATTAAATAAAATAAATAAATATCATATTGAAATCTAAAATTATTAAGTTTTTTTACTTTTCTGAAAAATCGTAGTTTTATAGATACGAGGTTGTGAAGGTAATGCGACGTTATGTAAGTATAAGTAATAGCGGTGGCATCTTACACAGTGTGACTGGTGAGACAATAGACATGAGCAATACTTGAGGACGTGACATTTGGCTGAGATGAAAAAAACTATATAAAAAATAATATCAATTAATAACTGAGTAAATGTAGCTTAAACTTGAATAATTATTTACTCAACGCATGGACACCGCGCGTAGGTACGCGCCGAGTGAGAGAGTGCCTACTTGCCTAGCCGCGTAGTTTTCATAGTATCCATGATTCATTTATTTAAAGGAAAATTTGGTAAAAAATTAAGTACCTAAGGAGGGCTGAGAATTCCGTAACTACTTCTTAGCAAACGTAGAAAATATTTTAACTTAATATTTGAGGCGGTTAAGCTGTGTGACCGCTAACTACGAACATACTTGACGGGCGTCTCGCCGGCTTGCGACTGAAGGATCGTTAGAGGAAACTCAAATAAAATATTAAAGTAAAAACTCGGTTTAAAATTGAATTTCCGTGGCAAAATTTGATTTTGGCAATGTTCTTATGTGAAGGAACATGCGCTTTTTATTTAATGTTTAGCTCGTTCACATTTTTCTTTTGCTGCATTCTTAACTCGTAAGGAAACTAAACTAATGTACGTGTAATAGGGTCCTATTTAGCTAGGTGCGAATGAATGTAACCTTGAATGTCTATTTTGACCGGACTATTAATAATATTATGGCTACAAAAATCTGGAAGATTAAGACTTAGAAAATTAATTTACTACATGACAAAAACCTAAACCCTCTCCCTTACACACGGTGATTGAAGTTAGTACTTTAAAGGCTCCCTAAACAGCTCACATGATATATATATTTCCCAATGTCTATATAAAATGTAGTATTTCCGTATTTGAGTAACCCCCGTTCAAAATGTACCTACATAGGACATAAAGCTACACAATTACATGTACATAATATTAAAATAACTTGTAAAGCCAACGTTTAAAATACTAAATCCGTAATCCGTCAAACTATAAAAACGATTTAGAAACACATCATCATAAAATATAAGACAAACAATATGCCGTCGTAAAAATTACCAATAAATATGCTTTTATACCATTTATGTCCGTCGAGCGTGGCTGATGACCGCTTTTATCCCAAACGCGTACACAGTGAATGAACCGGTCGTAGACAATACATACTGTGTAGCGTGTAAACTACTGTACAATACTACTGGGGACCTACTCAAGATGTATGGGATTTGACATAAATGTCAAATCCCATACATTTTGTTATCGAACTTTGTAAGCGATAATTAGCGATGGCATCTGGAGTAGGCCCCCTGGGGGCCTATTACAAGCTCTTAATTCCAGCCAGTTTACGCCATACAACATGCCTGCCTGGAATTTTCGTATAATAAAATAAAAAATAAAAAAATAGGAATTTTCGTATAACGATCACATAATAACTGCATGATGACAGCTAGTTAGCGGACACTTGACACTGGACTTGCTTCCGGATGTCACTTTCAGACAACCAAACTAGGGTGGATCCATTTTGTATAACATGTCGCTGTAATATGAAAAAGAACAAGGCAGTTTAAGACCGCATTATTGAATTGCCTGGAACCAGGCTGGCATTGTAAAATATCATAATACGGCCCCAGGGGGCTGATTCAAGATGCCATCGCTAATTATCGCTTACAAAGTTCGATAACAAAATGTATGGGATTGGACATAAGATACCTACGCTAAATGACATACCAAATCGCGATCATTTAGCGTAGCTTATGTCAAATACCATACATTTTGTTATCGAACTCTGTAAGCGATAATTAGCGATGGCATCTTAAATCAGCCCCCTGTACAAGGTACAATTGAAGACATAAATCGATGAAGGTGTTATGTAGCAAAGTTTGAAAATTGGATTTAAGCCTTTACACACAAAAACACAAAAAATATGTTTTATAGATAACTTTTATTTCAAATTAGGCCAAAAATAAATATGTAAACACTAACAAAATAGTTTTTACTGTTTTGGTTACGTATGTTATAAACGTGAAAGGGTTAATCTGTCACTTAAACATTTTAGAATACTCCGTAATATATTAAGTTCATTAATCTAAAGATACGTGTCTAGAATCAATGTACTTGAGGCGAGGAGTAACCGCAACTAGCGCCACTCTTATTAATATAAATTTTACAATGACACAAAGATCTTATTAAAAAAAGTAATCGGTTCAAACTTTAAGTAAATAGTTAAACTAATTTATTGGCATTTAATTACAGCTCTAAATCCTATAGTGTATTAGATATAATATATAATATGAGTTTAACTATTTACTTAAAGTTTGAACCGATTACTTTGTTTAAATAAGATCTTTGTGTCATTGTAAAATTTATTTTAAAAAGAGTGGCGCCAGTTGCGGTTACTCCTCGCCTTAATACGTTGCTACATATCCTAAAATGTTAAATTGACTATTTAAACTCAATTTTCTGAGTATTTTTTTTTGCCGACCTAATATTAAGAAGAATTAATGTGCGAAATAAAATTTTCTATCTGTAATTAAATAAAAAAAACTTTATCAAGTACAAACTGTGCCCGCGACTTCGTTCGCGTGGGTTTTGAGTGTCTTAAACCGTTTATGCAGCGCACACAACGAAAGTCCCATGAATGTAAATAATTTTTCCCGTTTTTGCAACATTTGGCACTAACGACTCGCTCCTATTGGTTGCAGCGTAATTTTATATAGTCTAAAGCATTTAAACAAAAAAAGAGTTTTTAAAATCGGAGCAGTAGTTCCTGAGATTAGCGCATTTAAACAAACAAACAAACTCTTACGCTTTATAATATTGGTATAGAGTAATAGATAAAACAAAAACTCTTCTATCTACAAGTGTCCACCACTGTGTAGTTCACCTGACGGATAAAAGGGCATATTAAATTTTATAAGGAGACGTCCCCGGTGTAAACACACGGAAGGATGTTAATGTTAAACTATTTGATGTCTAAAGGGTCCGTTTGTTTATGCGGCATACTTTGATTTTGTGAGGACCTACAAGCCCCTGAATAGCAAATTTTGATCAAATATTTATATATTAACCTATATGTTATGAGTTTAGGAATATATTATGTTACTAGCTGTTTTCACGAGTATGTGGAATAGTGAAATGAAACCCGCGATTTGTAACGTTCTTCATTGAGGTTTTGTTCCTATTGGTCTAAATATGACGATATAGGTATATAGTCTACTAGCTGACCCGTACCCACTTCGTTGAGCCTACAAAAAGCATTTTTCCATCCTTTTCAAAAGCAAGTCAAAGACAAACGTCTTTGACTTGCATACACTTTGACTGTTGTCGTAATAATAATATTGAGTAGATATATAACAGAGACACGACCTAGTACTAGAAAATGGTATAACCCTCATACTAGCAATTCAACTGGCTATTTTTGTTTACTTCGATTTCCCATAGATAAAAGGGTGAAGTCTAAGCACATTCTGGAAACCGCCATCTAGCGCCACTATTGGAAAATATTTGTACTTAATTCGGCATAATATTTACATTTTATAATTTACAAACGTTAATAGTAGTGACATCTATTGTTTTTTTTTTGTATTAAATATTATATAGGTATTATGGGATGGTAGGCCATGGTAAGTAACTAATCTAATAAGTATTACCCTATTTCCTTTGTTGCAAATTACAATTGGTTGTGTCTCATGTAACCTAACATTAAACAAGTCCTTTTTTGTGAAAATGCCACGTAAAAATGTTTCAGAATATATTGAAGGGTAACCAGATAAGGATGTATTGATATATGACCGGCTTTTGAAGAATAAATAGGTTTGCTCCTGAGGTCTTCAGGTCACTTGCGTACCCTTACCTACAGTTTGTGTTATGACAAAGTTAAAAGGGTAATAAATGAGCTCGGGACAAAGATAGGCAGTGAGTTATTTGGCACACCAAATACAGTGTTAGATATTTAACTCAAATAGTTTATAGTGTTAGTCTCGCTAAAACTCGAGAACGGCTGAACCGATCGGGCTATTTTTGGCCTTGAAATGTTCGTGGAAGTCCAGGGAAGGTTCAAACGGTTTGATTGCTCTAAAAAGTGGGTGCCCACTTTCAGCTAGTGGTTTATAAATTTAACCCAGTCTGGCGCAACATATATTACGTGCAATTTTACTGTGATAAGAAGTATTCTATTGGTTTCTCCAGAGCTTAAACGTTGTACTAAATATTATTTAATCCGTTCCGTAGTTTTGCGTGAAACAGCAAAAAATATCCATTCATCCATAATCACAAACTTTCACGTTAGTAAGGAGAAGTGAAATTTTAAGTAAAACATCCTTTACATAAAGGTAATAAGTGTAAAATCACTCTAATAATATAAAAGCAAAGTTTTTAAGTGATGGTATGTTTGTTAATTCTTCAAGCGGAAGCCGCACGACTAATTTTGATAGAAAGAAAGAAAAGAAAATTTATTTGGTAAAATAAATTAAATATAATTTGATATGTAGGAAGCTGACTCGCTCGGATAAAATGTTAATTTTTATATAGTAAAAGAACGCTGTTCCTGTACGAGTAGAATACTATTTTTTTTTTCATTTCAACTAAACTAAAGTTATTCATATTTATTCGTTTTAAAATGTACGGCATAAAACTGCTATGGTGCAATATTTGCACGATTTGTCAGTTTATTATTTCCTCCCTGTTCCCTCTGGCGGTGGAGGGTTGCAGCCCCCATCCAAAATGTTGTAAGTCAATAATTATTTATATATTAAGTTAATATATCTTTTCGATCTTTTCTAACGCGTAAAGTATGACTAATCTTTTTTTTTTTTGCCGAGAAATGCTGCTTGCTGCATCCCGTGCAGGGTGGGGATTCCTACCACGGGTATGTGGGGCTCGCTGCGTCCGTTAATACAACCGTTGTGGGGTTGCAACAGGGGCCCCGTTCCAGGCCCATCCGCCATGTGTGCCGCGATGCGCAGGAGCACGTTGCACATCACGACCCTCTCGGGGGCTTAGTTAAAAAGTATGCCTAATCTAGGATAAATCATTAATTTTGAACATCTACAAAATATTTTATTGCTTACAAAATATTATGTATTGTTTCGAAAAACAGAAAAATAGCGCTTACTGCTTTTTTGTTACGGTGAAATGGGGCAAGGAACCCCTGATTACGAATGCTGAAACAATGTTAAAGGGGACTTACTGCAAATATTTTTATTGATATTTCGTTATAGAAAACAAATAAGTCCATAACACAGTGTATATTTTTGGATTGTTAATGTCAATTAGAGGACATTACAGTCTTTGTCGTTAAAATGAAAAAATTAATAATCTTTTATTTCCAAATCGGTTAGTTACTAACCCTTTCAGAATTGTCCTACATGATGACCTACCACCGTTATATCTAATACTTGCTTTGCCCGCGACTTTGTTCGCGTGGTTGTCGGCAGCACTCGCGATTATCTTTTGATTGCTCACGATGGTTTTTGTTATTATGATTATTAAAAAATAATAACTCTTTCATATTACATATTTTTTTGAGTAACTTAAACCGTTTATGCAATGTAAAGTCCTCAAATGTGAATAATTTTCTCCGTTTTCGCAACATTTCTCACTGATGCTTCGCTCCTAGCGTAATGTTATATAGCCTAAAGCCTTCTTCTATATTATTTCAAACCAGAGCAGTAGTTCCTGAGATTAGCGCGTTTAAACAAACAAAGACACTAACTCTTCCCCTTTATAATATTAGTATCGATTAATCTTTGGAGTCGACAAAGAGTTAGTTTGAAATAATGCATAGAAATATCTCATATTTATAGAAAAACAATTTTATTGGAGACCATCCAATTGCACTTTATGGAACTAAATCTTTTTTAGATATATTAAAGGTCAGTATTTAACAATTTGTATAAATAACACGTAAGTAAATAACACACGTAAGTACTTAGTTTTGTATGTAAATTGCGAATAGTTTTGAAAATAGCATAAGCCATAACATTTCAATAGCCAATATCACCTATCACTAATCACCGTTATACGGGGTGTTTTATAAAATTATCTGTATAAAGTGCTAAATTGCAGGTTCGCCTGTACCGTTAGTCCGGCACGGCGGGCACGCCTCTCTACTTTGACGCCCCTATAGACCAAGATCCCAGATCCGCTAGACACCACTCTTACCGACATTCTTACCGATAAAATATATGTAGGAGTTAGGTCCTTTTGTGGGCGTCATTTTATATTGTCTGTATCGTCAGGAAATAATAAGCCTCTTATACTTTTATATTGAACGACAAATAACAAAGTTTTACATTAAACTATTTAGTGATTACTTAGATTACTTTGGACACGTAACGAATTAGGCCGATATATTGACAAGCTCTCTGCTCTGCTCTCCTCTCGTAAACAATGTCATCTGTCATCGTTGTCATAAGTGACACTTATCTTCTTCTTTTTCGTTATTGTCAATAGCAATTGCAAAGGTTTTGCACTATTCTGCCTCTTGTCAAATATCACTCGTTACGTTTGTTGCAAGCTTTACGTCTCAACTCCGACATATATATATCTTTTTATAGTATCCATACACACTAGTTTGTAACATGGGACAATTTTTAGGTAAAAGGTGCTTTTGCGGTTAATCGTTTATTCAAATTTTAAGCTAGGCTCTTGTCGGTGGAGTAATTGCCATTTTTCTCTATCCTGTACTTTACTTTTCACCTCTCAATAGGATTCAACGTTTATCTTCACTTTACTTACATTATAATAAAGCATCAATGATATAAATAACACAACTTGTAAATCAAGTAATATTTCTTTAAACTTTGTATGAACAGAGATAAAATGGTTTAAAGTTTATTATTTTTCCACATATATAAATTCTATGTGCACGCATACTGCAAAATTATATCAGTGAGAATATGAGGGGTGCCTGACGGGTCTGGGACCTCAGTCCATATATAATGTAAGCATAGATCACAAACACCTACAGAGCCATTGTACCTAATAAACGATGAGACGGAAAAAATTACGACGATATCGTATTTCATAGACTAATGTATTTACTGATCGCTTTTTACTACCTGCGGCGAAGCCAGGAAGGGTAATGATTTTGGCCATTTATTTAAGATTGTACTCTACGTATGAACGTCTTATTCGATTTTAAATAAGGTATAAAATGACAATGGACTGGTAATATTATATTTAGCCCTGGACCCTGGTAACATAACATTAATATACATAACTAGCTGACTGTGCCCACTTCGTTGAGCATACAAACCGTTTAAACCTTCCCCGGACTTCTACGAACATTTCAAGACCAAAAATAGCCGAATCGGTTCAGTCGTTCTCGAGTTTTACCGAGACTAACGAACAGCATTTCATTTTTATATATAAGATTTGCATATTCGGGTTATAGTTTTTAACTTTTGATTACGAAAGCAATACCAGTTTACTTACAACGATTACATAATTTAATTATTTACTTGACACGATGTTTTAAGTCTGTACCAATTTACATTTTACAGAACTGTCCGATGGGCCACTTTAACTTTGTGAACTGTGTCAAAAGGTCACTTTATTCCATATTAATTATGATAATTTTCAGCTTTAACCACAAACAATAAACTGATAGCTGAAGTTTGCCTTGAATACTGGCAGGATTTTTTAAAAACTCATTCTATAGTCTGGCCATCGAATATTTGGCACGAAGTAAACTTACAAACTCTGTTTATTTTCCATAATATCTATTTTGCTATTGCCAAATGACACATAAATGCAGTGCTTCAGAAAAACTACAACAATAATCTTTAATGATAGGTACTTTCGTAAATGCAATATTATTTTGAGAATGATGCAAAATATTATTTTCGTGTCATTAATGTCAAGTGTTTGTTGTTTCTATTATTTTATATCAACGGTGTTATTAAGTAGGTATCAATCTTATTAGGATAACGAATATGGTGTCATAATGTTAGGACTACCTGTTAGGAGTATACAGAATTAAATTAGGTACACTATACAATATATTTTATTATAAATTATAAAAGATTTTGTAACCAGTTTCACCATTAGGTCTAACATATAATATTTTAGTTTGAATTACGCTATATTTTACGAAATCGCAATCTATAAACATAATATATAATTTTACTTTGTAACCATCATTTTGCCGGTATTGTTATCCACAATTATTGTACTTACCTTTGACGAATATATTGACAAACGTTTCATTAAAGTTGGATTAGTAGTTAAGGCGCTATGGTGACAGAAACTTTTTTTAACAGCAAATGACCAACCACACATTCCCACCACTGCAACTTCTGTATAGCAGGGGTGCCCGAGGGATATGCTAGATCTGTCTTGGGACCCGCAAGGAATAAGAAGAATGATAAAGGAGTCAGAACTGTGTGACACTAAACAAATACATGTACTACCCAAAATACCATTACCTCCTTTTAACTCCATCGTAGTCAGATAATATCGAGCTCCTGATACAATACCCGGGAACCCAAAACGTACAAAGATAAATCATACAACATCACTATCGAGGAAAAAGGAAAAATATTAAGTGCGATGTACCTCCAATAGTCAATACAGATATATTTCACATTGATTTATATGCAGAACGCCGCTCGTACGTGTTACGTCCGGGTATTCAGACATCATAAAGGTGATATAAAAGGTGTTATATGTGAGAACTGAGAATCCGATAAATGCAAAAAGATAACGTTTGTAGTGAGAATTTTGAACACCATGGGTGCATTTTGACAGCAAAAGCTGCTTTAAGTACCTTTAGCACTTAAATAAAAAGTACCTATATCTGTATGTAGTAAGTATATTGTATAACTGATATAATATTTTTATTACATACGGTGCTCACTGAAAATCAGCGTTGCAAATTTTATTTACAGCATAAGCTGAGTGGACACCAATTTGGTAAAATTTCATGCGTTTACAAAATATCATTTTGTATATACTTTACAAAATCAATTTTCTTTTCTTCCTTTCTTTCAACACCTACAACTACCTACTGGTGCACAATTTTTAATTACCAGAAATAAATATAATGATCAACTTTGTCTTGTTTAAGTAATGTAACTCTATAAATTTTGTTTATAACAATTCACTTTGTAACATACTGAGTAAAATAATAAATAACGAATACGGTGGTAAGGTTTGACTATACTTATATTCTTGACTGCTTGAATTGTTTTAATTCTGTAATTCTTTATGAACATCAAAACATATTTTAGCATAGCAATTTCGTATAAACTTTACCTTTGATAAATTAGCTGACAAGCTTACAAACTAACAATTTTTTTTTCAACGATTATACTTATGGTATGAAATATACACTTACATTAATGTTATACACTTATATGGTACATCAGTGTATATTTAAGACTTTTTTACTTACTACTTAAGGTCTCTGCTATAAGTAATGACAATCTAGACCCTACGGCTAAGGCTCTACCATAACTCTGACAGTCGAACCGTCATGTCGCGTTATTTTCTATACATTTACTAGGAAGAACAGCTGTATCGGGATCCGACGCGCGTTGACACATCGCGACGCTGCGCACCGCATCGCACCGCATTATATATATATATTTATAATTTTTACCTTAATAGTAAGAAAATAAAGATGCATATGCTATAGGGATAAAAAACGCGACGCTTCGACTCTGTGCCAATGTGACAATACCCTAGGAGTGCAATTTTTACCATAACTTTAGGAGTACAATTTGATTCCATTGTCATATTATACTCATATATTATAACTTACCATGTTCTATTCATACATAGCTCCACTGGCCTATGACCTCGAAAAATCAGATCTGCCTTTATCGTGTTACCATCTTAGACGACACGCCTGTCAGCGCATGAATTGTAATAAATACTGACGAAAAAAAGTTAACAATTGAAAATTATTAATAAGCTTAGGGCCGATTTTTCAATCGTCAGATAACTTTTATCTAAGGAATAAATATGTGACTTTGACGGATTTTGTATGGAACAAATGTCAAAGTCATATGTTTATTCAACAGATAAAAGTTATCTGACGATTGAAAAATCGGCCCTTAGTGGTCAAAGTACACCCATATTGTAGACTGTGAAGATAATATGAATATAACTTTTTAAGGTGATAAATATATAGAATATAGTCTTATGATATTTAATATAAAATAGAATTCAGCTCCCACTTATAGGTATGATTTACTCAGCCCGACCACAAAGTAGATATATAACAGAGACACGACCTAGTACTAGAAAATGGTATCACCCTTATACTGGCAATTCAACTGGCTATTTTTGTTTTCTTCGATTTCCAATAGATCCTTTATCTATCGTGAAGTCCAGGCACATTCCGGAAATAAAACACAACAATGTTATAATTATGTAAGTTACAAGTAGGTACCTAATGCAATAGTTTTATTTTTACCCTCATTTTTAACCCCGAAAAGAGATGACTCTGTGGCATCATAGCACCAAAACCTTAGAACCTAAACATCATCATTCAAATTATCTTTCAAACTAAAAAAATACACACAAAATTTTTTTGTTTGCACGATAATAAAGTTTAGCTATACTTATTTCATCATCGCTTACTGCTTGACAATTCGGTAAATCAGTACCTACAGTCAATTACTTACTTAAAAAATATGTTTATACTTATTAAGAAATAAGAACACGACCGTATCTATAGGTATACAGCGTGTAAAAAGAGCAGCCACTTTAACTTTGGGATACGATTGTACTACCTTTCCTCATTTTAGAAATGTATTCTTTTTTAATATTTTTTGTCAAAAACTAAAAAAAATTTTTTACCTTTCACCATTTCTTATTTTTTTGTCGCAAAAATAACAATAAAGCAAAATACTTTTTTTTGAAATTTTTGTAAAAAAAATTAAAAAAAAAAACATTTCTAGAATGAGAAAAGGTAGTATAATCATATCCCAAAGTTATAGTGACTGCTCTTTTTACACCCGTTATAATTCAGCTCCTACTTATAAATAATTATATAATCGATAATTTCTACGTGTGTTAAAAAGCCGCTTTTTCTCAGCTGTTGGCTAACGAAGTCTAGTCACGGTGTGACGCCCACACCGCATTGTATGTAAAACTTACACACTTGTAACTCGAGCTGTACAGTGTACATGGGATGAAACTGTGGGGCCGATTACGTGTCGGCACTTGGTCTATTGAGATGGCGATCAGTTGTTATGTCCTTTCTGTGTCTGTTATTTAAATGCGATGCTATCTATGATCGTGCGATGAAATGATAAATATTATTTATATCTTTGTACGCTTCACAACACGTCTATCCGGCCCCGTGCTAAGTATCAGAAGAACTTGTAACGGGGAACACACAACTGAAATATATTTAATACTATTTATACTATATAGGTACATATAAAATTTAAGATTTTTATTTTATCATACACATACTAAATAGACAGTAGGTACCATCCATGACCCTGAAACATAGAAAACTTTTTTGTTCCTAAAGCGGGATTCGAACCCGCGAAATCAACCTGATCTTATATGATCCTGTAGAAAAAAAGCGACCAAATGCTAATTGTACTATTCATATGAAGGGTTCCGTTGCAATTATCATGATATAAAATATCTTTTTTATTTTATTTGCTATAAACGATTTATGACTAACAAAAGGTTTAATCATATACCAAAGTTATCAAAACTGATCTTTTACACCCTGTATAAAATATATATTTATTATTTTACCAAGTAAATAATGTCTATATACGTAATAGGATATTTGTTGAATATTTATACACTATTAGTTCAGACTCAGGCTTGCAATAGAAACTTCAGGATCTACTCCCAATAAGGGCTAGTATGAAATACTGTGTGCTTAGCACTACCACACCAACGCGTTGTGCAGCTCATGAGCTATACCATGCTATAGCTATAGAATGCTATACCACGTACAAGTTTATAGCGTTTCCTGTTGCGTCTAATCACAATAAAATCTCCTTATACGGTTTTAAAGTTTTCTGATGATAATGTAAAGGCATACATACTTCCTATGTCTAACACCTATACATGGATTTATAGATAGGCATACGTTGGTTAAACCATAGACAAATAATATTAGTCTACGGTCTAACAAAATAACAGTTGAAAAAAGTTTTACAAGCAGCTTCTGATTCTAGTAATAATTTAAAGGATAATGAAAATATAGACGCTGGATAGGATCTGTTAGAACCTCATGATTATTCATAGACAGCACATGTGTAAATGTTGTAGGCGCCATCTCTTATCTAACGTTCCATATACCAAATGTAAAAAACAAAAATATCGTACCACAGTATAATAGAGTACAGTACTGTGGAGTATTAAACGCGGTTAGTTCAAAAGTGATTTATCTGTTGATTATGCACTTCTGAATGCAGAGGCGGCCGACAATCGGACTTAGGGCGTGTTTCACCAAGCAATGTTAACGTTAAATCATGTTGTTCCTCTCGTAATTCCTATCAATGAATGAGAAGGCATGATATTTCAACAAGCCGTTAATACTAACATGCGGGAATCGGGACTTAACATTGCATCGGTATCAGGTGGCAATGTGTACAGTCAATTACATAAATTATTTGTTAACCGACTTCAAAAACGGAGTAGGTTCTCAATTCGGTCAGCTTTTTATAAAATAAATTTTTAGTATTAAATTAGTTGGTGTATCATGTTACAATATTATAATTACTAAGTGCAATTCACATTAAGTTGGTATACAGTAGGTACTTTTAATAGCACAAGACATCTATATTATGTACATAAATAATTATGAAATACATATAAAAATAT
Source organism: Celastrina argiolus (assembly GCA_905187575.2). Classification (NCBI taxonomy): domain Eukaryota; kingdom Metazoa; phylum Arthropoda; class Insecta; order Lepidoptera; family Lycaenidae; genus Celastrina; species Celastrina argiolus. The sequence continues at coordinate 11,200,316 of LR994589.1, forward strand.
ATTTGTTTATTTTCTTTGATTGCGTTGAATAGGATTCTTATGAAGCGGGTCGATTTTGTAAGAAAATGTGGCAATAGTCTTTATTATATTAGGTATGTTCGCGGAGTATACTCCCTGGTAAGGGATATAGGCTACTTTTTTTAACTGAAAAAGTACTGTGTTCGTCTCTTTTTTTTACGCAGGCAGTGCAAACATTTAGCAAAGAATTTTGACAAACTGTAGTTTGTTAGGTTAGGTTATAAATATTTATAAGAAATAGTCGCAAAAATTTATATACAAGGTGTAAAATAAATGAGTGATAATACTTTATGGTGAAAGGCTTACTTTTGATTTTTATGTTAGTATGAGAAATGCCCCAACATCATAAATTTTCCCAAATAATAAAAAAAGTACCTCTTTAAGCACTGGTACTTTCTCAGTAAACATATAGCTTGTATATTATGCTGCTGACCGTATTATGGACGTAGGCTAAGCGTTTGTTGCAACTTGCAATCTACCTTGCCTATTATGGTGAAGGATCAAGAGAGTTTGTTAGTGGTGTTACTAACCTGGCGTAAATGGTATTGTATATTAATTGCCTTTTCAAATATGCTCATAAGTCGGCTTACTTAATAGTTTATTACGTGCAGATGACACTTGTAATTTCTGTTTCTGTGAGTAATGCGAGTTTAATTTGGTTTTATTGTTGCGTAAAATGTGCTCACATTTAGTTCTCTTCTCCTTATAATAATTAGAACATTTAGTAAGCATTTTTGTAGTATTATCGGGTGCGGGAAAAGGGCCAACTAATTTTGAAAGAAAACTGTCCTGGGCCCTGATTCGTTATTTATCGTTTACGAAGTTCGAAAACAAAATGTATAGAATTTGACATAACCTTCGCTAAATGAAATCGCTTGTCATTTAGCCGAAGCTTATATTAAACCCCATATATTTTGTTTTCGAACTTCGTGAGCGATTAATAGCGATACCATCTTGAATCGGGGGCCAGAAGATAACAAATAAGTGGTTTGTTGACAAAATTGTGTTTTTTTTATGTTCACACAGTCGAAGTGCTAATTGTTTCCGCGTACGAAGGGTTCCGTCCAAAAAACAACACATTTATGGTATGGTAACTCTCCTAAAATATTTATTTTATGTGCGTTATTCAGATAGTTGAAATTCTCACATATCATCATGTATTTCTGTTGCCGATATAATAACAAATTTAGTATTTGTTGATATAGTTTATGACATAAAGTGGAGTAGTAGGAGACGGACGAACATACATACAGTAAAGTCTTAGTACCAAATAGGGTCAAAAGTAGGTAAGTAATATCGAAAATAAAGACTTCATTTCACTAAAGTTATGTCAAAGGCATTGAGATATTTTAATATCGCGGAAGAATTACTATCGGATCTTTTAGTAGTCTTGGAGTTTATTGAAGCGTAAAAACGACACATCATTAAAATATACTGTTCTATATAACGGAGTGCGGTATTCTGTGGGCGTGTTGATTGTTTTGTATCGTCAGGAAATAATAAGCCGCACATACAGTACTGGTATATTGTTTGTAAAATATCATAGTTACACTCTAAAATATTAACTCAGGTCGTGGATGCAAATGGATAACGATCAGAAACACGGAGAGTTCTGCGCTCGCGTCCGTTCCGTCTGATCACCCCACTGTTATGTGTCATTTCAAACGAGCATAGACCACTCCCAAGCCATGACAGCTGTCCATGTCATAGCTTGACGTTTCGTAGACAGATGACAGCAACAGGTGACATGTTGCACGACTGAAGCGCCATCCCGCCGACACGGCCATCCTGCCGCATCACACGTCCTCGTGTGTGCCTGAAAGAGACACATACAACCAGTACTCTTGGTTATCACTCGGTCATCTCTGACCAATAAAACGTAGTCACTTTAACATCAAATTTATTACAACTCTTCTAACTTACCATATTGATCACAAACTACGTTTACTGATTTCAAACTATGTCCACTAATTACATAGTGCTTTTGTAAATCAACAACATCGGAGGATATCTGAAGTTCAAACTTTAAATCAACTCATCATTACGCAATGAACACATGTCGCGATTCCATACAGTCTACACCACACATAACACCTCTCTCGAGCATTATGCGATCAGTGCCTCCATCAAGCACGTCATAAGAGAACAATGCCTCCATCGAGCATTTTCCCCCCAAGTGTAACCGAACATAATCACGCGATGTGCCAGAAACTTCAGATCATCACTTTGATCAGCTAACTCTTCTACAACCAACTGACCTTCAGAGCATCCTTCTCAGTCTATCATGAGCATACTTGTATGTCCTCTTAGAATCTAACGCCTTTAGCAAGTATCGATCCCCATCTAGCGACTCAATGTTTATTCATCATCGAAATGAATATTTCGTAAATAGGCTTCAAACAAGACTGTACCAAATTTTCACACTACAGTCAAGAGATAAACAATTACGCTCACCAGATAAATTTTGTTTCGAATTTGATACTTCAACGAAGTACAGACTACAGAGCGGAAAGTCCTAGCCGTCGCGCTACCGCGCCGCACAGCACCGCCCGCCGCACTCTGTCGCGTTGCGTTGCGTCGCGTCGCTAGCATTGTTCGAACACCCAACCTCCATCTGTACACAAAATGAAACAGCACAAAAAAATGTCCAGACTATGTAAAATTAAGTTCTTTTTGGGTTTCCTTATCGGTAAGGAGTCAGAGAAAGAATAGCAGCTTTCATCCATCCAGCAAACATTTTTCCCGTGCCGTTAAAGCGACAGAGGGAATACTACAAAATTGGAAATTGCGCCCGCGGACCCGCCTGCCAAGTGTAGCGAGTATAGGCAACTACTTCCCATGGAACACTATGAGGGATGCAAATGTCCAGAAGAGGACATCAAAAGCTATCGAGGTTTAAATATCGGGAATAACAATAAGATCAAAATCTAAAATCACTATGCAGTAAATTAATTTCATTTCCATTCAACGAGATCGTTGATATAGTTAGATAACTGATTGGATGAAGAAAAGCTATTACAGTATGAGTCACACAATAACAACTGATCAGGTTGTATTGTCCTTACCCAACTTGACATCAACATTTTTAGTTGTAGTGTCGCGGGAATCGAACCCACAACTCCAAAGTCGAGAGTCATGCTCAAAACCACTAGACCATGGAGGCGTTCATAATACCAGAAGACTCTGAAGTGCGTTTACCACCTTTCGCATGATAACCAAGTTCGCCGAAGCTCACTGAAGTCCATTGGAGAACATTCTTATGCTCCTCTTCTTCAGCCACAGCCCACGGCCTCTGTGACTCTTGGACCGTTGAGTGTGTGATGCCTTGTTCACCATTAGTACCAGCTTACATACAGTAACTTAACCAGTTCACATCTTTGCGAAGCAAGTAGAGAAGTCCATAAGATACACAATGCTCATCTGCGTTGGTTGGTTACCCAGCAAAGCTCGTTCTATGCATCGGGCAAGCATGCAAGCTATGTAAGGCTATGCATCGTCCAGTCAAGCACTATCCCAGTGTATTGTCCATCTACAAATAAAACAAAACAGCAATACAAACGAACACTAAACTTTAAAGTTTATTTAGATTTTTGGGCAAGCAATTTCATGGAAACTTTGAAGGCTTCCAAATTATTACGGGTAATAAAAAGATTGCTACCACCTGTTTCCAAAGCCACCAAGCTTATAACCAAGACCTGTCGTTGACTAGCCACGTCAATCTTGTCATAATATCGTGGTTCTATTGTAAATCGTCACGTTCCCATTGTCAGCACGTTACCATCGTCAGCAGCGCTGTAATCCCATCATTCGTCTTTCTGCTATACATATAGCATGCTGGATTTGGTAGTGGAGGCTCCGTAATATACTCTGTTCCGTCTCAACGTGATCTGAATGTCCGCAAGGCCATATCCAATCCATCAATTTGTACCCTGTAACCATCTATCTTGATTTTGCGGGTATATCCCACTCTGATAACGGAGTGCGGTATTCTGTGGGCGTGTTGATTGTTTTGTATCGTCAGGAAATAATAAGCCGCACATACAGTACTGGTATATTGTTTGTAAAATATCATAGTTACACTCTAAAATATTAACTCAGGTATTGGATGCAAATGGATAACGATCAGAAACACGGAGAGTTCTGCGCTCGCGTCCGTTCCGTCTGATCACCCCACTGTTATGTGTCATTTCAAACGAGCATAGACCACTCCCAAGCCATGACAGCTGTCCATGTCATAGCTTGACGTTTCGTAGACAGATGACAGCAACAGGTGACATGTTGCACGACTGAAGCGCCATCCCGCCGACATATAAATAATGATCTTCAGAAAATGTTTTTAAATTTTCAAGTTACCAACATCTTATTCATTTTGGTCTTATCGTTATCATATTATTTATTATCTAGTACTATCAATTACTATTAGTAGACATTAAACACACATTATTAAACGCACCTCCGCGGCTACGCCATTTTAGGATTTCAAAGGGACCATAATTACCTACTAAGATTCCGCTGTCCGTTTGTATGTCTACCACCAGGCTATATCATGAATCGTAATAGTCAGGTAGTCGAAATTTTCACAGGTTATTTCAGTTGCTACTATAACTATAACAAATACTTAACAAAATATCAAAAATAAAATTTATATTTAAGAGTTACTTACATACAACAAACGTGATTATTGTGTTCGTGCGCGAGCCCTACTCACACTTGGCCGGTTTTTATTAATCGCCTATAATTGCCGTAGAAACAACTATGATTTCCGAGTGTCATTAGCAATATCGTTTTATTTTACGTGTATCGCGACAATCCACGGCTTTTCCTCTTGGAGCGTATTAAGCGGAATTTTAAAATAAACGTAATGTATTAAATTATGTTCAAAAGTAATTTACTATCGTATAAATTAATCGAAGTTATTGGATCGTATTATTTTTAAAGGGGTCAAAGATTTATGATTTAATATAAAACATGTAAGTTTTAATTCAAGAGTGAATTGAGTTTGAGGGTTTTTTACATTGCTTAAATCGTTATAAAATTTTAACGACTTTATTTTAAAAGTCATATTTAATTTACGATATGCCAACAGAGAAAAAGGAATTACGATAAATATTTACATCACATTTATACAAAGTGAAGCGGCGTAAAAACAGTTAATAAATTTTAAATTTATATCTCATAAGCAACTGCTGTAGTAAATTACTATCGGGAGTCAGTTAAAACATCGTAAATATTGAATAAACGATCCGTAGGCGTTCGGGGAATATAAAAATGGGATTAGTGTCGAATACGTCATAATCCTCCCATAAGCAAGATTTGCGGTGTTATGTATCTTTATATCTAATCCTCGGCTTATCCGGATGTATTAGCTATTTATAGTATGATTACGTCTCAATTGTTAGGTGAATTAAAGAAATAATTGGACATCGTAAAGATACAATTCCGTGCATCGCGATCAAACGCAGAGCGCGGCTATCGAATATAACACAGTTGTCATGGTAGCAACATTGCTGACAAATAAAAAATAAATAAATATTAAATGCCAATAAGAGAATAATGAAGAATGATATGACTAAACATTCATTTAAAAGTTTTCTCTTGCTTTCCTAGACATTTTTGCACCATTAAATCCACTACGTTTCTACATTATTCTCTTATTAGTATCATACAGTCGTAAGCCGCGCGCGGCCGCGATAGATCACGATGCACAGAATTGTACCTTTAAGAAGAAAATGTTAGATCACAGACGCCAATAGGCTTGACGACAGTAAAATATATATTTTTTAGTTACAAGCCCGCAACAGCACCAGACCACGCAAGGGATAGAAGGAAAAATAACAATAATGATAATAAAACCCTTTATTTTAGTCAGATACAAAAAATCTGAAAATCATATTTTTTGGTTTACAGTTACAGAGTAGATAAGAGATAACCTCAGTGTGCTTTTCGACGTTGGCCTCCTTTTCGCATTGATTAAATGGCTCATCACATATTCCCATCACTGCAACTCCTGTGCCAGCCAGCCAGGATCGACAGTGGCAACTAACCTAAATATGTCTTGGGACCCGCAACGAAATTAATCAGAAGAATGAAGGAGGAGTAGGAGTGTTCTAGTTTAATGTGGGAGACAGAAAAATTGTAATGACAAAAGTCACAATCGAAAAAGGAGAAGCACCTGAAAAAGGGCAAGTTAGTTAGTTAAGCAACTGCCCCCCCCCCCCCCCCCCCATATACTTTAAGACAGGGATCATGTCTGCGGAACTCCTTCTGTCACCTTTTACGATACTCGCGGGAAAGGGAAGGTGCTAAACTCCAGCACTAACGGAAAACGGTTAAGATTATAAAGCATAGGATTAATGCCGGATCTATCTATCTACTGCATGATACAAACAGCTACCGGATGCCTGTATCGTTTACATATTGTATCGTTGGTTTTAACAGTAGCATGACATGTTTGATCTATCGGACCTACCAGTGTTAGGTCGAAACTCTCACGGCAAAGTCAATACGAGAGTAAATAAATCCAACAATAGTCAAGTATGTGAATGTGTATGCAATGGAATATGAGCCTTATGCCTCACGCATAGGGTCAATCAAGTGTTTGGGAGATGATTCTACCGCATTCTGTTTGCATTGCCTTAGTAAACACTAATAGACAATTCAAAAATTGGTAGCTATAAACACAGAGTATAACTTTAACTGTTAACAAAAGATTTACTTTGATTGATGGTCCAGAACCCGTAAAGTAAGGTCAGTAAAATATTTTAAATATATAAAAATTTAAATAAATTATATCTAGCAATATCCCGCGAAACAATTATAACCACAACCTGCAAGCAGATGAGTGAGTGTACGCATAAGCATGCGTTTAATGCACCTCCCTCCTCCCACACTGCCTATGCGTACACCACACAAGCAATAATGTTAACACGATCGTGCAAAGTCCCACCACCATGCAGGGCTCCGGGGTCGGAGCGAAACGCGCGTCGAGTTTTGCAACCTGCATGGTGACTGGTAACTATTTTAAATATAAGCAACTATTGGTATATTTTTATTTTATGAATATTGGTGCTTAAAAAAGAAGAAAGTTAACAAAATGAAAACGCCCCCATACAAAGTCACTGTACTTATAAAGTCAAATTTTATAATATGCGACTATGAAATGTCTCATGTACGAGTACAACCTTTCTAATAACTCAGTGCAATTCTTTAAGCGACCGGTTCAGGATGTTTTTCGCTATGATTACGATTGTCACTGCCGTCACATGGTCGATAGCTATCAATAGCGTAAAACAAACAAAAATAGCCAGTCAAATTGCCAGTATTAGGGTGATACCATTTTGTAGGACTAGGTCGTGTCTCTGTTATATATCTAGTTAGTCCAAACCTAATCATGAGGAATACCAATTAGGCCATAACCGCTATTACCTATTACCTTATTACTTTGATAACGTGACTTTAATGTATAGGTACTAACTAGGCTGAATATACACATACAACAATTATTAATTAATTAAAATATACTCGAGATTAATTAAATAAAGCGTCTCATCTACTCATTATCTGCGACATACATTTCACTTGAGAAACACGATCTTAATAACAATGTATGCTCATGTTTGGCGCTAATAAGAGTCTCCATTGTATTTTAAATATCAGGTTCATATTAATTATACACATAATTTTAATTAATGTTATGACTGAAGGTGTTTGTGGTGTACCGGAGAGAACCTCTCCAGCAATCGATTGAAACTCCCCAACAACCTTCTTTGCCGTGGGTGACACGAAGCCTTCCCAGCAACCATCTTTCCCGTGGGTATCGTGAAACCTCTCCAGCAAACATGTTACCCGTGGGTGTCGTGAAACTCCCCAGCAACCTTCTTTGCCGTGGGTGTCACGAAGCCTTCCCAGCAACCATCTTTCCCGTGGGTATCGTGAAACCTCTCCAGCAAACATGTTACCCGTGGGTGTCGTGAAACCTCCCTAGCAACCATCTTACCCGTGGGTGTCGTGAAACCTTCCCAGCAACCATCTTTCCCGTGAGTGTCATGAAGCCTCCCCAGCAACCATCTTTCCCGTGGGTGTTGTGAAACCTCCCCAGCAACCATCTTTCCTGTGGGTGTCCTAAAAGGCGCCAGTGGGATTTTTTTTTCTTGTTGGTTATTGTATTAACATGCATTGTAAAACGTAAAATGTCCCAACATAAAATATGACGACCTCCGTAGCGTAGTGGTTGAGCGCGTTGGTGTTCGAGCGAGAGGTAGCGGGTTCCAATCCCGCCGAGGGTACTTTTCAATGTTCCTGGGTCTTGGATGTGTATTTAATTTGTGTATAATATAATAAAAATCTTAAAAATGTGTATAGTATAAAAGTACCAGACAACGGAAATATATTTAAATATTCAAGTTCTTCGGATACTTACCACGGGGCCAGATTGATGTGGCGTGAACCGTCCATAGATATTATTATTTATAAATAAAAATGTTAATTAATAAAAATAAAAATGATAATTTCGTTGCTACCAAGCGAAGCGAGTATATATTATAGGCCCTTTATAGTTCCCTTAATACTTTAGAGGCTTATGTTCAGCTTCTTAGCTTGTTGTTCCTGTGGGATAAATAATATGAATACAAGAAATCTCCTCCACTACAAATGAATCCAGAAAGACGACGAGAAGCGTGTCTAAGTTAGAATTGTACTCACTCCCGGCAAACAGTGATATTCCCTTAGTGTCAGTTCACACCGCGACGTGACGACGCACATTTTAAAAACAGTGATGCCGAATTGATCTTTGTTCACTGTACAAGAAGATTTTAATTGCTCTTCTTGCAGTTTCATACTTTTGCTAGTGGGATTTTCATAATTTCATTACTTAATCTGTTTACTTCGCTTATGTTAGGATAGAATAGGCTGTGCTGATTTGGGAACAGAGTAATATAAATGCTTGTGATCTTTTTTGAAATAAATGATTTACTTACTTAGTTACGAATTCTAAACTCCAGCAACGAAATATTATTTTGTAAAAAATACAGTGTTAATTTTAAATCGCTTTCTTAAAAACGCGTCACGTCTTGGTCTGAACTGATCCTTACAGCAGCTTTCCTTTACATGTTCATTACGTACTAACAAGCTTATTAGATACACTTAACATATTATGAAACAGGAAGTTTGTAATAACTTCGTGAAGCCTTGATTAGTCGTGTGTAATCGGATAAACCACGTTTCAATATTTGCTTAGTTATTTATTTAGTTATATGTTATAATGGCTGACTAAAATTTCACCCCTTAGAGGTTGAATTTGAAAAATATTAGTAGCTTACGTCACATTTTATTGATTGTTACTTGTGCGTTGATACATCATTTAATAACTTTTCATACGTAGTTCTACGTTATCCCAGGACCATTCAGTCATAATATTTTGAGATAAATAAAAAAGATAAGGCAAAATAAATGCACACGTATGGAACTTTTTATCAGTATGCCAATAGAGTATGGCGAAGAGATTTTAATAGAGATTTCCCCCACATTTTCCTTTTGCCCAGCAGTTACGGACGGGAATATACATTTTCAGCACTATCTGTTTTGTGGTCTATGCTGAAGTCAGTATTACTGTTGCTTAGTGCTTATTTCACAACAATATTTCCTTAATGTCGTAATTTGCAATATTTCCTAAATTTTGACGACCTCCGTAGCGCGTTTTTGAGCGCGTTGGTGCTCGAGCGAGAGGTTGCAGGTTCGAATCCCGCCGAGGGAGCAAAAAATTTTTAATGTTCCGGTGTATCAAATTTGTCTATTATTATTATAAAAATATTAATATACGTTTCAGTAATACAAGTTCTTCGGATACTTAGCACAGGGCCAGATTGACGTGGTGTGAAGCGTCAATAGATCTTATTATTATTATATTATTATTAAATGTTGTCATTGTGTTGGCAGTTGGCACTTGTCAGTATACATTTAGGGTGTGTTTCACCAAGCAATGTTAAAGTTAATCCTTCGTTAAATATCATGTTATCCTTCTCGTGATTCCTATCAATGAATGAGAAGGCATGGTATTTTAACAAGCCGTTAGCACTTACATATGCGTTGGTGAAATCTGGACATAAATTGCAATTATAACTTAAGGATTCTTGTTATGGATCACATTCGATTTTTTGTTGAAATTAGATTAGTGAATGTGGGAAAATGACTTGCATTCCCGTGTCTAATTAGGCACTAAAAGGGCGAAATACATAAAATATCTGATTTGTTCAAAACACTTGCAAAATGCAATAATAACTTGTCAGTTATTATTGCAGTGTACATTAAGCCTTGAAAATAGCAATTACCGTAGTGCGCTTTTAAAACGTATTAAGCGTTTTGAACAAATCGGATATTTTATGTATTTCGCCCTTTTAGTGCCTAATTAGACACGGGAATGCAAGTCATTTTCCCACATTCACTAATCTAATCAACAAAAAAATCGAATGTGATCCATAACAAGAATCCTTACGTCCTTGTTAAGATTCGGAATGACGCTTCCGACTGCAATTCCCGAACTCAGGTGCGACGTTTCAATACGGTTCGTGACCATGACGGTTACGAATGATACGCGTTATGCATTGGTGAAACAAGAACCGAATTGGTATTAAATTGAAATCGAATTATTCTGATTATGTAATAAAGAACAAGTTTCCGCTCCAGGCATAAGAGCAAAAGCGCGCATGCATACATACTCAGTTGATTTTTTTAAATCTTTATTTTTTTTAAGCCTTACATCATAAAGATTAAGCCCCTATTAACAACATTCCACATTCGTCAACAATGTCTAGATTTCTTAAATGTAAAGAATACGAGTATAATAAAATAATCTAATCAGTCTATCACTGTATTCAGTCTGGAAATCAGAACTTGCAATATTGTGTACAAAGAAATAAAAGTCCATTCTACTGCATTTGTCATACGTAAATTCATTTCTCACTTGTTAATATAGACAATGTGGTCGCTTCCTCTGTGTTAAAATAATCTGAGGTAAGGTGAGCAGAACCTTTGCCTTTATTACTTAAAAGGTAAAATGTTTCGTATAAATTCGAAAACTACTGGACTGATTTCGATATTGATACATTTCCCTGAGCAAAACTGGTATTTTTAACCTAATATCATTAATGCAATGAAAACGACAGGACGCCAAGTTAAGGAAGCCTCGTTGAAATGGACAGCGTCTCCAATCTCCATACATCTTCAGACGCTGGCACGCTGCCAGGACTTCGCATCAACTTTTTGTACTTATAAATCTTATCCTATAGCATTTAGGAGTATTATGTCTATAAAGTATAGTGTGATTTTAAATGATATAAATATTATAAAACTATCTGACCCTTGCCCATGTCGTTGAGTATAAAAACAGTTTGTGATGAAATTGAACTAAAAAAAACAAAAACCCGAACCCAGAACCCGCAACGCGGAACACGCAGCCCGGAACCCGCAACGCGGAATCCGCAACGCGGAACCCGCAACGCGGTACTCACAACGCGGATCCCGCAAACCCATAATATAGATTACGCTTATTTTAATATTACATAATGTATTATAAATATTACGTTTCAACGAGAAAAACGAATCGTTGCTTTATCTGTCAAATAGGTTCTTAAGGAGAGGTTGCGATCGCAATTCTTGAGACTGAGTTTGAGATTTGTTTATTGATACGGGCCCTAGATCGCTTGCATAACACCGTCCCCGGGATCGATTTAAAGCTACTGTAACACAAGACACGTAGATCAATTCGTTCCGAACTTGTGACTCTGTGGCGGTTCGGAATAAAAACTTCCCGTCCAATTAGGCTACACCGGTTGATGGCGTCACAAAAAATTACGTAATGACATCGTTCCCTTGACAAGTTAAGGACACAATGGGAAATGCACTTGTACATCATCTGGTGTAGCAGATCCATGAGTGAAGGTAATCGCTTCCCATTTGACTATCAGTTCGCTAATTAGATTCTGTATACGTTAGTTTTTCATAATATTATCTACTTCTTCATAGGACTTTTATACTCTAGGCGTATCCTGGCCAGGATTCTTTCAGACAACCAACTAGCGTTATTTAGGGTGTATTTCACCAAGCAATGTTAAAGTTAATCCTTCGTTGAATATCATGTTGTTCCTCTTATACTAGAAACATGATGAACAAGACCAAACTTCAACAATTTAACAAGCGGTTAACACTAACATGTTAGTGTTAACGACTTGTTAAAATACCATACCCTCTCATTCATTGATAGGTATTACGAGATGAACAACATGAAATTCAACTAAGGATTAACTTTAACATTGCTTGATGAAACACGCCTTTAATTTACAGAATTTGATAAAACAAGTTAACTTTCATCGAATAAACAGATGGGTGAAGGTCGACCAAAATATACTCTTAAGGCCGTGTTCCACCAAGCAATGTTAAAGTTAACGCCATGTTAAAATACCATGCCATGTCAATTATTGTCAGGAAACACGAGAGGTATAACATGATATTTAACATGGCGTTAACTTTAACATTGCTTGGTGAAACACGCCCTTAATATTATATTATCGCATGATTGTGAAAAATAAAGAAAACTGCAATAATTGTAATATTAATTTATTGGAAATCATACAAAAATCGTCGAATGGATTTACAAACATTTTAACAAATATCTTACATTAGTGATTTTAGGGTACATTCATGGTAATCATGGTAATGTTAATTTATACTAGAAACATGATGAACAAGACCAAACTTCAACAAATTGTTTAGTTTTTAAATAGTTTTAAACTTTATGATATCGCCTAGATTAAGATCCTAGTGTTAATTATAAAATGTTAGCCCCTTTACTAATAAACTATACTATTAAAATACTGTATAAGCTGTACAATATTTTGTTCTGTCTGTTAAGTAGCCTTACTAAAGTATGAGACAAGGAGAAAAAAAATATTGTTAACTTATAATATGGAAATTGTTAATAAAAAAAAATTTATGGATAAATACTAAAATAAAAACGAAGAACATATCTACAAAATTTAAAAAAAGCATCCATTAAGTTTAATATAGGTACTTAACGAGTAATAAGAGCAGTCACTATAACTTTGGGATATGATTATACTACCTTTTCTCATTCTAGAAATGTAATGTATTTATTTTTGTTTTTTCGTTATTCTTGCGAAAAAATAAGAAATGGTAAAATGTAAAAAAAAATATTGACAAAAAAATACATTTCCATAATCGGGAAAGGTATTATAATTTTATCTCAAAGTTTGTCTCAAAGGTAGTCTATACTACCTATATATAGAAAAAAGACTCCAGGTCGTCCCCCTCTGGAAGAGTACCTATCAAACTGACAGCATAGCTTTAATACAGTGTGTTAATATTCTTATTAGTAACAGGGTGATTGTATGAAGGCTGATGAATATGCATCTAGTTGTTATACAATTATACATACACTCTCAGATTATAAAACAATAAGCAGATATAGCGCACTGAATATCTGAGTGGTGATGCCGTTTAAGCAAATATAAAATCAAAAAGCGAATACAATTTACCAATGAAAAAAGATCGATTCGCAAAAGCCATTGAGAGGAAATACTACGGGCTAGAGAAATACAAAATAGGTATTTATAAAATGTATTGCTGTCTCGCAGTGTCCTAGTTTCCCAGCACTAGAGCAATAGAGAAAACTGCAGCTTGAACCGAAATTACCTATTAGAAGTACAAGAAATCGACGTTTAAGGCTAGTGCTCCTCCAAAACTTAGCCGATTTAGGTACTTTTTTCATTGTAAACTAAAAAACTTGAGCTATGTTCTTGGATATTGATTTTATTATAAAATGTACTAAAATTTGTTTTCTGGGTGTATGAGCACAGCCGAAAATCTGGTCATATTTTTGAGGTTTTGGAACCTCCATATCTCTTTTAATAATTAATTTATGAAGAATTGAAAAAATAAGGTTATAGTATACATATATATTGAAAAAAAAAATGGTTCTCTAGCAGCACTATACCTGTATAGTGCCGCTAGAGAAACATTTTCACAGAAACAACAACAGAAACAAGAATGCGCCTGAAAACAGGCGCATTCTTGTTTCTGTGTGGAAAAAACGGCCGTTGTGTTTGCTCTTAAGAACATTTATAACTTAACTAAACTTAAAGTAAAATAAAGCTGCTAATGTCTTTCGGCAATTGTTTTTTTCTTTGAAAGTGTTTATTTGCTTTTGATTTTTTATTTGGTTCTGTAGCTTAACCTATTGGCTTCACTTACCCTTTAACTTTTGAAGACCCATACACAAAGTCCTAGCAATTATTCAAGCTAGGGCTTCTCTCTAAAGAAAGACCACCACTCGCTACTGCCTATTGTTTTAATCTGAGCATACATCTGTTGTACAGCGAGTTTTCAGGTCTCATATTATATCAGCAATGAGAACTCTATTTACTTTCAAAAATTATTCAACAGCAAAAATCTTACATGAGAGTGATCTTTTTTACACTAATTGTAATTTGGATTACTATAGATTTGTATTCATTACTTGGACATAGTAAGTATAAACTACACTATTAATAAAGAGGAAACATTTATTTCTCTGTATTTTTTTTGCATTGAATGAACCCATCAATAATGATAGAGTAGACCAAGGAGGCTAATAAACGCGACAAAATGTATGGTTTCCCTTCCTTCTGTACATCCGTCGTAGGAATCTAATAAGTATTATAAATATAAGTAGATAGTAGGTGGGTATGTATGGTTATAGAAATATTATATAATATTATGGGAATAAATGAAACCGATATGTAGTACAAAATCGTTATAAGACCTATCTACGACAAGGTAACAATAATAATTATTTTATAAAATACGCTAAGCAGTTTTATTTCTAATCTAACAATATTTACACAAAAGATTATTTACATTTAGGATCGAAGTCGTGTGTCGTGAAACCTGGGTAGAATTACAAAAATAACTTCTTAACAATAATCAATTACTATTATTTTATCTTTACACAATATACCTATCTTTAGTATCTAATAATGGAACAGTTTTAGTGACTACATTAATGTATACTTAATTGAAATCTAGAACTTTCGCTGGCTTATCCAATAACATTACAATCATAGCGGGTTTTTGAATAATATTGCTATTGGGTACTGCATTAGAATTTGACATTTCGTCACGACACTAGCGCCAATTGAGTGTCAATTTTATGGAACTATGCCAATCCATATCGATATTTTTTACGAGAGTAACACACGATTTGACAGCATTTGCATAAAATTGGTCTTGCCTCGGCATTATACTTAGTGAGTATTAAAAATACATTAAAATGTATGCGCGATTCAAATTAACATCAACTAATGTTTATACAATTAGAATTTAATTAAAAACATAGGCCTCAAAAGTTTCGGGAGCAATTCCCCCAATAAGTAGGAACATTTCAACTTTACATAAATGCCAGTTCTCCTTGTTCCCTATAAATATTCATTTCGGTACGAAGTTACCCTGTTCCACCCTCGGAGTAAATGCAAGAATATTAGCGAATTTATGGGCAAAGATGTTCCATAAGATAACCACACTGGTGAAGACAAATATTGGAAAATTCTTTTAATTTATTACTTTAGTTGGTGGATGTTAATGTGAAATATGGCTGCAACGTACAAGTGTTTATTTATAAAGTAATATCGAATGTACCTATACCAAACGTAAACAAAAATACATTTTATTATTAGCATTGTAGTTTGATATTGTGCCTCTGTGAGTTTAGTGCGAGGTTTAGTTACTGGTCACCGTGAGAAAGTTGTCTAGAATTTGTATGGTAACGAATTAGATATAATTATTGCCACTATGGACGTTGTTTTGATGTCACCAATTGTAGTTAACTTCCTCACGGTGAGGAGTGACAAAACCTAACACTAAGCATTGTTGTTGTAACGTACTTTGTAAGAAAAAAAACTACGTTTTAAAAACCCAATTTCTAAATTAAAAGTACTAAAAGTATAAAATTCTAGCTCACCCGTGCCCACTTCGTTGAGCATACTAGCCGTTTAAACCTTTTCTGGACTTCCACGAATATTGCAAGACTAAAAATAGCCGAATCGATTCAGCCGTTCTCGAGTTTTAGCGAGACAAACGAACAGCAATTAATTTTCATGTATAAGATATTCTTTTAAATCTAGTTACAATTTAAGTTCTTTTAAAACTCAAAGGTATGTATAATTTTTCGGGAATGGCAACTATTCTGCATAAAAAAAAGAAAATCACGCAAATCGGCTCATTAAACTCGGTGTAATGTGTACACCCATTACCCTACTTGTAAACATAAATAGGTCGAATTGAGAACCTCCTCCTTTTTTGGAAGTCGGTTAAAAGTTGTGAAATCTAGTAAAGTAGGTGCTTTGGATATTATTGTACCTAAATATATAATTGCATAGTGTCAAAAAACTGAACATTGCAGATGAAAGTAAAAAAAAAATTAATGAATAAAAACATTTACAACTTGGTACATTAAGGCCGTGTTTCACCAAGCAATGTTAGTGTTAACGGCTTGTTAAAATACCATGTCTTCTCATACGTTGATACGAATTACAAGAGTAACAACATGATATTTAACGAAGGATTAACTTTAATATTTGTGAAACACGCCCGAAACAAGATAAAATTTGATAATAAGTTATTCAAATTAACGTTGATGTGTTTAAATAAAAATAGTTAAGTTAAGTATAACAAAATAATTGCCTCTTAATGTTATCTTTGAAACCATTTTTAGACATTGAGATTAATTAGTTCATGGTTGAGTTATGGCTATAATCTAATCTTGATTGTGTGGACATTATTCAAGAAGATTTTCATATATAAATATTAAGAACGGTTCTGTACAATACCTAGGCTTAGATTAATTTTTCCATGACTAGAATTTCACAGATATATTTTGAAAGAATTCTATACAGTTTTGTACAAGGTTACAACAACATTTAGGTATTTACAAAATATTACACTACGTTATAATATTAACTGCTTAGGATAATATTTAATTAGCTTAAATATTATATAAAAAAAAATAGGTTTATAAAGTGAATGGGCATAATATGATTATCATTTATTCTGAATATTTTTATAACTAATAATTATAAAAGTGGTTATTCAATTGCTTATTTGTTGCTGAATAGAGGGAAGTGAAAAATTTAAAATTGTTGGTAATACTAAGTACCTAAACAACTCACTAATTAATTAATTATACATCTCACTGGCACCAAGTTTCTAACTATTTTCTCACTCAATGTCTAACTCACTGCCAACAAGTACCTACTCACTGCCAGTAAGTGTTAACTCACTGCTGCTAAGTGTTGACTCACTGTCGCTAAGTGTTAACTCATAGCTGCTAATGTTAATTCACTGCCGTTAAGTGTTAACTCACTGCCGCCAAGTGATTCTGATTCACTAGCACCAAGTGCGTCAAAGCAATGCCTCTTCCAGCTGGTCGAAGACGCACCATCAGTCGCTCTCGTAGACAGTTGAGTTGGAGCTCTTCCGCCTACAGAAGGGAGAGCTGAACTCTATTCTGGTATCTGGCAGCCAGCTGTACGCAGCGCGCTCCGTGGACGCACTGAAACAAAAGTAAGGTTTTTATTACTTTTCTTAAAATCTCTAAACGAACTTCGCATGTTATAAGTAATAAGTTTAACATAGTCTTTAGCTTGATTTGTTATTGAATGTACTGTAGGTTCTTGATGAATACATGTTACACTGTAATAATACACAAATTACTTAAAAAATACACGACTGGTTTCGACTAAGACACCTGATGATGACTTAGTCGAAACTGGTCGTGTATTTTTATAAATCTCTTAATTAACTAATAAAGTGGAAAAAGTGCAAGTAATTAGTGTATTATTACAGTTTAGCTTGATTGACCATTTCAGTAAAATGGGAATGAAAAATCTTTTATTTCCAAATCGGTTAGAAACTAACCGGTTCGGGGACTAACAAGAAGAATCGGCGTAAGAAACTCGCGCTTAAAATTGTTCTTATAAAAAATATATAAAGTTACGATGTTATCTCAACATAAGTAAGTATTTTCAGTGTAAGGCAAATATTAGTTTGTTGGTAATAATAATATGAATTTTATCTATTTCATTGAGTTTATTTTAATAAACCCAGAGTTAGCTTGTAATTCTCCATTATAATAATAATTATTATAATTGAGATTAAGGTAGACAATATAATATTCTGTAGGTTAGGTAATTGCAGAATATATGCTAACAAAACGGCTGACATAGACAACCTTACATTATTCCATTTCGCAAATCTAGTTTTGGGGAGTCCCGTCTTAAATTTATTGTCTGGGCACAAGTCTCGCATGCCAATAATTTCCTTACAAACTTTCCGATACGAATACATTGACTTCAATATTGTTCATAATATATTCACGTATAATATACCTATAATTTTAGCTGTTACGTATACGTTAGGTACTAAAGTACAATTTTCTATGAATCATAATAATATTATATGTTACTGAATATTTTCAGAATGTAAAGAGCACATTGAAAAATTGAGTACTGAATTTTTCAATGTGCTCTTTTCAAAATTTTACGAGAATTGAGCGATCGGAGGAATAAGAAATGTAGCACAGAAAAGCAATCGTAGCTCCCAAGCCGATTAACCAATTTTGATCTAGTCTTTTTTGTTTGAAAGCTGATACATAAGTAATCGAAAGCTTTCTCTGCTCTAATTCGTTATAATTAGGCAATTTTGTAAGGTATACAAAAGAAAAGCAAACCCAAGCCTTACTGAGATAACTACCTAGTTGTCCTAGTAGGCTTGTATCTATACAAATACCCTAGTTTTTATTTCACTGAAAAAGAACAAGTATTAATTAATTTTTAGACATTTCAAATTGTTGAAAATTTCGCGGCCCGTAACGAGCGTTGGAAAATGACGTCACCGCATCGAGAATTTGATATAAGATCTCGGAGACTACTCGGCGTATCCTAATATCTTTTAGTCACATTATGTAGTTTCAACAGAGTCTACGGAGAGCCAAAAATAAAAATTTGTGTTCTCCATCCAGCCAAGTAAAATCAGGAGACAGCTTTATTTAATATAGTTGGTTAGGGTTAAATTATTAACCCTACTCGGGACTTATGTGGATATGGGGATCGAACACTAAACGACCTCTGTGGCATATATTAGTTTTAATGGCTCCTGATAATATGCCTAAGCTTATGGTGGAGACAATAATTTATATTCTGGACATTATTACCCCACTGGTATTTGAGAGTTTGAAGTTTATATTATGATTAAATAAGTTGTAGCGAATTGATTTAATTAACAAATATCCTTGTTTTCTACCCCCGAAAATAGATGGGTGTTATATGTTTGACGTATCAGTTATTGTGTCATCATAATATACCGCTTTAATTTAATTATTATTATTATATTATTTTTTAATTATAATTCTTTATTTTCAGACAACTTAGGCCCAGGTGTTAGTTACAGTAATCTTAATAAACTAGTGTTAGTAATACATTATTTTACATTTACAAAACATTTACATTACATATAATATACCGTGCAACACGGCGCCACAGCGGTTCACATAGGGACAGTCCAGTCTACTAGCGAACATGTCCAGTAAGCTATTGGTGCTGCCTCTCACCCTGCGCACTAGGGATGCGCACCTTTTTCTCATGGTCGCGTAAAATCAGTCTACACGCGCCTCCGCAAACATACCTGACGCGCTGCAGCGCCGAGGCAGCCCCAGCAGCAACCTGAACGCGTTGTTAAATTGGACACGGAGAGCACAGTACGATTTCTGGGTATAATTAGCCCATAAACTGCACGTATAAAAGGACGTGCAGAACGCTCTGAATAACGTCACCTTGACGTTGCGTGAGCTACGCGCGAACCTACGCGCGAGCATGTTCGCTCGTACCGACAGCGCTCTCCGCTCCCTCTCTATGTCACAATCATCCCTGAGATCAGGTGTCAAGCAATGTCCCAAGTATTTAAACTTATAAACTCGTTCAAGTGAGACGTTATTAATAGAGACTACTGGGACATTAGTGGGACACTTGCTTCCGACCCCAAAGACCATTATCTGACTCTTCTTCACATTATAAGTTAAGCCATGCAGATTTGCATATGACTCACATACAGGCATAAGTTTTCTTACGCAACACACAGATGCACTCAGTAGCACCATGTCGTCTGCATAACTAAAAAGAAAGGTAAGTTTTATTAAAAAATAGTTTTATTTAAGCAGAAAAAAAGAACATCCGTTCTTAGCTATAATTTATCATTATCAGTTCGCAAACTGCTTGACAATTCGGCGGTTTGTTAAAAAATATTTTTGTTTATAATAAACAAAAGCGTCCGTGGCCTAGTGTGTAGACCGTCGATTAGCACTCGAAATAGTGGATGTTTGATTCCCAGGGCGTGGCAAGTAAAAATGAGACTTATTAGAGACCGTATGTGCTGGACAAAAATGCGACATTTAAAATCGCCTGCACCAGAACCCTGATTCAAGATGATTTTGCTTTTATTACTTACAAGGTTCGAAAACAAAAATACGAGTATATGGGATTTGACATATGAATTTGTATATGCTAGCATCTTGAATCAGAGATCACAGGCACTGCAGTATTTAAAGAGTGGTTACTCGGAGAATACTTTATAAGACATCTCATCAAATAATAGATGAGAATGGCGTACTTTTTTTTTAAACGTCATTGAAATTTTCTACATTTAATGAGCCTTTGGACTGCTGCTGGATCTAAATCTTAACAAAACGGATGTATGAATGTTCCATCACCAACAGACTAGTTCAAGGGAACTAAAACTATTCATAATATTATCTAAAGAGGATGTATTCCAAATTTTATTTATGTTTGCTATGTACAAGTTACGATGGGACTGTCATAATATACTTTTGTATAAAAGCCTCTAAATAAATAAAGATAAAAATGTGTCTTTGTGTTGTGTACAGTCGCCAATACATCCGATTTACCACTTTTGAACGTTATTGCTACGTGATTAGGCCGAAAAGTGGTAGAATTAATATGTCAATGACCGTACATTCTATAAATATATATAAACACTCCTATAATTACCCATAAACCAAATACTTCAACTACCACGAATTTTTATTTACCACTAAATTAAATGCATAATTTGCAATATGAAGTACCTCCATCGAATTTTTATTATAGTTCGAAATAGGTCACACTTTTTCGTTTAAAATAGTTTTCAGTATTATGGAGGATGAATGCTTTTTATGCAATTCATATGGAGGGTTGTGATTTGTAAAGCTCATATTATATAATATGAGCTACTATAGTTATAGTATGTAATATTATATAATGTAGTTACATCTGGGGGCACGGTCGTGCCCCCGTCAAGACGAGCCAAGCGAAGCGCAAGGGCACTGCTTACCTTTTCTCGAAAGGTTTCGTCGTTTTTTTGAACTCCCATAACTTTGCTTTGGATGATGCTAAATAGTTGAAAATTTCAACATATAATGACACCAGTAAATACATGAATTAAACAAAGTTTGAATGTCGTAGCTACTATACTTTAGATTTTATCGATGTGTAAAAACCCCTGATTTCGTCACTGACTCATTTATAGATCATCAAAATTCCTAGGTTACTGCAATCAGTATATTCTATTATTCATCTACAAAAAGTCGGTCACTTGGCGTCGCGGCGCTGGGCGTCGGCAGGCGTCGCGGCGCTGGGCGTCGGTAGGCGTCGCGGCGCTTGGCGTCGCGGAGCTGGGCGTCGCGACGCTGGGCGTCGGCAGGCGTCGCGGCGCTGGGCGTCGGTAGGCGTCGCGGCGCTGGGCGTCGGTAGGCGTCGCGGCGCTGGGCGTCGGTAGGCGTCGCAGTGCTGGGCGTCGGTAGGCGTCGCGGCGCTTGGCGTCGCGGAGCTGGGCGTCGGCAGGCGTCGCGGCGCTGATGGTCGTGGCGCTGGGCGTCGGTAGGCGTCGCGGCGCTGGGCGTCGGCAGGCGTCGCGGCGCTGGGCGTCGGCAGGCGTCGCGGCGCTGGGCGTCGGCAGGCGTTGAGGCGCTGGGCGTCGGCAGGCGTCGGCAGGCGTCGCGGCGCTGGGCGTCGGCAGGCGTCGTGGCGCTGGGCGTCGGCATCGTCGTGGCGCTTGGCGTCAGCAGGCGTCGCGGCGCTAGACGTCGCTGCGCTGGGCGTCGGTAGGCGTCGCGGCGCTGGGCGTCGGTAAGCGTCGCGGCGCTAGGCGTCGCGGCGCTGGGCGTCGGCAGGCGTCGCGGCTATGGGCGTCGTGGCGCTGGGCGTCGGCAGGCGTCGCGGCTATGGGCGTCGATAGGCGTCGCGGCGCTGGGCGTCGGTAGGCGTCGCGGCGCTGGGCGTCGGCATCGTCGCGGCGCTTGGCGTCGCGGCGCTGGGCGTCGGCATAGTCGTGGCGCTTGGCGTCGCGGCGCTAGACGTCGCTGCGCTGGGCGTCGGTAGGCATCGCGGCGCTGGGCGTCGTGGCACTGGGCGTCGGTAGGCGCCACGGCTCTGGGCGTCGGTAGGCGTCGCGGCACTGGGCGTCGGCATCGTCGCGGCGCTTGGCGTCGCGGCGCTGGACGTCGGCATCGTCGTGGCGCTTGGCGTCGTGGCACTGGGCGTCGGCAGGCGTCGCGGCGCTAGACGTCGCTGCGCTGGGCGTCGGTAGGCATCGCGGCGCTGGGCGTCGGCAGGCGTCGCGGCGCTGGGCGTCGGTAGGCGTCGCGGCACTAGGCGTCGCGGCGCTAGGCGTCGCGGCGCTGGGCGTCGGTAAGCGTCGCGGCGCTAGGCGTCGCGGCGCTGGGCGTCGGCAGGCGTCGCGGCGCTGGGCGTCGGTAGGCGTCGCGGCGCTAGGCGTCGCGGCGCTGGGCGTCGGTAAGCGTCGGCAGGCGTCGCGGCTATGGGCGTCGATAGGCGTCGTGGCGCTGGGCGTCGGTAGGCGTCGCGGCGCTGGGCGTCGGCATCGTCGCGGCGCTTGGCGTCGCGGCGCTGGGCGTCGGCATAGTCGTGGCGCTTGGCGTCGTGGCACTGGGCGTCGGCAGGCGTCGCGGCGCTAGACGTCGCTGCGCTGGGCGTCGGTAGGCGTCGCGGCGCTGGGCGTCGTGGCACTGGGCGTCGGTAGGCGTCGCGGCTCTGGGCGTCGGTAGGCGTCACGGCACTGGGCGTCGGCATCGTCGCGGCGCTTGGCGTCGCGGCGCTGGGCGTCGGCATCGTCGTGGAGCTTGGCGTCGTGGCACTGGGCGTCGGCAGGCGTCGCGGTGCTAGACGTCGCTGCGCTGGGCGTCGGTAGGCGTCGCGGTGCTGGGCGTCGTGGCACTGGGCGTCGGCAGGCGACGCGGCTATGGGCGTCGGTAGGCGTCACGGCTCTGGGCGTCGGTAGGCGTCGCGGCGCTGGGCGTCGGTAGGCGTCGGGGCACTGGGCGTCGGCATCGTCGCGGCGCTTGGCGTCGCGGCGCTGGGCGTCGGCATCGTCGTGGCGCTTGGCGTCGTGGCACTGGGCGTCGGCAGGCGTCGCGGCGCTAGACGTCGCTGCGCTGGGCGTCGGTAGGCGTCGCGGCGCTGGGCGTCGGCAGGCGTCGCGGCGTTGGGCGTCGTGACGCCTGGCGTCGGCAGGCGTCGCGGCGCTGGGCGTCGTGACGCCTGGCGTCGGCAGGCGTCGCGGCGCTGGGCGTCGGCAGGCGTCGCGGCGCTGGGCGTCGGTAGGCGTCGCGGCGCTAGGCGTCGTGGAGCTGGGCGTCGGCAGGCGTCGCGGCGCTGGGCTTCGGTAGGCGTCGCGGCGCTTGGCGTCGGTAGGCGTCGCGGCGCTTGGCGTCGTGGCGCTGGGCGTCCTGGCGCTGGGTGTCGGTAGGCGTCGCGGCGCTGGGCGTCGGTAGGCATCGCGGCGCTGGGCGTCGGCATCGTCGCGGCGCTTGGCGTCGCGGCGCTAGACGTCGCTGCGCTGGGCGTCGGTAGGCGTCGCGGCGCTGAGCGTCGGAAGGCGTCGCGGCGCTGGGCGTCGGTAGGCGTCGCGGCGCTTGGCGTCGTGGCCCTGGGCGTCGGCAGGCGTCGCGGCGCTGGGCGTCGGACTGTATGTATGTTGAGTGCGTTGCACTACTGCAATCAATACTGATTGCTACCGTTACGAAGATTTTATAGGCATTCATTTATCGTGTGTGAAATAAAACGGCCAAGCAGAAATGTAGAGTAAGTGAAGCTAAGCCTAGTAAAGTAAGGGCGCATAAATCAAGAACTTTGGTTCTACATGGGATTTGTCCACTTTTTGATAGATTTTGATCAAGGTGCTTGTAGATTTAGGGCGAGTAGTCTTTAGAGCTTGGCTTTATACGATATCTGATAACTTTTTCACAGGGTAAGTAAGCTATATAGACTCGTCTTGGCAACATTTTTACATGAAAATGTTTTTGGTGGGATAATATAATCACTAAATACTTGCATTTTTTTCCCACTTTATTAGTTTTTTTAGAAATTATTTCTTAAAATACACGACAGGTTCCGACAAAGTCATCATCAGGTGTAGGTAACTATACTTACTACTACTGAAACTACAACTATGAAATACTATTAACCGACCTCGTAAGCTATTAAGCATATTATTAAATTGTTAATTTAATATTATTATTGCTATTAACGAAGCATTCATGCACTTTTGTATGAACGTTTCGTAAATTGCATGTCAATTTACTAAGAAGAAGAAACTGTAATTTGTGTGATTTCACATTTTAGTTCAGTGAAGTCGACTCATTCGTGTTATAGGACGGCTCTCCCACTACAAAAATCATGTGAAACTATGCTAGAACATAAGTCGACATAACTACTTTTCGACTAGTATAAAATTACGATCATAATATTCCTCACACTCCCGCGGACTATTACTCATCCCTGTCGCGGGCTTTTTATTGCGAGACGTGAAAAATACCAGAAATTTCATCCGGTTCCCTCAAAGTGCGGGATTAATTCACCCATCCACTTATTTCAAATTGGTCTCCTTCCTTATTTCCTTTTAATAGTTCCGACTTTTCCTTCTTGATGTGTGGTTCTTTGATTTTTATTCATATTATTTGTTGTCACTTGTTGTCTATTTTTCGGTTATTAAGATACAAATGAGTAGTATTGAAAATGATTTGCGTTGACGCGTCTTCGTTTGCCTCGCGCGTCTACCATTGTCACCAAAGGAGAAAGCCCATTTCAGGCCCAGAGCGGACAGCCGTCTTAAGAAGACTTAATTTCTCCAGAAATGTACCATAAAGAGACATGATTTTTGATAACATTCAAATAACCGCCACTATAATCAGTAATGTTCCAATAAAAAAAGGAATTTTATTGAATTATTTGGAACCTAAGTAGAACGTTGAGGTGAAATGTTACCCGATGATAAAACTCTAATCAATCAATCCGAATATCGATTTATAAACAAATAAAATAAACTCATGTAAAATACAAATAACGGGTCACTGTTGGTAATTCTGTAAAGAATTAATCAAAAGAAAATATTTATCTTAAAACCAATGTTTACGTTTGTTACTATAAACGATAAAGATTAATAAAAAGTTAATATTATGTCAATTATTTTTTACGTAATCGATTTATCGATTTCATTTTTTTGCAACAAGCGGCAACACTGATGACTGAAATGTCATTTTTCAAACGAATGATTTCGACCGTTCGCTTGTTGTTGCAAGATGCGTTTTGTTTTGTTTTCGATTTTTTTCACCGCAATCTGGCTTTCTCGCCTGAACTTGTTTCGGCTTTTCACGTACGACTTTGGAATTGTTTTACTGGTTTTGTTCTCTCCTTCTACGATTACTTGGCCCTGGATTAAAGGATTACGCTATTTGATTGTGCATACCAAAATGTCTGAAGAACATTGTATATGTTGTGGTAATAATGTTACCGAGAACCGTATTTTAGAGCCCAAAGAATTAAGTGTCATACAGCAGTGGGTTGCACGGCAGCAGGTAATCATAATATTAGTATAAAATGTTTCTATTATTTCTTTCATTATGGTTTAATCGTTAAATCTTTTACGGTTGAAAATATTTATCATTAATGTTAATATGTTTTAGGTGTCAGGCGATAATCTTGTTTGCCACAATTGCTGGGTAGCAATAACTGAAAGTCTTGCACTACAACAAGGGCTATCTTATTATATCTTACTATTATAAATTATTTGAAAAGTCGGAAAAGGCCTTGAAAATAAAATAGATAAAAAGTAAAAAAATATATATTTCTACAATAATGGCGGCATTTTAAGTTTTTTTCTCAGATATCTAATACTATTAAGATTTTAGAACACTCATATTTAATGCGATTTTTTGATGTCCACATTGGGCCTGAGACACTATGGAGAGTGGGCTTTCTCCTTTCCATAATACAAATATGTCCATAAAGCAAAAATAGAAATTAAAATAATTACAGGTGAAACAATTAATGTCTCTGCGCTATAGTAAATTGAGCCTAAGAACAAGTGACAAAGAATAATATGAATAAAAATCAAAGAACATAATGTACAGTAATACTGAAAAATTGCCATCTTCTGACTAACACCCACCCTCACTTTAATATTCACAGCATAGTTCTAATAGACAAAGCGTTTAATTCCAAGAAAGGAACACATTAGTACAAATTGAGTAAAATTGATATAATATGACTTAAATTACAAAGTAAGTCACGAAGTATCAATTACAGGGTACGTGTTGCAAATGTCTAGGAAAATTGTCTCAAATATCACCTTTGAGGAAATTACTTTCTAATATTACTAGGCTATTTTCAAAAGACAATTTCAGCGCTTCATAAATGGTAAAAATAATAGCAAATAGGTTTTTAGGTACTTTTGCTGCTTCTCTTAAAACCATTTTAGGAATACTTTATAAAGCATAGGGTCATTTAGTCTACAGCAAAGCTAGATTAAAGCAGAGTTTAAAAGCAATTAAGGAATATCTAAAGCTCAGTAATTTTAGGCCTTAGTTATTTGGCTTCCGAAGTTCTGCAATTATCTGTGGATACAAAACTGTTGCCAAGTTGTGGTGCGCTATTTGTAATTACGTTTATATGTAGCATCTTATTTATATTAGCTCCCCACACCGATTTTGGTGATGGTATCCGATTTCCGAAACCATACCAGCTGAAGTTATTCTATAGAGCCCGTATTAATAAAACACTCTCAAACTGGGTCTCAAATATTGCGACCGAAACCTCTACATGAGAACCTTTTTCACAGATAAAAGAACGTTTCGTTTCACTTTTAAAAAATAACAGCTTAACTTGTGTTACATACTTTCATTTTTTTATTTTTAAACGCACTATTAGTAATATATAGGTAGATTAATATGAAAATAAGTATAATCTATATTTTTATAATATTTATTTTCAAGTTAAAAAAAAATGTTGTTAGTGTTATAAAAAGTTCAAACGTCAAAATGACAGTCGAATTCCAGAAACTGTAAAGCCACAAATTTTACGTAATCAGAGAGCTGGTCCTGCAGTGTCTTAACCAGACTTGAAAACAACATTTATGTTGACACTAGTGTCACAACCCTGGGATCCAAACCATGATCTAGACTCTAGATCATGGTTTGGATCCCAGCAGGCTCTAGATTCTAGAGCCAAGCTCTAAGCCATTGGTCCACGGAGGCGTTACTTTGTAATATTAAGCTACTGACAATAATCTCTAGTTTAGTTTAACTTGAACAATTATTACTTTGGATCTGTATTGCAACTGTCAAAACTGAGTCAAACTAATGGTTAAGATGTTACTTTGGAAGCTCAGGGCAAATTGCATATTAACCAGTAGTTAGGTTTGTATTTGTAGTAAAATTTATATAACAAAGACAAAAGCTAATTTAAAATGGCAACAGATCATATATTTTTATAAGTAGGTACTTTCTTTTCAGGAGATATAGGCATGGTATTTCGTTTTGAATCACAAGAACCTAGAAAGTTGGAAAATCTACAAAATATATCACGAATCTAGGTTACCCCACTGAGCAATTTCATCAGTGGCTATGTTGTAAAAAAACTTTTTTAATACAATTAAAAGCTATTATTTTGAATAAGTACGGTCGGTTTTACAAATTAGAAAAAAGGTAAACGTTGTTATTGAACGGAATAAAAAAGTAGCAAAATTTGTAAATAACTTTTATTATTATTGAATAACTTATATTGGGTTAGCAATTTTATTTGAGTATAGCTACGTATAGCTACGTTATGACAATCAAAATCATAATATGTTTATAATATTAATTGTAATATAAAACTATTAGATTATCACCTGCGTAAATCAAGTTTGTAACAAGAGCTGTTATTATATTTGATTTAATTGAATATTGAATGCCTATAAATTATAATATATTATCTATACAATATTATATCCTATATCATCTACTTCTTATATATAAAAATGAATAGCTGTTCGTTAGTCTCACTAAAACTAGAGAACGGTTGAACCGATTCGACTATTTTTAGTCTTGTAATATTAGTGGAAGGTATGAACGGTGGTATGAATGTTTATGGTCAACGAAGTGGGCACGGGTCAGCTAGTAAATTATATTATAAGTATAAATTGTCCAAAGAAGTTTCATGAGATTAGACAATAACTTGAGCCCAAATAGAATTTACGTAAGAATTAAACACTCCATAACTAGTTTACCATGCAAGTTAAAAAAATATTGGAGAGCTATTCTGCTGTGTACCAAAGACTGTTACATCTACTTTATAAAATAGCTGAAATAAGTAACATACCTATTGTAAGTTTACGTATTTTCAGAAGCTAATTAGACTAATTGCTGTACTCCTTATCGACTTACTTGATGAAATAGTGACAATGATGATAATAATGAAGTTATTGATGAAACTAACGCATATTATTAATGTCCACCATTTTAAAATTAATGCGATACAAAAAATGGATGTTAAAGTCGTAACACAGCGGGGTTTGGACGACCACTGCGTATGAGCATAACACTATTGATTTACAGCTGAGGATATTTTAATTTGTGAAAGAACTAATTTAGAATATCGGTAATATTTTAGTCGACACATTTACAACTTGTGAGGTTTTGTTTTTGATTGAAATAAACTCGTTTGTGGGACATTTTAATTGAGCGATTGAAACATGGGCCATGTTAGAACTGAGACATGGCTTATAGGTTATAGGTACGAAAGCAAATAATTATTTTGCTATTTGTCTTGTAACAGCTTTTATAGTTAATATCAAGACATATATATATCTATACTAATATCATAAAGCGGAAGAGTTTGTTTGTTTGTTTGTTTAAACGCGCTAATCTCAGGAACTACTGGACCAATTTGAAAAAATATTTATAGAGGAAGGCTTTAGGCTATATAACATTAGGCTGCGACCAATAGGAGCGAAGCATCAGTGAGAAATGTTGCAAAAACGGGGAAAACTATTCACATTTGGGGACTTTCGTTGCGTGCGCGGCATAAACGGTTTAAGACACTCAAAAACAAAGCGAACGAAGTCGCAGGGCACAGCTAGTTATATATAAAATATAGTGCCCACGGCATACTTATTGTGGGACCGATAATCGGGCAGATTTTTTTCTGTATTATTTCTGAAATTCTGACCGGCTTTTTGTTTGACATGTGTGTTGCACTATTGCAATCAGTATGCTCTATTTTTCATGTACAGAAAATCGGTCATTAGTTATCGCTTGTGGCTGGGCACCATTAGAGAAAAAGTTCTGTTAAATCGTTATAAGCCAGCAACAAGTTGCAGCGCAAGAAGCCTAGACACAAGTTGCAAGACTCAGATTGTTTATAGTGGCATATAAAATTATGTGACGTCCTACAAACTAAACTCGTTGAAACCAAAATGCAATCTAGTGGAAGTTTTCGTAACTGATTACTGCTCATAATTATGATGACTTTTGTTTTGTTAGCTCCAGCCTCCAATATCTATCAATATAAAGAATTTTATATAAATAGTTTTAGCGCCGATGCCGACACATCATTTATGAGATTGTTCACACTTGAGGTCTAAACTAGCCTTTATACATTCTTTGTATGAAATTGTACATATTAGGGCTATACAAGTCTCGCAGAATTCTCATGCGAGCCTGCAAGACTTCTCGGCGTGGGTCGAGATATCATTATAATATTATTTTTATGTCTTCAACGTACCGTTGAGAAACAAGTCTAAACGAAACGATAAAGACGGCGTATTAAACATTA
Organism: Celastrina argiolus; assembly: GCA_905187575.2. Taxonomy (NCBI): domain Eukaryota; kingdom Metazoa; phylum Arthropoda; class Insecta; order Lepidoptera; family Lycaenidae; genus Celastrina; species Celastrina argiolus. The sequence goes on from LR994589.1 coordinate 11,230,537, forward strand.
TACATGTATATTTTATATCTGGCATGGCATCGCGTCATCGGAATTTGTGCTAGGAAGACCGCAACTAATCGGGAAAGATTGATGATTGATGTACCATTATGTGTCATGTCGCCAAGTGTGAACACACCCTTATACCCGTTCTTTGATTTTATTTTCCTCTATAACAACACTCCTACACCACACGCGATTATCATTTGGACATGCTTCACGATTCATCAAAACTTGAAAGGATTTTTTTAACTTATGCATATAATATTTTAAATTGAAAGCAGTAAGAAGATAAAAAGTTTATTTAATATCCAAGTGCTAGTTTGTAATGATTTAATTTGCCATTGTGAAAATAATTATTCCGATATAGCTAATAAAAATTTACACCATCGTTATGATTTTAATAAAAGTAAAATTTTTATGTATTCATTTGTCCAGAAACAGTATGTTTATGGATGAAATATTTCTTAGCTACGAATTCTTATGCTGGGGAATAATGACTTTCATGACATTTAACAACTAGAAAATCATGTGTTCGATTTTGAGCTCTATTGCGTTATCTCAGATCTTCATTTCTCTTACTAAAAATAGAAATCTGAGAGCTGAAAATCGAGGTGTCGTTGCCGAAATCAAATCCGACCGTCCGTATTCCGGCTCATATACTTGGTCCCAACCTGGAACACCTTTTGTGATATCATGTTAAGCCTCATTTATGTATAACTACAAAGCACTAAACAGAACCGACAAGTATTTTTTCAACTTTCACAACGCATTGTTGGACAAACGAAAAATGTACAATAATGATACAGCTCTATCCACCTACCGCATGTTTACGGACAAAACGAGTTCTTCTGTCAATATTAGGTTTGCCATACAAATGAATACATTCTAACACAATGCGACTTCCATTTTGACCGCTGCGGCTGTTTGCCCAGACAATTCTCGCTCCCTGCCACCGCAGTAGGCCTATTTGTTTATGTTTTATGGCACCCTGGTATCGAATTACCCTAATTTGGTGTTATCCCCGAGAAACGCCATAAAACACCATCATACCCGTATTCTATTATGGTTAACTAGTTGCCTGTACCTCGCGTTTATATAATAATATGTATCATGCATAATCTATTAGCTAGGCTAGCTTTAAGGGTTACTTGTCAGTCTAGGCCTAGTAGGGCCAACCACGGACCAGCGTTATTACCTCATTTTACTTCATACCAATGTTATAAGGATAGGTTTGATTCCATTAAATAAGCTATGATACTGCTTGACAGATTTAGATGAATTTTGGAACATTATATTATAGACTTGCAGACCCGTGTCCACTTCGTTGAACATAGAAACGGTTTGTAATGAACAGTTTTAGCCTTCCCGGGACTTCCACGAATATTTCAAGACTAAAAATAGCCGAATCGGTTCAGCCGTTCTCGAGTTTTAGCGAGACTAACGAACAGCAATTCATTTTTATATATACGACTAACTGACCCATGCCCACTTCGTTGAGCATACAAACCGTTTAAACCAGACCTCGACTTCCACAAATATTTCGAGACTAAAAATAGCCGAATCGGTACAGCCCTTCTCCAGTTTTAGCGAGACTAACGAACAGCAATTCTTTATTATATAATATAGAAGATATATATTATATAGAAGAAGAAGATTAGGATACGGCAAAGGTCATCATCATCATATTTTCAGATATGCTGTCCACTACTAGACATTAGCCTCCCTCAACGTATTTAATAGGGGGTAGTTGCTTATACTCGCTACCCTTGGCAGGCGGGTTGGCAAGTTCAGTTTTTATATAACAGAATACGCGGAAATGCTACAGCCCATTTCCGGATATATATTCCCTCTGTCGCCTTTCACGGCATCCACGGGAAAGATGGTTTTTACTGCAGCACCCCACGGATAACCCCACGGCAAAGGATGTCCCTGGCAAAGGACTAAAGCATATTATGTAGACTTTATTGCGACAAAGTACAGTTCCCATTTCGGGCGGGCATAAGTAAATTGTTTCATTATAGTAAACTTTGTTTCATTCTAGAAATGTATTTTTTAGGTCCTAAAATATTTTTGACTTTCTACCATTTGCTCTTTTTTAGTTGCAAGAAAAACACAAAAATTGTAAGTAAATACATTTCTACAATGAGAAAAGGTAGTATAATCACATCCCAAAGTTATTATATATTATGGTCTTATTACAACCTGTAGATATAACTAGCTGTTCCCGCGACTTTGTTCGCGTGGTTTTTAAGTAACTTAAACCGTTTATGCAGCGCACGCAACGAAACTCCCCAAATGTGAATAATTTTCCCCGTTTTTGCAACATTTCGTACTGACGCTTCGCTCCTATTCGTCGCAGCGTAATGTTATATAGCCTAAAACCTTCCTATATAAATGGACTATCCGACTAAAAAAGATTTTTTCAAATCGGACCAGTAGTTTCTGAGATTAGCGCGTTTAAACAAACAAACAAACCAACTCTTCCGCTTTATAATATTAGTATAGATTTGCATACCTATTTTGGGTTAGGATAATTCATTCGAAACGAGCAAGATGTGTTTTTGCAAGTTACCTATTTTTGCGCGGCTGAAATCTAGTTCTTAAATACTGATGACAATAATTTTGACTCTTAACTAAACAATGTCTAGTAAAAAAGCCAACCCATTATTGTTAGCATATTTTGGCTTACAATACATATAAAATATCAGATTTGTTTAGAAATATTTTTTTTCTCTTCCTGTATTTCTTACAGGAAGAGATGAAATTTAAAAGCTGAAGACATACAAATTATACAAAAAACTTAAAACGGTAACATGTACAATTTTAATGTTTTCTGTTTGATCTCATTCAGAAGGTATTTTTTCCATTTATTTCAAAACTTTATAGTGCGTTAATTAAATCATCCGGATTTCCGTAATATGACACAGTTTAAGAATCACTTAATTAAGATTGCATTTTTTACCTTGGGTGGTCTTGTAAATTAATTTTTATTAATCGTTCAACGTTTTAACTTGCTTTAACCGGTTTTTGTAGTTTCGTTTCGTTAATAAAATTACGCCATGGACATAAAATTTAAGGATTCGCTAAAGCAGAAAATTATTTTGAGCAGTCAGACCGCGGTCTGCGACCCTTTTTAATGTTCTTAACCGTCTACATCGATGCCAAAAGGGTAATGATTTTGGCATTATCTATGTTATTTATGTTCAACTACCTTATTGCTACAACTACTGGATCCGATTTTAAGGAATGAAGTCTGTAAGAAGAAGGCTTTACTGGGTAAAAAAGATTTTAGGATACAATTTTGAAGACTATTGGGATACTAACTTGTTTCATTCTAGAAATGTACTTTTTTAGGTCCTAAAATACTTTTGACTTTTTACCATTTATTCTTTTTTAGATGCAAGAACAACACAAAAGTTGTTAATAGATACATTTCTACAATGAGAAAAGGTACCTAGTATAATCATATCCCAATGTTATACAGGCTGTAAAAAGAGCAGTCACTATAACTTCGTGGGGTAATAACCAGGCAAGAGATAATAATAATATATCCATTGGTACTAGTCATTTGCTTTTAATCCACTGTTTTAAAAATTTAAAAATTTTCAATAGGCAATGTACAACGTGCACAACACAGCGATCAGCTGATTACGCTAAGAGGTCAATAGCACGCGTAAGACGTTCATTACGTACTAGGGCAAAAATTATAAAATTTAAGAATTAAATGCAGAACGTTGTTCCAAACAGTTCAGCCTTGCGACTAAAATAATAAATTGCAAAAAAAAATTTTTTTTTTTCAATAATAATTAATGAAAAAAATTTATTTCTAGAATCAGTCAATGTCCTATTATCCTATCCCAAAGTTATAGTGACTGCTCTTATTACACCCTGTATATATGGTCTTATTACACCCTGTAGATATAACTTGCATTATTTGGGTTAGGATAATTCATTCGAAACTAGCAAGATGTGTTTTTGTAAGTTTACAAATTCGTAAATTATTATAAATTAAATGTACACCAACTTATACAGCAGTTCCTTTAAACATTTCAAATTAAACTGTACTTAAAGTTAAATAAGTTCGTTTTTCGAGCACGAGTTTAAAATAAACGACAAATTGGCCCGAAGTCTCAAAAGTCTTTCCATATCATTAAAGGCTCGTGCGAATTTGCACCTTCATATTTATTAACTTTTTGCATTTTTACACCCAATGGATATAATAACGTGTTCTGCATTCGAAGTCTGTTATGATGCTTATTATCTTTTTACGTATTGACGGGTTGATGGCACACGATCGATTACGTGATGTGCCTCAATTCTCAAACAACATTGTATTAAGGTTTGGTAAAAAAAAATGATAATTTGCGTACACAATGTTACTGTTTATTTAAATACGTTTAAGCAGAAACAAAATTTGGAGGGACGAAAATATTTAGTTACGAATCTAATTGTCAACGTTGAGGTCATCGACCTAACGGTCAGCTGATTGATTTTATAATGTGTTTATTACTTAATGCTCAAAACCAGCTGTTTTCAAATCAGATGCGAGGAGAATTAGCTGAGCGTACTTTAATGCAATCATGTTCCCAAAATTTGTGTCGGATTTTATCAAACTTTGTATAAGTACTAGGTGAGTATAATTATTATTATCATTGCATGTATAATACGCAATCCTATAATTTGTATTAAAAATTTTAACTGTTTCCTCACCTCACCCCAATCTGTAGTGTCGCTAGAGATCATGCAGAATGCAGAAAAAAGGAATATAATAAGAATAAAATCAATGGTATATTCTAAATATAAAAAAAAACTAAAAACTATTCCCTAAAAGTTAAACCTCCAATTTCGTAGAACAAAAAGTTATTTACGCCATAAATAAAATAGGGGGAACCATTATTCGCACGTGTTCCAAAAAACGCAACAAAACCGACTCGGGTCCGAACCGTTCCGTTGCGAATAGGAATAAAGTTACATTTCCCTAAAACTGGGCACCCGATTTGGTGGACGATAAATGCATTGTTAAACCGTTGGACGTACGGTCAGCAGAAGTGTTTCTAATCAAATCGATTTAACTAAGCAATTTATTATGCAATCGTGTAATGATTTTGTAAGCTTTACTCTTTCTGTTAGAAGTGAATACAATAGAAAATAATGACCTCCGTAGCGCAGTGGATCAGAGCGTTGGTGCTCGACCGAGAGGTTGCGGGTTGGAATCCCGCCGAGGGAACAAAAAGTTTTCAATGTTCCTGGGTCATGAATGTGTATTAAATTTGTGTATTAATACAATAAAAATCTTAAATATAATATAGTGTAACACAAGTTTTTCGGATACTTAGTACAGGGCCAGAATGACGTGGTGTGAAGCGTCTATAGATATTATTATTATTATTTTACTTTTTATTCCGTTACTTATTAATCAATATTTTATTCCTTTCAAAATTCTTCACAATTTTTGCCGACCATATACCATATCACCTACATAATAGAAGTTTGATATGGGGTTGATAACACATTGTTTGGTTTGTAATTGATCTGGGATACGATCGATTAATCTATCGTTACCATCCTGTCAGTCTGCGTGATTGGGTATCTCGAAAACCACGAGTTTTGTGGTAAAAATAATAACATATAATACTAATTGAAGTAAGAAATTGAACCCTTTGTCGTTTTGGGGGATATTAATAAAAACTGACGATACATTTCATTTCCTGAAATAAATAATTATTATTAAATTAATTTATTAAATAGGTAATATAGATAGAGAGTTCCCTATCCGATATGAAACATAATAATATACCAGTCTTTCATTATCTGTCAAATATCGGATTTCCGATCCCATATCGGAAAATGTGAAAACTCTCTAACAGCATTAGTATAAATTTTACCAAGCCTGTATGTTTCCATTCTTTTCTTTCGTTAATACGAAGAGCGTAAGAGTTAATGTAACATTTAATCAACGTTTTCGTTCTTTAACAGGTGTTTGTGAAATTTGACCTTAATATTTTAATTTAGGGTAGAGGTTTACTTAATAGATTGACGAAAGAGAAAAAGTTAAGTCGTACACGCAAGTAAGTTTCTAAACATTCCTTTTTTACATTAACCAAATATCTCTGAAATAGATCTAATAATGTTTGTTAGTTTAGCTAGCGTGCACATAATAGGATAAAACAGATCATAGGCCACACAATAAAAATACCATAATTTGTTTTAAAGTGCTGCACCCAATTTCATCGACATTTTAACACAGCCTATTATATCGTAGCATCGTGCAAACAAAAGTTTTAAATCCGTAACATTACCATTGTGCGGATCTGATTGAATCCACAAATAGCTTCCCATGGTTACAACTTTAGTGATGGGACCATTTATTTGCGCTGTCGAGACAGTATAATTGGTATTATATATGGACACGTCGATGGAATTGTACGTTATTTATCAATGAATTAATAGTTCGCATAAAGTAGCGACTGGAAAAGTTCACTCTTTGTCTGAGTCGCGAGAAGTGGGACGCAATTTCATAACCGCTTGTTAGCTGCTGCTTGGTTTATGAAAATGAAAACAGAAGTAGATATAATATCTATATCTATCTATGGGTGCTTCACACCACGTCAATCTGGCCCCGTGCTAAGTAATATCTTTGGTAAAAATGTTTTACTCATACTAATATACTAAAAATGTACAAAACACACTCTAAGTTTTTGCCAGTACACAAAACTTTAATCTATAGGATGTAAAAACAGACTGTTTCTTTGAAACATATTCAAAGCGTCAATCATGGTGTTAACTTCGAAGTTTAAGGCTTTAATTGCTCCACTTAATGCGATAAGATTAAAACATAAGAACCTTTTCGTATACCAGTTTCCTAGAAATCAATTAAGCAACGCTAATTAATTCTTCTTCTAAGAAAAGCCGTTCTGAATGTTTAATAAAATATATATATTTTGCTCCAATTTTGAACAAAACAAATATTTATAAGAATAAAGACTCTATTTATCTACAAAAAGAGTTCTATTTATCTACAATATGACTTATTGTAGATAAATAGAACGATAGCTTTTTTATTATTGTTTGTCATTTTCTTTTTCAATAGTACCTATTGGAGAACTTTTCACGATTTCTTTTATTTTTAACCAACTTAAAAAATCTCTCTCGTTCTCAATTCGACCTATGTATATATTATGTAGTATTTTTTTCCATTTTATGTTTATATCAGCTAACTTCGTCGTTTATGAATTATGATTCTCCCATAACTTTATCGACAAATCCCAATTACATCGATATCAATAAATTCATAGCACATCACTAAGTAGGAAATGACATAGTGCGTGATATGCGGAAACGTATTTAATGAAACGCGAGGGTACGGTACTACGCAGCCCGCAGGACGCAACACACATCCAGTTGTACTAGTGTAGTACTGCTTTACCATTGTACATTATGCTGTTTTATCATGCTGTGCCGAACGAGTACTAAGATCACATTAATCACCTCTGGTAATATAAAGGCAAAGTGCGTATTTGTGTGTGTGTTGTGTCACTTCTTCATGCAATCGAATGAATGAATTTTGATAAAATGTATTTTATCACATCTAAGGCTACTTTTTACTATGAAGAAATAGAATGTTTCCATGGGTTATTAACGCGGAGCCGCAGGAAAAATATAGTAATAGAATAGTGACAGATCGCCTGCAGCTAGCAAATCAACACTTTGCTATCCAAGCAAAAAAAAAACACAATTTTAGACCATATTGCATCGGAATAGAGTATGTAACAGAGTTTAAAATATTAGCAAAAGTTAGAACTTCTAACTTTACTTATTTTCTGGCTATAATAATGTATGATTCATACGTGAAGTAAAAGATTAAGTTTTACAAGAATCGTGCGAAGAAGCGATTATAAATTTGGCACACTTATTAGTTTATTCTCAATCTTTGCCGAATATGATGGTAAGACATCATAATATTATCATCATCGACTGTCCCAATGTGAGTAGAGCCTAAGGACTCTACTCACATTGGGACAGTCAAAGCGCAGCGCAGCCAAACGACTCGTCGTGTTTTTTCTCCATAGCATATTCGACTCTGTTTTCTAATTTTTAAGGTACAATTTATGATTATGTCAACGTATGTCAAATGTATGGAGCGAGCGTTTCGGCGAATTTCGCGCTTCGACTCTGTGCCAATGTAATTTGAGCCTTATTAGACATCTTCAAATATTGCTAAGAAATATACAGAATCATGACAACGACAACAACAATTTACGGCGTGCACACAACAGAGTTGTTCATCAAATTAAAATTTAAAATAATGTGATTTTTGTTGCAACATCGACTACAGGGGTACCTCTAGTATAATTATATACTACACTATATTTAAATAGTCGGCCAGTTGTCGCTTACGCAGGGTGCACTGGTGCCCACATGTCCGTGTCTAATGCGTGCGGTGGAACGCTTGTGACTGCTGTGTGTGGCATTATGGCATTATCTGTTACAGCATCAACATCAGCACCTTTAAAAGTCTTCTGTATACGGGCACAGATCCAATATATTAAGCATTACAACCTATGTTATTGAATGTACTGTAGGTTCTTGGTGGAAATTTATGTTATATAGTAAAAAACACAAACTACTAGCACTTTTATCACTTTATGTGCTCCATTCCATTCAATTTAGAATCCCCATTACAAAACGCACATACAAATACTTGAGAACATCCAACAATCTTTTACATGCTACCTATCCTACAAATACATCTCTTGTCCCTACAGAGCCAAATATGAAGTACGCCTAAATCATTTTAGTATTTACTCCCTCGAGCAGCGTAGGCTTGTTGCTGACTTGTGTACTTTACACAAAATTATCAACAACACACTGGACTTAATAAATCTATTGAGTCTCGGCAACTTACCCGTGTCCCGCTGTCTTCCCAGACGCCCAACATTTCTATCAAGTCCCGCCAAAACAAACCTAGGTAAATTCTCTTTTATCAAATCAAATCTGTAATGTATATTAAAAAACGTTTAAAAACTATAACCCAACATCGCAAAAAAAATGGTCTAAAAAGGCTGAAACAAGAAAATAATTCAATTTGAAATCCAGATATGCATAGGTACAGATATGGTCAACGTAGAGCCGTGGTCGTACCCGCTAAACAAATCTATAATATTCGTCTGCTGTTGAAATATACAATCCCAATAGCGGTTACGACCACGGCTCTACGTTGACCATATCTGTACCTATGCATATCTTGATTTTAGACCAATTTTTTTCGAAGTGGAAGTTTTTTTAAACTTTTATTTTTGCGTGAAAGAGTAAACTGAACGAGGAGACTTTGGCGTTTGTAATATTAGTTATGAATTATTTCCTATCAGAGATTACTTGCCCTAATAAAAGTTGAAAGGGATTAAAATTTTTGCTTGAAAATTAATTATTTCCTCTCAGCCTACTTCCCAGAACAGGCTTTTAATAACTTTTATTATTTTCCGTGATTTTCATTTCAATCTACATCAAAGTTATGTTTTAATTTCATTATCGTAATAAAAATATCACAATCCCGTTAATAACTTTAATTCGTTACCTAATGGGTTTTAATAAATTGGTAAATTATTTTTAATCCGAAAAGTAAAATTTGTTTTTTGAGTTAAGTTATATTATGTTGAAAGAAAATTACTAAATCTTTCCATCGTATGATTTTTGATAAATCATGGTGGATGGTGGACGGAGAAGCATTATGTTTGGGTCACAATAATAGGATTTACAGATCTCGTATGCATCAAAAGTATAACATGATAGACGTTATACGAAATTTTTTGAGATATTAGGGTAAGGTATATTTATTTAAGGTACTAATGACGTATTTGAAAAATTCACAAACAATTGTGGAATCAAAAGTAGGGTATAATTTATATCCATTAGGCGTTTTTTCTTTTTATTATACCTATTGTAAATTTATGAAAAAATAACACAGGTAATAAAAAGGCTATTCAGATTTTGGTATTAAAAGTATAATTTGAAAGCCGTTCCAAAAAAAATGCACATTTTAATATAAAATATAAATCTATGAAAAGACGAGTAATATAACGAACTTATAAGTATAATATATAAAAATTATTTCCTAAGCGTTCGCATAACAATTACACATTAACCAGCTGGGCTATAATAATATACAACTACATAGCTTATTGGTAACAATTCAAGCGCTTCGGGGCAAACCAATAATTTGGGGTACCCCGGGAGACTATTCGAACTATTTCGATCAATTTACATGCTGTGATTCGGACCCTTGAATTTCTATGTTATTTTAACTTAGTCCCTTGTAAATTAACTAATATTAATTACCAGCTGCGATAGTTGATCGGGAATGTTATAGTGGCAATGAAGTAATATTGTAAAGGGTCTTTTATAATAAACTAGCTATTGTCAGTAGCTACGCTCGAAATACAATGTCCCATGCTGCCCTGGTAGTGAAAAGGCGGTTTCGAGAAAATGGCACTTAAATATATTTATTTTGTGCCATTTTCTCGAAATCGCCTTTTCTGACTGACTGCTCTATTAATTAGCCAGATATATACGAGATTTCGAGTAAATTGCACTTAAAGAAAAATCTTGTAAGTGGCATTTTCTCAAAACCGCCTTTTCTGACTTACTGGTCTATTACTTACCAGGGCAACATGGTAAGACTACTTTTTCGGGATATAAGTAGTAGCCTGGTGTTAATGTAGAGTGTGAAATTGTACAATTGATTTAATTTTTAATAATAACACAAGGATTTAAAAAAAATATCCAAGTAAGGAAGATATTGGAAAGTATAATAATTCTGAAATCTCGTCCAATCAACACACTGTAGACTTCAGTTCAGAGTTGTATTAAAAGTACATATTTAAATTTCGTTCTTTCTTCTCCGTGAGAAGAAGTTTTATGGACCAGGTGAAGGAGAAAGTGATGGTCGTGTCGTATCAGGAGGTCAAGAGAAGGGCGGAGTGCAGAGAGCAATGAAGAAAGCTCGACCGACAAGAGCGAAGCTCTTCAGAAGAAGAAGTAAAGCGTAATAGCAATGTCATTAGAGCCAAATATAATCCCAAAGAAAGAGAATAATGCTCGTGAGAATGTCGATTAAAAAACGAACTACGCCAAATCCCGCTAAAGCACTAAAACAAATCATAAATAACATAATATTACAGTAATAAATAACGGTACACCCCTAATTTTAGCGCTTGTTGCAGTCCAACCCTACGTTTAAATCCGCCATTGTATTGCACAATAACCCCGGCATGTTTAGAAGTATAAAAAGACATTTGAGATTATTACATCTTCCACGTTTAATTGTACACAATGGTTAGCAACAAAGGACATTTGTTAAAAAACTGGTTGTCTATACGCTAATTTAAATAAATGTTTAACTCAACCATTACCATAGGGGTTAAATTATTGAAACTAAGATTAATGATAATGGTTAGGGTTGTGCAATCTGGAATTGTGGCATATTAATTTATCAATTTCTAGCTCTTTGATCGAGAAACTGGCTATTAGCTGCATGTAGATTGTACGTCTTGAGCAGTAGATTAGTAGAATATTGAAATTAAATCATAACTGGAGCCTATTCACAAAATATTAAGTATATTAAATAAAATACAATAATTCTGACGTATCTATCTTCTAGTGTGGAATTTGATAATCAGTTTTGTTCTATTTTGTAATGTACCTACCTAATTATTTAATTATATTATTTTACTTGTATTTTATATGCATTAAATAATCTGTTTGATAAAAGTCACAGGACAACACTTCACTCGGCCAAACAGGACAATCGACAACTACATATTATTTGTATTATATCAACAGTATAGAAATCCGGTTTACACTGCAGATTTTTATTCGTAAGAACAATCTAGGTCAATAAAATAGAGTAACCGAGAGATTTACCAGATGGTTAGTTAATCATCCGCTCAGACACCGTTAATCTTGATTTAATTCTAGTTCGTGTAAACTGATGCAACAAGATCATTACTTTGGATACGGCAGAACCGGAATTCCTCAATTTGTATCAAATTGGTGAGCGTCTAGTCATAAAAATGGCGGATGTTGCTACTCTAAAAATAGATGTAGATTGTGATCATAGAACAGTGGAGTTAGCAGGAACTGTTTACATCTACGTATTCGTAATTTCTTCGAAAGAGAACTGTATATTATGTGTACATTCTTACAAACTTTCTCGTTTATAACTTTAGTAGGTAGTAGGAAGTAGAATTATTATCTTACGTCCGTATCAAAAAAAACTTTCACAGTCAAAATACGACATTTTGACACTGTTGACTATAGAGTCTATTATAGTCTATTATAGTCTATAGTTTATTCATAGACACCAACAATAATAAATCATTGTATTGTATTCGCATCACTAACTAGTCTATGGTTGTGTCATAGACGGGTTTGTTTACGCTTGTGTTAAAATTAAACGGGACGTATTATAATCTGTGGCATTCGTCGATGACATAAATTGGATGTTATCTTCTTAACTCGATACATTAAGTCATCACACGTTATATTTAAAAAAAAAGTTTTCTTAAGGTTGAATAATTTTTAGGCCCGTATTAATAAGTCTTTAACTCGGTCTCAAGAATTGCGATCGCATCCAAGTGACACATGAATTCGCTTGTCATTTAGCGAACCTTATGTCAAATCCCATATATTTTGTTTTCGAACTTCGTAAGCGATAATTAGCGATGGCATCATGAATCAGGGCCCAGAACCTTATTTGACAGATAAAATAGCGTCTCAATTCACTTCATAGGTTCTCAAGTAGGGGTTGCAATTGCAAGTCTTGTGACGGAGTTTGAGACTTATTTATTAATACGGGCCTAAAAATCATTCAATCGTCACCTTAAGAAAACACCGCACCGCGTTTCGATGTGATCTGACCCTTTCATAATCACCAGAAGGGTTTGTTTTCCGGTACCTCGCTCCCTTCCATAAACAAACTTATATCGATCTAATGTAAACATAATCGTAAATTTCGCTTACAGCTACAGGATCTGACATAAAATCGAGATTTGCTGTTCTCTTGATTTAATCATGGTTTATTGTATGTTTATGACGCTTGGTAAACAAAAGATACAAATCTTTGTATTATTGGTCCTTCGAGAAAGCTAGAAAGAGATACCTTCAATAATCTTCCACTATAAGGTAGTGTTCTCTTTTAAATTTGCAATTATAGCAAGAAATTGTATGTGATTAATAGCATGTGTATAAAATATATTTGTAAAAATTATAATACATACCTACCAAGATTTTTAAGATGGAGATAATCCGTTGCCCATGGATGAAACAGTATCATAGTTTACAGAATAATAGTAATAATAATTGTTATTAAGTAAGAAAAAGAAAACGTATTCCAAAATAAAATCACCACACCAGCATTAAAATCAAATCGAAATCAGTTACCAAGTCGAGAGTCGATAATCAAATATCAAAACACAGTAAAAAAATAGTCCTTCTTATGAAGTCGGTCAAAGAACACTTAGCAAATGATTTTTTTAGTTATACCGGTTTTCTGCTATACTTTTGTTCGATGAAAATTACAATGCAGTAAAAATACAAACATGATTTACAAGTACAAGTTAACACGAAAACAACCATAATGCGACCATAAAAATAATTAGAGTAGAAGTTTGCACAGGGGCAGTTGCTATGTAAACTAGTACACGTATTGATCGTATCAAAGTTATCATTATGGCGGTCGTTTGCATGAAATAATGCTTAATTTCAATTTTGAGTGCATTAAAACTGGAAGTATGTCGCCGCCATTAAGGCACTGCACACATTTTTATTACTTTTATCGTTTGTTTGGAGTTTTTTTTAATATAACCATGACTAACTGTGTACGAGTTAAGAAGATAACATCCAATTTGTGTCATCGAAAAAGTTACGAAAGTCACAGATGACTACAGTACGTTCCGTTTAATTTTAACGTAAACGTAAACAAAACAGTCTATGACACAACTATAGACTAGTTCGTTTTGCGAATACAATACAATGATTATTGTTGAATATACTATTGACTTTAATATTTAACAGTCAACAGTGACAAATAAAATGTCGTATTTTGACTATTAAAGTATTTTATTTGATATTTAAATTTATTTATAAGTGCCTAATAATACTTTTTCATGATCGGTCAGTGAGTGAGTGAGTTAGAGAGTCAATGACAAAATTAAGAAACTTTGACAAGTTATTTCTGTTTCAAATATAATAAAATTTAAAATATACCTACAATATTTATACAATGCCTGCCTGGTTACTAAAAATGCAGGCTTCTAGTTTTATCTACAACGCAGTTATAGAGGATCGAAAAAGGCCTGAACTGTTTCTTGAATAGTATGGTAGTAAGAACTGCCGTGCCCCCAGATGAGTTACCACAAACTATTCCTCAGCAGCCGCCATACTACCTATTGCTACCAAAATACCTCTAACTATAACGCCACATTGGATGATAATATATACAGGGTATAAAATAAGTAAGTCATAATACTTTTGGGTTTGTATGTGCATCCAATGTAGAGTTTATTGTGAAAGTACCAGCGCTGAAATACTTAGTTTTACTTTCTTGTTTGTATGAGAAATGGCCCAACATCATGAATTTTCCCATACAATAATTAAAAAAAAAAGTGAGCTACTTTTTTTTCAGCGCTGGTACTTTCACAGAAAACCCTATATATCCATACACACTCTACTATTATCGCTCACTTATTTTACAGCCTTGTATGTCCTCAATAATAACACACAACTTTTTTACACTTTTCCACTTTTTATTACGTGTTAATAAGTTTTTAGAAAAAACACGACCGGTGTACACTGTATGTCCTGTATGTGCCCTTTAAAGTGTGCGCTTGTCCTTATCTTTGATATATTATCGTCACGGATCAGACCACCCCGGGGTGCATCGCTGACTTCGATGTATTGATTATGCTAATTTTATTATCGAAATTTCATCAGTCGGGCAAAAATGCTCTATATATCGCTCCAAAAATGCTCAGTCGAGCAATTTTTGTAATATTAACATACTGTAAAGCAATAAATGTAAATGTTGTTACGCGTCATTTGGTATAGGTTTGGAACATACCATGTTATTATGGTACTAATGTGGTAAGGGTTCGTACTTCGTACTATGATACATTGGTAGACTAATAAATAGTTTTAATGTTTATGAGTTTAGTTGGCAATGGTTTTGGTATTGCAGATCTACTGGGTCTCAACACTCAGGTTACTATCAATATATTAGATATCCATCTATAGTACGTCCGAGATAAATTTAACCTAAACGTAAACAAATCAAAAAACACCGAAATTTTCACATATTTACTTATTGTGCACACTTATCAACACTTTCACCGGAATGTATAAGGATTACACTTCATTATCCAATACATTTTAAAACAATTAAACAATAATTAATATGTTTAAACATCGAATGACAATCTTTCACAGAAAAAATACGCCATTTTGACACTGCCGATTGTAGAACATAAGCCTATAGTCTATGGATTCATAGCACACAAAAATTATTATATTAATATTGGCCAATTGTCATCACTGATGAGTCTATGGTTGTGTCATAGACGGGTTTGCTTACGTTTAGGTTAAATTTATCTCGCACGTACTATACTTACTATTAGAAAAATGTTGGTCGCACTGTCTGTCCTAAGAAAAGTCAATATAACGCTATATTTTAAGTTTATTGAATACTTATTACAATGTTATATTGATTTATGGCAAATGAATTATTGTTTATCAATTTATAATGATCCTGAACAAGAAACAAGTTTAATAAAAGCTAACGGTAATAAAATCTAAAATATGCTAATTCTGGTAATGAACTTAACCAAAATTAAAGGCATTGAAGGATCAGGTGATTTTCAGATAAGTTTATTGGCGTCTTTGGGATTCCGAATTCGAAGGATAAAATAAGATTACGAAAAGACGGACAGACATTCTCACTGTCTCACTACACTCCTCCGTTTACGTCCTTCTGTTTGTCCGTCTGTCACTGGGCTGTATCACGTGAATCATGATAGCTATTTCAGCCATGACGTCATGTATGCCCCCCAAGTATTTGATGGAGCGAAGCGTCAGCGAGAAATGTTTGCAAAAACGGAGAAAATATTCACATTTGAGGACTCTCGTTGCGTGCGCTGCATAGACGGTCACTCAAAAACCACGCGAACGAAGTCGCGGGGACAGCTAGTAAATGTTTCTATGCTCAACGAAGGCCAAGTGCGAGTCGAAATAACGCAATTTCGACTCGCACTTGGCCATTTTAAATGTGTGATTTCGCACTTGGCCGATCGCACGAAACACTACGTGTGCAATTCTGACTCGGAATAGGCCGTTTTTTATTTTTAATTGTTTCAATTGTGTTAATATATATAAAGTAGCTTAACCCGTGAGAAGGCGCGCCTCATCTTGTTACACAGAGAGGCGCGCGCGAGCAAATTGCTCACACTAATTTAAATACTTATTAATCTAGTGTTGCGGTAGTTATTGGCGTATAACTGATGTTAATTAATAAAACAAGGTTTAATCAACAAGAAATTATGACTTTTAATAAAAATTTTAAAACATAAATGAACTTCGTAGGCAAATTACTAAACAACTTAATAATATTTTCTTATTTTAATCAGTTTGCAAAAAAATCACATTAAAAAATCTTGCATAAAATGTACTTAAAAATTTTACTCTCCCATAAGATGTCCACAGGTGTGACTCTCAAAACACATTGTACACATATATGTAACATGTTCCGTGCAGAGTAATTCCTAGCTCAAAGAGCATGCTTTTTTCGAGGGTCTATTCGCACTCCTGGGACATATAGAACTCCCGTGTTTGTGTCGTGAGGACTGTGAATAACAGAATCATGGCTTTCTATGCTATCAACACGAATTTCTTCTTCATTATTAAAATCCGCATCCAATTCCCCATCAGAATCAGAGAATTGGAAGAGTTCAACCACGAACTAATATGTGCCTGCATTTGATCGTTCATTTTATTTGTGTATTGAAGCTAAAATAAAAAAAATGTTATGTACATATCATTTACTTATTATTTAAACATTATAATACATATTAATAACACAGTACTTAAGAAAATACAATAATAATTTATTTTCTTCGAAAAATAAATACTTACACGGGTGGGCGCGTAATGAGCAAATTGCCGCACAATGGTACGCGGTCACCACAAAAGCCTCGCTGCGCAGGCGCAACGGAACTGACCGACACGAGAGTTGCATCAGGGGAAGGAGGATAAATAGTTAGGAAGGTACCTAGACACTTAGAACGTTATGGCGTTGGTATCACTAAAAATTTTTGAATTAAATTTTTGTGTGAGCAAATTGCTCATAGGGCGCCTTCTCACGGGTTAAACACCCGTAGAGACTCGTTTACGAATGCCATATCGTTTTACATCAAGAGCATAACCAGCTATAAAAAGTTTACAACCTAACCTATAATACGGTAAAACGTGATTTGGTGTAGGGGCTTCAGTATGTAAAATGTTGCGGTCATTTAAAATATAATTTGACATTTATATGATATTTATTAATAAAAGACACTCCCTCGATCATAACATTGGGAAATAATAGTTAAATGATATTCATAGTAACATTTATCTACCTACAATCTACTTGAATTCTGATAGGTGGATTTTTGCGAGACAATTTTAAGAAGGAACACTTTCACACTATCTCAATCTGGTCTCGTGCTACATTCTTAAGCAACTAATGTGACGGGAACCAGACAACGGAAATATTATATTTAAGACTAGCTGTGCCCGCGACTACGTTCGCGTGGTTTTATATCACTATCGCGATTATCATTTGATTGCTCACGTTGGTTTTTGTTATTATTATTATTTAAGGAACAATTCTTTCATACATATTTTTTGAGTAACGAAAGTCCTCAAATGTGAATAATTTTCCCCGTTTTTGCAACATTTCCCACTGACGCTTCGCTCCTGTTAGTCGCAGCGTAATGTAGTCCATTTATAGAGGAAGGCTTTAGGCTATATAAGCCTACTGTATTATATTTATAGAGGAAGGCTTTAGGCTATATAAGCCTAAAGCCTTCCTCTATAAATGGACTATTCAACAAAAAAAGATTTTTTTTAATCGGACCAGTAGTTCCTGAGATTAGCGCGTTTAAACAACACACAAACTCTTCCGCTTTATAATATTAGTATAGATTTTCATTACATTAAAATAGCCATTAATAAATATCCATTTTGTTCCTTTGGCGGGGTCCGAACCTTTGGGTAAAGCACTAACGCGTCACTGAGTCACACAAGTCGGCAAAGTAAAATTATTGGTAAAATGTATTTTACCATACGCTTATAATTTAGATACTAATATCTAAATTATAAGCGTGAGATGTTGGAGAAAGAAAGAAAAAAAGAAAAAAGGAAACAGAGGGAATATATCCGGAAATGGGAAGAAGCGTTTCCGCAGACATTTTAATTATTTTAACACTTCGCTCGCCAACACGACTGTCGAGCGTGACGACTGTCGAGTGTAGACAACTAACAGCATGAAATACTTTAAGGAGGCTTATGTCTAGTGGATGACGTAGCTAAAATGATGAAACTATAAGCTCGTTTCATCAATTCATCAATCTGTACCCTTTGCAAAATACAACTCTAATAGCCACAGACTTGCAAAATTCAACCCTGAAATAGGGACGGACTTTTTAAGCGCCCAAAAAACATAGCTGGAATTCCAGTCGGAAATTCGAATATAACATTACACAAAGCTTATCGCGTTAAAGCGAGCTGCGTCTATAAACGCACAAAGGCCTGACAATATTCATTGCTGTGTAAAGCCAGCTTAATTCCGGCTCAATGGTGTGGACCTGTCATGGTCTCTGTCAAATATTAGCTGCTGCAAATACCGAGTTAAGAATAAAATATTTTCGGGTTACTTCTTTTGATAGTCTTTGATCGATCAATCTGAATGTTTTGTGAGACGCTTTTACAAAAAGTATAAAAATGTACGACTTACATAACAGTCATCTATACTAATACTATAAAGCGGAAGAGTTTGCTTGTTTGTTTGTTTAAACAAACAAGCAAACTCTTCCGCTTTCTTAAAGCTCTTCCGCTTTTTTAAAGCGCGTTTGCGCTAATCTTAGGAACTACTGGTCCAATTTGAAAAATTCATTTTTGTTGGATAGTCCATATATAGAGGATGTCTATATAACATTACGCTGCGACGAATAGGAGCTTCGTTAAGTGCGCTGCATAAATGTTTTAAGTAGCTCAAGAACCACGCGAACGAAGTCACGGGAACATCTAGTTTAAAATATCTAGTTTTTGTCCGCGACTTAACTCTTATTAAGTCAGTATTCAACTCTATTTTTTCAGGATATAACGCCTGTTTGAAGCCGAAGCCTAAGTTACTACATAATAATATATTATACCAAATTTAATGAAAATCCCTGTCGTAGTTTTTTTTTTCAAAGAGTACCAAACATCCATCCATGTTCACAAACTTAAACATTTATATTATATGCTACCATTCAAATTGAATCCTGCCATTTATATTTGTAGTAAGATAGAGTTGCGATGTTTTAAAAAATTGATTTATGTTTAAAACGATTAGAACAATTATTTCATGCTTACGAAGAAAGTGATTGCTGAAAAATGTTTTTATTGTTAATTAAGAAGTGCGTAGCTCAAAGGCTATGCTTTTGGTGATATAACTGAAACCTTAAGCATTTTTCGCACGGTGCGTCTCAGATTTACATACACATGACTGATTCTGAGTCACAGGTATTCTAAGTCTGATATCAACCTGCTTTTTGTTGCAAGTTCTCGTGGGAATTTGTTTTTCATAAGAAGCCCCAAAAGATTTGCTTGAGTTTTATGGATTTCTTTGTCGTTTTAAGAAAAAAGGCTAAGTGTGAGCTGAACTCTTACACAAAGGCTTACGTACCATACTAATATATTCGATTATATTGCTAGTGATCACAAAGTAGATAAATAATAAAGAGCAGTACAGACAGTACAGTATCGATCAAAAAACTCTCAGAAAATAATAAAATTATTTGGTTTTAATGTTTTTTTTGTAAATAATAAGAAGTCTTTATTTTTTTAAGTTACATTTTTAAGACATGCAGCCCATCAAACTGCGTAGCAATTATTTGTTGTAAAAGCACCGACATAAATACGAGTACATCATCTGTGAAAAAAATTAACTGTCTAGCTATCACGGTATGAGATACAGCGTAGTGACAAAGGAATGGACAGCGAAATATTAGGCCATGGTGATTGGTGAGGGTACCAAAAGGCGTAAAACTAAAACGTACACATTACACAACAAATAGCAATTCGTTATTTGGAATTAAAAATAATTACAAATTTTTAAGGAAAGACTGAGGACAACACTTTAAAAAGTAACTTCAAAACTTTGAGTCTGTTTTATTATTATTATTAGGTATCAAATACAATAATTGCCCTAGTGAGAAAGGCCCATAATGAAACCACATCGAATTTACGATTGGATATTTTGGTTCAAACCGCCTATGGATTTCAGCCTGTTTTATATGACAGAGATTGAGTGTGATTGGCCCTGAATATGTGACATATGTTTACAGAGGTGTATTTGTATCTGGTTAATTGAAATAAGCCAAATCTTCGAATGAAGACTGCCACAATAAATATCAACGAGGAAAATATATGACGTAACAAGCTTTACTTCTTTGTACTTTACTAGCTCAAAAGTACAGTAATAAAGTTCTCCTTGGGGCCGACGTTGCATTAGTGATTCCTCTGGTGTTGCCCATGTTCATAGGCGACGGTGACCGCTTACCATCAGGTGGGCCGTCTGCTTTTTTTTAGCCTTATAAATACCCTAATATACTACATAACATACAAAAAATAATACGTGAAGTTGGTATTAAGTTAAATACTAGGGATATTGTTTATGGAATCAGGCGATACTTTGCGGAAATCCATAGCAAAAAATTTAAATAATATATTATATCTAGCAATATCCTGCGAAACAATTATAACCACAACCTGCAAGCAGATGAGTGAGTGTACGCATATGCATGCGTTTGATGCGTACACTCACTCATCTGCTTGCAGGGATATGTTATCCCACATCAAATCCCCAATTATATTGGTATAGTTAAACCGATTGCGTACCAGAGGATGGACAACAACGTCGCTGCGATTGGCTCAGAACAAGATGGTGCGATGAGCTGGACGCAGACCAGGTCATGCTGGCCAGCGGTAACGAAGGAAAAATATACCTAGAGGATATTGGGGGGAGGGACTTGCTTAGCAGAGGGACAGCTTAGTCCCGATTTCACCAACGCATGTTAGTGATAACAGCTTGTTAAATTACCATGCCTTCTCATTCTTTGATAGGAATAACGAGAGGAACAAAATGATATTTAACGAAGGATTAACTTTAACATTGCTTGGTGAAACGCGCCTTGGGCTAGTAGAAAAATACTTGAGTGGATAATAATAATTGGTATCAAAATTCAAATTAAGTAACGAACTTACTTTAGTTAGGTTCAACTTTAAAAGAAAACACAATCTCAATTTAAATAAATGTTTAACGCGATTCTACCGGGCAAAGAGCTAAGTGTCCCGAAAGTAGCATTTGGGGCCTCTTTAGCATGTAAAGCGTCCCCTAAATGTCAGTTTAGGAGAAAGCAAAGGGTATAGAACTGTTGATTTTTGCGAATTCGTTTTATTTTCGTCTTATCAGTTATCACACTAATCTATAGGTATACCTTATGTATAAAAATGAATTGCTGTTCGTTAGTATCACTAAAACTCGGGAACGGCTGAACGGATTCGACTATTTTTGGTCTTGAAATATTCGTGGAAGTCCAGGGAATGTTTAAACGGTTATTTTTTTTTTGCTCAACGAAGTGGGCACGGGTCAGCTAAAAGTATTATATATATGTGTGTGTGTTCGTTACTCTGACTGTTATTCTCACAACAACCAACCGAACAACCTCGATTAGGCTACTTTTATCTGGAAAAGTGCAGTATTCTCATGTTTGGTTGTTAACATTAATAACACTTTTATTATAATAAGCACATGAAAACTTCTTGTTTCATCAAGATTCGAATCCAACCTCTCGGGGTGAGTAACTACGCGCGCCATGACTAACGTCCGAAATTAATAAATCCAATTTTAGCAATTTGAGATTTTAGCAATTTAAGTTCGAACATGACACTTGTGCATTTTAATATTATGTCTAAACGAAATACGTCCATCTTTAGATCGTCTTTTGACAGATTTTCAATCTCAAAGTGCAATCCCCGAAATTTATCGGATAGCAATATGAGATTGAAAATCTGTCAAGAAACGATCTAAAGATAGACTTATTTGGCAGATTGCATAATATTCACTTGCACTGTCATATTCGAACACAGGTCATTCTTTAATCTGCTATCCGCCCCCCGAATCAAAATTGATTATTAATTTCGGGCGTAAGTTCACCGTGATGATAGTTGGATCACGACGAAATCAAACATGGCCGCGCTATTTATGGACACGTCTGCAACTTATCACTACACCGTTGACAACTATTTTTGGCTAACAAGCTGGAAGATTAACGTTCAGGAAGAGATTTTATAAATGTTTTTTCGTGAAATGTGAGCTTAATTATGCTAACATATTCCAGGACAGGCGTATTAGGGGTTTTAGAGTTTTTTCTTATTAGGATTAAAACGTGAACTATATGGCACACTGACTACAAGTGTTGTGAGCAAGAATAGAATAATCACATTTTTTTTATAATTTAGGTAATATATAATATCTGTGGACGGAAGTAGAAGTTTCGATTGCGATTGTTTTATATATACAGGCCTATAGGACTTAAGCTCAACTCATACAGAGTAATATAAAATCGAAGCGTCAAATTTCTTACATACAGCATAATATATTTTTATTAAGTATATATTTTTAAACTTCTTAAAATACCAACTATATATTTTTACCCGATTTCGGCGAAGCCAAAAGGAATACTGACGATATTGGAAGTCTTTCTATTATTAAAGTACAAATTTGTATGATGGAAAATGTGTTACAAACATACACGCACTTGACAAACAAAGACGAAACGGCGACGCTCGCTAATATATTTTGATAATACGAATTTAATATTTGCGACTATATAAATAAACATAATGCTATAGGTGAAAATACTTATATTTGACTCTATACTAATGTTTATAATAATACTTGTCGACCTCCGTAGCGCAGTGGTTGAGCGCGTTGGTGCTCGAACGAGAGGTCACGGGTTTGAATCCCGCCGAGGGAACAAAAAGTTTTCAATGTTCCTGGGTCATGGATATATTATTACATTCGTGTATAATATTTTAAATATGTGTATAGTATAAAAGTATTAAACATATTTCTGTTGTCTGGTACCTGTAACACAAGTTCTTCGGATACTTAGCACAGGGCATTGACGTGGTGTGAAGCTTCCATAGATATAAAAAAAAGTGGGTGAGGCCTTATTACCTAACTAAAATCCTATTCTCTTCTCCTTATTTTTCATTTTAACACCGCTTTATTTGTTTTACGAACCCTTACATAAGCCATAGATATATACCTATATAAACAAAAAACACTAACCAAAAATTCGATATGCGAACAGTAAAAAATCTAATAAAAGTCCCAGCACGACTTCACAATAAACCTAATGATCGCTATGCGGTGTAGATGTGTCGTTTTAATTCGAATAAATCAAAGCGACCCTAAATTAAACAGGGCCAGTACAAACAGAAAGTACCGGGGCAGCATAATAAGGGGTTGCCATTGCAAAAAACGGCACACGCGATAATAATCTACTAGCAGTGTTCTTGCCCGACCACGGCGAAGCTGAAAGGGAGGGTAATGATTACTCCAGTCCATATGTTTAAAATATAAATATACCGGGTGTTTCATAGTTCGTATATCAAGCAGAATATAGTGTGAAGAGATGTACGTAGATCCTTTTTTGTTTTGGCACAACAGAAAATGCTCTACGCGTCATTCTCTTCACACTATATTCGGCTTAATATATAAACCATGAATCAGTATACAGTAAGTACATTTTGATATTGCGCTAGTTTTAGCATCACCCATCTTTGTACAGAAAACACTTTATTAATTCGGAAACAATTAAAATACCTTATGTATAAGCCATAGCACATAGTATGGAAATAATATAAAATAAAAAAGTAGTCCTTGCATCCGTTATTGGATGATTTATACAGTATTCGCCGAGCGAAGTAACTTGTCATTAAATACTGTAGTGCCTGAGACAGGTGGTTTTAAATGTCGCATGGTTGCTCAGCACATACGGCATTCTCATAACATACTCGGCCTAGTTCAGAGAAGTGACTGGTCAATACGTCTGGGGCCCGCCATGTGCGGGTTTTCTCACAATGCTGTCCTTCACCGTTAGATCGTCCGTATAATGTACTTGAGATCTGAAAAAAGTCTCATTGGCACATGCCACAACCTGTGAACCTGCACCCTTTCGAGTTATAATAAATGGTCTACCCACTACGCTACGGACTATCAAACCAACATCAATGTATACAGGCTATAATATTAATGAGTGATAATAATTTAGGGTGGTTACGGGTCCCGTATGTAGTTTTCTGTGAAAGTACCAGCGCTGAAAGAGGACATTTTTTTAACTTCTTGTATGAGCAATTTCATTAAGTTAGGGCATTTCTCATAGAAACATGAAAGTCAAAAGTACTTTCACAGTATACTCTACATAGAAGGCACATACCCTAAAGTATTATCGCTCATTTATTTTATACCTTGTATAATGCGTTCAATGTACGGAGTCGGTAAGGTATATTGCCGACTTGATGACGTCATAAATTGCACTCATTAACTCACCACGTGCCATTAAAATAAAACCTTTAACGACAAAATAAATTATCCAAGATATTACTACCGTAATTAACTTATACCCTGTCTATTTGGAATACCCCCTTATACGGCATATTAAAATCTTTACGCTAAATTTATGTTATCATATTTATACAAGGTGTAAACTAAATGTGTAATAATACTTTAGGGTGTGCATGTGCTTCCTATGTATTTATTTAACAACTTATTGTACACTTAACAATAGTACAAATTACAGAGAAAGACGACACAAAGGTAACTACTGCTTATTTCTGAAAGAAATTTCTTCCAGCAGCCCTACGTAAGAGATATGGGATAAAAGATATCAGTATGTAAAGTATACTGTGAAAGTACCAGCGCTAAAAAACTTACTTTTGACTTTCATGTTTCTATGAGTAATGCAACATAATATAATGACAAACTCTGTAGCGCAGTGATTGAGCGTGTTGATGCTCAAGCGGAGGTAGCAGGTTTGAATCCCGTCAAAGGACCATGTGTAACCTGTGTATGCTGGAAGTAGCCGAAACGCCAAGGAATCTTTTCTCTACTATAGTGCCACAGCATGTATAAGGGTCCATTTTAACGTCCAATAATAAACACTTCTAGTTAATCGTATTGGCTTTATTCACGTAGATAATATATACAATATCTTATCACTAGGTACATAGGTCTCACCTTTATGGCCTCTACCAGAGGACTAATATAGAGACTAAGACAAGTGTCATTGTCAAATGACATATTTGACATTACATTGTTTTAAACCTAATACATAATATGTAGTATAGCATTGTAGCTCAGTTTTGTTGTGTGGACCGACAACCTAGCATGTAGTTTGTATACAAAATCCGTGACATCAAAACATAAGCCAAAAACAAACTATATGGTCATAATGACCCTCCTTAAAAATAAAGGACAAAATTGAGTGTATTTTATCATTATTATAAATGTATTTAAAGTTAGGAGTTAAGCTTAAGCCGGTTATGTCCCTCCCTATTTTCTGATGGAGATTTACGTCAGGGATCAAAAGTTCCACAACCCCTGATATTTTTGTGTATGTGGTTGCTCTAACTAGGAACCATGGATTTTCATGTTGCTTAAATTAAAAAAAATAGAAAAATAATACGTATAAAAACATAAAACATACTTTTGGAACAACCTCTATGTGACAATTAAAAAATCGTTGGTCGTGTCACTATCATCATCGTAATTATACATATCGTACTATAGCATATTTAAGCATGTATCTTCTTTCTTGTTTGAAACCTAAACAGGCTTAAAAACTAAATATTTTGTTGTTCCAACGCGATACTCAAACCCACGACCTCCAGATCCAAATGCTAAGTTTCCAACAATTAGACCACGTGTTATTTTTTTACATAATTATATAAAGGGTGCAAAAAGAACAGTAATTATAACTTTGAGATTTCCTAATTTTGGAAATCTATTTTTTTTGTCCAAAACTAAATATTTTTCTGCCTCAAGTTTTTATTTTTTATTTTTTGTAAAAAAAATACTTACAGTCTAGAATAAGAAAAGGTAGTATAATCAAATATCAAAGTTATAGTAGTGATTGTTCCTTTTACACCCGTTATATTATGTAGCGGTAGTAACATTAATTTGATACAAGATAGTCTGGTTACATATAAAATAGTAATTCTGTCTTCATTCACTAGGGCAGTTATTTTGCAATAAACGTTGTTGTGTTTGTTTTGGGATCGTGCGCTTAGCAAATATTTTCCTACCCTGTACTTGTATAAACAGCTATAGAAGTAATCTCATTCTGTCGACTAATCCGCTAAGTACCGTCGTATTTATGAATAGAATCCTATTTTTCTCCTCATATTTTTTCCTTTTGTTTATGTATGTTTTGTAAAAATAAAGTCGCGTTTCTGCGTTAGATCGTAATAAGCTTAATAAGCAATAGTAAGCTCAGTTTGCCATCATTATTTTCAATGATTTTTCGACCATGAAGTGAAAAATCCAAATTTATGGTATTGATAATTAAATATTTATTTATTTATTTATTAAAATAGTTAGTTAAGACGGGTGACCCCAAATACATTAATTAACTCATATCTAAGTACAATTAAAACGTACTAACAAATTATTAACTGAGTAATTAGCAACACAATATACATTTAGATTACAATTGACTAACTATAGAAGAAACTCTTTGATACTTTCCCTCACAAAATTTCAAACAAACTTTCTTGACATCCATCCACTTATCAGTAAACTCATCACACACAAATATCTATGTATGCTTCACACTACGTCAATCTGGCCCCATGCTAAGTATACGAAGAACTTGTGTTACTATTACCAGACAACGGAAATATATTTGATACTTTTATACTATACACAATGTGATATTTAAGATTTTTTTAGGGCGTTAGCGATATAGGTTTTAGCGATTTATGGCAAAGCACAGCGCTGAGAGTTATCTTATGATATTATAGTTTACAGCCTTCTAAGCTTTATTCACGTTGGGTCATTTCACAGGCTGATTTTGTGTATGGGCTTGTAATCTATTATAAAAAAACTCTCATTTATGTTACGCCATTTGTTTGTTGTCTTTTTTAATTCACATTATTTTTTACGAACTCTTAAGAATTTCCTTATATCATTTTTCGACGAAATCTAAGGTAAGGTTTAGTTACAACCTTATATTATTATATGTATATAAGGTTGTAACTAAAAATTAACTAATCATCAAGGCATTCGGATTTCAGTTATTAATACAGAATACAGAATAATAAATAGCGATTCTGATTCACTGAGAGCCCAAAAAGTTTTATTATCATTTAATAAAAGTGCGGTTATGAATCAGACAACGGTTTTTGAGTTAATCATGTCAAATTAACGCGAAATGTTAAGTTTGAACCGAAAATAAATGTATCATAATAATGTGTTTGATAAGTAAGATCAGTGTGGACATTCTGTGTTTATTGTCCTTAATGTTTGTTAGTGATAATAATAATTATACTCGAATAAGTTACATTTTCTTTACAACATTATTTAGGGAATTAATTAAAAAAGATTTTTTTTCGAGTAAATATTTTTTAATTCTGATTTAGATTTCCAATGGATAGATTTTGTGAAAAATATTGGTTTTTTTTTGCATAATTAATATTTGCATAAATATTTTTAAAAATATTTTATTTATGTATACATATAGCTACCTAATATAAAATGAAATACAATACTATTAATTTCCTTTATCACGTTATTGTGTAACATGAAATGGGAACGAAATGCTAACGTACCGATAAACAAAAGCTGAGATGATGGCCAAAAAAATTGTTGGCAAACATCCGATTTTAACTCCTTTGTGTTTATTACGTGTAAGCTGTATGTCGCTGAACTCATTTATTACTTTTATTATTTGGCAAAATAGGTCGTGACCTTTTTTTAGCAACTTAAATATAACTTTGTGTATTAAACTATTATGTACGAGTAGTTAATATCTTTTTATTACCCGACTCCGGGGAAGGTAAAAAGCAAGGTATCTTAGTTCAACTATAGTTCTTAAACTACTAGTAGGATTTTAATAAATAAGGCGTATATATGTTGGTATTAAAATTAAAATCAACAAAAGAAAAAAGTTTTCGTCGTCGATTTAAAGTTTTTTATAAGAATTGTGATTGTTTGTTATTGAATTATAATTATGATTAAAGAATATGAATGTTATATTTAACACGTTTGTTTTAATATTCCTGAAATATTGCTTTTACTTTAAAAATTTAAGTAAAATCAATATTTTGTTTAAAAGGTTTATGGTGTATTGTAGAATAAAAAATATATTGTGCCAAATTACACTTTCTTGCTTGGCATGTCCATAACATGCCATCATATTTTGGAAGTTGCAGTCCCCTGCGGTTATTGAGTTAATGGCATCATTTGTGATACTCGGATTCTCAATAGGCTTACCCGACTATACGGGACAATAGGGTTCTGTAGCGAGTGGCAAAAACTTTCACATTCTTAGTCTACTTCGTTGCGACTT
Source organism: Celastrina argiolus (assembly GCA_905187575.2). Taxonomy (NCBI): domain Eukaryota; kingdom Metazoa; phylum Arthropoda; class Insecta; order Lepidoptera; family Lycaenidae; genus Celastrina; species Celastrina argiolus. The sequence goes on from LR994589.1 coordinate 11,259,456, forward strand.
CCAAGTCATTGCGATATGAATGTAAATAAAAAAAATCGACTAGATTAATATATCATTGCATATTATTATATTCATTAGTCGCATTCATTCGTTGCAATTCATAGTTTAATATCTAATATATAAAAATGAATTAAAATCGTTAGTCTCGCTGAAACTCGAGAACGGCTGAACCGATTCGGATATATTTAGTCTTGAAATGTTTGTGGAAGTCCCGGTAAGGTTTAAACGGTTTCTATGCTCAACGAAGTGAGCACGGGTCAGCTATTATTCTTCTTATCTATACTAATATTATAAAGAGGTAACGTTTGATTGTTTGTTTGTTTGTTTGTTTGTTTGAATGGAATAGGCTCTGAAACCACTGAACCAATATGAAAAATTCTTTCACCGTTGGAAAGCTACATTCCTAGCGCTGAACATAGGCTATATTATATGTTTAAAAAAAGTAGGGTTCCTTACTAAAACCCCAAAAATGTAGCCCAAAGTGTAAAAAAACGACCTCCAAAATTTCTTACATCGTGTGCGCTTCGAAAACGGCTTGACCAATTTCGCAATTTTTTTTACGGTATGTTCGTTATTGTCACGAAAAGGTTATTATGAAAGAAAATGTTGAAAAAAATAAGCAGAAAATTATAAAAAAGAAGAAAATACGTGATGGTCACGCGGGGTTTGAACCTGGGCTCGATCGATTCACATCGTTGCCAGTTTATATGACACGGGTGTCATGGTAACATCATTGTTTACAAATGGAAAATAAAAATTATGAAATGCTATAAATACCGTTTTTATATCAGCTTAAACTATTTGGATTAATACAATTATTAGGATTAACAAAAACATGAATCCAAATAGGTAGTTTAAGCTGATATAAATACGGTATGTATAGCATTTCATAATTTTTGTTTTCCATTTGTAAGCAACGTTGTTACCATGACGACGAAGACGTTTGGCTGCGTTTCCATTGACGCGGGGCGAGGCGCACAGGAGCTTGCGGTACCCGAATTGACTAATCACTATGCTCGAAATCTCTGCTCCACTCCGCTTGGGAACCACTAAGTTCCTATGCGCCCCGCTCCGCGTCAGTGGAAACGCCAAGATGGGGGAGGTTTTCCAAATCTATACATCTATACAAATAAATAAAATTGAAGTGTCAGTTTGTAACTTTCAATTAGTTTTTCTAAATGCATATGACATTTTAAACGATATCTTCTGCTTTTATTTTGCATTGGCAACGATATTTAATAAAAAAGAAAATGTAATTTTAAAAAAATTTATCTGTCTGTCAGCGTGTCTCTTTGCTCCGGCTAATCTCTGGAATGGCTGGACCGATTTTAACGAGACTTTCACTGATAGATAGCTAAAGTTATAAGGATTAATTTAGGCTACTTTTCATCATCATCATCATCATCGTCATCTAACTAATGATCACCGAATCGCCTGGACCGACTGTGACGGGAGCATTCACCGGGCTTAGCTTATGTTAGTAGGAGTAATCTATACATCTATATGTATAAAAGTAAGTCGTGTTAGTTAAATTATTTATAACTCAAGAACGGCTTTATCGATATGGCTGAAAATTGGTGAGGAAGTAGTTTAGAGCAAGTAGATGGACATAGGAAAAAGCTGTAAAATGGAATAAATTAAATTTGACAGCGTTTCCGTGAACGTTGCGGGTTCTGCGTTGTGGGTTCCGCGTTGCGGGTCCCGGGTTTCCGTGTTGCGGGTTCCGGGTTCCGGGTTCCGGGTTCCGCGTTGCGGGTTCCGGGTTCCGCGTTGCGGGTTCCGGGTTTCCGTGTTGCGGGTTCCGCGTTGCGGGTTCCGGGTTGCGGGTTCTGGGTTCCCGCGTTGCGGGTTCCGGGTTCCGCGTTGCGGGTTCCGGGTTCCCCGCTGCGGGTTCCGGGTTCCGCGTTGCGGGTTCCGGGTTCCCGCGTTGCGGGTTCCGGGTTCTGCGTTGCGGGTTCCGGGTTCTGCGTTGCGGGTTCCAGGTTCCCGCGTTGCGGGTTCCGGGTTCCCGCGTTGCGGGTTCCGGGTTCCCGCGTTGCGGGTTCCGGGTTCCCGCGTTGCGGGTTCCGGGTTCCGCGTTGCGGGTTCCAGGTTCCCGCGTTGCGGGTTCCGGGTTCCCGCGTTGCGGGTTCCGGGTTGTGGGTTCCGGGTTTCCGTGTTGCGGGTTCCGGGTTCCGCGTTGCGGGTTCCGGGTTCCCGCGTTGCGGGTTCCGGGTTCCCGCGTTGCGGGTTCCGCGTAGCGGGTTTCGGGTTCCCGCGTTGCGGGTTCAGGGTACCCGCGTTGCGGGTCCGGGTTCCCGCGTTGCGGGTCCGGGTTCCCGCGTTGCGGGTCCGGGTTCCCGCGTTGCGGGTTCCGGGTTCCCGCGTTGCGGGTTCCGGGTTCCCGCGTTGCGGGTTCCGGGTTCCCGCATTGCGGGTTCCGGGTTCCCGCGTTGCGGGTTCCGGGTTCCGCGTTGCGGGTTCCGGGTTAGGGTTCCCGCGTTGCGGGTTCCGGGTTCCCGCGTTGCGGGTTCCGGGTTCCCGCGTTGCGGGTTCCGGCGTTTCGGGTTTCGGGTTACCGCGTTGCGGGTTTCACGTTGTTTTTTTTAGTTGAATTTCATCATAAACTCAAATGCTCAACGAAGTGGGCAAGGGTCAGCTAGTAATTATATAAAAATGAATTGCTGTTCGTTATTCTCGCTAAAACTCGAGAACGGCTGAACCGATTTGGCTATTTTTGGTCTTGAAATATTCGTGGAAGTCCATGAAATGTTTAAACGGTTTTTTTAATTATTTTTTTGTGCTCATCGAAGTGGGCAAGGGTCAGCTAGTTGCATATTAATTTATTATAACAATAGGTATAAGATAATGTCCTTAAGGCTGATTTTTCAATTGTCAAATAAGTTTTACATGAGGAATAAATATGTGACTTTAACAGACTTTATATAAAACAAATATAAAATTCACTTGTTAATTCTACAAAAAAAAAAAGTTATCTGGCGGTTGATAAATCATCCCATTAAGCATGATTGGTCTAAAATACTTAATTTATAAGATCGAGTACGAACTCAAATGATGTGTTGCAAGACAAGCAGGTATGTTTTGGGTTTTAATCTTAAAAATAATATAACAAAAGTACAGAACCCCTTACTTTTTTTGACGAATTTACGAGCCAAATGTTGGGCGCAACTGTCGAGGTGACAGGTTGATACAGTAAAACCGTTTCGGTGTACCAGTCAGTGCTAAATAATGCTTTTTTCTGCACAATGCATTCGTAATTGATGCGTAAAAATCTTTTGTTAGATACCACATAAAATGGTAGTGTATTAATAATAATCATAAATGTTGACCGCGATAAATGTCTGTGCCAAATTTCATCAAAATAGTACCTATTAGTAGCCTATATAATGTAAACAAACAAGCTAGCTTTTTATTTATAAAAAAACTTGATTTTTCCTGCAACTTCTCACGCGTAAAATTTAACGGGATCTTTTTTACGAAGTAACCGTACATTTTGCAGCGGTAAAAAATTACCTATGTGTTAATACATTATGCAAGCTACTATTATACGAAATTTTATCAAAATTTGTTAAGTAGTTTTTGCGTAAAAGAGTAACAAACATAGCTCCAAACTTTGCCATATTTTATAGAAAAATAGATGAAAAGAATTAGAATGGTTGTTATAGTTGCGTTGTTAAATATATTATAAAACATTTAAGACTAAGGTTTAAATTTGCAGTGATTTAGGTTATGTTACATTAAGGCCGTGTTTCACCAAGCAATGTTAAGAGGAAACACCACGGTTGAGAGAAATACAAAATAGGTATTTATAAAATCTATTGCTATCTCCCAGTGCCTTAGCTAGCCAGCACTAGCGCGATAGAGACAACTGCAACTTGGACTGAAATTACCTATTAAAAGTACCAGAAATCGACGTTTAGGGGATTTCTGTTTCCTCCTCCAAAACTTAACCGATTTAAATATTTTTTTCTGTATTAGCTAAAAAAAGAATTGAGCTAGGTTCCTATTTTTTGCTTTTGTTGATTATTATAGTCAAATCTGTTTCCTAGATATTTAAACATAGCGGAGAGTCTGGCCATTTTTTTAGGTATTTAAACGTCCATATCTCTTTAAATAATTAATTTATTAAAAAAAGGAAAAAATAGGGACGTACAAACAATATCCATAAATATTCAGAAAAAAAATTGTTACTCTAGAGGTGTTATCCAGGGAGGAAATAGAAATCCCCTAGACCCATATTTTAGTATGGAAAAAATTTCGTGGTGTTTCCTCTTAAAGTTGACGCCTTGTTAAATATCATGTTATGCCTCTCGTATTTCCTGTCAATTAATGAGATGGCATTGTATTTTAACATGGCGTTAACTTTAACATTGCTTGGTGAAACACGGCCTAAAACTTTATAGAATAAATTAACGTCCTATTAAAGATAAAAGCTCAACAAAATCATATATTCATCTTAATTACATCTTATTAACTTTACACGAACGACATACATCACAAATAGCTAATTGTCATACAATTTGACATACAATCAATACGACACGCTCTACAGAATATGCTAAGTCGAGTGTAAATTAAATTAATTGTATGTCCCATTACATCGCACGTCGCTCCGTAATATGTCCAACCTGATTGTCCTGATTCTGAGATGGGAATTACAATGTAAACATGTAGCTGATATAAACAGCCACCCGGTAATTGTAAATGAATATTCTCTAGTAACTTCTTTGAATATTTAAACGGGATTAAAAAACTAAAAAGTAAATTAAAGAATAAAAACCCAACTGCGTTTCTGTGTAATTTTGTAATAAGAAAAAACTGACAAACATTTTAATTTGGCGCCATAAAACAGCCATTTTGTTTTAGGCTTCCCTATCCAAATGGGGGAAAACGGAATCCTATTATAATAATAGCTCCCCTCACCGATTTAGGTGTCGGTAGCCGATTTCATTGAAACCTGGCCAGCTACGTAGGAGTTATTTTATAGTGCCCAAGTGTGTGCGCAATACACGAAGACAATCCCTCTTCCTTTTTTCTCTCATAACCCAGTGGGACGGCAAACCGACACGACTGGCGAGAGAACAGGCGCAGGACCGACTTTTACATGCCCATTCGACACATGGATCATCTTTCTTGTCAGACAATCAGGTGATCAGCCTGTATTGTCCTAACCAAACTTTAAAACATCAGTTTTTGTTGTTCCAACGCGGAATTCGAACCCTCGACCACCGGGTCGAGTGCGAATCTCAGAACCACTAGACCACGGAGGCATTTTTTTTTTCAAATTTCAACCCCATTATGTATAATATAGGTACAGAGGCCAGTGTCTTCCTCCATAATAAAATACATTTATTGATTACTTAATTACAGTCAAAGTAACTTTATTACTACAATAGTAAATTACCCACACGGTTACACTTCACTTTCAAGAGTAATTGTCGAGTGCGATACAATTTTAATGAAACCATGAAAATACACATTTGTGGTAGTTATTATTTAACTCTACCCGCATTTATCGCTTTGTCGCATTACAAGCAGTTGCATTTTAAATGTAATCCAAATCTGTTGTTTGGTTTTGTAAACGTCTGTGGTGAGATATAATTATAATGTGGTATATTTATTAAAATAAACACTCTATAAAAGTTTTTTAAAGTACGTGACGGTTTAGAAGACGTCCGGTGTCCATTACAGATTTTAGGAAACGGCGCGCATTAGGCAGTGTGTAAACCGCCTTAGACTAACATCACATCGCCGATTCTAATACTTTTGAAACATTAATTCTATTGTCAATCTGTCCCACTCACACGTGTCAATTTACGGACATGGGAAATTGTGGAAAAATGTGACGATGACCATGTATATACCAGTTGCGTATTTTAGCTAATAATAATTATTGTAAAACTAGCTGACCCGTGCCCACTTCGTTGAGCATACAAAATTAATAAACGAAACCGTTTAAACATTCCCTGGACTTCCACAAATATTTTAAGACCAAATATACCCAAATCAGTTCAGCCGTTCTCAGTTCAGAGTTTTAGCGAGCAATTCATTTTTATATATAAGACAACTAATACAATGGAAAAAAGTGCAAGTAGTTTATGTTTTACTATATAAAATGAATTTCCACCAAGATTCTACAGTACATTCAATAACACTCACAAAAATGTTCTACTATCTACTTGATAGTAATAGGTTGCAATAGAATATTCAGTGTGTGTTAGACGATATAAAATTCAAATGCACCACAGCTATCAGTGTATAAAGAAAATTTAAACTTTCAAGTAACCCTTGACTTGTTAACCAGTGATAGATTGTAGTTAAAAACAGTCGATTACGTTGAAACAAACAAAAAAAAACTTATACAAAATACTCCTCTGTTTTGGAGCAAGGATACCGCAGACGTACGTCAAACTTACAACACTCCGTTATGGCCGGGGTTTAAAATTACAAATAAGCGAATGGGGCGAAATGGTATTTAAATTCCCCGATGTCGACATGAGATAAGCGAAATCACGGGGAAGGTCGGAAGGGTTAGAATCGCGTGCCACCGCATAATTCCGTTTACTTAGGAGTCTGCGTTTATCTCTGCGGTCGCCTATAAAAATAGCTTCGACTACGAATTTCTATGATTTGCAGTTTATTTTGCACGTTTGTTACCATGATAAGCTCTTTCTTCCTTCAATGTGATGTAAAGGTATAGTACGTCCGAGATAAATTTAACCTAAACGTAAACAAACCCGTCTATGTCACAACCAAAGACTAGTCAGTGATGCCAATTGGCCAATATTAATACAAGGATTTTTGTTTGCTATGAATCCATAGACTTATCCATATAATCCATAGGCTTATATTCTACAATCGGCAGTGTCAAAATGGCGTATTTTTTCTGTGAAAGATTTTCATTTGATGTTTAAACATATTAATTATTGTTTAATTGTTATAAAATGTATTGGATAATGAAGTGTAATCCTATAACATACCTGTGAAAGTGTTGATGAGTGTGCACAATAAGTGAATAAGGGAAAATTTCGATGTGTTCGGTTTGTTTACCTTTAGGTTAAATTTATCAGGGACGAACTATATAATAACGTTCGATGTGCTTTTAACAATGCTCACATTTTAAATGTTCCTTTCTTCTACTCCTTCATTCTTTTAATTAATTTCATTGCGGGTCCCAAGACAGGTCTAGCATGTCCCTCGGGCACTCCTGAGATCATATCAAAGGGTTTATGAGGTTGGTTACCATTTGTTGATTCTGGCTACGCAGGAGTTGCAGTGGTGGGAACGTGTGGGGGACCCGCGACCTCTCGTTCGAGCACCAACGCACTCAACCACTCACTGCGCTACGGAGATCGTCGATTTTCGTGATAAATTAATACATAAACATCGCGCAATAAAAATAAAAATGACATATTAGTTCAGTTGGTCTAGGCGTTTGCGAGTATATAACTCACAAATATTCCCATTTATATACTTAATTAGTTTAGTGATAATTATCGTAGATGTAGCACAAAGGGCTTCACAGTCATACACATCAGCTATAATATAATTTAATATACACTACATTCCGGCTACGAAGCGTTAAAATTAGCTAAAACGATAATGTAAAAATGTATATTATAGCTTTCATGTTGACTCCTAACGATTTCTATGAAAAGATGTAATGAGATGTAACGTGCTATAATGTAGTTTTACATAGCTGCCGCGTGTGAAGCTTAATATATTATAGTATCTTACATTGTAAGAAGTTGTTATGAACCGAAGAAAAGATGTATGTGATAAAATATTTTGTGATCAAAAAATTTTTGTATTTACCGTTCAATGAAATCCTTCAGACTTTTCAGGTTGGTAACCTACAATGACCGTGTGGTGACGGCATTAGAATACAATTGTCACCACCCCCGATACTATCCTAGGGGAGTCGTAAGAGGCGACTAAAAGGAAGCACACACACATAACAACAACTAGTGTGAGAGAAGGAAAACTCGATACAAAACCCTGTACCAACCCGTCTAGCCAGCGTGGTATCAGTAGGCTTTTAAAAACCTCCTATGTTTACGCACCAGAAGACCAGGCCCCTAGTCCCCGGCGGCCCCGCTATTCCTGGCTACGGTAGTGGCCACGGTAACGGCGGGGCGGGGGGTGCTAAGAATCCCCGGAAGAGATCCGGCTACCACCCCCCTTTGGGCCTTTGCTGACAACTGGCCCTGGTAACACACAACGTGCGCACTTTGAGGTTGGACGAGAAGCTCGTAGAGCTGGAAGAGGAGATGAACAAGTTGCACTGGGACGTTATTGGTTTATCGGAGATCCGAAGAGAGGGCGAGGATACGATAACCTTACAGTCCGGTCACTTGTTCTACTACCGGGAGGGAGAACAGAAGTCCCAAGGTGGTGTTGGGTTTATCGTCCACAAATCTCTCATCAACAACATTGTGTCCATCGAGAGTGTGTCAAATAGGGTTGCATACCTTGTACTGAGAATCTCAAAACGATATTCGTTGAAGATTGTACAGGTATACGCCCCATCGTCAACACATCCAGACGATGAAGTAGAAGCTACGTATGAGGACGTCAGTAGGGCCATACGTAGCCCTAAAACACACTTCACAGTTGTTATGGGAGATTTCAATGCGAGGCTGGGCTGCAGAAGCGATGATGAGCTGAAAGTGGGGCCATTTGGATTTGGGCAGAGGAATCCCAGAGGACAGATGCTGGCGGACTTTATGGAGAAGGAAGGACTCTTCATGATGAATTATTTCTTCCAAAAGCCGCCGCAGAGGAAATGGACCTGGTTGAGTCCCGACGGTGTAACTAGAAACGAGATTGACTTCATTATGAGCACCAAGCGGCAGATATTCAACGATGTCTCTGTGATCAACATGGTTAAGACCGGTAGTGATCACCGAATCGTCAGAGGCATGTTGAATATCAACGTCAAACTTGAGAGATCGCGTCTGATGAAGTCTACGCTCCGACCGTCGAATGCCCATATCCAAAACCCCGAGAGCTTTCAACTTGAACTGTCAAATCGCTTCCAATGGCTAGACAGCTGCGCATCAGTGGACGATATAAATAGCAGGCTGGTAGAAACTGTCCATACGGTGGGGTCCAAATTTTTCAAGACCCACCGTACAAATAGACCTCAGAAACTATCCGACCAAACCCGGAACCTCATGGCTAGTCGACGTTCAATGACGCTCCAAACTTCGAGTGACGCTGAGTCATATAGGCAGCTCAATAGACATATTACGAAGTCCTTGCGACACGATATCCGTTCTTTTAATACCCAGCGTATTAAAGAGACGATAGAGCGGAACCAAGGCTCCAAAGTGTTTGCAAGAGACGTTTCTATTGGGCAAAGCCAGCTGACAAAGCTGAAGACCGAAGATGGACGCGTAACGTCAAATAAGTCCGAGGTACTACGGGAGATAGAAAGGTTCTATGGACAGCTGTATACCTCGGTCTCAGCTGAACCTGCTAGTTTAGCTGCAGACCCAAGAGCCAGGCTAACCCGACACTATACCGAAGACATCCCGGACATCAGCCTGTACGAGATTAGGGTAGCTCTCAAACAGCTTAAGAACAACAAGGCTCCGGGTGAGGATGGAATCACTACAGAGCTTCTGAAAGCGGGCGGCACGCCGGTACTAAAAGTCCTTCAGAAGCTCTTCAATTCCTCCTTACTCGATGGGAAAACGCCAGAGGCATGGAACAGGGGTGTTGTGGTCCTGTTCTTCAAAAAAGGCGACAAAACCTAAAACCTTACTGAAGAACTATAGACCCATAACACTGCTGAGCCATGTCTACAAGCTGTTTTCGAGAGTTATTACGATGCGTCTCGAACGCAGGCTAGATGACTTTCAGCCTACCGAACAAGCCGGTTTCCGAAAAGGCTATAGTACCATAGACCACATACATACGCTGCGGCAGATTATACAGAAGACCGAAGAGTATAATCGGCCATTATGCTTGGCGTTTGTGGACTATGAGAAAGCCTTTGATTCCGTCGAAATATGGGCGGTCCTTAGATCTCTCCAGCGTTGCCGTATTGACTATCGGTATATAGAAGTGTTGAAGTGTTTGTATAATAACGCCACCATGTCAGTCCGAGTACAAGAGCACTGCACGAAGGATATCCCTTTAAAGAGAGGAGTAAGACAGGGGGATATCATATCCCCGAAACTGTTTACCGCTGCTCTGGAGGATTCCTTCAAGCTACTGGAATGGCAAGGACTTGGCATCAACATCAATGGCGAATACATCACTCACCTTCGATTTGCCGACGACATAGTAGTCATGGCAGAATCGCTGGAAGATTTGGGGCGTATGCTCGGTGGCCTCAATAGAGTTTCTCAACAAGTGGGTCTTAAAATGAACATGGACAAAACAAAGATCATGCACAATGTCCATGTTGCACCCACCGCACTAACTGTTGGGAGCTCTACTCTTGAAGTTGTTGACGAATATATATACCTAGGGCAGGCTGTCCGATTAGGTAGGTCCAACTTTAAGAGAGAGGTCAGTAGACGGATCCAGCTCGGCTGGGCAGCGTTCGGTAAATTACGTAACGTCTTCTCGTCTAAAATACCTCAGTGCCTAAAGACAAAGGTATACAACCAATGTGTGTTACCAGTGATGACTTACGGTTCTGAGACGTGGTGCTTCACGAAGGATCTTTTCAAAAGGCTTAATGTCGCTCAGCGTGCTATGGAGAGGGCAATGCTCGGTATTTCTCTACGTGATCGAATCAGAAATGAGGAGATCCGTAGAAGAACTAAGGTTGCTGACATTGCCCGTAGGATCAGTCAGCTGAAGTGGCAATGGGCCGGCCACATAGCACGAAGATTGGACGGTCGATGGGGCAAAAAGATCCTAGAGTGGAGGCCACGTACTGGCAAGCGCAGTGTGGGACGGCCACCTACCAGATGGACCGACGACCTGGTGAAAACTGCCGGGTCACGTTGGATGCAGGTGGCAATGGACCGAACACACTGGAAATGTGTTGGAGAGGCCTATGTTCAGCAGTGGACTCTAAAAGGCTGAAACGACGAACCTACAATATCTCAATATTTTCTTGGTGAAGCACAATGCATCAGTACGTCGTCGAAATATGGGTCAGATAGTACCCTGGTTGGCACAATGGCTGTCGGTGTCAATGCATTGTTATCACAAACGAAAATTCTCCAAGAAAATGGAGTCATATTTAGTATAGTTTACTCTACCGGAAGGAAAGGGTGAGGTTTTGATTCAATATCAGGTACTGGTTATATCATAATATTTTTTAGGAATATACAGGGTGTAAAAAGAGCAGTCACTATAACTTTGACATTATGCCTACCGTTCCTCATTATGGATATGTATTTTTTTTATATTTTTTTTACTTTTCACCATTTCTTATTTTTAGTCGTAAAAATAACAATAAAGCAAAAAAGAATTTTTTTTTGGAAATTTTTGTAAAAAAAAGAAAAAAAATACATTTCTAGAATGAGAAAAGGTAGTACATATATTCATATATCCCACTTTTTACACCCGTTATAACTGTCAGACGATTTTTGTAGTTGGTGTCTGGTTAGAACCAGCTTACCCCCGGCTGGTGGCTTTTGGTGTTTTATTTGGTGGATTAGTTTAAAATTAACCAGTATAAAGAAAATCATGAGATCGTAAACTTTTTGTACTCCCGACCATATCAATCGACTGAGAATCAAAATAAACAAACGTCAATTTATTAGGATTTACGCGGCACGATCGAATCTGAATCAAAATCGAATCAGTTTGGAGTATAAGGCCCTGGTCAGCTAACGTTTTTCCCCACGGCATGCCGTTTGTGACCAACTTTTTGTAGGTGAAAAAAAAAAACTTACGATAGAAAAAAAATGTGCAAAGCATAAGACCGACAAATAATCGGTCAGAGAAAAAATCTGGTTATCGGTTCTATAAAGAAGTGGGCACCCAAGTCCAAGTAGTAATTAGAACTATATTATGTCGACTCCAATGCTTAGATACTTGCGGAGTTTGTCATAACTATAATTGTTTTTTAATTTTTGAAGACTGGACTGAATGGACGAATGTAACATGTCGCAAAAAAGACTATCCCGAAAATTGAGTTTAAACTATCACTTTTTTTTTAGGTTAAGTAGTAACGTAGTCTATTGATTCTAGAGACAGAGACGGTTCTTTAGATTAATGTACTTACTTAATAAGTTACGACATATTTTGAAATATTTTAGTGACAGTTTGAACAAATTTTTTTCGAAATCATAATTTTGCGACACATCACCTTCATCCATTCGTGTTTTCATTGATATTTGATGATATTTCGCAGATCGTACCTAATGAATTTTATCTTTTTTATGACATCCAGCTGTATGTTAAGTATTTTTTTGAATTCTAACAAATTAGCTTTTAATCATGACCAGATACATAATTAGTTGTATCTATAATTAAATACATAGAATGTGTATCTATTAATATCTATAATTATTAATTAGGTCAACATAATAAACCAATAATGTATGATTTAGACATTCGTCGATTTTTTTTTGATTGCAAAGAGATGGTGCCTATTGAAAACTCGATAATTTTTGTTTTTTTTTTTGTCAAAAGATTATAGATTTAGAAATCAACATCAATTATAATAGTCGGTCTCTACACCGATTTCAGCAGGGTTTCTAAATAGTCCATAGTGTCCAAGTGTGTGCGCAATATATAAGAGCTCTCTGAAGAGATAGATGACTGACACGATTTGCATAAGACACTGGACCGATTTTTACACGCCCATCCCACGCATTGATTATATTTTTGTCAGAAAATCATGCGGTCAGCCTGCACTGTCCAAACTAGACTTGAAAACAACATTTTCTTTTATTTCAACGCGGGTATCGAACCATGACCTATGAAATCTCGATGATCCAAATCACTGGGCTACGAGGAAAAAATAAGCTAAGAAATTACTATAATCCTTGTTCTTATATTATATTATACTTTTGTTCCTCCAAAAAAAGAAAATAAATAAGTTCAACAAAATAAAATTTAATTATACAGACGTTCAACGTGTCGTGTATTTTTTCATCCCGTCGTAATTTAGGATCCCTAATCCTCTCCGTACCAGCAAGGGGTTGGACGGGGGTGAAAAGGGGTGACACGGGCAAAGTAAAGGGTGATTAAAGATAAACAACGGGACGCGGGATAATTTGCTATAGTTATCGGCGGTAAATTAAACACGACTTTTGTTTTACTTTATTCACGCAGTTTCAAAATATTTGTATTTGTTGACACGAAATTATATTATTATTTTAACCGACTATAGTGACGCCAAAGAAAGAGTAATGATTTTGAAAGTCTATGTACCTAATATACATAATATGTTTGTACCATCGTATTATGAGCGCCTACAATAGGTCCTTTTTTTGCCAGTTTATTACACACAGAAACATTTATAACAAAAAAATCACATGGAAATATGACATAAAGGTACTGCTTATTTCTAAACACGAAATCTCTTACAACAGCTCTAAGCCCTATAGAGAGGCTATAAGTAGGTAATTCGTCGACTACGCTATGTGACTAAATGACGCTCAGTCAAGACGCTGGACGTTACAATAAACAACCTGACGAGTTGTCCTTTAGTCTTTCAATATAATGTCGTCATTCGATAAAAACGTTAGTCACTCAATGAAATGGCGATTTCAATTAGATGACTGCAATATATACTTTACATACCCAGTTGAGTTTGAGCTTTGTATAAAATCGTAGTTATGATTTTCATTATTATGATCGGCAGGCTGATTATATATCTCGCAACAGCAACTCGACAGGCGTAAATTGTGGAATATCTCTGTCGAACATGATTTTTGTAATAAAACCACAAGCGACGCGATCGTCAACAATCGATAGACTCGCCCTCTCCCGAACAATCGGTGAACTAAAAGTGTAATGCACTTTGTGTAAAGACGATGTAAATACAGCATGTATTGTAAACATTTCTCAATCACTTTCAACCCCCGACAAAAACACAGGGTATAAGTTCAACGTGTCTGTTTGTGTATATCTGTGATATCGTAACCTACCAATCACATCAACCAATTTTTAAAAACCTTTTGTAAAAGCTGACGTGATCGAGAGTTTTCTAAGTATAATTCATTACCATCAGTCTCTCATTGCTTGACAATTCGGCTGTAACTAAAAAAAAATATGTACCTATACGAGCATATTATGCTGCGTTCCAATTTAATAATAATAATAATATCTATAGACGCTTCACACCACGTCAATCTGGCCCTGTGCTAAGTATCCAAAGAATTTATCAATTTAATTACAGGTGCCAGACAACGGAAATATTTAATACTATAATATACCTACTATACACATATTTAAGATTTTTATTATATTAATACGCAAATATGATAAACATCCATGACCCAGTAACATTGAATACTTTTTGCTCCCTCGGCGGGATTCGAACCCGCAATTTCTCGGTCGAGCACCAACCCGCTGAACCAATGCGCTACGGAGGTCGTCAATTTGATGAGACTTAAATATTTAAATAAATCGACCACTGCAAAGAGTGCCATATAGTGGAACCATTGCCGCCCATACCCCGCTTTGTTTACATATAGGTCACATTTAATTGGAACCGAGTATACACTCCGGGTTCCTAACAATATAACTTTACATTAATTCACTTAGACTGCCACAAAGACGGTACCTTCATTGATTTAAGTCTCATAATCTAATTTCCTCGCCTTTTGAGACCGTATCGCCTTAAGTAAATCCGTACAACGGTTGTACAATCTAATTATTAATATCATCCTCATTATAAAACAAAAAAAAATGTTTTTCCTTAAATCTATAGAACCAAATTCCCATTATATTTAAAACTTCTATATAAAGACGAGCCTTTGCTACTGTTGAGTACCTACATTTTGGAAAAGCATAATATGATTATATTTCTTATTCTTTTTTTCTTTCCTGGGTTAAGAGGAATGTGGAATGTTTCATTCTATCTCACTGAAAAATAGACAATGTAATTAAAAAAGATGAATCCGTGATAGTATGTATACAGGCTATAATATTAATGAGGTATAATACTTTAGGGTGTGTATAGAGTTTACTGAGAAAGTACCAGCGCTGAAAGGTACTTTTTTATTATTGTATAGAAAAATTTATGATGCTGTGCCATTTCTCATACAAACAATAAAGTCAAAAGTAAGATTTTCAGCGCTGGTACTTTCACAGTATACTCTACATAGGAGGCACATACACACCCTAAAATATTATCACTAATTTATTTTACTCCTTGTATATTGTACCCTCAATCGCTTTTTCGTATATCAAAGTATATTATATTAGTGAGCTTAGAAGCATAGTCTGAGCTGTAAGAACGTGTCATCAAAGGTCATCACATCGTTCAAAACTATCGTACCCTCAATCGATTTTTCTTATATCAAAGTATATTGTACTAGTGAGCTTAGAAGCTATAGTCTGAGCTGTAAGAACGTGGCATCAAAGGTCATCACATCAAGATTCCATCGTGCCACGTCTCACGGCTTACACTATTGCCGGATCAGATTCTCATCCGATTTCATGGACACGTGTTTGAACAATCCCCTTATTTAAGTACAAGATAATGATGCTAAATTAAAAAGCTTTACGACGTAGCTTATCCGCACTATTTTCGTTAAGAGGAGGGTACACTATAATTAGCCGGCTTAAGTTTATCTTCGCATTGTCATTACCGTAAAGTTTCTTAAGTAGCTAATAAGCATCTGGCAGTAGATCCAAGGCTTTTAGGTCCTAGAATAAATTAGGATATTTTCTTATCTAGAATGTAATGTCCTCCAGTCTTCTTAGTTCTTACAAAAACGAATAAATAAGTATGTAATACGTTCCTTTATTTATATACTTTTCATTCTCTTGTGTACTATAATAATATTATTATGTGTCCGTTTCTACGAGTATATATTATGTCAATGTCATAAGTTAAGCACAACTAAGAACTTTTATCACTATTTTGCTTTATTCTAGGTTAGTTTTGCAATTAAAGACATGCATGGATAATGGTGATATATAGCAAAATTTGATTTCGAGAAAATTGAGTTCAAACTGTCACTTAAACATTTCAGAGTACATCTTAACGTATTAAGTACATTAATCTAAAGAAACGGCTTCAGAATCAATGTTCTTAATATTATGTTACTATACAGGGTGTAAAAAGAGCAGTCACTATAACTTTGGGATAGGATTATAGGACCTTGACTGATTCTAGAAATGATTTTTTACATTATTTATTTTTTGAAAAAATTTTTTTTTTGCAATTTATTATTTTAGTCGCAAGGCTGAACTGTTTGGAACAACTTTCTGCATTAAATTCTTAAATTTTATAATTTTTGCCCTAGTACGTAATGAACGTCTTACGCGTGCTATTGACCTCTCAGCGTAATCAGCTGATCGCTGTGTTGTGCACGTTGTACGTTGCCTATTGAAATTTTTTTAATTTTTAAAACAGTGGATTAAAAGCAAATGACTAGTACCAATGGATATATCTCTTGCCTGGTTATTACCCCACGAAGTTATAGTGACTGCTCTTTTTACAACCTGTATATTATACTAAAATGTTTAAGTGACGGTTAAAAAAAAACTGTTTTTGCGACATATCACCCGTGCCCACTTCGTTGAGCATGGAAACCGTGTAAACCTTCCCGGGACTTCCACGAATATTTCAAGACCAAAAATAGCCGAATCAGTTCAGCTGATCTCGAGTTTTAGCGAGACTAACGAACAGCAATTGATGTTGAATTTTTATATAGCCTATGTTACTCAGTGATAATGTAGCTTTCTAATGAAAAAAGAATTATTAAAATCGGTCCAGTACTTTTTGAGTTAAGTCGTTACATACAAAAATACAAATCTTTCCTCTTTATAATATAGATAGATTGAAATGCAAGAAGCAATTTAGTTTTATAGATCACCTGTTTATTCTAGGAAAAGATTAAGCAGAAACGGAATGCCAATAAAATAAAATTAAAAATTCACTCATTAACGGAATTTCGACCCCATTTATCTATCAAATGTCCACCGTTGCCGTATTACGAATATTTATGTGCGATGATTAATATAATTAACATATTTTAATAAACTATCGACTTCTTCTGATGACAATCTGATGTAGGTACTGAACGACATCCAATTATTATTCATCATCATGATTTCAGATATGACGCCCTAAGGACCTAGCCTGCCTCAAAGTGTTGTTGTCAATAATGCCTCCCACGCGGTATTTAGTTTTTAATGCATAATGTAATTTTTAAGGTACCTGATTGTTAATTAAAATAAATAAATAAATACATATATCTCTATATTTTTGTATACTAGAGGTCACCATGTGGTCAATTATAGTTTGAACTTTGTAAGGTTACATTTTGTGAAATAAAAAAAATCTTTAAAATAATCTTAGAGCGGGAACACATTAGGCGCTTTCAAACGCGCGCTTTGTCAAGGCGCGTTTTGAGAACCAGGAGTTCTCTACAAACAGTGTTCTCTGTACATACTCAAGTGCGCGCTTTTTCTTTATCCAAAAACGCGCATCAGCGTTTTCAGCATTATCCAAAAGCGAGCGGCAGTAAGCGTCTAATGTGTACCAGATCTTACTGCCTTTTAGGTACAAATTATAAAGACGATTCTAACACAAAATCGCGTTTTAAAGTGAAATGTTTCGCAACCTTCTGTTTCTAAAACTTTCAACGACCACTTTGATACAACAACTATATAGAGTTAAAAAGACGTAATACTACATAATTTTTTTTTTGTAAAAAACTAACAAAACTATAATCATGTTCCAAAGTTATAGTGACTGTACTTTTTACACCCGTTATAAAACCTAGAAATTAAAAATCCGGTAAACAAGAGTGAGCTGATAATATCATTTTTTGTCGCTGCACTTAATATTCCCATCGCAAACCCAATATCCTGGTTATTATAAGACTTTATTATCGGGGAAAATACTTCAATACGCCATTCGCTGCTATGTGAACAGTATTTTTATTCTTGTACATCTACACTAATATTATAAAGAAGAAAGATTTGTAATTTTGTATGTAACGACTTAACTCAAAAAGTACTGGACCGATTTTAATAATTATTTTTTCATTAGAAAGCTACACTATCACTGAGTAACATACGCTTTTTAAAAATCAATTGCTGTTCGTTAGTCTCGCTAAAACTCGAGATCAGCTGAACTGATTCGGCTATTTTTGGTCTTGAAATATTCGTGGAAGTCCCGGGAAGGTTTAAACGGTTTGTATGCTCAACGAAGCGGGCACGAGTCAGCTAGTTTTTAATAAAAGTGTCGCAAATAAGAGTATATATCCTACCAATATTATAAACGCGAAAGTTTGTATGTATGGATGCATGGATGTTTGTAACTCTTTCACGTGAAAACTACTTTTAGTTTGCATGCTGTATTAGCACATGGCTACTTTTTACCGCATAAAAAGGTATGATTCCCGCAGGATTTCATTTGACGCGTACGTAGTAGCGAGAAAATCAAGTTAGATAGCTATAGAGATGCAAATATTTAGTACCTTAAAAATCATTCGACATTACAACGCGCCGTTGATAATACAGTGTTTAAAAATAACACTCACTCACATTTTTGAAATATATATTTTTTTATAATTTAAGATATATATACTTTTTACCATTTCATTGTCACAAGAATACCAAAAGAAGCAAAAACAAAATTTTTATATTTTGTCAAACAAAATAAAATTCTAGAATGAGAAGAGGTAGTATAATCATATCACGAAGTTATAGTGACTGTTATTTTTACATGCGTTATAGATATTAGATAGGATATAGAAATGGCCGCAAATTCGCAAGACTACTAATTCGTCCACGGGTTGGGACTCAGGACTACCTGAGTCAAAATCCGTCATAACGCGCGTTTAAAACTATAAAAAATAAGTTGTCAACGCGACAAATCACGATTAAAGATCTCCATAAAATTCACAAAACGGATGAGTTTCAACCCTCGTCAGGTGTAAGGTCAAAGACCAGTGCGTTCGTATGTATAGACTAGGAGCCCGCGAGCCGCAGGATAGTAAGATTCACTCCTTGTGGTCATTTTAGACCTTAGCATTTTTTAGCGCGTTAAGGTAAGTAAACTTACATGAGGTGCCAAAACAAAAAATGCTCTACGCGTCCTTCTCTTCACATTATATTCGGCTTGAAATATGAATCATGAGACACCCTGTATAGTTGCAACTAAACTCGCTCTAGAGTATTGGAATACCATGCTAGAATTAATTCGGGAGTAAAATTTAATGAAAATTGTTTGGGATTTTGAAATGTTATGTTTGCTCTATGAAAGGAATATTTTAGTAAATACTTTTGAATTCCATGAGCTGTATTTTGCAGTTTTGCATTGCGTAGCAAAACCCAAAAGTATAATAATTTGTTAATTACATCTCCGTTTATGATAATAAGGGCGTGTTTCACCAAGTAATGTTAAAGTTAATCCTTCGTTAAATATCATGTTGTTTCTCTCGTAATTCCTATCAATGAATGAGAAGGAATGATAATTTAACACGCCGTTAACACTAACATGCGTTGGTGAATTCGGGACTAAGCTTCAGATCAAACCGAATAGAGACGCGGCGTTTCGGCGAGCCATTCAAATCTGAACTCTATTTACTAGGCACACAAGAAGATGCATGCAGTTTGAATTTCCAGCTACGGGCTTGGATGATTTTTTCACGTTGCTATATAAAAAGTTTGTAGTAAGACTTTTTTGCTCTTAGGGTGTCCACGGCATGGGTGTACACCCAGGACCGTTAATGGGGCGATTTTTTCTCCATATTATATCTGACCGACTTTAACATCTGACGTGAACGTTGAACTATTCCCATCAATTTATTCTAATTTCGTCTCCGTGGTCTAGTGGTTCAAAACTTCGGTCTCGATCCGCAGGTCGTGGGTTCGATTCTCGCGTTGGAACAACATAAAATGTTGTTTTCAAGTTTGTTTAGGACAATGCAGGCTGATCACCCGATTGTCTGACAAGAAAGATGATGCGTCGGATGGGCATGTAAAAAGTCGGTCCTGCGCTTGTTCTCTCCCCAGTCGGTTTACCGTCCCACTAGGTTATAAACGTAAAAGGAAGAGAGATTGTATTTGTGTATTGCGCACACACTTGGGCACTATAAAAAACTCCTGCGTTGCTGGCCTGGTTTCAATGAAATCGGCTATCGACACCGAAATCGGCGAGGGGAACTTACCCACCTGATAAAAACCTAAGCATTGTGTACTAAGTAGGTAATATGTTCATAGCTGAATATGTACAATAAGGTATTCATGTATTTTTATAGTTTTGTAAACTGAGCGCGAAACCCACCGACAAACTGCTGCGCGGTTTGTATTGGTGAGCTGCATGATTTGTAAATGTAACTTTGAAAACAATAAAGACTTTTTTACTTTTTTTTACTACAATATACTTATATGCTCCAGACTTTTTAGCCGACTGTACTTAATCCAAAACTCACGTGAGTCTCGAAAAAATATGTTCTATGAATAATTTTAAGGAAACGAATTTATGTCGTAAGAACGCGTTCGCCGTGTTTTTTCATTTTGATTTTACTTTTCCCTTTTATACATATCTTTGTTGCTCTTTGAGCATTATGTTTCTTATATTTATTTACGTCTCATGTTTTATTATGAAGGACATCAAGTGAAATATTTTATGATACGGTATGTTATATGCAATAATATGTGTTTTAGTGACAACATGAATTTCCACCAAGAACCTACAGTACCTACGAGTACATTCAATAACATAAGTTACACATACACACAAACTTTCGCCTCTAGTGTGATTAACTTAGGAAATGACGAGGAAAGTTAATATTTGGCAGTTGGACCAAAACTAGATATAAATCACCATAATATCATAAGGGTGCCCAGTGCCCACGGCACACGGCACGGAACGAGAGGTCGCTGGTTCGAATCCCGCCGAAGGAACAAAGAGTTTTCAATGATCTTGGGTCATGGATGTGTATTAAATTTGTGTATAATATTAGGTCCTTACATATGAAATTGGCGTTTTGTCGTACTGGCCACTTTGATCTTAAATATATCCTCTTTGGTTAGGAATTCCAAATTCAAATTTAAACAGCTATTTACTCATGCATTTGTGTTTTGAAAACCGTAATTCATTTGTTTTTTTCTCTTTTGTTTTATTTTTTCTGCGTCACTCATTTCACAAAATGGAAAACTTAAAATACCGCATTATTTACGAGTACGGTTCCACAGTTGACGTGGCACACCACGTCAATCTGCGTCCATAGATATACATATATTATTATATTACTTTTTGTGACAGTCTTTTGTAGGTGATAAATAATTAGTACTTACTGATTTCAATAGAACAACGCACTCGTCCTACATATAGTCGGTTACTATCACATTTGTATGGCGGAACAATCTACAGAAATCGGTGGACAAACTTGCCTATAAAGAGCATTTGACTGGCACACTAATACGATCAAATTATGAAGAGATATAAACTACGATCATTTTTTCGACTGTACAATAAAATTATTTCAATACATTTTATAGCATGTCTAAAGAGCTTGTTCATATTATATATTTAATGAAGGTACATATCGAGCGTCATTTGTGTGAAGCCAACAGCCGTGTCCGAAACTTATATTGTTAAAAATGATTTTTTGATTGGACCTGCCATTATAACTGACTAGAGAACATAATATTTATATGGAGCTGCTTAAAAATGTTTTAAATTACTGTGTCTCATTAATATATCAGATTATAAAACATTGTTATGCAGATGCAGATTGACTGCAGAAAAATATATATTTTCACTTATTGTGAAATCATTTAGCGCTTTTGATTTTCTTTAGTCACTTCGCATTCAAACGACAAAAACTGTCAATCTGTTTTAATAAATTTATAGTCAGGGTTCCCCCATACATTGTTTTCACTTGATCAGAATCAAGCAAATTTTTCTTGAGTAGCTTCATTTTGATGAGACGTCCAATAATTTTTTGGACGGAACTCGTCGATTGCGGTACCTAACAGAGTTAGCAAGGATAAAAAAAATCTTAACTTTCGAGTGGCAGGACCGGGATAACATACCACGCAATTTGTAGGACAATTATGTCTCTTGAATTACATTAATAATAACTAAGTAATAAAAAGAAAATCAGCTGGTTACTAATAATAATTTAAGATGACCTCGTTATCGATACAAGTTGGCAAGAGGGAACTCTTTGATCAAACCATAGATTTTGTAGGACAAATATTTTTTCGGATAATTTAGATCATTATCTTGGGTTTTATCAAAAAAAAATTTGTAATCACCAAATGCACAAACTTTTTTCTTGCTATCTCTGTTACCTATCTGCTACCACAAATAAGAGTTCCGTCCAAAAAAATCTCGGGCGACTCATCAAAATGAAGGTATTCACGAAAAATTTGCTTGATACTAATCAAGTGAAAACAATGTATGGGGGAACCCTGACTTACTTTCGCATACAAAACGGCTACTGGCTAAAAACGTTTTCTGTAACGCACAACATTTGTTTCTAAAACACACTAATGACGTACATTTCTTACGTGTGAACACTAATACACACATTTTTTTTGTAATAACAGCTCTAAACGTTCCACATCCACAGTCTTGGGTCAGTGCAGGCGTATGACGCTGGGTCTCGTGTTATTGACCCGGTCTATTGTTCACGCCATATGCCATCCACCATCTTCCCCGAAATATCCGGTATAAATTGATTTGCAACGAATATGCAAAATTTTGATAACGGCTTTTAATATTCTTGTTGTGTTACTGAATGGGTAGAATAAACTTGTTTGGTAGGAACACGTCAAAACATTTGATTTATCAAAGTCTTCGAATACATAAAGAAGAAGCCCTAATCATTCCCATATTTGCAACCACTTGTAGAAATGATCACACCATGGATGAGCTAATTCTAGTTGAAGAAGCTTGAGAACTATATTGAAAAAAAAAGTAAATAAAATGAAAAAAAAATGCATTTATAATATCCCAAAGTAATATTGTTATTTTTACACCCTGTTTAAATATTAGTAACATTTAAATTAGATGCATTATAGCCTAATTACAACCTTCTAATTATAATTAATTCACTGCGAAATAACCAAGAAAATTAGTAGAACATAAAAGTCAAATTTAAAGTTTTTCTTTACATTTCGATCAAATTGAATCAGAATGGAGTATATATCCAATCACACTAATATAAAGACGAAAGTTTGTGAGTGAGTGTGTATGTTTCTAACTCTAAATGGCTAGAGTGATTTTAATACAATTTAGTTAGGAGGTAGCTGACACCCTGGATTAACACATAATATACTACTTTTTACCGCGGAAAATTGTACGATTATAGCGGGATTTCATATTGGGCGAACGAAGTAATGGGAAACTTCTAAGTATAAAATAAATTCACCATTTAACACAATCAGAATTCCCCCAAGATTATTACCTACGGCATATGGCAATATTTTCAAACGTCGAACGTAATGACATGAATTTGCCGCCAAAACCAGGCCACGAATTATCGGCTAGACAAGGGTGGAC
Organism: Celastrina argiolus; assembly: GCA_905187575.2. Lineage (NCBI taxonomy): Eukaryota > Metazoa > Arthropoda > Insecta > Lepidoptera > Lycaenidae > Celastrina > Celastrina argiolus. The sequence continues at coordinate 11,283,079 of LR994589.1, forward strand.
GTGATAAAAACAGATCTCCTAACACATAATTACATAATTGCGCCCCGACGCGCCTCGGGTAACGATGCCTACGAATATGGAACCACAAATTTTAAAAACGACAGGCTTAGAGTGGACGTTCCTTCATCTAATTTCGTGTAAGTGAATAAATGTCTTTCATTTATTTTTTTATCAATGTGACAAATAATGTGATATAAAAATCAACATAATAAAAATACATTTATTTATTCAGTGAGGCTTATATTATTATATTGTGTATGTGTAAAAAAATCAAGTAAACAAATAGAGATACACAAATGTAAAAAACATGCAATTTGTATAAGTGACAAATTGCAGCATTATAACCGCTCACACTTAGCTTTGTTTACATTAAGATTACATTGACTGGGAATAGAGTGAGTGTATAGGTACAAGAATTGCACAAAGTGTTACTAATCATTGAATTTGTTACGCACAACTAACGTATAATACGTAATAATACAGAATGAACATTATATTTGGTAGTAGTGGGCAATATATTTGATATTATACTGCTAAATAGTAAATATCACCATTACTACAACTGTTAAATTATTTGCGAGGAATATGGAAACAGTATTCGTTTAATATATTCCAATATTCCAAAGTTAATTAGAAATCTATGCCTTTAAAGGATTAAACGAAAACTTTTAACAGCATTTTTTTGTTCCATTTGTCTGTAATTTTGTCTGTGGTTCCATGAGCATTCCAAAACATTTTTTAATTTATTTTTTTTGCGACGCATATTTTGGATTGATAACTTTTTATTGGGAGAGTAAAGTCTTTGTTACGCAACGCGTTACGACGCCGGTCTGAGACGCTCACTTTTTTTAATAAGAAAAACTAATAATTAGACTATCCATACAATCTTTTATGAGGCAATTTCAGGCTTGCCAAAAAACTGCGAGGCTCGATTCCTAAACTATTTATAATGTTCCTACTATGAACGGAAAGTGGTAATGTCCGCTTGTCCCTTGTATATTACTCAAATATTATATCTTTAATTTCTTTTTTTCTTGTCTTTATATCCATACTTTTCCAACCTAAGAAGCAAGAAAGACATGTATAATAAGGAGGTGGAAGTAAAAATATTTTATAGCGGAATTGTTTCGGCTGGGCGCCTTCCCTTTTTGATTTGAGCAGCCTTTGAGATAACCCTTAATTACGGACAGAACAAACAAGGTACTAATTTGAAGACACCATATGCCCCATATGGTATGCGATTTTTGATCCAATTTAGCTTTTACGATAACATGTTTCAACCATCATCAAAAGATTTTCACATTATCCATCTGTTTAGGTTTCCGTTCTGTTGAAAGTTTAAAAATCTGTGGTAAATTCTACAACTTATAAATGTGACAGTTAAATGTTTGTGAGTCTTTCATGCCAAAACTGCAAAACCGATTTTGACAAAATAGTTTGAGTGGAGTAGTTTAGAGCCTGGATTAACACATAGGCTACTTTTTATATAAAAATATACTGTTTTCTGTAGATATACTCTATGTAGTGTACGCGGAGCAGAGAAATAGTTACGAGATGAAGATCCTTAAAGGCAAGTTTTGATGATATTGAAACAAAAGTTTTGATTTAGTCTTGTAAAGAAAAATAAATAATTTTAGTCTATTACATCTATAATGTAGTATTTTAGCTGTTATCATTTTGTTATGACGGTTAGTTTCTGTATAAAACATATCTATACAACTTTGCAACTTTATAGTAAGTAGGTACATTGCAATGTTATTAAATCTTTTATAACCTTTATATTATTTCAATGTTCCTGGGTCATGGATGTGTATTAAATTTGTTTATAATATAATAAAAATCTTAAATATGTGTATAGTATAAAAGTATTAAATGTGTTTCCGTTGTCTGGTACCTGTAACACAAGTTCTTCGGATAATTAGCACAGGGCCAGATTGACGTGGTGTTAAGCGTCCATAGATGTTATTATTATATTATATTTTTAATGCCTTTTATTACATTATTCTCGCTATACTCGTACAGGCCATATTATTATGCTTCCATTTAAATTAATCTATTTCCTAATTATTTTTGCATATAAACGATCTATTCCCAAATTATTATTTTTAATAATTATGGTAATCAATGCATATTAATGTATTGCCAATTAATTAAAGCCAGATGTTATTTTTTATGTTATTCTAAGTACCTACTTAACTTATTGACTCCTAAATTTAATAGCTGTTAATTTCTGGGATTTATTTCTCGCAAAACAGTAATTATTGCAATATTAATAGATTAGTTTATTTTTGTCTTATTTGATACATTGACGTGAAGGTACCTAAATATTGGTGGTTCTGCCAGAAGATCGAAGAAAATGGTATTTAAACTAGTTTAGTGAATATAGAGCTAGATAATATAAAGCTTTAGTATAATGTTGATAGAGCCTGAAAATTTTATAAAACTTACCTAGTATTGCAAAATAAAAAACCTAATTGAAGACACTAATGGATGAAGGTATGTTACAAAAAAATTACCTAGAGAATTGAGTAAAAATGACCTAGAAAATTGAGTTTAAACAGTCACATAAATATTTTAGGATATGTAGTAACGTATTAAGTAGGTACCTTGATTCTAGAGGGGGATCTTTAGATTAATATACGTAATACTTTACGACGTATTCTAAAATGTTTAAGTGAAAGTTTGAACACTTTCTCGAAATCATAATTTTGCTACATATCACCTTCAACCATTCATGTCTTTAATTATTAAATAGCCAAAGAACTGATATCTATATAACTTTGTTACTTTATGTAAGAAATTTATGAACACCCTGTATAATACGTTCGTGTTTTAGTTTGAAAGTTTCTCGAACACAGCATCGATATTATGCTTACGTCAGCGATCTTTAGACTTCACTTATGCATATTAATGAACCCGTGTCATACTGTTAATAAAGTTAAATTAGCATTTAAATAACATGTAAGTTTTGGTATAATTACATATATATATAACACGTGAGTTCGTCCGCTTGAATTAGTGAAATAAAACCCTTGAAATAGTATGCATTAATATTCGGCTTTTACCTGTAAAAGCATGGTTGATACGGCTGATATGTATCAGCGTGACAGTATTATAATATTTAGCCTTCGTCAATAAATGGACTATTCAAAACTATAAGAATTTCAAAACTAAACAAATCGAACGAATAGTTTCTGAGATTAGGGGCGTGTTTCACACAAACTATGCAAATGCAAGCAATGTTATAAGCAATGTTAAAGTTAATCCTTCGTTAAATATCATGTTGTTCCTCTCGTAATTCCTATGAATGAATGAAAAGGCATCGTATTTTAACAAGCCGTTATTACTAACGTGCGTTGGTGAAATCAGGACTAAAGCGTTCAAACCGAAAAACTAACGAAGAAGTTTTTTCTCCTACCTTTTTTAACCGATTATAATTTATATACAAAAACATACCATAAGTTGATATTTTTTTAGATTTTCAGAGTGCTCTGTTGTATTTCAATTCTTCGTTTAATTAAATATTAATGAAAGATTAGAAGAATGTATATTATACTAGTGTTTCTAAGAAACCACGCGTTTCTATCAGCTCTACATGTGTCATAATGACACATCACACAACTGACACCGCGCTAGCTGACACTCGCATTGGTCACCTCGTTTGTGTCATATACGTCAACACCCTAATCAGACAAACGTCTTTTAAATTGTCTATGTATATTGGTTTAAAATATTTAGAGCTTCTTGCACAGCCCTAAATGATATTACAAACTAAGATATTAAATTTAGCTACGTCACGAAACCTACGTATAATTAAAAAAATCGCAAAAAATTAGGGTACCTAAAATATGGTGCTGCATAGCCCTCAATGATAAATTATAAACGATAAAGATTTTTTAGACTAAGATATGGAATTTAGTTTGTCAAGAAGCTATGTTAATATTATTATTCTAAAATTATTATTGATAAAACTAAAGTTAAAAACATGCAAAAGAACGTGTAAACGGTTTGAAAGATAACGAAAACTTCCACAGAAGCATATAATATTTCGACACCTTGTAATAAAAAACTAGATACAAGCAATTATTTTTACTAATGTCCCCATTAAAATGTGGAAAGATTAAAAAAGTAGATTAATAAGAATGTTAAAACTCATAATATTATATCAGTAAGAGACCGAGCTATCTCTCTACGATAAAAAACATGTTTTGGACCTTCACTGAAATTCTATTAATCACAAAATGAATAAATATTACATAAAATATAATTTTATTGCTGACTTTGTTTTCAAACTGCGATTAAAATTCATTGATGCTGGCAACTATTCAAAATACCTTATCTAAAAGATGGATGGATATAATTTGATATAAAACTTCTTGATAATTTATAACAATTATAAATTATTACTGCGACATTAATTTTGTTCCGATTTACAATGGTCAAGTATTTTAAACATATGTCATCATTTCAAATGAATAATACCTAATTGGACATATTAATGATATTAATTATAATCATTCCATTTTGTGTTCTGTCTTTATTTTCCACTCATTAGTACATAATTAATAATTATTTAAAATGGTTTCACATTTATTATATTTCCAAAAATCATCATAATGGTATTGAAAATTTAAATACTTTATTAAACACATATTCATGTAAAGCTGTAACAGATATAAAAGTATTATTTCTGCAATTATATTTGCACAATTTTAGAGTATTTATAAATCATTAGATAGGTTTTTATATTGTGGAACTCATAAAAGTTCACTAAGAGATATTTAATTAAATTTCTCTTACTAAACTAGATTTTAATGGTGAGAATAATCACTCTAAGTCAAAGTATCAAATTGTCCCCATCCGGTTACACAAGAGATGCGCCAGCGCATACCGTTTTAACTTAATCAAAATAAAATATCATTACAAACAATTAGAGAGATTAGAGACAAATATACAAATGACAATGTGCGATGGATATAGTTTACGGTAAAGTAAGAAAGGGACAGTTATAGAGAACGCCTACGTTCTTATGAGTGATTCGGCGATTCAAATCGCCGCCGGTCTTATTCGTCAGTTTTTTTTTTAATTAGTGAGGGGCCATGTGAACGCATTGTATTGAAATAAATACGAGTATAAATGATCGCGCTTCCGTCAGACATTGAGACGGACATACAACATGGGGTTTGTATTCAAATTTCGGTGGGTCCGTTTCTCACTCGGTGTCCGGTTCACCTTGGAAATGTAAAAACGAATGCCCATTTCGCTGGAAGCCATCAATCGTTAAGCAGGTTAGAATTTTAAGATATTGAAGTTTTTATCGACTTCTTTACAAGCTTGTTATAACTTATAACTATGTTGGACGGACATTAGATTAGTGTATCATTGAAGTCCCTAGAAACCGATCGACTTATGATGTGTGCGTGGCACTATTATAATATCGCTATGTATGTACTTTCAACTAAAAATGTCGATCGCCGATTATCGCTAGTGAGTGAGCGCCCTAAAATAAAATTATTCATTAGCATCTTACACACGTTTAGGGCGTGTTTCACCAAGCATTGTTAAAGTTAACGCCATGTTAAATATCATGTTATCCCTCTCGTATTTCCTGTCAATGAATGAGATGGCATGGTATTTTAACATGGCGTTAACTTTAACATTGCTTGGTGAAACACGGCCTAAGTATAGAAAATAGCACGCGCCGTTCCAACCCGCGCTCCAAAACGAACTTGTAAATGCGCGGGATCGACAACACGATCTGACTTATCCATAACACATTTTCCACGGTTTTAACCGCGAGCTATGACGTATTTTGACGGCAAATTTATAGATCGTAGTAGCAGGGTTCGGGCCCTACTGTCCAAACTGATTCGATTTTGATTCAGATTCGATCACGCCGCGTATTTCCCATTATTAACGTTTGTTTATTTTGATTTTCCATCGATTGATATGGTTGGAAGTACAAAAAGCTACGATCTAACGATCTTCTTTATCCTGGTTAGTTTCAAAGTAATCCATCAAATAAAACAACAAAAGCCCTTGAGATCGAACTGATTTAGTTCTCGATTGTTTCGGGAGCAAGCCTGTTGATCCGCAGTCCAAACCGTACAGATACAGAGTGTATGTTATATTACGCATATATAAGTGCAATGGATTTTCCGCCTAAAGGGAAACGAATAAAAACAATTTACTTAGCTGGTAGTGGTTCAAAATGTTCTCAGTATTGAAATAATACTCAGTTTTGCATCGAAATTAGAGATTCACAAATACATCTCGTATACATAATTAGCATAAATTGGGAGTTTGCTATGAAGCACTGTTATTTGTTCGTCTGAGCTGGTTACGGCGAAAGCTAATTTGCCTTTAATTAAGTCCTTTTGGATCTTGCTTCTGTCTGCGATAGTGAAGTAAAAAATTATAAGGATTTTAATAACTTCGTTATATTATTGCAAAAGTTTTTGTGGTATAAAATTTGATTATATTCTAACAATTTTATGAAAATTTATATTTTTAACCCCTGATGAAAACAGAGGAGTGCGTTTGGCATGTCTGTCCGTGTCTGGCATCGTAGCTAACAAACGGATGAACCGATTTTGATCTAGCTTGTAATGTAGCTAACTTGGTCGCGTTGGTTCTTAGTTATTAATCATTAATTCCTAGTTCGCACTCCTTGACAATTTTTTTATTTATTAATTGTAACAAAAATGTAAGATTCGGTAGTTACTTCACCTTTTAATTTTATTAATGTTTTAATTTTGTTCTATCGTAATGAAATCTGATGATAAGAACTACCTGTTAGGCTACAAGTTTTATACGTTAGTAGTAGAAAATAATGTTTTTTAATAAATAAAAATATGGAAATGTATGTTTTTTTTAATTCTATTGTATTTATTTGAGCTAGAACGATCGGGGTCTGAGAACCAAGCAGGTGTAGGAACTAGTAAAAAACGCAAAGCAATAGGACCATTCACGTTACCACCACAATAGCAATCGCATGTGACAATCAAAAAGACTAGTTCATAATGACAAATTGCCTTCCATCTAAAATGAACCCTAGTGCTCACACGTAGAGTTTGAATTAAGTTCGTAGCGTGAAGCGTCCCCGTTGTAAAGGTACTTTGAGTGACAAGCACAGAAATGTCTCCAGGATGGATTTTTTTGACAATACTCCGTAATTGGTGGGTTGGGTACCTGGGTACAGCGGTTTTGTATTTGACAATTATGGGACATTCAAATTATAAAAAGTAGAGTAGTCTGTTTAACAAGGCTGTAGGAAGTATTGAAATAATTTTATCAAAGAAGTCCTTTCATTTAAAATGAAATAAATCTAATTCTATTTATAATTATTGTACAATGTACGTGTTACTTTATATATTTATTTTAAATCATATCTTTATATATGTTAACGGAAATGTATGTAATCCGTCATTGTGTACAATTCCTAGGAAATGTATGTAATTCCTAAAATCGCACGGAAATGTGTGAAATAAATTATATTTTACTTACACACTACATTTCCTAGGAAATCAATACATATTCTAAATAACAATCGAAAATGTAAAACATTTAAGATATTGGTGGGTACCCGGGGACAGCGGGACGAGGGTATTGCCAAATGAAAATTTGTTTTTATAAGAATAAATATAAGTTGAGTTTTTAATATGTTAAAAGTTAATAGATAGTTGATTTTTGAAGTTTTAATTAGAAAAATAATATGAACATATTATTATTATTTTACGGTATGACTGTTACCCGATTGTCTCAACAGGTGCTATAATAAAAAAATATTTTTAACAATGTGTTTTATTAAAGAAAGCCTTTATTACTTTATATATTTACTAAATAGTATCGGAATTGTAAAAATTTTCTAGGATTTGTATACAATTCCTTGATTTAATACATTTCCATACATTACTCTTCTGAGCGTGTGTTTGTAATTGTACTCGTTCTAAAGGGCTGATTTCGATATATACTTTTGTGAATTGAAGTAGATATTGGCTTTGATTAACGGATTAGTTCATAAGATATTTAGGTAGGTACGTGTATGGTATGTACTTGGTAGGTGTAAACTTATTTATTCCGATTTATACTTTCCTAAGTATAAATTTGAATAAAAAATTTATTGACGATTGCACACCTTGGGAATAAGATGGCCACTTGCAAGGCTACACTGACTTATGTTGTAATATATAGAATAAGTTATTACTATGTAAACATATTCTGTATACACTTTTAAAAAAGATCAATTTTTCGTCTCTTTGCTAAAAGATGGCCCCGTCCGAGTTTCTTACGCCGGTTCTTCTCGGCGGGCTAGGGTTGAACCGGTAGTAGCCTTTTTGTTGACTTTCCAAAAATAGCTTGTTAAGTTTCATTTGGAAAAAAAATATTTTGATTTGATTTGAACATCATATTACGGAGTATTAAATTAAAGTTCCTGAAATAAATGTAAGACTTACCTAATTTCACCACGAAATGAAGTTAAACTTAATAATATCACCAAGAAAATCTCAACTCACCTGATTTATCCAGAACAGGCAGACATGAAAAGATAAATATGTTAGTTAAAGCATTGCTTCTTTCTTAAAACTAAAATACTCAATACTAAATTCAATATAAATAATATGTACTAATTTATGTAAGTAGAAAGTTTTAAACCTTGAGTTGCCAAATACTCGTATTATAGGTCAATGTCTTCTAACAAAATATTATATAATATGTGCAATTAAACATTATATACAGAATGATTCATAAATCATATATTAAGCCGAATTAAGCCGAATATCACTATATATAATATTAATATGGAGCATTTTTTGTTTAGGCACCTCATATAAATTATTTACCATAACGTGACAAAATCACGAAAGTCACAAAATAGATGAGTTTCAATCCTGGTCAGGTAGACTAGGAGCCTTCGAGACCAGGCGTAGTAAGATTCACTTATTCTGGTCATTTTAGACCTTTGAATTTTTTTTTGGAAAAAAAAAAACGAAAACCCAACCAAACCGAATATATATATATTATTATGCTCTACGCGTCATTCTCTTTACACTATATTCGGCTTGCTATATGATCCATGAATCATCCTGTATATAATTATGTTCCTCTGTACGTAAAATTGTAAGAAATGGCAATATAACACAACAAATAAATATAAAACGACGGTGACGACTATTCGTTATATCTATGAAGTCCACAGGTGGACATAACCCTCCAAAATATGAGGGGCAGCTGTTGCCTTAATACTCTTGCATTAATTTTGCTCTCTCTCTCTTATCTTGCAAAAATTAATTGGCACGTGGGTTGGCGAGCGCAGTATCGAGTTTCACAGAGAGAGACGTCCGCGTACACGCTGCTGTCTATTTTTAACCGACTTCCAAAAAAGGAAGAGGTTTCTCAATTCGACCGTATAACTTGTGTAAAAAGAGCAGTCACTATAATTTTATAATATGATTATACTAGATTTTCTCATTCTAGAAATGTATTTTTTTTTTCATTTCTTTTTACAAAAATTTCAAAACAATTTTTTTTTGCTTTATTGTTATTTTTGCGACAAAAAAATAAGAAATTGTTAAAAATTAAAAAAATAACTTTTTTAGTTTTTGACAAAATAATAAATAAAAAAATTCATTTCCAAAATGAGGAAAGGTAGTAGTAGTATAATCGTATCTCAAAATTATAGTGACTGCTCTTTTTTCACCCTGTATATGTTTTTTTACACGAACATAATAATAATAATATCTAGGGACGCTTCGTATAGTATAAAATTCCGTTGATCTGGCCCCGTGCTAAGTATCCGAAGAACTTGTGTTACAGGTACCAGACAACGGAAATATATTTAATAATTTTATACTATACACATATTTAAGATTTTTAGTATATTAATATACAAATTTAATACACTTCCATGACCCAGGAACATTGAAAACTGTTTTGTTCCTACGACGGGATTCGAACCCGCAATCTCTCGCTCGAGCACCACTGCGCTACGGAGGTCGACAAACATATTTTTCTTTAATTAACTCCTTTAATTTTAATGTCCTCATCTTTCACTAATTAACTCAGTGAAAGATGAGGACATATCAGAGGGCTTCAGTAAGAGTTGACTTAAATTTTCCTAAGGAATGTTTCTCAAGAGGATACCAATACTATGCATTCTCCGAATTTCAAATGAATCCCTCATCAGATCTGGATAAATTTAGTTTAGATATAATTTTACGGATTGTGTTTTCTATAATATTAGTACACCAGCTGACATGTGCCCACTTCGTTGAGCACACAAACCGTTCAAATATTCCCGGGACTTTCACGAATATTTCAAGACTAATAATAGCCGAATCGGTTCAGCCGCTCTCAAGTTTTAGCGAGACTAACGAACAGCGATTCAAGAAGATAATCATTTCGAAATATCTGCTGTTTCTTCCAGAGGAAAAGGCTGATTCTCCTTTAGAGGGAAACCCTAGTTTGTATATAATATGGTAGGATTTTGGTTGAAGGTCTTCCAAAAGTTACGACAAAGTGAAGTTGATAGAAAAGTAGAAATAGGAACCCCACGCTATTGGTTTATTCTATAATTTACTTGCTTTTTTGCTGATTCTCTCTTACTCACTTTTTTCTGCAAAAGAAAAGGTGCGAAAATATCTTTTATAATCTCACTGAAAATACCATCTAAAAAACTCAAAAATCTATCGATGCTTAATATTAAAATAGTTTCAGCGTAAATGCTTACAAGCTGCAATAAAAAGTAGTTTAATAACACCAAGTTGTACAAAAATGCTTCAACACTCGGAAAATAACTTCTCGCATTATTTTTAAGGCTTATGCGCTAATCTCTTGCAGTTAGCGCTTGAAATGCGAGGTTTACAGTTTGTTTATGTAGCTAGAAAGTAGTAAGCTTTGGCATTACTTTTTATGTGGTTCGTGGGCTTAAAATTGTTCTTATACTCGTCGTTTCAGCCTTTTACTGTCCACTGCTGGACATAGGCCTCTCCAATACATTTCCAGTGCGACCGGTCCATTGCCACCTGCATCCAACGTGACCCGGCAGTTTTCACCAGGTCGTCGGTCCATCTGGTAGGTGGCCGTCCCACACTGCGCTTGCCAGTACGTGGCCTCCACTCTAGGATCTTTTTGCCCCATCGACCGTCCAATCTTCGTGCTATGTGGCCGGCCCATTGCCACTTCAGCTGGCTGATCCTACGGACAATGTCAGCAACCTTAGTTCTTCTACGGATCTCCTCATTTCTGATTCGATCACGTAGAGAAATACCGAGCATTGCCCTCTCCATAGCACGCTGAGCGACATTGAGCCTTTTGAAAAGATCCTTCGTGAAGCACCACGTCTCAGAACCGTAAGTCATCACTGGTAACACACATTGGTTGTATACCTTTGTCTTAAGGCACTGAGGTATTTTAGACGAGAAGACGTTGCGTAATTTACCGAACGCTGCCCAGCCGAGCTGGATCCGTCTACTGACCTCTCTCTTAAAGTTGGACCTACCTAATCGGACAGCCTGCCCTAGGTATATATATTCGTCAACAACTTCAAGAGTAGAGCTCCCAACAGTTAGTGCGGTGGGTGCAACATGGACATTGTGCATGATCTTTGTTTTGTCCATGTTCATTTTAAGACCCACTTGTTGAGAAACTCTATTGAGGCCACCGAGCATGCGCCCCAAATCTTCCAGCGATTCTGCCATGACTACTATGTCGTCGGCAAATCGAAGGTGAGTGATGTATTCGCCATTGATGTTGATGCCAAGTCCTTGCCATTCCAGGAGCTTGAAGGAATCCTCCAGAGCAGCGGTAAACAGTTTCGGGGATATGATATCCCCCTGTCTTACTCCTCTCTTTAAAGGGATATCCTTCGTGCAGTGCTCCTGTACTCGGACTGACATGGTGGCGTTATTATACAAACACTTCAACACTTCGATATACCGATAGTCAATACGGCAACGCTGGAGAGATCTAAGGACCGCCCATATTTCGACGGAATCAAAGGCTTTCTCATAGTCCACAAACGCCAAGCATAATGGCCGATTATACTCTTCGGTCTTTTGTATAATCTGCCGCAGCGTATGTATGTGGTCTATGGTACTATAGCCTTTTCGGAAACCGGCTTGTTCGGTAGGCTGAAAGTCATCCAGCCTGCGTTCGAGACGCATCGTAATAACTCTCGAAAACAGCTTGTAGACATGGCTCAGCAGTGTTATGGGCCTATAGTTCTTCAGTAAGGTTTTGTCGCCTTTTTTGAAGAACAGGATCACAACACCCCTGTTCCATGCCTCTGGCGTTTTCCCATCGAGTAAGGAGGAATTGAAGAGTTTCTGAAGGACTTTTAGTACCGGCGTGCCGCCCGCTTTCAGAAGCTCTGTAGTGATTCCATCCTCGCCCGGAGCCTTGTTGTTCTTAAGCTGTTTGAGAGCTACCCTAATCTCGTACAGGCTGATGTCCGGGATGTCTTCGGTATAGTGTCGTGTTAGCCTGGCTCTTGGGTCTGCAGCTAAACTAGCAGGTTCAGCTGAGACCGAGGTATACAGCTGTCCATAGAACCTCTCTATCTCCCGTAGTACCTCGGACTTATTTGACGTTACGCGTCCATCTTCGGTCTTCAGCTTTGTCAACTGGCTTTGACCAATAGATACGTCTCTTGCAAACACTTTGGAGCCTTGGTTCCGCTCTATCGTCTCTTTAATACACTGGGTATTAAAAGAACGGATATCGTGTCGCAAGGACTTCGTGATCTGTCTATTGAGCTGCCTATATGAGTCAGCGTCACTCGAAGTTTGGAGCGTCATTGAACGTCGACTAGCCATGAGGTTCCGGGTTTGGTCGGATAGTTTCTGAGGTCTATTTGTACGGTGGGTCTTGAAAAATTTGGACCCCACCGTATGGACAGTTTCTACCAGCCTGCTATTTATATCGTCCACTGATGCGCAGCTGTCTAGCCATTGGAAGCGATTTGACAGTTCAAGTTGAAAGCTCTCGGGGTTTTGGATATGGACATTCGACGGTCGGAGCGTAGACTTCATCAGACGCGATCTCTCAAGTTTGACGTTGATATTCAACATGCCCCTGACGATTCGGTGATCACTTCCGGTCTTAACCATGTTGATCACAGAGACATCGTTGAATATCTGCCGCTTGGTGCTCATAATGAAGTCAATCTCGTTTCTAGTTACACCGTCGGGACTCAACCAGGTCCATTTCCTCTGCGGCGGCTTTTGGAAGAAAGAATTCATCATGAAGAGTCCTTCTTTTTCCATAAAGTTCGCCAGCATCTGTCCCCTGGGATTCCTCTGCCCAAATCCAAATGGCCCCACTTTCAGCTCACCATCGCTTCTGCAGCCCAGCCTCGCATTGAAATCTCCCATAACAACTGTGAAGTGTGTTTTAGAGCTACGTATGGCCCTACTGACGTCCTCATACGTAGCTTCTACTTCATCGTCTGGATGTGTTGACGATGGGGCGTATACCTGTACAATCTTCAACGAATATCGTTTTGAGATTCTCAGTACAAGGTATGCAACCCTATTTGACACACTCTCGATGGACACAATGTTGTTGATGAGAGATTTGTGGACGATAAACCCAACACCACCTTGGGACTTCTGTTCTCCCTCTCGGTAGTAGAACAAGTGGCCGGACTGTAAGGTTATCGTATCCTCGCCCTCTCTTCGGATCTCCGATAAACCAATAATGTCCCAGTGCAACTTGTTCATCTCCTCTTCCAGCTCTACGAGCTTCTCGTCTAACCTCAAAGTGCGCACGTTGTGTGTTACCAGGGCCAGTTGTCGTTTAGAAGGGGGGTGGTAGCCGGATCTCTTCCGGAGATTCTTAGCACCCCCCGCCCCGCCGTTACCGTGGCCGCTACCGTAGCCAGGAATAGCGGGGCCGCCGGGGACTAGGGGCCTGGTCTTCTGGTGCGTAAACATAGGAGGTTAAAAAGCCTACTGGTACCACGCTGGCTAGACGGGTTGGTACAGGGTTTTGTTTCGAGTTTTCCTTCTCTCACACTAGCTGTTGATGTGTGTGTGCTTCCTTTTAGTCGCCTCTTACGACTCCCCTAGGAATAGTATCGGGGGTGGTGATAATTGTATTCTAATGCCGTCACCACACGGCCAATATTATTTATTAAGTTCTTATACTAGTATACTATAATATAGTATAACATCTAGATGTTTCCCGCGGCTTCGTACGCAAAACGGAATCTCACGGCAAACGTACATTTCGTTGCAACAGAAAGTATAATTTTTAGAACTAGAGCCTAATAGTGTGTTTTGTTGAATAGCCCATTTATCGAGGAAGGCTTTAGGCTATATAACATTACCCTACGACGAATAGGAGCGAAGCGTCAGTGAAAAATGTTGTAAAAACGGGGAGACTTTCGTTGCGTGCGCTGCATAAACGGTTTAAGTCGCTCAAAAACCACGCGAACGAAGTCGCGGGGACAGCTAGTCGTTTATATTTTTAGAATATTAGTAAGGGATGTTGTGTTCAGTGCCATGTCTTAGGGTGCCCTCGATCGATAATCGGTCACCGACATTTTGTAGGCGAGGGATAGAACTGATTGCAATAGTGCAACGCACACATACAAATAGTACCATTAATTAAATAATTTACAACCTGTAAATGGAGGAAAAATCTAACCTACAAAAATGTGGTAGTGACGATAAAATCTAATTTCAATGATAACAATTGTTGTCGCTCGCGCTAACTTCGTTGTCTTCGATCTGCGGCGAACTTCACACACAGAGCTTCTTTCAACATCTTTTACAACAAGCGCCATTTTTATTTTATGTTACATTTAAATATCTTATTTATAATATAATATACTATGTAATAAACCAGAGTCGAAAAGCAGTCTTCAAATCCAAATTCAAACGCCCATGCAAGCTTCCTCTGCCGTTACAATAATAATATTATAAAAATAAATGTATTACAATATTTTTAAACGTTATTCAAAAATACAGACCAAACTTATCTCCTCGATTCTACCAAAATTAACTTTTCACAAATAGCTGTTAACGAAACTTTGAAATTTGAAGTGTATAAAATGTGATATAAAATTAAACCAAACAACCTTAGTTTGAAGCTTTCACTGAAATTCGTAACCACAGCATCTGCTGCTACGAAGTACAGTCCTTTAGATTGCACTCAATTCGCGTCATTCGAATATCGCTTCTATTGTAAGTGCGCAAAGTTCAATTCTCGTTAGCTTTGATTACAAAATTTTCTGAACGTTTCCGACCTTTTGCTATCACCAGATAACTTCAATCTGTTGCCCGTCTGCCTCGGTATGGAGCCGTTTCATACATACGTGAGTTTATGGTGTAAAGTGGAGACTTTGTAAGAAATTTAATCAATTCTATCAATAGTTTGCACTAAAGTATGTAATGTAGACGGACTTAAAATCTTGAGAGGAAATAGCACGCCTGTTTTTCCATATAGGGGTCTACGCGACCCCTTTTCCTCCCTAAATAATGCCGCTAGAGTAACAATTTTTTTCCTGGATATCTATGTAGGTATATTATTTATACTGCGACTAATAGGAGCGAAGCGTCAGTGAGAAATGTTGCAAAAACGGGGAAAATTATTCACATTTGAGGACTTTCGTTGCGTGCGCTGCATAAACGGTTTAAGTTACTCAAAAAATATGTATGAAAGAATTATCCCTTTTTATAATCTTAATAATAAAAACCAACGTGAGCAATCGAAAGATAATCGCGATAGTGTTGCCGACAACCACGCGAAGGAAGTCGCGGGCACAGCTAGTGTAATTATACAGTTATTATCTAAACAAAACCGAATTTAAGACAGAGGTCGCTGGTAAATTACCTTGAAGCCTATCAATGATTTCAGACAGAAATATCTTTAACAGAACCCTTCTAATCTTCTACATAGACTAAACATATCTACAAGATATACCATAAACTAATATCACTTCACGTCAGACTAAGCCCCTACATAGTGATATTGATTCTCCCGTCTTGAATGAGCGATTAATTAAAGAACGTCTACCCTTTGTAAATATAAAGAAAGGATTAATGAACGAGCAGAATTCTTCTACTAGATAAATATACGCTTCACTGCATACACCACAGGACTGTAAATATTTCTTCAGAGTTTTAATTAATTTTGTCTGTAAATGAAAGAATTTACAGCTGAAAATAGGTCATCATCATCATCATTTTAGCTATGACGTCCGGAATATATAAATATATTCCATCAAAAAAATAACTTGTAAAAAGTGCCAAGTCTCGCTACTAAGATCTTTTGCCGTAAAAAGTTGTGAGATCCATGTGATGGATATCGGTCTAACGACATCTTAATATGGTGATCATATTATTAAAAATATTTCATGTTTTAACCCTAGAAGCCTAATCTATTCCGGAGGTACTTAAAGCCTAATTACGCGTCTCAGAGGCGTATGTTTATATAATTAGGTACCTGCAATGTGTGTTCGAAATACCCACATTTAAAGAATAATATCATTTTGTGGGAATTGAGGTTTAGGATAAACACTGAAAATAAAATAACAGTGTTATCAATTAAGGCGAGGAATAACCGCAACTAGCGCCACTCTTTTTAAAATAATTTATTATTATAGTTATAGTTATTACTCGTTATAGTTATTACTACTACTACTATAACTACTAGTAGTGTAAATACAATAGTACCAATTAAACTGGTATCAATGGTTATTAGTAATATAACAATTTTCTAAATTATAAAGTTGGTATGTTTTTAAAATATAATATTATTATTAATAATTAAAAAATAAATCGCTCACATCTCGTCGCTTTACTTTCACAGCCTCGTATCTATAAAACTACAACTTTTTAATAGAGTACGACTCATACTAATTTTAGATTTTATTATGACATGGATTTTGGATGTACCTATGTACTGTATAAAACTGAACCTCATTTAAAACAAAATCCATGTCATACCTAATAAAATCTAAATTTATTAAGTTATTTGACTATACTGAAAGTTGCAATCTTACACCCTACAACAATATCCATATTTTAGTTGTCGCTTATTTATATTCTACATCATGATCCAGTTTTATTTCAATTATAAAGGTATAGTGATATATATTCAAATAGATTACTAATAATAAATTGCTTTAGTTCATAATGTTTGTCATAAACTTGGTACTAGTCGAAATTACTTGAAAACGTGTCAAACAATCTGATATCATGGAGATCGTTCTAACAACGCTTTATAAATCAAACACATTACAGCACACGATTGTTTCGCTTCATTATTGTCTTATTATTTACACAATCGACCGGCAGGCATACATACAGCCTCGTAAACGTACAACACATTCTCAATCCTAACACGTCGGTACAGAGTTCAGTTTTGAATGCACGCGTCTGCTTCCAGGTCTCTAAACGGGAGCCGAAGAAATACCACGAACGAAATGTCTTGGCACGCTCGAAGACACTTCAATTTCTCAGTCCTAAACAAATATGTTACCGGTGTAGTAATTGCTGTCTATGTTTACACACTTTTATTGTATATTGCAAAGCAAATATTGTTTTAGATGCATCGACTACCTACAGCTGCGCTCAGTTTTTTAAAGTTAATTTGTTTTGTATAAAGTTCGGCAAACACTCGTCCTTTTGGTGGGACAAGTTGTGCAATTCGAATTTTAAAAATTGGTCGCCATTTTTTTGTTCGCATGGCAAAGCAACAGCTTGTGTATGTTTGCCGTATATTTGCATATTTAGAAGTATAAAAATTGTTTTCCATTTTTTTTATTATTGACAAAGCATTCTAAAATAAACAGTATGTAGGTGCATACCTTATCAAAATTCTTTTTGTTAGTAAATTCGACGAATAAAACAAATTGTTTTTATGTAAATAGCTTTCTGACTTTAGCGCCAAACTTGATTTGGAAACGCCTACAGTTACACCTACTGGTCACAGTAACATCACTTGAAAAATGAAAGATGATACACAAATAGACGCCGACAGCGCTAAGGTTACATTGAAGCTACCGTGTAATTCGAGATATAATAGCCGAGGCGACAGTCAGGGACAATAAAAAAAACTCAAATTGAGCGGAGAAATTCAATATGGTTCCGCAACAAGGATTAAGTTTTGCACAAACTGAGCAATCGGCAGCTGTTGCCAGAAATTCAGCCATTGAAGCGATGCTCCAACATCGGATAAACTTTAACGAACAGATTGTTATGATAAAGACGAAATAGGTATGCCTTTTTCGTTTATTTAATTTAAGGCAATAATCCAAATCAAATTATTCCTATACAAGGGGTAAAATAAATGAGTACTTAATAATACTTTAGTGTATGTATGTGTCTCCCATGTAGAGTATACTGTGTAAGTACCAGCGCCGATACACTTACGACTTTCATGTTTGTATGAGAAATGTTTCAACATCATTTTTTTTCCAGTAAAAAGAGTAGGTACCTTATGTAGCGCTGGACTGACAGTAATCTAGGAGATTATATTATAACGGGTGTAAAAAGAGAAGTCACTATAACTTTGGGATAATATGATTATACTAACTTTTCTCATTCTAGAAATGTATTTTTTTTTCTTTTTTTTTGCTTTATTGTTATTTTTGCGACAAAAAAAAAAGAAATGGTGAAAAGTAAAAAATTTTTTTTTAGTTTTTGACAAAAAAATATATAATTTTTTTTTCTAAAGTGAGGAAAGGCAGTATACCTACCTAATCGTATCTCAAAGGACCTTTGACTGCTCTTTTTACACCCTGTATACGGGACCCAGACACATCCTTAAGTATTATCACTCAATAATATGAAAAACCTGTATATTACTTAAATTTTAAATATTTTCTGTACTTGTGTCTACGAGACACCTACCAACGGCGGCACCTACTAACCCGGCGAGAGGATATTGAATCTTATTGAACTTAAATATTACTTAACGATTAGTCTTTATGTTGTAAATATAATACAAGAAATATGGGTCATTTCCCCAAAAAAAAGTTACTAGGTACAAATTTCAATAGTTTGCTGCAATTCAATCCCAAAGTTCTAAATTGACAAATAACTTTTTCATCCAACAAAACAGTTTTAACATTTATTTGTAAATATTTGATAGTTTTAGTTTGTGCAATTGACATATTTTTTGAATTCGTTTAATCAAAAAATGTTTGCAATAAAATATACTATGAAGTTTATTTTAAACATTTTATAAACTTATTCAGTTTAAATAAAATGACGATTTTAGAAATACATAGGTAGTAGGTACAAAAATAAATAAAATCACTAAGAGCCAATTTTTCAATCGTCAGATAACTTTTATTTGTTGAATAAACATGTGACTTTGACATTTGTTCCATACAAAATCTGCCAAAGTCACATATTTATTCCTTAGATAAAAGTTATCTGACGATTGAAAAATCCGCCCCTAGTTAATAAAATATAAGACTTCTTTAAACGCGTATATCGGTATACCTAGATTTTTTTTCTCTCTGTTCAGTATTAAAACGGGACAGACAGATCGAAACCCGTAGCTCGGCGTAAGGGTCAGGATTATGACTATATGATCTGACCTAACACAATACATTCGAAAATCGTACAGAAAAGCCGAGTCAAATGTCAAATATGATAGCTCTGCATTCATGTGTTGGATAAACTAGATATCTAATCTCATTGCTCTGAATTTTCTACGGTGATCAAGATTACGGACAGTTCCAGCCACTTACCATTAGCGTTCCTAATTAAGTCCAAAGTATATCCATGTAAGAATCATGCTTCACCTCGTTTGCTGATTCATACGAATCCGTAGGCTTCATAAAGAAAATACCTATATCATCTTAAGCGAAAAAGGTACAAAGTAAACGAATAATTACTGTCCCGTCTGTCCGTTCCAAATGCGCAGGGACTTTTCCCAGCCCGAGAAACTCGAGACTGTCCTCGAACGGGGGAACATTAGTCGGAGTGTGTAAACACGCTGAGAGGCAAACAATCAACCGTATCTACAATCTTCGGACGTGTAATCGGATCCGAATTTATCCGGCTGCCTCTTACCAGGGCTGCTACGAGCCTCTTAGCCACGTTAGCCACATTTCACTGTTTCTCACACCACTGTTTTGTTTTCACATCATTTTAACTCCTCATCGATTTGTTTTTCATTTCGACTACCGCAGTGGTTGAGCGTATTGGTAGGTCTCGAGCGAGAGGTCGCGGGTTCGAATCCTGTTGAGGGCACATAAAGTTTTCAAGGTTTCTTGGGTCATGGATGTTTGTTTAAACGCGCTAATCTCAGGAACTACTGGTCCGGTTTGAAAAATTCTTTTTTTGTTGGATAGTCCATTTATAGAGGAAGGTTTTAGGCTAATAAATAAAAATAATATAAATTATAATATAAATATATAACATTACGCTGCGACCAATAGGAGCGAAGCGTCAGTGAGAAATGTTGCAAAAACGGGGAAAATTAATTACATTTGGGGACCTTCATTGCGTGCGCTGCATAAACGGCTTAAGCCACTTAAAAACCACGCGAACGAAGTCGCGGGAACAGCTAGTCTTAAATATGTGTAGAGTATAAAAGTATTAAATATGTTTCCGTTGTCTGGTACCTGTAACACAAGTTGCTTAGATACTTAGCACGGGGCCAGATTGACGTGATGTGAAGCGTCCATAGATATTATTATTATTATTATTATTTCATGATATTTCTCGTCATTTTGTATTTACCCGAATATAGTGAAGCCGCAAGAAATGGTTATGATTTTGGATGTCTATGTATGTATGTATTTAAGTATAAATGTATGGTTGTTCTACTATAGTGTCATAACTTTAATAAATGAGGTGTCAATATATTCGTTTCAAAAGTTTTTTTTTAATATTTTATTTTGAGACTTTGCTGCCTTTTAATCAATTCTGATATTACAAAGTTTATTCGAATCGATTGATGGACATCAATCATCTTTGTAGGGGGAGTTTAAAAGGTCAGAAACCTGAGTGAATACTAGTTATGCAAGCAAGTGTCGGTAACTAGTGTAATTGCCGCAATTACATCGTTATTAAAAATTACTTGTAGCACCTGTACGTAACATGCGGTATACTTTGAAATGCTGTTTTATTTTTATATGTCCAGCTTCTATAGAAAAAATATTTTTTGCTTGCTTTTTGTTTAATACGATATACTATGAACCTTCGTATGATAATACCTTTACAGAAGGATTTTATGAAGCCGTGGCATCACTCTAGTCTAGATGTACAAGCGGACGTGGTGGTGCATGCTTCTGTGGGAATATTCGTCGATTCACTGCTAAAGTATTTAAAGATTAAAATAAAGTGTATTGGCAGATCAAATTAAATATATTATGTATATTGTACCCAAGTTAAGAAATGAAAAAAAAAACGTGTAAATTAATTAACTTAGGGTCAAAAGGACACACAGGATGGGTAAGACCAAGATTGGATACTTGATTGAAAAGGGTTAATATTGCAAGGACGGAGAACAAAATCTATCATTGGCAACCCTATTCTGTAAAGTTCACAGACTCCCGATAGTTCATCTTATAAACGTAAAAGTTCGGACATAACTTACAATTTAGTCTTGAGTTTCAAATTGGACTGGGATTATGATGCTAAAGGACTACGAAAAATTACAGTCTATACGATCTATATATATTATAAAGCGGAAGAGTTTGTTAGTATGTTTGTTTAAACGCGCTAAGCTCAGGAACTAATGGTCCGATTTGAAAAAAATATTTTTTTGATGGATAGTCCATTTATAGAGGAAGGCTTTGGGCTATATAACATTACACTGAAAAAGTCATTCCTTTTTGATAATCTAAATAAAAAAACCAACCAATCAAAAGATAATTACGATAGTATTTCCGAGTTTCCGACAACCACGCGAACGAAGTCACAGGCACAGCTAGTTTAATAATAAAAACGAGAAAATGTTTTCTTTATAACTATTATAGGTTGTGATTTGTGATGACGTGTATTTGTAGGCTATTTGGAGGATTAGTTCTAGCAATAATAATACTCGTAATATAGTAATATGTATGACGATTTTCACCACGTAAATCAGGCCGCTTCGGCGGGATTCGAACCTGCGACTTCCAGCTTAAGCCGCGACCCTCTCCACCACTGCGATACAGAGATCGTAAAATAATATAAGGTAAAAAAAAATGGAGCCTCTAAAGAGCAAAGATAATTAACGCCATTTACATTGAAAATCACAAAAATTATATAACATTAAAGTGTGTAACACTTTGAACATCTACGGTGCATAAAAATCATGAATATTAATTGATGAATAAGTTTAACATTATTATGACATTGCCCTACAGCTTACATAATAAGGCACTTTGAAGCTAGAGCATAGTTAATAATAAGCGCTGTTTTTCTATCGCTATTTTTAACGTGGGAGCTACGTCCTGCGGGACTGTGAGCATTGTACGGTTCAAAAAGTCCTTTTAATAAACAATAAAACACGGTAAAAAGCCCGGTGACATTCGGAAGATCTTATCCTAACTCAACCTTCGCACAATGCCTCGTAATAATGGTACAAAAAATGATCGATATCAAAAAACGGTCGGGGACAAAATAGTATCCAGAATACGCACAAAGAAGCTTATTCAGTTGTAAATATTTTATATCAAAGGGTTTTAAGATTAAACTAAATGGAAGCAAAAAGTAAATTCTTATATGTTTAATAGCGAGCTATGAATGCCGTATTTGTCAATCTGATCTTTGGATTCGATCGCCCTCGCCTATGGCACTCTACTTAATGGGGTACCTATGACGCCCGCATTCTATGTGCTCATATTCTTTTAAGGCCCTACGTGACAAAAGTTCGGCCCTCCCCACATTCAAATTTTGAAGGAGCAATTGAAATCGGAGATCGTAAAGAGAATTAGAGCGGGGTCTTTTGGGCCGTTTTGTTTCGAACTCAAAGGGCTTCTTTTGAATCTCGAACGACTATCGGAGTGGAAGTGGGGGCCGCGTTTATTGGGATTCCCCAGCCTACCAATCGGTCGATGGGACACCGGGTAATCTAATAGCTTATTAATGAGGGTAACTGTGGCCCCCATTTTTCTATCCTAGTGATTTTTGAAATAATAGGTTCCATCTCGCTCGAGCACTTCATTTGTTTTTGTTCGGGTATCGCCGTCTTGCTCGTGTTTATTGTGCGGGAAAGAGATGTGGCTCCACCCACAAAATATAATACAAATGAAGTGTCGTAGCGGAACCAGCTGCGATCACACGTAATACTAAGTTATTGTGTAAAAACAAATGACAAAAACCCGTACCTAATAGCGATATTATGCGAGCTCTGTCGAGACAGCAATCCGATATGGCTAATAATATGCAGGAGAAACCTACACGCTATAAATTCTCATATAAAAAGTATAATTTAAGATTACATTTACAGTGTCTCGTTATAAGAATGCGTTTTGAAATTACTTTCCGTCATGAACATCAAAATATATTTAGCGGATGATTTTGAACGTGCGATGAAAATATGGATTGCTACTCGTGTCCTTAGAAATTTAGCGAATCTCCAATATGAAAAAACAGATGAGCGATTATTATACACAAATTTAATACACATCCATGACCCAGGAACATTAAAAACTTTTTGTTCCCTTGGCGGAATTCGAACCCGCAACCTCTCGCTCAAACACCAAGGCGCTAAACCACTGCGGATATTTTGTGTTTTGTGTTTTTTACGAAGATTACGGATTGGTTAGTTAAAAGAAAGGGAAATGACGTTGGCGTATTGATGCGGCGTATCCAGTAGTTCGAGCATGTAATTGTGAGCGGATTT
The DNA here is from genome assembly GCA_905187575.2 of Celastrina argiolus. Lineage (NCBI taxonomy): Eukaryota > Metazoa > Arthropoda > Insecta > Lepidoptera > Lycaenidae > Celastrina > Celastrina argiolus. Next base: position 11,306,878 of record LR994589.1, read on the forward strand.
CGACGTTGTTTTTGTGGTAAAATAATATCGACTAATTTAACGCTTTAGTTTCAGAGACCACCTACGATATGGCTTTTAAAATTCCTTCTAAATTTAGGGCTGGCTCCGATTTGGCGAATTGATTAGTCTAAAAGTTCCCATGGTTAAAAGGGTAGGTGACGTTACTTAAAACACTACGGCTTAGTATTAATTCAAATAGAGCCAGAGCCCGTGAACGCTAGACTTCCGTTATAGTAAAAGCTAAAAATATCTGAGTCCATACTCCCAACACAGGTAAGAATGATGACCAAATATGAAGTTTGGGTTGGGGTGGCTATGGGAGTGTGTGTGATGGCGGAAGGTGTGAAAAAAACTCTGCTTACGTCATAGTATAAAGGTTGCTTTTTTGGACCTTCAGAATGTTATTAAAAATCACGACACTAACTGCCAGACACTTTACATGGTGGCAACCCCTGCCAGACACCCTTAATGTTCAAGAAATTATAATTCTACTTAGGTACGTTGTATAAAAGCTGATTTTAACCCGATTTCGGCGAAGCCAAAAGGAAGGACGGATTTTGACAGTCTATTTTTGTATGTATATGTCGGAGTTGAAACGTAAGGCTTGCAAAAAAAAAAAAAAAAAGTTTAGTCATATTTGCCAAGAGGCCGGTCGCCGCTTACAAAAGAGGAAGGAGAAGACGTGTGTCACCGATGACAGGGAGGACTAGGCAGGGTGGCGCGCGATGGATGGCGGGGCTTGAGAAAAATGAAGTTGACTAAATTCGCTTACGTTCAATGTCTGCTTTGCATTAAGTACTTGTAGCAATAGGTTTGATTGTTCATAATATAAACACGTTCAGTTTGGTGTTATTATTTCCTATAAAGTGACGCCCACAAAATACCGCACTCCGTTATCAGAAATTGGGATATACCCGCAAAATCAAGATAGATGGTTACAGGGTACCTACAAATTGTTGGATTGGATATTATGGCCTTGCGGATATTCAGATCACGTTGAGACGGAACAGATTATATTACGGAGCCTCCACTACCAAAGGCAGCATGGTATATAATGCATAGCAGAAAGACGATTGATGGGATGACAGCGCTGCTGACGATGGTAACGTGCTGACAATGGGAATGTGACGATTTACAATGAGAATGTGACGATTGACAATGGGAACGTGACGATTTACAATAGAACCACGATAATATGACAAGATTGACGTGGCTAGTCAACGACAGGTCTTGGTTATAAGCTTGATGGCTTTGGTAACAGGTGGTAGCAATCTTTTTATTCCTCGTTATAATTTGGAAGCCTTCAAAGTAAATACAATTTCAAAGTTTCCATGAAATTGCTTGCCCAAAAATCTAAATAAACTTTAAAGTTTAGTGTTCGTTTGTATTGCTGTTTTGTTTTATTTGTAGATGGACAATACATTGGGATAATGCTGGACTGGACGATGCATAGCCTTGCATAGCTTGCATGCTTGCCCGATGCATAGAATGAGCTTTGCTGGGTAACCAACCAACGCAGATGAGCATTGTGTATCTTATGGACTATTCTACTTGCTTCGCAAAGATGTGAACTGGTAGTATGAGTATCATTACTTATTTCATTGTAAAGTTCAGAATTAGTCTGGTTTTAAAATCACAGTATTGGTAACAGAAAAGAGATTCAAAGTAAAAGATCTTACAGTATTTTGATACTTAAATTATGTGAGTTTTAAAACTTGTTATTATACTAGCTATATTCTTATTAATAGAGTGAAATCAACACAGTTAATAAAGAAGAAATCAAAGTTTGATTTTAATGATAATAATTATTATTACACAACAAGTAAAGGTCTTATGCAGGTGAGCACAAGTTGTAAACAAACAGGCTTATACAATAACATTGACATGTTCTTTGTAAATATTGTTTACATGATAGTAAGTAGGTAGACAAGTTTGTAGGAGCGAGAAAGACGATTCAAAAAGAATTAAAAATTTATTTAAAGTTACAACTTATTAAAGTTTAAAACTTAATTAGGATTAACAGGCAGAGCTTTTACAAGTTATCTTCTGTCGGGACACAACCAAGCAGAAATTCATGCCACGATCGAATGGCCCCATCGGGAGCCTTTACAATAGTTGAAACAAAATACAACAAGACATGTGTGTTAAATAAACAAAGCTTTGGTCATAATTAATCTTGGGATGCAATTAATGTGTTATCCCTTAGTCTCTACGTGAAGTCCATTTTAAAGTCAAGTGCTGAGGGCTTGACAAATCACTAGTTACAACAAATATTAAGTAGTCAATAAATCAATAAATTGATCATGGGGTCTTGAGGGTTAACATAAGTAGGTAGTGTGAAACTACATACTTAAATGTAATTTTCATTGGTGAGTTTAAAACAAAGAAAAAAAAAAAAGAGTATCTTTAAATAATGTCTTGTACATTGTTATTTATTCCTAAGCTGGCTATAAAAATATCTGTTAAAGTAAATTTGGAATACATATTACCTACAGATTTAACAGACTTTTACTTTTTAGAACATTATGCGATATGGAATAGTTTAAAATTCGTCCAACAGGATAATATTGTTTGTGATATGAGTTTTATGGAATTAACACATTTTAATTTCATGTTTCAGAAGTTACTGTATGTAAGCTGGAACTAATGGTGAACAAGGCATCACACACTCAACGGTCCAAGAGTCTCAGAGGCCGTGACAGTCCACTGATGCGGTGGAAGATTAGAAAGTTCATTGAGTGACTTCAGTTAGCTTCGACCAACTTGGTGATTTTGTAAAAGGTTGTAAACGCACTAGCGAGTCTTCAGGTATTATGAATGACGAATGAATCGCCTCCGTGGTCTAGTGGTTCAGAGCTTAGCTCTCGACCCGGATTCGTGGGTTCGATTCCCACGTTGAAACAACAAAAAAAAAAAAAAAGGTTGTTTTTAGGATTGGTTAGGACAATGCAGACTGATCACCTGATTGTCTGACAGGAAAGATGATCCATGCGTTGGATGGGCATGTAAAGGGTCGGTTCTGTGCCTATTCTCTAGCCAGACGTGTCGACTTACCGTTCCACTGGGTTGTGAGAGAGAAGGGAAGAGAGTCCTTCTGTGTATTGCGCACACACTTGGGCACTATAGAATAACTCCTGGCCGTAGCTGGCCTGGTTTCAATGAAATTGGCTACCGACAACTTACCGTGCCGCTGGGTTATGAAAGTAAAAGGAAGAGAGAATGCTTGTGTGTATTGCGCACACACTTGGGCACTATAAAAAAGCTCTTGCGTAGCGGTCCTGGTTTGAATGAAATTTGCTACCGACACCGAAATCGGTGAAGGGAGCTATTATTATTATTATGAATTACTCTGGGGTCCAGTGGTTTAGAACCTAGTACTCGACTTTGTGGGTTCGATTCCCGCGACAGTACAACTAAAAATGTTTATTTTTGTCAAGTTTAGTGAGGACAGTGCAATCTGATCACTTGTTATTGTGTGACTCTAAAGTAATAGCTTATTTTCATTCAATCAGTTAGATCATTGAAAGGAAATTAAATTAATTTCACTGCATAGTGAAATCTAACATTTTAATCTCATTGTTGTTGCTGATATTTAAACCGCGATAGATTTGTTCTTGAGATACAGCCTGATTAAAGACAGACAGGCACAGCGAAGTCTTAGTAAATAAATCCCTAAAAGAACTTAATTTTAGATAGTCTGAACATTTTTTGTGCTGTTTCATTTTGTGTACAGTGGATCGAGCTTCGAGCAACGCTAACGACGCAACACGACGCGACGGAGCGCGGCGAGCGATGCAGCGCAGCGCGGTGGCGCGGCGGCTAGACGACTGTCGTCTGTACTTCGTTGAAGTATCACATTCGAAACCAAAATTATTTGGTGAGCGTAATTGTTTATCTACTGACTGTAGTGTGATACTGGCGGAGTCGGGGTCTTCACAGACCATACGCTGTGCATGTGCACACGGGTAGCCGCGGTTAACACAAATGTGTTAAGCGGTTGACGTATGTCGGCGATGGAGCCGTGTCATAGAAGTCAAATTCTCATGACAGTATTTGACCTACCAAGCATCATTTCGCAGCAGCAACCATTAAAAGTCGGTATCTCTTGGGGCAACTCAAGTAGGACGCGGAGCGCAGCGGGCGTGTGATGCTGGAAGGTTGGGGTCTACACAGACCACATGATGTGTATTCAATGAGTGATGCACACGTGTTAGCCGTGGGGAGAACACGTCGTGTTACGCGGCTAACGTATTTCGACTAAAGAGCCCTGGTCATATAGGCATTACCTGAGACTTTGCGTAGTTTATTGTTGTGCATTAAAGAAGTTAAAGTATCTGTTGAGATTACTATTAGAGATTAAACTAGCAAATTGGCCTAAAATTGTAGAGTCAGGTTAGGCCGAGCAAAAGGCTTGTGATATTGCAGCTGGTTTTTTTTCTTTTACAGGAGCAGCACACGAGGACGTGTGACTAGTCAGAATGGCCGTGTCGGAGTTGAAACGTAAGGCTTGCAAAAAAAAAAAAAAAAGAAAGCCTAGCAAGTTTAGTCATATTTGCCAAGAGGCCGGTCGCCGCTTACAAAAGAGGAAGGAGAAGACGTGTGTCACCGATGACAGGGAGGACTAGGCAGGGTGGCGCGCGATGGATGGCGGGGCTTGAGAAAAATGAAGTTGACTAAATTCGCTTACGTTCAATGTCTGCTTTGCATTAAGTACTTGTAGCAATAGGTTTGATTGTTCATAATATAAACACGTTCAGTTTGGTGTTATTATTTCCTATAAAGTGACGCCCACAAAATACCGCACTCCGTTATATATAAGTGTGCATATATGTATGTATGTTCCTTTGTAGTGTTTGAACTACTTATATAATTATATTATAGACGAAAACGGTAAATATTAACTGGACAATATCAATTTTAAATGCTACTTCGAATTGTCAAATCAACAGATTCAATGTCAACATAACTAATAAATAATGACCCAAACAAAATAACCATAATCGTCGTTTCAGCCTTTTATTTTGTCTACTGCTGGACATAGGCCTCTCCAATACATTTCCAGTGCGACCGGTCCATTGCCACCTGCATCCAACGTGACCCGGCAGTTTTCACCAGGTCGTCGGTCCATCTGGTAGGTGGCCGTCCCACACTGCGCTTGCCAGTACGTGGCCTCCACTCTAGGATCTTTTTGCCCCATCGACCGTCCAATCTTCGTGCTATGTAACTATGTAACTATGTAACTATGTAACTATGTAACTATGTAACTATGTAACTATGTAACTATGTAACTATGTAACTATGTAACTATGTAACTATGTAACTATGTAACTATGTAACTATGTAACTATGTAACTATGTAACTATGTAACTATGTAACTATGTAACTATGTAACTATGTAACTATGTAACTATGTAACTATGTAACTATGTAACTATGTAACTATGTAACTATGTAACTATGTAACTATGTAACTATGTAACTATGTAACTATGTAACTATGTAACTATGTAACTATGTAACTATGTAACCATAATAAACGAAATATAATTAACAGCGCTACAAATATTTGAAATCGTAAACAAAACCGCATATAGTAAACTGAAATATTTATGGGCATGGAGAAACTACATTTGACACATATAGTTAATCTGCCACCGATTAGTGCAGCATCCATTTTCTAAAGTGTCAACCCGTTTCTATTCTTGCCGGTTTTAATATCAACATTTTGGTCTTATTTATAGACTCACCGCGCCCTCCGTCCTAGATATCGTGCCTAATAATGGAGATATCTTGTTTATGATAATAATTTTATTAGTATCAATCATATAACTTGAAATCGATACGCGGCTATCAGAAATTGATTAATGCTGTATCCATTTATACTGGGGCGTTAGATCTGAAGATTGGAATGAAAAATGTAAGGCAATAACATATATCAAAACAAAAACAAATAGATAAGCCGGAGATGAAATAAATAAGCGTTATCGTGTATTTATAACATGAAATTTTAGCTTATCTGATGCTGTACAGTCATAAATAGGTCACTTTATTGTTTCTAAGATTTTTTTGGAACCATCACCAGCTCAATGAACTTGGTGATAATGAGAATATAGAATTACTTGGCCGTTACAAGAATATTTATAGGCCTATCTTGGCCTCTACTCCCTCTATTGAAGCAAGTAATAACTTTAATCAACGCGAAGAAATGTCAAGAGTTTATTCAGATAAATAGTCTTGATATTGTTAGACTCGGATAACTGAAGAAACGTGGAAATGCGGTTTTCTTGAATTTACTTTAGTTTTCACGCAAATAAAAAATATACAGTGTGTAAAAAGAACAGTCACTATAACTTTGAGATACGATTATACTACCTTTCCTCATTTTGAAAATGTATTGTTTTATATTTCTTTTTTTTGTCGCTAGAATACTTAACGAAAAACCAAAAAATTTTTTTTTAGGTTTTAAAAATAATTCTCGCTAGCTTATCGAAAACCCCAAAAATTTTTTTTATTAAAAAAAAATATACTTATTCAAAACATAACACACTTTAGAATGAATATTCCAAAGTTATAGTGTTCTTTTAACACCCGTTACAGGTTTGTAGTTGTGCCATGACCGGTATTATACTGCTTTATATTGCAAAATAACTTAATGTAATGGATTACAATAATGATAGACATGAACCTTCTTCAATAATCGCCATGGCGACTAATCCTCAGGGCTCAGGTGCTTGAGGCCACAGTGTTGCCAGTATGATTTCCCAAAAAAGTACTACTGGCTCTCTGAAAAGGTACGAATTTTAACTCAAAGGTACCTACGGTTTTGCCAAAAGGTTAAAATGCTATAGTCTACCCATAGTAACCCTTTTATAGTATCTATTAAAACATGAATTACTAGTATAATTTATAAGGTACGAAAAAGGTACGGTGCACACTGATAAAAAATAATAATAATAGCTCCCCTCACCGATTTCGGTGTCGGTAGCCGATTTTATTGAAACCAGGCCAGCTACGCAGGAGTTATTTTATAGTGCCCAGGTGTGTGCGCAATACACAAAGACACTTTCTCTTCCCTTTACTCTCATAACCCAGTGGGACGGCCGCGGCATACCTACCGACACGACTGGCGAGAGAACAGGCGCAGGACCGACTTTTTACATGCCCATCCGACGCATGGATCATCTTTCTTGTCAGACAACAGGGTGATCAGCCTGCATTGTCCTAACCAAACTTGAAAACAACATTTTTTCTTGTTCCAACGCGGGAATCGAAACCACGACCTCCGGGTCGAGAGCGAAGCTCTGAACCACTAGACCACAGAGGCGTTTTTCCGTTCAATGGGGTGCACACTGAGGTACGGTAGTGGTACGGTTGTATGACAAAAAGTACGGAAAACCGTACTTTTTGGTACGGTTTCTGGCAACACTGAGGCCAATACCAGTAATCCTTATTAATACTTTTTTGAAATATTATAAAAGAAAGTAATCAAGAGTTAGGTACCTAGAAACGGAAGATTTAAAATATGATTCCATTATACAATTTAAATATATTATATCTAGCAATATCCCGCGAAACAATTATAACCACAACCTGCAAGCAGATGAGTGAGTGTACGCATAGGCATGCGTTTGATGCACCTCCCTCCTCCCACACTGCTTATGCGTACACTCGCAAGCAAAAAACATGAAAACGCCACCACCACACAATCATTAACGAACATTGTTCGCAGAGTCAACATCCTGAGGATGCTCCGGGGTCGGAGCGAAACGCGCGTCGAGTTTTGCAACCTGCATGGTGGTGGGACTTTGCACGATCGTGTTAACATTATTGCTTGTGTGGTGGTGGTGTTTTCATGTTTTTTGCTTGCGAGTGTACGCATAAGCAGTGTGGGAGGAGGGAGGTGCATCAAACGCATGCCTATGCGTACACTCACTCATCTGCTTGCAGGTTGTGGTTATAATTGTTTCGCGGGATATTGCTAGATATAATATATTTAAATTGTATGCTATGGATTTCCGCAAAGTAACGCCTGATTCCATTAACTATGATTCCATTAATTTGCTGATTTCGAAAAATTCCAAATTATTTAAAATACAATATTTCATTTGATAACTCAAATAACAATATAATCATAATAGTGAAATCCTTTATTTTCAGACAAAACAGCCCATATATTTAAAAGATTTAAATAACCAAACTTTTAGCAAAAACTCGGTTTGAAACATTCTGAAATTGAAAAATAGTTTGTATCGAACTTTATAAAACGCACTACATTTTTGGAAAAAAGAAAATTTCGAAATGTTGAACCTTAAAATCACAATTAAATTTACAGTCGAAACAATAGTAGGTATGCTCTTAATGTCTAAAATATTATAATACCTATGTCTTCTAGCACACTACGGGAATTATATTATAATTATTCATTTATTAGAATCGTATGCACTAATGGAAATGCTTCGGCTAACATCCTACAGCGATTAGTAATTAATTTGTCAAGATTAAGGTATTACTGGTAATAATTCAGAATCATGTAATGAGCATACAGAGGCATATCTATAGATATTAGATACCAACATGTCCGACGAACGCAGAAGAACATGATGAAAATATGAGTCTCCCACAAGTCATGGCCCACCATCCCATCCCATACAATCTATATTTAATACAAAAAAAAATTGCAATATACTATTAACGTTTGTAAATTGTAAAATGTAAATATGCCAAATTAAATAAAAATATTGACATTAAAATAAAGATAAGCATATTTTTAAGCATAACATCACATTAAGCTAAATTCAACTCCTTAATTAAGAAGATGATACGAAACGAAATTATTAATTAGTATTTTCCAGTAGTGGCGCTAGATGGCGGTTTCCGGATTGTGCCTGGACTTCACCTCTATTGGAAATCGAAGAAAACAAAAATAGCCAGTTGAATTGCCAGTATTAAGGTACCATTTTCTAGTACTAGGTCGTGTATCAGTTATATACTTTGTGCACAAGTTAATAAAGTTTCCGTTCCATGGGGTGCCGCAGTAAGAATAGCACCTCCCTGTCAACGATCTTTCCCGTGGGTGCCGTGAAAGGAGACAAGGAATATATATATATATATCCGGAAATGAACAGCAGTATTTCCACGGACATTGTAATTATCTGAAAACTGTGCTCACCAAGCCGCCTACCATGCGTAGCGAGTAAAGGCAGTACTCGACGTCATAGAAATGATGATGATGAATAAAGTTTTTGATACAGAATATAGAACAGATGTTGATACAGATAATATTGTGAACGGAAGCTAGATACAAGCAAAAAGATTGAAGGTTAGACAGTCCTTGAAGACCCTTTTCGTTTAATAAGAGGGTTGGAAGTTAAATCTGTCACTCAGTTCTAATGCGGCTTATTATCCACAATTTGAATTAGATTTATTTAAGGATAAAATTTCCTTGTTGAAATTTAACATGTTTTAGATTTGGAACGGTATAAATCCTATTCATGTAAAATAAACTTCTATTTTTATATTGCTGATAAAGAGTTGTTAAAACTTTATACTGAATTTGATTGAATGTTTTTGTTTAAAGAGTGCATTTAAAACAGCGTAATTTTTTATACATTTTTATTTATTCGAAATGGTTGTTATAATAATACCTTTACAATAAATTACAACGTGCAGGAAGCTTTGAGGACAGTTTCACGAGAATTACGAATACAGAGGCGTATGAAATTTATCACAACAACAACAAGCACTAGTTCATTATAACACAATGTAACAACATGACACGTTTCTGAATCTGTCAAAAATATAATATTAATTATTATAAACAAATTTCGATCGGGGAAATATGTAGAAGCGTTACATGAGATGTTTCTATTGTTACTCCCACTTCTAAGTATATGTTTGATTTATTCATATCTTCACACTACTACATATCACATCCTGTACCTAATATTGGACGATGAGTATCAAAAATACTATGCCATGTAAATATCAATCACGTATTGTTTATTCAAATGTCGCCAGCGGTTCTGACGGAACATCCATGGGATGTATTAATAATCATAAGACGTGTTCAGATGCAAATAGTTCAAAAACATGAATTGTTACATTTCCATAGAGCAACCATGAATGGTCGAAAACCATTCTGTAACCAAATTTGATATATGAACGCATAATTTTTGAATATGAAATGTAAGTCGAGCAAACAAAGGGTACCTGCTTCCGAGTGCTTTAAGTGCCCGTACCTTTGACAAATACGTTCTGTTGAATTACTAGAGACAAAGGTATAATGAAAGACATGTGGGTCATTTAGGATGATCCATTTTCTACACAATTAACAATGGTTCAACATGCTTCCCCATCTCATATGTGGCATACATAAATTATTTTATTGAAAGCTCCACGACCCTTTGTCATATTTAGTGTTCTAGTTTTGGACTTATTTTTCCATTGTCCTTGGTTTATTTTTAGATGATTCTTCAGATATATATCGGTAATTTTTGCTAAGTATTCCTAAGATCCCATTTAATCCAGATTAATAAAAATATTTGAGTTCGAGGTAGAGGTCAATAAAGGTCAGGTATGGTAAATGATATTTATTGTGCAAAAGAACTAACGTTATCCAAAAATATAAATTCTATACATTTTGAGTTGGGATATTGTTTGTACCTAAGCTAAATTCCGTGTGGTGTGATTTGAGACGAATAACTTATATAACGTATTTCGTACTTCTGACAATTCCTGTAGACGCGTCCTGGAATTCGTATTTGTTTGGTTTTATTTTATTTCGTATTAGAAACATTGACATAAAAGATTTTATGCGAAAATACAAAATGAGCGTGCCTTGTGAATTTTATATTATTGCGAGAGGCTTTGGTTATTCGATATGTTCCAAATATAGTAACAAGAAAATTAAATTTATTTGGATTGTAGTTACAAATTATATCGATTTATACTTTTTATAATAATCATAATCATTCTGTTAAAAATCATCATTATCATGTTCTTGTTTCTTGTCAATTCAAAAAGATTAACAGTTTTTCTTTCCACATATTTTGTCTGTAAATATGAATAAATAAATAAAAATAAAAACATTTAAAATGAAATATGTGTAAAGCAGAGACATTTCGAAATGTTTTATCAATAAAGCTTATGTAAATCAATACTTGTATAGTCCTTTTGTTATTCAAATCTATTTCAAAACTTTATTTCAACTGTCCACAAGTCAATGATATATTGAATTTCGGGACAAGTTTTTGTATTGGAATTTTCGTCGCACACTGTAACTAAATGTCGCCTAAGCTCATTCATACGACCCTGGAATCGCAAGATAAATTGTATCCGAACAAGCGCGCTCGAGAATGTACAAAAAACCCTCGTGTGTACGCGTCTTAAAAGATAAACGTAGTAATTTATTGTATTCCTGCTTCTAAGGATCGACTTTTGTGGTCTTTCTGTCCATTGTCGTTTCGAGGAGTCCACGCAGCCGTATAATATGAATTAATAAACGCATTCTTGCAGAGGTTTTGTTGTGGATTCTGCCATTCATGGATTAATGTTAAAATTTTTACAACCGGAACATTTTGACCACCGTTTGCATCACTTGACCCTGAATGAATGAAATAAAAAAATAAAAAAAAGTTGTAAGATAAAATAGAATAATAAAAATTATATCAAAATGATGGCCTAGAATGGATTTATAAAGTGAATATACATAATCCGTTTATTAAAATTAATACTTAAATATTTAATGATGATAAAGTAAACATTTTCACATTTTTAGATGTTATTTCTGTTTATGAAATAAAAAATGATTTCAAAAGACAAAATCCTCTCATTAATGTCTTGTTAAGTCAAATTTATGTCAAGATTAAAGAAACAAATAAAGAAGCCCACATGTGTGGAGATGAAAATAAGAAGTTCCCATTATTAGAAACAGATTAACACCTCATAAACAATATTGTTGTTTTAGTCACACCATAAGGTACTCGTAATCAAATGTTTTAATGGAGGAGTAATTAATTCTTTTTGTAAGTAAGTGGTTGTGGAGTCATATTATCTTATTTATAGTGTAGACTAAAGAAGCTTCAGTACAAGGAGAATTCCTTAGTAAAGTAACGAAGAGGAAAGATTTGTTTGTTTGCATTGAATAACGCACTATGGATTATAATATTTATTTACTTTATATTATTAATATTAGAATCGATAAAGATTTTCCGTCATTTTAAGAACCAATTTTGAGTCTGAAGTATTTGTGATATTAATAAAAAAGCCTGCAAAATATCGTATGAAAGTGGAACAACACACCACATTACGATCCAGGTCACGTATGCTAGTAGACCTTACAAAAACGATATGAAAACCGGTAAAATGGCAGTCCTCGTATATTTTCCGGATTTTACGTTTATCCATACAATGGACAAAATTGACTGTATCCTATCTCATTACAGTAGAGCGCACTTCATAAAATGTTCCCATATTTTGTGGTTTCGATAGGACCTTATCGGTGTGAGAAGTGGGTAGGCTTTGCGACCATAAACGTTTGAAAAGTGTTTGCTGAGATAAGGGTATTTGTTGCTATATTTTATTTGGCCCTTTTAATAGATTTATGAAATAGTTCTAGTATTTTATCGCCGTTCGTCCCAATAGCCTTATTTATTAATGTTTCTTATCTGATTTGTGAATTATTTTATAATATAATTCACAAATCAGATCAGAATCAGTTTATGATATACTTAAATTACGTTTAAAGATGTCTTAAGGATCAAGATCCAGCTAAAATAATCAATTCAATAAAAATCTGTCCTATGTCAATATAATATTGTTGTTAGATTCGAGATATTAAATATAACATTTTTACCTTTAAGATTAGGGAAATATCAAATTCCAAAGTGAGTCTATTGAAATTAGATTCAAGATTAGATCTCACAAACTTTTAAATTAATTCTATCAGGATGGTCAAAATGAGTAGTCAAAGTCCGAGTTTCTTACGCCGGTTCTTCTCGGCGGGTTAGGGTTGAACCGGTGGTAGCTTGTTTTTCTTGTTGACTTTCCGAAAATAACTTTGTAAGTTTCATTTGGAAATAAAACGTTTTTTATTTTTAAATTGTATGATTATTGCAACTGTTCTTTTAAATACAGACCTGTGTTTTGCATTTAAAAGTATGCAGTGGTGCGCGAAACACAACATTAGCAGTCAAAAACATTATTTTCCTTTGCGAATTTCACTATGTAAGCTTTCTTCATTTGTAAGTCATGTTTTTCATGAATATGATTTGGAACATTATTATAGTTTGTAAGCTAAAAGTTAACATTAAATATCTTATGTTATATATAAAAATGAATTGTTGTTCGTTAGTCACGCTACAACTCGAGAACGGCTGGACCGATTCGACTATTTTTGGTCTTGAAATATTCGTGAAGGTCCAGGGAAGGTTTAAACGGTTTGTATGCTCAACGAAGTGCGCACGGGTCAGCTAGTCTTATCTTCTTCTTGTATATAAAAATGAATTGCTGTTCGTTAGTCTCGCTAAAACTCGAGAACGGCTGGACCGATTCGACTATTTTTGGTCTTGAAATATTCGTGAAGGTCCAGGGAAGGTTTAAACGGTTTCTATGCTCAACGAAATAGGCACGGGTCAGCTGGTTATTTATATAACTAAATTGTACATTTTGTTTCATTTAAGTGGACAGTCTGTTCATATAATTTATTTCACCAATGCTGTAGGTAATTTTGCGGATATTAAATGTATCGTAACCCTTTGCTGTAACACGATAGGGCGTATCCTAAGTGCTTTATTTGGGTACACCCGACCCAGAGCTCCCATGTCCGGAGGCGTATTCGTGGTAACGATTAATGTATAATATTTAATAGCTCGTTTATTTGCAAAATAAAAGGTTATGGCAAGTGGCAACCGGTGGCGGGCGACAAGTGAAAAAGTTGAATTTTATACTCTTTCCACCACATTCAATATGGTTGAAATGTAAATAAAGCTTAAAATTTATTTAGCCCGGGAGTATATTAATTACTTGTACGACCGCATTTTAAACGTTTATTTAACAATAAAATTTAATAATTATTAGTAACATATTTAAATACATATTTGTGATGTGCTCGCCAAGAACTATCTTTTGATACCAAAAACGATACAATTATCTTAATTTTTTTTTTTTTGGAGATAGTTTTTGAGGTAAGTATAATTTTCAAAATATAAAATTTTTTAAAAAGTTATATAGCTTATGTTACTCGCGGAACCACTACGAATCGATTGACACCTTATTTATTAAAATCGGACCAGTATATAACCGATACGAGGGAACATACATACATACTTACATACATAATATATAGACTGCCAATATCATGACCCTTCATTTTGGCTTCGCCGAAGTCGGGTAAAAATATATTTGGATCTGATTTTAAAGAAGCGAAACAGACTACTACATATTATATTACACACACATACACACATACACATACAATATTAACACTCACATAATATTATACTCATACACGCATTCAAGGGACACTCTGGCATTAATCTGTGGATAACGGCATTGGTGTCACTATAAATAATACAATATAATAAAAGCCTAGTTATTTAAGATTTATTATGAACACTGATAAAGTAAAAAAACCGTTTTGATAGACTATCCCAAAAGCAATATGCTATACTACTGACATGAAAATTGAAAAGTTATCATTCGATTATATGAAATAACATCAATATTTATGGTATGTTAAAACAGAGCCCAACATAACTTAACTCGTATCTAATAAGAAAATTATGTAAAGCAGGCCGTTCGTAATTAATAATTGGGACTAAAACGAGGCCCGGTAAGGTTTCAATTATATTTCGCCGGCTTATTGAAACAAGTTCTTTAACTATTCGACCGAAATTGAACCGTCATTATGTGTATTAAAGTCCACATTCGTGAACGCGTGTTAAAGCTGCAGCTGTCGGGTTGGTTCTCTGCAGAAAGGAAAAGTGTGATCGGTGCCTAACTGTGAAGCCGTAATGATGCCGTAATCGGTCTTCAAAAGAAATATAAATATTTCGGTTACATTGAGGTTATAATGAGGGTAAAGTTATGGCCGTTTTAATGTTCTTGTCTAAAATTTATATTGGATGATTATTAGACTAGCCCTTATCTGTGAAACGCCACTAAATTTACTAATTATTAATCACTTTTTTTATGACATCCGAATGTATTTAGTTTAACGAGAATTGTGCCGATGGATAGTAATAATATGAAAAATACCACTATAAGCAAATTTTTAATAATAGTTAATGCTTAGAAATACTTGCTATTAATTAAAATAACGGATTAATAGGTAACTTACACTACCGTTTGATACAATTTACTACACGATGACGTTTGTCGATATGTTACAAGTCACAACATTACATTTTAGAGGCAAAATAACGTTTTAAATAGAGTTCTGAAAGTTTTAAAATTATTATTTTAATTATATTCAGTGAATTTCGATTGGAGATCTAGTTTTAGAAGAAGCGGATTCTATTCCGAGCTAAATATTTGCTTAGGGTCTACTTAATTAGTATCTATAAAAAATAAATAAAACTAAAAAAGGATGCCTAATTTGCTTACGTTTAATTAAAAATAAATAAAAACGTGTTTAATAATTCAAATCATAACAAGTTCTTGATTAGTTCTATAAAACAGAATTTGCATAAAGGAACAATTAAAAAGCTCATTAATTGGACGACTGAGCGAAGCGGGGGCAACTCGGACCAGCAACGGTTGCAGTTGTTTACAACCAGGTGTTGGTCTGACAAAACAATCGTGCGAAGGGTGGGGTCACGAATGTATAAAATTGCCCAAAAATTATCGACAAAAAATGCGGCGAGTCGATAGTTGGCTCATATTTCATAATATTAACCACTTATGCCTGTGAAGAATGGGTGTTGGAAAAAATGTAATTGATTATTTTGGTAACCATTGGCAGGGTTTCGATTAATATTGTGAAGTGATCATTTAAAAAAATGTGTTAACTTTTTTTAAAAGGTTCATAATATCTTTGAAGATCTTTTCAAGTGTGATATTATGTTTTTCTTTTTAGTGTTACAATGAAGATACTACTACATTAATTATTATCTGAGTATTAATATACACTTGGGTATTCTTGGTTTCATATTAAGAAAATAAATAAATTAAACTAGGTTTAAAGCTTCGATTGTGGACTCATATCATTGAAGATCTTTTCAGTGTTATGTTTTTCTTTTCGTGTAATAATGAAGAGACTATTATATTAATTATATACTTGAGTATCAATAAGGTTTTCTTGGATTTACGTTTAAAAAAGAAATAAATTAAACTATGTACGTGTTCAGACTTTCCGTTAATAGTTAAGGTATAATATATACCTACAATATAACGTTGTAAGTTAATTTAAAATGTTATAGTTTTTACGATACTTGCACATATTTTACCCGCGGTGGTTACGCTTAAATAGCGTAGAAATGTCTTATGTCTACACAATAATAGAAATTGTTGCTGATTGTAGGGACAGCCATATTTCCTTCATATTTACCTTTTTGTTCTTCCATAAAAAGAGGAAATTTTGTATGATGGTCATACCATCTAGTCGTGCTCATAGTGCTTAGAATTAGGTAGTAACAATTTAATAATCTGTGGTATTAGGTATTATTTGGATGACAAAATGTGCAGTATTCAACCTTTCACTCAACACAACACTCACTATCATAAGGCAGATAAAAGACTTTTTGTATCATTTTTATTCGACACTTCTTCACTATAAATAATTTCAACAATACTACCGCATGCCAGTGGCTCGCTTTGATACGTGTTTTCATAAGCCTCAGACGCCGCCTCTATTCCTTACAAACGTAACGCATCGCCACACTTCTATGCAATAATTGAGAGTGTATTTTACAATTTGCCAGACTTATCTTTGTTGCCTTTGTGTTGTAAGTGGATACACAAAGGACGAGAGACGCCGCTCCATTAAAAATCTCGGAACGTGTGTACGTAATTCTATTATTCGGTGCCGCATCTGTCAAAGGCGAGCGGTCCGTAATTTTACAGTTTAATCAGCGTTAAATTCTTACAGTATTCGGGGCAAAAACTCTCAAAGTCCCCCGCGTTTGTCTCACTGCCATAAATCATCTTCCTTCGATGACGTCTGCAATAAAATAAAGGGAATGCCTTCGGAATATGGTGCGTCGATAGAGCCGTAATCTCGAATTTCGCTTACGGCTAGATAATATTGAAATGATTTATCCTTCTAAATTTGTACCAGATTACAACTGAGATCAGTGACTTATTCAAGGATGTAGATTTTAAGAATTTGCATAGATGTTTATTTTGAAACAGGTTTTTGTTTTAATTGATGCAGTCAACAAATAAATTAAGTAGAGCGTTAACATGTACCATATTGATAATATCGATTTCGGAATGAGCTAACATTTGAATAATATTCGAAAGATTTATTGCTTTCAATATTTTATTATAATTCTTTTTTTATCTGACTAAGCGTCATATCCTTATTCCTTACGTGTTTTTGTAACAAAATGACTAATTAATTAGGTTTTTATTTTAACATTATTTTAGCTATTTTTAGAAAACTGACATACTTCCTATCATATCAATGATAGGTAGAGTTTTCTTCATCCCTTTTTGAAATTCTTAGATAGTTTGTAAGCTACATAATTATTTCAGTATTCCCATTTTTACCCGATAACCTAAAAATGTATGTAGATATTATTGTGTTCGTGCAACCGTAGTGCCTATACTACTGATCCGATTTTGATAAAGCAATTTTTAATAGATTCGTGATAATATTTCGAGTAACATATGACATAACTTACGTATTCATTGTTATAAGCTGTTATATATAAGCTTCTTTCCCTTTATAAACGAGTGTATTATAACAAGGATATTAAAGTTAGCCTTTAAAATAGTCGTTTTAAAATTGTAAAAGACTTAATACATATACCCCTGATAGGAGAGCGGGGCTCCATTCAGCTACACAAAGAGACATCGTCTATTATATTGTACTGACCACTTCGCCTTGGGAGGAAATAATTTATTCAAACGTTCACGTTCTCCGGCTCATTGGACCACTTAGGACATCTTCAATGTAGTTGTAGGTATATAAACTAGTTACTCATAGGTTTGTCTTTAAATATGTTTCTTTACTTCGCGTTAAATGTCAAAAACATAACTTGTAAAAAATGTCTCAAATTGGAAGACTTCGAGATTCTACAAGAAAATAATTAAATAATTACCTTTGCTCTTTGCTAATAAAATTTATTATACCTTTCGTTTTTGCAATAAGATCCCATTTTTCCCACTTCCCCATTTCTTCATCAGGGGAATCGTCTTTGACACGTACGATATGAAGCTCGCTTTGATGTTTTTTCGCCCTACCCGATGAAATGATTGTATTAAACAAAATTACGCTTCAAAGATTCACACTCCTATAGATTGCTTGCATTTTCTTGTAGTCGGCGATTTTTCGGAAACATGATTTTGATGATTCAATGGAATTTGATCCGTAGTAGCTGTTGTTATAGTCCAAAGTTTATTTTTCAGTAGCATCACCTAATTCAGCAACATCATATCGAACGCGAGGCGGTTTGTTTGTCTGTACATATTTCTATAGGAAGGCGTGATTTGAGCTTATGGAAGAACTTGCCTTTTATACCATCAAGTTATTATTAGGTTTATTTTGAATCATGAGCTGTCTTGTAAGAAACATGATTCTTTGTCATTATCATACTAACGAATGTTTTACTGGAGCTCGAATCTCTTCTATTTGTGAGGATAATTTATATATTTTTATGTTATTTTTCTGTGCGTGTGTATGCCACTGAACTGCGGTTGGTATTATAATTTATATTTGTGTGCCTTCAAATGGATTTAAGAATGTTTGATTTACGATTGAATTGGGTAGGTGGTACTACTATCAGTACGTCAAACAAATTTAATTTGCAGAACCACAAGGTAGAATCATATAATATAAAATCAGAACGAAGTTTGCCGGGACATCTAGTAGGTATATCGATGCTTCCATAGAACAACGTTAGTATAATGACAGCTAGTAGGTATATTACATAAGTATGTCTTTAAAGATTGTTAGGAATCGCACAGAACCTAACAATCATCCAAAACATGGCGGCACATCTAATAACAATAATGAATTGAACAAACCATTTCTTATAATCGGTGCAGACAATGAAACGTCAATTAACGGCTTGTAAGGCGGCAAGCGTTAATTAGAACATCGCTTCATAAAAACACCACATGTGCACTTACAGTTGTTTTTGCTGACCGTAACACATGTGCGACTACACACGGCTGCACTGATAAGTTCGCACAGGCGATAAACTACTAAATATAATAAAAAAATTAGTGAATTTCTTAGTTTCTTATTGGCTTTTCGAAAAGCATACAATAAGCTATAAATCATTGTTCTTTCAATGGCATATCTACGATTAACCGTTGTAGTGTTATTAAAACACTCTAGATTTGTATCTCATTTATTTTTGTAAACGACATGTAAAATTATGTCATTGGTTACGAAAATAGATAAAAATATATAAAATGTTATGAAAAATTGATTTTATGAATATGAATATGTTTACGTATATTATTGTTATCGGAGAAAGCATCACAAATAACAAAACAATTCGGATTTTTTAGTTTTTTTAGTTCTGTAAATTTTTTATGTAACATGATTAGTGTACTTTTTGCATTTTTCGACCTATATAATTTCTATACCTATTTTCAGAACATAATATATATTATACGAATTTTGCTGAATTAAAATGAATGCATATATTATATTCTATTGTTTAACTATGCTGTTGACTCTTTTTTTTTTCCCAAAATCAACAACGTAATAACTACACATAATACGCTATATACTTCAGTTTTTATGGATTTACTTGTAAGTTGTACGTACCTTGCTGTAAACTATATTTGTCCTTTAATATTTACATTATTTTTATTTAGGGATAATGTTGCATTATAATGGTAAAATATCGATATCAGTCCAATGAATTTTGAGTTTATTTGTAACTACACGAAATTTTTTACTTTTTGTATTATTAATATAGATAAAGTTCAAAGGTACTTAAACAATCGTAAGTCTCAATATAAAATCGTAAGTCAACCGTCTAGTTGACCCTTATCGTCTAGATGTAGTTTGTCGGTCGGAATCTACCGGAAATCTTATTAGCGTTGATTTAAGTATGCTCATGTCATAATTCTACTAGCTCACATCCGTGACTTCACGTGGTTCGTGTACATTTAAGAACAGTATAATATTAAGAGAATTGTCATTTTACGGGCATAAAGCCTGTAGTTATTTAGTGGTAACTACTTATGACCAAACCACTTCGCTAGTACCTGAACCGGCGGTAGGCATAATATTATAGGAACGACGTTCAGAAAACATTTTTTGTAAAAATTATTCTGAATAAAAATATTTGACTTTGACGTTACGTAACGCGTTACAGCGCCAGTCTGGCACTGTCACTTCCGTCAGGCGTCTCGAGATTATTTTCTTGACGACAACCGTGGCGTAGTGGTTGAGCGCGTCGGTGTTCGTCGTGGGTTTGAATCCCGCCGAGGGAACAAAAAGTTTTCAATGTTCCTGGGTTATGGATGTGTATTAAATTTGTGTATATTATAATAAAAATCCTAAATATGTGTATATTATAAAAAGTATTAAATTATTAAATATATTTGCCGTTGTCTGGTACATGTAACACAAGTTCTTCGAATACTTAGCACAGGGCCAGATTGACGGGGTGCGAAGCGTCCATAGATATTATTATTATTACTTTGACGTTACGTAACGCGTTACAGCGCCAGTCTGACACTGTCCCTTCCGTCAGGCGTCCTCAGATTGTTTTCTAACATAAACAAATTCAACACTGAATCATCCACACGAGGAATATCAAACAAACTTTCACATCCATCATAAGGATTTCGTATTCCATATCGGGCATGATGAACTTAATTATAACGATTGTCTATACCGCAATTGTACCGGGGAAGATTTACGGCCTCGGTTAGTAATGCCCGACTTTTTGTACTCGCTTAATCACAAGGGGTTATTAGTGTAATGTGCTTTTGAATTGACCGTGGCAGCTGCTAATTCTAATATAATGTGTGTAAATGAACGGATTCCATGTAATTGATCATGCAAAATTACTACGGCTGAAACCTAAGTAGGTACATATTCCAGGAAATTAACTAAAACGCTCAAATTATAGACCGCGTGAAATTTTGATTTTGGAACATTATTCATTGGTGAGCTATCCATTAGAATATCCTAATTAGAATTATCCATTAATTTAAGTAAACCATAGGCGTTTAATAAGCGTAGACAACTGTGGCCTATGCTTTTACAGATCCAGGGCACTCCTAACAAATCGGCTGATGGCAATCCGCGAGTGGTTTTAGTGGGTAAACCAGCCGTAGCGAGCCGGGAGTCCCACATACCCCTTGGGGACTCTTCCCTGGGAGATGCGTAATCCATTCCCTTGCAATATTAAAAATGGCATAAATAACTACTCCTCATGAAATACTTTGGAGGAGGCTTCTTTCCAGCAGTGCACCGCTAAAACGACGACGATAACTTACGAGAAAGTTAAGTACAATTTGTATGGCATCGAAACAGCGCCCCTAGTGAAAAACTATGGTAATTAATTCGATGCCATACAAATTGTAGTTAGCTTTGTCACGGTGAGCAGGGACAAAAACTCGCACAGGGCTCACTGCTTAAAGTGTGTTATCGTCGTCGTTTTGCGGTAACTCCGCCTGTGACTTGCACTGCTTGACATAAGCCTCCCCCAAATTTTATGAGGAGTAGTTGTCAATGCCTTCTTTTATATCGCAAAGAAAATGGGTTACGCATCCCCCAGGCAGAGTCCCCAAGGGGTGTGTGCGACTCCCGGCTCGCTACGGCCGGTTTACCCACTAAAACCACTTGCAGATTGCCATCAGCCATTTTGTTGGGAGGAGTGCCCTGTTCTTATAAAAACACAGGCACAGTTGTCTATGCCTATTATAGCCTATAGTAAACTTAAATTAATGGATAATTCTAGTCGTTCTGGTAATTAGCGCGTTCAAACATACAGATTTAAATATTAATGTAGATTTGCATACCTATACATCGCACTGACCATCTGGATGAAGCCACAATGATGTGGTCTGTATGCCTGTTGTTTTATAATCTGAGCTAAATATAAAAAATAAACCGATTTATTAGCGATCATGTTTAATTTTAAAAATAGATTATGGAAGCATTCTTTGCGTTCTTTAACTAACTTGAAATAACTGTAGTCTAAAGAAACTGTGATGATCACTTTCATAGTTATTGTGTTGTAAATATAAACTGAACGTACAATTTTATTATAATAATTTCTATGAAACGTAATAACGATACGTCTATCAGGCACAGGGGCCATAGAAATCGGTAAGGCATTTGAACAAACGCAGTAAGTAATTATCGGTGATGACTCGATGGTTTCTGAAATATCACTTATTAATCTCCCCTTTATTTATGTTTACGATAATCACCTATTTTTAATCAGCGGACGCATAAACAGTAGAGTTACGAGACTCGTCATAAAAATTCGTAAATAGACGGCATCTCGTGCTGATGGGCCCATAAATTATGGAAGTTGACAAAATGATTTTTAATGTCCTTTCATCTATGGCTGCGTCATTCTCTAAAACTCATTATGTATGTGCTCCAAGGCATCCTTAAATAAAGGACACGTTTTTTCAACGCGTACCCATCATCAATCTGTTTTAAACTTTCCTTCTTTGCCATAGAGTAGGCAACAAATAGAGAATGTAATATCTATTTTGTCTTAACATTGACAATAATTAATGAGTGGATTTAAACGCTTCCTCACGCCGTGACACAAACGTAAATAGAATGATCTTCGTTCGCTCAGCCCCTTTGATTTTGTTATTTTTAGCCAAAAGAGATTAACTTTTGTATATTAATTTGTAAGTACGTATCGGTACTTTGATGTTTCTCGTTAGAGGTGTCTGGTTTTCAGAGTTGACATTGAGAGCTTTACTTACACAAAATATGTTAAATAAATTGATAATATTATTTAGTCAGCGTTTCTGTTTTCATCTGAAATTTGAGATTATTAAGCGAATGAAAACAATGAAAGTAAAAATCCATTAAAAATAGAAATATGTGTTTGCTGTGTTTTATTTGAATATCATATTCCATTTATGTATTTTTAGCTTAGTATAATTGTTTCGATGTGTTGAATAAACGGTTTAGTCGGACCACTGTTTGGACAGTAAAAAGCTGAGCTGTGTTTGTTCCATACCTGTATCAAATACTCGCGTTTATTTATTTGAGCTCTGAAATTTTGCATATAAATAAGATAATACAGGATGATTTATGGTTCATATATTAAGTCGAATATAGTGTAAAGAGAAAGACGCGTCGAGCATTTTTTGTTTTGGCACCTCATATAAATAAATCTAACTGACAAAAATTAAGGTCTAAAATGACCACAAGGAGTGTATCTTAGTATGCTGGGGCTCGCGGATTCCTAGTCTGTACACACGAACGCACTGGTCGTTGACCTAAGACCTGACCAGGATTAAAACTCATCTGTTTTGTGACTTTTAGATTTTTTCTGTTTTGAGATCTTTAAACGTAATTTGTCGCGTTATGGTAAGTAATTTATCTGAGGTGCCGAAACAAAAAATACCCGTAATTCTCTTCACACTATATTCGGCTTAATATATTAACCATAAATTACCCTGTATATTCTATAAACGATTTAATATTTCTAAATTAATATCATAATTGTTTATTACTTAAAAATAAAAAAATATCCAAAATATGCTATTATCCAAACAAGGATACCTATAACTTATAATATTGCTACAATAACCAAATGAAACATCGTTTCAACATGAAGAAGCTCGTCTATGAAAACTAAAATTAGACTAGAAGAAAACAAGAAGCTAAAAGACAAGAGGGAGAAAGAACTTAAGTCGAAGTAAACAAAGGCAATACAGACAAATTCATTTGAGACAGTCATAAAGTAAACGATTAATGCAAATAGCTCCCGACTGTCGACAAAGAAACAATACAGACTGCAAGTTATGACACTACTAGCACGTACTATTTCACATAGAAATGTCGCATATAATTTTAGAGTGTTGGACATATTGAATCGTTAAAACGGAAATTTACATTTTATTTACAACGGCTAACGAGCTGATCTCATTTGTCACACTATATTTGCTTCGGACTTAAATGCTTGATATAAGTTATCGTTTTAGTTATTAACTCTTGGCTGTTATAGGTATTTAGTAGGTTTCACTTTTTTACTGCAGCGAAGGCAGATGAAAGGGTAATGATGTTGGCAGTATATTTATCTATTTACCTACTATGTCTTTTGTTCTACCGTAGCTGGTAAACTTATAATGCGATTTTAATGAAAGAGCTATCAATATATTTATAATAATGGCCGAAGTAACATACCTAAGCTTGAAGATTTATGTAAACGAATAATAGCTTATATAAAAATTTGGTTATAGAAATTGTCAAGATTTTGTGACTAACAATATTACTGCGACAAAACTTATTGTAAATACAAAAGGTAGGTACGCTAGTGGCAGAGGTAATAAATTAGATAAAAAATCAGAAACATAACTCTGTAGTGTACGAAGTTATGCAATAAAATAAATATGTCCGCCATAACCACTTTAGCTGCACGAAGGTTTGCGTGCAAATTACAATTAAGACTTCAATAACTGCGAAGCCCCAATATTATAAAGACCTAATAAAGAATTGTGACTTAATAACACTTGATATTTCTCTTGATGTGTTTAAATTATTTTCTTCATTTGGCAATTGAACATATTGACACACGAACATGATACACGTACTTGAAATTATGATTTAAAGCGAAATCTTCAAAATATATTAATGTTATTATTATAGTATGTAATGCCTGGCCTTTCGTAAAGAATATTATGTAGTAAAAATATGACATAATATGTTATGTTATTTATAAGTTACCTTTTATGTTATTTATAAGTTACCTTAGGTAACTTACTAATTGTGTATTTGTAAATCTTAAGGATATAGGTATGTATAAGTTGTAATGATGTGGTCCTTAATAAAATACCATTCGTCATATTTTTATAACATTATATTATTCTTAACGAAAGCTTTACACCACGTCTATCTGGCCCAATGCTACTTAGCGCCGATGAGTTTTATACTTTACACGTATTTAATTTTATATTATAATAAACGACATATTTAGTCTCCATTAATGACCCAGTATCCTCACACATATTAGTTTATTTAGCAAGATTTGAACCCGCGACTCTGTGTGTGCATTGGCGCGCAATATAACGAAGGAAAGAAAAGTTGAATAATATAATTATAACACTATCGCATCCTTTATTTCTATGATTAACTCACAAAATTCTCACAGAATTAAGATATTCCAAACGTTAACATACAAGGTAATAGCATAGAGATTAACAAATAAGATATGTTAACGGAGTCGTCTTTTAACATTAACATTAATTGGCGAAACCTGACTGAGGTATCACGAGTATAAAGATCCCACAAAATGTTATTCGTAGGGCATGTTTCACAATCTACTGTTAGTGTCAGATAACTTATTTGCATGTTTTGTCTCTGTCTTTCCATATACGAATTACAAAACTTTCGAATAAGCTATTCGGCCGATACAGTTTCTGAAAGGCTAATCAAATCGTTAGGGAACCAACATGGCATTTGTTATTTCGCAAGTTAACAGCCCCCATTGAACGTTGATTGGTAAAACATTTATCAAAGAGAGAGATAGAAAACATATTATATAATTATTTTATGCTCGCACTCGCGAGGCTGGTTAAAATACTACATATTATAAGCTTAATTCACCAAAAGGCATTGATTACTTGACATAAGATTTGACATTTCAATTTGCGATTGCGACCGTGAAGTAATCATATAATAATATATTATAATGTTCCTCTCTTTCTCCTTGATAAATATTTCACCAATCAGCTTTCAATAGGTTGTTAACATGTATGCCATGTTAGTTAATCAACGATTTGATTAGCCTTTTAGAAACCGGCCGTAAAGCTCAACTCACATTAGTGCACATTGATGCAGAGCCTAAGCATAAATATTATCAGCAGCATAATATTAAGATGAATAATATAGTATCGTTAAAAAACAAGACAAAGCGTTTTGTGAATGAGCATAATTGTCTTGTTTTTCAATAAATGTGAATTCGGCCTTAGTTTATTGTGGAAAAGGCCCTTAATGTTTATAATGTTATAAATTGATGCTCGTAATTGTTACATGAATAATTAATTTGTTTTGCTAATAAGCCACCGCTGCATGTCATTATAAAAACAGTTATGTTCTACATCTTTAACTTGCTTAAGTTGGGACTATATGAACCGGAATCTGGAAGTTCGGAGAAAAGCGTTCAAAAGAAAACTCTGGTCTGATAACAATAAAGTTTAAAATCGAACACACACCGTCGAGTCACAGTTCAATGTCAAAATTCTTTGTCTTAGCTGTATTTTATTTAGAATTGCTGTATTATTACATACGTAAATTGCTGTATTAAGAGGAAACACCACGGTTGAGAGAAATACAAAATAGGTATTTATAAAATCTATTGCTATCTCCCAGTGCCTTAGCTAGCCAGCACTAGCGCGATAGAGACAACTGCAACTTGGACTGAAATTACCTATTAAAAGTACCAGAAATCGACGTTTAGGGGATTTCTGTTTCGTCCTCCAAAACTTAACCGATTTAAATATTTTTTTCTGTATTAGCTAAAAAAAGAATTGAGCTAGGTTCTTATTTTTTGCTTTTGTTGATTATTATAGTCAAATCTGTTTCCTAGATATTTAAAAATAGCGGAGAGTCTGGCCATTTTTTTTAGGTTTTTAAACGTCCATATCTCTTTAAATAATTAATTTATTAAAAAAAGGAAAAAATAGGGACGTACAAACAATATCCATAAATATTCAGGAAAAAAATTGTTACTCTAGAGGTGTTATCCAGGGAGGAAATAGAAATCCCCTAGACCCCTATTTTTGTATGGAAAAAATTTCGTGGTGTTTCGTCTTAAGAACAATAAACTCTGAGTTTTTAGTTGAGTTTTCTAATAAAATGCATCCAAGTTACATTAGTTTAAGTTCAAAAAGATCTCGAGAATCTTAAAAAAAAACACGCTTATACATTAGAAAGTAACTGGTAATATAGTAAAAACATTACTTACAAAAATGCCTTGTTTTATTTCAATGAAAGCAAATAACTTAGAAAAATATTGTAAAGAAAAATATTACTAAATGTTAACTTACTATAACTGTCAAAGTAAAAATATACTGCTGTATTAGAAATATATTCAGTTAAATTGTATAAGTTGATGATCTTCTCACGTTTATATCGAGCTCGCTGAGATTGCCAGTATTTGCACACTCATCTTCGCGTCTAATTCCAAAGTTTCTACATCAGCAATGCAGTACGTGAATCAGTTTATTCCTATACGTAATTATTTTCCAACTTATGCTACCTAGACTACATAAATCATAAGCTGCGCAAATGAAATCTCGCGGGATCCAAAGGTAAATTTTGAAGCATTAAAAGTTCTATTAATTAAAGGAAGGTAGAATGTAGAAGAAAACGTAGAAGGCCGCGAAGAACTTTGATGGACCAGGTGAAGGAGAAAGTGATGGTCGTGTCGTATCAGATCAAGAGAAGGGCGGAGTGCAAAAAGAGAAATGGGGAAAACTCCATCGACAGGAGCAAAGATTTTAAGTTAGAAGAAGAAGAGAAGGGTTCTATGGCCTTTAACTGGCAACGTTAAACTTTTCGAGAGTATGTATTTGATAAGAATGTAATATAATATAATATGTATGTATAATAATTGAATGTGTGTATAATAATTGAATACATTAATGGATGACGGTGATAGCAAAAAAAGATTACCCAGAAATTGAGTTTAAACATTTCAGGATATGTCGTAACGTATTAAGTACATTGATTCTAGAGACGGATCTTTAGATTAATGTACTTAATACTTTACGACGTATTCTAAAATGTTTAAGTGACAGTTTGAACTCAATTTTCTCGAAATCAAAATTTTGCTGCATATTACCTTCGTCCATTGATGTCTTCAATTGTCTTGCACGCTTTAAAGTCTGAATTGCTCGATGGACTTTAGCTTGAGAGATAATAATAATATTATATATAATATCTATGGACGCTTCACACCACGTCAATCTACCCCCGTTCTAAGCATCCGAAGAACTTGTGTTACAGATAACCGATACCAGACAACTTAAATATATTTAATACTTTTATACTATAAACATATTTAAGGTTTTTATTAAGTATATTAATACACATCCATGATACAGGAACACAGAAAACTTTTTGTTCCTTCGACAGGATTCGTACCTGCGACCTCCCGCTTGAGCGCCAACATGGTTAACCACTGCGCTACGGGCGGTGTCTTTAGATTTGTATTTTCTATGAGAGTGACACTGGTTGTATCAAAATAATAAAAAACAAGGGGGAAAGAACTCGGATTTTCTGCTTTTTAAATTATCGTTGCCTTGTTATCTCCTCTTTTCGGCTTCACCATATTTGGACAAAAATACAGCGCGTTTCGGTATGAACTAGGGTATGTTGAGTACTCAATATAATTTCAATATAATTGTTTGAGTGAGTTCTTGAAAGTTCTCTGTAGGTTCTAATCAAGCAACAAGCTGTAGCAACTTCTGGTCCAGTCAGTGGGGCCAAGCAATTCTCAGTTCTAGTTAACTATCGAGTAGCAAACTTGTGTAGAATTAACCATTACTAGCTTCTATATTTATTTACTAGCTGTGCCCTGCGACTTCGTTCGCGTGGTTTTTGAGTGACTTAAACCGTTTACGCAACGAAAGTTCCCAAACGTGAATAATTTTCCCCGTTTTTGCAACATTTCTCACTGACGCTTCGCTCCTATTAGTCGCAGCATAATGTTATATAGCTTAAAGCCTTTCTCTATAAATGTACTTTCCAACAAAAAAAGAATTTTTCAAATCGGACTAGTAGTTCCTGAGATTAGCGCCTTTAAACAAACAAACAAACTCTTCCGCTTTATAATATTAGTATAGATGTTTTACTTATGGGTTCCTACGGCATACTGCAAAATAGGGTAATATATAGGGTAATAGTATACCTACTTATCAAAATAGTACAAAATAGGGTATATCTACTTATCGAAATAGTACAAAATAGGGTATCACTTATCGAAATAGTACAAAATAGGGTATATCTACTTAACGAAATAGTACAAAATAGGGTATACCTACATTCGAAAAAGTACAAAATAGGGTATACCTACTTATCGAAATAGTACAAAACACACGTCAAAAAGTCGGTTATAAAATCGGTCTTATATGTATGGTGAAACAATCTGCGGCAAAATTCAGCCCAAATAAAGTAGGTAGTACTGGGCACCCTGAATGTGTGTCTTCCGCTAATGTTTCTTCGAAACTTTATGGCCCAGCGTGTTTTTTGTAATCGATGAAAAAAACATTAGCAGAATACTCGTCTTAACGTGTTCAAATATTAAGAGGACATCGGTTCGATCCCTGCTTTGAAATAACAATAATGTTGTTTTCATGTCGGTTTAATGAAGGTCCTCCATCCACCTGATTTTAGGACAAAAAAGTGGATCCGTCGTCATATTTAATTGTAGAAACTGTTTTTAATTTTAATCTTATTTTATATACCTTTTACTTTATGCTATTTTTTTGTTAAAGTGTGCATAATGTGTTTCATATCTAAATTTGTTGAAATTATTTTATTATTATTTCTAAGCCTTTCGCCTTAGTCCAAAAATGACTAGACTATCTGTTAGTAAAGCCATAGACAAATTAAAGACACTCTCATCAAAATAGTTAGTCCTAGGTAAAGCATACGTTTTACAATACTCTCTACCTAGTGCAATAATTATGGATTTGCACCATTTAGTTAACTTTTAAAATATTTAGTTGCACTACTTAAAATAATGACATATAATATATTATGGTATTTACCGTGCGTGCGCTTTTATAAATTTAACAATAATAAACGTTTATTATCGGTAATTTTATAAACAAAAGGACAACAATTTATCAAAATAAAAGCATGTAACTTTAATGACTGTAAGCACGAACCCGCATATATTATTATACGTTTTGATCAAATTATACATCACACGAAATTTATATCCACATTTTTGCATGCGACCAAATCCGAAATTCTGTGGCGTACCAGTAATGCTCAGTCAAATAATATATTTGTGCATTTTGACACGGAAGAAAGAAAAGCTATTTCCACACACGTACATTTAAGTTTAATACGTTGAGTCAAAACTTGTTGTGAAAAATACTAGGATTTTTGGTGCGACATTGTTTGTAAGAGCTGTGTGTAGCAGCTATGTAAATTATTTTTAGCGCCTCCGTGGTCTAGTGGATCTTAGCTTCGCTCTCGACCCGGAGGTCGTGGGTTCGATTCCCGCGTTGGAACAACAAAATATGTTGTTTTCAAGTTTGGTTAGGACAATGCAGGCTGATCGCCTGATTGTCTGACAAGGAAGAAAATCCATGCGTCGGATGGGGATGTAAAAAGTCGGTCCTGCGCCTGTTCTCTCGCCAGTCATTGGTTTAGCTTCCCACTGTGTTATGAGAGTAAAAGGAAGAGAGAGTGTCTTTGTTTATTGAGCACACACTGGGCACTATAAAATAACAAGAAAAGAAGTTTTCAAATCGAATCAGTAGTTCCTAAGATTAGCGCGTTTAAACAAACAAACAAACTCTTCCGCTTTATAATATTTTAATATTAATATGTTTATATACTAACCCTCTAGCGAGCGTCGAGCTTAAAGATAGTAACATTTTTTGCTACACGAAGTATGATAAATGGCATCCAACGCTTGAATGCAAATCTCAAAAGTGGGTCATCGTGATATTATTTTTCACGTCGCACTGGAGTACGTGAATGATTGATCTCTCATTGTCCTGTGACGTTTTTACGGTTTAAGGGTGTAATAGAAATTTTACAACGCTCCCGAACATAAGTGGTGTTGTCTTTTGTGCAATTTTTTGCAGTTCCGGCTCTTTGAGATTCGATTACGCAAATAAATCATTCTTTTCGATATTGGCACTTGGTGTAAAAAAATGAATTTTAGCTACACTAATATTATAAAGAGGAAAGATTTGTATTTTTTTATGTAACGACTTAACTCAAAAAAGTACTTGACCGATTTTAATAATTATTTTTTCATTATAAAGCTACATTATCACTGAGTAACATATTATAAAAATCAATTGCTGTTCGTTAGTCTCGCTAAAACTCGAGATCAGCTGAACTGATTCGGCTATTTTTGGTCTTGAAATATTCGTGGAAGTCCCGGGAAGATTTACACGGTTTCCATGCTCAACGAAGTGGGCACGGGTCAGCTAGTCATATCAGTTGAAAAAACTGTTAAGATTATATTTTACTTAATATGTACGCAAACTTTATATTTTACTTATTTACGCAAACTATGCATGGTGCTTATGCGTAGTATTAACTACTGTTTTGATGTTAATGAAATCTCAATAGATGCTCGGGTGCTCACGAGTCGAGAACAAAGATCTAAGTAAAATAAGTGTAGGTTATTTAGCTCCTACATAATTTAGGGCGAAACTTACACCAGCCGATGACCCGAAATCTTATTATTCGTGGCAATTTGTTTCCCTGATATTAAATAAAGTTCGTCTATAATGCGTCAACAAGTAGTTTTCCTGTTACAAACAAAATATTAAGTTTCGAAACTACGAACATTTATCATATAGCCCGAGTTCATTTTCTTTCCTCTTGTCGCGTGAGTTAATAAATGACTTAGGTAGTTTTTTTTATGAGTTACGATTTATTTCCACTTCCGAGGTTATTCTACGGTGCAATTAGAGTGATTTTATATTGTATCTGACTACTTTATAATAATTAGTTAAAAGTAAATTTTAATGATGGGAATATTTTATATGCGCTCTCACATAGTAATTATGTCGATATACTTAATAATTATATTCTCAAACTGGATGATTTCAACTTGGCTTCTTAGTTTTGATAACTTTTTAATGTTTAATAATTATTTATTCACGTTTACTGCTAGGTACCTTATGTGTATAATCTTTCTATAATATCTGCCTATAAATCTACTTTGGAGATTTTTAAATATTCCAAATTTATCATGCATGATGAGAAATATGTTATGCATCATCTCTAACTTATACAGTTTTGAAAAAAAATATTGTACTTTCCATTGCACACAAAATATCATTAATTATAATAAAAATATCACTTTTAACAGTGATTATTTCTCTTTTATAATGTTTCTTGTGCATCATAGAAGCAACAATAAATTAAAATCATTAGACAAGTCTCATCAGACAGATATTTTACTGTCTCGATTCGGCTCGTCGTCTTGTTATGAATGTAAAAAGAAAAAAAGATCTCATCAAAGTTATATTATGAAACTCACGCAATCGCGGCACAAAAAAAACCCTCTAATCTGAGGCAAATGAGTTCTGATGTTCAACACTTATGACCGTGGACTAAACATGTGAATCGTCTGAAGTTTATTTTGATATTGTCAAAACATATAACGTACACCCGTTATATTTTTTGACAATATCAAAAAAAAAGAGCAGTCTCTATAGCTTTGGGATATGATTATACTACCTTTTCTCATTCTAGAAAGGTATTTTTTTTTCTTTTATTTTTGTTACAAAAATTAAAAAAAAATTTTTGGCTTTATTATTATTTTATAAAAAGAAAAAAAAATTGTTTTTGTCAAACAAAAATATAAAAAAAATATAGTATAATCATAGTATCGTAACTGAAAGTTATGTATAGTGACTGCTCTTTTTACACACTGTATAGGTTTTAAGCTATTATTTTATTAAAATATTAAATTAAAATTTTTTGACGGAAAATTACTACTCGGATAATATTAGGTACCTATATTAAAATAAAAGAACCTTATTCTTGATACCTAAAGAAGACATGTATATTGGGTGTAAAAAGAACAGTCACTTTAACTTTGGGATGTGATTATACTACCATTTCCTCATTCTGGAAAAGTTTTTCTAAATAATATATTTTTGGTCAAAACCAAAAAAAAAATACTTTACACCATTTATTATTTTTTAGTCACAAGAAAAAAACAATTTAATGTAGTAGGACTAGTAGGTAGTCACTTTTCTTTTAAATTTGTGACCAATTCAATAACAAAGAAAGACTTTATAAAAGTAAATATTAAATATACGACAAATCACATGTTCAAAATCACCAAGTATCATGACTAATTTTATAAGAGAACTGATTAATTCCATCATAAAAAATCAGTATACTTGTAAATAACAAAGAATTCCAAGAAATAAAACAGACACATAAAAACGTTCGACAGATCACAGAGCGATTACACGAAGTTCATAGTATATTTCATGGCGCAAAGTGCCGTAACTTGGCCCATGAAATAACGTTTACGATTGTTACGAATTAATATCCGAAAAATGGTTTCGGACCCTCATATTTTTAACGATAAGCTCGGGTTGCGATATTGTTTCATATAATTTTATATACGAATTATGTGTAGACCCTTCCAACTTCTAATGAATTTTATTAACGCCCATATAATAAAAATACATCATTTTAGGACTTAGGTAGTTTTCACATGAATCGCGGCGGCAGTGACACCGTCATTGCTGCGGCGCCGCTTCTTCTAATTTAATTATTATTAATCTCCTATGTTTAATTTATTATCTATACTAATATTACAAAGCGGAAGAGTTTGTTTCTTTGTTTGTTTAAACGCGCTAAAAATGTCAGGAACTACTGGTCCGATTTGAAAAGTTCATTTTTTGTTGGATAGTCCACTTATAGAGGCTATATAACATCACGCTGCAACCAATAGGAGCGAAGCATCACTGAGAAATGTTGCATAAACGGGGAAAATTAATTACATTTGGGGACTTTCATTGCGTGCGCTGCATAAACGGCTTAAGTCATTCAAAAACCACGCGAACGAAGTCGCGGGAACTGCTAGTTACTTAAAATATGAGCTTTGTGACATGGGACATTAGACACAAGTCTCTGTGTCGCGGCGGCGACGAAAGGCGAAACTTATACCAATTTGGTTGCTCGTTTACATTTGTTTATGGAAAATATTTATAACAATAATCGTGCATAGCCCGAATCAGCAGAACTATTATTTTATTATAGACGTCGTGTTGAAGTGTATTAATTAAAACATAATAATATATATTATTATTGTAATATATCATAGTATTTAGTATGTAATTTACTTTACATGTTATAATCTCGTGTGATTCCCAAATAAAAAGGACCACTCAGTAGCGTTAGTTTCTTTGCATTGAGGCTAATGTATTAAGGCTTTATTATTATTAAATACGAATTGGAAGAAAGTAGACGTTTTACTTTAACATTCCAAAAGTACAACGTTTCAGTGTGAAAACGCTCTCAGTCTAATGGTACTATTATAACTATAAACAAAATTTAAAGTTGTAATTAACCCCCGAATTGTGAAGCAGGGAGCGAGATGATAAAGACAAATCATACCTAAAATCACTCGCAATCAAAACAGCTTTCAAATAAAAAAAAACTAGATCAAAATGGGTTCATTAGCTTGGGAGCTAGAATGCTACAAACAGACAGACAATTACACTTACACACACACGCATACAGAAAATATCAAACTTATAACCCTCTGGTGTCGTCGAGGGATAATAAACGACCATAAAATAAAGTCTCTTGTACTTGTGACAGTAAAAATGAAAACTTTTCATCGGCCTATATTAAGTGGTAATTCTTTTGAACAAAAAAATGAAACAAAAGGGAAAATGTGACGATAAAACGTTATTAAGGCGTTTCGCCTGCGGTGCTGCGGTAAGAACCCTCAAGTAACATTTTCATCCAAATTAACAAGCAGATTTAAAGGTAATTTTTTATGATCCGACTACGGCGAAATGTGTTAGGTAATGATTGGCAGTCTATTTACATACAACGAAACGCCCAACGAACATGCATATAGGTACATAATATGTATGCATGTTTGTATACCATAGCACTTAAATGTATGTCAGTAGATTGTCCATAGAATATGTCAGTAGAACATCAGATGATTTTAATGAAGAAGTAGTGTCAGTAGATTTATAATAATAGCCCGGGTAACATAGGTAAATAAAATACGTTAAAGTTTTTGTCACAAAAATAAAAAAGACTCTCAAAAGTACATAAAAAAATGTAATTTTGTCCCATTGCTTGATATTAGTACTTTTTTATTTTATTATTAGGGGTAAAAACAGCCATATTTTTTACAATAAAAAATGCTTATATCTAATAACATGTATTAGGCCAATAACAGCTATTCACAACACAATAAAACACTAATATAATATATTATAATAAATCTAAAGAGAATCTACAGAACCATTAGCGCGTAAGTCCAACTGGAACTTGGCTGATGTTTTGTGTAAACCGATGAACTAAAAGGGTTTAGTCGAGAGCCCTTCGTCTATTTGTGGTAACACAAATTGTTGCGACAACCGTTTAAACTGAGTTTATTTATTACGGATATTATCAAACTCATTAGTGTTTAAATAAATAATGTGAGTTTGAGTGGGCATTTAATTTAAAAAGGACCTATCTTGTTTATACGTCGGTGTAATTAGAATTAATTTATAATACTGTTACGTTGATTTTTTTGTTATAATACGTTTCATATATCTATCTATATCATCTAAGTTTTCATGCTTAGAAATCTTTGTAGAAACTCTTTGTACAGCTTATTTCGTATCAAGACGAAATTGATATTTAATTGACACTATATCTTCTATCACACTTTCATAGTTCTAACGTAAGGTTAACGAAATGGGCCCTCAGTCGAGATGGCATCGCTATTATCACTTTCGAAGTTCGAAAACAAAATTGTATTTATCATATAATAATAATAATATAATATAATATCTATGGACGCTTCACACCACGTCAATCTGGCCCCATGCTAAGTATCCGAAGAACTTGTGTTACAGGTACCAGACAACGGAAATATATTTAATACTTTAATACTATACACATATTTAAGATTTTTATTATTTTAATACACAAATTTAATACACATCCAAGACTCAGGAACATTTAAAGCTTTTTGTTCCCTCAGCGGGATTCGAACCCGCGACCTCCGAGTCAAGAGCCAAGCTCAGAACCACTAGACCACGGAGGCGTCAATAAGGAATATTATCATAGGCTACGCTTAGTGACCCACAAGTTCGCACGAATATAAAATATGGACTTTTACAAGTTATAGGGTCCAGTAATTGTAAGAAAATTACTCATACAATTGTCATATCTCCATACTTGGCCTAAAGTAGGCCTTTGCATCAGTTATTAGATGATTTATACAGTAGATATACTCCGAGTCATCGATGAGCTCTCACACCCGACGGAAGCCTACAGGGAGGGCCGGGGCCCTCCCTGTAGGCTGTGGAGAACAGGGATCCAACAGATCCCTCCACGTGGGATACCAAAGCCAAAAAGTGGCGCGCCCAGTACCAATACTGGACGCAAAAGCCAAAGTTCTAAGGGCCGAACCCTCCGCGAGAGAACTTTACTTCGAGCGAAGTAACCACTCTTGAATTTTTTTTTTTTTTTATTTATTTATTTCAATATATATATACAATTATATTCAATAAAAAAAATTGCCAAACTGCAAAACAGTTTGTTGGCAATAATTGCAATACACATATTAATAAACAAAAATAAATATTAAATCTTAAACATAAAATAACAAAAACAATATTTTCTTATACAAAACAAAAAAAACTAAACTTATGATACATTATAAAAATAATAACAAAAATTATTACAATGTAATATTATACAAAAAAAAAATACAAATAATACAAAATAAATAAAAACATGTGAATTATTCTTCCCATTCCATGAACCAACAAATCTACCCAAAATTGTTAGTACATTTATTGGTCTTCCAAAATATACCTCTTTAATTTTTTCTTTAGGGTTGCCATGCTCATTATTTTGCTATCGTTTCTAATGAAATCTATTTCGTTAAATATAACTGGAGTCAAGTATTTCCTGGTTCTTTTCCCGTAGTAATTTTTTATCGTTGGTATTATATATTTGCCTTGTGTAACATTCCTGGTATGATGTTGATGATGAACTATAATTTCCTTATATTTATTTATGTTGTATTGCTCTAAAGCTATAATGTATTCTACTTTTGAGTGCACAGGTAAAATTTCATATATTTTAAATAATTGGTCATAATTATTACTAACTTTACACTCTAATTTTAGTTTTTTATTTGCGAAGTATTTAATTAATCTAACTTGTAATTGCTTTATTTTATCTAATTGTATTACTGTAGTGCCTGGAACAGGCACGGTTGCCCAGCACATACGGAATTCTTACAACATAGTCGGCCTAATCCAGAGGAATGACTTCTGGCCTCAACCATTTGGGGGTAGAGCCCAGTCATTCCTCTGGTCCTAACGATGGTTTCCTTCACCGTGAGAGAGTCCGTATGAGATCTGTAAAAATCTCAATTGTACATGCCACAACCTGGAAATCGTACCCTCTAGGCCAAAATGATCTTACCTACATCTTCTTCTTCTTCTCTCTTCTTGTTCGTAAATCTAAAAATTAATTGCTGTTCGTTAGTCTCGCTAAGACTCGAGAACGGCTGAACCGATTTGGCTATTTTTAGTGTTGAATTATTCGTGGAAGTCCAGGGAAGGTTTGAACGGTTTGTATGCTCAAAGAAGTGGGCACGGCTCAGCTAGTAAAGGCTAATTATGTACGTAAACTTACGTGTGTTCTGTATAACTTCTGAAAATCCAGACGTAAATACTCGTGTAGTTTATAAATACGATGTAAGAGCCTAGTGCTTCATTTTGCGGTAAATACGGCCTTTCTGGGTCTTAATTCTCATGCCCCGAACTTATTTTTTACTATCGGTCTAGCCCGCTCATGCAAATGAGATTTAGCGGGCGTGCAAGCGGGATAGACTAATATTCGAAACTAAGTTGCATGTCGAGGCATGAGAATTAGGTCCCTGGACATAGTCTTTGGCTACTCATTATAATCCTACGCACAGCAGGCGTTAAACCAAACAATAACCTACTGAGTCAGATTATTGGCATTTGGCACACAACATGCATTGAACACCATTCAATTATATTGTAATTTATAACAATACAATGGAACTATTTTATAATTATGTATGTATGTAAAGCTTTAAATAGAACACTTTTAAATCATTGTTAAAATAATAATTCGGTGCCGCATTTTTCCAAAAAACGGTGTACGGATCTAATGCTGTCTACGAGTACCATGCTTGGCGAGGTCGGTGGATGATTACGGTCTTACAGAAAACCAGCGAGGAATTTCGCCAAGTTAGTTATAAACTAGTAAAATACTTGTACATAATATTCTATACATCAAATTATAATATCGATAATAAGAATCCAAACACTCGCAATCCCTACCTAAGCGTCTAATTTGCACTTAAATTCTATCGATATCTCGATATTGCCATAACCTTGCATTAGTGCAGTCGCTTCCCTAGTTAGGTTTAATGTATCGAACAATAAATCTATCGATATCGATATGTCGATGTATAGCCTAACGGAGATGCAGCGACTGCTGAGCGCAGGCCAAATTACGATGACGTCACTAATACCCTACCTGTCTCTACTAAATGTAAATTAAGGCCATAGAATTATAAACTCTTAGATATGATGTTACGTTTTTCAACTACTTATTAAGCTGCTAGTATGCTTTATTACTTTTATTTTAGTTTACTATAATAATTATCTTAAGGTAGGTACGAGTACGATTGACATCGTCAAATTTTGTACAGTTAATCCCTTTTAATAGTAAATGAAACTACTTTTGACTAATTGACATAACAACAACTTTATGAGACAAGTAAATTTGGAAGCACTCCTATGATATTGCTAAGCAAATTTCAAACCCAATTCAAAAAAGGAGGATATTAACGAGCACTTTACAATTAGGTGCTAGTACTGTCAAAAAAGGTCTGATGGTGAAAACAACTGATAGGGAGAGCTTATTGCTACTTTTAGTACATGGCTCATCCTTTACTTTTTAGTGCATTTTGAATATATTAGTGTTTATAATATGAAGAAGTCGGTTTTACATTTTTGTATATAATATAATTACAGAAAAAACGGGCTATGTAGCATAATGTTGTTAATAATATCTACGGGCGCTTTCACATCACGTAAATGTGATGCCGTTTTCGAAGAATTTCAGAAATCGCACTGACAGACAAAGAAAATGTAAAAAAAAAAAATACTACACATATAACCTATTTAACTAACTTGATGCCTTTGAACAAAAAAAAGCTTTAGTGTCACTTCTTATTCGAAGTACAAACCAATGATCTCCGAAGCACTAACTCAACTACTGACCTTTATTTCTAAACATTCCTTCTGCCCTGTCTCACCAATACCTCACGCTACGTTCGTGCGCCACAAACCCACGACAGCGCTAACCGTAGTTAACTGGCTCACGAGATAACACCAGACAAAAACAGATATGTAGATTACGCAGATTTACTATTGAGTTGTTTGGATTAATAGTTTTTGGTTTGGATTTTATGTATGGAACGTTTGGTCTTTACTTGACATACTTTTCTATTTTAGAGTAACCAAAAACATATTGTGCTGTGTTTTGTCTGCATAAGAAATGTTGGCAGATTGTGGAGATGTATTACAGAGTTAGGTGTATTTGGTAGAAATGATATTTCGTTTTACTTTCAAAACCTCGTATCTATTAAACCACAACTTTTCAGAAGAGTCAAAAAACTTAATAAATTTATGTTTTATTATGACATGGATTTTGTTTTCAATGAGGTTCAGTTATGAAAATCCATGTCATTATAAAATCTAAAATTATTAAGTTTTTTGACTCCACTGAAATTATGTTTTATAGATACAAGGTTGTGAAAGTAAAGAAACGATTTGTATTTTATGGATTGAAAGTTTGTTGTACCAGTACTCAACATTTTTAGCATCGTAGAAAATATGTCCACACGAGTATAGAAAATAGGCTGACGGATTGTAGAGACCAAAAAATTTTAAACATCTCCATGATCCAGAAAAAAAAATCTATCCCTTAACGGTATCCGAACTTGGGCCTCCAATTTGAGTACCAATACGCACACAGATAGTAAACGTATGTACTTAATTTGAATACTAAAAAGCATTTTGTAATTTATTGCACGAGCTGCGGACTGCGGCACATCTCGAGCTTCATGTAATTGAGTGCGGCACTCGTGTTTATGCCGTAATGAATCAGATTTCCCGTTTTATACGTGTTTACTTGTTCATTACATATCTACTTTGTGCTTGTTCATGAGAAGTCGAAGTGGAACCTAGTAGAAATACTATAAATATAGAAGTAACTGATGAACTTTTTTTTAATTATTAAAAAAGAATAATTCTTTGTTACATATTTTTGAGTAACTTAAACCGTTTATGCAGCGCACACAACGAAAGTCCTCAAATGTGATTAATTTTCCCCGTTTTTACAACATTTCTCACTGACGCTTCGCTCCTATTGGTCGCAACGTAATGTTATATAACCTAAAGCCTTACTCTATAAATGGACTATCCAACAAAAAAAAAAAACCTGAGATTTTAAACGCGTTTAAACAAACAAAATCTTCCGCTTTATAATATTAGTATAGATCATAATATTGTATTGATCATGATATTTTTATAGTGTCCAAGTGTATGCGCAATACACAGAATCACTCACTCTTTCTTCATTCCCGTAGCCCAGTGGGTATAACCGACACGACTGGCGGAAGATCAGGCACAGGGCTGACTTTTTACATGCCCATCCGACGCATCTTTCTTGTCAGACAATCAGGTGATTACTTGATTAGCCTGCATTGTCCTAACTAAACTTGGAAACAACATTTTTTACGAATGCTAGGCTCTGAACCTCTAGACCACGGTGGCCTATCTTTTTATACTAGCTGTTGCCCGTGTAAATACAGATCCCACGTCATTTTTGGAATACAAAGTAGCTTACGAGTTAATCCAGATAGTATTAGATATTCAATTGAAACTCTTCAAAAATGGTTTGAATCAAAAATGGTATCACGTGTAGAAACAACAAACACACACGCAAACATTTTCCTTTATAATATTATAGTGTGGTCCTTTAATTAGTTGGTTTATTGCACTATTTGTCCCTAAAGCCTGATTGTGCTTTGTATACGGAGAATACCTCAAAGTATCGATTAAATTGCCTCTCAAGCTCTGCGAACCGAAACATAGCTAATTGCTTCATGGTTTAATCTCGAAGGCTGTGTTCAGGTACCCACGCATACAAAGCATCTCCGATATAGGCGTCAAAATGGTCTACAATATACAAGGTGTGAAATTAATACGTGATAATATTTACATCCATTTAAAAGGTTCACTGTGAAAGTAGCAACACTAAAATTGTTTAAGCATGCGGATAATAAACAAGTATTAAACACGGTCTCAATAATTGCGATCTCAAGGTCTACTTGAGAATCTACATATTATGTAACAGATAAAACAAATTCGTTTCACTTTTAAAAATTAACAATTTTTTTTTAACGTGCATTGGCCCACCTCACATTCCCACCACTGCAACTCCTGTGAACCAGGATTGACAGCGGTAACCAACCACGACAAACCCTTTGATATGATCTCAGGGGTGCCCGAGGGACAAGCTAAATCTGTCTTGGGACCCACAACAAAATTAATTAGAAGAAAAAAAAGGAGGAGTAGGAAGTATTCCAGTTTCCCTCCCAAAAAGGTGGGAGACAGTAGGTACAAAATTGTAATGACTCAAAAAGGCCAAAAATATTAAGGGAAAGCACCACGGGAATATATATTATTATGTCATTGTAATCTAATTATGAGTTTATGTATTTTTTGGAAATTTATTGTGATGTTGATGAGTGTTTACAATAATAAATAAGGCCTTTAATTACGTTAATAGTTTCTGAAGCACAGTTTTCGGTCGCAACTCTTAAGACCAAGTTAGATACTTTTTTAATAATGCGGGCCTACGTACACTGATTAATCGGTCTAATATATATTTTTTTGATTGGAGCGGAATCAATATAACTTTTATCGCTCATTTACACGTTGTGTATACATTTTTTTCTATATAGAATATTAGAAGGATTTCATTGTTTATTTTGTTTGAATTGATTAAACTCCAAAATTCATGAACCTCTATTGAATAAATATGTTCAATAGACCATAGGTCACTTTTTATTTGTTAAATTTATTTTATATTAGATATATATATTCATATTATTATATGTTTCTATCCCAAATATAAGAATATGCATCCAATACTGCAAGAGTAAAATTATGTTGTTCTATTATCAAATCTAATACAATACGCCGTTGGCTATAAATTGGTAGCATAATGGTACCTAGTCAGCTACCGAGGATTAGGATATGTGATGCTATAACTCACCAATTGATCAAAATTGGTTTGACATTGGCTGTCGCGGCGACATGAATATCCTTCGTCTCTCTCTAACTATAAATCTCTCTATACTGCACTACGCTCCGTCTCTCTCTAACTATAAATCTCTCTACACTGCACTGCATATTGAAAGTATCGAACTAGTTCATGTTTTAGATTTATCATTGGGATATATTTCGCTCTGTCTGTGACACTTGGAAGAATATCTTAGTGTATTGAATTCTGTTTACGCGAGCATCATGTAAAATCTGTATTCAATTCCTACTTCTGTGGTTTTTGTGATATATTCAAGCCCTCTTAAAAAGATACAAAAATATAATAATGCTATAAAATTAAAAATAGTTATAGTTGATGGTAGCATGACTTCTACTGCTGAACAAACAAAGAATATAAAAAAAATAAAGCACTCAATTAAAATAATATAAGATTTATGGTACGAAATTAATGAATAATTCATTTTGTGACCATTAAGCAGCAATTTCAAATAAATATATTCATTATTTTATTACCCAACATAATTAATAAGGAACGTTTAAGTAGGTATTTCAGTCCCCCTAGACTAATGTTTTTAAAAGGTTTTATTAAACTTGCCCTGTTAGTTGAGTATGGGAAAAATCTTGCGAGTTACATTAGGACCACTTCCTGACGCTAGATTAGGTAGTTTTGGAAGATTTGTTAGACATTTGGTTTACTAACGTAACTTCGATGACAATGCAATTATATGGTTGAATGAAGCTGTCAAGATAGAGTCGGAAGGTGGCCATAGAAACTCCTAAACCAAACAAAATAAATCTATCTAATTTCTACTAGTTTGTATATTCTTGACAAGCACTCTTTTGCTAAATGACAGCATGGGTCTGAAGATGCCGTCGGAAGGCCATAGAGACTCCTAAACTAAACAAGATAAAACAATCGAGTTAGGACTCGTTTGAATAGTATTGACAAGTAAAGTAAAAAAGCTTGTTTTTTACACTTTTTTTATTAATAATAATTATATTTTATTTCTTTTTTTTATAAAACTAGCTGTGCCTGCGGCCACGTCCGCGTGACTAAATAAAACCCCTGATTTTGAAACAGTCTTAATTGGTGTTGTGCCAGTATTGGTTTAGACCAATATAGTTGTGTAAGTATAAGTTACAGAAATATTTTTTTTGGACCACAAGTTCCTGCTGGGATCAGTGCATTCATGCACACAAACTCTTTAGCTTTATAATATTAGAATAGATCTGTAGTTTTAAATACAG
This sequence comes from Celastrina argiolus, assembly GCA_905187575.2. Lineage (NCBI taxonomy): Eukaryota > Metazoa > Arthropoda > Insecta > Lepidoptera > Lycaenidae > Celastrina > Celastrina argiolus. Next base: position 11,350,766 of record LR994589.1, read on the forward strand.
GAATATATAAAAAAAAAAATTGGCTCTCACAAATAGCTTATAAAGAAAAAAGCCTTAATTAAGCATATTTTCGATAAAATCTAGTAGATTCACGAACTTTCTTTAACAAGGTGTGAAGAGAACTTGTCTCGAACTTGATAGCTGCTTGTGCTATCAGAAATCTTTCTTAATTGTTCTTCGGGACATGTCGATGCTTAATTAAGGATAATGTATGGAGGCTTTTTTATTTTGCATTGTTTAAAAGGCTAAGGGTGCTCACCCACGGCACTTTCTGTAGCGCTAGTTTTATAAACGCTCGATAGTATCGCTACTTATGCACATTCGTCGCATTTTCTACGCGCTATAGAAGTGATGTCAACGCGCTACTAACGCACTACAGCATCGCGACTGTATCGGTGCAAACGCAATGACCGTGTCGGGCGACATCGGGGAATTAATGGAGGGAGGACTACTGAATTTGCATCGCAACTGAATCGTGGTTACGGCGGCGACTACACACAGCTTGTGTCCGCAACACGACTGTATCGATACAAACGCGCGACAGCATCGCTAATACATCGCTATCAAAAGTCACCCTAAGTGCTAATTTCACCACTACTAATATCTAATTAGATATTTTATGTAATAATTAGTTTGTTTTGCTAAGGCATCTGAGCATGGTCACCAATATAGATCTATATCAACACCGTTAAATAATTTTAGCTCGACAAAGTTGCAAGTTTCGTTTTATAGCAAAATTAATTTGGGGGTTTCTAATCAAAATCCAATTTTGACTCTACTTCCGAGAACATTCTCGATTTTCAGATTGAAATGCGGTAAAATAAATTTTCTTCTTAAAATATCTTTACGAGAATATTAATCAATATTCTCTATTCATTCATTATTCTCGATATATTTTGACTGATCTAAATTCTCGTAAAGATATTTTAAGAAGAAAATTATTATGTCACGGAGTTAATTTTTATATTAACTCTCTATTAAATACCGTGGCAAAAAAGTTATGATTGAGACAAAACTCCTACTTCGAGTTGTCTGAGTAGAATTTTTGCCGTAATATTTTTTTTTGTCTACAAATAGGAATTTTTGAAACTGTTTTTTAATTTTATAGACACGTAAATACTACGAAAAGTTATATTATCTTTTTTTTATATAAGTATAGTGTTTAAATTTCCCGCTTTAACGGTCCAAGCTGTCACGTCATGTTTATGACGAAACAGTGTCTTAAACAAATAACAAACAAGGGCATTTATTCGGTTTGACAACTTGTCTATGATCGTTCATAGACTGTGAGGTAACACGCACGTTTGCATTGATATTGAGCATAATTTTAAACGTTTTTCAAATTTTGTTTTTAAATTTATTACGAGTATCCTTACAAAAAACATTGATTTCAAAATTCCCTGCTACGGCAAAAACATAACTTTTCATACAGTCGCTATTCATGTCAACATCCCTATTTCTGTATCGTTTTCTAGCCCGTAATTTACCATTCTTTGATTTTCTAACTAATCCTATAGCAAGGTGTTCTGCCCCTTCAAATTATCCGCTTGTCGTTGGTGCTCACTGAAATGTGCCACTTTTGTACTGACTTCACCGCGTGGCTTAAATTTTAATTAATTTCTCACTCTAAAGATTTCTTTATTAAGACTAGCCTAATTGCTGTTTGGGGGAAGCTAAGAATATAATTAATGTCAAATTGTGTAAGTTTTAATGATTTAGGCATGTTTGTACAGCTTGCCTCGTGTTGGTACAACTGTATATCGAATGGGGTCGTTGATATTTACTGACAGTTCTAAACACTTGTATTCTTAAACTTTATAACGAAATCACAAGTATTTAGAAGAGCAAACGTTTTATATGCGACGTTAATTAAATATTTCATAAGCAAATTAACAAAAATAATTGTAAATATTGGAGTTTGGCTACTTAAGGTCCCAAATAAACCGTATCAGATTTTCTCAAAGTTACAATACATGCGAGCATTAAATAATGATAATTTAAATACGATTAAATTGGAAGTGAATACTAGTTCAAGTAAATCCATGATCCATCGCAGATTAGAAGCCCAATGTCTTAACTATTTTCGATCGCGGTTCGGTCAACCGGTTGACTTATACGCTTTAAATCGTTGAGCAGAACAGCCTAAAATGCAATAAATCTCTATTTTATCGAAAATAATTAAGAAAATCGCCCTCAGAGCTAAATGCAATTAGCTCTTCGATAAGTGTTTATCAGCAGTACCATTAAAAGGCTAGAAGCCGACAAAAAGTTTTTCTAGAAAATTCTTATCGCTCTTTAAGCGGAACTCTGGAGGCTAGACAGGTTCTAGTATCGCAAATACAAAATGCTGCTGGTTATATCATGAGCATTAACATAGATTATACGCCTCCGTAGTCCAGAGCTTGAGTTTCGACTTATGGTCGTGGGTTCGAGCCCCACGTTTGAGTAAAAAAATGATTGTTGAAGTTAGAATAATGCAGGCTGATCACCTGATTGTCTAACAAGAAAGATGATCCATGCGTCGAATGTGCATATGTCGGTTCGGCCTGCAGGCTTACTACCGACACAATCAGAATCGAATCATTAGATAGTAACTTTTTGCACTCCCGACCATATCAGTCGACTGAGAATCAAACTAGATCGAAGTCAATTTATTCGGGAGTATGTGGCACAATCGAATCTGAATCAAAATCGAATCAGTTTCCCCTGATCTCTCAAAAATAGTGTCGGTCATCCGTCCCACTGGGTTACTTGCGATAGTAAAAAAGGACAGAGAGAGATTGCTTTTGTGTATTCCTCACATACTTGGGCACCCTAAAATGACTCCTACGTAGCTAGTAACTAGATCAGCTCGAAAAAGTCCCTCGCCACCATTAATTTTTGATTTTTTTAAAGGCATAGACCGTAAACATTAAAAAAAAAAATCATTACTTTATATTTTCTATTAAAATTTTGCGTACTATTCTTTGCCACGTTTCGCTAAGTATAATTATAATAAGGAAACTCTTAAAGAAATTTAATGCAATTTAATCTTGCACTCCATTACTTGCTTTCAGTAACAGTCTTTGTCCTGCCAAGATTATTTCCTAGGAAAGTCTTGACAAAAGAAACTCATAACCCAAAAGGCATTTCTTGTTGACCTAAAATTGTGAAATTTAGCAGAAGACAGCAGTTACACTAATGAAAGAATTTTAATTTTGGTTTGTTCGCTTGTGTTACAATCTTTTTTTTTTTTTTTTATTTATTTCAATATATTTAAACAATTATAATCAATAAAAAAAAATTGCCAAACTGCAAAACAGTTTATTGGCAATAATTGCAATACACATTAATAAACAAAACTAAGTATTAAATCTTAAACATAAAATAACAAAAACAATATTTTCTTATACAAAATAAAAAAAAAACGAAACTTATGATACATTATAAAAATAATAACAAAAATTATTACAATGTAATATTATACAAAAAAAAAAAATACAAATATTACAAAATAAATAAAAACATATGAATTATTCTTCCCATTCCATGAACCAACAAATCTACCTAACATTGTTAGTACATTAATTGGTTTTCCAATATATACCTCTTTAATTTTTTCTTTAGGGTTGCCATGCTCATTATTTTGCTATCGTCTCTAATAAAATCTATTTTGTTAAATATAACTGGAGTCAAGTATTTTCTGGTTCTTTTCCCGTAGTAATTTTTTATCGTTGGTATTATATATTTGCCTTGTGTAACATTCCTGGTATGATGTTGATGATGAACTATAATTTCCTTATATTTATTTATGTTGTATTGCTCTAAAGCTATAATGTATTCTACTTTTGAGTGCACAGGTAAAATTTCATATATTTTAAATAATTGGTCATAATTATTACTAACTTTACACTCTAATTTTAGTTTTTTACTTGCGAAGTATTTAATTAATCTAACTTGTAATTGCTTTATTTTATCTAATTGTGTTTTAAATGTAAGGCCATAACTGCTAATACCGTAGCTTATTATTGAATCTGCAAGCGCGTAGTAGATTACATACAAAAGTTTCCTATTTAAAAACCGGCTAAGATGAAAAAATTTACCTAAAATCGATTGTAATCTATTACACACTTCGCTCACCTGCCATTTCCAACTAATATTGCTGTCGACTGTTAATCCCAAGTATCTGTATTTTGTGACTACTTCTATGTATGTGCATTGACAATTATTTTTATTATTATGTAAGCAATCGTAACTGTGGCCAATTATATCTATATTTGTCTCCCCCTTTTTAGCATGTTTATTATATGGTGAAATTATGTGCATGACCTTTGTTTTACTGAAATTAATAATGATACCATTATCATGTGCCCATTTAGATATGTTTTCTAAGTCTACTTGCAAATAATGTTTTATTTCTGTCACATTTTTGGAAGAGTATAATAAACACATATCATCTGCGTACATAAAAGTCTTACTGTGTTTTATGACATTTGTGACACTATTTACGTGCATGATGTATCCAACTGGACCATATACAGAGCCAGTGGGTACTCCCAGGGTAACACTTAGCTCATCCCCAGTTACTCCGTCTATCTGAGTGCGAAGTGATCGGTGTTCTAGATAGCATTTGAACCACCTACTGACAGGCCCTCTGATACCGCACTCATCCATCGCTCTGAGCAGCACACCATGGTCAAGTGTATCAAATGCCTTTTTAAAATCAATAAACAGAGCACCAACAGCATTACCCCAGTTAAGACTATTGTTGACAAAGTCGGTGAACTCTGCAAGTGCAGTGACAGTGCTGCGGCCTCGCCGGAACCCATGTTGCGCATCAGATATTATCTCATGCCGCTCTAAATGCTGACTAACCTGATTTACAATAACCTTTTCTACTATTTTGTTAATTACGGATAATATTGCAATCGGTCTGTAATTACCGTAGTCTATATGACTGCCTTGTTTATATACAGGACGGATAATCGATTTTTTTAGTAAATTCGGATAGACGCCTTTGTTTACATACATATTTACAAATTTAGCCAATACTACACTTATTTCTTTCTTTACGTTATTTATGTCTTGGACTCTGATCTTATCTATTCCAGGCGCTTTATTACACTCTAATCTATCTATATATTTCTCAATAGTACATAGTTCTACATTTCTAAAATAAAAGGACTTATTACTGGGCACTACATATGAACTTCTATCCAAAAAAGTACTATTACAGTCATGCTTTATGTAGAGCTCAAATTTTCTTAGGCGAAGCCTATGCTAGCTGCGGGATTTTTGTGCTCATGGTGTCGGATAATAGGTATTTCTATTGTCTTTCATTTGGTTTTTGTTGTGTTTCGGTGCGCCTTACGGTTTCCGAGATATTTAATTTTTAGTGTGTTTCTATCTTGGGGCCGCTATTATATTAAGTCGTCGGAAGGTCATCTACATAAATAACTCTGGTCGACGAGTTTGTCCCGGGGTTGTTTTGTGTGGGTGACCCCTGTGTGGGGGGAACTATTTTTCTGTTAACTAGGTTAGGTTAATTCTTTACATAGGTGTAGGTATTATTATTTTTGGTGTTGGGTTTTTATTTTATAATTAGTTTATGATAGATGTAAGTGTTCCGAAACCTTTCGGTACTTTTGTTTCCCATCAGTCGTGGGTGACCAACTTAATAGTGGCACCATGTCTGAGGAAGAACGGGAATTAGAAGCAGTGGGTTACACCTCGGATGGGGGGGTCACTTTAACCACCCGAGGGGGGTTTTTGTTAAGTTATGGGGAGGATAGATCAGAAGTTGATGAGGTCGCTTCTGTGGAATGTGCTGAGACGGGAGTCGGAAGTGGTGAAGAAAGGGAGAATGGAAGGAAAGAAGAGGGGAAAAGGACTTACGGGTCTGGAAAAGAAAAGGGAGTTGTTCGGGCGGGTGTTACGCTCCAGGAATTATTGGGGACGGAGTCTATTCCCTCAATTTCGGAGCCAGAAGTTACGGCTAATAAGCGCCTCTTTTCCGAACTGTCTGGTTCCGACACGGAGGGTGTTGCCAATAAGCCCAGGGCCCAGATGGCCAAAAGAGGAAAGGCTCGTGGCTCGACGACCAGGCTTGCTGCTGCTCGACAGGAGCTCAGGGAAAGGACGGAGGAGGCTAGGGCGGCTGAATTCACAGCCTCCCTAGAAAAAAGGAACAGCCGTAAAGAGGCGAAAGTGAGTGCTCCTGCACCACCAGGGCCTCTGGACTTGGATGTGGATTTCATGGGTCCGGAGGACTTACTAAGCGCGGCGGAACTGAATCTGGAGGAGATAGTCGGCATCGCAGCCAAGTCCACCAATCTGAAAGGAGGGTACGCCCAAAAAATACGGCGTGCCGCCTCAACGGTGAGGGTGGTGATTGACGCGCTTGCGTCGCGAACTGTAGTCGAGGAGACCCGCCGCCTCACGGCAGACAATGGAAGACTCCGTCGTGAATTGGGGAATCTCCGCGAAGAAGTTCGCGCCTACAAGCGCGACTTTGAAAAAAGTAGATCGGAGGCTGCAAAGGAGCGGCGCTCTCCGATGTCCAGCGAGCAGCTGGGCATCCTAGAGAGCAACATTGCCAGGTTGGTGGGTAACCTGGTAGATGGACGGTTGGCGGCACTGGAAGACCGTTTGCCCCCTCCAGCTGTTGTTCGCCCACACCTAGCGGCGGACAGAAAGCGGGCGGACAAAGAAAAAAGGGCTGCTAAAATAGCTAGTCCTGCAGTGCCAGCGCCGGTAGCCATGTCGTCCCGCGATGTCTCGCCAGAGTTGTCTGCATCGACGGTGCAACGTGTGGTCAGGGAGGAGTATCCGGCGCTTCCGGTACGTCCTGCAGTTCGCCCGGCCTCTGCACCTAAGCCAAAGAGGTCCAAGGGGTCAAATGGGTCGAAAGCAACCGGCCCGTCTGACACGATGGAAGCACCTGCTGCGTCTGCAGGTGCCTCGACAAAGGCGCCTGCAGTTACAGCGAGTGCTTCGAAAGAGCCTTCAGCGGACTGGACCGAAGTAGTTCGTCGGAAGGCTTCCTCTAAGAAGGTGGCACCAAAACCGCCAGTGAAAGAGGCCACCAAGGGGCCAAGAGTGGTTTTGCCCCGCTCTACGGCGGTTGTGGTCCGATTGACGCCGGAAGCGGTGTCGAAAGGCGTGACCTATAGCTCCGTCTTGCAAAAGGCGGAGACTTCCATAAATTTGGAGGAGCTTGGTCTCGGTCCCCTGCGTATTAGACAGGCGGCCACTGGAGCCAGGCTCATTGAAGTCCCTGGCTCTACCAGTCATGAGAAAGCTGACATTTTGGCGGCCCGTCTGTCTGAAGTGTTGGCGGAGGAGGCCCAAATCACAAGGCCCGTGAAATGTTACGATTTTAAGATCACGGGCCTCTCGGATGCTGCGACAGTGGAAAGAGTGAAGTCCGCGGTCGCTAGAGAAGGAGGTTGTCTCTCCGCCCAGGTTTGGGTCAGCGAGATCCAGCGGGGGACGATGGGCTCAGGCTTTGCCCGAATGAGTTGCCCAGTGACGGCTGCCAAGAAGTTGGTGGCGCTGGGCAGCATTGCAGTCGGTTGGAGCAAAGTCGTGCTCCACCTTGTCGACGCGCGCCCCAAGCACTGTTTCAGGTGTCTGGGGCTGGGGCACTACGCCGCGTTGTGCCCCTCTATGAAGGACCGCAGCGGCTTATGTTACCGTTGCGGTGAGCATGGACACAATGCGGCCACGTGTAAAGTGTCGCGCCCAACATGTGCGGTCTGCAAGGACGCCAACAGACCAGCAGAACATATAATGGGGGGCAGATCGTGCAACCCCCCCATAGTGCGTGGAAGATTATCCTCCTCCCTGAGCCCATCGGTGAGGAGGTCGGCGGCGCCTGATGCCGAAATGTCCCAGTAATGCCAGGACATTTCGGCTTCTTACAGGGGAATGTTAACCACTGCGCCGCGGCTCAGGACCTCTTCCTGCAGTCGATGGCGGAGTGGAAAATTGATGTGGCGGTGATGGCGGAGCCTTATTTCGTCCCAACCCAGCCGCATTGGGCTGGGGATTTGGAGGGCTCCGTCGCGATCGTGGTGCAGCCAGGTGCGGGTCCTCCTCTCATACCCAGAATGAGGGGGCCGGGATATGTTGTAGCCGTTCGGGGAGAAGTAGTGTTTGTTGGCGTATATTTCTCCCCGAACCGCAATCTAGCCGCCCTAGAGCAATTCCTCGATGCTCTAGGGCCGCTAATCAGCAGGATGGCCCCTCTCTCCATCGTGGTGGCAGGGGACTTCAACGCCAAGTCCTCGGCGTGGGGTTCTCCTGTCACCGAACCAAAAGGGAGAGAGGTGGAAGAGTGGGCGTTGGCCACGGGACTGTCCCTTCTCAACACAGGGGCAGTCCACACCTGTGTGCGGCGGACGGGCGGTTCAGTGGTGGACCTGTCGTTCGCCACTCCCGCCATCGCGCGTAGGGTGGAGAGATGGAGGGTGGTCACGGAGGTGGAGACACTCTCGGACCATCGTTACATAAGGTTCGAGGTGTCTTCAGCCTCCGTGTCGAGTCCGGTGTCGCAGTCGAGGGGGCGTAGCGTGTTCCCGCGTTGGGCGCTCTCGAAGCTCAACCGGGAACTGGCGGAGGAGGCGGCAATTGTCGGCCGCTGGAGCCTCCCGTCCTCCGAGGGAATGGGAGTAGACGAAATGGCTGGCTGTCTCGGCAACGTGCTCGCCAGTGTTTGTCGAGCTGCCATGCCTCGAATTTATGGTCCTCCCCCGCCTCGGAGGGCGGTGTATTGGTGGTCTGCAGAATTGTCAGACCTTCGCGTCGCCTGCGATGCGGCGCGCCGCGCCTATGTTCGCAGCAGGCGGCGCCGCCCCCCGGACGAGGAGCGTGATGGTCGGCTTTATGGGATCTATCGGGAGAAACGAGAGATCCTAAAGCTGGCCATTAGTCGGGCCAAAGAGCGGGCGTGGCTGGAGCTGGTGGAGGGGATCGAGAACGACCCCTGGGGCCGACCATACCAAAGGGCGCGAAATAAACTTCGCGCCCAGTCTGCCCCACTCACGGTGACGCTCCAGCCGGAACTGCTGGGGAACATTGTCCGAGAATTATTTCCGGACCCCCCAGCAGACTTTATTCCGCCGCGGATGGCCCGACGGACGCCGGGCTCGATGGAGGAGGGTGTTCCGCCACTTGTCACCGACGAGGAAATGGAGGCGGTTATGTCCCGCCTTCGTAGTAAGAGGAGGGCGCCCGGTCCGGACGGGGTGCATGGGAGAGTTCTTGCCATAGCTCTCGTGCACCTCGGAGATAATCTCCGGGAACTGTTTAATCGCTGTCTACAAAGCGGACGGTTCCCGGAGAAATGGAAGGAAGGTCGGCTCGTCCTATTACCGAAGGGCGGGCGACAACCGGACTGCGCGTCGGCAGTGCGGCCGATCGTGTTGCTGAACGAGGTGGGTAAGGCGTTTGAACGTATTTTGGCCTCCCGTCTCGTTCAGCACTTGGAGGAAGGCCCGGGGCCCGGACTTTCTGATTCACAGTTCGGGTTTCGGGCCGGTCGGTCGACCGTCGATGCATTAGGGCGCCTCAAGTCGGTGGCAAGTGAAGCGGAACGCCGGAAGGAGGTGGTGGTGGCGGTGTCTTTGGACATCGCCAATGCCTTCAACAGTCTCCCTCACAGCGTAATACGGGAGGCGCTGACGTTCCACGAGGTGTCTCCGTATCTCGGGAGACTGTTGAATGCGTACCTCTCTGATAGGGAGATCGTGCTGGAGGACCGGTCGGGGTCCATAGTGAGGCGGCGAGTCGAGTGCGGCGTCCCCCAAGGTTCAGTTCTGGGTCCGAACCTCTGGGACGTCGGCTACGACTGGGTCCTGCGGAGCGGCCTTCTCCCCGGGATGAGTGTCATCTGCTATGCGGATGACACTTACGTCACATCCCGGGGACGAACGTACCAGGAGGCTGCGCGGCTGGCCGAGGTGGGCGTATCCCTCGTTGTCAGCCGCATCGAGCGATTAGGGCTTCGGGTACGTCTCGACAAGACCGAAGCCCTGCTTTTCCGCGGGCCTGGGAGGAAAGGACCCCCGCCGGGTGCACGTCTCCTTATCGGAGAGACGGAGGTCAGGGTGAGCCCAACCCTTAAATGCTTGGGACTCACCCTGGACGGGAGGTGGACCTTCGGGCCCCATTTCCAACTGTTGGGGCCGAAGATCGTGAGGGCGGCATCATCGCTGGGCCGGCTCCTACCAAATATAAGGGGGCCCAGCGAAGCCTGCAGGCGGCTGTACTCCGGAGTTTGTCGGAGTATGGCCCTGTACGGAGCCCCAATATGGGCGGACTCCCTCACCACACGTAATAAGGCCCAGCTGCGAAAGGCGCAGCGGGTCATAGCGGTGAGGGTAGTCAGGGGCTACCGTACAGTCTCCTGGGTGGCAGCCACTGCTCTGGCTGGAGATCCGCCGTGGGAGCTCGAGGCGTCGGTGCTCGCTGAAATGCACCTCTTCCGCGCTGAGAAGAGGTTGCAAGGTGAGGCGCCGACTTGGGAGGAGCTCTCACAATTACGGAGGCTGGGGCAACAATGGTTGCTGCGGAGGTGGGGTGAGGTTCTGGCGCAGGCACCGTATGGTAAACATACGGCCATTGCACTGCGCCCAGTCCTTGCGGCGTGGATGCGCCGTAAGAAAAAGCCCCTCACCTTCCGCCTTACACAGGTACTCACCGGACACGGATGTTTCGGTGCGTACCTGTATAAGGTTGCCAGGAGGGAGCCTACGCCAGCCTGCCACGAATGTGGCGCTGCGGAGGACACGGCCCAGCACACCTTAGAGGTGTGCGAACGATGGGACGTGCAGCGCCACGATCTAGTGGCAGTGATTGGGCGGGACCTCTCACTCTCGAGTGTGGTTCGCTGCATGCTCGAGAGCGATGAGGCCTGGCAGGCGGTGGTCTCCTTTTGCGAATTCGTCATGTCGCAGAAGGAGGCCTCGGAGCGGGACAGAGAGACTGATCCTCTCTCTCTTCCGCTTCGCCGGCGCAGGACGGGGATGCGGAGGCGTCGCTATGCGGCCCTCCCATCTGACGTCTAGTACGGGGCTCCGGGTAGAGGGATGGGTAACCTCCCCGGCTTTGTCAGTCTCGGCGCCGAGGAGAGCGCTTCAGTTTGCCGGAGCGCTCTCTTAATTTGATGGAAGTCCGGTCCCTGTAGAGGTGAACCGGCCGGTCGAGGGAGGAGTAGCCTGTGTTTAGACAGATCCAGGCACTCCACCCAACATATCGGCTGATGGCAATCCGCAAGTGGTTTTAGTGGGTAAACCGGCCGTAGCGAGCCGGGAGTCCCACATACCCCTCGGGGACCCTCCCGGGGGGATGCGTAATGCATTTCCCTTGCGAAAACAAAAAAAAAAAAAAAAAAAAGGTATGCTTTATGTTCTGTATCTCCCTAGTGAAGGTTTCCGAAAACTTATTACAAATGTTGTGCATTGTGTCTGTCTGCCCTAGGTATTTTATAATAACATCATCTAAGCTATTTTTAGTATTTCCTAACCATTTGTTTATATTACCCCAAATTTTTCTAATATCACTATTACATTTTTCTATCTCTATTTGTCGATACTTGTTTTTAGCAGCATCTATTAATTTATTGACCTTATTTCTATATCTTGTATATATTAATCTATTGTTCATATTATTTGGCGATGATTTCCATATTCTAAAGAGTAAATCTCTATGTTCTAGTTTTTTTCTGAGTTCTATATCTACCCATGGCTGCGTTATTCTCTTTGTCGTTGGTTTTTTTTGTACCTTACTTTTATCATATATATCTGTGAAAACCGTGTACAATTTGTCATACAGTAAAATAGGACAATTTTCTTGCATCAAATCTGACCAGTTAATCTTTTTTAAATACTCGCAGACAGTATTTTCGTCTAATACAAACTTTAATTTATAATCACTATTATGTCTAAAGTCTTTTTCATTACCATCTCTAATTAAACTAATCCCAATCATGTAGTGATCTGATAAAGTGCAGTTCAGGAGGTGCCCACGCGCGTCGATCAGATTCCCGCGCCTGGCTCGGACGCAAACATGGTCGATATTTGATGAAGACACCCGGCCGTCAATGATCGCCTCTCGCGTCGTCTCCGACGTGGGTATTACAGATTGTAGGCCGTTTTCACACAACATAGTTTTATAAGCTGTTACATATGTGTTTTTATGTTTTGATATGTCGATGTTGGTATCTCCAATTATTACTACTTCTTCTGAACAAGGGATATTTTTCAATAATGTATCTATTTCTGAAATGAAATGTAGCTTGTTTGTGTTTGGTGGCTTGTACACAGCTAGTATATTCGTAGTTTTATTTCCAATTTTTAGTTTCCCATATGTTAGCTCAGTTGTATTCAATGATGGTGTTTCCATTGTGAATGTCACATCTTCTTTAACTTTATTATTAATCTAATACACTATGTTTTTAGTAAGTGCTAGCTGACCGTGGTCAGAGCATACAAACAGCATATTTCCTCACCGTTTAAGCCTCAAGAATATTTCAAGACCAAAACTATCCGAATCGGTTCAGCCGTTCTCGAGAGAGTTCAGACTAACAGCAATTCATTTTTATCTACACTAATGTTATAAAGAGGAAAGTTTTGTATTTTTGTAAGTAACGACTTAACTCAAAAAGTACTGGACCGATTTTAATAATTATTTTTGCAAAACAAGATATTATTAGAATCCACAGAAATTGGCAAAACCTTACATAATAACTGATGCGAAGGGTAGAGTATAAGGGAATATGTTCGGTGCTCGAAATGTTTATAACGGCCGTATGGATCGCAATGGTTTTCCGATTCATTTGCTTATCTTTAAGGCTGTATTCAGTAATGTCACTGTAGGCGGTTACTAGGGAAAATGTAAATATGAGATTATGTTCCTAACGATGTATTCTCCAAACGCCTTTAGAAGCGACGGAAATTTCTAAAGGTTTTGATGTAAAGATGTAAGTTATTGATGTATGTTGTGGGTTGGTAATGTTTTTTATTTTGATACTGACAGAATATCATGCTTGTTTTTTGGAATCACACATAGTAAGTACACATCAAAGACATGAAAGGATGAAGGTGATATGTAGCAAAATTGTGATTTCAACCAAATTGAGTACAAACTGTCAGTGAAACATTTTAGAATACGTCGTAAAGTATTAAGTACAATGAAAGATTCGTCTCTACAATCAATGTATTTAATACGTTACTACTTAACCTAAAATGTTTAAGTGACAGTTTAAACTCAAATTTCTGGTTAAAATTTTGTGACACCTTCATCCATTCATGTCTTCATATTTTATTTTTTAATTCATAATAATTTTTGTTTTTTGTTATGTATATTTGAGTTGTATGTAGATATATTTATTCTTTCTTCTTACTTATTTGTATTCGTAAAGATAAAAGATATAATAGTAGGGATATATTCGAATCGAAGTTAACTGTATTATTTAGACATATATTACTAGCTGACCCGTGCCCACTTCGTTGAGCATAAAAACAGTTTATGATGAAATTCATTTGCGTTTCGTTTTTCCAAGTCTTATCTGTCAATTACTAAAATGGCTATTAAAAAATAAGGGTTGATCGTAGAAGGGTGAAAATTGAGGATTGTATGTATTTTTATATGTTGTATCATAAAAAAATAGAAATGAAAAATTTTGTCTAAAAAATAAAAATAAAAATTTAGGGGTGGACTACCCCTAACATTTAGGGGGATGAAAAATAGATGTTGGCCGATTCTTATAGATACCGGATAAGCACAAAAAATTTCATCAAAATCGGTCAAGCTGTTTCGGAGGAGTATGGCAACGAAAACTGTGACACGAGAATTTTATATATTAGATTAGATATAGCGCCGAACTGTGAAAACTTCAATAGTATAGAGCGATTCAGGATTGTTGTGCTAACTGTTCGTAGTTCTATACTTATAAACAACTACCTGACCCGTACCCACTTCGTTGGGCATACAAACAGTTTGTGATGAACTTTTCCATATTTTCTCACCGTTTAAACCTTCCCGGGACTTCCACGAATATTTGAAAACTAAAAGTAGCCGAATCGGTTCAGCCGTTCTCGACTTTTAGCGAGACTAACGAACATCAATTCATTTTTATTTACTTATATAGAAGGGAAGATGCAAGAAGAAGATGATAGAAGATTAAACTTTAATACTATACTAGCTGAACCGTTGCCCCCTTCGTTGAGCATTCAAACCGCGTTCAAAAGCGAGACTAACGAACAGCAATTCACTTTTATTTAGGTATAAGATGAAGCCATTATAATCAATACGCGTATAGATATTAAGTCCTTATAATCAATACGCCTATTAAAACGTACTCTAATTGGAGAAAATTATACAAATGTGTAAATAAAATACACACAAAATATACAATTTCGTACTCGCTTTTTAATTTGCAACATTAAAATATACTGTTTCATGTCGCGACAATTATTTTGATAAACGTTGCTTGGGCCGCCTTCATTAAACTGGATACACGGTTTTTTAAGCCTTCGTAATACGCTCGTCCTTATTGGTATGACGATAAGGTTCACAATAGGTACGACTTACGTTCGGTACGTTCTACGTGGTGTTTACGATAATTGCTCCAGGTATTAAGTTTTATATTCTCAGTTATGGTATGTATATTTTGTAGGTAAAGTTACAATCTGAAAAATAAAATTCGAAAATGGAAGCTAAAATACTTGTAAAATAGAAACCAAAAATATGTAGTTGCAAAATGGAATCAATAGTTGCAATCCCATCCGTTTTATTGGAATAAGCGATTAAGTCGTATTGTCTATGTTTTAACCGACTAAATATGTATTAAAACCTAAAAATTTGTTAATTCAGAACCTAAAGTTTGTTAATTCAGAAATTTTGACTGGTGAACAGATTTCTGTAAGTTTTTAGTAATTTAAAATTTTGAGCATTCCATGTAGTCAAATATTTGTTTAAATTCGACGGTTCGTCAGATTTCCCATTAGCCTGCGTCGAAAAAATCAGAAAATCTACAACTTATAAAATATGAATATGTCGTTAAAATTAAATAGGAAGAATCGCTGACCTACCTAAAATTATTTTTCCATGAAAATATCCTAAAAGTGAATTTATCCGAAGCAATAACGTTTAAAGCGATCCTATCTAAATATGAAACTTTAGAGATATTTGAATACTTTTTAAACTATACTTCAACAAAATCCGACAAAATCCGAGTAAATACAGAAGTTTTATTCCCGTTTCAATGCTGGATAAACTTTGCGAGTTTGGAGTAAAAATATTTCTTCATTCATTTTTACTTTAAGATTCTTGCCAAGCGGTGTGTTTTAATTTGCACAGGGAAATATAGTTATTTGCCAACAGCCTTTTATTACTAACCCCATTACTAATAAAAATATTTACACAATTACTGTGCTGCGGTCTGCCACGTGACTTTTCCAACATGTCAGACAGAAACATCAACATTGTGTATTTAGAGAGCAGGGGGCCTACTCAAGATGCCATCGCTAATTATCGCTTACAAAGTTCGATAACAAAATGTATGGGATTTGACATAAGCTACGCTAAATGATCACGATTTGGTCATATAGCTATGTCATTTAGCGTACCTTATGTCAAATCCCATACATTTTGCTATCGAACTTTGTAAGCGATAATTAGCGATGGCATCTTGAGTAGGCCCCCAGGGATGTTAGGGAGCTTCGTAATCGAAACCAAAACTATCGGATATCCGACATAAAAAATATCCGAAATAAAAGTTTTTCGACTTTCAAAGGTAACCAAAATTTAATATCCGGAACCGAAATTATCCGAAATAAACGGATAATACGAAACAATTTCATATCTACATCCGTATCCGAAAATTCATATCCATTTCATCCCTGATAGAGAGTTATATTAGTGGATATTATTTCAGACTAATATAAAATAGAAACATATAAAATATAACGTTTACTATTATTATAAAATATTCATCGTTCAATATTGTAATAAAAAAAAGATTAAAAATCTAAATCCCGACTTCGCAAAAAATGGGTCTAAAAAGGCTGAAACATGGAAATCATTCAATTTGAAATCCAGATATGCATAGATACAGAAATGGTCAAGGTAGAGCCGTGGTCGTACCCTCTATTGGGATTGCATAATATTTTAACAGCAGACGAATATTATAGATTTGTTAAACCTTGTTGTGGTTCTACCTTGACCATTTCTGTACCTATCTGGATTTCAAATTGAATGATTTCCTTGTTTCAGCCTTTTTAGACCCATTTTTTGCGAAGTCGGGTTTTAGATTTTTAATATTTTTTTTATTTAATATTTTTCTGTTTCTACATCAAATATAACAATTATTATATTTTTATTAAATTGACCATTACATAGAAAGTAACTAAACAACACCGAGATAGTACTTGTACCTACGACCGCATTTTAAACGTTTATTTTGAATTTAACGATAAAATATAATAATCAATAAAATATTTAAATACATATACGTTATGTGCTTGCCAAGACCTATCTTTTGATACCAAACACGAGAGAATTATCATAATTTTTTTTTGAGATAGTTTTTGAGGTTTAATATTCAAAATACAAAAATTTTCGAAAATTTATATAGCCTATGTTACTCGCGGAATCATGACCAATCGATTGATACCTCATTTATTAAAATCGGACCAGTAGTTTAGCCGCTACGAGGGAACATACATACATACATACATACATACATACAAACATACATACATACATACATAGACTGCCAAAATCATTACCCTTCCTTTTGGCTTCGCCGAAGTCGGGTAAAAAGGGGTTAACATAAGCTTCCCCTTAAATACTTAAATCAATAAAATGGTGAAATTTTCTCGAATTAATTCCGTCCACAACAGTAAGGTAGCGTTCGGAAAAATCTCGAATTCGTTGATTCGTAACGGAATATATCCCATTCAACTGCTGATTCGGCGCTGCGAAATGGGTTTTTCTTGTTATCTAAATTATCTATTATTATCTCCTATACAGACTGTTCACTGAGTCTTTCACGTTCTGTTTCTATTTCCTTTTACATTTCCGCGTAAATTTTTCAAATCAACAATGGGAGTCGAGTAAGCAATTCTTCTATCATTAAATCATTAGTTTGTGATCGATATGAAGATTTATATCATGTGCTTATAGAATGCGATAGAAAGTAGAAACGAATCTCTCAGAAATGAATTTATGTTTGAGACCAATAAACAAATGTATGCAATATAATGATTTTTTATATGTTATATAATATTTTCTTTAGAGACCTAGATAATATTGTTAATTAATTTGTATTATTTAATTTAATGTGTAATGTTGTTGATAAGGCCGGCTTCATGAATATAACAAAAGAATTAAAATAAAAGATTTGAAAAAGGGGTATTATGAACACGGCCGTTTACAATATGTGAATACAGTCTTTACCTACTTAGTTTTAGATTTATTTGATTCTTGAATGACGAGCGAATTCGTATGTAATTTAGCGAAGCTTAGGTATGTCAAATTTCATACTAACTTGTTTTCGAACTTCGTAATCGATAAATAGCGAATCTTGAATCAGGGCCCAGTTGTGTATTTATAGATTGGATGGCGATGATAGACATGTAGCTACAAAAAAGTCCAAATATTACCAATGGTTATTGGTGATACCAGCTTGTTGGCTGCCTTCTCATTCATTAGTAGTAAGGATACGCCGGTTCTGGCTCAAGAGCCAGAACCGGCGTATCTACAGGGGTTGGTCGGCCAACTACAGGGGTTGGTCGGCTAAAAAAAAAAAAAAAAAAAGTTTGGTGTCAAAATAGGGGTTTTCCGCTACGCCCGATCGATAGCAAGCATTCCCATGGCGCTATCTCTCGCCGTTCCTGACTTACGATATGATCTAATAAACTCATTAGTATTTATCTACTCCACTAATGACATTCCTCATTCATTACTATTGTCCTATTGTTCTATGTCAAACCCTTGTTCACTGAGTATTGGGCAGGTTATTTGAATGATTTCATTAAATAAAAAACTTATAATTTTATTGCAATTGTTTTATTTTATGTATAACTTTCTTAATAATACACAGTGTTAATTACACAACAATCCAACGTGATGTTCATATTTCAAAAACAAGACTGAAACATCATATGCAATAACATATCATTTTTCAAAGTATCTCTACTATTAAAATCGCTTATAAAATCTATCAACGACTTCTTATTAAACTTATATAACAAATATGGGCAGGTTATTTGAATGATTTCATTAAATAAAAAACTTATAATTTTATTGCAATTGTTTTATTTTATGTATAACTTTCTTAATAATACACAGTGTTAATTACACAACAATCCAACGTGATGTTCATATTTCAAAAACAAGACTGAAACATCATATGCAATAACATATCTTTTTTCAAAGTATCTCTACTATTAAATTCGCTTATAAAATCTATCAACGACTTCTTATTAAACTTATATAACAAGTACATTAAACAATACTCTCCACAAACTGAAGTGAAATCGTTTTGCACCTGGTACGGACTAAAATTCCAATATTTCGAATTCCGATTCATGAACTTTCTGTGATGACCCGTGGGTGCTCTTCCATATGTGTCAAAAAATTGTCCAATACCGTGAATGTCTATGTGTATAGCTATCCAATGAGAACCTGGTTGTGTGTCCAAATCCAAATTGCTTATAATGTATGCAGGGAGTTGAAAATGTATGGGTAATCTGTTTGCTGCATATACATTGTATTGTAAGCTCGGGTGTATTTTTCCCAAATTTTTTTGAATTTCAATAGTATTCATTTTGACATACAGAAGTAGTACATTACTTAGTCAATGGCTTTATTACATGAGAGTGAAAAGACGCGGGTAAGACATCCACATTTTATGGATATTTATATTAGAAGTGGTAAGTAGTATAAATAAAAGATATGTATAATATATACCAATGTTTTATTTAAATCATAAACCTATTTGATACAAAATTTGTTATCCCTAGCTACTATAATCTACAGTTACATTTCTATTCTTATCTATTTCAATTACATTATCAAACTCCGCATACACAACGCAGTTTATTGTTTCAGTAAGAGTCGATTCGAAACGCACCTCTAATCTTACACTACCATGTTTTATAAGATTCCAATGATTGGATGAGTTGGCTGACAAGTCTGGGGTGAGATCAAATGCTAACAAACAATAACCATTTGAATATTTATCGCGGGATATTCCATTACCTTCATTTAGAAAATGTATACCAGTTCCTGAGAATAGTGTATGATAAGTTGAAGTAAACATATTACTTTCAAATGATGGTTGTAAGGCTTTTGATGGTATTTGTTGACCATCTATGTACAAACAAAATGAACTCATATCGTAGTTTTCAAAGTTAAATGGATTTTTAGTGAGAATACCATTAAAGGCTGCGTTATTAACAAATCCAATTATACACATTTATTTTTGCTCTCCTTACAATGAGAGTTGCATCTGTTAACTTTTAATAACTAAATTTAATAACAACTTTAAATTTCGAAACAAAAAACCTCGCTAGTACAGTTTAGGATGCGTAACACAAAGAATGTAAACCTTTGTTTTCTAATCTATACCATTACCATTAGTGGAACAATAAGTTATCTTTATGAGTATTTGAAAACATTGGTATATAAGCCCGCAAATATTTTTTGTAAGACACAGTGTGTAGAATTGTTGCTAAGCACGTTATAAGTTTGTGAAGTGTTCCTTAACAAAATGCAGGTAATAACATATTTTTCATAAATTATTGTTAAAAATATTTTAATTAATGTGAAATATTCATTGGGTTTATTTATATTGTTACAGGACTCAATCAATCTATTAAACGGTGACAACACCTTTAAAGATTATAATGCATCACCTACTGACTCTGAAACGGAGGATTTAGAAGTAACCCAACCTACATCCTTAAAACGGGAACATATAAACGAAACAAAGCAATTAGATGTAAAATTTAAAGAATGTAGAGTTTAGGATGCGTAACATAAATCATTTGTGTTATGCATTCTAAACTGTGTCCTTTGTATTCTTATCTATGCCATTACCATTAGTCAAACAAGTTATCTTAATGAATATTTGAAAACATTAGTATATAAGGCCCCAAATATTTTTTGTAAGTCACAGTGTGTTGTAGAATTCTTGTTAAGTGAGTTATAAGTTTGTGAAGTGTTCCTAAACAAAATGCAGGTAATAAAATGTTTTTATTAATTATTTATGTTATAAATGTTTAGATTAATGTGAAATATTAATTAGATTTATTTATATTGTTACAGAACTCATTCAATCTATTGAACGGTGATAACACCTTTAAAGATTATTATAATGCATCACATACTGATTCTGAAACACAAGATTTAGAAATATTGCCGACCCAACCTACATCGTTGAAAAGGAAACATACAAACGAAACAAAGCAATTAGATGAATTATTTAAAATTACATCTAAGAACAAGAAAAAGAAACAATCGAGTTCGGTGTCTAGAACTCAAGAAGGAGGCACTGGATTTATTTCTTCAAACTCAGATGATGCTAGTAATGCAACTCATTATATCAAGATAGAAATTATTGATTTAAAAAAAATATCTAAGTTACCACCATCAGAACATTGGAAACACACTGAAATGCGTGTAAAATTATACACGCAAAACAACAGTGCTAACTATGAAAACATTCAAAAATTAATATGTAATATCACAAAAGATATTTCAAGTGACAATAATTGTAAGAAATACTATTTTCAAAATATTGTTTAATATATAATTTATAACAATAGCTTCCTTAAATAAGTTCATCTATTTCATTTTTGTCGATACACTAGTTAATTAGTTGTAAAAATAGATTGTTAAAACAGCATTATCAAAACAACGCTAATGATTTCTTATTGTGTACTCATAGAAGTACTCGAAAAACATTGAGTTTGTAACCAACTCGAAATCATTATTCGTGTCATAGCTTTGACTATTTGGGGACTCAATACCCAAAATGGATTCCAATACATGTGAAAGCGCCTTCTTCTGTTCTCAAGTTGACGAAATTCTCGATAGTGAAATGATCCAGATTTGCGAAGAAGTTGAGAGATGTGAATTGTATAATTCATGTTTTGACGAGGAGTTTGTGTGTGAAAATTACATGAAGTGAGTGTTTTTTTTTAATTATTATATATATTTTTTTCATAACATTATAAATCAAATGTATAACTTTTTTATTATTTGTTCCAGTCAACCACTTCAAGAAGGGGGATCACTCAAAAGGTCTTTAGTTCACGATGATTTGAAAACTTCAGATCACCAAGCAAAACGTCAAATAACTGAAGAGACACCTTCAACTTCTTCTAGGATATCAGGACCCCACACAGGTAATCACTCAGATAAAGTAGAATGTGATGCTTGTAGAATTACAGTTAGTAGAAGATATTTTGTGAATCATTTAAAAAGTAAGACACATAAAAACAACTCCTTAAAATTACATCAAAAATTTGATAACGTATCAGTTATTGAAACAGCTTTTGGTCAAAGAATTATAACGTACAATATTTGCACTAAATCAAACCCATCTCTAGAATCAACATTGCAAACTCCTGAATCTTTTTTGAATTCAATTAAAGATAATTTATTATTTTTAATTGAAGAGTCTATTGTAAATCATACTATTTTTAAAGTTAATTTTATATTACATGCAGATTTTATTCAACAAAGTAAAAATGATATGACAAATTCATTTGATTTCCAAACTAGTAACTTTATAATTTTTCGTGGAGATGATTTTGATATATTTTTTACATCTTTATCAAACACATTAACAAATAAAATAAGT
This sequence comes from Celastrina argiolus, assembly GCA_905187575.2. Lineage (NCBI taxonomy): Eukaryota > Metazoa > Arthropoda > Insecta > Lepidoptera > Lycaenidae > Celastrina > Celastrina argiolus. The sequence goes on from LR994589.1 coordinate 11,372,622, forward strand.
ACGTTTGAGAAAAAAGATAGCGGTTGGAGTCTTAAAAATATAAAAAGTATCGATATGAATATCAATAAATTTAATCCTCTTCGTGGTACTTCATTTATTGATTTACCAAAGGACATTGCTACAAAAAAGGCTGTCATTAATGTTAAGAATACCGACTATTTGTGTTTTAAATGGGCTTTACTCTCTGCTCTATATCCTGTTTGTAAAAATGCTGAACGCGTATTCTCATACTCTAAATATTCTAACAAATTAAACTTTACAAATGTGACATTCCCTGTTAAATTAACCGATATTCCTAGAGTTGAAAAATTAAATAATATTAGCATAAACGTTTTTGGTTTAGAATTTGATAAACGAACTAAACGAAATAATGTGATTGGTCCATTATATTTTACAAAAAGTCGTAAGAATAGTCATATAAATTTGTTGTATTTGAGTAATGGTACATACAACCATTATTGTTTTATCAAAAATTTATCTCGTTTAGTTAGCAAACAACTTTCAAGTAGAGATCATTCTGTTTATATATGTGATGGATGTCTATTACATTTTTCAACTGGCGATCGATTATCAAATCATCAACAACAAGATTGTTCCCACGTAGTAACTGAATTACCTACTAGTAATCTCATATTTAAAAATTGGTTTGGAGAGCCCACATCTAACGATAGCGTTATGTTTAATAATTTTGAACGAAAACTGAAGATTCCTTTTGTCATATACGCAGATTTTGAAGCGTTTCTAAATCCTATCCATTCATGTTCTAATAATCCATCTAAATCATATACAGATAACATTCAAAAACATGAACCTTATAGTTTCGGATATTATGTGAAGTGTTCTTATGATGACAATTTATCGAAATATGTGTCTTATTGTGGGGTTAATTGTACACAACAGTTTATGAATAGTTTGTACGAACAGTTGAAAATAATTTATAGCAAAAATAATTTTCAAAAATGTCCAAAATCGTTGAGTGTAGAACATAAAAACATTATAAGTGATTGTACAATTTGTCATATTTGTGAGACTAATTTAAATGATGAAAAATATTTAGATTTTGATTGGTATACGGGTGATTTTATAGGTGTTGCTCATGAAGTATGTACAAAAAAGAAAAAAACTGTACATTTTATACCAATATTTCTCCATAATTTAAGTCACTATGATTCACATTTCATTGTTCATACTCTTAATTTTAAAGATGGCCCAGTAGAAATAATTCCACAAAACAAGGAAAAATACATATCCTTTTCAAAAATATTAAATATAAATAACCAAAGAATAAATTTAAGATTTATAGATTCACTCAAGTTTTTACCATGCAGTCTTGATCAGTTAGCTAAAAATCTTAAAGATAATCAATTTCACACTCTTAAAAAGAGTTTTCCTAAAAATGATGATTTTATACGTCTTAGGAAAAAAGGTATTTTCCCATACGAGTTTATGACTTCTTCTAATAGTTTAAAGGTGCCATTTTTACCTAGTCAAAAAGAGTTTTACAGTACTTTAACAAATTCAAACATATCCGAGGATGATTATAGGCATGCCCAAGATGTTTGGAATCACTTTAAATGTATAAATATGCAGGACTATTCTAATTTATATCAAAAAACAGATGTTTTACTATTAACAGACATATTTGAAAATTTTAGAGACCTTTGTATTGCTACTTATAATCTTGATCCTGCACACTACTATACAGCACCAGGCTTAAGTTGGGATGCGATGTTAAAATATACCAAAATACAGTTAGAACTATTGACTGACTTTGACAAAATTGCTTTTATAAGGAATGGTATTCGTGGTGGTGTATCTCAATGTAGTAACAGGTATGCAAAGGCTAATAATGAATATCTAAACAATTATGATAACACGAAAACGAAATCTTATCTCGCATATTTCGATGCAAATAATTTATACGGTTGGGCTATGTCTCAATATCTCCCCGTAGGAGGATTTGAATGGGTTGCTCCTACAACCTATTTCAATGTGCCAGACACTTCAGAAAATGGATTCATTTTAGAAGTAGATTTAATGTATCCTGATGAACTTCATGACCAACATTCTGATTTTCCTCTTTGCCCCGAAAACATTTGTGTAGGCGATTCTAAAGATGTAAAATTAATATCAAACCTTAATAATAAAACAAAATATGTAATTCACTATAGAAATCTAAAACAATGTCTTAAATTAGGTATGAAATTGCAAAAAATTCATAGAATATTAAAATTTAATCAAAAGCCCTGGCTACAAAAATATATAGATTTAAATAATAATTTGAGGACGAAGGCAATGTCAGATTTTGAAAAGGACTTCTATAAACTGATGAACAACTCAGTATTTGGTAAAACAATGGAAAACGTAGAGAAAAGAGTAAATGTTAAACTTTTAACCCATTGGGAAAATTGTGGTAAATCTTTAGGTGCACAAGACTTAATCGCACGACCAGAATTTCATAGTCTTACAATATTCTCGGAAAACTTAGTTGCCGTCCAATTGCGCAAAACAAAAGTTATTCATAATAAACCCATTTATCTAGGATTTTGTATTTTAGATATTTCTAAGACTCTTATGTATGAATTTCATTATGATTATATGTTAAAAAAGTTTAATGATAGCACAAAACTGTTGTATACCGATACTGACAGTTTTATTTATCAAATATTCACCAATAATTTTTATGAAGAACTCAGACCTGATTTAGCTACACGGTTTGATACGTCCGACTATCCAACTGATAATATTTTTAATTACCCCAAAATAAATAAAAAAAGGTTAGGATTTTTCAAAGATGAAAATAATGGTAAAATTTTAGAAGAATTTGTTGGATTACGATCAAAAATGTATGCATATAATGTAGGTAACCAACTTGTAGCAAAAGCTAAGGGTGTAAATAAAAGCACTACTAAAAAATTAAATATTGAAAATTACAAATCATGTCTTTTTAATCAAAATGTTCAGTACCAGAGTATGCATAGATTTAAATCAATTAAACACACAATATTCACCCAAAAAATTAATAAAACTTCTTTGTCATATAATGATACTAAGCGTTACATTTTACCTAATCTCATTGATACATTAGCGTGGGGTCATTATTCATTAAGATAAAGTGTTGTTGTTATTTACTTTTACATAATTATATTGTTTATTTTTACTTTACTAGATAAGCTATGTATATATTTTTTTGATATTAATGTGTAAATAAATTTATATGTGCCTAACATTTAAGAAAGTTTGTAAATGAAAATGATTTTATGTTTTATTTAATTGTCCTATAAATTATTTATGTTATATTTTATTGTGTCTTTACAAATAAGAAGTTAATAAATATAATGTTTTAAACTACAATTGTTTACTTTATTCCTTGATTTCACATTAATCACACGTAAACGACATGAATCATTTTATCCACCCTTTTAGTGCAATAATTGCTGGGCCTAGTGGATGTGGAAAGTCACATTTTGTAACTGACTTTATCAAACATAGAAATCAGATGTGTAACATTATTTTTTCTCAAATAACTTGGTGTTTTGATGAAATGCAGCCATTATATAACCTTAAAAACGTTAACTATTTTCAAGGATTACCAGATCTGAATATGTTTGATGGTAAAGAGCCCAATCTTATTATAATAGATGATCTCATGAGGGAATCAGATGGACGTATAGTTGACATCTTCACTAAAGGAAGCCATCACAGGAATTTGAGCGTTTTTTATATAACTCAAAATTTGTTCCATCAAGGAAAAGGACAGAGGGACATTTCTTTAAATTCAAGTTACATAATATTTTTTAAAAACCCTCGTGATAAAACACAGATTCGCTATTTAGCACGTCAAGTAGTACCGGAAAATACTAAGTTTGTTGAAGAAGCGTACAAGAATGCAACCTTGGATGCTCATGGATATTTAATGATAGATCTTAAACAAAATACTAATGATTTATGTCGTATTAAATCAAAAATATTCCCCGACGATGGGTTTTGTTCTATTTATGTACCAAAAAAAGGGTTTAAATACGACATTAATCAACAAATTTCTGTCATTTACAAATAATGGATCGAAGATTGAAGACGCATAAAGATTTACTCCTTGCATTGCACACGTTAAATCCAAAATATCAAAAAGCTTTATTAAAATCGTGTGATGAAGATGAAATAAATTGTATTTGTGAATGTATTCACAACGTTCTACAAGGTAAAGTTCCATTGGAAGAAAAAGAGAAAAAATCTCTCAAAAAATATAAATCCTTGCTTCGTAAGCTTGTACGCAAAACAACAAACAAAGTAAGAAAAAATATAATAGTACAAAAAGGTGGTTCATTTCTACCTATTATATTGGGTTCAATACTAAGTGGATTAGTTAGTGGTTTAGTTTAAAATGGAACATGCTAAAAGGATGATCCTTGTTGAACCGAGTTTCATAGACAAAATAACCCAAAAGGGGTCTTCTGATGATCCAAAATCAAGATTGGATATTGAAATGCAAAATATTTTAAAAGGCAAAGAAGATGATAGAAAGAAATGGATTTTGTATTTACAAGTTTTGCAAAGGTACTTACACTTTACTGGAGAAGATCGCCAAACGTATGAACTACCAATAATAACACCAAATGATTTACCTGAAACATTACCAAAAAAAGAACATATTAATAAAAATGTTGAAACAGTTTCTAAAGATTCAGTTATCAATAAGACGTTTAATGAAGAAGATATCAACCTGAACAGTAACGTTACACAGAGAGAACCTGTTTATTCAGTTAAACAAATTTTAAGTTTGATACCAAAGACATATTCGAAAAAGGGTGAGCAGTTATTGAACTTGTTATCGATTAACAAAAATAAAATAAATTGGGATGAAGAGGGTACAGTTTTCATTAATAACAAAAAGGAAACTGGGAGCAATATAATAGATTTAATAAACGATGTATTGAGACCACTAAAAAATAGTGAACCAATAGGGTGGGAAAATTTTGCAAGGACTTTAAAAGATTTGAAAATACCACTTACCTATATTGGTAATCCTAGAAGAAGTCAGTTTATAAATCAAATAGAGTTTAAAGATTCCGAAGAGGTAGTATTTTCTACACCTACATCGAGTCCAAAAAAAATATATGATAAAACAGATTTTGGTGAGAGATCATTTTCTACACCTAATCAAAAACATATTAAAAAAATTCGAAATAAAATCGATTGGGAAAAATGGACCCCTTACTAGATATTAATAATATTTATTATGATCCATCGAACCCTGCTGGTTTTAGTAGTATTGATAAACTTACAAATGCCATGAAAGGTAAAATGTCTAAAAAAGAAGTTAAGGAATGGTTGCAGTCACAAGAAACGTATACACTTCATAAACCAGTACAGAAGAAATTTTCTCGAAATAAATATATTTTATCTAATTTAAATGAACTTTGGCAAGTAGATTTAAGCGATATGAGAACTTATAGTAAATATAATAATGGTTTTAATTATATACTGTGTGTAATTGATGTATTTAGTAAGTGTGCCTACGCCAGACCTCTAAAACGTAAAAATTCTGAGACAGTAAAACGATGTTTTGAAAGCATATTCAGTGAAGCAAATACAACCCCAACCCATATACAATCAGATAAAGGAACTGAGTTTGTTTCGAAAGATGTTAAAAATTTTTTTAAGTCTAAGAAAATAAATTATTACACTACGAACAATCCAGATATCAAAGCAAGTGTTGTCGAAAGATTTCAAAGAACATTGAAAACCAAAATGTGGCGATATTTTACACATAAAAATACTTACAAATACATTGATATTTTACAAGATTTAATGTATTCCTATAATCATAGTTATCATTCAAGCATTAAAATGACACCGTGTGATGTAAATTCCGGTAATATTATGACGGTTTGGAATAATTTATATGATAGAAAAACATTAAAGGTACCTAAAAATATTCCATTGCCTAAGTTTCATGTTGGTGATCATGTTAGAATAACCAAATATAAACATGTATTCCAAAAAGGGTATGAGTCTAACTGGAGTGATGAAATATTTGTGATAACTTCAGTTATTGAGAGATCACCTTGGGTAGTCTACACATTGAAAGATTTAAAAGATGAGGAGATTGAAGGGACTTTTTATGAAAAAGAACTACAACAAGTAAATTACAACCCAACATCAAGTTATAAAATTGATAAAATACTAGGTTTTCGTTATTCAGGCTCCAGAAAGCAGGTGTTAGTGAAGTGGAAAGGTTATCCTGATAAGTTCAATAGTTGGATACAAGCTTCAAATTTGAAAACAATATGATAAAACATAATTTTTACATAACATTACCAAGCAATAGTTCGATGGAATACTTTCCTCAAAATAGGACAACAATGTTTTCTACTAAACTACCCAAAGCAATAAAATTAGAGGGAGAATGGGTCGTTGGTCTGGTTGAATTTCAATATCCATGCACTATGTTCACTGTTCAGGAAGGCGAAAATATTATATATATAACTAAACATATGTTAATGCCCAACGAAAACACTCCTTCAGTGGTATACTATAAGACCCACATTCCAGCCACAAATTATGATGATATAAAACATATTTTAACGGCATTAAATAATATAAGGGAAAAAGTGAGATTTCGCTATGATGAAATATCAAAATTTGTTTCCGTGACAGTTAGTGATGAATCAATTGTATCATTAACGTTGTCACCAAAGTTAGGTCTTCAATTAGGATATGAACCCAATAGAAATCTTGTAGAGAAAGGTTTGGGTAAATGTCCTGCAAATTTACATTTAGGGTTACCATCCCAACTTTTCGTTTATTGTGATATCGTAGAACCCCAAATTGTAGGTGATGTAATTACACCACTGTTAAGAATTATTCCTTTGGACCCCGCTAAGTATATATATGGTGCTAATAAAATGCATGTATTTTCACCCCCACACTACATACCTGTAATGCGAAGAGAATTCGATACTATTGAAATAGATATAAGATCAAGCACAGGTAAAAAAATACCATTTCAATTTGGGACGGTGTGTGTTAAACTACACTTCAAAAAATTATAATGTATCCCCGAGATCATCCAAATTGCCCATATGAAAATTACTACACTCATCAGGCTGGTTCAGGAATGGGGGTAATATATAAGGGAGCACCATATCAACGTGGGCATGGTATTGGTAGCTTTTTGGGAGGGCTATTTCGTTCAGTTTTACCATTATTTTCAAGTGGTGCAAAGGCTGTAGGAAAAGAAGCTTTAAGTGCTGGTGTAGGGTTGTTATCAGACATGGTTAGAGCTCGACCAATGGAAGAGTCTATCAAAAGTAGACTCAAAGAAGCTAGTTCTAATTTAAAAAGGAAAGCCGATGATAAAATTGATAAAATAATGTCTGGTTCAGGATATATAACAAAGAGAAAACTAATATCATCATTCATTCCACCGTCAACTGTTAAAGTGAAAGGAATAAACAAACGGAGAAATAAAGCTCCTCGAAAGATCAAAGATATTTTTTCATAAATCAAAATGTCCTTTTTACATAATAATTCTTGTGAGTGTATTAAATCGGAATTGGATTTATTTGCTTTACCATCAACACAAACTAGTATAGAAAGCGGAACATGGGTACACTACAAACCCATATCTTCACTAGGTGATGATGGCCCTATAGAATTTCAAGTACCCGGAACTGGAGATGATTATGTTGATTTGTCCCATACTTTGTTACATTTAAAAGTGAAAATATTAAATGAAGACTCAACAAAATTAAGTGCAGCTACTGTAGTAGCCCCTGTAAATAATTGGCTACATACACTATTTAGTCAGTTAGATGTTTATTTAAATCAAAAATTAGTTTCACCTCCTAATAATACATATGCATATCGCGCCTATATGGAAACTCTCTTAAACTATGCTCCAGCAGCAAAAGAATCTCATTTAACATGCAGTCTTTGGTATGAAGATACTGAGGGGAAAATGAATTCAACTGATGACAAAAATGTTGGTTTTACTAAAAGACAACAATTAGTATCTGAAAGTAAAGAAATAGAAATGATCGGACATCTTCATGGTGATATATTTAATCAAGAAAAGTTCTTACTCAATGGTGTTGAAATGAGTGTAAAGATGGTTAGATCTCGTGAATCTTTCAATCTTATGGCACCATCAAATGTTTCGAAATTTAAAGTTAGCATAACAGATGCAACTCTCATTGTAAGGAGAGCAAAAATAAATCCAAGTATTTTACTTGCACATCAAAAAGTTCTCTCGTCCACTACAGCAAAATATCCTATAACTCGAGCTGAAGTAAAAGTTTTAACAATACCATCGGGAGTTCAAGGAAAAACACTCGATAATATTTTTCTAGGACAAGTTCCTAAAAGGTGTATTATTGGATTTGTTAATAACGCAGCCTTTAATGGTATTCTCACTAAAAATCCATTTAACTTTGAAAACTACGATATGAGTTCATTTTGTTTGTACATAGATGGTCAACAAATACCATCAAAAGCCTTACAACCATCATTTGAAAGTAATATGTTTACTTCAACTTATCATACACTATTCTCAGGAACTGGTATACATTTTCTAAATGAAGGTAATGGAATATCCCGCGATAAATATTCAAATGGTTATTGTTTGTTAGCATTTGATCTCACCCCAGACTTGTCAGCCAACTCATCCAATCATTGGAATCTTATAAAACATGGTAGTGTAAGATTAGAGGTGCGTTTCGAATCGACTCTTACTGAAACAATAAACTGCGTTGTGTATGCGGAGTTTGATAATGTAATTGAAATAGATAAGAATAGAAATGTAACTGTAGATTATAGTAGCTAGGGGTAACAAATATTGTATCACATAGGTTTATGATTTAAATAAAACATTGGTATATATTATACATATCTTTTATTTATACTACTTACCACTTCTAATATAAATATCCATAAAATGTGGATGTCTTACCCGTGTCTTTTCACTCTCATGTGATAAAGCCATTGACTAAGTAATGTACCACTTCTGTATGTCAAAATGAATACTATTGAAATTCAAAGAAATTTGGGAAAAATACACCCGAGCTTACAATACAATGTATATGCAGCAAACAGATTACCCATACATTTTCAACTCCCTGCATACATTATAAGCAATTTGGATTTGGACACACAACCAGGTTCTCATTGGATAGCTATACACATAGACATTCACGGTATTGGACAATTTTTTGACACATACGGGAGAGCACCCACGGGTCATCACAGAAAGTTCATGAATCGGAATTCGAAATATTGGAATTTTAGTCCGTACCAGGTGCAAAACGATTTCACTTCAGTTTGTGGAGAGTATTGTTTAATGTACTTGTTATATAAGTTTAATAAGAAGTCGTTGATAGATTTTATAAGCGAATTTAATAGTAGAGATACTTTGAAAAATGATATGTTATTGCATATGATGTTTCAGTCTTGTTTTTGAAATATGAACATCACGTTGGATTGTTGTGTAATTAACACTGTGTATTATTAAGAAAGTTATACATAAAATAAAACAATTGCAATAAAATTATAAGTTTTTTATTTAATGAAATCATTCAAATAACCTGCCCAATACTCAGTGAACAAGGGCTTGACATAGAACAATAGGACAATAGTAATGAATGAGGAATGTCATTAGTGGAGTAGATAAATACTAATGAGTTTATTAGATCATGTCGTAAGTCAGGAACGGTGAGAGATAGCGCCATGGGAATGCTTGCTATCGATCGGGCGTAGCGGAAAACCCCTATTTTGACACCAAACTTTTTTTTTTTTTTTTTTTTTTTTTTTTTTTTTTTTTTTTTTTTTTTTTTTTTTTTAGCCGACCAACCCCTGTAGTTGGCCGACCAACCCCTGTAGATACGCCGGTTCTGGCTCTTGAGCCAGAACCGGCGTATCCTTACTACTTTCATTGGTGGGAAATACGAGAGGGATAACATGATATTTAATGAAGGATTAACTTTAACATGTGTTGGTGAAATTGGCACTTATTATTCGAGTTGATTTAACATTCCAACGCACGATCGCAGCACCACTGGTTCATGGAAAGGACTACTGGTCAATGATTATGATGATGAATGATTATTATATAAGACAGCTGGATAAGATTAAAAATCTAAAACCCGACTTCGCCTTCAATATTATGTGTCGAAGACGGACAAACTAAAATTAAAACATTTAAAAACCAATGGAATTCAATCAGAGTTTAATCCTTGTTTCGTAAATTCATGTTGCAAGATGTTGCAATTAAACACATTAAATGTTCAAAAACGGACAATATCAGTCAATTATGATGATAATGATTATGATTACAAAAGACAACTGAAGAAGAGCAGGTTATCGTTGTTATGTATCGTATATCGACAAACTAAAATTAAAATAATCCAAAAACAATGAAATTCAATCAGAGCCATTCATTGTCTAGTAGTTTCAATTGCAACATCTTGCGCTTGTTCAAACAGTATAATTATAATTTATTACGTTTTTTTGACATCTGTAGAATATAAATCGTTTATTATAATTAATGAAATGTAATTGGAGAACACACCTGCACATTTTCCTTGTACTATGTTTGTCTAAATGTTGATAAATTAATAAAAAATAAATTTGAAGGTGAATTTTTATGTGTTAGTATTAAATTTTATTGCAACTAATTTAACGCGCTATTAAATAATTTTGTTGTGTAACGAATAAATATTAAATCTAAAAATATAGTGTTAGATGTAAGATGAATTGAAGTTATAAAATTTTAGTTAAAGAAAAATTTTTGTTATGAAAGATGTGTTTAGAATGATGGTTTCTTTAGTTGGGCTTTAGGGCTCATCGGTAGGGATCGTCAGTGCAGAACCCGGAGGTCAATAGTTCAAATCCCGAATAAAAGTAAGAAATATTAAAAATAACCTTTGATTTATTTACCTTAGTACTTACCTATTTTGTAGATAATATGATATATTGGAATTAATATCACACTTCTCGTTCCATGGACCAGATTTACGTGATTTATCGACTACAGATATTTATTTATTTATAATAGTCATATCGTGACCACGCTATTTCATTTGCTTTTGTGACATAAATAAGAGAGGAAATGACAAAATAATGACATCGAATTTCAAAATAGAGCCTCCTTCTTAGCGTATTTAGCGGATAATAAAATAATGAGTATAAAAAGAACTTAACATCTCTATGTAAATGTAGAGTCGCGCGGTAGCCTTAGGTGTAAAACGGGTGTCAATGAGTTACCTCTGACAAAGAGAATAAGGCTCACTACAGAGGGCATACAAACAGTATTTTCTCACTGTTCAAACCTTCCCGGGACTTTTACGAATATTTCAAGACTAAATAGCTGAATATATTCAGCCATTCTCGAGTTTTAGCGGGACTAGGGAACAGTAATTCATTTTTAATATATAAGACTAGCTGACCCGTTCCCACTTCGTTGAGCATTCAAACCTTTTAAACCTTCCCGGGACTTTCACGAGTATTTTAAGACTAAAAATAGCCGAATCGGTTCAGCCGTTCTCGAGTTTTAGCGAGACTAACGAACAGCAATTCATTTTTATATATTAGTTTAATTTAATATTAGGTTAATATGGATTTTAAACCAAAAAAGTCAAGTATTAAATTATATTATATATTAATAAACGGGTGTAACTCTTCCTAAGGGACATATTTAAACTAACGTTAGGGTACACAATTACGTGAGAAATAACAATATAGATTTATATCTAAAATATACAAACAATATTTTTAAGGGACATATTTAAACTAACGTTGAGGTATACAATTACGTAAGAAATAACAATATATATAGGTACGTATATTATGGTACCTGTAACTGGTACAAGTTCTTCGGATACTTAGCACGGGGCCCGATTGACGTGATGTGAAAAAAAACTCCTTGATATGTTCTTGGGGGTGCCCAAGGGACGTGCTGTATTGGGACCCGCAACTAATGAGAATAATAAAGAAGGAGTAGCCGAGACAGTTGTATCCTGTTCCGATTAAATGTGATTTAAATGTAAACAAAACATTAAAACTCTATCAAACTAATGCATCACTGTTTTCTTTTTATTAATAAACACGTCTCAAACTCGCTCTCAAGAATTGAGATCGCAACCTACAGTTTGCGGTCGCAATCCTTGAGAACGAGTTTGAAATTGTTTTATTTACATGTCGTAAATTTATGAATTTAACTATTCCAACCATCAAAGAATAACTGTCGAATTACGGTACTAAATACAAGCATCGCTTGAATGTTCACCCCAACAACCTCGCTCATGGTAGGCTAAAACATAGCCATATCATTCTTGACTTGGACAACAGATTCAATTAATATAATGTAGAGATCCAGTCAATGGACAAGAACCTCTTATCGACAACAAACATACATCTCATCTGCTTATAATCCATGGATTGATCGCAGATAATAATAATAAAAAAACATGTCTCAAATTGAAATCATTAAAGCCGCAATACTCTCCAAACTGATTTGATTTTGATTTAGATACGATCATGCCGTGAACTTCCTAGTAAATTGACATTTGTTTATTTTGATTCTCAGTCGATCGATATGGTAGGTAGTACAAAAAGTTACGATTTAACAATTTTCTTTATCCTGATTAGTTTCAAAGTAATTCACCAAATAAAATACGAAAAACCACTGATTTCGAACGGATTCGGTACTCGATTGTGTCGGGAGTAGGCCCGCTGAGCATTATTTACATTTAGGTCACATTGATTAGAGACGTAGTATAGTTATTATGTAATTATTGTAGGCTTCCACGTAAAACATAGCGTGATTGTGTTATTTGTAAAAGCTTTTAATGTTTAAACAGGTTCTACTTTCTATGATTAAGTCTATTGCATATTAAAATATGGGTCACAATTGTTTACGCGGAACATACGGAGTCGCGTCGCGGCTTACTGTTTTGTGTTTACGTCTATTTTATCGTGATTAATTATTATATGTTATGACTTATAATATTACTATATTGACTAGCTGAGCCCGCGACTTCGTTCGCGTGGTTTTTGACTTAAACCGTTTATGTAGCGCACGCAACGAAAGTCCAATATGTGAATAATTTTCCCCGTTTTCGCAAAATTTCTCACTGATGCTTCGCTCCTATTACTCGCAGCGTAATGATATTCTAGCTTAAGACCTTCCTCTGTTAATGAACTATCCAACAAAATAAAATAAAAATTCCAATCGGACCAGTAGTTTCTGAGATTAGCACGTTTAAACAAACAAACAAATTTTTCTGTATTTATAATATTGTGTTATATGTTATTATATTGATTTATGTTTGAAAAAAGTTAAGGTGTTTATATTTCACTGTTGTGTTGCCACTTGCCTGCCTCAATATGCGCGTCAATGCTATTCAAATTATGTTTGTTCCTTTAGAAGAACACGTAAAAATTTTTTTTTTTTTTCAGAGTTATGTTGGGCACCCCGGTGACGTAATCCCTCTTCGGGCATAATTTTATTATCCAAAAACATCCAATTTTGGCGCGTTTCATTTGTATTGTCGAGTAATTTGTCTCGTTAATTAAAGTAAAGTTTGTAAAAAAAGCTTGTTTTTTCAACGTATTTTTAAAATAATTTGACAATCATATTAAATTTTATCAAATTTGTGTTCATGAAATATATTATGATTGTCAAAACCAATCATAATATAGTATGGACAATCACGATATAATAAGACAAATTGAAAAAATCTTTTATTCGTCACCTTATAGCAAAAAACTGATAACGAATTCGAATAGGAATAAAGCTTGATTATAATTTATTATCTGCGCGGTTATGAATAGGTTTGATATCGCCAATGATTGATGTGCAAGGCCTCGGTCAAGCGTGTGTGGGAGGCGTATTGAAAGAAATCAAGATCGTACGTATAACGGAAGCCGATGATGCATTAGGCTCATGCGTTCTTAGATTACATCGGAGCCCATCGATTGTTTTAATATTTCTATTTAAAGTTCGAAGTTATTGTAGAGTATATACCTATATAGTCAGTTTCTTTTCCCGCTACTTCGTACCTACGCGTAAAATGAAATTTCGCAGGAAACCGTACCTTTTCTGTGATAAAAAGTAGCCTATGTGATAATCCAGCAAACACACTACTACCATACTAAATGTCATTAAGATCCGTTCAGAAGTTTTTACGTAAAAGAGTAACAAATATCCATCCAGAGTGTCAGCTTCTTGCAGGTACATTTTTATCAATATTTGTCCAGCAGTTTGCTTGTGAATAAGTAACAAACAAAAACGCACAAAAACCTTCACAACAAATACTATCTGTGCACGCGACTTCGTTCGCGTGGTTTTTGAGTGACTTAAACCGTTTATGCAGCGCACGCAACGAAAGTCCTCAAATGTAAATATTTTTTCCCGTTTTTGCAACATTTCCAACTGACGCTTCGCTCCTATTCGTCGCAGCGTAATGTTATATAGCCTAAAGCTTTCCTCTATAAACGGACTATCCAACAAAAAAATATTTTTTCAAATCAGACCAGTAGTTCCTGAGATTAGCGCCTTTAAACAAACAAACAAACTTTTGCGCTTTTTAATATTAGTATAGATATTAGTATCACTACTTCCTAGTGCAGTGTCTTGTGGCCCGTTTCAGTTACCGATCTATCTTAAAAAAAGGATAGATGGAAATACAATGTGATGTGATATGCTGTCAAATCATTTGATCTGTTATTAAATCGGATATTCAAACGCACCATTTATCCTACAACTCTGCAGTCAATATTTGATTTTCTTTCGCAAAAAAATGGAAATTTCTATCTATCCCCTTTACCCTACTTCTCTCTGCCTTTTTAATTAGTAAAATGGCGTCGTAACTAAAAGTAAGGTCAATGGGCATTTATGGCATCCGGTCTGGGTTAGATTTGAATCACTGATGTTAACACCGACAAAGATTTAGTTTATGTTTGGTGTAGTTTTTAATGTCAGGCATTTTTATTAACTTTGCCCAACAGTCTTAGAATTGGAATTTTTCCAATGTTATTTGAATTAATTCCAGAATATACAAAACTATAATTAGCAAGATAAAAATGATTTCGGTACCAATTTTAATTACGCTTAAAACTTTATTAACTTAATATTCCTAGTCCCAATTTCACCAAAAGTCTTAACGGTTTGTTAAAATATCACGCTTTCTCATTCATTTATAGGAATCACGAGAGGTTGTTCCTCTCCAACAAAAAAAATATATTTAACGAAGGATTAACTTTAACAACTTTGGAGGAGGCCTATGTCGAAGGACAAGCTGGAGAGAAAAGTACCGATCCATATTAAAATACATACTTAAGAATAATATTGTAAATTCAGCAATAAAGGCTTATTTTATTTTATTTTATAACTTTAACATTGCTTGGTGAAACACATCCTTAGAATCTGAAATTTTTCATTGTTATTTGCATTAATTTTAGAACATACGAAACAACAATTAGCAAGTATCTTGTTACTGCTCTGTTGTAAATGCTTTTGTTACCGATTGTAATAATGCTTAAAATAATATCATTGATTCAAAATTCAACACAAGATTCCCTGTAATCATTACGCCACTATTCAATAATAAACAATGCTTAATCCGATATTCGGTCGCCCAAACATAATAATTACTGGTACGCACTGGTAGCATTTGGCCGCCCAAGAGCGGTAGCCTTCGATAAAATCTCGACAGGCCATTGTGTTACCGATGGATGCCCGTCGCAGGAATTCTCATTAATTTAATGGATGTCAATGAAAAGTCTCACTAATTGTATTCCTAATAAATGTGTTGCCACCAACGCTTCGTTAGTAGGTGAGTATACCTGATAATCATCATGTTCAAAGAAGCCGCGAACTGCGAATGGATTATGAAGAAACAGCCTATTTAGCTCTACGAGGTACGATGATAAAGTAGATGATAATTTTGAAGCTCATCATGATATCATCTACTGATATTTGTATTTACATTACATATGTTTGACGATTTTACAACTTACAAGTAGGTATATCTGCAGTAAACTTTGAGCTTTCAAAAAGGTCAAGAGCTTTTGAAGTTGTTGGTATTTATGAGTGTTTTTGCCACTGACAATCATGATTTTCCTCTTCATGACTTTAGTTTCCATTTTAGGTATAACCACCTAATAGTAAAAAACATTAAAATAAAAACAATTTTTTTTCAACGAAGTTCCGAATCTAAGATAACGAGGACTAAAATTATGAACCCAGACTAGATTGCTTTGTTTGGTTTTATTACTGAGCTCCTATATATTAAAGTAATATTCCAGCTATATCATTATATCAGGTCCATTTCATCATAATATAGGTAATTAATATTTATTATAACGCGATGCAAAATGTCAGTATCATTAGATTAGATCCATGTCGTCATAATATAATTAATATATTCCTATATAACGCGATGTACGTACGCATGCAAATTTGGGCTCAATCGAAAACCAACAATGGGTAAAATTTAACTCAAGATTTTCCTGCACACAAATAAGCAGGCAAAATTTAATAAAAGCTTATATTACTCTATGTTAAATTACTCAGGAAGTTTTTAAGTGAAAAGATAAACGGTTACACAAGACAAACAAATACGCGTAAGTCAGAATAAAATCGCACATACTTAATAATCTGTTAAGCTGACCTTAGAACTCGGCTTTAGTATCGTAAAACGCGATAAATCTTACCAAGCATTACCGTGTACATAAATAACAAAATCCTTAAGCGTTATTCCTAGATGCGTTTACATTCTTGTTTTAGCTACAGGTATGCGATAGGCGATGTCGCCTAAGGAACTGTGCGATATGACTAAGCAGAGTTAGGCTATGTTAGGGAATTTACTGGATTGTTATACTAAACACTTAAATTTCCAAAGCCTTGTTTGGGCTATGCTTAATTTAGTGTTGAGTAAATTCAATATAAGAGTAAAATATACCTTGTATTATAAAGGCTAGCATGGACAAGCCCCAGCTTGTGGATATGAATTGTGAAAGTATTATATTAATTTTATAATAATTATTATTATGTTAATGGATAAGTTTTTAATGTAAGTTTTATTTCAAAAAGTTGTTAATCTAGAGTGTGATTAATGCGATGAGTCTTATTTTTTTCAGATTGCTAAGAAATATCAACGAATTAAATTAATTTATTTATTGATCACCAGAATAAGAGGTATCATACTAATTAAAAAAATTGTAAATTATAAAAATATAAAATATAATTATAATTCTAACTATGTATGTACATCCCTGCCATTATAATGAATAACGAAAATAGTAGACAGATTAAAATATATATTTTTGAAGATGATTCTGGACCTATCTAGATTAGATGCGAGGGGTAATAGCAAAAATAATAATGGTAAATGAACCCCATCGGCAATAAATAGGAACGACTATCAGGACGCATACTACATAGTACTGTCACTGACAGATACAGTTTACCACTTTTCAACCTTATTACCAAGCCATAAGGTACCGAAGTAAACTGAATCTGTCGGGGACTGTACATACGCTATCTCCGAACTCCGGCCGGCGCCATCAGATAGCCTCGCACGAACACTTTACGTTATCACCGATGAAAAAGTAGCTACAAAATATTTATCAATTTGCAAATCACCATTGTCATGTCTATCAATTAGCTCAGAATTATTATAGGAGTTTTTAGGTATGCTCTACAATTTATGGCGATTTTTGACAGAATATGACGATGCTGATCTTACCTCTGAATGGAATTAAGAATTTTTTTGTGCTTTTTTACTTTAGCAAAAATCGAAGATTATGTTGCTGATCGCGTTACTTATTATTGTTATAGATATTTGAAATTAACTAAATCGCTTCAAAGCGATAAAGCCGCCTTTGTGTTCATTTTTATGTTTTACTGTATATTTATTTTGTGTGTTTTTTTCTTTTTCTTTTGGACTAAATAAAGTATATATTCATTCATTAAAACCTTAACGCTAGATCAAGAGCAGTCAAATGACACATCATTGGCTTAAATGTTTTTTGGTTAACTTCTTATATTTGTGTTTTAATAATGTTAAAACTGAAACACATATCAAAATAACGAACGAAAAATAAATATTTAATTTACTACAAAATGTATTAGATAAAAGTGAAATATATGTTGTTTATACAGCCGAACATCTTATAATAAACTTTATCGCTACGTATCTACAAAAACATTCTAAGACAAATATTTCTTTGCACATTCTCAGCTCAGCGGTTATCTAAGGCATCGAAACATAAAAACCAGTAGCCAGCCAGCTAGTAAGCACATTTCTTATCCTCCATCTTCCTCTAGTTAACATAGATCTATATCATAACACGAAAACAATGTAGTATATATTATTTGTATCTTATGACCATTTTAATATCGAAGAAATAAGAGTATTGTTTTCAGAGGCGTTTTTACCCGTTGTTTAAAGGGATCAAAGGGCAAAAACATAAAGTATGTTATTATATATTTTGTAATTTTTACACGAGGGAATATTCAATAAATATTTAATGATATTTTGAATAAATATAATATGATGAAATGCGTTAAAATATCATAGGTACTATTAAGTTCTGCAAACATACGACCTACCCGTTGTAATCCAGATGCACTTACTATCCTTTTTTTTGACCCCAAGTCCTTTAATATTGTTAATTTGTAAACTCAATAGAGTAAACTTGAGACAAATGAAGTACATAATCGTACTAAGATCGATCTCCAATATTGTCTATTTTATTGTAACGATGACCTTAGAGTGCTTAGGCATTACACTGAAGTTAGGCGTTTTTACTTTTAACCAATATTTGTAACACTACGTGTATTAATTACCTAGTATTATTTGTAGACTCAATTCATCGTAATTTTGAAGCTAGTTTAACGCATATTTTGACCAAGTTCTTATATAAAGATCTCACAAGCACCTACTCATAGGCTTCTAACTTAATTTTACTTCCATGCTTAATTCTAGTTACAACTATATTCACATTAGTATTTCTATCTCTTTTTACTTTTATTATTTTATTAATGTGTGTTACTCTCATTACTTTAATGAACATTTCTTTACCTGTAAACGGATCCATGACCCGGAAACAAACAGAACACAGCCGCGGGCTCACCGCGCAGTACACGTACAACATCGCTCGTACTTCAGCGTAAATGTAATTCCTTATTAAGGGTGCATCCACACCGGTGTAAGTAGAACAATATTGTGTAATTCAAATTAGTGTTGCTATTTTACTAACGAATTTTGTGAAAAAATAAAGTTTGATGATTATTTCCAACTATTGTTTTAGTACTGGCGTTAAAGATCTTGGTTTGCATATCGATTCCTCTCTTACTTGGCAAACCCATATCACCGAAATTTCCGCTAAAGTGACGGGGATCTTGCGTTCCCTTTACCGACTTAAAAATTTCCTTCCTATCCCGGTTAAGACTTTGTTAGTACAAACCCTCATTTTCCCAATAATTGACTATGGTGACGTGTGTTGTTTCGATCTTAACGTCGATAAGCTTAACAAGCTTGATCGTCTTTTCAATAGTTGCATAAGATTTATCTTCAACTTGCGAAAATTCGATCATGTTTCTCCCTATCGCTCCAAGTTGCACTGGTTGCCAGTTCGTCAACGACGCTCCGTGCGGGCATTGTGCATGCTTTACTCGTTGCTGCACCATCATAACACTCCAGAGTATCTCTCTTCCCTTTTTCAATACCTCTGCAGCAGCCACGACAAGAACCTCCGATCAGTTAACAACGAGCTTTTACTTTGCCCTTCCCATAAATCAAGTATCGTCCACTCTTCTTTTAACATACAGGCTATTCTTCTCTGGAATGCTCTTCCTCTGGAAATCAGGACGTCAAACACCAGAGACACATTTAAGCGCAGACTTCGTGACTTTTATTTTAAACAATTGGCAGATTCATAAGATTTTTTTGTATAAATATATATATTATAGTACGAATATTTATTATTTATTATGTAGTTTATATTTATTAATATTATTATGGTATAGTTCCTATATACGTATATAATATATATTATTTAATTTGTGTATATTGTTTTATAACGTAATTTATGTTATTTATAGCATGTTTTGTTGGTACTTTTTTTTATTAGTCTTTCTTTTTCACCGGCACCTATACAATTTTATTTCTGTAACGCCCAAATGTTGACTGGTAGAGAATGCTATACTGCATTAAGTCCGCCTTTGTACTGTGTGTGCATTAAGTTAAATAAATAAATAAATAAATAAATATTGTCTCTCACACCGATTTTGGTGGCCGGTTTCATTGAAACTAGGCCACCTACGCAGGAGTTATTTTATAGTGCCCAAGTGAGTGCGCAATACACAGAAGCACTCTCTCTTCCTTCACTTTTGTAGCCCAGTGGGACGGATAACCGACTGGCCGACTGACTTTTTACATGTCAGACAATGAGGTGATCAGCCTGCAAACATGGAAACAACATATTTTGTTTTTCCAACGCGGGAATCGAACTCACGACCTCCGCGACGAGATCTACGCTAAGACTTTTACTTCGCTAGTTTTTATCGTAGTATTTAAACAAAAAGGCCATCTAAAACAAAATCTCAACCCTATTCCTTGGTTTAGAGAAAAACCATGTTGATAAAAAAATACTCGAGGTAAGCGTCGCGCGTAAAAATGCCTAAATTTCCCCGCCGCGGCGAAATTAGCATAAGGAAGTAATTTAAACAAATTGCCTTAACGATTTCTCTTAGACATATTACCCAATTTTTTCAGTAGCTTATTTAGCTTAAATCTTACCGCCATTGTTTTATGCTAATATTATTTTTTCTGTATTCACTGTTTTGTCATTTGGTATATTTTTAAATGTTTTACTTCGATGGGACGTCTGTAGGTCAAGACCATTTTGTAGCTCCGTAAAAGTAACGTTGCCGATTGTCTATTGTATAGGTGCCATATTCCATACATTAAATTATCATTCCATAACGTTACTCTTAAGTCTTTTAATCTAAACGATGAAATATCAGCGTTGCAAATTATGTTTGCAACACATGCTGAGTGGGCCTCGATTTTATATAATTTCAAGTTTTTTACAACATTACATTACACACACCGAATTGCACAAAATAAACACAATAACACAAAGAAATAAAATAAAAAATAACATTAAAACAAAACAGATTACACCATGATCAAGATACATAACACAAGAACAAAAAAACCATAATACAATTTTTTATGTTGTTTTATATTATTTTACCAAATACATTTTCTTTTCTTTCTTTCTTCTTTCTTTCAACTAGGGTCACTTAGCCTCTGCTTAGTATGAATTTATATTACAGGTAATAAACAAACACCTCGCGCCTTGGATAACGTGGCCACAGAACCTTAGACCTCAGCCTCGAATTTTGCGGGCAGCGGGGCGGGAGCGGCGGCAGCGCGGGAGCTGATCGAGAACCGAATCCGTTCGATATCAGTGGTTTTTCGTACTTTATTTGGTGAATTACTTTGAAACTAATCAGGATAAAGAAAATTGTTAGATCGTAACTTTTTGTACTCCCGGCCATATCAATCGACTGAGAATCAAAATAAACAAATGTCAATTTATTAGGAAGTACGCGGCATGATCGTATCTGAATCAAAATCAAATCAGTTTGGAGAGTAAGGCCCCTGGTAACTAGTACCGTACCCGCGCCGCCGCCGCTCCCGCCCCGCTGCCCGCAAAATTCAAGGCTGAGGCCTTACACACAGGTTTTATGGAGTGATAGTCTTCCGTCGCGGTCGTATAGATTAATAATAATAATGCTTCTCACACCGATTTCGGTAGCGGTGGCCGGTTTCACTGAAACCAGGCCAGCTACGCAGGAGTTATTTTATAGTGCCCAAGAGTGTGCGCACACAGACGCACTCTCTTCCTTCACTCTCGTAGCCCAGTGGCACGGATAACCGACATGAGTGGCGGGAGATCAGAAATATACTAATACTTACGCGAAGTAAACTTCTTGTTTACTTATGATGAAATAAAATTATATTATACGGTATGATATGATACGGTAGAATATGTACTGCGGTTTGTATATTTGACTAAAAACTAAATGCATCTAATATAAAGCCACTACTCAGCTGCCCAAAATGTAATAACTAATAACATAAAAGTAGAAAATCATCTAGAAACACGTTTGCTTCATAAAATCCTCATGTAAGTCCATTTAACGGGTGGCCGACATAAAACTATTTATAAGTTAGTAAGGAAAGTGTTTTCTGTGTACATTGTGAGCGATAAATATTAATATCGGAAAGTTTCGTTTATGACCGATCCTTTCGGTGTATCGAGCAACAATGGCGGGCCCGAAAGTAATCTTTTCTTTTAAGACAATGGGTCGTACAAGTTTACTGGGTTTCGATTTCTATTTCTATTGTAGCGATCCGAAATTCTGTTAAGTGTTATCGATTTCAATTGGTGTATCGGAAGATCTTGTTACATCTGAGAAGTAGGTATTAGTTGACCTACTTTGCTACTTCTCATATACATAATAATATATGAATTGTAAGCAATAATGTATTTTATTTAGAAAAGTAACTATGACTACTTACTTTGCTACTTCGCATATACATAATATATGAATTTTAAGCAATAATGTATTTAATTTAGAAAAGTAATTATTACTATACAGAGTCATTCATGGTTCATAATATATCAAGTCGAATATAGTGTGAAGAGAAAGACGCGTAAAGCATTTTTTGTTTTGGCACCACATATAAATTACTTACCATAACGCGACACATCACGATTAAAGATCTGCATAAAACTCACAAAACATATGAGTTTCAATCCTGGTCAGGTCGCAGGTCAACAACCAGTGCGTTCGTGTGTAAATACTAGGAAGTAGGAACCATCGAGTCCCTGCATAGTAAGATTCACTCCTTGTGGTAAATTAAAAGTAATTTATATAAGGTACCAAAAAAAAAATGCTCTACGCGTCATTTTCTTCACACTATATTAGGCTTTGTATTTGAGCCAAAAATCATTCTGTATAATATATGTACTATATTATACTATATATATATATATATCGCTCGTTTAAAACTACAACGTGGCACAACGAAAAACTGGAATTTTGGGAAAACGACTTTGAAACTTTTAAAATCTTATAACTTTTAAAGTAAGATAGCTACAAAAAAGATTATTTTGGCCATTTTAAACTTTACTAAGAAACTATGAATCTCAGTGAAAATTTCATTGATGTATAGATATTTATTTATGAAATAATAGTTTTATAAAAAAAAGTCCGTACATGTCACGTTCTTCCTATAAAAATAATGAACTTACTGACTGACAAAGGGGTATATCACGTTATAGGTAACAAAATAAAGATATTTAAGAATGTGGTACAGAATATATTATATAGTAAAAATAACACTGTTGAAATTTTAATAGGAGTATTTATTGAAAAAAACTATTAGCTAAAGTGTAACTTACTAGTTTTATAATCGGTCTCACAAACAAATAATAACAAAAATAAGTAACTAAATTAAAACCCTTATTTTATTAGACTAAACAATCCTATGTCTAAAAATAATAATTTGACCTGATATTATGAATTATAGAAATATTAAAATTTACTATAGTGTCGTAAACGACAAAATTTGTACCAAAATAAGGTTCAAGGCGAGGAATAACCGCAACTAGCGCCACTCTTTTCTGTACATAGTTCATACTCGTACTTATAATTAGGTAGTACCTATATGACTTAGATATAATAATATTATGTATATTGACTGTTTGAGAACCAATAACAGATACAGGAAATATCACATCTTTTTTTAGGATCAGAACTAGGTACTAATATTAATCTAAGATGGCATAACTCGTGAAAGGAGCATTGTTCTTCTTCGTCTTCACGAGCCTCACTCTGTGGTGTGTATGTGTCGCAATCATCTAATTAAATCAGCTATTTCATTGAGTGACTAGCGTTTTTATCAAATGACGACATTTAATTGAAAGACTAGGCCGAACATTGATTGTACAATCGTCACTCAACGTCCAATTAGTTAGCGGATTGTAACATAGCCCTTATATGAGAGCGGACATAAAATCAGTCAGCTGACTGAATTTTCCCAAAAGCGAATCTATCAACCCCGACTCCACGTAGTACTTGTCTGTCAACCCCTAGAGTGTATATTTAAGCGCGGAGGCGCGGAGGGAGAGCAGCCCCCGCCCGCCGTAACGAAATGCAGAAACCAGCTCTCGCCGTGGCGGCGGAGACCAGAAAGCCGGAGCTGCCTAAGGCGAGTGTTGGTTGCTGTCATTCGTTACGCATGGGCGAAGGGGCTGCATTTCCCGCAGCGCCGGAGACGTGACAGACCGACATTGTCCTTAAAACAAATCTATCAACTCCGACTCCACGTAGAACTTGTCTGTTTTATCTAACCTCTAAACTACAACTGTAAATATTTTCTTAACTAGTGGTTGCTGAGTAGAGGGGAGGGTAGGGGGGATTTCCTTTGTTCCCTTACCGCCGTCTCCACCTTTCTCCCCTGTTTTACTCCTGGAAATATCCCGGAAACACAGACATAACCTCAAAACTTCAACAATAAATATCTTCCAAACTAGTAGTCTCCTAAAGGTGGGAGTGGTAGGGGGGGTTTTCCCCCCCCCCCTCTCTCCACCCCCCAATTAAGAGGGATTTATACAAAAAATTTTCCAGCTCCTCCTTTTTTGGAAGTCATCAATGTTCAGTCAAGACATTGGACGTTACAATAAACAACTTGACGAGTTGTCCTTTAGTCTTTCAATTAAATGTCGTCATTCGATAAAAACGCTAGGCACTCAATGAAGTAGCTGATTTAATTAGATGACTGCGACATATGCATTTTCTTCCTGATCGCATATTATATCCGCAGCAATAGCATCTTAAAATGTAGCTATGTATTGGTCTATAGAGCTGAAAACACAATTTTCTTTGCCTGTACTACTTATTAAGTCTTTTGACAATTCGTTTAGAGGTACAGTCATGGTTGTCAAGGTGTGAGCTTCTTCATCATCTGCACTTTCTTCAATAGCTTTGTTGATGGTGAAATTCTCTCTAAAGGGTCTCTAACAGAATCGTCGCTATCCTCGATGAAGTATTCCTCAGCTGAGCTTCTAGATGCTCTTCTGATGCCGGAGCTGCTAGAAGAATTTCTACGCCGACGCTTTTCTGGAGTTTTCTCAAATTGATGATAATTTTCATAAGCCATTTCCACTATTCTCCTTGATCGTGAATCGATCTTGAAAGAAAAAAAAATCTTTTTTAATAAAATATTATTATAATCAATGTGACAAAACGATGAATTTCTTAATATAACAGCAATATTTCAAATATATATCGTGACATCCCGTTATAAACGAACCGTAAATTTAAACAAGTGTAAAAAAATATTGCATACAACGTGACATGCTAACACAAGCCAATTTTATTTTCATACTTTTCAAAGGAACAACGTGTTATCAAAGTGATGACCAAGTACGATCAATTAATTCTTTAATGCTAGAATGCGACATAATAAGTGTGACACATTATAGAATTAAATAAATAAGTAATAAAATATTTACCTTTACTCCAAAAAGGTGTCATGCAGGTCGTGACACGTTGCTGTCTTATACCGCAAGCAAGTACTCTCACGCACTGCATTGTCACACTGAGGAGGCGCGTTGTGGAAATAAGCTTAGCTGCTAAACGGGGCAGCGCTACATCGTGACAAGCTCTCTCTTTTCCTCATACTTTTGTCGGTATTGGCTTAAATTGTACCACGTTTTTGCACTAAATAGATTCGGTTACGGTGAATAAAATGGTATCAATAACTCAAAATTGAGTTATGCCACTGTGACACGTTATAGTTTTAAACGAGCGATATTATATAGTATTTATAAAGAAAAAGTTCTTTCCCGCAGTCATCCATATGTCATCCATATCTTTAAAAGTATGCAACATATTTATATGTAGTTTTTTTTAAAGACAGAGTGATATAATAGGAACATTTATGTGTATTATGAATTATCCATTCATGATAATAAGTAGAGTTATTTAGTAAAGAAGTTTTTTCATGTTCACGTGATGCAAACTTCGAGTACGATTAGAATAATGATTTAAATAACAATTATTCTTCTCTCCATATTTTGTACCTATATCAACAGTCGGTTTAACACAAAACCATTTTATATATTTTAATTGCATATCGCTTAGATATTATGCAATAAAAGACCCTAAAAATGCCGAAAATTAAAATGGAATTTGGTTGAATCATTGTAGTTAATTTTATTTAAAATATTTTTGTGGTCAATGAAACAATACTTGCTAAATAGCTAAAACACGTACCAATGTGAAACTCTTTAAATAATACAAGATGCTTATCGTTTCAACAAAAAATATTTTCTTCGTTTTTGTATGCAAATGCGTTTCATTCGCTTGCTGTCAAAAAAGTCGTAAATATCAAAAAAATATTGTTCGCGGCCCTTCTCAAGCGGCAATAACCATTGTCAGAGGAAGTCTATGTAAAAAACTCAAGAAACAAGGATATTTCGTGCGAATATCTTTGTTGAAGTTGAAAATATTTTCTCGTCAATATTTATCACCAATAGTGCTATTTATACAATTGCCTGTATTTGAGGATGTTACTATTATTAATAGTTGACTTACTTTTATACATTTCAAAATTAGATAACGTTTATAATATTAAATAGATAGCAAATATTCTATTTAATATTATACACGTTATATAATATTCGAATGTATAAAAGTAAGGCAACAATTAATAATAATAGTGAAACCCTACGATTCGAAAACTATATCTGGGTTTAGCCACTAACGTAAATACAAAATGAGAAACTAATATGGAACGTAGCTGTCCAGTATTCTATTTATATTTTAAACGATCTTAATGTTATTGGAATCAGGAGTTACTTTGCGGAAATCCATAGCATAAAAGATATTGTATCTAGCTAGTGAAAAATGATAATCACTATCTGCAAGCAAATAAGTGAGTGTAGGTACGAATTTAGCTCAGGATGAAGCCTTTGTTTAAAGCACCACCCTCCTTCCCACACTGCTTATGCGTACACTCGCAACCAAAAACGTGAAAACAGCACCGCCACACATGCTAACTCGATGGTGCAAAACCTCACACCACCATGCACGTTGCAAAACTCGACGCGCGTTTCGCTCCGACCCCGAAGCATCCTCAGGATGTAGACTTTAGGTCGGAGTAAAACGCGTCATCTTGAGCTCAATGATCTTTATTTTTATCTTTTATAAAAGAAGTTCAGTAAATTACAAACATTGAGAATCTGAGAACCTCTTTTTTAAGACGGTAAAATTTTCAATAGTTCATCATCACAGCTCGTGATAATTATAAAAATTCCTGTTGTTAATTTCGATAAACAGATAGTATGTCTTTATTTCTCAGGACAGGGGAAATGAGCAAGAACAATGACATTCTACGCGTGGTCACAAAGCATACCGCCAGATCACGAAAAAATTAATTTGTGTGAAAAATTCGCGCCTAACAAAGCAAAACGATTTGATATCAAGAAAGAAACGCGGTTACAACGAAGATTATTATGAACGAATACCGAAATACGAACAGACGGATCCTGTGCTGAGTGCGAGTTTATTTCACTACTCCCCGTGAAGTTAACTATAATAATTAGCATGCCGTCGAATGACTCTCCATTGTTTACTACTAGGGACGTTGTTTCGATGTCACAAAAATTGTAGTTAACTTCTACACAGCGAGCAGTGATAAAAATTTGAACTCAGCACACTGATTGTGAGCTATTACGCTACAGAGACAATAATAATATTTAAACCACACTACAACTAATTTTAAAAAAGTCACACCGTTTCAGTAGCATCGAATTTTATGAATAGCATACAGGATACATAACATATTATTTTCACTTAAAAGGATTGAACGCTATAATTTAACGACATCATAAATATGCGAGCGATAATCGGTAATCGACTTTTTGTAGGAGAAAAAATAAAACATAATCAATGCAAAAATAGAACATACTCAATGATAAATAGAACATACCTACTCAATGCGATATTGTAACGCAAACGTCAGTAGAATTGACATGGAGGAAAATTCTGCCCGATTATCGTTCCTACAAAAGTAGGCCGATGTCGGCACCCTATAGCACTAATAAAGTGGAACCCACAATATCAATATTTCAGAATTTAGGTTAATGGAACTCTCGCAGCTGGCACAATTATAAAAACACGATACTAAATTAATAACATTATTATATAAGGACGTTGAAAATGACGTTGATTAAAGTCCATTAATCCCAGTGCACGCAGTAGGCTAGCATGGTGGACTGAAATAATCGGCGCTCAATATACTATTATTCGTATTATCAAAGATTAACGGCTGGTATCTGAAAGGCTGATAAAATCGGCCACCTTTTTGTTATATGTCTAGTTGACCAACGATTTGATGGACCTACCTACTACTACTAAGTATAGGGTTACTACAACTTAAAATTATACATTTTAAGTTAACCCCGAATGTTAAAGCAGAAAGCGAACTCATCGTATCATCATGATGAATAATTACTACACCTAAGGAAGCCCGCAACAGCTTTAAAAAAAAAATTGAGATAAAAATCGATTTATCCGTTTGGGAGATACAATGCCACGGACACACTTATAACATCCCTTTGTTTTTGTCGTGGGTTAATTAGCATAGGTACCTACATTTTTGTTCTTGTGGTTTTTGAAAAGCATTTCAAAATTCCGTTCCGATTCATTGTGATCTAAATCTAAAAAATCAAAGAAATTCGAAATTAATAATAATTATAACATTTATTCTGTACCACATTTGAGTATCACACTACATTACGCTAAAGCCGAGTAAGAAATAGAAGAGACAACACACATTTTAAACAAAGCGGCCATTTTAATTAATGTGTTTACATTTTTCAAATTGCAAATGGAAGCACTGTTATAGGCTGAGCAATGTTTATATTTAATTCACATTAAATCCGAAGGATTATAGTTAATAATATTATAAACGGAATATCCTTGAATATAAAAATATTCAGCGTTTTTTACTTAAACATTTTATGGATTGAACGAAATGGATGAGGATTAAAAATATGAATGTACAATGCAGGTTTTATCATAATACCCTATGATGAACGCTACTGTACCAACATTTCAACCGACTTCCATAAGTTATAATATGCTGTGGATATACTATAAAAAAAATTGAGGCACTTTTTGGGATAGAATAAATCTTTAAACTTCAGTTACCAACACCGGTGCGGAATGGGGGACAAAGATCGCGTGCTACTATCGTTTTCACTTCTATCGATGGAACCCATTCAATGATGGGTATTCCTAGAGTGTGGTCGCATTAGGCAGCGCGATCATGAGCGACTGATTTCTTGTAGGTGAAAAATATAATATACTGATTGCAATTATAGGGCACACGTCATAAAAAGTTCGTCACAAAAAATAAGACCGACAGAAAATCGTTATGCTAAATAAAACATTTATTTACTGAGCGGTTTACGGGACGATCACGCGCCTTATACTTGCCTTTGCGCTATGAAAACAGTAATTATGGTCCTACCTATCTACTACTAACTGACTGACCCAAAGTTTCAACCCTAACCAATGATTATTGCAGTGTGGTCGCATTAGAATGTTATGCCCAATACAAGATTTATTTACTGAACGTAGATAAGGTTTAGTACCGGACGATCACGCGCCTTATACTTGCCTTTGCGCTATGAAAACAGTAATTATGGTCCTACCTATCTACTACTAACTGACTGACCCAAAGTTTCAACCCTAACCAATGATTATTGCAGTGTGGTCGCATTAGAATGTTATGCCCAATACAAGATTTATTTACTGAACGTAGATAAGGTTTAGTACCGGACGATCACGCGCCTTATACTTGCCTTGGGGTTATGAAAACAGTAATTATGGTCCACCTACTACTGTCTGAATGACCCAAACTTTCAACCCTAACCAATTATTATTGCAGTGTGGTCGCATTAGAATGTTATGCACAATACAAGATTTATTTACTGAACGTAGATAAGGTTTAGTACGGGACGATCACGCGCCTTAAACGTGCTTTTGCACTATGAAAACATTAGTCCTACCTACCTACTACTGACTGACTGACAAAAACTTTCAACTCTTACCAATGAATATTCTCCTTAACTACCAACCAAGGAATATTCCAGTGTGGTCGCATTATGTAATGCCCAATAAAATATTTATTTACTGAGCGGTACCAGTGGCCGGGTACAATGGAGCGAGACCAATAAAGCTGGTTTTAATTAACGATGAAATGTGACACGTTAAGCCTTTGTATGCATGATTTTAATTACGTTTTGTAAAACACAAGAAATTACATTGTAGCGTAAACGAATGGAAACGGAGGAGTTCCGGGCGAGTGTAATTTACTTGGCAAACGTGAGTATAATGATCCACCACCTAGTCTTTAATGGACTATAGAATATAAAATATTATAATGACAAACAAACAAATTATAGAAAATTTTAATGTTATCTGACAAAAAAAAAATTCAAAATTGGACCAGTAGTTCCTGAGATTAGCGCGTTTAAACAAACAAACAAACAAACTCTTCCGCTTTATAATATTAGTATAGATATAAATTACATTACAGACAAAACAAAAAATAACGAAACAATTAAATAAAATATTTTTTGTAATTAATCATTATACTAATTTGCAAAAAAGGCAAATTTTCAACATTTAACTTATACGTGGGAAACCTACTACAATTCTTGTTTAGCTAATTGCAAACCTTTTATAGAGCCAATTTCTCAAGTCATGCATTTTAAATTTAACGCCTTTACTAATTTAATTTTAATATTTAAGACTCAAACATTTAAATTGAACAAACAGAATCCAATTAATTCTTCCGTAAGTAAACAATTCATTACGTATGAGAGGATGAGTGGATTCCGAACCGGAATTCATTTTCCTTCATATTCCGTTTTACCCATGGAAACAAAAGAATTAAAGTTTTATCACGCTTTATTAAGATAACATGATAACATGATACATCATATTGTCTTCATAGTATAGCTAGAATTTAGGTCCTTGCCATATGCAGTATTACTTCATTTTTTTTATTTCGTATAAACAAATAAATTAAATCTCTATAACAAGAATATATTTTTAATTTACTCAAAGTTGAAAAGCTAGTTTCAATCAAAATGAATTTATCTTATTAGTAAATTATGTTTGATTATATAATAACAATACTATCACCATCATCAGCTTTGTTCTAGTTTCTATCCTGTATATTTTATAGATTCCATTATACTGGTTTCATAGTAAAGATTTTATTCTTTTAGTTTTTCCACTCTTGTAAACACAGTGTCCTACAGTAACGCTGTACAATTTTGGGATAAAAAGCCAACGTGTTAACTCAGAGCGTCAGCTTCCGGCACACCAAATTTTATCAAAATCGTTTCAGCCGTTTGCGCGCGAGGAAGTGAAGACATACTCACAAATTCGCCTTCATAATATTATCAGCCGGTTTCCCGAACTCAATTCAAATCAATGATCAACTAACATGGCATTCAAATCAACAACCCATATTGAACGCTGATTGGTGGAATATTATCAGACAGAAAGGAACAACAAATATTTATAATTACATCATGCTCGCACTTGCAAGATTTGTTAAAATTCCACAGATAAGGTTAATTCACCAAAGACACCGATTAGTTGAGATACGATTTGAATCAGCGAGCAAGCGTGATGTAATTATAAAATATCTGTCCGTTCCTTTCTGTCTGATAATATTCCACCAATGAGAATTCAATATGAGTTGTTCATTTGAATACCATGTTAGTTGATCATTCATTTGAATAGAGTTCAGAAAACCGGGGGTATGAGTGTTGTTATTGCTTTCACTCTATTTAGTTTTCCAAATTTCTCTTCCTCCCTATAAAACGTATAAAGCCACCCATCTTCTTTCCTGTATCCTAAAATTATCCATTAATAAACATGTAGTTCGGAATTCCTGAATACATGTTTGTTGATCCGTCCATATAATTAGCTAAGGCTATAAAAATTTTATGACACGTTTACGAGTAAGAAATTTTATACATTAAACTAATGTTTTATGTATTAACCTAACCATGTGAGGACATAGATAAGGAGGGTTCCGTAACTATTAAAGGTACTTATTTATTCGCTGGGCGAAGTAGGTGGTGGGGTAACTATGAATCGATCACAGAGCGCGCCGCGGCCATAATATGAACTTTCGGCAGACCAACTGGTACTTTTTACTTGCGAAGTTTACGTATCCAACGACAATATACAGTCATAAAATACTATAGTAATAATAATAATATCTATGGACGCTTCACACCACGTCTATCTGGCCCTGTGCTAAGTATCCGAAGAACTTGTGTTACAGGTACCAGACAACGGAAATATATTTAATACTCTTATACTATACACATATTTAAGATTTTTATCATATTATACAAAAATTTAATACGTACATCCATGACCCAGGAACATTGAAAACTTTTTGTTTCCCTCGGCGGGATTCGAACCCGCGACCTCTCGCTCGAGCACCAACGCGCTCAACCACTGCGCTACGGAGGTCGTCAGCTTTCTAGGTTTTGATCCTAGTCACCAACATTATTCAAAAGACATAATAATAGTTTTAAGATATCGCCAACCATGTCTTTTTCAAGATTCATTCGGTATATATGGCTGTTGGTTAATTTCGTCAAAATACATAATTTAGGGCCGATTTTTCAATCGTCAGATAACTTTTATCTAAGGAATAAATATGTGACTTTGGCAGATTTTGTATGGAACAAATGTCAAAATCACAATAATATGTTTATTCAACAGATAAAAGTTATCTGACGATTGAAAAATCGGCCCTTAATATATTATTATGACAGAAGTCAGCAAGAGAACAGTTAGACGGCCCGAGTGAAATAAAAAGTTGCTCGTGGTGCGGAACCCTACAAAATATGTATAATATATATATTTTGTATCAATTGACTTTCACGGTGGCGTCCCCGCTTTATAGATCTTATTTAATTTAATTTCTGAATTATTAGGTCACACTTGGTTGTCAAAGGAAGGAGCATCTAAATATGCAGGGTGTAAAAGGAGCAGTCACTATAACTTTGAGATACGATTATACTACCTTTCCTAATTTTGGAAATATATTTTTTTATTTTTTTTTTGTCATAAACAAAAAAAAATTTTTTTACTTTTCACCATTTCTTATTTTTACGTCGCAAAAATAACAATAAAGGAAAAAAAAAATTCGAAATTTTTGTATAAAAAAAAACCTTGCTAGCATGAGAAAAGGTAGTATAATCATATCCCAAAGTTATAGTGACTGTTTTTTTTTACACCATGTATATTGTATATACATCTCAGCCGTCTACATCTGCAGTAATAATCGATCAAATCGAAGAGGAAATACCAACAGAAGTATTTGAAGTTGATTTTTAGTTTTATTCATGTTTATTTTTATTCATTGTTTATCAATAAAAAAATATTTTGCTTGTTATTCATGTTAAATCATTTAGTGAATTCTTGAGATTTTATTCGTTTAAAATATGCCCAAATCTGGGGAATTTTCTAACCAAAACTAGTGAATAAGTTTTCTACAAGGTGGCAACACTGGTCACACCTAATTATTGTTGCAAAATTATTTAATAGCCTCCGTGGTCTAATAGTTCAGAGCAGCGCTCTCGACCCGGAGGTTATGGGTTCGATTCCCGCGATGGAACAACAAATAATGTTGTTTTCAAGTTTGGTTAGGACAATGCAGGCTGATCACCTGATTGTATGACAAGAAAGATGATCCATGCGTTGGATGGGCATGTAAAAAGTCGGTCCTGCGCTCGTTCTCTCGCCAGTCGTGTCGGTTTACCGTCCCACTGAGCTATGAGAGTAAAATATATTAAATAAAAAAAGATTAAAAATCTAAAACCCGACTTCGCAAAAAATGGGTCTAAAAAGTCTGAAACTAGGAAATCATTCAATTTGAAATCCAGATATGCATAGATACAGAAATGGTCAAGGAATTATCATAATTTAATCTTTTTTTGAGATAGTTTTTGAGGTTTCATTTTTAAAATACAAAAATTTTCGAAAATTTATATAGCCTATGTTACTCGCGGAATCATCACCAATCGATTGATACCTCATTTATTAAAATCGGACCAGTAGTTTAGCCGCTACGAGGGAACATACATACATAGACTGCCAAAATCATTACCCTTCCTTTTGTTTCGCCGAAGTCGGGTAAAAAGAAGAGAGAGTGTTTCTGTGTATTGCGCACACACTTAGGCACTATAAAATAACTCCTGCGTAGCTGGCCTGGTTTCAATGAAATCGGCTACCGACACCGAAATCGGTGAGGGGAGCTATTATTATTTTTATTATCTTTTCATTTGTCGCCTCACCCATTTTATTTATTGATTTTATTTTCATAATATATTTCAAAACCTCAAATCCAAACAAGGTAACATAATAAACTAAGATGATATCATCAGAATATGTTAGAAAGTACAAAATGAATAGTGTATTAGAATTCAGAAATTTGATACATTAAGTTTTGGCGCAATAAATTTGAACGAGAATGTGTGAACGCGTTGAAGATATTTACTACCGAAGTAGGAACTTGTGTTTCGGCGCGTCGAATAAATTTTTCTGATCATAAATCCGAGGTCGGAGATATTTCCTCTAACGCCTAAGGTCAAATTTAATTATCATGTAGCTGATACAGCGGAGTCCGACGCCTACAGTTACTTATAAATCAGCAACCTATTTCATCGTAGGGATGTGCTTTGTCGATATTTCTTGGTGTTGTTATTGGTGTTATTTCGTTCGTGGCTTTGTGTGCGTCGGTTTAGTTGAAAAGGTATTTATTTGAGCAGTTTCTTTCAGCGCCTAAAGTAGTTATCTGATTTTAATAAAAGAGATGTCGATATATTTTAATAGCCTAGGTAAGACTAATGTCTTACATATTACGTAATAAATACGTTTAAATAATAACATAAAAATATGGTAAATATTGGAAACATCTACGTTTCTAAAACTGTAATATTAGTTTTATCATAAATAAAAATTCAGAGCTAAACATGAATATATTTTTTTTAAATGCTGTTGTTTTATTAATACACTTAAATTATAGTTTTTATCTATCAAAGTATAATCTAACAAAGTATAAGTATAAGAATACTTTAAAGCTACAAATAAATATAAAACTCATTCCAATGTAACAAGTACGTCAGAGTTAGATTTATCGATAACGCTTAGCACATTCCTAAAAAGAGGAACTTAGTGCACGACTAAAACAATACAAAATGGTGTTGATGTTTAAAACTAATTATATAAAACCATTTATAATAAATCAATGTATACATTTGGAGCACGCCATTACAGATGATTTAGATGACAGGGAATTTGTAACCACAAATAAGTTCAGTTCTGAACGAAACAATTAATAGACTAACTTAGAGATTATAATATTATTGTATTCATTTGAGAGATAATTGGTAGGTGTATACTTTTTTAATTTAATGTTTATGAAGATCGCACCTACTGGGTTTAGGTGCGAGGTTTCTCGTATTTTTTTAAATTTCTTTTGATTTTATTAGGTTTTTTATCTTCATAATAATATATTTGTGCTATATTATTTTTTCTGTATCGAGACATGTTTAATCAGTCTGTCTCAATTTTGCACTAAGAATATCTTAAAAATTTAAGTTATGAATCAATTAAAATGATATTACAATCAATAGTCTGATTCATACAAAATTGCATGGAGTAATTGCATACAAAAAGTTTTGAATAGGGCTTGCGAGTAAGCACTTAGGTTCTAACTAATTCTAACACCCCATTATTATGTCGCCGGTTGTAGGTTTTGTTTCAACCCCTTCGTTTATAAAAGGGGTGAAAGTGTCGAGTGCCCACTTCCTATATTAATTATTAACAAGCTATTGAAAGGTTTAATTCATTCGATTCATCGTTTCTAAAATACCTAGTACATTTGTTGTTTTGGCACCAGCTTGTGTTGAGACGTAGAGATTTTTAGTATTTCTGTCCACATATCTGTACACATCTGTCAAAAGTAAAAGATCAAAAAATAATGCTCTTGTTCTAGCTAAACCTCTTTGTTTGTCTTTTGTTTGTTAACCCTTAAAACAATTTCTTACTCTTTAATACAAATTGAATAGACGAAAATCTAGTAACCTCTAAGTGATGCAATTACCATCTAGACATGGCTGGAACTAAATTGACACAATTAAGCGGAATGAGGTCATATTTGTTTTGAGAGCTACATCTCAAAGTTGACAGTCTGAAATACAATTGCCTAGTAGAAATTGTGTTCGAGGCCTGTTGCGATAAGTTTCTAAATAACTGTTTATTAGATAAACTAGTAATTTTAAATAAAAATTAATAAATAAACTAGTAATTTTTATGATATTCAACTATCAGAAAATGGTAAATTACACTAAAATATAATAATTAATAAGATCCTGTGTCACAATTTTCCGTAAAGTATCTAGCAAATAAGCTATCTATGGATGATTTGTCTCTGTCGCTCGTAATAAAGTAGGCAGTAACAAGACATCCGAATAAGCTATTCCACACTTGATCTCAATAATTTGGGCAACAGTCCTTTACCAGAAAGAACGCTCGAATACTTTACATTATAATTAAGCCCTCCAGTTAACTGTGACTGTCATTGCTTGGCGAAACAAGAAAAAGCATGCTGCTTGAGTGCCACTTTATTCAGTACTTTTCTTGAATAAAATCCCCTAGATGCGGCACTGTGACCGTCAGACGGAATGTTAAATCAACCTAAATATAAATAGTAACCGCTAATTTTTTTTACTCGGATCGTGTGTTTTTATTTACGGTTTATTCCTACAAATTGCTTTATGACCACCAATATAATTATATTATACTAGCTGACCCGTGGCTACTTCGTAGAGCATACAGACCGTTTAAAGTTTAAACCTTCCCTAGATTTTCACGAATATTTTGAGACCAAAAAAAGTTCTCGAGTTTTAGCGAGACTAACGAACAGGAATTCTTTTTTATATATAAGAACAGCTGACCCGTGCCCACTTCGTTGAGCATACAAACCTTTTAAACTTTCCCTGGACTTCCACGATTATTTCAAGACTTAAAATAGCCGAATCGGTTCAGACGTTCTCGAGTTTTAGCGAGACTAACGAACAGCGATTCTTTTTTATATATTAGAGAAGATAAGAGAAGAAGAAGACAAAGAAGATTTAGTTCCACCAATTGCTCCTTAACTTTTTTCATGAAATAAATAACTTAATTATAAAAAGACCATGAAAGATAAGCAGGAAGCACATTACTAATAATATAAACAAAAATAAAAAAAATATTATTACTATTAATAAGGATAAGTTAAAAATTATTTGTGTCAACAGAACATGAATTCCAATTATCGAGGTCATTATGCATCTGGAATCAGTGAATTTTGAATTAAAAAAACGCAATTTTTATTTCCAATTCCCAGTGGTGTTGAGAAATTATTAGGGATGTACCAAGTTTTTTTTTTGCAGTTGTCTCATAAAATATGTTTCTGAGAAATTGGCTCAACTGGGAGCACAGAGTCCAAAAGGTTAAGTTTAAATTTTACAGTAACACCTACAGCATAATATTCATCTGTATTAAAGTACAAATTTGTATTATAATAATGATAGCGAGTGCTATCGCATCTTCCTTTATTATACATTTTCTCTATAATACAATTTCTCTATAATACAAATGTGTACCATAATAATGTAACAACAGATAAAATATATCTATAGTAATGTTACAAAGCGGAAGAGTTTGTTTGTTTGTTTGTTTGTTTAAACACGCTAATCTCAGGAACTACTGGTCCGATTTGAAAAATTCTTTTTTTGTTGAATAGTCCATTTATAGAGGAAGGCTTTATGCTATATAACATTACGCTGCGACCAAAAAGAGCGAAGCGTCAGTGATAAATGTTGCAAAGACGGAGAAAATTATTAACTTTTGGGGACTTTCGTTGCGCGCGCTGCATAAATAGTTTAAGTCACTCAAAAATAACGCGATCGAACAGCACAGCTAGTTAAGCTATAAGTAGAAAACTTGATGCTTTGACTCTGCGCCTTAGTTCAGCCTATGGTTGTCAACTAAAAAAAATTTAGCAACGTATTTTTAACTCCCGACCCAAAAGGGGTTATAAGTTTGACGTGTCTGTGTAATTGTGTATGTGTCTGTCTTCGGCATTGAAGCTATAATTAAATTAAATAGCTGATATACACCATATCAGTCGAGAGTGTTCTTAGCTATATTGGTGGAAATTGGTTCAGGTCTTCAAGGTCATCAGGTCGTTTGTTAGGTGTGATAGGAATGTTACACGCTAATTCCCAATTACCAATGGTGTCAAGAACTTGTTAGGGTGTACCGCGTTTGATTTTTGTCAGTTAAATTAATTTAGTTTTTATGATATAACTGACAAAAATCAAACACGGTACATCCCTAACAACTTCTTGACACCATTGGGAATTGGGAATGATTTAGTTTTTAGGGTTAAGTTTGCACCAATGTGAGTTGAGCCTTACAGATATCTGACACACAGCTATTGCTGGTTCAGAGATGAGATTCATAGATGATATGTTGCCGGAAAGCAAGTCATTAGGTGTTCTAAATATAAATTAGTACGACACAAATGCTAATGGACTCGAGTGGTGACATTTTTTTAATTTTGTTATGAAGTGTGTCAGTTAAGTTTTATTCGTGTGTTTTCGGAATATTAATGGTTTTGGTGCATTGTTTATTTGTTCGTTCGGTGTTCTCCTTATTCTTTGGACGTTTTAGAATAATGATATTGAAAACATGGTATTCGACAATCCTTCCGAATGCAGCGCGTAAAAAGTAGACTATTTATAACCCCACGAGGTTATATTACAACTTAAAAGCCAAGTATAGGTTATCCAGATTATAAAACAATAGGATATATCAAGCACACACACCTAGGTAAAACTACTGAAGCAAATACAAAATAAATGATAGTAAAAACAAAAATGGACCACACTGAATTGCATTGTTATTATTAGTTGATACGTATGCTGTATTTTAAATGCATTAAACTTTTGTAAATTGGTGACATACATACATAAATACATAATATTACATATATACTGAAGTTATAACTGAAGGTTATAAAAGCATGTTGATAAAGACTTCTTCTTACAAAGAACATAATTAAGTATCATTTTAAGATATATACATGGTGTAAAAAGAGCAGTCACTATAACTTTGAGTAACGATTATACTACCTTTTCTCATTTTGGAAATGTATTTTTTTATAAATTTTTTTGTCAAACAATAAAAAAGATTTTTTTTCTTTTCAACATTTCTTATTTTTTTCTCGCAAAAATAACAATAAAGCAATTGTAATTATTGTAAAAAAAAAAAAAATCTAGAATGAGAAAAGGTAGTTTAATCATATCTCAAAGTTATAGTGACTGCTCTTTTTACACCCGGTATAGGATGTACAGTAAATTGACAGTTTCTATTACTCTTAGGAATCATCGTTTTTCTTTGTAATTTTCTTTTGATATTGTATTTGCTAGATGATACCTTTATCCATATGCTCGGTGCATTGTTTTATAATTTGAGCCACATAAAAGTAATGTTCATTGGGTTATTATTTATTACTAGATCAAAATAAAGGTTCTACTTTTAATACGTAATTTTAGTTCAAGCTGCGGTTGTCTCTATCGTATTAGTTCTAGTAGTGTCTAGCTCAGGCGAGACAGCAATAGTTTTTATAAATATCTATTTTGTATAATTCTCTACTAATAATATACATGTTCCATGTTTGAATAACCGTGTCAGTAAACGATTTGTTCCGTCTACCTTTACACATTCAATATACCGGAGTTATTTACAATATAATAGTATAGATTATCCATCCATGTATGATCCACGCTTGAATAACTCATCTATTCATACAACCCTTCCATTAATTCGCCATTCAACGGATCAGTTGCGTAATTAACAATTCCTTGATTAACGGTTTATATACAGAATAATATTGTTTAAATTAGGTATGGCAGAGTCTAGGGGAGGCCTATGCCTATGCCAAATGTCTAAAATAATAATTAATAATTATACTATATAATAAGTAATTGGAAATGTAATTTTATCAAATATAATATATTAGAAATTGTTAAATACCTACTAGATGCAATAATTTAATACAATATTATGTACAACTGAATTATAAAAGGAATTATGTAAATGACCATTGTATGTATAAGAAATAAAGTCTATTTGAATTTGAATTTGAATTATTTAAATAATACCTATGTATAATTTAAAAATTAGAACTTATCATTAAAAATTCTTCAATGATTAAAGGTTACTCGATTGGAATAAATCGTATGTCCTTTACTTCTATTTACTTTTTTAAAGGCTAGCAAGGTTTTTATAAACATATTTGTGTACCTAACTTATGTTTCTTTAGATGTGTAGATATTATCTTGTTAATATTTTGCTTGATTAATCAACTCAGATCCAGTTGAATCTGTCATTAATTTGATCGTTTTTATTAATACGCTTTTATAAGCTTGGATTGTACATAGATACCTACATACAATATGTAACGGAGTATTTGGGCATATTTACAGAAGATTGAATAATTTTAAATTTTGCATACGTATCAAGGACCAATGACAATGCATTTGTGAATTTCTGTTTTTTTTTAAATAGTTTAATTTTTTGTTTACATTTAAACAAAAAAAAACAATTAATTATTAAACTAATGTGTTATTTGCGTTTCTCTAAATGAATGCACTGTTATGACATTAATGGTAAAGGATATTTTTGTTTAAATTAAGATTAGATTGTAGTTATCTGAAATATCACATTAAGGGCCGATTTTTCAATCGTCAGATATCTTTTATCTAAGGAATAAATATGTGACTTTGGCAGAATTTGTATGGAACAAATGTCAACACATGTTTATTCAACAGATAACTGACGATTGAAAAATCGGCCCTAAGAGATCAGTTGATTAAACATGTGACTTTGACATTTCTTTCATACAAAATCTGCCAAAGTCATATTATATTTTATTCATCAAGTAAAAGTTATCTGACGATTGAAAAACCGCCTTGAACAAAATAAAAAAATTAAGTAAGAAGCTGTGAGTGAACTTTTGATTAAGTTATGGCTAATAATATTATCGGTAACGTCAGATTTCAAACAATGAACTCTAGTTTAAAATCGGTTAATCCGTTTGGCTATTACGATGTCATAGATAGCCAGAAATGCACATAGATACCGTTTTTACAAATTAATAACACCCCTATTTTTCGTCACTATAATTTTTTTTCTTTCATTTTTATTATGGAGCTTTGTCAGAAATGAACATGTCGCTCCATTGAACTTATCACTAAGTTTTACATTAGTATTAAATAAATAACTAAAATATTAAGTCAAAACGTATTGTGTTTCTGTTACATAAGAATTGACTAGCTTGTTAATTTTCAAACAATTTCTAAGCTCAAATTACCGATACCAAGTTTATTTTCTCAATAAACTTTTAATTAATCCTTTTAAGGTTATAAACTTATAACAACATACTTTGAAATCATTTACAACGCTTAGTTGTAAAAAACACTTTAACTTTTGACCTTACTTCGACAGCACTTTCCAATAATTAATTAAATCTTTGAATTACCTAGTTTAAAAGACAATTATCCATATTCTTTAACGTTATGTTAAATTATACCAAAATAGTGTTCTCGTAAACATTACATGCGTTTTAGGATCTTCAATAACCAAAAGCTGTTTAAGATACTAAGACGTTAATTTATGAAATATTTGAAAATTACATACGAGAATCGAAAATGTTAATAAATTATTTTTTTTAGCTCGCCGTAAACTCTATTAAAAATAAAAAAATCTTTAAAAATATATTATGATGTGACATGTAGTTTCAATATGTTTAATTTCAAAATCTCGACATGATGACGCCATATTTTTCCAATTTAAAAAAAAATTACAAGAATTTAAAATGCCTGTAATTTTATTAAATCGTGGTCTTTACTACGAAACAAAATCAAGTTAATTCATATAGATACGCTCTACTAGGACAACAGTTTTAAACGATTTTGTATACCCAGTAACATTCTCCATTGGGGTTTTGAGTTACGTTAAATTATATTACGTTAAAACATACAATTTTAGGAGACCATGGTTGACTTTTCAAAAACATCTGTTCATAATATTGCACGGCGTAACATGACATGGACGTAAATGGTCATTTGCAGTTCTAAGCCAGTAGCTAACATGACCTGACATGGCGCGTCATGGATGTCATGTAGAGTCACGAGAAAGAATAATAGAAATTTCGATATACAGAAGAATAATAACTTAATATAGCACGGGATATTATAATATCTAAAAAATATCGGTAATCTACACTAATATTATAAAGAGGAAAGATTTGTATTTTTGTATGTAACGACTTAACTCAAAAAGTACTGGACCGATTTTAATAATTCTTTTTTCATTAGACAGCTACATTATCACTGAGTAACATAGGCTATATAAAATTAATTGCTGTTCGTTAGTCTCGCTAAAACTCGAGATAAGCTGAAATGATTCGGCTATTTTTGGTCTTGAAATATTCGTGGAAGTCCCGGGAAGGTTAACACGGTTTCCATGATCAACGAAGTGCGCACTGGTCAGCTAGTTATAAATATAAACTAAAAAAAATAGTCAGTCAGTCAGAGTTTTCAAGTAGTGAACTAAGTTATGATGAATTATGGCTAAGAATATTTTAGATTATGTCATCTTTCAAACAAAAAAAAAAATGAATATCGGTTCATCCGTTTGAGAGCTACGATGCTATAGACATCGGAGGTTAAAATTTCAAAATGAAATTTTACATGAAGCTTAGCAAGCAACAAACCTTATTAATTTATGACCAACTTTTACATAAGTTAATGTCTA
Source organism: Celastrina argiolus (assembly GCA_905187575.2). Classification (NCBI taxonomy): domain Eukaryota; kingdom Metazoa; phylum Arthropoda; class Insecta; order Lepidoptera; family Lycaenidae; genus Celastrina; species Celastrina argiolus. The sequence goes on from LR994589.1 coordinate 11,415,688, forward strand.
TACGTTAGCTTGTGGTATACACTGCAAAACCTTTAATTTCCGCCTTAACCCCACGCAGCTAATAACACAAATTAACACAATTTTAACCCTTCTATTTGGGGTGATCGGTAATTACTTTCTAAGTTAATTTCCTGATCAAATTTTTGGTAAGACAACAAAATCAGTATTACAGAGCAACCAATTAGATTACAGTTACTACATATGGGTCGACACAACGCTATTTTTGTCCAAAACGCTAATCGTAAATGGTCGCATTTTTACCACAAAATATTGTTTCTTTTAATTTAAACAGTATGACAGTAAAACGCTTTTTTTTCGGCAGTCCTAGTTTATTATTGTGAAATTGTATTCGCTTTTGATTTTGTATTTCAGTGGCTTCGTCCGGATGTTCAGTGCGCTCCATCTGTCATTTGTTTTATATTCAGAGGAAAGCCTGTACAAGTTGTTCAAAAACTTTGTAACTACCTTTGATCAAAATATATTAATATATCAAAACCAAGTGCTGAAAATAGATATTTCTCTGTCATCTATTTTACGACAAGGACATAGTTGTAATGTCGTTTTAATTTTATGTTGTCCATCCAACAGTTTATGTCTTCCACTCAGACTACTCCAAATTCGTCTTAAATGGATTTATTTTATTGCCATTTCATACCTAGGAGTTATAGACAATACCATCAAACCTTTACGACTTCTAATCTTAGGACAACTAAAACGGTAACGTCTCACTTGAAAGGAACTATAATCGTGTAGATTACTAAAACTATAAAAATGTGATCCAGGATAACAATCAACATTCCTTGTTTAATTTCGGAATGAAATTCTACTTCGTTTCTAACGATAAAACGATTGTTAAAACGTAAATAAAATCCCAAATGGCTTGTACGATTCGATGATTCTTTATTATGGCTAAATATTTTTCAAGAGCAGCGGTGCATGTGATTAGGGGACGGGACGTTATCTGTGGCTTTGTCCTCTATCCCTTGTTTGTTTCGCGTTCCTTATCACGGTGTCATAGAGTTCATTTTGTGGATACCGTATAGAGTTACGCAAACCCAATACGGTTGTCTAGGAAAGCTGATCTCGGTGACATCTCCAGAGGTCCAAAGGATTATCGAATGACAATATATTTTTTTCTATCGGCATTCATTAGAAACTTGGATGATATTAAATTGCGCATGCTTTTGTTACCACATGTGCCGGCAGATGTCTTTTATTCTCGCATTAAGTAAGCATAAGTTTGTTAGCTTAAGGGTATATGTACCTGAAATGACATTATTATAAGGGATTTGTAAAAGGGGCTTTGCATAAATTTGTACAACAGTACTAGCATTCTTAACTCTTTGAAATCGTATCTATTCTTAGAACTTTATCCATTGAAGTATATTTTGTAAATAGTTTAGATGGACCTTAATAATATGAATTGTCGATATAACAATACAACTGGTAATCAAATACAAGTTAAATAACTATGATCAAAAGTGAACATTTTAATCAACTCCGAATTTTTAAGCTGTGAGCAAACAGGGTCTTGTTATAAAATACTATCGCTATTATCACTTATGAAGTTCGAAATCAAATTGCCCTACAATTTGATTTGACATAATAATAAAAATTTATATTTTTTTAAAGTTACATTTTTAAGACATGTAGGCTGCAGTCTACCAAACTGCGTAGCGTTGTCGGTGGGTTTACCGCTCTGTTTACAAAACTATAATGTCATACATAATATTATTAATACTAACATATTATATAAATATTTTTTGTATCATTAAATTTTAAAGTTAAATTCTAAACTAATTATTTATGAATATTTAGTTTAGAACATACATCATAATTGTTAATACATGATGTTATTAGGTTTCTAATTAAACTTCTTCGCTACGCTTCGTTGTGTGACATAATAAATTCGTACGAACTTTGTAAATGGTAATAGAGACAATATCTTGAATATATACCTAAGAATATCTCCAACCACGTCAGATTTCAAAAAACGCTGCCGCATAGAGTTTCTTTTTGTCGGGGGGCTCATTAGGCTATACTAAACTGCTATATAATATAATAATGTGATTTCTCTGAAGAAATCAGATTATTAAGTCAATGACTTTATTATAACTGCTATTTTACTCAGCTTCTTTGGGAAATCAGATTTAGGCACTTATTAATAAACTGTATTTGTTTATTAAAATCGATAATGCCCGTTTATAACTAATTACAGATTAAAAAACCAATACGTGCGGTTTTACTTTTACATTTATTTTAATAACCTGCAATGGGAATGAAGAATTTGGCGATGATGATTAATATAATAATGAACGATCTAGGGACTTTTTCTATATAGAGAGTAGGTAGGTCTAGAATTAGGTTAGGTTAGTCGTTATTTGCATAGTAATTTATAATAGGTATTAAGTTGTCACATAAATATTTTGAAATTTATAATTCACTTTGTATTATATATTATATAATTTACCACAGGTTAAATAAAATTTCTTATCAATGTAGAAAATATAAAAAGAAATTATATAATTCAAATGCGTCTAGATACAGGTCTGTTTTTAACCTGTTAGTTATTACGTGTTTACACTGAACGCGTTTTCGCTAACCTGTATAGATTAATTGATTCCTATAATTGTTTGACGAACAATGCTCTATCTATTTCAGTTACTGGGAACCCGTTCTACTCAAATGCGTTCGAGGAATATCTATAAACGCATTTCTTACAATGTGGAAAACAATGTATTTCACTCGTTTCAGCTGACTTATGTGTAAATCTAACTGCGTTGCCAAGACTTAGGTGCTTTTGCTTTAAAAAAAATCTTCAATTTTTTTGCTGCTAAATAATCAATTGTCAAAGTAAGTCTTAATATTTATTTATTTATTATTACCCTTAACTGTCCCACTGCTAGCAAATCCAACTCCTTCACCACCCAGTGTCCTACAGGTATCTCTTTCCTGCGCCTTAAGATACAAACAAAAATTTGGTTTAAGTGCCTTAAGCTGGATACTGCAAGCATTGATTAATGCAGAAACTAAAGTATGTATTATAAAATTACCTTTTATATCCTTCTATTATATATTACTAAGAATCTAAATAGTAAAAATAGAGTACCATTAAGTATATAATATTATAAGGAAAATATTAAATTCTCGGGTAAATGGATACGTAAAATTAATCCATCCTTTTCCCAGAATTTTGTCGTTTATTCACATTGGATACAAAATAGCTTTACGCGCCGCTGTACAATTTAGGTTTCATTTCTAGTTTTTATACGTGTTATATTATAGTCAGGGTTCCCCCATACATGGTTTTCACTTGATTAGTATCAGGCTAATTTTTGGTGAGTACCTTCATTTTGATGAGTCGCCCAATAATTTCTTGGACAGAACTCTTGTTTGTGATAGCTAACAGAGTTAGCAAGGATAAAAAAAAATCTCAACTTTCGAGCGTAGGACCAGGATAACGTACCACGCAATTTGTAGGACAATTATGTCTGTTGAATTACTTTAATATTATCTAAGTAATAAAAATAAAATTAGCTGGTAACTAATAATTTAAGATGACCTCGTTATAGATACAAGTTGGCAAGGCGGAACTCATTGATGAAACCATAGATTTTGTAGGACAAATATTTTTTCGGATAATTTAGATCATTATCTTGAGATTTATCAAAAAAAAATTATAAATATTTTTGAATCACCAATTCCACAATCTTTATTCTTGCTATCTCTGTTAGCTACCACAAACAAGAGTTCCGTCCAAGAAATTCTTGGGCGACTCATCAAAATGAAGATACTCACCAATAATTCGCTTGATACTAATCAAGTGAAAACCTTGTATGGGGGAACCCTGACTATTATCTTTCACGAACAAAATGTTTTTGATGTAGAATTACGAACACACTGTTTGTAATCGTTTCAAACATTTAACGACTATGCTAAAGGACGTTCAGTATTGAACGTTACATTAAACAACTTGACGAGTTGTCCTTTAGTCATACAATTAAATGACGCCATTTCATAATCGCGCTAGTCGTTCAATTAAACTGCTGACTCACTGATCAGATGACTGCGATATAGATATACTATACATAACAATTAATATTGGCAAACATTTCGCTAAGATATATCAGAATAGGTTCTAGAATTTTGTGATTGATGATGAATTTCAGTGCTTCGATTTATACCCACCTCTTCATTAAACACACTAAATTAATTACCTCTTTTAAATTAATTAATTTTAGAAGTCAGAAACGAGAATTACCAAAAAATTTCGACGTCAAGAAAGCCTGCATAACTAATTTCAAAGTTTAAGCTAATGTTGGAATACAAATTGGTTCTCGATTTGGAAATTGACTTCAATTTAAATTCGGTTTCCTTTCGACTCTACGGTATAAATTCATTTGAATAAATTAACAGTAGGTATAGATAATTGTAATACAAATTATGTATTTAACTTGGAATTAGGTACTTCTGTAGTGTTTATGTAATGTTAATTTAGTTACTACGAAGTTAGTTTTGTAACATGAAAAATAAGCAAATTCAGTAAAGGTTATTTTGTTTAACATTAATGCAGTCACATGACGCTTCCTTTGATATAATTCTAAGGTATTTGGTGCAATTTCCACAGTCTCGAATTAATTGATATAATATATCATAGGAAAAGTAACTACCATTAGGTATCACTTATGTGAGGGAAATTGAACTATATTTATATTTTTCAAAGGGTAAATGATGTACCACTTTTCCACATAGCATGTAACTCCTATGTAGCCATAAACCCTTAGTCAATATCGAGTAAATAAATGTTACCGCTATATTTATCACTTACGATGTTCGAAAGCAAAATGTGTGGGATTTGACATAAGCTTCGCTAAGTGACGTACGAATTCGTATGGCATTTAGCGAATACTAGTTTTGATATTAGCGATGGCATCATTACTAAGGGCCCTGGATTGACAGTGGCATGGCCTACCATCCTATACAATCTATCTTTAATACAAAAAAATTGCAATATATTTCACGACTAACGTTTCTAAATTATAAAATGTAAATATGCCGAATTAAGTACGAATATTGACATTAAAATAAAGATAAGCATATTTTTAAGCATAACATTACATTAAGCTAAATTCAACTCTTTAATTAAGAAGAATATCCGAAACGAAATTAGTAATTAGTATTTTCCAATAAAGGCGCTAGATGGCGGTTTCCGGAATTTCTAAGGACTTCACCCTTTGCCAGTCGCATTGCCAGTATTAGAGTGATACCAATTTCTAGTACTAGGTCGTGTCTCTGTTATATATCTACTTTGTGACAGTGGTAACTAACTATAAAACCTTTTGTTCTCTATCCTAATCGAAGGGGTGCCCGAGGGACATGCTAAATCTAGCTGTCTTGAGACCCCAAATGAAATTAATCAGAAGAATGTAAGCGGAGAAATAAGTGTTCCAGTAACACTGAAGAAAGTGAAATTGTAATGACAACAAGAAAACGGTAATTTAAAAACTTATAAACTCGAATGTGTTTCTTTTACTGTTGCTTTTTTACTTTGATATACCTTATAACTGTCACAGTAAATTTAAACGTAACGTCACCTCTCAAGCTACGAGTAAAATCCAACCTAAACAATTATACTTACATACTTGCTTACTTTCTAAAAACATAACCCTCCTTCTGGAGCATTCGGAAAAAGGGGCTGTGTTTAAATAGACACTATATGTTGTTAATGAATACAGTCCTTATGTAGCATAATAAATTTCTAATGTTCGACACCATTCAATTGGGGGTATTAGATATTATGTAGCTTCAACACTATTTATGTTCAGATTTGTTATCATATAAAGACATGAATAGATGAAGGTGATATGAACCAAAATTCTGATTTCGATAAAATTGAGTTCAAACTGTCACTTAAACATTTTAGAATAGGTCGTAAAGTATTAAGGACAATAAACTAAAGATCCGTCCTTAGTATGAATGTACTTAATACGGTACCACATTTTAAAATATTCAAGTAACACTTTAGACTCAATTTTCAGGTTAAATATTTTTTGCGACATATATCCCTTATCCATTCATATCTTAATAATATGTTTTCTAGAATTGCATCCTTATGAAAGCAACTTAAAAGTCGTATTCGTACAAAAGTAACTCTCTTAATATCAACACATTCAAACATGCCTCATACCTCATTATTGCTTATTAAACTTCTTTAACAGCGTTTTCATTTATCTCACCGTAGGAGAAAGTCTAATCTTCTGAACTTTATTCACGTGAGAAACACTAATACTCGATAAGATCATACGACATCGTCCCTTTCTCGTTCTCGTAAAAAAACAAGTTCTCCCATTATTTTTGTGCTGACCTGTCGTCATTTGATAAGGGTAGGGCCGTACCGTTGATTTCTTTTTGATTTGTTATGAACAGGTAATACCGTTTTATTGGCAGTTGATAAGCCAGTGTTTTGGGACGTGGCAATTAAAGTTGTATGTTAAGGAATTGAGTAGTACAAATAAAGTATAAAATATTTAGGATTCAATGCGTTGTGGTGAAAACGTATAGGGCTGCACTCGAGATATTTAATACTTACTTGAGTTGTAGTTGAGTTGAGATTTTGCTATATAGATTTGAGGTGTTGTGCTGTTATTAGTGATAGCTCATTAACTGATAGTCAGTGCCGCTGATAATTTGAAAAGATTAAAATAAAATTAAAAAGTTATAAAGTAAATCTTTTTACTCTCTCTAACATCTAATTAATAGAGTTATGAAATAACTTACATGATATATTATTATGCATAAATATACATTTGTCTCAAACTGAAGTAATGAGAATGGAGCTGAAAATTAGTAATCAGACGACTCCCAAGTGACGTGGAACAAGCTAACTCCTTTAAAGTAAGTAACATTTGTCTCTGTAATTGCCACTTACTGTATCGACGGAAACTTACCCAGTTTAGTTTGTGAACTTGTCGTAAAGCGTTACTCTAAAATTCAGTCGGCAAGGCGATACTTAATAAAACTTCCGTTGGCAATTATAAACTTGTCTATTCTGATTTATAGCCAGCTTACTCAGGTTTAGGACAGTAATTGAGACTTATAAATCTGTTTAATATATTTTGAATTATACGAGTATCCAATGAAAAACGGAAAAGAAATGAAACAAAAACAAATAAAATTTTGAAATATTTATATTTCAATGTAATGGTTTTGATATTCGACGTAATATTTACAAATTATATGTACAAAAATAAAAATAATTATATACAGTCTTATACTTGTGATTAACAGATAAAAATGTGTTTGTACATAGTAAGTTTATAACTTTGGCATTATAATAATTTAAGCATTGGAATTGTCATACTGTAAAACTTTGTCATGTCATATTTACAACGTTTTAGTTCCTAGAAGTTATTATCGCAGAATTAGGAATATTCATAAATAAAACTAGCTCCCTATTTATACAATTGCAGCATTAACACAATAAATACATTAACTTAAAATTAATTATCACTTTTTTGGACTAATACGCTTAAGCGTCGCAGATTGAGAGTTACCTGCGTTGAAGCATACGCTACGCCCACAGTTGGGCGTGCGGTGGGATGCGGTGGTGGTCGTGGTGCGGCACCGCGAGCCGGTCACCGAGTGCGTCGCCCAGCAGCGGCGGCAGCTTGCCGGGCGGCGGCGGCGGCGGCGGCGCCGGCGACCTGCCACCCACCGGCGACACGGACGCGTAAATGTTCACCGTGGACCGGTGATACTGACACTTCCGCAAGTCCGGCATCGCGAATCGCAACTTTTGCCAAAACTGTCTATCGCCCCACTCGATACACGTGTTCGCTTTCAAACACAACCGCAACTCCGGATCTATGTCTCTATTCGGTAGCTCGCCTAGCAATATTATTATCAGTCTTCTTCGTCTTTCCTTTAACACTTCGTGTAAGGCTGTTTTAAATTCGAAACGACACCATTCGTTGTTGATAAAGTTTTTGGATAAGACTATAATAGTTCGCTTCGAGGACTCCACGGCTTCTATTATAGTGTCCGCCACGTAGGCCGAGGCGTTGAAATCTCGGTAATGTAGGCACAGACGAAAGCTGGGATCGGAAGATTCTAGGCCCGGCGCTAACATCTGGGCGACGAAAGCCTCGTCTTTGACACTGTAACTTATGTAAGCATCGAATAATCTATCTTTATCGGCTTCGTCATCGAACACGGTGCTTTTGTAGCACATGCGGAAACCGCAGTGATAATAAATCCAGACTCTGAGCTCGCGCCTCCAATAAAATACTCCGCATATTAGAGCAGAGCTGAGCACGAATACACAGAGTGATATTAAAAGCAAAGGTAAGTAGTCGTTGATGACTTGATTTTCTATTATTGATGAGCTTCCTCCCATGTGACTAGTGCAAATTGTGGAGTTGAAATCTATCATCTGTGGTCCTACAGTGTTCGTTATGTTATCGAAAATGCACGTAATTTTTTTGGCGTCCTCTACTTTTCCCAAATTGTTTTTAAACCAGTTTCTAAATTTATGCATGTATTGGCAATCGCATGACCAAGGATTACGAGAGAGACTAATCTCTACCAAATAAGGATTCATCGTGAATTGCCACACTGAGAAACTATAAATGTTATTCCCCTCTAACCGCAAAACTTCCAAATGTCTCAACTCCATGAAAGTTCTGTTATCGATGTAATGTATTTTATTGTCTTGTAGATGTAATTCACGCAAACTTTCCAAAGGTGATAGTTCAAAACCTAGCAACTCTTTGATATTGTTCTTCTCTAAATGCAACACTGTTAAGCGTTTTAGTCCACTAAACGTATTATTATAAAGCGCATCGATATTAGAGTTATTTGCATACAATATTTTTAAATTCTTACGTCCAATAAAAGCATGACTCGTTAAACCACCAAAATCGTTACCATCTAAATAAAGTTCAGTAGCGTCCATAGGTATAGTGTTAGGTATTTCGGAGTACCCAGCCGCGGAACAGTCCACTATGTTCGCTGACCACGGTTGGTCATGATAACACGTACAGTTCGACGGGCACGTCATTTCACAATCACACGCGTCAAAATCACAACAATGACACAATGTAAAACAATGAGTTTTGTATGTACACAAAAACTGCGATGATTCCGCTTCGATTAGTGGAATATAGGTCCTTTCACGATTGTAAAGTAATTTACAATAAATACTTTCCAAATCCATAACTCGTGGATGTTGTCGCAAATGGTCAAGTTTATTGATCCGCTGCAGCCATTCCATAGTACAGTCGCACTGAAATGGATTTCCGCCAATATAAAATTCTGGTAATGGTCGACCTGGATCAACTGGGGTTAGACGTAGCGCATTAAGATCCATGCTTGTTATCTGATTTGCATATAAATCGACTCTCGTTAAATTCGTTTTTCCGACAAAAGTTTGGGCTTCCACTTGTGTTATTTGATTGTCGTTCAGGAACAAAAGTTCAACACTATTAGGTATAGAGTAAGTGTGAATTCTTGTCATTTTGTTAAAACTCGCGTCGAGCGTTTGTAAACGCAGCTCTTTGTCCAAACGGTAATTATTGCTCAACTCTTTTATGTTGTTGCTGTGAAGATCGAGCCACTGTAAACCTGTAGGAATTACGGCGTAGTCAAACCATTCTATTTGGTTATCTGATACGTTCAACCACAACAGAGAAGGGATATTGACAAACAGTCCTTGGATGTCAGTTAGCTGGTTAGCGTCTAATCTTACCGCTTGTAGATTTGTTAACGTCTCAAAGGCGTTCATGTCGATGCGTCTTAACTTATTTCGCGCTAAATTTAGAATTTGCAGAGACGGCAAGTCAGTAAACACATCTTTGCTTATGTTTTCAATTTTATTACCAATAAGGCGTAAACCATAAACATTGTGTAGTCCCACGAAGCCGGATTCCTCTAAGGATGTTATTTGATTTTCGCCAAGATCTAGTGTTCTAAGTAAACGCATATTTCTCAGCGCAATAGGTACTTTCTTAAGCCGGTTTCCATTTAGGTTTAAATCTTGAAGTGAGGACGTGTTTCTAAAAGCCTCAGGGTGAAGTTCTTCGAGATGATTGTTATCAATTGATAACAAAGATAGCACGTAGAGCCCATTTAGTGCATATGCATCAATGTGCGATATTTTATTGTATGATAAAATGAGCGTATGCAAATTATTCATAGGCGCAAAGGTGTCTGCGGCTATACTTTCTAGCATATTGTGTTGAACGTTCAAAATTTGTAAAGTGTATAAATCTTTGAAAATTCTTGGCTCGAGTTTCGTAAGTCGGTTGTTTGATAGATTTAGTAGCACCATCCTAATGAGGCCGGTAAATGTATTTTCGTTTATCCATTTACTTGATAAATGATTGTTTGATAAATCCAAAGCTAACAGCTGATCGAGATTTGAAAACAAACTCGGTGAAAGGACGCTGATTGAATTATTTTGCAAATAAATTTCTTTTATAGCCGGCCTGCAGTCTTTGAATAAATCTTGAGGTAGGGCCACTATTTTATTATTAGACATATCTATTATTTGCAGTTGTTTCAATCCCGACAAAGCTCTGTCGGCGACCATAGATATTTCATTGTCATGAATATGCAACTCCTTTAGTCTTCTCAGAGCCATAAATCCATTTTCTGGCATGAGCACAAAGTTATTACTCGACGCATCCAACACTTCAATATCTAATGAACATGAACTATGCGGTAATGGTACTGAAGAAGCTTCAACGGCATCGTGTTCACTCACTAAAGCTTGATGGATGGCCCTTTCTCTAAAGCCTAGATCACTTACGTCTTGTAATCTATTTGATGAAACATTTAAGTAGACTAAGTTTGAAAGCGGGCAAAAGAGATTTTCTGGGAACGACCAAATATTATTAAAACTTAACTCCAACTTTTCAAGTTGCCGTACAGCTGTAAAGCTCTCTGACGCTATTTCTAAACTCATAGCGGCCCACTCGGTGTTTTTAGTTCTGATCGTTAAATTTCGGAGGTCTCGTAATCCAGATAGTACGCCGGGCGGCCATCTTCCGATTTTACAGTTATCCAAAACAAGTTCACGTAGTTTGATTAAATGGGCAAAACTACGGTCGTTTAACGTACTTTTGTACATCATTTCTTCATTGCACTCTATGCGTAGAGACGTGGTGTGCTCCGAGGGAATAACACTGAAGTTTGTGGTGTCGAATTCACTGTTTATTGTTCGGAGTTTACACGTGAGGGAAACTTCGTGTGCATCATTTGGTCCTCTCAGCCACCACTGGCAATCATCAGGAGCCTCGTATTTCAGTGGTAGAGAACTCTGATCAGCAACATTCAGTATGATGACAAGGCATAACAAAACTTGTTTCACAGGAGTTTTTGAAGAGTAGATAGCCATTTTGTTGATAAATTAAATTTCAGGAGTGAAGAAAATAAAGCACAAAAGGCCCGTTGTCATGTTTTCTCCGTCGGCATTTGTTTGTGTCGTCCCCCTGCCGGATGCGTAGTATCCATCAATTTATTAATCAACGTATAATACTTGATTTATAAAACAGTCCTTATTTTATTTATACACATTGTTGATGAATTAACTTTAAAATATAAGTTTTAATTCGATCTAACGAAAACACACGTTTTTCACTTTATATAGTCAATATTTAAAACTTTGTGTTCTATAATTATTTAAACTTGATTTTATTTTAATGTCCACGTTATATTCACAATATTTTGTCTCGTCGCACGTAATGATAATCGTGCTCACTTTAACGTACGTCCGATCAGAGCGTCGAGCGGCGCGACCGTGCCTCAACGCTGCGTAAAGTAAACTGAAGTTGAGCCTAGAGGGCCACGCTCTACAGACGGTGGATATACGGCGGGGCGGGGAGCGCGGGGCGGGCCGGCCGATCGGTGGCGAATGTTCACGAGGACTTATTACAATAAATTATTTTTTACACCGCTTTGAAGATCGGCCGGCGGCCATGCGATGAGCTTTCCTTTCAAAGAACAATTGTAAGAATCGGATTATAATAGAACAAAATACGCTTATTTGTAACCTTTTGTAATTTTTAATTATCTTGTTTGGTATGTATTGAAGCTTTCTACTAAATCTATTTTTGGTTGTTTGTTAACAAGGATCATACTGATTTACTTTTTCTAGAAATAATTTGTTTCAATACTTAAAAAAATATTTTATCCTAAGCTGATTAAAGATTATAACTTAGAGGTAGAAAATAGGCCTAATAGTGTAGGTATAAATTAAATAAATTATTACAATAGTTTTTGAATGATAAATCGTCGCTTTACATTCACAACCTCGTACCTATCTATAAAACTACATCTTTTCAGTAGAGTCAAAAAAACTTAATAATTTTGGATTGAAATTAAAAAAAGACATGGATTTTGTTTCAAATGAGGTTCAATTATGAACAGTATACATCCAAATCTAAAAAAAACTAATATTTTATATACATATACCTATATATATTACTATAATATATATTTATATATATAATATATATATATATCATATTTAAGGTGATACTAAACTTTATAAGATTGAAAATGAAAATGAAAAATCTTTTATTTCCAAATAGGTTAGTTACTAACACTTTTAGAATTGTCCTACATGATGACCTACCAACGATTTGGGGACGAGAAACGGTTGAGAAACAAGAACTTATTTTAACAGTCCCTATTCTTAAAACGGAACAAAATTTAATAGGACAATAAAAATATTATTAGGTTTGGATCGTAAAGTTTTTTAGAAGGTTTTATCGATCTGTGTTTAGGTACTATTTACCAATTTTAAATAACATCAATAATCTTTAAATATGTATGTTCAAAATTGCACCTTATTATAAGAAAGACACTATAAATCATAATAAAATGTCTTACATTTGCTACAAAATATTACTCACGAATTATAGAATCTAGACTCCAGGTCTATAATCAACACTACAATCACAACTAGTACCTACTAAAGTAATTTAATTATCAATCGTTTAAAGTCAACTAAATCACTGTCTCTAAATTTCATAGCTCGAAGAAGGAAATATTAAAAAAATATAAATCAGATTAAGACAGAATCCTTTGTCGACGCTTTTAACATCCAAACGAATTTACCACCAGGTGAGCAAATCCGTGAAAATAACAAAAGGCCTCTAATGCCTTCCTTTCAAGGAAAGTGAGATTAAAAATAAACCCTTTTAAAATCGAATGGCAAAATTAAAAAGCAACTATGGAATAAAAGTATTAAAAGCTTAAGGTAACAAAGAATTCTCTATTCACGGTCGAAAGACCACACTGGCTGTTAGACGACGGAAGATATCATTTTAATCCTTTTAGTTAAGTTGACTATGAAAAGATAGATATGAAGGCAACCGTTTTTCTTTTTGTGGCTTTAATGCTTTTGATTGGAGAAAAAAGCTTGAAAGGTACAATCAAAGATAATGATCAATCGTTAGTTAATTAATTTCTTAAAAGAGATTATTAATTATGAACTGTTAAAAAACAAGGATCTTTTATGTGGGCGATGATGTCAACTGTTACTGCAAAAAAAAAATGAAAACTGGTAAAGACAAAATCTCATAGGTATACTTATCTAGGTATCTACGGGGTATTTTGGCTCACATAATACTTAGTTCCAACTGAAAAAAGAGCAACTTATAACAAATATATAAATAATAACAAATATTAGTAGTAATAATAACCTCTGTCGAACGAGAGGTCGCCGGTTCGAATCCCGCCGAGGGAACAAAAAGTTTTCAATGTTCCTGGGTCATGGATGTGTATTAAATTTGTGTATAATATAATTAAAATCATAAATATGTGTATAGTATAAAAGTATTAAATATATTTCCGTTGTCTGGTACCTGTAACACAAGTTCTTCGGATACTTAGCACAGGGCCAGTTTGACGTGGTGTGAATCGTCCATAGATATTATTATTATACTTATCTAGGTATCTACGGGGTATTCTGGCTCACATAATACTTAGTTCCAACTGAAAAAAAAACATATAGTAAGTAGTAATAATTATAATAGTAGCATACTACTACTTTTATTTTTGTATAAAAAGATGTTCATTAACACTTATTACAAAGTATGATCCAATAATATCATGGATATATCACGAGATAACCAATACTGCCTCAGATATAGCTACTAATATCTGCATAATGTGTTTTAGCCTCATAATAATATTAACCTTATCTTCTGCCGTAAAGTCAACGGGAAATTTAAATAAAATGACCATTTCTCGGCTATTTACATGTAAAAGTTGTACAACATTACGTTTCCTCTTCGCTAAATTTAGGTTAAGTAACATTATAAACACAATTTAAGTCATCATCGTTTTTATGTATTTATTTAACGTTCGGAATTAATTAAGCGATCTTTTTGCATTCAGCTGTTGATATTGCGTAATAAATGTTTCCTGTGGCTCTGTACGCGCAAAAACAAATCCCACAGGAACCGTACATTTTGCAGCGAAATCAGTAGACTAACCCCCGGTTTTCCGAACGCTATTCAAATGAATGATCAACTAATATGGCATTCAAATCAACAACCCATATTGAACGCTGATTGGTGGAACATTATCAGACAGAAAGCAACGGACTATAATATAAGTCTAATCAAAATGCTTTCAGTATTTTTTTCAAGGATGAGCAACAGCCAACAAACCATTGTTAAATACTTTCACGTTAGTAATACTGTAAGACTTTTTATAATAAATTCGTATGTACCTTCAAGGTTCATCAGGTAATTGGAAACATTAAAGTGTTAGTTGGGGGCTCGGTTGTTACCTCTAAATGCCCAAAATCTGTCATCCTTCAAAAATGAATGATGCCCGATCGCTTAGGCTATATTTAACGTACCAGTGTGTAGGATGAAACGGCCGAAGGTAATTTTGGCTATCAAATAGTTATTAGCCGAAGCCGTTAACAAGACGTGTAGCTTTGATCGGCTGGTAATAAATTTTAATAAACTATACCAATAATTATGATTCCTGCCTTTATTACACGAATTTATGCTTCCTTACATCCAGTAATCACGCAGATAATATAGAGTTTTAAGAAATAAGGTTTTATATTCTTCTTAGATTTTTAAATTATTTTATATTTACCCCCTAATACTACATTAAGGCCCGTATAAATAAAACAATCTCAAACCCAACCTCAACTTGAGAACCTATTTGACAGATAAAACGTTTCGCTTCACTTTTAAAAGTGAACAACTTTATTAATGTTACATAGTACTTTAATTTATTTTCTATTTATACCGTTATATTCAAATTATAGATTACAGGAAACAATAAAATAAGTATGATGTATATTTTTATAATCTTTATTTTTACGTTTTAAGAAAGAAAAAAATAAACATAAGTAAGTAAAATTCTTCATTTTTAAAAGTGAAACGAAACGTTTTTTTATGTGTCAAATAGGTTCTCAAGGTGAGGTTGGACTTGAGATTGTTTTATTTATACGGGCCTAAGAGACAGAAATCAAACATCTACTATGACAACATCAATGTATTTTTTTCTACTTAGGTACTTTGAAGCTAATAATTTTGTCACAAGTTTTTATAAAAAATGTATGCATGGTTAAATTATTAAAGCACGGACGTAGGTCGTCCGTACATGCGTGAGAATCAAACTTATACAATAAGGATTAGGCGGTTTCAAAAAATATCAATGATAAATATTAAAAACCCAAACATACTTAAATGCGTAACTTCCTACAACAAATAGTAGATGCAACTGAATCTAATAAAGGCAATAAATTAGAATTAAAAAAATAAACTTCCTTTCGGAAACGAGCGCTTCCTTCTTATTTCTTCCCAACGTGTTGACGTTCACGGCTTCCAATAATATTTCTATATTCATAACACAATGGGCCCGACCAATAATCGGTAAACATTCTATTCACAGCAGAATTCCTCATATCACATGACTGACACCGTACAAAATCAGAAAATATGAACCTTGGCGGAATGCGTGAATCACCAAATTAATATCCTTGAAACTTAATCAAACCAATTAATAAAGCTCTTCTTTGTGCTCCGGTTGTGCGTCTCTTTCGCCCCTTGACGTTTCTTTATGTTCTGTTTCGCTTTCGCAAATATTTTTTATTTTTTTAAACTCATAATATGTGACAGGGGTTGGGTAGCAATATTTCACGAGCGGTGTCTTGAAGGCACCCACGACCAGGTAGCAAACTCTATCACTATAGGCGTTGTTCGTTATTTAAAAAAGAATGTAAAAAACTTAGGACAGAGTAGTAGAGTCGACTGAAATAGTTTAAAATGTTCTATAATATATATTTATATTTAGTTTATATTTTGATTATATTATGATCAATGAAGATTAGGTATATTATGTTTATTTCTTTAAATAATTGTAATTCTCTAATTAGGTACATAACTTAAAATAAGCTCTCGATTACAGAGCAAGAATTAAATTATATTATGAACAGAATTTTGATTAAGAAATTTAAATAATGAAAGATTTTTATCTTGTACGGCGTGACCATATTGCTAATTTTCGGCAATTATTGTTTTCGAATGACAATAACGGATGATGTACGAATATCGACGATTCCTGAGTTAATAAATTTCAAAGTTTACTTTATGCACTCATTTTATTTCATTTTACTGCCTGCCAGTCTGAGGTATAAAGATATAAAACGTGCATTTGCTAATAACATTAATATGGTGTAAAGCCATGAAGTTAAAGAAATGAATAGGGGTTTAAATGAAAAACTGTCAACAGTCCATTATCTACTCCATTCGTTTCCCTGTTAAAAGTAAACTATGAGACTAATAAAAAATAAGCCGCTCACAGCGTCCAGGACAAAAAGAATGAAAATATTAATCTTAAAAAAGATAAGGCGCTATTTGGTCCGAGCAATCTTTTTCGCGATATGCCATCTTTTGTGCCAATTATGAGACAGTTTTTATATTTTTAAGCCTTTTTTGTTGATGAAATAAATGTCAACGGTAGGAGACATGTGGACAGACCTTTTTTTGTCGCTGAAGCGCAAACCATTGTAGCTGTCGGCATCATAAACATCAAATCAGATTGAGATAAGGATAATTTAGGATCTGACTCTGTTTTTGCTGAGTTATTGACTGACTTCCTATCTTCCGATTGTTTTTGCGATGTATTTTAATGAGTTTTTTTTAAATAAAGAAATTTTTTTAAGTTTAAAAGCGTTTTTTGACAATACATCAAGGTATTGTCAAAAAACGCTTTTAAAAACTTTTTTTTCAAATATTTTTAAATGTGGAGATTATACGTAATATTATGTTATATGCCCGACCACACTTTTACTAATACCTTAATGTTACTTTTCTATTGGAAATAAACATAATAATAAATTTAAATTCTAATTAATATTATATATATCTAAAAAATATTCCAATAGGTACATGTAATCACAAATTGAATTGTCAAAATTTGATTAGGTTGAGAAGAAAAAAACAGTAATCTCATAATATTAATATCAATACGAGAAATTGATAATTTAGTATATGCCAACCTACGAGCAAATTATTCAGTGAAGTACTCTATAATAATTGTATGAAGGCGATGGAATGACTCACCAAGGCAGTTATGTACGATCGATGATTTTGACGAAATTAAATGTGATCAACTATTATAGCCATTGCAAAACAATGTTCCCACACCTACTCGTGTTCTTGAATTCCTTACGCCCGCTACAGACGACCGCGGTAAAACTGCACAGTTTGGTGACAGCAGACATAGTTCGTCGTTTCAACGATGACGTACACTGCTGGACATGATCCTCCCAATGTATTTCTTGGAGGGTTGTTCCATGGCATGTGGGTGAGTGCAGCGTGCAACAAAGTCTACTGCCGATTTCCGGAAGTGTATTCCCTCATTCGCCTTTTACGACACCCACGAGAAAGATGGTTGATAGGGAGATACTTCTTACTCTAGCAGGCTTACTCCCGAAACAGTCGAGAATCAAATCAGTTCGATCTCAACGGCTTTTGGTATTTTAGTTGGATTACTTTGAAAATATCGAGAATAAAGAAAATCGTTAGATCGTAACTTTTCAGCCTCGTAGATTACCTACTAGTGTGAAATATATGTTATGTAGACAGGGATATGGAAAGACCACCAATGCGCTTGTAACTCCCCTGGTACCAGTATTATGGTGTCTAAGGTTTTCATTAATTGTACCCCCGACCAAATCAATCAACTGAGAGTAACTAAAAAACAAACGTCAATTTATTGGTAAGTACGCGGCTCGATCGAATATGAATCAAAATCGAGTCAGTTTGGAGAGTATTGCCCCAGAATCCCACGGACAAGTTTATAATGTAAGATGAATTACTTGAAGTAAAAATATAAGTATCAAAATAGCAGCCGCACGGTGCACGCGCCGAATCAGTAAATATCCTAACTAAACTGTGCATTTTTATCGTCTGTTACAGGCATTATTGAATAACTTAGTAACAATATTGTAATGTTTGTAATAAATATTTACTACCCCTTGCTTCTCAAGTATTTGGCCACTAAAATTGTGAAAGAAACCGAAAGACATCCTGAAGAAAAGACTACTGAGTTTTTTAATCAAGACCAAACTGCTGCAGGCTAGTGGACTATCTATTCCATAATAACTTGCCTCACTTTGAGGAAAAACTTGATCCTCAAGAGTAGGGTGGGGTAAATTGTCGATGTTTTTATGCTATTAGTGATTGGAAGGCTAGTAAAAATAGTTCAACATATTATTTACAAATATATTACTTTTGAAAGCACATGTGCATAGGCTATATTGTATCAGAACTGTTGTATAAATCTCCGGAACAAATTGCGCGACTTGCATTCAACTATCGCAAAAATTTATTTGCCCACGTCCAAAATGTTCACAAAAGTTATGTTCGTTAGTTAAAAAATTATGTAATCCTACCATGACTGTTTTTTATCATCAAATTTCTTTAATATTTAACTCCTGGTGAAAACAGAGAGAAGAGTAATGTGGCATAAATATTATGGGGGCACTCATTTCTAAAATGTTAATAAAAATCTATCATTATTGTTTCTTTTTTTATTGACATATATTTTGTGATGACAAAATATAATTGTAATTTTCGAGTATAACATGTTATGTAGGTAATTAACTGATAGAAGAAGAAGAACTTTGACATTTTGAATACCATTCAGTTAGTTGAGTGATATTCTAGAATATTGTACACTAAGACCAAATTGTACATTCGCTCTGGCAAATAAACGATTATTAATTTATTTATAATAGCTTCCAAATTAATGAACCGATTTTGACAGAGCTTTTTATTGTTTGAATGGTTGGAATTGCGAGTGTTCTTTAATTCGTCATCATCAGTTCCCTAACAATTCGGAGGTTTCAATCATCGCACCACAGCCTCGTAGATTCCTAGTGTGAAATATATGTTACGTTTTGCAGCGATAAGGAAGGTAGACAGGGAGATGGAAACACCTCCAATGCACTTGTAAACTCCCCTGGTACCAGTGTTATGGTGTCTAAGATTTTTATTAACCCTTTTATTGCTCACCATCATGCGATCCATCTACTATGCCGATTCCATAAAAAAAAATTTCACATTTTATCCTCTTTTTATGATAAAAAGATGTGTATCGCTTCATGCATTCGCCGCATGGCTCCGTGCAAGGAAATTATGCTGGACTCAGCGGGACTCGTAGCCTGTTTAATACGGCAATGCTCTCCAACTTTATAGATAGCCTCTAAGAAACTATTATTTTTAAAATATGTACCTTCAACAGCCGTCTCTATCATTTTATATTGTCTTGTTTTAGAAAGTACGACTTACTTGAAATATTTTATTAATATTATACTATAAATAGAAATACAATCGTTTTATAGGCTTCAATTCACCTTTTATTTAGGTCTTAGCTTTAACTTCTTTAATATCATTAGTTCTTAAAATATTACTAAATAATATAAATAATCATTAATACGAGTAGCTTGATTAAAATATAATATTTTCTATTTTAGATAGTTTGATCAGATCAATAAGCTAAAACACGATAGAACATAACATTATCAGTAAATTCAACTCATGTGTTAGCTTCGTCATTAACAGTAGTTCAAACACAACATTATCAGCTAATATCAGTATATCAACAAACCGCCTGCAATTGTTCTAAAACAGCCAATAGTTCTAAAACAGACATTAGTTGATTATCCTGGTGAAATGAACCCAATTGTCTAATGTATCGCTTATCCTGGCGATATAGATTGGGATTGTTATCATTTACCAATCGTTACTTCGTTTAAAAAAAAAACTTTAAAAAATATAATATACTCTTCATGATACACATTTACTGCTCTTTGCTCTACTAGATTTATTTTTATTCATAATTTTTATAGTCTAGATTTTATTAAGTAATAATAATTATTCAAAGTTGATAAAATATATAATAATACAATATAGTATCTATAAGAATAGCAAGTTCAACTAATAACAGTAATATTATATGGTATATAATATACATATAGATAGCTCTTACTGCCAGTAATATGTATACTAAAATATTTATCATATATTTTCATAGATCTTAAATACATTATTATTATTTATATAAACGTCTAAAACTAAAAATATTATGAAATAAAAAGAGAAAAGATAATAAAAAGAAGCGGAGAGTGTTTTAAAGTGTAATAGAGATAGTGTTTCTTAGTGCCTGCTCGGAATAAAATTTCAAAATTAGCTGCAAAACTTGTATGCAGAAATTAGATATTCTGTACATAATATTTATAAGTTAATTACGTGATAAGCGTAACTATTATGCGTAACATGCATGTACAGTGTTCATATTATTTCATTTTACTTGCTTTTTGAGCTTTTTTAAAGCTTTTAGCCCTTCTTTAAATTTGAGTGTTAATTAGATGTACATATTCCTTAGACGAAAACTGAATTAAATTTCGTATTTTCTATTTTCGAATCTAGACAAAAGAGGAATCTCAATTACTTTTAAATATTTCCCCACAAATCACAAAGTATCATATATTTTTAATAGGTAATTTATCAACTAGGTACCCACAAAATACTTTCTTTTAATATAATTTTAAAATAGTTACTGTAATAACATAATCTCATACGCAGGAAACGATTCTCCACCAGTCCACATTCGAGTTTTTATTTCTTGAAGTTTCTCGACGCCCATTACCGAGTCTGGGTGAAACTTAAATTTAAAAACAAATTGTTTGATGGTTCCACTTATACTTGTATCATTACGAAGTAAAATTATTTCAATATATTAGCGTAATTGCCTTCTCAATCATACAAATACCAATATTTTGACAAAACGGAGACATCTTAATTAACTTGAGCCATGTTATCGGCTACCGGGAACTTTTCCATCGATCACTCGGTGATTGATATGAATTATCTATAGATATTTTTACATACGCTACTTGTTGCTAACGGTACATGTTAGGCAATTTGTATACATTGACTCATCGATATAATCAAGCGCTTTAAATATGAAACATTAATTTTATTTAGTAACTTGAACATATTCGTAACTTTAAGGCTCCAGTCCGCAGTATACTTGTGCCTAGGACTAGCAACTAATCATTTACATTGAAGAGCTCTAGCAGGCTTACTGTCCCTGTGGAGAGAATAGTTGATGATGATAATGGTAAAATAAAAGTTACCTAAACACAATCAAATTAAAAATATATAACTGAAATAATATTATTATTACAAATCAAAATATAACTGAAACAATATTATTTTTAATATTATTCCAGTTCCATTTTAATTTTATTGTGTTTAGGTAACTTTTATTTCATCATTATCATCATCAAATATTCTCTCCGCGGGGGCTTGAGTCGCTCTTCAATGTAAATGATTAGTCTGAGGCACAAGTATAGGTACTGCGGACTGAAACCTTAAAGTTACGAATATGTTCAAGTTATGAAATAAAACTAATTTTTCATCTACATATACAGGATGTTAAAATAACAGTCACTATAACATTGGTATATGAACTTATTATTTACTACCTTTTCTCGTTCCGGAATGTGTATTGTTGAAAAATCTAAGAAAGTCTAAAGTAGTACTATATGTGATTATAATATGATTATATTTTAATCTCATACAGGAATTATGATACCTTAATGTTTTTCGTCTTTAACACATTCCTCTTTTGTTTAGGCATTTATGTGCCTCATTTGTATTTCCTCTTATAGTGATCTATCAAAAGCAAATCCAAGACATCCGTAGCATCACTAATAGATATGTTTAATAGAAATTTTATTTTAATTATCTGTAAGCTTGTAACCATTTACATCGAGACATAGGCGAAGGCTGTTATCATAATATAATCGACCCCTGATGTATGAACTACTGTCTACGTATGATTTATAATAGCTTCCGAGTAGGACATCACAGCTTTATAGCGATGTACCACAAATTTCTAGAATAATCTCTTTACCAATTTTTATATTTTTGTTTCAGTTTCGCTGTATTATGTACCTAATGTACCTATACATTGCACGCGCAACATAGTTTTAATGCTTTTGGTTATATCAAATTATTAAGTATCTACTAGATGTGTTCTATATTTTGTACACAATTTATATGTAGTTAAAATAATTATTATTAAGTGAATTTTATATTCAAAAACGTGAAAATCACGTTCGTTTATGTTTTATACACCTTCGAGGTAGATAAAAAGTTTAAAGATATAGTAAAAGTTTAAATTTTATAACAGATTTTGGAATAGTCGTATTTACGACTATTCCAAAATCTGTTATAAAATTTTAAATAATAATATAATATTCAACAAAAGTAGAAAAAAGGAGATTCTTGCAATTAGTTTAATAAAATATGTAATCGTTTGATAAATTAGAGATATAGATTAATAGCTTCCTCTGACCAATGACTACGGTTTATTTAAGTTTGATCCCCATGAGCAATCTATATTTTACACTATATCGCAGCGACGGAGCGCGCAGCTTGATTTTCAATCATTCTCGATAGTTCGTTAGCGCCATATCTGTGATCGATGTTGCTGAGGCTTGAAATAATAGAGAGTCGGCTTTATATTTAATCCCTATGAAGATTCTGGTTTAAGTGTTATTTTATTATAAGTTAAAAGTAAATAAAATGTCGCTTATACCTAATAGTAGTTGAGGGATTTTTTATACGGCTTATATAAATGTTATCAATCGTTAAAAACCCGTAATTTTTTTGTATGAGTAAACATCTTGGAAAATATTTTGCTAGAATTTATAAAACGCTGTAACTAGGTTCTGTGTACCTACCAGTAGTATTCAATAAAATCCTTTACATTTGAATTTTAATAGAAATCTTTCTAAAATATAAAAAAATTGAAAAACTTAGGACGTAAATATATTCCTGCATTTATATTGATGATTATTATGATATAGATTACAATTATGATAGAGTTAATCAATAAAATAACAAGGCACTAACGCATTAATGTACAATAGCAACGCTTTCATCCAACACAATATACTTCGGCGAAACAAAAGGTAAGTACAATTACTTAATTAGAGATCTAGATAATGAGATAACCACTAATCGGGCAGGTGAAATCGTCAATGATTGTACCGGACATCGATTCGTCGGACCATTTCGACACACCTCGTTGAGTCAAGGACTCTAAACTCATTCCGTGAACAATAATGATAAAAAAGCATCCCATTGAACCTGTTGGACCCCTAAAGAGCGGTCTCTGGACTAATTTATGCTCACCTGTATCATAAACATAAAATACGGGGTGTGCTACTATCGCCGACTAATAAAATAGTTGGCCAACATCAAAATTCTTATATATATTTGCTTTTTGGTCACTACGTGGATGTTGCGTGTTATGATAAAACTAAAAAAAAAACAATTTGTAGATGAAAGAGAGAAAGCTACTTAAAAATGGATATAGGCTACACTTTTCGGCATTGAGTATATTTGTATGCACATTTAAACTTTATATTTTAACTGGCCGTTGACATGATAATCTTGAAGAATAAATTCCTAACGTCCGAATAATCTGATAAGATAATTTATAAAATATATTTAAGAGGAAATCGTAAAAACAATCAAAAACAAAACTTGAAAAAGAGATGTAAACACTATCGTTATACATATATTATTAACGATACACAGATTTAGTGTAGATACAGAGATACCCAGACGAACAGGTTAAGAATGTAACCATGTATAGTATAAAATATTATTGTTTGATAAGATAAAGTGGTAAACGTTGTTTTAGAAGACGACGAATCGTAAAAGTTTGTATTGAGGTGCAAAATTTCCGTTGTCCTTATTCTTATAGGGCGTATAAAAATTTATTGGAATACTTTACGATACGCCATTAATAACCATTTTATTCGTCGTAACATTCAGATTGAAAGTAAAAAGCGTCGAGTAGACATTTTACAAGTTATGTCAGTATATGGCGTTGTATAGTAGGTATAGTTTTAGTCCATTGAAAAGTTACATTTTGGGTTGCGTTTTTTAGAGGACGCAATTTTATTTTTTTGATGTGTAGGGGGGGTCAGTGTAAAGCTAAAACCAAGTTTGTGGGGTCGCCACCCTTGTCCCACGGCCGCCATCTTGAAAATAGGGGTTGAAATGGTATTTACGATATATCTCTTAAACTATTTATTTTATAAAAAAAATATGTTAACATGTTTTGTTGCAAATTAAATTCTCTACAACTTTGCTTCAGTAACTTTCTGTCGTGGAACTATAAATAAAAAAGTTATAAGCGAAAATCTTCGGAAAATTGATCTTTTGCAAATGCAAAGGAAACTGTGGAGCGATGTGTGGATGCCGAAAAGCAGGAATGAAATGTTCTGCAGTGTGCTTCCATTGTTCTGGAGAGACTTGCAGCAACGTAATGGAACTCTCAGAATTAATAAATGAAGATGACATTGATGATGAACCGCCAAAATTAACACCCCTTCCTTCTCCAGTTCTCCCACTGGTATTTAATTCAGAAAGCCGATCAGATGCTGAGCCCCAGCCTGGTCCATCGAAACGACTGAGGACGAAGTAGTTCTAATTTAGAAAATCACCGTGGATTATGCCTATTGGGGATACCACGTAAAAAAAAACGCACCTCTAGACTCTACCTCGTGGGTGGTGGGGAAAAGAATCAATAATTAATTATTAATAATATTGCAAAATTTGTAATCAAAAAAGTTATAATAATAAAGTAAAAAAAAAGAAGAAAAAAAAACAAACAATAACTGATGACTTATCATAAGTACACACGTATAATATAGGTATAGTTAAGAGTACTGAAAAATAGTACTTCAGAGCGCTGTAAAACCTTAGCTATTGACTTAATGAAAAAATGATGCGAATAAAAGTTGTCCTCCCTCAAAAAACTATGTACAAAAATGGTCGGATATCATTTTTTCGTAAAATGATTAAAAAAAAAGTTACATCGAAAAATATATTTTTTTTTATCAAATTTCCGAAGATTTTCGCTTATAACTTTTTTATTTATAGTTCTACGACAAAACGTTACTGGAGCAAAGTTGTAGAGAATTTAATTTGCAACAAAAAATGTTAACAATTTTTTTTATAAAATAAATAGTTTAAGAGATATATCGTAAATACCATTTCAACCCCTATTTTCAAGATGGCGGCCGTGGGACAAGGGTGGCGACCCCACAAACTTGGTTTTAGCTTTACACTGACCCCCCCTACACATCAAAAAAATAAAATTGCGTCCTCTAAAAAACGCAAGGTAAGGCCTAAAAAATGTAACATTTCAATGGACTATTTTGATATTGTCATGTATTTATAACACTATCATAAATGTTGCTAGTGTTGCTATATTATATATATATACATATTTATATAAGCTGTGCCCGCGACTTCGTTCGCGTGGTTTTTGAGTGACTTAAACCGTTTGTGCAGCGCACGCTACGAAAGTCCTCAAATGTGAATAATTTTCCCCGTTTTTGCAACATTTCTCACTGATGCTTCGCTCCTATTAGTCGCAGTGTAATGTTATATAGCCTAAAGCCTTCCTCTATAAATGGTCTATCCAACTAAAAAATATTTTTTTATATCGGACTCGTAGTTTCTGAGATAAGCCCGTTTAAACAAACAAACAAGCAAACTCTTCCGCTTTATAATATTAGTATAGATATTATTCCCCGCGCAGTCTTTATTGTAAATAACTTCCTCCTGACGAGTTAAGATATAATATGTCGATTAATCTAATAAATTCATTATAACTATTTCATTAGCCAGCTCTGTCTTTAGCATCAAATAATTGTAATAGTCGACAATAATAACGCCTTGCTATGGAATTTTTGTAATAAATATCACACATTAACTACAACTAACTGTATACGAGCCCATTATTAAAAGGTCGTATTCGGTACGGTGGCTCACAATATTCCATTTCGTGTAGCAGTGGGGGTTCGAGTTCGACAATTAATCACAGTACAGCAATGTCATTCTATGTTCGACTGATTATACCGCCGTATCAGTTACGTTTTTTCACATTAACTGTAAGTGAATTGTTGATACAGTTAATATTACAATGGATCGAATGCTAAATTTCCGCTCTGAATGTTTTGACAAAAAAGCTCTTTATGAAGTAGCGGTTCGTATAATTTGTAATATTAATGTAATTATAGAAGTAAGAAATAGAATAAAATAGAAAAAAAATGAGTGGTGTCACAGTTTCTTTCGATAATTTAGCAAAGGAATACGTAGGTCTAATGTAATATAAACTTAATCAGTACGCCTAATTTTAATAAAATAATTAGCTTGCTTTCTATATGAGAGAGACAGAAAGTGAAACATGCGCACGCCGCACTGTAAGCCGTGATATAGAGATATAGCAAAACGTATCCTTACAACTTTTGGTGTTAATTAAATTAACGCAAAGGGGGCTAGAGAGAAAAAATGCAAATATTTTGCTTTGCAGGTTATAAAATAGATAAGACGTTAAACATTACAACGGAATAAAAAAAATCTTATGATGTCTCAATTATGAAACGTAAATTATTCAACAATAAAATAATAATCTTCCACATCGATAAAAAGAAAATTAAACATGCCGGTGGCAAAACATGCGATGTAAAGTTTTGTTTTCCAAATCAACGGCCATCATTAATAAAATTAACTTTTGATTATACAAATTGAATGTCTTTCATTGAATAATAATCATATTGGAGCTTGCCAAATTGATAATAATATAATAAGGCGAAACGTTATTATCTCGAAATGCGATGATCATTTGTCAGGCGCGCGGTGAGACGAATTTACTTTTATGAACTTCTCAAGTAAAAATATTGATATATTTTCGACTAAATTTTATACAAGGTTTAAAAAGAGCAGAAGCATAACTTTGGGATATGATTATTCAATTTTTTCTTATTTATCATATCCTCCCTTATGTCATATCTCAAAGTTAATTTTACACCCTGATAGAACGTGAATTGTTTTTTGACATTATCTAAATTGAGGAGCATATTACTTAAACTACCAAATAAGAAAAATCTAGTGCTAACATTGATTAGAGTTTAGACAGACCTATTAAATGTCTTGGCTGAAAAAATCAATGTACTACATTTGTAATTAATCTGCAAAACAATGGCCTAAGCTATTTCGCTCAGCCTATTGTGGTGGTCCTCATGTAATGCATAAAGGATTTTGCGTATGAATGCAGTTGTAACCTGAACTGGTAATCAAAGACGTGAAACGCGAATTTATTGTGTGCAGTGTTCCTTGGCAAGTTTATAGCAGACTCATGTGACGGTAGCAATTACTCAGTTCTCGCATAAACTTGGTTTGAGGTACGTACGTACTGCGCGGCGTGTGTGGAAGACTTGGTATGGAACACACCAGTTTTCACCCTTAGTACACAGTGTGGAAGACTTGGTATGGAACACACCAGTTTTCAACCTTAGTACACAGTAATAAAGTTCAAAAGGATGTAGCTACTCACATGTGTGGATGCGTCTTTAAAATCTTTGTCTAACGTCACTGCGGATAGTTTTGCTGTCCCAAACAATGTCATAAAAATATATTTTGGGTTGCCTCACGTCGTGTCCCTTCTAGCCGCTTCCCGTCGCAAAGTGCGTACACTACTTACCCCTTTGATTTGTTATGTAGTTACAACAAAGTACACCGCCTTTGCCCATATAAAGACTTTTAAAGAGACTTTATTGTCCATATTTCTTGTTTAAATTCTTATACCATTGTTACGGGGTTGTAATATCGTGTTTGTTTATAGCATTTCGCAATAGTAAATTGGCATTAGTGTTATTATAGATGCTTCAATGTATTTGTGCAGACGAATCCGTGTATGCCAATATCCTGATGTGCGTCTCTGTCACACAAATTAAAGTGGTTATAGCAGGTCCTGTCTAATTTTAACCTAAACATATGTTTATAGTTTGCGACTTTAAATCCATAGACAGACTATTGACTATATTATCCCGAAGTCGGTAGAGGTTTTATTGTTATAGAATGTATTCGATAATTAAGTGTGATCTTTTAATATTCAGATGAAGGTTGATAAGTGTGCACAATAAGTGAATGAAATGAAACACAATAAATGAAAATTTCGGTGTTTTTGGTTTGTTTACGTTAAATTTAAAAGCACCGCATTGCATAAAATATAAGTTTAAATAATAGAAATAAAATATAGTTAAAAAATCTTTTTTAACATAAAAAAAAAATACAAAAACTCGAATAAGCGAAATACGATCGGATCGGAAAATAACTGTTATTAAAAAACTGTAATTAAAAACTGTATATTAAAAACAAAACTTTTTGTAATGTGATGTTTGACACTAGTGAACTACATTATTGAGTTGATATGTACCAGCTATTTCTTGTGTTTAAAAAACCTTTTAAATACTGAAAAAGAAGCCTAAAATAGTAATCTCCGAACGATAACTTTCAGTGTCAAGTCACGGGCAACAACTAGTTTTCTAATAATTACATTACAAAATTAATGGTCTGTTGCTTCTAATTCCTCAGATATAATTATATTATGATTTGGGTTTCATATCTTATCGCCTTGAGGCATATCATTTTTTTGTTGGTTATTTTCTTCTACTATATTTATCTTCGAATGCTTACTGTTGCCTTTTTGTTTAGAGATCGTTATATCAAAGACTAAACAATAATATATAAGTATACTTTTAGATTAAACACGTATGTCAAGACAATATTATGTTAAGGCCGTGTATCACCAAGCAATGTTAAAGATAACGCCATGTTAAAATACCATGCCATCTCATTCATTGACAGGAAATACGAGAGGGATAACATGCTATTTAATGAAGGAATCACTTTAAGATGTGTTGGTGAAATTAGCACTAAGGGCGTGTTTCACCTAGCAATGTCAAAGTTAATTCTTCGCTAAATATCAATTGTCCCTTTCTTAATTCCTATCAATGAATAAGAAGGCATGGTATTTTAACATGCCGTTAACACACTAACATAAGTTGGTGAAATCGGGACTAAGTATCATGTTAAGGGCGTGTTTCACCAAGCAATGTTTAAGTTAACGCCATGTTAAATATCATGTTATCCTTCTCGTATTTCCTATCAATGAAAGAGAAGGCATGGTATTTTAACATGCCTTTAACTTTAACATCGCTTGGTGAAACACGCCCTTAGACCATGTTGTTAATGGTACTTGACGTTCATCTACATTTTCATAAAAAAATACCGAAGATACTGAAATACATTAGAAACTTCATTACCTGACTTCGGCGAAGAAAAAAGGAAGGGTAATGATTTTGGCAGTCTATGTATATTATATGTATGTATGTATGTTTGTATGTATGTATGTATGTTCCCTCGTAACGGTTAAATTACTGGTCCGATTTTAATAAATAAGGTGTCAATCGATTCCTAGTGATCCCGCGAGTAACATAGGCTATATTACTTTTTGAAAAATTTTGGAGTTTGAAAATTATACCTCAAAAACTATATCCAACAAAAAATGAAATTAAGATAATTGTATCTTGTTTGGTATAAAAAAATAGGTCTTGGCAAATACATCACAAATATGTATTTAAATATTTTATTAATTATTACATTTTATTGTTAATTTCAAAATAAACGTTTAAATGCGGTCGTACAAGACGTAGTTCTCGGAGTTGTTTAGTTACTTACTATGTAATGGTTAGTTTAAGTTTAATGAAAATATATTTGATGAGAAAACAGAAAAATATAAAATAAAAAAAGTTAAAAAACTATAACCCGACTTCGCAAAAAGGGGTCTATAAAGGCTGAAACAAGAAAATAATTCAGTTGAAATCCAGATATGCATAGGTACAAAAATGGTCAAGGTAGAGCCGTGGTCGTACCCGCTAAATAATCTAAGCATAACCTCACACAAAAAAAGAACTTGAAAATTAATAATATTCGTCTGCTATTGAAAAATACAATCACAATAGGAAATAGCAGGTGCGACCACGGCACTACCTTGACCATTTTTGTACCTATGCATATCTGGATTTCAAATTTAATTATTTTCTTGTTTCAGCCTTTTTAGACCTCTTTTTTGCGAAGTCGAGTTATACTTTTTTCACTTTTTTTTTACAGTAGGTAAGTTTTCTAGGGTGCGATTCACAATTTTCGAAAGCTTACTGCGCGGTTATTGGTCAACACTAAACGCATCATCCGTTAATTAGATGTTGCGAGGAAAGTATTAAAATTTGAGTCGATTAAAGCTTTGTGAATCAGGCCCCTGAAGATTTATGAATACAATAACAGTTCCCATATATATAATACAAACTTTATAAATTAACAAAACGTCTATGAATACGTTTTTTTTTTTTACAGGTTTAAAACGTATAGATATTAGATACCATGTTAGATATGTTAGCACTTACTGTACAAATAAATTTATCGGATAAGCAATTTTAGTTAGTGAGGCAAAACCGCGGCTCAGATCTATTCTGCTCGTGAGAATAAAAAACAAAATTACTGCCAATTTGATACTGTATCCTTATGGAGGCTTATGTAGAGTTCATTGCAGCGATATTACACAGACAGATATTTAAGTTGATGCCGCAAGCGTAGTGGTAGCAAAAAATACGCATCTTAGGTGTAATGTGTTTGTACAAGTTTCTACATGAAAAGGTAAAAATCGTATGTACATGTAAACCGTCTTCCAAAGTATAATATGAATATTCTTAATATTAGAACTGAAAAGTTTTAAATAATTATTATACTCGACATTGTTTTAATCCATTAAAAATTTAAATATTATTCTATACAATCGTCATAAGTAATTTTGAAATTGGTAACTCGGTTCCAATTCAGTAAAATATTGTTTGTATTAAAAGTAGGTATAGTAAGAAAATAACTATTTTTCCACATATATATATTCATCGATCAAGAATTCAGTTACAACATAAATATTACAATAATATTAATAACAATTTTATTAAACAAATAATTTATCACAATGTTATTCTATAAAAATTAGACTCACAATAATAATAGTAGTACTAAATTGTATTCGTAACGTCATATTATTGTAAAAGTTTTATCTATCCTGGGTTGAAGGGTCTCTGTAAATATGTCTGTGATTACCGCCCTAATGACTATCTGCTCGGTAGAGTTTTGCGCCCGGCTCAAATTGGCACGACTTTTTATCGGAAAGCTTGTTATTGTATGCATATTAACGTCATTACAAACCGATTATGGACGTTTTTATTTAATACTATTTCCGAATTGATATTATTGTATTATTACTTATGCACTATTAATATACAATAATAATATTATGTACTACCTAACTGTCCCCGCGACTTCGTTCGCGTGGTTTTAGAGCGACTTAAACCGTTTATGCATCGCATGCAATGAAAGTCTCCCTGTTTTTTGCAACATTTCTTACTGACGCTTCGCTCCTATTGGTCGCAGCGTAATGTTATATAGGCTAAAGCCTTCCTCTATAAATGGCCTATCCAACAAAAAAAATTTTTTCAAATCGGACCAGTAATTCCTGAGATTAGCGCGTTTAAACAAACAAACAAACTTTTACGCTTTGTAATATTAGTATAGATAGTGCCAAATACCAATATACGTTGACATAGCATAATAATAGCATAATAATAGCATAATAATAGCATAATAATAGCATATTATGCTATGTCAACGTCAACGGTAGAGTGCAATACAAAGCTCTTTCGCACACAATTTCCTTTATTACTTTAGAATTCGAAGTTGCAAAATCCTTTACATTAGAAACACAGGTTTACATCGTCATAAAATATCAAAATTGTGTAAATCTTCAAATGAGAATATTTCGCTGAAATAAAATAAACATACTTCAAAGGCGTTACTAATATCTCCCTAACAAGACTGACGGTTGGCGATATTATGATAGCATGTATTTATACACATAATTAGTACTTGAATTAGTTTATACTTTGTGTCTTACCGACATTTATGACACAAAAGGAATACATTTCAAATCTGTCTACCGTTTATTTGTTTTATTATTTTAGTAATATTGTGTTTCTCGAAATAGTATAATTAATATTATACAATTCAAAATGTTTCAACAATTAATCTATTTATAAGTGTATGAGCTATAGCCAGTGATCGTTTTTTTTTAATTGAAAAATAGAGCATAGGTAGGTACTGTTTGCAATAGTGAAAAGCACACGTCATAGAATTAATAAGTCGGTCAGATTTATTATGGAGTAAAAACCTGATCGATTATATCGGTCCTACAAAAAGTATGATACACCCCTAAAATGGCATTGACTGTGTAACAACATACTTCCAAAGTAATATAATATACAAATAATTAAAATTTAAATGTCTGTTTGTAACTTTCAATTAGCAATGTTTCTCTAAATGCATATGACAATTTGAAGGATACTGAAAACAGAAATGCAATTTTTAAAAAATTGTCTGTCTGTCTGTAGCACGTCCGTTTGTTCCGGCTAATCTCTAGAACGGCTGGACCGATTTTGACGAGACTTTCACTGGTAGATAGCTAAAGTTATAAGAAGTAACTTACACTACTTTTTATCATCATCATGATTGCGTTACACCACTCATCCACATAATGTATCTCTATTTATATTAAGTAAGTTTAGTTTTCAATATTGTTGATACTAATGTAATATGACTGTTGAAAAATGTTTTTATTTTTATTATTTATATTTTTATTATATCATCGTTAATAAACTATAGTGATCTCTGGATAGGCTTAATCGATAATGATGGAATCTTTCACGGGCATTCAGTGGTTGTAGGAAGTAATTTTTCAGTCTAATCCAAATCAATAGACCAGAGTCCGCGAGCGAAGGCGCAGGCAAAAACTAGTTAAAGCTAAACTAAGAAGCAGGCTTCGGCCAATTAATTACCAATTATAATCCAATATAGCTGATCCCATGCTTATCCACACTCTAAGTGTATTAAGCGTAAGTGGTGATTACGTATTACCGGAAATCGAGAATATCGCTTTATTTGATGCAATTGATACCTACATGATACATCATTGTATAATATGTTATGGAGCAGGTATACATCTGGACATTATAAACAACGCGGGAGCATTTGAATCTTTGAATAGTTACTATCAAATTGCATTATCGTAATGGACAGTTTTCATAATGACCGGACATTATATATACTAATATAATAAAGCGGAAGAGTTTGTTTGTTTATTTGTTTGTTTAAACGCGCTAATCTCAGGAACTGCTGGTCCGATTAGTTTTTTTTGTTGGATAGTCCATTTATAGAGGAATGCTATAGGCATTATAACATTACGCTGCGACCAATAGGAACGAATCGTCAGTGAGAAATGTTGCAATAACGGGGAAAAATTATTCACATTTGAGGACTTTCGTTGCGTGCGCTGTATAAACGGTTTAAGTTACTCAAAAAATATGAATGATAGAATTATTCCGTTTTAATAATCTTAATAACAAAAACTCAACGTGAGCAATCAAAAGATAATCGCGATAGTGTTGCCGACAACCACGCGAACGAAGTCGCGGGCACAGCTAGTGTAATATATAAATGCAAAATTTATTACTTATTCCATACTAAATACAATTAAATGTCGTTCTATTTGAAGAGTTAGATATGTATGTAATGAATGATGCCTATAACCAGTGGCAAGGTATATTGAAAACGTCTATATCAGTATTATGCTCCATACTAATTTGTACGCGCAAAATGACATTCCATAGGAACCGTACATTTTGCAGCGGTATAAAGTAACCTATGTTTAAATCCAGCATGTAAACTACTACCATAAGAAATTTCATCAAAATACCTTCAATAGTTAATGCATGTGCAACAAACATACATCCATATATTCTTACAAACTTTTGCGTTTATAATATTTGTAGGATAGGAAGTAGGATAATAAAATAAAAAATTTATTCATAGCTCGAAACACAAATGAGCATAATATTTTTATATTATGTTTTTTTACTTTATGCTATACATTTTTTTTAATCATAATATTTTTCTATTTGTACTTAATGTTAGTTCGCACCGTAACGCGACTTGGCACGAAATTTTAGAAAGCAATTGTAAATTCAAAATTGAACTTTATTTACTACACACTACGTTTCATTGAAAAAATCGAATGTAAAGCTGTGCAGTGTCAGCTGATATACTAGTTTTATAAATTTTTTCTCTCTGAATGCAACATAGACAGATTTTTAACCGAGTTCCAAAAAAGAGGTTTCTCAATTCATATACAAGGTTTAGGGAGTAGAGTATACTGTGATAGTACTATTTAGTGTATGTTTTAGTGAATTTTACGTTTGTATGAGAAATGCCCCAACATCATAAAGGAGAAAGCCCACTCTCCATAGTGTCTCAGGCCCAATGTGGACATCAAAAAATCGCATTAAAAATGAGTGTTCTAAAATGTTAATAGTATTAGATATCTGAGAAAAAAACTTAAAATGCCGCCATTATTGTAGAAATATTTTTTTTTTACTTTTTGTCTATTTTATTTTCAAGGCCTTTTCCGACTTTTCAATAATTTATAATAGTAAGATATAATAAGATAGCCCTTGTTGTAGTGCAAGACTTTCAGTTATTGGTACCCAGCAATTGTGGCAAACAAGATTATCGCCTGACACCTGAAACATAATATTAACATTAATGTTAAATATTTTCAACCGTAAATCTTTAACGATTACACCATGATGACGAAATAATAGAAACATTTTATTATAATATTATGATTACCTGCTGCCGTGCAACCCAGTGCTGTATGACACTTAATTCTTCAGGCTCTAAAATACAGTTCTCGGTAACATTATTACCACAACATATTATACAATGTTCTTCAGACATTTTGGTATGCACATTGCACAATCAAATAGCGTAATCCTTTAATCCAGGGCTAAGTAATCGTAGTAGGAGCGAACAAAACTAGTAAAACAATGCCAAAGTCATACGTGAAAAGCCGAATCAAGTTCAGGCAAAAAAGCCAGATTGCGGTGAAAAAAATCGAAAACAAAACAAAACCCATCTTTGAGCAACATGCGAACGGTCGAAATCATTCGTTTGAAAAATGACATTTCAGTCATCAGTGTTGCCGCTTGTCGCAAAAAAATTGAAATCGATAAATCGATTACGGAAAAAATAATCGATATAATATGACTTTTTATTAATCTTTATCGCTTAATAGTAACAAACGTAAACGTTGGTTTTAAGATAAATGTTTTCTTTTGATTAATTATTTACAGAATTACCAACAGTGACCCGTTATTTGTATTTTACATGAGTTTATTTTATTTGTTTATAAATCGATATTCGGATTGATTGATTAGAGTTTTATCATCGGGTAACATTTCACCTCAACGTTATAATTAGGTTCCAAATAATCCAATAAAATTCCTTTTTTTATTGGAACATTACTGATTATAGCGGCGGCTATTTTAATGTTATCAAAAATCATGTCTCTTTATGGTACATTTCTAGAGAAATTAAGTCTTCTTAAGACGGCTGTCCGCTCTGGGCCTGAAATGGGCTTTCTCCTTTCCTCAGACAATAATTTAACATAAGTACTCTTTCAGCGCTGGTACTTTCACAGTAAACTCTATATACGGGATCCATATACCTTAAAGTATTATCACTCATTATTCTAACAGCCTGTATAACTACTATTAATCACCAAAAAATGTTTAAGTGTCCCTAATACTGCAATAGCATCAACGTAACGTTAGACTTTTGAAAGCCTTTTAATACAATCTGTTGGTCGTAAAAATAAAGTATCTGACGTTAAGTTTTGGTTTACCTACTGCTTTCAGTTTATGAGGTTTTTACGAGTCATACTCGCTCGCTCTATACACCCGAATTTTCATAAAATCAATGGCTTGTGAAGGAAAATGCTTAGATGAATACGAAGATTCGCTGCCTTTAAGCTGTTTTTTTTATACAGAAGCACTAAAATACTGCTACAAAAGATCTATAAAATTTTAAAATTCTCGGTATTAACATTACTTTATCTTTGTAATATCCAGTAAACTTAAGAATCATTTGATGTAGCAAACGATAGTAAAAGGAATAAAATGTTCAGTTTATCAACAGTGTCTAAATCGGACTCTGTGGTCTAGTGTTTCTTAGCCTCGCTCTCGCTGATCACCTGATTGTCTGACAAGAAAGATGATCCATGCGTCGGATGGGCATGTTTGTTGTGTTTTTACATAAAAATGCTGCGCCTGTTCTCTCGCCAGTCGGTTTACCGTCCTACTGGGTTCTGAGAGTAAAAGGAAGAGCTAGTGTATTTGTGTATTGCGCACACACTTGGGCACTATAAAATAAATCCTGCGTCAAAATCGGTGAGGGGAGCTATTATTATTATTATTAAATCGGACTAGGTACACAACTTATGTTTACCAACAAACAAAGCACCAACCTCTCGTTGGCGCAGGCTGCAATTTGAATATTTTACAGGCTGTGAAGCTAGATTAAGGTGCATAAAGTGGTAACATCGTCGGCCGACAATGCTCCCTTATTGCTCAGGTCTTAAATTGTGGTGTGGTTCCATGCAAGTGCGCTCGACGTAAATTATTGTGCAATGTGACGCCGTACACGTG
Organism: Celastrina argiolus; assembly: GCA_905187575.2. Lineage (NCBI taxonomy): Eukaryota > Metazoa > Arthropoda > Insecta > Lepidoptera > Lycaenidae > Celastrina > Celastrina argiolus. The sequence goes on from LR994589.1 coordinate 11,452,763, forward strand.
TGCACTGTGCACCCCGCTTTAGGCCTTGTTTGGAAAGCCTGGGCCATTGAATTATTAAATGATGTCATGTAAGCCGGTAGCTTAGACTATAATAATAAAATAATCACTTCAAAGGCTGTATTAGTAGTGTATTAGTAAAAGTGTGTGGGAAAAGTTAAAACATTTTGATACCTCTGACGTATTTGTCGAAAATGTAAATATCAACTATGTACTATTTGTGCGAGCTGTTTGCCGCCATATTTGTTTTGGTGACTACTAGCGCTACTGCGGGAAAAATGATCTAAATTCACACTGATGATTTTCACATCACAATTACCTGACTGATTTTACGTCCGTTCTGTTAAAAGGGCTTTGGTACAGTCCGCTAACTAGTTGGACGTTGAGTGACACTTGTTCAATAAACGTTCGGCCTAGTCAATGAATTTAATGTCGTCATTCAATAAACGCGCTAGACATTTATTCAAATAGCTGATTCAATTAGATGACTGCGACATATCTAACAATTAGCTCACCGCATAAACTCGTTGATTGTCGACAAGGTACAATATGACAAAAATAGTTTTTGTATAATATGTCAATTATTGTAGTAATAATAATATTATTATACTCTAAGTTATATTATAGTTTTAGTGCGCATAATAATAACACACTAGCTGTGCCCGCGACTTTGTTCGCGTGGTTGTCGGAAACACTATCGTGATTGTCTTTGGTTTGCTCACGTTGGTTTTTGTTAATTTTATATGATTATTAAAAAGGAATAATTCTTTTATATATTTTTTTTGAGTAGCTGAAACCGTTTAAGCAGCGCACGCAACGAAAGTCCTCAAATGTGAATAATCCCCGTTTTTTCAACATTTCTCACTGACGCTTTGCTCCTATTGCTGACACACAGCGTAATGTTATATAGCCTAAAGCCTTCCTCTATAAATGACTATCTAACAAAAAATATTTTTTCAAATCGTACAAGTAGTTCCTGAGATTAGCGCGTTTAAACAAAGAAACAAACAAACTATTCCGCATTATAATATTTGTATACCTATATTATTATTCTGGGCACTAAAACCTCATGATCTATTTAACACGTAAACACAAAAGAAAGTACCAACGGCAAAGTGGCAAAGGCCAACACTATTATCGACAGGTTTGGAACTAGTCATGAACTTACACCTCTCAACACGAGTTCATTTTAAAACGAACCTTTGATATACAGAAAAAAGCATTGAACATGTCTATGTTGCCGTGGGTACTGTTATTCGAAATTACGACTTGTGTTTATTATGGCAATCATTTCGGTCGACGCGAGAGCAAGTGCATCTACACAGTTATTATATTTTAACAACTTCAATCATTGTTTTCACATTGATAAGCACGCGATATTAGCTACGTAATTTATGTATTCGCCGGTAAATAAGGTTACGTTTCGTTTGCAACGAAATGTAGGTGATAGCTAGCGAAATAGCAGATTGATGAATCTTATACGTGATAGTGAAATACCGACATTTGCATGTTTTGATATAGCCATCACTATTATCTTTATTATCGTACGTCAGTTTAGTGTTAACATCATTCCCACACAGTTCAAAAGACCATAGCCGGTTATATAATTTAATTTTTAAGCTATTGCATAGCTTTTATCGCGGGCTTGAGCTGTGCCTAACTGCCTAGTGCCTAACACGAAGATCGGCCGCGCGTTCGCATAACATGTGCAATAATATAATATAATATAATATAATATAATATAATATAATATAATATAATATAATATAATATAATATAATATAATATAATATAATATAATATAATATAATATAATATAATATAATATAATATAATATAATATAATATAATATAATATAATATAATATAATATAATATAATATAATATAATATAATATAATATAATATAATATAATAGCAAAATCTCCAATAGATAAGCCGTACATAGAGTTTTAGCAAGACGTATTAACTGTAGTAACGACATGCCATTATATTTATTGTTCATTGTGCATTTTTATCTAACCATGGTTTACACTTATGAAGTAGTCGTCGCCTGGTATTTCTAGTTTTTTTTTTCTTAAAAAGACTCAAGACGCAGTTGGTAAGGTAGAGAGTGTAGAGACGACCTTTTGTCCTCTTCAGTTTGAACCCATTTTATGTTATTCGGGACGGTTTTAAAAATTGGATTCGGCATGTTAAAATCTCGTTGCGAACCACGATACACTTCGTAATTTAAATTTTGCAATTAAAATGGCGGTAAAAGTTGATTTTACGATTTTAGTAACCGATACAAAGGAATCGAATAATTGACTCAAATCGTAATCAGAAATACGTCGGGCTACCACAAACGAATTAAACAATCGATTTAAGCGTTCACTTAATTACGAAATTAATGTCGGAATGAACATACACCCACAAACCAATTTAATGCCTGTACAACCACTATACGCAGATTGACTTTATATGTATCTAGAAATTAACCATATTTAGATATTTATGTAGTTAATAATATGTTCAAGGGGCCTATTACAAGCTCTTCATTCCAGCCAGTTTACGCGATACAACATGACTGCCTGGAATTTTCGTAGATCACATAATAACGGCGTGATGACAGTTAGTTAGCGGACACGTGACACTTGACTTGCTTCCGAATGTCACTTTCAGACAACCAGGGGCCTTATTACGCAACTTCTGTGGCTTTCACGACCGTGGACATCAACTGACATTGTGACGTTAAATTTTTTTAAAACACGATTTAATATGATTTTTTTAATGATTTTATCAAATTAAAAGTGTTTTAAAAAAGATTTAACGTCACAATGCAGTTGATGTCCACGGTCGTGAAAGCCACGCAAGTTGCGTAATCAGGCCGCAGACTAGGTTGGATCAATTCAGAATAACATGTCGCTGTAATATGAAAAAGAACAAGGCAGTTCAAGACCGTATTGAATTGCCTGGAACCAGGCTGGTATTGTAAAAGATCATAATACGGCCCCAGTAATACTTCATTAGTTCTTGCATTACTGCTCTTACGTTAGAAATAGTAACACATGTTATCATAATATCATCTAGTTATACGTGTGAAAAGATAAATATTAATAGACCAAGCAGGAACATTTAAAAGCTCCGTAAATTAACCTTACTTTAATTTTTCATTACTGCACTTACCTTAGAAATAGTAAACATTGTAATATCATCTCGTTATACGTGTCAAAAGGTAAATATTAGTAGACCAAGCAGAAACATTTTAAAGCTCCGTAAATTAACATTACTTTACTACAGCGAATTATACTTGATGATTACTTTACTAAGACAAATGATAGTTGTACGAAAAGCATAACAGCGCTTATAGGTACTTTCGTGTCCTTTACTCTACGGAGCTTTTAATTGTTCCTGCTTAGTGAAATATTATGAAACATACGTCTATCTTAATCAGTACAGCCCTTTAGTCAATTAAAAAACAATCTTAAACATATAACAGAAAATATAAAATATAAACTTATTAAACCAACTTTATAATAAAATTAATAAACATAATTTATTTAAATCCAATTACTCTACATGCATCTTCGTATTGCCTATACAAACACTTTGTCCACTCAATTTGATAATCCAGTATGATGTACTTTAATCCATAATGTGAGATCACTTGATTCATGTTAAGAGGCAATCACACTAGTGCACTCGAGCCACCTGTTCGGGTGACGTTAATTTTCGTTCAAGTGTTTCATTATGTTATTATGTTAAACATAATACTACTAATGTATACGTTTCGATTCTATGTGATACAAATGTAAACAAATTCCAAAGTGGTCGGTTATATTCCAATTTATTGTCACCAATTATTTACCTATCTAATTTTTTGCTACCATAATTATTGTAACCCTATTAATAACCTTAGTAATAGGGTTTCACAACTATTTTTTTATGATACATATTTAATGTAAACAGTACGCTTTATCGATATTTATTTATTTCCATACTAATCTATTTTTGTATGAAAATAATTAAAATTAGTAGACACTTCTGTTATAGCTATTAACTAGGAGCCGAATAATATTTGTGATAAAAAGGATATATTGGATCGAATTGACAGATCTCCTCTTTTTTTGGAAGTCTGATAAAATTGCCCATATTTAATTTCTGGTCTGCTCCCTCTTATCAATCTCTACGCCCCCCTAGATCTCAGTGGTTGGTAACTCATGCTCTATAATGATTTCAGAATTAAAGGTTTTAGCGACAAATCAAAATATTTCAAAGAGATTTGTGGTCCCCAAACTACAAATGATAGAGTCACTGCGGCCCATTTAACACGAGGCTTGAGAGTTCCCTAATTACTAGAAATCTGTTCCCGACAATGGATTAAGGCTTGGACTATATTGCTCGGAATCTCCCCGCCCGGAGTGCTGCATATAGAACTCTGGGCTAATACAATAGAGTTGAAAATTGAATAAACAATTTATTTGTCAAATTTTACTTTGACATAATAATATGTATTATGACACGACGCTCTTGTGTTCGATTTTTAACTCGTTTGTATTAGCGCAGAGTAGACATGGGCGCCAATCAAAATTTGGCGTCTGCGACGCGCCGACAGTGTAAGGTCGGCGTGGCAGCGCCACGCCGGCGTTTTCGGCGGCGGCGGCGTCGTCCGAAATCGGCTCGCCGTGGCGGACCCGGCGCGGCGCCTAAGTCTAGCGCAGAGTTATATACTCAGATTCACCTAAATTAATATACATAACATTTTCTAAATATTATCTGCGTTCTTGCGATTTTCTAGAATTCTATTGCAATACAATAGAATAAAAAATCGGATACACAATTGAGTTGTAAAATTTGTCAGTGACTTGACGCTCATCTGTTCAATTTTGAGCTCAATTGTAACGATCTTAATTTTCGGTCTTCCGAATTCCGGGGTACATAATCCCTACCTAAGACTTAAATTTTGTTGTTGCTCTGAATTTAATTATGAGTTATGTCAGAAACTTACAGAGCCTAGTTGTCACGTCGCAAATGACAATAATTAGGCTGGTACAGTTAAAATTGGTTTTTAGATTTATTTGACTTTAAGCTGATCTTAAAAGTAGAGTCGAAACGTCAAATTTTTTACATCTATACATATAAATAAAATTGAAGTGTATGGTTGTAACTTTCAAATGGCAACGTTTTACTAAATGCATATGACATTTTAAAGGATACTCGAAACGAAAATGCAATAAAAAAATTTTGTCTGTCTGTCGGCCTGTCTGTTTGTTCCGGCAAATCTCTAGAACGGCTGGATCGATTTTGACGAGACTTTCATTGGTAGGTAGCTAAAGTACAAGGCGTTACTAAGGCTACTTTGTTCCATCGTCATGATAATCATCGTTAATAAACTATAATGATCTCTCTGAATATGCTTAAGAGATATTGATGGAATCTTTCACTGGCATACGGTGATGCCGCGGGCAGAAGCTAGTATAACACAATATTCATTTCTAACATTACATTAATAAGGTACAATTTTGAATTTTTTAAATATGGTTACAAACGTAGACACGCGTGACAAACGAAGACGCTCGTTATTATATTTCGAAAATGATAATGTGTACATGGTAATATTAGAGGTGAATATTATGTTTGAACGCAAATACTTTCAAGTAAATGTCTTGGATAGTTTTCATTTACATAAACAAAGTAGTAGGTTAAGAAAAAAGTTCGTCTCAAATTAAGTAAGCACAATTTTTTTTTCCAAAACCTAGCATGTTTTGATACCTTAAATGCCTTAACACAGTAATAATAGAGATGAATATTGTGTTTGATCCTCGAATACGTTTAGGAAACCTTTTGGATGATTTCCATTTGATGCTGTTTGATGTGCAAAGTTTGTGTCAAAAAAAAACAAAATAATTCGTCTCAAATTTTGTAAGCACAATTTTTTTTCCAAAAGCAAGCAAATTCTGTACCTTAATTGTTCAAAGTCTGGTGCCAAAACGGAGGTACAAATTGCGATAAAATCCGCAACAAATTATACAAGTCCGACAAAATAATTTAAATTAATGGAAGCGCATTCTTACTAACGCTCCGCTAAGATGTCTTAAACGAAGTTACAAATTAAAGCTGACATTTCAATTACATTCTTGTGCAACTACAGACTTAGGACTTACGGTACAACTTTTCGTTAGACTTTTAACAATAGTTAAATACAGAGCAATGTTGACTTGCGTTAAAATTACTAAGCCGATTTTGATGCAGTCTTCAGCTGTTTGTGTGCGATTAGAGATTGTTTTTACAATCAATTACTACAAATTATATGCGATGAAACTGAGACGATAATATGCGTTTTTAACCGACTTCAAAAAAAGGAGGAGGTTTCTCAATTCGACCGTATGTTGTTTTTTATGTTTGTTCGCGGATATCTTCGTCGTTTAAGAACCGATTTTATATTTTTTTTTTTTGGGTTGTGTAGGGTATGATTCAAAAATTTATTTTTTGCTTTTTAGTTTACCATTTGAAGTCGTTTTTTTGTTTGATTTGCTTTTAACACCATGTCACGTATTTTCATAAAAATTACTAGTCCCATTTTGATGCGATCTTCATAGGTGGATTTAATCTCAATACTATTTTGATGTAGTTTTTTATTTTGTAGACCGGTTTGATAACAACTCACCAGGGTGAGTGCTACTACTTTTATTTGTATTTTTAGTAAAAATATGTGTAAAACCAAAACTACTTGACTAATTTTGATGCGAGTTTATTTTGTTTCTTTTCGGCCTTTTAGCAACAGCAGGTCTTACAGAAATATTGATACAAAGGGCTCTTGCAACAAGAGCTTGTATAAAGTTATTGAGGGGTCACTTTTTCCCTGACTCTAGGATATAGGATATACTGCCAAAATCATCACCCTTTCTTTTGGCTGCGCCGTAATCGGGTAAAAATAATAAGTAATTACAACGAAAATAATTATATTAGCGGTTGATGTGGCTAATGTAATTATTTCCGTATAATATAATATTAAATGAAGTGATAGACACGTATCTCTAGTCTTTAGTTTATTAGTAGTTTTATTACTATTGAAAGCCTGGCTGATATCAAACTGCGTATGTGAAGTAAAACTCATTATTGCATCGTAAATGCACCGTAAGTCGAGTAATTAAAACAGTTATCTTAAGTTATTATTAAGCGCCATCTTGTGTTTTCATCGGAAACTTTTTGTTGGGTTAAAGTGTATGCTAGTTTAAAGGTAGTATTTTTGTTGACTTTCCGAAAATAGCTTGTTAAGTTTAACTTGGAAATAAAATTTTTTGAATTTGAATTAAAAAAATCCTTGAGCCCTGAACGAACGTCTTGCATCATAATACTTTTATTAGACCAAGGTGAAGCTAATAGAAAAAATCATTACCCTACCATTTAGCTTCGTAGTATATAATTATACAGTGTGTAAAAAGAAGTCACTATAACTTTGAGATACGATTATACTACCTTTCCTGATTTTGGAAATGTATTATTTTGTTATTTTATTTGTCAAAAACTAACAATTTTTTTTCCTTTTTTACCATTTCTTAATTTAATGTCACAAGAATAACGCAGCAAAAAAAATTAATTAACTTTTGTAAAAAAAATAATACATTTTTAGAATCAGAAAAGGTAGTATAATCATATCCTAAAGTTATAATGACAGTTCTTTACACCCGTTATAATCAAATTGTAATATAGTATAAGTATAAAGTATAGCTTTTTTTTATTAATATAATAACTTAGAATTTATATAGTTATACAAAGATAGGGTACATTATATTCTGAGAAACATTGTGTTAACTATTCAACTAGCATTATTTGGTGAATACCAAACACAATTGCAAAATGTATCGGGTTCACATAACAATAAGCCATTATCAAGTATTTCGATACCGTATTAATTTTACATAACTATGATTCACTATTCAGCTAATTAGCCCAGTCGATTATCAGACAACGTTGTTTCATAATAAAATTATCATAAAATGCGTATTACCACTTCACTTAATTTAAATTATACATGCGCTTTATAAAAACGAGATTACTATGCGTATAATGTACATTTGAACAACGGGCATTCGAATACGAAAATTGATGATTACAGGAATGTGAAAACTTGACAATCACATTGTTTTTCGACACAGACAAAATTACTTGCAGTTTTGCTACTGTAAAATATTAATTTTAAAAATTATAAAACTAAAATATAATATCAAGCAAAAACGTATTTTTTCTATTTATAAGATTAATATTTATAGCTTTTTGAATATTTTTAAGATTCTCGAAATTATATAGACAACATCACATATTTGGAACATAAATAATGAATTATTTACGTAGTTTCTTAATAACAATCTCATAGCAAAACAAGTTCAGAAACGTATGAGTGAAATTGAAGAAACGTGAAGTTTCTTCAATTTCGTGAACAATTAACAAACTCAATGTTAAAAGGCATCAAAAGCATTAAATTAGTAAAGGTAAGCCTGTAAACATAAATGGCAGCGTAATGAGCGGAATTTACATATTAAACGGAAATAAATTGATGCTTTTTGTTTATGTTTAGGCTTAAACAAATTCCACTAAGAGAATTGATAGAATTTAGAATGGAACAGCTATTTGCAATTAGTTTGGCCGCGGCGTCGAGTTTGATAATGAAATTAAGTTTGTTCGTATGTAAATGTTTAGGTATACTTGCTTCAGGATTGTTAGTGACGTTATGTAATTAATTATCTATTCTAATTGAATGTGTGTCAACTTTGATGTTTACATCGCATGCTTTTGGAGTCTCTTTTATCGCGATTATAATGATTTTATTATACTTATCCAGTTATAGTTTCATATTGTAATTTCTTTCATTGTTTTTTTTCCTATGCTAAGGGCTGTTTACAAGAAATAATTTCATAACGAACGGTTGATCCGATTTTAATGCATCATTTGATTTAAAGAGACTTGTAATAATATTTTGAGTTAAGTATAGGTTATATAGTTCGCGTAGTCGGGTTGCAGTTTTAAAACTTTTGATTGTTTGCAAATATTACACACAAAATATCTAAGAGCTTTGGATCAGACAATCTTTGCTTTTCCGGTAAAGGTTTTGCTTTTAATTGCACTAGATCTTTAAGGGTAGAATTTTCAATCCGGTATCTTTTATCTGTCGATTAAACATGTGACTTCGACATATTTTGTTTCACACAAAATCTGTCAGTCATATATTCCTTATGTAAAAGTTATCTGACGATTGAAAAATCAGCCCCAATTCAATTTCTTAAATACTTAATCGTTTCTCCTATTTACTAATTTGTAGGATCCACCTTCAAGTTACATACGACATGCTGCGACACCCTCGTTATTGCATTACACTTATAACAATTAATTTGTATGTTCGGAATGTGTTTTATCAATTACATAATTTGTATTCCTCTGACTCCTCAGGTGGTATTAATTAAGATATAGCTTTTATCACCTACTCGCTGTGCCTGGAATGTATTTAAACGCTTGTTTTGAAGTTCAGCTTAAAACACATCGCGAGATTGATATTTTGATGAGAAATTCCTTTTTTTATTTGTTTTGTCCATAACGTTTACTGCTAAGATATTTGACATAAATTTTCTAGTTCAAACATTTTTTATAATATTATGTGTAGGTTTTCAGTTTTTTTAACATTTCTAGTATGATGTGATTATATTTGATTTGTCATGTGATGTAATGAGAATATTGGGAGTATTTTCTTTAAATATTATTTAACTTTTTACTACTCCCTGTGTCATTTTTAAACGGGCATTGGCCCACTTCACATTCCTACTACTGCAACTCCTGTAAGCCAGGATCGACAGCGGTAACCAACCACGACTTACTTTATGATCTCAGGTGTGCCCGAAGGACAAGCTACACAACAAACCCTTTATTCAAGGAAGTATTCCAGTTTCCCTTTCCAAGCAAAGTGGGAGACAGTACAAAATTGTAACGACCCAAAAGTACAAATTTAAGGGGAACCACCACGGGAATATAGATTACTTTATCACTGTAAGATAATTATGAGTTTATTTCATTTATTCTGAATTTATTGTGAAGTTAATTAATGTTTCTAATAATAATTATGGCAGAAACGTGTCATAGTAAGTTACAAAATGCTACGTACATTTCACACATTTTCAAATATAAGGCAGTAAATTTAATAACAATTAACACAGAAACCGGTAGAGTGTAAATGTATTCGTATAGTCTAATGCGGCTATCACACGAGGCTAGCTGCAGCGTCGTCTCACGCGTACCTAATCATCTCTGTTATGAGTTCCACATGTACGTGCAACGACCGCCGTGTTATTTACGCGTTCTTACTTTTATGAAATCTTAGAATGGATAAGACAAAGCATTTAGCCCATGCTATCCCACCGCTGGGCTAAATCTTCTCTAATCTTGTTGCGCTGGCTGATGTGCATCCAGGTCGTCAAGCCTTTAAAATATCGACAGAAATTATTCAACGATATGTTTGTGGCGAAGCGTGACGTTACGTCACCGATACGATGTTTTACTCGCCTAAGCCACAAGTATGGGTAGTGATTTTGGTAGTCGATGTATTGCCTGTTTATTCTATCGTTGCGCCTAATATAATGGCTCCATTTAAATACCTAGGCAAATGTCAATGGATTTATAATAATGGCTCACCATAACCAATAACATAATTTACGATTATACCTAGTTTAGGTAATTTTACTCTTTATATTATGCCTATAATAATAGTTTATAAAGGCAATAATCATAAAAAATAGGCAAGGTATATCCACACGAATCGTTCACGCATTAATGTTACCGCAAAAGTAAGAAACTCGACTTTATCGTAGTTTTCTCAAAAAGTGGCTCTTTGCAGACATTTGCACGGAGGAGTTTTCAACACAACGCAATTGAATTATTATAAGTTGGGAGTTGCGGAAGTGTTCTGTGATAAACATTTGCCGTGACATCAGCGGTTCAAAAATTAAATTTTCAAACACTTTTAGAATTTTCAAGTTGATGGTTTTTGCACGCCAGAGCTCTCATCAAATATTCTCCTTGCTGTTTAAGCTTAAGGTTTAATATAATATGAACGGAAGGGAAGATTCGTCAGTTGACTAACATATTTTGAGACAGTATAACTACACTATACTATTATACAGAATAACGTAATCAACACTTTTGAATGTGTCTCGATATGACAACAATGTATGGAATCGAATAAATCTACAAAGTATTATAATATTAACGTTAAAAATACAGAAAGTTAAGAATAGAATATAACTATCCAGGGAGGAAATAAGAGTCGCGTAGACCTCTGTTTCTGTATACAAAAACGTCCGTTGTGTTTCCTCTTAATAGTATCCTTGATACTTGCAGACTTATTCCCGAGTCCCGACACAATCGAGAAACGAATCAGTTCGATCTCAACGGCTTTTGGTGTTTTATTTGGTGAGAAATCATGACTTTTTGTTATCAGGACCATATGAATCTACTGAAAATGAATATAAACAAACGTCAATTTTTTTCGGAAATACGCGGCACGATCGAATCTGAATCAAATCGAATCGTTTGGAGAGTAAGACCCCTGTTTAGAACGCAGCGTTCTTAAATCGATAGGATATCCTGAAACAATTCTTATAATTCTAAAAATAACTGCAACAAGACGTGTTTAAACTGTGGCACTTCTCGATTCGCCATTTCAAAGCCATCGAACTAGAACGAAGAGTGCTCAGAAATAATGATATTATGTTCACACTGTTCGAAGTGCAGCATATCAAACTTTAAATAACACACTTTGTACGTTATAACGATCTTAACCTACACTTTTTTAATTATATAACCGTGAGAACGAGATTCATTATCATGATCAGCGTTTCTCTTTCTGAATTGCTAAGTATCTGACGACTTCAAGACAAATGTCTCATTTAGTAGTCTTTTTGAGATCTGCGAGACTGTATAATATTTGAAGATAACTAAGCAGAGAGAGACATCTTGCTCCTTATAAATTTATTTTTTGAGGATGGAACAGGTTTGTGATATTTCACACGAAATCTTAAAAACTGATTTTGATCAAATGTGGTATGTAGAAGCTTAGGCTCTGCACATAAATCAGAGTCTTTTTTTTTTCTTTTTTTTCATGCCCAAAAAGTACAGTGTTTCCGTGGAAATTTTGTAAATTTACACAGGCGGATCCTGATCAGGATCAGGCCAAAACTTGTCTACAAAAACGGCTGCAATGAATGCTAGTTATCTAAAAACTAACTAGTTACTCAAATAAATAATGTGACAAATTAAACACAAACACAAAGCTTATCGGAACGCAATCTCACGAATTACATTTAAATCATAATCCAGAGGAATTTGAACCGCAAGTAAATTAAACACACTCGTAAGCAATTCATATCAACTCGATCCCGCATTAACTTCGAAGCTACCACGAGCTCGATTTCGGAATTAAAAATTGTTTCGAATTAAAAAATTGCATAAAGATACAACATTTATTCAGCATTTTACTTAGTGTGCTTAGTCACATAATAATAAAAGCCTAAGGGTTTTACTTCACGATCATAATAATATTATGTTGCAAAATAAGTTTGATGTAATTTATTATAATTTATAACTTTTAGTGAGCTACAAAAATGTTTAATTTTTTTTATAAATAATAAAAATAATAATAATATTATAAATAATAATAGTAATAATAATATAAATAATAATAATAATAATAATAATATAAATGGCAGACGCCATAGTCCTTCCATAGTCTTAGATACCCTGTCCACTAGCACCTCACCCTTATAGCCCAGAATCTTTTCCTATAACCGTTCCTTGCAATAGTCCTACACTAACCGGTGGGTCTCCGTGGGCGCACTCCCATGGTGCGTACAGGGAGAGTCGCCGGCTGGTGTCACATTACATTTAAATTAAAATTGTGTAACGGGGCCTCTGCGTGTTGGCTTCGGCCCCACGCATGCCTTCCAAAGGTCCGGGATTTAATTGCCCGTGAGCAAGGAAAGCTATACACAAATATAAATAATAATAATAATATAAATAATAATAATAATATTATAAATAATAATAATAATTCTTGTGGTACAATTATTTGCCGTATAAAATTTGTTTATTTCAATTGATATTAAAAAATAATATTGTGTATTGCGATATTGGGCACATTATAAAATCACATCTAGGCTATATCCTAAAGCTTATGTTGTCATACCAACAGTAAAGTATATACAGGTTATAAAAAAATGAGTGATAATACTTTAGGGTGTGTATGTGCCTCTATGTAGAATATACTGTGAAAGTACCACCGCTGAAAGACTTAATTTTGACTTTTATGTTTGAAGAGAAATGTTCCAATATCATAAATTTTTCCATTCAATAATTTAAAAAAAGTACCTCTATCAGCGCTGGTATTTTCTCAGTAAACTCTATATGCGGCACCCTAAATCATTATGACTCATTAATATTATAGCCTGTATATAGATGTTGCCTATATTTAGATTAGATAGGTAATTAACTAAAATATATTTGAATTTACTTTCGAGTTTGATTCGAGTTCCAATAGTAGCAACCGCATTTCCCTTGGAGTGCGCTTACATAATTTGTAACAAGTATCCGTTCTTAATAGCATTTTCACATGCGTCTATACCTAACGGGAGAGTTATGAGCCACGACTTAAATTAAGTAAAGTGATGTACCACGGCAGGCAATTAGTTCTAAGAACATCTTAATTCTAATGTTTAGCTACAAATAAGTACAAGTAAAGAATTCTCTAATGGTTATTAAAATGTTGCGTCCTTTAGACTCAAACTTAGATTGGATCAGACTCGAAGCGTCATGATTTTTCTAGGTTCTGTCCGTAGCTCCGCCTACGTAAAAGCCAATCAGCCAGCAGCAGTACCAATTTTGATAAATAATTTGGTATACAGCCACCAGCTGCGTGTGTAAGTTACAAATACTAACACACAAATTTTCGCCTATATTATACTAATATTAATATCAATGATCTATGATTGTGAAATGTTATCCCGCCTGTCAATGAATGAGATGGCATGGTATTTTAACATGGCGTTAACTTTAACATTGCTTGGTGAAACACGGCCTTAGTATTTGATTAGTTAAATAGTAATGTTAGCTTTGTATGTTGTTTTTTTTAATCTATGTGAAATGTTATTCTTACTTTCAAATTACTCAGTTTGAAATTAAAGGCATTTCAAGATTCCTTGCTCTATCTTTAACGATGATTCTTCGAATTCTTTCGCCTACTTTCATAAAAAACAAAAGCATTAGTAACTCGCTGTAAATAGTAATTAAGCAACGTTAAGCTCAACTTAATTTTAGTTCAGTTACATCTTCACCCAAATGGCACCGCCCACTAATGTAGTGGTAATTAACGATGACTAGAACATTTGACGAGTTCATTATACTTTAGTTGTTATACGGGAGGTCGATTCTGATTTATGTTATTGCATTCTAAAAAAATTGTTTACATGCTGCAATCTAGATCTTATGTTATAACAGTAAATTGGTATTCCCATAAAATCATATTTATCAAAACTATTTTTGCAAACATCATCAAAGTAACTTTTGTGTCATCACTCAACAACAACAACAAACAATCCAAATTTAATTTTATGCTGTTTTTGTAAGGTCATAGAATCTTTTTTGAGCCAATTAAGCCGACCCTAAGTAAGGCTTTGGTACCTACAAAAAATTACAAAAAATTGTAATCTATATAATAAAATACATCGAATGTTACAGCTTATTTCACAATTCAAAATAAGATAAACACTATTTAGAGCCCTGCTTTAGCACAATATTTACAGAAAGTCAGCAAAAGATTGCTGCCGTTGTGTTTGGATGCAATGATAAACCTAACTCACTCAATGTTAGGTTTCCGAAGGCCCAATGATTAAAACTCATTTCTTTTAATCAAGGTGTGGCTATGATACGGCCGTTTGTAAGATTGTGAATACTGCCCTTACGTAGCGTAATATATTATATTAATATACAGTGTGTTATAAGAACAGTCACTCAATTTTCACTTTCTCAAAAAAAACACATTTCTAGAATGAGAAAAGGTGGTATAATCATATCCCAAAGTTAAAGAGACTGTTCTTTTTACACCCGTTATTATATTTTATTATCCAGTGCAAGTGACTTGGATGGGGATGTTAGTTATTATGTAGTTAGCAACACCAAACTCCGATTTTGTTATGATTATATTTTATTGAATTGCGTCCTTATAATAGCAATTTTAAGGACTGTCTTCACGTTTTTTACAAGATTCACATCAAAAAACTTAAATATTATTATTTGTTTAACTTGCATCTTAATACACATTACCTACAATAGGTTATTCCTTTCACACAGTTAAACCACCCAATTATCATCCAAGTAATTATTGTCTGAATTATCTGGAGTGGGATGCGCGAGCGCCGATAACAAGACAACTTAATGATATGAACAGCCCTTTGTCTGTTTCGCCACCTGCCCAAACATTATAGTGATGTGTGAGGGCTATCGATGAAATCCTAAAATGTAGGTTACGTACCAATTATGCTATTAATGAAATAATGGTATTTTAACACCAATCGTGCCATTTAAATGATTACATAATATAGCAAGACTAACGAACAGCAATTCATTTTTATATATTTATATAGATAGCATAGATTTAGTATTGGTCTCGATGCATTTAAAAATGTTGAAACAAATTGTGTTAAAACAATAAACCTAATTTGAAGATATTCACGTGCTTCACCATTTTTACTTAATGAAAATCAAAAATAGAAATTCTATATTTATATCTGAGAGGATAACAAAACATTCGAAACCAAGGCAACGCACATCCCTATAATAATCTCTTGTTAGCGGCTGTTAGTCTCTTCGACCACAGGAACGAGACTCTTAATTTGTACCCAAAGGTGTGATTTCCACAGAAGGTGTTATGTAATTGCTTCTAAATCGATGTTCTGTAATCGATTACATTAATTTAATTTTGGAATCGAGTTTTTGTTTTCGAATTTTATTAAATAAAAAAAAAGGTTGTTTAACAACCTAATCATTAATTTAAGCTTAGCTACATTTGATCGGAAACCAATGAGGCATATTTTTATATTTTTTTCAAACATACATACTTCAAAATGCATATTTTTTATAGGAAGAATAACCTATTAATAAATTAATATACTTTTTATGATTTAAAATACTTTTAAAAATCCAATAAACTTCTAAACTAATAACCGATTAATATTTTCGTTTAATAAATACCAATTTAATACACAATAAAATATACAAATCAATATTATTTATGTACGCTTACAAACACATCCAATGCACCTTTCACTGGAAGGGATTTATTAGCTTTATTTACTTTGAAACATTAGTTTGTTAACTACTGGCATAAGGATACGCCATACGTGTAAAAAAACGTCTCCAATGCGAGTGCCCCATCGAAGCACTAGTAGATTTTTAACGAGATAATAATAATAATAAATATTTATTTCATTTAATTATATATTGATTATATGATCAAAATATATAGATGAAACAGAAAAGTATCTTGTGGGATATAGATAAGTCATAACTAGGCCAGGCTAGTAATACAGATCTCTACAAAATTTAAAAAAATATTTGTACGGATTCAAATATTAATAACATTCATATGTATAAGGTGTGTGTGTATCTGAGGGATTAGAAGTTGTACCTATATGTTATGGACCGGTGATTAATGCGGGCAATATGAATAATATACATCTCTAATGGGCAAATTTTAAATGAAATGAGAATTGTTACATAAAAATAATATATATTTTACTCTGCCTAAAAGTTGAAATATTATGTACTTATATAATATCTTATACTATATTAAGTCTTTGTATATTATTAAATTGCAAATCATATAGGAAATATTATAATGACCGTGCAATATGTTACCGTGTTGACCGTGATATAATGCCCAATTTATTACTTGGTCCATAACATAATTATATATATATATATACTATGTAGAAGTTCCATAAAAAAGTTTCCAAGGGCCTATCCCTCTTTTGAAATCAATGCTGTGAGGTCTCAGCGGCAGACTTATAAATAATGTTCACCGGACACTCTTTATACTATTTTCCCCTTATTATGTATTTGGACATAAATTAAAAGAGATTTATTAACTACGACTACATTTTAATAACAACACGCCATAAATGTGTACAGTTTTGTATAATTAGTTTTGTGGTTTGATGGAGGCCACTTTGTAAAAAAATGGTAAAATGACTTGTATAATCTTTTGTAGGATTTACACCAACTTAAAAAATAGGAGATTCTCAATTTGACTGTATTCTATTTTATTTTAATCCCGTGAATTGTGTGATTATACCGCGGCTGAAGACGTGAACTAGCCTAAGATTCGTTTCTTGAGTCTTCAACATAACTACCCTCTTACTAATAAAAATATTTAAAATGATTTTAATATGACTATACTAAGGTATCAGACAAAGGCATTGTATAGTTAAACAGTAGTGCAAATAAATATGTTCATTAACAGGGGCCAAAGTATTAGTGTAAAATTAATTGGAGTTCATAGTCGACACTAAAATAAACAATTCACATTGTAAACAAGCATATTTTTGATTGTGTCAACGACAGGCTCATTGTTTTCGAGCGTTTAATAAATCAATAATTTACGTCATAATAGCGTTATAATTTATGAATAAGCTTCTGGAATAATGGAATTCATTAAAAAATAATATTTCCGTGCCGTCAGAATTTTCAGCGCCGGATGACTTAGGTATTAATTGGCCGTCGTCCGCTATAGATTTATTGTTTTATAACGTATTCTGACTTTATGCCGCCTAATTGGTTACTTTCCGGTCAGCACTCAATTCAAGTTCCAACTCTTTTAATTTGACCAATTAAGTTTGGGGTTGCAGTGAATTATAATAATTAGATCATTGAGTTATTGTGCAGTTCCGACTTACAAAGTGTGCTTGTGTTTTTATACTACTATAATTTATGTACTTTTAGATTTTTTTTTAATTTGGCCTCTGTGTGAAAATATCCTTATTTTAAAAACAAATGAGACTCTTATATTCACTCGATTTTAAATTATTATTAAACGATTTACACTTCAAACGCGAAATATATTCAAAAATATTTTCAATTTAATCTCATGCGAACTTTATATCAAGGCGCCTTTGCTAAGAAAAAGAGGCACTTGTTTATATTACCTACCTGAAGCCATCTTAACAAGCTCGTTTCATATAATTTAGGAACAACCCGAGCTTAGCTTAGAATTATAATTTTCACATTTCGAAATAACCTCTAATAGTACCTCTGTGTTTAAGGTCGTATAATTATTTAGGGTCCCGTTGTCAAGGGAACCCTTACCCGCTCGTCTATATCATGATAATATAATGCGTCTGTCTGCGGCGAAGCGTAATTATTCAAAGGATATTTTCTTATTTCTGGAAAAAACGAAATTGCTTAGGCAATGTTATTTAGTTCAAGTTTTATAACGCACTGTTGGCTCAAGTGATATTCTCTCTTGACTATGAATCAAAAAAAAAAAAAAAAACTAAACCTGCACCTACAACTCACACCTACTAGTAACCTTACCAATTACTACAACAGCAACATAATATACTTACAACTAAAGCCTATCCGAACTGAACACATAATTTTGGTTGGATGTAGCAGTACAAACATACGACTATTTTGACTATTTGTGTTTAATTCTACTTTAAAACTTAGCAGTCTACTGAACCATTGCTTGCATCGAGTCGAACTTGGCCACATCTTTACAGTAATGAAACGACTATGTTTTTCTATAGTTTATTAATTGTGATCCATTTGGGAAGACGAGCTTGCGGCTTGTTAGTTTTATAGTTTTATATCCGTGTTTTCATTATTATTTAGTATATGGTTATAGCGTACAGCTGTCTTATTATAGGTTAATTAATAATTAGGTATAATTAGCTTGTTAGCAATTAAGATTGTGACTTCTTAATGGATACTAAGCGATGTGACAGGCAGATGATTATGGTACTTAATGGTACGGACCAATATTATGACTGGCGCTCTCAGCAGCACATAGTTTGACATATAGATACATTTTTCAAGGGTTAGGGTTCCATAGAGGTATTTTTCTCGGGTTCAATCGCCTCCGTTGTCTAGTGGTTCAGAGCTTCGCTGTCGACCAGGAGGTCGTGGGTTCGATTCCCGCGTTGGAACAACAAAAAATGTTGTTTTCAAGTTTGGTTAGTACAATGCAGGCTGATCACCTGATTGTCTGACAAGAAAGATGATCCGTGAGTCGAATGGGCATGTAAAAAGCCTGCGCCTGTTCTCTCGTCGTGTTGGTTTACCGTCCCACTGGGTTATGAGAGTAAAAGGAAGAGAGAGTGTCCTTGTGTATTGCGCACACACTTGAGCACTATAAAATAACTCCTCTGTAGCTGGCCTGGTTTCAATGAAATCGGCCACCGACACCGAAATCGATGAGGGGAGCTATTTATTTTTCTAGGGCATACAAAATTACAGAGTGATATAGGCAATAGGTATGTCGATAAATACTAAACGAACGCACTCTATAATCTTAATTGGCAATTGCAATTAAGTATAGTGGTGTAGCTTCTTAGATGGCGTTTTTGTCTAGCGACGGGACAGTGCAGGCTGTAATAATAATAATAATAATAATAATAATATCTATGGACGCTTGACACCACATCAATCTGGTCCCGTGCTAAGTATCCCAAGAACTTGTGTTACAGGTACCAGACAACGGAAACATATTTAATACCCTTATACTATACACATACCAATTTAAGATTTTTGTTTTATTATGCACAAATTTCATACACATCCATGACACAGGAACATTGAAAACTTTTTGTTCCCTCGGCGGAATTTGAACCCGCGACCTCTCGCTCGAACACCAACGCAATCAACCGATGCGCTACGGAGGTCGTCGATTATACTCTTAAGTACCGAGACAAAAAGCATCTACGGTAGTAATGCTAAGCAAAGCAGCCTACGTTCAATAGACAGGTACGAACTATTGTAATGAAAAATGAAAAATGAAAAAATATTTATTTAGCAAAACTAGAAAAATAGTGTTTACAATTTGTTCATATTGACAGTAATATTATTATAATGTTTCTCTTTTGCCGTGTAATTTACCTAGAAGTCAGGACCGACTTTTTACATGACCATTCGACGCATGGATCATTTTATTTCGATGCTGCATCTGAGAGACTTCCATAATAACCATGTAGTCCGTTTCACGACCTACAACATCGCCACACGATTTTTAGATAAGCATTTAAAAAGATCTAAAAAGTTCACGTTCACTCACGGCCCGACCGGTCCCGATCTGTCGGCTTCGGCTTCATTCGTTTTTCGTGTGCGACATCGTCAACACTTATAATTAATTTTAATAGTGATATAGTGCAATAATTAGTTTTTGTTGCCGAATAACATGGAAATAAGGAAGAATAAGGATGATCACGAACATATTCGTCAAATATACGGCGAATGGAAAGTAAATTACGCCGCAACAAAGGAGTTTAAAGGTACCAAACTACCCACAATTCTTTTAAAAAATATTCCGTGTTTTTCCTTTGTTCTCAGTTAAGGTGTAGTCACTGCATGTTACTAAAATGACCGTCTTAACGTGTTAATACATGATATTACCCAGATAGTCATTATTTTGTACCTTAATGTGGTAATACGAGATATTATCCTGGTTACAAAAATAAGTTCTTTCTTAACGTGATGACACGCGATGCCATCCTGAAAGTAACTTCTTGCTTTTCATCCTGGCGCTTTGGTTTACTGTTTTTGGGAAAGCCGACGTGATTATGAGCGCTCGCCGGGCGTCAGCAGACGTGATAAGTGCGAGGGGCCGAATCTGGCTGCGCCACTCCTCGGTCTTTGACCGACATCGTAGACGTTGATTACGTCGAGTCGTCCGCGCTAGCGCCGACGCCGCAGCAGCCCGATCCGCCGACGTCAGCGCCGGTTAATCAACCAGACCCTGAGCCGGTGGACTAACCAAGAAGTTGACCTCGCATTGATACTTGAATTCTTAAATATTTGCCAAAGTATTATGCGAAAACATACCCACTAAACTCTCTAAACGTTGGGGTACAATCCTATTGGATGAGCTGTCAAAGACACAGAGCAAAATCCTATTGAATGGAATATCAAAGAGACAGAGCAAAGGAGTCTCTAGTTGCAAAACCACTTATACCAAAAATCTTTTTACGATCACAAGTGCCTAAATTTAACAAAAGTACTTATTAGAGAAAGTCTTTTGAAAATATAAATAATAAAATAAATTTCTAAAACAGCTGAGCTCCTACTAGATTTACATTTTGATGAATCAGTTGACAGAAAGAAGCTTAATATATTGCCTCAATTGTATAAAGAATTTTTGGACACGATCCAAGGTGAAAAAGGTATGCTTACTGGTGCTGTGAAGCTTGTGAAAACACAAAAAATACCAAGGAATTATACCCGTCTTCAAACTAGTAAACCTTTAAAGCCTTCTCCCAGCGCAAGCATCGGATACCGCCGGGAAACTCCGGAGCTCCTCCTCGTCAACAGTGCTTGAGGCCAGCACCAGCAGCGCCGGCCCGCTGCACGAGCCGCAGCCAACAGTACATGAGGCCAGCGCCAGCAGCGCCGGCCCGCTGCACGAGCCGCAGCCAACAGTACATGAGGCCAGCTCCAGCAGCGCCGGCCCGCTGTATGAGCCGCAGAAACAGTACGTGAGGCCAGCGCCAGCAGAGCTGGCTCGCTGCACGAGCCGCAGTAACAGTGCATGAGGCCAGCGCAAGCAGCGCCGGCCCGCTGCACGAGCCGCAGTAACAGTACATGAGGCCAGCGCCAGCAGCGCCGGCCCGCTGCACGAGCCGCAGTAACAGTACATGAGGCTAGCGCCAGCAGCGTTGGCCCGCTGCACGAGTCGCAGTAACAGTACGTGAGGCCAGCGCCAGCAGCGCCGGCCTGCTGCACGGGCCGCAGTAACAGTACGTGAGGCCAGCGCCAGCGGCGCCGGCCCGCTACACGAGCCGCAGTAACAGTACATGAGGCCAGCGCCAGCAGCGCCGGCCCGCCTGCACGAGCCGCAGCCATCCACGTCAGCGAGGAGGACACTGCCGCAGCGCCGCGGGAGTCCCTACACGAGCGCCAGAGCCAACAAGGAGAGGAGACGCCGTTATTAGAGGTATCTCACGCAAGATGCATTCCATTGTTTTTACACAATTGGTTTCTAATTAATGCTGACAGCACAGTTCTGTCGTGCGTTAAAGGTTGTAGAATACCTTTTTATTTACTAACTTACATGACGTCAGTTTTCATAACGTGAAAATATAAAAAGCTAATAAATTAACTTCAGGGATAAGAAGCTATTTTAATATGATAATTCATATTTTACCCGACTTCGGCGAAGCCAAAAAGAAGGGTAATGATTCCAACACTGAACGGTAATGGTGGGTTTAATTAAGTTTATATTTAACTTAAAGAACATCTTAACAAATTTGTACATAATTAACATTTTATAATGGAAGATATTCGCACCGCTAGAAAATTTGATTCTTAGGTGCTTCTAAGTCCTCATCAATTGATTTCAAAGAAGTTTACTTTATTGTGTCAATACATAAAAGGCATAAAAAATATGTGAGGTTTAGATTTCATAATTATAATCCTCATGAATTTTATTGTCTTCCATGTGGCTTAAGTTCTGCTACATTTGTATTTACAAAGCTCAACTAACTAACTTAAGTCTTTTCTCACATGGTTAAGAAACCATGGGCATTTAATAGTTGCTTACCTCGACGAAAATCTTTGTGTTCGTAAAGATTATTCCATAATATGTAATTAAGCACTATGTACTAATGTACTAAAGGTAAAATTAGAATAACTAGGTTTTGTTATGAAATTTGAGAAAAGCAATATGATTACTTCACAAGTTTATATATTTCTTGGGTTCCAGATAAATATTGCAAATGCAGTTATAATTACCTTCTGAAAATCTCTTAAATATCTTACGAAATCCGTAATAAAGTCCAAATTGGTAAACGTGATTTCGTGAAGTTTATTGACATTTTGACATTATCATGTCCAGCATACACCAGTTATGTAATAATTATTTATACATATTTTGAGAGAGAAAAGTTTTTAGGTTTGGAGAAATATATTAATAATATTGATTCGATTATGTTACTAAAATCTTATTCGTATTATGATATGGACTGGACTTGCGCTATCGGGTCCAAAGCCTTTAATAATAAGTAATTAATATATAAAGAAATTTGTACGATTTACAAATCTTTACGTACTCTCCACTTACAGGCTGAGGAGACGCATGCAATGGAGTAATAACAAGACGCCATTAATTAGTTGATGGCTCAAAATCATAGTAATTACCTGGAATTATTAGCTGCATTTATGGGCTTATAATAATTTTGTAAATTTTATGTAATGTTCGAAATAGACAATACTTGAGCTATATCTTATATTATTAGATTTGGTGGCGTTCAATATCAATAAATTCACAACAAAACTAGGTAGTAGTGCGAAATACAACGTACCTAAGTATTTATATTTTTGCTTTATTTAACTTTGAATCTTGCGGTGACAAAGACGCCGACGAAACATCTAGGTACATTAGTATCGATAGATAATGGAAATTAACCAAGAAGAACTTTTAATTATCTATACAACTTAATAATATGGATTTATTTGCGTTTCCATGCGATCTACGTTTAAATAACAATATACATTTTATAATATGTAAATTTTTAATCTCCTACTGGCCGTTGCGGCCATGGTTGCCTCTGTTTCAGTCGCTACTCAAGTTTGACATAATTAATTTGAAACCTAATATATAATGTCTGCTGTCCCCTTCTGTGTTACCCTGGCGTGAGCAGTATTGTGCAGCAAGCCTACTTGGTGCGTGGAATACTAACAAGCCTCAGTTTATTGGCATAAAGCTAAAATCTGTAGCAAAAGGTACAAATTATCAATACAAAATGGGATTAAAGCAATGGTTTAACTAGTTCCAGGAACCTAATTTAGTCTTGGAATATTTGCCTAAATTTTGTACGTATGATTTAACTGCAACCCAAATTTTATCACAAAAGGCGGTAACCCTGATGGCGTTGTCCACAGGACGAGTGAAGACTGGAGACGTTGTCACTAATTAGAATAGCAGACGTTCACTTTTACGATTCGCGTATCGTTAATGCGACACCAAATAGGTGTAAGCCTCTTGGCTTTGGCAAGTCAAGACTTTGGCCAACCTTCAATTTGTCCTGCACTCGCTTTGTTATCATACTTAGAAAGAACTAGTATTTTTCTCAATCGTGTAAAAACTTATAAATTATTTCTCACTTTTTTAAAAACCCGTTCACTACGCGAGTTCTTAGACCATAAGTCGCGTCTGCGACTTGCGAGAGGAGGGGACGTGAACGTATTCACGGCGCACAGCACGCGTCACGCCGCCACTTCCTCAGCTAGCATGGCCGGCGTGTCATTAGATTTTAATTACAAAACTGGTCAGGCAACTCGCTTTATTTTACGCACTTTTAGAATCAACCTCTGATACTTATCAGACATGGATCAACAAGTGTTATCGTTTTCTGTATTAACAGAAGATTATATAACTTTATTTCAAATGGTTTATTAGACAATAATTATTTTTATAAATCATTAAAACTACGGATGAATAGAACTATAATATTGATAACATTATGATGTTTTTGTTTTGAAATGATTACTTGAATATTAAGTTTTTATTTGTGATAAAGAATGAACACAGATGTGATAAGATTGTAATTACCGTTTTATTCTGCCACAAGCGCTGAACATCTACATGGTTATTATGGAAGTCTCTCAGATGCAGCATCGAAATAAAATTTATGGTTAAACGAACTTACCTTAAGTG
The DNA here is from genome assembly GCA_905187575.2 of Celastrina argiolus. Taxonomy (NCBI): domain Eukaryota; kingdom Metazoa; phylum Arthropoda; class Insecta; order Lepidoptera; family Lycaenidae; genus Celastrina; species Celastrina argiolus. The sequence goes on from LR994589.1 coordinate 11,477,703, forward strand.
AAGTTCGACCAAAATTTTGTGAGATGCTGCATCTGAGAGACTTCACTCCCTCCCACACCCTAGCACGCGGTGCGCAGGAGGCGCACGCTCAGCAAGGACCCCAGGGTGCAGAATAAAAGCCTCGACCAATTCTCTAAACCAAATGAAGCCGAAGCCGACAGATCGGGACCGGTCGGGCCGTGAGTGAACGTGAACTTTTTAGATCTTTTTAAATGCTTATCTAAAAATCGTGTGGCGATGTTGTAGGTCGTGAAACGGACTACATGGTTATTATGGAAGTCTCTCAGATGCAGCATCTCACAAAATTTTGGTCGAACTTCACTTAAGGTAAGTTCGTTTAACCATAAATATTTCTTGTCAGCCAATTAGGTGATCAGCCTGCCTTGTCTAAACCAAACTTAAAACGCCGACGCCCAGCGTCGCGACGCCTGCCGACGCCCAGCGCCAGGACGCCCAGCGCCGCGACGCCTGCCGACGCCCAGCGCCGCGACGCCTGCCGACGCCCAGCGTCACGACGCCCAGCGCCGCGACGCCTGCCGACGCCCAGCGCCGCGACGCCTGCCGACGCCCAGCGTCACGACGCCTGCCGACGGTATCCTACCTATATTAGCTGTAGCTCTCACACTAGGATATCCTGTGTTGTGAGAGCTGATGATGTTGATGGAATCGGAAATAAGCCTCATGTGAACCTAATTTCGTGTAGCTAAAGCCTAACTCGTGAGTTGAATTTCGTACGGTATGCACTTGAGGCAAAGAGTCATAAGCGCGCTGCATACGTACAGTTCGGAACGCGGTAATCATGCGCTGTTCCAACCCACGCTACGAGATGTCAATGAGCAGGGCCGATCCGATCTTGCGTGTTGGTACCACAAGTTATAAAAACAAAGTAACTTTAAATGAAATGTCTAAAAATCAAAACTATTCGTGGTAAATTATATATGTTTCATAAACACATTTATATGCCCATTTGTCGTTATTTCTATAGACCTCTTTAACTTTTTAAGAGTTTTGACTGATACAACCAGCCAAAACTACTTTTGACAGAATGTCTTAGGCAAAAGTACTTTTAACCAGCTCCATTGGGCAAAAGTACTTTTAAGTGTTATTTCAGTCATAAGTATTATTAACTAAAGCATACGGTCAAAAGTACTTTTGACTGATTTTGCTAGTCAATAGTACTTTTGACTGGTTAAGAGTTATGACTGTAGCACATACTCTTGCTACTCTCTCTATATTTTGATTAATTTACTTGCAGGTCCCAAGACAGATCTAGCATTTATCTCTCGGGGAACACTTACATCATATCAAAGGGTTTTTGTAGTTGCGTTGCCCATGTCGATCCTGGCTATACAAGAGGTGGGCCATTTTTCCATTACAAAGTACATTTGCTACCGATTGAGACACATGTGATGTTCTTTGACACATACTAGGTATAAGACGCAGGGAGACTATATTATATTAAGTTCAAAGTGCTATCGCGGTTTGGAACGCAGTCCGATGCGCGGTCCTAACTGTACGTGTACAGAGCGCTGTCTAGTGATCCTAGATGAGCCATGCATTATTCACGCCAAAAGTTAGTCACGAACTTTCTACCTTTGATCTGTTACATGGTGTATTAGGTAGTTGTGGAAAGAGCTATATGGGCATAATATTATAAATTGCAGGCTACAATCGGATTCTCTTAGCTATTTTAGAGTGTTGTGCTTTTTCACACGTCAATTTTAACGGAGTAAACAAAAAGAGTGAAGGGGGCTCCGCGTTCTGCGTTTATGATACTTTACGTACAGTAAAATAATATGAAATTACTAGCTGTTTATGCAGCGCATGCAACGAAAGTCTCCCCGTTTTTGCAATATTTCTCACTTAGTGAATAAACAAACTCTTCCGCTATATAATATTAGTATAGATTATTTGTGTGATCCACACATGCAGGCTATAGTTACTCGCATGCGTGACAAAACGCATAACTCTAAAAGTTGTAACTCCTTATGGCCCCATAAGAAGTTACACCTAACCAGAATGGGCTCATCAGATTGATTGATAATGAAAAAATAACAAAGAGATAGTTACTTTTTTCAGTATCTAAATTATTTTTTATTCGAAAAATGTTATTTATAAACAGTTATTTGTACATTATGATTATTATGTAAACTGAATAGAAAATATAGCATCTGAATATATATATATAAGGTCTACTTTCGTTTACAAAGTAATAGTTGATGTGTTCCTAAGAGTTCCTTTGGGAACATAAATTTAATCAGGCTTCGGAGAAGAGAAAAACGTACACAAAATTGTTATTAATACGAACTTCCACATCAAAGTACTTTTTACAAAGGCCTCTGTGAATGAGTTTCACTTTTAAATATTTTCAAATATTGTTTCAAAAGTCGTAACTAAATAAAACCGTAAAGAAGAAAACACGTGACAACGAGCAGTGATCTTAGTGCGAGTTTTTGCCACTGCTCACAGTGAGAATAGCACATTCCCATCAGCTCACCCATGGGTTTCGTAAAAGACAGAGGAATATATTATGGGTTTCGTAAAAGACAGAGGAATATACAGAGGAATATATTATGGGTTTCGTAAAAGACAGAGCAATATACAGAGGAATATATTATGGGTTTCGTAAAAGACAGAGAAATATGTCGCAGTCATCTGGTTGAATCAGCTATTTAATTGAATGACTAGCGCTTTCATTTTTTTCATTTACCAACACATTTATAGAATCCGGAACTAGGACAGACATTTAAGTAATATTTTATTTTTCAACTTCAAAATTTCCGAAGAAGTACATTATAACGCCTATTAAAGTAAATAAATCTAAAAATATATCAACATATTGCTATATGTACGACCTGTTTGACGCCATCATATAACAGCGCCAGTGATTCAATTAAATGAGCAGATTCAATCAGATGACTGCGACATATTATATACTCAGAAGCTGGTAATACGACCTCCGTAGCGCAGTTGGTTGTGCGCCTTGGTTCAAACGAAAGGTCGCGGGTTCGAATCCCGCCGGGAACAAAAACAAAAAGTTTTCAATTTTCCTGGGTCATGGATGTGTATTAAATTTGTGTATAATATAATAAAAACCTTAAATATGTGTATAGTATAAAAGTATTAAATATATTTCCGTTGTCTGGTACCTGTAACACAAGTTCTTCGGATACTTCGGGTCCCCGAGGGGTATGTGGGACTCCCGGCTCTCTACGGCCGGTTTACCCACTAAAACCACTTGCGGATTGCCATCAGCCGTTATGTTGGGTGGAGTGCCTGGATCTGTCTAAACACAGGCTACTCCTCCCGCGACCCGCCGGTTCACCTCTACAGGGACCGGACTTCCATCAAATTAAGAGAGCGCTCCGGCAAAGATAGTTACTTGTATTATCCTAACACTGCGCTCGCCAACCCGCCTGTTAAGCATGGCGATTATAAGCAACTACCCCACATTAAATACTTTGGGGGAGGGTTGTGTCCAGTAGTCTTAAGTCTTTATTTTTCCAAAGTTACATTTTACATTCAAATCACGCAGTCCACCACGCAGGGTTTAACGCTCAGTTTACAAAACTATAAACTCAGTTTACAATACATAATATTATTAATACTGACATACATAATCTATATAAAGGTTACCAATTTAACAACAACAGTTTTTGTATCAATAAATTTTATAGCAAGTTTTTAATTTATGACTAAGTATTTAACATACAAAATATTGTTAATACTAACATACATGATATTACTTATTGGGTTTCAAATTCAACAAACAAAAGTTTTTTTTTTTTATCAATAAATTTTAATGTTAATTTTCTAATTTATGACTATTTAATTTAATACCTAACATACATGATGTTATTAGTATTCTAGTGTACGTCATAGCTGATACCAGTGATGATGCTATTCTTACTACGACACCAGATGGACAAAGAAATAAAAGTTTCACTTTTAAATTTCCAAATATTGTTTCAAAAAAATACCGAAAGCAAAAGTAACACAATAAAGCCGTAAAGTAGAAAACACATGACAATGAGCAGAAGTTAATTGTAACTGATAATAAACTTACGTAACTTTTATGACCAAAACAGTCCGTTTCGGGGGTTTTGTCTGGACAATTACTGAATATGGAGCAATAAACTTGACTTACGAGTTTTTGTACAATATTGCTTTATTGTTGTAAGCTTTTGTACAATATTGTTGTGAACTTATGGTCCTACTGAAACTAAAAGTTTCGATTGTGATTGCTACCATTTGTTTTTACTTTTTGTTTAGTTTTTTTTGTTGTAATACTTCTGATTTCGTTTACCATATTTCTGAGTATTAATTTCAAATTGTTTCTAAAATAAGCATTGTTATGTTGAGTCACCCGATTGTGGACATTTGAAAAGCGAAACAAACACATGCCGTGGACTATAAGATTATAGTTATGTTATGGTTGTATTTTGAAAGACATTATGAACATTTATAATAGCTATAATTATAGAATGCAATAAAACTACGTTTTTTTTAAATACTGTTCGTTTGAGAGATCAGACGCAGGTCCGTTTTGCATATGCAAAAAATCAGTCCTGCGTGTGATCTCTCCTATTAGCCGTCCGATTAGCCTATGTTTTTGTCACTAGACTTTTTAGTTTCCAACTCGGAAATCGAACCTAGGACGTCCGGATTCGAAGCCAAGCTCTAAACCACTAAGCCACGTACGTCGTAACAATAATAATATTATGACGGATGGCATACATAATAAATCAACGTACATTGTACAATCAAAACGAAATTATTTATCCGTACAGGTGCTGTATTATCTATAATCAACATTCCATCCTAATTGTTATTAACGAATCTCTGGCTGGCTAGTATTAAATTGTCATAAAAACATCGCGCTATCATTTGTAACACTATTTACTTAACTACCTGCCTATTGGAATACGGTTCTAAAGTATCACCCACCGGTACTAAGGTAGGACCTTGTCGCATTAGTAGTTTTTATCAGATTGTTAGCACCGAAATACGGGGCGGATACACTTGACGTAGGCTGACACGCGGACGCTATAATACGTGGTTTGTGACTCGTTATGGTACAAAAACGGCATGGGTTATGCTTCGCTGACGGCCACTAATGAAAGACGCCTATAAAATGTTAATATGGCTTCGTAATACGTTATTCGTCCACCATGTTTGTTATCTATCTACATAAGGCTAATATGAACGCATAGACCAAACGCAATGAAATTATAAGCCTCTTGTTTTGTTGAATAATATATAGTGAAATTGACTTAAAAAATTTGAATTTAAATGCGTTTTACTCTTATGTATACCGTTTGTTATACCATCCACTTAGCAGAGAATTTTTAAAATTCAACCCTCAGGGGGGTGAAATACAGTGGGTGAAGCATAGTCATAAGCCCGTATGTAAAAACTGTGTATCTCTGAACTCTTAATATATTATGTTTTGCTCAAAATATGTGTTACTGAATAAAATATGTCTTAATATGCGGAGCTATGTCCATTTTGTTTGATTAGCTGCCTTCACTATCGTGCGCTATATACAGGATGTAAAAAGAGCAGTCACTATAACTTTGATATACGTTTATACTACCTACCTTTCCTCATTTTTGAAATGTATTTTTTTATATTTTTTTTGGTTTTTGACAAAAATACCTACTTATAAAAAATGTATTTTTTTATATTTTTGTCAAAAACCAAAAAAATAATTCTACTTTTCACCATCATTGATTTTTTTGTCGCAAAAAGAACAATATAGCAAAAAAAATTTTTATTTTATTTTTGCAAGTAAAAAAAATGAAAAAAAAATACATTTCTAGAATGAGAAAAGGTAGTATAATCATATCCCAAAATTATAGTGACTGCTCTTTTTACACCCGTTATACCTCAGCGATATTGCATACCACAGCCATGTATAGCTTGATTCCCTTAGATACCTAATAAAAATGTCTAATAAAAACTTACCACAATATTATCCGAAAGTATATATTTACTATAATGTTTTTAATATCACAAGTTTGGAGAGCTATCACAGTTTTTGTTGTTGTTAACAAGATAGATGGACACTAGGTCACGTCTAGAATTTTTATAAGTTCTTATTATTCAACGTTTCAACTTGGGCGAATTGCGAGGTGATTTTTATGAGTAAAGTTAAAATAAGTTTTTAATATCTTATTTTCTAATACTCAATTTGTTCTATGCCTACATAAAAATAGTTACTTACAACTCATTATAATATTAAAAGCTACTAGTATATAATAGATATATAGAGAGATTGATTTGTATGCAAGAACATGCGTAACTATTGGACTAATTTTGACGTAATTTGGCACATATAATAATAACAGCTGCTCTCACCGATTTCGGTGTCGGTAGTTGATTTCATTGAAACCAGGCCAGCTACGCAGGAGTTATTTAAAAATGAAATAAAATTAATTAAGTATAAAAAAAAATTATAGTGCCCAAGCGTGTGCGGGATACACAAAGACACTCTCTCTTCATTTTACTCTCATAACCCAGTGAGACGGTAAACCGACACGATTGGCAGGAGAACAGGCACAGAACCGAATTTTTTCATGCCCATCCGACGCATGAATCATCTTTCTTGTCAGACAATCAGGTGATCAGCCTGCATTGTCCTAACCAAACTTGAAAACAACATTATTTGTTGTTCCAACGTGGAAATCGAACCCACAACCTCCGGGTCGAAAGCGAAGCTCTGAACCACTAGACCACGGAGGCGATTTACCAAAATAATATGCCATTTTTTTATAGTAGACCATGAGGAAGGACATAGGCTACTTAAGGTACAGTTCCCACGGGAAATTTCCGCAGTTCAAAATCGAAGTAGGGGTAACAAGTTGTTTAAATGTAGTTAATACATTTCTAAGTAGATATCCGTGTTTGATTGATGAATGTCTTTGTTATAAATTTTAAGCAGCTCCTAATTTAAATGTACTTTCAATTTTGTTATGTTATTAAGATTAATGTTTTGTGATGGATTTGTAATGTTCTGAATTTATTTTCGGATACGGAATTGATTTGACGGAATTTCGTAAAGTTTTAGAAATAGCAGCTGGTGAATTAAACCAAGTAATTAATACTTCTTTTAACTCGGACACGAATTTGTTCGCTAGTCGCTACCCATTATACAACGTATAACAGAAATGAGAAATAGAAAATTATAAGCGTAATTATTTCATTGTGTCTGATCCATAAACACAGGATGTTTCATGGTTCATAATATATTAAGCCGAATATAGTGTGAAGAGAATGACGCGTAGAGACACCTCATATTATGAGGTGTCAAAACAAAAAATGCTAAACTAGGTACTTAATATAACTCAAAAAAATAACAAAGGTCAAAAATGACCACAAGGAGTGAATCCTTACTATGCTGGGGCTCGCTGGCTTCTAGTCTATACAGACGAACTCACTGGTCGTTGACCTGACCGGGATTGATACTCATCTGTTTTATGACTTTTTTGGAGATCTTAAATCGTGATTTATCGTGGTTAGTAATTTATATGAGGTGCCAAAACAAATATGCTATACGCGTCCTTCTCTTCACACTTTATTCGGCTTGATATATGAACCATGAATCAACTTGTATATTATACGTATTTAAAAAAAAGGGAATTTGACATATTAAAAAAATTTTATTATAGTCGTATATTATGTACATATAATAATTATATTCCCAGACTTTCATTTCACTACTCAGTAGGTGGATAACTTTAAAATTCACCGCTCCAATAAAAAATAGGCGTTATTATTTTTCTAATGATTTATTTGGCATTGATGATGATTTACACTTACAAATATATTAATATCCACTTTGCGCTGACAAAATAGATTCTTTTATTCAGTCTATAACAAAAGCATTATTTTTTAGATGTATTCATGTAAACATTCCTATTACACACAAAACAATACAAATTATTAGAATAATTGCACAAAACTAAAACTACCTAAACGCGCTTAAAATTTTGTGTTTGAGCCAAATCTAAATTGAGCGTGGAATCAAGCGGAAAATCGACGCAATGAGCTTTTAATTTCATTACATAATCTAAATAAGTTGTGTATTTCGTTTATTAACCGCGATAGTACGACTTAATTTGCTCGAGCGAATTAATCCACCACTCGATTATGTTCGGAATAATGACTTTAATTTAGATTACAATTATTTTAATAAGGCTGCGATCCATGACGCGTTACGTACTCGTATGTATATGCAATATGCATAAAACTAACCTTAAAACAGCGTTCCGTCATAGTCCTCACATTATGTACTTAAGGTACTTGGGGCGTGTTTCACCAAGCAATGTTAAAGTTAATCCTTCGTTAAATATCATGTTGTTCCTCTCGTAATTCCTATCAATGAATGAGAAGGCATGGTATTTTAACAAGCCGTCAACACTAACATGCGTTGGTGAAATCGGTACTTAATGTAAGGATTACTTGATCCGTAATTTGTCTAATGAAGGAGAATTATGATTAGAATATTTGGACGTTTGAACACTGTAATTACATGTCAATACGCAGCGAAATAACCTCAAAATGGCGTAGCGCGCGTAGCGGCACAGTGCTCACTTAGCGCAGAGAACTTTATGAGAATACTATTTTGCTCTTTAATGAAATGGAGACTGTACCCAATTTGTATTATTGTAAAAAGCTTCAGCATCCTTCCGCCTGATCGAGCAGCAATTTATTCGATAGTAATTTAAAGGTAATAACTACATATAAACAAACATAAAAGAATTGAATAAAAAAATCGGAATATTTTATTTCCATATGAAACTTAATAAGGTATTTTCTGAAAGTCAACAAAACGGCTACCACCGGTTCAACCCTAGCCCGCCGAGAAGAACCGGCGTAAGAAACTCGGACGGGGCCATCTTTTAGCAAAAAGATGGAAAATTATCCTTTTTAAAAAGTGTATACAGAATATGTTTACAATGTAATAACTTAATTTATATATTATAACAAAAGTCAGAGTACATAAAGTACATTGAGGTAGCCTTGCTTGTGTACATCCGCAGCCGCCTCACATACGCGGCACTTGCCTGGCACCATCTGCTCTCTGCGTCCTTGAAAAAGTCGATGCAGAGGGTGCAGAACCGCGCGCTGCGCCGAACCGCAGGTGCCCCGTGGTTCGTGAGGAACACTACCATCGCGCGAGATCTGCGCGTCGAGAGCGTGGAGGCGTTTGTAGCGCACCTCGCTACCAATTTGTTTTCGCGAGCGGACGCCTCGCGCCTTACCGAACTGGCTGACCTTGCGCCCTGGCATGCGCGCCCGCCAGACCGCCTGCGTCTACCCCGAGACGCCATCCTCGAAGAGGATCACATGACGGAGTCGTGAGCCCGTCACACCACGAAGAGGAGGACTCAAGACACCATTGTTGTGTTATTTGCCTCCCCTCCACTTGCTGCTTCGGCAACCCTATGCCGGAGTAGCCATTTTTTATTTTCGCTTTAATGCATATTTCCTTCCACGTCTGGCGATAAAGCACGGGTGGAAGTTACCTTTTAGTTTTTCCCTTTTCCTTTCCCGCGGTCGATTGTTCCCCCAGCGATGAAATTCCCGTGCACGTGGAGGAGTGGTCTCAAACACGATCCTCGGCCCCCGGGGTCGAGGCCTCCACAGCCGGAAGGTATAGTCGCTGCCGGTCACAGCCGTCCGCGTACGTGCTGATTTGCTAGCCTTGATCGTTCCCAATGGGTTTTTCGTTGTTATTCGTTTCGGTTGGTATTTCAGCACCACTTTGGCTTTTCTCCGTGTTCTGTCGCGGAGGGTTCGGTCCTTAGAACTTTGGCTTTTGCTTTTGCGTACCTAAGGGCCGATTTTTCAGTCGTCAGATAACTTTTATCTGAGGAATAAATATGTGACTTTGGCAGATTATGTATGGAACAAATGACAACGTCACAATAAATAACAAATGTCAAATTCAACAGATAAAAGTTATCTGACGATTGAAAAATCGGGACTAGTCAAAATAAGTATTCCTTTGTGCGACGTAAATTAATTTTTTGCTTTTTAGTTTACTTTCTGAAGTCGGTTTTTTTTGTTTAAATTCGAACTTCTTAGGTGATAATAGCGATAGAATCAAGGCCCAGATTACTTAGCCACTTCTAACCTTTACTTTAACATTCTCCCAGTAGGGTAACAATTAGATACTTTACGATTAATTGTCCAATAAAATGCGCAATGAAAGTAATTTGCATTCATAAAGAGCTGCCGGGAACGTGGACAAAAGGAAATAGCTTCGTAATAGGTAGACAAGTAAGCTTTAACTAGTTGTTTATAACCCTGAGTACAAAGTCCTGTCTCTTGAGTTTATTAGCGTTTTGATTAAATATGGACGGTAGATACAAAGTGATAAAGGCTAGAGAAAATAGGAGTCTCTGAAATGTATAAGAAATCAACTTTGCTTGCTGTTAATACATCACACTGGAATACTGCAGTACTTTTACAATAAAAACTATCTTTTGTCGTTTTCCGGGTGTCGCCTCCGTGGTCTAGGTTCCAAATTCGCTCGCGACCCGGAGGTCGTGGTTTCAATTCCTGTGTTATCAAGTTTGGTTCAAAGCAGGCTGATCACTTGATTGTCTGACTAGAAACAATATGATCCATGCGTCGTATGGGCATGTAAAAAGTCGGTCCTGTGCCTGTTCTTTCGCCAGTCTTGTCGGTTTACCGTCCCACTGGGTTATGAGGGTAAAAGTAAGAGATAGTGTCTTTGTGTATTGCGCACATACTTGGGCACTATAAAATGACACCTGCGTAGCTGGTTTGGTTTCAATGAAATCGGCTACCGACACCGAAATCGGTGAGGGGAGTTGTTATTATTATAGTATCTCTATGCAAAATTTTATGAAATTCGTAGAGGTAGAGAGAGGTAAAAGACGAACTGAATTTTTTAAAAATAATAATAATAATAAAGATATATTATTTAGGTATATAAAGAGGTGTAGCAAATTCTTTTTACCGCTTCTAACAAGATTTTAAAACTTCAATTTTCTCTACATGTCTTTTAGTCTTGAATGCTTTAAAAATACAGGTACTTTTTTATGACTAGGTTTATACCTAGAAGCCTCTGGCTTGTAGAAACAGTTCATATATTCTGCTTATCAATTCGTAATAAAGTTTAGACATAGTTCTAATATTTTGTTTGAACATAAAAATGGTATTCTTATAATCGACAGACGCGTTTTGGCTGATGTAATCTTTAAAATTTTTACAGGTATAATTCGTGAAAATTCCAAGTTACATACGAGAACTCTTATCGAATGCTTCCTTACGGTAATCTCAAAATAAGTGTAGGTTAAACTTCACAGAAGAAGAAATAAACCATACGCCTTTTTAGTATTGTTTCACCTGTCAAGTTACAAAGGCAGGGTCTCCACAAATTGGAAAGATTTAAAAGTCGCAATAAAGTTGAACATACTCCTACATTGAGGCATTCAATTGAAGTTCGCGGCGTTTAAGCAAATTGTGTTTTGCGTGCGGCACTGGAGCCGCTGAACCTTCATCAAGATGGTGGAAGGTTCGAGAAATAAGGATACTTTATTCAAATCACATTTACACATATATTATTTTTCTTAATCTGTAGAAATGCGCCAAAAACAGGAAAGTAAGTAATTGCAAAAGCACCATAAATATTCATATTTAAAACTTTAAATTAATTATTATACATAAAGGCATAGAGTAGACAGTAAAATAAAGGGTTTAAAAAACAAACCACTTTATCTTTTGAATACCCGATCAACAAAACACGGTTTGAATTAATTGCTTATACTAACATTAATCATTATAGAAATGTATTTTTTAATATTTTTTCTTGTCAACAACTATTTTATTCAACGTTTTATAATTTTTTTTAGTTACAAAAATAACAAAATAGAAAACATATTTTTTCGCGAATAAAAGTACATTCAAAGAATTAGAAAAGGTACCTGATTGATTATACCTACTACAAAGTAGTAGGTATAATCAATCAGGAACGTAGCATAGCTTTTTCAATTAGTATTTTCAATGTTATTAAAGTCCCCTGGTTAATATAATAATATTAAGTATCATTAAACATAATAATGATATTAAACTTAACAAATAATGGGCGAACGAGAAGACAACAACTGATTGTAACGTCTCCAACCTGCGTACAGATATTTAGTTTTGCGAGAAAGAGATAGATTATATTATTATTTTAAAATTAAATGTTTTAATTAATTGTTTTAAAATTAAAATTAAATGTTTTAAAATTATCCTAACTCTTATTTTATCTTTAAGACTTTCAGCGTTATAAGTCTAAAAACTAAAGAATACGAATGACGCTTGTATATATGAGTCTTTAAGCCAATATTTGAGTGTATTTTTTACTAAATACACAACACATTATATACATCGTCGATAATATAGAAATAAATCAACTTGGCGCCTATGAAGCGAGAACAAAATATTGTCTCAATAAAAGCAAAAGCTTTAAACGCGACAGAGAAAAAACCGTTGACACCAAAATGCGGTATTTAGTTAAAAGGCTGGTAAGAATTTGCATAATCGACAGTTCTACAGGTGCATTGGCAGTTGATTTAGGTCCATGCCAAGTGTCCGGTCGTATAAGGGAATATGCTACGGGCATTTTATTTATTGACTTCGGACTTCGGCTTCGGGCTTTGAAATTGTATTTTATTTTCGAAACAAATATAATATACGATTGGACACTTAACGTGATACAAGAATGTAACACCTTATTATTATCTTATAGTAAAAATGTGAAATAATATACTTACAGTATTTGTTTACTATAAGGATTTTACACTGATTTAAAATTGATTTGCTCCATTTTCGAATTAAATAATCCTTAGTAAAAGTTTTTGTTTATGAGGAATACGTGCCAAATTTTCCATGCCTTGTTTGGCCTGTGCTGATACATTAGATGATATATTTTGCCTTCTTAATATACGTAACTTTTCTCGTAGACCAAAAGCCCCGTGAATTTAATACAATATTTGGAAAAATATATAATAGGAACCAACAACAAGAACCAATTCATGAAATTCAATAACGACTGTTATATCCCTATTACAAATAACAATTTGGAATCCAATGGATGTTACTTTGTCGATAAAGTATCCAACTTCCTCGGACCATCGCAATGTTTTCGGGAAAACATATTTGTTGAGGCTAAATTGCATCGATAGTCACATTTGGCTGAAACTAAAGTAGCTCATATATTACACATAACTCTCTGAATTTGGCATAACGATAGAAAATGAAGTTCTAATGGTGCTATAAAGAATGGACAAACGATTCCAGTTAAGGCCAGCCTCCCACGTCGCTTTGATCTTTGGCAACGATGCATTAAATCCTTAGAATATCACGGATTACTTTCCTTTATACTGGATGAGATAAGTTAAATGGGGCTGAAAAATTATCCTGCTCTGTAAAACAACATATTATAATATTCGTAATTGGATGACTAACTGGATGAGGATTTTCAAAGACAATTCACAGTGGTTCGTTGCCAAATTATAAAAAATAAATCAAAAACAACTCAAAAAAGATCTCAGTACCAGATCTCAATGTATAGAATTATTTATTCGCAAAACGAAATCCTTAAAAAATATGAAAAAGCTAATCCAGCATTTCGTATATCCTGTTCTCCCATAAATCACATGATTCTATATTCTGCGCGAACACCTGCAAACGCCACCTATAACGAAACCCAATTAAATACATCTTGATATTGCGCTCGCTGATCATTACGAGCAGTCCCCTGCTAATAGAAGCAATGTGTCAAATTTTAATAACATCATTCAAGTTTCGTACATGTGCCTGTTGGAATAAGGAGCATTTTGCGAGGACCATTTGTCAGGGGCACATGACTCGTTAGGTCCGATTTACTCATACGATTTGAGGTGCTAACTACGTTTGTCATGATTCCTTGTGTGGATTCCTTTGACATTCCACGAAATGTTTATTTTTAGACTGCAATCAATCCTTTATGCTTTGGCAAACTGAATTCTGTTCTAGCTTTGACTAGTTCTGTTTGTATATTTTAATGATGTTATAAAATTGTTATATCCATGCATTGCTTTGCCATAGATATAATAACATTTAAGCAATAATATAATTAATACTAGCCTATGGACAAAATTAACCTTTGAAATGATCTAACGTGAACAACGAACTTTGAGCGCTATGCTGTCATTTCTGAGCAGAACATGTGAGCAGTAGAGCAGTATTTTATAGCGACCCGTGGCTTTCGACCCCTGCGCTGATAACATGTACGGCGTTCATGGGTAAAGTACCTGCCGTACAGTAATAAATGACCTATTGCTTCAACAATTTCCTGCAAATTAAACAATTCCACTAACATCCAGCACCACCACTTTAGTACGGCATTAGGTTTTGTGACATTAATTTTTAATCATCTTTAAGCTATATATTAATAATAATTAGTCGTAGTTGTTCACCTGGACCCTAAAAACTTCCATTTCCTCACGTATACTCACCTGTAATCAGAAATGACAGCATAGCGCTCAGAGTTTTTTTATGATATAGTTACAGCCTTCTAAGCGTTATTCACGTTTGATCATTTCACAGTGTTGATTTTGTCCATGTTCTTGTAGTCTATAGTAATAATAATTGGCTTACTTTTATATTGGCAAAGAATCATTCTTCACCAATCCAATACACTTTGCGTATGTCTTACCGCAAAAGTTTTTTTATTTATAAAAAAGAGAATCTCTTATTACGAAAGTTTTGCAAACATATACAAAACTATATCGACACTTGCACTATAGAGATATTAATTAAATACTCCCCTCGTTAATATCAACACCTGCACTTGAAAAGCGTTTAATAATGACGCAACAGCTGGGGGCTTGCCACGAATCGTTAGTTTCCAGCCTGAAGGAAAATTAAAATCGTATTAATTAGGCACTGGACTGCACTGCTGCATGAATGTTGTGTTAGACTAGGCAAATATTGAACAGAATTTGATTTAGTTGATGGTTAAGGTAATTTGATCACGAAATTGTTTACCAGAGGTGCGTCATAATATTATGATCGTACACATATTATATGTATGAACATTTTTTACATGGATATTAATAATGATAATAATTTAATATAGTACATCGATCTATCATGTAGTTTTAGTAGGTACGGCTAATTTAGGAGTTTTTCATTTACTTTCGCATTTACAATAATTGACACAAAACGGAGGTGGAAATTAGAAATTCGGAGTATGTGGTGTCGATATCGAGCTTTTTAATTAAAAACTACCCGACTTTTTAACCGGTAGGAAAAAGCTTTAAATATCTATCTAAATAAATATCTATATAGACGCTACACACCACGTCAATCTGGCCCTGTGCTAAGTATCCGAAGAACTTGTGTTACAGGTACCAGACAACGGAAATAAGTATATATTTAATACTTTTATATTATACACATATTTAAGATTTTTATTATATTAATACACAAATTTAATATTAGTTCTTCTTTTCTGCTGTTGCAATATTAATATTCGTTCTTCTTTTCTGCTGTTGCAATATTCAATCCCAATAGCGGGTGCGGCCATGGCTCTACCATGACTTGACGCTTTTTTGTACCTATGCATATCTGGATTTAAATTTTCTTGTTTCAGCCTTTTTAGACCAATTTTCTGCGAAGTCGGGTTATAGTATTTAAACTTTTTTTATTACTTTAAATGTATTATGAGAAATTAAGGTAAAAAAAAAATTTCGGATTTGATAATAAAATAAAATAAACAAAAACTCAACATTTTTATTTTAACTTCAAAATACCAATTAATGTTGGTAATTTTTTTTTTTCTGGAGACTACAAAGCGTTGAAGAGGACTACGAACATTGATCTTAATCACTTACCAATAAATTAACTGTACCGCCATTCCTTGGCCGTAAAAACAAAATAATAGGTATGTGACTTTTGTATTTTTTTGTACGCAACAGATACGAGATAAAAAACTCTCAATATTTTTTCAATGTAATTCGAATACATTACCGCGGTTGGCTTAACAGTTGATCTTGATAAACCTCTAATTAAGAATCGGTTGATCTTTCGATCTGGTAGCGGTTGAGGTGATACTTTGGCTTGTAATCGAGAACTCGCTTATTCAAAGAATCGATTTGGATTATCTTTTATAATTGGCTGCTTCAAATTAGGGTTGCCATCATAAAATTTATCTTGTTACTATGGTAATTCTGTAAAATAAGTATTGTGAAAGTGTAATAATATTTTGTTTTATTGAAAGGGAACTACACTACCTGCGACGGGTTCACATATATTAAGTTACTTTGAAGAGTGTACAAAATATAATTCATTGCCAAAGGATAGTATCGTAGTGATTGGAGTAGGTTCTAATGACAAAAATCCCTATGAACTATTTTGTAAGATTTGTAACACTTTATCAAGATTGAAAAATTATCAAGTATTTGTTATAGGTGTCAAGCATAATCGTTTTCTTAACAATAAATTACTTAACGATACTATTAAATTATTGATTAAAAATTACAACTACTGTACATTCATTGATTCAAGAGCAGGATTGTATAATAACAATAATATACTTTTTTTAGCTAATAGGATATGTTCAAATATAAAGCAGTATCACTTTCAAAATAAATATTTGTGTAATCTTCGGAAGGTAACAAATAATCAGACCTTTCTCGAAAATAAAAAAGAAACAAGTATTTATATCTTAGGCGACCAACAGTTAAAGGGTCTATGCGGTATATTAAGAAATGATAGGCAAAATAAACATAACAAGTGGAATGATAAATATAAAGTTACAGCTACCATAAAACCTCATGCTAATAGTAGTCACATTATACAGGATATTATTAGCAATGAAACAACAAAGAAATTTAGTAAATCAGATTACGTAATCATAGGAATAGGAGCAAATGATAAAAATTGTGAATACTTAATACGAAATTTAAATCTAATATTGACAAAGTTAAGTAATACAAATGTGCTTATTGTGCCGATTATTTACAGTAAACATATAAATTTATCAAAAATAAATAGTAAGATTTTATCCTTCTACGATCAATTCGCAGATATAAAAGTAATTTCCATTAAACCCAGTATTAGCAAATATTCAAAAATATATCTAAAAGAGTTAAGTAAAAAAATTAATATAGAAATAGGTAAGAAAGACTATGACATGACATTCATAACTGGTAAAAAAGAAAACAAACATAAAATGATTAATAATATTCAAAACATAAAGGACATCACAATAAATACAAAATCATATAACAATGAGCAAACACAAATAAGAACTAATAAATATAGTGATAATAAAAATAAAATTACAAACTATTATCACCAAATCAATGGAAATGGAAAATACACCAAGCGAGAAAATTTTTTAGGCAATCGGCTCACCAGTTAACCATATTTCATCAAAATATAGCGGGGTTATTGAATAAATTAGATAACTTGCAAATAACAATAGATACAGAATTAAAAACTAAACTAGGACCCATAGAAGTAATTTGTCTAACGGAAACTTTTTTGAATTCAGGCGCAGAAAAAAACATAAACTTACCAAACTACATCTTAGCATCTTACTTCTCACGAAATTATCAAAAGAGAGGTGGGTCTTGTATTCTAGTACACAAAGATATTGAATTTAATGATCTTAAAATAACAAAAGAAGTTGCGAAAAGTTTTGAATTTGAATGTTGCGGTGTAGAGCTGTTCAAACTAAATACAATAATTATAACTATATATAGAACACCTAAGGCTAACCAGGTAATATTCAGAAACAATCTAGATTACTTATTACATAAAATAAATATAAACAAAAATAAAAATATTATTGTATGTGGAGATTGGAATATAGACGTATTAAAAAACTCTAATGAGACAAAAGAACTTACAGCTTTACTATATAACCACAATCTTAAGATTAATATAAATGTACCTACCCGTCGCAAGGCATGTATTGATCAAATAGCGAGTAATATTAAAGACTACAAATCGGACATACATCATGTAGCACTTTCAGATCATGAAACTGGGCAATCAATTTCATTTGCAGCAAATATGGTACCGTCAAAAAAGGTGAAGTGTTTTTTCGTTAAAAGACAAGACTTCAGCACGGATAACATACATAAATTTTTAGACTGCTTATCATCACTAACATTTACAGATGTACTCAATGAAAACAATTGCGGAAAAGCATTTAAAACATTCTACGATATGTTTACTATGTTTTATGATCTCTGTTTTCCTGTAATAAATATTAAAATTTGTCAAAAACCTAAATCAATGCGATGGCTTACAAAGGGGATTAAAAAATCTTGTGCCGTTAAAAGAAATTTATACTTAAAATATATTTATGAGAGATCAGGAAAAAAAGAAAAGTTAGTAAAATATAGGAAATATACAAAAATTTTAAAAAAATGTATACACAAAGCACAAAGTACATACAATAACAACTACATAAAAATAGCAAAAAATAAATGTAAAGCTACGTGGAATGTAATAAATACTAATATGTCAAATATAGATAAAAATACTAATATCAAGGTAATTAAAATAAATGACAGGGAACATACAGAAAGTAGTGACATTGCAGAATTATTTAATAATTATTTCATTGACTTAACAAAGAATACTATACATAATAATAGAGTTAATAATGACATATATCAAATAAATAAAAATAATCATAATAGAATTAACAGTCAATCAAACTCAATATATTTATCCCCAATTGTACCACAAGATATTTACAAAATTATAAAATCTTTGAATGATACACAATCAGCAAGCTACGATGGTATTACAACAAAAATAATAAAATTAGCTGCTAAATATATATGTGATCCTATTTGTCACACTGTAAATAAATCTTTTGAACAAGGGCATTTTCCAAGTGAATTAAAAAAATCTATTGTAAAACCTATTTTCAAAAAGGGCGATAGAGAGAATATGTCAAACTATAGACCAGTTACAATAATACCTATCTTATCCAAAGTATTTGAAAAAGCAATGCAAATGAAATTAACATCTTTTCTTAGTAGCAATAATATATTAACAAAGCAACAATTTGGATTCACAAAAGGAAGTTCAACGACATTAGCATGTTTTTCTCTTATAAAACAAGTTAGTGAGACTATTGACCAAGGATTAGCAGCTGCAGCGGTATTCTTGGACATGAGTAAGGCATTTGATTTTGTTGATCACAAACGACTACTGGATAAACTAAATAAATGTGGCATAAGAGGCAATGCTTATAACTGGTTTAAATCTTATTTAGAAAACAGAACACAGTGTACAGAAATAACTAATATATCCAATAACAAAATCATAAAACATCGTTCTAAATTTAAGCTGAATAACAGTGGCGTTCCACAGGGTAGTATTCTTGGCCCAATCCTGTTCTTAGTGTATATTAACGATATGCCACAATCAACAAAACACGAATGTATAATGTTTGCTGATGACACTACTCTGTTGATCAAATGTAAGAAAGGACTAATAAATGACGAAATTAAAAATGAACTAGATAATATAATTAATTGGCTTAATATAAATCATTTAAAAATTAACTTAGATAAAACTAAAATTATAAAATTTAACACTAAAATCAATAGTAACATTAATGAATTAGAACCCATTAAGTGTGTTACTACAACAACTTTTCTAGGGTTTATTATTGACAGTGGTATTAAATGGAGACATCATATTGAAAATGTATGTACTAAATTAAACCGGTTTATATTTGCGTTAAGGAGAATTAAAAATTTAACTTCTGTTAACACGGCTTTAATGGCATATCACGGTTATGTAGCATCGGTCTTGAGATATGGGTTAATACTGTGGGGAAATTCTATGGATATCTCCAAAGCATTAATTGTCCAAAAAAAATGCATAAGATCTATAGCAGGGGCTGGTTATCTAGATCATTGTAAACCCCTATTTAAAAAATTTAAAATACTTCCCCTACCATGTCTTTATATATTTGAGGTCTGTTTATTTGTTAGAAAGCACAAATATCTATTTTCAATAAATCAAGACATTCAAAACCATACAACTGGTAGGCATAAAAATAAAATTTGGATACCGAAACAAAATTTAGAAATTTATAGTCGAAATGTGTTTTGTATGTCAATAAAAATATATAATACATTACCGAAAAAATTAAAAGATCTGTCCATATATAATAAATTTAAAAAGGAGTTATTTTCTTGGCTACTAGATAAATGTTTTTATTCTAATAAAGAATACTTTGAAGACAGACAAAATGACAAAAAGTTTTGTTTAGTATAAACAGTACTATAGAATTACATAAAATATTTTATAACTTGCTATATGTTTTGTATTACATTTAAGGATAGAAGGAAGGACATCAGTTATATAATAATTTAATGTAGCTGGTTAATTTATATTATTGAAGAATTTACTAAAAGTTGTACTATTGTGAAATTGACTTAAAACTTTTTTTTTGTAAATTTGTATAATTTAATATATTAATAAGACTATTGTGTAATGTACTAATGATTAGAATGTAAAATATTTGACTAGAGTTGACTAACCATTGTTAACTTACCGACAACATTTGCACGTCGAGAAAAATTCGACAAAAATATGTGAGACTATGTTAAACTGTATCAGCTTATTGTACCATATTTTCGCAAATAAAATTATATTATTATTATTATATTATATATTATTATATTATATTATTATACCATGTTTTAACTATTTGCATATAAAAATTAAACTGGTAAGCTATTTGACAACCCTAAATTAAACTTTAATGGAACATAAGCTGAAATAAAGGCACGTTAAATTGCTGTTCGACGTACAATCTGATAATTATTGTCTCAAAAAAACTCAATAGTTTAAGTTCATTTTAAATTTCCATTTACTTCTTGTATTGTATTATTTTAGAAAATAATATAATACTAGCAGATTGCTGTCCCTGTGATCTTAGAACTATAAGAATATATTTTTTGACGCACTGAAAGTAGCACCCATCCGGGTCCAATTAGATAAAACTCCATTAGTGATAATAGTATGAAGCCTTTGAATTCATCGCAAACAGACAGACAAACGCAGCGGAGAACTTGTTTTCTAATATGTAACAAATAAAATAAAATAATTTTTAAAATAATACCTGTTTTTCTACGTACATACTGTAGGTTTCGATCAATTGTATGTACACGCAACCAAACAATTATTATTTTCAACCTTAAAATACACAAAAAACTAAATCGAAAATGTACAAACTTTGAAAGTAAATAAACTCGATAACAACCGATGAGTGACTTTGATAAAAGTTTTAATATACTTAGAAGTCTGTTGAGATTTAAATCTAATCATAAGTCTAGATTCAAAAGTAAACTAATATTGAACCTGAGGTCTAGTTTGAAGGTGAGAATGCTTAGGTCGGGATAGGTTAAAAGAAAGTACTCGAGGGTATGAGACGATATCGTTGATTAAATTCGTCTAGGGTTAATAACATTAATTTACCTGTGACTATTCAGGTGAAGAATTAAGAAAATAAAGGTATTCAATATTTTTTGAGATTAACTAAGCTGAAACAAATGTATTAAATTTAGTTAGATCTAGTTGGATTTATTATAGGTATAATATATTTGTTTAAGTAAATGAAATCATATTTTTAGTTAACTAAGTCTGTTATAACTTTTCACGTTTCCCAAACGGATAAACTGATTTTAATTTTAGGTATTTTGTTTGAAAACTGTCGTGATCGAATATCAGTATGTCCCGCTTGCATGCGAAATCTTACGTGCACGAGCTGGACATACGATATTCGATAGAAGTTTGAGTTTAGTTGTTATCAGTCTGTCTTATTGTAAATGACACTTATTGTACAACTTTCTTATTTTGTTGAGTACTACACGAATGTAAAGGTCGATTATATTTTTCCGTAATAATACAGTTTCAATACAGTCACGATCCTCTCAAAATGGTAGGTAACTTCAGGTCAGTACTCATAAATTAAATAAGAAAGTAATTGGGCTTCTGATTAAAAAATCAAACCCTTGAGCAGTTAAGAGTTATGGATTAATGTTGTAGAAGAACGCAAAAATAATCTGGTGCTTATCAAGGCCTCAGCGCTTCGGCAAATTAAATTTAATATCGAGTTTGAAAAGGTATTGGATCAAAGACGACAACTGATCCCCGCAATTGTCCTTGTAGTACCGAAATATATTTTGACAAAGCAAATATTTCTATTTCACCTTGTTTGAAGGGAAAGTTTATGTCATAATATGTAGTGTATCTTTTATTACATGGCTGTAATATATTAACCGGTACACAGATTAAAAACCGGTCAAGTTCGAGTCGAACTCGCGCATCAACATGACGGTTCCGTACAAAACTAGCAAAAAAGAATGATGTATGTTGTATGGGAACCCTTTTAAATATTACTATTCTATTTTTAAGTATTAGTTGGCAACAGAAATACAATCTGTGAAAATTTCAACTATCAGGACCCCGATTCTCGATATCCCGCTCGTGCATGACTCGACGATCGAATAGAAGTTCGAGCCACGAGAATCGAGGTTCGAGCCACGAGAAACCGTTCGATCGACAACGGAGTCTTTGCGATATGGTCCCGTCTTAAGCGACTTCCCAAAAAAAAGGAGGTTCTCATTCTGCGGTTTTTTTTATGTATGTACACCGATTATTCTGAGGTTAATTATCCGATTTGAGTGATTCTTTTTTATTCGACGAAAAATAGCTGCTATTTGCTCCCACAACATTTTTACATAGTTTAGCATATTTCAAGATTTCCAATCCTATTTCCAGAAGTGATACATATTTGACAACACATTTTTTACATATATGAATGGCTGATTTAAGAGTTTTTCACTTTCGCATTTATATTTGACTCTCGACACAAAAAGAAGGTGGAAATTGTAAATATGGTGTTTGTCAGTCTGTCTGTAGGACTAAACTAAACGGATTAATCTTTTATTTGACTTGTTACAATTAATGTACTTTATGGTGTCGGTGTCAGCTAAAAGAAAAACATCCTAAAGTTGCTGACTTTAAACTCACCTTTCCAGACACAGAATTTAAAAAGAACATTAATTGTAACTACATTATAAAAGTATTATTTTTACTTCATAGTTGTTGAAGTCGGTTTTTTAAACGTAGCTTCTTTTTATTACTCTTTAGTTACGAAACCCTAAAAATGATATTGCTTTAAAGGTTAAACTGTTCATCAAAGTATGTGTCGTCAAAGCTATGAAATAATCTCTCATTTGAACAATATTTTGTGAATTTTAAATGAATTTAAACACATTTGAAAGGTTTAAATGCAGAGCTCCAACTTTGTCTGATAGAGTAAAGCCATATCGACTCACATCTAGCATTCATGCAGTCACAGTGTAGATAGTAAGCAGAAGTTGAGGGTAGAAAACATATAAACCATGGCTATTGTTTTTAACACTGACGCAAAAACGACGGTGTGTTATAAGTTTGACATGTCTGTGTAAATGTGTCTGTCTGTGGCATCGTAGCTCCCAAACGGATGATCCGATTTTAATGCGGTTTTTTGTTTGAAATGTCGAGAGTGTTCTTAGCTACGTTTGTCGAAAATCGGTTCAGGTTTTCAAGGTCGTTTGTTAGGTGTGATAGGAATGTTACACGCTAAGTCGGGGTTTTTTTTAAATTTTAATTTAGTTTTTTGTGTATTGACATTACTTTTGTTGGTATAGGTTAGAATTACTAATACTATAACTGATTGAATGTACTGTTGGTTCTTGATGGAAATTCGTGTTTACAATAATATAACACAACTTTTATACACTTTTCCACTTTAATTTATGTCATAGAACTACTGTAATACGCATTATTCCTTTCGAATAAATCCATATTAAAATGTAGTTACATTTATAACGATGCATCGAAGAGTCTTTAGAACCTAAATGCCTAGGCAAGTCGTAGTATGTGCGATTGGCCTAGGCATTTCAGGTTCTAAAGACTAGGTATAGCCAAATTAATCTCACCTGAAGAGAATCAACAGTATGTTCAACAGTAGCAATGGTGATGGTAAATAACACACAGTATACAAACTACCGTAACGTCACATTGATAGATTCATAAACATAAACAGGTGATGATGATGAATAACATACTGTGAACTCCTACACTGTGGCACGGCGTACAGTTGCGTGCTCATCAACCCAGGCACAACTAAACTTCGCCGGCCGCAGTATTAAATAGAGTTTGAGACTTAACTGATAATCTCAGAATATGAACATGTTCGATATGCTTCAAAACATATTCAAAGTAAAACATTTCGTGAATTCATTTTAAAGTTATAAATATTATTAGAAGTTTCTGAAAGCTTTTAATACTTTGTTAATTATTTAGATGTGCTTTTACTAATTTAAACTTTAAGGTCTTTGGACTAGGTATAGCATTTCTCTAGCATTGTTTTCTCTAACATCATAAGGTTGTCTGGAAGAAATTGCTATCTAGTAATAAGGCCGCCTTTGTGTGCATGTCTGATTTTTGTAATGTATATTTTTTGTTTCTTTTGTAACTTGTTGTGTGCACAATAAAGTATATTTGTATTGTATTGTATAATATAATATTATCGTCTATTAAATATTATTTTATTAATATTTAAATATACAAAAATATTTAAAGTAACAAAAATGATTCCTCAGCCGTATTATCCACGCGATAAACATATCTTATATTCATCGCCGTGGTGTACCTACTCTATATTTCTGCAAAATTTCAATAATCTTCCAAGTTGTTTTTGAGTATATTCAATGGTAACAAACAAACAAATATTTTCTATAATATTAGTGTAATCATATCATTAACATAATCATTTACGTAGTATTTCAGGAAAATCCAAACTTAGGTTTTAACTAAAGATGTGAAGAGCAGTGTCCGTTTGTCATTTAAAAGGGGCCCATAAGTAGGGCCCATAAGAAGGGCCCATATACTGTATGTCCCAAACCGTACATATACGAATATTTTATACTACACATGTGTGCGTTACATTATCCAAATTGGCAACTCGAGACCACAAAGGAAATAACCCGGACGGTTCATTAAAAAAGACAAACGCTCAAATAGGCCGTTCCGTGTTGTTTATTATATGAATGTAATATTAAACGAAAATTGTAACGAAGGCTGAGGGACTCCGCAAGACGATAGATAACAAGCTCCAGAGGCTAAATTAGAGCAAGGCGTGAGTGACAGGCGATAGCGTATTTGTGAAAGACAACAAAGACATTGACTTCTGCATTAAAACTTGTGATAGTGTGCTAAATGTCTTGTAGAAACCCCGGCTGGTGTCCATCCTAGCTATGAATATTTAATATTATAATAATAATAAGAATATCTATGGACGCTTCACACCACGTCAATCTGGCCCTGTGCTAAGTATCCGAAGAACTTGTGTTACAAGTACCAGACAACGGAAATGTATATTTAATACTTTTATACTATAATACACATATTTAAGATTTTAATTATATTAATACACAAATTTAATACACATCCATGACCCAGGAACATTGAAAACTTTTTGTTCCCTCGGCGGGATTCGAACCGGCGACGTCTCGTTTGAGCACCAACGCGCTACGGTGGTTACCCACTGCGCTACGGAGGTCGTAAATTTTTTATAACGCTTTTCAACAAATTTAGCTATAAGCAGTTATAAGTGCATATTTAAAGTTAGACATAGATAAACATAATATTATTATTAAAATAACATTAGAGTGGGTTGGACAAAACGTGGTACAGTGAGTATCAATTTAAAAATTCAATATTATTGTTTTTGTTAAAGTTTCAAACTAAAATTATTATTTTGTTTAGAAGCTTTGACTGAATTTACATTATTCTTCTACGTATCGTATGTGTCCACTACAGCCACGTGACTATCTTAATATTGGAAACGCTATCGCTTATGGCATTGCGGCAACGCAACGCAGTGCGGAGTTGATTTATGCAAACAGAGTTCATACATTTCACGTATGTTGTAACTCCTGACCTCAACATCTCATCAACATATGTTAATTAACCAGCATTTTATTGTTTCAGAGACAATTTATGCTAAACGTGTACGTGTTCTATCTTTTTAAAACATTTAATTTTAGAATTGTGAACATTCAGAGAATTTACGTTCAATAGTACCTAATCAGCGTTAGGTCATGATTCATTCGTATTATGATAATTAATAACACTAAGAAAACAACCGAATTTAAAACATATTTCATTGGTGCTCCGTTTCTATTGGTCTTAGCTATATTATAGCCTTCCTCAATAAACGGGATGTCCAATACTTATTCTTATTCATATCGGGCCAGTAGTTCCTGAGATTAACGTTTTTAAATGAAAATCTTTTCAGCATTTTATAACTTAAATAACTATTAACTTACCGTCGGAAAATGTAACATGACCAATTTTATTTAATACAATATAATATATAAGATCTAGCTTTCGAAATATTATATTGTGAACACTATTTTTTGTCCCTAATAAAAGCAAATAAAAATGAAAAATAAACCACTTGTGATATTGATACATCATTAAGCACCAATGTCCAATACGTTAAACAAAATAATTATGTGAGATTAAAAAAAAAGTCAATCTCTATTTTTATAAAATATAATACTATAGCCTAATAAATATGTTACCCGGTCTTATCACTTTCATTACAACCGGATCAGTTGTTTAGGTGTATGGAGGACTAAACATGCATAAATACTTTTGCTTCGCCGGACCGGACACTAATAACTCATCAGGTGTATGGCATTCCGACTACCATTAGGTGATCCCTTGCTCGTTTAACCATAAAAATATAAACGCACAGCCAATGTGGATGGCTAAAGTGTTCTGCACTTATCTTCATTTATAGAACAGTAAAATTACACTTCTCCAGCGAAACGTATAGTCTGAAGTACTAAACCCGGCTGACTACCCTTATATTATACATTGACATATTGATTTGATCGAGTTACGATTTTTTGCTAAGAATTTTTCTTAGTTCTTACTAATGAGTTTTAAAAGAACGAAGTATTATTATTTAAAAAATCATTAGTACTAATAAAAATACGTAGATCTTACTAATGATTCGTTCTTTGTTAAGATTTAATGTGGTCTATCTCTTAACAAAAAAAACGTAACTCGATCAAATCAATATGCCAATGTATTTCGTCATTGCGTGATTATAGAGTGGCAATTAAATCAGTACCATTATAGCTGCCTTAACTGTGTTTACATTAAAATCACATTGGATTAAATGTAAAATAAACGGAGTAATTGTACCTATAATGAAAGTATGCCCGCTAAATTGTGACGTGGGGCATTTTTAAATGATAGGTGCAACAGTTGTGAAAAAAATTTACTCACTTTAGTTTTTTTCTGATGAAGTATCAATATTATATCTAGATTCTAGGTCTATACAATAAGAAACAAAACTTATAAAGATATTTTTCTCTAAACTGTCTTTGCATTTATATTTTGCAGTAGCTCTACATAGATTTTTTTTTATTATTTATTCATTTAAGTTCCTCATCATACACAGTCATGTATTACGCCAAACTGATGTAGCAGATGATTGAGGATTTTATATTTACGAAAACTACAGTATAAAATAAGTAATTGGTATAAATTTCCTTTTTTAATATTCAATAATAACATTATTCTACTAGGCACCTATAGCATATGAAATAAATTTTGCAACGTCTGTAAATAAAGTTATACTTATTGTGACATGCACCTAAGAGCTGGCATAAGTGATACGGCACAAACTAGAGGGTATACAGCTTATGTTCATTATTCACAATTAAAACACGTCGTTTCAACATCCACTTCTGCACAAAAGCTTCTTTCAAACTTACCACTATTACCAGTGCCTAAACCCACCTGTGACTTTCGTTAGGTCGTCTGTAAATACTACAACATTGTACATGTTTTATCAATAAGAATATAAGGTATGTCTGGCGGCTCCAGGATCTCGGTCTAATAGAACGTTTATCATACTTGACGGAGTCGGTAGAACTTACGTTGTAATGTATTAAAGATTGATATCCTTTACGCCTGCCTTGTTATTTCCCTTTTTATACCAGCCCGGATCGGCATTATAGTGATTATTGCTTTGAAGCGCCCGACTAGATACATTTTAATAGCCGATGTTATACGAGCAGTTTCGACATGCTATTGGTTAAAACTTGTCTTTTTACCCGACTACGGCGAAACAATGAAAGATAGTGATTTTGTTAGTCTAAGTATATATTATTTAGCTAGAACTGTAACCGCCTATGTAAATTATATGGTCATATTATATTACCTGGACTATTATAAAAAATCTATGCACCCCATATTCATTAATATCGGATCAGGAATTCAACATACACGTATACCTATATATTCTGTTGCAATCAAAACTCTTAACCAGTGAAAAGTACTTTCAGCTGAATTGGTTAAAACTAATTTAAATGATTTTGTTACTCAAAAGTACTTTTAAATGATATTGGAAGTGAAAAGTACTTTTAGATGATAATGGAAATGAAAAGTACTTTTGAATGATTTTGCAAGTCAAAAGTACTTTTGAATGATTTTGCTAGTCAAAAGTACTTTTGAATGATTTTGCTAGTCAAAAGTACTTTTGAATAAAGAGAGACTGCAATATTATACATAGACTGTCAAAATCATTTCTTTTGGCTTCACCGTAGTCAAAAGCATCTTTCGAGATATTGAAAGAGAAAACTTCGTAGCAAATTAAAATTGGCTCCACTAATAGATCCATTGAAAACACAATGAAGGAAACGGTAAAAATAGTATCCGCAGACCTATATACCGTTTCCGAGACCTTGGTTTTTAAAACCTCGTTTGAATATAGGTTGCTTTGAACACATTTTACACTGTTTGGCGTTTTCAGGGAAACAAATCGGTTGTAATTTATGAAGTTCACTAAACGTAATCGTTAATATTTCGTCTCCATTGACGTCAGTTCGAATCGATTTTATGTGCCAATTTACTACATCATGGGAGACATAATATTATAAAATATTTTATTTAATGTAAATTTCTATATAGAAAAATGTAAATTTAAACGTTAATTTTTCATACTATTTCAAAAACATAAAAATATAATACTTTCTGTGCGTAAAATATTTAAATAATAATTAATTATCTATCTTTGTGGTAAAAGTATTTTAAAAAAATATGTAAATATACTTTAAATAACATTTTTTTATTTGTTAAAAACATTGTTTACATTAGTTAAAAAATAATGGTAAAAACAAGAAAATGATGATGAATGGGGAAAATGGATTCTGTCTGTAGTATCGCTCCCAAATAGATCAACTGATTTTTATATAAGTAGTTATTTTTGTTAAAAAGCTGAAAGTCACCGATGTTTCAGCTATAATTTAAAAAAAGTGTGGTGCGATGACCGTATCGTTGAATAAATGTTTAATAATGTATTTTATTAATTACTAGCTGATCCATGCCCACTTCGTTGAGCATAGAAACTGTTTAAGCCTTCCCGGGACTTACACGAATATTTCAAGACCAACAATAGCCGAATCATTACAGCCGTTCTCTAGTTTTAGCGAGACATTTTTATATATAAGACTAGCTGTGCCCGCGACTTCGTACGCGTGGAAAAGTGATTTAGGGCAGTGTTATAATAAATCTGTTTTAAAAAATTTTTTTTGTTATAAAAACTGTCGTTGAGGTATTTAAAAAACTACTTTATGTTGACAATTCCTACTACCAGCTTGACAAACGACCGTGTACAATTACTATAATGTGAAGTGTGAACTACTTGATAGTGGGACTACTTGATAGTACGCTCACATACACGACGAACATCTAGTACTAAGATTTGTATGGATTTTGCGCTGCAGCGACTGCAGACGATGATCGTTTCCACGCCGACGCTGCTGGTGTGGCGACAATGATATTAAGACAGCGCGCCGCAAAATTTTGCGGTCTTTTCGGTGCGTAAGTCCGACTCGCACTTGTCCGTTTATTTTATTTATTAATAACCAAACATGTAGGTACTGATTATATAAATCACTTCACTGTTAAAGTACTAACTGATTTTATACAGAAATGTAGCAAAATATAGAAAGTCCCAAAAGAAAGAAAACAAACCTAAGTTGTACCTAACATAAAAACCATTCGGTCCATGATAAAAACTAAGAAATAAAAATATCAAGACAAATATAAATCTAACTTATATTGACATAACTTTTTTAGTTTAACTGTAAACACAATACTTATGTTAATAAAAATTCTATATATTATGCAGTTATCGAATACATAATTTGGACAAAGAAAACTATAAAAATGTACAGTAATTAAATAGTAGGCAGTAATAGTATGAATTTAAACGGACGGAATGAGAACTATAATATAGAATGCAAAATAATATTATACATTGCTAATGATGCACGCTGAGTATAACTCTCGGATAACGTATTGTATAAATGTAGGTACCTACTCAACTTTGCTATAATTGTATTAAAAGTACGGCATTTGGCGTATAGATAGATTTGTATTTAATAAGAGAATACTCTATCAATATTATGATATTTGACAAAAAACCCATAATAATCACACTGTTAACACATATCCAGGGCAGGCCGCAAAAGGCTAGAATTTCAAAAGGTATCTCGATTGGAATCGAGTTGTATCAACAGTTTTCCCCTGTAACACAGTTTAGTAACTATCGAGATGTTTTTAACGTCTATCTTATTAAATAGAAAAAACAAAAAAAAGAGCAATATATTTATGAAAATCTTAAAACTGTTTTTAAGATTCCGTACCTCAAAAGGAAAAAACGAAACACATATTATAAGATCATTTCCATGTCCGTCTGTCTGTCAAGACCCTTTTACTCAGAAACGCGTGTTGTGATGAAAATTATATAAAATACTCAGGAACTACTGTTCCTTGAAGCAGTGAAAAAATCAGACTTCTTAGCCAATGCAATCAAAAGCAGTCGCTTATGTCGCTAAATTTCGTCATTTTCGACACTCGTAAGGGAATCAAAACCTAAAGGGTACTTCCCGTGAACTCAAAATCATAAAATTTGAAACCAAGCAACGTCTAAAACCATACGTTTTTAGTAACATTATATAGATAAGTAGTAAAAATATTTTGATTTTTTTTAAACTTCGTACCGTTTGTCATGAATGTGTTTAATTGAAACTTATAACAAATACTTACTTAGGTCTCTAATATATTCAAGCTGTAACCAAATCAAAATTCTATGTCAATCAGGTTTGTATGGAACTCTCGGTGTGCAAGTCCAACTCGCACTTGGCCGGTTTTTATTTATTTACTTATTACTAACCTACGCTAACAAATATGTATACAGTACCTACTTATCACAAAGGACTGTACTGTAAAATTACTAACTATTTTTATACAAATAACTTTCGTAATAAACTCAAGAAAAAAAAACTTAGATTGTTCCTACCTAGCAAGCCTAAAACTAACAAATAAAAGTCCACCCGCGGCCCCGGTGCGTTTGCTGCTAATACAATTTGAAGCGGCGCGCGCGCGCGGCGGCGCACGGCTCCCGGGCCCGGCGCGCGCTTCCTACAAACGTCCAGCAAGTACGACATGATCTTTTTAAATAGTCATAACTTTTTTATTTATGAACCGATTTACATAAAACAAACACTAAATGTTAAATGAAACTTGCCGCAATATATTAGTGAAAAGTACATCTTAATCGGATAAGCCGTTTCTGAGATTAGCGTGCACAAACCCACAGACAAACAGACAAACAGACAAACAGACAAACAGACAAACAGACAAAAATTTCAAAAATCATAGTTTTGGGTACTATTGCGTAAATAAAGGTCCCCTATCATATTTTTTTTCAAATATCTTCAATGTACAGACACGACTCCTCTACAGATTTATTATATGTATAGATTATCACTTCGCTCATTGCTTAACAATTCGGGGTTTACACTTTTTTTAGTAATACTCTGCAAGAAATTTACTTTTTTTTTCTATATGTTATTGAATGTACCGTAGGTTCTTGATGGAAATACATATTATATAGTAATAATACACTAAATACTTGCACTTTTTTTCCACTTTATTCGTTTAAAACGAATAATAAGTATTTAGTGTATTATTACTATTTTTTTTTTTCTAGTTACAGATAGATACTTGTTGTATGCGTGAAGTCAAAGTATCTTCGTAATTGCAACAAATACTAACCGCTACACATTAATAAGTAACTCCCATTACTTTCTAACTCCGAATTGACATGTGATTGACGTGTTCACGGAACACCGTAGCTTTTAACCCAGTTGTTACGATACAATAGCTAATGCCGACATTTACGCTTTGTTATCAAATTGTAACACATGCTGTACGAATTCCCATTTGGTGACGCTACATGAAGGTAGTCTGCAGAATTTATACTAATATTATAAAGCGGAAGAGTTTGTTTGTTTGTTTAAACGCGCAAATCTCAGGAACTGCTAGTCCGATTTTAAAAAATATTTTTTTGTTGGATAGTCCATTTATAGAGGAAGGCTTTAGGCTATATAACATTACGCTGTGACCAATTGGAGCGAAGCGTCACTGAGAAATGTTGCAAAAACAGGGAAAATTCACATTTGAGGACTTTCGTTGCGTGCGCTGCATAAACGGTTTAAGTTACTCATAAAATAAGTATGAAAGAATTATTCTTTTTAATAATCATAATAAAAAAAACCAACGCGACCAATCAAAAGATAATGGTGATAGTGTTTCCGACAACTACGCGAACGAAGTCGCGGGCACAACTAGTTTGAAATATTACTATATATAATATATAACAGAAGTTCACATAATTAAAACAAGTATGTGTAACGTTAGCGAATGAAAATGGTTGCGCATTTATAATTTACCTTCGATTAAAGACATGAATCCAGAAGGTGAAATTATGTAGCAAAGCTATGATTTTGAGAAAATTGAGTTCAAACTGTCAATAAAATTAAACATTTTAGAATACGTCGTAAAGTATTAAGTACACTAATCTAAAGAAAAACTCTAGAATCAATGTACTTAATTGTCACAGTAGTTTATCACTGCAGCTAACCCGAGTATTTATTTAACCCCATGTATTTATTGCTACATTTCTTATCAAATGTAATTGATTAAATGTTAAAACATTAGGACAATATATATACTATACTTAGGTCGTGTTCACCAAGCAATGTTAAAGTTAATCCTTCGTTAATTATCATGTTGTTCCTCTCGTAATTCCTATCAATGAATGAGAAGGCATGGTGAACAAGCCGCGCTTAATAACTTACACGCATTGGTGATATCGGGAGTAAGTATCTTCGAATACATTTTCGCATAACTCGTTTTGTCCCGACAATTAAGAGAATTGGTCTGTAATTCGCGATTTTATTTTCCGAGCTAAAAACAATTGTAAATTATTATTGAAAAGTTTTGGCGAACCGTAATTAAATAAAACACATACAATTTAGCGAATAACAGCGCGATCCCTCAAATAAAGCCGCAACGTTTTCGGCGGTACGTGTTGTAAATTTGTCAAATTAGTATTCAAAATTGTAGGACAAGTTTTTCGGTTTTACAAACGCGTGTTAATATTTTTATATTGTTCTTCATTGTTTTTTTTATTTCGTATCGTGATTATGCATCATTTGGCAAAGTTGGCGATGAAAATGAAAATCTTCTAACCCGACTACGTCGAAGCCAAAATGGGTAATGATTTTGGAAGTCAGCACGAATAAAAAATAATACTAAATACTTACTTTTAATACTTTATTTATCTAAATATTTAAAATAGCTGTATCTAAGTCATAATTGACTTATCTATACTAATATTATAAAGCGGAAGAGTTTGTTTGTTTAAACGCGCTAATCTCAGGAACTACTGGTCCTATTTAAAAAAAATCTGAGCCGTTTTTTTGTTGGATAGTCCATTTATAGAGGAAGGCTTTAGGCTATATAACATTACGCTGCTACCAATCGGAGCGAAGCGTTAGTGAGAAATGTTGCAAAAACGGGGAAAATTAATTACATTTGGGGACTTTCATTGCGTGCGCTGCATAAACGGCACTCAAAAACCATGCGAACGAAGTCGCGAGAACAGCTAGTAGTAAATGAAATAGTGTATGTTAAAATAAGTAGAATAGGGTTGTTGTTATTTAAATAAATGAATACAAATATGCGATACCTAATGACCACCTATAACAAGAGTAGATTTGAAATATTTGCACAACTATCACAAAGGGCTCTCGAACGCATCACGTAGGTCTCATTACATTTCAAAATACCTCTGGCTTTTGAAGCCGGGATAAATATCGGTTCGTGAGTGTGCCTGTTTACACGTAACGAGGTGTGGACTACCCACCAGTCATGATCATGTCTTACCGAGGTATTCGCCGACCACTGACCTTGGTGGGAAATCCAAAGTGCTCTATACCGATCACTCCATTTTTCAATTTGCAACTCTGACGTAAGCTGCTAGGGTTGTAACTCGTTCGTGTTGGTATTGGATGTATGATGTTTTGTATGCGGGGATTGGAAACGTCGGCGCAAGCGATAATTTGTATGGTTCATAGTATTATCTGTACGTGAGCAACGTAATGAGTAAAGAAATAAGACAGTATGGATAAGGATGGGAAGGGAGAAATGAAATGGAAAGTTATTTATGTTTAATTTTGAAACTTTAAGGTGTTGTTTTTGTGGTAATATTTAGACCCAATTATCTCTTATCTAGTTTACTGAGTTACTAGTTTTTAGTTACTTAATACTAGTTTATTAGTTTAGAGGTAAATATTATGTAGAAATTTTATCCAGATTTATTTAGTGTAATTTGTCAGTAATCAGTATCATCTATGAACTGAAACTGTCAAAAATAATTTTTATAATATTAATAGATGTCGCTCACAGCTCCGTGCGCTCTAGTGGAAATTCCACGTGAATCGTACATTTTGCGGTGATAGGTCTGATATTATTTCATTTCCAGTGTTTTAAATCTTTTCTTTACATAGCCCACTAGTTTTAAAGCCTTTTCAATGCAAACAAACTAATATTTCCTCTTTATAATATTACCATACATATACGAATGATGTCACTGTAAGTGATAATGAATGATAATGATAATGTTTATTTACCAAAAACTTTTTCACAAGACAAATAACTAAATCTAACAATATACATAGAGTTAGGTTTTAAAAGAGATTACAGTAAGCACAGCTTGTATCGCAAGAACCAGCAAGTAGATATTAATTTCAAAAATAACAAGTTAATAATATTATGTCGATGGATACTATACATGGATACGGATAAATGGATACTTCTCATCAAACGCAACTTGCACCTGAGCTAAAATATGTATCTTAAGGCACCGTACCATCAACATGGTGTACTTTAATAAAACTTGCGCTCTCGAAGGTAATTTATCTAGATATAATCGTTTAGCGTCTCAGTATTTTTATTTATTTAATAAGGATCCTTGTAATTTAAATGGCGAGCTTGCGTCTTAGCGCGCCTAAAGCGTTGCTACCTCTGATGGACGGATAGGAAAGGCTATACTTTACCTTTATAAATAAGGTGGTGCGATAAGGAATGCAATTTCGTGTAAATAAATAATGCTAGTGCGTACAAAGTAATGATGTTATGTACTTGCAAATATCAGGGATATATTATTTTAACTTTAAAACGTTATAAAAAGT
Organism: Celastrina argiolus; assembly: GCA_905187575.2. NCBI lineage: Eukaryota > Metazoa > Arthropoda > Insecta > Lepidoptera > Lycaenidae > Celastrina > Celastrina argiolus. The sequence continues at coordinate 11,513,429 of LR994589.1, forward strand.
TGAAAAGTCTAAATAAAAGTTGTGTGTTATTATTGTGAACAGGAATTTTCATCAACAACCAACAGTACATTCAATCAGTTAAATATCACAGGCACTCTGTGATATTTAACCTAAAGTACTTCACACCACGTCAATCTATCCGTAGAACTTGCGTTACAGGTACCAAACAACGGCAATATATTTAAAACTTTTAAACTGTACACTATTATATAGTATAATATAATATAATATATATTTAAATTTTATAATATTATACACAAATTTAATACACATTCACGACTCATGAACCTTGGAACTTTCTGTTTCGTTGGCGGGAGTCGAACCCGTGACATTCAGCTTGAGCGCCAACGTTCTCTACGGCTCAGATTTCAAATGCTATATCTATTGAGCATGGAAAAGTTAACAATGGTTTGGTGTCACGTACTCCCGAATAAATTGACGTTTGTTCATTTCAATCCTCAGTCGATTGCTATGGTCGGGGGTACTAAAAGTTACGATCTAACGATTTTATTTATCCTGGTTAGTTTCAAAGTCATCCACCAAATAAAATACAAAAAGCCATTGAGATCGAACTGATTCGATTATCGATTATGTCGGGAGTAAGCCTGCAGCACACATAAATTTACTTATACTCAAGCTATAATATACTGTAATATTTGCATAGAAAATAATAATATCAAATTTTGAACGCCAATATAATTTTGACAGTAAACTAAAACAAATAATTAAAGGTAAGGTAGGTAATTAAAATAACATTAGACTAGCTTCTAACTAAAAACTAAGACAAACAAAAATAAAAAAAAATGAAAAAAACTTATACTTACATATTTATCTTTCAATATATGATAAATAAATTGTATCATAAACTGACCTAACGTCCTTTTTCTACTTTTGTTCAGTGTTCGCACTTTGGTAATATCATGTTGCTGTTAGTTCTGATCGAGCCTATACTGAAAATATACGTATTATTGTGAGATTGCAATTGCAAATCCGCCCTTTTATGGTAAAAAACTTGGATACTAGTAGCATCTTTTATAAGAGACGCTTAGCAAATATCAAAAAGTATTATGTTTCCAGATTAGCTCCCTGTTTATGGTAACCTGATCTTTTGAAAAGTTCGCTATGGTGGTCCTAAATGTGACATTAATGGGAATTGGCAAGCCGTTGTGGTCAAAGCAGGTGGATCTTGTCTAAGCTAGTTAATTGGAACATAATCACATTATAAAGGCTGTAAGTGAAGCGAAAGCTTTGAGTAGGTATGATTTACGGAAACAGAACTGAAAGGAAAAGATACATAAAATAAATAAAAACAACAACACTTTAGATAACTTAATCTCAAGTGTTGTTAGTTTTTAAAATATTACTTTTGACACACCTTAGTCTAACTATGTCAAACCTTATATTTCTTTTACAAATTTAGTACATGTCAGTGGCAAAGAATTATCTTTCAGAGGTAAGCCCTAACAGCCTTCAAAGAGTAGGGGTAAAAATTCACTAGCGTGGTGCGTTTATGCAGTTTTTTTACACGTTGACGTTTTGTCAATTTATCTACCTATATAATATATAGTTTGAACGAAATATTTGATAAAATTTATGGGTGAGTTTTACATGGTCCAGTAATATTTAATACAAAAGTAACATCTATGAACATGGCTCAAACAACATCTTTTTTTCGTTTTAATGGCTTTAAAATTAATGTGTGATAATACTTTGGGGTGTGTAAGGGTCCCATATATAGAGTTAACTGTTAAAGTAGCAGCGCTGAAAGAGTAACTTTTTTGAAATAATTGTATGGCCAAATTTATACTGTTGGGACATTTCTCATAGAAACGTGAAAGTAAAAAGTACGTCTTCCTGCGTAGGTACTTTCGCAGTAAAATCTATATACTCGTAGGAGGCTCATATACACAATAAAGTATTATCACTTTTATTTTACACCTTGTTAACAATAGTACTTGATATACTCAATATTTTTACTTCATATCGCTACTTTGCTTGATGTAGGCACTAGTGGCAAAGGGTTTTAAGAACTCTATTCCTATCAGCTTCACTTAGCCCTTACCCTTTAAAAACACCCATCCCAATTCCTACATATGAGGGCTTCCTTCTGAAAGATAACTCTTCGCGACTGATAGGTATACTATATTTATAATATAATATATAATAATATCTATGGACGCTTCACACCACGTCAATCTGGCCCTGTGATAAGTATCCGATGAACTTGTCTTACAGGTACCAGACAACGGAAAATATATTTCATACTTTTGTACTATACACATATTTAAAATTTTTATTATATTATACACAAATTTAATACACATCCATGACCCAGAAACATTGAAAACTTTTTGTTTCCTCGGCGGGATTCGAACCCGCGACCTCTCGTTCGAGCAACAACGCTCTCGACCACTGTGCTACAGAGATCGTCAATTTATATAGGAACCAAATTTTTCTTCTTTATACCGAATCACTTTTCTCGTTACCCAAATTTTTTCTACTTCACCATCGTTTCGATGGTTTTCGTAATTCCCATCAGCTCACAATTACACGGAACAAACGAACCACCGAAAAAGTTCCATCAAATACAAAGGAATCCAATACGAAATAACCTCTCTGACCCTTTTCATTCATTAATTAAACCGAAATTCGGCTGACTCTCAAATAATAGGCTCTTAAATCGACTCACTAACATGGAAGCGTCAATCCGATTGGTAACAAAATGTCAATTAAATCGGACTTTCCCGAATACAATATATACTTATGCCGTTGGTAAGGATTTAAAATAGTGATTAGTGTGTGTTAGTGTTAAGCTAGTTAACGCTGTTATGGTATAGTAGTTACGTTTGCCGTTATATGGCTGGTATAGTATATGCCTCGTGGTAAACAAAATATTCAATACTAGCTGTTCTCGCGACTTAGTTCGCGTGGTTTTTGAGTGACTCAAACTTTATGCAGCGCACGCAATGAAAGTCCCCAAATGTGAATAATTTTCCCCGTTTCTGCAACATTTCTCACTGTCGCTTCGCTTCTATTGATTGGAGCGAAATGTTATATAGCCTAAAGCCTCCCTCTATAAATGGACTATCCGACAAAAAAATATTTTTTTAAATCGGACCAGTAGTTCCTGAGATTAGCGCGTTTAAACAAACAAACAAACAAACTCTTCCGCTTTATAATATTAGTATAGAGGTATCAAAAGAACAGTTTTTACAAGCTATTATTTAATTTTCACCTATCCACGTAATGAAATCTTTCTCGTTAGTTAAATCCACAAAACTAAGACATAGTTCAATTGAGTTTAAATTTCGCATGCATAAGTATTAAGTACGTTGCAACTTTTCGAGAGAATGCCATAATACAATGACATTAGAACTGATCTGAACTGAACAATGCCATAGAAACTCCGCAATAATCGACACAACTCAAACCGATTTGAGCTATTTCAATTTGTATTGACGAGTAATTTTTCTCTATAATCGAGGTTAGATAAAACAGACAAGTTCTACGTGGAGATTTGTTTTTGGGACAATGTCGGTCTGTGACGTCTCCGGCGCAGCGGGAAATGCAGCCCCTTCGCCCATGCGTAACGAATGACATCAACCAACACTCGCCTTAGGCAGCTCCGGCTTTCTGGTAATACTCTAAGGTCTGACAATAAGATTTTTTAAATCCCTATTTTACTAACATACTAGCTGAACCGTTCACATTTAACTAGGCGTTTTACTAGTTTGACTACACCCCTACACAATATAATTTTGTAAGATGAAAGATATTATATAAAATATTTATTAAAAAATATTTAATATAAAGTTATAAAAACAAGCATTTAAATACTCTGAGTGCTTGTCAAGACTATTCAAATGAGTCCAAACTCGACTGTTTTATCTTGTTTAGTTTAGGAGTTCCTAAGCTACCTTCGGACGCCATCTTGAGACCCATGCTGTCATGGGTCTGGTACAAGCCTGAGAGTGCTCGTCAAGACTATTCAAACGAGTCGAAATTAGATGGATTTCTTTTGTTAAGATGGATTCGGAAAGTGGCCATAGGAACTCTTTTGGAGTTCATCTTGAGACCAGCTTCTTGGTATTGGCATTGTCACCAAAGTGACGTTAGTAAACCATATTTCAACCTAATCTAATGACACGAAGTGGTTCTAATTTAACTCGCAACATTTGTCCTACACTAACATACTATCAGGGCAAGATCAATAAAAGCTTTTAAAAACAATCACCAAAACTATTTATTACAAATCTTTCTTATCACAATAGGCAATAGCTTAACCCTTTGATATGACTCGATATATCTCGAAGCACGATAATTAAATTTCATCAGGCGTAACCCGATCATTTGGACAGCACAAACCGATATAAAGCAATTTGGCTTGTTACGGACGCTTGCGGTTAATTGCAGATGTACAGAAAATTAGCGCTCCGACGGGGCCGTCGATTTCTGCCGACTCCGCGTCTGGTTATGATTCCTAAGGGGTTGAGAAATTCAATGATAATGCTTTTATTAATTTATTTAAAGATGAAATTGTATTTGTAGGACTATATTGAAATTTGCCATCAGCTTTAATTGGCAAAGCTAAAGTTGGCATTGGTAACACTCTTGTTCTGATGTGATTATTGTTTTTTTAACACCTTCGTGGTCTAGTGGTTCAGAGTTCAGCTCTCGACCGATGGACTCGTGGGTTCGATCCCCGCGTTGAACAACAAAAAAAGTTTTGTTTCCAAGTTTGGTTAGGACTATGCAGGCTGATCACCTGATGGACAATCAGATAAGAAAAATGACCCATGCGTCGGATGGGCATATAAAAAGTCGGTCATGATCTCTAAGGGGTTGAGAAATTAAATGATAATGCTTTTATTAATATTTATCTATACATATAATAAATCTGTAGAGGGGTCATGTCTGTACATTAAGAATATTTAAGCGAAAATCAAAAAAAGGGGGTCTATAAGAGCCACAGAACCTAAAAATAACATTTTTGAAAAAAATGTCTGTCTGTCTGTCTGTCTGTCTGTCTGTCTGTCCGTATGGGAATGTTTGTCATCGCATCACGCTAAAACCGCTCTATGGAATGAAATTAAATTTGGCAGGCAGGTAGCTTATGACCTGAAGAGCATTATAGGAAATTATTGTCCCGAAAAACGAAAGGGTTCCCGTGGGATCTTCAAAAAATTGTAGCTATCTATTTGACGGTATTTCAGCCAAACTACTCAACGTACTTAAATGAAACTTGGCACAAAGGTAGATTGTAACATGAAATAATCAACATAATATTTTTAACTGACTTTCAAAATAGGAGGTGGTTTCTCAATTCGTAAATATATGTTATTTTATGTTTGTTCGTGGATATCTTCGTCGTTTATGAACCGATTTTAAATATTAATGTAATACCACTACTACTTAGTCTTTGAAGATATACGTTTGGAAATTTCGACATCGTTTATACTGCAAGCATATGGTAATTAATAAATAAAAAACCGGGCAAGTGCGAGTCGGAATTGCGCACCGAGAGTAGACCGCCGACGCCGAAAAATTTGGCGGTCCGCGCCAGCAGCGCAGCGTCGGATTGAAAGTCGGCGTCGGGCCTCGTCGTCGCAACGTTAGGCGTCGCGGCGTTGGGCGTCGCGGCGTCCGTCGGCGTCGCGACGTCGGGCATCGCGACGTCGGGCGTCGCGGCGTCCATTGCGTCGCGACGTCGGGCGTCGGCGTCGCGACGTTGGGTGTCGCGGCGTCGGGCGTCGTCATCGCGACGTCGGGCGTCGTCATCGAGACGTCGGGCGTCGCGGCGTTGGGCGTCGGCATCGTGACGTTAGGCGTCGTGGCGTCGGGCGTCGCGGCGTCGGGCGTTTTGGCGTCGGGCGTCGCGACGTTGGGCGTCGCGGCGTCGGGTGTCGGGGCTCGGGCGTCGGGGCTCGGGCGTCGTGGCGTCGGGCGTCGCGGCGGCGGGCACCGCGGCGCCGGGCGTCGCGGCGTTGGGCGTCGCGGCGTCGGGCGTCGCGACGTCGGGCGTCGCGACGTCGGGCATCGGGCGTCGGCGTCGCGACGTTGGGCATCACGGCGTACGTCAGCGTCGCGACGTCGGGCGTCAGCGTCGCGACGTTGAGCGTCGCGCCGTAGGGCGTCGGCGTCGCGACGTTAGGCGTCACGGCGTTGGGCGTAGCGGCGTCCGTCAACGTCGCGACGTCGGGCGTCGCAACGTTGGGCGTCGCGGCGTCCATTGCGTCGCGACGTCGAGCGTCGGCGTCGTGACGTTGGGCGTCTGGCGTCGTCATCGCGGCGTCGGGCGTCGCGGTGTCGGGCGTCGGCATCGTGACGTTAGGCGTCGTGGCGTCGGGCGTCGCGGCGTCGGGCGTTGTGGCGTCAGGCGTCGCGACGTTGGGCGTCGCGACGTTGGGCGTCGCGACGTTGGGCGTCGCGACGTTGGGCGTCGCGGCGTCAGGCGTTGGCGACGCGACGTTGGGCGTCACGGCGTCGGACGTCACGGCGTCGGGCGTCGCGGCGTCGGGCTTCACGGCGTCGAGCGTCGCGGCGTCGGGCTTCACGGCGTCGGGCGTCGCGGCGTCGGGCGTCGCGGCATCGGGCGTCGGCGTCGCGACGTCGGCGTCGCGACGTTGGGCGTCGGCTCCACGACGTTGGGCGTTGCGGCGTCGGGCGTCGCGGCGTCGGTCGTCGCGGCGTTGGGCGTCATATACGGGACATTAGCGCGTTTAAACAAACATACAATTTACATTTGGGGACTTTCGTTGCATGCGCTGCATAAACGGTTTAAGTCAAACAAACACCACGTGAACGTAGTCGCGGGCACAGCTAGTATATAGATAAAATAGTATTTGTGTGACTATATTGAAATTGAGCATCAGCTTTCATTGGCAGAGCTAAATATCTACTTTAAGGCAGAGCTAACGGTGGCAATTGGTAACACTCTTGTTTTGTGGTGAATATTGTTCTTTTTAACAGATTTCGAAAAAGAGGCGAGCGATTAGACCATGATATATTGTTTGATGTGTTCGCGTGTTTTTTTGGAAAGAGATATCAAGAGAACAAGGAAATCAGGATGTGACCGAGGGAAGTCTTTGACGATACGGAAATTTTACGTGTCGTTTGGCTTGATCAATTTGTACGTATTGATGAAAACTTTACACCCTGATGAGTGAATTTGTGCTTGTCATTAAGGTTCTGAAGACAGGAAGACAAAGGATAGTCAAGACAAGTCCTCAACGTTTTTACAGTAGCAAAATGACCTACTAAGTTAGTAGACTTACAATTTAGATGCCTATCTATCCTAATTGTAAGTCGTAGAATTAGGAGAATTTATTTCTTTACTAGTCGAAAATACAATCGACAATTCACTGGTTATTAAATACAAGCATTCCAATGCAGTAGTTTGCGGTATTCCAAAGACATAATTCTGTCATCCCAAACTAAGCATCACGTCAACATAATCATCGGACTTAACCTGTCACGGAGTCGATCAATTTACCGGTGGTTGGGTGTACATTGCGTCACCAGTACTGGAGGCATGCGGCATGGGAACGCCGAGGTGCATTGGGCTGGAGACGAGATATAACATTACACGTTGGAACAATGAAAAATGTGAGTTCGTTGCTTTGGATGAGGCATTATAATAAGACAGAAATTTATGAGATTTCTTTTTTACAAACAGGTAAGAAAGGGTTAATAAATATACTAATATTATAATGCGGAAGAGTTTATTTGTTTAAACGCGCTAATCTCAGGAACTACTGGTCCGATTAAAAAATATTTTTTGTTGGATAGTCCATTTATAGAGGAAGGCTTTAGGCTATATGACATTACGCTGCGACTAATAGGAGCGAAGCGTCAGTAACGAATGTTGCAAAAACGGGGCAAATTATTCACATTTGGGGACTTTCGTTGCGTGCGCTGCATAAACGGTTTATGTCACTCAAAAACCACGCGAACGAAGTCGCGGGCACAGCAGTCGTGTATATTATAAAAAACTATATAATTGATGAATTAAAAGGTGTAATTAGGGTTGCTCTTGTTTCTTAATATTTTCTGTATGTCAAAATAAATAAAATATAGACAGAGGTCTTGTTTGGTTCTGTTTAAATTTGTGGGGGTTTGTATAATATTATGACTTTGTTACTTTCAATTTAGATTGTATGATCAAACTACACCTTATTTGGTCAGTCGAGCTGTCTCAGTGAGTTATGTATGTAGTGTTATTCGCGCTCTACATACCATACGTGATCCGGCCAAGTGTGAGTTGGACTCCTGCACAAAAGAGTCCTTTCTACAGATGGACGAAGAGACAACGACTTAGTTCAGTTCTTACCCTTTAGGTACTAAGCCCTAAAAACATAGGTACGCACCGCGACAGCATGACCTCAGTTTTTGTTTGAAGGAATCTAGTCGCTGGATGCTTAAGCATTAATGGGCTTGATTACGATTAATGCATGTAACGAGATATGATTGGACGCAATAGATATAAACGAGAAGCGAGCAAATCTCTGGAGATTTAGTTAGAACATGGAAAAATAGTACATTACTTATTGTTATTACTATATATTGCGACCTTAAAATAGTTAAAAGTAACTTAATTAGATACTATAATTAACGGATTAAAATGTCTCTGTCCCTGTCTCTCACTTGTCATATCCACGAACTTACGCTCCACGTTAGCGGATTCCCGATGGGTAACCCTATCGCGGTCCACAGTGGCCGCCAACGGGACTCTGACCACCGGCTCGGAAACACAACCTGAGTGGACTTGCAAAAAACCCATAGACGCACGTCGATGCGATCAAAACCGGATTAAAATTTGTGATTGATGCCTACAGTACAGTATGTATTTCTTCTGATTCAAAATGTTATCATCAATCGTAAAATCAATCATTAATTTAGGTACTATGAACGTCTTCATTCGGAGGTCCTGGATTCGATTTCCGCTGAGTTGTAAGTGTAAAAAAGACGAGCGAGTGTCCTTGAGAATGGCGCACACACTTAGGCGCTATAAAAATTACTCTAGGTTAGCTACGCAGGGGTCATTTAAAAGAAATCGGCCACTGATATTCAAATCGGTGTGGGTAGCTATTTTTAGGTACTGTGGTTATAGTCATTTAATGTAGAGAGAGTAAAAATAACTGGAAGAAGGCACTGGAGATAAAAGGGGATTTTTTTAATCTTTAGCATTGTTTTTTCCGTTAATTATAGTATCTAATTAAGTTAGTTTTAAATATTTTAAGGTATTTGAATATTCGCAATAATATAGTAACAACAAGTAATGTACTATATTTTTCCATGTTCTAACTAAATCTCCAGAGATTTGCTCGCTTCTCGTTTATATCCATTGCGTCCAATCATATCTCGTTACATACATTAATCGTAATCAAGCCCATTAATGCTTAAACATCCAGCGTCTAGATTCCTTTATGCCTAAATATTTATTTTTGAGTCTATCATATGATGAGGATTATGATATTATCATAATCCTTCTCAGCGCCTTTGTGCACTTAAACCTAGACACATTGTATTTGTACCTTTATTGCTTCTACTTTAAACAAAAAATGTTTGTATTTTTGAGTAATTTCAAAGTACACAAAGGGTAAACACGAAACCCTACCAGACTCCGTTTTCCGTTCGACTGTCTGACGGCCTGGCCTTATGTATGAGTGTGTGTATGAGACACCGTGTTAGGATAGACAGTAGAACATCCGTATGATGCACCTACATCTGTGCGCAGTGCTTTTGTGTGAATTGCCTTAGTTCATCCTTCATGACGATGAAGTTTGAAAACAAAAAGTATAGGATTATACTATATGAACTTAATATGTCCAATTGAATTTTGTTTTCGATCTTCTTCGTCGTAATTAGCGATGACAACTCAGCTGAAGGCTCTGGTCCGTGGCCACTTAACATAATTCGCTTATAATATACCAAAGAGCCGTATATCTCATCGCCTGATCTAATTTTAACTGGAACGTGTACGCAAACTTCCAAACAAACTTTCTCATTAATAATATTAGTGAGATTACGAGCTAGGCGTTTCACACACGGCACCGCGCACCGCTGCGGTAAACGGTGGCTGTAAAGCAGATTTCGACGCGCCAGCTACGCTTGTGGTCTAATGGTTCAGAGCTTTGATCTTGACCCGGAGGTCGCGGGTTCGAATCCTGCTGAGGGAACAAAAAGCTTTAAATGTTCCTGAGTCATGGATGTGTGTTAAATTTGTGTATTAATATAATAAAAATCTTAAATATATTTATAGTATAAAAGTATTAAATATATTTCCGTTACACAAGTTCTTCGAATACTTAGCACAGGGCGAGATTGACGTGGTGTGAAGCGTCCATATATTTAAAAAAAAGCCCTGCTGCTACGATCGCACGTCCGCGCGGATTAATTTAAGATATAGATCGCCTATCGCATTAGCAGCTTCCTTTTTTATACCAATTAATCCACCGATATTGCCGTAAATTGTTCCACCATACAACTACTGACTGGTTTTGACTTTATGTAGAACGACAAATATGACGGATTTTATAACCTACTTAGTTAAGACGTGTGCGTTGCACTATTGAAATTAGTATGTTTTCACCTACAGAAAGTCCGTCACAAAAGGTGTGCAGGGAGCAGCCTTAACAAGCAAAGTGATTCGCTTTACTGCCCACCGCAGCGGTACACGGCGCCAAGTGTGAAACTCCTTAGACAACGTTAGAAGTTTCAAAGATAATGCCGCGTTACGATGTTAGGAACTATTCAGTACAGGCTCACACGGGGATCAGTGCTGATAAATAATTAATTAACTTTGGGAATAACTATTTAGATTGTGCGATAGCTCGTAATTGTGATCTTTTATGGGATTATCTGATAAAAGACGAATTATATACAAAAATTAGACTGCGAAAATATATCAACAAAGTTGCCGCTCATTCACGTCAGCAGTCGTTGCGGTCCCTTGCAACTTGCCCAACTTTTAGCAGCTCTGTTGTGCTTACAGCCTATTACCAATTAGAAATGTAACTGATCAACATGTGATTTAATGTAAACATCTTTAATAATTTTTAAAGGATGTAAAATTAAAGTCGTTTTATATTCACAAAACTACAATATCAAAAGGAAATGTTTCAATAATAGGTAACAGACAAGTGTATACCGATTTTCCCGAAGACAACAGTTAAGAGGAATTTCCATTTGGAAACTATTCTCAGTACACATAATTGGTATCCTGTCGAATTAATTGCGTATTCAAGTGCTGGCTGCGATAATTGGAAGATGATGAACTAATGGATTCCTGTGTAAAGACAATGATATTGTGTATTATGGTAATGTGTATATCTGTGATGGTCACAATGGTCCATACCATGGGCATAGATATACTATATTTGATATTATTATAATATGAATATTAAATAGAATCAATTATTATAATAATAGTAGAGATAATTATTAACTACTCTTATTGATTCTAATACAAAATTATTTAATCAATTATACTTTTAAAATGTAAAGCTCTAGATATCGCACGAATCATATTGAAATGTGATAAATATCAATTTGTTTGATGTTGGGAAAGGGACCAGTAGCTTTAACACAGGTTATAATGTAACCTAGCTAGGTTACATAGCTTAGCTAAGCTGCTGGTTGCGATCCAACCATAATATGTGTATAATAAAACCACTGATATAGAATCACTGTATGCTTTAGATTAAGGTTTTATACTGTATCACCTGAATAAAGATTATTATTATTATGATTTTTAAATTTGCTTTTCTCCTTGACAGGTCCTAACTGAAGTTGCGACCTTGTGGCCAAACAACTTCAGGTGCGATGTGTTTTAACTATTTATAGATAAAAATTTCCGGGCAATCCGGCACGTGTTAAGAATGACGGCTTTTTGCAGGGTATGTAAGTATTTTAAGGGATGTGTGTAGTGTTTTAGGGATGATGCCAGTAGTTATTATTATTATTATTAATGATCCTCGCACCTTGGGAATGAAGTAGATCCCTACAAGGCATATTATAATGTACTCATGTTATTTAGTTTTAGTATTGACATATTTATATTATGTAATTTTTAAAGATAAACTTCCTATCTTATTGGTAAAAGATCTTACGCCGGTTCTTCTTGCTAGACTAGTTCCTGAACCGGTGGTAGTAATCATTAAGGAAACATTTCAGAAAACATTTTTTGTAAATTTATTCTGAATAAAAATATTTCAGATGAGTTTAACACACCACGTCAATAAGGCCCCATGCTAGGATTGGAAGAGAGTATATTACCTTTTGATTCAATGTGATTTAATGTAAACATGGCTTTGTATGATAATCTATAATGTTTCCAATTTAATTGTTACACTTATTTACCGCGATTGATATGAAATTAAAAAATATCATTAAAATTTTGATGTGAAAATTGCACGTTTAAGCAATAAAAAAATGACTCAAATGCCGTGACGAAAAACGGCATGACATTGTCGTGGTTTCACATCTGTCAGGCTCGCTACGGCCAATTTTTTTGGTTATATATTGATGAGAAATTAATTAGAACGGAGTGTAGATACATGCAATATTTTATCGAAGCTGTAATGTCTTGATTAATATAGGTATACTTCAATATAGCCAGGGCCACTCAGATAAAACATTAACAACGTTTTCACAAATCACTTTAAGATTGAAAAGCCTCTAGACAAAATGTACAAAATAATTGCGATTCCATTTTGTCTCGAAATCGTAAATTCATGTTTAATGTCCCAAAATAAAGCTTGGCTAAGTAGGCACTTATAACAGAAGGATTTAGTCGGGAGTTTTGAGCGTGAAAGAGGATTTTAATTTCTTATCCCCTGAAACAAGGGTTCCTCTGTACAAACGAATCAATGTAAATATTTTTGGTAGCTTTATTGTTTTTTCCAATTATAATTCACAAGAAATTTATTTTATTCGCTGTTATATTTTGGGGCCTAAGTCCTGCCCACGGCCTTTTTCGTTTTGATAGCGATTTTTTCACCGACTTTACGGCATATTTCCACCGTACAAGAATGACCGATTTTGACTTTACTTTTTGTATGTCGTGTTTGTTGAAAGCAGTACGTTCTATTTTTCATCTCACGTCGGTCAAAAAACTCTTATCATTCTTGAAGAAATGAAATTAAAGTACCATGTGACTTTAATAAAGTTTTTCACTTTTAAAAGTGAAACCAAATGTTGTTTTATCATAATTCAAATATTTATTTGCCAAGAATATGGTACAGTTGGTGTTTACATTTATTGGAGTTCTACATATTCTACTATATAGTGTGCAAATATTGTCAGTTATAGGTACATCATTTAAAAGCTTTTTTAGTTTACAATATTGCTTAAATTAAATACGCATTATAGTTTCATCAATAAATTAAATAATATTCTATTGCCAATATTAAAGTAAAAATGTCAAATTTAAGAATACTTAGTATAAAAATTAACCTAACCTAAAATATGCTATTGCACAGTTTACTAAACTACGTAGCACGATGATGATGATTATATATATTATTATACGTGTCTATAGGTAATTATTTATATATCCATTATCATCTAAGTGTTCATTTCAGATCTGCATACAGCTACAAAGGACACATATATATCAAAGCCTACGTAATGACCTCTAATAGTTTAATTGTACATACATAATATTATAGACTATGCCAAATTGTCAACGCATATCTATACTATATTAATCCTTCTACTATTATACCTAAGTGAAAAAATTTAAATGTATGGATATACATGTTTGTGTGTGAAAGAGTTCACACAAAACTTAGCAGATTTTGATAAAATTTGGTATGACTAGACACATACACACATACATACTTCTAATTTCACACCTACCTATGCAGTTCACTCACTCCTAGCCATAGTGGCTGGGAGCGGGGGAAATCACGACCAGGGGCTAAAGAGCCCCTCTACGTGAGGTCGAAGCCCTGGTATTGAGGATACTAGAGCCAAAACATATTTCATGTTTTTCTAGGGAAAACCCCCCGCGGCAGAACGCAGGGGAAAACCATAGCGCTAAGGGAAAGAAGCCTTGGAAGGCTTATACCTGAATGGCGAGACATGTGGCGTGTGGAGGCCCCGGTCCTGAGACCGGAGAGCGTGTGTGGTTCCACTCTTCCGAGCGCCGCGCATCGTCCCGCGGACCAAAGCCCTACCAAGGTGGGGGTAAAATAAATAGACAAGACGTTTTTTTGAAGGCAAAACCCTCGCGTCAGGGCGCATTTCTCGGTATTTCTCATACAAACATGAAAGTCAAAAGTTAGTATTTCAGCGCTAATACTTTCACAGTATACTCTACATATGAGGCACATAAACACCCTAAAGTATTATCACTAATTTATTTTACACCTTGTATAGCGCCGGACTTAGAAAACTTCGATAGCGTGATGCAGATTTGTGGCGATAGGAGTACTGCCACAGTATTATTTTCTTTCCAAACATTAATGTTCAAACTATTTGAATAACTTTTACGTTTCAACAATATTTAACACTGAATTAAAATTAAATAATGTGGCTGGTTGGTGTCACAACAGCTATGCAGATGAGTGGTAAGTTTTGTGAGAAACCATAAACTGAATGTCCAGTGACTGGATGATATTAAATATCGGATCATAAAAAGTGTTATCTTACAAAAAATGACTGCCCGCAGGATGTCCGCGTTAAACGTGATCAAGAATTCGCGAACATTCCACCTCAAAAAATATTGACAGGATTTAAAGCTGTCATAACATAACAAGTCCCTAGTGTTCACAAACATGTAAAATATATTTATTCAAATATTAGGGTGTAGGCAATTAATGAAAATAACAAACTTTGACGACCTCCATAGCGCAGTGGTTGAACGCGTGTAGCGAGAGGTCGCGGATTTGAATCCCGCCGAGGGAACAAAAGTTTTCCTGGGTCATGGATGTGTATTATATTTGTGTATAATATAAAAAAACAAGTTCTTCGGATGCTTAGTACGGTTACGGTTAAACGTTATTTTAGCCATTGACGTGGTGTGTAGCGTCCATAGATATTTATATATTATTAAAAATTATTATTATTATATATAATTTTAAAAAATTAGCATACCCTAAGGTTTTTCTCCTGCGTGTTCATAATTCTCGAACAACTGTACTAACTCAAAGTTAGCTTGCAAAAATGTTTTTTTAACCTATACCTACCGGGTCGATAACCGGTGGATTGACGTTAAATCATGTAGACATAACATGTCTGCATGGTTTAAAAGTGGAGGACATATTTTCTGTCTCGCTCATTTAGATATTAGATTATTTTTCTTGTAAGATATTGTATCAAAATTTTGTAACAACATAGTATATAGCTCTTTAAAGTCTTTCGAGTTTAGCTTTGATCCTGCTACAAAGGGTCAAATCTACCCTTTCTGGGTCCTTCCGTGACTGAACGCCATGTGAAGGGAGTATGTAGGTTAAGCAGCAAGTTCGTATGCAAGTGACCAATAGGGTCGACCCGGCCCTGTATTTTTTACTATCCGGTGAAAAAGGTTAAACGTATCTATGAATTTTAATGCGGGTTAGGTGTAGTCACAAAATAATGGGGTGAAACTTGATAAATGGCACGACAAGTAGCGCTTAGTATTAAATAGTGAAATCTACATACCGGCACCCTTACAACTTTAACTGAACCAAATTGTAGTTTCTATAGTCTATAATTTGTCTATAATTAAAAGTCTATTATTAAAAGAATTTCTATAGTCGTTAATACAGTTATTTTGTCTTATGATGTAGGATTTCTGCTGGTACTGACTTCAGAAATAAGAAGGTTAAGTTTTCTTAGCGGCAATTAAAATGAAAACAAATTTCTTGAATAATAATAACTTATTCAATATTTATTTTATCTGTTTAAAACTGTTTAGTGCTTTTTAGCTAGTAGGCCGTACTGCTAGCGCCAGAATCCTGCATCGCGCTATCGAAGTTTTCTAAGTCCGGTGATCTATCTATATCTATCTATACATATAATAAATCTGTAGAGGAGTCGTGTCTGTACATTGAAGATATTTGAGAAAAAATATTATAGGGGACCTTTATTTACGCAATAGTACCCAAAACAATGATTTTTGGAATTTTTGTCTGTTTGTCTGTTTATCTGTTTGTCTGTTTGTCTGTGGGTTTGTGCACGCTAATCTCAGAAACGGCTTATCCAACGTAAATGAACTTTTAACTAATATATTGCGGCAAGCTTCACTTAACATTTAGTGTTTGTTTCATGTAAATCGTTTTATAAATAAAAAAGTTATGACAATTTAAAAACACCATGTCGTATTTGCTGGTTTGTAGGAAGCGCACCGGGCCCGGGAGCCGCGCGATGCTTCAAATTTTATTCGCAGCTAACGTACCGGGAGAGAATGGCATTCGATAAAAGTGATTTCATTTATTTATATTATTTAGGGTTTGTAAATACAACAATTATTTTTGTATAGGCGTAGGATAGTTTGTTTTCAAGTAAACTATTATACTACTAATATTACATACCCAATAAATAGAATTTTGATTTACACAATAGTAAAAAAGTTAGGTCAGTATAACTTAGATTTATGTATTTGTTGATCTTTTTATTTCTTAGTTTTTATACTAGGTAGGGACAATCTAACTTTTTTTTCTTGACTTTCTTTATTACGAATGTTTTTGTATAAAATCAGTTAGTAGGTACTTTTGCTGTAAAGTCCTTTGTGATAAGTACTGTATTTACATATTTGTTAGCGTAGGTTAGTAATAATAATATAAATAAATAAAAAGTGGTCAAGTGCGAGTTGGACTTGCGCACCGAGAGCGCCATACATTTTGATTTTATTGTAATCAAATGAAATATTAGAGACCTGAGTATTTATAATATAAGATTCAATTTAATACCCCAAAACATTCATGACAAAAACGGTAGCGTAAGTGCAAAAAAAAAATATGTTTTCGCAATTTATCCTTTGTCGGCACTAATTTAAAATGTTATTGCTTGATTATCTCTAAAGATTCTGAGTTCCCGGGAAGTACCCTTTAGGTTTTAATTCCCTCGAAAGTGTGGAAAATGATAAAAATTTCAACATAAACGGCTGTATCTTTTGGTTGCGGTGGCTAACAAGTATGATTTTTTCACAGCTTGAAGGGAAAGTTATAGATCATGAGTATTTGATATGATTTTTAGCTTGATACCTACACGTGTTTCTGAGATAAAGGATTTTGACATACAGACAGACAGATGGACCACGAAGTTAAATCCTATACTAAATTAACAAAAAAATTGGCCGGGTTTATACGGGGTATCCGAATAATATTATCCTAATAACTTCTCTACTGCATGTTGTTCGGGTCTACTTCTTTTGCTGAGCTCCGAAAGGATGGCAATATATCGTATATACCCTACATACCAAGCGGCTTGCCGGGCATGGATCGGGATCAACATTAGCAAGTACATATTAGCGGAAGTCCTCAGAGGTTGCGCCATTTGTTTGTAGTCATAATGGTGTTCTGTGTACTTTTTGATGCTGAGTAGTTATGTCTGACTATTCAAGATATATTTACATCTATTGGGGGTAATCTTATGTCTTCATATGGCATGTCCGAGCCATTATTTGACGGTAAACTATTATTAATACTTCATCGGCCTACTTCTTTTAAAACATATTTATAATAACACTGCCCTAAATCATTTTTCCACGCGTACGAAGTCGCGGGCACAGCTAGTTATATATAAAGTGACTGAGTACGAATGACTTAATGAAGTTAAGTTTTAAACATGGTGTACGTCATCGTTTTACTCACTATTAACTTGAAATAGAACCTATTTACCATATTTTGGTTATTCAAACTTACTTGTTTAACCATGTATTTTTTCGGCACATATGCACGATAGGTACTGTACTACTTTTATATTTTAAAATATTCTAGTGACATTAGTCTTTTTGAGAAATAAATTTCTTTAAACCATTCTGCCTGACTGAGCATACCACCTCGCTCGGTCGAAGATCTTCCTTTGAGGCTTCCACTTGTATTCCCACAGACTCACAACATTTTGCGACTGAAATACTTGACCTATCTTTTATTGCTTTTGTTGTGATCTTTACTGTCTTTAATTATATTTTTTAAAGCTTCATCTTAGTCCGTAATTACTCGTAAAATGCAACATCCGACTGATGTCGTAAAAACTATACATTATTTTTACACTTGGGTAAATTGGCTCTTAAGCTGCGACTTTATGAGTTATGTCCTTAAAATTACAGCGTTAAAAATCTACTATAAATTACTAAACATCGGAGCAATTTTAGAGCACTGAAAATAGAACCTTAGTCAAATACAATAGTGTTGAAAACGACCACACGCCGAGATATCAAATTTGAATCGTGTTTTCGATTTTCAACTTTATTCTATAAGCCCAGAGATCTATTTTCAGTGGTCCACATTTTCTTCCGGCCCATCGGAATCCGAATCATTTTGCCAGCTTAAAGTACAGGAAACGTTCGAAAATAGAACCTTAGTCAAATACAATAGTGTTGAAAACGACCACACGCCGAGATATCAAATTTGAATCGTGTTTTCGATTTTCAACTTTATTCTATAAGCCCAGAGATCTATTTTCAGTGGTCCACATTTTCTTCCGGCCCATCGGAATCCGAATCATTTTGCCAGCTTAAAGTACAGGAAACGTTCGAACATATTTTCATAGCGCTCAACAAAGGCTTGAAAGTCTTGAAATACTGTATAAAATTTAGTCTCCTATTTAAAAATGATAAAGCGCTCTAACACTATGAATAAAATTTTACATAAATCTAGAGATTCTAAAATAACGTATCTCGTGTGAAAGCTCAAGTGGCCGAACGTTTTCTTGCGCTCAGCGGGAATTTTGCTGGATATTACAAGCTGGTCTTAAATATAATATTTCGTACAAGCTAAAGTTCTTTTGTAGGAGAAATGGGGTTTGAGCCTGAATTTTACTAAGCTTTTAGATATAAATCATGAGAATATTGTTCAGATATATGATTTACAGAATCTTGTATACTCGCACAAAATAATAAGCGGCCAAGTGCGAGTCGGACACGCCCACGACCGCATCAGCAAGTGTCATAATATAAAAGTTCTTGTAGCTTGTTGTAACTTTAATGGATATTTTAATGATAGTTTTTTTATATTTGAGTTAATTAAATGAAAGGTAAAATGCGGTTTACGATTTATACAACAAAACCTACTACCTATATTAGTCAAAACAGAAAAAAAAATTAAAACATGACATATGATAGTAACCCCCGGTTTTCCGAACGCTATTCAAATGAATGATCTACTAACATGGCATTCAAATCAACGACTCATTGAACGCTGATTGGTGGAATATTATCAGACAGAAAAGAACGGACAGATATTTTATAATTACGTCACTCAAGTATATCTGTGGAAACCACAGTCCCTGGTATTCTGTGGATCCATACTGTCGATATGGTCTATATTATTTGATAAATTAATAACATTACAGTATATATGCAATTTCAAATTTAGCTAATACGAAGTTATATTAAAATTAATTAAATACGACGGTCATAATAAAATGTAGCGGAATTTTCAATGAAGACAGTATATTTATGAAATTGCTGATACGAAGGCCTACGTGCCCGTATCAGAACTTGGCAACTCGCCAGAATACTTCTGGGATCAGATATTAAGAAACACATTAATATCGTAAAGTACTGTTCTAATAGTAAAAATCGTAATTTTCCAGAACATACAGCGTATATTTGAGATTTGAATTTTGCTTTTCCGTTTCATACTTTTTTTATTTAACGTAATATAAGTACAACTGGTGCTGTTTAAGTTTAACTTTGCAACATCTTTGCAACTGAACAATTTTTATAATAATATTATATTATGTTTTTTAATTAAATGAATTATATTGGTAATTAAACACACTCATACAGTATTGCACACACACAGAGACATTTTTATTGTTTCATACTTTAATATCCGTTACATACTTTAATGTGTTTAATATAACGATATGTTGTTAAGAATAAAATATAATTTTATATCTTGTAGTTTACTTCTACTTGGTGTCGCTACCAGCTCGTATATGGTCTTCGTTTCAGCTATGATGACCAGTGCTGTGCTGTGGTTGCCTATACTTTGCTGGTGTGTTGTCGAGCGTAGTTTTCATGCTGCCTCTGATGGATAGACACTTTTACAGTTGCATTTACTACAAACAGCCTGTAAAACCAGCTTGTAAAACACCGAACACATTAGCTATGAATGTTTTTGAGTATTTTACACCATGTACTAATTCGTTTCTCGTTAGAATTTTTTTTATATAACATTATGCTTGTATGAAAGTTACATCCTCAATGTCCGCGTAATGACACCATAATATTATATCTTTTTAATGAACTATCTCGCTTTTGCTATACGACAACTAATTTCGTAATACTTATAACATGAATTTTAAAAAGTAGAGCTCTTTTAACCGCAATAATCAGTGAATATTACATATAAAGTTCTTATGGCAATATTAATAAAACTGGTGATTTTATTTCGAGAATAATTAATTTAGTGCGCCCGAGCCCCGAGATAAGTTTAACCTAAACGTAAACAAACCCATAGACGTAAACAAACCTATAGTGGTCGCTAATGACCAGTGATGTTTGAGCGACCTTAAATAAATTAATAAAAAAAAAAAAAAACCCATAGACGGGGACGACTCAACCAAAGACTAGTCACTGATGCCAATGGGCCAATAATAATACAATGATTTTTGTTTGCTATGAATCCATAGACTATAGGCTTATATTCTACAATCGGCAGTGTCAAAATGGCGTATTTTTTCTGTGAGCGATTTTCATTTAATGTTTAAACATATTAATTATTGTTTAATTGTTAAAAAATGTTTTGAATAATGAAGTGTAATCCTTTAATATACTTACCTGTGAAAGTGTTGATAAGTGTGCACAATAAGTGAATAAGGGAAAATTTCGATGTTTTCGGTTTGTTTACCTTTAGGTTAAATTTATCATGGACGACCTATAACATCAAGTATGTAACTTGAAACTACATTACAGTATAGAACGGTCCAGTATGAAGATGAACAAGTACTGTATAATCTATACTTATAATAAAACTGTAGAGAGGTCAATTCTGTACATTGAATATTTTTTCAAAATACATATTGGAGGATGATTGGCGATCGATACTGATGCCAAAAATGCAATTAGTAAAATTTTTGTCTGTCTGTCTGTCTGTCTGTCTGTCTGTCTGTATGTGCGCGATAGAAACAAAAACTACTGAAGGGATTTTAACCAAACTTGGTACGATTGTAGCCCATATTCCTGGGCAGGTTATAGGCTATATAACATAACGCTACGGATACATAGGAGCCGAGCAGTGACGATAAATTGGAAGCAAGTCGGAGGAATTTCGCGCGCGCGGGCTGCGGACGAACGGTTCATGCGGGGGGCGCGGGGGGATCGCTTACACAGTGACGCGAAGCAATAGAATGTGGCACTAAAGTAGATTAGAACTTGAAATAAGTACCTAACAGATTTTTTTTTCTGAGAAGAGTGTTTCCACAGTGTCATAATAATATAAAAATTGTATTTTTGAACTTGCTTCACAAATTGAAATAAATTATCATTTATTGTATAAATCAACTTAATTAACTTAATTAACGTCTTACATCCGAGTCGGGGTGTAGTGTAGGTATCAGATGCTGGTAGGTAGGAATTTTGGCGAAGGTCAACCAAAGGAACTCCACCCCACTGCTGGGTAAAAAATACTATTAAAATGTGCTAACAGGCAGTACCGGTAGTATGAATTTATATAGATGTCGCTTTGATTTGAAGATATATGACAATAAAAAAAATACTGGACGTTTGTATGAAGCGCGGCGGGAACCGCGCTGCTTCAAGCATTCAAATTTTTATTTTTATTTTATATTTTGTTTAAAACAAAATTTCATTTATTTATATTATTATTATTTTTAATCTTAGGGTAGGTTATAAAAAACGCTACTAAAGCCGATCGGCGCGGCGCGCCGAGCTGGGGCCTAACTCTCCAAACTGATTCGATTTTAATTCAGAGTCGATCGTGCCGCATACTCCCGAAGAAATTGACGTTTGTTTATTTTTATTCTCTGTCGATTGATATGGTCTGGTGTACAAAAAGTTACGTTCTAACGGTTTTCTTTAACCTAATTAATTTCAAAGTAATCTACCAAATAAAACACCAAAAACCGTTAAGATCGAACTGATTCGATTCTCAGTTGTGTCGAGAGTAAGCCTGCTGGATCCTCGGCGGGGCGTGCCGCTGCGCCCATGTCTAACCGAGAGTTCCGTTTTAAAGACCTTAGTAATTGCAATATAAGTTTAAATTTAATAATACTTCAAAACATTAATGACAAAAACGGTAATAAGTTGAAAAAATTGAAAATATTTTTATGGTTTCGCAATTTATCCTATGTCGTTTAAATTTGATATGAAGCAACATTTTAATAGTGCATTAAGATGTTGCTTCATATCAAATTTCTATTCCCGGGAAGTACCCTTTAGGTTTTGGTTCCCTTTGGCGTGTCGAAAATTGCGAAAATTAGCGATATAAACGGCTGAATCTTTGGGTAGATGTGGCCAAGATGCCTGTTTCTTTTCACAGCCAGAAGGGACAGTAGAGCTGAGTTTTTAATATGATTTTTAGCTTGATACCTACACGTGTTAAAGTTTTGACACCCAGACAGACAGACGGACATCGAAGTTAAATACTTTACTAAATTAACGTGAAAAATTGTCTGGGTCTATACGGTGCATTCGAATAATATTATCCTAACTTCGAATACCTTTGCTGACTTCTACATATTGTTCGAAGGCCTACTTCTTTTGCCGAGCTCCGAAAGGATAGTAATATATTATTATTATACCCTGCATACCAAGAGGCTTGCCGGGTACGTGTCTTGCTGGATCGGGATCAACACTGGGATGCACTGGGAAGTACCTATTAGCGAAAGTTCTCAGCGGTTGCGCCAATAAACTAAAAATATATTTAAAAATACTAAAGTGCCCTAAATCACTTTTCCACGCGTACGAAGTCGCGGGCACAGCTAGTAATATAATATTAACTGTAATTGGCTCAACTGTACAATTTCATCGATGCTGTAGTTATTTAAAAATACCCAAAGTATATCATTCGGTGTTTGTATTAGTCATAAATAATATTAACTAGCTGTTCCCGCGACTTCGTTCGCGTGGTTTTTGAGTGACTTAAGCCATAATAAATAATTAATATATGCACTATGCAGCGCACGCAATGAAAGTCCCCAAATGTAATTAATTTTCCCCGTTTTTGCAACATTTCTCACTGACGCTCTGCTCCTATTGGTCGCAGCGTAATGTAGCCTAATAAAAAATAATAATATAGCCTAAAGCCTTCTTCTATAAATGGACTATCCAACAAAAATTTTTTTTCAAATCGGACCAGTAGTTCCTAAGATTTAAACAACAAACAAACAAACTCTTCCGCTTTATAATATTAGTATAAATTAACGTTTTATGACATTCCATTTTATAGAAAATTATAACTTGTATTGAATACCAGTTTCTTGACAAAGAAGGTTAAAAGCCGACGTTTTATTCAATTTGGTGTTGTATGAACCTGTAGTTAATAAATAGTCGTGCACACTTAAACCCATTTTTAAAATAATGAGTGTTTCATCCAAAAATTCGAAAGATCATTGCACCTCACCCATAATAATAGTGTCGGAAGACGAATGGATGAATCCGTAATGAACGGTGTTGAACGCAGTTGAGATGCCCCGAGGCGGGCGTTCTTTCAACACGTAGCAAATTGTGTGTTTAAAGCCTTATCAACCAATGGCATAAATGGAAGAAAGGATTTTGAGCGTTTATCGCGCGATGTAGCCGACGGCAAATAGTCTTGAGGTGTGGCGTCAATTTTAACAATTTTGAATGTTTCGTTCGGTTTTTACCTATTTTGGATTTGTTTTGTAAGTGACTGTAAAATAGCAATGCTCAACAATTGCTTGTCAATTTTAAACGATGAGAACAATGCAAAATGTATTACATTTTTTGTGCTATGGAATTTACAGATTTTAAATGAAAGGTTGGTATACAACAAACGAAAGAAACGTAATAAAAATCATTGTTTAATTTAAATCTGGTAACTTCTAAACGTTTGAAAAAAAGATATTTGTAAGTGGAATACTATTTTGTAGTTAATAATATAATAATATCTATGGACGCTTCACACCACGTCAATCTGGCCCCGTGCTAAGTATCTGAAGAACTTGTGTTACCAGACAACGGAAATTTATTTAATAATTTTATGCTATACATATATTTAAGATTTTTATTATATTATACACAAATTAAATACACAACCATGACCCAGGAACATTGAAAACTTTTTTATTCCCTCGGCGGGATTCGAACCCGCGACCTCTCGATCGAGCAACAACGCGCTCAACCACTTCGCTACGGAGGTCGTCCTTTAGATATAGTTAGGTAGGTACTATGTTAACAGTGTCATATACAGTCTCATATATGAGCATAATATATGAGAGCTCATATATGAGATATAAAATGGTTGAGGTAGATGAAACCCATTAAAATACCACTTTTATGTAAGCATTAATTAATTTATACTTTAATCACGCAACTGCCGTAGGACGGTGGATGTATATTTTTCCAGCGTATACAATTTTCCAATTTTGTATTTACGTGCTTTCGCCATTTCATTTATAGACCGACATCACAGAGAATCCAGACACCCTATAAATACATAATATGTATATAAAGAGTGTTTTTTTTAATATCACAATATCCTGTCGTAGGTCTGCTGGCAGAGATCCCTTGTAGAGATAAGCACACCTATGTACATTTATTAATGTCTGTCTTAGTTAAAGTTAATTTCGTAAAAAGAATATTGTACATAAAGAATAAATAAATAAACAAAATAAATTTATACTAATATTATAAAGCGGAAGAGTTTGTTTGTTTGTTTAAACGCGCTAATCTCAGGAACTCCGATTTGAAAAAGTCGTTTTTTGTGGGATAGTCCATTTATAGAGGAAGGCTTTAGGCTATATTAAATTACGCTGCGACCAATAGGAGCGAAGCGTCAGTAAGAAATGTTGCAAAAACGGGGAAAATTAATTACATTTGGGAACAGCTAGTAAGTAATATAAGGGGTGTCCAGCGGGTCTCGGATCTCGGTCTATTACTGTATAGCGCGTGAATCTTTTTTAGCTGCGGCGGCACATGTTGGGAAGTGCAGGCGTGAAGTGTGAACTAACGACTGCGGACTTGCCCCGGCTATATATAACAGTTTGCGAAACGATTAACTGTAACAGTGAAAAATTGCGCGATGAATCTTCTGAATACAAACTATAGATTGACCCCTAGTTGGTGGTTAATGTTGATCATTAATTTTAGTCGCGGAATATAAATACTTATATTTTGCTTAGTGTATTTTGCAACGGTACTTATACTACACCTACGTGTTCTGATGCAGCAGTGAATCATCTGCAAAATTGTTTATAGATATTATATTAATATTGTGATATCCTTCTTCTCTTGAAGTTTTCCTCATGCCATCTCCACGCTTTTGTATAATCGGCATAATATAAAGGAAAATTCCAAAGAAAATGAAAATATACTCGGCTATCATGGTGTGAATATCGCCTACTAGTGTTATGTGTGCGTCTGTGTAACAGCTATATAGCAGTTCCTTGCGTAACTATGTAGACAAGGATTTAACCATGTACCTAATTCTAGAAAGATAATCGTATTGAGTTATATACAAATATCTATTCAAGTCTAAAATCTTAAAAGTCTCGATAAAGATAATAATGTGTCATTTTGACGCATGCTTTCGTTATAATTCAAAATCGGTGACACCTCATTGATACACACTAGTACTAGGCCGCGACTGAAATGTCCTAAACGCACAGCCAAGCATTCGCGCTGTTTATAAAGATAGAGCAGTAATTCGAAACAGCATGCGTAAATTTTACGCAGACTCTATTTCTAGGATTAATTAAGATTAGATCTAGAGAGCATGCCTATGGGAAACTCTACCATAATACACGTATAGTTTCACTGACGCATGCGAACGCGTACCTAGTAATGATACTTAGTTTAAGCCATTGCGTTAAAAATATTATATTTTATGGCCTGTAACAACACGTAACAAATCATCACATCAATGTTTAAAGTCATTAAGTAACTAAATGTATTAAAAATTATTTAGTTACTAATGAAAAGTTCTATAGAACTAATGTAATTTTAAACTCATTTGAAAGATTGTACTATAGTAGGGGAGCCGAAGAGGGGATTTTTGTAGTGACTCGAGCGCGTCAGATTAAGAAAGTATATATATCCCACATGCTTCTGGTAATCTAGGCGTGATTTTTTTTATTTGATTGGTGGGATTAAAAAAACTTTTAAAAAGTATCAAAAATTTTATTCGATACGTCAGATTAAGTTTGGAGATGTTAAGTAGGTACCAAAGAAGCTCCAACCGAAAGCACTGATGATTTAAAAGTCAGGTTGTCTGATAGGGACTCATGTAAAATTTAAAAAGTAACTCAATATTTTTAAATAACTGAGTTTCTCAAATATTTTATATTGGACTCAGCGTAATACCCTTGTCAGTAATGTCGATTCTAACGATAAATAAACTATATTAAAATACTATTTCATCACAATTTTGTTGTTTCAAAGTTTAAATAGGGCTGTTTCCGCTCATTCCACTACTAAAATAAAAAACTATCATATGTTTTTTTTCCTCCTAACATCTTATCACAAAAACCTACTAGGTTTCCGCAACGCTCGAGTAACTACACGTTTAGCATTATGGGCTCCCCTACTACTATTTTCGTTCCAGCGGAACAGATAATTCGAAAGCGATTCCACAAAACATCTATTAACAGACGTAAATCTACCGACTTCAAAGAGCTTGTAATTAAAAACGGAAAAGTATGCGATGATCTCCGTAATTCTTAGATGGTTATCAAGGACAAATAATTATTCAGAGAATCAACAAATTATAGAGAATTCCTCTTTACTCCATATTCTCAAAAACACGATGAAATGATAACGGCCCGGATGACTATCGCATGTAATTAAAGTAGGAAAGAATCTCACCACATTATAGAGGTTTGAAATGTCAACGGCTACGTAACATATTGCTGACATCAAATTCAAGATTTGAAGTGATACCGTTCTTGAAATAGCTTCGAGGGTCTGGAGAACTGAATATAATAGTGGCGATAAGATCCTAGTGAGATCGATCAACGCCAAGCAAAAAGTTTGTATGAATTATGATGTCAGTAAGAATTCTAAAAATTCAATTGTGTGAGGACCTCATTCGTTTAAAAAAGCTCCCCTACGATTTCACAGATAAAATAATAACGTTCTCACACTTGCACATTAAGCTTTGCATATCTATTGTATTGTTAATGATAAGGAGCTTGAGTTATTATTAGGTCTTCTAGTGTCGTTTATGAAAAAATACACTGAAAGTGCTTAAACCGCTGTTCAAAAAAGTGATGAGCAATAATAATTTACAATTCAATTATAAATTTTTCATTTCCATTTCGTTTTATTGGAGAAGTGAATAATTAATAAATTGTGGAACATATTTTACATGAACATGCTTTGAAATTAGTTAAAATGCCACAGTATTTATATCAGGTATGTATATTAACTGTGTATATATATGTCGCAGTCATCTTATTGAATCTGGTTATTTAATTGAATCACTAGGTGGTTATATAATGGCGTCAAACAGCTCGTACAGATAGCAATGTCTTAATATATTTTTTGATTAATTTCCTTTAATGTTCGTTTTATTTGTACTCATTCGGAAATTTTGAAGCTTAAAACTAAAATATTAAATGGCTGTCCTAGTCTCGGATTCCAAAATTTGTTGGTAAAAACAGGATTCAATGAAAGCGCTAGTCATTCAATTAAATAGCGGATTCAATCAGATGACTGCGACATATATTTTGTTTTCATTAATGACACTTCACACCACGTCATTCTACCCCCGTGCTAAGTATCCGAAGAACTTATTTACTATGTAGCAGTCGACCCGGAGGTCGTCGGTTCGATTCCCACGTTGGATCAACAAAAATGTTGTTTTCAAGTTTGATTAGGACAATGCAGGTTAATCACCTGATTGTCTGTCAAGAAAGACTATCCATGCGTCGGATGGGCATGTAAAAAGTCGGTCCTGCGCCTGTTCTCTCGCCAGTCGTGTCGGTTTACCGTCCCACTGGGTTATGAGAGTAAAAGGAAGAGAGAGTGTATTTGTGTATTGCGCATATACTTGGGCACTATAAAATAACATATAAAAATCGGCTACCGACACCAAAATCGGTGAGGGGAGCTATTAATGATAGTGATCACTAAGAAGAAGATAGGGAAGTAAAAAACGAAACCAGTTTATAAAATGTTAACGGCCTGTTGTTCTTCTATAAAGTTGTTACATTTAACAAGGGTCTAGTATCAAGTAATCATAAAACTTTAATTGTCCTATAAAATACTAAAGCAGATGAGAAATACGAGGCATTACTAACACTAGCCAGAATCATGGGAGTATAAAACTTAGTTAAGACATAGTTAAGCCGGTGTGGTTTTTATGACGTCATTAGGATAGGTTTTGTTCTTTGCACGATATATTATTTTTTGCGCTAACCAATACAAGCTATCTTAGATTGCAATTTAACTACACTAGCTATTCACACACAAGCAAACGAACTCTTTCGCTTTATAATATTAGTATAGATACCCTCTGTATATAGGTATTTAATCCTCCAGACTTATTTGAATGGTTCTCTTATTTCGCTTAAATCTCATTATTTAATTTGGCATACTTTTACTTGTAGGTACTTATAATAATAATTAATTTTGTATGGCTAAGGCGTAGGTAATTATTGTGTACTCATACAAAGGCATGCACAATACGTATACGTAATATAGTTTACGAGTGATATTGACTACTTTTGTAGCGCAGTGGTTGAGCGCGTCCTCGAGCAGGTCGCGGGTTCGAAAACAAAAAGTTCTCTTGTTCCATGGACGTGAATTAAATTTGTGTATAATATAATAAAAATCTTAAATATGTGTATAGTATAAAAATATTAAATATTTTTCCGTTGTCTGGTACTCGTACTTATAGCACAAGATCTTCGGATACTTAGTACAGAGCTAGATTAACGTGGTGTGAAGCGTCCATAGATATTATTATTATATATGACAAGTATCATGAAAAACTTAATTATGACAAAATATGAAAATATACAGTTCAGGGGATCACGTATTAAATCCTGGAACCATCCGTACAAGGATTATGCTCATGATAATTTTACAAAAATTACCAGAAACTCCAGCTAAGTATTGATTCGATGATAAATATTCGATGACTTCACACCACTGTCACGGGGGGTGAGGTAATTAACATTTAATGGCGCGACCGCAGGATTTTACTGTGGAGTCAGCATTCCAAAATAGCAACATTTGAAAAGTTTACCGGCTACTGTCTACTCTATTTATCTAATACAAACTATGCTAAAAAGAGCATTACTTTTGAAGGTACACAACTTTATAATAGTATACCCGATCATTTAAAAAATATAAAATCATTTTATAACTTTAAACAAAAATTGTCTAAATATAATAAAAGTCTTGACTAGATGTTTGCTATTTAACTACAGTTAAGTAATTTTTTGCAATTTTATCATCAGTATATAGGTAATAAGTTCGAACTGTACTATTTTAAATATAACTATTTGTATATTGTTCGCATGTAAGTGGATATTGTATCTTTTATGAGAATAAATTATTTAAACTTTTATATAATAAAGCGGAAATATATTATTATGCACTAGCTGAACTCCTCCTTAGAATTAAGTTTCTTGACGCATTGACAGCAGCGGTACCTATCGGATCCAATTTATATCATAAAACCTTCCTCTAGAACCACTCTATCCACTGGTGAAAACAGCATGAAGATCCGTGCAACAGTCTTTGAGTTTATCTCGAACAGACAGACAGACAGAGGCGGCGTTGAACTTCGTTATAACCGACTTCCAAAAAAGGAGGAGATTCTCAATTCGGCCTGTTTTTTTATGTATGTACACCGATTACTCTGAGGTTAATGATTCGATTTTCGTGATTCTTTCTAAAGAAAGAATCACGAAAATCGAATTGACACATATAGTTGCTATTTGGTCCCATAAAAATTGTACATAGTTTGGCGCTGTATTTTTTATTTTATGAACATATTTACCAAAATTTTTAACGAGCAATACTATTGCCGGTACATTTTTTATATCAATGATATAATTATGTATGTAGTTTCAGTGCAGCTAATTTGGGAGTTTTTCTTTTTCGCATTTATAATTGACTCTCGATACAAAAAGGAGGAGGAAAAAAAGAAAAAAAAACTAACTACGTTTAAAAACCGACTTTAACAAGTAAAATCATAAAATATTACTTTTTAATGTATTTACAATTAATGTTCTTTTTGGAGTCGGTGTCAGCTAAAAGAACAATATCCTAAAGTTGCTGACTTGAATCTCACCTTTGCTGACACTGACTTCAACAAGAACATTAATTGCAAATACATTAAAAAGGTATTATAGTCGCTATTTTTAACCGACTTCAAAAAAGGAGGAGGTTCTCAATTCGTCTGTATGTATAATATTTTTTTTTTTTTTTTTTTTTTTATGTATGTTCACCGATATTTTCGTCAATTATAGACGGATTTCAAAAATTTTTTTTTTGTTGGATAGAGGTCACTTCTGGGGTGGTCCCATTTTCACCAGGTTAGGATCTGATGATGGGATCCATGAGAAATCGAGGGCAACCACCGAAAATTGTATGCTCGTATGGTGTTTTTGTTACGTAATTATGTCTTACTCAGGTATATGCTTCCGGGTGTCAACATCTGATGCGGCTGTGCTGATGATGAAGCTACAGTACTCCTTAAGGGTTAGGAGTTGGAAGGCAGTACTGCAATTGGTCGATGTAAACTATTTAGTAGTATGTAGGGCTAACATGTTGCTTGTGAGGGAAGGACCTAATACATTCGATCGACCAATTGCAGTACTGCTCCCAACTCTTAACCGTTAAGGAGTACTGTAGCTTCATCATCAGCAGAGCAGCATCAGATGTTGATTCAAATGCTTGAACTCAACTCTTAACCGTTAAGGAGTACTGTAGCTTCATCATCAGCACAGCAGCATCAGATGTTGATTCAAATTGCTGATGTTGATTCAAATGCTTGAATCAACATCTGATGCTGCTGTGCTGATGATGAAGCTACAGTACTCCTAAACGGTTAAGAGTTGGGAGCAGTACTGCAATTGGTCGATCGAATGTATTAGGTCCTTACATATGAAATTGGCGTTTTGTCGTACTGGCCAGTTTGATCTTAAAT
The DNA here is from genome assembly GCA_905187575.2 of Celastrina argiolus. Classification (NCBI taxonomy): domain Eukaryota; kingdom Metazoa; phylum Arthropoda; class Insecta; order Lepidoptera; family Lycaenidae; genus Celastrina; species Celastrina argiolus. The sequence goes on from LR994589.1 coordinate 11,544,886, forward strand.
ATATCCTGTTTGGTTAGGAATTCCAAATACAAATTTAAACAGCTATTTAGGTACTCATGCATTTGTGTTTTGAAAACCGTAATTCATTTGATTTTTTCTCTTTTGCTTTTTTTTCTACGTCACTCATTTCACAAAATGGATAACTTAAAATATCGCATTATTTACGAGTACGAGCACCGTGGCACCAGTGCTGCAGAAACGGCTCGAAGAATTAATGCGTTTTTTGTTTCAACGCTTTCGTTCTCGAAATTTCGACCTGCAGAACCACAGAAATAAATCAAGATTTATATTTGGATATCTTCTTGCAAGGAAAAAAATTTAATTCCGATAAGGCAGTCCAAACCACTTTCAAAGATTTCATTGATTCCCGTCCGAATGGTTTTTTTAGTAAAGGGATCAATGAACCACCTATAAGATGGCAAAAATGTATAGATTGCAATAAGTACATATTCTGATTAATAAAATATATTTTAATATGAAAAAATCGCCTTTATGTTCCTCCAATACAAAACGCCAATTTCATATGTATGGACTTAATTATATGTAGGGCTAACGTGATATTTGTAATATACCATCTAGACTCACGGCGAGAAATCTCACCGAGAAGTCTCGCCGGGCCTTCTCGCGAGAACAAGCAATTTATCCACACTCTCATTTGTGATCTGTTTCCTATTCAGTATGGACGACATTGACGAAATTGAAACTGCAGCAGGTTTGGCTCTGTGTGCCATTGCATATTATAACTTTGTCAATGTCGTTGGGTCTACATATGATAATAAAAAATATAAATACCTAGTAAGTAATATCAAACTCTTTCAACTAAGTACCTATTAATAATAATTATAGCTTCCTAAAAATATGAACAATTCGTCAAACGGACGTTGTAATTAGTGACTATAGGTATATATTAAATAAACTGAAACCCTTGAGTAAATGAACTAGCATCTATTTAAGTTCACAACGCATTAGCACAACTAAAAATCGAAAAATAAAATGACTTTTAAAAAAAAAAAAAAACCGACTTAAAAAAGAACACAAACGACAAAAACTTTAACCACACAAAATCAGTACCTACATAACTAAAAAGCGATAAATAACCTGATTTATCTACTTAATGCATATTATATATCTACAATTATTTAAATATTTACAACTAAATACCTAATACTTTAACAAAGTCATCTTTAACTATTTAAATATTTACAGTTATCACTTAATGTTGAAGTCGGTGCCAGCCTGCAGCCTTGGTAACGTAGTCTGTTGTGTTGTTTGACGCGCGCGGCCGGCAAACGCAAAGCCACACACACGGCAAAATACAATCTATACTAATATTATAATGTGGAAGTGCTTGTTTGTTTGTTTAAACGCGCTAATCTTAAGAACCACTGGTCCAATTTAAAAAATTCTGTCTGGAAAAATTGAAAAATTTTGTGTCGGTCGGTTTTCTTAATTACATTTATTTGTTTGGCTGGCACCGACTTCAAAATTAAGTGATAACTGTAAATATTTAAATAGTTAAAGATGACTTTGTTAAAGTATTAGGTATTTAGTTGTAAATATTTAAATAATTGTAGATATATAATATGCATTAAGTAGATAAATCAGGTTATTTATCGCTTTTTAGTTATGTAGGTACTGATTTTGTGTGGTTAAAGTTTTTGTCGTTTGTGTTTTTTTTAAGTCGGTTTTATTTTTTTTTAAAAAGTCATTTTATTAAACGTAGTTTCTTTTTTATGTAATAATTGGCGATCCATTTTTATATAAAAGATTAATATTGTTATGTAATAGGCTTCAAAATAACTTTTTTTATTGCGATAAAAATTTCTTGTAAGTTTTACGAGCTCTTTAATTTGCGGACAACATCTGCGTTTTCTAAAATCATCTGGTTGTAGCCCAAAGAGTCAAAGAGAGTTAAGTTTAGGGGTTTTGAATGTATTGCCAGTGATATAGCTTGGTATTGGGTAATCAACCATAAAAAAATCGTATATCTCTCAGAAGGATCTATCAGAAGGATCGTACAGTTATCCATCTCACTAGGAAAGTGATGCATTATTCCTGTTTTTGCACCCATTTATAGACTAGCATCTAGCAAGTGTCTACTAACTAAAGGTTGTCCCGTAAAATTTTATGTTCACTATCGCGTTTCTACACAATGACTGATTACAAAGTAATATTTAAGGATATCCAATTTCGGAGTTTCGATTAAGGAGAAACTTGTTCGAGTCAACGATGAGCTGCTTTCATTACCGTGCAAAGTAAGGTCTTGTTTACGGTAAATTCGAATAAACATTGTTTTTAACCGACTTTAAAATAGGAGGTTCATAATTGAAGTTTGTGTGGAGAAAAGACACAGTTAATGTTTAAGTGGATGCATATAAATACGTAAAATTAGACAAATATTAAAATTTTATTATACGTTGACGTTTGTCAATTTGTAGTGCAACATTGGCTTTTTTATATACAGGGTGTAAAAAGAACAGTCACTATAACTTCAAGATACGATTATACTGCCTTTCCTCATTTTGGAAATGTATTTTTTTTTGTAAGAAACTTTTTTTTTACTTTTTACCATTGCTTATTTTTTATCGCAAGAATAACTAAAAAGCAACATTTTTTTGTAAAAAAAATACATTTCTAGAATGAGAAAAGGTAGTATGATCATATTATCCCAAAGTTATAGTGTATCTTCTTTTTACACCCGTCATATGGGTACCAAATTCTTATACATACTTTTAATAGAAAAATATAATGCGAATTTCGATGGCAGGGTGTCCTCTGCTACATAATAATTATATTGATGCATTCGATTTCTTACAAATAAAATAAATCCAATCTTTTCAACAAGAAGCTCGCAGGGTGTCTCAGTCTGAACTCGGTTTAAGTATCAAGCGTGTTAAATCATGAATAACACATACGATTGGGACATTTTAAAACAGTGTGACTAGTTTTTTCAATCCGTTAATATATTTAATGAAGGAATAAAATACAGAAGTGTTAAAATGCTTTTTTCGTGTCCATTCTGAATTATTCATTCACACAAAAACTCGCTCATTATACTTAAAACACCATTTAAGGTATTTTTCATGTGTTCAAGGGTATTCAATAATGTATAGGCATTTTATGTAAAACTAATGTACTTTATCACATGCTTTCGTAATTAATTTCTACTTACAATAAAATTAAGGCGTACATATAATTAATTGACTTTAAACTCTAGTTTATTTAATTTTACGCGTTTACATTGTTTTATTTTGAAACAGTTAGTACCTGTCTGTTCTTACTAATTTTATTTTGGACTTTATTAATAATAACTAATAAACTAATATTTCATCTCCACAAATTACATTTGTTGTTAACATAGTCTTAAAATAAATAATCAATAGACATAGAAATTGTAACTTGTGGGAGATCTGAAATCTAAACTAAACCATGCCTGTATTAAAGATCTCCAGCCCCCTCTCCCCTACATGTGTATTGTAAGTAAAATGTCACACAAATATTATATTATCAGGATGTACAAGTGTGCGATGAATAAAACGTATCATTAACTGTACAGTGTGCCTGCTTAATATGGTGTAAATTTCAGAGCAAAATAAAATATTCTTAGTTAATATTCACAGAATGATTCTTAAAGACACTTTCAGACGTAAAACAACTCTAAACAGTACAGTCAGAATCGCCTAAGTCATAAACTGAGGAACAATTAATTCTGTCAGTCGAGTGTTTATTTTGCAACACTATTTATATCTAAACGGGAGTAATGGGGAATCTCTTGCTCTTAAATCTCGGCGTCGTTAAACACACCTGTCGCGCTAGATTCCCGGGTGTTAAACTTTTATTGTGCGATGTAGTTTTATGACATATTTCAATGGAAATCTTGACAGTTTACAGTCGCCATGGGATTAAGTAACTTTTAGTTATGTCGCGTAACGTTTTTGATTTTTGACACTTCATTAGTAAGTTTCATACATACAAAACATCAGCGTCACCAATGACCAATATTCTTACCAATGTGATCTACTGCGGGCCTAAGGACCTGTCCACATCACCACGGCACGACGCCGCCGCCGTGGGACAGTGCGGTGCCGTGGTGCGGCGCGTAGCCGTGAGGTGGGAATTTACGTTGCCGTACCGTAAAAATGTACGTCACGACGCCGCAAAGATACACGTCACCGTGCCTTGTAAATTTTCGGTACATTCCTCACTAAAAACAGTCTCGTTGTAGATATGGGCCGAGACGAGACGTATTCTGCTTCTGTTGTTATTAAAAAGACGGAGAGAGAAGTTGGAGAGAAAAAATGTAAAAATACAGTACTGGGTGCACCCATATCTTTCACTTTCTTTCTTTAAACGTACAACTAATCACAAGATGACACATCAACTGATCGAGCGCATCGTATCCGCGTCACCGACGACACTGTCCGATGCACCATTCCCCGGCGGCGTTGCCGTACCGTGCTAGTGCACGGCACGGTGATGACGTCGTGCCGTGGTGATGTGGGCAGGCCCTATGCTAAAAAATTAAAATAAAAAACGGTGTTAAACATAGATATGATATTTCAATGGTAATCCTGACGATTTAGTTTTTTTTATTCCTAATATAATTATTTATGGTCAGTTGGCTGATTACTAATGATAATTTAGGATTTTCTTCAAAATTTACAAATTTTTTTTATATTTATGTAGTGTAAAGTGCAATGTCACTTAGCAAAAATACTGTTATTCAAAACATTACATATAAAACATTAAACATTGAGGCGTAGCTCTATACACATTTGTTAAGCAATTGTTTGTGTAATGTTTCGAAAAACATTACCAGCATATACGTTTATATACGTTATACGTACATATACGTTTATAATTTAATAATAATTATATTTTATAAAATACATTTAAATATCATCATCACCCTGACGAACGTCCTCACAAATGTGGCTAACTTTATTTATTGTGGTTACCAAACGGGTCTCAACGTAAGGATTAAGTTCACCACGCTAACCCACTGCGGGTACACAAATAAATGTAAATCATTTGCAATAGAATTACAAACTCATATTGTATTATTTGATTTGCATAAAATTAGCTTTTATTTGCATTCGATTGACATTGCAGTGAATTAGACGCGGGCGCGATAATCCATTAATTATTTTGGCAATTTAACATGTATGGTCATTTATTATTCAAAATGGGTACCGCAAACGAATTGGATGTATTATATTTTAATCTAAATTAACATTGGACATTATAGAATCATTTAAATCAATTAATTCAAAATTCAAATTTACGTTAATTCGATGAAGTAAATATGAAATGAAATGTTCCATAAATTTTGTGGACAGTTGTGCACGTAAGTGGAAAAAGTTTATTAATATTTATTTACATTCATCTATTTTCAAAACTTGTAATGAGTAATTCCGATTATGTAGGTATCATATAACAGATAAGTTCAAGTTTAGTTATACAAAAAAAATTTAAACCAGGCTTTATAACGTTATAAAAATTGTAAAATTAAATTTCTTGTTTCTAACGTACCTACCTAAAGATCTAGACATTTACCAACCCCATATCACAAATTAGATAATATACCCTTACTAATACATATATTTACACACTAGATCAGGTATACAATGTTATTTCTATGTCTGTCAAATGAATTTTTAGCCTGTATGTCAAAAAGCAGTAATGTTATTTTTATTAGTAAGAGCAGTAAAGTATTTTATTATCAAGAGTGAGTTATTTCACGTTAAAATCATATTCATATTCAATGATAAACAATTAAATAAAAATAAGATACCAGTAACTTTTTATCACTGTGCTATTAGACGTAAATTTCTAACGTGGAGGAAACGGCTTGTTTGTTTTGGAGATGCTCAGGGACAAACAGTTGCCAAGTCGTTAACACTGCGCAGGCGCACTTCGTAAACGCCTGATATAATAATTTACGATACATGAATCATAGAGACATCAGATGGATATTCAAGTTTTATGTGCGAATAAAACTTTTGCTCGCGACAGTACAGACTGCGCAGGAATTTATTTTATGCCCATTTATTTATTTTAGGATTTTTATTATGCTTTGACTTTTGAATCAAATTAAATCATAACAAAGACTAATGATGCAAATGTTAATAATATTAATTAAAACTATCTGACTATCGTTATTCTGTAGTAGACAATAAGAATAAAATAAAATAACTTTATAATTAGCTTGATTTACCCAGTTCAGAAATAAGCCAAAACAAAGCGAACTATTTTGTTTCCTAACTACAAAACAAACGCGCTGTCTTTTGCAATACAAGAGTTTGGACTCGCGCCCGACCTAAATAAAACCGCAGGCTAAAGGGTTAAGCGGACGATTATAAAAACAATGGAATACGAAAATAATGAAGCACTTTGTGCAATTACTTTCAATATTTAGGTTAAAATTGTGCCTAATTTAACAAAAGAGGGCTATGAGCGGATTAAAATAGAGTGGTACACCACTTAAGCTGCATATTAAAAAGACACTACGTTATATAAGAATATCAACAAAGAAAGAAAATATGAAAAAAGAGACGATACAGTAATGTCTCTATAAATGTAGACAAAAAACCCCATCACCATACTCTCATTACACAAATATGCATGTTAATAATAGAAGAATAGAGTAAATATTATGTTATAGGTGGAAAATATTATGAGGCTGCGACGCTGAAAAATGTTAGTTGAGAGTGGCGACTCATACACGCGCCTCAGCCTCGTTAGCGCTGCCAGAGTTTGTACCTTCACATCGTCAGCGGTGAACGCTGCAGGAGTTACGGCTTTCAACTATAACGCTGCGGCAATAAATAATATATTTAGGACAAGGCCCTATTAGTGCGTTGAATTGCGTTGCGTTGTCGCAGCGTCGATGCTCGTTGTTATCTACATATTTTTATGACACCATTCCGCCGTCATTTATATGAATAGACGGACAAAAGACAAAGTAGAAGGGAGGGCGAGGGGAACGACGGCCATTGCTCCACTGCTAGGGAAGGAACCCGTTGCGAAGGCTTTAGCCTTCGACAGCGTGCTTCTCGTAGCGTGGATGCAAGGTAGGAGTGTCATACAATGCGTTGATTTGTTGCGATATGCGATTCGCAACGCAACGCACAAGCAAAAGATCCTGCCGGTCCCGCGCCGCTGCCGCTCCCGCTCCGCTGCCCGCAAAATTCGAGGCTGAGGCCTTTGTGCGTTGCGTTACGAATCGCATATCGCAACAAATCAACGCATGAGGCCTACATCCTAACGTAGAAGTGCAGTGACATCGCAACGCAGCGGCAGCTGCAGCGCGTGTGTAACGTACTTAGCGATTGAATTCAGTTCCCTTCGGCATAAGTTGCTATGATATGTAACCAAAACGATAGTTCTAAAGAGGTACAAAGTTTCGACACTTCAGTCGCTTAACATACAAACTTTAACGTGTGTTTAGTTGGTGGCTTATGGAAATCGAGTTTTGAACATCGTATCAGCCATCAGGTATTTTCTTTTTCGCTACTTTGATATGTGACTTTGTTTGGTTTTAGAAGGAATGTTTTAAAAAATTTAAGGCTTTTAAAAATTGGACTGAATTTGATCGTTTCAAAAAGTTGTGCTGATTTAAAAACAAATTTCATAACATTATCAGTAGCGCAATCCACCGGGTCAAATTAAAATGCACATAGATCTTCCTCGAGAACCACTCTATCCATTAATGAAAACAGCATGAAGGTCAGTGCTGTAGTTGAGTTCATCGACTGACAGACATACATACGCGGCGGAGGATAGTATTATAATATATAAAAATATATTTACGCAAACCAATCAAACTGTATACGAAGCTTATAACAATAGTGGAAAGAACTCGATGCATAAGATTAAAAGAATGTTACACGAAGTTTCCAGCGATAGTTCTCGATCTTCCATTATCGCTGCATTAAAAATTAATCTCACATTTAAAGCTACTCTAAGTTGAGGAAGCGAAGTAGAATTACCCTATTTAAAATTAAAACCTCTTTTCAAAAGAACTCATCTTAAGGTCAGTTCACACTAAGCCGCGACGGAGTTTTATTAAGATACTGATTCAAAAATGGAACGTTATTCACTACACATATACGTTCCTTTGCTGCGTAGTGTGGTATACTCGTAGTTCGCAATTCGAATTCTTCGCTATTGTAAAACGCTGCGTCATGTCGCGTCTCTATGTATACTCCCGCTTACTCTACTTTTAAGACGCCGTTTGATGGGCGTGACCACTACGCCATAAAAAGCTACTGAATAGCTAAACCCCTTTAGCGAGCACATTAAAAAGTTATGTGAGAAACTCAGAAAGTCTGTTTTATCGCTGTTGAGCGGAGTTTCCGAGTGCGGCTGTTGCTAATAACAGGAACAAAATATCGCGGCAACTTCACAATTTTGATAACTGCGAGTTAAGATTACAAACTCCTAAATAAATAACGAGTTACTTCGCTCAACTGAAAGTGTTATAGACACTTTCAGTTGAGCGAAGTAACTTTTTTTTTTTAGACTCCATTATGTTATTATTATCATCATTATGTTAATACGTGAAGCAGAAACATTAAGTAGAGTTTTATGAGAAATCCACGAAAATTTTAATTCTAATATTGTGGATGGTTTGCCGAATATTTTTGTCTTCATGTCATTATATAATGCATAAAATTAATTATAATTAAATCTGAAACACTGTTCAGAATATTACTCACACTGGCGGTTGCATTTGATACATTTTTTTCTACCAATGAGGCAAAAGAGGTAGTTTAAATTTAAAATAATAATTGAAGACATGAACCGATGAAGGTGATATGTCGCAAAAAAAATACCCAGAAAATTGAGTTTAAACTGTCACATAAATATTTTAGGATATGTCGTAACGTATTAAGTACATTAATTCTAGAGACGGATCTTTAGATTAATGTACTTTATACTTTACGTCTTATTCTAAAATGTTTTAAGGTGTTAAATAGCAAAATTATGATTTTGAGAAAAGTCAGTTCTAACTGTCACTTAAACATTTTAGATGGATGAATCCATTCATGTCTTCAATTATATTATGAATATATCAATACATAACTACACATTTAGAGTAATATCGCGGCTTTCATTTGTAGATAACGTTGTTAGTACATAAATAATACATTATGTAAGACCTAGTTTTTAAGATACATTGTGAACACTGTTGGTTGTCCCTAATAAAGAAAAATAAAAAATATTATTATGCAAAAATTTCGACCACAGTGTGACCCTTAATTATAAAACAATTAAAAGTAGGTAGGTATAATAACGGTCTAAGAAAATACCGTAGTTACACAAAAAAGTACCAAGAATCCTCAAGTCCTACAATTCCAATTTGCTACAAACAACACTAAGTAAATTTCGCCAAGGAAAGTATTTAATTAGAAAAGTCCAAGGTGGCGTCTTATCTGCTGATTACTCTGATCTCTACCTTGTAACATTTTGTCTGTACTAAGAGCGGGTACACATTAGGCGCTTTCAAACGCGCGCTTCGTCGACGCGCGTTTTTAAAACCAGGGCCTCAATTCCCGTGGTGCGAACTTCGTTTCGAACGAGAGTCTATTACGTACGCACGTCAAATCATGCGTGTGCGAGCGGGATATACTGACAATAGAAACGATATTCGAGTTATGAGAATCAGGGCCCAGGAGTTTTGTACAGGCAATGTACTCTGTACATACTGATGCGAGCGCTTTTTCTTTATTCAAAAACGCACATCAGCAAAGCGCGCGTCGATAAGCGCCTAATGTGTAACAGCTCTAAGTGTTACTATGTTGTATACATTTTCCTAGATACTTAACTTTAGTATCGAGCGATAATCGGTAACCGAATTGAAGTGAAAAATAACACTGAAATATACACGCACAATTATAAAAAGTCAGTCAGAAATAATGTGGAGGAAAAAGCTGTTTATCCGTCCCACAAAAAGTAGGCAATGTTAGTGTTAACGGCTTGTTAAAATATCATGTCTTCTCATTGATAGGAATTACGAGAGGAACAACATGATATTTAGCGAAGGATTAACTTTATCATTGCTAGGTGAAACACGCCCTTAGTGTTTGTTATACAATGTTGTATACATTTCCTTAGATACTTATTTTTATTAAACCCTCTAGACATTCTCGATACGAGTAGGTTTTGTAAAATAAAACCATTTTTTTAAAACTTTTGAACTATCCGTAGGTATCCATCCGTGGTTTATATGAAAATAATAAACGAATTACATAATATCTACGTTTTTTTATTTTTATTCTGAACTCATATTTTTATTTAAATAATGGAATCGACAAGTCAATAAAATTTACCGTCGTATTTACTTCGCAAAAAATATTTATAAATTTCCATTAATGTATGGCATGTGTTTTATTAAATTTTCAATTCATATTAGAAGAATAAAAAACCTATGAAAATTATATATTGAATTCATCGTAAGCTTAATTTTAAGCCGTATATATATTATTAATTTGCTGAATAGAAAATTTAATCTGAATCTTTTAAGTAAGCTTAGTAGTTAGTAATTATGATCAAACCTTGTACGTTTCATGTTTTTACTGGTGTTATTATATGTTGAAATTTTCGTCTATCTTTAGCATCATCAAAAGCAAAGTTATGAGAGTTAAAAAAAACGACGAAATTTTTCGAGAAAAGGTAGTTAGTGTCCTTGCGCTTCGCTTGGCTCGTCTTGGCGGGGCACGACCGTCCCCCAGATATATTATATAATTGAATTTATCCCCATCGTTGTACTTATGACGTCCACTTCTAGCTTTTAGACATTATTATAATAAGCATCTGATTCGGAATGAGTTGCCTATACTCGCCACGTTAGGCAGGCGAGTTGGCGAGCGTAGTTTTAAAATAATAACAATTTCCGCGGACATGCTGCCTTTATATCCGGATATTCCCTCTATCACCTTTTACGACATCCACGGAAACGATGGTTTAAAAAGTGCTATTATTTAACGAGAGAAAAGAAGCTTGAATTTATAGAACTTATTGAACAAAAATTAATATACTATATTATTGAATGTATTGTAGGTTCTTGATGGAAATTCATGGTATACAGTAATAATATACAAACTCTATTAATGTAAAACAACTAATAATGTGGAAACAGTGCAAGTAGGTTGTGTATTATTACTGTAAAATTAAAATGTATTATATCTAGCAATATCACGCTAAAGTTGATAACCACAACCTGCAAGCAAGTGAGTGAGTAGGTATACGCAAAGGCGTTTGATGCACCTCCCTCCTACCCACGCTGCTTATGCGTACACTTGCAAGCAAAAACGTGAAAACACCACCACCACACAATCAATAATGCTAACACTATCGTGCAAAGCCCCACACCACCAAGCACGTTGCAAAACTCGACGCGCGTTTCGCTCCGACCCCGGAGCATCTCAGAGTCAGGATGTAGACTCTGCGAACAATATTAACAATAGTTAACGAAAAGTAACGCCTGATTCTACTAACTATTATTTCTTGAAAAAAAAATCATATTACATTTTCGATATGTCTACTACTTCCCTGCTCGTATCATGTTATCTAAGCCTACTTTTATCACACGAAAACTTTTGTAACAAAACTCTCGCAACATCTCGCAAAATGTTGAAGGTTGTTCGATTAATTTCGCGATCATTCAATTAAAAAATATTTTTCTTTTAACTTTGCCCATAAAAAGTCCAACTGTTTCCCCCAGCTAAAAAAACTTTATCAAGTGAAAAACGTAACTTTATCCTTCGGGGGTTTATATTAATATTCATGAGCGTTAACTTTGCGAGATTACCATTTCTATATAACGTGTGACCTAGAGATTTTTTTTCATCTATATTTAAATAAAATATATTGGATAATAACAAAATATTTAAAATACGTACCTACTCTGTTCGGAAATTTTTAAGGCGTTTTTAAACGCCCGCTTCGCTATCGAAAAAAAATTCTTAAAAAAGCTCAAGATCTGCGATCAGCTCTCTACATTTATTTATTGACTTACCAAAAAACAACGTTTAGTACATTAATAAAAATTCTAAATAAAAAAGTGCGTTTGACATCCTCTACAATTTTTTTTCGTTGACTGGCTACTTGACCTCGTGGCCCAAAATGGTTCTTGTCCTTTGTATAATTCATATTTTTTGTATAAATAATCTTTTCAATAAACTACTGTTATTTATCCTTAAATTAGGTTACTACGACAAGGTTGATGATGAAGTCATAAAAGATCGATTAGTGGTGGGGACCTTGATAGTCTTTCAGACTGAAAGATAAATCCATTATCTTTATAATGAATGTAAATCTTCCGTAGATATTGCGGATCTCGCAACATTTGTTTGGAATTGGGCAAACACATTAGGTAGCTGTTTGTATAGGCGGCCATAGAAAGTGAAATGCGTAGATACGTTGACACAATTTGGCGATGATTTCCTATAAAATAATGGAATAAAACATATTATTTTGTCTATACTATTTTTATCTTTTAATATAATTATAATTAAAGAAGCTGTACTCTCAAGATAAAGAATTAGTTTATTAGAAAGTAGTAGAGATGATTTGATAAAATTGCCACCAATCGTGGCGAAGTGTATGAATTTTTTATGCAAACATAAAGCCAGAGTCCAATGCAAGCAAACGAATTAATATTTTCTCTTAATAAACATTGAATTTTAAGAATCTGGCACAAATCTTAGCTGCTGTGTCGTGCCGATGTGTGTAGTTCAAGCGCTCTATTTTACGATTGTAACGACCACATGATTCGTAATTTAAAGATAGTTCCTATGATTTAGTTGATACCGTATCTTGCAAATTCCTTGTCTACGTCACCGCCTTTACTCATTCCAGTTGTTTGATCTATGACAAAACAAACGCGTCCTAATCATGAACAGCGATGAGTCAAGCCGGACTGACGAATTCTTGAAACGCTTTGATTTATCAAGAAAACCCTTAAAGCCAGCTCACACTAAGACGCAATGTGAGAGAATAAACGATAATAATAATAAATGCAAGAAAGCGATAATAAATAAGTATTTACTATATATAAATATTACTATAACTATTATAATGATAAGAACGCCTTTGTAATATGAACAACACAATATATAGAACAACCATACATAATATAGAATTAAGCGCCACGCACTTTAAGTACTGTTTTAGTATTTGGCCGTTTAGAATAAAGAAATTTGAAACGGACTACGGCTGACCGCGCGTCGGGCAGCCCCCGCGTTCGTCCGCGTCATTTACTCCGTTCACAATTATTTTCATATTTTTGTGTTTATTTCTTTAACCCGTGCATAAAAATGACACAAAATAAAAAAATAGATTTATCATTAAATGATGATATTAAATATGTAAACTCTAGTAACTTTAATATTTTTTGGAGTGTCTATGAGCGTGGAATAACAAAAAAAAAAAAAAAAATACTTCGAAACCCGTGGATTAATCTGACACAATTTTTTTTCATGGGTTTATGTAAGCCTCCTAAGCTGAATTATAGTTGTTTCATCGACTATAATTTTTTTACAGGTACTGTTTTAACGAACTGGCAATATTTCGGGTTGCAATGGGCGAAAATGACACAAACTAGGTATACAGAACCCGAATGATATCCCACACATGCCCCCGTTGTTATTTTAAACTTTAAATTTTTTTAAACAGTTTTATTACAAATTTAAAAAATCGCTCACTTATTTTCGATTTACTCAAAATGCAATGGTCAAAAATGACACAAAACTTGAAAATAAGCTAATTGGGTACTACTCTATCTACATGCAAAAATTCAGAAACTTTAGAATTTTTGAAGGTTATCCGTATACCTCAAAATACGCTAGCCCGACCGGTCTAGTTTGTGTAGTATTAAGTATATAAAGTTCAATTTTGTATCGCTATCTTAAAAGTCAGCGCCGCATTTCGTTGTAAAAGACAAAACAAACGCCTAATCATGATAATCACAAACCGGACTGACTATTTACCAAACCCTTTGATTTATCAAGGAAACACCTAATCATAACGAAAAGATCAAAAATGTCACCCTTAATAAAGTGTCTACTGAAATTCTGAGTGGTAGTATATATTCTCTGTTGTCTATATTTTTTGCTTTTATTTATGATTCTCCCCAAAATGACGGTATAAATATGTATTAAGATTTAAAAAGGTATAACTAGTTAATATAAATAAAAAATTTGAAAGGTAAAAATATATTCTATCGGAGTTTGATGCTCGCGGTGGACTCAAAATCTTGTTATCTAGTTTGATTGGGACGAAGACTGATGAGACACTTAATTGACTGAAAGATATCCATGCCCGTCCAACTATATATATAATATATATAGTCGGACGGGCATGTAAGAAGTCGGTACTGCGCTTGATTTCTCGCCAGTCGTGTCGTGTATCAGTCTCCAATGTTAAGGAAGAGAGAGTGTCCTTGTACATTGCATTCATACTTGGGCCCTAAACCGAATGTCTCATAGTTAATATATCAAGCCGAATATATTGTGAAGAGAAGTACTCGTAGAGCATTTTTAAGTTTTGGTACCTCATATTAATTAATTACTATAATATTATATGGAGATCCATAAAGTTTCAACCCTGGTCAGGTGTTAGGGCAACGACCAGTGTGTTCATGGGTATAGAGAAGGAGTCCGCGAACCCCATCATAGTAAGATTCACTTTTTGTGGTCATTTTAGAAGTTTGCATTTTTGTATCGGGATAAGGTAAGTAATTTATATGAGGTGCCAAAATAAAAAATGCTCTACGCGTGGTTCTTCACACTATATTCGATTTTATATATGAACCATGATACATTCTGTATAAAAAAAAAACTGCGTTTAAAAATACCAACAACTAAAAAAATCACGCAAATTGGATCATTAAACTCAGAGTGATAAAAAACGGGCCAATTTGAGAACTTCCCCCTTTTTTTTGGAAGTCGGTTAAGGAGTCATACTTTCGTGGTTTCAATGAAACCGACTACCGACACCGAAATCGGTGCCGATATTGCTATCTCGGTTAATAATTGTTTCGCATATCCTTCACTTTACGAATGTGTTAGAGATTAAAGGCAGTGAGATAACGGACTGCGGACCACACATTAATTTATTAATTAAACCTATAGATGCATAAGTCTGGTTTGCGATAAAGATGAATGCTTGTCAAGTAATTTACGAGGCAGATACTGAAAGGATTTATCGGTTTTATGGACGTGCTAATTGGCTTCTGTACGCATTAGTGTCCGTTTCAAAGGGATTGTTAAGCTGTCAAAGGACTATGATAGGGATATAAAAATTGATTGAATGAAAAAATTAAAAATTAATATACATATGCAAGATATGAATGAGAAGGAAATTGATATCGTTTTTACAAAGGCATTAGAAATGAATAATTGTTTACATTACGCTAAGCCTTCCCAGTCCGATTTCGGTGACGGTGGCCGGTTTCATTGAAACCAGGCCAGCTACGCAGGAATTGTTTTATAGTGCCCAAGTGTGTGCGCAATAAATAGAAGCTCTCTCTCTTCCTTTACTCTCGTAGCCCAGTGGGACGGATAAACGACATGAAAGGACTTTTTACATGCCCACCCGATGCCGCATGTCATCGTTCTTGTCAGATAATGTCAGTCAGCCTGCATTGTTCTAGCCAAACTTGAAAACAACATTTTATGTTGTTCCGACGCGGGAATCGAACCCACGACTTCCGGGTCGAGAGCATAGCTCTGAACCACTAGACCACGGATGAGATAAATTATGAGGGGTAGTATATTAATAAGAAAAGTAGTTCATAGAAACGCTCTCTGTCGTGTCGATGCTCACGGGAAAGATGCTTGATGGAGAGGTTCTATTCTTTCTCCGACACCCGAATATTATAATG
The DNA here is from genome assembly GCA_905187575.2 of Celastrina argiolus. Classification (NCBI taxonomy): domain Eukaryota; kingdom Metazoa; phylum Arthropoda; class Insecta; order Lepidoptera; family Lycaenidae; genus Celastrina; species Celastrina argiolus. Next base: position 11,560,775 of record LR994589.1, read on the forward strand.
ATTCGAATGAATTTAACCATAATAAATACATTTGGAATAAACTTACCCTTTTCGCTACGTCGACTAAAATTATTGTATACAATTGGCCTGCTAAAATGGTAAAATATTATATAACTATAAAACTAAATTTAAAAGTAAAAAAAAGCCCTCGACTAAGTCCCGATTTCACCAACGCATATTAGTGATAACGGCTTGTTAAAATACCATGCCTTCTCATTCATTGATAGGAATTACGAGAGGAACAACATGATATTTAACGAAGGGTTAACTTCAACATTGCTTGGTGAAACACGCCCTTAGCGTGTAACATTCCTATCACACCTAACGAACAACCGGATGACCTGAACCGATTTCCACCAAACATAGCTAAGAACACTCTCGACTGATATACCATCAAACAAAGAAAACGCATCAAAATGATGATCATCATGATCATCATTTTCGGAGCTACGATGCCAGACACATACACATTTACACAGACACGTCAAACTTATAACACCCCGTCGTTTTTGAGTCGGGGGTTAAAAACTCCTCAAACTTCCTACATGTATGAACATAATATGTATCAAAACAGCGTAACAAAACTCATATTGTATGTTATCTACAAACTTGGAGTTAACAATTTAATACACATAAGGCCAGGCACAACTTGCGAGTCCGCGGTTACTTAAACATGGGACTTACTTAATTATACGTACAACTGATTAAGTAAGTTTGATCAAACTCTCTTTGTGAAGTACCGCACCACTGGGGCTTAGTCTAGAAATGTTAATAATGAAATTGTGTATATCCCTAGTATTAGATAACTTTGAAGCGATATGAGTGTATTTTGTTGACTGAGTTTTTTCATCAGTCTTTTCCCACTATTAATACAACGACGACATTCGTAGTGCAGTGGTTGAGCGCGTTGGTGCTCGAGCAAGAGTCAATCCCGCCGAGGGAACAAAAAGTTTTCAATGTTCCTGGGTCATGGATGTGTATTAAATTTGTGTATAATATAATAAAAATCTTATGTATGTGTATAGTAAAAAAAGTATTAAATATATTTCTGTGGTATGGTACCTGTAACACAAGTTCTTCGGATACTTAGCTGGGGCCAGATTGACGTGGTGTGAAGCGTCCATAGATTATATTTACTATCACCACATACCTCAGACCACATGAAAAGTGAAGATCGGTGGTGTCAAACATGAAGCTGGTTCTTAATGTATACGCGTGTAGGTGAACTATATAAAAACCGGCCAAGTGCGAGTCGAGAGAGATTTGTAGTTATAGAAAAGAAATATATTACCTGGCACAAGTACACGTGATAGTTCGCTTTACGAGACAAGGCGTAGTTTTATTACACGTGTGTGTGTGTGAGGCTTGACTTCGACCGGTGTTGTTGTGGTTCACTGAACTCTGTCCTCTTTTTGTTTTGTCTAAAGGTGGAAGTGGAACCACTAGGATTTTGTATAGTTCGTGTTAAATTGGTGACAACAGCTGGTCACTCACTATAGCGTGTATCACCAAGCAATGTTAAAGTTAATCTTTCGCTAAATATTATGTTGTTCCTCTCGTAATTCCTATCAATGAATGAGAAGGCATGGTATTTTAACAAGCCGTTAACAGTAACATGCGTTGGTGAAATTGTGACTAAATATAGTCGCATTATAATCACCGTATAACCATTTTCTTTATACTTGCAATACAAGTTCCATCAAAAAGGATTAAGGACATTAATTATTCAGATTTTGAAATAATTTTGTTACATTACCGTGTTACTGATTATATTACGTCAACAATATCCCTTAATCGCTTTCAAGGTGCACAAGCAAACGAATTCTCTAATGCTCAAAACGAAACAAGTAAATAGCTCCAAATCGTTCCAGAGACAAGATTCCTAAGTTCCTAAGGTACACAGCGAGCGCAATTCTGGATTGTCGCCGGAATAGGAAACACTCAGCTCTGTACTCAACTCAGTACACGTACACAATATAAATAGTTAATTGAATTTCAAATGACTTTAATAAGGATCTGTTGATAGTTCCTAGGTATAGTAATAATAATGCCTCCCACACCGATTTCGGTGACGGTGGCCGGTTTCATTGAAACCAGGTTAGCTACGCAGAAGTTATTTTATAGTGCCCAAGTGTGTGCGCAATAATCAGAAGCACTCTCTCTTCCTTCACTCTCGTAACCCAGTGGAATGGATAACCGACACGACTGGCAGGATATCAGGCGCAGGGCCGACTTTTTACACGACCTTCCGACGCACGAATCATCCATGATCATATTATGGGCACGGCGGGCGCTGTGATCGATTCATAGCTACCCTACCACCTACTTCGCACCCAGTGAATACAAAAATAAGTAAAGTACCTTTAAACTGGTTCAAAATTAATCGCGTCCCTATGGCGTGGGGTTTATATAAATTTATTCCTATTATATTTTGATAGTCTTTTACCATTTGAAGACCCTCATCCAAAATCACTTCCTATTATACTGGCTAGAGCCTGAGCCTCAGAGGAAACTGAAGGAAAACCAGCCTTCGCCACTGTCGCGTACACAAGCGTGTACATAGGCACCAATAATACAAACAAACGACTAAAGAAACATGTGTAATAATATTATATAATATAATAATAATAATAATATCTATGGACGCTTCACACCACGTCAATCTGGCCCCATGCTAAGTATCCGAAGAACTTGTGTTACAGGTACCAGACAACGGAAATATATTTAATACTTTAATACTATACACATATTTAAGATTTTTATTATTTTAATACACAAATTTAATACACATCCAAGACTCAGGAACATTTAAAGCTTTTTGTTCCCTCGGCGGGATTCGAACCCGCGACCTCCCAGTCAAGAGCCAAGCTCAGAACCACTAGACCACGGAGGCGTCTGCGTCTGCGTCGGCGTCATATTAACAATAATATTTAAAAAATATGTGTAATAATATTGTGAATGTTGCATTAACATAATATAGCTGATAAGAATAAGAATAAATGTTTATTAGTTCTTATTTTAAATACATATTAAGCCAAAAACACATTAATATAGTACAAGTTTAGACAGATTTATGTGCGCAACCCCTACACTAAGAATCTCTTGTGCTGTAGGGGTTGGCTGCTCTTCAGTGACCTTACTAATTATATGCATCGACAGAGACCTGTATTATGAAAATAACAATATTATAGACTTTAAAGTTAGTTAGTTAAATCTGTTTTTGTGAGTGTGTGTGAGTGTGAGTGATATAGCGTGCACCGATCTCGCAAAACTATAGACAAACCAAAAGGCACCATGCTACGTATCAGCTACAAAAAATCTGACCGACAAAAAATGCAGCTTTCTTTAAACCACAAAGGAGACAATGTAAAAGATGTACGTAATTAGTATCCTCCATCCCTCTCCCAGCTGACATATTGTTGCAACCATATGGTGACATACGTGGTGACAAAAAAGCCGATTATCTTTAGAAATGGTGACACGATCAGGCTATTATGTAACAAATGACTTGAGAATCTCATTGGTGTAAAAAACATTATTAATTTAATCCATAACTTATTAACATCATAACAATTAATCTTTTAGATATTGTCTTTTGTATTATATACAATAGTTCCAGACATGAACGAAAAATGTTTGGGTATATTATATATAGGTTGTATAAAATCACTTATTTATCTAAAAAATATTTTATTATAAAAATATCCTTGATTCAGACTTCAGAGCAGTTATAAGTTTGGTTGCAGATTGAATTTATCTTACAATTTATTTTACAGTAAGTTTCGAGTCTTACGACATAGGACTTTATTCAGATGCACCCTTTGCCAATTACCAGAATTGTTTCATGTCATCCTCCTTTACACTTTCCGGCCTCGGATCTTAAAGCCGTCGTTCGGGCCTGCTTGTTCCAAATGAAGATTGAGAAAGAACGCAAATGAGTTGGTAACCGCGTCTCTTACGCGTAGGTATATCTCTAATTCTGTTTCTTATGTCCATACTTCTGACTTTATCTCTTTACTACTAACATGTAACTCTCCATTGTCTTTTGGTATTTAGCTAGGGCTGCCATGTCTAAAACCTGCCTCCTAGGACTGGAAACGTAATATCCCCGGATTTTGAACCTTTCACCTCGGACATTTCAATACTTAAACCCCGCCTGAACGGCTTTCAAACTAGGACAAATCCGGAGAAACCCGGACGGATGGCAGCCCTATATTTAGCAAGTTTATCTCTGTGTTGCTTAGTGAGCGCCCAGGTCTCATAACCTTCTGTGAGGCGGAGGAGAATGCAAGTATCGTGATTTATCACTCTTCAATATATCTTTGAAAACTCTATTTTTAACAAAATAGCTCAGGAAAACGTAACCAAAGAAATCAATTGCGTTTGATGAAAGATGTGTAATAAATATGCTCATTATGTCATCGGCTATCGTTTCGGCAATTCGAGTCGGCTACCCTTCATGGTTTTTGCGGAGATAAGGCAGCGTGTTTTTGTGTTCGCAAGCGGCAAGCGTGTCACTCAGATGACTGATGTGCATACGTCAGCTTTTTGTTCGATTTAAACAATGGAATTTAGGTATTTAACGGAATGGAAATTTTTATTTAGTTTTGTTATTGACATATAATATGAGTATGAACCCATATTTTGAAATAAACTAAATTTTTTGTCATGCTCCTTATTATAGGCGATTGAATGTGTATGTTTGTTTGTTTTAGCGGAAACAGAAGGACACCCTGGATTGATCTACTTGGGTAGGCTACTTTTTATTAAAAAAACTGTTTTCGTGTATGCGCCCTAAAGCTCTTGTCAAACATGCAAAAGATAATCGTAACAACGACGACAAATTTACGCTTAAAAACGACCTAGATTTTCAAAAAAGCAACAAAACAGCTCTTTTATATATTTAAAATTCTTAGTCAAAATTTAGGTTAAATTTGTCGCAAAAATGAGACAATTAAAAGCGTTTAAAAGCGAGCAATATTATGTAGAGCGTAGTAAAAAGACACAAAGTGAATATTAAAACGAAAGGATAATAATTGACATAAATAAAAGACGCATCTGTCACATATTATCTTTGACCCGGAAAGCCGACAAAGGACGCTTCGGTGCGTGCAAAATTTTAACACATTGGTCGACTCTGAGGACAAAAAAGACTTTTTTCCTTTTTGTCATTAATAAAATTACAGCACAAGTTGTTTTTAATGCTCCGTTAATTAGCCATTTTTATTCAGATGACGGCAAAAGTATTATATTTAACGCTTTTATTGAATTCGTAATTTTTTTGTAAATCAATGTGCTTTACAAAAAAATTACGAATACATTTCAAAAAAAATTCAAAAAAAAAACTTCACAGTTTAAAGCAGAAAATGGACATTTATTTAGCAAAATGCAAAACTAGAAAGTAAATTGACTTATTTATCTAGATAACAGATTTTTTTATTATCATTGGTTTACCTTAATTCAGTTAGACTAGGAGGTCTACTTGCGCCAGTCTGGGTTAAAAACAGAATCCCAAAGTGAGCTGTCATTCTACAGTTAACATAGATAGATATTTTAGTCCCAATTTCACCAACGCATGTTAATGTTAACGGCTTGTTAAAATACCGTACCTTCTCATTCATTGATAGGAATTACGAGAGGAACAACATGATATTTAACGGAGGATTAACTTTAACATTGCTTATTACTTTAACATTGCTCCCTGGCGTGTTTCACCAAGCAATGTTAAAGTTAATCCTTCGTTAAATATCATGTTGTTCCTCTCGTAATTTCTATTAATGAATAATATGGCATGGTATTTTAACATGGCTTTAACTTTTACATTGCTTGGTGTAACACGCCTTAACCTGTAAAGTTATTTGGTGTAATTCGAATTCCTAATCCACATCATTCTGCCAAGTCGCGACAGAGACAGTCTGTGAAGAAATGGGTTCTTATCTTTAACTAGCCTTTTAGTGAATACTAACAATAAAATATTGCAAAAGGCAATGGCCGAACGGCCGTAAGCCATTTATATATGCACACAAAACGCTAAGTATAGATGTTAATAAATTTTAGATTCAAAGTTCAGGAGATAACTCTTTACAAAGTCGCTTACAAAACCCTTATAAATAAATAAAGCCTCTTGATAAATGCGCAGAGCCTTTGATTTATTCGGGAATAGCTTATACATTTCAGATAGAGTATTTATTTGTGTCGAGAATTTCAAGAGAATTGATAAATGAATACGCTTGAAACGCTATGGACAATATAATCATTATTATTACGTGAAGTGTGCGAACGGAGGTATACAAGGTGTAAAATAAATGAGTGATAATACTTTAGGGTGTGTTTGTGCCTCCTATGTCGTATATACTGTGAAAATACTAGCGCTGAAGGACTTACTTTTGACTTTGATGTTTGTATGAGAAGTGCCCCAACATCATAAATTTTCCCATATAATCATTTAGAAAAAGTACCTCTTTCAGCGCTGGTACTTTCACAGTAAACTCTATATACGGGACTTAAACAAACCCTAGAGTATTATCACTCATTAATATATTATTGTGCCTGTATAAAATTTGACACAGTTAAATATTGTGTGGAGGAATATGTTCAGATTTTTTAACGTAATGCTCGTAATAATAAGAATAATTATTATAAACACATAAAAAAAAAGCATCATCTTGACACACAAGTCATCTATACATATAATAAATCTGTAGAGGGGTCATGTCTGTACATTAAGAATATTTAAGTGAAAATTAAAAAAAGGGGGTCTATAAAAGCCACAGAACCTAAAAATAACATTTTTGAAAAAAATGTCTGTCTGTCTGTCTGTCTGTCTGTCTGTCTGTCTGTCTGTCTGTCTGTCTGTCCATATGGGAATGTTTGTCGTCGCATCACGCTAAAACCACTGTATGGAATGAAATGAAATTTGGCAGGCAGGTAGCTTACGACTTGAAGAGCATTATTGGAAATTATTATCCCGAAAAACAAAAGGGTTCCCGTGGGATCTTCAAAAATTGTAGCTACCTAATTGACGGTATTTCAGCCAAACTACTCAACGTATTTAAATGAAATTTGGCAGGCAGGTAGCTCATGATCTGAAGAGCATTATTGGAAATTGTTATCCCGAAAAACGAAAGGGTTCCCGTGGGATCTTCAAAAAATTGTAGCTACCTATTTGACGGTATTTCAGCCAAACTACTCAACGTATTTTAATGAAATTTGGCAGACAGGTAGCTTATGATCTGAAGAGCATTATTGGAAATTGTTATCCCGAAAAACGAAAGGGTTCCCGTGGGATCTTCAAAAAATTTTAGCAACCTATTTGAAAGTATTTCAGCCAAACTACTCAACGTATTTAAATGAAATTTGGCAGGCAGGTAGCTCATGATCTGAAGAGCATTATTGGAAATTGTTATCCCGAAAAACGAAAGGGTTCCCGTGGGATCTTCAAAAAATTGTAGCTACCTATTTGACGGTATTTCAGCCAAACTACTCAACGTATTTTAATGAAATTTGGCAGACAGGTAGCTTATGATCTGAAGAGCATTATTGGAAATTGTTATCCCGAAAAACGAAAGGGTTCCCGTGGGATCTTCAAAAAATTTTAGCAACCTATTTGAAAGTATTTCAGCCAAACTACTCAACGTATTTAAATGAAATTTGGCAGGCAGGTAGCTTATGATCTGAAAAGCATTACTAGAAATTATTATTCCGAAAAACGAAAGGGTTCCCGTGGGATCTTCAAAAAATTGTAGCTACCTATTTGACAGTATTTCAGCCAAACTACTCAACGTATTAAAATGAAATTTGGCAGGCAGGTAGCTTATGACCTGAAGAGCATTATTGGAAATTATTATCCCGAAAAACGAAAGGGTTCCCGTGGGATTTCAAAAAATTTTAGCAACCTATTTGAAAGTATTTCAGCCAAACTACTCAACGTATTTAAATGAAATTTGGCAGGCAGGTAGCTTATGATCTGAAAAGCATTACTAGAAATTATTATTCCGAAAAACGAAAGGGTTCCCGTGGGATCTTCAAAAAATTGTAGCTACCTATTTGACAGTATTTCAGCCAAACTACTCAACGTATTAAAATGAAATTTGGCAGGCAGGTAGCTTATGACCTGAAGAGCATTATTGGAAATTATTATCCCGAAAAACGAAAGGGTTCCCGTGGGATTTCAAAAAATTTTAGCAACCTATTTGAAAGTATTTCAGCCAAACTACTCAACGTATTTAAATGAAATTTGGCAGACAGGTAGCTTATGATCTGAAGAGCATTATTGGAAATTGTTATCCCGAAAAACGAAAGGGTTCCCGTGGGATCTTCAAAAAATTTTAGCAACCTATTTGAAAGTATTTCAGCCAAACTACTCAACGTATTTAAATGAAATTTGGCAGGCAGGTAGCTTATGATCTGAAAAGCATTACTAGAAATTATTATTCCGAAAAACGAAAGGGTTCCCGTGGGATCTTCAAAAAATTGTAGCTACCTATTTGACAGTATTTCAGCCAAACTACTCAACGTATTAAAATGAAATTTGGCAGGCAGGTAGCTTATGACCTGAAGAGCATTATTGGAAATTATTATCCCGAAAAACGAAAGGGTTCCCGTGGGATTTCAAAAAATTTTAGCAACCTATTTGAAAGTATTTCAGCCAAACTACTCAACGTATTTAAATGAAATTTGGCAGACAGGTAGCTTATGATCTGAAGAGCATTATTGGAAATTGTTATCCCGAAAAACGAAAGGGTTCCCGTGGGATCTTCAAAAAATTTTAGCAACCTATTTGAAAGTATTTCAGCCAAACTACTCAACGTATTTAAATGAAATTTGGCAGGCAGGTAGCTTATGATCTGAAAAGCATTACTAGAAATTATTATTCCGACAAACGAAAGGGTTCCCGTGGGATCTTCAAAAAATTGTAGCTACCTATTTGACAGTATTTCAGCCAAACTACTCAACGTATTAAAATGAAATTTGGCAGGCAGGTAGCTTATGACCTGAAGAGCATTATTGGAAATTATTATCCCGAAAAACGAAAGGGTTCCCGTGGGATTTCAAAAAATTTTAGCAACCTATTTGAAAGTATTTCAGCCAAACTACTCAACGTATTAAAATGAAATTTGGCAGGCAGGTAGCTTATGACCTGAAGAGCATTATTGGAAATTATTATCCCGAAAAACGAAAGGGTTCCCGTGGGATTTCAAAAAATTTTAGCAACCTATTTGAAAGTATTTCAGCCAAACTACTCAACGTATTTAAATGAAATTTGGCAGGCAGGTAGCTTATGATCTGAAAAGCATTACTAGAAATTATTATTCCGAAAAACGAAAGGGTTCCCGTGGGATCTTCAAAAAATTGTAGCTACCTATTTGACAGTATTTCAGCCAAACTACTCAACGTATTAAAATGAAATTTGGCAGGCAGGTAGCTTATGACCTGAAGAGCATTATTGGAAATTGTTATCCCGAAAAACGAAAGGGTTCCCGTGGGATCTTCAAAAAATTGTAGCTACCTATTTGACAGTATTTCAGCCAAACTACTCAACGTATTAAAATGAAATTTGGCAGGCAGGTAGCTTATGACCTGAAGAGCATTATTGGAAATTATTATCCCGAAAAACGAAAGGGTTCCCGTGGGATTTCAAAAAATTTTAGCAACCTATTTGAAAGTATTTCAGCCAAAGTACTCAACGTATTAAAATGAAATTTGGCAGACAGGTAGCTTATGACCTGAAGAGCATTATTGGAAATTATTATCCCGAAAAACGAAAGGGTTCCCGTGGGATTTCAAAAAATTTTAGCAACCTATTTGAAAGTATTTCAGCCAAACTACTCAACGTATTTAAATGAAATTTGGCAGGCAGGTAGCTTATGATCTGAAAAGCATTACTAGAAATTATTATTCCGAAAAACGAAAGGGTTCCCGTGGGATCTTCAAAAAATTGTAGCTACCTATTTGACGATATTTCAGCCAAAATACTGAACGTATTTAAATGAAATTTGGCAGACAGGTAGCTTATGATCTGAAAAGCATTACTAGAAAATTATTATCCCGAAAAACGAAAGGGTTCCCGTGGGATCTTCAAAAAATTGTAGCTACATATTTGACGGTATTTTAGCCAAACTACTCAACGTATTTAAATGAAACTTGGCACAAAGGTAGATTGTAACATGAAATAACCAACATAATATTTTTAACCGACTTACAAAAAAGGAGGAGGTTTCTCAATTCGTAAATATATGTTTGTTTTTTTGTTTCTTCGCGGATATCTTCATCGTTTCTGAAACGATTTTAAATTTTTTTTATGTTGTGTAGGGTATATTTTAAATTTGATCCCATTGTCACCAAATGGTGACCTGATGATGGGATCCGTGAGGAATCGAAGGAAATCCTCAAAATTTATGTGGAATAATATATTGATTTTGATTTTTTCTGAAGTAGTCTAAGCATATTATGTTTCCAAACAGTTAGGTTTTGCACCATATCCTGGATCTATAATATCAAAAAATTTCGCGTTTCAGTAAACTATATATATATGTATATATATTAAATATATATTATATATATATATATTATGTATATATAATATATATTGAAAAATTTCGCGCTGCTCTGGCTTACGCCAGAGAGCGATGAACTTTTTCTCTTTCTACTATAATCGTTTTTGTTTTTCATTTTCCGTCCTCTAATAATCGTCGTCTGATCATTTGAGAATTATCCCTACTCAGTCTATACCCATCACTAAAAATCTGAAAATTAAATAATTTTAAACAAAAAAAAACGACTTCAAAAGGTAAACTAAAAGGAACAATTAAATTTACTTCGCACAAAGTAATACTTATTTTCCAGTAAAAGTGAAAATAATTATTACTTTGTGCGAAGTAATTTATTATTATACTAAGGTTTTGCAAATACGATTAATAAAGTATAGGCGTAGGATAGTTTGTTTTCAAGATATGAATGAGATGTCATATATAGGTAGACGTTTAAATTAGAAAAGTTATGTCAATATAAGTAATAAAATTTATGTTTTTCATGATATGATATTTTTATTTATTAGTTTTTATGCTAGGTACGGCTTGGGTTTTTTCTTTCTTTTGGACTTTTGTTATTTTGTCGTCTAAAGGAAGTTAATACTTTAACCGTAAATTCCCAAAGTAGGCTACATGTTTGTTAGCGTAGGTAATTAATAAATAAAAAACCGGGCAAGTCCGAGTTGGAATTGCGCACCGAGAGTAGACTGTTACAAAATTTGGCGCTCGGCGCCAGCAGCGCAGCGTCGGTGTGAAAACGATCATCGTCTGCAGTCGGTGTGGCGTAAAGTCCATACAAATCTTAGTACAGAGATTTTCATCGCGTATATGAGCGTACTATCAAGTAGTCCCGTTCGCATAAAAGAAAAAAAATATTATACATACAGACGAATTGAGAACCTCCTCCTTTTTTTAAGTCGGTTAATAATACACGGTCATTTTTCGAGCTGGTAGTAGGAATTGTTAGCATTTTCATAGAAAAAATACCACAAAACATTCACGACAAAAACGGCCATTATTTGACAGTAAACTATTATTATTACTCCATCGGCCTACTTCTTTTGCCTATGCACGTCTAATACCGTGTATAAAGAAGCATTACTATAAATTAGTGATTTTAAATATCCAAACGACAGTGTTCATAAACTAAAAATGTATTTGAACTGCTGCCCTAAATCACTTTTCCACGCGTACGAAGTCGCGGGCACAGCTAGTAACCTAATATTATTACTCACACTACCGTACATTTAATTCAATATTAATTGGCAAAGGAACCTTTTTAAATTTAAAATTATTTTATTTATTATTATGGGTGAATTGCGATCACATAGATATCTGGGGGCACGGTAATGCCCCCGCCAAGTTCAGCACGGCCGTGCCATCCTTTTCTCGAATAAATTTGTTTTTTGTTGTAAGTATATGAAATACAATGTTTAAATATTATTGTTTATTTGATTTATACAAAATTGTTAATACATTTATTAAAATACATTTATTATTACAATATAATTATTGTAGTGTTTTATCTTCTTTACTTTATTTTTTTACTTTCCATAACTAATTAGTTATTAAAAACTAACAGTTGTATGTATTAAATTGAGTTAATACTTTATTATTTATAAAAAGAAAACTTGAATACAAATTGGAAAATTCTCAACGCAATATAGAATAAAATCCAGACGTATCCCACAAATTGAGACCACGATTTGCTTGCAATATGCGTCGTTGGATAATAGACGTCATTAGCCGACCGTTTGGGGCGTTACTTTTTCAAGTCATTGAGTCAATCGTTTATCACGACCCTGTTGTGTTAACTTTAACGTCGAACTGGGAATTCGGGGAAGTGCGTACTCACTAAGCTATGGCAAAGGACTACATTAATACTAATGTATTTACTATGTATGTATCACAAAATGTACACGTACAAAGTATCTTTGAAACCTATCAACATTTTAAAACTGTACAACACTTACGTTTCTAGGCACTATGCGATTGTCAAAATTAGACACACCTAAATAACCACATAATGGTACCGGAATGAAAGCTATCATCATCATCATCAGCCTGAAGACGTCCACTGCTGAACATAGGCCTCCCCCAAGGACTTCCACAACGACCGGTCGTGCGCTGTCTGCATCCAACAGATCGTCGGTCTATGAAAGCTATAGGAAATGATATTGATTGGTTAGTGAACAGGGATTAAAAAATTTCAACACACGGATTTAACACCACAGTGTGTTATTAGCTATCTATTATCAAGTTTTTTTTTGTATTCACTTTTTTGCTGCATAGCGTAAATTTTCTGTATTATCGTGTCACTTTTAGCTGTGATGCGTCACTCTTCTGGTGTTTGCTATCATGCATCGCTTTTCTACCGTGTTTCGTCACTTTGTGTGAACATACCTTATGTCGAACTGGGAATTCGGAATTATTGCGCATTTATTTTTTATGTTCTGGTATCACAATTACTTTCATTACGATCGTACGCATAAAATGTTATCTTGTTCATTTCGTATTTTATTTCTTCATAAAATTCGGTTTGATTTTTTATATCTATTATCTTGATAATAAACACTAGCTTTTTTTGGTAATCTTACTTGTATATTGTTCCTTGTGTTTCATTCATGATTTTTTTATGACTGCTTAAAAGGTATCCATAGGTGTCTATGGATACCTTTTAAGTGTGGGAATAAAATCTGATCTACTTCGTAATTATACGAAGTGGATCAAATTTTATTTACGAAAACTGTTTTAATTTAGAAACGAAAATATTATATATACCTACCAGTATTATAAAAAGGACTATGAATGACCTGTACCCGACCATCCAATCCATCTGCCTGAAAACACCGAAAATTAAATTAAACGGAAATAATATAGGTTTCCCATTGCATTAACAATTATTTAATAGGTTTCTAAATAAAAGTGCTAAAGGTTGATAATGAAAACGCTCCGCTAGACGATAGGGGTACGACAGAATATTGAAGTACAATCAACAAAAATTACATCGTAAAATATTGGCTAGTAATCAATTGGTAATAGTATATTGTGCAACAAGTGCGACAAGGCTTGAGTGGGTAATCGACAACGTCGCACGATTTGCACATACTATTTTTTATTACAAATGCGGGATAAGTAAGTGGATGATATGCAGGATACGCAAATGCGTGCGCCAAGTAAACTTTTCGCACTCAAATTCCAAAATAGGCAAACAGCCCATTTTCAACCGCAACAGCGAGCGCCAAGATGCTACTTATCCCGCATGAGTAATAAAAAATTCAATTTTACTATTGATTACTAGCCAAGCATTTTTACTCCTAGTGCCCGTTGGTACCCGTTGAGTAAAATTTGGTGCCTCACAAGCCAAAACATAATAAAGCAAGCGCCACAGAAGGGTTTGTTAGCTTATAAAATAAATATTGCGTAACGTTCCATTAAGCCCGGTTGTAATTGATTTTATCTATTCTAAGCATTTTGTTGTTCACGTTTAGGGGAGACTCGAGGATGTCGGCCTCATTAATCGATGTGAACGGTCAAAATTTTCCAGTCATTTCCCTTTCCGAACCGCATTTTCATTTCTATTTAATTGTATTTCGTGCATTGCTTTTACATCTCCTTTGCGTGTTTTGGATACAATTTGTTTTATGTTATGGTTACAATTTCTAATAGTTTATTATTTTGGATTATAGCTCAAGCTGCAATTTAAAATATTACAAAAAATCTAGGTCTGTTATTCAGCATTTTATAGAAAGTTTAAAGTCCATTTACGATTTATTTAATTGGTTACAGGCTGAGCAGGTTTCGTTTTATAAAATTAACAGATTACAAACAAACCATTAATGACTTAGATATAGATTAATTGTCAAAAAGGCTGTCATTTGTTTATCTAACTTAATTAACTTCGTATCTAATCTAATGTTATCAGTCCGATAAACATTGAAAGATTAATCAATGAACTAACCGTTTTCGGCCGTGTCCGAAAAAGTCTCGTCACTGTCCGAAAATAAATTATCACGGACACGCCACGTGTAATTGACTCGTCCATTTCCCATTTTATTAATTCATCTATTTTCACTACATCATTATTTATTCTTTCCTATAGCTCATGATTATCAGGAACAGGAAAAAGGCATAATATTATGATTTTTTAATTAGCACTAGCATAGAAACTTCATTTTTATCAACAATGTGGTAACAAATACTAATTGTAGACCTCTTTAAATAATCGTCCTTCTCTAATGCTAATCATCCGTTGAGAGGCTTTTTAAATCGTCGAGTTTGTTTAAAACAACAGCTCTCTTTAGTATTTTTTTTTGTGTAATATTGTAATATGCAGGATATACTTCTAAAGAGTCTTGAGTGGGAAGTTAAATCATCCATGTATAGATTTTGGAACGAATATAACACGAAAATGTTTTGGGTTTTATAGACATAGATAAAATTTATACAACGTAATCTCTGTATGCTTACAGATAAGAAGGAATATAAAGTTTTATCTCCAATCAGATTAATTTTTAGAAATCATGACATGTGTCAATATGGAGTAAAGTTAAATTAGTAAACCTACATTAATTAACTTAATCGCTTCGAAAATCGATAAAATGTTAACTGTGAAGGTGATTTGCATATTTAACATTCATTTATCTAATCATTAAATAATTTGTCAACATTAAAATTTTAATTTACATAATGTAAATTGGAAAAATTAAATAAGATGTTTTAACTATTTCCGTTATTGATAACTTTCTATCTTTACATACATTCTACAATTCATCTGCAGAGCTACCTGCTTTAAATAAAAATACTTCAGGTACCTATTCCATGGAGTGACGGAGAATAGCTCTTCCTTGTTCTCACAGATTAAATTGATTATACTACCTTTTCTCATTATAGAAATGTATTTTTTTGTCCAAAATTTTTTTTCTATTTTTTGCGACAAAAATAATAAATGGTAAAAATTAAAAACAAAAATTTTTACTTTTTAAAAAATTAATACATTTCTAGAAGAAGAAAAGGTAGTAGGTATATAATATTCCAAAGTTATAGCGACTGACCTTTTTATACTCTGTATATCCATGGGCAGCAGCGTTTCCGCAGACATTATCTTAAATCTGCGCTCGTCAACCTGCCTGCCGAGCTGACAACTACCTCTCAAGAAATACTTTGAGTGAGGTTTATAAACAGAGGACGTTATAGCTGAAATGATGATGATGACGTAGTGGTTTGTTGATTTTGGTAGCATACGGCTTGATGGCTACAAAATCATTTTAAGCTTTTTTTACCTGCGAAGTAAAATGTAAGGGTTTGATTTTGGGAGTCTTTGTATGTTTGTTTTTTCCATCGTAACGTCTAAACTACTGGTCAGATCAGAATGAGGTTTCAATCAATTCGTAATAATGTCGTGGGTAACATAGGCTATTATTTCTTTTATTTATTGTCTAATTGTCTAACAATGTAATGTTAATCAACTTCTATATTTAAAAAAAAATGTGTTTCAAGCACAATTTCAGTATCTCCTCACCCCCTTTCTGACCCTGAACATATCATTATATATCCTAAAACTACTGGTTGATGATGATTAATTACCGCCATTTTGAAGGGTCGCAAACTATACTTAGCCTAAGACATGTCAGCCCCGCCCAGTGTCAGAAAACATTACTCATAACTTGATCCCACCGACAAAACTACGTCTTCATTGGAGAAATTAGGATGTGAGCGTCAAAATTTGGTAAACTAATGCCGTGTATCAAATATCACGAGTGGAAGTGCCTCGTCATTGTGAGGGGCGATTTGCTACAGTTTTTAGTTACTTTGGCATCGATATATTTTATTATTTACTTATTTAATTGGTTTTCGTCGCTAATCCTTTATTTGTTTTCTCTTACTATAATAAGCTAGTTAAATAACTAAACCAATTAAATAAGTAAACATTATAGTAAACAATAGCGTTCGATAAACCGGGGGTAAATCTATTTAGATTTACCCCCGGTTTATCGAACGCTATTCAAATAAATGATGAACTAACATGGCATTCAAATCAACAACCCATATTGAACGCTGATTGGTAGAATGTTATACATCACGCCTTGCACTTGCGAGATTGGTTAAAACTTAAATTTCCTCAGATAGGGTTATAGCCCCTGGTCGTGGTTCCCCCGCTCCCGGCCACTCGGGCCAGGTGAGCGCGTGAAAAGCATTAGGTAGGTATAGGGTTAATTCAAAGACACCAATTAGTTGACATACGATTTGAATAGCGTTCGAGACACGGAGGCTAAAGTTGAAAAAAGTAGATTTACTCAAATAATTGCTTAATATGTTTTTTAAATTATTACAACTGTCTACACAAATTAGTGAAAAATTAGCACAGTTCCACGACAGTTGTGCGAACGAAGTAGCATATGGGAAAGTTAGAGTTTATGTGGAGCTAATAATGTTTGTAATAACGCCGAGAAAGTTAATATAACCTCATAGAACTAGTGCGCGTTTTTTTTACAAATTTATAACTAATATAAGATAATTGAAGGAAAAGTAGAAGGTAGAAGAAAATGTGGAAGGCCAAGAAGAACTTTGATGGACCAGGTGAAGGAGAAAGTGATGGTCGTGTCGTATCAGGGGGCTTACTCCCGACACAATCGAGAACCGAATCCGTTCGATATCAGTGGTTTTTCGTACTTTATTTGGTGAATTACTTTGAAACTTATCAGGATAAAGAAAATTGTTAGATCGTAACTTTTTCTACTCCCAACCATGTCAATTGACTGAGAATCAAAATAAACAAATGTCAATTTATTAGGAAGTACGCGGCATGATCGTATCTGAATCAAAATGAAATCAGTTTGGAGAGTAAGGCCCCAGGTCAAGAGAAGGGCGGAGTGCAAAGAGAAATGAAAGCTCCACCGACAAGAGCGAACCTCTTAAGTTAGAAGAGAGATCAGATATATAAATTGTCAATCTATCCCAACACTTAGGTATATTTTTCTTACGCCGGTTCTTCACGGCGGGTTAGGGTGAACCGGTGGTAGCTTGTTTCTCTTGTCGACTTTCCGAAAATAGCTTGTTAAGTTTTTGGAAATAAAACGTTTTTTTTTTATTTTTAAACAAAATTAAATTGTTCTGCAAAAGAACCCTTAAATTCATTCATCATAATAATTTAATAATTCGGTAAATTAATAACGTATTTCGAATGCAGGGCTAGTTGTAATTAAATTACCTATATATATACCTTTTACCATCGCCAATATAAAACATGTTTTGTAATAGCTATTTTTATCATTAGAT
The DNA here is from genome assembly GCA_905187575.2 of Celastrina argiolus. Taxonomy (NCBI): domain Eukaryota; kingdom Metazoa; phylum Arthropoda; class Insecta; order Lepidoptera; family Lycaenidae; genus Celastrina; species Celastrina argiolus. Next base: position 11,578,582 of record LR994589.1, read on the forward strand.
TCGCCTAGTTCCCTCACTTTCCAGTAATTTTAACTAAGTTTAACTATTGTTAAAGTGATTGATTCGCGCAGAAGGCATCTAACCGGCTTAATGACTAAAACAGTTAAGTGATCACTGGGACCAACTAATTAAAGGACTTGCGAACTTACTTCAATTTATTAATCGGCTTAGATTAGCTTAAAATAGTTTAAACTAACTTAGTTCATATCCTACTAATATTAGATACAAATGTCAAGTTTGTGTTGAAATGTATTTTGAACCCACGACGAAAACCGGGGGTGTTATAAGTTTCAGTCATTCTGACACGTGTCTGAGTGTCTGTTAGTGTTTAATCATTTATTCATTTAAAATTACACTTAAATATATTACAATACTATCTCGCCAAACACATGTTTAACGGCGAGATGCGCTCTTTCGGTTGTGACAATGTAAAAATAAAAAAAAACATAAATCTAGTTTACTTACGCTAATAAAAAATATAAAAAAATGCAATGAAAAAATAATGAACTTAATTATCTAACAGTACGGCTTTTAAGTGTATGTGTGTATTTCAATCTGTGGCGTCGTAGCTCCGTAACATAGGAACCGTATACTATATTAAGATTTTTTCAAAAACCAACCCCAAACCCCAAAGTTGAACTCTATTTAAAGCGGAAAATATCTAGCCTATTGATAAGGATCTGCTTATTTGCATATTTTGTCTCTGCCACTATTGAGCGACTTACTTCATACTGTATGGAATAAGCTACTAATAACATAAGCTATTCACCACTAATTACAAGATTGTGACACACCAATGTTAGATAATGTATGCCTAACAAATTAGGCATTAACTATCTCATAAACGGCTCAACTCAAACAAAACATTTGAACTAAAATTCAACTAAAACATACCTATAATACTTCAGTAAAGTCGAGAGTTTATTAACAAACCATGTGGCGGGAACCTCGATAGCGGACGAAATACACAAAATATTTAACATAATACAGGGTGATTCATGGGTCATATAGTAAGATTAATGTGGTGTGAAGTGTGTATAATTATATAGGTAAATTTTTTAAATATTTATTTTCACAAAAAAAAAATAATGGTCTAAAATGTCCACAAGAAGCTTACTATGCTAGGGATTGAAGGGTCCTAGTCTATACACACGAACGCACTGGTCGTTGACCATACCAGGATTAAAACTCATCTGTTTTGTGACTTTAATCGAGATTTGTCGTGCCAAATCGTCGATATCAGGTGCCAAAACAAAAAATGCGGTACGCGTCCTTCTCTTCACACTATATTTATATTATTTATATAGTGTGAAGCTTCATATAGGTGAATCACCCTGTATATGCATGTAGACATAGACATGACAAGAATAACATAAAAACAAAAAAAAATAAAAAAATACATTTCTAGACTGAGAAAAGGTATAATCATATTCCAAAGTGACTGTTTTTTTACACCGTTATATTATCTATTCATAATTGTTATATTACACCCCAAAATCATTACCCTTCCCGGGTCGGGTAAAAACAAACAAACAAAACACGCAGTGTTAAGCGAAAAACAAATCTTGTCCCTTCTCCATGCAAAGTCATCCCGAAACACTCGGACAGGTTGACTGTGATAAATGGTAAGCATCAGACGCACGTGACGTCATCAAGCAAATGGTTTTAAGATTATACAAATTACACGGCTTAAGGGTCAAAATGGTTAATATTTATGTTAAATTGAAAAAAAATTGTTTTAGATTTTTGAAAGAGATGAAAATATTTATAGTGCCAATGTCTACGCAATACTCTCTTAACTCAGTAGGATGAGCGTCACTACATCTGGTAAGAATATATATCATATAACATACTAATATTATAAAGCAGAAGAGTTTGTTTGTTTAAACGCGCTAATCTCAGGAACTAATGGTCCGATAAAAAAAAAAATATTTGTTGGATAGTCCATTTATAGAGAAAGACTTTAGGCTTATAACATTACGCTGCGACTAATAGGAGCGAAGCGTCAGTGAAAAATGTTGCAAAAACGGGGAAAATTATTCACATTTGAGTATTCGTTGCGTGTGCATAAACGGTTTAAGTCACTCAAAAACCACGCAAACGAAGTCGCGGGCACAGCTAGTCTTGAATAAATGCGTGGATCATGTCAGACAATCTGGTGATCAGCATGCATTGAGTATCAGATTCGACAACAGCCGTTTTGTTGTTCCAACTCGATGATCGAACTTGGAGCACCAGAGACAAGAGCAACGCTCTAAAACACTGGACCAAGGAAGTTTCAAATCTAATATATCTTTACTAGCTGACCCGTGCCCACTACGTTGAGCATAATCATCATAATCATAATCATTTATTGCAAGAATATCGTACATTACAAGGTGTTACAGTTAGTTACATAAAGATCAGACATTCCGCCATTACAATGGCATGCAATATAAAATGAAGAGAACATACTTAATCATTATTTTACATAATTTAATAATATAATATTTATTGTTATTTATTATTAATGTCAATATTATAGAATTACAAATTATTAGTATTTTATGTTAAATTAATAATTATTATTAGTTTTTAATGTTATATATTCATTTAATGTATAAAAACAATTCTTGGACAACCATTCTGAGATTTGCCTTTTAAAATTATTAATAGTTAGATCTTTGAAACGATCTGGTAATTTATTATATATATTAATAGCATTAAAATACACATTTCTTTTGTAAAGATCATAACGACACTGAGGTATGTACAACTTATGTTTGTATCTAGACGTGGCACTTCTGTTAACGACAGCTGCATTATTTAAAAAATAATTCGAATGCTCCTTTACAAAAACACAAATATCTCTTATGTACAAACATACTATAGGTTATATATTAAGTTTCTGAAATAACGTTTTACAACTATCCAGCGACAAAGCTCCACAAATGGCTCTCACACATTTTTTTTGTACCTTAAAGACCTTATCAATAGCAACGGAGTTCCCCCACAGCAATAGCCCATACGAGAGCACCGAATGCACGTAACCGTAATATGCGTACATTGCCGCTTCAGCCGATACTTTAAGGCGTAACATTTTATACAACATACAAAGACCCGTGCCCACTACGTTGAGCGTACAAACCGTTTAAGCCTTCCCTGGACTTCCACGAATATTTCAAGACTAAAAACCGCCGAATCGATTCAGCCATTCAGCCGTTCTCGAGTTTTAGCGAGAGAAACGAACAGCAATTCATTTATATATTTAAGAGAAGAGAAAGATTTCATTTCTGACGACCACTGCTGGACATAAGCTTCCCTCAAAGTAATAATAATAATAATAAGACGTTTGCAGTGTGCGGAAAACCAGTAATTTTTTTATGTAATGAATTATTTTATTAATTTAATAAATAAAAAAATTAAAATTAAAATTTAGTACAAGTAAGCTCGGGGCTAGTCTAGTCCGGTCAAAGTAAGCTCGGGGCTAGTTTAGTCCGGGTAAAATGTTGGGAACCCTATTACATACAATTTGTCAATTATCCACTTCAATCCCAAGTGTGGAAAATAATTGTTTTGTGTATGCCAACATTCATGCCAATTTTTAGCTAGGTGCGAATTAAGTAACCTTACCCCTATTTTTGAAGCTAATTTGACGGGACTAGTTACCATTACTCGCCACGCTTGGCAGGCGGGTTGGCAAGCGCAGAGTTAAAATAATAACAATGTACGCTAAAAACGCTATCGACCATTTCCCTCTGTTGCCTTTATGACACCTACTAGATGTTTGATTGGGAGGTGCTATTCTCACTATATCGCCTCCGTGGTCTAGTGGTTCAGAGCTTCGCTCTCGACCCGGAGGTCGTGGGTTCGATTCCCGCGTCGGAACAACAAAAAATGTTGTTTTCAAGTTTGATAAAGACTATGCAGGCTGATCACCTGATTGTCTGACAAGAAAGATGATACATGCGTCGGATGGGCATGTAAAAAGTCCTGCGCCTGATCTCCCGCCAGTCGTGTCGGTTATTCAAGGAAAAGAAGTGCTTCTGTGCATTGCGCACACAATTGGGCACTATAAACTCATGCTTGGTTTCAAAACCGGCCACCGTGAACTGAAACACTGAAATTCGGTGTGGTAGGTATTATTATTGTTATTCTCACTCCGGCACCACACGGCCGAAGTCGATAAACTCCAGTCCAAAATCCTTAATATATTTATCGTAAAAATTGTTGTCGAAATGAAATTTAACTCGCACACGAAATGGCAACAGAAGGTATTTGCCGGGTGAGTGCTGACGGAACTGCCGGCCGCACAGGATATTAAAGTAACTGCCTGAATGTTCGCATGTGAAGCTTGGAAATGTTTGCATGAATACATACAACTGAACATGAGTATGTATAAATGGTGTATTTTGAAATCGACATCAAAAAAGCCTGAGGACATTTTTCAATTCGATATACCTATAGGTTTATAAGTTTGTACGAAACCGTGAGCTCGCGAGTCCGACACGCACTTGGCTTTTTATCATTATCGATTAAGCATTTTCAGTGATAATTATAGTTTATTAACGATGATAATCATAATGGTAAGACTAAGTATTTTATTTGAATTTTTATTATATACAGATTACTCAAACTATCGTGCGTTTTTTACGATTTGAAGTTTTAAAAATTTATTGAATAATTGAATTATTTAAAATAATACATAAAAAAAAACCGACTTCAACAACTTGAAAGTATAAAAATATATTTTTTATAATTAATGCTCTTTTTGAAGTTGGAGTCAGCAAAGGTTTAAAGATATTTATTATCATCAAAGACGAGATGCCACTTACGTGATAACATTGTTTTTCTTAAGTCTAAGTAAAGGTGAATTTACATATAGGTCAGCAACTTTATTATTAATGTATACTTTTTACATGTTTAGGTCGGTTTTTTAAGCGACTTTTTTACTTTTTAGTGTCTATTATATTGGTAGCTATTATATGACAGGCGCACACACGTACTCAATACTTTTGTATCGAGGGTCGATTATAAATTTGAAAGTAAGAAATTCCTAATTTAGCCGTACAGAAATCATCCATGTACATAATAAAACGAAAATGTTCATAACTGAAACAAAAATGTTCATAAAATAAAAAAGTACAGGACCAAAGTATGTAAAATTTTTAGGGAACCAAATAGCAGCTACTCTGTGTCAAATAAAAAAACTGTCACGAAAATCGCATCATTAATCTCATCGTAATCGGTGTACAACCAGGGATAAAATGTATATGACATTTAATGATAATATTATGGCGGAATACAAATGGAGTAATTTACTGAAATATAACTAAAATTGATATTTTATGTGAACTTTAAATGTCGTTTCATTGTATTTTTCAGGTAAGATAAGAGTTTTGTAATGTTTTGTTTGTTTGTCAAATAACTAAAACTTAAGTTTCGAGTTTAAATAAAATCTCTTTGTATTTTTCAGAGAAACAATTTGTGGTTTACTTTTACTCTCAAACCTCATAATGTCATTAAATATCATAAAACGACATTTAAAGTTCACATAAATCAATTTTAGTTATATTTCAGTAAATTACTCCATAGTGTATTCCGCCATTTCTTCTTTAACCTAAGCGTCACCCCGACGTCATACAACGTTAAAAGCGCCAAGCGCGGTAATGTTAAAAAAAAAGAAATGTCATTTCTTTACATGTATATAAAATTTCGGATACGGATTATTAATATTTAATTATTTCGGATTATCCGTTTGTTTCGGATAATTTCGGTTGCGGATATTAGATGTTTGTTTCGTTTTTACAGTAGCTTAACTTCCATTTCGGATTCGGTTACGGATATTATTTATATCGGATATCCGATGGTTTCAGATACGGTTACCGAGCTCCCTTACATCCCTGGTACATACATAACCGGCTTAATTGAGAAGTTCCTCCTTTTTTTGTCTGTCGGTTAAAACTACGAATTTATGAATTATTTAATACGGGCAAACTTCGACCACTGGGTCTCATCCAACTAAAGAGTAATCCTAATAATAAAAACGTACGCATTATATAAGCAAAACTAGTGTATTATTCGAATAAAATATTTTACTGTTAATAGAACGCAAGCTATATTTGCTCTGTTTCTGAAATAAACATAAAATAGCGAGCATTTCCACATCGACTGGTGGACAGCTGACCGGACACGTCCGGGGTAGTCTACAAAAGGAAGCCTTTCGAAACTACCACAATTAATTCTCATTTATATATTTAAATGTGCAGCGTAAAAATAAACAAATACAATAGCAACATTTTCTAACCGACGCATTATACAAAGTGAAATGGCCAGAAAACTTCTTCTTCCAACAAAATTCAAACGAAATGATAGTAAAACTTGCACGTTTAATATAATATAATAAAATAATTATATTATAAAGTACTAGCTGACCCGTGCCCACTTCGTTGAGCATAGAAACCGTTGAAATCTTCCCTGGACTTCCATTAACATTTCAAGACCAAAAATAGCTGATTTGGTTCAGCCGATCTCAAGTTTTATCAATTTATTTTTATATATAAGAAGAAGAAGATGATGACATTAATTAGTAGTTGGCGAATTTCAAACTTCTGACTTATTTGAGCGTTGTGGAGACTTAGTAGGTTTTAGTGATAAGATGTTAAGAGGAAAAGATATTATATTTTTTTTGTGGTGGAGCGAGAGTCTTTTTTTTATTTTCGTAGCAATACGTAGAGCAGCTACGAACTACAACACGACGACGTACACTACAATAATTATAACAATGAACATAATTTAAGTTACGATGTAACCTCCGTGTCTGTAGTATTTTTTTCGAGCAGTGAGCAAACTTATGATTATTTATATCTTAGAACACTCCCGATCATGTTGGCTATGAATGAAATAATCTAGATTAAAATCGGGTCATCAGTTTGGGAGCTACAATGGCCACAGACACACGTAAAGATACCTCAAACTTCACTATTGACTTAACTATCACCTATCACTATCACTTCCACTGTTTTCAACACCTCCGTGGTCTAGTGGTTGAGAGCTTCGCTCTCGACCCAGAGGTCGTGGGTTCGATTCCCGCGTTGGAACAACAAAAAAATTTGTTTTAAAATTTGGTTAGGACAATGCAGGCCTGATTGTCTGACAAGAAAGATGCGCCTGGTCTCTCGCCAGACGTGTCGGTTTACCGTCCCACTGGGCTATGAGAGTAAAAGAAAGATAGTGTCTTTGTGTATTGCGCACACACTTGGGCACTATAAAATAACTCCTGCCTAGCAGGACTGGTTTCAATGAAATCGGCTACCGACACCGAAATCGGTGAGGGGAGCTATTATTGTTTTCGACGGGGCTTAAATATCATAATATAAAAATTGCATTATATATCATAATATTAGAAATTAGTGCATACATGCAGTTTTACATATAAAGCTGCATGTATGCACTAATTTCTGAACGTTACTGACAATACACGATTCTCCGTGAGTCGGCTGCTGGTTGGGGCTTATACTGGTTCATATTCCTGTGAGATGTGAGGTAAATTCCTAGCCGGGTTTTTCGGTAAACCGTTCTCGAATTTTCGACGGAATTTCGGTGTGATGCTTTAGGTTTATTGGCGTTTATTGTAGATTAGAATCTGTCTGGTATTTTGCAGTTCATAGATCTGAACCATTTTAATGATCTTCGTAACTTGTTTGTATTTTTTAAGTCTATAGAAATTATTTTGAATCTGGATCATATTTTTATGACAAATTCATCTGTACTACGCGTCGGTAAAATATAGGTAATTATTATAAGTGAACTATAATATTCATTTCAATTGTTCTAAGAGTTAAAAACAATATAATATTTAATTCAAATACAACAAAACTATAGTATTACACTGTGTAGTCTTATGGCAGTCTCAAGCATTAAGGGCTTCACACACCGCAGCTATAATGTGCATACCTATATATTATAATATTAATGTAGATCACATTACGTAATATTTAGCTTTAAATTATCTTAATCAGTTAATAAGATGTTATATTATACATTCTAGTTTTCGTGTTTATTCCACATACGAATCTGACGATTTTTATGGAAATATGTAATGAAGCCTTAAAGGCTGATATATTATTTCTATCTTATTCTGTCATTTGGGTTGTCTTGACTGCGATACTTATGTTTTGGCCTGGCCTGCACAATCCTTTGATTACGCCTCTGACATATTGTATCAAGGTAAACGTTTGTATGTTTAAATCACGTTTTTGGTGTTTTTATCCATAGCATATTTATCTCTATTTCCAGTTGTTAAGACACATTTTTTTATTCTTTATTCTAAGAGGATTTTGCCATACACCGCATACAGCCCCATCATATCTTAAACACTATAAATATATTTTATTAAATAATTTTATATACGATTTTCCGCATCTTCATTTTTATTACTAATATTATAATATGTAGCGAGCGCTGGCTTTCTTACCACTTACCTTTGGAAACCCTTATCCAAAATACGTACCTAGTTTACAGGTTAGTGCTTATCTCCTAATTAGAATTAGGCTCCGTTACCTGTGGGTAGCGGTGTTGTATTTACAAGTAATAAATAGAAAACTAAATAAAAAAACTAGCGTGTAGCATTCCTATCACACCTAACAAACGACCTGATGACCTTGAAAACCTGAACTGATTTCCACCAAACATAGCTAAGAACACTCGACTGATATAACATTCAAACAAAAAACGGATCGGGTCATCCATTTAGAAACTATGATGCCACAAACAGACACATACACATTTACACAGACACGTCAAAATATTAACACCCCGTCGTTTTTGTGCCGGGGGTTAAAAAATTACACGACGAGTAGAATCTGTGCCATTGTGAGTTGAGCCTTATACTATATCGCTAGCTTTTTATGTACGTATTAAAAGTGGGTTAAAATAAAACTACAAATCTTGGTACGGACCATTAAAAGTTTCAGCTTCGACTTAAACTATTTGCGTTTAACTGGTACAATGTGAATGAAAGTTTTGCTTCAATTGTAAACTTTTTCCTGAAACGCAAGGGTAATATGACTTCGGTGAAATGCCCCAGTTTTAATTGTTCATTTTGGAATCGTTCCGAATGGTTTTTTTAAATTTTCAATTTTTTGCTGGAACTGTGTAAAATGTTTTATTGGCATGCACTGGCGTGGCATGGCATACGAATTTTAGAGTAAAATACTAATGGCTGCGACTTTTTTAACGATCGTGAGCTTGGCAAACATAGCGAATTATACTCTTACAACCCAATATTACACACTTTGTATAATATCTGGGTAAAATTGAAATATTCAATAGCCAGCAATATACTGCCAAAAAATTATAACCACAACCTGTAAGCAAATAAGTGAGGCTACGCATAGGCATGCGTTTAAAGCACCTCCCTCCTTCCCACACTGCTTATTAAAAACGTGAAAAAACCACCAACGCACAAGCAATAATGTAAACACAATCGTGCAAAGCCCCACACCACCATGCAGGTTTGAAAAACTCGACGCTTCGACCCCGGATCATCCTCAAGACGTAGACTCTGCGAACAATGTTCGTTAAGACGAAAGTTTTTGCTTGCGAGTGTATAAATTACGTCACACAAATTTCATATTTTTTACCCCGATCAGGCCCCTGAGGGTTTATATAAATAAAAAATGTAGTTATCTAAAGTATAAGTTCTTACTATCAGTCGTGATTTATAATATTATTTGAAAGAATGTGCCGCACAAAAAACTTCAAAAGTGCCATAACATTTTCATAACGTCAAGATATAAAGTTTTTATTTTCCAAGTTTAAACTCGAAACAAACATTTAAATAAGGCTCTACGGCTGTTGGCAAAGTTAGTCGGTTCGAAAAATTTAATGTGTCCCATAGCTACAATAGGAATGTTCTCCTTTGGAACTGTTATATGGGGCCTTGCACGAAAATGCTCGGTTTGTAAGGTTAGTTTGTTTAGCTGACTATCTTGTCCGGAATCTACCCGTTCGATAATATTTTCAATGATCTTAATTTAATATTTTCTCAACATTATCTCTATACATGTATATAAGGTGTAAAATAAATGTGTGATAATACTTTATGGTGTGTATGTCGCAGCCCAGCGCCAAAAGACTTACTTTTGACTTTCGTGTTTGTATGAGAAATGCTCCAACTACATAATATTATGACGTTATTTAAAAATTTCCCATACAATAATATTTAAAAAAAGGTACGTCCTTCAGCGCTGCTACTTTCACAGTAAACTCAATCTCGATACGGGACACACACTCTAAAGTATTATAACTCATTAATATTATAGCCTGCTTAGTCCGGAATCCAGAATATGACTGGAGTAAGAAATACTGTTAGTAAGAGAATACTAATAGTTTATTAAGTGCGTATCGTTAAGGGAAAAATTCTTGTTTTCTGGACACTATCATTCTTCTTTCTTTCTTTGTATGTCAACATTCCGTCAAAGTTTATTTATAAAAAACTTAATAATGCCATTAAAACCGTCCCTTTGAACCATGTTTTTATTTAAAAGGTGTAAACTTTCCTCTTCAAACAATTTAAACAATGTAAGTTAAAAACAATTTTCGCTAAATAATTAAAAGTATAGCGAAAGTTCTATTATTACATTTCCAAAGTTAACAAAAAATGGGGATAAAATAAACCATTAAAGAGAAATTAAAACCTTCCTGGATTCATCAAAGCTTTTAGTTCCTGCTTAGCCGTTGCAACCATAGACCTATGATATTCCATAGACAAACAAAGCGTTCTAGCGATAAGAAAATCTTTTGGGGAATTATAGCAAGCAGCCCCTGATTACACTCCTTTGGTGGCCTTACTTCGATAACCATTTTGACGTTTGAACTTTTTACAAACCCGATTTAGAAATTTTAAATTTCAAAATTTTGACATTTTAACTTTCCAAATTTTGTTTTAAAAAGTTCAAACATCACATTGACAGTCGATTTATAGAAACTAGAAAGTCACCGAAGTTACTTAATCGCTGGCGGCTGGCTGTAAAGCCACTGTAACTACTTTCGGTTGACAGGTCGTCACAAGTCCGCACATTTTTACCATCGTAGTATAACGGGTGTAAAAAGAGCAGTCACTATAATTTTGGGATATGATTATATTACCTTGTCTCATTCTAGAAATGTATTTTTTTATCATTTTTTTTACAAGAAATTAAAAAAAATTGTTGCTTTATTGTTATTTTTGCGACAAAAAAATAAGAAATGGTAAAAAGTAAAAAAAAATTTAGTTTTTGACAAAAAAACTAAAATTTAAGTATAATCGTATCTCAAAGTTATAGTGACTGTTCTTTTTACACCCTGTATAATTAAATTCATTTGTAGTCAACAATAGTTACATGTTCTGCGAGTGATTGGAGTGTGAATCATTGAAATAATCGTGATAATTACACTAGAACACATTGACAAGTCAAAAATGGTTACGCCTTTTCGAGCGACAGTTCATCTATCCGACACTATATTATCCTATTCCGACACTATAATCTATGGTTGCAACTATGATGGAATAAGAAAGTTTTAAAATTAAGTCGCTGAAGGGGTTATAAAAATAACAATTTTGAAACCAAAATATCCGGGTCAAGTATTTTAAAGCAGTTTAAATTTTTACCCGACAACGGCGAAGTTGTTTGGCACAATTTTAAAAAGAGTGGCGCTAGTTGCGGTTATTCCTCGCCTTAAGCTTATGTTACCCGAGTCATTATTAAGAATCTATGGGCACCTCGTTCTGTTTTAAACGTTACGATGGAAGAAACATACTAACACATTGACTGCCAAACTCACCGTTTATATTAACCGCAACTAGCGCCACTCTTTTTAAAATAAATTTTACAATGACATAAAGATCTAATTAAAAAAAGTAATCGGTTCAAACTTTAAGTAAATAGTTAAACTAATTTATTATAGTAATATATAATAGTTAAACTAATATTATATATTATATCTCGTAAGAAATAACTAAAACGGCCGTTTTAGTATATTACTTACGAGAGTAAATACAGTATAGGATTTAGAGCTGTAATTAAATGCAAATAAATTAGTTTAACTATTTACTTAAAGTTGGAACCGATTACTTTTTTTAATAAGATCTTTGTGTCATTGTAAAATTTATTAAAAAAAAAATTGCGCTAGTTGCGGCCTTAAGTCGTTTTCGTAGTCGATTAGTGTTTGATTAGTAATGAGTCAGTGGCGACCTCTGTAGCGCAGTGATTCAGCGCGTTGGTACTCGACCGAGAGGTTGCGGGTTCGAATCCCGCCGAGGGAACAAAAAAGTTTTCAATGTTCCTGGGTCATGAATGTGTATTAAATTTGTGTATTAATATAATAAAATAATCTTAAATATGTGTATAGTATAAAAGTATTAAATCTATATTTCCGTTGTCTGGTAACTGTAACACAAGTTCTTCGGATACTTAGCAACGGGCCAGATTGACGTGGTGTTAAGCGTCTATAGATATTATATTATTTGTTTTGTAAGGCTAGAAAGATATCTGAAAATTATTCCTACGCAATTATATTTAAGCAGTAACATGTGAAAACTGTCTTAAATTCAAACCAAGTATTACATAATTTTTAACAGCACATCAAACATTAAAACCACCCTTGAGTTAATTAACTTATTTCCAAAACAAACGTACCAGCGTTGGCTTTCTTTAATATTTTAAGTGTTTATTTCATTCAGAGACGCCATAAAAGCTTTTTATAGGGCCGTTTTCGGTCAAGTTAAATTTAATTTAATTTCGGAATAATTATCTTCGCTCTGGCAAAAATCGTTGTAAGAAATTTTTCAGATCTTTAGATTTAAAGCAAAAAGTACTTAACTCTAAAACGCACCATTCAAAATAGCCTGTAGTTTTTTTAACTATTTATTGTAAATATGTATACCGAATTACTTTTGTGAATTTACATATTTTTCAAAGGCCTATCTAGTTATCTAACAAAATTGGCCAAGAGCGAGTAGGACTCGCGCACGAACAAAACGTTCCATAAAAATATCACGTTTGTTTTATGGAAACACCCCTCAAATATTTATTTTATTTAATTTTTTGTTATAGCGGCAATATAAATATATCATCTGTGAAAATTTTAACTATCTGACTGTCACGGTTCATGAGATACAGCCTGGAGACGGACGGACGGACGGACAGCAGAGTCTCAGTAAATGGGTCTCATTTTTTAGCCTTTGGGTACTAATCCTAATGCTAATTACAGTACAGTACCCAATTGAATTGATATAACATATGCTTTGATATAGCTAAGAGAACAATAACTCAGCAAAATACAAGCATGCCAAAATAGGATAGAAAGAAGTGTAATTGGTGTTAAAGAAGAGATAAAGTGAGATTAGATATTATAAGGGATAAAACAAAATTTAAGAATATATGCACCGTGTATATACGACTTAAATGGAGATGGACTGGACACAATATGTCGAGAGAACAGAAAAAGAAGTGGACGAGAATTATAACGGAATGGTACCCCCGATGGAAAGAGAAACAGAGGAAGACAAACTAAACGTTGGGAAGACGACATGAAAAAGACGGCAAGGTCCGAGTGGATACGCACTGCCAAAAATAGAAGAAAATAGAAAGCTTAGAGGAGGCCTTTGTCAAAGGATGCTGTGACACAAAAACTGGGTGTTGATGTTGTGCTACATTAATTTTTAATTAGAATAAGTAGTTTATACACTTCATTTTGTTTTATTATTAATAGTTTTAAGTACAGCAATAAAGGCTTATTTTATTTATTTTGTAACAAATGCATTGCACCTTTATCTACACAACAAATTGAAATAGCATATTACAGTTGTTAATTTTTTTATGAATAGTTACAGTTGGTGAAAAGAATTCAATAAAATATCACCATGCACACGATAAAGATCGGTAAAGGATAAAATATGAAATAAACTAATTTTTATTATTGGACCTATAAACCCGGCTAGTAAAGTTTATTTTATTGTTTTGCCTATTCGTTCCGCTCACTCTCAGCAGGACGCTCACACTTAGATCTGAGATTATCATATCAAAAATATTATCCTTTCTTTGTTTATTGCAACAGGGGTGACCATTATTCACTGGAAAATAAAGGAGTGAAATTAAGTGGAAAGAAGACTATTTGCATGGGGAACTGTAGGTTAGTATAGCGATAATTATTTTTTATTAGATAAAAAACTAATAGTAGAATTTTGTGCCAGAAAATTATAGGTGATGTACAATCCATTATTGAAACTTAGTTTAAATATTATTTAACGTATTGTTATTGTGATACATACATCAATTTAGTTATTGGTATATTAGCTATATAAAGTTGATCATGAATATAAATGCAATACGTTTAATTTTTTAGAGGCTCACAGTTGTAAAATTAATTTTATGTTTAAACGTTTACTACCAATACGACGACAATAAATTCAACCTCTTTAGAGCACTAATTTGAATATTTTGACCCTTGACAATAGATTTTATAGTTCCAAAGTATCCATGCCTAGGGTATTTTATGGACATGCAAAACGTATATGCACCTGTTGAAGTGCCGGTATGAAAAACTAAACAGTAAAAGACAGGTGCGAAATCCTTGCGTAGCGGGGGTCCAAAAGACCCCGTCGGCTCGACCCAAAACCTTAATTGATAGGAATCGTTAACCTTAAAGCGCCTTCCTTTCCTCGACATAACAGCCTGATTCTAATCGGTATTTTTTATCCCACTGTTATTTTATACGTCTTGTTAGTGTTTTATTTTCGGATGCCCGATCGTTATTCCCAATAAACACACCATTCTTCGTCATTTGATATTTTGAGATCAATAAGATATAGCCGTGACGTATATTTAATGTCAAATTATGTATAATATTTGTCATAGATACTTGTCTACGCTTTTTGTGTAAAAAATAAAGTTGAGTTCGATGTCTGTTGTTTATTAGCTAATAATATATAGGAAGTTTTCTATCAATATTTATGTACGCGATGGTATCGAGTTATCAATTTTTGTAACTCAAAAACAATTTTTATACATTTTAAATTGCACATGTGTTAATGTGCCTCGTCTTTTACACAAAAATATATTAATTGCCAACTCGTCTGGCAACAAAACAGTCTCGTATTTTTTAAATATATGTCGGAGAAAGAAGAAGGTGAATCTCTTGGCGTCAGGATCACGCCTGGACGTGTTCAGTGACAGTTGGCTATGACAGCTCGTTTGACAAGTGTCACTTATGTCAGTGAGGACGGAGGGCATTGTCAACGAGACCACGGGGAGGATATTCTCTTTGGAGGCTCTCTTGGGGAACACCTTTGGAAGACACCGCACGTTCACGCACGTTAGCCAAAATATGTCAACTGACCTCGTCACGTCTTGAGATGAATCCGTTTGCATCCACGATCTGAGTTAATGTTTTAGAGTGAAACTATGTCATCTAAAAATGAATAAACCAGTACTGTTTGTGCGGCTTATTATTTCCTGACGATACCAATCAATCAAAAGACGCCCACATATAATCTCCCTCCGAAATCAGAGTGGGATATACCCGCAAAATCAAGATAGATGGTTACAGGGTACCTACAAATTGGATTGGATATGGCCTTGCGGACATTCAGATCACGTTGAGACGGAACAGATTATATTACGGAGCCTCCACTACCAAAGGCAGCATGGTATATGCATAGCAGAAAGACGATTGATGGGATTACAGCGCTGCTGACGATGGTAACGTGCTGACAATGGGAATGTGACGATTTACAATGGGAATGTGACGATTGACAATGGGAACGTGACGATTTACAATAGAACCACGATATTGGCTAGTCAACGACAGGTCTTGGTTATAAGCTTGATGGCTTTGGTAACAGGTGGTAGCAATCTTTTTATTCCTCGTAATAATTTGGAAGCCTTCAAAGTAAATACAATTTCAAAGTTTCCATGAAATTGCTTGCCCAAAAATCTAAATAAACTTTAAAGTTTAGTGTTCGTTTGTATTGCTGTTTTGTTTTATTTGTAGATGGACAATACACTGGGATAGTGCTTGACTGGACGATGCATAGCGTTGCATAGCTTGCATGCTTGCGATGCATAGAATGAGCTTTGCTGGGTAACCAACCAACGCAGCTGAGCATTGTGTATCTTATGGACTATTCTACTTGCTTCGCAAAGATGTAAACTGGTAGTATGAGTATCATTACTTATTTCATTGTAAAGTTCAGAATTAGTCTGGTTTTATAATCACAGTATTAGTAACAGAAAAGAGATTCAAAGTAAAAGATCTTACAGTATTTTGATACTTAAATTATGTGAGTTTTAAAACTTGTTATTATACTAGCTATATTCTTATTAATAGAGTGAAATCAACACAGTTAATAAAGAAGAAATCAAAGTTTGATTTTAATGATAATAATTATTATTACACAACAAGTAAAGGTCTTATGCAGGTGAGCACAAGTTGTAAACAAACAGGCTTATACAATAACATTGACATGTTCTTTGTAAATATTGTTTACATGATAGTAAGTAGGTAGACAAGTTTGTAGGAGCGAGAAAGACGATTCAAAAAGAATTAAAAATTTATTTAAAGTTACAACTTATTAAAGTTTAAAACTTAATTAGGATTAACATGCAGAGCTTTTACAAGTCATCTTCTGTCGGGACACAACCAAGCAGAAATTCATGCCACGATCAAATGTCCCCATCGGGAGCATTTACAATAGTTGAAACAAAATACAACAACACATGTGTGTTAAATAAACAAAGCTTTGGTCATAATTAATCTTGGGATGCAATTAATGTGTCATCCCTTAGTTTTTACGTGAAGTCCGTTTTAAAGTCAGTGCTGAGGGCTTGACAAATCTCTAGTTACAACAAATCTTAAGAGTAGTCAGTAAATCAATAAATTGATCATGGGGTCTTGAGGGTTAACATAAGTAGGTTGAAACTACATACTTAAATGTAATTTTCATTGGTGAGTTTAAAACAAAGAAAAAAAAAAAGACTAACTTAAAATAATGTGTTGTACATTGTTATTTATTCCTAAGCTGGCTATAAAAATATCTGTTAAAGTAAATTTGGAATACATATTACATACAGATTTATCAGACTATTTTTAGAACAATTTAGATTACTTTTTAGAACAATATGCGATATGGAATAGTTTAAAATTCGTCCAACAGGATAACATTGTTTGTGATATGAGTTTTATGTAATTAACACATTTTAATTTCATGTTTCAGAAGTTACTGTATGTAAGCTGGTACTAATGGTGAACAAGGCATCACACACTCAACGGTCCAAGAGTCTCAGAGGCCGTGGCAGTCCACTAATGCGGTGGAAGATCAGAAAGTTCATTGAGTGACTTCAGTTAGCTTCGACCAACTTGGTGATTTTGTAAAAGGTTGTAAACGCACTAGCGAGTCTTCAGGTATTATGAATGACGAATGAATTGCCTCCGTGGTCTAGTGGTTCAGAGCTTAGCTCTTGACCCAGATTCGTGGGTTCGATTCCCACGTTGAAACAACAAAAAAGGTTGTTTTTAGGATTGGTTAGGACAATGCAGACTGATCACCTGATTGTCTGACAGGAAAGATGATCCATGCGTCGGATGGACATGTAAAGGGTCGGTCCTGTGCCTATCCTCTAGCCAGACGTGTCGACTTACCGTTCCGTTGGGTTGTGAGAGTGAAGGGAAGAGAGTCCTTCTGTGTATTGCGCACACACTTGGGCACTATAGAATAACTCCTGCGTAGCTGGCCTGGTTTCAATGAAATTGGCTACCGACAACTTACCGTTCCGCTGGGTTATGAAAGTAAAAGGAAGAGAGAGTGCTTCTGTGTATTGCGCACACACTTGGGCACTATAAAATAACTCTTGCGTAGCTGGCCTGGTTTCAATGAAATTGGCTACCGACACCGAAATCGGTGAAGGGAGCTATTATTATTATTATGAACGACTCTGGGGTCCAGTGGTTTAGTGCCTAGTACTCGACTTTGTGGGTTCGATTCCCGCGATAGTACAACTAAAAATGTTTATTTTTGTCAAGTTTAGTGAGGACAGTGCAATCTGATCACTTGTTATTGTGTGACTCTGAAGTAATAGCTTATTTTCATTCAATCAGTTAGATCATTGAAAGGAAATTAAATTAATTTTACTGCATAGTGAAATCTAACATTTTAATCTGATAAGATTGAAGAAACAACAATGGCTGTATCTCAAGAACAAAACCGCGATAGTTTTGTTCTTGAGATACAGCCTGATTAAAGACAGACAGGCACAGCGAAGTCTTAGTAAATAAATCCCTAAAAGAACTTAATTTTAGATAGTCTGAACATTTTTTTGTGCTGTTTCATTTTGTGTACAGTGGATCGAGCTTCGAGCAACGCTAGCGACGCGACATGACGCGACGGAGCGCGGCGGCGTCTGTACTTCGTTGAAGTATCACATTCGAAACCAAAATTATTTGGTGAGCGTAATTGTTTATCTACTGACTGTAGTGTGATACTGGCGGAGTCGGGGTCTTCACAGACCATACGCTGTGCATGTGAAGCACACGGGTAGCCGCGGTTAACACAAATGTGTTAAGCGGTTGACGTATGTCGGCGATGGAGCCGTGTCATAGAAGTCAAATTCTGATGACAATATTTGACCTACCAGGCATCATTTCGCAGCAGCAACCATTAAAAGTCGGTATCTCTTGGGGCAACTCAAGTAGGACGCGGAGCGCAGCTGGCGTGTGATGCTGGAGGTTGGGGTCTTCACAGACCACATGATGTGTATTCAATGAGTGATGCACACGTGTTAGCCGTGGGGAGAACACGTCGTGTTACGCGGTTAACGTATTTCGACTAAAGAGACCTGGTCATATAGGCATTACCTGAGACTTTGCGTAATTTATTGTTGTGCATTAAAGAAGTTAAAATATCTGTTGAGATTACTATTAGAGAATAAACTAGCAAAATTGGCCTAAAATTGTAGAGTCAGGTTAGGCCGAGCAAAAGACTTGTGATATTGCAGCTGGTTTTCTCTTTTACAGGAGCAGCACACGAGGACGTGTGACTGGTCAGAATGGCCGTGTCGGAGAAAGAAGAAGGAGAATCTCTTGGCGTCAGGATCACGCCTGGACGTGTTCAGTGACAGTTGGCTATGACAGCTCGTTTGACAAGTGTCACTTATGTCAGTGAGGACGGAGGGCATTGTCAACGAGACCACGGGGAGGATATTCTCTTTGGAGGCTCTCTTGGGGAACACCTTTGGAAGACACCGCACGTTCACGCACGTTAGCCAAAATATGTCAACTGACCTCGTCACGTCTTGAGATGAATCCGTTTGCATCCACGATCTGAGTTAATGTTTTAGAGTGAAACTATGTCATCTAAAAATGAATAAACCAGTACTGTTTGTGCGGCTTATTATTTCCTGACGATACCAATCAATCAAAAGACGCCCACATATAATCTCCCTCCGAAATATAAAACGAATATTTCATGAATCAAAATATCCGAGTTGGTTCTACTCGAGTTTTAGGGAGACTAACGAACGGCAATTCATTTTTATATATAAGAGAAGACTAGCTGACCTTAGTTAAGGCGGTGGGTATTTCCTGTTTGTATGCTCAACAAAGTGGGTAGTGTTATATAAAACTTATAATAAAAAACTTTATACTATAAATCATCTAAATTCTCAAGTCTTGTAATAACGTCATGATGAAAGATACTGAGGAAGGACAATGGGGAAGGACCGTGGCCGCCATGTCTTTGATCTTTTGATAAAATTATACGCCTGATTGTAATAGAACAAGTACGTAATTAATGTAATTAACTGAAAAATACACTAAAGAGCCAACTAAATTACTAAATTACTAACCTACTCACAACACAATCGAGAACCGAATCCGTTCGACATCAGTGGTTTTTCGTACTTTATTTGGTGTAAAGAAAATTATTAGATCGCAACTTTTTGTACTCCCGGCCATATCAATCGACTGAGAATCAAAATAAACAAATGTCAATTTATAAGGAAGTACGCGGCATGATCGTATCTGAATCAAAATCAAATCAGTTTGGAAAGTAAGGCCCCTTCGGTGTTCCAAGTCTCATAATGTGGGGCATTTCAATTTTTAAATTTTGATGATTCTTTGAAGGCGCATAAATTCGTAACTAGGCATAAAAAGGACGTATATTTATTCAGGTCCTATATTAGTGCAATCGATCCAATTATGAACAAAATCCATGATCTGACTTTATTTTTCTGGTCCGCTTGACGTGAAATGCCTGCCCCATATGGAAGATTCAAGATTTGGAAATGTTAATGTTCGATGTTGATGTGCGATGATGGTGTGTCCAAAAATGTTACAAATGCTATCAAATTGTACAGGTGTATAATAACAGTTATGTACAGTCGGCTGCACTAACATGGATACATCTACAAATTTGCAAAAATATGTCTACGTTTAATTTTCAAAAATATCGTCACCTTATTGCATTCAAAGCGATGTAACCAGCAAAGTGTTTCAAAATTATAAATACATTATTTTCATAGTGAAGTAAACAGCAGTATTTCAGTGAATAGTATACACACTTAAATTCATAATTATGAATACGCGACAAATTTCAGTAGCATGTAACCATTGTTTATTTCATTATAATGTAAACGTTAATTTTGTGTTTCAGAAAAGGCTGGTCAAAATTTCATTACATTGCAATATATACAATAATGAATTCTATAAATAATAGAGGTGATATATTGACGGGTATTATTATTGACGGTTATTTAAAAATCACACATACATTAGAATATTGATTATATTCTTTAGTGTAATAGGTATAACTCTGATACACGCGAACGTATATATTTCAAAGATATTTTCATCGGTTTTTATAGTCTACCCTCAAACTATAATATGATCAAAACTAAACAATGTTAATATCGTTCTATATTAGTAATATTGTAAATATAAATAATATAAACTAACACGGGCAAACATCGAACATGAAAAACATCCCATATTTTAAAATAATAAAAATTGTAGTTTTAAATGACTCCATTTGGATTACCTAAACTTAAAAACAAAAAACAAACCAAAAAATAATAATTACTGAATAATGAATATTGCGAAGTGCAAACGATGACTGTAAATTAACTCTCTTGGACAAACTCGTGACTAAATATTTCTGGTTTCGTTATCATCATATTATGTATAGTTTGAGGGTAGAAGTAAAAACCTGATAAAAACAGTCTCTGAAATATAATATTATGTTCGCGTAAAATTTCTGATCGATTGCAATAAATTGGATAATTCTTGTCTTTTCTTGTTTTTTTTTGGTCAGTAAAGCAAAATTATTTTTTTAACTAGCCCCTGAATAGTCAAACAGTGAATGAACTGATGACGAATTATTGCGATCTCGTCAGCATGGATAAAAATAAAAAAAGTATATCAAAATCGGTCCATCTATTTAGTAGTTACGATGCCACAAGCAAACAGACGAACATACATAAATAAACGTCAAACTTATATCATAGTGTAAGTTTATGTAGTTTGCAGACACGCAAGCTAACATTTTGTATGATAAACAAAATTAATATAATATTAAAAAATCATAGATATAGTTTGAGGGTAGAAGTAAAAACCTAACAAAAATAGTTTCTGAAATATATGTTTAGGTAAAATGCCTGATTGACTGTAATAAACTTCATCATTCCTTTCTTTTTGTGTTTTTTCTAGTCATAAAAGTAAAATTATTTTTTAAGTAATACTCGAATTGTTCAGCAGTAAGCAAATTTATTTTGTTGAATCATAGCTTTAGTGTTTTAACATGACCACGTCAGCTTTCAAACAAAAAAAACTACATCAAAATCGGTTCATCCGTTTGGGAGCTACGATGACAGACATACAGACAGACTCGAAAAATCCTTCTGTTTTTGTCGGAGGTGCAAAAAGGGATTTTTTACGAATTCAGTAGTCCAAATTTCATGTTTCTACCATTTGTAGTTACGGCTGTGCGAAAAGAAAAAGAAAAAATGAATGTATACATCTTATTGGAACATACCACGAGTACATTTTTGTGGCATTTAAAACATATTTGCAGAAAAGTGAAAAATGCTAAAATTTTATAAGTGTATCTATATTATTGATACAATTAATGTTTACATTGTAATGAAGTAAACAATGTTTACATATTATTGAAACATACCACGAGTACATTTTTGTGGCATTTAAAACATATTTGCAGAAAAGTGAAAAATGCTAAAATTTTATAAGTGTATCCATATTATTGATACAATTATTGTTTACATTGTAATGAAGTAAACAATGTTTACACATTATTGAAATTTGTCGCGTATTCATAATTATGAATTTAAGTGTGTATACTATTCACTGAAATATTGCCGTTTACTTCATTATGAAAATAATGTATTCATAATTTTGAAACACTTTGCTGGTTACATCGCTTTGAATGCAATAAGGTGACGATATTTTTGAAAAACTAACGTAGACATATTTTTGCAAATTTGTAGATGTATCCATGTTAGTGCAGCCGACTGTACATAAAGCAAAATTTGTACAATATGTATAGAATGCTCTATTAATTTGCTTTCCGTGCGATAAATAAAAAAAGATATTATAGAAAATAACTTACTTTAAACATGCAGCCATTTTTTTGGTAATTTTCTTAAAATTAACTGTTTCTATCATAGCTAATTCTAAAACAAAGACAAACAACACAGACGACAATTTTCAAAGCATATTAAGAATGTTATTGATTTGCTCTGCGCTTTTGATTTTGTATATTTTGCTTTGCACACGGATGTTCTAGGCGTTTCAGCTTTTTATTATTTTATTAAATCTGAATATTATGTATTATTACAAATCGTAAATTATGAGTTAAGTTTCTGGCCAAATATATTTTGCATTGTGATTTAGTGTGGGGCGCCTCGTCCTTTTTTTATCTCGAACCATTTTGTGTCCAAACCGATCAGATAGATAAGTATTTTAGACTTATTTAACTAAAAGCATCCGTTGTTATAAATCTGGTCCCTACTGTGGTACATTAATCTTTTAGTTCTGTCTATCTTTTGGGAATTTAACTAACTTAATTTATCTTATTGTCATGTTGGATTTAGGTTTTTATCACTAATGAGATAGTGTACCTACGTGGTTGTTTTGGGGTTCTGTGAGCATACGTGTTTGAAACTATAAGATAATTCGCTAGTAAAATACAGTTCAATAATGATAAATTCGTTAATACAATAATCGCATGAAATAATTGAAGTAAGACACAAATAGTGATAAATTTTTTGATGAGACTTTACTTACTATATTATTTGTAGAGGTTGCCCTGAATTTTAAATTCGACCATAATTATATTCGACCATAAAATATATTATGTTCGCATAATTCTGTAATAGATAGTTTTTTAGTAATTGGGTATTCTATTGTATGAAAAAAAACTAAATAACCACTGAACACCCGGGTACGAGTATATAGACCTAAACGTATTTAATACGACATTGATGAGATTAAGATCTCATAATGATATTCACGTTAGTAATGACATGGTTCGTTAATTTGGAACAATCGTTTATTTCGTATGTGAAATGTGCTATTTACTATTTATTGTAATTTATAGTGACGTTACAAAAGGTGTCTAAGCATACATTTAAATTGCCACGTAGATGCCTGCCGACGGTCAAAATGGCTGTAATTATAGATAAGCGTTGCAGTAATAAAATAATACTGATAAAATAAAACACCCGCAATTTACTATGTCTGTAAATTAAACAAATTAAACAGCTAGTTAAACTATTAAGTACTATACTATAAAGTTAATGATTTCTACAATCCACTGATTTTTCTGACATGACTATACAATGACAACGCTCTAAAATTTTACAGATTTTTGAACTTATGTGTATATTCGCTTTACTTTTTGCCGAAATAAATATATTTTTCTTTAATTAAACTCATGTTACTAGACGAAACATAATTAATGCATAATGACAAAAATAATCCTTTGTACATTTTAAACGTGATCAACGAAAATATGGTGTTGCATTTCCAAAACATGCACCGATTTATCAAGAAGTATGTTTGCCTTTGCCCATATTTAAATTAATAGTAAAATGGGAGCAACACGGCCGAAGCTGCTGGTAATAGTTAATTTTACCGTCAGAGCCTAAGCGCCGGTATTTAATATCGAACATCGGCACATGAGGTTGATCGTAGCTAACAAGGTTTAAGTTGAACGTAGTGGTTTTGATCGTTGCTGTTTAAAACGTCGAAAACAGAGGAGTGTTATTAGTTTGACGTTATGTGTATCTGTCCGTGGCATCGTCAGAGCGGGTACACATTACGCGCTTTCAAACGCGCGTTATGAGAACCAGGATTTCTGTACAGACAGTGTACTCAATAAGCTTACTCCCGACACAATTGATAATCAAATCAGTTCAATCTCAACGGTTTTTGGTATTTTATTTGGCGGATTACTGTGAAACTAATCAGGATATCGAAAATCGTTGGATCGTAACTTTTTCTACTTCAATCGACTGATAATCATAATAAACAAACTTCAATTTGTTCAGGAGTACGCGGCATGATCGAATCTGAATCTAAATCGAATCAGTTTGGAACAAAGCACGCGTCAAAATTCGCGTAATGTGTATCGGCTCTTACTCCAAAATCATTTGAGGGCTGACGTCATCGTTAGCGTTTTTATCCATCAACACCATCAGGATCACAACAATTCGTTACTAAATTCAACTTTGTTATTTATTTACTAACGGCTGGACGGACTACTTGTGATAAAATTTGGTATACATAATACTGGATTTACATAATATCATCATCATTTCAGCTATGTTGTCCACTTCTGGACATTCGAGCTTCCTTCAAAGTATTTCATTGGGGTTGTCTCGATTAACAGCTACTTTTTATCACTAAAAGTACAGTATTCCGGGCAAAATGTAGATCCGGAAGAAAAAAAAAATTTTGTTTGCAAGTATCAAACTATTGAAACGCAGTATATTGTTCGTAATATTTCGGTACTCTCGGTCAAGCTTTAAAAGTATTGTCAGCGACTTAATTGAAACAGCAGGAGTCGAAGTGGGCCAGCTTAATGACCTTCGTGGCACATTCAACCCATTCAAAACAATTTTGTATGAAATTTTAAAACCCTCTTAATAGCTTTCATAGAGTTTAATTAAACTCGGGCCAAGTTATTTATTATTAATACAGATAATCTGGCATTATTTAAAGTGATATATGTTTTGGAGTGATGGATTAGAAGCTTTTGAATATTAAGCCGTTAATATCAATAATTAACTTTAAATAAGCTTTTCAATAAACTATGTTACTATTAATATCATATTGCATTATTTATCACATACGAAGCAGGCAGGTGCCATTTTTTTAACTGGTAATTATTTTGATGGACTGCAAAGTTTTTGTCGATTCCAAAAAAGCCTCTTAAACCTTAATCAAAATAAGCTCTGATGTTTTATTTATTTGTCAATATTTTTATTGGCATGCAGGTGGAACGCTTAAAACGTAGCTAAATTCAATATTGAATACCCCTGTGGCTCAGTAATAAAAGCGCTCAAGCCAGGATCTTATTCACGTGGTATAAAAATAGATAATATTATACTTTTTGTATTCTACTGTTATAATTTGCAGATCAAATGAATTAATCTATACAAATATATGATAAAGCGGAAGAGTTTGTTTTTTGTTTAAACGCGCTGGATAGTCCATTTATAGAGGAAGGCTTTAGGCTATATAACATTACGCTGCGACCAATAGGAGCGAAGCGTCAGTGAGAAATGTTGCAAAAACGCGGAAAATTATTCACATTTGGGGACTTTCGTTGCGTGCGCTGCATAAACCGTGTAAGTCACTCAAAAACCACGCGAACGAAGTCGCAGGCACTGCTAGTAGTTTATACACGTTATTTTTTCTCTTTTATATAACATATTTTAACCAACATCTTCAAAAGCAAAAAATTTGTACCTACATTTATGTAGATATCGTTTACAGGCTACGGGTATAGAATAAACGATTTTTTAAAGCCACCAATGTATTAAAATTACATGTTCTATAATGTGGTCCCTTGTTTTGATACGCTATAAATTAGACCTAACAACCCCGTGTCAGCGGAGCGGCCTGCCTTGTTCTCCACTTCTTGTGTTTTTGTCCCACTTTTTTTTTGTTTTTTTATTGCTTTTACCTATATATTATGGACTCCCATAAAAATTTGTACCTACATTTATGTAGATATCGTTTACAGGCTACGGGTATAGAATAAACGATTTTTTAAAGCCACCAATGTATTAAAATTACATGTTCTATAATGTGGTCCCTTGTTTTGATACGCTATAAATTAGACCTAACAACCCCGTGTCAGCGGAGCGGCCTGCCTTGTTCTCCACTTCTTGTGTTTTTGTCCCACTTTTTTTTTGTTTTTTTATTGCTTTTACCTATATATTATGGACTCCCATAAAAATTTGTACCTACATTTATGTAGATATCGTTTACAGGCTACGGGTATAGAATAAACGATTTTTTAAAGCCACCAATGTATTAAAATTACATGTTCTATAATGTGGTCCCTTGTTTTGATACGCTATAAATTAGACCTAACAACCCCGTGTCAGCGGAGCGGCCTGCCTTGTTCTCCACTTCTTGTGTTTTTGTCCCACTTTTTTTTTGTTTTTTTATTGCTTTTACCTATATATTATGGACTCCCATAAAAATTTGTACCTACATTTATGTAGATATCGTTTACAGGCTACGGGTATAGAATAAACGATTTTTTAAAGCCACCAATGTATTAAAATTACATGTTCTATAATGTGGTCCCTTGTTTTGATACGCTATAAATTAGACCTAACAACCCCGTGTCAGCGGAGCGGCCTGCCTTGTTCTCCACTTCTTGTGTTTTTGTCCCACTTTTTTTTTGTTTTTTTATTGCTTTTACCTATATATTATGGACTCCCATAAAAATTTGGGACATTTTTGCATTTTTACTGCTATGATCACCTGCTTTGTAATTATTTCCGGTGCATATAAACGTTTTTTGAGCTTCCTTTTTGGGAAAATTTATAATGCACACACAATGCGAGTAGAATAAACGAAATAAAATTTAAATTAATCAATTTATCATCGATAATAACAGAAAAATAACTACACGAGAAGTACCTATTAAGGAGATAATATAAATCCAGATTTCCATAATAATTCTATGGACTCTCGTATTTCTTGAAATCGGTCCACAACTTCAGGACTCGAATCGACTTGGAGGGAGTCGATGTATTTAATTAAGATGCTAATTTACTACACCTTTGATTAGTGACAGTAAAACGTTTTATAGAAGCAATATCTTAAACAAGGGGATCAGTAATTAAAATCCAATATGGCCGTCATGACAGTAAAGTCAGAACTTCTTTACGATATAGATCATATAACTAATTGGACGTCTTATTTCCAGATATATAGCGTATAAAACAACCGTTGCATAGTTATTTGTTGCACAAAGGGCCAATAAAATATTTAAAACGTCGTCTATAGGCGTGTAATACTAGCTTAACACGTTTATTGTGTTAGAAGTAATTTGAAACTAGCAAGAGAAAAAATAAGAACTAAAAATGTTGTTTAAAAGTTGTTTTGATGAAGTAATTAATAAGGTCTACTTTTTCGGAGGGTAGTTTTGTAAATTGCTATGAAAATAGTAAAAATTGCAAAATATAAATATTAAATCAAAGAAACATAACATTAAAACAGAAACAAAGAAATAGTAATAAGGTTTTGTATAATGTATATTTTTTATAAATAAATACAAACAAGGTAATCACATAGTAGGTACACTCTTGATTAAATTGTAAGAAAATTAAAAGAAGAAAAAATAAAAAGTAGAACAGGGATTTAATTAGATGAAGAATGTTTCAGTCATAAACAGTTTTACAGCTTCAATATGCATCGTGTTCGGAATCTAGTTATTATTCTACGTTCGTGTAGACCCGACTTGTATTAAGGCTCGATGTTCACTAATTTTATTTTTAGCCCCCTACAAAAACAGAGGGGTTATGGCTAGAGTTTGAAGTGCGTGACATATTATACATAATTAATATGTGGCATACTATTATAGGGATAAACCGATTTTTTTTCTATTTAATGAAGTGATTGCAAATTGCTATAACTTATAATCATCAGTTTGTTCGCTGCTTGATAATTCGAGGGTAACCTATTTTTTTGTTTATACACGGTTACAAACAAGATAGATCTATTTAAACTTCTAGAGATAGTTCTTTCGAAATCAGCCAATAATAATTCTTATATTTCAGGTTTCGGCATACCTTCCTATGTTAGTAATAATAATATTATTATAGTAGAAATTTAACTCTGCGAAATTTTATATTTCTCACTTTAGCATGACTTTACCAGTACAATAAACGATAATTTCAGCAACAAATCACAATTTCAATAGTCCTAGATGCAGTAGTCGTAATAAATACTATAAGTACCTACTATCTATAGGTACGCAAGCGAGATATAACTTTTTTTTTTGACAATTAATACCACGTCAATCTGGTCCCGTGCTAAGTATCCGAAGAACTTGTGTTATAGGTATCAGACAACGGAAATATATTTATTACTTTTATACTATACAAATAATTAAGATTTTTATTATACTATACACAAATTTAATACACATCCATGACCCAGGAACATTGTAAACTTTTTGTTACCTCGGCGGGATTCGAACCCGCGTCCTCTCGATCGCGACCAATGCGCTCAACCACTGGGCTACGGAGGTCGTCCACTATGGGTCGAGAACTATCTTATAATACGTTACTTTGTATAATTATGTGAATTAAATTCTACAGCCAATGGCTAGTCAGTACGCATGTAGAGATATGCCTATCGCATGTGATTTTTATCGATCGCTGGTATGAGGTTCCCCTCAGAACAAAGAGTGCACCCTGTATAACCCGAGGGATCGTTCATTACGTCCCGAGCGTTTGGTAAGTCAACACGTCTACAGAATGATTAAAAATGCCCGACTTTGTTACTTGTGTCATTATGTTGAGGATCACCCTCAAATAATGACACAAGTACCTAATAAATAACTTAAAATAAATGCTCATAAGAGCATCAGCTTTTCACATCAGATTCTTTTATCAATTATTTATAATTTGCTATGTTCTTCGTTACCCATAGGAAGTTTTTAATTATTACCAATCGATTGCATTAACCTGCCCTTTATGCTGAAAATGCTGGAATATTAAATTATTTAATTTTCCACGACATCATACGTTTTTTAATTTAATTATTTGTATCAGAATTTTACTCTGAAACAATACATTATTAGCCTCAGCTAAAAGGTTATATTATTATGTTAGTGTAACGTCGCATAGTATAATGGCGAATCTTATATGATTTACGGTGAATAAAATACTAAGATATCTTAACTCATTTCAATATTATTATTATAATTATAAAATAATAATATATATAAAAAATATATTACTATCTCCACTTCTCCATATATACCTGAAAAAAAATATATAAATTAAATTTTATTAAATAAACGTAATAATCTAATTAAATTGGGTATATAATATTATATTATATACCCAGACTCTTATTTTAGTTTATTGTAATTTTGGTCGGCTTTTTAAACGGCAGATGAAAATTGCCCAATATCTTTTGTAGTAGATATAACATTTTAAATAAACTAAGATAACATTTTTAAGCTTGTTATACACGTCCACATTTTAATATCGCGGTCTTATAAGACGCTGAACTTATATTATTCTAGATAGTCATGCTAAATTATGTAAATGTGACACTTTATATGAAAAGAACAGCAGTTTACACTTAAACAAGTGTCGGAGATGTTGCTCGTGTAGAGTTATGTATTTAACAACCTCGCGTATAAATAAACCTTAATAACATGGTACTTGTGTCCAGTTGTATGGATTCAACTTCTTATAGAAATGTTACTTTATGTATAAAATTGTTAGGTATACAAATATTGGTCATATTGAACTTATATCCAATATTGTTTTTGTGAATAACATCCAAATTATTGTCATGGTTGATAAACTAAAATATTCTACTATAATTGGACAATATGTAAGGGTCATTCATTTAATACGTAAGACGATTTAGGTTGAAGGACTATATCACATGGCCGTATCAAAAGTAAGTTTTTATTTTACTAAGACCATTAAACTATCCATTTTATCTTATTTCATGGGTATTTGACTCCTAGTAGGCAAGTAAATCGTATTAAGTAACAAATTTAATTGCTTCTAATTAAAAATATAATAAAATATATCGCTTTTGTTTATCCGAAAAAATATATGGAATAAAAAAAACGAAACATAGTTACTAAGATACAGTTTTTTTTTAAAAACAAGAATAAATCTTATCCACCTTATGCTTCACAGTCGATATTTTCATTTAAAACAGTATTGGATGTTAATTTATCTTTATTACAGTTTAAAATATGCATTGTAATAAAATGTATTTTATTAAATATACATTAAGAATATTAAGATGTGATACAAGCCATTTAATAAGTGGGATTTCGTTTTATTTAAATTCAAATTTGTAGATATACTCAGACATTTTATTTATTAGACTGGATAAGGGGACATTTACAATGGTTTTAATGTAAAATATTCACTATCTTACGATTGTAAAAACCATGTGCTAAACGAAGAAAAAACTGCTTACAAGTTAAGTACATATTAATATGTAGGTCCCGTTCACTCATTTATTTCTGACCTGAGATTTATTTTTTTATAACGCTATTAGAGAAAAAATGTTTTTTTTGTCGATTACACAAATTATATAATTGTCCTGTTTCCCTATTATAACGAAACAATTGACAGTTCTTTCATTTTAATCGAATAGGTAGTATAGTAATAGGTAGGTAGGTGCTACGACAGAACATTACCCTTTTATACGTTTCCGTTCTTGGGTATAAACTAAATTAACTACTAACGTTTTAATTTGCATACGAAACATGATTTTCATGATTGAAATTGTCAGTACGTACAATGTACATTCGGGGACAAACTAGTACCACTTGTGGACGTTATTACCAAGCAATAAGGTTTAAGTGTACATCGGTAGAGTACGCTGTGTACGCGACTGTACATCAGCAGTAGCACTGATAAATATTGACTAAACTCTTAATAGACTCTAATGGACGGTGTATAGTCAGCATAGATGAGGAAAACAACCAGAAGTGTCAGCAGCAGTGTCGATTAATGTAATACAAGGTTTTTTTACAATACGAGGAGTATATTATAATAAACTAGAACTTAGACAATAGTTTTACTAAGAATAGTGAAAATAGTTAACTACTTTTTTTAATTACTTATACAAGACAAGTAAAAAACGATCAGTAACAAAATTATTGCTTAATATAATAGAGAACGAAAGAGACAATAACATAATATTTTTCTTCATAAGTCATAATATCTGTCAAAAAAGAATACGGGCATTATACCTCTAGATTGATGTAATAATTAAAAGAACTGTAGACGGTGCTACATTTTTATGTAGTAAATGCCACAGAAACTGTCATTTAAGTCAGACGGCATATCTACGTTTCCGTACGTAACACCATCGTGGCTTTTAAAAATAAAACACCAGGAAAAATATTATGTCCTGATTAATCGACGGGGCGGCCGACACGGGAAATATTTTTATGCGTCATTAACTAGATGACCGCCGCGCATTTACAACACTTTTACAGGAACTTTAAAACACTATTTAATCACTTTTATAGTACCTAAAGCCCATCAAAGAGTAGGTGAAATACTATAAAAAACTAGCATTATTATGTTACTTATCCATTGGTAAGCATCACTCATTTATTACGTTAGTGATTTAGGGGAATAAAATAATATTAAGTAGTTTTATCTTATTTAGAACATTTTACTATTCTTAGATACTTTTTTCTTATATTGGGGAGGAAGAGTATCTATTTCATAAATTTTAATGTACTACCTACATACCATCACAGCCACCATCAATACCATTAAATGTGCATGTTGTTGACCATATTTCCTCTGTATACCTTTCTTACTTTTCTTTTCTTTGTGACGTGGATGTAACTATTCTATTAGCGCATCCGTGGTCTAGTGGTTCTGAGCTTCGCTCTCGACCCGGAAGTCGTGGGTTCGATTCCCGCGTTGGAACAACAAAAAATTTTGTTTTCAAGTTTGGTTAGGACAATGCAGGCTGATCACCTGATTGTCTGACAAGAAAGATGATCCATGCGTCGGATGGGCATGTAAAAAGTCGGTCCTGCGCCTGTTCTCTAGTCGTGTCGGTTTACCGTTCCACTGGGTTATGAGAGTAATAGGAAGAGTGTCTTTGTGTATTGCGCACACACTTGGGCACTATAAAATAACTCCTGCGTAGCTGGCCTGGTTTCAATGAAATCGGCTACCGACACCTAAATCGGTGAGGGGAGCTATTATTCTGAGACGATAGTTCAGGTAATGTGCAAATTATATGGATTTGGTATGATAGTATAGGCTCTAGATTAATCCTTTAATGTTAAAGATTTCTGTGACTTGTTTTATTCCGCTAAAAGTATTGAAAGTATTTTAATCAAATTTAGTAGGTTGTATTTATACTAAGGCTATAGAGTCAAAATTAAGACATAGGCATGTTTTCGTGTCGAAAAAGTAGTGTTCCCATGGGATATTAAATCCGACGAAGCCACGTATACAATAGTATTCCAAAGAAGTAAGATTTTATTTGCATGACAGCTTTCAGTTTACGAATTTTAAGGTCTTATCTTACCGGGCTTTATAATCACTGAAAATAATTAAAATATACGAAATAGTTAAGTCAAAACATGCAACGGTGCCGAATCGCTGGGCCGTGAAACTAGACCGAAACTTCCCAAATTACCCGCAGTTTAAAGCTTATACAATTTTAAACATGTCCATTGCATTAGACAAGCTGACAGTAACCAAACTCGGTCATAGTCTAATTCCGACTTGGGGACTGAGCGAAAAGTTTGTGGCAGGTGGGGGAGTACGCATTTGGCTACCTATCACTTAAAACACGGTAGCCTAGAAGCATTGAAAGCATGAACACCTTCGTGGTTTAGTAGAGCTGGGGGCCTATTACAAGCTCTTAATTCCAGCCAGTTTACGCCATACAATATGGCTGGCTGGTATTTTCGTATTACGATCACTTATTGAAACAGCCAGTCAGCACGTGACACTTGACTTGCTTCCGAATGTCACTTTCAGGCAGCCAAACTAGGGTGTATCCATTCAGTATAGCATGTCAATATAAAAAGAACAAGGTAGTTTGACGCCGTATTATTGAATTGTCTGGAACCAGGCTGGTACTGGTAAACCAGGTTGTAAACGATCGTAATACGGCCTCTGGGCTCTGATTCAAGATTGAGACAAGAAGACGACCGAATTCGTGTGTCATTTAGCGAAGCTTATGTCTTGTCTTGTCGTAATTCCATACATTTTAACGACCTCCGTAGCGCATTGGTTGAGCGCGTTGATGTTCGAACGGCAGGTCGCAGGTTCAAAAACTGCCGAAGAAACAAAAAGATTTCTGGGTTCCTGGGTCATGGATGTGTATTAAATTTGTGTAATATTTCCGTTATCAGGTCACACACCTGTAACACAATTTCTTCGGATACTTAGCATGGGGCTAGATTGACGTGGTGCGAAGCGTTCATAGACATTATTATTATTATTAAGTTCTTCGTAAGCGATAAATAGCGATGGCATCTTGAATCAGAGCCCTGGGGTTCAATTTTCGCGATGGAATATCTAACAAACGGACCGCTACAGTTTTCGCAATAATTAATGGTAGCTAGGTAGATAAAAGACGCCTCCGTGTTCGAGTTGTTAAATCATTACTTCTTTTTCCGAGTTGGAAATATCACAAATATTTTCGCCTCGAACTTTATTTCGAACGTCAGTCTATCCCGCTCTTGCACGCAATTTTTGACGCACGTGCAAGGGGGATAGGTTGACATTAGAATCGAAGTTTAAGGCTCGAGAATCGGGGCCCTGGCCGTCAACGGCCGCTTGTCCAACTACACGACAGCATTTTCGGGTTTTCTCGGCGTTCTTTTTTAAATTTTATTAAAATCTTGTTTTTTTTTTTTCCAAAAATACTAATTGTTAATATAATATGTAGCACACAAAACTGCATAACGATTTGTCGGTGTGTTTAGCGCTTTACTTTTTATTTTATTATTTAAGTTAGAACAACAAATATTTTCAGCGTCCGGTATCAATACTGGAGGCTTCGAATCACTGTGACATCCACATGAAAAGGACCTTTGCCCTTGGTTATATTTCCTCCCCCAAGGCCCACATTAATGGCCAGCGCGTGAAGACGAAGGCAAGGAATAAGATAGTGTGGGCTGGTCATATGGCTATAAAAATGCTCTATGCGTCGGATGGGCAAGTAACGAATCCGCCCTGCGCCTGTTCTCTCACCGGTCGTGTCGGGTATCCGTCTCACTGGGATATTAGAGTAAAGGAAGGGAGTTTTGCATTGGGCACACACTTGGCAACTATACCAAAAAGAAACTTACAACCGACAATACTTTGCCGTGCAAGCTATTGACTGGCTAAAAGTGTCGCGATTCTGTTTAATACAAATTACATATTTAGCAGTTATATAATATGGTGCAATAAAGTTATCGTTCTTACGTCGCAAATTTGGACTCTGGTGGAACAACCTTAGAAAATGGCAAATATAATAGGTCTATATAGGCAAATAATACATATTGAGATAGACAACATAATATTATTAAAATAAGCTGAAAACTGACTGACTTCATCTTTATTTCTTTATATTTATGTTTATCTGTGAAAACTTTTAATTGGCCTTCTCATTTGTGCAATTCTATTTACTTTTGTATGTAGCCGTAAGTTTTCCAAATGTAAAAAAAAATAAAAAAATTAACTGTTATCACATCATCAACCTGCCAAGACAAGTCACATAGTGTGTACACTGCTCCGTCCTGGCTTGTTCATTGTGAGAGGCAATTTGCATTGTAATGGACCCCGGCGTGTCCACTCTTTATATCGCGGTTGTTTTGTTACATCTTTGACGTTTGAGGTGTGAATATTCAAATGCCCGTGGAATACAAATAGACAAATTATTCCTTACACTTTGTATCTACATCTACACTAATATTATAAAGAGGAAAGATTTGTATTTTTGTATGTAAGCACTTAACTCAAAAAGTACTGGACCGATTTTAATAATTATTTTTTCAGTATAAAGTTATATTATTGTGGGAGTACGAGTGGAAGCCCCAAAGGGAGATCTCCGACCGAGCGAGATGGTATGCTCGGTCAGGCCGAAGCCCACTGTACTAGTTTTCAGATGTCGTATATATAGCGCCGGACTTAGAAAACTTCGATAGCGCGATGCAGGATTGTGGCGCTAGTAGTACCGCTACATCACTCCCCCCCGAAGACCGGAGGTCGAAACTTAAGTCGTCTTGTGCTTCAGTCGCCAGTGCCAGTGAGTCCCAGTGAGTCGGAACTGTGCTGCTGCTGCACGGGCTCCAGTGAGTCGGAGTGCTGCCGTGCGGGCCGATGCTACGTGCTGAACCAGGAGAGATGTGCTCTGCTTGCTGACCGGTCGTTGTAGTGAGAGTGCCCGTTGAAGCCGATGAGGGTTCGACCAGGCCGCGCTGCGTTGCGGCTAGTGGACGAGGTACCAGAAGTGGCTGAAGCTGGCTGGCGAGGTGCGGAGGGGCGGGGAGTGATGATGATGAAGGAGGCGTGTTCTGTCGAGGGTCACCAATGTGGGAGTACGAGTGGAAGCCCCAAAGGGAGATCTCCGACCGAGCGAGATGGTATGCTCGGTCAGGCCGAAGCCCACTGTACTAGTTTTCAGATGTCGTATATATAGCGCCGGACTTAGAAAACTTCGATAGCGCGATGCAGGATTGTGGCGCTAGTAGTACCGCTACATCATCATTGAGTAACACAGGCTATATAAAAATCAATTGTTGTTCGTTAGTCTCGCTAAAACTCGAAATCAGCTGAACTGATTCGGCTGTTTTTGGTCTTGAAATATTCGTGGAAGTCACGGGAGGTTTCAAACACGGTTTCCATGCTCAACGAAGTGGGCACGGGTCAGCTAGTAAAGTATATTTTTTTGACGGCCATTGTGCCACCTCACATTCCCTCCACTGCAACTCCTGTCAGCCAGGAGCCCAGGACCAACAGCGGTAACCAACCTCGACAAACCCTTTGATATGATCTCAGGGGTGCCCGAGGGACAAGCTAAATCTGTCTTGGGACCAACAACGAAATTAATCAGAAGAAAAAAAAGGATGAGTAGGTAGTATTCCAGTTACCCTCCCCAAGCAAAGTATATGATTTGATATACATTATATACATTGTATATTAATAGTGTGTATGGGTCCCGTACCTATATAGAGTTTACTGTAAAAGTACCAACACTGAAAGAGGTACTTCTTTTTAAATATTCTATGGTAAAATTTATAATGTTGAGGTATTTCTCATACAAACATGAAAGTCAATAGTAAGTCTTTCAGCGCTGGTGCGTTTAAAGTATACTCTACATAGGAGGCACATACACACCCTAAAGTACTTTCACTCGTTAACGAGTGAAAGTATATTATACTTAATCTATCCGTATTTATTGCTATTTACAGCTTTATGTCTACCGTTACGTTATAAAATAAGATACAATAATTAATTATAATAATATTATCTTCTTTTTATTGAGTTCTCTAGTTCTCTACTCTCTCTCTCTCTGAGGTGTATAAAGAGACTATGACGCAGGTTTACTCAAAAGAAAGTACATAGTTTACTACCACTGATGTAGAGCTGTAAGTAAGTAGTGGGACAGTGTCTATCTGTTATTTATATTGCCTGTTTCAGTTTCTACCCTAGGCTACTGCCATACAATTGATGATTACGATATGATGAAAATTAAAAAAAAAACAAAACAAGTTATTCTGGGAATGTCAATCAATATTATATTCAAAATATATTCAATCAATAACACAAATGACTCTTTAAAAATGACATAAATAAATTTAAAACTATTTAAGGTTATTAGTATCTAAACTATAAACTAAACTAGTAATGAAAAGATAAGTAAATAACTATATTTAAATCGGCGGCCGCTGGTAATGTACTCAAAAGGCTGGCATTACTACCTCGCTGTATCGCCAAACTGATACGTTGGCCGAGGTAAGCGCCAGCCCTTGGATCGTTAGACTTTTCCGCGAGTCTTTTAGAGAGGTCTTTCAATAGGCGTTTAGCACTGGGACTGGAATGGATCGAAAGTTCAATGTTATAGTCATACATTTCTCGTCCGATAACATAAAATATTATGTACCTGTCAGTTGACCTTTTACAGCTTTTACCTCACTGAAATTTGTGCGTATAGCTTCGACGCAATGTATGACAGCAAAGCTTATCCTAAGGACGCAATATTATATTGGTGCTTATGTCCAGAAAGCGCTTAAACCCGTCTTAATTATGATAACCTTAATTATAATGTAAATATTTCCTGTTATGATTTTAAAGCAACAAAAACTTGACTTACTTAAATAAACAAGCACCATCCCAAATTCGTGCCAAGTTTAATTCTCAGGCTTTGTCATCTCGCGAATAATTATTTATCATTCAGATCGTGAACACAATGATCTATTTTTTACAAATCGTGATAGTTCAAAGATGGCCGCCAATGTCGACAAGTCATTCCCATCTGTTTCATTCTTTGTATTATTAAATTGTTATATGCATTGCAGTGCATTCATTTTATAAATTTTGAGAGCTAGATGATATTATGATGCTAGTATCCTTTTAAGATAATATTATATTATACACTATCTTTTTTTATTCAACATCATTGTTCCTAGCCTTTTTTTATATCGGAAAATATATTACGAATCCCCTACCACCACCGAAAAATAGATGCATTGTTCCTAGCTTAGCCAAATCAAAGTTAAAAATATATAATATATATATATCAATATATATATATATAATATCTATGGACGCTTCACACCACGTCAATCTGGCCCCGTGCTAAGTATCCGAAGAACTTGTGTTACAGGTACCAGACAACGGAAATATATTTAATACTTTTACACTATAAACATATTTAAGATTTTTATTATATTAATACACAAATTTAATACACATCCATGACTCAGGAACATTTAAAACTTTTTGTTCCCTCAGCGGGATTCGAACCCGCGACCTCCGGGTCAAGAGCCAAGCTCTGAACCACTAGACCACGGAGGCGTTATATTATTGAATAATACCTACATTTATATTATTATTGCTTAATATATTTATATTATTGAATACCTTAATAATTATATAGGTAGAGGTTCCAAATACCTACCTATCTATACAGGTCGTGGTATAAAAATACATCAAGCTGTATTCCCTATTATCAAATTAACAATAGAAGTTGATTCATACTTGCACTAAAGATCTATTAGGACATCAACTTTGGATTTGACGATTGAGAAGACTGTAAACAAAAAAATACTCAGACCAAACTGACTACTGACAGCAGAAAGTAATTTTACAGAAACGTTACTGCAATAAACATGCATTTTATTTCGTGATCCCATTATTTGCGTGTGGCCCGAAGCCATGGTCCTTTCATTGCGAAATAGAAACGTCACCATGGCGAGCCCTGCGGGATATTGGATATAGATTTATTCATTACTGACCGACTTTGCATTTGACTTTTGACACAAAGACTGGGGACATTTTGGACCGCATTTCAAGTTATTGTGGTAGAAGACAGTTCAATTTATATTTGGTCGTTACTAACTGTAATAGGAGAGCGGACTATATGTAAAATATATTTACGAGTTCATAAACGTATAAAATATAACACTTTCGGTCCGGTTTTTGAAAGGCTATTCAAATATATGATCAACTAACACGGCATGTTAACTACCCATATTGAACGCTGATTGTTGAAACATTTATCGGAAAGAATGAGAGGCACAGATATTATATAATTACACCACGCTCTCACTCGCAAGGCTGGTTAAAATTCCACAGATAAGGTTCAAACCGTATGTCAACTAATCGTTACCTTTTTGTGAAATAGGATCACCTATCAAATTTTAACCAGCCTTGCGCGTGCGATCGTGTTGTAATTATGTAATATATGTCCTTCCCTTTCTCTCTGATAAATGTTAGTTAACTTAGTTGAATAGCCTTTCTAAAACCGGCCCTTTATGTAAATTTTAACATAACAATTAATATAGAAGTTACTTAAAAGCAATTTGATATGTTAGGTAAATAAAACTACATCATTAATTTGCTTACATGAACTTTCATACAAAAAAAATTATTATAGTACGTATGAACGTAAACGCATGAATTTCGGAGATATTTACATGGATATTACTGCGGCCCTATATTTGAGTGACGTTACAGTTAATTTGACTTTTGTATGGATCGGTTTCATGAGATGCGAAATTCTGTAAAGAATTTAGCTGTACTTATGAAAATATTGTATTTCATGTAGGTACTGTTTTTTACTTCCCATAATCGCGGTAAAGACATTAAGGGCGTGTTTCACCAAGCAATGTTAAAGTTAACGCCATGTTAAATATCAAGTAATACCTCTCGTATTTCCTGTCAATGAATGAGATGGCATGGTATTTTAACATGGCGTTAACTTGAACATTGCTTGGTGAAACACGGCCTCAGTGTCACAATTAAAATATGCAACCTAACAATTTGCCTCTTATGTTTCATCAAAATACATTCCACAAAATAGTAATTTAATTCCAATTCATCGGTAAAATTAGACAATTCCAACCGTAAAACGTTGACAAAGCATCTCCAATTTAAAAACAATGCTTCCTTATCCTATTCCACAAGACGCTGGACCTACGAAATTGCATACAGCATAACGATCCTTTGAAACCTCGGCTGTCCACAAAATGAGGCAAAGGAATCCCGTATTGTTCCTTTGTAGAGCTCGTGGCCAGTACCTTTGTCCGAGAATTGTTTTATACAGAAAGTAAGTCACGAACAGCTTGTAAGTCTTAGGCCGGTAATATATTGTCCGGAACCTCTCTGTCCGGAGAAAATTTACGAGTACTAATAATATAATAATATCTATGGACACTTCACACCACGTCAATCTGGCCCTGTGCTAAGTATCCGAAGAACTTGTGTAACGGGTACCAGACAACGGAAATATATTTAATACTTTTATACTATACACATATTTAAGATTTTTATTATATTATACACAAATTAAGTACTGAAACGATGATGATAAACGCACAAGTTAGCTGTCATTGTCATTTCGCCAAAAAGTGACAGTGATAGTCTGTGAAGCTATATAACTTCAAATAGCGTTCTAATATTCTGTTAGTGTGCTGGAAGATGAAAACCACGCTAATGATAAAACACATGGATGTCGAATTAGGAATATCGACATTTGACTTGACTCTCGTGACAATTTTCAACTCTTTTGTTAATACAAAAGAGTTGAAAATTGAATCAAAATAGAACTCTGGTATAATTACCAGAGTTCTATTTTGAGTGTTCTAAATTTTCTTCGGACATCCGGATTCCGGATCATATAGTCCTAGACTTACGGAATAAGGGCAGCCTCCTATACCGCTACCTCTTGTTCTCACTTACATCTCTATCGAGCTCCAGGTAATCTTATTTCCATTTTCATCCTATCTTGCGTACAATCAGCAATAGCACAAATACGCGATATTAAAGAACCACAATCTACATGAGCGCCGCACCACTCAGTTAATGAGCTATTAGTTGAGATTCTGATTGAAA
Source organism: Celastrina argiolus (assembly GCA_905187575.2). Taxonomy (NCBI): domain Eukaryota; kingdom Metazoa; phylum Arthropoda; class Insecta; order Lepidoptera; family Lycaenidae; genus Celastrina; species Celastrina argiolus. The sequence goes on from LR994589.1 coordinate 11,619,429, forward strand.
ATTTTATATAAACTTTATGTCAAAATCTCTTCTTAAGTAAGCATTAAATGTTAATTAATATAATTAAATAATAAATGAATCTAGCTTTTGCCTGCGATTCCATCAAAAAATACATAATATATTGGCTATATCTTAATAATACAAATACTGTTGTGTCTGTCACTAGGCTTAATTCTTGAGATATGAGCCTAGTGACTAGTGACAGACAGAAAAATATTTGTCATAGGGTCCTGTATTTACTTCTTTAATTACGGAACCCTATTCGACTACTAAATTAAATACGCCTATAACGACTATACAAAAAATTTAAGTAATAGTTAAGGTACGGTGAAATGAAGTAACTTAAAACTTATTACCCTTCCTTTTCCGTAGTCGGGTGTAGCAAATAAAATAAGTTTCACCTTAGAATTCACAGCTCGAAAACCTTTCAACGTTCCACTTACCATACAAACACCGATGCAAATGTCAGTTTGTGGCAAACCCATGCACCTCGTGCCATACCTGACCTCACTATCTTAATCTGATGATAGCACAGCGGGACATTTTTAAGTTTCGCTGCTCCTTTTTTCAAAGCAATAAGGTCCATTTTCGCGCGCCCATTCACGGAATAGAATCGTCATAAAAGGCCACACGATTCTCCTAACACGCTGCGATCGTGATTCGGAATAAAAACATGCATTGTACGTTTGGGCCGCCATTTTTGCAATTGGCTCGTTTTGTACGTACATACTTCGCAGATACGGATCTTATTACTTATTGATAAATATTTGGTTCTATTTTCGTCTGAGTGGAAGCTTTTTGCTTACTACATAAGCAGTAAATATTAATTTCGTATATCTGAATAATCTTATGTTATTATTATATTTATACTATGAAGGAGAAGTCCTTCACACATACACATTATGTAGGCAATCTCTTTAGGTATAATGACTTTTTGAAGGATTTTCCTTGATACTAAATATAAAAATGACCTACTTGGATATAAGTACAAAAAAAAATTCACACACCATGCTATCATGGTAGAATGTATCTTAGACCTATTTTAAGCACCACCTGCATATGTAATACATTCAGTGAATTTATCATGAAATAATTATGATTAAGTTACTTTTAGTTTTTCTGTCCCATATACAGATAAGAATGAACAGAAAACTATCAGCTTTTATAAAATAACTAAGGTATGGCTCTCATGGTCTCTTAGACTAATAATAATGCCTCCCACACCGAGATCTTAGACCATAATATGTATTAACAATATTGATTTAACAATGACCTTTTTAGAACACCAAGAGACACCAAAACATTACCCTACTATCTTTGTACAATCTACATGTACACTTCCTGACCTAGTAAATAAAAGGCACGTTCCATTTGCAACTTAGCAACTTTAAAACTAAATTTCAATGTAATACTCTCATAAGAAGTATATAAACAAAGCTATTGGAAGCAAAATGGATGCAAGTTGCGAACACTGAATGCTATCAAACTTTCGCTTAATGCCTCGGCTTTTCTAATGAAACTTGCTATCGCGGAAATTGCGTGGAAAATAAATACAAACGCAGTAGTTCTGGAAAGTTCTGTGCCTTTGTTAATTTTCAGAACGAGTTGCTATTCAACGGCAAATTGCTATTCGGAAAAATAAACTCGGAAAACGAAAACTAGTTTATACTTATGTTTAGTCTCGTGTTTGCAATGTATATTGTTTGGTATTGAATTTTTATTACAGTTTGACGTGTCTGTATACATACACGGCTTCATAACGATTTTGACGACCTCCATAGCGCGATGGTTGAGCGCGTTGGTGCTCGAACAAAGCGGGTTCTAATCCCGCCGAGGGAACAAAAACTTTTCAATGTTCCTGGGTCATAGATGTGTATTTTTGGGTATGTCATAATAAAAATCTGAAATATGTGTATAGTATAAAAGTATGAAATATATTTCCGTTGTCTGCTACCTGTAACATAAGTTCTTCGGATACTTAGCACAGGGCCAGATTGACGTGGTGTGAAGCGTCCATAGATATTATTATTATAGCTGAACCAAAGGGATGAACCGATTTTAATACATATTTATCGTTTGAAAGCTGACGTCATCATGGGTGTTCTCAGTATTCATATCATAGTATTTCATCATTCATTAATAATATGGTTCGGTTTCGGTAAAATGGTACTTAAACATAAAGCTTTAAGTGCCATTTTCTCGAAACCGTCTTTTCTGACTTACTACTCTATCAATTACCAGGGTACAATATACATCTATACTAATATTATAAAGAGGTAACGTTTGATTGTTTGTTTGTTTGTTTGTTTGTTTGTTTGTTTGTTTGAATGGAATAGGCTCTGAAACCACTGAACCAATATGAAAAATTCTTTCACCGTTGGAAAGCTACATTCCTAGCGCTGAACATAGGCTATATTATATGTTTAAAAAAAAGTAGGGTTCCTTACTAAAACCCCAAAAATGTAGCCCAAAGTGTAAAAAAACGACCTCCAAAATTTCTTACATCGTGTGCGCTTCGAAAACGGCTTGACCAATTTCGCAAATTATTTTACGGTATATTCGTTATTGTTACGAAAAGGTTATTATGAAAGAAAATGTTGAAAAAAATAAGCAGAAAATTAGAAAAAAGAAGAAAATACCTGATGGTCACGCGGGGTTTGAACCTGGGCTCGATCGATTCACGTCGTTGGCAGTTTATATGACACGGCTGTCATGGCAACGTCATTATTTACAAATGGAAAATAAAAATTATGAAATGCTATAAATACCGTTTTTATATCAGCTTAAACTATTTGGATTAAAAAAATTATTAGGATTAACAAAAACATGATTCCAAATAGTTTCAGCTGATATAAATACGGTATGTATAGCATTTCCTAATTTTTGTTTTCCATTTGTAAACAACGCTGTTACCATGGCGACCGGTAGACGTTATAGACGTTTGGCTGCGTTTCCATTGACGCGGGGCGAGGCGGACAGGAGCTTGCGGTACCCGAATTGACCAATCACTATGCTCGAAATCTCTGCTCCACTCCGCTTGGGAACCACTAAGTTCCTATGCGCCCCGCTCCGCGTCAGTGAAAACGCCAAGATTGGAGAAGTTTTCCAAATCTATACATCTATACAAACAAATAAAATTTAAGTGTCAGTAAGTATGTAACTTTCAATTAGCAACGTTTTTCTAAATACATATGACATTTTAAACGATATCTTCTGCTTTTTTTGCATTGGCAACGATATTTACTGAAAACGAAAATGTAATTTAAAAAAAAATGTCTGTCAGCGTCTCTCTTTGCTCCGGCTAATCTCTGGAACGGCTGGACCGATTTTAACGAGACTTTCACTGGTAGATAGCTAAAGTTATAAGGATTAATTTAGGCTACTTTTCATCATCATCATCGTCGTCATCAAACTCATGATCACCGAATTGGCTGGACCGACTGTGACATTCACCGGGCTTAGCTTATGTTAGTAGGAGTAATCTATACATCTATATGTATAAAAGTAAGTCGTGTTAGTTAAATTATTTATAACTCAAGAACGGCTTTATCGATATGGCTGAAAATTGGTGAGGAAGTAGCTTAGAGCAAGTAGACGGACATAGGATACTATTTATTCCATATTATGTCAGCGTTGCGGGTTCTGTGTTTGGGTTTCGCGTTGTGGGTTCCGCGTTGCGGGTTCCGGGTTTCCGTGTTGCGGGTTCCGGGTTCCGCGTTGCGGGTTCCGCGTTGCGGGTTTTGGGTTCCCATGCTGCTGGTTCCGCGTTGCGGGTTTCGGGTTCCCATGCTGCGGGTTCCGCGTTGCGAGTTCCAGGTTCCCGCGTTGCGGGTTCCGGGTTCCCGCGTTGCGGGTTCCGGGTTCCCGCGTTGCGGGTTCCGGGTTCCCGCGTTGCGGGTTCCGGGTTCCCGCGTTGCGGGTTCCGGGTTCCCGCGTTGCGGGTTCCGGGTTCCCGCGTTGCGGGTTCCGGGTTCCCGCGTTGCGAGTTCCGGGTTCCCGCGTTGCGGGTTCCGGGTTCCCGCGTTGCGGGTTCCGGGTTCCCGCGTTGCGGGTTCCGGGTTCCCGCGTTGCGGGTTCAGGGTTCCCGCGTTGCGGGTTCCGCGTTCTCACGTTGCGGGTTCCGCGTTGCGGGTTCCACGTTGCGGGTTCCGCGTTGCGGGTTCCACGTTGCGGGTTTCGGGTTCCCGCGTTGCGGGTTCAGGGTTCCCGCGTTGCGGCTTCCGGGTTCAAGCGTTGCGGGTTCCGGGTTCCCGCGTTGCGGGTTCCGGGTTCCCGCGTTTGGGGTTCTGAGTTCCGCGTTGCGGGTTCCGGGTTCCCGCGTTGCGAGTTCCGGGTTCCCGCGTTGCGGGTTCAGGGTTCCCGCGTTGCGGGTTCAGGGTTCCCGCGTTGCGGGTTCAGGGTTCTCACGTTGCGGGTTCCGCGTTGCGGGTTCTGCGTTGCGGGTTCCGCGTTGCGGGTCCCGGGTTCCCGCGTTGCGGGTTCCGGGTTCCCGCGTTGCGGGTTCCGGGTTCCCGCGTTTCGGGTTTCGGGTTCCCGCGTTGCGGGTTCTACGTTGTTTTTTTTTTAGTTGAATTTCATCATAAACTCTTTTTATGCTCAACGAAGTGGGCAAGGGTCAGCTAGTTCATAATAAGAATGCTGTGTGTATGAAATTTCAAGTTTCTAAACTAAATGAATATGCTCGCTAAACAGCTGATCAGCAGGTTAACTCCAGACACAATCGAGAGTCGAATCAGTTCGATCTCAACGGTTTTTGGTATTTTATTTGGTGGATTACTTTGAAACTAATCAGGATAAAGAAAAAAGGCCACTGAGGCCTTACTCTCCGAACTGATTCGATTTTAATTCAGATTCGATTGTGTTTTGTACTGCCGAATAAATTGACGTTTGTTTATTTTAATTCTCAGTCGACTTATATGGTCGGGAGTACAAAAAGTTATAATCTAACGATTTTCTTTATCCAAAAACCTGAGATCGAATTGATTCGATTCTCGATTGTGTCGTGAGTAAGCCTGCTGCTTTGTCTTTTATATGTTCAATCAATCAATCAAATATACTTTAATGTGCACAAATAATTTTAAAAACATAAACATAAACAACTTACAATTACATTAAATCAGACATGTTCTTATGGGTATCACCTATAAAATTAAAAAACTTTCACTCGTACATTAGTATAATCAAACGGAACAATCTGAACATTATTGGCACCAGAGGTCTTGGAATTTGCGGCCAAAAACTGAAGCAATATTCAAGTAACAAGCCAAGCAGTCGCTGCGAATACAGAGCAGTTTATAGAGTTCTAATGACCTATTCCGTGTGTTAGCGACTACGCGGAAGCCATTTTGTGATTGGCGATCAATTTTCTGATATCCACTGATAAATGCTTTCATAATAGCCTGTCATTCATAATAGTCAAGACTCGCGACTCCGTGCAAACAAAATATGTGATTCGTATTCAAATTTTTTTTTTTACTATGCACTTTGTTATTTGAAATGCCTTACTCAGTGGAATTCCATGTGTTTTGCTTTATTTATAAAAAACGCAAACGTTTTCACAACATCACAAAGTAGATATATAACAGAGACACGACCTAGTATTAGAAAATGGTATCACCCTAATACTGGCAATTTGACTGGCTATTTTTGTTTTCTTCGATTTCTAGGCACATTCCGGAAACCGCAATCTAGCGCCACTATTAGAAAATACTTATAGTATCTTCTTCTTAATTAAGGAGTTGAATTTAGCTTATTTTTTAACTTAACTATGTGTTGTTATGCTTAAAAAATATGTTTTTTTAAATGTCAATATTTGTACTTAAATCGGCATATTTACATTTTATAATTTACAAACGTTAATAGTAGTGACATCTATTGCATTTTTTTTGTATTAAATATAGATTGTATGGGATGGTAGGTCATGACAACATTAAGATTCTGATAGAAAAGGTCAATGGTTTTTGAAAACTACACAATTTAGGGCACCAAATGGCAACTATTCCGCATTGAATAAAAAAACTGTCACGGAAATCTCAGTGTACCTAATCAGCATACATAAAAAATGCGACCGAATTTAAGCCTTTTTTCGGAGGTCGTTTAAAACATATTTGAATATTATGTTCTATGATAATCAGGCGAATAAATATATAAAACATTTTACAAGGTGTGCCGAGAGATAGTCATAGCAATCGCAGATACGTAATAAAGGTCATATTTGTTATTATTTATGGCGTCTGAGCTGGCTCATGAATGCTAATTTCAGTGAGAGATCTCTCTCATTTGGCGGGATTACCCCACTGTCCGCGGCGTAATAAAGTTGTATGCTAATAGACAAGGACATCCGGAGTGCAGACTAGTGTCATCTCGCTCTCGACAATGTAAAACGTGGTAGATAACATTTGTTATGTTTCAGAAACAGGGGCCTTACTCTCCAAATTGATTCGTCATTTATGCGCTTTCCATCGTGTCGTAAATAAACCGGCGTTTGTTTATTTTGATTCTCAGTCGATGGATATGGTAGGGAGTACAAAAACTTATGATCTGATACTTATGATGATTTTCTTGATCCTGGTTAGTTTCCAAGTAATCCACCAATTGAAATACCAAAAGCCGAAAATATCGAACTGATTCGATTCTTGATTGTGTTGGGAGTAAGCCTGCTGTATGGTCTGAACCACAGAAATAAATCAAGATAAATCATCTTGATATTTTTCTGTGGTCTGAACCGTGTGACGTGGTAGGTACAGAAGCTAATACACCGCGAGTACTACTAAGCTCCGTATTAATAAAGAAGTCTCAAACCCAACCTCACTTGAGAACCTATTTGACAGATAAAACAACGTTTTACTTTTAAAAGTAAATTTATTTTCTTTTTATACTGTAATATTCATATTATAGAATACAGAAAAACAATAAAATAAGTATAATCTATATTTTTATACTCTTTATTTTTACGTATTAAAAAAGAAAAAAAATTCAAGTATGGAACATATGTAAATTTGTTCACTTTTAAAAGTGAAACGAAACGTTCTTTTATCTGTCAAATATAGGTTCTCAAGTGAGGTTGGGTTTTGGACTTATTGCTAATGTGCTCGTCTAATTTAATAGCTTGCAAAATGCAATTTTTAAATTTAACTGTCGCTTCTTAATATTTTTGTATAGTAAAAACCCCCATTTGAATCCCTTCTACTAAGGAATTCAACTATCTTTTGCAATGTCTAGCTAGGTTGGCTATATATGTATAATGAAATCTAATATTCTCCACAAACATTATGACTACATTATAATGTGCTTCATTGAAATACGGGCATATTATGGGGTGTGCTCATCGTATATTTGTTTTATAAACAGGGCCGTGCTAAGATATTTTTATTAAATTCCGTAAGGCCGTAGCTATATGCTAATGGTCTGACTGCACTGTGCAGACAGATATTGCTACGCCAGATATTTATAGTTATAACTACCCCCTTTATTGCTGGCTGTGCTAGTTTTATATACTGTTTCACTTTACTTCCCTATACCATTATTATTCTTTTTTAAAACTTACCGACTACGACTTATGAGTGTTATAAATATGACGTGTCTGTGTGTATTTGTGTCTCAAACATATAAACCGATTTTGATGTAGATTTTTATTGTTTAAAGCGAATATTCTTAGCTATTATTAATCATCAAAATTTCGGACACTGATTCAAAATAGGGGATTTAATTTACTCAAAATGTTAAATTAACCCCCGTATCAAATAGGATTATAGGTATTATGTATGAAGAATATCTGTACCTACCTATATTAATTGGCTATTGTAATTTGTAATGGTATCCTGCAAAATTGTTAGTATTAGATTGTTGTGTATTGTCTTGCATATGATTGCAATATTATGTTGTTGGTGTATGTATTCAATAAAATACGTTTTTACTTTTTAGTGTTTTTAAATGTGACAGTTATAATAATACACGTATTTTAAACGTTTAAACGAGTTTACGTAATTTTCTAAAACGCACGTCGCGTTTTAGAGTAGAAAAACACGGTTTATTGTACGATTTCATATAACAGTGACGATCCAGTATCGATATAATATGCAAACTGCAAAGCAATGGTATTCTAATTTATTTAACTTCAATTGGGGTTTTAAACATTTCACTTTCTGTAGAATTTATAACGAATAATATTCGCGTAAACATAAGAATTTAATAAATTGTGTAATTTGTTTTGTCTATGTTTAGGTACTATTGGTCAATTAAATTTTTCACACGTCGCAATCGATGTGTGAAAAATGTAATTGATTGTATTCCAAATTCCAAAAACTATCAAATGACTGATACAAAAATGACAACGATTAATGGTTTTCTGGAGAATCCTCAAGATGCACGTCAAAATACGCAACGTGCAATTCAAACGATATTATCTAAGCTAACAATGACATTACCACCTATCGCAAAAAATGACAATGGCTCCCGATTTTCTGGCTAGTTACACAAATATCTATTTCAACTTGGCCACGATAAAAAATGGCAGATGTTGACATTGGACAAGAGCTTGGACAAATAAGGCGGCCCTGCCATTGTTGTGTAATCTATAGGCATTCTTCGAATTATAAGATATTTGTTATTTCTGTTAAGATATTTGAATACGCAAAATCAAGCTTTACGTCTTTGGAATACGATGTATATTTATTTCTGTAGATCATTTCTAATTGTCATCCAGGCGAACGGTTTTGTTGGAATACGTCGCCAATAAATTAAATTTGCTTCCGCTCAGTAATTTCTAAGGACATCTCAATTTGTTTTCTGTTAAGCACAATACGTCTCAATCATTCATTTTTAACTCAATTTGAGCGGAACGAATAAATCTGTTAATGTATTCACGAGGAGCTTTCCCACCTACTAACATGTTTTATAAATTCTTTTTTCTTCTCAAAGGCCTAAATGGTTTAGTTATGCGTCTGTGCAGAAGCCATCGCGGGTTCGAATCCCGCCGAGGAACAACAAAGTTATGATGTTTTACTTCAGTGTTCCTGGGCTAGTACCCAGCGAGAAGAGAATAGTATTATTTATATTGTCTGTTGTCTGGTACCAGTAACACAAGATTTTTTGAGAACTAAGCACGGGACGTAATTGACGTGTAGTAGATAATGTACAGTTGTGAACGCGTCCTTAGGATATTGTACACGTGTAATAATAACAGTCACTATAACATTGAGGTACGATTATACTACCTATCCTCGTTTTGGAAATGTATTTTTTTTGTCAAGCACAAAAAAATACATTTATTGAATGAGAAGAGGTAGTATAATCATATGCCAAAGTTATCTATGACTGTTATTTTTATACCTGTTATTGCAGCTTCGACTACAGCTATATTTCTAAAAACTACGTTAGGGTTAGCGTGATCCACCTAAAACCTAATTATTATAGTTTTTTTTTAATTAAAACTAAATAATAATCGTATTTGTATCAACAATCTCTACCTCTAGTTATTCAAACTAACACAAGCCTCTCACTCGTGAATAATTTATAATTGCATTTTCAAAGCGTCAATTGCAAAGCACTTAAACTAATTTGCTTATTTTAATAACTGAGAGTGACCTTAATAAACTAAGTGGTAAGGAATTTTAAAATGATTTTAAATTCAAATGGAACTTGATGAAAAATATAGTTGTTAGTAGTGGCAGTCAAACGTGTGAATTGTTTGATTTTTAACACCCTAATTTTAACGTGTGTTTCACTAAGCAATGTTAAAGTTAACGCCATGTTAAATATCATGTTATCCCTCTCGTATTTCTTGTTAATAAATGAGATGGCATGGTATTTTAACATGGCGTTATCTTTAACATTGCTTGGTGAAACACGGCCTTAGCTTGGGTTGTATGTAACTATGTATGTAAATATGTATGCAACTATGTATCCAACTATGTATGTAACTATGTATGTATGTAACGGAACCTTTGAGCATAATTTTGATCCTGATGTGATATATGATAAGAATCCTTTAATTCCAGACGTCTGATTAATTTGAATACGTATCAAGGACCAATGAAAATGCAGTACCTAAAGCACGTTGTTTAGTTTTTTTAATATTATTTTCTATTTCGCATTTTCTCTTAGTATACATAGTTAGTAGTTAATCTTACATCGAATATTTTGAAGAATCAACACAATATGGTGAATGAGAGATTTTGCACAAATCGACGTGAAAAAAGTTAACTACAATTTGTTGGCAAAAATGTCTAACTGATTATGACATACAATGGTAGTTTCACGTTGACTAGCGATAAAAAGCTATAACTAACTAGTACTCAGCGAACATAATCATAATTAAAGTAAAATTAATATAATTTTATATCAAAAAAGGCTTACAATAATAATATTATGTTGGTAATTAATCTGCAATATAATGAAATATCCTAAATTTACAGTTAAAAAGGCTCTTTATACTGCTAAAATTATAAGTGTAATTGCCAAGCACTTCAGATTCTTTCAATAGCTTTAGGTAAGCACACCGGTTCAAAGGTAAAAGTTGAAAGTATTATGAGCGGAATGTCGATATGACCACACCCTTATACATAGTATCATCACATATAAAGGCACGTTTATAACAAAAAAAACTCACTATATGTGACTTACCTTGGTCAGGCTTGATAGTTGATATAACTTATTATATTATATAACCAATAGCTTAGATTTAAAAAAAAGATAGATAGAGAGATCAAAATCATATGTACAATTTCACGATCAAGAAAAACGATTCTCAAAATACAATAACGAACATTACTTTACTCTATTTCTATTAAGATGTTTGACGATCTCCGTAGCGCAGTGGTTAAGCTGGTGCTCGAGCCGGAAGTATCGGGTTCGAGTCCCGTCGAAGGAACAAAATAGTTTTCTGTGTTCCTGGGTCATGGATGTTTATTAAATATGCATAATATAAATAAAATCTTAAATATATGTATTGTATAAAAAGTATTAAATATGTTTCCGTTCGCCGTAACACAAGTTATTCGGATACTTAGCACGGGGCCAGATTGACGTGGTGTGAAGCGTCCATGGATATAATAATATTTATTATTTTTTAAATTTTCTTTTTTCCCTTGCGGGGTTTTGTCATTAGTTGCGCGCTTGTTATTATTATTATTAAATGTTTTTCGGTAATCGTCGTTTTTCATTGTACAATTGTATTTTCTATTGATTTTGTATTTGCTATAGTGGCTTATCCCAGATGTTCGGTGCACTCTATGTGGATAGAGTCTATAGTATAAATTAATCACGCACTTTTCATCTACCAGATACTACATATTATTATAACTGTAGAAAACGCCTCCATGCTCCGTGCTTAGCTTAGCTCTTAAATCGTGGGTTCGATCCTCGCGTTAAAATAACTAAAAATAAGTTGTTGGATTAGGGCAGTGGGTTCTGAGCGCCTGATTGTCTGACAAGAAAGATTTTATTCATGCCTGAAATGGGCATGTAAAAAGCTGATACTGCGCCTATTCTCCCTCCAGTTTATGTAACCGTTCCACTGGGTTATGAGAGTATAAGGAGAAGAGAAATGTCCTTGTGTATAGCGCACACTCTTGGACACTATAAAAAATGACTCCTACGTTGCTGCCTTCAACGAAACCGACCACCCATACAAAAATGAGCTTGGGGAGCTAATATTATTATTTCTACTGTATACCCTCGGTAATTGTGAACAAAGCCTTATAGGAAAGCAAGTAAACTATTTACATAGAACAACGTTCGGTAGGCGACACTTGACACTATGTCAACAGCATGAAAGTATTTGTTCTGTGGTGGCTTACAAAGATCCAAGTAAACACTTGAGCCGCCTACGCTGCAGCCGACAGAAGCATCAATGCTTTTGGCTCCGAGTGTACATTGAACAATCATTTGACGATTATGTACAGAGTTTTTATAGTGTGGTGCGATATTGATAGTGTAAATACAGTAGTTAGTGGACCACCCTGTATAAGATACATTAGTTATAGGCAATATGTAAAGGACATATTTTAGGCCAAGCAGGAATATTTTAAAGTTCCGTAAAAGTATATCGTATGTTAATTGTGTCGGAGCACGCATTCTTATCATTCGATAACATTACTTTTACGGAGCTGTATTATGTTCCTGCTTGATCTGTTCACACCGAGAAGCGACGAGGCGTGGCATTTTTAAGATGTACCTAGATTCAAAAATTAAATTGCAAAAGAAAAATCGCGTGATGCAGTGCGATAATCGTATAACTTATAGGTACTCGTTAAACGTAAATAGTTATGTTGTGTAATTAAATTAAATTTTGTTATTTATATTTAAATTAAAAATGCCGTGCCGTATCTGCCTGTGCGTGCGCTTATGGCTAAAATATATACATAATGGTTATGGTAAAAAAAAATACCCCCAAATTGTCAAGCAGTGAGTGAGGTGATGTTAAATGATTATCTGTCACACTCCATCACATCAGCTTTCAAACCAACTAGATCAAAATCGGTTATTCCATTTGGGGTAATACTGGAGCCTTACTCTCCAAACTGACTCGATTTTGATTCATATTCGATCGTGACGTATACTCCCGAATAAATTGACGTTTGTTTATTTTGATTCTCAGTCGATTCATATTAGGGAGTACAAAAAGTTACGATCGAACGATAAACTTTATCCTGGTAAGTTTCAAAGTAATCCACCAAAGAAATACCAAATTCCGTTGAGATCGAACTGATTCGATTCTCGATTGTGTCGGGAGTGAGCCTGCTGGTTTGGCACCAGCAGGAGCAGGAAAGTTGGATCGCAGTCGGCTTGATCCAACTTTTCCCAACACTGCTATTATTTCTCTGGTTTTTGCGTCGTGTATTCCAATCTTATTTTAACGTCACTCGAGCAAACCTACCATTATACATTTAAAGTAAAATAGCATGCAGTAACTCCTAGAATCTAGACGAATAAAAATGTGCTTACATTCAAAATGCCTCAAAGCGTACCTTTTTATACGCCACTTGTAAGGACCCGTGCGGGACGTGAAGTGTTTCTTTACTCGGATTGTGAGGCTAGCGGCCCTTAGACGTCCTTTTGCAGTGATTTGGCCTTTTCCAAGCTCTTTGAGTATCTAGCTTTAGGGAGATTATTGGGAAGATAATCCTACTATTTTGTATTGGTACATAGGTGTGTAATTTTTAACGCACCTTTTCTAAGTTGTATTAATAATAATATGAATAATATTAACGATTCGTCAAAGATACGGACCAGTCTCGAACACGAATACTGAAGTATTTCTCTCAGTTAGAAATCGAGAATAGGTTTTTAAGTCATCATCAATATATTTAATGAAAACCATATAATAATAATACGTGTGCACCTACATAATGATGTTAGTAATCAATAATAGTTAGTGATTTTTTTAAACTGTGAATATTTTCATTTATTAAGTTTTGATATTTATTTACATGATTTATTTATAATGATATAAGATATGGGATATTTATTGTGACATTTACACGAATATTATAACAATAAATATTACTAAGTACATTAGTCGCATTGAGCATTTTATACACAGTTAAATTGCCCTTTCTTCCATACATGCCTTCTATTCTTTATTCTGTGCCATTCAGTTTTAATTAATATCTCAGGAGATAAAAAAATATTTAGTTGATAGACTACTGCTAAAGTACTATAAATATAATTTATTTGTATTTTTGTTAAGGTTTTTGCAACGATCACAATTCCACACGGACGAAGCCGCGGGCATAATCTAGTATTTTATTTTATTAGGAACTAAACTTAGGTTTAGGTTCAAAGAATTTTATTTCTCAAAAAGACCAAATAATACAGAACTAAATACTAGGTACATTTAGTAAAAAGTATGGTAAGTAGGCACAATTTCCGGTAGTAGTTAAAACACATTGTTGCAAATAGTCGTTACCCTAATTTTGTACTGCATTATTATTTAAACTTAAAGCAAAAGAAACGTCACAATAAAATCGTACCTATAATATATTTCCTTTGTGTAGTAAGTAATAACGTAGTATTTAATACACCGCTCAATAGAACAAAGACTTGTTTAGACGTACACAAGTCTAGCTAATCTAAGTTCAAACAAACTTGATTACATCAAGAAAGTATTGGCTGTCGAATTTCACGTGCAATTTACGTTAAAAAGCCTTTGAGCCGTGGCTAATGTTTTCGCTAAGCGATTCGTTCAACTTGCGAGACAGGAATAGCTCTTGTTTTTAGTAAATCGCTCCGAGAGCTCTCATCAAAGGATTCGGTAATAAGCGATTGATGTTAAACTAAAACTCGGTTGTGTGTGGTCTTTGTGTTAGGAAAACTATCAGATTTATAGGAGAAAAGGAATATTAAGCAGTTTGATAGTATTCATATATTAACTGTGAGCTAACGTTAGTTTAAATAACAATATGTCCCATGTGAAAAATTTGTGTAGTGCATATACATGCACTACACAAACGTAGTTCATACGAACTACCTTCCCATGTAATACTTTAGGGAAAGCTCATGTCCAGCAGTGGATATCATAGCTATGACGTGTTCCAGCTGGTACCTATACTGGGTGTTAAAAGAGCAGTCACTATAACTTTGGGATAGGATTATAGGACCTTGACTGATTGTAGATATCAATTTTTTTCATTATTAATTTTTTGAAAAAAAAAATTTTTTTGCCATTTATTATTTTAGTCGCAAGGCTGAACTGTTTGGAACAACGTTCTGCATTAAATTCTTATATTTTATAATTGCCTATTGAGAATTTTTTAATTTTTAAAACAGTAGATTAAAAGCAAATGACTTATGCCAATGGATATATTATCTTTACCTGGTTATTACCCCACGAAGTTATAGTGACTGCTCTTTTTACATCCTGTATAATGAATGTTAATTATATTTTTTGTTACATAATATAGGTTATGTGACAAAATACTAAAAAACTGTAACTAGTTAGGTACACTTAACAGTTTATTGCCAATTTTTCCGCTCACTAAATGTTCATTCATTATCTATGCATCTCCCATTCTTTGTATTCGAAAGAGAAGGCTTGATATGACTTTTGAGTGCTTTAAGGAGCAATAAAACACACAAGAAGTGGCTTGTCTGTCTGTTAATTAAAGAAAGATTACATTATTTATATGTTTTCGATTGGAATACGTATTCTAATTATAATATTACAATTTATGTGTCTCAAAAACAAATTATGTGTATACTGCCAATAGTTCTATAAATTTTACTGACACTATTATGGTCGTTCCTTAAAAGCAGTATTTTATCGGCATAAATATTTAAAAACTTCCACTGAGATTCTTCAATACTTTTCCCGGTCGTAGATATATTATACTAGATTCACGCCCCCGCTCTAGTGGTTTAGAGCTTTCGATTCGAAGGTCGTTAGTTTGATTCCCGAGTTGGAAGAACAAAACATGTTATTCATAAATCAGATTAAAATTATGCTTATCACCTGATTGTCACACTAGAAAATGAATCACGCCTTGGAAGTACTAGTAAAAAGTCAGTCCTGCGCCTTAATATTTCAACAGTCTGAATACCACCAACAGTTACAAGGAAAGAAGAGTAATCATGTGTATTGGGCACATACTTTGGAACTATGAAATAACTCTTGCAGCTGAAACCGGCTTCCGACACCGATATCGGCATGACAGTAGCTCTATTATTTTCCTTACATAATACTATAAAACTAAGTCCTCCGCCAAGTATGTCTGTCTTATCGCGATAAACTCGAAGACTATTGCATCGATTGTTATGCTGTATAGAGAGTGTGAGAGTGGTAGGTTTTAGTAAATTAATTGGGCGCAGTAGATGGCGCTACTGTCAGTGAGTTAAGGCACCTACGAAGTTCGCCTGGAAAGCTATACCTATTATAGAACATACTGACAAGTAAAAAAGGAAGATGGGCTAGCTAGATTATAAAATATACTTAGTACTCACCGTTAATAAAATAAAATAAATGTGTAATCTATATTTTATAAAGCATCAACGGCACCAACGGATTATACAGCTGCAGTAATCGTAAGTGTCACCTCCAATGATTTACGGCGTCTCTCGCTGCGTTACCTTATTTTACTGACGAATCATACACATACATACACACGTACGTACACACAAACATGCATACACGCGCAATGATTCAGAACGATATTTCACATCTGAATATTGATTGAAAAAGTTATGACGTCATAAACTTGTGTCTGCCTTTATTCTAATCGTTTGAGGCTGTGAATCTCAATTTCGTTCTTTTTTCTGCACATAGTATATTATATTGTGGACCAAGCTATAAATAAGGCGTTATAAATAATGCCCAGTCATTATGATGAATGCCCATAAAAATAGTGCAATTTGACTTATTGTCAAATTTACATATTTACACATACTAATTGCCCGGGCATTATGCAATTATTAATCGCCTTTTTTTTAAACGTTCCTGGGATGAATATTTCAAGACCCAAAATAGCCGAATCGGTATAGCCGTTCTCGAGTTTTAGTGAGACTAACGAACAGCAATTCATTTTTATTTATAAGAAGAAGAGAAGAATATTGGAAGTATCGAAATTAGAATATTTAATGAAGTTGTATTTTTTAGTCCCCTGCGTAAACAGTAGGTATGTATTGGTATGTCTAAAACTTTATTTCTAAAATCTCCAACAAAGTGGCAACCTTAACAACACATCATTAGCATTTTTAATATTCCATTAAAATCGATTGGATATCGGGGCTGGCACTCCTTAATGATACCGCGGTATGATGAGGATTGACAGGCACAAACTTACCAGTCACCAAGCGCTGAGATAGGGTGCCCACCCGGCAAACTTTTTGTAGGAACGATAATAATCGCACAGATTTTTCCTTCATATTTTTTCTAACCGACTTATGTGACGTATGTGGTGCGTATTACAATCAGTGTGTTCTATTTTTCACTTACAAAAATCGGATACTGATTGTCGCTCGCGGGTGGCCCTCCTCATTTCAAACTCAGTAAGTGTTGTGTTATGATATTGAAGTTTTACCAAGCCCAGTGAGGACATGATTTTTTGTTGTTGGAATTTGGAGTACTTTATGGTAATAAATTATGTGGCTTATTTTAGTCCAAGCTTTATTTAGATAATAATAATAATATCTATAGACGCTTAACACCACGTCAATATGGCCCTGTGCTAAGTATCCGAAGAACTTGTGTTACAGGTACCAGACAACGGAAATATATATTTAATACATTTATACTATAGGTACACATATTTAAGATTTTTACTATATTAATACACAAATTTAATACACATCCATGACCCAGGAACATTGAAAACTCGTGTTCCCTTGGCGGGATTCGAAACCCACAACCTCTCGGTCGAGCACCAACGCGCTGAACCACTACGCTACGGAGGTCGTCATTAATATCTATGGTCATATTCGTCATATTTAGATAATTAAAGTTTGTTTGTATATTCTCTTATACATAATATATTATTATCTACTAATTAACTGTTTAGTGTGTTTGGAATTTAATTATATAACTACCTAACCTTGTTTTTATATTCTCTTATATATAATATATTATTATCTACTAATTAACTGTTTAGTGTGTTTGGAATTTAATTATATAACTACCTAACCTTGTTTTTATATTCTCTTATATATAATATATTATTATCTACTAATTAACTGTTTAGTGTGTTTGGAATTTAATTATATAACTACCTAACCTTGTTTTTATATTCTCTTATATATAATATATTATTATCTACTAATTCACTGTTTAGTGTGTTTGGAATTTAATTATGTAACTACCTAACCTTATTTTTAAACAAGGTATAAAAAGAGTTGTTTGTATAATATCTTCCGATAACCACCCTGTATAACTAGCTAACTCAGCGGCAGTTCATACTGAAATCTATACTACTACCTTTGTGCTACTTCTAATAATTCAGATCTCTCGGCCGGAAAAAAGCTGTGTTCTATTTTCGACACTATTGTATTGACGTAGAGTTCTATTTCCAGCGCTTTTTTCCAGCCGGAGAAATTCCAGATACTGTAGTCCGAACTCCTAGTATAAGGCCTGTATTAATAGTAATTGTCGAACTCATAATAAAAACTTAAATAAAGTTATTAATTTTTAAAGGGAAACGAAACGTTGTTTTGTCTATCAAATAGGCTCTGAAGTCGATCGCGATTTTTGAGTAAACAAGAAGTAAACAAGGAAAAACACGTGACTACTTCGAAACGACATGGTTTACAGCTACAATTAAAATGAACGTGATCAATCAAGAGAGTAGATTTTATGCTGATATGCTATTTTTTGAAATTTAGTCGAAATTTTCCTTCATTCGAAGGCTTGATTTTTTAAGTCCACGTCATTGTCACCCAAGCTACACTCATGAACTTAATTATCATTAAATATAGTTTTTGCCAAAAAAATGACGCAATAAAATATCAAAGGCTGAATTGGCAGAATTGATTCTCATACAAAACTACAGCTAATTGTCCTCAATTTTCGCCATTGACATACAAAGGTCACTAGCAAGTGTTTACAGACACAACACCTAGAAGTTAACCTAATTTATACAATTGCTAAATTAAATGAAGCTATATTTAAACACAAGCTAAGAATGTAAGTCAGGGCAATTTGAATCTATAAGCGTTAAACACCCGTCCAATTCAGTCTTATTAAAATTGTCATCCACGACGCTCGCAATGATTTGCAGCTATTAGTCTAGAAAATTCCTTCAGCATGGCGCAACTGCAGTTCGCAATAAACGCCCATTTCATTATCTTGTACAGCTGCTGCAGAATAATTACAAATTAGACAATCGATCTGTAATATTTACTGTGAAATGCAATCATTAGTACCTACTATAACGTACGTATTAGTAGGTACGTTTTTCTAGTTAGATACGGTATGTGAAAACTAAAAAGCTACGATTCCCGAAAGACATAATATAATAACTCCCCTCACCGAATTCGGTGTCGGTAGCCGATTTTATTGAAACCAGGCCAGCTACGCAGGAGTTATTTTATAGTGCCCAAGTGTGTGCGCAATACACTGAAGCAGTCTCTCTTCCTTTTACTCTCATAACTCAGTAGGACGGTAAACCGACACGACTGGCGAGAGAACAGGCGCAGGACCGACTTTTTACATGCCCATCCGACGCATGGATCATCTTTCTTGTCAGACAATAATGTGATCAGCCTGCATTGTCCTAACCAAACCTGAAAACAACATTTTTTGTTGTTCGCGGGAATCGAACCCACGACCTCAGGTTCGAGAGCGAAGCTCTGAGCCATTAAACCACGGAGGCGTAAGACATAATATGAAAGTGTTTTGACACGCTTATATTAGGTCGACCTGTATAATATTATGTAACTATTTAATGGAATCTAAGGTAACTAATTTAATCATCGTCCAAGGATCCTAGCGTAATGAAAATTGGCAGCTGTATGTACTTAGTTCTGATGATAATACAATAATAAGGTACTGTCGAACTGATCTGATCAAGGAGCTGGAAGATATGAACTGGAACTTTATAATGGAACATCGTAAATCAGTTTTGAATTTTTTAGAAAACCCTTGTCATTATCAGCGATTTAGACGACCTCCGTAGCACCGTGGTTGAGCGCGTTGGTGCTCGAGTGGGAGGTTGCAGGTTCGAATCCTGCCGAAAGAACATAAACTTTTCTGTGGGTCATGGATGTGTATTAAAATAATAAAAATCTAAAATATTATGTATATAGTATAAAAGTTTTAAATACATTTCCGTTGTCTTATACCTGTAACACAAGTACTTCGGATACTTAGCACCAGGCAGGGCCAGATTGACGCGGTGTGAAGCGTCCACAGATATTATTATTATTATTAGCGATGGCGTCCACTACTATTATATTCCCTCTGTCGCCTATACGTCACCAACGGTGAAGATGGTTGATGGTCAGCCATTTTTCTTTATCACGGTACCCCACGCAAATAAAAAAAAATGTTCGTTTATTAGATTAGAAAGAGAATTTGAGTTGCCAACGCAAACGCATAGACTAATCCAAAAACAGCAAACTAATTTGCAGTGTGAAATCTCACCTGACTGTTTCAGCTTCTTGTCTCACGCTATAGGTTCGTGTGTGGTGAATCAAAGAACAAGACATTACTATTGTTCTTGTTCTTTAATTATAATGCATATACTATCTTTTCTCTTTATTTTCGTTTGTATACAAAACATCTTCTATGACTCCACCTCGATGTCCCAGCGATGTGTATCCTTAGGGATACCCTTTGCCTAATCTCAACAGCTTTATCTCATCCACCCCACTAGTTTTAGGCGAAAATTTTCAAGTGTCCCAAACATCAAATAGACGAAACGTTTTTCGTTCGGGGTCTCTTGATGGATGGCTTGTACGAACGTTTTGACGTTAATAGGTTGTGCGTATGGGTTAGGCTGTAGATCTAGTGAGAACAGATATGGCATGAAGGAAATTTTGAGATTTATAGAGCAAATATTCGAAGTTTCAGGCACAAAATATGATACTGGATACAAAAATATAGTATTAAAATACATTCATTCATAGATTTACCATTACCTATATTATAATGATCTAAGGTAATAGGAAAGCTAGCGTAACTATTTTATCATAGTATCCTACAGCCTACTATGTTAACGCCTACAGGCTAAGATAAATTATTATTTGGATCAACAATATAAAAACGGTATTCCACAAAAAATTGGGACCACATGGAAAGCACTAGTCAAAAAATCAATAAAATTATTTCCCTCACTTTAAAGTTTTTATTCAGGCGCAGCAGTGGGGAAGGCCAAGGCAGCTTTAGCCATGCTGACACCGGCCTACTCGTCGTCGCAGATCCCGCTCAACATGCGCGTCGCTTTGTTTAAAATATACGTCCGCAGCCGCTTCACGTACGCGGCGCCTGCCTGGCATCATCTGCTCTCTGCGTCTCTGAAGAGGTCGATGCAGAGGCTGCAGAATTGCGCGCTGCGCCGTACTGCGGGTGCCCCATGGTGCGTGCGGAACAGCACGATAGCGAGAGAGCTGCGCGTCGAAAGTGTGGAGGAGTTCGTCGCTCATCTCGCGTCCAATTTGTTTTCGCGAGCGGACGCCTTGCGACTCCCTGAGTTGGCTGACCTAGCGCCCAGGCATGCGCGCCCGCCAGACCGCCTGCACCTGCCTCGAGACGCTGTCCCTCCAGTTGAGGACTAGACGGAGACGCAGCCCCGTCATACCTTAAGAAGAGGAGTAGTCAGGACAACTTTTTACCAATGTCGTTGTCCCCACACCCCTCCCCCTTCCCTTTATAATGTGCTTCGGCCATCTTGGTGCCGGAGCACTAATTAATGATAATGATAATTTAATTTAAATACAACTTTTTATACATTTCTTTTTCCTTTCCGTGGTCGCTTGGGTCAGCAGTGACGCAATTCCCGTGCACGTGGGGGCGTTTCCCGATTCCCTTGGATCGAGGCCCCACAGCCGGATGGTCCACTCACTGCAGGTCTCAGCCGTCCGCGTACGTGCTGATTATTCATATAAATATGGGTGGTCGGGTACGTAGCTGCCCTCTATGTCTATTTTTATATTTTATATATTTTGTTTTTTCATTTCCGCGGTCGTTTGGGTCAGCAGAGACGCAATTCCCGTGCACGTGGGGGAGTGGTATCGTTTCTCGATCCCCGGGATCGAGGCCCCCACAGCCGGATGGTCTACTATCTGCAGGTCTCAGCCGTCCGCGTGCGTGCTGATCGTATGTATAATAAAAAAATAATAATAATATATGTGTGGTCGAGCACGTAGTTAGTTAGCAACTCTTGTTTTTAATTATTTTGGCCTTTCTCTCGCGCTCTGTCGTGGAGGTTCTCTCCTTAAGAACAGGCTTTTTGCACCTTCAGCATTTTGCTGAGTGCGCCGTATTATTATACCCCACGTAGAGAGATCTTTGATCTCTGGTCGTGGTTCTCCGCCCGGAGCCCTCTAGAATGATCGAGTCCTTCCGTCGGGCGTGAGATTACAAATGAATAGGAAATAAAGTTTTTATATTACTTATTTTATTTATTTATTAACACACACAAATATCTATTATTACAGGATACAATAAATAAAATAAACAATACTGAATTAAACATGATATAAAAACGACTCTCGGTAAACTCTGAAGTTATGAGGTAAAAAAAACGCAGACGTATTGGTGTACCACCTCGTATCTAAAAAACTACAACTTTTCAGTAGACTAAAAAAACTTAATAATTTTAGATTTTATTATGACATGGATTTTGGATGTATACTGTACATAACTGGACCTCATTTAAAACAAAATCCATGTCATAATAAAATCTAAAATTAATAAGTTTTTTGACTCTACTGAAAAGTTGTAGTTTTATAGATACGAGGTTGTGAAAATAAAGCGACGAAATGGAATGTTTATCCTGTAAAAGTATCGTGCCATATCTACTCGCTTTCCTCATCTATGGCATAGACTATAGAGTCATGCAGGGACGGTGTTATTAGACCCGTGAAATGCACTTTTTTCCCGCGACACCCCTACGGTGTGATTGTGCAATTACTGTTGACTCACTGTGTGATGATGAAAGGAGAACGACAAAATATCCATTGAAAATAATTTTCGAAATCATAAGGTTTATAATTATTGTTGGTGAGCTATTGTGGACTCTCAATGTTTGCCTTGTCCATAAACTTCGTGTCGCTCAGCGTGACAGAATTAGAAATAGACCGCCAATGGGACGTTAAAATGTTGGACGGCCTCCCACCAGACAGACAGAAAGAATATCTCAGGGAGTCGGTAGAGGCAGGCTGCTCTCGAAAGCTTTTGCAGTAGTGGACGTCTTAAAACGCCAAGGCCTGATAGCCAGCATTCGATTTTAAAAAAGACGATGAAGATAAATGTACCGGATACTGTTCGTCCTGATAATTTGATCGAGTTTACATAATAATTATTTGATATGTCAATTTGGTAAAGTTGTTGTGCATACAGTACATCAGCGCTATCGTGAAAAATAAGAGCTTTACTGCTTAGCAAGATATCGCATTGATTTTCCATTTCCTTACCATCTCTGACTACTGGGTGTGATGGGACCATAGACATATAATATCCTTTAAACGAACAAAGGGTTCGATCGATAAGAAAATTTCGAGCCTGTTGCATGCAATATGGCGCTGTAACCACTTTTTAACCGACTTCAAAAAAAGGAGGAGGTTCTCAATTCGTCTGTATGTATAATATTTTTTTTTTTTTTTTTTTTTTTTTTTATGTATGTTCACCGATATTTTCGTCAATTATAGACGGATTTCAAAAATTTTTTTTTTGTTGTATAGAGTTCACTTCTGAGGTGGTCCCATTTTCACCAGGTCAGGATCTGATGATGGGATCCAGGAGAAATCGAGGGCAACCACCGAAAATTGTATGCTCGTATGGTGTTTTTGTTACGTAATCATGTCTTACTCAGGTATATGCTTCCGGGTGTCAACATCTGATGCTGCTGTGCTGATGATGAAGCTAAAGTACTCCTTAACGGTTAGGATTAGCAGTTGGAAGGCAGTACTGCAATTGGACGATGGAAACTATTTAGTAGTATGTAGGGCTAACATGTTGCTTGTGAGGTATGCTTGAATCAACATCTGATGCTGCTGTGCTGATGATGAAGCTACAGTACTCCTTAACGGTTAGGATTAGGAGCTGGAAGGCAGTACTGCAATTGGTCGATGGAAACTATTTAGTAGTAGGTATGTAGGGCTAACATGTTGCTTGTGAGGTATGCTTGAATCAACATCTGATGCTGCTGTGCTGATGATGAAGCTACAGTACTCCTTAACGGTTAGGAGTTGGGAGCAGTACTGCAATTGGTTGATCGAATGTATGTAGGGCTAACGTGATACTTGTAATATACCATCCAGACTCACGGCGAGAAATCTCGCCGAGAAGTCTCGCCGGCCCTTCTCGCGAGAACAAGCAATTTATCCACACTCTCATTTTTCTCATTCGTGATCTGTTTCCTATGCAGTATGGACGACATTGACGAATTGAAACTGCAGCAGGTTTGGCTGTGTGTTATTGCATATTATAACTTTGTCAATGTCGTTGGGTCTACCCATGATAATAAAAAATATAAATACCTAATAAGTATTATATTATCAAACTCTTTCAACTAAGTACCTATTAATAACAATTATAGCTTCCTAAAAATATGACCAATTCGACAAACGGACGTTGTAATTAGTGACTATATATTAAATAAACTGAAACCCTTAAGTAAATGAACTAGCATCTATTTAAACGCATCAACACAACTAAAAATCGAGAAATAAAATGACTTTTAAAAAAAAAATTAAACCGACTTCAAAAAAAATAACTAAAAAGCGATAAATAAACTAATGTATCTACTTAATGCATAATATATACCTACAATTATTTAAATATTTACAACTCAATACCTAATACTTTAACAAAGTCATCTTTAACTATTTAAATATTTACAGTTATCACTTATTTTTGAAGTCGGTGCCAGCCAAACAAATAAATGTAATTAAGAATACTGTCCGACACTAAAATTCAAAGCAAAACTAATAAAAATACGAATTTGAGCGCGCTGAAATAATCTATTTCAACGCGCTTGCCAGCCGCGCGCGTCAAACAACACAACAGACTATGTTACCTAGGCTGCAGGCTGGCACCGACTCCAAATATAAGTGATAACTGTAAATATTTAAATAGTTAAAGATGACTTTGTTAAAGTATTAGGTATTGAGTTGTAAATATTTAAATAATTGTAGGTATATATTATGCATTAAGTAGATACATTAGTTTATTTATCGCTTTTTAGTTATTTTTTTTGAAGTCGGTTTAATTTTTTTTTTAAAAGTCATTAGTTGACAGCTCACAACTGTGACAGGCACATTTGTAACGCATCTCGGTATTTTCGACTTATTTCTTAAATTGTGGTATTTAAATGAATTCAACAATACGTAGAGTAATAACATTTTTTTGGTTAAAATTTTTAGTTATACTTATTGAATTGTCGACTTATTGCAATGATTTTTAAGGATGTCGTACATGCTAATTTCGTGGGGTACTGTAGTAAGAATAATACCCCTCCATTAACCATCTTTCCTATGGGTCTAGTGATTCAGAGCTTCGCTCTCGATCCGGAGGTCGTGGGTTCGATTCCCGCGTTGGAACAACAAAAAATGTTGTTTTCAAGTTTGGTTAGGACAATGCAGGCTGATCACCTGATTGTCTGACAAGAAAGATGATCCATGCGTCAGATGGTCATGTAAAAAGTCGGTCCTGCGCCTGTTCTCTTGGGTTATGAGAGTAAAAGGATGAGAGTGTCTTTGTGTATTGCGCACACATTGGGCACTGTAAAAAACTCCTGCGTAGCTGGCCTGGTTTCAATAAAATCGGCTACCGACACCGAAATCGGTGAGGGGAGCTATTATTATTCCTATGGGTTTCGTAAAAGTGTCACATTTTACGAAACAGGGAATATAATATTATATTCGGAAATGCGCAGCAGATATTGTTAATATGCAACCCGCTTACCAAGCGTGGCAAGTATAGGCAACTACCAATCCCCCCCTCCCCCCACACAAATACTTTGGGGAAGGCTCTTGCCCAACAGTGGACATCATAGCTGAAACGGCGATACACGCCAAACGATGAAACTGATTACTTGACAGATCCAACGATAACATTTATTAGCATCACCGAGGACCGTACCTTGAACTTCATTTCAAATGTCAGTTGGTCCTGCTCATACACATATAACTTAACGCCCGTGCGAGCGAGACAGAGTTACAATCGATATAAGAGGTACCATGTACCGGGGACCGTAAAGAATCAATCAGTCGAACATTCTCGAATTAGCTCTTATCAGATCTCCACCCACAGCTGTCAGAACGAAATAAATATGTTATTACAGATCACACCCGACCATATCTGATAACGACTAATCTCCATTACAATTAAGTTCCAGATACCATGACAATCAGTTTTGGACATTACCTGTGGGCTATAGAATATGGTTCTGGAATGTCATTTTGTTTCTAGGGTTGAGCAAGTATCATGTATGTATTACGCCTCAGTGGTCTAGTGGTTCAGAGCTTCGCTCTCGACCTGGAGCTCGTGGGTTCGATTCCCGCGTTGGAACAACAAAAATGTTGTTTTCAAGCTTGTTTAGGACAATGCAGGCTGATCACCTGATTGTCTGACAAGAAAGATGATCCATGCGTCGGATGGGCAAATAAAAAGTCGGACCTGCGCCTGTTTTCTCGCCAGTCGTGTCGGTTTACCGTCCCACTGGGTTATGAGAGTAAAAGGAAGAGAGAGTGCTTCTGTGTATTGCGCTTCTGTATATGACTAGATGTTTAACGATACGAGCGAAATGAAATATTGCAGAAACCGTCCATACAAGAAAAATAAAAGTAGTCTGTGCTACTAATAATCCAGGTAATCCAGCATGTAAACTACAAATGTGTACACCATATTTCATCAAAATCCGTATAGTAGTTTTTGCGTAAAAAGAGTAACAGACATGCATACATCCACATAGAAAATTTCGCATTTGTATTATTACTAATATTCTATATTATTGCTTCTACTGAATTCTTAAAAGCGTCTCAAATTAAGAGACCCTTTAGCCATCTGTTTTACGTACATGACGTATTGAAGTGTTATTTTTTAATGCAATAATGCCTATCAAAAGCAGCCACATAGTTCTCTTTTAAAATGGTTAATCATCAATATCTGATCCACAAAATAAAACTTTTGAGAATCTGACCGACTTAAAAATAAACTTATGCTAATAGTAATTAAAGCTAATACATAGGTAAATAAATGAATGCAAGTGTATATAAATTGTTAAACACAATAATGGCTCGTAAATTTTTAACAATGATTTCATTTGAATGTAGAACGCATAAAATCCACAAGAATTAACCAACACAAAAGGACAGAGCCGTGAAATTTTCCTTTGGTTTTCCGGCGCAGACGACGCGGCAGACTTGCTTCATTAAACATCAAATTATCACCGCACTCCATCTACCAGATGCAAGCCAAAATAACCATTACCATCCCATAGGGGAACAAACACGCCGAGCAAAAACAACACTTATAGCACAGTAATACAATCGCTTTTGGAATGAACCAAGCGAGAAAATTTGTCAAATCATACCGTACAATTTGAATATCGTACACTGAAATTTAAACTCTATTTCGCGAGGAATCGTTAATTTAAAACCTATAATTTATTTTTGCACTCTCGAAATGATGTTTTAAAATTCACCCTTCGTTTAAATGTTAAGATTCATCCTGGTTTTAATTGTTCAGATTTAAAAACGTGGAAATAAGATATCGGTATGGGGTGAATAATAAATGGAAAGATGCCGCAGAGTTTTTATGCAAAATAATTATTTTTGAGTCGAGAAATGGTTACAATAAAAGTGATTTGAATAATAATTCTCAGCTATGAAGTAGGTAATTTCTTGTCACGAGCACTTAGACCAATTTTATGATTTTAGTATAATTTAGTGTAATATCAAAATACCTGCCATAGAACCTAAAAACTAGCTGGGTCAGACAAACGCCTCCAAAGCTGAACTAACCTAATTTAATTAGTCCTTACCAATAATAATATTTACACACTGTATTTTCTCCTTGTCTGATGCGTTAGAAGAATCACTTGACCGACAAAGACAGGACATCGTATGTTTTGTTAGTAAGGCTTTAGTCCAAACCTCGATATAACCTTCTGTTGTGCAATCCCTCAACTGCCTTCCATGCAACTAGGAACACATACTACACATATACTTACTATTATCATTGCTATCTTAGTCAGTCACGTTGCTTTTCCAATAGTTATATCATACAAAGACAGCATTCGCGGTGTGAATTACTGGGGGATATGTTTACTAAACGATACTTCATAATTGCTCAGTCGTAATATCGTCGCGAAAGCGGCTAACGATCTGTCCACGGGCAAATATGATTTTTCAGTAATTAAACCGTTTGAGTCTGTTTTACAAACTCCCGCCCTTTTAATTTGTAAGGGAGTTGGGTTTTTCAAGTGCAGTTTTCACGCCCGACTCTCAATTAACAGTGTTTTACATTTCATTGGATAGTTAATTAAAAACGTTCGCAGTTCTATATTTGAAACATTTTTTTATGTTTTCTTTAGATTGCTGTCACACAGGCTCAGTGAGAAACCCTGATATTAATAATTATAATAGCACGCACATCGATTTCGGTGGATGGTTTCAATGTAACCAGGCCAGCTTCGAATAAGTTATTTTCGTATTTCCCAAGTGTGTGCACAATACACATGGACAGTCTTCTTCCTTTAGTCTTAATCTTTCGTTACCAGACTTAGTGAGAGCCCAGGACAGGACCAACTTTTTTCATACCCATCCGACGCATGAATCATCTTTCTACAAAATTAATTATATATATGAAGATTATAAGATAATCGGTAAGGTACAGTCAATATGTTTATATTTGTGTTACAACATCGAAGTGTTAGCTTTTGAAATTACGCGCAAAAAAAAATTTTTTTCTTTATTTATTTTATTTAGGAAAACAAACAGTATACAGTGGCTAATATAAGTAACTAAGAACGTAACAGAAATACCATTAACATATTTTCGTATATAAGAATATAATGCAATGATTAACCGATCAAAGTTTGACTCACTAATACATTGGCTGAATAAGGAGATTGCTCTATAACCTCTATAATATCATGTTATTATTTCAAAAGCTTTCAACATTCGCAATTACTAGCGAACACCTATTTGCGTTTAAACGCCCACACATTGATTCGAAACGCAGCCCACGCAATCAACAGAACTAACGAACAAACATAGAATCAAGTTATTGTAAAAATGGATAAACCTGGCACCGGTGGATTTATTGACATACTGCTCACCGCAATAATTGTGAATACGTACTACGGTATTGTGCATATCGTAGTGACTAGTGAATTTAAAAATACTACTAGTCAGGGTTCCCCCATACATGGTTTTCACTTGATAAGTATCAAGCTAGTTTTTCGTGAGTACCTTCATTTTGATGAGTCGCCCAAGAATTTCTTGGACGGAACTCTTGTTTGTGGTAGCTAACAGAGATAGCAAGAATAAAGTTTGTGGGATTGGTGATTCCAATTTTTTTTTTATAAATCTCAAGATAATGATCTAAATTATCCGAGAAAATATGCCCTTATCTAGCTTTTGAAGTTATATACTCATATTAATGAGCTCTTTATTTTTTATGTTTTCGACTCATTACGCTGAAATCTAAACAAATTTTAACTTACTTTAAGAACATTTGTTAATCATGGGACTATAGTAAGATCAATAAAAAAACCTTCAAAATACTAATTAGCAAAATGTCGATCCGAGTATTGTTAGAACACGTCTACAATTCCTGTGTCGACATTCTAAATTAGGATTACCAGTACGTATTAATGATGACATACTACTATAGCTTATTAACACGCAAATCCACAGTTGAAAGGAGACAACTACAATATGTAAATATTTTGGAATGGCTCCTCTAACATTCCATGTACCCCATTACTGTGTTTTTACTGTTGTTTCTCGTGACCCGACACAATAAAACTATGCAACAACGTGTTTATGAAATGAAACAGAATAGTGTGTGGGAAATATTAAATTTCCTTGTCTAAATATTTTAAATTTTTACCTTGGGGTGAGTTTGACTATATAATAGCCTTCGTGGGCCAAGGGCTAGAGCTGGGCTTTTGATTCAGAGATCGTGGGTTCGATTATCGCGTTGGAATAATTTAAATGTTGTTTCAGGTTTGGTCAAGACAATTAAAGCTGATTATCTGATTTTATATGACAAAAATTATGAAAAGTAAAAGTTTGGCTCTGTAACTGTTCTCTAGCCAGTCGTATCGGATATTCATCACACTGGGTTATAAAAGTTATGGAATAGGATCCTAAGTCCTCACTAATATAACACTGTCTGACTTTGTCTTGCTTTCACGCTTAGGGCGTGTTTCATCAAGCAATGTTAAAGTTAATCCTCCGTTAAATATCATGTTGTCCCTTTCGTAATTCCTATCAATGAATAAGAAAGCACGGTATTTTAACATGCCGTTAACACTAACATGCGTTGGTGAAATCGGTGCTAAAGCTAATAAAGCGATTTAAATTAAATTTGGTACACAGTTTGTATATATTATAGCCTGAGAAAGAACATACTTCCACTTCCACAATAGGCTATTCCACGCATGGAGTCGCAAATTATTATTATTATTATTATTACTCCTCCGCGGGTGAAGGCCTCCTCCAGAGAAGCCCACCTTCCTCTAACCCTGGCAGTGTTTAGCCATCCTGGACCAGCTATAGACTTTATGTCATCTGCCCATCTCATAACTGGTCTACCTATGTGACGTTTATCTACTGGTCCGTTCCACCGTGTCGTGGTACAGTGATGGTCTGACATTCTGGCTATGTGGCCAGCCCATTTCCATTTCAATTTATAAGCGTAGCGTAGAGCGTCCTTCGTTTCTTCTATTATTATTGTGTCTTATTTTCTGTAGTCTTTTTGTCTTTAGCATACTTTAGTATATTTGGCTCGTTGGCACGTAAATAATTTTTGGTTTAACTTTGGATGTGTATCTCCAGGTCTGACAACCATAAGTTACATACAGCAAACTGCAGCTAGTCGTGTGTATGTAAGTATGTTGAGCTGTGTAATCTATTTTACCAAGATGTTACCGAATCAGCATTAGACATGGACGCCGCGCTGCGCCGCGCCGATTTCGGCCGCCGCCGCCGACGCCGGCGCTTGATGCTCCGAACGCGGCGTTATTGTCCCTATGAAAATTCTGACAATTCCTACTTCCAGCTCGCCAAATGACCGTGTATTATTTATATTAATCAAACGATTACTTGATATTACAAAACTACTTGACAATACGCACACATCGCGCCGAATACCTCGTGGCGTCGCTGTTTTTGTATGGTTTGTGTGCCGCAGCGACTGCACACGATAATCATTTTCACGCCACGCCGCCGTCAGTTAATATCGCTTGGCGCCCATAGTTTGGTCGCTATAAACATGGGTATATGACATAATATATTATATACAACAAGGTACAAATATGATTCTTACAAATAAAGACTAATTAAATTGCTAGGATTGGAACACAAAATGTATATATAATAGATAAATAATACTTGTGTAAATACAAAATATGACATCAGATTTTTCTGCGGTAAAGTTTTTTAGAGTTTGCAAAGAGACACATATTTTTGTATACAGTAACCCTTCCTGTAGATAAGTATTTTTTGTAACGTTAGGCAACTTGCCAACACAGAAACTCGAATCCTCATATTGCAATTTTCATCCTACGTAATATTTCAGGGAAAAACTCGTATGTATAAAGTAGCCTAGTTCTGACATACAGGATATTTGTATGTTAACTTATAGAGTAGGTCTAACATATTTGCCTTCCATTGAATTAGATCATAAAAAGAAATAATAGCAAAGTTTAAGTTTAAAAGTCATTTAAACAGTGAGATTAGCAGACAATTGATAATTACGTTTTAACTAAACTATTACATGCAACTAAATTATTACAGCGCTTGAACGATAATTTTCCGAACACTGTAGATAAGTTTTAACTTTTCATCAACCGTTACTCATATCCATTAATCAGTAAAAACTTAATTCATCGATAGATTCATTAGTGCCGTCCCAACGTTTATCGATAAAAAAACCATCAGCTGGCCTTGTTGATACAGTTGAAATAAAAAATGACTTGTGAGTTTTAGAAACGCATTTAATACTTGATAAGGGTAACAAATTGTACGAAGATAGCGCGAGATTGTAAGTGCATCGGTTTCATAGAACGAGTTGGGTGGACACGCCTTATCTTAAAGCCCTAGACTTAACGCAATAACTAGTAAGAACTTATAACTTATAAAGATTATAATATAAAATACAAAATGAATTTAACCAAATCCTTTAAAGTGTAGACTGTAGAGTTATTATGAGATTAGATTTTCATGCAAAGTATACAAGAGATATACTTTGAATGAGATCTGAAGTTGGTTCATGGAAAACAGATTTTTTAATTACAAGAAATTGTATTTAAATATAACTTTTTGTCAGAGTGTTTAAAAAGAAAATGTTTCTTTCAGACTTAGGATTATCTTGTTTCTATGTGCTTATTTATTACTATTTAAACCAATTGAGATGTAGCTAGTTTTTGCATTGTATTGTATCCAAATGTTTTACAGTCCAGGGGCCTTACTCTCCAAACTGATTTGATTTTGATTCAGATATGATCATGCTGCGTACTTCCTAATAAATTGACATTTGTTTATTTTGATTCTCAGTCGATTGATATGTTCGGGAGTACAAAAAGTTGCGATCTAATAATTTTCTTTATCCTGATTAGTTTCAAAGTAATTCACCAAATAAAGTACGAAAAACCACTGATATCGAACGGATTCGGTTCTCGATTGTGTCGGGAGTAAGCCCCCTGGACGTGTATACTGTATATTCTAAATTATTGAACATATTTATAACATCCATATATTTCTTTCGCGTGTCCTTTACATTAGTATCATTGATGCTTGTAATCTCGTGATGTCAAAGGCATTTAATTTGAATATCAGGTTTTATCTCTCCCATAATTTAATTTTATCGATAACACGGCATCTTAAAGTAAGGTAACATCGATAAAATAACGTCGATAAAACGAAATCCCTATTTTACTTTAAGTAAATTCAATCAACGCTTGTAATACACGCTATTAAATTTATCGATGTCTAGTGATGTGACTTTTAATTAATTGTGGTATATTTGTTTAATGTGATATATTCCTACCAATAGTTATAGATTGATTTTAATGATAGGCAGATAGGTTGGATAACCACCAGGAATGTGGAGTTAGAGCTGCCGAATGTTTATTTTTTAGTGTTTAAACTATTAAGTTTAGTTTGGAGTGTATCAACACGTCATTATTAAAAAACATGGTTATTGTGTATGATTCCTGAACAAAAAGTTTATGAAACAATTTTTTTTACCGCGAGTTTATGCGAGTGTCTATAGGATCTATAGACACTCGCATAAACTCTATATATCTACAGTATATAATATATTAAAAACTTTATTGAATTAAAAACATAATACATCTATATTATTCCAATATTAATATCTTTTATCATGAAAACCACACTGCAAATATATACAATTGATATTATTTAACCTTTTGATAAGAATAGCTTTGACAAAAACATCTCAATACAATACAGTCGCAACTCACAAATAAATTACCCGACTCCATACAAAATATCTAGATAAGTGCGGCTCGGAGTTATTTATTTTGTATGTGAGTGTATGAATAGGGCCCATACATCAAAGGCATTAAGCGATAGTCGCACCTAAGGCTTCTAATGTCCCTTTGTTGGGTCAGGCTTATCAAACTATCTTGCGACCATTCAATCATTACTTTTTTACAAAATAGCATATTATGTGCTCGTGCGACGCGATCAGATTTTTCTGTAGATTGGAATGAGTTATTAAGTACTCATTATTATTATATTTAATAATCGTCTAGGAGCCCGTGAACGCCAGACTTCCATTATAGTATAAAAGCTAGAAATTTCTGAGTTCATGCTCCTGCTGAGTTGCTGAGTTCAACACAGGTAAGAATGATGGCCAATTATGAAGTTTGGGTTGGGGTGGCTTTGGAAGATAAACGGTACTAAAGGTGTGGAAAAAAAATCAGCTTATAATTATTCTTTTATAATAATTTTCCTACACCGATTTCGTTGTCGGTGGCCGGTTTTGTTTATACCTTGCTACGTACTCGAAGAGTACACGTGCTCAATACACAATTACTCTCTTTTTTTCTTTTCCGGAGTATCGGGACAATAAACATCGATTGCTTGATAAATTGTATAAAATTACAAAAATTTAAAAATATATTTTGATGTGGATCGCCCGTAACATTTAGATTTATTTACACGTATGAAAAATAGACGATGGCTTATTATCAAACATACCCAAAAATGTAATATTTTCGTCGTTTCGGGAGCTATGATACTACCGACCGATAGACACACAGTATTTCACCCCTCTGTTTCACGCCGGCGCGGGGGTTAATAAAAAACAAAATTACTATCAATTGTATACATTATTATTACGTCTTTTAAGTTTTCTTACTTTGTTTTCGATAACGTTATTTTACCAAAAAATAGAGATTCAAAGAATCACAATATAACCACGATATACGAGGATTCGTATTGTGTGAGTTTGCGAGGTAGTAATTTGTAATATTGTGCGGCTTCGAGACACGTTTCAAACATCATCAGTATATTGTAATATGTAATATAGGTTTCCCAAAATAAAAAAATATTATATGTCATAATAAATTATTATTTTATTTATTTTATTATAGGTTTTCCAAAGTGGGTTCCGTCAAAGAGTGTGGCAACACTGGAAACGTAAACCACGGCTCCTCATAATTTATCTAATTAAATTAAAATTTTGTGCTTAATAACTAGCAAAAAGTGCAAATTAGATTACAAACTCGTGTATATCTCTGTGAAAAGTAAAAACTTTTACTTGCATGAAGACGCAAAGTGTGAAAAATAGTGTTATAAACGTGGAACAAAAGAACCGGTACGGTCAGCTGTTCGCCATTTTATCAGCTGATCTGTCTATTCATAGTGTAAACGATAAAGTGTACGCTTTTAATAACCAAAATTACTACGCAAAAGAAATAACAACATTATCTGTGACTTAAATATAGCTGCTAATACCTAAATCTAGCGGCCTCTGCGCTATACTAGAAGGACAAAATAGTGGCATTCTCAAACATCCTGGGTATCCAGTACTGGAACAAAAATCCGTTTGTCAATCGGAGGTGCTTTGTTAATACCGCAATCGTGCTAAAGGATTTCGTCGCAAGAAGAATAATATCACTACTACGATATCCACTGACATACACTATTAGGAAGTATCTACAAACAAAACATAACCTAACGAAGAAATCAATGGACCTGCACATCTATAAGTAACTAATAAATAATAAGACAAAAATAAAAGACTGTAAGCTACTTACCTAATTGTTAAAGAACATTATCTTATTTTTATAATTTCATATAATTTTACCAGTCTACATTTATACAATTTTATTATAATATTATGACTTTTTATAACCTGAACATTATAACTGTTTGTGTTTATATAAAATATAATGTAATTACTTAGCTAATTATATCTCTATTAGTGGATTTCATTTAAATACTTCTGAATATTTTTAATGATAATTAATAAATATGTACTATTTAATATGTGTTACCTAACTTCTATTCTTGAAATATAATAATTAATGTAAGTTTAGATATTGCTGAAATAAGATACTACGCCATAATTGATATTATATTGCTGTTTATTTAATTGCATACATATATTGCACATTCCTTGATATATTCAAATAGGTACCTAACAAATTTTTCATAATTATAACCCTAATCCCTGAATGACTGAACATCTATTGTAAATTACAATTTGTGAACTAGGTATATATTAAGATACCTATATAAAGTGTTC
Source organism: Celastrina argiolus (assembly GCA_905187575.2). Lineage (NCBI taxonomy): Eukaryota > Metazoa > Arthropoda > Insecta > Lepidoptera > Lycaenidae > Celastrina > Celastrina argiolus. Next base: position 11,655,031 of record LR994589.1, read on the forward strand.
AAGTTCTGTAAAACAACACATACCTTTTGTAAATTAATTTATAAATAAACTTGACTGACTTTTCTCTGACAAGTAGTGACAGTGTGACACTTTCGACCAGACAGACGAAAAAAAAGAGATTCCTTTTGTTTTACATTTTATAAGATACTTTTTCATGATATTGTTGAGTGAATGTTATTAAAATAATATACCTAACAAATAAATAAAACGACAGTAGTTAATTATATCCCAATCCAGAATTCTATTTCTTACTATTGTTTTATTCCAACTAACTCATATTAATTACTTAATAACTACTTAAATAAATTCATAATAATTACTTGATAACAATTTGAACAAAAACATATCCAACTAGCCTATCCTACATAAGTCCATCCTTTACATCTTTAAATTAACCTAAACAAAAAAAAAAAAAAAAACAGACAAAACTGAAATTATTAGACTTAGGTACTTACATAATAAAAGATTTTATCTTATACTCGTAGCAAACATAACAACACACATATATAGACTATTTTCATGATTACAGTACGCATTTGGCTCTGTTTGTTTTGAAATTTCTAACATACATTATTTATAAATTGCTAAAACATTGAACGGCTGATAAGTAGTACATGGATATGGCTGTTCAACGATCTCCAACACAGCGGGCTAAAAACAATGAATCAGTTACATTCTCTGAAACGCAATTGCAACCGGATCTAAGGAAAATGCTGCTTTCTGAAATGGATAATAATACAAATACAGTAATTAGGAAAAGAAAAACACCCGACGATGACCTCAATAATAAAATTGAAAAAATTGATAATAAAATGGAAATATTTGAAAATACAATGGAATCTTTTGCAAATAAAATGGAATCTTTCGAGAATAAAATATTAACATTATTTAATAGCATGATCCAATTGCAAACAAATAAACTTGAAGAAATATCTGAACAAGTTGCGAATATGGCAAACCAAATGTCACAAATAAAAAGAACTACTGAAAATTTGACAAAGGAACAAAATAGTATTAGAGAAGAATTAGATTTAATGAAAACTTCAAATTTACACGTTGATAACAAGATGGATGACCTGAAAAATTATCTTAACAAAATAAAAACAACTAAAACTGAAAACAACTATGATGTTATTTTTTCCGAGGTAAATGAACGAATACAGCGTGAAAAAAATATAATTGTAAGCGGTATTCAGGAAATAAACTCAACAGTTTCATCAGAAAGAATTGAACACGATATAAACGCGGTTATGAAAATATTTAGCGTTATCGATTGTAGCCACAGTAAACCTTTAAGATGCTTTCGTCTTGGAAAATATCAAAGTGAAAAATCTAGACCAATAAAAGTTTGTTTTTCATCTTCCGAAACTGTTAAATCTATACTACGCGGTAAAAATAACATCTATGAGAAATTTCCAGGAATAAAATGTTACTCTGACCAAACCGACCTGCAAAAGAAAGAAATATCTAAACTACGTGATGAGATGAATAAAAGATTAGAAGAAGGAGAAACAAACCTAACTATTAAATATATAAAAAATGCACCAACAATTGTAAAAATAAATTCAAAAAACTAACCTTGCATGACTGCCATCAAATTTTTATAGATAAACTTTGTAACACAATACATTACCAAATATCGGATAACTGTACTAACATAATAAATAATAAAAAAACCTTAAAATTATTTTATGCTAATGTACGTAGTATAGTCAGTCCAGGAAAACTTGATGAATTACGATGTTCATTACGATCCTTTCAGAGTATAATACACTTAGTGATTCTTACAGAAACCTGGATCAAAACCGATCTAGAAGCTAAATCACTTGGTATACCTAACTACATGCATTATTACAACTATCGTAAAAACAAACGGGGAGGTGGTGTATCTATTTATGTGCACAACAGTCTCAAGCATACGTTTGTTGAAGATCTTAACGAAGACGATAATCATTTCCTATGGATCCACCTGGACAAGCTAGATTTAGATATAGGCGCCATCTACAAACCAGAAAGAACTAATAGTGATCAGTTTCTTGATATATATTCTACTCAGCTACAAAAACGAAAACGATGTGTCACACTTGGAGATCTTAACTATAACCTATTAAAAAATGAACAACGTACCACTATTTACAAGACAATGCTAAAAGAAAGCGGATTTAGTATTTTAAACAAAATTGATTCTATACATTGCACGAGGGAAACGGACAACTCTAAATCTATACTTGATCATGTAACCACGAACTTAAAGAATAACAAATTTAATCTCACAATAATTAACTCAGATCTATCGGACCATAAACACTTATTTCTGGAAATACATAAACATAATAAAGAAAAGAACAAAAAAATTAAATACACTACAATTGACTATAATAAACTACATAAAACTCTACAAGAAAAACCACATTCGGATAATATCGAACTTGAAAAACTAGAACATAAATTAACCGAATTTATAAAGCAGTGTTCCATTAGTAAAACAAAAATACAAAATGCACCTAAAGCTGATTGGATAAACAAAAACATAATTACTTTGATAGACAATAAGAATAAACTTTACAAGGAGTATATGAGGATGAAATGTTCCAGTAACGAAGACAAACGAAATGAATTGAAAATGAAATATACAAATGCTAAAAAAGAGGTTCGACAAACAATTAAAGAAGCAAAACGAAACTACTACTATAAGGCATTTAAGAAGTGTAGCAAAAAACCTACAAAAATGTGGCAGCTTATAAACTCTTTAAGTGTTAATAAAACCAAATACACAAATGCACCAATCAGACTTGAAACTCCTACTGCCTCCTACACTGAAGTCTCAGATATATGCAATTGTTTTAATTTGTTTTTCAGTAACGTTGGTTCAACTTTGGCAGATAAAATTCCACAAAAATACCATGACATTAATATTTATAAACAGCTTTATGAGAAAACAGAAAATCCAGTAGATCGTGAACTTGTAAAATTCGAGCCTACGTCAATACAAGAAGTCACTAAAATAATTGATAGTTTAAATACAAATACAGCCACTGGACTAGATGGAATCTCATGTAGGACTCTTAAATGTGTCAAAAAAGGAATTATATATGAACTCACTAATTGTATAAATGACTGCCTCGAAAAAGGAAGTTTTCCTGATTCATTTAAAGTCGCTAAAGTGTCTCCAATTTTCAAATCAGGTGATAAATCTCAACCCGGCAATTATCGACCCATATCAGTGCTTCCTGTACTGTCAAAAGTTTTAGAAAAAATAATATATATCAGACTAGTTAAATATTTGGACCTATATAATATCCTTTACTCAAAACAATACGGGTTTAGAAACAAATCGAATACATTATCAGCGTGCATTGACTTAGTTACAAAATTAAAATGTTGCATTGATAAAAAACAAGTAGCGCTTGGAATATTCATAGACTTACAAAAAGCCTTTGATACAATCAGCCATAGACTGCTACTACACAAATTACAAAAAATTGGTATAAAGGGAACAGCATACAACATTTTTGAGTCATATTTAAAAAATCGACAGCAGATGGTCAAAGTTGACCAAACCTTGAGTAGAATTAATTCTGTTTCTTGTGGTGTTCCACAAGGATCGATTCTTGGACCTTTACTTTTCCTAATTTACATTAACAACATTAAAGAACTAAACTTAACTGCTGATACAACCCTCTACGCTGATGACACATGTTTATTTTATTTTGGAGAAAAAATTGAAAATATAGTGACACAAGCTCAAAATGATCTCATTGTGTTAAACGAATGGTTTAAATACAACTTATTAACAATCAATATAAAAAAGACTAATTTCATCGTATTTTCTTCTAAAAATAAAAAAAATACAGCTAATTTTATACCGATTACAATTAACAATGAACCCATAAATGAAGTGGAATCCGAGAAATATCTTGGCCTTACTCTCGACAAACATCTAACTTGGAAACCACATATAGATAAAATATGTAATAAACTGTCTTCATTAATGGGAATCTTGAAGGGAAGTGGGTATTGTTTTCCAGGAAATATTAAATATCTTGTATACAACTCCCTTGTTAAATCACACCTGACCTATTTAATTGAAGTATGGGGATCTACCACCAAAGCTAATATGAAAAAACTACAAATAAAACAAAATAAAATTATAAAATCACTTTTTTGCTATGACTTCTTGACACCGACTGAAACTATTTACAAAAAGACTAAACTTATGACTACGTTACAAATATATAAATTTCATACTTGTTTACTAATTAGAAAAATTTTATGTAAAGATATACACTCAAACATTATTTTTACCAAAAAATCACAAATTCATAACCGGCAACTAAGAAATGCAAATAATATAAACCTATATACACCACGCACTAATTATGGGATTAAGAATATTATGTTTGAAGGTGCTAAAATGTATAACAGTCTACCAAAAGATATAAAGGAAATAAAATCAATGGCCTTATTTAAAAAGAAACTTAAGTTTTATATCTTAAGTAACACTTAATAGGGTATTTGTCTACAGATCACTATCCATTTATGTAATAAATAAAAATAAAGTCAAGTACTCAATTGTTACAATATACTCATATTATAAAATCAATAATAAATAAATATCTACATAATAATATATAATATTGTACAGAATAAGCTTAAATGTTAAAATGACTGTAAGTAAGTATTATGTACATAATGTCTTTAAGGAATAAAATATATAAAAAAAAATGTATTCTATAGGTATAATTGTATGTATATAATTGTTTAATTTAATGGATAATAATAATTAAGTATAGGTCAATGATGGCGTTGAATGTATGTATGTACCTATTTTTTATTAATAATTGTAATGCTTATTTTGTGTAAACCTGTGTTTCTCGCCTTGTTATAATAATTTAAGTATTATTTTTTGTAATAAATAAATATCTACATAGTAATATATAATATTGTATAGAATAAGCTTAAATGTTAAAATGACTGTAAGTAAGTAATATGTACATAATGTCTTTAAGGAAAAAAGTATAAAAAAATTGTATTCTATAGTAATACAATATTTTTATATTTATTTTTATATATATTTTTTAATTATACCTATAGGTATAATTCAAAAATATATATAATTGTTTAATATATTGGATAATAATTAAGTATAGGTCAATGATGGCGTTGAATGTATGTATGTACCTATTTTTTATTAATAATTGTAATGCTTATTTTGTGTAAACCTGTGTTTCTCGCCTTGTTATAATAATTTAAGTATTATTTTTTGTGAGAAATAAAGCCTTAAACCTTAAGAGATATCTGGGCTCTTAAATCTGGATACGCTATTATTACTTATGATGATCGAAAACAAAATGTATTGGATTTGACATAATCTTCGCTAAGTGACAGACGAATTCTCTTGTCATTTAGCGAACCTTATGTCAAATTCTGTACATTTTGTTCGAACTTCTCAAGTGATAATAGCGATGCATCTTGAATATGAGCCCTGGGTTCCGTCCGAATTATTTATTAATAGGTTCTGGCCGCGGCTTCGCTCGCGTGGTGATTTCATCCATACGAGGGATGAATTTTGAAAAAATCTTCCTTAGGAATACATTATATGCGAAACAGTGAGTTTCTAGTCCGGTTTGGGATGTACGTTGATTGCATCAGTAAATCAGCTTTGCCTTTAATGGATTGTATATATTAATTGGGGGAAACGCCGGTAGTAGTCATTAGTTTGTAGTAGGTAGATAATAATGCAAGTATTATATTTTATAATTCAAGGAACACAAAAAAAATCCATGAAATAAAATAGTTTTTGTGGTTTATGAAATCTAAAAAGGTTAGGAGCCCCTGTTTTATATCTAAGCAGGAGCAAGTAGGTACTTCGGGCAGCACGAATACTTTACAGCAGAGGAAATTCGCACCGCAGCGGCAGATCCCCACTATATCGTTCGCTTCATGAGTAACATAGGACTGGGGACGGTACTCTAAAGCGAAGGAGTCACAATAGATCCAGAAGGGTCGCAGTGACGTCTGGGCCTGACAAGGTAAGCGTTCGGTAACAAAAAAAAACCCCTGCTCTAGTAAAGTATAGTAATTATTGTAAGTTCTCTGTCACGAATATGCGGAAAATTCGAACGTCACAGAAAATTATCGAAAATCATCGAAAATTAATGTGTTTCGCTCCTTAAATACATATACTGGATGATTAATGGTTCATATATCAAGCCGAATATAGTGTGAAGAGAATGACGCGCAGAGCATTTTTTGTTTTGGAATCTCATATAAATTACTTACCATAACGCGACAAATCACGATTGAAGATCTCCATAAAAGTCACAAAAGGTTAAATCCTGGTCAGCTCTTAGGTTGACGACCAGACTAGGAGCCAGCGAGCCGGGGCATAGTAAAATTCGCTCCTTGTGGTCATTGACCTTGATTTTTTTAGTTATATTTAATTTACATGAGGTGCCAAAACAAAAATGCTCTACGCGTCATTCTCTTCACACTATATTCGGCTTGATATAGGAACCATGAATCCCCCTGTATAGTAATGTTTATAATCGCTTCAAATCAGTCGGACAATCCGTTTATTTGTCGGTCATAATCTACAACTCTCCACTAATAATGAAAAGTAGACGTTTTAGCTCGCCACAACGACAAATATTCAGCTAGAATATACCTTACATAAAATATACTAAGACAATAAATTTTATGTCACCATCTCCCAGCTAATAAGTAAGGTATAAACTATACGAGATACGTTTAATCAAACGTAGATAAGTCGAGGAAAGTCGTAAAACGGTACTAGTATATAGGTCATATCACATGGAAAATGTTTTATTTTATTCAACGACAGTCACACAACTATTGGTAAAACTTCTAATCAACATCTTTTGCGATCTTTTGTCGTTTCAATTACTGGCTTTGTGTGTATGTCAATTGGCTGGCATCAAGCTATGGACTAGCTGCTGTGATAAGATCCTGAGCCCCTGTAGCATAATTATGTACTGAGCGCCTCCGTGGTGTAGTGGTTCTGAGCTTCGCTCTCGACCCGGAGGTCGAGGGTTCGATTCCCGCGTTGATACAACAAAAAATGTTGTTTTCAAGTTTGGTTAGGACAAAGCAGGCTTATCACCTGATTGTCTGACAAGAAAGATGATCCATGCGTCGGATGGGCATGTAAAAACTCGGTCCTGTGCCTGTTCTCTTGCCAGTCGTGTCGGTTTACCGTCCCACTGGGTTATGAGAGTAAAAGAAAGAGAGAGTGTCTTTGTGTATTGCGCACACACTTGGACACTATAAAATAACTCCTGCGTAGCTAGCCTGGTTTCAATTAAATCGGCTAACGACATCGAAATTGGTGAGAGGAGCTATTATTATTATTATTATGTACTATTAATCAGTCGCCGTTTCACACGTAACTAGAAAACAGCACAGACGGCTGAATCAAGATGGCCATCGCTGTTATCACTTACGAAGTTCGAAAATAAAATGTATATGATATGACACAAGGTTCGCTAAATGACAAGTGAATTCGTATGTCACTTACTTTTGTAATTCTATAATATTTAAGACTTATATATGTCGCAGTCATCTAATTGGATCAGCAGTTTAATTGAACGACTAGCGCGTTTATGAAATGACGACATTTAACTAAATGACTAAACGACAACTCGTCAAGTTATTGCATAGTCATTGAATGTCATCCGACATATAGACTATCTCACTGTCATATATTTTGACATTACATTGTTTTATGCCTAATTATTAATGGTATATCATTATGGAACACTATTAATATTTATTTTGCGTTTGTACTGAAAACAGCAGTTTAACCAAACTATGCAGTCTTATGTTGTGTGTAGAGGATTGGTAATAATATTCAAAATGAGTACACCAAATCCATCGACGTCTGTACATTATATAGCCGGAGTAGCGTTCGAAAGTCGATTAAATACTAAAAAAGTACCTACATAACCGAAATACCCAATACCATCGTACGGTTTCACTGACACCGGGCGTCAGTTTCAAATGTCAAAGTGACATACTGACACTCGATTTTGGGTGAAAATATACTATTACGACGGAAGTAAAGCTAAGTGAGGCGGAAAGTGTGATTCGATGGTGTAAAGTGACAGGCTTCGACTTAATGGTTCATGGATCCATTAATTTTAGAACGATATTTTTTTAGTCTTTGGTTTCATCGTGAATTTTTATCGACGTTGTTCGTTAAAAGTGTCGTTTTACCGTCATGGTACTACACTAAATATTATTTTCATGTCTTGTCTTTTTTGTAGAATCACAAACATTTTATATTAATCATCTTTACCTACTCTACTTTTCAACCTCTGACGAAAAACAGAAAGGTATTATAAGTTTGACGTGTCTGTGTGTCTGTGGCATCGCTCTCAAACGGATTAACCGTATTTGATCCAGTTTTTTTATCGGGAGCTATAATTTTTCATCATCATCAGTTAGCTATTAAAATAAAAAATAAAGAGTTTATTATAACTAAACATAAATTTAAGAAATATCAAATTTCTATAACTGTCTACGAAAACATACGGCAAAACTTTGAAATTAAATATTTATAATGTAACATAATATCAATAACTCATTGTGGTTTAATACATTTTTAAGAAATATTAGGACTTGTGAGTTATGAGATGTTCGTATGTATTTGTATACTATGTATGTATGTATGTATGTATGTATGTATGTATGTATGTATGTATGTATGTATGTAGTGACCGTACTATAGTCTTAAGATGAAACGTTTTCCTAATATTAAATTATCTTGAACATTAATATTAATAATCACACTTATCCGTATCTTTCTAAAGTGTTTTCAAAATATAATAAAATAATGAAACGTAACACCCATAAAACTAAAGCTATAAAAATGTTATTTGATGAAATTTTAAGGTTTATGAAATAAACAATAAAATGGCTTTCTGAACTTAATCGAATTCGTGCAGTCGTGGTCATGAGCTATAAACTCAATAGTATGGTAATCCAATCAACATGATTTAATATCAGAGCAACTGGAACAATATCAAACTGAAAAATATAACTAACTAGCTCGCCATTTCACACGCGTGAAATAATAAAAAAATACTGATTTGGAAAAAGACTGCTTTCGTGTTCCCGTTCTATTTGTTTTAGCGTGACGATATTTTATAGCCTTTCAAATTTATAAATGAAGACGTGAATGGATGAAGGTGATATGTGACAAAGAAAAATTACCCAGAAAATTCAGTTTAAACTGTCACTTAAACATTTTAAGGTATAAGTAATGTATTGAGTTCATTGTTTCTAGAGACGGATATTTAGATTAATATACTTAATACTTTACGACGTATTTTAAAATGTTTAAGTGACAATTTGAACTCAATTTTCTCGAAATCAGAATTTTGCTACATTCATATTGTATTCAAATAATAATAGGCTATCCAACATTTTTTTAACTTGCATTAATGTATGTATAAGTATGTTTCAACAAGCGAACTTAAGATTTTGTTTGTAGAGCTTAGGGTCTATATCATAAATGTAACTCAGCTTTATAATATTAATATAGATTATAGAAACAAAACATTCCAGCATTCTTGAAAGTTACTATATCTTAAAAAACATAATGTTATCTTAAAAAAGTAAAGTTCTAGATAACAAATCCACCCAATATAGTTAGACTAAGATATGCTTTAGTGTTCCATTTGTACGTATAAAAAAAAAACAAGATTACTAACCATTCTAATGCATTTAGATTATTAGTTGGCTAATTTTCGTGACTGACCAACGTTCACTTGGCAAAATATCTAGTTACACTCGCATGATATTTGATGCTTGTGCGAGTACATTAGTTATGACTGAAACCTTACTGCGATTTAACATAAGTAAAACTAGAATACCATTACCTAATACCTAGTTACTTCATAAATTGAAAAGAGATTCATAGACGTAATATCCTCGTTTAAAATTTTATTGCAAGCCAATCCATGGCTAACTGCAGTTTCAATTGCATCTTCTAATATCATAAAATGAACATTAGCTGTAAATTATTATAATAGTGTTCCAGAAGTGGATCTGGCAAGAGCTATGGCACAATTGGCAATCGTTGGCATTTGGCAAGCTTCACTGGAAACAGTCGTCTCTTAGGAAGTGATTTTTCTGGACATAAACAGTTCTAGTGTGTCAAAAGTGCTATTTATCTATTGTTACATTTTTCATATTACTTTGTTGATATATTTTAAAGAGTCAGTTAAATTTGCAGGTATTTCTGTATCCCACTAATAAAAATATTTTAGGTTATTTTTTTTTTTATCGAAGGCTGGCCTTGTCAGGCCCTGACGTCACTGCGACCCTTCTGGATCTATTGTGACTCCTTCGTTTCAAAGTACCGTCCACAGTCCTATGTTGCTCATGAAGCGAACTATATGTTGGGGGTCTGCGGTGCGGATTTCCTCTGCTGTAGAGTATTCATGCAGCCCGAGGTACTTGCTCCTGCTTATATGAAGAGCTGGACAATCAAGAAGAAGGTGGAGGGGTGTCTCGTCTTTCTCCTTGCAGAATCTGCAAGTAATTTGATCACCTATGCCTATTCTGTGAAGGTGTTTGTTTAGCTTACAGTACCCGGTTAGGGTTCTGGTTACTTTAGGTTATACAATTATTAGTTCCTGTCGGTCGGTGACTTTAACATTCTAACGTATGAACATGGAAAAAATATCGTATAGCTAATACAAACCTTGTGTGATAGTTTTATGCTTAATTAGCATTTACTCGTATCAATCTATACTAATATTATAAAGCGGAAGAGTTTGTTTGTTTAAACGCGCTAATCTCAGGATCATGTCATGGATATGTATTATTTATTTGTGTATAATATAATAAAAATCTTAAATAGCTGTACTTATAGTATAAAGTGTTAAATATATTTCCGTTGTCTGGTACCTGTAACACAAGTTCTTCGAATACTTAGCACGGGGCTAGATTGACGTGGTGTGAAGGGTCCATAGAAAAAAAAGAAAAGCGATCGTAATCCAGCGCTGTATGAACATATGACGTGTAAATACGATAGCGCAGTTTCCGAGACAGTCATAATAGTTATCGTTTCAGTTTGGGAGCTACGTTCCCACAGCCACATACACACAGACACGTCAAACTTATAACAAACCTTAATTATTTTTGTTGCCTACTCTTGTTTTCTTCCTGAAATATATTTTTGTTATTTCCTTTAATTATATTTATTTTATGTGTCTTTGTGTAAATTGAAAAATAAACTTCTTATCTTTCTATTTCTGTCGGGGGTAATAACGTTATGCTACTGGTTTTAGGATCCCGGTACTGGGTCTGATCTTCTCTATTTTTTTTTAATATATCAAATTATTCCACACGACAATTTTACAATAATACAGTTTACAAAGAAAGACGACACAAAGGTACTGCTTATTTAAAAGAAATTTCTTCCAGCAGCCCTACGGAGAGAGATGGTATAAAAGATAGCGGATAAAACGTGCACAAGTATAAATATAATATTTATTACCTTTAACATAACTACAAAATATTATAATAATTTTTTGTTGCTCCTATTATATTATGATGTACTATGCAATAATTTATTCAATAAGGTTCAACCTTGATGGTAGTACCTTTGAAAAGTATGGTAGATAGTTAATGGAATCAGGCGTTACGAACATTGTTCGCAGAGTCTACATCCTGAGGATGCTTTAAGGTCGGGGCGAAACGCGCGTCGAGTTTTGCAACCTGCATGGTGGTGGGACTTTGCACGATCGTGTTAACATTATTGCTTGTGTGGTGGTGGTGTTTTCATGTTTTTTGCTTGCGAGTGTACGCATAAGCAGTGTGGGAGGAGGGAGGTGCATCAAACGCATGCCTATGCGTACACTCACTCATCTGCTTACAGGTTGTGGTTATAATTGTTTCGCGGGATATTGATGGATATAATATATTTAAATTTTATAAAAGTATGGTAGTACAGAACATGATGTAAGACCTAGCATTAAAACGGTCTATAAGCCTGCTTGACTTCTTGGTTAAGTGTTTTTTTAACTTATCTGCTTTCGAAACTCCAAAACTTCATATTATTTTTCCGTTATAAAATACCCAACTACAACGCAAAGTGAAAACTAACAGCAATTATGAAATTCAAATACGCAGTTTTGTAGCCGGTTTGTTAATATACAATTATCGCAGCGGTCAAAGTCTCCTAATAAATAAACCTTATTCAGTGAAACGCCAAACGCCCCTGTATGTAAGGGGTGTGTTTTTGTGACCATAACTTCGTCCCTTCCTATGAGTACGGTCCGACATATGTACTGATAATCGTAGTGTAATTACGTTTTAAAACATTATGGTAACGCGATAGTTCTATTGGTACTGAGTGTTTAGAAAATTATAGAGTGGTGTAAAATTGGATTAGTTGAGTTTTTTATGCGTTTTATATTGTGTATTGTGATGATTAAAACTGGGGACTAAAGCTCTGTTTTTACCCGACTTCGGGGAAGCCAAAAGAAGAGTAATTATTTTTGCAGTTTGTACGTATGTATATTTATTAGTTCCCTCGAAGCGGCTAATTTTTTTTTTCTATTCTTATTTTTTTTTTTTGAAAACGGACGTAATTCAAAATACTCGGAACAGCATCCTGAAAATGATTGCCAGTAGACCGGAATGCCCTATCCAAAGGCACTGGGTAGAGGTAGCACTTGGTCTTAAATGCAAATGAAATGTAAATTAAAATGTATTTTTATTAAACTAACAATTATACTAACATAATATTATAAGTTTATATTGTTACTAACACATCTACTAATATTGTTATGGACTGTATTGTGGGTCTGAAATAATCGTATTTTATTTATTTATTTAATACGGAGAATGTAAGTGTTTTACCTATAATTAATTGAAGACATGAATGGATGAAGGCGGTATGTCGCAAAAAATTTTTACCCAGAAAATTTAGTTTAAACTGTCACTTAAACATTTTCGGATATGTAGTCACGTATTAAGTACATTGATTCTAGAGTCGGATCTTTAGAGTAATGTACATAATACCATAGACCAATTACATATAATACTTTACGACGTATTCTAAAATGTTTAAGTGGCAGTTTGAACACAATTTTCTCGAAATAATAATTTTGCTATATATCACCTTCATCCATTCATGTCTTTAATTATCATCAATTACGCTCACGTTTACTTATACCAATTCGGGGTCGTATATAAATTTTTATTTACTTTACAAATCCCTCTTACTTACCCTGCTTATTTGGTAGTATAACTCCGTGCTGTCACAAGGTAGATAAGACACCACCTAGTACTAGAAAATGGTATCACCCTAATACTGGCAATACGACTGGCTATTTTTGTTTTCTTCGATTTCCCGGCACATTCCGGAAACCGCCATCTAGCGCCACTATTGGAAAACACTAATTACTAATTTCGTTTCTTATCTTCTTTATAGGTAAGGAGTTGAATTTAGCTTAATGTGATGTTCATCAATCTCCTTTGGTGTGTGTGGCGTAAAAGGCGACAGAGTGAATAGAAATCCGGAAATTGGCAGCAGCGTTTCTCGCAGACAATGTTACCCCGGCTCCACACTATTCGCGAAGTTCCTCGGCGAAGTACGGCGAAGTACTAGTAAAGTTTGACGAGGTAAGCCGAAGTGCATCTCTACACTATCCTATTCGTCTAACTTCGTTCAACTTCGCGGTTAGTGTGGAGCCGGGTTTATATAAAACTGCGCTAGCCAACGCGCCTGCCAAGCAGGTATAGGCAACTAACCCCATGAAGTATTTAGGAGAAGACTTATGTCCAGCAGTGGACTTCATAGCTGAGATATTAAATTTGAAATACATAATTTACTTAGTCTGGCCATCAATACTGTTACAATTAAAAATAAATAAAATATTTGATTTGAATTTGGAATCTGTCATTTTTACATGATTATTCATTGTGTTTTCTCATGTTGGCGCCATTACATTGTTTGTTATTTTGCGATACATTGTTTGTTATTTTGTTATATTGAAATGGAGTGGGGTGATAAAGAGATCAGAATCGCTGTGATTGCGTTACACAAAGTAGGTATGGAGCCCAATGCAATTTTTATAATATTTTTCTTTGTATCAGTATTTATGGCAGGACTAGGTATATTTCAAATTTTATTTACCCACTTTGGTATTTAACCAACCCTATTTAGTTAATGGTACGACCATACTTAAAATGTTATTGATTTTAAATAAAATCCAAATCTAATATGCCATGTTGGGTCTGAATTGAATAGAAATTGATTTGAAGCATCACTTCCCGGCAGGTGTCCAACAAGCTTGTTTCCATAATCAGACACAAATTATATACAATTATGAAGTGAATAACAATTTTGTCAATTCAATCACACTTAATATACATTTAGATGCAACCAATTTGTTTTAAAGATAATTAAGAGAACGTAAAAACTTTATTGAAACTATTAGGTAAATATTATTTCATTTCAAATATTTGAGGAATGTCTATTCAGTGATTATAAAAGATTAATTCACCGCCATTTTGAGGTCATTTTGCTGCATATGCAACACTTATCTCTCGTAAAATCTTTAGTACTTTAATTCTTTATTTCATTAAATTCTTTGTAAGTATTTGTTAAAGAATTTACATTCTTTATTTAATTTTGTGATTATCAACAAAATTGAATATAAGGTGGCGATAGGCTAAAATACTTTTTCAGTTAACACTATTCCACGAGCGAAGCCGCGGTCCAAAGCTAGTATTCATATAAGGATCAACTATCTTAACACTTGTTTCACTATCAATTACAGTTAGTTTAACTATACTAACTATAAACAACCATTAATATCAGTTAGCGGTATCGTTTAGGTAAACTATTTTATGGGTTATGTTGTTAAGGGGTTTAAATGTGGGTGTTTAATTTTACAATTAACTTGATGATTTTTTAATTTAAATTTATTGTGAGCTAACGATTGTATGTCAAGGTTAATTATAAAGGTTTGTAATAAGATTTTTATGAATGAACTTTAGCTACACTACAAAGTAGATAAATAACAGAGACACGACCTAGTACTAGAAAATGGTATCACCCTAATACTGGCAATGCGATTGGCAAAGGGTGAAGTCCTTAGAAATTCAGGAAACCGCCATCTAGCGCCACTATTGGAAAATACTATTTACTAATTTCGTTTCGTATCTTCTTCTTAATTATGGAGTTGAATTTACGTGATGTTATGCTTAAAAAATATGCTTATCTTTATTTTAATGAAAATATTTGTACTTAATTCGGCATATTCGGCACATTTACAAACGTTAATAGTAGTGACATCTATTGCATTTTTTTTGTATTAAAGATAGATTGTATGGGAGGCCATGGCTACACAAATAGAAGAAAATCCCCCATTCGTTCGCTTCTGGCTCAGTACCTAGCAAACTGACAGCATCGTTGGATATCAATGGCTTCCGTCAGCTAAGATTTTTATAGTTTTGAAAAAAAGTATCTAGTGTGAGTATAAAATATTTACACCTCGGATACTCAAACCATGATGCGGTCCTTGTATGTGACGTATAAAAAGTCACTTATAAGACAAAGACAGAAACATAATTAAAAGCTTATCTAAGTGATACACGAATTCGTATGCCACCTTTCCACACATTTTGTTTTAGAATTTCGTTAATAACTAATATTAGAAATGGCATCATGATTATGGGCCCTGATGTAGTTAGTAAACCATAGACCTATTTTACATAATGTTTCGAAAATTTAAATGTAAATAAGAGTATAACATTCTATGACCTTGTAAATAATCGATTTGAAAAGAATGTATAGTTGAGGAGATACGGGGACCGTCACACTGACAATTCGAATGTGTATCAATAGGGGTTTCGCCCATATCATCATCATAATAAGTATATCGACTTGATATTAAACAATTACTAGAATAGTATCCATCTTATCAATAAATAAAAACTTATGATTAACTTTATTCAGAGTACCTAGTTAGGTAGGAACAACTTTTATTATAATTAAACTAAGTGTAAGGCTCAGATTATTAAACTATTGGCAAATAGAGCGCATTGAACATCTAGGTGAAGAAGCAAATATTAAATCAGAAGCGAAAAATTTCACAATGAAAATTATCGATTCAATGCCATATAGACAGACATAAATAAAGACAGATTCATTTTTAAACAAAAGAAGACATAAAGTTTTATCTAGAATAAAACATTAATGGGATTCAAATAAAAGCGCGGAATGCATCGACCAATGCATTACCATATCGACGGCATTGTCGCTACGATCTCCGATTAGTTTCTGTGATAATAATCTTAAAAAAAACGAACTAATAGGTAGATACCTCGTATAATAAACCTTATTCCGTAAGAAATAATGCTTACAGTCGTTTATGAATGCAGTTCCATGGTGACTCATTCTTTGAAGTAAAGAAGTTGCATGTAAAAGTCAATGATGTGTAAACGATAATATAAATCATAGTAAATAGCCAAGGGGTTTTAAGGCCTAAGTCTTATGTTGGGGAGTATTTAGTTGTCTGCGCTAGCATACTGTCGGTTGGGATTTTATAAAACGTATATGACTACCTCCGTAGCCTTGGTGCTAGAGCGGGAGGTTGTAGGTTCGAATACTGCCGAAGAAACAAAAAAAAGTTTTCTATGGTCCTGGATTATGGATTAAAATTGTGTATTAATATTATAAAAATATCCAAATGTTCATAGTTTAAAAGTATTAAATATATTTCCGTTGTCTGATACCTGTAACACAAGTTCTTCCGATACTTAGCACGGGGCTAAACTAACGTGGTGTGAAACGTCCATAGATTTTTTTTTTGAATTTTATATAAAATTATTGCTGATAAAAATACAACACGTTTCTTCTTTTAAAGTGCAGCATAGGTAAATAAATATTAAGTAAATAAGATTATGAATACTCACTATAATAATATTATAGTCACAAAGTTGAGTTGTATTGTTTTATGTTGGTGTTCTGAATATTCCAAAATTATTCCGTCAAAATTAAATAAAACCAAAAAAATATAATATTGATACTGCCCAAATCTAACTAGACAACAGAAACTAACCAGGAGCCTCACTCTCCAAACTGATTCGATTTTGATTAAAATTCGATCGTGCCGCGTATATATCCCAATAAATTAAAGTTTGTTTATTTGAATTCTCAGTAGATTGAAATGGTCGAGAGTGCAAAAAGTTACGATCTAATACATGAAATACCAAAAGCCGTAAAGACTAGAGATCGAACTGATTGCTCGATTCTCGATTGCGTCGGGAGTGCCCACTGTGCACTTTACCAAAGTATTAGCCAGAACATTTTGAAATTCCACAAATACCAAAAGAAGTTCAAAGTTTTTCGCCCCCTCCCCTCTCTCTCTCTCTCTCCTCTCTATCTCCTCTCTCGCTCTTCTCTCTTCTCTCTCTCTTCTCTCCCTAGCTCTTCTCTCTCACTCTTCTCTCTCTCTATCTCTACTCTCTCGCTCTTCTCTCTCTCTCTCTCTCTCTCTCTCTCTCTCTCTCTCTCTCTCTCTTTAACTGTAAGCTTCTAATCCTGTCATCATTTGATCTACTTTTTTTGTTTGGAAGCAGACGTGGTAAGTACGAGTATTATGAGGTATAATACGAGTAGTTCATCATAATCAGTTCATTTACTGCTTGACAATTCAGGGATTACTACAAAATATTAATTCAACTTATAATTATATATTATATTATATATTTTATTCTAATTGAAGATTCCATCGCAAATTAAATTCAAGCACAGTTACCGTTAAAGAAAATTGAACTCTATTTGGTGGGCACTTGAGAAAAGTGCTTCTTAGCGTTTAGCCAACAACCGAATTCGGTAATACCAACTTACAATGAAAGTTAACGGCTGCCTATTATCGTTATCATCAAGATAAGTACTGTTTGAGAGTCCCTTAGCGAGCCTTACCTAATTGCCCTACATGTATTTACCATTTTCATTTGGAAACGAAACATCCACGTAGAAAATGTTTTTAAGGTCATTAGTTTATTGTTTTTATTTTATTTTTAATTTCAACATGGAGAATTATCCAATTAAACTGATATCATTTTTATGTTTCGAAATAACCACAAGTTTTTTTTTTACTTTTACCAGACTACCTACGCATGTTACTTATATCATATCATAATATTATAAATATGTTTTTTAATGTAACCCACATAATATTGAATGTACCTACTGTAGGTTCATGAAAATTAATGTAACATAATAATAATACCTACACAAACTACTTTTTTTCCACTTTACTAGTTAGGTACAAGTAGTCACTACTTCGTTAAGCATAATAAGTTTTTTTTAATTACTTTTATAACTTTATTCAAAACATTTTTTATTACATTTTTTTTTTAATTTCATTAAAATAGTTTTTAACGCTTCCGTGGTCTAGTGGTTCAGAGCTTGGCTCTCGTCCCGGAGTTTTAATACAACTTATAACATAAACTACTTGCACTTTTTAATACATGACAAGACGTACCCTCTCATGGACTATCCAACAAAAAATAATTATTCAAATCGTACCAGTAATTTCTGATATAAGCGCGTTTAAACAAACAAACTCTTCCGCTTTATAATATTAGTATAGATTAGGCTTGAAATTAGATTTCAGTTAGAAAGCTACCTTATATAACTCTAGAGGTTAAACGTAATCCACTGCCGATAAAATATATTATGCATAGAAGCATTCAATAAAAGTTTTTTTCCTTAAAGCTGTACAAAGAAATATTCATATAGGGGCCAAGGAAATCTCGACCTTACGCCTACATATTTAGACTCTGTATTCTATCATGAATAATAAATTGTCGCGAACCTGCAAGCCTAAGTAACTGAATAAGAACCAACGCCCCAAACTCTACGATACAAACTTTCGATTTGCAAGATTTGCGAAAACGCTGGCGGCTCTGTGGTAAGGCTGAGTGCATATGATAGAATATATATCGTTATATTATAATATTATTACTCTCATTTCTAAGTGCTTTAAATTAATTGAATAATACATTTACTATAATAACTGAAGAGATTTATTATTATTATTTATTATTATTTTTATTCAAAAAGGAACAGCAAACAACTACACTATGCATATAAATAATATAATTTAAACATATAAAATAAAAAAATAGTGAAGCCCACAGCACTGTCCACAGGTTACCAGAAATCATACACAATAAAAGCTAGGGGGCAAACAATTCATGCGTAACAATCTAACAATTAAGTGTAAAAAATAAAATTATTCAGTACTAGAAAGGACTATTTTAATCATGCATTAAGTGCTCTGAATAAATTATATCGAAATTGTGATACAGAATTTGCAAAAATATCAATATTTTCAAAGTTGGTGTTGTACGTTACAACCATTCGTCGAATTGGTGAGCGTTCACCACTGTTAGTGCGACAGGTACTCACAGCAAACAATTTGCCTGCACGCACCTGTCGCCTATGGACAGTTCTGGGGACCGCATAACACAATACATTATTTAGATCTATGCAATCAAATTTGTTATGAATGATGTTATAAAGAATTATGCCTTCGAGCTGCTTACGCCTTGAAAATTGTGTCAAGTCCGTATTTATTGGTCATAAGATTGTGTTTGGATATTTAGTTTAAAGTTCACAAGCTGAAAAACTTAATAATAAACGTATAAGTAACATGCGAAATAAAAACTTTTTTACAGAAAAAAAGTAATTTACATAATCTAAAATATACTCCAGACTAGTGTTTTATATTAATCATAATGTTATATGTAATATCATAATGGAATAATCTTAATTAAATTACAAAATAATTTGAGAAATAAAACATTTGACATAATTACACTGCCAAAGTACGCATGGCGAAACAAAATTACCCAACGTAATTAGATTTTTGTTAATTTTAGAATATTCTACTTCATTTATGTTTGTTTTACTTTTATTGCTTTTAATCAACGCATACAATTTACGAGATACACAGACGTTAAAAAAGTTCAACCATAAAATAAACCATTAGTTCCAAACGATAATTACATAAAATGAACTTAAACAAGGACTTTAGGAGTAATTTTAGATAACAAACCATAAAATTATTAATAAAAATTGTAAATAGGCACTTTAACTTAAACGCAGGCGATTAAAATGGAGGCCTATAAATATTAAATTATGTGCAATTTATATATTTTTACAATTCCTTTTTTTTAACACATTTATCTGTCTGAGCTTGGGCCTTACTCTTCAAACTGATATTTCGATTTTGATTCAGAATCGATCGTGCCGCGTACTGCCGAATATATTGACGGCTGTTTATCTTTGATTCTTAGTCGATTGATATGGTCGAGAGTACAAAAAGTTACGATCTAACGATTTTTTTTATCCTGATTAGTTTCAAAGTAATCCGACATATGAATAAGAAAAAGCGTTGAGATCGAACTGATTCGATTCTCGATTGTGTTGGTAGTAAGCCTGCTGATTACAATTATAATGATATCTATAATATGTTCCCGGTACTTCGTACGCGCAAAATGAAATCCCGTAGAAACCGTACACTTTGCTGCCGTAAGAAGTAGTCTAAGTGTTATTACATTATGTGAACTACTAGCTTAAGGAATTACATTAAAATCCGTTTAGAAGTTTTTACGTGAAAGAGTAACAATCATACACATTCCATAAGCTACATATCTCCTATAATTTTAATGTAGTGTGATAATTATGGTAAAAAGAGAGAGGCGATAATGTAGTTACAAATTAAGTGATTATAAAAATAATATCATTAAAAATAAATAAAAATACTAAATAAAATAATAACATTATGTAACCGCCTTTATAATACGACACCTTCTTTGTGGGGCTTGCAAAGTAGATTTAGAAATACCTTCTCATGCTTTATGTTTTAAACTACTTTGTTGCGTTTTCGAAATAAATGACTTCCTTAGAAACATGCATACATACATACTAGTAGCTTCTTACTGGGAAAAGCTTTCAATGATAAGTATAACTGGAATAGACTTTCCTGCTGCCTTTTATTGTTTATCTCTTTGTAGAGCTGCCATAAGAAATAAAAAATTTTATGTAAAAACAAGCAAACAAGGAACAATGGCACAAAGGTACTACACCTTTGCGTCGTTGTCCCTTGTTAATTGTAATGTTAAATAAAAAAAACCTATGCCAAACAATAGTATTTTTCGATGGTATGCTAGAAAAATTCAACTACAATCGTAAAACATGTGCCACGGAACGAATATATAAAAGTAAATAAAATTTGAAGAGAGAAATCAAATCAAAATATTTATAAATAAAGTAGCAATATTTACATACAAAGAACATACCTCGAACGTTCTAGACGAAAGCACATTTGGGCGTTACCCAAGCCTTAAGCAGGGTGGAGAGAGACACACCTTATTTATTTCCGTCATAAATTATTCAATATCAATCAAAATATCAGAAGTCTAGAAAAGAATAGTCATAGTGTTTGAAACGGAAACAAATTGCTCTTATTCCCGCTGAGGAATAACTAAAATGTTGTTTTCATATTTAACTAGTTGACCCGTGCCCACTCCGTTGAGTACAAAAAAATGAAAAAAATCCATTTAAACATTCCCTGGACTTCCACGAATATTTCAAGACTAAAAATAGCCGAATCGGTTCAGCCGTTCTCGAGTTTTAGCGATACTAACGAACAGCAATTCATGTTTATATATGACTAGCTGACCCGTGCCCACTCCGTCCGTTCCGAGACTAACGAACAGCCAATCATTTGTATATTATATACCTATAATCTATATAATATATGAAGAAGATGAGAGAATATTAGGTCAGGCTGATCACCTGGAGCTTTACTGCCCAAACTGTTTCGATTTCGATTTCGATTTGATCGTGCCGCATACTCCCGAATAAATTGACGTTTGTTTTGATTCTCAGTCGATTGATATGGTCGGAAGTACAAAAAGTTACTATGTAACGATTTTCTTTATCCTGGTTAGTTTCAAAGTAATCCACCAAATAAAATACCAAAAGCCGTTGAGATCGAACTGATTCGATTCTCTATCGTGCCGGGAGTATGCCTGCTAATTGTCTTGAAATCCACGCGTCGGATGGGAATGTAAAATCTTGGGTTGCTAATTTTATTTCGTAAAGTCATGTTGGTAAGTTCCATTAGGTTATAAGGTCCTAGTGTATTGCGCAAAAACTTGGGCACTATAAAATTTATTTATGCGTAGATAGCCCGGTTTCAACGAATCCGACACGACATAAAATTGGTGTATGATCCATTTATTATTATTAACGGAAATAATAAAACCTAATTATGTAATAACTGTCATGGCGACGAAATCCAGACTTTCTTTTGAAGTATATTTTTCTAAGACAATAATTTCTAGGAACATTCTAATGAGTTCTGCTATTACTTTTGACGTTATAATTATGAAATCCTTTGACAAAAGTGTAAAAAGTTACATTATATAAAAAGCGTTGTTCTTTAATATAACAAAGTTTTTTGGAAATTTATCATCATCATCATATTAATTGATGTTCATCAGTAATGATTTCACTGCCAGGCCACTAATCTCTTTTCAAATTAATGAACTCTGTAGCGCAGTGGTTGAGTGCGTTGTTTCTTAAGCTGGACGTCGCGGATTCGAATCCCTCCGAAGGAACAAAAATAAAAGATCATGGTATATACATACAATTTTTGTATAATATAAAATAATAAGTATCGATAAATTTCCATTGTCCGGTACCTGTAACACAAGTTCTTCGGATACTTATCACGGGTTCTGATTGACGTGGTGTGGAGCGTCTATAGATATTATTATTATTAATTATGAGAAGTATACCATATACTCAATTAAAATATAAAATCCGGGTGGTAACAAGTAAATTATTAGATTTCAGAGTCGGAGTATTAATCCTATCAGACATGTGGTTCACCACTTTTTAGATACATAATAATAGAGAAGATAGATAATATACAGGCTATAATAATATTAATGAGTGATAATACTTTAGGGTGTGTATGGGCCCCATAATATATAGAGTTTAATGTGAAAGTAGCAGCGCTGAAAGAGGTACTTTTTTATTATTGTATGGAAAAATTTATAATGTTCAGGCATTTCTCATACAAACGTGAAAGTCGAAAGTAAGTCTTTCAGCGCTGGTACTTTCACAGTATACTCTACATAGGAGGCACATACACCCCCTAAATTATTATCACTCATTCATTTTACATATTGTTATAATACATGTCCTCATTTTAAAAAAATTTATTAATATACAGAATCCATTGAAAATATAAAGAATTCATTCGACTGTCATCCACAGAGCGGAATTTATTGAACTTCCTCGATCCCAATATTGCGATCCAGAACTAAGACACTAGTAAAACAAAACGAGGTCGGGATTAATAACTGTCGATATTGAAAATAAATTATGCTTTTATTGTCGTCGGTATTTAAAGTAATCTCCGATGAGCTTCGTATCGCACGATTCGTAAACTGTAGCTCGCTGAGCACGATTCACAAACAAGAGATTTTATAGAGATCTGCCGATTGTGAGTTGTTTTATTACCAGTGTTTTGCTTCCGATTCTTTTTGCCCGGCGGCCGAAGTTATGTTATCTATGCATAACTTTGTAAATTTATTTGGCTTGATAAGTGTTATATGTAACAAGCAAAATTTTTATACTGAGCCGGCACGATTCGTCAACTGTAGATCGCCATGCACGATTTATAAACAGGTGAATTTTTAGAGTTCTGCCGATTGTGAGTTGTTTTATTACCAGTGTTTTGCTTCCGATTCTTATTGCTTGGCTGCCGAAGGGTTATGTTTTTCGAGTAAGCATATTTAATGTATCTATGTATAGGTTTGTAAATTTATTTGGCTTGAGAAGTGTTTATACAAGCAAAATTTTTATATTGAGCCTGCACGATTCATCAACTGTAGATCGCCAGGCACGATTTACAAACAGGAGATTTTAAAGAGTTCTGCCGATTCTTTTTGTCCGGCTGCCGAAGGGTTATGTTTTTCGAGGAAGCATATTTTATGCACATAATTTTTTATATTTATTTGGCTTGAGAAGTGTTGTATATAGAAGCTAAATTTTTATTATGAGCCTGCACAATTCGTCAACAAGTCAAGGGTTATGTTTTTCGAGGAAGCATATTTTATGCACATTATTTTTTATATTTATTTGGCTTGAGAGATATAATAAATGATACGCGAGATCTAAAACTATTGGAAAATAGGAGAAATAGCAAAAAATTTAAATTTAATATAAAATGTATAAAAAATATGCAACATTTTTCATCTCCTCGTACTAGAATAAAAACATAACTATTTATTTAACATCCATAAGACTGCTAGCAAATACACAATTTACATAGATACAACATGGAATTTCTGATACCATAAGGAACTCAAACGCAGAAATGACAGCATCTCACTTCCAACTTGGCATACAGTATGAAACAGTTAAATTACTCCGGAACACTGAGTGTTAGTAAATGACACACACATCGGCCTTTGTAGTTACTAGACATGTCAGCCACAGACACTCACGGACAGACACTAGCCTATTGTTGGATAAACTTCCATAATAGTTACAGATGCAACTGAAGCTGAACTAGTACACCAGATAATTTCAGTTTTTATGAGAAAAGTCCGAGTAAATAGAAATAAAAAAAAAATTGCCGCCTTCATCAGTAAATCCATGAAGTCACTCATAACTGCTTCAAAGACATACCTAATATACAGGTTGATTCACAGTTCATATATTAAGCCGAATATAGTGTGAAGAGAATGACGCGTAGAGCATTTTTTGTTTTGGCACCTCATATAAATTAAATAATATATCTCAAAAATTACCACAAAGAGCTTACTATGCTGGGGCTCGCGTGCTCTAGGCTATTATATATGAGATGTTAGAACAAAAAGTGATCTACGCGTCATTCTCTTCACACTATATAGACCATATTATATGAACCATACCACTTTTTTTGTGTTTGACGAAAAAAAAGATAAAACATTTCTGTAATAAGAAAAAGTAGTAAATTGGTGTAAAATAAGATATGCCAAAAGTCATAGTGACTGCTCTATTTATACCCTGTATAGACACACAAACAGAAGCAATTAGAAAAGTTATTGCAACTAGAAATTAATTCTCCCCGAAAGTGTATCGGGGAAACAACAAACACATTTAAACAAACATCGCGAAGTTAGCATTAACAAGAAAAACTAGACGGGTCCATAGCGTGGAGTAAATGGAAAAGAAAGTTTGCAACACAAATAATTGATTCGGTGCCCTGTCGTCAAGGAAGTCTCAGTTCTATTTAAGTTTCCTAAAAGGAAATGAAAGGAAATCAGAACCCATGCCTTTGCAGCCTTTATCGAAACTTATCGGAATATTCCCTAGAAGAAATGCCAGGAAAGCGTTTTATTAAATCGACTTCAAGAGAAAACCAACATTTCATTCATTGTCTTCGCCATCTTATTATTCATGAGGATCTTTTTAGAATCACATACTTTACTTCTTCTAATGCTTCGTTTCTATTATTATAAAAATTGTTTTAGGATGGCTTCCGTGTTCCTGTACGTACCCTTTTACGAGAACTAGAGGATATAAGATGTCAACAGATAAATTCACAAAAACAAATTTCACTAAAAATAAATTTATTTATGTATTTAAACAAAAGTTGGATTTAAGTTAACTATACATATAAATATTATTTTTCCTCTTAGATAAAAAAAATGTTGAGACAGTTTGACAAACGGCAACGTAGACTGAAAAATCAGAATTTAAGAATTATCAAAAATACTTTCAACACACCTTCGTGTGGAGACACAATCTTGAACCGTGCCAAATTTCAAACTCATCCATTCTTACATCTCATACAATTCAATGTTATTTCTTCACTTGTTAATATAAAAAAAAAAAAAATAGACTTACATTTTTATATCAGTTATATTAACTTTAAACATTAATAATGCCTCCCAAACCGGTTCGGTGACGGTGGCCGCTTTCATTGAAACCAGGCCAGCTACGCAGGAGTTATTTTATAGCGCCCAAGTGTGTGCGCAATACACAGAAGCACTCTCTCTCTTCCTTTACACTTGTATGTCTTGAAAACATCAGGCGCGGGACCGACTTTTTACATGCCCATCCGACGAATGGATCATCTTTCTTGTCAGAAAATCAGGTGATCAGCCTGCATTGTCCTAACCAAAATTGAAAACATCATTTTTTGTTGTTCCATCGCGGGAATCGATCCACGACCTCCTAGTCGAGAACTAGGCTTTAAACCACTAGACCATAGAGGAGTTCTGTTCTTTAAACATTACTGTACCTATACCAAACTATAAAGTAAAAATACAATGTGAATATTCCTTTACGATAATGAAGAAGCAAACAGTATATTACTCGCAACTGCCGCTACAATATTTACTGCACCAGTAAATATTTTGGGTAGAAATGCCAAACATGAGGGGTAATTTCCAAATCTGTATTATTCTCTGATATTCTTTTGATATCCTATTTCGAAAATATTACACCGATAATACCAATCCAGTGGGGTGTGAGCTCATTATCCTGTCATATACACTCCATGTGCTGACATTGTAACGAAAGAATACCCCATTCCCCTATGTCGAGTATGGGGGTTTTACACAATGCACTAATCACCTACAGGGGCTTGTCACGTAAATGACACAAATGCAACCGATTAGGTAAGTGACAGCCAAATTACAAAATTGCAGTTTACAACAGTCACTTGTTAGACTGGAAATATGATGAGCGGCGAAATATACCGTTTCTGCCACAGCAACGATTACAATATAATACATTCTGTGAATAAATGATTGATATACTTACATGTCGCAGTCATCTGATTGAATCTGCTTTGGTTACTTGATGGCGTCTAACAGCTCGTACAGATATCAATGTGTTGATATATTTTTTGAATTTACTTTAATGTGCGTTATAATAGTACTCATTTGGAAATATAGAAGTTTAATTAAAAAATATAAAATGGCTGTACTAGTTTTGGATTCCAAAATTTGTTGGTAAAACAGTATTCAATACGCGATAGTCATCCAATTAAATAGCAGATTCAATCAGATGACTGCGAAACTAATTTTAATTTGTAATGTTGTTGATAAGGTCGGCTTAATCTTTATGATGTATGGCCTTAATAAAATAAAGATTTAAAAACGGTTACAATATGACACATTGTATAGTTTTCTTTAGGCTGTCCTGAAACTCCCGATCTGTGAAAATTCAGAGTGCTTTAAACAAATATCTACGGTACTTGAAAATCAACACACGAGTGTTGAGTTATCATATTTGACATTGACATATGACTCGAAGTCCTTGTGTCCGATTTTCAACTATATTGTATTAGCCCAGAGTCCCTATTCTCAGTGTCCTATTTTTTTCGGACTTCCGGATTTATAATCATTATTGTTGTAGCCTTAAAATGTCTAAGTTACACGAAAGTATTTTTATTATACGAAGACTAATTTACTTTAATATACTTAAGGGAGTTTACTTTTTTAAATGATATTATTATTTGAATGTCTTAAAATTATTGTAGGTTTGAACGGATAAGTTAGTGAGTTAATTCAACGAAAATGATATATTCAAATATTTAAGGAGCTAATAAAATAAAATACACTAGATTTTAAGTGATGTAGGTATGCGCCAAAACTAGTATAATTGAAACACAATTTACTCTCGACTTATTTAATTTCATTACCTCGTTATACTTTTTCGCGACATTATTGACAGAACCTATAAATGCAGATCCATATACAAATTTAAATCAGTTTAATATTTGAGATCTCTAATTGATACTACAAAATATATTCCTATAAATGGAAACCTATTAAGGTTTCCATTTATAGGACGTTTTCAGTTTGCTGCCAAATTAGCAATGGCTTTAAGTTATCAACGTTGTTATTTTACCAGTGACTAATTAATTAGGTGCTGCAATTTCGTCTTATTGAGAGCCGCTTTTATATATTGCTGCAAACATTTCATCTCTGATATTATTGTGATGAAATTGGTTTAAACAAAAAATATTTATTATTTTTTTGTCCAGTCCAGTTATAATAACTAGATATGATTATACTAGCTTTGCTATAATACCTATTTATTAATATATTTTTATTCGTAAATGTACCTGCCAAATACAATATGTACCTATAGCAAAATATGTAAGTACAAAATATAACTAGGTACGTTTAAAAAAACCAATTTTATGTAGTTTCAGTGCGGCTAATTTTAGACCAGGGTCGATAATTTTTAAAACCAAAAAAAATAATAGTAGGATGAAACCCATTAGAAAAGGAGGGGAATATTATAAAAATGAAAGGAAAAATAATTTACGGGTGATCTGAGGTCGGGAAGGGGATGGGGGTGAGTTTTTAAGGGTAAAAAACGGTTTTTCTCGATTTCCAGCAAAACTAAAAGTCCTATTGAAAAAAGTCAAATGGCAAAGTTGTAGGTAATAAAAAGATCTAAAACTTTTGTATTTACACTTTTTTCACATAACCTCAAAATTTATGTGAAAAATCCAAAAAACCAAGTTTTTGATTTCTTATTTTTATCTTTTACAAAAACTTTTTCTTAACGAAATTTGGTGAAAACTTACCTTTTTATGTCCCAAATACGCTGTAATTTATTTGATTAAAAATATTTATTTTTTCACCTTATTTGGAATTAATATCGAAAAAACACCCTAATTTTCAATCGAAAATTGTCTTTACAGATTATCAGTATGGATGAATCTGTTTGCATCATACGATAGAATAGAATAGAATAGAATAGAATTCATTTATTTCCAAGAAATTTGTACAATCAGGTCTTACAATTATTTAGTTGAGCTCTAAATTTCTGCCTCTTGGGCGTGGAAATATTGTTAGAAAATTGTGCATGCTAAATTATCAATTAATGTTAGGTACATGCATATTTCATAATCACTTAAAAATATTACAAATTCATTTTGTCCAGGACTAATCTTTTAAATACATAATATTTTATTTAAAATGGTAAGTGCATTACTTTAACAAGCTTATAGTTTATTTTTATTTTATTATTTCATTGTAATATAATATTTAATTAATCAATTTCAGCAACCCAAAGTAGGCTGATTTTTTTTTTTTTTCTAACTGTACTGAAAACCAAAGAGGATGATCTACCAATCACAATTTTAATTTTAATACCTACATACCATAGTTTAATAATTCTTATGTCACATAATCTAATACTCATAGTCACATACAATTTCATAACTACCATACTGTTATATTAACTTGATATTATACATTTTGTTACAATAAAATGTTAATTATAGTGTCTAACTGTCAAAACAATATCATCACAAGTATAAATTGAATGTCAGTTGGATTTATTAAATAATTGAATTGAATGTTAGATGTCCTACAATAATAATTAAATGTCAGTATTAAAATAAATTACTTAATAAAATATCATCTTAATACAAAATGTCAATTACAGTACTTAGTGATTAAATTTTAAAATTGGCATTTAAGTATACCTACAAATAATACCAATACATTTTAATTACTATTACAATGATTAACCTTTTTCTTATTATTATTTATGTTCTAAAAACTCATTTATTGTGTAAAAACATTTTTCAGTAAGCCAGTTGTATAGTTTTTTTCTAAATAAGTTAGAGGTTAGTTCTTTTAAGTTCTCAGGCAATTTATTATATATTTTTATAGACATACAGTAGCTGGTTTTACTAAAAAATGTTGTTTTTGTAATTGGTAGTACCAACTTGTTCGGATATCTTGTATTTATATTTAGAACTTCTGATTTTTTTGTGTAAAATTCACCCATATACCTTCGAACAAACAAACTAATTTCGAAAATATATAAACATGCTAAGGTAAGTAATTTTAATTTTTTGAATAGGGGTCTACATGATTCAATGGGTTTAACTCCACATATAGCTCTGATACACTTTTTTTGTCCAATAAATAATCTTGATATGTCCACTGAGTTGCCCCATACTATCAGCCCATACCTAAGAGCAGACACCACAAATGCATGATAAGCAGTTAATGCAGTCTGTGTGCAGGTTGTGTTTTGTAGGCGATTAAGCAGATAAACAAATTGGTTAATTTTCTTGCACGTCATTTCAATGTGTGGTTTCCACGATAGGTTATTATCAATACTGACGCCTAGAAATTTCACAATATGCGACTCCTTTATTTCATGTTTATTGTATGTTATACATAGATCTTTACCTTTATTACCTTTGTTATAGAATTGCATATATGTGGTTTTTTTAGCATTAAATTTTAAATCATTATAGTCCATCCATTCAATAATGTCATTAACAGCTTTATTAATTTCTATGTTATATGTCAAATCGTTTATATTCTTAACTATTATGGAAATATCATCTACGAAAAGTGTACAGTCATGCGAAATAATACTAGGTATGTCATTTATGTATAAAATAAAGAGAAGAGGACCCAGAACACTTCCCTGTGGGACTCCTTTAGTCTTTACTCGGCTATCTGAATTAAATGACACTATTTCTTGTTTATTATTAGTCTTAGTAATTTTTACATACTGTGTCCTGTTAGATATATAGCTTTCTAACCATTTATTTGCTAGTCCTCGTATACCGTAATGCTCACATTTGTCCAATAGTAGTTTATGGTTTACATGGTCAAAGGCCTTAGTCATATCAAAAAACACTGCCGATACCGCGATTTTATTGTCAATACACTCTGCTAATTTTTTTATCAATGAAAAACATGCCAGCATAGTTGATTTCCCTTTCTGAAATCCATACTGTTCCTTACTTAGAATTTTATTTTTCACTATAAAAGACATAAGTCGCTTGTGCATAGCTTTTTCAAAAATTTTCGATATTATTGGGATCAAGGTGATGGGTCTATAATTATTTATATCTTTCTTATTTCCACCTTTATATAAAGGAGTTATAATTGATGTTTTGAGTTTGGTCGGAAAATTACCCTCTTCAAGTGATAAATTTATCAGGTATGTCAGAACTTCAGCTAGTTCAGATGCACAGTTTTTTAGTACCTTTGTAGAAATTTCATCATACCCTGTGGAGTATGAATTTTTTAACGATTTGATTATTGATATAATCTCATTTTCGGTAGCTGGTTCTAAGAAAATTGTATTTTTATTTTGTGTAAGTGTGTATATGTTTTTATTAGTTTTTACTTTAATTGTTTGTTCTTCTTTAGTTGTATTTAAAAATATATTATTTAGCATATTTGATATTTTTCTTGGATTTTTTATGATTTCATTTTTGTAATTTATTTCATCTATAGTATTTGTATTTTTCGTATTATATTTATTTCTATTAATTATTTTCCATGATGCTTTACATTTATTATTTGCATTAAGAACATATCTTTTATAACAATTTTTTTGAGCAATATATATACACCTTTTTAAAATTTGTGAATATTTTTTGAATTTAATTTTACTATCCGTAGTCTTATTTTTATAATATTGGAATCGAAGCTTTCTTTTCCTCATACATGATATTTTAATACCCTTAGTAAGCCACTTTACTTGTATATCGGATGCTTTTATTTTACGCTTTATTGTAGGAAAACATAAGTTATAGACAGTTATAATAATATCGTAAAATTCATTAAATGCTTCTTCCAATTTCGAATTCTGATACACATTTGACCATGTCAAATTTTTTATATGCTTTTTAAAACTATTTATATTTTGTATACCTAAATCCCTTCGAAAAATAAAGCTATGCATCGGCAAAATGTTTTTTATAGGTATCGATAAAAATTGAGCAGTATCATGATCAGACAATCCCAAAGGTCTTATTTCACCTATGGCATTTACCATATTGCTTAGACATAAGTCTATACAAGATTTTTGTCTAGTTGCGGAATTTATGTGGTTAATAATATTATAGTTATTTAATAAGTCAATAAATTTATTTTTATGTTTAGTGTTTTTCAAAATGTCAATATTAAAGTCACCTACGATTACAATATTTTGCATGTCCCTATTTCTTAATTTATATAAAAGCATGTCAAATTTATTTAAAAATTGCGTAAAATTCGATTTTGGTGTTCTGTAAATGCATATTATAATCAATCTGTATGCCTGTATTTTCAACGCGCAACACTCAAATACATTTTCTGTGCATAACTCATTAGCAATATCGAATGTTATACTCTCTATATGTTTTTTAACCAGAATACAAACACCGCCACGCTTTTGTTTCGATCTGCAATAAGCCGTTACTGTCTTATAACCTACTATATTAATGTTATGGATGTCTTCAGTATACAGAAATGTTTCAGATAGACATAAAACATCAACATTTCTACCTTTTACTGAAAGTTCATGTAATGCTACATTTAATATATCACTTTTATTTAAGACCCCAGCTATATTTTGATGCATCAAACAAATATTATCATTGGACTCGAAAAAATGTATCAGCTGCTATTTTATCATTAATTGTGCTTTCATAGTTGTCATAATTGTTATTAGTAGTTTGTTTATTTTTTATTATTTTAGGTATAGGTTTAAAGTAGAATAATATATTTCTCTGTTTCTTATTTTTTGTTATGCTGGTTTGGTCATGGAATAATATTTTTTTGTTACCGGGTGCCAGAAATGTTTGTTCGTAATATATTGAGTCAATAAGAATATTTATTTTATAGCATAAGTAATTAATGAAATGTTGTCTGTTAACAAATAAATTGCTTAGATTTAAGAATAATGAATTTTTATAATTTTTACATGTCAGTTGGAGTAATTTATTAAGTTTATAGCTATTTAAGTAAATATTGTGAACTACGCTAGTGACAATAACTGTAGTATCACTATGGTATTTTAGGAAGTAACCTAGATCCATTAAAACTTTATAAGGATTTTTGTCATGTTCACCTATACACAATATTATTTTATCTTTTGAGTTTAATTTTATATTATTAAATGTTTTTACTAATTCGTCACTACTGGCATTTGGTTTTACAAATGAAAATACTTCATATTTTTCGTAGTTGCTGTTTAAACGTGATTTGATCAATGATGACGCTATGTTGACACATTGTTGACCTCCAAGTATCATTATTCTCCTTTTTTTATTTGATGTTATTTCTTTATTTTCACTTAAGCTTTTATTTTCTTCGTTTTGCTTTAATATTATATCGGATGTCGATGGTGGTTTATAACATTTATTATTTTCTAAGTTACTTGTACTGGGCGTAATATTATTTGGTTGAGGAGTCCTATTCCTTTTAGTATTTTGAGAAGGGGTAGATTCTGTGTAATTCAAATCAAGTTTTCTTTTTGGTAGGCTCACAATCTGTAGATTTCCCTTCCTTTTCTGTAAGTTATTTTTGGGCGTATTATTTCTAGGGCTTGTACAAACATTTTTAAGTATTTCTATTTGGTTTTTTTGTTCAGACAATTGCTTTTTTAATGTACCTATTTCGTCCGATAAATTAATAATTTCAGAATGTGCACTTTCTAGTTCTAGTTTTAGTCTAGCAACCTCATCTTTTAATTCATGCACGTGATCCGTGTGTCCTATAGTAGATATGTCTGGTAGACTTTTTGCACTTATTTCAGAATCTAAGGAATCTAGAGATTCATCATTTTCAAGGCAAAATGAGTTGTACATTCTGTTTTGTTTCTTAGTCCTTAGAGTTATATTATTTGATTCCATTTTTTTAATTAATTATAAATTCAATTCAATGTCAATTCAGTAAAATAAAATATTCAGTCTTAATAATATGATTAATTCATTCATGTGTCAGTTGTATTAAAGGATATTCTTCAGATATTCAAGTATTTCAAAGCACAATTATAATTAGTTTAAAAGTCTCTGTCCACTAATAATATATTATATTTTTCTTATTATAGTATACTTTTTATAATTCCAATATTTCCTCTTCTTAATGTTCTTTGCTTCATCTACATAATAATATAAGAAATAACAAAATGTCTATGGTTGGCTGTCATTTATTCCTTATATGTCATTTGTCAATGTCATAACCATATGTTTTTATTTTTGTACTTGTAGCAATTAAATGTCAAGTTGTTTTATAAATATAGTTATTTCTAGACTATATTTTTGAAAATATTTGAATTTTTGAATGTCCAACGGTGGTATCAAATATCTATGTGTCACCAAATTTGGAGTATGTGTAATTTCACAAGTTTAAGTATGTTCAATTCCACTATTACTTGTAGGTATCTATATACTATGTGAAATTATGAATTTTAGTAAGTACTTTTCACACAGTTATTATGAATTTCCTATTTTTATGGTGAACAAATGGTAGGCTTATGAGTGTATTTACTCACTTGAGTTTATTTAGTCTTCTATGTGTTTCTGAGTGCAGCAAACAATATATGTCACTAATTGGTTGGTAACTAAGTAATTTCACTTGTAGTTATTTAGTTTTTTGTACTTTTGATAATTTAAAATAAACTTTTTCATCAGACCAGTGTTTACTGTACAGTTGACAGCTGTCAAATATCACGATAGTACGATTTACATTTATATTCAATAATCACGATAGTACGATTTACATTTATATTTATATATAATGAAATTTTCTATGACATAAATGTAATTACCATTAAATAAATTAACTTTTTAATTGAAACTAATTGCAGCAATCACATTTTTTAGATGACATTATTTATAATAATTAAAAAAAAAATTCGAATTCAAGTTTTTTTTTATTTTTTGCATTTTCTGAGAAGATTTACTGTAGTAACATATATTTTTTTTTCACCATCGGAAAGTAAAGATTTCAACAAACAAAAACCATACCAACTTTTTGAAAAAAGCTGATATTTTGACGGGTGAATTTTCGATTGAAAATTAGGGTGTTTTTTCGATATTAATTCAAAATAAGGTGAAAAAATAAATATTTTTAATCAAATAAATTACAGCGTATTTGGGACAAAAAAAGGTAAGTTTTCACCAAATTTCGTTATCAAAAAATTGTAAAAGATAAAAATAAAAAACCAAAAACTTGGTTTTTTGGATTTTTCACATAAATTTTGAGGTTATGTGAAAAAAGTGTAAATACAAAAGTTTTAGATCATTTTATTACCTACAACTTTGCCATTTGACTTTTTTCGATAGGACTTTTAGCTTTGCCGGAAATCGAGAAAAACCGTTTTTCACCCTTAAAAACTCACCCCCATCCCCTTCCCGACCTCAGATCGCCCGTAAATTATTTTTCCTTTCATTTTTATAATATTTCCCTCCTTTTCCAATGAGTTTCATCCTACCATTTTTTTTTCACTTTTTATTATTTTTAAAGGCTTCTAGAAACCCTGGTCTATTTGGGAGTTTTCCACTTTTGCGTTTATTATTGACTCTCGGCACAAAAATGAGGTGGAAATTATAAATATGGTGTGTGTCAGTCTGTCTGTACTCTGTAGCATCGTAACTACAAAACGGATTTATCTTTTACGTAGGACACTAAAAAGTAAAAAATAAAAATAAATAGTTTCGTTTAAAAACCGACTTCGACAACTAAAAAGCATAAAATAATACTAATATTCTTTTTAGAGTCGGCCTCAGCTAAAAGAACAACATCCTAAAGTTGCTGACTTCAATATCACCTTTGCTTTTTTATATTATGATAGCGATTCTAAATTACTTTATTTACTACAAAAGAAGATATTATTATACACGTTTCAAATTCTAACTGTTGCAGCGAAAAATGTATTCTTCTAATGTAGTCAATAAAGGTCAACTTTGAATGATTCTATGAATTCAGCGACGCGTCTCGTTTCGTTACCGATCACACTTCGATATTTTACAGAAAATTGCATTATCCTATCGTTCTGTTTATTTACGTATCTGAACAGAGTGTAGGTGAATATTAAAAGGCCAAAGCGTACTTTGGTTATGGGGAATGGCCAGACGGGTATCACTGTCGGCCACTGTTTGGCCAGACGGCCTGATTTATTAATTAGTTCGATCAATTTCACCCTTTGTCTACGATCACGGTGCAATTTTGATTGGTATTTCAATTAATTGATAAATATAGAGTGTAATATTGTCAGATGGGGCGTGATGACTTCTAGATAAAAATCGCAAGTGCTATCCGAAAGTAAATAAAATCAAATAGTAGGTACCTATTTAAATAAATAAATATGAAAATTAGGAGTAGAGAGGGAAGGAGTAATGGGAAAATATACAATCCAATTAGTTATCGAACAATCTCATTTATTTCGCTAGGCACAATTTTACTTTTCACTTGGGGATGACCGCACAGACTGCAGCCTTATGTATAAATGCGGACTACAACCATATAGCATAAAACACTGCACTATAAAATATTATATTAATCGATGTATATAATATATGATGATCGTATAACAATTTGTTCGACTTAAAAATGTAGACTTTTTAAGTCGAACAAATTGTTATACGATTGCAATACGATCCGAATCTTAATGAATTTACTATATTCGGTGAACAAATAAAAATATCACATAGGCAAGAGGCAACATAGATACTGAATTATGAATGTATTGTTTCATTATCATCCCAACTGAGTTGTTTCTTTGTTTATCC
Organism: Celastrina argiolus; assembly: GCA_905187575.2. Taxonomy (NCBI): domain Eukaryota; kingdom Metazoa; phylum Arthropoda; class Insecta; order Lepidoptera; family Lycaenidae; genus Celastrina; species Celastrina argiolus. The sequence continues at coordinate 11,691,657 of LR994589.1, forward strand.
CTACTCTATATAAAGCCATTAAGTATAATAAAACACTGCACATTTTCGAATTTAGAGCCCAAATCTCAACAAATGTTTTATTTATTTTATTTATTATACATAATATTATGTTAAGTATACATTGAACAACACCGCTTGTGCAGGTATTCTCTCTTTATGTTACATAATTTATAACATTAGTAATTTGCCTGAAAGATTTACAAACATCCATTCGTCTATTCTCACAAACTTAAATTTAATAGTAGTAGAATTATCATATGGATTTCATCAGTTTGGGGAAATGTGAAAATAGCGGTGTCACACTTTTAACCTGACAAATGACCGCTGAATTTATATTCTATTTTAACAACGACATATAGGAACTGCAGGGCCCTGATTATAGCTATTATCACTTTCGAAGTTCGAAAACAATATGTATGGAATTTGACATAAGCTTCGCTAAGTGACGTACGAATTCGCTTGTCACTTAGAGATTCTTATGTCAAATCTCATACATTTTTGTTTTTGAACTTCGTAAGTTATAATAGCGATCGCATATTGAATTAGGGTCTGAATTTTTTTCTTTATCTATGCCCGCTCTATAGAGAGAGATCAAGCGATTTTTTTGTGTAGTAGCTTTAGCCATGGAAACACCACATTTTTGGGATAGTAACTAGCCTCAAACATCAATCTGTACATCCTCACAAACTTGATGTATAAATTTATCATAGCAGTATGTGCATTGTACCTACTGTAACAAATTTAAACTGACAAAACGTAAGCAGGGCATGAATTATGAGCTTCTTTCACTCCTGGGAAATTATAGTTCCTTGTAGCAACGTTAACTCACCTAGATACTGGTTAGTAAGACAAGTTCTAAATAAATTATTCTCCTGCAAATTGAAAAATATTCAATTGAGATTTCGAAGAATTTCTCTAGAATTTTATTCAAAATATGTATATTTATTGCTTTTATCTTGTTATGCTTATGTGGAAATATTTTTAGTAAACATTGTTTCAACTTTCAATCCACACTGTTTGTAAATCATTTATTTGAATTTAATTAATCTAATGTTGTAATGGAGTTTAGATTTTTTTTAATCATAATGAGTATTGCTATAATATAATTTTATAAATGGCATTAGTACAATATTATATTACTAGTTCACTTTTATTTTATTGAAATGATTGTATTGTTTAATTTAATCAATACTTATAATAACAATAATAGTATCTACGGACGCTTCATACCACGTCAATCTAGCCCCGTGCTAAGTATCTGAATAACTTGTGTTACAGATACCAGACACCGGAAATATATTTAATAGTAGAATTAAGCGCACTAATATAATATTCGATATGTAAGTTAAAAATCCTCGTATTTGAGTGAACTTGTATAAATAAATAAATAAATATTTCTAAAGACGATGATGCTGCATAGACAAAAAACTTTAAAAACGTTTAAATCCGCAGTTTCAGAAGCGTATTTAATACAAATAAAGGCTTGTCAGAGGAAACTACAAACTTAGCCGCGGACCGCTCCTATTGTTCTGGAAAATAAACTCGCCTCCCAAATCACTGACCATAAAAAACGGAGCTATATTAAACGCGAAATACGAATACTGAGAAACTGGAATGGAGTTTTAAATGTTATACTTCATAATGAGTAAGCACTGTTAAGGATGTTAATTAAAAAATAAACTATACACAATTTTTACTAAAAAATCTAAGTAAATGTCACGGCATACTTTCGTTGGGCAAATTTTTCCTTCATATTATATCTGATCGATTTTTTGTGTGACGTAAGTAGTTTAGACGCTATGATGGAACAAACACCATACAATGTGAATAGTCATGGGCGCCGCGACGCGCCTCGCTGATTTTGAGGATCCAACTCTCAGGATCTAGGGCGTCTTTTTCTATGAAAATGGTGACATTTTCCATTTTTGGCCACATTTTTGACCATGTAGGTCATTTAGCGAGCTAGTAGAAGAATATTTCTATTACTCGAACGGGACTACTTGATAGTACGCTCACATACGCGCCGAAAATCTCTGTACTAAGATTTGTATGGATTTTGCACCGCAGCGACTGCAGACGATGATCGTTTTCGATGACCACCACGCCGACGTGGCGCTGTCGCCGTCAGAAAATTTTACTCGTGACAGACAGAGATCATAATATGTGGACGGACATTAAAACGGGCTGATCATTAAAAATGAGTACGCTCAGTCGAAAGGTTTGAAGTTAAACTATAAAAAAAATTAAGTGCCCCCCCCAATTTTTAAGCAGTCAACGAACTGATGATGAATAATTAATTATAGTTAAAAACATCCGCGATCACGTCAGTTTACAAACAGAAAAACTAAGAAAAAATTAAAATCGGTTCATCCGTTGGAGCTACAATGCCACAAAAACAAACACACAAAACATAGGCAAACTTATAACCGCTCAGTTTATGTCGGGGTTAAAAATACGAATAGAGGGGTCTGGTATTTTTAACTCCCGACTTTTGAAGTCCATAAAAAATGTATGAAAAAATATCCAAGATTTCGCGTGTGTACAAATAGGTTGTCTAGATCCGGCGCCGACGAATCTGTTCAAGGCTCCAGGGAAATAATTGTAGCCTGATTGTAACGTTATGAAATTTTTGTGTGCTACACAACGGTCGTTATAAATGGTTGCGCTTCCACCCTAATGTTACGGGAAACGGGTTTAAGCTAAATTAAAAAACCTTTTCTATTGTGATAACTTTTACCCTAGGGCGAAGCGAAAAGGAGGGATATTATTTTGACCTGTGTTTGGCTATGGTTCATCTGTTTCTTTATTTCCATAACTTCTACTATTATGATAATTTTACAAATGAGGTGTCGTTGGAAGCCTCTTGACCGTCCGCTGGTTATAGACGTGAAGCCTATATCCAGCGTCACTTCGACGTCACGTTATAATGGCTACAGCGCCTTCTAGGAGACATAAAAAAAAATTACGGTATCATGTGGGGTATATGAAAGAGATTTGCCAGTACATATTTTTAAATATGTAAATATTATTAGCTATTTCTCACAACTTTGCTTGAAATCACCTGATATTTGCAAGAATTTATTAGAGCGTGTTTTCAGTAGTCGAGTTTTAGTTTTGTTAACTTCATTTTGTTGACTTATGTCGAATCACACTGACATTATAATCGCGACGGCTTGTGATATGTTTGTCACTTAGCTGGACCAATTTTGATCAAATGGAATGCAGGAAGCAGATTTAAAAGTTACAACCGAACCTAATGAAAAAAGAAACTATTAAAAACTTAAGACATTTCTTTCTGCATTAATCGCGAATCAAAGAAGGAAAATAAGATTAATGTAACCTCCAAATTTCTAAGCAGTAACGGAACTGCAGAAGATGAATTATAGCTAAGAACACTCACGATAAAATTTTTTTTTTCAAACTAAAAAAGGAGATCAAAATCGGTTCCCCCATTTAGGAGATCTACCTACTATGCCACACACGCACGCGTTTAACTTATACCCTCTTTTCATCAGGGGTTGAAAACAAGCCCCAAATAATCACAGCCTGATCTTTTTTCCAAGTGACCACTGAAATGTGAACTCCAATTTACATTTAAATCTGCACAGTTTTTGATTGGAAAAGTTTTAGGCTTTCGCCCATGTGGAAAACTTCGCGAGTTCAAAATTTTGAAATTCTATTATTCAAAACAGCATTGCGTATTCTGATAATTTCGCTGTGTTTTTGTAGTATATGTGTTTAGAATTTAGATAAATTTGAATCAAAGTTATTATCATATTATATTCAAATGTAATTTGTTCATATATTAAACCGAATGTAATATGAAGAGAATGACGCGTAAAGCATTTTTTTGTTTTGGCACTTCAAATTTATAAATTACTTAATATAACTCAAAAAAAGAAATCAAAGGTCAAAAATGACCACAAGGAGTGAATCTTACTATGCTGTGGCTCGCGGGCTAGTCTATACATACGAACGCACCGGTCGTTAACCTAAGACCAGGATTGAAACTCATCTGTTTTGTAACTTTTATGGAGATCTTTACTCGTGTTGTCGCGCAATATTCGGCTAATATGAGTCATTCTGTATATGTTAAGGTACAATATCGTTTTCATTGCCACTTTGTATTTGCTTTAATGGCTACACTCAGATGTAGTACGCTCTATCTGCTTAATATCACCCTCTATTCAAATCTGCTTCATTCGTTTTTGTGTGGAAGAGAAGAGTGGAACATATTCTTACATCCACAAAAACTAGAACTGAAAATCCTCAAGCTAGTTTGCAAGTCAGCTGGTGCATTATTTAGCAAATGCTTCAGGATCCAGTACTTGTAGTACTTCAATAATGCACGCCGGTTGTAAAACGTAGAAGTGGGCAGGGTTAGTTGTTGTAAGGAATTTATTATCTAGACGTGATTTAATATGACTTGCAAGCGAATACAAACTTAATGACAGTTCGAAATATTGTAAAATGTTTGAAAGAAAATATAATAATAATATCTATGGACGCTTCAACGTCAATCTTATTGTATATTATAATAGTATTAATTTGTGTATAATATAATAAAAATCTTAAATATGTGTATATTATAAAAAAAATATAAAATATGTTTCCGTTGTATGATACCCGTAACACAAGTTCTTCGGTTACTACGAATATAAATAAGACGACCTCCGTAGGGCAGTGGTTGAGCGCGTTGGTGCTCGAACGAAAGGTCGCGGGTTCGAATCCCGCCGAGGGAACAAAAAGTTTTTCATAATGTCCCTTGGGTCATGGATGTGTATAATATAATAAAAATTTTAAATATGCGTATAGTATAAAAGTATTAAATAATATATTTCCGTTGTCTGCTACCTCTAACACAAGTTCCTCGGATACTTAGCACAGGGCCAGATTGACGTGGTGTGAAGCGTCTATAGATATTATATTATTATTATTATTATATTATTTAGCACGGGGCTTGATTGACGTGGTGTGAAGCGTCCATAGATCTTATTATGAATCTGGCCCCATGCTAAGACTTAGCATGGGGCAACACAAGTTCACAACACAAGTTCTTCGGATACTTAGTATCCGAAGAACTTGTGTTACGGGGACCATGCAACAGAAACATATTTAATACTATTTATACTATACATAATATATTTAAGATTGTTATTATATTATACACATTACACATCCATGACCCAAGAACATAGAAAACTTTTTTGTTCCTTGGGCGGGCTTCGAACCTGCGACTTCCGGCTCGAGCACCAATGTGCTGCACGATTTCGCGAAAGGAAGGTTAATGATTTTGGAAGGCTATTAAATAAGTATGTATGTAACCTATATGTACAATATTATTATATACCTAAAGTACTGTATTATATAAATTTTATTATACTTACTTCGTTTCGATTCAATGTTTTTATGTTTTGATTTTTTATTTTTATGTGGGTATTTAAAATTATGCAGTGTGCAGATAAAAATTACAGTATCTACAATTTATATTCATCTCTCTTGTTCCTTCGATTTATTATCTTTATCATATTGTTTATTTCGGTTTAAATGTTATGTTATTCTGGGACTTTACATTTTATTTTATTCTGACCTAATCTACAGGTTACACTTTTTTATTGAAATATGTGAAAAAATGGAAAGCTCTATTATAATCATTTTTATTCCAATTCTATCATCGAGTGATACTAAAACCAATAAAGTTAATGTGCTTCCCTATGGCACTTTTATCTCAATAAATAAATACATAACTAATATTAACATCCTGGGAACGTTTAGGATAAACTAACAGAGAAATTTTCTTGCACCAACCAAGACATAATTTCCCATGAGATTAAAACAATACAATACTTGTAGGAAAAGAAAGATACACAATTTTTTCGATTTCATATTACACAGTCTCTGTAAAAACTTTAATAGACGTTTTCCAAAGAAAATCCCTAGGGGACCGTACATTTTCTATGATATATAAGTACTAGTCTACTGTATAACTGCGCCAAATTTCATCAAAATCGTGCTATAATACACTTCATTACGAACGAAGTTGCGATCAAACAGTAATAAACATATTTTCGTATTAACTTATTTAATGTAGCTCTGGGGGCCTACTCAAGATGTCATCGCTAATTATCGCTTACAAAGTTCGATAACAAAATGTATGGGATTTGACATAAGGTACGCTAAATGACATACCAAATCGAAATCATTTAGCGTACCTTATGTCAAATCCCATACATTTTGTTATCGTACCTACTTTGTAAGCGATAGTTAGCGATGTCATCTTGAGTAGGCCCCCTGAAATGAAAAAAAATGAACAATTTTATTTTGAAAAACTAAAACCCGTCTACATATTTTTTACACACCTATAGCCACGAGCAGGATATACAATTTAAAATTATTTTTTTGTTATTATTGTATTCATTTTTGGTACTATCTGACCCGGCAAACTTCGTACCGCCAAAGTAGTGGATGAAAAATGAAATGAAAACTCGAATTTGAAACATAATTCATTAGTGCTCCGCTCCTATTTGTCTAAGCGTGATTCTATATAATATAGCCAATAGCCTTCCTCGATAGATGGGCTATGAAACTGAAAGATTTTTTCATATCGGACCAGTAGTATCTGAGATTTGTTTGCTTACTTGAACGCCCAGCGTGCTTTTCTTTATAATAAGTATTAGTATACAGGGTGTAAAAAGAGGAGTCACTATAACTTTGGGATAGGCTTATAGGACCTTGACTGTTTCTAGAATTTTTTTTTTTAATTATTTATTTTATGAAAAAAATTTTTTTTTCTCAATTTATTATTTTAGTCGCAAGGCTGAACTGTTTGGAACAACGTTCTGCATTAAATTCTTAAATTTTATAATTGTTGCCCTAGTACGTAATGAACGTCTTACGCGTGCTATTGACCTCTCAGCGTAATCAGCTGATCGCTGTGTTGTGCACGTTACATTGCCTATTGAAAATTTTCAAATTTTTAAAACAGTGGATTAAAAGCAAATGACTAGTACCAATGGATATATCTCTTGCCTGGTTATTACCCCACGAAGTTATAGTGACTGCTCTTTTTACATCCTGTATAGGTTCATTTTCATTTTTTTGAGTTATATTAAGTAATTTATATGAGGTGCCAACAACAATAAAACATGCTCCAAGCGTCCTTCTATTCACACTATATTCGGCTTAGTATATATACCATAATATATAGTTTAGATATTGTGTTACGTTTGTTTTCATAACGCATCTATTGACACCTCATTTATTAGAATCGGACCAGTAGTTTAGGCTCTAGTGTATTACAAACATACATAGACTGTCAAGACCATTACCCTTCCTTTTGGCTTCGCCGTATTGGGATAAAACGAACGCAATGCAGACAAATTTGGAAAAAAAAGCGAAACCATTTTGATTAAAATCAGTCTGGGCTATGTAATATGTGGAATGGTCAATCCATTAGGGCTCTGTGGTCCATCGGTGCATGAACTGCATCCCGAGTTTTGTGAATCCACATATCCTTGTATATTTAATTGCATTCATAAAATCATAATGTTAAAATTTAGACTTCAAATATTTTCATTACATTAATGCAGCCAAAAAATCAGGCATCAAATATTTTTGTTAAATTAATGCAGCACATTTTCCTGCTGTGTACAATTTTAATACCGTTTAAATCTTCCCTGGACTTCCACGAATATTTCAAAACTAAAAATAGCAGAATCGGTTCAGCCGTTCTCGAGTTTTAGCGAGACTAACGAACACCAATTAAGTTTTATATATAATAAGAAAAAAGAAGATATAGATAAAAATTATTTCTCGACTACGGCGAAGAAGAAAGGGTTTGTTCCACCATTAGACCTAAACTACTGATCAGATTTAAATACTCAATACTCAATACTCTTTATTTGCATAAAACATGGATTCAGGTGTTACAAAATATCTTTTGATACCAAATACGAGACAAATATCTTAATTTCATTTTTTTTGGAGATAGTTTTTGAGGTAAAATTTTCAAAATCCAAAATTTAAAAAAAAAATGTATAGCCTATGTTACTCGCGGGACCACTACGAATCGATTGACACCTCATTCATCAAAATCGGACCAGTAGTTTAGCCGCTACGAGGGAACATACATACATACATACATACATACATACATACATACATACATAGACTGCCAAAATCATTACCCTTCCTTTTGGCTTCGCCGAAGTCGGGTAAAAATAGGATGATAAATGACTGAAGTATCAATAAATCATTCAAAATAAATCATAATAATAACATAGGCCGTATCAATTATACAAGGCCCCCGGCAAAGTGGTGCTCCCGAGGTGCGTAAGCCAAAATAAAAGTTTACCAAATTTTTTAATATGTCAGAAATGACATAAGTAAAAAAAACTATTTCTCTTTTTCCCGCGCTAAGTGACTGATAATTATTATGACAAATAAATTTTTCTTTTAATTTTATGCAAACGAGGGTTTTCTTTAGTGAGAAATTCCTTTATATATATTTTAATACCGGGCCCCACTAAGGCACACTACGCCAGTGTATGTGGCTATGGATGTTCATTTGTTCCGTCATAACCTCTAAACTATTTATGATAATTCGTCAGATGAGGTATCGTTCGAAGCCCTTGATCGTATTATAGGCTACATGACGTCATGTTATAATGGCTACAACGCTCACTTGGGCATTAAAGTAAAGAAGTAAAAATATTTGTCTGTAAGCGTATAGCGTATTAAATGAAAGAGCTTTGTTAGCACATTTTAAATATTATGTAAATTTTATTATTTATTGGTCACTGTCACAATCACCGGATATTGCAAGAATTGATTAGAGTGTTTTTAGTAGTCGGGTTTTAGTTTCTTAAACTTTATCTTGTATTATATTTTAGAACAATTATTACTAATACTATATTAGAATTACGTTTGGAACATCTAGCTATATTAGAATTACGTTTGGAACATCTAGCTAAGCTGACGCTTAATGAATTTGGTAAAACTATTGATGGTTAGTATCTATAGACTATTCGTTTTGCAAACTTTCATTTTTTTTTTCAGAGGATTATACATTTATGTAACAAAATATCACATCTGCGAGAAGTTTATAATATGTATACACATTTAATTTAACCACTACAATCGCATTCGTGGTCTAGTTGTTCAGAGCTTCGCTCTCGACCCGGAGGTTGTGGGTTTGATTCCCGCGTTGGAACAACGAATAATCTTGTTTCAAGTTTGGTTAGGACAATGCAGGCTGTGCAATGATCCATGCGTCGGATGAGCATGTAAAAAGTCGGTCCTGCGCCTGATCTGCCGCCAGTAGTGTAGGTTACCTATACGTCCCACTGGGCTACGCGAGTGAAGGAAGAGAGAGTGCTTCTGTGTATTGTGCACACACTTGGGCTCTATAAAATAACTCCTGCGTAGCTTGCCTGGTTTCAATTAATCCGGCCACCGTCACCAAAATTATTACTTACACATTTCAACGAATTTTCATATAAAATATCTTTTCATATAACAATAAAGTATGAACATAATATGAAATCAGCGCTTCAACGTTACAAGAACATAGCAAAAGTTAAACACTAAATATGAATAAAGATAAAATAACTTACCATAAAGTATGGAGCTAAATTTAAAATACAAACTTGCATTTTACGGGAAACCTAATGATCGCATGTAAAGTTTTTGCTACAAAATACCCGAGTTCCAGAAGTTTCCATATAGTGCAGCTCATTAAACAAAGGAAACTCTCGGGAAACTAAGAAACTGTAAATCGAATTTACATTCCGGTACAATCAGCGATGCTAAGAAATTCCAGATTTCGTATTGGAAAAGAAGGTTCGTATACAGTTATTTCGTATGTTACAATCAGACAAACAAATGTTCACATCAAAACACTTAAGTGTTTGTCAAGTAAAATGCGTTTCGAATGTGATCTAATAGTTTAAAAGAAAACCAAATTAATGTATTTTTTTTATTTCGTAGTTACTGAGTGACATAAATTTATAGCAAAAAAATAAAGTTTCCATTCAAAATTAAAACAAAAATTTTATTTTAAAGGTCTATTTTGATAATAAATTACAATTTCCAGTAACCACAGCATTATACATTATACTACATAATATTATGTATACGCCCAATGCCCATACTGAGTGTTGTTTACATATTATGGTTCACATTGGAATTTTTTTGGTTCAAATTGACGTAGCGCAGATGTCGAGCGCGTTGGTGCTCGAGCGAGAGGTCACGGGTTCGAATCCCGCCGAGGGAACAAAAGTTTTCAATGTTCCTCGGTCATGGATATGCATTAAACTTGTGTATAACATAATAAAAATCTTAAATATGACAAACAGAAACATAAACATACATGTATATCATATACGTACGTCTCTATTGCACATAAACTAAATGTACACCCCTTTTAGCGTACGGGGGTGGTACGGGGTAAAATAGCTATGGTACGGAATATAGCCACTTAAATTTTATTTTCTAATATATTTTTATTGAGATCACTATATTACTCTCAACGGAATTATCTTAATGTCAATGTAGTCTCAAAACCAATTTTAGAGCCATTTTATAAGGGTATGCACATATCTGCGGAACCAATTCCATTTGTCTGCACCCCAGTGCAATTTCAATATCATGGAGGGCCCCGGCTCACAAAAAGTCAATGTGTGCCTACCCTATTCATCGAACCTTTTTGTGGAAATTAAAATAAAGGTTTTTATTCATACCCCTTCACCTCTATGAGGGCTCTAAAAATCCTAATTAATATAGCACATGGGTATCTATTGTATGTTAGGCATTAATGTTTGATAGCTAAATCCTAATACTTATCAGTATCGCACTATTATTATAAAATCGAATGTTTGTGTTCGTTAGTTACTACATTAAGGCGAGGAATAACCGCAACTATTTTTTTAAATAAGATCTTTGTGTCATTGTAAAACCGATTATTTTTTTAATAAGATCTTTGTGTCGTTGTAAAATTTATTTTAAAAAGAGTGGCGCTTGTAGCGGTTATCCGTTGCCTGCATGGTAGAATTTTTATGAAATTGTATGTAAGAAACGGACATCCTGGATTAACACATTGGCTACTTAATAACACAAAAAAGTATACCGTTCCCGGTTGCTGTTTATACTGGAAAAAACCGCTGGCAAAAGCTAGTTCAAATGAAACATACAATATTCATTTGCCCAAAAAGTATTAGACGGAAAATAAAATTATGCTGATCATACAAAGTACAGCAAGAGAATACGTTTTGAAAACTTACTTTGCCACCCACGGGCCAAAGCGGAATTGTTGTTTCCAGAGAAAAAAAAAAAACTTTAATTTAAACTTTTCTACAAGTCGCTATTCCTAGGCGGTGTCCGTATAAGCAAACTGCACTTCCTTATAAGCTTATTTTCTTCACGGGGACTCGAAAATTTTCTTTAGATTAGTTTCTCTTGTTCGGGAAACAAAAACGAATAATATGGTCAGAAGTTTTGTTACTTTAACTCACGGTTGTATTATTACTCGACTCAAACTTAACTAAGGCGATTTCAAAGGGAAGTTAATAACTTTGGCTGACTTTATAATATTGTGTATATAATTAATATATATGTTCCATGTTAGTGTTTAAACTACAAATTTGCTTTTATTAAAAGATTATTTATTTACACCTTGAATAAAAAAATATATTTGTAAACCGACAATCCTGTGATAAATATAATAAATATCTTCTCTTATAAATGTTAGTCTCGTTAAAACTCGAGATTCGGCTATTTTTAGTCTTAAAATATTCGTAGAAGTCCAGGGAAGGTTTAAACGGTTTGTATGCTCAGCGAAGTGGGTCAGCTAGTTATTAATATAGTTTTGTCGATAAGACCAGTATTGAGAAAAACGGTACACAGATTCGAACGGTATACTGATTTTCAACTTACCGCGTACACGCAAGCCACACAATGAGCATTTAGGATGTTAACATGGCACGTTCACAGGAACAAACACAAGTAATTCTTTATTCGAGTATGTTAAAAATCCAATAAAGCTTAAACTGGGCACAATGGAACTTGGAACAATCAACTGAAAACATTCAGCAGAAGTTTTTTTGGCGTTTTAAATAAATAAAATCTGTTGATTTTGCGAATAAAAGCAGAATTTGTGTCGATCTGAAATAGCAAACGGAATTTAATTTTCGACCTTGTTCGTATGTCGATATTTAAGCTATACAAGACGAGCAAAGGCGCATTAAATACCGCTTTGAGATTAATGTAAATCTATACTAATATTATAAAGGGGAAGAGTTTGTTTGTTTTGTTGTTTAAACGCGCTAATCGCAGGAACTACTGGTCCGATTTGAAAATTTATTTTTTGGTTGGATAGTCCATTTATCTGCCGTGTGGTGACGGCATAAGAATACAATTGTCACCACCCCCCAATACTACCCTAGGGGAGTCGTAAGAGGCGACTAAAAGGAAGCACACACTCATAACAACAACTAGTGTGAGAGAAGGAAAACTCGAAACAAAACCCTGTACCAACCCGTCTAGCCAGCGTGGTACCAGTAGGCTTTAATACCTTCAATGTTGACGCACCAGAAAACCAGGGCCCTAGTCTCCGGCGGCCCTGCTATTCCTGGCTACGGTAGCGGCCACGGTAACGGCGGGGCGGGGGGTGCTAAGAATCCCCGGAAGAGATCCGGCTACCACCCCCCTTCTAAACGACAACTGGCCCTGGTAACACACAACGTGCGCACTTTGAGGTTGGACGAGAAGCTCGTAGAGCTGGAAGAAGAGATGAACAAGTTGCACTGGGACGTTATTGGTTTATCGGAGATCCGAAGAGAGGGCGAGGATACGATAACCTTACAGTCCGGCAACTTGTTCTACTACCGGGAGGGAGAACAGAAGTCCCAAGGTGGTGTTGGGTTTATCGTCCACAAATCTCTTATCAACAACATTGTGTCCATCGAAATACCTTGTACTGAGAATCTCAAAACTATATTCGTTGAAGATTTTACAGGTATACGCCCCGTCGTCAACACATCCAGACGATGAAGTAGAAGCTACGTATGAGGACATCAGTAGGGCCATACGTAGCCCTAAAACACACTTCACAGTTGTTATGGGAGATTTCAATGCAAGGCTGGGCTGCAGAAGCGATGATGAGCTGAAAGTGGGGCCATTTGGATATGGGCAGAGGAATCCCAGAGGACAGATGCTGGCGGACTTTATGGAGAGAGAAGGACTCTTCATGATGAATTCTTTCTTCCAAAAGCCGCCGCAGAGGAAATGGACCTGGTTGAGTCCCGACGGTGTAACTAGAAACGAGATTGACTTCATTATGAGCACAAAGCGGCAGATATTCAACGATGTCTCTGTGATCAACATGGTTAAGACCGGAAGTGATCACCGAATCGTCAGAGGCATGTTGAATATCAACGTCAAACTTGAAAGATCGCGTCTGATGAAGTCTACGCTCCGACCGTCGAATGCCCATATCCAAAACCCCGAGAGCTCTCAACTTGAACTGTCAAATCGCTTCCATTGGCTGGACAGCTGCGCATCAGTGGACGATATAAATAGCAGGCTGGTAGAAACTGTTCATACGGTGGGGTCCAAATTTTTCAAGACCCACCGTAAAAATAGACCTCAGAAACTATCCGACCACAGCCGGAACCTCATGGCTAGTCGACGTTCAATGACGCTCCAAACTTTGAGTGACGCTGACTCATATAGGCAGCTCAATAGACAGATCACGACGTCCTTGCGACACGATATCCGTTCTTTTAATACCCAGCGTATAAAGAGACGATAGAGCGGAACCAAGGCTCCAAAGTGTTTGCAAGAGACGTATCTATTGGGCAAAGCCAGTTGACAAAGCTGAAGACCGAAGATGGGTGCGTAACGTCAAATAAGTCCGAGGTACTACGGGAGATAGAGAGGTTCTATGGACAGCTGTATACCTCGGTCTCAGCTGAACCTGCTAGTTTAGCTGCAGACCCAAGAGCCAGGCTAACACGACACTATACCGAAGACATCCCGGACATCAGCCTGTACGAGATCAGGGTAGATCTCAAACAGCTTAAGAACAACAAGGCTCCGGGCGAGGATGGAATCACTACAGAGCTTCTGAAAGCGGGCGGCACGCCGGTACTAAAAGTCCTTCAGAAACTCTTCAATTCCTCCTTACTCGATGGGAAAACGCCAGAGGCATGGAATAGAGGTGTTGTGGTCCTGTTATTCAAAAAAGGTGACAAAACCTTACTGAAGAACTATGGCCCATAACACTGCTGAGCCATGTCTACAAGCTGTTTTCGAGAGTTATTACGATGCGTCTCGAACGCAGGCTCGATGACTTTCAGCCTACCGAACATGCCGGTTTCCGAAAAGGCTATAGTACCATAGACCACATACATACGCTGCGGCAGATTATACAGAAGACCGAATAGTATAATCGGCCATTATGCTTGGCGTTTGTGGACTATGAGAAAGCCTTTGATTCCGTCGAAATATGGGCGGTCCTTAGATCTCTCCAGCGTTGCCGTTCGGTTCGGTATATCGAAGTGTTGAAGTGTTTGTATAATAACGCCACCATCTTAGTCCGAGTACAGGAGCACTGCACGAAGGATATCCATTTAAAGAGAGGAGTGAGACAGGGGGATGTCATATCCCCGAAACTGTTTACCGCTGCTCTGGAGGATTCCTTCAAGCTCCTGGAATGGCAAGGACTTGGCATCAATATTAATGGCGAATACATCACTCACCTACGATTTGCCGACGACATAGTAGTCAAGGCAGAATCGCTGGAAGATTTAGGGCGCATGCTCGGTGGCCTCAATAGAGTTTCTCAACAAGTTGGTCTTAAAATGAACATGGACAAAACGAAGATCATGCACAATGTCCATGTTGCACCCACCGCACTAACTGTTGGGAGCTCTACCCTTGAAGTTGTTGACGAATATATATACCTAGGGCAAGACCGAGGGACCGACGACCTGGTGAAAACTGCCGGGTCACGTTGGATGCAGGTGGCAATGGACCGGTCGCACTGGAAATGTGTTGGAGAGGCCTATGTTCAGCAGTGGACAGTAAAAGGCTGAAACGACGAGTCCATTTATAGAGGTAGGCTTTAGGCTATATAATATTACGCTGCGACCAAAAAGAGCGAAGCGTCAGTGAGAAATGTTGGAAAAACGGGGAAAATTATTCACATTTGGGGACTTTCGTTGCGTGCGCTGCATAAACGGTTTAAGTCACTCAAAAACCACGCGAACGAAGTCGCAGGTTACAGCTAGTATTATAATATCATAAAAAATGTAGTTAATATTATGCCATTGCCCACGGTCACACCCACGTAATCGTCATTTCAGCCAGGACAGTGGTTCCCAATTGGTGGTACGCTGTAGTGTATGTATCACCTCCCTATATATTGTATGCATGTTAGTAATATAAGTGAGTTATTAAACGACAGTCGGACAAAATACATCTTTTAATTAGTCTCCCCAAGCCTGCACATTGCATGGCGACCCTGCCAGTGCTGCCTCGTGGCAGCGCTGCGCAGATGGGACACGAAAAGTAAAAGCGTGAAAGTGAATAAAAATTGGACAAAATAAAAACTACCTAAGTAATGTGTGAGTGAAAAAATAATATAAACTATGAACAATTTAAAAAACAAAACTACTTATGAACTATTATTTTTTTATTGCCGGCGTGTGTGTAGCTTTTAAATAAATAATTAATAATATTAAAATAAATATTATACCTAGTGGATAAAGACAATACAAATCTGTTATAAAAAAAAAATAAGAACAATAATTACTAATAGTGCAAAGAATGAACTGAAAAAAATTTTTTCCTGAAAGTTGCAAGATGAATTAATATTTTATTGAGAGCGATACAAAATTCAAAATTATTGGAGTGCGATGATGAGCAGGCAGCCGGGAGATGTAGGAGTCAGATGAGTGGATATAGAGAGCAGGCAGCTGGGAGATGTAGGAGTCAGATGAGTGGAAATGTAGAGCAGCCAGCCGGGAGATCAGCGACCCATGGACACAAAAAGACGTTTTGTAACGTAACATTTAGATAAATTGTAATATCCACTATATAATTTTTTCTGAATCTATATTTTTTCTCAAAATTATTTATAGCATGTGTGTAATTTGTAATATTTATCTTTCAATTTTATCCTGTTTGTACCTTGTGTCAAGAGATTTAATAGTATTTTTTTGGAATAAAATGGCTAAAGCCAAGGTAATTTTTATAACGAAAATGTACCATGTGAATGGTTAAATTAAAGAAAATTAATTAAATTCTATTAATAAATATTATAAATGGGTGTTGACGATGCATTTAAATTAGTATATTCTGAATGAAAAGTAACTTAACTCAAAGTTAAATGAAAAAATATGTAGGATAATAATAATTTAAAATTTATATATCCATTATTTTCGTATATGGAAAAAGGAATACATAGTAATATTAATAAGTCGTAACTAACGAAGTATTAGGCGCAGTTGGTTAAATAGTTAAGTAGCATCACAGGTAAGTTTCCAAGGTAAGTAACACCTTGCTGGAAAAAGCGTCGAATATCAGCGGTGCCAGCACAGCATTCGCGCAACCAAATGTAAGTAGAAACTGTTGTTAATTGAAGCTAGGGTTGTACAAAAACTATAATTTACAGAAGATTTTTTTTTGGTAATATAACGTGAATATTTTGTTAGTTTTGTATGTAACTTAAAGGTAATATAAATTTTGGTTATTTAGTTTACATAGTTTAAAGACAGAAGATTTCAGTTAATACTAAATATATCTTCGTATTGAGTAGTGCAAAATTAAATTAAATTCTAGTAGACCACCCATGGTCTATGTTATGAGATCATCAATAAGTGTCGCATAACATATCATCTCAACTTTTGCTATACCAATTATGGTGCGAAGTAAAACATTAGCAATACGATGCATAACCTTAAGTTGCAACATGCATCCAAAAGTGTCAAGCAATCATATTTAGAATTCCAGTAGTTTACATGTGCAAAATATTGTGTTGCAATTAACAACAATAATAACTTTCCTTCAAGGACAAATAATTATAACAATAATATTATTATGTTAATGTCGCTATGTATTCCAATGCCAAAAAATTCCAAAAAATCTAAAAAGAAAAGTTTTCTTTGAAAGGGTTTAGGTAAAAGTAAATACATAATATAAAAAGTTAGTAGGTATGTAAAATTTTAATTGATATGGTAATGCTCAAAAGAGACATTATATTTCTGGGATATGTATTAAAATTCTTTTTAACTACATTAATGTAAGTCGATTAGTTACATTTTCTTAGAATAATTAATACTGGATATGACATACATACACGGATTTATGACGTAATATTATTGTGAAGGATTAGGAATGTGATATTTAGTTTTGTAACATAGCTTGCTTTATGCTTTAGCAATATGTAGGAATGTAAAGAAAAGCTTACTTTGAAGTAAAGGATATGGGTTTTAGTTTTATTAGAAGGTATTTGTTTGAAATAGGAATGTTGTATGTAGATATATAGGGATGCGTCGATGTTTGGAACGTCTAGTAGCTGTTGGACTGATCATCCAATAGTTGATGGATATTTTGAATATTGAGTGTGTCAAAATTATGGATTTGGTTATTTTGTTAGGATTTTGGATAGGTTTAGGAAGAAAATGCCTAAATACTACTTAGCTAAAATGCTATGTATATTGGAAAAAAATTGCTGAATGCATTATTATTAAAATACTCAAAAGGAATCCTTCATTCGATCATGGTGTAAACGAGTTTTCTCTGTGAGAATAGTTGGAGGTCATGTAGCCTTAAAACAAATCCTTTAGTATTAAATATGGTACAAATATGGTACGAAAATATAAATGGTACTTAGAGCATGCTCGGCGGGAATAATCCTCCACTTAAACAGAATGGTTGGAGACATTTTTTTTTTTTGTTTTTTTTGTTGATTAGTCTTAAAATAGGTCCCGTTATATGGAGAATAATAAAATGAAGTATTGTACCAAATAAAGTGCGCACATGAAGAATATTGAAAATAAATGAAGTACCATAAAAGTAAAATAAAGAGTCGACTATAAATAAATATAAATAAAAAAAAGGAATAAGGTACCTATGTAGGATGATGATGATGATGTTTATTGTAAGTGACTATGGCCAGATCACTTATCAAGATGTTAGTAAAATAAATGAAATGATAATAATATGTGAAATGAAAATATTTCTATGGAAGGGTAAAAGAAAAGTATAATATTGAAAATGAATTGTCATAAATAAAATGGAGTTTGTTTATTATTTTAATGATTTTCATAAAGTATATAGAAGAGCAACATAAAAGAGAGATGAATTAGGATACCTACCTACTACTTAAAATTTGTAAAATGAGAAATATTAAAATGAAAACATAATTTTATGAAAAAAAATAATGTATAATTGTTACTAGGTTTTTTTTTAAATTATTAATAACATCGTCAACAACCCATCATCACTATTAATTACTAAATCTGATTTTGCATTTTTTTTTAATTTAATATAAACAGATTTGTATTATGATGAGTATTATATTCTATAGAGTTTTGTATTTTGTAGTTTTGTATGTAACGTAGATATTAATTAGATTAAGTTTGATATATTATTTTGGGTAGATATAAGTAATTAAGTAAAAAAAAAATTGTATTAATTTTTTTTTTTCAAAAATACGGGGGAGGTGTAGTGTATGTATCACCTCCCTATATATTGTATGCATGTTAGTAATATAAGTTAGTTATTAAACGACAGTCGGACAAAATACATCTTTTAATTAGTCTCCCCAAGCCTGCACATTGCAACGCGTAGCCCCAGGGTCCGTGGCTATCAGTAAAAACAGTAAATTTCGAAGTATTATTTTATATTATAATATTGTAAATATTTTTTAGATTGATTGTTGCTACAATACGGGTACGCAGGCTTGAGTTCATTTTTGAAGAGGTGCGCACAGCGCAGCAAAATCTACTAACCACCGAGCAAGGACATCCACTACTGGATCTGTCTCCCAAATTTTTTTTAATAGAATGAGTGATAACTGACATACATATTATGTGATATTGTTGTGTTGAATTATTATTCAAAATGTTTAGTTTTTTTTTTTCAAAGTAACCCGTACTTGTACGATAGCATTATAGACAAGCAAACCAACACATACACAAACTTAACATCCTCTGTTTTAGTCGGGGGATAAAAAATACATTATAATGTATACAATGTGAGGTAGTAACATGTTTAATGTACATGTCTTCTCAAATTTAGAACTTGTAAGCAAAGTGAAAAGTGAAAATAAAAAATATAATATACTGCCTGCAGCCGTCGTTAGACAAAAGGGGCATCTAAAAAGCTACACCGCTATACTTAATTGCAATTGCCAATTAAGATTATAGAGTGCGTTCGGTGAGAACAAGGTTGGACGGAATTGTTTCCAGTTACCCAATATTGTTCTCAAATTAATTGTGTGAATACTCCTACGGTAAGATTAATGCAGTTAATACTTTAAGAGAGACTAATGTGCTTAATTAATGAGAATTACTTAAAAGAGGGTTACGATTAAGTTATATATATAACTCCGTGGTCTAGTGGTTCTGAGCTTCGCTCTCGACCCGGAGGTCGTGGGTTGGATTCCTGCGTTGGAACAACAAAAATGTTGTTTTCAAGTTTGGTTAGGATAATGCAGGCTGATTACCTCATTGTCTGACAAGAAAGATGATCCACGCGTCGGATGGGCATGTAAAAAGTCGGTCCTGCGCCTGTTCTCTCGCAAGTCGTGTCGGTTTACCGTCCCACTGGGTTATGAGAGTAAAAGGAAGGGATACTGTCTTTGTGTATTGTTCACACACTTGGGCACTATAAATTAGCTCCTGCGTAGCTGGCCTGGTATCAATGAAATTGGCTACCGACACCGAAATCGGTGCTATTAAAATATAGGTAGGTCTAATACTAAAAGACTAGTCTTACAAATAGGAATAATAATTATTAGGTTTAAGTTTTTTATTGCCAGCCACATTTGCTCACTGAATTTAAGTCTGTGGAGGAAACCGTAGCCAAATAATATACTAATATTATTAAGATGAAAGATTTCATTGTTTGTAAGTTTGTTTGAATAGGCAATGAAACAATTGAACAGTTTTGAAAAAATTCACAATTGTAAGGTTACACTTCTCGAAAGACATATATATCTACATAAGTTATATTCTATTTAAAAAACCTTTTTGCTTTCAAACTTTGTAAGTGATAATATCGATGACATCTTTTCTAAGGGCCCAGGGAGCTGATTCAAGATTAGAAGAAGCCATTGCTAATTATCGCTTACAATATTCGATAACAAAATGTATGGGATTTGACATAAGGTACGTTAAATGATCGCGATTTGGTACCTATGTCGTTTAGCGTACCTTATGTCAAATCCCATACATTTTGTTATAGAACTTTGTAAGCGATAATTAGCGATGGCATCTTGAATCAGCCCCCAGGTGTCCTTACGAAAATTCTTGTCTACGTAGGCACCACACAAACGTTCGTATTAACAAAATACTTGAACTAAATTATATCTACCAGGCGCCTTGTTACAATTCAGTACTTTCAATCAATACTACAATAACACCGTTAAAAATCGATAAATTAAAATAATAAGTCACGTTCACAATGGGTGCGATTTTCGCAAATGAGCTTATCTATATTCCGCCGGCAAACGCCTTACCGTAACAATAGTACAAATTCGAGACGAAGTACTGACAGCGGGCAGCCATAATCTAATTATCATAATGGCGACCAATAAAAGAGAGGTTCCGAATTCGTGACACAGCTTTAAAAAATACATCAAAGGTGCTTATGGAGTGTTTAAAATAATCATTCGCGTCGGGCGTGCAGAAAACGCAACACGCATGTAGTGTTTAGTTACCAGTGTAAGATTATTGTATTCTAAATGTACTACTGGAAATATTATTATAGGACTGCAATTATAAAGAAAAGGACAATAATCCAATCAACACTTTTATTCTTTCACTTACAATCGGTTAAATCATCTACCCAACGCAATTATCCGCCATTACAACATTATTCTATAAAGTGAGTCTATTATTATTAGTTCTTACCTTAGAACCTCCTCCCTTGAAAGCCGGAACAAAAGAATGCGCCAGAGGGCCTACTCAAGATGCCATCGCTAATTATCGCTTACAAAGTTCGATACCAAAATGTATGGGATTTGACATAAGCTACGCTAAATGATCGCGATTTGGTATGTCATTTAGCGTACCTTATTTCAAATCCCATACATTTTGGTATCGAACTTTGTAAGCGACAATTAGCGATGTCATCTTGAGTAGGCCCCAGGTATATCAGTCGAATTAGCTTTTTCCTTAGTGTTACCCGACACAATTCCAAATTTACTCAAATTAAATATTAGTGAAAATTTTGCCAATAATTATAATGTTTGAAGAATAAAGTTTATAAAAAAAAAACAAAAAATATTTTTAACTAGAAAATTATGAAAAACCTAACACCAGCAATTTGCAATCAGTTCCTATGAAGGAACTGATTGCAAAATAAGGCACGCAGTTTGTTATTACGACATTAGCGATAGGATTTTTAGATAACTCACCCAAAACTATATATATGAAAGTGCATTTAACGCTAGTAATGGCTTTTTGTGTCTATAGATATAATAAGTTTGAAACTATCAACAACGAATAGCAGTGCGCGGAAAAATCAGCAATAGTTTATAATGCTATTTGTTAATCCAAAGTCATTTTATATACTTCTTCTTATGTAAATAAATTAATAGAAATCGTAGATAAAGGGCTGCGTTCTTTGGTGCGTCGCCATGTCCAGTGCGCCTTCATCTTTAGGCGAAAACGTCGTACCTTATTTAGCGCCCTTCAAGAGGGTCTCACCGACTTATCTAATCACGTTAAGTACAAAAGAGCTAAGATAAAAAGGCGAAACAGATTTGCATCGAATGTCAGAATTGATTAAGTATTGGGACATGCTCGAAATAAATTTGGAAGACTTGAGTTTTATTAGAATACAGTCAAGTACTTTGGATTTGCATATTTTATGAAAAAGGATTTGGGGAATAAGAAGGATGTAAAACGTAAAAAAATTTGAATGTCGTAAAGCTTTCAAGAATTTACTACTTTTATAAGTATTTGTGCATTTTTTAACATACCTACCAATCGATTTCTATCACATGCCTACTACTGACCCGTAAGAAAACACCTACAATTAAATTTCGGCTATAGTTCTTGTCAGTTTTAATTTTTTATAAATTATAATATTATTTCCTACACAAGTACTATAGTTTGCAATATATTTAAATAAAGTACTAACCCCGATTGCCGGGACACCAATGATTAATATTAATAACATGTCAAATAAAAGAAAAGTAAAAATGTAATAACAAACGTTGCACCCCTATGGCCAATTTTTTTCCCATCCAACTTCGATCAGGCGTGAAGTCTTTATTCGAGGTCACGTGCCAGCCGACGCTCAGGAAACCGCCTGCAAGCTGGAGCGAAACTAATGTACTCAATACAGGAATAGGGATAAACAATAGTCCGAAATGAAAAGATATTTGCGGAAAATCCATGGTGAAACGTTTCCGATAGGAACAGGATGAATCATTACTGTCCCCCGATTGAAACGTGGTTTTTGTCCGCTTCCTTTATGGCTTTTGATGGTGGAAGACGTTATTTAGCTGTCATTACTTGGTCGTATTGCGGATTTGGTCTAAGCGTTTATTTCGTCTTACTGGACTGAAATGTGGGGAACTCAATTTGTTAGTCGTTTAAAAATATGCTTCATTAGCCAATTTTTACTAACCTGGTGTGTGACTTACTAAACTCTAGTCAAGTACCACTCCACTCTCTTACGTACGGTTTGTGAAACGTTATTCAAATGATCAACGAACATAACATTCAAGTGAATTTAACCATATCTGTGGAATTTTAACCAGCGTGATGTTAATAAATAATATGTCCCACTCTTTCTCTCCTATAACTGTTTTACCAATCAGCGTTCAATATGGGTTGTTAACTTAAGTAAGTTAGGTATTTCCATTTTCAATTGTGTTCTGGGACAAAGCACATTTTTCATCAATAAAATTATGTCAGTCTGATGTTGATGTGAATTTACTCGTTATTATATTTGAGAGAAGCCCGTCGATTTTCCATTGCATACATTTTATACCTAACTGATCAGGATATAAATTGCAAATTCTTTTCATGTAACAATGTAAATTATCAAACATCAGACAAGCTTCACGCAGTTATGTCTAAATCAAATAGCAAATCAAATCAAGACTGACGTCGGAAGGGAGACAAAGATCATGGGGTATTTTTTATTGGAACGTGTCAGAAATCAAATTCGTGCCTATTTTAACACGAGGGGTGCTTTTGTTCCGTTGTGTGATTATTCCTCATCATGGAATTGTCATCTGTCTGCTGCATTTTTTTGTAAAGGTACCAATCTGACCTCATCACTCTGGTGAAATATTTAATTTTAGATGAATTCTGATTTATTTAATACTTCTAGTTTATAATATTTGACATAAGATGAATACCTACATAATATAATGACTTGTATTTTAATATTTGATTTTAATTTTATATATATCACATTGAAAACATTGTTATGTACAATAATAACTATGATTAATTATCTTACTTTCCCGCATTATAAACATACAAGCTCTGAATTTAATCTTTAGCATTCATGAAACTTTATATTTCCTTATTATTTACTAAACCTGTCATTACTTAAATTTTCGCTTAAAAACATCCATGTTGGGTTATTCCAGATCATAGCCGACATAATGGTAACATTCCCCATTCATGTTTTATGGCCCTTTTTACAATTCGGAATCTTGATTAAGAGCCGTTTTAATGCTCCTCTAACTCAATTCTGGTCCCCTTAGTAGTATGTGATAATAATTGCAGATAGATCTAACCGCCCGCATGTCCAAACTGTAATTACAGTGTGGGAACGAACAATCAGAAACTTTGACACTACTATTACAATTCAGTATTCAGACGAAGGTATTTAGACTAAGGAACGTAATAATTCATGTTTTTGTTACAATATACCTAATATTCTTACCATGCATAGAACTTTCTGTACGTAGTATTTTGAATCAATAGGTGTAATTATGACAATTTTCAATTAATATTTTTAATAACCTATACAGGGTGTAAAAAGAATAACTATAACTTTTGGAAATTAATTGTTTTTATTATTTTTTTGTGAAATTTAGTTTTTCTTGTTACATTTTACCATTTCTAATTTCTTTGTCGCAAGATTAACGAAAAAGTTTTTTTTTTGTTTTCTTTTTACATCTGTTATAAAGTTTCCTAATAATTTCTTTATTAAATCATTTTTTGTGCACATAAATGACAAAAAGATAACATAATATAAACGACACAAAAGGACTACTTATCTCTAAAATAAATTTCTTCCAGCAGTCCTACATTTCTTCCAGCCATATTATTATCCAGTCCTTTATTTGAAAATAATAAATTGGAAATCTTGCATAAATTCGAGTAAACATTTGCTTTATTTAAGAAATTATTTAATTCTCTTGTAAAACAAAGAGTGAATAGGAGACAGAAGTGTCGTTAGAATATGTATGACGTCATCGATTGCTCACTCAGCCCCATCCCTCGCTAAGAGCCCCATTACCAGATAAATACGTACAATTTATCACATTTACCAATTTACATACACTTTAAAATACATGTTCCTCGAGCTAAACGTCGTTAGGCTTAAGAGGGAGACTGGAGAGATGTACAGATGTACGAAGTATGTAGATAGCTAACCTAAAATAACATTTAAAATTGGAATTGTTGTAGGGTTCTGTTATATTGATAGTCGCATGTATAGCAAAACTGCTGAGTTTCCCATTGCATTATTGCAAATGCAATAGGAAACCTCTATTATTTCCGTATAATTAATTTTTTTTTTTTTTTTTTTAATATAATAATATCTATGGACGCTTCACACCACGTCAATCTGGCCCCATGCTAAGTATCCGAAGAACTTGTGTTACAGGTACCAGACAACGGAAATATATTTAATACTTTAATACTATACACATATTTAAGATTTTTATTATTTTAATACACAAATTTAATACACATCCAAGACTCAGGAACATTTAAAGCTTTTTGTTCCCTCGGCGGGATTCGAACCCGCGACCTCCGAGTCAAGAGCCAAGCTCTGAACCACTAGACCACGGAGGCGTCTATATCTAATATTATAATTTCAAGTCAGATTGAATTGGACTTCCGTCGGGTGTAGGTCGGGTCTTGTTGTCAGTGTATTTAAAGTGTAATTTTTATGATAGGTATATATTTTCGGGTTTCACACAAAAGTTTTTTTTAAACCCAATTCTGAACAACCCCGTAACAGTTATATATTCAAAAATTTAAACCCTGTTATATTATACCTATATAGATAGCTTACCTAAAATAACATTTAAGATTTAGTGGTTTGAGGGTTCCATATTCAAAAATTTAAACTCTGTTAAGTTCTAGGGCTTTGCTGTGCACCTGATCTGTCTGACTAGGGTACGTACAGATGGATAAATCTCAACTGCAATTGTTACATTTTTACAGAATATGATGCTATTTATGGGAAATCCGTTATAGGCTATACTTTTGTAGATACTCAGTTTATAAAATGATTTGTATTTATGATTTTGGTTTTCAAAATACATAGGTAAAATATGACGTATTTATATGTGTAACTATAAATATTAAGTAAATATTATTAATTTTACTTTGTACTTTTTAATAACAGATACAAGAAACGTAATTTTCGCGATATAAATATTAATGCTCAATATTAGTACCAAAAGTATATGATGGTACGGAATCCTTTATATTCAGTAGAATTCATATGAATTTTTGAACTTGATAAAACATGATTCCCATTGAACGTATGCAGAGGCTAATCTTTAGACCCGAAAAACAATAAAGTAAAAAAATATATCAATAAGAAAGTAATTTTTAAAACACTCAAAGAAGTAGTTTAATTTTTTTATGAACATGAAAATGCCTTATATTCCATGCCATAAGCTTGTGATATAAGGAAGTAGATTAGGTCTAAAATTTCTATAATGCCTCTTAATAACTAAGAGGGTTAATAAGGGTAAGTTAATACAGTTCAGATGTAAATTTCTCCATACACAACCGTACTAAAAGCACTCACGTTTCGGTAGCTGATGTTTTTGATCCTTAATAAACGATTGATCCTTTTCAAACATTTTTTGTGTACCATCTTAAGAGCCTGAGCTTTCAGGGATAGAGAACCTTTTGTGATATATATAGACGCGGAAATGTGGTTACCGGTTCCATATTAAGACGAAGGTACCCGAAGGTTTCCCGTCGATAAAACCATAAGTGCCCATCTAAGGATTAGGATTTTCTTAAATTTAGATTTTTTATGAAAATGTCCAAAATATAATATTTTTCCTTAAAACATATTTTAAAGTTGAAGATAAAACAACTTATCTTTGAAACAAACGTCGGAAGAGTCACATATTATGATTTTATGAAATAACTAGTTGACCCTTGCCCACTTCGTTGAGCATAAAAACAGCTTATGATAAAATTCACCTAAAAAAAACAACGCGGAACCTGTAACGCGGAACCCACAACGCGGAACCCGCAACGCGAAACCCGCAACCCGGGAACCCGCAACGCGGAACCCGCGACCCAGAACCCTAACGCGAAACCCGCAACGCACACGGGAACGGTTTCGAATGGAATAAATAGTATCCTATGTCCGTCTACTGGCTCTAAGCTACCTCCTCACCAATTTTCAGCCATATCTATAAAGGCGTTCTTGAGTTATAAATAATGTAACTAACACGACTTTCTTTTATATAGATACTATTCTAAAGTTTTGCAGACAGTGCTACTGATGAAACATCCGTTACCGAAATTATCCGAAACTAACTGACAATCCGAAATAATTTCATATCCGTATTCGGAATAATAATCATTCCTATATTCGTATCCGGTCTGGTATAATAATCATTACTTTATCCGTATCCGATAAAATCATTCCTATAGGTATCCGTATACAATCCGCATTCGAAATTATATATCCATAACATCCCTGATCGTGATGTATGTGTGTGTATGTAAAGTTGTGTAACGTCGAACATTGTGTATGTAAAGTCGACATTAAAAAGTAAATAGGCACGCTACCCCAAAGTAAGTTAAATGGAATTTCTCTATGCATGCGACAAATGGACAGAGTTTTAGGGTTTCCCCGTGTCGCCTGCGGCCGTCGCGTGTCTCGCCAAAACGAATTAGATAGGCACTTTAAAGGGGTTAAAAAAACAAATAAAGCAAACGCGACAGGTTTTAATACGTGCAGTTATCGGAATTTGCAATGTTGGTAGCTTGTAAATTAACGTAAAATTACTTTTAAAATTAGAATTTAGCTTTTATAGTTTATTATGCTGACTATATAGGGCGCTATTATATGCATATGTCGCAGTCATATAATTGAAATCGCCATTTCATTGAGTGACTAGCGTTTTTATCGAATGACGACAATAAATTGAAAGACTAGGCTGAACATTGGTTGAACAATCGTCAGTCAACGTCCAATTAGTTGGCGGATTGTAATGTTGTATTGTCAGTCAGGTGATTGAAATTTTTTCACACTACGGCGCTAGTAGTCACCAAAACAAATATGGCGTCAAACTCATAGCTCACCGATTTCGGTGTCGGTGGCCGATTTTAGTTGAAACGCAGGAGTAATTTTATTAATACTACTATGAAACTGCATCGTCCACCACCAAACTTGGAAACATCATTTTTTTTTGGTCCAACGCAGGGACCGGGGTCGAGAGCCAAGCTCTATACTACTGGACCACGGAGGCTAGACTACCTACTATACAGTGTGTAAAAAGAACAGTCACTATAACTTTGGGATACGACTATACTACTTTTCCTCATTACGGAAATGTATTTTTTTTCTTTTTACTATTTCTTATTTTTTTGTCGCAAAAATAATAAATAATAAAGCCAAAAAAAATTTTTTTTTTAAATCCTTTAAAAAAAATACATTTCTAGAATGAGAAAAGGTAATATAATAATATCCCAAAGTTATAGTGACTGCTCTTTTTACACCAGGTAAGTATATTATAGGTATATTATGTATAGCAAGTATTGTGTATATAATAACTTCTATAAGGCATAAACTTACAAGGTAAAGGTCATATACAGGCACAAAATCAGTCGTGCAATCTTTATCAACATATCTAGGATTGTGTTCAGGTTATTGTCTCGCGACAAAAATACTTGTTTTAAAATAACGTAGCATTTTATTTTTATAAATACAATCCTGGTAAAAAAAATAATTAAAAAATACTGCTTAGCAGCTTGATCGTGTTTATAAATGTCCTTCTCCATAAGTTTGTATTATTATAAAAATATGTAAATATTAATCATAGTAGACTTTCATTTCTAAAATATTATGTCAAATTACTAAACTTTCAATAAAGGTTAAAATAATGTCAGTTGCAGATGATCGATTTAACTAACCTCATAATACATATTTTAGTGCGTTTATTTGTATGATTACTACAAACAACATATTGTTAATAAAAAAAAACAATAAGTTGTAAATTCGATTTGAATTAAATTGTCGCCAAGTCGCGTCCAATTTGCGAGTGGCCCGTTAGCCACTACCGACTTAGTACGAGGAACGAGATGGCCGGCCGCCGGAGTAATGATAAACTTTGCCTCCATACTTTATTCACTACATTAATTCTTACGGCCATTTATTGTTATATCGCAATATTTTTCCTTTATTTGTTTTTATAGATGTTGCTAACAAGTTCGATACAATTAATTGTGTCTGGATTGATAGTTTATCAGCTAGTTCTTATTTGGTAAATAACGTTGTTGGAAAATTATAATGCCCGCGACTTCGTTCGCGTGGTTGCCGGAAACACTATCGCGATTATCTTTTGATTGCTCACGTTGTTATTATGATTATTAAAAAGGAATAATTTTTTCATATATATTTTTTAATAACTTAAACCATTTATGCAGCGCACGCAACCAAAGTCCTCAAATGTGACTAATTTTCCCCGTTTTTGCAACATTTCTCACTGACGCTTCGCTCCTATTGGTCGCAGCGTAATGTTATATAGCCTCAAGCCTTCCTCTATAAATGGACTACCCAACAAAAAAAGTTTTTTTTTCTTAATTATTATAATATGTAACAAGAAAAGCGATGATTGTTTTTAGGAACTAGCCCTACCATTTTGACCAAATATTTAAAGTAGATTCCGTTCTCGAACATGGCTGAACGGTCGTTTTCAATACTACATTACAGTTCATAACAATTTATTAGGGTCCACCCACACTTACAATTGAAATGGCAGCTTAAATTCCGGGGACAGAAGCAGAAGTGCCGTATATCACAAAACATAAGGGCTTGCACACTGAACTGCGAATCGATGTAATATCGTACAAAAAAGCTAATCATCTAGTGATATCCGATTTGCATTGCATGCAAACTTTACACGATGCTTAGGTTTCTTTTTATAAAAGTACTATCCTTTGTCTGTTTAAATAAATAAATGATAAATAATCTGACTCAAAATAATATAAAATGCAAATTAAAAACATATTTCCTTCCAAAAAATTATTCAATCTTCTTGTGAAAATATTATAAAATAGTTTATATTCTATCTGGTTCCTAACCGTTTATCAATTATAATATTATATTCAATGTTAAATTACCAATGTACCTATATAACCTACCTAATGTACTAAATTGTTACTCTTAATATTGTAAATCTTACGAAATGTACCTACTAGTACCTACCTACTAACAGCTATTGTGTATCTATTTCATAATTGCGAAAAAGACTGTATACAGCAGTGGTCTCCAATTAGTTTCGCTCGGGGTCCGTTTTAAGAAATGAAATGACCATCGAGGTCCGCAGATTTTATTTATAAGAAAAAATATTTATTAAACAAATGCAATTCAGAAAATAACAAAGGTATTTTGTTACATAGGTATCAATGCAAAAAATGGCATTTTTTGTTACGAATTATCTGTCTGAAGTTCGGAGTAAAATTGGTGCAAGCTATTGACATTAAATCCTGGAGATGTTCAGTAGTAAGTCGAGATCGAAATTTATTCTTCATGAACTTCATCTTCAAAAATGCTGCTTCACAAATATATGTCTAACCAAGCAAAGTAACAAGTTTCAAAGCAAATTTTTGTAATTCTGGATATTTATTACCACACAAATTTTATCCAGAACTCTTCACTGGAAACTTCCGTTTGTTTTTGTTTTAAAGATAATTTGGGGGATACATTTTTAGTAAATTACGTACAGCTCGTGTACAGCACGTAGCTTTTTGAGGCCATGGAAATTATTTATATCGGAAGTAATCTTTAGTGTCAGTTACTGTGTTCACGCGGGTCCGCACAAAATGGGTCGGCGCGGCGGTCCGGATGCGGACCGCGGTCCGCCATTTGGCGACCATGACTGGTATACAGTATTGGACAAACCTCAGTGGTTTTTAATATGCTGTTTTTAATTTAAGTAAATTGTATCTTTCTATTTTGGTAAATAAAGGAAAAAAAACCAGACGGTTGTATTTTTAATTCTATTTTTTTGTAGTTTACAATACGACCAAATATCGCCTGAAAAATATAATATCAAACCATGTAAGAGTACCGTTTTGTCGCAACAAATCTCACACGACCAATAATAATTACACGTTGCAACGTTGCGTTTCGCATTCGATCACGCTGTCGCAGTTTTGTGTACAAGTCCTAATTTTTGGTCCCCTATAAAAAGTGAAGTTTCTATCTTGCAGTGCACCGGGCGTCTGTTTCTTATTTCCTGGCTGCGACAAGGAATTGAAGCTGATTGTTTTTATGGCTGGCCGGTCGGGGACCGTCCTAAACTTTGAATCTATCTGAAACACGTGTAGAAAATTACCTTTTGAGTTTCTTAGAGGAGATTTATTGGATGAGTGCGTTCAACTCGTAACAGACAGGTGAATGAAATCACTATGACGGTTTTTATTCTTTTATGGTTTTAGTGCTAAAATATATTGCTATCGGTGCCAGTAATGGTAATTTATTTTTCAAATTTTAATATTTTTCCATAATCAACTACTTAATTTGCAACTTTTATATCATAATCGAATATTTTGATTATTACTTTGACTGTTACGTATTCACTAGGAGTCAGAGAATTTTTATTTTAAATTCCTCTCTTCCGAACTATTCTATTTACCCCAGCGTAACAAAATCAACATGATTTGACAGCGAGTTCTTGCAGTAAAATAAATCAGTCCCATCCTTTATAATCCCAGCCACAATTCGTCGCAACCCCTCGATTTACCCTAAATCAAAGCATTCGACGCATCGAAACTCAACAATAAAACGGAATACATTATTTGTTGTTGGTTGGTAAATATAAAAAATCCCGTTGCAAGAAATTGCCAAACACCAAACACGCTCCACGATAACATGGTTGATGGATTCAGGTTGCTCATTTGGATTGCAATAATTAATAATATTATGTTCCTCAATTTATGACTGCTCTAGTTTTTGTTGTTGGCTTGTATCTTATGTTAGATAATTTTGAAAATTAATGCTATGTCATGACACTATGCGAATTTCTAATCAAATACGTCTATTGCTGTTACCTACATCAAAATTATTACATTTTTCAATGTCTCCCCCGTTTTTTATACAAGTGCTATAATTTAATGAATCGAACAGTGTTGTCACAAATTTTGCTCTCAGCAGGCACGTGCTGCCTGAGGCTACATTACTCGCTAATGCCTCGGCAAATTCAATTTATTTGTCAAAAGATGCTGCAGCAATAGTTCCTGAGGCCATGATCGATACTTGTTTAGAACTCATTGGAAACTTTTTAAGACACAATTCTTACATGTCCAAACGCTTTGATCAGGATTAAAAATAAAGTAAGAATAACTTTAATAATGCATCTTTAAATTTTATAACTTATGAAGAATTTTAATTGTAATCTTGTATATTCAATATTCTTTGGATACATAAAGCAATTTTATGGTAATTTCAATTGAAGTGGTATAAAGTAAAATATAGCAATTTTATGGTAATATCGATTTGAGTGGGATTAAGTAAAATATATTTTCTAAGCACTAACTAAAGTTTGCAAATTTTACTACGCTAAAGATAAATCACATTTAAATAATTTTGTATAATCAACAAAATAAATATCATCTAAAACTAATTTTTAAATAATTAAACAATATCAAACGATTTGTCTGCTGTCTCTCTCTAATTCAAGCTATTTACTTAATGACTTAGCACCATGTGCAATACGCATACCATTGACTTGTATACGGCAATAACCATATTGGACAATGTCACCATAGCAGCTAACGCGTCTAGTTGGCACTATCTACGTTCAAGCACAAATTACAGTGTAATTAATAGGCGTATTCCTGTTAGTAATTGCGCAGTCTACTGTACATTACTCTGTGGTGCCTAATGTAGGTAATGATTCGTTAATTGTTGCCATTAAGGAATTTCCGTATGCAAAGATTACAAATCTTATGTAGATTAATTTAGTATTTCGTTAAAAAACTTAGTTATTACCGTTATTACGATGCCATTATACTTTTGTCTCTTGTCTTATTAAGTTCAATGGTAGTTTTAATTTAAAGTTCCTATATTCTAATAAAGTTATTTTCCCATAAATCCTAAGAAAATTACTGTAAATTATCTGATTCTGAAACAAAATAAGCAACCTACCTAACAATTTTTAGGTTCATCGCGAAATACGCCGACGGAATTTTCAATACTCTACTTTTAGAAGCTTTACTTTAGAGCATATTTATTAGGATTAGTCGAAGATCAGCAAAGTACAGAGTACAGTAAATTTCTCAATCATTGTTTTGATGTCAACAATTCTTGACAAGAAAATTAGGTCGTAATCAGCATTTTTTAATATCTCGTGCATATATTATCTCATTTTGATGTATGTATTTACTGTAAAATAATACAGTTTATTTTTACCGCCCCTACTTTACTATTCCCTATTCCCATCATCGTCCATCCACTTTGCTACCGGACTTTTACTTTCATTACTTTAACGAATTAGTGCATTAACAATTTATCATTTACCCTTTATTAGCGTAGCTTCTGTCGTATGATGGGATGGGATGTTTCGCGTTCATACATTGGGGTGATTTTCATTAACTTTACCGATGAATACAGGCGTTTGCTTCCAATTTGCTGTAGCGATCGTCAACATTTGGTTTATTAGCAAACTCAATTAAAAATTGTGTGAGCTAGCTTTAGAACTATTATCT
This sequence comes from Celastrina argiolus, assembly GCA_905187575.2. Lineage (NCBI taxonomy): Eukaryota > Metazoa > Arthropoda > Insecta > Lepidoptera > Lycaenidae > Celastrina > Celastrina argiolus. Next base: position 11,725,052 of record LR994589.1, read on the forward strand.
AGGACTGTTAAATGACGCAATTGACATTTATTCAACAGTTTTTTAACCTTTTATTTTTATATTTACAAAGGTTGAAACTTTCAACGTTTATTATTTTTGGTAGGTAAACTGTAGCTACGTGAATAAAATGCTTTTAAAGCACTGTTTAAATTCAGCAAGGGATTCGGGAATAGCATTCAATATAAAATCAAACTTTGATAAACAAAAGTCACGATATCAAATGATTTTTTTTTTATTTCCAAATAGGTTACAAACTAACACTTTAAAATTGTTGTCCTACATTATCACCCACTGAGAAGAACCATAGTATATCGCATGGGATAATTTTTTAGCAAAATGATGGAAAAATTATTAAAGTATCAAAAAACCAAACTTTTATCACTCAAAATAGTAGGACTCCTGGCTCTAGTTCCTTAATCACGACTAGTCCGAGTAGTTTTTAGTACATTAGTACTACGTATAATGGTTATAATAGGACCGTATCGATTAGGATTCGCATTCAACATAAAATCAAAATTTGTTAAATATAGATCGCAATATCAAAAATTAATCCCAGATTTTACCAGTCGAAATGGTTGTTGACTCCTGGCTCTAGTCCCTTAATCGCGACCAGTCCGGAGCGTTTATGTTACGGACTCATAATTACATTACCTACGATCTGCTCTTCCAGGACATGCGAGGGCACAGGGTGTTTGAAAATACAACATTCGAAGGGAAAAAAGCTTTACAAATTGTTTGTGCATTTTACCTTGTTTCTTGGAATATTCTCTTTGAATATAAATTTGATTTGGCATATAGATGAGACTAGCTTATGATACTTTGCTGTAGTGATAATATTATTTTACTTTTTTCGTTTCAACGTTATGAAAATGGAACAAAGGTCAAAACATATAAATTTTTTAACTGTTATTATAAATATCTAAATAATATTTTGAAGCTGTTTATGTATATATTTTAATCAATAAGATGTTGTCGATTAATTATATTACTGATCTGCCTCGCTGATCACCTGATTGTCTGACAAGAAAGATGATCCATGCGTCGGATGGACATGTAAAAAGTCGGTCCTGCGCCTGTTCTCTCGCCAGTTATGTCGGTTTACCGTCCCACTGGGTTATGAGAGTAAAAGGAAGAGAGAGTGTCTTTGTGTATTGCGCACACAATTGGGCAATGTAAAATAACTCCTGCCATTGAAACCAGGCCAGCTAGGCCTGGTTTTAATGAAATCGGCTACCGACACGAAGCTATTATTATTATATTATTGTGTTGTCAAATAATATTAAATGTGTACAACAGAAATTTCCATCAACATTTTATTAAAATAACAAACCAAATAGGTGCCTTGAAATTACCAATTTACTCACAAAACAGACATAACTTTTGGAGTTATTCCAATAATTGTATTTAGCATCAACCTGTATGTGTACCCCAGCGGACCGGTCTAGACAAATTGTCGCACCCCATGTTCGCATTATTGCCGATATTTAATTGTTTGCGTAATTTATTTGCCGGGGAGAGTTCATACTACACTTATTTACTAAACCTTGTTTGTATACTCTGCAAATTTGTAATTTACTAATACTTGCTTCACTTTGTGTACTATACCAATCATTGTACCTCTCTCTGATCTGTCTTAAAAACAAATGAGGGAATGTGTATTAAATAGTAAGAATTAGTCACAGTATTTAGTATCCGTTCTGTTAAAAAAAATATTAATTTTTATAACAACTGGTGAAGGATGAGTTAGCGTTAAGTTTTTTAACTTTGATTATACAAGGTGTAAAAATATATGAGCGATAATACTTTACGGTGCGTAATGTGCCATCTATGTAGAGTAGACTTAATTTTGAATTTCATGTTTGCATGAGAAATGCCCCAATATCATAAATTTTCCCATTTAAAAAATTACCCTGGTACTTTCTCAGTAAACTCTATAAGCAGACCCATACACACCCTAAAGTATTATCACTAATTAATATAATAGCATGTAGATAGAGGTTATTGAAACCGGTCATAAGCTTAACTGTATATTTCACTATGGTGATAAGATGTTCAATGTTAAAACTAGTAACGTTGTATGGACTTACACCACGGAACGGATACAGGCAGAGGGCTGCAGGGCATGACTAAACGTCGCCTGCAATTTCGGCCGCCGTCGCATCCAGCACCGCCCCGACACTTGCATATATATCACCGTTAGTCACGCATGCGTTTGCAGTTCAAATGTGTTTCAAACATTTGAATTTAAATAAAAATGTGTTTCAAACATTTAAATTAATACTGGGGCCTTACACTCTAAACTGATTCGATCTTGATTCAGATTTGTGCCGCTTACTCCCGAATAATAATAATAATATATAATAATATCTATGGACGCTTCACACCACGTTAATCTGGCCCTGTGCTAAGTATCCGAAGAACTTGTGTTACAGGTACCAGACAACGGAAATATATTTAATACTATTATACTATACACATATTTAAGATTTTTATTATTTTATACACAAATTTAATACACATACCCATATACCATGACCCAGGAACATTGAAAACTTTTTGTTCCCTCGGCGGGATTCGAACCCGCGACCTTTCGTTCGAGCACCAAAGCTCTCAACCAACTGCGCTACGGAGGTCGTCCATATATTGACTTTTATTTATTTTGATTCTCAGTCGATTGATATGGAGCACAAAAAGTTACGATCTAACGATTTTTTTTATCCTGGTTAATTTCAATGTAATCCACCAAATAAAATGCCAAAATCCGTTGAGATCGAATTGATTCGATTCTCGATTGTGTCGGGAGTAAGCCGCCTGTTCGAAAAGTGTCGACCAACTTGCACAACTTGATGTGTTAAATACTAAACCCTAGGCTACTTAGGTTAGTATAGGATGGCTCATAAGCTAAATATTTAAATGTTTATTGAATATCATGTATCGTTTTGTTTGAATAGAATAATATATAAGTATTATCAATTATTTTTATACTAATTGCAAAATTAAAAATAATTAGATAATATGGTTAAATTTCGTGCAGTTTTAAAACTTTATTAGTATTTACGTCTGCCTCAATCAACTTTGTTTATAAATTTTAAAGGATCCCAATTTTATATGATTTATAGTAAAGTACCTAATATAAATACATCTAAATAACTCAGGAAGAAATTACGACCCGGATAAAACTAGACACATCATTTTTATTGCAGCCTTTTTTATTTGCCTTAATGCTATTAAAAATAAAGTTAATTATTGATTATTTTGGAAATTATTTAAACAACTAGCAAATCAACCAACTATATATATAGAATACACAGGTGTCTACAGAGGTTTAAAATAATGATGTACCTCGGTAAATCCATTAGTGTGATTACTCACTATCTAGAGCTGTCCATCAGGTATCGATAGACCTAATTTATTTTATCCGACAGTAGCCTTATCTATAACTTATCTAAAGATAGCGTGGCCATGCCTAATGCAATAAGCTATATCGAATTAGCAATCGTCCACGCAATAGTGATTGAAAAATTGGTTCTCTAGGGTTGGGGCGATCACGTGATAAGACTGGTCCTTATCATTACTGCGTTGGATGGGCATTTAAAATGCGGGTGATCTATTGCCAATTGTGTGGGTTATCCAGCCCACTGCGTAATAATTCACTATTATCATTGCCTCTAGGAATAACTATGTGAATAGATATCCGTTCTATATGCGACATAATTATATTATTAATTTTCATAACAAGGAGAAAGTTTTGCTAATTGCACGCTATCGTTTTTGATCAAAGCTGGTGGCGTTACTGTAAAAAGCGGTCCTGAAGCACGTACGACTGTCAAAAAAATTTATTACGAGTGCCAAAACAAAACATTTAACCAATTTAAATCAATTCATTACCGTATTTGCAATTAAATACTCAACTACAAAGTAAACGCATTGACCATGTCACAGAGCACGGAAAACACAAAAAACCGATTTTTGCAACATTTGACCTTGAATAACTTTTTTTCCACATTTGGGATAATTGACAAATTGTGTGTAATAGGGTTCCCAACATTCATGCCAATTTTTAGCCTTGAATGTCTATAGTCCATAAAGCACTCACAATAATTGATTCGCGTAAAATAAGTGAACCCCGCAGCCAACACGCAAATAGTGATATCGCTGTCAAACACTAAACAGAGATATTTTACACAATTGTACAATTTACGTCTGTCGAATTGCTGTTTTAAAAATAATAGTATCGTAAGGTATCCGAAAAATAGTAAGTAATATTGTTATAAAACGTAATAATATCCCCTCACCGATTTTGGTGTCGGTAGCCGATTTCATCATCTTTCTTGTCAGACAATTAGGTGATCAGCATGCATTGTCCTAAACAAAGAAAAGAAAAGAACATAATTTGTTGTTCCAACGCGGGAATTGAACCCACGACCTCCGGGACATCCGGGTCAAAAGCGAAGCTCTGAACCACTAGACCACGGAGGCTTTCAAACGTGTACACTTAACAGCGATATTGAACACAATTGCTGTTGCGAGATACTTAATCAGCCTGCAGAGCTGCAGAACACTCTATTCAAACAATAATTCTCCTATAAAATTAAAAATACACAATGTAATCTTAATAACAAATGATTATTCAGGACACGCACGGAAATAAAATATTGTGCACTTCATCATAGTCAAGTCAGACGTTCCGGGCCAAGGTAATTGCCAACGAAACGAGGCTCATAATTAGAACAGGCTAATGTTCCGGAAAAACAATTTCATAAAACTTCTCCTCGAGGTTCGTATAAAAAGAAATAAGAAGCTAAATAAACGTCCACTTTCACGCACCGCTTGCTGGATCTTTCATCATTATAACTTAATATCAAATTCTGTTTTATGGAAAGGTAGAAATTTTTGCCGAAGTTGGTAGTCCACAAGTTGCTACTCACAGTAGCTATTTTTGAATGGATCGTTGGAAATGGATTGGGAACTTGACAGTTCTCTAATTTTAAAGATGCTAGCGACAATTTGTTATGAAATTGACGTATTGTATTGTAGCATCGTATTTAAAATTAGAGAACTATCAAATACCCAATCCATTCCCAATGCCGATTGATTAATATAGATTCCAGAATCCTATATAAGTGAGATGCGAGTAAAACGAAGGTACAAAATTCTATGAGTTTCAATTGATGAAATACATAGTTTTTGACTGCGACTCCGCTCACGTAAAGACAGTATCCCATAGGCACACTGTACTGTTTTGGAATAAGAAGCCTATGTGTCAAGGGTCTGCTTCCCGTACACACACAGGTAACGTCTAACACACATGCATACTCACAATTTTTAACTTTTATATATAGGTTATTGCAACCGGCCCTTCTTAGGTAGGTACAATTAAACAGGAACCAAAACTAAAAATAATCTCTTCTCATCTATGAAATCTCGCTCTGCGTCAAATAACAATTTGCTTAAAGCTTCAGTGGGAAATATAACGCAAAAGATATGTCCCATGGCATATTTAAGCTGTTGTGACGTTTATTCATACAGAAATAGGGACCAGAGTTGCATGTAACTATCAATTGTTACGCATATTACCAGAAATACTATGATCAATACTGACTAATCCCGACTTCAAAACCTAGCAGGAGTGAGGGGCCTTACTCCAAGGTTATATTTAAAATTTATTATCTTCAGGAATTATCCTTAAGAGGCCTTGATAGATCTCTATAATATGAAGGAATAAGCCCTGTGTTCTCCCGAAATATCAGGCAAAATGCCTTTGGGCCTTTGCTATAATCATGTAAATATTGTAAAACAGTTTACAATATTTACATGTTTGTAGCTTGTTCGGTTATGTCTCTTATTAAATATTCTTTAGTACAGCTCCCATTCCCTTTAACACTATTTCTTGTTCTCTCTAACAGCATTAGGTTGTCTGTAACAAATTGCTCTAGTAATAAGGCCCGCCTTTGTGTGTTTATTTTTGTCACATTGTTACTTGTTATGTGCACAATAAAGTATAGGTATTTGGATTTTGTATTCGTTTTATTTAAACATTAAAAATTAATACATATTTTATTTATTTACCTTCTATGTAGGCTAGTTCAATCAATACCCACAAGGCTCGTTGGACTCTCAAGGGTATTGGGTATATTAGGTATCAAAAGGGTATGCTATGTTGTCTTACAAACTCGATCATACAAAGGAAGTGGACAATAACGTTCCACTCTCTCGTATTATAAAGGAATATATTACAGTTTTGAAACAGATCCTTCCAAAATTAAAACTAACCTTATCACCCTAAAATTGCTTAAGGACCATTGAGATGCATTTTTGTCTTTGGTCTGTGTAATATTTTAATATAATATGCGTTTTATAATGATACGTAAAATGCTATTTATGATGACTTAAATTCAATAAAATATAACTTATATCTGTTATGGCCGACTTTGTCTGGCTTACAATTGAGTTGCGGTGACAGCAGTGCCACCTACCGAATCCAATTAATACACTAAAACCTTCCTCGAGAACCACTGTAGAGTGGTGATGTAGCGCGCTACCCTTGATGCTGATGATAGATGCAGCTGCTACTTGTTGATAATGTTGTTGCTAATGCTGATGCTGATGCTGATGCTGATGCTGATTCTGATGCTGATGCTGATGCTGATGCTAATGATGATGCTGTTCTGATAGGTTGATGATGATAAATGATAGGGTTAGGGTATAAATGATGAAAACCCTTTGATGCTTAATAACGACCCGTGATCAACTGTTTATTGTTAAATCTGTCTTAATTTATAATTGTTACAAATATGCTTAGCTAAGATGCTCACGCGGCTATACGTGAGGCGCGTGTTTATTGACATACTGACATACTGGCATACTGGCCTGTACAGATGAAAACAGTATGACGATCGATACAGTAGCTTTTGAGTTTATCACGAATAGACAGACTGCATTATACAGCAGTGGACTTTGTAAAGGGGTCCCCTTACCAGAAACATTTGTGTGTAAAGTAACTTATACTATCGACTTTGAGTATACAGCATATCATTACAACATTTGCGTGTAAACTTGTAAAGTAATGTTATACCACGTTATACTATCGGAATCGCGCACGATGTGTTCAGTACAAACCGACCCAAAAATCACGTTTGTTGTATAGGATCCCTTAGGTACTTAAATATTTATTTAATTCTGTTTTTTAGTGTTATAGCGGCAACAGAAAAACATCATCTGTAAAAAATTCTACTATATATCTATACTAATATTATAAAGCAGATAAATTGTTTGTTTAAACGCGCTAATCTCAGAAAGTACTGGTCCGATTTCAAAAAACCATATACTTAACATTACGTTGCGACCAATAGGAGCGAAGCGTCAGCGAGTAATGTTTGCAGCATTACTACAACGGGGAAAATTATTCACATTTGGGGACTTTCGTTGTGTGCGCTGCTTAAACGGTCACTTAAAAATCACGCGAACGAAGTCGCGGGCAAAGCTAGTCATGAGATAAAGCTGGTGGAATACGGACGGATTGACGGACAGCGGAGTATTTACTAATAGGGGTTTTTTTATATTTTTTATCGTTTTTATCCTTTGGGCACGGAACTGTTACGGACTGGGTCAGAATTAAATCATAACAGAGCCCCGATTCTCGTAACTCGAACTTCGATTAGATCGTCACTATGTCCCCCTTGCACGAGCGTCAAATCATACGCGCACGAACAGGACAGATTGAGATTCGAAACGAGGCACAAGAGTCGGGGCCCAGAATCCTTAAAAGTTTCACACAATCAAATCAAATTAATACACACCACTTCCGATTTCCTACGTAGAGGGGTCTAAGACCTAGGTAGTTTCGACCCGTTATCTTTCCGGGCCTTATCGGGTGTGAGAATTCAATGGGCGATCAAATTATTTTATTTCCAAATGAAACTTAACAAGCTTTTTTTGGAAGTCAACAAAACCGGTTCACCCGAGACTGAACCGAGAAGAACCGGCGTAATAAACTCGGACAGGGCCATCTTTTAGCAAAAAGATGGAAAGATGTTATTTTTTTATGTATACTTAATACTTATGTTAAGAATGTAATTTAATCAATATATTGTAACAAAAGTCAGAGTACATGTGGCCATCTTATTCCCGAGATTAGCAATCGTCAATAAAATCATTGACGATTGCTAATTGCAAGCTTTAGCACACAAAGTACGTTCTTTAACAAAATTTTTAAATTTATTGATAGGAGGGCTCTTAACGTTATTTGGATTTTATTGTATATATTATGCTTTTTGTGGTAGGCCACCATAACTAGCATGGTGGGTTAGCTCCGCCCCTGCATCGGGCTTGCGGTGACGGTCGCCGCGTGCCCCTGAATATTGTTACAGTCTAGCGAGCATCAATTTTGAGCGCACGTGAGCTGGACGTGATATCAATTACTGTCTTTGTACGTTCATTAATTATACCGTGTTGTCCCAGGCACATGGTTGCTGGTTTATCTAGGACTTTCCCAGACTATGGCTAAAGCTGTACCGAAATCTAGGAAAATATATAGTTTTTAAACGTACAAATGGGATCACAATTTGTAAGTATATTTTTAAACCTCCAACAAAAGCAGAGGGGTATTATAACTTTGACGTGTCTCTGTGTACCTGTCTATGGCATTACCCCCGTATACAGAGTTTACTAGAAAAGTACCAGCGCTGAAAGAGGTACTTTTATTAAATTATGGTATGAGAAAATGTATGATGTAGGGGCATTTCTCATAGAAACATGAAAATCAAAAGTAAGTATTTCAGTAGTTTCACAGTATACTCTACATAGTAGGCACATACAAACCCTATCGTGTTATCACTCATTTATTTTACACCTTGTATATGTGGAAATGGCGTTTCCGCGGATATTATTACTATTTTATAATAATTATTATTATTAATAATACTTAATGCCTTGGTGCACCGTGCGTGCGACTATTTTAAGGGGCCCATTACAAGGAGTTGGCGAGTCACCGTCTGCCAACTTTATGATACATATACCACGTCGTATCTGGCAGACGACATAGTCCTTCCATAGTCCTAGATACCCAGTCCACTAGAACCTCACCCCTATAGCTCAGAATATTTTCTTATACACCCACCGGCTAGTGTAGGACTTTTCCTTGCAATAGTCCTAGACAAACCGGTGGGTCTCCGTGGACGCACTCCCATGGTGCGTACAGGGAGAGTCGCCGGCTGGTGTCACATTAGATACATTTAAATGAAAATGAGGCTTCGGCCCCACACATGCTTTCCAAATGTCCGGGATTAAATTGCCCGTGAGCAAGGAATATAGTAATACTCATATTAATCTTGTCGAATCTAAATATAAATAACCTATATTTTAAAACTATTTCATATGAATTTTGTTTTTTCAAAGTTTAATTAAGGCTGTTTCTATATTTTTGCGTTTGGTTTCAATGAAGGCCACCGTCGCCGAAATCTAGGAGCAATTATTTTTATTATCTGTCAGAAGTCAACTTTTTAAATTTCTCATACACGCAGAGATACCTAGTACCTATAATATGAAAACTATGAATATAATATGGAAAATATATGATGGTACATAATATGTAAAATATATTATGTATATTTCATAGAGCAATATACCAAGAATTCTGCCGCGTATGCTCGAATATTATCTGAATTGCGAAATATAAAAAATAATGTACCATAAGAAAAAAGTATGTCATATATTTATAAAAATTAAGATAGGGCCCCACTTTTATTGCCCATACATTTCATTACCCGACATAACCATAAAAAGTACATCCACTTAAATAAAATGATGGGAGTGCGAAGGGGACAGAATACAAATTTGTTTATCAGCTTCTTATGAATTTTCTATAATCTTCACGCAACGAAATATTCGTAGGTTCTACGGAAATGTTTATTTCAAGGTAGGTATCTTTATATTTGAATGCACCTAAAAATTCTTCGCTCTCGACCCGGAGGCCGTGGGTTCGATTCCCACGTAGGAACAACAAAAATGTTGTTTTCAAGTTTGGTTAGGACAATGCAGGCTGATCACCTGATTGTCTGACAAGAAAGATGATCCACGCGTCGGACGGGCATGTAAAAAGTCGGTCCTGCGCCTGTTCTCTCGCCAGTCGTGTCGGTTTACCGTCCCTCTGGGTTATGATTGTCTAAATGGTGATCTCTTTATCGTGGACAATATAAGTACAATAATTGGTGGGGGGCCAGCTACGCAGGAGCTATTTTATAGTGCCCAAGAGTGTTCAAGTGTGTTCAAAGCCCAGGCTTTCAATGATTTCGGCTACTTTGGAAGAGTCTATATATTAATAAAGACCTAGAATCTAGTGCTTAGTATATTAAATTAAAAAAAAAAAAATTAGTAACCTCCATATTACTGTTCCCAATACTAAACCATAGACCAATGTATAATTGGTCCATGACTAAACCTTAGAACTAAAACTAAAATATATTTTTTCCAAACTGAATAGCGCGAGAGACTCTTCCAAAGTGGTAAAATGTGTATGTTTTTAGTCATATCGTTCTCGTATTTTAGTAGTTACAGACTACCAATGAGAATGATAAAACTAATTGCAGTAGAATAATAATAAAACTAATTGCAAAAGAATTCTAGGTATGTAATAGTTGTGAAAATAATAGAGCGGAACCTTACATTACGAGTCTGACCGGCCTTAGTCGATTTATTTAAAATGCTTATTGAAATATATTCCATAGCATTCATGAATTTATTAGTACAGACTTTTATTAAATAGTTTTGTATTTCTAGGGCGTCTATCCTTTATGTTATTCGATACCCAAGAGGCATTTGTCTAGAATTTCTTCATCTCGCCTTTGTTATTTTGATATTACCACACATATTAAGTTGAACATTCATTCAATATTTAAACCTATATGCTATGTTAAAAATGTACATAAAATAATTTGAATATATATATCATACTTTAGCAATATAAAAACGATTATGCTACGTCTTCTACTGCAATTCTTTTCCAAAAAAAAATATACTTAAAAAAAGTTTTGTTTTGCAATGCTTAGATAAAGTGAACTTCGGTTTAAATCGAAAGACACGATATACATAGTTATTGGCGTACCTACTAGCATTTTGTCGCAGGAGGCATGATAATACATGAGATATGAAAGAAAAACCAAATCAGTTTGGTTTATATTCTTTTTACCTAGTTATGTCCCCCTAGCTACTATAAACATAGTATATGCACTGATAATAATAATTGGCTAATCAGACCCATCTCGATAATAAATTGGCGAATCTCCTCCCATGAACGACGTAGTCACGTATGAGCCCAAGGGATAAGGAAATTAAATTATTTGTCTTTCTTAGGGTGCATGTCATATTTATTCAATGAAGGGTGAACGAACTCCGAAATCCGGGAGCGTGCAGTATCCTGGCGAATACCGGCGATATTACCGAAGTTGAGGATGATCAAATAATTTTGAAGCAAAATATTTGTTGAGATATTGGAGTTTGTAACATAGTGACTGCTTCGAATAAAATTAAAAGGTTAATAACAATAGCTTTCTCACTTTCTGATTTCAATAACGGTGGCAGCTTTTCATTGCCACACATCAGTTGTTTGTAGTGCCTAAGTGTGTGTGTATTACACAGGAGCACTATATCCACCTTCACTCTCTTAAGCCAGTGGGACTGAACCAGGACTAAAATGCCCATGTGTTAGGTTATGGTAAGTAACATAATGTTTTTTTTCCTCCTCGACTGTGGTGAAGCCAAAATAATGTTTAACAATTGAAGACATGAATCGATAAAGGTGTTATGTGGCAAAAAAATGTTACCCAGTAAATTGAGTTTAAACTGTCACTTAAACATTTTAGGATATGTAGTAACTTTATTAAGTAAATTGATTGCCGAAACGGATTTTACATTAATGTACTATTATGTTTAAGCGACAGTTTGAACTAAATTTTCTCGAAATCTGAATTTTACTACATATCACCTTTTATGTCTTCGGTAACTGTCAATATATATATTTTAATGATTTTAGTTTCATAAAATTTTGGGTGTCAATAGGTGGCTACTGGCTAACTATAGATTCAAAAGTAATATCAAAATTATATTATAAAGGCCAAAGTTTGTTAGTGTATAATATTATGCTTGTTATTTCTACACGCAAAACCTACTGAGAGGATTTTGATTAAATTTACATGCTACACATAGGTTACTTTTTACCGCTGCAAATTGTACGGTTTCCGCGCAATTCCTTTTTTGTAGTGGGAAACATCCAGTAGGCTATACAATTACGTAGTTTCTTTTGCACAAACATTGCAGTTATTGTCAGTAACATCTTTATGCAGCAGCAATATGCCTATCAAAATCAAAAATCTAAATATTTTATTTCTAGATAAATCTAAACAAGCTATTTTCGGAAAGTCAAAAAGGCTACCACCGCGTGCACCAGTTCAATCCTAGTAACCCGTATTTGATTTCGCAAATCCTTATGTAATTATATTTCACAGAATGTTTATTGAACCACAGATAATGATCCCGTTTCATGGAAAATACAAATGAATCCTGTACAGTGAGTAATGACTCAATTTAACAACATAATATGAGACACGTGAAAATTGCCTATTCTTTATGTCGCCCTTTTAGGAATTATTACAAATTTCCTATTCTTTATGTCGCCTTTTAGGAATCATTCCAAATTCCGTATACAAATTATTCACGAGATTTCACGAAGAATGAAAACACTCTCCTTATTATATTACTTCAAGATGTTAAAAATATATGGTCCCAGTTCGAAACTGTCTTTATTATTATAATAACAATTTAAGCAAGTAAATAAAAAATATGGAACAAATTACCACATTTTTATAAAAAAAACTTTAGTCCAATCAAACCCAATGAAATAGCCTTTGTTATTTAATATGTATTTACTTAATATAAGGTACAATTATTAAGATTTTACAATGTAAACATAACATGCAATATAAAATTTCGGTCTTGCGTTTGCTCACAAATTTTAAGATTTTGTGATATTTTGGGCGTGTTTCACCAAGCAATGTTAAAGTTAATCCTTCGTTAAATATCATGTTGTTCCTGTCGTAATTCCTATCAATGAATCGGACGAGAATCAATGAAATCTTTGAAAGCAGTTTGGACTGCCTCATCGGAATTGAATTTTTTTCCTTGCAAGAAGTTATCCAAATTTCGAAAAAAATGGTAATCTGTTGGAGCAAGGTCCAGAGAATACGGTGGATGTCTTAGACATTCCAATTGAATCTGCTCTAATTTGGTAGCCGTCTGTTGGGCCGTGTGTGGTCTAGCGTTGTCTTGAAGCAGCAGTGGCGTAGAGCGATTGACAAGTCTCGGTTGTTTAACGGCGAGCTTTTCCATCATGGTTTGCAGTTGCTGACAATAGGCATCAGCCGTAATCGTCTGACTAGATTATAGTGTACGACACCGGCACTAGTCCACCAAACGCTTACAAGTAACTTTTTTTGAGTCAATTATCGCTTGGGGCAAGATTTTGCTGGTTCACCAGGGTTCAGCCATTGCGATAAGCGTTTACGATTAATTATCGTACAGGATCCACTTTTCATCACATGTAATGATCAGATTTAAAATTCCTTCATTATTGTGCCGGTTGAGCAATGTAACGCAGCAGTCGACGCGCGTTTGTCGGTTTGCTTCACTCAATTCATGAGGTACCCACCTTTCAAGCTTTTTCACCTTCCCAATTTGCTTCAAGTGGATTAAAACGGTTTTGTCACTAACACCGCAGCCTTTAGCTAACTCTGATGTGGTTTACGATGGATGTGCTTTCACAATAGCCTTCAATTCATCATTATCGACCTTGGTTTCCGGCCGTCCACGGGGCTTGTTCTGCAGGTCGAAATTTCGAGAACGAAAGCGTTGTAACCAAAAACGCACCGTATTTTCTTTTCCGACACCACCCCCATACACATCATTAATCCTTCGAGCCGTTTCTGCAGTACTGGTGCCACGGTGGAACTCATACTCGTAAATAATGAGATATTTTAAGTTTTCCATTTTGTGAAATTTTAATGAGTGACGCAGAAAAAAAGCAAAAGAGAAAAAAATAAATGAATTACGGTTTTCAAAACACAATTAATGCATGAGTAATTTATAGCTGTTTAAATTTGAATTTGGAATTCCTAACCAAAGAGGATATATTTAAGATCAAAGTGGCCAGTACGACAAAACGCCAATTTCATATGTAAGGACCTAATACTTTAGATTTTATCCATGTCTAAAAACCACTGATTTCGTCACTGACTCATTTATAGATCGGCAGGCGTCGTGGCGCAAGGCGTCGCGGCGCTCGGCGTCGCGACGCTGGGCGTCGGCAGGCGTCGCGGCGCTGGGCGTCGGCAGGCGTCGCCGGCGCTGGGCGTCGGCAGGCGTCGCGGCGCTGGGCGTCGGCAGGCGTCGCGGCGCCGGGCGTCGGCAGGCGTCGCGGCGCTGGGCGTCGGCAGGCGTCGCGACGCTGGGCGTCGGCAGGCGTCGCGGCGCTGGGCGTCGTGGCGCTGCGCGTCGGCATGCGTCGCGGCGCTTGGCGTTGCGGCGCTGGGCGTCAGCAGGCGTCGCGGCGCTGGACGTCGGCATTCGTCGTGGCGCTAGGCGTCGCGGCGCTGGGCGTCGGTAGGCGTCGTGGCGCTAGGCGTCGCGGCGCTGGGCGTCGGCAGGCGTCGTGGCGCTAGGCGTCGCGGCGCTGGGCGTCGGCAGGCGTCGTGGCGCTAGGCGTCGCGGCCTTCGGCATCGCGGCGCTGGGCGTCGGCAGGCGTCGCGGCGCTGGGGGTCGGCAGGCGTCGCGGCGCTCGGCGTCGCGGCGCTGGGCGTCGGCAGGCGTCGCGGCGCTGGGCGTCGGCAGGCGTCGCGGCGCATGGCGTCGGCAGGCGTCGCGGCGCTGGGCGTCGGCAGGCGTCGCGGCGCTGGGCGTCGGCAGGCGTCGCGGCGCTGGGCGTCGGCAGGCGTCGCGATGCTGGGCGTCGGCAGGCGTCGTGGCGCTGGGCGTCGTGGCGCTGCGCGTCGGCATGCGTCGCGGCGCTTGGCGTTGCGGCGCTGGGCGTCAGCAGGCGTCGCGGCGCTGGACGTCGGCAGGCGTCGTGGCGCTAGGCGTCGCGGCGCTGGGCGTCGGTAGGCGTCGTGGCGCTAGGCGTCGCGGCGCTGGGCGTCGGCAGGCGTCGTGGCGCTAGGCGTCGCGGCGCTGGGCGTCGGCAGTCGTCGTGGCGCTAGGCGTCGCGGCCTTCGGCATCGCGGCGCTGGGCGTCGGCAGGCGTCGCGGCGCTGGGGGTCGGCAGGCGTCGCGGCGCTCGGCTTCGCGGCGCTGGGCGTCGACAGGCGTCGCGACGCTGGGCGTCGGCAGGCGTCGCGGCGCTGGGCGTCGGCAGGCGTCGCGATGCTGGGCGTCGGCAGGCGTCGCGGCGCTGGGCGTCGGCATGCGTCGGCAGACGTCACGGCGTCGGCAGGCGTCGCGGCGCTGGGCGTCGGCAGGCGTCGCGGCGCTGGGGGTCGGCAGGCGTCGCGGCGCTCGGCGTCGCGGCGCTGGGCGTCGGCAGGCGTCGCGGCGCAGGGCGTCGTGGCGCTGCGCGTCGGCAGGCGTCGCGGCGCAGGGCGTCGTGGCGCTGCGCGTCGGCATGCGTCGCGGCGCTTGGCGTTGCGGCGCTGGGCGTCAGCAGGCGTCGCGGCGCTGGGCGTCGGCAGGCGTCGTGGCGCTGGGCGTCGGCAGGCGTCGTGGCGCTGCGCGTCGGCAGGCGTCGCGGCGCTGGGCGTCGGCATGCGTCGCGGCGCTTTGCGTCGCGGCGCTGGGCGTCGGCAGGAGTCGCGGCGCTGGGCGTCGGCAGGCGTCGCGGCGCTGGGCGTCGGCAAGCGTAATGGCGCTAGGCATCACGGCGCTCGGCGTCGTGGCGCTGGGCGTCGGCAGGCGTCGCGGCGCTGGGCGTCGGCAGGCGTCGCGGCGCTGAGTGGCGCTGGGCGTCGCCAGGCGTCACGACGCTGGGCGTCGGCAGGCGTTGCGGCGCTGGGCGTCGGCAGGCGTCGCGGCGCTGGGCGTCGGCATGCGTCGCGGCGCTTTGCGTCGGAATGCGTCGCGGCGCTTTGCGTCGGCATGCGTCGCGGCGTTTTGCGTCGCGGCGCTGGGCGTCGTGGCGCTGGGCGTCGGCAGGAGTCGCGGCGCTGGGCGTCGGCAGGCGTCGCGGCGCTGGGCGTCGGCAGGCGTCATGGCGCTAGGCATCACGGCGCTCGGCGTCGTGGCGCTGGGCGTCGGCATGCGTCGCGGCGCTTTGCGTCGCGGCGCTGGGCGTCGTGGCGCTGGGCGTCGGCAGGAGTCGCGGCGCTTGGCGTCGGCAGGCGTCGCGGCGCTGGGCGTCGGCAGGCGTCATGGCGCTAGGCATCACGGCGCTCGGCGTCGTGGCGCTGGGCATCGGCAGGCGTCGCGGCGCTGGGCGTCGGCAGGCGTCGCGGCGCTGAGTGGCGCTGAGCGTCGCGGCGCTGGGCGTCGGCAGGAGTCGCGGCGCTGGGCGTCGGCAGGCGTCGCGGCGCTGGGCGTCGGCAGGCGTCATGGCGCTAGGCATCACGGCGCTCGGCGTCGTGGCGCTGGGCGTCGGCAGGCGTCGCGGCGCTGGGCGTCGGCAGGCGTCGCGGCGCTGAGTGGCGCTGGGCGTCGCGGCGCTGGGCGTCGGCGTCGCGGCTTGGCTTTTTTATATATTGGATTCAAAAGGATGTTTATTATAAGGATCTGATGATCTTTAATTTATAAAAGGAATATAATATGCAAGTACATAAAAACCTACGACCTACTTTTTGTAGGACCAATAATCGTTCAGAGTTTTGCTCCATATCATTTATGTCCGACTTTATGTATGTTGACTGCGTTGCACTACTGCAATCAGTATATTATTCTATTATTCATCTACAAAAAGTCGGTCACCAATTATTAATCGGTGACCGACTTTTACCGAAGATGAAAAATATATTATTATATTATTTATGAGAGGAAAATTTGTTTTTTATCCACTTATTTCAAATTAGCGCGAATATGTTTTGCTACCGTTACGAAGATTTTATAGGCATTCATTTATCGTGTGTATATATAGTAATAAAACGGCCAAGCATCACGTTTTAACTGAAATGTAGAGTAAGTGAAGCTAAGCCTAGTAAAGTAAGGGCGCATAGATCAAGAACTTTGGTTCTACATGAGATTTGACCACTTTTTGATAGATTTTGATCAAGGTTCTTGTAGATTTAGGGGAAGTAGTCTTTAGAGCTTGGCTTTATATGATATCTGATAAGTTTTTCACAGGGTAAGCTATGTAGACTCGTCTTGGCAACATTTTACATGAAAATGTTTTTGGTGGGATAAAAAGACTTCTGATTATCTAACTAGAAAATATCTAGTTAATATAACCTTTCTAGCTTCCACACTACTTATGATAGTGCCACAAACAATTATCCGAAGTCTAACTCCACTCAAGATCGAAAGTCCCTTGACTCGGAAAACCGTGCAAAATCCCCAAAGATTGAATTCGGGAAATCCCAAACTTTTATACTGGCGCGTCAAAAAACTTATAATTTAGCTCACCGTTGCTATTCAATAGTTATTTATCGTTCCGAATAAAATTATATTAATCCTATGGGGATTAGGCTAGGATTTTATTCTTTTACGCAACTTCTGGAATAGCTTAGATTATTGCAGGGTAGAGCATAGCCGGGATAAGATTTAACCCCCGATGCAAAAAGAGGGGATGTAAATATTTTAACTGGCTCGAGTGGATACTTTTGCTGTATAGTATAATATACTTATATAAGTAAAATTGAAAATTAAAAAAAAACCCGGCACTTTCGACAGATATACCAGTATTGAATCTCATCTGTTTTGTGAATTTTATGAGGATCTTTAATTGTGATTTGTCGCGATATGGTAAGTAATTTATATGAGTTGTCAAAACCAAATTAAATATACTGGCAAAGAACGGAATGTATATTATATAGTGATTCCAACACTATATGCGGTTATCACTTACAATCAAGCATTCCGCCTGCTTCTTTGTTGTTCTAAAAAGACATCCCATGAAAAAGTAACGGTGGTTTTATAGTAGCTATTCATTAGGGCCGGTGAGATAGAATGGGGCATCGTCAAATATTCTACCACTACACCGACTTTACTGTTTATAAGACAAAGGTAAAATGTATTATTACAAGCGAATCCTCGTTTAGTGCTTGTTAATTTAGAAAACAAAGACTTATTTTAGCGATGTTCAGTTTAATCAATGTAAGGATTTAGGAAACTGTTTGTACTATCCTTAATAATAATATTATTACAACTATTTATTTGTTTGTTGCATCGAATATGTTCCAAAACTACGGGAAACTGAAATTTGAAATTTATTTATTTATTAACCATTCTACAGCAACTTGTATAAAATAACAATCAGTTTACATGCAATATCATATTAATAGTGAACAGTATTATAACAATTGTGATTAGATGTTCACATTGTGTATTTTGTTAGTACATTTAGATAGTGGCAGTGGACCCCAAACTAGGCGGAGCCTGTGTCTTGGTGGTCCGAGTTATTCCGAGATATTTAATTCATTACAGATTTAAGATTTCATCATAAATTTATGTAGTTTTTTTTTTATTATATAAATCTAGGATTTCATCATAGATTTATATAATAGGTATATGAAGACATGAAAGGTTGAAGGTGATATGTAGCAAAATTATGATTTAAAAAAATTGAGTTCAAACTATCACTTAAACATTTTAGAATGCGCCGTATAGATTTATAGGTAGTATTAAGTTCATTAATCTAAAGATCCGTCTTTAGAATCAATGTACTTAACACGTTACAACATAATTATCCTAAAATATTTAAGTGACTGTTTAAACTCAATTTTCTCGGTAATTTCTTATTGCGACATATTATACATACTAACATACTATATAATAATAAGGGCCTATGCAGCCTGAAATAAGGTTATTAATGTTATTATATTATTACTATCAATGAGAATACCACTTTCCTTGTTTGGGTCGACATATCCACATAAGACTACCTTATCAGTAATCAGTTGTAGAAGTTGGGTAAGAGGGATTATATTTTCGATAACTTCGCTGGGGTTCGAGCAATAAATACAGGAGAAGGGGAGTCCCTCGCATGCAGTGGAATTTGTTATGGTTTTAAAGAAGATATCCCATGGGAGACTTATAACAAATTGTCTGCTTTTGTCCGTGGATACGAAAGCTTTGCGAAATAGTTGGCAAAATTGCCATAAAAATATTTAGCCACATCTGCAATGATTGGCCCATTGTGGCAATTACACATTTTGCGGTTCCAAATGCCCTGTCCTTACCATAGTATTATATCAATGGACACTTGTAAACAACTGCGTCAAAATACGTAAGTAACTTTTACCAGCGACTATTATATCAAGATTTTAGGTTAGGTTAATTAATTCGGAAAAAATAAAACGCTTAGGGCGTGTTTCACCAAGCAATGTTAAAGTTTCCGCCATGTTAAATATCATGTTATGCCACTCGTATTTCCTGGCAATGAATGAGATGAAATGGTATTTTAACATAGCGTTAACTTTAACATTGCTTGGTAAAAAACGGCCTTATGATTACAAATAGTTGTTTTTATGTTTTATGTCTTAGATTACCTGAACAGTGTTTACTAGCAATAATAATAATATTGTTCTGAAATATTTTTTAATGTTTTAGTATTATGAATATAATCATTTACTTAAAGTTATTTTTATTTAAAAAATTTGGAGATTAGTATGCGACTTACGATTTTACCTGTTGGTGAAAAGTGACTAAAAAAGGACAGAAAAATGTCAACTAAACTCCTCTTAGCCTATTTTGAATTCACGAGGGGTTCTTTAAAATATATTTCACCAAAAGAACGCGCAAAAAATAATAAATAAGATTACACTGTTTTCTTATAAGCGACCCTTGTTTCTCTATCCGAAGGAAGCTCAAACAGCATTCTTATTTACATTCACATTTTACCTCTACGACTAAGGCAGGCTTTTGCCAAGATTTTACAATAAAACTCCCATAATCCTATGATTTGAAAAGTAAGGCCATAGTAACATTTTGCTTTATTTACAAAATAAACTTACATTACTTTGGCCTTGTCATATTCCACTCGGCGATCTAAGTCTGGCAGACCGTAGATGACAAGTCACGTCGGCCCCTGGGGCACTCACGTTAGATACATTTTATCGTTTAGACAGGATCTGTCCATACGATAGTACAAGTCAATGGTAAAACTTCTGTAACCGCAAAAACCCATAGACTATACCCTCCGCATATTTGCTGTGGTTTAGAAAAAACGCAATATCGCATGAGGCAGGGAAGTAAGTATGCCCTGTGGATTTACAGGATTAAATTGGTTTCAGGGTTGTCAACTAAAACTTTTTATATTTGTGTGGGTTCCAAAGTTTTATGTGATTTTACCTCTTTTTCTATTAATATTTAGTTTTATTAGTTCATATAATATTATCCAATAATATTTATAGCAAAAGCTTTTTTGTTAGTAAGCATGAAAATAAAACTACATAGTTATATACAGAATTTTTCAATCTTAGCTAAACAAAAATCGATAAAATAAAGTTAACTTTTAATATTGTATGGCAAAAGTTTGAAAAATATAATGTATTTTTCTAGACATCATCAAGTATATGAGCCAAAATATAGCAAGGTATTGTGAATAAATCAACATTTAATAATCACGCCTCTGGCAGCCCTTCCAATTATTGACCGGTATTCCTTTGTCCTGTGACGGTATCTAACTTTATCACCGTCTTGTAGTAGTTATTGCGAGCATGGACCCTTTGTATGGACGCTCAAGAAATTAAATGCCTGTACCGTGAATCGAGGGGAGAGATTGCTAACATTTTGGGTCAACCCTAGCGTGGCGTGCACGGTGCTAGTGCGGTTGATGTTGCTGCAGTTTTTTTTAACTCTTTTTATATAAAAGTATAACACAAATTCAATCAAATGCTGCATTATAATATTATGACATATAATGTTTAATTAAAAAAGAAATTATTACAAATATAAATACAATATATTACATCTTCTACACGTACACTGTAGTACAGAACGTAGTTATTACTTTTTTAAGTTTAGTTGCTTCTCAATTTTGCAATGTCCATGTCATATGGTAGTCATTGCTTCAAATGAATAATTGATTTCATAGCTTCCAAGTTCAAATCAACAGTTATTCGGCTCTTAATGGTTATTTTAGTCTGTTTAGGACCAATTTTAATCAACAGATTATCTGTCCAGAAAGATGAATCTTCTGTCAGATGGGCATGCAAAAAATCGTACTGCTCCCGATATCTCACCAGTCAGTATGGCTTACGAAATAAACAAGAGATATGCACATATTCAGGCACAATAAAATAAAAGATAAACTTCTGTGTAGTGGCTGGCCTGGTATCCATTAAACCAGTCACCGGCATCCAAATCGCTGTGGTAATCCCACAAAAAAATGGTCTATGTTGCTCGTGGGCATCGTTAAGAATCTGACACCTTGACGAATTGACAACAGTTGTTGATTACAATCGGACCAGTAGGCGCTACGGCGGAACGTACATGTATGTATAAACACATAGACTACCAAAATCATAACCCCTCATAACATAACGCAGTCGGGTAAAAATAGTAAACGAACTACCGCCGCGTGAAATGAGTCTAGCTGGCCAGTAGTTAATAAAAAATAAAACACCGCCAACAAATATATTAGCAAAAGTATTTCCTTTCTTACAGTACCGGGTTGTTTGCCAAGTGTCTTATACGTTACTTCATAACGTAGATACCCTCTTCTCCCCACTCCTCCCCCTTATTGGCAGACCAGATTAATTGTATCTTAAACTTTATTGAAACTTCCGTTCAATTTAAGGTGGGTTCGCTAACATTGTATATTATGAAAGTTCATATTACATCCGTGATATTGGTTTTTACCAAAAACTCTCGAGATTTTGAAAATCCCATCCCACCAAAAACATTTTCATGTAAAAATGTTGCCAAGACGAGTCTATATAGCTTACCCTGTGAAAAACTCCGAGTTTTATATAGACTCGTCTTGGCAACATTTTTACATGAAAATTTTTCTTTTTCAGAAAAAGTTATCAGATATCGTATAAAGCCAAGCTCTAAAGACTACTCGCCCTAAATCTACAAGCACCTTGATCAAAATCTATCAAAAAGTGGACAAATCCCATGTAGAACCAAAGTTCTTGATCTATGCGCCCTTACTTTACTAGGCTTAGCTTCACTTACTCTACATTTCAGTTAAAACGTGATACTTGGCCGTTTTGCTACCGTTACGAAGATTTAATAGGCATTCATTTATCGTGTGTGAAATAAAACGGCCAAGCATCACGTTTTAACTGAAATGTAGAGTAAGTGAAGCTAAGCCTAGTAAAGTAAGGGCGCATAGATCAAGAACTTCGAGACCACAGTCGAGAGCCAGGCTCTAAACCACAAGACCACGGAGGCGTAATAACTAAAATTGTATAAATAAATTGATCGTGTCATATTGAAACTTATAAAATTTTGTCATGCGCCAATCAATAAAAAGTCGATTAAGTACTTAATTTATGGTCACAAATTTCTTTGAGTATCGAAGTTTTTACAATTTAGACTACAAAAAATTTGGAGTTTTATGTAACGTTTGTTTTTTGTTTATTGTTATCATTATAAAACGTTACCGACTGTTAAATGTTTGTGTTTGTGCGCCCAGCGCCGCGACGCCTGCCGACGCCTGCCGACGCCCAGCGTCACGACGCCTACCGACGCCCAGCGCCGCGACGCCTACCGACGACCAGCGCCACGACGCCCAGTGTCGCGACGCCTACCGACACCCAGCGCCGCGACGCCTGCCGACGCCCAGCGTCACGCCCGGCGCCGCGACGCCTGCCGACGCCCAGCGTCGCGACGCCTACCGACGCCCAGGCCTGCCGACGCCTGCCGACGCCCAGCGTCACGACGCCTACCGACGCCCATCGTCGCCACGCCTACCGACGCCCAGCGCCGCGACGCCTACCGACGACCAGCGCCACGACGCCCAGCGTCGCGACGCGTGCCGACGCCCAGCTTCGCGACGCCTACCGACGCCCAGCGCCGCGACGCCTGCCGACGCCCAGCGTCGCAACGCCTGCCGACGCCTAGCGTCGCGACGCCTGCCGACGCCCAGCGCTGCGACGCCTAGCGCCGCGACGCCCACCAACGCCCAGCGCCGCGACGCCCAGCGTCGCGACGCCTGCCAACGCCCAGCGCCGCGACGCCTAGCGCTGCGACGCCTACCGACGCCCAGCGCCGCGACGCCTACCGACGCCCAGCGCCACGACGCCCAGCGCCGCGACGCCTACCGACGCCCAGCGCCACGACGCCCAGCGCCGCGACGCCTGCCGACGCCCGTCGTCGCGACGCCTACCGACACCCAGCGCCACGACGCCCAGCGCCGCGACGCCTGCCGACGCCTGCCGACGCCCAGCGTCACGACGCCTACCGACGCCCAGCGCCGCGACGCCTACCGACGACCAGCGCCACGACGCCCAGCGTCGCGACGCCTACCGACACCCAGCGCCGCGACGCCTGCCGACGCCCAGCGTCACGCCCGGCGCCGCGACGCCTGCCGACGCCCGGCGCCGCGACGCCTGCCGACGCCCAGCGTCGCGATGCCTACCGACGCCCAGGCCTGTCGTCGCCTGCCGACGCCCAGCGTCGCGACGCCTACCGACGCCCAGCGCCGCGACGCCTGCCGACGCCCAGCGTCGCGCCCGGCGCCGCGACGCCTGCCGACGCCCAGCGTCGCGGCGCTTGGCGTCGCGACGCCTACCGACGCCCAGCGTCGCAACGCCTGCCGACGCCCAGCGTCGCGCCCGGCGCCGCGACGCCTAGCGCCGCGACGCCTGCCGACGCCGAGCGTCACGACGCCTGCCGACGCCTACCGACGCCCAGCGCCGCGACGCCTGCCGACGCCCAGCGTCGCGACGCCTACCGACGCCCAGCGCCGCGACGCCTGCCGACGCCCAGCGCCACGACGCCCAGCGCCGCGACGCCTACCGACGCCCAGCGCCGCGACGCCCAGCGTCGCGATGCCTGCCGACGCCTAGCGTCGCGACGCCTGCCGACGCCCAGCGCTGCGACGCCTAGCGCCATGACGCCCAGCTCCGCGACGCCTGCCGACGCCCAGCGTCACGACGCCCGTCGTCGCGACGCCTACCGACGCCCAGCGCCACGACGCCCAGTGCCGCGACGCCTGCCGACGCCCAGCGCCACGACGCCCAGCGCCACGACGCCCAGCGCCGCGACGCCTACCGACGCCCAGCGCCGCGACGCCCAGCGTCGCGATGCCTGCCGACGCCTAGCGTCGCGACGCCTGCCGACGCCCAGCGCTGCGACGCCTAGCGCCACGACGCCCAGCTCCGCGACGCCTGCCGACGCCCAGCGTCACGACGCCCGTCGTCGCGACGCCTACCGACGCCCAGCGCCACGACGCCCAGTGCCGCGACGCCTGCCGACGCCCAGCGTCGCGACGCCTACCGACGCCCAGCGCCGCGACGCCTGCCGACGCCCAGCGTCGCGCCTGGCGCCGCGACGCCTGCCGACGCCCAGCGTCGCGACTCCTACCGACGCCCAGGCCTGCCGACGCCTGCCGACGCCCAGCGTCGCAACGCCTGCCGACGCCTAGCGTCGCGACGCCTGCCGACGCCCAGCGCTGCGACGCCTAGCGCCGCGACGCCTACCAACGCCCAGCAACGCGACGCCCAGCGTCGCGACGCCTGCCGACGCCCAGCGCCGCGACGCCTGCCGACGCCCAGCGTCGCGACGCCTACCGACGCCCAGCGCCGCGACGCCTGCCGACGCCCAGCGTCGCGCCCGGCGCCGTGACGCCTGCCGACGCCCAGCGTCGCGCTCGGCGCCGCGACGCCTGCCGACGCCCAGCGTCGCGCCCAGCGTCGCGACGCCTACCGACACCCAGCGCCGCGACGCCTACCGACGACCAGCGCCACGACGCCCAGCGTCGCGACGCCAGCCGACGCCCAGCGTCGCGACGCCTACCGACGCCCAGCGCCGCGACGCCTGCCGACGCCCAGCGTCGCGACGCCTGCCGACGCCCAGCGTCGCGCCCGGCGCCGCGACGCCTAGCGCCGCGACGCCTGCCGACGCCGAGCGTCACGACGCCTGCCGACGCCTGCCGACGCCCAGCGCCGCGACGCCTGCCGACGCCCAGCGTCGCGACGCCTACCGACGCCCAGCGCCGCGACGCCTGCCGACGCCCAGCGCCACGACGCCCAGCGCCGCGACGCCTAGCGCCGCGACGCCTACCGACGCCCAGCGCCGCGACGCCCAGCGTCGCGATGCCTGCCGACGCCTAGCGTCGCGACGCCTGCCGACGCCCAGCGCTGCGACGCCTAGCGCCGCGACGCCTACCAACGCCCAGCGTCGCGACGCCTAGCGCCACGACGCCCAGCGCCGCGACGCCTGCTGACGCCTACCGACGCCCAGCGCCGCGACGCTAAGCGCCGCGACGCCTACCGACGCCCAGCGCCACGACGCCAAGCGCCGCGACGCCTACCGACGCCCAGCGCCGCGACGCCTAGCGCCGCGACGCCTACCGACGCCCAGCGCCACGACGCCTACCGACGCCCAGCGCCACGATGCCCAGCGCCGCGACGCCTACCGACGCCCAGCGCCACGACGCCCAGCGCCGCGACGCCTGCCGACGCCTGCCGACGCCCAGCGTCACGACGCCTGCCGACGCTCAGCTTCACGACGCCAAGCGCCGCGACGCATACCGACGCCCAGCGCCGCGACGCCTGCCGACGCCCAGCGCCGCGACGCCTACCAACGCCCAGCGCCGCGAAGGCTGCCGACACCCAGCGTCGCGACGCCTGCCGACACTCAGTGCCACGACGCCCAGCGCCGCGACGCCTACCGACGCCTAGCGTAGCGCCGCGAAGCCTGCCGACGCCCAGCGCCGCGACGCCAAGCGCCGCGACGCATGCCGACGCCCGGTGCTAATATTAGCTAATACCAGCTAGTATTTTCAACAGTACCTTATATCTAATAGTAGTAGTGATGATGGTAACTAGCACAAGGAATTCTATAGAATATTTTGAGCCACTGACAAGCTAGTTTCTTACAAATCACATTATAATAATGCTAAGCATACAAAGAACTTTACAGAAAAGAAATTTAACAACAGATGGAGCTTGTGCCGGACCTGTTCCATACATCGACAGTTATTTTGTGACCGACAGCAATTTACAACTATTAGCTGCCTGCATATTCGCGCTTATTTTAAATAAGTGGATAAAAAACAAATTTTCCTCTCATAAATAATATTATAATAATATATTTTTCATCTTCGGTAAAAGTCTTGTAGATGAATAATATAATATACTGATTGCAGTAGTGCAACGCACTCAACATACATAAAGTCGGACATAAATTATATGAAACAAAACTATGAACGATTATGGGTCCTACAAAAAGTAGGTCGTAGGTTTTTTATGTACTTGTATATTATATTCCTTTTATAAATTAAAGATCATCAGATCCTTATAATAAACATCCTTTTGAATCCAATATGGTGGTCCAGCATATTGGAATCAAAATGGCGGCATTTACATTTTAATAATTTTTTTGTTGGTTTTGTAGCAATAACAGCTTACATACATAACTTCAGCTTTCTAAGATTTCCGGAAGTAACCTAAGAATTTTGATGATCTATAAATGAGTCAGTGACGAAATCAGAGGTTTTTACACATCGATAAAATCTAAAGTATAGTAGCTACGACATTCAAACTTTTTATAATTCGTGTATTTACTGGTGTCATTATATGTTGAAATTTTCAACTATTTAGCATCATCCAAAGCAAAGTTATGGGAGTTCAAAAAAACGACGAAACCTTTCGAGAAAAGGTAGGTAGTGCCCTTGCGCTTCGCTTGGCTCGTCTTGACGGGGGCACGACCGTGCCCCCAGAGGTAGTGCCTTTGCGCTTCGCTTGGCTCGTCTTGACGGGGGCACGACCGTGCCCCCAGATAAAACTTTAAAAATTTTGCCATTAATAAATTTTTTAAAAGTATCTAGTTAAAGAAATTTGTGTGTTTATTATAAGATAACTGACTTTGTTAACGATTGCACACCCTGGGAATAAGATGGCCAAACATAATGGCTGCTTATATTTATTTACTATAATAATTATGTATCCTAACTTTTATAATATTAATATGTATAGATTAAGTTACATGGTAAAAAATATATACTTTTAAAAAATATTAATTTTCCATCTTTTTGCTAAAAGATGGCCCCGTGCGAGTTTCTTATGCCGGTTCTTCTCGGCGGGTTAGGGTTGAACCGGTTGTTGCTTGTTTTTCTTGTTGACTTTCCGAAAATAGCTTGTTAAAAATGTAAAAAAGTAAAAAGAATAAAAAACATTTTATTTCCAAATGAAACTTATTCATTTGGAAATATTTTTATTTTATTTATTTGTAAACTCCGTTCCGATTGAATGTGAGCTAAATGCAAATAAAGCTCAGTATGCGGTTATAATGCTATCAATTTAAGTGTCACTTACGTAAATAAGTAATGAAAATCGCGCAATAAAGAAAAACGACGACAGATAAAAAATAATCTGTAAACAAGAAACAATTAAAACCAAATTTGTTTGAATTTAACTGTCTGTCTGTAACGGGTCCTCTTATAGAAGGAAGCCTCACCTACCCTGTAAAATACTTTTACGCAACGCGACGGTTGCTCATTTACTATTTTATCCGACTACGACCTACAAAAGGAGGGGTAATTTTGGCAGTGTATGGGTTTTCAAAAGGTAAGAATTAAGTAAAGTTGGGAATCGAATTATAGGAATCACTGCAGAGTATAAAATCATCAGTGTGATAATTATATTAGCGTCAAATAGTGTAAAGAACTCCTGTCTTAGGGGGTCCGACAAAAAGTCGGTAAAAAAAATACATTTCTAGAATGAGAAAAGGTAGTATAATCATATCCCAAAGTTATAGTGACTGCTCTTTATACACCGGTTACATCTAATGTCTAAAGACAAAATATGTATAACATACTATGTATTTATTTAATGCAGACACTCAAAGTGTTCAGAACTCTGATATTCCCAGACAAAACACGGCTAATTTGAATTTTATGATAAAACTTGAGAAACCAAGTGCTACTAACGTAATTACAACTATTTACATATTGAGCCTGTTTTGCCTTTCAAATAGTTGAAGTTTAAGAACATTGCTGAAAATGCTCAAAGGCTACTCTTATGTGCCAACTATCTCTAAGAAATTCCATCCGCGTAATCGCCGCTACCCTTCTGGGGTTGCTATTGCCAAAAATGTGTCCTTAAATGTCAGGAATTTTGAACGAGACAGCTGGGATTTTGGTAAATTATATTTTAATTTTAAATGTATTTGTAAAATATGTTTGCTGTATGACTTACTGTTATCTATGTTTGCTCTAGTTATTTAAACTGAGCCATAACATAGATATTAAAGCAGACATAATAATTCAGATGGAACCTCTAAGTCGCTGACGGACCATGTTTTATGCTTATATTCTTCATCAGCTATACTAATATTATAAAGCGGAAGAGTTTTTTTGTTTAAACGCACTAATCTCAGGAACTACTGGTCCAATTTAAAGAAATATTTTTTGTTGTTGGATAGTCCATTTACAGAGGAAGGTTTTATGCTATATTACGCTGCAACCAATAGGAGATTAAGAAATAAATAGATTGAGGCAGTGATTTATCTCTGCACATTATATTAAACCGTAGCCACGTTTTACCTGTGAGGCTAAATCATTCGTTTAGGGTCCAGGCCCACGTCCAATGATATACACTTTTCTTATCTTAAAATTAGATACCTACATAGGTCTTACTCTCATTTACTCTCTTGCATGACAGACATAGATTATCTCTGGCATTCCTGTCTAATGTTAATTTATATATACTATGTAACAACACCTACGGATGTAAAACTTTTTTTCGGGACATTCCGGTTTTTACTCTGGCAACCCCGCGCCCTAGGGACCGCGTTACTCACCCTATCTCCAACATTCTTACAGTTTAATGTATGCAAACGCATTTTGTTTCAAAGCCTCCCTCTACCTTAAGGGTCAGGTCACACCGAGTCGGTAGTAGTGCGAAATTTGCAAAATAGCTATTCAAGATTGAACTTTATTCTCTACAATAATAGACACACAAATCGATTTATAGCACCTGCACCTGCACCGAGCTGTCCTGCTATTATTTGCGCCTCCGTGGTATAGTGGTTCTGAGCTTTGCTCTCGACCCGGAGGTCGTGGGTTCCATTCCCGCGTTGGAACAACAAAAATGTTGTTTTCAAGTTTGGTTAGGGCAGTGCATGATCACCTGATTGTCTGACAAGAAAGCGTCGGATGGGCATGTAAAAAGTCGGTCCTGCGCCTGTTCTCTCGCCAGTCGTGTCGCTTTACGGGCCCACTGGGTTATGAGGGTAAAAGGAAGAGAGAGTGTCTTTGTGTGTTGCGACACACTTGGACACTATAAAATAACTCCTGCGTAGCTGACCTGGTTCCAATGAAGTTGGCTACCGTCACCGAAAGCGGTGAGGGGAGCTATATAATATCTATGTACGCTTCACACCAAGTTAATCTGGCCCAGCGCTAAGAATCCGAAGAACTTGTGTTGCAAGTACCAGACAGCGGAAATATATTTAATACTTTCATACTATACACATATTTAAGATTTTTATTATATTATACACGAATTTAATACACATCCACAGGAACATTTGAAAAACTTTTTGTTCCCTCGGCGGGATTCGTACCCGCGACCTCTCGTTGAGCAACAACGTGCTCAACCACTGCGCTACGGAGGTCGTCTAGCTATTATGTGAATCATGTACCTATGTTACAGTTAATGTTGAATCGCTGTCTTTAAAATACAGCGTCGCATTATGTCATGGTGTGAAGTGACCCTAAGGCGAACTTAGCCCAAGTTATTTCAGCCCGTATGTCAAACATGCTCTTTGATCTTCAAATACGAATAATGCCAGTTAAGATTGTTCTTTTCTTATATTTCCCTTGTTTTGTAGTTTTCGGCAAACGCAATTTTCGCTCCCCTTGAGGAACCTATAGGCTATACGTTTGTAACTAAAGTTATACCTTTTATCATCATCATCATTTCAGCTATGACCACTCGCTCGCTAGCTCTACCCCAAAGTATTTCATGGGGGGTAGTTGCCTATACTCGCCAGGCCTGGCAGGCGGGCAGCACAGTTTTTAGACAATTTTCGCGGAAACGGTGCTGGCAATTTCCGGATATACATGCCGTAATAATAATGAGTATTATATAAGTCACAGTCATCTGATTCAATCCGCTATTTAATTGAATCACTAGCGCATTCATTGAATTTTATTTTTACCAAATTGAATGAATCCTTAAAGACTTAGGCATGTATAAATAAAACAATCTCAAACCTAACTTCACCTTGAGAGCCGATTAGACAGATTAAAAAACGTTTCGTTTCACTTTTAAAAATTAACAACTTTATTTTACCTTTAATTTATTTCTGGCTTGATAGGTTGTCTGTGATTATGTATTTTCTTGAGTGAACTCACAATTTTGCTTATAGTAAAAAAATACATAGGCTTTCGCACCACATCAATCCGGTCCCGTACTATTGAATTGTATTACTAGACACCGAAAATATATTTAATAAGTACAAAATTAATTTAATATACATCCAGGAACGCAAAAAAACTTAATTGTTCCTTTGGTTTCGAACTCGCGATCTTCGGCTGGAGCACCGACGCTCTAAACCACTTGTCCACAAAGGTCTTCGCGTTCATAATATTTAGAATAACTTGATTGAAAGAAAAATAGTTCAGCAAAATAAATCACACACGTTAGATAAAATAACTAAACATCTTGACAATAATTTCAAAATGAATTCCTAACGTTATTTCTAAATATCAAAGTGAAACACTCCTAATGAAAGTGTCAAGTGCAACTACACTTCTAATACATCACATTCATCACATCACATACATCACATCACATTAATGATGGCGTCAAAAATAACGCCGAGTTTGTCGACAAACTACGCCATGTGGCGTCTAAAACTGTCACACGTGTGGCCAAAAACAGATCGTTTCCTTTAAAAAGTTAGGACCTTTTTGTGTGTAGATGCGTCATTTTTTACGTCTTTTTACATAGTTCAAGCATGTGCCCCTAATAACGATAGAAATGTGAGTATCCCTTTCCGACTTTTTGTACGAAATTCGGGTTTCACAATTCATCATTTTAGTAATAAACGTAATGAATTGCTAATAAAACCGTCCTAATTTGTGGTCATAGATAACGAACGATTTATGATGATAAACGTATCCTAATCTTAACCATAGTTCTGTATTAACTGCGGGTTAGCTAAACTCCCGAATTTCATCAACGTTAGTTACTTAATCATTTGTTAAAAATATCATGTAAATCGGTCGGTCTAACATGTTATAGTGATCATATAAATATGTTTAAAAATCTTTCAAGTTTTAAATAAATAAGTGAATGTGGGTATCTAGACAGAAATTCCAAAATGTATAAGTTTCTCCTTTTTTTTTATTAAAGACTTTAAAGATTAAACACTACTTGTATTCCAAATTTAAAGCTTCTATGTCTGCTAGAAATGCCAAATACTTTTGATGATTGGTCAGTGAGTCAGTGACAAAATTAGGACAAGTTGTAATTCTAAAATTTCAGTTTCTTATTGAAATTTTAAATATACCGTGTATATACAATGCCTTCTTAATAGTGATTAAACAGGCATTGTATAAACACGGTATTTTTAAGTTTATTTTATGTCTATGTTTTTGGTGAAAAACATAAAATAAACTTAATTAAGTACACAGCGTGTTAAAGATGTACTCTTGTTATAATATGCTATACCCATTATTTTATGTAAGTTAATTAGAATTTTTTTGTTTACGGTGTTCCCTGAAATTCAACGTTATGAACTATTTATTATGTTCGCAACATTATGCTGAGCGAACACCTACTTAGTTTTTTTTGTTTTTTATATTTTGCTCATTGATTTATTTTTACAATATAAATTTGTTCGTTCTTCTTTCTTTCTTTATAAAATATTTAGTTCCATTCCAGTATAATCCGACACGCTTAGTACAAATAAATTTTTACAAACTTCTCCAATTTATATACGTTCCCTAATCATCCTTAGGGAGTTTAGTTAAATAAAAATATATTGCCGTTCACGTTTATTAATATTCATAGAAGATGTAGTCTCGGAGCCAACTGTCGTCGGGCGATCCATCAGCTGTGATTGATGATCACTTCACTCCACTAATAAATGTAAACAAACCGCCCACTTTTTGCCAACAAACCTACTTAATTATACCAAAATTTTGCTGCAATGTGGCGATGACAAAACGTTTTGAAAATAATTGAAGACAGATTGGATGAACTGTCTCTTAAACATTTTGGGATATGTAGTAACGTACTAAGTATAGTAACTATACATTGATTCTAGAGATGGATCTTCAGATTAATAAACTTAATACGTTACGACGTATTCTAAAATGCCTTAAGTGACAGTTTGAACTCAATTTTCTCGTAATCATAATTTTGCTACATATTGCCTTTATCCATTCATGTATTCAATTATGAAGGATGTAATATATTCTTATGTTCACCATATAGCCCAGACATAGTCAACCTTATATTTATAGGGGCCACAAACATATTGTGTCAGCCATGGTGTCGAGGGTCGCAAAGTCAAACCATTAACTAGGTATTGAGTGAAGTGTAGGTAATTCAAAGTGGTAACTGGTATTTGTAAATTATTTTCAAAATTGACCTTCAAAAACAAACTTTATTATAATTTTAAATAAAAACTTTTTATTTATTGATTAAAAGTTAACGATGTATCATGTAAGAAGTACTTACTTTTAACGATGAAAACTCTTTCAAAACTTTTTTAAGATTTGCTAAATGATTTTCATATTTTTTTACTATAGGCTATAACGTGGTTATTAGAAATTGCTAGACCGAATAAGATCAAAATAGCTAGACGCCCGGTTTATGAAAGGCTGATCAAATTGATCAATTGATCAAATCAGCTAATCTGGTTCGCTCATTGGTGAAAACAGTGAGAGCGAAGTGATGTTCACCAATCAACAACAATCTGATCTGCAGTTGATGTGGTCACTTCCTTCGTGTTTGAATATTTTAAACATCCTAGTGTAAGTAAGTACAGTGCTTCTATTTTCAGACTTAATCCGTATTCACGATTAAGAGATTTAAAAAAAGCTTTAGCAATAGTTGCCGCTCTACCATGCTGCTTAGTATCCATAAACATTTTTTTTCCTAAAGATGTGAACAAAAAAACATATTTCTGTGCAATTACTTATTTACATAATATTTTACTTAGCTTACACATAATACTTACAACAGCTTTGTTTATAAGATTCTTAATGTGTTTAGCAATCAATAATTATCCACTCAAAATATAAATAACACGAGGACAACAAAGAAACAGGCAAAAAAATCCTCGCTCACATCGAGAAAGATTTTTAGGAATTCCTCCCTCCTATTTCAAATAAATCTTATTTGAAGAAAAGGTATTTTCGTTCATTAGTTCGAGCAATTAGCGACGAAAGCGCTTTTTAGGCGACAAAATTCAGAAAGCGTAAACAAGTGTCATAAGATTCCTCGAACAGGCCAAACATTTTAATGAGGTCAGAATGATGTATAGGAGGGCAAATATGAGTAATGAATACGATGGAAAAAGAGGATACCTAAAAGAGCTTAGCACAAACAGTGGACAACAACGTAATCGTAACTTCAAATGAAGTATGACACTATCATGATTTTCATACAATGCTCATTCTATAACATAACGAATAAATACGAATTCGTAGGTTAGCGAAACTTATTAGCCACTAGCCATTATTGTTTTCGAACTTCGTATGTTAGGCCCTTGCCCTAGCCCTTGCTAGACAATTAAGAGAAAACAACACGGGCTAAAGAAATGCAAAAAAGATTTTTGTAAAATTAATTTCAGCCCAGCGTAACTACCAGATCAATCCGATAAAGACAACTGCGTACTGAAATTACCTATCAAAAGTACGAGAAATCGACGATTAGGAGACCCCACTTTCCTCCTCCAAAACTTAAGCAATTTAGGTACGTTTTTCATTATAATCTAGAAAATCATTACTTTGACCTTGCTAGCTATGTTCCTATGTATCGACTTTAGCATAAAATCTAACCGTATATTATCTAGGTTTGGAACGTCTACATATTATTTAATAATTCATTTATGAAAGTACTAGCTGACCCGTGCCCACTTCGTTGAGCATGGAAACCGCGTAAACCATCCCGAGACGAATATTTCAAGACCAAAAATAGCCGAATCAGTTCAGCTGATCTAGAGTTTTAGCGAGACTAACGAACAGCAATTGATTGTTATATAGCCTATGTTACTCAGTGGTAATGTAGCTTTCTAATGAAAAAAGAGTTATTAAAATCGGTCCAGTACTTTTTGAGTTAAGTCGTTACATACAAAAATACAAATCTTCCCTCTTTATAATATTAATGTAGAAAGGAAATAGGGACGTACTCAGGTAGTATTCAGAAAAAATGTGACTCTACTGCCATTATCCAGGTTTATACCCCTGTTTCTGTATAGAAAAAGGGACGTTACATACAGAAACAGGAGTCTTAAGAGGAAACAACACGGTTGAGAGAAATACAAAATAGGTATTTATAAAACCTATTGCTGTCTCGCAGTGCCTTAGCTAGCCAGCACTAGCGCGTTAGAGACAACTGCAACTTGGACTGAAATTACCTATTAAAAGTACCAGAAATCGACGTTTAGGGGATTCCTGTTTTCTCCTCCAAAACTTAACCGATTTTTTTTTTCTTTATTAGCTAATAAAAAAAATAAGCCAGGTTCCTATTTTTTGATTTTGTTGTTTATTGTAGTCAAATCTGTTCCCTAGATGTTTAAACATAGCGGAGAGTCTAGCCATTTTTTTTAGGTTTTGAACGTCCATATCTCTTTAAATAATTAATTTATTAAAAAAAATAAAAATAGGGACGTACAAACAATATTATCCATGAATATTCAGGAAAAATATTGTCACTCTAGCAGCATTATCCAGGGAGGAAATAGGAATCCTGTAGACCCCTATTTTTGTATGGAAAAAAATTCGTGGTTTTTCCTCTTAAGGTTAGGCCTGACTAGAGTGGCTAGAAGATTTTTATTGGAATGTGACTTGTGGAAGAAGCCGTAGACATTAGAATCGCATTTCCGTTAGCCGTACCACTGTAATCGTAGGATAGTAGAAAAAAAAAGATAGAAATATAAATTGGAGAGTCTGTCTCACTCTGTTCGACAGTAATTAATCTGAATCGTTTTTCCTCTAAAGAATTTGTATTACATATGCATTCCAAAAAAAGCTTAGATATTAACATAATTAAAAGGAAAGGTCAGAAAAAATATTCCGCCTAATAAAATAATACATTTTATTGTAGTGATTATCTTATGTATGAGGCTGTTACAGTAATTAATGTGTTTTCTCTAGTAGTTCATTATTTGGTGATGATTATCATCTACTACTATTAGTTAGCGTGACTTATTATTAAAAATGGTGTTTTAGAGATAATTTATGAGCTAGGGTATTAAGTTTGTACTAATATAGTTATATTTAAACTAGTTGTGTCCACATCTTCGTCGATAGTACAATAAAACCCCCTTATTCATTATTTATTATCTAATCAGTATTTTGAATTTTCTTTTTTAAATAAAGAAAATTTTCTTTAATTGCTTTAAACTTAAATGTTTTAAAACTTGCCCCATTTCTTATTTTTGATTTTGCTCATACAAAAGTAAAAAAAAAATCATTAAATAACTTCATTGTCGTTAGTGACTTTAATCTACAATGTTGTGCCCGCAATTTTTCGAAAGTCGTATTATGACCGTTTACTTTTCCGAGATAAAAATTAGACTATGTCCATTGTTCGTTATTCCACCAATGACACATATGATTCATACATAAAACGTATGATTCGGTCGAAACTTTTAATTGGATCAAAAACCCTTTTGTGTCAAACTGTCGTCATTATCGTAAAAACTACAAAGGCTGAATCAGAGGCTCACTATGTCCATTAGCCTATCTCCAGTAATTTAAAACCATTTTATATCACTAATTGCTTACGTCACGTGTGTCTCATAGGCATTTCCTTTGCGAATACCACAAGTGGGACTTTAACCTCTCCTCAATGCAAGGTTGAGTTTATAGTATTTATCTCTCGATTTAATTTTTTAAATTTTTTTTGAGGTACCTAAGTATAATTTTCAAAAAACACATTTTTCTGAAAATTACATAGCCATGGTAACATATACTCGGGTATATGTTACCATGGCTATGTAATTGTAATCTTTTATTAAAGTCGACCCAGTAGTTTAGCTGCTGCGACGGAACATACATACATAACCTTCCTTTTGGCTTAGCCGAAATGGGGTAAAAATAAGACTTAGGTACCTTACTACATTTTAAATACTATTATGTTTATAGAATTTGGTATACTTTGTATTGCACTTTAAAAATTGATGTTGATAATAAATATCAATTTCTGAAGTAATTTAATATTTCATAGAAAAGTTACGAACGCGCCTAAACTTATCCTACTTGGGCCGTAAAAAGTTATATTATATTCATTTTTATGCTGGAAAGCACTCTAAGTTGTGAACTTTAGAATATAATGCGGCTGCATAACAAAAGTTTGGAAGGCTTCTAGGCAATAATCGATGAACGGGGAAGTTTCCAGCATAGCAGGACTTATCATCATCAACCACTAACTTCACAATACATAGACCACTAAGTGTTTCACCAAGCAATGTTAAAGTTAATCCTTCGTTAAATATCATGTTGTTCCTTTCGTAATTCCTATCAATGAATGAGAAGGCATGGTATTTTATTTAACAAGCCGTTAAGACTAACATGCGTTGGTGAAATCGGGACTAAAGGTCTTAATATCCATCGAACTGTATCGTCCCTACCTCCCATCAAGCACTCACGTCCACTGTCCAAACTACCTAGTACCTACCCACCGACCTATTACTATTGTCACTACCCAATACCCACTAGCAACAAGCGTACCCACTAGTCACATACTCATTGACAACTATGTCCACTAACGTCTCCAATAACCACCACTACCCAGTATCACAAAGTAGATATATAACAGAGTCACGACCCTATAGTACTAGAAAATAGTATCACCCTAATACTGGCAATTTGACTGGCTATTTTTGTTTTCTTCGATTTCCATTCACATTCCGGAAACCGCCATCTAGCGCTACTATTAGAAAATACTAATTAGTAATTACTAAATTCGTTTCGTATCTGCTTCTTAATTAAAGGGTTGAATTTAGCTTAATGAGATGTTATGCTTAAAAAATATTATGCTTAATTTTTCGTGTTTTAATATTTGTACTTAATTCGGCAGAAACTACTGGACCGATTTGAAAAAATATTTTTTTGTTAAATAGTCCATTTAAAGAGGAAGGCTTTAGGCTATAGGTATAACATTATGCTGCGACCAATACGAGCGAAGTGTCAGTGAGAAATGTTGCAAAAACGGGGAAAATTATTCACATTTGGGGACTTTCGTTACGAGCGCTTCATAAACGGTTTAAGTTACTCAAAAAATATGTATCCGTATTATTCCTTTTTAATAATCATAATAATAAAAACCAACGTGAGCAATCAAAAGATAATCGCGTCAGTGTTTCCGACAACCACGCGAACGAAGTCGCGGGCACAGCTAATGATATGAAATTCCGTCATGGCAATCTTCGGTCTTCATCAGCGACCTTGTAACCTAATCTTGGTCAAAATTACCAGGCTTTTCTAAGATTTTTTTAAAACAGCTATGGTACGATGTTCAACGTGACTTCATCAGATCAGTTCGACAGTACCTTATGATTGTATTGTCATCAGAAGTAAGTACATACAGCTGCCAATTTTCATTACGCTAGGATCCTTGGACGATGTTTAAATTAGTTACCTTAGATTCATTAACACATACCTACAGGTCGATCTAATAAAAGCGTGTTAAAAACACATTGATATTATGTCTTTCGGGAATCGTAGCTTTTTAGTATAATATGTAGATTGTAGGTACTATAATATTCTATAATAATACTAGCTGATCCGTGGCCACTTCGTTGAGCATACAAACCGTTTAAACCTTTCCTCGACTTCCACGATTATTTCAAGATCAAAAATAGCCGAATCGGTTCAGCCGTTCTCGAGTTTTACGAGACTAACGAACAGCGATTCATTTTTATATATAAGACTAGCTGAATTGGTTCATCCGTTCTCTAGTTTTACCGAGACTAACGAACAGATATTCGTTTTTATACCTAGATACTGTAAGTTTTGTTCTGTTTTTTTTCACTTTGTAAGTATACAACTATATATATTTCTGTATTTGTATAAATCTTAAGAGCTTCTTGTAAGTAGGTACAATTCTGCACACAAATTATTGAAAATAATAACTACAACCGGGATCTTCGTAAAAGAAGCTATATAGTAAATTGCTTTCATCGAGACATTACATTGCAGCATATTGCGAATTCCGTAAGATGATGCCGTACACACTTCGGGTCATTTGTACTAGCGCGGAGTCTATTTACTTTAATATCAAACAATTAACATTTTTTTAATTCCACGCAAACGGTGTCCGCCATTTTGTGACGTCATTATTCGAATTAGCAAAAAATAAATATTTAACTAACTATCAAATTACTTACATACTTACAAGCAGTGTGATAGTGATGATGAATTGTAGCTAAGATCACTCTCGATCCCAAGAGCTATTAAAAAAAACTAGTTCAAAATATGTTTAATCCGTTTGGGAGGTAGGTACTTTCGACGTTGGTTAAAACAAATAAAATAATAATTAAACATTAATAATTTAACATGTTCTACTCTTAAATCATATCTAGTATAATCTAAGGTTCTAGTACTTCTAGTTTTTTTTTTTTGACTTACAAAAAGGAGGAGGTTCTCAATTTGCTCAGGTGCTCAAATTTTATAAACATTTTTGGTTTAGTTATTAGCATTTTCGTTACATGATGTTATTAAAAAAAAAAAATGTTGATGTCCTAAAAACAGTTTACAGTAGGTAATTGAGTAGAAATCATAGTCGCCTAGTAAGCTTACGCCTGTATCAAGTGCCCATGATGTACATGGATGATGTAGTTTCAGTACAGCTAATTAAGGAGTTTCTCACTTTCGCATTTATAATTGACCCTCGACACATAAAGGAGGTGGTGTCATAAATATGGAGTGTGTGTTTGTGTGTGCCTGTTAGCCTGTCTGTAGCATCGTAGCTAGTAGTTATGCTAAACTAACATTAAATTCTATACATTAGTGTCAAAAGAAAAACTACTAATGTAAAACCCTATTCGTATCGTTGTGTGTATGCGCCCTAAACGCTAAATATTTCCAGCCTCTGCCAAA
Source organism: Celastrina argiolus (assembly GCA_905187575.2). Classification (NCBI taxonomy): domain Eukaryota; kingdom Metazoa; phylum Arthropoda; class Insecta; order Lepidoptera; family Lycaenidae; genus Celastrina; species Celastrina argiolus. The sequence goes on from LR994589.1 coordinate 11,764,633, forward strand.
ATAAATGAGAGTCGTTATTTTCAAGAGACTATGAGCAACAATTGCTATTTTATTAAATAAATTATAATAGCATGACTAAGGACTATAAGCTTAAAAAAAAGTAGCTAATTGCATACGTGCAGGATTCATTGCATGCATTGCATTTAAACAGTATTTTTCGAGCGAAGAAACCACTCTTAAGATACTATCACCAAGTAGATATATAACAGAGACACGACCTAGTACTAGAAAATGGTATCACCCTAATACTGGCAATTCGACTGGCTATTTGATTTCCAATAGATAAAGGGTGAAGTCCAGGCACATTCCGAAAACCGTCATCTAGCGCCACTATTGGAAAATACTAAATACAAATTTCGTTTCGTATCTTCTTGTATAGGATGGTAGGCCATGATACTGTAGTACTGGGACAGGCGGTTTTTAATTTTAGTGTCGCATGGTTGCCCAGCACTCTCACAACATATTCAGAGAAATGACTGGTCAATTCGTCAGGGCCCAACCATGTGCGGTTTTCCTCACGTTGTTTCCTTCACCGCGGGAGCGTCTGTATATTGTACATGAGATCTGAAAACGTCTCATTGGCACATGCCACAACTAGAAATCAAACTTGCACCTTTCCGAGAGAGACACTACACACAAAAACAAAAGTAATGAAGATAAAAAATGGATACGGAAAGTCCGTAGACGAAATTCATTGAATAAATAAAAAAAACATATTCAGATAAAGATACTATATTCTAATAATTCCTTTGAAACTTGGCGCCTAAACTAGGCTTAAAATATATTAACCCAATAACGCTAAGTAAAGATTTGCCTGCCCCAGTTCCTAGACTAAAGAAATTGTCACTTCTTTTGGCACAAAGTCAAGGAGGTTTCGGGTCAGTCCTGTCAAAGCGTGTTTTACGATCAGCAAACATTCCAAATTAATGGAGTGTAAATAAACGGTGTTTCATAGAATTAACAAGTTTCCTACTAACCATTGTGAACAAGAGAGGAAAATTTCAGTCGACCACTTTGCTATGTTTACTCAATGTTAATTCCTTTCCATGAAAGAGGTCCTGGCAATCTATACTAATATTATAAAGCGAAAGAGTTTGTTTGTTTAAACGCGTTAATCTCAGGAACTACTGGTCCGATTTGAAAAAATATTTTTTGTTGGATAGTCTATTTATAGAGGAAGGCTTTAGGGTATATAACATTACGCTGCGATTAATAGGAGCGAAGCGTCAGTGAGAAATGTTGCAAAAACGGGGAAAATTATTCACATTTGGAGACTTTCGTTGCGTGCGCTGCATAAACGGTTTAAGTCACTCAAAAACTGAATGTTATCTAGATGTAGAAGGGAGCTATTTAATTCTTTGTTGAGTGACCAGGGCCTCGATTCTCGTAATTCGAACTTTGATACGTAGGTCAGTGTGTACCGCTCGCACGTGCGCCAAATAACGCGTGTACGAACTGGACACACACACAATCGAAACGAAATTCGAGGTTCCGGGATCGGGGTCCCGATCTTAGTTAATATTAGCTTTTAACCTATTCTTTAGGATCTTAAATATTAGACTTCTTTCACGGACTTAACAATAGCTCTGGTAACCAAGTACCTCCACCTCACGTCGTACTCCTTATTGCTGAAGGTCGTCGCACGGAATTAATTTCTCTGTGACCATCTTGCGCTATAGAAGCGATACTAAATGAGGTAGCAGTGGCACTGCTACCTCCGGTTCTCTCTTAAAGAAGAGAGAAGCACGTAGCCTGTATCATAGGGCCTTCTAAAGGTATAAGGCAATTGAAGCCGTCAGGAATAGAGTTATAGCATCAGGGTACTAGCACGACAGCCCCAAATTGAAACCTAGTAAGGGTCAAAAACAAAATTTTACAGGAGACCGCTTTAAAGTAAAAGTGGCCTTTCGAAAAGTATTTAAATTAGGTAGTTCAGAAACTTGCTAGGTTTTAAAGTGGTAACATGGAAGTTAATTAAGCTCCTACTAGGTAGGTATCGATGCTTTAACATCTCACGAGTATACTCGTATACTCAGATTTTGTAGGATTATGCAATAAACCGATTTTTGTAAATATTGTCCTTTACTCAATTTGTGACAGCCGAGCAGTACCAGGTAAATTTCTTGTATGTTTACGCTATGATCGCGTGATGTAAGCAAGATAATAATATTATAGGTACATAATATTACTATAGATACCTACATACCTACAGGGACAAGTCTCTTAATAGTAACTACATTCATAAAAACATAAATGTAAATGTTATAATACAACATAACACTTTTGCTATCCCTACGTTATCAACGAAGCTTTTAATTACTTGTGTGGTGTCTCAATAAAAATTATACCTTATCGGGGTTGTTTTTATCCCACTTGTTTGAAATTGTAACGCACCCTTGTTTAGACTTCCGCAAGTTTTATACACAAAGTTAAATGAGATAAGAGCTATTGCCGCAGTAACTTCAGAGTTCAGCGTAATCGGTCTTTTGTTTTGAAGAGATGTTGGGATTTGTTGATTCTTATATATGCTATGTTACGAGCAGGGATGAAATGCATATGAAATTTCGAATACGGTTAGCACAGCGCGCACAATTTAGTTGAACTATCTGTATTCTTCGCGATGAACTATCGCGAAGAGATAGTATCCGACGCACAGACGCGAAAGTCCCACAGCTAATTGTTTCGCTAAGTTTATTTACATTAATTCAAAGTTTATGAAGCCACATACCCAACACGTTTCTAAATTAATACCCCACATTACCCGGTAAGACATTACCAAGTTCTCTCTAACGCGCCTCAAAGGAACTCCAGTATAGGTATTACGTAATACATAATGATACTCTTGTGTACTTAACTTCCTACCTATAGTGACCCCAGAGTGCAATTGTGTAAGTTTAGTTTCTAGAGGTCTACTAACAGCATCATTCACGAACGTCATTTTTATACTTTGTGAAATGTAAAGTTTATACGACTAACAGATTATTTTCGACTGTAGGTATGTGTTATTTATTTAAACTGTAAATAAGTGACATTTACTTAAATTGGTGTTATATTAGTCCAGAGCCCGTATTAATAATGAAATCTCAAGCCCAACCTCATCTGAGAACCTGTTTGACAGATAAAAAAAAGTTTCGTTTCAGTTTTGAAAATAAAGAACTTTACATAATATTATGTTGCATACCTACTTTAATATAAAGATTTTCATATTATCTACTATAGTACGTCCGATATAAATTTAACCCAAACGTAAACAAACCCGTCTATGACACAACCATAGACTAGTCAGTGATGCCAATTGGCCAATATTAATACAATGATTATTTTTTATTATCAATCCATATATTATATAGGCTTATGTTCTACAATCGGCAGTGTCAAAATAGCGTATTTTTTCTGTGAAAGATTTTCATTTGATGTTTAGACATATGCATTATTGTTTAATTGTTATAAAATGTATTGGATAATGAAGTGTAATCCTTTAACATTCCAGTGAAAGTGTTGATAGGTGTGCACAATAAGTAAATATTATGTGAAAATTTCGGTGTTTTTGGTTTGTTTACGTTTAGGTTAAATATATCTCGGACGTACTATAATTATTAAGTAGTAGCCTGTAGCGATATTGAGTTTACGAAACTCAAAAAGTTGCTGTGGGGTAAGAGCCCTAAGGTAACTTTTTTTTTCTGTCTGTACCATCTAAAAGAATGAAAAGGCCGAGTAGTAATACTTAATCTTTCAATTATTTTTACCAACAACAATAATAATAATTGGTCTAAAGGCCGAGTTGATCATTCAATTATTTTTACCAACAACAATAATAATAATTGGTCCTATTTTGTTCTCAAGTTGTCAGGGTCCTCTTACTCCTTATGGTACCTCCATAGTCCCTAACTCCCTAATAAGGTCACGCTCCGTAGGGGTACAAAGTCCCGTGTGGCTTAATGTTGTTTCACAGCCGTTCATTAAAACCACTAACAACAACAACAAGGACGGGATAATTAGGAAAGATTGGGAACTTTTCAACTTTAGGTACCCCTTTTACCAAATTGAAATAGAGCGTTATGTACGAACGGAAAAACAATATTTCAATTATTAAAATATTGTTTCTGACCCTACAATTATTATTATTATTAAGTTACATGTAAATAAGTAGACAGTTGAACATTAAAAAAAATTAATGTGCAAATTAATAAAATTTTACCATCTTAGTTACCTACTACATATTCCTTATAATAACTTATAATTAAAATAACTTTTTGCGGCAAAATTCATACATTTTTACTACGTCAAAGAATTTGTTAAATAATAATAATTTTAATAAAAAATTAGATGACCATAATAATATTATTACCTTATTTAAGTAAGCGCCATCTTGTGAATAACTTTATCACTAATGTAGTTAACTTGAAATAAGTGCCCTCTAGAAAGGAATGATCGAACTAAAGTGGTAACAGAAGTTACTGCGTGCTTCCTGATAAATCCTAGACATGGCGCTAAAAATACTCTAAAAGCGCCATCTACACGTAGATTATTGAACTTACAAGAAAGTCTTTTGATCAGTTAATGTACCGAGATATCAATAGATGTCACTTAATCAAATTTGTAAATAAATTAGTTTGTATATTTTAGTCTATAATATAGTATAGTATAGATAATATATTTTAGTATAGATACTAAAATATACCTACATAATCTAATTTCTTTACAAATTTGATTAATTAACCTATTGATATCTCGGTACATTAGCTGATCAAAAGACTTCCTTGTAAGTTCATTAATCTACGTGTAGATGGCGCTTTACAATAATTATATTTTAAATTACCACAAAGTAGATCTACGTATTGTCTAATTATTAACGAATATTGCTATTTACATGTATGTTCTATTATTACTTAATAGTTATTAAATGTAATGTAAGAATTATACATTATTAAATGTTAATTGTTACTTCGCAAAACGAAGTCACGCTGGAACCATACCTTTTTCCGCGGTAAAAAGTAAGTGTTAATCCAGCATGACGTATCATCGAAATTCATTAAAGTCCGTTCAGTAATTTTAACACATACTATCATAGTTAAGAATTCGGTTTTTTGGTCATGTTTCTACTGCGAGTTGAAACTAAATCGTTATCCTTGTAAATAGTAAATAGGTACAGTCTCTCACTTTTACAAGATTACATGTCTTGGCCCAGCCGTTCATTGTGTCTAACAATAATATTTTATTGTTTTTTATTTAAAAATACACGTTTATATTTTTTTGTTGAACCGTGCACTGGTTAAACGTTTAGTAGTAATTACGTTATCCCCCAGGGGCGGGCAGTTAACGCTTCAGTCAGTCAGTGGAGATTCGTTACGCGAGTGAGGGTTGGACTCTGACATACATAAAATATTTTTATTTACACTTTTCCACTTTTTATTACGTTTTCATAACTTATTCCAAAAACACGACCGGTTTCGATTAAATCTTCATCAGGTCTTATCAACTTATTAAAATGTAATAAGAAGTGGAAAAGTGTAAATAAAAGTTGTGTGTTATTATTGTGAACATGAATTTCCATCAAGAACCAACAGTACATTCTATCAGTTATATAAAATACCTATAATAAAATTTAAAAAATTAAATCACCACTGAATTGTCAAGCATTACTTAAGGTAACTGATAAGAAAGAAAGGAAGAAAGAAAGAAAGAAGAAGGAAATTTATTTGGCAAAATATACATATAACAAAAAAAAAACATACAGACGAATTGAGAACCTCCTCCTTTTTTTGGAAGTCGGTTAAAAAAGGATATATTATAGCTAAGAAAACTTACAATCGCGTCTACTATCAGATAAAAAATACTAGATCAAAATCGGTTGATCCGCATAAGAGCTACGAATTACGATGCCACATACTAATATGTTATACTTACGATCACACAGAATATTAAACGATCAGCAGTAAAAGCACTATTTTAATATTATTATTAGCTACTATATTACTATGCCAACTACATAAAAATGTAGATACCTAAGTTTTTGACTGAATTAATTGAATAACAATAAAATTATTAATCTTTGTTTTATTATAAAAAAAAATATGTATAAAAAAAGACATGTGGCACTCCAGTCAGAGTGCCTCCCACTCTGTTAGGTTATTTTCGTTACGGAATTTCAGAATTCGGTCTCCACGCTCAAGGCCCGCGATAGAAGCTATGCAATAGCTTAATATTATATACCTATTTTTTTACAATCCTAAGATTTAAATCTTAGGATTGTAACAAAATCTCTCCCTGCGCCGTCTGACTTTTCCCTTTGTAATCTTATTACATTAGTCAAAGGGTACATCCCGACACACGCATCGATACACCGCCCTCGAAGGGCTCTTAATACCTCCTGTTGTTAACCCTACCACTTGCCACAGTAATGTATCTAAGTACCATTACATTTTGCGAAAACAGGTTTAGAAAATTTGAGATAATTTTACAAACAGTAAAATATTTCTTTGAACAGGAAAATTGCGTCTGGTGATAATGGAGAATGTTACTGGGTATGCGAAATTGGTTGTAACTTTGTCACAGTAAAGCCTATATGAATATAAATACACTACTTTTTGTTTCATGCCAAAATATCAATTAGTTTAGATTTTATAGACATTTAAAAATCTCGACAATTTAAAATTGTCGCGCGTTGGCGCAGTGTTAGTGTGACGACACAGGTCGTACAGCTCCTGCCGCCCGCGCGCGCCGTATATACGTCCGGAGACATAACGCTTCGCAGTAAATTGTTGCTTTATTTCATTTGTTATTTTATTTTATTTCAACATGGATGAATGATATGAAAAAGGTCAATCAGATAATTTACCCAAAATAGATGGACTAACAGTTGCCATCTATTGTGCAAAAAATAGTGATTTTGTTAGTAAGTAAGCATATTTTTTGCCACATACAACAACTACATATTTCGAAAATAGTATGCGATATTATGATAACAGAACTCATATTATGTTTGCTTACAAAGTAGCAAGGTACCCAGATACCCAATATTATAACCTCACAGCCCCAGTGCAACCCCTACTTCCCAAAGCATTTTATCTATTTAAGGCGAGGAATAACCGCAACTAGGGCCATAGTTGCGGTTATTCCTCGCCTTCAATAATAAATTTACTAACTCTTTTTAAAATAAATTTTACAATGACACAAAGATCTTATTAAAAAGTAATCGGTTCAAACTTTAAGTAAATAGTTAAACTAATATTATATAATACTAGCTGTGCCCGCGACTTCGTACGCGTGGAAAAGTTATTTAGGACAGTGTTATAATAAATCTGTTTTAATAACATACATTTTTAACAATAGACGTGCATAGGCAAAAGAAGTAGGCCGATGAAGTAATAATAATAGTATACCGTCAAATAATGGCTCGGACATGCCATATGAAGACAGGATTACCCCCAATAGATGTAACTATATCTTGAATAGTCATACATAACTGCTCAGCATCAAAAAGTACACAGAACACAATCATGACTACAAACAAATGGCGCAACCGCTGAGGACTTTCGCTAATAGGTACTTGCCAATGTTGATCCCGATCCAGTTAGTGACATGCCCGGCAAGCCGCTTGTATGTAGGGTATATTATGTATATTACCATCCTTTCGGAGCTCAGCAAAAGAAGTAGGCCCCGAACAACATGTAGATAGTAGAGATTGAGAAGTTCTTCGGATAATATTATACGGATACACCGTACAAACCCGGCCAATTTTTCTCGTTAATTTAGTATAGGATTTAACTTCGTGGTCCATCTGTCTGTCTGTATTGCAAAACCCTTTATCTCAAAAACACGTGTGGGTATCAAGCTTAAAATCACATCAAATACTAAGGATCTATAACTGTCTCTTGAAGCTGTGAAAAAATCAAACTTCTTAGCCACCGCAATCAAAGATACAGCCGTTTATGTCGCAAGATATTGTCATTTTCGACACTTGCAAGGGAATCAAAACCTAAATGGACTCTTCTACTTCCCGGGAACTTTGAATCTTCAAATATAAATGAAGCAACAACGTTTTAATTTAGTGCTGACAAAGGATAAATTGCGAAACCATAATTTTTTGAGCTTACTACCGTTTACCGTAACCCGTAACTGATTTTATACAAAAAACTTTCGTAATAAAGACAGTAAAAAAAAAAACTTAGATTATCCTATCTATTATAAAAAGTAAGAAATAAATGATCAAGAAATACATTTAAATCTATGTTATATTTCACCTAACTTTTTTAGTTTAACTATTATACGTGTAAATCATAATTCTATTTATTATCTAGGTATATTGTATAATAGTTTGGTTGAAAACAAACTATCCTACGCCTATACAAAAATAATTGTAATTACAAACCCTTTATATTTAAAATATACATAATATTGTTTATAGATGGAGAATTGGAACCTTATATACCAATGTTGAATTTCCATAAAATCTTATGTAAAAACCGTTCGACACTTCGATAGCGCGATGCAGATAGCTAACAGCGCAATCTATGTTTATAACTGTGAAACATCTAAACACACATTTATCAACACATTTATAATGATAACAATAAATGAAAATATTACACGATCAATGTATAAATAATTTTAGTGTTTAATCTTATGACTATTAACATAATAATAATATGATTTTTAACACGTCACGTCATGTTTAAAGATGGACATAATCAAAAGAAAACCTTAAAGCTATTTTTTAAAAATAAAAATACATACATTTTTTTTCCTTCAAAAATGCTAAGTTGCACTTAGGTGTATGCACTTAGCATAAGTTTATAAGAGCCGCACAAGAATTAGTGTTTCTAGTGACCAACAGATGGCGGTGACCGGCGTCTACATCACGATATTATCATAGATTTACTGTATTATTTTAATAAGTATCCAACATGCTTCTCGTATATTTCGGAGGGAGATTATATGTGGGCGTCTGTTTGATTGATTGGTATCGTCAGGAAATAATAACACCAAGCTGAACGTGTTTATATTATGAACAATCAAACCTATTGCTACAAGTACTTAATGCAAAGCAGACATTGAACGTAAGCGAATTTAGTCAACTCTTTTTTTCTCAAGCCCCGCCATCCTATCGCGCGCCACCTGCCCAGTCCTCTCTGTCATCGGTGACACACGTCTTCTCCTTCCTCTTTTGTAAGCGGCGACCGGCCTCTTGGCAAATATGACTAAACTTGCTAGGCTTTCTTTTTTTTTTTTTGCAAGCCTTACGTTTCAACTCCGACACGGCCATTCTGACTAGTCACACGTCCTCGTGTGCTGCTCCTGTAAAAGAAAAAAAAAAACCAGCTGCAATATCACAAGCCTTTTGCTCGGCCTAACCTGACTCTACAATTTTAGGCCAATTTGCTAGTTTAATCTCTAATAGTAATCTCAACAGATACTTTAACTTCTTTAATGCACAACAATAAACTACGCAAAGTCTCAGGTAATGCCTATATGACCAGGGCTCTTTAGTCGAAATACGTTAGCCGCGTAACACGACGTGTTCTCCCCACGGCTAACACGTGTGCATCACTCATTGAATACACATCATGTGGTCTGTGTAGACCCCAACCTTCCAGCATCACACGCCCGCTGCGCTCCGCGTCCTACTTGAGTTGCCCCAAGAGATACCGACTTTTAATGGTTGCTGCTGCGAAATGATGTCTGGTAGGTCAAATATTGTCATCAGAATTTGACTTCTATGACACGGCTCCATCGCCGACATACGTCAACCGCTTAACACAATTGTGTTAACCGCGGCTACCCGTGTGCACATGCACAGCGTATGGTCTGTGAAGACCCCGACTCCGCCAGTATCACACTACAGTCAGTAGATAAACAATTACGCTCACCAAATAATTTTGGTTTCGAATGTGATACTTCAACGAAGTACAGACGACAGTCGTCTAGCCGCCGCGCCACCGCGCTGCGCTGCATCGCTCGCCGCGCTCCGTCGCGTCGTGTTGCGTCGCTAGCGTTGCTCGAAGCCCGATCCACTGTACACAAAATGAAACAGCACAAAAAAATGTTCAGACTATCTAAAATTAAGTTCTTTTAGGGATTTATTTACTAAGACTTCGCTGTGCCTGTCTGTCTTTAATCAGGCTGTATCTCAAGAACAAAACTATCGCGGTTTAAATATCAGCAACAACAATGAGATTAAAATGTTAGATTTCACTATGCAGTAAAATTAATTTAATTTCCTTTCAATGATCTAACTGATTGAATGAAAATAAGCTATTACTTTAGAGTCACACAATAACAAGTGATCAGATTGCACTGTCCTCACTAAACTTGACAAAAAAAAACATTTTTAGTTGTACTGTCACGGGAATCGAACCCACAAAGTCGAGTACTAGGTTCTAAACCACTGGACCCCAGAGTAATTCATAATAATAATTATAGCTCCCTTCACCGATTTCGGTGTCGGTAGCCAATTTCATTGAAACCAGGCCAGCTACGCAAGAGTTATTTTATAGTGCCCAAGTGTGTGCGCAATACACAGAAGCACTCTCTCTTCCTTTCACTTTCATAACCCAACGAACGGTAAGTTGTCGGTAGCCAATTTCATTGAAACCAGGCCAGCTACGCAAGAGTTATTTTATAGTGCCCAAGTGTGTGCGCAATACACACAAGCACTCTCTCTTCCTTTTACTTTCATAACCCAGCGGAACGGTAAGTCGACACGTCTGGCCAGAGAATAGGCACAGGACCGACCCTTTACATGCCCATCTGACGCATGGATCATCTTTCTTATCAGACAGTCAGGTGATCAGTCTGCATTGTCCTAACCAATCCTAAAAACAACCTTTTTTTGTTGTTTCAACGTGGGAATCGAACCCACAAATATGGGTCAAGAGCTAAGCTCTGAACCACTAGACCACGGAGGCAATTCATTCGTCATTCATAATACCTGAAGACTCGCTAGTGCGTTTACAACCTTTTACAAAATCACCAAGTTGGTCGAAGCTAACTGAAGTCACTCAATGAACTTTCTGATCTTCCACCGCATCAGTGGACTGCCACGGCCTCTGAGACTCTTGGACCGTTGAGTGTGTGATGCCTTGTTCACCATTAGTACCAGCTTACATACAGTAACTTCTGAAACATGAAATTAAAATGTGTTAATTCCATAAAACTCATATCACAAACAATATTATCCTGTTGGACGAATTTTAAACTATTCCATATTGCATAATGTTCTAAAAAGTAAAAGTCTGTTAAATCTGTAGGTAATATGTATTCCAAATTTACTTTAACAGATATTTTTATAGATACTCTTTTTTTTTTTTTTTTTTTGTTTTTGTTTTTGTTTTAAACTCACCAATGAAAATTACATTTAAGTATGTAGTTTCAAACTACCTACTTATGTTAACCCTCAAGACCCCATGATCAATTTATTGATTTATTGACTACTCTTAAGATTTGTTGTAACTAGAGATTTGTCAAGCCCTCAGCACTTGACTTTAAAACGGACTTCACGTAAAAACTAAGGGATGACACATTAATTGCATCCCAAGATTAATTATGACCAAAGCTTTGTTTATTTAACACACATGTGTTGTTGTATTTTGTTTCAACTATTGTAAATGCTCCCGATGGGGACATTTGATCGTGGCATGAATTTCTGCTTGGTTGTGTCCCTACAGAAGATAACTTGTAAAAGCTCTGCATGTTAACCCTAATTAAGTTTTAAACTTTAATAAGTTGTAACTTTAAATAAATTTTTAATTCTTTTTGAATAGTCTTTCTCGCTCCTACAAACTTGTCTACCTACTTACTATCATGTAAACAATATTTACAAAGATCATGTCAATGTTATTGTATAAGCCTGTTTGTTTTCAACTTGTGCTCACCTGCATAAGACCTTTACTTGTTGTGTAATAATAATTATTATCATTAAAATCAAACTTTGATTTCTTCTATGCATCGTCCAGTCCAGCACTATCCCAGTGTATTGTCCATCTACAAATAAAACAAAACAGCAATACAAACGAACACTAAACTTTAAAGTTTATTTAGATTTTTGGGCAAGCAATTTCATGGAAACTTTGAAATTGTATTTACTTTGAAGGCTTCCAAATTATTAAGAGGAATAAAAAGATTGCTACCACCTGTTACCAAAGCCATCAAGCTTATAACCAAGACCTGTCGTTGACTAGCCATATCGTGGTTCTATTGTAAATCGTCACGTTCCCATTGTCAATCGTCACATTCCCATTGTAAATCGTCACATTCCCATTGTCAGCACGTTACCATCGTCAGCAGCGCTGTAATCCCATCAATCGTCTTTCTGCTATGCATATACCATGCTGCCTTTGGTAGTGGAGGCTCCGTAATATAATCTGTTCCGTCTCAACGTGATTTGAATGTCCGCAAGGCCATATCCAATCCAACAATTTGTAGGTACCCTGTAACCATCTATCTTGATTTTGCGGGTATATCCCACTTCTGATTTCGGAGGGAGATTATATGTGGGCGTCTGTTTGATTGATTGGTATCGTCAGGAAATAATAACACCAAGCTGAACGTGTTTATATTATGAACAATCAAACCTATTGCTACAAGTACTTAATGCAAAGCAGACATTGAACGTAAGCGAATTTAGTCAACTCTTTTTTTCTCAAGCCCCGCCACCCCATCGCGCGCCACCTGCCCAGTCCTCTCTGTCATCGGTGACACACGTCTTCTCCTTCCTCTTTTGTAAGCGGCGACCGGCCTCTTGGCAAATATGACTAAACTTGCTAGGCTTTCTTTTTTTTTTTTGCAAGCCTTACGTTTCAACTCCGACATATATATAAGTAATTCTCAAATTCTCGAATATTTATTAGGGTTGAATTTATACTAGTGGCATCCTAGGATATCCAAATAAGAAATTTCACTCCAGCAATAAAATAATGTATATTTTATAATTTATATAATAATATAACAAATAAAGAAATATGGACGAGACATTTATTTGAAAAATTTAATTCTGAGTCGATGGCCGAGAGTACAAAAAGTTACGATCCTCGATTGTGTCGGGAGTAAGATTACGAGAGTAAAAGGAAAAGAGAGCGTCTTTGTGCATTGCGCACACACTTGGGCACTATAAAAATTACTCCTGCGCCTGGCTTCAACGAAATCGGTCACCAACATCGAAGTCGATTGATGATGATAATTAATTAAGGGCTTATGTATCAGTGGTAAGCGTCGGCGCTCTAACCGGAAGTGGCGAGTTACAGCGACGGATCAAAATTCAATCCCCAAGGGGGTGAAAGATACAAAATGCAAAAGATCAAGTTTGAGGGTAGATGCAAAAGATCAAATTTGAGGGTAGGTGCAAAAAAAACAATTTGAAGGTAGATGCAAGAAAAACAAATTTGAGGGTAGATGAAAAAAAAACAATTTGAGGGTAGATGCAAGAAAACAAATTTGAGGTTAGATGAAAAAAAAAACCAATTTGAGGGTAGATGAAAAAAAAAACAATTTGAGGGTAGACGCAAAAAAAACAAATTTGAGGGTAGATGCAAAAAAAACAAATTTGAGGGTAGATGAAAAAAACAACCAATTTGAGGGTAGATGCAAAAAAAAACCAATTTGAGGGTAGATGCAAAAAAAAAACAAATTTGAGGGTAGATGAAAAAAAAACAATTTGAGGGTAGACGCAAAAAAAAACAAATTTGAGGGTAGATGCAAAAAAAACAAATTTGAGGGTAGATGAAAAAAAACCAATTTGAGGGTAGATGCAAAAAAAAAAATTTGAGGGTAGATGCAAAAAAAACCAATTTGAGGGTAGATGCAAAAAAAAACAAATTTGAGGGTAGATGCACAAAAAACAAATTTGAGGGTAGACGCAAAAAAAACTAATTTGAGGGTAGATGCAAAAAAAAACCAATTTGAGGGTAGATGCAAAAAAAACCAATTTGAGGGTAGATGCAAAAAAAAACAAATTTGAGGGTAGATGCAAAAAAAAACAATTTGAGGGTAGATGCAAAAAAAAACCAATTTGAGGGTAGATGCAAAAAAAACCAATTTGAGGGTAGAAGCAAAAAAAACCAATTTGAGGGTAGATGCAAAAAAAAACAAATTTGAGGGTAGATGCAAAAAAAACCAATTTGAGGGTAGATGCAAAAAAAAACCAATTTGAGGGTAGATAAAAAAAAACCAATTTGAGGGTAGATGCAAAAAAAAAACAAATTTGAGGGTAGATGCAAAAAAAACCAATTTGAGGGTAGATGCAAAAAAAACCAATTTGAGGGTAGATGCAAAAAAAACAAATTTGAGGGTAGATGCAAAAAAAACCAATTTGAGGGTAGATGCAAAAAAAAAACAAATTTGAGGGTAGATGCACAAAAACAAATTTGAGGGTAGATGCAAAAAAAACCAATTTGAGGGTAGATGCAAAAAAAAACAAATTTGAGGGTAGATGCAAAAAAAAACAAATTTAGATGCAAAAAAAAAACAAATTTGAGGGTAGATGCAAAAAAAACCAATTTGAGGGTAGATGCAAAAAAAAACAAATTTGAGGGTAGATGCAAAAAAAACCAATTTGAGGGTAGATGCAAAAAAAACAAATTTGAGGGTAGATGCAAAAAAAACCAATTTGAGGGTAGATGCAAAAAAAAAACAAATTTGAGGGTAGATGCACAAAAACAAATTTGAGGGTAGACGCAAAAAAAACTAATTTGAGGGTAGATGCAAAATAAACCAATTTGAGGGTAGATGCAAAAAAAACCAATTTGAGGGTAGATGCAAAAAAAAACAAATTTAGATGCAAAAAAAAAAACAAATTTGAGGGTAGATGCAAAAAAAACCAATTTGAGGGTAGATGCAAAAAAAAAACAAATTTGAGGGTAGATGCACAAAAAACAAATTTAAGAGTAGACGCAAAAAAAACTAATTTGAGGGTAGATGCAAAAAAACAAATTTGAGGGTAGATGCAAAAAAAAACAAATTTGAGGGTAGATGCAAGAAAACAAATTTGAGGGTAGATGAAAAAAAACCAATTTGAGGGTAGATGCAAAAAAAACAAATTTGAGGGTAGGTTCAATATCTCGGGAACTAAGCGACATATCGAAATAAATTTTTTTCGAAGTGATAATTTAATTTAGGGATTTTAGATTTACTAAATGTAACTAATGTACTTTAGTACATTACATACATTTAGTACATTAGTAGTACATACATACAACTAGGTAGGTACTTATTCATGGTATGAAAATAGGAGCCTATCTAATATCTATCTATACTGATATTATAAAGCGGAAGAAACTCTTCCGTTTGTTTGTTTGTTTCAACACGCTAATCTCAAAAAACTAATGGACCGATTTGAAAAAATAAATTATTACGCTGCGACCAATAGGAGCGAAGCCTAAGTGAGGAGTATTGCAAAAGCGGGTAAAAATATTCACATTTGGGGACTTTCGTTGCGTGAGCTGCATAAACGGTCACTCAAAAACCACGAACGAATTCGCGGGCACAGCTAGTAATAACTTAATTATTTAAACCTTCAAAACAAGATATTATGATTTCTTTATAACAGGTAATGTTATACTGTTCGCACGAAAAGTTTATCAGGTTTGAATTGGTTTTGTGTTATTTGTCACGGGATGTATCGTGTAACGAATGAACGAAATATTTATTGACTCAACTTTCCTATTGACGTTTCCTACGATATTAGTGGCCTCAAATAGCATCGATCAATCTTATCGCCTCCTCCCAAAATATTAGAGTTATCTGAGAAAATCACGCCTGCAAAAACTACTTTGGCGAAAACAATCACTCACTTAAATTATTTCTAGTGTAAATAATAGGTCGATTTTTGTAAATAGTCTGAGGCGATTTTATACAGAATGTGTGTTACCTTTATCCGAATGAAATTAATTATTTTATTTTACTTTAATATAAAAACAAATTACTGCCTTTTAACCAGAATTGGTAATAATTATTTTTATAGATAGGCTCTTATTTTTAACCGACTTCAAAAAAAAGGAGGAGGTTCTCAATTCGTCTGTATGTTTTTTTTTTTTTTTTTTTTTTATGTTTGTTACCTCAGAACTTTCGCCTGGGTGAACCGATTTGGATGATTTTTTTTATTTGGAAGGTGGTGCTTCCCGTTTGGTCCCATTGTCACCAAAAGTGGTGACCTGATGATGGGATCCGTGTGGAATCGAGGGAACTCAACATATATCGATTTTGATTTTTTCTGAAGTAGCCCAAGCATGTGCTACCAAATAGTAAGATTTTGCACCATATCCTGGACCTAAAGTACTGAACAGAACTTCTGAGTCCTTAGAGATACACGTTTGAAGATTGCAGCGTTGTTTAAAGAAATGCAAGCATACGTCACTACGTCAATTACAGTATTGTACCAGTGTTTACCAAAGTGGTGACCTGATGATGGGATCCGTGAGGAATCCAGGGAACTCCTCAAAATTTATATGGAAACATATATCGATTTTGATTTTTTCTGAAGTAGCCCAAGCATATGTTACCAAATAGTAAGATTTTGCACCATATCCTGGACCTAAAGTAGTGAACAGAACTTCTGAGTCCTTAGAGATACACGTTTGAAGATTTCAGCGTTGTTTAAAGAAATGCAAGCATACGCCACTACGTCAATTACAGTCGAACTTGGTATCATAGTTATCAAAGTGCATGCCTGATGATGGTGTCGTGAGGAATCGAGGGAACTCCTTTAAATTATAGGAAATTTATAGGAACACTCATAGAAATTTTGTATTTTTTTCGAGTAACATGCTTATACTCGATATGCTTATATCCGTCTAAAAACAAACATAATTTTGAATCAACTATCAAGGTATACCGCATAGATCAGAAACAGGCATACAGGACTGCTTAGTTCAATTATCAAGGTATACCGCATAGATCAGAAACAGGCATACAGGACTGCTTAGTCTTTGAAGTTATACGTTTGGAAATTACGACATCGCTTAAAGTACTGCAAGCATACTTTAAGCGATGCCACTATCATCATCAATTACAGTACTCAACACCACCTCTGTCTTCACCAAATAGTAGGTATCCATATATACTATCATAACAATATGACGAAATAGGTAAATATTAAAAAGGGAAAAAATTGTTTTAAGCCAAATAAAGAAATGTAAATCGACTAAAAATAATAAAAGAGTTATATAGAAATCATATTCAGTTTGGATGGCACCGACTTTAATATTATTAAAATTTGTATATCATTTTATAGTCAATCAACTTGATATATATAATATTTGCGCTGCTCTGGCGGTACCTAAATATCCCTACTCAGTCTACCCATAACTAAAAATCTTAAAATAAAATAATTTTAAACAAAAAAAAAACCGACTTCAAAAGGTAAACTAAAAAGAAAAAAATAAATTTACTTCGCACAAAGTAATACTTATTTTCACTTAAGTAAATAAATTTATTCTATAATTTTGAAGTCGGTGCCAAGTATATAAAATTACTAAATAGATGTAGGCAATCACAGAAAAAAGAATCAGAAAAAAATATACAACTTTCAATGTAACTATTACTATATATTATATATCTACCAAAGTACTGGCTTACAAACTAATATTAAATGAAAACAAATTATGAAAGAACGCTGGACTTGGCACCGACTTCAAAATTATAGAATAAATTTATTTACTTAAGTGAAAATAAGTATTACTTTGTGCGAAGTAAATTTATTTTTTTCTTTTTAGTTTACCTTTTCAAGTCGGTTTTTAAAACCATGAATAAGTACCTACCTAGTTGTATGTACTAGTTAATTAATGTACTAAAGCTAAAATCCCTAGAGAAAATTATCACTACGAAAAACAATTTGTATTTTTAGGGCGAATTTGAAAAATAACAATTCATCCTGCGGATAAGGGAGGAAAGTGAAAAGTTTGGTTTGTCAACAGCCAAGTGAACGAGCTAAGTGGAATACTATTGTTTTCGATATTTTTAAACTCAAACGCAAAGGAGGGCGTTAATTATTGTAAGAGTTAGAATTGCGAGTTACAAAAATTGTATCTTTTGTATAGTTACAAAAGATACAATTTTGTATCAACAAGATACAAATTTATAAGTGCCAGTTATTTACTAAAATAACTGCCACTTATATAAGACTAGCTGTTCTCGCGACTTCGTTCGCACGATTTTTGAGTAACTTAAGCCGTTTATGCAGCGCACGCAATGAAAGTCCCCAAATGTAATTAATTTTCCCCGTTTTTGCAACATTTCTCCCTGACGCTTCGCTCATATTGGTCGCAGCGTAATGTTATATAGCCTAAAGCCTTCCTCTATAAATGGACTATCCAACAAAAAAATAATTCCTGAGAAAAGCGCGTTTAAACAAACAAACAAACTCTTCCGCTTTATAATATTATTTTAGATAACTGCCACTTAAAAGATTGGAGTACCAGTCAGTTTGTTTATTATGTGTGTGTGTTCTTCACATCGTAGCATCCAAAATAATGAACCTATTTTTAACCGTCTTCAAAAATGGATTATGTTCTCAATTCGATTTTTTTTACCGCAACATTTTTGACTGATTAATCGATTTTAGTGATATATTTTTTAATTTAAATTACTTAAATGTTGTTCCGTGTGACGACTTTTATTTTACAAGTTGGTTTCTCGATTTTGCTATCTATTTCTTTATCGAATCTATGTTTTTAGAATAGTTTTATTGGGTTATCAATAAATATATTACTTTAAATACGATTCAAATATTTTTGAATAGGAATTTTAGTTTGGTAAAATGTTATTCCCATAGAGTTACGAGATTTTTTCTAAAAAGGTTGCAACCAAAACTTTACCAATATCTTTGTAATAATTTTTCCTAAGACTCTATACCTATTGTGTGTATTCGAATGATGAAAATATCCTAAGAATTTAAAATTAAATAAACCTTTTTGAATAAGTCAATAAAATGTATCGGAATGTCCTGCCGCCCCTAGCGAAATGTTTCAAGAAAATTAATCCATAGGGATATTTATATTGATGGGGTCCTTGTTATAAATATATACAAATGGCCCCAGTTTTTTAATAAGAGGGAATGAGGCCAATATTGGAGTGCAAACCTATGTCAGTTATGTTACCCTAAAATAAGTTGTGGTTTTTTGTGCAAAAAGAATACTATGGCAGCTACTAAATTTTTTTATTGGCAAACGCGTCAACGTCGCCCAATCAAAAGTTGTATGAAAAAAATTGTGTATGAAAAGTAAAATTGTACGAAAGTTACGGTAGAGCTTATAACCTGAGTAGCCTTAGTATTATTACTATTGTTTATTGACCTTAGTATTAATATTATTGTTTTTTGTTTTTTTTTGTATTTCTAAGCTCTATTTAGAAAAGTTATGCACACCTTTCTCATTGTAAACTTTAACCATAATCCATACTTCTCAATTCGCACAATGTCGTATTTGGAAGTTCCTGCAGTTTTTAGGCAGTATTAGTGTAAATACTAAAGACAATATTTCTTTGAGCCATGGATTATTTAAAATTAATAAGATATAACTGATTGAATATACTGTTGGTTCTCGATAGAAATGCATGGTCACAATAATTATTAGGACACAACTTTTTATTAACACTTTTCCACTTTTATTACATTTTTTATAAGTTTTTACAAATAACACTACCGGTTTCGATTAAATCATCATCAGGTGTCCTTGTGATGATTTAATCGAAACCGGTAGTTTTATTGGTTAAAACTTATATAAAACGCAATAAAAGTGGAATAGTGTAAACAATAAGTTGTGTCTTATTGTGAAAATTAATAAGAAATCTTACCGCAGCCATGTTTATATCAATGCACCCATACCGCCGTGCACGGTGCACCCCATAACGCAGTTAATATTAAAATATTGCATCCAGCCCATGCATTTTTTGTCTACCAAAACATTGGCTTCCCCCACAGCTCTACCCCACAGTACAAGTATTTGTACTCACATTTTTTACGTAGGGGGAGAATACTTATTTAAATACACAGTAATATGCGAAACGTGCCTCATATGACAAATATGGGCACGCTTATGAGAAATATTTTCTTGTGTTTTTACGCACATGTTTAGTTTATTGTTTCAACTTCTCTGTCTATGAATGCGGAGGTATTAAATAGAACATACTATTTATATATACTTGTAAAAAAACATAAGTAATAAAATAATTAACAAGATGAATTATTTTATAATGCATAATTGCATAGTAGTTATTCTTAGATATATGTAACTTTCCAAAGAAGTAGTATAATAATGGTCATTATCAAGTGTTTACAGAAAATCGAAAACCTCATAAAATGCTCTATATAAAACCAAATTAAAAATTAAAAAAAAACCCCGACTTAGCGACTAACATTCCTCACACACCTCTCGACTGATATACCTTATACAAAACAAAACGTATTAAAATCGGATCATCCGTTTGGGAGGTACGATGCCACATACATACACATACACATTTACACAGACACGTCAAACTTATAACACCCCGTCGCTTTCGCGTCCATATGTAGAACCACACCCAATAGTTATTGTTTATCGTGTTTGTTGTGTATTGCATGTCAATATCGTAAATAAACATCATCATTCGTATTATAAACTGTTGTGTATAGTAATGTTTATAAAGTATAATAGCGTAAACAAGTCCGTCAATTTTAATGATCTGGGACCCGATTCTCGAACTCGAACTTAAATCTTAGTCTGTCTGTTCGGACGCGCGCCAAATTATATGTGCTCGAGCGGGACAGACTGAGATTCGAAACGTCGTTCGAAGCTGCAGAATCGGGGCCCCGATCCTGGTGCCTGGTACTTGTTTTCGAGCTTCTTTCCCGCTGGTGCATGTATAATGTGGCGCATGTGCGAGCTGGACAGAGAGACGATCGAATCGAAGTTCGAGTAACGAGAATCAAAGCCTTGAACAATAGGCAGATAGAACATTCGGGTGTAGCCATAATAGTAAACACAAAACAACAATTTTCGAAAGATATTAAAACGTAGATTTTTCTTAACCTTGAACGTAGGTTTCTGTAAGGCTGATCAAATCGTCGTTGGTGAACGTAGCGAGTGAGTGAAGCTGTTGCGAAGTTTTTTGAGGTATCAAATTTCAAATTGTATTCCCTCAATTTTGTATTTGGTTTTTCCTCTGCATGTGTGTGGTATGTAATTCTTTTTGGAACGATTAACACAGTTTTAACACTGCGATACACAATTTTTGATCACACGCGGGTTCGAGTCGTCGCGTCGCGGGGTCATGGATGTGTATTAAATTTGTTTATAATATAATAAAAAACTTAAATATGCGTATAGTACTATAAAGTATTAAATATATTTCCGTTGCCTGGTACCTGTAACACAATTTCTTAGGATACTTAGCACGGGGCCAGATTGACGTGGTGTGAAGCGTCCATAAATATTATCATTATTATTTATTATATTATTACTACACAACGGTCGGTCGCTTACTGAGCCGTGATTACTAGTATTAGACTGTGTAGTCTAATGGGCGTCTTGGGCTATTGGCTCGTAGAGAATATTTTGTTCTGAACCTTGCCTCTAGTGGTCCATGAGTGAAATCCATTGTTTTACTATATTATTAGGATTCGTTTAGAAAAAAATATATCTATACTAATATTATACAGCGGAAGAGTTTGTTTGTTTAAACGCGCTAAGCTCAGGAACTACTGGTCCGATTAAAAAATATATATTTTTGTTGGATAGTCCATTTATAGAGGAAGGCTTTAGGTTATATAACATTACGCTGCGACCAAAAGGAGCGAAGCGTCAGTGAGTTGCGTGCGCTACATAAACGGTTTAAGTTACTCAAAAAATATGTATATAGTAAATAATCCTTTTTAATAATCATAATAACAAAAACCAACGTGAGCAATCAAAAGACAATCGCCATAGTGTTTCCGACAACCACGCATAGTCGCGGCACAGCTAGTTTATTATATTAAAAACTAGCTGACCCGTGCCCATTTCCTTGAGCATGGAAACCGTGTAAACCTTCCCGGGACTTCCACGAATATATCAAGACCAAAAATAGCCGAATCAGCTCAGCTGATCTCGAGTTTTAGCGAGACCAACGAACAGCAGTTGATTTTTATATAGCCTATTTTACTCAATGATAATGTAGCTTTCGAATGAAAAAAGAATAATTAAAATCGGTCCCGTACTTTTTGAGTTAAGTCGTTACATACAAAAATACAAATCTTTCCTCTTTGTAATATTAGTGTAGATTTACTTGCGGGTACAACATAAAAATGCAATAGTTACCAATCGAAACTTTTATCAAAATAAAATGGTAATTCATTGCAATTCAACAAGATTACACTTAGGTATCGCCTTCCCCGGAATCACGTTTATTTTTATTACAGCGATAAGGCGCGTTATTCATAGAAGGGCGTAAAATTATGGTACAGGGACATTAAGGCTTCCCTTCCTTGTTTTGACGCATAGAAAAGCTCTAGAATTTAGCGAAATACTTACATTTGCGGTGCAATTGTGATATATTAGACCATAATGTACTCTGTTCTCATTGAAATAAGGTGCGCATCTATTTTCGTAGAGGCGACCAGGGGATTTTGTAATAAATGTTGCGTATTGATGCTTGTACGTAATGAAGTATGGGGGAGTTGGTTTTCCTTACATGGGGCATATTAATAAATTTTACTTTGTATGTTTTAGCTACCTCTCTACATACATTGAGTGTAAGCCCAGTACTACCACTCAATTCTCAACCTTATGTTTTAGGACAACAATGCATTTTTATGAAACCAAATTGTAAATAATAGTAATATTATTATTAGAAAGGCTAAAGTAACAAGTGTGTATGTATGTTTGTTACTTTACTCTATGGCCGGACAAATTTTGATTAATTTGGATAAACAGGAAGCACACACACTAAATTATTAACTTTGTATCCCGAAAAAGTACACTGTTCCCGTGGGCTTCAACCTTTGCCAGTCGCAATGCCAGGGTGATATTAGGGTAATACCATTTTCTAGTACTAGGTCGTGTCTCTGTTATATATCTACTTTGTGCCGTAGGATACAGTATTTACAGAGCTGTCAATGTAGTAGGTTTGTGAGATACTACGTTTTTGAGCTTGACGGAAATGCAGTGCAGCAGAGAAGCTTAAAAAGAAGTTGAGAGTAAATTACCGATGCACGGCTCAACTCCGACTAGAACTCGAAGCGTCGCGGCGCTTTATTTTTCTATACATGCACTAGGAAAAATAATTTCGGGCGTTGACGCTCGTTGACGCTTTGCGACGCGCCGCGCCGCTCGCTTCATACTATAGATAATATTATGCATAATTATAAGTTACACCTTAACAATTGGAAGATGGACATAATAATAACGCCTCCCACGCCGATTTCGGTGACGGTGGCCGGTTTCATTGAAACCAGGCTAGCTACGCAGGAGTTGTTTATGTAGTGTCCAAGTGTGTGCGCAATACGCATAAGCACTCTCTCTTCCTTCACTCTCGTAGCTCAGCGGGACGGGTAACTGACACGACATGCAGGAGATCAGGCGCAGAATCGACTTTTTACATGCTCATCCGACCCATGGATCATCTTTCTTGTCAGAGGCAAGCTGCATTGTCCAACTTGAAAACAACATCTATTGTTCCAACGCGAGAATCGAACCCACGACCTCCGAGTCGAGAGCTAGGCTCTAAACCACTGGACCACGCAGTTTGAAATGAATATGGTATGGGGATAAGCCAATATAATAAGGCTCTCTATGTCACAATAGATCCAGAAGGGTCGCAGTGACGTCTGGGCCTGACAAGGCCAGCCTTCGATTAATAAAAAAAAGGCTCTCTATGCCTTGTGAGTTGATATTAAAGTTACATGAAAAAACAGTCTGAATTGAGAACCTCCTCCTTTGTTGTAAGTCGGTTAAAAACAAGGACAGAAATAACAACAGGCTTTTTTAACACAACTTCAGGCCTGTTGATAAGTTGTCTTGACAACCTTAGTACTCTATAATATAATTATAATATATAATCTATGGACGCTTCACGGCACACCACGTCAATCTGGCCCCGTGCTAAGTATCCGAAGAACTTGTGTTACACGTACCAGACAACGGAAATATATTTACTACTTTTATACTATACACATATTTAAGATTTTACTATAGAATTATATTGAATTTCTTTAAAGATGTTCCTGGACATCTTGTAAAACTTTTTGTTTCCTCAGCGGGGTTCGAAACCGCGACCTCTCGCTCGAGCACCAACGCGCTCATCCACTGCGGTACGGAGGTCGTCTATACATTCTAACACACTCTTTATACCTGGGTTTTCAGCAAAAAAAACTAGATTTCTGGGTTTCAGACTTTATTATTAGTTACCTAAAGACTATATTACATCACAGACCTTATATTAAGGTGTCAAGAAACCTATAAATACACACACAGATACGGTCAATTTAAATTTAAAACTGATTGAATTAAAATCTCGTAGATCAGATATTTTCAAATGACCCCCGACCCGAGTCACACCCTCTACTCATCCTCTAATTAAATTAAACTCTACTTTGATGGATGGTCTTATTTATTTTAATCAAAACATTCTGACCGGGTCATCTCTAAACTATTTTTGTAATATTCTTTTTACTACGGTTTATAAAAGTATTAGAGTATCTGTGACCTTGAGGGTTGATTAGGACCGTTGATTAGGACTTAGGTTTTTCAGATCTCGAGTTCATACGGACGCTCTAACTGTGAAAGAAATCATCGCGAGGAAGCCCGCACATGGTTGGCCCCAGTCGTACTCGACCTTCATTCACCGATACTCGACGACGAATCATTCCTCTGGATTAGGCCGACTATGTTGTGGAAAAAGGATATTTTTTCACATCTCTATTACAAACTTGCGCGTTTACATTAATAGTTCCCCTCACCGATTTCGGTGTAGGTAGCCGATTTCATTGAAACCAGGCCAACTACGCAGGAGCTATTTTATAGTGGCCAAGTGTGTGCGCAATACACAAATACACTCTTTTCATTTTACTCTCATAACCCAGTGGGACGGTAAACCGACACGACTGGCGAGAGAACAGGCGCGGGTCCGACTTTTTACATGCCCATCCGACGCATGGATCATCTTTCTTGTCAGACAATCAGCCTGCATTGTCCTAACCAAACTTGAAAATACATTTTCTGTTGTTTCAACGCGGGAATCAAACCCACGACCTCCGAACCACTAGACCACGAAGGCGTTTACATTATAGTTCTTGAATCCCACGTAAACCGTATTTGAGCCATTTCACATTTTATACAAATATCTATAAACAACCAGGAGTTTTAAGTGAAATAGACCATGGCTTTATTATAAGACAACATGCTACATTTTATAGCCAGACTTTATAAATATCAATATCCTTTAAAGTAGATATCTGTGAGTAATGGGGCACTAACTTAAAAATATCGGGCATAAAACGCGCCAAACAAATTGTTTGAAAGCTTTCAGATACAAAAATAAATAAAAAAGATAAATATCAGGGTTGGGAGACTGCCAAAGTACTACAGGTACGCACTGTGCTGATGTAATTAGATTTCATTTTGTTGCTTTTCTGGGTTTTTTTGTGAAAAAAAGTATATAAAATCCTTATACAGTTATATCCAAAATGAAAAATACATTATAGGCTCATTTACGCTTAATAACTGTGTTAAAGCTGTATATATTTAACTCTAAGTTAACTTCTGAATATGAAAAATAGATGAATAATTTATCGCAACCTGGTCGATGTTAAGCTAGTCTTATCATCTTACTAAAATACTATAATTTTTCTCTCTCAAATAGATTTATCAGAAGAAATCTCGTTCACAAATTTTCTATTGGTAGTAACTAGTAACTCATAAGGAAGCTTCCCTTTTTTTAGGATATACGCAAATGGTAAAAACGTGACTGTATTACTAACACCCGGTTTCTCGAATTCTATTCAAATGTATGATCAACTAACATGGCATTCAAATTAATGACCCATATTGTACGCTGATTGGTGGAATATTATCAGAGAGAAACCTAAGGCTCCGCGATAGGTATGTCTGTCAGTTGGTATATCCTGCACCGTGATAGCTTGAAAGTTATAATTTCACAGGTGATTTTTGACAAACTTATTCTGTTGCGACAAACGTAAGTTTTTTACCAAATGAAAATGAAAAATGTCTTTATTTCCAAATAGGTTAGAAACTAACACTTTTTACAACTGTTTTACATGATATCACTGGGCCCTGATTCAAGATGCCATCGCTTTTTATCGCTTACGAAGTTCGAAATCAAAATGTATGGCATTTAACATAAGGTTCGCTAAGGGCTCCCACACAAAACCGCGAATTCGCATCATATATTTGTGATCGGATCGATGTTAAATGAGGATAAAAATAACAGATGCGGCATTGTATCGCATCGCATCGTGCCCTTAATTACAAGCGAATTCGTGTGTCAGTTAGCGAAGCTTATGTCAAATTCCATACATTTTGTTTTCGAACTTCGTAAGCGATAATAGCGGGCCCGCTACCGAACCCATCTGACTCGCCCATGGCCAGTTTTCGTTACTTTTAGTTCTTCTCAAGCATTTCCCCACACGAACTTTTTAATGTAAATACAATAGGTCTGTCTTAACTTTTAAGTGGTTGTTAACTAGTTTCGACTGGTGATTTTGGTATGTTTTTCTCTAGTTCCCATGAGAAATCTTTTTTAAAAGAAAATTTGGACGTTTTCTCTCTTTGTGGTCTGTAAAACATGTTTACTAATGGCGCGTTTGAATATAGATTTATCTCTGAGAAAGGATATATCACTACTCAATTTAACGAATACGATCCGCTATCAAATTGTATGATCTATCTATATTTACTTATATAAGTATATATTATAATCTCAAATAATTATTGTCTTGATTTTTGACACTTATAACTTAACTTCACTGAAAATCAATTAACCCTTTAATAATAAAAAACATTACTCTTAACTTTTATATTTTTTTATAACATAGGCTTACCCCCCTTAGACCCTGGTAACGTAGGCAAAATCCAACGCTACCCGGGTAATTATCATGTAATATAATATAATACTAATATGTTCTAATCCATATTGACATAATCTTTCATTTAAATATGATCAGCGGCCTTACTCTCCAAACTGATTCGATTTTGATTCAGATTCAAAGTCGCGAGTACAAAAAGTTACATTCTAACGATCTAACATCATGGTTAGTCTATTCAAAGTAATCCACCAAATAATATACCAAAATCCGTTGAGATCGAACTGATTCGATTCTCGATTGTGTCGGGAGTAAGCCTGCTGTACTTATGTCGCTACAAACATAAAAAAACATACAAATACTTATAAAATCATTCCCTTCCTTTTATATTCGCGGTAGTCGAGTGAAAAAACACTAATCATCAAAAATAAAGTCCTAGAAATTCTTTCACAAGTCCTAACATTAAGATAAGCTTTAGTACTAAATTGAATCGTAAGACCGCGGCTTGCATGCCACATAAATTACATTAAAAACCGAAACATTGCGTCCTGAGATTTACTGACTGAATTAAGGACGGTACTTATTTAAGAATACTCTGTCAGACCCGCATATTTAAACCTAAATCGAATATTAAAATGTATGTAAATAGTTATTAACAATGGGTTGAAGAGTGTATGAAATATTGACGGCCTTTCCAGAGTTACGTACCCGAAGCCACAAAGTAGATATAACGGGTGTAAAAAGAGCAGTCACTATAACTTTGGGATATAATTATACTTCCTTTTCTCATTTTAGAAAAAATGTCTTTTTTTCATTTTTTTTTTACCAAAATAAAAAAAAAATTTTTTTTCGCTTTATTATATTATTTGCGACAAAAAATAAAAATTGGAAAAAGTAAAAGAATTTTTTTTAGTTTTTGACAAAAAAAAAATACATTTCCAAAATGAGGAAAGGTAGTAATCGTATTGAACAGTTATAGTGACTGCTCTTTTACACCCTGTATAGTGGTAAAAAGATTCTGTTTTTACCATATTAGGTACCTACTAAAACTTCACTATCACTCTGATGGATGAATCTTCTTAACCGTGATACCTACCAGGCTAAGGCCGTGTTTCACCAAGCAATGTTAAAGTTAACGCCATGTTAAAATACCATGCCTAATGAAAAAATGGGATAAGATGATATTTAACATGGCGTTAACATTGCTTGGTTAAACACGCCCTTACAGTTTATTTTTTTTTTTTACAAAAAATGCATTTCTTTTGTCGCTATAACAACAAACCCAAAAAAAACTTATGAGGAGGCTCTTATACTACAAACGTGTTTTTTTAGATTTAATAGTACGGATTACTCTTCGCGCACGAGTGCGACTCGCACTTGGCTGGTTTTTTTATTGATTTATGCATGTCACGTGCTATAAAAGTTATGAGGTAGGAAAACAATAGTTAACAATTCTTAAAAACCTTTTATAAACTGCTCCTTAAAACCACTATTACTTATGTTTAATCATATTAAGAGGAAACACCACGGTTGAGAGAAATACAAAATAAGTATTTATAAAATCTATTGCTGTCTCGCAGTGCCTTAGCTAGCCAGCACTAGCGCGATAGAGACAACTGCAACTTGGACTGAAATTACCTATTAAAAGTACCAGAAATCGACGTTTAGGGGATTTCTGTTTCCTCCTCCAAAACTTAACCGATTTAAATATTTTTTCTGTATTAGCTAAAAAAAGAATTGAGCTAGGTTCCTATTTTTTGCTTTTGTTGATTATTGTAGTCGAATCTGTTTCCTAGATATTTAAACATAGCGGAGAATCTGGCCATTTTTTTTAGGTTTTTAAACGTCCATATCTCTTTAAATAATTAATTTATTAAAAAAAGGAAAAAATAGGGACGTACAAACAATATCCATAAATATTCAGGAAAAAAATTGTTACTCTAGAGGTGTTATCCAGGGAGGAAATAGAAATCCCCTAGACCCCTATTTTTGTATGGAAAAAATTTCGTGGTGTTTCCTCTTAAGGCGTGGAATAGCCGCAACTAGCGCCACTCTTTTTAAAATAAATTTTACAACGACACAAAGATCTCAAACCTGCCACTTTAGTTATTACTTACGAGAGTAAATACAGTATAGTATTTAGAGCTGTAATTAAATGCCAATAAATTAGTTGAACTATTTACTTAAAGTTTGAACCGATTACTTTTTTTAATAATATCTTTGTATCGTTGTAAAATTTATTTTAAAAAGAGTGGTGCTAGTTGCGGTTATTCCTCGCCTTCAGAACCGATTTTTCAATCGTAAGATAACTTTAATATGAATGAACATGACTTTGAGATCTGTTACATACTTAAAGAAACTACGTTTAACAAAAACCGACTTCAACTAAAAAGTATAAAAACACTATCGCGAATATATTTTGATTGCGCACGTTGGTTTTTTATAATATGATTATTAAAAAGGAATAATTCTTTCATACATATTTTTTGAATAGCTTAAACTTATACAGCGCACGCAACGAAAGTCCTCAAATGTGAATAATTTTCCCCGACGCAACATTTCTCACTGACGCTTCGCTCCTATTAGTTGCAGCGTAATGTTATATAGCCTCAAGCCTTTCTCTAGAAATGGACTATCCAACAAAAAAATATTCAAATCGGACCTGTAGTTCCTGAGATTAGCGCGTTTAAACAAACAAACTTTTCCGCTTTATAATATAAATATTATATTATAACTAGCTGACCCGTGCCCAGTTCGTTGAGCATACAAACCGTTTAAACCTTCCCTGGACTTCCACAAATATTTTAAGACCAAAAATAGCCGAATCGGTTCAGTCGTTCTTGAGTTATGCGCTTACCAACACATTTTGCTATCCATTTTTATATTATATATATTATAATTATATCTAAATGATACTTTGAAAATCAGCTTTGTGATTTTTTGGATATACCTTTGCGTTTAATCGGGCAGTTGTGTGCAATAATTGTACCTAAAATCGGGCTTGGTTATTGCCAAAGCTCCGCCTTCACTTTTCTATTTAGTATGTGGTCCTCTGAAAATATTCACGAAAAGAATCGCATTTGAAAGCATAAGTGCTATAAACGCAGACGCATAAATCAGTTTAACAACCGAGTGATAAGGATCGATATGGTTTTACATGATTCATACAACCACGATATAACTTAGTTCTCGCCAATAGAGGCAACTTAAGATTTACAAGAACAGAGCCATAGCATGCAGTGGACTAGACTTTTGTTACTTTTTATTTTTAACGAAAACATAATACCGTATGTCTTTATGGTTTTGTATTATAGTAGCCTAATAATAATTCTTAAAGGTACTTTTCCACCGAACGAGGATGCGTTTCAAGGAATGTATTTTTCAAGAACCAATGAACAACCAATCGCTTCATTTACCTAGCTCCGCTTAGCACAGCGATTATACAGGCTAATGGTCCGATTTTAATAAATGAGGTATCAATCGATTGCTAATGATGCTGCGAGTAACATAGGCTATAAAAATTTTCGAAAAATTTTGGATTTTGAAAATTATACCTCAAAAACTATCTCCTAAAAAAATTTAATTAAGATAATTGTCTCGTGTTTGGTATCAAAAGATAGGTCTTGGCAAGCACATTACGAATATGTATTTGAATATTTTATTAATTGTTATATTTCATTGTTAAATTCAAAATAACATTTAAAATGCGGTCGTAGAAGTAGTATCTAGAAGTTGTTTAGTTACTTTCTATGCGTTAATTGAACGTTAGTTTAATAAAAATATAATGTTATATTTGAAGTGGAAACAGAAAAATATAAAATAAAATAAAAGTTTAAAAACTATAACCCGACTTCGTAAAAAAGTGGTCTAAAAAGGCTGAAATAAGAAAAAATTCAATTTGAAATCCACAAATGCATAGGTCGAAAAAAAATACGAAGTCGGGTTATAGTTTTTAAACTTTTATTTTATTGTTTTGTCACCTCATATAAATTACTTACAAAAATTACAAAGGTCTAAAATTTTATTGTGCTGGGGCTCGCGTGCTCCTCGTCTATACACACGAACGCACTGGTCATTGACCTAAGAGCTGACCAGGATTGAAACTTATCTGTTTTTTGACTCTTAAGGAGATCTTTAATCATGATTTGTCGCGTTAAGGCAAGTAATTTACATGATATGATAATGACAAAAAATTATCTACGCGTCATTCTATTCACACTATATTCGGCTTAATATATGCACTATGAATCACCCTGATAATATTATACAGGTTCTTGAAAAACACGTTCCTCGCAAATTCTTCCCTCGTTACTGGTGGATTAACACCCTAATACCTTCTTTGGTATCTAGTACCTTCCTAAATAATAATTGTATCTATGGACACTTCACACCTCGTCAATCTGGCACCGTGCTAAGTATCAGAAGAACTTGCGTTACAGGGACCAGACAATGGAAACATATTTAATTTTTCTTGTAGGTAAGTCTTGTAGACTTTGGGCATGTACAGTGGAAAGCTATCTTGATTTTTTAACTTTTTAATTTTGACAGACTTTAATAAAGGAAGGGATCTCTCAGAGTATGCCAGCGACTGTCTTTGTATTGTGTTATTATTGTAAATGGATTCTCGTCTTAAGTGATTTGTAAGTTATTATGAGAAATATATATTTATACATAAACTCTCTCTCCGTGTTGCCATATAATTTTACATGACATTGTTTTTTGGGATTACATTCTTGGCGGGCTATTATTGAACCGGTAGCCTTTTAGGTGGATTTTTAAAAAAATCTTTTGGAAATAAAATATTTTTAACTTTACCAATTTTTTTATTATAAAGTAAGTAACACGTATACGTCGCATTAAAAAAATGCCATCAACGGCCGTATCGTCGAATTTGTTTCAGGCACAGACAGAGTAAATTCTGAGCCATATAATAATAATAAAAGCTCCCCTCACCGATTTCGGTGTCGGTAGCCGATTTCATTGAAACCAGGTCAGATACGCAGGAGTTATTTTATAGTGCGTGCGCAATATACAAAGACACTCTCTCCTCCTTTTACTCTCATAACCCAGTGGGACGGTAAACCGACACGACTGGCGAGAGAACAGGCGCAGGACCGACTTTCTACATGCCCATCTGACTCATGGATCATCTTTCTTGTCAGACAATCAGGTGATTGGCCTGCATTGTCCTAACTAAACTTGAAAACAAAATTTTTTGTTGTTCCAACGCGGGAAACGAACCCATGACCTCCGGGTCGAGAGCGAATCTCTGAACCACTAGACCACGGATGCGCTTAAAGCCGTAATTCTAAGCCGTATGCTCAGGTAATAAGTATACACTTGTACAAAACGGTAGCCCCTAATGGCTGAGCCCATTTAGATGAAAAAAGCAAAAGGTAAAAGTCCTGAGGTGATTCTCACCCTATCTTTATTAGACAGGGCTTACAGAATGGGAGGGATGTATCTCTTTTCAGCTTTAGCACTGTAGGGCTGAGTACACAATATTATCTATAGGTAGATACTTATATTGAAAGAAGTTTTCCGGTTCCGCTATATTACGGTTTGGGAAAATAGCAATATATACTTTGGACACACGAATACTTCATAACTAAACTAGTATTAGTTTAGTTATATATATTGTGTCATGGCCTACCATCTCATACAATCTATGTTTAATACAAAAAAAAATTGCAATACAAGTCACTACACAAAACGTAAACCTGCCGAATTATGTACAAATATTGACATTAAAATAAAGATAAGCATATTTTAGCAAAACATTACATGAAGCTAAATTCAACTCCTTAACAAAGAAGATACGAAACGAAATTAGTAATTAGTATTTTCCAATAGTGGCGCTAGATGGCGGTTTCCGGAATTTTCCTGGACTTCACGCTTTATCTATTGGAAATCGAAGAAAACAAAAATAGCCAGTCGAATTGCCAGTATTAGGGTGATACCATTTTCTAGTACTAGGTCGTGTCTCTGTTATATATCTACTTTGTGGTTGAGTGAAGAAATGAAAACTACGAAGCTCAACCGAGGCTGCCTTCCCTTTTGTCTGATAACTAATCCTGGATACACAATTCATAAGCGAGACGACCTCCGTAGTGCAGTGGTTAAGCGCGTTCGTGCGAGCGAGAGGTCGCGGGTTCGAATCCCGCCGAGGGAACAAAGTTCAATGTTCTTGAGTGAATGGGTGTGTATTTTTGTGTATAATATAATAAAACTCTTAAATATGTATAGTAAGTATAAAAGTATTAAATATATTTCCGTTGTCTGGTACAATTTGACAACACACAACAGGCCAGATTGACGTGGTGTGAAGCGTCAATAGATATTATTATTATTTATTTTATTTATAAGCATACCAGTTAACGATACAGACCAAAACAGGCAAACAATTTAAAAAAATATAAACATTTTTGAGTTCTGACGAACGCAATTAATTTGGTTCCAGAAACAGAACAATATCAATAAGTCGGGCTGGCCACGCGCCTTCTCGCCACATCAGTCCAATCGGTCCATTTACAAGATAAATCGTATGTCTGCGCTGGCACTAGCAATTGTGATAAATATCTTTCAATTTAAATCGTTTTAGGGCTCAATACTAGACATGTGATTTGAAAAAAAAACCCGACGAAAAGAGAGGGTAGATAGTATTATTTTAACGTATGTCTGTGCTTTTGTCAGTGACATCGCAGCTTATTAACTGATGAACCAATTTTCCGGATGTTTTTGTTTAAAGCTGACGTGATCGAGTGTATATACCTAGCAATAATAATTTATGAGCATTTGCCGTACGGGGGTTACCAAAAAGATTTGATAGAGACTTTGTTTATGTTATAAAAAAAGTAGAGAAAAATTGGAAGGCATATTGTGAAGATAATTATAGCTTAGGCAAGTAATTTAATATGAGGTGCCAAAACAACAAAATATGCTCGCTCTACGCGTCCTTCTCTTTACACAATATTCGGCTTAATATACTCACCATGAATCACCAATATTATTTAAACTATGGATTTTACTTTTATGACATCAGTATCTACATACATAATTATTTATATTTTATTTCTGTAAGCAGCACGTGTCTACGCTTAAAAAGAGATTCTCGGTTGAACACAGACGGAGCTTCTTGTACTGATCACGGAGCATAATTACTGAATTCTAGGCATACCACTATTGTGTCATTAGAAATGTTGCTGTTTTGTGCCCGAACACAATGGGGGGGTTTTATGCACGGAATCCCATAACCTCTATTGTTTGATTTCCCATCGGAATTCGGCACCCGTTGTGTCTGAAAGGAATCCTTGGGCATATTTAACACCGCTGGTGGCATCACAGGCGCTTCCTCGAGACGACGTTCTGAATCTAAATTGCGCATTTAACTTGGTAATTAAGATAAATATTTTTGATAAGCGCTTACAAGCGTAGTTCCTTCTGCGTCTAATGATCAAAAAAGTTGAAACAATAGCTTAGTTATTAATTTATGACAACGTGATGTAATTTCGGGTTTTGTTAGTGACAACCGAATCTGTAATAAGTTTTTGGAACCAGTGTTTTTCGTACATACCATGGTCTACCATCTCATACAATCTATCTTTAATACAAAAAAAATGCAATAGATGTCACTACTTTTTATATTATTAAATGTAAATATGCCGAATTAAGTACAAATATTGACATTAAAATAAAGACGAGCATATTTTTAAGCATTAACATTAAGCTAAATTCAACTCCTTAAATTAAGAAGAAGATACGAAACGAAATTAGTAATTAGTATTTTCCAATAGTGGCGCTAGATGGCGGTTTCCGGAATGTGCCTGGACTTCACCCTTTGCCAGTCGAATTGCCAGTATTAGTGTGATACAATTTTCTGGTACTAGGTCGTGTCTCTGATATATATCTATTGTGTGGTACATACCCAATATTTATATGTCTATCGGCTATAGTACAGTAATTATTATCATCATCAACATCATTTCAACTATGATGTCCTCTATTGAACATAAGCCTTCCAAAAAAACTACGTGTATCTACGCTACGCTATAAAGAGTTATAGCGTAGCGTAGATAATGAAAAGAAATAAATGCGAGTCATGGTAAAGACTTATTTACGACGTTCATTCAACT
Organism: Celastrina argiolus; assembly: GCA_905187575.2. Taxonomy (NCBI): domain Eukaryota; kingdom Metazoa; phylum Arthropoda; class Insecta; order Lepidoptera; family Lycaenidae; genus Celastrina; species Celastrina argiolus. Next base: position 11,799,751 of record LR994589.1, read on the forward strand.
TTTAAACGGATTAATATTTTTTGCAGGTCCTCCTTAGTTTAAATCTATATCAACATTTTTCTCTCTAGAAAAATGTTGATATAGATTTAAACTAATTTAAAAATTAAAACAAAAACTCCAGCTTAGCGTGTAACATTCCTATCACACCTACCAAACCACCCGGTGACCTTGAACACCTGAACCGATTTTCACCAAACAGCTAAGAACACTCTCGACTGATATACCTTTCAAACAAAAAAACCGTATTAAAAGGATCATCCGTTAGGAGCGATGCCACAGACACATTTACACAAACACGTCAAACTTACAACACTCCGTTTTTTACGTCTGTGGTTAAAAATTCAGAGCATAGCAGCTACTCTATGCAACTGAACTTATCAACGATCTAAACGCGCTAATACATTAACAAATACGTAGATTGTAGACTTGCATTATCTTAATAGCTGAAGAGTTAAAAAACAGGAGATAAATACTTTGGATTTAAATCGAGTACAGTCATCACAATAAGCGGCTTGGCTCGCAAGTGATCGTAAATTTGACACCAGTTGTGTGCTAATATTGGGGAAAAAACGCAGACTAGCTTAGAATAGAGGCGAATATTTTTTAAAGATTTTCTCGGATAAGCATTTTGAATAATTTCACGAGGATATAGAGCCAAGACTTTGACAGTTCGTGGCGGAACTAGAAGAATATTGATTTAAAAATCAGCTTACACACCGCCTATCCTACATTATAAACGTCAAAGTTCGTAAGTATGGCTGGATGTTTCTTACTCTTTCACGTAAAAATTACTGAACGGATTTTGATGTTATGGTAGTAGCTTAGATGATAATATCAACATATAGGTTTCTTTTTAGCACAACAAAATATACGGTTCCCGAGGGATATAAATTTTACGCGTATGAAGTAGCGAGAAACATCTATACTAATATTATAAAGCGGGATAGTTTATTTGTTTGTTTAAACGCTCTAATCTCAGGAACTACTGGTACGATTTGAAAAAATCTTCTTTTGTTGGATAGCCCACGTATAGAGGAAGGCTTTAGGCTATATTATAACATTACGCTGCGACTCATATAAGCGAAACGTCAGTGAGAAATGTTGCAAAAACGGGGAAAATTATTCACATTTGGGGACTTTCGTTGCGTGCGCTGCATAAACGGTTTAAGTCACTCAGAAACCACGCGAACGACGCGGGCATAGCTAGCCATGTCTATAATGTTGGCCGTCCTTTCATTATTATAAAATGTAAGGACAATCTGACGGATCATAGTTATAATATCAAACTATAATATTATATTATAGGTATATTATACATCTGATGAATCTGAGGAATCATAATTATAATATCACAGTATATTATAATGTAATACATCCGATGAGTAACGTAGACGAAGTATGGAATCCAATATTATTACAAAGTATCCGGAATGGGCAAACTTTTGAAAGTGAATGAATAATGCAGAACGCGAATCGGCAGTCACTCAAAATACGGTCAGACTGCATTATTAAGGTAAACCTGGAGAAAATTGAACGACTTGGTATGCATTGTTCGTGGAGCCTGTTGTGCATTTGACTCGTGGTTAAGTGGCTAGACTGTATAGTGTCTGGGTCTAGACTAGATCTATCATCTATCTCTATCTCTATCTATCTACATCTGGAGCCCAAAACCGGCTGTTACTGTTTGGCATATTTGGCAAACAATTGCCGTATGTGTACAATTATTTGACGTTGTTATTTTTTTTATAAAGATATAAGCGAAACGAGTAAACGGATTGCCTGAAGAAAAGTGGTTAGCTTTCCCTGCAGTAGGAGTCACAGCTGCGTTGCGGGCGTTTTGAGGTGCTAAAGATCCCTTTGTTCGTAGTGGTCCTTAAATACCACTGGGGGCAGTTTTTTCCAAAGATATGAGCGGCAGAAAATGCTGGGTGGTAGTATTATCACCCAGCATTTTCTGCTCATCACAGAGTTGATGATGAGATAGTACTACCACCCAGCATTTTCTGCTGATCACAGAGATGATGATGATTTTTAAATGTAATTCTTACTTACCTATATAATGACTATGTTGTCAGCAACTCTTTATGAGTACCTAAAGTCTTTTCAGAGTTTATAAAATTAAGCCATATTATAAAATTAATTTGGGAAAATAAACAGATTTTTTAATTTATTTATTTATTTTGTTTACAATATAAATTATAATAAGATAATATTTTGTCGCGTTCTTCCGAACAATTCTTCGTTGCACACTGGTAGACAGTAGTTGGTTTTGTCTGTCCTCTATTTGCATTTGCCTAAAGGTTTCTGAAACGCTATCCAAATGTATGATCAACTAACATGGCATTCAAGATAACAACCCATATCTAGCGCTGATTGGTGGAACATTTATCAGAGAGAAAGGGAGAGACATATATTATATAATTACATCACGCTCGCACTTGTAAGGCTGGTTAAAATAATAGAGATGTGGTTAATTCAAATAATAATAATGAAAACATTTATTCAACAAATTTAGACATTACATTACACACCCTGAATTACACAATAAACACTATAAAATAATATAAAACATTAAAACAAAACAGATTTCACCATGATCAAGATACTAATAACAATAACGAAAAAACCATAACGCAAAAAAATCGTATGTCAACTAATCGGCGTCTTTGGTGAAAATAACGTTATCTGTGGAATTATAACCAGCCTTGAGTTCAAGCGTGATGTAAATAGATACGTCTCAGAAACCGGCCGTAAACGTTTAATTTTTTTTTAATAAAACAAACACACAAATGTCATGTGATGAACCAGGCATAGAAATTTTAAATTATACAGGATGCTTTAGTTATTAATCTGAGGAACCAGGCATTTCACAATGCTCTTTGCTCACATCCACAGATTGTGCTATTGACACTTCATTAAGACATGCTATTGGTCAGTTTATCTTAGTAGCTTAGGTAAATTAAATAGGTTGTAGATAATTATCAAACTTGGTATATTTTTAATTTTATATCAACCTAGCTGACCCGTGCACACTTCGTTAAGCATGGAAACCTTTTAAACCTTCCCGGGACTTCCACGAATATTTCAAGATCAAAAATAGCCGAATCAGTTCAGCTGATCTCGAGTTTTAGCGAGACTAACGAACAGCAATTTTTATATAGCCTATGTTACTCAGTGATAATGTAGCTTTCTAATGAAAAAGGAATTATTAAAATCGGTCGAGTACTTTTGAGTTTAGTCTTTACATACAAAAATACAAATCTTTCCTCTTTATAATATTAGTGTAGATCGAATTCCAACTCTTATTAGACCGTTAATCAATTATCTCTTATGTTGTAATTCGTATTAAATTCCTTCTATATCCCATTCATTCGATTCCATTCGATCTGAACCGAAAACATTCGAAAAGTATCTGACCCTAAAACATTTACATCGCTATAAGTATCCGGTACAGGAAGCTTTTCCATTTTAATGAATAAGTAAACAAAATTAGTGGGGTCCAATACGGTAAGTACGAGACGGTCAGAGATACGAAGTCCGCATATAAATTATCCTATAAGATGTTTTAAGGAGGCTTCTTAAACCTTTTTACATTAATGATTAGATTACATTAAGCCCTGGAAAATAATTTGCGTTAATTTTAAGTCGATTTTCTTTTGAAGTTCCCTAACGTTTTTTTCAATGTTCACTTAACAAAATGAGAACATCCTCTATAGGGTTTTATATACACAATGTTTTAAATTATCTACTTTCACTGGAATATAGTAAAATATCACTACGACTATGGCATAGTTTTTGTTACCGACTGTTTTTAGGAGTACCTACTCCTATATAGATACTGTGAAAGTACCAGCGCTGAAATACTTACTTTTGACTTTCATGTTTGCATGAGAAATGCTCCAACATCAAAAAATTTCCCATACAATAATAAAAAAAAATACCTCTTTCAGCCCTGTTACTATCACATTAAACCCTATCTATACACGGGACCCATACACGGCCATTAATAATATACACTGTATATTTATCAATATACATTGTAATACCGTTTTAATACTTTACGAGTATAAAACTTCGATCAGTATTATTGTTACAAGAAAATTGTTTTATAAATATAAAATCATTTCTTTAGCCCCACGTTCAAATGGCGCAATGCAAGATACCAATACAGGCTCCTGTAAAGTGTATGTGTATATAATCTGACATTTTCATCCTTCAGGAAATATCTTGAGAGCATCGTTGAAAGTAAATGCGGGTATAATTTCTGTTTCTACTGCGTTTGGATTGCAGTAGGGACAACGAGCACAGAAATATGTGGAGTAGTGTTTCGTCGTCGGACGTTACCTATAAGAAACGCCATAAGAAGAGTTATATTTTTATGCAGTATATTTGCAGCTTGAACTGATCGATAGATTTTAGCTTTTAAAGTATATTTTTTTTGTTAAATAAAAGCGATGCGGTCATATACACAACTAGCAGTCCCCGCGACTCCGTTCGCGTTTGGTTTTTGAGCGACTTAACCGTTTATGCACGCAACGAAAGTCTCCCCGTTTTTGCAACCGACGCTTCGCTCCTATTGGTCGCAGCGTAATGATATATAGCCTAAGGCCTGCCTCTATAAATAGACTATCCATCAAAAAAATAATTTTAAAATCGGATCTGTAGTTCCTGAGATTAGCGCGATTAAACAAACAAACAAACAAACTCTTCCGCTTTATAATATTAGTATAGATATAGATATGACAACCAAAATATGATAACTTTCACATTTTGGTTTTTGAGCGGGTTATGTAGTCATCTCCACTGCTTTTTGTTCTGAGGGAGGATGAAACAGTTTGAACTTTATGTTAACGGTAAGCAATAAAAATAGCCTTTATGTGTATACGCGGATGGGTTACGTCCACACTGCAGTTGAATAAAAATTGCTTTATTAAAATGTAAAAAAATCAATCACCGTTTCATTGTTTTAAAATGGTTCTGTTTGGTGTGTATTTTGTAGAAGAGCGAACAAATTTTAAGAACTGATACTGATTACATTATATAATTATATTGGTTACTACTGTATATTACTGCTGTATGAGTAAAATACATGGAGTAAAAAGCGCAGTCACTATAACTTTGGGATATGATTATACTACCTTTCTCATTCTAGAAATTAATTTTTTTCTCATTTTTTTTTACAAAAAAATATTTTTTGCTTTATTGTAATTTTTACGACCAAAAAATAAGAAATGCTGAAAAGTAAAATTTAGTTTTTGACAAAAAAAAATACATTTCCAAAATGAGGAAAAGTAGTATAATCGTATCTCAAAGTTATAGTGACTGCTCTTTTTACACCCTGTATATTATTGTACAATATATAAAATACTAGTTCCATGGATAATGGAATATTCACTATTCATACTTCGCTTATCACTAGTTCTAGATATTTCATTTCAAATTCTAAGCTTAATTCAGAAAGTCAACAAGCTGATTTCTTACAGAAAAAAATAATAAACACCCATAATTTCCAATAACGGCTACATGAAATTCAATTAATTTTTACACTATCAACACCAAATTAAGAATCAAAATTCACGAAATAACTTTCACTGTACCGTAAATCATCTCGATAACCAATTAAATTTATTGATAAACGCAACATAACAATGGAATTTTGGGAAAATAACGTTAAAAATTACCTCACCACGCTGTAGGCTTCTGCAGTCGCTTATTACGCAATCATAATATTAAAAGTCTATTCTAAAGTTCCGTAGGCTGATTATGTATCTTGGAACAGCAATTCAACATGCGTGAATTGTACAATTGTTTACAATATCGCTGTCAAACGTATACACTTGAGAGCGATATTGTACACAATTGTATAATTCACGCCTGTCGAATTGCTGTTGCGAGATACATAATCAGCCTTCCGGTGTGACTATTGAAGAGACTTGTGATCCCAAAAATTTTTTATAGCTGTTGTTACTCGTGGCATAATTTCCAATCGATTAACACATTATTTATTAAAATCGGACTAGTAGTTTAGCCGCTATGAGGAACGAACATAACCGCTCCTTTTTCCTTTGCTGAATTTGGTTAAAATTAGAACTCTGGGCTCTAGCAGATATAATATTATGCTACTCTATTATAGAGCAGGAAATCTTCTTCTTTAAAATGACCTCCCTCAAAAATAAACACAACTACCTTAAGGTAAGACTGGGTAAATTATTAAAAAAATAAAATCTGTAGGTAATTGGTTGCTTTAGATACTTAGTAGTCGTAACTCGTAACTGTAATTTAACAACTTGTGCCGTAAATACCAAATTATTTATTATTATCGACTAACATACATTACTTTCTCTAAAAATAATATGTTTATATGATCTTATAATAAGTATCAACATTTTATCAGTAGGTACTAAACATTTTGATAGCTGAACGGCGATTGATCTCTATCGTTATTTAATAGGCCGACAGAAAACAATTAAGCTGATTGATTTAAGAGCGGTCGTTGTTAATCAAAATGTACCTGAAAAATATAAGGCTCGAGTCTCAAAGCGTGTTATTTTGGAAGCGCTTTTAAGTGTCATCAAATTAATTGAAAAAAAGACTATCAATTATTTTTAGACCATATTATATATATATTTTTTTTTTACACAATTATATTTAAACTTAGGTATAATCTGAACATGTCAGGATGCGTTAGGTAAGTGTGTGAGTAAGGAGTATCATCTCATGGCAGAAAACCTTAATAAGTACCTACTTGAGACTTTGTATAACGCCAATGACCTTGAAATAATTTTTGTATGGCGAGACCCGCTGTACCGCGCTGACTGGAGCGTGTTCAAACTAGTTTTACAAAAAAAAAATGTAAAAATAAATACTAAAGTAATTTTCAGACTAGCATCACTACTATAATATAAAGAAAATATTACTGTGTACTTTGTATTTTTTATTAAAAATTGACTATATTTTTGTGATATTTTTGATGAGATGAAATAAATAAATTATTATAAACAGCTTTTGCCCGCGGCTTCGCTCGCGGATAACTCTGGTCTATCAACCAAGATTTGGAGTCAACTGACAAATTAGATACTTTCTACAACCACTGTATGCCAGTGAAAGATTCAATCATTATCGATTAAGCCTATTCAGAGATCATTATAGTTTATTAAGGATGATATAATCATAAAAAAAAAACATTTATTCAACAGTCACATTGCACTACATCACAAAGTACTCGCATCAACAATATTGAAAACTAAATTGAATATAAATAGATATACACTATGTAGATGAGTAGTGTAACGCAATCATGATGATGATAAAAAGTAGTCTAAGTTGGAATAACTTTAACTCCATTTAACCAGTGAAAATCTCGTTAAAATTGGTCAAGCCGTTCCAGAGATTATCCGGAAAAAACAGACATATCAACAGACAGACATTTTTTTTTAAATTGCATGTTCGTTTTCAGTATCCTTTAAAATGTCATATGCATTTAGAAAAACGTTGCTAATTGAAAGTTACAAACAGACACTTCAATTTTATTTATTTGTATACATGATTTTTTTCAAATACTCCGATACGGTTGTGACGCCGCGTCATCCTATTTATGTCTATTGATGGACATTTTTCATGTACATACATACACCCATGATATAAATCAAGTAATCAGTTTTTTTTCATAAAAATCAATGTGATATAGGCAAAGACCGCAAACGAAATATTCTATCAACTTTCTCAAAGGGCTCTCCTTTGGGACCCCATCTTGTGTCACAGGGTTCATGGTTTACCATTCAAGGGGTTTTGGGTCACGTAAAACTTACGAGTATGTAAAACTTGCCGGGACAAATTTGACCTCATACAAATTCAGTTGCACCCACGGGACAAACGATCACACCCTTTGGGCGTACTCAAGTCTATTTAACAGGTAAATTCGAACCCAGTGAAAACGATAAATTATGGTTCTCGGGTGAATGTGTTAAAAGTTTATAAATAAATAAGGTTAAGCTGTTCCCGTCGATACATGCCTAAAAAGAGTTTATATATATGCTACCGTTAGTTTAGTTAGTCATATTGCTGTGACAATTAGTAATAAATTGGGTATTGGAGTAAGAATAGGAGTTTCAGTTTCCAAGCACAAAGTTAACCCCCCCCCCCCGTAAATAAATTATAAATTATCCATATAATTGTCATATGAATGTTGTATTATCATTATTCAAAAAGAAATAACCTAAAAGAAAGACGACGATTTAATTACACCATAAATAAACAACCTAATTATGTAGGTATCAATTGGTTTGGTGCTTGATTTTAATAAATTTATACTGTAATATTGCTCTGAAAATATAGTTGTCGTCTCTAGCGGGCTTTACATAGGTTAAAATTTCAAAAGATGTACATTTTAAGTAAGTTTACTTACCTATAACAGATACACGACCTAGTACTCGAAAATGGTATCACCCTACTACTGGCAATTCGACTGGCTATTTTTGTTTTCTTCGATTTCCAGGCACATTCCGGAAACCGCCATCTAGCGCCACTATTGGAAAATACTAATTACTAAACCTATACCGTCACAATCGACTAGCACACTTGCAAAACAATAAATTCATAGCAACACAATGATTAAACAATTTAATTCCGTTGCACTTCGACAAATAGTGTACAGACCGCATCCGACGGACTAATGTGCTAGTCCATCAGGCTGTTAGTTTGAATTAAATACCGAGTACAATAGTACTAGTGCTAGTGTCTTCGTGATGTATGTGTTCAATACTCATAATCTCTATAATAAAACGTTCCGTTTTATGAGAATTTTGCGAACAGAGGATGTAATTTTCACATATTTATAATTTACTAGCTGACCCGTGCCCACTTCGTTGAGCATACGAACCGTTTAAACCTTCCCTGGACTTTCACGAATATTTCAAGGCTAAAAATAGCCGAATCGGTTCAGCCGTTCTCGAGTTTTAGCGAGACTAACGAACAGCAATTAATTTTTATATATAGTAAGACTAGCTGACTCGTGCCCACTTCGTTGTGCATAATAAAAATAAAAGAAAACCGTTCACACCCCCCCTGGATTTACACGAATCACGAATATTTCAAGACTAAAAATAACTGAATCGGGTAAGCTGTTTTCGAGTTTTAGCGAGACTAACGAGCAGCAATTCATTTTTATATACACGGTGTAAAAAGAGCAGTCACTATAACTTTGGGATAGTATTATAGGACCTTGACTGATTCTCGAAATGAATTTTTTTCATTGTTTAGGGTAAGCTGTCGAACAGTGGCCCAGAAAAAGTTTGAATGCTCATAACTCCACTGAGAGTGATTATAGTCGTGATTTTTTTGATATGTATTACTTATTGTTTATTAAACTTTGAATTTGCATTAAAATGTAAGCTTTAAGTCTACTGCAAATTGGACAGTTACTGTTTTTTTAAAAGTCGGGAAATGGTTCACTGTGTACTACCATATGTACACACTGAACCAAGGGGTTAGCCTACAGTGAACCACTTAGATTTTGTTTATTTATAGAGGACTAGAAATATAATTTGTTTAATGAGGTTATAATTAAAACATCGGCTATGTGTTGATAGCTCCTTTCATAACTAAAGCGCAATGACCTCCAATTTTTCTTTTAACGGATTTCTTTCCACTCATCCTGTAATATAAAAAATTTCAAGGAACTAATAATGAGCAAAATATACAAGTAATCATTTAAAAACCTCCAAACACACTTTGTCTTTCAAATAAATAATAGAACTGTATAATAGTTTTTTCGTGACTACCAAACGACTGATATTATATTATATATAATATCAAACGCAAGAAATGAAACTTACCATACTGGAAAATTCTTGCACATTTATAGTACTCAACAATGCTGCGGCTTAGCAACAGCACTATTGAAATCTAGACTTAAGACACAATATGAAAAGTACAAAATTTACGGTGAATACAAACCATACGCTCCAGCTTGTGAGGTAATAAAGAACTGTTTTAAACTAAAACCAAATAAAACTGATAAATTAATAATATGTGTGGGTGAAAACGATTATGACGCTAACATAGTGATTTCGGTACTTAAAAAAATGTTCAACAGCTTTAGTAATAAGATTTTTGTGTTGAATGTAATAAAAAATAAATATTTAGATGTAAGTGAATTAAATAATCGAATAAAAATGTTATGTAATAAATTTAAAAATTGTCAATTTATAGATTGTAAGAACTCCAACATGTATTCTTTCTGTAAATCTATTAATAACGGTATTGATTGTACTGACTATTCGGAAAAATATCTGGACCCTAAAGAAATTTTAAAATATGTAGTGCGTAACAAGTCTAATCACAACAAAACAAAATTAATGCAGCCAAAAAAAGGAACAATACCGTTTTACTTCAAATACGTAGGAGACAGAAAAGAACAAATAAATATAAACAGTGAACCACAAATCTTCGATAAAAACTCAATACTTTATTATTTTGCCCCCATAAAGAAAAATAATGCGCTTTTTCGTGCCTAAACCATACAGCTTTACTATTCTACATCAAAACATTGCAAGTTTACTATCCAAACAAGAGTTATTAGAGATTACCCTACAGGAATTACGTAATAATAATTATATACCAAATGTGCTATGTCTTTCAGAAACTTTTATTAAAAAGAATTTTGAAAATTATGTTAAAATAAAAGGGTATGAATTAGCTTCTTCATACTGTAGAGATAAGCATCGAGGTGGAACCTGCATCCTTATAAAACAAAATATTGTATTTAAAGACTTAGCTTTATTGAACTGCTTTAGTACGGACAATACATTTGAAGCTTGTGGTGTAGAACTTGCAGATATCAAACTTATTATAATTTGTATATATAGAACACCCCAGTCTAATCCTTACACATTCCTAAATAAATTAAATCATCTTCTACACGACCTAGCACTCAAACACAAACATAGAAAATACAAAATTGTAATAGCAGGAGATTTTAACATAAACACTTTACAAAAAAGCAATATCTCTACCGATTTTCAAGATCTATGCCACAATTATAATTTCAAAATCCATATTAATATTCCTACGCGTAAGTCCTCTTGCATTGATCATATTTTAAGTAATATACCGAATGTGACTGCCTCAGTATACCCACTCTATATCTCTGACCATGAAACAGCACAAAGTATAAGTTTTCCTATAGATATTAATACAAAAGAGCAGTACAAGATATATTATATCTATAAACGAGATTTCTGTGCAGAAAATGTTCGAAAATTTAAAGAATGTCTGAACAGTCTCTCGTGGTCCAATGTATATATTGAAAACAACAGTAGCATAGCTTTTAACAATTTTCATGACTTATTTCGTCTATTGTATAACTTATGTTTTCCGAAAGTACGTATAAAAGTAAATAAAAATAAATTACTGAAGCAAAACTGGCTAAGTAAAGGTCTCAAAACAAGCTGCAAAACTAAACGTCTATTAAGATATAACTACTATAAACATAAAAACGTACAAAATAAATCTAAATACTTGAAATACTCGTATATACTAAAAAAATGTATTATAAACTCTAGGAAAAATGCTAATATAAAGTATATAAATAAAAATAAAAATAAATGTAGGGCTACTTGGACCATTATAAACAATGAAATATGCTCAGGAAATAAAAAGAATTTTATAGAGTCTATTAAAATCGGAGATAAATTGATAACTAATCCAGAGAATATAGCTTCTGAATTTAACAATCAGTATACTAATACTGCATGTAATGTATTAAAACCAATATTACCAAAAAGCACCAGTCTAAGCTGTAATACAATGTTCTTACGCCCGATGACAGAGAGTGAAGTAATAACGGAAATAATGTTACTTAAAAATACGAATTCTGAAGGCTACGATGAAATTAATACAAAAATTATTAAAAAGTGCGTAAATGAATTATCAAAAATACTGACGTATCTAATTAATATGTCGTTTGCGAATGGAATATTTCCAGATGCGTTGAAATTATCTATAGTTAAACCCATTTTTAAGAAAGGTGAAAAATCTAATATAAACAACTACCGCCCAATAACGTTAATACCGATTATATCAAAAATATATGAAAAATCTATGTTTAAGAGACTTTATGACTATTGCTGTAAATACTGTATATTATCAAAAGAACAGTATGGCTTTCAAAAAGGAAAGTCTACAACATTGGCAGCATTCTCCCTTTTGAAAACAGTAATTACAAACATCAACAGTGACAACCTGACAACAGGGCTATTTTTTGACATATCCAAAGCATTTGACCTAGTTTCCCATGATCTACTACTCCAAAAACTTGATAGAGCTGGAATCAGAGGTCCAACGTTACAATGGATAGAGTCTTATCTATGTAACAGACAACAATGTGTTGTGGTCACAAGAGCAAATAAACATAATGAATTATCAACTTACTCATCTGAATACAAGTATAATAGATATGGAGTCCCACAGGGTAGTGTACTGGGCCCTTTACTTTTTATTTTGTACCTAAATGATATCATCAATATAACTAAACATAAATGTATTCTCTATGCGGATGACATCTCTATTATTGTGACATCTGATAAGAAAACTAATACAATCATTGATCACGAAAATGACATTAATAATACTATTGATAACTTAATAAAATGGCTTGACATTCATAATTTAAAAATTAATCTTAATAAATCTAATTATATACAGTTCAATAAATCCAATAGTAATAAAAATAACATAAAGCTGAACATATTAAAAATAAAATCCGTAAGTCATACAAAATTTTTGGGGCTAACGATTGATGAAAATATTGACTGAAAACAGCATACCTGCGACCTTACTTATAGTATAAATAAATTTGTATACGCTCTAAAACAGATAAAATTAGTGACTAATAAGAAAACTGCTATACTGTCCTATCGCGCATATGTAGAGTCTCTTCTGCGATATGGTATAATAATGTGGGGGAATAGCACAAATAGCGATAAAGTGTTTAGGGCACAAAAAAGATGCATTAGAGCAATTTGTGGCCTTAAGCCGAAAGAATCGTGTCAACCGGTATTTAAGGATATGGGCTTGTTACCACTACCGTCTCTCTATTTTTTTGAAGTCTCCATGTTTGTATGGAAACATAAAGATTTGTTTATGACATCTGATGAGATGAATCCTCGCAGCAGACGGGATCCCTACAGGCTGGTAGTAAGCGACAACCCTAGGCTAAGTAAATTTAATAAAAGCTGCATAAACATGTGTGTCCAATTGTATAATAAGATACCAAAAGATATTAAATCACAAAGCACACGAATGTTTAAGATTAAGTTGTTTAAATGGATAGCAGACCAAAATTTTTACAGTATTCAAGAATTTTACAAAAATGTAATTTGATATGTGTATTAAAAAAATAAATAATATTGTATTAGGTATATGTTATAAAAAAACTAAAAGTATTGTAAAATGTAATTATTAGTTAAGACTTCCAAATTAATGTAATCATTGTTTTGTATTTGTTTAAAAATTGCACGCCACTCAAAGGCAAAATAAGCATGTACTGGAAACGGATTGTAACACCTTAATATTGTGTACCTTATTTGAGCAAATAAATTATTATTATTATTATTATTATATAAAGTGAAGATGCATAATGCCAACCATGTGGTTCACTGTGTACCGTCTAATTTGAGCCACTGTGCACGACTACCATTTATTTTCTTTTAAGTTGAAATATCATAATGAATAAAACGGTTATATTCACCATTACTATATACATAATATGCGTCAATAGTATGTCTAAAAACATGTAATATGTAGGTGATGAAAAACAATAATGAGAATGCACTAGAAAACAAAATGGTAGTTACGTAATTTTTTAGTTTTTTGAATGCAAAACGATTAAAGTCTCTTTTCTCGACTGTCTTTGGCGGGAGCGAGACGTCGATTGGGCACTTAGGATTGGATCGAGAAACAAGTATATTCGCGTTTGCGGCACGAATGGGCTACGTCGCATTCGTGAGATATGAATGGTGGGCCACTGTGTACAGTCGGCTGCACTAACATGGATACATCTACAAATGTGCAAAAATATGTCTACGTTAGTTTTTCAAAAATATTGTCACCTTATTGCATTCAAAGCGATGTAACCAGCAAAGTGTTTCAAAATTATGAATACATTATTTTCATAATGAAGTAAACAGCAGTATTTCAGTGAATAGTATGCACACTTAAATTCATAATTATGAATACGCGACAAATTTCAATAATATGTAAACATTGTTTACTTCATTACAATGTAAACATTAATTGTATCAATAATATGGATACACTTATAAAATTTTAGCATTTTTCACTTTTCTGCAAATATGTTTTAAATGCCACAAAAATGTACTCGGGGTATGTTCCAATAAGATGTATACATTCATTTTTTCTTTTTCTTTTCGCACAGCCGTAACTACAAATGGTAGAAACATGAAATTTGGACTACTGAATTCGTAAAAAATCCCTTTTTGCACCTCCGACAAAAACAGAGGGATTTTTCGAGTCTGTCTGTATGTCTGTCATCGTAGCTCCCAAACGGATGAACCGATTTTGATGTAGTTTTTTTTTGTTTGAAAGCTGACGTGATCATGTTAAATACCCTTAAGCTATGATTCAACAAAATAAATTTGCTTACTGCTGAACAATTCGAGTGTTACTTAAAAAATAGTTTTACTTTTATGACTAGAAAAAACACAAAAAGAAAAGAATTATGAAATTTATTACAGTCAATCAGACATTTTACTTAAACATAATATATTTCAGAAACTATTTTTGTTAGCTTTTTACTTCTACCCTCAAACTAGGTATATCTATGATATTTTAATATTATATTAATTTTGTTTATCATACAAAAGGTTAGCTTGCGTGTATGCAAACTAAACTTACACTATGATATAAGTTTAACGTTTATTTATGTATGTTCGTCTGTTTACTTGTGGCATCGTAACTACTAAATGGATGGACCGATTTTGATACACTTTTTTTTTTATTTTTATTCAAAGCTGACGAGATCGCAATAATTCGTCATCAGTTCATTCACTGTTTGACTATTCAGGGGCTAGTTAAAAAAATAGTTTTGCTTTTCTGACCAAAAAAAAAACAAGAAAAGACAAGAATTATCCAATTTATTGCAATCGATCAGAAATTTTACGCGAACATAATATTATATTTCAGAGACTGTTTTTATCAGGTTTTTACTTCTACCCTCAAACTATACATAATATGATGATAACGAAACCAGAAATATTTAGTCACGAGTTTGTACAACAGAGTTAATTTACAGTCATCGTTCGCACTTCGCAATATTCATTATTCAGTAATTAAATTTTTTTTGGTTTGTATTTTGTTTTTAAGCTTAGGTAATCTAAATGGAGTCTTTTTTTTTTTTGTTTTTAAGCTTAGGTAATCCAGGTGGAGAATTTAAAACTACAATTATTATTTTAAAATATAGGATGTTTTTCATGTTGCTCGTGTTAGTTTATATTATTTATATTTACAATATTACTAATATAGAACGATATTAACATTGTTTCGTTTTGATCATATTATAGTTTGAGGGTAGACTATAAAAACCGATGAAAGTAGTCTTTGAAATATTTCGCGTTCCCGTTCGTGTGTATCAGAGTTATACCTATTACACTAAAGAATATAATCGATATTCTAATGTATGTGTGATTTTTAAATAACCGTCAATAATAATACCCGTCAACATATCACCTCTATTATTTATAGAATATTGTATATATTGCAATGTAATGAAATTTTGACCAGCCTTTTCTGAAACACAAAATTAACGTTTACATTATAATGAAATAAACAATGTATACATGCTACTGAAATTTGTCGCGTGTTCATAATTATGAATTTAAGTGTGTATACTATTCACTGAAATACTGCTGTTTACTTCATTATGAAAATAATGTATTCATAATTTTGAAACACTTTGCTGGTTACATCGCTTTGAATGCAATAAGGTGACGATATTTTTGAAAATTAAACGTAGACATATTTTTGCAAATTTGTAGATGTATCCATGTTAGTGCAGCCGACTGTACTACTGGTTCACTGTTCAACATCTGACCCTATTTTTTGAAAAAAAAAAAAAAATTTTTGCAATTTATTGTTTTAGTCGCAAGGCTTCAACTGTTTGGAACAACGTTCTTCATTTAATTCATAAATTTAATAATTTTTGTCCTAGTACGTAATGAACATCTTACGCGTGCTATTGACCTCTCAGCACGTTGTACATTTCCTATTGAAATTTTTTTAATTTTTAAAGCAGTGGATTAAAAGCAAATGACTAGTACCAATGGATAATATATCTCTTGCCTGGTTATTACCCCACGAAGTTATAGTGACTGCTCTTTTTACAACCTGTATAAGAAGAAAGTACTTAATACGTTACAACAATCATTAAATCCTTGGCTTTTATTTTATTGTTCATTTATTTTTTATTTTTCTTTATTAGGCTCAACCAACAGTGTTCACAATGTATCTTAAAAACTAGGTCTTACATACGAGTAATATTGTATTATTTATAGCGACACCAACACCGTCATCCACAAATTAAAGCCGCGATTATATAATAATACATAACTACACATTTCGAGTAATAACTCGAAATTTGTAGTTATGTATTAGTGTATATGTGTGTATGTGCGTAGGGGGTGGATAGCACCCTAGCCCTACGACCTTATGTCCAGTAGTGGACGTCCTAGCTGAAATGATCATGATCTATTCTAATATTCTAAAACCATCTCTTGTAAAGCCAGCACATTCGCAAACCGCCGCAACATGTGTCCGACCATTGCCGCACAAATTAAATACATAAAGAAACCGACGCGTAAACACTATGTCGGCCGGCTGCGCGGAATTACAGACAAGCCTCTGTATTTTATTATATTCATTTATGTTACAAGTGTAGTGTTGGGTTAATTTTAGTATAGTTCGTCCCCGATAAATTTAATCTAAAGGTAAACAAATCGAAAACATCGAAATTTTCCCATATTCACTTATTGTGCACTTATCAACACTTTCACAGGTATATTACAGGGTAACACTTCATTATAAAAAACATAACAATTAAACAATAATTAATATGTTTAAACATCAAATAAAAATCTTTCACAGAAAAAACACGCCATTTTGACACTGCCGATTGTAGAATATAAGCCCATAGTCTACGGATTCATAGCAAACTAAAGTCATTGTATTAATATTGGCCAATTGGCATCATTGACTAGTCTTTGGTTGTGTCATAGACGGGTTTGTTTACGTTTAGGTTAAATTTATCTCGGACGTACTATAGTTACTAGCTGTCACGAATTCGTACCGCTTTAGAATTAAGTTTAACGCGCACTAATATTGAATACAAAAAATTGCAATTGATGTCACTACTATTTAACGTTTGTAAATTATAAAATGTAATATGCCGAATTAAGTACAAATATTGACATCAAAATAAAGATAAACATGTTTTTAAGCATAACATCACATTAAGCTAAATTCAACTACTTAATTAAAAGATGCGAAACGAAATTAGTAATTAGTATTTTCCAATAGTGGCGCTAGATGGCGGTTTCCGGAATGTGCCTGGAAATCGAAGAAAACAAAAATAGCCAGTCGAATTGCCAGTATTAGTGTGATTTCATTTCCTAGTACTAGGTCGTGTTATGTATCTATTTTGTGACCAGACAAATACTCGAGAATCGTTCTATCAATTGGTGAAAAGAACATGAAGATCGGTAGAGCAGTAGTTTTTAGTTAGTCGCGAATATACATACATGACTATTTTATAATATGTAAGGATACTTAAAGCCTTAGTTAATTTTGTTTGGACTAACCCAAGGTTTCTGAAACGATATTCAAATGAACTAATATGGCATTCAAATTAACAACCCATATTGAACGCTGATTGGTGGAACATTTATCCGAAAGAAAGGGAGGGATAGATATTATATAATTACATCACGCTCGCACTTTCGAGGCGGGTTAAAATTCCATAGATGAGGTTAATTCACCAGAGACACCAATTAGTTGACATACAATTGGAATCAACCATTTCTGAGGAATTTAAACAAGCCTTGCAAGTGCGAGCATGATGTAATTATATAATATCTGTCCCTCCTTTTTTCTCTTTCCCGGTAAATTTAAATAAATATAGATGCATTATAATAATACTAATACTATATATTCCATTACATCAAGTACAAATACAACAGGCTATGAACTCGAACTATTCCTGAACTTTAATACTAAGCTCGGCAATTCGGAATGCAATATTATATAAAATTAAGCGCACTTCAATCTAAATGTGAGTGGAAATTTCTCGAATACCGGACACGTCTCGCAGAAAATAGTGTCGCATATAATTGTCAGCAAAAATATGAATATATGCATGTGGGGCGTAAGACTGAGGACACTGTTCCGTTTAGTAGTGACGATACGATATTATGTCGTCAACAAAAATATGTATTATTATTTGATAATAATGAGCCATATTTTTGAATACGATCATATTATCGTCTCAGTAGAACACATGAATCTTTCGATTGACATTGGGATTGAATTGGAATTTTACAGTTCTCTAATTTTAAAAACGTTGGTATGAAATTAACACTCTTGAGAGACAATCATGTTTTAAAATTATAGGATCAGGAGGCCCGCCATTATGATTTTCAGCCAATACATTCTTTTGGAATTTGGCACGTGTATCTTCTTCCGCTGCAAGCCACCTTCAAACTGCAGGACCAGCGCGACCCCAGGATGTGAGACCATCTCTTGGTCTGCAGTCTCAATTCCTACGTGTTTGCGAAATATAATTACGTTCATTTAAAAAAAACGGGCAAAAGTCCCACCACACTCCCACCACTCCAACTCCTGTGTAGCCAGGATCGACAGTGGTAACAAACAAAAAATGTGGACAATAACCCTTTGTTATGATCTCAGGGGTACCCGAGGTATATGCTAGATCTGTCAGTTAGTAGTAAATTAATCAGAAGAATGAAGGAGGAGTAGGAAGTATTCCAGTTTCCCTTTCCCAAGTAATGCGGGAGACAGCAAAATTGTAATGATTTATATATAATGATTTGTAATTGTAATGACTTTCAAAAATAAAAGTAACAATTGAAAAAGGGGAATAATAAAATTACACGAGAATAGTATAATTACCTTCATACTTAATAAATAACTCTCGTATGCGGCTAATAAAGCCCTTGTATGCGGCTCTGCCCGTGTAAATACAGTATCCTATGTTTTAATCTACAGCCTAAATAAAAACTTTCATCCATACATATTAATTTTCATAAATGAAAGTACATATTTATAATTACAGTAGTAGGTATCAGCTAATTTACATTTCTAGAGAGTTGGATAGCTCTCATCCATAGCTAGCCTCTTTCAATTTTTGTCTCCAGTCTCCACTGTTACGTGACTGTAAATTATAATTACTTATATTCATCCTTATTAAAAAAATAATAGTATTATCATTATCATTTCAAGTTTCCAATAAAATATATTTCATATTGTACTGAAAATAACTACACGACTACTGTCTAGGATGTCGTATGTATTAAAGTAAAATATCGTGACGACATTTTGTGGACAGTGCGTTACAGAATAAGACATTCCAGAGTATTGTTTTGCATACATGGGAAGGTACCGGAATAACAATGAAATCACATAAAGTAATATGTTTTATGAGTTTTTTCTCCGCCACAATAAAAATTAATGATTTCGTGGATATATTATCGTATGTAACACGAAAGTATCGACGATTACTCAATAGGTTTTATGTGACTTTCAAATTCAACGCTTAAAGTTAATAATTTTAAATGCAAAATGAAAAGTCCTGTGTGTGTTTTTGTGCAGTGCTGCGTCTAACTTACGTCAGCAGACTACAAAATTGACTCTTTTTTTATTTTATTCAATAATATTTCGCGAGTACCCGCGTTTAGTTGTAATGAAGGGTACATCGCTTTTCTATCTACACCCCATGGTGTAGACAAAAGAAAAGCGATGTAGTCTAGAAATAAGCAATGTTAGTGGATGAAGTGTCCGTCAAAATGCATTAATTAGGGTAGCATTATCATATTTTGAAAGAAAGCGCCAAATATTATGAAGAAGTGCGTTCAGTGTACCCTTCTCTAAAGAAGGATACACTCAACGCACTTCACTCCTATGACTTATTGCTAACTTCATATTATACACCTTTGCAACTCTAGCCTCATTGTGGCGAGTTTTGAAACTACATAATATAGTGGCGGGTTCTAATCCCGCCGAAGGAACTCAAAGTTTTCAGTGTTCCTGGGTCATGGATGTGTATAACAAATTTGTATAATACAATAAAATAATAAATATATTAATAGTATAATAGTATTAAATATGTTTCCGTTGTCTGGCCCCGTAACACAAGTTCTTCTGATACTTACCACGAAGCCGGATTAACATGTGAAGAGTCCATATACATTATTATTATTGTAATTTAAGTGCTTTTGTCACACACGTTGTTAAGTTTTCTGTCTTAGAGAGATAACACTCCTTATTTAGTCATAATGCAATATACTTACTAACTTTTCGGCGTACCCGCGCTTATCTAATTCCCTTTATATGTTATTACCTGTGCCCGCGACTTCGATCGCGTGATTTTTGAGTGAGATCGTTTATGCAGCGCACGCAATGAAAGTCCCCAAATGTGAATAATTTTCCCTGTTTTCGCAACATTTCTCACTGACGCTTCGCTCCTGTTGGTCACAGCGTAATGTTATATAGCCTAAAGCCTTCCTCTATAAATGGACTATCCAACAAAAAAAGAATTTTTCAGATCGGACCAATAGTTCCTAAGATTAGCGAGTTTAAACAAACAAGCAAACTCTTCCGCTCTATAATATTAAGTATAGATAACACAAGTTCTTCTGATATACTTCTTCTACTTCTTCCACGGGGCCATATTAACGTGTGAAGAGTCCATAGATATTGTTACACATTATTTTAATTTAAGTACTTTCGTTTTAAGTTTTCTGAAGTGATAACACTCCTTATTTAGTCACTATGCAATATACTAACTTTCCTCCGTATCCGCGCTTATTATTTGATAAGGATTGATTTGATTAGGGAATTTTCCCTTTATACCTATGTTATCATTTAAAACTAACATCAATTTACACATACTATAATTGTGACTTACTAAAATTTACGACTTATAAGCCCACAAAGCAATTTAGAGAATTTTAATGACTATAGAATTTCAGGACGCAAGGGGAGATGACCCTACTGACTATAATTATGCCAGACACAAAGAAAATTTAAGTGTATTTGGGTTCAATTAGTGGGTAGGGTGTGATGCAGAGGGCCAGTAATTTAGCCGTGACAATACCAGACGCACCATTTATACGCAACTAACTATACTGATATATTTGTGAGTCTATGGACGGGGTAAGTGATACCAGTTTAAATTTAAACGGTGGGTAAAATACTAATATTTTTTAATTTTGGTACATAATATTTTACACAGTAAACTATATACGGGACCCATAAGCATTACGCGCCCTAAAGTATTATCACTTATTTATTTATAGGCTGTATATGTGGAATATGATTCATTTTTATATACAATTATTATATCGCTAAGAACTTTTCTATTGACTTATTTAGTAGGTATGCCCATGGTCTACCATCCCATACAATCTATATTTAATACAAAAAAATTGCAATAAATCGCACTATTATTAAATAATAGTGCGATTTATTGCAATTTTTTTGTATTAAATATAGATATTTTGTAAATTATAAAATGTAAATACTTATACCGAATTGAGTACAAATATTGACATTAAAATAAAGATAAGCATATTTATAAAGCATAACATCACATTAATCTAAATGCAACTTCTTAATTATGAAGAAGATACGAAACGAAATTAGTAATTACTATTTACCAATAGTGGCGCTAGATGGCGGTTTCCGGAATGTGCCTGGACTTCACCCTTTATCTATTGGTGATCGAAGAAAACAAAAATCGCTATTATTATAATAATTGCTAGTATTAGGGTGATACCATTTTCTAGTACTAGGTCGTGTCTCTGATATATCTACTTCGTGGTATGCCCGTCCTTTTCTATCAAGTGGCTTTTCCTACGTATGAGACAAAGACATTGAATAGCTAATCAGGACCCTTATTTATGATGTCATCGCTATTACAAACAATAATTCTTAAAAGATGTTACGAATTATTGTTTGTAAATTTGACACAAGGTTTGCTAAAATATGACAAGCGAATTCGTATGTCACTTAGCGAAGATTATCTCAAATCCCATAAACTTTGTTTTCGAACTTCGTAAGTAATAATAGCGATGGGAAATTAAATCAGGACCCAGTTATGTATTTTTGTGGTAAATGCTAATTATAAGTCATGAAAATTAAAAGGAGTTAAATAAACTTAGACCATAAAAACTGCAACAACTATTGTAATTACAATTAATGGTCTTTTTGAACTCGGTGTCAGGTGAGTTACAAGTTAGCAATTTTAGGTCGTTGTTCATTAAGCTGACACCAGTGTACATAAATAAAAAAAACGGCTGAATTGAGAACCTCCTCCTTTTTTGAAAGTCGGTTACCAATTATTATCTAACAGTTAAACCACACGTATTTAGATCAATCGCGTCCACCAATTGGACTTCTTAATTCAGTCATTTATAAAGTAAGTGAGATATATTGACAATAGATAGTTTAAATGGCACTATTAATTTTTGTAATCTGTTTTAGGATTCGATTGCTGATAGGATCGAATTCGAGTTTATCACGCCTTGACCAATAAAACCAATTTAGCCTGCAGAAGACTAGCGCAGAGGTCAGCAACCCATGCTTTATTCTTTGGCTAAAGATCTTTATATCTTACGAAAGTATAGGTGTGTATGTATGTCACTTCACAAACTATAAGCTAGACCAACTTTAAAAAGTTTGATAACAAAAACATTTTTGAAAACAGGAAAGCCTTCTATCACAAATAGTCCGGCGTGATCGGAAAAATAACATGGCATCACATAACCAGCGTGATATAACCGACAAATCAACCGAGACCGCAATTTTTCTCTGGCGTCCCCGGTGTGAGCTGACGCTTACGAATATCGAGTCTGCCATTTCAATACATTTACATACAGATTTGGTCGGATTGAATTTCCACTTGTTAATTAACTAAAAGGATTGTAATTGCTTGCACAGAATTTAACATCACTTTAGCCACTAACCCATTAAGAATTTAAGATATTTCAAATTCTTGCAAGAGTTATTTTCATTTACGGTAAATATATTTTAAATTATGTTTTATTTATTTTTAAGTTAAAAGAAAAATCAGTTTTCTGTAATTAACATAACATTATTATGGCGAGCACACACACTAGCAAGCAGCTTGAGCAGCAGGAATTCACGAAAGCGCTTGGATGGCTTGGCACCAGTAAAAAAATTGTTTTGCAACTCTACTTGCATATTATCATAAAGATACAGTTAGTATACGAATATCTCCTACGTTTCTAGTCTAAATTACTTTTTAATGTTTATGTTTGTTATGTAAACACCGTTGCCCTAAAATGTTCATAAGAGAAATAACAATTCACATTCACTATTTATTTTTATTATGATACCGTGTACCTTTATTGCTCTTATTTCTTATTTACATGGAAGGGGATTTGTAGGTATCACATGAGTAAGTAATATAACAGAAAGTACACTTGGGCTGCCTGTCACATCTAAAGTAAAAAAAAATATGTTGTAAATTATACTTAATATACTTTTAGTTATTGACGCATGTTATTTTAATAATTTATTACTTTGCGTAATTGTATTAATGTATATACATTAATACAATTACGCAAAGTATTATTGACGCATGTTATTTTAATAATTTATTACTTTGCGTAATTGTATTAATGTATATACATTAATACAATTACGCAAAGTAATAAATTATTAGTATAAGTAAAGTATTTTTTATCGCAACAACATTGTTGCGATAAAAAATACTTTACTTGATTACATACTTATAAAGATACAAGCTACATATTAATAACAATAACTATCGTTTTGCTAATAGCTTATTTAAGTTTCCTTTTTTTGTAATCTTAACTTTATAGTTTATAGATTTTTAAATGTTATCTAATGCGAAGAATAATTTTATTTCATAGTTAAACCATACTGTTCTCCTGTAGATTTTTCGACGTTATCCCTCTGTTTGATCTGGTTTATTTAATCTTCTGACAATTGTTATAGCAATAGACACGTGTCATGTGGAGTGTTTTCGTTAAAGTTCTTTTCGCTTTGGGCTTGTGCAATATGAAATATGTTACAATATAACCGACATTGTAACAATTATTGAAGACAATATTAATATTTAATATTATCAAGCAATTTCTTTATGTTACAATTCTCAAATTATGTATACAGAGTGCAACTATATACATTTAAACTTAAATGTATATAGTTGCACTCTGTATACATAATATACATTTAATATACATTTAAACTTAAATGCTATGCAATTAAAAAAAAAACTTCTAGGTTGCATAGCATTTAAACTTAAATGCTATGCAACCTAGAAGTTTTTCGAGGCTTTCCATATAAATCTTAGTTTACCAAATACCGACAAAACAATTATGTTTTATTAAAATGAATTGAAACTTTTAAGATTTTCTCTTTACAATTCTTTGCTATGCTATCCAATTATAAACTATAACCTTGTTATATTTATTTATGTCTACCTGTTCATCGAAATTTGTTATAACGCTGCACACATTGGCAAGTAAGCTTGGCAGGCAAACATTTGATACGTTTGCCAAGCTGCATGTCTAGTGTGTAGATATCTAAGTTTAACAAAATGAATCCTATTAATATTAACCGTAGAAACAATTATCTACACTTAGGTAACTCACAATGATATTCATAACCTCAAGCGCATAAATATAGTAAGCAATTCTGGCTCTAACTTCACACATAATAAAAACTATACCGCCGCTCGCTGCACTCGGCAATATCATATTTTTCTCCTCTCGTATTCACTGCAGCAGAATATTATGGTTAAGGGTATGTTCACATTGTTTTTACGTAGGTTTAGGTTTAAAGATATTTATTATCATCAAAGGCGAGATGCCACTTACGTGATAACATTGTTTTTCTAAGTACATTGATTACATTGATTTTTCGTCGTCCGCAATATATTTTATGGAAATTATTATTTTTAATAATGCCAAAAGCCAGTAGCGTTATTAAACTAGTGGCATGTAATAACTATGTATTTAGTATGTGCTTGAGGATCGCCGTGTGGTCGAAATTCTATCATAAATACATTATAACCATGTTTCAACTGTCTAAAGTGTAAGTTTAGTATAATATTTACCTATAAAAATAGTTTTGATTATTATAAAAATGAACTTTATAAAAAAATCTTACTCATTAAAAAAGAGATAATTTAAATAAAAAAAAAACATCTAAACGTAAAAATAAAATGAAGTAGACCCTAAATAATAAACATGATGATATACACAAGAGATAGATACCAATTATTAAGTTGAGCCTGTGGCCTTAACAGTGTAAAATTACCTTAAATAACGCCATGTGGTTTCTTCCCATTTCTAGCTGACTGTACTTGCATACATTAAGGGGTGAATAATTTACATTTAGGTAATTATTTTGCAATAGGGTTACGCAGATGTTACTTTAATAAGATATCGATGGATTAAGCTCTCTTTCCATACTCTGTCCTTCTCTCTGGGTTAATAACGGTTTTATTTTCATTAATATAAGTAAAGTATCTGCATATAAATTATTTTATGTTCATAAGAAACTAAAGCTTTTGATAAAAAAAATATAAAGTTTAAAATCATTAATTTAAATGTTTTATTGTCATACTTCCAAAACGTGCTTTACTCATTTTGAAAACTTTAGCATACAATTTTAAATAGTAAAGTTTTTTTCCTAAACGTATTTTTATCTACATTTAATTTTATTATTTCCTTTATTTATATTTATTTTATGTGTCTTTGTGTGAGTTGAAAAATAAACTTCTTTTCTTTCTTTCTTTCTTCTTTTGTATAATGCGACCACTGGCAGACCTCTAGTTATTATAATTGCTAGTTGTTTCACGGATACATTTCGAACAACAAAAAGGCATTTGCTGACTGCAGTACTTAAAAATCTGGTCGATTCCAATTTCAGTACGTAACCTTTTTAAGAGTCTCATACAAAACGAGGTGTCTTTGAAAACGTAATTAGAAAATTCCCGAACGGCGACCATTTTGTGTCCGACTTCTGAGGCCGCACAAAATGGCGGCGCTCGCAAATTAGTTTTGTTCCCGAATCTGAAATAAACTGGACATGAACTTTTTTAATTTAGCTAGTATTGAAAACCTAAAACGATAGCAAACGTTTTGTGAGAAACGTGCAACATTGGAGTTATTGGGCCAGTGTTGCTTTGCACTGTTACTGCACCACATTTTTCTAAGTTGCCGTCGTTATTATTACTTACGAAGTTCAAAAAAGTTAAAGCGCCTCCGTGGTCTAGTGGTTCAGAGCTATGCTCTCGACCAGTCGTAGGTTCGATTCCCGCGTTTGAAACAACAAAAAATTTTGTTTTCAAGTTTGGTTAGGACAATGCAGGCTGATCACCTGATTGTCTGACAAGAAAGATGATCCATGCGTCGGGTGGGCATGTAAAAAGTCGGTCCTGGGGGCCTATTACAAGCTCTTAATTCCAGCCAGTTTACGCCATACAACATGGCTGCCTGGAATTTTCCTATTACGATCACATAATAACTGCATGATGACAGCTAGTTAGCGGACACTTGACATTGGACTTGCTTCCGAATGTTACTTTTAGACAACCAAACTAGGGTGGATCAATTTTGTATAACATGTCGCTGTAATATGAAAAAGAACAAGGCAGTTTAAGACCGTATTATTGAATTGCCTGGAACCAGGCTGGTATTGTAAAAGATCATAATGCGGCCCCTGCGCCTGTTCTCTCGCCAGTCGTGTCGGTTTACCGTCCCACTGGGCTATGAGGGTAATAGGAAGAGAGTGTCTTTGTGTATTGCGCACACACTTGGGCACTATAAAATAACTCCTGCGTAGCTGGCCTGGTTTCAATGAAATCGGCTACCGACAGCGAAATCGGTGAGGAAGCTATTTATTATTATTATTACGAAGTTCGAAAACAATAATGTTTGAGATTTGGCATAAGCTTCGCTATGTGATATGCAAATTCGAATGGATGTTTACGCATAGATGCATAGGTTTTTTTTCGCGATTTCGTTATGTGCGCACGAAGTAACGAGGACCATCTAGCTAACTGATTTTATAAGCTTATTGGATATTCTATTTAAAATAAATATTTGACTAGTCAGTCCCCTGCTACGTAGTAAATCAGTGGCCTATCAAATCCCCGCGGTGTTCTTACAAATTCTGACTCAAATAATTACCTAAACCTGAATATTAGCATTAATAATGTATAGTGCTAATATAATTATACTAGCTGTGCCAGCGACAGGATTGCCGGTAGCATAATACAGTGTGTAAAAATAACAGTCACTATAACTTTGAGATACGATTATACTACCTTTCCTCATTTTGGAGATTTTTTTTTGTCAAAAACTATTTTTTTTTCCTTTCTTTATTTTTTTTGTAGCAAAAATAACAAAAAAGCAAAAAAATATATTTTAAAATTTTATAAAGAAATATATAAAAAAACATTTCTAGAATATAAAAACATATCTAATAATCATATACAAAAGTTATAGTGACTGTTTATTTTACACCCGTTATAACTCAAAATTCAATATCTCTATTGTACCTTAAATTAATAACGTCAAAACCTACTAAATGAAGTTAAATACACGAAGAACATTATAATTTTCATGGAGCATTTCTTTGCCTATTCAAATACTCAAATAACTAAGACAATAGTTTTCAATACAAATTATATGAGAAACTCAAAGAAAGTGTATTGAAAACTGTTGATTTCAAGACACCTATAGAACGTCCGAGATAAATTTAACCTAAACGTAAACAAACCCGTCTATGACACAACCAAAGACTAGTCAGTGATGCCAATTAGCCAATAATAAAATGATTTTTGTTTGCTATGGCCTATGAATCCATAGACTACAGGCTTATAATCTACAATCGGCAGTGTCAAAATGACGTATTTTTTCTGTGAAAGATTTTAATTTGATGTTTTTAAACATATTATTTAGTGTTTAATCGTTATAAAATGTATTGGATAATGAAGAGTAATCCTTTAATATACCTGTGAAAGTGTTGATAAGTGTGCACAATAAGTGAATAAGGGAAAATTTCGATGTTTTCGGTTTGTTTACCTTTACGTTAAATTTATCAGGGACGAACTGTAGTAAAGTTGAAAGTTACTGTTTCCCGAACGCGAGCAATTCTATAATTGTTTTGGGTAAATTAGCGAAGTAGTTGAAAGAGTGACGTCTCTAGGGAGACACTTTAATTGTACAAAACGACCTTTGTTACTGTAAACGTAGCGTAACTGTAACGTAGTGTCTGGTGGGTTTAAATTTATATGTTCAATTGAATGCAGTGCCAAATAAAGATGGTATGTTATCAGGATGTTTGTGATGTTAAAGACAAATGTAAGTCAAAATGTGCAAGCATGGATTTTGCCAGACAATAAAGTGATCGGCCTGGATTTTATTTATCTACTATCTGACCCTTGCCCACTTCGTTGAGCATAAAAAAAAATAACAGTTTAAACATTACCTGGAGATTAGGTACAAAAAAAAAATACGACACTTATCTCTAATAGAAATTTCTTCAAGCAGTCCTACAGTCGTGCATTGTCTTAACCAGTCTTCAATGCAACATTTTCTTGTTCTAACGCAGGGATCAATCATTAAACCGACTACCTCCGGAGTCCAGAGTCATGACTGAAACAACAGCTGGGCCACGGAGAAGTCAAAGGGTGATCAAATTTACTATTATTTAATAACAATCTGATTATCATCACGCCCTATCTGATATATTTTATTCCATATTCCATTCCGTAGGAATGCTGGAAGAAATTTCTTTTAGAAATAAACAGTACCTTTATGTCGTCTTTCTTATGTACAAATACAAAGTAAATGTTTCTTGTGTGCAATAAATTGAAGATGAAGGTGTTAAGTCGCAAAAAAAATACTCAGAAAATTGAGGTTAAACCATCTATTAAACATTTTAGGATATGTTTATTAAGTAGGTACATTGATTCTACAGCGGGATTTTTACATTAATGAACTTAATACGTTATGACGTGTTCTAAAATGTTTAAGTGGCAGTTTAAACCGAATTTAGTCGAAATCAGAATTTTGCTACATATCACCTTCTGAATACATGTCTTCAATTGTTAAATAATTTAAAGAAATATTTTCGTTGTGCCATGGGGATCGAACCCGCTACCTCTGTAGTCAAGCGCCGAGCTCAAAAACTTGTCTAATCGTAGCTCAAAAACGGATGAACCAATTTTGATCTAGTTTTTTTGTTTGAAGACGCGGACTCGTCTGAGAACACTCTAATTACAATTTATAATTCAGTTCGCTCACTGTTCGCCAATTCCTGGGTCACCTAACTTTTTAAATTTTGTTTTACTATGAAGTGAAGGCTGATCATGATGTTTACAGCCTGAAATTCTGTCCCATTTATATAACATGGCCAACATACACCTGCTTGCAATTTACCTGATAATCGTGTCATGTAATTCCGTTTAATTACTGGTAAAATAGTTTTGGATGGCTTTAGTGTGTTGTAATCGTATTATTACTCATGTATCTGTCCTATTATATTTCTTTATACAAAACCCGACCACTCGGGTTAGCAGAAACAATTGACGTTTATACTGCCCTGCCCTGCAGTAAAAAAAACGGTTTCGAGAAAATGACACTTCAAGATAAAGCTTAAGATTTGTAACGTTATCTAATGCATGAAAATTATGACATTCAACAACGCTACGAATACTTGGAGACATGAATTGCAGAGGGTGATATGTAGTAAGATTCTAATTTCGAGAAAATTGCGTTAAAACTGTCACTTAAACATTTTAGAATACGTCCTTTAATTCGTCTTTAGAATCAATGTACTTACGTTACTAAAGTATCCTAAAATGTTTAAGTCACAGTTTAAACAACTCAAATTTCTAAGTATTTTCATTGCGACATAGCACCTTCATTTCCTTTCATGTCGTCAACTATCCCTGCTTACCTTTAAGTTTCTTAAAGGCAGATCGCCGATCATGTAACATTTGAGTTAACAAGCCATTCTGGACGCTCATTTTTGAACATCACTATCAGCAACTTCGCTCACTACGTTCATCGACGATTTGCAACGGCAAATTTATGATGTGGGGGTAGTTTTCATGAAAACATGAAAGTCAAAACGTGAAAGACAAAAGTAAGTACCTACCTATATCAGCGCTGGTACTTTCACAGTAAACTCTGCATAGTAGGCGCATACACACCCTAAATTATTATCACTCATTTATTTTACACCTTGAATTATTTGCAGGTATTTAATTAAATAATTATTCGTTAATAGTTAATCAAGCTTTCATTATTCTTTTATCAATGTTACCAGTACTAAACATGTTAATTAAAACAAACTTTTAATTAAAAATCATAAAATTATTCCGTTCTTGTCACTTCGAGTTATGTTCCAAAGTTTTTAAGAAGGTAATGTACTTTTGCGTTTCATTTTAATATTTAATTGTATCATTATAATGAACTTTTGGCGTCAGATACTTACCACCGTTAGATTAGCGTGGTTTAAAACCTTGTAAATATTAGACAGTTTCACGTGTTGATAGATTATGGAAAATTAACATACTGTACGAAAAAGGAACATTTTCACCTAAAGTTCACCTAAAGTCTAACTTTAAAAGTATAAAATTAAGTTGGTTAGAGATGTACGGTCTCCCTATGCCTTTAGAAACCTAATAGTATTTATAACATTAGTGTTGCAGTTATAAAAACCATACAATTAAAAATCTTGAGAGTTGTCAAGAATGAAACGGATGGAACTTGTTTTTTGAAGTTTTAAATATATATTTTATTATTATAATCAAATATAATGTGAACTTAATCAGTAGACTCAATTTTAGTAAAATAACTGGCTTGCTTTCTGTGAGAGAGAGACAGTCAGAGAAACACGCGCACGCCTAGGGAATGCAATCCCGATCCCGCGGGATCCTGGAGCACGATTCTCGGGCAGTGGAAAAAAGCTCGAATATAAGTATATCCCGCTCGCACGCGCGGTAAATCTCATTTGCGTGAGAGGGACAGACCGATAGTAAAAACTAAGTTCGAGGACTGAGAATTAGGGCCCAGATCTCGCGAGATCTCGTGTAATTTTTCGGGATCAATCTCGACGCCTCATATGACGAGATCCCGTTCGAGATTGACGGGATTGGGCGGCAGTGGTCAGCGACGCTAGACACGTCCTAATTCCCTTGAAATGCTTATTGTTTTGATTGCCTAATGCACCTATGTTAATTTCGACTTCTTAGGTTAAAATGTTTGGCAAGTATAAAATTGGGATAAGGTTTAGGAGGTGGTACTGGCAAATTACTTTTTCTATAAACGTTTGCATTAGCAACGCATTTAACTTTATCAACTTTCACTAGCTTCAGGAGAAACTAAAGGTGCCTTTTAATGTTTTACAAGATACTTATACCACTTCATACCAATAAATATGGTTTTTTTCATTATTATTTTTGGCCACATTTAATTATATTCATTAGTGTAGTCCATTTAGTTCTTTCTAAAAGTTATTTTACTAATAAATAGTAGGTATATAACTAAAAACTTTGTTTGTTATTTGTTCATACAAGTTCCGTTGGCTTATTATCCCAACGCCCTATTGAAATTGAAATTAATTTAATAACTGTTTTTTTAAATTAATAACTGAAATTTATTATGAATAATATATAAAAAAATTAGAAAAAATATTTTTGTAAGTTTTAGAACCCTTTTTATCTAAATAAGTAATTTTTTTCTTCTTACTGCGTTTTTAACACCTTGGGACAATATGGGTTACAACCTGATAATTATTTAGTTGGTAAGATTAAATAATAAATGTCTTTATTTTCTTTCGAGTAATATTATGTTATTTAGTTAACCTTATTATCACAAACAAGCAGTTATTAGCCTTTTCAGTCATCCGAATTTAATATTTTTTTTAAACTAGACGGGATTCCGAAAATTCCGGGATCCCGCGGGATTGACATTTCTGATCCCGCGGGATCTTGAATTTGCAATCTCGAGTCGGGATTGCATTCCCTACGCACGCCCCACGGCTTACAACTAAACAATAAATAATTATCTATAATAGACGCTTCACACCACGTCAATCTGGCCCTGTGCTAAGTATCCGAAGAACTTGTGTTACAGGTACCAGACAACGGAAATATAGTAATATTTAATACTTTTATACTATACACATATTTAAGATTTTTATTATACTAATACACAAATTTAATACACATCCATGACCCAGGAACATTGAAAACTTTTTGTTCCCTCGGCGGGATTCAAACCCGCAACCCCTCGGTCGAGCACCAACGCGCTGAACCACTGCGCTACGGCGGTCGTCAATCTACCTTGTCAACTATATCAAAATCGTTACAACTTTTGATCTTAATTTTTTCTTTCTAGCCCCCTTTCTATAATAAGTAATTGAGCTCATTATTTTCCTCAGGATATTTTTCGCTCTTTTTACAAAATAGAAATATACAATTCTCTTATGATCTCACGCCATTTTTATTAAGTTTTCTATTATTCAGTAGAATCCCTAGCTACGCCTGAACATATCACGAATGTTTCCATAAACAAAAACCTGAGACAAGTCGTGCGTAAGGTATGTTCATGCAAATTTTATGTAACAAAAATAAGACCCGTCGAGAAATTATGGAACATCTTTGAAGTTATTCCAAACAGTGAGGGTCGGAAATTTTTACAGCTTTGAAAGCTAATAGGGCGGGCGCCGTAAAAGCGACTCTTTTAGGGCAGTATGAAAATGAATTTTCTTCCTACTCTCTTATGACGTATACGTTAGATACACACAATTTTTAATTGCCGACAATGTTTAGGGCGAGTTTCACAAAAAACATATTTCCGTTGTCATGTAACACAAGTTCTTCGGACACTTAGTACGGAACCAGATTGACGTGATGTGAAAGCATCCATGGATATTATTAACTATTTTTAGTGGATTAGAGTAAGTTTTTTTTAATAATGTCTCTCACCGATTTCGAAGACGGTGGCCGGTTTCATTGAAACCAGGCCGGCTACGCTGGAGCTATTTTAAATAGCCCAAGTTTGTGCGCAATACACAGAAGCTCTCTCTTCCTTCACTCTAGTAGTTGGACGAATTACCGATACGACTGGCGGGAGATCAGGCGCAGGATCGACTTTTTACATGCCCATCCTACGCATGGATCATCTTTCTTGTCAGACAATCAGGTGATCAGCCTGCATTATTCTAACCAAACTTGAAAACAACATTTTTTATTGTTCCAACGCGGGAATCGAACCCACGACCGCCAAGTCGAGAGCTGGGCTCTAAACCACTGGACCACGAAGGTGTCCTTTGATTTTTACAGTGCATTTGGCAGTAATGACGTCACAAACGGTTTACTCACTGTAGCCAATACTTTAGCCACTAAAGTCCACAGTTCGCCGTATGCATGAAGTAAAAGCTCCCACTTTGATCACTTCCCTTTGACCATTTCATTTTAAATTTACCGTTTGTTGCTATTTAGTTCGCTTGTCCATAAGAAAATTCTTTGCGAATTTTTCACAGATGCATTTTCACCCGACTTCGGCGAAGCCAAGTTGTTCGTGAAAAGTGCGTTTCACTTTTAAAAATGAACAACTTTTCTTAATGTTAATATGTAACACACTTACCTACGTTGTTTTATTTATCTGTTAAAAAGCTGCTTATGTAGTGATCACGTTGGTTCTTGATTACATGTGAGACTTGGTTATCAATACGGGCCTTAGATCACATTAAATCCGCCCCGGATATGAAGAACTTTCTGTATCTTTGAAGTAGCGGATTTTTCTATTAATTTACTAAAAATCTTCAGAGTTATCTGATGGAATTTCGGTACCGTGTTTCACAATTTTGTCATTTTTAAAAATATGTTATGTAACCCTTTAAAATGTTAAATTACGTCCTAAATAATTAAATAACGTAGTTCCGTAGTATCATAATTTAATAGTGTAGATAAAATAGGCATAGGGAATTGGCAAAGTAATCTTTTCAGAAAAATAGCATAACATTATAAGCCATTGTTTTAAAAATAGTGATAAACAAAATTTTCTTAAACAAAATATCTAATAGGTAACAAGTAGGCACCCTCCACCATACCAGCTACGAAGGAGTCACTTAACAGTGACCAAGTGTGTACGAAATACACAAGGGGACTCCCGTAAACCATGGGAATGGATGAGCAGAGAGCGTGATATCTGTGGACAAGTAAAAAGACACATGCCCATCTCATCATCAAACTTGAAAAGAACATTTTGTTTATCCAACGCAGGATACAAGCCCTTTTTTCAGAATGTAATTTACCAAATTCT
Source organism: Celastrina argiolus (assembly GCA_905187575.2). Taxonomy (NCBI): domain Eukaryota; kingdom Metazoa; phylum Arthropoda; class Insecta; order Lepidoptera; family Lycaenidae; genus Celastrina; species Celastrina argiolus. Next base: position 11,834,394 of record LR994589.1, read on the forward strand.
TAGCTCAGTTTCAAACATTTGGACTACGTAGGAGTTTTTTAAATACCTATATTGTACCGAAATGGAAAAGGGTGTAGGACGTAGGGGGCCTTATAGCCTTATTGTTACGCTTTCCAATTAAATAAATTTCAGTGTGCCCAATAACACTAAGATCCAATTTCACCAAGTTAGTGTTAATCGTCTGTCCAAGCACAAAGAAAGAAAGAGATAACATGATATTTAATTTTCCAGGCGTTGGTGAAATTGGGACTTAGTTTCATTTCCAATAAGCATTAAAGATAAGATAAGATAAAACAACGCATAAATATAACTGAGATCTTTTATTTAATCAGACAATGCATACAAATTGTATTTTAGGTTATTATGTAAATTTTATTTTAACCTTTCGCAAGAATTAGGCTTTCCGAGTTAATAAGACAAGTTCCAGAAAATCTTTTGATATTTACTAAGTTAATACGTGCTATTATAGCAAATTTTATAATATGATTATTTTCCAAATAATTTATTAAAAAATAATGATCCGGAACGCAACGGATAGTGAAACTAGAAGACTATAAAATACAACTATTAAGTACCATTAAAAATATGGTAATTTTTTAACTACTAATTACTAATAACAATATTTAAACCACCCGGCCTTTTGAGTCAGGTGAATCAATCATAGACAAAAACAATGTGTAGTTAATCAGTAGTATGTTTTTGTTTTAGTAGGCGGGTTATGTTTATGTAGATTGTATATGTCGCTGTCATCTTATTGAAATCGCTATTTCATTGAATGACTAGCGTTTTTATCGAAAGACGACATTAAATTGAAAGACTAGGCCGAACATTGATTGGACAGTCGTCTATCAACGTCCAATTAGTTAGCCGATTGTAACTTAGCCCTTTTAATAGAGCGGACGTAAAATCAGTCAGGTTTAGGTTACTTTTACTATTAAGATTCAAATTGAGTAATATTAAACAAACTGTATACGTTTCTAAAAATAGTTTTATACAAAACATAATAATTATGCCCTTTATATTGTATAATATGTCGCAGTCATCTAATAGAAATCGCCATTTCGTGACTAGCGTTTTTATATAGTGCCGTCTGCCGACATTAAATTAAAAGTCTAAAGGACAATTACCCACTCGTCAAGATCAAGATGTTTATTGTAAGGTCTAACGTCTTGACTGGACGTCATTTATGGAAAACCTAGTTAAGTAATTTTTTTCTCACTGCGGCGCTAGTAGTCACCAAAACAAATATGGCGTCAAGTAGCTCGCACTAATAGCACTGTATTGATATTTTTTCATTAAATTTACATTAAAGTGCGATAATCGTTATAAAATAGTGTGACAGCATGGATGTCTATATCGCCGCCGGCTACTCTAAAATATAAAGGTGAAACTGACTGAGAACGAACGACATAATGAAGGTAAGTTTTAAACATGCTGTACGTCATCGTTTTACTAATTTAGCTGCTAAAACATACAAAACTACACTAAATGGATGTATTTATGTCATATCATTTATTTGTGAATTATTTATACTAGAATTTGCAAAGTTGCATTTATCGATAAAATGTCGGTACTATAAGCGCAAAAGAAAAAAAAATTACCCAACTAGGTTTTCCATAAATGACGTTCAGTCAAGACGTTAGACCTTACAATAAACATCTTGATCTTGACGAGTGGGTAATTGTCCTTTAGACTTTTAATTTAATGTCGGCAGTCGGCACTATATAAAAACGCTAGTCACGAAATGGCGATTTCTATTAGATGACTGCGACATATTATTATTATCAATACATAGTATAAAACAAAGTCGCTTTCGCTGTATGTCTGTCCGTATGTATGCTTAGATCTTTAAAACTACGCAACGGATTTTGATGCGGTTTTTTTAATAGAAAGAGTGATTCTTAAGGAAGGTTTGTATGTATAATAAATGCATAATATAGTAGAGAAACACTGATAAATTTAAAGGTTTCTAATGTGATGTCGTAAATAAGCACGTTTTTTTGCGCTTATATTGCAAACGCTGGCTGAACCCTACGAGATAGACCAAAATAATGTACCTACTACAGTATTGTTCACCTTAAAAAGTTCAACAAAAAAGTCCGCGATGGTATATGTCTATCTCTTGGGGATAACCCACCATAACCATTTTTATCCTTTACTAAAACAATGGTTATTTACGAAGTGATTTTAAACAATACAGCATTAATCCTTATCCAATTAAGTACCTTAAATAAATTGTGCATTTATTATAGATCAATATGATTTTTACAGCATGTAATTTAAACGTATATTACCGAAGATATTACAAATTTAAAATGCAGGGTCGTAGTTGTTTGCGCCGCGGCGGTACCGACCCGCGGCCGGCCGGGTGTCGGGCGGCGTAATATATAAAAATGAATTGCTGTTCGTTAGTCTCGCTAAAATTCGAGAACAGCTGAACCGATTCGGCTATTTTTGGTCTTGAAATATTCGTGGAAGTCTAGGAAAGGTTTAAACGGTTTCTATGCTCAACGAAGTGAACACGGGTCAGCTAGTACAATATAAAGGGGATAATTATTATGTTTTGTATAAACCTATTTTTAGAAACGTATACAGTTTGTTTAATATTACTCAATTTGAATAATAATAGCAAAAGTAAACTACTGTATTGTCTGTGACAACATTTCCTCCCCCTATTTACACGATTTCATCAGCGTGAAAAATTAATTCCTCTGTCAAAAACGAAGACGACACGTTCGAGACCTGCAAACTTGTTTAAACTACACATAATATAACGACCGCTCTTATGTCAACAGCATAAAGGTGACGTTTGTTAAACACAAGTTTCGTCTAGTTTGGTGTTTACAAAATAAACAAAGTGTAAATTAGTGTAGGAAGCAGTGGATGCGATTAACATACACAAGACAAATGGAATCCGACAAGTCATTAGTCATGTTCAAATGATTATCTTGGAATAATACCATATGTTTTCCTCAGCTATGGATTATTTAGAAAGATCTATACAGATGTAACCCATCATAGTAACTTTAATTTGAATAAGGTTAATCCTCGATTTCTCTGTAATGTATAATTACAAAATGTGTTTGGTTTTACCTACATCATGGCCTACCATTACCCATACAATCTATCTTTAATACAAAAAAATTGCAATAGATGTCACTAGTATTATTCGTTTGACGATTTCCTGAATGTGCCTAGAAATCGAAGAAAACAAAAATAGCCAGTCGAATTACCAGTATTAGGGTGATACCATTTTCTATTACTATTGGGTCTACTTTCTGCCTACATGAATGCAGGTTTTGCAAAACATGCGCGTACGAAGTAACAATTTCTCTATCTACAAGACTAATGAGTTATAATACTTTAGGGTGTGTATGATCCCGTATATAGAGTTTAATGTGAAAGTACCAGCGCTAAAAGAGGTACTTTTAAAAAATGATTGTATGGGAAATTTATGATGTTGGAGCATTTCTCATACAAATATGAAAGTCAAAAGTAAGGGTTTAGCGTTGGGGCTCTCACAGTATACTCTACATAGGAGGCTCATACACATCCTAATGTATTATCACTCATTTATATTACACCTTGTTTAATAGAAAATTTGTACAAAAAAAAACACAACACCTAATAATTTAACTAGAAGAATTGTACAAACATACGGTATTAACTATTAACTAGTTACAGTTATTATGACGACCTCCATAGTGCAGTGGTTGAGCACATTGGTGCGCGAGACGGAGGTTGCGGTTTCGAATCCTGCCGAAGAAACAAAACGTTTTCTGCGCGTGTGTTGAGTGACGACTTTTAATTGATGGTCAATTAGGTATAATTTATTATATTTTTTCCTTTTTTCTGAAGATTTTTGCATTTTTTTTTTTGCTTTTCCAAAGTAAAAAGTGGAGTACCTAATACACAATGCTCCGCGAAGTGGGCACGGCTCAGCCTATAAATTATTGTACTAGGTAATTTTCAAGCGGTGAGCTAACTAAATGATAAATTATAATTCACTCGCAACGATGTCGGCTTTAAAAACTAAAAATTATATAAAATCAGCTCTCTGACCGTTTGGCATAATTTCTCAATGATGCCAAACTCACTCTAAGGCCTCAGCCTCGAATTTTGCGGGCAGCGGGGCGGCAGCAGCGGCGGCGCGTGTGCGGTACTCGTTACGCGCTCCCGCGCCGCTTCCGCGCCGCTGTTTTCGAGAATCCATTTCCCGGTCCATTTGATTTTTCATTTTACGCAAAAGATCCTGCCGCTCCCGCGCCGCGGCCCTCCCGCCCCGCTGCCCGCAAAATTCGAGGCTGAGGCCTAACAGTTTTAATGACCGAAAAATAAACAGCCACTAGGTCAAATTATAAATCGATTCCTCTAAATTATTTTCAAGAAAAACCCTTAAAATGTTCAAGACATTTCATAACGAGCCTGATTTTATTAATTGGTGTGTGGTCTTGTACTATGTTTAAATATGTAGGGATATTTGCTTACACCCACCCAACTTTATAATATGGTGTTCAACTACTACAAACTTACCCTGGATAGTGATGTTCTGATTCTTATTGATGTGCGAAATATTTATCGATATCTACAAGTATTTTTCTAGCTGGCTTATCGAACACTTATGTTTGTTATATTAGAACATAATATTAAGTTATAAATTACAACAATGACATTAATATTGGGCGTAGCGTAAGACTTATCGTTGAGCAATTAATTATTTTATCGAATTACTCAATTTTTTCTACATAATTATCAAAAATTGTATGAAAAAATACTTATTTTAGATACAACTTAAAAAATATACTTAGTACCTAAACAGTTAGGGACATGTTTAGTATTGAGTGTTTTAAGTTATACCTATGTAATATTTTAGGCTAGTGAAATACATAATTATGCATTAATTTAATTTCCTTGATTATAACATTTAAATTTTTGAGGCTGTACTAATTAAGTCACAATTATATAGGTAAATAATATTAATAAAATAAAACTGATTACCTTTAAAACCCACTTTAACGTTACGTTACGTTAAATGCCTTTATATACTTTGGCATTATTTTAAAATTGAATCATCGATATTCTCAGCACAACACTAGTTCACGGGCGGTTGAGGCACTAGTTCGAGCCTTTCATGGTAATTACTCCCGCGATTCGGATCATATTGTCGACGGCCTGTTATGATACATTGTTTATTGCAGGGCCACATTGACGGAAAATGGCAATGATTGTCGACTTTGGTATTAGTTATAGAGGCTAAAATTTTTACATAATTATTAAGGGGTGTATGTCAATACATCACACGGAGCCAGCTGGACTTGATAAAGATAAAGATTTATTTATTCCAAGAAATTGGTTACATAAGTTGTTACATTATTTATTTATTTTTTCGCAATTTCAGCCCACATGGACATGGAAATATTTTAATAACTTAATATTACTAAAAGTCTAAAGGATTTATCTTATGAAATTCATGCTTAATTAAAAAAATAAAAATGTCCCTATATTATAATCATCTTAACCCCTTACATATTATGTATTTACCTTCCAACACCACATAGTATATTATTGTTAATTCTTAATATTACATCATGGCAACCTGCATTTTCAACCATATACATTAATTGGATACAACACTATTAATTAAAATGTCACTATGCAAGTATATATAAAAGTCAACATTAGTAGGTATAAGTATATTTATACTTATACCTACTAATGTTGACTTTTATATATACTTTTAGTAGTTAGAGACAAAATGTCAAGTACAGTGAATTAATTGGATATAAAATTAGATGTCATACAATAATAATTAAAATGTCAATAAATCAAAAAATAAAAAGTCATCTTAATATAAAAAAATGTCAATTACAGTTTATAAATATTAGATTGAAAATATTATTATGTCATTTAATTGGAACAACAATAATATTAATCCATTTTAATTTTCATTGTACCTAATAATATTCATAAATTTGCAAAAAAAAAAACAACTAAATTTAATTAATCAGTATGTCCTAAAAATTCATTTATGGTGTAAAAACACTTTTCAGCGAGCCAGTTGTACAGTCTTCTTCTAAACATGTTATAAGTAAGTCCTTTTAAGTTCTCGGGGAGCTTATTGTATATTTTGATAGATAAGATTGAGTATGCAGTAAACTGATACTCTGGACGAACACATATGCTACTTTTTACCGAAAAAATACAATGGGAACAGACGATATTCGCTAACACTTATTGCAAGAAGTGGCAAATTTATTTATATACGTGAATATACTTAATATTACTTATACTTTTATTCACTGTACGGCAACGATATGTACAGGAGTACAGAGATTAAGATATACCTTCAATTAAATTATAAAGCATCATCATCGCCCATCCACGATAATAATTGTTAGTATATTATGTGTCTTATATAGCTAATACTATAAATAATATATAGGTAGGTATCTAATAACAAACCCATAATTGCATGAACGATTTTCGAACAAGTTAACATCAGGCGGTGTCCCACAAACTATTTCCAAGGCTTTTATCTCATTTTCGCGGAGTGCAAAGTTACCCGAAGTTCCCACAACAGGTGTGTGAGATAGCGTCATATGGGCCGCGCCTTTTTTAAGGACTTGTAATATATCGCCGTGTTATGAGCATTTTTGATGTGAACAAACTGGCGGATATAAAAAGTTTTGTGCTTACAAACTTGCAAAGTGCATAACAAGAAGAAAGAAGTATGATGTTCTATAAGAAAGCTTTACGCCCTCCAGTCCCAGTGGTTTCGTTCTCGACCTAGGAAGATCGTGGGTTCTATTCCCGTGTTGAACAACTAAGAATGTTGTTTTCAAGTTTGGTTAGGACATTGCAGGCTGATCACCTGATTGTCACACGCACTTCATCGCCTTTATAATATTACTAGCTGTTCCCGCGACTTCGTTCGCGTGGTTTTTGAGCGACAAAGGCCGTTTATGAAGCGCACGCAATGAAAGTCCCCAAATGTAATTAATTTTCCCCGTTTTTCCAACATTTCTCACTGACCCTTCGCTCCTATTGGTCGCAGCGTAATGTTATATAGCCTAAAACCTACCTTTATTCATGGACTATCCAACAAAAACAAAATTCAAATCGTACCAGTAGGTTCTGAGATTAGTGCGTTTAAATAAACAAATAAACTCTTCCGCTTTATAATATTCGTTTTAGCTCACCACTTGGCTTCACTCCAATCATAGATAATTTTTCACCCCTATATAATATTTTATCCCAATAGGTAATGGGGATATAATAGTACCTATTGAATGAAGTTTAAGTGCCATTAGTTAGGAACCAGTTGCACGGGAAATTACACTTCATTAATAATTAATTGTAGATAACCAGTCAATTAGCTTCCCAGAACTGCACTAGGAATTATCCCGGCTCCGCTTGTAACGCTAGAATAGGTACGGAAACGCCACTTAGTCCTTGGGTAGTAACAATATCAGCATTTTTCTTCAGAATATTTCTTGGTAAATTAAATAAATAATAATATTTGACCTTCGTAAAAAATATTGATTTGTCAATGAATATTGTAAATATTTTAATTTAAAAAGTAGGTACCTACGGTATTTAAAATTAATACATAATAAGTACCCTACTTACATCATTATTGTGACTAGAAATATCTCAAACAATATAACAATACACAACTTCGTATTATACAACCTAGTACTAATTATTTTATAGTATACCTTTGATATGCACAACAAAGTAAGTTGACCAAAACAATTTGTTTCTCAGGACAAATTCCGTTTGAAAATAATTTAGTCCTTAGCTAATGTGTATAATTACGTTACCTACGAGATGAAGTTTCCTCAGACGGCGGGCGGGCGGCGGCGGCGGCGGGGCGGCGGGCGTCGCGGGGCGGAGCCACCGAGCGCCGCTCAGTCGGTGGGCAGCCGCCGCACGCGACACGCGCCTCTTAGCTACGCCGCTGACGTCATGCCACGCGACTCGCGATGTTCTTACTGCGTGAATATTTATGACGCGATCAATTTCCATGCTTCATTATAAATGGCACGGCCGAGCTCGACTACCCGTACTGTCTCTATGATCGTAAAATGCCAATAATAAAAACTGTTGTGAACGGACTCGAGCGACTAAACTTCAAGTACTTTATAGTGTATGTGATTTTTTACTGTTATGTCGTCGAAAAAAGTATCGCGGCGGAAATGCCGCACGAGTGCGCGTACCGCGCCTCCGAGTCGGAAACGTCGGAAAATGCTGTGTTGTTCTGCAAAATTCGCACCATAAACAGTTTGGACCAGCTTCTGAAAAACATCAGCAGAACTCACTTCGACGACGTCATATCACTGCACGTCCAATGCAGCGAAATATTGTTCTTTGAGAGCACACTCACTGCACAAACGGAAAATGCTTCGACCAGACAAATGAATATTAGAAATCTACGTGATCTCGTAATCGACAAATGCAAGATTCGACAGATACCGGCACGAGCGTTCGAGAATTTTAAGGACCTGAAATCTTTACACGTGACTACGCAGAATAGTGACTGGTCAGCAATGACGATGGAACTACATGAAAATTCATTTCTAGGTTTGAGTGAGTTAACTGAGTTGAACCTGAGTGATAATAATCTTTGGAGTACAAAAACTGACACGTTTTGCTCATTGTATAGCCTGAAAACATTGAATTTGACGAAAAATCATTTACAAAATATTAAAACAATAGGATTTTCCGACACACTTCGGCAACAAAACTTAAGTGTAAGAAGTTGTAATTTAGGCTTAGAGGTACTGGATTTATCTCATAATGATCTTATTGTAGTGGCTGAATACAGTTTGTCTAAGTTACGTTCTCTGTCTAAATTGTTTTTGCAAAACAATGTAATTTCTTCCATTGAAAATTACGCTTTTGAAGGATTAGTTAGCTTACAAGTTTTAAATTTATCCAGTAACTTTATGAGCGATATCCCCCCTGAATTATTTGCAAATACTAATTTACTTCAGGAAATAGATTTAAGTAACAACTCCTTAAATGTTTTACCCCCTGGTCTATTTGTTGGCTTGGAGCAACTGCAAGTCCTTGATCTTTCAAGTAATGATTTAAGTAGCCAATGGATTGATAAAGGCACCTTTTCAGGGTTGGTCCGATTAGTAATATTGAATATTTCTTACAATAAAATAAACAAAATTAACCGATATATATTTAAAGATTTGTACAGTTTACAAAAATTAAACTTGGAACACAATGACATTTTATCAATAGATGAACACTCTTTTGAAGATCTAAGAAATTTGCATTCGCTGACACTTTCCAGTAATAAACTATTTCACATAAAAAGTAACTTATTTTCTGATTTGCACGTACTTCACGAATTGTTTTTGGACAACAATAAAATTAAACACATAGATGATAGTTCATTTGACAATATAACAACAATAGAAGACTTAGTTTTGAACGACAATTCCCTGTCGTCAATTCCTTTGTCGATTAGAAAATTAAGGTCTTTGAGATCGTTGGACATTGGGAACAACAACATAACGCATTTGAATCGCGAAAACTTTCACGGTCTTTCCGAACTTTTCGGCTTACGTTTGGTAGATAATAAAATTGTACATTTAAACGAAGATACCTTTGAATATTTGCCACAATTGCAAGTACTTAATTTAGCATCGAACAAAATAAAGTTTGTGGCTCCACGTTGTTTCCATAAGAATACAAATTTAAAATTATTACGAATGGATGGTAATGAAATTACTAAATTCGACAATATTTTTACTGCAATAAATAACTTAGTTTGGTTAAATATGTCAGCTAATAAAATATCCTCTTTTGATTTTAATAGTTTTCCCAGTAGCTTGGAGTGGTTGGACTTGCATATGAATCAAATTGATACTTTTTATAATGACGACATTAATTATAAAATTAATATAAAGTTGTTAGACCTAAGTCACAATAATATTAGTAAACTTACGATGACGTCTATTCCAACATCTGTAGAAAAACTTTACTTAAATGATAACATCATTGACTTTATTCAAGTCGGAACCTTTTCGAAGTTAAAAAGATTATCAACTGTTACACTCAACAATAATAATATTGTACAGCTTGATATAAACGCTCTTAGATTAGATCAAATTGACGAAAATAACGACTTACCAGAATTTTTCGTCAGCGGAAATCCTTTCGTTTGCGACTGCTCAATGGAATGGATTCAAAGAATTAATTATTTAAGTCACAGCCGACAGTACCCACGTGTTCTAGACCTAGATAAAGCCATGTGTTCAATGGTACACTCACGAACAAAAAAGAAAAAAATGATCATAGATATGTCACCTTCTGATTTTCTTTGTCCGTATGAAAGTCATTGTTTCGCCCTTTGCCATTGTTGTGACTTTGTAGCTTGTGATTGTGAAATGATTTGTCCAAATAATTGTAGATGTTATCATGACATTACTTGGAACGCTAACGTAGTAGATTGTTCGAATGCTGGGTATACTGAAGTTCCAGACAGAATTCCAATGGATGCAACTGAGATTTATTTAGATGGAAACGAAATAAGTAATTTAGGAAATCATGTATTTATTGGTAAAAAGAAATTACAAGTTTTGTATCTAAATAACACACAATTGAAAGAAGTTAATAATCAAACATTTAAAGGAGTCGATTCATTGCGCATTTTGCATTTAGAAAATAACAAACTCGAAGAATTAAAAGGAGATGAATTTACGCACCTAAATAGTTTAAATGAGCTATATCTAGACCATAACGCCATAGTTCATGTTGGCAATAACACTTTTTCTCCACTGAAATCTTTGTCAGTGTTAAGGATTGATGACAATAAACTTATTAACTTTTTTCCTTGGAAGCTCCTTGCATCTTCCTCTAAAAGCTTGGCTCACGTATCGATCGAAGGCAATCAATACTCCTGCGATTGCAAAAGTATAGCAGAGCTTGACTCGTGGCTAAGGCGAGATCCAGGGGATCCTGAAAAAATGTTATGCACAGACAAAGATGGGAAGCCTACAAAAATAACAATAGCTTCCGTGCTAAGTCATTGTAAAGAATATATGGGATCAATTAACGACCCAACTGTATCCAAAGATGAAATATTTTCAAAATCAATTCTGTTTCCTGACAATTATTTTGCAGCGATTTGCGGTGTTATCATAATTGTCGTTTTAATTTGCTTAATAGGTGCTATATTTTATGCTTTCAGATATGATGTAAGTGACTGGTTATACACTCATTATGGTATACCGTTATTCAAAGAACAGTCTTGTCCTAATGTCGAGCATGTGCTAGATACTAATCCTAATCATATGTACGATTACTATGTGATATGTAATACCAAAGATACTCAATTTATAAGCAATAATATCATGTCTGAAATAGAGTTCCGAAAAATGACAATAAAGAGACTATCCATCAATGAGTTTTCCTTTAACATTCTAACACTAGATAGCTTTTCAAAATCACCAAAACTTTCTAAACGGCTTCTAATAGTCTTGACAACGAATTTTATATGTAATGATCTCTGTGACGTTCATTTCAAAAATCTATTTTACAGCTTTCTCAAATCGCTCGATCGTAGCGATATAAATAAAATAGTATTTATAAAGATTGTAGATAATAACCAAATTAACGACGAACTTTGTTTTATACTAGATAAGTTCAAAAATGTATCTTGGAACGATCCACGATTCTGGGAGAGATTTATCTCATTACTAAATTCGACCGACACCATCATTACAGTAAAGAGTTCGAAGAAGAGTGTATTCAATAAGACTCTACGTCAAACCCCTTCATTAAGGTACACAACGATGCCGGTAACTAGCGATAGTTGCTCGAAGCAGAATTTTTCAAATTCCCTTCACTACAATAAGCGAAATGACGAGGAAGCATCACAAAGCTCTCCTTCGTCAGACAATACATATGGGGAAGGCAACAATTCGAACAATAGTTATATGTCGATCGACAACAGAACATGTCCTCGCTTTAATTATGACCTCCGGGTATCCCCTAGTAGCGGTCACGTTTATTCTCGGGTGGACGATATCTCTTCGACCGTAACTCGTTCTATTGTGGGCACAACTGCTAAAGGTCGTACTTATTTTGTTTAGTTAATATTTCGTGTATTAATTATGTGATTTTATGTTAAAAATAGTAACGTAAGTATTTTAAGTATAATTTTATTCCACATTGATCAGTTTTTGTTTTGTGGTAACTTCACGTTTACTAATTTAATTTAACGTATTTTTTATTTGTTGAAATGATATAAAAAAAAATATATATTATAAGTATATTATTAAAACCGTTTGTTAAACAAAAAGTTTTTACTAGCGAGCAAATCTCAAGTCTGATAAAATATTTCAAATGGAATAAATAAATTAAACATTTGTATCAATATTCACATAACATACTATGAAACATTTTATTACTATTGTACTTACACCAAAACATAGGCTAAGAATTTCTGCTAAAATCAATATTCACAAGTAATTGTCATAAAAAGGTTTGTTTTTTGGTATGATACTTGATGATATATTTCATTTTTTTTGTACGTTAGGTACCAAATTTTTGTACTAAACTTAAATCAAAATACATTTATTTAAATAATGTTCATAAAAATAATATTTAAAACACCTCCTACAAAGTACTATAATTATTATGATTTATGTTATTTTTAATTTTTTGAAAATGTAAATCGATGTATGCTTTATATTAAGCGCTGTATATAATGTATGTTTGCAATGTTATCGTTTATTCACATAGTATTATAGCTTGAAACTTGTATGTAACTAAGCTAAATCGTGATATTAGGTTAAATTATTATTACATTAAAATAAATGTAATTTTTGGATTGTAATTATTAGTTATAACGAAAATTATTGTTTGTATAAAATGTACAAAGATATCTCGAAATCGTAATAAAATATACTGACGTTTTGATACTCATTATGACTTTTATTCTTTTAATATTTTATTTACAGATATAAATGTTTTACATAGATTAAATTAATAAAGTAGTTGATGTTTTTATTCTTTGGTTAAAATAAAGTACATAAAATAGACTATCTTGAAAGCTCAAAAGATTATAGTCACCCTAGTTACAAGTCAGCGCAAATATCTACAGATGCACAATTTATTTTTTCTATATATATTTAATAACTCTTTAGTTCTCTTTACATGGTTTTATTTGTATAATTTTATTTATATAACCAATATTAAATGAAATAAATATTATATAATTACATTTTATTCATCGCTCCTATTAATTTACTTTAAAAATGCCACGCTTTTCACTCAATTACATTGTTTTTAATTTTTAAACTTTGAATGGTATCAATATAATAGATAAAATATTATTACCATTATTATAATAATTATTGATTTTAATTTTAATATTATACTAAATTTTAATAATTACAATGTTACTCAGTACCTAATTAATAAAATAAAAAGCCAATCGTAAGATCTTTTACAATTTGAAATTGGTTCCGATAAGGAAATTATAAAATATAAAATGTTTCATGAGGATTTTAGTATTTACGATTCTGCGGGCGGTTATTACTATTAATAAATGAACAAATTACAATAGTACCACAATATCAACAGAGTTCCTGATCCACTTTCAATCAATTTATGCACATGTGGCTACGCAAATATGCATTCATGCCACAAGTAACATTTTTCGGCTAGGTATAGTTTAGTTAGTATTACAAGTCATGTGTGTGCGTGACGAGTATTCAGCGGTATGCAGAGTAGACATGGGCGCCGAGCGAAATTTGTCGCACCAAGAGGCAACGGTCGGTGTGGCGGCGCCACGCCGGCGTGAAAATAGGCGCACCGAGTTGGATCCTCGGCGGCGGCGCGCCGTCCGTTGTCGGCGCGGGGCAGCGTATCCGGCGCGGCGCACATGTCTATGCCAGAGTAAGAATAGCGCCTCGCCATCAACCATCTTTTGAGGGTAAAAGGCGACAGAGGGAATATATAGTTCGTCCCTGATAAATTTAACCTAAAGGAAAACAAATCGAAAACATCGAAATTTTCACTTATTCACTTATTGTGCACAATTATCAACACTTTCGCAGGTATATTATGGATCATACTTCAATATCCAATACTTTTTATAACAATTAAACAATAATTAACTTATTTATACATCAAACGAAAACCCTTTACAGTAAAAATACGCTATTTTGACACTGCCGACTGAAGAATATTATAGTCTATAGTCTATGGATTCATGTAGCGAACAATAATAATTGCGCTAAAATTGGCCAATTGGCATCACTGACTAGTCTATGGTTGTGTCATAGACGGCTTTGTTTACGTATGGGTTAAATTTGTCTCGGACGTATTATACAATATCTGGAAATGGGCAACAACTGAATCCGCCTGCCAAGCGTGGCGAGTACATGCAACTGCCTCCGACAAAATACTTCTAGGGAAGCTAATAACCAGTAGTGGACGTCGTAGCTGAAACGACGAAAAAGTGTGCGTCATGATGACGTATGGTCATAGTTTACACAGGCCTTACTAATACGTTCATATCAGCTTATCATAAATACTTACTTGGGTTCAAAGGGTGACAACTATTGTACAAGATGTAAAAAGAACAGTCACAAGCTTTGAGATAAGATTATACTTTTCTTTTGACTACCATTTCTCATTCAAGAAAAGTATTATTAAAAAAAAATATGCTTTTTGGTTATTATTGCGACTAAAAAAACATTGATTGTAAAACGTAAAATCTTTTTAGTTTTTCACAAAAAAAATACCTAGGTACATTTCTTAAGTACCATGACTGCTCTTTTACATACTGTACTTTACATACTGTTAAATATTATCTAATGCTTCCTTACTAACAGAACTAAAGTCTAACAGCTTTGGAATTTACATTAAGATACCACTTATTTGAACTGTAATTAGTAGTGATAACTGAGCTAGGATAACTCAATCATTACGTATAAAATTTTATTATGAGTAGTCACGTTGCTAAGTATATCCCCAAAATAATCAAATTCTTTGTATGGATCATATTATGATTTTAGTTTTAACGAGAGTTTGATTGATAGTTTTAATGTAAGTAATAGTAAGGTAAGGTAGTAAAAGTATTAGTTAAAGTAGTAGTAAGGTAAGCGCAATATAAGAGCTTTGGACAGGGTCCGCATAGGTTTTATCTCTTTACAAATACTCAGACAGTCTATTTTACAGTCATTGAGTTAATAGGAATCTAATAGGAATAGTTTTCTGTTTCATATAGGATTAAGACAATTTCTAATAAGAAAATATTCGTAATAGGAAATCTAGCTTATGAATAATATTAATATGCTTAGCAGCGACGAGATTTGGCAGACGATTGTACTTAGATACTAGATAGAATAATAATATAATAATATTATAATAATATCTATGGACGCTTCGCATCACGTCAATCTGGCCTATTACTATCCGAAGAACTTGTGTTACGGGTATAAGACAACGGAAATATTTTTAATACTTTTATACTACACAGATAATTAAGATTTTTATTATATTAATGTACAAATTTAATACAAATCCATGACCCAGGAACATTGAAAACCTTTTGTTCCCTCGGCGGGATTCGAACCCGCACCCTTAGGTCGAGCACGACTCGCTGAACCACTGCGCCACGGAGGTCGTCAAAATACTTGTGCAGTGTTCTCGTCCTTTTTTGGCAAACGACTGTTTTGACGTGTCACATCAATACAGACACATTGAATTGCTAATTTGTTTAAATATCTCATTACCGCAACTTCGTTCGCGTGGTTCTTTGAGTGACTTAAACCGTTTATGCAGCGCACGCAAAGAAAGTCGCCAAATGTGAATTTTCCCCGTTTTTGCAACATTTCTCACTGTCGCTTTGCTCCTATTGGTCGCAGCGTAATGTTATATAGCCTAAAGCCTTCTTATATACTTAAATAGACTATCCAAGAAAAAAATAATTCTAATCGGACCGGTAGTTCCTGAGATTAGCGCGTTTACACAAATAAACTCTTCCGCTTTTTATTATTAGTATATATAAGTAGATAAGAATTGTTAAAAAAAACAAAGAAGGTTGATTTTGACTGGGCGTAGCCACTAGTAGTCAGTAAGCCAACTTATTGAAACATGAACGATGGTTCTTAGTAATGAAGACGGATAGCATTTTAAATAAGATGTTTTGTGACCGCAATTTGGATTTCGTAGCTTATAAAACGTACATAAACCGAATTGGTTGAATTTTCCTCTTTATTGCCCTTTGAAAAATCACAAAAGTAAATTTTATGCTCACTTAAGTTTGTGGCGACGTAAAATCCAGAGTTTATTGTAACAGTCGCAAGTCGCTACAGTAACGCGAGTAACTTAGCCATGAATACGTCTCGCTTAAGAACTCTTTATTTAATATTTTTCTGAATGGCGAAGTACTTTGTTTCATCAGTATGTATCTAAACTTTATACCCTTAGTAAGAAAAATAATTTCCACGTTTTATGCAAGTCAACGAGTGACATATAAGAACAAATTAACATTGCATAGTCTATATCTTCTTTCTATTTTCTTATATATAAAAATGAATCGCTGTTCGTTAGTCTCGCTAAAACTCGAGAACGGTTGAACTGATTCGGCTATTTTAGTCATCACAAACTACAATTCATATAAGATTGATTAAAAACTGTTTCTATGCTCAACGGAGTGGGCACGGGTCAGCTAGTCGTGTGTAAATATTAGTTAGGTCACATTTTTTTAGATTACTAAATAGTTACATCTATTCTTAATATTATAAAGCAGAAGAGTTTGTTTGTTTGTTTAAACGCCAATCTCAGGAACTACTGGTCCGATTTGAAGAAATTCTTTTAGTTGGATAGTGCATTTATAGAGGAAGGCTTTAGGCTATATAACATTACACTGCGACCAATAGGAGCGAAGCGTCAGTGAGAAATGTTGCAAAAACGGGGAAAATTAATTACATTTGGGGACTTTCATTGCGTGCACTGCATAAACGGCTTAAGTCACTCAAAAACCACGCGAACGAAGTCGCGGGAACAGCTAGTAATATTATAAAGGCGATGAAGTGCGTGTGACAATCAGGTGATCAGCCTGCAATGTCCTAACCAAACTTGAAAACAACATTCTTAGTTGTTCAACACGGGAATCGAACCCACGATCCTCCTAGTCCAGAGTCGAGCTCGAAACCACTGGGACTGGAGGCGTAAAGCTTTTTTATACAACATCATACTTCTTTCTTCTTGTTATGCACTTTGCAAGTTTGTAAGCACAAAACTTTTTATATCCGCCATTTTGTTCACATCAAAAATGCTCATAACACGGCGATATATTAGAAGTCCTTAAAAAAGGCGCGGCCCATATGACGCTATCTCACTCAAAACCACACGAACGAAGTCGCGGGAACAGCTAGTAAGTAAAAGGTATAGCTTTTTGGGGTGCTGGAGATAGAATAGCACCTCCCAATCAACCATCTTTTCCGTGGGCTATAACAGGTGATACAGAAAATATATTTCTGGAAATGTTTTCAGCGTTTCCGCGGACATTGTTGTTAACAGAAAACTGCGCTCGTGGCGAGTATAGGTAACTAGCCCCAATTAAAAACTTTGGGGTAGGCTTATGTCCAGTAGTGACCATGAATTCAAGGCCATGCAGGTTGATCATCAGATTTTAGGTCGTTTACCGATCGGTGCGGTCGCGCATTTGCGCAGTATAATGCAGGAGATCGTGCCTCGGGGTGGTGTAGTTTTGGCGGTGTCCCTGGACATCTCAAACGCCCTGCCTCTCTGCTCTGGGCGGCAATTAAAGAGGGTGTGAGGTACCACAGAGTGCCGATATATTTGCGCAATACCATTGCCAGTTATATAGTGTCTAACAGACAAGAAAGATGATCCATTTGTCGGATGGGCATGGAAGAAGTCGGGTCTACGTCTGATCTCTCGCTGGTCGTGTCTTTCAACCGTCCTTCTGAGTTTCTACTTCCTAGACAATAAACGTCGTCAGATTTAAGTTTTTTTATAATAATGTTGGTTAGATTTATACTAGTCATTCTAGATAAGTCTGTACTTTCATTTTAACGGTCCAAATAGTTTTCCAATTATCACCATGTTAGAAAACCACTGACTCAATGTAAAAACAAAACGTAAATGGAACAATTCTATTCTGCATTCTAATTGTTCTAATTGGAGAGGTTTGGGGACAAGTTGCGTATATTCTAATAAGAACTGCAAATATTGAAATTGTACGTTTTGCAAGTAAAGCCACTTTTCATTTTACTGTTAAGGCTGTGTTACTTATGCCTAAGATTTTTTATAGTTATGTAGATAAAAATGGTGATTATATTATAACTAATGGTCTCCTACTCATCGTAAAGCGACAATTCATTGTTTATAAGTACTATTTTTATGAGAGTTTGTTTGACACAGGCTTAACCTCTTATACGCAATAAATAGAGTTTATGGTAATATAAAATTTCCATAGATACTACTTATTTATTATTGTATAGAATAATTATAATACTTGTATACAAAAATATATGTATATATGTAAGGGAAAGGAAAGATTGACTAAAGGTACGTCAAAATTTTATAAAATTATACCCTAGTACCTACTACAAAGTAGATACATAAATACTCGTACATTGTTACAAATGCACGGTGGTGTAGTTAATCTGAGGTAGTGTGTTTATAGTTATTTTTTAACCGACTGCCAAAGGGGAGGAGGCTCGCAATTTAACCGGGTTTTTATTTATTCATTGTACCTACCCATATCAATATTATTTTCTAGAGGTAGCCGTGTAGTCTAAATGACATCGTAAATTATTTATTTTCCTAGAATTATTATAAGCAACATTACTAGAAGAGGCGGCATATTTTTTTTTATAATTGGAAAAAAAACTATTACTAATTTTTCTTTTAGTTTCAATACGTAGTTTTATGGTTAGAATCATCTACTGAAAGTATCGAGGAACCTCTGCTCTATGTACATGATTTGACTTTTGTGGCTATACACTATACCTATTAAAATTAATAGCTTCATATATCATACACGAAAGTAATAACGTTCATACATGATCTATCACTTTCTAATGGTAAACAATAGGCAATATCAAACAATGCTTAGCTGTCTTGTTCCTATCATGTCCTATTAAATATGTGTAAACAGTGAAGAATGCCTGATTAACCGATTTTATCGCTCCATTGTACACAAACTCTAATGCTGCAGTCAATTCGTCAATATCATGAGCAAAGAATATTTAAGCGTAGAGGCGAAAAGTGATCGTTTGTGCCTACACTCGTAGGTATTTTATCAGTGTATAAAATAATCTCAAATACGGTATTTATTTACGTGAAACTTATTTTGAAAATTATTAAAAACTATATATTATTATGTATATAAGGTACGTGTTGAATCTAGAACTTAAATCGAGCTCTATTCTATTATAATATCTTCCATTACTACGGAAGCTAGGCACGTAGTAATGGAAGATTTAGTTATCAAAAGGGTTAAGTTGTGTATCGAGTTACGTGGTGCTACGATGGTACGTCGTTAAGACTATTCTACGATAAAACTAGGAATATGAGCCGGAATCTAGGAAATCCATAGAGGATAAAACTCTCTTTAGTTCTTCGTTTTCTTGAGATTCGCGGCCTCATTTAAAGATGTCTGTTACAATCGAGTTGAAAATCGAACACACAAATGTCAATGTCAAATTTGATACTTTACACTCGTGTGTTAAATTTTCAACTCTATACAGCTTGTAATATTAATGAGTGATACATCTTTAGGGGTTCCGTATATAGAGTTTAGTGTGAAAGTACCAGCGCTGAAACAGTTACTTTTTTTAAATTATTGTATGGGAAAATTTATGATGTTGGGGCATTTCTCTTAGAAACATGAAAGTCAAAACCCAGCACATACACACCCTAAATTATTATCACTTATTTATTTTATAACTTGTAGAATTAGTGTAGAGTTCTATTTTCATCACTCAAAATATCATATTTAAATAAGTCCAAGCATAAGTAGTTTCTATATAGGATTTACGTGTAGGTATGTTAATCATTTGTTGTATTGAATTAGTTAACAAAATAGTAGAGGATAATTAAAAAAAACAGAAAATATTTATTTTACTTTCGACAACTTTTTCGCCCGTTTGGCTCGATCAAAAGCATATTACCGCATTTCTCTAGAGTTTATATAATTGTCTTACAATACAATAATGTATACAAACTATTAATTAGTAACATCATAAATAAACCTAATAACATCTTGTATGTTAGGTATTAACAATATTATGTATGATCTAAACTAAATAGTCGAAATTACAAAATTAACATTAAAATTTATAGATAAAAAAACTGTTGGTATTAAATTTGAAATCTAATAACATTATGTATGTCAGTATTAATAATATTATGTATTGTAAACCATTATAGTTTTGTAAACTGAGCGCTAAACACACTGACAAATTGCTACGCAGTTTGGTGGGCTGCATGATTTAAAATGTAACTTTGGAAAAACTATAGACTTTTATTATTATTATATATATATATATATATATTATATACTAGCTGTGCCCTGCGACTTCGTTCGCGGGGTTTTTGAGTGAGCCGTTTATGCAGCGCACGCAACAAAAGTTCCCAAACGTGAATAATTTTCCCCGTTTTTGCAACATTTCTCACTGACGCTTCTCTCCTATTGGTCGCAACGTAATGTTATATAGTTTAAAGCCTTCCTCTATAAATGGACTATCCAACAAAAAAAGATTTTTTCAAATCGGACTAGTAGTTCCTGAGATTAGCGCGTTTAAACAAACAAACAAACTTTTCCGCTTTATAATATTAGTATAGATGGGAAAGAGTTTCATGCGACCTCTCTTCGGCTATCTATTCTACATAGTATAAGTCAATCTTCAATCCCACACTCCCCTATCGACTGCCAATTTTAATCGGATGACTGTTGCTGCAGTGAAACGCATAATTACGACTGTGGTACCTCTCGTGGGACCGAATTCATATTAGTTTTGACATTCGGCTTGATGGATGCCCCACAATCTCTGGATCTCGTACATGACCCGTACAATGGGCAATTTTAATTATCACCCCGAATATGCTCTATCACAACGCCGTAGAAACTATTTTCGTATGATGGATATACGTTGAATTGATAATGTGGGTGATAGGTGTATCGAATTCGTAATTCTATTTTTGTTTGACATATCCTGGACAGTGTAATGTATTAATAATGATTATAATATTTACCAGGAAAATAGTTTCTGACGCTTCGGTTTAACCTTGGTTTAGATATCTATGTTTCGTCCATGCCCTTTACGACATAAATTTTTTAATTAAAAAAGTCATTGCATTGGATCTGTTATTGCTAGAACGGCTTCAAATCAAACTTAGTACTTAAGATTTTTTTTTTAATCTTATTCACAAACATTTGAATTTTTCGGTATCTGTAAAATAATAAAATGTGTAAATTCTAGATTCGCAGGATAGGCAAGTAGTAAAGCATCATGCTAACCAAAAAACTTTTCTCTCTTCTTACAATTTTCGTAAAAATCTTCTGACCGGTGATCTCTCTTACCAAGCTATTAAAGATTTTTCTTTAAGTGCCATTTTCTCGAAAACCGCCTTTTCTGACTAATTAATAGAGCGTTATTTCAGACATGGCGGTATTGACAAAATGGCACTTATAGATTTTTCTTTAAGTGCCATTTTGCTCGAAACCACATTTTCTGAATAATTAATAGGGCTTTAATTCAGAAAATGCGGTTTCGTGAAAATTGCACTTATAGATTTTTCTTAAAGTGCCATTTTTTCGAAACCGCCTTTTCTGACTAATTAATAGAGCGTTAATGTAGAAAAAGCGTTAATGTAGAAAGTGCCATTTTCTCGAAACCATATTTTCTGACTTACCTACTGCTCTATTACTTACTAATGTAGAATTGGTGTGGTGGATTCGAGTTACAGTTTTTAACTTTTGATTATTTATACACATACACATTATGACTCACGAACACGATAGATACATTGTAATATAAAAACAAATTACGAAATAATGTTACAGTCAACGGAAGTAGAGATAAAACATTGTGGTGTCAACTTCCGGCGGGTAATAAGAAAGCTTTGTAGTGAGATGAGTGATGCTATATCCCGGAGGATGTTCAAAATAAACAGACTCACTGTTTGGGAGTATTACTAAAATGTACCTAGTATCTATAGTCTATTCCGTTTCAATATTATCATCTTTACGTAAAACAAAGCTCTACAATATTTGTTGCACTACTTCCATTTAATTATAACAAAAAATGCTCTACGCATCCATCTCTTAACACTATATTTGGCTTTATATTATATGAACCACGAGCCACGCTATATAGCAGCTGTGAACGTCTTGTCGTCTCTGTGAACTAGCTGAAACGACTAACGATGTTTTTTACTATTTTTGTGTTTACCTAACAAGATTTATCTAACGCTCATTGGCGAGAACGGGACAGTTTGACAGGAATGACCAGGCCAACTTGCCATCAGGCAACCTAATATGTAGTGGTACTTAGTAGGATCATGTTAGAGGATAGTATTATAGATGATAGCGGAAGCCTTTGCTGGTAACCGGGCTTCTGGACTGGCATAGTGTAGTGATTGTCTAACTTCCCCATGCTAAACGAGATTTTTAATGAAACCCATCGTAATACAAAGCTTAATGCCCGTACCATTTTTAGCCAGATATTTTGTGATCAGGAAATTTATACAACGTCTACAATACGATATTTATATATACAGCTTGGTGACAGACAGACGGACTGACTGCAAAGTCTTTAAATTAGGGTTCCATTTTTACCTCTTGGGTGCGAGGAAAACGCATATGTATTTGCATAAGTATATAGGGCATTATGGCATCAAATAATAAAATTAATAGTTATAATACAGTGTAATTATCTATATATATAAATGAATTGCTGTTCTTTACTCTCTAAAACTCGAGAACGGCTGAACTGATTCGGCTATTTTTAGTCTTGAAAGATTCGTGGAAGTCCAGGATTAAACGGTTTGTACGCTCAACGAAGTGGGCACGGGTCAGCTACTTATAATGTATAATTTTCTTTGAATTGATATACCAAATTAAAGTAAAGCGAATAGCGTTATTTTATTAATTATGTTTCTGAGCTATTTAATTACTAACTAGTTTGGGCTCCACCCTCACATTGCAAGCGCACGAATTATTAAAAAATATATTAGGTAAGTACTAATATTTTCTGTTTAAATGAAGTCAATTCATGTGCAAGAGTAAACCGCAATACAAATTAACAAAGGGGTCTTGCAAAAGGGGACTGACCGAATATTTCAGAATCCCCCAATTTAACTTACGTCAAGAATGTTTACCCCTGTCCATACTCCAAGTTGACCCGGGGTATTTCTTCCCAGTTTCCCGAAGCCTAAATCCTGGGGCTATTATGAAATTTTAATACCTCCTTTAGTATACTTTGAGAATTCTTGTACAAGCTATACCTGGCGCAGCTGCAAAGTAAACGAAATTTATAATTTAACGACGCCATCCAACTTCTGTATTCACTGGTTTTATCCGGTATAATCCAGTGTAGAGTGACACGTGAAGGCCTTATTTCGGCGGGGTAGAGTGCAATTTCGATTGGCGCTAACCTAATGATAGACTCTGTTACAATTTGGCATTATTATTGTATTCGGTCTTAGAAATCGAACAATACACTAACAGCACAAGTTTTCACGATTGACGGTTGTTACAGTACGAATAATATTAAATTTCGCGATGCTTTTGTGCCCCTGTGTCTTTGCACTTAGCTGTCTGATAGTGTATACGGCTGGATCTAGCGCAACTTTCATATTATTAATTATTATGCCAGCTTGACAGACTTTTTTATATTTTTTTGTTCGTCTAAATAGGTATGATCTCGTTTTAAACATAACATAATACATATTTTCATTTGCTTATAAAAAATTTAAAAGTTACAGTAAAGTAATAGCTGAAGCATTTACGTGTTATAAAACAACATTATATAGGTTTATTTTCAACTTTGAAAGTATACTATTTAATATTTAGTTGGATCTTGTTTGGGTTTTGTAATCTTAAGATCTGAAAGGTAACGTCCTCGATAACTGTTGTTTATTTCTTTTTAAGTTGTTAGTTACTTTAAGTTGTTTGCTGTAACATTTTAAAAAATTCTAACGAGCTACACATTTTTCTTTTTTATTTTAGGCTGTTTGCGGAAAGTTTGAACCACTGCTCCCACCAAATAAATTATATTATTGTTTTAACAGAAAGTTCCACATACTTTTCTCGTACGTATTATTAAAAGTAGAAATGGCAGGCGAGCTATCAGCAACTTGATACAATATGAGACACCCACAGTTGGTGTCTTGGCTTCGATTTACAGGAAGCGTGCGGTTATACCATTACATTATAGAAAAAACACCGACATTTGAATATAGACCGTAGTGCTATGACATAGAGTTTACACTTAAACAAATTCAGAACCGGAAGGGGAAAAAATTCAAGTAGATTATTCTAAAAAATATACTATAAATCCTTGTGGTTTGTTAGACAGATTTTTGAGGACATATTTAAAGATACTTATTTAACATGGCGTTAACTTTATCAGCGTTTGGTGAAACACGCCCTTAGGAGTAAATAGTTAATAAACTGATAAAGTTCAAAAAGGAAAATCAAAGTAGAAGTGATTTTGGTAATTACATACCAAAACGAGACGTAATTATATAAATATTCGTAAACGAATGAATAATAACGATTTAAAATTAAAGTAAGTTAAGTAATTTAGTTCACTAGATAACACGATTTATTTGCAATTGCTGCGCTGCGCATCTTCTTAATACACGATGTAAAAAGAGCAGTCACTATAACCTTGAGATACGATTATAATACCTTAACTCATTTATTTTAAATGTTTTTTTTTATTTATTTTTTGTCAAAAACTAAAAATTGTTTTTTTTTACATTTTACCATTTCTTATTTTTTTGTCGCAAAAATAACAATAAAACAATTTTTTTTTTTAAATTCTTTTAAAAAAAAGAATTAAAAAAAATACATTTCTAGAATGAGACAAGGTAGTATAATCATGTGACTGCTCTTTTTACACCCGTTATATTGATATTTTTGTTTTATTATAGTTTTAAGACAACCTCCGCAGTGGTTTAGCGCGTTAGTGCGCGATCGAGAGGTCGCGGGTTCGAATACTGCCGAGGGATCGAAAAATTTACAATGTTCTTGGGTCGTGGATTTGTATTAATTTGTATATAATATAATAAGAACCTCAAATTTGTATATAGTTTAAAATAATTAAATATATTTGCGTTGTCTGGTATCTGTAACACAAGTTCTTCGGATACTCAGCACGGGGCCAGATTGACGTGGTGTAAAGCTTCAAAGTTCACCCTTTTTTGAACGTTGTAACCTTTTTTCTCATTATATATAAGATATATAAGTGAAGTGAGTTTGAACATTACTTCAGTATTTTAAGTATGGAAGTTCAGGGGACTGTCGTTTTAGTTATTGACATTTTGTAAAAAAAAAAATAGTTTTTATTCCATTTTAACGCGCTCGGGTCAGCGTGATACCCCTCTTCATACAAATAGTAGTTCGAGGTCATTGGCGTAACTTGGCGTAACACTACAAAGCCTAAAAATATTGCAACTGAACGTCAGTGTATCTTTCTCTATCTATACTAATATTATAAAGCGGAAGAGTTTGTTTGTTTGTTTGTTTAAACGCGCTAATCTCAGGAACTAGTGGTCCAATTTGAAAAAATATTTTCTTGTTGGATAGTCCATTTATAGAGAAAGGTTTTAGGCTATATAACATTACGCTGTGACCAATAGGCGCGAAGCGTCAGTGAGAAATGTTGCAAAAACGGGGAGACTTTCGTTGCGTGCGCTGCATAAATGGTTTAAGTCGCTTAAGAACCACGCGAACGAAGTCGCAGGAACAGATACTATTATTAAATAAAGTTAAATCTTGAATCTTAACAAGTTAGCGCCGCGTCTCTTCGCAACTGACGCAAAACAAATAATTTGAAAATGTAATCTGAAATACTAGTTCCGATTTGATTTGCCAACATCCCAAACTAGTAGACCAATTAAAATATTTTACAAAAAGTTACACATCTTTAATACGAGTACTATAATCACATGATTAGTACAGGAAACAAGCGTAGCAGTTCTACGAATGGGGTTGCATTTTATTCCTTAAATTACTGTTATTATAGCTAATCGGACTTCTCGGTAAGATGTTTATAGCATTGATATACTTTTTTAATATTACTACATTTAATTAGAGAGTCAAAATATTCAAATATTTTGTACATTGTGCAGTGTGCACCATTGGCAAAGGCTGTTTATCCATCAAACGGTAACCCTAGGCTAATCGGTAAGGATTTGGATCTTCAAAAGCCTAATGTCTAAGTGAAGCCGATTGGAATACAGTTAAAGAACTGGTGTACACTGTGTATCTTAATTTAAAGGTAAATAATAATATTATAAAGCGGAAGAGTTTGTTTGTTTGTTTGTTTAAACGCGCTAATCTCTGGAATTAGGTACTGGTCCGATTTGAAAAATTCTTTTTTTCTTGGTTAGTCCATTTATAGAGGAAGGCTTTAGGCTATATAAATTACGCTGCAACCAATAGGAGCGAAGCGCTAGTGAGAAATGTTACAAAAACGGGGAAAATTATTCACATTTGGGGACTTTCGTTAACTGCGCTACATATACGGTTTAAGTCACTTAAAAACCACGCGAACGAAGTCGCGGGAACAGTTAGTTATTAATATTTGTCAGGCCAAATGTGTGAAATTTGTCAGACAAAATGTGAAGCTGTGAAAATGTTCTACAAAGTTGTTTTATTTTGCTTAATTACATAAGTTAATTGCCCAAAAACTATTTCAGATAAAAGAGCCATAACAATGCTATACGAAAACTTAATATTAACATTTAAAGGTGCGTGCAAAAAATCGGTAAGAAATTGATAAATAAAAACCATATAACAATTCTTACCTTTTTCGGCCTCCAGAATTTTAAAATTATCTCTAATACCGGTCCAGAATAACAATTCCAAAAACTAAATGACAAAATTGCCTTCCTGACTCATAAATTTTCCCGAATTCTGGGCCGATTTGCGAAATTCGACATAACTATCACATAATAACTGTCATGTTCCTGTTGTGTGTTTTTCTACTTACACGGTTACCGTGCTCAACCAACAATCATTTTTTATAACGACGCCCTTAATGATAGGCCTTAAGTCAATTATAACCAGAGGGTCCGGTTGTTTTCGGAAAGTAACAAGCGTATCATTCGAGTTTAAATTTTTGTTCGAACGGTCTGATTTTACCACGAAGTGGAATTCATGGGAATGTAGGGATTTGGAGAGTATACTTAGTTTTGGGGTGTAGGTATGAAACTACCTAGTAATTGGGTACTGCAAGGTTTTTCATTAATGTAAAGCCTTTTGGGACTCGTTTGAATCGCTTTTAATCGCCTAATAACTATTGATTGTTATAATATAGTGAATTATTCAAACGAGGAACAAAAAGCTTTCGGCCTTCCTGGGTCACGAAGGCGAATTAAAACCTTTTAAATATGTATTAGGTATATAAAAGTATTGAATATTTTTCCGTTGTCTGGTACCAGTAACTCAAAATCTTCGGATACTTAGCATGGGTCAGATTAACGTGGAGTGAAGCAACCATATATTATTATTCCTCCGTAGCGCAGTAGTTGAGGGCGTTGGTGCTCAAGCCGGAGATCGCGGGTTTAAATCCCGCCGACGAAACAAAAAAAGTTTTCTGTAATCCTGGGTCATGGATGTGTAATAAATTCGTGTAAAATATAATAAAAATCTTAAATATGACTATTAAATATCTTTCCATTGTCTGGTCCCCGTGACGCAAGTTCTTCCGATACTTAACACGGGGCCAGATTGGCGTGGAGTGAAGCGTCCATACATATTATTATTCTTATATGAGAGCATTCGTAACGTAACGTAACCCATTACAGCATCAGTATAAATTTATAATTTGCTTTAGTGATTTCACTTAGATGCTCTGTGCGTTCTATATGCCTATTATTTTATAATCTTAGAGTATAATATTCACTGTCTGCATTTCCTTAATTAAGACTTGGGTTCATAACAATAACTTACGTGCGTTCAGTTTTATTGTCGTCGTTCTAGACGTGCCAAGTATGTTACGTGTGTGATAAATTCATCAATCCTTTAATGAGTTTGATGAACCTCCTAATAGGTTTAACATCCTTTCTTATTTGTTTCCGGATTTTAAGTTTGTCTATGAAATTGTCGGATTTTAAGTTTTGTAACACCGACGGAACAGAGGGTTGTTATAAGTTTGAAATGTGTGTGTCTGTCTGTGACATCGTAGCTTCTAAATGGATGAACCGATTTTGATCTAGTTTTTTTTGGTTTCAAAGCTGATGTGATCGAGAGTGATATTAGCTATAATTCATCCTCATTAGTTCGCTCAGTACTTGAAAATTCGGTTGTTACTTAATTTATAGTTCTTTGAAAACTTATCCCGGAACTGGCTGATTAACGCTGTGTGAAAGCATTCATAGACAAACAGATAGACCATACCACACCATAGAGTTACCATATAAAGATATAATTGTCACCTATGACATAGGTTTTGTATAGCCTTTAACATAACTCAAACGCTTGCTTACGTTTACAATTTAGCTTAGATTTTTGGTATGTGGACACAATTGACAACAAAGTGTTCGTAACGTTATCGCTTATATAATTTTCCATTCGATAACGTTACGACTTACTGGTAAGTTGTTATCAATGATTCCCGCTGCCAATATGACATAACCAAAAACACGTCCGCTTCTGTTGCAGCTCGTGAGTTCGATTCGCGCGTGTGAACGACAAAAAAAAAGTCTGGTTAGGACAATGCAGGCTCATCGTCTAATTGTACGAATTATGATGATCCATGCATCGGATCGGCATGTAAAAAGTCGATCAAATTTTCTTACCAGTCCTGTCAGGCAGAGAGGGAGACATTGTGACACACTTGGGCACTTTAAATATAATATCCTGCGTATCTGGTTCCAACGAAACCGGCCACCAACACCCAAGTCTATTACCGCTATTTTTATTAATTCATATTGTCATCGTATTATGATTTTTTTGTGTTTATCAGGAAGTAAATAGTAAGTACACATATTACTATCTGCGATACCAGTTGTGGTATTATACAGACATATTATTCTTCATTGTTATGGGCGATAAATTTCCTATAATTAGCATGGTGCGTCACGGCGAGTGATAGTATGATGGAGTGTGTCCCACATACACTATAGAGTGTAGAAGCGCCAATCGGTACATCGGACACACCCACCACAGGCAGCCATTTTGCCTGCGCGTGCGCCGACCTTGATTACTTCATTAAATGTGGCCGCACCAATAATAAATACAGTAAAACGAGAATTCCCTAATTATGTCGAAGAAGTTTAAAAAAAATGTACTTAATTAAACACTTTTAACGTAGCGAATCTAAAATCACAGGCAACCCCATAAACATTTTTCTGTTTTTGGACTTCACCGTGGTGATCAACGATGGCAACTTGAAGGACCCTGAAAAGTAAGAATAGAAGTAACAGACTGTTTTTTTCTAAATTCAAATTTCCATTGACATTATGAGAATAGCAACGAAATCAGTCCACATGTTTCAGTAATCAAACTTATAACGACGACCTGCGTAGCGCAGTGGTTCAGCCTGTTGGCGCTCGACCGAGAGGTTGCGGTTTCGAATCCCGCCGAGGGAACATAAAGTTTTCAATGTTCCTGGGTCATAGATGTGTATTAAATTTGTGTATTACTATAATAAATATCTTAAATATGTGTATAGTATAAAAGTATTAAATATATATTACCGTAGTCTGGTACCTGTAACACAAGGTCTTCGGATAGGGCCAGATTGACGTGGTGTGAAGCGTCTATAGATATTATTATTAAAATTAACACATTATAGTTTTTTCGTCGGGGTCGAATAACCAGTTGGGACATTGCTATCATATTCACCGTTTTAACTTTACCTAAATACCTAATTTTAACCAATCTTGCAAGATCGAGCGCGAAGTAATTATAAAATATCTGTCCGTTCCTTTCTGTTTGAAAATATTTCACCAAAAAGCGTTCAATATTGGTTGTTTTGAATTCCATGTTAGTTGATCATTCATTTAAAAAGCGTTCGACAAAATGGGGGGCAAGTGAAGCCAACAATCATAATAATAATAGCTCCCCTCACCGATTTCGGTGTCGGTAGCCGATTCCAGCCAGCTACGCAGGAGATATTATATAGTGCCCAAGTGTGTGCGCAGTACACAAAGACACTCTCTCTTCCTTTTACTCTTATAACCCAGTGCGACGGTAAACCGACACGACTGGCGAGAGAACAGGCGCATGACCGACTTTTTACATGCCTATCATCATCTTTCTTGTCAGACAATCAGGTGATCAGCCCGCATTGTTCTAACCAAACTTGAGAACAAATTTTTTTTGTTGTTCCAACGCGGGAATTGAATCCACGACCTCCAGGTCCATAGCGAAGCTCAGAGCCTAGACCACGGAGGCACTTAGCTGGTTGTTTGGCTGAAGCCGATAAGAGAGTTGTTGTAGGAACCTCACGCTGATCATTACTATATTGGATGACTAAACTAGTTGACAAGGAATCTATTTATATTAACTCTAATGGATTTCGGTAATGTGATCCTCAGGTTTTTTACATCTGCTTTTAAAGTCATGTTCTAATGTTATCTAACTTTAGATAAAGATTGTGATTGTCTTGTGTTTTATTTGGCTTTTTTCAGTAATACTTTATTATCTACTTTGTAGTAATACTAAGAGAAACAATGTAGTTATGCTCTGTCCTAGTAATAGATACCCTAGTAATAGTAATAGATAGTAAAAGATACATATATACAGTAGTACATACTCGTATGTATCTTCTCTTATATATAAAAATGAGTTGCTGTTTGTTAGTCTCGCTAAAACTCGAGAACGGCTGAACCGATTCGAATGTTTTTCGTCTTGAAATATTCTTGGAAGGCCCGGGAAGTTTTAAACAGTTTCTATGCTCAACGAAGTAGCACGAGTCAGCTAGTTATAATATAAAAAATAGTAGAGAAACTTACATTTTAACATAAAATTCACTAATAGATTTGCACTCTGTATAAATTATTTTACATCTTTAATTTTTTTTTTAATCGCGAAAATTTTTTTGATCATTTATTTTTGAATTAACCGATAAACTATTGATATATTTCTTACTTCAATGCTTATTCCATTAATTAATTAACGGCAGATTAGAAACTAAATTTAATTTAGTTCCTAGTACCTAAAGTGAATAAATTGTGGTAATAATATTGTAGAAGTTATTTTGAAACTAGATTTATTTTAGCCGTCAAAATATAGCCTAGGTCCAATGAAAACAAAACTATAGAGAAGCTTAGAATAGTTAAACCAAGGTTCAGTTTCAACTGGGTTCAGTTCTTAAACCAACAGTTTGCCATTTCAGTTCTAACTCTATTGAGCCAACTTCGTGTGTGAGCGATTCGAGCAACGATCTTAAATAAATTATAGATAAGCAGTGTGTAGGGTTTGCATAACTGGTTGTCTCTCAATCACCTGGATAATATACTATGTACGGAAAGACTTAGAGAGGGGGGCAGTCATACCATGGCGTACTGACTTCCGGACGTGTCTGACATATCACATAATATTATATTAGTTATAGTAGTTATTGCTAGTGGTACACAGAGCCAATTCTTAATGTGCACACAGTGTACCTATTATGTTCACTGATTTAAGCTTTAGCTCAACACATATTTATCAACAAAAGGGGATGGTATTTTTATCGGTGTTTCTTTATTTATTTTCTAAATCTATGTATCATAACCTGCAATGGATTCCTCAGGTTATTAAACTCGTCTTAATCAGGGAAGAATCCACACAGCAAAAATTAAACGCAGTAACTATCTATGCACTCGTATCTAAATGGTCCGTGTAATACTACATACGGTACCTATTGCTCGCCAATTCTATTATCTTCAGTTCTGATTTCACCAACACTTGTTAGTGTTAACGGATTGAATACGCCTTTACATTCTTTAACAGGAAATACGAGAGGGATAAAATGATATTATTATGTCAATGGAGGATTAATTTTAACAAGTGTTGATGAAATATGCACTTACCCGATTTCATTAACGCTTGTTAGTGTTAACGGCTTGTTAAAATACCATGCCTTCTCATTCTGACAGGAAATATGAGAGGGATAACAAGATATTTTATAAAGGACTAACTTTAACATGTGCTGGTGAAATTGGCCATTGTCTTTGCTTGACACGCAACCGTGTCTAGATTTTTATATTATATCGAGACCATAGGAATGGTCGGTTAAAATAACACCAGTGTAGAACAGTAGGTGGTATATCGCTTATTGTTTTAAACCTCGTAGCATTACATTGGGTGACGATGTGTTTCCATTGATATAAGATTGTTTTCATTTATGATTGTTATTTTTAACCCACGACAAAAAAGAAGGGTGGTATAAGTTTGTCATGTTTGTGTCTGTGTCTGTCTGTGGCATCGTAGCTCCCAAAGACCCAATTTTGATCTAGTTTTTTTTGGAAGCTGACGTGATCGTGGACATTCTAATTCATCATCATCATCATCAGTTTACTCATTGCTTGAAAGTTCGGGAGCTAATTAATTGTCGCGCGTCCTACATCTGATTACTCGCCAGTCATGTCGATCATCCCTCCCGCTGTGTTACGAGAGAAAAGAGAGAGATAGTGCACTGTGTGTTGCGTACATACTTGGGCACTATGAATCACTTCCTATGTAACTGGTCTTCCACGTAACTACCCACGTTCCAGTGACCGATAATTAGTAGAGTCCTTTGTGTTACTTTGAGAAATATAGATTAATATCAAAGTAACATATCAGAATATGTAAGGAATAAAGTAAGGTTTAAAAGTAGAAGCGTAAAGTCCTTTGTGTTACTTGAATAAAGTAAGATATACTGATATCAATGCACTGGAATAAAGTAAGGCCTAAAAGTAGAAGCGTAGAGTCTTTTGTGTTACTTTGATATTAGCTTCATCTATATATATCAAAGTTACACAAAGGACTCTTCTAATCATACTCTAGAAATACAGTTTTCAACTTCTAATTCTAAACAAGAGGTATTTTTTTTTACATACGTGAAAAAACAACTACGCTTTGGAACTCGTTAAAACTGGACGTAAAACAATGGAACATTTAATTGCCAAACGTAACTCCGAAATAATTGCAATTATTTATTTGCTCATTGGTTTTTTGTTGGCTTACTGTCTAAGGCCCCAAATCTTCCCTGACGTAAATGCGACTTACAAATACTTATTAACTTGTAATAAGCTTAAGTTTCTAATGAACTCACAGCTACTGATACTCACGATGTAACTTTCTGTGAACTTTCTGAGGATTTTCGGGGGCATAGTCCCTGAGTATGGTTCACCGTAAAATACTCGTTCATGGGCCCGACGTTACAGGCGAGACCTAATGAATCTGCATACTTTGGTTTATAATAATAATATCTATGGACGCTTCACACCACGTCAATCTGGCCCCGTGCTAAGTATCCAAAGAACTTGTGTTACAGGTACCAGACAACGGAAATATATTTAATACTTTTATACTGTACCTACACATATTTAAGATTTTTACTATATTATACACAAATTTATTACACATCCATGACCCAGGAACATTTGAAAAACTTTTTGTTCCCGGCGGGATTCGAACCCGCGACCTCCCGCTCGAGCACCTACGCGATCGACCACTGAGCTGCGGAGGTCGTCGGGACTACCCGACTACCCTAACTTAAATGTTTATCATTTTTATTAACATTGACCATACATTTTTCACCATATTGCAAGTAACATAACATTCAAGTCACGTTGAAAGAAAACCGATAGTTAAATTGAGTGTCCCTCGAGTAACATGCTGTCCTTGTCATTCCTCTAAAGAGCGCAAGTGACAGCATGACTTAATTTTAATAAGCTTTTCAGTATTTGGCCGTGAGAGAGATTATTGATAAAAATTTAAATCAATATGTGAAGCGACTACTAGAAGTACTCATTCGTTAAACTAATACTTATACGTGTGTTCACGTAGCAAGAAAATTATTGTTATAGTCAGGGTCCCCATACATTGTTTTCACTTGATTGGTACCAAGCTAAATTTTCTTAAGTAGCTTCATTTTGATGAGTCTACCAATAATATCTTGGACGGAACTCTCGATTGTTGTAGCTAACAGAATTACCAAGGATACAAAAAATCTCAACTTTCGAGCGTAGGGATAACTTACCACGCAATTTGTAGGACAAGTATGTCTGCCGAATTACATTAATATTTACTAAGTAACGAAATCAGCTGGTCACTAATAATTTAAGATGACCTCGTTATCGATACTGGTTGGCAAGAGGGAACTCATTGATCAAACTATAGATTTTGTAGCACAAATAATTTTTTGGATAATTTTAGATCATTATCTTGAGATTTATAAAAAAAAATATTTTGGAGTCACCAAATTTTCAATAAGATTAATATGTTTTTATGTAGGAACTCAATCGGAAAGAAACAGAAAAACGATAGAAAATTTCGTTAATAACATTAACTATATCCTTGCAACTAGAACACACCTAAAATATACGAAGTAGGCTTGAAACTTTAATTTTTATTGACAAACTTATCGCGACCATAACCCTAACTTTACCACGTAAAAATTCCTCATCCATTGCTATCGTGTCGAAAAATATAAATTTTATAACATTCAGTGATAGGGCAGTAAAAAGTAAAAGACATAAAAACAAAAATAAACAAGGCCATAATTAAACACTTTATACATGCAAAAGAATAATAGAAATTTTTTACAAAATAGGCGCTTTATGGCCTGGCAAGTTTAATAAAGATAATATAAGTGGCAGTTAATATGCAAAATTCCCTGGATAATATTGAAAGTGAATTCATTACAAATAATCAGATATAAAAAATACTTTATAATGATAAAAAGCAGTAGCGAATATAATTCAACGCAATGTAGTTAGCTATTATTATTTATTATTGAATTCACAATCTGTATCACTAAGGCTTGGAATACATTAACCGGGGTCTCCCTGTCCGGAAGAAATTCAGAGTGTTGAAAATATAACTACTTATGTGCCAATACAATATAGTTGAAACTTGAAACACGAGTATCACGCTGTCAAAATATTATTGTCACGATATGAGCGTAATTGTGTGATTCATTATCAACTATGTTTTTTTAAGTGTTATTAATTTTATCCGGAAATCCAGGTTATAATATAGCCTCAGCCTTATTCCCAAGTCCCAATGCATTAGAATCGATTCAACTCCCAAAGGATGCTTTAAGACAATCCACAATATCAGGAGCATTTGATGAGTTGTATTATTAACAAGAAATCGTCAGTCCCTAGGCAATTGGCATCGAAGTTGTTAATATATTTTGTTGAGTGAGTTATTTGCCCCAGTATATTATTTTTTTATTTTACCTTATAATAATGCAGGTAGCATTATTAACAGGCAATCGTCAGTCCCTTGTTATGGAAGTTTTTCTTTAACAAACTGGTTATGTGTGTTAAGTCCTAGTAGGAAAATAATGATGTAGGTTTCTTTGTACTATTGTAACTAAATATAGAAATAATCCTGAAAGGCAAACGAATATGTACAATAAAAAAATATACATCAACAAAGTATTACGAAAAATACATCAAAAGTTGTATTTACATAAAAGCGAGTAACATACTTTCATGTATATTTCTCTCATATTCAAGTAGGTACGTTAAACCGAGCATAGTACAAACGGAAATATGAATAAAATTGGATACCTCATACAAAAAAGGAAAAAATATGAATAGCTTATTACTGCATGACTGGCACAGAACCTTTGTAGAGAAAAGCCTAAAACCCCAGATAACAAACCCAGCATTTCGGCATAATGCTTTTAAAAGTTAATAAAAGGTGCACTATTCGGTTTCCTCATTAAAAATATCACACGGGGAATAAAAAGGCTGGCCAGTATAAATAACTACGACCTCCATATAAATCTTGGTTTCCACTAGGGCTGTCAAAACTCACGCTTTTATGGTGTCATCAATATACGTAATGTAGCAGTATTTATCGTGTTTACACGGGTGTTACGTTTAATGAAGTATCATGTCTCAGTGTTTTACGATCAATTGCGTTGGAGACAACGTGACGATCTTTTTTATACCTTTTCTAATAATAATCTATTAGAAAAATCACCATTAAACAAGACTCTATCGACATGAAATCGTACACAATAATATATCGCAACTAATATAAACTTTATATTGTATTAATAATATGTATATTGAACCAAAAAGTTTCAATGTATTCGTATTATACATATTAAGTTTGTATAAATATCTAACAATTAACAAAATATTTTACCATCTACAATGGTAAATAAAATATTACTAGGTAGGTATAATATAAATATATTTTTCCATTTTTTTTTATTTAATATATTTTTTAAAGTTGACACTTGACACCCCTGAACAACATAGCTCGGCAACCCGCAATGAATACTGGAGTTTTCCCCAACTGTGGGGAACTCTAGTATGGGAATAAAATCCTAAATTTAATCTACGTACAAATACCGCTTAATCTTTTACCATACTGCCACAGGTAAATAAAAGTCTTATAAAATGAACATAAACTATTAATGTCTCTATTTTCAAATGCAGTTTTTTTTCTCTATCTGGTTATTTTGTTTCGGGACTTCGCTGTCTGTCTGTCACCAGTATTAAACGCGATAAGATAAACATTATTATGTTTTTATAGATTATGTGCCGGTACTTAAAAAACAAATAAAATAAAACATAATATTCATGGGAGTCCATAATACAAACGTGAGTTTTAGCGGATTATTATCCTTCCTAGTTGCTAGCCTGAAATACTTGGCCGACACTTCAACATTTAATTAAAAAATCGGTTGCTTCTTTCTCCTTTTTGCAAATGAAAAAGTAAATTTTTATTTATTAGTTAGTAGGTATCTGTCCAGAGGAATGACGATAAACTAGAATGTAGGAAAGTCACCGGTAAAATTTAGTATAATTTAGTTGTAACTGTAGTTGGTACCACTTACCCGTCGTACATTTTCAAATTAATGGTAATTGGTACTGAAAGTAGGGAAAGTTCGTTAATAACCCTTGAATATTTGATATTGCTATTAGGACACCGCTAAGGTCACATACTTTCATTCAGAGTTTATTGTGAATACAGGTCGAGAGATCTTTTAGTTTGAAATTAAAGGTGCAAAAAATAAAAGGGTATAAATGCCCACATCGCTAAGTACATTATCTTTATTTATATTTTTTTAAGTTGTAGTGTTTGTGTAAATGGTGGTCTCATCATCTTGGGCAATACAAGTACTATAACTATATACTTTGGTGGGGGATGCCCCCACTCTAGTATTAGCATCTAGTGAAAGACGTACTTGAGGTTGTTGACGATAGACTGGGCCTGCCCTTTTATATAATTTAGTGCACACTACATAAGTGATAACTTTTTACGGAAGGGTAAACCGCTTCGTTACGTAACGCGTTGCGGCGCTTGTATGTCTTCTCTTTCGTATGACAGCGGCAGGTTTCTCCCCTCAGTCTAACCCTAGCCGTAATAAGTACTTACAAATATGTCAGGCATCCCGAGACGCATACTTTTTTATTTATAGCTAGCTGACCTGTGCTCACTTCGTTAAGCATATATAGTTTTACTACCCTAAATAGTTTTACACAATCCTGAACCCTCAACGTGGAACCCACAACCCTGAACCCGCAACGCGAATTAATTTTTTATTTTATTTATCGATTTGGAATACAAAATATTAATCCAAATAGTTTGAACTTATATAAATGCGGTATTTATAGCATTTCACAATTTTTGTTTTCCATTTGCAAACAATGTTATTACCATGACAACCGTATCCTATAGATTGGTAACGACGGAAAAGATAGCTTTCAGTTTCAAACCCTGGTGACTATTACGTTTATTTTCTTTCTTTTCTTTTTTTTTAATATAATATATCCAGCGCTGATAATGTAGCTTTCTAATGAAAAAAGAATTATTAAAATCGGTCCAGTACTTTTTGAGTTTATTCGTTACATACAAAAATACAAATCTTTCCTCTGTATAATATTGTGTAGATAAAAAAAATGCAAGGGAGGCCGGAGAAATATAGGCCACGGAAAACTGTGTAAAATATTGCTTAATGTTTATTGTAACTTTAATCAGACTAAAGGTGTATCTCGGCTCATAAGACTAGTAACGTACAATTTACTTTATTGCTTATAAGCAGTACAGAAAATAATTAAGAATTAAAAACATTTTTATAACAACCTTTATTATAAGACCCTGAATACTGTTATGTATAGACAAAGTACTCGTCAATAGGAAACAAATTCGATGGTGTTGGGTCCTTTTACCGCGATGTTCCTATGGCCTTCCAGTTCCAGCATCAGATCATGGGCCTTACTCTCCAAACTGATTCGATTTTGATTCAGATTCGATCGTGCCGGATACTCCCAAATAAATTGACGTTTGTTTACTTTGACGTTTGATTGATATGGTCGGGAGTGCAAAAAGTTACGATCTAACGATTTTCTTTATCCTGGTTTGTATTAAATTAATCCGCCATAGAAAATACCAAAAGCCGTTAAAGCGTGCTTGTCCTTTTTATTTTCACACAACGTGCATTCAAAATCAAATTCAATCAGACTAGTGTGAGTGGATTTCTAGTAGGTACACATACGAGGACAGGTATTTGTAAAAATAACATAAAAATGATAGATTGTATTGCAGATTATCATATCCATATTAAAATAACATCATAATGTGTATCTATACTAATATTATAAAGCGGAAGTGTTTGTTTGTTTGTTTAAACGCGCTAATCTCAGAAACTACTGGTCCGATTTGGAAAAAACTTTTTTTGTTGGATAGTCCATCTATAGAGGAAGGCTTTAGGCTATATCACATTACGCTGCGACCAATAGGAGCGAAGCGTCAGTGAGAAATGTTGCAAAAACGGGTAAAAATTAATTTCATTTGGGGACTTTCATTGCGTGCGCTGCATAAACGGCTTAAGTCACTCAAAAACCACGCGAACTAAGTCGCGGGCACAGCTAGTAATAAATATTCCTGATGATGAACATTTTGTAAACCCACACGAGCTAACTAAAGTAATATAGGAATTGTTAAGAAAGTTTCCACTTTAGTTTGTAACACGCTAACCCTCAGGCTGCAACATATTTGTTTTTATATAATTGAGATGTTCATTTTGAAATACCTGTTTGACCTGCCGTGGGTTAAAATATATCGAACTTCTAACTATGCCCTCAGGTTATACGTTCAAGGGCTATTGTAAGGGCCCTTCGCTTTACAAAAGCTTGTAGGGATTAATTAGGTACCATGCGTACTTACTAATTAATAATCATATTATAAGGATTTGTCAAAATTTTCCATGCATTTTCTTTCAAATAAAAAAATGCGTAATATGACGTCATCTAAAAACGTGCATCTTTCCATAAAACGTTGCATCTAAAGGTCAGGTCACTTAAGACAAGTAGAGGGAAGTAGAGAAAGAGGCTTAGGAGATAAAGAACAACTAATAATAACGTTGTATCAACATTCAGAGCTTCGCTCTCGACCCGGAGGTCGTGGGTTCGATTCCCGCGTTGGAACAACAAAAAATGTTGTTTTCAAGTTTGGTTAGGACAATGCAGGCTGATCACCTGATTGTCTGACAAGAAAGATGATCCATGCGTCGGATGGGCATGTAAAAAGTCGGTCCTGCGCCTATTCTCTCGCCAGTCGTGTCGGTTTACCGTCCCACTGGGTTATGAGAGTAAAAGGAAGAGAGAGTGCTTCTGTGTATGGCGCACACACTTGGGCACTATACAATAACTCCTGCGTAGCTGGCCTGGTTTCAATGAAATCGGCTACCGACACCGAAATCGGTGAGGGGAGCTATTATTATTATTAAAGTACAGGACCCTTTCTCTCCAAACTGATTCGGTTTTGATTTAGATTCGATCGTGCCGCGTACTCCCGAATAAATTGACGTTTGTTTATTTTGATTCTCGGTCGATTGATATGGTCGGGAGTACAAAATGTTACGATTTAACGATTTTCTTTATCCTTGTTAGTTTCAAAGCAATCCATCAATTATAACACCAATAGCCGTTGAGATCGAACTGATTAGATTCTCGATTGTGTCGGGAGTAAGCCTGCTTGACCGACAAAAATGGCGATTACCCCACCGAGAAGAGTCTATCTTAAAATTTGAATTCAGAAGCTGGACGCAATGTGTGGGTCCTAATACTCTCTCTGTCTCTCTGGTATGAGTAATTCGCGATATAACGGGTGTAAAAAGAGCAGTCACTATAACTTTGGGATATGATTATACTACCTTGTCTCATTCTAGAAATGTTTTTTTTTTTGACAAGAAATTTAAAAAAAAAATTTTGCTATATGGTTATTTTTGCTACAAAAAAAAATGCTAAAAAGTAAAAAAAATATTTTTTTGGTTTTTGCCAAAAAAAATTATAAAAATATATTTCCAAAATGAGGCAAGGTAGTATAATCGTATCTCAAAGTTATAGTGACTGCTCTTTTTACACCATGTATACTATCTTTCTGAAAATAATCTCCGATAAATACGAACAATTTACTAATAACCGACTTTCTTCCTCGCCGAACCTCGTAAAAATCAACTGCAAAGTAAAAGTGAATAAGTAACACAGATCTAACAGGATAGAGGCACGTCTGTGAGTCAATGCAGCTTCCTAGAACCCCACTCGAGTTTAAACGGCCTAAATATTTGATGAATCCAGGATCAAATGAAATAGCTATGGGATACATCAAGATATCTACTATGTTAACAAGGGTGCTTGTAACGGAATATATTATGAGGCGATCCATATCCACTTATGTCGGTGTATTGAATGGATTTTGCAGCTTTTTGACGTTGTTATCGTGTTTGCGTTTTGCTGGGTGTTGGGAAGCGTTTTTGAGACGCGTGTGAATCTTATTATGTTTACTTAATATTTTTGTGTTTATTAAATTTCAATATACAATATATAAATTTAGAAAACGTATTGTCTTATTTAGTACATTTAAGAAGCAAACAGCTGAATATTTACAGCACGAAATGTAATTAGTTTTTGGGTTGTTTTTTTAAATTTGATCAACTTATTAAAATTATTTAATATTATACTAATTAATTATGAACAACATCCCTAAAAATTTGTTTGTGAATTTATATTGTTAAATAAAACAACGAATGACTGTAATTAAATACCTTACTTTAAGTTTAAATATGTTATCACATATGTGGTAAAATTTTGTCTTTGATGATAATAAATTTCTTAAATCCAAAAAAAAAACCGTGTTAAGTTTAGATGTAGGTATTCATACGTACTAAAAGTACATTCTAACAAATACAATATGATGTTGAACATAACTTTAAACAGATTATGTTTGAACTTAATCTTAAACTAGTTCAAAACATTTAACAAGTAAAACAACATAGCCTACCTATTTTGAAAAAGAAACAATGTTAAAAGTTGCTATCAGTCTTGTATCTTACAACAAACAACTTTTAACATCTTCTCCGAGCTAAGATATAGTAAATCAATTAATTTCCGAAGAAAATTGAACTTCAGCAAGTCATACTTTTCGAAATTAACAGCTCTTTGTTTTAAAAAGTTGGGTCGGAAGATGTTATCAATATTCATAAAGATGTTTCGAGCGAAGCCAAGCAATAGCTTGCACATAAAACCGCAGTGTCGTAGGATCACAGCTGCGATTTGGTGCAATGTTATTTCGTGTGAAACTAGTATTAGTAGTAACGATAGTCGATATAGTGCCTAAGTAATTGGATAATGAACAAAGACTCTCTCTTAGTTTAGTCTTAGGCCCGTATAAATAAAACAATCTCAAACCCAACCTCACTTGAGAACCTATTTGACAGATGAAACAACGATTCGTTTCACTTTTAAAAGTAAACAACATTATCAATGTTACATAGTAATTTAATTTATTTTCTTTTTATACCGTAATATTCATATTATAAATTACAGAAAACATTAAAATAAGTTTAATCTATATTTTTATAATCTTTATTTTTACGTTAAAAAAAAGTATATTGTAACATAAGTATAGTTCTTCATTTTTAAAAGCGAAACGAAACGTTTTTTTTTATCTGTCAAATAGGTTCTCAAGTGAGGTTGGGTTTGAAATTGTTTTATTTATACGGGCCTTAGAACCAAAGGATAACGCAACGAACGGATACGACTACGATACGAGTCCGACTTTTTACATGCCAATCCGTGATCCAACGTATGTATCCTTGACAAACAATCAGGTGACCTATATTGTTCCAACTAAATACGAAAGTTGTTCCAACGCGCAACGAACCCAAGTACTTAAGTAATATACAGGCTGACTTGCGGACACGGAGCGTACTCGGTACTCGATTCCCATTATAAATATGTAATAAAATTAGGTACTTAATTTTTTACCAAATTTTCCTTTAAATAAATGAATCATGGATACTATGAAAATTACGCGGCTAGGCAAGTAGGCATACCTGTGCAGCCGGCGCGGCACGGCGCGGCGGCGTGCGACATCAACGTAGGTAGTATGAGCGCGTAGTGCGTACCTACGCGCGGTGTCCATGCGTTGGGTAAATAATTTAAGCAAGTTTAAGCTACAATTACTTAGTGATTATTTAATATTATTTTTTTCATCTCATATAATAGCCAAATATCACATCCTCAAGTATTGCTCATATCTCACCAGTCACACTGTATATTTTTTTATAACAATTCAGTATTATAGGAATTATTTTAAAATCATCCGTGATTATTATTCTTTCCCGTAGGTGCCGTAGGTGACAGAGGAAATATAATATACACGGAAAGGGCAGGAGCGTTTTCGAAGACATTCATAATTTAACTGAAAACTGCGTAACGAGTACATACCAAGCGTGGCGAGTAAAGGTTAAATGACGATTATAAAAAATATTACGACGAAATATAGAAATATTTGCAAATCTAATAGGTAAGTATAATATAAAATTTTCCATGTCACAATGTTAGTTACCGTAGGTACTCCGAAACGGCTTTACCAATTTTTGACAAATTTTATACGCGTATTCAGTAGGTCTGAGAATCAGCTACTATCTATTTTCCATACCCCTATGTGATAAGGGTTTTTCACACTTAATTTTTTATTTTATTTTTGGACGAAATTATTTATTTTTTTATAATCTGGCATTAAAAAATACAACCCTAAATTTTTATCCGAGTTCCGCGTTGCAGGTTTCGCGTTGCGGGTTCCGCGTTGCGGGATCCGCGTTGCGGGTTCCACATTGTGGATTCCGCGTTACGGGTACCGCGTTGCGGGTTCCCCGTAGCGGGAGGTTTCCTTGATGTAATTGGATTTGATCACAAACTGTTTGTATGTATGCACAACGAAGTGGGTCAGCTAGTTAATACATAAAATTAAAAAAATAATATAAAACAAGAACATTATTCGTGTGCTGCCTGTGAATTGATTTGTAATTTCGTACGATGTTCGATTTCCACTTCTTCATATTTATAGTGCGACGCCGCTGCTTAGTGTACAAGCCCATAAACAAAGCTACAAGGAACCTCTTTGAAAGAGCACTTACTTACTCTACGATCATAAATTTCAGTTTGCAACTTGCACCAGTATAACATTTGATCAATAAGCGTTTTGTATGGGTTCTATATTTGCAAGCTAATATGGCATATCAAAACTTTGAAGCCTGCCAACTTAATATTAGCTACTAGTTTCCCGTGAAACATAGATTACTATTTTATAGATGTGGCTTTTTCATTTATAGCTTAAAGTATAATAATGGGTAAGTAAAGTATATTTTATAATGTACCAAAATATTTTAAGATTCTTTCTGTGAGAAAGGTCTTTTATTTTCTTTACCGAATCTCTTTTTGATTATCGATTAGAAAAAAAATACACTTTGTTTAATTTCCTGAAAAGTACATAAAATTCTGAACTGTAAAACTTTTTATTAAAACGGCTTGGTTACCGGTAATTGTTAAAAATTCTTTACTTGTTCAGTAAACAAGCTTCACTATATTTGAGCATGACTTATTGTAATAAACTAAAGGCGAAGTATAAATCTGGTACTTAACAAAGAAATTTCACATTTCTTCACCAATTAATTTGATATCAGTCACAGCATTTTATAAAGAATTTTCATGCTGAATGTCGTTACGATTTATTTTTTATTAGTCTCACTGACTAGAGTAAATAGCGAAATAAGTATTGTTGTCTAGTTAATCTTCTGTCCTTATCCTATGATAAGATAAGATCCAGATCTATATCTGGGGGCACTTTAGTGCC
Source organism: Celastrina argiolus (assembly GCA_905187575.2). Classification (NCBI taxonomy): domain Eukaryota; kingdom Metazoa; phylum Arthropoda; class Insecta; order Lepidoptera; family Lycaenidae; genus Celastrina; species Celastrina argiolus. The sequence goes on from LR994589.1 coordinate 11,878,942, forward strand.
CCCGCCAAGTTGAGCACGGTTGTAAGAAAGAAAGAAAGAAAGAAAAAAAACATTATTTTCTTGTAACAGTTCAGGCCATTTTCGAACCCCTATAACTGCTTTGTGGATAAAACTAGAAGCCTTTTTTTTAGTAACCAAGCAAGCATTATATAAGCACGGTACATTTTAAATTTTACACACATGCACTAAACAATCTGATTTAATATTTATCACTTGTGAGATAGATAATATATACATTGTGTTTTCATGCGATTGCCAAGTAAGTACTTATTTATTTAAAACATGAAAGATTTTTCATAGTATTGATATAATCACTATAAGATGTTGATAGACCGACCAACGACGACAACTAAGTAGTGAGACTTGGCATGTTTTACAAGTTATGTTTTTGAAGCAATTGTTTTATTCTGAAATACAGATAATAATATTATAATTATTGCATAATATACGGTAATGACGTGATGGAATGTGTTATGTACACCTTGAGTAAGAAACAAATATTATTCACTATTAACATTATAATAATAAATTAAGGCAGATAACTATACGTTTAATTAAGTTATAATATTTTTTATCTCTCTTTAATCTTAAAATTTTATTATCAAAGAGACGTCTCAATTGTGTCTTTGTTACACAACATCTTATTTGTAAATGACGCAGTATGTGTGAAGTGTCATTATTATAACAATGCCTTTCGAAAGTACGGGTGGCCGTTATTTTGAATTTGTAGGTGGGCCCTTGAAGTTGAACAAAATGACCCGTAATTTTCTTGTTAAGCCCGAAGAGACCTCAAGTAATGATCTAGGATCATAAACAATAAAAAACTCCATAGACTTCAATATGGTTTTTTCTTTGTTTTCATTGTAATTTGGATGATTTATCTGTTGAATCGTATCGAATAGATTACAGGGTAATTTTGTGTTGAGATCTCAGATCGTTTGCCACGGTGCCACATGATCGTAGGTTGTTGAGCTTATCATATTGCGGAGTTTAATAATATCCTACAGCGACATTTTGGTTGCGATTACGAATTGTCGATTAATAATATATTATTACTAGCTGATTCGTGCCCACTTCGTTGAACATAGAAACCGTTTAAACCTTCCCTGGACTTCCACGAACATTTCAAGACCAAAAATAGCCAAATCGGTTCAGTCGTTCTCGAGTTTTAACGAGACTAACGAACAGCAATTCATTTTTATACATAAAATTATCAACGTTTTAACTGTATGAAAAAGTAGTATTAATTTCAACTTTGTGTTTATGATTTATTAATTTGTTTTATTGTGTGTTGTTAGTTGAAAAATATTAAAACAGAAAATTATAAAGTTACTTTGCAATAACGCTCAGCATCTTTTGTTGCTCGCATGTCATATCTGTAGATATACAAATCTGATCGGCACCCCTTTCAAACTATTTAATTAAAATCTATTGGGTATAATCAGATACCGTACGAAACTATGGAGCGTATTAGATTAAAATATTTGGACACTTTGATCCCTGCTCGGATGTTAACCTAACCATAATCTCTACTATTTGTAGTTATTAACAGGGATGTTAGGAAGCTCCGTAACTGAAACTATCGGACATCCGATATAAAATAATATCTGTAACCGTAACCGAATCCGAAATGAAAGTTTCGCTACTGTAAAAAGGAAACCAACAATTTATCTCGAAATCCATTTATAATACAGCCATTTGTCGTTTAATCTTATACTTATCGTTTTATTTTAATTCCGTTGATGTTAATATTATGTACCTAATTAATTGTAACCTAACCTTGTATTACATTTATTTCATTCTTAAAAATATATCATAATGAACTTTAAAACATTTGAAACTCATGAGTAATAACTGTAACGGCCACTTTTGGTGGTATTTATAAGAGTATACAGTAGAGGATTTAGAGCTGTAATTAAATGCCAATAAATTAGTTTAACTATTTACTTAAAGTTTGAACCGATAACTGTTTTTAATAAGATCTTTGTGTCGTTGTAAAATTTATTTTAAAAAGAGTGGCGCTAGTTGCGGTTATTCCTCGCCTTAACTTCCTCACCGTGAGTAGTGACAGAAACTCGCATTAGGCTCACTGAGTGATTCCGATGTTTTCAATTAATACCATTATTATTCGTGATAATGGAACTGGCAAATTCCAATATCGATCTTTTGAATCTAAATTCAGCCTGTAATATTAATAAGTGATACTTAAGGGTATGTATGAGTCTCATATTATGTATAGTTTACTGTGAAAGTATTAGCGCTGAAAGAGTTACTTTTTTTAATTAGGTACTCTATGGGAAAATTTATAATGTTGGGTCATTTCGCATAGAAATATAAAATAGGAATTCATGCAACATAATATCTGTAATAGCTTTATTTACGTTGTTTATAATAGTGGTCACTGGTCATCAAAATAATGAAAACACGACGATTTTAATCGAACCATCTTTCGTTTGTTTTCTATTCGATGGCTCCATTCTGGCCGCGGTAAGATAAACATTGGCCATTAAAATAACATTCGACTGCCTTTTATATCGGGTTTCTCATTGTTCCCCGTCCCAGCCCATTACAGTACAGTCACATACAAATGTACCTGGATACTAAACTGAATTAGAAAAGGATAGTACATTGATTAAGAATCCATGTATAATTAGTAATATTATTAAAGAAAATAATTACAGAATATACTAACAATATACTCGCCCCGTATTATATTGTAATTGTTTTCAAAAGGAGTCAAATTGTATATTCTGGTTTATAGGTCCAATCAAAATCTGAGTCAGTAAAAGTTTACATTTAGGGAGATAACTTTTATCATTTGTAAGTTAGTGGTGAGTACAAAGTAGAGACTAGAGAAAGACTTTTGTTCCAAGTTCTTGCATGCGTAGCATAAACACGCAGAAATATGTTTTGTCTTCACATTAAGAGGAAACCTCACGGGTGAAGGAAATAGAAAATAGGTACTTATAAAATCTATTGCTGTCTCGCAGAAGAGAGCTAGTCCGCACTAGCACGATAGAGACAACTGCAGCTCAAACTGAAATTACCTGTTAAAAGTACAAGAAATCTACGTTTGGAGGATTCCTGTTTCCTCCTCCAAAACTTAACCGATTTAGATATTTTGGAACGAAGTTCCTTATCGCGCGTTGTAAAAGGGGGCTAGACGGAAAAAATTCTTACGAAAAGTTGTCACGACACTTTTTGCTATAGTAAGCTATTGTAAGCTGTGCGGCGTCGCATGTTTCTCTGTCTGTCTCTCTCTCTTATAGAAAGCAAGCCAGATATTTTCATTTCTATTTCGCATTGAACAGTGTGGTGTTGCGACGATTATTTTTGTTGAGTGTATACAGGTTTTTTGTAAATAATCAAAAATAATAATAATAATGAATCCTGACAGTGTTTCTGCACAAGTCTTCGTTCCATCCGGGTGTCCCTTGACACCTCTCAAGTTTTTTTTTCATTATGAACTAAAAAAAGGCTTTAGCTAGGTTCCTATGTTTTGATTTTATTGTATAATGCAGTCCAATTTGTTTCCTGGATGTTTAAAGACAACGAAAAGTCTGGTAATTTTTTTCATATCAAATTATTAATATATTAAAAAAAGGAAAAATAGGGACGTACAAATAATATACATAGATATTCAGGAAAAAAAATGTTACTCTAGCGGCTTTATCCAGGGACAAAACAGGAAACCCGTAGATCCCAATTTTTGTATGGAAAAAACAGGCCTGATATTTCCTCTTCATAGATAATTGTATGGATAAAATTACAAATTTATTTCATTAACATATCATTTTGTTTATTTTTTTGTAGAGAGAAACGATTTCTATGTAGTCATGCTGGTCTTTTGCACTCTGTGACTTCCAATTTATGGCAGCAAATTTTATTTTAAAATAATAAAAATTATGAAACTAATATTATAAAGACGAAATTTTTTAATGTATGTATGTATTTTTTACCACTTCACGTGCAAATAGCTAGACCGAGTATCATTAAATTTTGTATGTAGGCAAAGCAAAATACCATTGTTGGTTAAAGCCGCGTATATAAGTTAGTTCAGATATATGTAAAAATATACATGTAATAAAATATTTTTCCTGCTTTAGCAAAATATCCTAAATCCCTCCACTTTGTTCTATCAAGTGCTTATGTAGTCCATGTCATTTTCATTTGATGTAAAAGTCAACACTCAAAAATTCGCTCGAACTTCACACCCCTAGCATGAGTCAATCTATTATTTCAATCGCACTGTTGATTTTACTTATAAGTCGCCAGTTATATATTTGCCCGCTTCGCTTCCCGTCCGAAGTTGACGATAGACGCTCTGATATATCGATGAGATTATGCGTCATATAAGGCGGTGCACAAATTTGCGATCAAAATATAGTGACAGCTGAATACTGACACAATATAAAATTAAAATATGTACTGTGACATTGACGGCCTGTAAATGAGGCCTTTTTTAATATTCTCAATCATGATCAATCAAAGTAACAGCCACTAATAATAATCATTTTAGCTATAGCAGTGCCTGGTTCTTCTGCAGAGTGAAGCCCTAGTCTATATAATTGGTAGTTATTTGAATAAGGGTATCTAAACGGTAGGGTCAAGGGTGTAAGTGAAGCTGATAGGAATTGACTTATAGGCACCTCACGCCAATTGGATATGTTATATTATATTTAGAATTAAATTACACCCAGACACGTAGATATAGAATTGGAATAAATAAACAGTAATAAAAAAACAACATTAAATGGAAATTAACGAGCGTTTTTCGGAAACTCAACAAAAATAGGTTATCATATTTTCAACCCCAATTCGCAGACAGGCACCAGGCAGCGCACGGCTTGCAACCCTGAGTGCGTTCCTAAACTCTCACTTAGGAGATTCCCACATATCCCGGTCAACGTCCCCAATCTTTAGGGAAACCCTAAAAGATTTTCCCAAGTAAAAAAAAAACAAAAACAGGGGGGCACGAGGCTTGCAGCCCTGAGTTCCTTACCTCACACTCAGGACAGTGCCACATATCCCGCGTTCCCCATCAGTCCAGAATCCCTAAAAGACGTCCAGTCAAGAAAAAAATAAAGACGGCGTGCGGTGCCGTATGTAAGTGTAGTAAGTAACTCGCAACGGCGTAAACGAATGAATCGCACGTGTGCGGGCGCCCTTAAATCTGTGTTTATTCAGTTGCAGGCCATCGCGCGTATTAGTGAAAATTAAGAGGACGCCGAGCCCCGACTCGAGAGTTACAATAACAACGAACAAAAACAGGACATAAGTGACACCAACGAAAATAATTGCTTGAGAACTATTCACTATAGATATCATAGAGACTGACAGACATAATGACTGCTTTAAAAAGTTCATTGTTTTAAATAATATTATGTTATTGCTATATGAAGTCTGCCATCTGTTAAATCTATCATACCTAAGTCTTTAAAAATTATACAATATTTTATGATGAATATTAAAAACAAATCAGATCATTAACGAAGTAATCAGTATAGATACATACATAAAAAAACAGCCGACTCGAAAACCTCCTCCTTTTTTTGGAAGTCGGTTAGAAATAGAGTTTTTCAATTAAATAATATGTTCTAAGCTAATTAGTGTAACTACATCTTATCTAGATAATTATATTGGAGGTTAGTATTACACTGTTTGTAGAAATCTGATTAACCATAATAATGATAAACTATACAAGGTTTAAAAAGAACAGTTACTATTACTTTAGGATGTGATTATTTTTGTCATTCTAGATTTTTTTTTTGGTTTTTGCGAAAAATATACCTATATTAAAAATACAATTCCAGAATAAGAAAAGGTAGACAATCATGTCCCAAACCGACTATTCTTGTTTACATACCTGTATAATCAGACATTTAACAAAAATACCAAAACAAGTATTACGATGAATAAGGAAACAAGTCTGAAATTGTCAACATTAGAATGCAATGTTTTAATTCCCCGCTACAGTAAAAACAGTAATGACTTTATCTCCATATTTTAACATGAAAACGTCAGCGCCCTAACAAATTTGCCTTAAATAAAAATAAAAGTGATATTATAAGACATCTGCATATCTTTTAACACCGTTATTACTCGCGGGAGTGACGCTAAATGTGCTGGTACTTTTGTTTCAATACGAGTTACGAGTTTATATCTAAATTTATTCGCAAACTTCTTTTTCTGGGTTCCGTAACGACTCAGTTGTTAACTAATTTGTGTTATACTAATAAATAGTTTATGTAAACACAAATTAGTTAACAAGTCGTTAAGATAGTTTTCTAGTTTCGAAAATCACATTGTAATAATTATAAAAACATTAATATTATTATTTATTTAACATCTCAGTTTCAATACCTCTGTAATAGTCATGATAATACCCTGCGTTCTTCAAGCAATGCCCTTCTCCTATGTCCTTCTCATACTTCTAGTCTTAGCCATTCATCCTTCCACATACAGGCTATAATTCTTCTCTGGAATGATCTCCCTTTGGAAATCAGATTGTCTTCAACCAGAGAAACTTTTAAACGGAGGGTCCGTCAATGGTATCTTAGTTTTTTGGCAGAAACCTAATGAATACATGGTGTAAAAAGAGCAGTCACTATAACATTGAGATACGATTATACTACCTTTCCCCATTTTGGAAATGTATTTTTTTTATATTTTATTTGTCAAAAACTAAAAAAAAAATTTTTTTACTTTTCACCATTTCTTATTTTTTGGTCGCAAAAATAACAATAAAGCAAAAAATTTTTTTTTTTAATTTTGTCAAAAAATTAAAAATAAATACATTTCAGAATGAGAAAAGGTAGTATAATCATATCCCAAAGTTATAGTGACTGCTCTTTTTACACCCGTTATATCATCGTCTTTATTAATTGTAGTATTAAATATTAATTATAAATAGTGTAGTATTTACTATTTACAGTGTATAATGTATATATAATATAAAATTATGTATTTATGTTATAGTATAGTATGTCTATACCTTTTATAGCCTATACCTTTAATTTGTATGATTAGTATATTGTATAATTATAATATTATAGTATATTTAATATATTATATATTTTTAAAATTCATATTATATAGTATTTATATTAGCATTATATTACGTTTAGTTTAATTTTATTTCTTTTATCCTTGCACAGTATTTCTCTCATCGTTTTGCAGCATCTTCTCGTTTTTTTTTGTCTCTGCATCACCCTATGGTTGACTGGTAGAGAATGCCTCTCGGTATTAAGTCCGCCATTGTACGTTGTGCAAAAAGTGTACATAATTAAATAATAAAAGTTGTTCGGTTGATACGATTAAAATTATAAGTAACAATATTAACTACTTGTCTAAAAACGATTTTGACTATGGAAAATATTTCGCTCGCTTTCGTGATTCGATTTTGAGTTTGTATTTAAGTTTATTTATTAATATTAAAAGTAATGGGTTCTAGTTTCTAAAATTAGTTATATTTCCAAAATAATTAGGCTAATATAATATTTTCGTAATTTTTTATTACTACTTAAGGATAATGAATCATAAGCCACACTTAAAAGACGATACAGTTGTAAATTTTAGTTGGTTTTGGTTTTTATGTCATAAAAACCATACTAAAATTAACAACTGCCCAATATTTTATACAAAATTAAGACGCGTCAGAATAATCAGTGCATAATGTGAAGTTATTCCTTTCTTCGTAGTATTCCTTGCGTTGGGCGCGTCAAATATAAATAATCACTTACCTTATGCCGTAGACCCATAAACTTAATACCCTCATATTAATATTTATTAATATGTGAATGTCCCGTACATTGTAAAGGCATGATATGCTAACAAAAGTTTATAGCACAATGCGGTCCGTGGGCTACTCTTGATTCTCGAACACGATTGCCAAGTGTATTCGAGTTATAATATCCAAATCGTAAAATAAGTTTTCTCGTTATCCTTCTTTTTGATACGATTGGCTATCTATACTAATATCATAAAGCGGAAGAGATTGTTTGTTTGTTGAAACGCGCTAATCTCAGGAACTACTGGTCCGATTTAAAAAATTCTCATTTTATTGGATAGTCCATTTATAGAGAAAGGCTTTAGGTTATATAACATTACGCTGCGATCAAGAGCGAAGCGTCAGTGAGAAATGTTGCAAAAAGGGGAAAATTATTCACATTTGGGGATTTTCGTTGCGTGCGCTGCATAAACGGTTTAAGTCACTCAAAAACCACGCGAATAAAGTCGCGGGCACAGCTCGTTTTAAAATATATGCGAAAATGTCAAAGAGATAAAAGTTACACCCCTAACTTAGTCATTCTAAATTACGAGCGAAATACTTATTGCATATTTTTGGCGAATCAAGGTGTTAATTTTGCAAGTAATTAGAGTTAATTAAAGACATTAAAAATCTTAAAAAATTATATGCCTACCTGATAATACAAACATACAAACTATGATCATCTAAAGCTTTACAAAATATCTGTTTTCAATGAAATTAACATTTCGATTGTAAGTCGAATCGAATCGAAAATAAATGGTAAGATACCGTTATTGTTGTAGGGTTATTTTATTTAGTGTGATGAGGTGCATTTTAATTTTATGCTTTCCTCCCTAATGATGTTGAGAATTTTTAAATATAAATAGCTAACCGAAAATAATACTTTTAATAATTTCTACACTTTGCAATATTTTGTTGGTTGTGGTTGAATAAGTTTTGCTGTAACTCTTGAAAAGAAATGCTACTTATTTCTATCCTGTTATGATAGAATAGAAATAATATTTGTTTTATTTCTCATAAATTACAATTGAACACAGGATATAGAGAAGGATAGGGATTACTATTCAATTTTGATTTTCTAGATCTTACAGTTAACCACTATTAAAGATTTCCTTTTATTATTATGTAAACAAATAAGAGTAAGTATATTGAAATATTTGAAATATATACTTACGATTTACAAACAGTAGATAAACTATAATTTAGATGTAATTAAAGATCAAGAAATCAGAACCGGCGTGAAAGATGAAAGCGATGCAAACGAAATATCGACTTGCCGGAATTAGCTTTTCACGAATCAGAAAATCCGTAATATGATAGAACGTTCGAGTTCTAGAAAGTTTTCGAACGAATACACGAATTCGGACCTTACTGCATCGACTTAAGAGCTACGGGGTGTCGTTAGTAGACCGGAACATTGCTCTTTTGGGATGATTAAAAGGGTGAAGACTGTTTTATGTTGCAATTAAGGTTCTTCCTTTGAATTCCTCTGCGATAGTGACGTGATTATTTTGAATGATTTCTCTATTATACAAGTTTTTAGCTTTGAGAGATTAATAGAGATCTTAGAAGTTATAAATGTGGTCGTAAAATATTTTTATTGGATAGCGAATGTGCAGTTTGTCCCAAGGAAGTCGAAAGTTCCGATTCTGTATTTATAATATCCATTCTTAGATCGCCACGAATCGTAAAATGGTATTTTTATTTATATTAACACGCAAAGCAAAATTACGCGTATGAAATTTCCAACACTTACTGCTATTTTCAACATGTTATGTCAAAGTTAATCCTTCATTAAAAATCATGTTATCCCTCTTATACCTATTTCCTGTCAATGAATGAGATGGCATGGTAACAAGCCGTTAATACTAACAAGGTTGGTTGAAATCGGGAAAAAAACACTAATATAAAACACTAAAATAAAAAAAAAATAACAACACACGACCTCACTAACACCTAACCGACCTAACTACCATGCATTTGTATAATAATAGTATTGTCAATTTTTTTTTCAGATTATATAGAAAACATCTACAGAATTCTAAATCTACATTGCTTTAATGAGAATCTAAAACGAAAAAGAACCTTAAAATGTAAAAAATAAATGGTCGAATGTCGACCAGTGGTGAGCTCTAGTGCGCAATGTGTAAGTCCTGATAAAAAATCATGTAATTTTACCCATTAACCCACTAACATTAAATTCACTTATTCCCCTTATTTTCAGGTTGGTAACATTAAATCACCCTCCTATTAAAATTTACCTGCTACCCCAGTGTTGCCAGCTAGCGTGATCATTTACCATTTAACAGCCGGGAATTAATAAAAGTGTTAACATTTCATTGATTTATATTCAAATAATTAAATTATTTTAACTTACAGCACCCTATTGTGCTAGAAAATTTATTACCTACAATTTTTACTTGCGACTTAGTTCGTAAATATATCCACTACATTTTGCCTCAAACTTATCGAAACTTTTTTAAGCATATTTTATATACTCATGTATATTTTATTTACATGTTTCTATACTTACACGCAACAGTTTCGTTATAGTCGATATCATCTAACAGATAATGTTATTCTCATAAACTTAATAGCAAAGCATTAAATGCTGTAGAAACTTCAAAGGTAATACACGAAGGCAAACGATGAATGCGTTAGTCGACGACCATAATATTATATGGCTCAAAAGTCATTTGTTATACCTACATACACATCAAAATTAGTGTTAGTACTTACCTATAGTTTTTCCATGCTGTCACAATTTTTCTATTATTGTAATTATTAATGTTACTCGTATCATACATTTTATAATATTATTATTAAGTGTTGTAAATTTATTTATTTTATATATACTTATATTATTTAAATGTGTATAATGTACCATAATATTATTATGTTTATGTATATATTACCTATAATACATTATATTACATTACATAATATATTTAATGTATTTATTAATATCTATTGAATTTAGAATTATTCCTACGTCCGATATCTCGTTTGGAATGCATCTACTTTACTTTTATCTCTAAATCACCTAAAAGGTTGACTGGTAGAAAATGCCTTGAGGCAAAAAGTCCGCCTATGTACAAAATGTGCATGATGTATAAATAATAAAAATAAAAATTATCTGTAGGGTGCTGGAGAAAGAATAGCACCTCTCCTATTTTTTAGTGGGTGTCGCAAAGGCGACAGAGGGAATATACTTATATATCCGGAAATTGGAAGCAGCATTTCCACGGACATTTTGAATTTTGTGCAGCTACAGCGAATAATAACTATGGGCCTGCTTATGATAAATCCATTCTTGTCAAGTCGGTTAATAGTTGACTTCAATACGATAATTGGGTTTCAACAGGCTGAGTGTGTTTTCACTGCTCGTAGTGAAGAAGGTAACGGCAATTTGCTTGCAACGCAAATCAAAACAACGTGGCAAATAAGTAATAAATATTGCGGACAAATTATAGTTTTATAACTTACTAGCTGACCCTTGCCCACTTCGTTGAGCATAAAAACAGTTTATGATGAAATTCAACTAAAAAAAACAACCCCTAACTCGGGAACGCGGAACCCGCAACGCGGGAACCCGGAACCCGCAGCATGGGAACCCAAAACCCGCAACCCGCAACGCGGGAACCCGGAACCCGCAACGCGGGAACCCGGAACCCGCAACGCGGGAACGCGGAACCCGCAGCATGGGAACCCGAAACCCGCAACGCGGGAACCCGAAACCCGCAACCCGCAACGCGGGAACCCGGAACCCGCAACGCAGGAACCCGGTACCCGCAACGCGGGAACGCGGAACCCGCAACGCGGGAACCCGGAACCCGCAACGCGGGTACCCGGAACCCACAACGCGGGAACGCGGAACCCGCAGCATGGGAACCCGAAACCCGCAACGCGGGAACCCGGTACCCGCAACGCGGGATCCCGGAACCCGGAACCCGCAACGCGGGGACCCGCAACCCGCAACGCGGGAACCCGGAACCCGCAACGCAGGAACCCGGAACCCGCAACGCGGGAACGCGGAACCCGCAACGCGAGAACCCGGAACCCGCAGCATGGGAACCCAAAACCCGCAACGCGGGAACCCGGAACCCGCAACGCGGGAACACTGAACCAGGAACCCGCAGCATGGGAACCCAAAACCCGCAACGCGGGAACCCGGAACCCGCAACGCGGGAACCCGGAACCCGCAACGTGGGAACCCGGAACCCGCAACGCGGGAACCCGGAACCCGCAACGCGGGAACCCGGAACCCGCAACGCGGGAACCCGGAACCCGCAACGCGGGAACCCGGAACCCGCAACGCGGGAACCCAGAACCCGCAATGCGGGAACCCGGAACCCGCAACGCGGAACCCGCAGCATGGGAACCCGAAACCAGCAACGCGGAACCCGGAACTTGCAACACGGGAACCCTGAACCCGCGACGCGGAACCCGAAACCCGCAACACGGGAACCCGGAACCCGCAACGCGGAACCCACAACGCCAAACCCTTCCGTGAACGTTGCTGGTTCTGCGCTGTCAAATGGAATAAATAGTATCCCATGTCCGTCTACTGGCTCTAAGTTACTTCCTCACCAATTTTCAACCACATCGATAAAGCCGTTCTTGAGTTATAAATAATTTAACTAACACGACTTACTTTAATACAAATAGCTGATGTATAGATGGAACTAACATAAGCTAACGCCCGGTGAATGCTCCCGTCACAGTCGGTCCAGCCGATTCGGTGATCATTAGTTAGATAACGATGATGATGATGATGATGAAAAGAAGCCTAAATGAATCCTTATAACTTTAGCTATCTACCAGTGAAAGTCTCGTTAAAATCGGTCCAGCCGTTCCAGAGATTAGCCGGAGCAAAGAGACACGCTAACAGACAGACAGACATTTTTTTTTAATTGCATTTTCGTTTTCAGTAGCAAGAAAAAAAAAGACAGAACAGACAGACGTTAACTTCGCACAAAGACAAATGACGACAAAAGACATAGTGGCGTCTTAACATGACGTTTTCGATTTTTTTTTTATTGTTCGTGAATTATGACCATGGATCTAACTCCTTCGATCTGATTTTTAAATTAACATTTATAATATATTCTTATTACAACTTATAAGTTAAGTACTTTTTTTTATTGTTGTTAAAAGATTAATCGTTTTTTTGAGTAAGTCTCAAAAAAACGATAAAGTGTTTAATAAGAAAAAGTGTTAACTGACGTAACAACAAAAAGAAAATATTTATTTTATTATGTCGTCGTTACAACGTTACGTCGCTCATTTTTGATAAACTGTCAAATGTTACCTATTAAAATGACCCGACTATTTATTAGTGGTGGACAAATAGTTTAATGAATCCAAATAGTTTAAGTTTATGTTAAAACGTTATTTATAGCATTTTATGATTTTTATTTTCCGTTTGTAAACAATGTTTTTACCATGACACCAGTGTCATATAGACTGGCAACGACTTAAATTGATCGAGTCCAGGTTCAAACCCCGTGTGACCAATACGTATATTTTCTTCTTTTTTCTGATTTTCTGCTTATATTTTTCAACATTTTCTTTCATAATAACCTTTTCATGACAATAACGAACATACTGTAAAAAAAACATTTGCAACAGCGAAAGTATTTTTCATATTGGTTCAGTGGTTTCAGAGCCTATTCCATTCAAACAAACAAACAAACAAACAAACAAACAAACAATCAAACGTTACCTCTTTATAATATTAGTATAGATTTACGGTAAGTAGGGACAAAACATTAAAAGTAGAAAGCCTTTTTTTGTAACTCAATATTATGTTGGTGAAAGGTGAAAGACTAATATTATATACTAACACAATGTCAGCTGCGGTGTCGAGGGCCAAAGCAAAAATAATTTAATTTTTGCTTAAAATTTAAATCCAAGTAGTACCTTAGATTTACTTTAGTATTAAATATATTTATGTGTAAACATCAATTAAAATAACATTCAAAATATTAATATGTGAAAATTTTACTGCAGTAAGAAAGGAACGTTTGGTCACATGTGGGCAGGTTGAGTATACATTATATATGTCGCAGTCATCTGGTTGAATCTGCTATTTAATTGAATGACTAGCGCGTTCATTGAATCCTGTTTTTACCAACACATTTTAGAATCCGAGACTGTCCTAGTCTCGGATTTAATATTTGAGCCATTTAATATTTTATTTTTAAGCTTCAAAATTTCCGAATGAGTACTATTATAACGCATATATAAGTAAATTAATCAAAAAGTATATCAACACATTGCTAATTGTTATCTGTACGAGCTGTTTGACGTCATTAAGTAACCGCACTAGTCATTCAATTAAATAAGCAGATTCAATGAGATGACTGTGACATATAGACGGTCTACACAGACTCTATAGTCCTCTCTAGGTAATACCTCTATAGGTAATGCAAAACAGGTATCAATGCAATCTACACAGCCGCGGAAATCTCCATTTCATCAAGGAATTATTTGAATTGGATTATTATTTAAGTGAGCATTACCTTCAATTGTCCAAATCGTATGGCGTTTTGTTTTGGAGACAGCCGGAAACGGATGTAGAGGGAGACAGAATAATAGCCGTCGGAAATGGTCAGGCATGGTGTCTTACTTATTTCTCTTATACCCTGGACATAAGGGTTGTACACGAATTTAGGTTTTAATAGCATAGACGTAAGTCACAAATTGGGTGCTAAGCTTAACACAAAAGGCTGTTTGATACCAGTTTTAAGTTAGACGAACAAGTTGTAGACAGGACAATATTTTTAGGAGTTTTAGTATCACTAGTAGCAATAAATTGCAGAAATCTTTAGGTTTAGGTTTAAATATTATCATGAAGATATCATGAGAAACTCATAGACTGACTCTTGAAATTATCAAAGAGAAAGGAAGGAACAGATATTAAAAAGTCGTATGTCAACCAATCGATGTCTTTGGTGAATTAACTGTGGAATTTTAACCAGTCTTGCAAGTGTGAGCGTCATGTAATTATAAAATATCTACCCTTCCTTTCTCTCTGATAAATTTTCCATCAAGCAGCATGCAAAATGGGTTGTTAATTTGAATGCCATGCTAGTTGCTAATTATAATAATAATAATAATATCTATGGACGCTTCACACCACGTCAATCTGGTCCCGTGCTAAGTATCCGAAGAACTTGTGTTACAGGTACCAGACAACGGAAATATATTTAATACTTTTATACTATACACATATTTAAGATTGTTATTATATTATACACAAATTTAATACACATTCATGACCCAGGAACTTTAAAAACTTAAATACATTATATTATCAATATATATATAATACTCGTACATTTGAATATATTTACAGAAACCAGCCCTCTATCTGTCAGTTATATTACTTACTAGCTGACCCTTGCCCACTTCGTTGAGCATAAAAAGAGTTTATGATGAAATTCAACTAAAAAAAAACAACGTGGGAACCCGGAACCCGCAACGCGGGAACCCGGAACCCGCAACGCGGGGACCCGGAACCCGCAACGCGGGAACCCGGAACCCGGAACCCGCAACGCGGGAACCCGGAACCCGCAACGCGGAACCCGGAACCCGGAACCCGCAACGCGGGAACCCGCAACGCGGGAACCCGGAACCCGCAACGCGGGAACCCGGAACCCGCAACGCGGGAACCCGGAACCCGCAACGCGGGAACCCGGAACCCGCAACGCGGGAACCCGGAACCCGCAACGTGGGAACCCGGAACCCGCAACGCGGAATCCGGAACGCGGAACCCGTAACGCGGGAACCCGGAACCCGCAACGCGGGAACCCGGAACCCGCAACGCGGGAACCCGGAACCCGCAACGCGGGAACCCGGAACCTGCAACGCGGGAACCCGGAACCCGCAACGCGGGAACCCGGAACCCGCAACGCGGAACCCGCAACGCGGGAACCCGGAACCCGCAACGTGGGAACCCGGGACCCGCAACGCGTGAACCCGGAACCCGCAGTGCGGGAACCCGGAACCCGCAACGCGGGAACCCGCAACATGGGAACCCGAAACCCGCAACGCGGGAACCCGGAACCCGCAACGCGGGAACCCGGAACCCGCAACGCGGAACGCGCAGCATGGGAACCCGAAACCCGAAACCCGCAACGCGGGAACCCGCAACGCGGAACCCACAACGCGAAACCCTAACGCAGAACCCGCAACGTTCATGGAAACGCTGTCGAATGGAATAAATAGTATCCTATGTCCGTCTACTTGCTCTAAGCTACTTCCTCACCAATTTTCAGCCATATCGATAAAGCCGTTCTTGAGTTATCAATAATATCTGCATTTTCGTTTTCAGTACCTAGATATCGTTGCCAATGCCAAAAAAAAGAAGAAAATATCGTTTAAAATGTCATATTATGCATTTAGAAAAACGTTGCTAATTGAGTATTACAAACTGACATACATTAATAAATTTCTGAACGCATAGTTGTTACATCATTTGACAACAAATGTTTGTCATTTGATGAACAAAATATGAGCATTTATTTACATGATTAATTATTCATTACACATCAAGTTTTCACTATTTTTAATATGTATTCTGCTATTCGGGGAGGAGACAAATCCAACGAATCAAAAACCATGAAAATTGGTTCAGCCGTTCTCGAGTTATAAGTGTTGTAACAAACACGACTTTCTTTTATATATATAGATTAAATACATTTCATTGAAGCATTACGATATAGCGCTTTCACATTATATACAATTGTAAAAAAAAATAACGAAAGAATATAAAACCAACGTGGAAGATGTTAAAGAAATTCCGAACACTTCCTCAGCGCGCGAAGAATAAACCCCAAAATCGTAAAAGACACCGCTTTGTGTTTTGAACGTTTAAAAATTCATGGAATATTCAAAAGGAATCCATTACAATTGAAGGTGGGTAAACAAAAATGTTTTGCAAAACTTCGTCTAGTTGACGTAGACGGGGATAAAATAATATTATCACTAAGTGGGAAAGTCCATCTGTATTATTAGAAAACTTAAAATATCCACATCTGTGCCTCAAAGAGTTTCATTCCGCGGTTCAAAGAAAATTTTACTTAACTTAAATAAATAAAAAACTCGGCTATTTCGCTTTTACTTTGTTTTTGTTCTGCCTGATAAAAGATAGCATGAATAGGTAAGGAATAATTTATAACTTGCATTTTTTTTAATATTGGATAAAATCTTGGCCTTTGGTTAAGCCAGACTCTAAAGCTTACGAAGTTTAAAAACAAAAATGAAAATTTCGCTACGAATTCGTATCACATAATAATAACATTATTCTAGAAGTTATTAGTATGAATTATTTATTGTGCACACAACATTAAAAAAATCCAATTAGAAAAAAGTGTTTGTTATATTTTTACTCATAACCTACTGAAAAGATTTAAATGAACTTTATTATTTTATTTCGATGCTGCATCTGAGAGACTTCCATAATAACCATGTAGTCCGTTTCACGACCTACAACATCGCCACACGATTTTTAGATAAGCATTTAAAAAGATCTAAAAAGTTCACGTTCACTCACGGCCCGACCGGTCCCGATCTGTCGGCTTCGGCTTCATTCGTTTTTCGTGTGCGACATCGTCAACACTTATAATTAATTTTAATAGTGATATAGTGCAATAATTAGTTTTTGTTGCCGAATAACATGGAAATAAGGAAGAATAAGGATGATCACGAACATATTCGTCAAATATACGGCGAATGGAAAGTAAATTACGCCGCAACAAAGGAGTTTAAAGGTACCAAACTACCCACAATTCTTTTAAAAAATATTCCGTGTTTTTCCTTTGTTCTCAGTTAAGGTGTAGTCACTGCATGTTACTAAAATGACCGTCTTAACGTGTTAATACATGATATTACCCAGATAGTCATTATTTTGTACCTTAATGTGGTAATACGAGATATTATCCTGGTTACAAAAATAAGTTCTTTCTTAACGTGATGACACGCGATGCCATCCTGAAAGTAACTTCTTGCTTTTCATCCTGGCGCTTTGGTTTACTGTTTTTGGGAAAGCCGACGTGATTATGAGCGCTCGCCGGGCGTCAGCAGACGTGATAAGTGCGAGGGGCCGAATCTGGCTGCGCCACTCCTCGGTCTTTGACCGACATCGTAGACGTTGATTACGTCGAGTCGTCCGCGCTAGCGCCGACGCCGCAGCAGCCCGATCCGCCGACGTCAGCGCCGGTTAATCAACCAGACCCTGAGCCGGTGGACTAACCAAGAAGTTGACCTCGCATTGATACTTGAATTCTTAAATATTTGCCAAAGTATTATGCGAAAACATACCCACTAAACTCTCTAAACGTTGGGGTACAATCCTATTGGATGAGCTGTCAAAGACACAGAGCAAAATCCTATTGAATGGAATATCAAAGAGACAGAGCAAAGGAGTCTCTAGTTGCAAAACCACTTATACCAAAAATCTTTTTACGATCACAAGTGCCTAAATTTAACAAAAGTACTTATTAGAGAAAGTCTTTTGAAAATATAAATAATAAAATAAATTTCTAAAACAGCTGAGCTCCTACTAGATTTACATTTTGATGAATCAGTTGACAGAAAGAAGCTTAATATATTGCCTCAATTGTATAAAGAATTTTTGGACACGATCCAAGGTGAAAAAGGTATGCTTACTGGTGCTGTGAAGCTTGTGAAAACACAAAAAATACCAAGGAATTATACCCGTCTTCAAACTAGTAAACCTTTAAAGCCTTCTCCCAGCGCAAGCATCGGATACCGCCGGGAAACTCCGGAGCTCCTCCTCGTCAACAGTGCTTGAGGCCAGCACCAGCAGCGCCGGCCCGCTGCACGAGCCGCAGCCAACAGTACATGAGGCCAGCGCCAGCAGCGCCGGCCCGCTGCACGAGCCGCAGCCAACAGTACATGAGGCCAGCTCCAGCAGCGCCGGCCCGCTGTATGAGCCGCAGAAACAGTACGTGAGGCCAGCGCCAGCAGAGCTGGCTCGCTGCACGAGCCGCAGTAACAGTGCATGAGGCCAGCGCAAGCAGCGCCGGCCCGCTGCACGAGCCGCAGTAACAGTACATGAGGCCAGCGCCAGCAGCGCCGGCCCGCTGCACGAGCCGCAGTAACAGTACATGAGGCTAGCGCCAGCAGCGTTGGCCCGCTGCACGAGTCGCAGTAACAGTACGTGAGGCCAGCGCCAGCAGCGCCGGCCTGCTGCACGGGCCGCAGTAACAGTACGTGAGGCCAGCGCCAGCGGCGCCGGCCCGCTACACGAGCCGCAGTAACAGTACATGAGGCCAGCGCCAGCAGCGCCGGCCCGCCTGCACGAGCCGCAGCCATCCACGTCAGCGAGGAGGACACTGCCGCAGCGCCGCGGGAGTCCCTACACGAGCGCCAGAGCCAACAAGGAGAGGAGACGCCGTTATTAGAGGTATCTCACGCAAGATGCATTCCATTGTTTTTACACAATTGGTTTCTAATTAATGCTGACAGCACAGTTCTGTCGTGCGTTAAAGGTTGTAGAATACCTTTTTATTTACTAACTTACATGACGTCAGTTTTCATAACGTGAAAATATAAAAAGCTAATAAATTAACTTCAGGGATAAGAAGCTATTTTAATATGATAATTCATATTTTACCCGACTTCGGCGAAGCCAAAAAGAAGGGTAATGATTCCAACACTGAACGGTAATGGTGGGTTTAATTAAGTTTATATTTAACTTAAAGAACATCTTAACAAATTTGTACATAATTAACATTTTATAATGGAAGATATTCGCACCGCTAGAAAATTTGATTCTTAGGTGCTTCTAAGTCCTCATCAATTGATTTCAAAGAAGTTTACTTTATTGTGTCAATACATAAAAGGCATAAAAAATATGTGAGGTTTAGATTTCATAATTATAATCCTCATGAATTTTATTGTCTTCCATGTGGCTTAAGTTCTGCTACATTTGTATTTACAAAGCTCAACTAACTAACTTAAGTCTTTTCTCACATGGTTAAGAAACCATGGGCATTTAATAGTTGCTTACCTCGACGAAAATCTTTGTGTTCGTAAAGATTATTCCATAATATGTAATTAAGCACTATGTACTAATGTACTAAAGGTAAAATTAGAATAACTAGGTTTTGTTATGAAATTTGAGAAAAGCAATATGATTACTTCACAAGTTTATATATTTCTTGGGTTCCAGATAAATATTGCAAATGCAGTTATAATTACCTTCTGAAAATCTCTTAAATATCTTACGAAATCCGTAATAAAGTCCAAATTGGTAAACGTGATTTCGTGAAGTTTATTGACATTTTGACATTATCATGTCCAGCATACACCAGTTATGTAATAATTATTTATACATATTTTGAGAGAGAAAAGTTTTTAGGTTTGGAGAAATATATTAATAATATTGATTCGATTATGTTACTAAAATCTTATTCGTATTATGATATGGACTGGAGTTGCGCTATCGGGTCCAAAGCCTTTAATAATAAGTAATTAATATATAAAGAAATTTGTACGATTTACAAATCTTTACGTACTCTCCACTTACAGGCTGAGGAGACGCATGCAATGGAGTAATAACAAGACGCCATTAATTAGTTGATGGCTCAAAATCATAGTAATTACCTGGAATTATTAGCTGCATTTATGGGCTTATAATAATTTTGTAAATTTTATGTAATGTTCGAAATAGACAATACTTGAGCTATATCTTATATTATTAGATTTGGTGGCGTTCAATATCAATAAATTCACAACAAAACTAGGTAGTAGTGCGAAATACAACGTACCTAAGTATTTATATTTTTGCTTTATTTAACTTTGAATCTTGCGGTGACAAAGACGCCGACGAAACATCTAGGTACATTAGTATCGATAGATAATGGAAATTAACCAAGAAGAACTTTTAATTATCTATACAACTTAATAATATGGATTTATTTGCGTTTCCATGCGATCTACGTTTAAATAACAATATACATATAATAATATGTAAATTTTTAATCTCCTACTGGCCGTTGCGGCCATGGTTGCCTCTGTTTCAGTCGCTACTCAAGTTTGACATAATTAATTTGAAACCTAATATATAATGTCTGCTGTCCCCTTCTGTGTTACCCTGGCGTGAGCAGTATTGTGCAGCAAGCCTACTTGGTGCGTGGAATACTAACAAGCCTCAGTTTATTGGCATAAAGCTAAAATCTGTAGCAAAAGGTACAAATTATCAATACAAAATGGGATTAAAGCAATGGTTTAACTAGTTCCAGGAACCTAATTTAGTCTTGGAATATTTGCCTAAATTTTGTACGTATGATTTAACTGCAACCCAAATTTTATCACAAAAGGCGGTAACCCTGATGGCGTTGTCCACAGGACGAGTGAAGACTGGAGACGTTGTCACTAATTAGAATAGCAGACGTTCACTTTTACGATTCGCGTATCGTTAATGCGACACCAAATAGGTGTAAGCCTCTTGGCTTTGGCAAGTCAAGACTTTGGCCAACCTTCAATTTGTCCTGCACTCGCTTTGTTATCATACTTAGAAAGAACTAGTATTTTTCTCAATCGTGTAAAAACTTATAAATTATTTCTCACTTTTTTAAAAACCCGTTCACTACGCGAGTTCTTAGACCATAAGTCGCGTCTGCGACTTGCGAGAGGAGGGGACGTGAACGTATTCACGGCGCACAGCACGCGTCACGCCGCCACTTCCTCAGCTAGCATGGCCGGCGTGTCATTAGATTTTAATTACAAAACTGGTCAGGCAACTCGCTTTATTTTACGCACTTTTAGAATCAACCTCTGATACTTATCAGACATGGATCAACAAGTGTTATCGTTTTCTGTATTAACAGAAGATTATATAACTTTATTTCAAATGGTTTATTAGACAATAATTATTTTTATAAATCATTAAAACTACGGATGAATAGAACTATAATATTGATAACATTATGATGTTTTTGTTTTGAAATGATTACTTGAATATTAAGTTTTTATTTGTGATAAAGAATGAACACAGATGTGATAAGATTGTAATTACCGTTTTATTCTGCCACAAGCGCTGAACATCTACATGGTTATTATGGAAGTCTCTCAGATGCAGCATCGAAATAAAATTTATGGTTAAACGAACTTACCTTAAGTGAAGTTCGACCAAAATTTTGTGAGATGCTGCATCTGAGAGACTTCACTCCCTCCCACACCCTAGCACGCGGTGCGCAGGAGGCGCACGCTCAGCAAGGACCCCAGGGTGCAGAATAAAAGCCTCGACCAATTCTCTAAACCAAATGAAGCCGAAGCCGACAGATCGGGACCGGTCGGGCCGTGAGTGAACGTGAACTTTTTAGATCTTTTTAAATGCTTATCTAAAAATCGTGTGGCGATGTTGTAGGTCGTGAAACGGACTACATGGTTATTATGGAAGTCTCTCAGATGCAGCATCTCACAAAATTTTGGTCGAACTTCACTTAAGGTAAGTTCGTTTAACCATAAATATTATTTATGTGCATGGATTAGCTTAAGCTGCAACATGTTATTATTTTTATTCAATATATTGATAATAATTAATTAATCTGGTGTTATAAAAAAAGTGTATTAGTACACGCAACAAGTAAAACGTCACAAACACAAATCTGAGTTTTAGTTTATTATTATACTATCTATTTTGTGGTTTTAGTGAATAAATATAGCGCGTAACAGAAAAACGTGACGATTGAACGCCATATGAAAATGAATTGCTGTTCGTTAGTCTCGCTAAAACTCGAGAACAGCTGAACTGATTCGGATTTAGTCTTAAACTATTCGTGGAAGTCCAGGGATGGTTTCAATGATGAGAAAATAATTATGTAAGATATACTAGTTCCGCGATATAATTGAATTTCATTACAAACTGTTTGTATGCTCAACAAAGTGGGTACTGGTCAGCTAGTCTTTTATATAAAAATGAATCGCTGTTCGTTAGTTTCGCTAAAACTCGAGAACGGCTGGACCGATTCGGCTATTTTAAGTCTTGAAATATTCGTGGAAGTCCAGGGAAGGTTTAAACGGTTTTTATGCCAACGAAGTGGGCACGGGTCAGCTAGTACCTTGTAAAGATGTTCCAACACAAAGTCGCAGGCGCCTAGTGATCTATAATTTGCAAGATATAAAAGTATTACCCGTAATAAATAATTCCGACATAATAGTCGTTGATGTGGAAATTTTTTGTAACTTTATAACCTCTAATGACGATATAGTTTTGAAACTCAAACAACCCATAATAACGTACCCTAGTTAAATACGAGATGATTGTGAATGATTAATGTGGGACTGGCCACCCCAGCGATTTGGTTAATGATCTACATCGAACTATTTAACTTGGCAAACATGTGATAGTTATACCCTATATTTAGATAGGGTTTGTTGGTAGATATTATACACTGAGATCCAATACGCCTGCAAGACTACCTTAGGTGGTTTGGAAACGTATGTAAGCAGTAAGACGTCATTGTACTGATCCTAAGTATATTGCTTAAGTGCCAATTTAAACTCAATTTTCTAGGTATTTTTTTTGCGACTTATCACCTTTATCCATTCATGTCTTGAAGACATGTTGTTATGTAATTGTTGTGTATTTATGTGTAAAATAAATAATTTTCTTACTCTCTCTACCCTTATTAGTCAGGGTTCCCCCATACATGGTTTTCACTTGATTAGTATCAAGCTAATTTTTCGTGAGTACCTTCATTTGGATGAGTCGCCCAAGAATTTATTGGACGGAACTCTTGACTGTGGTAGCTAACGGAGATAGGAAGAATAAAGTTTATGGAATTGATGATTCCAAAATATCTTTTTTTTTTTATTGTCAAGATAATGATCTAAATTATCCGAAAAAATATTTGTCCTTCAAAATCTATGGTTTGATCAAAGAGTTCCCTCTTGCCAACTTGTATCGATAACGAGGTCATCTTAAATTAATAGTAACCAGCTGATTTTGTTTTTATTACTTAGTTAACATTAATGTAATTCACCAGACATAATTGTCCTACAAATTGCGTGGTACGTTATCCCGGTCCTACGCTCGAAAGTTGAGCATTTTTTTTTATCCTTGGTAACTCTGTTAGCTACCATAATCGAGAGTTCCGTCCAAGAAATTCTTGGGCGACTCATCGAAATGAAGCTACTCAAGAAAAATTAGCTTGATACTAATCAAGTGAAAATCATGTATGGGGGAACCCTGACTATATATTTTTACTGATAAAATAATATCATTTTGAGGAAGTAGTGTGAACAATGAAAGTATGTACTTTGTCCCGTGGGCCAATTCCTAGGAATTAACCTAGTTCTAGGTACCCTGGGAATAAACCTAAGTTTTAGGTACCTAGAACTTCGATCGCGGTAGCACAGGACTTTAGTAAATGTGGTAGTTTTAGTGCTAACTTGTAAAACCACCTGCGGGTTGCCATCAGCCGCTATGAAGGTGAGTACACCAAGTCTGTGTACTATAGGACAACCCCACAAATAGCTGGTCTACCTCTCATGAGATTCGACTTCTACTGATTACAGCACTTTGGCAAACCGATTTCTTCATCTGGCACGGAGAAGACGTGACGTCCTTGCCAGAATGGGTGCCTAAAACCTAAGCTAAAGCGTCCAGAACTGTCTGATGCAGGAAATCACAAACTGTTGATCTTCCATCTGACACAAAACCTTTCCCCACCTTCCAAAGCCATCTGCCAATGAAGCCTCATTTTATAAAAAAGGCCTGTTATAATAAAAGCAATAACCAAGTAATTTCCTGCCCGTTGCGAGTCGTTATCGGAATTAAGTGATCCATTGCCTCAAGTTTATTTATATTGTATCAATTTTATGCACCGTTAATATTCCAGCTATTTCCCTTTTGTAACAGGAAAATGATCGAAATTATCAGTTGTGCGGAAAAAATACTCGTTATTACAATGTGTTTTATGATATAAGATCTTATAGGCAAACATAATATATGTACTTACTTTTTTTAACCCCAGTTCGTTCATCATAATCAGTTAACTCACTGGTTGTAAATTCGAAACCCACTTAAAATCTTTAGAGCGTATTTGACCAAGCAATGTTAAAGTTAACGCCATGTTAAATATCATGTTATCCTTCTCGTATTTCCTGTCAATGAATGATATAACATGGTATTTTAACATGGCGTTAACTTTAACATTGCTTGGTGAAACACGGCCTTAGTGTAGTAGAGGATTGAAGTAACCACTCTTCAATATACTGCAGTGCCTGAAGAAGGTGGTTTTAAAGTTACATCTGATCAGTTACATCTTGGGCCAAAAACAGGGGTGTGGGTTTCCTAACGATGTATTTTCTTCACCGTACGAGCGTCCGTATAATGTACTCGAGATTTGAAAAGGTCTCATTGCCTCATTGGTAATCATACCAAATAGTCTTTTTTAAAGACAATAAAATTCCCAGGTTGTGGAATATTAATGCTACAACCTAGGAACAGAATCTGCACCCATTCGAGTGTCAATCTACGGTCTACCCACGGACGCTATCGACTAACAATAATCACACATATCTTGACATTTTCACTCTAATAATATTAAAAAATTGTGAATGAATATGTATGTTTGTTACTTCTTCACGTCTGGAGAGATTTTATTAAAATTTTGTATGAAATTAGCCATGATCATGGTCTACCACCCCATACAATCTATCTTTAATACAAAAAAAAATGCAATAGATGTCACTACTTTTTAAATGATTAAATGTAAATATGCCGAATTAAGTACAAATTACTATTAAAATAAGGACATGCATATTTTTAAGCATAACATCACATTAAGCTAAATCCAACTCCTTAATTAAGATGAAGAAACGAAACGAAATTAGTAATTAGTATTTTCCAATAGTGGCGCTAGATGGCGGTTTCCGGAATGTGCCTGGACCCTTTATCTATTGGAAATCGATGAAAACAAAAATAGCCAGTCGAATTGCCAGTATTAGGGTGACACCATTTTCTAGTACTAGGTCGTGTCTCTGTTATATATCTACTTTGTGCCATGATTAAGACATAGGTTACTTTTTAACCAAGGTTTCCGCGAAATTTATTTTACGCGTACATAGCGCAAAAAATGTAGTAGAGAAGAATTTTCTAGGAATATAATAACTCCAATGGCGACTTAAGTAAACTCCAGCCACAGAAAATATCGAAGTACTCGCGAAGTTTTAGATTAATAAAGAAACTTTTAACTCTCCACTGAATATGACTTGAACTTAATTTGAGCACCTGTTGAGTACAGCTGTTAGATATTTATGCAATTATAATGAAATCAGGTCAGGTAGATTTAATTAATATTTTGCAATTTAATCTTTCGGGATATTGAGGACTTTATAAAAGTCATGATCATATTTGAATTCATGATGAAGGTGATCTGAAGCAAAATTATAATTTCGAGAAAATTAACTTCGAACCGTCACTTAAACATTTTAGAATAAAACTTCCTATTAAGTTCATTAATCTAAATATCCGTCTCTAGAATCAATGTACCTAATACGTTACTACTTAATATCCTTAAATGTTTAAGCGACAGTTTAAACTCAATTTTTTGGGTATTTTTTTTTTGCGACATATCATATTCATCCATTCATGTATTCAATTTTCAAAAGCGTTAATAAAGAGAAGACGAGGAAGGATAGATATTGAAATAACATAACGAAAGGTGGAACAGGAAACCTCACTATGAAGCATCAGAAAATTTAGATAACATACAGCCTAGTGACATAGAGGCAGACAGACAGACAGGCAGACAAACAGAAATTGAAGTCTTAGCAATAGGGACCCGTACATGTACTTCTTTTATAAAAAAAATCTTTTAGAGAGAGTGTCTTTGTGTATTGCGCACACACTTGGGCACTATAAAATAATCATTAAAATAATCCTGCGTAGCTGGCCCGGTTTCAATGAAATCGGCAACCGACACCGAAATCGGTGAAAGGGGAGCTATCATTTTATTAATGTCGGATTTTTTTTTATTTACTCGAATCCCCAGTGGGACGGTTAACCGACACGGCTGGCGACAGATCAGGCGCAGGACCGACTTTTTACATGCCCATCCGCATGGATCATCTTTCTTGTCAGACAATCAGGTGATCAGCCTGCATTGTCCTAACCAAACTTGAAAACAACATTTTTTGTTGTTCGAACACGGAAAACGAACCCACGACCTCTGGGTCGAGAGCGAAGCTCTGAACCACTAGACCACGGAGGCGATATTATACTTTAATAGGTAGATTTCCGATATTATACTCTGTATGTTTCCGTGTAATCTTAGCAAGCAGACATAATGATAACACCTTAGCACACAATAGCAGTAAATTCTTATTGCCCTCTCGTAGGCGAGATTATTAGCTTTTTTATAAACGGTATGTATTTACCTTACATTGTTATGCTTAGCACAATATGTAAACTGCTATTGTAATTTTCTAAATAATCTTTTAAAGTAATGAAAGATTAGAATATAGGGTATGATACTTTACTTCTATCTTTGGATGAGGAACATTGTTATACTTTTCAGCAGTCCATCTATCCACAAATTGACATTAATATTCCTAACCTTCGACAAAAAAGTTTGATGTGCCTACGTGTGTGTCTCTCTGTGGCATCTCAGCCATCAAACGGATGACGCGATTATGATTTTTTTTCACATTAGCTTCTGTTGACAATATTGCATTCAAGCTAACAACAAAAAGAAAAAGCGTATCATCTAGATACAAATTGGGTATATAACAACGCCATTTTTATTTATAAAAGTGTTGTAATTGGTGCTGGAACCATTTTTACACATAATAATATTTAAAACTAGCGACCGCCCCTGCTTAGCACGTGTACAATGCTGATCCGTCTATGTCCCGCAATTTTTAACTCTGTAATATCTTCGAAAATATTCATTTAAATCACATGCTGTAAAGGGCAATTTTGACCTACATGAAATGCACAACGCATCTAATGTCTTTTATTGGATAAGGAATGATACTGTATCGTTGTAAATGTGTATAATAAATAAAATAATTGTAATGTAAATAGCTTGGTAAGCCAACCCATATTTTTTTGACTACAGATAAAAATGGTTACTTTATTCATCTTTTTAAGATATACAATTTCATAGAACATAAATTTGATCTATCTCGTATGGTTTACCCAGCGTTTGCAATGTAAGCGCAGAAAAATATGTTACGACATCACATTACAAATCTTTAAATTTGTCGGCTTTTCTGTACTATAATACGCATGTATTATTTATATGAACCTTCCTCTTGAATTCATTAAAAAAACGCATCAAAATCCGTTTCACTTTGTTTTATACTATGTAGTGATTAACAGTTCTTTTATAATAATACATATCTTCTTGAAAATTTTGTAAGGTTCTTAAATTAATGCATTTACTCAAAATAGAAAAGTGGACAATATCCAATTCGAAACAAGCGTTGGATCCAAAGTCTTTTAAGTCACATACAATCAGCTGGACTTTCCAAATTGATTTATATATGACGTCTGATGTGCCCGTTAGTACTTAATCTTGATTTACACGCGTGTCTGAAGTCTTATTTACAGCATAGTCTAGTTGGATCACGGAAAATGAACGTTTAGTATTGGCGTCGTCCTCTTAATTTGTACGTACGAGTACCTATTATCTCTAGTCCAGTGTTTCCCAATGATTGTTTTGCCATGACCCGGTAATTTTCACACTGCCTTTTAATGCACCATCAAATTTTAAATTCAAGCCGGTTTCAACATATTAAAATGCATTTATTTTAATAATTACTAATTAGATTAAATAATACACATTAATTAGAAAACACATAGTAGAAATGTATTTTTAATACGACATACGAGTAATTATAATACTTTGAATACTTTACAAAACATGATTGAGATGGCTTACGACTGTTTATTCAATGTTGAATGTTGATTATATATGTAGGTATTATTATTAAAATAAGGTATTTTTTATAGCCCGGTACCGGGTCGCCACCCGGCAATTGGGAAACGATGCTCTAGCTTAACCTTGCATTTCTCTTTCAACACATAATAATATAATATGATGAAGTAGATTGACTTAGCAATCGCATAAAAACACAATGCACATTATTATCTATCTCACAAGTGATACATATTAATTCAGATTGTTTAGTGCGATTGCCAAGTCAATCTACTATTTATTTAAGACATACAATATTTTTAATAATATTGATTTCATTGTCTGGTACCTGTAACACAAGTTCTTCGGATAATACTTAGGATGGGGCCAGATTGACGTGGTGTGAAGCGTCCATAGATATTATTATTATTATTGTTAAAATACTTAAGTGTTTCCTTTAGTTTAGTAAAACACTACTCGTATTCCAAATTTGAAGCTTCTATGTCTGCTAGAAGTGCTTAATACTTTTTATGATCAGTCAGTGAGTGAGTCAGCGACTAAATTAAGAAATTAACATATTATAATTCAGGTTTCTGTTTCAAATTGAATGATATTTGAAATATACTAACAGTATATTTATATATTATTATTACTTACCCGTACCCACTTCGTTGAGCATAGAAACAGTTTGCGATGAACCGTTTAAACTTTCCCGGAACTTCCACGAATATAACACTACCAAAAATAGCCGAATCGGTTTAGCCCATCTCAAGTTTTAGCAAGACAAACGAACAGCAATTATTTTTTACTATATAAGATTTTATATTAGTACAATATTAATATTATATAATACAAAAAAGGCCAGCTCCTTTGTCCTTAAGATCATCAGCTTTATAGACATACCTATAAAGTTTAAGAATCTGTGCTAGTTTAACTACATAATAAAGGGTTTTTTTTTGTTTGATTGTTTGCATTGAATTGGCTATGAAACTACTATACCGATTTTGATTCAATCTGGGATCAGTCTATGCCATAATGATGTAAGTCACGGAAGTTAGCGTATCTACTTTCTCGATAAATGCGTATCTACAAGGTGTAAAATAAATGAGTAACACTTTTGGGTGTGTATGTGCCTCCTATGTAATTTTCCCGTACAATAATAAAAAAGTACCTCTTTCAGCACTGATACATTTACAGTATACTCTATATACGGTACCCATACACACCCTAAAGTATTACCACTCATTAATATTTTAGCCTGTATAAACCACAAGAGAATGTTCCATGTAACAATAATCGTAAAACCATAGAACGACAAAAAAGGGTTTGTAGTTTAATTGGGTTGAAATATTTAGAACGGTCACGAAATAAACTGCCGTCGATAAGCATCAATTTTTTCTCCATACTTCCTTGACAGGTTAAGATGCTACTGTTTAACCCTTCGCTGATTAAAGCTGAAACCGATGACGTAATTGGTGACGACCGCCCATGAAGTTACGTATGGTAAAAACTAAATAATGTGGGTGAATTTTAACTTAATTGATTAATTTAAGGGGTACTTAATATCAATCGTGGATCTACCACCCAGCCTGCAGGTGTGACGGAAATGGTTGTTTGTGAGAGCTACCTTACAGTAAGATAAGAAAAAATATTTATACTTTGTGAATTGTAATATGGCCATATAATGACGCCGAAATAACGCCGCCGTGTTCTAGTGGATAGTAGTATCGATACGGAGGTCGTGGGTTCGATTGCCGCGTTGGAAAAAAAAAATGTTTCCAAGTTTGGTAAGGGCAATGCAGATCGATCACCTGATTGTCTGAAAAGAAAGATGACCCATGCGTCGGATGGGCATGTAAAAAGTCGGTCCTGCGCCTGTTCTCTCGCCAGTCGTGTCGGTTTACCGTCCCACTAGGTTATGAGAGTAAAAGCAAGAGAGAGTGTCTCTGTGTATTGCCCACACTTGGGGACTATAAAATAACTCCTGCGTAGCTGGCCTGGTTTCAATTACATCGGCTACCGACACCGAAATCGGTCAGGGGAGCTATTATATTAATATTACCTATATTATAGTAGGTATTATATTATATCCATAAAAAAACTAACCCTCCAATCGTTAAGCATGAGTGACAATGATGTATTTTACCTCACGATTACGTCAGCTGACAAACAAGAAGCTACATCAAATTCGGCTCATCCGTTTGGGACCTACAACTGTGTCACTGACACTTACAGACACGTAAAATGTTTATATTTTCCTGGGGGTTAAAAACATTTATATAATTTTGTATACAAAAATAATAAGTAAGTATCTTATTATTTATATTCAAAAGTTTGCATGTCGCCCGACGCAGCGCACACAGTGAGGCGACGCGTCGCGGGTTTAAACTGTTACGGCTAATTAATTTCTCGTTACCGGCTGGTTCTTCTCTGTTTTCTTAATTAAGCAATATATTCGCTTCGAGCCAATTATTTGATATTTTCATTGTTACATAAACATAAATTAATTATATCTGAAAATTTTAATTGGATTTCGGCATCGGTGTTTGTTCTGCGCCTTATTGATTTTGACACAGAAGCTTTTTAAAGGTCCTGGGCCCTAATTCTCAGGCTTCGAACTTAGTTTTTACTATGGGTCTGCCCCGCTCATGCGAATGAGATTTATCGGGATATACTAATATTCGAAACTAAGTTCGAGGCCTGAGAATTAGGGCCCTGGGCCCTTATTCAAGATGTCATCGCTATCGCTATATTCACGCACAACTTTTTGACACTTTCCACTTTTAATTACGTTTTAATAAGTTTTTAGAAAAAGCACCTGATGATGATTTAATCGAAACCGGTTGTGTTTTTTCTAAAAACTTATTAAAACGTAATTAAAAGTGGAAAAGTGTAAAAATGTTGTGTGTTATTTATTGTGACCATGAATTTCCATCAAGAACCAACAGTATTTTCAATCAGTTATAGACGAACGATATATCAAACTTCGTAAATGATAAAAGCGATTTCATCTCAAATAATTGCTCTGGGCCTACAGCCAAGTTGCCATCGCTTTTTTTACAAAATTCGAAAACACGTCAACACACAATCTAAGTCACGCTTGTTAAACGAATTTTAATGTCACGTAGCGAAGCTTATGTCACCTCATACATTTTTGCTGTCGATCTTCGCAATGATAAAAGAGATGGATACTTGACAAAAGGCTCTGGTGAAAAGCTAATAAAATTGTGACTAAAGAAATACTCCAATGTTAAGTAAGCACTTTGACAAACTTCTTAAATTGGTTATATTACTACTCTGTGCTACAACTTTTGGACCTTATTGCTATTGTAATAAAATCGAATCGTACAATGCCTTGACTGTAGATATTATAGCTAAGGCTGGGTCTGAACTGTCCGGAATCTCTCCCTCCGGTGAAAGAAAGCGCTAAAATAGAACTATGTTCTAATTCTATAGAAATTAAAATCGTACACACGAGTGTATTATTTTATTGTAAAATTTGACATAGACATTTGACTGTTGATAGTTGTATTTGATTTTCAACTCTATTGTATATACCCAGAGTTCTATTCTCAGTATGCTACATTTTTACCGGACTTCCAGATTCCGGATAATATAAGCCCAGCCTGAAATAAATAATAATATAATATCTATGGACGCTTCAAACCACGTCAATCTAGCCCCGTGCTAAGTATCCGAAGATAGATTGTGAATAGATGTTGAATAGAACTTGTGTTACAGGTACCAGACAACGGGAATATATTTAATACTTTTATACTATAAACATATTTAAGATATTTGTTATGTTAATACACAAATTTAATAAACATCCATGACCCCGGAACACAGAAAACTTTTTGTTCCTTCTGCAGGATTCGAACCTGTGACCTCCCGATTGAGCACCGACGCGCTCAACCATTGCGCTACGGAGGTCATCAAATTAATCTGTAACACAAACGCACCGGGTAGCTAGTATTAAGTAATTAACGTGCGTTATCTAAATTGCTATATTTCATGTGAATAGCTGTTTAAATTTGTTTCGAGAAACGAACATAATATTATTCGTTAAATAAACAAAATTAGTTCACTAAAATATAAAAAAAGTTGCCTATTCGGATCCTACGCTTCGTCCACCGAAATATATCATAGGTTGTAGATTCGTCCCCTATAACAATAATTGTTTTTATATTAATACACATTGTGTACTACATAATAGAGTAGGTACTTCTTTTCCTATTTTGTAAAATTATAATGTCAATGTGTGTTTGCCAGTTGTTAATGGTAAAACCTAGCATTCTAATAGTAAAATCCCAAAACATGTCAAATTTCCTTAAATCCTTACATTTACCAACTCATGTCGGTAAATTCTAATACTCTTAAATCTTAGGATATACCATACATCGAGCTTCTTCTGTAACATATACATACAGTGTGTATATTTTATTAGTAAGGGGACAACAATTTAACAGTTAACCTCCTGTACAGAAAGGTAGGTAAAAATACTAAAGTCCCGTAAAACATCCGTAACCACGGAACAGTCGGGGTGTTCAAAAAATAACGCCACCTTCAGGAGTACACTTTAAAAGTCAATAACAGTCCACATTATTCTCTTACGTGACTGAAATCCGAGTTGCCTGCCCCCTGTATGCCGGTACTGTGGAAAATTATTTTTTATTCAAGGATTACTTACCCGAGACTAGGGGTATGGCAATCGTAACGTCCATCTTGAGAAGGTACAAAACATTCAATGTTGTCTTATAAATATTCGTCTATGTTTTATGCATGCTTAGGCCAGGGCCCTGATTACGTAACTTCTGTGGCTTTCCGGACTGTCGACATCAAATGTCATTGTGACGATAAATCTTTTTAAAACACGATTTAAAAAGTTAAAACGTCAAAATTATGACATATTATTTCGATTGAGATAGTTTTATTAATGCCCCGTATTAATAAAACTATCTCAATCGAAACCTCGACTTGAGATCCTATTTGACAGATAGAAAAACGATACGAACGAACGAAAATTAATTTTACATAGTACTTTAATTTATTTTATTTAGAAGTATAATATTCATAATATTATACATTATAGAAAAACATTCAAATATGTATAATCTATATTTTTATAACCTTTATTTTTAATTTAAAAAATATTAAAAAATTAAAGTATGTAACATAATAAGTTCTTCATTTTTAAAAAGTGAAATGAAACGTTATTTTTATCTGTCAAATAAAATATTATCAAGTAGAGGTTTTGATTGAGACGTAGACTTTTCAAATAACTGATAGAATTGAATATATATTTTTTTTAATACCCCGACTTAGCATTTAACATTCCAATCACACCGAACAAACGACCTGATGACCTTGAAGACCTGAAGCGATTTATACCAAACATAGCTAAGAACACTCACGACTGATATGATATACATTTCAAACAAAAAAAACTGCATAAAATCGGATCATCCGTTTGGGAGCTCAGACAGACACATACACATTTACACAGGCACGTCAAACTTATATCACCCCGCAATTTTTGCGTCAAGGGATAAAAAAAGAGAGAGAGGAAGGACTTTATTTAATATGATATTTAAATTTGTTACAATTTTTTAATGTGCTCATTAATAATTATTATAAAATCTTTATTTTGCTAATCTTGGTACTACACCACCGCATTAGTACATATAATGTTAAAAAGTAACAAAATAAACATTAGCCTGCCTGATAATGTCATATGTATAAACATACTAGGTTCACCTAAATCAAATAACCTGGTATATAATAATAGTATTTAGTAATAAATGTAAAGTATTTTATTTCACCTATCCAATCTTTTTGTGTAATTTATTTTCATCAAAATATGAGACTTCCACATACAATATATAAATTATCTGTTCTATCTTGACTGCTAGCTTGCCTGTTTACACATGACACAGTTTTTGCAACAAACAGCACTAGATCCTGATGTGATAGAGCTATTCAGCTACATAAATCTTCATTACTGTAAACTATTTTTTGCCTGAAACGTTCAACCCTTCAGCACTCGTTGCATGCAAGTCGGCCATTTATATACCAGGCGAGAGCCCTTAATAGACTGACGACAAGCGAATGTCACAGTTGGCTCGCTACTTTTTACGTGACTTAAATATTTATAATTTTTCGTACAATTCTAATGACATTTGTACATGCACCTGTATTGCGAGGGAACTTGTTAACATTACTTTAACACTAACCTGCTGGGAGGCATACTAATTTTTATATTGGTCTCTGTTTTATTGTATCGTAGTACTTAAGTAATTTAAACGTATTTAATGTTTATTGTTAATTGAATACAGGAGATGAAGGTGATATGTAGCAAAGTTCTGATATGGAGAAAATGGAGTTCAAAGTTACACTTAAACATTTTAGAATAGGTACGTAACGTATTAAGTTCATTAATCTAAAGATCCGTCTACAATCAATGTGTTGTGGTGCCACAGCATATGTTAGGGTCCGTTCACACGTCCGTAATAAAATACACTTGTGTTAATATATTATTTTTATTGAGAGACACATAACATATGGACCCATAACTAGGTACATAGGTCCTACTCTGATGGCCTCTATGAGATATATACCTATCTTTATCTTGGGCATCACCTAACGTCATGTTGACATTACATTGTTTCAAGCCTAATTAATAATGGGATAGCATTATGTAACACAAAGTACTTACAACGTTACTAGATATCCTACAAAACAGTGACAATTTACACTCAATTTTCTGGGTAAAAATTTTTTGCGACTTATCTCCTTCATCCATTTATGTCTTCGATTATCATCTCTATTTTCAACTTGTTCAACCCTACCCTTTACATAGCTTGATAAAGATATAGCCGTAGAGTAGAGAAGAGAAAGTAGGAGTAGAGTAGAGATAGTAGAGGACGATTAGAGCAGATAGAGTTTAATCGACTTTGATAGCCCTAGGCTAGCGTTGTGAGTGACTGTGAGTTAGTATTTTACGAATATTTGTGACTTTTTCCATCTTAAAAAGGAACTTATATGAATCTCCGTTACTATTTTACTTACCTTAACACAAATCCTATCCCTCGTATAGCTATTTAAGTGGTATGTTTACTCCATAATTATGTATTATATTTAAGTACATTTTAAAATGATTGTCTATTTAGAAACGTTACTTAATAATAAACATTGAAACTTCCGTGGTAGCAATACTCTCATAAAACAAGCCAAAACAAAACACAAAAGACTTAAGCACACAACAATATAAGTGAGCATTAACGTGAATGAACAAAAAGCTCTATCGCTAATAAAAAGCTTGGAGCTGTTTTTACTTAAAAATAATACCCTTATTTGCTACTATTGCCTAGGATAATACAAAGGATGTTGCCCTCGAGCAATCAGGTGGGGCAGTTGATCCAGTAAAGAAAGCTTTAAAAATGTTAAATAAAGCCAGCGGATCGCGAAATAACGTTACCTCGCATTTTTTGATTTGTCGAGTGTGGTACAAGTAGGAGAGTCAGCGGTTATAGTACAATAGTAGTCCAAAATAAATATTTGTTTAAAGAATATTACATATCTTTAAATGCTTTGTTGCTAAGAAGGTTGTTTTAATATTATTTTCTTTATGTTTAATATTCTGATGGCAAATATCTATATTAATATGATAAAGCTGAAGAGTTTGTTTGTATGTTTAAACGCGCTAATCTCAGGAACTACTGGTCCGATTTGAAAAATTCTTTTTTTGTTGGATAGTCCATTTATAGGGGAAGGCTTTAGGCTATATAACATTACGCTGCGACCAATAGGAGCGAAGCGTCAGTGAGAAATGTTGCAAAAACATGGAAAATGAGGTACATTTGTGGAATGTCATTGCGTGCGCCGCATAAACGGCTTCAGTCACTAAAAAACCACGCGAACGAAGTCGCGGGAACAGCTAGTAATTAATAAATACAGAACGGAATTAAATTTGACGTAAAATAGATAACCAACATTAACAATAAATTAATTTAGGATTTTTATTGACAAAATGTCTGGATTGTTAAAGGTACACAAATTATATTTAAGAGCATTCAAGAGGTGGCAATTTTAAATGAAAATTCTACGGGTACAGTACCTACATCTATTTATAGGTATAAGCAAGCGTTAAATAAAAAAGAAACGTATAAATTATTTATCAACTAATAAATTTCCCAAAAGACATTTTTTTATAGAATTTCGTTACTCGTATTATCGCTTGTAAGTTACACCAATCATAACTTTTGCAGGTAAAAAATTTTGTAAACATTGTGATTACCTCAAAGGTTTCTGTTCGCCACCTTCCGGCTATTGTAAATTAAAAAATGTTTCGCTTTTTTCTAACTCTTCGACTGATGCGAACTTGATATAAAAATGCCTGAGGTTTAGCCTTTTTATACATTTTAATTAAAGTTCACTGGCTGGGAATATTGATAAAATGTTTATTTTGTCTTTCTTCATTTTATGACAAAATAAAAGTTATTCTTAGAATTTTTAGTTAAAATCTAATTATTTTTTAGCTTAGTTTTATTTATGTATTTATTACTTAGTACGCTCGTACTTTTGATGTAAGTATAAAATTCAAATTTGAAGTTTATTGTAAATTACAAAAAAAATATAATATGTATATACTATTCGTCCACTATTCTCCCCAAAATATTTAATGAGTTCACCCATGAATTTTAAATGGGTTAATATTAAATGGGTTCACCCATTGCTGCCTATGCTTGCCACGCTTGGCAGGCAGGTTGGCAAGCGGGAAATTAAAATAATAACTTTGTTCACGGAAACACTGGTGTTCATTTCCAGATAAAATAAAATTTAATTTCGTATGTCGCTTTTTATGACACCCACTTATTACTTACGTTGCTCCCAATATGTGATATACAGTGTGTAAAACGAGCAGTCACTATAACTTTGAGATACGATTATACTACCTTTCCTCATTTCGGAAATGTATTTTTTTAATTTTTCTTTTGTCAAAAACATATAAACCTAATCAAAGAGGTGTACCACAGGGAAGCATACTGGGTCCATTACTTTTCTTAGTATATATTAATAGAATAGAATAGAATAGAATTCATTTATTTCCAAGAAATTTGTACAATCAGGTCTTACAATTATTTAGTTGAGCTCTAAATTTCTGCCTCTTGGGCGTGGAAATATTGTTAGAAAATTGTGCATGCTAAATTATCAATTAATGTTAGGTACATGCATATTTCATAATCACTTAAAAATATTACAAATTCATTTTGTCCAGGACTAATCTTTTAAATACATAATATTTTATTTAAAATGGTAAGTACATTACTTTAACAAGCTTATAGTTTATTTTTATTTTATTATTTCATTGTAATATAATATTTAATTAATCAATTTCAGCAACCCAAAGTAGGCTGAATTTTTTTTTTTTTTTTTTTTCTAACGTTACTGAAAACCAAAGAGGATCTACCAATCACAATTTTAATTTTAATACCTACATACCATAGTTTAATAATTCTTATGTCACATAATCTAATACTCATAGTCACATACAATTTCATAACTACCATACTGTTATATTAACTTGATATTATACATTTTGTTACAATAAAATGTTAAATATAGTGTCTAACTGTCAAAACAATATCATCACAAGTATAAATTGAATGTCAGTAATGACAATACTATGGCTACTTCTCATCCATGTGTCTTATTTGCTGATGACACTACAATACTAGTAAAATGTAAAAATTATAATACGTATGAAACAGAAATAAATGAAGCCTTAAACGACATTATTAATTGGTTGAGTTATAATGATCTTAAAATTAATTTAAATAAAACAAAACTTGTACAGTTCCGATATCAAAATGCAAAAAATATACCAAAAACAATAAAATACCAAAACTCAAGTATTGAAGAAGTCGAAACCTTTAAATTCTTAGGTGTTATATATGACACACATGGGAATTGGAAAGCACACATAGATTATATAGTTACAAAATTAGACAGGTTCATTTATGCACTAAGACGTTTATCCAAGACAGTATCAACAAATGCTGCTCTTGATGCATATCATGGATATGTATCATCCGTGCTATCATATGGCCTAGTTGTCTGGGGTAATTCCGTTGATGCTATTAGAGCATTTAGAATCCAAAAAAAATGTATAAGAGCAATATGTCAGGTAGGGCCTTTTGAAAGTTGTAGACCGCTTTTTCGGAAATTGGGCATTTTACCGCTCACTAGCATGTACATAAGAGACATTTGTATCTTTGTTAAAAATTATCCCAGTTATTTTAAAAGAAATGGTGATATACATACAGACAGATCCCTTCGATATCCAAATAACATATGTATACCAAAATGTAATAGCAGTACATATATGAAGAGCCCTTACTATATGGCTGTTAAACTTTATAATAAACTACCTGCCGAATTTAAAAATAATTTAACTATATCATATTTTAAAAGAAATATTAATAAGTGGCTATTAGAGAAAAGTTTCTATGACATTAAGGATTATTTGCAAGACTAAAACATATCATTATTTTGTTATTTAACATATTTTATTGACTAGCTTAGTTAACTTCAATAAAAAGTACCCATACATTTGCATACTATTAAATTAGTTGAATGTTTTTTGGCCATTAAAATATAATTTCCATCTTACATGTAAAACATTCTGGCAAATAAATGATTATGATTATAACAAAAAAAAAATTTTATTCTTTTTACCATTTCTTACTGTCGCAAAAATAATAATAAAGCCAAAAAAAATTTTTTTTGCAATATATGTAAAAAAAATAAAAAAAAATACATTTCTAGAATGAGAAAAGGTAGTATAATAATATCCCAAAGTTATAGTGACTGCTCTTTTTACACTCGTTACACGCATCTTTAAAATACATTATCACTCATTCTTTTACACAATGTATACCTTGCTTGCTTAGGTAGAATATTATTGATCTCGTTGTCGAAACAGGAAGAAACGTTTCATCGTTCGTGTTCCTAAAATTGAAACAATATTTAACATAATCCCTGTACACATCTATGACATTTACGTCATAATCTGCAAATCATGTTGAAAATTGACGACTGTAATGATTAAATGTCGAGGATTATCACCACATCACCCCGTATAACCATTTGTTACAGCTTGACAAGTTAAACCGTGGTGGGGTAGTCAGTATTCATAAGATACCTTCCTTATACATTCGTGTATAACGTCATTACGTAGACTTGGTGAATAATAGAAGTGAACTATTAAAATTCTACGCTACATGTTACAACTAATGATTTTGGGGAATAATGTTTATAAAAATATACAATAGTTGGTAAAAGTAAGATGCAAATAAACCTATCTTCTCTTTCTTTTCTTTTTGTACAGTAATATTCATATTATAGATTACAAAAAATATTTAAAAAGGGAGGTATAATTTTTACTTTTACGTAAAAAAGAAAAAAAATTGAAGTATGTAACATAAGTAAAATTCTTCATTTTTTTTAAGTTTTTTAATCTGTCAAACAGGTTCTCAAGTAAGGTGAGTTTGAGACTTGTTTATTAATACGGGCCTAAATATACTACAAAGGAATATTATTATGTACCCTTAGGTAAGTGTGAGCTTAGTAAGCACTGCTTGTTGCCTGTGTACTATACAATTAATGAGTATTTCAATGATCGAGAAGATATTAAATAACATTCAAATACTAATAAAATTAAATGACATTATACTTTATTGTTGTTTACAAGCGATTCTCGGACTTAATTTACTAACTTATAATAAACCTTAAAAGTAATTTGAAGCAGTAAATATTGTAAATGTGTTTTCATTTGGTTTTCTTGATTTATCTTCAGTTATTGTTGTACTAATGTCAGATAATTAATAAGTAAGTTTTGTTTTATATTAGGTAATTATCTTATATTATTATGCGAAAACATGTAAATGGCATTTCTGTTACGTTCTTAGTTACTTATATTAGCCACTGTATACTGTTTGTTTTCCTTAATAAAATAAAATATTAAGGGGCACCATAAATTTTGACATATATTTTAATTTTTATACTATTTATACTGACCTTTTTTATTGACATTTTCACAATCTTAGCAATAGAATATTATTTAATTTATTAATAAAATTAATAGAACATTGTAAACTAAAAATGCTTTTAAATGAAACTGACAATACTTGCACACTATATAGTTGATTAAGTAGAACTTTAATAAATGTAACCAGCAAGCAGCAACAATACCATATTCTTGGCCAATAAATATATGAATTATGTGACTGTCACGATTAAAAAATGTATCGTCAAACCTACTTTGGGCCACCTCTACCCACCACGTACTCTACGCAATCATACTTGCGCTACATAATGAAGTCTTTCAAGTCGCAGCCGCGAATCGAGCCACATGTTGTTAGGGGGTTATTATATATGCAATTTTCACAACGTCTAAATTAACGCGTTAACCATTACCCGGAGCCTACTAATTTGTTTTAAACTTTTTAATATTTCGCAGCGTAATAGCATGGGTTCATGTTTCAGTCTTTGTGTTTAAAAAATGGTACCTTATTTTGTGTTTAATATTCAAACTTAGGTTTCATAGTTTAATTAGCTTCAAATAGAATGAAGTATGAACTGATGGGCTACCCGAAATGGTAAGTTTAGATATTGCAAAATTTGTGTGCGTAAATTTTAATTTTGCACCTAAGAAAATTTTGAAATCCCAAGTTTCATAAAACAAATCTCGCGTCAATTAGTTGAAATAAAGCTAATCTAGGTATACAAGATCTAAAATAAATTAGTGATATTACTTTAGTAGGTATTAGTGCCTCCTATGCAAAGTATACTGTGAAAGCACCAGCGCTTAAAGACTTACTTTTCACTTTCGTGTTTGTATGAGAAATGCCACATCATAAATTTTCTCATCCAATCATTTAAAAAAAAGTACCTCTTTCAGCACTGGTACTTTCACAGTAAGCTATATACGGAATTCATACAGACCCTAAATTATTATCACTCATTATTATTATACGTGCGACGGAATGTTAAAATAACCTATCGTTGATTTAACATTCCGTCGCATGCCGCGTCTAACTTCAAAGCGTACTTAACTTCTATAATTTCACGAAAAACAAAACATGTTATAAAAATGTACGCAAAACTAAATATTTAATCAAATCTCGCCCTGGAGGATACAGAATATTTTTACGTGTAAAAAATACGATCATTCCACTTTGTCCAAAAATCGCTCAGCATTTCCATCGCGTACAAAGGGCTGTTTATACAAAACAAATTTTACATAAATTACATTGTGCATATTGTATTAAACACATAATTTTCGAGGCTTTACAAACAAAACAAATCTAATTCTGTCATTACGAGGGCTACGGACGTGACGATACTCAGTGGACACCCTTTGAAATAAATACATTTTTGCATGAATAATATTATCACCAGTCTAAATCAATTTACATAATACATTAGACAGTGTCTGCTGAATTATATTGTTTAATATTATGTACAGTGAAATAATTTAATTGAAATTTAATTTTTTTTAGGGTTACGCCATAGTTACGATAGCGAAATACGTAGAATCGAAGCCAGAATATATTTTTTGACATCTAATATAATATACAGTGAAATAAGATAATTGAAATTTTAATTCAATTATTTTGCTTGCCAAAAAAATTAAATTTCGCGTAGCGTAGCGTAGGGTTACGCCATAGTTACGTAGAATGGTAGCCAGAATATTTTTTTTTTTGCTTCTATTTAATTTTCATTTGAATCTTAAGAGCTACCTGTTTTCAGTGAAGTATCTACTTATAATCGCCACACTTCTTGGTGTGCTTTATTTTCAACCTCTTAACAGCGTTTATCTTCCCTTAATTTTTTATGTTTTTCATTATATATTTTGAAAATTAAATTTTTGAGGTACTGTAGGTAATACTTGAATTCTTTGAACACCACGGGGAACACCGGTGGTGGACATTGGTATAAAATTATTTATTTCTTATCTTAATTTTTAACACGCTTTTATTAGCTTGAGTTGTATGTATGTATCTATGTATATATCGGAATCTTTGAGCAAATTTTTTACCAATTTCTAGAAGTCCGATTAATATGAAATCTTTCATACCTACATAACATTTGTTTTTTTTTGTTTTCCAGCTATTATCTATTATGTAGTATTTAACATCGTCTTAGGGATAGGGTTTAATCATTTGTACGCTTTTGCTCTATTTTGTGTTACTAATTTATTTCCTCTTATAATCTTTATTAAGTCAGTCTCGTTAGGTTTGCCACAGTAATTTACAATTTTGTACGGCAATATTAATAGGCGCCCTTTGTTCTGTGTCTGCGAGCGTCTTCATCAACATGCCTTTGTGGTTGAGGGTTCCCACTCCGCCGGGTACCTGGCTACGGCTAAATGTGCGGAATTTCGTCTAGTTATTAATTTATTACGACTTGAAAGTTGAGACGAAGACGTCAAATCGAAATTGGCCGTTTTGGTGCATTCCTTGTATTTTGCGTGTTTAGTTTTTTTTTTCATAAATACTCGTATCTACTTCGTGAGACAAAGCTATCTACGAATCACATTCTGTAAGCCTAAGCCATCGAGGATTTAAAATATTATATACATCTGTTTTACATTTTTTTAAAATAATTTATTTAAGGTCGCTCAAACATCTATGGTCATGCGAACGTTCAGTATGTATTATACATTTAACATTCGATTGATATGTGCTTAACAGATATGTCACTATCACACCTAACGCATTT
Source organism: Celastrina argiolus (assembly GCA_905187575.2). Classification (NCBI taxonomy): domain Eukaryota; kingdom Metazoa; phylum Arthropoda; class Insecta; order Lepidoptera; family Lycaenidae; genus Celastrina; species Celastrina argiolus. Next base: position 11,922,400 of record LR994589.1, read on the forward strand.
TTTTCTTAGGATCATTGGTTATTAGATGTATATATGTGTTACATTGGTATGCCCTATGTTCTACATTTTAAATCTACATCTTTTCTACATTTTATTTATCATGAAAATTGTAAAATATTTTATGTTCTATTCGGTGATGTTATTTCCGTCTGCCATGTGACCAAGTATTAGACAATATTTCCGTCTGCTATGTGACCAAGTATTAGACAATATTTCCGTCTGCCATGTGACCAAGTATTAGACAATATTTCCATCTGCCATGTGACGAAGTATTAGACAATATTTCCGTCTGCCATGTGACCAAGTATTAGACAGTATTTCTATCTGCCATGTGACGAAGTATTAGACAATATTTCCGTCTGCAATGTGACCAAGTATTAGACAATATTTCCGTCTGCCATGTGTCCAAGTATTAAACAATATTTCCGTCTGCCATGTTGCCAAGTATTAGACAATATTTCCGTCTGCCATGTGACCAAGTATTAGACAATATTTCCGTCTGCCAAATGACCAAGTATTAGACAGTATTTCCGTCAGCCATGTGACCAAGTATTAGACAATATTTCCGTCTGCCATGTGACCAAGTATTAGACAATATTTCAGTCTGCCATGTGACCAAGTATAAGACAAAGGCTGTTAGCATTGAATATTATGTACTCAATTGAGTAAATATTTTTTATTTTATGTGATGATATTTTTTAAGTTAAAAATAATGTACAGGTGTTTTATAAATATAATTTTGGTCAAAGAATGATGTGAAAAATAGAAGAAATAACTTCCTAGAGTATCAAAAGTAACAGCATCGGTTACTCAGAAGAGATTAATGATTAGGTTAGGATTTATAGGCTCAGCTATTGTAGTTGAAGTTTCTAACTTCAAATGAACTTCCTAATGGTGTATAAGAAGCAAAATAATGGTATATTATTATGCCATGTCAATATTAATATTCTGTACTGCATAATAATAATTAATGAAATGCATTTATCTCAAAAACTAATTACGACTGCACAACAGAAATATATTAAAGTAAATGATTATTATTAGAAATATATTTTAAACCGCTAGTATTCTATTCGTTCGTTTGCTAATGAAGACAATAATTTCTTGCAAATACATTATGGAACTGTTAACGAACTTTTATTAATTAAGTCACATTCTGAAAAGTGCAAGTATACGTGATTTTAATTAAAAGTAGAGATTATTTCTCTTAGCAGAACTCGGAATATAGGGACCTCATTTTATTATTATTGCTTATATTATACTTTGTGTTATTGCTAACGATCAGTAGGTTGTTTTATCTGGCATCCAAAAATAAGCAGAGCTTCTCAATTCAGCCAGTTTTTTTATGTTTGAGTATGTGTGTGTCTGTCAGTTTGTCTGTAGCATCGTAGTTACCAAACAAAAAAAATTGCTGTTTAAAAAACCGACTTCCAAAACAATGAATTAAAAAAATGTCTATATTAACAAAAACTAAAACAGTATAGTTAAATTTGAATCGACCAGTAGGTACAAAACTCAAAGTAGTCAGTAGAACAAAATTATTCCAAAGCAAAAACTACTACAAATGTATATGGTCTAAATTGAGATTTCGATCAAATTAGTCCAATATATTTGTACGAGAGACATACGGTGACCGGCAGTTTATATTGGAATGACTTGTGACACGATCATGGCCTACCATCCCATACAATTTATCTTTAATACAAAAAAAAATGCAATATATGTCACTACTATTAACATTTGTATATTATAAAATGTATATATGCCGAATTAAGTACAAATATTGACATTAAGATAAGCATATATTTTAAGCATAACATCACATTAAATACAACTCCTTAAAATTAAGAACAAGATACGAAACGAAATTATTATTTAGTATTTTCCAATGGTGGCGCTAGATGGCGGTTTCCAGACGGCGGTGCCTGGAAATTGAAGAAAACAAAAATAGCCAGTCGAATTGCCAGTATTAAGGTGATACTATTTTTTAGTACTAGGTCGTGTCTCTGTTACATATTATCTACTTTGTGACGCGATGAAGTAAAACTCTCGATTTGTCCACCCACAAACAGTTTCAACTGAAGCGACAGTTCCACACTCGATTCGAATCCCGCTAATTGCTAATTAAGTTGAGGAGGGGTTTTTAATTAAAACTTATTCAATATTACGAATCGAGTTAGTCCGGTCACTCGGCGAAGTTGGATAATTGTGGATGAGCGTTCGTCAATTTTTCCTAATTACATTACGGGATTCGTATCAAAAGATCAGTAAGCCTATTGAACAAAATTGTCATTTAAATTTGACAATTGAGTGTCGGTTTTATGGAACTATTCCAAGTTAATATTCTTCGAGAGTAGTCGACATTGGATTCGGATGGGTTTTGGATCGGCAATGAATTTAGTTTCAAAAATAAACCGCCTGGTGGTGGAAACATCATTGCAAATATTAAGTTGCTAATTTTTTATATTAAATTTAGTTTGTTACACACTTATCTATATATATTGCCTATATATATGTCGGAGTTGAAACGTAAGGCTTGCAAAAAAAAAAAAAAAAGAAAGCCTAGCAAGTTTAGTCATATTTCCCAAGAGGCCTGTTGCCGCTTACAAAAGAGGAAGGAGAAGACGTGTGTCACCGATGACAGGGAGGACTGTTCAGGGTCGCGCGCGATGGATGGCGGGGCTTGAGAAAAATGGAGTTGACTAAATTCGCTTACGTTCAATGTCTGCTTTGCATTAAGTACTTGTAGCAAAAGGTTTGATTGTTCATAATATAAACACGTTCAGCTTGGTGTTATTATTTCGATCCTATAAAGTGACGCCCACAAAATACCGCACTCCGTTATATAGATAAGTGTGTATATGCCTATACTAATATTATAATATAGGAATGATTTGTTTGTTTCCATTGGATTAGCTACGTAACTAAGAATGTTTAATAAAATTTTGCACTGATAAAGAGTAGTCATTCTTTAAATATAGTAAAAGTAATAGTAGGATACTTTTGATTGCTGAAAAATGTGTGTATTATTTTCGTGGATATCCACGAAGTCGTTAACATAAACAATAAACAAGGCTTTAATTGCGAAACCTTTTGGGATGCATGCATGAAGAAATTTAAGTGCTAGTTATTTAAGCGGCAATACAGGGTGATTCATGGTTCATATATTAAGCCGAGTATAGTGTGGAGAATGACGCGCAGGGCATTTTTTTTTGGTACCTTGTCTAAATTACTTAATATAACCCAAAAAAAAATCCTAATAATCACCCAGTATTTTAACGATAACAAAAGTTAATATCAAATTGTTGAAACTACATATTTTCATAAACAAAGTCATTTTTATTTGAGCTCATCTTTATTGGTTAAATTATATCACACATTTCATGAATCCACATTGATTTTACCACTTGACTGACTACAATTTCTGCTTATTCCTAGTACAATAATGCCTACGTTCTAATCGTCGGAAGCGTTTTCAACGTTCAAATGAATATTGAGCAATTGTAACGCATTTGACTGGCAACTTTTTAAAGGAAATAAGCGCGCTCGGGACATGTGATTGCGAACGTGTGCATCGGCGCGTGTAATTGTCGACGTCTTTAATGTATTAATTCTTAAGGCCTATTCGAACTAGCGATTTTCATAAACGATATATCGGCGATGCGATATCGCGTGCGATATTACCTGCAGAAAAATAATCGCCGCGAGCACGCCGCGACTTATTTATCGCTGCGACATTAATAATAAATAAATTCAAAAAGGCCTTACATTTCTTACTAAAAGTAATACAGTTGTTTAACAATATAAAAATAAATTGAAAACTAACATATAAACTAAATATTAATAAACAAGTCAATATTATACTGGTTTCGTTTGGGAAATTAAGAACCCCTCTTCTCTCGAAGGTAGGCCTTAGAGATTTCCATATTTCTCAATCCTTAGCTGTCTCTACCCAATGTTCTCCTGCCACCCTTATGTTGTCTGCCCACCGTGCCGATGGTTTCCTTTCTCCCGTCCAACACGTTAATCTGTGACCATCCTTCATCCTTCAATCTAGCTACGTGACCCACCCACTACCATTTAAGTTTTTTACAGTGGTATAAAGCATCGCTGCGACATTACCCGCATTATATTCGCTGCGTACGCGCGGATATGTCACTGCGATAAGGGCTTGGCCTACTTTTTATAGGCCGATATTTTCACCTACATAAAGTCGGTCACAATAAGAATACCGGAGGTGGGCACCCTTAACAAATCGCGGCGAAATCGCGCGTGCACGTCACGATATCGCATCGCCAAGAAATCGCTAACTGCAAATGGACTTTAACCTCTATGAAAGGAAAGTTTAAAATTGTATCTTTGAATGAGTCAAGTCGAAATTGTGATAATTGCGAATACTCATGTATTCGCATTATTATTAAAGACGTCAATTTATCCAAGACTGATTTATCAATAATAAAAATAATATGAATGGACACTTTCTCACCTGGCCATCTTGTGATTTCTTGTCAATCTGATCCCGTACTGAGTTATTATTTAAATTATGTTATGGGTACCAGACGAAGGAAGTATATTTATTGCTTCTTTTATTCTATTTACTCTAATATTATACACAATTAATTTCAAAGTTTTATTAATACTATACACGTAATATTAAATTTACACACCCACGATCCAGGAACGGGTATTTTATATTTACCGTTTTGGTTCTTTGGGGAGATTTGATCTCGCTTGACTGTCAACTCTGTCTACTGCTGTCAACAGCTTGCGCTATTTAACCAAATTCACTGATTGCTATTTTTCAGATTATATAAAATTATTTAAATAATTTAGGTTCTCCCTAAAAGGATAAAAGGGTCCAAAGTTCTGAAGATAACCAGCGAAGCCGCAGGCAAAAAGCTGAATAGGGAATTGACTAATGGGTTGAGAGATATAAATTAGATTATATTTGATATAGATTCTACTTGTGAGAATTAATATTTATATTAAGATATTTTTTTTTGAGTTAATAAAAACTATAACCTCACTTCGCAGACAAGGCTGAAACAAGAAAATAATTCAATTTGAAATCTAGTAACACATAGGTACCAAAATGGTCAAGGCACTACCTTGGTCGAAACCATCGAATTATTGCAAGGGCAGACGATATTATGCTTTTCCAAGTTTCATTTTTTTACCGTATTTCGGTGTGAGCTGATGCTTAGATTTTATTAGAGAGTCTACCTTTTTCTGAGTAGCCCTCGAATTTTATTAGTGGGTCCAACCACGGCTCTACCTTTTTGTAAGTAGCCCCCAAATTTTATTTGCCGGTCCGACCACGGCTTTACCTTTTGGTAAAGTAGCCTCCGAATTTCGAAGCAGTGAGCGAACTAATGATAAAGAATTATAGCTAGTGACATCTGCGATCATGTCAGTTTTCAAACAAAACTACAAAATCGGCTCGTCCGTTTAAGAGTTACGATGCTACAGATAAACACGTCAAACTTATAACACCTCTCTGTTTTGGGTGTTAAAAATCAATGTTATAAGGGTAGGCTTTAAGTAAACTAAGCATGCTTATGATATCCAAACGCATAGCGACCAATAAGACCATCAGCTATCTGCAAACGACCAATAAGTCTTGCTTCAACGATATTAACCATCATAGGTTATTCCCGGTTTTATGAAGACACATTAGGCCTCGCACGTCCCATGCATGAAATATAATCATGAAATGCACTCAACAATTCCATGATGCTTTATTAACAATGTGAATTGCTTTTAATAATAACCACAGTAAAGAAAACTTTAACCCGGCAACGTAAATTATATCTACTTTAAAAAGAACAATTTTCCATCTTTTTGCTAAAAATAAAGAGTTTCTTGCGCAGGTTCTTCATCTTTTATTAAAATCTGACGAGTAGTTTAGAACAAATACTCGTATATAAACATACTGTCAAAATTATAACACCTCCTTTTGAAGTCGTAGTCGGGTATAAATATAACCGAATTTTAAGATGTCGTCCTTGAGTAGAATTCGATAATCAATAGTTAAGTAGCTAATAAAATTGTGTGCTTAGTAAAACATTTACTTAACTTACTTAATTTACTTTACCAAAAATATTTTAATAATGACGTGTACAGCTGGTGGTCATTAACGCTCATAATGATTAAAAGTTGCCAAAGTAAAATGTTGGCGGAACAAATTATTTCACAGGAGGGATAGGCCCTTGGAAAAAATATTTTTTTGCCCGGCTAAGGCCAAGCCAAAAGGAAGGCTAAGGATTTGGAAGTCCATGTATGTATGTACTGTGCATGTGTGTCGTAGCTCCTAATCTGATAATTTGCTTAATGATGTCTCATAACACCATGAATAACATAACATAGTTAAAACTTTAACATGACTATGAAAATTCTTGCATAGTTTTCTTCATACAAACAACCTGCATTTTTTTTTATTAATTCCTACTTTTGGTTTTCAATTCTTTCTATCAAACGTACGTATTTCAATGCTATATCAAAATATAGCATTGAAATACGTATAGAAACGTTCTGTAGTGTGGATAGTACCAGTCTTTTGTATAGAATTTTTTAAATTTTTAATCTTTATCTTTTATACTTCCACTTTTAAACATTGCTCCAATGGGGCACTGGCTTAAGAGACGCTTTCACTTAAAATGTCCAATCTTTACGCTAGTACGGAATGTTTCGAAATTTGAAACGTCCAATAAGTTGAGTCAATAACAGTGACATAGTTTACTGGCGCCGCCTGGTGTTAACTGCTGGAGTTTTATGACGTTCCAATTTCGAATTGACCAGCGCAACGGCATATTGTTTAATTGTAAACTGTAATGATGACTGGAAATTGTAAATATTTTCATGATTTTATTTTATTCAAAAAGCCTGCTACTTAATTACTTGGATATAATACTGTATTAACTTTTTAATTAAATTTAGAGTACACTATTAAATACACTTAATTAACATTTTTTTTTAGTTACTGTCATAGAGACTGACTATTTCAGACAAACACTGATACGCTATATAACGTAAAGTACCCTTCTATTCACAGGCTGCCACTATCTATGCTTTTCTGAATGGGCACCACCTAATATGTCTGTCGGACTTGTCCATATTATGTACTTACTTACTGAGATTTATTATAACTATCGTACCTCATAATACGATATAATTTTATTATACTACTACTGTACTACATAATACTGTACTACATAATCTGTTCTTCTTCTACCTTTAAAAAAAAAAAATGATGTTCGTTAGTCTCGCTAAAAACTCGAGAACCGCTGAACCGATTAGGCAATTTTTAGTCTTGAAATATTCCTGGAAGTCCGGGAAGGTTTAAACTGTCCATCACAAACTGTTTCTATGCTCAACGAAGTGGGCACGGGTCAGCTACTGTATAATAATATTATACTACTACTGTACGACATAATACTGTATAATGATATTATACTACTGTGCCGTATTGTTTCTAAATTTATTTTCCAAAATTTTATACTAGTCTAAACATCAAAGGGTTAACACGTTAACAAAGGCATGCTAACATGTTTTTCATTAAATATCGAAACAAAAAGCCTGGCTTGCGCCCAAATATATTGTAGCTCGGGATGAGACGGAAGGTGGAGGCTTACGTCCTCAGAGCCCTTTGATATGTTATTGAGTTCAATTTACGTTTTCATATCCGAAGCCTTGTACTTTTGTTTATCCCAGAGTCGCGAGATTTGTTTTATTTCACCCGAAGATTTGGGTTAATATTTATTGAATAAAACCCTAGTTTCAGGCGAAAGAAAATTAGGTTAGTAACAACAAAGAGTAAAGAGGGATTTTTGAAATATTCTTTTGATAGCAAAGGTAAAAGCTAAATTGAATATGTCTGGACATTTGATATGACTTGTCTAGATATCAGCAAAACAATTGTATAAGTTGAAGCTCGGTTTTCCAAAAAAGCATTACCTACCATCTTAAAGAGGTAGTACCTATACAGTACCTATACAACCTATACCTATAGATATTATGTAAACGAAATGACACGTTTCCTAGATGAAAAAATTGTTAGGCCGGCCGCATACATACGTTTTCCGAATTCGTTTTCCGTATTCGGACATCTGAACGCATGGAATCAGTAGAAAATACATTAACTGACGCACACGTTCGCTTTTTTCCGGACGGAATAAATTCCGCACGTGGGTTTCGTGTGCAAGCCGGCGCGTCCGGAGAAACCTACTCGAAAAAACCTAATGAAGTCATGCGGCGCTTGCCTACATTTTGTTTGTGCCGGCGCACACATTCGGAAATTTTTATTCAGTTTCGCGCCCGCGCCCCGTGCATCGTACGTATTCTCTGTATTGATTACTCATGAATTGTATACATTCCGAATTAAAAAAAACGAAAGTTTGCGCTAGTCTCACGGAATTCCAATTCGAAATTACGCATTCGGAAAACTAATACGGAAAATGTATGTACGTGGCCGGCCTTACCGTTGACTACATAGAAAGTGTCTATGCTATAATATTATGACGGTAATTGTAACCAGCGCATAAATATTGTTAAACATAATGCTCAAAAGAGTTATTTGTAGTCACTGCTTTGAGAGAAGGTCACATTATGAAATAAACTCGCTCGACTAATACGATTGGATCCGTGGAATTAAGTTTAGTAGATTTATTTTGGACTGAGTTTTCGCAATTCATATGTCACAAAGCTTTCAGAATCCTTTGATATTGCTTTACGCTTTCAAGATTGTTGCATACTAAATGCGAAGCTATGATATAATCGTACGCCTTATACCTTGAACTTTGTTTTTATGGTAAGGTTCATGTAGAATATTTTAATAATCTTATTATTAAATATTTAAATCTGAAGAGAAACCATGCTAGAAATTTAAATATTTATACTATACCTTAAAAACAAGCTAGTTTATTATAGCTACAAGTTATATTGCTAGCAATCTTACAGTACTTATATGCTGAAATTATAGATTTATTACATGCTATAAAATTTAACATGACACAAAGGCGTTGTAGAAAAGAAGGCAGTTTCTTTATGTTTATCACGTTGAATGTAATCTGCTTAATGAATGACCTACGATTCGCGTATGGGTGGCGACCTGCAATAAAATAATTATGCTTAATTTAAAATTTCCAAAGTGTCTACTATCTACTAGCTTTGCTTGTACTGGTCGAAAAGCTTAACAGTAAACGCGCATTATTATTGCTTGACTGTTATATAACATTTATGCGTATTTCAATATTATATGAAACCATTTTATTGTGATCTCTATGTTTGAGCGAAAAACTCTACTTCATACAGTTTTAGGGTAAGCTCACACCGGAACGTGGCGCTACTCGAAAAGGTTTCAAGCTGCACCGAGCTGCAGAGCGCTGCTGCGATTTTTTAACCGACTTCCAAAAGAAGAGTCGATTCGGCCTGTTTTTTTTGTATGTACACCAATCACTCTAAGGTTAATGATCCGATTTGCGTGATTCTTTTTTTATTTGACGCAAAATAGCTGCCATTTAGTCCCATGAAATTTTTACATAGTTTTGCCGTGTAGTTTTTATTTTATGAACATATTTCATCAATTTCCAGAGGTGAGAGAGAGAGATAGAGTTTGGTATTTGATGCACATTTTTGTACCGTCAATGTGTATATTGGTGTGACAAGCAAAGTGTTATTTTAATTATACTTAGAACTATAAATTTATGTATTATTTTTACAACATCACAATAGAACATAACGTAGTATATCATTAAATAATCAAATTCCTCTATAATAAATAAATGTTTTTGCAACTGGTACATCTGTCACACTTTTAAACAATTTAGCTTAGTATTCTTGATACACATAATATGATAAAAAATTTCAAAGGGCTGAACAAATATGGATGTACCGCGCCCCGGGCGGCGGGGCGGCTCGGGGCAGAAGACCCAGTACGATGTTTGTACACCGGTACACGTATTATGCGCCTCGGGGCTGTAGATGTAAGTGTGTAATAGATGCGGCATGTTGCATGAAATAAGTGGAAAAGTGCAAGTAGCTTCTGTATTATTACTGTGTAACAGTGAACCTAATAATAATGCCTACCACACCGGTTTCGGTGTCAGAGGCCGGTTTCATTGAAACCAGGACAGCTACGCAGGAGTTATTTTATAGTGCCTAAGTGTGTGCGCAATACACATAAGCACTCTCTCTTCCGTCACTCTCGTAGCCTAGTCGGACAGATATCCGACACTGCCTATCCGACGCATGGATCATCTTTCTTGTCAACCTGCATTGTCCTTTCCAAACTTGAAAACAACATTTTTTGTTGTTTCAAAGCGGAAATCGAACCCAAGACCTCCGGGTCAAGAGCGAAGCTCCACTAGACCACGGAGGCAATCAAGAACCTACATAACATTCAATAACATATGAAATAATATTGGGATTACGAAATTACTTATTCTTAGGCCCGTATTTATAAGACTTTAACTCGGTCTCAAGTATTACGATCGCAACCTCAACTTGAGAACCTATTTGACTTAAAAAAAATAAAAGGTTTTGTTTCACAGCACACATATTTTTTATGTGTAACAAAGGCACAAGTTCTGTGATATTGTGCCAGCGTAATATTTACTAGATAATATATTTTAAGATTTAAATGATATTAAGTTCTACGTCAGTCAATATACATATTAAGAAAACTAATTTAAAAAAACCTACTATAACTTTTTACGTCATATCTGTGCCTTTCATACGTCTACGACCATATTAATGTGGAGTGTGAGTTAAAATATGTCGTCAGGACCATTCCTTACGGATCAACTCTCTCCTTTGATTGTTGGTAGTTCGGTACCTCTAGGCGATAGTTTATAATTATTATAATACTGTGACGGAATTGACACGGTTTGAAATGTAACGTTTGGGACGCCAAATCTCGTCACTTCTGGATCAAGGATATGGTAATATCCTCGCCGGTAAAAGACGATACAATAGGACAACTACACCAAGGAACAATGCGTTAGTACTCACCAGGTCTGGAAGCGAACCTGTGGGCCGTTGGATAATGGCGTTCGCTGGATGTTCGTTGCCGAATGTGTTGTAGTTTTTTGTTATTCTTTAGATACACTAGCCGGCCGGCTGTCACTGAGGATTAATACAGGATTCCACACGCGGTGGACGTTAGATTACATCCAAAATCGGTAATTTGAAGCTAACTCGATTAGTCTGGTTCCGCGTATAAAGGGCGAAACGCTAATGGCGCGTGTTCATTTGTTTTTCACAGCAACTCGCGCGTGGCACTAGGCTTGTACCGTGCAATGCGATTGGTTGAATTGTCAACATTGTATGTCTAGCGGCCCAATGAGAATTGGCGCGCGATATTTAAAATATTATTTATGAAACAAAACGATATAAACTAAACATTCCGCCCACCAAAATACCAACGGAATTTTCCGAAAAGTATGAAAGAAACAATAAGTTAAGAATTACGTACGATACTAACTAAAATTACTATTTAAACGTTAATAGATAACAAAGATCATTCTAATGGAAGGGGACATAGTTTGACTAAAGGTCGGATAAGTGAATGATCCTTACGGGTTCGTATAGTTGCTACCCGAACTACTCCGTCAGGCCCAGGATGTAATGAAACCACTCGTCCTAGCGGCCAATGTAAAGGAGGTCGGTTGGTGTCCTTAATAAGAACCATAGAATTAACAGGTAACGGTTTTGAATCCTTAGTCCATTTTGCCCGCTGAGTAAGTGCATTTAAGTACTCATGTTTCCAACGCTTCCAAAACTGCTGTTGAAATAATTGAATAAGTTGCCAACGGTTTAATCGGCCAATTTTAACATTTGTGTAGTCGGTATCTGGAACCGCGGTCAAGGGTTCTAATGTTAAAAAATGACCAGGGGTTAATACGTTCAAATCGTTAGGGTCTGAGCTTAATGGACACAAGGGTCTTGAATTTAAAATCGATTCGGTTGTGTTTAGACCAGGATGAAAATTATTTCGATGAATCGATTCAATTACAGCGGCTGTAAGAACACACTTTCTTGGCAATAAGGCAGGATGTTTATGCTCGAATTCCAAGCCCGAGCGAGCGAGACGTCCGCCCACCCTGAGGATATCCTGATCGTCAAGGAACGGGTTTAGCTTTTGAAAACTACGGGGGAGCAATTTCTTTTGTTTTAATTTTAATATCACGTCAGAAAAGTAACGTTTTTGAAAATGTTTAACGATAGTAAAAAGGGAAATATGCCGTTCTGTTTCGGTTACGAAAGTATTATCATAGCGCGAGACAGTGCGCCGCACGCTGTTAGCAAATCTATAAATGTATGCTATAATACGACAGATTTTGTCCAAAGATGAATATTTATCAAAAAGATAATCGATAATTGACGTTTGTTGAGCGGTATCGATTCGATCAGTGACGAGAGTTACACGACGTTGCTCAGCGAGTACCTCGTCATTATTAGTATGAATTTTCGATATATCTACTGGCCACTGAGATTGTGATTGGGACAACCACTTTGGTCCCGCCCACCATAATGTGTTGTTCAGTAGATCACTAGGCATTTGGCCACGTGAACAAACGTCTCCAGGGTTTGTAGCAGACGGTACGTGCCTCCAGCACTCGGGAGGTACGATATCCTGGATATGGCTAACGCGGTTCGCCACGAAGGTCACCCAACGAGAGGAAGGCGATCTCAGCCATGCCAAGGCAATAGTGGAGTCACACCACAGATAAGTGTCATGGATACTAATCCTTAGGGTGTCTTTAACGAATTTTAAAAGATCAGCTAGTAGAACTGCTCCACATAGCTCCAGACGAGGGAGACTTTGTCTTTTGAGGGGAGCAACGCGTGCCTTAGCACAGACAAAGAAAATGCGAACTGAACCATCGGACAGAGTGACACGTAGATAAATGACTGCGCCGTACGCTAGCTCCGAACTATCACAGAAACCATGCAACTGATACGATAAAGCATTTTTGATTACAAATTTGCGTGGAATGTTGAGGTTTCTGACTAACGGAAGTTGATGAGAAAAATTGCTCCATTGGGATACAATTTCCGGTGGAGGAGTTTCATCCCACGATAAACCGAGAATCCACAGTTTTTGGATTAAAACTTTGGCTTTGATTGTCAACGGGGACAGAAAACCCAGAGGATCAAAGATTCTAGCGACCTCGCTCAAGATTGTTCGTTTGGTACATGGATTATTTGACGGTTGAACGTTAAAAACGAACGAATCTGAAGTCGGTTCCCATTTAAGACCTAGAACCTTGACGGTCGTGTCTTCGGCTTCGGTGAATGTGATAGCTTCCGAAAGACACACTTCTGAAGGTAAATCATTCAGAAGTTCAGGATGGTTGCTAACCCATTTTCGCAGCTCAAAAGAGCCAAGAGCGAAAAGGGCGATAACCTGCGATTTAATGTCACGTGCTTCATCCAGCGAAGTACTTCCGGTTACTATGTCATCAACATAGAGATCAGAAGTTAAAACGGTTTTAGCCTTCGGGTACTTATGACCTTCATCATAGGCTAATTGCTGGATAACGCGACATGCTAGAAATGGAGCTGAAGAAACTCCATACGTTACAGTATTAAGAACATATTCTTGAAGTGGCTCATCTGGGTGAGCGCGCCAAAGAATGCGCTGATAATGATGATAATGGGGATCCATTTTTATCTGACGATACATCTGACGCACATCAGCCATGAAGACTACCTCATGTTCGCGATATCGAAGAAGAATTTCAACAATGTTGGATTGCAACTTTGGACCAGTCAGTAGCATTTCGTTAAGAGAATTGCGGTTGGCATCCTTGGCGGATGCGTCAAAAACGACACGAAGTTTTGTAGTTGCGCTGTCCGGTCGTAGAATGCAATGGTGCGGTATGTAATACCTACCCTGACCCATTTGTTTAGCAGGCACTAAAGACATATGCCCACTGACGATATAATCGGTCATGAATTCGATATATTGTTGTTTTAAATTCGGATCACGAGACAGACGTCTTTCAATAGCATGAAAGCGTCGAAGAGCTATGTCTCGAGAACCCTCGAATATTGGCTCTGTATTTTCCTTGAATGGAAGACAGACGACATATCTACCTGTCTCATCACGATAGTGATTATGGACGAAATTATTTTCACATAATTGTTCATCTGGAGAGAAACGATAGGATTTAGGGATGTTATCGATTTGCCAGAAACGTTGCACGATATTATTTAAATTGTTATCGCCTTGAGGAGACGACACACCTAACAAACACGAAGAAGCGAGTTTGGTCCTTCCAAGAAGAAGCCATCCGAAGACAGAATTAAAAGCTCTCGGTTGTGAAGTGCTGCCTTTCAAACGTTGTGTAAGCAGTGATTCAGCGAAAACATCGGCACCTAACAAGACGTCGATCGGACCAGGAATGTCAAAACCAGGATCAGCAAGCGGTAATGTCTTGACTTCCCATCCACTCGTGTTAAGTCTCGCTATTGGTTGGTCTCCGCATATTTTCGGAATAACGAACATATCGAGACGGAATTTAGTATTACAATTGACGCCGATATCGCACGTAATCACACCGTTAATTGAGGTGGAGTTACCCCCCAAGCCAAGGACGTTGACGTTAGTAGTTGAAGGCAGTATATTCAGCTGTTGGGCTGCGTGTGCCGTTATAAAGTTATTTTGGCTTCCGGTGTCGAAGAGCGCACGAAAACTATGAAAATCACCAGATGAATTACGGATCTGTATAATGGCAGTTGCCAGTAACACTGTCGAATGAGATGGAGATAATGATTCCTTCGCAACTAAGGTCAATGAACCAGATTTGTCAGCAGAAGACTCGCAATTACCAACCGATTGCTCCCGGTGCAGAAGAGTGTGATGTCTACGTTTACACTTTCGACAAGAAAATATTGAATTGCAATGCCGCACCGAGTGAGACGCGTTTAAACAATTATAGCACCATTTCCTTTCGGTAGCCACAGCCATGCGATCATCGGTCGATTTAGAAAGAAAAGATTTACAAGCCGATATTTGATGCTCATCCCCACAAAAGGAGCACTTACGAATGAATTTTGAACTTGATGACACCTTAGTAGGTTTTCCGTTATGTGCATGACTATTCCCGTCAACGCCATTTACATTGACATGAGAGGTCACAAGTGCATGTGCAACATGGTGTCGCTTCGATTTGAATGGGGTTGCCCGGGTTGCCGCAACCTCCTTAAAGGTTGTTGCGGGTTTGCCAGTGATGGCGGTAAAATGTGTATCTCGAATCATCGCTTCGCATTTAGAATTTAAAAATTCCCTAATTTGTTTATACTGTGGTAACTCCACATTACTATGTTTTTCTTCAAATTCACGTCTTAATTTAGTGTCGAGTTTCGCCAAAATATTATAACAAAGTACAAAGTCCCAGTGTTCAGTAGGTAATTTTAACTGTTTTAATACAGTCAAGTTTTCGTCAATCGTATCTATCGAACTTCGAAAATCTTTAGCGTTTGTAAATTTAAAATTAATATCCAAAATTTCACGCCAACAGGTAAAAGCCAGTTCGCGTTTATCTTCATATCGGGACTTGAGAGCGTCGTATGCGTGTACGTAGTGCTCCGCCGCGACGGGGAACGTTCGAATAAACGATAAGGCATCACCGTGCAAAACAGAAACTAAATAATGAAATTTCTCAATTGTAGTGAGAACAGTGGACTCGTGAATTAACGCGTTATAAGTAGCAATGAATTCGGGCCACGCTTTGATAGCACCAGAAAACGTCGGTAGTGTAATCTTCGGTAGCCGTATGTTACCGCCGAGTGTAGGTACAACCGAATCGCGTCGCGAATCAATTGTTCGATAAGACGAACTCGGTTCAAGAATACGATGTAATGCAGACGCTTGAAAATAGGCGTCATCGAACAACTCCTGAATCTCGTTATCCCTATCATCGACGTCATCTTTCAAAAGATCTAAGATAATGAAATGGGCCTCTTGGAAATCATTAGCAATATTTTTTATTTCTTGACAATATGAAAGAAACAATTCCACTTTTGTTTCATCGGTTTGGGCCAAATTTCCGACTTCCAGGGCCTTTGACATACGATTATATGCTATAGTACGTTTACGTCGCAAGCTAGGTAAATTATTAATAGTATAAGAGACATCGATACATTTTTTTACGGAAGGTTTAGACTTACGCCTCGTTGGAAAAGACATAATTACAACTCAACTAAACAATATTCGTATTTATTGTAAACACACGAACAGTAAACAACGTTTATTAATATTTAAAAACACCGAGTTAGGTAAATGAACAACAAAAGATATTTGTTCGATCGGCGCGATGTTTATAAAATAACGTCAATCGATAAGGATTGGAATGGATGCGCCACCGCGTAATACCTATTTATTTTAAAGCTCGATGTAAATACCAATAAGTTTTACAAGTCAACGTTAATATGTTATATATATTATACCGCTTACTACTATAGATCGTTTGATAATGTTTACAGAATTCAATTATACTGTTCAATTGAAAATAAAGCTTTAACTTTTGTTTGTACTACGTACCTACTAACGATTGCTTTAGAATTACGACTATATGTACTTAGTTAATTTAAGTGTATTCTCAAAATAATTTTAAAACAATAACACGATATAAAAAGTTATAAACCAATCTTAATTAATACACTTTAAGGTTCAAATTAGTATACGATTAGCGCATCTAGTATTTAGTTGATTAATGCCTATAATTGACGACACGATATTACGATACGATATTATTCGTGTTATTATTAATGCAAATTATAGAAAGATAGGTAACACTGTAATACATGTATAAAATATTGTTAAACGATTACGTTCTACTAGAAACTTCGAGAATGTTCGATGTACTTATTTTTTTTAAAAATGGAATACGGTAGGTATGCAAAATGGATTATGGAACCAAGACTTAGAATTTATTAGCAACAACTTGTTATTAGATATATACGATTAAAGTAGTTACAATTACGAAGTAAATCGGTATTTGGCAGGCTGAATGTATCTAAAGTCCCTGGTTTCGGCACCAAAAAGATGTGACGGAATTGACACGGTTTGAAATGTAACGTTTGGGACGCCAAATCTCGTCACTTCTGGATCAAGGATATGGTAATATCCTCGCCGGTAAAAGACGATACAATAGGACAACTACACCAAGGAACAATGCGTTAGTACTCACCAGGTCTGGAAGCGAACCTGTGGGCCGTTGGATAATGGCGTTCGCTGGATGTTCGTTGCCGAATGTGTTGTAGTTTTTTGTTATTCTTTAGATACACTAGCCGGCCGGCTGTCACTGAGGATTAATACAGGATTCCACACGCGGTGGACGTTAGATTACATCCAAAATCGGTAATTTGAAGCTAACTCGATTAGTCTGGTTCCGCGTATAAAGGGCGAAACGCTAATGGCGCGTGTTCATTTGTTTTTCACAGCAACTCGCGCGTGGCACTAGGCTTGTACCGTGCAATGCGATTGGTTGAATTGTCAACATTGTATGTCTAGCGGCCCAATGAGAATTGGCGCGCGATATTTAAAATATTATTTATGAAACAAAACGATATAAACTAAACAAATACAGTTTCGTCACATTGTGTTCAGCCAAATGCTCGATCTGTTGTCGAAAAGTTTGTATCTATTGTTTTGCATTTTAGATATCGATACCAAGAAAAAAAAGTTATCTTAACAAAAATAAATAAGGTAGATATCAGAAATAAATTTTATATATATATACCAACTATAAAAAATGCTTGCTGAATGTGTTCCTTGATATCTGAGGTATTTATGAATAGAGATAGATAAAATATTGTAAAAAAAATTACATATGAACTTCAATTATGACATCATAAAATGATTAATCATTTTTATTATAGGTGTAGCCCAATAGGTAGGTACTTAATATATGTATATGTTTTTTTTAAGAAAATGACAGTAACTTTGGAAATAAATGAGTGATAAATCTTAAAATAATATAATAATAGCTCCCCTCACCGATTTCGATGTCGGTAGCCGATTTCATTGAAACCAGGCCAGCTACGCAGGAGTTATTTTATAGTGCCCAAGTGTGTGCGCAATACACAGAAACACTCTCTCTTCCTTTTACTCTCATAACCCAGTGGGACGGTAAACCGACACGACTAGCGAGAGATCAGGCGCAGGACCGACTTTTTACATGCCCATCCGACGCATGGATCATCTTTCTTGTCAGACAATCAGGTGATCAGCCTGAATTGTCCTAACCAAACTTGAAAACAACATTATTTGTTGTTCCAACGCGGGAATCGAACCCACAACCTCCGGGTCGAGAGCGAAGCTCTGAACCACTAGACCACGGAGGCGATAAATTAAAATAATAGTAAGTCGCATTGTGGTCTTTATTTATTTGATATAATATTACCTATATAAATGTGATTTGAAGAAATAATGTTATTCCGCCCTCCTTCTCTTTAAAAAACTTCGTTCGTTAAAAGGAGTACCTACCTATAAACCTACAAAGGTTTTGCTTAACGTTATAATACGTATAATTAATTGAATATTGGCGTTTAACAATTTTCATTGGGCTAGTTACAATAATTATTATAGTGATGTAACCGTTATATTCACAATTCTGTCTCAATCAAAGCCCTATTCTCGTTAGCGGGGACAAAGGATGAATTATGAGCGACTTCAGAACCTGCGGCTACGTAATGGACAACTTTAACATCCAGCTACAACTGTTTAACAAATATTGTCGCGACCATAGACTAGTTGACGATAGACAAGAGCACAGTAATTAACTTAAATTAAACAAATATGTTCATAAAATAAAAATTGCAAGGCCAAACTAAGTATAAAGGAGAAAGCCCACTCTCCATAGTGTCTCAGGCCCAATGTGGACATCAAAAAATCGCATTAAAAATGAGTGTTCTAAAATGTTAATAGTATTAGATATCTGAGAAAAAAACTTAAAATGCCGCCATTATTGTAGAAATATATATTTTTTTACTTTTTGTCTATTTTATTTTCAAGGCCTTTTCCGACTTTTCAATAATTTATAATAGTAAGATATAATAAGATAGCCCTTGTTGTAGTGCAAGACTTTCAGTTATTGTGGCTGTTTGCCAGATTATCGCCTGACACCTAAAACATATTAACATTAATGATAAATATTTTCAACCGTAAAAGAATTAACGATTAAACCATAATGAAAGAAATAATAGAAACATTTTATTATAATATTATGATTACCTGCTGCCGTGCAACCCACTGCTGTATGACACTTAATTCTTCGGGCTCTAAAATATGGTTCTCGGTAACATTATTACCACAACATATACAATGTTCTTCAGACATTTTGGTATGCACAATCAAATAGCGTAATCCTTTAATCCAGGGCCAAGTAATCGTAGATGGAGAGAACAAAACTAGTAAAACAATGCCAAAGTCGTACGTGAAAAGCCGAAACAAGTTCAGGCGAGAAAGCCAGATTGCGGTGAAAAAAATCAAAAACAAAACAAAACGCATCTTTGAGCAACAAGCAAACGGTCGAGATCATTCGTTTATTTCGTTTGAAAAATGACATTTCAGTCATCAGTGTTGCCGCTTGTCACAATAAAATGAAATCGATAAATCGATTACGTAAAAAATAATCGATATAATATGACTTTTTATTAATCTTTATCGTTTATAGTAACAAACGTAAACATCGGTTTTAAGATAAATGTTTTCTTTTGATTAATTCTTTACCGAATTACCAACAGTGACCCGTTATTTGTATTTTACATGAGTTTATTTTATTTGTGTATAAATCGATATTCGGATTGAATGATTAGAGTTTTATCATCGGGTAACATTTCACCTCAACGTTCTACTTAGGTTCCAAATAATCCAATAAAAATCCTTTTTTTATTGGAACATTTCTGATTATAGTGGCGGTTATTTGAATGTTATCAAAAATCATGTCTCTTTATGGTACATTTCTGGAGAAATGAAGTCTTCTTAAGACGGCTGTCCGCTCTGGGCCTGAAATGGGCTTTCTCCTTTAAGGGGATCAAATGATAGTTGATGTTGTTGTTGCATTAACACCTCCCAGCCAAACTCTCGTAATTTTTGCTGCGTGGCTAAAGATGTGTGAGGTCGTTATCATGTCATGCCATTGTAACACAGTTCTTTGAGAATTTAGCAACGGACCAGAGCCCTGATTCTTGTGCCCCGAACTTCGTTTTGAATATCGGTCTGTCCCGCTCGTATAATAAGATTTGGCGAACTTGCAAGTGGGACAGACTACCGATCGAAACGATGTTCGAGTTACGAGAATCCAGGTCTTCTCTTGTGGCTCGTTCGTTTTTAATGGTATTCGAGCAGGATAGACTGACAATCGAACCGACATTTACGTTACGAGAATCGGAGCCCTGATTGACACGGCGTGAGAGCGTCCATAAATTATTATTATGTGTAGAGGAAGCGAGATGGCTCGCGCCAATATGAGATAGGCTCTTCGCATTAATTGTTCCGCCACGTGCTGATCGGCTGGCACTAACCAATGTTCGACAAATGCTGACGCGCTACTGATAAGTTATCGGAAATCGAACCGTCCCGACCCGCTGATCGAGATCAGCGGGTTTACTCCCGACACAATCGAGAACTGAATCCGTTCGATATCAGTGGTTTTTCGTATTTTTTTTGGTGAATTACTTTGAAACTAATCACGATAAAGAAAATGGTTAGATCGTAACTTTTTGTACTCCCGACCATATCGATCGACTGAGAATCAAAATAAACAAATGTCAATTTATTAGGAAGTATGCGGCATGGTCGTATCTAAATCAAAATCAAATCAGTTTGGAGAGTAAGGCCCCAGCACGTCGTGTCGCCTAATTGTACTAGTAGCTGACAGAAATACAACCCCCAGTTTCTGAAACAAAACAACACCAAACAAATAAGTTAAGTATAAATTTGTACTGAACTTGACAAAGGTCAAGAGACTTTTTTTAAAGAGAGATTTGATTTGATCGTTGATTTTCCTTACAGGAACCGGGAGTCCAGAAAGCACGTGTTTAGATACCGCGAAATAATAATAACATGCATTTTCAACATAGCTGTTCCTGCATGGATTATAAAATAAGAAGCTTATCGAGCGCACAGAGCAACTGGGTGAGGCCGCTAAAGTCTAAACCAAATACACGTTAATAAACAACGATTCCCGATATTGTACGGTAATGGGTGAGGCCGCTAAAGCAAATACACATTAAAAAACAACGATTCCCGATATTATACGGTAAGTATGTAGGTAGGTTCGTATATTTAAAACATATTATAATAGAATAAAAAATAAGTAGAACTAGGTTTTTAATATTTTCGGTAACGAGGATTACCGAAAATATTAAAAATTTTTCTGTTAATTCGTATTAGCTTTAGATTTTGTATTTGTTTTAGTGGCTTCACCCAGTTATTCAGAGCGCTTACTGGTGAAATGTGTTACAAAATTAAAAAGTTAAATTACATGGGAAGCAAAAGATAGCTCTAACTTGGTTTAGTTATTTATTGTATAATCCTCCTCCTAACTTCCAAAATCCGATTTATTATCATGTAACGACAAAGACAGGTATGATATTATGTTGATATGTAAAACATATAGCTGCCTCTCACATTATCATCCGGTAATATTATGTCGTTATGTCTGAATCCCCTTTAGACTTTGTGGGCTCATAAAAACATATTTATGCAAATTAATTGGTCCTTTCTCCCCAATAACTAATCTCTGGACGATGAAGGCAGTTAATATAACTATGTAAGGGTTGGTTAAAACCGGCGACCACGCGGCACGACTTTGTTGCATAATATTGTTACGCCGAAATCTAGTTTTATTTACGCCCAATTACAAACTGAATCCCGTTTTTAACCCCCGACGCATAAACTACGGGGTGGTATAACTTTGACGTGTCTGTGTAAGTGTGTATGTGTCTATGGCATCGTAGCTCCCAAACGGATGATCCGATTTTAATGCGGTTTGTTTGAAAGGTATATCAGTCGAGAGTGTTCTGAGGATTGGTGGAAATCGGTTCAGGTCTTCAAGGTGATCAGGTCGTTTGTTAGGTGTGAAAGGAATGTTACACGCTAAGTCGGGGTTTTTTTTTAATTTTTTTATATAGTTTCGATACATTTTCGAAGTCGAAAAAGTCCTGCTAATAAGCAGGACTTTTTCGACTTCGAAAATGTCATTCGGAATTATATGCGTTCTTTACAAAAATGCAAATTTCTTACGTACAAATATCGGTAATTACGCTGCCGTAACGTAGATAGTACTTTTATTAACACGGGGCTTTCTAGTTGATGAAAGAAGACACAAAAATCTTAGTTTGTCTATGAAAGATAATAAATTTTAATATCTTATGTAATAAAACGACCTCCGTAGCGCAGTGGTTGAGCGCGTTGGTGCACGAACGAGAGGTCGCGGGTTAGGTTAGGTCCCGCCGAGGGAATAAAAAGATTTCGATGTTCCTGGGTCATGGATGTGTATAATATAATAAAAATCTTAAATATGTGTACAGTATAAAAGTATTAAATATTTTTTCGTTGTCTGGTACCTGTAACACAAGTTATTCGGATAGCACGGAGCTAGATTGACGTGGTGTGAATCGTCCACAGATATTATTAGATACCTACTTCTTATTTGGGTAAAAGGTGATTGTCTATTTAAGAAATAAGTAGGTACTAATATAGTACTCGTATATATATCAAACAGAATATGAATTAGTATTTGTTTGCTTCGAAACTACTTGACTGGTTTTGATGTAATTTTACTAGTTTTAATTTTAATAGATTCCACCACTACGATTCTCGTAGGATTTCCAATGAGTGCACATCCTAGTCGCGGGCCATATAATAATAATAATAACTATAATAATGGGTCATAACTATAATAATGTACAATGAGAAAGAATTCAGGCAGAAAATTAAAAAAGCGATGATGATGTTCAACCCCGTTGAACTTGTTACGTTAAAAGAAAACCCAAAGAAAATACTCATGAAAAGCTCATTATTTATGCAATAATGGCTTCTTAAAAACGGGCAATTGCTAGTTATAAAAATGAATCGCCGCAAAAGGGTTTTGTTGAGAGTTTTATGCAATATCGTTCTTAATTATCGTTAAGATTAAATCGCGTTTTCAATAAACCCCGCTAATGTACCGGTGCTTTAACTTTTTCAATCACAGAAAAGCTTCTGTTAATTGTATTGAGGTCTAACAAGTAAATGGGTTATGGGGCGTGTTTATATTTTTGGTTTGCGATTAAACTGTAAAAAGCGACATCTTTCTAATGATTAATCAAATATTATCATAAACGTAAAATTTATACAGGTGTAAAAAGGACAATCACTTTAACTTTGTGATACGATTATACCTTTCCTCATTTAGGTAAATGTATATTTTTTTGTAAAATACTAAAACATTTTTTTTTCTTCCTTTTTACCATTTCTTGTTTTTTTTGTCGCAAGAATAACGAATAAGCAATTCATTTATAGAATGACAAACGGTAGTATAATCATATACCAAAGTTATAGTGAATGTTCTTTTTACACTTGTTAAATAAGCTGTCGTGTTTCACCAAGCAATGTTAAAGTTAACGCCATGTTAAAATACCATTCCTTCTCATTCGTTGACAGGAAATACGAGAGGGATAACAAGATATTTAACGAAGAATTAACTTTAACATTGCTTGGTGAAACACCCCTTAAGCCTAATAAGTTACAATACCTAATATATTGTAGCTTATTAGGCTTAGCTTTTACCATTTACTTTATTTCAGTTATGACGATAAACTCACCACGCTTGTTAGAAAGTTGTTAGGGGTTTAGTTTTCAGATTCCTTTCCTTCCCACAGTAAAGATGGTTGCTTACATTACATCATAATATATTGTAGCGGTACTACTAGCGCCACATCCTGCATCGCGCTATCGAAGTTTTCTAAGTCCGGCGCTATATATACGATATCTGAAAACTAGTACAGTGGGCTGCCCCCTAAACGCTGAGGACACGCCCACCTGCGCCAATTGCGGAGGCCCCCACCCGGCCAACTTCTTCCGTTGCCCGGTGTTCCAAAGGGAAGCCCGCAATAAGAAGGCCGGCCCCTTAGCACTGTCCACAGTGTCTAAGCCCACCCGCAGCAGCAGCACGCAGGCTGCCGCTGCCCCGTCCATCGCCCCAGTAATGGTGCCGCCCACGGAGTCACAAGGCCAAACCCTAATGGCCAAGGCCAATGACCCCAAAGCCCGTAGACCAAATAAACCCAGGGGTAAAGGCAAAGGTAAGCGGAAGAACAAACCCGCTTCCTCCCTGCCCCCCTCTGTACCCCAAACACCCGCTTCTGCCCCACCGGCCCTACCGGCCGTCGAGAGAGCTACCCCAGGCACACCTGTACCTGCCACTCCAAAGGTTGTGCTCTTACGCACGCCCAAACCCAAGCGGAAGCCTACCAAGGCTGCTCAAGACCCCAACTTCGCACAGCTACTTAACCAAGGCTGCGAGTTGGTTACTAAAGTCTGCGCTGAGGCCCAAAATAGAGGCCCAGACGCCCAGACCATTATGGCCCTAACAGCAGCCTTACAGCTGCTCACAACAATAATATCTCAGTGGAGTTAATCCACTCAAAATTATTATCTTCCCCAAAATTTTATTAATTTTCCCATTATAATCTCTAAATCCAATGCAATTTCATAAACTAAATTTAATTTAAATTCTATTTAATTCCATCTAATATACATAGGTATAGGTTCGATAGGTTAGTAGGTGGTTGTCGAAGTCGGACTAATGTAGTCCACCTAGATAGTTGCCCCCCGCCCGTCCCTTCCCTATTATAAACGAATCCCCCAATCCCGGTTGGTTGAGTCCTGCCAAGTACTTAATTTTATTTGTTGCTAGGCTTCACCAATCATAAATATTTTTATAATTTAATTATTAATTTATTTAATTAATCTAATTAACTAATTCAACTACTCATTTCGCTAGACAGGTAAAGGTCGATCGCAGTCAGACCACTCGGTCATACTAGCTTTGTCCCTTTCCCGTCCCCGCTCCAAATTATTCGAATTCCCCCTCCGGTCGATCGAGTCTTATTGTTTTAGCTGATAGGGCTCTCCGATCGTTAGGCCAAATTATTATCCCTGAAACCAATATTAATTTATTTATACTCCAATTTAATTCTTAATCCATAAATTATTCTAATTCTAATTATTATTAATATAATCATTAATATAATACAATTCTAATTAATATAAAATCATATGTCTGATTTATACCACACAGCACTGAAGCCCCAGCCACCACAGGCCAGCCTCCCAGCAAGAAGACGCTCTCCTCCTCTACCTACCTGAGATTACCGCTCCCGTCGCTGGCAGCCTCCGCTAGGCCTTCCCCGGGGCTACCGGGGATCTCACCTGGCGGGGTGGACCGCCGGAGTGGTACAGGCAGAGTAGAGTTGGATCGAGCCCACTTGCACCCAGAGATGCCGCGCACACCTCAAAAACCCAGAGGATTACTCATCCCAATGACCGTCCCACATTAGTAGGATGAGGAAGTTCCCTCGGTGAGGGGGCGAAGCCCCGATACCGAAAACCAACAACCCACGAAAGGGGGAAGTTGTGAAGAGACCATACGAAGTACAGTGGGCTTTGGCCTGACCGAGCATACCACCTCGCTCGGTCGGAGATCTCCTTTTGGGGCTTTCACTCGTACTCCCACATTGGTGACCCTCGACAGAACACGCCTCCTTCATCATCATCACTCCCCGCCCCTCCGCACCACGCCAGCCAGCTTCAGCCACTTCGGGTACCTCGTCCACTAGCCGCAATAAAGCGCGGCCTGGTTGAACCCTCATCGGCTTCAACGGGCACTCTCACTACACGACCGGTCAGCAAGCAGAGCACATCTCTCCTGGTTCAGCACGTAGCATCGGCCCGCACGGCAGCACTCCGACTCACTGGAGCCCGTGCAGCAGCAGCACAGTTCCGACTCAATGGGACTCACTGGCACTGGCGACTCAAGCACAAGACGACTCAAGTTTCGACCTCCGGTCTTCGGGGGGGAGTGATGTAGCGGTACTACTAGCGCCACATCCTGCATCGCGCTATCGAAGTTTTCTAAGTCCGGCGCTATATATACGACATCTGAAAACTAGTACAGTGAGTCCACTATAAGAGTGAAGAAACCACTCAACCCAGTGACCGTCTCACCGTCGTGAGGCGCGGAAGATCCCTCGGCCAAGGGGCATAGCCCCGTCACCGATAAACCTCGTCCCCAGAAAGGGGTTAGAGAGAGAAATTTCCACGGGAGTACAGTGGGCTTCGGCCTGCATACCACCGAGCATACCACCTCGCTCGGTCGGAGATCTCCCTTTGGGGCTTCCACTCGTACTCCCACAATATAATACTAGCTGTGCCCTGCGACTGCGACATTCGCGTGGTTTTTGTATGACTTAAACCGTTTATGCAGCGCACGCAACGAATATCCCCAAATGTGAATAATTGTCCCCGTTATGCAACATTTCTCACTGACGCTTCGCTCCTATTGTTCGTAGCGTAATTTTATATAGCCTAAAGCCTTCCTCTATAAATGTACTATCCAACAAACATATATTTTTTTAATCGGACCAGTAGTTCCTGAGATTAGCGCGTATAAACAAACAAACAAACTCTTCCGCTTTATAATATTAGTATAGATTATGTAATTTGTATATAAAGTAACGTTATATGTAATAAATATTATGTACATAAAACCATATTTAGTAGCATCTCCTTAGTGATGACACAATAAGTACTTTCTATAGAACAGCCACGCGGTAATCTTTCCGGAATTGTTGTTTCTCATTCATCGTGTGTAAGTTATACCCAGCAGAGTCTGTATGTGTAGTGTGTACCTTTAAGCTATTTGTATGTTATATGTTATGTTATATGTTAATATGATAACCCCCGTGCTCCAGAGTCTCTATAACATTCTATGATTCAGTCTCTGATTGGCTCTCGACTACGAGAGGTTGCTGTTTAATAAAAAATGTTATTTTCTAGTTAGGACAATGCAAACTGACTGTTCTAAAATGACTGAATGCGTCGGATGGGCGTGTAAAAGTCAGTCCTGTACAGTCGTGTCACTCATTAGTCTTACTGGTTTATGGCAGAATACATGCTAGGGTTTCTGTCTGAAGAAAAACCACCGCGACTGTTAGATACCTAACATGCAAACTATAATACTGGGAAATATCTATATCCTGCACTTGTGACCGCACAGCTAATATATCATTAGTTTGTCCCTAATTCACTAGTTTCGATGCGTCCTTTGGGAGTGGATCCGGAAGCTCATAACTGTTTCCACGAACGTCATCGGATCGTGTATCAGTGCCGAGTGTTGAATCAACATCTGTTTTAGGATTAGTGATTTATGAGTATCGGACATCGGCGTTCTCTACGCCGATGGTGGTGGTTTGGCCGTAGTTATTAACACGAAATTAGATAATAATAATAATACCTATAGACATTTATTCAAAACACATTTGGACATTACACTATAAATATACATTTTAAAAAAAGTAACAAAAAAGATAAGAACACACATTTTAAGCACGATAAAAATTTAACAGACTGGTATAAAAAAGATAAAACAAAATAACGAAGAAATACAATAAGAAAGAAACACGCTACCTATGCTGTTCACACGCTCCTTGCCAGAGTGGCCCGGAGCGGGAAATCACGACCAGGGGCTATTGAGCCCCTCTACGTGAGGTATGGCCCCGGTATTGAGGATACCAGAGCCGAAAAGTATTCCAAGTTTTTCTAGGGAAAACCCCCGCGGAACGCAGGGGAAAACCGTGGCGCTAAGAGAGGAGCCATGGAAGGCCATACCTGAATGGCGAGACAACAAGCAGTGCGTGGTCATCCCAGTCCTGAGACCGGAGAGCGTGTGTGATTCCACTCCCCCTACACCACCCATCATCCGAAACACGCTAAGCATAGTTATGCTTCGCAGCATTCATTCGAAGCGATTTATTGTTAACGTGTTGTAGTAGCATCTCCTAGCGTCAGCCTTGCACGGTTCTTTTTAAAAATTCCCCACTATGGTCACACCGGTATTGAGTCAGTGCGCTGCGTTCGGCTTCATTCTGTGTCTCCGTGCTCAAGCCTTCGCACGTTCGACCCCTGCGCGTTCAAGAATTGTTCACAAGAAGTTTTACTCTCAACTATGGGAAGGAAACGGAGAAACGAAAACGACAATTATGAAGAAATCAGGCGGAAAATAAAGAAATGGGAGCAAAAATTTAAAAAGGCTTAACAAAGCACAATATAATTATTTATTCTTCAGGCGCAAGTACAAATAATTGTAAGTACCGAATCATAACTTTAATACAAGCAATATGGACTTCCGATTTAAAGGTCGTTCCTTTTGCCGAGTACTACCCTCATAATTTTATATTGTGGGACGTGGTGATTTCGTTGTGAGTTTCCGATTTAAAGGATACCTCCTTCGTTTATTAAAACTATTATCTATGCAACAGAGCCTCCGCCTTAAAGGTTGTCTCGATGCAACACTGACAGACTGTATATTATAGTTTTGTCCGAAAATTCGCCATGTGCGACCTACGTGACCCTCGTGTCCCGTCCCTCGAACCCGGCGCCATTGGTGATGACGACATCCAACCGTACCCGCCTTCGCCGGCACAGTCACGGGCACCGTCGCGTCGCCAGGCCCGTCGCGGCGCCAGCCCCCGGCCCGGCCGGGACCCGCGTCGCCGCCGCTCCCGGTAACGGTAACTCTTCCCACGGACACTGATCGTCGTGGTTGAATTAATGGAATTGGATCATAATATTTTAGATCTTTTAGACGATGCGCCTGAATCGGCTCCCTCGGACCTCCTATTCATAAACATGTACACAGTAGGTGGCAAGAAATATTAGCCAAGGAGTTACCGAAAGAAGTCAAGGATAAATTATTGCAAAAATATTTTTGGTAGCCCCGGCATTAAGCCCCGAGGCAAAAAGCTGCACTCGCAGAGACTTTTTACCAAAGTAAAGTTCATTTTGATTCATTCATTCAAAATTCATTATCCACTTAGTGGTTAAAAGAAATACATTTTTAATGCTCAAACAAAAACATATTATCGGTATTGCGCTATGCGCACTATCATCGGCCATTACGTTTATTGTCAGAACGAAACTCCTAAACAAAAAATATTAAAGCCAATCAGCGATGCTTGTCGTATTTTATGCGACATTCATTCTATGGATACTAAATCACGAAGGAATTTAGACTGTTCGTAGCTATTCGGTTATTATTCGGAAGTCTGAAGAAGATTTAAGGAATGTAGTAAAACCATAATATGTTATATATGACCCACTTATCAAAATAAAAATTAATCAAGGCCGTTTAAACTTAAAAAATCTGCATAGCAAGACGGACGGGAAGCCGACATTCAACGGCGACGGCGGGCGCAGACGCCCCCGACGCGGGCGCAGCCCCGGCCCGCGCCGCGGCCGCCGCGCCGCCAGCGCGAGCCCCGCGCCGCGCGGCACACAAATAAAATTACGGAGGTAGTTTTCGCGGGCAGACTTCATAATAATTGGTCTCGCATAACTAGTAATCCTACGATATTATCGTGATTAGTGAATAAAGGAGGGGTATCGTATACCATTTATTCATACACTCCAATGTTAAACTACTCCAAGTATTTTACCAAAAAATAATCAGGAACACGTAGATTTTATGAACTCCATTAATATACCTAACTATTATAAATCAAGAGGATTTCGCAATGCAATCATGAACCGGGACAGTTTGTATCTAGAATATTTTTTGTGCCCAAATAGAATGGCGAAAAAAGATTTATATTGAACTTAAATCAATTTATTAAACAATAAACTTATTTAGGAGGATTACCGAACTGCATCCAAACTTATAATTAATCACTCTTATATGGCTTAAAGGACGCCTATTTTTTCGTACCGGTTCATAGCTTGCATAAAAAACACCTGTGGTTTCAATATAATAATGTTCTTTATGAATTTCTTTATTAACCGTTCGGTTTAGGCACAGCACCTTTATAATATTTACTACCAGTCACACAATATTATTTAAGATCACAAAATTTATTGTCAGTTTTCTACAGACTGTGCGAATAATATAAACATACTTCGATGTTGTTTAAAACCACTTTCATCAGTGTTTTTATAATAAACACCAAAACCTCGTTGCAAGTACTTAGGATTTATTTTTTGATTCTAAAAATACGGTACTTACACTACTCACTCATAAAAAATTTAAAGTAAAAGAACGCATTCATTGATAAAATTATGTTTTTATATTTAAAAGTATAATAAAAATATGTCATTCATAATTAAAAGATGTAGTAAATTACAGGAATTCGCTAGTTTTGTCGGTCTTATGATATCTGTTTGTCCCGCCATTAAGTATTCATACTTGTATACAAAATACTTCGAATACTATACCTAGTTGAAATAAAAATCAATATTTCGATGTCATGTTGTCATGTCATGTTATGGTTGTTGAACCACATAGGGTCTTGTTCCACGCCTTTAAATAATTTTAATAATTATAATTTAGAAATTTACACGGATGCTTCTAGATCAGACTGGGGGGGGGGGCATAGTAATAAGTGATTTGGATACTGGAAAAATGACGAGCTAGAATCGCATACAAATGAATTAGAACTAAAAGCTGCTTTTCTTGGCCTAAAATGATTTATTTAATGCTACAATATTATTGCGTAGTGAAAATGTAACTGCTATTTTACAGATATTTAAATAAAATAACAAAGTTATTGTGGAAATGGTGGGAATGCTGCAGCATTACTGTCTCTGTGTGTTATGTAAATACCAATACCAAAGATAGATAATATGTTGCCGATCGAATATCTCGTAGAAAATTTAAAGACCTTTTTTAACCGAATTAGACCTAAATAATAACGTATTCCAAAAAGTTTTTACCCACTTTGGATGCCCTCAAATAGATTTATTTACGAGTAGGTGTAATGTCAAATGTCCCGCTTACGTTATTTGGAAAATGGGCTCTGAGGCTATAGCTATAGGCGCTTTTACAATAACATGGAATAAATATTTTTCTACTTATTTCCACGAGTTTCCCAACTTACCAAAATTCTTTTAAAAAATTATGAACGACAAATCGGAGGGTGTAGTTGTAGTACAATACTGGCCTTATTACAAAAATTGATTATTTCAGACTGTTTATAGTTTGAACCCAGTAGTAAATTATTGAAATTTCTTTAGGACAATGAAGACACCCGCTTCACGAGGCGCTCCGATTAGTTGCCTAAAGAAAACGAAATATTACTTAGAAATAATAATAATAATTATATTACTTAGAAATAATATAAAACTAATATTACTTAAGAAAATTTTTTCTCCCCAATCAATAGAGATAATGTTAGCTTCTATATACGATTCCACATACAAGCAATTATATGATGGGTGTATTAGAGATGGGTTATGAAACAAGCGCAAAATTATGGTTACACTTAGACTTCAGTCCTTGATGTATTACATTTTTTAGCAGAAATTTATGACAAAGGAATAGATATGGAAACATTAATACTTATAAAACGACATTGATGTTATTATTTGGAAGTAAATTAGAGGATGAGAAAATTCATAGTTTATGTAGGGGGTTTTCTAAATTGAGACCAGGTTTGAGTTTGCCTGGCATACCTGCAGCTTTATTTTAGCATTACAGTGGCCCAATGGAAACCTTAATTTAGAAACCCTCTCCAAAAAGACTTTGACTCTGCTGGCATTGGTTACTGCTTTTCACTAATTAAATTTCCTAATATCTGTTCAACAGGAAGGTTCTGTAATAATAAAAATTCCGGATCATATTAAGACGTCTAGAGTAAATATATCGCAGCCAGTTTTGCGATTACCGTTCTTTAATATTCGTCCAGAGATATGCCCCGCGCGTTGTTTAATGGCATAATATATTTATAAAATACGGAAGTTAAGAAATAGTCATGGATATTTATTTTTAAGTTTCAAGAAACCTTATTCTAAAATTACGCCACAAACTTTGAGTAGCTGGCTGAATACCACTCTCAACCTCAGCGGTGTGGACACGACGGCGTTCAGTGGTCAAGTGGGGGGCGTCAATATTGATATTTTATTTTATTTTAAAATACATGGAAAACTTACAGCTAGGAACAATATTTAAAATAAAAACAGAATGCATAATATTATTAAAAAGACTTCCGGGGGGCTCATTCTTCTTCTGTCTTCGTCAAATTTTACAACCGTGATCTAGTGCCCGACCCAGATCTCTTCGCAAATTCTATTCTTTAGATAAACAGTAATACCCTGTAAAATATGATATAATTGAAACACGCACTTATAGTTTAATTATATAAGATAAATAATATAATGTAAAATATAAAACAAAAGTTACCTTTGAAGTCACTCGATTTAACTCAATTGTTATTTCACATAGGTACTACCTTTTATTTGTTAAAAATACTTTTATAGATAGGTGGATATAAATAACATAAATGTTTAATTTATTTATAATCCATTGAACGCTTAACATATATTTCACATTTTACTCTGAACATCCTACAACACGTTAACAATAAATCGCAAAGAATGAATGCTGCGAAGCATAATTATAAATCAAACGAACTTACCAAGTGAAGTTCGATGATAATTATGTGAGCAGCATTCATTCGAAGCGATTTATATACACCCACCCAACTCTACACAGCAGTCTACATACTGCTACCCTTCCCTCAATAATGTGAAATATTTTCTCTAAACAAAATGAAGCCGAACGCAGCGCACTGACTCAATACCGGTGTGACCATAGTGGGGAATTTTTAAAAAGAACTACCGTCTTTTAAAAAAAAAAAAAAAAAACTCTTAAAACCGTGCAAGGCTGACGCTAGGAGATGCTACTACAACACGTTAACAATAAATCGCTTCGAATGAATGCTGCTCACATAATTATCATCGAACTTCACTTGGTAAGTTCGTTTGATTTATAATTTTTTTACTGAATGCTAAGGGATATCAAAGGTAGGTGTTGTAATACACAAACCGCTGAAAAGGAGTCCACTCAGGTTAATGGCTGAGGATCACCACAGTCCCTGATATTCTGTAGATCCAATTTTTGTTGTCAGGCGTGAGACAGACTACTCAAGGCGTTCTGAATAAGTAGATAAAGAAGTGCAATAAACTAATGTTATTAAATATAAGTATTAATACGTAACTAGACAATAGGTACTTTGTAGATAATGATGTGGTTGTTTCTTGAATGCCTTAATTTTCTATTTTAGATTGTTTCTATGGTACTAAATCATAGGAACGTTTACGTGTTCACAATTTTACATAATAAATAAATACCTTTCCAAACCGTTCTATTCAAACCTGATATGGGTTATATAGTGGCTATGAGTCTATGACAGGATAAAGTAGACAATCCACTACAATATGTAATCATATTGTATAATTGTCTTAGTCCTGATTTCACCATCGCATGTTAGTGTTAACGGCTTGTTAAATTACCACGCCTTCTCATTCATTGATATGAATTACGAGAGGAATAAAATTATATTTTACGAAGGATTAACTTTAACATTGATTGGTGAAAAACACCCTTAAGGTACATTTGATTGAGACTTCCAATAAAAAAATTTGCCTTTTATTTCAAACCTTTTTTTAGTTAGGCCAGGATTTTAACAGATTTATTATCTTTTCTAAAGACAAAGATTTATCGACTAAGCAGATAGGTGAAAGGTCGACCTTAATCCATATTCTAGGCATTAGTAAACTCTATCTCGCAACATTTCATAATTCTATGCACTTGCATAGAATTATGAAATGTTGCGAGATAGAGTTTACTAATGCCTAGAATATGGATTAAGGTCGACCTTTCACCCGATTATGATGTGTGAAGCACTTGCTTCACACATCATAATCGGCTAACAGGCTGTTGTTGCCTCAGTGCACTAAGTGCTACTCCAGTAATATGTTTAAACGCCACCTTAGTGAGCATTAAATTAAACGCACTCAGCTATTCTGTTTAGGGAATACGTATTTTACATCAATGCTAAGTGTTCGTTAGCCAAGATTTAGCTGGAAACGGTTCTGGAAGAGCTTCGTTGTGAAATATACAGGGTGTAAAAAGAGCAGTCACTATAACTTCGTGGGGAAATAACCAGGCAAGAGATATATCCATTGGTACTAGTTATTTGCTTTTAATACACTGTTTTAAAATTAAAAAATTTTCAATAGTCAATGTACAACGTGCACAACACAGCGATCAGCTGATTACGCTGAGAGGTCAATAGCACGCGTAAGACGTTCATTACGTACTAGGGCAAAAATTATAAAATTTAAGAATTTAATGCAAAACGTTGTTCCAAACAGTTCACAGCCTTGCGACTAAAAATAATAATTGCAAAAAAAATATATGAAAAAAAATCATTTCTAGAATGAGAAAAGGTCCTTTAATCATATCCCAAAGTTATAGTGACTGCTCTTTTTACACCCTGTATAAACACTTGGCTCATAATTTCCATAATTTCCTTAAATTCCAATACTACTAATCATGAATTATTTTATAGTATTCAACTATGTTTGCATATATTGTGTAACAGGTTACAAAAGTTCGTGATATAAGTTAGCTCATTTGCCCTCCTACATCTAAGTATGTATATACAATGTGTAAAATTTATCAGTGATGATACTTTAGGGTGTGTCTACTATGTATAGACTACTGTGAAAGTAACGGCGCTAAAATATGTTTTTGATGCATGCATGCATGTTTCTATGAGAAATGCCACAACAACAACATTTAACAAAAGTTACTGTTTCAGTGCTGGTACTTTCACAGTTAATTCTGTATACGGGACCCACATTATACACCCAACAGTATTATTACAACATAAATAAAAATATATAAATTTTTATTGATTGTTGTTCGCTAGTCTCGCTAAAACTCGAGAACGGCTATTTTTGGTCTTGAAATATTCGTGGAAGTCCAGGGAAGGTTTAAACGGTAACAAAATATGATATCTCTATGCTTAACGACTAACATTAAAAGAAATGTAATATGTTTTGTATGGAATTAAATAAAGCTCTATTATTATTATTATTATTATTATTATGCTTAACGAAGTGGGTACGGGTCAGCTAATATATATTACGTAATACAAGGTGCATAATATATTTACCTATAATCTGCGTGATAATTTAATTATTAAATGAATCGCTGTTCGTTAGTCTCGTTAAATTTCGAGAACGGCTGAACCAATTCGGCTATTTTTGGTCTCGAAATATTCGTGGAAGTCCAGGAAAGGTTTAAACGGTTTGTATGCTCAACGAAGTGGGTTCGGGTGAGCTAGTATAATATAATTTAAAATAGTCCTTTATTTGCATACACTGTAGGTGTGACACAAAATATATAATTTGGCAAAGTAACAGACCCTTTACAGACTGCAAAATTATACATGCAATTACAATAATAATAGCCCTAGTAAATTAACAATACTTTTGCAAAGAAACGTTCGTTAAAAGGAGAACCTTAACACGTAATAATAATAATAATAATAATAGAGCTTTATTTAATTCCATACAAAACATTTTTTACATTTTATATAATAAATACACAATAATAAATCAAAATTAAGTTTAAATTACAATAACAATATACTATTCCATTAGAAAATTAAAAAAAAAAAAAACACATTATACTCGTATTAGTTAGTCTGTTTGCAATTCTGATAATAAATTTGTTTAAATTAATAAAAAATAGAAAAATACATTATTATTTTGGTGAATTAAATTGATATAAAATATTAGAATTTAATTTTATGTTATTGTACGGACCCCCTTAGGGTAAAAGCCTCCTCCAAGTTGTTCCATTGTTCTCTGTCTTTTGCTGTTCAGTAAAAGACAGAGAACAGTAAGGTCAGTCAAGTGGTCTGGACCAAGTGATGGCAAGAGAGCAAGAGGTAGGCCGCACTCTAGGTGGGCAGACGAAATTGTAGCAGTAGCGGGAAAAGAATGGCTAGAAACAGCAAAAAAAACAACAACACGTAATATCAATACAATATTAATTTCATCCAATTACATTCACAGAGTCTAGCTCTTTGTTGTGGTTCTACAGCATATGGTTTGGTCCATCCAATACTACACTTGTGTTAATACATTATTTTTATTGAGTGACACGTCATAACATAAGGACTTATAACTAGGTACATAGGTCCTACTCTGATAACCTCTCTGAGAGGACTAATATACAGACTATCTTAAGCTTCAAAGTCAAATGTAATATTTGACATTACATTATTTTAAGGACGTGTTTTACCAAGCAATGTTAACCAACGCATGTTAATGTTAACAGCTTGTTAAATTACCATGCCTTCTCATTCATTGATAGGAATTACGAGAGAAACAACATAATATTTAACGATGGATTGATAACATTGCTTGGTGAAACACGCCCTAAGCCTAATTAATAATGGCATAGCATTATGTAACACTCTTGAACTTTATATCGATATCACATCGCCACTCGCACACGTTTTGACAGCTTGTTAAGCTCTACAGATGGTCTCTGCTGACCATATGCATAGATCTCGTTAACGCGTGCTCGACACTTTTGTCACGTTTTTGTATACAATGTCGCTCGTTATACTCACATCATATTATGTGAAGGTTTGAGGATTTGTTTTTTTAACGCCTTATGTTTCGTAAAAATATGGTTTCCATGGAAGTTTAAGGTCGTGAAGTTTGTGATTGTATTTTATTAAAATTTATTTGTTATTGTACTTACAATATTGATATTGATTTAATGATACCGGCATTTAATTATAAAGAGAGGGTCCCTTATAAGGAGTATACTGTGAAAGTTCGAGCGCGGATATAGTTAGGTACTTTACGTTTTAATTTTTAATCATGATATTGGCAAATTTACGATGTTGGTCAAAAGTAAGTCTTTTAGCGCTGGTACTTTTACAGTAAACTCTACATAGGAGGCACATACACACCCTAAAGTATTCTCACTTATTTTTTTTTTCACCTTGTTAATTTTACTACCGCGGATTCACCCTCTTGAATTAAATTCATTCACTTGAAGGTTGAATTTTAAATCCTTCCTTTCATAGATGCCTTCGTCATGATAGGTGTGCAAAAATTCAATTGTCTAGCCTTAAATACTTGGACTGTGCGTTGACCTATCAGACAATCACTTTTGACTTTTATTAATACAGTTAAATAATAATTTTTGGGTATCATATTTCATCATTCATAAAAGATAATTAAGCCATTTTAATGAATTTCCAAATAAATCTGATTCATACAATATAATTCAAGTCCTTACTACAAGAAGTAGTATACAGGCAATTTGTATTTCACATAGCTATTCTTCAAAATATGTTTATATTCTTCAAGTCCTTACTATAAGAAGTAGTTTAAAGGCAATTTGTATTTCACATAGTTGTTCTTCAAAATATGTTGCAGTTCCGTCTTGTAATTAAGTTATAAGTTTCCCAATCAAGCTTTCACTCCCTATTTGAACCCTTCCACCCCTATTTTACCCTCTTCAAGTTACACTTTTGTAAAAGGATTAATTCGATGTCCTTTCTTTGTTCGGAGTTTACTGAGTATTTTACATACATTCTTAAATGTGTTTCGGTTAATACTGAAACAATCTTGTTTCCCGAACCGGTGGTAGGCATCATAATATAATAGAAACGACGTCTATAAAACATTTTTATAAAATTCATTCTGAATAATTTTTTTTGACTTTGATTTTGACTTTAATGTAATGCACGTTCCTCCAATTCTGCAACCTCTTAACACAGAATTACAAAACGACGCTCATATTTCTGTGCCTCGTTTTGTTTTTTCTATTTCATCCTCCATGATTACATGGCTGGTAATACACCTTTAAATCCCATCAAATATCGGGTTGCGTCACATAAGTACCTATTATGCGATGTAACCACGCTCGAGTATCTGAATAGACGGTTTGGGGAGAGAGCCATAACACAAAAGAAAAATACGGTTATTTTACACCAATGCGGTAGATTATATCTTTTATTCAAAATCAACAGGAAGCATTCAAATGGGGCATGTAACCTACACTTATTATAGATGCTGCGTTTCAGAGGGTGCATAAATTTCGTAAAGCAAACTTGGCAAGGGTTTGTTTGAACGAGTATTTTTTTTAATTGCCAATTTGCCAATGATACATTGGGAGTAAGTAGATGAGTTAATTATTTCGACCGGAAGAATTTCCAAAGTAGATGTAAAACTTTATTATCGGTTGCTGCGAGATGGATTAAACATTCAGAAGGTATTATATTGTTTACGACATTTTGAAGTACTTATCTATTTCAAAGCTTGAAAGTAAAATCAGTTTAGTTGATAACCCTCTTTGAGAGTTATTAATTACAATACACACAATTATGATCATTGTGTTGTATTAAGAATTCTGTTTTCTTGATATTTTTACACCCAGATGGCTTTTTAAGGTTCTAACATCCTTCTTCTTCTGTCTTTTAAGATCTCTAAAACCTTAAAAAATAATTGCATCATTATCAGTGGTTGATGAAGATGATGAACAATTATGTGTACATAATATTATCTGGGGGCACGGGAGTGCCCCCGTCAAGACGAGCCAAGCGAAGCGCAAGGGCACTACCTACCTTTTCTCGAAAGGTTTCGTCGTTTTTTTGAACTCTCATAACTTTGCTTTGGATGATGCTACATAGTTGAAAATTTCAACATATAATGACACCAGTAAAAACATGAAACATACAAAGTTTGAATGTTGTAGCTATTATACTTTAGATTTTATCAATGTCTAAAAACCCCAGATTTCGTCACTGACTCATTTATAGATCATCAAAATTCATAAGGTACTTCCTGACGTCCTAGTAAGCTGATATTATTTATGTAAGCTGTTATTGCTACAAAACCAACAAAAAAATTATTCAAATATAAATGCCGCCATTTTGAATCCAATATGGTGGACGGTACAAAATGGATGTTTCATATGTTTATTATACGGATATGAACTTTAATACATAAAATAAATATTATATTATACAAGTACATAAAAAAAGAAGACTTTTTGTAGGACCGATAATCGGTCAGATTTTTGCTCCATATTATTTATATCCTACTTTATTTATTTGAGTGCGTTGCACTACTGTAATCAGTATGTTCTATTTTATTCCGATTATTAATCGGTGACCGACTTTTTGTAAATCAAAAATATATCTATGAGAAAAAGGCCCGGGGTCAAAATTAAAAAAGTCCATTAACCAGCTTACAAAAATAAATGAAATCCCACCAAAAACATTTTCATGTAAAAATGTTGTCAAGACGAGCCTACACAGCTTACCCTGTGAAAAAGTTATCAGATCTCATGTATAACCAAAATTCTTGATCTATGCGCCCTTACTTCACCAGGCTTAACTTCACTTACGCTATATTGCAGTTAAAGCGTGATACTTGACCGTTTTGCTACCGTTACGAACATTTCATACGAATTCATTAATCGTGTGCGAAATAAAACGGCCAAGCATCACGTTTTAACTGCAATGTAGCGTAAGTGAAGTTAAGCCTGGTGAAGTAAGGGCGCATAGATCAAGAATTTTGGTTCTACATGAGATCTGATAACTTTTTCACAGGGTAAGCTGTGTAGGCTCGTCTTGACAACATTTTTACATGAAAATGTTTTTGGTGGGATAATCCTTACTACTGAAGGCTTTAATTTATAACAGCTGAATATAACATTCCCTTTTATAATATAAGGCAGTGTGTTCTTTGTAAATATTATTGCAATAATCCTCCTTAACGAATTCACTGTTATGCTTAGACATAAATAACTTAGCCAGCCCAGT
The DNA here is from genome assembly GCA_905187575.2 of Celastrina argiolus. Taxonomy (NCBI): domain Eukaryota; kingdom Metazoa; phylum Arthropoda; class Insecta; order Lepidoptera; family Lycaenidae; genus Celastrina; species Celastrina argiolus. Next base: position 11,962,309 of record LR994589.1, read on the forward strand.
ACCGCTTTCAGATAAACCCACACTTTGCATAACCGTTTCCAACAAAATATTCTTCGGTGCTTTAAAGGAGCTAAGTTCTTGTAACTAGTTGTTTTAAATACATTCTAGTTAATTCTTGGTCAAAATGCAAATGCGATATTCTCTACAGTGAATTTTAGGTGCCGTAATGTAAATTTTTGTAGAGCGTAACGAGCGCAATACTTAAATATAAATTAATTAGTTGACCCGTGCCCACTTGGTTGAGCATAGAACTGAGTTGAGTGACGACCTCCGTAGCGCAGTGGTTGAGCGCGTTGGTACTCGAACGAGAGGTCGCGGGTTTGAATCCCGCCGAGGGAACAAAAAGTTTTCAATGTTCCTGAGTCATGGATGTGTATTAAATTTGTGTATAATATAATAAAAATCTTAAATACCTACGTATATAGTATAAAAGTATGGAATATATTTCCGTTGTCTGGTACCTGTAACACAAGTTGAAGAACTTGTGTTACAGGTACCAGACAACGGAAATATATTTAATAATTTTATACTATACATATACGGATATTTAGCACAGGGCCAGATTGACGTGGTGTGAAGCGTACATAGATATTATTATTATTATAGAACCGTTTAAGCCTTCTCAGGACTTCCACGAATATTTCAAGACTTAAAATAGCCGAATCGGTTCAGCTGTTCTTGAGTTTTAGCGGGACTAACAAACAGCGATTCATTTTTATATATAAGATAATAATAATAATTGTAACTTCGAGAGTTTTCGAGAGTTGTGCAGGGGACCATATTACCGGTTACGCTTATTGTCTCTAAAATATTAGAATTAGTTTTTTTTTAATGCCAGCTTATGCCTGCTTAAAACTGTATTTAATGGCAACTTAGTACATTTTCGTGATAAAAAGTAATTTAATATGCTTATCCATGAATGTTAGTCTAGCTTTCTGCATAGAACATTTCATTATAGTCTAAGCGTTTTCGCTTGAAGAAGCAAACATACTCCCAAATTATTGCTCCCGTTATGTGTAATTCTTAAGCATATTTTTTCTTACGATATCTAATATCCTGATTAACACGCTTACAAAGTTTCTGCTTTACAATATTAGTGTGATTCTAAAGCCCATTTTCATAAGTTAGCTCTATACAGTGTGTTCCACGGTTCATATAACAAGTTGAATATAGTATGAAGAGAATAAATTACTTACTATAACGCGACAAATGGCGATTAATCTCCATAAAAGTCACAAAAACAGATGAGTTTCATTTCTGGTCAGGTGTTAGGTCAACGACCAGTGTGTTCGTATAGACTAGGAGCCCGCGAGTCCCAGCATAGTGAGATTCACTCCTTGTGATCATTTTAGAACCTTGAATTTTTTATCACGATATGGTAAGTAATTTATAGGAGGTGCCAAAGCAAAAATGCTCAACGCGTCATTCTCTTCACATTCGGCTTGGCATATAAACCTTGGGATACACTGTATAATATCTCAGAATGTTTGCTTCATGTGCGGCTTAAACAGTTTTAATATTAAACAGCAAATAATACTAATTTTAGCTTATTACTTCATATTGCTCAATTTCATAAGGCCAACACAATTTCCCTCCCTCACCTCTACTGGGTCTCAGGTTAATTTTGCTCTAACATTATTGTTTGAGCTTGCACCGTTTTCACTATTAAGGTGGGGCTTATTAAAAACAAACCGATGCATAGGTATACATATAATAGGTCACCCAATATTCCCTTTATTAATTTAATATAATTGTTGGTTTATTAAATATTTGGCGTGGAATTTCTCGTGTTTGGTAAATTGTGATTAATTTTATACTGTGAATTTATATTATTTTCTTTCATTATGGTAACACATCTTAAATTAAATAGTATTATTAATGTTATGCATTCCGTTCTAAACAATTGCATTGGAGGATCTTTGATTTTAAATCGACTTAAATAAGGATGAGAATCTCTTTGAATGTATAATATTTTTTGCCACCTCAGAACCAGTCCATATTTTGGAAGTCGGTTCAAATTAGCTTGAAAATTATTATTCAAAATTTAACTTTATATTTGACGACAATATAAAAATCCACATAGAAATGTTTAAGTACAGAAATACTAAAATATTAATTCTTGTGACCAATAAATTCAACAGATAACAGATGTGGAGTAGCAATATGTTATACTTGAGCACTACGATCATAATATCCCGTGGATCAAAACGGATTTAGTAGGTTTAGTAGTTGCTGGTGGTCCCGCACCCTAAAATTTTTTGCTAGTATCTGGGGTGCATCTGTTGCGGTTTTTTAGTGACAATTTACAAGAGTGTATTAGGGGCTTAAATCTGGCGCTTCACTCTATACCTTAACTCACTGGTTTGACAAGAGATGGCGCTGTTCCGTTATATTGAAGGCGGAAATATTATAGTGATTCTGATTTAAAGATTACTTTAATAAGCGACACAGGTGAGTGGGCTCGTAAATTTAATAAGAATAAAATATAGCAATGAGAATAGTGTGACTTATTATCTATTGTTAAACAAATATCGTGTAAAACACCACGCTTATTTGGTCCCATACTCAGTTCTTAAAAAACCTAGTATGACCAGTAATTGGTACCAGAAAACGAAAATGTATTCGACACATTACACGTATTTACGATTTGTATTTTATTTTACACACCTGTGTTTAATACATATTCCATGACGCAGGACCACAGAAAAATATTAGATGTTTTTAGCGGGATTCAAACCCGCGACCTCCACCTAGAGCTTGGGCACGCTGAGCCACCTGGTGTGGTGGATTACATCCCAGTGGAGAAGGCTGGTTCTTCTTAAAAGGGATGCCAAAGACGAAGCTAGCCCTAGGTAGGAATTTAGATGAGAGTCTTTAAAAGCTAAGGCAATGCTGATAGGTCTTGAGTTATTTCTATAACTCCTACTGTATAACTCCACGCCAGAGCTACATCTTAATCTCCTACCTTCGAGAATCGAACCCCTTCTTCAACCGATCGAGCATCGTAAGTGCGGACTAACGCTTGTTGTACTTACTACCTAAATTGCAAACAGTCCAAGACAATTAAAATAGTTCTCGAACAATAATCAATTATTAATTAATAGTTCGATTATGCAAGCAAATTAATTAGCCTGTGTTCGAGTTATTACGCCAATATCAATTTCACAGTTTGCCAGACGATTGTTGAACTTCTGAAATGAATTCACTTAATTTAGTTATTAGTTTCTTACGTGACATATTACGTCGATGGTATTTTCTACCCCTCGATGTAAACGGCCGGCTGATTACGTAAAAATAACAATTAGCAAAAATAGCGCGATGCTTCACTTTTGCTATAGACACTAACGCCAAAAACAACTCGACGACCTACATAGCGCAGTAGTTGAGCGCCTTGATGTTCGAGCGACAGGTCACGGGTTCGAATCCTGCCGAGGGGACAAAAAATTTAAATCTTCCTGGGTCATGGATGTGTATTGAATTTGTGTATATTATAATAAAAATCTTAAATATGTGTAATGTGTATACTATAAAAGTATTAAATATATTTCCGTTGTCTGGTACCTGTAACACAAGTTGCTTATCCGAAGATACGAAGCACGGGGCCATATTGATGTGGTGACTGGTGTTAAGCGTCCATAGATATTATGTAGATATTATTAAATTTAGTAGCCATCATAATATTATGCTATTAATTAAATGTTACTACAAACAAACGTTGACACCAAAGTCATATTTGTAAATTTAAAAAAAATTAACTGCTTTTTTTGGCGCTTATTGTGCCCTATTCATTACCTTTTAACTGTCGATCAAGTTCAACATTATTTTTTTTTGCGATTGGTTAGCTTTTGCAAGATATACCTACGTAATATAATAACACTGCGGGGCGCTATAAGTTTGTCGTATCTATTTGTGTGTCTGTGGAATTATTATAGCATCCAAACGGGTGAACCGATTTTGATCTAGTTTTCTTATTTGAAACTTATGTAAACGCGAGCGCGAGCTTATGTAAAACTTATGTTTTTAGCTAAAATTCATCATCGCATCTATAGTTAGCTCACTTCTTAACTATTTGGAGGTTTCTTAAAAATGTGTTAAATTTAATATTTTTCTTACACTCCTTTTTTATAACTAACCGGAATCCAAAAAAGAAAGGAGGTTATAATCTTAATAATATCTTCTCAGAACATCTATACTAATATTACGAAGAGGAATCATGTGTTTGTTACGAATAAATAAAAAAAAGTATTAGACGGATGTTGCTATACATTATATCCTAAAAAATATATTTTAATAAATTTAAAAGAAGAGTGTAAAACCGTAGACATAATGATTGATGGTAATACCTGGCGAAACCAAATCTAATATTATTTAATGCCTAGTAGTTAAATGACGACCTACGTAGCGCAGTGGTTGAGCGCGTTGGTGCTCGAACGAGAGGTCGCGGGTTCGAATCCCGCTGAGGGAACAAAAAAGTTTTCAATGTTCCTAAGTCATGGATGTGTATTAAATTTGTGTATAATACAATAAAAATCTTAAATATGTGTATAGTATAAAGTATTAAATATATTTCCGTTGTCTGGTACCTGTAACACAAGTTCTTCGGATACTTAGCACAGGGCCAGATTGACGTGGTGTAAAGCGTCCTTAGATATTATTATAAAAACGAACGTATTACAGTCCTATTTTACATACCAAAGTGGCATATAACTAGAGCACCCCTCCAGTCAGAGTCGGTTAGGTTCGTTCATAAAATCGAGGGTGATTATTTCAAAGGTGTGACATAAACACTCGAAGTGTATTCATGTGCACGAAATAAAACCGGTTCTTAATAGGGGCTGAATTGTAAGCGACGGGTTCATTATTGTAGTTATAATAACCACAATTCAAAATGTCGCGTGCTTTTTACCCTTTTAAAAGAGTTTAAATCAAAATAGTAATCTGTCCTAGTGCGAGTTTTTGTCACTGCTCACGGCGCAACTACAATAATTTGTTTCACATCGAATTAGTTATCAAAGTTTGGCACTAGGGGCGCTGTTTCGATACCATACAAATCGTAGTTATCTTCGTCATATATAAATAATTACTTAAAATGTTCTGATTAAAATGCAGCCCTGCCAACCACCACACACCAGCAAGCCACTCTCCTGCTCTACCTACCTGAGCTCACTGCTCCTGTCGCCGGCAGCCTCCGCTAGGCCTTCCACGGTAGCCCCAGGGAATCTCACCTGGCGGGGTGGACCGCCGAGAGTGGTACAGGGAAATTATAAATACATATAATCTAGGGGAATCAGATTATATGTATAGTAAGTATAAAATATATTTCCGAGCTCTCACAAACTTTCACATTTTAGGAAGGTTATAAGCAGTTAATATAAAATGGGTCAAGTAATATACATATTTTCTTACGATATGGCTCTTAATGGTGTGACTTACTCGTGCGTTTTTTACTTCTTATGTTTCAGTGCGCTTAATTTACTCCTTACAGCTTAGTGGTTTAAATTTGGCCACCCAACTACTATAATTACCTATAGCGTCTCAATTCAATGTGATCGAAATATATTGTCGGCTAATAAAATGCTTTCTTTTGGCTTTCGGCTAAAAATCGTTTGAAAAACCGACTTCTAATACCTACTAAAAATTATTTTTTTTATTTAATAATTTATGTACACACATAAAAGAAAAAAACAATAGAAACTTAAATTAAGACACAGAAATTATGTACAAAGGTGCTACTTATCCCAATTTGGAATTTCTTCCAGTAGACCTAACAAAGGAAAAACTTAAATTTAAACAATTAGGCGCGTACAACATGCTTCAATAGTTGGTAAGAAATATATATAAGTATATAATATATATAATTAAATACGAATACATAAATAAATAATACTATAACATACTAATATATAATCATTACTATTGTACATACAATATACATATTATACATAATCATTATATTATACTAATAAAAATTAAATATATTTAGTTTAAATTGGCGTTTGCTGTCAGGCTAAATTATCATAGTGTTCACGCAATTTTTTTTTAAACAGTCCTAGAGTCTTACACTCTCGAATCTGAGCAGGCAAAGAATTCCAGAGCTTAGCAGCGTGTACAGTGAAGGAGTAGGCAAAGAAGTCAGTGCGATGGGAAGGGATATCTAGAAGGGTGCGTCTGAAGGGTCTACAGGATTGGTTGTGTAAATTAGGAAAGGAAAAGCGCTCGTTTAAGTAAGAAGGGGATAAAGGACAAAATAGGGTATTAAACAGAAAGCAGAGTATTCGGTAGTTTCTGCGAAGGCGAATAGGAAGCCACTGCAGCTGCTTTCTGTATTGGGATACGTGATCTCGTTTCTTTAAACCAAAGATAAACCTTATTGAGAGATTCTGCAGTCGTTCTAATTTGTTTAGAATCTCTTCGTTTGCATCTAAAGAACAGACATCAGCGTAATCAATCAAAGGTTGTATAAGGGCTTGTGCTAAAAGAATTTTTGTAGGAGCTGGAAGGAAGTTTTGGAGTAACTTGAGTGAATGGAGGGAGTGGTAAACTTTCCTACTTATGTTATTGGTATTCGCATTCCAAGATAGATGTGAATCAAAAATAACTCCTAGGTTTTTGGCAGAGTCGGAAAAGGGGATCTGAGTACCATTTAAAAATATGGGAGGAAGTGTTGCCTTATTTATTAATGCTAACATCCGTCTGCCACCCATCAATAATGCCTTAGTTTTAGCTGGGTTTACAAGGAGTCCAAAAGACTGTGCCCATTCACTAATTCCTCTAAGGTCATCATTAATAAGGGCTATAGCGGATGCAGCATGAGGAATGGTAAAATGACGGTATATCTGAAGATCGTCTGCGTAAAGATGATGTTTAGCGACTATAACTTTGGTAAGAAAGTTAATAAAGATTGAAAAAAGAAGAGGAGACAGTACACCTCCTTGAGGAACACCTGCATCAAGATGATGCCAATCAGAGAGATCACCATTCATCTGTACTCGCTGCAAGCGGCCCCGCAGGTAGGAGTTAAACCAAGATAGGACAGAAGGGGACATGTTAAAGGATTGGAGCATACCAACTAGAATATCGAAGTTAATAGAATTAAAGGCATTACTAAAATCTAAAAGGACAAGGACAGTAAGAGATTTATTTTCCATGGCCCACCGAATGTCATCAGTTACATTTAAAAGCGCAGAAACTGTACTATGGCCAGTTCGAAAGCCTGATTGCAGTGTACTTAAAAGTTTATTATTCAGTAAGAATGTAGAGAGCTGCTGGTGAACGATATGTTCTAAAGCTTTGGATAGGAAAGGTAGTATGGATATAGGACGAAAGCTGGAAAGAGAAGTGGGGTTAGGAACTTTTGGTAGAGGAAGGATATTCGCCATTTTCCAGGATTGTGGAAAACTGTAAGAAGATAAAGAGAAATTAAAGATATGGGTTATTATAGGCAATAAACAAGGGAGAATCAATTTTATCATTTAAGAACAAATCTTATCACAACCAGCAGCCTCTGAAGAAATTGATAAAATTGCCATTTTTACGTTTGATTCAGAACAAGGGAGAAAGGAAAAGGAAGGACAGGTAAAAGGTTGATTAGACAGTGCTTGTAATGTATTCAATTTAGTGCAATCATTTAAAGTCATAGGGGGCTGAGAAAAATGTTTATTGAGGGCATTCAGATCAACAGAAGAAGAGGAAAAAGTAGTTTTGCCGATTCCGACAGTTTTTAGAAACTTCCAGACATCTCCAGTGCCACGGTTCTGGAGAGAGAAGTAGAAATATCGCCTCTTGGCATCACGGCAAAGGTGATTGCAGTGGTTACGTAAAGTTTTGAATTTAGCGTGGTTGGCTTCATTAGGAAAACGTTTAAATTTCCTCTTGGTCTTATCACGTGCCGCCATTTGCTCCTTGATGGATTCTGTCAGCCATGGAGCCGGACTGTGTTTTATTTTAACTCTCTTGACAGGTGCATGGAGGTCGTAAAGTTTTAAAATTGTACTGTTAAACCTATCAACTTTATGTATTTTTTTATGATGTAGTTACTGTAGAAGCCCTTTATACTTTTAGTTAATGTTTAGTAATAGATACTTAATCAAATGTTGTGTATAGTAGTTATAGGATGGCAGTGTAAAATGCCTTTTAATTATGTTTCTTTTTATATTATGTACCTGCACTGTTGTCTGTTACTGTACCTAATTAATAAAATAAAATAAAAATAAATGTTGTTGACTTAAAGTTGCTGATAAGTAAGGTTGTTACGAACTAATCTTTGCTGACACCGACTTCAAAAATAACATTAATTTACATTAATTGTAACTACATTACAAAAATGTTTTATGCTTTTTAGTTGTTGAAGTGCGTTTTTTGAGTAAGCATTTCAATGATATAAAGCGTAAGATATAAGTTTTGCCATTTTACTGAGAATTAAACCGTGCACCGAAACTATATTGGTTATCTCAAGAAAGTTTCACACCACTCCCGCAAGGAAAATTTTTAAACGGCTATAGTTTATTTAAAACTGTAACTTCTCGGCTATTCGTTGAGCATTTAATGAAAATCCGCCTGGTCGCTTTCTGCATATAGAGAGGCAATTTACTCAAACGGTCTTCGGACTTGTGCAAAATATGGTGCAGCTAATGTGTGCTTTATTACAATGGGTTAAGGACTATTGGGACGCAGAAATGTGGCGCCGGCGGGATGTGGCTGATACCTAATGATTATGCAAATGCAAAGCCCTAGAAGTATTTTGGTTCAATACCTTCCCATCATTGATACAATATTGTTTGAGTCAGTTTCTGTTTTAAACATACAGATGCATGTATAAATTTACGTTGATGTTTTTGCCATGGTAACATGAGTTGTGGTAAGTTATTTCCAGAATAAACGTTTTTTTCACAAATGCACGGTTTGCGAGGAGTAAAATATAGCAAAAATACTAATTTCGAATCGACTGCATTTTATCCAACTTAATTATTACTATTAAAATAAAACAATAACATGGTTACGATAAATTAGGATTGACTAGAACAACTCCGTTTTAAATCTATAACATTTTATAATACATCAATGACACGAAGTGATAAAAAGCATAGATGTTTCAATACATTCTGTAGTATTTGTCAAACTGGTGGTCTCCTTGTCGTGGGCATTATAAGTACTATAATTATATACCTTGGTGGGAGGGTTGCCCCCTCTCGGTCAGTTATGGAATGGACGTGCTAACAGAGAGACGTACTTGAGGTTGCCGACGATGGACGGGGCCTGCCCTTTCATATAACTTAGTGCACACTACACATTGTAGAATAGAAATTAATTGATATTTACTTAAGTGTGCGCTTTCTCATCCTATTTTCTTTAAACGTAATTCAAACATGATTATATTATTAAGGATTCTACATTTATATTCAACAGCGAAATTCTTCTGAAAAATAGTTATTTGGTCCCTTTATCAAATATTAAGTTGTACTCGTTAAGGCGATGTTTACGCTCGACGTAGTACGATTTGGGTCGAATAACAAGCATTTTATTAGTACTACTAAAATTCTGTAAAGCTTTTACTGAATGGCCTTGTGAAATCATTAGAAAAAAAATGCGTTTTGTTCTGATATTTTCCTGCTTTTTATTGCGATATTCGCAGAGTAAATTGTGAGCGAAGTGCGTTGTCTGAATTTTATCTACAGCGAAGCTAAATAGGTACTACGTCAATCTAGTGTTGTTTTTTTTACTACAAAACATACCTTTTTATTTTATTCATTGATTAACGAACATTCATTTTCATCGAAACCAGACCAGCTACGCAGTAATTATTTTCATAGTTCTTATGTGTATGAGAAATGGGCTAAACCATAGGTAGTATTACCTATCGTAACTCTTGTAAACCAGGAAGGCTATATTATTATAGTGTATACTCCAAAACTATGTACTATTATACGTTAATAGAGTTATACCAATGGGGTATTGCGAAATAAGTTCTTAAATGATGTCCATTTTGACTTTATTTTCTCGTCCATCCCTGTATGGTGTCGTTTTGGAAAAACTGGGGCCTTACTCTCCAAACTGATTCGATTTTGATTCAGATTCAATCGTGACGCGTACTCCCGGATAAATTGACGTTTGTTTGTTTTGATTTTCAGTCGATTGATATGGTCGGGAGTGCAAAATTTCTTTCAGAAATAAGCAGTACCTTTGTGTCGTCTTTCTCTGTAATTTGTACTATTGTTAAGTGTTTCTTGTGTACAATAAATTGTTAAATAATTAAGTAAATAAATAAAAAGTTATGAACTAACGATTTTCTTTATCCTGGTTAATTTGAAAGTAATCCACCAAATAAAACACCAAAAGCCGTTAAGATCGAACTGATTCGATTCTCGATTGTGTCTGGAGTAAGCCAGCTGTCTACACATCTTGTATAATATAAAGTGTATACCAATAGGGTATTGCAAAAGTAGTTCTTAAATGTTGTACTTATATATATATATGTCGCAGTCATCTGATTGAATCCGCTGTTTAATTGAATGACTAGCGCTTTCATTGAATCCTGTTTTTACCAACAAATTTTAGAATCCGAGACTAGGACAGCCATTTAATATTTTAGCATTAAACTTCGAAATTTCCGAATGAGTACTAATAAAACGAACATTAAAGTAAATTAATCAAAAAATATGTTAACACATTGCTATCTGTACGAGCTGTTTGACGCCATTATATAACCGCCTAGTGATTCAATTAAATAACCAGATTCAATAAGATGACTGCGACATATATATAACCTCGATGACCTCCGTAGCGCAGTGGTTTAGTTCGTTGGCGCTCGACCGAGAGTTTGCGGATTCGAATTCCGCCGAGGCAACAAAGAGTTTTCAATGTTCCTGGGTCATGGATGTGTATTAAATGTGTGTATTAATATAATAAAAATCTTAAATATGTGTATAATATAAAAGTATGAAATATATATTTCCGTTGTCAGGTACCTGTAACACAAGTTCTTCGGATACTAATTAGCACATGGCCAGATTGACGTGGTGTGAAGCGTCTATAGATATTATAGCCTATATTATATTGTTTATTCCAAAACTGTATAATATACACTATGTATATCTACATAATATATACAATGTATACCAATAGGGTATTGCGTGAATTTACAGCGTCGATTTCCTCATTACTGTCACTTCCCCTCAGTCACTGCGGCACCACGCTGCGATGTTTAAAGGTAAATGGATTTACAATAGAGTTAAACAAGTTTGTTTTGCACAATTTAATTTTATATGTTGATTTGATTTAGCGAAATTGAATATATTGCTGGAACTTGAAAATTTAGGTATCAAATAAATGGCAGTTGCACTAATAGTAATAAGAGTGTGAAAGAAATAGTTATGTTTTCAATAGAAAGTTTATTTTTAAAATTTTAACTATTTTTGCGTTGGTGGTGCAGATCTCTTATCCAAGTGCAAAAACCGGTAATAAAGCTGCTATCAGCCGGTGGATAATCAGAAATTACCGCCGAAAGTTATGCATAAAAATATTTAGCGAAATGAATATGAAGTCTTAGGAGATTTAAAAAAAATATATTTTAAATTTTAGCAAAAAAACAGACACTGATTTGTTTCTCGCCGTCCGCTGCAGGACTAGTCTGTGAGAATTAGCAAGTTATTTATGTTACTTTGACTGTATTTTTCATTATATTTTATTGGAAATAAAATCACTGAACCGTACCTTTTTCAGCAATTAAACCTAGTATTATTTAGCCTATATAGTGTGTAAAAAGATTACTACACTATATCTTTGAGATACGATTATACTACCTGTCCTCATTTTGGAAATGTATTTTTTAAAGTATTTTATTTTTCAAAAACTAAAAAAAAATTGTATAAATATAAAATAACAAACGGTAAACATTTTTACCGTTTGTTATTTTTTTGTCGCATGAATAACGAAAAAGCAAAAATAATTTTTCTAAAAAAAAATTATAATATATTTCTAGAATGAGAAAAGGCAGTATAGTCATATTATCAAAGTTAAGAACATTGTAATATAATGTTCTTAACTTTGATATATATACTTAGGTATATGAATCCAACGTGTAAATTACTACTGTACAAAATTCCATCAAAATCCACCAAGGGCATCTTTTAGCAAAAAATTGAAAATTATTTTTTAAAGTACTATAAATATTTTTACAATATAACTTAATCTATACTATATAAACATTTATAGTACACGTCGTCAACGTCAATAAGAGCCGGCAGTTGAAATCCCATCTAGTTTATATTTGTCCCCAGCTGAAAGTAATCCGACACTTGTCCAACAAATCTGAAGACGCGTCGCCTGATGGAGCTAGACACGTGTACGGGATTGCCTTGGAGATGTGAACATCAAGAGATTAGAGTTTATTAATGAGTTCAGAATTTATAATTGCTATGTTTTAGCGATATACTTGTGACAAACTATTAGTGGAAAACCTATGACTGGCTTCATCTTATCTACACTTTTTTGCTTTTAAATAAGCTGTTTCCCAAACAAAATACATGCATATTTTTTTTAATCTGTGGACGCACACCACGTCAATCTAGCCCCCTTCTAAGTAGACATAGAACTTGTGAAAAAAAAAAGAGTTTATGTATATACCTACATAAACTCTTTTTTTTTTTTGATATACACACATACATATACGTACAATTTTATGATATCATAAAATTGTAATGTTTTGAATTCAAAAGTAAACAACAATAAGTACTACACAAACTATACTGCTCCAATCAATGTGATATAAATGTAAACAAACATTTTGTAAGCTTTTATAAGCTTAGGTTGTATATAGGTATTGTAAGTAAAGGAACTAGTAAGTCTTGAACATTTTCACCAATTCAAAACTTTGCTTACGGATCAAGGATAAATTACAATGTAATGCGTGTTTATTTTTTTAACTAGTTATTTATTTTTATTGTTAACATTAAGTAGGTTTTTCCTTGATCACTCGTCGGATTGATGTTTTCGTGATCACGCTTTTTCCTTCTAGTCTCGGATTTTGTCCAAAAGTAAATACATCTTCTTGGCACGTTCGCGAACATTTTGGCATTATTCTGGTGCCAATAATATAAGGTATTGGTAACTACTACGTAAGGCTGCTCAGGTATTATGCCAAAAAATTTAAGTTGCACGACAATTTTCATATAAATTTAATTACCAATCACTTCGGATGAGGCGCGAAGCTTATAATATAAAGACACGTACAGTAAATAGTACTTACAGTGTATTAGGACAAACCCGCAGTAGTTTAATCATACTCACGTGTCAAAACTGTTGATACAAATATGAATTCAAAGTATTTAGAAATTTAATATCCCGATCAACTCCATAACACGAATAGTTGTGAACATCAGATTTATTTACAATCCGTCATGTCGGTAGTAACCTGACACCACTCGTTCTAAACAAACATTCCTTTGACTGTATCCGAAATAACATAAATCATTTCTGGCCCCGGATTTTTCGTAATGAAATTTGTTAGTTTCGTTACAATCTGTTCCGCTATTTGCTTAGTATCAGAAAACAGATGGGCGACTTTCATAATATATGGGATTTTAAACGCCATTTTGTTTTTCATATTTTGTGGCAACACGTGTGGGGTATATTTCTTTCGTTTGTACTTTGTTAGTACTTACCACATAAGGATTAAATCATAGCTTGAGGAAGTTATCTGTTTCCTTTCTAAACTTTTTGATTAATGCCTATTTGGTGTTATCATTTGCCCGTCAGTCTTATCTTTATAGGCGACTTACTAAAGTAAGGAACTAAGTGTATCTGCTAAGTGTGTATAATATATAGTTAAATTGAGTTGTACTCAAGTCACATGCTATCCTTGTCAATCCTCTCATTTATTTTAATGTGACGAACTCTGTAGTACTGTGGTTGAGCGCGTTGGTGCTCGAGCAGGAATCGCGGGTAAATATATTTTCTGTTGTTTGGTTCTTCTAGCGCGGAGCTAAATTGACGTGGTGTGAAGCTTTCATAAAAATTATTATATATTACTAGCTGACCCGTGCCCACTTCTTTGAGGATAAAAAAAATTAAAAACCGTTTAAGCATTCCCTGGACTTTCACGAATATTTCAAGACTAAAATAGCCGAATCGGTTCTGCCGTTCTAGAGTTTTAACGAGACTAAAAACAGCAATTCATTTTTATATAATATAAGATTAATCCTCTCGTTTCTATTTCATAGATATCTCTCTAGACTTCATGACTCTAATACAAATTAATAACATTTACTGCGAAAGTACGACCACTATTTAATTAACTAAGAAATCCCCGAGTGGAATCCAGTTCAAAGGCAATACGGACAGTATTAAAGGCATTTTACTGTAAAGCAACAGTTGTAACAAAAGCAAATAACGAGAGAGCTGGTCTTATTGTTGGACTAAGTTCTCTAGTTCCTATCATGTTCGAAACGCTATTAGAGACTGACATTCTGTGCCGCTACTCGCTAGGGAATCTCAAAATTACTTATTTGGCATTACAGTCACGAGTCCGCAATCGCGATACTACTCTGATTTTTACTTCTTTCGAATTCCGATTGCACTATTCCACCTCGCAATTTGTCGATTTTAAACGTCTTCGCCAATTATCGATTTCGTTAGTTTCGGATTGCGTTATGGCGTACACTTTTATGACGAAACGCATGATTTTCTTCTACTTTTATAATATTTTAAATGTCACCAAAACATTTTCATGTGAAAATGTTGACAAGACGAGTCTACATAGCTTACGCTGTGAAAAAGTTATCAGATTTGCCTATTCGACGCATGGATCATCTTTCTTGTCGGACAATCAAGTGACCAGCCTGTATTGTTGTTCCTCCTGTCGCAAGATAGTCTCTAAACCACTAGACCCAAGAAGCGTTAACTAAGTGATATTAATATAAAGATGATATAATTTAAATTCACCGAAGCTAGGACCGACTATTAAAGTTTTGACAGGCGTAATGTAGGACCCTGGTCTATGTGAAAGGATAAGGTTTATTTAATGTACAGTGTCCGAGGTATTTCTGGTCACGCGTGACATATATACAGCCTGACTGGTGAGACATGTGCAATACTTACGGAGAGTACTCGGTACTCGATTACCATTATAAATATGTAATAAAATTAGGTACTTAACTTTTTACCAAATTTTCCTTTAAATAAATGAATCATGAATACTAAGATGAAAATTACGCGGCTAGGCAAGTAGGCATACCTTTGCAGCCGGCGCGGCACGGCGCGGCATGGCGCGGCGGCGTGCGACATCAACGTAGGTAGTACGGGCGCGTACCTACGCGCGGTGTCCATGCGTTGCGTAAATAATAATTATTCAAGTTTAGGCTACGTTTACTCAGTGATTAATTGATATTATTTTTTCATATTATAATAGCTAAATATCACGTCCTCAAGTATTGCTCATGTCTCACCAGTCACACTATATATATCATAAACAATATTCCTAACTTGAGAAAGATCAAAGTAGAAAATGGCGTAAAAACGTGACACTTTGAAGCATTTTAACAAAGATATGGGCAAATTAGCGGTGAAAATTACCGGAACGAATGGAAGCTTTCGACAAATGAAAATATCAACTTCCACATTTATTAGTTTCGTATGACGTGGCGTGTAATTAAAGGTTATTTATACAACGTCTTAATTTCATGCATCCTACATTATGTAATAATTAAGAACAATTCGTATATATATTTTCTAACATGTTCCGTTAATTTTCATTATAACGATGACAAAAGCGTCAGTTAATTATAAATTTTTGGATATCATATAAATAAGATTCTTACCACGGTTTCTGAACGGCTGATCAAACGTTAGCCATTATGAACGCTCATTGGTGGACATCACTCGCTACAACTTTGCTGTTAGCTATTCGATTTAATCAGCCTTTCAATAATAATAATATTAAGTTGTTTGGGTCATTATTAAGGACTAAAAATGGTTTCAATCGTTATGATTTTCATTTTAATAAAATAAGGTTATTATTTGTTTGTTTTATTTTTATATAACATTTATTGCACACAAGATAATACACAACAATACAGCTGTCTACTTACACGATACAGGTTTTACATCACTTGCAAGATACAAGATGGCGTAGCGATGGTCTAGTATCGCCCATACAAATTCTTCATCCCCCTGATCTCCATTTGGCATTGACTAGGTTCTACGAAACATCCGTAAAACTAATACCGGCTAAATTGATTATCCAAGTCCAAAACAAAGTTTGTTTGTCCAGCTCGAATGTGTTTCCAGGCCATAAAGTTAATATCATTAAACACGATAAAATATTCTGTCTAGACTAAATCAGAGCACAAACTTTTAAAGTACCCCCGGGAACAAATTTGTTAGGAACGCTGAATGTCTGGCGCGAGAAAAAAATATCGAAACAAATTGTTGGCGAGCGAACGGAGAGTCCAAGAACGCAAATATGTTGATTGAATAAAGAAAAACTATTAAAAGTTTCGCCTGCCGTTTCTAGTTCAGTAATGCGTGGAGATGCATAAACAACCATTTGTTTATGCATCTCCACTTCCAGTCCATACTTAGGTCCGTATTAGAAAACAGATCTCAAACTCGATCTCAAGCATTGCGATCGCAAACTCTACTTAATAACCATAAAAATAGTTAAGTTAAGCGATCATTTAGCGTAGCTTATGTCAAATCCCATACATTTTGTTATCGAACTTTGTAAGCGATATTTAGCGATGGCATCTTAAGTAGGCTCCCAGGCATGTCGGTTTACCGTCCCACTGGGTTATGAGAGTAAAAGGAAGAGAGAGTGTCTTTGTGTATTGCGCACACACTTGGGCACTATAAAAGAACTCCTGTGTAGCTGGCCATTTTTCGATGAAATCGGCTATCGACACCGAAATCGGTGAGGGGAGCTATTATTATTGATAACCAATATGACAGAAAGAACAACGTTTTGTATCACTTTTAAAAGTGAACAAATTTACTTATTTAGGTACATACTTATTTTAATGTTTTCCTACAATCTACAATATTAAGGCCGTGATTCACCAAGCAATGTTAAAGTTAACGCCATGTTAAAATACCATGCCATCTCATTCATTGACAGGAAATACGAGAGGGATAACATTATATTTAACATGGCGTTAACTTTAACATTGCTTGGTGAAACACGCCCTTAGAAGTTTAAAAGAAAAATTCAAGTATGTAAGTTAAGGGCGTGTTTCACCAAGCAATATTAAAGTTAATCCTTCGTTAAATATCATGTTGTTCCGTTCGTAATTCCTATCAACGAATGAGAAGGCATGGTAATTTAACAACGGGACTTAGTTGTTGATTTTTCAAAGTGATATGAATACGATCGACGAAAGTGATATGAAAAAAATTCGTGGTGTTTCCTCTTAATAGGGGCCTAAGATCGTAGGCCACGCTACCCTTATACAAGGTGAAGAACAAATGAGTGATAAGACTTTAGAGTGTGTATGTCCCTCTTATGTAGAGTATACTGTGAAAGTAGCAGCGCTGAAAGATTTACTTTTGACTTTCATGTTTTTATGAAAAACGTCTCAACATCATAAACTTGCCCATAAGATAAGTACAAAAAATCATAGTCATCAACTATTTACGGCACTCAAACACACCCTAAAGTATTATCACTCATTAATATTACCTGTGTACAATTCTTCAGTAAATATAGTGGTAGAGGGGCCTATTACAAGCTCTTAATTCCAGCCAGTTTACGCCATACAACATAGCTGCCTGGAATTTTCGTATTACGATCAGTTATTGACAGCCAGTCGGCGGTCACGTGACACTTGACTTGCTTCCGAATGTCACTTTCAGACAACCAAACTAGTGCGGATCTCACAATAACATGTTATTGTAATATGAAAAAGGCAGTTTAAGGCCGCATTGAATTGCCTGGAAGGCTGGTATTGTAAAAGATCATAATACAGCGGGGGCCTACTCAAAATGCCATCGCTAATTATCGCTTACAAAGTTCGATAACAAAATGTATGATCGCAATTTTGTATGTCATTTAGCGTACCTTATGTCAAATCCCATACATTTTGTTATCGAACTTTGTAAGCGATAATTAGCGATGGCATCTTGAGTAGGCCCCCAGGTGGCTGAGATCTCAGTCTAAAAATATATGATTGCGACTCGTTAGCATTGTCCACTGGCCATTTCATTACAACTTACAGTTCAACTTCTGTAACATCGCTTTGTTTGTGTTCATCCTAGCGTTTAAATATCCTTACTAACTTTCCTATATTGTTTGTGCTAATTGCAAAAGCTGAAACTAACGTTTCTATTCATATCTGGTTTGTGCAGCAAAGTACATTATATTTTATTTGATTATTATATACAGGGTGTAAAAAGAGCAGTCACTATAACTAGGACCTTGGCTGATTCTAGAAATGATTTTTTTAAATTAATTATTTTTTGAAAACAATTTTTTTTTGCAATTTATTGTTTTAGTCGCAAGGCTGATCTGTTTAGAACAACGTTCTGCATTAAATTCTTAAATTTTATAATTTTTGCCCTAGTACGTAATGAACGTCTTTCGCGTGCTATTGACCTCTCAGCGTAATCAGCTGATCGCTGTGTTGTGCACGTTGTACATTGCATATTGAATTAAAAAAAAAAATTAAAACAGTGGATTAAAAGCAAATGACTAATACCAATGGATATATCTCTTGCCTGGTTATTACCCTACGAAATTATAGTGACTGCTCTTTTTACACCCGGTATATTAGGTGTGCTAAGGCAAACCTAATATATTTTTTTAAAAATGTGCGTTTGCTAAGGGTTCTGATAATACAGAAGGCTTAGCAAGACGCATTTTAAAATATACTTTTGTTTTATAGATATTATTAATATATTATTAATATATCTAAAACATAATATATTTCTTAGATAAACCGAAATTCAAAAGTGATATTGCTATAAGACCTCGCAGCCCCAGCATGCTTACACCCGACACAATCGAGAATCGAATCAGTTCGATCTCAACGGCTTTTGGAATTTTATTTAATGGATTACTTTAATACTAACCAGGATAAAGAAAATCATTAGATCGTAACTTTTTGTACTCCCATACCATATCGATCGATTGAGAATCAAAATAAAGATATTTAAGTCAATTTATTTGGAGACACGCGGCACGATCGAATCTGAATAAAAATCGAATCAGCTTGGAGAGTAAGGCTGTCTGTATTTAAGACATAAGTTACTCTTTAACGCAAATCTACTAAAAAGGATATTTATTAGTATGTTAATTAGTTCCTGGCTGGATTAACACATAGGCTTCTCTTTACCGCAGCAAAATGTAGGTTGCCACGGGATATTATAAACATCGAAATCTACATCTTAAAGTAATTTTATATAATGTCACCAGTCCGTTTACCGTTCACGTGTATTGTATCTATTTATTCAGCATTTATTCGAGTAGGGTTTAGTATACTTACATTAAAATATAATGATGTCTTAACAATGGATACAAAAGAAAGGTACGTACAATCAAAATATCTAATGTCTATCACGCTCCACACAACGTCAATATGGTCCCGTGCTATTCGAAGATCTTCTGGTACATATTTAAGATTTTTTTTATTTAGAATTTCCACTGTCTGTTTGTACCGTGTACGGGATAATCTTAGAAGACACGAAACCGATTTGAATGCGATTTACCCAGTATATAAAGGGAGGATTGAGAAAGGTTTTATATCATTTGTTTAAAGTTATTGACAAATAACTAAAGAAATTCAAACTTAATTTCTTATTTTAATAAAACATTGAAAACTTTTTGTTCCCTCGACGGGATTCTAACCTGCAACCTCCAGCTTGAGCACCATCGCGCTCAACCACTGCATTACAGAGGTCGTCAAAAATAATTACAGCTTATTAAAATTATCTCTAACAGGTAGAGTGTTCTTGTTAAGCAACAACATTAAAGTTTCAACCATAGCAAGGACGCTTCATGGACCTAATGCTTATTAGTTAGATTAGCTACAATTAGAACTCTGATATTTGTTTTTAACTTAATCTTCGTAGTTTAATTGGATTTCAAAGCGTACATTGTTGTATCCCTGTATACATAAGTATTCAGTTTCATTGTGGTACTTAACTTTTGTCTTTGCTATACACAGCAACGCCACCTACCGGGTCCAATTATTATACTGAAACCTTCCTCGAGAACCACTCTATCCATTAGTGAAAACAACGTGAAGATCGGTGCAGTAGTCTTTGAGTTCTTCGCGAATAGATAACAGATAGACACGTCGGATGACTTTGTTTTATAATAATAACATTTTAAACAAAGAATAAATATTTCTTTACACTTTGTGTATGGTTTTGTACCTTAGGGTAACTATCATTTTCTAATCAAGTTTGAAATAATCTTTGAAGTTTTGGCCAGTTACTTTTTCCACTTAATCATTTTCCTTTTTATAACAACTAAGTTCATGTCATAATTCACGTTGATAGAATCTGAAACCTAGAATTTAAATAATGTTGATTTGCATACCGAAAATTCGAGACATTTTTTCGAGCGCCGAATAATTCATTCAGAAAAGGTGCTCTTAATGGACGGCTGGCGTCAATTAAAATAACGTCGCCCGACTTTTTGTCGGTTTCCGTAAAAAGCGTCGGACGGAACACCCTTTTGTATCTTCCCGTGCGATAGTCGCATTCTACAGGTGCTTTGGCGGTTGGTGGTCGGCCGCATCAAATAAGATCACAAAAAATATTTAGGAGTCATATTTTAAAGGATTTTCAAACTTGTTCCTTCACCACAGTGTCCATTATTGTCTGCTAACGATTCTAGTGAGAATGAAGGTGATATATTGTAATCCTTCGCATATTACTGTCGCAGATAAACGATTGTGAGAACAAACATAATTAACCACCATAGGCATCGAACACTGGTTTTGTCAAACGCAAAACAATTCATCAACGTTTAAGTGGCGTGCAGAATCGATAACAAATTGTATGACAGTTATTATTGTTAAACGATTTTTATAACACTTTTACGCTTTTTGGAAACAAATATACGTACTAAATAAGAAAAAACTTTTGTCTACAAAATAAAGTAAGCAATAGCTATAACATAAAATAGCAAAGTAGAAACAGCAGTTAGGAACACAAAAAATAGAGCATTCGTAGAAGTGTTTGAAACTTTAAAATCCTGTATTCCAGTAATAACAATTAAGCGTTGAACTAAACGCGAAAGTTTGGACTATTAAAAACTAAACTCAACTGAAAAATTCAACTCAATACAGCTGCATCTGATTTCGCTGGGGGGTTCAACAATTTACATACGTGATTCCCTTAAAACCTATATTTAGACGATACATTATTAATCTTTAATTTACTTTATTACTCGCTCCCCAATCCACCCTCCCCTTGGGATTTAAAGGCGAACGAAATTTTTAATTTTGTATGACCCTTTTTACCTACTGCTCAGTTTATAATGAGCTTAAATATTTATCAATTAATGAACATTTTTATGGATTGTAAAGTATGTAGGTAATTGGATGTTCGCTTCTTTATTGTTCAGTGGCTTTTGCTTGTTTGATTTTAATATTAATTTGCAATTAACTTTTTTTTTTACTCCATAAATAGGTACCAAACTTCTTGATGAAATGAATAAATTTACTTGTTTTCGAATGATAAAACAAGTAAATTTATTTATTTCATTAAAAAGTGACTGTCCTTTTACACTTTTTATAGAATTATAAAAAGTGTAAAAGAACAGTCACTATAACTTTGAGATACGATTATACTACCTTTTCTCATTTTGAAAATGTTTTTTTTTTATATATATTTTTGTCACTAACTAAAAAAAAATAAGAAATGGAAAAAAGTCTTTTTACCATTTCTACATGAACGTCATATTTTTGCAAATTTGTAGATGTATCCATGTTAGTGCACGGGACTGTACGTACAAAGGTTGTATTATTTTCCAGAAATCCTTTATGATTTTCAGAATTTTCTTGTCCCACTGTTCCCTCTTTCGTATCACTTGTTACTCTCCGAAGACGCTATGGGAATTCTTTTGACTGTTCAAAGAGTTACTTATGATTTCCGCTTTAGTTCTCGGTATCACAGTTAACTACAACGAGGTTAGAGCAGGAACGGAGCTATAAAGTTCAAAGCATACCAACATTTAAAATATTTAAATTAAATAAAAAATTATACTAAGTATATTATACTTGTAATCACACTAATAAAACTTATAAAAGTCAAAATATTTTGTGAGTGTGGCTGTAGCTTTTTCACTCGCAAATGGCTGGAACAATTTTGGTAATTAAATAAGCTATTTGGTATAGCTGACATTCTAGATTAGCACATAGGCTACTTTTCATACCGAAAAAGTAAGCAGTAGGCAAAAGTTACTAGTTGCTATTATTAGAACAGAATTTGTTTCAAACACAAACTACAGTAAACGCAAAATTCAACTATGTTATATTATAAAATACAATATAAAAAAACCTAGTTAACCTAGTCGATGAAAGAGTTGATATGTTCGTAAAAATTGATACTGAATTCAATAAAATGAACATATTTTGTAGTAAAAACACAATTAATAATTTTATTAAAACTATGGCAAGGAATGAAACATAAAAACACAAAAATGACGACAATTTCATTCTAACTGAGCCCGAAAGAAATTCCGTCGCCTAATTGGGGCATGTTTTAAAATTCCTTTTCTCCACTGCAATTATTCCGTAGGCAATGAGAGGCTGTATGCAATTTAAAACAGCTCTGCTATGGTCGCGATGCTGCCAAAAAGATAGTCTAGAGCCCGGATTAAGAATGAATAGTCCGCACACTTACCACAAACTGCTAGAATACAAATTAGCTCATTATGTTTTTTATAAGAAGTAAATACGCTTAATTACAATTCCACGGATAAGATACGAAATAAAATATCTAATATTAAGAACAAGACGAAGCGTAATGGCGGCGAGAAAATTATATTTTTTCTTCGTTACGTATTTGGCATGTAAGTTAATTTTGTTTGGTATTTCAGCATTTTCATTAGTCTAATCTCCATAATTGGTAATTGCATGATATAACGTTAATATTGTATCTTTAGATAGATATAATAATAATATTACTTATCTAAACCCATTTTGGTGGTTTGAATGGAACCAAACCAGCTACGAAGCAATTATTTTATGCGTAAAACATGAGAGCAATTTGCCCATTGCTTTATACAAAGCCCATTAAACTCGTGGAGCATCTTTCTTATCAGACAATCAGTTGATCAGCTTACATTGTTCTAACAAAATTTGAAAACAATATTTTTGTAGTTGTTTCAACACGGGAATCGAATCCACGACCCCTGAAGTTGATAGCCAATTTCTAAACTACTGGACCACGACAACGTTCAGATGATTAAAAAACCGATGCTGCATTATTAAATATTTTAATCTGTGTAATAAGCTTCATAGACAATAATTATTGATATAAAAAATATTTTTCCAAATATAACTTGGATATAAACATTCATTTCTTCGAAATTAAGAGTATTCGATGAAATTGTAGTTAATAATACAGCTATGTTAACATTCAAATCATATTGAACGGTTATATAAGAAGTATAATCATGACGATATATTATATGAATATAAATATAAGAAGTATAATCATGACGATAATACCGACAATATCCTTGATGGAGATGTTGTGTAAAGAAAAACAAAGCTTAATCAAATTGCCAAAACTGTAAAGTATACAGAGTTGAACCTGAAGGAAGTTTCGCAGACTGTGGAAAGAGTAAACAAAAAAGAAGTCTTGAACTTATTAAACATCTTTTGTATAATTTTTCATCTTAGCGACCGTACTCGACCACTTTTATATCATTTTTTAATCAGCACATTTCGGAAAACATAAGACTGTTCATGTTTTCCGGAAAGTAATAGATTTAAAATCAAATTGAAAACCAAAATGCATGGACCTATCATATAAAATTCGGGCACAACCAATAACGTAATTTTTCATACATTTTTGTATAAAGCATTTTTAACGTCCTCCAACCAACGATCTCACTTTTGCGATGACTGTATTTCGTTAGTATGATCGTAGATGCCATTATGCCATTGAAATGAATTTTACAGTAACTATAATACCTATGTACTTTTACTAATTTACTAATAGACAATAAGTGCGATTTTCTTACGCCAGTTCTTCTCGGCAGGCTAGGGTTGAATCGGTGATAGCAATTTTTTGTTGACTTTCCGAAAATAGCTTGTTATGTTTCATTTACAAATAAAATATTTTTTTATTTTATAAAAAAAATACGCATAATATAAAATTTTCTATACATTGAGACCAATTTACAAACGCTGCATCATTATTCTAATATGTATACTTAAGCCAAAAGAAGTGTGAAGATAAAAAGCCTTATATTCTCGCGTAAATAACTTTGAAGATAAAAGTATAAGGAAATAATCAAATACAGAAGTTCGTATACCAACTGATACGTAGTCCGCCCCTCTTATTTACCGAAAACTTTGCCGTCGCTACTAATTTATTTTCCTACAAAATCTTAAGCTCGCACGCAATCTCACTCAAACGTCGACTTTTTGATAACAGCTTTATAACGAATGGCTAGCGTTTTCTACCTATAACTGTGTGTTATAATTCCTAAACCCCTTCTTCACTATAAATAGAGCTATACGTTATAAAAGAAAATCAGTTTGTAGTCCCGTCTAGACTTTGTTATTTTGTAGTTTTGAATTTCATTGAGTTACCTGTTATTTATTATATTTAACCAACAAAATGATGAAGTATATTTAATTTCGAAACTTTTATTGAATCTTTTTATATCTTGGACTTGTGTCCAAGATATAAAAAGATTCAATAAAAGTTTATCAGCTTACAGTCAAATATTGTTATTTGACTACCAAAAAAATATAAGTGACATAATAATATATTATAGCGTCTTTAAAACATACTTCTCAAAAAGTTTAAAACGTAAAAGAGGATGATAATTTTAAAATTGAGGTTGAAATTTTAGCAGAAATAATATTTCAAAATTCAACCCATTTCAATTTCGGGGATAGAATCCATTTTACGCACGAACAAAGGTAGTGCTATGGAATTTGATGAGAAAGGGTTAGTGGCATATAAAAAGGCATCTATTAGTTTGATCTTGAAATTAATAACATCTAACAATTATTTTAATATTATTGAAAGTGAAGAAAATGTTGTAATCATATTTCAAAGAAGCAAAAACTATGCGACATTCATCAGAGCGGCAAAGAGAATACATCAAGCGATTGATTTTTGCGACCTGATTTTGTGCCGCAGTAACGAATGGAAAATAGCAACTAATTGGGCCTTGTTTAAACCTTTCAGTTTTCAAGTGATCGGGCCTAATTTAAATGGTTTCCGCGGACATTTTGCGATGCATTTCAAAGTGAATTAATAACGAGAATTGGTCGAGCGATAAAGTTTGTTTTCGGTTGCTAATTGTTTTTTCAATTTTAAAATGAACTCGATTTGAAGTTGACGTTGTGTTTCGGAAATTGGAGCCAATTTAGTTTGTATTAATTATTGCCGATTCCAAAGAAATGAAACGTTGAATGAGCAGTGAGGTGGTAAATGTTTTCTGACATTTACAAGACTCATTATTGTCCTTTCGTTTCATTTCACCTGATTTAACTTAGTGACACCTCGTGGGCTAAAATTATTTTCAAATATTTGTTATAACTTCATTTACTTTTAATATCTTAATTAATTTACTCTACTTTTTTAAGAAACTTTCTTTCGACTGAAATTTTACACAATTTCCATTTTGTTTGTTAGCAAAAATAGAAAGAAAATTTCATAATTATGCTAGCTTTGAAGAGCATCCCGATCAAACATGGATACGACATTTTATATAGACGTATATTATCTACATGTACTAGTCCAGAATACGAGAGTATTGCGATCCGGACGATATTACAGTTCATATTTGTTTTGGTCTCAACAAAGAGTAGTTAGTTCTGTTTGCTGAAGTACTAATTCTACAATTCAAAAGCAACCCTTCACTCGACGTGCCCTCAGAGGGAGGGGATGATTGATTACATTGCTGTTCAAATATTAGCAATACTAATTTAAGGTAGATACTGAAATGATAGCGATCGAGATCACTTACAACCTTTTCACTTTATTATTCTTCAATTTTCGGTTAAAATACAGTATCGAGTTACGTTCTATAAGCTTTGTGTCGGTAAAAAAATTCGTGAGTTACGTTCGAGTAACATACGAGTTACAGTCGGGCGCGATTATCGTTATAATAATAGCTCCCCTCACCGATTTCGATGTCGGTAGCCGATTTCATTGAAACCAGGCCAGCTACGCAGGAGTTATTTTATAGTGCCTAAGTGTGTGCGCAATACACAGAAGCACTCTCTCTTCCTTTTACTCTCATAACCCAGTGGGACGGTAAACCGACACGACTAGCGAGAGATCAGGCGCAGGACCGACTTTTTACATGCCCATCCGACGCATGGATCATCTTTCTTGTCAGACAATCAGGTGATCAGCCTGAATTATCCTAACCAAACTTGAAAACAACATTATTTGTTGTTCCAACGCGGGAATCGAACCCACGACCTCCGGGTCGAGAGCGAAGCTCTGAAGCACTAGACCACGGAGGCGATTATCGTTATCGTTGTGACTAAGCCGGTTTCGAGTAATGAATTCACCCCATTTTTGAAAGTGTTTATCGTCTACTAATATGTCACGCGACGACATTGTACTTAGTCTTATCGAGACTCATTAAATCACTTAACATATTTTT
Source organism: Celastrina argiolus (assembly GCA_905187575.2). Lineage (NCBI taxonomy): Eukaryota > Metazoa > Arthropoda > Insecta > Lepidoptera > Lycaenidae > Celastrina > Celastrina argiolus. The sequence goes on from LR994589.1 coordinate 11,989,109, forward strand.
AAAATTCCAAAAATATAGGGAATACTCATAAAAATATAACTAATATATAAAAAATATAACCAATAACTATGAAAGTTATGTTCAGGCAATTGAAGACATGAGTGGATGAAGGCATATTTATGTCGAAATATTTTCTACCCAAAAAATTGACTTTAAACTGTAATTTAAAGATTTTATGATATGTCGTAATGTATTAATTACATTTATCCTAAAGACGGATATTTAGATTAATGTACTCGATACGTTACGAAACATTTTAAAATGTTTAAGTGACAGTTTAAACTCAATTTTCTCGAAATCTATTTTGCGTATAACATCTTCATCCACTCATATATCTTCAATTGTGACAATCAGAACACTATTTTGAATTCAGCTTCAAACTGTTAAAAAGTTAGCAGGATCTATTGATAGCTATGTTCCTAAAGTTATCAAATGACAGTTGTATTGAATAATTTCGCGTTTTATTTATGTTTTATGTTTATGACTTTCAAATATGCTAGATACAGAATTTGTTCAATTCGCAGTAGGAATTTATTAAAAGTGTGCATTTTTACTTCGGCGAAACTAAGCTAAGTTATAAAAAGCGATGTTAAAATTTTCATAATAAGTAGTTAAATATACCTGCTTACCACAGAATAGGTACTAAGTAAAGTTATGGCGCAATTACGGGTACTCGCACACGATTCGTTATTTAAGTAGCAATATAATCGATCTCCAATGTACTAAGATTACACTTGAGTACCACTAGATCACTACACGCTGTAAAAACTATACGTTTTAACGAAGCTAGTAAAGTTTTTATGTATTTTGGTGCGGTTCACCGCGACGTTTCTATGACACCCCTTATCTGAGGACGCACGCGATGTCCTAACATCAACAGCCTGTATCAAGGTTACGGAAATCTACCAAATATTGACAGAGTCAATTCATAATGTCAAAAGCCCTTGAAATAGATTAGGAAGGTATGAGGAAAACTAATTGTTGCGCTCGACTTCATCCGAAAAAGAAATGCCACGGGAATCGTACATTTTTCCTCAATGAAAGTTGTGTTTGGTCTCTAATCTCTATGATCTACTATAGTATTATGTGTACCAAATTTCTTCGAAAGTCTCGTAGGTAGTTTCGAAGTCTATTTTACTTCGGTAATAATTATTATTTAGTTACGTTTTGTATAGGTATTTAGTATGTACCTACAAGACAATGTGATGACAATATGTAATAATTAATTGTATCATCTACTAATATTTTAGTGTGTGATCGTTCATTATTGGCACGGGGATCCTAAACAACGTTTTTTCCAATTTTGTTAAAGACGGAATAATAAAGTCTTCTCATTCTCAATTTAATTTCTTCAGAGTAAAGTCTTTCGTTTATTCTTCTGTACCTACCTTCGGTGTCAGAAGGTGATATAACTACGCAAAATACTGATTTCGAGAAAATTGAGGTCAAACTATCACTTACATTTTAAAATATTTCGTAACGTATCGAGTACATTAATCTAAAGATCTGTCTTTAGAATAAATGTACTTAATACGTCACAACATATTATCCTAAAATCTTTAAATGACAGTTTAAAGTAAATTTTCAAGTGGTAGAAAATTTTTGCCACATATATGCCTACCTTCATCCACTCATGTCTTCAATTATTTTGCACTGCAGTGCGTCCACCCACGACATAATTTTTGTAGTCCCTACAATAGTCGGGCAGATTTTGCATCCATATTATTTATGACTGACGTTTTGTATGACCTATGACTGACTGACTTTTTGTGTTGCATTTTTAGTAAGTTATATTTCTCACCCATAAAAAGTCAGTCACCAAATTATCGCTAGTGGGTGTGCATTATTCGACGCATGCAAACCAATCTCCAATACTTTATATTATGACCGTGTCAGAATTACAAACCTATAATTCACAACTTCAAAACGTCACCTTATACGAAGCACCCTGACTGAGTTAAAAGGTCAGTAACCCACAGATTATGCACTACAACATTCATGGCCTTGTATACTTTAATCTAGGGAGAAAATATTACTCTTTGTTATCAACTTGATTTAAGGAACGACCATTTCTGAAACATTAAGTTCATGGCGACATATCCCCGCGTTCTATTTTGATCCCTAACATAGTACGCTAAAGTCGATATTCGTTTGGAGGGATTTAGTCTATTCAACTACTTTACTGTGCCTATTACTTGTTTATTTATATTTCACTTACATAAGAATACTAAATTTTTTCAGACGAAATTAGCTTCGTCGTTACGTTCTGGACGGGATAAAGTAAGGATTTTATTATAATGGACTCTTTGTAAGGGACCAAGAGAGCAAAATATAACTGTATTTTCATGTTTATTAACAAAATTATTAATATTTTAGTAATATTATGTAGAAGGAAAGTATACACAAATTATTAAAATGTTCTTTGTACTACTTCGTAGCCCATGGACCAAAGGGCTTACAGTATACTTATGGCATTTGGCTTAACCTTAAAATAAAGTATTTAAGCACTGTTAAAAAGTATTTATTATTGATCAAATTTACGTTTTGGATAAGTATATTATTGTATTGAGTATGGTTGACTGGTAAAAAATGCCTTTTGACATTAAGTCCGCCATTGTGCTTACAAATAAATAAAAAAATATTGACCCAGTTATATTGTTTATTATATGGAAATTCCTTTTACAAAAATTAATTACGCTCAAAATTAGGGCATATTTGATTTAGGCTATCGGTGTTTGGCCATTTACATTGGTTGTAAAAAAAACAAACCATGGCCGTTCCAATTTCAAAATATAACATACTTTATTATTGCTTATTACGGAAAATAAAATACGTAGCAAATAGCAATCATTTGACTTTGTTGAAATAAAAATGTTTTTAATTAAATGTAAGCAAACAGATACGGTCTGAAATTACGATCCCAGTCAAAGGGTTATGTAGACAAAAATTCAAATTAACAGAATATTGTAAATTTAATATTCGCTCGTAATATTTTATGTTTAAAGTTGTTATGTCATCTGTACTGTGCGCTGGGGAAGTGGATGTTCAGTGACGGTTTGATGGTATGACGTGACGTCATTGGTCGTTTAAATCAAAATCAAATCAAATCACGTTTATTTCAGGCAAAAGTTCAGTTTACTCTGAAAATGGTTTCAGATAGAACGTCTACTGCTGGCATAAACCTCCGCCAAAGTTTTCTAGTGAGACCGGTCGCTCGCGGCCTTCATCCACCAACTCACTGCCACCTTCAGGTCGTCTGTCCACCTGGTCATCCATCGGTTTGACTTTCTATCCACGGTCTCCACTCGAGAAGATAGAGTTTTGGGCTAAAGACCAATTTGAAAACAAGGTTGCTGTACTAAATATTCACTTTCTTTTGTAAATAAGTAACTAATTTTCCGTTACTAATAATAACAATATTTACACACTTCTTACATATGCACCCCTTACGTAAAATGGTCTTAGAGCAATTTGCCGAGTACTATAAGGAATCATCATCATCAGTCAGTTGCAGTCCAACATGCTCCTGGACTATGATTAATATTGAAGATATCATAAATGAAGCCACCTCTTGGACTATACAGAAAATACAATGCAAGCAGTTTCTTCTTAAATTATGAAATTAAACATGAAATCCTGGAAATGCGGATGCCGCATCTTCGAGGTGGTCCCATCTCCGCTGGACCGTGATCTTAATGTTAAGTTAGTTTAGGCACTTCAGATCTTACATCGATCGGAGCCAGTAGTCTTAATTCTTATTGTAATATTCTTGTAGATCAAACATAGATCTCACATTAATTTAATTTAAAATTGTAAAATAAGTTTAATTCAAATAAATTCTTAAATATAATCATTTTTTTGGAACTCCCGTTCGAGAACACTAAAACTCACTGCATACGTTACACAATATTTTCTCCTTGTCGAAACACTACACTAGATAACATGTCCTATACAAAACAAGGAAAAAATCTGTCCGACTGTATAATACAGCGTGTCACATGCTTCATCTATCTATCTATTATGCCGAATATAGTGTAAAGAGAAATAACTCGAAGATCATTTTTTGGTATGAATTAGGTACTTACGCGAAATCACGATTAAAGATCTCCATAAAAGTCACAAAACAGAAGAGTTTCAATTCTGATCAGGTGTAAGGTCAACGACCAGTGCGTTTGTGTGTATAGACTAGGAGCCCGCGAGCCCTGGTATAGTAAAATTCACTCCTTGATGTCATTTTAGACCTTTGTATTTTTTTTATCCAAAACATAAAAAATATTCTACACGTCATTTTATTCACACTATATTCGGCTTGGTATATACTATTTTACTTTAATACGAATCTATTGGCACCACTGTCATACAAATCGGATCAGTAATTAAAGCGCTATTGCGCTATATAGAGTGTAATAAAAAAAAAGTTTAAAAAACTATAACCCGACTTCGCAAAAAATGGGTCTAAAAAGTCTGAAACAAGAAAATAATTCAATTTGAAATCCAGAAATGCATAGGTACAAATATGGTCAAGGTAGAGCCGTGGTCGCACCCGCTATTATTGAATTTTTTTTTTCTACCGTATTTCGGTGTGAACTAATGCTTAGATTTTATTAGCGGGTACGACCACGGCTCTACCTTGACCATTTTTGTACCTATGCATTTCTGGATTTCAAATTGAATTATTTTCTTGTTTCAGACTTTCTAGACCCATTTTTTGCGAAGTCGGGTTTATAGTTTTTTAATCTTTTTTTTATTTAATATTTTTCTGTTTCCACATCAAATATAAAAATTATTATATTTTTATTTAATTGTCCATTACATAGAAAGTATCAACTCCTAGATACTACTTGTACGACCGCATTTTAAACCTTTATTTTGAATTTAACAATAAAATATAATAATTAATAAAAAATATAAATACATATTCGTAATGTGCTTGCCAAGACCTATCTATTGATACCAAACACGAGACAAATATCTTAATTTTTTTTATTTTTCTGTCGCAAAAATAAGAATGATGACAAAAAAAAATTTTGTAAAAAAGTAAAAAAAAAAACATTTCTAGAATGAGAAAAGGTAATATAATCATACACCAAAGTTATAGTGACTGCTCTTTCTACACCCGTTACAAAACATTATACGTACCTCTAATACATAGGTATTAGATACCTGAATACACTGCCAGAATGTCCTTTCTTTTGGCTCTGCCGAGGTCGGGTAAAATACGCTATAAATGCGCCTCGTCAAACTAGGTTACCTAGCAAAACTTAAATCATAATGTCGTTATGGAATAATATTAAGAATTTTTTAAAAGAGATATTCAAATAACTGCGTGGCGCACGCTACATAGGGCTCAATTACACTCGTACGATTTGCTGAAATTATTCTATAACTTTAAAAATGTTAGTAGCCGTAAGGTGATCTGAATATCAAATTAATAACAGTCAAGAATCAAAACTTGACCGAGTCTATCCCCTAACGCCGATTGATGAAGCCCGTGCATAAATAATGTTGTAAGAACGTCGCTTCACGCGATGCTTTGATAACCATCATCGGCTACACTAAGTACCAGCGTCGACTTACCAGCTACTAAGGCACTTGTACCATGCGACCGGGTCATCCTACTGAAACAAGAGAGGAATTCGGGATTGGGATCGTCGCTTGAGACCGACTACATTATGAAGTACTAGCTAACAGAAGCTGGTACAGTCAGCCGTCGACACTTGGGTCAGCTAAGAGCCTGCGTCAGGTGTAGAATAGGAAAGTGACGGAGGATTGTCCCTTAGTTTTTTTTTTAAACGTAATATTCATAATTATTGAAAAATACTTAAATAAGTATAATCTATATTTAATATAATATGTATTTTTACGTTTCAGTTTTAAGAAATAAATTAAAGCAAGTAGTATTTAAGTAAAGTTAATCATTTTTAACAGTGAAACGAAGCGTTGTTATAACTGTTAAATAGGTTTTCAAGTAGAAGTTGATATCGCAATTCTTGAGACCGAGTTTGGAACTTGTTTATTAATACGGGCCTTAACTAATAGAATCTGAATGTATACTAACTGCATTACGAGTAAGTATAGTTAGGTCTTAATTCAGTGACTTATTGTGATTCAAAGTTTCTTGGCCAAGTTGTAAATACCTCTGTTACAATGGCATTATGCCAGGTCCTAGTTGTTCATTTTAATTAGCCTACTTGAATTTACGAAGAATTTCAACATTTAAGCCACACGATTATGAAATAATAGTACTTGAAAATAACAACTACTTGAAAACCATTTTCCTAAGTAATTTTAATAGGTTGTTTATTTCATTTGCAAATTTTGTCTTGTGTTGCACTGTGTACATATGAATAGAAGGACAGCAGTCGCTTGGATTATTATCTATACAAAAATTATTAACATATTGTATAGGTTTCAGGTACGTATATTTTTTACAAGAACGAATTTTCACCTTTGCTAAAGATGGGCCCGTGAGAGTTGCTAGTACATCGCTAAAAGGCATATTTTGACATCCCAAGAGTAATTCTTGGGTGGTAATTGTTAAGTTTCATTTGGAAACAATTTTTAATACCTGTACACTTCTGTAGGCTTTACAAAGATAAAAAGATCAATCCAAAATGTAAAAATCCTCACGCTCTAGCTTTTAATCCAGAATCGAGTAAAAAGTGTATAATATAGGAAAACACGGTAAATTGAACACTTATTTAAAACCCGAAGAAAGCCTTCATGAAAAACACACAAGTAACAAGTAAGGAAAATGTAAAACAAACGTTGTAGGACATAAAAAGTAGGAAACATTGCAGTGCACTGCATGCAGCGCCCTGCGTGCACACTTATCAGCCGGTCACTCTATCGCGGCTTTTTGTGTGTTTATGGTCTGCTTTAAATAAACCGGGCTGTTCATAGTGCGACAAAGCTATATTTTCATCACTATGGATTATATTAAAAACTAGCTGTGCCCGCGACTTCGTTCGCGTGATTTTTGAGTGACATAAAGCGTTTATGCAGCGCACGCAACGAAAGTCCTCAAATGTGAATAATTTTCCCCGTTTTTGCAACATTTGACGCTTCGCTGCTATTGGTCTCAGCGTAATATAGCCTAAAGCCTTCCTCTATAAACAAAAAAATAATTTTTGAAATCGTACCAGTAGTTCCTGAGATTAGCGCATTTAAACAAACAAACAAACTCTTCTGCTTTATAATATTAGTATAGACATTTACACACTTTTGAGCGTAGCTTTTACATGAAACTATGGCTTCACAGCGAGGTGGTTGTGAAAACGTCTCGTGAAAGTATGGACACGTCAGCAGACGATGCGGTCACTGCCTATGTACTAATACATGTTAATGCACATTATCGGTAAAGCTTTCAGCCCTCAAAAACGTACTTACGTTTTCTTGCTTTCATCGGGGTGAAAACTATATCTTCCAGGTATAAAATATGGGACGGAAAGTTAATTTTACAATATAAAACGAAAGGGCTCGAAAAGTGTATCATTTAACCGTATAAAGAGTACCTATAGACCATGGGAGAAAAAGTTTAAGGAGGAATGAAAGTAAAAACATACAACGGAGAGTCAGAACAGATTTTGACGACGTCAGATAGAGCCTTTCTGCGAACTAGGGTTGAAACGGTGGAAGCCTTTTTGTTGACCTTTCCGAATTTGGAAATAAAATACCTATTTTGATTTGATTTGATTTGCAGTGTTTGAGTGCGTCACTGCTCGAGCTGGAGGTCGTCGGTTTAAATCTCACCGAAGGAAGAAAAAGTTTTCTGTGTTCCTGGGTCGTGTATCTGAATTAAATATTATGTCGATGGCTCCTACGTAATATAATTATTGTATATCTAAAGAAAGCGCTTTGATATACGATATATTTACGTAGGAGCCATCGATAATACACAGTATAATTTAGAAATCTTAAATACACTATGTATAGTTTTAAAAGTAATTAATTATTTCCGATATCTGTTACTCGTAACGTTTTTCAAATACTTAATATTATATACAAATACATGGGCTAAATTACAACACGTCATGTTACATTATTATTATATTTAGTATCTAATTAAGTACACAAAATCGCCTCCGTCGTCTAGTGGTTCAGAGCTTCGCTCTTGACCCGGAGGTCGTAGGTTCGATTCCCGCGTTGGAACAACAAAAAATGTTGTTTTCAAGTTTGGCTAGGACATGCAGGCTGATCACCTGATTGTCAAGAAAGATGATCCATGCGTCGGATGGGCATGTAAAAAGTCGGTCCTGCGCCTGTTCTCTAGCTAGTCGTGTCGGTTTACCGTCCCACTGGGTTATGAGAGTAAAAGGAAGAGAGAGTGCTTCTGTGTATTGCGCACACACTTGGGCACTATAAAATAACTCCTGCGTAGCTGGCTTGGTTTCAATGAAATCGGCTACCGACAACGAAATCGGTGAGGGGAGCTATTATATTATAAGTACCCAAAATTAAATACCTATCTGTCGTGCTGTGAATAGCCACTGTACTGTTTCGTGACTAACTTAGCCAGTTACTAGGGAATGTCGCTTAAAATATTTTCGGTATTGTTTCACAGTATTACATAATTAGGTAATGCTACGTTACCTACAATAGTCATCATCATCAAGCCCATGAAATAGAAAGAGATAGGTTATAAAGCATCAAAAATATTTTTCCCCTTAGGTAAGTAAACCACCAAATATCGCAATTTTTGACTTTGAAAATCTGCCCCTTTTTTACCGATTCTATAATAACTTACTATATAAATTAATGATAAAAAGTAACAAAAATTAATTTATTTTATTACTATGTAACTCATTTTACTCATTTTATAAAATAAAATCGAAAGGTTTTTTTATAAAGTTTATTTACACCACCTACCTATATACTTTTGTCAATGACTGCGCTACGAAGTCGTCAAAATGTATTTTAAATTTAACATTTAAGTTTACAGTATGTAAAATGCAGAGGGAAAGGGTATGTTAACCCTTACTACAGGTTTACCAACCGACCACGGGTAACAGAGCTTCACCCATAATGTACCTAAGAAATATTATTTGTATCTACTTCTTTGTACAATCAACTTTGGCAACAATAAACTTGTTATTTTTTTATTTATTTAGTCAATGACTAAAGTATATAGGTGCCATATTGTTCGATTACTTTTTGGCATCTTGTTGGTAGGGACATGATCCCATTGCTATAAAAACTTTGGGCCTTCCGATAAAAAAACTGCGACAAGTGGTTTTGGCAGTCCTCTTGTGATGTCAACCTGACACTGCCTAAGGAATTCTGCAGCGAAACAGGTGGAAATCTGAAGGTGCAAGGTCAGGACTATACGGCGGATGCATTAACACCTTCCAGCCCAGCTCCCATAATTTTTGCTGAGTGGCTAAAGATGTAATGAGGTCTAGCGTTAGCATAGTGAAAAACCACACCCCTTCTGTTGATTAATTCCGGCCGCTTTCTCTCAACCTCTTCATTTATTAAGTATTATTTGTTTACATTATAGGTATATCGTATTGAATCGCAACGGAGTATTAAGATGTAGTCAGTCAAAAAATATTACTAATTTGTAACGCTCTGTAAGTCTTTTAAACCTTGGTCCGTGGGATCATCATCACATTGAAGACGTACAAGGCCTCCCCCAAGGACTTCCACAAGGACCGGTCGTGCGCTGTCTGCATCCACCCGCTGCCCGCGGCTCGGACCAGATCGTCGGTCCATCTTGTGGGGGGCCGCTCTACGCTGCGTCTTCCAATCTGTGGTCGACACTCGACTCCTTCCCCATCTGGTGTCTGTTTTCCGAGCGATGTGGCCTGCCCATTGCCACTTTAACTGACTAATTCTACGAAGTCCGTGGGATGCCGGAGTGATAATAGTACTTCACTATTGTATATTATATTTCCCGTGGCTATCGTAAAAGGCGACAGAGGAATATATCCGGAAATGGGCAGCAGCGGGGTAAAAACATCTGGAAACTGCGCTCCCCAACTCGCCTGCCATGCGCAGCGAGTATAGGCTTCCCCTTGAAATACTTTGGGCTTATATCCAGCTGAAACGAAATCTTCAAATAATAATAACAGCTCCCCTCACCGATATCGGTAGCCGATTTCATTGAAACCAGGCCAGCTGGCCTGCAACGCAGCTATGCAAAAGTTATTTTATAGTGCCCAAATGTGTGTGCAATACACAACGACACTCTCTCTTCCTTTTACTCTCATAACCCAGTGGGACGGTAAACCGACACGACTGGCGAGAGAACAGGCGCAGGACCGACTTTTTACATCCGACGCATGGATCATCTTTCCTGTCAGATAATCGGGTGATCGGCCTGCATTGTCCTAACCAAACTTGAAAACAACATTTTTGGTGGTCCCAACGCGGAAATCTAACCTACGTCCTCCGGGTCGAGAGCGAAGCTCAGAACCACTAGACCACGGATACCACTAGTATCTTCAAATACTAGTAGTATAATACGTTCTATTATATTATGGGTGTCGACATAACGTGCTGTTTGTCTTCACCCCATCACGCGAGTTTCCCAAACATATATTACCACTGAAAATATAAAGTCCCCAAACGGGTAGTCCGCTCAATTAAAAGGAATTAGGTTAATGTGTTGGTTTAGACGTAATCGGTTTAGGAATCCGTATAACTTGATCGAGTGGCGTTGAATTCGCATTTAAATTTAACATTTTGTTTTAAAAGGTTAAAGGTCAGGTTTGTAATAAGTTAACTAAGTGAGTTAACCATTTGATACCTAATTACAAAAATATTAGTATACTCTTAACTCTAAAGATTCATATTATTAAAGAAGTTGAGTTGTTGTAGTAGAGTATGTATATTTGTCGATTATTATTTAGTTTGACAAAAGAAAAAAATATGATAGAATATATTTGTTATGTTAAACTTATCCTCAATTGTCGTTTAGCTTAAACTTTTAATTTACTTTCAATTAGTTTTAAATGAATCGGTTTAATATCTAAGCTTTATTATGGTAACTATAATAATATACTAGCTGACTCGTGCCCACTTCGTTGAGCATAAAAACCGCTTAAACCTTCTGTTAACTTCCACGAATATTTCAAGACTTAAAATAGCCGAATCGGTTTAGCCGTTCTCGAGTTTTAGCGAGACTAACGAAGAGCAATACATTTTTATATATAAGATTATTTTATATGTATAATTTAGTTTTAATCGAACTACAGATAATCAAAAGGTCAGAGGTCAGCATAGCATCCCAATCAGCAAAATGACATTGAGTTGTTCTAAAAAAACAAATCTTCCTAAACTAACTAAACATGAGCAAAATAACCTCTACTCTACAGAACCTTAATTTAAAAGCCCACTGCCTACACATATTCGTCTTATCAGATGGCATTAATCATTTTTACCCCCAATTATAAACGTTGAAGTGTTGCACGAATCTTTTATGCTGTGTTTATAACAATGCAGTTTGAACGTTCAGTTTTACACTTTACGGCGTTGTAAAGCTCAAACTATTGTGGAACTATAAACTATTGTTTTGTTTTCTGTTCGGTTTGGAACTTTTTTGTACGAATGTAAATTGCTGCTGCCTGATCCATACAGATCAGCAACTGTTTATGACCATCTAGTATAACTCAATTTCTTCTTTTATTATTCTTAACTTCAGATATCTGATAATATTTATTACTTATGTATGGATGTTTAACATTGCCCTCATTGTTTTATTTTGCAATCTTCCTAGTATTTCAATGTTGGTGTTACTGGCCGTGCCCCGAAGCTGATTCTGCTAATGGTAGTGGTCGCCACCTCTACGTCTAGTGGTTCGATTCCCGCGTTGGAACCACAAAAATGTTGTTTTAAAGTTTGGTTCTGACAATGCAGGCCGATCACCTAATTGTCTGACAAGAAAGATGATCCATGCGACGGATGGGCATGTAAGTCGGTCCTGCCCCTGTACTCTCGCCAGTCGTGTCGGTTTACTGTCCCACTGGGTCATGAGTGTAAAAGGAGAAAGTGTCTTTGTGTATTGCGCACACACTTGCACTGGCCTGGTTTCAATTAAATCGGCTACAGACACTGAAATCGGTGAGGGGAGCTATTATTATGCAAACATTTTGTTAAATTCAAATGTGACGTTTAATTTGGTTTATTTTACGCAGTTAAAAAACCCTTGTGTCAAACAATTAAAACCGCACACGATCACCAAACAAAAAATCCGCTATCCGAGCGCATTTTTCGGTCACAAATCACTCTAACACCTGACCGCGGCCTTATCGCGGGTGACGTGAAAAATTACCATTTCCTAAACGATGGCAGTTCACACCCACCGGGGCGCCTATTAAAATGGATGGCGACAAATACCCCGTAATACCCGCGGGTCAATCTCGAATTTTGATCTAATTGTATGTTTCGAACTGATTTTCAAATTTCGTTTTTAACTGTTCTTTTTCAATTTAAAAGTGATTATTATAAATTCATAGATGTAGCTATGAGTTTTATCTGAAATAAGTATCAAAATAGGTTTTTTTTCAAATTAAGGGCGAATGGCTGATGATGATGAGAAATCCACCCACTCACCCACGGAGCTTACAACTATAATGCAAATAGATTGTATATGTAATTTATAATCCCATCAAAAACATAATTTGTAAAAAGTGCCAAGTCTCGCTGGTTTTCTTCTACCGTAAAAAGTTGTGAGATACATGTTATGCCAAATAGTGTAGGGTTAGTCGGTCGGACTAACATCATCTTATTGTGATCATAATCAATATTATTAATAATCTTTTACGTTTAAAATAAGTAGTAAATTGACTTGGCAATCTGGAACGCAGGAGTCATTTTATAGTGCCTAAATGTGTGCACAATACACAAGGAGACTCTCTCCTTCATTCACTCTCATAACCCAGAGGGACGGTTAACCGATGTCGTATCGTGGCGAAAGAACAGGTGCAGTATCGACTTTTTACATGCCCATCCGACCGACGCACGGACCATCTTTCCTGCCAGTCAACGAAGTGCATTGTCCCAACCAAACATGGAAACATATTTTTTTGTCGTTCCAAGCGGGAATCGAACCCAAGGCCTCCGGCTCATGAGCCAAGCCAACTTCTAAGCCACGGATGCGTCACATTACATGATATCATCAGTGTATCTACATTACGCCAAGTTATCAACTGTGATAGGCCAATTCAATTTAACACCCTCAATAGTCGTTTGGTGCAGCAAAAGTGTAAAGTATATTGTAGATTTTAATTAAGATGACACTGTCATCTGATTGCGCGGTTGGCGGCCACTTTAATGGCTATCATATCTTTGGAGGTAGTGTGAATGTAGCGTAGAGAGGCTACAGAGATTTAGAATAAATTAAAAGTTTGTATCGGACGCTAAAAAGTTTATTATAAGTACCTACCTACTATTTTAAATGAAGGATGTATAGATGTTTATAACAATTCCACTTAAAAACCACTGAATGGATTTAGATGAAATTTAATATGGTAGTACTTTAGGCTCTGTATTAAAGATAAGATACACTTTAACCGGAAAAAGAGTGTGTTCCCATGGGATACTGTCATTACGCGGGCGTATAAGTAGATAGTAGATACAGACCATAAGTCTTAGTAGTTAGTACACCGAAAGTTACCGTAACCAATTTGTATGAAAATGTATAATCTACAGACTATAATATTAGTGATAATACTAACTATCTGCCTCCTATGTAGTTTATTGTGAAAGTACCAGCCAAAAACAGTTACTTTTTTTAAATTATTGTATAGACAAATTTATAATGTTGGGGCAATTCTTGTAGAAACATAAAAGTCTAAAGGAGGTCTTTCAGCACTGGTACTTTCACAGTAAATTGTAAATAGGAGGTATTATCACTAATTTATTCTACACCTTATATAGCTATAAGAAATTATAAAATAGGTAGCTACATATTTTAGTTCCTTTCGAATTTAGTTCGTTGAAAAATATATATTAGTTAAGAAATATAATATTTAAAACTACTTTTAAAGTTTCATTTAACTTATCAGCTAGACGTAGGAGGTCTCTCTCCTCCGTTACTCTGCAGAACGGGGTATGGTCGTTCACTCATAAAAATGTTATGAGTTCATTCCAGACGGCGCCCGCACCCCACACGACAGTAAAACCAGACATCGGTGAAAACAGGGAAGATTTGTTTTATATACGAATATGATTATTAAATGGGACGTTATCGAACTGTAGTTGAAATAGACTTGTGATATGAAATAGCAGTAATACTAGATGTCTGTGAAAACAGGGAAGATTTGTTATTAAATGGGACGTTATCGAACTGTAGTTGAGATACACTTGTAATATAAATAGCAGTAATACTAGATATCTGTGAAAACAGGGAAGATATATTTTATTCACGAATATGATTATTGAAGACTTTATCGAACTGTAGTTGAAATAGACTTGTGGTACAAAATGGGAAGTAATACTCTGGTATTTCACAGATATAATTATCTATCTCAGTAAAAACCGGGAAGATTTGTATTAAATGGGACTTATGCACTGTAGTTGAAATAGACTTGTGAAATGAAATAGCAGTAATCTAGTAGTAGTAGTAGTATGTCTGTGAAAACAGGGAAGATTTGTTTTATATACGAATATGATTATTAAAAGGGACGTTATCGAACTGTAGTTGAAATAGACTTCTGATATGAAATAGCACAGTAATACTATATCCCTGTGAAAACAGGGAAGATTTGTTTTATATACGAATGTTATTGAACTGTAGTTGAAATACACTTTTGGAATGAAATAGGACAACTAGATCTCTGTAAAAACAGAAAATATTTTTATATGCAAGTATGGTTAATTGAGACGTTACCGAACTTTAGCTGAAATAGACTTGTGGTACGATATAGAAAAGTAATATTCTAGTATTTCATAGATATCCCGTCTCAATTTTTTTTTCACTGAGACAGAATTTTGGCTAAGATATTACTGGACCGGTTATGATGAACTTTTACAAAATTATAGTATATACCATGGTCTAGGACATAGGCTATTTTGAACTATTTTTATCACGTTAAATTATATGGTTCTAGCGGGATTTTCTTTTGCACGCACAACATCTATTTTTCATAAATATGAAAATGTTACACCTACCAACGTAACAAAACGTAATCCAAAGTATTAACCTAAAACAAATCTTTTATATGACGAACTTTAGTTATTTCTCATGTGTCGAGGGGCAGATAAATATATTTTATGCCCCTAAAAGTGTAAGAAATCCGAAGATTTGTAAAGTTTCCCCTTTATGATGGGCGAAGCGCTGCCGATGTTTTCAGTCTGATATGAAAAACTTTTTTCCCCACCCACGTTCGAAATGAAACCGTATAACCACGTGGTATGGTGTACGTTTGTATGCGTTACAACTCATTTGCGATCTTTATGCCGGCTTTATGTTCCGTCAAACAGCAAGCAACTATTTACGGCGATATAAAACAAACAGTCGCTATTATATTTTATTATAACTTGAGAGATTCCTTCATTAATCTCTGATTGCTGTAAGTTGATGCAGTAATAAAGTTACATATGGGTAAATTATTATATAGTAGAGTTATAGTTTATTGTCATGGAGACATCAATCGATTTTAGATTCAACACAAGCGTGTTTATTTCCTTTGGCTATGATTTAGTCATGCAGCATGATATAAATATTACTATTTTTGTCTTAATGTATATACTTTTAGAAGTCGTTATATAAATGTCAGTACATACATACATACTTGGGACCTTTACTCGGACTTTCATTACATACTACCATAGATTACTAAATAGTTACTTTGAAATTACTTGAAATTACTTTCAAATAAGTAGTAAGTAGTAAGGAGAATATTACAAAAATATTCATGTGACTGTCGAACTCGATACTTACATCAATAATAATAATAATGCCTCCCACACCGCGGAATGCGGAATATACAGAAGCATTTTGTCTTCCTTCACCCTCATAGCCCAGACCGATCACCAACACGACTGGTGGGAGATCAGGCGCAGGACCGAATGTTTACATGCCCATCCGACGCATGGATCATCTTTCTTGTCAGACAATCATAGGTGATCAGTCTGCATTGTTCTAACCAAACTTGAAAACAAAATTTTTTGATGTTGCAACGCGGGAATCAAACCCACGACCTCCGTGTCGAGAGCTAGGCTCTGAACCACTAGACCACGGAGTGGCAACGCAAAAAATATACGCAAATTAATATCCTCTACCGATTGACAATAATAAAGAATCGACATAATATTGTTCCAAAAAAACACACATTTGTATTTCACAATGTGTCGCTATTCCTTATATTATGTGATTTACCCTACCATACCCACTTGAAAAATTCCCCCTGTATACAAAAACGGCTCGTTTAAAATATAATAATAATAATATAATAATAATAATAATATATATTTTTTTATCTTTGTCTGCGTAAAAACTTTTTTTAAAATTTGTACAGTTCCTATAACGATTGATAATTTTATTTTGTCTGTTTTTATATGTAAAAATAAAAGTTCGTTCTCTCTATCTATCATGCTTTTATATACTGTACACATACCAACTATATTTAACCCTATTTTTATCCTAAATTATACAGGCTATAATTTTAATGAGTGATAATACTTAAGGGTATGTATGGCTCCCGTATGTAGAGTTTACTGTGAAAGTACCAGTGCTAAAAGAGGTACTTTTTTAATTATTGTATGGCCAAATTTATGATATTGGGGCATTTTATGACATGACATGAAAGTCAAAAGTAGGTAAGTCTTTCAGCGCTGGTACTTTCACAGTATACTCTACATAGGAGGTACAAACACCCCCCAAAGTAATAGCACTCATTTACTTTATACCTTATAATATAATCTAAATTACCCGAGCTATTCTTATCAATTAACACCTCTCACATTGGAATCAGTATTTTAGACGCAAACAGAAACATTTTAGTGAAACAAACACTATACAGCGATATCATCTTTTCGGGAGAGTTGGATAAAAAACATATCAAGCTATATTCAATAACATAGTAACATAATAAATATGCAGTGTATCAGAACCAAACGTGACAAGGGATATGGACGATCCCTCACATATTAAGCAATACGAGTAATACGACATATTGATATGTATGACATAACACACATATCTTCCTCATTTTATTGCTTTTATTTGTGGAAATATTCAAAATAATACATCTATTCTCAGGGATATTGACGGATATGTGATGACCTATGTAGCGCAAAAGTTGAGCGCGATGGTGCTCGAGCGGGAAGTCGCGGGTTTTAATCCCGCCGAAGGAACAAAATGTTTTCTGTCTTCCTGGGTCAGGGGTGTGTATAAAGTGTATTCTATAATAATAAAATAAATATATATATATGTGTGTACGGTACGTATATCTACACTAATATTATAAAGAGGAAAGATTTGTATTTTTGTATGTAACGACTTAACTCAAAAAGCACTGGACCGAATTTAATAATTATTTTTTTATTAGAAAGCTACATTACCACTAAGTTCAGCAATTGATTTTTATATAGCCTATGTTAGGCTATATAAAAATCAATTTCTGTTCGTTAGTCTCGCTAAAACTCGAGATCAGCTGAACTGTTTCGATTATTTTTGGTCTTGAAATATTCGTGGAAGTCCCGGGAAGGTTTACACGGTTTCCATGCTTAACGAAGTGGGCACGGGTTAGCTAGTATTTATTATATATGTTACCGGCCAATCCCGATTTAAGGACAAACTAGTTTTGCCTAGGCTCAATTAGTTCTTCCTATACGCGATAGGATTAACCAGTATAGCCTATTCCAAACTAATTAGTCCTAAGCCCGATATGATAGACCAGTTTTTATTAAACTAGGTACATATAATGATTCGTCGTTAACAAAAATTATTATTTTTCCTATTATGGAGTATTTTATTTAGTTTATCTATTTATTTTGACTTTCTTGAAATACATTAATGTTTAGACTAGGCCATACGAGTTTATCCTAGGGTGTGCGTACCTATATCAGGATCAACTAGTTTGGCCTAGTCTAAACTGGTCTATCCTATCGGGCTTAGGACAAATTAGTTTGGACTAATCTGTACTGGTTAATCCTATCGCGTATAGGATGAACTAGTTGAATCTAGGCAAAACCAGTTTGTCCTTAAATCGGGTTTAGCCGGTAACATATATATTAAAAATACTTTTTCGGTTGTCTGGTACCTGTAACTGAAGTTCATCGGATACTTAGCCCATGGCTAGATTGAAGTGATGAAAAACCTCCATGGATATTATTATTCTATCATGTAGTTTGGTTATACATTATTAATAGAGACATAGATCGGGAATTTAAGATGAACGCTTTATTACAAAACAGTATAAATAATTCTTCAAGTATATAAATATAGTTGAAGAATTCAATTTTTCTTATATCCCACGTTCAAACTATATAATATATGTAATTTCGCATTTCCTTAACTAAAAAATATAAGTAAATCTTCCATTCAAATAAATTAGGAAATACCCTTCAAGCGTTTAACCTACCCTAACTGCTCGAAACTATAGATAAACCTTCCTTATTTGTATATTTTATCCGATAGTCGGCGTTTTGTGCAGTTAATTTTCCCGTGGCTGGTTTAATCCGCGAAGTCACGTGATCTGCACGTGCAGAAGGGGGAAAGAGAGAGAACATTAGATAGAGAGGGACTAATGGCACGTGCAGTCTTAAGGGGTATTATGGGAGTCGATTTGCAACACTCCGTATAGCACTGGCATCTTCAAGCCTCCTAGATTTAGTGGATTAATGTCTTGATATAATATGCAGAGGGCTGGGTGCGAGCGTGCGGAATAGTATGCATGCGTGTGTTAGCTATATAAAAATATAGCTAACATAGTGATGAGGAGATATATAAATATAATTCAAAGCCCAGTTAAAATGTATCTAAAGTTTATTGTAACGGTTTACTTTCCACAATGTATATTCAAATGTTACGAGATTATCAACCAGTTACTACTATTAAATATTATTATACAGAATACTATTACATTTTATTTAATAACTAATAATAATTTATTACCGGGAGTTTATTCAATTGATATTTCGACTTAAATAGTTAACCATTACAGAAATACAATTATATTCAAGTACCTACCCTAAGCAATTCAAATGTAAGGGAACTTAGGTATTATAACAGTAAATTATTAAAGAACCTTAACTGAACATAAGAATTATAATATCTTTTAATACTTTTAAAAGGTAATACCAAGAGATTACTTAAATACCGATTGTTAATTGGACTTAACATAAGGCAATATGTGGGTAGATATAAAATTTAATAGGTGACCTAATTTCTATTTATAGAACATAATATCTAATCGAATAACAATATAAACTATCGATATTATATACTTCTATAATTTCTACACTTACATAATACGGAATAATGATCCAAATCTTTATAGCTATAAATACACTTTAACTACGAAAAATATCAAAACGAACTGTATTATAAACTTTACAACATTACAGACATATTAAATCATTAAGGGAATAACCAGTATATACACCAAGGAATATTAAATTACAGAAATAAGAATTATATTACAGAAACAAGTACATCACCTGACTTTATCAGCTTTCAGATCCAACCAGCCCTCTAGAAAGAGTGGCCGCCCTTTTTATAACATACCAGGGTTGCCACAAATGTTGGGCATAGATTATAAATACAAAATGTACTTAAATACATTTTGTATTCACTATTACAATTATTTAAAAATATAAATTTAAGTAATCACGAAACATTTAAATACATTAGCGACTTATAGACAATTATATAGTTATTATCAATAACATTATAATATCTTAGTTTATAACGGAAGTCTTAATAATATTTACATCAATTGTTATTATAGATACCACATTAAACATTAGTCTATATTTTTATAATATAGACTGTTAGTATTTTACATTATACTTAAAATCATAATATCACATTAACATAGATTTCATTTATTTTAAACTATACAGCATTAATATTGGTGTTGGCATGACTCATGTGTTTTCGTACCGTATCAATAACAAAATATAATTATATCTTACTCGGGAACCAGAAATGACAACAGTCAAGTTTAATCTGAAACCGTCTAATTATATTTTAACTTTATTCATAATATTATATATACCTATACGTATATAATCCTACCTATTACGGCCATACTGACATTGACTTCGCTCTCGAAGTCAAAATTTTTTTTTTTAAATATCAATTCACATATCATCAACAGCCTTTTGCCTTTTCGTTCAAATCTTTATTAACTTGTCTACTTTTCATACTGGTTTGTTTTTTTTTTACCACTGTACTTGCAACAAATTGTATTTTCAATAACATACTGGTTTGTTTTTTTACCACTGTACTTTCAACAAATTGTACTTTCAACAATTTGTACTTTCAATAACATATTGGTTTATTTTTTTTTTACCACTGTACTTTCAACTTTTTTTTTTTTTTTTTTTTTCACTCTTTTTTTTTTTTGTCAACTCAATCGTTGATCCTGAAAGTACTTCAACAAATTGTACTGTCAATAACATACTGGTTTGTTTTTTTTTTTACCACCATACTTTCAACAATTTGTACTTTCAATAACATACTGGTTTGTTTTTTTTTTACCACTGTACTTTCAACAATTTGTACTTTCAATAACATATTAGTTTATTTTTTTTTTACCACAGTACTTTCAACTTTTTTTTTTTTTTTTTTTTTTTTTTCACTTCTTTCTTTTTTTTTTTTTATCGTCAATACAATTCGTTTCATTAAACATAAACGTAAAGGCAAAATATCAGCTATGCTTTAGTTAATCGTAAATGATATACACCAAAAATAATAAGACTACTGTAAAATTTAAAGCAACCTAACCTTTTTTTTTTTTTTTTTTTTTTTTTTTTTTTTTTGATTTCGCAAGGGAAATGCGTTACGCATCCCCCCGGGGGGGTGCCCGAGGGGTATGTGGGACTCCCGGCTCGCTACGGCCGGTTTACCCACTAAAACCACTTGCGGATTGCCATCAGCCGTTGAGTGGAAGGCGTGCCCTGGATCTGTCAAGCACAGGCCACGCCCCCCCGACCGGCCGGTCTACCTCGTAAGGGACCGGTCTTCCATCACAATGAGGGAGCACTTCGGCAAACTGAAGCGCTCCCCTCGGCGCCGAGACTGGCTAAGCCGGGGAGGTTTACCCATCCCTCTACCCGGAGCCCCGTACTAGACGTGGGATGGGAGGGCCGCATAGCGACGCCTCCGCACCCCCGTCCTGCGCCGGCGAAGCGGAGCAGAGAGAGGATCAGTCTCTCTGTTCCGCTCCGAGGCCTCCTTCTGCGACATGACAGATTCGCAAAAGGAGACCACCGCCTGCCAGGCCTCATCGCTCTCGAGCATGCAGCGCACCATGGTCGAGAGCGAGAGGTCCCGCCCAAGCACTGCCATGAGGTCATGGCGCTGCACAGCCCAACGATCGCACACCTCAAGGGTATGCTGGGCCGTGTCCTCCGCAGCGCCGCACTCATGGCAGGCTGGCGTAGGCTCTCTCCTGGCCACCTTACACAAATACGTACCGAAACATCCATGTCCGGTGAGTATCTGTGTAAGGCGGAAGGTGAGGGGTTTATTCTTGCGGCGCATCCATGCCGCAAGAACTGGACGCAGTGCAGAAACCGTATGCTTACCATACGGCGCCTGCGTCAGTACCTCACCCCACCTCCTCAGCAACCACTGCTCTCCTAGCCTTTGGAACCGCCTGAGCTCCTCCCATGATAGGGCCTCACTACGCGACCTCCTCTCTGACACGAGGAGGTTCAACTCAGCGTGGACCCTAGCCACGAGCTCCCACGGCGGTTCTCCCGCCAGCGCAGTAGCCGCCGCCCAAGAGACCGTACGGTACCCTCTGATGACCCTCACTGCTATGACCCGCTGCATTCTGTGCAGCAGGGCCTTATTCCGCACCGTGAGGGCATCCGACCAAATCGGGGCACCATACAGGGCTATACTCTTACACACACCAGAGTATAGCCGCCTGCAGGCTTGGCTGGGCCCGCCCACATTTGGCAAAACCCGGCCCAGCGATGATGCCGCCCTTATGACCTTCGGCCCTAATAGTTGGAAGTGAGGGCCGAAGGTCCACCTCCCGTCCAGGGTGAGCCCAAGATATTTGACGGTGGGGCTCACCCGGATCTCCTCCTCTCCGACCTGAAGTCGTGCGCCTGGGGGGGGTCTTCTCTTCCCGGGTCCGCGAAACATGAGGGCTTCGGTCTTATCATAACGAACCCGAAGCCCCAAACGCCTAATGCGGCCAGCCACCAGCGACACTGCCGATTCGGCCAGCCGCGCCGCCTCAATAAAATTTCTCCCCCGGGATGTTACGAAAGTGTCATCAGCGTAACAGATGACACTCATCCCAGGGAGGAGACGACAACGCAGGACCCAGTCAAAGCCAATGTCCCACAGGATCGGACCCAACACCGATCCCTGTGGAACACCGCACCCTGCCCTCCACCGCACAAAGGACCCCTCCCGGTCCTCCCACACGACTTCCCTGCCGGAGAGCCAATCTTCCAACAGCCTTCCGATATACGAGGGGACGCCAAAATAGCTCAGCGCCTCCCGTATCACGCTGTGAGGAAGGCTGTTAAAAGCGTTGGCGATGTCGAGCGACACCCCCAACACCACCTCCCCCTCGCGTTCCGCCTCCTGCGTCACCGACCTTAGGCGCCTAATGGCGTCGACGGTAGACCGACCGACCCGGAAACCGTACTGATGGTCTGATAGTTTCGGTCCCGGGCCCTCCTCCAGATGCTGAACGAGTCGAGAAGCCACTACACGCTCCAACGCTTTTCCGACCTCGTTCAGCAGAACGATCGGCCTCACCGCAGACGCTTGGTCCGGTGGCCGGTTCCCCTTTGGCAATAAGGTGAGCCGACCTACCTTCCAATCCCTTGGGAACTGCCCCGACCGAAAACAGTGGTCGAAGAGTTCCCGGAGGGGATTTTCGAGGTGCACCAGTGCAATGGAAAGCACTTTCCCGTGCACCCCGTCCGGACCTGGCGCTCTCTTCTTGGAACGAAGGCGGGCAAGAACCGCCTCCATCTCTTCGTCGGTGACGGGTGGCGGAACACCCTCCACGATCGAGTCCGACACTGACCGAGCCATTCGCGGAGGAGCGAATCCTACCGGGGGATCAGGGAACAGCTCCCTGACAATCGTCCCCAGTAGCTCCGGTTGGAGCGTCTCCGTCAACGGGGCCGACTGGACGCGGAGTTTGTCCCGCGCCCTTTTATACGGTCGACCCCAGGGGTCATCGTCCAGACCCCCCACAAGCTCCAACCATGCCTCCTCTTTGGCCCGGTTCATGGCTAGCACCAGTGCCTCCCTACACTCACGGTAGACACTGTGCAACCGGCCATCTCTTTCTATGTCCCGGGGTCGGCGCCGCCTGCTGCGTCCATAAGCGCGACGCGCAGCGTTGCAGGCGACGCGAAGGTCGGTCAGCTCCTGCGACCACCAATAAACCGCCCGACGTGGAGGGGGGGGTCCACTTATTCTCGGCATGGCTGCCCGGCAGACGTTTTTAAGTACATCTCCGAAGCAGCCAGCTATTTCCTCCACCCCTCGACCCTGCAACGGCGACGGGAGGCACCAGCGACCGACAATGGCCGCCTCCTCCGCCAATTCCCGGTTGAACCTAGTGAGAGCCCAACGCGGGAACCTGCTGCGACCCCTGGACGAATTCGGACTCGACCTGGAGGCTGGAAACACCTCGAACCTTATGTAACGATGGTCCGACAGCGTCTCCACCTCCGTTACCACCCTCCACCTGCTGACTCTGCGCGCGATATCGGGCGTGGCGAACGTGAGATCCACCACTGACTCCCCATTCCAACGCACGCAGGTCGAGACTGTCCCTTGATTGAGCAAGGACAGCCCCGTGGCCAGCGCCCACTCCTCCACCTCGCTCCCCTTTGGGTTCGTGACCGGGGACCCCCACGCCGAGGACTTAGCGTTGAAATCCCCTGCCACGATTACCGGGAGGGGAGCCAAACTCCTCACTATCGGCCCCAGAGCGTTGAGGAATCGCTCCAGAGCCGCCAAATTCCGGTTCGGGGAGAAATACACCCCCACTATGGCCACTTCTCCCCGAACCACCACAACAAACCCCTCACCCCTCGTTTTGAGAGTGAGGGGTGGGCCAGAACCCGCCTTCACCACCACGGCAACGGAGCCCGCCGAATCTCCTGCCCAATGCGGCAGGGGAGGCACAAAATAAGGCTCCGCTACCACCACAACATCGACAAGCCACTCCGCCATCGACTGCAGACAGAGATCCTGAGCCGCGGCGGAGTGGTTTACGTTCGCCTGAAGGAAGCCGAGATGTCCAGACATTATTCTATCATCTCGGCCTCAGGCGCCTCCCGTCCACTCCCCGTTGATCGCGGGGGGAGGACTTTACCTCGATTAGATGGGGGGTTACACGCTCTTCCCCCCATCACGTGGTCCGACTTCCGGCCCGCATCAGCGCAAATGGCGCAACGAGGATCCTGGCTGCACTGTGCAGCTCTATGGCCCGACTGTCCGCAGCGGAAACACAAGCCGCTGCGATCTTTCTCAGAGGGGCACATGACACTGTAGTGCCCCATGCCAAAGCATCGATAACAATGCCTAGGGCGCGCCCCCTGATGTTGGAGACGCACCTTGCTCCAACCGACAGTTAGACTCCCCAGCTGCATTAACTTTTTAGCCGCCGCAACTGGGCAAGCCATGCGAGCAAAGCCCACTCCACGCGGGCCGCGATAAATCTCGCCCACCCACACCTGATCTTCTGCGCAACCTCCCTCCTTTGCCACGACTGCCCGAACACGCTCCTTCGTAGCAGTGTCATCCAGACCCGTCAATTTAAAATCGGTATGCTTGACGGGCCTGACGACATCCGCGACCCCCGACAAGACCTGCGCGAGCTTACTCGCTAGAGAGTCCGCCATTTCTCCACTGCTCCTCCCAGGCACCTCTATGAGTCTGGCCCCAGAAGCCGCACTCCTGATTCGGAGGGACGAGACACCTAACTCCTTTAGTCCTCCCAAATCCCTCTCAGCCTTTGTGAGGACTTCACTGTAGGTAGCCCCTTTTTCAGCCGCTTCCGGACGCAGCTTCACCACCACCGCCGAGGACCCAGGTAAGACCAATTTCTTCCCTAGTGAAGCCGCCTTCTGCGGCTGAATCGACACCTTCTTTTTAGAAGTCTTGCGACGGACCACTTCCGACCAGCTATATGAGGGGCCAGCCTCCGGGGCAGATTCAGCAGCATCAGCAATACCAGACCTGCGTTCGCCCCGACCCGACACAACATTTGCAGACCGCGTTTCAGATGGACCAAAACTGGTCCACTGCGAACCTTTCTTATCGGCCTTTTTCGAGGCCTTAGCTGACGCCTGACGCATCAACGGGCGGACAGGCAATACTGGGGATTCCTCACGACTCCTTGTAGTAGCCTGCACAGGGGCCGGCCGTAACGGAGCACTAGAAACTCCTGCACACGAGACAATCTCTCTTTCAGCCGGTACTACTCGAGCCGGTGCAGGATTGCAAGCCGCCCTTTTGCCATCCGACGCCAGAGGCGGACGAACCACTACAGGCGGCAGTAGCCGTTCTTCAAGAGCAGCAAGCCGGCCGTCTATCATATTACCGACGAGCCGTGCTAAGTTGCCCTCAAGTTCTTCCATTTGTTCGGAGCTCATCATATTATGACTGCTCCGATTTTTTGTCGCCGCTTTTCTGGCGTCCTCAAATTCACGCCGGTAGGCGTGGACCTCCTCTCTTAATTTGCCTACCTCCCTTTGCAGACGAGCATTGTCAGCGCGTAGGCGACGAGTCTCTTGGGCTTCCGTTCTCGTCGCCAACGTGTCGACAACCGCCCTAATTACACCAGAGGCCTTACGAATTTTACTGGCATAACCACCTTTTAGATTCGTGGACTTTCCCGTTAAATCTAATATCTCATCCAGACCCCTTACCGCTGATTTTATCAGCGCCTCAACGTCCATTTCCTCCAAATCTAAATCAAGTAGACCCGGCACTTGTACAGCTGTACCCTCCACCTGCGACTTCCGATAGCTCTGCCTCTCCAGATTCTCCACAAACTCTCGAGCCGCACCATCAACCTTACGGGCAGAGGCAGAACTCGCCGCTCCTCGTGACTTGCCACGACGCGCCGTCGGAATCTTTTTCAGACGGCCCGATACCAGAGTACCATCAGGGCACTCCGTATCAGAGCCCGAGTCATCCGAGAACAATCTTTTGCGTCGAGATCGTTCCGACTCCGACACAGGGGCAGACGGCATTGACCAATCACGGCCCAGGATTTCGTCTATGGTTATCCCTGCACGAACACGCGAATTTGCAGAGGAAGTTGGCCCATACGTCCTTTTCCCCTTCTCCCTTTCACCATTCCCTTCTCCCGTTTCAACGTCCTCCACCGAAGCAACTTCGTCCACCTCCGGTCTATCAACTCCGTAACTCAGGAGAAACCCCCCTTTACTAATGATAGGAATCTCCCCCTCCGACTCCGCACTATTCCTATCATTCGTTCTCCCCCCTTCTCTTGACATGGCGCCAAAAATAATTGGCCACACACGCCAACAACAAACAAATGTATAGTAAAAGTACTATACACTTAAAAGTAACTTACTCTAATTATAACTAAGACCAACACCAAAAATAATAAAAACCGACACCATAATAAAATAAACCTAATCTAGTAAAGTAAAAATAACTCAGACCCCCGTGGGGGTCACACACAGAAAACGACCCCGGGACAAACTTGTCACCAGGTTCGTTATACGTGGATGACACGATGGTCGAGATTAAACAAAAGTGGACCCAAGATAAAAAACACATAAAATTTAAATATTTCGGGAACCAAGAGGCGCACCGAAATAATTCACACGACAAACGAAAGCCCTGAAAAACGACTATCATTCGCCACGTTGAACGCAAACTTCCGACAGCTAGCATAGGCTTCGCCTAGGAAAGTTTGAGTAGTAAAGCAACCTAACCTAACATAACCTAACACAACCTAACCTAACACAACCTAAACCTAACATAACCTCAACCTAACACAACCTCAACCTAACAACCTAACCTAACTACGTCAACATAAAATCTTTGAAATATAACTAAATTGTCAAATAAAAAAACAAGTTGTGATATTACAAATTGTTTTTATGACATAGTGAATTTATTTTATATAATAAGAATTCACCATAACGTATAACAATTAGGTAGTCAATGTTGATAAGATTCCGAAATTTTTATTGTTATATTTACTCAGGTGAAATTTGATAATGATTTACGACATTCACTAACTTTCTTTTATTTGAATTAATACCGGTTCAAAACATTGAAGTTTTGATATATTACTTATAAAATTGTAAATCTTTTTCGCAAAAGGATATTTGTACATAATAAACTATTATCGTTTGGGTTGGTATAATGTCAACTACAACAACGTGACGTCACACTCAATTGTTCTCGTAACGTACACACGTTCTATATTTTATAGGTATTTGCATCTTAATTTCACAACATTTGTTTGCCAGAGGGCTATAATATATTATCTATCTAACTAACCAACTATAATAATATTATTTATAATACCTCTAATCTACGACAACTGAATATAAGTGTGTTATTATTAATTTCTTCACCTGCACATAATATGTAATACATTCAATGAATAAAATGATACTCAAGATATAATATATTAATGAAATCAAAAGTAAAAAGACTTACTTTTGATTCTTTCAGCGTTGGTACTTTTTCGCGGTAAATTCTACTTATGAGGCACTGTATACATCCAAAAGCATTGAATGAATCACTAACTTATTTAACACCCTGTATACAGTAACTGATGATCATAAGATTGGGGACTCTCCAGTATTCAAATTAAATTTGAATTTATAACAAAATAAAGAAATTAGCTAAATAATTATGACTGAACTAACTCCTACTAATCCATATCAATATTAATAAAAATTGTAATATCTATATAATTTGAAGTATTGTATAATATTAGTAATTTTTTTTTTAATTCATCGGTTATTAAACACTATATCAAACTTGTAATAATTATCTATTGAAACATTGCTTTTATCTTGGAAACGGTGAACTTACGCAAAAGTTTCATATAGTTAAAATTGCTCCTTTTAATGGACCGGCCGACTGATAGCGTAAAAATAACGATTAGCAAAAATCGTGCGATTCTTCATTTTTTTCTATGACACTAGCGGTAAAAATTGATTTAGTAGCAATCATTTGAACTATTAATGAACTGTTAAGCCGGATAAAAAATTAACGCCAAATTAATATTTCTGGATTTAAAAGCTTTAAACTGTTCTCCTGTTTTCAATCAGGTTTTTGGCGCTAATTGCATATTATTATTATTAAAGTTCAAGAGTGAAAATGTTTAAGATTACTTAGCCAAATAGACCTACGTAAAACCTTGCCGATTCATAAGTAAAAATAGCGGTCGATACAAAAAAAAATAATCCTAAAAGTGTTTTAGTATGAATTTTAAAGTGTGACTACTCTCAAACAGAGCTTCTTAAAAAGAAAATATTATAATGAAAAATGTTCATAAACTCTGGTGCTAAAAAAAAGAATATGGTTCTTAAACCATAAAAATTAATAAGTCCTCGTTCCATAGGCCTTGAGGCTACACCCTAACCTAAACATCAACAGTCTAAACTGCAATTATCTACACTGTCTCAACAAAATAATAATAGATAGAGCTTTTTACTCTAATATAATATGTATGTTTGAGACTTACATATATACTGTAAGACCATATTCTAGCAAATAAACGATTTGATTAATTGAAAATATTAATCTATTACCAAAGTCTTTAAATAATAATTTATTGAATCCAGATTTTATAAACTTTTAAGATCTCAGCCAATTCACAAAAACAGTAAGTAGGTACTGTATTATACTCTAATATTAATCCGTAATGAAACGTCTTTAAATAACTATTTATTGAATCCAAATGTTATAAACTTTAATATAACAGCCATTTTTAAAAAACTATTATATTTTACTCAAATAATCCGTAACGAAACTGTAAATGAAATTTAATAATATTGAATCGAAATGTTTTAAACTTAATTATTATCACAGCCATTTTTAAAAGCGGTAGATATTATTTTTATTCTAATTGAACCATAATGAAATTAAATATACCTCATAAATTATTGAATCCAAATGTTTTAAACTTAAATACCTATCACTGAGCCTTTTCCAAGTATATTATGTTATATTATTAGACACTTATTATTCAATTATAAAATATCCGAATGTACAGTCTACCCATGAACCAACAGTTAGTACATTATATCGAGCCTTTACCGCCAAATTATCGTAAGCGACACTTTTGCCGAAAATGCGTTTTTTATCAAAACTACAATTTTAAGCCGTCACGGACCCATCCCAGTCGACGTTTCCCTCCAAAAAATAACCGTTACAAAGTTATAGCAAGTGCTAAAATTATCGTGAATCCTATATTTTTAAAGCCATAGCGTAAGCGACAGCAAGAAATTTTATCCTAAACGCCTTACGACAAATTTTTTGTAGCGCAAACGACCTTACTTGTTATCGTAAGCGACATTAATGTTTGACCTTGTGTCGTTTACTATAAACAAACATCGTCGTGTCTTGTTTATTTCCGCGAAAGTTATGATGCAACAAACATCTTTTCATTGAACGATTGTTTCAAAAATAGCCTAAAACGTTTAAACTAGTGTTTATTGAGTGTTGATCGAGTTATAATAATTGTACTAAAGACAGCTTTGAAATAAAACAGCAATGTCGACCCCAGCCGCTAAGGTATGTAATTATGTATTGTATTTTAATTTTAGTAATTCCATTATTGAAATATCAAATTCGGGTACGATTTTATTGCATGTAATGTTTTTCCATTACAACGATCGGTGTGTTAAATTAGTATTTACTGTTAAAACAATTAGTTTAGTTAAATTTAATCTGAGGGGTATGAGGGGATTGCCTAATGACATCTCAATCAGTTCGCAAAACATAGCATTGGTATTGTGTCTTTATTATAAAACATTTTGTAAGTTATTGTTGCTTAAAAATAAGGGAACACTAACAGCTTAATTTACAGATATTTTTATTAAATATTGTATGGTTCATAAAGACACAATCGGAAAGCAAAAATCGCATATCCATCGCTTTCAAGTGACGCAATTAGGGGGCTGGTCATAAACAATTTCATTTTTTATCTTGTCATAGTATAAAATTATAATCGAAGCTTGCGTCTGTCTAGCTGTTCGTTTATGTGTTTTAGGTGATGCTTATTAAGTTATTATTTATTTGTTACAGTCACGAATGAAGAAAATTATGGCGTTAATATCACCACTCCTCGACTTACCACAAGAAAGTGAACCTGCTCTTTCCGAGACTATCCAGCATGATACGGAGGACTTAATCGTAGATTCATTCTTACTAACAGACAGTAACATCGATATTTATAATGACCCATTGTTAACTGATACGACATCCCCATCTTTGATTAATTTTACTTGTGATACTGATTTAAATTCTGAGCAAAATACCAACCCATATGCCCTATTACCTCTGACTACACTTGTTGATTACAGTGATTCTGATACTGACAATTCTTACACGTTAATGGATTTAGATAATCAAAACAAAAAAACACATTTAGACATGACAAGTTATGATCATACCACTTTGCGGGATCCTACTATGCCAGGTTTTATGAATGAATTAATACAGCCAAGCACCAGTTCACTGTTTGACCAACAAGAGCAAAATGTGTCCAGGAATTCCTTGGAGTCACACGATAACAATTCCTATACAGTGAGTGAAGATTCATGGAAGCCAGCCTCATCGTCCAGTGCTTCAGATGAAGATAAGTCAGCTCAAAAAATAGATGAAGAAACAAGTGTTGGTAAAAGGGGATACAGAAAAATAAAACCTTTACCAAAACGTCTTTTGTCAAAAAAGAATCGTAATGCAGGTTTACGAAAATCTGTGCAACCTAACCCATGTATGAATAAGAGATGTGGTAACTCATGTGCTAATAAATTTACTGAAGATGATCGGATTTATATTTTTGAAAACTATTGGGGATTAGGGTGTGACAAAAGACAAAAGGATTTCCTGCTGTCATGTACTAAAGAGAAACCAATTGGCAGAAAAAGAACTAGTAGTAATGTTCGCAAAATATCATACGATTATTTTATAATCTACAATGGACAGAGTATTAAAGTATGTCAACAATTTTTACTGAAGACCCTAAACATATCCCAAATGACTTTGAGATACACCATCGAAAATGCTAATAAAATTTTGAATACCACTCGAGAAAACAGAAAACCTCTTCGTCCTTATAATAAATCAGATGAAGAAAAAGTCACACAGTTAAAATCGTTCATTGAGATGTTGCCTGCTGTTCCATCCCACTATTGCCGCAATAAAAGCACTAAAGTATATTTACCCCAAGAATTTCAGAACATATCGTTTTTGTATACGTTGTATGTTGATCACTTGAAGGAGAAGAATAAAGAATCATCAGTATTATCAAAGAGAGTATTTCGCAATATCTTCAAATCAGATTTTAATATAGGTTTCCACTTGCCTAAAAAAGACAAGTGTGCTTTTTGTGAAAAGGTCAAATATCTATCACCTGAAAACAAAAATATTTTTCAACAAACGACTGACTATAAAAACCACATGTTAGATAAAGAAAAATGCAAGCAACTGTTTTTGGAAGACCAAAAGCTTAGCAAAGTAGCTTTCTCTAACTCCATATGCATGAGCTTTGATTTGCAAAAAGTTCTCAATACTCCACATGGAAAAAGTGTGACTTTATACTACTCCAGAAAATATGCATATTATAATGAAAGTATATATGAAAGTGGTACAAGGGATGGATATTGTTACGTGTGGGGCGAATGCCAAGGAAAAAGAGGTTGTAATGAAATAGTTACAGTTATTTTTAAGTATTTGAATATGTTAGACCAAAAAGGTACCCATACTGTCGTAAATTTATATTCTGATAGCTGTGCCGGCCAAAATAGAAACCGTGCTATGATATCCATGTTGATTCATTTTTTAAAAACCGCAACAACAATTACAGAAATAAAGGTCACTTATCTTTTACCTGGACACACCATGATGCCTGTTGACTCAATCCATAGCACAATTGAAAGTTTCGTTCGTAATAAAACCGTATGGGCTCCATCTGAGTGGCCAACTATCATTACTAATGCCAGACATAATCCAAAAAGCTACATTGTGAGTGTCTTAACGTATAGAGACTTCATGGATTGGAAGTCCTATTCACAAGTTTTATTGCCAGCTAAATTTAAAATAAATTTTAAATCCTTAAGAGTGGTGCAACTTCAAAAAAATAATTCTATTGTTAAATTTAAATACGGATTTTTTGAAGATAGTGACAATTATGAATTAAATATGGATTTCATCATCAGATCGAGAGCAAACAGTGCTACGGTTCAAAAAGGACCCACACCTTTATACGTCGAAGAGATCAAAATTTCAGCAGCTAAATACAAAGATTTACAGGAGCTTTGCAATAAAAACATAATACCAAACAGATACCATGAAGAATATTCAGGTATGGGGCATGATGGAACTATACGTGACTATTTAAATGAAACGGACGAAGATGACTCAGATAAAGAAAATTAAAAACACATTTTTTTTAATATTAAATATAAATAAATATATTTTGCAATTATACTATGACTTTTCAATTTAAAACCCTATTAAAATGTATACTTATTCATTTATCAAATATATTTTTTAAACAATATAGTAAAGGTAACTGATATTGTTATCGTAAATACCAAAATAACCTAAGATTATGACAGCAAAAATAATGTAAGCGACGTTTGTAGCTTAAATACTTATTATTTTAGTGTTTTTTTTTAATGTACATGTAAATGTCTAAAATTTATTTATGTATGTAAAATTTCAATTTACTGGCACAATTCTGTTTAAAAATATTAAAAAAAAACCGTCTCCTGTAAAATTTAGTTTTTGTCGGATACGTTAAAACGGCGGTAAGGGCTCGATATAATATCACTGCCATTTTATTAGAATATAATATTTTGCAAGTTACTACACAGTACACACCAATATTAATCCGTCAAAATATTTCGATATAACAGGTTATAATTATTTTATCTAACATAAATTTCCAAATTATTTTTTTTTTAAATGTTAGCAAATACATATATGAATTGGGGAGTCAAAAAATGCAATTATAACGACATCATAAATGTCCTACCGTACAATAGTTACAGTCTTAATTCTATTTTTATAAACTTTTCACCAACCGTTCGGTCTATTCTGACCAGAATTTCATCGTATCGGGGCGGGCGCTGGTGCACGTGCTGCACAAGCACCACGGTGGCAGCAAGTCTGCACAAGCACCACGGCGGCAGCAAGTCTGCACAACTTAGTAGGGTTGCGAATTGTATTAGAAAATTGAACCGCATGGCTGAGCACCATCTTAACCCATCAGGTTGCGACACGACCATTCTGAAACTGACAAAAAAACGTGTTAGTAGGTGAATCCACACTTCTGATGTTAGCTATATAAAAATATAGCTAACATAGTGATGAGGAGATATATAAATATAATTCAAAGCCCAGTTAAAATGTATCTAAAGTTTATTGTAACGGTTTACTTTCCACAATGTATATTCAAATGTTACGAGATTATCAACCAGTTACTACTATTAAATATTATTATACAGAATACTATTACATTTTATTTAATAACTAATAATAATTTATTACCGGGAGTTTATTCAATTGATATTTCGACTTAAATAGTTAACCATTACAGAAATACAATTATATTCAAGTACCTACCCTAAGCAATTCAAATGTAAGGGAACTTAGGTATTATAACAGTAAATTATTAAAGAACCTTAACTGAACATAAGAATTATAATATCTTTTAATACTTTTAAAAGGTAATACCAAGAGATTACTTAAATACCGATTGTTAATTGGACTTAACATAAGGCAATATGTGGGTAGATATAAAATTTAATAGGTGACCTAATTTCTATTTATAGAACATAATATCTAATCGAATAACAATATAAACTATCGATATTATATACTTCTATAATTTCTACACTTACATAATACGGAATAATGATCCAAATCTTTATAGCTATAAATACACTTTAACTACGAAAAATATCAAAACGAACTGTATTATAAACTTTACAACATTACAGACATATTAAATCATTAAGGGAATAACCAGTATATACACCAAGGAATATTAAATTACAGAAATAAGAATTATATTACAGAAACAAGTACATCACCTGACTTTATCAGCTTTCAGATCCAACCAGCCCTCTAGAAAGAGTGGCCGCCCTTTTTATAACATACCAGGGTTGCCACAAATGTTGGGCATAGATTATAAATACAAAATGTACTTAAATACATTTTGTATTCACTATTACAATTATTTAAAAATATAAATTTAAGTAATCACGAAACATTTAAATACATTAGCGACTTATAGACAATTATATAGTTATTATCAATAACATTATAATATCTTAGTTTATAACGGAAGTCTTAATAATATTTACATCAATTGTTATTATAGATACCACATTAAACATTAGTCTATATTTTTATAATATAGACTGTTAGTATTTTACATTATACTTAAAATCATAATATCACATTAACATAGATTTCATTTATTTTAAACTATACAGCATTAATATTGGTGTTGGCATGACTCATGTGTTTTCGTACCGTATCAATAACAAAATATAATTATATCTTACTCGGGAACCAGAAATGACAACAGTCAAGTTTAATCTGAAACCGTCTAATTATATTTTAACTTTATTCATAATATTATATATACCTATACGTATATAATCCTACCTATTACGTGCATATAAGACGGTAGTGATTTTTAAGGCTTGTATTTTGTTATGTCGTGTGAGGGCAAAGCATGGTGGAGGTTTTTATTGATTGATGATACTTTTATTTGAGCGTACGCGAAACCAAAACTTTGTCGGTACCTACGTTTACGATTTATTTTTTTTACTAAAAAGAGATTTATGCAATTGCTTACTCTAATTTTAGTTATAAAGGTAGCGCAATCGCTATTAATAATAATATTTATATCTGTGAACGCTTCACACCACTTCAATTTGACCCGTGCTAAGTATCCGAATAACTTGTGTTACAAGTACCAGACAATAGAAATAATATATTTAATACTTATTGACATATTAAAAAAAAAATTTGATTAATACTCAAATATAATAAACATCTATGATCCAGGAACAAGGAAAACTTTTTGTTCCTTTGGCGGGATTCGAACCTGCGACCCCCAGCTCGAGCGCCGAAGCGCTTAACCACTGCGCTATAGAGGTCGTCATCTATTTTAGAGCTGTTTCTCTGATGATTATTAAATCAAGCTTTATGTAGATATACTTATTTAATTGTTAAGAACATTAACTTTGTAAGGACAATAGGACTGGCATAGTGACACGCACTTAAACTTCCTTATTAAAAATAGAATAAAAAAAAAGATACACATTATATAGGTACATAAAATTAATAAAAATAACGATACATACACTACCTCATACTATCATGCGTTTCTATAATAAAAATATAATAACCTACTGTAAGTAGTTTGGTACATTTGCCAATGCCTCTATCAAATGAGGGAACCACTTAGAACAACATTTTTTGCTTTGCGTGTTCTTCGATCTAAAGGCAGGAGGTCAAAGAGGACCCTAAAACTTAAATATGAGTTATGGTAAAATTTCGACAGGGTGACCAAATACAAATTTCACATCTTATCAAATACATATTAATTAAAAATCGCATTTAGATCAGAACTGTTTATCTCTTATATCAATGTTATCCTTGAGGCATAATGCAATTGAGTTTAAAGGATACAGTGAGTTCAGAAGATAAGCCCACGGCTACACTTTCTTGTCCCCAAAATGACGTCATTATATTATACATCATTTGCCCGCAGCTGTTTACTAATGACTATTGTGAGCAATTTTGCTTATTGTCTTCTAATTCTTGTCTTCTATCAAAGGGTCTTGTTGGAGAAACAACTTATTAAAATAACTTTTAACTGAAGTTCGTAGAATGAAAAAGAAGGCTCGTGTCAAATCCATTTTTGTTTTCGAATTTATTCGTCGTAATTAGCAATGGCAATTGAATCAGGGCTCTGAAGCCAGAAATTCTGAGCCTTTTAGCTGTTTTATGGTCCTATATTATTTATTATGAAGGTTTTTGGTTTTTGTTTTTTATTTAATGTAATTTTAGAGTGTGTATGGTGTAACTTTTTGATTAAAATCCTGTTGATTAAAATTGAAAACTGTAAAGATAATTATTTACTTTCTCACACACACACAGGTTCTTCTCGGCGGGTTAGGGTTGAACCGGTGGTAGCTTTTTGTGTTGACGTTCAGATAATAACTTGTTAAGTTTTATTTGAGATTATTTTTTTTTCATTTTCATTTTCCACTTATACAGTAAAATCTACGATGTAATTAATTGAGTATACTCCTTACTTTGTTTTCTTTAGACTATTTATTTGACAGACTATTTATTTATATTCACATGTGTATAAAATAAATTACGCAACTGATCATACAATAGATACACTGTCCAGTAAAAGATCTTGTTTCTAAAACTCATTTGGTAAGTGCACAATCGCCGTAGGGAGGCGGCACGTTTAAGTATTGTTGATATTCCAACCACCCCAATAGCAGCACGGCTGTCGCAACCGCACTGTGTCGCGCGCTCGCCTGATTGCAAGCAATGTTTAGGTGCCGTCTCCTAAAGACGAACGTTGTGACGTGAGAAACATTCGTGCGAATTGCGCAGGGTAGGCATTCAAAATATGTAAGCGATTAAATTAATAATAATATTATTTGATATAAAATTTCTCATCAGACGTTAGCTCACTTTTATAATTGTTTTTAGATCATCATAAATCCTATTTTACTTGCAGCATTTGGATGACATCAATGCTATTATTTTTTGTGTTGCGCTATTTATAATTCTGTGACATTTATATGCTACCTAAAAGGCTTCAATGCTTGTGCAAGTTTCTAACTAAATCCCAATAAATATAATAGAAATGTTAGAGAATTTATATACATTTGCCTTTATAACATAACATTAAATTGACCATAAACAGAATGACGTAAATAATTCACCGAAGGGTTGTTTCAGTTGAAAGTTTCTGCAATAGTGTAATCGACGCTTTATAACATAAAGCACAAACAATTGCGGGCTGTTACGTACATTCCGTGATAAATCCGACACAGTTAGCAGTAAAAAATACATTCGGTTTCATTGTATTTTTTCCGCAAACCATATGGCCGTGCCGCGAAATGGTTCATTTACAATTAAACCATTTAAATCATGGATTCGACGCAACAAGCCCGCAACTTAATGGAAGTCGTTCGCAGCCGACGAACCGTTAAATGCTACATTTTCCGTGGCCATTTGCAATTCGATATCCAGCTAAGCTTCGGGATCGAACTCTGGATTGCATGTCTCTCGTTTTGATATAGTAATATGCCTTTTGAAATATAAAGTGGGTGTCATAATAGTGCACAATCGGCAAGTAAAGTAATCATAGCTTCATGGGTGGTCACATACGACGGTCTCTTGCTACTTCATATACAACAAATTAGCATAATAATTTTATAACCTACTTACTAGCTGACCCATTCCCACTTCGTTGAGTATACAAACCGTTTAAACCTTCTCTGGACTTCCACAAATATTTCAAGACTAAATATAGCCGAGTCGGTTCAGCTGTTCTCGAGTTTTAGCGAGACTAACGAACAGCAACTCATTTTTGTATATAAGATTATAAAAATCTGCTGACATGAAATATAAAGTTTCAAAATTATTTTGATCATGTCACCTTACAAACAAAACTAAATCAAAATCGGTACATCTGTTTGGGAGCTACGATGCAATAAAACAAGCCTTCGCATCAACTTTTTCCTCATTCAACATCTTCATCACCTAAATAGGTACTAGGTTTAACGTGAACCATAATTCAACCAGGGGACATTCCACCAGTCTCGCCTGCTGCTTATTGTTGTATAATTTAATAAAACGCCACCTAAAATTCTCTTTTATTAAATTGCGGAATAACAAAAAGTGTATTGTAATAACATTTACATGATAACATGGAAGCGTACGAGTTTCGTATATTTTGATAACATACAAAAATATGCGCATAATCTCCTATAAAAATAATAATATGATGAAGTCTGAATAAATAGAGCTAAGCGACATACCTTTTATGTTAGTGCGAGTTTCTTCGGAAAGGTAAGATTTTACCATTATATCCTTCGATCAACACTACAATGGATATCAGCACAAGTAAACCGTCTTGGCATATATCAGCTCATGTTAAATGAGAGCTGATATTTGCTGTGAACACGTGTCATAATGCTGCACTTTAAGTGGCATAATTAGCGATTTCAAATCACTGAATTAACTTAGAAATATTTTAAAAAATTGATTATAAAAAAAATGTGTCAATTAGTACTCTACAGTACGCCCCTTTTAAATTTAACCTAAAATCAAAAACATCGTTCTTTTTTCCTATTTAATTATTGTCCACACTTATCAAAACATTCACCGGAATATTAAAGGAACATACTTTACTATCCAATATATTTTATAACAATTAAAAATGATTATAACATCCAACGAAAAACTTTCACAGTCAAAATACGCCATTTTGACACTGCTGACTGTTGAATATAGTCTATGGATCCATTGCTATGAATCCATAGACTATATTCTACAGTACAGGCTGCTGCCTACAATAATAATTATTATATTCGCATCACTTACTATAGTCTATGCTTATGTCATAGACACCCATAGGTACTTACTTTTGGATTAATATGAAGTTAAACATTATAAACTAGGTATAGCATTATAGTTCGGCCATTCTAAACTTTGTTTACACATTACTCACATTGAGATGGAAAAAACATGTGTCAATTAAAAAGTATATAATTATTTTATGACAAATTGACTTATGGGCTTTGAACTTGAAAACAATATTTTCAAGTTAAAATGCGCTTATTACT
Organism: Celastrina argiolus; assembly: GCA_905187575.2. NCBI lineage: Eukaryota > Metazoa > Arthropoda > Insecta > Lepidoptera > Lycaenidae > Celastrina > Celastrina argiolus. Next base: position 12,028,340 of record LR994589.1, read on the forward strand.
AGTTGAATGAAAAGTATAATCCTATTAGATTAAAATAATATAATTTTCATTTCAAATTTAATAAAGCCTTTGCAAGGATTTAGTTGGAATGTAGTAAACAGTCCTAGGACTTAGGTTATAGAGACGAACTGAGAGATTACAGCTCGGTTGTGCTTTGAATGAGATTTTGTTCGCAAATAGCCTTAATAATTTAGCCATTGCATTGTTCACACAACAAAAGGCTTAGTACTAAATATTGGTGCCATCTTACAGATAATCGTGGCTTAAGTGTAGGTTTGTTGTCCTTACATATCTACACTAATATTATAAAGAGGAAAGATTTGTATTTCTGTATGTAACGACTAAACTCAAAAAGTACTGGACCGATTTTAATAACTCATTTTTCATTAGAAAGCTACATTATCACTGAGTAACATACGCTATATAAAAATCAATTGCTGTTCGTTAGTCTCGCTAAAACTCGAGATCAGCTGAACTGATTCGGCTATTGTTGGTCTTGAAATATTCGTGGAAGTCCCGAGAAGGTTTACACGGTTTCCATGCTCAACGAAGTGGGCACGGGTCAGCTAGTTATTAGTATAATAAAATATCTATTGATACTTCACACCACGTCAATTTGGCCTCGTGCTAAGTATCTGAAGAACTTGTGTTATAGGTACCAACTACCAGACAACGGAAATATATTTAATACTCTTATACTACACATATTTAATACACATCCGCGACCCAGGAACATTGAAATTTTTTGTTCCCTCGGCGGGATTCGAACCCGCGGCCTCTCGCTAGAGCCTACGGAGGTCGTCGTATTATAAAACAAACTCTGCCGCGACAGTTTGTATGTCTGTTCGGGATAAACTCAAAGACTACTGCACCGATCTTCTTGCTGTTTCCACTAATGGATAGATTGATCTAGGAGGAAGGTATATCACTCTAATTCTTCTTATTGTAATCTTCTCCTATTTTGGAAACTGCTATCCTACATGATTTGGTACCAATTTTAACGCAAATCAAAATTATGAATGATGTAAGTGAGTTTTGCCTTTAATACAATGGCTGCGCTAATATACTATAGTATATAAGCTAACGACGTTTGTATAAAATAATTTTTCAAGAAAAATAAAAACATTGCCAGTAGAAATTAAATTCTCTTGCACTCGATCCCCCGTGTGCCATACCTTTTATTCTAATTTTGCTACACAAAGTACACGTTAGTTTCAAGACTATTCCGTTCTTAAGCACTGCAAAGCTTAATCTAGTCGAGTTTTACGCCCTAATGATATCTTAGGATGCACTTAAGGAGTCGTATATAACGCTATATGCGACGTTTTTAAATTTAAATCAACGTTAATGCATTCTAGTTTGTTTACCCTCGGCGAAAACAGAGGGTATTATAAGTTTGACGTGTATACAGAGTGTTTCATGGTTCATATGTTAAGCCGAATATAGTGTGAAAAGAATGACGCGTAGAGCATTTTTTGTTTTGGTGCCTCATATAAATTATTTACCATAACGCGACAAATCACGATTAAAGATCTCCATAAAAGTCAAAACCGATGAGTTTCAATCCAGGTCAGGTCTCAGGTCAGCGACTGGTGCGTTTGTTTTAGTATACACACAACTAGGAGCCTGCGAGCCCCAGCATAGTAAGATTCAATATAATAAAAAAAAAAATCATAAGTCTAAAATGATCACAAGGAGTGCCTTGACGTTTAGTTATATTGATAACTAAACGTTGGGGTGCCAAAACAAAAAATGCTCTACGTGTCATTCTCTTCACACTATATTCGGCTAAATATATAAACCATGAATCATTCTGTAGGTATAGTATTGTCTGTGTCCTAAACCAATGAACCGATTTGGATCTCTTTTTTTGTATATAAGCTAACCTGATAGAGATATTCGTGCGTGCATCCACTGACTCCTCTTCATGTCGTCCACCGTTCTGGTGGGAGGACTTCCAACGCTTCGATGTCCCATCTGCGGTCTCCATTCGAGATACGGATTTCCTCATTTCTGTTTCTATCAGGTAGAGAAACTTTCCATACCTCGTTGAGCGAAAAAAAAATTTTTCGCATTTAATAAAACAATTCACACAAGACACAACGTTTGGATATGTTTTAGACTAATGATACACAAGACTTTCACCTTCAAGTACTGAGGCTCACTGTTTGACAATTATTCAAGGGTTTCATAATTTTATTTATACCTGGATATTCATAGAAAGTTTCTATAATAATTTCTAGTCAACAATAAGATGGTTATAAAGAGAATTTAAATGAATCGGTATGATATAAAAATTAACGGTTTGCTTTGTGTTGAAAAATAATCGCGGGCAAACGGCGGGATACGAGCTCAGTTGCCGGTTATGGGAGATGAGTTGACAGGACAATTGTTCGATTTTCAAAAGAGAAATAGGTTTTAACTACATGAGTTGTCACCTTATATGTAATGAACGTAAAGTTAGGTAGTACAAACATAAATAATAATTTGTACCTATAGCTATATAATTTGTAATATAAATATACGTGAAACAAAACTTTGTACCCTTTTCATAAAAACTACTCGGACATAGAAGTCTTTATGAAATGTTTTATTTTTTACACATTTATTGTTTACATAGAGAGAAAAAATGAGACCCTTGCAACCGATATTGGATGATTTATACAGTATTCTCCGAGCGAAGTAATCACTCTTTTAATACTGTAGGGCCTGGGACAGGCGGTTTTAAATGTAGCATAGTTGTCCAGCACATACGACATTCTCAAAAAATTTTCAGCCTAGTCCAGAGGAATGACTGGTCAACACGTCTTAGGCCACTCATGTGCTGGTCACGTATCTAAGAGACAAAATATCCATAAAGAAGTTAAAACTAATATAATATTACAATAATTTTAGCAAAGCAACGCAAAGCCTATAGCACCTAAATAATAGATCGGTAGCTCTAGATATTATGCTGTATTTAAACGGCAACAACAAGTTAAACAAAATTACAAATGGTCAAGGCTTAAGCATATTCCTGGAGTTCTTTGTGTTATAACATAATGCTATGAATCTTATTAAAAGGTTGGGACTGTATGGTCCGGAATATGGTAGACCGGAGAAAATCAGAGCACTGAAATATAACCCTGGGCTTATAAATAAAGGTAGAAAATCGAATACACAAGCATCGAGTCAAATGAGACACCTCGACACGACTTAAACACATGATTAAGTATCAAGCATAGGAATTCCAAAAATATATTATGTGATACAACATAATGTTAAAATCTTATAAGGCTGGCACTATAATAGTTATGGTCTGAAATTTGTAAGACTAAAGAATTCTGATATTATTGATAAACTAAATTAAAAATAAAAAAAATCCTTCGACTTAGCGTGTAACATCCTATGACACCTAACAAACCTTCCACCAAATAGCTATAAAAATAACTAAGAACACTTTCGACTGTCAGACACCCCGTGGTTTTTACGTCGGGGGTTAAAAATAAAACTCTAGGCTTAAACAATAGCTACGAAAATCAAACACACGAGCGTAAAACCAAAATATTATGTCGATGTCAAATTTGACACTTTAAGAATGTAGTGTTTGATTTTCACCTCTATTTTATAAGCCTAGAAATCTATTTTCAATGCTTTGAATTATCTCCGGTCTTACGGATTCCGGACCATATTAACGAATTATGCTTACAAACGTGGACGTGCGTGACACACGAAGACGCACTGATGCTCGCTATCATATTTCGATCGTACAAATTTGTCTCTTAATAATGTAACAATAGAGACGAAAATTATTCTCTATGTGAAAAACTTGACGATTCGACTCCCATGTGAGTTGAGCCTTAGAGCTAATCTTAATACAGAAATATGTTCATGTTTTCATATTGTTAGGTCCGCACAGAAGCATGCCCAAGTCACCCACGCTCGAATGAAAATATAGTAGTAAATATTTGCTTTGTATCCATTATACTCTATAGTAAAACAAAACATATTGAATTCCAAACAATGTGTGTGTTTCTTATTGCACGGTAAATAAGTGACATTTAAATTGGTAGCACTATATGGTATTAATGTATTTTTGTTTACATTTAGACAATTTTGTAGAGACGTGTTATTAGGGATGTTGCCTAGTTTCAAATAACACAAATCTACGTAAATCTAGGTAAGAGTGGCAAATCAATTTGGTTATGGCTTTGTATAGTAGTAGACCTAATATTATTTAATGGAAGTTGAAAGCACTGTAAGTATTGTGCTTGTAAAAATATAAACATATTACATCTGTAAACTGCGCCTTGTACCAGTGTAAGTTAACTTAATAGTTAAGATTGTTTTGTTCTCAAGTAAGTGAATTATGTAATTCTTATTGAGAAATAAATCTATAAAACCGTCAAAAATGTAGCCTTAATAGCCATCTGTCTAATGACTAAAATACAACGTAAATAATCCGTTCCGATTAAATATGATTGATATGTAAACAAAGCTGAATATGGGCGGCTAGTTACAGCGGTCAGCGACCCATTTGAGGTTATCAATTTAAAGGTAAAATTTTTTCGAATAAATTTTTTGTTTACATTTAAACCACATGGGAGTATAAAGAGCCAGACGCCAAATCTAACCCAGTTACGCTCGAGATATAAAACAATTGAATTTGAAAAAAACGAAATATCGTCCAACTAATTGAAACAAACTTTTTAATAGATTCAAGGCATTAGCCAAGTTAATATTCAGCGGTTCACTTCGCTTAGCATTCGAAGCAGCTAGAAGAAACCGGACGAACTCCAATCGGAAAAACATTTCCACCTCCCCTCGACAAAGTTCTTAATACTTTTGTATTGCGTTTTAATTCAGACAAACTTTCGCTCCACTCAATTCAATTAATGGTCTACGATTTGTTTCAAAAGATGTTTTTAGAACTATAAAAATTATGAGAAATGGCTGAATGGAAATAATTGAAGCTGCTTGTTTTTTCAATAATGATTTTTCTGCGAATCCAAAGAGGATGCCAAATTTTCCTTGTAGGGAAATTCCCTTGTAGGGAAATAAATGTGAATCGACTACTGCGAAGCCAAAAAGATACCAAAATTTCATGCAGTGAAAATGAATGTGAAAACGCCAAAATCCCATGTAATCTTGGCAGTCACATGTTCACCGAAACTTTTAAAATTCTGATTCGGTTTTAATGAAGGGTCCTAATACTCGAACAATTCGTTTCGTTTGTATGTATAACCCGCTCGAACGCGCTACAAATGATGCGTGTACGAGCGGGATATACTCACATACGGGATAGACTCGAGAATCGGGGCCCACGAATCTATTAAGAAACCATCAATATGTTATACTAGCTGTGCCCGCAACTTCGTTCGCGTGGTTTTTGTGTCACTTCATTTATCCAGCGCAAGCAACGAAAGTCCCCAAATGTGAATAATTTTCCTCGTTTTTGCAAAATTTCTCACTGACGCTTCGTTCATATTGGTTGCAGCGTAATGTTTAGTCTAAAACCTTCTACTCTACTCTATAAATGGACTACCCAACAAAAAAAATATTCAAATCGGACCAGTAGTTCCTGAGATTAGCGCGTTTAAACAAACAAACAAACTCTTCGGCTTTATAATATGATTGATGTAACATAATATTATTTTGTTTAATTTACGTAATCGGGTAAATTTTTTTATTGTACCTAGCTGTTATAGTTTGTACTTTGTCTTTTCAAAAAAAATATAGATCTTCAATATACTAAAAAGCTTAAGATAAAGTACACCATTACGTTGTAACCTTTTTATATTTTCTTTTCTATTTATATTAGTGAAGCGAGTGTGAATATTACTTAAATATTTTAACTGTGGTAAGACGCAGGGGACTATCGTTTTAATTTTTGCATTTTTTTCACTATACGATAATATTTTTTGTCATTTTATTGAATATTAATTAACACGAGTTATTATTTCAAAATATTACGGTCGGTGCGACACCCCTTTCTCGCAATACAAAAAGTCGTTCAATGTCTTAATCATGTGCATATTATTTAAAAAAAAAAAAAAAAAAATATGAACATGATAATTATAATTACAATGCATATGCAGACGAGATACTTGTGACGTGGTTTTGCTACAACACCATTCCAATCAGCATTGCTTATCCTTTAACATTTGTAGACCCTCATCCAAATCACCATCTATTTTACAAGGGCTTCTCTCTTAAAGAAACCCTTCCTTCGCCACTTCCCTATACAAAGTTGGATCTAACACTAACAATGTAAGAATGTAAATATATTTTATTATTCTATATTTATTTACTATAGTATAAAATTTAGTCTGCATTTAAGTCTGTAATAATTTGCTACAGACTAAAATTAAATGTCGTAGCCATGTCAGCTTCAGCACCTAGTTTGTTATTTCAATTATCGACTGGTGCTTGTTATAAAATTTCTAAAACATGCATCTTTTGTTGGAATTTTTAATTTCACCGCCTGTAGTGTACGGAGCGAAGCCTCGCGCCAGCTAAATTGCTGTATGGAAAAATTTCAAATTTCTTGTTGCGTGTTGGCAATATTTTCAATGGTGACTTAATTAATTTTTCAATATCAATAAGTTGTTCAATAACAATTTTAAATTCTGTTATTTTTATGTTGTTATTACGGCCATTCTCCGGTAATAAATTTTTACGTGTCCCGGGCTTGTCTACTCTGTATTATTGTCATATTCATCCATGTTTTCTTTTTATTTGATAGATAGTATCCGTATCTATCTGTAAACAAAAATATAGGCTTCTGCTTTAAGTGATTAAGACTAAATTATTTTAAGTTGCGTTGAAAAAGCACTTTTTTCTAATTACCGTAACGTGTCCCGACATCAACTTGATCTGAAAACTTCCTTGTAATTTTTTTTACGTACATATTTACTTTAATCCAATTAACTTTCTAAACAATACAAAGGATCGTGTATCGCATAAAAAAATATCGACTTAATAGGTCCAGTCTATAAATAATTATCCTGAAATAATAGCGTGTCCCATCGAATGTTCTAATTACCGTAACCCTCACTGTTCTTGGGTGCACACTCCAAAGCAACAGGATTTGGGACATCACTGCCGCACGTGTCGCGATACCTCCGTGTGTGCCACGGCCCGACAGCCATCACAGGTCGTTAATGTTTGTGTGCCGCCAGTGAAGCACGTAAGTATATAATTACCGTAGCTTTGGTAATAGACTTTTATAATTACCGTTGTTCTTATTTAAATATTTAAAATTTAAAATAAAACTAAGTTGATCATATAAATCTAGACAGTACTTTGGCCTACGTAAGTTGTCTCAAGACAGTTTTTGCAAACTTTATTGGTTTTTGAAATTTTTAAGAAAATCTAACTTTTTCTAATTACCGTATACTAATTACCGTATTTTTCTAATTACCGTTGTATGAAAAATGAATACGTTTTTTAAGGGTTCAAGGGTTCCAGTGGTAGAATAAGGGCACAATGAAAGTCCACCAAGTCATTTGGAGTTCCTCAAGACCAGATCTACCTGCAATGCGAAAGTTAAGCTGTAATGCGCAATTGATGTATCAAGCAATTGATATCAATCGATTTTGCTAGCAGGTCCGACCACGGCCCTACCTTGACCATTTTTGTACCTATACATTTCTGGATTTCAAATTGAATTTGTTTTCTTGTTTTTTCCGAAGTCGGGTTATAAGTTTTTTAAACTTTTCTTTTTTTAGGTAGATCCTACTTATTGTTCAAATAAATATTATTTGCGAAAATAAAACAATGTTTGTTTAAATTAACTAGTTTTACCCGATCTTTAGTTATAATTACATAATATTATGTAGAACTTATTAATCAGAGTTTTATATCATCTTTTAGATATAATAAATAACTCTTTCTAATTACCGTAACATTAAATATTACATTTGTCTAATTACCGTACCCATACAATTTTTAAGTCTCATTATCTCAAGAACTATCATAAACTGTTGCATGCCTCATTAATTATTGTATTTGTATCTTTCATTAGTTTTATATTTCAGTGTGTTTAATCCAGATTAGTAGAAAAAAAAACGGTTACGGTAATTAGGCAAATAACGCCGATCTGGAGAATGACCGATTACAGTTACTTATCCGACATCACGATTGGGTCTGAAATACATATATTTTTAAGTAGGTTCATTCGTAACTTTTCTATAATATTTACCATTATCGAGTAATAGACTTCCAAAGATTACGAGATAGTATTTTTTTGTCATCCTGCTGGCACTTCTAAACAATGAGAGTTAGAAACTTGAAACTCTCCATGCTGATGAATCGTGCTAAATACTCTGAAGGAATATTTTTTTTAAACAAATTGGATCACAACTCATATTATGTATTGATTGAATTTGGTTATACATATTTTTATACTGGCATGATCTTGGTTAGGTTATACTTCTGTTTTCTAGTATACTGGATATTTACGAACGGACACCGTTGTTTTACCGGAGTGTCCAAGGATGTAATAGCATAGTGTTATTATGTTTCATGTTGTCTGTCTAATGTTTCGAAATAAACATATTAATTAAGCAAAAATCGCGCCCTTATTCATACATAAAAAAAGGTAAATTTATCTTAGTTTGTACAGTCTCAAAACATCTCCACTACACGTTCTAAATAAATGTGTGGTGAACAAGAAGAATTCAGAAAAACCGGTATTGAATAAATTTTCATTCGATGTTTAAAAATATCGAGGAACGATTCTATAACATTTTGTGTCGTCGATAAAATCATAAAATTATTATTCACTTAAAGACATAGTCAAGGAATCGCTTCTGTGTGAATGTAGAAGTACATTTTCAATTTCCGATACATTTATACAGAACGATTTTATTCGAACACGTACGTATAGAAATGTAAATTATAACGCGTGCGCAATAAAAATATTAAAGTCTTTCTTGGAATATTAAAATTATTATTTTAGTACGTAAAATGTTACGATTACAAATTACTAGGGTATTTTTAGGGTACTGTAAGTATTACTCTAGTTTCAATTTTGATGATAATATAACTGCTAACGCTATATTACTATAGAATAACAGTATTAAAGGGCTACCATACAACTAACGTCATTTTGCTGACTCGTACCGCGTACGATGATTTTTGTAGAACAAATAAAAAATATTTTAACCAATTCCATTAAATTCATTAAAGTTTTGAAAGTTAATTTAAAGATAATTAATAAAAACAGTTAATTTGGATGTATTTAGAGAATCTTGAAATTTAATAATAAAAATTCAAACATCTTTCAGTTAATAATAATTTATAAACTATAACTCCGTAGCGCAGTGGTTCAGCGCATTGGTGCTCAACGGGTCCGAATCCCGCCGAGGGAACAAAATGTTTTCAATGTTCCTCGGTCATGGATGTGTATTAAATTTGTGTATTAATATAATAAAAATCTTAAATATATGTATATTATAAAATATATATTTCCGTTGTCTTGTACCTACCTGTAACACAAGTTCTTCGGATACTTAGCACAGGGCCAGATAAACGTGGTGTGAAGCGTCTATAGATATCTATAGATATCTTAGATATATTTATAATCCTTACATATTAGTTTTAAAAAATCCCTTCGTCGCCTCTGTCTATTTGCTATAAACTGAAAGCTCAAATTTTAATAATTTTTTTACCAATGAATACAGGATTTATTTTTTGTATTAATTGGATCCAGTGTTGGGGGTACTGATGTAAGTGAGTCAAGAAACATAATTCTGAGGCGACACAAAGTCTGGACAGCTTGTATTTTATAATAATCGAAATATTACATTTGTCTATAATATACTATGTCTTTATGCTGGCTTAGTACATAATATTTTTCATAGCATCATTGAGTTAATAGCAAAAGTTATACCGACTGGCCATTCCCATTCCGCCTGCCCGATACGGGTTGACAATGCACATGCAAATTATTCGCTGGCAAAGTGCTTTTCTGCAAAGTTTAATGGGATCCACAGGTTTAAGTTGCGCGTTCCTTGCAACAATTATTTTCGGTCCTGCTTTGGTAACGTTCGATGAATATTTATGGCTAGCGAAATCAGCTATTAGAGTGCCCTTGTAAGGTGCGTAAAATATTCAAGAAATGTACATTATGTTAAGTGTTTTACATATTTTACTGTGGTAAATGCGAACACAATATGGATACTGGACAGATATCGCCATGGCCACCTTGCTGTAGGCGCGGGTGGCGGCATTTTCTACTATTGGCAGTATTGGCAGCAATCATTGCCCTGGGCGGCGATTCTCAGTCCTCGAACTTAGTTCCGAATATTAGTATATCCCGCTCGCACGCGCGGTAAATCTCATTTGCATGAGCGGGACAGACCGATAGTAAAAACTAAGTTCGAGGACTGAGAATTAGGGCCCTGAGCCCAGATTCAAGATGCCATCGCTATTTATCGCTTACGAAATTCGAAAACAAAATGTATGGAATTTGACATAAGCTGCGCTAAATGACGAGCGATTTCTTTTTTTATGTCATCTCGTGGCCCAAACTTCGAAAGACAGACTGTCGCTTGCAGGCGTATATTTGACGTGCGTGCGAGCAGTATAGACTGTCGTCCGAAACGAAGTTCGGGGAACGAGAATCGAGACCTTGTAGACGAAATTCGCACATTATTTATCATTCGTATTTGTTATTTCGCTTCTTAGATAGAAAAAAATATGTGAATTTCTTAACAATTGTACCTATTGATAAACGCAGGCTGTGTTTTACACAATTTCGATTTTCCATTACCAGGCCCGCAAAATTCGAGACTGAGGCCTTAGGTTCAACTCCCTTTGGTACAGAACGTTGCGTTTTTTCGTGTTTATCCCTGAGTTGAGCCTTAGTCAACTACTTAAATTTCAATATTTTTCACTATTGACATTAATATATAGATACGCTTTAATAAAATAATCAGAAAAACATGGAGAATCTTGTATTTCTGGATTACTTTTCAGTCTCGATTCAGTCCCCCGTCTTGAATGTTATCATGAGGCCGCGGTAGTTTTTAAAACTAAATAGAATTTCCACTGTGGGACTTTCTTAACACCGTCTGTGAAGTTAAAAATCTCCGAGCAAAGTTAATTTACTCTTGAAATTCGAGATTTATCTATGTTGTGTCAGGGTCCTCAATTCTAAGTTTCACATCCAATTCAAAAGCTCTCCCAGTTAATATTTAACTTCAATCAATTTTAATAAAGCGAAAAACTAAGTCGCTAATGAAATATTTAACGGAGTAGCTAATCTTGAAAATTCAATATTACAAAATTAAGTTTTTAATTAATTTTCTTTCAGAATTTCACCCAGTTCGGTTATCCTCGCCCGGGGCTATCCTGCCACAATATTGTGTTCTTTGCCTTAATACAATACGGATATTAATTTCCTTATTTGCTTCAGTTGTAGATAACTTGAAACCTTATTACATTACGCCTCATGTAGCTTTTTTTAGTTAATAACAATAATTATTATGTTTTTTAATTATTTTATTCCGTTTTAAACAGGAATTTGTAAACCCCGAAATGAGGGAAGGGGGTGTTCTAGGTTTCACATGTCTGTTTCTATTTGTAGCATTATAGCTCCCAAACGGATGAACCGATTTCGATCAAGTTTTTTCGTTTGTAATCTCAAGTGATCGCGAGTATTCCTAAATTCATTTTCGTTAATTCACTGCATACTTTTTTTAATTTTTTAATTACTTATACCTGGCTAGCAGTGCACCGATCTCACTCTAGTACTGTACACCTCCTGACTGAGTGCCTCCGTGGTCTAGTGATTCTGAGCTTCGCCCTCGACCCGGAGGAGGTCGTGGGTTCGATTCCCGCGATAGAACAACAACAAATGTTGTTCTGCTTCTGATGATCCATACGCATATAAAAAGTCGGCCCTGCGCCTGATCTCCCGCCAGTCGTGTCGGTTATCCTTCCCACTGGGTTACGAGCGTGAAGGAAGAGAGAGTGCTTCTGTGTATTGCGCTCATACTTGGGCACTATAAAATAACTCCTGCGTGGCTGGCCTGGTTTCAATGAAATCGGCTCCCGACGCCGAAATCGGTGAGGGGAGCTGATATTATTACTGTAAACATTTTTTGGTTGATTGAATAATGCATTTTAATGTAAACATTCGTTCCATAACGCACAGACAATGATCGATACATGGGAAGTGTGGATAGTAATATATTGAAATGTGGGTGCGTGTGCTTAGCGGAGCGAGAAATTGCTTAATCAGTCAGCATACACCCATGATTAGGCAGATATCATGGAATTGACGGGAACTTTTACATATTGTATATTAATGACCTTATAGTATCTATTTTACCTATGAAAGTAGCTGTTTTACCTATAATAGTATCTATTTTTCCTATAATAGTACCTATTTTACCCGACTATGGCTTCTATTTTTTTATGCTCAACGAAGTGGGCACGGGTCAGCTAGTCTTATATATAAAAATTAATTGCTGTTTGTTAGTCTTGCTAAAACCCTAGAACGGCTGAACCGATTCGGCAATTTTTAGTCTTGAAATATTCGCGGAAGTCCCGGGAAGGTTTTCATTCATCACAAAATGTTTCTATGCTCAACGTAGTGGGCACGGGTTAGCCCAGCAGTAGTACTTTTATAATGTAGTTACAATTAATGTTATTTTTGAAGTCGCTGTCCGCAAAGGTGAGTCAGCATCATTAGGATGTTGTTCTTTTAGCAGACACCTACTCCAAAATTAGCCGTACTGAAACTAGTTGTACATACAATCATCATCCACGTGTATTTTTGTGTAGGTCTATTGTTATCAGTGCTGCGGTTAGTGTTTTGGGGATGACGCCGGTCGAAAATATGACGATGATTATTATTATTATTATTTGCAAAATTATACTTATATTTCTCATAGGTTTCAATAAAGACAATTATTATGAACTATTATATTTAATGGTTAACTAACATATCGATTAAGAGAATAAGTCCCGATTTCACCAACGCATGTTAGTGTTAAAGGCTTGTTAAAATACCATGCCTTCTCATTCATTAATAGGAATTACGAGAGGAACAACATGATATTTAACGAAGGATTAACTTTAACATTGCTTGGTGAAACACGCCCTAAGTGGTATACTCGAATAATCCTGTAAACAGCCTTCAAGCCAAAACTAATAGCAGTGCCTGCCACTACTTAAAATTTTCGACTTTGCCAAACTCTGGGTAAACATTTTCTATATTTTTCATTATTCACAAACATTTGTTTACGCGTCGGACCCTTCAGCGGAGATTTATGGACGGGACTCGAACCAATAACCCCTGACTTCCGTTTGGGAAAAAAGATTATTTAAACCGTTAAGTTCACGAGGAACAAACAAAGGATTTTATAAGGGCTATGTTGGGCATACACAAATATTATCCGATGCAAAGATGAAATTAAACATTATAATATTATGATCATACTTAACATTGATTCTCATCTAATTCTGCAATAAATAATTTCAATTTTGTGGAATTAAAATACTTAAAAGTAGGTAGAACAAAAATTCATAAGTGGTATAGATTATGACATAGTTTTAGACTAATGTAAAATTTTAAGTTTATTAAATTTTCAATAATGGTATATTTGTCTGATACGATGGAAATATTACTCGACAGACGAGAACAACAACAAACAATAGCTAACTAGGTTGTCTAAATAATTTTGTTAATACCTTAAATTTTTTAGTGAAAATGTACCTAAATCGTCTTCTAATAATACTCTACCTCATCCAATCCGCCATCAAAGCCGCCCGCTTGCCAGTAATAGGCTTAAGACCTGTCAGGTCTTAAGCGTATTACTGGCCAGATAAAAAGTGGCAAAAAGTGATTAAAACTAAAACAGGAAAAAATTTAAAACTAAAAAGTGAAATAAAACAGAAAGTTACTAACGGTCAACGGATTTTGAATCAATATAAGTTGACATTACGCAGGATAGTGACCTTTTAGTGTATAGTGAAAATTAGATTTATATAACTAACAACAACTGTGTTACACCAATTGTGTTTGACCTTGTGTTTTAGTCTTTAGCGTCCCCACGAGGTGGGCGAAATAAAGTGATAGGGACACTGCAACATAGAGGAAAAGGAAACAGCACTAGTGGTGACTGTTTTTCTACTTTAATAGGTACAACAATTTGTATTTTAATTGCAATAGGCTTTAAATTGTTTGCGTAACTATGGTATATTCGTTGTGTGTGTTTGCTTGCCTTTGCACTATCACTGGAATTGTGCATTTCCGTTGGTTAGTGCTGTCTGTTTTTGTTTTGTTAATGTCATTTGACTATCTATGAAAACTTTTAATTCGCCTTCCTTAACTATTGTTTAGCTTATATATATTTTAGCTGTAAGTTTTCCTTGAAATAAAAAAATAAAAATAAAAATACTGCCCAAAGGAAGTAAATAATAAAATCGTAAATCTGTCATCGTAACGCTTCACAAATAGTTACGTGGTTTGTGACCAATTATTTTCCACACCATTGTGTTCTATTTAAACAATAAACTATATATTAAATGCGACAATAAAACGAGATAAATAGTTCAACGCACTGGTGAGTAGGGCTGATACTGTTTTATAGGCAACAAAGTTTTAACCCCCCTATATTTTTGTCGAGGGTTAAAAACCCGATTGCTTATATCAGCCCTGCGTATCAAACAACTGATGATGAAATATATTTTGAAATATGAATCAGTTCGTTCACTGCTTGATAATTCAGCGGTTACAAAAAAAATATTATTCGGAATAATTTCGGTATTAGCGAATGAGATCCTTTTAACTTCATTATCTTATTATTTATTATCAGTTTTTATATGCTGACATTACTTTGTATTTGTTCATTTTATAATATTGTGATTTTAACAATTTCTATCTGCGAATGCCGTGGGCACCATGACCCATGGTCATTTAGGACTTGCTGGTGCTTCATTGGGACAAGACGCCATAACCTTAATGAAACTCACATAATATTACAGATATTTAAACGCCTAAAAGACATAATATGGCAGTTAATGCTTTATTCATCTATACTTATATTATAAAGTGGAAGAGTTTGTTTGAGTGTGCTAATCTACGGAACTACTGGTCCGATTTCAACAAATCTTTTTTTGTTGGATAGTCCATTTATAGAGGAAGGCTTTAGGTTATATAATATTACGCTGTGACCTATAGGAGTGAAGCGTCAGTGAGAAATGTTGCAAAAACGAGAAAAAATATTCACATTTGGGCATTTTCGTTGCGTGCGCTACATAAACTGTTTAAGTCACCCAAAAACCACGCGAACGAAGTCGCGGGCACAGCTAGTTGATAATAATTAATTAACAAAGCATGAATCAAAACAAAACATTTTCATCACTTAGTCTTTTGCCGTAGACATTTTAATTATTTTCTCTCTCTCTCTATTTCTCGTGGTGCTTCCAGTTGTCGTCTCTCCTCCAGTTCTGACTTTTTTGTTATGACTATTTTGTGTGTCTCCCACTTTACTTAGGGATCAATGCATTGCCTCAGCGACTTCTGTGAAGCTGTTTTTTATTTCATCATTATAATAAAGTCAACTGCCCGTATTCTTGTTAGTAGTTACCGTTATCCTCGGTACATAGGAATTGCAATGTGCTGTACTAAGGTTGGACGCAACTGATCGTTTCGACAACCCTAATGTACACTGTACAGATAATGTGAATGATATTCCATCGATCACTGTCGCCAAATTAATCCCTGATACCGCTAGGGGTGTGCACTGTTGATTTTAACGTGGCTATTGCCGTTGTCTATGATCAATTCGAAATAATACGTTGATGAAATGATGGGTGATGAAACGTTTCATCACCTAGGGCAAGGGAATTTGTTAAATACTTCTGGTTGTCCGTGCACTGGAGTTCATAAATAAATAGAAATTAAACGTACAGAATTAAATAACAGCAATATGAGTTTTAAAATGTTGCTCTTACTAACAACTCACATATACGACGAAAGCAATTCTATGATTCACTGGGACTATACTCGGAATTTTAATTAGATTCCACATTTGACATTAGCTACTGTCATTTTGTAAAATAATGATACCACATTTATTAGTGTAGTGATGCACACAAAAATCGATATACAATCGCGATTTATGTTAATAATCATAATAATGGTGTGCCAATTAAAGACTAAATTATTGATTTTTATTTAAATAAATACATTATTATTCATAATAATTATTTATTAATTGGTAATCACTGCTTTATTGTAATGGTCTAAATGCGTATCCCATGTGGTTAAAGAAGAGGAAAAAATGAGTAGGTTATATAATATGTTAATTGACAACATCAGACACATCTATACAAATAAGGGCCGATTTTTCAATCGTCAAAAAACTTTTATGTAAGGAATAAATATGTGACTTTGACAGATTTTGTATGGAACAAATGTCAAAGTCACATGTTTATTCAACAGATAAAAGTTATCTGACGATTGAAAAATCGGCCCTTAATTATATTAAAGTGTCTGTTTGTAACTTTGAATTAGCAATGTTTTACTAAATGCATATGAAGGATACTGAAAACGACAATGCAATTTTTAAAAAAATTGTCTGTCTGTCTGTCCGCATGTCTGTTTGTTCCGGCTAATCTCTGAAACGGCTGGAGGGATATTGACGAGACTTTCACTGGTAGATAGCTAAAGTTATGAGGATTAACATAGGCTACTTTTCATCATCATCATCGTCATCAAACTAATGATCTCCGAATCGACTGGACCGACTGTTTTTGACCGGAGCATTCACCGGCTTAGCTTATGTTAGTAGGTGTAATCTATACATCTTCATTAATAATATTATAAAGAGGAATGATTTGTATTTTTGTATGTAACGACTTAACTCAAAAAGTACTGGACCGATTTTAATCAAATTCTTTTTTCATTAGAAAGCTACATTATCACTGAGTAACATAGGCTATATAAAAAACAATGTTGCTGTTCATTAGTCTCGCTAAAACTCGAGATCAGCTGACTCGGCTATTTTTGGTCTTGAAATATTCGTTCGTCCCGCGAAGGTTTACACGGATTCCATGCTCAACGAAGTGGGCACGGGTCAGCTAGACTATAATATATATAAAAGAAAGTCGTGTTAGGTACCTACACTATTTATAACTAAAGAACGCGAACGTTAGTTTGTTTTAAGTCATAAACTATTTTTATGCTCAACGAAGTGGGCACGGGTCAGCTAGTTTATAACAGACAGAACATGTTACAGAAATTGACAGCGATAGCGATGACGGCGACAATTTATAAAATAAAATATTACCAAAATACATATATTTGTTTTATTTTCTCTTTTTTTAGATATACTACTATAAACGAGAGGAATCGATCCCGAAATATTCCATTTCCGTATCGAATAATTTCGCACGTCACTATTTAGTACTTGTCATAACGTTGCAACACTGAATGTGTCAAATCTGGAATCGAATTAAAATTCCGACTATAGTCTGTGTTTTAATAAAAAAAAAAATATTTAATTAATTAAAAACACAGAGTAATAATATAGATACCAAGAGTAAAAAACCCAGAGTACATAATAGAGATGTATTTTTCGAATGCCATATTATTTTCCTAATGCCATATTATTTTCCTAATGCCATATTATTTTCCTAATGCCATATTATTTTCCTAATGCCATATTATTTTCCTAATTGCAATAATTCAAATTATCCAGCGTAATATGACATCACTTTATGCATGAACTCCATAGGC
Organism: Celastrina argiolus; assembly: GCA_905187575.2. Taxonomy (NCBI): domain Eukaryota; kingdom Metazoa; phylum Arthropoda; class Insecta; order Lepidoptera; family Lycaenidae; genus Celastrina; species Celastrina argiolus. The sequence goes on from LR994589.1 coordinate 12,046,077, forward strand.
CCCCAATTTAATGTAATCTTGCGCCCCAGGCACGGTTTCAACTTTGAACCCAAAACCTGCCCCCAGCGGTGACAAAACCACGGACTTACCTTTTACCTTGTGGTATAATGTAGGGTTGGATTTTTCCGAAGCAAAAAGGAGTGTTATGATTTTGACCTGTATATATGTATGTACTCGTATGTATAAAAAGGTATTTGTCTTTTAACGAAAAGCAGAGACGAATGTTATACTATTGGTGGAAAACAAGAAGCTTTGACTGGGGGTAAACCCCAGTGTGAGTTGAGCCTAATAAATGTGTTAATCATTTAGAAATCAATGTCAAAATTTCTGTCGCAGTGTGAACGTTCCATAAAAAATATAGAACAATGTTTACCACTGATCAACAGCTCATGCATTCTGATTAATGCCTTGAAGTGGGAAGCCGATATTTGCGTTCGAAGTTAAATAGCTTTTTACCGGCTCCTCGGAAAAATCATGAGCTTAATCCCATATTGAATCGAATCACGGAAACTGGGCGATGGAAATGAATAAGGTTTTAGCACTCAGTCAGGTGATATATATATTTGCTGTTTGATATATATAAATGTTGTTTTAAAGTTTGATTAGGACAATGCAGGCTGATCACCTGATTGTCTGACAAGAAAGATGATCCATGCATGGATGGGCATGTAAAAAGTCGGTCCTGCGCCTGTTCTCTCGCCAGTCGTGTCGGTTTACCGTCCCACTGGGTTATGAGAGTAAAAGGAAGAGAGAGAGTGCATCTGTGTTTTGCGCACACATCTGGGCACTAGTTATATTAAGTAAGTTTGTTTCGTTGATTCTCTTACTTGGGCAATACTGAGGATAGTCGTTAACCGACTTCCTAAAACAACGGAGGATAAGTTGTGGACTTTATTTCAGTTAAAGATTTTATTAAAAACAAAATAAATGTTTAAAACTGTTAACCTTCTACAGAAATTATGTAATTACCCGGCAGGCTTATTACGTTGAGGTATCTTGCAAAAGCAGAGCAATCGCAAAGATTGCGCAATTTTTGCTCTTGAACTTTATCGACAGATAATTAATAGGTTATATAATTAATAGGATATTACAATTCACAAGCGTCAAACACCAAATTAAACAGGAGAGCAGTTGAAAGTTTTAAAATTGAGAAAACTGCATTTGGTTTCAAACGTTTGTTTGACGTAATTTTGATTTTTTTTTTTTAAATTTGCATTCAAAAACGAAAGCGAGTGATAATCACAATTTTTTGACGTTCAGCAATTCATTGCAAGTCTATTGCGCGTTTTTTGCTAATCGCTATTTTTACGTAATCAGCCGGCAGGTTATTATCACAGCTCCTTCATAAAAATCGAATTAATAGTTTTAGCGCCACGATGGAAACATAGAAACATGGAAACATAGAATATACATAATATTATATTATATCCAAAATCCCCAAAATACCCTTTCATCGAACTTCACTATGGTCGCGTAAATAAATATTTCAATAGTTCCTTGATACTCTGGCGATTTAAATATTATAAGATAACAAACAAATTAAGAAAGGCAATGCCAGCCCACATAAAGATGGTGAAGGAATTCACCAACTTGGAGTATTAACCAAAGAAAGACTCGATCAATTTTTGATGACGCCATTGCTAAGGATCGGCGTGTAACCGTATCCATTTTGGATAAGAGCCTTTTACGATTCTGAATTAAATATAACATCAAGGCGCGTATTATGGGTGTTTACTCACTTCGCGACATTGCGACTGTCGTATACAGAATGATTCATGGTTCATATATTAAGCCGATTATAGTGTGAAGAGAATAACGCGTAGAGCTTTTTTTGTTTTGGCACCTCATATAAATTACTTACCCTATCGCGATAAATCACGATTAAAGATCTCCATAAAAGTCACAAAACTGATGAGTTTCACTCCTGGTCAGGACTAGGGTCAACGACCAGTGCGTTTGTGTTTTATTTATTACTAGCTGTGCCCGCGACTTCGTACGCGTGGAACAGTGATTTAGGGCACTTTAGTATTTTTAAATATATTTTTAGTTTATTGGCGCAACCGCTGAGAACTTTCGCTAATAGGTACTTCCCAGTGCATCCCAGTGTTGATCCCGATCCAGCAAGTCACGTACCCGGCAAGCCTCTTGGTATGCAGGGTATAATAATAATATAGTACCATCCTTTCGGAGCTCGGCAAAAGAAGTAGGCCTTCGAACAATATGTAGAAGTCAGCAAAGGTATTCGAAGTTAGGATAATATTATTCGAATGCACCGTATAGACCCAGACAATTTTTCACGTTAATTTAGTAAAGTATTTAACTTCGATGTCCGTCTGTCTGTCTGGGTGTCAAAACTTTAACACGTGTAGGTATCAAGCTAAAAATCATATTAAAAACTCAGCTCTACTGTCTCTTCTGGCTGAGAAAAGAAACAGGCATCTTGGCCACATCTACCCAAAGATTCAGCCGTTTATATCGCTAATTTTCGCAATTTTCGACACGCCAAAGGGAACCAAAACCTAAAGGGTACTTCCCGGGAATAGAAATTTGATATGAAGCAACATCTTAATGCACTATTAAAATGTTGCTTCATATCAAATTTAAACGACATAGGATAAATTGCGAAACCATAAAAATATTTTCAATTTTTTCAACTTATTACCGTTTTTGTCATTAATGTTTTGAAGTATTATTAAATTTAAACTTATATTGCAATTACTAAGGTCTTTAAAACGGAACTCTCGGTTAGACATGGGCACAGCGGCAAGCCCCGCCGAGGATCCAGCAGTCTTACTCTCGACACAACTGAGAATCGAATCAGTTCGATCTTAACGGTTTTTGGTGTTTTATTTGGTAGATTACTTTGAAATTAATTAGGATTAAGAAAACCGTTAGAACGTAACTTTTTGTACACCAGACCATATCAATCGACAGAGAATAAAAATAAACAAACGTCAATTTCTTCGGGAGTATGCAGCACGATCGAATCTGAATTAAAATCGAATCAGTTTGGAGAGTTAGGCCCCAGCTTCGGCGCGCCGCGCCGATCGGCTTTAGTAGCGTTTTTTATAACCTACCCTAAGTATAATAATAATAATATAAATAAATGAAATTTTGTTTTAAACAAAATATAAAATAAAAAAAGAATAAATTTGAATGTTTGAAGCAGGCGGTTCCCGCCGCGCTTCATACAAACGTCCAGTATTTTTTTTATTGTCATATATCTTCAAATCAAAGCGACATCTATACGCCATACGCCGTACTTTTAACACGATTATTACTGGGGGCACAGTTAGCGGCTGTGCGTGGTTAAATTCATACTACCGGTACTGCCTGTTAGCACATTTTAATAGTATTTTTTACCCAGCAGTGGGGTGGAGTTCCTTTGGTTGACCTTCGCCAAAATTCCTACCTATACTCGGATGTAAGACGTCACGCATCAGCCTGTATCGCGCGGCGCCGCGATGCGGCGGTCGAATCACGGCGAAACGATTTTAATTTTGCTATATTATCTCCTAAACTATTAAATATACTTGCTAGGTATAAAGGGCAAATATAGTCTTCATGAAATGCTTAAGCCAACTAACGTATTAAAAATGATAAGGATTAATACCGTGATGGTATAAATAGTTTACCAAAAACCGCTTAATTGCCCGTTTTTTTAGATTATCGCGAAAGGCTTTCTTTTAATAATACAGTTAATTAAGTTGATTTATACAATAAATGATAATTTATTTCAATTTGTGAAGCAAGTTCAAAAATAAAATTTTATATTATTATGACACTGTGGAAACACTCTTCTCAGAAAAAAAAATCTGTTAGTTAGGTAGGTACTTATTTCAAGTTCTAATCTACTTTAGTGCCACATTCTATAGCTTCGCGTCACTGTGTAAGCGATCCCCCCGCACCCCCCGCATGAACCGTTCGTCCGCAGCCCGCGCGCGCGAAATTCCTCCGACTTGCTTCCAATTTATCGTCACTGCTCGGCTCCTATGTATCGTAGCGTTATGTTATATAGCCTATAACCTGCCCAGGAATATGGGCTACAATCGTACCAAGTTTGGTTAAAATCCCTTAAGTAGTTTTTGTTCCCATCGCGCACATACAGACAGACAGACAGACAGACAGACAGACAGACAGACAGACAGACAGACAGACAGACAGACAAAAATTTTACTAATTGCATTTTTGGCATCAGTATCGATCGCCAATCATCCTCCAATATGTATTTTGAAAAAATATTCAATGTACAGAATTGACCTCTCTACAGTTTTATTATAAGTATAGATTTTATTTTATTTATTTGGTACACAAAACAGAATATAGCCAAAATTAATACAAAACCTTATAGGCTAGACTCCGCTAGACTATATCCTTAAGTATGTGAACACAATATGACATTAAACATACACACACAACATTTTTAATACAATTTATACAATTTTGGGGGTTATTTTAAAAAATTACTTCTGTTTGAATATGTCTATGTGCTGATACTTATCTTTTAGTCAGGGTTCCCCCATACATGGTTTTCACTTGATTACTACCAAGCAAATTTTTCGTGAGTACCTTCATATTGATGAGTCGCTCAAGAATTTCTTGGATTAAATTTGTGGTAGCTAACAGAGATAGCAAGAATAAAGTTTGTGGATTTGGTGATATCAAAATATTTTTTTTTTATAAATCTCAAGATTTATTATCCGAAATAAATATTTGTCCTACAAAATCTATGGTTTCGTCAATGATTTTCCTCTTGCCAACTTGTATCCATAACGAGGTCATCTTGAATTATTAGTAACCAGCTGATTTTGTTTTTATTACTTACTTAATATTAATTTCAGACATAATTGTCCTACAAATTGCGTGGTACGTTATCCCGGACCTACGCTCGAAAGTTGAGAATTTTTATCCTTGCTAACTCTGTTAGCTACCACAAACAAGAGTTCCGTCCAATAAATTCTTGGGCGACTCATTAAAATGAAGCTACTCAAGAAAAATTTGCTTGATACTAATCAAGTGAAAACCATGTATGGGGGAAACCTGACTATTTACATATTTCATTGTACGGCGACCAATTGAAAACTTGGGATTTTTTCGGCATCCAGCAGAAAACTTTTACTTAGTAAAAGGATAGCATTATATTTAATGAAGCATTAACTTTAACATGTGATGGTGAAATTATCACTAAAAATAATAGCGGATTACTAAAATTTTAGGTTTTGGCAGGTTTTTCTGCCATCTTACTATTACTTATTGAGGCAACGAATAAGACAATTTGCTGTCACATCAGACTGACTGCATTGCAACTGCACCGTGAATACGCAGTTATAAGACTGCAAATAAAGTTTAAACTGACACAGTTTGTGTGCATTGTGTCATTTGAAAATCTGTCGCATCGCTCCGCTGTTCTACGCACGCACACCTAACTTGAAACGAACAATTTAGCCACCGTTAGAAATGTAGGTCACGTGATTAAATAATTATCTTAAGATGGCTGCCAACCGATAACAATTCGGTGTCGGATAAACAATTGAAAAGCGAAAACAACTGAGACATTTCGACAACAAATACAGGAAAAGACATTCGTTCGTCTATGCTATGAAACGATGTCGCTTTTTTGGGAAAAATATCTACAACACCTATTCTTTATTTTTCTTACAAAAGTATTATAAAAATACTTTTGTAAGCCATCTGCAACTACGTATTCGAAGCCTCGTCACAATTTCGATTAAGCAGACTTTCGGCATAGGAATAGGCAGACCAATTGTTTTTACTAGTATGGACTCTGGTTAGGGACAAAAAACGTTCAACTCAAATAAGGCTCTTGAGTGCAAAATATTCCTATAAATATACTTACTATTATTATTTCTTGGCCTACCACTTTTTAAATTTTTATCCAGTATATAGTGCTTACTAAAAAAGTTGGCCGTACCGTATAATGAATTTGAGATCTGAAAATATCTTATTAGTCATGCCACAACCTGCGAATCGATCCTGCACACTTTCGAGTGCATATCGAGATAAAAAGGCCACGAACACGAACACTGGCCACGTAAAACGAACATTTAGTTTATAGTTGTCTAATGCACTAAATCTGAAACTAATATAAACTAAATAAAACTATAAATTTTAGTTTTAAAACAGTACACATGATGGAATGATGTTGCTCGGTCCGCGGAGACTAAAGTTAAATGAAGTGATGCTGAGTTCAGTTCGTAATGTTGGTATGAGTGCTAATAAAACTAATATTATTAATGCAGAATCGACTTTGTTAAATTTGACGCCTTTACAACGTTTTATACAGGCGAAATATTGGGCACAAAACAGCTCAAGAGCGTGTTTCACCAAGCAATATTAAAGTTGATCCTTCGTTAAATATCATGTTGTTCCTCTCGTAATTCCTATCAATGAATGAGAAGGCATGGCATTTTAACATGCGTTGGTGAAAACGGGACTAAGTATAGAAGTTTAGGCAAATATGTGTTAAACTAGATTTTTATTTACAAAATAATATAACATTGCTCTCTATGACATTCAGGTCATTGACCTCACAACTAATAACAAAATTAGTTTAATACTAATTTAATAAATTTCAATTTATTTCGTTCAGCTGTTTGATAACGATGACATCTGTGTCGATGAAAGTGCAATTTACAATTTTATATAATACTAGTTGTGCCCGCGACTTCGTTCGCGTGGTTTTTGAGTGACCGTTTATGCAGCGCACACAACGAAACCCAAATGTGAATAATTCCCCGTTTTTGCAACATTTCTCACTGACGCTTCGCTCTTATTCGTCGCAGCGTAATGTCATATAGCCTAAAACCTTCCTCTATGAACGGACTATCCAATAAAAAAAGATTTTTTCAAATGGGACCAGTTGTTCCTGAGATTATCGCGTTTAAACAAACAAACAAACTCTTTCGCTTTATAATATTAGTATAGATATTTTTTAACGTTTCACAAAAGCAGTAAATCATGTGCATAAATTTACAAATGTACCTAATTGATTTTTAAAACTTAATCAGTGTACTGATAATTTTGCGTATCGTTAGGTATAACATTTTTTGTCACAGACGAAAAGAGAATAATATAAACTTTTTTTGGTAATTCACCAAATTGGTGCCTACTCAACATTATGTGACCTTTCTTCTAGAAGTCAATTTCGTCTGACCTTACAACCTTACTGAATTTAATACTCCTAATTACTAAGAAAATACTCATCAAGATGCTTAAGTTGCAACTTGTGGCGTACTTCATGTCATAACATGTCCCTGAAGATCACACGTATCTTATTAAAGTTTTATCACGCTAACCTCAGTGAAGTAAATGTGGCTTTCAGTAGTAAACGAGGAATCTAGAACACTTTCATAACTATGACGTCATGATCAATGATATTTTAGTAAAACTGGAACAGATTTGTCCCATAATTGACGTGATCTCTCTCATAATATGCAAACAATACTAACTACTCCTTGTGAAAACGATATAACTTATGACTACAAAGTAGATACGAGTAGTAATAGAGTCATTGGATAATCTATTACTAAACTTAACAAGATTGGTTTGCATTATTTACTTTTTACCTTTCTTATGTTCGGGGGTTCGAATCCCGCCGAAGAAACAATAAGTTTCCTATGTTCCTGGATCATGAATGTAATAAAAATCGATAGTAATATTATAAAGCAATTAGTATTTAGGCTTAAGTCACTCAAAAACCACACGAAGTCGCGGGCACAAAACTAGTCTTAAATATTTATAAAGTGTTAAATATATTTCCGCTGTATTAAATACGTTTCCGTTCAGGTACCTGTAACACAAGTTCTTCGGGTGCTTAGTATGGGGCCCGATTGACGTCGTGTAAAGCGTCCATAGACATTATTTCATATTAATTATTTCATAGAAATTCTGTTTTACACAATGGACGTATCTAAAATATAGAGTCATTGGTTCTAGCTATAAATCTAGCTCGGGTTGCAGTGATAATGGGATCCAGTAAACTCCGTGAATAATTGTTATTATGATATAATACTGTCCCGTATGATTCATGAATATATCGACAGTTCAAGTTATTCATCTAATGGACACGAGAGACATGGATGTGTGTCCAGTTGCTGACTTTTGCTGACTCTGGACTTTTTTTACTCTTGAGATGAAATTCACATAAACTCAATTTGCAATAAACTAAATAAAAAAAAACCCAACTAAGTAACATTCCTATCACACCTAACAAACGACGTGATGACCTTGAAGACATAAACCAATTTCCACTAAATATAGCTGAGAACACTCTCGACTGATATACCTTTCAAACAAAACAACCGCATTAAAATCATCATCCGTTTGGGAGCTACGAGGCCACAGACATATACATTTAAAAAACAAGATACAATACTTGCTTTTATAATTGTTCATCTAGTAAATATGAAGAAGTCACTACATACATATTTTTCTAGACCTTTTATAAGACTCGGAAATTAGTATTTTATTGTTATGCCAATATTAACAGTACAGCAACAAAACATTGCTTTCAAAAGTATCTAATCATAAGCACTTCAGATTACGAAATATATGACAAAAATCCTTGAAACAATAGTTGTTGAATGGTTGAGTGGTGACTTGAACCTTGTAGTTGAATGCTAAAATAAACCTAATAAAGTAGAACAAGCAAGTAACAAAACGTCTAATTTGTATTAATTTACCTTTATGAACGCTAGGAAACACTATCATAACATAGTAAATTAATTTTTATAACGAGGCGAGGCAAGTAGCAGTATTAGTCGGGTATTGTAAATTATATGCCGTGGGTGTTCGCGAGCGCAGTCGGCTGTAATGTGAAGCTACGGAGGCATTACCGCACTCGAGTATGGAGAACGACTCTTATAAGTGACCCAGCTAAAGTAGGTACCTTTTGCTGTATGTCTACATGTCACTACCAAATATTGCACTGATCTTTTTATGATGATTTAGGAGCACCACAGGCTAGAAAATATCTAAAATCTATTTCTGTCCCGTAATTGCCTGATCAAACCAATGAATGATCAAACAAACTGAAATTACCTATTAAAAGTATGAAACATCGACGATTAGGAAAGGAGACCCCTGTTTCCTCGTCCAAAACTCAACCGATTCAGGTATTTTTTTATTATAAATTAAAAAAAAAGACTCCTGCTATGTTCCTATGTTTCGATTTTATCATAAAACGTAGTCCAATTTGTTTCCTGAATGTTTAATAATAATAATAATAATAATATCTATGGACGCTTCACACCACGTCAATCTGGCCCTGTGCTAAGTATCCGAAGAACTTGTGTTACAGGTACCAGACAACGGAAATATATTTAATACTTTTATACTATACACATATTTAAGATTTTTATTATATTATACACAAATTTAATACACATCCATGACCCAGGAACATTGAAAACTTTTTGTTCCCTCGGCGGGATTCGAACCCGTGACCTTTCGTTCGAGCACCAACGCGCTCAACCAACTGCGCTACGGAGGTCGTCGAACATTTAAACACAGCCGAACATCTGGCCATATTATTTAGGTTTTTGAACGTCCAAATCTCATTAATTAATTAATTTATGAAAGAAAGGAAAAAATAGGAACGTACTAATTGTATACATCGATAATCAGGAAAAAAATTGTTACTGTAGTCAATCTAAAAAGTCAAATCAAGAGAGAAAACGGGGTCGCGTCCCCTGTTTCAGTATTTAAAAAACGGTCCTCGTGTTTCCTCTTAAGTATTAAGCTCTGAAATTGGATCTCACAACGTTTTACGGCAAAAGAACTAAGTATTGGCATTTTGTACATATTTTGTTTTTGATGGTACTTACGAGAAGAAGAATGACAAGCGAATTCGTATGTCACTTAGCGAAGCTTATGTCAATTTGTTTTAGAACTATGTAAGTGATATATAGCAATGACATCTTAAATCAGGGCTCTGTAGGGGTCGACTTCGTCTTCTTCTTCGATAAAATCGGTATAGATAGCTTTTTTTTTAATAAAAATAAAAAATGTCAGTACAAAGTTGGGAGTACAAAAAGTGACGATCTAACGATTTTATTTGTCTTGGTTAATTTGAAAGTAATCCACCAAATAAAATACCAAAAGCCGTTGAGATTGAACTGATTCGACTCTCGATTGTGTCGGGAGTAAGGCTGCTGAATCAAAATCGAATCAGTTTGGAGAGTAAGGCCCCTGGGAGTAACTTGAGCCAATTCCTACTCCACACTACATGAGCCTTTTCTTCAAGTTGCATCTACGCAGTAAATATCAGACACTGGCTCCGTTTATGACAATATTATGAACAATATAAATAATAACTTTTTAGGAATAGTTAAGATCTTTTATGGCTGTGAACGCGTTAAATTGTGGCAGCCATTTTTAGGTTTGTATTGTTGGGTTCCTTTGTCAGATTTCAGTTAGGTACACTTAAAAATAACTTTTGCAGGCATTTTAGATATGTATTATTTTTAATATTTATTATACTTGCACAATTAAAATTATTAAATACTAGCTGACCCGTGCCCACTTCGTTGAGCATGGAAACCGTGTAAACCTTCCCGGGACTTCCACGAATATTTCAAGACCAAAAATAGCCGAATCAGTTCAGCTGATCTCGAGTTTTAGCGAGACTAACGAACAGCAATTGATTTTTATATAGCATATGTTACTCAGTGATATTGTAGCTTTCTAATGAAAAAAGAATTATTAAAATCGGTCCAGTACTTTTTGAGTTAAGTCGTTACATACAAAAATACAAATCTTTCCTCATTATTAGTTTAGATTAAGGGTTCCGTACCAGGGATGAAATGGACATGAAATTACGGATACATTATACGGATATGGATATTAAATGATATCGGATTATCTGTTTGTTTCGGATAATTTCGGTTATGGATATAAAATTTTGTTTTCGATTTTACAGTAGCAAAATTTTATTTCGGATCCGGTTACGGTTACGGATAATTTTTATACCGGACATCCGATAGTTTCGGTTACGGTTACGGACCTCCCTAACATCCCTGTTCCGTACCCAAAGGGTAAGTAGGACCCTATTACTGAGACTTCGCTGTCCGTCTGTCACCAGGCTATATCTTAAGAACGCTGATAGCTAGACCGTTTAAATTATCACAGATGATGTAGGTATAGGTATTTCTATTGCCGCTTTTAAAACAAATACTAAAAATAAAACAAATATCCACGGGGTCTTCGATACAACAAACGTTTTATACGGACCCTTTAGTCTGTCACACTTGGCCAGTTTTTTATAATATAAAAAGAATATTAAAACTATATTTTTTGTTGAAGTCGGTTTTTTTAAACATAGTTTTTTATGTTAAAGTAGAATTCAGCTCATTGTAAAGTAAAATAAGATAAAAGATCCAAATTAATTGGAGGATAAGGATTAAGGACAGAAGAATGGCAGAGGAATTATGTTGTAATGACAGAGACATGGCCGTTTAATTACACACTTTTGGTAAGGCCAAGTAGGGACAAGTAAGGCCAAATTAAAGTGTGGTGGTTGACATTTAGCTTATATAAATGCGAATATACTTGTCGGGTTTTAGCGTTTTTCTCTATTGTTAATTTTCATTGCGTTAATAGGTTGTAATTTACAAAAAATGTTATTAAAAGAACATCAAAAAAATTATTTTAATACATCCCAGACTAGATCGGACCAGACTTGTAACAGAAATGAGTGATAAAATTTACTAGAGTGATTATAATTATCGAGGTATGTTTTGAAAAGTAACATAATTGCCAAAATTTATAATTGCTTGCGGCCCTAATTATTGCTCCAAAATCGAGCCAACTGAATTTTGAAATATTGCAAAAAAAATGATATTACACCCTGTATATTTAGGAAAAATAAATATTGGGCAGGTTGGTTGCTCTTGAGCATCTAATTGCCAGGCGGCATGCGTAAATAAAAGACTATTAAAAACTAAAACCCGACTAAAACATGTTCTAATATTTTTTTGCAATTATCAGGTGATTGCAACCAAATCTGTGAGCAACAGCTAATAATATTTACATATTTGCTAACAAAGTTCTATCATTGATTACCCCACACTATGCCGTCAAGAAAAAAAAACTTGACCTTTTGTCCCCTAGAGGGCGCTGTAACTATTTTAACATGACATCATTACATGATGTCATGTTACACGTTATTTGTCTAATAATCAATACTAGTTTAGAAGTTATGAACGGATGAACATCCATTGCCAAATACATATTACGTATTTACAGGTCATAATCATAACCCTCATTTTTGTTCACCGTAGTCGGGTAAAATAGCACTCTTTTAGCATTGCTCTCTTCACAATGAACTCTGTACAATTGACATATTATACGCATCTTCAAATATTATCAATAATTTATTTCAAGCGTTGTATATAAAGCAAAAGTGATTGACGCCCAAGTCAAACGAGGGTAAAAATATTTAAATATTGCATATTCCTCATACGACAAAAGCAATAAGAAACATATTTTTTTTTAATTCAACACCCAAATGGGTGAAATCTATGCCAGGACAAGCATGGCATAAAGTAGCCAGAGAAATCATTTACATTTTCGAAACTATTCTAGCGAAACGAACCCAGTTTAATATGCCTAAAATTATTCATATTAATATACTGTTTATCGGGATCGATATAGCAAAGTTCGGCCCTTACTTTACCCCTGAAGGGTCCGTTTAGTAACATAAAACAACAATGCTCCGCTACGCTTCACCCGGGGGATGTTTGTAGGTCGGCGATGTGCGAAATTCGCGATACTAAATTATGTCCATAACAATTAATAACGCGTACTTATAGCTGTATTATAATTGTTCTAATGAAAATATTTTATAGAATCAGTTTAGTACTTACTCTTACACTCTCATACATTTTTAATTATGGTACTAATATGATATTAAATGAAAAAACTCTACGATATTAAATGATATTAGTTTCAAAAAAAATTTCGGGTTATTTTTTATAATAATAATTGGTCCCAATGGTAGTTACCTACCTATCTAAAATGGTAAAATAATAAATGTAGGTATCTACGTAAGTATTAGATGCTAATTATTTTGTTTTGTTTTAATGACTAGATATTTTTATTTAATTACGATTTTTCAATTTCAACCGTTACAATATATTTTATCATATTTGAGTGTTTGTCGTCACTCTTTTGTTTTATTTAGTTTATCTTCTCATAAAGGCCGATTCAAATAATATTTAGAGGATAAAGTAACGAAACAAGATGCAATTTAATAATAATAAAGAGAACTAAAATCAATCAATGACTTATATCACAAAGTAGATAATAAACTAACATTAAAAAAACCTTAACAAAAAACAAATTTTGATCAATCTTCTATGGAACAAAAAATTGATTCGACCCATCGAATTATATTCTTCTGTAGTTATTAGAACAAAATTATGTTTTCGTCACGATCTCATTTCGTTTTGTTGAACTTTTGATAGATGAACAGACAAAGCTATTTTATTAATATCGTTACTGTGTTCCAATTATTATAAGATAGCGTACCTAGCAATGAAATTATAAAGTAACTAACCCTTGTTTTTAACCGACTTCCAAAAAAGGAGGAGGTTTCTCAATTCGACCGTATATATGTTTTATTGAATATCATTGATTTGGTCCCTACTTATTTTAACTTTTTGTTTTGCCGATGAAGATTTTGTCCGTTTAAAAAAGTGAAATGTATTTTAATATGAAATGATCAAAAGGACAATTTAATTCTCCGTGGTCCAATGGTCTAGTGTGTGAATTCGATTCCCAGTTCAGAACAACAAAATTGCGGCTTTCAAGTCTCGTCTCGTCTCGTCGAAAAGAAACAATAAATAATAATGCCTCCCACACCGATTTCGGTGATGTTGGCCGATTTCATGAAGCCAGGCCAGCTACCTAGGAGTTATTTATATAAGCACTATCTCTTTCTTCACTCTCGTAGCCCAGTGGGACGGATAACCGACACGACTGGCGGGAGATCCGGTGCAGGACCGACTTTTACATGTCCATCCGACGCATGGATCATCTTACTTGTCAGACGGTCAGCTGATCAGCCTGCATTGTCCTAACCAAATTTGATGACAGATTGTTGCTCCAACGCAGGAATCGAACCCACGATTTCCGGGTGGAGAGCGCAGCTCTGAACCACTAGACCACGGAGGCGACAAAATATATGATATATGCGCCGGAACTGTAGGTAAAAGTTAGTCCTGCGCCTGAAGACTCACCAGTCGTGTCGGCCCTTCAGCTGGGTTATGAGAGCTGAAAAGGACGCGAGAGAAATGCTCTTATGAACTGCATGCACACTAGGGCGCTATAAAATTTAAAATCTTTCGTAGCCGTTTTAACAAAACCAGCCACCATCACTAAAACCGTTTTTTTTTTTCTAAAGCAAACTGGCTGACTTTTTTATTACTCATAAAGCTTAAGTTGTTGTAATTATTGTAACACCAACCAACTAATCGCATTAATGTATCAAATAAAATACCATATATCTAATTGACACAACATGTCAGCTTCTATGATATCAAAGTTGATGAAATTGTACAGACAGCAGAGAAATCGCAGCTTCAGCTAATGTCTAATTACATTAGATATCACGGCCCTTTACTAGAATGTTAACACGTTTCGCAGAATTGTCGTCGCTGGTCCCTTATAATATATTCACCTACCTATCCAGATAGGTGATCTACAATAATAGCTCCCCTCATCGATTTCGGTGTCGGTAGCCGATTTCATTGAAACCAGGCAGGAGTTATTTTATAGTGCCCAAGTGTGTGCGCAATACACAAAGACACTCTCTCTTCCTTTTACTCTCATAACCCAGTGGGACGGTAAACCGACACGACTGGCGAGAGAACAGGCGCAGGACCAACTTTTTACATGCCCATCCGACGCATGGATCATCTTTCTTGTCAGACAACCAGGTGATCAGCCTGCATTGTCCTAACCAAACTTGAAAACAACATTTTTTGTTGCTCCAACGCGGGAATCGAACCCAAGAACACAAGACCAAGAGGGAAGCTAGAACCACGGAGGCGGTGATCTACAATGCCTCCAATATTCGCTGCTTCGGTTTCGGGACCGTCAGTTTCATCAGGCAATCCACACGTTTAAGTCTTACGGCCAAACTTAGGAGAAAATTTTAATCGGGCGGGGAAGATTTAGATTTTTTTATGGAATTCCAGCTAGCAAAAAATCTGCCACATTTTGTGTTTGGGACTTCTAAATCTCGCCAATCTTGAGCCTCAAAACAAATTAGCGAATTAACTTCTTTCCGCCTAAAATTAAATACGTCCCATCTGAAGTTTAAATGGAAGTATGAAACCCGAGGATTTAAAGTGAACGATTTAAGTCCATTTAAGGGTAGTGGAGTGAAATCTCCTTACAATTAATTCAAAACGTCCGCGCCACAGACATTGTTCATAATCTGATTAGCGGAACAAGAATAAAACTCGGGAGATGCAGAAACAGAGGCTTTCCGAGACGTTAATCCGCTAGTTCTTTATTTTGTTCTTTATCATCAGTATTTGCGCTATTCGAATTGGAACTATCGCTTATCTTGGAAGAATTTGTCCTGGTTCTTACCCGTTTACGTCAGAGGGTTATGTTTTTCGTTATTCTCCCGAAAAACTTCGTGAGTATGTATGTATGAACAAGAATAAAATTCGGGAGATGCAGAAAGAGAGGCTTTCCGAGACGTTAATCCGCTAGTTCTTTATTTTGTTCTTTATCATCAGTATTAGCGCTATTCGAATTGGAACTATCGCTTATCTTAGAAGAATTTGTCCTGGTTCTTACCCGTTTGCGTCAGAGGGTTATGTTTTTCGTTATACTCTCGAAAAACTTTGGGAGTATGTATGTATGAACAAGAATAAAATTAAGGAGATGCAGAAAGAGAGGCTTTCCGAGACGTTAATCCGCTAGCTCTTTATTTTGTTCTTTATCATCAGTATTTGCGCTATTCGTCAGAATGTTATGTTTTTCGTTATACTCTCGAAAAACTTTGTGAGTAATACATACTATTTTCGCTATTCGAAATGGAACTATGTGTAGTGTGCACTAAATTATATAAAAGGGCAGGCTCAGTCTATCGTCAACAACCTCAAGTACGTCTCTCTGTTAGCACGTCCATCCTAATACTGCCAGAGTGGGGGTATCCCCCAACCAAGGTATATAGTTTTAGTACTTATATTGCCCACGATAATGAGACCACCATTTAGACAACCACTACACTATCGTTTATCTTGTAAGAATTTGTCCTTTCTTACCCGTTCGCGGGTTATTTTTTTCGTTATACTCTCGAAAAACTTCGAGAGTGTGTTTGTGTATAACGGGTGTAAAAATAACAGTCACTATAACTTGGGGATATGGTTACCTTTTCTCATTCTAGAATGTATTATTTTTTTTAATTTTATACAAATAAAAAATTTTTTTTTCGCTTTTTCGTTATTCTTGCGACAAAATAATAAGAAATAGAAAATGTAAACAGCAAAAAAAAAATACATTTCCAAAATGAGGAAAGGTATAATAATATCTCAAAGTTATAGTGACTGTTCTTTTTACACACTATATATCCGTGGGGTGCCGGAGAATAGCACCTCCCCATCAATCATACCCGTGGGTGTCGTAAAAGACGACAGAGGGAATATATCCATATATCCGGAAATGGGCAGCTGCGTTTGCGCGAACTTGTTATTGTCTGAAAAATACACTCGCCAACCTCCCTACCAAGCATGGCGATTATAGGCAACAATTTCGGAAATACTTCGGAAGAGGCTTATGACCAGTAATGGACTTCATAGCTGCGGCCGTATTATGATCTTATACAATACCAGCCTGGTTCCAGGCAATTCAATAATACAGTCTTAAACTGCCTTGTTCTTTTTCATATTACAGCGACATGTTATTCTGAATGGATCCACCCTAGTTTGGTTGTCTGAAAGTGACATTCGGAAGCCGTAACTGTCCGCTAAGTAACTGTCACCACGCAGTTATTATGTGATCGTAATACGAAAATTCCAGGCAGCCATGTTGTATGGCGTATACTGGCTGGAATTAAGAGCTAGTAACAGGCCCCCTGAATGATGAAGAGCACTGAAGGACGACCTCTGTAGCGCAGTGGTTCAGCGCGTGGTGCTCGACCGAGAGGTTGCGAGTTCGAATCCCGCCGAGGGAACAAAAAGTTTTCAATATTCCTGGTTCATGGGTGTGTATTAAATTTGTATATTAATATAATAAAAATCTTGAATATAATATGTATATTATAAAATTATTAAATATATATTTCCGTTATCTGGTACATGTAACACAAGTTCTTAGCGCAGGGCCAGATTGACGTGGTGTGAAGCGTCTATAGATATTAGATACTGAAGGACACAAAGTTTGTCTAATTTCACAAGAGCAAATGGTACATAAATAAAATCACTTGTCAAATTGTTCCCTTCGTGAGATTTGTAATTTAATACTAAAGTCGGCGGCACATTTTCGAATCGTTTTGTTTGATATCGCAATCCCGCCTGTCGTAATGACAAAGTGCTTTCATCTTTATATTTATTTCTCACATTTGTTTCATGCAAACAGATTTCATCTCTCAAATTAATATGATTGTTGGCTTCTTTGACACATTGCGAATTTCTTGGTGGATGACTCACAAATTAAAAATAAGTGTCGCCAGACGAGGAAAAACGGTCTTTTAACGAAAAATCTATACTAATATTATAAAGCGGAAGACTTTGTTTGTTTGTTTAAACACGCTAATCTCAGGAACTACTGGTACGATTTAAATAATTCTTTTTTCGTTGGATAGTCCATTTACAGAGGAAGACTTTAAACTATATATCAGCACACTGCGACTAAGAGCGAAGCATCAGTGAGAAATGTTGCAAAAACGGGGAAAATTATTCACATTTTAGGACTTTCGTTACGTGCGCTGCATAATCGGTTTAAGTTACTCAAAAAATATGTATGAAAGAATTTTTTTTTTAATAATCATAATAACAAAAATCAACGTGAGCAATCAAAAGATGATAATCGCGAAAGTGTTGCCGACAACCACGCTAATGAAGTCACGGGCTCATGGGTATCTTAGTGTTAGTACACACTACAGTAGAAAGTACGCTTCTCTTGATCTAGAAAGAAAAATAAACTTTTCTACATTTGGTCGCAAACATAGATCACGAGTATGGTAAAGTGATAAATAATGCCTCCCACACCGATTTCGGTGACGGTGGCCGGGTTCATTGAAACCAGGCCAGCTACACAGGAGTTATTTTATAATGCCTAAGTGTGTGCGCAATACACAGAAGATCTCTCTCTTCCTTTATTCTCGTAGCCGAGTGGGACAGATAACGATGTGTGCTAAATAGCTATCAAAATTTTTACAAAACGTAATGGTATGCAAAATTGAAATTAGTTTCGACTCCAGTCGCCGACAGATCCGGTATACCTCTTTTGAACCTTATTGCCCCGCGATAAGATCTAAAAATGTTAAACCGAATCTGTGGCGACCGTACCTACTGAATCAGTGCAATATGTTTCGTGTAACATTATTCGCGAATTGTCTAAAGAAAAACTAAAACAAATATCCGCCTCTTTCGGCTGTGGGGAATGAATGAAGGCCAACTTCCTCTGTTTACTCGAAGGAAGGGAGGGAAGGGTCACTTTGTTCACGTGGAACTGCAACCATAGGGTTCAATCGGAGGGAATCCCCTAGATTTATCGAGTCTCCTTTGTTTTGCAAACAAAAGAAATCTACAATTTTTCTTTGTCTAAAATTGCGAAAAGAAATTCCTATCTATCTCGTTATGAATTACTTTGATGTTAAAAGAAAGTTTTTTCGAGAAGATGTTAGCTTTACTTACGACCGGCGTGGCTACTTTGTCACTAACGAACTGATTCTCGAATGAATTTTAGAACCCCTTTATTTTTTTTATTTATAATATTCCGAGGCAGATGGACTCCTACCGTAGGTATGTGGGACTCGCCGCGTCCGAAGAGATGGTGAACTGGACGCAGCCTCTACCCACTAAACACTTGGCGATACTCCGTCACTACAGATGGTTGGTATGTGGGACTCGCCGCGTCCGAAGAGATGGTGAACTGGACGCAGCCTCTACTCACTAAAAACTCGGCGATACTCCGTCGCTATCGCGGGTATGTGGGACTCACTGCGTTCGAAGAGATGGTGAACTGGACGCAGCCTCTACCCACTAAAAACTCGGCGATACTCCGTCACTATCGCGGGTATGTGGGACTCACTGCGTCCGAAAAAAATGGTGAACTGGACGCAGCCTCTACCCACTAAAAACTCGGCGATACTCCGTCACTACCGCCGTTGGCGGAGCCGCGGGGACACATTACATACATCCGCGACTCCGCTGAATTTTACCCCTTATTATTATTATCTTTTACTATAATATTACAAAGTAGGCCTTCCATCCTTTATTGGCTGAATTATACAATATTCTACGAAAGAAGTAAGCATCTCTTCAAAAACTGTAGAGCCTGAGTCAGGCGGTTTTGATTGATTTGATTTAAAAAATGTCGCATCGTAGTCCAGTTCATATGGTATTCTCGCAACATAGTCGCCCTTTTCCAGAGGAATGACTTGTCTGAACTGGCCAACTATGTACGGGTTTCCTCTTGACGTTTTCCTTTACCATTAGAGCGAACATATAATGTACTTGAGATCTGAAAAAGTTTGATTGGTACAAGCCACAACCTGAGAATCGAACCTACGCATTACATAAAGTATAAAAGTTATGCACATGACTCTTGTAAATTTTCAAAAATATAACAAATAAATATCCAGCCACATAGGTCGTCAAAAATGATTATACAATAGCGAAAAATAACAAAAAATATGTTTTTATTGTTGTACACGAAATAAAAGTACCGCGTGTAAAAACTGAAAAACTGCAAGTACGCGCGTTGAAATGTAAAATAACTGCTCCAATTGATTGAAGGCAGTTTTGGCCGCGACTGTTACCTAACACGTATATCGAATTTAATCGTCCAAAGCGCCAGTGCGAATAATAGCTTCGACAAATTTTCCGTCCCGCTGACCATTTTCCTATGACTGCACCGACACAATCGATGTTATTGCCGACCAAATTGTATGCTATTAAGTGACATTCTAAATATAGGGACCATGGTGTCGGGTCTAGCTCTCAACCCTGAATCAAATCCTAAGGTGTAGATTTAGGGTTGATTTTTGAGTGACGGACGGTTTTAAGTGAAGTAACACATCTGTCTTCGAGGATTGATCTGTAATGATAATAGCCTGCGGTTTGAGACCGCGGAAAGAAATGATTAGTATTGATAACTGTAATTGCAACGTGTTTCCTTCATCTTAATGTAACAAGATACTCATGGCGTATTGTTACACTTGTAAAAATAGTCACAACAATGTAAAGCGTGAGTAAAATACCTGTTATTTGTATCCCATTGCTATTTTCAATTTTGATTGCTATAGGGTGATTTTTATTTGCAATTTGGAAAAAACACGGTATAACTCGATGGCTCTTAAACAATATATCGTATGTCTAAATAAATAGTTTTGCACATACGATATACCTATTAGGTAGGAGCCATAGAACTGTTACATAAAATAGAGGCTCACCTTTATTTAAAACTTGGTAAGTAGTTTTGCAACTTTTTTTATATTGTAATTATTGATTATTTTTTACATGAATAAACTAGTTAAAATTTCTAAATTCTACATTTTCACTCTTTTGACCCCTTTGACCATTATGAGACCCCTTTGGCCATTATGAGACCCCTTTGACCATTATAGCTTCAACGCGCGTCGCGTCTTCTAGTTTCTACCTCGTCGTAAGCACAGTAGGATAGCATAAATACATATTTTAAAGATTTATCCAAATTACTAATACTGGAGCTTAAACACAAATGCTTTTGTATAAAGATCTTAGATCACGTCTCAATCGACTCGACATAAAAAATATTTCTCCAGTACATGCAATTACTGCAACTGTCGGTATTTCACCATTTATAATAACGACACAGTAATTACAAAATATTAATAGACCTAGTTGTAAGCCTTTCAAAATAATCTTTAAGCACCGGCTAAAAATCACAACAAAACGAACCCTTAAAGGGTATGTACTAAAACGACCACGACATGTCATCAGCCATTAAAGTGCCCCATATCTATAACAGAAATAGCCGCGGGGTAATGCCTAGTCAAGCGTGAGAAGGGGACAAAATGGTTAAACGCAAAAAGTGACAAAAAAATGGAACATTCAGAACAGCGTGCTATTATGCAAATTCAAACCAAGTGCAATTTGCTAAGAGATTAGTTAATCATACAGTCATGGGTTCAAACAATAGACGCTCAGTTGTGGTTTGCTTCGTTCGTATGTAGGTATGTACGTAGTGTAAGAAAATATCTTAAATAGTTAATAGAATCATGGGTTACTTTGCGAAAATCCGGGGTTTTAAAAATATATATTTGTGACACATTTATATAAGCAAAATATTTTTAAAATAATATTTTTTTTTAAACCCTAAAACAGAGGGGTGATATATTTAGGTTTGACGTGTGTGTGCTGACTACCTGTGGAATCACAGCTCCCAAACTAATGAAAATGAACAACTTTTTTTTGCTTGAAACAGCAATCTTGTGTTTCTAGGGCGGGATTTGAACCCGCAACCTCCGGCGTGAGTACCGTCCCGCTCAACCACTGCGCTACAAAGGAAGTCGATTATATAGGTCTCAGAATAAAAATGATACAACGACTTCTCTACAATATAAGTGATATATGAAATAGGAATATGACATAGGAAAGCCTCTTTGCCAGCAATGTATCACCGAATCAAAGCGAGGCGACTGCTGTGCACAATCGCTTCAAACATTGCGAAACTAAATCACATTTTCAATTTCTGTGTCAATAGTAAAATCTATCGAAACTTTATTCATTTACTATTCAATATTCTAGACGTTTATGATAAATACTTTAGTTATATCTCAGATTAATTTAAAGGGATGAAGAAGCTCTGCGAATGCGGTAGGTATGAAGTCTAAGGCCCATATTAATAAAGAAGTCTCAAACTTCGCCTCAACGGAGTTCTTGCTTGATAGTTGATACGACCTCAAACTGCGATTAGCTTCTCAAGATGGCATTTGATTAATAGTTTGATTTCAAGGGCGTATCAGCTGAACTGGATTTAGAAGTCTCAACTAAGAACGTCATCTCACGTTTAAAACTAAATTCTAAAAAATTAAGTTATATTTTTTTAGTATTCTTGGTTGACCCGTGCCCACTTTGTTGAGCATACAAACCGTTTAAACCTCCAGGGAAGGTTTTTCTTTCACGAATATTTCAAGACTAAAAATAGCCGAATCAGTACAGCCCTTCTCGAGTTTTAGCGAGACTAACGAACAACAATTCATTTTTATATATAAGATAATGAAATATAATAAACAGTCGCATCTGATAATAATATAATGTTTTGATTTGTTTAAAAACAAAATAGCCTCCCTCAAGGAACAAACCAAGTTCCAAGTCATGGTTCAACGTTACTCACGGTAAGCTGCTCAAGTAGCAGTTCGACAGCTGTTGACAACGCTCGTTTCAGTTGAGGTACCCGTCTAAGAGGAAGCATCACGGTTGAGGGAAATACAAAATAGGTATTTATAAAATCTATTGCTGTCTCGCAGTCCCTTAGCTAGTCAGCACTAGCGCGATTGAGACAACTGCACGTCGAACTGAAATTACCTGTTAAAAGTACAAGAAATCGACGTTTGGGGGACCCCTGTTTTCTCCTCTAAAAGTTAACCGATTTAGATATTTTTTTTCAATATATTATACAAAAAAAGGTCTACTACGTTTTGATTTTATTGTATAATGCAGTCAAATTTGTTTCTTGGATGTTTAAACACAGCGAAAAGTCTGGTCATTTTTCTTAAATTTTTGAACGTCCATATCTCCTTAAATAAAACATATATTAAAAAAGGAAAAAATAGAGTCGTAAAAATAACATACATATTGGACAAACATAGATATTTAGGAACAAATTTGTTTCTCTAGCGGCATTATCCAGGTAGCAAACAGGGGTCGTGTAGACCCCTATTTTTGTATGGAAGAAAAAGGCGTGATGTTTCCTCATACATGTGCTTAAGTATTTTCTATTGATTCAACTGTCATCTCAAATGCTGTCTTGAAGTTGAGGTTGAGATAGGGAGATTTGTTAATACGAGCCTAAAACTCTAAAATATGCTTCACCGTGTCATTACACAGCTAGACATGATGTATTCAAATGCTGCACACATATGTTACGAACCACGCCAGAGCCTTTCATGCACATATCCTTTAATTAAAAGGAAGGATTTTGGCAGTCTATGTAGGTACCTTTGTTCCACAGTAGCGCCGAATGCACTGATGCGATTTTAATGATATACGAGTAATTGTCAAAAGATTCGTAATAGCCAGGGTTACATCAAGGATGCGTCTATAGGCGATGTAGTTTACGTACTCGTTAATTAAAAGTTAATGGAATCAGGCGTTACAAAATATTAATTATCTAATATCCCGAGAAATTATAACCACAACCTGCTAGCAGATGAGTGAGTGTACGCATAGGCATGCGTTTGATGCACTTCCCTCCTTTCCACATGCTTATGCGTACACTCGCGAATAAAAACATGAAAACACCACCACCACACAAGTAATATTGTTAACATGATCGTGCAAAGCCCTACACCACCATGCAGGTTGCAAAACTCCGACCCCGGAACATCCTCAGGGTGTAGAACTCTGCGAACAATGTTCGTTAAGACTTAACGATCGTGTTTACATTATTGCTTGTGTGGTGTTGGTCTTTTCACGTTTTTGCTTGCGAGTGTAGTAAGTACCTACAGACAATTATGTTCTTCGCTCATTTGAGAATTATTTACTTTATAGCTTAAGGACGTGTTCCACCAAGCAATGTTAAAGTTAACGCCATGTTAAAATACCATGCCTCCTCATTCATTGACAGGAAATACGAGAGGGATAACATGATATTTAACGAAGGATTAACTTTAACATTGCTTGGTGAAACACGGCCTAAACCTTACTTATAAAAATATATTTTACATAACTGCAGATTTGTACTTGTGTAATTGATTGGAATAAATAAATAAATATTTATTTATTATCTTTGTAATTATCTGATTTGTTGGAGTATTCAATTGAGACAGCGGCATAAATAGTTTATTTATAAGTGGAATAATGTTTCCCAGTATTAAAATTTCTATTCAACAACTGGTCTTGCTTATGCTATTTTCTTTTATTGCAAATGTAGCCTAGCGAAAGTCGTATCAAAGCTAATCATTATTATTTTAGTTCTGGAGTAAATTTGGTCACAAAACCAAAACTACGAACTAGGTTATTGGACATAAAATTTATGGAATTCTCTAATCAGTTATTTTATGTCCTATAGTCTTTCATGCACATATCCTTTAATTAAAAGCGAACGTAACCCAACGTGGTACCAATCAGACATCACACATCCCAGTTTTACGACTGTCTGTTCATACGTTCAAAACGCCCGCGTTCTGATTGATAACACGTGTAGCAGTACGCGGAGAAACTTTAATTTTAGTATTGAATGTCACAGTTTAGTTTCATTTTACTACGACTTTTTATCACATTGATAATAAAAGTTTGTTAACATTTTATGGACTATGGCTCAATGGTAAGCGCGTCATAAGCCCTTGGGTTCTTATCCTGACTAAACACACTAATATTTTTTGATGAGATTAAATATTTTTATTTAGTGACGATTATAATAATAACAATTGACGACTTTTGTTGCGCAGTGGTTGAGCACGTTGGTGCTCGAGCCGGAAGTCGCGGGTTCGAATCCCGCCGAAGGAACAAAAAAGTTTTCTGTGTTCGTCAAGGATGTGTATTAAACATGTTTCCGTTGTCTGGAGAACGTAACATGAACGTAACATCTTCTGATACTTAGCACGCGGCCAAATTCACGTGGTGTTAAGCGTCCATAGATATAATTATTATTCTTAATAATTATTAATCTTTTCTATTTAGTAATTAATCGAAAATATATTGCTTTAGGTACAGTTACATTTATCTAGGTTTCATAGACAATAAGCTACATCTGTGTTCTAATCTAAAAAAAATTAAATAAACATATCGTCATAATGGTTATTACTCAATTGGGTTAGAATGGTTAATACCTAAAATTAGCCCTATAATTAAGGCTGCCCGTCCGTCCGGGTATCCCCGGATTTGTCCTAGTTTGGAGCCCGTCCGGGGAGCGTCCGGTCGGGGTTTAAGTTGTAGTCCGGGTAAAACCCGGACGAGCACTCCCGTGCCCCCAGATTTTAATCAAAATGTAAGGTAATGAAAAAAGTATTGAAATGTCCGGGGTGAAAGCTCCAAAATCCGGGGAAATTACGCTTCCGGTCCTAGGAGGCAGGTTTTAGAGATGGCAGCCCTACCTATAATGTAAAATAATAATAAGCTAATACAAATAGAATAATATAACATAACAGCATCGCATTGTAACTTGTAACAAAAGACGTTCAACAAATCGGTAGTCAATATAAAAACAGAAAACATGTTGTTCTATGATCGCTAAGCAAACATTTTAAAATCTCAAACGCCAGGTGAAATGCTAAGGCTTTAGGAAGACTTAGCTAAATATTTACAGGAGCCTCGAGTGGCTTAAAACAAATTCTCCAATAATCTTGGCTCGACTTTCTGGTAGCTATTGTTTACTTTGAATTTCGCTACCTCCTTCCCGTTTCGAGTTCCGCTGTTGACTTAAAAACACTGGGCCTTTGTCTGTTACATGTTAAATCTATTATTGTTGTCTGTTTTGCTGATATTCTGAAGCTTAAGGATAGATACTCTGTCTTTTTAGGTTTAAGATGTTTTTCGCGACACTACAAATCTCGCAGAACCGTTTTATCCGCAATAAAAAAGTGTATATTTTTTCGTAGTAAAGTATATTATTATTATTATTAATATGTCTGTGTATAGCTTCCTTGCTCACTGGCAATTAAATCCCGGACCTTTGGAAGGCATGCGTGGGGCCGAAGCCAACACGCAGAGGCCCCGTTACTTAATTTTAATTTAAATGTAATGTGACACTAGCCGGCGACTCTCCCTGTACGCACCATGGGAGTGCGCCCACTATTATTATTATTATTATATCTTTGGAAAATTTCCATAAAATCGGCTCAGTAATTTTGGAGATTCGATTCAATTTAATATGAGTACAAATAAACTAATATTTCCTAAAGTGGTAGCGTGTGTGAGAGTTTTCAAGATGAACGTAAATTAAAAATTCTTAGGACTAATTCAACCAACCATAAACATTTAACCATTCTGGTTAAATGTTTATGTGAGTTATCTTCCTTCGTATCAATGACAGAGAAGTAACGATATTTTGACAAACGATTAACACTAACAAACGTTAGTGTATGTCCCGTTTAACCTAAACGTTAACAAACCCGTCTATGACGCAACCATAAACTGGTTAGTGATTCGAATACAATACAATTATTAGTGTTTGCGACCAATAATCAAATCAATAAATAATTTATAAAGAATTTATTATTATTATTAATCCATATAATATATAATTATTCTACAGTCGACAGTTTCAAAATGGCGTATTTTTACTGCTAAAGTTTTTCGTTTGATGTTTAAATTACTTTCTGTTTAATTTTTATTTATTGTATTGAATGATGAAGTATGATCCTTTAATATTCCGGTGAAAGTGTTGATAAGTGTGCACAAAAATAAATATGTGAAAATTTCGATATTTTTGCTTTGTTTACGATTAGGTTAAATTTAAAACGGATGTACTATATCATATGTATTACCTACCTGGTAATACTTAATGAAAAAGGCTTTATAAATAAACTTTTTAATAACACAGATTTCTTAACTTAAGCTATTCGATTCTAAGACAAAGCTATACAGAACCATCGCTCGTCTCAACAAATCGTTCTGACATATTTTTTGTGAACCACTTCGTTTGTGTTTGATTTTGCAAAACACAGAACGTTTGCTCACATTTAACTTGTATCGAGTTACGGCATTTCTTTGTCTGTAAAAGTATTTTCGTTAAAGAAAATGGATGCGAACAAGATACGGCAGCCATTATTAAATATTATTTAGCTACGTTGACATACTGTTACTTTAGTTCCCTTTGTGATTTCAGATATTGAAGAAATATTATTTTGTACTGGTTGAAATGTTACATTTGCTAGTAGGAAGATTGTAAATCTAATATCAGCAAGAAAATACTCCGTTCCGATTCAATGTGATATTAATGTAAACAAAAATATTAAACTTGACCAAATTAAAGTACCATGTTTTTTTTAATGATCGGTCGACAAGTGACGCTTTAAATTGGTAGCATATTAGCTAAGCTTTATTCCACTGAATCAGATCGAAGTTTAGCATCAATCTATATTGTTTGATTTTTTCATTAAACGGAATAGTAACATTCAAACAAAATTGTGATACATAAAACAGCTTTAGTGCAACACAATATGGGTTAAAACAAACACTACCACTTTTTACGGAACTGATGATTTTAACAGTGTCAGTCACAGCACAGTTGAGTGTTTACATCGTCGCCCGGGAGTCATTAGTCGTCGATGCGCCTGCGCATCTGGCGAAGTTATATAAAAATAAATATTTAAACAAGCAAAATTCACTCCACAGTTAATTTTGGACTATAGCTGCATAATAATACAACGTAAAATCACTTTCTACTGCCTATAATATGAATGATGTGACAGCTATTGGCAGTGATAAAATTTCTAATTGGGTTTCTTTTTTATATGCCTAATTGTAGAATAATTGTAATGCACACTGTTATTTTAGTACTAAGTTATATTTAAAAACAATAAATGATATAAGTCCAAAGTCAGTCTATATTAATTAAAAAAAAAAAGATTTCATTTTAGTTACTTTGCATTGGATAGGCTCTGAAACTACTAGACGAATTTTGAAGAAATTTGGTACTGCTACGGGGAAGTAGGTAGTCTACTTTTTTGGAGCAAAATGTATTTATTTATTTAACTTAATGCACAAACAAATGTACAAAGGCGGACTTAATTCCGTATGGCATTCTCTACCAGTCAACCTTTGGGCGTAACAGAAACAAAACTGTATAGGCGCCGGTAAAAAGAATTATACTAATAATCACAATAAATTAAAAACTAAAAAAACATTTTTTTCTATTAACATAAATAATGTTATAAAATATTACACATAAAATATGTTTTATATATACTAAGGGCCGATTTTTCGATCGTCAGATAACTTTTATCTGTTGAATAAACATACATGTGACTTTGACATTTGTTCCATACAAAATATGACAAAGTCACATATTTATTCCTTAGATAAAAGTTATCTGACTATTGAAAAATCAGCCCTAAGTATACCATTATAATATTGATACTTATATAATAAATAACAGATATAAATAATATATTATATATAAAATACTGAGAATCCTAAGATTATGCCAATTGTTTAAAATAAGTCACGAAGTCTGGACTTAAATGTGTCTCTGGATTTTGCCATCCTGATTTCCAGAGGAAGATCATTCTAGAGAAGAATAACCTGTACGTTAAAAGAAGAGTGGACGATACTAGAAAACGAACGATTCCGATAGGCTAAAATAGCCAATAATTGACAAACGTGGAGCATAAAACTAGATGACACACAAATACGGCGAAGTGAGAACTATCTAACATAATAATTCACGCTCGCGACAAATGAGGTCATATGTTTCTCCTTTACGTTTTTTCCCGACTTCCCGCGGGATCATGTGTCTTCTATTTCCGTTGCGTATCGAGCGATTTGCTTCTTCACATTTAGAATGTTCGCTGTTTAGTATTATACCTCTGGGGGTCATTAAAGCTTTAAGTGAAACAGATGAGTTTTCCACATCTGTTTGTTAGAAAAAATGTAAATCGTTTTTGCTGAAATAGTTGGACGCAGGTGTTTGCTAATATAGTCACAGTGCCTTGAATAAACATCAATCATTGAAGAGCATTGCCTAGATATAGGTATTAATTGACCACATTTCACGTAAATCTGGTCTATTCCGTAGATATTAGGTAATATGTTAAATAATTTTGAAATATCGTAGCTTTTTAATTTATATGAACTTATATGTATAATAGAATTTGAACTGTTCATATTTCGTTCGATTTTATTGTTTTAAAACTGTAGGTCAAACTCCTTATCAAATCTTACAATGATAGGTTTAGTTTCGATACAGTCGTGATTTATGTTCAAAGAGAAAATATTGGTTACCATAGCACTCACATAATATTGTCCAACGTCAAACGCCTTTTATTTTTATTGATCCAAATTTCAAAATCAGTGTGATAATAACATCCAAACTATTAATTTAAAATCCATTGAAAATAAATTAAAAATCTAAGTTAGAGACGAGAGTTGTGGTTTTAATTTCAATATGAAACTGCTAAGAATAAGTTTTCTTTGTTTCAATTATTTTTCTACCTCATAATATTCCTATTTTGAAGAGTAAAGTCATCAATGTAGCCAATCCAGGAAGTTTCTAGATTAAACGACTGTATAATGAACATTCGAAAAGTTTATTAATTTGTTTACTTCTTGTCCTTTGTAGTCTGGTCTGGATCAAAGCAAATTGGAGTCTGGCCTCAAAACCGCATTAGAACAAGTGCTAGCCCGTTTGTTCTTAACAATCAAACTTCACCTTGGGTTTTACGAGGTTTTGTTCGTAATAAACACGTCGGCAACAAGTGTTCCGTAATGTTTGTGGTTCACGCACATTACCAACGAAGATCCAAGTGTTACTATTTGGTTTTGATTTATCGTTTTTACCCGACGGCAAAGAAGAGTAATGGTTAGAAGCATCGTACTATCCGATTTTTAACCCCCGACGCAAAAACGACGGGGTGTTATAAGTTTGACGTATCTGTGTAAATGTGTATGTGTCTGTCTGTGGCATCGTAGCTCTCAAACTGATGATCCGATTTAATGCGTTTTTGTTTGAAAGGTATATCAGTCGAGAGTGTTCTTAGCTATGTTTGGTGAAAATTGGTTCAGGTATTCAAGGTCATCAGGTCGTTTGTTAGGTGTAATAGGAATTTTACACACTAGGGCGAGGGTTTTTTTATATTTAATTTATAAGGTTATGATGAAAGAGGTGAATAGATTCGCAATAATAGACCTTATTCAAGATGCAATCGCTATTACCACTTACGAAGTTATATAAAATGTATGGGATTTGACACAAGGTTCGCTAAAGGACACGCGAATTAGTATGTCACTTAGCGAGGCTAATTTGTTTCCGTACTTAGTAAGTGATAATAGCTATGTCCTCTTTAATTAGGGCCCAGATTAACATAGTATACGGGTAAAAATTTGCGTAGTGAGGTATATTTTTTTACTAAAATTATAGTTGAGTATTACATTATTGATTTCGTTTGTTTCATTTGCAATAAGTATAATATTTAGGTGCTCATTATAGCCTGATACTGACCAGAGAAGTAGTAGAATAAGAGCGGGTGCACATTAGGCGCTTTCAAACGCGCGCTTTGTCAACGCGCGTTTAGAGAACCAGGAGTTCTGTACAGACAGTGTACTCTGTACATACTCAAGCGCGCGCTTTTTCTTTATCCAAAAACGCGCATCTGCTTTGCTAAGCAGAATAAAGCTCTAAGACCCGTGTTAATAAAACAATTTAAAACTTGGTGTCAAGAATTGCGATATCAACATAACCTATTTCACAGGTAAACTAATATTCGTTTCACTTTTAATATTTTACATATTTTTTTTTAAGAGTAGACATCAAAACTCTTAAGTCCGAGCTTGAGATTGTTTTATTAATACGTACCTAAGTAGAGTTGAGCTGAAACTTTCATCACTAGGAGAAATTCAAATAATTATGATTACTGTTCTATTTTATTGTTGTTAAATAATATTCTCGGAGTACGCTGACTTTATAAATGCCGTTGATAGTTGTAAAGTTGATTAAATTTTATGGCAGTTTGAAAGCGTTCAACGTTTAAAACCGCAACTAACGATGCCTTTTTCCGTTAATATTTGCCAGTATAATAACAGAAAACCGATTGCCGTTAGTACTTTACTCTATAGAGTCTCTATACCACAGAATATAATAATTAAATAGATATGGCATAGAAACCGTGTGCACTTGCCGCCATTCACGCTAAAATACCTGACATTAGATTATCATGGCTCGTCCGTTTTCATCACTATAGCACGCTATTAAGGATAAGGAAAATTATTTGTATGGATTCCTATCCATACAAATAATTATCCTAGGTTAATTTGTAAACTAATTAATGACCATAATAACTTTATATACTATATACCTACCCACTTCTGTACTTGTCACCTCCGTGGTCTACTAGTTAAGGGAATAGCTCTCGACTCGGAGGTCGTGAGTTCGGTTCCCGCGTTGGAAACAAAAAAAGTTGTTTTCAAATTTGGTAAGGAAAATGCAGGCCAATCACCTGATCGTCTGGCAAGAAATCCATGCGTCGGATGGGCCTGCAAAAAGTCGGTCCTGGGCCTGATCTCCCGCCAATAGTATCGGTTATCCGTCCCACTGGGCTACTAGAGTGAAGGAAGAGACAGTGGTTCTGAGTATTGCTTACACACTTGGGCACTATAAAATCACTCCTGCGTAGCTGGCCCGGTTTCATGATACCGGCCATAATCACTGAAATCGATGTGGAAGGCATTACCCTCTTCTGATAAATTTCGTTGCTAGTCCCAAGATTTACTATTATTCTCGGGAACCCTGAGATCATATTAAGAAATATTACTGTATACCAGTTACCTGGTACACATATTGTGTGGTGGGCCATTTGTTGAAAAACAAAGCCGTTTCTATATCATTATCAGTTCTATGCTCATGCAATAAACTATCAAGAATGCTTTTCGCAGTTTATGCATCTTAATTCTCGACTTCCTCGCATGCACTTGGGCGTTGCTGTGCGAGTCTCTCGTAATCACAACAATGAGAAACAGGATTTTATGATACATGGAAATACTCTCAACGGGTAATAACTACATCACTATGTGCAATGGGTGGGGACCGTAAACTTCTACAAAGAGACGTAAATATGTTCGCACATAAATAAAGCAAATGTGTCAATATGACTCACGGCTGCACGTCGAGCTAACCCTAAAACTTTAAATGTTTCAAGTATCAAAACTGTTTATGACGTCGGAAACTTTTCGCGCGATTTGGTTCACTAAATTGGGGCACTAAAGTAGAAACTATCAATGCCTGTCCATCTGTTAAGGCAATTACAGAGGATTATAATATAAATTAATGGAAAGTACGGTATTATTATTACTTATGTCTAATATATTATACTTTTTTTCCTTATATCACTATAACTACAAAAAAATCATCAACGTATTTTAATTGTGTTTTGGATCTCTTTATTGGCTTGGTCCTATTTAATGTGTGTGTGTTCAAGCAGGTTCCAGAATCTAGACCGATTATTTATTCACACCTTATATATTATATAATATTATTTCAGTTCATCGTTGGCACACAATATGAAGCTAGTTAACAAAACACATACCTTAGTATCTACTTTTTTTAATTAGTTTCTCCAATATAAAATATGTATTATGAAATAAATGTTCACGAAAAAAAAAAACAGTTAAATAAATAATATCAGTAAAGTTAAACTTCCAGTCTACGTAAATAAGAAATTCATTGTGCTCTCAACAGATTTTTACACTTGCAGCGGAATGTTAATAACGCAGCAATTTGCAAAAAAAAAAACAAATAAATTCTCCTTCACAATACCTTCTTTGTAATGGATACAATTTTCTCGTAGTAAAATATAAAAGACTGTAAAACAGGAACGTATAGTTTTATGAGTGTTCTCTGGCAACAGAGACGGGAATAAATAAGGAGAAACATAGGAAGCGGGAGATTGAACCGTTTAGAGTCACTGAAGCCTGATAACGAATATTACAAGTTACTCAACGCCAAATGGCGTATACTGCAACTATTTGGCTACGATTTACAAAGTTCAAACATAGGCGTATTACAGAATGATCTAGTGCCATAATGTCATAGATTTCTAAGTTAAGGATCAGGTGATTAATCCGGGCATTATTAATACTGCGCGGGCATCGATTCGATAGCCCAGTAGCCCAGAGACCTCCGTAGCGCAATGGTTGAGCGCCTTGGTCCGAGCGAGAGGTCACGGGTTCGAATCCCGCCGAGAGAACAAAAAGTTTTCTATGTTCCTGGGTCATGGATGTGTATTAAATTTGTGTATAACATAGTGAAAATTCTAAATTGTGTATGGTATAAAAGTATTAAATATATTTCCGTTCTCTGGTACCTGTAACACAAGTTCTTCGGATACTTAGCACAGGGCCAGATTGACGTGGTGTGAAGCTTCCATAGACATTATTATTATTATATTACATATTATAACAAATGTCAGTGTACTATTGAGCTAGCCTTGCACAGTTGTACAGAGCTCCTGGTTCTCAAAACGCGCGTTGACAAAGCGCGCGTTTGAAAGCGCCTAATGTATACTCGCTCTTAGATTAAATAAAATAGGAACGTACCTATTGATATGTTTGTGATCACTTTATTAGTCACAACTCACAAGAAACTTGTTAACACGTTTAATTTTGTGAAACGAAATCTTGTAAACCTGCCAGCTGACAAACGAGGTTGTTTACAAACTGTTTCCTAACAGCTAATTATTCATTTTGTCAGATTTCGTCTTAAGCCCTTTATATATTTTTGATCTCACAGCAATACATCAATCAATCGTATTTGTTTAATCGTTTTGTTTATCATACGAGCTTCCTAGTTTTGGACATTAACAACACACAGATATAAAATACTAGATTATTTTCGCGGCTCTGCCCATACAATCAGTTTATCTATAGAAGACTGAACTTTTTTAAAATGAAAAGTTAACTACTTTCATCTTGAAAAAGTTTAGCAGATCAGAGTTAATCTAGAATGTCATACCAAATTTTAACTACGAGTAAATTGGTATAGAAGTTTGGGCCTAAAGAAGTAGGTAATAAACAAAACATACTAACAAACTTTCGGTTTATAATATTAGTGTAATTATTATTATTAAATTTCAGAACCTACTTATCGAAAAGACTCGGGAATCTCGTACCTCGAAGTTCGATTCGAACAAAAATCTGTCTCGCTCGTGCACGCAAGTGCGAGCGGGACGGACTCAAACTCGAAACGAAAACGAAACGAACGAGGTACGAGAATCGGGTCCCTGGGGATTTTGTTTTTGCAGTAGTAGTTACTTATATTTTTAAATTGTTCTATTTTTGAATAAATTTATTTTCACAGTTATGTGTGCCTAATAACAAAGAGTAAAGTCAGAATAAAGCTAATTAAAATAATCATAAAATATATTATGTTTATTTTGGGCCTAAACTAGGCTCGGCCAGTTATGCAGGTCATCAACGTAAACACTGTACATTAATATGTAAGAGCTAATTAATTATCATTTAATTAAAAACAGTCAAGAATACAACCATGCATTTAATTAAATTCATAGTTAAATGTGTACATGAATATTTACAATCTACATAAAACACACGTCTTCAACATTCTATGTATAACACTAATGAGCGGTTTTCGTAATTTTGAATCATAATTTGCGTCAAAACTTTTAACCCCAATTCCCACTATTTTAAAAATCCCAATAGAGAATAAAATCTACTAAGGTGTACTATTATAGTACTATAGTTTAATTTTAACTCAAACGTAAACAAACCCGTCAATGACACAACCATAGACTAGTAATGATGCGATACATTACAATGATTATTTTTTGTGACTATGAATCCATAGACTAAAGACTTCTACAGTCGTCAGTGTCAAAATGACGTACTTTTATTTTGAAAGTTTTTCATATTTTGATGTTAAACATAAACAATATTATATTAATTATTGTTTAATTGTTATAAAATATATTGGATAATGAAGTATGATCCTTTTATATTCTTATTAAAGTTGTTGTTGATAAGTGAAAATGTTGGTGTATTTGGTTTGTTTACGTTTAAATTAAGAATGTCATAATATTACTTCATACGTCTTCTTTGCAAGCAGCGTTGGTAAACTTCTCCCATATAAACCGGCTCTTGTCAATAATTTTATTAGCCTGGAATATTTCTTCAATGGCCGCTTTTGCAGTGGGAATCAGCGTTTTTGTAGTACTCAAGATCCAAGCCATATCTAGAAATGAGTATTGAATATTATTTCAGAAGTACAATGTTTAAATTATAAGTCAATATTAAAAAAAAAAAAATATATTTTTGAATAGACAGAAACTATTTCGTCTATAAAAAAGTATGGTATTTGTATTATGCCTATCTCGGAATCACAACGCGGACCCACTACCCGGAACCCACAACGTTGGGTTGTTTGTATAAAATATATTAAGTTACATTTTAAAATAAAAAAGTAACGATATTTTAGTAATTTAGTAATTTGGAAACCCTATTATTAAAACTATAGAAGTTTCATACGTTTATTCAGTTTGCCACTTTTTTAAAACCCCTTAGAGAATCCTATTCACAAAAAAAAATCTGCAATAATTATTATTAGCAACTTACAACCCAAGCACAACGCTTCATTATAGTAAATTTTAAAGTCAGAAAACTTTCATACTAACTTTGCTTCTTTTATTTTTAAACAGCAATGCTAGAAATTGACATGGTGTCTCTAGGCTGTCGGTTTGTCTTTTCTAGTTAATTACGTAGAAAAAATAATCAAAATAATACTTACCAGTTTTCTTCTTGGTCTTTTCATCAATCATGCAAAAGTAAATAATTGAATAGCTGTTGTAGTCGACAGCCATTATTATTGCTGGGATTGTGTTGTCAGATTCACCTGAAATATTTACAAGGTATAAGAACAATTTAGTTTCAAACAGCAATTTCTGCATAGAAACTGTTGCCCCAAGGTAAAATTATATTATATCTATTAAGTATAGAAGTCTAGAAGTAGTGTGTAAATAAATGCTAAAAATAATTATTTAAAGCATTTTTGTGATTCGATCAAAAATTTCAAGTTGTCAAATAACCCAATTCACATTGATGTGAATAATGTATAGTGATCCCAAGTCCCAACATACAATATTATTTATAAGGAAATAAAGACCTATAGCATAGTATTTTTATATTAGATTACACTATTAAGGTACAAATTTGTATTATCGAAATTTTGTTAACGCAAACAAGTTCTGTTTAAAATTAATGTAACTTATTTTGTGAAAAACTAGCCAGCACGCGGCCCAGGGTTCTGATTCAATATGGTATTATCACTTACGAAGTTAGAAAACAAAATGTATGCGATTTTTTTTCTTTTATTTAAAAGGGCTTTGTCGCTTAGCGATTATGTCGCCCTGGTAAGTCATCAGTGGTAAGTTTCATTACTATGGTACAAGAAAACATTTTATAATCGGTTTTCACTAAGTTATAATAGTACTCTAATTCCCTCAGACAAAGGGTGAGCTAGAATACTATTACAACCACCTACTTGGTACAAGTCTCGATTATGTATGCGAGTTGACGTAATAAATGACGAAATTTATGACGAGATGTTTTGTATGTCACTTAACGATGACATCTCGCATGACCCCGATGATTTTGTTTCGATTTTCTGTCTGCTCGTGCACGTATGAATTGGCGCGCGCTCGAACGGGAAACGAAATAATTCCTAGCTACGGGAATCGGGGCCCAAATTTTAATATTATGCCATATTATTTAAAAAACTTGATGCTTATACGGTAATGTGTGATGAGCCTCTAGATTGTAACTAAAATTACCTGTGAAAACCTTCGAATGGTAATACATAATACCATCTTTATTAGCTCTCAAGTCTACAGAACCGCCGAAATTCCTGATATCATTATTTGCGGTACTACGAACGTTGAAGAGCACAACACCATTTTCTTCCTTAAAGGTCATAATCGTGCAGTCCTCTGAGCCTTCGAAGTCGTCATTGTATCTTGCTACTTCGTACCAATTTTTTCCTTCGAACTGTAATTTTATAACGGTTAATCTATTAAAATTAACTAAATATTACCGTGTGCTTAAAATTCGCATCATTTAATTCATAACAACATATTTAAGTGTTTTTGCCTCTTAAATCCGAAGGTATTCCTTACAATCTTTCTTTATCAAAGAGTATATAGAAAAATAAAAACAGAACTTAATTAAATAATAACAATAAAAGCAAATATTAAAAATTGGTTTCAAGCCGAAACCAATTTTTAATATCAAAGCCACTTAAAAAATTCAAGACAAAATATAATTATTGATACTTAGTAAATATTATATTTATGTTTTTCGAAACTATATTATTGTAATAATATTACAAACTGCTTACTTAAAAAAGTTAAGTCTGGTGAAAACTGCAATTAAGGTAAGTATGTATTGTTTGTTAGAAAATTTAGCAATAAAAAAAAACTCCTTCTTATACTTGATAATGCCTCCCACAGCGATTTCGGTGACAGTGACCAGTTTCATTGAAACCAGGTCAGCTACGCAGGAGTTATTTTATAGAGCCCAAGTGTGTGCGCACTCTCTCTACCTTCACTATCGTAGCCCAGTGGGACGGATAGCCGACACGACTAGCGAGAGATCAGGCGCAGGACCGACTTTTTACATGCCCATCCGACGCATGGATCATCTTTCTTGTCAGACAATCAGGTGATCAGCCTGCATTGTCCTAACCAAACTTGAAAACAACATTTTTTGTTGTTCCAACGCGGGAATCGAAACGAAGACCTCCGGGTCGAGAGCGAAGCTCTGAACCACTAGACCACGGGGGCGATATCCTTATACTTACAGCAGACATGTTAAAGTTCTGAACAGGCTTAACATCAGGACACGATTGTGTCAGAACTAATGGTAACGCTCCGAAAAGGATACACAATTTTGTATACATCTTGTCCACTTGATAACGCACTTGAGACTTAAGTGATGTACCTCAAATTTGAATCTCAATTTATATCATAGTACAAGGAACCTCTGGGTAATTAATTCTCTTACTAACTTAAACTTGTTAATTAGGAATAATTATTTCATTTTAACTTTATTGCTTGTTTGTTCCATGCTAACTACTACAAGAGTTAATTGATTAAAATAATAATATATTATATTATGTAGTTTGACTTCTATGTGAGACGTGACCTATAGGTTTATTTAAATAATTTGTTGGTTTTATAGTTTATTTTATTTTATTGTAATTTAATTGGCACTAAGTCCCGATTTCACTAAGGGCGTGTTTCACCAAGCAATGTTAAAGTTAACGCCATGTTAAAAGTTGTAATGGAGTGCCGCACTTCAGTACTAATTAATTTTATCAAAATTGTTGGCCAATTAATTAGCCATAGTTGTGAGTTGCGTTTGTTACATTTATTTTTACTAGTAAGTTTCAGTAAAATTTTGGGAGACTTATGATAATTTATTATTATCTAGTAATACGACTCCATTCCCGTCTAAGCTCAATTTGACTTTGAAGTGCCCATTAGCACTAACATTTTTTTTATAAGATTGTGCGATTTCTCGGTAATACGATTAATTGATTCATGCGATTTGCCAAGATTTATTTATTGCAGAAAAATAATCACCACGATATCACCGCAAGAAATTAATCGCGTCATCGTGGCGATAACTTTATTGCAGTAGCTGCAGGTAAGTTTTACCCGTGGTGATATGTGCATTAAGTCCGATTTTACAAAATTAAATCTATGTAACTAAACGTCTTCCTTAAAAGTAGCATTCGTGAATTTTTTCCAAAAGAACTTGCTTTGAGCCGGCCAGGCTTGCCAGGGAGGGGCTGCTAGCGCCGCAGTGAGAAAAAAATTCAATCACCTGACTGATTTTACGTCCGCTCTATTAAAAGGGCTATGTTACAATCCGCTAACTAATTATAGACGTTGAGTGACGAATGTTCAATCAATGTTCGGCCTATTCATTCAATTTAATGTCGTCATTCGATAAAAACGCTAGTCACTCAATGAAATAGCGATTTCAATTGGATGACTGCGACAAATATACAAAGACTAACCTTGAGAACCACTCTATTCATTGGTGAAAACAGTATGAAGATCGGTGCAGAAGTCTTTGAGATCAAACTTATCTATGGAATATGACTACTCGAAATAAAACTTCTCTCATACAAAACAGTCTTGAAACAGCTGTTGGTTGTCTAGATGTGAGTGAGTGACTATAATGAGTCAAGTGAGCGTTCGCTAACCAGGGCCCTGGGCCCTGATTACCAAGTAAAAAAAGATCAATTATAAAAGTTAAAACGTCAAAATTATGACATATTAACTTTTTAAATTGTGTTTTAAAAAGATGTAACGTCACAATGGCAGTCGATCTCGAGAGACGGGAAAGCGACCGGAGTTAGGTAATCGGCCCACTGATTCAAGATGCCTTCGCTACTTATCGCTTACGAAGTTCGACTACAAAGTGTGTGAAATTTGACATAGGCTTCGCTAAAAAACATACGAATTCGCTCGTCATTTAGCGGAGCTTATGTCAATTTACTTTTTGTTGTCGAACTTCAAATACAAATACAAATACAAATATACTTTATTGTGCACACAACAAGTTACAAAAAAAACAAAAAAATATACATTACAAAAATCAGACATGCACACAAAGGCGGCCTTATTACTAGATAGCAATTTCTTCCAGACAACCTTATGGTGTTAGAGAAAACAATGCTAGAGAATGGGAGTTGCGCAAAAGTATATTTAATAAAATAAAAGTAAATAAAATAAAATAATACATAAACACAATAAATATATAATATATGTATACAATATAATATAATATATATATCTATATATATATATATATATATATATATATATATATATACAATAGATAAACCTACATGATATTTTAATTTATAATAATAAGTGTTAGTTACATAAGTTACGGGTTGACACAATATGATTCCAGATAATGATTTTTTATAAGAGTTTTAAAGCGATGTATAGTTTCAGCCTGCCTTATATGGATAGGTAAAGAATTCCAAAGGGAAATGGATTTTACAATGAAAGAGCAATTAAAGTATTTAGTGCGGTGGATAGGAATGTCAAGAAGAAGATTAGATATAGATCGTAGTTCCAGTCTGTCAGAGGTACGGAAGTTAAAATAACTTTTTAAATAAGTGGGACAATGGGAGTCAAATAGGATGTTATAAAGGAAGGAGAGAACACGAGAGTCACGGCGGTAGCGGATTGGCAACCACTTTAACTTGAGGCGATACTCGGAGATATGGTCAAATTTACGTAAACCGAAAACAAACCTCAAAGCCAGGTTTTGAAGGCGCTCCAATTTGTTCAGTTGTTCCTCCGTCAAGTTAGTGAAAGAAGCGTCTGCATAATCTAAATGGGAAAGGAGTAGGGATTCAGCCAAAACTACCTTAGTGGGTATCGGAAGAACATATCGTAGACGTTTTAGGGAACGCCAGGTAGAAAAAACCTTTCTACTAATCTCTTGCAATTGATGCGTCCACGATAAATGTTCATCAAAGTACACTCCCAAGTTTTTAACCACTTTACTGAAAGGTATTGTTACACCATTTATAAGGACAGGAGGTAAAGAATCATGGTCAACTCTAGAAATTAGCCCGGGGCTACCAATTACAATTAATTGAGTTTTAATAGGATTAATAAGAAGTCCATGATTCTTGCTCCATTCACAAATATTCGACAAATCGTGATTCACTAGATCAAAAGCGGAATTCAGATTGTCCAAAGGAGACTGTGTGTATATTTGAAGATCGTCCGCATACAAGTGGTAGGATGATGAAATCGATATTGTTATAGGGTTTATAAAAATTGCAAACAGAAGAGGAGATAGCACACCACCCTGAGGCACGCCGGCATAGATATAACTCCAATCGGAGAAATAATCAGATGATTTAACTCTCTGCCGTCGTCCTACAAGGTAGCTACGAATTAAATTAATTATTGATGGTGACAGATTTAAAGATGCAAGCCGGGCTAGCAGAATATCGTGGTCTATGGAATTGAAGGCATTACTAAAATCCAGAAGTGTGAGAATAGTAAGCATTTTATCATCCATACCTGACCGTATATCATCAGCTACCTTTACCAATGCGGTAGTCGTACTGTGACCAGTGCGAAAACCGGACTGGAACGGACTGAGTAAGCTGTTGTGGGTAACAAATTTCGTAAGCTGGTGATGAATGATTCGCTCTAAAACTTTTGATAAAAAGGGTAGGATGGAAATAGGACGGAAGTCAGACACAGTCTTAGGACAGGAGGATTTAGGTAAAGGAATTATGTAAGCTGCCTTCCAGGCATCAGGAAAGGTACAAGACTCTAAACATGAATTAAAAATGTGTGCAAGAACAGGAACAATTATATCTAATATTGGTGTGATCATTCTACGACTGATACCGTCATCTCCTACTGCGTTTGACGATATGGAAAGGATGTGCTTTTTAATCTCACACTCGGAAACTGGAACAGTAAGGAACGGATCAGAATTCAATATAGGTAGCGAAGAAATATAATTTAACGTTTGTGATTTAATTTTGGGGTCGAGATTAAAAGAGGAAGTAAAATGGTTATTAAGTGAATCTATATCTATATTATGAGAGTCTTGCGGTTCAGAGCATTTGCCCACGCCGAGGGATTTGAGAAATTTCCATGTTTTAGCCGGATCCCCGTTCTCAACGGAGGCGTGAATATGACGTCTTTGTGCGTCACGACACATCATATTACAGCGGTTCCGGATTTTAATATATTTGTTACGATATTCTTCTGTCTTTTTTATTTTAAATTTGGCTTTGGCTGCATGCTTAGCATTTATAAGAGATTTGATTTCGTCTGATAACCAGGGAGCGGGAAGATGTTTGATTTTAACGGGCCTAACAGGTGCATGAATATCATAAAGAGATTTAAGTTTAGCGTTAAATATATCAATTTTGTCATTAATGGAATCAGCTGAGAGTAAGTTTGACCAGTCTATGTTATGTGCGTCCTCCTCTAGGCTTTCAATATTCATCGAAGAGAAATTTCTTTGAAGAAGAGTTTTTACCTTAGCTTTGGGAGGGCGAACATTATAGGCGACATAGATAAGATCATGGTATGAAAACATATCAGCTGTGACTTGTCCATGCGTAGTAACACGATTAGGAGAGGAGACTATGATTAGGTCGAGCAGGGAAGGACGGGAACCTGGAAAGCAGTGGGTAGGATTCAGAGGTAGTAATTTCATATTATATGAATCTAAAATTGAACTAAGTTTAGTCGATCGACTATCACCCTTAAGTAGACAAGTATTGAAATCGCCCATTATAACACAATGATCGTAGTACGGTGTAAAAGCATCAAGCGTATTTTCAAAGGATGAGAAGTAATCATTGTGCATTGATGGGCAATAGTAGACCCCGAGTAATAATTTATTATAGTGCGATACCTGGACTTCTACCAGCAAAAACTCGAGAGCATCAGATGGAGGGGGTTGCGCTGACGAGCTAATAATAGTGTAGGACAAGTCTGAACGTAGATAAATCGCAACGCCACCTCCACCCCTCCCAATGCGGTCGTTGCGAATTAACTTAAAACCGGGTAAACTGTAGCATGTTGATGGTAAGCAAGGCTTAAGCCACGTTTCCGATATAAAGACAGCATCAACATTAGCCCGATCAAAAGACGCAAGCAAGTCGGGGTAATGAGCCGGAATGCTCTGTGCATTAATATGAACGGCCTTAAAACATTTGTTAACTGTGTTAAAATTTGAAGTTATGGTATCCCTAAGAGACATAAATGTGGCACTTTGAAAACTATCATCGCCGTTGTTAGAAGAAATGGATAAAAAATCATCTGAAGCAAATGAGTCAACACCTACATTCATGATAATAATACAAACTAAATATAAATAAAATATATAAAACACTATAAATATATTATCCTACAACAATTGAAATATAATTGGCCTGCAGCCCACTGTGTCATAAAAAAAAAAAACATAAGTATATAAATAAATTTGCTATAATAAAATTAGTAAATAAATAGAAAAAGAGTAGGTAGATAAATGGAAA
This sequence comes from Celastrina argiolus, assembly GCA_905187575.2. Lineage (NCBI taxonomy): Eukaryota > Metazoa > Arthropoda > Insecta > Lepidoptera > Lycaenidae > Celastrina > Celastrina argiolus. The sequence goes on from LR994589.1 coordinate 12,089,247, forward strand.
GAATCCAAACATGCCTATTATTTTTTAGACACCTAGCTAAATATGAGCAGTTATTCTAACAAAATATAATTAGATTTAAGATGAGATGCTAGCCCAACACAAATTGGCAATTAAAATTTTAATGGAGTTATACTGAGATATAATAATAAAGTTCTAAGTACAAGCACAGCTTATTAGTTACAAAAATTACATAACAAAGATGCAATTTATATACATAATACTAGATTAAGAGAAATCAGTTAAGTACATAATGGCTCATGCTAAATTTCATGTCCACACACAAAAAACAAAAAAAAAAAAAAATATAATTAAAGTGACATTAAGAAGACGAAGAAGAATAACTATCACTCACTCCTGTCAGACGTCACCTAAACACATCTGTCAAGCTTCGTGTTATAGAAAATTAAACAATAACAAACATTTTCAAAAAGTACAGATTACAAAATTAAATATGTTTCATTTTCGAAATACCGACAATTTGTGACAAAAGAAATTAGTGATGATGCATAGAAATAAGTAACTATGAGATCTAAGTATGGACAATAAAATTATAAGTGAATGATTAATGAGAAGCGAATATTGGCAAAGCAGAATTATAGATTTATATGTATATATGTGAAGATTGAGAAAGTTACCATGCTATTATTTAAAGTATGTTACCCTTAGAGTATTTACTTTTTGGTTCGCCTTGGTCTTGTTCCAGTTTCATTTTTGGTTTTGGATGCCGGAACTTGAGATGTGACTTCTGCCATATCACCACAGAGATCAGAAATGGCATCCAACTCCGCTATGCTACAAACACTGCGTTTGGAGCCATCAGATCTAGCAACGAAAATAGAGCCATTATATGTCCAACACTTTGTAACACCGAAACGCTGCCTGGCCGCCAGGAACACTTCATGTCTCTTTTTAATTAAAAACTCTGATAGAGTGATGCCGGAATTTTTCAGGCTGGTCTTAGCCCTCCAAACCTCATTCCGATCAGTAAAATTCTGAAACTTAACCAAGATCGGTCTGGGTTTTGATTCCTTTAAGCGTCCCAAGCGGTGACAATATTTTACTGAAGAAATGTTTATGTCTTGGACTTTTAACTGGGAAGACAACAAAGATGCAATAGCTTCTTGTGCATCCTTTTTGGCTTCGGGAACTCCATGCACAAGCAAAATCTTTCTTCTGTGCCTCATCTCAGTTTGATCATAGGCATCCATCAATATTTCCAACTGAGCCTGCATCATCTTAAGTGCATTCAATATAAAATTTTTGAACTCACAAAAATCAGATGCCAGTATTGTAGAGGTGTTTGTAGTCTGGACCGCACACAACTCCTGCTGGAACTCCATCATCTTCGAGTTAAACATCTTATTCATTTGTGTTATTGATTCTTGCAAGGACTCCATTGTAAACAAGTGGAAGAGAAAAATAACAGCAAATTTTGACAAAAGTGCAAGTGATATAATTTGTTTAAGAAAACAGTGTTTATATACTGTATCTTATTATTGCAATTATAGGAGATTGTGACACTAGTAGATGCAGGTATAAATTTTTACATAATATTTATTTAAAATAATTAATTTATAATTTTGGTTAAGGAGCAGTTAAAAGTTCAACTTAACTTTTTGCACGCCTACCCCCGAAAAAAAAATAAGCGTAAGCGATAAGTAGCGATGGCATCTTGAATTAGGGCCCTGTAATTGTAAAAGCTGACAGATTTTTGACCTCCGGCAACAGTTATTTAGTATTAGTATTGTAGCCTGCAGGTATTGTTGGCTACACTCGTTTGCACAATCGTCAATAATGATTGGCGACCTCTGTAGGTCAGTGGTTGAGCGCGTTGGTGCTCGAGCGTGAGGTCGCGGGTTCGAAACCCACCGAGGGAACAAAAAGTTTTTCAAAATGTTCCTGGGTTTTGGCTGTGTATTAAAGGAGAAAGCCCACTCTCCATAGTGTCTCAGGCCCAATGTGGACATCAAAAAATCGCATTAAAAATGAATGTTCTAAAATCTTAATAGTATTAGATATCTGAGAAAAAAACTTAAAACGGCGCCATTATTGTAGATTTTTTTTTTTAACTTTTTGTCTATTTTATTTTCAAGGCCTTTTTCGAATTTTCAATAATTTATATTAGTAAGTTATAATAAGATAGCCCTTGTTGTAGTGCAAGACTTGCAATTATTGCTACCCAGCAATTGTGGCAAACAAGATTATCGCCTGACACCTAAAACATATTAACATAATTGATAAATATTTTCAACAGTAAACCATGATGACGAAATAATAGAAACATTTTATTATAATATTATGATTACCTGCTGCGGTGCAACCCACTGCTGTATGGCACTTAATTCTTCGGGCTCTAAAATACAGTTCTCGGTAACATTATTACCACAACATATACAATGTTTTTCAGACATATCATTTTATGTATGCACAATCAAATAGCGTAATCCTTTAATCCAGGGCTAAGTAATCGTAGAAGGAGAAAACAAAACTAGTAAAACAATGCCAAAGTCGTACGTGAAAAGCCGAAACAAGTTCAGGCGAGAAAGCCAGATTGCGGTGAAAAAATCGAAAACAAAACAAAACGCATCCACATTGAGCATTGCACAAAAATGACATTTCAGTCATCAGTGTTGCCGCTTGTCGCAAAAAAATAAAATCGATAAATCGGTTACGTAAAAAACAATCGATATAATATGATTTTTTATTAATCTTTATCGTATAAAGTAACAAACGTAAACATTGGTTTTAAGATAAATGTTTTCTTTTGATTAATTCTTTACCGAATTACCAACAGTAGCCCGTTATTTGTATTTAACATGAGTATATTTTATTTGTTTATAAATCGATATTCAGATTGATTGATTAGAGTAAAGATATTTTATTATCGGGTAACATTTCACCTCAACGTTTTATTTAGATTCCAAATAATTCAATAAAATTCCTTTTTATATTGAAACATTACTGATTATAGTGGCGGTTATTTGAATATTATCAAAAATCATGTCTCTTTATGGTACATTTCTGGAGAAATTAAGGCTTCTTAAGATGGCTGTCCGCTCTGGGCCTGAAATGGGCTTTCTCCTTTGTGTATAATATAATAAAAATCTTAAATATGTGTATAGCTATAATAATAATAATAATAATAATAATAATAATAATAACAGTCACCGTCTGCCTACTTTATGATACATGTAACCACGTGGTATCTGGCAGACGCCATAGTCCTTCCATAGTCATAGATACCCAGTCCACTAGCACCTCACCCCTATAGCCCATAATCTTTTCTTATAAACATTCCTTGCAATAGTCCTACACTAAAAAGGGATCGTCCTGGCTTCCGTCGCGCGCGCACGTCGTTACGCTGCCCGATCGTTGCGTCTCGTTCGTGACGCGTCCGTGCCGACCACCTTCTTGGAGCAGTTCCAGCACCTCCCGATGGCGTCCGGCAATCCGTGCTTGGTTCATTCGAACCGAGTGCGGATTGTCGCCTTGCCGGGGAGCCGAACTGCCCGCCCGCCCCGCTGCACATCGTAGCGTTGTGGTCACGGGAGGCCAGCCCCATCAAGCGTTCCTGCTGCTTGATGCTACACCGCCGTGCCGTCGCCTCGACCATGGCCTGCCGTGTCCCGTGGCCGCCCTGCTGCCACCTGAGACACCACCGAGCCAGTACCGTGCCTAGCTGTGATGGAGTGGACACCGTTCGCGCCGGGCCCCCGTCGGCATTCTCGTGGGGGGGTTGTGGTAGCCCCCCACCCCAATGTCCGACCGAGACCTGCGACGCGTCCTGGATCCCGCTCATCCAGCCGTGAAGTGCACGGACTCGCCGCAGCGCACACAGCGCTGCCCTGTGGCTTGCGCCTCATGCCGCAGCCACCCACCACCGCCCTCAGGCACCCCGCCTGAGCCCGCCCAACGTCCGGCAGACTCCACTGCCGCACCTACCGCCGTGGAACAATTTCCCGGCCACCGGCGAGCGCCCTCCCGCCGCCGTCAACACCGCAGTCCACCCGGCCTGCACTGCTGCACACCGCAGCCTCACCACCACCTCACCACCACCAGTGCCAACACGGCACCATCGCTGCTGCCCGGCTCCGCCTCGCCGCTTGAGGCGGCCGAGCCCTCCGCGTGCCCGCCTGACGTCTGGCGACTCGCCCTCGCCTGGGTTGAGCCGCGTCCGCCGGCCTCGCCGCGCCGTGCGAACTCGCCCCCTTGCCAGGGGGGGCTGATGTATCCCGGCCCCGCCACGCTGGTGGACAACACTCCCCTCGCCTGGGCTGACTCCCGGTCACGCCGCCGCGCGTGGACCCGCGAAGCCGCCTCGCCGCGTCGCGCAACGGTCCAGCAGCCTCGCAACCGGATTTACATCCCGTACACCGCTCCTTTTTGCTGCAGCAAAGGAGCCTGCGACGGAGCCCCGCGCCAGCCTCTGGACATTCCTGCCATCCGAAGGCTCCTTGAAGGGAAGGAGCCTGTAAGACTGGCGGGAATCCTATGGCGGCCCCGGACGACGTCGCACCTACCGCACGGTCGAGCGCCACCTGCCGCCTGCCGCCCGGCCTCTGGGGAAGGCTGCACGGCCCGCGGGCGCGCACCCGGCGCTCCCAGCAACGCCTCACGGCGTTCACCATTTGGCATCCTTATGCCCCCTTCCCCCTTCATGGCTCCTGGAGCCCCCCCCACTCCCTGGATCGGCTGGGTCCGCGAGTCGGTTTAAAGATCGACTCGTCAAAGTCTAGCCCTTCAGGCAGTCGAACATTAAATAAAGTGTGCTACAGAAGGTTTTTCCCTGCGCCCTGACGCGGGGGTTTTGCCTTCAAAAAAACGTCTTGTCGTTCATTCATTTTGCCCCCACCTTGTTAGGGCTTTGGTCCGCGGGACGATGAGAGGCGTGGGAGGAGTGGAACCACACACGTTCCCCGGTCTCAGGACCGGGGCCTCACACGCCACTTGTCGTCTCGCCATTCAGGAATAAGCCTCTCAAGGCTTCTTTTCCCTTAGCGCCATGGTTTTCCCCTGCGTTCTGCCGCGGGGGGTTTTCCCTAGAAAAACATAAAGTATAATACGGCTCGGTATCTTCAATACCGGGTCCTTCGACCCCACGTAGAGGGGCTCATTAGCCCCTGGTCGTGGTTCCCCCGCTCCCGGCCACTCTGGCCAGGTGAGCGTGTGAAAATCATAGGTAGGTCCTACACTAAGCGGTGGGTCTCCGTGGGCGCACTCCCATGGTGCGTACAGGGAGAGTCGCCGGCTAGTGTCACATTACATTTAAATTAAAATTGTGTAACGGGGCCTCTGCGTGTTGGCTTCGGCCCCACGCATGCCTTCCAAAGGCCCGGGATTTAATTGCCCGTGAGCAAGGAAGCTATACACATACATAATAATAATAATAATAATTTATTTCAGATAAGATCCATAAGTGTTAGCAATTTAATTAGTAACAATTTTTCCTTAATCTATGTTAGTGATGTTAGTAATTATTATTACAATTAAACAAAAATATTACACCTAGATATAGGGGCGTGCTAAGTTATGAAAGTATTAAATATATCTATTATTTATCTGTTGTCTGGTATCTGTAACACAAGTTCTTCGGATACTTAGCATAGGGCCAGATTGACGTGGTGCGAAGCGTCCATAAATGCGAACTTTTCCCGATTAATTAACTTTATTAACTTTCCCACATAATATGTTTGATTGATATAAAGGTGCTGGGGAGCACGCGCGGTGTCTGCTATTTACGAACGCGTACTGAGTGTATGAAGTAAAATACTGTGTAAAAATGCTACGGTGTTATAATATGAGACACCGTACATACTCCCGAGCCGAAAAAATACAAAAATTAGGTTGATTTTAATGGAAATTTACATTTGGTAAATATTGGAGAGGTTCCTTTGTCCCTCATCAAATTATACACACTTCACTCGACTGACGGTCAGTCGTACTCTGCTCTCGCGCACTATACACTACACTAGGCTCTGCTTGCGGCGATACACTGCTAAATATTCTTCTATATTTCTTCCACAGTATAAATGATGTTGCTATGACCATGACTGCAAGCAGTCCGTATGAGATGCTATATTGGTGAACGTCATGGGCTGATATCTGACCGTCTGATGTCTTTAGATGCTTAGTGGCAATTTTTAATTCTTCGACCTGCTCTTCTAAATCGCTAATAGAATTGTTTATTTCAACTTCATTGTTGTCAAAGACTTCTAAATATTGATGGTACGATATGTTGACCATATGATTTATGTTAGGTAATTTGGGAGATAAAATGCCTGACTCCAAGTTGATTTTATTATTGGAATTACTCTGAGAGTACATGGTAAAATCTCTGCCCTTTATAATGCAGTTAGGCTCGATATTCAATATTCCAGCTCCACTCAGCTGATCTGTGCTTACACGATCTGAACAGATAATCCTAACTTGATATGTGTTACAGCAAAAGTAAAAATATTTGGATTCATCTCTTAACTGTATCCACTGGTCTCTACAAGCTGCTTTGCTTACAAGACATTGTTTAGTTTTGGCGTCAATCTTACAAAACTTTTCATCTGCTGGGAGATATTTGATCGGTTTGTTAAGCTGACATAGGTAAGTTTGTTCGTTATTGAAACATAATTGTAATTCAAACGTGGAAAGAGTAAAATAAGAGTCCTTCCCTAAATTAATTGCTACGTAGTCGTCTACCGGGAGGACAGTGATCGCATTTCCTGCTATCTGCTTAGGAATCGAAATGATTTTGTAAATATTATATGCTTCTCTGTTTGTTAATGGAAATGATATTTCAAATATAAAATACTCCTTTAACATTCTTGCTTTGATTCTTAGTAAACTGTAGATGCTCCGTAAGTCTGATTGTACGTTGTCAATGGGTAACGTGATATCCTTTGTCAACTGACTCCCTATGAGTAGTAATTCGTTTTTAATTTGCTCAGGTGTTAATAAATGCATGTTGAATTTGCCATGTGAAATGTCGGTAATAGTGTCCAAAATTGTATCTTGAATTCGTTTTAAGTTCTGAAATAAGTTCATTGCCGTTATAGATGACAATATAAAATTTTGTACATCTACAGTGTGGACAGATTCCGACTTAAGAGAATTAGTAAAATTATACAAATCCATAAGATGCTTGTTTATTGATTTATGCTGAAGCTGAATCGATTGTTCCGTACGTTTCAGTAAGTTGTATTGAGCCTCGACGACCGATGTTTGATTTTGTATCAAGTTATTAATATGATGCTCGTTATGCCTGATAAGTTCAATGTCCTTCTTGTACTGTTCCGCGAATCTCTCGTCTAATACTCCGAACAGATAGTTGGCGGCGTAACCGACACCATTGATAAGCGCGCGGCGCCTTCTGGCACGCGCGTCAAAACGCTGATTTAATAACAAACGATTATAATGATCCAGTTCCTCGAACTCGTGCTGTAATTGTAGAGTTATTGTTAAACAATGGTCATTGTCGGGCATACAAGAACATATTTTATCTGTGTAATTTATGAACTTTTTTGCTGCAGTGAATCCTTCCCAATACGGAGACATATTATAATATGCTATAAGAGTCCATTTGTCCCGAATGACCTTTGCACTGCCGATATGATCAAAATATAGAGACATGTTGCTAGGTAGATTTGTAGCCGCGTAAGTTGTTGTCATTATCGACATAAATAATATGAACGCTATCGCCATAGACATAAAACTTTTCTGCGTGATAGATTTTTTCGGACTTTGTTTAGGTTCCTTAGGTTCTTCCTCGCAGCCGCTGCTCACCGTGTTCGAGAGTGGTAAAACTGACAACTTTACCACTGGCCTTTTGATTATACCGTTCTTGGTTTTAAGAGTTACGGCACGAACCAATCCGTCTTTTCCAGGATGCTGCTCCAATACCCTCCCCATAAGCCATTTGCCGGGGGGTAAATTATCCTCTTGAATCGTGACTAAATCACCGATTTGGATATTATCTTTCTCTCGTAACCATTTGGATCTTACTGATAGCTGAGTCATATACTCGATCTTCCACCTTTTCCATAAGTCGTCATACATTTTAGAGATTAAATACCATCTTGATCTAGCGTCCTGCTCGGTTTCTATGATGTTCAAGTCTGCTTTGCCAACTAAAAAATGTGCCGGAGTTAAATAGTCCAGGTCCTCTGGATCCTCTGTGAGAGCGCAGAGTGGCCTAGAGTTTAGGATAGCTTCAATTTTTGCTAGTAGAGTAGCGTATTCCTCATACGTAAGTTTTTGCTCCCCTACTACCCTTTTCAAATGATGTTTCAAACTTCGTATGTTTCTCTCCCATAAACCAGATGCTTGGCACCATTTTGCTACATTAAAATGCCAAGTGATATTCATATTGGCTATCTCTCCTAAGGTGTTATGATCAAAAATTCTTTCGAATTGCTCCTGCATCAATCTATTTGCTCCTACAAAATTCGTGCCATTATCACTGAATATGTGATGTGGTGTGCCGCGGCGACTAGCCATTCTACTGAGCGCCGCCAAAAATGCTGAACTCGTGAGGTCTGACACGATCTCTAGGTGTACTGCTTTTGTCACCATGCAAATAAATAATGCTATGTACCCTTTCATGGTTTTAATGCCACGCCCTTTATTTGCTTTTACATCAATGTATCCTGTAAAGTCTACACCGGTGTTGTAAAATGCTGGCTTCGGGTTAACACGCGCCGTTGGTAGGTCACCCATGAGCTGCTGACCTAAGGTAGGATTGTGTTTTCGACAGATCACGCACTTTCTTATATGCTTTTTTGTTGCTCTTATTCCACCAATAATCCAAAATTTCTGTCTTAGATTAGCTAACGTAATTCGAGGACCGCCATGGAAAGTTAGTTCGTGTGCTTGCTGAATAAGTAAAATGGTAAGTTGACTTTCGTATGGAATGATAATAGGATGTTTTATTTCAGTGCTGACACTTGCATTTCTGAGACGGCCACCAACTCGTAAAATTCTGTCTTCATCTAAAATCGGATGTAAATTTAAAATGTTGCTTTTCGATGGCAAGGGCTTATTATTTGAAAGTAATTTTATTTCGTCATTAAAGTGCGCCAGCTGTACATTTCTAACAATAAGCATTTTTGCGTATTGTAATTCTCGTAACGTGAGATATGCTTCGTGACGTTGTTTATATTTTATTAGTCGTAATATCCATGCTATTATACGAATAACTCGTGTTATGTTGCTATGCTTATTTAATAGACTGTCAATGATACTTAATGATTGATAATCAGACTGAATTAGAATTTTAACTCATTATCGAGCTCCCAGTGCTGGGCATCGATTGCTGCCCATCTCGACTGCAACTGCTGCAATGTATCTTCAAACTGCCATTTTTCCGTTATTGCCTCTAGGTCTATATTGCTTACTGTTCTAGAAAATGCTTTGAAATTCGTCATCTGCTTACGTAACATCTCTGCTGTTCTGCTGTCGACACCTTGGGAAATCGTCTTTGATACGCGTTCTGCTGATGCTGGTACTGATGGTCCAGGGATGGGTAATGGGCTCGTTCCTCTACTCGGAACTTCAAGTACCTTACCTTCTGGCTGTGCTACCGTTGATGAAGTCGAGATATACTGCTGCAAAGTTGACTTCGTACTCTCGTAGTTTCTGAAAGCCCTATCATATAGACTTCTAATGGGTTCAGAATTTTCGTCTACGAACTCTGCTAATTGCTGTCTGTTTTGCTTAAACTCTTCCCAGTATTCATCAAGGGTTTGTAACTTCCGCTTGACGTAATCTAACGTCCTACGTTCTCGCCCCGTCTTTTTAAAAGACGCGAGCAACTGCTCCATAGCCCCTACTAACTGCTCTTGATTCTCTAAAATATCCTCCATTTTTGTAACTTATTTGCTTAAAGTAAAAAATGGAAAGATCTTACTTGATTGCTCTGGAACTTTTCTGCTGATGCTGCCTTACTGCTCGTGCTCCGGAGAGCGTGATGATCTGCTGACACGATCCTACTGCTTGCTGCTGGCAGCCACGAACCACGCTGTTTTGCTGCTAGAAACTGCTGCTGCTGATCGCCTCCCACTATCACAACTTAGTCCTACACCACTGTTCTGCTACACTGGTGCTACACCACTGTTCTGCTACACTGCTGCTACACCACTGTTCTGCTACACTGCTGCTACACCACTGTTCTGCTACACTGTTCTGCTACACTGATGCTACACCACTGTTCTGCTACACTGTTCTGCTACACCACTGTTCTGCTACACTGATGCTACACCACTGTTCTGCTACACTGCTTGATTTACTACTACTGAACTGTCTGCTAATTTTAAACGACTGCTTTTCTGATAGTCACTGATCACTCCTCACACGCGTATGATCCTGCTTTTGACCAAAACGCGGAAGGTCACTAAGCTCGAAGGACCAAATTTATGTGGGGATTTGGCTAATAAATGCGAACTTTTCCCGATTAATTAACTTTATTAACTTTCCCACATAATATGTTTGATTGATATAAAGGTGCTGGGGAGCACGCGCGGTGTCTGCTATTTACGAACGCGTACTGAGTGTATGAAGTAAAATACTGTGTAAAAATGCTACGGTGTTATAATATGAGACACCGTACAGATATTATTATTATTTATTTATTAGGTAGGTAATAATTTTACAAGAAAACGAGAATGTGCCCCTATGGCAAGATAATATGTAATTACTCTGTACTTTGACATAATAATAATAATAGCTCCCCTAACCGATTTCGGTGTCGGTAGCCGATTTCATTGAAACCAGGCCAGCTACGCAGGAGTTATTTCATACGCCCAAGTGTGTGCGCAATACACAGAAACACTCTCTCTTACTTTTACTCTCATAACCCAGTGGGGCGGTAAACCGACACGACTGGCGAGAGAACAGGCGCAGGACCGACTTTTTACATGCCCATCCGACGCATGGATCATCTTTCTTATCAGACAATCGGGTGATCAGCCTGCATTGTCCTGACCGAACTTGGAATCAACATTTTTTGTTGTTCCAATGCGGGAATTGAACCCACGACCTCCGGCTCGAGAGCGAAGCTCAAAACCACTAGACCACCGAGGCGTTTAAATTAAACGCCTCCGTGGTCTTTGACATAATAGTATCTACGGAACTCAATATATTTTCGGTGGATTTAGAAACATAGATATCTTAATTAAGAATATAACTAGCTATTATGTTTTGTGTGTTGAAATATTTATGAATAAAATATTTAAATTGCATTATTGTGTACATATTGTTTAGTAAAAACATTAACATTTAATTAATTATTGTATAATAAAAATACTATGTGGAAGGCAATCAGTAAAAAAATAGTAGTATATTGTGACTAAATATAAGGGTTAGTAAGGTTTCTTGTGATATTGAAAACTCAAAACTTGAAAATAACAATTTTGATTATTTTTGGTGTACATTGTGTCATAGCTCACAAACAGATGGCCCGATTTTGACCTAGAGTTTATTTTTGTATTTGTGTGTTGTTCATCACCATCAGTTAGCTATATAGCTTCACAATGCTTATTTTCATTTAATTTAAAAATTAGGTTTTACAAATTTTTGCGACTTCACTTTAACTCCGGCGAAGCCAAAAAGAAGAATTTTGGCACACTATGTATTTATCACCGTGTATTAATGTGTATATTAATTGGTCGGTCTTTCAAAAAACGAATTAAAAACAAATATGGCAGAGCTATGTATATGCCGTTCAACCAATCAGCGCGCGAGGTTCATTCCGTCGAATGTCAGTTTATTTTTGACGGTTTCACTTCGATAGCTTATAAACCACCGTACCCTTGTAGTTTCATAAAACCTTCTCATAAAGCAGAGTCTTATTCAACACACTCTGACACTGGCAAATCACCAAGGAGCCATTCCCAAAAAGAAGAAGAAGAAGAAGAACTAACGAAATATAATACGTTAAATTGTAAGTAGTATGTACTTCTTAACATTTTCTCGACATTTTGTAATATCGTTTGGTAGATTATAAAGTAACTATTATAATAAGAGATGTCAAACAGCCATAAAATATGTGCATTTTGTAGTACCAGTGGTACCAATAATACAAGTTATTTATGTACTTAGTATGTGACTAGATTGACCTGGTATGAATACAATAGATGTTATTATTATGTCGTTCGTTCCGTAGTGCCTAATTTACTGATCCGCTATTATGAAAGTGTTTTCAAAAGATTCATAATAGCCTAAATAACATAAACTGTATTAATAATATAGCGTCGTTGATTTTTTAAATTAACATTATTACTTATAACTTATTTCACTCGTTTGCACAATCATTAGAAATTTGAAAGTGCCTAAAAACCTAATTAGCAACACAAAGTTTAACCTACACGAAACGAACACAAAATATATTATATTATCCTGTGCCGAAATCCGTAAGATTACCTAAACCGAAATAAATTATCCCCAAGAACGAAAACAGCGCCGACCATAAAAGGCGAATTAACGAAATATCTCAGTGGCAGTTAATTATAGAAAATAATATGAACTGAACGTGACGAACGAACACAGAAATCAGTTAAGTGTGAGTTTTTATGTCTTTACGAGAAACTAGATGTCCTTGCGGAAACCATACATTTTTACATTTTCCAAATTGGTTCTTTCTCATAATTGCGATGAAATTTTCCAGATCTAGAGTGGAATAAATTGTGGAGTAAAAAATCGGTCTAGCAGTTTCTGAACCTTTATATTATGCAAACAAGTAAACATAATTTTCTTTTGTTAATTATATTATTGAAGTTATTTTAGCAATTTCTCATGAATTGCCTTGTAGTCATGAAAAACAAGTAATTATTCCTTCATACTACCACAAAGTAGAGATACTACTAATATAATGATAATACCTATCAGTGGTTTCTCTCTGCACTTTTTGAGCTGATTCTCTGCATATTGGTGCATGTGGTGGAGTGAGTATAAGAATTTATATGCAGCAGTTTTGCGGGCTTATCTACATTCTACACCAAATCTAAACAACTCAATATTTAATTAATAATATTATATAATATAATAATAAAATATTATATAATATCTATGGACGCTTCACACCACGTCAATCTGGCCCCGTGCTAAGTATCCGAAGAACTTGTGTTACAGGTACCAGAAAACGGAAATATATTTAATACTTTAATAATATACACATATTTAAGATTTTTAATATATTAATACACAAATTTAATACACATCCATGACTTAGGAACATTGAGAGCTTTTTTTGTTCCCTCAGCGGGATTCGAACCCGCTACCTCCGGGTCAAGAGCCAAGCTCTGAACCACTAGACCACGGAGGCGTCGATATTTATTTATGTTGAAAAAAATGTGATCCAATCAACCACCCACTACCCAGTAAATAGTGAAATTCCCGAATAATATTTATTAGTTTTTATTGAAGCGCAAGTAAACTTTTAGTTATTAATATAGAGTTTATATAAAACCGAGGACACAAAATGTCTGCAGATTTCTTCTCGTATTATGTAGATTTAATTCCATTATCTTTATTGCGTATGTGCGTTTATAAGACGTTTTATTGTATGGAAATTACGTCATAAAAGTTTTATTTCGCTATCGGAATATGATAATATGTACATAATATTATAATATTATAATATTATTATTATATATGGTTTCAGCTTAGAAAATCATATAAAAGATTCGGTATGCAGTAAGGTGAGCTAAAATTTTTTTAATGCCCGTGGTGATGTCTCCCGCATTGGTTGGGAAGGGAAACTGGCAAACTTCCTACTCCTCCTTCATTCTTCTGACTAATTTCGTTGGGTCCCAAGACAGACTAGCATATCCCTAGGGAATCACTGAGATCATATCAAAGGGTTTTTGAGGTTGGTTACCACTGTCGGTCCCGGCTACACAAGAAATTATGCTATGGTGGGCCATTTGCCCGTTCAAAAAAAAAGCTAAGAGTTCTAGCTGTTTGCTCGTAAAGAAGTGATAAACGCACAATCTTTCGCCTTTAGGTACCTATTAATAATAATATAATAATATCTATGGACGCTTCACATCACGTCAATCTGGCCTCGTGCTAATTAGTATCCGAACAACTTGTGTTACAGGTACCAGACAACGGAAATATATTTAATACTTTTTATACTATACACATATTTAAGATTTTTATTATAATATACACAAATTTAATACACATCCATGACCCAGGTACATTGAAAACTTTTTTTTAACCTCGGCGGAATTCGAATCGCTCGAGGACTAACGCGCTCAACCACTACGTCACGGAGGTCGTCGATTATTAGTGTGATAATCTTGAACGCAAAATTAGTTTCTCACATTAAGCTAATCAATAGATTTCGTGTTGCTTAACGAAAGAGCTATGCTCAGAGTCGCTTTGTGATAGAATCAGAAATTAGGAAATCCTTATCAGAACCAAAGTAGCCTACATAACCCAGCGCATTAGCTAGTTGATGTGGGCTGGACATATAGCTCGCAGAACTGATGGCCATTTTGTAGAGTTTCTCGAGTGGAGACCTCGGACGGGACGTCGAAGAGTTGCATGACCTCCAAAACGAAACAAAACCTACTGAAGGTCACACAGGGAGTCGGTGGCTGCCAGCCGCGAGTGACCGGTCTTCATCATCACCTCTGTATCATCTCTGTAGCCTATGTCCATCAGCGGACATCCTAGCTGAAACTACGAATCATAAACTATTAACTTGACTAGGTATATATGTCGCAGTCATCTAATTGAAATCGCCATTTCATTGAGTGACTAGCGTTTTTATCGAATGACGACATTATAGTGAAAGACTAAAGGACAACTCCTTATGTTGTTTATTGTAAAGTCTAACGTCTTGACTGAACATCATTTAGTTATTTAACTTAGCGTAGTCGTTTAATTACCTACTTATTGTACACCTAGTTAGGTGACAATTTTTTCTAATTTGCGCTCATATTAACGATATTTTATCGATATCGATGTAACTTTGCAAATTCTACTATAAATATTTCACAGATAAATAATATAACATAAATATGTCCATTTAGTCTAGTTTTGTATGTTTTAACAGCTAAATTAGTAAAACGATGACGTACAGCGTGTTTAAAACTTACTTTCATTATGTCGTTCGTATTCAGTCAGTTTCACTTCAAATTTTTCTTTAACAGTAGCCGGCGGCGACGTAATAATAGATAAATTCATGATGTCACACTATTTTATAACGAGTATCGCACTTTAATGTAGATTTAATGAAAAAAATATCAACACAGTGCTATCAGTGCGAGCTGTTTGACGCCATATTTGTTTTGGTGCCTACTAGCGCCGCAGTGAGAAAAAATTTCAATCACCTGACTGATTTTAATCCGCTAACTAATTGGACGTTGAGTGACGATTGTTCAATCAATGTTCGGCCTAGTCTTTCAATTTAATGTCGTCATTCGATAAAAACGCTAGTCACTCAATGAAATGTCGATTTCAATGACTGCGACATATAGATTTAATAAGGTTACTAAATAAAATATAGTATTTATATCCAAAGTCACTTTGTTGTGTGGTTCACAAAATCACTTTCAATGTTATCACTACAAGACCTCGTTTCCTAAGATTTATAGTTCAGCATCTGTCGTGTCCACATAGCTTCTAATGAAGATATCTTTGTTGGTATTAACGCCATCTATAAATACACGTTTTATTTTGTCTGGGAATTGCGGAGATTTTTTGTTCAACCTGCGTATTAAAAATAGAAGTGTATTTGGTATGTTTTGAATGTTATTTAAAATTCAGAATATGAGGTTTCAGAGCTTGTAAACTAAATGGGTTTTTGGGTATTCTCATTTAAATTATTGGGTTTTTAACTTAAGCGTATACACAAGCCACGTCGTCTGTAGTAGACGCAGTAAGTAGTAGGTCGCATATTTGAATCCCGCCAAAAAAAAATGAGTTTCTGTAGGTTTCTGTATTGTTTCTGTATCCATCATTATCGATTAAGCCTATTCAGAGATTATTATAAAGATGATATAATAATAATATAAATAATAATTAAAAAAAACATTTATTCAACAGTCACAGTAGGTACACTACATTACAAAGTATCAACAATATCGAAAACTAAACTTAATATAAATAGAGATACATTATGTGTATAAGTAGTGGAACACAATCATGATGATGATAAAAAGTATCCTAAGTTACTCCTTATAATTTAAGCTATCTACCAGTGAAAGTCTCGTCAAAATCGGTCCAGCCGTTCTAGAGATTAGCCGGAACAAACAGAAATTCCGACAGACAGACAAAAAAATTCTAAATTGCATTTTCATTTTCAGTACCTATGTTTTAAAATGCATTTAGAAAAACGTTGCTAATTGAATGAAACAAACAGACACTTCAATTTTATTTATTTGTATAGATATAGATTTAAGCATTCGCTTCTCATACAGCACTTCACAAAAAAATTTACAGAAAAACATACAACGCTGATGACATTTACATATTGTACCCGACGCTGTCGATATTGCGTTGGGAAATTTCGCGCTACCCGCATACTATGGCAAACATACTAAAATCGGAGTGGAGAATCTTGTATAATGATAAAAGTTTTTTGTTTAAAAAAGCCCCGAAGAAGCCTGTTCGTGACATCACATGATACGCAGTTTATGCGTGACAACATTAGAGGGAGCTGGCGTAATTGGGGTGTCAAAAGTTATCTGATTTTACTTGCAAAATTCGTGACGATATGAAATTTCAGCCCACATTCGTAAAAAGAATTCGATATGAGTTGTAAAATATTCTCCACTAAATATAGGTCATGTAGAGTTAATCGAATTTGAATATAAATATTGTCACTTGGAAAATTGTGAAATATACAATGTACTCTACATTTATATGTTAGAGGTTGACTACAATGCATTATAAACGTTTAAGTTATTGGAAATTAGTGGGTATAATTTTTTTAGGGATATATAAAAAAATACCGTTCTGCGCCGTTAAGCAGTTATTAAAATAATAAAAATTTACACATTTCATTAATGTTGTTACAGGCCTAAATATTTTTAATATGGGCTAATATTTAATAGCCTCCTTTTATATTTTACTTCAACAAATGTTTACTAACTGACCGACTTAGTGCCGATTTCACCAACACATGTTAATCCTTCATTAATTAACATGTTATTTATCCCTTTCGTATTTCCTGTTAATGAATGAGAAGGCATGGTCTATGAAAGTCCGACAACCGTATCAGACGATGACGGAAACATTGAATAGTTAATCAGTCTAAATAGTAGCAGTGGGGGGAGGGGTTACTGGGCAGGCTAGAAACTGAGCCTAGCGGCTAGTCTAGTGTGCAATATCAACATAATAGAAGCTCAGACTATACAAAAACTATTCGTTAGCCCTGACATTAATAACTAGCTGTGCAAGCGACTTCGTTCACGTGGCTGTCGGAAACACTATCGCAATTATCTTTTGATTGCCTACGTTGGTTTTTGTCATTATGATAATGATAATGTTTATTTCTCACCAATAAATACTTATAACAAAAAACACAAAAGTAATATAGAAAACAAAAAAGTGAGGAATTTGGTGGGCTGATATCTGAACTAGGAGGTTCTAGTGTCTCAAGTAACCAACCCTCCTCTCCACACAGTGTACACTATTCTTTTCTTTTAACACCAAGAAAACATTTAGACACAAATTATTTTTATGGCAGACATTAGAAATAAACCACAATTTGACAAAATATGTTTTACAAAAGTGTGTGTGTGTGTTTGTGTAAGTGAGTGGTGACTATGTTTATTGTGATTATTAAAAAGGAATAATTCTTTCATACATATTTTTTGAGTACCTTAAACTGTGTATGCACCGTACGCAACGAAAATCCTTAAATGTGTATAATTTTCCTCGTTTTTTGCAACATCTCTCACTGACGCTTTGCTCCTATTAGTCGCGACGTAATGTAACTCAAAGCCTTCCTCTATAAATGGGCTAACCAACAAAAAAAAAAACAAATTGGACCAGTAGTTCCTAAAATTAGTGCGTTTAAACAAACAAACTCTTCCGCTTTATAATATTAGTATAGATAACTTAAAAATATTAAATCCCCTCATAATTTCAAAGTTAATAGGTTGGGAAGAGCCATGTTTTCGATTTGGCAATCAATCATCGTCTGTGGTATTCCGATACCTTATGGAGTCGTCCCCCATCTGTTGGACTGTTGCAAACTGGTTACAAAAACTGCAGAAGCTGTTATTATTTTTGTTTGGTTTCGAGACCTGGAGCATGGTATCATCAATAATAATTATTTATTTTAAAGCCTAAAGCATGATGCTTCAATTAAGTCATTATTAAATTATTTTGTAAATATATCCTAAGGCTTAAATGCTGAATTTATTTTAATATAATAAAGTGTGTTGTGAATGATTGTGATATAAAAATATCGATCTAAAAATTTTATCTTCGAAAAAATTAATTAGGTCAAAGCACAGAGTAGATAATATAAGTCAAAGATAAGAAGGTTATAGGTATTTAAAAGTTTAAAATAAGTTCAATACTTCGACGTGCCAAATCTCCAAATAAAAATTATTTCGGAATTTATAGTATTGCGTTATTTGTAACCATTCCTACCTACATTTTGTAGTTTTCCTAAAAGAGTTTCAAAATATGATACTTCCTGAAATATGATGCATGGTGCATAATCGTGTATATTTCTACAAAAATTGCGTATTTTCGTGCGGGATTGTTTAGGAAAAGATTCAGTAAACTGACAAACCATCTCATTACTGAGCTCCGCTAACTGCTCAAATCGACATAACGACGTCATTACCGATACCCTAAAAGGTAAAGGAACACGAATTCAACGTGCTCCGGTTAATCAGAGAACAAATAACCGCTAGTGTTGTGATTTCGTTATTAAAACTATCGACATTATAAACTAGAACTATTGCTACCATTAAAAGCATTGGTACTCGTATTACAGCTCTGTGGCCTTACTTTTCAAACTGATTCAATTTTGATTCAGATTTGATCGTGCCGCGTACTTCCCAATAAATTGACGTTTGTTTATTTTGACTCTAAGTCGATTGATCGTGAGTACAAAAAGTTACGATGTAACGATTTTCTTTATCCTGGTAATTTCCAAAGTAATCCAAATAAAATACTAAACGCCGTTGATATCGAACTGATTCTATTATCGATTGTATCGAATTCTATGCTGTATATATCTTAAGGACTACGATAGCTAGAAAATTGAAATTTTGAAAAAACGAATAATGTTCGCGGAAACGCTGCTGCTCATTTCCGGAAATATATATATTCCCACTGTCACCTATTACGACAACCACGGAAAAGATTGTTAATAGGGAATTTGGAAGAATTTCTCCGGATAGTCACAGTGGTACATCGAAATAAAGATTGTCCGTGTAATTCAGAGTCTTATAAGTTTATGCACACATGAATTTTTGTGAAAAGTCATACAAACTTAGATAAATCAATTTCGTAATATCGATAGTTATTTCAACATCACTATATACAACGGGGCCTCTAACCGTGTGAACTGGCGGCATTTTCAAACGGTACACTAATTTCAATTGGCGAAAAATCGTGCTAATTGTTGACAGCATTTTATGAGTTCAGATATTGAGCACTCAGAGATGAATCAGTGAGGCTTCATAGATCTAACATTTGAGTAAAGAAATATTTCACACTGGTATATTCCCATAACCTACCTGCCTATTTTCAAAGTTATTCATACAACTTTCAGGATACTGTTTTTTACCAAAATATAATAATCGCCCATTATATTTGGTACATGTGGTCAATTCTTATGGCATATAATATTATCATTCATCTAACAATTGTACTTGACAAAGATAATAATAATAATATCTATACTAATATTATAAAGCGTTGTTTGTTCAAACGCGCTAATCTCAGGAACTACTGGTATGATTTGAGAAAATATTTTTTTGTCTGATAGTCTATTTATAGAGGCAGCCTTTAGGTTATATAACATTACGCTGGGACTAATAGGAGCGAAGGTCAGTGAGAAATGTTGCAAAAACGGGGAAAATTATTCACATTTGGGACTTTCATTGCGAGCGCTGCATCAACGGTTTAAGTCGCTTTAAAAAACATACGAACGAAGTCGTAGGCACAGCTAGTAATGATATATTTAGTATTTTATTTTCAGAAAAATAGTGGCACATGCAGGTATTTACAGTAGGCGTGCCACTAAAAAAATATCAAATCATTTTGTTAAACGGTTTTAGCATTAATGAAACCAAACATTAAACTAGGACATAGCAAAGTTTATTACGTAGAAAGTCATACATACATGTGTTTTTACGATCAACTTTCATAGCTCAAAGTGGACAAAATGCAAAATAGCCGGCATAGGACGGGAAGTTAAAAAGACTCATACATCATTCATAGGCATGTGTTGACTCAGATCGGTGACCTTTGAAGTACGTTTGTGACTGTAACATAAACCGACATCGGTGTAACTGCTGATACTGACGGCTAAATTGAAATGCAAAATCTTTATTGCGATGTAAAAAGCTTCCAAAATACGCAGCTGTATGGGAAATAGTCATTATGCAATGTTTCTAGACAGAAATTCACGCCCGGTTTCTGAAAGGCTGATCAAATTAATCAATTGATAAAATCAGCTAATCTGAACGCTCATTGGTGAAAACAGTGACTGCGAAGTGATGTTCTCCAATCAGCGTTCAGAAAGCGGACGTAAGTGTTTTAAATATTATATTAAAACAATATAAGGATTGAATGCTAAAATATCAGATATCCAAAATGATAACATAATAGATAACATAGTGATTAATTTCATCTTATCAATATGGCCGAATATAGACCTTTGTTTTCACAATATCTCTGAAGGCCATTAATGATTTATGCGATGAGAGTGTCAGCTTTTGCTTTATGCAATATTAATAACCCGATATTATGATATAGCTCAAAGCCGTTGTGCACTAAACACAGATTTAATAACCGTTAACGCGGCTCGCACACGCGAATCGGTAAAGCCAAAATCACTAAATGGTGTTATTGTATCTTCTATATTTGTATATTGAGTTGGCTGTTAGCGTGCGCACACACTGTACGGAAATTCCGGAATGGAAACAAAAAAAAAATATGTTTAGGTTGAAACGTTAAGTGGAACACGCCAATTTGTCAGCTGCATATAAGAACTAAGAAGAAATTAGTTGATCTGAATCAGCTATATTTTATTCTGACAGTTAGTCCACCAATCGAAGGATTTCGTGTACCAATTTTGCCGTCAACCGGTGCTGCATGCTAGAAATTCTCTTGTGAATTCCATCTCTAGTGTTCTCCAAAACCTCTCCATTTAAATATTTTTCTCTACTTACTCTTGTCCCGCCTAAACAAGTCTTCACGGTCGAATTGACTAAACGGACGTTTCATCAATTAAGGCCGTGTTTCACCAAGCAATGTAAAAGTTAACGACATGTTAAAATACCATGCCATCTCATTCATTGACAGGAAATACGAGAGGGATAACATGATATTTAACATGGCGTTAACTTTAACATTGCTTGGTGAAACACGGCCTAAAGTTACTAAACATAGCTATGCTGTTGCTGGTATTTCATAATAGAAATCAAAATTAAAGTTATTATACATGATGTTGTACTTGTTACATATACAATTTTACCTTCCATAGTACTCCATATTTCTCCTACATAGCCTGTGTACACTGTACAGCCTATATTAAAAACTAAGGATACCGCATGTTTGCTGGCCTCAGGCTGAAGGGGGACCGGATATTTCCCGTAAGATCTGCAAAACCAATTCATCAAATATGTATGAAAGTGCATACAAGGCCTTACAATCCCTTCTCTAAAAACATAGGTACTATTTTCGTTTCGTGTATTCAGGTTGTTATAAAATGTTAATATCGTATACAATATACTGAATTTTTTTCTATAACCAAAGTAAGACTGCACAATGTATTGTTATTTATTTCTTTAACTACAGTATGTAATTTACAAATTACAATACATTGCTGAACTAGAACTATTACTGTTGTTATTAGAAGCTAATAAAGAAAGATTGAAGAAAAAATATTTAATTAACGTTTCAGTATTTGGCCGATTGAGTACGATTTGTAACTTGTTTAATATGAAAGACTAAGCAGAGACAATTGATAACTGCGTATCCGTAATGTTATCGAGAGCCAAATGTAGCTGTCATAATATTCATACAACTCTCATAGATATTGTTACAAATTACGAATACGTGCTTGTCAATTGTTCATTTATTCCTCTGGTTTGATTTGCAACTCGATCTCTGTTCATAAACTAATACAAAAAAATAAATAGTAAAGAATATAATTCATAATATCATATCACTCGTGCTTAGTGCAACCATACACTTTACTCCTGTCTTTCAATCGACACGACGCTGCAGGGTTAATCCAATTTGCAGTTCGTCCATATACATACTCAATTGTCATGCCAAACCATGCTCATGCACGGTTGGTTAACTGGCATGGCATTGCCGATTGGACGTATGTGGCTATCCTTGACAGTACAGTACTTCAACAGAGCTGATATACCTTGGACAGTATAAAATATACTCTAACGCAGAAGAAACTCGCACCACCAACATAATATCATTCACTTCATGAGCAACATGCGGCTCGGGTCGGAACTACAACTCGAAAGAGTCACAACTCACAATAGATCCAATTGGGTCGCAGTGACGTCAGAGCTTTCCAGGACTAGCCTTTAAATAAACAAATTGGCGAAACTTATACAATCAAAATTCCGTTTTGGTTTCTGGCGAAAAATCATATATTTTAACCGACTTCCGAAAAAGGAGCTGTTTCTCAATTCGGCCTGTTTTTTAGCTATTCCATTCGTAGTTCGTACCTAATTGTGTAATATTGAAAGCTAAATTAATTAAAAATAATATCGTGTTAGTACGCAATATGCATACCGCAGTAGAATTTTTTTTTTAATAAACAACAGCGTTATTAATATTTTCTGCTTATGAAACACAAAAAGATCGCAGCAATTACAATAAAATAAAAACAAATGAAAAGAAGTTTATACTGAAAGTGAATTCGAGGTGAGTTTATTGCGTTTTTCAAAACTGAACCTTGCTACGAAAGCGTAGGATTGAAATTACAATGCTCGGCTTTACCGCGGATTTGCCTGTCGTTGAATGAAGCCCTGGGCGCAATTCTCACTCCATTGTGTAAGGACCTGCCGTAATAATGCACGGGGCCAAATATTAGCACAAGCCCAGACAGCCCGGATAAAAGGAAAAACCAGACTCGAACTGAATTTATACTTTTTCAAACTCATTTCGCCGTTTCGAGTATTTGAATTTATGTAACCGACTTTTTGTGAATTTATAACATGTGAAATTAACAAGAGGATTAAAATATTGTGTTACTTTTCGTTCTTAGAAGGCGGTTTTTATCCTAACATAATACTGTCTTTCTCATTTTCAAAATGTATCTCTTTATATTTTTTTTTTTTGTCAAAAACTAAAAAAAATATTTTGAACTTTTTACCATGTCGCCAGAATAACGAAAAAACAAAAAACATGTAAAAAAAAATACATTTCTAGAACGAGAAAAGTTAGTATAATCATATCCCAAAGTGACTGTTCTTTTTACACTCGTTCATATTGTTTGTATGTATTCAATAAAACCTTATTATAATATGTAGATACTGGACATACAGTTTCGTATCTATAAATTTTATAGTGCCTAGTTTCTCTTAGCTTAGTCATACAGACATGTAGACGTGCTATTAAATTTTATTATGTCTACGCCTCAGATTGTAAAACGATTAGCAGAGAGAGTGCACTGTACATGTGGATAAAGGTAACTAAATTAAATACAATTATTATAATAAAAAAAAATACTAACTACTACTTTTTAGTTGTAGAAATCGGTATTTTTCAACTGAGTTTTAACTTTAGTGCCTCTAAAGTAAACTACAGTAGGATAAAACTGTTTATCTATTTGGTCATACTTCATTTTTATAACACTAGCTCCTTTTTATCCGACTTCCAAAAAAGGAGGAAGTTTCTCAATTCGACTAGAATGGGTGTAAAAAGAGCAGTCACTATAACTTTGGGATATTATTATGCGACCTTTTCTCATTCTAGAAATGTATTTTTTTTTTTACAAAAATTGAAAAAAATATATTTTGGCTTTATTATTATTTTTGCGACAAAAAAATGAGAAATGGTAAAAAGAAAAAAATTTTTTTTTTTACTTTTTGACATAAGAAAAAAAAAATACATTTCCGAAATGAGGAATTTTTGAAAAAAAATCGTATCTCAAAGCTATAGTCTGCTGCTGCTCTTTTTACACACTGTATTATGTTTTTGCATCCATGTATAATCTATATCACAAAATGAAACTGTTCATAAGTAAATCATTGAGAACCTTTTTTTTTGGAAGTTGGTTAAAAACTTTAAATTCCCGAAAGTCATTAAAAGTAGTCTTGTACCTAGTAGAAAGTAGATCTATAGGGAATCGTCGTTTTACATTAAAATTTTATTCGCTTTTGATTTTGTATTTGCTTAAATGGCTACAATTAGAATATCGGTGTACTATTATATCTGTAAAGTCTTACGACTTATAATACCTTACAATAATTCCAGGACTAGGTATGATCTTATCAAGTACCTAAAAAAATCTCATGCACCCAAACCAACCAGAGTCCAAACAATTTGGGTGCACTGTCCGGAAGTTATTCCAGAATAGCCCCCTCGATTCATTTCGTAGAAGAGGGTCAAGTTATTAAATAAATTGAGTTTGAGCGATGAAGTTTCAAATATCGATTACTACCTTATTGGAAGTCATTTTTAAATAAAACGGCGCACCATCTGGCGTCCCTCGCAACTATTGACTTAATTTTACAGGAATTTCTCAATTTGTTTTTAAAGTTGAAGGGCCGCTGCATTTAATGTGGCATTATGAAAAATTTATTCCTACCGTTTGTTTATAAGCTGCAGTATTTTCGACAAATATGAAAAAATCATTTTTAAATGAGCGGCTTTTTGTACAACTATCTTGGGTCGTTAGTTAGACTTTTCTGACAATTATGATAACTTACTACATATACAATACTTAATTCACTCAAAATAAGTTATATTATTCACTCCTTATTAACCTATTTTTAAATCGTGACCTACTTTTATCATTACCATACAGGCATTATAATGAAAAGAAAATAAAAAATCCAAAGCAAGGCAGTTAATAAAATAGAAGTTCTCTAGGGATGCCACTTAATAACTTTTCGCACAGATATTCAGATGCAATGTTTCTAAAAGATAGTACTATAACAAGTAATAATAATTATATCGATAATCATACAATTGTTTTAAAGAGGCTATTCAAGACTACTGAACATACAAAGTATGAGGGTGACTTTTTCATAAACGCTAGCAGCCCTAGCTGTGCAACTGAAAAGCGTAGTCTAAACAATTCACGGGAGATTGCAGCATCCGAGTACTGAGATGACATCAGATTAAACATTGCAAGCGTTTTTCCTCGTCCCATTAAAGATATACCAAGCTGTCGAGTTTATTTACTGTTGCTATATGCGGCACATTGTTTTTAATTTTTACCTTTTGGTGCGTTGAGGTATTCTAGTTTTATATCCTTAAGGGTGCAGTCAGACGAGGTTTTTCACGCAATTCTTCATTCTATTCACACACAACGAATTGCCTTATCTTTCAACCTACATTTAAATGCTAAACTCCGACAGATACTCGTCAGTCTCTAAACCATAGAAAAAAAGATATAGGCTAGTTACGACTGCTGACAAAATATTAGATATATATGTCGCAGTCATCTGATTGAATCTGCTTATTTAATTGAATGACTAGCGTGGAAACTTAATGGCGTCAAACAGCTCGTACAGATAGCAATGTGTTGATATATTTTTTTAGTACTCATTCGGAAATTTTGAAGTTTAAAACTAAAATATTAAATGGATGTCCTAGTCTCGGATTCTAAAATTTGTTGGTAAAAACAGGATTCAATGAACACGCTAGTGATTCAATTAAATAGCGGATTCAACCAGATGGCTGCGACATATATGTACCAAAACTTACAGAAACCAATAATGTAAACATACTTAAAGTTTGAGTGGATCTGAGTGCAGGTAAACTGATTGGAAAATACTGCAATGTCTTTTCAATGCTAAATGACAATTAGTTGATTGAAGAAAAGAATATATTACTGGTTAGTTTCAGTAAAATTGATACCGTTTGAATATAATATCACAGGTTTATTCTAAAGGAGAGCGTAGTTGTCAGTTTAATTGCTCTATAATTGTGACTTTTACAAACAGAAACGATACCTTCTTAATATTTGTGTTCTTACAATAAATTCATGGTAAACCTGGACTAAGCGCATTCTGCAACATATTTAGAAGTGTATTCACAATAAACATATTATGGCATGTAACATACAAACCTAGATAAATTTAAAAAGAAGAAAAAGTGTAATTACGTACTTAATTTCGCATCACGAACCTGTTATTGACTTTGCAAAGCACCTAATTAGGCCTTCAATAAACTCTGTCAAATAGAATGTTTGTAGGAACTCCGAACGTAAAGTCTTTTGTTTAATGTGTTGCTTTCACTGCAAAAATGTGGAGCAAATGGCGTCGTGATTTTAACGTTTTAGAAGCGCCCATTGTTGTACTTTTATAATGAAATGTTTCTAGTTTTTTCGATTTATTTCGCAATTATGGCGCAAAATGCTGTACGTTTTCATGATAAACTTCGGTTAAAATTTAACATCAAAACCTGAAAATTGTTTTGAACTCTGGTAAATTTCTTTGGTTTTAAATAAAATCCATCTTCGTTGTATAAATCTAGCATTGACCCTATAAACAGAAATAGTTCATCGATATCATATTTATTACAAAAGTCTTTTATAATATAACGAGCAGCGAACATCTTAATAGTTAGCATCGCATCAAAGATTTAACGAAGTCTTTATAACAATTTTGGCTCTATTCCAGAGTGGATAACGAAGCTCTTTCGTAGATGATTGATCGTGGCCAGTGGCAACACGTTGGAACCCTTTGATTGAGCGTAGGTTTTTGTGTTTGATCAACTAACCGATGGTTTGGCTGATTGGCCGCCTTCAACGTTAATTCTTAAACAAGACTATTGTGCTTCATTTCCGAGTGTGAAATACTGCGATTGGGAGCAACGAGCACTCGAATGTAGGATATTCTAATGAATTTAAAGTTTCAATTAGATACGTACAATGAGGCTTTGGTGAAATCAATCATCAATTTTTTCCTAATATGTATTATTATATGCCTAAGTTAGTGTTTTTATTGTTAACCTTTGGCTGTGTTATGTTCCTTTATGTGTTTAATAAAGGGATTTTTTTTAATTTTTTTATTATGTAGTAAAATCATGTGCTCATATTTTCTGTATGTAATTTATTTTCCTAAAACTTACACAATACACTATATAGCTATAACTATTTGTCTCATGTTTTATAATAAATAAATTTTATGCTATTTGCATATACATATAACAGTAACATTATTATGTTTACTCCGGAACAGTCTATTATTTGCCCAATACTCAAGCACAATCTTTTCTTTCTTATATATAACATGAATTGCTGTTCTATAGTCTCGCTAAAACAACAGAACGGCTAAACCGATTCTTTTTAGTCTCGAAATATTCATGGAAGTCCAGGGAAGGTTTAAACGGCTTGTATGCTGAACAAAGTGGGCACGGGTCAGCTGGTTATTTATAGGTAGAGTAAAAACATGTACGATTTAAACTACTTGTAAGTTGAAAACATTTTGTTTTTATTATAAACGTAAATCTATCATCTCATTCTATGGAATCGTTGATAGATTTCATAAAGATTAACGTCATGTGAGAAGTTTTAAGAATTGCGAATTTTATGATTCGCTCCATTTGCTCACTCATTTTAACGACCGTGTGTAGTGCGAGTTTCAAGTGGCAGCAATAATCGTCTCAATAAATCATACTTATTATGAGTCGAGCAAAGCGTAAAAATATTCAGCGGACTCGTGTTAGTTCAATTACTATGTCTGCCAAGATCATTTTCTTTGACCTAGAAGAAAGCAATAAAAAATTAATTAAAAATAACGACGAGGGATTCTCATGAGTCATGTATATATATTTGTGCTTCTTTTTAGATGATAACAAAAAGTATACTGAATTCCTAATAAGATCAATCCCGAATATCGCTATCGAAGATTTCTTGCAATGTGAATATTGTTATAAAAGTATGGGTTAAAAGTAGAAAAATGACTGTACCTATCAATTTAGATAATTCAATAATTCTAATATTCATATAATGTATAACTTGTAAAACAATAGATAAAATAACAAAAAAAACTTAACGTAACCTAATATTGAGAGCGCAAAACTACTCCTATAACTGTGGCCTGCACTACCAACTTTTTAATTCAGACCTTCTGAAGACTAATAATATAATAATAATAATAATATCTATGGACGCTTCACACCACGTCAATCTGGCTCCGTGCTAAGTATCCGAAGAAATTGTGACAACGGAAATATATTTAATACTTTTATACTACACACATATTTAAGATTTTTACTATACACAAATTTAATACACATCTATAACCCAGGAACATTGAAAACTTTTTGTTCCCTCGGCGGGATTCGAACCCGCGACCTCTCGCTACGGAGGTCGTCAAATATAGATCCACTTCAATTCACAATATGGAAAGAGCTTAAGTATATAATTTAGTGTCGTATAATTTAGTTCCCTCCTATTCAATAATTAAACCAACATCTGAGTAAAATCTGAAACAGGATTTTATTCATTTTTTGAAATCACAATAAAAATGTCTTCAGAAGGTCTGAATTAAAAAGTTGGTAACTTTTTAATTCAGACCTTCTGAAGACTAATAATATAATAATAATAATAATATCTATGGACGCTTCACACCACGTCAATCTGGCTCCGTGCTAAGTATCCGAAGAAATTGTGACAACGGAAATATATTTAATACTTTTATACTACACACATATTTAAGATTTTTATTATACACAAATTTAATACACATCTATAACCCAGGAACATTGAAAACTTTTTGTTCCCTCGGCGGGATTCGAACCCGCGACCTCTCGCTACGGAGGTCGTCAAATATAGATCCACTTCAATTCACAATATGGAAAGAGCTTAAGTATATAATTTAGTGTCGTATAATTTAGTTCCCTCCTATTCAATAATTAAACCAACATCTGAGTAAAATCTGAAACAGGATTTTATTCATTTTTTGAAATCACAATAAAAATGTCAGTAAAATCAATAGCAAACAATGGGTGTTTCACAGAGTTAGCTTTGGGCATTCGAGCTGGATTTGTTTGGATTTGACAAACAAACAGACACGTTAGGTATTGTTCCCCAAATACCAATTTTACGTTTTATGCCTGTACAAGGTTTTAATTTACGGAAGGTTGTTTTTTAGATAGATACTTTTATTTGCTCAAATAAGGTACAATATTGAGATTTTACAAAAAATATATATTATATTTATGCTTATTACCACGCGCCACATAAAAAAGTGGCCTGCAAATGTTATTAAAAGACATTAATTAAAAACATTTTGAATATTAAAACACACAAACACATAATGTTTAATGAATCAACATTCTGAGTTTATGGAGTTCTTGAATTAAGACGCTTAGAAAACGATACGAAACTACATTTAGGTACGCCAAAACATTTTAATACTGCAGGCGCAGATACTGAAATTAAAATATTTTGGAATACATAACACTTCTTAAATAATGTCTATGTTAGATGTTTGAATTGAGTTTGTAGGTACTTTAAAACAATATCCTTTTACTGTGGATTATTATTCAATCTATATTGCCCTAATAGTAATCTATATAGTAAACAACCATCGTTAAACTAATGGGTGACCTACTTAGCGTTGTTAGAGTTAATTTCTTAATTGTCTTTTTATTGGCCTGCAGAGATTGTTATACGATGACGCCATCCTGATAATAGCTCCCCTCACCGATTTCGGTGTCGGTAGCCGATTTCATTGAAACCAGGCCAGCTACTCAGGAGTTATTTTATAGTGCCCAAGTGTGTGCGCAATACACAGAAGCACTCTTTCTTCCTTTTACTCTCATAACCCAGTGGCACGGCCATACTGATGTCGCCTATGCACCTTTTCTTATCAGCAATGCTTTTATCCTTTTTATCTTCATTATAGTATAATTCATACCTGGAAGTAACTCATAACTGGAAGTAGTTTACTTTTTTAAATAAACTAGGTCCATTCCAATCCACTAAAGGATAAAAACGTGGAACATGTATTTGTAGGTGCATTTGCATGGCGTCGCATTACCACATGACACCAACAATCACTATCTCACTTGCCGTATAAGATGTTTATTTCACAAAAGAATTGGACACTTACGCATCAGACACAAGGAACATATTCCTATGTACATAAATATTTGCAAAGCACCATCATGTCGTGCCAGATATATTCTGATCAGACATGAGGAATAGACTACTTTTGAGTCAGTTTGATGCAGTGGTGTATCATGATTTACTCGGTGCTATTGTGACACGGACAATTTATGGTTCGCCTCGAACTAACGGTATCACTTTGTATGAGTAGCATCGATTCTTCTTGTACATAATACATGCGAGAATTATTATATTATTACAAATATGTCCAAGTGTATTAAATTTAAAGTTAAAAAAACAATGATAAGACTGAATCTAATTGCCATAAAGTTAGGTACCTAAAGACTATTAATCATCTTTAGGATACTCCTTCTTTGAAAACATTATTAGTCATACCAAATTTTAACATTAAAGGCCCCGAACATACAATCATACATTCGAAAGGAAAGAAAAATGGAGAAGTCAAATTATTAAAATCGATTCCGGATTCCAAGTGCGTTCACATCGACCCTTGCGAGACGCAGCATAAAGATGATTTGTTTAAAATACTGCGAGAGCTGCGTGATGTATATCACGGCGTATATTGGAATAATGATCCCGCCTTGCACCGCATTCAATGGCATTTTGCATACAATATGGTAGATGGATTTATATTAAAATATGGCCAACGTCAGTGCCGGTTGCTCAAAATAAATTATTCATTGCACACAGTCAATTCTCGAGATAAACAGTAAGTGTATCAAAACGGTCGCATCGCAAATATTCAGATTACATATTATTGTTCTCGGTTCGTTGATAATTAGATCGCCCACGAAAGGAAGCTGCGATTTTATCGCTAAGTAGCTACGAACTTAATAAATTAGATGCAAGTTATCCGAGCTTGTATTATACGCTTGAAGTTTATTAAAATAAATTGCCGGAGTATCACATTCATTGTCTTAATTATGTGCTGAATAGAAAGGATTTTGTATATTAATATTTCACAGCGTAACTTTAGGAATCTTTAGTATATCTTAAGATGAATAATATCATGATCTAGCACCTTTTAGTGAAAAGTTTGATTTGATTTAATTAATTTGGATATTGGATTTAGTTATGTGTTGACTGTTAGAGATGAGAATTAAGTGTTGAAATTTAAAGTACATTCCTTATAATATAAACTGCATCGCAAAAACACTAAAAAAGAAAATACTGACAAAAATAAATATCGCGTAAAACAAATTTACAAGAGTGTCGGTGCTTTTACTCGTCGTTTCTTGAGTTCATTAAATACATTCCAAAGTATGTTCAATGTTCATGTTTGTTAAGCTATAACAAGTATAACTTCAAACAAAATAACTGCGATCAAACAGCCGACAAAGATCAACGGAAAGACCACATCCTGTATATTGCTAAGACTGTTTAGTTTTTAAACTATAATATCAATAGGTATCTAGAAAATCCAATAGACCTTGTTGTAGAAACTAAAACCAGATTTTGAGAATATGATAACATTTAGATAGAAGAGGTGTATTAATTTGTTAATAATTAATAAGTACATTAGCTTTAACAGCATAAAAATGCATATTCCTCCGTTCATGCAATTGTCGTAAAACAGTACTAAAAGTTTTAATATACAAGACGTAGTTAGTATCAACTTGATGTAAATACCCACAAGTAGTAGATCCACTTAAAAGTTGCAATCATAAGCCAAGCTCTCCAAGCACTAAAGCCTAAATCATACAACGATAGAAGTTATAAGTAACTTATTTTTTCTTTAACCAACAAGCAAAGCCAGGATGAAATTGGCTTATATAAATTACAAGAGCCTGCAAAACAAACTCTCCTTTGTTGTGGTTCTTCGCAAAGGTTTTAGTGGATATAAATCCCTCATAATCCAGCCTCAGTATCAGAGGCATCGAGATTTTTTGAAGATTTCCCCGGAGTCGACAAAGAAAAACAAAGAAAGGGTAGGAAGGTAATTTTACGTATGTCAAATTAAATACTTAGAGGTCGTAAATTGTTTTGTATTACAGAGTTTTTATCCAGGTGTATATAGGGGGCTTCCTAAGGAATATACTTTTGGTACGATCTTTTTAGAGAGACAGAAGATGAAACATTTTTTCGTTTATATAAATAATGATAATAATATCAGAAAAATGTCATGGTGGCTTAACACACAAATATAGCATATATATACCAATGAAGTAAAGTTTAAAACTTCTATTAATTTCGAACTACTTATTTGAAATATTTAATTATAGAAAACATTATCGCAATTAAAACACATTGTCGGCTAAAATAAATCGCGTACATGGAATAACAGTCTTTTTGCCATTCCCGGCGCAAGAATATATTGTTAACTAACAAATTGGTCGAGCTGTGATAGATGACTCCGCGACGTGGCGGGAAACAAAGGGTAGAGTGTTAGCGCAATCACACTGCCTATTCACTGATACAATGATATAAGATACATGGATATGCCAGGATTTTATTATGTCTCCTAAATTCTATGAAAATGTTACTGACTCTAACCTAAAACATAACCTCTAACATAAAAATAATCAAACACTGAGTAGAGTCTTTCAGAAATCGAAAATATTTAGTTTCAGTTTTCAAACGTACCAATAGTATAGTTTGTTTGTATAATATTATATAAGAGACAGAGATATATGTTTTGTTGTCCACTTAAAATACAGTTGGGTTTTTTTTATAGATAGTTGTATGGATCTTGTTTTACTCACTTCACTTTCCCACCGACGAATTGCAGTTTACTGGGCAGTTATTTTTTGTTTTTTTTTTAATCATTGATCGTAAAGTGACCGTTGGTGCAGGTATTTTATTACTGTTATTAAAATATTTTGCGTTGCTATTATCACGAGTAGGTATTTGTGATCAGTCACATCACCAAGACCAAAATACATTAACATAATATTATGAATATTTAATAAAATAATGAAACATATCCACTATACATATGAACCTTGACGTAAACGCTGGCAGAACTCATTCAGCCAATTAGGGATAGAGTTGCGACCAATCATCGTTTGACACAAGTCGAATTCGATTTGATTCGATTGGTAATAAATCGAGGCCATCGTCTTCTTTATCTACATTTTCATCTATTACAAGTGATCGAATGATATTCATATCGATTTCTATCATCATTATAACGACATCTATTTTTTATGATATTTTATTCGAATATAAAATTTACAAATACGTTTCTTATTTAAATAAAATAATTTAAAATTTATTGTCACTAAAACTCTAATTTAATCATGTAAATAAAAGAATTTATCTAAATAAGGACTTTAAAATGTTTTAAATAATTTAAAAATGTGTAACTAGTCTGATTTAAGCAAATTTAGTTTGTTTTAGAATCAATTTCTAAATCCAATTTGTTAGCGAGAAACTCGCACCTTTAGGTTCAAGCGTAATTTTAAAACATTACTATTGCTCAGGACTAAAATAATATTAGCATGATCCATCATTCTCCATCATTTATTGTGTATACGAATGGCAGCAGATTATTTACATAAAATTTATGAGCTCGGGCTAACCATCTGACCTTGCTCTTCGAAAAACCTTTATGAGCTAATAAGCAAAAAATACACCGTCATGCCTGTCAATCACTCACATCTTTTATTTGTAAGCAAATTGCAATATACCGTAGTTATGGACTAGAATGGAAATAAATCGAATATGGAAAAGATAGGATGATAGCTTTGGATGTAAAAGTATTATGGACGAAGTAAATTGGCGACTTTTGAAGCCTTAGAAATAAAGTTAAATATTATGTAGAAATACGTATTTTTTTTCATAGAAGGAATAAGACCTAATTCTGGATATTGGGTGCTATTTTTACCGTTATTACAATTCCTGGTCTAGGGATTGGCCCTCGACTCGGAAATTTGGGACGACTAAAAATTTTGTTTTCAAGTTTAGTTTGGACAATGCAGGCTGATCACCTGATCTGACATAAAAGATGATCAATGCGTAGGATGGACATGTAAAAAGTTGTCATTGGTCTCTTCTCTTGCAAGTCGGTTAACCGTCCTGCTGGGTTAAAATAGTAAAAGGAAGAGACAGTGTCCTTGTGTATTGAACACGTTTAAGATTTATTTTATTTTTTATCAAATGTTTTTGGAATGGACTGTCCTTATGCCTATATGCATTTTTTATTAATTAGATTTGTTTTTGCATCAAAAATACATTTTACTATACTAAAAATAAATATTATGCTAAGTTATCCATTTTATTATATACACGGACTTTTTTTTATTAATTTATATATATTTTTTTTTTTTCATTTCGATCTTTCGTCATTCGTACCCGTTTAGTCCCGATTTCACCAACGCATGTTAGTGTTAACGGCTTGTTAAATTACCATGCCATC
The DNA here is from genome assembly GCA_905187575.2 of Celastrina argiolus. Lineage (NCBI taxonomy): Eukaryota > Metazoa > Arthropoda > Insecta > Lepidoptera > Lycaenidae > Celastrina > Celastrina argiolus. Next base: position 12,124,073 of record LR994589.1, read on the forward strand.
CAATGGGATGTTGAAGTTAATCTTTCGTTAAATATCATGTTGTTTCTCTCATAATTCCTATCAATGAATGCATTGATAGGAATTATGAGAGAAACAACATGATATTTAACGAAAGATTAACTTTAACATTGCTTGGTGAAACACGCCCTTAGAACGTTAGACGATCATGTTTGATTATTTTTAATTTGGTTAAAACTGTACAAAAAACTTTCCACAATCAAATGTTTTTGATATGAAGACATAAATCAATGGAATGGTTGTGATTAGCAGCTCGTACCATCATTACATGTAATGGATGTCGATAAGATATATGTCGGGGCATATTAATTATGACCATACATGAGGACGAGTTGTAATCAATTTATATCAATATTGCCAATGGACTGGACTTGTTAGCGGGCATTAATGTGAAATTTAATGGTAGGGTTGTCACTACCAAGCAGATAGTTGAAATTATTATTTAAATATTTAATGTCTATCTAAAAATAACGCCTCCGTGGTCTAGTGGTTCATAGCTTCGCTCTCGACGTCGTGGGTTCGATTCCCGCGTAAGTACAACAAAACAAGTTTTCAAGTTTGGTTAGGACAATGCAGGCTGATCACCTGATTGTCTGACAAGAAAGATGATCCATGCGTCGGATATTACGCACACACTATAAAATAACACCTGCGTAGCTGGCCTGGTTTCAATGAAATCGGCTACCGACACCGAAATCGGTGAGGGGAGCTATTATTATTATTATCTATTATCTCTATCTCCATAATTCTTAATAGTACCTAGTTATGACAGTATGAATAACTAAAAAACTATAATATAACTGTATCATGGGAATATTAAAGATACAGAAAAAGAAGTAATGATTTTGTGATGAATTAATTGTTGTTTTAGGTAAGATTTGATAACCTGTCTATCTAAAACTAAAATATAAAAGTGATCACTGTCACGAGTAAACGTTTAATATATAGTTAATTATAATTGATAACTTTACATTAACCGGTTGCTAGTCAATCAAGCTGTTATCTACTTTGAGCTTTTAATTACAAGACAATTTTAAATCTACATTGTCGCATGCAATATCAAAATCAATTACAGACACATGTCACAAGCTGGGTCAGGTTGTATAATCCGAATATCTGTACACTTGATAATAACATTGATAATATTAGAAAGTCAATGCCACTGTAATTTCTTTGTTTCGACGTCTGCGGTCGATCTGATAATTTTATTACGGTCGTTATAAAATTATTTATGTCATAATCGTATTGTGTAATTGTACAAACAATCCACTTATAAAACGAGGTCTGTAATTATAATTAAAGCACAGAAAGTTGAGTAGAGTAGGGCGGAAATGTAACTCGTTGTTGGTCATTTTAATAAGTATCTGTGGTAGCTTCAGTTTTACGACTTATGTTTTTTAATTAACTAAATTAGAACTATTACGATTTATCTGATATACGGTTTTTATTGTCTATATATTATTTTACCATTCAATGCTTTTAGTTATTACCAGTTATTAATATTATAATTTAAAGCAAACTATTAGAATCAAAACCTGTATTTGCTATTTACAATTGATTCTTCGATCTAATTCTGACTTTTCGTTCCGGCTCGATCGGATAAATACCACGGCCTCCCAGAAAACCGAAGTCACGCTTGATCGTCTACTGAGGTTACCTAAGGCCCAAGGAAGGTTGGGAATTTTGAAAACAGAAACAAGCTCTAATTGTTGTAGTAATGACTTATCATCACATGATCCGTGATTCTGATCCATTGCGTAATAAGTTTTCTAAACTGTTTGTTGTTTGAAAGTCTGTGAAAAACATTAGATAATAATTTTCTCCCTTTGTGACAACCCTACGTATCATCTATTCGAATTAAGGCAAAACATGTGTGGCATCTGCCTATGTGCAACAAGGAGGTCCGGCGTAAATACCATCTCTGTGGAGCAGGGACATGCAAATAGCTTTATTATTATCCTCTACTACCATAGACTATACTATTTTTCTCATACATATTTTGCATGTACCATTAAACGTTCTCTATAATTTATAATTGAAAGAGGAGAGGAGTACAATACCCACAATATGTTTTGAGCTTTTCTTTTTAATTATTTAAATAAATTCATCAATGTGAATTATGTTTTAGTGAGAATAAAAAGTTATGAATGTTTGACAAGTTACTTGCAGAAAGGTGTCGGTAGCCGATTTCATTGAAATCAGGCCAGCTACGCAGGAGTTATTTTATAGTGCCCAAGTGTGTGCGCAATACTCAGAAACACTCTCTCTTCCTTTTACTCTCATAACCCAGTGGGACGGTAAACCGACACGACTGGCGAGAGAACAGGCGCAGGTCCGACTTTTTACATGCCCATCCGACGCATGGATCTTCTTTCTTGTCAGACAATCAGGTGATCAGCCTGCATTGTCCTAACCAAACTTGAAAACAACATTTTTAGTTGTTCCAACTCGGGAATCGAACCCGCGACCTTCGGGTCGAGAGCGACGCTCTGAACCACTAGACCACGGAGGCGATTATATATGATAACTAACATTAAGGACTCCGATAAAAATAAAAATAATTTATCTTAAGGTTCTGATTGATCGCCGACTATTCCACCGGTTGTTATGTTAGTAGACAACAATGGCTTAACGCTAACAAATGAGGATGCACGTAAAAAATTAACTGTGTAATCGGAAAAGCCGTAAGGCATTTAAGATTAATCCCAATGTTTCTTAGTTATGTCTTATTTATACTTTTACAATAAGGTATAATTTAAAAGTCGTTATTATAATAAAAGAGATTAATCTATACTATTATTATAAAAAGGAAATATTTGTTTGTTTGCTGGTTTCCATTGAATAGGATACAAAACTACAGACCAAATTTTGCTGAAATTAGATACAAGCATACTGTAAAACATACAGAACAAAGTGTACGGTTCCTGCGGAATTCCTTTACGTGCTTGTATTCGTCGATTTTATCTAATGATATGATATGATGATATAATGATATCTATGGACGCTTCACACCACGTCAATCTGGCCCTGTGCTAAGTATCCGAAGAACTTGTGTTACAGGTACCAGACAACGGAAATATATTTAATACTTTTATACTACACACATATTTAAGATTTTTTATTATATTATACACAAATTTAATACACATCCATGACCCAGGAACATTGAAAACTTTTTGTTCCCTCGGCGGGATTCGAACCCGCGACCTTTCGTTCGAGCACCAATGCGCTCAACCAACTGCGCTACGGAGGTCGTCGTCATAATTATCTAATTTAATATTTCACACAAGTTTGACTAACGCCTACTAAATAAGGTTTGGGCTAGCTATTTTTAGTGAGGCAAATTTCCTCACTAAAAATAGCTAGCCCAAATCTAGCTAGCCCTCACCTATTTTTAGTGAGGAGAATTCTCCACTTTATGAAACTCGTGACATTAGGTATAGAAAATCATAATATGATTTATATTTGAAAATATTTTCATTTATTGTAAGTTATAACTAACATAAGATATTTTAAATGATATATATAGGTATATTTGACTTCTATGTTAACATTAACAACACGGCCTAAGTCCCGATTTCACCAACGCATGTTACTGTTAACGGCATGTTAAAATACCATGCCTATAGGAATTACGAGAGGAACAACATGATATTTAACGAAGGATTAACTTTAATTTTTTGGATTAACATTGCTTGGTGAAACTCGCCCTACGGGCTTTTACCTAGACATCTACAGTAAATATTTACAAGATCACCTTCCCTATGTATTAATACATTGGAAAGGGCGGACGGGCAGCTAATGAGCGACGTGAAATCGAATTCCCTTAGACAAAGCATTAACTTAAGGTCCAGAAAGCCTTTGACTAACTTCCGTAATGTCATTTGGAGTGAGAGCTGCCGATAACAAGATCTTATCCCATTTCGATCTTTGTTCTAAGACAGGTATCAAACAAAATGTACAGTAGGATGTTTTGGTTGTTGATTTCAATTATCTAGATTAAAACGGACGGACTTAAAGAGATTTATTTAGAAAGCTCATTGTAAAAGAAATTGTCGAAAAAAGATAGCGTATTGTGTTTGAAGTAGTTGAAAAAGCTAGCTTCTTGAAAATGGGGGATTTCAAAAATGACTTATTAAATAAAGTAGTGGAAAAAGTTTAGGGCGTGTTTCACCAAGCAATGTTAAAGTAAACCTTCGTTAAATGTCATGTTGTTCCTCTCGTAATTTCTATCAACGAATGAGAAGCCATGGTATTTTAATAAGCCGTTAACACTAACATGCATTGTAGAAATCGGGACTTAGGCCGTGTGTCACCAAGCAATGTTAAACTTAATCCTTTCGTTAAATATCATGTTATTCCTCTCGTAATTCCTATCAATGAATGAGAAGGCGTGATATTTTAACTAGCATGCGTTGGGGAAAATCGGGACTTAAGCTGATATTAATAGTGGCTAAAATGTAAATTATGGGCAGGCTGAGTTTTGAAAGTAATAAATAAAAAAGTTAATAACAAATATAGATAGTAATAATACCATTATTAGTATCATAAGTCATGACTATCCTTGCGAATACCGGATCACTATAAAATATATGATGAAGACGCTGCATACATACATAGATGTTGACGCTGGATATTCTTAAGCCCAAAATATATCAGAACCTAAGGAATTATGCAGTGACTCGTTCAAACTAATTTAGCAGTGTAGGACCAGCAGGCTTACTCCCGACACCATCGAGAATCGAATCAGTTCGATATCAATGGCTTTTGGTGTTTTATTTGGTGGATTACTTTGAAACTGACCAGGCTAAAGAAAATCGTTAGATCGTAACTTTTTGTATCCCGACCATATCAATCGACTGAGAATCAAAATAAACAAACGAAAATTTATTGGGAAGTATGCGGCACGATCGAATCTGAATCAAAATTTGTAGAGACATACTCTGAGAGCAGGATTATGCAATAAACCGATTTTCGTAAAAAGTGTCTCTTACTAAGTTTTAATTTCGGGCAGCCGAGTCCAGTGGTTATGCAAATATATGAACCTTACGTTAATATCTACAACTATCATACATGTACATAATATCTTTGTTAAACGTCAAACCTGCTCGGAAGGCAGTATTCTTTAAACGTTTATTGTAAAATTTTGAACTCATGACGTGAGTTCTCTCCTCCCACGACATGCCAACGCTCCGATTCACTTCAGAGAGTAATATCCTCCTCATCTTCAACCATGTAAATGATAATTGGATACATTCATGACAAAAACATTTTAACGTACGCAAAATCCATTCATACTCCAAGATCCCATCAGTCCAATTTGTCAAGTATATTAGTCCTTAAAGTTTTTTCCTCACTCAATTATCAGGGATCTCGCCGTGTTTGTCTAACGAGGGACGTGTCCGAATATTGTGTACCGTCTTATCTGTACTGTTACGGATACTGAGGACTGTTTTTGTATGGATACGCCAAATTTATTTTGATTTTATGCTTAGTTATATGGCTTTATTGCAAAACGCAAACATAATAAATATAAATAAATTAGTAAGTACTTCCTTGTAGCAAATACCGGGATTGCTCTATTTCAAAAGCGTTTAATACTTCATGTGTAAATTAATATCAATTAGATGAAACTGGACCGATTGCGCCGAATTTTTGCTCGCAGATAATGTGTAATAGGTATTTATTATGACGAAGATATTTGTTAGGTTTAAATTATTTCTTATTTATCCCCTATGGGGATGTAAAGGTGTTCACGCGGAATCTCCTACGCAAAGGCTATATTATAATGTAATATTATATGGCTGAGTATTCACCAATAACACCAACAATCATAATGTTATAATTTTTTTTGCATGTAATTATAGAAGTGTTAAGTATTTTGAAATAAAATAATATTTTAATGTTTCCTATTATATACCTCATTTGTGAATAGGGTTCAATATAAAATAAGGCTACTTAGTTAAATTTTTACTAATATTATATAGACATTAAGTCCACCATTGTACATTGAGCAAAAAGTGTAAAAAAAGAGATGGCTTAAAAATTCGTATCCACACATTTCTCACCACGGTGCAGCGTTGATTTGAATAAGATTAAAATAATTGTACTCGTCTCGTGAGATTGACTGAGCCCAGTCAGGTGCCGGTGGGTGCCGGGAACAAAAACGATTGGCTCAAAATAACTTTGTATTTAAATATGTATGAGCATTTTAACAGAATTATACAATTTTTATCCTTTGATCTTAAAATAAGTTACAGATATTTTTAATACGATTTGAAAGTGGAAATTAGTTTGATGTCAATTTTTTTTTTTTTTTTGATGACGCCCACAAAAGACAAGTCACTGGAGGTAGAGGCAACGGTTAAATTAGTCCCAAATGCAAATTGCAACAATTTACCAATATTTTACTTAATCGGATATGCCGTGCAAAAATGACCGAATTGGTTATGTGATACAGGATATTGTGCACTACTTTCATTCAAAATCTGAATCAGGCCAATAACTAAATTGTCCTTGACAAAATGGATGATAGGTATTAATGAAATGCTAAATTTCTTAAATGGTAAAGGAAATATGGATGTAATGAGGAAACTTACAAAAGTGACTTAATCACTATTATTTATAATTTATTTGCACATTTGAAGTACAACTACTATAATATTTTATCAAAAAAGGCCAAATTCTTGAATGCAAACCTAATTTCAACGTAGTAGAATGTCAAAGCCAATAACGGAAAATCAATTACGTATTAGTATGTATCTAAATGGAGCTTTAAAATTGTTTTTATTAGCATTTACATAATCGAGGTAGTGTGTGGCCACATTTTTGCTCGTTTATTTAACGATAAAAGCTCTTAGCTATAAGATAACTGCCACGTGTAAGAGAATTTGATAAACTAGTATTATAAAATTTTACTTTTTATTACTGATTCATGATTTACTGTATTTCTGGTGTTCAGAAGTTAGCACTTTGTTCAAAGAAATTTTTGTACAAATAATTATTCACAAATACTTTTATGTGTATTATGAACTCTACACAGACAGTAAAATAAAAAAAACAAAAATATTTTTTATAAAGTAACCCATAACACTTGGAGATCTAGACCTATACTTATACTTATCTTAGGGCCAATCTCTATCTCCTTTGGATCTCCTTTATGTCAGTCCCTCTCACCGGCTTGCTGTACACAAAAACAATTTAAATTTTTGGATTAAAAATATTTTTAAATTTTTATGCCAGTATACTGTAGGTACTGTAGCATGTTTTGAGTACATAACCAAACCCATTCGTGTAGGCATCATAAAAGTTAACAAACTCTTTATTATAAAACGCTACTAATCAGTACATCAACGATGTGTTTCATATATCTACCGTAGGCATTAATAAATACTTCGCCTACGCCCGTCATCCGGTTTTTATCAAGAATGTTACCACACGATTGCTTAGAGAAATAATTATGATGCCACAATAAAGATAACCGTTTTCAAATTCATTGAACTTGTAAAATATTGATATCTAATGGCGCGCTTAAGGTGAACATGATAGCCACTTAATGGCGAGTGTGATGGGCTTAATTATCGAGTTTAGTCTTCTTAGTATAGGAATTCGTACAGTACGATCGCTGCAGCTTGGAGTTACGATGCGATTAAGGGTGCCCACGGCCTTTCAGCAGGACCGATTATCGAGCAGATTGCACTATTGCAAAAAGTATGTCTTATGTTTCACCTACCAAAAGTCCTCGAGCCTCGAGGCTCGCGGCTCGAACACTCTAAATAATCGTCATCAGACATCTGCGGGTCAGAGGTTGAGAACTTCGGGGACCAAGCTGGAGGTCGAGAGTCCAATCCCCTCCAAAGAAACCAAAAAGGATATCTGTAGGTACTCTTGGTAAAATGAAAATTGTGAAATTGCACGGAATCATTTTGACAGATTCTGAAAGCTTTATCAACAGTTAAAAAACAACATAAAAATAATTAAGATAAAATCGTGTTATTATACAGTAGTCAAATCTTGAAAGTATATAATAATAATATAAGGTGTATTCTTATATTGCCATGTAATATCATTATATATCTGTCGCAGTCATCTGATTAAATCCGCTATTTAATTGAATGACTTGCGCTTTCATTGAATCCTGTTTTTACCAACAAATTTTAGAATCCGAGACTAGGACAGCCATTTAATATTTTAGTTTTAAACTTCGAAATTTCCGAATGAGTACTAATAAAACGAACATTAAAGTAAATTAATCAAAAAATATATCAACACATAGCTGTCTGTACGAGCTGTTTGACGCCATTATATAACCGCCTAGTGATTCAATTAAATAACCAGATTCAATAAGATGACTGCGACATATCGATCTTTACGTGGTGACTAACTGGAAGAAGTTAGTTTGATAGCCTGCGAACAATACTAAAATCAATTTTATACGATACATGCCCTTTTTTTCTGCTGATTCGCTGTGGTTTTGCTAACAAAAGATCCAAAGTCCCTACAGTCTTTAACCACGACGTTTGATATAAGGGTCCGTTACTTTTAAATAATCTTGATCAAAAGCTTTCCAAATAAAGAAACCACCAGATACGAAATAGAAATGCATCGTAAGAATGTGTGATTAGAATTAATTAAGTCAAACATCAAAAAAATCAGTAATTCTTTCCACGAATATAAAAGATAACCCTGAAGGAAGAGCTATGAACTGATGACTGTAAACTATGATGATGATAATCTACCAAGAAATAGACCAGGAAGTAAACAAAATAAGAATAGGTGTGATTAGAATTAAAAGGAGGTTGATGATTATGTAAACGATACAAGTTGTTCAGATAAAAGAACGATCGCGAAATCCATTATGCAGCTACTTTCGTAAAAAATTGTCTACACAAAAACTAAGAAGCTTTTGCGTATACCTAGACACGCTTTCTTTTAAAAAACTATTTACCATTGTATATTTTGAAACTTTTCTCCAATCAAGATAGGTGTGATCAAAATTAAAATGAGTCAAACATTAGTAAGGGAACACTATAAAGCAGCAAACGCATTATGTAGCTAGTACTATTTGTAAAGGAAACGGTATGCAAAAAATAAGAACTAAGGCGTCTAGTGTTTGCTCTACTTATCAAGTTGATACCATTGTGGCAGATGTTGAAGGTTACGGAAGGTTTTTCAACTAAGAAAAAGATCAGGAAATAAACAAAACGAGTGTGATTAGAATTAAAATGAGTCAACTATTGATGATGACATAAACATTAGAGAATGTTCGGAAAACCAAGCAGAAGAATCTTCTTCTGCTTGGTTTTATGCAGCTTTAAACGATACGGAAAGCAAAAAAAAAATGATTTAGCGCGTCAATTGCGTACGATTGCTCTACTAATCAAGTGAAAACCGTCATAGATGTTGTGAAGGATTTCTAGTTTTCAACTAAGAAAAAGGAATCAGGAAGTATATAAAAGGAAGGTGTGATTAGAATTAAAATGAGTCAAACATTGGTGATTATGTAAACTATACAGGATGTTCGGATAACAGAGCGGACGCAGATTCGACGTCATGCATTATGCAGCTACTAATGTCCACGTAATTACGACCTGGGGCGCCTATTGATTGCCAATTTAGTCTATTTCGTCTATATTTAATTGCTTTGTCATTAACAGTTGAACGTTAATAGTTTGGCCATTAACATTAACAATTGCTAATGTTTGTTGACATTGAGTGTTGACCATTTTATTCGGTAACGCGCCAATAATTGCAAGTTAATATTGATGTTTATTGATTACATGGAACAGGTCGTTACGCTTATTATTAGGGTCTCCGCGCTCTAGCTATTAGGAAATACTGGAATGTGTGAAGTAGGTATATAATTTTATAATGTGTACGCAGTGTGTAAAAAGAACAGTCACTATAACTTTGAGATACGATTATGCTGCCTTTACTCATTTTGGGAATGTATTTTTTATATATTTTTTTCAAAAACTTATTAATATTTTTTTTTAATTATACATTTTTGCGCAAGAATGATAGTCAGGGTTCCCCCATACATGGTTTTCACTTGATTAGTATCAAGCAAATTTTTCTTGAGTAGCTTCATTTTAATGAGTCGCCCAAGATTTCTTGGACGGAACTCTTGTTTGTGGTAGCTAACAGAGTTAGCAAGGATAAAAAAATGTCAACTTTCGAGCGTAGGACCGGGATAACGTACCACGCAATTTGTAGGACAAAAAAATTATGTCTGTTGAATTACATTAATATTACCTAAGTAATAAAAAGAAAAACAGCTGGTTACTAATAATTTAAGAAGACCTCGTTATCGATACAAGTTGGCAAGAGGGAACTCATTGATGAAACCATAGATTTTGTAGGACAAATATTTTATCGGATAATTGAGATCATTATCTTGAGATTTATCAAAAAAAAATTATAAATATTTTGGAATCACCAATTCCACAAACTTTATTCTTGCTATCTCTGTTAGCTACCACAAACAAGAGTTCCGTCCAAGAAATTCTTGGGCGACTTATCAAAATGAAGATACTTACGAAAAATTTGCTTCTTAAGTATCAACTTATCAAGTGAAAACCATATATGGGGGAATCCAGATTATAATGAAAGAAAAAAAAATACATTTATAAAATGAGAAAAGATAGTATAATCATATCCCAAACTATGTGATGTGTAATGTGACTGTTCTTTTTACACCCGTTATATTTTATTCTGTTTGGTTCTCCAAAACATTGGTCAAAAATGGAATGCAAAAATCGCCGATTTACTATCAACAACGAATACTATATCGTTGACAATCCATGAAGACTATATCGTTGGTATTTTTTTTAATCAGTGTTAATACCTGCTTATAAAGAAAGTGTACGAATTTCTAAGAATCTTTAATTATCAATAAAACTGTTCATCAAATAAAGATAAACCCACTACTGGCTGGAGCTATCTTAATATCATCTCTGATACTCTATAGGCTTGTCGTCAGTAGAATCATAAAAATATCGGAATGAGACTTTATTACAAATTCTTCGGTGTTGTTCAACCGATTTTCGACATAAGCCAAGTAGTGAATTGTCAATGTAAATAACTAATTAGATACTAAATAGAAATAAAATTATACGAAATTCCGGTTTAGAAGAATTTATTGTGAACGATATTTGGTACACATTTCTTAAAATAGTAATAACTTTAGAGGTCTATTGCGACAGAGCATCTTAAATTGACGGAAGAAAAATGGCGGCATATAATAAAATTAAATAGGTATCAAAATTTAAATATTTTTTTGCTAGCCAAACTGGTGCACCCAATTTATGATACTATCAAAATACTTTATAATCATCGTTATTTTAAAATATATTGAATTTAGAAAATGTCACCTGGAAAGGTCAGTTAACGGTAAACTATCTCATAGGAATGATTATTATTAGAACTTATATTTCAAACTAAATATGTATAAAAATATCATTAAGGAAAGTTATGTAAAATCAATAAGTGTAAACTTCAAATGAATACTTCACACTCAACACTAATAGAGGCGATTATATTTAATGGAATTTCTCAAAATCATTATTCAGAAATCACAAGATATAATAATATGTTCAATTCAACTAAAACGTTCATTAATATAAAACAAAACCTATTAATTTTGTAGAAACGAATACGATATAACATTTATTTTTGAAACTAAAAGGAAGAAAGTTTAAATTTTAAAATAAAACTAAATACAGCCTGACTGGTGAGACATATTATGCAATACTTACGGAGAGTACTCGGTACTCGATTCCCATTATATATACCTATGTAATAAAATTAGGTACTTAATTTTTTACCAAATTTTCCATTAAATAAATGAATCATGGATACTATGAAAATTACGCGGCTAGGCAAGTAGGCATACCTATTGTAGCCGGCGCGGCACCCCGGCGGCGGCGTGCGACATCAACGTAGGTAGTACGGGCGCGTACCTACACGCGGTATGGCGGTATCTATGCGTTGGGTAAATAAGTATTCAAGTTTAAGATACATTTACTCAGTGATTAATTGATATTATTTTTTTATATTATTTTTTTTCATCTCATATAATAGCCAAATGTCACGTCCTTATTAAGTATTGTTCATGTCTCACCAGTCACACTGTATAATCTGAAAAAAAAATTACACAAAAAAAAACTTATTGCGCAAAAACAAACATATTTTTGCGGCTAAAAATAAACAATTTTGAGTCATTCCCAGTAAGCTTGCTACACTTTGTAAGGGTTTTTATTGTTAACAAGGCGAACCGCGGGCAGCGATGATATCTCCTTGTATGAATGATGACTTCGTGCGAGACCTCCTGAAGGTGGATCCAGATATAGACATGGATCCCGGAGACACGGCACGAATATGGAAATCCATACATTTCAAATAGGAATAATGAAATTTGTATTTACAATAAAAGTTTTACAATACAATAATGGCGCGATGCTTGGCAGTTATATTGTTCTTGTATATTTCTTCTGTCTTTACTGAAATTACCATATCGGAAGTAGGTACCTACCAGTTGTTAACACTTTGGTTATAAATGCGTCTTACTTTGTATAGGTTACCTAATTGGGTACTAAGGCCACATATTATTATGGGTAGTTTGTACGTATTATACCTATGGGTGAGTTTGTAGATAATCTGCATTGAATATATTCAATATCCATAAAATTTTACAATACAATAATGGTACAATACTTCTAGTATTTAGCATATTAATGTAGTTAACGATAGGAAATAACAATAAATTATTGTAATCGTAATGAGAAATGCGTAGCTCGTCGGCTAACTAAGCGACGACACTTTTACATTTGGAGTTAAAAAGATAAAATCATTAAAATGGAAATAGTTAAGAGACGCATTGAATTTATAAACAGTATGGTTATTTGATACTTAAGTGTTAAATGAGGTGGATAAATCATTCAAGTATATCACCAAGTATTTTGATATCTAACTGTTGTTGTAGAAATTAACTAAACTATTTGATATTAATAACATCTATGAAGTTCACACGTCAATCTTGGCCCATACTTAGTTCTTGTAGAACTCGTGTTACGGATACCATACAACGGTGTTTTTATTATATTTAATAATTTGATAGTTAACATACTTAATTAAAATACAAGATCTTCGCCCTTTTGGATTCCTATACAGAAATCTTGTAAAAAATATTGATTATGCCAATTTATATTGTATATACCTACTACTAGCTGTGTGTTGACTTCGTTCGCATAGTTTTGGCAACGAAAGTCCTCAAATGTGAATAATTTTCCCCGTTTTTGCAACATTTCTCGCTGACCCGTCGCTCCTATTGGTCGCAGCGTAATGTTATAATATAGCGTAAAGCCTTCCTCTGTAAATGGACTATGCATCAAAAAAATAATTTTTCAAATCGAACCAGTAGTTCCTAAGATTAGCACGTTTAAACAAACAAACAACTCTTTCGCTTTATAATATTAGTATTAGTATAGATAATCATTTTTATCGCACTTCTTAAAAATATTCAACAAAATCTTAGTTCTTACTGGTCTAAACTATACCTAATGCAGACAATGCACCACTGTGCTCGGTGTATTAAATTAGAGTGTGTTATCATAACTTTTAATCTTTGAGTCTTTAAATTTTATTAAACAATTGTTAATTCATATAGGCAAGTGTAAAACTCACATTCCAAGGGTTTGTCTAATTATTTTCGACACTAATTAAATAGCATTTTGGAGATATTTCGAGAATAAAGTGACATAAAGATTTATGGACCATACAACATAATGATAATAATCATATGAATTAAACGAAAATAGTTTGGTTCAACATTATTCGAACCAAAATCTTCCTTATTTCGTTTGTAATAAAGGTTATTCATTTTATTGTTAATCAAATTATTCTCATTCACACCCATTTTGGAATTGTTTTCTGAAAAAAAATCTATTATTTCTGAATTGTCTCATAAATCGAATTAATTAACGAAAACTAACACGACCATATGAGGTTAATGACTTTATCAAAATATTGTTGCTGTATCTGTATAAAAAAATGTTTCTTTTTTTTACAAATATAATTATTAAAAAAAAAAGAAACATTTTTTATTTTATTATTTTTAGTCGGTTTTAGTGGGTAAACCGGCCGTAGCGAGCCGGGAGTCCCACATACCTCCCGGGGGGATGCGTAATGCATTTCTCTTGCGAAATAAAAAAAAAGGTAGTAACTATTTCGTGATCTTTGGTGTAATTTCTTAGTTTCAATGTGGTCTAATAAAATTCAGCCAAGTAATGTCCTATTGTAATTCTTAATTGCGCGATGAATAAGCACCATTAGTAGAGTTAGCCGCTTATAGCTTCGTTTGCACATCGAAACGGAACGAAGTATTGAGGACCTAGGTTCAGTGAAGCTGTAAAAATCAACAACATATTACATTGCATAGACATAAAAATCTAATAGAAACCATTTGACCGTGTCCTATCGTGTGCCTTTGTTACTCTATGGCAAGCCCATCTAAGGTAGATAAAAGGGTCGACGTTTTTAGCACAAAGCATTTTCTGGCCCAGCGAGTTATTTGACTCTTGCCTTAGGAGTACCTTCTACCTACCTGTAGTGTAAGACCACCTTATCGCGACAGTATTTCGCGATAATCTTACCTTCTTCCTTACATCTTCTTTACAAATAATGATCGCACTTCATCAGTTAAGTTGCTTATTTATTGACACACGTTTCATGATTTATGTCGTGTAGAATCTGTAGTAGGGATTGTATGAAGTAGGATGTGTAATATGAAGTCAGGTTGATTTGTAAGGATCAACACTAAAACCCGGCGTAGCATGTTTAAAATATCGATTCAAAATTGAGTTACACATTTCAGCACTATGCAACCTGGTGCAGCTTCAAAATCTAATCTACTTGTGCTGAGAATAAAGGTCAACTTTGAATTATTGCTGTCTTAAAAACCTAGTGTCTATTGTATCTAGATTTTTACTAAAGCATAGATTTCTATTGCTCATTCGAGTTTTATTTTATTCTTTATATGTTTATGTTAGTAGATACTTTGGTAGGTTGGTTAACCAAAAAAAAACATTTTTTTTTTTTTTTTAATTTTGTTGTCAATATTATGAAAACAATAGACGATGTACGAAACTCTACTATTTCCGAAATACATTACAAAATTGGTTTTTATTAAATTTCAAGATTTTTAAGACATAGTAGGTAATGATATTTTTAAGCAGCGCCTAAAATTATAGACCAGATGCTTTTCAAAACTTGTATTAATTGTTAATTAATTATATCGATAATAAAAAGGAATTTCATAATTAATTTTGCCAATTTATATGTGATAACTTAATTTAAAATAGTAATTGATTAGGAAATTATGCTGAATAATTGTTTCAAATTATATTTATAACAAGTTGACGATAAAAATGACCTGACACCTCATTCGCATATATTAGCCTAATGGGTTTTTTATGATCCTTGTGCTTTATTTTATTAAGCTTAATGGCTGCTCACACAAGACAATCACTAAAACATGCAAAGTATTCACTGCGCCTATAATAACAGTCATTCAAAGAATTTCATTTCACTAATCTATAGCACATTGATATTTGAATTTGAAACATTCTTCTTTGGTGCTCCACTCCTATTGGTTTAGCATGATTATATTATAATATAGCCTATAGCCGTCCTCGATACATCGAGCTATCCAGCTTTGAAAGAAAAATATTTTTTCAAATATGACCTGGGGCGTTACTCTCCCAACTGATTCGATTTTGATTCTGATTCGATCGTGCCACATACTACCGAATACATTGACGATTGTTTATTTTGATTTTCAGTCGTTTGATAATATGGTCGGGAGTACAAAAAGTTACGATCTAACGATTTTCTTTACCCTGGTTAGTTTCAAAGTAATCCACTAGGTATAATACCAAAAGCTGTTGAGATCGAACTGATTCGATTCTCGATTAAATCGGAAATACGCCTGAAGTTTATCTCTCTATCAGTTTCTGAGATTAGTGCGATCAAATAAACAAAAAAACTTTTCAGCTTTATAATATTAGTGCATGTACTAACTACTATCTAATCTTACATGTTAACTATTTAGTAACCTGTGGCACAGTTAGAACATTCGTTTTATAATTCTCTGCAAATAAGTAGTAATTTTAAATAATATACCTACGTAATAATCGCCGTCTTTTTGGAAGTCGGTTAAAATTACCACTATAGAGTATAGGTATACTATAGTTCTATATTTTTACAGTACAAAAAGAAATGTACCTAACACATTTTTGAACAAACCAGTCTTAAAAAGACTTTTGCCAATTTTGTTCGTTTTTTCTTCACTGAAACTAAATACCTACATTTAAAATATAATTTACATAGTTAAAGTATTTTATATTATTACCAATGAAATAATAAATTAAAATTATAATCATATTGAAGTTTTACCTAATGTTCACTTGCTAAAAGCATCCCTCAAATTGAGTCTTGTATAAAACCACACCAAACAGCAAGTTACTTCATCTCAAGACAATGCAAAGCAAGTGAGTCAACTTTCTAAACCAAAAATTTTATGCTACTCCTATTATACTTAGTTTTATCACCCTTACGTCCCTTACTGGAACTACTGAGAAAGAAAAAAAAAACAATTGGTTAAGCGTTGACAGGTTTTGAAAGTACCACAATAGTGGGACAAAATTTACACCCCTCATTAAGAAATGTGGTATTCTTTACTACACGCAAAATATATGGTGACGAAGAAACTGCTTAATTTCTTTAGGGTCCCATAAAAATATTATCGGTACAATCCTATAGATGCTAAATGTTTTATTTTATTTTCACTAGCTAATAAATAGACAACTCTGTAAACACATTATTAAAAGAAACAGAAATAGTTAAAAACTATATTCCTAGACTTTCTAGCAATAATTTTAGAGAACTTATGACTATCTTTTCATAAGATATTATGCCCTAAATTTAATAATATTAGTTATTTTCCGTCCTATGAACGGCTTGTGTTTGCTGTGAGTATTATGTTTAAATCATATTTTATTACTAATGAATATAATTTTTTTTATTTACTTTATTCTAGAAGAATAAGACATTGTAAATTGCTACAACTGATTTAATCAAACTGTTGTATATTTCATAAAAAAATCATTTTTCTACGTCACGACAGTTACATATTCTATTCATAAAACTTCTACACATAAAATACTTATTATTTATACAGCATATTATAAATAATAAGTATTTTTTTAAATAATGTACAGAACCCAAACCAGAAAGTAATATTTATGACAAAGTAACACAAGTTTGGTTACGCATAATTCGATTGTTTGAACTATTTGTATTTGTCTCTTACGTTTCATTGTTTCTTGCCTGTCACCGTCGTAAGAGGCAAGAGCTCCCGGAAACAAGATTAGTTTCGGTCCTGACCTTTTACTAAACTTTTTTGTGGTAACAATTTGTTACTGAGATGTATGTGGGTAACCGCTGGAATTTAGTCAAGTAGCATTTAAAAAGGTTAGTGAAGTACTATATAAACTACTTACATAAAGTTATACATTATTATCAAAAGTTGTTTTAGACGGATAAATCATAAATCTTCATTATGATCAAAATAAAAATTAAATATAATACAATCCAAATTATTATTTTCTTACAGTTAGAAAGTACTGTGTAAAATGCAACTAACGAAACGGGGGGTTCTATACTTATTTATCACTATACATATATTACTATACATACCTATATTACTATATTGTAGTAGGTATGATGTAGATTACTACATAATATGTAGAATATCATGTAGATTTATTTTGTAAAGAAGTTTTTTTGCTTTGAACGCTGGTCCAAACAGTATAATAATAATAATAATAATCGTGTTGGCTTCGGCCTCACGCATGCCTTCCAAAGGTCCGGGAATTAATTGCCCGTGAGCAAGGAAGCTATACACAAACATAATAATAATAATAATAATAATAACAATAGCTTCCCTCACCGATTTCGGTGTCGGTAGCCGATTTCATTGAAAAAAGGCCAGCTACGCTAACGTAGTTAGTTATTTTATAGTGCCCAAGTGTGTGCGCAATACACAAAGATACTCTCTCTTCCTTTTACTCTCATAACCCTGTGGGACGGTAAACCGACACGATTGGCGAGAGAACAGGCGCAGGACCGACTTTTAACATGCCCATCCGACGCATGGATCATCTTTCTCGTCAGACAATCAGGTGATCACTCTGCATTGTCCTGACCAAACTTGAAAACAACATTATTGGTTGCTCCAACGCGGGAATCGAACCCACGACCTCCGGGTCGAAAGCAAAGCTCTGAACCACTAGACCTCAGAGGCGATAAACTGTATATTGAGATATTAAGTGCATAATTCAGTTTATAACATAATAACATTGTTGTTCTTAAATTATTTCCTGCAATTACAAAAAATTCGCTAAGCTAAAACAATTGACTAAGTAAGGCAATTAATAAATGGTTATTTTTTTAAATCAAAACATTTACTGCAATATTAATATAGTCATTAGCATTTTAGTCACAACAAAATAACATTATACGTACTAGGTACACTAAAAACTTCGGTTGGCATACTAAAAAAATGTAGTTTTATCTTAGAGCTGTTTGTTGTCTGTTCCTGATTTCTAAGGGTAAGTAAATAAAACACTTTTTATTAGTAAAAGCTATTTGGTACACCGTATAGATTTATGTATCTATTTAAAGGTTAATAATGAACCAATAAAAATCAGGACAATAAATTTTGGGGGCCCATAAAATAGATAAAAGGAATCGCCTTACGAAAGGTCGCGCTCTACCGATATCGACTTGTGTCAATGGTTGATCTTCGCAATAGATGTGCTATATAAAATAGATCTTACTGTCCTAGATTTAAGTTTATGGCCTAACCTAACCTAAAACTTTATCAGGCTGGGTATACCTACTTGAAGTTTCAAGACACTTTTATTTTTAGTATCTGAATTAAATTATTAGGCAATGCTCTATTTCTTTTATTATTATTAATGTGATTTCCTTACAGTTACACACTAATATTATACGTATTATATTTAGTGTGTGTGTATGTTTGTCTTTACGCACAAAGGGCTGAACCAATTTTAATAAAATGTGGTATGAAGGAAGACACCCTATTTATGTCGCAGAAATGCTTTACGTTTCCCTGAGAGCTGAGTGCCCTATGTGGGACACCCGGCGTAGGCTGAGCGGACTACCAGCAGACTTCCATCAGCCGCTATAAAAAGGGTGGGTCAAGAAAGACACCCTTAGGGTCTATTTCACTAACGTTAGTATTAACGGCTTGTTAAAATACAATGACTTTTCATTCATTGATAAGAAACACGAGAGGGATTACATATTATTTAATTAAGGATAAACTTTAACATGTGTTGGTGAAACTGGCACTTAACACAGACTACGAAGATACAAGATAATCCCTCGAGTAGGTAAATTGTATAAAATAATATAATGATTATTGTATAATCATTAGGTTTACTCCCGACACAATTGAGAGTCGAATCAGTTCGATCTCAACGGATTTTGGTGTTTTATTTGGTGGATTACTTTGAAACTAACCAGGATAAAGAAAATTGTTAGATCGTAACAAACGTCAATTTATTCGGGTGTACGCTGCACGATCGAATCTGAATCAAAATTGAATCAGTTTGGAGAGTAAGGCCCCTGTTCGACCCAGTGTATTTTCAGAGTGTCAAATTTTATCTAGTAATTATATATCATTGTTTCAGAGTCATCGATGTTTTCTGAGTTGTTACGAGATAAGTGGTAATATTCTATAGCCTGTAAATATTGAGTCCTCGCAGCCCTGTGAGATGTTGACTCTCGATGTTGACTGTGGACGAGACGATATATCTACAAGTTATTGTATTCTCAGAACGCGGCATACCTTTGTTCTTATCGATTTATTCCTCAAACTATTGCCCTATTTTTATTCGTAGAATTAAGTGCTAATGCAGGAAGGAAGGTTACGTGATAACCTTTAAGTATGAGAATTTAATATGAAGGTAATTCTCATTTGTCGCTACCGACTGGTCAATGACCTGCGTGATAAGGTTTCGAGGAATATAATAATTATTATTTTCACTCTAAGTATTATTTCAACATAACTAAGCAATAAAGTACGACATTATTTTAACAACTGCAACTATGTTCTGATATTTTTAATAAGTTTTACGCGGAATTTGGTTGTAATCTTTTTTTAAATAAACGATTTATTCGTTTAACATATTAAGGCCGTGTTTCACCAATCAATGTTAAAATTAACGCCATGTTAAAATACCATGCCATCTCATTCATTGGCAGGAAATACGAGAGGGATATAATACTCGTATAAACTAATAAGTACCTTTAGATAATACTTGGCCTATTAAGGTCACAAATGAAGATTTCAAAAAACGTAAATGCATTTATGTACAAAATATTTAAAAACCTTAGAATCTTAATCCAGTTTGTTTTTAATGATAGAACTAAATCTATTGGCGGATTGGTGGAAAATAAAGAATCAAAATATTTACATCAAATAAAGTAAAATATAAACCGCATAATCTTAATCCTGTTACAGTTTATATAGAATTTGGAGTATTTCACTTTGTATAATAGAGCTTATAATCCTTAGAAAAATGTATCCCACGGTTGCCCACGGTGTGATTCGACACGCACGTGGATCAAATGCCTGCGATGACTTTAGGTGACTCACGATAAGGCCACTCAATGAACGTGATTTTTCAGTTAACTACCAGTTGCTCTACCACTGTTTTTTGACGCACCAAAGATTGGTATAAAATTTTAAATAAAGATAGCAATAGTTATTTTCTTGTTGGAATATCCAATATTTAGTCAAATAAAACTCACATTCATAAACCACAGTTGAAACATCTTGTTTTGTTGACAAAGTTACAAGAATAAGATAATTAATATGTGTATAATATAAAAGGTACTTTAAAAAAATTATACCATTTAAAAAGGTAATAGTTTACGAGTTTTTAAGTAGAGTTAGCATTGCTTAGGTACTTCAGAGTTTAATAGACATTCTTAAAATGTTTAATTTCAATTCAACATTAGATATAGTACTGGTAAATACGTTTGTATAGGTACAAAAATCAAAATAGAGTTATTGTCTTACGTTTACAAACAAACCAAAATTGGTTTATTTATAACACATTTCTCCGGTGAATTATTCACAAAATAGAGATATAGAAACATTGAAATAATTTCCTTACACTCTGGTATTACGTCTATTGTTTTTATACAAACGCATATAAATATTCTGTGCTCCTGTAGCTTCCTGTGTATTGAAGATATTGTTCTACTAGCGAGAACCTGTAAAAGGTCCATAGACAATACGAAAGGTTGCGGGTGGTACACTTTTGAGCGCCCTGCTGGATTCCGTCTACTACAGAACAATCTAGAACAATGGCCCAAATGTTTGGTTCTAAAACCAGTAGCTATTCAAGTTCTACAACGCGGTTTCATGCATTCCGAATCGTCAGTCTTTTGTGCGACCGTCCGAATGTCGTATTAATATTGAAACTCTACAAAAAATGCCATTGCAAGTAACAAAACATGTAGGCTTTGAAAGATCTACAACTCTATATTTTGTTTAATTTAAATAGATCATAAAATAATGTTAACTTAAATATTGTACCAATTTAATTACTTTGATAATAATTGTACCAATTAACTACTTGTATGGTATAAAACGCCACTTCCTTCCCTTATTTCCCTTATTTGGTACATATAGGTGCTTAGTAATAAGAGATTGTACTTAGCAATTTTCAACAAACGGTATACATTGTTAAGAAGCAGACACTCAATACAAGACATTTGTGATGATAAGCTAAAACCTTTATTACCACGTCAACAATACATTTAAGTATAGTAAAAAATCAGTTCTACATCTGTTACAAGTAAATAGTGATATTAATGAAAAACCACATGTCTTTTGTACTGGTTTTTTCAATCGGAACTGTCAATCACGTTTCGGTTACGTTCCCGCCTTCCGCCACATATCAAAAGTGCACTTCCTTTAGTCAAAATATGACATGAATTTTAAAATGCGTTCGAATAATCTCAATGTTCTTCAAAAAGGAGGCATTTTATGTTGGCTTTATTTTTTTTATACAATTAAAGGTATTTTATATCCTTTATTTTGGCAATGAACATACTCGTCACTACATACAGTTAGATGTAATGTAAATAATGTACCTAATAGGTATATATTTTACAATAAGTAAATAAAAATTGCAGAACAGAAAAACTATGAAGAACCTTTCAATTATGGTGGTAATATTAATGTTAAATGTATTTTAATTTGTAAAAATATGATCATAAACTATAATTATAATAGATAATACCTATATTATGTAGATAATATAATTTAAGCAATGGATTAGGGAGCAGAGCTAACTAAAAAATACTAAACCTAAGCTCTTTTGTGAAACAAAATCCTATTTAAAAATAATTAGGTATAAATAGGTATATCACATATTGTAATAATCCTCAAAGAGTTTTTATACATGAATAAATTATGATTAAATTCCCACATGAGCGTGTGATGAGTACTCATCGCAGACCAGACTTTAAAGTTGCATTATCAATTTTTTGAGTACTTAAAAACACGCGTGCCATCTGTTGTAAGCCGATGCAGTGCGGTCCCACCCGTCGCTCCCCGCGCCCCTCCCCCTCTACCTACACCCATGCGGCTTTCGTTCGTTCAAACTTACGTAGGTCAGTTACCGCCCGACCGCAGGGGAGCATGGCCGCGTCAAAACTTTTCTCGCGACCGCGCAATCTTTGTTTACATGCGCAGTAATTGTGAACTTACATAAACAAACTTTACGAACTGAGACTGTCGTTATCGAAAACTGTGGTGTGGTTAAGTTAAAATAAGTGACAAATGAACTGTGCTATTCCGTGGAAATGACCAAAAACTTTAGTGAAATGTTTTTATTAAAAGTTTGGATGTTTTTGATCGCGGTTGCCGGTGCGCGCGCACGCTCCGCGCCGCCCGCCCCCGACGGCTGTCAGTGGGACTATTCGGACGCAAAGTTGAGTGAATCTAACTTTCTCACGTGTAACATCAAAACCATCGGCTCCGCTGACTTCTTATTTAAAAACATCACCACCGCGCAGGCGTACAACATCAACAAGTTAAAGTTAACTTGTACGGACTTGCTGTTCTTCGAGAGTTCCCTACACATGAATACTGGAAGCTTTTTGGGACAGCTCCGCAAACTTGAAGATTTGCGCATCGACTATTGTAAAATACGTTATGTTCCTGCGACTGTGTTATCGCCTCTTAGAGATTTAACGAGTCTATCACTCCGGTCTTATAATACCGACTGGCCGGCCATGACGATGGAATTTCATGCAGAAAGTTTCCGTGGCTTGATGGAATTACGCACATTAGACTTAGGCGATAACAATATTTACATGTTGCCTTCCGAAGTATTCTGTCCGCTATTTAGCTTAGAATCATTGAATCTCACCAACAATAAAATTCAAGACATATCAGAAATTGGATTTTCCGATTGGGGAAAGGGACCGATCGCTCCTGGCAAGTCGTGTAACACCGGCCTTAAAATGCTCGATCTATCTCATAACAATATATTGAGATTACCTGACAATGGACTTTCGAGCTTACGATCTTTAGAAGTTTTGAAGATTCAGAATAACTTGATCAGTGAAATTTTAGACAGAGCCTTTGTCGGTCTCAATTCATTAAAAATTTTAAACTTATCGGGAAATAAATTGGTTGCTATCCCTCCTGAACTATTTCAATCTTCGAGAGTTATCAAAGAAATCTCATTAGCGAATAATTCATTAGCAGTGTTGGCGCCAGGATTGTTAGAGGGTCTTGATCAACTTGAGAAATTGGATTTATCTAAAAACCGACTTACAAATGGTTGGGTGAATAGAGATACTTTTGCCGGTTTAGTAAGACTTGTAATACTGAACTTATCACAAAACTCTCTTGCTCGCCTAGATCCCAAGTCATTTCAAGATCTGAATAATCTACAAGTACTGAATTTGGATAACAATGAAATAGAAATAATTAGTAATGGTGCTTTTGCTGAGTTAAAAAATTTACACCATTTATCTATTTCTGATAATAGAATTAAAGTTTTAAACGAGCAAGTTTTTTCAAATTTGTTTGTATTGAATCAGTTGTATCTAGATAACAACCAAATAAATACTATTCATGAAAGATGTTTTGAAAACATTACATACTTGCAAGATTTGGGATTGAATGGCAACAACCTTAATAATATACCGATAAGTATCAAGCGATTGAGATTTTTAAAATCACTTGATATTGGAAAAAACAATATTACAAAAATTGTTAACACATCTTTTGAGGGATTAGAAGAACTTTATGGGCTTCGATTGGTGGATAATCATATTACAAGCATCCCGAAAGATACCTTTAGCACGCTTCCGTCGCTGCAAGTTCTAAACTTAGCCTCGAACAAGATTGAAGTGATCGAGCAAGACGCATTTTTATCCAACCCAACGTTAAAAGCTATACGCTTGGACGGAAATAAATTAACAGATATAAGAGGAGTTTTTAATAAGCTGAATACACTTGGATGGTTGAATATTTCAGATAATAGTCTTATTTATTTCGACTATAGCTATATGCCAGAAAATTTAGAATGGCTAGATCTACATAATAATAATATTACTAAACTGGATAATGAGCAAAACATTCAACAAAATATTAGAATGTTGGATGCAAGTTATAATTCTTTGGAATATATCGACGAGAAATCTGTACCTGATGCCACCGAGGTCCTTTTAGTAAATAACAATAAAATCAGCTCCATTCAAGCCGGTACATTCCTACAAAAGAAAAACCTGGATAAAGTAGTTATCACACATAATAAATTGAGGACAGTAGATCTGTCTGCATTTACCTTACCTCACACACCGAAATTCAAATCGTTGCCAAAATTCTTTCTTGGGAATAATCCATTTGTATGCAACTGTCACATGATTTGGCTACAAAAGATAAATTTATGGAATCATATGAGGCAGTACCCTAGATTCGTTGACTTAGATTCAGTTACCTGCGAAGTTGTTAACAATAAATATGGTGGAAAGGCCAACTTGATGGATGTTCCTGAATCACAGTTTCTTTGTTCTTATGAGACTCATTGCTCTTCAAGTTGTTTTTGCTGTGAGTTTGAAGCTTGTGATTGCAAAATGACATGCCCTGAAGGCTGCTCTTGTTTCCATGACAGTAATTGGAATTCAAACGTAATTGATTGCTCAAATGCCGGCTATACCGAAGTTCCTGAGAAAATACCTATGGATGCCACTGAACTATATCTAGATGGTAATGACTTTGGTTCTTTGGGAAGCCATTTATTCATCGGTAAGAAGAAATTACATAAGCTATATTTAAACAACAGTAACATAGCAGTGCTCGACAATGACACATTGAACGGATTACATTCTCTGAATGTTCTTCATCTAGAAAACAACCATTTGACAGAACTAGCTGGAGGTGAATTTTCACAAATAAAACACTTGAGAGAGTTATACCTAAACGATAACTCGATTACAAGTGTAGCAACCAATACTTTTGAAAACTTGTATTATTTACGAACCGTACATTTGGAAGGCAACAAAGCTTTAGACCTAGACAAGAAACTAGCTCATCTATTACATTTAGAAAAAGTGAATCTTCGAGGAAATTTATTTACGTGCTCGTGTGAGAACTTGATACCATTGCAAAATTGGTTCAAGAAATACTATGAAGATGCAGCTGAAATGTTGTGTGCTAGTGACAATGGAGTGCCTTTAAACGTAACGGTGTTTGACGTGATGGATAAGTGTCGTGACTCTAGTGTTATAAACAATACTATACCAACTGAAAATCAACCTTATCAATACGACGAAGTGAGCACAATTAAGCTTAACTTTGTACCGCTTTTGGCAGTGGTCCTAATTAGTGTAATTCTTATTTTATTGTTCGGTGCCTTAGCCTTTTCATTTAGGCAAAATGTAAGATTGTGGGCCCATTCCAAATATGGTGTAAGACTATTTAAAAGTGCTTCAATTCAGGAGAGTGAACTCGACGGTGACCGCTTATTTGATGGCTATGCTGTATATAGTTTGTTAGATGATGACTTTATATCTAGAGTTGTTGCCCCAGAAATGGAGCACTTTGGCTATACTATGTGTTTTCACTATAGAGATTTACAACATGCACCCGAAAATTACTTATTAGAACAAATCACTAACGCATCTGAGTCTGCAAAAAGAATAATAGTTTTTGTTTCTTTTAACTTTTTACAAAACGAATGGTTAAAGGCTTCATTTAAAGCTGCCATAAAACATGTTATAACGGCAATTCATCCTTCCATTCGGCGTCATAGGGTTCTATTCATTCTCACTACAGACATAAGTGCATTAAATTTAGATGTCGACTTTCAAAACTATTTAAAATCTTGTAACGTTCTTTTGTGGGGTGAAAAGAAATTCTGGGAAAAAATAAGATTTCACATGCCCGACACAACGAATTTACATTGGAACAAAGATAGTATTAATTACAATCATGGCGTCTGTCCAAATGGTAGGCGCCATCCTTCGAGGTATACCGCATCTCCCACTGCTCCTGAGCAGTGGTATAAATATGATGCGATACCGCCGACAACGCCTCCCGCGGCTAACGTGGGTATTAATATTGAGGATGATACTTCAATGTTGACTAACACAACAATAACGAGTCAAGTGCAAGAAGTCGATCCTCATCATAGTTATATTTCAATAGACGCACAGAACTATGAGCAGCCTTATGGGGGCCGGCCTAGGCCTCCGAACACTTTACGTAAACATCCAGGCCACCACTCCCCTTCGATGCTCGACGATCAAGGTTATTTACAACCCCGGTCCTCAGTACACGATTGCGTACCTCAAACCCATTCGACTGTACACAGATAATGTGTTTTAACCCATCGTTATCTTCCCAGATATTTCTTAATGGAACTCTACATTCCAAACGCATGTGTGGACTATTTGTATTGCAGAAGCTTAGTACCTTTGAATTTGAAATGTATCTTGAACAATATACGTATCGAAAGTTGTAGGCCTTATTGTCGATAAAGTATTGTGAAAGTATGAATTACTTATTTAAGACTGATAAATATATAAATTGCCAGTATAGATGTAAAGTATTTTGGTATAGTATGTTATTAATATCTCATTGTTACCAAATATATTGTAAATAATTGTAACTAATATTGTATAGTATTACTAGTCATTATTTAAGACATAATAGTGTTGGTCATGTAGATAGATGCTGTTTGTTCAATATTGTGACTTGGATTGTAAACTATAAAAGCTATTTAAATTTATTTATACGTAAGCAATAATATTGTGCATGCAGCTAGCTGTACCTAATATGTCGACTGTTATGTAAGTGTTAACTAATAAAAATGAATATGAACCATATTTTTTTGTTTTCTTGAACATCTTTAAGATTTACAACATAAAAAATGTTTTGTATTTTACACAAAGCAACTCAAGGTTTTTTTTTTAAATTCTAAAAGTTTTCTATTAATTTGTTTACTTTTCAAAGTTCATAAATACAGTAGTATAAAGTTTAACTTAAATATAGAGTACATGTTTTATTCAAATTCTCATATTATTATATATTATGTACAAAACTATAAGTACCTAAAAAATATATTTTGTAATAAAATAACAACATTATGTGTAATTCCTTTTTTTTTACTGATTTGAGTCACAGGAGAAGTTTTTTATCATATGAGCCAGTAAAATAATATTTATACAAACTGGTTCTCTCTTTCTTTTAAAAAATATAGTTTGTAGAGTTTAATAACATTAAGTAACTAAGATTATTTATTAAGTTGGAACTTAATTAGAAAAATTACCATTCATGGATAAAAATGATCATGCAAAATATGTTTAAAAATAAATCTTGGCCGTTGGGTCCAAAAACAACACAAAAACTCTACAAAGTAACTTTGTTGTTTTTCTGTTTGAAATATTGAGAAACGGTTTTTTTACATTCGAAGCCGACACAAGACATAATGACGGACCCTACCCAGGTAGGCTCTCGTATTTTACACACTGTAGTAGCCATAAAAGAGATTTACAATAGCATTTTATATTTGAAAGTAGTTATGGTCGAATTTGACCTTCTTTTAGATACGGTTCGTGAGCTTCTATTGATTTTTTGTAATGGTTGCCAAGTGCGACATATGGTGTGACATACTTAGTGAGTAGTGACCAACGCATGTTGGATCGTTTTTCATACCAATATTTTGTTCTTATACCAATATTCTGTTATTGACATTCTAGATCATTCCAAGGCACATGTTGTCAGCTTGTCAGTCTATTTCTTATACTCAGATAGTTGATTATTTTTTCAGTTACTAGTGGGGAACAATTAATTTATAATTATTTATAATATTTTTTTATTTAGAATGTTTTTTAATCTATTATTTTGTAGCTCAGCAGCGCCCTTTTTTCGTTTCTTCTTTATATATACCATAAACTTACCATTTTATTTGATTTCGTTGATGTTAATTCAATAATTACGTAAACTTTTTTCATCCACTTTGTTTCTTTATTACTGAATAACATTATGATAAATAATGTAGTTGTATACCACTCCTGACTGACTGAACCACTTTAATTATTATTTGTTGTTACTCATTAATGTTTGTGTTAAAAATAATGTATTTTCAAGCTGTAGATAACCTTAACTTACAATATATATCTACATACTGAAGTTAAAATGGCGCATATTTATTCTATACAAAACATTCAAAGTTTCACGCCGTTTTCTATTTTATTACCAGGATTTTTTTACAATTTAAAAATTTGGTCATAAAAACTAAAATAGTTAAAACAACTTTTTTAGTTTTAACGACCAAATTTTTAAATTATATTTGAATGTTATTTTACAACCTGGCCAAGGGGCAGCGCAGTAGGCGATCCTCCCTGCTGGTTATAAGTACCTAAATCATATTTTGATATCAAAAATAAATTCAACGCTAACTATATTTTAATAGCTTTGAGTATTATAAGTATTTGTACAGAAAATATATGATGTGTTTTATGATTACATCGAATAAATACTTAAGGTATGTTATTTAATAATATTAAATAGGTACTTAAGTTAATTTCCCAGTATGGGTTAACTAACTCTCGTTTATGAATTTATTCGAAACTATAACTCGTTTTATTATTATTATGCAGAAGAACGTCCGTTCGAAATATAGTTTATTTTAATGCTAATATTTGCTTTATTTTAATGCTAAGCACTTATCGACTTTTTTAAATTCCTCTTTTATTATTTTTATTAAAACAATAAGCTAGAAAGAAATATGCCAAATATTTAGTGGTATACGAAATAATAGATATTAAAAAGTAAATGTATCCTTCTGGCAAAATAAAGTAAGTAGGTATATTTTCTCAGCAACAATAGCTAGTTAATGCTCTGTTAACTGAATTCTAAAACGTAAAGATGCCTAAATAACTTACATTATTATGTTCTATTTATTCCCATTATAATTTTAATGATAATTACATTTTAATAGCTGTAATTATTAATTACTGCATTTACTTAATAAGTAACACAATCATAAAAAAAAACATTTTCTACATAATTATTAACTTACAAAATGCACCTACGTATTAGGTACTGCTTTTATTACCTTCATAATAACTCAATTTATTAAATGCATTTGACCCTGAACTTACCTAAAAGCTATCAAATTACGTTTAAAGCACACTTTAATAGATTGTATATCTACCGTCGACGATTTATCATACTTTTTATCTCGCTAATGCCCAAACTATTTCGAGTTCGAAGTTATCTATATCCGGGGACCTATCGGCGTTCACGGGTAAATGCTCCATTACCGATCATCCACAAATGACGGCAGATAAGTTGACCACTGATAGCGTGGGGTTGTCATGTGATCTCCCAAGTTTCACAATAGATAAGGACGTAACCTTTTCTTACCTTTTAAAAAGGTTTTATCATTTCTGGATATGAATTCTGCATTATTTATTTATTTATTTAGATACACCAAGGAATAAATATCATTAAAAGATAAAATTACATGTAATCATTGTGTATTAATAAATGTTGCCTTAATTATAGGTGTAATACAGCATGCAATATATGAAGTACCTAAACTTATTAAATAATAACAGGGAATTAACTATGTGATTATTATAAAAAAATTTAAGTTACAAATTTTGCAAAATGTAATTAATAGTGTGCAACAAAGGCTAATATAACAAAAAGAATATTTAAACTAAAGAATTACGTTTTTTCATCTTCAAGGTTTGTACTTCAAGTTTTGTTAACAGTCGATAACATTTACTAACTTAAATTTTAATCTATAGTTTATTGTAAGATTAATTAACAAATGGGGTAAAAGGTACGCCCACCTTGTGTTTCACATAACGTGATTTTACAAGCTCTGCGTCATGTGTGTCAACTCGACTGAAAAAACGGTCTCACGACTTGCTTTGGCTTCAAATGTCACTTGTAACTGATTAATCGGTTATTCAATTATTCAGAAATATCAATAACATAATCCAAAGTTGTCTTCAGAATATATTTTTTATACTCTCCTTTTTATAACAATAATATTTTACGCATTGAAACGAAAGAACTTAAATACAAATATTATAAATAATTTGACTTTTAAGTCTCATCGCATCTTAATAGAAAGATACTTAGCTACACTTATTTGTTTTACATAACGTGAACGGGCTGATGACGATGAAAATATTCGCTGACTCATCGGCTCTGTATGTTTAAAATTAACTTTTATTTCACTTGCCCAAACATCACACAACAAAAGAATGAGTGATCGCCCACCTCCGATCGAATCAGATAGCATTTTTGTGTGACGTTTGATCGACGTTTGATATCCAGAGTACCATTTTTCGGATTCGAAGCAGCGGTCAGCTCACCCGCTGTTCAGACACGCCGTTTCACACTTCGGTATAGAGGTCACGGGCCCTCACTCAAGCCAGGACCGACGAAATTGGTTCGTGACACCAGAGAGATTCTTATCGTGATTTTCTTGGCAATTCCGCTGTTGTTAGACTGCAATGGGAGCATGAGAATGTTAAAATTGTAGAACATAATAAGTCATTATCATATTGTGAAGAATTAACTGGCGTTCGTTTATATTACGCGCGCGAAGAATTCATCTGTAAGGTTTCTTGTGTGACCTGAATTGAATTATGGCTTGCACATTTAAGGTTAAAATCCTTCTAAGCTAGTGCAAAATGTTGGTCGACGGTAAAGATTGAATTAGAAATAAAGATTTTATTCAACTAAAATAACTAGTAAGTAGGTATAGTAGATATTATCTATTTTTTTAATAAAATTATTTCTCTTTTGATGACTCTTAATGGTAGACTCGAGAAACGTGAAAATCAGGAAGCAAAGGTGACTAGGTGAAGCAATGATCACCAAGAAACCGGCTTAAGATCTCACGCAACTGCGCCAGCAAAAACCCCCTCAAGCGTATACAGTTTGAT
Organism: Celastrina argiolus; assembly: GCA_905187575.2. Lineage (NCBI taxonomy): Eukaryota > Metazoa > Arthropoda > Insecta > Lepidoptera > Lycaenidae > Celastrina > Celastrina argiolus. The sequence goes on from LR994589.1 coordinate 12,155,681, forward strand.
TGACAACGTACTAATAATGCTTGTTATTAGCGAAGCCAGCAGTTGTTCGAGTCAGTACATAATAACACATCTCTTATTTTCCGAGCTTGTATCATAATTGTTTTGGTGTATAATAAGGCTCCTGTTACCGTGAAACTGTGGAAGCTTTGTCGGCTACAGATAAGAGACAACATAATGTTCAGTATAAAGATAAGAGCGATTCGAACGAACCTTATATCATATGAGTAAGTAAGCGAAGAGAGGCGAAACTAATATAATACTCTATTGAGAAGCATAATAATATATTGTGCTCAATGCTCTGACTACTTAAAAAGAAAATTTGCAAAAACACAAAGGCAACATTTTGTTTTTTTATTTTAACGACAAATATTATATGCAAAAATAACATAATATTAAATATAATAATTTCAATCAGTTGGAAATTGGAATATTATTATTTTATAAATTTTTTTATGCTTTAACTTCTCTAAATAGACAATAAATAATTTCTCAAAACTTACTTACTGTTATTGATTTTGCAAAATATTTTAATATATTATAATATGAGCCACAATCATATTTAAATGTATTTTTATTTGTAAGTGAGTATTATTTTAATATCCTTCAGATACATTTATAGGGAGCTGCATTCTACTTAGGAACCTACAATGTTCTGAGTTATTTAGACTTACCTCTCTATATTTTTGCTACTCATGCAATAACTTGATGCTATAAAATTCAGCGATAGCCTATTTAAGAGATTGACTCTTTGTGTAGGTAGCGGTTAGAGTCCGTTATGTGAAGTCAATTATCATGAATAAAATCTTATACTAGTTCTACTGTTCAGAAATACTTGAGGTTAAATAAAAATGACAATTTATAAATATGGGGGAAATTATATTTTAATGTTGTTGTATATATAGGCATAAATATATAATAGAAATTAAAGCAAAAAAGAGAATGAGAACACAAATGTCTCAGAACTGTAAAAATGAACGAATGAATTAATAAGAATGATAAAGATATCAGAGAGTTTCCCAAGACAGAATCTCTTTATTGAGCTCGTGACACTTAAGGGAAATAAATTAGGCTATGGGAAACGAAGTTCGGATAAATCACTGCTCAAATACTGTCACGAATCCACAAAAATGTAGGAGTGGGAACGAGACGAGTCCATTATCCCGGCCCGCCTGAGCATGACTTTTGTGTAACTTTTTGTAGATGATGGCTAAGTTATAGTAGCGTAAAGGCTCTTGGTATTTATTAATTTTTATGTTTTTACTTCCTTTTTTACGATACGATGTATGTAAAAAAATCTCTTCGCTATCAGATAAACTATTATTGTTTTTACCCTTAGTTTATTATTTCTTTTTGCCCTTAGTAGCTTATTTTACAATTAAAAATATTTAAAACAACGTTCCGTTCAATTGGAATTTATTATTAGAGCATCTGCGGTTGACTTAAAAATACGTCATAAGTTTAGTTTTGTTTAGTTTTATTCATTTTTTAATATTGTTATGCGTAAGTAAACAATAGAAAAACAAACAAAACTGTATGTTTTATCATTGATGATAATATGCTTCATGTTGTATGCTTAGTGGTTTACAACATAAGCATTTAAGCATTCCAGTGAATTACGTTTGTTTGATCTATCTTCATACAAATCCTTTCCGGTTATTTTGTTGAAAATATCTCGGTGCAGTACTGATGTTACCGCTAGTCGGTACCGATTCATAGGAAATGACATAGATTGTAGTAGACTGCTTGTAAATAAATTAAATTATTAAAATTAAATTAAAAATTCTTTATTGACACCAAAAAAAATTTTACAACATTAGTGTTATGAAGCCCCTGACCCCTGCACTAGTGACAACTGTATTGCAGAGGCCAGTGTCTTCGCCCATATTAATTAGGTACATATAATATTATAATACACATATTTAGGTATTATGCTATACAGTTTTGTAAATTAACCAATAAATAAAAGGTGAAAAAGAAAAAAGTGACTATTATTAGTCATTAAGTTTAGGAATTTACACACATTTTAACAGATCCAAGATATGATGGAAGATAAAATGGAAGACAATTGAGGTAGGTATATACATATAGGTACATCTTTTGTCTTATTTAGTAGGGTAAAAAATTTAGTAGGAAAAAAAAAATATGACTGCTGTAAGTTTACAATATATTAATGCTGATCCAAGACCAGCAACATGTAGGTCTAGAATAACATTAAGTTAAGGTTTAATATAAAACGAGTACATATTATGTGCGTGAGAGTGTATCTGAATGTATAATTATGTACTTGTTTTTGTGGTTGTGTGTGAATGAATGTGTGCGTGTGAACATATGTGTGAGTACATGATAGGGTGAATGTATGTGTGTGGAAGACAGAGTATACTGTATGAAAAAGTGTGCCTAGCCCTACGACAAGTCTTGGGATCGGTAAGTACCACTAGGGTGTGTGTCACTCTTAATAAAGAGAATCCTAACAAAAAGCTCTTTAACTAATAAATAAATAAAAGGTGAAAAAGAAAAAAAGTGACTATTATTAGTCATTAAGTTTAGGAATTTACACACATTTTAACAGATCCAAGATATGATGGAAGATAAACTGGAAGACAATTGAGGTAGGTATATACATATAGGTACATTTTTTGTCTTATTTAGTAGGACAAAATGACTGCTGTAAGTTTACAATATTTATACTGATCGTAGACCAGCAACATGTAGGTCTAGAATATCATTAAGTTAAGGTTTAAAATAATATGAGTACAAATTATGTGCGTGAGAGTGTATCTGAATGTATAATTATGTATTTGTTTTTTGTGGTTGTTGTTGTTGTTGTTGTGGTTGTGTGTGAATGAATGTGTGCGTGTGAGCATAAGTGTGAGTACATGAGAGGGTGAATGTATGTGTGTGGAAGACAGAGTATACTGTATGAAATAGTGTGCCTAGCCCTACGACAAGTCTTGGGATCGGTAAGTACCACTAGGGTGTGTGTCACTCTTAATAAAGAGAATCCTAACAAGAAGCTGGTAAGTACCATTTTTCTATTTCGTCATACGTCTTTTCTTTAAGCCATTTGTTTATGATATTCTTAAATGTGAAATTTGAGTAACGTTTTTTTCCAATGTTTGCTTTTAGAACTTTGTTATATATAAATGGTGCCAAAACATTATATTGTTGACGAGCAAATGTTGTTCTTGCAAATGGAACTGGACACCGATCCAGTCTCTTATGTGAAGAAGGTAAGTATGGTACGCTTTTTTTGTGGTATCTCTTTAATATTTCGAGAACGAATATTTTTCTGACTGATAGGACGTCAGCTTTAGCATATACGTCAGCAGTAGCATGTCGGAATGGCAATTGTAGAAGGACCTTTAACACTGCTCTTTGGGCTCTTTCCACTTTTATTAAAATGGTTTTGCATATTCCACCCCATGCGCATATGCAGTATCTTATAAGACATTCACATAGTGCTTTGTAAGTTTGTATTAAAAGCTTTTTGTTTGCAACTTGTCGCAAGTGTTTAAATATGTATGTCATTTTTCTTATTCTAGCAACCATAGTATTAGTATGAGCACGCCAATCCAGTCTCTCATCAATATATATTCCCAAGTATTTAATAGATTCGTTCCTACATAGTGCAACACAAGAACAATTGCGATGATCTGTAGCAGTATTGCAAGGATATGTATGAGTAATTAATTTAGCACTGTCATCAGGTCCAGTTTTGTAGGACTTGTGAAAACATAAGTATTTGGTTTTAGAAGTGTTTAGAGTGAGAAGATTGGTTTCAAGCCAGTAAGTAATCCTAGCCATATTGGATTCAGCTGCCTTTAGTGCTTCTGTCCAAGTTTCTTCATGAACAAGTAGGACTGTGTCATCAGCAAACATTTGGAGTTCCACATTGCCATGTACAGCGTTAAACATGTCATTTATATATACTAAAAATAGTGTAGGTCCCAAATTACTGCCCTGTGGAACTCCAAATGCGCAAGGAAGCTTATCGCTTTCTGTATCACCCACTCTTACCCTCTGATACCTATTGGATAAGTAATCTTTAAACCAGTCTAGAACATTTCCCCTTATCCCAAGATTCTCCAATCTACTCAAAAGGATATGAGGTGAGACAGTGTCAAATGCTTTCTGGAGATCCAGAAAAACACCAATGCATCTTTCTCCTTTGTCCATATATGTAGTTAAGGCTGTAGTTAATTTTAAAACAGCATCCTCAGTCGACATACCGGCCCTAAACCCAAACTGGTTAGGATTAATAAAATTGTTCCTCTCCAGGTATGAGACAAGTCGTTTATTAACTAATTTTTCCAGAACCTTTGATAAAGTTGTGAGCAAGGAGATTGGTCTGTAGTTGGTGGGATTAACTTTATCCCCCGATTTATAAATAGGACTCACAACAGCCCTTTTAAAAATTTTAGGAAAGACACCAGTAACTAGACTTAAGTTGCACAGGTAAGTCAGAGGATAAATAATCGAATTAATATTCTGTTTAAGTAGATCGGTAGAAATCTTGTCCCATCCCGGTGCACTATGTGACCGTAGGCTAAGCAATATGGTCCTTATCTCTTGAGGATCAGTTGGTAAAAAAGCCATGGAGTTAGGAGGTGTTGTCGTTGACTTTGCCCGTTCAGCCAGTTCTTGTTCACTTTTGTCCAAATTCGTAAGAATATTCTTTGCCAGGCCTGCACCAATAGTTGTGAAAAATTTGTTGACTTCATTAAGTGAGGTTATGGGATTGTCTTCAATGTTTAATAATTCTTGAGTAGTGCCTTTTTTAGATCCAACATTACATACTTCCTTTATTATTTTCCAAGTATTCTTTATGTTCTTGTTATTATTTTGTAATTGATGTTGATAATATTCCTTTTTAAGATCTTTAATGATTTTGTTACATATGCTTCTATATTCTAAATATTTTTTCCTTAAAAATTCATCTGTTGGAGACAATTTCAGCCTTTTATGTAGCTTATCTCTCACAATTATACATTTAACAACTCCTTTGGTGATCCATGGTTTAATAGGTTTGTATCGTCTCTGTATTATGCTAGTCACACTATTGTTCTCTATGATCCTTAATAATCTATTTGTTAATTTTTCAGCAGCCACATCAGCATCATTTAATATATATATGTCATCCCATGACTCATTGGTAAGTATTTCTTTAACTTTTTCATAGTTGATTGATACTTTCTTTTTTATGTGTATATTTTTACATATTGAAGTACTCTTAATGCTGAGGAGGATTGGAGAGTGATCCGTTAATTGCTGGCCAAACACCAAAGTTTTCCATCGGTGTTTTGTTTTAATCATCATATGATCTAGGCAGTTGTCAATCCTAGTTGGATGAGTAATACCTACTATAAGTCCATACATGGCTATTAAGTTGAGATAATCCTGCACTGGGGTTGTCGTGTTATCAAGCGTATTAATATTAATGTCGCCTGTCACAATAATGTTAGGTGTACGTACGTTGGATAATACACGATCTAAGGAGTTAAGGTAATTGGTTGTGTTTCTAAAACACGGCGGGCGATACGAACAAACAATTGTGTAGTCAGGGTAAATGTTAAGAACTAAACAATTGCCTTCTATAAATTCAGGTTCCTCTACAGCGACTCTCAGGTCCTGTCGCACAAAGGCAACTAGACCATCATTCTGATTGATGGTATGTTTAGTCCAAAACATGTTATAATTTTCGATAGCGGGTGGTGGATTATTCTCACTCGTCCAACACTCTGTAAGTACAAATATGTCTACAGGGAAGCTTAAGGCTGACACAAATGCCAGAAATAAATCGAAATTGCAGTGGATACTTCTGATATTTACTGACAGGACAGTGAGCGATCCTATCTCATTTTCAACATAATTAATAATTCGGGAACAAAGTCTAGTATCGCTTAGTAAAACACATTCAGTCGGATGCTCAAAATTGTCAACCTCGGTTATTATATTACTACTACAGAAATCGAATTTTATATAAATTGCTTAGACTCTAAATGTATAAAGCAAAATATACCACACTACAAGAAGCATAGTATTCGACCTGTTTCCAGCAAACAACCATGTCAAAATAGATGATCACTGTATCCTTAAAGACATCCAGAATAACCAGAATACAAAAACATAAATACCTCCCTATAAATGCCCGAGATACTAAATTACTTGTAAACAAAAATACTATGAAAAATAGTCTTAATTTCATCACAGCTATGTAGTATAAAATGCTATAAAAGTCTTTCATGATAATGATGTATAATATTAGATATTTATTTGTATAGTATGAGTTTGATAGGCAAAACTTTTTAATGTGTGTGTATATGTGTACTGTATGTATATGATTAAAAAATAAACAAATTATAATAAGAACTAAATAAAAGTTATATAAATAAAAAAAGACAGTCATACCATCATAAACAAAATGTGTAGGGGCCATAAATAGTCATTGTACTGACTGTAAATCATATAGGGTCTGCTCCGTTTTAACTAAAATCTGCTTTGCACCTTCGGATTTTCTTAGAAATATGTTCCCATTAGTGGTCCAACAGAACTGGTACTGGTTTGACTTCGCAAATTCTCTTGCTGAATAGAATAGTTTTCTAGCGCTAGCTGGTAGATACTCTGCTACGTAGATTGGGCGACGTTCACCATTGGTTCCCATACACAACGTGCTAAGGCGGTCGGTCGGATGTTTTTTGTTAAAATTTCGAACAGCTTGCAGAAACTGCATTTTCATCTGGACACTGACAAATTCTGTAACAATCGGCTTGGTAATTCCTTTCTTTCCCGGGAGCCGGTACACATCGCGGATGCTCTGAGAAGTAATAGGTAAGTCAACAGCTAATAGCTAATATATTAAATAAATGTAAGGCAGAGTTAATAATAAAATAATTTTATGATAAATTATACTAATAATATATTATTTAACAACAAAGGAAACTAGAATCCATCCATCTCAGTTGAGGTATTTCTTAGTCTAACTGTGATGCAACCACATCACACAAAACCATATTGTTAGGCCACGTGTACAATGTTCATTTTGCGGATCAAAATAATATTCATTTCAGACCTTCAAGATGATTGACGTGTCATTGTGACACAATGTCGCCTTTGCAATATTAACAATTCCTTGCACGATACATGCAATCGCTTGCTTTTGTGTACATTTGTATAAGAAATCGATTTCCGGTTCTTCGCCTCGATCTGAAATAATCTTAAGAAGATAAACATTGTGTATTCTGCGTTGTTGGCCAAAGCAAACAGAGTTAATGCGTTCTGTTGAAGCCATTCTATGTTCTCTTGCATTAGAAGAGTTTATGTTCCTTGTGCAAAATAGTTTTACAAGTTCTACACAATATATTTAGGAAATAGTATTTCTGCAACTTAGTGTCAGTTCACATGTAGCGGCGTACATTTAAAAGACGCGATTCTAAATCTTAATTCACTACCTGGCCCTTTTGCAACGACGCCTTCGCTAATTACTATATCTTTCTACTTACAAATAAAATTACTTACAAATAAAAATTATGTATCTATTGACGCATTCGAAGATCGTTGTTGTAATTATGTAGGCTAAGCTGTTAGTTATCTTAAAAGGTCGCATTGCGTAGCGTCTCGTTTAAAATGGCGTTTAATGTCTAAAACGAGATGCATACTATAATTAATTATGCGATAATCCCCATTTTATGCCATACTTTTAATATTTGCGTTTAAATAACGTATCCCCTAATACAAATCATTTAACAGTATACGCCTTTCAGATTCAATGTGATCTAAATTTAAACAAAGCATGCGGCATTAATGCTTTCATTTTAAATGTCACTGTTTATCCGTGCAATAAATAAATTTATATTTTGGGCGATTTTTTTGTTTACATTATATTGAATCGGAAAATATCTATAGCAATAACACTAAGGTCTCTAACCTGAGTATATTCTTATCTTCAACTGATCCTAATCATATCCCCTCAACAAACGTTAAAGATTAAAGTTTATCGCCTCGCTCTAATCAGTTGATGTAAAATAGTCTAACATAAGCTTTAATATGCTTGCTTTATGTAAAATAACGCCATAAAGTTATCAAAGTTATTGCATTGTAATTTACACAAATCTGCAATAATTTGTAGTGTCCGTTATGTTTCTGTATTTGTATACAATATCGTCCACTTGGAATACGTGTTCTATTATATGTGATTGACCTAGAGTACGATTTTTACCTTTTGTAGTGAAGTGTGACATTAATTATATTATTCACTAGCTGTGCCCACGTCTTTGTTCGCGTGGTTTTTGAGTGACTAAAGGCGTGTTTCACCAAGCAATGTTAAAGTTAACGCCATGGTAAATATCATGTTATTTCTCTCGTATTTCCTTTCAATAAATGAGATGGCATAGTATTTTAACATAGCGTTAACTTTAACATTGCTTGGTGAACCACGATCTTAATCCGTTTATGCAGCGCACGCATCGAAAGTCCCCAAATGTGAATAATTTTCCCCGTTTTTGCAACATTTCTCACTGACGCTTCGCTCCTATAGCTCGCAGCGTAATTTTATATAGCCTTCCTCTATAAATGGACTACCCAACAAAAAATATTTTTTCAAATCGGAATCTTAGCATAGATGTGGTAGAGAAAGTCATGAAATTCTTACTAGTAACATTTGACGACCTTCTGCATAGTAGTGCCATATGCGTCAGCCTTAGTGGTCAGATGTCTCGAGTTCAAATATCGCTAAGGAAGCAAATAAAATGTTTTCAATGCACTATATTTACGATAAAAACTTTTTATAGTAGACGTCAATTAATAGTTCTTTAGTTCTTCACATTGAGAGTAGATTGCTGTGATGTGAAGCCTTCACAGATATGATTTATTTCTTCTAAATGTTGCTTGTATAAGCCAGCTACTCTAATAGTCACAGTTCCTCCGAAAAAAACATCTTACGTGATTATTCGCCACAAACTAGCGGTGTTAGTTCTTTGAATTCGGCCCCCGTTTTGAAATTGGCCGACAAAGATACACCGAACATGACACGTTCCGTAGCCCGCTGAGAAACAAATATTATTGATGCTGGAGACCATTTTTTACAAAAAAGGATCTTAGCAAATGCCGTCTGATATAATATGTGACTTCACGCGATTGATTTTTTAGCTTATTCAATTTTAGCTGTTTATATAAAATTTATGAATACTAGTATAAGTTTTCAATTAAATTCTGTTAGCTTTGTTGTTTTGTTGATTAAATAAAAAATAAAAAAAATGTAATTTTTGTTAATTTATTTTAGCTTGTCCAGTATAATATAACCATATTCAAAGTCACTGTCTGCTCGTTGTATACATAACGAGTTAAGGTAAATAAAATTTTAGTAGCACTTTTAAATTGAAATAAATCAACGGAGATCTTAAACTGTAGCGTGATTGTAACTGAGATTTTACAAGCCAGATATTCACACAGAAATATGCAAAACGCTTCCTCTCCTATCAAGATTTCAATGTGTCTTCTTGTAATTATAGTGCGGGGTTGAACATTTTCACATTCGTCATCGTTCAACAGAAAACAGTGATCCATTAGTGACTTCGATTCTCAAAGGACCTGTAATTTCGCTGACTCACGTCCCTCGATTTGTTAACCGCCTATGTCTGTAACCACACGGTTAGCATGTGCCTTTTTTGTTCTGCTGTTCTGCTTTTTTTCGGGCTCTTCTTTGGGAATGCAGTAGGGGCTGGCAGCTTCACAGTATTTCATTCTTTCTCTCATAAACTTTTACTTAATATTAAAATAATAGTTAGCTTCAAATATATTACTCCATCCTTATCGTATTTAATACAAAAGTAAACATGGAGAACAATAGAATACTTAATGTTGCCAATTTAAATGACACTTATTTACCGTGAAATATATAGTTGAGGAATTTTCATATTCTGGTTTGTGTTTAGTTTAATTATATGTGACAAAACTGAGTCATGTGAAATGAAAATTAAAAAAAGTGTTTATAGCTAATTAATTTGTTTTAAATTTTGAAGCTCTACTTGCGTTCGGTGTTAATAACCATTCGTATATGTTGCCAAAAAATGCATTCTAGTGCGTACTTTCCGGAGCATACAAGGCGCCGTAATCATTCATCAGTCATTCTTCATTTCGAGCATTCACCTTCTGGCAAATATTAAAACCAGGTCAGAATATTACAGATATTGAAATAAAAAGATTGATTCCGTAAGCGATAAGTTCAGCGTTTCTTCGGAAAGATTCGTACCGAGAGTTGGTTATAATTTAAACGTAGCCTCGGGGTTCTTATTTATCGAGTTGCTCCATTTCCACGATTGTATTAGATGGTTTTTTCAGGAAATCTTTTTCCATGATGAGTTTGAATTTGAAGGTAAGTTGATACTTTTGCAGACAATTTAATAATACTAGAACAGACGTTGTCTGAAACCCATAACACAATTTTAACTTTGCACGGTATTATATTGGCGTGTATATGATATGTTAATTGTTATGGACAAACCAACCAATAAAATGCCATTAGAAAAATTACCACAAATACAATAATTTTGACGACCTCCGTAGCGCAGCGGTTCAGCGCGTTGGTGCTTGAGCACCAACGCGCTGAACCGCTGCGCTACGCAACCTCTCGGTCAACCTCTCGGTTGACCGAGAGGTTGCGGGTTCGAATCCCGCCGAGGAAACAAAAAGTTTTCAATATTCCTTAAATATGTTTATAGTATAAAAGTATTAAATATATTATATTTCCGTTGTCTGGTACCTGTAACACAAGTTCTTCGGATACTTAGCACAGGGCCAGATTGACGTGGTGTGAAGCGTCTATAGATATAAAAAAAAATAAAAAAAAAATTATGTATTAATAATGTTTTTTACGGTTCAAAACCTAAAAGGCAAAAATTGAGCTCTTCATCTTCTCAATCACTTTGTTGCCCGTCTGTCTATCAGTATATCAAAACCCATTTTCTCAGGAACGCGTGAAAGTAGCGACCTAAAGGATAGGGAAAAAACAAAAGAGTGGAAAAAAAAATGGCTTGAAACAGTGTTTTAATAAAGTAAACATTCCTTTTATTAACATACTGTAGGTACTAGCCTACAAGTTTGTACGGAACCCTCGGTGTGCGAGTCCGACTCGCACTTTGCCAGTTTTTTTTATGTGTATTTTTTGAAAATCCTTTTTAATAATTTTATTTGGATACACTAAAACTAAGGTAGGTAGATGCATGATCTAAACGCAGTAATCTCCCATAGTCTAATAATATATTCATGGCATAGTAAATATTTAATCTATGCAATTTCCATATTACCGACGATTTATACCATCTCAATTTCGATAAGGCGGGTGTAATGACGTGAAAATTATAGCCTATCTGTCGGATACGTTGTGAAGAATGATGGTTAATGGTAGCCTATAAAAAACCAACAAGACGCACGGAGGACGATTTTGTAATTTTACATCTTGTTGCTTTTTGATTGTAAAATGTTATATTGATTTTTTCTCATTTTATCAACTATTCTTAATGGGAGTTTTAGTAATTATTTGCGTAAGATTACAATATTATTGATAAACTATATCCAGATTTATAACCATTAACAAGAAGACAACAGTACCGTGTTAACGTTTAATGTTACTTATTTGTTATGCCAGACAATATAATACCTCCGTGGTCTAGTGGTTTAGAGCTAGGGTCTCGACCGGGTCGTGGGCTTGATCCCCGCTTTATAACAACACAAAATGTTGAGTTCAAGGCAATGTAAGATCACCTGTTGTTTGATCCATGCGTCGGATGGATGTAATAATTTTAAACAAAAAAAAACCGACTTCAAAAGGTAAACTAAAAAGAAAAAAATAAATTTACTTCGCACAAAGTAATACTTATTTTCATTTAAGTAAATAAATTTATTCTATAATTTTGAAGTCGGTGCCAAGTCCAGCGTTTGTAAGCCAGTACTTTGGTAGGTACATAATATATAGTAATAGTTACATTGATAGTTGTATATTTTTTTCTGATTCTTTTTTCTGTGATTGCCTACATATATTTAGTAATTTGATATACTTGGCACCGACTTCAAAATTATAGAATAAATTTATTTACTTAAATGAAAATAAGTATTACTTTGTGCGAAGTAAATTTATTTTTTTCTTTTTAGTTTACCTTTTGAAGTCGGTTTTTTTTTGTTTAAAATTATTTTATTTTAAGATTTTTAGTTATGGGTAGACTGAGTAGGGACTCAGTCTACCCATAACTAAAAATCTTATAACTGGCGGTACCTAAATATCCCTATATTTAGGTACCGCCAGAGCAGCGCAAATATTATACATATATATATCAAGTTGATTGACTATAAAATGATATACAAATTTTAATAATATTAAAGTCGGTACCATCCAAACTGAATATGATTTCTTTATAACTCTTTTATTATTTTTAGTCGATTTACATTTCTTTATTTGGCTTAAAACAATTTTTTCCCTTTTTAATATTTACCTATTTCGTCATATTGTTATGATAGTATATATGGATACCTACTATCTGGTGAAGACAGAGGTGGTGTTGAGTACTGTAATTGATATAGTGGCATCGCTTAAAGTATGCTTGCAGTACTTTAAGCGATGTCGTAATTTCCAAACGTATAACTTCAAAGACTAAGCAGTCCTGTATGCCTGTTTCTGATCTATGCGGTATACCTTGATAGTTGATTCAAAATTATGTTTGTTTTTAGACGGATATAAGCATATCGAATAACATAAGCATGTTACTCGAAAAAAAAACAAAATTACTATGAGTGTTCCTATAAATTTCGATGAGTTCCCTCGATTCCTCACGACACCATCATCAGGCATGCACTTTGATAACTATGAGACCAAGTTCGACTGTAATTGACGTAGTGGCGTATGCTTGCATTTCTTTAAACAACGCTGAAATCTTCAAACGTGTATCTCTAAGGACTTAGAAGTTCTGTTCACTACTTTAGGTCCAGGATATGGTGCAAAATCTTTTAGTAACATATGCTTGGGCTACTTCAGAAAAAATCAAAATCGATATATGTTTCCATATAAATTTTGAAGAGTTCCCTCGATTCCTCACGGATCCCATCATCAGGTCACCACTTTGGTGAACACTGGTACAACACTGTAATTGACGTAGTGGCGTATGATTGCATTTCTTTAAACAACGCTGCAATCTTCAAACGTGTATCTCTAAGGACTCAGAAGTTCTGTTCAGTACGTTAGGTCCAGGATATGGTGCAAAATCTTACTATTTGGTAACATATGTTTGGGCTTCTTCAGAAAAAATCAAAATCGATATATGTTTCCATATACATTTTGAGGAGTTCCCTCGATTCCTCACGGATCCCATCATCAGGTCACCACTTTGGTAAACACTGGTACAACACTGTAATTGACGTAGTGGCGTATGCTTGCATTTCTTTAAACAACGCTGCAATCTTCAAACGTGTATCTCTAAGGACTCAGAAGTTCTGTTCAGTACTTTAGGTCCAGGATATGGTGCAAAATCTTACTATTTGGTAACATATGCTTGGGCTACTTCAGAAAAAATCAAAATCAATATATGTTTCCATATAAATTTTGAGGAGTTCCCTCGATTCCTCTCGGATCCCATCACCAGGTCACCACTTTGGTGACAATGGGACCAAACGGGAAGCACCACCTTTCAAATAAAAAAAAATCATCCAAATCGGTTCACCCAGGCGAAAGTTCTGAGGTAACAAAAAAAAAAAAAAAAAAAAAAAAAAAAAAAAAAAAACATACAGACGAATTGAGAACCTCCTCCTTTTTTTGGAAGTCGGTTAAAAAGGCTGCACCTGACCTCTCGTCAGTTGTGTCGTTCCTCTAAATAGTAGATAAAGAAACAGAAACTGAAAAAGTTGTGTAACTCGTATGGTTACGATGAAACCGGCCACCGGCACTGAAATTGGTCTATTACCAAGAAATAACCATGACTTAGGGCGTGTTTCACCAAGCAATGTTATCTCTCATGTTATCCCTCTCGCATTTCCTGTTAATAAATGAGATGGCATGGTATTTTAACATGGCGTTAACTTTAACATTGTTTGGTGAAACACGGCCGTAACGTAACTCGTCATAATTTTTTATTACCTAGGTATATATTACATTTTGTTCTGTGCCACTAGCGCGTTAGTTTTATCATTGTTTAGGTATTTTAGATGAATTTGAAAAAATACCTACCTGAATTTCCAAAATAATTATTATATTTTAACAAATGCATATATAATGTAAACACACTTTGACAATAATGTGAAGTTTATTGAAGAAAATTATGAAGTAAACTAAATTGATAACAGCGCCATCTTGCTAAAAAGTTGTGAACTTTTAAAAAGCGAGCTTCGTGACTCCGTGGTGAGTGGCGTTCACCGTTCATTCATAAAGAACTACAGTAGCTCAACTCTATACTGGTACAAAATAAAATATGAGAAAGGCAAGAATAGCAATTAAATAAAAAGACAATGTAAACAATTATATTTGATATTTTGTGAGTAGATTGTGATAATCCGATGTTTCCGTTTATTTTTTGTATTTCCACACTCAAAAACAAACCACAATCTTAATTTAGTTTGTACATCGTGGTTTGTCACAATTCGTATTATGTACATGGAAAATACGTAGAAAAAATATTACTGTTTTATTTTTTTTCAAACTATATTATACGCTACTGATTTAGCCTTCTTTATAAATGTACGTAACGTAAAATGTTTAAGAATAATTATTACTTTATAATTGAATAATACACTACAAACCTTGACCTTACGTTTCAGGTATTTTGGCATCGAAAAACAGTAAATAAAAAGTTGTAAAAAAAAAACCTGAAACCATCCAGAAAAATCATTTTCTCGGAATCCTTTTTAGAAAGTTCCCTGCGTTAAGCAAACATGTATGCAATTAAAAACCATAGTGTGCGCTGCCGCTAATGTACACGCGGCAACATGAAAGGCATGCAGGTGCGCGTTGTAATAATTAACAGTTATGGTGCTAAAAGAAACCGAAGGTTTATTGCCAATTTGTTACCTTACCGGTCATATTCATTTCTCCATTATGTATTGTTTGAGTTAATTAAAATGTACAATAGGTTATTAAATAAATCAATTGCAACTGCATGACGTACCATTCTTAAATTAGTTTTATGATTTTTAGTTATTATTTCGTACGAATGCCTATGCTCCGATTCAATGTGATTTAAATGTAAATAAATATTAATTTGACCGGCTATAATAATGCTTCCAATATAAATATCACTTACTAGCTGTTCCCGCGACTTTGTTCGCGTTGTTTTTGAGTGACTTAAGCCGTTTATTAGAAAGTCCCCAAATGTTATTAATTTTCCCCGTTTTTGCAACATTTCTCACTAACGCTTCGCTCCTATTGGTCGCAGCGTAATGTTATATAGCCTAAAGCCTTCCTCTATAAATGGACTATCCAACAAAAAAATATTTTTTCAAATCGGACCAGAAGTTTCTGAGATTAGCGCGTTTAAACAAACAAACTCTTCCGCTTTATAATATTAGTATAGATTAACTAGGATAGAAAAACAAGGACCAATTTATTTGGTTCAATTTTTTTTCTATAGGTAACTGAGTGAATGTACTGTTGGTTACTTTTTCTGTTTACGTTTAGATTACATTTGAACATTGTGTAAATAATGTGATTCTACTTGTAAGTAAAAACTTTACATCAACAAAAATAGCTACTACAAAAATTATTCCAAATGTAAACAAGAATTCCTAAAAAATGTGTTTAAATTGTATGATAAACATGTTATGCATTAAAGTCACCATAAAGAAGTTGATTGATAAAATATTTAAACATCGTCATTTCTGTAATATTTATTCATAGAGTTTTCAAAAGATCGACTCCTCTGACATAAAACCAACATTATAAAATAGATATTGAGCTATAAATTCACGTTAATAAGAGAAATATGTTATATTAATGTAAAAAAAGAGAACGTTTAAATTTTACGACGCGCTTAGGCCCTTTGAGATGCGATCTATCGCGTGTGTCAAAAAAGGGATAAAACGCCCAGGGTCCTAGTGGGTGCCCTTTTTTTAAATACCGAGGGCCCATTTTTTACTTTTAATAATTCTAAAATGACATCTGAGGAACGCGCATGAGATATAAGGTGATGTTTGTCATACTTTTTTTGGTAGTTTAATTTGATAGTAAAATATTTGAGTTGTATTTTTAAGGATGAATCATTTTATTATGGAAATTGATATTGTAATGTATGTAGTGAGTAATGTAGATGAAACAAGTGAAGGTGGCCGTTTCATTGAACCCAGGCCAGCTACGCAGGAGTTATTTTATAGTGCTCGAGTGTGTGCGCAATAAATAGAAGAACTCTCTCTTCCTTAATTCTCGTAAGTCGTAACCCCGTGGAACGGAGTAACCGACACGACTGGAGGGAGATTAAGCGCAGGACCGACATTTTATTGGCCCATGCGACGTATGGATCATCTTTCTTGTCAGACAATCAGGTGATCAGCCTGCATTGCCCTAATCAAACTTGAATTCAACATTATTTGTTGTTCCAACGCGGGAATCGAACCCACGACCCTCGGGTCGTGAGCGAAGCTCTGAATCACTAGACCAGGTAGGCGTTACTTTATCAATGTATCAAACGGTCACTGTTTAGACAGTGTATTGAGACTTGTATATTTTTTGTATTTACAAATAAATATAAAAGCGATGTAATGTAATTAGTAAATTTGGGACTTAGGTTCGCTTGTTCAACACTATCATACTATGAGGTCATAAGTAAAAGTTATTGAAACAAAAAACCAAGGACCCCAAATAAAAAAACATGCCAAATTGAGAACCTCCTCCTTTTTTGGAATTGTTAATAAATGAAAAACCCCGACTACATATTTTCGATGCACACTAGTTTTATTGACACAGCGAGTGCGACAGAAGAATCTAATCTAATGAAAAAAATCCTCTCAAGCTCAAATGCGACAAGCCGAATTTTCAAAATCTAACACTCCATAAGCAGCAGTTGGACGATAACATCTAAGTTTAAAAAAAACATATTATTTTCTTACGTTCAAGAGTTTTTATAGTATCAACAAACATATTGACAGTGACTCCCATAAATCATTACCATAACAATTGAGGCAGATGCTGCAGGATCAAAGAGGTTTATTAATGAACCCAAAACCAGTTTAATAACTGAACAAGGTGTTAATGCAATGATAAGAATCGAATATGACCCTTCTAATAAAATATTGATACAGTCAATGATTTAGAAGTACACTGGATACGACTTGAAAGTCAAAGTACCTATAACAATTTTATCTATGTATAAGACGTGTTTTAATAAAGAGAATGGTTCTATGTGTAAAGAATAAATATGGCTCCCATACAAAATTCTTGTTTAGAAAGAAAGAAAAAGTACTCCTCTTGGGTAACCAGTATATTTTTATTTGCAAGAAATGTGGGTGGAAAGATGACATTAATTGATTATGAGGTACCGACACATTTCGCTAATACATATATTTAAGTATGAAAATGTATTTCACGAAAATCTAATAAATGTATTTCAACTACATGAACTTCACAATCGTAGCGACTGGTGAGTGGCGACGCGTTACACTTCTAAATTATAGTGTTCATTCTTTTTATGTGTCTATCTACCCTTTTTCGTTTCATATATATTTTTCTGACTAGCTACATGCTTGATATTAGAACAATCTAAGTATCTACTAATATTTGCATAGTTAGTACCACAAATTAGATAATATATTGTAACAGAGACACGACCTAGTACTAGAAAATGGTATCACCCTAATACTGTCAATTCGACTGGCTATTTTTGTTTTCATCGATTTCCAGGCACATTCCGGAAACCGCCATCTAGCGCCACTATTGGAAAATACTTGATAAAAGGTGTCACTCGTGCGAGTTTCTTACGCCGATTCTTCGGGTTAGGGTTCCGAACCGGTGGTAACTGGTAACTGTAATAATTGTAATTTATTTTCATCATTTACCTTCAAAAAACAAACTTTATGTTTTAATTTTGAATAAAAGCTTTTTTATTTTTATTTTATTTATTTACTAATTACTAATTTCGTTTCGTTCGTTCTTCTTAATCTCTCTATTTTAATGTCGATATTTGTACTTAATTCGGCATATTTACATTTTATAATATACAAACGTTAATAGTAGTGACATCTATTGCATTTTTTTTGTATTAAAGATTGTATGCGTTGGTAGGCCATGCTAGCACGTAAGCCTGCGCCAGTACAACTCGTATCAAGTTTTCAATGCCCCAACACAATCGCCGAATAATGTCGCATCCAGCCTGTAACGTCATTAATCTTTGTAGTAGTCATCACGGGGCGAGTAATGCAGGCAGCTCTGACGGTATGGCTTTGGCATACCAGATTACCACATCAAGTATTCCCTTTCTTCCAAATGTACACGGAATATTCGCCTTTAATATCACATGAGAAGGCCTGAAATCCTATCAATGTTTTACGCGATTGCAGGTGGCATGTTTTATCTTTATCGCATCTTATAAACTTTTACTTTTATGACTTTTCAAAGCGCAAGTTGTGTCGAATAACGATCTATAGGAAGAGTTTATAAATATTTAGACGAAGACGATTTTCGGCAACTAAAAACGATAAAAAGTTTACGTATAGCCGAAACGAGAGATTTACAATGTGTGACCGTATTAACGACTTTTAAAACTTCTAAGTAAGGTGAACTGTAGATTAAATATAATGTTTATAATTCACAAATAGCTACTTTAGGGATATAATAAATCTAAAAGCTAATAATATATTTTTCTCTATTTTGAATAAAGGAGTTCAAGCAGTTTACATTTCATAGTTCACAAGTCACAACGTAGGACACGCAAATCGACGCGGCATTTTTATGATCGTATTTGAAAAGAGCAATTTTCCATCTTTTTCGTAATTTTTCATCTTCGTCGGCCCAATGCGAGTTACTTACGCCGGTTCTTGTCGCCGTTACCGTACCGGTGGTAAGCATCACATATATACGATGTTTAGACAACGTAAAAATTTATATGTACTAATATTATAAAGCGGAACAGTTTGTTTGTTTGTTTAAACGCGCTAATCTCAGGAACTACTGGTCCAATTTGAAAAAATCTTTTTTTGTTGAATAGTCCATTTATAGAGGAAGGCTTAAGGCTATATAACATTACGCTGCGACCAATAGGAGCGAAGCGTCAGTGAGAAATGTTGCAAAAACGGGGAGACTTTCGTTACGTGCTCTGCATAAATGGTCGTTTTAGAACCACGCGAACGAAGTCGCGGGAACAACTAGTTCCGAATAAAATGTTTTGACTTTGGTACTTTAATCCAAGTTTTGATTTTGATATTCAAAGTGGATGAAGGTGATATACGCAAAATACTGATTCCGAGAAAATTGAGGTCAAACTGTCGCTTAAACATTTAAAGTATTTTGTAACGTATCGAGTACATTAATCTAAAGATCCGTCTTCAGAATAATTGTATTTAATATGTTATAACATATTATCATAAAATCTTTAAATTACAGTTTATACTCAATTTTCTGCGTAGAAAATTTTCGCGACCTTCATCCACTCATCTCTTTGATTATGATAGACCAAGTACCACAATATCTTCGTGATATTTAATGTCTAAAAAAAGAACACTGAACGCCAAGCCTCTTAGGTTAGGTTCATCGATGCATTTAATGCTTGGATATTGTATTATTGTCTTAAAATTCTCATGTTATGTCGTTTTATGCAATATCTTGTTATTCACATAAGAACTTGAGCTAAGGTTTTCCGCTACTTACATTGCATAAGCTTAAAGTACTCACACGTATACAACGTACCTACAGTCAAGGTGCTATCGCTAATATTATCACTTTCAAAGTTCGAAAACAAAAATGTATGGGATTTGACAGAAGCTTCGCTAAGTGACGTACGATGTTCACGAACTTCATATGTGACAATAGCGATGGAAACTTGGCTAAAGGGTTCAGAGAAGTCACCAAAAAAATGGTTGTATATTTGTAACTCTAGTGACTTCCAATATAATTTTAGCTAAACACATTGGCAGCATTTTGTTACTGTAAACTCGCGGTTCATTATTGTTCTTTTATATATAGATGATTTTAATAAGGTTTAAATATATTTATAATTGAGTTTACGTGGTTTATAGTCAGGGTTCCCCCATACATGGTTTTCACTTGATTAGTATCAAGCTAATTTTTTGTAAGTACCTTCATTTGGATGAGTCGCCCAAGAATTTATTGGACGGAACTCTTGTCTGTGGTAGCTAACGGAGATAGGAAGAATAAAGTTTGTGGCATTGGTGATTCCAAAATATCTTTTTTTATATAAATGTCAAGATAATGATCTAAATTATCCGAAAAAATATTTGTCCTTCAAAATCTATGGTTTGATCAAAGAGTTCCCTCTTGCCAACTTGTATCGATAACAAGGTCTTCTTAAATTATTAGTAAGCAGCTGATTTTGTTTTTATATTTTTATTACTTAGTTGATATTAATGTAATTCAACAGACATAATTGTCCTACAAATTGCGTGGTACGTTATCCCGGTCCTACGCTCGAAAGTTGGGCATTTTTTTTTATCCTTGGTAACTCTGTTAGCTACCACAATCGAGAGTTCCGTCCAATAAATTCTTGGGCGACTCATCAAAATAAAGCTACTCAAGAAAAATTAGCATGATACTAATCAAGTGAAAATCATGTACCTATGGGGGAACCCTGACTATTAGTGGGACGACTCGAAAGGGTTGGGTTTCCCAGTTGTGGCATGTACCAATAAGACTTGTCTAGATCTCAAGTACAATAAACGGACGCTCTAACGGCGCAGGAAAACAACGTAAGGAAACCCGCACAGGGTTTGGTAATAAATCATCCCTTAACGGACGCAAAGGATAGATACAAATAAAATACTTAAATAATATTAAATAAAAAAAACCGACTTCAAATGCGTGAACACAAAAAGAATTGTTCAAATCGGTTCATAATCGGCGGAGATATCGCAGAGATAAGGGTACACCCCTAAAGTTCTACCCTTGGGGGTGAAATATTTTCTTCAAATTCGCATGAAACCACCCTTTTGATAATACCTATTCAACAAAAAAATAATCGTTAAAATTGGTTTATAATCGGTGGAGATATTGCGTATAAAAAAGTTTATCCCCAATTTTCCACCCTTGGGGGTTGTTTTTTTTATTATTAAATTAAAATGGGACCACCCTTGAGGTATTACCTATACGCCGAAAAAAGATTTGTTCAAATCGGTTCATAATTGGCGGAGTTATCGCGTAACAAACATAGAAAAAAAAAACATACGGGTCGAATTGAGAACCTCCTCCTTTTTTTGAAGTCGGTTGAAAAACCTTTATTAATAGACCAAGATGAAATCAAATCATTTATTCACTGAATGAAGTATGTTAATAGTATTCCATAATATAAAGATGGTAAAGCTTAAAACAACATACATTCTACCATGACGCCATGGTATTGATAGATAAAGTAGGTACTCAATAACAAATCATACGAGTCCAAACTCGATGGAGTTGTGTACTTTAAATGCAATTCCTGTGGCCACCTTCCAGCTTCAGCATCAGATCAGATATTGCACTGTCACGCAACGTACAAGGAGGTACATGCGATCAACTTAACTGGGGAAAGTGGATTAAATTTAATGTGCAATTTAATTCAAAGTAAGTAAAAACTTGTAAAAATCGTGCTCCTTCAAAATCGCCTAATCTAACTAGGATTAATTTCATCTCGACATGTCTACATGCACACTCGCTATCTTTCTGGATCACGAGCTAAATTGATAAACAATATGAACATGCAAGTTATCATGTTCCAATTACTAACTAGATCATCTAATCGCACTTCCCATGCAATTTAATACTAACAAGCGACATGACAACTAGCTTCGACGTATAGCAAACGATACGTTCCGATGCAATGCAATTGCAAAGAAATACAATGCAAACAAAAACTAAAAACAAAATTTTGAATTAGACCCCGACGTTGTATGATTTTTAAAACAAAAGAGTGAGCCATCTGATGGTGACGAATAATAATTTTAGAACAAAAAAAACTAGATCAAATACAGCTGCTCTGCTGCGTCACGAAGTAGATAATGCTGTGTCAAAGAACTTTTGGCGGTACAAATAGCACTAGAATCCTGCATCGCGCTATCAAAGTTTTCTAAGTAGGTACGGCGCTATATACTGGCTATAATATTAATGAGTGATAATACTTTAGGGCGTGTAAGGTTCTCGTATACTGTGAAAGTACCAGCTGAAAGAGGAACTTTAATTTATGATGTTGAGGCATTCCTCATAGAATCATGAAAGTCAAAAGTAAGTCTTTCAGCCCTGGTACTTTCACAGTATACTCTATATAGTAGGAACTTACACACCCTAAATTATTTTACACTTTATATACAACATCTGAGAACTAACAGGGGTTTCGGCCTGACCGAGCACACCACCTCGTTCAGTCCGAGATTTCCCTATGAGGCTTCCACTTGTGATCTCACAAACTATAGCTCTTTCATACTGTATTGGATTATCTCTGGATTTGAAAGTTGAGTACATATTTTGTAACTACATCCCGTCTTTTTTTGTTTTATTGTCAAATACTAAAAAAATATTATTTTTTTTTCTTTTGACCGTTTATTTTGTTATCGCAAGAAAATGAAAAGAATAACGGAAAAGCAAATTTTCAATGTAAAAAAATTAAATAAAAAAAATCATTTGTGGAATGAGAAAGGGTAGTATAGTAATAATATCCCAAAGTTATTTCTCTCTCTATGCATTGTCTAAACTCTTCTATTTACGAGTTAATTTGTGTATAAGCAGAACAGCTAACTGTTCAAAAAGCTTGTTTGTGTAAGCCGCGGGCTATTCCGATATAACGAACCCATTGCATGTCCCATACCAATGGAGTTCATTACACGACTGATACAAACGCGAATTCTTGTTATAATAGCCTATGGTCATTTCACCATGTACGGAAATAATTGTAAGTTAGAAAGAGGTGAATGGCCGATGATGGTGATGATAATGACTAACTTTTTCACACCTTTTTTCATAAAAATGCTAGAAAATTATGATTTTTATGATCAATTAAGTAGTCTTCGACTAGTTACTAGCTTGAAAGATTTCAAATAATGATTAATCTATACTAATATTATAAAGCGGAAGAGTTTGTTTGTTTAAACTCAGGAACTACTGGTCTGATTTGAAAAAGTATTTTTTTTGTTGGATAGTCCATTTATAGAGGAAGGCTTTAGGCTATATAATATTACGCTGCGACAATTAGTAGCGAAGCGTCAGTGAGAAATGTTGCAAAAACGGGGAAAATTATTCACATTTGGGGACTTTGCTTGCGTGCGCTGCATACACGGCTTAAGTCACTCAAAGACCACGCGAACGAAGTCGCGGGCACGGCTATATTATAATATTAGCACTGCATCTGTAATAGGTGAATAAACTGTGTAATACTTAAAATATGTTGTTTGTAAAAATGAAGCCAACTTACAAAAACAACTAAAGCATTCATTTGTTCCACATAAACATTATTGTGTCTACATTTCCGATAGTGTTTTATCCCTCTTAAACAATTGTGAATTCCTGCAAGTCTGAGTTTGCCTATCTCCGTATCGACTGTATAAATCAAACTTTCGATCCGAGCAAAAGTTTCAAATAAAACCAAATTAAGTACTCCAGTAAACTTGCGAACAACATCAATTCGTGACAATAATACTGCTCCCTTTACTATTTGTACGGATTCTGTGTTGCCAGCAGGCAGTTAGGCTGTTTATCTGATTCTTTGCTTCATCTGCTTATTTATAGCTTGATGTCTATGGATTTTACAATTTTTATATATACCTATATAACATTAATAATAATTATTTATTTAACAAAGCTATGACATACGTTTACATTTATTTTTATGTCAGACTCTACCACAACTTGACCTTCACTTAGCCCAATAATCATAATATAATTATTTTAACCGAAACATTAATTAAAGTTTTTATTTTTATAATGTTGTCTCATAAATTTCCTAGATCAGACGTTATGTTTCAAGTAAATCTCCCTATATTCAGCGACACAGTTTCTACTGGCAACACAGCGGTTGCATTACCCTCAAGTGGCCTGTGTTCTCACGAGGCACCGATTGTTAAACCTTTTAACTCTGGATGGGCCACGACCCCACCGTACCATAAAATAGGAGGTTAAAGAGCTACTTTACGGACGGGTTGAATTTATGATCGCAGGTTCATGTCATAGATACTTGAGTTACAAGTGTACCTGACTACTTGTTTGAGTTGAAACAAACAAACGAAGTAGATGGTTCGAAAACTCCAAAAAAAAGTATTGTTGTACAATGATCTTTTGGTATTTCACGCAAGAACAACCGTATGCATTTGAATAAAATTTAGCACACTGATAAGTTTTAGCCCTTTTTTGTTATAATGTAGACTTATCACTAGTTACAAAACTTACATTCTTAAAGGCTAGAAAACTTTGTTTTGTTTTTAACTTTTAGTTATACTTGAAAATGGCCGTTAGACAATAATTGAGTAAATAGGCAACTTTTACATCTACAATTAGTCTTATTATACCTTTACAATGTAGCCAAGAAACGCACAATTATTAAAAGTTCAAGTGCCAATGATCGTGCATACTGTATACTGATGGTAGATATGCCTACTTCTATTGCAACACGTTCGCATGATTGACAGTACGTATCCACCCACCGCGCTGGTGGTCGAGTTGTTCTTTTATTTGTTTTAGTTTTCTGAGAATGCACGATGTGCATCATCATTTAAAATGTCAAAATATTTTGTTGCATACGTAGCTATTAATTTCATGTTAACATTAGCAGCGCTATTAACTAAAGAAGTGTAAGACTAAAGAAGTATGGGAGTCGCTTTTATAGATTACCTTCAACCGTAGACTGATACATGAGGTAGGTACTTTAAACGAAAGAGAAGCTTCAGAACAAATATAGTGTTAGACGAAGTAATGTATATATAAAAATAAATACATATATATAATATTATAAATAACTCTGAGTTGAATATTGTGTAGGCAGACTCTATGCAGATTCAAAACTAAAGTAAAATTAATCACACACTTTTAATAATTGTGTTATAAATATATATAATTTATTTAAACGACAGAAAACAAAATATGGAGCCAGATAAACTTGGTAAAGGACAATAAGTGCCTTCTTTTGTCCTTTGCTCCAGAGTCCAGACTCGCCGGTAAAAAATACAGCCTGAACTTTTCCATTGTAAAAGAATTACTTCAAGTCTCAGTATAGGAGCTTTCAGTTCGCAGAAATACAATGTAGCGTGTCTTTTGACATCTGTTTCTTAACTGAATTTTATACTTTTATCTGTATTTTTACGACTTCTATTTTATTAGTTTCGTAGCCTTGAATTAACGTAATAAAAGTTATCTTGATGTATTTTCGGTGTGGTTAATTGCTAAAGAATGTTAAGCATCATTAACGAAACGACGAGGCAAAAATTCGAAGATCGCGCTATTTTGGACATTAAAGAAATCAAATCAAGATAAACTCGCAACATTAAATGAAGAAACACACAATATACATCCACAATACCTATTACTGCGCATATTCTTGTACGAGTACAAAAATACAGAAGAGACATACAATATCCAAAATTATTTGTCATCAAACTTTTTAATGTTTTAGTAAAGTTTGAATGAGACAAAGAGAATAATGATAAAAGAGAATACAATTCAACGTTCAATGAAAATGATATTCCCGTTATTCCCTTTAAGATCCATAACAAAAATCCCGTTTTCTATTTGAACGAGGTCGCGGGGTATCGTTTGAACTTGACTGTCAGGGCGATTCGATACGTCATATGTGGAACGCCGCTTCCTTTGTTATGTAACATTCGTTCCACGGTACACTGGGAATAACTGATTTTATTTAATTAAAAGAATAAAAAGGTAATTTGTTTCGAATTTTACGAGTTTACGTTATGGGTACTAGGTAACATTAATTCCTATTATTATTTTTATAAGTTTTAATAAAATTAACTGAGATGTTCTACGCGTAATATATAGTTATTTTTATAAGTTTTAATAAAATTAACTGAGATGTTCTACTCGTAATATATAGTATCTTTGTTGTCTACTTTCACTTTAGCTTTTTTCTTTTTTAATCCTTTGTTGGCATATCAAATCAATCTTAATTCTAAGGAGCAGTAATAATAATTACTTAATTGAGATGTATGGCAACTACATTAAAGCAGTCAAGAAATTGTCACCAATTAGGTTCACCAAAACATTCAACAGATAATAATATAATGTCTAAAATAACAACATGGTATTCATCATCATCATCGACTTGCTACCCAATCTGATTCACTGTTCTTTCCTAAAACTGATGGTTACTACTGACCTGACTTATTAAAGTTTTGGGGTACTATAGCCTGTAGGTACTCAAAGTAAGAATGTTTATTAAATTATTATTAACTTTGCTGGGATACTAGTCTTTCCGCAAAGTGAGAATGGTTACTAGTTAGACTTTGTGGGGTACCAGTCTTTCCACAAAGTGAGGATGGATTTTTTTTTTCTTTTTTTATTTACACACCGCGTAAGTCAGTCCCATTGTTACCTAATCTTATAATTAATGACAAAAAAATAAGTAACATATCTATGCTAGTAATTGTGCAATTTAAGCAAAATCATTCGATTGAGACAAAATTTTATGAAATATCCCTATACGGGTTCTATTCAAATTCAAGGCACTCAGTAAATTATAACGCACTGGCTCATATCTGTGAGGATGGTTATTAGTTAGACTTTGCGGGGTACCAGTCTTTTCGCAAAGTGAGGATCGGGGTGTAGTCGCGCCTGCAGGTTGGTAATTTCCAAGATAAAACCATCGCATTGACGGACAAAACGCGAGGGTAATGCAAAAAAGTGCCCATTGAAATATCTTGCCGTTGGCTCGCATTTATTACCCCTCGAATATGCTCTTAAAACAAATAGCAATACAATCCAAAATTGATTCGCCAGTTTAAATAAAGACTTCGTGGTGGATTTAATATTCGTCCGAGTCCTCGGGCTGAGTGGGTGTGGCCGGTTCACCGGAAAGATTTATATTACATGCGTTTCGGTATGATCTGGAGCCGTCTCGTGGCCCACGCCCTACACTAACTTTTCAATAACCCGCAATGAATGATTGCTTTTTGATTCAAGATCATGTGCGTTTTGCATGAGCTGAGTTAGGATTCCGTTTTACTTAATCTTCATTATTGATCATACTTTTAATAGAGCGTTGTCAGTTTTATTGTTTGCGCTTTCCACTAACGCCTGATTTCGGAAGATGTTTACGTATTTCAAAAGATCCTGCTAGTGGTCACTAGATTAATATTTTTGCTATAGATTAGGAATGTTAGGTAGCTCCGTAACCGTAACCGAAACTAATGGATATCTGATATAAAAATATCCGTAACCGCAACCGAATCCGAAATCGTAGTTTTGCTACAGAAAAAAGGTAACCAAAATTTAATATCCGTAACTGAAATAATCCGAAACAAACGGATAATCCAAAATAATTTCATATATATCCGTATCCGAAATTTCATATCCATTTCATACCTGCTATAGATCAGCAACGCAACTTTTCATGACATTAATTGCTACTATTGGATTGATTTAGAATTTAGCTTTACAACTATTTTGAATAAATATTATAGTTTATTTCCCTTGGTAGGTAATTCAGTTTCCGACCCACCAGAAGAGAATTTTGAAGTAATGACTACAACATAAGCAGGAACAAGTGACAGCCAGCCATTTCAATTGTATGAGCGCTTTCATCATTTTATACACTTCTCTCTGTTATCATTACGAATATGTAGTTTACTACTCTGAACCCTACATCACGCGTGTCGCTCACCCTTGACCGGTTTTTTATTAATTCGAGCGATCATGTGCGCTTTGGGATGTGACGTGTATGGCTTGTAAGGCTATCCGCACTCGACTCGATAATGCAAGGTGGTTCAAACGATTACCCCTGAGAACTCCATTCTTTGGAGAAGCCGTCTTTTTAATCTTGTCAATTATTATTAAATGAACCTAAAAACTTTAAGATCTTTTCATCGGGGCGGTGATTATTAAGTATTATGTCTCTGGGTGTACTTTTTTACCCGACTCCGCTTGATGGACATTATGTATGAATATTTCACGCCCCGTGGTCCAGTGGCGTCTATGCCATATGCACTCGACCCGGAAGTCGTGGGGTCGATTCCCGTGTTGCAACAACGAAAATGTTGTTTTTATGTTTGGTTAGGACAATGTAGGCTGATCACCTGCTTTTCTGATAAGTCTGATATGCGTCGGATGGGCATGTAAAAAGTCGGATCTCTTGCGTATTATTAACCGTCCCACTGGATTATGAGTGTATAAGAAAGAGATAGTACCCTTGTGTATTGCGCACACACTATTTGGGCACTATAAAATAACTACTGCGTACCTGGCCTGGTTTTAAAAAAATAGGCCATTGGTACTGAAATCGGCGTGGGGAGCTATTATGTATATTTCTTAAATTTGTTGTATTTAAGCTTGATAGGTATTATAAGTCATCATCATGAGAGTGACACTGGTTAGTGGTTACATCAAATGCTGTCAGGGTTTTTTCTGTAATTAATCTGTAGTGCCTAGACCGGGGGTTTTAAATGTTGTACTTGCCTAGCATATTTTAGAATTGATTTGGTTGTACGTTGGTTATTTAAATATGGCTAATATTTTTCATAAATATGAATGTTATTTTATTTAATAGAACCCAGAACTAAACGAATCAAAATGAAATTTATAGAATGATCAGAAATCTCATACATATCACAACATTTTACAGTATTTCTATAAAGTTCGTGATATCTTAACTTATTTTATTATTGTCATAAAAACTACTTTCACAGATTTAATCAGAGTTCATTATACATTTTTACATTTAATTATTTTACCGACACTTT
The DNA here is from genome assembly GCA_905187575.2 of Celastrina argiolus. NCBI lineage: Eukaryota > Metazoa > Arthropoda > Insecta > Lepidoptera > Lycaenidae > Celastrina > Celastrina argiolus. Next base: position 12,184,736 of record LR994589.1, read on the forward strand.
GTGATTATCGTTAAACCTAATGTAATAAAAAGTTATCACTTTAATAGTTATATAACCGATAGGTATGGAAATTATTTTGTGAACGGCATAGAAATAGCTTGCGGTAGACCCTTGCGATAGATAAAAATGTGCTTATAATGTAGGTACGTATGTATTTACACGTACAGTCGGCTGCACTAACATGGATACATCTACAAATTTGCAAAAATATGTCTACGTTAGTTTTTCAAAAATATCGTCACCTTATTGCATTCAAAGCGATGTAACCAGCAAAGTGTTTCAAAATTATGAATACATTATTTTCATAATGAAGTAAACAGCAGTATTTCAGTGAATAGTATGCACACTTAAATTCATAATTATGAATACGCGACAAATTTCAATAATATGTAAACATTGTTTACTTCATTACAATGTAAACATTAATTGTATCAATAATATGGATACACTTATAAAATTTTAGCATTTTTCACTTTTCTGCAAATATGTTTTAAATGCCACAAAAATGTACTCGGGGTATATTCCAATAAGATGTATACATTCATTTTTCTTTTTCTTTTCGCACAGCCGTAACTACAAATGGTAGAAACATGAAATTTGGACTACTGAATTCGTAAAAAATCCCTTTTTGCACCTCCGACAAAAACAGAGGGATTTTTCGAGTCTGTCTGTATGTCTGTCATCATAGCTCCCAAACGGAAGAACCAATTTTGATGTAGTTTTTTTTGTTTGAAAGCTGACGTGGTCATGTTAAAACACTAAAGCTATGATTCAACAAAATAAATTTGCTTACTGCTGAACAATTCGAGTGTCACTTAAAAAATAGTTTTACTTTTATGACTAGAAAAAACACAAAAAGAAAAGAATTATGAAGTTTATTACAGTCAATCAGACATTTTACCTAAACATATTTCAGAAACTATTTTTGTTAGCTTTTTACTTCTACCCTCAAACTATATCTATGATATTTTAATATTATATTAATTTTGTTTATCATACAAAATTTTAGCTTGCGTGTCTGCAAACTAAACTTACACTATGATATAAGTTTGACGTTTATTTATGTATGTTCGTCTGTTTGCTTGTGGCATCGTAACTACTAAATGGATGGACCGATTTTGATATACTTTTTTTTATTTTTATTCAAAGCTGACGAGATCGCAATAATTAGTCATCAGTTCATTCACTGTTTGATTATTCAGGGGCTTAGGTAGTTAAAAAAATAATTTTGCTTTTCTGACCAAAAAAAACAAGAAAAGACCAGAATTATCCAATTTATTGCAATGGATCAGAAATTTTACGCTAACATAATATTATATTTCAGAGACTGTTTTTATCAGGTTTTTACTTCTACCCTCAAACTATACATAATATGATGATAACGAAACCAGAAATATTTAGTCACGAGTTTGTACACCAGAGTTAATTCCACATCGTTTATCGTCATACAGTCATCGTTTGCACTTCGCAATATTCATTTTTCAGTAATTAAATTTTTTGGTTTGTTTTTTGTTTTTAAGCTTAGGTAATCCAAATGGAGTCATTTAAAACTACAATTTTTATTATTTTAAAATATGCGATATTTTTCATGTTGCCCGTGTTAGTTTATATTATTTATATTGACAATATTACTAATATAGAACGATATTAACATTGTTTGGTTTTGATCATATTATAGTTTGAGGGTAGACTATAAAAACCGATTAAAGTAGTCTTTGAAATATATACGTTCGCGTGTATCAGAGTTATACCTATTACACTAAAGAATATAATCGATATTCTAATGTATGTATGATTTTTAAATAACCGTCAATAATAATACCCGTCAACATATCACCTCTATTATTTATAGAATTCATTATTGTATATATTGCAATGTAATGAAATTTTGACCAGCCTTTTCTGAAACACAAAATTAACGTTTACATTATAATGAAATAAACAATGTTTACATGCTACTGAAATTTGTCGCGTGTTCATAATTATGAATTTAAGTGTGTATACTATTCACTGAAATACTGCTGTTTACTTCATTATGAAAATAATGTATTCATAATTTTGAAACACTTTGCTGGTTACATCGCTTTGAATGCAATAAGGTGACAATATTTTTGAAAATTAAACGTAGACATATTTTTGCAAATTTGTAGATGTATCCATGTTAGTGCAGCCGACTGTACATGATAGTTAGTAACTGCTCTAGAAAAAATACCTTACAAAATACACTTTCATAAGATTTTTTTTTAAATTACTTTTATATTTCAATCTATAGTAAAATCAAAGGGGTCATATTCGAATGTTTTTATGTTCGCAATAGACTCTAAAACTACTTGAACGATTTTGCTTCGACCGGTACAGACGTAGAACACAAGGAAGGACATCTAAGGCTACTTTTACAGCGGCAAAATGTACGGCTTCCTTGAGCATTTTACGCACACTTCTCTAATCGTCAACGTCTACTAAAAAAAAAAAAAACTATTTCGTAGTCAGAACTCAGTACCTGCGTATATTCCTTTTTGTGTGTCGTGTGTCGGTTTACCGTCCCACTGGGTTATGACAGTAAAAGCAACAGAGAGTGTCTTTGTGTATTGCGCACACACTTGGGCACTATAAAATAACCTGCGTGCCTGGCCTGGTTTCAATGAAATCGGCTACCGACACCGAAATCAGTGAGGGGAGCTATTATATTCCTTTTTTTTTATTTTTGAGATAAAACGATAGTTTCCTAACCTATTTCTTGTCGGACGCAACCATCTTCATGACAAAAGACGTTCCATTGTATTAATATAAGCCTGGAAAAACGTACGGACAACAACGTGGGTATTTTAATATATTTCATTAAGATTGACAGGAGAGATTGTGTCTTAAATCAACCCTTCCTGTTCCACTTACTAAATTAATATGTGATCTAGTTTGTGATATGATTTATAGCAGTTTTTGTATGGGTAGCCTGGTAGTAAGCGACTTCCTGCCACAACTGAGGAGTACCTACTTTGGCGGACTTTTTAACATCCAAGTATTCTTATTACTCGGTGTACTCGGTGGTGCAACTCACGTCGGGTTTCCATATGGCCGTGGTATTTAATCGTGCTCGTCCAGCCGCATAGTTTATGTAATATCTACAAGTTTTCCGCGTCTTCGTCTGCTTAAATACAGTCTCCCTTTTAACACGGTTTTATAAAGCTTGGGTTGTAGGTATGTATCTATGTAACGGAAACTTTAAGCATAATTTTCACCAACTTCCAGAAGTTTGATTAATTTGAAATTCTTCATACGCAATACGCATAAATGACAAATTAACCAAGCGTTTTTTATAGTTTTTTTCAAATATTATTTTTTGTTTTCTCATGTTTAGTAAGTACCTACCAATACTGTACCAATATTGTACTTTAAGAATCTCAATAAACATGGAAAATTATTTAAATAATTTAAACGTGAAATCAAATTATGCATGTTGCAAACATAAACTATAAAATGGAACTTAAATAATAATTTCGGAATAAAGGTTTTGAAATTTGTAGCTCTCAAATACAGTCAGGTATAACACCACGCCCAGAGAACTCCAAAGGAATTGACCAAAAAGTTAATTATACACTCGCAAAAGTTATTCTTGAATGTCTGTCTTTTTTTTTGCTGTTTCTAAATTAAAATAAATTGAAGATCAATATTTACTTACTACTTATATATTATGATGGCTAGGCAATCAGGGTAGTAGGTATAAGTATAACTGTTTAAATTAATAACAAGATAATTATAAAAAGAAAGAAAAAAGTAGGTATTTGTTTAAATGTTTGCTTGCATTGAACAGCTCCCAAAACTACCTACTAGATATTAGGTAGTTTCTCTATCGGTCTAGTAACTAGGGCGATTTTCACACAGGGTGTTTCGATATTTCTCTAAAAATATATGAGCACCCAACCCCAAGTGCAAGGTTTCCTCAAACGGTTCAAATATGTAAAGAGAGATTGGAGAGCTGTAAGTAATAAATTATATAATCTTTTAAGTAAAGAAATATTGTTATTATACAATGCCAAAAACGAAATCGATGGACAATCTGTATCTACAAGGTATAAAATAAATGAGTGATAATACTTTGTTGGGTATGTGCCACCTATGTAGAGTTAACTGTAAAAGTACTTTTATGTTTCTATGAGAAATGTTCCAACATCATAAATTTGCGCATAGAATATTTTTAAAAAAAGGAACTATTACAGCGCTGGCACTTTCACAGTAAATATACGGGATTCTATATACGGGAACCATACATACTCTAAAGTATTATCACTCATTAATATTATAGCCTGTATACCAAATTTCATTCATAATGGAATGGATGGAGAAGGGGGGATAGACAAAAAGACAGTCAGATGGAAACAAGGAAACTGTAAGGATTCCTTGTAGTGTTTTGTTCTAAAGAACACTTAGAATGTGCTTTTGTAAATATTATTATGTTATTATTCACAATAGGCCCTTTTAGTGTTTACAATATTACATTAAACCATATTAAGTAGCCGCTTAAAAACACAGATAAAGCCAAACCAAGATTAGGTGGTTTTAGAAAAAGTATTCTTAAACCGCTTAAATATTAAACACGGAAGCTTTTGTTATAATGAGAAATTAAATATTCAAAACATTTGTATATTAGAAAGAATGTCTTGGCGGTAAAATAATTTTCACCCCAACAAAGGCGGCGAAGGATTAGAAGGGGTATCATCTCGAGTGCTTTTAATCTTTCGATCCCCGTGTCTAAGAGGTTTTCGATCTGTTTTTTTGCCCCAAACCATCGTGGGGGTTCTACGAATGCATTGTTCTACTTAATTAGTAGGTTTCTGTTATATTTACACGACGTCAGAGTATTTTAAAGTTGGAAGGGTATCAATTAAAATGCGGGGATCATATTTTATCGTTCGGACTAGAATTATTCAAACGAACGAGGCGGGCTGTATTTTATATCTGTCATTTCGAATCCTACAATTAAGTGCTTACCTGAAAAGGAATGTCCTTTAGACCTCTAGACTTATTGCGATTTTAAACCTGGTATGATATACTGCGCCTGGGATATGTTTTGGTTTTAGATTTCAAATAATTTTTGTATCAAAAGTTTACTGTTTTAAATATTAGATGCTCAAACAGTTTTTTTAATATAGAATTTAGATAGGTACGTTAGTTAAAATAATGTAAGTAAAGTAAGTACGTGTGTAATGTTCTCTATTTAAGTATTATATTATTTAGGCATAAGAATATTATACTCTATTACTATAGTAATTACTATTATACTTAATATTGTATGCGAAATTTTATACCTATATTATGTTCTACCCTCCGTAAACTCGCACTTTAACCGCTGAATTGATTTTTAGATTAATTTTGGCATAGAGTTACTTTGAAACCTGAGAAAGGTCGTAGGATAATTGTATCCCTAAGAAGTGTGGTATTTGTCGCGGGAAAAAAGCTAGGACTTTAAAAAAGTGTGTTTAATTACTTTAAATTATATTGTATGTATTAAAGATTATCTACTGCAAAAGCTCAACGCGGATTTTCCTCAATCACTAGATAATAAATACTTCGTGGCCAAGTTCTGCAGAACAAAAAAATATAAAAACACTGATTCATTTGGATGTAAAAGCTTTTTTAGCCAGTCATTATAGTTACTTTTAGGTTTAACCCTCTCATGATCGATGCCAAGATTAAGTACCTCACCAATCTTGCTTTTGTATATAAATGATACCTACTTGTACAAAATAAAACTATTATGTTTTGCAAAGTAACTTTTGTTTGAATCATAATCAAAAGAGGCTATAAAAATCGGTTAAAAAGGATAGTTTTAATTTTTTTAAGTATTACCTACTTTATTAATTACGCGATTTGATAAGGGTACCTACTTTAAAAACAAAATGTTTATTGTTAAAACAAGTATTACTTACTTATTTATGTTATCGGTGTTAATGCTAGTGGTTTTAAAATTTGACACACCATCGAGTGTAGGTTCGATTCCCAGGTTGTAGCGTGTACTAATCAGAGTTAATCACACAGTTGTTAAGCAAATACGACATATAACACCACTTGTCCTAGGTACAGTATTAAAAGTTGCGAGCATACTGTATTATAAAATACGAGAATGAACTATCAAATAACTGTTGCTTAATGTTAGCAATATTACAAATCCATTGATACTTCTTTCATTGAAATCGGGGTCTCAGTAAGTAACTACTGTGGAACAAACATACATGCATGTACTACCAAAATCATTAGATACCTTTGACTTCGGTATAGTCGGGTAAAAAATAGAAGGATGAGATCCAGAAGGCCTTGTCAAAAATGTTCATAGATGAAAAATGGACTTCACAAATCCCAGAAACATCAATATCCCAAGATCCTTTGAAGAAAAAACCCGAATAGTAAATATTAATTTACTCCTCGATCTCCGTAGACGCATTTATCATTTTTGCTATTAAAATAAAATAACAACAAGGGTCTATAGGACCGAGGGGCCACAATAGAACCCGGGGTCCTATAGACCTGAATGTTCTTTAATTAACCCGTGGCTACTTGTGACGTAATAATGATCATACGTCTACACTTAGCTGAACATGTGGGAAAAATGTATCCATTTATTTGAGGGTTAATAAGGAGTGACTAATTAGAGCTTATTAGTAGTTTTATGTTGATATAAAATTGAAAAGTTATTGCTTGCATACAATGATATGTATTATATATATATTTTATGCATAAAAGACAAAATATCATAATAAAACTTCCAATTTAAAGGAATTTCTAATTTGAAACCCTCCGAAATACAAAGCATAACAGGCCGTGGCAAATTTAAAAGAGAGCTCTAAACAAACAAATTATGGATGCAGGTGGTAAAAAACGATGATGATAGAAAATTACAAAAAAAAAATGTTACGGAATAGAGCATTAGAGTTCATATAAATGAAAAATATCCGTTAATAGGAGCAGGTGGCTAACCACCTACGTTCTACCTAAGTAGAACGGTATAAATGACCCGTACATCAATTTGGACTTACAAAGGTAACTTTTGATTTGAGTCGTTTTAGGGTTAAGTTTGAAATTCATTTTGTTTTGATATCTAATCAGTGAAAGGAATAAATAACTAGATTATAAGGATCTAGAAAAACATTATTGAAATCAAATCGATTTTTTTTTAAAGTTGGAAATGAACATCTTTGCAATTTTTAAAAAAAAAAATGATTTTTACTATAGATAATGATATCATAAATATCATTTTTTTATATAAAATTTAAAATTTTATTACGTTGGTAATTTAAGTATAATAAAATCCTTTTTTTTCTAAATGAAAAGTAACTAGCAAATGTGAGCTGAAGCTTATAAATTTACAACTGTATCAACATTTAGCTAAATGTGGTTAGAGTACTATGTATGGTATTTTCTACCTATATTTGCCCATTGTCCATTCCGCCCCATCCAACAATATTAAATAACTTAAAACGCCTAGAAATCACTTTAAAAAAACTTAGCGCATTAGAGACCATCGGCAATAATTTGTAAGTTTGTTTTAATGCGGTCATGGTTTTTTTGAAAGCGGGTAGAACAAAAGTTCGGCTGACGTCATTAAATCGTCCGATTTTAAATTGCTTTTTTGGACGAGTTCGAACCACAGATAGACATTCACGTAGATAGCGCAAGAGGTCAAAAAGTAGATACCAAATAAAAAAATAGTATCTACTATTTGACCTCTTAAGTAGCTAGTTTCCGAACCGGTGGTAGGCATCATGTAGGACAGTTCTATAAGTGCTATTTAATAACCTATATGGAAATAAAATGTTTTGGTTTTGATTTTGATTTTGAGTAGACTATAAATAAAAATTTGCTAGCTAAAATTACCTTCTTTTTACTAAACCTCGTTAGGTAAGCATCAGCTGGAAGAAGTAGTAATTCATCCTAAATCAAAGCCTTGAAATAATCTTTTTAAATGTTCTGAATTAAAATGAAAAAAATATATATTTTTTACTTAATATCTTTTGTTCAGCGTCGACGATGATATTATCATTAAAGCTTATGGCGAAAATGCTGCTGTTACTAAAATTGAGGCCTCATAAAGTAGATAAATTCAAATTCATAACATCAATCCCTGCATAGATCTTTATGCGGCGTCTACTTAAATGTGTATCTATGGTGAGGCCCTTGTGAAATTCTTCAATATCATGTTTGCGCCGGGAGCCGGGATCACACAAAGGTAAGATAAAAGCGATAATTATTTTATAACTGGGAGTTGCCTGTTTGTTTCTATAATGGCTACTTTAATGGAGGAAGGTCTTAGAATAACAATGGTAAACGCATAATTAAATATCCACCATCTTGCGTTTGATGTTTTTGATAATTTATAATTAATATTTAAACACCGTTTGTTTTGTGTTACATGCTCATAATCAGTTTATTTTTTCTATTAAGAAGGTTGATTTTATAAATATAGATGCTATCGGTGTTTGCGCTCACAGCTGTAGGTACAAGTGGAGTAATGGTTTTAACGTCTTGCTCATATAACGGCCGAAATCTTTGATAGTATAACGTCTAGTTTCTTATGGAAGCGTTGCCGCCATTTATTAGTCAATAAACATGTTCTATGTTATCTATATCTATATACTTATAATAAAACTGTAGAGAGGTCAATTCTGTACATTGAATATTTTTTCAAAATACATATAGGAGGATGATTGGCGATCGATACTGATGCCAAAAATGCAATTAGTAAAATTTTTGTCTGTCTGTCTGTCTGTCTGTCTGTCTGTCTGTCTGTCTGTATGTGCGCGATGGGAACAAAAACTACTGAAGGGATTTTAACCAAACTTGGTACGATTGTAGCCCATATTCCTGGGCAGGTTATAGGCTATATAACATAACGCTACGATACATAGGAGCCGAGCAGTGACGATAAATTGGAAGCAAGTCGGAGGAATTTCGCGCGCGCGGGCTGCGGACGAACGGTTCATGCGGGGGGCGCGGGGGGATCGCTTACACAGTGACTCGAAGCAATAGAATAGAATGTGGCACTAAAGTAGATTAGAACTTGAAATAAGTACCTAACTAACAGATTTTTTTTTCTGAGAAGAGTGTTTCCACAGTGTCATAATAATATAAAAATTGTATTTTTGAACTTGCTTCACAAATTGAAATAAATTATCATTTATTGTATAAATCAACTTAATTAACTGTATTATTAAAAGAAAGCCTTTCGCGATAATCTAAAAAAACGGGCAATTAAGCGGTTTTTGGTAAACTATTTATACCATCACGGTATTAATCCTTATCATTTTTGATACGTTAGTTGGCTTAAGCATTTCATGAAGACTATATTTGCCCTTTATACCTAGCAAGTATAATTAATAGTTTAGGAGATAATATAGCAAAATTAAAATCGTTTCGCCGTGATTCGACCGCCGCATCGCGGCGCCGCGCGATACAAGCTGATGCGTGACGTCTTACATCCGAGTCGGGGTGTAGTGTAGGTATCAGATGCTGGTAGGTAGGAATTTTGGCGAAGGTCAACCAAAGGAACTCCACCCCACTGCTGGGTAAAAAATACTATTAAAATGTGCTAACAGGCAGTACCGGTAGTATGAATTTAACCACGCACAGCCGCTAACTGTGCCCCCAGTAATAATCGTGTTAAAAGTACGGCGTATGGCGTATAGATGTCGCTTTGATTTGAAGATATATGACAATAAAAAAAAATACTGGACGTTTGTATGAAGCGTGGCGGGAACCGCGCTGCTTCAAACATTCAAATTTATTCTTTTTTTATTTTATATTTTGTTTAAAACAAAATTTCATTTATTTATATTATTATTATTATACTTAGGGTAGGTTATAAAAAACGCTACTAAAGCCGATCGGCGCGGCGCGCCGAACTGGGGCCTAACTCTCCAAACTGATTCGATTTTAATTCAGATTCGATCGTGCCGCATACTCCCGAAGAAATTGACGTTTGTTTATTTTTATTCTCTGTCGATTGATATGGTCTGGTGTACAAAAAGTTACGTTCTAACGGTTTTCTTTATCCTAATTAATTTCAAAGTAATCTACCAAATAAAACACCAAAAACCGTTAAGATCGAACTGATTCGATTCTTAGTTGTGTCGAGAGTAAGCCTGCTGGATCCTCGGCGGGGCGTGCCGCTGCGCCCATGTCTAACCGAGAGTTCCGTTTTAAAGACCTTAGTAATTGCAATATAAGTTTAAATTTAATAATACTTCAAAACATTAATGACAAAAACGGTAATAAGTTGAAAAAATTTAAAATATTTTTATGGTTTCGCAATTTATCCTATGTCGTTTAAATTTGATATGAAGCAACATTTTAATAGTGCATTAAGATGTTGCTTCATATCAAATTTCTATTCCCGGGAAGTACCCTTTAGGTTTTGGTTCCCTTTGGTGTGTCGAAAATTACGAAAATTAGCGATATAAACGGCTGAATCTTTGGGTAGATGTGGCCAAGATGCCTGTTTCTTTTCACAGCCAGAAGGGACAGTAGAACTGAGTTTTTAATATGATTTTTAGCTTGATACCTACACGTGTTAAAGTTTTGACACCCAGACAGACAGACGGACTTCGAAGTTAAATACTTTACTAAATTAACGTGAAAAATTGTCTGGGTCTATACGGTGCATTCGAATAATATTATCCTAACTTCGAATACCTTTGCTGACTTCTACATATTGTTCGAAGGCCTACTTCTTTTGCCGAGCTCCGAAAGGATAGTAATATATTATTATTATACCCTGCATACCAAGAGGCTTGCCGGGTACGTGACTTGCTGGATCGGGATCAACACTGGGATGCACTGGGAAGTACCTATTAGCGAAAGTTCTCAGCGGTTGCGCCAATAAACTAAAAATATATTTAAAAATACTAAAGTGCCCTAAATCACTGTTCCACGCGTACGAAGTCGCGGGCACAGCTAGTTAATCAATAAACATGTTCTATGTTAACAAAATGGAGTTTCCTAGACAGCGGTTCTAGGAATCCAAAGTTTTATCAATTTTGATAAAGCTAAGGAGAAAAATATGAGGCAAATACCACTGATATAAATAAAAGGTTTTGGACAGTTGGAGCCTCCGTGTCCTAGTGAGTTGACGATTCGCACACGAAAAAGTGCAGATTCGATTTCCATGAGGCATATTATACCAGGTTAAGGACTCTAGAGCTTTAACAAAATCCCAAGAAGAAAAATATGGGGAAAATACCACTCATATAAATAAAAGGTTATGGACACATAGAGCGTCCGTGGCTTAGTAAGTTGATCGTTTATTCGCACTCGAAAGAGTGGAGGTTCGAATCCCGTGATGTGTCATATTATACCAGTGAGACTACACATTCAAAGCTATCATGGTCTTACGAGTAATTTTAAATCATACATTAACTCTTTTACTTATTTTTTCTTACAGACCAATTCTACAGATCATGTGAATTTAGCATTCAAGTGCGTTCAGCTATTGTCCACTATTATATGCGCCAAATTGAATAGATGTAGCCGAGCAATTACTTGAATGTAACTGGACCTTATTCCCAATGTGTAAGGTTCAAATTTTAGCGTATCTAATATGAAATGGTCGATTCGTATTGTATTGCGTTCGTATTATGCACATTTTAATGCGATATGTCGGTGACCGATGGGCGCAGTCAATATTCTTTGCGCCTATTGTGTGCGGTGTCATTCGCACTTTCATATAGTGTGTGATGTGTATCAATAAAACATAATTGTCATCACTACAACAATAATAATCTTAAAGAACTTTACTAAGGGCGAAAAGGATGACGGCACGTGAATCGTCAAACACTCTATTAAATCTTAGTTTCACCAAGCAATGTTAAAGTTAATTCTTCGTTGGTGACATTGGTATTAAGTCCCGATTTCACCAACAAAGGATTTTACTTGGTAATATTTTTCATGAATGTACCTACAATGAAAATATTAGTAAGTAAAATCACAATATTCCATAATAATAGCTCCATCACCGATTTCGGTAGCCGATTTCATTGAAACCAGGCCATCTACGCAAGTTATTTTATGGTGCCCAAGTGTGTGCGGAATATACAAAGACACTCTCTCTTCCTTTTACTGCCATATAACCCATCCCATATAACCCAGTGGGACAGTAAACCGACACGGCTGGCGAGAGAACAGGCGCAGGGCCGACTTTTATATGCCCACTGCCCATGCGACGCATGGATCATCTTTCTTGTCAGACAATCATCATGGTTATCAGCCTGAATTGTCCTAACCAAACTTGAATACAACAATTTTTGTTGTTCCAACGCGGGAATCGAACCTACGACCTCTGGGTCGAGAGCGAAGCTCTGAACTACTAGACCACGGAGGCGATTTCGTCATAATATTCCATAATGATATAGATAAAGTAAAGTATATCCGAATATATTGTTTGCATTCGTTGCATAACATAGTCTACAAAAATAACCAAAGAATTGTTTCAAGTGTCTTACGAATGTCCCAGTTTTGCAGCATTCCTAAAATGTCTTATAAAGAAAACAACTTTTATAGAAAATGCAATTACCGTGTCTCTGATTTTCAATTATCAAAGTCTAAGTAAAGAATTCAAGGAGTTTCACAATTCTATTTTAAATAAGTGTCAGATACCTTACGTTTTTTCGCTGTCGCTTATACGAAGTAAGCAGCTATAATACTACCGAATACCCGACACTGGGAAGATAGTGAAACATAAGCAGATAATAGAAATACTGATACTACCTACGGTCTAATCAACAGCTTAAATTATCTTATGGTAGAGTGAGCACTAAGCGGCAATTTTAGAGGCTTACATACCAAACCTGCCGGTTAGCACCAGCATAGATAGAGATGCAATATACAATGTGGGAAAGAGAGAAAGCATTTGATAGACAGATGCAAGAACTGTTTCACAATCGGGCATTTATTGTTTAATTAGTGTAGCTAATAACAATAAATTTACATAATTATCAAATGTTCACACCTAATGCTGTTACTTAAGATGCAAGAGATCTTCTTATCATAAATGTGGCAACCATTTTATAAGGGCTTCTTATTTCAAATTCAATTGTACTTAATCCATGACTTCGTTACAAAGTCTAAGAATTTTTTCGACGAAATTTCAACAAATTCTATTGTGGGTGCGTGACATCTAAATGCAAAATTAATTATGTGCGTCTACAGAATTTAAATATAACCCATGATGACAGTAGCAGGTACTGGTAGGGAATAGGGATGCCAGACATATCCAGACACTATTCAGAATAAGCCGAAATTAAACCTGCTTAATATTATTATGCTATTCCTTTTTAACCCTCGACGCAAAAACAACGAGGTGTTATAAGTTTGACGTGTCTGTATAAATGTGTATATGTCTGTGGTATCGTAACTCCCAAACGGATGATCCGATTTTAATGCGGTTTTTTATTTGAAAGGTATATCAGTCGGAGAGTGTTCTTAGCTATGTTTGGTGGAGATTCGGTGCAGGTCTTCAAGGTGATCAGGTCGTTTGTTAGTTGTGATAGGAATGTTACACGATAAGTCAGCGTTTTTTATTTTTACTTTTAGTTTAGTTTATTTATAAAAAATAATACGACGTCAAAACTGTAACTCTAGTGCTATTCAATTAAATTATAATCGCCCCTGGATTATAAGAAAAATTATATTTGCTTATGTATATCTAAGGCATTTTTCTGATTTAATTCTTGGTATTTAACTGTTTTAAATATTTGGCAAATAAGATCTTAGAATAAAATGTAACGATATTTTTGTAATAATTTTAATATCTAAAACAGACTGTACCTATACAATTAAGTAATATAATTTTTTTCAATTTTAATTTCAGGACCGTTATAGAAATTTCATGCCAGGTATATTATTATATATTTTTAATATTTTTCATTTATATTATTTACCATAAGGTAAATAATATAAATGAAAAATATTAAAAATAATGTATTAAAAATAATATAAAAAATTTACTGCCCAATTCTTATACATATATCTACTCACCGCCAAAAACTATTGTTTTCCTGCGTATAATAATCATTACGTACGCTAAACTAAACTACGCAAAACATAACGTAGAAATAAAGTTACGAATGTAGAAAGTAGTAACATTATTCGTCACAGATTAAATTCGACCGAATATAAAGCAAAATTCCGTACAATTTTAGAGCCAATTAGGTGTCACTGGTTCTCAAGACCATCCCTTTGATCACTGACCAAAGAACCATATTAACAAGGATCCTGACAGATATATGGCTAACAAAGATCTCGCGTTCAGAAATAAAGATATTCCTTGAAGAGTTTTATGTGTTTTTTCACGCGTGCCATGAAATTTTTTATGTTCATACTCCATCTATTTACAGATCGCGAACAGTTCACTTTTATATGTATTTAATTATTGTTCGCCAAGGTAAATTAATTTTTCGTTGATTAAATTTTTTATTAATCGAAATGACTGAGTGTTATAAAATATATAATAACTATGACCGCGCCATGGAGCAAAATGTTAATTGACGTTCCAAACAAAGAAAGAGGCATTTTCATATTTTTAAACATTTCTTCTTTCTAAAGTAAATATATAACAATAAATTACCAACCCTTACTTTTGTAGTCGATTTAACTTTTTTATTTAAAACTGCTGGTAAAGTTAATTTGACAATATTGATTATTATTAATACTTCCTGTATTAATAATAATCAATATTTTGTAAATAAAACAATAAAAGAATAAAAAAGATATTAATAAAAGACCAGTTCAGTGACTCGCGGCTTGTCTTAGCGGACGCACGTATTTTTCTGCGGCGCTCGAGTTATACGTAAACGCGATAAGAAGTACCTATCCGAGTTGTTTTTACGCGAGTGTACATAAACAAGCCGATAAGGGCTCTCCTGGCAACAGGAGTCCCTTAGTATCACAATGTTTCAACCCAATCAAGATTCTCAACCCACCGTTATGTCTCAACCCTCCGCTTCACTTCAAAACACCATGACACCACAGCTGATACCTAAACATACAAGTTATGCCAATGTGACCTCTTCATTGTCATTTCCAAGAAAAGACCAGGCAATTATCATAGACTCCATCGATGGTATAACAATAAGGGAATATCTAGTTTCGTTGACCGCCTTGATACCTGCTTCGTCGATAAGATTTGTATCGAGAATATCGAATGCTAGAATTTGTATTTATTTAGACTCGAAGAAAACAGCGGACGAACTTATTGATGTTAAAAAGAAAATCACAGTTAAAAATATTTTGTTGCAGATAAAACCATTAATCACTAGGAATAAACGCATAGTTTTATCAAATGTTTGCCCAGTGATTCCAAATTACGTAATTGAAGAAAAATTTAAAGAACTAAATATTCAAATTTTATCGCCTATTTCTTTTGTAAAATTTGGTGTTCCGGATCCTGGATTCTCACATATCTTGAGCTTCAGAAGACAGTTGTACATAAACCCAGAGGACGAAATACATCTTCCAGAATCCTTCCAAGTAAACTTTGATGGTACAAATTATTGGATTTACCTATCATCTGATTCACTCAAATGTTTTTCATGCAATACAACTGGCCACATTGCAAAAAATTGTCCGAAACTTGACCAAAACATCACAACTACTCCCCAGAATAATGAAATAACCATTTTAGATACCACTTTAGAAAATAATAATATTGAATCCTCACCCTTAGTTGAACCTAAAGTAGCTGAAATTCCTGACCTTTCCAGTGACCAGAAACGAATAAAACGCACCCATTCACCAAGCACCAGTGAGTCTTCAAAAGCAGAAACCATCAAACCTATCCTGAAAAAGTCAACTGCAATTTTAGAGACAGATGATGACTCATATAGTACTACGTCACACGATGAAACAGAAATGAAGAAAAAAACAAAGAAGAAACTAAGAAGGATTGACAACAGATCTGATGAAGACACATGGAGAGAAATAAAAGATAACCTTATGGACTTAGAAAATGAAGTATTTCCCATAGATATTGATAGGTTTATAAGTTTATTGGATAACACTAAAGGAAAGAAGAATGTAAAAGAAGTTGTATATTCTTACACGGATAATATAAAAGACTTAATTAAAATGTGCAATATACTCCATGAAAAGTTAAATACCAGTTTAAAAAATAGATGTTCGCGACTTTCTAGTAAGTTACATGAAATTTTAAGTTCTTTTTCTACATTAAATACTTAATTATTTTCATTCAATACTTCTACTTTTTACAAATTATACATATATACAACTTATTATATTATATACAACTTAAATACCGAATATGAATATTTTACAATGGAATGTCAATGGTTATTATAAAAGACTAGAAAATATTAAATTACTAATGAGTCAGTTCGACCCATCCTGCATTTGTTTACAAGAAACAAATTTCTTTTCTGATCTTAGTGCTTCCATGAATGGATTTAATTGCTTTTACAAAAACCTTGTACACGGAAACAGAGCCAGTGGTGGAGTATCCATTTACATTAAACCATATACACTTCCTGAACAAATCAATATAAATACAAATTTAGAAGCTATAGCAATAAAAGTTAAATTTCCGTTTGCGTTTACTTTATGTAATATTTATCTTCCAAACAGTACTTCATTTAGTAAAAATGATCTTAATAACCTTATTAATCAGCTACCAGCGCCGTTTGTCATTCTGGGAGATTTTAACAGTCATCATTCCTACTGGGGCTCTAAAAAATGTGATACTCGAGGTAAAATAATAGTAGATTGGTTGGAGGATCATGATAATATAATAATTTTAAATAATAGTAATCCAACACATTTTAATAGTAACACTGGTCGCACAAGTAACATAGATCTAACTTTAGCTTCACAAAATATTGCAGCTTATTTTGAATGGAATGCTTTAGAAGACTTGTACGATAGTGACCACTTTCCTATTTTTATAAAAACATTTTCACGACAAAACATTCCAAAAAAGGTTCAAGTTCCCAAAAAGTGGATATTTGATAAAGCCAAATGGTTTTCATTTCAGGAAGAATTCGATAAAAATATTTCAAATTTAATTGACTTGGATAATGTGTGTAACGATACTCCTATTGACGAAATAGTTCTTAGATTTTGTAATTTAATTATTAATACAGCAAATAAATACATACCGAAAACTTCTGGAACATTAAAAACTAATAACGTACCCTGGTGGAATGATGAATGTAAGGTGGCTATAAAAGAAACTAAAAAGGCTTATAGAAATTTTAAAAAATATGCTATTTCTGATCATGATTCCAAGTATAAAATAGAGTATAAAAAGAAAAGAGCTTTTTGTAGAAGAGTTCTTAAAGAAAGAAAAAAAGAATACTGGCAAAGGTGGACATCTTCAATGAATACTAATGTACCTATTAGTGAAATATGGAAAAAAATTAAAGTTATTAACAATACTAATTTTAGCTCAAATACAATCGTTCTTAATAATAGTGATGGTGCCTTAACAGCAAACCCTAGCGAAACTTCAAATCTACTAGCTTATAATTTTGCAGCTAATTCTAGTAGTGACAATAAAATTATGATCCTGAATTTAATCTTCATAAATTGGCCACGGAAAATGATAGTATAATCTTTGAACTATATAACAATTTGGATCCAATTAACAAAGAAATTATGATGCACGAGCTAATATCAGTTCTCTCTCAAAGTAGTAACTCATGTCCTGGACCAGATAATATTCCTAATAATATAATTAAACATCTTCCTAACAGCGGGATTCAATATTTGTTAAAACTCTATAACTACATATGGCAAAAACAGGTTTTCCCAGATTGTTGGAGAGAAGCTTTGGTGATCCCAATACTTAAGCCTGGCAAAAGTTCTACCGTACCAGCAAATTACAGACCCATTGCATTAACCAGTAATATGTGTAAATTATTAGAAAAGATTATTAGCAATAGAATAAAATGGTTTATGGAGATGAATAATCATCTTTCAAATTACCAGTACGGATTTCGACAATTTAGATCGACCTCTGACCTATTAATGAATATAGAAAGTGAAATTTTAGATTCAATGGCAAATAATGATTATTTAGTTCTGGTTGCACTTGACATAGAAAAAGCATATGAGATGGTATGGAAGCATAGAGTAGTAAAAATTTTGCAAGACTTAGGTATTAAAGGAAACACACTTACTTTTGTAAAGAATTTTTTGACAAATAGGTCTATTAAAGTTAAAATTAATAATACATTGTCTGATCAAGTTATTGTTGAAAATGGTTTGCCTCAAGGATCGGTAATGAGTGTAATTTTGTTTTTACTGGCAATAAATGACGTAATTTCTTATATAGATAAACCCTTAAAGGGTTTTTTGTTTGCAGATGATCTAACTATCACTTGTTGTGGCAAAACTTTGAATCCTACGTTAACACTTATTCAAAACACTCTCAATAAGCTTCAAGGTTGGTCTAAACAGTCTGGATTTAAGTTTTCCAAAATTAAAACAGAATACATAATATTTACAAAGAGAAAGAAAATAAATACACATATACAACTATATTTAAATGACCACAACATTAAAAAAGTAAGTAACATAAAAATATTAGGATTAACATTTGACTCTAAAATGACATGGAACATACATATAGATAAATTAAAAACAGAGTGTAATAAAAGGTTAAATGTTATTAAAGTTTTATCATCACTATCATGGGGTGCTGATAGACATTGTTTAATTAATACCTATAAGGCTCTTATTAGACAAAAAATAGATTACGGTTCTATTTTCTATGATTCTGCTAAACCTAGTAAACTAAAATGTTTAGAAAGTATACAAAACACTGCTTTGAGATTAAGTATAGGCGCATTTAAGACAAGCCCTGTTATGAGTATATTGGCGGAATCTGGGGAAGTGCCACTTTTTTACAGAAGAAAACAACTTACACTAATTTATGCTACTAACATAATTTCACAAACATCTAGTCCAATTTATGATTATTTTACAAAATCTTCATTAAATATTGAGTACGAGACTCGTCCAAACTTAACACAACCATTACGCATTAGAGCTAATAAATATCTAAATGATATAAATTTTTCCTTTTCGTCCGTTTTTCCAAAAAAAATACCTTCTTATGCCCCATGGATGATTTACAAATTACCTATCAACCTTGAATTGTCTAAAAATCTAAAAGATAAAACCCCACAAATTATTTATAAAACTTTATTTAATGAAATTAAATATAAAAATCAAGATTGTATACAGTTTTACACAGACGGATCAGTAATAGATAACAAATCAGGATGTGCTGTCGTTACTAATGATAATAGTTACTGTTATAAACTTACAGACTTCCACACAATATTTAGTTGCGAGGCTGTTGCTATTTACAAAGCATTAGAAATAATGCAAGGTGGTAGTAATTTAGATAAATTTATAATATTTACCGATTCTAAATCATGTTTACAGGCTTTACAAAACATTAATAATAACGAACCACTTATATTGTTTATAAGAGAAACAATGATACATTTAATAGAAAATAATTTTAAATTTGAAGTATTTTGGATCCCCAGTCATCAGGGTATTGAGGGTAATGAGAAGGCTGATACAGAAGCTAAAAATGCTGCAAACCTTAATTTAATAGACCATTCCATTAATTATAATGCAACAGATATAAAGAGCCACATTAAACTTAAAATAAAAGAAATATGGAATACTGTTTGGCAGAGTAAAAATATAAATAGTAAATTATATGTTATAAGAAATTCTGTTTTCGATAAAGTTCCGACGTCGTTTACTACAAGAAGAGATCAAACTGTTATTACTAGACTTCGTATTGGCCACACAAATATAACACATGTCCATATTATGAAAAAAATTGAGAAACCAAAATGTAAATGCAGGATGGATCTAACTGTACTACATCTGTTGGAAGAATGCCAAGCTTATAATACAGAAAAATCACAATGTAAATTACCAAATAATATTAAAAATTGTTTAACTGTTGAAGGATACTTACAGACAATTAACTTTGTAAAAAACATAAATGTATATAAATATATATAAATGTAACTATGGTAGTCGCTAATGACCTTCGTTGTTAAAAAGCGACTTTAAATAAATAAAAAAAAAAAAAAAAAAAAAAAAAGACCAGTTGTCAATACTTTTGTAGCGGTAAAAATCGGATTAGAGATAACAAGTAATTTATAATGTGGGGGGCGTGCGCGAGGCTTCCTCCACATACTAATGTTACACAATACGTTTTATGAATGAACTATTACAAGGATATTGGTTCACCGATTCGGCAAATGAGTTGGCAATGACTAATACATCCTTGCACCTGTGGAAAACTGTCAGAAGAAGTACTTACTTGATATAGAAGTCTATGATTTTAGTCTCAACCATGAAAATGTTTTTCATCCTAGATAACTAAACACGTCCCATGACGAAGTAAGTTTTCTAAGGAGATAAGTTCCCTTACTTCCACCACCTCACTTCCATTCAAACTACTCAAGTTATTTTTGAAATGTAACTTTACTGTCCACAAGATATATTTCGTCTAGTCTACCGCTAGTCATAAAACGGCGCAAATTTGTGTAGCCCAATCCGACAAAGATAAGTTAATATGCGGTAAGTCCACTCAATAGTCGTGTTAGATGAAGTGGAACCATTGGATTGCCATTTATAAACCAAAAATAATCGTCAGGAATCAATCAACGGTAGGTGTGGCAGTTTCCAATGTTGAAAGAGAATTTAATGAAATTCGTATTATTGATTCTAACGGTCTTGTCGTGGATTTCACGGCTAAGAGCGTTCGTTCGGAAACTTTGCAGCTGTCATCTTGGCCAGTCTTTGTCCTACGACTTCATAAATGTTTATGCGACTGAGGACCTCTCGAGATTAGTCCCACGATAAAAAATCTTTTGTCAATCTTCACAATGACTGGTCGTATCTCTGGCGCATTAAAAAGTATTCATGCGGTGGCATTATATCCATATCATTCATTGGCAAGGATCTTGACACTGTATTATTTATTTTCTTTTACCTATTTCGGCATTTTTATACCTAAACAAGCGAGATCATTTGGGGTTTTTTCCCGCTAGTTCTATTAAATGCATTGTGCGAATTTTATTATGGCACCTATATTCGAAATCTATTTTTGACCGTGAAAAGGGCGATGGAATGTTATATTGATGAAGTTTATTTCAAGATAGAGTGGTTATAGTTTTTATACAAAAACACTTACAGAAAGAAAACGTTTTAGTATCTTTGAAGCTACTATTAAGAAAATAATTTTTACTTGTCATTTAATTGTAACTATATAAAGTATTAGGACCATAACAAATCATCGAAATTACCGGTCAATACGATTGCGAAATTGAAAAATCGATTCTCAATCAGAAGTGCATCCATTGACGGTGTTCTGGTTGATTGTGCAGGAAGCGGCCATACCGTGACGGCTTTGTCTCTAGTGCGATGACCGAATGCCAAATGATGGGTAACTGATAGAAACGATTAAAACTCATGCTTCTATGGTCAATTATGAACCCATAGTTTACAGTTACTGGAACTCTTTCGTTTCGAAATTCGGTTGTTGCTGAACTCATTTTTAGTAAGGCAGTTCTAGTCGCGAAGTAACGTTTAATATCACGATGATTATTAATAGTCATGACAAAGATAGTAATAGTTTAAGTATTAAGTACAAGTTTACAAGAAATAGATGAACGAAGCATGAAATTGGGCACAATTTAAGTTAATGTGGAAGAATATGCACAGAAAGCTATTAAAATAATGCTTAGAAATAAATATTTCAAGTGAATTTGTCACAACCTTTAAAAATCCATTTACAGATCAAACTTAAAATTACAAGAACTTCGACCATGGAGTGGCTACTAAAATTAAATATTTTTAAAGTCTGTTACACTAACGCATAAGCAATAAGTCAAAAATCGCGCGAAAGCAATATTTCGCGGGATATTGCTACATATAATATTATATTTTAAATTTTATGCTATGGATTTCCGCAAAGTAACGTCTGATTCCATTAACTACATAATTAATAGCAATGCATTGTACCTGGAGCCTGGATACATCTCCAACATTCTAAAACTAAGTAGCGATACATACTTGTACATAGTATAATACCGAACCATGTTGTAACATCCAAGGTATTGTATTACTGAAATTAATACGACCAATTGGGCGGGCAATAGAGAAGAAAATTTTCAAATGTTGATCGGCCTCTGTGACAGAGATAAGCCAACATAATCTGTTCGGATTACAATTGTTGCGTTGACAATGAATACGATTGCGTTTTAGTTGCAATATAGTTTTGAACACAAAAGATAAATTGCGCATTGATACACTGTACCTGGTGTTTTTATGTTTCTCGGAATGCATTCAAGGGTGTTAGATTACTGATATCCGATAGATACGTGTAGCAAAAGTGCACATAACGTGTAGAAATAGACAAATCTGAATAGACAAAATATCTTTAATATGAGAGAGAGTACGTATATTATTTAACATGCACACTTTTATACTAATCTAGCTGTGCCCGCGACTTCGTTCGTGTGACTTAAGCCGTTTATGCTGCGCTGCGACGAAAGTCCAAAAATGTGAATAAATTTCCCCGTTTTCGCAATATTTCTCCATGATGCTTCGTTCATATTGGTCGCAGCGTAACGTTATATAGCCTAAAGCCTTCCTATATAAATGGACTATCCAACAAAAAATATTTTGTCAAATCGGACCAGTAGTTCTTGAGATTAGCGCGTTCATACAAACAAATTCTTCCGCTTTATAATATTAGTATAGATTTAATATTATTCAACTTGAATAAGTTAAAAATAGGTGTAATAGGTTAAATCAAAATATAAAGAACTTTAACCCTACCCCTGAGCCATTATTAAATTGATTAAGTCCGGATTCACCTGTTTCATTAAATTAAAATCAGATCAGTAGTTTACAGCTATGGAACAAACATTTATTATTGTATCTCCTTGGATAACCGGGTATTAGTCGGATATAAAATATTATGTATAAGCGTTTCATACTATTTTTACCTACAAAATATTTTTTCTTGTTCTATATTATCTGAGAAATCTTTATTTTTTTCGGCTTAAAATACAAATTATATAAATAAATTAAATTAAAAAATATTTCATTCGGCGCGTTGGAGAATTGTCTATTATTATTTTATTTCTCGCTTTTTATGTGGTTGTAAATTTTTATTAATTGCCAATAAATATTTTCCCTCCGCTCGCGAGTTATGTCTATGCGTAGATTCCATTTTTAAATAGTTCATTAATCTTCTATCGCAGCTATTTTTGTAAATTATTTTTGTAGCTTTTAACTATATATTTATATATATATATATATACCGATATTTTGTATATATATACCGAGCTTATCTCTTATCTATCCGTAGTGTAGCGGTTCAACGCGTTGGAGCTCGATCGAGTGTGTATATAGTAAAAAAATATTAAATATATATTTCCGTTGTCTTTGGATAGGTTCTTAGCACAAGGCCCTATATTGTATATAAAAAAACCCAATTTCTGTCAATCACTCTATATCAATGAGACTTACATATTTCAGTTAGTAGTGGTGTTCATTATCATCATCATCAGCTATGACATACACTACTAAACCTAAGCCTTCCCCAAAAGTATTTCATGGGAGGGTTATATATACGCGCCATGCTGGCAGGCGGGTTGGCGAGCGTAGTTTTCAAATGTATCATAATATATATATATATATTATGATACATTTGAAAATATATATATATCATAATATATATATATGTCGGAGCCGGATATGAATATGGACACAAAACGAGACGGAAGCGCGCCCCCAAGTGGCAAAATGGCGCAACTTGTCTATGGCGCGCTTTGACATGACTCGGGACTTTCTTGACGAGACTGAATTCATTCGTGATTTGGTCGCCAAGTTGAGATGTCTTGAAACGTGTTATGTTTCGTTAGTGTCAATACTTGTAAAGTAAAGTAAAGTGAATTTAAAGTAAAGTAAATTCATAAAGTGTAGTGAATAGTGAATTTATAAAGAAATTGTGATTACGAATAAACAAGTGATATTGTTACTCTGTTCTCTTTTCACGATTTACCCACGAAAGCCCACAGTATCCGAAGGAATGTTATTAAATCATGAGAGCCCTTTCGACATCAGAATCTGGGATCAAATCGTGCAAGAGAGAGAGGTTTTTCTTAAAAGTGCGGGTAGTAAAAAAAAAGTGTACCTAATCTTTTGTGTGGTCTGCAAAAAGTGATCATTGCAAATCAATACGAACTCGATCCACATGAGTTGGGCAGTACGTACTAACCCGTGCTGCTTTGCAAGCTATGTACATGGCGTAATTGTGGTAAGACGGGACAGCGGTGAGCCGAGTGCTGCAAGGATACCATGTACCAATAATCCCGCCACGATGATTAAGAAGGAGTAGAAGTACTGACAGCGGTGACGTGATGATGACAGTGACGTGACGTCTACACGGTGGCGACACCAGCAGTGGCGCTTTAACGACAGGCTTTGATTATGGTTTTGGTAAAAGGTGGTAGCCAACTTTTTATTCCTCAAATAATTTTTAAAGACCAATACACTAGTTATTAATTTGTGTTTCAAGTGTCCATAAAATATCTTGCTTATACGAGTATTATCACAAAATTTCATTTACAATAAATTGTACCTACACTAAAGTGTTCTTTTGTTTTGCTGTTTTGTTTTATGTGCAGATGGACAAAACACTGGGATGATGTTCGACCGGATGATGCATAGCCTCGCCAAGGGGAGAACGAGCAGTGCTGGGTGACCGACCAGCGTGCTGACTGCTGGGTGACCGACCAGCGTGCTGGGTGACTGACCAGCGTGCTGGCTGTTGGGTGACCGACCAGCGTGCTGGGTGTCCGACCAGCGCAGACAAGCATTGTGCATCTTATGGACTTCTCTACTCGCTTCGCAATGATGTGAACTGGTTGTATCACGATCGTTACTTATTTCATTATAAAGTTCTAAATGGTTCTGGTTTTATAACCAAAGTATTATTTAAAAAAAATAATCGAAGTGAATAAGCAATCATTAACGCAAAGTAAAAACAAGTACTTAGTACATAGGACATACGTCTTACAGATATTCATTATTATTACTGTTTGATTGACCGAAGTAGATCACGCTGTAATACAGCAGTACTTGAAAGTTTGATCAGCAGATGATCATTATCGACATTTCATTTCGTGAAATCGTACTGTTTGTAATAAAGTGATCAAAATCAGAATAAGATAAGCAATTCTCATGACGTGTATTTTGATAATACAATTAGGCATTCGTGTTATTTGTTGGGTGTTCATTTCAGAATAGATAAAGTTCCAACGGATTCACATTAACGTGAAGTAAGAAAGTAGGAAAGGTGAATAGTACTATAGAGTCGATATCGTATCGATATCGATTGGTTACCAACACCTGAAACTTGTTATTGGATGTACTATATTCTTATTAGGTGTGCCTGAAATAAACAACATCCGGTATGCGTATCGGTGCACCTGCACTGCATAAACAAAAGCAATTGACGTGTATAAATATTGTTTGGAAGATGCTACCTAGTTTGAAACGACTTAAATTAAAATTTCCGTAAACTTACCATGTCTATTAAACCGGGAAGAAATGGATTTTAAATTTCGGATACGGATATGGATATTAAATGATATCGGATTACCCATTTGTTTCGGATAATTTCGGTTACGGATATTGGATATAAGTTTCCTTTTTACAGTAGCAAAAGTTTTATTTCGGATTCGGTTACGGTTACGGAGCTCCCTAACATCCCTGTTATTAAATAGTGAAGTTCATCAAGTGGGTGTTAATCACAGAAGATACATACAGTTTGTACACAGTTCTATTTCTTATTTGGCGTTACCGCATACGTAGTAAGAAATAGCCATTGATCAGTTTCAAAAGTAACTTTAAATAATGTCGTGTTTGTTATTTATTCTGAGAGTGTTTAAACAAATAGATAATTACTGATAATAAGTGCTAGGACATCCGCAATAAAACTGTCAGTTTATGATATTGTTATTGTAAGCTGTAAAATTGAAACATGTTTGTCTATCTATGACTTTCACACTAGGCGGATTTGAATTACTATAAGTTACGACAATAATAGTGTAATTTGCGTCGAAAAGAAAATAGGTTGTGATTTAAATAAACTTTATTGAATTGACGCATTTTAATTTCACGTTTCCAGAAGCTGCAGTATGTAAGCCTACTAGGTGCCTGTGGCTGGTGTTGATGGTGAACGCGGCAGCACACACTCAACGGTCCAGTGGCAGAGGCCGTGAGCTTGTGGCTGAGGTGGATAAGAAAGTTCATCGGTGGACTTCAGTCAGCTTCGGTGAACTTGGTTATCATGTGCATAAACGCACTTGGGAGTCTTCTGGTATTGTGATCGCACACGTGACCAGAGCGTGGCTCTCCACTTAAGAATTGTGGGTTCAATTCCCGCGATGGTGCAACTAAAATGTAGTGGTCAAGTTGTGTTACTGGGACAGCTGCTGATCAGTTGTTAATATGAGACTGTTACTGTAACAGCTTTTCTTTAGTCAATTAGATCGTTAAAAGGAAATAAAATGAAATTTATTGCAAAGTCAATTTAACATTTTGATCTCATAATAATTGTCCGCGATATTTGAACTGCGATAGCTTGGTTCTTGAGCTGCGACCTGGTGGCAAACAAACATACAGCAAAGTTTCTGTTCCTGTTATTTACTCTTGGATGATCATCATCATTTCGGCTATGATGTTCACTTCTGGATATAAGCCTCCCTTAATTCGTACTCTTAATTCGATTACATGGGGGTAGTTGCCTATACTCGCCACGTTTGGCAGGCGGGCGCATCCACGGGAAAGATGGTTGATAGGATGTGCTACTCTTTCTTCGACACCCCACGGATAGAGAACCCTAAAAATAATTTAATTGGACAGTTTGAACATTTTTTTGTGCTGCTTAATTTTGTGTACAGACGGAGATTCAATGAACGAGCGCCGCGACGCGACGCAGACTGCGCGCGTCGAGCTGTGCTGGGTACTGCTGCCCATGCAGCAATGCTGCAATGTATCGGCCTATGATGATGGCGTCAGGCGCCAAGGGGCCTGCACTCTGTACTTCATTGAAGTATCAGATTAGGATATTGAGTTTTTTTGGTGAGCGTAATTGTTTATCTCGTGACTTTAGTGTGAAGACTCTGTATAGTCTTTTTCTATGAAACCTTTTTTTTACAAATCTTAGTTGAGAAGGTACATTGACTGTTTCATACAGTAACCGAGATAAAAAGATAGTTCAAATAATACACCTTATGAAAGCAATAAGGCGTAAGTAAATAGATTTTCGATTGGTTGTTTTTCATAGTTGAAAATAAGGCTGTAAAAGTCGCAAGTTCAAACTTACTACGTACGTATTACGTACTTATGACGCTGCATACGTTACGAGAAAGATTCCTTCGGGTCATGTATTGGTGAAAGATGATAAAGATTTTGCTAATGATGAACAAGTTTGTGTTGTTGGGTAAAATCTCTACCTACCGTACTATGAGTGATGAGGTTGACCGTCCAGTTATTTCGTAACCGGTAACTCGGACTATATTAAGTCCGTTTTATGTCAGGAGGGCGTTTGACTGGGGGTCTGGGACAATGAACCTTGTGAGTTCCATGTCTATGAAATTGGGTATGGTAGTGGAGTTAGAGATTTTACTAGTTTATTTGTGTTACAGTTCCTACAGTTTTAACATGATTTAAGTAACATGACCCAGGGTATCATTCCATGTCGAAATTTTTCTGATCGAGAATTTTATTTGAAAGATTATTTGAAACAAAATTTTATTGAGATCTGAACTTTATTTTTGATGATTTGTGGAGATTGGTCAGAGTTGGCCGAGCGAAAGGCTCGTGATATTGCAGCTGGTTTTCTCTTTTGCAGAAGCATCACACGGGACGTGTGACTTATCAGAATGGCCGTGTCGGAGCCGGATATGAATATGGACACAAAACGAGACGGAAGCGCGCCCCCAAGTGGCAAAATGGCGCAACTTGTCTATGGCGCGCTTTGACATGACTCGGGACTTTCTTGACGAGACTGAATTCATTCGTGATTTGGTCGCCAAGTTGAGATGTCTTGAAACGTGTTATGTTTCGTTAGTGTCAATACTTGTAAAGTAAAGTAAAGTGAATTTAAAGTAAAGTAAATTCATAAAGTGTAGTGAATAGTGAATTTATAAAGAAATTGTGATTACGAATAAACAAGTGATATTGTTACTCTGTTCTCTTTTCACGATTTACCCACGAAAGCCCACAGTATCCGAAGGAATGTTATTAAATCATGAGAGCCCTTTCGACATATATATATATATTAGGTGAAAGATTATATTCAAAATTCAAAATTCAAAAAATTTTATTTCCAAGTTAAACTTAACAAGCTATTTTCGGAAAGTCAACAAAAACACTACTAAAAATATAGTTGTTGATAAATGTCGGGTTATTGGAAACTTTTGTTGCCTAGGTACTTCATATCGAACGACAGGTATAAAACATGCAAATAAGCTTTATGACACTTATAAGTTAGAAGACTCGAAAAAACAAGGTTACCTTGTATGCTTACTCGTACAAATTCCAAATGTGAAATCTTCTGACGTTATTTTAGCATCCACGTGAGTTACAAAAAACTCTACATTTCTAAGCCAACACAAAAGGTATTGACCATCGCATAAATCACAATAAGAAATGACAAAACAAATTTATTGTGCGTGGCGTGCATTTCGTAAAATCTTGAACATTGTTTAAAAACCCATGGGGCATTGACAATAAGCCCAGTAGTCATTACACAGAAGCAAATATTGTAAGACTACTGTAGGTACAGTATAATAGGATTGAACTTAAAACATTGTCGCATCGGAACAGTGGCCAAATATTTGTCAATGTCTCCATTTGTTCATGTCTTTGTCTTGTACCTTGACTAATGTTGCGTTTGTTTATGTTTAGGACATTATTTGTAGCAGAAAAAGTATCTCAATATTAAGTAATCGATCATGTTCATTCGTGGAAGCGTCCAAAAAAAAATCTTAGTAAAGGATAAAATAGTATTTTTTGAAGTTTCACATAACGCTATTTATTAAGAGTTAAATAAGTTATTATAATTATTATGCTTCCTAGAAGTTAGGTAATTAGAATATTAATAACATAGCATTTTTAGACAAATTATTAAAAATTATAACATACAATTTTTAAATCTGATGCTTACAAGAAAGTTTACGTATTTTTCTCTATAATTTAGGGCTAAAAATATTGTAAATGATAGTTTGCAAATCAATTTCGGTCAAGGTAGCCCCTTAACCTAAACCTAATAGTTTTATTGCAACCAGTTAAGCTACGCAACTATTTTATAATAGCTATACGCAAGACCAAATCAACTATTCAACACGTGGATCGAACCCGCGAACTCCAGAGTTGAGAGCCAAACTCCAAACCACTGTACCATGGAGTCATCAAACTATTGTATAGAGCGTCCCGTTCAATTTTAGCCCAAATGAAAACAAACCCGTCTATGACACAACCATAGACTAGTCAATGAATCTAAATTGCCAATACAATACAATGATTATTGTTTGCAACTATGAATCCATAGACTATAATATTCTACAGTCGGTAGTGTCAAAATGATGTATATTTTTACTGTTAAAGTTTTTCATTTGATGTTTAAATAATAGGTATATTAATTCTTATAAAATATATTCGATAATGAAGTATGACACTTTAATATTCAAGTGTAAGTGTTGATAAGTGAATATATAAAAATTTCGATGTTTTTGGTTTGTTTATGTTTAGGTTAAATTTAAAAGGGACTTACTATAGATAGTTACCCAACTGAGTACTTATACAGCTTTACTAATTTGTTAATTAAAGTGTTTACTCACTATGATAATACCCACCGAAATATTGTTTACACTACTTTGTGTAGGTACATAACATGTGACTTTATAATAATTTACAGCAAACAATATCGATGTTAGTGTATCATAAATCACGTCTTCACTGTCAAAATAGTACTAATATTTCATCATACAAAACCTTTTCATTTAGAAAACATTTTCCTATGTGCTAATTGAAGCGGTGCACCATTTTCATGATAGCCATTCAAAATTGAACTTTATGTGTAGAGACATTAGAAGACACCAGCAGGCTTACTCCCTACACAATCGAGAAACGAATCGTGGCTTTGGGCGTCGCGGCTTCGGGCGTCGGCGTCGCGTCGTTAGACGTCGCGGCGTTGGGCTTCGCGGCGTCGGTCGTCAGCGTCGTCGGTCATCGGCGTCGCGAAGTCGGGCGTCGGCGTCGCGACGTTAGGCGTCGCGGTGTCAGGCGTCGCGGCGTTGGGCGTCGAGGCGTCGGGCGTCATGGCATTGGGCGTCGTGACGTCGGGCGTTGGCGTTGCGGGGTCGGGCGTCGGCGTCGCGACGTTGGGCGTCACGGCGTCGGTCGCCGGCGTCGCGAGTCAGGCGTCGGCGTCGCGAGTCAGGCGTCGGCGTCGCGAGTCAGGCGTCGGCGTCGCGACGTTAGGCGTCGCGGTGTCAGGCGTTGCGACGTCAGGCGTCGGCATCGCGACGTTAGGCGTCGGGCGTCGGCGTCGCGACGTTTGGCGTCGGCGTCGCGACGTTGGGCGTCGGCGTCGTGACGTTAGGCGTAGCGGTGTCGGGCGTCGCGGCGTCGGGCGTCGCGGCGTCGTGGCGTTGGGCGTCGCGGCGTCTGGCGTCGCGACGCTGGGCGTCGGCGTCGCGTCGTTAGGCGTCGCGGCCTTGGGCTTCGCGGCGTCGGTCGTCGGCGTCACGAAGTCAGGCGTCGGCGTCACGACGTTAGGCGTCGCGACGTCGGGCGTTGGCGTCGCGACGTCGGGCGTCGTGGCGTTGGATGTCGCGGCGTCGGGCGTCGGCGTCGCGACGCTGTTCGTCGCGGCGTTGTAGGCGTAGCGGTGTCGGGCGTTGCGGCGTCGGGCGTCACGGCGTCGTGGCGTTGGGCATCGCGGCGTCTGGCGTCGCGACGCTGGGCGTCGGCGTCGCGTCGTTAATCGTCGCGGCCTTGGGCTGCGCGGCGTCGGTCGTCGGCGTCACGAAGTCAGGCGTCGGCGTCACGACGTTAGACGTCGCGACGTCGGGTGTTGGCGTCGCGACGTCGGGCGTCGTGGCGTTGGGCGTCGCGGCGTCGGGCGTCGGCGTCGCGACGCTGTTCGTCGCGGCGTTGAGCGTCGGGCGTCGGCGTCGTGATGTCGGGCGTCGAGACGTCGGGTGTCGGCGTTGCGACGTTAGGCGTCGCGACGCTAGGCGTTGCAGCGTCGGGCGTCGGCGTCGCGACGCTGGGCGTCGGGTGTCGCGGCGTCGGGCGTCGGGCGTCGGCGTCGTGACGTCGGGCGACGGCGTCGCGACGTTGGGCGTCGTGGCGTCGGGTGTCGGCCTCGCGATGTCGGGCGTCGAGACGTCGAGTGTCGGCGTTGCGACGTTAGGCGTCGCGACGCTAGGCGTTGCAGCGTCGGGCGTCGGCGTCGCGACGCTGGGCGTCGGGTGTCGCGGCGTCGGGCGTCGGGCGTCGGCGTCGTGACGTCGGGCGACGGCGTCGCGACGTTGGGCGTCGCGGCGTCGGGCGTCGGCCTCGTGACATCGGGCGACGGCGTCGCGACGTTGGGCGTCGCGGCGTCGGGCGTCGGCTATTATACGTATACGGGAGATTAGCGCGTTTAAACAAACAAACAATTTACTCGTACATTTGGGGACTTTCGTTGCATGCGCTGCGTTTAAGTCAATCAAACACCACGCGAACGAAGTCGCGGGCACAGCTAGTTATGTATAAAGCAAGTTTATTGTGTAAATTATCGTCAATATAAAATAAATTAAATCAGCAACCATATGTAGATAAGCGCAATTAGATATTATGTTTTTTTCTGAAAACATAATAAAAAATATTAAAATATTGTGTTCTAAATATCTGCGTACTTCGTGCACAATAATTTTAAGCATTTCAAATATTTCACAAATACTCCTTTAATGCATAGGAAAATGACGGGTTAGTGCACGGTGGCAAAAACTGAGTTCATTCTGAAAAACGTCAATAGAACTTAAGTTGAAGTAATGATAATGTTTTATTTCCATATTAAACATAAAACGACAAAAGGAAACTACTGATGGTACAACCATAACTTGCCAAAAAATACCTGCGAGACACATTATTAGTTGGTGAAGAGATTTTCATATAAAATAAAGCGGTATGTTATAGCTAAGCTAGTTTTTCAAATACTGTTTTCACATGACATCGCGGTGCCAGCGACGCCTACACCGCGGTACAGACTCGCCGCCGTGTGTAAGACAGTTTTCATATGACGTTGCAGCGGCAGCCGCGGTGTCGTGTCGCGGTATTGTGTGAAAACCTCTTAGGAAGATTAAAGCAGTGACGCCGCCATGGCCGCGTTTTCGTGCGAAAGCTACCGCATCGTTTTCGAATATAATTTTGTTTTTGTATGACATTTGACAGACAAAGAAACATTGGTTTTGCTATCTACACCTGCCTACAGCAGTAGGTATATACATACAGCAGTAAACATATTGTTTGTACTTAACTTTCATCAACCATGAATCACTTTTAACACTAACGGCGAAAATGAAACACAAGTTATACAAAGAAGTGCTCAAGTCCTATGAAATCCTTAACATGCCAAGCACTGACAGTGACAACCTATGAACGGAAGATCTGAACACTAATCGTCTCAATATAAATTAATCGGCACGAGATTTAAAAATTAACAGATCAATTTTAAAGTCGAAATAATCTTCCATATATTGAGGCAGATAAAGTGATTAATAAAGTACTTGAGCATTATCGTGTTTATTGCGGGCAATAATCGATGGGCCCGACTAGAAAGCTTCCAATGAAGTGATTAAATAAATGACAGTAATTAAAACCAATCGAGTGCATAAAGGGTGTGAGATACTATCATGATACGATGGGTTCAAAATACCGTTCAAAGTACTAGAGGCATTTCATTAAATTCTATTCTATCTCTAGTATTTTTGCAAACCTACCATTTTAGTATAGTGTTAGGCATCACAAAGGAACGAGGTTCTGAAAACATTTTTGTAAAATTAATTTTCAATAAAGGCTGTATTTATAAGATTAAGGCCGAGTTTCTCCAAGCAATGTTAAAATTAACGTTGTGATAGCTGGCGGTCATGCCGACTGCGTTAATACGAAAAAATAAAAAAAAAGTATATTCTTCTTCTTCTATTTAAGGGCTTTCTTGATGGAGTTTCCGCCATTTTCCTCCATCTTGCTAGTGACTTCAGATCTATAGGACATTTTCTAAAAGTTGGCTTACAAAGTTTTATCATTGTCGCTAGTCGCTACCCTTCTTTCCTTCTATTTTAGGTTGAAAAGTATTTCTTTATCAGGAGTTAAGTACTATCATGACTGTAACTATAGATATTATTTAAAATCATTCATCGGACAAGCATCCATTTAAATTTTATTTAAAGTTAAAAACGTTAAAACAATATTCAAAATTCTAATGATTCTAATGCCTAATCATTTACTGGCGGTATAAAAATATTTTCGTATCATAAACTTGCTTGGTGTGTGTTTTATAGTACAGAAATAAAAATATTAAACGCTATGATCCTTTTTAGGATCATAAAATCAAGTTTTACAGTTACCGTCGAATTATTTTCGTTTATATTTGGACAAATTGTATAAACTGCCTATAGTTAACTGCGAAATTTTTGGCAATCAAAATAACTGCCAAGTTGAGGTAACGGTTTTTAATTTTATTATAACGTGTGTTTATATTGGCTTGCCTTCTTAAATATAATATTTAATCACGTCAATCTGGTCTCGTTCACAGAACTTGTGTCAAGGGGACAAGACAAATTTTGTGTTTTCTTGTCCTCGTAATATTCTAAAATAATTATTATTTTAGACGCTTCGTCGTTTCAGCCGTTTACTGTCCACTGCTGGACATAGGTCTCTCCAATACATTTCCAGTGCGACCGGTCCATTGCCACCTGCATCCAACGTGACCCGGCAGTTTTCACCAGGTCGTCGGTCCATCTGGTAGGTGGCCGTCCCACACTGCGCTTGCCAGTACGTGGCCTCCACTCTAGGATCTTTTTGCCCCATCGACCGTCCAATCTTCGTGCTATGTGGCCGGCCCATTGCCACTTCAGCTGACTTATCCTACGGGCAATGTCAGCAACCTTAGTTCTTCTACGGATCTCCTCATTTCTGATTTGATCACGTAGAGAAATACCGAGCATTGCCCTCTCCATAGCACGCTGAGCGACATTGAGCCTTTTGAAAAGATCCTTCGTGAAGCACCACGTCTCAGAACCGTAAGTCATCACTGGTAACACACATTGGTTGTATACTTTTGTCTTAAGGCACTGAGGTATTTTGGACGAGAAGACGTTGCGTAATTTACCGAACGCTGCCCAGCCGAGCTGGATCCGTCTACTGACCTCTCTCTTAAAGTTGGACCTACCTAATCGGACAGCCTGCTCTAGGTATATATATTCGTCAACAACTTCAAGAGTAGAGCTCCCAACAGTTAGTGCGGTGGGTGCAACATGGACATTGTGCATGATCTTTGTTTTGTCCATGTTCATTTTTAAGACCCACTTGTTGAGAAACTCTATTGATTAGACGCTTCACATCACGTCAATTTGGCCCCATGCTAAGTACCAAAGAACGTCTTGTGTTACAGGTACCAGACCACGGAAATATATTTAATACTTTTATACTATACACATATTTAATATTTTTATTATATTATAAACATATTTAATACACATCAATGACCCGAGAACATTCATTTTATGTTCTCTCGGCGGGATTCGAACCCGCGACCTCTCGTTCGAGCACCAACGCGCTTAACCACTGCATTACGGAGGTCGTCAAATAAATACCTCAGAAAAGAACCAGAATTACTCCCGCTCATAGAGAGTAGAGACTATGCAGACTGGACAGTCACGACACTGAATAGCAGAGAGATGGAGAATGTAGTAGTAGTGTTGCTACAATGCCACGCCGGTTTTCTACAGCGTGCCTCATGGTTCTTATATCAAGCCGAATATAGTGTGAAGAGAAGGATGCGTTGAGTATTTTTTGTTTTGGCACCTAATATAAATTACTTACCATACGCGACAAATTGCGATTGAAGATCTCTGATCCTGGCTTAGGTGTTGGGTCAACGACCAGTGCTTTCGTGTGTATAAAAGAGGAACCCGCGAGCCGCATAGTAAGATTCACTCCTCGTGGTCATTTTAGACCTCTGTATTTTTATTATCACGTTATGGTAAGTAATTTAAATGAATGCTCAAAACAAAAAAAAATGTTCTACGCGTCTTTCTCTTCACACTACTTATATATTCGGCTTGATATATGTGTCGCAGTCATCTGATTGAATCCGCTATTTAATTGAATGACTAGCGCTTTCATTGAATCCTGTTTTCACCAACTAACTTTAGAATCCGAGACTAGGACAGCCATTTAATATTTTAGTTTTAAACTTCGATATTTCCGAATGAGTACTAATAAAACGAACATTAAAGTAAATTAATCAAAAAATATATCAACACTTCGCTATCTGTACGAGCTGTTTGTCGCCATTTTATAACCGCCTAGTGATTCAATTAAATAACCAGATTCAATAAGATGACTGCGACATATGTACCATGAGACACGCTGTGTAAGTCCATTTCTATATGAACGGACATAATATATAAATACTAGCCGTGCCCGCGACATCGTTCCCGTGGTTTTGAGTGACTTAAACCGTTTATGCAGCGCACGCTACGAAAGTCCCCAAATGTGAATAATTTTTCCCGTTTTTGCAACATTTCTCACGCTTCGTTCCTATTGGTCGCAGCGTAATGTTATATAGCCTAAAGCCTTCTTCTATAAATGGACTATCCAAAAAAAATATTTTTTCAAATTAGACCAGTAGTTCCTGAGTTTAAACAAACAAACAAACTCTCCCGCTTTATAATATTATTAGTATAGATTAACACTGCATCTGTAATAGGTAGGTTTTTTTTCAAATCGGACCAGTAGTTCCTGAGATTAGCGCGTTTAAACAAACAAACAAACTATTCCGCTTTATAATATTATTAGTATAGATATATTTGCCAGTTCAGCCGGCCCACATGTGCCAGTTGCTTTACTGGCTCTCTTTTGGTATATCACAGTATTTTTATTAAAAAGTTAAAAAAGGAGGTTTGAAACTTAAATAGTATTTTAAGGTTTCTTGCCCGAAGGAACCTATTGCTAATACTTCATTGTCCATCTGTAGCCGTTACTGTTTAAGAGTTGGTATCTGTTGTTATACCAGAAACAAGTACATTCTCCAGAGGATGTACTTACAAGTGTGTATATGATGTAAGTGTGTATAGAACAAATAGCAGAAATAGAATAAAATGAATATTTTATAATTTATAATTTTTATAAGCAATTGATGCAAGAAATTTAAGCTGTTACTAGTTTACCTCCATCTTAAATGAGTCAACTGGCAATTAAAATCATTATTTACATAGATTAATCGGTGGAGATGTTGAAATTTCTAAATTCGGGTCATTAAAACACCAAGGTCTCAGAAGGACTGAGATGACAGGTGCTCAAAAGTCATAAAGATAGTTTTAAAATTTAATTGCCAAGATTAACCAATAGTTTGATTACATAATTACTATAATTAAAAAAAAAATTAATACGCAAATAGTCTAGAAGTTAGCATGCTGATGAATTGTAGCTAAGAACATTCTCAATTACGACGTCAGTGTCTAACAAAAAAAAGTTGATAAAAATCGGTTTATCAGTTTGGGAGCTACCATGTCACAGACACAGTACACACGACCGAAAATATTTCAATAATGTTAACTGTAATTACTAGTTATTTTGCTTAATTAATGGCGCTTATATAAAATCTAATTTTAATTAATTGCACTCGGCGGTAATCAATATTGGCAATTATATGGTATTGTGTGTAGAATACATGTTATTTATAAATTAATTGTAAATATATATTGACATTACCAAATATGAACTATAGTAATTACTAATTATGTATATTGTTATGATATTTTTATTAAATTTAAAGTTAGTTATCCATCTAATCTGCATTGGCGTATCTGCAATCTATTTTACATTGATTGCACATATAATATTTACAATATTATCAATAGTATCGCCTCTGTGGTTTAGACCTTCGCTTTCGACCCGGAGGTCGTGGGTTCGATTCCCGCATTGGAACAACAAAAAATGTTGTTTTCAAGTTTGGTTAGGACAATGTAGGCTGATCATCTGATTGTCTGACAAGAAAGATGATCCATGCGTCGGATGAGGATGTGAAAAGTCGGTCCTGCGCCTGTTCTCTCGCCAGTCGTGTCGGTTTATCGTCCCACTGGGTTATGAGAGTAAAAGGGAGAGAGAGTGTCTTTGTGTATTGCGCACACACTCGGGCACTATAAAATAACTCTTGCTTAGTTGGCCTGGTTTCAATCAAATCAGCTACCGACACCGAAATCAGTGAGGGGTGCTATTATTATTATTATCGATAGTGAGAGTAACAAAACCGGCTGAATTGAGAAGCTTTTTTGGAAGTTGGTTAAAAAATTGGCACTATAACTTTGGCACTATAGAGTATACAGCGCTGGTACTTTCAAAGTAAACTCTACATAATAATGTGGTACCCTTGTGTATGGGTACCATATTATTATGTAGTTATAATATTTTGTAGTTATGGGGTGTGTACCCCAAAGTATTATATCACTCATTAATATTACAGCCTGTATTGTTTGATAAATATATTATAAGTTTTCATTAAAAGTATTCAGGCTACTAGAATATTTTACACCTAACGACATTTATAATTACTATTAGATAATTCCTATGTCAGTGGCATCACTTTCGGAGAAATTACTCCTAAACTGTACACACAGCTTGAAAGTTTTGTTTGTGTACGTAATGCTTGCCTTAAATGCCTCACTTTGTACGATGGGTTTGTATGAACACTATCGATCTAAGCATCTAGTTTTGTTTGGATTTGTTACGACTAATCTATACTTATAATATTACTAGCTGTTCCCGCGACTTTGTTCGCGTGGTTTTTTAGTGACTGAAGCTGTTTATGCGGCGCACGCAATGAAAGTTCCCAAATTAATATTCCCCGTTTTTGCAACATTTCTCACTGACACTTCGCTCCTATTGGTCGCAGCGTAATGTTATTAGTCTAAAGCTTTCCTCTATAAATGGACTATCCAACAAAAAAATAATTTTTCAAATCGAACCAGTAGTTCTTAAGATTGGCGCGTTTAAACAAACAAACAAACAAACTCTTCCGCTTTATAATATTATATTACTATAGATTATAATATTAGTATAGATAAAGCGGAAGAGTTTCAGGAACTACTGGTCCGATTTGAAAAAAATATTTTTTTGTTGGTTTACATTTATTGAGGAAGGCTTTAGGCTATATATATTTAACATTACGCTGCGACTATAGGAGCGAAGCGTCAGCGAGAAATGTTTAAAAAAAAGGGGGAAATTATTCACATTTAGGGACTTTCGTTGCGTGCGCTGCATACACGGTTTAAGTCACTCAAAACCACGGGAACGAAGTCACGGGCACGGCCACAATACTAAGTCGTAGCGGATCGGGTGCTTATGAACGGGCGGGTTCATTGATTTCTCAAGCCTCTCGGAGGGAAGAGGAAATCGTACAACCGATTTACCCCCAATTTGGAACAAATCGAATACCAATTAGTTCGCTTTAAAATCAACTTTGTTCATAGACCGCAGTGAATTTTGTAATGAAAAGCCTTTGGTATGATGTTTTGAAGTTATGGTAGAGTTTCTGGTTGTATTTTTAACCCCTAACACATAATATTATACAATATAACATAGGTTTTTATATGTTTCACGTGTCTGTGGCAGAAGCTAGTGAAATCTTATATATAAAAATCAATTGCTGTTCGTTAGTCTCGCTTTATTATCTACATTGTAGTCTCGCTAAAACTAGCGAACGGCGAACCGATTCGGTTATTTTTAGTCTTGACATATTCGTGGAAGTCCCGGGAATGTTTAAACGGTTCATCACAAACCGATTCAATGCACAACGAAGTGGGCAGGGGTCAGCTAGTCTTATATATAAAAATGAATTGCTGTTCGTTAGTCTCGATAAAACTCGAGAACGGCTGAACCGATTCGGCTATTTTTGGTCTTGAAATATTCGTGGAAGTCCAGGGAAGGCTTAAACGGTGTTTATGCTCAACAAAGTGGGCACGAGTCAGCTAGCATAATATAAAGTCAATTTTAGAACATAATTTATGAACAGGAACTGTTCCCTGAGGAGATTGATTAGATAAGGTAGTTGTCCAACTTTCCGCAATTTATTGCTGATTTGAAATTTGAACTGATGATATCCATTAATTCTACTCCATAGTGACAATACGAGTTTAGTTTAAGTTTTAACCATCGCGGTAATGTCTTGTATATTACTGTCGTAAGGACAAGCCATGTTTAAACGGTAAAATAGCTACATCTTGAGTGCCCTAATGGGACTAACGTGATTTTACATATACCGTCCGTGACAGTCGAGTTTCCTCGACACTCGAGAGTCTTCTAATTTTAATTCATTTGACTCTTGTATGTTTTTAATCTCCTTTATGTATAGGTCATAATGATCATCCAGAGGCTCTACAACCTAGCTTATACATGAATGATCTAACGATACAAAACAAAAAAGTTAGCACTTAAACAAAAAAAAATGCAAAACTTAAATATTCAACACAATTGAAACGGTTGATCGAAAACGTTCGTATGTGCTAATCCTTACTTTCGTAATTCGTGGCGGTAATGTCTTAATAACTGTAGTTTATCTCAATGTGCGGTATTGGGAGTTTTAATTAAGTAAATTGCTTTATCTGTGAGACAATGGTATAGGGGAGAATTACACCATGAGCTATTTCATACGGGTAGACCGGGCCCCTTTGGACTTGATTTGTTTGATGTATATCTATAGCCACAATTATATTGACTTGCGGAAATAAATGATTTGTATAATAGTTTATAATAATCATTGTAATTAATTGTTTTGTAAAGAATCGAAGTGCAAAATATTTCAGTGTTTTTGACGTGAATAACTAACTATAAAAATATTTTATAGGAACGCAATTCAACAAAACTAATGACTAATAATTATACTCGCTACTATTATTATAATTTATTATGTGCTACTGATAAAAAAAATCAGGGGATACAGTTTGATTTGTAGCTACATAACAATATATATTATTCGAATTTCAATAACACCACTGAATAGCAAAGGAATCAAAGAATTTATTACGTAAGAACGGTATTCACGTATAACAATCTGCTGCGTCCATAACACAGCCCTTTTTTATTTTATCATACAATTATAGTGATTGAAGTAAAATCATAATTAATACACTGAAACGTGTTTCCCCTCAGATACCTGCAGGCATACCCGACACAATCGAGAATTGAATCAGTTCGATCTCAACGGCTTTTGGTATTTTATTTGGTGGATTTCTCCAGGATAAAAAAATTGTTAGATCGTAACTTTTTGTACTCCCGACCATATCAATCGACTGAGAATCAAAATAAACAAACATTCATTTATTCGATCAGGCACGATCGAATCTGATTCAAAATCGAATCAGTTTGGAGAGCAAGGTCCCAGCACTCTTATATCGGTCTAAATATTGCTTAAGAGGAAACAGCAAAGGCTAGAGAAATACAAAATAGGTATTTGTCAATTGCTGCCCGATCAAACCGATACAGACAACTGCAGCTAAAACTGAAATTACCAATCAAAAGTATGTTTCCCTGTCCAAAAAGATTAAAGTACTTTTTGTATTATAAACTAAAAAAAGTCTTGAGCTATGTTTCTGTTTCGATTTTATCATAACTAGTACATTTTATGATATGAGTATTTTTCCCTTTTTTAAGTACTAACAGCATACATAGATATTCAGGAAAAAACTTGTTACTCTTGTACATTATCCAGGAAGGAAACAAGGTTCGCGTAGACCCTTATTTCAGTATGGAAAAATGGCTGAGCTCAAAAATGAAATAAAATTTAACTTGGTCAAGTCTTAGTCATAAATAATACTTAAATAAAATATATTCTGTGGTAAGAAAGTTGTCAAGTTCTCTCAGGGTCAGAACTTGAGTCCAATGCTCGGGACTTATAAGCTCAAGCGGGTTCTACACTGAACTACATTTCACAATTTGAGACTAGAATTTTTACTTTGTACAGTATTCGAGTACGTCATTGGGGTAAAAGTTTCATAATAATACTCTTTCCAACTCAACGTCATAATATGACGATGATACTAAACAAAGATTAGTATCATCGTCATATTATCAGCAATTTCGTCCACTGCTGGACATAAGCCTCCCCAAAGTATTTCATAGGTCTATACTCGCCACGCTTAGCATGCGCGTTGACAAGCGTAGTGTTAAAATAATAGCAACGTCAGCGGAAAAGTTGCTGCCCATTTCTGGATATATTTCCTCTGTCGCCTGTTACGATACACACAAAAAAATGGTTGATGCGGGGATGCTATTATTTCTCCGACACCCCACGGAAGATGGGCGGCAAACAATTTTATAATATGTAAGGTCCGACCGAGAATGCTTGAATACAACTCTCGACCGAGACCGAGACCCAGAATAAGACTAAATACAATTCTTGGCCGAGACCGAGACCGAGACTAAATACAATTCTCGACCGAGACCGAGACCCGGAATGAGACTAATTACAACTCTCGACCGAGACTGAGACCCAGAACGAGACTAAATACAATTCTCGGCCTAGACCGGGACCGAGAACGAGACTAAATACAAATCTCGGCCGAGACTGAGATCGAGAACGAGACTAAATCCAATTTTTGGCCGAGACCGAGAACAAGACAAAATACAATTCTCGACCGAGACCGAGATCGAGACTAAATACAATTCTCGGCCAAGACCGAGACCGAGAACGAGACTAAATACAATTCTCGGCCGAGATCTAGACCGAGAACGAGACTAAATACAATTCTCGGCCGAGACCGAGACCGAGAACGAGACTAAATACAATTCTCGGCCGAGACCGAGACCAAGAACGAGACTAAATACAATTCTCGGCCGAAACCCAGACCGAGAACGAGACTAAATACAATTCTCGGCCGAGACCGAGACCGAGAACGGGACTAAATAAAATTCTGTGCCGGCTCGGCCTCAATTTATAACATACTATGTTATTTATGTTTCTATTATCATTCATGTATTTTTAAATAATTGCAACATCTGTGAACAGTTTTTTGTACATATCTGAAACATGCTGTATCTACCATACAAAATTAAAGTTAAATTTTGGTTTTGATAAGTGACGAACGGCACATATTATGCTTTCTTAATCATTTTGAAAAAGAATAAAATACAAAAACTATTCTTAACATTTAAAACTTGTTTGCGGAAAGTCTAGTATTTCTATAATACACTTGTCCGTTTGTTGAGTCACGTATTTAAGGTTATCATGACTCCACACATGTGTTCCCAGAAGCACAATGTTAATATTAATATTATATGACCCCGATAGATAACTCGCTTGTTTAACTTTCTTTGTCATCGTCGAGGTCATCAAAATATACTATACTTTATTCAGATTCAATGTTGCAATATATGGATACAAAGCGGATATAATGCTACCAATTCAAATGGTTTAATTTCATTTTTTGTTTATATTTGGATCGCATTGAGGCGGAACGAAGTTTATGTACCTAATTGACGTAGGCGCCTTCTTAATAAGAACATAGACAAGGTCCCTAATTCATGATGCCGTCGCTAATATCACTTACGAAGATCGAAAACAAAATATATGTTTTTTTATAAAAAATTGTAAATCGGTTGCGTCGTTGTTATTGTCTATTCCCTCACATCTTTCTATATCTCTGTCTTCCTACTTCGCAATAGGAAACGTTGGGCTAAAGGATGAAATCCCTAGCCAGTGTAAAAAAAAAGTGTTCAGGAAAGGGGCAAGTGACGCCCATAGGAATGAAACCCCATGCCACTGATACTTAGCGATATTATGTTGTATTTCATTAATGTCGTATAGCCTTCCCTTTCGCACTTCTCAATCAAACTCTACCACAAAAGTTGTATAATACAAGTGCTTTATATTTAAATGAATACCTACATAATTTTCCTCTTGACACATAATTTCAAATGTGTATGCAGCGACAAAAAATACAATACGTATTAAATTATACCACTTTGATATATTGATATTTAGTTTTAATAAAATATTATTAAATTCCATACACTAGAGTATACGACAAACGTGATTCGGAGTATAAATGGATGAATATTAGAGAGTCTATAACTTTCTCCGTTTTGAGTACCAACAAAGGGTGTATTACATTATATAGGGATGAGACATAGACGAAAATATTTCTACTATCGATATCATTTAAAAATATCTTACTGATTCGTTCATTTTGCGATTTTGTTTTATTTCAGGTGTTTTTGGAGATGGTGAGTTTATTTTTTGAGAGCTATTACTAAACATACTTACCGAGGCTTGAATACTTGAAAGATTTTTTTTTTTCAAAAAAGTTCGAATATTAGTATATCCCGCTCGCACGCGCGCTTAATCTCATTTGCATGAGCGGGACAGACTGATAGTAAAAACTAAGTTCGAGGCCTGAGAATTAGGTCAGTCAATTTGGTGGTTGACGATAATCCAAACAA
Source organism: Celastrina argiolus (assembly GCA_905187575.2). Lineage (NCBI taxonomy): Eukaryota > Metazoa > Arthropoda > Insecta > Lepidoptera > Lycaenidae > Celastrina > Celastrina argiolus. The sequence continues at coordinate 12,228,560 of LR994589.1, forward strand.
TAAGAAATAGGAATTATTATTGATCAATATTCGATAAGAATATTCATAAACGATTCCTTTCAGATTCTTTTAAAAAAACAAACAACACACCTTGCAAGGCGCGTAAACATAAAAACATACGATCGAGTCACAGTAAATAGTTTTGTTATGTAATGGTTGTGAATTTAAATAAATTTTCTATAACATTTACATCAGGAATAAACTCTACCACGGCGGGCTGGTACAAGTTAAACTTGAAATAATAATTTACGCCTACGTCCCCTGAGCATAAAAAGAGCAAGTAAATGACAGTGGACGAGTCACGACACGGTAAAATGGTGCACTTAAATTCATTATATTTATTTGCTTCCCATCACTATTATTTAATGATGTTTGTTCAGTAAATTGTACAGAAATATTACGAGAATGTCGAGTATATGGAGTCTCGATAAATAGTGTTGTGAAATGTAATTATGTAGCCAATTATGAAGTCGTGATATCCGTGATATCTACTTATTATAATGGAGACTTTTATTTTTAAATGCGTATTTAATTATATATTTTTTGGAATATTAACTTTGAGTTGACTGTTTTCCGTAATATTGCTAAATCTATTATCTCACTGTGCCCTTATTTATTTTGAATAATATAAAATACTACAGGCACAGCGCCTGCAATTACGTCTTTGTGACTTAATAGACAAAAATCACAAACAACCTCTTTACCCGACTTCGGCGAAGCCAAAAGGAAGGGTAATGATTTTGGCATTTTATGTATGTACGTATAATAATTATATCTATGGACGACCACGGCTCTACCTTGACCGTTTTTGTACCTATTCATTTCTGGATTTCAATTTTAATTATTTACTTGTTTCAGCCTTATTAGACAATTTTTTTGCGAAGTGGGATTGTAGATTTTTAATCTTTTTTTTTAAATGGTGGTTCCGCTTTTATTGGTCTTAGCGTGTCAATAAATAAATTGTCCTTCCTCGATAAATGGGCTATCACTGAAAGAGTTTTACAATACAAATCAGCAGTTCAAGACATTTGCGTGTTAAAAGTTAAAACAAACAAACAGCTCAAAAAGCTCCTCAACTAATACAGTATGATTTATGGGTCATATATTAAGCCGAATATAGTGTGAAGAGAATGATGCGTAGGGCATCTCTTTGTTTGGCACATAAAAAAACAAAGATCTAAAAGTGACCACAAGGAGTGAATCTTACTATGCTGGGGCAAGGGGACTTCTCGTCTATAGACACGAACGCGCTGGTCGTTGACCTAAGACATGACCAGGATTTAACAGGCACTCCTAGACTATACAGACTAGGAGCGCCTGTTCAAATCAAATTCAATTGTGACCAGTGCGTTCGTGTATATACACGAACGCACTGGTCGTTGGCCTGAGACATGACCAGGATTGAAACTCATATGTTTTGTGACTTTTATGGAGATATTAATCGTGTAAGTAATTTATATGAGGTATAAAAAAAATGCTCTACGCGTCCTTCTCTTCACACTATATTCGGCTTAACATATGATCCATGAATCAGCCTGTATAACTGAAGAGCTTGTTGGTCTGTACACTAATACTATTATAAGTATATTCATCCAAACTTATACACTTATACAAATGCTTCTACAGTACTATATATATTTTCTTTACTTACCGAACCTCTATTTATAAATATCTTGACACACAAAGTGTTGGCGATATAGCATTTCTCTTTCATTGTATATCCAAATTTAACCCTCTTCATGCCTTATGATCGTGCTTGTGCATAATTCCTGATGACCTCAATTAACACAACGGAGATGAGGTGAAGTATCTCAGCATTCTCAGCTAACAGCTCTGTCAATATTGCCAACTGTAATCTACACTTGTGTCAATAGAAATGTAGAAGTTTTATTACGTGTATTAAATCAATAGTTAAAATTTAATTTAATATAAAAGTCACTTGCGAGTAGGACTCGCGTATAAGACCACATTTATTTTATTGTCTTTTCAATATTTATTGTTATACAGAGACAATGAGAATCTTGGAAAAATTTCGCATGAAAATCGAATGTCGAATACGGATCACGGACAGTGAAGACTTAATAATCACGGGTCTGCAAAAAAAAAAAAAAAATGCCTCCTTTACGTTACAGTAAATTATTATTATTTATCAATAGTACTAAACAGAAATATGGTATCAAAATGTTTCTATCACGTATATTTTATTACAAGGAAGTTTTAAATAAAATGTTCCGCTAACGCAGGAACAACAGTAAAATATACAGGTTGTAAAAAGAGTAGTCACTATAACTTTGGGATATGATTAAAGGGCCTTTTCTCATTCTAAAAATGATTTTTTTTCATTATTTATATTTTGAAAAAAAATTTTTTTTGCAATTTATTATTTTTAGTGGCAAGGCTGAACTGTTTGGAACAACGTTCTGCATTAAATTCTTAAATTATATAATTGTTGCCCTAATACGTAATATACGTCTTACGCGTGCTATTGACCTCTCAGCGTAATCAGCAGATCGCTGTGTTGTGCACGTTGTACATTGCCTATTGAAAATTTTTCAATTTTGAAAACAGTGGATTAAAAGCAAATTACTAGTACCTACCAGTGGATATATCTCTTGCCTGGTTATTACCCCACGAAGTTATAGTGACTGCTCTTTTTACACCCTGTAGGTATATATCGAATTTTAAAGTATTCTTTTTTAAAAGGAAATATACGTCATATATAAAAATAAAAACAGATTTAGATTCAGGGTATTGAATACCTCATTCTGATCATATTTTTGTTTAAAGGAGTTTTTCGTTGCTGACCAGTGTAATTAGGTCGTGTTTTTACCTTTTCTGCACGGAGGCATAAAACCTAAATAGGTTAAATAAAAAAATAGTAATAACTTATTACTCAATTTCAGTAGTAAGTAGATTTACTATTTACAAGGTTTCACTATGGTAAAGTGAAGGTGTTAAAATTTTCCGTGATGAAATTGGTTATTAATAGGCTAGAATCTTGCCGAGATTAATTTTTGCAAAACACGAGCGCTCTAGTTAGTAAAAATAATAGCACGAGAGCTAATAATAACACAATTAAATTAGTAATTACAAAAGGCAATATGATTTTTAATTGATCGCTTAATTAAATGTTATCGGGCGCATGTGACCACAGTTCGTGACTTACTAAATATATCTTAATGAGCATCAAGATCATTTCAAGATTGGTGATAGGTGGTCCAGTGGGATGAAAAATTTACAAAATTAGTTCAATTTCCTGGAGAAAATAATGTTAAGTTATTTCGAAATTATCCTTTATTTCTATTTACTAATACGAGTAATAATAATAGCTCCCCTCACCGATTTAGTTGTCGGTAGCCGATTTCAATGAAACCAGGCGAGCTACGCAGGAGTTATTTTATAGTGCCCAAGTGCATGCGCAATACATAAAGACACTCTCTCTTCCTTTTAATCTCATAACCTAGTAAACCGACAGGACTGGCGAGAGATCCGACTGGGTCGAAAGCGAAGCTCTGAACCACTATTCCACGGAGGCGCTATATCCTACTATACAATACAACTATGTACTTTGTGTATTAGAACAATACATATATTTTTTAGGTATATACATTATATAATAGATGTAGGTTCAACTCATGTTGGTACAGAAGCGACGAGCTTTTCAAATTAAAAAATAGAGATGAATTTTGTTCGGCTGTAGATGAAAACGATATTTCGACTGTGCCAATGTGAGCCTTGAAGGATTATGAATCTTCGCCTCGTAATGAAACACTAACAAATAAACATTAACGACATAACTACAAAATAATTAAGAATCTTGAGAGTTTATATAATAAAAGTGCTGAATCGCAGTAAAGTCGTAAAGTTCAGCACACAGTAATTACTGTAGTCATGGTTGTATGAGTTTTAATTAATCGCTGAATTACACTAGGTACTTGTGTAGTTATCGGCATGACGATTGCACACCCTGGGAATAAGATGGCCACATGCAAGGCTACCTCAATGTACACTGACTTTTGTTATAATAAGTAATATAATAATAATAATATCTATGGAAGCTTCACACCACGTCAATCTTGCCCTGTGCTAAGTATCCGAAGAACTTGTGTTACAGGTACCAGACAACGGAAATATATTTAATACTTTTATGCTATACACATATTTAAGATTTTTATTATACTATACACAAATTTAATACACATCCATGACCCAGGAACATTGAAAACTTTTTGTTCCCTCGGCGGGATTCTAACCCGCGACCTCCGTTCGAGCACCAACGCGCTCAACCACTGCGCTACGGAGGTCGTCTTATATATATATAGATTAAGTTATTAATATGTTTAATATTCTGTGTACACTTTTTAAAAAGAACAATTTTCCATCTTTTTGCTAAAACATGGCCCCGTCCGAATTTCTTATGCCGGTTCTTCTCGGCTAGGGTTGAACCGGTGGTAGCCTTTTCGTCGACTTTCCGAAAATAGCTTGTTAAGTTTCATTTGGAAATAAAATATTTTGATTTTGATTTTGGCAGGTTTGTCGTCTGATACTGGTTGATCTGCCCGTTTCTACGGTCGCGCTGTTTCATGTTTGTTATTTTTTCGCGTCGATTTCACCAAAGAAATTAACCACGTATACGCAAAACTATATTTGCGAGTTTAATTGAGTTTAAAAATCAAAGTAGCACTTACACGCTTCTAGCTAAGCCTAGTTAGGTTCAGCTGGACTTTACCGAATGTCTCTTTTAATCTGATGGAAGTCCGGTCCTTTATGAAGTAGACCGGCCGGTCGTAGGAGGAGTGGTCTGTGTTTGCCAGATCCAGGTCACTCCCCCCAACATAATGGCTGATGGCAATCCGCAAGTGGTTTTAGTGGGTAAATCGGCCGCAGTGAGCCGGGAATCCCACATGGGGACCCTCCCTGGGGGATGCGTAATGCATTTCCATTGCGAAATCAAAAAAAAAAAAAGGCTCAGCTGGACTCCGTAATTCATATTATATAATATTATCATCATAATAACATTGGAAATACTTAACTTATTTTGGTTTGACACTCAAAGTAATAAGTGGTTTTGACATGTGTAGGTTGCCGTGGGTTACTGTATATTCCCCGGTGGAGCCGCGGGTATAAGCTAAATGACTACCGGCTACGGACTTTTTTTATTTCTATTAATACCACATTGAATCGGAATTGACTATAACGGGTGTAAAAAGAATAGTCATTATAACTTTCAGATATGATTATACTACCTGTTCTCATTGTAGAAATGTATTTTTTTAAATTATTTATATTTTTTTTTCGGCATTCTTGCGACATTATTATATATTTTTTATTTATGTACCTAATATAATCGTATCTCAAAGTTATAGTGACTGTTCAAAATTCAAAACTTTTTATTTCCATATAGGTTATTAAATAACACTTATAGAATTGTCCTACATGATGCCTACCGATTCGGAGACTAGCCCGACGAGAAGAACCGGCGTAAGAAACTCGCGCGGGCCAACTTTTAGCAAATAGATGGGTAAATTGTTATTTAAATATGTAAATATATATCGCTCGTTTAAAACTATAACGTGTCACAGTGGCATAACTCAATTTTGAGTTATTGATACCATTTTATTCACCGTAACCGAATCTATTTAGTGCAAAAACGTGGTACAATTTAAGCCAATACCGACAAAAGTATGAGGAAAAGAGAGAGCTTGTCACGATGTAGCGCTGCCCCGTTTAGCAGCTAAGCTTATTTCCACAACGCGCCTCCTCAGTGTGACAATGCAGTGCGTGAGAGTACTTGCTTGCGGTATAAGACAGCAACGTGTCATGACCTGCATGACACCTTTTTGGAGTAAAGGTAAATATTTTATTACTTATTTATTTAATTCTATAATGTGTCACACTTATTATGTCGCATTCTAGCATTAAAGAATTAATTGATCGTACTTGGTCATCACTTTGATAACACGTTGTTCCTTTGAAAAGTATGAAAATAAAATTGGCTTGTGTTAGCATGTCACGTTGTATGCAATATTTTTTTACACTTGTTTAAATTTACGGTTCGTTTATAACGGGATGTCACGATATATATTTGAAATATTGCTGTTATATTAAGAAATTCATCGTTTTGTCACATTGTTTATAATAATATTTTATTAATAAAGATTTTTTTTTTCTTTCAAGATCGATTCACGATCAAGGAGAATAGTGGAAATGGCTTATGAAAATTATCATCAAGATGAGAAAACTCCAGAAAAGCGTCGGCGTAGAAATTCTTCTAGCAGCTCCGGCATCAGAAGAGCATCTAGAAGCTCTGCTGAGGAATACTTCATCGAGGATAGCGACGATTCTATTAGAGACCCGAATTTCACCATCAATAAAGCTATTGAAGAAAGTGCAGATGATGAAGAAGCTCACACCTTGACAACCATGACTGTACCTCTAAACGAATTGTCAAAAGACTTAATAAGTAGTACAGGCATAGAAAATTGTGTTTTCAGCTCTATAGACCAATACATAGCTACATTTTAAGATGCTATTGCTGCGGATATAATATGCGATCAGGAAGAAAATGCATATGTCGCAGTCATCTAATTAAATCAGCTATTTCATTGAGTGCCTAGCGTTTTTATCGAATGACGACATTTAATTGAAAGACTAAAGGACAACTCGTCAAGTTGTTTATTGTAACGTCCAATGTCTTGACTGAACATTGATTGAACGTCATTTAGTCATGTAGTCATTGACTGAACGTCATTTAGTCCGATTTTTTAACCGACTTCCAAAAAAGGAGGAGCTTTCTCAATTCGATGAATAAGTAGGTTTTTTTATGTGTGTTAGCGAATAATTTTCCGATTTTTTAACCGACTTCCAAAAAAGGAGGAGCTGGAAAAAATTTAGTATAAATCCCTCTTAATTGGGGGGTGGGGGGAGGGGGAGGGGGAAACCCCCCCTACCACTCCCACCTTTAGGAGACTACTAGTTTGGAAGATATTTATGGTTGAAGTTTTGAGGTTATGTCTGTGTTTCCGGGATATTTCCAGGAGTAAAACAGGGGAGAAAGGTGGAGACGGCGGTAAGGGGACAAAGGAAATCCCCTCTACCCTCCCCTCTACTCAGCAACCACTAGTTAAGAAAATATTTACAGTTGTAGTTTAGAGGTTAGATAAAACAGACAAGTTCTACGTGGAGTCGGAGTTGATAGATTTGTTTTAAGGACAATGTCGGTCTGTCACGTCTCCGGCGCTGCGGGAAATGCAGCCCCTTCGCCCATGCGTAACGAATGACAGCAACCAACACTCGCCTTAGGCAGCTCCGGCTTTCTGGTCGCCTTCGGCGACCAGCCTCCGCCGCCACGGCGAGAGCTGGTTTCTGCATTTCGTTACGGCGGGCGGGGGCTGCTCTCCCTCCGCGCCTCTGCGCTTAAATATACACTCTAGGGGTTGACAGACAAGTACTACGTGGAGTCGGGGTTGATAGATTCGCTTTTGGGAAAATTCAGTCAGCTGACTGATTTTATGTCCGCTCTCATATAAGGGCTATGTTACAATCCGCTAACTAATTGGACGTTGAGTGACGATTGTACAATCAATGTTCGGCCTAGTCTTTCAATTAAATGTCGTCATTTGATAAAAACGCTAGTCACTCAATGAAATAGCTGATTTAATTAGATGAATGCGACACATACACACCACAGAGTGAGGCTCGTGAAGACGAAGAAGAACAATGCTCCTTTCACGAGTTATGCCATCTTAGATTAATATTAGTACCTAGTTCTGATCCTAAAAAATGATGTGATATTTCCTGTATCTGTTATTGGTTCTCAAACAGTCAATATACATAATATTATTATAACTAAGTCATTATGGTTATTGTAAAATAGGTACTACCTAATTATAAGTACGAGTATGAACTATGTACAGAAAAGAGTGGCGCTAGTTGCGGTTATTCCTCGCCTTGAACCTTATTTTGGTACAAATTTTGTCGTTTACGACACTATAGTAAATTTTAATATTTCTATAATTCATAATATCAGGTCAAATTATTATTTTTAGACATAGGATTGTTTAGTGTAATAAAATAAGGGTTTTAATTTAGTTACTTATTTTTGTTATTATTTGTTTGTGAGACCGATTATAAAACTAGTAAGTTACACTTTAGCTAATAGTTTTTTTCAATAAATACTCCTATTAAAATTTCAACAGTGTTATTTTTACTATATAATATTATTCTGTACCACATTCTTAAATATCTTTATTTTGTTACCTATAACGTGATATACCCCTTTGTCAGTCAGTAAGTTCATTATTTTTATAGGAAGAACGTGACATGTAGGGACTTTTTTTTATAAAACTATTATTTCATAAATAAATATCTATACATCAATGAAATTTTCACTGAGATTCATAGTTTCTTAGTAAAGTTTAAAATGGCCAAAATAATCTTTTTTGTAGCTATCTTACTTTAAAAGTTATAAGATTTTAAAAGTTTCAAAGTCGTTTTCCCAAAATTCCAGTTTTTCGTTGTGCCACGTTGTAGTTTTAAACGAGCGATATATATATATATATATATATATTGATAACAATGGTATGACTTAAAAATAAATAAATGTATATAGGCACCTCATTAATTAATGAAATCAATAACCTTTAGGACACAAACGTTCTTTAACTACTATTTAAATTAACCGTTCCTTTCGTTTAAAAAAAAGTTCGTTTTACACCCTTTATACATAGAACGGAAACGTGCGCCGTCCTCGATACTAAAAGAATCTAAGGTGCAATCCCAAAGCGTCGGAGACACTTAGTATTAATGCGAATGACAGCTTCATTCAGAACACAGCTCCTATTTCGGTTCGTTAAACAAGAAGCCATGTCCGCGTTGTGCAAGATGTCGCTTCAGATAATGCCTAGCCCTTTCGGTGTTCGGTCATTTCATTAAAGATTAAACAAATTAATGAGGCACTTCGTTTTAATTAAAATCATTGTTTTTACGTTTATGCCTCGCTTTATCGCGGTGAAAAGTGGCTGGATAATCCGCGTTTAGTAACTTTGGATATCTGGTTTCCTATCTAAATAAGGGATCGACTAAGCATTCTCGCGCATCTAGATTCTGAGTATCAGGCTGCAGATTTGGGAAATGTGTTCGATTATAACAAAACTGTTACGATAGTGAACAAAATAACCTAATTTGGAATACTAATATCTATAAATATCTGTTTAAATCGTATTCGATTAAAACAGATTTTGATACAGATTGGCATAAAGCCCTTAGTCAAGTATCCATCGGTATTGTCACTTACCAATTAACAGATCCGTAACGAAATAAAGCTTTATACGAATACAAGCTGTGCCCGCGACTTCGTTCGCGTGGTTGTCGGCCACACTATCGCGATAATCTTTTGGTGTGCTCACGTTGATTTTTGTTATTATGATAATTAAAAAGGAATAATTCTTTCATAGATATTTTTGAGTAACTTAAACCGTTAATTATGCAGCGCACGCAATGTAAGTCTCCAAATGTAATTAATTTTCCCCGTTTTTGCAACATTTCTCACTGACGCTTCGCTCCTATTAGTCGTACCGTAATGTTATTATAGCCTTAAAGCCTTCCACTATAAATGAACTATCCAACAAAAAAATAATTTTCCAAATCGGACCAGTAGTTCCTGAGACTAGTGGGTTTAAACAAACAAATAAACTCTTCCGCTTTATAATATTAGTAAAGACTAGCTGTTCCCGCGACTTCGTTCGCGTGGTGTTTGAGTGATTTAAGCCGTTTAAATGCAGCGCACGCCATGAAAGTCCCCAAATGTAATTAATTTTCCCCGTTTTTGCAATATTTCTCAGTGACGCCACAGATTACTAAATAGTTACCAGATACTTCACTCAATAGAAAATTTCCAATACCTACTGCTATAATAGCCTACTCCGTCGCGTCAGCCACCACTGCATGCTAAACTGTGCCTTAATGCTCAAGCGTATAGCTGTGATTGCTTCGCACCGCGCGATCACGTAGCAATCGCAGGGCTGCCTCTTTGATAAAATTAAATTAACATAACTTTTTGTGTCGATGTTATTGAGAACTGTGAATATGTTCTGACTTATATGTGGCAGTCCTAAATTAGTGCTGTACTGTGCAATCTAGATAGAACATAATTATTATAGACGTCAGTGTGTAGGTAAAATAAAATAAAAAAATTAAAGTTACATATGTTTTATTTTAATATAATTTTTTATAAATTTCTTACCCTTTCTAAATTCTCTATTATTAAATTTGAGTGTAGCAAAAATCCTGAATCTAACAAAAAGTTTTATTAGATATTGTTTTGGGAAACAAGGGCAGGGAGAATCAAAATTTGGGAGAAACAAAAGGTGTTTATCCCTTCTTTTACTTGATTTGCACCCATCTACAGCACATAAAGTACCAGAAGGCATCGTAAGGCGCGTACGAACGAATTAAAATGTAAAAACACCCGTGCGCTTCGCTCGCGACAACCGCACTGAGCTTGGGCCTCCGGTGGCCCGAGACCGCTCGGTCGGGCGGTAGGTAATTATAGCGCGCAAGTACATGGAGTGACGGAGGCCTGGTGACGCTTCGCTCCTATTGGCCGCCGCGTAATGTTATATAGCCTAAAGCCTTCCTCTATAAATGGACTATCCAACAAAAAGAGAATTTTTCAAATCGGATCAGTAGTTCCTTAGATTAGCGCGTTAAACGCGCTAAACTAATCTAAGGAACAAACAAACAAACTCTTCCGCTTTATAATGACGACCTCCGTAGCGCAGTGGTTGAGCGCGTTGGTGCTCGAACGAGAGGTCGCGGGTTCGAATCCCGCCGATAGAACAAAAAGTTTTCAATGTTCCTGGGACATGGATGTGTATTAAATTTGTGTATAATATAATAATAATTTGTATAGTATAAAAGTATTAAATATATTTCCGTTGTCTAGTACCGTAACACAATTTCTTTGAATACTTAGCACAGGGCCAGATTGACGTGGTGTAAAGAGTCCATACATTATAATATTAGTATCGATTCAACCGTAACATTCCCCCTGCATATAAATAACGCGCTTATCAATATAGTTCATCCGAGTTACGAGTATCGGGGATATTTCGGACAATCCCCGATATTAATAAGGTGATGCAGTTCTCGCTGCGTAACGTGACCTGGATCGGCAACAAATTGATTTGGCGTACATAAAACATGACATTCGCATAACCAGGAGCATTCATACAACTAGTGATGTTAGGGAGCTACGTAGCCGTAACCGAAACTATCGGATATCCGATATTAAAAAAATATCCATAACCGTAAGCGAATCCGAAATTAAAGTTTTGCTACTGTAAAAATGTAACATCCGTAACCGAAATCATCCGAAACAAACTGATAATCCGAAATAATTTAATATCCATATCGTATCCGAAATTTCATATCCATTTCATCCCTGCATACAACTAGTGAAGAGACCGAACGTTGATCGATTCTGTATCGTAAGAGCTAGATCGTAAATATACAAGCAGGGTTACTACCGACACAATCGAGAATCGAATCAGTTCGATCTCAACGACTTTTGGTATTTTATTTGATGGATTACTTTGAAACTAACCAGGATAAAGAAAATCGTTAGATCGTAACTTTTTGTTTTTAAGACCCATATCAATCTAATGAAAATCTACTGAAAATAAAGAAACGTCAATTTATTCGGGAGTACGCGGCAGGACCAATTCTAAATCGGAATCGAATCAGTTTGGAGAGAAAGACCTAAGATGTAAAAAAAATTGTGATAATACTTTAGGATGTGTAAGTTCCTCCTATGTAGAGTATACTGTGTACCAGGGCTGAAAGACAAAAGTTTGACTTTCTGAGAAATGCCTCAACATCATAAGTTTGCCCAATCAATAATTTAAAAAAGTATCTTTATTATCACTCATTTATTTTACATCTTGTATAGACATTTATTTCCATATTTTTATTAGAAAAATTACATTCATGTACCCAATTGGTTTAATTCGATGGACTTGTTTAAAGTCGATTGCAGTCACATCACTTAATTCTACCAGAACAATCTGCATACTGATACTGAATCGTGCAAGTAATTGAAACGATTTATTGCGTAAACTGATTGATACTTCAATTTCTGCAAGTTCAATCTTATTTTGCTAATGGATAACTCCTTCATCAATACCAGGGCCCAAGAATGTATAGACTTCTGGATCTAATTATTTATTATATCTAGATAGAATTATCCTCGATTTCTCGTACGGTATTCAAATGTAGGATCAACTTACATGGTATTCAAATAAACCCATATTGAACTATGATTGGTGGAAGATTATCAGAGAGAAATAAAGGGAAATATATTTTACTAGCTGTTCCCGCGTCTTCGTTCGCGTGGTTTTTGAGTAACCGTTTATGCAGCGCACGCAACGAAAGTCCCCAAATGTGAATAATTTTCCCCGTTTTTGCAACATTTCTCACTGATGCTTCGCTCCTATTGGTCGCAGCGGAATGTTATATAGCCTTAAGCCTTCCTCTATAAATGTACTATATAACAAAAAATATTTTTTTCAAATTGAACCAGTAGTTCCTGAGATTAGCGCGTTAAAAACAAACAAACAAACAAACTCTTCCGCTTTATAATATTAATATAGATTAGTATAGATGATTAAATCACTCTCGCAAGACTGGTTAACATTCCTGAGATTGATTCAAATCGTATGTTAACTAATCGGTGTCTTTGGTGAATTAACCTTATCTGTGGAATGAAAATGCCATGTTAGTTGAACATACATTTGAATAACGTTCAAGACACCGGGGTTTAGTCTTTTGAATGATTATTTTTGCTTGATGTCATTATCATGAACCGGGTTCAGAGCTTCGCTCTCGACCCGGAGGTCGTGGGTTCAACGCGGGAAGCGTTGGAACAACAAAAAATGTTGTTTTCAAGTTTGGTTAGGACAATGCAGGCTGATCACCTGATTGTCTGACAAGAAAGATGATCCATGCGTCGGATGGGCATGTAAAAAGTCGGTCCTGCGCCTGTTCTCTCGCCAGTCGTGTCGGTTTACCGTCCCACTGGTTATGAGAGTAAAAGGAAGAGAGAGTGCTTCTGTGTATTGCGCGCACACTTGGGCACTGTAAAATAACTGCCTGGTTTCAATGAAATCGGCTAACGACGCCGAAATCGGTGAGGGGAGCTATTATAATATAATATGTATTTTTTTTACTTTAACTGGTCTTTAGTAGGGTTTGATTGGCTTCTTAGTTCTTAGGTAATATTTCGTTAAAAAATTTCATCCGACATTGGAAAATGGGTGAATCTGTATTAATAATTATTGTCTGTATTAATAATGAACTTTGGATGTGTAAATTGTAATTCTTGTACCGATGGTATCCCTTTTTGAATAAAAATAAAATAAAACACTCTCATAACTTTCAATAAACGATGAAACAATTTCAGGGCAAACAGTTGCAGCAAACATTATAAATATGAAATAAAATGTATAATTTATTACTTAAATTAGAATAAATATGTATCTGTGATAGTGTAATAATCGTAAAAAGTTGAAGTTATAAAGATTATATGCAAATTCTTAATTCATAAAATTATGCCACATAAAACATACACATTAATTAGTTTTGTGTACTTTAGTTATTTTATTATTGTAATAAATTATACCAATACATAGTCATAGTACACTTTACATGAAACTTCAAAAAAACATGCATAATAATAAAAGATAATAAACTCATAAAATCGTAATTTAATTAATACAAAAAACATCAATTTAAACTGTAAATATTGTATAAAAGCTCTATATTATATCTCTGCAAAATGTAAATTTCCCCATCCAGATTGAAGAAAACTGAAATGTAGTCGATACCTAGTGTTTAATATAATTCTGTTTACTTACTGCAACTATTTAAAAATTATAAGTTAGTGACTATATTTTAGGAGATTCTTTTGTCGATTGTTACATTTTTATGTAGTTGATGATTTCATAGGTATAAAAATATGGTAAATCGTACTATTAACATTCATTAGTTATGTGACGGGGTACATATTTTCGACTAGAAGAAGTTACTAGAATTTACCCAAAAGTGTTCTATAACCTAATCCTGTTCACGCCCTTAAGCCACAAACTATCTGGTGGTCTCCTTTGTTTCACCACAAGCCTCGCGACTGGCATGAAATTAAAAAAAAATCTGCAGTCGGAGGCAGCACCTCATAAATAACAAAGATAAATGGTAGTTTAACAATAGATGAATAGGCTTTCTTGAAGGAAGCGTTCAACTATTGTAACACTTTAACAGGTGGCCGTTTTGGATGTTTGTGTCCATTAAAAACACATAAATTTCTGTATCATTCATCGTGTCGTTATAAAGTGTAAGTATCAGCTTTTTTTGACGTCTACAGCTGGACATAAATACCCAAATTTCATACAGGATAGTTGCCTATACTAGATACGCTTGGTAACCGGTAGGCTGATTATGTATCTCGCAACAGCAATTCAACAGGCGTAAATTGTACAATTGTTTACAATATCGCTGTCAAACGTATACACTTGAGAGCGATATTGTACACAATTGTACAATTTACGCCTGTCGAAGTGCTGTTGCGAGATACATAATCAGCCTGCGGGAGTGCAGTAATAACAATGGCAGCGGAATAACCCTACTGCGCATCTCCGGATATTATATTCCCTCTGTCTCCTTCTACGACACCCACGGGATACATGGTTGATGGGGAGGTGCTAATTTTACTCCTCCACCCAACTGACAATCTATACTAATCTTTACTAATATTATAAAGCGGAAGAGTTTGTTTGTTTGTTTAAACGCGCTAATCTCAGGAACTACTGGCCCGATTTGAAAAAATATTTCTTGTTGGATAGTCCATTTATAGAGGAAGGCTTTAAGCTATATAGCATTACGCTGCGACCAATAGGAGGGAAGCGTCAGTGAGAAATGTTGCAAAAACGGGGAAAATTAATTACATTTGGGGACTTTCATTGCGTGCGCTGCATAAACGGCTTCAGTCACTCAAAAATCAACTAGTATATAATATAGCGATTGGGGACTAGTAGACCATCACGGGGTAAACGTAGCTCCCAAACGGATGATCCGATTTTAATGCGTTTTTTTGTTTGAATGGTATACTTGTCGAGAGTTTTTTTAGCTGTTTGGTGGAAATCGGTTCAGATCTTCAACGTCATCAGGTCGTTTGTTAGGTGTGATAGCAAATAGCAATGTTACACGCTAAGTCGGGGTTTTTTTTTTATTTAGTTTTTCAGGATGTAAGTCTACGAGTATGCCTTTTTTTAGTTTTATTGTTACATAACGACAACAAAATTCATACTGTTCTTGAGGTATCACCATGATGGTGACAGACGAACAGCAAGGTATTTATCAAGAGTACAGTTTTGCTTTATCCATAAAAAAATACACAGCACAATGATATTGTATACTGTAGACTACAAAAAACGATAATACAACTTTATCTTATACGTTTGAAGAAACGAGAAAATCTTCCGTTCTCAAAAGAAAATCCTACTTACACGAACATTTATACCGGAAGGTATTACCGGCAAACCAGAAGTAAACACAAAGGAGTACTCGTAAAAAACCGGCAATTTAAAAATAAGTGTTTACTTTGTCGGAAACATCATAGCACTTTCTTTGAAGTGGCTTCCATTACCAACCCTTTCTGAGATAACACTTATCTAACTATTCATACGTTTAATTTTATTTACCTCGGTTTTTCTCGTGTGATTGATGCATATTTTTTAAGTTTTCAATATACCTAGGTCATGGATATGTATATAATAAAAATCTTAAATATGTGTATAGTATTAAAGTATTAAATATATTTCCGTTGTCTGGTACCTGTAACACAAGTTCTTCGGATACTTAGCACAGGGCCATAATGACGTGTTCTTAAGTGTCCATAGATATTTTTTTTTATTTCATTTTTAACCCCCGACGAAAGAGGGGTAAGTTTGACGTGTCTGTCTATGTGGGTGTCCGTGACATCATAGCTCCTAAACGAGTGAACCGATTTTGATCAGGCTTTGCTGAATCTGACGCGGTCGGCAGTCTTATTAGCTAATCATCATCATGACTTCGCTCACTTCTTGACAATTCGAGGCTCGAGGAACTTATATTTTTAATTTCGTTTATACTAGTGTACAGGGATGTTAACCGTAACCGAGACTATCGGATATTCGATATAAAAAAATATCCGTAACCGAATCCGAAATAAACGTATTATACTGTAACCAAAATTTTAACATCCGTCACTGAAATTATCCGAAACAAACGGATAATCCGAAATAATTTCATTTCCATATCCGTATCCGAAATTTCATATCCATTTCATACCTTTAATATTCGTGACACCGAGTAACTTCAATAGGGCTATGCATCGCTTATTATCTGGGGGCACGGTCGTGCCCCCGTCAAGACGAGCCAAGCGAAGCGCAAGGGCACTACCTACCTTTTCTCGAAAGGTTTCGTCGTTTTTTTGAACTCCCATAACTTTGCTTTGGATGATGCTAAATAGTTGAAAATTTCAACATATAATGACACCAGTAAATACATGATTTATACAAAGTTTGAATGACGTAGCTACTATACTTTAGATTTTATCGATGTGTAAAAACCCCTGATTTCGTCACTGACTCATTTATAGATCATCAAAATTCTTAGGTTACTTCCGGAAATCTTAGAAAGCTGAAGTTATGTATGTAAGCTGTTATTGCTACAAAACCAACAAAAAAATTATTAAAATGTAAATGCCGCCATTTTGAATCCAATATGCTGGACCACCATATTGGATTGAAAAGGATGTTTATTATAAGGATCTGATGATCTTTAATTTATAAAAGGAATAAAATATGCAAGTACATAAAAAAAAAAAATAATAATAAAAAAAAAAAAATATATAATTTATGTCCGACTTTATGTATGTTGAGTGCGTTGCACTACTGCAATCAGTATATTCTTTTATTCATCTACAAAAAGTCGGTCACCGACTTTTACCGAAGATGAAAAATATATTATTATAATATTTATGACAGGAAAATTTGTTTTTTATCCACTTATTTAAAATTAGCGCTGGGCGTCAGCAGGCGTCGCGGCGCTGGGCGTCGGCAGGCGTCGCGGCGCTGGGCGTCGGCAGGCGTCGCGGCGCTGGGCGTCGGTAGGCGTCGCGGCGCTGGGCGTCAGTAGGCGTCGCGGTGCTTGGCGTCGTGGTGCTGGGCGTCGGTAGGCGTCGCGGCGCTGGGCATCGGCAGGCGTCGCAGCGCTGGGCGTCGGCAGGCGTCGCGGCGCTGAGCGTCGGTAGGCGTCGCGGCGCTTGGCGTCGCGGCGCTGGGCAGGCGTCGCGGCGCTTGGCGTCGTGGCGCTGGGCGTCTGTAGGTGTCGCGGCGCTTGGCGTCGCGGCGCTGGGCGTCGGCAGGCGTCGTGACGCTGGGCGTCGGCAGGCGTCGCGGCGCTGGGCATCGTCGGCAGGCGTCGCGACGCTGGGCGTCGTGGCACTGGGCGTTGGCAGGCGTCGCGACGCTGGGCGTCAGTAGGCGTCGCGGCGCTTGGCGTCGCGGCGCTGGGCGCCGGTAGGCGTCGCGGCGCTTGGCGTCGCGGCGCTGGGCGTCGGCAGGCGTCGTGACGCTGGGCGTCGGCAGGCGTCGCGGCGCTGGGCGTCGGCAGGCGTCGTGACGCTGGGCGTCGGCAGGCGTCGCGGCGCTGGGCGTCGGCAGGCGTCGCGGCGCTGGGCGTCGGTAGACATCGCGGCGCTGGGCGTCACGACGCTGGCCGTCGGCAGGCGTCGCGGCGCTGAGCGTCAGTAGGCGCCGCGGCGCTTGGCGTCGTGACGCTGGCCGTCGGCAGGCGTCGCGGCGCTGAGCGTCGGTAGGCGTCGCGGCGCTGGGCATCGTGGCGCTGGACGTCGGCAGGCGTCGCGGCGCTGGGCGTCGGTAGGCGTCGCGACGCTGGGCGTCAGCAGGCGTCGAGACGCTGGGCGTCGGCAGGCGTCGCGGCGCTGGGCGTCGGCAGGCGTCGCGGCGCTGGGCGTCGGCAGGCGTCGCGACGCTGGGCGTCGTGGCGCTGGGCGTCGGTAGGCGTCGCGGCGCTTGGCGTCGCGACGCTGGGTGTCGGCAGGCGTCGCGGCGCTGAGCGTCAGCAGGCGTCGCGACGCTGGGCGTCGGCAGGCGTCGCGGCGCTGAGCGTCGGTAGGCGTCGCGGCGCTTGGCGTCGCGGCGTTGGGCGTCGGCAGGCGTCGCGGCGCTGAGCGTCGGTAGGCGTCGCAGTGCTTGGCGTCGCGACGCTGGGCGTTGGCAGGCGTTGCGGCGCTGGGCGTCGGCAGGCGTCGCGACGCTGGGCGTCGTGGCGCTGGGCGTCGGTAGGCGTCACGGCGCTTGGCGTCGTGACGCTGGGCGTTGGCAGGCGTTGCGGCGCTGAGCGTCGGTAGGCGTCGCGGCGCTGGGCGTCGGCAGGCGTCGTGGCGCTGGGCGTCGTGGCGCTGGGCGTCGGCAGGCGTCGCGGCGCTGAGCGTCGGTAGGCGTCGCGGCGCTTGGCGTCGCGGCGTTGGGCGTCGGCAGGCGTCGCGGCGCTGAGCGTCGGTAGGCGTCGCAGTGCTTGGCGTCGCGACGCTGGGCGTTGGCAGGCGTCACGGCGCTGGGCGTCGGCAGGCGTCGCGACGCTGGGCGTCGTGGCGCTGGGCGTCGGTAGGCGTCGCGGCGCTTGACGTCGTGACGCTGGGCGTTGGCAGGCGTCGCGGCGCTGAGCGTCGGTAGGCGTCGCGGCGCTGGGCGTCGGCAGACGTCGCGGCGCTGGGCGTCGGCAGGCGTCGCGACGCTGTGCGTCGTGGCGCTGGGCGTCAGTAGGCGTCGCGGCGCTTGGCGTCGCGACGCTGGGCGTCGGCAGGCGTCGCGGCGCTGAGTGTCGGTAGGCGTCGTGGCACTTGGCGTCGCGGCGTTGGGCGTTGGCAGGCTTCGCGGCGCTGAGCGTCGGTAGGCGTCGCAGCGCTTGGTGTCGTGGCGCTGGGCGTCGGCAGGCGTCGCCGCGCTGGGCGTCAGCAGGCGTCGCGGCGCTGGGCGCGGCGGTAGGGTTGGCTTTATACGATATCTGATAACATTTTCACATGGTAAGCTACCTATATAGACTCGTCTTGGCAACAATTTTACATGAAAATGTTTTTGGTGGGATTAGCTTTCCTAACAGGACATAAATATACAATGAAGTTATTGTCTTTGCAATGGCATATCTAAAATAAACCGGTGACAAAATATAGTAATCAGAAAAGTTGGTTTTAATAAAGGACATTACAATTTAGAAACAATTTATAAAAAACCGGCTAGGTGCGAGTTGGACTCGAGTTCCGGCACAAACTGGAAACAAAACGACTAGTTGTATTTTTTGTAGGTTATATCCCCCCCTTAATATTTATTTTTTCAGGTTTTAGTATTTGAAGTAATAGCGGCAACAGAAATACGTAAGGTTCATGAGACTGGAGGAGGACGGACTGACGAAGTCTTAGTACTAGGGTCCCGATTTTAACCTTTGGGTACGAAACCCTAAAAATTACGTCATCGATCACCAACTCCTTTGAAAGTAGATCAATATTATATTACAAATTTAATTCATTGACGTAACTACTGGGTATGATCTGTAGTAGTTTATCTGTAGTGGCTTTATGTATAAATATATTATGTGGCAGTTTGTGGTGAACCGTTTAAACCTTCCCGGGACTTCCACAAATATTTCAAGACCAAAAATATCCGAATCACTTCAGTTGTTCTCGAGATTTTAGCGAGACTAACGAACAGCAATTCATTTATATATAAGAAACAATGTCACAAAAAATATATTTACCTGTTTTTTGTTTAGACAGTTACAACAAAACAAATATTGTTTTTAAGTTGTTTTAGTCTAGTAAGTATCAACTGATTACTGTACTTTTACTATACATTTTTCGGTTCATATTGCTGATTACTTACAGAAATTATACTTTTGCTGATTGAATGCAAACACTTCTTTGCGTTTCGTTGTAGTGCACATTTAAACATGATATTCAACAAATCAAAACGTCCTATTCATAATAAAATTTACATTTTTTTTCTGATCGTGCGAGAACTAGCCCAGCGAGAAGAACGCGGCGCGGCGTAAGAAACTCAACAAAATTGATATGTGGATTAGTTACATACCGCAGTATAGCCAGCATACCGTGAGTACTCTAACTGTTTGTGTTTACAATTCTAACAAGATCGAATGCAAAAAAGAAATTGCGATCCGTATAAATAAAGCAAACCTGTTTCAAGTCTCAACTCTCTACATACCTAACTGTCTGTTGGATACATTTCTTTACTTTTATATTATACAAACAACTTGACTATTACTTGTTAAAAACATAAAACCTGGTGGTCTGGTATCTATAACACGAGTTCTTCCATACAATAAACTATACTATTTTTAGATTTTGATTAGATACATTAATACACAAATTTAATACACATCCATGAACAGAAAAAATATTGTTCCTTCGGCGGGATTCGAACCCGGGGCCCATGATTTGAGAACCGACGCGCTGAACCACTGCCCTACAGAGGTCATCATAAAAAAATCATTTCGAAATTCGAAGTAACAATTCTTGCAGTTTAAATAAAATATTTCTAAATTCTACACGAATTTCGGCCACTAGAATCGCCAATTACGAGATCAAATTGTAATGTATAGTGTTTTCAATTATTTATATGATTTAAGTTAGGGGTCCCCCTGTCCGGCCCCAATACTCACAAATTACGTGAAGCAATTTTAGGCGCAATCCGAGCAATGACATTACTGCAATGGAATCTCGCCCGCAAAATATTCTTTCACGACCTCACGATGATGTAGAGTTTCTGGATACGGCAATCAAAAAACTTTATGGAGACACAAAATAATACGCAACTAAAATAAATGAATTAGTTCATTTATTTTAATGTAGTTTTTACAATTGCTTAAAGTCTAAGTTCTGTTCGGATTCAATGTAATTGAAACTTAAACAAAAGTCGAAATGAGTTATTAACTATCGGGAATTAAAAAAAGATAAGTAACTACATTAATTTGGACGAAATATTTTTTTTTTATTTTTATTAACATTGTATTGAATTGGATCAGATTATACAATATGATGATCTACTACGCTATTAATTCACTGACGCTGATGATATAAGAATTAAAAAAACACAAAAAAAATCTGCTAACGTTTCATACCTAACTTGGCAAACCTTTGTATTTGGTAGGTACTAAGTGTATTAAAAATTATAAGACATCTTTTTTATACAATATTTCTTTATGATGATACAATGCTTGGCAAAAGCAAAACCTTGTATTCCCAAATACCAACGCTATTTTCCAAATGCTACATCTTAATAAAATAAAATAAAAACTTCCATTGATTTCTCGACCAAAACAGTATCCATCAATGTAATTTATAGTTCCGTTGTACGCCCTACAGGACTGCACGCATCGCATGGTTCCCTCTCAGCCCTTGAAAATTTAGGGGGATGCAATCATTCCCTTTGATTCCTCTTCCGCCTCGTTCAATTAGAAGGCATCTCTCAAATGTCTGTAACATAAAATGGCGTAAGATCCGCCAAAGAACACTACTAATTATGTTTTCCTTTCATTTTTTGTAACGAATTTTCATTTGAGTTTTTTGATGTTTTCATGCATATTTAACTCGATCCTCGAGTAGGATGATGGTTGGATGTATTAAAAATACTCTAAGTGCCTTTTCAATTTCGGAAATTTTCATTTCTTAGAGATGGCTTTTATCCTCATGATAATGAGGGAAGAAAAACATTAAGGGTATAGTATACTATTATGGTAAATAAGCTTTTATTACAGGTACTAAATTATGCAGTTTGGTTCCAATAGTAAACCGTTCATCAATCGAAACAAACAGACGCATTACTATACATATTATATTACTACATAATACCAGGGATGCATAAGTGCAAGATAGTGCATACGCAATAGATCATTAAGCAGTACATAACCGATTTGGCAGCTCCTCAACACGACAGACAGGTGCTAGTTATGAGTTTGGCTCACGTTCGCCACTTGCCAGCGCTATTAGCCTCGAATGTCCTTGTAACAATAGCTTGCTCCAGTTACTGTAACAACATATTAGATTTATTGCATGCTGAGATCTTTCATTGAAATTCGTATTGTGTTTAGTTTGTTTAGTAAGCTAGGAAGTATGCTAAATTTATTGTAAAATATATTTTTGGTTATCTATTTCAAATTATGTCATTCTTTTCATGATTATATTATGTGCAAATCAAAATCATTGTCTTCGTAGTATGGTTTACTACTAATTATGTAGCTGAAACTTAGAAAATTTGAATCTAAATTTAACAGCGTTTTGCAATAATCCCTAATCCACGCTGTATTCCTGGTAAACGAGTAGAGTTCCCATCACATTTCCCATATTACAGGTTGGTCCAATTTGCTACACTCTCGAGATGATACGCTTCAAAAAATCAGGAAGTGATACTAGGATTTCATAAAGCATACAAAATTATTCTTTTGATACTGTACGGCGTTCGCGCGTAAATTGTTACTCGTGCGGCATAATGGGTACCAATTTATTTGATTTGAACTTCAAACGTTGGGAGCAATTAGATGTAACGCTCTTTGTTTTTCTGTGAACCTGGTAGTCTACATCCATGTGTTGTAAAGAGTCGGGAGAAACAATTTAGTTACAAATTACATTTTTGCGATAGTATTATAATATACAATATTTAAAAATGGCGTGGCTTGACATTCCACAGGCTTTAGGGGTACTTATTAACTGTACCTCTTTTTCTCTAACTCATGCATGAGTGTTAATTACTACTCTTAAGTCATTTGGTTCCTTAACCAATTCTCTTTCTGAATACCAGACGTCATGGTCCCATTGGACATTGTTCCAACTTAATGCATCGTCATTAATTGCGCAAGCATTGGCGTTGACAACGGCGCATATTCGTTCCGCTCGTCGTAACTAATGCCAACTAATGCCATGAACATTGAACAGTGCATGACTGTGTGGGATTTTTTATCGTTTAACGTCAGTGTACGCATCGCTTTATATCAATCAAGTTTTATTAAATTAGCCGCTTGTATGTAAAGCTCCTAGTTTTTGTTCATGAGATCTTGAGCAGGTCCTTAGTGGTTGCTTATTTTTTAAGGAAATTTACGTTAAATATAATAAATCTTATTTTACGCGTTTTCAACAAGAAAGACGTGAGCTTATACTGTCTCATACACTGACCGCTATGATTTGGGACTGTTTAATAAATTATATTAGCGGAA
This sequence comes from Celastrina argiolus, assembly GCA_905187575.2. Classification (NCBI taxonomy): domain Eukaryota; kingdom Metazoa; phylum Arthropoda; class Insecta; order Lepidoptera; family Lycaenidae; genus Celastrina; species Celastrina argiolus. Next base: position 12,251,897 of record LR994589.1, read on the forward strand.
CCTAAGTCCGACGCAGTTTTTTGTTTTGTTCTTGGCGGTAAGTAACCATATAAGGCAGTAAACTTTACTTATTACTAATAGCTGACCCGTGCCCACTTCGTTGTGCATAGAAACAGTTTGTGGTGAACCGTTTTTAACCCTTCCCGGGACTTCCAAGAACATTTCAAGACTAAAAATAGCCGATTCGGTTTAGCCGTTCTCGATTATCAATATTACAATTTATCTTATATGACTGTCATTTAATTTTTATAAAAGTCCTAAAATTTAAATTGAAAAAAAAATCATGAATTTTTTTACTGAATTTTCCAAAAAAAAAATTACAACAATTTTTTTTTCAATTTCTTAACTGGAAATCTGATTAAATCACTTGAGTGTGAAGTTTAAATTGTTGGAGTAAAAAATAAAGAATTGTCGTTTGGTCTATAAATTACAATTTACTGTGCTCTTCAAACAAATGCAAAACAAGTGTTATCGGTGGCCAGACATGAAGACGTTAACTCACAGCCGTAATTACAAGTGAGTGGGCGGATTTAAATCTTTTACTTTCGCGAGACAGGTTGGAGAAACAAAACTGGAGAAAATAACAATGCCTTTAAAAACTTATTCAAGAAGATGTTCATAGCTTTAACGAAAGGAAATTAAAAAGTTATAAATAAAGCAAAGTTAAATTAATAATATTATACTATATATAGGTAATGTGTGCAACAAAAATTACCTACGAATTATGTTTTGTCTACACTACCCTGAAGCTAAAAATTTACATTATAAGAAAATAATTAACTATTATAAGTATCCAAGATTAAAGCATTTGAATAAAGGTAAACTGCAGAAAATAGTAGTTAATCTCAAACTAATATCAGAATTTCTGAAAACTGTTCAGTTACACAGAAACCAGTATAGAATTATTTGATGGCTCGATAAAAACGAGAGCTAAAAGTTCGCTTTTAGAGGCTTCGGCCTTTTCCAATCTGAATGTCATGCATTAATTGCCTAGTTTTTAACGTTCCCATGTCATGACTGTATTTATTGCCTGGTTTTTAAAATGTTAGTACTCTGTTCATTTTTCTTTTTACTACAATAAAAGATCTGAGTCTTGAGTCTTCTTTCAAGAAATATAACTCTATTTAAGAAAGTGGTAAATGCTAAAAAAATAATCCTAAAGATCGTACAGATTTTGTATTTATGCTTATTCGATTTTTTTGTAATTTTATCGATTTTAATTATTTATAATATAATGGTTTCAATAAATTCTAATTCTAGGGATTTGATCAACCTACCTATTTGATTTGTATTAACTTTAATTTGTTTTAATGTAACTAACGTTTGTCAATCCCCTACATAAAATAAATTTAAATCCGTGTCGGTTTTTTAAAACACAATAAATCCAAATCAATACTTAATATTCATAATTTAATAAAAAGTTTAAATCATAGGGGTACTTAATGTTTGGTTGGATGTTTTTTACTGGGTACATGTTCGTAGATCCTCGATTCGTCATAGCTTTTACGTTTATTTCTGATGCTGGAACGTTATTGAAAATATGAGCAATATAATAGCATGATACAAGGGTACTTGATGCTTATTTTACACGCTCATTTGTAAACTCCATTGAGAAAGAATTTATATGAAGTTTTTTAAATTGAATAAAAACCGTTGTTACGTTCTTATTATTATTATTACATGTTCTTCAGTTATTATTATAAATTCATGTAGAAACGTAAATAAATCTAAATTACCTAGTTGCATTTAATCTAAGGTGTAAAAATACTTTTTATTAAAAAAAAATTAAAGTATTTTACTTGGATATACAAAACAATAACTAAAATTTCATTATCATCTTCAATACTGACACATAGTATAAGTTCGTTATGAATCTTTAGTCTGTAAACAAACGTTATTATAATCACAGCTTGTTGTCTTAATTAATTAAACGATAAATTAAAAGTCAAATAAAGTCTTGGTATGAACTAATTCAATATATCAGTTGGCAAACAATTTATTTGCTTTTCGGCGTGACTCTGGCGCCAGCTGATAGATCAGGGGTGTTTCGACCAGAGATCCAAGAAGTGGAAAGATGTGCCTTTATTATAAAATAGTAATAGTCTAAAAACAGATCATGTCAGATTATTTTTAAACATTAGATTTTAAAACTGCAATCTTCATCATTTTTGTGTTTAAAATATAAATTTTAATCAAGATTTATGTTATTATATTAAGTGTTCTTTTAACAATTTACTATTGTTGAGAGATCTTCAAACTTAATCATTTTTCTTTGGATATATTTAAGATTGATTTTATGATATAAAAATCGTGATAGGTACCAGACCTGTATTTCTGTTGTAAGAAGTCCTCCCAGCCCCGGGGGGCTTTTACTGTGTTCTACAGTAATAGCATGTTAGTTAGCTTGGCCTGTCTACGGTTGATTAGATCTATGGCTCCACAGACAATACATCGGAATGTATGCCAGGGGACATAGTAAATATTTGAAATTAACTCTCAATATTCTATTTCATTCGGATGAATTATTACTAGATATTTCTCATATCAGATAAACAATCGTTTTTTATTATTCTTTGTTCTAAAATAATAAGCATCAAAGATTGAATGTCAAATAGATGTAATTATAATAATACATATTGAATTATCATTAAAATGTGATCTAACTTATTTTTGGCTCTTTTTTCATGTATGTGTAACTCTTCTAGATTTTACTATCTACAGGTATCAAAGAAGTAAAAAGAATAAAGGGGTTAAAGAAAAAATACAATACTTTACAATAAAAACCAATTTAATCCTAAAAGCGAACCGCGATGAAATCCTTAAAAGCACCACAATATGTAATTTAAATATGTACGCTTTTATGCCCTTATAAAACCCCATGGTAATTGATTAAAGTTTTTGTAACACAGAAATGGTTTTACATTCGGCTGTGGTCAAAGTGATTCCGAACAGAGATTTGGTCGAGTGTCACCTATCGTTTATTGTCGCCTAAGATGATTCTGATAGGGTATTAACATTAAAAGCCTGCTATGCGCACATGAGCGGAGCGATTAGCGGCTACGTTTTTGTTTGAGATATAATATTTTAGTTATGTATTTTATAAATACTTAGGAAGTTGAATATTGATTGATATTATGTTTGAATGGGACAAGGAAAATATTAATATTATATTTTCTCAAAGTGTCAACAGAAATTAGATAATAATCACCAAACATAATATATTATTAAATGTATACATTAAAAAATTTTTGTATTGATAAATTGTTACATTTTTAGTAAACTAAATTCTGTTAGTTTTCACAAATATAAGTGTTGCTGCACTTAGTAGACATAACAAACCAAGCTCAATATTTTTTAATTAGACCATTTAATCATCGATGGTTTAATTAATGAAGACACTCCCTTATCAGATGTCATTTACGGGATTACAGTTAGATAGAACAGATATGGTAGGATGGGTGGTTGAACGTCCGAGAGTTCGAATTTTCCAGCTTTGTTTTTATGTTAATTATACAAACCGGTCGGCCATATTTGACTTCCGCTGCAAGTGTTTAATTTTCACATCGTTCTTTGGGTTAAGAACAGTTTAAACAGTAATGAACAAGTTCATAACTATAATGAACTTTTTAGAACTGTTAGCACTTAGGATGGGATGATTTAATTAGGAGATATACTTGTATATAAACTCATCTCACCTTATTACCTATTAGCATGGCCTACCATCCCATACAATCTATCTTCAATACAAAAAAATTGCAATAGATGTCACTACTATTAATAAATATATAGTTTGTATATATGCAAATATGCCGAATTAAGTACAAAATATAGTAAAGATGAGATGATGATGACATTCAAATAAAGATGAGTATATTTTTTTTACATAACATCACATTAAGCTAAATTCAACTCCGTAATTAAGAAGAAGATACGAAACGAAATAAGTAATTAGTATTTTCCAATAGTGGCGCTAGGTGGCGGTTTCCGGAATGTGCCTAGAAATCGAAGAAAACAAAAATAGCCAGTTGAATTGCCAGTATTAGGGCGATACCATTTTCTAGTAGGTACTGGGTTGTGTTTCTGATATATATTGTGCTATTAGTAAGTTTAGTAATTTAAAAGAAGATGATTACTTGAAATATAATATTTAACGTTCCCTTATTAGAGTAAAGCGCAGTTAAGTATTCCAAAGATATAAGTTTGTATTTACTATGTTGTTTCTTGTAAAGGTTTTAAGCCGTCACACGCCGGTATTTTTTCACCCCCAAACATCTAGTATGACATACTCATTTTTCTATGCATGTAAAAAAAGAAAAGATTAAAGGGACGAAATGAATAACTATCTTTATATAAATCTGGAGATAATATTTTATTCTTATGACAACTTTGCAACAATTCAACCTTGTACTTTATTAAACAATTGCATTATGTCAACCATTAAACAATGTATACTAAATCAACTTTTCTTTCCTTTATGTTTATGACTTTAAATTGCATCGCAAGTAATTGCGATGCAATTTGAAAGCTTATTTGAGCCACAAACATAAATTTTATGCTTTATATCACAATTAAACATCTTGGTCAGGTCTTAGGTCAACAACCAGTGCGTTCGTTTGTATAGATTAGAAGGCCAGCGAGCCAGCAGTAAGAATCACTCCTTGCGGTCAATTTAGATCTTTGATTTTTTAAAATTATATTAAATAATTTATATGAGGTGCCAAAACAAAAAAAAATCTACTCGTCATTCTCTTCACGCTATATTCGGCCTAGTATATGACCTATGAATCATCCTGTATACAATACATTTTAGCTATGTTATTAATTCAGATTAAATCTCATATAATATTAAGCCATATTAAAAAAAATACAATATCCACACTACATGTTACTGCCACATCTTCGCTTCCTAGTTCTGCGTCGCTATCACGAGTGACATCATACAAGGAATTAATGGTCGCGAAAGTTGGGCGCGTCCAGCACGACCCGACATTGTATGAGTTGTGTGTGGATGTGATTTTATCATACATTTGTAGGAAATCTTAGTAATACTCACTGACTCATGGGAACTGACAGGTGAAAAATGTTCATGAAATAACGCATGGTTTTACCTCCTTAAAAACTGTCATAGTTTTACTTTTGAAGAACCTATGAACTCTTTTTGCTCTAGAGACTATTTTATATACCATAGATTGATCGCCAAAAAAACCAATGTTCGTGACAAGATTAACAAGCATTATGTTTTTAACCGGATTCAAAAAAGGACGCGACTCTCAATTTAGACTGTTTTTTTTAAATAGGTACTTATGTACACCGATTACGCTACGATTAATTAACCCAATTTTCATAACGAAAATACATTCTACGACTATTCCATATTACGTTTATATAACTATTTAATTTTAACAATACAATCATAACGTTATCCGAAAAAATAGGGTAATGAGAAACCAAATTATTATTTTACGCTTACTTACATACAAAAGTCAATATTTGCAAACATAAGACGTTATTTAGATGCAGGACAGCTCATGACCCTCAAAAGGCGTTCTTATGCAAATTCTATTCGCTAGGTTTTATTTGAGATCTCGAGTCTTCAAAGTGAAGTGGGTGTATTAAATTTTTCATAACTGCCCTCTCTATGATATAACTTCTGTTTGCATTTCTATTTTTATAAAGTCATTTCTGTGCTATTTATAATTTATAAGCATTTTTGCTTGAAAAAGTTTGTTGTTTTTTAAATCAAAACGAGAACATCTTGAAACGAACTTACATCTTTTCATTTTCTTCCATAAATATCCAAATTTGATTAATAAATAACAATGCATATTACAAATCATCAGTCCCATCTTTTTCTGCAGAATACAAAATCAATTCAAGAGTTCTAAGTGCAAAGAGATTTAAATATTATAATCGATAACATTAGCTGTATTTATCAGAAAACACGCACGCTGTCGGTCGCCCCCAATATCTTTCAACACCTTCCAATTATAACCTTCAAATCTGATTTGAATATTTTTTGAATTTGGAATTGTGTCAAATTATAGAGGTTCTACTTCCTGTACTTCGTTTTTTTAACGGTTGGTGTATAGAATAGTCTACTAGAATTTCACTGAACTGTTTTTAGTTGTCAGCTTATTGTAATTTGTAACCTATATTTATATAAAAATGTTGTTTATTTAGTAGTTATTAGAATTTTTGGGTTATCTTGATAAGTTACGCCATATTATACATTCAAGGTAAGGTTATAAACGGAAGCGGTATTAACTTGAAAATTCATACTTTCGTCATCTCGTGAAGCAATTTGTTAAAATGTCTATCAATTCATCTAAGTTAGCAATAAAGATAAAATCATGGTCACGACAAAAAGTGTACTTAATATTTTTACCTCCCCACCTGTTACTGAATTAGAGTATCGCATGTTTGGAGGCAGTAACTTATTCGAAATTCAAATATTACTTCAACCATTGTTGTTGTCAAGGGTGAGAAGATAGCTTAATAAAATAATGATATACTATTGTTGTTCCAATTTGAAAACCCTATTTTACCACTCTATTTCAATGGAATAAGAACTAGGAGTTTCAAAATGATTACTAATATTTTTAAGTTGGTTTTTGAAAGCGTATTATTCAGATTTACTCGCGATAGTCTAAATAGTTATATCGTGACGTTGGCAGTTAAGTTGTAAAATTGTACAGCTCATTTCATCCGAAAGCTAACGGAGTATGACGTAATAGTTCCTAAATGAAATGTTTTATTAGATAATTGTACTCACATCCGTGAGTGGCAGTGGGTAGATATAGTAGATCTCTCTATAGTAAATTTCTACGATACATAAAACTGAGATGAAATTAATGTAATTGTTGACGCTGTTAAGTATTTAGAGTTTGTTACGATGAGACTGATATAGCCCGGAGGTTACAACCCTCTATAAAATAAGTTTTAAAAAATATTTAGAATTATCCTGGGCAAACACTCTTGTAAAGATAAAGTTATATTTTGTATCACTACAATACAAAAGATAAAGTTATACGTTGTATCGCTACAATACAAAAACTTGGTGTCAGTCCAACGTTTAAGACAAATATTTTTTTCAAGCAAGAATGAATAAAGTCAAGATTTAACTTTGAATTATATTGTAATTTAAAATTATAACTATGTTATTTACGAAAATAAATTATCTAGTGTGGAAAAACAAAACCCAAATTCTTTAGGCAGTAAACGTAGATTTAATCTAAATATGTAAAGTATAATCACTTTAAATACTTCTTAAGTTTATCTTTTGAGACGGTAAAGATGAAGTTTGAAATATGTTTATACAAGATTCGCTCGGGTTTGAACTGAAGTTGTTCAAACTTGATAATGATAAAATAAGATGGCTGACTTCAATTAAATTTTATTTCAATTTAAATTATAATACGTCTCCTTTCAGGCTTTCAAAAAGGATGATCGCTTCTATAAAGACAATTAAATACCAGTTCAAATGGTAGTTAGTGTCTTATAAATAAGGTTGCACAATGGTACAAACTTTCGCAAGACACACATATATCGTCAGTAAATTACATTAATAACATCAAATCATACAAGATCATAAAGATGTATGTAAATCAATAAAAATAAATGCCCCACACGACGCGAGTTCATTTGTATGTGAGGAAAGTGTATGGCACATGGCACGCGGCATGTAATATTGCTCAGTCGTATTGGAAGAGAATGACATGGATATTACAACCTGTAGATTGCATGCTCTTATAGGGTTGTCAACTTTGAAAATAAAAATATATTGTATAGTTTTGTTATTATCTGGAATACGAAGCTTTTGTAACATAATATTAAAATATACTTTCAACAATTAGGTGCCTGTTAAAAAACATTTAAGCAGCTCATCTAAATTTACTCACACTTCGGCCACTATTTTACAAATTTATAATTATGATTTGGTACGATCGCACTGCGTCAATTTGGTGGCTGGCGAAGAAATTGTGATAGAATTATATTTCATACTAAACATAATATACTTCAAACTTCTACTATATTATACATATTCGTTAAACTTGTTTGTTAAATTACTCTTAATAAAGAGCCATTTTGTACCGAAAGGTGCAATATTGCGAATTACTCAAATTGAAACTGCCAACCCTAAACAAAGCACGTATATATTACGTGTGCAAGAGAAATATGTGATAGCAATAATTATTGAGACGCTAATAATACATTGACAAGGTGAACAATATACCCATTCCGAAAGGAATCGTTCAAGATTATTGGGTGCACTCCTCTTATTATGAGAGTAGTTCGGAAAGTATTATTGAAATGACAAACTTTTGCCAGCATATTGGAATGTTACCAAATATTCTCGTGAATGTATTTCATTATGATATTATGAGTTTATATTACATTTTATGTTGCTACTTTAACCAGGTACTTATCAGGAAGGAATTTTTATGTAGGGTATGTTTTGTATTGCGATGTGCATATTCGTCACTCTTCTGATAGTGGAATGTCTATCAATTGGATAATAGTGCCCACAATATAAGTTTGAAACTGTCCAATAATAAAGAAACAATGCTCTATGGTCGAAATTCACCATATCACCATAATTGTTTATGTTATTTTACCTCTAAGATACAATGTTGTGATAAATACACGAACGTCAAGAAGTAAAAGGCTTCAACTTCACGGTAGTATAATATTGAGTTATCATCGAAGTAACATAATCGGAGGTGATTTTGTTATATTTATTTAATACTAGCTGACCCGTGACCTAGCTGTAGCTGTATCGAGGAACCCGCAAACTATAGAATGACAATATCAAAATCCATATAAACGAAGACGGTTAAGTGACATTGATGACGATGAATTTTTAGTATGGATATTATCACACTCTGACACTGGCAAATCACCAAGGAGCCATTCCCAAAAAGAAGTATGGACATTAAATTGTTTTACTATTATCATTGTAATGTATCCATAGTTTATCACCGTTTAAGCCTTCTCTGGACTAACACAAACACTTCAAAATAAGTTAAATCGGCCCAGCCGCATTTCTTCGCATTATTTAAAGATTTAATCTTTCTATACATCTCAATCAATCATTATTCTAGCTAGCCTGTGCCCACTTCGTTGAGCAAAGAAACCGTTTAAGCCTTCCCTGGACTTCTACGAATATTTCAAGATTAAAAATAGCCGATTCGGTTCAGCCGTTCTCAAGTTTTAGAGAGACTAACGAAAAGCAATTCATTTTTATATACAGGGTGTCCCAAAAATCAACGATAAACCGAAAACGGGTGATAGGCCAAGTCATGACAGTTATGAGAAAAATGTGAAAAAAAATCTTTGTCATGTATTTTTCACATTATAAGGACTTTTAAAAATATCGGAAAAACTGACACCCTGTGATGGTCTTTCATGTCCTAAGACTACAAATATTACTTTTTTGTGATTTTTTTTTCGGTATTGTAGTCATGACTAACCCTTCTGTAAATCACAATTCATAATTTAAACATACCTGCCTCAGTTTTCAATAAAATGGTGTGTTTTGCCCAAGATTAAATTCAAAATATTTACTACACCCAACTTTAATCGTCTGTACTGTAAAAAAAAATTACTACAGTATTTTGGCAAGTAACTTTAAAAGATGGCGCATTTAATCTGGATTCCAAAATGGTATGATACTTGCTGGATTACTTCTTTGTTGAGGAAAAAAAAAAATTTTTAACGGAACCGGATGTTAGGCCAACTCTGTTTAAATTTTTAAAATGTTGGCATTAAGTTGTTATGTGACGACGATGAGTGACGTCATCTTGTCTAGAGTGAGCGAGACAGACAGTGACGCTAAGTGCGGGTGCTTTTTTATTAAAAAAAATTGTATTGCAGTGTAGGCATTTTTAAGACTTCAATTTTCAGGTATGAATACAACGCTCTTTTGAAAATGTGAGTGGTTGAGATACAGAACAGACGCCACCTTGTTATCAAGTATGTAATTAGTTAGTTTTAGGTGCAAGTTCGAAATAAAAGTCAGTCAATGGATTTCTTCAGTTATTACTTTAATTTACAAAGATTTACAGCAAATGTTCGAACTGTTTGCCTTCAGCTCTAATGCAAGCCCTACATCTTCTTAAAAATGATCGCGTAATAAGACGGGCGTATCTTCTTGAATTAATGTGTTCAGCAGCTTCTGTAATTTTTTGGCGCAGCTCGGCTAAATCTCGAATTGGTTTAGAGTACACTTTTTCTTTTATTGTTCCCCAATAAAAGAAATCAATGGGATTTAAATCAGGTGAACGGGCAGGCCACGAAATTGTACCACCCCGCCCAATCCACCTATCGGGGTATTCTCGGTCGAGAAACTCTCGTACTGTGCGAGCGTAATGTGCTGGGCAGCCATCTTGTTGGTACCACATGCTGCCGTAAATGTTTAGTGGCACTTCTTCCAACAAATCTGGTAATTGGTTCTGTAAGAAGTCCAAATAAACCTCGGCAGTTAAGTTCTCCGGTAGCTCAAATGGACCAATAACAGTACCATTCAAAATTCCCGTCCACATGTTCACCTTAAACCGGTACTGCGATCTGTCTTCCCGCATCAAATGTGGATTATCCACGTGCCATTCGTGCAAATTATGGAGGTTCATGTAACCATCTTTTTTAAACGTGGATTCGTCAGACCACAGAATTTTTTCAAAGAATCGCGGATCATCTCTGTATCTCTGCAACATCGTTTGACAAAATTGCAATCTCTCTGGGTAGTCTCGGGGTAACAGGCTTTGTACTCGTTGTACATGGTAAGGATGAAACTGGTTCTTTTGCAAAATACGATGTGCAGTACTTTTGGGCACTCCGATGTTCTCTTCAATCCCACGTACTGAGATACTCGGGTCTTGTTCGACCGCCTCGAGCACTTCGTCCTCGTAGGGTATGAAAGGCCTTCCCTCGCTGGTATTTTGATTAGGGAATCGACCCTCTAAGAGTGACCGATGCACGTTAATAAATACCCGATAATCAGGATGACGCTCAGCGTTTGGGTATCTCTCACGATACATTCTAGCTGCAGCATTAGCGTTGCATAAGCATTCTCCATAGATGAGATGCATATTGGTGTATTCTTGTGCGGTGTATCGAGATGGCATGATAACACACTACAATGGAATCACACACTACAACCGAAGATACGACAGTAAAACAAGTCCAGGGTCGTCAGAAACGAGGCAGATAAAACCAAATCACAAAGCAAATCAAGTCCAATAAACAGAAGCACAGTTGTAAGTACGAAGTCAATACGGATACAGAAAGATGCGCAATGAACGAAAGATCGTAACGTACTGCAGTTTTGCACGTTCATCACTGTGTTGTCGGGTTGGCGTCACTATCTATCTCACTCGCACTGAGCGTCACTGTCTGTCTCGCTCACTCTAGACAAGATGACGTCACTCATCGTCGTCACATAACAACTTAATACCAACATTTTAAAAATTTCAACAGAGTTGGCCTAACATCCGGTTCCGTTAAAAAAATTTTTTTTTCCTCAACAAAGAAGTAATCCAGCAAGTATCATACCATTTTGGAATCCAGATTAAATGCGCCATCTTTTAAAGTTACTTGCCAAAATACTGTAGTAATTTTTTTTTACAGTACAGACGATTAAAGTTGGGTGTAGTAATTATTTTGAATTTAATCTTGGGCAAAACACACCATTTTATTGAAAACTGAGGCAGGTATGTTTAAATTATGAATTGTGATTTACAGAAGGGTTAGTCATGACTACAATACCGAAAAAAAAATCACAAAAAAGTAATATTTGTAGTCTTAGGACATGAAAGACCATCACAGGGTGTCAGTTTTTCCGATATTTTTAAAAGTCCTTATAATGTGAAAAATACATGACAAAGATTTTTTTTCACATTTTTCTCATAACTGTCATGACTTGGCCTATCACCCGTTTTCGGTTTATCGTTGATTTTTGGGACACCCTGTATAAGATAAATTAATGAAAGAAATATAAGGTAATATTGAATTAGAAGTAAAACATTAGATACATCAATTTCTAACAAGACTTACCAATGTATTTGAATAAGCATAAACTATATTTTTAAAATATGCACATCTGCGATAACTTTAAGATCTGAAAACGGTTTAAAGCTAACTCGGATAACGTTTTCACATAATTTCGCTCGCTTTCAGAATAAGAAGCGAAATAGGTGCTGACTTTCCGATACTTTCGTATTATCAAAGGACTAAGACGGGCAAATCTTACTTGAAATTCAGTACCTGCGATCATGAATAGCAGGTATTTTCAACACCATTAAAGTTTATGCATTCCTGGTAAATAGATAAAGTTCTGTGTTTATTTTCTTGGCTTGTGAGGATACTTATAACTTATTTGCAGTAGCTTTTCTTTCTGGGTCAAAAGATTTTTACTGTGAGGTATGAAAAGTATTTAAATTGTAGGTATCTTGTTATTTTCTCTTGGTCTAGCGGGTGATAGAGCAGTATTTTTTAGATGACGGTTGTATCCACACATGCCCACCACTGCGACTCCTGTGTAGTCTAGATCGACAGTGTTAAGCATCCTTTAAAACCCCTTTTTAATATGATCTCTGATAGATTTAGCATGTCTCTGAACCACCAAGCAGCATGCTATGTCTGACCTGAGTCCTGACAGCAGCAGCAAAATTAATCAAAAGAACGAAGGGGGAGTAGAAAATGTAGTTAGTAGATGATATCGATAATTATGATGATAACATCATAATAATCTACTAAATTTGGAACACAAATAGTATATTCTCATTCTTCAAATTCTAATTTGTACTTATAGTGAAAATACTAGATCTACAAACACAGTACTTGCAAAATGATGATAACATCATCATCATTTGGCTATTAAACAATTTTTGTACTGATCATAAGATCAGTGCAAAAATTGTTTAATAGCCAAAATAAAAAATTAAAAAAAAAATTATTATCTTAGCATTCTTGTACCCAACAGTCGGAGTCAATTTAAATTAAGAAACAGCTATTTTGTATATTTGTAACACAAGAAAAAGCCATGTCGAGAAAATATTTGAAAAACATTGTGTGTTGAAAGCATGAAGACCATACCCGTGACTATGTAATGTAGATCTCTCTAGGTGGCGCACTCCATCCCACTCAAGTTCTTCGATGTTTGTCATAGCACTTACTGCCACAACCGTTATACGTTTTGACTCACAAATACTGCATTGAGATATATCATTTGCTGCATGATATTTCAAAACTTTGAATACATTTGAAATTGTTTTAGTAACGTCTACAGAATTATTTGCATTTGCATTACAAAGCGTTTTCTGTCTTGAATTCTATATTTAAACTTCTAGATATAAAATATGGCCAATTTACGTAGGTTAACTGACCTTAACTGAAGTACAACCAAAATTATAATATTATTATATGAATTGTGGCATATGTAGAATAAATATACTTTTCGAATATAAGTGGAAGATATAATAGATATTTTCCATTAATTTGAATGATCATGATTCAAATTCAAAACCAATATCATAAATACTATATGTATATTTGGTGTTATCTCAAAGAGTTTTCTATATCAATATTGTTTGATTCCCTAATATACAAAAGCACAATTTATATTTAGCCGATTTTGCTCTATAATTTGTATCCTACATACCAATTCAATATTATTGCAATAACAATATACGTAAGTATAGTTTGGGGCTGTTAAATGACCTCAACATAATGAAGAAGTTTATCCCCAGGGATCCATTGATTTGACCATCCTTTTAATATTTTAATAAAGGATCATATTTCCCCCTAATGCTCGTTTTATTATGTGTTTACATACATTCTAGTCATGGCCGAATGGTGCTTTGGGAGATATCAAATTTTGAAATGATCGCTAAATCGATATTAGTTAGCAGTAGTGGTAATTACAATAGCAAAGTATTACAAATAAGTGATTAACTCCATGGCCATGTTAATGTAAGTAGAAGACTAAATAATTAAATATCTCTTACTTTAAATATTCTACTCTATAAATATAAATAATCTACTAAATTTATAATTCATAAATAGTACATTTTATAAACTTTAAATTCTAATTTGTATAGTAAAATACAAGATATACAAACTTAGTACTTGCAAAATACGAACTATAAACACGTACACGTGATATTTAAATTTCAAGATACCGGTTGATGCAAAGTTCTTTAAAAATTAATAACTTAAAAACGCAAGCGATTTCTAAATAAACTCTACCCATAAATTAACATTCTTGCTTCGAAATATTGATTAACCTTAGCCCATTGTTTCAAAACATAAACAAGTAACTTCCGTTCGTTAGCGTCCAAAGTTTCCATCTATACGCGAGGTAATAATTAAAACGTCAAATATTAAACGATAGTTTTAAAAAAACAACGACGCCAAGCCGAAAATATCTCGAGGTAAATCGATTACGGAGAACGCCTTGTCATCGGAACTAAAAGCTTTGTTTAAATCATCATACCACGCCTCTAGTGTATAAACTATTGATACTTTTTGTTTAAATCAAGATCATTAGCCAGTACTAAAGCCAGTGGATTTAGCATGTTTATTCCTTATTTTACTATTGTTAATTACATTTTTAAAACAGCTATCTATGGACACTTTTTGAGACAAACCTAACGATAAGATAATTGTTGACATTCAGTAGCGAAAATACGTGAGAATAAATCAATTTGCAAACTAAATTACATACAAGATGCCCGTGAAATATAATACCCTTTTAGTAGTTGGATAAAATAATTAAGTAAACTTTTAAAATTAAAAGAATGTCTGTAACCACCTTTACGCATGGTGGGCAGACTGTAGAAGATCATTACAAAATTCCTTGGTTCGTGAAGATTTTATCCACATGTAAGTGAGACAGGCGCAAAATTTTCCACTTGCTTCACACAAGTAGCAACATTGGAAAACTCCTAAAACAATATATAAAGTTTACTGTATTTTAAGTTAATAGCATAACATGAAAGTGTTTAATACGTAATCCTACCTCCCCCTGATAACGTACATTTTGAAGTTATAACTTTTTAAAATCGCGATAAAAAAATTTAAATATCAATATTTTGACGTTTTCACTTTATAAATCTTAGTTTATTTTAAAAACTTCAAATGTCAAAATGACAGACAAATTCCAGGACCTGGCAAGCCACCGAAGTTACGTAATCAGGGGCTGTATCAGTTATATTTTTAAATTTAAAAAATTAGACGTGATAGATAAATCAAGCAAAATATTTGTTGTATCCTCTCTATCAATATAACATAATATCCATATTTTTTAAAACTCGTACCCCATAGGCCAAATTGATGAAAAATTCAAATTTCGTATTATTTCCTCTAACTCCAAGTTTTCGACCAGCTTATTTGTTTAACATCAGACAGGTGTAAATCCCGATTCGTTAGTTTTTTTTTGTGAGCGATCGACTGTGAAATAGATGTAGATGATCATTAATTATGGAGGTAGCTGTTTGTTTTGGTCGGCCCACGAAATTTATGTATGAGCAGAACCATTAAGGGATTGTCGCTCCAGGCTTTGCTCAATAGGATAAATATGCCTGTCCTGGTGTAAATTACTGAGCTTCGATACACTGTTTATGTGGTCAAGTCTATTTTGGGGATTATTTCGGAGATTATTTATGGATTTTTAATTGAAACTATTATTTATAGAATGCTAGTTAGGGTTAGGTAAGTTGATGTTTATTGTATAGTATAAACCTTATATTTTGCTGCCCTAAGATATAGGTCTATGTATTAATCCAGCATGTAAACTACTACCATACCAGATTTCATCAAAATCCGTTCGTAGTTTTTGCGAGAAAGATAATTATACAAAATCCAATCCATGTATACATACAAATTTTTGAGATCATATGTTATAATATTATGTTTTTTTGCAGATTTAATATGAATTTTGTTTAATACACAGTATACATAAAATACTAAGATATACTAATCTGGTGTTATAATTTTATTTTTCAGGCATTAAAAATTCTCATCCAATTGCACTTTTTACTTTAGCTAGTAATTCCAGTTGAATCTTTATGGATTCTTTTGGTATTTTATGCATTAATATGAAGCAGGTGTCTTAGATATTCACGTATACCAGATGATACATACGCAAGATAAAAACCTGACGCACCTGCTACTAAATCTGACACTTTATACAGATGTCGCACCATTGTTTACATTTAAACTTTAGATTACGTTATGATTATTTAGTTGTATCACTTTAATGACCTTGTGAGAACTTTCGTCTGAAGCTAAACCTAAACTTAATTCCCTATTATTTGGACGAGGTTACTACAGCTGATCTATGTTTGAATTGTACCTTATACCTACTTATTTTCTTATTGAATACTCGTGGGAAAATGTTACAGAATCAAATTGTACAACTCAGGTGCTCAATGAAAGCACTTTCACTTGTGATAAAGTAACAAAATTTACCTGACAGAATACGCAATGGCCTAATATACCTGACGGAATACGCAATACGCAATTGTTGCCCATTTGACAAAATCCCACGCACGTGTGAAAAATCTTTGTGAGAGAATACGGCTGAAGTTAATGACCTTCTTTCGCAGACCCATATCAGGTAGCCAGTGACAGATGCGACAACAGCAGAATCATGAGATGCAAACTAAGCCAGACGTGACTTTATTAAACTTTCTATTATAACAACGTTATCATAATCCAGTCCGTGGGAACTGGAAATTAAAATGACGAATAAAGGTAATCCTTTCTCTCTCTATCCATGAATGAGAAACGTGCCACGATAGGTGATTAGTGGAGTACTCGAAATCCTCAATCCCTAATAGTCGGTCCCTATTAATTCGTAATAGCATGTGGACAATTGAAACTGTCTATAATAGAAGTACAATTTAACACGTTTTGCGGGTAATTATGGTCATCCAATTGCGTGAACACGCTTTATTAAACGGTTCCAATTGTCTCCATGTGCGGAAATCCTAAATATAGGTACTGAATTTTAAATGCAGTATTAAATTTTCGCAGCCATTCACATAATTGTACAGTTTCCGCGAAATGTGTTCAACTGTTAAATTTAATTGAACATCTACTGTATCAATCGTTATTGTATTGGCACACTTTTAGTTAATCGAATATAAATTGTTTTTATTAAAATGGTTTTACTTAATTTGAGTGAACAAATTTAACTTCAATTATTTTGAAGTGAGCGGGGTCGGTATCCTTTTCACATTTAGCCCTCCCTTCATTACAATCCACAATCCTTCGTTCTACATCTAGATAAGAACCACCCATCACTATTTTTCTGTTGTGCGCCCTTTATATTATGCTTTTTAGGGGCTCGTTTATTTCGTTTGGATTCAATTGGAAGCAAACAAATTCATTTTTGTGATTCACTGCTGGAGATTGATGAAGCCGACTGATAGATCACAAGGTGCACATTTGTAACTACAGTGGAAGCGCTCATTATTACATTGAAAGAAAAAATATAATGCTATTGAATATGGGAATGATTTTTTTACATCAAGTAATGGAACCCAAAATTATGTATAGTTGTGACTGTACATAATCATACAAAACATTTTCGGGTCAATCAAGAGAGAAAATTAAAATTAAAAAGTACAGAAGGAAGTAACTTTATTTCTTTCAATTATTATATTAATAAATATAATATTTTTCTTTTAGAAAACTGTATTTTATTAGTGTTCAAAATCAATATAATATTTTAATAAACAACAATATAAAATTCGACCAAAGTAACGTGTCGTATTTTTATTGCACCATGAAGAAGAGGGATTTAAATTGGTAGCATTTTATTAAGCCCCCATTAAGCTACTGATGTTTTTACAAAAGAGATTCTAAAGTTTGAAAAGATTACAGATGTTACAATTTTTTTTTTCCAAATTTGAAACATCCTGAGAGTAAGTATTACTAACCAATCAGGGTAGTAAAGGACTGTCTACAGTTCTAGATTTTATAGAGTTTAATCTAGTTTAATAACTGAATAGCAGACTGGCCTACTAAGATATTCCTAAATACGAGCATAAATTGGATCAAAATGTAAAAGCAAATCATAACATTTTATTGTTCCTAAAGAAAGTTATAATTCGTGATTCTTACTAAGAATCGACAAGGTAAACTCACGACATTGTTTATTAAAGTAGAAACGGGAGAGATTTTTTGGGTCAATGAATAGATGATTCTTCATAACAACTTGTCAAAATGATTCCACAATAGTAATAGGATTTTGAACATTTATAAATAAAAATGTATTAAGTATTTCTTAAGTATAGGTTAAAGTTAGACAATTTTTTCTGTATAATATTAATTATTTATTATCTACATATAACATTTTTGCACAAAACACCTCAATTAAAAAATAAAAGCTACATTGTTATTATCTCAAGAAAAAAATATATAGTTATTAATTCCTTGTTTGAGACAAAAACTTAATTACAAAATTACTCTCAAAACACATAATCCCAAGAGCCAAATCTTCCAACTTGAAGGAAATAAAACAAAAACTAATAATATAGAAAGCCGTCACCCTAATATAAAGCAATTTCATATTTGCGAAATGGCAACACTCGTCATACTGGAAGTGTGGCACAAATAGAATGACATGCCGACTGCACTTGAATTTGAGAAAATGTTTGCGCCGTTTTGGACTCTAACGCCTCTGACATCAATAGCTGTACCCCAGATATACATTTGTGAAGACCACACACCCTCGAATTTGTCCCATGAGGTTGCAAGACCTAGTAAGTTCTTATTCTTCTTCTTTTTTTTGCATATTATGCAAAAATAAGAATAAGAACTTACTAGGTCTTATTATGTCTCCCCCTCCAATAGGAGTTGCCAAAACATAGTAAGTTAGTGATAAAATGTGAAAAACGCTTTGACAGTCCGTCGTAACTATGATATTTGTATAGCTTATGCAAAACCAACTTAGATATTATTATCTACATTTTATTGTATAACAAATTGCGCAATATTAGTATATTACCTACAACATACGATGTAACACCAAAATATGAATTTGTAAAAATATCTGTCGCGGGTTCGAATCCCGCTGATGGAACAAAAAGCTTTAAATGTTCCTGAGTCATAGACGTGTATTAAATTAGTGTATTAATATAGTAAAAATCTTAAATATGTGTATAGTATCAAAGTATTAAATATATTTCCGTTGTCTGGTACCTGTAACACAAGTTCTTCGGATACTTAGCATGGGACCAGATTGGTGTGAAGCGTCCATAGATATTATTATGACTATTTGCGCCATCCTCGTAACTGTACATCTGTGTACGCTTTTTTCTGAGCGTATTTATTTTGGTCGACTGAGCGTTGCACTGTCAGCCTTTCCCCATTGCACCCTAATCGAATTGCTCCACGCTTGGTGTCTCCCGTCTTGTGGGTCCGTCCCCTACAGAGGTCGCTTTGCTGAAAATAAGCGACAAAATCAAACGGGCGGCGGGACTTTTAATTGGTCCCCCCGAGTCATCTTTGAGGATTAGTTAATTAGGTTTTGTGTTACACTCTCCTATGTAAATTGGTGTATGCTCAACTGCTTTAATTTTGTATGGGTGCGTCTGCGTTTAAATACGTACGCAATTATTTTAATTTACATGGAATGTGTTTACTAGGTACATACAAAGTTCATCCTCACTTATACGATAGATGTGTAACTTAACTGCTAAAATGTGGCTCATAGATTTTTGTTTTATATTGCTTAATTTTAATCTTAAAATTTTAATTGAATAATATGTAATACAAGGCGTGATTTTTCTATTATTAATTTACCTATCTACATTAAAAATTCTTGAATAAATAATATTAATATTATAATACTTAGAGGCTCTCCATAAAAAACGAACTTTATTACTTTCAACCCCTTCCCTCGTCCTTGTCACAGGTTGTCCTAATTATTAGAACCCCTTTATTGTATATGTGTGTGTTATAATAAAAAATATATATTTTTAATTTAATTTCTTACTTTGATATGACATGAAACGTCACAAATACTTCCCCCCGCCTACGCCTTGTCAAACATATTTTGAAACCATCAATCAATTTTAACATGTGACGTAATAAATGGATGACCCCTTAGAATTATCATAATATTATAATACATCTTAATTATCGATAAATGTCGAGTCTTATCAACCTTTATAAATTTTTATGTAAAAAACAAAGAGCCAAGTTTAATAATCTAATAAGAAATTCTAATAAGACTGGAATACTTGTCTTATTCAGTTTCTTATGAGATTCTTATAATGACTAAGAACGATTTCTTATTTGCATTAATTCCTTTGAGCCCCTTTATAGTGCCATATCATTATAGTCCCATAAATCTCTGTCCATATCATATCTAATTTCGTACTGCTTAAACGCTTTGTGATATTTTTGATATCATATGCAAAGTTCACTTCCAACACGGGATTTTCTACTTTATTCGGTGACAATACAGCTTATATTGCGTGTGTGTATTCTGTCGAAGTTACTTGCTTATGATAATCAAAAGCTCAGCTCGGAGCGTGGCTCGGACTTGGTTCTTTCGTCATGCTTGCCTGGAACAAATTCTCTAGAAATAGGGGAGCATAACGTTCATAAGATAAGCGGGACAATATGAGGACAATCTTATTCTTCTATTGTATTGTATAAGGTATTACTTGAATACTTAAGCTAGGCTATTTTAGGGATTCTACGTAAACGTTTATCTGGTGTACCATTTATATTTTATATGGACATTTAGTCTTCGTCTTAATCTTTTCATTTTCTTCTTCTTCTCTTATATATAAAAATGAATTGCTGATCGTTAGTCTCGCTAAAACTTGAGAACGGCTGAACCGATTCGGCTATTTTTAGTCTTGAAATAAGTCCAGGAAATGTTTAAACGGTTTGTATGCTCAACAAAGTGGGCACGGGACATCTAGTTTCTTTATATTTTACTTAGATTGTATTAATTATGTGTCTGTTAATAGTCCCCTTTAAATGAGTTTCACCATCGTTTGGTTGGTCATAATTACCAAATCTATCGTCATTTTAGTCTAATTACACTTTCAAACTTTTGAAAATCCCGACATCATCTTATTCGAAATATACTTTGAATCTTGCAAACACCAAGAAAAAAAAACTAAATTACAAAAGTATCCCTGCCACGATGACGCACTCAATAGAATTATGACAAATGCAACATCCGGACCAAGACCCCTTTGTATTGGAGCCGTCGGATCAGTCGGAGAAGTTTGTCACATGTCACAAACAATTGGTAGCATTCGCCGTGATTATCCACAGTCATATTATTATAAGTTATAGTCAATATTAACGTCAAAATATCTATATCTTCTTCTTCTTATATGTATAAAAATTCATTGCTGTTCGTTAGTCTCGCTAAAAGTCGACAACGGCTATTTTTAGTCTTGAAATATTCGTGGAAGTCCAGGGAATGTTTAAACGGTTTTTTAATGTGGGCACGGGTCAGCTAGTTAAGGTTATAAAGATCGATATTTTTTTTCCAAAGATGTTTTCTAGTCCTTATTAATGAACTTTTAAAGACTGTCAATATCAGATAAGCATATTTCTTTCTAATAAGAAAAATTCAGCAAGAAGACCAATTAATATATTCGAATTACTTCTATTTTTGATCTTATATAATAAAGTAGGTACCTATACCTACACCAAAATTTAAAAATATTTGTATACATGGTAATTATATCTGTATCTATAGACGCTTCACACCACGTGAATCTGGCTAAGTATCCGAAGAACTTGTGTTACTGGTACCAGACAATAAAAAAGTAGGTACCTCTTTCAGCGCTGGTACTTTCACAGTAAACTCTTTATATCGGCTCCATACACACCATTAATATTAATGTATGTAATAAAAACAAAGTACCTACCTACTCAAATGTTGTTGATAGTATTAAATTCCATTTTTAAATTACATTCGTACGGGTATGAATTTCAAGCGCATACTGCAAATGGCCAACCAGTGGACAGTTGTAATTTTCCACGCCGTTGATCTGAATAGGAACTTTTTCAACTCCAACACTTTTTACATAATTATTACCATCAGGTAATTTGCGGTTTGAAAACTTCGTTCAGATTCTTATTAGCAATCTCAATGTAGTATTACAGTAGTACAGTTTTATGAGAGATGAGATGTGCAATTATTTTTAAATAATATAGATGAATTATTTTTAAAAATATTTAAAACTGACTAAAAAAGAACGTGGTCGTTAAATAACCTAGATGTTTTACGACCTTAAATAAATAAATAAATGTGCAATTATTATGCTTTATGTTGAATGTAGTCAAAGATTCAGTTTCATCTTTCAGTATAATAATAATACTTAATCATTTAGCTAAGTACCTATCGCTTATCACGAAGAAATTCGAAAAATCGACGACAATATTCGAAAAGAAAAGCGAATAAGATTTGACATAAACGTCGATTAACGAGTTAAGGATTGTACGTCACTCAGCGATGTTTATATAATATTACTCGTATGTTAAATCTTACAAATCTCTCATTTTAGTGGCATCTCGCCTTTGATGATAATAACTAAACAAAAACCTATATTACTTTTGTTTACGAATTTATCAGTCAAATTTAGGCATGTCAACTTAGATAAGGTTATCGTTTGACGATTTTACTCTTTTTATGAACAGTTTCGCGAGTAGTGCAAAATATATCAAATAGAATACTCCTACATCATCAAAAAGGGGCGCGTGCTGCGTATTTTAAGGACAAGGCTCTGAAGTTTAATCAATACCCCCGCTATTAGGTCCGCTAATGTCTATTGTGGGGCTTGAAACATTAATCAATAGCGACTAGGAATCAATCCGAGTGCAGGAATCCGAGGGTAAAATACAATGATCAACCAACATTACACGAAACAAAATAGCTTTGATGCTGGTAACTCAATATAATTAATCTTTAGCTACATAAGTATTTTTTTAAAATTGGATAACATTTTGATTCAAATATACAGGCCGTAAAATAAGTGAGTGATACCTAATAGGTACTTTAGGCTATGTATGGGTTCCGTATATAGAGCTTACTGTAAATTACCATCGCTGAAAGAGTTACTTTTTTTAAATTAGTGTATGGGCAAATTTATGACGTTGGGGCATTTCTCATAGAAACATGAAAATCAAACTAAATCTTTCCGCGCTGGTACTTTCACAATATACTCTACATAGGAGGCACATACATACCCTAAAGTATTATCACTTATTTTACATCCTGTATAAAGTTTACAAAAAATTAGTTCTGGTTTATACACACCGCCATCAAAACAAATTTTTATCCAATATACCTGAGTGAAGACAAGCGTTAAATTCTTAACACTTCTGATGTTCTACGAATTGGCACGTTCTCCAAGCTAAAATAAAATAAAACTAAAATAACACCGACAACGATGCTGTCAAAACCACAGAAGAGTAAAAGAGATTAGAATGGCATTGTAGGCGGGGCAGACGCGCCGTACATATTATGATCAAATGATCATATGTCAGCCGAAACACGTTTTATCGGTCAACAGTCACAATCTTACTGTGACAGCGTACGGAGCTCCATAAAAAATCGTTAAAAATGCCGTGTTGCGCTGTTTTAACGTGTCGGAAAAGAAGCCAAGTGTGTAGTGTAGCCCGAGAAGGAATTTCTTTCCACCGGTAAGTCCAAAAACTTTAAATTTTATGTGATATTAGTAATTATTTCCATAGCATTATGTAGTTCGTGATCGAAAACGATACATTCGTATTTAGGCGCAAAATTATCCATTGCTGCAATACGTGGGTACCATTTTGTGTAATGTCTTTGCGAGTGAGCAATGTATTGCATTCGCAGCGATTGTTCGCTCGCGGAATGACAGCTTCAATTCTAGGTACTTCGTGCGTATCGATAGTGTTGTACCAAGATGTAAACAATGTCGATCTAAGAAAATTATATTATAATTTAAGCAACTCTCTTTATTGATAATTACCGTCATATTATTGTTTATTTAATTTAGCTTTCTATTAAGAAATAAAAGATAATTTCATACGGACATTATTATAATTATATTGTTATATCTGTGATTAATGTATGTTTTTTTTTGCCTAGTAAATAAATAAATAGATTATTAAGGACCGATTTTTCCATCCTCAGATAAACAACCAGATAGCGTTTATTCGACGAATAGCAATATTTTGAGTTTTTCAATACTCAGATAGTTGTTAACTGTCTAATAAGACACCTATTAAAGGAATAAAATTATCTGCTGCTTGAAGAGCCTGATAAGGCTTTATTTCCCCGATAAGTTCGTGTCTGCATTTATATTTAACAGTTTCGTCAATTTCTTTGGGTATCAGAATCTAATAAAATTGATGTTTTTGAAGCAATGGACGACTTAGCAATCGAGGAGGTACCTGAATTCCTCAATTATTTACATCTGTCTGGTAGAAAACCCCGACCAGCTTGTATTTTCAACAGTACCTTATGCCTAATAGTAGTAGTGATGATTGTAACTAGCACAAGGAATATTTTGAGTCACTGATAAGCTAGTTTCTTACAAATCACATTATACTAATAATATCTATGGACGTTGTGAACACCACTTCAATCTGGCCCTGTGCTAAGCATACAAAGAACTTTACGAACGATAACGGAAATATATTTAATACTTTTTATACGATACACAAATTATTTTTATTAGATTATACACACATTTAATACACATCAATGACCCAGGAACATTGGATTTTTTTTTCTCTCGGTGGGATTTGAATGTGCAACCTCTCGGTTGAGCACCAACAACAATGCAGTCGACTATTGTACTATGGAGGCAGCGTAGTGGTTGAGTGCATTGGTGCTCAAGTATTGACATTGAATAAGCGATTACTAACAAGTAACAAATATAAAACAACATATAATGTAACTCTTTAATATTTAATTAATAGGATTTCTTATTTATAGAATTGATTATCTATACATATAATAAATCTGTAGAGGGGTCATGTCTGTACATTAAGAATATTTAAGTGAAAATTAAAAAAAGGAGGTCTATAAAACCCACAGAACCTAAAAATAACATTTTTGAAAAAAATGTCTGTCTGTCTGTCTATCTGTGTGTGTAAAGTCCATATAAATCTCAGTACAGAGATCTTCGTCGCGTATATGAGCGTACTATCAAGTAGTCCCGTTCGCATAAAAGAAAAAAAAATATTATACATACAGACGAATTGAGAACCTCCTCCTTTTTTTGAAGTCGGCTTTTATTACACGGTCATTTTTTGAGTTGGTAGTAGGAATTTTTAGCATTTTCATAGAAAAAATACCTCAAAACATTCACGACAAAAACGGCCATTATTTGACAGTAAACTATTATTAATAAAAATAAATAAAGAAGCATTACTAAAAATTTGTGATTTTAAATATCCAAACGACAGTGTTCATAAACTAAAAATGTATTTGAACTGCTGCCCTAAATCACTTTTCCACGCGTACGAAGTCGCGGGCACAGCTAGTTATTGAATAAAGAAATCACAGCCATAAACTATGTGCGCTAAACTATTGAAATGTTACTCTTTAAACATTAAGGAGAAACAAAAAACATAATATTATAAAGTTTCACATTTTTATTACAAATAAGATGATATTGTCAGTAACACAGTAATTGTTTGCTGCATTTTGCTCTATTTATATATATTTTGTTCTTTCCTCATATCATAATTCTCAAGACATAACATCTTTTATGCTCCTTTTCTAGAAAATAATGCCATCTTTGCTATTGTAGTTTTATCAGCTGTCCATCAACTCTGAATCTGCAAAAAATTTATGATTAGATGTATCAGTAATTTCCGGTATAAAATGGCAAACCAAAAAGATATTAATCTTTAAATTTCAAGCAATGTTCCAACCTAATTCATGCATTAATACATGAATTTATTTTTGCATATACCTATATTTTGTTTGCAACAAAGAAACCTATATAATAGTTTCGGTTCAATTTTCTTTTTCTCCTTTGAAAAGTAAGCGGTTTTGATTAGCAATATGTTAGATAATAAAATAATAAATACCTTTGGCAATAAAATTCTATACAAGAAAATTACTATTTTGTAGTTTGATATTTTGTCACGAGTTCTATTACAACTAACAAGTTCGGAGTTGGTAAAGTTGCAGAACGTCCTCGCATCCTTTTTTGTTCCAAATGGAACATGGTTTTATAAAATTATAAAACCATTATTATTTACATCTATGTTACACAACAAAAATACATAATAATTATTTGTAAGCTTGAATTTTCGAAAGACAATATTGACAACTGACAAGTGACAACTGAAAAAGTTATACCTACCGAACATGTTGCTGTTCTTTTTTAACATATTGAATGCAATAACTGTGCATCTCACTTGCACACAAATAGTGTGAAGTTGTCTGGTTAAATACCACTAATAGCTATTTTGTAGCTATAAGACGATTGAAAAATCGAAAATATTTATTGGCTTGACAACTAGGCAAATAATTTTATTTGTCAGGCTACTATTTGACGATTTATCTGAGTATTGAAAAATCGGCCCTAAGAACAATACATTAGTCGTACGGTACCCTGTCACCCCTCAAAAATTGAACCGAACTATTGCAAAAAATGTGACAATTATTTTATCGATATCAATTATCGACCTTCGGTCGCCCTAGCGTGTATGAGAAAAGTGCGCGTGTGTAAGTGTACATCTAATGCATTGTTTACGTTAGTGTGACAACCAATTACAAATTAGCGATCTAAGTGCGTGAGGTTTATTTGTGTGCGTAAAGCTCGTACGTATTGGGTTACTTCCATGTAGTGGAATTAAGAGCGGCGACACGCGTTCTGATACAAATTTGAAACTATTTCCATTCTAACCTCTTTATCTGTTCTGTGGTCAAAACAATTGACGAATTAGATTCAAAAGTATATTACAATACTTAAGTCAAGCGTCAAATACTTAACACTCTTGATGCTATGTTCTTAGAAGACGATGATAAACCTCCACGGGGGGCGGCAGTCACCCGATACAGCTACTGTTTGCTCCCAGGAGTCGCTCATGTGGATATTGCGATCAGGTTTCATACACGATTAACACGACCATAAATGGGCGTCAGAATTGACATGCCCGTAAAGATTTAAGTTATTGCGGATACACAAAATTGCAACAGTGCAGTAATTATTATAATGTATAATATGTACCAGGGATGAAATGGATGTGACATTTCGGATACGGATACGGATATTAAATTATTTCGTATTATCCGTTTGTTTCGGATAATTTTTCGGTTACGGATATTAAATTTTGGATATATATTTTTTTTGTAGGTAGGATTCGGTTATGGTTACGGTTAATATTTTATATCGGATATCCGATAGTTTCAATTACGGTTACGGATCTCCCTACCATAGCTGCTATGTACTACAATATTATGCATCCATAACGCAACTAAGTAAATTTTAGCGAAGGTAACATCAGGATATTTATTATTCACTTTTGTCACGAATATATTGACTATTTATTAAATTCGGACCATCGGACATGGAAAAGTTTAGGCGCCACGGTCGAACAAACATAGATACATAGATTTTTAATACATAAAATTATACGGTTCAAAATTATATCCTTTAATTATGGCTTTGCCATTGCCGGTAACAAAGATGCAATTAACAGCCGCTATGTTTACAATACAAAAGTATTGTTGTAAAATTTGATAAGCTTTTTTTTACTGTTAAGAGTAGGTATATAAATTTCTGCCTCCCTCTGCCTCTCAAATTTAACATTAGGTTAATTTAATAATGATTGTTAGCAGGGATGTTAGGGAGCTCCGTAAACGTAACCGAAACTATCGGATATCCGGTATAAAATATTATCCGTAACCGTAACCGAATCCGAAATAAAAATATATCTACTCTAAAAAGGACCCCAAAATTTAATATCCGTAACCGAAATTATCCGAAACAAACGGATAATCCGAAATAATTTACTATCCATATCCGTATCCGAAATGTCAAATCCATTTCATCCCTGATTGTTAGTGTAAAATTGTAAACTAACAAGGATGACATTATAGTCGATAAAGTCCTTTTTTTAGAATAAAAAAGAAATTCAGCCTGAAATAAAGCAAATAATTTAGACTACAATTCCAACCGAGCATTGAACAAGTTCTGTTTTTACTCATTATCTTTATATCCACTAATGATAAAGGCAAAGCAAAAACCACCCGTAACGCCCGTTACGCGCAATTTTCTGTAATCATTCGTAAGTTTACTCTTCTTCTGAGTTGATTTCGAAACCTCATTTGCGGTCGAGTTTGATCTCAGGTGTTCTTCTGCACCCAACTTATATTGTGACCGTTATATTTTAAATCATGGGACATAATAAATGTACGAAATCAAAATATAGAAATTAAAATATATTCTAGGTTAAATTAGTAACTCAAAGTTAAACTCCATTCTGGACTTTTACAATTCCTTACTAGTTCCTAACTTGGAATTATTTGGCGCAAGTCAATTTTTTAATAGTTTTAAATAACTATTGATTTTAAAATAAGAACTTTAGCATACTTTGTTGGTTGTAAATTGAGGCAAATCAAGAAACTGCATCACCTCACTGTTTCAGTGTGAATCGCGAGTGATACACTCCCTAAATACCTACTCTTTTGCTAGAATTAATATTGTAAAAAGTACTTCGCAGTTCGAATACAAGGTATAAAATAAATATGAGTGATAGCTGATAATACTTTAGGGTGTTCATGTGCCTCCCATGTGGAGTTTATTGAGAGAGTCCCAGCGCTGAAAGACTTTTGACTTTCATCATTGTATGAGAAATGCTTTAACATCATAAATTTTCCCATACAATATTAATCTCACACCATACACCGTACACACCAAACCATACTGTCACATACCCTAAAGTACTATCACTCATTAATATTATCGCCTGTTTGTTACAAAAATCACTAATTTAATTCTAATAAAACTATTAATAATCACGTAACTCATTTATCAGTAAATTCGGTGCAGAACTGTCCTGTGTAAAGCCTATGGACTCATCACTGGGCGCTCGAGCGCGTAATCTGCGGTCAGGTACAGGCCGGTACGGCGGTCGGACACGCGCTGCCTTTGACCAGTGGGCTCGGTTGTCTCGTTAAATATGCGATTGTTATGTCGCATATTAAATATGTACAGTCGTGAATGTCGTATGCTAATAATATTATGAAACTCAATGATTTCTTATTGTGAAACTGACATTAAGAACATGAAGAATATAAATCTATATCATATATAAAAGAAAGTCATATTAGTTACACTATTTATAACTCAATAACGGCTTTACCGATAAGGCTGAAAATTGGTGAGGAGGTAGCTTAGATCCAGGAGACGGACATACGATACTATTTATTCCGATCGACAGCGTAACCGTTTGACTTGACATAAAACACCAGTCATTATAAAACGTGGTTATAGTCCGACACAGCTAAATCGGCTCTCATGTCATTAGTGAGTACCCTTTCGAAAAAAAAAATACGTGGTAACTAGGTATAACAAAAAGAATCAGACTTGGAATAACAAAACGCAAATGACAGCTATGTAATGGACGTATGGATGACAATTAGATTTTTTTAAGAAATCAATATTAAAACTATTTCTCTATACTAATATTATACAGTGTGTATGTACCACCTATGTAGAGTATACTGTGAAAGTACTAGCGCTGAAAAACTTACTTTTGACATTCATGTTTGTATGAGAAATGCCCCAACATCATAAATGTTCCCATACAATAATTAAAAAGAATACTTTCACCGCTGGTCCTTCTCAGTAAACTCTATATACGAGACCCATACACCCTTAAGTATTATTAATATTATAGGTTGTATTTAACATAATAATATTAAGTTGTCAGTGACTAGCTAATGCTAAATTTTAATTATTTAAAACTTATGTTATAAGATGTTAATCATAATAAAATGTTAGCTGATTAGGCACTTTGATACTTTAATACACCTGGCCCATTTAATATACATAAACCTTTCTAATGTTTGATATGCCCTAATAATCTTTCATTTAACATCTAATGACCATCGATTGAAAATGAATGAACATAAAAAAATGAAATTCAATCTATTAAGATTGATTGACTGTAAAGGCTTCTAAGTGAATCAAGTTGTAATCAATGAGCGGAAATAGAGGTCGATGTAGTAAATAAACTTCGATGTTAGTAAGTAAAGTGTAGAGACAACTTGGACCACCAAGACACAAGCTCCGCTTAGTTTGGGGTCCGCTGCCACTATCAAACAAAATACACAATATGTACATCTAATCACAACTGTTATAATATTATTAAACGATTCATATGATTATATTGCATGTAAACTGATTGTATAAAATAAGTTGTTATGGAATGGTTAATAAATAAATAAATTGCAATTTCAAATTTCAGTAAGTGAATCATTTGTTGATAATCACAGACCCACCACCTACCACGCCGTAGTTGAGTGATAGGTTTTAAGTATTTAGTTAAACTATAGGCCGAAATTTACCCATAAAAATCTTAAAAGTTTACCCATTATGAAGTTGGAACTGTACAGCGTTTAAAAATATCAGGCACTAAAACTTTTCACTTTACTTTTCAAGAAATGTATTGATATGATTGCGACTAAGAAAACATAAATTGCAATATATTTTTTATTTATTCTCGACAAAAAAATACATTTGTAGAATGAGAAAAAAATTGTATAATCATATCCCAAAGTTAATGTGACTAGTCAGTGCTCTTTTTATACCCTGCGTTATTTTGCCTCTGAAAAGGCATGTAATGAAATTATATTAAACTCACGGAGATGTAAGTAATACTATGAGATGGTGCGATTGACATTTTGATAATTCAATTTTTTATTGAATAATTCGAATTTGTGTCATTCTAAGCATAATTTTAAAAAATCACTGAAATAAAATATACCAAAAGTTCGGTATTTATATTATTCGGATAATTATAATAATCGTAGCAAAAATATTTACAATCGTAATTTTATGTTTAGAAGTTTATTAAGATATAATTAATATTAGGTACAATAGGTACTATCGAACAACAATTATAATTATGTACCAAAATATTATTTACTACAAAATATTTTTTATTTAAACTACTGCTTCATTGCACAACACATAACGGTCTATTTCATTTTAAATACATAAGATAAATCACATAACATAACCTCGCTTTTGTTGCATCAATTCGACCGATTCTTCACGGTCCATTCAAAATCATGCCTTCAATTGCGTCCGATTTAAAGTTTATTGATTCAAAACCCGCGTGATGCTACACAAAGATTTTATAGTCTGTTTTACGACTTATAAATGAATGTATTAGATTTATAGTTCCCAAGTTATTATTCAGTTTACGACACCGTTCTAATGTTGCTACTAATGATATTTTCTGTTTCATTCAAAGTATTTTCCCATCGTACCTAATTGCAGTAAAAATCGAATGAACATTGGCGTTATTGAAAGGTTTTATAACGTTTTCACGATGGTGTTACTTTGATAAGAATATAACTTGTAAACGTACATTTTAAATTTAACAATGCTTCATTGATTTTATGAGGTGTGGCTTACTGTGTCCCCAGTCACAAATAACGGCGTTTAGTATTAGCGGTATTGATGAAGCAACACGTTCACGATAATGAAGCTCTCAATTTTGTTTGAAACAGTACTTTATATGTCTACTACTAGTATATACGTTTTTGTATGTTTTCAGATATAGAAGTTCGATGAGTATGAAAAAAAGAGATACTCGAAACACATACACATTACACACACAAACTTTCGCCTTCATAAAATTAGGTTTATTCCTTCCTTGGTCAGGAAGGACTTTCTTCGTTCTTTCTTTCTTCATTCTAACAATTCTGAAATATTTCATTTTATACAGTCCTACTTAATTTCTTATTGTGGTCGCTGATAACCTTAGTTGTACCAAGCGACCTTAAATAAATCATTTGAAAAGAGAATATCTCAAATTCTTTTTTCAAAACAAAAATTATACAATATTTTCACATTTCCGTAGACACTTTTAGCGTAAGTGACGTAACTACCAAATTCTTTGATATTAATTCACTTTCGTGTGTTTATCTAGCGGTCAATCAAAGTGTCACGTCTCAATTGAATATAAACACACTCTTAATTATTTCCAAGGCGAAATTTCCAATCTAAACATATCATGGCATAATTAAAGAGATTGGACAAATAGCTCGATGTGATTTAACAAAGCGTGCCAAGGCTGAATAAATATTAACAATCGGTAGTTAAAATAAACTCACAATATGGAACTTGTGAAGAGAAATATTATATTGAGGCTAGGGTTTCCAAGCTTTCTTTTTTAGACCTAATTTTCGATTTTGATAAAATTGATTATTATGAATAAATAATATCTCTATAAGAACTGTTTGAAATCTACTTAAAAATTTACTTTGATTGTAATATTATTTAGACAACACAAATTATTTTTAAAGTAAACATTATAGTAATATCAATAATATTAAGAATAGCCACTAACTAAAACTGAAATTAACAATAATGAATAAATAAAATAACCTAAATGGCTACTGTTACATTTATATGACCTATACAAAAAACTAACCGAAGAGGAAATTGCTGTGGTAACGTTAAATATTATAACAAGAAAAACGCTTTACCGGACGCTTTGTCCGGAATTTTTCGTTTTTACAACCAACAAGTTGAAAACTATTTTTTGTTAAACATTAGTTATGTATAAAAAGTTAACTGACACTTGCGATTTTTTTAATTCGTCATTGGTATTGTTCTATTGGTATTAATTAGGGTGACGATAAACCTTTCTCGATAAATATTATTCTGAAAGTATTTTACTACAACTACTAGTTGGTAATTGACATAAGCTCTTTCAAAGAAACTGTACGGATTTGTAATAGTAAGTATAGGTACATTATATTTTTGACGTCTGTGGTTTAGAGCCTAGCTTTCGATTTGGAGGTTGTAGGTTCGATATCCACATTTGAACAACAAAAATATTTGTTTTCAAGATTGGTTAGGACAATGCAGGCTGATCACATGATTGTCTGATAAAAAAGATGATCCATGCGTCGGATGGGCATATCAAAAGTCGGTCCTGTCTGATCTCCTGCCAGTCGTGTCGGTTATCCGTACCACTGGGATTCGGAATGTACGAAGAGAGAGTGCTTCTGTGTATGGCGCACGCACTTGGGCACTATAAAATAACTCCTGCGTAGCTGGCCTGGTTTAAATGAAACCGGCCACCGTCACCGAAATCGGTGTGGGAGGCATTAATATTATATTTTTTGCCATTGTCAACCCTAGTAACTACAGTACAAGAGTTAAATGAACGAGCCGTGAGTGATGGGGTACTGAAACTGTTTCATCATACGTGTAATTGTATTGATGTTTATAGATGTTTATGTTCGTTCTATTATTTGTGTTACATCTATGACAAGAGGGCTATTACGTCATATTGTATAAGTGATCGCTTATTTATTATCGCGATACAAATAATAAGTGATCGCTTTTATGTGTCATTATTTTTAGACCAACATTTTTAAATCGATGAGAATCAAAATTTTGCTATCGTATCCTAGATCAGTATTTTCTTCATATTAACTGACACTACATATTACATTATAATATAAGGAATTTAAAGATTTGTTTGTTTGAAGTGATCTTCTAGCACAGTCCTTCAGCGTGGAAACGTGATAGACCATGCTAGAAGTAGAAGAAAGCGTGGAAAGTTTCTACCTATAATAGTTTAAAAATGCCAGGAGAGGAATTGTAAACTAAGAGGTTAGGTTAGGTAACTTTAGAAAGTGGATACTTTAAAAAAATCTTCTATAAAATCTTGCATGTATTTAAAACTTCATTGAGTTCCATCCATTGCACGACTTGTACCTGTTACCAAACACCAGTTACGAGATCCAACCACTCCGCTACCATACGGTTCTTGTAATAACATTACATCAAAATCGTGACAGCCAACAATGAAATAAGACGTTAATGTCGAGTGAAGAGCCCAACTGTTTAGCAAACACCTACATAAATAATATGAAAATCGGCTTGAATGCCTCGTTATACAAAATAAGCCAAGGACGTACAACAATAGTGCGTTAACAGTTAAGGCATTTGAAATATGAAAATATACATTCAATAGTGCGAAATATTTGAAATAGTTTTTGATCACAATAGGTATTGTTATCTTATTAAAGTGTTAAAAAGATAATAATAATAGCTGGAAAACTGAAACAACAGTTTAATAAAGTGGCGCTTAGTCACATGTCATTGTCATTATGCCAAGCAGTGACAGTGAGCCTGTAAAAAGGGGGCTGAGAAGCCCTTTATAAATTGAGGACTTTAGATAGTAACGTTTCAGCTTTTGGCCCTAAAGCGTGCGCCACATATCTGGGTGTTCAACATTATATTCTTGCTGGGCTGGTTCCCGAACCGGTGGTAGGCATGGACACGACGTTCAGAAAACATTTAATTAAAAAAAATTTTAATTAAATGTTTTGATTTAATTGATTAGTAACATGTTATGTAACACTGATTTAACTCTAGAATATGGGCTAGTTTTGTTTAATAATTAAATCTAGATTGACGTAAGTGGGAATTGTCACTTATTGATAATATTCTAAAATCTAAGGTAGGTAACATACGTTTAATTTTTTTTAACTTAACGTTTTTTACTGCACTACATGCATAACATTTTGATAGTGTCCATAAAAATCTTAATTTTTTTTTTAACATATTAAACGTAGATATATGCATTACTATTTGAACAGTAAAATACGAAGAGGCAGAATCAGGACTTCATGGCGAAACATTGTACCTAAATGATCAATGATTTGTTTGATTCGATTGTATGATTGATACTTTGTCAATTGTGTAAATAGGTCAGTTTTGCCGTCATAAATATTATTACGTAAGACTCACAAAGAGGCTCTATTAAAATCACGTACGCGCCAACAATACGCATGACATAATTTGTGCTAGAAAGAGCCAATGAAATTTTATAGGGTTTAGTTATGAATCTCATATTTCATTTCTAGGAATTTCATAAACTATATTTGACAGACTAGGCTAATATATGTACAGTGTGAGTAAATATTATAGAGTTGCTTCCCAAAGTTACCAAGTTATTTTGCTGTAAGCTAGTGCGCAACTTTTAAAACATATCGCCTAGTAAGGTCGAAAAGTGGTAAATCGGATCTGTCTACCGACTAGTAAGAGTAAATATTATAAAGATGAGTTCGATAAAAATAGTAGGTACTTAGATTGTCAATGCACCATGATATGATTGCAGCAATCAGGGGCCTTACTCTCCAAACTGATTTGATTTTGATTTAGATACGATCATGCCGTGAACTTCCTAGTAAATTGACATTTGATTATTTTGATTCTCAGTCGATCGATATGGTAGGTAGTACAAAAAGTTACGATTTAACAATTTTCTTTATCCTGATTAGTTTACAAGTAATTCACCAAATAAAATACGAAAAACCACTGATATCGAACGGATTCGGTACTCGATTGTGTCGGGAGTAGGCCCGCAGTTCATTTGAATACCGAGAACAGGACAACAAACTCACAGAGAAAGGGACGGAAGATGTTAAATCAATTGACCCTTAAGATTCTTACCACAATCAGCGTGCGAAGTCATATTGTATCCATTAAAAACAGGCATTAGCCGTTACGTCATCAATAAGCTATCATTTGCCGTATGCCCTTGATGCTTGATGAGGTCAAAATGATTAAGTGACAGACATTGGCAATTGGCAGGAAACTCTTTTTGCTAGCTAACTTCAAATATTAATCAGAATTTCTGTAAAAAGCTACTAGATACTTTCCGAAAAGATACTAGACTACGTCAGATATACAGAGTATGTTGCCCGGCCAATATTAAATCAATACGTATTCAAAATTTAATCAGCAGTTCAGGCGCTTCGGAGGCACAAACATTTAGACATGCATACATCGATTGCCACCTCCTTTTGACTTCGTAATCGGTCAAAAAGGAGGTTCCCAATTTGACTGTGTTTTTTATGTATTTACCACAAACGATAAACTTCCAACTGGGTTAACCGATTTCTTTATAAAATTCGATATCGCTCGATAGCACTATGGTATATGGTCCCATTTTTATTTTTGAAATCGGTATGTTTTTTTTTTTGCTTAAAAGTAATTATATTCACACGTGTATAATAAGAATATATTTATGGTACAGTAGACTTGGTATGTTATTGTCACTGAATTTGCATTTTTTGTGACTCGTAATCTAATGTTTCTACTTTCACACAACACATTCCTTTCTTTGAGCTTTCGTGACGTAAAAATAGTCTTACTTATCACTGAGGACCTAAATAATAATCAAATCAAATCTCCTGTAATTTATGAACCTACAAAACTACAAGAATCAAAATTTTACTACCAATTCCTACTTCCACTGTACCAAAAAAATTAATAAACCAGCTACAAAAATAGTTCCAGCATCATTTGTCTCAGTTATAATTGGCTATAAATAATATTAATGATCTAATTAGTTTAACAAAATATTTGTTGCAACACTTTAACATCTGTGACATGTGTAACCATTGTGTAACAAATCTCCAGGAAAAAATATCTGACATGACAATCGAACACGAAAACAAATTTTTGGTAATAATATAATATATTTTTTTTATTTACAAAAAGTTTTAGTTTTTTAATGATAATAAAGCCCACAATGAAAAGGAGTCACAACTCCCCATACAAAATTAGTATTAAAAGGGCACTACGTAGGTAACGTTTGGTTTACTAAAACCGTGATTGACTTGTCTTGATAGACTAAGCAATATTTTTTATAAAATCACTAGCTGTTCCCGCGACTTCGTTCGCGTGGTATTAACTTAAACCGTTTATACAGCGCACGCAACGAAAGTCCCCAAAAGTAAATTATTCTCCCCGTTTTTGCAACATTTCTCACTGACGCTTCGCTCCTATTGGTCGCAGCGTAATATTATATAGCTTAAAGCCTTCCTCTATAAATTGACTATCCAACAAAAAAAGATTTTTTCAAATCGGACCAGTAGTTCCTGAGATTAGCGCGTTTAAACAAACAAACAAACTCTTCCGCTTTATAATATTAGTATAGATTGTATAGAACATTGTATACAGTGATTTTATAAAAAAATTGCTTTATAATTTACAACATTTATACATATAAATGTTGTAAGCATAACAATTAACATACCAATTATTTGGCTAAAATTATTTGGGCATTAAGAGGAAACACAACCCATTCACGAAACTGGGGTCAACGCGGCTCCTCCCTGGATAATCCCACTAGACTCTAGTCACTAGAGTAACATCCTTAATATCTATATACTAGACTGACTCTATGTACTAGACTACTGAATGAATGGGTTCTGTTTCCTCTTAATGCCCGAATAATTTCAGCCAAATAATTGGTATGTTAATTGTTATGCTTACAACATTTATACATGTTAGTACGTCTCTATTTTTTCATAAATTAATTATTGAAAAAGAACAAAAGGACGTTCAAAAACCTAAAAAATATGGCCAGATTTTCGGCTGTGTTTAATACTAGAAACAAATTGGAGTACATTTTATGATAAAATCAAAACATAGGAACGTAGCTCAAGCCTCATTTAGTTTATAATGGAAAAATATATCTATTCGTTAAGTTTTGGAGAACGAAACAGGGGTCTAATAGTCGATTTCTTGTACTTTTAATAGGTAATTTCAGTTCAAGTTGCAGTTGTCTCAATTGGTTTGATTAAGCAGTTGCGTGACTGCAATAGACTTTACAAATGATTATTTTGTTTTTCTCTAGCCCGTGGTGTTTTAACCCCCGACGCAAAAACATTATTATAAGTTTGACGCGTCTGTCTAAATGTGTATGTGTCTGGCATCGTAGCTCCCAAACGGATGCTCCGATTTAAGTGTTGTTTTTTTGTTTGAAAGCTATAGCAGTCGAGAGTGTGCTTAGCTATGTTTGATGAAATCGGTTCAGATCTTCAAGGTCATCAGTTCGTTTGGTAGGTGTGATAGGAATGTTATACGCTAAGTCTGAGGTTTATTTTTTAATTTTTTATTTTGCTTATTTCTGTAAAGTCTGTAAAAATCCTGTAACAACATTTCTTATTTACACACATAATTTTTCTAGAACAAAGCCGAATCAGAAAATATCACCTACATAACAGATGTAAGACATTTCAGTCCCGTGACATGATTTAATGCCGTGAGAAGATTCAGTAGCATTAATAAATTCACGCTCTTAGTGCGAGATTAAAACAAACGATCCTTCGCTGTTTACACAGGGTATATTAATAATGCCGTGTTAACACAGGGATGTGGCGGTTGGGGTAAGACGAAAGCTGTGGTAACGTCTATATATACGATTATGTAGTTTAATATATATATTTATCTACGTCACAACTACGTATAAGAAACATAAGGCCGAATACGATATTTAAATTGAAAATTGCTCAAGTCACATGCTATCATTGTCATGAGTGACAGAGCTCTTGACTTTAATTAGAGTTTCAGTAAAAAGATTGTGCAGGAACAGTTTTAAAAGTATTAATGTATTTAAATTCAAAATTATGGGCATGTAGATCTCGATATTTCGTAATAGAAGAATTACGAAAACAAAGCATTGCGAAAACGATGTAAGTGTGTATAATTTTACTATGTACATTAACTTATATTAATATTTAATTTACCGTTTCGTTTTCAAAATAAAATAAATAAAAATATAATTAATTACAATTGTTACTTAAAAATTGAAATTTTTAGGTTAGGTCCTCAGGTTCATAGACTATAACAAATATACAATCAAAAGCAAATACAGTATCACAAAGAGAAACGACGATTTTCGAAAGTAAGAACGTAGCTCTAGAGTATTCTATTAATATTAGAACATTTTTCTATGAATACAAATTGACACAACAATTTTGACCCAAATTGAGATTGTGGCATGCATTGATTGACTCCAATTTAGCCTCAATTTGGCAGCCCACAAAAATGCACGTGTGACCTATTTATTTTGTAACCAATTTTTTCGTGGATATAAATAACAATATTTTCAAAATTGCCTGCCTTTCTATTCCATGATAGTTAGGTATAGTATTAATGTTTTGAATTACTAGCTAGATTTGTTTTTTGATGCATTGACAGCAGCGCTACTAACCGGGTTCAATTAATACACTATAACCTTCCTCAAACATCTTTATTCATAAAAATGAATTGCTTAGTCTAAAGTAAGTCTAAGTAAAAATAATTATAAAAATATAATTATTTTTATTAATTCGTTAATTTTAATTTTTGTTAATAAAGTCTCGCTAAAACTCGAGAACGGTTGAACCGATTCGGCTATTTTTAGTCTTGAAATATTCGGGGAAGTCCCGGGAAGGTTTAAACGGTTCATCACAAACTGTTTGTATGATTAACGAAGTGGACACGGGTCAGCTAGTCACTCTATATATTAGTGAAATGAGTATAAACTATGAAGATCGTTGCGCTCTTTGAGTTTATCGCTACTACAATCTGATTTTGTTAACTTTATTTGCAAAGAAATTATTAATAAAATAAGATAAAACCACAAAACAGATAATAAAAAAACGAAGGACTGTTCTCTTAATGTTCTGTTATCTTATTTCTAGAACTACACTCGCATACTATCTTGTCCAATACCATACATTTGTATATTGTATAAGTCCTATTAGATGTTATAATTAAACATGCGACACACGCTTAAGTTGCTCTCGTCAGCTCGTTAGGAGTATTTATTCACCGTGATTTGTCCCCGGGTGAAACAGGATACTTTCTCGGAAATAATTCGCCGAGCTAATCCACTACACCTGTTCGGTCATCGTATTTCATTATTCACGTTTCCTCATCACATTTCATTTTCATAATCCGAGGTGTGAGAAGTAGTTCCGGCTGCATCAGCGACTTGGTGGCGCTGATGCAGACGGCGCCGTGGTCTAGTGGTTCAGAGCTTCGCTATCGACCCGGAGGTCGTGAGTCCGATTCCCGCGTTGGAAAATCAAAAAAAGTTGTTTTCAAGTTTGGTTAGGACAATGCAGGCTGATCACCTAATTCTGACAAGAAAGATGATCCATGCGTCGGATGAGCATGTAAAAAGTCGGTCCTGCGCCTGTTCTCTCGCCAGTCGTGTCGGTTTACCGTCACACTGGGTTATGAGAGTAAAAGGAAAAAAGAGTGTCTTTGTGTATTGCGCACACACTTGGGCACTATAAAATAACTCCTTATACTTTGGGCGAGGCATATGTCCAGCAGCTGAAAAGATTTATGTTTTAAATACTACGAAATCGGTTAAAAATTTCAAGGAATGTACACGGGCATCAAACCAGATAACACAATCAAATAAAACCACTAGCTGTGCCCGCGACTTCGTTCGCGTGGTTCTTGAGTGACTTAATACCGTTTATGCAGCGCACGCAACGAAAGTCCCCAAATGTGAAAAAAAGTTCCCCGTTTTTGCAACATTTCTCACTGACGCTTCGCTCCTATTGGTCGCAGCGTAATGTTATATAACTTAAAGCCTTCCTCTATAAATGGACTATCCAACAAATAAATAATTTTTCAAATCGGACCAGTAGTTCCTGAGATTAGCGCGTTTAAACAAACAAAGTCGTCCGCTTTATAATATTAGTACCTACCTATAGATATTCCATCAAGTTAATTAAAGCTATGACGCATTGACAAAAACTAACCTAAATGCCTACGCTCCGGTTTTGCCTTGCAAATTAGCCACGGACATTGTTTCAACTGGTTTCGTGTCATGCCAGGATCAAATTTTATTAGATACAGCCACGAACCAAGGAGCCTGACGTGCGCCTATTCATATAAATAAGACGCCTACTATCACGTGCACAGAATCTGTCTGCCCATAAACAATAAAGATTTTATGATATGCACAACGTTCTAAATAAAGACATAAGTTTGAACGGAATTTATGGCTTACTGAATCATGTACAGAGCAAAATGGCCGTTGCTATAATCTAGCTATATTTAGGAAAAAAATGCAGAATTACTACAATTCTATTGATAATAATTGAAGACATGAATGAATGAAAGTATATGTCCCAAAAATGTTACCCACAAATTTGACTGTCACTAAAACATTTTAGGATATTGTATGTACTATGTAGCTACGTATTAAGTACATTGATTTTAAAGACAGACCTTTAGATTAATGAACAATATTATGTTACGACGTATTCTAAAATGTTTAAGTGACAGTGTGAACTCAAATTTCTCGAAATCAGAATTTTGCTACCTAACACCATTCATGTCTTCAATTTGTTTTCTGCGACTTCGTGCAGAAGGAAATCCTTTTCTCAAAATATAAACTGGACCCCCTTGGTCCACGTTTGTATATTTTCGCAAATTTTATCAAATTTAGAGCCTTTTATTACTTAAATACTTTTATTACTTACACTTACTTACTACTCTTTTAGTTAATACAATGAAAAAAAAAAGAACATAACAACAAGTTTTCAAATATATGTTATTATTATTATTATAATGGTAATTGTTTGAAATTATACAACGCGTGCTTTTTACATTTACGTGCATTAGGTACTTATACATGAAACTGAAAAAATTTTTTTTCCAAATAGGTCTTAAAAGTCTTTTAGTTAAAAATAACCCCTTCTTCGGAAGTCGGGTAAAGAATCTTGGCCTTGAAGTTGCGCTTATTTCCAAGTGTTTGTGTTCGCGAGACGTATTTATTGGGCGTACGTGATTTACACCCGCCACCGGCCGGGGCGAAATTAAATTTGTAACGAGACACCGAAACAATGAAAATATTTATATTCGTTTAGGCGTTAAAACAAAATATTGTTTTTACTTACTAACTTTTGTTAAACGATATACAGAACTACATGGTTTATTTTCGATTGCGTTGAAATTGAAATCTTAAGTTTATACGTGATGCTTTCAAACTTTTGGGCCAAGTCAAAATTTATAGTGATTGTTATAATACTATTGTTGTATATATTAATATTGTATTTAGAGTTTTGAAATCAACATGTTATATAAAACAATTACAGCATACTTTACCATCTGAGGATCTTAGAGTTAGCAGGCAACAAAAGACGGTAGAAAAAAATGTGAACCAACCAATATGTGAAATAGTAAAAATATACTGATATTGTTATTGGTAGGAAATATTTAGATATCTTATGTAAATATTTATATAGTTATAAACTCAAAAACTAATGGATGGATTTCAAAAATACCATTAAAATGTTACATTAGCCTTGAGGGCTTTACTTTATAAATATATTGAATCCACGTACAAAAGCCAGAATTAAAAGAGTTTTAAAAACTACCTTCTGTTTGAGAGCTACGATGCCACATATTTATTAGCATGCTATATACCACATTAAAATAATATAATGTGAGTAACATAGGCAATATTTAAAAAAAAACATTAAGTGCAGATGAAAACGGTATGCATGTGAAGCCAGGAGCAAAATATAGTAATAATAAAAGCTAGGACAAGAAAGTGATTCAACAAGTACTAAAAAGTTGAAAATTTTTGGAAGTCCGTTTAAAAATAGAGCCAGTCAGATCACAATATCCGCTATAGCGACAATATGACAATCATCAGTGTTTGTGTTCCATTCGCAAACACTGTCCGATCGATTAGAACGTGCGTAGGTGAAAATGTAGTTTAAATGGTGTGCATTAATTAACGCGATTAGGCCATTCGTGACCGAGGGGCTGTTTGGTCAGTGATGGACGTTGGCCAGTAATTAAAAGTACACACGCATTTGCGCCATAATGAATTAACTATTGACTATTGACACTTAAATACTGTATAATGTGCCATGTTGTAGATCAAAAGTTAGGGATTATAATCCGTGGAAGAGAATAAATAGTCTTTTTTAAAATTTCGAATAAGCTACTATAAGGTATTTTATTATATAATTTATAATAGTTATTTATAGAGTATTATTGAGTAGAGATTTTGTTGTCGAACGTGGGTAGCAGACATAGACGTATTTAATAATTAAAAGTAGAGTGATGTTATGGACAAAACGTATCGAGTTTGTAATTTTGTGTTTTTTAACATTTTATTTACACAATTAAAATAAAAAAATAAATAACATTTATAAAATCCAACGATTGATTTATTGATTCATTCCAATGATTTAATATTTCATAATTATTATAATTTTGTGTGTTGAAATCTTATATGCCATTAAATTTCTCATTACCATGGAGCCTATAATTCAGCACAACATCTAAGCCTCTAGCTGCCCCATCCAATAACTTATCTATATATAACAAGAGGTTGAACGCCATACAATAAGACAGCAAATCACTATAACGTTGCCTCTCAAAGTTTTAGGTTACTGAAACGGGTCGTACGTATTTCAAGCAGAATCAGAAGTGGGATCAGGAATGTGATTAAAATATCAAATATCTTCCAAGATCTCTAATTCTAACAAGAAATTAGATTCGCTAAGCCCCAATTTTACAAGTTATACAATATCGTATGTCCAAGACTTTGTAATAGGACTCTTGTGAATAGGAGAGTGATCAAGTGAGCACAAGGGAACCGATTGGTTCTAACAACATTCAAACTAGCTGAAGTTCTTATTGGAAGTTATATTTCATCGGGATTCATCCTCTCGCAAGCAGTTTGGTTTGGACTTTCTGTTAGTAAATTTGTATTGTTATTTGATAATAATGATTAATATAATGAAGTATTTTTAGTTATTTACCATTATGCGTAGGTACAATCACTAATTTGCTTGCAGGTTGTAATTATATTTTTTGGGGGATATGGCTAGATATAACATATTTAAATTTTATGCTATGGATTTCCGCAAAGTATCGCTTGATTAGCATTAAACATTTTTTTTTTTCACGTTTGTTAGGCTAGATTGTAAAAATGTGACTAATTTCCAGAATTTGTCTCTATATGTAAATAATTGATTCAATGATAGTGTAGTATCATTTTGGATACATATTGAACATGTATCAGTTGAAATTAAATATTTAAATGATTATTTATAATATGCCACGTAGCTATCTCTCTCATTATCCATCTATCCCGGCATCATTCACACACTTCCAATCAATGAAAGTTATCGAGTTCTAATCATGGCGCCGTGGTACGGAATAATTAAGTGACTTCTAATTATTTTCTATCAGTTAGATAACTCCTTTGATTTATTCGAACCGAGTCTATGGAGATAGCGTCCGAAATTTATGCTTTATTATGATAACGATTTATTACATTTATTTGGACATTTTAATCGTTATACTTTAAAATTTGATTTATTTGATTTTAAATTTACTGCCCTGAACGATGTGACAAAAGCATTGATCATGAATTTAATTTGAATTAGCTTTTGCTAGCTTTTGATTAAAGTGTTCATTCTGATTATTATGTTTAAACCTTACTTGAAGTCTAGCTTGCTTGGATATCTTTCTTCTGATCATCTAATCATCAGAGTTCTGTCATCTGGGTTAGTTTTGCACTATTTTTAAACAAGTCGCTATTCTGATATAGATAATATGTG
This sequence comes from Celastrina argiolus, assembly GCA_905187575.2. NCBI lineage: Eukaryota > Metazoa > Arthropoda > Insecta > Lepidoptera > Lycaenidae > Celastrina > Celastrina argiolus. The sequence continues at coordinate 12,296,526 of LR994589.1, forward strand.
ATAGACAAGTAATCGATAATGACCACAATTTTTATAAAATCTTTATCTCAGCTACATAAACTTGACAGAGTGTTAAAAAATCAGTAGCATATGTACAAGGTGTAAAATAAATGAGTGATAATAATTTTGACTTTCATGTTTGTGTGAGAAATGCCCCAATTTCATAAATATTCCCATACAATAATTTAAAAAAGTACCTCTTTCAGCGCTGGTACTTTCTCAGTAAATTCTATATACGAGTCCCATATACACTCTAAAGTATAATCACTCAATAATATAACATGTCGCTACGGTGGATCAAAACACACATAGTCAAAATCTTCACCCTTCCTTTTGACTTTACCGAAGTTAGATAACATTATTCTGAGTTATAATTTTTACGCGTTGATTGCGCAACTAACTACAAAGTTGTCTGGTGTCTTTAGTTTGTTCAAGGCTAATGCCTCACCTGCTCGTAAACGTTACCTTATCGCGGAAACTTTTTCTCCAAGTTATAGCTGAGCGGGAGTACACTGTGCTCCTGAGGAATATACAAACAAAACTCAAGGCCGTAATATCTTAATGGGATAAGTTTATAGTCAACGGCTGCCTGGAGGGTACTATTCTTCATTAGCAGATGAAACACCCCGGTAAATTATTCTAAAGGACTCTGCTGTACAAGTAAATTCAATTTCAACTTTTCATCTTTTAAATCTTCAAAGACTTGTTGATATTAGGCTGTATACTTTTCAAGTTTGGGAGCGTAAACAAAAGTAATGAAGGTTTCATAATATTGCAAATTTCAACGGGATATCGGAATAATGTATAATTACACTTATATTATGAAGGCGCAAGCTTTATGTTTGTGTATGTATTTTTTACTCGCGGACAAACAGCTAGACAAATTTGGTATCTATGCAGGAAGCTGACACTTTTAATACTGAAAAAGTGCAGTGTTTCCGTGGGATACTGTTTTAAAGACGTAGTTGCGGAATAAATCTAGAAATTGTATAAATCTTTTGAAAAAGTTGTTTATTTTAATATTTTCTATTAATCTGTACCAACTTTTAAAATCAAAATATGTACATAATATTATTTACATTAAATATTGACATATTTATAATTTTTATTTAAATAATAATGCCTCCAACACCGGTCGGATTCGGTATATTCGGTTGACGGTAGCCGGTTTCATTGAAACTTGGCTAGCTAGACATCAAAAGCACTCTCTCTTCCTTCACTATGGTGATGTGGGATGGATAACCGACAAGACTGGCGGGAGATCAGGCGCAGTACCGTCTTTATACATGCCCATTCGACGCATGGGTCGTCTTTCTTGTCAGATGATCAGGTGATCAGCCTGCATTGTCCTAACCAAACTTGAAAACAACATTTTTTGTTGTTCCAACACGAGAATCGAACCCACGACCTCCGGGTCGAGAATCGCTAGACCACGAGAAGCCCTGAATCACTAGACCACGGAGTTGAATTGATTCTAATATACCATAACTGGCGTATTAAATAAGGTAATGATGTAGATGAAGAATTCAAAAATAGGATTTTAAAACGTGGGTAGATCGTATTCTTTACTATTCATGAATTCTACTCACTTGGGCATTTAATTATAACAGATACTATCATAACAAACTCAAGAGGAAACATCACGGTCTAGAAAAATGCCTAATAGGTAAAGTCTTTTGTTGTCCCTCAACTGCCCGATCAAACCGATAGAGACAACTGCAACTTGAACTGAAATTACATATTATGAAAATCGTGAGAAATCGAAGATTAGGATACCCCTGTTTACTCCATCAAACCTTAACCTTAGGTGTTTGTTCGTTATAAACTAAAAAAGGCTTGAGCTATGTTCCTATGTTTTGATTTTATCATAAAATGTACTCAAATTTGTTTCCTGGATGTTTAAACACAGCCGAAAATCTTTCTTAGGTTTTTGAACGTCCATAATATTTCTTATGATTACCAATTTATGAAAAAAAGGACATACTAATAGTGTACATAGATACTCAAGAAAAAAACTGTTATTCTAGTGACATTATCCAGGGAGAAAACAGTGGTCTCGTAGACCCCTATTTTAACCGACTTCCAAAAAAGGAGAAGGTTATCAATTAGGCCAGTTTTCTTTTTTATTGTAAGTACAGTATAAAAGTATTATTTTATGCTTTTTAGTTGTTGAAGTCGGTTTTTAAACGTTTTTTTATTGTATGTAAAAAGGACCGTTGTGTTTCCTCTTAAGCCGCGAACAGCGGGTGGTGTTTGCGTGCGATTTTTGCTATAAGGCTCGTTTCATACAATATGTAACAGATTACTTGATGCCTGCGACGGTAACATGCTCTTAATATGAAAGGATAATAAATCCATTGTGAGTTGAAAACATGAAAGTTGTGGCTTAGCACATTAATATAGATTGAATTTTGATATAGCTTTCATCCGTGGCTTCTATCAAATTGTGAATTACCACTATGATACTCTAATCCATATTATTATAAAGAGGAAATATGTGTTTGTTTGTTTGCATTGAACGGCTCCGAAACAACTATACTATTTTTGATGTAATTTGGCTGCTACCATTGGGAAGGACATAGGCTACTTTTTACACTGGCACAAATATATTATCAGGTTGTTATTACAAGACATCTCGCATTGCATTTATCTTCCAATGGTTAATATCACACATGCCACCGCGGCAACGTAGTGTCGTGTGGAAACTAAGTACCTAAAGTTCCATATCAATCTTAAGGCGGGGAATAACCTCAACTAGCGCCACTCTTTTTAAAATAATTTTTACAACGACACAAAGATCTTATTAAAAAAGTAATCGGTTCAAACTTAAAGTAGTTAAATAGTTAAACTAATCTGCTTTAGGTACTCTAACTTAAGTGTATTTACTCTCATAAGTAATAACTAAAACGCCCACTTTAGTTATTGCTTATGAGAGTAAATACAGCATAGGATTTAGAGCTGTAATTAAATGAAAATAAATTAGTTTAACTATTTACTTAAAGTTTGAACCGATTACTTTTTTTAATAAGATATTTGTGTCGTTGTAAAATTTATTTTAAAAAGAGTGGCGCTAGTAGCGATTATTCCGGGAAATAATTCATCGACCCCGCGGCTGTGACGATGCCGCTGCCGCCGCGGTGTTGTGTGAAAGGGGCCATATGGCGGGAATTTCTCTTTTGTGAAGAAAAAAGAAAAAAACTTTTGTAAGAAGTCGCGGGAAACATCTAGACATTTATAAATTAGAAATTGTACAGGCTGTAATATAAATGAGTGATAATACTTTAGGATGTGTACCTATGGGTACCGTATATAGTGTTTACTGTGAAAGTACCAGTGCTGAAAGAGTTACATTTTTAAACTATTGTATGAACCAATTGAAATAATGGTGGAGCATTTCTCATACAAACATGAAAGTCAAAAGTAAGTCTTTCAGCGCTGGTAATTTCATACTAAACTCTACATGCACATACACACCCTAAAGTATTATCATCACTCATTTATTTTACAACTTGTATACCATAGATGCATGTTAATTAGTTATTTATTTGATCAGTAAATAACATTTGTACAAGTATATTGGCATGGCGTTGCGTCCCTTGCCACGCTCGTCAGACCTTAAAGACCTTTGTTTCGTGGGATCAAAGTCAACCAGTTTTAAATATTACTTGACAAGACCCTCACGGTTAACCCACATAAAGGACATTAAATTCAACCCTTTAAAACTCGATTTTACGCCATAATCTATTAATCCTTTCACAAAACATCACGCGTGTCCGCACAAAAAACAGTTCGGCGAAATCGGTGACAGAGGCAATATAAATTAGCACCAAATGGCACCGCAAAAAAGGCTTAGTCAAACAATGCCCACCATATACCGATTCCCATCAGATAAACGGTTTATTCCACTTGGTACTTTTAGTTGTGTTTTTGTTTTGAATATTCTACGAGCTATATGTTAAATTCAGACAGTATTTTTTGGATACTATTTTTCTACGTGATAAAAAAAAGTATACGGAATTCAAGAATATTTCACGCGCTACGTGTTTAAGTCAGCATAGCAGTATTTATTTGGAGACTTTTTTTCTACATGATCAAAAAAAGTATACGGGATTCATCACGCGTGTCAGCTGGCGTGCTTTTGTGGCAAAAAATCGCCTAGCGCCACTTGATAATATTAGACTCATAAGTAACATAATACATTATTGTTATTATCGAAATTGAAAATTGGCGTGATTCTAACTGGGACTGTTATGCTCTAAAATTATATTTTTTTTCGCTTATATAGTGAATTTTATTAGTAATATAACAATTACAGCTCACATTTATAAATAAATTAAATATAAATTTTTAATTATTGTCTTTGTTTTTAACTTTGAATAAAACTTTTTTATCTTTTGTCTACTGGTTTACATGAGAAACTTCTAAAAGCTGGGGCCTTACTCTCCAAACTGATTTGATTTTGATTTAGATACGATCATGCCGCGTACTTCCTGATAAATTGACATTGGTTTATTTTGATTCTCAGTCGATTGATATGGTCGGGAGAGCAAAAAGTTACGATCTAACAATTTTCTTTATCCTGATTAGTTTCAAAGCACTTCACCAAATAAATTACAAAAAACCACTGATATCGAACGGATTCGGTTCTCGATTGTGTCCGTAGTAGGCATCAGATGATTCACGTATTTTTTCCTGTTCGTATCATGATGAGAGCTCAGTAGAACGCACCAGTATATTGAATTAGTAGGAACCGTGACTAACAAGCGTACATTATTGCGGTCGCGTCTGTAGTGCCGCTCTATAACTCTTTTTATCAGCTTTATGTCACTACAAGTTATGTTCAACAATATTATATGCTAAATTCTATCCGGCGGCTTTCACACACGACGTTTTTTATTCAAAAATTATACAATATCTTTGCAACTATGTGTATAAAGTTTGGTAACATCAATATTAAAAACTTCGTAGGTACACATTATGTAAAGAATACGAAAAATAACTATATATTATGTATAACTACTAGCTACAACAACATTCTAACCGCCTTCGGTCTAGTGATTCAGAGCTTCGCTCTCGACCCGGAGGTCGTGGAATCGATTTCCGCATTGGAACAACAAAAAATTTTGTTTTCATAATTTCGTTAGGACAATGCAGGCTGATCTCCTGAACGTCTGACAAGAAAGATGATCCATGCGTCGGATGGGCATGTAAAAAGTCATTCCTGCGCCTGTTCTCTCGCCAGTCGTGTCGGTTTATCGTCTCACTGGGTTATAACTTATGAGTATAAAAGGAAGAGAGAGTGTCTGTTGTGTATTGCGCAGTGCGCACACACTTGAGCACTATAAAATAACTACTGCGTAGTTGGACTGGTTTCAATGAAATCGGCTACCAACACCGAAATCGGTGATGGGAGCTATTATTATTATTATTTCTCGTTGTATGATACGTTAAAAAAGTCACATGACAGACAAGGACAAAACATGGTATACTGTGAAAATATTTTTATTAGTATCTAAGGGAATAGAATAAATAACAAAAATATTCAGCAGGCTTACTCCCGATACAATCGAGAATCAAATAAGTTCGATCTCAACGGTTTTTAGTATTTTATTTGGTGGATTACTTGGAAACTAACCAGGATAAAGAAAATCGTTAGATCGTAACTTTTAGTAATCCCGATCATATCAATAGACTGAGAATCAAAATAAGCAAACGTAAATTTATTCGGGAGTACGAGACACGATCGAATCTGAATCAAAATAGAATAAGTTTGGAGAGTAAGGCACTATCCATCCAATTCTATAATAATAATCACTTCTTAATCGGAAATTCCTTGTCAACTTTACGATTCAATCAATATTGATGAGTCAGTGTGAATTTTAGCGCCGAGCTCATAAACAAATGTCACTTTTAACGACTTTAGGTCAGGTTACTTTATGTCCTACAAGTTTAAGCAGTTATTGATTTTTATTATAGCGTCTGATTCGCCTGGCATTTCCGAAGTCCATTACTAGTGAAGTGTTAGTCATAAGATGGGTATTAATCATAAGCAGTATTTGATGTTGAATAATTATAGCTTAAGGTCATGACGAAAACTTTAAGTTCAACCTTCAAAGGGTCTTGCGGCTTGCGTAATGCCTAAGTACAATGGCGTCCTGCATATTAAGAGGAAACACCATAGTATAGACTCTAGAACAATGCAAAATAGGTATTAGTAAATTCTGCTATCCTGCAACTGCCCGATCAAACCGAAAGAGACAACTGCAGCTTCAACTTAAATCACATTTTAAAAGCATGAGATATCAACGATTAGGACACTCCAAAACTTAACCGATTTAGTTATTTTTATCATTATAAACAAAAAAAAGTCTTGTGCTATGGTTTGATTGTATCATATTATAATGTACTCCAATTTGTTTCCTGGACGTTAACACACTGCCGAAAATCTGACCTTTTTTACTTTTGACTGATATTTTTTAGGTTTTTAAAAGGCCATATTTCTTTAAAACATAAAAAAAAAACAAAAAAAAAACATACATACAGACGAATTGAGAACCTCCTCCTTTTTTTGAAGTCGTTAAAAAATAGTATACATCGATACTCAGGAAGTAGAAGTATTAAATATATTATTTTCGATGTCATCTGCAACACAAGTTCTTCGGATACTTAGCACAGGGCTAGATTGCCGTGGTGTGAAGCGTCTATAGATATTATTATAATACTATTATGAAACAGGGTCCAAACAGCTACCTGGAATAACCTGGAAAGCCAACCTACACTATAATATCATGTTTTGACGTGTAGGCTGTTATAAGCCACCTGGACATGATTGATAAATATGTTGTAACATGACTTCATAGATCGATCGCATTTGGTACAAGGACGCATCAGTTCTCACGGATCCTGCAAATGGATCTGCATGATGGATATCGAAATCATGGATCTGTCATGTCCGATTCATAATAGATCATGCGAAATATACATTCGAATGTGTAATCTAATTGGCAACATTCTTAGATGAAATATGGCTGATAACAGAATGCATTATTTTCGGGTCATAACCTTTATGGATTCATGGCTAACACATTATTAGTTTTTCATCAAAAACTGTGATCTGATTAAGAGACATGGCTAAAATATGTTTTGAAAGGTTTCAGGGTAGTTTCGGTTATCCCTATTCTCATGCGATAAAGAATCGTTATTATCGTATCGTTTATCGTCTCTTATTTCTTAATCTATAATTCTTTCATTAGCATTAGATTTTACTCCAGGTGCCAATAGCTAAGAGCAACTCGTAAGTACGAGTTTTTTTCGGCAAACATTTTATACAAACTGGGAATAGTCTAATAGGAGTAGTGGATTGGTATGATATTCTTATTAGTTTTCAATCAATTCTTATACCATCTGTAAAATTAATGAGTGATAATACCATTATTATATATCATTGATTTCTGAGACATTATTACACTGATATTATACTATGATATTACGTTTAACTCTCGAGTTAGCACGAGTGTTAAACTATGGCCTACTGGCAAACAACAAAAAATTGCAAAAGATGTCACTACCATTAACGTTTATAAATTATAAAATGTAAATATGACGAATTAAGTACACATATTGACATTAAAATGAAATAAGCATACTTTTTTTAAGCATAACATCGCATTAAGCTAAATTCTACTCCTTAATTAAGAAGAAGGTACGAAAGGAAATTAGTAATTAGTATTTTTCAATAGTGGCGCTAGATGGCGGTTTTCGGAAAGTGAAGGATTTCGGGAAGTGACACATTGCCAGTATTAGGGTGATACCATTTTTTTGTACTGGGTCGTGTCTCTGTTAGACTGTCATAAATCTACTTTGTGGTTAAACGTATGAAGAATATTATTAGGAAATTTACGTAACACTTCTATATTAACTATATTAACTAGAGCTATCTAGTTTTAGTACGTTTTTAAGGAACAAAAGCTATAAAAATTCTACTAACGGTAACTTAAAGTACAAACAATGAGTTTTGATAATATGCAGATAAGAAGGCATTTTGTTGAAGTACAGTAGTAATTAAGATAGGCCATATCATAAACAAGATAGAAACAAGGTAAGTGATTACAGATTGTCACCCACATTCGGAAGTATAATACTGCAGTATAATGTCAGTATAATGAGTATAACGCGTAGACACGCTTATCTAAACGACTCCGCTAATTTATTATAGTCCTGACAATATCTCGGGTTTTCGTAATATCATTGTTATGATTATGACAATTCCATGTTTCGTTGAAATGTATTTGCTTGTGCTATATTATGTTTGTCAGGCTTAACTGAAATTGGCGTTTTGTCAAGTTTTTCATCTATAATGTGATATTCTATTGTAGGTACATTAGTAACATACATAGTTTTAACATTAGGTACACGCCTCCATGGTCCAGTGGTTCCGATCCTAGCTCTCGACTCGGAGTAGGAACAACAAAAAGTGTCATTCTCAAGTTTGGTTACGAGGCAGGCTGATCACCTGATTGTCTGACAAGAAAGATGATCAATGCGATGGGCATGTAAGAAGTCGGTCCTGCGCATGATCTTCTGCCAGCCGTGTCGGTTATCCGTCCCACTGGGCTGAGAGTGAAGGAAGAGGGTGCTTATGTGTATTGCGCACACACTTGGGCAGTATAAAATAATTTCTGTCTAGCTGATCACGTCACCGAAATCTGTGTGGGACGCATTATTATTATTAGTATTATCAAAATATGGTAAAAAACGTTTTCTCGCTATCATGTTTCTTAGTTATCATTTTCGAGATTAATTTATATTATGCTACAGATGTAAACTTGACGCTTCGACTCTGCGCTAATGTAAGTTGAGTTTTACCTTTAAGGGTGAGCGCTCACTTGGGGCACGACAGTCCCAACACAGTTTTGTAAGTATCTCTAGACAACACAGTTTTATATGTCCTAGACAGTTTCGCTTATGCGACGTTTTGTTTCAAGTGTACGAATTTTCATATATTTTGTAGTGCAATAGACTGTTGTGTCTCAAGTGAGCTCTGCCTGAGCTGTATTTAAATTAAAATTGCAAAAGACAGCACATACAGGTTGTAAAATAAATCACTATAACTTTTGGATATGATTTCCTATTTTATTCATATTTTTTAAGTTATTTTCCCTAAATTAAAAAATAGATAATATATTTCTTTATTGAAGAAATTGCTGTCTAATCATATCCCAACAGTTATTATAACCTATATTTTTACACCCAGTTTAGCAAAATATTGTTAGATATAATAAACAATATTTTGAAGTCAGAACCATATTATCAGCTGTTATTTAAGCTCAAACTTAAATAACAGCTGATATGGTATTAAACAACAACACGTAAATGAAAAATGTGAAACTTAGACAGGATTATAATCTGAATGCTCCTGGTTCAAAGCTTTTGCCATGGAATAATATAAGTAGTCTTAATAAAACTATTATGCAGCAAGTAGGCGTTTGTTTGCTGGTAACGAGTAGGTGGACACTTCAGGGAGCCAGACCATGTCTCACACAAAAGCGTGTCTCAAGAGTCCAGCCACATTATTACAGTATTATAATTGACAAAGAACAAGAAGTACCTACAAAACACTGTTTGAAAATTTGTTTGTGAATACTATAATAGTTAAACGAAGGCAAATTAAGATGTGAAAAGATAAAGATACTAAACGTAAGCCGTTTATAAAATAGATCGAAAGAATTAAAATATTATACATAATTATAATATTGTGAGGAGCAGCGATTCCCCACCACAACATTTTGTCGTGCTAGCTATATAAGGCGTGACTCAAGCGCCGGCGCGCCTCTTTTTCCTTGGCGCCAACATCGGATAGACGTTTACACGAATCTCTGTCGGTTGGTTTAAGGGTCACGTGAGCTATTTTTCTTTGTTTAAATTGTTAAAAGTGTGCAATCGTAATTTCATTTATTTCTTGTTAGTTTATTAAAGTTTAGGAAAGTAAATTAATAATTGTTTCGTATGAATAAAACGGTGTTCTTGTTCAGTGTTGTTTTCTTTAAATAAATTCTACTTCCGATCCTAAAAATATACATATTTTTTTACAGTAAAATTACAAAATTTTTAAGTGGCAATTTAATAATGGGATTAAAATAATTAAAAATGAATACATACAAATAGCAACTAACCTAACCTACCTATAGACCTACTCTATAAAAAGAAATCCCCCTCTGGCAGAATACCTAGCAAACTGACAGCATTGCCGCGTTGGATAGCAATGGCTATCCAACGCGTTGTGCTAGATAGGTCCCCGCTCTGGGGTCCTAGGTCGCTTCCATAAGCTTTTTGGATATTGCTTAATATATTTTGTTTGTTTTTTAGAACAAGACTCTTACTAATAATGATGGTGATGATGAACGAGAATTCATCTTTTTAGAACTGAATTTAACACGTGAAACAAAATCCGACAAGCAAACAACAGACAAAAGACAGGAGAGAAATGCTCATAAAAATATTGATACGACCTTACATCACATCCCGAATTACTTGATTGGCACATCCCTTTTCAAACTGACACGACCCTACAAAGGGCCGTGAGGGTGCAAGTTTGCGATATTGGCATAAAACCTTCAGTGAACTATGATTGATAGTGTCGCTGTGAAGAACCATGTATCGAGCCGAAAGGTTATAAATGATTTGCTGTTATATTAAATTTTGGATCATAGTGGCATTATGGACTGTTTAGAGGCTAGGTTATCCTAATTCGATATAAGCATAATTATATAATATAATATACCTATATATAAATATTAGGTCCTTACATATGAAATTGGCGTTTTGTATGGGAGGAACATAAAGGCGATTTTTTCATATTAAAATATATTTTATTAATCAAAGTGCTGCACCATTGCTATCTATACACTTTTGCCATCTTATAGGTAGTTCATTGATCCCTTTACAAAAAAAACCAAACCAGTGAATCAATGAAATCTTTGAAAGCTGCCTCATCGGAATTGAATTTTTTTTCCTGCAAGAAATTATCCAAATTTCTAAAAAAATGGTAATCTGTTGGAGCAAGGTCCGGAGAGTACGGTGGATGTCTTAGACATTCCAATTGAAGCTCCTCTAATTTGGTAGCCGTCTGTTGGGCCGTGTGTGGTCTAGCGTTGTCTTGAAGCAGCAGTGGCGTAGAGCGATTGACAAGTCTCGGTTGTTTAACGACGAGCTTTTCCATCATGGTTTGCAGTTGCTCGTCGTCTGACCAGATTTAAGAATGCTATAATGTACGACACCGGCACTAGTCCACCAAACGCTTACAAGTAACTTTTTTTGAGTAAATTTTCGCTTGGGGTAAGATTTTGCTGGTTCACCAGGGTTCAGCCATTGCGATGAGCGTTTACGATTATCGTACAGGATCCACTTTTCATCACATGTAATGATCCGATTTAAAACTCCTTCATTATTGTGCCGGTTGAGCAATGTAACGCAGCAGTCGACGCGCGTTTGTCGGTTTGCTTCACTCAATTCATGAGGTACCCACATTTCAAGCTTTTTCACCTTCCCAATTTGCTTCAAGTGGATTTAAACGGGTTTGTCACTAACACCGCAGCCTGTAGCTAACTCTGATGTGGTTTGCGATGGATCTGCTTCCACAATAGCCTTCAATTCATCATTATCGACCTTGGTCTCCGGCCGACCACGGGGCTTGTTCGAAATTTCGAGAACGAAAGCGTTGAAACCAAAAACGCACCGTGTTTTCTTTTGCGACACCACCCCCATACACATCATTAATCCTTCGAGCCGTTTCTGCAGCACTGGTGCCACGGTGGAACTCGTACTCGTAAATAATGCGATATTTTAAGTTTTCCATTTTGTGAAATGAGTGACGCAGAAAAAAAGCAAAAGAGAAAAAAACAAATGAATTACGGTTTACAAAACACAAATGCATGAGTAAATAGCTGTTTAAATTTGAATTTGGAATTCCTAACCAAAGAGGATATATTTAAGATCAAAGTGACCAGTACGACAAAACGCCAATTTCATATTATGTAAGGACCTAATAATATACCTATGAATATTATATGAGACTCTAATCTAAGTAATATTGAGCGGGTCTTTGCGTTTCTGCTATTAAAAATGAAATCTTTAAGTTTATTTTATAGCTTTTATAGTTATAGTTTAATATAGTTCACACCACATCAATCTAGCCCTGTGCGAAGTGTCCAAAGAACTTGTGTTACATGTACCAGACTACGAAAATATATTCAATACTTAATTTTTATCATATTAATACACGAATTTTATACACATACATGACCCGGGAACACAGAAAATTTTTTGTTCCTTCGGCGGGATTCGAATCCGCTCGAGCCATCTACTGCGGTACAGAGGTCGTCACAACTTAATTATTATTAGCTGTGTAACTATTTTTTTTCTTAACTATTATTATTTTTCAGTCAACTAAAAAAGTGAAGACTTCTGCTAACTTTACAGTAAGACCGGTCTATACTTCGCAGTGTAATTACAGTGACATACACACAAGTTAACTGCGTCTATACATGCCCTATCTTCTAAGGAGAGTTGTCGTGTGTGTGTATTTATGTCGTATGTATGTAGTGCGTAGATACATGTGCGCTACATATTATTATAAATACCGGCTTCAGTCCTGTTTTCACTTTTTACTAAACTGAGTTAAACTCATACGTACATAGAAATACTCTAGGAAATAATAACAGTAAATTGAACATTGTAATGGGGTTTTAAATCAAGTTTGAGTAGAATGCAGTTTAATTAAGCTGCACAATCAACAGCCGTTGCCGAAGAAACACCCTAATTGAGAAATAAATTCTTAAGGGCTCGTACTTCAGCGGTTATCATGACAAGACTAATTTGGAAATCGTGTGCAATTTTAACATCTATGTCAACAGAATAAAGACTATGCAGTACGCACGAAAACTTTGTCAATAGAGCTTATGTCCCGTTGCTTTAATTTTCTTTTAATCCAAAACGCCTTGATATAATCATTAGGGGGTTCCCCGTAGCGAATTAAACGGATTGCATTGAAGTCGCAAATTGGGCCATTTCATCCTCTCCTGAGACGGCTGAGTCAAGAGAAGGGTGCGTAAATGAATGTTTGATTGCTTACTCGTATCTATATCAGATAGGAAGCATGATATTAACATTATAATATCTAGTAAGCGGCATATAATGGAGCAGAATTTAATGAAAGATTCTAATAATACTAAGGAAAATTAATAACCTACTTAATGATCAATTAACTTAGATTTAGAGCTGGGTTATCGAATTTGAAGATAGTGGATTCGATTCCTGCCTTGAAACACTTCGTGTCTGGTTAGAACAAAGTTCTGAACACCTTATTGTCTGGCATGAAAGATGTTCACTAGTCTTGTAGGTCATCCGATCTGAATCTGACTAGGTTACGAGACTAAAGGAAGAGGAGAGTGCTCAAATATATTTCGCACATACTTGGGCAGTATGAAATAATTCTTGAGTAGCTGATCTAATCCCAAGGGAAGCATAATAATAATATATCTCTTAAAAAACTACAAACAGAAATTGCAACTTTGATCTTCGTTAAAGGCTTGAAATTTCCGACAAGCCTTAACTACTTAAGTTCAAAATGGACTACAAACGATCAGGAGTCAAACAACTAGTAATTTCTTTTCGAGAACATGACTCCTATCTTATATTTGAGAAGTTTTAAGCGACTCGAAAGTTGTAAGAGCTTTACATTATCTGAACCGAGCTGAACAATCTATTGCCTATCGATCCTAGTCCCTTGTGCATTCTGCCTTGAAACACTTTGTTATATTTTAAATATGCAATCTTTGACTTGGAATAAATCTTTTGTGCCAGTCAAAGAACCAAGGCTTAAATTCATTTTGGAACATACTTGTAATATAAGAGAATATAATTCATAAGCAAATGATAAGATTAAGTTCTTATAATTTGTTTGTATTAGGTATAATAACGATTTCCAGTCACAATAAAATTATTATATTTTGATTTAAAATACATGGAAAACTTACAGCTAGAATCAATATAAATCAAAAATATGCAATGATCAAAGACATGTTTGCACGAATAAATTTCAACACCGGTCCTGCTTATAAATAAAATTCGTATAATTTTATGGACTACAAAGAGTAATTAGTAAAACTAGTCAGTTTCAAGTACACTGTTTAAACTTTTCACCGCTATGCTGTGGTTCTTTAGATACAATCAAATATTATTATTATCAATAGTTATTAGAACGATAAACTTTCACAAACAGAAGTTTTCACAAAACTGCAGTTAGTCTATGGGTAATAAACATTAATATCGGACTTGTAACTAGTAACGGTTTTAGATTACTATAGTACGTCCGAGATAAATGTAACCTAAACGTAAACAAACCCGTCTATGACACATCCAAAGACTAGACAGTCATCACATTGGCCAATTGGCCAATATTAATACAATGATTATTGTTTGCTATAAATCCAGGCTTTTATAATCTACAATCGGCATTCGTCAAAATGGCGTATTTTTTCTGTGAAAGATTTTAATTTGATGTGAAAATGTATTGTATAATGAAGTGTAATCCTTTGATATTCCGGTGAAAGTGTTGATAAGTGTGCACAATAAGTAAATATGTGAAAATTTCGATGTTTTTAGTTTCTTTACGTTAGTGTTAAATTTATCTGGGACCTACCTAGGTCTAACTATAGTACCTACTATAGTTATACTTCAATATAACCTACAGTTTATTTCATTGTAACATAAAATAATCCCATATATCTCGCAGATAAACCCGATTAAAATAATCAGATAATCAAAACCTATATATCACAAACGAGGGAAAATTCTTAGAAATTTCGCACACTTTACACGATCCCTTTAACATGAATATTTGAGAGCCTTCATGAAATACACCGAATTTTTATAAAACATAAAGATCTATTTACTTTGCGTATGCTTCATCTTTCATTCCATTATCCCTTAAATAAACATAGAAAGAGGCTTTCTTGTAAAGGAAACATTTGTCATATTATCTTTCGAATCCCTTTCTTTACTTATTCAGATAAAATATATTGGGATCTGGTTGTTTCGGACCTTTTATAATAAAATGTCCTAAATCTACACACGATGAATGAGATTATGGAGTACGTGTTTTATCACTAATACATCCAGTTTGCGAATATCCTTCCAACATAAATTACAATTATGTAAAAGGTTTAAATGTATCAGCCCAATATTTTAACAATTATTGCCTGTCATGTAATATTTGTTCATTTTTAATTGGAATAGGTTTTTGTCTGTTCAGCTTATACCTATCCCTACTGTTTGATTTTTGTTGTATTTATTTAATGAATATTAATAATTTTTACGTTTTTCAAAACATATGAGTGTTATATCATACAGTAGCTCTCAAATAGATAATTTTTGTAAAAAAATACATTTTCAGAATGAGAAACGGTAGTATAATCTACAGCATGACGACCTCCGCAGCGCAGTGGTTGAGCTCGTGATGCTCGAGCGAGAGGTCGTGGGTTCAAATCCCTCAGAGGGAACAAAAAATGTATTTAATTTGTGTATAATATAATAAAAATCTTAAATATGTGTATAATATAAAAGTATAAAATATATTTTCGTTGTCTGGTATCTGTAACACAAGTATCCGATAATTAGCACGGGGCCAGATTGACGTGGTGTGAAGCGTCCATAGATATTATTAGTATAGCTGATTTTTCAAAGTTATTGCTTCTGCTCTTTTTAAACCATGTATAGCACCAAGTATTTAACCATGCATCGTTTATTGGCATCAAACCCATAATTCAAGCACCCGTGGTCATGCATAAACATCGCGGCTTCAACCAGGGCTCAGGGCCGATTAATTTGAATCCTTTGTGCCGTGATTGACAACCCTAAAATTGTGTACAGGAAATATTGAGGTAATGTACAAAAAGGTGTGTCAAAAGGGCGAGTTATTCAAAAAATTTACAAAGAAGGTGCAACCCGAAGTTTGGAGAAGAAAATCCATGTTGCTGCAAAAAATCCTGTATCTGTCCCTGTGGTCTAAATATAAAATCTTCTTATATATAAAAATGAATTGCTGTTCGTTAATCTCGCTAAAACGGCAGATTTTTTAGTCTGGAAATATTTGTGGAAGTCCAGGGAAAGTTTAAACGGTTTGTATGCTCAACGAAGTGGGCACGGGTCAGCTAGTTTTATATATAAAAATTAATTACTGTTCGTTAGTCTCGCTAAAACTCGAGAACGGCTGAACCGATTCGGATTTTCTTAGTCTTGAAATAGTCGTGGAAGTCCAGGGAAGGTTTAAACGGTTTGTATGCTCAAAGAAGTGGGCACGGGTCAGCTAGTAAAAATATATTTATTGAGCACACACGGGACAAACACAGTCAAAAATAATAAAACTAGGTAAAAACTAAATGCTAAAAGTACTGTATATAGTAGAATACAGCTGTGCATTGCCCACTCACTCATGCTCAAAGGGAAGCCAGTAAAGCATCGACCACGACAGACTCACTATAACTCTGGGATAAGATTATACTACCTTTTCTCTTTATAGAAATGTATTTTATATATTTTTGTCCAAAAATTTAAAAAATCAATTTTAATATGAATAAAAAAAAGAAAAAGGTAAAAAGTAAAAAAAAAATAGTTTTTGACATAATAAAATAAAAAAAAAACATTTCCAAAGCTTCAAGCCGAATATAGTCTGAAGAGAACGACGCGTAGAGCATTTTTTGTTTTGGCAACTCATATAAATTACTTTTAACTTTAAAAAAAATTACAAAGGTCTAAAATGGCCACAAGGAGCTATGAAAGGGCTCGCGGGCTCCTAGTCTATTCACACAATCGCACTGGTCGTTGACCTAACACCTTAGGGGTTGTCCATTAATCACGTGAGGCTTGAAAGGGGGGGGGAGGGGTTTGATAAAAATCACGAAAATAACACAAGGGGGGAGGGGGGGTGTAGTAAGATATCTCGTGTATTTATTTTTTCGTCAAACGCGCGGTTTTTAAACAAATATTAAGCGGCACGGCGCGGCGTGTAGTGACCTACCTGTATTTAAATTAAGATATTATTCAGAAAATTTTAAGATTCTTTGTAGGTACTAAAAATACACGTGATGTTGAGAAGGGGGAGGGGGGGTGGTCTTAAACCTCACTACATATCACCAATGGGGGAGGGGGGGTTAAAAAATGCTAAAAAAAGATCACGTGATTAATGGACAACCCCTTTAATCGCAATTTGTCGTGTTGTGGTAAGTTATTTATATGAGGGGCTAAAACAAAAGATGCTCTACGCGTCCATCTCTGCACACTAAGTTTGGTATATGAACTTGATATATGAACCATGACACACGCTGTATTACAAGAAACAAATCATATTATCCCTTAAAAATAATAGTAATATAGGAACAAATAACATTAATGTTCACAGAAATGTTTCGGTAATCACCAATCTATGAACTACAAGAGTGATGACGTTATAATATATGTGACAAATTAATATTATATTTAACATATTATGCCCATGTTTTCTGAACTTAAACATTCAAATAATAAAGTTTTATTCTTTATTGAGTTAGCAATAACATGGAGGTCACAAGGTCTTATTGTACTACGAGTATAAATTCTTTTTACAGCCGTAGAATTGACAGGTGTGGGAGGAAACAATTTATACTGACGTGATGTTGGTTGAATTCATACAATTAATTGAAGTGCCACGAAAATGTATGATACACCATTGTTTGATACTTTGGTTTGCTTGTTTCTTTTTAATTTTAATAACCTTAGGCCGTGTTTCACCAAGCAATGTTAAAGTTAACACCATGTTAAAATACCATGCCATCTCATTCATTGACAGGAAATACGAGAGGGATAACATGATATTTAACATGGCGTTAACTTTAACATTTCTTGGTGAAACATGCCCTTAATTATTGCTATCCTCGTGTGGGAGACAACTTATATTGACGTATACTAAAAAATGTATGACTTATTTAAAAGTAAAAAAAAAACAAAAAGCCAACATAAGCCTTTTTTTATAATCATCGTCATCATCACCTCTGCTGAACCTCCTGCATCGACATGATACTAAGGTTAAAATTACCCATTAACTAATTGGAATATTTACACATTAGATCAGCAATTCGATGTTGTTGTCTTTGTCTGTACGCTAATAAAAATATATAGTTTTGTCTGTCAACTTATATAGTTTGAGTACATTTTATTTTTATCAGTAAGTGGCTTCGTCTATGTACCTACTTAAGGGCGTGTTTCACCATGCAATATTAAAGTTAACGCCATGTTTATAATTTTCCCCGTTTTTGCAACATTACTCACTGAATTTTCGCTCCTATTGGTCGCAGCGTAGAGTTATATAGCCTAAAGCCTTCCTCTTTAAATGGACTATCCAACCAAAAGAAAATTTTTCAAATCGGATCAGTAGTTCCTGAGATCAGCGCGTTTAAACAAAAAACAAACTCTTCCGCTTTATAATATTAGTATAGATCTTCTTTATTAACATACGATGTGTTGTTAACATTAATTTAGGAAGGTGATGATACAAAGTTATCGAATCTATTAGTGTTATCAGAGTATCAACATAACATATTAAGACTTCCCAAATAATATGTAAATGGCCGCATATGCCCATTTGGTATTTGTTCTAAGAAATTTAAATATTCCAAGTTCCCGAAACACGTTCACACTTCAACAGATGGATGGCGGTGGGCAAAGGTGATGATATGTTGACGGTATGCAAAGCCGAGCGGATAATTAGTAAGTGATATTTATAACTTTCTCCGTATGCCTGCCCACATTAATCATCTCTTTATAGATTTTATTTGTATATCTTCTCTCTTTCTTCTTTATATAGGTTCTTGTTTCTAACCCTCATACAAAACAGAGGGATGTTATATTTGACGAGTCTCTGTGTGTGTGTATGTGACAATCGTCGTTATAATATGTTAACTGCTTGAAAATTCACAGGTTACTTAAAAAAATATGTATGAAATCCAATACAGCAAAGCCTGTAGCCTGTAGATTTGTAGTTCGTATGTCTGCATGTTAAGCTTACGGTACAAGACAATAGTTAGCTTAAGTTTTCAGGTAACTCATATACATAGGTACAAGGCAATAGTTACTAGCTGGTAACCCAGTGGATACAAAAAATATTCAAACAGAACCCGTAGGTACTTACTTACTTTCATTGCTAGTTATATTTAGCTAGTAACACAGTGAAAACAAACATCGAAACTTAACTGTACCACGCAATAGTTAGTTATATTTAGCAGGTAACACAGTGGATACAAAAAGTATTTAAACTGAACCCGTAGGTCCTTTCTTTCTTACAAGGCTATGTATAGTTAGCTAGTAACACAGCGGAAACAAACATCGAAACTGAACCGATAGAAGTCATTAGATAGTTTTATGTAGCAGGTAACACAGTAGATACAAACAATATTCAAGCTGAACCCGTAGGTAATTTCGTCCTTACAAGGACGATATTTAACTAGTAACGCAGTGGAAACAAACATCGAAACTGAACTCATAGGTAGACAATAGTTAGTTATATTATTTTGCACGTAACACAGTGGATACAAAAATATTCAAACAGTACCCGTAGGAACAGGCAATAGCTAGATATATTTAGCTGGTGACACAGTGGAAACAAAAATCTATCTCGTTTCCATTTATTACATTATTCCAGCTTATAAACATTAAATCCACATACATGGTTTGATTATATTAATCAATTATAATAATGTATTCCTATTATTTTCTATTACCTTTAAATTGTAGGTACTTTCTGTTTGTTTACTGTTACGTAGAAGGTTTCTCTAACAACATAACGAACGTCCGGAACCCAGAAATATATATATAAATGTCCGTTTGTAACGCTTTCACACGAATACTAGACCGACCATCGGGGTCCTTTGTACACATATTCTTGGATGTATTAGAAATAACATTGTATTTTATTTCTAATACATCCATATACTATAGGTATTATTAAAAACTGTTCTGCCAGGGTAGTGACAGTAATAATACCTATAGCTTTTTATTCCTTAGATGATACCCTCCTTGATATAGTAATAAAATGTAGAGGACAGCATATCCACGCGAAATGTAGGCATGGACCAAACTTTTCAATTTTAAACTGGCCGAGATTACGCTCCCACAAAATATCGGGACTGCGGATAATCAAAATCAAGATAAGAATTCAATTTATATTTCCGGCCGGTCCCTATTTGTGCTTAAAATCAAATTTTAGCCCCCAGTCGTTTGAGAGGCGATCACAATCAGAAAACCCGCACCACAATTGATAAAACTTTGTCAAAACAAACTAGAATTATTGGAATTTAATGCCAAGTTGGAGTGCTAATGCTCTGAGCAGGGGTGCAATTTTGACGTAGCAGAAAGATTTTCTCGGTGATAAGAGAGATCGATTGGAAATCCAATTTGACAGAATTGGTGGTAATAATATTGATGTCTAAATACAACAATAAAATAGTGTTTGTTTGGTTGTAGTAGTTCTTCCACTTGCAAATCACATGAGAGGATGCCACTTCAGAGAGCAAGAAGATTTTAGATCAAAAGATACAAAAATACCTAAAAATATAATGTGTTGATTATTTATTTATATATTTGATCACAGGAAATTCTACAGCTAAAGGTTTACAATTAGTTCAAAGTTATAGCATTAGACAGCCAATTACAGAATTTCGCGTATACGAAATAGTTTTTTTTTATGACAGTGTGAGCTCTTAGTAATTATAGTGGAGATAAATTTTTATACACAGCAAACAAATAAAATTAGTAAGTACTACTGGTTAACTGTTGATCAGAGAAGTGACGCTACCAACAGTATATTCCTATCAAAGTTCTAGTAAAACTAAGACAACAAAGGACCGCCAGCAGTGCCACTTACATTCAATTACAATTACATACACAACATCGCCTCCGTGGTCTAGTGGTTCAGAGCTTCGCCCTCGACACGGAGGTCGTGGGTTCGATTTCCGCGTTGGATCAACAAAAAATGTTGTTTTCAAGTTTGGTTAGGCAATGCAGGCTGATCACCTGATTGTCTGACAAGAAAGAAGATCCATGCGTCGGATGGGCATGTAAAAAGTCGGTCCTGCGCCTGATCTTTCGCTAGTCGTGTCGGTTTACCGTCCCACTGGGTTATGAGAGTAAAAGGAAGAGAGAGTGCTTCTGTGTATTGCGCACACACTTGGGCACTATAAAATAATTCCTGCGTAGCTGGCTTGGTTTCAATGAAATTGGCTACCGACGCCGAAATCGGTGAGGGGAGCTATTATATACAACATAATAAGGTTATTAAGAAATCTTTGCCTAGGTGCCGCCTCACTATCGCAATACTTGAGCAGAATAAGTCAACGTCCAAGTTGGACTATTACTCTGAATTTTGTTAAAATTGCTGGACGCTCGCCTCAAGTAAGTATTCTTATTATCTGCCTATAATTGGTACGCGCAATGGGTAAGTATTATATTAGAAGGGATTAATAACATAGGATTTGCATTGCAGGGAAACAGAAATATGAAGGAAAAACGCTAGTAGAATTATAAGTTACATGATTACAAACAATCATAAAACGTTACTTGAATGTCCTCCAATGATCTTACTATTGATTACTATATCTCGCTAATCATATGTCACAGATTATTATGTAAAACGTAAACCAATAAATATCATGCATAATGGCAAATTTAAAAAAATAAACTTTTACTTCTTTTTTCACCCATCACAGCGTTTAAATTTTTCACGTTAAATTTTTCTCTATTCTAGTCGTTGAAGTATAAACCAGTATGCACGACCCGTGCTATTGTGGAAGGAATTTGGGGGTTCGTGCTATTGTTCCGTGCTAACATTCACTGAATTTTGCAGCATGTCACACTGACAAATAGATAACCGCTTTCCTAAATATAACTATAGTAAATAGTCGCGTACTGTTTTGACCTGGCATTTCAACCAATAACTATCGAATTAATAATACACGTGGACAAAGGGGTGTATAAGTAGCTAGTTTAAAATTATATAAAATTTTATGTATCCTATACAGGGTGTAAAAAGAGTAGTCACTGTAACTTTGGGATAGGATTATAGGACCAGGACTGATTCTAGAAATGAATTTATTTCATTATTTATTTTTTGAAAAAAAAATTTTTTTTTTCGCAATTTATTATTTTAATCGCAAGGCTGAACTGTTTGGGACAACGTTCTGCATTAAATTCTTAAATTTTATAATTTTTGCCCTAGTACGTATTGAACATCTTACGCGTGCTATTGACCTCTCAGCGTAATCAGCTGATCGCTGTGTTGTGCACGTTGTACAGTCGGCTGCACTAACATGGATACATCTACAAATTTGCAAAAATATGTCTACGTTAGTTTTTCAAAAATATCGTCACCTTATTGCATTCAAAGCGATGTAACCAGCAAAGTGTTTCAAAATTATGAATACATTATTTCCATAATGAAGTAAACAGCAGTATTTCAGTGAATAGTATGCACATTTAAATTCATAATTATGAATACGCGACAAATTTCAATAATATGTAAACATTGTTTACTTCATTACAATGTAAACATTAATTGTATCAATAATATGGATACACTTATAAAATTTTAGCATTTTTCACTTTTCTGCAAATATGTTTTAAATGCCACAAAAATGTACTCGTGGTATGTTTCAATAATATGTAAACATTGTTTACTTCATTACAATGTAAACATTAATTGTATCAATAATATGGATACACTTATAAAATTTTAGCATTTTTCACTTTTCTGCAAATATGTTTTAAATGCCACAAAAATGTACTCGTGGTATGTTCCAATAAGATGTATACATTCATTTTTTCTTTTTCTTTTCGCACAGCCGTAACTACAAATGGTAGAAACATGAAATTTGGACTACTGAATTCGTAAAAAATCCCTTTTTGCACCTCCGACAAAAACAGAGGGATTTTTCGAGTCTGTTTGTATGTCTGTCATCGTAGCTCCCAAACGGATGAACCGATTTTGATGTAGTTTTTTTTGTTTGAAAGCTGACGTGGTCATGTGAAAACACTAAAGCTATGATTCAACAAAATAAATTTGCTTACTGCTGAACAATTCGAGTATTACTTAAAAAATAATTTTACTTTTATGACTAGAAAAAGAAAAGAAAAGAATGATGAAGTTTATTACAGTCAATCAGGCATTTTACCTAAACATATATTTCCGAAACTATTTTTGTTAGGTTTTTACTTCTACCCTCAAACTATATCTATGATTTTTTAATATTATATTAATTTTGTTTATCATACAAAATGTTAGCTTGCGTGTCTGCAAACTACATAAACTTACACTATGATATAAGTTTGACGTTTATTTATGTATGTTCGTCTGTTTGCTTGTGGCATCGTAACTACTAAATAGATGGACCGATTTTGATATACTTTTTTAATTTTTATTCAAAGCTGACGAGATCGCAATAATTCGTCATCAGTTCATTCACTGTTTGACTATTCAGGGGCTAGTTAAAAAAATAATTTTGACCAAAAAAAAAACAAGAAAAGACAAGAATTATCCAATTTATTGCAATCGATCAGAAATTTTACGCGAACATAATATTATATTTCAGAGACTGTTTTTATCAGGTTTTTACTTCTACCCTCAAACTATACATAATATGATGATAACGAAACCAGAAATATTTAGTCACGAGTTTGTCCAAGAGAGTTAATTTACAGTCATCGTTCGCACTTCGCAATATTCTTTAAGTATTTTTTTTTTTTGGTTTGTTTTTTGTTTTTAAGTTTAGGTAATCCAAATGGAGTCATTTAAAACTACAATTTTTATTATTTTAAAATATGGGATGTTTTTCATGTTTGATGTTTGCCCGTGTTAGTTTATATTATTTATATTTACAATATTACTAATATAGAAGGATATTAACATTGTTTAGTTTTGATCATATTGTAGTTTGTGGGTAGACTATAAAAACCGATGAAAGTATCTTTGAAATATATACGTTCGCGTGTATCAGAGTTATACCTATTACACTAAAGAATATAATCAATATTCTAATGTATGTGTGATTTTTAAATAACCGTCAATAATAATACCCGTCAATATATCACCTCTATTATTTATAGAATTCATTATTGTACATATTGCAATGTAATGAAATTTTGACCAGCCTTTTCTGAAACACAAAATTAACGTTTACATTATAATGAAATAAACAATGGTTACATGCTACTGAAATTTGTCGCGTATTCATAATTATGAATTTAAGTGTGTATACTATTCACTGAAATACTGCTGTTTACTTCATTATGAAAATAATGTATTTATAATTTTGAAACACTTTGCTGGTTACATCGCTTTGAATGCAATAAGGTGACGATATTTTTGAAAATTAAACGTAGACATATTTTTGCAAATTTGTAGATGTATCCATGTTAGTGCAGCCGACTGTACATTGCCTATTGAAAATTTTAAAATTTTTGAATAGTGGATTAATAGCAAATGACTAGTACCAATGGATATATCTCTTGCCTGGTTATTACCCCACGAAGTTATAGTGACTGCTCATTTTAAACCCTGTATATTTCTTGTAAATTTACCTACTGTTTTCAAAATGTTTCCTTTGCCTGTGCAACTTATCATCATTGAAGTTGCTAGTGTCCAAAATGTTGAAAATTTGAGTTATAGCAGCTGTATCTTTTGATTGCGTTTGCTAAGCAGTTTTTTTTACCAGCTTCAAGGGACAGTGAGGTCTACTATTTAGTATGGATTTTAGCGTATTATGCGTTCCTGATAAAAAATATCTAAACAGACAGACGGGCAACTTAGTGATCTAATAAGGGTCACCAAGAAGCTATATTATAGCATTATAATAATATAATATAATATCTATGGACGCTTGATGTCTTCAATTGTTATTTATCAGAACGACCCAAGTGAATGCCGGTGAATGCCCCTGTCATAATCGGTCCAGCCTGTTCGGAGATCATTTGTTTGATGACGATGATAATAAAAAGTAGCCTAAGTTACTCCTTATAACTTTAGCTAGCTACCAGCGAAAGTCTCGTCAAAACTGGTCGAGCAGTTCCAGGGATTAGCCGGAACAAACAGACGTGCCGACAGACAGACAGACAAAAATATTTTAATAGCATTTTTGTTTTCAGTATCCTTTAAAATGTCATATTTATTTAGAAAAACGTTGCTCATTGAAAGTTACAAACACTTGAATTTTATTTATTTGTATTTTTTTTAATTTATTAAATCATTAAAAGAATTACATAAAAAAAACTTAATCTACACAGTGTAACATAAACCATTAGGTACAGTATGTAAAGATGTATAGATAATAAAACCTACCTACTTTGTTTACTATGTGGATACAATACTATGTTATACAACGTACTAATTGAAGCGAGATGACCATAGTTATAAATTCCCTTATGTCGTAATCTCTCATCTGCAAGGCCTTTTGATCCTGTCACGGCTCAAAGGCGGGATTCCGTTGGTGTTGTGGATTGAGACCCCAAATCCGCCGGAGCACCCTTATATTTTTATATATGATTTTATAATAATAGTATGTACTAGCGTGCTAGTTATGTAGGTAAATTTTTAGGTCATAATATAAGGTAAGTAGGTATTAAAGGTGCGAAAAATTGTGCTTACTTTAATTACATTCTGGTATTGTTATAATCTTATTTTTTGGTTTTAGAATAATATAAAAAACAAATTTTACTACATTATCTTTTCTCTAAATTTCACACGAGTGAAAAAAAATATAAAGGTTGGAAGTTTCATTAAATGTCGAAATAAAAATCATTATTTTTATTTGACATGGAGGGTTATGCATTGTAATTTTTATGAAATCTACTACATAAAAATAAGTAATCAGTATAAATTTCAGTTTATAATATTATAAAAAATCGTATCCAAGTCTGTAAGATAGGAAAGTATTTACTTTATCCAAGTACTCAATTATACATGCATACATCATAATATACAGGGCGTTTTGGGGATGAGAGTAGGCATTTTGCAGATGGTTAGGGTCGGTCTATGCGATCATTTTCTAGTATGGGAACTATAGTCCGATATATTTTTTTAAATACTCATCGAAATGTATGAAAGTCACTAAGATTTGTTTTATGATTATTTTCTTTTCACCACAATTTGATTGTTTTTGCTATCGGAATAGTTGTAAGACTTTTAATTCATCGTGGGTTATGTGTTTAAGTCGACAAATAATAAAAAAACTGTATTTAATATGAAACTGTGTCTATTTTTTAGCTTGATAACCCAAAAAGTGTAAAGTATTTAAAAAAGCAGTTTTTTGCTCTTAACTTAAAAACTAAAGGATATCGGACTATAGTTCCTATACTAGAAAATGATCGCATAGATAGACCCTATCCATCTGCAAAATGTTTACACTCATCCCCAAAACATCATGACGTAATATACTAAACATGGTACAATGTTTTATCAGTAAGAATGTAAGGGGTGTCTACTGGACCTGGGATCTCGGTCTATAGCTTGTAAGCCCGGATTGAGCATGGCGTGTCATGTAGCCACTACTAGTAGTACTAGTTAGGGGCTAGGGGCGAGTGTTTCGGAGACTAGTAAATCACAGTGTAGGTACCTAGAATATAGGTTCTAGGTTTTAGGTTAGGTGTTGCAAAAGTCCTCATAGAAGTACTAGTTATTATCGATGTCATCATTATCATCATTTTAGCTATGACGTCCACGACTGGATATTATGACAATAATAATAATATCTATGGACGCTTCACACCACGTCAATATGGCCCCGTGCTAAGTATCCGAATACCTTGTGTCACATGTACCAGACAACGCAAATATATTTAATACTTCTATACTATAAACAATATATTTAAGATGTTATTATTTTGTACGCAAATTTAATACACATCCATGACCCAGGAACAGAAAAAACTTTTTGTTTCTTCGGCGGGATTCGAACCCGCTATCTCGCTCGAGCACCAACGCGCTCAACATCCCGAAAGATGTTCCCGGAAATGTTATGATATTTGTTCGCGATATTTGTACTTTTTCGGATATAGAAAATAGCGGCAAAGATGAGACATTAGCGGACAACAGAGACTCTAATTAGATCCAATGTTTCTCAGGCAGATAACCACCCCATAAGACTAAGTTTATTCATATCCAATTCCCCAAATTATAGAACCCATGGAGAATCTGTTTGTCAAAAACAAAACGAGAACCATATGATAGAAGTGCATCCTCAGCATCTTCTTTCTATTCAAAAATTTTTAATGTTTTTTGGCAATGAATTACATATTTGCGATGGTTGCCGACTAAAGTTACTAATACGCCACGCGTACACTTTGATATGGCCTTATCAAACGGTTGTTTTAAACGCATTTACAACCCAGAGAAGAAGTGGATTGATCATTTACGTTTTCGACGAAACATAGCCAGACATTTTATCTGAAAGGACGAGCAGCGTGGCCTCAAAGACAATTTCTTTGGGGACGCTCTGCTTGCCTTTGGACATCTAAACTAGGTGGTTTGCAACTGAACGGTGCCGACCGTTCCTGGGAAGCTACCGAAACGAGTTCGCTGTGTAATTGGGCCCAATTTGAGCTCCTAGGGATAGAAATAGTCCAAGAAAATATTGTGCATGGAAAAAATACATGTTTAAAAAATTACACCCTAAAGTGGCCAGTGTGCCAATTTGGGTACACCCCTATAAAAACCGAAATAAAATAAAATATATATTTTTTTCATGTTCTCATATTTTTTTAAGTCCTTATTTTAATTAAAGCAAAAAAGTTTTAAGTTAATACTTGTAGTTTTCCTTTGACCATTAATGGGTTAAATTAAAATTTTTACAAACCCATCCATGATTTCTGTGATTGTGGCCGTTTTTAGGCTTATTCCCGACACAATCGATATCGAATCAGTTCGATTTCAACGGTTTTTGATGTTTTATTTTGGTGGATTACTTTGAAACTAACCAGGCTATAGAAAATCGTTAGATCGTAACTTTTTGTACTCCCGACCATATCAATCGCATGAGAATCAACATAAACAACGTCAATTTATTCGGGAGTACGCGGCACGATCGAATCTGAATCTAAGGTATGCCTTACTTATATTTTTTATTTGACGACCTCTAAAGCGCAGTGGTTGAGCGCGTTGGTGTTCGAACGGGAGGTCGCAGGTTCAAATCCTGCCGAAGGTACAAAAAGTTTTTTGTGTTCTGGGTCATGGATATGTATTAAATTTGTGTGTAAAAATCTTAAATATGTTTATAGTTGTCTGGTACCTGTAACACAAATTCTTCGGATACTTAGTATGGGGCTAGATTTACGTGGTGTGAAGCGTCCATAGATATTATTATAGTGTTTAAGTGTATGAGGTCAGGCAAATCAAATCAAGGCAGGATCAGGCGAAGCACCTACTTCTCTAAAATCCTATCTTGCACATCATCATTTTTATCAGGCAAATCGGAAGCTTGTAGACCAGCCTAAAAGTGGGGAGTGTTTACAGTGATAATATTGATGAATCGATGTCTCCGGAGGCACGCGCGCTCGTTAATTACTGTTGAATTACATACATGCATGATCCAAACATACATGCAAACAAATACCTACACACACTCATGTGAATTTGACGACCTCCGTAGCGCAGTGGTTGAGCACGTTGGTGCTAAACCAGAGGTCGCAGGTTCGAATCCCGCCGAGGGAACAAAAAATTTTTCAAATGTTCCTGGGTCATGGATGTGTATTAAATTCGTGTATAATATAATAAAAATCTTAAATTTGTGTATAGTATAAAAGTATTAAATATATTTCCGTTGTCTGGTACCTGTAACACAAGTTCTTCGGATACTTAGCACGGGGCCAGATTGACCTGGTGTGAAGCGTCCATAGATATTATTATTATTATTTACGACAACATTAAGACAGACTTGTCTCACATAGACAGGTATGTCTAAAGACACCGAAACGTAACCTACAACTTTAACCCTTAACCACTGACGTGCAATTATGTTACATTACCACTGACGTACGTATGAGATACGTATGTAATTTTGAACGCCTTCTGACGTGTCAATAAAGTTTTATTCTGGTGACAATTATTGCTGTCTATTTATTTGGATACTTTTGAACGACATAAAGATATTTTAAAAAATGTAACAATTATTATAAACAAATTTTTATTTATCAAAAACCTTCGTGACTTACAAAGTAGGATAGACTTTTTTATAAAATTAACAAAAAATTATTTTTTAACCATAGGAACTTTCTTTATGGCTTGAATTAATTGTCAAGAATTATATTAATTAGAAAAAAATC
Source organism: Celastrina argiolus (assembly GCA_905187575.2). Classification (NCBI taxonomy): domain Eukaryota; kingdom Metazoa; phylum Arthropoda; class Insecta; order Lepidoptera; family Lycaenidae; genus Celastrina; species Celastrina argiolus. The sequence goes on from LR994589.1 coordinate 12,325,917, forward strand.
ACAATCACCACAAATTTAGTAATAAGGTACTTTTTAACAACAGTTATTGTTCACTCTAACCAGGTGGCTCAGTTTCATGACAGACTTGAACGTCAGTTAGCATTACTTGACTAGAAAAATGTGACAGTGGAATATCCTTTTCAGAATCAGAGCTACAATAAGGAACCTCTTCGACATTGATATTCTCGTTTTCGGGAGACACATCACAATCCGATTGAATGTAATCATTTTCATCTGCCGATGATTCGTCAGATTCAAGAAGCCATGATTCAATTTGTACGTCGTTTATGGCAATATTCTATTGAGCTAGTCTTTTTTTAGACGTCTCTTTTTTAGGCTCTGAAGATGAATAATACCGCTTACGGTTCATTTTTATATACAAGCAAACAATTATTATTTAAAAAAGTAAAAAAATAATTATTAAAAAAAGTCACACTAACACTGACGCTACGTACAACATACGTCAGGTCGTCGAAATCACCTGCTTGCAGATGTGCACTGAGTCCGCTCTCCCCCGCTGCCGACGCGTCTCTGGCAACTAGGAAGGTACCAAAAAGGATGTGCGGAAACTCCCGTGCAAATTTGAGTTTTTATAATAAATACAATCATAATGTCAGAGAGTCGAGTACCAAGTCCAAAACCGGAAGCCATGTTGGGCGAAGACGACGCTATGGATTGTCTTTGTCCACCACCTCCTACTACGTCTGGACCTAATACACGGTCAAAAAAGGTGATAACTAAAACTCCTTGCTGTATCCATCCACGTGCAGAAGAAAATGATACAATTCCCACAGGCGTTCTTTTTAAATTCATAAAACCCTTTGATGGGTCCCGCGAAAAACTCCAACCATTCATTACAAACTGCGACAACGCGATTAGTTTAGGTAATGAAAGCCAGAAAAACATAATATTTAAATTCATCCAATCTCAGTTAGAAGCAAAAGCAGAAACAGCAGTGTCCATAAAAGAATTCAATAACTGGCCCCAATTAAGAGAATTTTTACAGACACAATTTGGGGAGAAAAAGCATTATACACATTTGTTAGCTGAATTACAAAATTGTAAGCAGCTACCCAATGAACCAATACACCAGTATTCATTAAAAATTGAAACATCGCTTTCTAAATTATTAACAGAAATTTCAATTGCAAGTAAATCAAAAAAAGAACTTCCAGGCAGAGTAGCTTCCATGGAAGATTTAGCATTGCATACATTTCTATTAGGACTTAAACCAGGTATATCCAACATGGTTAGGTGTAGGGATCCTCAAAACCTAAATGAGGCCATAAATCTGGCATTAAGCGAGGAAAAAATTCAAAATATGCTATTTCAAAAGAAAATCCCTACGCCGCCAGTACCCCAAAACAATTTCCAACAACCTAGGCAGATTCAACGTTTTCGCCCTCCTATGCCTCAAACAACCTTTTGCAGATACTGTAAAAATCCAGGCCATACAATTGAAAACTGTCGCAAACGAGAGTTTAATAATAATAAATTTCGAGTTAACCAAGAAACTAGCAACCCAAGGATTAGACAAATTCAATATAACACCAATTATATTGGTGAAGAGTCACAAGATCCTTGCAGTATCCAAATGCCAATAGTAGAGGGCTATGACACAATTGATACACAAAAAAACTAAACACTGTCCCGTTACGGTGTCGGACGGGGCAACATATGTTACCAGACACCATAATAATCATTCATCAATCAATCTCCTAAATCCAAAATTCCAGTCGCTGAATCTACAAAATCTACTAAATCCACTGAATCTCCTAAATCCAAAATTCCAGTCGCTGAATCTACCAAATCTACTAAATCCACTGAATCTCCTAAATCCAAAATTCCAGTCGCTGAATCTACTAAATCTACTAGATCCACTGAATCTCCTACATCAAAAATTCCAGTCGCTGAATCTACTAAATCTACTAAATCCACGAATTCTCCTAAATCAAAAATTCCAGTCGCTGAATCTACTATATCCACTGAACCTCCTAAATCAAAAATTCCAGTCGCTGAATCCACTAAATCCACCGAATTTCCTAAATCCAAAATTCCATTCATTAAATCTACCAAACCTACTAAATCCATGAAATACCTTAAATCTACATTAAAAAATACCGAATCCGCTGAATCTCTTGAATCCACTGAATTTCCTAAATTTACCAAAAATATTGTAAATAACACAGAATCAAATATATTCGAAATATCAAATAATCCTACAAAAACTTTATTACCTCATGTGTTAGTCGAAACATCTGTATCAGACATCCCGCTAAATTTGCTCGTCGACTCAGGCTCCTCAGTAAGTCTAATAAAACAATCCTGTTTGTCTCAGAAACCTAAATTGGAAAAAGAATTTATCAACATAAAAGGCATTGACTCCTCAGTTGAGTCAATCCAAACTGAAGGTCATTTCAAACTAAAAATTAAATTACCAAAATCCTTTACATCTCATAAATTTCATGTTATAAATAAAATCAACTTACCTTACGATGGTATAATAGGATCCGATATGTTAAATGATAATAATTGCAGTATTAACTATAATAAAAATTTATTATACATCAAAGATACATCCTTACAACTACATTTCTTTAAACCTGCTTATATTATACCTCCTAGAACTGAAATGGTTATTGAATGTTCAGTTAAGAATCCTCAATTAATGGAAGGTCTTATCCTTGATCAACATCTAAGCGAAACTTTATATGTATCTAATTGCTTAACAAAGGTAAAAGAAAATAAAAGAATAAATTTAACCATTCTTAACTCCTCTGAGGAACCGGTTACCCTTAAATCTGACCTTCAACTTACCTTGTATCCTATTGACTACGCATCTCAATCTCATCAAATTAACTACTCTAACAAACCCTGTTTAGATAAAACCACTGAGGTTTTAAAACTACTCCGTGTCTCACACTTAAACAACGAAGAATACAATGTTCTTTGTGACACATGTTCCAAATATTCCGACGTTTTCCATTTGCCTAGTGACATACTTACATCAACTGATGTTATCCAACATGAAATCCGTACCTCTTCCGACCAACCCATAAACGTCAAATCTTATAGATTTCCTGAAGTACACAAACAAGAGGTAAATTCACAAATCAAGAAAATGCTTGAACAAGAAATCATCCAACCGTCTCTATCCCCATGGTCCTCACCAATTTGGATAGTACCAAAGAAAACCGACGCTTCAGGTCAAAGAAAATGGAGAATAGTAGTCGATTACCGTCGCCTCAACGACATTACTATAGGTGAAACTTATCCTATTCCTAACATAACTGAAATTCTTGACCAACTAGGAAACTCAAAATACTTTTCTACTCTCGATCTGGCGTCCGGGTTTCACCAAATCAATATGTCGACAGAAGATGCATGCAAAACCGCGTTTAGTGTCCCACAAGGTCACTTTGAATTTACTAGGATGCCATTCGGGCTAAAGAATGCACCAGCGACTTTCCAACGTCTAATGAATAAAGTCCTTACTGGCCTTCAAGGAGAACGCTGTTTTGTTTACATTGACGACATCGTCATATATTCTCCTGATCTATCCACTCATATACAAAACCTAACTGCCGTTTTTGAAAGACTCCGCTCCTTTAATCTCAAGCTACAGCCAGATAAGTGTGAGTTTTTGAGAAAGGAAGTTGGCTATTTAGGGCATATTATCTCAGAAAATGGACTTAAGCCGGATCCAAACAAAGTAAAAGCTGTTCAAGAATTTCCAATCCCTAAATGTCCTAAAGATATCAAATCCTTTTTAGGCCTCATATCCTATTACAGACGATTTATTCCTGACTTTTCTAAAACTTCAAAGCCGCTTACATCACTCCTCAAAAAAGATATTCCTTTTAACTGGACCAATGAACATCAACTATCCTTTGAAACTCTAAAAAATAAACTCTTAACTGCCCCTGTCCTCGCATATCCAGATTTTACAAAACCCTTTAACCTTACCTGCGACGCCTCTAATTATGCTATATCTTCTATTCTATCCCAAGGTCCTGTTGGTAGAGATCATCCAATAGCCTATTCATCAAGAACTCTTAATAAATGCGAAACCAACTATAGTACAACAGAAAAGGAACTGTTAGCCATAGTTTGGGGTTGCAAAACATTCAGACCATATTTGTTTGGACGCAAATTTACTATTGTAACTGACCACCGTCCATTGAAGTGGTTGTTTAATCATACCGATCCAAGTAGCAAAATGCAACGATGGCGTCTCCAACTTTTAGAATACGAATATGATATCGTGTACCAAAAAGGAAAATTAAATTCAGCAGCCGACGCACTTTCTCGCTATCCCGTTAATCCTATATTACCAGAAAACAACCTACCCTTAAATCCTGAAAATCAAGAAATTGATCCAAATACACTAGACCGAGATTTAATGGACTTGCTTATTTCCCCATCATCCTTTGATCCTGAAGAGCTTATAACACCCGCGGACCTCAACATAGAAGAGGATGAGTTTCTAGAATTAGAACCTAGTTCTAGCCTACAACTCCCAGAGCCTGACTTACATACTCCTCCTCCACTGAATCTAAGTCCATTGCCTCCTCGGGAACCTGAAATAATAAATAATCCAGATATACCTGAAATCCCGACTCTTCCATCACCTATATCTTCACCTTCTACCTCTTCTGGTCCAGTTTCTCCTTCAATTATCCCGCAGCTAAGTCAACCTGAAAAAAATAAAAATGATGATTCCTATTCTAAATTCCTACGGTTAAAAAATGATTCTAACAACACGCGTATAATACAGCATAATGAGGATCCACTCAAAGGACCCCATAAACTAATAATAATCCCGACATCAATAGATATGGATGAATCCATACCACATGTACAAGAAATTATTAATAACTGTCCTGCACCAGTACGTGACGACTTTGAAAAATTAGAAAGAACATTATTCGAATACTTACCGCTAGAAAATAATAATAAAACTTACCTTTTCCTCTTCACAAAAGTTCACCATTTCGATACTTGCACTTACCCTGATATATTTAAGTCACTTAAAACCTTAAGAGATCAGATAATTTTGAATTATCCAACTGTTAATGATGTTAGCATCACAGATTTCCGAAATCCATTTGACAGACTTTCATTCGTCATAATATTTAATATGCTTAGTTATATCTTTGATGGAACAAATATCTCCATCCATGTTTACCACAATAATATAATTTATCCCGTTCCATCTGAAATAAAACAAATTCTTAAAGAAAATCACGATATTCCTATTGCCGGTCATTTAGGAATTAACAGAATGTTTAGTCGTATCAAAGAAAAGTATCTCTGGAAAAATATGCGTAGTGACATTGAAGCCTACATAAAAAGTTGCCCTTCGTGTCAAACTAATAAAGCTCTACGCAAGATCAACCGCGCTCCTATGATTATAACATCTACTTCAACAGCACCTTTCGAGAGGCTAGCTATTGACGTGGTAGGACCTCTTCCTGAATCAGGCACAGCAAAATTAAAATACATTCTGACAATGCAAGATGATCTCACCAAATTCAGCTTAGCTTATCCAATGCGCAGCATTACTGCTGAAGAAACTAGTGAGTGTCTCGTGCATTGCATGTCTTTATTCGGAATTCCAAAACGTATACTTACAGATCAGGGAACAAATTTCACTGCAGATCTATTTAATAAAACATGTGAATTATTTAAAATCAAACATTTGTTCTCATCCCCATATCACCCTCAAACTCAAGGTGCCTTAGAAAGGTCACACTCTACTTTGAAAGAATATCTTAAATCATATATTAATGAAAATCAAAATAATTGGCCGCGGTATGTATATACAGCTATATTAGCGTATAACACCGCCATACACTCAACTACACACTACTCACCCTATGAGTTATTGTTCGGACACAAACCATACATTCCAACATCAGTATACGATGATGTTTCATCCACAACCTACCCCGAATATGTTAAGATGCTGCAACATCGCATGAAATACTCTCGTGAAAATGCACTTGAGTATATCATGAAATCGAAACAAACATCAAAACAATATTATGATTCACGTACTCGCCCAATAGAATATAAAATAGGTGATTACGTTTATTCAAAGAACCATTTAAGACTAAGAAAGGCTCTTTCACCTATATGGAAAGGGCCCTACAAAGTAGTTAAAATTCACGGAAACCACACCTTATCCTTGTTAATAAATAGACGTCATGTGAGGCATCATTTTGATGAAGTCAAACCCGCTGACGTCCAAGGTCCAACATTAACTCCAACAGCAAGCAACAATCCCTTAGAATAATAATCATAAACTCATTAAGATAGTAATATAATTTTAAATTTAATTGCAGCACATGGGCTACGGATAGCCGAGATTATGTTAAGGAAATCAAATCAAGCCCTGGTATATACTTCGACCCAATTGGACAAGTTAAAATAAGAACTGGATACCTCGACGTGGTGACTCCTCGTGATATATCATTCATAGAACCCCATATAAAAAACCTCAACTCTGTATTAGGTACTTTACGCTTCACCTGTAACCACATAGAAATACAAAATAAAATAAATTTAAAATGCTCCAATATATTAGAACCGTTAACTATCAGATACAATGATTTAATTTCCGATTATTCATCCATATCTCACCTGACCAGTAATAGAGCCAGACGAGGAGCATGGTTTGGTGGTGTTGGAACTCTCTCCAAAACCATATTCGGAACCTTAGACGAGGACGATGCTATAAAATATGATAACGCAGTTCAAACTATTCAAAATGATCAGAAACAGTTAAGTTCTCTATTAAAAGAAAACATTCTAATCACAACATCTACCTTAACAGCGTTTAACTATACACTACATAAGGTTAAAACTAATGAAGAAAATCTAATCCAAGCTATTGACAATCTTGCAGTTAAATTAAGAAACACATCCGCAACTATTAACGAGCTATATTTAAAAACTGAGATAAATTCAATTTTGAATAGTTTGGAAGCAGCAATGTTAACATTGTCATTTCAACTAGAAGACATAATAAATGCAATAATGTTTAGCAGTCAAAATATCATACATCCGGCCATTTTATCTCCAACTGTACTGTACCAGGAATTGCTTGTTATTTATAGATATTTGCCTGGAGTTATGAAACTTCCTGTTAACATAGAATTAAGTAATATGTTTAAGTTAATTAATGTGTCTAGAGTTATAAGTTTCAGTTTAAATAATAAAATTACATTTGTTTTAAGAATACCATTAGTATCACCAAGTGTATATGATCTGTATCACAGCATGGCATTACCTATTCCCCATTATAATGTTGAACCCAATCAATTTAGTTATATTATCCCTACAAATAAATATATTGCTATTGATAACTCTAAATCAGAATATTGTGTACTAGAGTTACTCCACATGTGCGAAATAATAGATCAAAGCTCTTACGTGTGCGGCATAACAACAGTGTATTCCACTACGGCCAACCCAAATTGTGAAAGTGAACTTATAACTAAAGTGATAAAAAGTGTACCGCATCAATGTAAAACTGATTTTATCGAAGGAAATTTAGATGTATGGAAAGAAATTTCAAATAATAATTGGATTTTTGTACAAACCCAATCTAATAAACTATATATAGAATGTATAAATCAAACTACACTGAACTTAAATATAATTGGTACAGGTATTCTCTCTCTACCAACAACATGTTCCGCTTATTGTAAAAGTACCAAATTAATATCAAACTCTAATGTTATAAAGATAAATTCAGTGGTAGTTCAACCTGATTTTAATATAATTAACGATTCATGCTGTGTTCTGGATAATTTAGAAATAACCAAAAGTAATGAGCCCCTTATCAATTATGAAAATATAGATTTAGATTCATTTACTTTAGAAACCAAAACAAAACTAAAATCATTAACACAAGAAGCAGACAAAATAATTAACAAACATCAAATAATTAGATACGAGACTCATTACTCAGTTATTACCTTAATATTAGTCATTGTTGTTATATGCTGTGTTGTCTTCAGATTGTATCTCTTAATAAAAAAGCACAACCGTCAATCCCATCTTCTGTCTCCAATAACCGTTAACTTACCAAATCCATCAGAAACTCCAAATACAAACCTCAGTCCTACTCCCAAATGCAGACTCCATCCTCTCAAAATTCCTATTCCTGTAAATTCTAACCTAAATCCTATTCCCCAATCTAACCAAACTTCGGAAACTAACCCCGAAGTTTAGTCTTGGCCGGGGAGGTGTTATATCTTTCCGCTGTTCCCTATAGTCCTTACCTAAGTCATATCCATATTCCTTCCATTGTAGTCAGCAATCCTATTCCCCTTATATAAACATCCTCCACCGTCCCAAGTCAGTCTCATTCCATTCCAAATCCAAGACGGTTGTGTGCCGTATTTCTAATTCGTGTTTTAATTCATATTTTATTCTAAGTGCTATTTCTAGTTTAATAATAAAATCCTTTTTTAAAAAGGGCTTTCGAAAGGGCCCTATAACAGTACGTCAGTGGTTAAGGGTTAAGACAGTTTTGACTATACAAGTTGTAAAATTATATTACTTTAGGGTGCGTATGTGCCTACTAAGTAGAGGCCTACCATCCCATACAAACAATTTTCAACTCCTTAATTAAGAAGAAGATACGAAACAAAATTAGTAATTAGTATTTTCCAAAAGTGGCGCTAGATGGCGGTTTCTGGAATGTGCCTGGATATCGAAGAAAACAGTCGAATTGCCAGTATTAGCGTGATACCATTTTCTTGTTTCGTGTCTCTGTTATATATCTACTTTGTGGTAGAGACTACTGAAAAGGTACCAGCGCTGAAAGACTTACTTTTGACTTTCATGTTTCTATGATAAATGCCCCAACATAAATTTGCCCATACAATAATTTAAAAAACCTCCTCCTTTTTTGGAAGTCTGTTAAAAAAGGTAATTTTTTCAGTGCTGGTACTTTCACGGTTAACTCTGTACATGGGACCCATACACACCCTACAGTATTATCACTTATTAATATTACAACCTGTATATGTTATATACAGGTTGGTTCACGGTTTATATATTAAGCCGATTATAGTGTGAAGAGAAAGACGCGTAGAGTATTTTATGTTTTGGTACCTCATATAAATTACTTACCACTCAAAACACAAACACACTTATGATAAACTAGCTGTGCCCGCGACTTCGTACGCGTGGAAAAGTGATTTAGGGCACTTTAGTATTTTTAAATATATTTTTAGTTTATTGGCGCAACCGCTGAGAACTTTCGCTAATAGGTACTTCCCAGTGCATCCCAGTGTTGATCCCGATCCAGCAAGACACGTACCCGGCAAGCCTCTTGGTATGCAGGGTATAATAATAATATATTACTATCCTTTCGGAGCTCGGCAAAAGAAGTAGGCCTTCGAACAATATGTAGAAGTCAGCAAAGGTATTCGAAGTTAGGATAATATTATTCGAATGCACCGTATAGACCCAGACAATTTTTCACGTTAATTTAGTAAAGTATTTAACTTCGATGTCCGTCTGTCTGTCTGGGTGTCAAAACTTTAACAAGTGTAGGTATCAAGCTAAAAATCATATTAAAAACTCAGCTCTACTGTCCCTTCTGGCTGTGAAAAGAAACAGGCATCTTGGCCACATCTACCCAAAGATTCAGCCGTTTATATCGCTAATTTTCGCAATTTTTTTTTTTTTTTTTTCTTTATTTATTTAGGCTTGTGTCGAGACCGATTTCGCAATTTTCGACACGCCAAAGGGAACCAAAACCTAAAGGGTACTTCCCGGGAATAGAAATTTGATATGAAGCAACATCTTAATGCACTATTAAAATGTTGCTTCATATCAAATTTAAACGACATAGGATAAATTGCGAAACCATAAAAATATTTTCAATTTTTTCAACTTATTACCGTTTTTGTCATTAATGTTTTGAAGTATTATTAAATTTAAACTTATATTGCAATTACTAAGGTCTTTAAAACGGAACTCTCGGTTAGACATGGGCGCAGCGGCACGCCCCGCCGAGGATCCAGCAGGCTTACTCTCGACACAACTGAGAATCGAATCAGTTCGATCTTAACGGTTTTTGGTGTTTTATTTGGTAGATTACTTTGAAATTAATTAGGTTAAAGAAAACCGTTAGAACGTAACTTTTTGTACAACAGACCATATCAATCGACAGAGAATAAAAATAAACAAACGTCAATTTCTTCGGGAGTATGCGGCACGATCGACTCTGAATTAAAATCGAATCAGTTTGGAGAGTTAGGCCCCAGCTCGGCGCGCCGCGCCGATCGGCTTTAGTAGCGTTTTTTATAACCTACCCTAAGATTAAAAATAATAATAATATAAATAAATGAAATTTTGTTTTAAACAAAATATAAAATAAAAAAAGAATAAATTTGAATGCTTGAAGCAGCGCGGTTCCCGCCGCGCTTCATACAAACGTCCAGTATTTTTTTTATTGTCATATATCTTCAAATCAAAGCGACATCTATATAAATTCATACTACCGGTACTGCCTGTTAGCACATTTTAATAGTATTTTTTACCCAGCAGTGGGGTGGAGTTCCTTTGGTTGACCTTCGCCAAAATTCCTACCTACCAGCATCTGATACCTACACTACACCCCGACTCGGATGTAAGACGTCACGCATCAGCCTGTATCGCGCGGCGCCGCGGCCCGCGATGCGGCGCGGCGGTCGAATCACGGCGAAACGATTTTAATTTTGCTATATTATCTCCTAAACTATTAATTATACTTGCTAGGTATAAAGGGCAAATATAGTCTTCATGAAATTCTTAAGCCAACTAACGTATTAAAAATGATGAGGATTAATACCGTGATGGTATAAATAGTTTACCAAAAACCGCTTAACTGCCCGTTTTTTTAGATTATCGCGAAAGGCTTTCTTTTAATAATACAGTTAATTAAGTTGATTTATACAATAAATGATAATTTATTTCAATTTGTGAAGCAAGTTCAAAAATAAAATTTTTATATTATTATGACACTGTGGAAACACTCTTCTCAGAAAAAAAAATCTGTTAGGTACTTATTTCAAGTTCCAATCTACTTTAGTGCCACATTCTATTGCTTCGCGTCACTGTGTAAGCGATCCCCCCGCGCCCCCCGCATGAACCGTTCGTCCGCAGCCCGCGCGCGCGAAATTCCTCCGACTTGCTTCCAATTTATCGTCACTGCTCGGCTCCTATGTATCGTAGCGTTATGTTATATAGCCTATAACCTGCCCAGGAATATGGGCTACAATCGTACCAAGTTTGGTTAAAATCCCTTCAGTAGTTTTTGTTCCTATCGCGCACATACAGACAGACAGTCAGACAGACAGACAGACAAAAATTTTACTAATTGCATTTTTGGCATCAGTATCGATCGCCAATCATCCTCCAATATGTATTTTGAAAAAATATTCAATGTACAGAATTGACCTCTCTACAGTTTTATTATAAGTATAGAAGATATAGATAAGAAGTCCTATAATTATGATGCCTACCTACGGTTATCAGTATTTGATTCTCGTTCCAAAAATAATATAATAATGTGAAACAAAACGTCATAAGGACATTCTAAAAGTGTTAATTACCTACATGGAAATAAAAATATTTGAGTTTTTACTCCTTGAATACCCATTTATGTTATTTTATGAAAAAATGTCAATAGATTCTTAATAATGGCTTCTATAATATGATACTTTTTAGTAAATTGTTATGAATGGTAGATTCAAACTTGGAATACATAAATATAATCATATTAATGATTTTTCAATCGTCAGATAACTTTTACCTGAGGTATAAATATGAGACTGACAGATTTTGCATGAAACAAATGTCAGTCACATTCGATAGATAAAAGATTTGCGACGATTGAAAAATCAGCTGTATGTCCTAAGCGCGATCAATAAAAATATAATAGTAGATCTGAATAAGTGAATGCTTCACTGCTTCAAGTTATCTATAGATCTCCCAGATGTCCAAAATACTTTATTCAGAGGCTGAGTGCGAGTCCCCACTCACCAAGAAGTTTATTACAGCGCCTCTAGTGGCATACAATAGTAACTAATCGATACAAATTGTATTAAACTTTTTCACGGTAAGCAGTGACACAATTCACACTCAGCACACAGGTGTATCAGATCTGCCGAAGCACTTGGACAGTCTCCAACTTGGCGACTCCTCACATGGACAGCGTCGTTAGTGAACTGGGTTAAGAATGAGTGAGATAACTTACATTTGGATCATAAAAAGATTATTTAGATAATCTATATTTATAGCAGTGGCGAGGAGTTCCTATTTTAACTCAATTTACGTTTCCCGCGCTAACATTATGAGTATGAAGTTGCGGGAAAGATCTAGTTGCTGTTTTATTAAAACACTAGCTGACCTTCGGCTTCGTTGATCATGGAAACCGTGTTAACCTTCCCGGGACTTTCACGAATACTTAAAGACCAAAAATAGCCGAACCAGTTTAGCTGATCTCGAGTTTTAGCGAGACTAACGAACAGCAATTGAATTTTATATAGCCTGTGTTACTCATGTAGCTGTCTAATGAAAAAAGAGTTATTAAAATCGGTCCAGTACTTTTTGAGTTAAGCCGTTACATACAAAAATACAAATCTTTCCTGTTTATAATATTAGTGTAGATAACATCATATAGTAACTTTTTTTAATTAGTCTATTCCATCAAGCTAAGTAAAAACTAATCATGTCTGAAAATGAATACTGTTTTGGAGTTAATATAAATGTATTTTAGCTTAATTAATTTCAACTTCTTTCATTGCGGTGCCAGACATTTTTGTCCAGATTAAAATATGACAAACGTAAACTAAAACCTGTGGTACGAGTACCTACTTATCTACTTATATTTTTAAATAGAACCATATTAACAGTTGTGAATAAAATATACAGGCTTGATCCAACCTACATTTTAAATATAGTAAATGTATCTTATTATCACGGGTAAAATTAAGTAAACGGGAAAAAATATTTCCACGACAACAGCTATAAAGTTGACTTTTGAATTAAGTTACCTAGCGACATCTATCAATAAAGTGTAGAACTAAACAGCTTCTACTCTTTGCCGCTAGATGGCGGGACAAGTACATGCGCAGGGACTTTTTAAAATTGTATTTTCTATACAATAATAATAATTATTAAGCGTTGCAAGTTTTTTTTCTAACCTTTTTTTCAATAAGAAAACGTTGTGTGTGGCGTGATATTATTATTCCATCTATAACTATGTAGCTTAATGAAAGCTGTTAATAAAAATGGTAAGAAAGGAATATTTTCCTTTAGCTTAATAGATAATATTGGAACGGGAAGGTATAAAGTACTGTATAATATTTCATATTGATATTATTTGGTATGAGTCCCAGACTTTAGTTTTAATAACAAATAAATTATTTGCACTGACATTCTATTCGATTATAGCCAACAGCCGAGGCCAGAACAATCATTGACGTTTTCAATTGTTAAAATGTAATAAGATATTGAAATTAATAAACTAACTACATATTATACGGTATGAAATAATAGCGCCCTATACACACACAGTTTGGACTGCGAGACATAGCACGCGACATTCCAACCCGCAACAAACGTATTTAAAAAATGATAACTATGCTAACAATCCGATATGACATGTTGATGACAGCATATTTCTCAACTACATTTTTCCCGCTACTTCGTACGCGTAAAATTAAATCCCGCTGGAACCGAACGTTTTTCTGGGGTAAAAAGTAGCCTGTGAGTTAACCCAGAATGTATACTACTACCATACCAAATGTCATCAAAATCCGTTAAGTAATTTTTGAACTTCGCATTTATAATATTATTTGAATTTTCACAAGGGCCGATTTTTCAATCGTCACATAACTTTTATCTAAGGAATAAATATGTGACTGACAGATTTTGTATGGAACAAATTTCAGTCACATAAACATGAATAAACATTCAACAGATAAAAGTTATCTGACGATTGAAAAATCGGCCCTTAATATTATAGGTCGCATTACAAACCGATCGATCCGCAGTCCTAAGCGTAGGTACCAAAACTACCGATCCCTTCGCGGTTTGGAACTAAATCCGAACTGTATGTGTGCAGAGCGTTAATAAGTATCAATATTAACAAGATTGAAATAATGCGTTTTCCAGTATGGTAATAAAGTGATAAACTTTTATGACTACTTACAAAGCAATTTTATAAAATAAATAGATGTTAGGAGATTGTAGGCCTCCTTATCTACATTTTAGCAAAGACGAACTTGTTTTACCTGTTTAGATTATTATAATACAATTATAATATTCAATCATAAAACATTTTTTCTAGTTTTAAACTAATTTACAAAAAATACAAAATGGCGTCCCGCGTCCGTTCGCGTCTTTCGCGGTAAGTTCCAAATTTAAACAGCGTTTTTTTAAATTGAATGACAAAGGATTGCAGACTCGATCAGCCACTTTTTTCTAGCAATCTGAAAACCTGTCCTTTATAAATATTTAATCTGTGTTTTGCCATCGGCCGATACAAGATTGAAGAATGTTATCGTCCAACGCCATACTAATTGTGTCCAAAAAGTAATGAATGTGTTTATTATTGTTGACTCGAATGTGAAAGAAATGCCTGATGATAATATTATTAATTGTTAATTAAATTATTGTTTTCAACTCTTTTTGTTATAATTATTGAAACTATTAATGTCATTTACAGGTAAAGACCAGATGAGCTTTACGTAGTATGTAGGTATTCCAGTGACCCCTATTTCTGTATGGATAGACATACTAAATACTTAACTTCATTAACATTGAACTTTCATACAAAGTACTATCCCCCGTCTTAACGCCTCCGTGGTCTAGTGGTACAGAGCTTCGCTCTCGACCCGGAGGTCGTGGGTTCGATTCCCGCGTTGGAACAACAAAAAATGTTGTTTTTAAGTTTGGTTAGGACAATGCAGGCTGATCACCTGATTGTCTGACAAGAAAAATGATCCATGCGTCGGATGGGCATGTAAAAAGTCGGTCCTGCGCCTATTCTTTTTTACCGTCCCACTGGGTTATGAGAGTAAAAAGAAGAGAGAGTGCTTTTGTGTATTGCGCACACACTTGGGCACTATAAAATAACTTCTGTGTAGCTGGCCTGGTTTCAATGAAATCGGCTACCGACGCCAAAATAGATGAGGGGAGCTATTATTATTTTAGTATCCCCCGTCTTAACCCTTAAAGGGGGTTGATTTCTAAACATAAATTGTTATCTAGTATCTGCACCTCCGCACCATCTATCTACACAGCATATATTTAAATTTCAAGTCTCATACTTCAAATACTTCCACAGAATGACAACCCCCATTTTGCCCCATAGGGGTTTTGTAGTTTAGTATAGTTAATTTTATTTTCTTAGCGGATGTCTACTCCCCATAAGAATCTTACCAGCCAAATTTCAAGTCTGTAAGTGATAAAGTTTCCGTGATTAACTAGTAAGTGATATTTCACTATTGCACCCTTATTTTATCCCCTTAGATTGAATTCACAAAAAAAGATGTCGGCAATAATCATTATTTCGAACTTATCCCAAATACCACGTTTAATTGAAATAAATTTGAAATTATAAAAACTTTTATACTTACTAACTTTGCATCCCCATTTCACCTCCATATGGGATTGTTTTCGAAAAATCTGTATCATAGATATATTTTAATTAAAAACTTACTTTTTCAGTTTCATTCGAATAACGTCAAAAATGGCGAAGATTCATACTAACTTTTTTTTTTAAATCTTTATTATTTTAAGGGATTTTTGTACAAAATTGACGATGTCAATCCCATCGTACCTTAAACTAATTACACTAAACAAATAATAATAAATCTATAAATTAAAATTAAAAGAGTAAAGCATACTAACTTTTCATCCTCGTTTTACACTCTAAGGGGTTGAATTTTGTCTTAATGAGCACTTACATCTTAAAAGTAACCCCCATGCAAAATTTGAGGTTCCACTTGTAGTTTCTGAAATTTTGTTATTAGTCAATGACTCAGTGACTTTTCGCTTTTATGGTATAGATTTGTATTATAATACTAGCTACCCGTGCCCACTTCGTTGAGCATGGAAAAAAAATAAACCTTCCCGGGGCTTCAACGAATATTTCAAGACCAAAAATAGTCGAATCAGTTCAGCTGTTCTCGAGTTTTAGCGAGACTAACGAACAGCAATTGATTTTTATATAGCCTATGTTATTCAGTAGTAAGGTAGCTTTCTAATTAAAAAAGAATTATTAAAATCGGTCCAGTACTTTTTGAGTTAAGTCGTTACATATAAATATAAATATTTCCTCTTTATAATATTACACACAATATGACCCAGGAACACAATAAAAACTTTATGTTCCTTCCTGAGCTCCTGCGCTCAACCACTGCGCAACGGAGATTGTCAAAGAGAGAAAGAGAAGACAGAGTGATCTTGTGTAGGTATTGCGTACACCTGAGCACTATTAAATTACTCCTGCTGGGTTGGTTTCTATAAAACCACACCAACGTCATCTGTATGGGAGCCGTTATTATTACAACTTAGTGTGTATTATAGGATATGGTAGAGAAAGGTAATTAGGATTATGCAATTAGTACTTAGATATTAGCACTTACATGAGAACTAATAAGCCATTAAATTAATGTTATTAGTTAGATATGCATATATTACATACCAATCATATTATTATCTACCTTATAATATGTGTAACAAAAACTTATTTTTAGGGTATATGGACTCAAACCTATAGACAGATTTACTGTTGCAGAAACCAGGCCGCTATGGAGGAGTCACTTTATATTTTCCAAGTGTGTGCGCAATACACAAAGACACTCATTTCTTCTTTTACTCTTATTACCCAGTGGGACGGTTAACCGACGCGACTGGCGAGAGCAGGTGCGATCCGACGAATTGATCATCTTTCTTGTCAGACATTTAGGTTATCAGACTGCATTGTCCTAACTAAACAAATCTTTTTTTGTTGTTCCAACGCGGGAATCGAATACAGACCCTCCAGGTAGAGATCCATGCTCTATGCCACTGGACCACGGAGGCGTTTAAGTAATATTCTCACTAATAGTACATACTACATATATATAACATGGTAGTAGAAAGATATGTAAGAGAGACTAAAAACTGTATAATATATGCCCTAATTACCTAACTTAGGCTTTTTACTTTTCTGGAAAGGGACTGTCATTTTACCTTAGAACTTTTTAAAACACAATTTAAAAACATTAAACGTCAAAATTTTGACATTTCAACTTAGCAGCGTTTTTAAAAAGTTCTAACGTCAAATTTTAATGACTGTCGATGTTCATCGAAAGGCCACCAAAATAACGTAATCAGGCCGCTGTAAGTGATAACAATAATAATAATATCTATGGACGCTCCACACCACGTCAATCAGGCCCTGTGCTAAGTATCCGAGGAACTTGTGTTACAGGTACCAGACAACGGAAATATATTTTATACTATACACATGTTTAAGATTTTTATTATATAATACACAAATTTAATACACATCCATGGCCCAGGAACATTGAAAACTTTTTGTTCCCTCGGCGGGATTCGAACCCGCGACTTCTCGCTCGAGCACCAAGGCGCTCAACCACTGCGCTACTGAGGTAAGCTTATACACTACTAAGCCAACACAAAACTGAGCAACAAAATTACCCGTTTTGTAATCATAAAACCATAAGTTCTTTGTATAATAAGTACATTGCAGCGAAATTACCGGCAATTTACTGGTATATCGGAAAATAATATTGCAATTCACGATGTTTACGACATGTTTATTTTAGCGATAATTGTAAATTGTGAGGGATTAGGTATTCGGTATACGAGTATATACAGCTAGTTGAACCGTGCTCACTTCGTTGAGAATACAAACAGTGTTTTTTTACATTAAAAAAAGGAAAAAATAGGGACGTACAAATAATATACATAATATAGATATTAAGGAAAAAAAATGTTACTCTCGGTAGCTAAGCGGTATTGTCCAGGGAGGAAACAGGACTCCGTATACCCCTATTTTTGTATGGAGAAAACAGGCGTGATGTTTCCTCTTAAGACTTCGTTGTCTGTCCATCGCCAAGTTGTATCTCAAGAACCGCGATAGCAAGACAGTTGATTTTTTTACAAATAGACTGATTCAAACTAGTGACACTAGTGACATAGTCACTAGTGTCATAGTCAAACTATGACGAGGTAAATAGTGCACTTTCAAAAATGGTATATTGGTTTAACGTAAATAATTTACTTTTAAATTCAAATAAAACAAAATGTATAAAGTTTATCCTGCCAAATGTTAGGCAGGTCCATACCAATGTACTATTAAATGATGAGAAAATGAACTTAGTAGACACCACTGTATTCCTAGTTATAACACTAGACTGTAAATTACAGTGGGGTCCTCATATTGTAAAACTGGCAGATAGGCTCAGTTCTGCAGCATATGCAGTAAAAAAATTAGAGATATTTCAGATGAAGATACAGCGAGATTAGTTTATTTTAGTTACTTTCATAGCATAATGTCCTACGGCATCCTTTTATGGGGAAATGCCGCGGACATTAATACTATATTTGTGCTGCAGAAGTGAGCTATACGTTATATTTATAAGTTGTCATCTTTTGAATCTCTGAGAGAAAAGTTTAAAGAAATAAGTATTCTGACCGTCGCATCTCAATACATTTTGGACAATGTGTTGTATGTAAAAAAGAATATAAATGATTTCAGAAACACTAGAAATAAGCACAAATTAGATACCAGTGATTAGACTTAGCAAAGTAAGTAAATCTTTTAAAGGTCAATGTATACGCCTATACAATAGAATCCCAGAAAACGTTAAAAATCTTTCTATAAATAAATTTTAAAAATTAGTTAAAGAACGTTTGTGTGCTAAAGGATATTATAAGGTTAATGATTTCATTAATGATTGCACACCCTGGGAATAAGGTGCCTCTATGCTAGGTTACAACTTTGTACACTTTTTTTTTATAATTTTACTTTTTTATAACATTGTTATGTATATTGTATATTATATTTAAAAAGAAAAAGAACAATTTTCCAATCTTTTTGCTAAAAGATGGCCCCGCGCGAGTTTCTTACGCCGGTTCTTCTCGCCGGGCTAGTTTCCGAACCGGTGGTAGGCATCATGCAGGACAATTATATAAGTGTCATTTAATAACCTATATGGAAACAAAATTTTTTGAATTTTGAATTTTGAATTGAGCGAGTGCAGTTGTTCTGTGGTCGTGCGCACTAGATCAAGACGTAGGTATTATTGTTTATTGTAAGGTAACGTAGATATTTTTTAAAGTATTTATGTACTATTATTATTATGTGTGGTCATATGCCCGTTAAAAAGGATCAATACTAAAACCAAATATTTAAAGCTTCCTGGATACAACAAATATTTTTTTTGCGTTTTGGTCTGAACCCAAAAACCCAAAGACATGGCTTTTTTTTTGCAGGACGTATATTCGAACAGAATTTTCCTTTACCTATATAATTTTCCAACCGACATTTATGTATGCGTTCAACGTTGCACTAATGCAATCAGTATTTTTTATTATTATATTATGTTTCATCTACCAATAGGTCACCGATTATCACTCGGCGGGCACAGAAGACAAAAGTCTTTATTTTGTAGAGTGTACATGTCCCTTTAGCTACCCGTACTATAACAGAGATTGGTTTAACAAACAGAAGTTAGAGACAACTTTACTACAAAACTGTGTGGAGATAAGAAATTATAACTTCCGCTTTCAAGTAGTTACTTTGAATACAAAGCTATCTGGGCTAATAAAGATAAATATTGTATTCTTACTGTAGTTATTTCATCGTTGTTATGCCTTACAGAAAATAAGGAAAAATGTTGTGATTGAGAAACACCAATGAATTAAAAAAAATACCTTCCTGAGCAGTGAGCACACTGTGTCAAATGTCATATTCCTCCGTTCGCTCAGTTCCCTTAAAAGTGTAAAAATCCAAATTTTTGCTTTTTGTATTCATCTACACTAATATTATAAAGAGGAAATATTTGTATTTTTGTATGTAACGAATAAACTCAAAAAGTACTGGACCGATTTTAATAATTCTTTTTTCATTAGAAAGCTGCATTATCACTGAGTAACATTGGCTATATAAAAATCAATTGCTGTTCGTTAGTCTCGCTAAAACTCGAGGTCAGCTGAACTGATTCGGCTATTTTTGGTATTGAAATATTCGTGGGAGTCCCGGGAAGGTTTAAACGGTTTCCATGCTCAACGAAGTGGGCACGGGTCAGCTAGTAAAAAATAAAACCTGGGGAGTTAAATATATATCATCGGTAGCAATCATCATTACGCTCGTAGCTTTCATAATGAAGACCAAGAAGATACAATGACTGACGAAATGATAGCTTTTAATTTAATATTACTTCACTGTACACTCACAATTGAACAATTTAGGTAGGCGTATGGTATAAATAGGGTTGCCACTTGGGTGATACCAGACTAGACATGGGCGCCGCGCCGTTTCCGAACGGCGCCGCCGCCGCCGAGGATCCAGCTCGGCGCGCCGCACGGTACATTAGCGTTTTTTTCTTATGAAAATGCTGACAATTCCTACTACTAGCTCGCAAAATGGCCGTGTATAGTTTCTATTACGCAACGAGGCTACTTGATAGTACGCTTGTATACGCGCCGAAGATCTCGTGGCGTCGCCATTTTTTTATAATTTTACGCCGCAGTTTCTCCAGAAGCAGTTAGGATATTTGGTTGTATGTCAGACCAAACTTCATTGGCAACTTTTATATTTTTGTTAGCTGATTGAGATTAGATGGTTCCAGCGACTTGGTGCCTGAAAAGAACTGTACATTATATTAATATGATTGTAGCGATATAAAAGTAAAGTTACTTTTATTATATTAAGTTACTCCATGGTCGATAATATATATTTACATTATCTGTGTAAAAATTTCAATATCAAATCAATAAAATAAAAAATAAAAAATTCAATATCTATTAATAATAGTTCGGAGTCTATTCAATGTGAACATACAAACAAATTTTATTTTTAACCCCTGACGCAAAAACGACGTATAAGTTGGACGTGTCTGTGTAAATGTGTATGTGTCTATCTCTGGCATCGTAGCTCCCAAATGGTATATCCAATTTTAATGCGGTTTTTTTTTGTTTGAAAGGTATATCAGTCGAGAGTGTTCTTAGCTATTATTGGTGGAAATCGGTTCAGGTCTTCAAGGTCATCAGGTCGTTTGTTAGGTGTAAAAGAATGTTACACGCTAAGTTGGGGTGTTTTTTTAATTTTTAATTTAGTTTCTTATAATATTAGTATGGGTTATAGAATAAACTCAGGGAATTTATTTTCACAGTTACAAAAAGTGACAACCCTACGTAGAGCCCTCCCTTGACAGGCTAATCATGGTACGTCAAAAACTCGAGTTATGGTAATTTTTAATTGTTTGTAACTTTTGAATCGGTTACGCTAGCTTTAATTGCTTTATCGCTAACAAAATATGGTATATTTTAAAGGGTTATTTGAACATTGTCTTGTTGTAACTGTTGAAATTGTTATAAGTATTCCTGAAATATGTGATGTCACTCATTGGCTCTGGCAGAATATCTGTGCAGCGGGCTTGCTCGCTGCGTATAGCTAAGCTAGGGTCCATTTTTGGCATCGCACACATAGTATATACTTAGCTTTAGTTTTGTTTCTAGTTTCATCTTCCTCTTTCTATCCTATGTGTTGTGTGATGAAGAAATAAATAATTTTATTCTTCTATTCTTCTTATTCTGAAACGATTTCATGACATTGGGAAATTGCCTAGAACCACCACCCCATAACGCGCACTGTAGCCCATTGATTAGAGCTTAGCTCGCGATCCAGCGGTCGTAGGTTCAAATCCCTCGTTAGAATGAATGTTGTTTTCGATGTGCTTAAGGCCAATGCAGGCGAATCAACTATTATCCTACACGGTCTCTCAGCAGTCGTGTCGGTTATTATTAGAATGTAATACGCACTATAAAATAAGACTGTTCTCAACTAAACTGACCATCGATAGGTCCAAAATTTTGTTTTCAAGTTTGGTTAGGACAATGCAGGCACCCGATTGTCTGACAAGAACGATGATCCATGCGTCGGATGGGCATGTAAAAAGTCAGTCCTGCGCGTGTTCTCTCGTCAGTCGTGTCGGTTTACCGCCCCACTGGGTTATGAGAGTAAAAGGAAGAGAGAGTGTCTTTGTGTATTGCGCACACAACTTGATTTTAGTTTGCTATGAATCCATAGACTATAGCCTTGTAGAATATAAGGATCGGCAGTGTCAAAATGGCGCATTTATTTTCTGTGAATGATATTCATTCAGTGTTTAAACATATTAATTATTGTTTAATTGTTATAAAATGTATTGGATAATGAAGTGTTATCCTTTAATATACCTGTGAAAGTGTTGGTAAGTGTGCACAATAAGTGAATAAGGGAAAATTTCGATGTTTTCGGTTTGTTTACCTTAAGGTTCAATTTATCAGGACCTATAATTCAAAATTACTCAATCGCCAGGTTAATAAGTTAATACTTAATTAAAGTATTAATGACTAAATTTACCTTTATCCGAATAAGCCGAGAAAAAATATGAATGAAAAATCCAATTCGTGTCGCTCGCTTTCCATAAAAACGGACCGTGTGGGTCGTTAAAAGTACTAATTGCTGAATAAATAAGTCCTTTTTCAGATACATTGTGCTTTTAAGCTTTTTTATGCATTGAGGACAGCCAAGGGGCTCATTTACATAACTTTATTTAAGAGCTCACGAACAGGCTCTATGCATTCATTTTGTGATTTCGTTCGTTTTGTTCCTCGCCGTTGTCGAATTTATTGGCGCGGAAATGTATCCATTTTATTGGTCAAAGTTGAAAACTGTAGACTAACTCAGGGTTAGGCATCGTCGAGTTAAAAATAAAATTACATCGCCGGTATCTAACTATTTATTTCTCTATTGGTTCTTTATTGTTAAAATTAGAAAATTCATCATTATATAAAAATTAATTGCCCTTAGGTGACACTACTAGATTTTGTTTATCTATATTTCTGTTTGTGTTCTTCCCTTGTGAAATGTGCATCGGTAATTCTGCCCTATAAATCCAAAACTTATTAAATCAAATATTTTTATTCAGAGTAAATTTTACAAAAAAATGTTTTCTGAACGTCGTTTCTATATGATGCCTACCACCGGCATTTTTGCAAGTACTTAGAAGAAGTCTGTCTCCTATTTCAGGCACTTTAAGGGGGAAATGACAAGGACAACAAGACATGTGTGCCGTTTCATTCAGATATAGCATTCAGCCGTTTCCGCAGAAATTGTTAACCCCCCCCCCCCCCTCATGAAATATTTTGGGGGAGGCTTATGTCCAGCAGTAGACGTCATAAAAGTATCTAAAGGAATATTTGAAAGTTCAGTAAAGTAAAGTAATCAATAGTTATTTTATATAGATAGATAGTAATTGTATGCGCGCTGTCGTGCTTTTCATGCAATTATTCGTTAACGTTAACAGAGCTTTCAAATGTTCCTGCTTGGCCTACTGAAAGTTGAAATGACGACGATTTAGCCGTCAGTGTCACACTTATCGAATGATACATCAGGCACAGGCAACCCCCCACTTCCCTCCCTCCCACACCGCGCGTATCGCAACCTGTTCGCGGCGTCATTTGTAGCAGATGAAATGTAAATGCACATTCGTTACGTGGCCCGCACCCGCTCTGTATTCATGAGAGGCTGGCGCGAGTGATGGGAGGTAGCGGGTGATTTGTGAACCGGTCCCTCGCTTACTACAATGCTTAAAATACAGGCTTCTAGTGTTCATAACGAAGTTAGAGCTTGGCTAGGGCCCTGATTCCAGATGCCATCGCTGTTATCACTTATCGAAAACATAAATCTATGGGATTTGACATTCGCTAAGTGACATACGAATTGGGTAACCTTATGTCTCATTCCATACTTTTTTTTCGAACTTCGTAAGTAATAATAATGATGGCATCTTGTGTAAGGACCCTGAACTGTTTCGAAAAAAGGATGGTACGGCCGTGTTCTATTTGGCGCGTACGCGGCCGGCAGCGATAAGCTCCTTGTCTCACACTCTAATCCACGTCGTTATTAATTTATCACCTTTGTCGAGCATTCTGTGACGCACACTTATTTTTTTTAATCATACCCCCTTTCTTCACCATCGGGAATCAATTCAAAAAATTTCGTATACATAGTAACAGCATCTAAAGTATAAAGAGCTTATATTTTCATAATAATAGTCTTCCTTTTATTTTCAAAATTGGTTTAGAATTTATTTAGAAAGGTTCATTCAACTTTACGCGTAACTCAACCAGTCTGTTTGTGTCAAATAACTCTGGGTAGAAGCGTTGGATATTTTACTCTCATTTAACCCCACGAGAGGGGCTAAGTCTAATTTATTGATTTAATCCAGAATGGCGCAAGTGGCCTAGTTCTTCAGTCTTGGTTAAATTGTGAATTGCAAAAGTTTGTCACTTAAACCAAACCAAGTTTTGAAGAACATGCGCATATTATCTTCAAATGTGTCAACGGCTCGTTTTCTATACCCCACTACTACTATTTGTTATGTATTTTTCATTTTGCCTCGCTAAATGTCAGATATTTGTTATTCAGAAGTAAAATTGTCCTGCACTTAAGTTTACTTTTTTGTGTCCGTTACAGTTGTTGTAAGTTTCTACATTTACATCGCTTGTAAGAATGTTACTTAATTATTGTGAAGCCAAAATAAAGAATCATGATTTTGGCAGCTTATGTATCCGTAGCGCTTATACTACTGACCCTAATTGAATGTAGGAGATCAAATGAACGAATAAAAAGAAACAAAAAGATCATTATGACATAATCATCGTTCTGTTTTTATTCAGAATGAAATGCTTTAGGACGTGGTAAAAGAATTTACTTGCTATCATTTTCAAATAAAAAAAAATACAAATATAGCAATGCAAGCTTATAATTCGTTGCACTAACTTAGTTCTAACTTAGGTCATAAATTCATAACCTAAGAACAATCTGGAAATGCACAAAAAGGCGCGGCCAAATTTATGCGTTCCATACGGCGGACCGATGCATCTCCTTTCCGTGTCACCCGGCCGGGTCCAATTAAGTTAGACTCACGACCTCCGGCGGGGCCACGAGACGAGCGATTCTCATGAACTGAACACTAAGTAACTATAATAACTTAAGAGTTAAAAAAAATGTGAATAATGCGATTTATTTAAAAATAAAAAATATGTTTTAGGCAATATACGTATTTATATAAATACAAATTACTTTGTTGAGCATACAAACAGTTTGTAATGAACCGTTTAAGCCTTCCCGGGACTTCCACGTATATTTTTCGAGTTTTAGCGAGATTAACGAACAGCAATTTATTTTTATTTATAAAGATGTATAGATTAAAATTATTATTATAAAGTCATTGCTTGGCCTACTAATACTTTTGAGTTTTGAACATATTACAGGCACTAGATGAGTGAACTTTATATTCATTCACAGATTTGAAATACGTTTTACATTAATAATAAGAAGATCCTTTTTAAATCGTTTTTATATGCAGTGATTTGAGTTCGATGATTCGTTTTTTATGTATTATAATTGTTAATTTTTACTAATTCCATAAACTTGTTATAATTTACTACTGGTTAGGTTCGGTTAGATAGATTTAAAAAATAAAATATTAACTATGTGTGTGGTTTTGTAGTTTCTAAATATTTTGTTTAAAAAATAAATTTGAATATGCGATATTATTAAATTAATTGATTCTCAAACAATCGAAACATGTATCATAAATTCTTTGCTTTAAGGTATTTTGCATAAAAATGGCTTCTTACAATGTTATTTATGACTCAAAATTAAATGTAAAATGTCATCATGACAAAACTACTGCGTCTAGTAATAATTTAGATTGAAATATACTAATAAATAAACAACGTTGCACTGTATTTTGCAATGTCTAGATGACAACTGTTTAACATAACGGCGGTCAAATAACTGCTTAAAATTTTATGGTTTTAACGAACTTACCTGAAGTTCCAAAATTTTGTGGGATGTTGCATCTGAAAGACTTCATAATAACCATAATATTATATTATTTTTAATTTAGGCAATTTACATTTGTAATGGTAAATTTGTGCTTGCTAACAAACATCTTATTTACCTTATTGTCATAGTAATAAAGTCGACAAGTGGTATACCAGCTTTATGGTCGTAGGTACGTCATTATAATTTACTGTTACATAATCCAAGCTACTTGGCAAAAACCCTGGTGGTGGTATCAGACGGTTTTAAAAATTAAAATATATTTAATAGATTGTTATATGAATTAGTAAAATCCCACACAAATCCATAATGGGATAAAAGATAATATTGTTGAGAAACGGTTTAGTGCCATCTAACAACCAGACTGTTTGCAAAGTTGTACTGTAATAGAACCACTTTTATTCGATCCACATTTTAATGAGCCACAGATCGCGTTCCCCGTGGCCTAGGTCAGAACAGTAAGGTCGTGCAGAGAAAGCGGAAAGCGGGTTAGATCGCTATTAGATTGTCATGCATGTTGGATGTGGTAATTAATTGTGACAGTTCATTTCGCCCGTAATGTTCCTCGTGTAGCTGGTGCCAGCTCCGTTTTGTACTTCATAAATTTTTGACTCGGATCGAGTTGCATCGAGGCAAAAGGTTTAAAGGACTCGACTGTTCTGTCAAATGTTCTCAGAATCAAAGTATTTTAACGGCATACTTCTATTACTATAAATGTTAGTAACATTTGTATTTTAGTAATAAAACTATTATAATTAGGAACCTCTATAGAAAATAGGTGTTAGTAACGTTAGTATGTATCCCCACATCGATTTTCGGTGGCATGATTAATTTAAAACAGATCAAATTTATTACGCAGGGGTTATTTTATGGCGACTGGCGAGAGATCACGCACATGTGACTTTTTACATGCCTATCCGACGCATGGATCATCCTGCCAGCATCATGGGATCAGCCTGCATTTTCCTAACCAGACTCGAACAGCATTTTTTGTTGTTCCAATATGGGATTTGAACCCGCGACGAGAAGAGTCGAGAAACTACAAATCACTAGACCATGGAGGCATCGAATTCAACCCACAAACATATGCTACTATTCCATTCAAAATAAACCTAAAGATTACTTCTCCGTAATTCTTCTAATTCATATTCAAAATAAACCAAAATATTTCTTCTACTTAGTTCTTCTAATTCATATTCAAAATAAACCAAAATATTTCTTCTACCTAATTCTTCTAATTCATATTCAAAATAAACCAAAATATTTCTTCTACTTAATTCTTCTAATTCATAT
The DNA here is from genome assembly GCA_905187575.2 of Celastrina argiolus. Lineage (NCBI taxonomy): Eukaryota > Metazoa > Arthropoda > Insecta > Lepidoptera > Lycaenidae > Celastrina > Celastrina argiolus. The sequence continues at coordinate 12,353,359 of LR994589.1, forward strand.
TCAAAATAAACCAAAATATTTCTTCTACTCATTGTTCTAATTAATTTCGTTGCTGGTCCCAAGTCAGGTCTAGCATGTCCCTCCGACGTGAGAGCTGCCCTAATTGAAACCTATAATAATAATAGCTCCCCTCACCGATATCGGTGTCGGTAGCCGATTTCATTGAAACAAGGCCAGCTACGCAGAAGTTATTTTATAGTGCCCAAGTGTGTGCGCAATACACAGAAGCACTCTCTCTTCCTTTTACTCTCATAACCCAGTGGAACGGTAAACCGACACGACTGGCGAGAGAACAGACGCAGGACCGACTTTTTACATGCCCATCCGACGCACGGATCATCTTTCTTGTCGGACAATCAGGTGATCAGCCTGCATTGTCCTAACCAAACTTGAAAACAACATTTTTTATTGATCCAACGCGGAAATCGAACCCACGACCTCCGGGTCGAGAGCGAAGCTCTGAACCACTTGAACCACGAAGTTATAGTGACTGCTCTTTTTACACCCGGTATATGTGGAGGGGCATTTGTCCGTCTATAATAAAATATTCATTCAAGACAAACGACACAAAGTTGAAAGTTCACCGTTTGATCCGGGAGCGATTCCTTTGTAGTTCCGAACAAAAACTCGAACAAAAGACGTTCTGATTGATTAATTAACGTATATGTAACCGACCCAATTTCCAATGATAAGTTAATCGAAATGAATTCTATAATTGGCTCGGAAACCCTTTGGTCGTAATTGGGTTAATTATAACGAATTTCGGTAAAGACGTCAGGTAATATTTTCCCCCTTAATAGGAAACTCAACGCCTGTTTCCAACCTGGAGGGTTTTTTCCAGAACATCTATGTATATTAGTTGTACGTCCCTTTTTCCTTTTTTTAATAAATTATTTATTCAAGGAAATATGGACGTTCAAAAAACTAAAAAAAAAATACCAGACTTTTAGCTGTGTTCAAACATCCAGGAAACAAATTTTACGGCTAACGCCGCGCCGTAAACGAAAAAAAGGCTTGAGCTAGGTTCCTATGTTTTGATTTTATTGGAATTATCCAACAAAATCAAAATATAATATAATAGCTCCTCTCACCGATCTCAAGCCTTTTTTTAGTTTATAATGAAAAAAATATCAATCGGTTAAGTTTTGGAGGAGGAAACAGAGATCCCCCAAACGTCGATCATGTCGAAAGCACAAATGCTTTCAATAGGTAATTTCAGTTCGTGTTGCAGTTGTCTCTATCGCCCTAGTGCTGGCTAGCTAAGGCACTGCGAGACAGCAATAGATTTCATAAAATATACGTATTTTGTATTTCTCTCAACCGTGGAGTTTCCTCTTAATATTACAAATATTTAAAGAAACACAAGCTATACTACATAATATTATGTAATATGCTTCCAACATAAAATTAACTTATTCACCTCGCATTATATTACTGTTACTTACTCATTTGCTGTAATTTAATTGTTGGGTGACAGATTGAATCAAAATTTAAGTAAGGAAGCTACTATCCTATTTTTATCAAATCAGTTTCTATAACTTTATCATGATTTTCCTTTTTCATATTAGGTATGTTTAATACACAATCATATTTTGTACTTTTCTACCCAACACTTTTACCGTCTATTTAAATCATACACAAAATCCAATCAAATCCCAACCCTATTTTAATCCGTATCGTTAGCACGTTATAAATAAAGTACTGTCGCGTCGATTGCACACGCAATATCTCAGCGTCAGCCGGCCTTTGATGCTATTGTAGCGTGACACCGCCGACGACTGTACCAAAAGCTTCGTTGAAGACACCAGACAGTGTAATATTCAAAACTACATTCGTAAAATATAGTTAGATGTACGATACTTACAGCCCAATTCAATACAATACAAACATACTTTATTGCATCATCATTGCCTCCGTGATCTAGTGGTTCAGAGCTTCGCTCTCGGCCACGAGGTCGTGGGTTCGATTCCCGCGTTGAAACAACAAAAAATGTTGTTTTCAAGTTTGGTTACGACAATGCAGGCTGATCACCTGATTGTCTGACAAGAAAGATGATCCATGCGTCGGATGGGCATGTAAAAAGTCGGTCCTGCGCCTGTTTTCTCGCCAGTCGTGTCGGTTTACCGTCCCACTGGGTTATGAGAGTAAAAGGAAGAGAAGTCTTTGTGTATTGCTCACGCACTTGGGCACTATAAAATAACTGCTTCGTAGCTGGCCTGGTTTCAATGAAATCGGCTATTGACACCGAATTCGGTGAGGGGAGCTATTATTATTATAACTATTTTATACCTTGTATTTATTTGTTTATTTATTTTACCCTCTGTCGAAACACCCATGAGGAGATTTGATACTTTCTCCAGCACCCTATGGATTGTAATTGCTCGCCAAATATACACAATTGAACGATATTAACAATAACTTTAACATAAATTATGTAGTGTAGGTTATCTTAAGCCTAGGCATATAAACTATAAATTCCAGTTCATAAATTTAGACTTAACAAAGTCTGTTGATTGCAGCTAGTAAGTATACAAAATTTCATCAATTTATATTTATAAACTAACTGACCCGGGCCCACTTCGTTGAGCATTGAAACAGTTTGTGACGAACCTTACCGGTACTTCAACCGGTACCGAATCGGTTCAGCCGTTTTCGAGTTTTATCGACTCTAACGAACAGCAATTCATTCTTATATATAAGACAAGTGGTCATAAGATAAGTGGTCAGGTAGACAAATATATAGAGCACAAATATATTATAGATTCCTCTTGATGCCCTTCAAAAGAAGATCAATTTCTATCTATATTTAATGTATATTTGCTTATATTTTCCACACATAAGCTATCAAAATTATTGTTACCCAATGTAATCACAATTGAAACATGGATACTAATAACTACTTATTACTAAACCTATTTAAAGTACGGTATACTACAATTTGTCCCATAACAAGACGCAAGCGGTTAAGTTATAATGTACTAACCACAAGACGAAGATTATCCGTTCACTAAACTAGCTAAACCGCAGATACACAGAGAGACTGATATTAGTTATTATACAATATGCTAGCCTTTAAATTTCGATTCTACGCCTGTGAGTTAAAGTTTAAAGTGAATTGCTTCACATAGTTAGTAGCATTAAAAAAAGTATTATAGTACATTAGCTGTCTAGCGAATATTGTGCTTGCACAAATAGCAGCGCCACCTACTGGGTCCAAGTAATACACTAAAACCTTTGTCCAGAAGCATTCTATTAATTGTTGAAAAAATCATGATGATCTGTGAGAGTGGTCTTTGAGTTTTTTCCGAAAACAGCTTGCTAAGTTTCATTTGGAAACAAAATATTTTGAATTTTGATCAATGTCGACCACAGTGGACCTCTAATACCTAATTGAAGACATGAATGGATGAAGGTGATATGAAGCAAAATTCTGATTTCGAGAAAATTGAGTTCAAACTGTCACTTAAACATTTTTGAATACTTTCGTCGTAACGTATTAAGTACATTAATCTTAAGATCCGTCTCTAAAATCGGGAAAGGTAGTATAATCGTATCTCAAAGTTATAGTGACTGATCTGTTAACATCCTGTATATATGTCGCAGTCATCTGATTGAATCTGCTTTTTAAATTGAATCACTAGGCGGTTATATAATGGCGTCAAACAGCTCGTACTGATAGCAATGTGTTGATATATTTTTTGATTAATTTACTTTAATATACGTTATAATAGTACACATTCGGAAATTTTGAAGTTTAAAAATAAAATATTAATAAATGGTTGTCTTAGTCTCAGATTCATTCAATTGTTGGTAAAAATAGTATTCAATGAACGCGCTAGTCATTCAACTAAATAGCGGATTCAATCAGATGACTGCGACATATATACCATACCATAATTATACTGCCGTCATATGAAAATGTTTGTGCCACCATAAGTGTATTATATATTTCGGAGGGAGATTAAATGTGGGCGTCTTTTGATTGTTTGGTATCGTCAGGAAATAATAAGCCGCACAAACAGTACTTATATTCAGTTTAACAAAAACTTAGTTTCACTCTAAAACATTAACTCAGATCGTGGATGCAAATGGATTCATCTCAAGACGTGACGAGGTCAGCTGACATATTGGCTAACGTGTGTGAACATCAGCTTCTCACGATATCTTCGGTCTTCCAATGGTCACCCCCAAAAGAATATCATCACCCCCTTTCCGGTGTCCCGTCGACAATGCCATCTGTCATCGCTGACATAAGTGACACTTGTCAAACGAGCTGTCATAGCCAACTGTCACTGAACACGTCCAGGCGTGATCCCGTCGCCTAGAGATTCCTCCTCCTCCTTCGATCGATCCTATTCTTAGTTTTCCTCCGACATATAAATAAAACAGGTGTACGCAACTATCTACATACAATGAAATGATTAATACACCTTGATAACAAAAATCTCGTATGAAAATTAAAGGTTAATTCAGATAAAGAAAAAATATTACCGCACCGCATTAAACGGGTTGGCTTGATTACAATCATCAGAATTTATCACCATTTATATTATTGAGTGGCTAATAAATCTTCATAAAGCTACTGACTTTTTAAAGCTCAAGTTTTGAAGTGCAGTGAAATAAAACCAAATTGTCACTTCACTTATTTTTAGCTTCAAGATTGCGGATACTTTATTTGTAATTAATCAACTTTCAACATCATCATCATCACCTTAGCCTGCAGAAGATTTGTATGTCATTGGAAATTTTAAAATTTGGCACAATGGCCGTAGGTAAGCATTTTTGTTAAATGCTTAGACACTTTTATTTAGTACTAGCTGACCCTTGCCCACTTCGTTGAGCATGGAAACCGTGTATAACTTCCATGAATATTTCAAAACCAAAAATAGCCGAACCAGTTCAGCTGATCTCGAGTTTTAGCGAGACTAACGATCAGCAATAGATTTCTATAAAGCCTATGTTACTTAGTGATGATGTAGCTTTCTAATGAAAAAAGAATTATTAAAATCGGTCCAGTACTTTTTGAGTTAAGTCGTTACATACAAAAATACAAAAATACTAATCTTACCTCTTTCCTCCTTTCCTACAGTAATATTATACATTAGTGTAGGAAAGAATTAGAAATAAAAACAACACACATTACGCCAGATTTTATTTACACTGGTACGAGTTTAATACAATTTATTTACGTTGCCATCTTTATTATTCTTATTGTGGCGTCTCCTTTGGGAGATTGGTAAATCATTAAGGCTACTTCAATTTTCGAAACTGCTGTTCTTAAAAGTGATTTGGTGCTTTTCCGAACCACTGTCGAAGATATTTGAGCCAAAATATCCTTCTGAGGCCTGGTCTCCTACCTACCACCCTGCCTGGCATTATTAGTTGAAGAACTTGATAGACTTTGGTGTTGCGCATAGTGTGTCCGAAATATTCTAGTCTCCTTCTCTTAATCGTTGTCAGTACTTCTATAGTCTTTTCCATTTTGCCATCTATCACAAGCAGCAATTTATTAAATTTATTTTCTAAGAGGAACATAGTAAAGTTTAAATTAAAAAATATTTGGGGGCACCGCAGTGCCCCCGCCAAGTTGAGGTTGAGCACGGCCGTACCATCTTTTCTCGAAGCAGTTCAGGCCATTTTCAACCCCCTATAACTTTGTTGTGGGTTAAACTATAGTTCGTCCCTGATAAATTTAACCTAAAGGTAAAGAAACCGAAAACATCGAAATTTTCCCATAATCACTTATTGTGGACACTTATCAACACTTTCTCAGGTATATTAAAGGATTAAATTTCATTATCCTATACATTTTATAACAAACAATAATTATTATGTTTAAACATCAAATGAAAATGTTTCACAGAAAAAATACGCCATTTTGACACTGCCGACTGTAGAATTTATGCCTATAGTCTATGGATTCATAGCAAACAAAAATCATTGTAATAATATTGGCCAATTGGCATCACTGACTAGTCTTTGGTTGTGTCATAGACGGGTTTGTTTACGTTTAGGTTAAATTTATCTCGGACGTACTATAGAAGCCTGCAATATTTAGTCACTCAGTATGTTGTATGCACAAATTATTGCCTCAAAATAAGTCAATCTACTTTTATTTAAAACATACAAGATATTAATAATATGGTTTATGGACAGATGTTGTTAGACCGACCCCTACTTAGCATAACATATTGTATCTCACAACTTTTTACGGTAGAAGAACTAGTAGCGAGAGTTGGCACTTTTTACAAGTTATGTTTTTGATGGGACGAATTTGTATCACACAGTATAAAACGTCTTAAAATCTGTCGCTCACTTCACTATAGTTCTCATATTGGTTAGGTACTTCAATATAGTTTCATCTACTATTAATAATATTTTTTGCTTTTATATCCCAGTGTTTATTGTAAGTGCCGTCCATAGATCCAGGTGCAATCTGCAATTTGCGTCAGCGCAGACCAATTACTATGTCCGGGGAGAAAAATTGATTTTTCAATGTTGGTTTAACCGAGCCCTATGTTTATTTACCGCTACCTTTAATTAATCCATCCATGTTGTATGAATACATAATAATATGAGGTTGGTAATCTGATTATGAGCTTATAAAATATGGAAAATGTGAGCATAAACTCACAAAGTTTACCTTTATTTGATGAACAGCAAGAAAACTACATTATACTCCTTTCCGATTCATTGAGATATAAATGTAAACATAAATTATCAATCGACCAAATCTATGTGTTATTTTTTGTTTATTGTATTTTGTGACATTTAAATTGGAAGCATTATAGCCACGAATACCGAGCGTTGTTTACATTTAGGTCAACATAGGCTATATAAAAATCAATTGCTGTTCGTTGGTCTTGCTAAAACTCGAGATCAGTTGAACTGATTCGGCTATTTTTGGACTTGAAATATTCTTGGAAGTCCCGGAAAGGTTTAAACGGTTTCCAGCTAGTTAATATAATAAAGAGAAAATATTTGGTTCCTCGTTTGTTTTTATCGAAATGACTCCGAAACTATTGGATTGATTTTAATTAAACTCGTCACAGATATAGAGACGACACGACAGAAGATAGATACTCTAGGCTACTTTTTATAGCGGCAAAAGGTTCAGTATCCCACTAAGTCTATACCTAATAATTAATAAAACACCAAGGATATAAAATCGTGGATGTGCGTGTCATAAAACGAAATGTGTCGTCAAGATAAGTTTTTTCATCACCATAAGACACGGATGCTGATCCAAGTGGATACTAAATTTGGTGGGATTACATATAAAACGAATGTTTACCCGCTTTTTAGTGCTCAACATGAAAGAAATAAAAAAATATTACACTGAACTACAAATAATATTCTTAACCTCAATCTTCAGCCATAGTATTTGTAGGTGGTACGAGTTGGTAAGTTATGACATCATTTTGCGTAAGGTTTACAAAGCTGAATACACCAGGATTATGAACTTTATATTTTACCTGACATTTACGTACTTTTTTCATTATAAAAAAACTGACTCCGCCACCTTATGAGTTCATAAGACCACCACCACGCCCTACTTAATAAAACCGAATAACTGTATTAAGTTGATATTAAAAAATAATAGTTAATCAGAATTATTATTTCACCGTTAAAAAAAAAATAAGTTCTTGTTTTCAACCCTTAGATAGAGGTGCGTTATAAATTTTGTGTCTCTGGGTGTGTCATCACTGCTTCCAAACGGATGAACCGATTTTGATTTAGTATTTTGATTTAGATTCTATCGCGTACTTCCCAATTAATTGACGTTTGCTTATTTTGATTCTCAGTCGATTGATATGGTCGATCTAACGATTTTCTTTATCCTGGTTTGTTTCAAAGTAATCCACCAAATAAAATAATAAAAGCCGCTGAGATCGAACTTATTCCACTTCAGAAGTTTCAGAAGTTTTAATTTTGTAGAGTACTTACTCGTTTTAAAAAGAGGTTCTCAGTTTTTGACAATTTAATTGACACTGAGTTAACAATTCAGTGAAATGTCGTTTCGCTGAAATACTTTAGGCATTTGGTTTCGTTTTATGGTTTGTGATAATTTTGACGAGCATACGTAAAAAAATCGTAAAACATATTTTATTACTCTGTGCCAATCCCCAAAAATATAAACTTGCAATATTAAACATTCATAGCGATTTTCGTGCTGATATCGGAATCTTCCTTTAAAATACAATTAGTAGCTCAGTTCATACCTTCTATTGATATTTATATATAATTTTCGTACGGCCATGGGTTGTTCTTATAAATCACACAAATTTCCTAATTCTCTCAGTTTTTAAGGTTTCGCAAGGAGCCTTTCGGTCGGACTCGCGTATCAATCCATACTGTTTACATGTGTTACATACACATATTTTAATAATATCTTTTTCGGTTGTTTTTATGTGATTAACTGGCATTACTCACGATTTTAACTGTCATCTATGCTTGTGGTGGCTGTCAAATGTTTTTAGACATTTGACAGTCGCCCTGTCATTTATGTCAAAGTGATCTATGGTGATTTTATACTAGCGGCCAGTACTTCTGAACGAGCCACCTTCGAGGCAAGACAGGTTAGTAGGAGTGAATATTGTTATTAACGTTAATAGTCTAAATTTAGATTAATACCTTACGATGATTTATTGAATTCCAAATTACGCTTTTCATTTATTTTGTATGAGATGATTTGTTGATTAAGTATAATTAGCTGTGTGTTGAGAATATATACAATAAATAGCATAAAGTGATACGTGATCTTTTAATTTAGTCCTTTTTGAGCCTCCTTTTACACATGATTGTTTTCTCTTTTATCTGTCCCTCTTTATTCCTATCTTCTTCTCTTTCGGCTCGACTACAATTCCGTGATCTCCAGTTTCACATGGATATAATAACTTCATGTTTCCATGATTTGTGTGCTCCTAAATTTTGCTTGAAGTCTTTGACCTTGTGAGTGCTATTTTGTTACTAGTAATTTTTCGCTTAAATAAATTCTGTAAAAAATAAAAATTGCTTGTTAGGTACAATTTATACTTCTACAACGAGGTTGTTACTAATATTTAAGGACAGGTCATATTATAATGATATCCCTCTTAAAGATAAAATGTACGTACTTAATTATTATAAGGTCTCTTTAAAAATAGCAAAGCTGAAAGATTTACTATTGTTTAGTATGTCGGAGGCTAGATGGACAACCAAGTGGCCTCTTATTTACATAATATTTCTCTAATTGGTTCAGATTATAATGGATACGAACTACTTAATGAGAATAACCACATTAATATGGGTGTAATTAAGGTAGTTTTGTAATATTCCAAATTCGGTTTTCTCACAAATGTTATGTTTTACAAATTATTGTAACTTTTCCTAAAAATACCTCAAGGTAATATTTATCACTCATCTCTGTACCACGTTGAATATTAACGTCTATCTTAGTCTGTTTAACGGTTGGTCTGTTTTTTAACCCTTCATGCTCAAACCGAGTTTGAATCATAGGATTTTTTTTTACACATTTTTTAACTTTAATAAAAAAACTTACTTTGAAAGCTTGTCGGAACTTCCTGGACATGAGGCTGTACAGCACGGGGTTGACCGCTGCGGACATGTAGCTGTTGATGGCGGTGAGGTAGGTACATACGCGCCATATCTGCAAACATATTATCAAGGATAACGAAGCCAAACTCTACACTCAAATATACGTATACCTGTATGAATATTTGAGTAAATCAACCGAAACGAACAACCTACATCTATAACTTACAATTTACACCTACAACCTATATCTACAACTTACAATTTACACCTACAGCTTACCGACGGCTTACACCTACAAAGGTGTAAGCCGTCGGTGTAGATATAGGGTCAACATTTAAATATTAAAATCGCAAACGATTTTAATATTTAGTTGTCAAAAAATAAAGGTTGCTAGAAAAATATTTTATGTAATTTTTATTTTTAATTACATTTTATTCAAATAATAAATAATAAAATAGATCCGAAGGCGTTCAGGCCTCATAGCTTACTTCTGTAGGCCTACTTTTTATAGAACATACAGATTTCAGTAGTGCAATGCACAGATCCTACAAAAAATAGGTCACATTATCGGTCATATGCGTCTGCGTAAAAATCGGCCTACAGATCGTAATCCACCCCGTGCGAGATGCCTAAAGCCCATTAGAACTATTATTTATTATTATTCGAATAAAAATGATTGGAAATAAAACAATGCATAATATTATTATAACCCAAAATTTCTACCAACCTTTATAATTGAAGCCATGAATCGACGAAGGTGATATGTCGCAAATTTATATTACCAAGAAAATTGAGTTTAAACTGTTACATAAACATTTAAGAATATGTAGTAGGTAATGTATTAAATACAGTCATTCAAGGGACGGATCTTTAGATTAATGAACTTAATACGTCACGGCGTCTTTTAAAGTGTTCAAGTTAAAACTCTATTTTCTCAAAACATGATTTTGCTTCTTATCACCTTCCTCCATTCATGTCTTTAATTGTTTATACCGTGTGTAATTGTAGATGTAGGCCGTCGGCGTAGATATGGGTTGTAATTGTAAGTTGTAGATGTAGGTTGTGGGTAGATAGAAATGTATACTAAATACTAACATACTCATATTTCTCGTACTTCAACTTCATCAGCAGCATAACACGAAGCATGAAGTATGGTGACCAACATATGAAGAACGACGCGGCTACGGCTGCTGCAAATGTATTTTTGGAAGTTCATACAAGTATTTCAACACTTGGATTATCACGATGATGTATGGCAATGAATTTTGATGATAAATACCGAAGTTATGGTATTTTTAATTATATCCCATTTGTTAAAATGCTTCAATGTTAGTTTTAGTTTTAGGATTTTTATAGTAAATAAATTTAATAATAAAATAATAGTGGTCGGATCCGCTAGTAAAATCTACAAAATATAGAACTTAAAAAAGCATAATATTCGTCTGCTGTTGAAATTACAATAGCGGGTGCGACCACCTTGATCATTTAGTATCTATGCATTTCTGGATTTCAAATTGAATTCAAATTTTTAGACCCGTTTTCTGCAAAGTCGGGATATAGTTTTTTAATTTATAGTTCATAGTTTTGAGCTCGATTGTACCGTATAGATAATATTATTATGTGTACATAGCTTTATTTACCTGAGGTAAATTGTGTGGCACTGGTGTTTAATGTATGATAACAAGTCTATTAGTTCAATGATTTAGATATTAAATAATACTTACAAGAATTTTAACATAGTGCATTATAGGAATTTAAAGGATTCATTCTAAAAACAATTTAAAGATTTGGAGAAAAGAAATTGGATAACGACGGTAGCAAGTAGTAACTAACTGGTAGATGTTTGTGACTAGAGATAACCAATGCTTTTCATTTGTCATCGTTATCTATCAATGATTTACTAAGCATAATATTTTCTTTTATTTTATCCTATGGGTGACTGGAAGAAAATACCATACTTACATAAAATAAATAGAAAATATTAAATCGTAAATGATGACCAAAATCAGATTTCAAATCAAGTGATTAAACACGCAACAATTTAAAAAGCCATCAAAAATATAAAATCAGTTACGAATTGGCTTAAAAAGTGATTATTACAAAATAATGGCAATTGAATGAATGGTAACGGGGTAATTTATGAACATAATATTAGAAGAGAGTTGTCACTTACCCAACATGTGTATCGCCCTCTTCTTGTTTCTAATGCTACGAGAACTGTTCGTCCTTAGCACTGTTTTTGAAGAATTCACGTGCAACACGATCAGAACAAAAAGAACTGTAATCACACACATCGGCAAAACGAAGAACACTGTCAACAACACTCCAACATAGTATCTATGGAACTCCGACAAATACGTGGTGAAGAAAGAAGTGTAATCCGTTGTATTTATTTTCTGAATCAAATATATATCCAAGCACGAAAACGCAAAGGACGAGGTCCAAATTATTGTTATGATTTTGCACACCCGCGACGCCAGCAGGTTGCGACAGTGTATCGGTTTGGAGATGGCCAGGTATCTCTCGATCGTGAACGCCAATATTGTCAGCACGCTACTGTTACTCATCAATTCGCACATGAAGAAGTGAAATAGAATCGCAGTCCTGTTTATCACGCCGGCGTTCGTCATGTCGTACGTGTAAATTTCCAACGGAATGAAAATCGAGAAAACGAGGTCGCTGACCGCCAGGTTCAGCAAGTAGTAGTTGGTGGGAGACCTCATAAACTTGTTCCTTACGATCACAGCACACGTGCACGAGTTGCCCACAACACTCATAACTAGGAACGCACTCAGTAAGGTCGCGATGGTTATTTTCACGGAGTCTTCATAGAATATGTTGTTTACACTTCCGTGGATTGTATCATCAAATGTATTTTCGAACGTACTGTTGAAAACCATCTTGTTCAGAGCCGGCAATCGTAATGTAATGCGTAGGAAGGTCAAGTTGCCTGTATACCGCTGTATGTAGCTCGCGATATACAGGAGGCCCTTGTTTCTTCAGCTGCTTATAGCAGTTTATTTTAATTTTCTCCACTAAACTTTAACGATTTATTATACAATACGTATCTAATCGAGTAACTGTTGCGGAATAAATTAGTATGGCACTGTATGGGATGCGTGGATCGAATGAAGGCAATCAAAATGGACTCGTCCATGGCCTTTGATGATCTCAATAATTTCGTTGCGTACTTTATGTTATTGTATAATTTATTTCAATAAATAAGTGTACATGGCCTAGTGGGTAGACAGTTGATTAGCACTGGAAAGCGTGCAGGTTCGATTCCCAGGTGACATGAGATACTACCGACACTTTTTCAGATTTTAAGTACATCACACGGACGCCCTACCGGTGAAGGAAAACATCGTGAGGAAACACGCACATGGTTGGCCTCAGACGTATTGACCTGTCGTTCCTTTGGACTAGGCCAACTACAATAATATGTTGTAAGATTGCCGTACCTATGTGCTGAGCAACCATGCGACATATTGCGACGTGCACCATTATTTTATACTTTTATACTAATACATAATATGTTTAAGATTTTTATTGGTATTAAAATACTTATTTATAAAGCCACAAAGTAGGTAATATAAATATAGCGGAAGAATTTGTTATTTTAAAACGCATATTTGAGGAATTGTTGGTGATATTATGTCTAATGTAAAATAATGTAAACCGACTTCCGATATAAAAACATAAATATTATGTATTTTTTAATTCGCTAAAAAGAATTAAATTAAATCCTGCATGGTTTTCCTTTTCAATTCGGCTACAATTTAAATATTTATCTACTCAACTATATCATATTCTTATCTTTTAACTCGATATCAGCATAAGTCCCGATTTCACCAACGCATGTTAGTGTTAACGGCATGTTAAAATACCATGCCTTCTCATTACAACACGATATTTAACGAAGGATTAACTTTAACATTGCTTGGTGAAACCCACCCTGTCTTTTTGGAGTCTGTTAATAAAAATACCGTTTAATAAGCTCATGTACCTATCATATTTTCTTTAATACATATTATAATAATAATAATATGTACATTTTTCAAAATGTTCTTCTTCAAACATCCTTTTTGTTAATGACATGTTTGTCAACAAGCATCCCAAATTGATTGCAGCCCTACGAAGGTTACTACTATGGCTACTACCATTATTTATTATTTATACAATTACTATTTTTCAAAAAAAAAGATAACTTTTATCTGTTGAATAAACATGTGACTTTGACATTTGTTCCATACAAAATCTGCCAAAGTCACATATTTATTCCTTAGATAAAAGTTATCTGACGATTGAAAAATCAGCCCTAAGAATAATTTTCTTAACCATTCGTTTACCCACCCGAACTACAACCAGAGTGAAAACAGTAATATTCTTCAGTAAAAATGCGCTAAAATAATAAAATAATTCTTGCTCACTTAATAATTTCCTTTTTAATTCGGATAAATTTTATTTAATTTTTTTACTCAATATAGTCCTGGTTCCCCCATACATTGTTTTCACTTGATTAGTATCAAGCTAATTTTTCGTGAGTAGGTACCTTGAACCTTCATTTTCATGAGTCGCCCAAGAATTTCTTGGACGGAACTCTTATTTGTGGTAGCTAACAGAGATAACAAAAATAAAGTTTGTGGATTTATTAATTCCAAAATATATAATATATTTGTTTTGATAAATCTCAAGATAAGGTCTTAATTATCCGAAAAAATATTTGTCCTACAAAATCTATGAATTGATCAAAGAGTTCCCTCTTGCCAAATTGTATCGACAACGAGGTCAACTTGAATTATTAGTAACCAGCTGATTTTGTTTTTATTGCTTAGTTAATATTAATGTTATTCAACAGGCATAATTGTCCGACAAATTGCGTAGTAGGTACGTTATCCCGCTCCTACTCTCGAAAGTAAAGATTTTTTTTTTATCCTTGCTAACTCTGTTAGCTACCACAATCGAGAGTTCCGTCCAAGAAATTATTGGACGTCTCATCAAAATGAAGCTACTCAAGAAAAGTTAGCTTGATACTAATCAAGTGAAAACAATGTATGGACCCTGACTAATATTCATAATTCTAATTAAAAGCCGGTACGGCATCAACGCGGATGCCGTACCGGCATCCGCGTTGATGCAGTTTCTAAAGAAATTCTTATAAAAAAAAGTGTTTCTAAAACTATTTACACAACCACGGTATAAATCACTATCGTTTTAATGTTCTTTAGACAATGCAAACAAAAATAATGTCTTAGGAAATATTAATATGTTTAAATGCAAAAAAGCTTTCGCACCAACGCACAATGAAACGAGATGGACGGCACTATTACTATAGCACTACATAAACCTATACTACACCAGCTATAGATAGAGTTATTTCGTATGCAAGTTTTTGTATAAAAATCTAATAACTTTTGCCCGCGCCATTTTGTATAAAAAAGGCGCGGGCAAAAGTTAATATATTATAAAGCGCAAAAGATTGTTTGAAACCAATGTATTTTAAATAATCACAATATAAAAAACTTTAACTCAAAACTAAGTATAGTTCGTCCCTGATAAATTTAACCTGAAGGTAAACAACCCGAAAACATAGAAATTTTCCAATAATCACATAATGTGCACACTTATCAACACTTTCACAGGTATAATAAAGGATTAAACTTCATTATCCAATACATTTTATAGCAATTAAACTATAATTAATGTTTAAGCATCAAATGAAAATCTTCCATAGAAAAAATACGCCACTTTGACACTGCCGATTGTAGAATGTAAGCCTATAGTCTATGGATTCATAGCAAACAAACTTCAATAAATTAATATTGGCCAATTGGCATCACTGACTACTCTTTGGTTGTGTCATAGACGGGTTTGTTAACGTCTAGGTTAAATTTATCTCGGACGTACTATAAATGATAATAAATAAACGTTTATTTAACAATTACAGTACACTAATCGGACATTAGGTACACTAGACAATGGGGAAAAAACATTATTAGGTATTAATATATACTATAGTATTATTAATATACTATTATTATATTATTATTATTTACATAACTTTACGTTATATAAGGGCTATTGTTTCGAATCGATTGGCACCTCTTTCATCAAAATGGGATCAGTAATCTGGGCACTATGGTGTAACGGATATACATACAATATTGTTAATGTAAGTTATCGCATTAAATTATAAATTCTAAAAAATGTGAGTGTGCTCTGTTTGTTACTTCTTTACGAAAGGCCATAAATGCCATCGCAACAAAAATGTTTCGCTAAATGACAAGTGAATTCGTTTGTCACTTAGCGAAGCTTATGTCAAACCCCATACATTTTGTTTTCGAACTTCGTAAGTGACGATAGCGATGGCATCTTGAACCAAGGCCCTGGACCAATCATGATAAAATTTGGTTCGCACCTTGGACATAGGCTACTTTTCCAAAAAATACAGTGTTCCCGTGGGAGGAATACGCGTGTAGTCGCGGGCAAAAGTTCTATAAAAATTTCATTACCTATTAATATCCATAGTACCAAGAACTGTTATTAGAGAATTTATAGTATTAGTGTGTTGCATGTACGCGGGCAATAATCGAAGCCGATATAAACTACTGTTTGGCAGCTGTGTTCGGCACGTGGCGTATTAACATAAGCTTTGAGTGGGGTTAGCAGGAACATTTGATAACTACGTATTCACAACTTTTATTTCCCCTTTTCACCTTATTACGTTTTATTAGTAACCGTAAAAACTTATTAAAACGTAATAAAGTGTAAATAAAAGTTATGTATTATTATTGTGAACATGAATTTCCATCATAAACCAACAGTAGATTCAAGCAGTTATAACTACGTATTCGTATTTTTTTTAAAGAGACTTTATTTTCTATGGATGGATTAAGGACCAAGTTCATCTGGCCCCGTTGTAAGTAGGTACACAACTAGTGTAACGGGTAAGTTTTTTAACATTAGGATGCCCCAGCGAGTGTATTTAGATTGTTAGTAGGGATTTTTGAATTTCGATCGCCCTAGGAATCCATAGGGCTGGAAATGGAAATGATTTCTTCTTCCCGATGTCCTCTTGTGCAGGGGTCTTCGGGGGGGCCGTGTCGGGACTGAGTCCCCTTCGGCGGCGATCAAACTCGACCCATTAAAATGGGAGGTCCTTGGGTGACGTTTAATCTTCTTGTGTTATTTTATCTTCAGATATTTTGATTCCGCGAGATGCAGCAGCCCGCAGGCTTGCTCCGGCGGTCAGCCCCTACCAGGTGAGATCACCGGTAACCCGGTGAAGGCCCAGCAGATGGCGACCAGCGACGAGAGCTACCTGTTTACCGGACCGCCGCATTCTCACGGAATTTTCTGGTTTTCCATTGTTTCATTCGCCTAGGGCTGTATCCTAGAACTCAGCTTAAATATACTTTCGGGGATACCCTGCTGGGATATATAATATTTAAGATGTTATTATAATACATTATACACATATTTTATACAAGACCCAAGATCGTAGAAAAAGTTTTGTTCCTTCGGCGGGATTCGAACCTCCGGCTCAACCACTAAGCCACATCCGTCGTTTATAAATCGTATTAAAATCAAAACAGCAGGCTTACTCCCGACACAATTAAGAACCGAATCAGTTCGATTTCAACGGCTTTTGGTGTTTAATTTGGTACATTACTTTAAAACTAACCAGGATAAAGAAAATCGTTAGATCGTAACTGTTTGTATTCCCGACATAATAAACAAAAGTCAATTTATCCGGGAGTACGCGTCACGATCGAATCGAAATCGAAATCGAATCAGTTTGGAGAGTAAGGCCCCAGGGCTATACAATTGACGTTCGATAATGTTACGAATACGCGGTTGGATATTGTTCGAGCTTGGGCTCCAAGCTCGTTGTTAATAAGAGGCATTGTTTACCAAATTGTGAAAGGGGTGATAACATTTTATGCGTTTTTAAGTTGAATACTAAACCGTTTACTGCATTTTGTAAAACGACCAATGTGGGGAGCATAAAAACGTAATTATACCTGTGTGTAAGTTAATGTCAGCAGTGAAAACGTATCCCATAAAAACATTGATGTGAAATGAGAGCCAAGTTTAAAGATAAAAAGAAGTGAAATTTAAATGGGTCAACACGTCAACAAGTCACGATATTTATATATGAAATATTTCATTACAATTTAAACTGTAATAAATAAACGACAAAAAGAAGTGAAATTGAAATTGGTGAAAAGCCCTGATATGAAAATATATTTCATAACAGTTTAAATTGCAATGCCTTTTTTACTTAAAATAATATACCTATTTAATCCTTAGATCCGATTTGGCTAGTTTTCGTATACGAATTGAATAGACACCTATATTATCATTGCTGTCTAGAATTTGATCCTTATCAGAAAAGCTATCGAATGATGTAATAATAAAAGGCTTTTTTTAATCAGACTTTTCGATTCGACTCTTGATTAGGCAAATTGAATTGTTAAAAATCTTAAGGCTCCTCTACACTACTCGCGGAGTTCCTCGGCGAAGTACTCGAAATACTTTGGCAACAGTTCGAAGTGCGACACTACACTACTCGTGCAACTTCGGACCCTTTGACTCGGTACCAAAAACCGACAACAAATGGAAGTCACCCGAGGCGAAGTAAAGTTTGACGAGATGAGCCGAAGTGCATCTCTACACAATCCTATTCATCTAACTTCACCGTTGATGCTTTGGCAGGCTCAGCACATTCCGTAGGTATAAATCTAAGTGTAACATCTCATTATACTGATTATTTGTGTTTGATTAAACAAAAATGTTATGTTGAGTGGGATAACTATTTCCAACAGAAATCTATGGTTTTGGGTATTTGGTACAGAACATTAGTCAATAAACCACCAAAACGTCCTTGGTTTGCAGATATTAATTTAAGTAAGAGAGATCTAACGCTCTGTTTTCGTATGCGATCCAACCACATTCCATTGAATAATTTAATAAATTAAAAAAAAAAAAAAAAAAAAACTTCGTTCAACTTCGCGAGTAGTGAGAGGTAATGATGCAGTTTTAGCTTTTATCGAAATTGAGTTGGCAACTTTTAGCATTTTTCGCAATCTCCTATACCATACCTACTATTACCATGGGTTAGCTAACATCCAAACATTCTCAGAATAATGACTCTAGCGCTCTGACGTCCACGTCAAAACTCGTGACGTGCACTGGCACATTACGGCTTGGCGCATAATGTCCGTTCTGAACAGAACAAAGACGACAAATCACACAACGTCCAAACAACTGCAAATCGTGAATTATCAGGTTATCATCCGACGGGAGAAGGATTTAAGGTGCTGGTCGGGCTCATTTGCAACATCTATAAATCCTCGTTTGTTACTGTGACGCTTTTATGATGACGCGAGGCCTAAACGCAGTAGACGAAACATTAACGAACCTTCATACCGCTAACGGCTTGGCGACAATCCCCCTATGACTGCACCTTAATTATACTGTCTTATTATACGCTCACTCACTCATAAAAATATTTTACACACTAGACAAGCTTTAGTTACAATGTTTATCCTCAAGGAAAACATTTGATAGCTTATACAGTGTGTAAATATTTTTATTAGTAAGGGGGTACGGGTATAAGATAGGTAAGGTAGTCATACTGATAGTGCTTAGGTCATAATGGTACAAACAAAATAAAACATGCCACATTTCATGTTCTTCGTGTATTTAGAACATCTTTGCAAAATTTTGTATTATAATTTTAAACTGATGATGTTCATTTGATGTTCATTGGAAATCAATTTAATTGTTTACTTACTTTATTTTCTACTTCTTAAACACTAATTAAGTAATTTAATAAATCAATAAGCTAAGATACTTACGAAACCTCATTAGGTTAGGAATAAGTAGTAGGTAAGTTTGTAGATTATGGAGAAAAATTTCGAAATGCGCAACCGATACAAGAATCGCACGCAGTCTGATGTGACATTAATCAGTAATCATTTGTTTTTTTTACCCGAATCAACAAAAATTTTACTGTCAAAAGGCAGACCACCTACAATTCCTAATTTTGAACAAACAACACAAAAGTTTAAACTTTAAAGTATTTTAAATTGCACCAATGAATTACTGTGTTCCAGATGTTTATTTAGTTCGAAAAACCGGTGATTACTCTGAAAGACAACAGGCGGGCAGACACGACGGCTTCACAACTTGATTACACTTATTAAGAAATACAGCATCGAATGTAAAAAGTATTTAATAATATGCAACGTACATTTTGTTTTAGTCTGTGAAAGCATTGTGTTTTCGTTGTTGGTTTTATTAATTGTAGATCGCGCTTCAGATTTGGCGTATACACTGAATGTATCTTAAAAATGCTGTCATAAGACAGCAATTTGTTTTGTTCCTTTTGTTTCGGGGGATGCTGTATAGGGTTGCATTATATCTATCGTCCCTATAGGATGGCTAAAGAATTTAAAAAAAATCCCACGTATGGACCGTATTAACATACAATAAGCGACGGTGTCCATAACATAGCACTCCTTCTTATAGCTTTTACTGACTCTTACAAGTATATAGTCTCCTCTCAATTATCTATAATAAATTATGTGTAATTTTATAAAAGTTATCAGTGATTTAGGACTATATTACGCATGTACCTATTAGACATTTCGTAACTTCATATTGAATCACTCTATCTACACTACACTAATATTATAAAGAGAAAAGATTTGTATTTTTGTATGTAACGTATAAACCCAAAAAGTACTTTACCGATTTCATAATTTTTTTTTCATTAGAAAGCTACATTATCACTGAGTAACATAGGCTATATAAAAATCAATTGCTGTTCGTTAGTCTCGCTAAAACTCTAAAACTCGAGAGCAGCTAAACTGATTCGGCTATTTTTGGTCTTGAAATATTCGTCGAAGTGCCGGGAAGGTTTAAACGGTTTCCATGCTCAACGAAGTGGGCACGGGTTAGCTAGTATATTTATAAACCGTATCAAAATATGTTGCGTAGTTTTAAAGGTCTACGCATGCATAGGAACAAATTAAGCAATTTTGTTTTGTACTATGACGTAGTAACATTACGATATTTGTGCCCGCGACTTCGTTCGCGTGGTTGTCGGAAACACTATCGTGATAATTTTTTTATTGCTCACGTTGGTTTTTGTAATTATGATAATTAAAAAGGAATTATTCTTTCATTCAAATTTTTTGAGTAACCGTTTAAGCAGCGCACACAACGAAAGTCCTCAAATGTGAATAATTTTCCCCGTTTTTGTGACATTTCTCATTGACGCTTCGCATGGACTATCCAACAAAAACAGATTTTTTTAAAATCGGACCAGTAGTTCCCGAGATTAGCGCGTTCAAACAAACAAACTCTTCCGCTTTATAATATTAGTTAGTATAGATTCAAGTGTCTACTGTGTGTTGTCGTTAAAAAGTCATTGATACAGCGTTTCCTCTTTACAGATTGATGGCCTTGAAGCAAAATGTACGGCGCCGGGGCGTCGCGACGCCACGCCACGTAGCTGGTCAACATTTCGTTTTCAAAATTACGAGTACAACCGTTTTGTAACCTTCATTGAATTCATTACTGAAAAAAATAACAATAAATATATTTAGCAGGTGTGATCTAGCGGGTGGATAATTTATGATGAAATCAAGATGGTCCCGATTGTTGCCGTCGCTGAGTCCCGGGTTATGATCCGCAAAAACAAATAATCTTCTGACACTTAGAATTTTTTGAGATCTCACCAAACAACAGCTAGCAACAGAGTAAGATTATGAACAATATAGCCTATTTACTAACAACACTTACATTGAAAACCCACAATCCAGTTCAGTGGAGTTGTGAGTACTTGTGAGGAATTGATATCGACGTAACGTTAACGAAAGAGAATTATATGAAAATTATGATAGTTCTCATAGAATTGATATTTAATAAAGATACGAAATACGAATACGATACGATGTAATATTAAAATATAATTTTTACAATTTTTAACTAGAGTGGGTTTTTTTTGTGTCTTTTTTGACTAAAACCTTTTTAGAATTGGGTAAGTACGAGTAATATACCCAATTCTATACACTGTCCCGATTCTATTTATCTATCTATATGTGTATGAATTTATTTTTGTGTCATTCATACAACGCGAAATGTTGAAAAATAAAAGGCACATTTGTTAAAAAATTGTATAAATTTATATCACATTAAAAAGCGGAGAACAGTGACGATGAAAATAAGTTTGCAATATTCAAGTATGTGATGCACTGGTACAATCTATTATTTAACAAATTAATCTTCTCACCACATCATGAGAGACAGTGGATGGAATTGCTATCGTGATCAATATTTCAGCTGGTTTTAATGAAATTGGTATTGAACTTAATAGAACATCACGATCTTTATGTAACTGATTGTAGCTAACTACATAGTGTTATGTGTATTTTGCTGCTTATCCAGGCTTTTGCCGAGAAGATCCGAGAACAGGGCATGTAAACAGTGTTATTTACCTACCTGACGACTTCACACAAGAGAAATTCGTTGAACTTTTCACGAAACATCTTATCTTATGCATTATCAACATTTACCATAAACCATTAATTATTACACATTTTTTTTTAAATATTGACAGACACGAATCGAAGGAGATGACATGTCGCAAAAAAATACCCAGAAAATTTAATTTAAACAGTCACTTAAAGATTGTAGGATATGTACTAACGTATTAAGTACATTGATTCTAGAGACGGATTGTTAGATTAATGTACTTAATACTTTACGACCTATTCTAAAATATTTAAGTGTTAATATAATAAAAGTAAATTTTGCTTCATACATTCATGTCTTCAATTATTTTCAAACGAATAGAATAGAAAATATATTATTTCTACTCAAAAAAAAACTTATACAATCATAAGGCAATAAGAGGAACTGCACAAAAAAGCAGTCTTACTTAGTCTCTGCCAGACAACCTTATAAAATAAATCGAATAACTGAAAATTGACATAATACTCGTATTACATTAACTACATACATAACACGTTACACACATAACATAATAACGTTTATAATTATTATGTTTAACTTGTAAATAATGAAGTACATTCGTGCCGTTTCAAATAATAATTTTATAATACGTAAAAATATTGAACTTGACGATATAGTTGCGGGTAGTGTAGTAGGGTAGTGGGCCGCGTCACTGACATACATATTTGAGCCGTAAATTACAAACGCACACTCATCGGGGTACCTTACATTTTATTTACCACATCAAAGTAATTTGCAATCAAATCGGTGTTGTTCAAACCATAGAATACATCATAACTCATCTTTGATTCCGAGTGTCGCGAAGTCTTAATAACAAGATGTATCGTATCCCATAGAATTATGGTATAAATCAGCAATGATTAATATTGGAGAGACTGTCGTTATAACGGTGGTTCAATTAAAGTGGCTTCCGTGTACCCTCTACCGGTTATAATAAAGCCTTGGAGAATTGAGACGTAGGCTATGCTCATTAAAAATTCTATAGCCAGGCCTAATAGACTTAAAAGTAAATATGAAAAGATACGAAGCAAGACTTCGATTCATTAACAGTTAGTGAAATGTATACGTACAAAATGCTTATATTGATTTATCTTTTACTTTGACTTAGAGCCACTAAAAAGTAAAAAAAAAGAAACTACGTTTACAAAAAATCTACTTCAACAAAATATCATTAATTGTAAGTTAATTGTAAAAGTATTATTCTACGCTTTTTAGTTGTTAAAGTCGGTTTTTTGTAAACGTATTCCATTTTTTTAATACTTACACTATTTTTACTATCTTTCTTGATTAAACTGATTTCGGTTGTTCGTCGGGGGTTAAAATACCTTCAAGTCAAAGCAGCGAGCAAAAGTAAAGAAAGTACATTCACAATGAAAAGTGTCCAGCGCGAGATCTGCAATGTGTATGAGCGTGCTCGCTCACGGTGGTCCGCGCACAGCTCACGATGTTAATTTTAAACAGAGAGCGAATTGTAAATCATTCTATGCGTTACTACAATGTGTTGGGGCAAATTGTTTTAACTCTCCCATGTTGTATTAAATCTAGGTATAAACTCTGCGTACATATTTAGGGTTCAGTGTACTTAGTGCTGTTTTTCCAGTGTGTAGAAAGTTGTTGTGACGCACTGTATTGGTTAGGATCCAGTGATATACTCCATTGATTACTTTATCACATTTATTATACTCGGTGTTTGGGGGATGAGTGTAATTATTTTGCAGATGGATAGGGTCGGTCTATGCGATCATTTTCTAGTATGGGAACTATAGTCCGATATCCTTTAGTTTTTAAGTTGAGAGCAAAAAACTGCTTTTTAAAATACTTTACACTTTTTGGGTTATCAAGCTAAAAAATAGACACAGTTTCATATTAAATACAGTTTTTTTATTATTTGTCGATTTAAACACATAACACACGATGAATTAATAGTCTTATAACTATTCCGATAGCAAAAACAATCAAATTGTGGTGAAAAGAAAATAATCATAAAACAAATCTTAGTGACTTTCATACATTTCAATGTGTATTTAAAAACTATAGTTCCCATACACCGACCCTATCCATCAGCAAAATGCCTACACTCATCCCCAAAACACCCTGTATACTCTACATCTTAAACTAGGCAGTACATGGGTTTTACTCTCATATGAGTCATATAGAATCAAAAACAGCAATCTGACTTTTGACTTAGCATCGGTACCCACTACCCATGATAAGTCAAATGTCAGGTTGCTGTTTTTGATTCTATACGACTCATATACTCTCTTGGACGGCTGACATAATATACTGTCTTAGGCATCAACATCAATATGTGGCATTACATTGTTTTAAACCTAATACTCTTATGGGTTTTTTTACTATATTATATTATACTATGTAACAGAAGTTAACTACAATTTGTATGGCATTGATTTAGTTACCATAGTCTGTTACTAGAGGTGTTTAGACGTCAAAATGAAGTCACAACTATTCTACTACTATCTGTAACAATAAAGTATAGTTATACTTATTTTGAACAGGGTCAAATGGAACTCTTCCTGCTCGCGTGAGACTCATATTCGTTCAGTATGGCTTGATAACTTAAATGTTTAGCTGATCGACGATTTGATGAGCCTTTCACAAACCGGGGGTTGAAAACTCAACAGCCTTAACATTAATATTTATAAGTTTTGTTTAAATTTAGTAGCAGATTGAATAGAAACGGAATATTATGTAAATATAGATGATAATATTATGTACCTACAATACGATGTTTTGCGCATACTAGCAGATTATACCACTCGGATTTTTGCATAACATACCTACTCATAAAGTAAAACTACAAAGTTGCTTTGTATCTTGTAGTAGGAAAGGGGTTATTACAACGTACTATTACGACAATACAGCGTTTATAGGACCACACAGTAAACGGTAGTATGGCGCAATTTACTTTGCATATTTCCTACATTATCGAGCTATCCCTTTGTCAATATGTAGTTCCCGAGTCATTGAGCAAATTACATTTGGAACATGAAATTGAAATAAACAAGGCTTAGGCTATAAACACATGCTCTGTTTTGCAATATGCTGTGCAGTAGGGCGCTTGCACACCTGTGGTTTTCAAATATAGTGTTTGCAAATGCTACAGTATTTTGTATGTTAATTTATTTCGTAGGGTACCCAGGCTTACGAACCCATCCTTTAAAATAGGTATTAGGTACTTAGGCCAGTAATCAGTATGGTTATAAAAATTAATAAGCCGAAGTTAGTCGTTATTTTGGTGTTATCTTAGAGTAAATCATCTAACACTACATTAAGCACAAGGTTTTTTTACATTGTAAAATATTTTGTACGAATGTAAGACGCTTTTTAAATTGTTTTTTCCTCTATGGGCCTTATAATTCTAATCAGAGGAACAAACTCAACATGCGAATGCTGAATGTAAAGAATAACGAAACTAACAATAAAAGGACACCTTAATTTAAGGACTTTGGTCATTGACATAGAATCATATAAGGATATTACATACAAAATAGTATCTTATCCGAAAGAGCGCATCTCGCCGTTAAACATGTGTTTGGCGAGATAGTATTGTTATATGTAGGTAATATTTAAGTGTAATCTTAGACGAATAAATCATTAAAAAAAGTGTTCGTGAAGTTTAAGGAAGGCTCAAATACCTATTTTTTTAGCGAAAGATTCTGTATGTACATACTTAATCACATGTGACTCCGGATTTAATCTGGGGACACGGCAGTGCCCCCGCCAAGTTGAGTATAGGTTACCGAAATAAAAATAATTAAGTGAATTTTTTATTTTGTACTATTCGTTATAGATCGCTACAATAAACTATAGTACCTTATTACTGGGCTTAGTATTTGCATCTAAATAACTGGGCACGGATGATACAGATACAAGGTCAGAACTCAGAATAGCATGCTACGGTGCAGCACATTTGGTTTTCGACTGCGACTTCTACATATGGTATATCAACCTTGGCTAGACGGACCAGCCTCAACAAAGGTTTTAATATCAGTCCACACCCCGGGGCAGGCATTTACATAAGAACAGGTACGCTCGTGTGTTACAGCACGAATATTGTTATGCTAACCGCTTCGTTAGTTTGTTCCTGGGAATTGTTTCGCGTTTAGATTCAATTTCTGATCTTCGAGAACATGTAGGACTAGTTTTAGATCTAGGTACAATCTTAGTACCCAAAGCATTTGGGTGTTAAGATTGTACCTAGATGAATGCAGCATAAATTGAGGTTTATATTTTTCATGGGTACAATCTGAATACCTAAATGATTGATGAAGATTGAGGTATAGATTTTGCATAGGGCTACCATCTTAACACTGAAATGCGCGCGAGGGGTGCAATTGTATGCAAGTACCAGTATATAAAAAGTAAGAGATACTATAAGAGTTTTTACGCGGTCCAGAACCCTTAAGCTCAATAATTACTATGACTATAGAAAGAGCCTTGACTACATATTTAAACCTTCATAATGTTTTAATCGTACGTGATTATTAATAGTACAGTTTGACTGTACTATTAAAATAATCTACCAAAATGGCATGATAATACTATTTTGTTAATTAAATAATGTACGCACCACACTTTGACCGCGAGTCGCGCGCGATACCGCGAAAGCTGAAGTGAATTGGGCTTGGACTATAATATTCTGAATCTCCCCGTCCGGAGACTTTTATGACTGAAAATAGGACGCTGGGCTTATCACTAGAGTTGAAAATCGAACCCAGAACCAGCGTCAAGGCAAATGTCAGTGTCAAATTTTTCAGTAGAATTCGGTTTCTATCCTATTGTTCGATTTTAAAGCCTGAGACTTTATTTCTATTATGAGTAATATTTATTTTCTCCTTCGATGCTCATTATGTTATGCCTGTAATTTTTTTTTATCGTTTATATTTTAATGAACCGTTTCCAGCTTTACACTAAAAGATCACTAAATAATGCTCTTATTCCTGTATATTCTTTGGATGTAAACGCATCTTTACAGACCTTTCGCAGATCGCGCGTCACGGTGACTTGTGAAGCGGTCTTATGACACACCTGCCCAGCTCTTCCCGCCGTGTAGTCTCCGGTCCCAATCGGAATAGCTTTGAGCATCGCAAATTAACCGAGCTATTGTACTCCAATATTCAATTAATTCATCATCATCAGATTCTCAAGCCAAATTATAAACAAATTATATGACTTTAGACGCGCACCTCCAGGGTCCGATTCACGTAACTCGTACTTCGATTCAATCGTCACGTTTATGTTCGATTCGGTCTGTCCCATTAGGAATGTCACACCGGAATAGACTGAGATTCGAAACTAAGTTTGAGCCACGAGAATCGAGGCCCTGTATTTAAACAACTACCATACCATTTGTGTTCGTGTGGAGGTTGCAAACATCTACCCTCACAGACTTTAATAATTCCAAGAAGTTGAAGTGATAAGTTTTAAAATAAAATAAATTATAATAACAGCCTATGTTAATAGTTCTTTTGCGCTATTACACGACTCTAGACTCTAGAGTCTTGATAGTTGACTCTTTATCGTCATATAGGATGACTGAAATTTTCTAAAAAAATAGTTTACGCATCTCATATTTTATTAATCAAATATGTTATTTTAATTTAGTACTAGTGCGTAATTTATTGTCATGTTGTAATCAAAAAAGTCTATTGTTAACATAAAACGAAGGATATAAATTATAATAATATGTTTTTGATTAAATTAATAAGTATGTATTTTTGTTTGTTGTAAAATTATAATTGATTAGGTATATTAACTATATAATAAAAAAAAATTAAATCAATAAACCTCAAAAAAAAAAAGTTATTAAAATGCCAAGCTCAGTTTTTCGACAGAAGAAACTAAGCTTGGCATTTGTTGCCTGCAAAAAGTTGTGGAATCCATGCGATACCACGTCAATCCATGGCCTTCTCTTTGAAGTTTATCTAACTAATCTAACAACATCTAAAAATATAATATTAAAAAGCTTTTATATAATGAATATAAATAACAAAAAAGAAACCTAGGCAAAATTTCTAACACCGCGCTGACCTCATCTAGAATCGTCATAAGAAACTCGGCGGAGCAAGAAAACCCAAATAAAAAACGTGCATCACGTGTCTTAAATCTTAATATTTGTGTGAATATTATTATATTCACACAAATATTAAGAATGTTGTTTCACACTATATTTAGTGTGAAACAACATTCTCGCCTTTTTCTATATCCAAGGCTATATTATACTAGCTGACCCGTGCCCACTTCGTTGAGCATAGAAATAGTTTTTAAGCCGTTTAAGCCTTCCCGGGAATTTCACGAATATTTCAAGACTGAAAATAGCCGAATCGGTTCAGCCCTTCTTGACTAGCACAGCAATTCATTTTTATTTACAAGTTAGGCGTATTAAGTTTATAATTATACATTTATTGTATGTGTATGACACGCTCGCAATGCGAACATACCATTTTTAATTTAAAAAAATATTAAAATAAAAAAAACTTTATTAATAACAAGCTTTCCTGAGTACCCATGTCATCACACCCTTGTTTCCATCTAGCACCAAAGTACTTATTAAGACGAATCAAACAAGCCCTAAGTCGATGAGGCTACTTCGTTTTATCACCGAGTTCCTATGGCTATCTTTCTCCTACATCATCAGATCAGCTCTACAGAAAATACTGTATTTTCGTAAAATTTACGAGTACTATGCAACATTTTTACTCAATTGGTAACCGGGAAGTGCATCAAATTTAACTCGCAATATTTGAATATAGACAAACAAACATCGGGGCAGGTAACTAAAAATCTTGTACATATTTTTTTTTACATAAAACGGCAAAAATCTTGAAAAACCCGGCGTCAGAAACTTGCTGGGACAAGCAAACACAAATAAAAGACCCAGTCAATCACGTGTCTAATGAATAGAATGTTGAACTGTAGTATTGTGACAAACACCCAAGCGAGGTCTGTCTCCCGCGGCGCGACCGTATTGTAATCTATTACTAATTAATTTCTGTTGAAACATATAAGTCATGACTTAATTGCTTACTACTGGTCAATAAATTAATCGTGAATTTCGACTGATTTGATGGCTATTTTATGCTTGTAGTAGACATTTTATTAATAAAGTTTTAAGTAAACTTAAACGCTTCATAGTTCCAATACTTCACTTTTAGAAATACTCATCTGTTTTTTGACTTTTGTGAAGATCTTTGATCGTGATTTGTCGCGTTATGGTAAGTAATTTATATGAGGTGCCAAAACAAAAAATTCTTTACGCGCCACATTCTCTTCGCACTATATTCACCCTTTAAAAAACAAATAGTATATTGACTTGGCAATGGCACTAAACAATCAGATTTAATATATTATATCGCTTGTGAAATAGATATTATGCACATTGTGGTTTCATACGATTGCCTAGTCGATCTACTAAATTATGAAAGTTTTTTAATAATATTGATACAATATTATGATCACTATAAGGTGCTGTTAGACCGATCGACTAGCTCTGACTTGGCATCACAATCATCTTACAACTTTTTACGGTAGAAAAACAAAGCAGCGAGATTTGGCATTTTTTTGATGAGATACAGTTTTCGGTAATTTTTTTTGTAAAATTATTATTTTTATGTACCTATATTAAATAATTCTGATATTATAACATTTATACTGTCATTACTTACGTGCTATTGAACCATAAAGTTAATATATTATGGTTACAATCGGATAAAAATACGTCCAGTACCTACAGTGTAGAAACTAGTAACAATTCCTCTATGACGAAACCACAGGAAACGGCTACTTAAACGTAAAACAAAGGAATTTAAATTAATAACTTAACGCTAAGCGCCACAATTTGTGGCTAGTTAAGCCCAATCTTGTGTTTTATCTTAAGACACATCTTCACGTGGTTACGTTCAAAGGAAATATTTGTTGTGCTGAGATAAGACTATTTACATAATAAGCGTGCGACCAGTAGAACAAAAGCTTAAAAATAACATGAATTTTATTTCAAGTGTTAATGAACATACTCGTACAGTGATAAAGTGATAACATGCTAATGGCCCTCGGCAATTTTCGTTTCTCTATGGAACTGACAGACGATGTATGAAAATCGAGGATTGCCGAAAGACATTGAGGTATTAATACTGTATTGTATCACTACCTAGTACTAGCTGTGCCCGCCACTTCGTTCGCGTGGTTTATGCAGCGCACGCAACGAAAGTCCCCAAATGTGAACAATTTTCCCCGTTTTTAAAACATTTCTCACTGACGTTACGCTCTTATTGGTCACAGCGGAATTATATATATGTTATATATAATAAAGCCTTCCTGTATAAATTGACTATCCAACAAAAAATATTTTTTCAAATCGGACCAGTAGTTCCTAAAATTAGCTCGTTAAGTGTTTAAACAAACAAACAAACTCTTCCGTTTTATATTATTAGTATACATTTCTTGTTAGTTGTGGGCTTCGCTAATTTTTGATCGTATTTAAAAGGGAGGAAATATATTTTCTTTTATTAAAACATTTTTTTAAAGTAGTACAGTCTATCACGACTATACATAGAAGAACAATCTTAAAGTGAAGTATATTCCGAAAGTTACCGACTATGAGGCGTAAGCATACTTGTGTTATCAAAATAGTTAACATAATCCCCCCTTTTTCTCACAGGGATGAGTAATCAAATCAAAGCAGCCTTCACAAGTAACAAGTTATTTAACACGTTAATAGTTTAACTTAGGTTCGCTTGCACCTGTCAGGGATAAATTAATAACCCAGTTGATATGGAGTTAAATAAGAATTAAATATTCACACTTTCACCCAAAGGTATTCTCGCAAATGGGCCTTTTTAAAATGGTTACTGAATCAAAGGGGAAAAAATCTAATGCATAACTTTTTTTGGAAGTCGGTAATGCTTCATTTTCATTCGTTTGTTTCTTTTTTTTATCGTGATAAATAGCGTAAAGCTTCGCCTATACATAGCAAAATCCTTAAATATTTTGCTACCCCCGCAGACAGTTGCATTTTGTTTCGCTCTCTTTTGTCACAATGAAACCCGCAGAAAAAAAGAAAAGCTTTGCGACAAACGGTTTGTAACCGTTCGGAAAATAGACGCAGAAAAATCTAGCAGTTACTAAAAATAGAGTTCAAAAAGTT
Organism: Celastrina argiolus; assembly: GCA_905187575.2. Classification (NCBI taxonomy): domain Eukaryota; kingdom Metazoa; phylum Arthropoda; class Insecta; order Lepidoptera; family Lycaenidae; genus Celastrina; species Celastrina argiolus. The sequence goes on from LR994589.1 coordinate 12,384,605, forward strand.
TGATAACGTATGAAAATATTACCATTTTGAAAGGTTGAATTATTTAATACTTAACTAGTTATTATTAGAGAGAGTACCTACTACCTATTTCGTGATAAAGCAAGAGACAAATCTAACATGTTTAAATCAGCATAAAAGGTGGCGTTTATTAGCCTTTTATAAATATTAAATACTAGCTGACCCGTGCCCACGTCGTTGAGCATTGAAACCGTGTAAGCCTTCCCGGGACTTCCACGAATATTTCAAGACCAAAAATAGCCGAATCAGTTCAGCTGATCTCGAATTTTAGCGAGAGTAACGAACAGCAAGTGTAGCTTTCTAATGAAAAAAGAATTATTTATATCGGTCCAGTACTTTTTGAGTTAAGTCGTTACATACAAAAATACAAAAATACAAATCTTTCCTCTTTATAATATTAGTGTAGATTAGTGTAGATATCGATAACCTGTCAAGTGTGAGTTGAACTCGGGCACGTAGGGTTCCGAGCAAATGCAATAAAATACACGTTAGTTATAGAACTAACGTGTATTTTATTGCATTTGCTTTGACAGGTTATTGATATCTACACTAATCTACACTAATATTATAAAAAGGAAACATTTGTATTTTTAAAATAAATATTTTAAAATAAGTATTTAAAATAAATATTTAAGGGGGGCTCCAATGAAAAAAACCTATGTATTGGAGCCCCCCTTAAATATTTATTTTATCTTAGTATTTGTTATGAAAATAATAGTATATTATAGGTATAGAAATTATATATTATTTGTGAAAATGATCTATAACCCTTTGGGTGCGAAATCCTAAAAGAGACTGGATATCAATGTATTTATTGACTATCAAAATTAAATATGAGTGTCAAAATTTCTTGTGTAAATCTATGTAAAAAGTCATTAAGCTTAATGTGTATGTTCAATGTTTTTTTTTACTCTGCACAATTCTTACATACACTGGATTCCACATATTTTTAATATGTTCAAAGTTGTACATATTAAGGACATTGTACAATAAAGTCACGTTCGCACTACACGTTAAGGCACTTTGCGTTGTGCCAAATTTATGCAAGTTCTTCTGCTCATAAAAACCTACCTTCTTGCCCTACGAGTACTATTATATTATCATACTTTAAAACGTGTCTATATTTTTTATGATCACATCAAAAGCTTTGCATCTGTTTGCAGCTCAGGATTTTGCAACTGAACTTCTGTATTTTTTTTTATGAACGCTTCAGACCACGTCAATCTGGCCCCTTGCTACGTATCCGAAGAACTTGTGTTACAGATACCAGATAATGGAAACATATTAAATACATTGATAATTGATATATTTTATTATTTTAGAATTTTTATTATAATAATACAATTATTTAATACACATCCATGACCCAGGAAGAATAAAAACTTTTGTTCCATCATCGGGATTCGAACCCGCGACCTCCAGCTTCGCAGCACCATTGCCACTGCGCTACTGAAGTCGTCAAAATGTATAGTTAAGTTTAGCTCCGTGTTTGTCCCAATCTTTCCTCTTTATAATACTAGTGTAGATGTTATGATGCATTGTCAAAGTATATTCCATTCAACTAAAGGTTTCATCAAGTTTTATTTAAAAATACAAATAGGTTAACATCTCCGGTCCTACGCGATTGAAAATTTGTCACAATTAAAAATGGGCACCCTTTTTATCACTTTCATCAAGCGTTCATTACATTTAGCGTGTGTCGATTTATAACCTCAATTAGTCAGCCCGGCTGTGACTGACGACATCTGACAAATCGGTTTCGACTGCCGACTGTTGCATGTGGGTGGTAGGTACTGCACTATTTACTGTCTACATACCCTTTAACATTTTACTGCGAGGTGAATTCGACCTTGTTGTATAGAATAAACCGTCTGTATTTGAACTAATCTATGATTGTCCCAATGAATAGTTACAAATAGATGTGTCTTGTCAGGATTGACATTCTTTACCGTCCTCGGGTGTTTTAGTTCAACTGTAGTCGAGGTGTTGTGACTAAATGGGACTGTCTAGGATTCTGTCGTCTGTTAATTGAATTACTAAATCATCATCATCAGCGTCATTGTATGACAATTGTTCCGTAGATTGTACAAGTGTCTAAATTACTTGAATGCAAGTTGACATGTAATGTACTAAATGTATCAAAGCAAATAATGTATTACTTATTACATAGAATTTAGGGACGTCTAAATATACATAATGTAAAAAGAACCTTGGGATATGATTATATCACCTTTTCTAATTCAGCAAACATTTTTTTTTACAAAAAAAAAAAACTACTTGAGCATCCCGTGGAGGATGGGGATCCCTACCACTGGTATATGGGGGTCGCTGCGTCCGTTTAGATGGTAAGTGGACAGACGAAGGCCCGTATAAATAAAACAATCTCAAACCCAACCTCACTTGAGAACCTATTTGACAGATAAAACAACGTTTCGTTTCACTTTTAAAGTGAACAACTTTATTAATGTTACATAATACTTTAATTTATTTTCTTTTTATACCGTTATATTCATATTATAGATTACAGGAAACAATAAAATAAGTATAATATATATTTTTATAATCGTTAATTTTACGTTTTAAGAAAGAAAAAAATTAAAGTATATAATATTAAAATTCTTCATTTTTAAAAGTGAAAAGAAAGGTTGTTTTATCTGTCATATAGGTTCTCAAGGTGAGGTTGGGTTTGAGATTGTTTTATTTATACGGGCCTAAAACTCGGCGGTACTCGGACAGAACCGCCGCCTACGGAGCCACGGGAAATACAATACAACCGCTACCAAGTTCACAACCCTAGTAATATTATAATATATAAATAACCCTATAAATCCGAAGCGCGATACAACCATCACAATATTATAATCATTCAATATACGCCCATAATAGCGAGGAAAATTATATTAAGTCAATCCTATATAGTAATAAACTTTAAACGACCACTGCAATTGATTAAATGGTGCAATAATCGAATGTGACTTAGGGGACTTTGCACACTCGAAAGTTAGGTTATATTGCTTGAAGTCGATCGATACTTATTGTAATGTAAATGCAGTGAAGTCCTAACCAAAATATTATACAGAGATTATGAATATACAACATATTATTATTACAAACCCTAAGTTTATATAATCATTTTTCATGAAAGAAGTCCCTTATACGCTAAGTTGTAATCGCGAGAAGCAAATTAACTTATCCTAAAAAAACCAAGGAAAAAAGTAAATATTACCTGAGATAGGGCTTTTTTATTTATACTAATACACCTACATATTGAACTCCAATATCTGACTAAGATTTAGTTCCTCTAATTGCCGCGAGATTTCTCTCATGAAAAGTACTATTAAGAAGGAAAGTTTTGAAGGTAGTCTATCGGGGTTTTTGGGAATTCTTCTAGAGAATGGACGTCTATGCACCATCTAGTATACAGGGTGTAAAAGGAGCAGTCACTATAACTTCGTGGGGTAATACCAGGCAAGAGATATGTCCATTGGTACAAGTCATCTGCTTTTAATCCACTGTTTTAAAAATTTAAAAATGTTCAATAGGCAATGTACAACGTGCACAATAAAGCGATCAGCTGATTACGCTGAGAGGTCAATAGCACGCGTAAGACGTTCATTACGTATTAGGGCAAAAATTATAAAATTTAATGCAGAACGTTGTTCCAAACAGTTCAGCCTTGCGACTAAAATAAAATAATTTTTTTTTTTTCAAAAAATAAATAATGAAAAAAATTCATTTCTAGAATCAGTCAAGGTCCTATAAGCCTATCCCAAAGTTATAGTGACTGCTCTTTTTACACCCTGTATATTCAATCATATTATTATGACACTACCTGACATCTTTTGGTGATTAATTTTCTATAAAAACAATCTGCACTGACAAACATGATCCGGTGCATGCCCCCGCAGTAAACCCTGTACCGGTCCTGTGTATAGTGAATAAGCTCCTTTAAAGCTCTGCGGAATTGATTTTGCTGAAATAATTGCATAATTATGGAGGTTAACCGCGTTATAATTGGATCGCGATTGCATCGATTTGTCGACATTATCATTCGATTGTCATGAAATCGATTTTTAGAGTAGATGTATTTTAATCGACAATTCTTGTTTATTATTTCTATACGATTTAAATTTAGATTCGAAACCATAAGTTGTGTATAAATGTTAGGTATTAATTAGAATACTATTATGTATTTTTAATACTTGCTGCTTGCTTATAATTCTACTAATGAATGAAACATTAGTACAACGATTACACTAACTATATTTTTTTTTCGGAACGTTACGCAACGTATTTATACTCCTGCGGTATTTCATGTATATCTATAACTAAAAGACAACGGTAATTACACCGGGCAATCCTCTCGCTCGCTTTAAAAAATATATTATTAAAATTTTAAAAAAAATCAGATACTTAAAAGAGTCGATTTTAATCGGCGCGACGGCGGTACATAAAGTTATCTTCAACTCAACGTGTACAAGGACAAGGCATTTATGTTTGACAAAATTATCATTATTGATTTATGCTAAGAGCTCTAAAGTAATAAATAAAAGACTCGACTCTACCAGTCTTCACTGCAGGACTAATGTCTATTAAAGTATCTTTATTTACGACTAGCTGTGCGCGTGTATTCGTCTGCGTGATATCTATGTCGCAGACTCGCAGTCGTCTGATTGAATCAGCTATTTGATTAAATGTCTAACGCGTTTGTTGAATTACGACATTTAATTGATTGACTAGGCTGAACGTTAATTGAACAAGCGTGACTCAACGTCCAACTAGTTAGCGGACTGTAACAGCCCTTTAAACATAGCGGACGTAAAATTAGTCAGGTGATTGAAATTTAGTTGATTTTTTTCGGTGACCATTACTTAATCTGTACTTATAGCAAACTTTGCCACTAAGGTAAAATATTTTTCTAAATCAATAAAATTTTTGACAATTACTATCCCAGGTCACAAAGTAGATATATAACAGAGACACGACCTAGTACTAGAAAATGGTATCACCCTAATACTGGCAATTCGACCGGCTATTTTTGTTTTCTTCGATTTCCATGCACATTCCGAAAACCGCCATCTAGCGCTACTATTGGAAAATACTAATTACTAATTTCGATTCGTATCTTCTTCTTAATTAAGGAGTTAAATTTTGCCTGATGTGATTTTAAGCTTAATAAATATGCTTATCTTTATTTTAATGTCAATATTTGTACTTATTTCGGCATATTTACATTTTATAATTTACATACGTTAATAGTAGTGACATATTTTATTTATTGTATCAAAGATAGATTGTATGGGATGGTAAGCCATGTCAGTAGTATTGTCTAGAAAACAAAAAAAATTGTAGCATATAACTTGACAGCATTAGAATCTGATTAGTGTAGGATGGGTATTAAAATTAGTTTCTAGTGTAAGGTAAGTGATACAAATAAGGCCTACCTAATTTCAAACACACCTAATCTGATAAATTATAGGAATATAGTGATAAATAAAAGCAAGACATTATTCTTCGGTTCATAAATTTTTATTATTTAAGAAAACATATTATAATCTTTAATTAAAAATCACTTAAAAAGAGGTATATCTGAACCCTTAGCCTTAGGCCTTTTAAGAACATAGTGATTTAACAAGGCCTTTATACTTACATAATATTTTTATTATAGAAATATTGTTATTAGAGTATTAACTACATAAAATATGTATTTCTGAGGCCTTTAACAAGTATTTCCACGAGATCTTTGAGCAACATCCCAAGTTATTTTACTAAATATTTTGCTTGAATTGCAAGTCAGTCTTGAAGTCGCATATCAACAACAAATAAAGAATAATATAAAAAAAAACGTATCCATACAAAAAAAATATAGCAAATTAACATATTTTCCAAAAAAAAAAGTTAAATATTGAAAATTAAAATATATTTCGATAGGCCTTAATTAAGCAAGGTAACTAAATAAGGCCTTAGAACGTTTTAAGTACCATAATTTGCTTAAGAACATTAATCAGCCTTACTGATAATAAGTACTAGTAGCGGTAATCAATTTCCCTGACAATTAGGAAACACAAATACGTCTACATCACTTTTTGTCAAACCTTTGGTAACTCGTGGACCTTCATAATTTAAAGCTTTCCTACGTGGACGGTCCTTAACACCACTGTAGTCAGGAGTAGGCATACGTTTTTGGAAATCAGTCTTCTGCAATTTTAGCTAGAGGTTCTTCATCTTCAGTGTCTTCGCCATCAGACTTAGGTTAAGTAACGTTGTTGGGATTTACATTTGCGATGTCACACTCTGTTTCTGAAGAAGAATAAATTCTTAAATGTTTCGGTGGTCATCATTTAAAAATGATTAAGATGATCAATTTGTAAACAAACATAATAAAGTTAAAATTGAGTAAATTCCTAATAAGGCCTAGGGTCAGAAATATGGCTTATTAATAAAGTAGGCCTTATTTAGTACATTGCACTTCATAAATATTAGAAGCTGTACTTAATTCGCATATTTTGAAAATTACAATTTGAAGTCATAGTTACCTTTTTGATGAGTTATAATGTAATCCGCATATGTTACTTGAAACAAAACTTTAAAGAATAACGTATTAATATTCGATATAAATGACGACAAATTAATAGCGCGCAATGAAAACACCCATGCTCGATAGACAATTGGCCTTTACCGTCGTTGTGATCGCGACCGGGCCTTTCGGGGATTGTTTTCAGAATCGTGGAGCTCTTGTTTATGTAAGTGTGAAGTATTTTTGATGTAAATACATTTTAAAAGACTTTTTCCCACTACAGGCCTTATTTGATTACAGGCCTTATTTGTATCACTTACCTTATGTCCCGGGTTAAGGTTGTTTATAATAGTTGTTTATAGTTTATTAGGAGTTATAAAATAATAATAAAATAATTTGTTCAAAATTCCAAATAATAAAAATATTCAGTGTATATTTTAATATTTTTAGAACCATGCTGATCACAATTCACATCACACTAATAATTATTATAAAGGCGAAAGTGTGTATGTTTGTTACGCCTAAACGGCTAAAGCGATTTTAATAAAATTTGGTATAGAGTTAGCTGATACCCTGGATTAAAACATAGGCTACTTTTTACAGCAGAAAAATGTACAGTTTGTAATTTTACGCGTACGAAGTAGCAGGAAACATCAGGGGCCTTACTCTCCAAACTGATTTTATTTTGATTCAGATTCGATCGTGGACGACTCCCGAATAATAGACGTTTGTTTATTTTGATTTTCAGTCGATTGATATGGTTGGGAGTACAAAAAGTTACGATCTAACCATTTTCTTTATCCTGGTTAGTTTCAAAGTAATCCACCAAATAAAACACCAAAAGCCGATGAGATTTGAGTTCGATTGTGTCGGGACTAAGCCTGCTGGTAGTGTATAAAAGCTTTAATGTTTAAAGCCACAATCACTATATCATATCAAGGAGCGTTTTTGTTCCTGTAAGCCGTCCCAGTGTAAAGTATGATTAAAATTAAAATTGCGGCCCACACAGGCGGCCACTCAGCTACATCTATAAATAACTAGCTGACCCGTACTTTGTTGAGCATACAAACCGTTGAAACCTTCCCTGGACGTCTACGAATATTTCAAGACTAAAAATAGCCGAATCGGTTTAGGCGTTCTCGAGTTTTAGCCAGACTAATTTAAGCAATTAATTTTTATATATACAGACTAGTTGACCCGTGCCCACTTCGTTGAGCATAGAAACAGTTTGTGACGAACTGTTTAAGCCTTTCCGGGACTTCCACAAAAATTTCGAGACCAAACATAACCGAATTGGTTCAGCCGTTCTCAAGTTTATCGAGACTAACGAACAGCAATTCATTTTTATATATACAGACTAGTTGACCCGTGCCCACTTCGTTGAGGATAGAAACAGTTAGTGATGAACCGTTTAAGCCTTCCCGGGACTTCCACGAATATTTCGAGACCAAAAATAGCCGAATTGGTCTAGCCATTCTCGAGTTTAAGCGAGACTAACGAACACCAATCCATTTTTATATGTAAGAGAAGAAGATATATACAAAAGGAAAAATTATAACTAAATATAATTCATAAAATTGTATACTGTATATTTGAGCAAAATAACGTATGATTATTTTAAACATTTTCAGACTAACCGAAAACTTAACCCACATATTGTAAAGTATCTTCTCCCACATCAGATCACTCTAAACAAGATAGATGCTTGTGATCTATATCAATTGAGAAATCATCGCGGGGAAGTGGGATGGATGTTATGTTTGCCATTTGTAGGCAGTAAATCTTCATTGCTTATATTATCGAATACCTCTATAGCGCAGTGGTTCAGCGCGTTGGTGCTCAATCCGGACATGGTGGGTTCTAGCCGAGGAAACTTAGAAGTTTTCTGCGTTCCTACCTGGGTCTTGCTCATTGATGTGTATAATATATATAAAAAAATCGGGATACCGTTTTCATATTTTTTACATAACATTTTCATACCACAGGGCATGTTTAAAGGTTAAAATAAAAAAATAAAAATTCCCCCCATTAAAAAAAAAATAAGTTTAATATTACTTTCGGTTTACTGTACCATAGATGGTCCATTACTGTACTTACAAATATTTTTTTTTCTAATTTCATTTCATTTTATAGAAAATCAATTTAAATACTCAAACAAACACTAAGTGTTTACTTGTTCCTTATTCCATATGAATACTTTCATTAACAGCTTTGAAGGCTCATAAATACGTAAGCATAAAAAAAGACGTACTATATTCAGGGCCTATGGAAGTGCAATTGATCTAATTATGAACAATATCCTAGATCTGACTTTATTTTTCTGGCCCGCTTGACGTGAAATGCCTCAAAGTTAATTTGGGCCGCTATAAGTCCTGATTTCACCAACGCATGTTAGTGTTAACGGCTTGTTAAAATACCATGCCTTCTCATTCATTGATAGGAATTACGAGAGGAACGACATGATATTTAACGAAGGATTAACTTTGACATTGTATGGTGAAACACTAAGGCCGTGTTTCACCAAGCAATGTTAAAGTTAACGCCATGTTAAAATACCATGCCATCTCATTCATTGATAGGAAATACGAGAGGGATAACATTGCTTGGTGAAACACGGCCTAATGCTTCCAATTTAAATGTCACTTATAATAATAAAGGAAAGTGGAAACCCACAGGTTCCGTATCAAAAGAGTCAAAACGGTACCCTATTACTAAGGTGTGCGTCCACCCATCCGTCTGTCCGTCTGTCACCCGGCAGTATCTCATGAACCGTCATAGATAATCGAAATTTTCTGATGATGTATTTCTGTTGCCCCTACAACAACAAATACTAAATCGCAAAGTAGATATAAAACAGAGACACGACCTAGTACTAGAAAATGGTATTACCCTAATACTGGCAATTCGGCTGGCTATTTTTGTTTTCTTCGATTTCCAGGCACATTCCGGAAACCGCCATTTAGCGCCAATATTGAAAATACTAATTACTAATTTCGTTTCGTATCTTCTTCTTAATTAAGGAGTTGAATTTAGCTTAATGTGATCTTATGCTTTAAAAATATGCTCATCTTTATTTTAATGTCGATATTTGTACATAGTTATTAACATTTTATAATTTACAAACGTTAATAGTAGTGACATCTATTGCATTTTTTTGTATTAAAGATAGATTGTATGGGATGGTAGGTCATGCCATGACTAAATAAATATTTAGAGGTGGCTCCCATTATTGAAATAGTTCATGCACTAGTTCGACTCGCACTTGGTCGGTTTTTAAGTTTTTTTTTTTTTATAAATCTTTATTAAGGACTTGGTTCACAAAGAGAAGCGACCATGTCGTCCTCATAGGGCTACAAAATCAAATACTTATAAACAATTTCTTACATCTAGACCACCTTTTACTAATTTATACAAACATATAGCATCACTAGCCACAGGCATTGACAATGCAATATTACAACCTCCCACGTTTTTAAACATAGATTTATTGGCTATAAAACTCCTAAATGATTCGTTCCGGACACACTCCACTATAATGTGGTAGACATCTTCAATATTGTCACACACATCGCAGTTTGAGGATGCAGCCTTCCCCATTAAAAACGCAAACTTATTAAGTGGAATGTGTCCTGATCGTATCCTAAATGCAATGACCAGAATTTTCCTATTAAATGTAGGTACTCTTGCAGAACCAGGGATAACGATAAGGCTCAGGTCGTAGCGTTCTATACCAGATACCTTTATTTGTCGATAAACATTCAAAATACTCAGACCAAAGCTTGTGGACCTTCTCTTTTATCTTAGGTAATACGTCAGAATAAAAGGGAACAGTATTGTAAATTATGCCATCAAAAACTGCTTCATTGGCCAACCGATCCGCCACTTCATTTCTGTCCAGCCCCACGTGAGACGGGATCCACTGAAGGTAAACTGTTACTCCTGATATTTCTAAATTTCACATGGTATCTAAAAGTGTGTAAGCTGTCGTTACTCCTCTAAAACTCGAGGTGCACCGAGCTAAATGTTGAAGAGCACTGCTAGCATCTGTTAAAATTACAAATTTATTACGGTTGACACAACTTATATAAGCAAGGGCCTCTGACAATGCAACTAATTATGTGTACATTATAGAAACATTACTGTTTACTTTAAATTTTATTCCGGTATTCTTTTGGGGATCAAATATTGCAGCACCTAAGCCGTCCCTCTTTTTGGAGCCATCTGTATAAATATGATAAAAACCATTAAATCTGTTTTTAAGTTGGAACTCAGAGTACTCAGAGAAGTAGTAAAGGTCAAATTACCGTGGCTATACTGTACTTGTTTATTACACGATTATAATTATCTATCATAAATTGGCAGCATTAATGTGTACCGTTGTCTTTTAGTAGAAAATATTTAATTGAATCTACTAGTTAAAACTTTTTATTGCATTTCTATACGGAGAGTCGTTAACATTAAAGTCTAAATGCCAGTAGTAACTTGTAACGGCAACACACCTCCAGTTTAACATCAGTTTTCATTCAAAACGCTCCAAACATACAAACGCTTTTGTTACAGTGTATGAAATTTACCCCCGGTTTCCCGAACGCTATTCAAATGAATGATCAACTAACATGACACTCAAACTAACAACCCATATTGAACGCTGATTGGTGGAATATTATCAGACAGAAAGGAACGGACAGATATTTTATAATTACATCCCATCGCTCCAACTTCTATTCCTACTCTTTCACTGTTCATGCAGTCAGATTGTGGAACTCGCTTCCCCACACCGTTCGTGACAGTCCCATCATTACTGTGTTTAAAAGACGCTTGAAAGAGCACTTTTTCAAATCTCAGTCCATATAAATACCGCCATTAATTTATGTATGTATATATGTGTATGTATTATACCTATAATTATATTTATTGCATTAAGTATTTATTATATTATTTATGATTAGTATTATGATATTAAACTTATATATTATTAAAATATTTTATGGTTATATTAAAGGTAATATTATATTTATAATTGTGCACGTCCTATCCGCTATCTTTTATACCATCTCTCTCCGTAGGGCTGCTGGAAGAAATTTCTTTAGAAATAAGCAGTACCTTTGTGTCGTCTTTCTTTGTAAACTGTATTATTGTAAAATTTTCTTGTGTGCAATAAATTATTAAATAAATAAATAAAATCACGGTCGCTCGCTGATTCAAATCGAATGTCAACTAATCGGTGTCTGTGGTAAATTAACATTATCTGTGGAATTTTAACCAATCTTGCAAGTTCTCTCCGTTCTTTTCTGTCTGATAATATTCCACCAATCAGCGTTCAATATGGGTTGTTGATTTGAATGCCGTTTATTGATCGTTCATTTGAATAGCGTTCGATAAACTGGTGATCTATGAGGAAACAGTATAAAAAAAACAATATTGTCAAATATAAAGCGAAATGGTATCAAAAATTCACAGGTCTCATAAAAACGCTCCATACATACAAACATAAAAAATGGAGGCCGAATGCAGGTTCCCACCTTCTCATTTTTTTAAATTCAGTTAAAATATACCATATAAGTCAACATCACGCTATATAGAGTCCAAGTAATTATATTTACAAATATTTCCAAAGTTTGTAAGTTTATGTTCATTCTTATTATTTATCTAATCAATGGTTTTGTATACGAGGCGGGTAAACTAATGATGTTGGTTCATTTAAAAAATTTTCCAAAAAAGTAACTTTTTTGTAACTTTTAGATACATACCATATTAATAAACTGCAAATATATTTTTTTTTATCTAGTAGTATAATATTATACCTTTATATTTTTTGAAAATATTTGTAACTTAATATTTTGTACATAATATACTAGTCACATTCCCTATATTATGCCCTATTCAGCCTATTGTATTGATGCTGCCATGCTTTTGTTACAATTATTAGTACATAGTCATTCGATAACTTATCTTTTACTGTTGTAAAATATAACGTCGCTTTACTTTCACAACCTCGTAAACTACAACTTTTCAATAGAGTAAAAACACTAAATATTTTTAGATGTTATCAAAATAAAATCTAAAATATTAAGTTTTTTTATTTAAATGAGGTTCAGTTCAGTATTATATCTAGAGTGTATTAACCTAAAGTAAATAAAATTTTAGTGTTTATATACTTTTGGTTAATACAAGCTAGATATTATCGAGAAAACATTGATTTTTTAGATACAAGTACAGATCAATCCAACTGTTGTAAAAACTTAGTAATCGTCAGCTATTACGAGTTTTCGTGACGTATGGAAAATATTTCGAAACTCATCGTGTATTTGTAATTGCATCGTCACTTTGTTATTGGAAAATTCCAGTTTATTAACTCACGTCGTACAAACGTAGGATATATGTATATAGGCAAATCTAAAATCCGTGCAAATCCATAGGAAATGCGCGGAAGCACTAATGAAACAGCCCCCGGGATTTTTTTCCGTCAAAGCCTTGTTCGCAGGGAGTGCAAAATGCTGTTTTGAGACGTACAAATGGCGGAATCCCGGCACTTTGGCTAGAATCCGGATTTGTACCCCGGGATAAGCGCCCGTGCATAGCGAGACAGTTTCGTTTAATACAAATATGGTTTTGTTTTTTTTAATAAGCGGTTTGTAGGTATTTTAGCTAGTTAGTTTTGTTTAGTTAAGTTATCATAAACTCGAGAGATTCTTGCTATAATTTTCGATAATTTATTCATAAAACATACACTTTTGTGTATAAAAAGATTTAAATTTACGATGATACTACATGCCTAATTTAAATTAAAATCATAAAAAACGTTAAAGCGACGACAAGCGGATAGAACGTGAACTAATGATTTAAAAAACACTCTATTAAACCGTAGATGTCGCTATTAAACTGTGTTTCCACTGTACACTAACTTCGAGATTCCCGGATTTTATACTATGTTGATTGTTGATACCTGTTTAAATGTAGACTAGACTATAATTATTAACTCATATTTATCTAGTTACATAATATACAGAGTATAATATTAATAAGTGATAATAATATAGAGTTTACTGAGAAAGTACCAGCGCTGAAAGAGGTACTTTTTTATCATGATGTTAGGGCATTTCTCATACAAACATTTCCCAGTATATTATACATAAGAGGCACATACACACCCTAAAGTATTATCACTCGTATATTTTACACCTTGTACATAGCTATTTAGAAGTCGGCTTACGGACCGTTCAATATCCTGTATAATAATTATGTAACTAAAATTAAATGTGACAGCATACATTGTATCTAACATAACTTACCTACCTATATTTTTATAGATAGCTGCTATGTTATTAAAACGGGCTGCTGGAGACTACCTGTATCTATCTAGATAAGTAGAATCGCCTTAATTGGAAACATTACGTAACGGTTATCAAGTATTCGCGGATGCAAAAATTCAAACGTCCTAGCCAATTTAATACCATTAAAACCATATTCCGGGAAATCTCGGCAAAAGGCAATAAATACCGAGCGACAGTGTTACCAACTTGGGGATATTTTCCCTAATTTTCGGGGGAAAATACGCGGTTCATTGAGAAGAATATTTTTGACGGTTTTAATTTACTAGTAATTTTATGTAATTCCGTTATTGAACGTTATGGTCAAACGATTTGAAAGTTACTTTGTAACCCTAAAATAAGCAATCTTAGGGTAAGTTTCAACTATTCGTTTCAACTTTGTAGGTTTTTTGACTTGAGTTTAGGGATAAATATATTTGTGAGTTGGCAACACTGGCGGAATATTCGGCGGAGGCTCGAAATGCCTGAGACGCCAGACTGTCCGCGGTAAGTAAACTTGCTTGTTTACCGTCGATTAGACCTATTTTATTAACGTTAACGGGGTAAATAATTTACTGCTTTTAATGCATTTTAGGGAAAAAGTTTGAAGCAACGTATCTAGAAACTGTAAAGTGACACTTTCGAATATTATACCATACTAGCTGACCCATGCCCACTTCGTTGAGCATACAAACCATTTAAACCTTCCTTGGACTTCCACGAATATTTCAAGACCAACAATAGCCGAATCGGTTCAGATTTTGCAGTTTCAGTTCTCGAGTTTTAGCGATACTAACGAAGAGCAATAATTGCTTTTTTTATTTTTTTATTCATTTTTATATAAAAGAAGAAGTAGATTACCAAATACTGAAACGGTAGTTAAAGTTAAGAGCCTTCCTATCCACTGTCACTGTCGCTCCTTAGCAGAATGACAAGGACAAAATGTGACCCGAGCGTCAGTTAATTTCATTTATTTTTTAACTATAATTTTAGTATTCGGGCGTAAGTCACCGAATGCGATTGCTGAAAAGGTTTTATTATAATGAATGTCTTGTACCATTGACGACCTCCGTAGCGCAGTGGTTGAGCACGTTGGTCCTCGAGCGAGAGGTCGTGGGTTTGAATCCCGCCGAGGGAACAAAAAGTTTTCAATGTTCCTGGGTCATGAATGTGTTTTGTGTATTAATATAATAAAAATCTTAAATATGTGTATAGTATGAAAGTATTAAATATATTTCCGTTGTCTGATACCTGTAATACAAGTTCTTCGGATACTTAGCACAGGGCCAGATTGACTTGTGTGAAGCGTCCATATATATATTATTTCCATAGTTTTATTTTTTTATAAGATGTATAAGTATTTGGTTCTTTTCGTCTTATCCGTAGGAATTATAAAATTTTTGTATTTTTTTTTATGTTGCTGAATGCTTATCAAAATATCTTTCATATCCCGGTTTAAAGCCATCATTTCAAACCTACTGTCACACAAAGATATTCCATTCCATTTTATAATTCGTTCCATTTTGAAATTCGTGCGGTATTCAAACGGGATACTTTCCATTTCACTCACGTTCCCGACTAGCATCTGTCTCTGAGCCGGTTTAGGAGACAATACCGGCTTTATGCTTAGAAATAGATGACGTAAGAGACGCCTTCTACAAGGTGTCAAATAAATTAAAAATATACTATTGGGTGTGCAACTGTGCATGTGCCTCCTATGTACATAGATAATACTGTGAAAGACTTTCGTGTGTGTATGTAAAATATTATATAACAACATTATATTACATAAACACGTACAGTAAACTCTATATATACGGAACCCATACACACAGTGTATAATCACTCATTAATATTATAGCCTGTAGGAAAAAACATCGAAATGTAAATTAGGTACTTTATTTATATTCCGATTCCCTATTTCTTTTTAAACAGTAGTCGCATCAAGAAACTAACATACTTCGACACTTTTAACGAATACTAATCGTTTAAATATCATAGATACCTACTTATTAAAACTGGATTAAAAGACCTTTCCGTTTTACGAATTTACGGTTAATAAGAATACCATTTTGTTGTTTTGACTTTGTTTTCTATATCGAAACTGTATTATTCTAATATTTAATTAGCAGACTACAGAAACAGTTTTACTATTAAACACTAAAATAGTTTCTTCTAAAAACAAAATAAATATGTATGATACAATTACACAATTTTTCATCATTGAAGCTCTTTTTCCGCGCTCGTCAACAAAAATAGACACATCATGCGGCGCACTAAAGCATTAACGATACACTTTATCGCGTGTAATGCAAACAAGAAAACAAAAGAACGCCTAAATTAAAAAACCCTAATGGGCCCACCCAAGAGGATAAGCTTAAAGAGGTTTTGAAGTAACACATCGTAAATTGGTACAGTTTCGCTAAATAAAGGCCGCACTACACCTGCCAGCGCTGGCACGCGTGTTACTCGCATTCTTTGTAAAGTGGTACACGTATAGTAGCTTGCACGCTATTTAGTGTCGATTTACATTGTTCGAGTTGCCTACGAGTTTTCATGCGGGTTGGGAAGTTGACAGCTAAATAGTGATTTGCGACAGTTGGCTCCAGTAAACTCTTCTTTGTCGACAGCTTATTTTACCGACATGTTTTTTTTTAGGAGAAGATGGCATACGGAAAAATATCATGGGATTTGCGTAATCATTTGACATTTGAAGACATTAATAGATGAAGTTGTTATGTTAGTCCATTGAAAAGTTACATTTTGGGTTGCGTTTTTTAGAGGACGCAATTTTATTTTTTTGATGTGTAGGGGGGGTCAGTGTAAAGCTAAAACCAAGTTTGTGGGGTCGCCACCCTTGTCCCACGGCCGCCATCTTGAAAATAGGGGTTGAAATGGTATTTACGATATATCTCTTAAACTATTTATTTTATAAAAAAAAATTGTTAACATTTTTTGTTGCAAATTAAATTTTCTACAACTTTGCTCCAGTAACTTTTTGTCGTAGAACTATAAATAAAAAAGTTATAAGTGAAAATCTTCGGAAATTTGAGAAAAAAAATTATATTTTTCGATGTAACTTTTTTTTTATCATTTTACGAAAAAATGATATTCGACCATTTTTGTACATCGTTTTTTGAGGAACAACTTTTATTCGCATCATTTTTTCATTAAGTCAAAAGCTAAGGTTTTACAGCGCTCCGAAGTGAGTACTATTTTTCAGTACTCTTAACTATACCTATACCTGTGATAAGTCATCAGTTATTGTTTGTTTTTTTTTTGTTTTTTTTTTCTTTATTATTATAACTTTTTTAATTACAAATTTTGCAATATTATTAATAATTAATTATCGACTCTTTTCCCCACCACCCACGAGGTAGAGTCTAGAGGCGCGTTTTTTTTACGTGGTATCCCCAATAGGCATAATCCACGGTGATTTTCTAAATTAGAACTACTTCGTCCTCAGTCGTTACGATGGACCAGGCTGGGGCTCAGCTTCTGATCGGCTTTCTGAATTAAATACCAGTGGGAGAACTGGAGAAGGAAGGGGTGTTAATGTTGGCGGTTCATCATCAAAGTCATCTTCATTTATTAATTCTGAGAGTTCCATTACGTTGCTGCAAGTCTCTCCAAAACAATGGAAGCACACTGCAGAACATTTCATTCCTGCTTTTCGGCATCCACACATCGCTCCACAGTTTCCTTTGCATTTGCAAAAGATCAATTTTAGAAGCTCAGGGGTGCTGGAGGTTTAGAGGCATCAATAATTTTCCACATTTTTTCCAGCCCCAGTCTTCAGGATCATTATAATTACCAAGCCACGACTGGACCTGATGGTAGACTCAGAAAGTATGAAAGCGAGCTGTGTCTTGTGTTGGAGGAAGTGAGGATAAGTTAAATGTACTTTTTGTCACTGCCTTGGCGAATTGTTTGTATCTTAGGCTGTCAAGAGAATTATCAGATGATAATGATAATAAAGGTAATAAAGATGTGGTAATAAAGATTTATTACCACCGTATAAAGAGATAAAAAAACGTTCACCAATTACAGTGAGCAAAGCAGGGTCAACTCTCTTGTTGAGAAACAAAGCCGTTCCACTTGCAAACTCTAAATGTTTTTCCAGGGTTTTCACAAATTTCATTTTACCGATATTGTATGGAGCTGAAGTTGTGTCACATCCGGAAAAAGCATGAAGAAACAGCAAGTTATTCGCAATGACATCTCCGTACATAAAACCTGACGCACTATATAATTGTTCTGCTGTTCGTCCTTTTGATGGTTTTAAAAAAAAATACATTTGCTTATTTTCTGCCAAGTGCTGTGAGCAATATCAGTATGTCAATATCTTCAGCTACAATAGTAACGGTATTAAATAAAGGAGTACGAACGATAAGAGCGTCTGCGTCTGATTCTGCTTGGTCAACAGTGAAACCCATTTCCGAGAATACAGTTTTAAGAAGTATAATAAAGTTAGATTTGTTCTTCTCATTACCAAGAAATTTCTCTTGTGATAACGTCGGTATGGTGTTCTTGTCACATTTTACTTCTGTCGACTGGTGTTTTTTCGTGCGGCGCAAACGTTCCCAAGACTTTGTTCCTGCGACATCCGGGTCGTCTGAGTAACCGTCAAACACAAAGCCGAAGAGAAGAAAAAAAGTTACATCGAAAAATATTTTTTTTTTCTCAAATTTCCGAAGATTTTCGCTTATAACTTTTTTATTTATAGTTCTACGACAAAAAGTTACTGGAGCAAAGTTGTAGAAAATTTAATTTGCAACAAAAAATGTTAACAATTTTTTTTTATAAAATAAATAGTTTAAGAGATATATCGTAAATACCATTTCAACCCCTATTTTCAAGATGGCGGCCGTGGGACAAGGGTGGCGACCCCACAAACTTGGTTTTAGCTTTACACTGACCCCCCCTACACATCAAAAAAATAAAATTGCGTCCTCTAAAAAACGCAAGGTAAGGCCTAAAAAATGTAACATTTCAATGGACTATGTAGCAAAATTTTTTATCGAGAAAATTGAGTTTAAACTGTCACTTAACCCTCTGTAGCGCCGTGTAACATTTCTGTCACAAACCGATTTTTTGCCATTTAAAATTAAAATATTATTTCGAATCTATCTCGCGTCACTGTAACTTAAGTGTAACAAATCGATGAATTGATATAGTTTAACACAAATAATGTAGATGGTGTTAGTGCCTCGTGAAAGCATTTGTTTGTCGACCGCGCGTTACAAACTACCTACTTGCTGTTCACGAATTCTTAAAAATCTGTGAAAAATAGAAAAACGCAATAAATACTGTGAACTTACAAAAATATACAAGGTGAGTACATATACTTTGTGGTATATTGTGAGTTTTTTATTTATTTGAATGCTTTCTATTAGTTTGACTGTCTAACCTCTTTGTACCAGATATATCACATTGCCTAACGTGGGTAATTTTTTTATTATAAAGTGGCTCATAGATGGTTCATTTGCTTTCTTATTAGATGCCTTTTCGACCGCTTCAGGATTATGAAATAGCTAAGGTATAGACTGCTGAAATCAATGAAGACATTGGAGGTGGTATGGAAGATGATGATGACATTATTTCACATCCAGATTTTCAAGTACAGAATGAGATGAAACTAATACGGTTTTCTGGCAATGAAAATGAAGATGTTCAAGTGAACCTCGAAGATATTATTCATGGTTTAGAAGACCATTAATCCGATCCATCTCCATCTACTTCTGCCGTGTCAACTAGACCACAACAAACCGAATCTGTATTACAAAACTGTAAAGACACAAAAACTCAACCTGCGATGGAAAATGAAGCCTGCTTTTAATTTTCCAGCGCATTAGTTGCGTTTTCTAGGAAACAGATTTTCTAATTGCCGCACTAGAGCTTGACACGCCGATCTAGAGTTTCTTGCATGTGTGCAATACGCCATCCAGATTGCAAACTACCCACAGACAAAGAAATGTGCAAAAAAGACAGAATCTTCTGTTGAGTATGTGGCAGATGTCAACGGTGTGGACATAGCAACCGTGGCTTGGAAAGGTAACAAGCTAGTGAATTTAGCATCCACTTTTATGTGATATGCTAAAAGCACAGATGAGGAGGTATGACAAGAAGACTAAGCAACACATCAAAATTGATCGTCCAAATATTGTTGGAGAATATAATCGCCACATGGATGGCGTAGACCTTATTGATAACATCGTAGGATGCTACAAAATATAGCTTTGTAGCAAAAGGAGGCAAGTTCGAATGTTTTATAATTTATTGGACTTGAATATGGCAAAAGCATGGCATATTATATACAAAAGAATTCATGAAATTAGAGGCTAGCAGTAAAAACCTTTGAATTCGGCTGATTTCCTTCTTTTGACTTGAAGTTGCTACAACTTGTGGTGTGTGTGTGATGCTTGGATGGTCCACGATGATGAACCGTAGACCTATTGAATACGATATTCAATCAAAACGACAAGGGTCCAGCACAGCATGTTCCTCCAGTGGAAATCAGGCAGTATCAGATCATGAGGATACTGGCCAGTGTCTGTCTTTATATGTTTGAACAGAAAAGAGAATATGGATTCTAAATGGTCTGGTGTCACCTAAACCATGTGCGAGAAGTGTGGCTCTGCTTTGTGTTATAATAAACAGAAGAATATTTCAGGCAGTTTTACCTAAGCTTAGTTACCTTTATGATGCAGTGTGACATTAATGTCACAATCCCTTAAAATCTGATTTTCTGACCAAATAAAAAAAAAAAATTGTTATCTTAAATTGGTTATCTTGCCCTACAGAGGGTTAAACATTCTAGGGTATGTCGTAATGTATTGAGTACAATTATTCTAAAGACTGTTCTTTAGATTACAGTTTGAATTCAATTTTCCGGAATTTTGTGACATATCTTGAATTCTCAAATCATAAACACGAAGCTAAATTCTAAATTAGCGGGTTAACTTTGTTTTTTTTTTTGTTTTGTTATTAAATATTTATTTATATACATATAGTATATGTATTTAGTTCACAAATAGACACTCCATTCCAAACCAACTTGCCGCTAGTGTTTATTTACTATTAAAAGTAAAGTGTTCCCGTGGATGCTGCACAGGTGGAGCTGCAAGCCAAAGCTGATATAATATACCCGTGTCTAACTTAAATGTGCTCAACTAGCCACCCGGCTAGTTATAGTCCGATAGTCCGAGTGATCACACATTCTAAAAAAAATTAAATGTGCAAGTAGCTAGCACAGTACACCACAGCCGTAAATCTCAGAAAATACCATTCGCGTTCAAAATATTTTTTTCGCGCAGAAAGTACAAGCGAAACAACATTTTTCCTTCGAATTTTTTCTTCGAAGCCTATTTAAATTCCTCCTTGCGATCGCGTGTGGTCTCAATATTGTTTTCCATAGAACAACTTTCTATGAAAATCGAATAAAATTGTAACGGATAACTTGCAAAGTTGTTACAACCTAGTTGCGATAATTTGCATGCATTGAAATTCACCTTGTGGTTCTAACAATCTTGCTTTTAAAGTCAGTTTTTTCTTCAAGTTTTGTTCGAAGTTTTTTCCCCTTTTTTCACGAAATAGACAAAATATTATAATATGCATTTTTGACCAATTTGATGCCATGAACAGAATCCCCAAAAATATCTAATTAAAAAAAAAAAAATCAAAAATCAAAACATTTTATTCAGAATAAATTTTTACAAAATGTTTTCTGAACGTCGAGACTATTTGATGCCTACCACCGGTTCGGGAACTAGCCCAGCGAGAAGAACCGGCGTAAGAAACTCGCGTGGGGCCATCTTTTACCAAAAAGATGGAAAATTGCTCTTTTTTAAGATTTACAAATGTCAGAACTAAAACTAAATAACAAAAGTACAGTAATTTTATAGTATTTAAATATAGCCTTGCAGAGGGCTACCTTATTCCCAAGGTGTGCTGTCATTCATAAAATCATTTACTGTATAGTAAGCTTTTGCACACAAACGTTCTTTGGCTACTTTCTTAAACTTATTGTTAGAAAAATTTTGAACGTTTTCTGGGATCCTATTGTATAGGCGTATACATTGGCCCTTAAACGATTTTTTTACTTTACTAAGTCTAGTCACTGGTACATCAAGTTTATGCTTATTTCGAGTATTTCTATTATGGTTCTCACTTTTCTTCTTAAATAAGTGTAATTTTTTTTTAACATACATTAAATTTGAAAGGACGTACTGAGAAGGTACAGTTAAGATTCCTGTTTCCTTAAACTTTTCTCTAAGTGAGGTGTTAGGGGCCAGTTTGTAGATTGCCCGAACAGCTCGCTTCTGCAGCACAAATATATTATTTATATCTGCAGCGTTGCCCCATAGCAAAATGCCATAGGACATTATACTATGAAAGTAACTAAAATACACTAGACGTGCTGTACTTTCATCTGAATATTGTCTAATTTTACTAACTGCGTATTTAAAAAGCACTTTCAATTAGTAGATGTAAATTAATATATTATGTGTTCCAATTTCTATCATTATTAAACTAGCATGTTTTAATACCATAAGGCATAATGTATTACGATAACCTTGCAACAGTCAAAGTAAATAAAAATAAAACATTCTGCCACCGCTAACCCTAAGAGAGGTAGTAGAGCAGCTTATGGAAGCTGTGCAATGATTTCTACTTGTCTAATACGATAATAAAACAATTAGACAGACAGGGACATAGTATAGCTTATCCCGTATTTAAATATTAGTAAGGCTATAAAAAAATGTAATAAGCTCCCAAACTGATGTCGGTCGTAAGTTCCGTTGAAACCAGGCCTAGTAATTTTTATCATGCTCAAGTGTGTGTACAACACACAAGGATACCCTATCTTCCTTTTACTCTGATAACCCAGTTGGCAGGTTGCATGACTGGCGAGAGACAGGGGCCTTTATACTATACCCTTTTCTCTCGCCATAAATACAAACATAACAAAACACTTTATATAATATCCAACTATAATTTTCCCAAACGCCATATAAAACTAGAAGCTGTACAATTATAGTACAAGAGCCCGTACCTGCCCGATGTCTACAAGAGATCAGGGCATGCTCCGCTGAGTGCAAACCGCTGTTCAGGCTCTCGGACAATAGTGACAATCCCCGGTTTGTAAGATGCGTCCTTCTAAATATAATATGTTACGATGTAGAGCTTGGATGTTACAGATGTGCCAATTGTATTTCAAATATATATTTTTTCTAATAGTTAAAGAATAGCTGGAGGACACTGGGGGAGGCCTTTGCCCAGCAGTGGGACAGTTTACTCTAATAATAATAATAGTTAAAGCAGTTAGTGATTATTATAAGAACACTCGCGATGACACAATAGAACTACATCAAAATAGGGTCATCCGTTTGGGAGATACGGTGCCACAGACCTACACATAGTTACGTCAAACTCATAACACCCACTATTCCGTCGGGTCACTCGGGGTTCACAAGTCATAAGTAACCGTTTAAAGAAAACACCTTATTGTCCGCATCAAAATTATGCCGTATCAAAAAAAAAATATGATTTCATTTATAATATGAAACTGATGTACTTTCACATTATAATTGAAATTATGATATAAACATTATTTTATTATGATATAGAGATATCTTCGGTAACACTTTATTACAATATTTATCTCTTATAATATATAAAAATGAATTGCTGTTCGTTACTCTCCCTGAAACTCGAAAATGGTTGAACCAATTCGGCTATTTTTAGTCTTAACATATTCGTGGAATACCCAGGGAAGGTTTGAAAGGTTTATATGCTCAACGAAGTGGGCAGCTTGTCTTATATATAAAAATGAATTGCTGTCGTTAGTCTCGCTAAAACTCGAGAACGGCTGAACCGAATCGGCTATTTTTAGTTTTGAAATATTCGCGGAAGTCAATGGAAAGTTTAAAAGGTTTGTATGTTCAACGAAGTGGGCATGGGTCAGCTAGTTTTTTTTATAAAAACAACTACGAACCGTTTGAAAATAATATTAATTCTTAATGTTTTCTTAAGATGTATTTTATTTTCATCAATTACAATTTGTGAACCTTAAAGTAATATGCTACAAATATTACATAAGTAATTTAAAACTATTTTTTATTAAATTATAGAAAGAATAAAGTTTGAACATTGTTGATTAGTAATGTAAGTGTATGTTTTACACATAACTTGACGGATCTAAGCCCACATTGTGTACCTATGTCTATAGCAACGTAAGTATTCAATTAATGTTTAAGAACTCGAAGGAAATTCTCAACTTTATCATGAACGGATCTTTTAAAAATTCATTTTAATATTTTACTCTTTTTACTTTTAGAACCTGGTATTGAACTTATAAAAAAATCTTCAGTATTTCCCAAGTTAAGAAATATATGGGCGATTTGATTGTGTTTTGTCTGCTTTAGGCCGTGTTTCACCAAGCAATGTAAAAGTTAACTCCATGTTAAAATGCCATCTCATTCATTGACAGGAAATACGAGAGGCATAACAATATGATATTTTACATGGTGTTAACTTTAACATTGCTTGGTGAAACACGCCCACGCCCAGGTAGGCAGGTAACTAATATTCAAAGTAGGTATGAAATCATATTTTTTATCCTTTGAAGACTTTATAACTGATAACTAGAGACTGGATTATATGCATTTGCATATTTTAGGCATCCTCGACGCTAATAGCATATTTTAACTGAGATCTAGTTACCTTTCGTTTCGAAAAGCGGCTAAATTTCATAACAGTAACCAAACATATAATCCCACTAAACAAGTCCAAACCAATACACATTCACAATACTATATTTTATTTAAAACATGAAATATTCACTATAAGATGTTGTTAGGCAGACCGACTTACCCCGGCTTGGCATCACATGGATCTCACAACATTTTACGTCAATAGAACTAAGTAGCGAGACTTGTTATTTTTATAATTAGTAATGTTTTTGATAGGATATAATTATCATATTAATACATAAAACATAAACAAAACAATACTACGGACGAATAAATCAATTCCAGATAAAATATTGCAAACCAACATAAAACATCATATAGTCTGAGATCAGACACGACCTATAAAGAATTTTAGGCCCAAAATGGATTAAAATTGAACCCAAATTTATTATTTTAAAAGTTTCCGTGTAATATCAATAAATCGAAAACGCCTTCGTCTGACCTTTATAAGAGTTTTATCAACGTTTCCCAATGAGGTATAAACGTAGTGTTAAGAGGGAACAATGCGCCATAAACATAATCCATATCAACGTATAATGCGAACGAAATGATGCTTTAAATTCAATATGCGGTCCTCGACGCACGATTTATATAAATATCAAATAACATTAAATTATTACAGGACTTTTATAAGTTACTAGCTTATACCCGCGGCTCGGCTCGCGGAATAATGCTATCCCACGTTACACATTACTTTTTCGTTATATATGAGGGTGTTCTAGTATACCAACTGTTTTGTTTACGCGTGAGGAAGTAACAAACATACACAGACTCACAAACTTTCGCCTTTATAATATTTGTGTGATTATTTAGCGATGGTGTTGCTGCAATAGACGTCGACGAACTACGTATTTTGCGCATTCCAATCCGACTTAGGCTCTCTGACTATGACAGACCATAATATTATACTGTAACTATAATCCCACCAAAAACATAAATGTAAAAAAGGAGAGCCAAGTTCAATACAAAAGTAATGCTTAGGTGTGGTCTTCGCCGCAAAAAGAATGGAGATATAGTGGCAAGTTATATGCAAAATCCAAATATGTACAAAATATTTTGAACAAGTATTAAAGTGTATTTCTTTGCTTTTTGGACACCTATAACAATTGCTGTTACTTAAAAAATGTGTGATCCTAAGAGAAGCTAGATTTGACTTGTCCATTTTTTATCAGAATTAAAAAATATATAGTATTTATATTATATTACTAGCTGTACCCGCGACTTCGTACGCGTAGAAAAGTGATTTAGAGCAGCAGTTTAAATACATTTTTAGTTTATGAACACTGTCGTTTGGATATTTAAAATCACTAATTTATAGTGATGCTTCTTTATACACGGTATTAGACGTGCATAGGCAAAAGAAGTAGGTCGATGGAGTAATAATAATAGTTTACTGTCAAATAATGGCCTTTTTTGTCGTGAATGTTTTGAGGTATTAAATTAAAACTTATATTGCAAATACTAAAGTCTTTAATATGGAAGTTAGACATGGGCGCCGCGACACGCCGCGGCCGTGCCCGATTTTGGCCGGCGCTCGCCGCCGCCGCCGGAATCCAGCTCGGTGCGCCGATCTGTTCGAGTGGCGTTTTTTTCTATGAAAATGCTAACAATTCCTACTACCAGCTCGACAAATGACCGTGTATTATTTGTATAATGCGAACGGGACTACTTGATAGTACGCTCATATACGCGACGAAGATCTCTGTACTGAGATTTGTATGGATTTTACGCCGCAGCGACTGCAGACGATGATCGTTTTCACACCGACGCTGCGCTGCTGGCGCCGAGCGCCAAATTTTTCGGCGTCAGCGCGGGTGTACTCTCGTTCCGCAATTCCAAGTCGCACTAGTCCGGTTTTTTATTTATTAATTACCTACGCTAACAATCATATAGCCTACTTTGGGACTTTACGGTTAAAGTACTAACTTCCTTTAGACGATATAACAAAAGTCCAAAAGAAACAAAAAACCCAAGTCGTACCTAGCATAAGTACGAAAAAAATTTCGTAAAAAAATTTTTTTTTTGCTTTATTGTTATTTTTGCGACGTAAAAATAAGAGATGGTGAAAAGTAAAAAATTTTTTTTTATTTCCAAAATGAGGAAAGGTAGTATTTATAATCTCAAAGTTATAGTGACTGCTCTTTTTACACCCTGTTTAAAGTTCCAAATGAAACTTAACAAGCTGTTTCAAGCAATGATTACAAGCGGTTCAACCCGCTAAGAAGATCCGGCTTAAAAAACTCACACCCCCATGCGAGCCGTGCTTATAGCAAATAGTATATTATATGTTTAAAAATGTAACTTAAGGCGAGGAATAACCGCAACTAGCGCCACTCATTTTAAAATAAATTTTACAATGACACAAACATCTTATTAAAAAAGTAATCTGTTAAAACTTTAAGTAATTAGTTAAACTAATTTATTGGCATTTAATTACAGATCTAAATCCTGTAGTGTATTTACTCTCATAAAAACCGCCAAAAGTGGCCGTTTTAGTTATTACTTATGAGAGTAAATACAGTAAAGGATTTAGAGCTGTAATTAAATGCCAATAAATTAGTTCAACTATTTACTTAAAGTTTTAACCGATTACTTTTTAATAAGATATTTGTGTCATTGTAATTTAAAAACAAAAGAGTTGCGCTAGTTACTGTTATTCCTCGCCTTAATCAGAATACATAATACTATATTATAATAATTAAATATAGGCAGCCTACTTGTCTAGAAATCGTTTTTATTGACAGTTATTATTTTATGGAAGCAGTTATCAAAGACAAACCCACTAATAAAATAATTTAGTAATAATTTTAATTGAAACTTGTAAAGTAACCAGTGAACTGGAACAAGTGCTCTCGGGGCAGATGACTACACACCGTTATAATTTTTATTATTTCTTTATGATCAAGTAATTTATTATTCAATTATATCCAGATTTAATGAAATGTACTCTATATTACAATTAATAATATAAATTACTGTTGTCGGAGCATTTTAATTTAATTACTGTAAAAAAATCTGCAATGAAAATGTTGGTAAACAAAGAGCTTTCTTAGTGGGTAAGGAATTAATATATTTAATATTTATAGACATATACTTACCCATATTATATCAGTATAACGGATGTAAAAAGAAACAGTCACTATAACTTTGGGATATTATGATTATAATACTTACCTTATCTCATTCTAGAAATGTATTTTTTTTTACAAAAATTAAAATATTTTTTGTAAATTTTCATTATTCCTGCGAAAAAAATTAAGAAATGGTAAAAAGTAAAAAAAACATCTAGTTTTTGACAAACTAAAATTTTTCCTATCTACTTACTTAAAAACATTTGTAAAATGAGGAAAGGTAGTATAATCGTATCTCAAAGTTATAGTGACTGCTCTTTTTACACCCTGTAATTTTGTATCATTAGGTCCATTTTTCTGAAAGTTGTGCGAACAGAATCAGCTGTTTTTTAAAGTAGCTGTGAATCAGCTGAACGTGTCAATGACTACAGTGACGACGAATAACTTTGTTATAGTTTGTTTTTGCACAAGTTTGATCTTTGCCTAAGCCTCCATACTAACGTAAGCAGTGAATCATGTTTACATTTCAGTAATTGATTTTCTTTCTTATAACAAAGTGTCGAAAGATTTTGTCGTTCATGGTGTGGCTATATTCTGATGCCTAAAGACATTTCGTCCGTACTCCTAAGACAACACACACATACGACTCACAGCATCACATATTAAACTAATTAAGCTAGTAAAACTAACTACAAGTCTTAATTTAAACTGATAACATATTCAACTGTATGATTTACGAAGTTGTGGAGTTTAACTGTAGTTAACTACGTAAGTTATAGCGTTATTTGAGAGTGAATTTTTAACCAGTCTTCAAGTTACACTGCCAAGCGAGTGAGTTGTAGAATTTGGTGAAGTTTGGTGAGAAATATTTTTGTCTATGCATCGAGATAGCTAGTCGCGTCTACACGCATAAATTATATTTAATAAGCAGGCTTTTACCAACAAGTACAACAACAATTGAAGTATCCTACTTTCAAAAAAGGAGGAGTTTCTCAAATCGGTCGTCTTATTTTCAGATCTAGAGCTAGAAAAATCCCGCATGAGAGATTAGTTTCAACCATCGTGATTGGATAATGAATTCACAATAAAATAACAACTGAGCCTTAGCCAAGTTGCCACAAGTGGCACTCGTCCTTAGTTCTTATCATTACGCCAAGCAGTGACAGCCTAAGAAATAGCTCCCCTCACCGATTTCGGCGTCGGTAGCCGATTTCATTGAAACCAGGCCAGCTACGCAGGTTATTTTTTAGTACCCAAGTGTGTGCGCAATACACAGAAGCACTCTCTCTTTCTTTTACTCTCATAACCCAGTGGGACGGTAAGCCGGCACGACTGGCGAGAGATCAGGCGAAGGACCGACTTTTTACATGTCCATCCGACGCGACGCGACGTATGGATCATCTTTTTTGTCAGACAATCAGGTGATCAGCTTGCAATGTCCCAACAAAAATTGGAAACAGCATTTTTTGTTGTTCCAACGCGGTAATCGAACCCACGACCTCCGGGTCGAAAGCGAAGCTCTGAACGGAGGCGATGTGTCTAAGAAAGCACCAAACTTTAATAAATGTTTCAGTTACGACCGCAACTTCCGCAAGCGACAAGCCATTTAATATAGTTATATCGATTTTTGTTGTAACTTCGTTATCGTTATTAGCGATGGCAATTTGGCTAAAGCTTCTGCTTTTTATTCGGTTGTAACTTGTAAGCCTATCTACTATCTACTGCTACGACAGGGCTATATTTGATAGATTAATGCGGCATATAGCCAAGTATGCATATTTTTACTGCTCAGAAATGTGCAATGATGTATCGTATCGGTACACCTCATGCTCGTTGACTTTACAGTGCATTGTCAGTACAGTGTTGCTTTACACACTATTGTGTGCACCCCGCGCCACGTTCTTTATTGTCCATGCCTCGTTAATGATCGAACTTCCGTGACAAGTTACGTAACGTGTAAAATACAGACGTCTTTATGTATTTCAGTTCTAGGGTCTCACAACTAACAAGCAACATAATATTATGATATTGTTTTCTCGCCTCCGTGGTCTAGTGGTTCAGAGCTTCGCTCTCGACCTCCGGGTTCGTGGGTTCGATTCTCGCGTTGGAACAACAAAAAATGCTCTTTTCAAGTTTGGTTAGGACAATGCAGGCCGATCACCCGATTGTCTGACAAGAAAGATCATCCATGCGTCGGATGGGCATGTAAAAAGTCGGTCCTGCGCCTGATCTCTCTTCAGTCGTGTCGGTTTACCGTCCCACTGGGTTATGAGCGTAAAAGGAAGAGAGAGTGATACTATGTATTGCGCACACACTTGGGCACTATAAAATAACTCCTGCGTAGCTGGCCTGGTTTCAATGAAATCGGCTACCGACACCGAAATCGGTGAGGGGAGCTATTATTGTTTTCCTAAAAGAAAAGTATTCATAAAATCATTCTTACTCTATTTTAGACAAGAGCCAGGGGTAGCTGGTGGAGATTTCCACTAGAACCCACCACTTCAACCGTACATTTTGCTGCTATAGAAATTAGCCTTTGTGTTGATCCTAAACCATACAAAACTTAAAAAAAATTATGAATTTTGTGTGAAAAAACATCACTAATATAATCATAAATAAAATAAATAAATATTTTTTCCGAAGAACTTGTGTTACAGGTACTAGACAATGGAAATATATTTAATACTCTTATACTATACTATTTTTATTACATTAATAAACAAATTTAATACACATCCATGACCAAGGAACATTGAAAACTTTTTTCGTTCCCTCGGCGGGATTCGAACCCGCAACCTCTCGCTCGAGCACCAACGCGCTCAACTAAATGCGCTACGGAGGTCATTAAAGTAAACCATTAAACGATTTTAGTAATTTATTATAAAACAACCATATTATAATACCTACGGAACTAGTATTTCTCAGCAGAACCTGCGCTTGGAAATCTGCTATTGTATCGTAGAAGTCCACAACATTGTACTTTTGTCGCTCCTTGAATAGAATTTACGATTCTCGAAAACGGTTTGGTTTTTTTTAACCCATAGTTAAGTGTAGTAAAATTTGAATACAGAAAGTAGCGGGTACAGACTACAGACGCCATTTTGTGTTTTACTGGCTGCAGCTTCAATTTTTTTTGTTTCTTAGTAAAATGTGAGTTAAATAGACAGTCATATTTTTCACATTACTAAATTGTAGTAAAACTCCAGATCTCTCATAGTGTATTTATTATAAATAATCTATTCATCATAACTCAAATATTTTTAAACATACCTACATACAATATGTTCTATTATGACATTAATTTCCATATTAATAAATTATAACTGGTTACACTAACATTATATAATTATTAATTATAATCACATATAATCACATAAATCTTTAAAATAACACATTTAATACTGAACAGCAAATCTACTTAACAATATTAACATTAACAATTTTATAAAAGAGACTATGACTTACCAATGAGCTGATGAGGCCACCGCTGATACCAGAATTGACCTCACAGGGCTCAAACTCCCTATTTTATACTAAAACCCCTGCCTGTTCCCTCCAACTGGTATCAGCGTTAACTCTCTGAAGGAAGTCAAATATAAGTCAAATATGAGAATATCAAATGTACTTTTAAGTTTACAATAGTATAAAAATCCTCACACAGTCTTAATAAATATTGCACAATTACATAATTTTAATAATGATATTTCCTAATTTTTATACAGTTGATCTGATTAATTATATTTTACACTATTTAACAACTTATTATTTGTCACTTCCGCTAACAAACAAATTATCAATCAAATACATTTAAAGACTTATAAAACATTCTAAAAATCATAATCCACACCAAATAATTATGCAATAATTACCGTGTAATAACTTTTCTTAAAAATAATAGTTTACAATTTTACCATAGTTAAGTTATACAATTAAACCACGCTTTTAGTATTGCCAATTACAAAAATCCTAAAATTATAAATGTTACTAAATAAATAGTTAATACAGTTATTTGCTATAATAATAATTTATAATACATACATTTCTAAAATTTGACCTAACAAAATAAATTGGTTAGGTGGAAAACACTGGTAAAGCTGTGGAGAAGCCGCGTAGGTAAGAAGCGGAATTTCATATTAAAATCCATAAATAACAACAAAATTTAATATAATACTTACCTACTATAAAGATTTTTTCTGTTACTTTGCATTGAATTGGCTCCAAAACCACTACGTTGATTTTGGTGAAATGTCATAGATATAGAGCACCTACACCTCGGGGAAGGACATATTAAGCTACTTTTCATTACGTAAAAATGTACAGTTCCCGTGCAATTTTCTTTTTAGCGTAATTAAGCCGCGGACCTGGATCTCGATTCCCATAACTCAAAAATAGATTCCATCGTCAGTCTATCCTGCTCGCACGCGCTAAATGACACGTGCATGAGCGGCATAGAATAACTCCGGGTTTCTGAAAGGCTGATCAAATCGTCGATGAACTGACATTTGAGTTAACAAGTTCACAACAACTTTGCTTACTCGCCCACGGGGATATTAGGGAGCTCCTCAACCGTAACCGAAACTATCGGATATCCGGTATAAAAAATATCCGTAACCGTAACCGAATCCGAAATGAAAGTTTTGCTGCTGTAAAAAGGCAACCAAAATTTAATATCCGTAACCGAAATTATCCGAAACAAATGGATAATCCGAAATAACTTATTATCCACATCCGTATCCGAAATTTCATATCCATTTCGTCCCTGTTTGACTCATTCACCTATACGCGTTCAGAATGTTGTTCTTATTAATGTTTAATCTTATTTACTCAAATGTTAGCTGATTCACAATTTATTCAGCCTTACATAAACCGGGGTCCGATTCAAAACGAAGTTGGATGCAATCGGGGCCCTGTTCGCATACCTATAAGCTCCTATTAGGTTCTACATACCACACACATCGAATTAATTTGCTCCATAAGTAGCTTTACGTTCATAAATAATATAAATTATTATTAGTATAAAATAATCCCAATATTATGCTTCATTTTGTGCAGACATTAATTATTATTACGGAGGCGGTGTTTACTGTTATTCAATCAGCATGGCAAAACGTAGTAAAATAAATATAATTCGACATGTTTATGGATATAAGCAGAATTGTATTATGATTGAAGGCTATGGATTGATGACAAACTGTTAGTATATTTTGGTATTAGGTATAACGTTCTTTCTTTTTAATAAAACACTTTATACCTATATCTTGAGCTAACATATTCAGCTTCAATTTAAGAACTTTTAAGAGGATCTTCTGTTGTATAATTCAAAATTTCAGTCGTATAATGTAAAAGTCTTACATACATAGGCACTTTTTTACGTGACTATGGTGAAACCAAAAGGAAGAAAATTATTTTTCACAGTTTATGGTATCTCTGAGGTATCGCTTAGGATATGTATCCTAAGAGATACCTGGACACTGCGGGAGGGATTGGTCCAGCTGTGTGAGAATTTAGGCTAGTAGTAGCTAGTAGCACAAAGTAGATATATAACAGAGACACAACCTAGTAGGTACTAGAAAATGGTATCACCCTAATACTGGCAATTCGACCGGCTATTTTTGTTTTCTTCGATTTCCAAGCACATTCCGGTAACCGCCATCTAGCGCCACTATTGAAAATACTAATTACTAATTTCGTTTCGTATCTTCTTCTTAATTAAGGAGTTTTTTAATGTCAATATTTGTACTTAATTCGGCATATTTACATTTTATAATTTACAAACGTTAATTGTAGTGACATCTATTGAATTTTTTTTGTATAAAACATTGATTGTATGGGATGGTAGGCCATGCTAGTAGTATCATCATCATACCGTCATGTCTTTACTAAAATTACAATTAAATCGTCTGACTAAATAAAATCACAGCAACAAAAGCTAGAAAAGAACCTAATATTCAACTAACATTGGCACAAAGTCTAATCCTCTAGTTTTTTACCTATAGCATAATATTCAACTCCATACATTATCATGGTGGTCCTTCGCGGTCTAGTGGTTCAGAGCTTGGTGCTCTCTTGGTCGTGAATTCGATTCGGGCGTTGGAAAAACAAAGAAAGTGATTTTCACGTATAGTTAAAAGTTAGGACTATGCAGGGCGATCACCTGACGACCAGACAGACGCATGCGTCGGATGCCCATTGCCCATGTAAAGTGGCAAGTCGGGTAACCGTCCCATTGTAAGAGTGCTTGTGAGCGTACACACTTTGGCACTATACAGGGTGTCCCAAAAATCAACGATAAACCGAAAACGGGTGATAGGCCAAGTCATGACAGTTATGAGAAAAATGTGAAAAAAAATCTTTGTCATGTATTTTTCACATTATAAGGACTTTTAAAAATATCGGAAAAACTGACACCCTGTGATGGTCTTTCATGTCCTAAGACTACAAATATTACTTTTTTGTGATTTTTTTTTCGGTATTGTAGTCATGACTAACCCTTCTGTAAATCACAATTCATAATTTAAACATACCTGCCTCAGTTTTCAATAAAATGGTGTGTTTTGCCCAAGATTAAATTCAAAATAATTACTACACCCAACTTTAATCGTCTGTACTGTAAAAAAAAATTACTACAGTATTTTGGCAAGTAACTTTAAAAGATGGCGCATTTAATCTGGATTCCAAAATGGTATGATACTTGCTGGATTACTTCTTTGTTGAGGAAAAAAAAATTTTTTTAACGGAACCGGATGTTAGGCCAACTCTGTTTAAATTTTTAAAATGTTGGTATTAAGTTGTTATGTGACGACGATGAGTGACGTCATCTTGTCTAGAGTGAGCGAGACAGACAGTGACGCTAAGTGCGGGTGCTTTTTTATTAAAAAAAAATTGTATTGCAGTGTAAGCATTTTTAAGACTTCAATTTTCAGGTATGAATACAACGCTCTTTTGAAAATGTGAGTGGTTGAGATACAGAACAGACGCCACCTTGTTATCAAGTATGTAATTAGTTAGTTTTAGGTGCAAGTTCGAAATAAAAGTCAGTCAATTTACTTTAATTTACAAAGATTTACAGCAAATGTTCGAACTGTTTGCCTTCAGCTCTAATGCAAGCCCTACATCTTCTTAAAAATGATCGCGTAATAAGACGGGCGTATCTTCTTGAATTAATGTGTTCAGCAGCTTCTGTAATTTTTTGGCGCAGCTCGGCTAAATCTCGAATTGGTTTAGAGTACACTTTTTCTTTTATTGTTCCCCAATAAAAGAAATCAATGGGATTTAAATCAGGTGAACGGGCAGGCCACGAAATTGTACCACCCCGCCCAATCCACCTATCGGGGTATTCTCGGTCGAGAAACTCTCGTACTGTGCGAGCGTAATGTGCTGGGCAGCCATCTTGTTGGTACCACATGCTGCCGTAAATGTTTAGTGGCACTTCTTCCAACAAATCTGGTAATTGGTTCTGTAAGAAGTCCAAATAAACCTCGGCAGTTAAGTTCTCCGGTAGCTCAAATGGACCAATAACAGTACCATTCAAAATTTCCGTCCACATGTTCACCTTAAACCGGTACTGCGATCTGTCTTCCCGCATCAAATGTGGATTATCCACGTGCCATTCGTGCAAATTATGGAGGTTCATGTAACCATCTTTTTTAAACGTGACCACAGACTTTTTTCAAAGAATCGCGGATCATCTCTGTATCTCTGCAACATCGTTTGACAAAATTGCAATCTCTCTGGGTAGTCTCGGGGTAACAGGCTTTGTACTCGTTGTACATGGTAAGGATGAAACTGGTTCTTTTGCAAAATACGATGTGCAGTACTTTTGGGCACTCCGATGTTCTCTTCAATCCCACGTACTGAGATACTCGGGTCTTGTTCGACCGCCTCGAGCACTTCGTCCTCGTAGGGTATGAAAGGCCTTCCCTCGCTGGTATTTTGATTAGGGAATCGACCCTCTAAGAGTGACCGATGCACGTTAATAAATACCCGATAATCAGGATGACGCTCAGCGTTTGGGTATCTCTCATGATACATTCTAGCTGCAGCATTAGCGTTGCATAAGCATTCTCCATAGATGAGATAAATATTGGTGTATTCTTGTGCGGTGTATCGAGATGGCATGATAACACACTACAATGGAATCACACACTACAACCGAAGATACGACAATAAAACAAGTCCAGGGTCGTCAGAAACGGGGCAGATAAAACCAAATCACAAAGCAAATCAAGTCCAATAAACAGAAGCACAGTTGTAAGTACGAAGTCAATACGGATACAGAAAGATGCGCAATGAACGAAAGATCGTAACGTACTGCAGTTTTGCACGTTCATCACTGTGTTGTCGGGTTGGCGTCACTATCTATCTCACTCGCACTGAGCGTCACTGTCTGTCTCGCTCACTCTAGACAAGATGACGTCACTCATCGTCGTCACATAACAACTTAATACCAACATTTTAAAAATTTAAACAGAGTTGGCCTAACATCCGGTTCCGTTAAAAAAATTTTTTTTTCCTCAACAAAGAAGTAATCCAGCAAGTATCATACCATTTTGGAATCCAGATTAAATGCGCCATCTTTTAAAGTTACTTGCCAAAATACTGTAGTAATTTTTTTTTACAGTACAGACGATTAAAGTTGGGTGTAGTAATTATTTTACTACACCCAACTTTAATATACATGACAAAGATTTTTTTTCACATTTTTCTCATAACTGTCATGACTTGGCCTATCACCCGTTTTCGGTTTATCGTTGATTTTTGGGACATCCTGTATAATGACTCCAGCGTAGCAGGTTTGAAATAAGCGGTGATAACCGAAGCGTCGCTTGATGTCATTTTTCGAAAATACAAATGTGTACCTTAAAAACATAACAATAGAGATGTATGTTGTATGTTGTAAGTATAAAACGGGGCGCTAAAGTGAGTTGAGCCTTGGAACAACCTTAGCTAGAAAACAACTTAACCGTCAAAAGGTGCCACTCGTGCTGTGTTGTTACTGAAGGACGGTTTTTATTGATTTTGTGAGCGTTTTTATCGTGGAGAGGATTGAACAAAGGATCACAAATGGCCATCAATCAGGTGTCATTGAAGTCACCACATAACATAATTCAATGAAAATAAGGGTGTCTACACACATTAATATGGGGAAGCTATTTTTGTGTCAATGATAATATACTATCCCACCAAAAACATAAATGTAAAAAGGAGAGCCAAGTAATGCTTAGCTGAAATCAAAACAAATATTATTTGTTCCTGTAGCCCAAGCAGATTTGAAAGTTCTGTAAATTTGTGTGGTTTTTGATTTCAGCTAAGCATAACTTGGCTCTCCTTTTTACAAACAATTGACAGTTACGTACATGTAACGTTATCGAATGTCAAAAATGGGCTATGTACAAAATAATTGCATTTCGCTGAGATCACCAACATGATGAATTGAAGACATGAATGGATGAAGGTGATATGTAGCAAAATTGTGATTTTGAGAAAATTTAGTTCAAACTGTCACTTAAACAATTAGAATACCTACGTCGTAAATAATTAATCTATTTTAAACACATTAGTCTCTAGAATCAATGTACTTAATACGTTACTACATATCCTAAAATGTTTAAGTGACAGTTTAAACTCAATTTGATGGGTAATTTTTTTGCGACATATCACCATCATCGATTTATGTTTTCAATTATCGCTAAACATTATGAAAATCGATTCATCCATTTGGGAGATATGCCACACACAGATTATCACTTCAATCTTACCACACCCTATGTTTTCATCGGGGTTTAAAATAACTAAAGTGTGCGCCAGCCCTTGCCATGTGGGAGTGTCCGTTCCACTAATGACTCAGCTATTCCGAGCTAATCAAAGATAAACAAAGCGATGGGCAGCCATGAATTACTGACTCTTGAGGCTTAATAATTAAGTGCGTGACCGACCTGACCGGTTTCTGACGTGACCTGTCATTATTGTAAGGCACTTGCAAGTCACTGACTGTGTACTTTCTCTGGACTTTTTTTTGCGTATTTAGTATTGAATATTGTGCTATAGAAAAATGTATCACCCAGGTTGCAATACCGCTTAAAAGTATTCATCGCGGTTTCATATGATCTGGGGTATATTACATTCTCTTAATTCTAGCCAGTTTATGCCACATAATATGGCTGCCTGGCATTTTCGTATTACGATCACTTATTGACATCCAGTCAGCGGTCACATGATACTTGACTTGCTTCTGCATTGAAATTGGGCATGTATTTTCGTAATAAGGCAGTAACATCAGAGGTTCAGCTGGCTTATTTTTACGTCAAAAAAAGACGTTGAGTTTAAGCAGACAAATAAACTATGGTGATACCTGGTATTATTGTACAGCACTTGCAAGTGACTAGGTATATTGTGTTTAGTATACTTTATGTAGACGTTTTTTTTTTAATTTGCAAATTGTTTATATTCCTAAAAATATATCACATACATTTTTGTATAGGTACTATAACCAACCATGTAAAACTATACAATATTTTACATTTCTTCGTATTTTCAATAACTCTTTCATTTTGCACATCAAAGGGATGAAAGGGATTAAATTTATCCGTGTATGATATTATCTACCTACGTATTCTACGTATTATATTATTATTCAATTTCTTTCAAATACAATACAAAAAACCCTATATCCCGTTAGAATTTAATCAACAGTTTAATAAAAGGCAAACCTCAGATAAGATCATACTCAAATTCATCACACTCCAATTGCACCCTTTCATATAGCAATTCCGAACGCACCCAAAACCACCCGAACCCACCCGAACGCACCCGAGCCCTGAACGCATTGCCCTATAGATATGAACAGAAGTTAAATTGAATTGGGCAAAGGGAGTTTTAAATGAAAATGTAATTATTGCCAGCCTTAATTGCGTAATCGCTTCGACAGGCCTCAATAGTTTTTCGGGAATCTATTTTGCATTTAAGTGTGAAGTCTTTTGAAGGGTAATTGGGCAGTTTTGCACTTTCGGAGAAACGGCGTTGTCAATTTTAAATATTAAACTGTTAATTATTTAACTTGGAAATCTTCATCATACTTTAATAATGGTATCTAAATTATATTCATAATATCGCTAAGAGAATCGAAATATAATACTCGATATTGTATCACATACGTAATCAATAGTAGGTATTATATTTTTAAGTTGCAGTAGGTATAATATTTTAAAACGGAAAATAGGCCACTTTATACAAGGTATAAAATAAATCAGTGATAAATCAGATGAATCCGTGAAAGTACCAAAGCTAAAATACTTACTTTTGACTTTCATGTTTGAATTTAGACGCCTCCGTGGTCTAGTGGTTCTGAGCTTGGCTCTTGACTCAAAGGTCGCGGGTTCGAATCCCGCCGAGGAAACAAAAAGCTTTAAATGTTCCTGAGTCTTGGATGTGTATTAAATTTGTGTATTAAAATAATAAAAATCTTAAATATGTGTATAGTATTAAAGTATTAAATATATTTCCGTTGCCTGGTACCTGTAACACAAGTTCTTCGGATACTTAGCATGGGGCCAGATTGACGTGGTGTGAAGCGTCCATAGATAAAAAAAAAATGCCCCAACATCGTAAATTTTCCCATACAATATTTTTTTTTAAAGTAGGTACCTCTGTCAACGCTGGTACATACTTTATTAGTTTACAGGAATATATATTTACAGGACTCATACACACCTTAAAGTATTATCACTCATTAATGTTATAGCCTGTATAATATAGCTGTCGTAGCCATGCTCGCTATCAGTTACCAGTATCCAACCTCAAAAAACTCATATGAATTAATATTATGTGACGAACGAATCAATCAGAAGAATGGAAGGAGAAGTATATAATGTTCCAGTAAGTATAACGGGTGTAATAAAAACAATCACTATAACTTTGGGATATAATTATTCTACCTTTTTCTTATTCTAAAAATGTATTTTTTTTTTACAAAGTAAGTAAGTAAAGTTGTTGTTTTTCATTATATAATAAGAAAAGGCAATACCTAAGTGAAAAACAAATAAAAAAAATACAATCCAAAATGAGGAATAGTATCTCAAAGTTATAGTGACTGTTATTTTTATACCCTGTTTTATGTAAGCAAATAGTCTCCAATTAAAAAAAAATGCAGCACTGCAACATGACTACCCCATATCATTTCACGCAACACAGGCAGTGTTGCGTGAAATGATATATTCAATAAAAAGGGGGAGGGCATATTAACACAAGTTGTCAGAATGGATCCAAATATTCGATTCCATGTTCGAATTAAGTGACAACGGTGGCACAATTAGGTACAATCAAATAAACGTTTTGGTAAATGGTTGATATCGTCAACGGCGGTGTGGCAGTAAACTAGCCCATAATAGTCTGCCGTAGTGTAGCCACACATTAATATTAAGGTGGTTAGAAGACGCCCCACTGGCTCGCAATCAATTTATGGTGCTTCGAGAGACAAATTGCGTAGCGCACCTTGTTGCCCTATATCAGGGATGAAATGGATATGAAATTTCGAATTCGGATATGGATATGAAATTATTCCGAATTATCCGTTTTTTCGGATAATTTCGGTTACGGATATTAAATTTTGTTTACCTTTGACAGTAGAAAAACTATTATTTTAGATTCGGTTACTTTTAAATTATATTAATACACAAATTTAACACACATCCATGACCCAGGAACATTGAAAACTTTTTTGTTCCCCTGGGCGGGATTCGAACCCGCAACCTCTCAGGTGATATGTCGCAAAATTCTTATTTGACAGTAGAAAACTATTATTTTAGATTCGGTTACGGTTACGGGATTTTTTTTTGTATCGGATATCCAATAGTTTCGGTTACGGGTACCTACGGAGCTTAACATCCCTAACCTATATACTGTTGTATTTAAATACTTTACATGATCCGCTTGTTAGCGTACTGCCGCCCTTATCATAAACAATGTAATTGACATTTTTGGCAAAAATTATTTAATAGTATATTCGGAATGACCCCAACGAGATCTACCAGGATCAATCACTCAATTTTTAATATCTGTTATTCTTTTCATAATTTTGTTAGCCATAAACAAAATATTATGTGGATCTATTCCAAGCTAGTCTAGTCATAACCATCTTAAAAATATCTTTAATTAATTAAATATAATATCGCACATACAAGGTCCATATTGGAAGGCACTAAACAAAACAAAAATATTTGGAATATTCCTATTAGTTTCATACAAAATATACAAAAAAACTTTGATCGCGATTTTCTCGAAAGTAACCTCCAAGCGAGTGCATTGTTTATGATAAGGTCGGCAGCACAGAAATAAATTTTATTTCTGTGGACGGCAGACTGATGAGGTATATTATTTATTAAATATTTATTGAATTTAATTTAAATAAATTAAAAAAAATACTATTTGAAAAATCCTTAAGTGGTAAATAGTACCTATATTTTAGTTTGATAGTATTATTTTAAGAAAAATTATAATCAATATATAAAAGTCAGTATACCTAATAAATACTTAGTCCAAGACTGCTTTAATTTTTGTTTTAGTGTTTTAAAATATTAAGTATAATATTTAAAACAACGTCAACATCAATAGTGCTGATAATATACACATACTATCAGCTATTAATATTTCGATAGAGCTTCATATTATTCAATTGTAGATAGATAAACAATTGAACACATACTATCAGCTATTAATATTTCGATAGAGCTTCATATTATTCAATTGTAGATAGATAAACAATTGAACACATACTATCAGCTATTAATATTTCGATAGAGCTTCATATTATTCAATTGTAGATAGATAAACAATTGAACACATACTATCAGCTATTAATATTTCGATAGAGCTTCATATTATTCAATTGTAGATAGATAAACAATTGAACACATACTATCAGCTATTAATATTTCGATAGAGCTTCATATTATTCAATTGTAGATAGATAAACAATTGAACACATACTATCAGCTATTAATATTTCGATAGAGCTTCATATTATTCAATTGTAGATAGATAAACAATTGAACACATACTATCAGCTATTAATATTTCGATAGAGCTTCATATTATTCAATTGTAGATAGATAAACAATTGAACACATACTATCAGCTATTAATATTTCGATAGAGCTTCATATTATTCAATTGT
The DNA here is from genome assembly GCA_905187575.2 of Celastrina argiolus. Lineage (NCBI taxonomy): Eukaryota > Metazoa > Arthropoda > Insecta > Lepidoptera > Lycaenidae > Celastrina > Celastrina argiolus. Next base: position 12,426,445 of record LR994589.1, read on the forward strand.
AGATAGATAAACAATTTAACACATACTATCAGCTATTAATATTTCGATAGAGCTTCATATTATTCAATTGTAGATAGATAAACAATTGACTATTATACAATTGCCGGAATTCAGTGCAAGCATTATAATATCTCCATCTTAAAGCTTAAGCTTGAATACCAACTTTTGTATCTGATTCTAATCTGGCTACCCTGATCATAGCCGAGACTAATACATTAAGTTTTTATGAACATTCCAACGTCTAATGAAGGTCAGAGAACAATATTTCGATGGCTATTCTGTATAATGGCTTGACATTCTAATAATATGAGCATGGCTATAGACAAAAGTTCGTCTTTGTCTGCGAGATCTAACACAGCATCTTCTAAACATTTTAAATATTAGCTATTGCTGACAGACTCGATTCAGAATTAAATTCCTTTATTTAAAAAGATTGAACTGGTAAAAAATATAGTACTTAAAAAAATTACAGAACGCAATTATACGGGTACGAAAAATAAGAATAAAGAAGATGATGTTGTAATTCATATATCACAATTATTAGCTAAACAAAATGTAATTTGAATATCAAAATAAAACGCCCTTCGCCAGTTGGCCTGCCAGGATAACAATTTAATAAACCCATCAACTGTGGGAGAAGTTGCCTGCTGATTATACGTCCATCTCTCGCGAGCAAATAAAGGATGAACTTAATCGTGCCTAAAGCAAATGCAGATTGTACTTAGATATTGTAATTTCGTCTTGACGTGGAAAACTTAATAAGAAGTCTTCATGATATTGTTTTTTACAAGTTTTATTTATATCTATAGACGCTTCACACCACGTCACCCCTGTGCTAAATATCCGAAGAACTTGTGTTACAGGTACCAGACCACGGAAATATATATTTGATACTTTTATACTATACACATATTTAAGATTTTTATTATATTAATACACAAATTTAACACACATCCATGACCCAGAAACATTGAAAACTTTTTTGTTCCCCTGGGCGGGATTCGAACCCGCAACCTCTCAGGTATGTCGCAAAATTCTTATTTAGTGTAAATTGAGTTCAAACTGTCATTAATGTAAAGAAACACCTCTAGAATACGTTACTACATATTATCCTAAAATGTTTAAGTGACAGTTTGAAAATTTTCTGGATAAAAAAAAATTGCGGCATAATATCACCGTCATCAGTTCATTTCTTCAATTATTAAATCATAATAATTTCAGATTGATTTTCAGACTAAAAGGATCATGACCTGATATCATGTTTGATAATAATAATACATGGACGACTTTATTGACCCACGGTTTCTACTTTTTTTTTTCGACGAGAAAATGCTTTACGCATTCCGAGGCAGATGGGGCTCCTACCGCGGGTATGTGGGACTCGCTGCGTCCGAAAAGAGCAGCTCTATAACTAAAAACTCGGCGACACTCCATCACTACCGCCGTTGGCGGAGCCACGGGGGGACGAGCCGAAGTACGACACTACACTACTCGCGGAGTTCCTCGGCGAAGTACTCGAAATACTTTGGCAACAGTTCGAAGTGCGCCACTACACTACTCGTGCAACTTCGGGCCCTTTGACTCGGTACCAAAAACCGACAACAAATGGAAGTCAGCCGAGGCGAAGTAAAGTTTGACGAGGTAAGCCGAAGTGCATCTCTAAACTATCCTATTCGTCTAACTTCGTTCTAGGCTAGGTTCCGTAACTAATAATAGAATTAAGTTTTTTTTTCTTAATTTCTTTCATTAATTAAGTTGAGCACAGAAAGCAAAGCTACCTACCGGGTCGAATTCTGATTATTAATTCCTAGAATCCACTTGAACACATACAAGAAAAATAATTCAAATCCGTTTAGATGTTAAGGAGACATACTTACAGAAGAATTAAATAATTAAAGATGTCAATAAGTCCTTCTTAATGTTTGCCTTTATTTAAATTACATCATTAACAATAATATCCAAATACTGAAATAAAATGGATGAAATAAAAAAAAAGGTGGTAGTGATGACTTTCTTTAGCCATTCATAAAAAAACTAAATTATAATTAGTTTATAATGCCAAGAATAGTCTATATTTTTCAATCTATTAACCATACAAAATTACGTATGTTTGACAATTACCAAGCTATCGAGGGAAAGACGTTCTTTCTAGTGTAAAAGTGTGTAAAAGGGTTTTCTGTAGTTACTACGTTACCCTAAAAATATGTAGCTTCTTATAAAGATACATTCCTGTTATAAAAAAGGACGACATTATTATCTGTAATGTGGAGTTTAAATGGCCATTACAGTAATCTGATTGTAATAAATCTCAACATTCTGAAAGCCTCCGCCCAATATTCTGGAGACCGGTAAAATTATGTATGGCATCCTTTATAGCGTCTCATGGGTTACAGGTTACTTTAATGTTGTCATTACAACGGACAGGAGGAAGCATCAGCGTCATCATTTCAGCTGTGACGTTCACTACTGGACATAAGCTTGGACTGGACATAAGACTTGGATTTACATGGACGCCCTTATCGACCCACGGTTTCTACTGTTTTTGCCGAGAAAACGTTTTACGCATTCCGAGGTAGATGGGGACTCCTACCGCGGGTATGTGGGACTCGCTGCGTCCGAAAAGAGCAGCTCTATAACTAAAAACTCGGCGACACTCCATCACCACGGGGGTAGTGATGGAGTGCAGTGCGACACTACACTACTCGCGGAGTTCCTCGGCGAAGTACTCGAAATACTTTGGCAACAGTTCGAAGTGCAACACTACACTACTCGTGCAACTTCGGGCCCTTTGACTCGGTATGGACGATACGCAGCTCCCACTAAAAACTCGGCGACACTCCATCACTACCGCCGTTGGCGAAGCCACGGGGACACATTACATACATCCGCGACTCCGCCGACACGGTTTCCACTTGATTTTATTTCTTATAATTCTTTGGAAAGAATGAAATTAATAGACCTACAGGAAAATGTATACTTGATAATAAAAATATCGGTGTTCATATAAAAATGTATATTATATGTATAGCTCAATTCTTTTTTTAGCTAATAAAGAAAAAAATATTTAAATCGGTTAAGTTTTGGAGGAGGAAACAGGAATACCCTAAACGTCGATTTCTGGTACTTTTAATAGGCAATTTCAGTCCAAGTTGCAGTTGTCTCTATCGCGCTAGTGCTGGCTAGCTAAGGCACTGCGAGACAGCAATAGATTTTATAAATACCTATTTTGCATTTCTTACTGACATAAGCTTTCCCCAAAGTACTTTATGGGGTTGCCTATTATATTCGCCACGCTTGGCAGGCAGTTTGGCAAGCGCATGCCCGTTTCCGGATATTATATATTGCCAACGTATTATACGACACCCACGAGAAAGATGGTTAATAGGGAGATGCTTCTTTCTCCGGAACCCCACCTATAACGGGTTAATTATAATAATAATAAGAATATCTATCGACGCTCCACACCACGTCAATCTGGCCCCGTGCTAAGTATCCGAAGAACTTGGGTTACAGGTACCAGATCGGAAATATATTTAATACTTTTATGCTATACAAATATTTAAGATTTTTATATACAAATATTTTAATAAACATCCAGGAACTTAAAACCTTTTTTGTTCCCTCGGCGGGATTCGAACCTGCGGCCTCCGTAGCGCAGAGGCTGAGGGAGTTCCCTCAACCACTGCGCTACGGAGATCGTCACATCATCTGGTTAGAAATATATTAAAGTCATTCATTCAAATCATTTGGTTTTGGAGCAACTGCGTGTCTGCAATCGTCAAAAAAATGGCCGCTTCTTATCAGTCATTATTTCCATCATTCCATAGAAATGACACATTGGTCGTCCAGGAAAAAAGACAAGAAGCAGTAAGTATCAGATCACGACAAGATAAAAAAGAAAATGCACAAAAAGTAAATAAGTAACTTTTGGCGGCAGGGCCGTGGCTGTGACTTCTTCGAAATCCAATATGGCTGTCATCCGTCAAGTGTGAACCGGGGGTGCCACGAGATATGAGTATTTTGACAGTCTCATATAGCGCAAATGATTGAGCGTTTGCTAAAAAATGTTGTTTGCGATTGAATCGAATAAATATCGCTACTCGCTAGTAATCGTAACTTGATAGGGAATGGTGAAAGAGAATGAAGTTAGGGTTGAACCGGTGCCGCGGTGGTAGCTTGTTTTTCTTGTTGACTTTCCGAAAATAACTTTGTAAGTTTCATTTGGAAATAAAACGTTTTTTATTTTATTTTTTATTTTATTTATTTTAATAGAAAATAGCCAAAGAAGACACCAGTAATTCTTGAAAAACTATGTAATACAATAGTATTGCTATGCCTGCATTTCGGTCCGCAGGTTTATTTACTTATTACGTAGGTATATATTTCAAAAGCAAAGCAATCACGAAAATTTAAGCGCGCGCCAAAAAAAATTTGCCGTTAATTTTCGTTTGACAGCCTTAGCAGCGACCTACGATAACAAAACTATTTTATATCTGATATCACCTTATTAAATAATACTCTACATTAAACCTTTATCCTAAACATTATAAAAACCTTAATAAGTGTTATAAATGGCATACAATAAGATAAATCTTGTGCAGAGTAAGAAAAATGTGATGGTTAATTTATTATAAGTTTGAAGGGGAATGCGATGTGTTCCCGGACCTTCCTTGGGGAAATACAACGTTATGGGGTACTACTGAGATAACCGGGAGCACTGCTGCTGCTGCATCTGTCATGAATATTTTTGTGAGAAGCTTTACAGTGCATCAAAATTTTATACTTTGCTGCTCAGTTCGCAGAATTTGTCTAAAAGCTTACGAATGCCACTGAGATATACATATTAACATGTAATACACTTACATAGTAATATGTACACATCTCAGAAGTCATGCACTTCTAATAATTCCAATTCTAATGGCTTCACTCGTATTTTAGACCTTCATCCAAATCCAAAAGTAAGTCTGGTGTGCACTAGGTGGGGCCTAGTGTACCCCAGACTTACTTCCGACGCTTTGAAACTAACCAGGATAAAGAAAAAGGTTAGATCGTAACTTTTTGTATTCCCGACCATATCAATCAACTGAAAATCAAAATAAATAAACGTCAATTTATTTGTATATATCACAGTTTGGGGAGTAAGGCCCCAGGCTCTAAGGCTTTCTTCTGAAAATTCACTGGTAGTTCTATATTAATCTTATTATATCTTCATGATTTTCTAAACTGATTTTAACTTAGATATAGGTATACGATACTTAGCACATGGCTAGATTGTCGTGGTGTGAACCGTCCGTCAAAAATCGAAATTTTTTATTATTATTGTTTTATGAATAAACAAACGCACACGAAAAAAATCATTACCCTTCCTTTTGGCTTCGCCTAAGTCGGGTAAAAAGAGTTAATTTTTATTGCAATATGTTAAGATACCCAGCAATAAATTAAATTAAGTAAGCACTAAGTACAACTTAACTCTTTAATACAGCTTATTATGAGACAACATAGCAAATACAATATGGAATGAGTATAGTTACTACTTTGTATAATCTTGTTTAACTCATATTCGAAATAAAGTAACACCATACTTATATTACTTAGTAAATACCACACACGCCGTAGCCGTTAAATGGCTAGATAAGTAGCTTAGCCGATGCTTAAATTATGAATAATGAAATAAATTAAAATAAATATACCATAATATCAAGTGTTATAAGACTATCGAAAGATCAGGAGACAATCTCATGTTTATTATCGAATCTCGGATTTTCAGACCGTGCGAATGAAGAGCGTTAACTGAAAAGAGATAATATCGAAAAAAAATAAGAGATTTGGGCTTCAGGACAGGACATACCTAACTATAATAAATTCTTACTAATTAACTCGAAACTTGTATCATGTACGTGAGGTTGTTGTAGGCAACATATTTTGGTATCTTTAATGAATAATCAACAACACTTTACTAACAGAAAATAAATAAAAAAATATGCTTGTTTATTAAGAACTTGCTGTGCCCTGCGACTTCGTTCGTGTGGTTTTTGAGTGACTTAAACCGTTTATGCAGCGCACGCAACGAAAGTCCCCAAATTTTCCCCGTTTTTGCAACATTTCTCACTGACGCTTCGCTCCTATTGGTCGCAGCGTAATGTTATATAACCTAAAGCCTTCTTCTATGTATAAATGGACTATCCAACAAAAAAAGATTTTTTCAAATCGGACTAGTAGTTCCTGAGATTAGCGCGTTTAAACAAACAAACAAACAAACTCTTCCGCTTTATAATATTATAGTATAGATTATAATTTACTCATCTTCATCGTAGAATTATACCTCTCAAATCAATATAAAAATACGATTCCCCTTAAAGTATTTATAGAAATAATACTAATCAATTGTATGATACGGAATACAATACGAGTCATCTAAAAATCCATCAGAAACCAATCCGCCAGTATCAAATTCAATGATTGAAAAATTCCTTCGCCATGCAGGCTGTTTATTAAGGACGTTTGAAAGTATCGAGTTGTGTTTACGATTGTCAAGGGAGTCTGATAGACGGGCACAATTCCCGTTTAAGTTATGATTTACGGTGTGACCAGGATCAGTTGTAGGTTGTAAACCGATTTGTAATGTGATTTATCGACGAGTTTTCGTATTTCCAGTTCGTTAGGGCGCTGTTTTTCTCTATTTTGAAGTGTTTTCTGATTTGTTGAATTTATGTTTATGAGCTTCTGTCGGTGGAGATTGATTGTAAGCTGGTGGACGATTCTCATGCCATAGTTCATATTCGAAACATAATTTGATATTTGATTTTTAAATGAAAACATTTTCAAGCAATTATTTGTGAACAAAAATCATTGAGCTCGCGTCATTGTCACCGAACTATAGATTAACACCTTCCCGTGGTTGTCGAAAACACTATCGCGATTATCTTTTGATTGCTCACGTTGTTTTTTGTTATTATGATTTTTAAAAAGGAATAATTCTTTCAATCAAATTTTTTGAGTAACTTAAACTGTTTATGCAGCGCACCCAACGAACGTCCTCAAATGTGAATAATTTTCCCCGTTTTTGCAACATTTCTCCCTGACGCTTCGCTCCTATTCGTCGCAGCGTAATGTGTATGTAGCCGAAAGCCTTCCTCTAGAAATGGACTATCTAACAAAAAAGTAATTTTTCAAATCGGACCAGTAGTTCCTGGGATTAGCGCGTTTAAACAAACAAAGAAACTCTTTCAATGTATACCACTCAGCTATATTATAATATTATTATATCCCACCAAAAACATTTTCATGTAAAAATGTTGCCAAGACGAGCCTACTTAGCTTACGCTCTGAAAAAGCTATCAGATATCGTATAAAGCCAAGCTCTACACTACACCTTAATCAAAAACTATCAAAAAGTGGTCAGATCTCATGTGGAACCAAAATTCTTGATCTATGCGCCCTTACTTCACCAGGCTCAACTTCACTTACGCTATATTGCAGTTAAAACGTGATACTTGACCGTTTTATTTTACACACGATTAATGAATCCCTATGACATCTTCGTAACGGTAGCAAAACGGTCAAGTATCACATTTTAACTGCAATGTAGCGTAAGTGAAGTTAAGCCTGGTGAAGTAAGGGTGCATAGATCATGAATTTTGGTTTTACATGAGATCTGACCACTTTTTGATAGTTTTTGATTAAGGTGTAGTGTAGAGCTTGGCTTTATACGATATCTGATAGCTTTTTCAGAGCGTAAGCTAAGTAGGCTCGTCTTGGCAACATTTTTACATGAAAATGTTTTTGGTGGGATTTCATTTATTTTTGTAAGCTGGTTAATTACGAATACGAAATGTGAATATTTCCTAACAATCGAATAACATTCGTAAAAAAATATCGTATACGACTGAAAACTGCCGGTGACTACTATCGGACCGATAACCGATTTCACGTGTTTTACATATTTTGTAATTTGTACAGACAGCAATTTATTACAACCTACTGCCTGCCACTTCGCGCTAATGTCTAATTTTAAAAAGTAGTTTTCCTCTCATAAATATATCTTTCATCTACAAAAAGTCGGTCACCGATTAATAATCGGAATGAAATAGAACATACTGATTTCAGTAGTGCAACGCACTCAAGATAAATAAAGTCGGATAGAAATTATATGGAGCAAAAATTTGACCGGTTATCGGTCCTACAAAAAGTAGGTCGTAGGTTTTTTATGTATGTACATACTTGTATATTATATTATATTCCTTTTATGTATTAAAGATCAGATCCGTATAGTAAAGATCAATTTTGTACCGTCCACCATATTGGATTCAAAATGGGGGCATTTCTATTTTAATAATTTTTTTGTTGGTTTTGTAGCAAGAACAGCTTACATAAATAATATCAGCTTTCTAGGATTTCAGGAAGTACCTTATGAATTTTGATGATCTATAAATGAGTCAGTGACGAAATCTGGGGTTTTTAGACGTTGATAAAATCTAAAGTATAATAGCTACGACATTCAAACTTTGTATGTTTCATGTCTTTACCAATGTCATTATATGTTGAAAATTTCAACTATTTAGCATCTTCCAAAGAAAAGTTATGAGAGCTCAAAAAAACGACGAAACCTTTCGAGAAAAGGTAGCTAGTGCCCTTGCGCTTCGCTTGGCTCTACACTACTCGTCTTAACGGGGGCACGACCGTGCCCCCAGATACTGTGTACTTATTTGGTAAAAAAATGTCACTCATTATCACGTCATCGTCGCCAGCGTTCCTTAGTTTTCACTTTTATCAGCAGTCCCCAAAAACAGTCTCGGATTGTTCAGAACGTGACAATTTCAGTCCATCCTCAGTATTGCTAGTAAAATCGAAATAGTTCTAGCAAGCTCGATTTCGAGTGTTTAATTCTGAGAATGCACAAACTGTAAATTTTCGAATGTGAACTGTTTTTTTTATTAAACCAGCCCTCATAGCGCTTTGCATCTAAAATTCATTCACGCTGGTTTGTATTTTATCTTCTTGTTTCATTACTGCCCATAATTCCCATAGTAAACCCCGCTGTAAATTGCCTATTTGTGGAGTCAATTTGTTTTTCCTAAGCGCAATAATTAAATTTGCATCGACGATCTCCCGGTAAATTATTAGTACTAGTATACGCGTTCATACTTCATTCACTTATCTAAATATCTTCATTTGCGTTCAGTTGAAGTGGCTCGAGACACGCGAATTGCAGATTTCTCGATTGCTCCTGCTTGAGGTCCATTGAAGGCGAAGTACAAGCTATCATTAACCGTTCTTGGATTTATTCAAACGCGTCACGGCCGGTTCCTGTACGGACTGAGATCCCACACCCGCGAGACACCCTCTTTACTCTTACTGATGAAATACCATTTTGCTTACTCGCTAGTTTGAGCCGTGTGACAATTTTTATGTATTAGGTAAATATATTATAATTGTATAATAATTGTACTAACTTTACTTACAGTCTGATGAAGTATGGATATTAATTATCGAACCAAAAAATGGTTTAAGAATAAGAAACAAAACTTAAAATAATTTGTAATTTCTCTGAAACATAGCTGAGATATGAAGGCTATAATTTAGTATGCATAATATCATATTCACTGTATGCCAACACTAAGGCTGATTTTAGTCTTACTGACCGTTAGTACGGACAAGCCATAATACATGAAATTCTTTGGAGCGTTTTTGGTAAACGCATACGTTCTATCAGCGCTGACTTCTCATATATTTTGGTATTGAAACTGACGACCAATGAGCGTCAGCAGTCATAGTAAAATCGGCCTAACACTATAACATGGTACGTGTTTTATCAGTAATGGTTTAAGGGGTGTCTGGCTGGTCTGGTATCTCGGTCTATTACGCAATTATCCAGGTTGCAATCTCCCCATTGTTGTCGAAATTTAAAATTTCCTGCGCAGGGAGGTCGCGTTTTTCTGCCCCGCCAAATTGGATAAGCACTATAATTACTCGTTTAATTTCGGCCATGTTTGTTATTTCGAGTTAATGCGAATATTGTGGGAGTTTGCAAAGCGGAACGTTCTTAGATTAATTTACATTTATATTGTTCCAACTAGTGTAATTTTGTTTGTAAATAACGTGTGTTTGGTTAATACTATACACTTAACGCGATGGGAATGAGATCGTTTTAACATAAGGTACTTTAATCATTATCACGTTTTGTATCCTTACGACCCATTTTCAGTATGCAAATAATGTATATGAATACTTCATTTGCATTTTAATGCAATAATAATGTTTAAAGTTTCCACTACCAAACTTGCAATTTGTTTGCAGGATGAACCTTTCTTATTAGATGATTCTGATAGGAAATATTAGTAGCTTCATAATTGAAGACATGAATGGATGAAGGTGATATGTAGCTAAATTCTGATTTCGAGAAAATTAAGTTCAAACTGTCATTTAAACATTTTAGAATACGTCGTAAAGTATTCAGAACATTAATCTAAATATCCATCTCTAAAATCAATGTACTTAATATGTTACTACATAATATTATCCTAGAATGCTTAAGTGACTGTTTAAACTAAATTTTCCGGGTATTTTTTTTTTGCGACATATCACCTTCATCGATTCATGTCTTCAATTAGGATGGGTAAAACTTGAACCCTATAGGGGTACAAAACAGAAGACTCCGCTGTTGTCCGTCTGTCAGCGGGCTGAACCGTGATAGCTAGCGAATTTTCAAAGACGATTTATTTCTGTTGCCGCTATAACTAATAATGCCTCCCACACCGATGTCGGTGACGGTGGCCGGTTTCATTGAAACGCAGGAGTTATTTTATAGTGCCCAAGTGTGTGCGCAGTCGCAGAAGCACTCTCTCTTTCTTCAATCTCGTAGCCCAGTAGGACGGATAACTGACACGACTGGCGGAAGATCAGTCGCAGGACCTACTTTTAACATGCCTATGGATTTTTTTGGATGAAAATGGATTTCTTGTCGGAAAAATAGGGAATCTGCCTGCATTGTCCTAACCAAACTTAAAAACAATTAACTTTCAAAGTAAAAATACGCCATTTTGCTACTACCGACTGTAGAATAAAGTCGTAAAATGTAGGATTCATGGTGGCAAACAATAATCATTGTATTAATATTGGCCAATTAGCATCATTGGCTAGTCTATGGTTGTATCATAGACATTAGACAGGTTTGTTTACGTTTGGGCTAAATTTATATGGGACGTACTATACAAATACTATAAAACATTTAAGGGGAGCACCCTTGTAACATACTCGATTGTTTTTGCGTTTAGTATGTGATCCTTTGTCCGAAGTGCGCCTCATACTTAACTAGTTTCTTCGATCATGGAATGCATAACTCTAGAGATGCTCCACTATCTTGTACTATCAGAACACATCAATGTCTTTTAGCTCCAGACATTAATCTCGCCGCACAATAGGCATTAAAACAACAATGTGGTAGTGGGCAGGTAAGGCGCTTATTTGATCAGTCACAACGACAGAGGCACAATAGTCGATATCGAACGATTTCCGATGGTATCGGCTACCGGTACTCTTTGTCACTACGCCGTCTTGGTTTAGTGTTTTGGAGGAGTTCGATTCCCGCGTTGCAACAACAACATTATTGCTTTCAAGTCTGGTTAAGACAGGCTGAAAAGAAAGATGATTCATGCGTCGAATGGTCTCGAATTGTAATAATCACGAGAGCCCTCTCCTCTCTCTAAGAAAGACTAAAGAAAGAGACCCAGGACTTTACATGCCTGTAGCCTTTAGTCTTTCTTAGAGACAGAAGAGGGCTCTCGTGATTACGCTTACACTTAGCCAAAGAATGTCTTAGGACAGACTAACGGAAGTCTCATAATTAGGATTTGTTTTGGTTAGGATTGTTTGGGTACGTAGGTATTGATACAAAAAAAAATCATACAATTTTGAGTAGTTCTTTAATTTACAAGTATAATGTATAAATATTTTAATACTTAAAGCTACACTTACATACTTAAATCCCACAGTATCGGATCGGTAATCGGGATCTCGAGGCAAAAACGCTGCGTCATTATAAAATATTCGCTGTGCAAATAACATACCGATGAAAGTCGAAGACAACTCGAAAATTGGATCCAACTATCACAATCAGTGTAAATATCGCATTTCCACTGGAATATCAAATATAGGGAAAGATAATGATCGAAGATAAAGGAACAATAACTGATTCACTTCCTCAGACAGCCAGTCCCGATTCTCATATCGAACTTCGATTCTATTGTCACTCTGTCCCGCTTGCACGCGCGTGTACCACGCGTGTACGAGCAGGAGAAACAGACAATGGAAACTGAGTACGAGAATCGAGGCCCTGGACGATAATTTATTCGATGTCACGAGATCGCATTGATACGCCTGGCTGGGTCGATCAATAATCCTAAAATAAGGACAGCTATCAAATTGATATGTCAACGGGATACAATGTGCAATTTCGGCCTGATTAATTATCTAGGTGACTGAGCCCTGAGTTACGATCACCTGTTAGACGAATGTACAGTTGTGGTTGATGCATGCAACTACTTTAAGCATCTAGTATACTTTGTAATGCCTCTGTGGTCTAGTGGTTCTGAGTCTAGTTTTCGGTCTTGTGCCCTGATCTCCCACCAGTCGTGTCGGTTATCCGTCCCACTGGGCTACGAGAGTGAAGGAAGAGATAGTGCTTCTGCGTATTGCGCACACACTTGGGCACTATAAAAGCAACTCATGCGTAGGTTTGGTTCCAATAAAACCGGCAACCGTCACCGAAATCGGTGTGAGACGCATTATTATTATAACTTTGTATGAAGCTATGGTTAATCAGATATTTATAGTGTAGCAGCATCCGCGTCAGTAGCCACACCACCACCGCCAGCCAAATCCATCCATCCATCATCCATCCATCCATCATCCATCCATCATCATGAAACAGCCATCTTTTTGAGGCATTTTTAAAGGTACAGAAAGAAGTGTAACCCTTTTGTACTTAGATTACAATTTGAGGTATAATATATACAAGGTAATAATACTTTAGGGTGTGCATGTGCCATCTATGTAAAGTACTTAGTACGTAGGTATACTGTGTAAGTCCCAGCGCCTGAAAGACTTACTTTTGACTTTTATGTTTCCATGAGAAATCCCTCAACATCATAAATTTGTCCATACAATAAGTAAAAAAGTACCTTTTTCAGCGCTGGTACTTTCTTAGTAAACTACCAGCGCTGAAAAAGGTACATTTTACTATATATGGGACCCATACACACCCTAAAGTATTATCACTCATTAACATTATAGCCTGTCTATTCGTCTTCCACAGTATAAGAGTATACTGTGGAAAACGAATAAATAGTATAGGAGGCACATGCACACCCTAAAGTATCATCGCTCATTTACTTTAACTCTTGTATACCTACCTAAATACTGGCTAGCTTCCCATTCGAACCAGCCTATGATAGGTACCTATACCGCAAACCACGAAACGTGCAAACGTGAGTGTCGGATGGTTCCGCGGCTTCCGATCTGTGTGTCTGTAACAAACAACTGAAGGTACTACCGTTTACCCAAGGATGATAGTTACTGTCTACATCTATAGACAATCATGATAACTGGAGATGTGGTGAATAGACCATATTGATTGAAATGAAAATGTACTTTATGCGCACCGCACACAGAATTTTTCGTGGGTAAGTTAGGCTGATCCGTCATGCTCTGAGATGAAACGATTTGATTCTCAGTCGAGTGATATGGTCGGGAGTACAAAAAGTTACGATCTAACGACTTTCTTTATCCTGGTTAGTTTCAAAGTAATCCGCCAAATAAAATACCAAATGCTGTTGAGATCGTACTGATTCAATTCTCGATTGTGTCGGGAGTAAGCTGTCTTATCACACTCGGTGGTCAACACTTTTCGAATAATTTTATACTCATGGCTCACGTTTCATAACATCCAACAAACACGCATTATGGTAATGTTTGTATGGAATATAAAATTTGTATTACAATCGTCTCCATCTTCGATATCGCCACGATAGCAGAATATAAAATTTGTATTACAATCGTCTCGATATCGCCACGATAGCATTATCATAACGCGGCCTCAAGTTTAGTCTACAGGACTAGTCCAAGCAGGAACTACCAACAACTGTGTATTAAAAAAAAATATATACGAGTATTAGGAATGTAATAGCATGTCAATAGAGTAATTGACTATTTAATGGTCAAATGGCCCACCGTACATTCCCACTACTGAAACTCCTGGGCCCTGCTTCAAGAAGCCTGCACGACATATGAATTCGTACGTCACTTGGCGAATCTTATGCGGAATCTTATGGCCTACCATCCCATAAAATCTATGTTTAATACAAAAAAAAATCAATAGATGTCACTACTATTAACGTTTGTAAATTATAAAATGTAAATATGCCGAATTAAGTACAAATATTGACATTAAAATAAAGATAGCCATATTTTTTAAGCATAACATCACATTAAGCTAAATTCAACTCCTTAATTAAGAAGAAGATACGAATCGAAAATTGTAATTAGTATTTTCCAATAGTGGCGCTAGATGGCGGTTTCCGGAATGTCCCTGGACTTCACCCTTTATATATTGGAAGTCGAAGAAAACAAAAATAGCCAGTCGAATTGCTAGTATTGGGGTGATACCATTTTCTAGTACTAGGTCGTGTCTCTGTTACATATCTACTTTGTGGCCAAACGAACTGCGTAAGTGATAATAGCGATAACATCATCACTACATAGTATAAAACAAAGTCGCCTTTTCTGTCCCTATATCCCTATGTGCGCTTAAATCTTTAAAACTACGCAACGGATTTTGATGCGGTTTTTTCCAATAGATAGAGTGATTCAAGAGGAAGGTTTATATGTATAATACATGCATAATATACTAAAGCAACATTGCTAATTTTAGAGGTTTCTAACGTGATGTCGTAAATTAACCTATTTTAGCAAAAACGCTGCCTAAACCCTACGAGTTAGATCAAATTAATGTACTACAGTATTGTACACCATAAAAAGGTCTACAAAAAAGTCCGCGATGGTATATGTTTATCTTTTAGGGATAACCCACATTAACCATTTTTATTGTTTACTTTTTACTTGAAAAAATGGCTTATTTACGAAGCTATTTTAAGCAATACGGCATTAATCCTTATCGAATTAAGTACCTTAAATACAGTGTGCAATTAATATAGATCAATATGGTTCCTCACAGCATGTAAATTAAACAAATATTTTCGGAGATATTACAAATTTAAAATTTGCGTTTGCGGCGGGCGGTACCGGGCGGACAGGGCAGTGTGGGGAGGCATGCCTATTTTTCTGTAGTGTATTTAATTTAGTATCAGCATTGCACCCGTGCAAAGCCGGGGCGGGTCGCTAGTCTTGAATAATGCCCAGAATCGACAATGGTAATGAACAACAAAAAAACCTTTGATAAAATCTCATTACAGAAATATTCAAAACGGTATTTACGGACAAAAGTGTTTTCAAAAGTATACAGGTCCAACCCCTTGGGTAGACGCAAACTTCACACCGGCAGTATATCATACAATTGTCATAGTATTTGCAAAAAAACGTGTTGTGTCGAAGTCTAGGATGTAAATATTTCCTGCTAGCACCGATGTTTAAATTTTATTGATATGCCACGCAGTAGAAAGCCTCTGAATGCAATTTATGGCGCTCACTTTAAATAGATGGTGCGGCGAAAATGTCAAGCGGAGGATCACGTTTCACGTGACCATGAATTTGAGGGTACATGAATGATTGAAATGCACGAGAATAGGTCTTCTAACTGTGTACAGCGGGAGAATAGAAAGAGATTGGGGAGACTTCTAGAACACTCTTATCAGCGTGTAATTAATATCTCAAAATATCTCTAGAAAATAAACATATCATTTACCGCAGAAGGATAAGTTTATCGAGTTTTTCAAAGAAACTACAACCGAACATTACAGAATCTAATGCTCAAGCTAATGCGCGTATAACAATAATGGAATGGCCTGATCTCCCGCCAGTCGTGTCGGATATCCATCCCGACCCTGAGTGTGAAGGAAGAGAGAGTGCTTCTGTGTATTGCGCACACACTTGCGCACTATAAAATAACTGCTGCGTAGCTGGCCTGGTTTCAATGAAACCGGACACTGTCATTGAAATCGGTATGGGAGGCATTATTATTATGGAATGTAAGTAGATAAAAATGTAAAGTTAATAAAACCCATGAACCTAAAGTAACGAACGCGTGAAAGTCAGAAAATATGTTGTCAGAAAATATGTTGCTTAAAATTCATACACGTTCTTCAGTCGGTACAGCTATGAACACTAAAATATAATGATACTAATGTTATTAGAGAAAATACTTGATTGCGTGTATGTATTTAAGTTAAATTCCATTGAATAGGCTACTAAATAATCACAGGACCGATGTTAGAAAAAATTTGCAAAGATGTAAACTAAAGTAATGTTTACTACTTCTCACCAATAAATACATAAAACAAAGAGCACAAAAGTAATATAGAAATATAAAAAAGTAGACTATGTTGAAAGACATTGGATATTTATAACGACAAAATGTACGGTCCAACGTATCTAGTGTACTCACAGAAATGGTATATTTAGCTATTGAACGTAATGAAACCTCATTAAGTCATGTAAAAGTTATTCGTCGTAAAGCGTATAATTTCCAAGTCAGCCATGACTGGCAACGTATGTTAGAAGTTAGCTCGGTTTGTCAAACTCAAATATTGGGTTACAACAAGTCAACGGAATAGCGAATGGTGTATTTGCTCAAGTACTTTGGTGCTGGGGTAAACACCAATACGGTTAGTTTACAATGACATCGGAATGTCCAATAAGGTGCTATCTGTCAATACCACGTGTGTCTGTTTCGGTTTTCATGGATTTTGTAACGGTATGGTTGTTTGATTAATGATTAGCTTTTATAGTTTTACCACGCGAGTTTCTTACGCTGGTTCTTCTCGCTGGGCTAGTTCCCGAACCGGTGGTAGGCATCATATAGAAGCGACGTTCAGAAAACATTTTTTATAAAACTTATTTTGAATTAAAATATTTGAATTTGACTTCTTTGATCTGGATGTAGCCATTATTGTCCACTACTTAGATGATTCCACGTTAGTCATACTTCATATAATATATTATGTTAAAAATATTACAAATATTTCACAAATTTTTTGCATGTTAGTATCTGAAAATTGCAAAATAACTAATGGGTGACGATTTGTGATACAAGAGATTCGTGTGTGTTCGAAATTATCCTATAGGTAACAATTATTGTTATATTTTAACTGTAAAAGGACGGTATGTAGTGAGAGCTAATCTGGGTTGTGTGTTTCGTTTTGGTTAAGTTTGGTATTTCTAAGCATAACTCCACTCCAAATAAACGTTAATTCTGCAAAACTTCACACACCAGCGTTTGCAGCATTCCTTTAATACTGTCTCTACTCAAAGGCCTTTGAGGTATATTTCGTTTCATTTTCCAGAATTAAAGTTCATTTATGACTCACGCAGTATTGCTTATAGATTGGAATTGCGGGCGAACGAGACGATCGCTGCAGACCTATCGCATTAGCAATTAAAAGCCTACGTTTGACTGTATACTTTATTGTTATGGTCCTCTGTATTATTAAATTGTCAATGATGACATACAATTACAATCCTCGAACAATATATGAGTAATAAACCGTGTGCTTTGTACAGCAGACGAGTAAAAAGTGGTTTCGTCAAAGTGCCGCCTCCATACTTCAACATGCGTTGCTCGTTGTAAAAAAATCGTATTTTATTCATGGTTGAAATTTAACATTGGGTTTATGGTAAATTTTGTAGTGTAATGGAAACAATGTTTTATGCAACACGACAGGAACGTATTCAATAAATAATTTTGGTTTTGGAACCTCGTTTCATATTTTATCAGACTTTTGTTGGTTAGGCATTTTGGCATGCTTGTAATGCATTACGAAATAGATTTTTTGATCTGTATGTACAGAATTGTCATTTCCTTTTATAATATATTTTTAGATAAGCGTATAAAGGTTCGTGAAAGAATTATTTTTAATACAGCTGTACCCAAATTTAATATAACTTCAACTACCATATCTAGATTAAGCTATATATTATGTTATTATCGTCTCATTCCACAAGTCGTGATCATTTTGCTATTACTAGCCACTCTTTAAGAAACGCGTAGGTATAGCTCGTCGCGCCACCTTTTCTTTGGCCACCTCTGTTTCGTCGACCAGTCGGTTATCCTAAACGCGTTAAATATTATGTTATATGAAAGTAAAATAATTTTATCTACTAAACACTTATTTACCATTTAAGGTCCCTTCGAGTCCCCCGCTGGGACTAAAAGATTGACAACTAAGTTGAAGTCCGGGCCTGCTGCGAGCTCGTTTGACACAATGACTTATAGGGCAAGCTGGTTTAATGTTAGGGCACATTGGCGGATTTCGTTACATTTTTTCAAAGTTTTTACTCGCCGTTAATGTTTTTTGAGAAATTTTTATATTCACTTTATTCCAAGCCAATGTTCGATTTGAAAAGAACGCTGGAACATAATTGGGATTTCTCTTTTTATGGATGACCGGAGTTTCATATTGATGAACTTCTTTACATTTCGGTTACTCGATTTCTTGTAAATTATTCTCTTAGTAAAAAATATATTTGCAGTCTGAATTGTAAAATATTTTTTTGATATTATTAAAATGCCTCCTTTGTTTTTTCTTAACTTATAGACATTTATCTTATCTTATAAGGGCGTGTTTCACCAAGCAATGTTAAAGTTAATCCTTAGTAAAATATCATGTTGTTCCTTTCGTAATTCCTATCAATAAATGAGAAGGCACGGTATTCTAACAAGCCGTTAACACTAACATGTGTTGGTGAAATCGGGACTTAGTCTTATAAAAGCCGTTGAATTGATATCAATATGAGTGTACACTTCAAGCTTTAGTTTGAGGGTTTGCATTGAAAACAAAAAAAAATGGTTTTATTTAGAAAAAAGATGCGGCATATTATTTTGGCATATAAACAATGGGCACTCAAGTCGTGACAACAAACCATCACTATTAAATTGTACAATTTCTATTCCAATTTTATTTTCCGTAATTATTTTAATTAAAACTTAATTCATATTCAATTCACGTAGAAGTGGTATGGATATTATCAATGAATTGTTGAAAGGTTTTCAATATTCCAGGGTGGATGTGTATTAAATTTATATATATTATTTATTTATTTATTTAAGGTCGTATTAACGTCTAGGTCATTTAACGACCACCTTAAATACAATTATTACTCAAATAAATTTATACATATTAATCAGTTTTAAATATTTTAAAGTACATGTACAACCTTTCCCAATCAAACATTGCTTTAAATTATTTGGTAAGTTACAATTTATTTTTTCTAAATTAAATTCTACACAATCTTTAAGTAAATGTGAAACAGATAAGTCAGATCCACACTTGCATTTATTTATGTCTTTTTTTGTAATAAGATGGATATGAGTTATGTTAGTATGTCCTATACGCAATCTGGTAATCACTACTTGGTCATTTCTACAATTAAACGAACATGGTGACTTTTCAAAAATAGAATTTCTTGCCCATAACAATTTTGATGAATTATTTGTTTTCCAATTAAGATCCCAGAGATTTTTAATGTTATATCTTATATGTTTCTTAATATCAAATATGGAGGATTTAACAGTACTGAAAATATAATTTTCGTTTGTTGCATTTTTAGCTTCTAAATCTGCTTGATCATTACCGACTATACCTTGATGGCTTGGTATCCATACTATTTCAAAATTATATTTATTTTCTAACAGGCTAATCATTAATAATTTTATTTCTATTATAAGAGGGTTATTAGTAGTAAAATTTATTATTACTGTTAAACATGACTTTGAATCTGTATAAATTATGTATTTTTGGTTATTCGAACTGTTTTGAATAATTTCTAAAGCTTTAAGAATCGCTGTTGATTCACAACTAAAAACGGAGAATAAATCCCTTAGTCTATATCTGTAATATTCACCGTGTAACACTTTAATTAAATTTGTGTATAGTATAATAAAAATCTTAAATTATATAATTATATATGTAAAGTATAAAGGATTAAATATATTTCCGTTGCCTGGTTACCTGTAACACAAGTTCTTCGGGCGTCCATAGATAATATTATTATTATATTAACTCCTGCCAATTCCGTTGTAGTTATGGGCCCTAAATCAAGATACCATCGTGTTTATCACTTACGAAGTTCGAAAACAAAAATATATGGGATTTGTTATGAGGTTCGCTTACGACGAGCTAATTCGTATCGTTCGTTTTCGAACTCAGTAAGTAACAGCGATAGCATCCCGATTCAGGGTGCCAAAGCTTGTGCAAACCAGGTATCATTTTACGTATACTAATGTCTTTTGTCGTAATAGGTAATTATTATTAAATGGTCAAATCCCCAATGGGGATTGCCCAATTTTTTTTAATTGTGCCCATTACAAAAACATTTCGAGGAATAAATTCAGTGATCGTTTTTCTGTATATATTAAAATACCCACTACTTGCTTATATTTTTAAACAAATATGTTTAACCTTAGTTTGACCTTCAATGACTTCATCACTGGAAAGCATTACTATCTTTACTTCATTCCGTATAGGGATTAGAGATTAGTTTTCTTATGACATATTTATCACCATGTGGAACTTTGAAAATGGTATTTTTTTATTAATTTTTATGTATTCAATGCTGCCCGCCGATGATGACGTCATATATCCGAAATCTTTAAAATAACTAGCCAATGAATTTCAAAAATATATAATTTATATTCTTAAAATACCCTATTTCAACAAAAAAAAAGTGTTTTTTTACAATGCCCATTCCTGTGCCGTGATTGGTCTATAATAGTTTAAGGTGACATGATCCAAGTATAGACGTTTATAGAACTAGGTCACGTCAGCTTCAACCGTAATGAACTAACGCTGTTCAAGATACTGAATGTTATTTGTAGGAGCTGTGAGCGTTGAGGTTTCCATAAATATACTCGGTCAGTTATGGTCAGAATATTCCTGTTATGATTTTAAATTTAGGCATATTATTATTTTGATCTAAATATAGACGACCGACGAATATATACCATAATAATATTGCAGATAATATTTCATAATTAGTATTACGAGATGTAGAAAATGGTAGATCTACTATTTTTCTATTTTAAAATATGATAATTGGTAAATCCAATAGTTACAATATAATTAGGTAGTAGGTTTTATAATATTACTAGCTGACCCGTGCCTACTTCGTTGAGCATAGAAACCGTTCAAACCTTCCCGGGACTTCTACGAATATTTCAAGACCAAAAATAGCCGAATAAGTTCAGCTGATCTCGAGTTTTAGCGAGACTAACGAACAGCAATTGATTTTTTATATAGCCTATGTTACTCAGTGATAATGTAGCTTTCTAATGAAAAAAGAATTATTAAAATCGGTCCAGTACTTTTTGAGTTTAGTCGTTACATACAAAAATACAAATCTTTCCTCTTTATAATATTAAGTGTAGATAATGTTTTGGTACCTATTTTGGCTATTCTAGATAATACTAGATAGCTTTCAATATATAGAAAATTTAAAAGCTTAAAAAATCGTCTTTTAAATCGGATTCCACCCTGCTGTAAATGTAGCTACAATTAAACAAGAAAACACAACACAGGTTTTTATTTTATTTTAGGGATTAGTAGACTCTCAAATTAAGTAAACAACCCCGCTGGTCCCTTTAGTTTCATAAAATCGACACACAATTTTAATATAACTTTTTGGGCGTCTTGTTATTGATCACACAACTCCCCAGTTGTGTGATCAATAACAAGACGCCCAAAAAGTTATATTAAAATTGTGTGTCGATTCATTTAAAGGGGCTAATTCAAGATGCCATCGCTAATTATCGCTTACAAGGTTCGATAACAAAATGTATGGGATTTGACATATTATGTCATTCAGCGTACCTTATGTCAAATCCCATACATTTTGTTATCGAAGTTTGTAAGCAATAATTAGCGATGGCGTCTTAAATGATCGCGATTTGGTATGTCATTCAGCGTACCTTATGTCAAATCCCATACATTTTGTTATCGAAGTTTGTAAGCAATAATTAGCGATGGCGTCTTAAATTAGCCCCCTGTCAAATTCCAATGTACGTTTATTGTAGATTCAAGAGGTCTACATTCCCTAGATTTTAAAATCAATAATTTTATCCGCCATAATATTTGTATGCCATGATCATACGTCAATAGCCTCGGTATCACGAGCGATGATCAGATAGGGCGGGGCGCGTGGGCCGCGGTGGACACAGCTCCAAATATTGAGACCGAGATCCGATCTGTACGGTACAGGATTAGGAAGTTATAGATGTGCCAGCGATGTTTCTTCCAAATCACTCAATGGTGTTAAATCACTGTCAAATTAAACTGTTCATCGTGAAAATAGTAGACGTTTTAGGCCGTGTTTCACCAAGTAATGTTAAAGTTAACGCCATGTTAAAATACCATCCCATCTCATTCATTAACAGGAAATACGAGAGGGATAACATGATATTTAACATGGCGTTAACTTTAACATTGCTTGGTGAAACACGCCCTTAAGGTTTTCCAACAATGACTCAGATATAGTGGTTCAAATAGTTGCCAATGTCAATTATTCCGATGATGATGAACATAGGATTTTAATGAGTATAAGTCTCATAATATATTTATAGACAAATATATTATGAGACTTATACCGACAGTATACTGTGATATTTTATTTGGTGGACTTTTAAACTAACCAGAGTAAGAAAAATCGTTAGATCGTAACATTTTATACTCCCATATCAATCGACTAAGAATCAAAACAAACGTAATTTTTTTCGGGAGTACGCGGCACGATCGAATCTTAAAATCGAATCAGTTTGAATCAGAGGGCTATTTTCGGCGTACTGGCGTTCAATAATATGTAAATTAAATATTGTGTAAGATTGTTTGAACAAAGACTATTATTCTTATCAAAATATTATTTTGCGATAAAGTCCATTACTTTCCGTCAACCTCAGGAGTTTCCTAGGTCTACGATCCTAATATTTACACAAGTATAATCGCTCCGCGCATAGATGGATAATGGAACGGTATTTTAGGTGGGCTATCCGTAGTAATTTCGTTATTACTAGCATCACGATTTTCAAATTTCATTATACAAATTAGATCGTCATTTTTATGAGGCTGCAAATTAATGGTTGCATAACAATAGTTTTATGGGGATTTTAGCCGACTGCGGCGAAGCCAACACGAAGGGTAAAAATTTTGGCAGTATGTGGTTGTATGTATGAATGTTTGTTTCACCGTACTAGACATGGGCGCCTAGCAAAATTTTCGTGCGGCGGCGCGCCATTAAATCATGCTCGGTGCGGCGGCGCCACGCCGGCGTAAAAGTAATCACTGTCTGCAGGTGCTGCGCCGCAAAATTCATACAAATCTTAGTGCAACGGTACCACGAGATATTCGGCGCACATGTAAACGTACTATCTAATAGTCCCGTTCGCGTAATAGATACAATAGACGGTCATTTGGCGTGCTGGTAGTAGGAATATTCAGCATTTTAATAGGGAAAAAAACGCCACAAGAACCGTTCGGCGCGCCGAGTTGGATTCTCGGCGGCGCCGTCCGAAATTGGCGCGTCGGGGCGTACCCGGCGCGGCGCCCATGTCTACACCATACCGCCTAAACTACTAATCCTATTGCAATGAAAGGTGAATTATAGTCTGGTATTTTTTTTATCAACATTGTGGTTATATACCATCCTACGGCAAGCTGATCTGCTGGTGAGGGTTGCTGCTGCATGATTACATAAAAATAGCGATTAGCATAAATCTATAATTTTTGATAATATCGCCAAAAACAACTTTGGGAAATCCTAGGAAATATTTTTTAAATGTTATGTTCAACAAACATTGACGCCAAATTCATTTTTCTGAGTTTCATAATTATAAATATTTCTTCCGTTTAATTTTGCTTTTGCAAGATATACGTAAAAACCCTGCCGGTTTCATTAAAACCGAACCAGCTCCACAAAAAGTATTTTATGGTATCCTAGTGCGTATATCTCTCTCTCTCTTCTCTCAACCTTGTAGCCCAGTGGGATGGATAACCGACATGTCCTGTGCGATATGTGGAGGACCTACTTCTTACATAGGTCGCATGGATTATCTTTCTTGTCAGACAATCTAAAGATCAGCTTCCTTTTACAAACGCGGAAATTACTGCTTAGGTATTTTTTTTTTATATTTGGTTGTTGGACTTTGTTTAACCCGACTGCGTATATGTATAGGTATATACAAGACGTATTTAGCACAGCAGTCACTCTAGATTCTAAATGGATTTTAGCTTAAGAAGTATCTTTAGATTCGTGTTACGTTTTTAGTTTGCGTGACCTTGGCATACATCAAATTAGCAGGATTATATCGTTTTTAGTTGCTTAAATTAGTGTATTTTATGATTACAATCAATTTTGTTTATAATTTTATCAAGCCCTTTAGGATGAATTACAGATTACTTTTACAAAATCAATCAATTAGGAACACCTACAAATATTTTACATGAAATTTATGCATTGGCCTGTGAGTTTATTTTTGATAATAACCGAGCATGGGACGCTGTATAAATCACTTGTAATTTGTAGCTGAGGGCGATGTAATGCTTCACCAATAAACCATTATTATCTATTGCTTTATAAACACACAGTGTAATCGCGTGACTTTGTTCATGAAAGGTCGTATCAATCTGTGAAGTTTACTTAGTAATCTCTGGTTAAATTGTAACGTTGTATGATATCCTATCTCTTTACCAATATTATATTATGCTTTAATACCTCCGCAGTTTAGTGGTTTAGAGCCTAGCTCGCGATTCGGAAGTCTTGAGTTCGATTCCCGCGTTGGAACAACAAAAAATTTTGTTTTCAAGTTTGGTTAGGATAATGGAACGGTTCACTGATTGTCTGACAAGAAAGATGATCCATGCGTCGGATAGGCATGTAAAAAGTCGGTCCTGCGCCTAATCTCCCGCCAGTCGTGTCGGTTATCCGTCCCACTGGACTACGAGAGTGAAAGAAGAGAGAGTGCTTCTGTATATTGCGCACAAACTTGGGCACTATAAAATAACTTATGCGTAGCTGGCCTGGATTCTATTAAACAGGCCAACGTCACCGAAATCTGCGTGGAAGGCATTATTATTCTTCCTCCTCCTTTTTTGGAAGTCTTGAAAAGGAAAGAAAAGTGGTTATAACGTTAAAAAAGCTGCATATGGTTTTAAGCAATATTAAAACAAAAATATCAAATTATAAAACGATAATCTTCTGATAAATATAATGAAGAAAATTCTAGAAACAAATAAAAAGAAAAGTAACAAATTCTAAAACTCACTATAGATTTCTATTAATAGCCTAACAACCATTCTCATAATATTTACCATTTACTTGTATTCTCGGAACATACACGCTCTAAAGGCTTCAACAAGATCATGCGACAAGGGTCCTTAAACTTAATGTCCTGTTAACATCCTCTAACTGCCCATTGCCGGGCAAAATAGAAGTATTGTAGCCAATTAGTCGTACCAACAATGGAGTCCTCAAACGCCCGGGTTTATTCAAATTCACGGTATCGAGATGGCGACAGTTCAAAGTTAATTAAACCACGTCACGACGTGTCAGGGTATCAGAGTGGTTGGTTGGGACTTTTCTGGGGGACAAAAGTATATTTTACACATAAAATAGTAATATTTACTATCAGTGTGTTCCTAAGCGCTCTGAACGTTCAGATCATTCATAACGCTGACATTGACAGCTGTCAGTGCGTGTGGAACAGTTCAAAACGATCCTAAACAGTGCTAAAGAAACGCAAATCTGAACGAAAAAAACGTTCAGATCGTTTAGAGTTAGGAAGTGGAACAGGGGTTATATTATGCGTAAATACATAAGTAAGTACTTAGCGCGTTCATTGAATTCTGTTTTTATCAACAAATTCAATGAATCCGAGACTAGGACAGCCATTTAATATTTTATTTTTAAACTTCAAAATTTCCAAATGTGTAGGTACTATTATAACGCACATTGCAGTGAATGAATCAAAAAATATATCAACACATTGCTATCTGTACGAGCTGTTTGACGCCATTACATTAACCACGCTAGTCATTCAATTAAATAAGCAGATTCAATGAGATGACTGCGACATAATGTATACTAGATTTAGGTCGGTTGGGTGGGACTTACTTTTCTGGGGAAAAACAAACATGTATTCTACTCATAAATAGTAATGGTCGACATAGTATTTACTATAATATGCGTAAAATACATATGTTAGTACTTACAATCAGGATATAATTATACATGATGTAATATTAATGAGTGATAATACTTTACCGTGTTTATGGTTTCCGTATATAGAGTTTACTGTGAAAGTACCAGCGCTGAAACAATAACTTTTTTTTATTATTATATGTGCAAATTTATGATGTTGGGGCATTTCTCATAGAAACATGAAAGTCGAAAGTAAGTCTTTCAGCGCTAGTCACTTTCATAGTAAAACTCTACATAGGAAGCACATAGGGAGTTTTAAGTGTTATCGCTCATTTATTTTACACCCTTTTATTATTATTATTTAGTTTGGTTGGGACTAACTTGTCTGGGGAAAAACAAAAGTTTATATTACACTTAAACAAAAAACTACATTTAATAAAACCGACTTCAACAACTAAACAGCATGAAATATAATATTTTTTGTAATGTTCTTTTGAAGTTGGTGTCAGGCAAAGGTGAGTTTGTAACAAACTTACCAATAATAAGTCAACTTTAGGATGTTGTTATTTACATCGACTCAAAAAAGAACATTTAATTGTAACTACACTATAACAAAATATATTAAACGTATTTTTTTACTTTTTAGTGTCTCTTAAAGTAAACTTCAGTAGAATAAATCAGTCCATTTGGTAGCTAAGTTCACAAAATAAAAAAATACATAGTTATGAGTATAAATGTTATACAAGGTACACCTTGAATAGAGGTATAATACTTAAGGTTGTGTATGTGTCCCAGTCATCTTATTGAATCTGGTTATTTAATTGAATCACTAGGCGGTTATATAATGGCGTCAAACTATAGCAATGTGTTGATATATTTTTTGATTAATTTACTTTAATATTCGTTTTATTAGTACTCATTCGGAAATTTCGAAGTTTAAAACTAAAATATTAAATAGCTGTCCTAGTCTCGGATTCTAAAACTTGTTGGTAAAAACAGGATTTAATTAAAACGCTAGTCATTCAATTAAATATTCGGATTCAATCAGATGACTGCGACATATGTACCTCCTACGTAGAGTATACTGTGAAAGTGCCAGCGCTGAAAGACTTACTTTTGACTTTTATGTTTCTATGAGAAATGAGATATGAAGCAACATCATAAATTTTCCAATACAATAATTTAAATAAAAATTCCTCTTTCAGCTTCTTCTTCTGGTACTTTCTCATTAATATTATATATAAATAATATTGATACCTACATGCATATAAGTGTAAGGGCCGATCTTTCAATCGTCAGATAACTTTTATCTAAGGAATAAATATGTGACTTTGGCAGATTTTGTATGGAACAAATGTCAAAGTCACATGTTTATTTGACAGATAAAAGTTATCTGACGATTGAAAAATCGGCCCTAAATATAATACCCATATTTTGTCCTTTCATATGTGAAGTTTTTTAAGTTTGGCTTGTAAAGTTTGCCCGAGACTCTGACAAACAAGATCTCTAGATTTTATTTTTTATGATCACACTGTGTTTTACATACATTTCTTTATTTATTCTTTCTTTATTCATGCTAGAATAAATTGAATATTTATTGTAGCACGAACAAAGAAAGTTTCTCCAAGTAAAGCAATATTTTTAGCGACGATGAGATGATATGGCATTTCATATTATTATTTATTTATTAAGATTCTACGTGTCTGAATATTTCTTATTATTATCTTATTATTAGATACATATAACGCCTCCGTGATAACCGAATCGAAGGTCGTGAGTTCGATTCCGAAAATAGGTTTCTACGGATCCATCGGTACGCTTGTCTCGTACTTGGTCCGTCTTTATTGTTTATACACGTTTAATAGATGAATGCAAAACTATCTTACCTTTATCTATTTTAACTACTAACGAAATAGAGGGATGCTACAAGTTTGACGTGTCTGTGTGTGTCCGTCTGCGACATTGTAGCTTCCAAATGGTTGAACCAAATGGATTTATCGTAATCGCGAGTGTTCTTAGACACCATCAGGGGCCTTACTCTCCAATCTGATTCGATTTTGATTAAGAATCGATCGTGCCGCGTACTCCCGAATAAATTGACGTTTGTTTATTTTGATTCGATTGATGTGGTTGGGACTACAAAAAGTTACGATCTAACGATTATCTTTATCGAACTGCGGGCTTACTCCCGACACAATCGAGAACCGAATCCGTTCGATATCAGTGGATTTTCGTATTTAATTTGGTGAATTACTTTGAACTGACTAATCAGGATAAAGAAAATTGTTAGATCGAAACTTTTTGTACTCCCGACCATATCAATCGACTGAGAATCAAAATGAACAGATGTTAATTTATTAGGAAGTACGCGGCATGATCGTATCTAAATCAAAATCAAATCAGTTTGGAGAGTAAGGCCCCTCTCGATTGTCACGGAAGTCTGCAGCTCGCTCACTGCTTAGCGATTCGGGGATTATTCGATTTTGAAAAATTTGTTCATTGTTATTTACTATGTGGCTCATGCGAAACGGTCGCTGACCTCACATACGTGGATGACTGTTACATTTTTGTGGGAGGCGCGACTCATCGGCCGGAACCGCTGGGCGGCGCTGGCTTGACCTTGCCAGTTCGCCGTCGCCCCTATGAAAACAACATACCTTAAAGAAATGCCTACAATGTACATTTTATTCGCAGCATAGCGTCGCTTTATCTTTTAAACCTCGTATCTAAGAAACTACAACTTTTCAGTAGAATCAAAAAACTTAATAATTTTAGATATTTTTATTGTGACATGGATTTTGTTTTAAATGAGGTTTAGTTATGTACAGACCATATCTAAACCTCATTTAAAACGAAATCCATGTCATAATCAAATAGAACTCAGAGGGTTGAGGTAAATGGAAAAAGATCCTTAGGCTCTAGAATAGAGATGGGGGTCCCACAAGGGTCTATTTTAGGACCTTTTCTATTTTTAATTTACATAAATGACCTACCATACCTCATAAATGAAAGACATGGGATAGTATTATTTGCTGATGATACGTCTCTTATTTTTAATATGAAACGGCAAAATATATGCCATGACGAAGTAAATAATGCTCTCTCAATGATAGTACATTGGTTTAGTGTCAATAATCTTTTACTTAATAATAAAAAAACAAAATGTGTAAAATTCACATTGCCTAATGTGAGGCAATCTGAAACCAATGTACTATTAAATGATGAACGTATGGAACTAGTGGATACTGCAGTATTCTTAGGTATAACGTTAGACTCTAAACTTCAGTGGGGCCCCCATATTGCTAGACTGGCCGACAAACTCAGTTCAGCAGCATATGCAGTTAGTAAAATTAGACAATATTCAGACGAAAGTACAGCACGCTTAGTGTATTTTAGTTACTTTCATAGTATAATGTCCTATGGCATTCTGCTATGGGGCAGTGCTGCAGATATAAATAGTATCTTTGTGCTGCAGAAGCGAGCTGTTCGGGCAATCTACAAGCTGGCCCCCAACACTTCTCTTAGAGAAAAGTTTAAGGAATACTAACTGTAGCTTCTCAGTATATCCTCTCTAATGTATTATATGTCAAGAAAAATGTAAACCTGTTTATAAGAAAATGTGATAATCATAATAGAAATACTCGGAATAAGAATAAACTTGTTGTACCAGTAACAAGACTAAGCAAAGTAAAGAATTCGTTTAAAGGCCAATGTATACGCCTATACAATAGGATCCCAGAAAACGTTCAAAATTTTTCAACCAATAAGTTTAAGAAAGTAGTCAAAGAACGTTTGTGTGCAAAAGCTTACTATAAAGTTAATGATTATATGAATGATAGCACACCTTGGGAATAAAGTAGCCCCCTACTAGGCTACTTATATATAGAATGTACTCATGTTATTTAGTTTTAGTATTGACATATTTAAATATGTAAATTTATACTTTTTTTTAAAAAGAGAAATTTTCCATCTTTTTGGTAAAAGATGGCCCCATGCGAGTTTCTTACGCCGGTTCTTCTTGCTGGGCTAGTTCCCGAACCGGTGGTAGGCATCATATAGAAACGACGTTCAGAAAACATTTTTTGTAAAATTTACTCTGAATAAAAAATATTTGATTTGATTTGATTTGATTTGATTTAATAAAATCTAAAATTATTAAGTTTTTTGACTCAACTGTTAAGATGTAGTTCCATAGATACGATGTTGTGCAGGTAAATCGACGATAGACTGTTTTAATAGCTGTGTAAATTTTGTGCGTCTGTGTTTGTCTATGGCATTGAAGGTCCCAAACGGATGAACCGATTTTATTCAAGTTTTATTTAAAGCTAACTAAACCGGGACCTTTACTGGCTATTGTCATTAATAATAAACTTTTATTCGCTAATACATTTAGACTTTACACTAGGTACGTTACTTTTAAAACGTTATTTATGATCATCAGCTTTGATATTTTAATTCAGTTTTTAATTATTTACTACTTTTACAACACACTTATTTGTCATTAGGAGTAGGTATGCCAATATATATTAACATTAATGGACGCTTCACGCCACGTCAATCTGGCCCTGTGCTAAGCATCCGAAGAGCTTGTGTTGTAAAACTTTTATACTATACACATATTTAAGATTTTTATTATATTATACACAAATTTTATGTAATACACATTCATGACCCAGTAACATTGAAAACTTTTTTTCCCTCGTCGGGATTCGAATCCGTGACCTCTCGCTCTAGCACCAACGCGCTCAACCACTGCGCTACGGAGGTCGTCAAATATATATATTCAGTCGAGATAATATATATATTCGCCTCATAGCAATAGGTAGTTAGTACTAGACCTTTGTCCTTTACCAGAGTTAACATCGCAAACGATTCGCTTCGCGTAGCGAAATGCGAATTATACAAGGTGTACAATAAATAAGTGATACTAATACCTTAGGCGTGTATGTGCCTCCTAGTATACTGTAAATGTACCAGCGCTGAAAGACTTACTTTTGACTTTCATGTTTCTACGAGAAACGCCCCAGCAAAATTTTATCCCATAATATAATATAAAAAAATCCTTCACAATAAACTGTACATACGGGACCCATACACACTCTAAACTATTACAACTCAGTAATATTACAGTCTGTATTATGTACCTAATAATGTACATTCATATGATATTTTTGATTTCGAACTTCGTGGGTGATATAGCGATAGCGACTTGGATAATATTGGTCCCAGGCCCTAATTTGAGATCGCTAATAATATAACTTACAAATTTCGAAAACAAAAATGTGATTCACGTGTCATACCAATTCGCGTGTCATTTAGCGAAGCTTATGTCAAATCCCATTTTGTTTTCGAACTTTGTAAGTGATAATAGCGATGCGAACTTGGTTATAGGTCCTGATTTATAATAGTCCTTCACCCTCACGAGCGACGGAAACTGTAAACTATTAACTCATAATTCGCCATTCTAAACACGTCCTGAAAACACAACATGGATTAGAAAGAGATTTCGATCCCACGCGGAGCTTCATAAAACATGCAGGGCAATTTAAAATTCAACTAGACATTAAATCACTCGGCTAATAACGGATTCAGTAATTTGGCCATACGTCTTGTTATGGCCGTGCCAAGATTAAAACCCGGGCACCCTTCATAAATCCGACCCAGCAACACACCTACCTTTATTTATTATTCACGGGAAACATGGAAAAACGATTCGGAGAGCGCCCACTAAATTGTCAATGCACCGAAATGTCCTTTAGGGACGCGCTGTAGGCCGATGCTTTCTGACATATCGATGTAATATATACCCGAGCATGGCCTACCATCCCATACAATTTATCTTTATACAAAAAAAATGCAATAGATGTCACTGCTATTTACGTTTGTAAATTATAAAATATGCCGAATTAAGTACAAATATTGACATTAAAATAAACATAAGCATAACATCATATAAAGCTAAATTCAACTCCTTAAGAGGAAACACCACGGTTGAGAGAAATACAAAATAGGTATTTATAAAATCTATTGCTGTCTCGCAGTGCCTTAGCTAGCCAGCACTAGCGCGATAGAGACAACTGCAACTTGGCTGAAATTACCTATAAAAAGTACCAGAAATCGACGTTTAGGGGATTTCTGTTTCCTCCTCTAAAACTTAACCGATTTAAATTTTTTTTCTGCATTAGCTAAAAAAAGAATTGAGCTAGGTTCCTGTTTTTTGCTTTTGTTGTTTATTGTAGTCAAATCTGTTTCCTAGATATTTAAACATAGCAGAGAGTCTGGCCATTTTTTTAAGTTTTCTAAACATCCATATCTCTTTAAATAATTAATTTATTAAAAAAAGGAAAAAATAGGGACGTACAAACAATATCTATAAATATTCAGGAAAACAATTGTTACTCTAGAGGTGTTATCCAGGGAGGAAATAGAAATCCCCTAGACCCCTATTTTTGTATGAAAAAATTTCGTGGTGTTTCCTCTTAATTAACGAATCGAAATTAGTTATTATATTTTCCAATAGTGTCGCTAGATGGTGGTTTCCGGAATGTGCCTGGACTTCACCCTTTGCCAGTCGTATCTCTGTTACCCGAGTAAGACTGAGGAAACTCACTGATATTACAAATTTATGACGGCGAAATTTTGTGAGTGTGTGTGAGTTCACGCCAAAACTGCCTTACGGATTTTAATGAAATTTGGTATGGTAGTAGTTTAAATGTTTGATTAACAATTAAAAAAATTATAACTATAGCTAAAATTATATTCCCATGAGTTAATAGAAAGATATAAAGGCTGTTTGATAATAAAAACCATCGGTAGTAAAAAAAACTTGTAAAATACCATGCCTTCTCATTCATTAACAGGAAATACGAAAGGAATAGCACGATATTTTACTTTTCACCATTTCTTATTTTTTTGTCGCATAAATAATAATAAAGCAAAAAAAATTTTTTAAATTTTCGTAAAAAAAAAGAAAAAAAAATACATTTCTAGAATGAGAAATGGTAGTATATATCCCAAAGTTATAACAGAGACACGACCTAGTACTAGAAAATGGTATCACCCTAATACTGGCAATTCGACTGGCTATTTTTGTTTTCTTCGATTTCTGTATGGGATCTTGTATGGGATGATAGTCCATGTTATTAGTAACATTGTAAATTACAGCTTTAATTGCGCTTCTCGTCCCATCCCTAGTTCGACCATCTCAACAGGGCTGACCTTAAATAAACCCGATTCAATGCATATTAAAGTATCATCATGTGGGGAAAACGTGGTTTATACGGCAGGGTCGGTTTAGTGCGGTTTTATCGGCGAAGAGTCAATAGAAAGGCCAATGGACATCTGTATTTGTTAAACCGAAAACTCCTCTCTTAAATACGTATAAAGGATGTCCGTACAGAAAGTTAAGTGCATTTTTATAGGACGGTCGCAAGATGCTTGCGTAGATTTTCCAACAATGGGTGTATATTCATCTTTAGGATTCCGTACACAAAGGACAATATCTTTTACTGACACTTCACAGCTGTCTGTCATTAGACTGCAGTAACGTAGGCTCCCGTAGGTAGGCCGGGAGTCCCACATACCCCTCGGGGACCCTCCCGGGGGGATGCGTAACGCCTTTCCCTTGCGAAAAAAAAAAAAAAAAGGCTCCCGTAGGTTTACAATCAGCTTTTACTGACACTTCACTGTCTGTCTGTCACTAGACTGCAGTAACGTAGGCTGGTTTATTTAGAGGGAAGCCCTAGCCATATATTATAAGGTGTAATTTTCATAGTATCTATGATTAATTTATTTAAAGGAAAATTAGGTCAAAAATTAAGTACCTAATTTCATTACATATTTATAATGGGAATCGAGTACCGAGTACTCTCCGTAAGTATTGCGCTTGTCTCACCAGTCAGGCTGTATGCTGTACGGAACTCGCCGCGCGAATCGGACCTCCACTTGGCCAGCTTTACGAACAAATCTCATACGATAAAAGGAAACATAAACGTTTCCCTTCACTATTGTTGGGTGTAATTTTTTTGTTACCATCAAATATTATTGCACGAAATACGATTGTTACAATGTTATTCTCACATACTCAAGTTTATTGGGTTTTTGAATAACTGCAGATGTTTCATATTTATCCTTCGTATGGTATTTTAAAAAGTATTACTCACGTTTTCAAGATTTAGACATAATACGGTTTACGTAGTCACAATTTAGTAATCTGTGATAAGGTGTACACAATTTGCTTCTGGGTACTCTGCCTGAGGGGGACGATCTTGGGGTTATTTTTTATTTGTAGTTTTTGAAGTTATATTATTATACTCAATTTATATATATTTTTTTATTATTTTTGTTTCTTTTAGTTTATAGTTACGAATATTATTTTAGTTCTAGTCTAATATTACCTTAAATAAAATTAATGTTATTTGCACGTAAATTGACGCATTTCGGGTATTCATTGCTTAAAAGTTGTAACTTTGTAAACAAAAAAGTTGTATCCTTTTAATATTACTTTTTATTATTGTATTGTCTTGTTTCTGTTTCATAACATTTCGGTAAACTTAATCAAAAGTAAATTTTAGCCTTATTTTCCAAACAACAGCTTATTCAAACCCTGCAAACCTTCAAAAAGTATTCCATCATTAGGGGTCTGCATTTGCGACCTCTCAAGTGTATCGCTTTCCATAGATAAGCCTTGCTTGTCCTCTATCTTCACATAAAAAACCTCTTATAACAGCTTCGTAATATATTTGTATATTATTTATTACTTCTTTTCATTCTTTAAAATTTCATAGAACCTGGTAGATACTCTATACATAGCGTGGCAAGATAATTGTATTATGTTATATTCTTTACCAATATCCAACAATTTATTATTATTATGCACTTAGAAAATATGAGAAAAACCGTTTTAAAAGTTACTGAAGTATACATTATAGTGTAAGCGATGGCCGCGTTTTAGCGTCACACACTAAAGTCCCATAACGCACTCGTAGTAGGACGAATAAACGCAAAGTACATAATAAAATTCAATCATGTTCGCAGGCGGTTTTGCCCGTGGCCCGCGCTATAATGTTTTATGGTGACGTTGCTCCCACGCCGACGACGAATCAAACCGTACTTTAGGCTTTTAACATACATTGCAGTAAAATATACCATCCACATTACAATTTTAGTAGCACTCTACGCTTTAGGTTATACTATGCGTTATAAAAATATTTGCACATTCATGATAATTTGTACCTATGCGAAATTTTATGCTTGTAGATTTATGTTGATCAATATATTTTGGTTACTGCAAATTAAATGACAATTTTACAAATTAAGATCAAGGAAAAAAAACACCTACCTACTGTAGGAAAAAAAATGCTACTAACTACAGTAAACATAATTATTACAGTTGAGTTCACTACTTTTAGCATGAGTTTAAACTTTTTGATATCAAATTAAGATTTAAGTTTAAACTTTACTTATTTTTTTATAGATAATTCCTTTAATTATCTCGTGAATTAACTGAAGCTATTATGTACTAAATTTAGTGTCAATTTCACTAACTCATGTTAAAATTAATCCTTTATTAAATATAAAATATATCGTATTTCCTATCAATGGATGAAAAGGCATGGTATTTTACCAAGCCGTTAACACTAACAAGCGTTTGTGAAATGTTAAAGTCGCATATTCAGAAAATTCCTTATAGAAAATATTTGATCAAACAAAGCCCAGTTATTGTGACGAAAATAAAGTAGTTGTTACAGATTTACTGCCCGGAACATAATCGCTCACTGTTGGCCAGTTACATTTTATGTCACGTATTTCGGAGATGACTCATGTACCAAAATCTGTACCTATAATTGTAAACATTGTATTTTATTCTCATAAGGATCACAATTGTGTAAGTAACAGCAGAATTATAGAAAAAAATATTATGAGGAGTATTCAAACAATACCTACTAGTCTAAAAATTGTTAGTTTAATTTTTCTGTTGTACAATAAGTTAATCAAGTTCTTTATAAAAAGTATAATTTCATTGTATTTTTTTTAAAGTAAAGTAAAACTACCCGAGCAATGTTACTACGATACAAGTCAACAAAAAGTGTAAAATGTATGTTTATGTCAAGTTTTATGATTGAGTGACTCAAAGAGAGCCAAGTAAAGGTTATAAACATGTTCATTTTTAATCATTTTTGACACACCGGCAACAGATGTGCGGTACACCTGTATTACACTTTTTATTTTACCAAGGTCACATACGTAATAAGAGACAAAAAATTAATGTTAATAATATTATTTTATGAAGCTCCGCCCAGATCCCTGCCTACAATTAATTTTATGAGATCACTGCAAAGTTTACATTTAAAAATATTTTTTACAACTAATTTAGTTTTATAGAAACGCTAGGCAATAAGTGGTTATTGCCTAATTAATAATATATCCTAACTAATTACTCACTATTAATCAAAATAATAACTAAAGAATCCTAGAATTATTAAATTGTACTAGGTACTTCATGATAATTATTAATTAGTTATAAAAGTATATTAATAATTATTGACAAAATATAACATTTTATAAACGCATTCATAACCTGCTAAAGCAATTCGTTGTCTACTACTATAAACTCAAAAGTATCATGTCAACTTAATTTTTTGGAGATTAAAATAAATCATGACATCATAACTTCTAAGGACATTAAAAAATCAGAATCCTTTATCATCGCCATCTTAACGTGACAATAAAAAACTAAAATACATCTTATTTTGACAAGTTGACGTTTGAGAAAATAGTAAGGCTCTGTAAGGCGCTTAACCCTAATCGCTGACATCGATCAACCCTAAACTGCCCTTAATTAATCGTCCAAGCTTAGGGTAGGTCTGTAATCAAAAAAGAAAAAAACAATCTCACGCGCGATAGAGTTACACATTGGGTGGTTTTGTCGTTATTTTTTTAGATGGGTACAAAGGGTTGAATAAAATGCCATTTGTTTTGTGTAGGGCTTCCCAAACTTTTAGTATGTTCTTGCAGTTTTGCATTCATTTTTAGATTTAATTTTTATTTAATTAATTAATTTTTCTGTAATGTATCAATAATTTATCATTTATATAATAATCATAATAATAGCCTACAAATAGCAAAAAAAAAAGAAAAAACGTACGAAAGACGGACGAACCCAGCGAAAGGGTTTCTTGTGGGTATTAAAGAACCTTAAACAATTTAACTCTACAAATACAAAATATTTTACAATGAACAGAAAAAGAAATCTTATGATATTGTTTACAGGTATCCAACATCCCAAAGGAATCCTGGAAACACCAAGACCCAACGAAAGCGACAGTTTGTGAAACGCTGTTCATATCATTAGTAATACGTCTTCTGAATTCGTTATCCCATTTTTTAGCCATATAAGGGGTTTATGTTAAATAAGGAATTCCACTGATATGGTATTGATAATTCTGATAATGAGTTTTTTTACACCGATGTTGGTGGTATTTCACATCAAGTGAACTTAAAGGCTCTCTGACACTCGCCCTGATGAGAGTTTTATGATAATTTATTATAAAATAGGTGTAATTATCATTAATTATTCATTAAAAGCAATTATAATTAAATGCAAATAAACCAGACACATTTATGAAATGTCAAAAATATTTTTAACTTGCCTTCACCTGCATTGATCTAATATAAAAATGGAATAACCATGGAAAGTTCCAGACGCGTGCTTTTTATTAGGTTACTTACTACCTTACACTACCTTACATATGAAATTGGTGTTTTGTCGTACTGGCGACTTTGATCTTAAATATATCCTCTTTGG
Organism: Celastrina argiolus; assembly: GCA_905187575.2. NCBI lineage: Eukaryota > Metazoa > Arthropoda > Insecta > Lepidoptera > Lycaenidae > Celastrina > Celastrina argiolus. The sequence continues at coordinate 12,464,603 of LR994589.1, forward strand.
TTAGGAATTTCAAATTCAAATTTAAACAGCTATTTACTCATGCATTTGTGTTTTGAAAACAGTAATTTATTTGTTTTTTTCTCTTTTGCTTTTTTTTCTGCGTCACTCATTTCACAAAATGGAAAACTTAAAATATCGCATTATTTACGAGTACGAGTTCCACCGTGGCACCAGTGCTGCAGAAACGGCTCGAAGGATTAATGATGTGTATGGATGGTGGTGTCGCAAAAGAAAACACGGTGCGTTTTTGGTTTCAACGCTTTCATTCTCGAAATTTCGACCTGCAGAACAAACCCCGTGGACGGCCGGAGACCAAGGTCGATAATGATGAATTGAAGGCTATTGTGGAAGCAGATTCATCGCAAACCACATCAGAGTTAGCTATAGGCTGCGGTGTTAGTGACAAAACCGTTTTAATCCACTTGAAGCAAATTGGAAAGGTGAAAAAGCTTGAAAGGTAGGTACCTCATGAATTGAGTGAAGCAAACCGACAAACGCGCGTCGACTGCTGCGTTACATTGCTCAACCGGCACAATAATGAAGGAATTTTAAATCGGATCATTACATGTGATGAAAAGTGGATCCGAGTGGTACGATAATCGTAAACGCTCATCGCAATGTGAACCAGCAAAGTCTTGCCCCAAGCGAAAATTGACTCAAAAAAAAAATTACTTGTAAGCGTTTGGTGAACTAGTGCCGGTGTCGTACACTATAGCTTTCTTAAATATGTTCAGACGATTACGGCTGATGTCTATTGACAGCAACTGCAAACCATGATGGAAAAGCTCGCCGTTAAACAACCGATTCTTGTCAATCGCTCTACGCCACTGCTGCTTCAAGACAACGCTAGACCACACACGGCCCAACAGACGGCTACCAAATTAGGGGAGCTTCAATTGGAATGTCTAAGACATCCACCGTACTCTCCGGACCTTGCTCCAACAGATTACCATTTTTTTCGAAATTTGGATAACTTCTTGCAAGGAAAAAAATTCAATTCCGATGAGGCAGTCCAAACCGCTTTCAAAGATTTCATTGATTCCCGTCCGAATGGTTTTTTTAGTAAAGGGATCAATGATCTACCTATAAGATGGGAAAAGTGTATAGATCCCAATGGTACATACTTTGATTAATAAAATATATTTTAATATGAAAAAATCGCCTTTATGTTCCTCCCATACAAAACGCCAATTTCATATGTAAGGACCTAATATTATATTCTCCATGGCGATAAAAAAAAAAGACATTTATTCAGAAAAACTTTTACACTGTTCAGGGCCTTACTATCTAAACTGATTGAGTTTGAAGTTGAAAACGTGGGGCCCGGGTGCTTATAAATTATTTGGTGAAATTAAAAAAAATTGTATAGGCCACCCGAGACTCTAGTGCAGGCAGGTACTTGGCTCAAAGAGTAAGAATCTTCATCCAGCGAGGAAACTCTTTGAGATTTCTGGGTACTCGGCCGGATGGGGACGACCTTGGGGTTATTTTTTATTTTTAGTTTTTAAAGTTATTTTAGTATAAATATTTTTTTTTTATTTTCTTTTCATTAAGTTTTAGTTCGTAGCTTGTCATATTATTGTAATTACAGTTTTACTTTTTGTTTTACTTTTCTTTGTGAACAAATAAAATACATTTATGAAGAATTGACTTTAACATTTTTTTTTTTTAATGGAAAAAGGGGGCAAACGAGCAGGCAGTTCACCTGATGTTAAGTGAATCCTGACGCCCATAAACATCCGCAACTCCAGAGGAACTGCAGGTGCGTTGCCGGCCTTTGACGAAGAGGTAGGCTCTTCTCTTGAGGGCTCCTAAGTCGTATCGGTTCGGAAATACCGTGGGTGGCAGCTGGTTCCACAAGATGGTAGTCCGAGGCAGGAAGTGCCTTGAGAATCTCAACATGTGTTAGTAAAATGGGCACTATTTGTTATTCTAGTCTGTCCTATCTCCATAAAGTGTAGCTCGTCTTGGCGGGGGCACGACCGTGCCCCCATGCAATGTGCAGGCTTGGGGAGACTAATGAAAGATGTATTATTCCTGACTGTCGTTAATTAACCCATTTACATTACTAACATTCATACTATATACAGCCTGACTGGTGAGACATGTGCAATACTTACGGAGAGTACTCGGTACTCGATTCCCAATATAAATATGTAATAAAATTAGGTACTTAATTTTGTTGCAAAATTTACCTTTAAATAAATGAATCATGGTTACTATCAAAATTACGCGGCTAGGCAAGTAGGCCTACCTGTGCAGCCGCCGCGGCACAGCGCGGCGGCGTGCGACATCAACGTAGGTAGTACGGGCGCATACAGCTACGAGCGGTGTCCATGGCCCATGCGTTGGGCAAATAATTTAAGCAAGTTTAAGCTACAATTACTCAGGGATTAATTGATATTATAATTATTATTTTTTTGATCTCATATAATAGCCAAATATCACGTACTCAAGGTTTGCTAATGTCTCACCAGTCACACTGTATAGGGAGGTGATACACACACTACTTACACCCAGATAATACGCTTTGCTTAGATTATTAATTGGTCTCAGCGCCTTCGACTAGATAGAGCGATGTCAAGAAATGACAGATTCCTGAATGCGGCAACTTCTTATTGTAGTGTGTGTAAAACAATGCGCAAAGATTGTAGTGTGCATCTATAATTGTGTTGCCAGCTACTTGACTAGTGCCCGATCAATAGGGAAAATATTTCGTCGCTGTGGTGTGGTAATTTATCAATATTAATAAATAAAAAAAATCTTTAACATGAAATCATAATCATTTTTATGATGGTTCTTCTTCTTAATCTTAAATAATTAATAGGCATAATTTTCAAAAAGAGTTTTTATTTTAGTATCTGGGAGCACGGCAGTTTCCCCGCCAAGTCGAGCGCGAAGCAAACACTGCCGTACCATCCTTTTCAGGCACCATTTTGTCGCATTCTCAAGCCCCTATTTGAGAACCTCCGGATAAGACCAGAACGCAGAATTTTTGGTCATCCAATAAGCTATAAAATCTGTCAATAATTAGAAATCCATCTGTCAACGGCCAAGTCACACAACATTAACTATAATATATATTTCGGAACGTAGGTATTTTTGTGGGCGTTACTTTATAGGATCGAAATAATAACACCAAGCTGAACGTGTTTATATTATGAACAATCAAACCTATTGCTACAAGTACTTAATGCAAAGCAGACATTGAACGTAAGCGAATTTAGTCAACTCCATTTTTCTCAAGCCCCGCCATCCATCGCGCGCCACCCTGAACAGTCCTCTCTGTCATCGGTGACACACGTCTTCTCCTTCCTCTTTTGTAAGCGGCAACAGGCCTCTTGGGAAATATGACTAAACTTGCTAGGCTTTCTTTTTTTTTTTCTTTGCAAGCCTTACGTTTCAACTCCGACACGGCCATTCTGACTAGTCACACGTCCTCGTGTGTTGCTCCTGTAAAAGAAAAAAAACCAGCTGCCATATCACAAGCCTTTTGCTCGGCCTAACCTGACTCTACAATTTTAGGCCAATTTGCTAGTTTAATCTCTAATAGTAATCTCAACAGATACTTAAACTTCTTTAATGCACAACAATAAACTACGCAAAGTCTCAGGTAATGCCTATATGACCAGGGCTCTTTAGTCGAAATACGTTAGCCGCGTAACACGACGTGTTCTCCCCACGGCTAACACGTGTGCATCACTCATTGAATACACATCATGTGGTCTGTGTAGACCCCAACCTTCCAGCATCACACGCCCGCTGCGCTCCACGTCCTACTTGAGTTGCCCCAAGAGGTACCGACTTTTAATGGTTGCTGCTGCGAAATGATGCTTGGTAGGTCAAATACTGTCATCAGAATTTGACTTCTATGACACGGCTCCATCGCCGACATACGTCAACCGCTTAACACATTTGTGTTAACCGCGGCTGGCTACCCGTGTGCACATGCACAGCGTATGGTCTGTGAAGACCCCGACTCCGCCAGTATCACACTACAGTCAGTAGATAAACAATTACGCTCACCAAATAATTTTGGTTTCGAATGTGATACTTCAACGAAGTACAGACGACAGTCGTCTAGCCGCCGCGCCACCGCGCTGCGCTGCATCGCTCGCCGCGCTCCGTCGCGTCGTGTCGCGTCGCTAGCGTTGCTCGAAGCTCGATCCACTGTACACAAAATGAAACAGCACAAAAAAATGTTCAGACTATCTAAAATTAAGTTCTTTTAGGGATTTATTTACTAAGACTTCGCTGTGCCTGTCTGTCTTTAATCAGGCTGTATCTCAAGAACAAAACTATCGCGGTTTAAATATCAGCAACAACAATGAGATTAAAATGTTAGATTTCACTATGCAGTGAAATTAATTTAATTTCCTTTCAATGATCTAACTGATTGAATGAAAATAAGCTATTACTTTAGTGTCACACAATAACAAGTGATCAGATTGCACTGTCCTCACTAAACTTGACAAAAATAAACATTTTTAGTTGTACTGTCGCGGGAATCGAACCCACAAAGTCGAGTACTAGGTTCTAAACCACTGGACCCCAGAGTAATTCATAATAATAATAATAGCTCCCTTCACCGATTTCGGTGTCGGTAGTAAATTTCATTCAAACCAGGCCAGCTACGCAAGAGTTATTTTATAGTGTCCAAGTGTGTGCGCAATACACAGAAGGACTCTCTTCCCTTCACTCCCACAACCCAGCGGAACGGTAAGTCGACACGTCTGGCTAGAGAATAGGCACAGGACCGACCTTTTACATGCCCATCTGACGCATGGATCATCTTTCTTGTCAGACAGTCAGGTGATCAGTCTGCATTGTCCTAACCAATCCTAAAAACAACCTTTTTTTGTTTCAACGTGGGAATCGAACCCACGAATCCGGGTCGAGAGCTAAGCTCTGAACCACTAGACCACGGAGGCGATTCATTCGTCATTCATAATACCTGAAGACTCGCTAGTGCGTTTACAACCTTTTACAAAATCACCAAGTTGGTCGAAGCTAACTGAAGTCACTCAATGAACTTTCTAATCTTCCACCGCATCAGTGGACTGCCACGGCCTCTGAGACTCTTGGACCGTTGAGTGTGTGATGCCTTGTTCACCATTAGTTCCAGCTTACATACAGTAACTTCTGAAACATGAAATTAAAATGTGTTAATTCCATAAAACTCATATCACAAACAATATTATCCTGTTGGACGAATTTTAAACTATTCCATATCGCATAATGTTCTAAAAAGTAAAAGTCTGTTAAATCTGTAGGTAATATGTATTCCAAATTTACTTTAACAGATATTTTTATGGCCAGCTTAGGAATAAATAACAATGTACAAGACATTATTTAAAGATACTCTTTTTTTTTTTTCTTTGTTTTAAACTCACCAATGAAAATTACATTTAAGTGTGTAGTTTCAAACTACCTACTTATGTTAACCCTCAAGACCCCATGATCAATTTATTGATTTATTGACTACTCTTAAGATTTGTTGTAACTAGAGATTTGTCAAGCCCTCAGCACTTGACTTTAAAACGGACTTCACGTAAAGACTAAGGGATAACACATCAATTGCATCCCAAGATTAATTATGACCAAAGCTTTGTTTATTTAACACACATGTCTTGTTGTATTTTGTTTCAACTATTGTAAAGGCTCCCGATGGGGACATTCGATCGTGGCATGAATTTCTGCTTGGTTGTGTCCCGACAGAAGATAACTTGTAAAAGCTCTGCATGTTAACCCTAATTAAGTTTTAAACTTTAATAAGTTGCAACTTTAAATAATTTTTTAATTCTTTTTGAATAGTCTTTCTCGCTCCTACAAACTTGTCTACCTACTTACTATCATGTAAACAATATTTACAAAGATCATGTCAATGTTATTGTATAAGCCTGTTTGTTTACAACTTGTGCTCACCTGCATAAGACCTTTACTTGTTGTGTAATAATAATTATTATCATTAAAATCAAACTTTGATTTCTTCCTTATTAACTGTGTTGATTTCACTCTATTAATAAGAATATAGCTAGTATAATAACAAGTTTAAAACTCACATAATTTAAGTATCAAAATACTGTAAAATCTTTTAGTTTGAATCTCTTTTCTGTTACTAATACTGTGATTATAAAACCAGACTAATTCTGAACTTTACAATGAAATAAGTAATGATACTCATACTACCAGTTCACATCTTTGCGAAGCAAGTAGAATAGTCCATAAGATACACAATGCTCATCTGCGTTGGTTGGTTACCCAGCAAAGCTCATTCTATGCATCGGGCAAGCATGCAAGCTATGCAAGGCTATGCATCGTCCAGTCCAGCATTATCCCAATGTATTGTCCATCTACAAATAAAACAAAACAGCAATACAAACGAACACTAAACTTTAAAGTTTATTTAGATTTTTGGGCAAGCAATTTCATGGAAACTTTGAAATTGTATTTACTTTGAAGGCTTCCAAATTATAACGAGGAATAAAAAGATTGCTACCACCTGTTACCAAAGCCATCAAGCTTATAACCAAGACCTGTCGTTGACTAGCCAATATCGTGGTTCTATTGTAAATCGTCACGTTCCCATTGTCAATCGTCACATTCAGATTGTAAATCGTCACATTCCCATTGTCAGCACGTTACCATCGTCAGCAGCGCTGTAATCCCATCAATCGTCTTTCTGCTATGCATATACCATGCTGCCTTTGGTAGTGGAGGCTCCGTAATATAATCTGTTCCGTCTCAACGTGATCTGAATGTCCGCAAGGCCATATCCAATCCAACAATTTGTAGGTACCCTGTAACCATCTATCTTGATTTTGCGGGTATATCCCACTCTGATTTCGGAACGTAGGTATTTTTGTGGGCGTTACTTTATAGGATCGAAATAATAACACCAAGCTGAACGTGTTTATATTATGAACAATCAAACCTATTGCTACAAGTACTTAATGCAAAGCAGACATTGAACGTAAGCGAATTTAGTCAACTCCATTTTTCTCAAGCCCCGCCATCCATCGCGCGCCACCCTGAACAGTCCTCTCTGTCATCGGTGACACACGTCTTCTCCTTCCTCTTTTGTAAGCGGCAACAGGCCTCTTGGGAAATATGACTAAACTTGCTAGGCTTTCTTTTTTTTTTTCTTTGCAAGCCTTACGTTTCAACTCCGACATATATAATAGAACCCTGTTAGGCCATGCACTAAAAAGTATCCTATAGGCAGTTTCCAGTGCTCAGTTAAACAAACTAATAGGAGGACATATGCCTCTGAAGCTAACACAGAAGTGTAATTTACACCAGTGCCCATGTCAATACACGAGTTTGATTTTGGTCCCACATACTTTTCTGGCGTATGGCCATTTCATCTGAAATTAGCGCGCAAACAACATTACATTTATCACATTAAGAAGGAGCGTTTACTTTACTAAAACTATTAATAAAGTAAACGCTTCTTCAGTGAATCCTGGAGCGCCATCGATGATGACAAATTTACTCCTTGCGTAATTATATGCCGATGGGGAATAGAAGTTTAAAGTCAAACAGATTTTTTTAAGTTCCTTATAATATTTCGGTATAATTTTCTTTTCGTTTTTATGCTTTTTGTATATATTATGAAACAAATCCGCTGTGACAACATTTTTACTAAGAATGTTATATATATCAAGGAAACGTTCATGATTCAAAATTTTAATAAGGCCTTAAAAGTCATGTCCTATCTACTAGTCAAATATAGCCCCCCCCCCCCCCCCCCCCCACCCGCCTCTTTCCCTCCGCGAATCCTTCAGTTTTTGACATATAAATTTCGAAGTTTTATTTGCCACGCAAAATGCGCTGGAAAAGTGTGTTGTTTATTCAAGTTCAATCACCTATTTTCCTTAACTAGAGTGAATCGGGCAGAAGTCGATACGAATGAAATATACTTCCGAGTATACCAACATAATATAGGTATTATATTATATATTATGTTATATTATACTCGGAAGCATAGGAATAACGCACAAATTAGACATTAGCTGATAATATCCTCCATCCGAGATGGCGAGTTGCGTTTCGTTTCACCTTTTCACATAATTAAATTTGAAAACTGTACTAAAGCATAAAGTTTACGTTCCGTTTCGCATCATTGAAATAATATTTGAACATTTTTGATTTGCCTGTCAAGTCGTAAACAATATGTTTCATGACATGACGTGGCAAACACGGGTAATCTGATACTAAATATGGTTAAACATTTTTGAATACAAGGCAACATTGAACACAAAGCGGTACTCCGATCGGAGATTTTAGGATTATATTATTTGACTGTGTTTTAGAAGATTTATACAATACTTACTAATGGTATGTGATGCCAGTATTTTTCTTGTTTCATGTAGAATTATTTTTACATAGTTTGACTATGCAAATCGGCATTTTGCTTCGCTCTCACACAAATCTTTGACAAATTATCGAGACGTCTACTTCACTTTACGCTTGTAGCGCGACTGGCACGGGTACGCCGAATTCGGCGTATTATTTGTTGCCGCATTTTTCAATACGCTGGACGGTATCTAGTCAAAGCGACCAATTATTAATCTATGACGCTTTGTTTTTTTATGGGCATTGGCCCACCTCACATTCCACTACTGCAACTCCTGTGAGCCAGGATCAACAGCGGTAACCAACCATGGGTTTCCGAGGGACTAGCTAAATCTGTCTTGGGACCCACAACGAAATTAATCAGAATTAAAAAAGAAGGAGTAGGAATAGAGCCTACTATAGCATAAAGAGAGCGTAGTAACGCTTGTCCAAAAGCACACAAAGAAACGCTCGCATTCCTCCACCACTGCTAATAGTACCAGATTGTTCCGAGCCACGGCGAATTGATTCCACGGAACATACTCGAGGCGGCATTTGTCAAACCATTGTCATTACATTCGTGCCTCAAATTCATGTGTAGTGGACTCGGAGGTCCGTAACCGAAATATAACCTTAAAATTATTTGTTTATTTATTTAACAATGGGGATTGTTCTTTTTTTTTAATTGTGCCCATTACAAAAACATTTCGAGGAATAAAGTCAGTGATCGTTTTTCTGTATATAAAATAAAAAAATACCCATTACTTATATTTTTAAACAAATATGTTTAACCTCAGTTTGACCTTCAATTACTTCATCACTGGAAAGCATTACTATCTTTACTTCATTCCGTATAGGGATTTGAGATTAGCATTTCTTATGACACTATGTTGAATTTTGACAATGCTCTTTTTTAAATTATTTTTATGTATTCAATGCTGCCCGCCGATGATGACATCATAGATCTGAAAACTTTAAAAAATGTGTAAATAAAACTAGCCAATGAATTTTAAAAATATTTAATTAAATTCTTAAAATACCCTATTTCAACGAAAAAAAAATATAAAAAGTACATGTGATTTTTTTTGGACAATGCCCATTGATTGCACATAAGAAACATTTACAAGAGTACAATAATTTACAAAGAAAAGCGACACAAAGGTACTGCTTTTTTCTGAAATAAATTTCTTCCGGCGCGGAGAGATGTGGGATATATTATTTATAATCCATCATCATAAGTTCGGTCACTACTTCACAATTCATGGGTTACATATTTTTAAACTGTGTTTCTATAGTCATTGCGGGGCGCAAAGATACGTCGCCAATTGGATTGACATCGTCAAATTTTGTACAAAAATACCTTTAGATAATAAAGATTTACAAAAAGATACATCACAGAGCGTTCTGACATTTAAAAAAATAGGAATGATCATCATTATATCACCGAGTGAATAAAGTATCGTATCCTGCGCGTTTGTATACGAGTCTGCTTTTTACGGTTAAAAACACTCGTTTTTGAACGGGCAGCCTCATGTCTTAAAGATTACAGGTCCGCAACCGAAATACGCTTCCAGTGACTTAATTAAACAAAAACGCTAGCTTTTTACAACTCACGAAGGCGAAAAAGGTACGAAACCTTGAGCTTGGATCCGAGTGAATCTTGACTGGTTAAAAATACACCTACGCAATATAATGCTTGGTAAAATATATTACACAAAATTTGGGGATAATATGGTTGTGTGAAGGTAGAAGAAAATGTTATCTTATATATATAAAAATGAATTGCTGTTCGTTAGTCTCGCTTAAACTCGAGAACAGCTTAACTGATTCGGCTATTTTTAGTATTGGAATGTTCGTGGAAGGCCAGGGAAGGCTTAAACAGTTTGCATGCTCAACGAAGTGAGCACGGGTCAGCTAGAGTTAGTAATGAAGTATACGCCTTTGATCTCAAGATCAGCTGATTTAACTGATTTTATACGTTCAATTTTGAGTAATACAAACATTATTGTTTATCCGTGGGGTGGCGGGGAAAGAATATCATCTCCCCATCTTTTCCGTTGGTGTCATAGCAGGCGACAGAGGAAATATAATAACACGCCAAGCGTGGCGACCCCTCATGAAATACTTTGGCTGAAGCTTATGTACGTAGACCTTCATAGCCGAAATTATCATGATGATGAATATAAGTATTTTACTAGTCCATCAGCTGAACGTGAGGTCAACGACCAGTTTGTTTGAAAACGAAATAACACTTGACAATGAACTAAATGTCAAAGCTCGTAGCGCCGTCCTTTTTAATTGTAGTAAAGAAGATTATTATGAAATATTTGGACTGCGTAATTACGCAGAAAATCAAAATGATGAGCAAAATCTAAAATAATAATTAGGGTAAGTTTTAAACTAAAATGATATATATGCAATATTTGAATAACATTTCAATAATAAATTAAAATGGCTGCGTAGTGTATATTATCAAGTTTTACATTATATTTTATCCAGCTGATCTGACATCGTGTTGGGATAATCAAACATTTAATATTCATTTAATATGAACCAATCCATTTGACTTAAATCCACTGTGGTTAATATCAAAAGTGAACTGTCACACCACAGCAAATATCAACAGCGTGGTTATTTGATGTTTTAAAATATTGTGCACAGAATACAGATTGTGCTGATTAATAATGAATATTCAGATAGACTGATGAACGCTACTAAATTAATATAATATAAAAATAATAATATTAGACAGTGGTGTGAAGTTTCTATAACTACCTTCCTATCCCCTTCACTACCCCCTTACTACCTACTGATTATATATCTACTTTGTGCTACTTATAATAATTAATAAGTATTACATATGATTATATGTAATAGATAGTAATAATGGGCTTTAACCTAGAAATGTATTAAATTAAACCTTATAAGTTTGTATGCTAAAATAGTGAAAAGTCTTTAGAATAAAAATACTGTAACACCATAATTTTGACACACTTTTTATGCAAATAAAAATTATTATATAATATTAATTGTATGATATTGGGTCTTTCAGCGCTGGTACTTTCACAGTATACTCTACATATGAGACACATACACAAGGAATAGCACTCATTTATATTACAGGCTATTTATAATAACATATCTGAACCGAGACATATTATAGAGTGAACATAATATATCATAATATATAAATAGTAGTATTAGCTTATTTTGGGTAAGTATTGAATTCTAATAAAATACATTCAGTAGTATTTCAATATCAAGTCTTGCCTTGCTAATACTAAGTCCTGATTTCACCAACGCATGTTAGTGTTAACGGCTTGTTAAAATACCATGCCTTCTCATTCATTGATAGGAATTACGAGAGGAACAACATGATATTTAATGAAGGATTAACATTAACATTGCTTGGTGAAACACGCCCTAAATATACCAAATACTGAGCCATGGTCATTTAACTTATTTTAGTAAATCACGAGCCACGGTTCTGTTACCTCGAAGTAATCGTTACTGGAACTAATCAACTAAACGGTTAAAGAACTAACCATTAGACACAGTACAATGTTAAAATATCTTAATCACTCGATAGATATAAATAGATACTTAATAAAAAACATTTACGGTGCATTATGGTTAAGTGCTTAATCATTGTTTTATCCAGAATCCAGCGTTGCATGTGGTCCTCAGTAATAAAATATTATTATTATGTACCTACTTATAATAGCTCCCCTCACCGGTTTCGGTGTCGGTAGCCGATTTCATTGACACCAGGCCAGCTACGCAGGAGTTATTTTATAGTATAGATTATTTTATAGTATAGAAATAGATTCCAGAGACATTATAACCGCGTTTAAGATGTTGAATATTAAAAACACTGCTGATCTCTGGGGCATGTCTACAAGAATTATGAAGTTAATAATTGACATCGTAGCTCCTTATCTAGCCATAATTTTCAATGAATGTATAAAAAGTGGTGTTTTTCCTGATTTAATGAAGCACAGCAAAGTTATACCCCTGTTTAAAGCAGGAAATAAATCGGATACTTCTAATTACAGACCTATATCGATTCTACCGACTTTTAGTAAAATATTTGAAAAATTTATCTTAAAACAGTTGATATTACACTTTAATTTAAACAATTTATTACATAGTAATCAATACGGTTTTACTAAGGGTCGATCAACGACGGATGCTGGTATAGGTCTTCTTTGTAGTGTTTTTGACGCTTGGGAGGGATCGCAGGATGCATTAGGTGTATTTTGCGACCTCTCCAAGGCCTTTGATTGTGTGGAGCATGCTACATTGATCAGGAAATTACAACACTATGGCATAAGAGACTCTTCACTCAGCCTTTTGAATTCTTACCTTAAAAATAGGATTCAAAAGGTGGAGGTAAATGGAAAAAGGTCCACAGGGGCCAAAAGAGAATTAGTGGTTCCCCAGGGATCCATATTAGGCCCCTTTCTTTTTCTCATCTATATAAATGACTTACCTTACTTAGTTAAGGAAAAACATGAGATAGTACTTTTTGCCGATGACACTTCACTAATTTTTAATGTGAAGCGACAGCAATCAAATTACGACGAGGTAAATAGTGCTCTCTCAAAAATAGTACATTGGTTTAATGTTAATAACTTACTTTTAAATTCTAATAAAACAAAATGTTTGAAGTTTAGCTTGCCCAATGTCAGGCAAGTACAAACCAATATACTATTAAATGATGAGAAAATGAACTTAGTGGACACCACTGTGTTTCTAGGTATAACATTAGATTGAAAATTACAGTGGGGTCCACACATTGCCAAACTAGCAGATAAGCTCAGTTCTGCAGCATATGCAGTCAGAAAAATTAGAGAAATTTCTGATGAAGACACGGCGCGACTAGTATATTTTAGTTATTTTCACAGTCGAATGTCTTACGGCATCCTTTTATGGGGAAATGCAGCCGACATCAATACAATATTCGTGCTGCAGAAGCGAGCTATACGTTCCATTTACAAGATGTCGTCCTTTGAATCTCTGAGAGAAAAGTTTAAGGAAATAGGAATATTGACCGTCGCCTCTCAATACATTTTGGACAATATAATGTATGTCAGAAAGAACTTAAATAATTTTAAAACGAAAAGCGACAATCACTGTAGAAATACAAGAAATAAACACAAGTTAGATATACCTATGATCAGGCTTAGCAAAGTAAGCAAATCTTTTAAAGGTCAATGTATACGCCTATACAATAAGATCCCAGAAAACGTTCAAAATTTTTCCATCAATAAATTCAAAAAAGTAGTTAAAGAACGTTTGTGTGCTAAAGCTTAAAAATTTTAAATAAGATTAATGATTTTGTTAATGATAGCACACCCTGGGAATAAGGTGGCCACTTTCGAGGCTACTTCTATATTATATAGTATATATAAATTTGTAAATTGTAATTTATTTAAGTTATAACATTGTTATATATATATTTTTTTTAAAAAAGAACAATTTTCCCATCTTTTTGCTAAAAGGTGGCCCCGAGCGAGTTTCTTACGCCGGTTCTTCTCGCCGGGTTAGTCCCCGAACCGGTGGTAGGTCATCATGTAGGACAATTCTAAAAGTGTTAGTAACTAACCTATTTGGAAATAAAAGAATTTTCATTTTCATTTTCATTTTTCAGTGTCCAAGTGTGTGCGCAATACACAGAAACACTCTCTCTTCCTGTAACTCTCATAACCCAGTGGGACGGTAAACCGACACGACTGGCGAGAGAACAGGCGCAGGATCGACTTTTTACATGCCCATCCGATGCATGGATCATCTTTCTTGTCAGAGAATCAGGTGATCAGCCTGCATTGTCCTAACCAAACTTAAAAACAATATTTTTTGTTGTTCCAACGCGGGAATCAATCCCACGATCTTCGGGTTGAGAGCGAAGCTCTGAACCACTAGACCACGGAGGCGATTACGAAGCAATGAATAATTAATAACTATTAATTATAATGTGCGAACGTGAAGGGAACAACCGATTGTGACGTACCTTTATAGACCCGCAAATAAAATCTAAGCATCAGTTCACACCGAAATACGGTAGAAAAAAGGCAACTTAAAAGAAGACCATATTATTCGTCTGCCGTTGCAAGGTTCGATGCCAATTGTGGGTGCGACCACGGCTCTTCCTTGACCATTTTTGTACCTATGCATTTCTGGATTTCAAATTGAATTATTTTCTTGTTTCAGCCATTTTTTGCGAAGTAGGGTTATATAGGTATATATATACATATTATATTCATTATGAAATCTGAGCAACTAGCAGTATTCGTTTATTCATCATTAAAAAAGAAGATTTATTTTATTAATTATCTTGGATGCCCTAGGAGACATAGGTACTACATTTCTAAATTCAACAATTTAAAAAAAGAAACAAAGAAAAATATATAAATAATCAAAGTTCAATATCACATTTGAAACTGTTAAACCGCTTCATATCTCCAACATAATCTTTATGGAGACTATAGCAAGCCATGTTTATGATAACCCAACCAAATTAGGAAGTCGTTTACCTCCGGACGTTTAAGCAAATGTATGCTTATCGTATGAAATCATAAGAGCTTGTCAAATATCATTATCAAAGAATGATGGATAGCTAATTCTTTAACTGTATCAGATACCTGTGCTCCGTGTGGGATTAGTTAACAATACATCGTTTAAACATAAATAACAGCAGCGAAAATAAATCAAATTTTCCATCTCTTGCGTAACGGTGATGCTTTCTCTTTGACATTATATTAATGCCACCTACTTGGATTAATGTGGTGTCATGTATCATTAAGCCTACACTAATTTTGTCAAGGTGATTGGTTGCGTGAGTTCAAAAATCAACAATTTTTTTATTTATTCATCCGTGTGCCGGAGTAAGCAATTCGACATCAAAAACTTTTGTTCCTTCGGTGGGATTCGGGACATCTCGCTGGAGCTCAAATGCGCTCAACCACTGCTCTACAGAGGTCTTCTACATGCAGATTGATTTTAAAATAAAATAGAATTTATGCCTGAGTGCCGATTTTGATCTTTTCTTTTTTGTTTACAAGCTGACTTGAACAATAATGTTCTTATTTTCTCTAATCATCATCATTAGGTCGCTCACTGGTTGAAAATTCAGGGATTGCTACGGTTTTTTGTTTATTAAAGAATACGGAGCCCACAGATCGCTTTCCGTTCCTCTCTTGTCCATCATCCTAACTGTAAACGCTGACGTCCATTAGGGGATAAATATTCTGGAAGGCCACGGGAGGCACAGCACGCTACCGCCCCCCACTAAGACAGGTCATAAGGAAAAATAAGATAAAACGTCAATATCTTGCACGGAACGAAATTGGCAGTAATTGTTGTACAATGTATCGGTACTACATTACGATTCAATGTGATACCAATATAAACAAGGCTCAGTATGAGCTATTTGAATTGGTAGCATTATATGCTACCAATTCAAATGTCATTCTACAATCGCCAGTGTCATAATGGCGTATTTTTTCTTGATGTTTAAACATAATATTAATTATTGTTTAATTATTGTTATAAAATGTATTGGATAATGAAGTATAATTCTTTAATATTCCGGTGAAGGCGTTGATATGTGTGCACAGTATGTACATAAATAAGTCAAAATTTCAGTTTTTTTGGTTTGTTTACGTATAGGTTAAATTTATCTCGGAAGTACTACAAGGTTTAGTATTGAGCTACAATTCTACCAATTTAAATGTCAGACATGATTGCGCTATATAAGTGACATTGAATTTATTTGCTACATTAACTTGATCGAATTTTTTTGATTACATATAGATCACATTCAATCGGAACGGAGTAGGAGAGATTCAATAGAATAAATCATAAAACGTTATGTAAAGCTACAACTAGGTACTGTTCGATGCGATTTACAGGGCAAGTCATCCGGGCTGTATTGGCAACGGTATTTTTCTTACAAAAGCAGAACCGAAATTCCCGTACTTATCTTAGACTCTAATTTTACCTTTATTTAATAAAAACATTATCGTCTTTATCTTACACTAGCTGACTCGTGCCCACTTCGTTGAGCATGGAAACCGTGTAAACCTTCCCGGGACTTCCACGAATATTTCAAGACCAAAAATAGCCGAATCAGTTCAGCTGATCTCGAGCGAGACTAACGAACATCAATTGATTTTTATATAGCCTATGTTACTCAGCGATAATGTAGCTTTCTAATGAAAAAATAATTATTAAAATCGGTCCAGTACTTTTTGAGTTAAGTCGTTACATACAAAAATACAAATATTTCCTCTTTATAATATTAGTGTAGACTAGATGTTTCTTTTACTTCGTACACGCAAAATGAAACCGTACATTTTTCTGAGGTAAAAATTTATAGTTGATCTAGCGTGTAAACTACTACCATACCAAATTTTATCAAAATCTGTTTAAGAGTTTTTGCATAAATAAGTAACAAACATACACAGTCACTTACAAAGTTTCACCTTTTGTTAGCGTGAAGTGGAATTATCGGTAATTGGTTTTTTAGATACAAGCAAAATGCTTTGTCGTTGTTTTTAAAGTTTCCGAGAATACTATTATGCTAGTTTAAGTCTAGATACGACATTGAAACTTTATTATTTTAAAATTTAATTAGCAATAAATATAATAAACCTTCTGATTATAATTTTAAACAAAAAAAAAACCGACTTCAAAAAGTAAACTAAAAAGCAAAAAATAAATTTACTTCGCACAAAGTAATACTTATTTTCACTTAAGTAAATAAATTTATTCTATAATTTTGAAGTCGGTGCCAAGTTTAGCGTTCTTTCATAATTTGTTTTCATTTAATATTAGTTTGTAAGCCAGTACTTTGGTAGGTACATAATATATAGTAATAGTTACATTGATAGTTGTATATTTTTTTCTGATTCTTTTTTTCTGTGATTGCATATATTTAGTAATTTGATATTGTAGTAAGGTTGTTGAAGTACTTACTTGGCACCGACTTCAAAATTATAGAATAAATTTATTTACTTAAGTGAAAATAAGTATTACTTTGTGCGAAGTAAATTTATTTTTTGCTTTTTAGTTTACTTTTTGAAGTCGGTTTTTTTTTGTTTAAAATTATTTTATTTTAAGATTTTTAGTTATGGGTAGACTGACAGGTGCTTACCGCCAGAGCAGCGCAAAAATTATATTACAAGTTGACTACAAAATGATATACAAATTTTAATAATATCAAAGTCGATACCAGCCATACTGAATATGATTTATATATAACTCTTTTATTATTTTTAGTCGATTTACATTTCTTTATTTGGCTTATAACAATTTTTACCGTTTTAATATTTACCTATTTCGTCATATTGTTATGATAGTACCTATATATAGATACCTACTATCTGGCGAAGACAGAGGTGGTGTTGAGTACTGTAATTGATATAGTGCTTGCAGTACTTTAAGCGATGTCGTAATTTCAAAACTTATAACTTCAAAGACTAAGCAGTCCTGTATGCCTGTTTCTGATCTATGTGGTATACCTTAACAATTGATTCAAAATTATGTTCGTTTTTAGTCGGATATGCTTATGGTACTCGAAAAAAATACAAAATTACTATGAGTGTTCCTATAAATTTCGAGGAGTTCCCTCGATTCCTCACGACACCATCATCAGGCATGCACTTTGATAACTATGAGACCAAGTTCGACTGTAATTGACGTAGTGGCGTATGCTTGCATTTCTTTAAACAACGCTGAAATCTTCAAACGTGTATCTCTAAGGACTCAGAAGTTCTGTTCACTACTTTAGGTCCGGGATATGGTGCAAAATCTTACTATTTGGTAACATATGCTTGGGCTTCTTCAGAAAAAATCAAAATCGATATATGTTTTCATATAAATTTTGAGGAGTTCCCTCGATTCCTCACGGATCCCGTCATCAGGTCACCACTTTGGTAAGCACTGGTACAACACTGTAATTGACGTAGTGGCGTATGCTTGCATTTCTTTAAACAACGCTGCAATCTTCAAACGTGTATCTCTAAGGACTCAGAAGTTCTGTTCAGTACTTTAGGTCCAGGATATGGTGCAAAATCTTACTATTTGGTAACATATGCTTGGGCTACTTCAGAAAAAATCAAAATCAATATATGTTTCCATATAAATTTTGAGGAGTTCCCTCGATTCCTCACGGATCCCATCATCAGGTCACCACTTTGGTGACAATGGGACCAAACGGGAAGCACCACCTTTCAAATAAAAAAAAAATCATCCAAATCGGTTCACCCAGGCGAAAGTTCTGAGGTAACAAACATAAAAAAAAAAAAAAAAAAAAAAAAAACATACAGACGAATTGAGAACCTCCTCCTTTTTTTGGAAGTCGGTTAAAAATAATTATCCAATAAGAAAAAACAGTCTAAGGATTAATAAGTCATTAAGCGTGGTCAAAATACCGAAATATTTGGATAATTGCTTGGAAATTTAAAGCCTTGCAAATATCTTAATTTGAGAAATTTAATCGGTCCCTTAAAAGGCCAAACATGGGCTTAATAAGGGACTGAATATCACCGCGCTCGGCATATCGCGACAATTTAAGTTTTTTCGGAAATAATGGACACACGAACAAACAGACCAAATACACTAATTGGTGATCAGAACAAAAAGCTTTTGATGGCTGATGGTTGTTTAAACTTAATTGACTACAGATTTTTAAAAATAACTGTTATATCGAATGTAAAATCAATGACCATAAAATAAAATTAAAAAACAATTTGCCTGATTCTGTAATATTTTGTATTATTTTAAATTTAAAGCTAATAGCAATAAATATAAGCTTAATAGCATTAGGGTCAAATCACACTACAACAAAACGCAGCTCTGCTCTCTCTCTTAAGATTGCGATTAGAATTTCTGCACCCACTGCGCAACGATCGCTGCTGTGTTCGAGACCACTGTCTAATAATATACCACACGTATAAACAATAATAATATAAAATAGCTACTGTAATAATAATTGAATAATATAAGTTTACCTAGAATAAGTCATCATTAATAATGAAATCTATACAACAGATTTTAATAATGTCTAACTAATATTTCTTTGTGTGTTTCCTATATTTATCTTGAATATGTTTTAATTAAGACTCAGATTGCTGTAAGTAAGTAAATACTTGCATATTTCCCTAAAAATATATTTGTGAATATATAACATAAAAAGTTAAGTTTACTCAAAGGTTTATAACGTAAATAATAATTTCAATAGCTACCTAATTAAAATCACATAAAACCAAACAAACAAATCATTAAAACAATAAACCCAATTTGAACCATAAACCAGAATGATCTGTGTTGCGAGTTGCGAGTTCTGACAGGAGATGTTATAATTTAAGATTCTTAATTTCATCGACTCTAATACCCGAACGTAGCTTGGAACAAGCAAACAAATTTACCGAAATTACTCACCGGGCCATAAGTAAAAATTACGATCAATACATATGTGCCTGCGGCTTGCAACCAGACTGCAATGAAAACATACAAAAAATTATTGTACGCGTGAACGTAATACAATAATAAAAATGGAATGAAAATGTTTTCCTAAACTAGATTTTTTGTAACTATCGTTTTTGTCTTGCCACATTTATTTGCAATGATTTAAAGAAAATAGACCCTTAGTATCTCATTTAACAAAAATCTATTCTTGTAATACTCGTTAAAAATAATAAAATAGCAACACTAAGAGTAATCCAAAAACAAATCTATACGTACTTTGAAAAAATGTATTTACCTAATATAATTTAATGATAACAATTTTATAATAAAAATTTCAAAGTTACAAATAATAATATTTGATTGTATTATGATGACCACTCTATTGTTTATGGACATACTCGTAGCTATGAAACAGCAGCATTACCAAACAAAATAATTAAACATGTCAGGTAAAACAAATTTATCAGTTATTGAAAATTTATTAAATACTATAATTTAATTATTTGGTGTTCTAATCCTTAAGTGATAGCTAATGAATAACAATTGATCTTTTTGCGATCATCACCCAAAAAGCCGCAGGAGATGATATATACTGTGAAAATAAAAACCGATCCTACCATCCTGATTCTTACTAAAGTTGTGTACTAAAAAGAAACAAAATTATTAAAAACCGCAGCCGAAACGCAGCTCCTATTCTCCCGTGTGTTTCCGCTGCAGACCGCGACAGTGTCCGTGGTCCGATATTTATGTGCTCATAAAATTTGAACACGCTCCGTGCCCAACGAACAGGCGTTTGTATCCTTCGATCAAAAACGAGATTCTGCTCCTTATACCATTAACGATGTTTATGCCTTTTAACTGGGTTAGGATTTTACTATTGAATCAGATATAAATCTTCCCATACAGAAGTAGTTTATCTAACTATACCTAAACAAGATTAAAAAAAAGTGACCCCTGAATTGCAGCAAAGAGTGAACGAATTGATGATAAGTAATTAATTATAACTAAGACCAATCTCGATCACGGCAGCTTTAAAAAAAACAAGATCATAATCAAATCCGTTTGGGAGCAAGGATGCCACAGACAGACACAGACACGTCAAACTTATAACATACATGTTTTTTTTTTAAATAACTATATTTAAAAAAAAACATTTATACACATATTTAGCCCAACAAACTGCAAAACAATTTGTCGGTGGGTTTAGCGCTCTATTGATAAGTTGGTAACAGCAACATGCATAATATTGTTAGTACTAACAAACTTAATTTTAGGTCAATTATTAACTTAATTTGACAACAGCAATTCATAAATTATATATTACTCTTTATCTTATTACTGGCTGACCCGTGCCCACTTTGTTGAGCATACAAACCGTTTAAACCTTCCCTGGAATTCCACGAATATTTTAAGACTCAAAATAGCCGAATCGGTTCACCCGTTCTCGAGTTTTAATATATAAGATTATTGATTTTAATCAAAAAATCTATTTTCGTCGGTGGCAAAGGCGGTTAGATGAAGTGATTTGCAAAAGAAAATGAGTTGAAAGTTCGTCCTGGTTAAGTTAGTGCATACCATAAAGCAATAAACTTACAATTCTTATGCAGCGCTTGTTCCTATAATTTAAAATATAACGTGATAAAATACATTATTCCATCGTTTTATCATATTGACAAGGGAATTTTCTCTCTCCTACCATCTTATTAAACGTAACTTCATAGTAAAGAAATATGGTAAAAAGATTACAAAAACGTAGAAAATAGTAAAATAGAACATATTTAAAATCACTACAAAAAGCGTTACTAGATAACGTCCCCTGAAATAGACTAAAGCCAAAGCAACGATTACGTTAAGCCTGTATTACATAAAAATTATGTTATTTGATATTTATTTAGCTTAATTCGTTTTACGTCAAAATTAGATATACTCTAGAGCGTAAAACATACATTATCTGTTAGTAGTAGATTTGTTAATCCCTAATAAAATACGAGAACGGAAGTTCTGTTGACAAATTTATCAATGTGATTAGCGTAGATCTTAAAACGACCATTTGCTTGCCCATTCCAAATAAACCCTACCTCCCAGACACAAGACTTACTTTCGGTTAAACACATCATTGATAAATTATTGACACATGTAGAAGTCAAATTAAATTATTTTTTTGTATTAAAATGTTAATTAGTTTCATCTCAGTTATATCTCATAACAGTTAATATAATATTATACATTTTTACACATTAATAGCAGGAATACTCCATCGACGCGATGTTCGTTATTCTAATTGGGATTCTAATAATAAAATTAATATTCTTTATTTATAGGTACGCGTCTAATAGATTAGTAAGCTTTGGTATCAGTTTATTAATATTATTATAATGGTTAGTTGATTATTTGACAAATGTGTTAGGAGACTTTCAACAAGTTTTTGTATCTATAGGTATTTTTCACACGTTTTTGTCATAAGTTCTATTGGATACAATGCTATTTTGCTTTGATAATTTAATAAAAAAATAAACATAACTAGTGTTATTTCCATCGTTTAGAATTTGACATAAACATCTTCAACTATTCCTGTGGTGCTTCCTTCCTCAATTGCGACTTTTTTTCATTACAATTTTGATGTGTCTCACGTTGCTTGGGGAAGGACACTTGAAAATTTCCTACTAGTCCTTCATTCTTCAGATTAATTTCGTCGCGGGTCCTAAGACTTATCTAGCATATCCCTCGGTCACCCGTGAGATCAAAGGGTTTTTGAAGTTGGTAACCACTGTCGAACTTGGCTACGCAGGAGTTGCAATGGTGGAAATGTGGTGTTGTGGGCCATTTGCCCGTTAAAAGAAACCTTAGAGGAATCTTTTGTTTAATCATTCATTGTTTTTTACACGTTTAACACGTGTTTCCAAATATGACCAATTACCGAGGAATTCTATACATTTAATCAGAAGCTTCTAATTTGAAATATATTATATTTGATAGATTCTTATAAGATGTTCTACTATTAGAATGGCTATTTATAAAATTGCCTTTTGTATAAGTACCAAACTAAACATTTTGAACTAGTTATAAAATTTATGTTCCAAACATAATATTATGTACCTTATACATATAATAAGGTACATATGTTTGGAACATAAATTTTATAACTAGTTTAAAATGTTTAGTTTGGTCTAGCAACGTAATAGTAAAAAGTACTAAATCTACAGCCAAACCTGAATTAATGGTTATTTCCCAGTAAGGTGAACCACTCGCACAATTTTATAGGACAGGTCCAAGTTTTTTTATATTTTTTTAATAAGTTCTTCCACACGCAACAAAAGTAGGACTTAAAACGTAAAAAGTTATAATAACAGGCCAGCAAAAATCATAATAATAATAAAAATAGCTCCCCTCACCGATTTCGGTGTCGGTAGCCAATTTCATTGAAACCAGGCCAGCTACGCAGGAGTTGCTTTATAGTGCCCAAATGTGTGGGCAATACACAAAGACACTCTTTCTTCCTTTTACTCTCATAATAAGTGGGACGGTAAACCGACACGACGAGCGAGAGAACAGGCGCAGGAACGACTTTTTACATGCCCATCCGACGATCATATTTCTTGTCAGACAATCAGGTGATCAGCCTGCATTATCCTAACCAAACTTGAAAACACCATTTTTTTGTTCCAACGTGGGACTCGAACCCACGACCAACGGATTGAGAGCGAAGCTCTGGACCACTAGACCACGGAGGCAATACCTCAAAAAAACCATGCTTAAATACAGATTTTTTTTAAAAATCCGGCCAAATTTTTTAGGTTTTTTAACATGCATACTTATCACATCTAATACAATTAATTTTAAGAGCGCAAGAATAATGTTAGCAAATATTTAGAGATATAAAATCCCCTTGGACTTGGCGTTAGTAAAACCTAAGCCCGTAAATAAAAGTAAATAATAATAAAGACTACGGTGGGAGACATACAAATAAAGTAAATTAAAAATTTAATAAACCCCGACTTAGCGTGTAACATAACAAACGACCTGATGACCTTGAAGACCTGAACCGATTTCCACCAAACATAGCTAAGAACACTCTCGATTGATAAACCTTTCAAACAAAAAAAACCGCATTAAAATCGGATCATCCGTTTGGGAGCTTTTCACAGACACGTGAAATCTGTAAAACCAAAACACCCCGTCATTTTTGGTATCGTCATGGTAACCCTATGGCCGATCAATTTACTATATTGGCGAAGTTTATTCGTCGTTTGACAATTTAATGGGTGGGTTGTGCAGATAATTAGATATGGCTGGTCGGGGCAGATATTTTAACTTTATGCTCCGCACGCGACACCTACTACTGGCTTTTGGCATGGTGCACATTTTAAACGCCCCCATGGTCCAGTGGTTCAGAGCTTTGCTCTCGACCCGGAGGTCATGGGTTGGATTCCCGCGTTGGAACAACAAAAACTGTTGTTTCCAAGTTTGAACAATGCAGGCAGATTAAGTGATGATCCATGCGTCGGATGAGCATGTAAAAAGTCGGTCCTGCGCCTGATCTCTCGCCAGTCGTGTCGGTTTACCGTCCCACTGGGTTATGACTTATGAGAACGAAATGAAGAAAGTGTGTACTTGTGTATTGCGCACTCACTTGGGCACTATAAAATGACTCCTGCGTAGCGGGCCTGGTTTCAACGAAATCGGTGTTTCGGATCGGAGGTGTTTCTAAACATCATTTTAACGCCTCAAAATATTTTAACACAGAAGTGGTCGCATCGACAGCAGACGAGGTTGAGGTCCATATTTATGTGAGTATGTGTGTGCGCGTGATAATTAGCGGTGTTAATTTGATGGTATGTACTTGATTGAAGTTCCTACGTTTGAAATACTACGATGAGTGCAAAAGAAAATGTATAGAAACTTGTCGAGCAGGAACTTATTTGTACATAGACTTATGAGTTATGACCCTTTCAATAACTAATATATTTGTAACAAAAGTTTGAACACTTTGCAATGTGACAGCGCAGTCAATGACCTTTTGTTACAGATGAGAGATAGTTTTCGCATCAGTAACTAGTCTACGGTTTGTGATTTGTTTACTTTTGGGTTAAAATTAAATGGGACGTACTTTACTTAATTATTATGTCGCAGTCATCTAGTTGAATCTGCTTATTTGATTGAATGACTAGCGTGGCAATTAAATGGCGTCAAACAGCTCGTACAGAGAGCAATGTGTTGATATATCTTTTGATTAATTGACTTGAATTGAAGTTTAAAAATAAAATATTAAATGGCTTTCCTAGTCTCGGAATCGTTGAATTTACATAGTCATACAATCAAATAGCAGATTCAACCAGATGACTGTGACATATACACTCGCTAACCATCCTTCTACCGCGTTCTGTTAAAAACGTACATACTCATGATGCATACAAATGTGCACAAAAGATAAAAAACGTCATCGCTGCGTGCGCCTTAATGCGGCCAATAAAAAACTCATCCAAATAATAAATGTCAAAATTACTTTCGTACATGTATGTTTGCAGAACAATATAAAGAATAACATGAAAAAATTCCCGAACGATTAATCCTTTAGACCCCTACCGGGGGACATGCATCGAGACTTTGTTCGTATTGCATTTGCGATTAATAACGGTATTTTGTATTGGTATAAACCTTTTGTTTAGTAAGGGCGAGGCCTCATTGCGTTGCGTCGTGCCGCTGCCTCAATGTCCATATATTTTTATGACTCGGCCCACGGAAAACGACGCAGCGTCGACACTGCGACGACGCAACGCACTAACGAGGCCTCGCTCTTAGGCAATTCTCATTGATTTATTTGGTGCAGAGTAGAAGCGTCATCTGTCTTTAATAATTTCATAGAAGAGCTATTTCTCTTAAATGTCATTTCACTTATCAAGGCTCAGACAATGGGCTAGGCCCCATTAGTGTGTTGCGTTGACGCCGCTGCCTTAATTTCCATATATTTTTTACGACATAGTAATTTCAAATCGACGCAGCGACGACGCAACGCACTAACGGGGCTTCGCTCTAAGATTAGAGAGAAAAATTGGCGCGGAGTTGAAGCGTTAAGTTTTTCACCTCTAGCATAATATTCATCTCTATTGTTACATGTAGGGGAACTGAGTACAAAATGATGGTCTAGTTGTGCCAATCTGCTTGTATACCTTGTAATCTTATATTGACTATATGTTAATCCTATCGTCCCAAAGCCAATATCGAACACTCTTTTAGAACTTCATTACGGGTAACTTTTTGTATAGATATATTTGTACTATCGGAATATGATTACAAACGTAGACGCGCGGATAAACGTAAACGAGCTTACGCTCGCTGTCGTATTTCGATGATACAAATTTGTACCTTTCTAATATAAAAAATGGAGACGAATTATAGTATAACTATGAGTTGAGAATAAGTCTAAAAACCTTTAATTTGTGTTTAATATATTATGACATAACATGAATAATTCTAATTTCTACTAATCTAATCTGACGCTTGAGACGTAGCATAGATTTTCATAGACATAGCTAGGTCGCCTTATGGGTCGCCTATGGGACCATATATCGTATTTCTAATAAATAAATAAAAATTTCGTATCATAATACTATGTTTCTCGTATGTAACCTATATAATTTTAAAACCTAATTATTAACAAGTTACTGAAGAAATGAAGTATTCTAATCAATCGCCCCGATACAGACATGCGAGTGAACGCCCGACATATTGCCAAGTCGACGCGACTGATGCCGAGATAGCGAGACGACTCAATCAGATGCTTACGATTCTACATTTCGTTAAAAGACTACTAAAAAGTTGTGATTATAAACACTCTTTTAGATCGTCATTAAATGTAACTTTTTGTATAGATATTTTATGCTTGCCTATTTTTCTATGCGTTTTAAACGTTGTTTACGTGTAATACAGTGAAGATATTAAAAGCACAAACCACAGGAAAATACCATAAAGCCTGCCGCCCCCAAATCCGTTTTGACACTTATCACGGTGTCCGCTAAAAGGTTATGGCATCACTAGCCGCCGCCACAAAAAATGCTACAGATTTTTTTTGACAAGGAATCTTATAAAAGCCTTGCCTTGTACATTTGTGCTCTATTAACGGTGCGTTTACATCAAAAGAACATAGAACTAGAGCTTTCGTGATATATATATATAAGATATATAAACGAAAGCTGAAAACGTCATTGTTTACATCAAAATATCAAAGGAAGAATGCTCTACGCCTGTTTAGACTAAAACAATTAGATAGAGCATCGTTTGATTCAATCCCATCTTAATAAACCCTCACTCATAGTTTGAATCTACCGCGAATGAGAAGAATGTAGTTTTTTGTAATGTCTAATATGAAAATCCGTGGTGGTAGTGGTTTAGAGCTTCGCTCTCGACCCGGAGGTCTTAGGTTCGATTTCCGCGTTGGAACAACAAAAAAATTTGTTTTCAAGTTTGGTTGGCACAATGCAAGCTCCTGATTGTCTGACAAGAATGCATCGGATGGGCATGTAAAAAGTCGGTCCTGCGTCTGATCTCCCGCCAGTCGTGTCGGTTATCCCACTGGGCTACGAGAGAGAAGGAAAAGAGAGTGCCTGTGTGTATTTCGGACACACGAGGGCACTATATAATAACTCCTGTGTAGCTGGCCTGGTTTCAATGAAACCGGCCACCGAAATCGGTGTGGGAGGCATTATTATTATTATTGTATAAAAATCGCATGTCTAATATTTTAGCATATATTTACCACTAGCGCCACTTTGTGTTAAATTAATAACCCAGAGGGCTTATTCTGGAGTAAACTTAGAGTTAAATATAACACATATACACATAATAACAGCACACTTCAACCCACAGTTATTTAGCACATGGGCCTTAGATTGGTATGCCTAATATAATGGTTCAAAACTAGAAATGACACAGATGAAAATTAATTCAAAAGATAAGTAAAACTAATATCCATTCCTTGTCCGATATAGGTAACGGGTATAAAAAGAGCAGTCACTATAACTTTGGGATATGATTATACTACCTTTTCTCATGCTAGAAATGTATTATTTTTTTTTACAAAAATTTGAAAAAAAAAATTTTTGCTTTATTGTTATTTTTGCGACAAAAAATAAGAAACGGTAAAAAGTAAAAAAAAAAATATATTTTTTACCGTTTCTTATTTTTATGAGGAAAGGTAGTATAATCGTATCTCAAAGTTATAGTGACTGCTCTTTTTACACACTGTATGTAGATTTTAAACTATGAAAAATTTGAAATGTCACAGATTCAAAAATCGAATTAGTAAAACTAATACGTTCATAAACAGTTAACTCTAAGCAGCTAACGGTAAAATAATATTCTCCCAGTAGCTGTCACCGCTTGCCACAGTCCTGTATGTATTTAATACGCAACGAGCGTGTTACGACTGTTAATATCAAGCCGATATTATCTGGTTCTATGAGATAGGTTTAGCGTTAATTCTTCGATCACCAATACACTAGATCACGTGCCCCATACAAAAACAAGGCCGAAATCTGTCCGCGTGGTATATGTGAATATCTACGTTTGTTTAATAGCGAATTGAGACAAGAGTTTTAAAACATTTCAAAGATAGTTTGGTGGTTTGAAATTGCTAATTTTTACTTCCAATCAATATTGTGACACGTATGAAACTAAATGAAATATCACCTCACTTTTCAAGTGAGCTGATATTCTATGAATAAAAATATTATAGTTGTTGACTTACCTAAACAATGCTTGACCTACTACATACTAGTATATTTATAATGCTGTAACCCTCTGTAAGCCCTTTTAGGGCGTGTTTCACAAACCAATGTAAAGTTAAACATTCGTTAAATATTATGTTGTTCCTCTCGTATTCCCTACATTACATTGGTTTGTGCAAACATGGCAACATGGAACGTGAAGGCATGGTATTTTAACAAACCGTTAACACTATGCGTTGGTGAAATCGGGACTTAGTCATTTCACACCCGCTTGTTAGTTAAAATACCATTCCTTCGCATTCATTGGCAGGAAGTACAAGGGGGACATGATATTAAATGAAAGATTAACTTTAACACTAAATGTTGACATACTGTAATAAATTATACCATGTTTTGTTGACTGTCAAGTAATTTTTTTAACGTATCAGACAAAATATTGTATATTACATACAGTGTTTAAATATTTAATAAATTTATTATTAAGCGGGTAATTATTAGAATAGCCACAATTGAAAAACAGCCTATGTTACCTGGTCTATTAATAAAAATCGATTGACACCTCTCTCATTAAAATCGAATCAGCCGTTTACGCGCCACGGTGAAAGCAACATACATATGTATGTAATATGTATGTGTTGGCAAAATTAGCGTCTACATGGACTACCAAAGCTTGTATCACCTTCGTCGTGATCGCGTAAACACAAGACATAACTACATAAAGCAGTACTATAGCTAAATCTTGATTGATTACAAAATGGCATAAGAATTACACAAAGTGGTAAGATGAGGTAAATTTGAGACGTTTGATACGGAGAAACAGATATCGAATCAGTGGCAGCAGTAAAACGAAAAACAGAATTCTTGGACGCATGACCGACGAGACAAGAAGCCGTAGCACAGTAGACCAGGGATCACCAACTATATCATATAAAAGACATTTTAACCCCCGTCTTCGCGAGCGCTATTCAAATGAATGATCAACTAACATAGCATTCAAATCAACAACCCATATTGAACGCTGATTGGTGGAATATTATCAGACAGAAAGGAACGGACCGATATTTTTTAATTACATCACGCTCGCACTTGCAAGGCTGGTTATTATTCCACAGATAAGGTTAATTCACCAAAGACACCGATTAGTTGACATAGACTAGATATCATGTCAGCACAAGAAATCCACACTTGGAAATTGGGCTGTTATTTTAATTAGTTAGCTTGGAACACTGCGAATGTCAACAAGTATTAGGTACAACGCCGAAATGTGTTTAAATAAAAATGTCTAAGAATGTAATGTCTAAACTAAGAACTGTCCGACGTGGTATATATTCTATTAGCATATACCACGCGGACAGTTCTTAGCTTTATTTTTGTATGGTACACGTTACCTAGTATATAGATCAACAAACGAAGTTTTAAATTGATAAAAGCAGGACCTCAAAACTTTGAAAAGAAAAAAGGACCAGGATAATGTCGAATGTAAATTGAGTTGAAAATAAAACAAATATATGACAGTGTTAAATAACATAGATATTTTAGAGTATCGTTTTCGAAGAACAGTAGTCTGTAAAATAAAAGTGTCACTTATGAACTCCGAAAGAAGCCGCCTTAAAAAGACGAGTGGAGAATTTATGTGAGAATGGTTGGTGATCCCTGCAGTGTCTTCCCGCGGGATTCCTCCTCGTCCCGACGGTCGGTCGGTCGTACCTAATTGATACCAATGCTCGTGACGAATTCACTCGCCACGGAAATGATTTTTTACTCGCTTGACTCATCGCTATGGTTTGGCGACTTTTTCTCATGGTTGGCGACAACTGTTTTTCGTGAATCTGCTAAAGTTATTCGCAATGAGATCGAAAATCATCCCCGATCTAAGTTGGTTTGGATTAAATGTATAATACAAACCAACTTAGATCGGGATCGGGATAATATAAATGTAATGATAGTTGTAGTTTGTAAATAAATAAATAAATAAATAAATATTAATTATGCAAACCAAAATACAGGTAGAAACCAATAAACCCAATACTAATAATAATATCTATGGACGCTTCACACCACGTCTATCTGGCCCTGTGCTAAGTATCCGAAGACTTGCTTTACTGGTACCAGACAACGGAAATATGTTTAATAATTTAATACTATACTCCTATTTGAGATTTTTTTATATTAATACACATCCATGACCCAGGAACGTTGAAAGCTTTTTATTCCCTCGGCGGGATTCGAACCCGCGACCTACGTCGAGGGCCGAGCTCTGAACCACTAGATCACGGAGGTCAAATAGAAAATGAAAAAATCAACTTAACCATAAAAAACGAATAACGAAACTGTAGGTACTGTATTCAATTCGAATACTAGCTAATAGCTTAACTAGCTAGTAATCGTATCCGCGGTGTTAGTAACTTTACTCATTACTGTAGGGATCGTCGTTTTTCATTGTGAAATTATTGTATTTTGATTTTATATTTGCTTCAGCGTATTCTATTCGCCAAAATGTTGTGTACATTTACAACACGTCTTTGATCAGGACTGACCTAAACTGAAAAACTGTTATGGAGAGAGGACTAATAAATACATGATACCAAAAATATATAATAAATTAGATTTTTTAAGAAATTAACAAAAAATGCCACCAAAAAAAAATATATTAAAAAGCCGTACCTACTGTTAGATAATTAAGTTTATTCTTCTGTAATATCCGCGTAATATATTCTTCTGTAATATTTTTTTTTTATTTGCGTAAGTAAAAAAAAACAATCTAGTTTATATTTAGTTTTTTTTTTATTGTAAGAGTATTACTACAAGTAGGTATACTGATTAATGAGCGCATCACGCCGTTAAACATATTGTGTTCGGCGAGATAATATTGTTATAATATATAAGTGTAATCTTAGAAGAATAAATATTAAAAAAAAACTATTTTACTAACTGAGATGTAAAGATTGAAAACAACATTTCATCTGTCATTTTCAACCTAACCGCGGCCAAACTCGTAGCATCACAATAGCATTCCGGACACATTCGTACAGCTCCGAGACCATTACCGAAAGAATCACGGCAATTTTGATTGAGAGAATCAGCGTTTTATGGGGATATAAATTGGCCGAGCTCGTAACTTAACATACAAAGTACCACGGCAAGGCGAATAATTGTCCTGCCAATAGCCCACGGGCTGCAAGGCATTTTAATGTGACGCACGACACATAACCGCACTTAATTCTGTCCTAATGCGCCCAGAAGAATCTTAGCCTCCCCTCTCTCCGCGAATATCTGCGGACAGAATCCTCGATGAGGCGATAAGGTGGGTATTCTTTAAATATGCAAAGCGCAAACTTTGCGGTTCACTTTTCCGACAGGATGTTGAATAATTTTACACGCTCCTAAAGTTTGCGTGTCCCGCTTGTATTGACACAACCGTCGTTTTAATTCGAAGAATGAAAAAGGGTAATTGGTTTAGATAAATTGCGAGATAAGTAATCAATGAGTGTGAAATATAAACGTGAGCGGTTTAATTGAACTTTAAAGTAATGAGGACAAGTATAATGCATTCCGTTTGCCTTTTGATTTGCCCGCTTTTTACAAATCATTTAGGAAACTAACTTAATATTATCAAAATTGAAGTAATGCATAAATTCCACCCGTAAAGCGTTAGCTTAATGTATAAAAGAGCATGTGAACCTAACGAGCTTAGGCGTAAATAAACAGAAGCCAGAAAATAGATTAGAATAAAGTTAAGGCTGAACAATCTTAGAATGCGTAATAGTTAAGCGAATTTATAAACGGTTTAAGTATTTAAATCCGCGGCGGCTAACAGCTATTCATTGTCTCGGGAGATAGCCAATAAAATCTATGGGATCACTATAATGAACAAGGATATACGGCGAAGGCTGCGAGGGCTCCTGTCTTTGTCAGGCGTGTTAACGAAACATAATTTAGCGCCGAGGGCGACGCGGATTTTTCCAAAGACAATACAAGCGCTCGAATATTCTGAGTGCCTCAAGAATTTTTATTCTCGCACTCCGCTAATGAATAGTTATCCTTTGGGCATTTTAACTATGGCCGCGGAATGGCATGCGCACAGCGCAGGTCTCAAAAGGCCTCGATATGCGGACCCTTTCCGACTGCTTTAATTTATGGACACGCATACTTTTTGGTTTGTTTACATTAATTATTGACTGCATTAAGCCCTTTTGCTCCTTGCGCGTTCGCGAGAAGTTTAATTGATTTTAATCGATCGAATACATCTGATACGGTTTCGGTGTTTCCTGATTTATGTATTTCGAAATGGATTTATGTTTTGGTAACGAAATTCAACCAGAAATAAACATTTATGTGGTTATCAGAACAACATTAATCGGGGGCAGAATTTAATGTCATTTTCAACTTAAGTATGTAATTTTTAAGTAGCGTAAGTATGTAATATTATTCGATAGGTATCTTCACTCTTATAGTAATATTAAATAACTACATTTCTTTTATTAATAATATTTATAAAAGCAAAGGGTAATAAAAATGAGCACCTTATACACTCTAAGAACTCGCATTTATAAAGTTGGATGCGCGAAATTTGAAACTTCAAAACTAATTATAAACTTGTGTAACAGTAAACTGTGTGTTAATAAAACAGTCAATTTAAAAACTTTACACATTCTTACTGTAGATAAATTAATACAAAGAAACAGTAACATTAGACATAAACACTTTCAAGTATAGACATATAATTTATAACAACCAAACATAACAATAAAGATAATCATTTTAAACGAAAATTTACACGAAATGTAATCAAAATGTAGCGTCGAAAGCTCTTCACTATTTCTAATGAGGTATTCTGGCGCCGTTGTCGCAGACGTGTTTTGAATATATTAGTATTGAAAAACGCTTTAAAATACAATTTTTAAACTTGTTGAATGGACGTCACTTCCTTTACAAGGTGGAGGACATGTTTTATGTGTAGTATTTGAAGTTTAAAATGTTTTAGACGTCACAATAGCTATTATTGTTCAGCATGAGGCCTTAATGAACCTTAAACATTTATAGAAATAACAGAAGTTGACTTCTTTAAATACTTTCAATCACATGCTGTACCAGAGTGTTAAAAAGAACAGTCACTATAACTTTAAGAGCGCGCAATCAAATTTCATCAAGTCGAAATCGCCGCGAGAGACGATATCGACTCACACAGACGCATAACAACACGCATGTGTGGGTTAACGCTAGGTCGAGCGTACGTAGCGCGCGCGAGTAATATTGGTAGTTTGATCCTAATGAATTTTAATATTACCTACCATTTCAATACTTCTATATAATTAAATGGTATTTAAGTTATAAAATACAAATTATACATACTCGACATGCTAGTAATCGCCCGCGGCTCAGTCCGCGTTACTGTCTAACCGTCGGGAATAACTTTCGCGATGATTGTGTGAAAAGAGTTTCATGGTGGTTGGTCAGTAGATGAGACGTGAAGAAAGTAACAAACAAACACACGAACAAACAAACAAACTTTCACATTTATAATTTAGGATAAGTAAGTAATGAGAATAAAAAATTCAACAACCTAATTTTAATAAAAATATACCAAGTTATTTATTTTTCATCTTTGATGTCCAGAAATGTTTGTCCCTAAATATTTTACTGACCCACTTCCGACTACCCACTAAAATGTACTAAAATACCAATTTTTAGTGGGTAGTCGGGATGGACATGCTTTTTTCAGTGACAAAAATGTTGTCACTGAAAATTTGTTTCCTGTCACAACTATTAGGTAGCCAGGCACAAACAGGTAAGCTATACTAGCATTTTGCAACCGTCTGATTATTGAATGAAAATGAAATAAAATTAAAGATTATTTGGATAAAATGTACATTATGGTCGGTTGAGTTGGCGGCTGCAATTTTTATGGCGAATAGAGCTATATGTAAGGAGTCATTAACCAAAATTTAAACTTGCGGAAACTCGTAGTTTTTTAGTTATTGAAAAAATAAAATTCGTATTTTTGTATGAATATTCGACTACTTTTGACGTAATTCTGCCCGATTATCTAGTTAAGAAAAATAGGTGATTGAACTAGAATAAAAATGGCTTTTGGCGCTATATAAAAAAAACTGTCAAAATTACGTCAAAAGTAGTCGAATATTCATACAAAAATACGAATTTTATTTTTTCAAAAACTAAAAAACTAGGAGTTGCCGCAACTTTTAATTTTGGTTAGTGACTCCTTACATATAGCTCTATTCGCCATAAAATTTGCAGCCGCCAACACGACCGACCGTAATGTACATTTTTTCCGGCATAACATGTATCTCACAAGTTTTTACTGTAGAAGAACTAAGTAGCGAGACTTGGCAATTTTTACAAGATATGTTTTTGATGGGATCTCAGTTCTTTTTGTAGAAGATTTACTAAACGCGTGTTTTTGTCAAAAGGGCAAATACAGCTTTGTAATCCTATACATTTAAATGACATTACAAAGTTAATTATGCAGTTAGTCTAGATAATTCTACAGAAATATTTTTTTTAGGTTTTTCCCTTATTTATACACTAAACACTACTTGTATTCCAAATGTGAAGCTTCTATGTCTGCTAGAAGTGCCTAATACTTTTGATGATCGGTCAGTGAGTGATTGAGTCAGTGACAAAAGTAAGGAGTTTGACAAGTTATAATTATGTAACTTCTGTTTCAAATTGAATTACATTTGAAATATACTGTGTTTGTACAATGCTTTCCTAGTAACTAAAAATGAAGGCTTCTTTTAATCCACAACAAAGTTATAGGGAGTTGAAAATGGCCTAAACTGCTACGAGAAATTGATGGTACGGCCGTGCTCAAGTTGACAGAAGCACTGCCGTGCCCCCAGATACTCGGTTATATTGATGACAGTTACTTTAAAGCAGACATACACTCAGGGGCTGATGATGATTAGTATAATTTTTAAATAATATATGAACCACACCATCTTTTAACTAAAAAAAACCGCATCAAAATTTGTCAATCATTTAGGAACTGCGATATAACAAACAGACATACAGGGGCTGATGATGATTAGTATTATTTTTCAATATATAAACCACATCAGCTTTCAACTAAAGAAATTGACATAAAAATGTTTTGATTAATTTAGGGGCTGTGATATTACAGACAGACATACAGGGGCTGATGATGATTAGTATAATTTTTAAATATACAAATCACATCAGCTCTCAACAAAAGAAATTGACATCAAAATCTTTTGATTAATTTAGGGGCTGTGATATTACAGACTGACACACAGGGGCTGATGATGATTAGTATAATTTTTAAATATATAAACCACACCAGCTTTCTGCTTAAGAAAACCGTATCAAAATCTGTGATGCATTTAGGAGCTACGATATGAGAAACAGACACACAGGGGCTGATGATGATTATTATATAAATTTTAAATTTTATAAATAAACTCTGAACAAATTACACACCTTTTTTGTGGTAACCTCTTAATATTTTTTTTTCTATATAAATATTATGAACTTTGTAATCGACATAATAATATAATCTCTATAAATTTCCCCCATTTCTGATAAAAATATTAATGCTCGTCAAAGCGTCAATTCTGCGTAGTCGCACTATAAGTCCATGAGCGGACCAGGTCGGTGAACCTTTATACTTTGATGGTCCCGCGCAGAGCGACACAACCTCCCCTCACGAATTCTCAGCGGGTACTAAATAGATCGCGATTTACATGACGCGTGCGCTTGGTTGAAAACAAGTAATTTTTAAAAAATTGAATAATGGGATAAACATCGTTTTTTAATTAAATAAAAAATAGTGTCAACTTACCAATAGTATGATTATCAATTATAAAAATAATAACATCGAAGAAATTTAGTTTTTCCAGTAGAAATACAGCACTGAAAAACGTAAATTATGTCATTTTTAAAAGATTTTTTATGCAGTTAACAATACATATATTTTTAATTTTTTATCAATATTTCATTGAAGGACTTTATAATCTTTTTTATAAAAATAGAAATTAAACTATATTAACACGATTTAATTGTTATTTTCTTTATCAAAGTGAGCTAAAATCGGCATTTTTGCGATTCGGCGTTCCGAAATCTTTAAATTTACTCAAATGTACTACTTAAAACTTTAATTTTATAAAATGATGTCCAAAATAAAGAGTTTATCTTCATATATTTCTAATTGTTTTATTTAATTTAGTTATTTTATGCGTGTGAGGGGCAGTCAAAAACACCGAAAAACTGAAACTTCGTCGTAAATTGAATGCACGCTCTTAAGGTACGAATATACTACCTTTCCTCATTTTGGAAATGTATTTTTTTTTGTCTAAAACTAGAGAAAAAAAAATCTTTTTACCATTTCTTATTTTTTGCAGCAAGAATAATATAATATATCTTTAGTAATATATAATAATATATTTATAGACGCTTCACACCACGTCAATCTGACCCTGTGCTAAGTATCCGAAGAACTCGTGTTACAGGTGCCAGGCAACGGAAATATATTATATTTAATACTTTTATACTATACACAAATTTAATACACATCCATGACCCAGGAACGTTGAAAACTTTTTGTTCCCTCGGCGGGATTCGAACCCGCAACCTCTCAGTCGAGCACCAACGCGCTGAACCACTGCGCTACGGAGGTCGTAGAAGAATAACGAAAATGCAAAAAATATAGGTAGGTATATTTTTTTCATTTTTGTAAAGAAATACATTTCTAGAACGAGAAATGGTAGTATAATCATATCCCAAAGTTAAAGTGACTGTTCTTTTTACACCCGTTATAAATATTATATATTATGTATGTTTGTATGAAATCTCGCTCTCACAATTTTGAATCAGATGACGTCCTCAACTTATTGATCTGAAATTTTGTATACCCGTTCACCTTGGATGACAATACGTAACCACGTATTGTCATAGTACGTAGTGAACGGGTATACAAAATTTGACTATGTGAATGTTGACTATGTGACGCCATCTTGGATAAAATAACTTCACATAGTCAACCGACTATGTGACGTCATTTTATCCAAGATGGCGGTATCTCCAAGATGATGGACTATTTTTTTAACCTACTCCCATAATCCGTATTGTCAAATGAAAGGGCTTACTAAGAATAACTCGAAATAAAGTGGCATCTCTTGAAATCTTCTAAAATCTAAAACTTGTAAGTTACTGATCTGAAAATATGATATTATGTATTTATTTTCTTTTTCGTACATTATTTTTCTTTCGGTCATGAGTTTTGTGAGGAGAAAATTAGAAATAGTCACACATCTACTGTAAGCGTTACTCATCGTTTATTAAAATCAGCCAGTGGTTTCCATGGAACCTATCACGGCGAACGGTTATCAGGTTATTGGATAAGCGGTGTTAGTCATACAAATCTACTAATTCTGTCACGTGCTCATTTCGTATGCTGCGTATGTCACCGGATATAACCCGATATATTACTGACTTGTCGCATCTTAACGATGGCGCTAGTACTAAACTCGCTTAAAAACAATTTACCAAGTGAAATGTCGTAAAACTATTATAAAAGTTACAGTTCTAAGAAAGTGAGAGGAGGGTAGTTTAAAAATTATCATGTTTCGGAAATATTAAGGTACTGCTCACTATTTGGAACCAAAAAGATTTTGAGATAGATTGTAGCATAATGGAGTTCCTATAGCCATCCACATCAATCACCAGATATAAAATCAAATCAAAACATTTTATTCATAATAAATTTTTACAAAATGTTTTCTGAACGCCTATCTATGTTTGGTTAAATTTATCTGGGACTTATTATACAATGTTTTTGTCCGAGGCAAGTAAATTATTTGCCGGCCCATAAGGCACAGTCGCGGATTCCCTTCCACCCTTGTAGGTAAGTGAAACATTGCATAATTTTTGTGTGTTCTATAATGAGCGAGCCAGAAAAATTGTATTTTACCGGTATAAATCAATTAGAACTATCAATATTAATATTAATAAAAGACTTTACAAACACCCCAACGAAAACTAAGGAGCTTTATAAGTTGACGACCTCCGCAGCGCAGTGATTGAGTGCGTGCGTGAGTCGAGCGAGAGGACGCGGGTTCGAATTCCGCCGAGGGAACAAGAAAAAGTTGCTGGCTCACGGATGTGTATTAAATTTGTGTAAAAAAAAACTAAATATATGTATAGTATAAAAGTATTTAATATATTTCCGTTGTCTGGTACCTGTAACACAATTTCATCGGATGCGGTCGGATGCGTCCATAGATATTATTATATATAAGTTTTTTTATTATATTTTGTAGAGTAAAATCTGATTGTGTTACATGTCGCAACTTTTGAATATTGCGTTTTGAATACGTCTCGTGGTAAAAATTACCGTAGCGTTAGACAAAATTATCAAATGGAACACGCTAATAGTTAACACTCGCGAGCCTCGAGTAGTCTCGACAGCACAGAGTCCATTCCACTTAATATGTGACAGACGACAGCGGCTCCGAGACGACGCATCCGATAATTTACCCGACGAAACGGAATGTGTGATTGAGTCTTAACTGTCTATGTATCAATCAGATACACTCTTTTTTGTAGTTGATGTTTATGTGTGTATGCAAATCTTCTTATATATAAAAATAAATTGCTGTTCGTTAGTCTCGCTAAATCTCGACAACGGCTGAACCGATTCGGCTATTTTTGGTCTTGAAATATTCGTGGAAGTCTAGGGAAGGTTGAAACGGTTTGTATGCTCAACGAAGTGGGCACGGGTCAGCTATTCTTAATAAAAATGAATTGCTGATCGTTAGTCTCGCTGAAACTCGAGAACGGCTGAACCGATTCGGCCATTATTAGTCATGAAATATTTGTGGAAATCCAGGGAAGGTTTAAACGGTTTGTATGAAACTATACGAATTCAAATTGGTGGAATCACCTCTATGCTAGTGTTCGACCGAAGGCAACATTTTCGAACAAACGGCGCATCACATTCTATGGGAGTGTGATCTCTGGCGAGATGAAAGAACTACAATGCTTAACAGCCTAATTTGTAAATCTGGAGTCGCATATTACGGTGACCTCGTGGACAGCGCTAGGAATTTCCGTGCTTTGAAGCGTTTCTGCCATAATTATTATTGGAAAAATTCAACAACATCACAATAAATTTCCAAAAATTACATAAACTCAAACATAAAATCTAATGAAGATTAAAATGACATACTAATATATGTTCCCGTGGTGCTTTCCCTTAATATTTTTTTTTTGCCTTTTGAGTCATTACAATTTTGTACTGTCTCCCACTTTGATTGGGGAGGGAAACTAGAATACTTCCTACTACTCCTTTTTCTTTCTTCTGATTAATTTCGTTGTGGGTCCCAAGACAGATTTAGCTTGTCCCTCGGGCACCCCTGAGATCATATCAAAGGGTTTGTCGTGGTTGGTTACCGCTGTCGATCCTGGCTCACAGGAGTTGCAGTGGTGGGAATGTGAGGTGGGCCAATCTCCGTTTAAAAAAAACTGATGTCACTACTATTAACGTTTGTAAATTATAATATTATATAAATATGCCGAATGAAGTACAAACATTGACAATAAAATGAAGATAAGCATATTTTTAAGCATAACATCACATTAAGCTACATTAGATTCCTTAATTAAGAAGAAGATACGAAACGAAATTAGTAATTAGTATTTTCCAATAGTAGCGCTAGATACCGGAATGTGCCTGGAATCAAAGAAAACAAAAATTGCCAGTCGAATTGCCAGTATTAGGGTGATACCATTTTCTAATACTAGGTCGTGTCTCTGTTATATAACTACTTTCTGGTTGGGCCAAATTCTGCGCCAATGTGGATGGAGCCTTACATTCTGCAGGTGCAGTTATCGGAACGTATGAATGAACCTGCGTCGGCCCCGTCGCCTGACAGCCCGCTACCACTGTACACTGCACTTGATAATCGCTGACACTTTCAAATTTATCGTGTCCAAATGCGACTTTGATTTATTTTATTGCGTGTTAAAAGTATTTGAATTAACATATTACATCAATTATGCGTTTTATCACTGTTATATATTTCTTGCCTATGTATCGTTACGGTTTTTGTTTTATTATCTTTTAAATTTTTTATTGCTTTTGCTACATGAGTTTTGGACGAATACTCGCGCCGTCAGGGCTATAAAAAATCAATGACTTTATTTAAATTCTGAACACCTTAAAATTCTTATATAAGTACTATTAGATTCAATAGAGCACAGAGAAACAGTTATATTTATTACCAGCTGTGCCCGCGACTTCGTTCGCGTGGTATTTGAGTGATTTAAATTTAACCAGCGCACGCAACGAAAGTCCCCAAATGTGAATAATTTTCCCCAGTTTTTGCGACATTTCTCACTGACGCTTCGCTCCTATTAGTTGCAGCGTAATTTTATATAGCCTAAAGCCTTCCTCTATAAATGCACTATCAGAAAAAAAAAATTTAATCGGACCTGTTGTTCCTGAGATTAGCGCGTTTAAGCAAACAAACAAACAAACTCTTCCACTTTACAATATTAGTATAGATCTTATCTAATAGTTATATTATAATATAGAAGAATTAACCACCACATTCCCCGCAAAAGCTTTCAGAAACCAACTCTGTATTAACACAAAACCTCAATGAACTAAAGGCAATTAAATATAATGAAGTCCTTAAACAAAATGTAACTAATTATATTCGCGTTCGACAAAGCTTGTTAATTTGTGTCCAGCCTGGCCCCGCTTTGCCCGCGTTTGCGCCGGCTTTGCCCCGTTTGCCCCGGGATTATGTCCCCTTCGTTAACGCGGGATTTATCCTTCTGTGGAAACCACTAGCTCCACGGATCGAGATTTAATTACTCATTTCCTGGTCCTGTTTCATGTAAGGTAAATCTTTTTTGCACGATCTGAGCAAAGTTTCCACTGAAAATTAATTGACTATTAGACATACGGTTGCCAATACTACATTTAGTGAAGTCAATTAGCTCTTTGTGATTTATCATTTAAAGACAAAATTACTTAATAAATGTAAAATCTCAATAATACTTGAACCTATAGGTGATTTGACGTTTCATATGATTTTGGTTATGGTGTGCAGCTTTTGACCTTTTGGTTTTTGGGCATTTAGTTCACCACCTTCTGACTGACATCAAAAGTAATCCTTGCCTTCGACTAATTAAGTCTTAATTAAGAATGCAATCATTGCTAATAAACATTGACCTCTTCTCGCGATCATTACTACACATACGATTGCAATCATTTGATAAGCTATTTGGTAGAGATTTTGACAGAAAATAAAGCTATCTAAAACTAAAATTTTGAATATTATAATATGTATGTTCTTTATGTCAAAATCTCTACTTAATTAAGCATTAAGCGTATGAGTGCGGCCGTATGGGCCTGTTTTAGGATCTTCTAATAATAATTAGTTTTAGATAGCT
Organism: Celastrina argiolus; assembly: GCA_905187575.2. Taxonomy (NCBI): domain Eukaryota; kingdom Metazoa; phylum Arthropoda; class Insecta; order Lepidoptera; family Lycaenidae; genus Celastrina; species Celastrina argiolus. Next base: position 12,506,575 of record LR994589.1, read on the forward strand.
TATTTGGAAGTTTTATCACTGTTTTATCATAGTGACAGTGACACAACCTGCAAATCTGACATTTGTCATTAGACGGTGAAATAGGCCCTTACTGCGTTAGGTAATGTACATTTGCCTGTCAGCCTTCCAGGGCGTCGATAAGGAAAGGTGAACTGGCGTTGTTTTGGTCCTCTAATTGGCTAATTGGCATACGAGATGATCTGAAACCGATCTCTTCCTCGACGATAATCGTGGGCCGCTGTCGATCCGTATCGCTCCATTGAAATTCGCTTCAAATCGTATCGTATCGGGTAATTATAGCCTTTATTGTGTGTAAGGTTAATTGCTTTGTCCTGTCAGACCAGTTTTATTTGTTTGTAATTTAGGTAAAGTGGATGGACCCTCTTGGATTCGTGACATAAGCTTGTGCAGTGCGGCCGGGCCGCATGTGAGAATTGTGATGTTGAATAAAATTGGGCTTACTTTTGGGTTAATTGAGAAGACAATAAAAATAGGTCCAAATTTGAAATAGGAATTACCCTATGTTCAAATAACACTGCCTGCCTCTTACTTGCCAAACGATATTTGTGGGTTGAGTTAACGTCTAATAAAGGTTTAATATTCCGTCACGGTCGCTTTTTAGTGAATTGTGCAAAAGAGAGAAAAGTATCTCTTTTACACAATTCACTAAAAAGGTAAATGATACGGTCAGTTTCAGTAGGTATAACATAATTTTTAGATTTTTATTCTAGATCAACATACAAAATCTACTAATTTCTACATTAAAAATATCGTTCGTAAGGCTAATTATCGTTTTTAATTACATTAGCAATCTTTAACTGTACGACATTCCATACATAATATTTCACGTTTCTTGCAATTATAGTGAGGTCACTACTTTAGATATAGTGGTTATGTATCCCATATTTAACATCTTCGTACGTAATTAGAAACTAAAATACTACATCAAAATCTAGTACATGCAAGACACAATGTCCCTGTTTTGTTGTCTTCACTTGTGTTTCGTTATTCATTTTCATATTATGCCGTCTTGAATTCGTTTTGAAATTTTCATCATTTCATCACCATAAGACAGCGGAACTCCTGTCTCGAATAACTCATAAAACGAACAATTCCATAAACCGAAGTACTTTTGGATGTTGAAAGGAAAACCTCATCATCATTTTCTTGGTAAAACCCATAATGCACCCCACGCACGGCTAAAATATATCCCACTGTGATACATTTTTAAAGCCGAGGCAATAAAACGCGAGTGCCAGTGCAGTATGGAAATATGGAATTTTGTGAGACATGTTTTAGGTCATTCATAATGTGTATGACTATAGGATCATGTGAATAAAATGAAATGAAAATATATTTTATAATAATATTTTATTTTATAAAAATCAGCACGGCCCACGAAGGCACAATAGACGTTTTTTTTAAATAATCGATTATTAAAAAAAAAAAAGAATTTATTTTAAAAAATCGATTTAAAAAATAACAATTATTTTTTAATACAGCCCGCATCTTTTTTGAGTTCGTCGTTCAATCTTATCTTATCGTTCTATTTTGATTCCGTTAAGGTTGATTATAATATCTATTTTGAAAAATCTATTATTTTTTCATATAAAAAATCCAAAAAACGATTATTAATTAATCGATTGTTTTAGCCAATGTCACATCCCAATTCACCGGTTGGTAAGCTTATTAGTGTGGTATGTCGAGATAATTGAAAATGTAATTTTTTGAAATTTCAATATAAAACGTAAAAAAATACTACCTACATATATTGTTAGTTCACATTATAATTGAAAATGTATATCCGATCTTATTACATCACACCAGCACAAATCCATTGTAATATATATTTTGAAATAGCCACAATGACATCACAATATCTTCCCATTTGTGACCGGATGGTGCGGTCACCGGAACCCTGCGGTGCCGGTTCCGGAACCCGGGAACCACGTAGCCACCGACACCGCCGATGTTGTTCCACGTGCGCTTAACGGTAGTGGGCTAAATCTAAATTAGTAGAGAAAACAACGCAATAAAATACATACTCGAAAAAAGTTCTATTTTTTTTTCTAAATTTACATTACTCTTTTTTATTAGCAAAGCCAAAATGAAGAATGATTTTGGCTGTGCAGTGTATGTTTGTGTCATCGTAGCGCCTAAAGTTGTGCTCCGGTTTTTTTTAATGTTTACTCGACTACGGCAAACTGTCTTAAGTATTCGACTGCCCCAAATTAAAACCTAGTAAGGGACACTTTTTACAAAAATCGGTTTATTGCATAATCCTGCTCTCGGAGTATGTCTCTACAAAATATAAAAACACCAGAGTCGATAAATCACGTATAGACTGAGATATTAAAGCATCCTAATAAGTGCATTAACTTCATTAACTTCCATGTTACCAAACCTAAAAGACAAGTAGCAAGTGTCTAGACTACATAATTTAAATACTTTTCGAAAGACTTTTTCCACTAAAATAATATTTACGAATTTATTGACAACTATAACATTAAAATCGGATATCTATAATAATCTATGCCTATTATTATTAGCCTGGGTGACATAGGCTTAAAAGCGTGCCTGGTCGGGTTATAGTTTTTATTATTTAATATGTAAAAAACAGCAACTTACAATACAATACAATACAAATATACTTTATTGTGTACATTACATTACATAATTTTAAAAATACAACAACAACAACAACTTAGTTAAAGTAAAGACTCTTTTAGCCTCGATACACTCCGTCTATAATATATAAGAATAATTATGATTACTTTTGAGTTTAAAATAGTTGCGACGATACCCGTAAAGTTGTTAGCTACAATCTTTTACGGCCTGTCTTAACATCTAAGCAAATTCTACAAGGTGGCCCCGCTCTTTATAATCAATAAAACGCAATTACCACAAAAACTCATTGCTCAAATATTTTAATGAGTTCGATCGTGTTTAATTAACGAAAATAATAAACGTTCGGCTCCTTTACGGTCCTCGTAAACCAATCACGGGCCAAAATGGCACCAATTAATACGCAATACGAATGTATTTTACGATCAATAAAATGTACGAGATGAATATTGTAAATTGAAAAACATATGAGATGTTGATGTTTATTTTATGCGTTTAAGAACAAGGGTCCGAAAGGAGATGCGTTTGCCCTGTTCTACAAGGCCCGTTGTCAAATAAATCACGGGCTTTATAATAAAATGCTGTTTTTTCTTTAGAAAACTCGAACGGTTCGAGTTTACGTATTCGACTCGTAATCGAAGGTAATCCTATTAGAAGTCCGTCATAAGTTTCGAGATTTTCTATTAGTCGTCTATTTATGGAATATTCTTTTTTATTGGATGGTTTTAAGTTTGACAGCAGCTTTTAGTTAACTGACCTCGCTTGTTTATGACCCAGGAATTATTGTTATGTTAGAACAAACTATTACAAATCTTTTATTTTTACACATGTAGAAACTAATTAGATTTTTTAAATGACGGGTAATGCACGGCAATAATCAACATAGCACATAGCGGTTACTTTGTGACTTTAATGCCAGCTTAATCAGCGACAAAAAAGGCTTTTATTTCAATGAGATCGGTTGATATTGACGATATAAGTGAACAAGATTCAATTAGTGTAACAGCGGCTTATGAGCTTAAGCTCAAACAAAAAATGACAATGCAACGAAAGGAAACGAAAAAAAGGTATCAGCGCGAAGGAATAATTGAAAATGTGTCACAAGTGACGTGCGAGTTAGTCGCAAAATTAATCCTCAAAAGTTAAGAATAAACATCTTTTATGCAAAAACCGAGGTATAAAGGACAAAAATTAATTCCTTTGTAAGTTAAGTTCCATTTAAAAATAAGTTTCAGTAACTCGAATCGAGTGTGTTGGAGTTGGAGCCCTGGGGGGTTGGAGCAAGGTGTATTTTGATCCAGCAGATGGTAATATAAAGTGGTAGTGACATATTTATTTTACGAAATCCAATTTTCTGCTGACATCTCATCTGTCGACTTTAAGCGTTGGGGACTGTGCGACTGTCTACACAGTTTCACGCTTATTCTTCGTGAGATTTTTATTTACGACAAAATTAAGTGTTTTGTAATGTCTTGATTTATACCTTTAAGAGGAAGAAATGGTCGAAAATGGCCCAAAATCTTCACGCACTGTTACTTTCGTTTCGCCTTAGACAAAAACGTTTATTCGACTTTTACAATTTATTTATCTTTATTCCTTAGACAAAAACGTTTATTCGACTTTTACAATTTATTTATCTTTATTCCTTAGACAAAAACGTTTATTCGACTTTTACAATTTATTTTTCTTTATTATTAGGTATTTATGTTAGGTAGCTGCGTGAAATGAAGATGTACTATTATACTCCTTTTTTCCATTTTGTTAACACTTCTGACACGCTACATTTGTACTATATTACTATTTATTGATTTTAAGTATTAGTTATTAAAAAAAAACTTTATATCGCGAAAATTCCACGTTTTGTTTAAATTAAAATTACAACCGTTATCTCAAATTGCCGTTAACTATAAGCCGTTTAATAGTCAAAGCTTCACAAGGAAGTGGGATCGTAGTAAAGCTGAACACAAATTGATATAAACACCGTCTCGATAATGTTCATCCATCAAACAACATCATAAATACGCTTATAAGTTATAAGCATCATGTTTAGACATGCCGGGCGGCTATGTACTCTCGTAGAGAAAGTCTTTTTCTAACCAAAATAACCTGAATTTAGTGCCCCAATAGGATACTCGGCTTGTCAATTGTATTGCAAATACGAGTATCATTGTTTGTAAAATGTTAAGACGTTATGATTCTTTGATGTGAAATTTACTATCATTATTATTATCAAAACGTAATTCTGCAAGATAGGTAACTACAATTTTAGTAAGTTTATAAAGTAGTGCATTGTTACTTATAATCATTTCTTAAATTATTGTAGTGCGTGTCGAGTCGAATAGGTTCCCGTTAGAGTGCGGAGGGCTAAAAATATCCTTGGCCGAAGCGTGTTCTTAGTAAGTCGATTGAAAAAGGTTTGAATCTTCTTACTCTCCATACTGATTCGATTTTGATTTTGATTCGATCGTGTCCCGTACTCCCGAATTAAATAACGTTTGTTTATTTTGATTCTCAGTTGATTGATATGGTCGGGAGAACAAAAAGTTACGATCTAACGATTTTCTTTATACTGGTTAGTTTTAAAATAATTTACCAAATAAAACACCATAAGCCGTTGAGATTGAACTGATTCGATTCTCGATTGTGTCGGGAGTAAGCCTGCTGTTCCAATACTAAACAAAGTCACAAAGTCGATAGTAAAACGAAGTTTAGAATAGGAAGGATGCCAGGGGCCACAAACCGTTTAGCAAAACCGAATGACCGCTGACGTATTCGGGTGTCGCAACGGTACATTTATTTATTACTCCATAACTCACAACCTCTAAGCTCCCTACGATACCATCTTAAATTCCTATACTAGAATGCGTCAAAGCCGCTTAGGGCTAACGAGAGTGTTGTGATCCGTGGTCGAATATTCCAAATTGATGTTCGAATTGGTCGTGACACGAGGTTTATTCATTTCCCACACTACACTCCGCAATGATTCAATGTGATGTTAATGTAAACAACGCTTAGGGCGTGTTTCGTCAAGCAATGTTAAAGTTAACGCCATGTTAAATATCATGTTATTCCTCTCGTATTTCCTGTCAATGAATGAGGTGGCATGGTATTTCAACATGACGTTAACTTTGATATTGGCTATAGGCTCACCTCACTGATTTCGGTGTCGATAGCCGATTTCATTAAAACCAGGCCAGCTATGCAGGAGTCGTTTTATAGTGCCCAAGTGTGTGCGCAATACACAAAGACACTCTCTCTTCCTTGTTAGTCTTCTCTTAACAAAGTGGGACGGTAAACCGACACGACTGGCGAGAGAACAGGCGCAGGACCGACTTTTTACATGCCCATCCGACGCATGGATCATCTTTCTTATCAGACAATCAGGTGATCAACCTGCATTGTCCTAACCAAATTTGGAAAGAACATTTTTTTGTTGTTCCTACGTGGGACTCGAACCACTACCTACCTCCGGGTCGGGAGCGCTCTGAACCACTAGACCACGGAGGCGTTATACTCGTAGGTAATAATTTTCATTACTGCACTACGGCCAAGTGTGAGTCCAATATCTGCTGTTTACAATATCATAACTATAACGTATTAAAAAAACGAATTATTAGAGCTCGTTCAAGTTAATTCTTGGTGAAAGTTTGCTTGGTCATTACCATATAATATTTTTCTTACATTTATCATTTCCTTATTTTAAAATTTATAGGGGGGACACATTTTTCCATTTTGAAAGCGTCGCTCGCGCAAACTATTTATAGAAAAAAATTATATTAAATCCCACAATATCATTTTTGAAGACCCAACCAGACTAAAAAGTTTTGAGTTTCAGTTCTAAGTATGGGGAGCCCCAAAAAATTATTGTTTTTTTTTTAAACCTTAATGCGGTTCACTGAATACGTCTATTTACCAAGTTTCAAAGTGGCTGTGACATGCGCTGGGAATGACTTAAAAAATAGCTCTATTAAATACTGATAATATAATAATTAATGTATTATTAGTCAACGTCAATATGCATAATATAAAATGAATCTTATAGGCATTTAAAATATTTTTAAATTATAAATGCCAAACCTTTACGCTTAACAAATGTTTAGTTTCCAGAATCTGCATTAAGTTAATCATGAAAAAGCAGTCACTAAAACGTGTTTGAACAAGTTTTGGGAAATTCGAAAACATTTTTTAAATTACTAAAAATCAGTCTATTTGTTTGAACTGGGAGTTTAATTTTAGTTTGACAGAATCAAAAGCTGGGGAATAAAAGCGGTGAATTACCGTCTATATATGTTTAGACTTTGGACATAAAAGCTTTAGTACTACCCGCCCTTCCTAGCTCTGCCAATCAAAGGGCTCTTTAATTCTAGTGCTGTTTTCAAAATGATAGGCTTTCAACAAAAACTTCTATAGATTAATTTTGCTATGGATTATTTGTTTATCGTCAGCAATATGTCCTAGTTTTTCAATTGTTTTAAAAATTATAGGTTTTATGCAATAGCTTATATATTTTTGATGATAATATATATTGTTTTTGGTAATAATTTATTCATCGGTTATATGGGTAAGACTGACTATTATTGCCAGTAAATTCAAATAATACGGTTTAAAAAATTATATTCATTTGTTTATTATGTTCTTAGTATATTATGGTTCTATTTTGTTCATTCTGATGCATTAATTTCCAGAATGTTTTTTATATTTATATGTTTGATAATACAGAATGTGTATTTTCGCAAAATTTGCCTCGAATTATTGGCTATGGTACCTAACTACCTGCCAACAACAAATCAAGAATCTAATCATCTAGTTTCAGTTTTATTAAGCCTAAAATTATATTTCACACAATCAAATTGGGCTAAGTTTTCGAAATATCTATCATAATATATCATAATATCTTTAGATACCTAGCATGGGAAAAGATTGATGTTGGGCCAAGCATCAACATTATTTTATTATATACATTTTAATTGCAATTGTAAGGTCCTGGTAAATGTGGGCTTCCGATTTTTTCCTCTGCTTCGGGCTGACATTTAAGCATAGGCAGGTCTAACCCCTTTGTAGCAACCGCGTTGCCGCAGGCTGTATAGTGATTTAATTTCACCGTGAAACTACGGAAGGCCCCCGTACACACCCAGTATGGAAATGTCAGTCAAATTCCGATCGACCAGGTCAACTTTAGAAGTTCCTTTATTGTAGTAAGTATTATAATATATATCGGTAATTTAAGTCAAAAATAATTTGGTTCACTTGGCCATTTATTTAAACTAGAAATCGCACGAAAGTCTCCTATAAAATATTTATATGACTTTAAGTTTAACTTTATAAAGGTTTATATTTTGACTCTTATATAGGAATGTTATGAAACATTGACGGACCGTAGTGTGTGAGTTAAGAGAGTGATAATATTTAGTTATATGCCCGCCACCCCCCAAAATTTAACTACAATTTGTGTGACATCTATGCCCCTAGTGGCAAACTGTGGTACTCGATACCATGCACTGTATTCAGGTCCTCACTTCAATCAGTGTCGAAAACTTGTACTAAGCACACAGTGACACATATTTTATTCTGCTCTATTCGCCTATATCTCTGAAACTGCACTTAAAATGCTTCCTTCGCTGTGAATTACTTACTATCAGGCAAAAAACACTTGTGAAGTCATATTCTTCAAAGAATTCAAACAACACTCTTAAGTTATTGGAAAAAATAGCTTTAAGTATATTAACTAAGATGATTTTAATTTTTAATTGAAGACATGCATGGACAGGTGATAAGTCGCAAAAAACACAGAAAATTAAGTTTTATCAGTCACTTAAACATTTTAGGAAATCTAGTATCGTATTAAGTACATTGATTCTAGAGACGAATCTTTAGATTAATGAACTTAATACGTTACGACGTATTCTAAAATGTTTAAGTGACAGTTTTTCGAAATCAGAATTTTACTACATATCACCTTCATCCATCCATGTCTTCAATTGCTCGTGTGTTCTCGTAGAACTATACGTCGTATAATATCATCTTCTATAACGCTAAAACCAATTATTGAGTTGTATCGCTAGACCTCCCAGCGAACTGCTAGCCCTTTCACATGTCACTTACTCATAGTTTACAATGAATTTATTGGCACTTCGCATCCTGTGCTCAACGTTCAACTATACTTGTTACATTTAACATAAATATTAAAGATCTTATAATTAATAATAGATCATATGATACAGTGAGATAGTTATTGAATTGACATAGGTGTCGCTCTATTTTTAAATGACCTTTGATATCTTAACTGATTTTTCATTTGTTTCATACAAAATCTTATAAAGTCACATATTTAGTTCTCAGATAAAAGTCATCTGGCGATTGAATAATCAGCCCTCAATCGATTATTATAATTTTTGTGACAGTAAACTTTCGATAGTATTAAATGACGAAGAATACAATAAAATGCTCGCATATAGCCTCTATTCCCTGGTTTTGTTAGTGACGAAAGCTCATTTAATTTTTGCCTATAACCTTTTAATCCATCTATATCTATATCTATACTAATATTATAAAGAGGTAACATTTGATTGTTTGTTTGTTTGTTTGTTTGTTTGTTTGTTTGTTTGAATGGAATAGGCTCTGAAACCACTGAACCAATATGAAAAATTCTTTCACCGTTGGAAAGCTACATTCCTAGCGCTGAACATAGGCTATATTATATGTTTTAAAAAAGTAGGGTTCCTTACTAAAACCCCAAAAATGTAGCCCAAAGTGTAAAAAAACGACCTCCAAAATTTCTTACATCGTGTGCGCTTCGACAACGGCTTGACTAATTTCGCAAATTTTTTTACGGTATGTTCGTTATTGTTACGAAAAGGTTATTATGAAAGAAAATGTTGAAAAAAATAAGCAGAAATTTAGAAAAAAGAAGAAAATACGTGATGGTCACGCGGGGTTTGAACCTGGGCTCGATCGATTCACGTCGTTGGCAGTTTCTATGACACGGCTGTCATGGCAACATCATTATTTACAAATGGAAAATAAAAATTATGAAATGCTATAAATACCGTTTTTATATCAGCTTAAACTATTTGGATTAATAAAATTATTAGGATTAACAAAAACATGAATCCAAATAGTTTAAGCTGATATAAATACGGTATGTATAGCATTTCATAATTTTTGTTTTCATTTGTAAACAACGTGGTTACCATGACGACCATTAGACGTTATAGACGTTTGGCTGCGTTTCCATTGACGCGGGGCGAGGCGGACAGGAGCTTGCGGTACCCGAATTGACCAATCACTATGCTCGAAATCTCTGCTCCACTCCGCTTGGGAACCACTAAGTTCCTATGCGCCCCGCTCCGCGTCAGTGAAAACGCCAAGTATGGGGAAGTTTTCCAAATCTATACATCTATACAAATAAATAAAATTGAAGTGTCAGTATGTAACTTTCAATTAGCAACGTTTTTCTAAATGCATATGACATTTTAAACGATATCTTCTGCTTTTTTTTGCATTGGCAACGATATTTACTGAAAACGAAAATGTAATTTAAAAAAAAAATGTCTGTCAGCGTGTCTCTTTGCTCCGGCTAATCTCTGGAACGGCTGGACCGATTTCAACGAGACTTTCACTGGTAGATAGCTAAAGTTATAAGGATTAATTTAGGCCACTTTTCATCATCATCATCGTCGTCATCTAACTAATGATCACCGAATTGGCTGGACCGACTGTGACGGGAGCATTCACCGGGCTTAGCTTATTAACATAAGCTAAGCCCGGTGAATGCTCCCGTAGGAGTAATCTATACATCTATATGTATAAAAGTAAGTCGTGTTAGTTAAATTATTTATAACTCAAGAACGGCTTTATCGATATGGCTGAAAATTGGTGAGGAAGTAGCTTAGAGCAAGTAGACGGACATAGGATACTATTTATTCCATATTTTGTCAGCGTTTCCGTGAACGTTGCGGGTTCTGCGTTTGGGTCTCGCGTTGTGGGTTCCGCGTTGCGGGTTCCGCGTTGCGGGTTCCGCGTTGCGGGTTCCGCGTTGCGGGTTCCGCGTTGCGGGTTCCGCGTTGCGGGTTTCGGGTTCCCATGCTGTTAGTTCCGCGTTGCGGGTTTCAGGTTCCCATGCTGCGGGTTCCGCGTTGCGAGTTCCGGGTTCCGCGTTGCGGGTTCCGGGTTCCCGCGTTGCGGGTTCCGCGTTGCGGGTTCCGGGTTCCCGCGTTGCGGGTTCCGGGTTCCCGCGTTGCGGGTTCCGGGTTCCGCGTTGCGGGTTCCGGGTTCCCGCGTTGCGGGTTCAGGGTTCCCGCGTTGCGGGTTCCGCGTTGCGGGTTCAGGGTTCTCGCGTTGCGGGTTCGGCGTTGCGGGTTTCAGGTTCCCGCGTTGCGGGTTCCGGGTTCCCGCGTTGCGGGTTACGGGTTCCCGCGTTGCGGGTTCAGGGTTCCCGCGTTGCGGGTTCAGGGTTCCCGCGTTGCGGGTTCAGGGTTCCCGCGTTGCGGGTTCCGGGTTCCCGCGTTGCGGGTTCCGGGTTCCCGCGTTGCGGGTTTCGGGTTCCCGCGTTGTTTTTTTTAGTTGAATTTCATCATAAACTCTTTTTATGCTCAACGAAGTGGGCAAGGGTCAGCTAGTGCGTCATAAAAATAAATAAAACATTATATTCTATAATACTCATTTCACATCCATAGGCCAAACCAATTTTACCGTTTTCGAACTTACTTTTTTATACCTTTATTTAGCATTATTTACTAAAGTTTTAAAAATAACTAATGTGCAGATTTTTACTTCACTTGTACTTGTTGTACCACAAAACAAATTAGTCAGGGTTCCCCCATACATGGTTTTCACTTGATTAGTATCAAGCTGATTTTTCGTGAGTACCTTCATTTTGATGAGTCGCCCAAGAATTTTGGGTACTCACGAAAAATTAGCTTGACACTAATCAAGTGAAAACCATGTATGGGGGAATCCTGACTAAATACCTTTGCATATACAAATGTTAGTGCGATGCTGATGATAGTCTGAAATTAAATTAAAAGTAGAATTGAAATGAAATTACAATTGGAAATACATAATAATCGCCGACACGCCGAAACCCGATCCCACCGTAACCGCTCACGTCAATCAAACTATGTCTCTTTGACTAATCCCTACCGGCGTCTTTGACTACAATAATTATGCCCTTCTTATTACGATATCGGATTAAAGTAAAAGGCAGTTATGCTCAACCATAAGCCCTATAATGCTTTATGTAATCCTACTACTACAAACGTGAAAGTTTGTAAGTATGTTTGTGACTCTTTTACGCAAAAACTACTGAATGGATTTTGTTGAAATTTGGTATGGATGATATAATGAAAGTTGTTTAGTTTCTAGATTAGCAGATAAGGTATATTTCGTCCCGAAAAGGCAACTATTATCAACCATAAGTTTCATAAAACTTTTTGTAATCATACTACTACAAACGTGAAAGTTTGTGAGTATGTTTGTGAATCTTTTACGCAAAAACTACTGAATGGATTTTGTGGAAATTTTGTATGGATGATGTGGAAGTTGCTTAGTTTCTAGATTAGCAGATAAGGTATATTTCGTCCCGAAAAGGCAACTATGATCAACCATAAGTTTTACAAAACTTTTTGTAATCACACTACTACAAACGTGAAAGTTTGTGAGTATGTTTGTGACTCTTTTACGCAAAAACTACTGAATGGATTTTGTTGAAATTTGGTATGGATGATATAATGAAAGTTGTTTAGTTTCTAGATTAGCAGATAAGGTATATTTCGTCCCGAAAAGGCAACTATTATCAACCATAAGTTTCATAAAACTTTTTGTAATCATACTACTACAAACGTGAAATTTTGTGAGTATGTTTGTGAATCTTTTACGCAAAAACTACTGAATGGATTTTGTGGAAATTTTGTATGGATGATGTGGAAGTTGATTAGTTTCTAGATTAGCAGATAAGGTATATTTCGTCCCGAAAAGGCAACTATGATCAACCATAAGTTTTACAAAACTTTTTGTAATCACACTACTACAAACGTGAAAGGTTGTGAATATGTTTGTGACTCTTTTACGCAAAAACTACTGAATGGATTTCGTTGAAATTTAGTATTGTGGCATTTGTTTAGTTTCTATATTAGCAAATACACACACACACACACACATACACTCAGTCAGTCACATACATTAATCATAATTCTCATTTTTCTTATATTGTTACTGTATAATATTTTTGTGTAATACTTTGCTTAGACAGACACATTGTATTTTGTAATGACAGTAATAAGAGGTGGAGAGCCTCGGGATCTGTAACACAGGTATCCACCTAGTATCGACCCCAGTCTCTCATATTTATAAGCTTACTTACCTCGTGTTGTATTTACTGTATGTACTATGAGATTGTGAGAGAAAATAAATAACTTATCTTATCTTATACCTAATTAATTTTTATAAGTGGATCCAGTAAAATTACGATATTATAAGTGGGATTATTAAATGCATTTGTATTATAATGAAATAAATGTTGAATGTATATTAGCAAATAAGTTATATTTCGTCCCGAAAAATCAGTTATGATCAACCATAATGAGTCCTTTGAAACTTTTTGTAATCAAACGAAAAAGTTTTGTGAAATTGTTTCACTATTTCATGCAGAATTACTAAACTGTTTTTTTGAAATAATGAATGGTACTAGTTCAGACTATACATGCTGTAATATAAATGAGTGATAATAATTTAGGATGTGTATGTGTCTCGTATGTAGAATTTACTGTGAAAGTACCAGCGCAAAAATATATTTTTTTATTGTTGTATGCGCAAATTTAGGTTGTTGGGGCATTAATCATGCATAAGTCAAAAAGTAAGTCTTCCAGCGCTGGTACTTTCACAGTAAACTAGGACGCACATACACACCCTAATTTATTTTACAGCTTGTATATAAGTTCAAAGGCTTTTTTATTTTTTTAAAAGTAGTGTGTTGTTTCGATAATGTGTTTGCGCAAGCAGAGCCGCGGGCTCGTAGTAATAGTTAACGTTTATGAATAGTAAAATGTACAGTTAGCTGCTACAGTTTGTTTAGTAACAAGGTTCTGACTTAGATGGGATATTAAGTGTTTGTGCATTAAGTAACTTGGATTTACTTAATGTACAAAACACTTACCTAATACCCATGAAGTTCCAATTTAGGTGACAAATTGTGTTTTGTCTAATGTATATTAAATCCTAGATATTATTTCGTGTTATGCTATTTCTTATTAATTCTCAAATTGTACCTAATAAGCTTAACATTCTACGATTAAAAATCACTAAAAATTATGTTAATTTTGTTTTATTTTGAATACAATATACTTACATCCATAATTATGTAATAAAGAGACAATATACAGATATTGTGTTGTAGTGATCTACTTTTCTTATATTCTATCATACTTACATGTTCATCAAGGTTGATGATGGAACATTTCTCTATTAACGAATTATCTGATCGTTAATTCTATCTTCATCTTCATTTGTGTAAGAATCAGTTCAAAGGCTGTAAGGGAAGTTAATACATTTTTGATACATTTAGTGTCCTGGATTAGCTGCAAAAACCAATGGATATGCATTCGCATATTGTCCATCTATGAGTAGAATTTAAAAGCCATCAAAATATTATAGCTATTAGAAAATTATATAAATAAGTTATGTATAACATATCAACAAATATCTTGTTTTATCAGTATATGGCTGGCTGGATTATCGATCTATGAGTAGAATTTAAAAGCCATCAAAATATTATAGCTATTAGAAAATTATATAAATAAGTTATGTATAACATATCAACAAATATCTTGGTTTCCAATAAATCATTGCCCAATGTCCCCTATTTTAAAAGTTTTGAACGCAGATGCCACGCACCTCCCCCGCATACAAACAACATAATATCTACGAATGCACTATCGGAGGCAACGTGAGTGGCGTACTTAGAGGGCCCAAGGACCCCATAGAGGCGGTTACATAAAAGATATTTTGTTTTTTGGTCCCCTGTTCTCGAAAAATTCGTCTCGGATTTACGCATGTCCACGCCGTGCATTTTGATGAGTGTCGCAGGATATAGGCTGTTTCAAACGCCTTTTATAAACTAATTGAAGTCAACAATTGACTATAGAGCATGACGTCACCCGGTTTTAAAAGCCTAATAAATATTTATAAAAATGTCTGGTACTACGGGCTATAGCTCTAATATTTTTATTACAAGCATTAATTCTTTTTAACTGAAAAATGATAATGAAAAATCTTTTATTTCCAAATAGGTTAGATACTAACACTTTTAGAATTGTCCTACATAACCTACCACCGGTTCGGGGACTAACCTGGTGAGAAGAACCGGCGTAAGAAACTGTTGAATAAATACTCGTAAAAAAATACACTAAGGGTTTGTCACACAATCTGCTGACAATTATAGACAAGTCCATGAACAAAATTTACCTATGAACTGAACCAACGTGAAATACGCTTAGAATGCTGTTACTATATCATAACCGGTGGTAATTGTAATTTATTTTCAAAATTAACCTTCAAAAAACAAACTTTATGTTTTAATTTTGAATAAAAACTTTTTTATTTTACTTTATTTTTATTTTTTTTATAAAATATCTCGCGAGCGCTATGCCGTCATTTATGAGAGGTACAAGTGGTACAGTGGTAGAGTAGAAGTATTATATAAGCGACCTATATAAAGTATCTGTACCTATATTATGTATACAAAAAGAATCACACAAATTCCGTACAGTAATAAATGACCTATGTTATAAATTTTGTTCATGTCCTTGTAGTCTATTGTATAACCTTATATTTACATGTTTTGTCTCTGTCGCTTAATATAGTGTTAGTGAATGTAAAAAAGCCTTAGAAACCAAATATTCGACGACTATACCAGTCTACACGATTGGTCATATCGGCCAGTGTTGGATTTTCAGGAATCAATGGAAGGCTTAGTGCTTAGTTAAGCCAGTTAGACAAAAAGTGGTAAGCGCTTTAAAACAGATGGCAAAACTCACTTCGATGCATATTCGAAATGATCGGTTTAGTCACTACCAAACATATGTGGATATAAATGAAACTAATAGCGTCTGTTACACGTACAGTTCGGAACGCGGGAAACAAAACGCACTCCGATACGAACGTGCAGAAGCCGGGATGTCGCGTCGACAGTCCCAACAGTAGGCCTTTTCTTGAGATAAATATAATAGATCAATATCAGTATTTTTTTTATTGATAAAATAAATAAAAAACTTAAAAAAAACATTGGTATTTGACAGTTCTGTAATTTTAAACACGATGCTAGCGCCAAGTTAATTTGAAACTAAGATGTTTAAAACAAAAGAACTGTAAAATCCCAATCAAATTCATGGAAATGGCCTTGGTCAATCCATTAATTAGACTTAATAGTACCTACTGGCATTTCGATAACAACAAATTTTTCACTGCTTTAGCACGACAGTTCGATCCTCAATTCAAACCTCACAGATCCCGCCGCGGTATGTATTCCAGTTCGGACTGTACGTGTGCAGGATACTGCGCAAAGAACATAAATTCCATTTCCAAATATGAGTCATTTATTCTTATCTACAATTCTTAGTTGTTTTTAATTTAAATACCTCAGTAGTCAACTTTTCTTACGATATATATTTACTGTCGGATCCGACAAAAAGTTTTACTATACACAATGAAATTTGTATAAAAATTTAACTAAATTACATTATATTCGTCAAAATGTAAGGCGACAAAAAGTGTCCCTTACGCGGAACTTAAAATTCATAGAAAGCTTTAAAGATCACGTTTACATGATCTAGCTTTATCTGATGAAGCTGCAGGTGCACCCACACCCACGCCCCTCTCAGTGGCGGATATAGCAACATCAATTAGGGGAGCCCTAGTACCTGCGTTACTAGTTCTCCGGTGGTCTTAGATGATTGTGAGTTGATTGGAGTAATTGAAGATTTAATAGCTGTCTATAATTGCTTAAGTTTAACATTTTAATGTAAAGGTATTGCAACAATTTCTGTAAATTTGTCTATAATAATAATATTTGATTAATAAAATATTTAGTTTAACTATTCCTTTTAAATATTACGTTTATTTTTATTTATTTATTCATCAGGTACATAGGCGATCTTTATGCCTGAATTGCCTTTACTATGTGTCTGTATATTTGGTACGTATTTGCATTTTATTTAAATCAAGTCTCATATTAATTTTAAAAGACAAGGGACATGTTAAAAACATTATGTCCCCTGTGGCCTTACTCTCCAAACTGATTTGATTTTGATTCAGATACGATCATACCGCGTACTTCCTAATAAATTGACATTAATTGTTTATTATGATTCTCAGTCGATTGATATGGTCGGGAGTAGAAAAAATTACGATGTAACAATTTTCTTTATCCTGATTAGTTTCAAAGTAATTCACCAAATAAAATACGAAAAACCACTGATATCGAACAGATTCGGTTCTTGATTGTGTCGGGAGCACCTAAGCCCGCTGGAGTGCCCCGGAATGCGTGTACCCACAGCCTTTATCCGCCACCGGCGACTCCAAATTATGATTCCGTGTGGTTGCGAAACACGCCCCAACTATCTGTCCGTCCATCATCACGACTCCACGATTTACATATAATTACAACCATAAACAACCAAATATACATCTGTTTGTATTTGAATAGTTCAACACGAAATTTTATGGCGTCTGAGAAATTCACTCGGTATTGTTGCTAGCTGCTACTGTTTAGATTTTATTCGTAAGGATATTTTAACCTGTGGGCTAGTGTTATATCTAGCGGGTGGTACCTCATCATCATCAGTTCAAATTTGACGTCCAATACTGAACATAACCCTCCCCCAAATCCTTCCTCCTTCATGGTGGGACTGGCCGTTTTGACGAGCTGCTGCACATTTCCGGATTTATTTCATTCATCACCAACCACTGAAGTCACACATAAGGCTCAGTATCTTTATCGAAGTAGTACCGGACCGGATCTCTGATAATTTTAAAATAATAATATTCGTGGATACTTCTTACTTACTGTGGAACATAAACGTTTTGACCAGCTATTATTATAAAACACAAAGATACGATATACTTATCTAATGTGATCCGAGGAACATTGGAACTTTTCGTCCCTTTAACACCGCTTTAGCAAAGCTATATTAAGTCGAGGCGACCACGGCTCTACCTTGACCATATCTGTACATATGCATATCTGGATTTCAAATTGAATTATTTTCTTGTTTCAGAGCCATTTTATGCGAAGTCGGGTTATGGTTTTTTTTAACTTTTATTTTATTTTGAATATGTAATATTCAAGAATATGTTTTCTTTGTATCGAAACATCCTGCTTGTTTTATTACAAAGAATAAATTGTTTGTAGAAAATCAAATCCTGACTTTTAATTAAGATTAACTTTTGACTATCTATTCGATAATTATGTCTTAATAAAACTTTTTAGCGATTAATTAAAAGTACGATAATATAAACAAAATTTCAAATATGAAGAATAAATGTATTTATTTATTTATTTACAAACTACAACTATCATCACAGGTACATAACCTAATACAAATTTTCTCATTATTACATATTATAGTAGGTACGATGGTCACATAAAGTCTAATATTACTCCTAATAAAATACCTTATTATAAATTTTGTTAAAAGAAATAATAATTAAAACTAATAACCCCCTAAAATTTTACGCCGCTAGGTATTATTTTTTATGACCGCAAAGGGGTTCATATTTTGGAATTATATTAGGTACTAGCTGACCCGTGCCCACTTCGTTGAGCATGGAAACCGTGTAAACCTTCCCGGGACTTCCACGAACATTTCAAGACCAAAAATAGCCGAATCAGTTCAGCCGTTCTTTAGTTTTAGCGAGACTAACGCACAGCAATTGATTTTTATATAGCCTGTATTACTCAGTGATTAATGTAGCTTATACTATATAAAATAAAAAAATAATTATTAAAATCGGTCCAGTACTTTTTGAGTTTAGTCGCTACCTACATACAAAAATACAAATCTTTGCTCTTTATAATATTAGTGTACATTAACCTTTTTATGGTTTCCATAAAATATTTTAATTATAATAATACAATATTCTACCACGAAGGTACTAGATGTACACTCGAAGATCGCTTAGCAATCACATGTTTGTAAGCCCGTTTATAAAACTAGTCGACAAGCCGATAATTTGGGGAGCGTGCGACGCGTTTTTGAGGGTTATTAATTTTTTTTCTCCGAGCGCCGGTATTTGTTTATTTTGTTCTTAATGATAGGGACCTTAATTTACCACATGTTGTTTTCGATTCGAAGAAAAAAACATAATTTGTATGAAGTTACGACGGTTTTTTTCTCTTATTAACGAGTAACTTCTTTCGTCGTTAACAAGGTCTAGTTATAAATTACAGTTATTTGGGTTACAACAGGAAGGGAATTGTTCTTTTAATTTGTTAAATATATATCTCTGTATTTGTATGTATAGCAATTGAATTACGATTGTATTGAATTGAAATTTTAAAAAGTTTATGAAATAAACAAACCTTTGAACTGAGGTTCCGAAACTTGGGGGTCGATGGCCGACAACCCGTACTACAATACGTACTTACCTCCGTGGTCTAGTGGTTCAGAGCTTCGCACCCGGAGTTCGTGGGTTCGATTCCCGCGTTGGAACAACAAAAAATGTGGATTTCAAGATTGGTAAGGACAAAGCAGGCTGATAACCTGATTGTTCGACAAGAAAGATGATCCATGCGTCGTCGGATGGGCATGTAAAAAGTCGGTCCTGCGCCTGCAGGGCAATCGCGCTAAAAAACTTTAGCTGAAACGCAACCGAATAGTGAACGTTACTCGACTTTATGACGTATTCGGTATCGCGCTATCCTTTTGACAGCTAGGTGAGACGAAGCTGGACCGTAGATGTAAGGCTGCCTTCACACTAGCGTTTGTACAGCGTAGGCGTTCGATAAACGTATGCGCAGCACAGACGCCTTATCGCCGCTTCTCTACTGGAACATATCAGAAGGCTGCGCTAGCGCCGCGTGTGCGCGACGATTAATACCGAAACGACAACCAAATTGTCTGCGCCGCGCGAGTGCAGCTATTAATTAACTGTAGAGGAAACGTCACGACAACGCGACGCACGCGCCGCGTCGGCGTCTGCGCTGCGTTCATCGAACGCCTACGCTGGACAAACGCTAGTGTGAAGGCAGCCTAACTCAAACGCTGTCAAACAAAAAGTTCATACGGAGCTAGTGTAACTCGCACGCAGCTCGAACGTTTGGAACAAAGTGATCGTATATAAGTTAAGTTTTTGAATCTAAATTGTGTAAAGGACCAAAAATGTTCAGCTGGATTGGAAACGAAACGCAGCTAAAACACAAACGAAACTAAGTTGAACCTCAAATGAAACGTACAATAGCGCGATTGGCCTGCAGCAGGCCAGGTCTCTCGCCAGTCGTGTCGGTTTACCGTCCCACTGGGTAAAAGAAAGAGAGAGTGACTTTGCGTATTTCGCACACACTTGGGCACTATAAAATAACTCCTGCGACCTGCGAAGCTGGCCGGGTTTCAATGAAATCGGCTACCGACACCGAATTCGGTGAGGGAAGCTATTATTATTATTACATCTGAGATAGAAGTATTTTGCTATCTGGTTATAAATAATAATGATTAGTAAAAAAATATAAAATATTATGTATGTTTCTCACCTGTCCTTAATGAAATACATAAGAAGTATTTCATACTCTAGTCATAACTTTCACGAACATTTTTCTGACGCTTACAAAATAAGCAATTTGAATAATTAAAATACCTATATACGAGACGAAATCTTTGAATATAAATTAATAAAGATGAAATTCAAAGAGCCCCGTAAACTTCTCAAATATTAACAAGCAAAACTTTGTACGGATCTTGTTAAAAAATTTAAGTTTCTCCGTCATTAGGACTTGGATTAATTGATTTTTCAAATTGGATTCCTCGGATACATACGAATTAATTCGGTTGATTGAATTTTTATACAATGAAGATATTATATTTGTGACAAAATGTGAGTTATTTCATGTAAAAATATAAGAGCTTTATCCATCCAGAATTTAACCATCTCACCCTCCAACAACTATCAAGCGATAAAGCAGAATATTAATCTATACTAATATTATAAAGCGGAAGAATTTGTTTGTTTGTTTAAACGCTCTGAAAGATTTGAAAAGTTCTTTTTTTGTTGGTTAGTCCATTTATAGAGGAAGGCTTTAGGCTTATAACATTACGCTGCGACCAATAGGAGCGAAGCGTCAGTGAGAAATGTTACAAAAACGGGGAAAATTATTCACATTTGGGGACTTTCGTTGCGTGCGCTGCATGAACGGTTTAAGTCACTCAAAAACCACGCGAACGAAGTCGCGGGAACAGCTAGTTGATGAATAATAAGTAAATGTATTTTCGCTGAACCAAAACGTTATTTAAAGTTGGTTTGTTTGTTTTGAACTACTGATAAAACTAAAATTCTAAACTTAAGTTTCGCCACTTAACGCAATCAATCATGTAAAATTATTTAAGTTTAATTATTAAAAATAATGTATAAATAAGCGCCTATCAGTTACCGGTTTGAGCTTCGCAACTGACAGTTAACCTTTACTTAATTATTGAGATAATCGACTACGTACATTGCAAAATGGCATTTTTCTATCTTTATAAAGACATTTTTGAAGTAATTATAAAAGCATTACAAACAAGTATGTACTTGACATTTTCCTCGATTGATCTACAAACCGGTAGTTCCACTATCGATCCCAGCAAAGATACTCATCTTAAAAGATCCGCTTATGATGTTTTATGAAGAGAAAATATCTGAGATTTCTTAAACCCTTTTAAATAGTTATATCAAATCTATAGACGATCTTTGTAATACTACATAATAATTCTTGCAATAAATATATTCTATTCTATTCTATATTAATGATATATTATACAGTTTTGTTTTATCCCCGATTTTTTTTCAAGAGTAAGAGGTTTAAATTAGTATATTTATTTATTTATTTATTTTTCAGTTTATTGTACACAGGAACATTTTTACCTAATTATTTACACGGAAATACGACACAAAGGAACTGCTTATTTCTAAATAAGAAATTATTTAGAAATAAGCAGTTACTTTTATAAATATATATAGGTATTTATATTTATACATTAATAAATATAATATATTGTTTGTCTGAAATATAGAAAAACACAATAACATTATATTTGTACAACTTTCAAAGTACTACTAGATTTTGCCCTAAGTTCCCCGAGTAAAAAAAATATTCCAGGGATAAAGTACCCCTAGTACCTACCTTGGGCCTACAGCTTTTTGGTATAAAAAAGTAACCTAGACGTGTTTATCCAATTGATTATAACTTAGGTTTGGTAAATAATTTAGAGATCTGACAGTTAAAATCAAAGAACATAGATATACTTAATTTTTTTCTCTTTTAATCCACTGTTTTAAAAATTTTCAATTGGCAATGTACCTACAACCAGCACAACACAGCGATGCTATGCGATGCAACACAGCTGATTACGCTGAGAGGTCAATAGTAGGTACGCGTAAGACGTTCATTACGTACTAGGGCAAAAATTATAAAATTTAAGAATTTAATGCAGAACCTTGTTCCAAACAGTTCAGCCTTGCGACTAAAATAATAAAATTAATTATGAAAAAAAATCATTTCTAGAATCAGTCAAGATCCTATAATCCTATTCCAAAGTTATAGTGACTGCTCTTTTTACACCCTGAATATATAAAAAAAAAAAGATATAAAATTATACATAAACCTTAAACCCAGGATAGGTGGACGCACTTTAGTCCTGCTATTGAGCTTCAAAACAAATAACTTACCTCAGTTGACCTAATTTTACGTATCATAATATAAGAGACAATCATCATAAAACTCATATTTGTCTCATATGGGCAGTCTATTTGTTTGTCCGTCCGCGAACGGTCGCCACGAGATTCATTTGCGCTGATTGAGGCGATTTTATTGCGGATAGTTCATACAAACTCATTCAGATATTTAAGCAATCTCACCCCGATGTATATTTTGCTGGAATGGAAAAATATTGCAATTGGGCTTATTGGAAGCTTTTTAATTTCAATAGGGATAAACTAAAATGCCCGCACATTAGTAAAACGTAGACTGTATTTTTTTTATATAAGGTCCTTACATATGAAATTAACGTTTTGTATGGGAGGAACATAAAGGCAATTTTTTCATATTAAAATATATTTTATTAATCAAAGTATGCACCATTGCTATCTATGCGGTGGATGTCTTAGACATTCCAATTGAAGCTCCTCTAATTTGGTAGCCGTCTGTTGGGCCGTGTGTGGTCTAGCGTTGTCTTGAAGCAGCAGTGGCGTAGAGCGATTGACAAGTCTCGGTTGTTTAACGGCGAGCTTTTCCATCATGGTTTGCAACTGCCCGAATTTTCTACTAAACTGCCATTTCTCTAGCCCGTGGTGTCGAAACACTTAACCCTTTTTCTGGCACACGCTGGTAAAACGTGCAAGTAATTTGTGTATACTGTGTAAACACAAGTTATTACCAATTAATATCCCATTTTACATGTAGTGTCCGAGCATTAGCGGTGTTATCTCGCGCTCGCAGTAAACCTAACATAATCCAGCTCTGATGTACGCAAAAATGACGTACGGATTAACATGAAAATGATACAAAACATTACAACGATGTGAAATACGGATTGTGTTACATTTGAAATATGGACGATGAAGCTAAATCATAGTTTTACTTCTAACTACTTTCTTACTTATTTGGTTTAATGGGACAGGTTAGCCTTCTAAAAAAATCATTAATCATAATCATTTATTGTAAGAATGTACATTATAAAGTTGGTGTTACATTTTATTACATTTAGAAAAGATATTCTGCCATTATAATGGCATGTAAAATACAATAGAAAACATTTTACAATTCTTTTTCATAATAATTCTTGTAATTTTTATTAATGTCAAAATTATTTTTAATATTATAGAATTACAAATTTATTTCTATAATAGTTAATAAGTCTTATAATACATCACTTTAAATCCATAAATTCACACCCTAAAGTGCGGGGCTCACATTGTAAAATCATAATTTGTTCAAATTAATAATTAAATAAGGAAGAAAATAAAATTACTTAAATAAATTAAAACTGGTAAGCCGTGTACTTTATTGTACCTACTCGCTAATAAATCGTAATAACTCGTAAAAGCGACATCAAATAAATAAATAAAAAAAACTAAATAAGTAAAAATGGAAAACTAAATAAGTAAGAAACAAGTTATTTTAATTTATGCTTATGTTATTTTATTTTAACTTTTAGACAGCCTATATCAATTATACCTAAATCCACATGAACAATCTCTGTGGAATACCGGTGGTCGGATGTCGAGGATTTACAGAGTGGACGGCAAACATATTTTTTTTTATTCTTATTTTTTTATTATTAGGAAGCAAACAAGTTATTTTATTTTAGGTTTTATACAACTTTTAGACAGCCTATATCAAACTAAATCCACATGAACAACCTCTGTGGAATACTGGTGGTCAGTTGTCGAGGATTTGCAGAGTGGACGGCAAACATATTTTATTGGGCGAGTCAACTCGTTATCCCGGTGTAGTGCGATCTCGGGTCATGTTTGTATTCCGTTTATCTACATGTCCAATTCTTCCTGCACGTAGAATATATTGAATAATTTACTGCAAAACCACCCACCACCACCAATTTCGGTAACAAAAAATTTGAGACTTAAAAGGAGAGAGAAGGTTTAATAATACAACCAACTTTTTTTTTCACGTTTCCATATTAAAAAATTAAAATGGACTATGTAAATAATATAGCCTGTGTTACCCGGGCTATTAATACGAACTAATTGACACGCCTTTCAATAAAATCAGATCAGTGGACACTATGATATAAACATACATACAAAGACTGTCCAAATCATCGACTTAGCTTCCATAAATAGACTCCCAAAAACATTCCTCCTTCCCAACCCTTATTTGCCCCGCCATAGTCGTATTAAAATAAATCAAATTGCACAAAATATTTTTTTTAGAACGGATCAAAAAATTAGGAAATCATATTAAATATCTAGAAGTTATTCCACATCGACGGCGTTAATCCCAACATGCAGCATGACATAATCGCGTGCGATGCATAAAATGCGATTTGCCCTATCGCTTTATCACCGAACTAAAATAATTCAAGCAAATATATAGCGGCTTAATACAACCGGTGAACCTGGACTTTATAGAGGAATAAGTGAATAAATATTACAGTAGAAAGCATTATGTTCTTGGACAATCTAGGAAGATTTGTGAAATATTTGTTTAACAAAGCGAAACCCTACTCTTAACCTCAAAGAAGATTAAAATTTGGGGGCTCCCTAAATATCATTGTTCTACCTGGTAGAATAATAAGACGTTATTTTGACTTTAAAAAATTTGTTACTATACCACTTCTGGTATAGCATCTTTGTTGTAATCATTAGTGTAGAATTGAATAAAATCAATAAAAAGCTCATTATCATTACGAAAGCGTTTAGTGAATTAACAACGCTTAACCGATTGTTGAAGCTTTTACACTTGCTCCACATCTAGTCACGATAGAGTCCGATTGCCAACACTATAGTCTAACGACACCATTACGTAACACTTAAGTGTCATTTCGGTAATTGGTGAGTTGTTTTACCACTTAAGTGCATTTCGAGTTGTAATTTGGCTTTTTACCGAGTCATTATCGCATTTTCACGAACACGGAAAGTGTAGTTGCATTTTCGATAAAACAGTCGATTGTGTGGCTTATCGTCCATTTACTTAATAGTGGCAATAGTGTTAGCGCCATCGTGGTTCAGTTGTTTAGAGATTGACTCTCGAATCCAGAGGTCGTGGTTTCGATCCCCGCGTTTGAGCAATTAAAATGTTGTTTTTAAATAAGTTAGGATAAAAGGTTATCCATGCCTCGAATAGGCATGTAAAACGACGGTCCTGAGCCTGATCTTCCACCAAACGTGTCGGTTCTCCCTTCCACAGGACGAAGACAGAGAAGAAAAAGAGTGCTCTTGTGGACATAGTATGTCATTACATACTTGGACACTATAAATATCTGCGTAGCTGTTCTAGTGTCAGTGGTCAGTCCATAGATTATTTTGTCTATCGGACAATTCACAATACGTATATCGATGCGATAATGCTTCTAACAATCTGTACTAACCAATACTATATTAATGCAACATTTTATTGATATTAATCAACAAAATACATATACAGTTGCCTAACGCTTCCGTGCTCGCTATCGAATCAAAAAAACTCATCAGTGGCAATCACGACTAATGTATTCGCAAATAATTGCTCAATAACTGTTTATAACATGTCAAACTATAACGATGTGGTGCAACAAAAAATTACACATTTCAAATAGAATTACCGACAAGAAACCAACAGCGTCAATCACTCTAATGGCTCACAATGCGATGTTATCTACAGCCATAAGCGCAGTTGTCAGCGATGTTATAGCTCATTGAAAAGTTAGCGGCCGGTTACTGGTTACGAGAACCTGCAACCGATGCAAACTTCACTCGTTAACAAATAACCGTTAGAGATATTAATAAAGGCAGCCCTGTGTTCGAAAGTCGAACATACTTAATTCAAATTTCAAATTTTTTGAAGTCTGTCAAACGGAACTCTTTTAGGTTCACTTTGTTATCCGTCTGTCTTTCTGTCAAGATCCTTTTTCTCAGGAACGCGTCGTCAATTTTAACACTTGCAATGGAATCCAAATCTACGTGTCCCTTGAACTCAGAATGTAGAAAGTTGATAGGAAGTGTAACGTCCTATAGTGCAGATAAAGGAAAAATTGCGAAAACGGTATAATTTTAGCCACATCAGATGGTATACCGATGGTATTAAATCAAAGGTATCAAATGTATTAAATTGAAACTCAAGGTAAATACTCAGGTATACCTATATAATACATTTAAACTCAAAGCATAATCACTTTACAATCCTGTGTTACCGCAATTCTCGTAAAACTGCACCTAAAATTTTTGCTTCACGTATTATTTTCCAATAACTGGATTTGCTCGAGTGTTTTGGACTATTATCTAAAACACTCGAAGCAAGTAATCACATGATAGACGATTTCTAAAATAGCTGGTAATATATTGCCAATGCTCTAACAAGCGACCTGTCGAAAGGTTCGCGAATCATAGACAAATTGGATAATTGCTTCCCACAATCAGATGAAGACGTGAACGGTGGCTAATCTATAAGAGCTGTATAATTCAATGTCATTGTAGAGTTCAAAGGCTAACGATGCCTAATATTTTACTTTGAAACTTTATATTCAACATTCGTGAAGTAAATATTTGATTAAGTCAATGAAATTAACAAATATCTCGTTAGCTTTAGTTAACATCAAAAATTTTTAGGCCGTGTTTCACCAAGCAATGTTAAAGTTAACGCCATGTTAAATATCATGTTATCCCTCTCGTATTTCCTGTCAATGAATGAGATGGCATGGTATTTTAACATGGCGTTAACTTTAACATTTCTTGGTGAAACACGGCCTTAAGGTTAGGTACATAAAAATCATCGTAACCAGATTAATCAGCGCGAGAATCAAATATTTACTCACATATCATCGCGTGTACCTACTCAAATACATTTAAGGGGATTTCAGACTATGCTATACGATATCGTTTAAATTCCGTGATTTCATTTCAATCGTTTAATAAGACACGCTTTGTGCCGTCGTAATAAAAGGCGTTTTCACATCGATATTTTATATAATATTATAGCGTCGGCTTTCTCGTTGGAACAATCCTTCCCACTGGGCTACGAGAGTAAAGGAATAAAGATTGATTATTTGTATTGCACACACACTTGGGCAATAAATCTGATTTCAATGTAACCGTCCACCGTCACTAGGATTTTTGTTAATGACAAATATAAAATATATTATCGTATAGAGGTATATCGTATAGCAAAGTCTAAACCCCGCTTAATGTAAGACGAGTAAAAAAGTATACTTACAAGGAGTATCATTAGTTACCATTGTTACATCTGATTGACGTTTGGAAGAGAGCCAATCATGGCAATTTGTTTGACGCCATCCAGAGTACTCGAATAATGCAAATAATTCTCAATGACCATGCAAACAATTTGCCAACGCCATTATACTTTTTGTGCCCATAAATATAAACGCTAAATTAGCTTGTACATAACGGCTGGCTGAACACAAATAAAGACTTTATACGAAGTTAATTAATTTTAAGCACGGCATCTTAATAGCTTATATATTTGAGCTTTAGTTGCGGAGCATATAAAACACGAGGGTATAAATGTCTCTTTGGATCTATGAGAATGTTTATCATCATCACCACTCATCACAAAATTTTCCTCATTGGTTAGCAGTCGTCACCTCTTAAGCCTGCTTGTGGAGATTTCGCATACGACCAAGAAATTAAATGGTAAGCATCTTCAAACACTTCTGCAATTGTTTATGTTCTTTTTCCTAAAGAACATTTCTGTCGCTTAAGCTGTTTCCTAGGTTTTACGTTGGTGTCAAGTAAATTACGATTTCTAATGAAACAACGTTAACAATTACCGCTGTGTAGGAAACCGTGTAACTTTGTTTACAATAATTTTTAGGAAAACAAAGATTTAGACTTGTCTTGTACTTCAACATGTCTCAGTACATCAAAAACCTAAGGTCGATAAAATTGGTAAGCCTTATCATCAATTCAATACAATCATAGAACAAAATAAAATTTAGTGACTTTTGTGACCTTTGAAAGAATGTAATTACCTCGATGATGTAACACGGAAACAATAAGGTAATAAATTTGGTTAAAAACCAAGTAACTTATCAGACAATTTCGGAGTCGTTGATGAATCATGAAGTTAATCTGTGAACAATGCCACTGGTGAATGTTTGGAAGGAAGTGATAAGACTAGTACAGCGACCCGAAAAGTGTAAAGTGAGTAAATAGACTGATAGAAGTGACACTTTAAGCAAATGAAAGGATGTTGAAATATAATGTGTCCAAAAATAATCCGATACACAGAATATGTATAATAAAATTTGTGGTCGTGCAGATATTTTTAATGATAGATTAGATAGATGTAATTTGTTCATATATTGTTGGTTGTTAAATGTTCTTATTCTGTGGTGTGTAACTATACCTAATAAATAAAATAAAATAGAGAATATGTAGGCCAAGCAAGAACATATTATTTATTATTGTTCTAATGTACATTTTCTCCTTTATGGAACTTATATTAGGTCCACTGGAAGAAATTTAAAATGTAAATGCACCTTGGTACATTATATCTGTGAACTACAGCTTTTATCCACTCCGACCGCGTTAATATCTTACGGGAACATTACTTTTTCGGGATAAGTAGCAGCCTTATTAAGGGTGTCTTCTCGCCTTCCAAATTTAATACAAAAGTTTATGTGTGAAGAGGCAAAAAACTTATAAGGAGTAGTCAGTACTATTTTGTTTAAATATTTTTAACCGACTTCCAAAAAAGGAGGAGGTTTCTCAATTGGACCGTTTAAATGTTTTTTGGAAAACCAACTTCTTTATGAGTCGCGGAAACAAACAGAAAAGTTTAAATAAGATGAAGCCAGTAGCAGGTTTCCACTACTAGTTATAGGACAATATATAGGTTTTTAAAAAAGCAGTCACTGTAACATTGGGATGTTACCCTCTCTCATTCCAGAAATTTATCCTTTTTTATTTAGGTATTACTATTAGGTCTTCCATTATGTTTAATTACGAGTATTAAATTTACAATGCAAGTAAAGAATTTATAAATAAATTTTATAATGTTAGTATATACTATGATGACTGGAACTTCATTCAGGAACCTCAGTTTTATGATTAAGGAAAATTCTGAGGATTTCTTACAGTTTTCCTATAACTTTTTAAAATCAACTAACATCATAATATAGTAAGAACATACATAGTACCTAGGTATTTTACTGAGCTTGCTTTACTTTAATTAAAGCTTAATATCTCCTCTGTTTCGGCGTTTATTCATATTTCACTGTCTCATTACACCTTATCTTATCACACTGTAATATGAGAACCAGATAAGAACACTCTAAAATGCATTTTATGCCCTTTAGATAGGTTTTAAATTACTCCGTCATACCTCATTGCTGAAGTAAGTAGTGTTGCTGTATTTTGCAGATTTCCAGGATTATTAGCAACTATCTACTTAATAAAGAGGTCGTGGATTAGGTTGTTTTACACATATTTTACTATTATAATAATAATAGCTTCCCTCACCGATTTCGGCGTCGGTTTCCGAATTCATTGAAACCAGGCCAGCTCCGCAGAAGTTATTTTATAGTGCCCAAGTGTGTGCGCAATACACTAAGACCCTCACATAACTCAGTGGGACAATAAACCGACACGACTGGTGATAGAACAGGCGCAGAGCCGACTTTTTACATGCCCATTTGACGCATGGATCATCTTTCTTGCTAGACAATAAAGTGATCAGCCTACATTGCTAACCAAACTTGAAAACAACATTTTTTGTTGTCCCAACGCGGAAATCGAACCTAAAATCGTAGATATCTACATAAAATATGTAGGTACCTATGTTTTTGGCTGAAATAAATGAATAAGAATTGACCTTTGTTCTATTCCCGATCAACAACTAAATTTTACCAGCTGTTAATGGTAAAACTTATGTATTAAATTCTAATAGTAAAAGCCCGAAAAAAATATCTAACTTTCATATATTTTATCTTTACATTTACCAACTCATTTCGTTAAATCATACGATTTACTATTAAATCTTAGGATATACCATACTTCGAGCTTTTACAGTAACAAGATTAAACTTAACTATCATAGTGGTATCTAATCGAACATTTTTAGCCATCTTTCTTTCGTACTCCATTCATATACAAACCAAATAAACACAAGTGAAAAACTCATCACGGGCACAAAACCTCAACATTGACAGCAATATCAGTGCTCAAAGAGCTTGCCTACGTCACTACATATTTGATGACGTCATTAACTAAGACAGGAGCAGGAACTGTGTAAGGACTAAGGAAGGAAGGGTTTCTTTTGCAGGCATAGCTGGAAGGGAATATTACATACGGGGTGACTATTATGAATGAATAAGTTAGATACTTACTACGGATGTCCATTTAGTATAATATATTAATTAATAATAATAATAAGGGGTGGGACTTCCGCCCCACGCATGCCTTCTAAAGGTCCGGGATTGATATCTATGAGTGATAATATCTATGGACGTATTACACCACGTCAATCTAGTCCCGTCCAAGAATTTGTGTTACAGGTACCTACCAGACAACGGAAATATATTGAATACTATACTTCTATTTAAACATTTTATTATATTAATACACATCCATGACCCACAAACATTAAAAGCTTTTTTTGTTCCTTCGTCGGGATTGCGCGAACTCTCGCTCGAGCATCAACGCGCTCAACCACTGCGCTACAGAGGTCGTCAAAATTATTATTGTTATTAAGAGGAAAGCTCACGGTTGAGAAAAATACAAAATAGGTATTTATAAAATCTATTGCTGTCTCGCAGTAAGTATAATATAATTATAAGTACCAGAAATCGACGTTTAGGGGATTCCTGTTTCCATCTCCAAAACTTAAACGATTTAAATATTTTTTTCTTTATTAGCTAAAAAAAGAATTGAGCTAGGTTCCTTTTTTTTATTTTGTTGTTTATTGTAGTCAAATCTGTTTCCTAGATGTTTAAACATAGCGGAGAGACTAGCCATTTTTTTAGAATTTTGAACGTCCATCTCTTTAAATAATTAATTTATTAAAAAAAAGGAAAAAATAGAGACGTACAAACAATTTCCATAAATATTCAGAAAAAAAATGTTACTCTAGCGGCATTATCCAGGGAGGAAACAGGAATCCCGTAGACCCCTATTTCTGTATGGAAAAAATTTCGTAGTGTTTCCTCTTAAGAGGAAACCTCACGGTTGAGAAAAATACAAAATAGGTATTTATAAAATCTATTGCTGTCTCGCAGTGCCCTAGGTAGCCAGCACTAGCACGATAGAGACAACTGCAGTACGATCTGAAATTACCTGTTGAAAGCACAAGAAATCTTCATTTAGGGGACCACACTTTCCTACTCCAAAACATAACCGATTTAGATATTTTTTCATTATAAACCAAAAAAGGGGCTTGAGCTAGGTTCCTATAGTTTGATTTTATTGTATAATGCATGTAAAATCCTATTTATTTCTGGATATTTAAACACAGCGAAAAGACTGGAATTTTTTTTGACATTTTTGAACGTCCATATCTCCTTAAATAATGTATTTAATTAAAAAAAAGAAAAAATAGGGACGTACAAATAATGTACATACATATTCAGAAAAAAAAATGTTACTCTAGCGACATTATCCAGGTAGGAAACAGGGGTCGCGCAGAGCCCTATTTGGAAAAATACTAATATTATAAAGCGGATGAGTTTGTTTGTTTGTTTGTGTGTTTGCTTAAACCCGCTTATCTCAGGACCTACTGTCCATTCCATTTATAGAGGCTTTAAGCTATATAACATTACGCTGCGACCAATAGGAGCGAAGCGTCTATGAGAAATGTTGCAAAAACGGGGAAAATTATTCACATTTGGGGAGTCACTCAAAAACCACGCGAACGAAGTCGCGGGCACTACTAGTAATATGCTATTCAGTCTCCGCCACTACAATATCTAGTTGTGTCAAATAATCCCTGTAGTGCTTGATGATATAACAAATTCTGAAGTGACAGGACAAACCGGTACATTCTACCCAGTCTTACGTCTGAGATTCCGTTAGGTTTTATAGGTCTTTAAGGTATTGTAGCCTACCTGCGAATCCAAGGTAGTTATGTTTTACCGTTGCTATAAAAACAACAACAGTTCAATCTAGACATGTTCAATAGGCTATCTCTTTTTATCTCTAAAACCTAATAAGAAGTGTACAAATAAGTTTCAACTGTACTCATGATAACCAAGGTGTAAAATATATGAGTTATAATACTTTAGGATGTGTATACTACATTACAATATACTCCTATGTAGAGTATACTGTAAAGTACCAGCGTTAAAATACTTACCTAGACTTTCATGTTTGTATGAGAAATGCCCCAACATCATAAATTTTCCCTTACAATAATTTTAAAAAGAGTATCTTTTTCAGTAAACTCTAAATACGGACCCCATACACACCTCTCTCATATATTGTAGCCTGTATAAATTCTGGGATTTGGAAAATAAAGTGCTAGGAATTTAAAAATCTAATTATACTATCAAGATATATGTAGACCAGAATAAAATCCTTACGGCTAAATATTAAAAAGCTAAATAAAGTTAAGAGCCCTCCTGTACGCGGGATGCCACTGATACTGCTAGAAATGGCAATGGACAGCACGCTACTTGAGCACCACTTAATTTAACTATTGTTTGAGACTGCAAACAAAATGCGAGAACTGGGGGTCAGCTCCCACGATAGGTACCAATCTACGAATGTACCTTTTTTGTAATGTTCATGTTTGAACATTTACCATTAGTTACAAAAAACATACATAAGACATCTTA
Source organism: Celastrina argiolus (assembly GCA_905187575.2). NCBI lineage: Eukaryota > Metazoa > Arthropoda > Insecta > Lepidoptera > Lycaenidae > Celastrina > Celastrina argiolus. The sequence goes on from LR994589.1 coordinate 12,539,885, forward strand.
CACGATACATAATTGCGATCGCTATCAACATTCGACCTTTACAGAAACAACAAACAACGTAACGATATTACACAATCGTACATACCTTCAGTTATCTCTTTGTATTCAATTAGCCGATGCCTTTCACGACTAACAAGAATGGTCAGCTGTCACATCCAAATATGATTAACACTTGCTTTTATTACAGCACGCCTTACACTGAATCTTGGATAGGCATCTCTTAAATTCGTGTCAAAGAAAACGAGCAACGGTCGATGTACACATTGATGCAATCGTGATATTTATATTTATTGTGTGATCTATTAAACTCTTTTGTTGGGGTCAGTTTGGGCACGGCGTAATCAAATTATGCAATACGTGAATGCATTGTCATCTGACGTGAATGCGGTCGTAACAAGATGAGTTTAAATGACAATAAATGAGTATTCCGTAATCGAGCCAATAGGAATCTTATAAGAGATACTGTCGTAATCTCTACCCTTTAAGGAAATGACGTCATACAAGTATTGGCCATAATCATTAAGGGTTAAAAATTTATAAGGTTTTAAAAGTATTTTTTGAATCATGGGCGTATTTCGACCAATGAAATCTAGTCGTTACTTGTTATAGATATTAAGACTACTACTACTATACTACTTTTATACTCATATACTTCTTAAATTTTATAAAAATACAGGTTTCTCAACGTAACCTACATGTATCTTAATACACAGACAGATGGACGTGATTCTGTAAAGGTTCACTTTTACCTTTTGAGGTAGATACGGAGCCTTAAAAATAAAGGTATTACGTTCACTCGTGGTCCATGCTCTGTGCCATAATGTTCTTTTAGTTTCAATAGAAAGTATGTCCACCATTAAATAAGTACATGCGAATAAAACAAACTTAAAAACAGCGATAAAAAATGGCCACACCGAACAGACAATGTCTCGCAATTTGAACATGGAACTTAAAGGGTATTTTTACCTCGCCGGCCATACATTACGCCTGTTATATAAAATCCTCGCCATTTGCTTAAACAAGACGTAAGTACACGTACGATTGGTAATAGGGTTGCCGATTTGGCGAAATTCTTCCTAATTTGTAGCAGATAAGGGCCATTCAAGATGCCTATTTATCGCTTACGAAGTTCGAAAACAAAATGTATGGGATTTGACATAAGCTTCGCTAACTGACTAACTGATACACGTATTCGCTTGTCATTTATCGAAGCGTGTGTCAAATTCCATACATTTTGTTTTCGAACTTCGTTAGCGATAAATAGCAATGGAATCTCGAATCGGGGCCCTGGTAAGGAATGATTTCGTTAGAAAACTTTATATGAAAAATAAATATACAATTTTGATTCCACAGATAAAATTTATCTATACTAATATTAGAAAGCGGAAGAGTTTGTTTGTTTGTTTGTTTAAACGCGCTAATCTCAGGAACTACTGGTCCGAATTGAAAAAATATTTTTTTGTTGGATAGTCCATATATAGAGGAAGGCATTAGGCTATATAACATTACGCTGCGATCAATAGGAGCGAAGTGTTAGTGAGAAATGTTGCAAAAACGGGGAAAATTATTCACATTTGGGGACTTTCGTTGCGTGCGCTGTGTAAACGGTTTAAGTCACTCAAAAACTACGTAACGAAGTTGCGGGCACAGGTAGTCATTTAATAAAACACCCTTTATAGTGATAAATTATTAATACTTAACATCGTCCCATTTTATAAAAACGGCTATTTCGTATTGTATTTAGATCTTATAAGAATTGTGCGTTATGGTTAGATTATAGAGAGACACAAAAAATTTTGCATACATTCGTCGAAATTTTAGATCTGGGTCCTGATTCAAGATGCCATCGCTAATATCACTTGAAGTTCGAAATCAGAAATTTATGTCATTTAGCGAATATGTATTTGACATAATTTTCGCCAAATGAAAGCGTATGCGTATGTCACTTAGCGAAGCTTATTTCAAATTCCATACATTTTGTTTTCGAACTTCGTAAGTGATATTAGCGACGGCATTGAATCAGAGTCGTGGTAACCCTAACCCGGTAATCAATGGTCCATGTCCGTATCGATTCAACAACAAGGCAACGGCTATCTTTGACGATCGATATTTGTTACATTCCGATTAACCAACATATGAGTACAGTTTTTAAAATCACTCCCTGATTATCCAAACGAAACTCAACCTTATGGCCATGCAACACGGTTCATTTAATTACTGGGTCGATATTTTGGTGCGTCTCAAATCTGTCCCCCCCCTCGTGCCTTTCAAATTGATCCTATGTCAAAATCGACACAGCCGCATGTCAAACGTGATCTTGTACCGGCTTGACAAATACGGAGCTTGTATTAACCAGTAATTAATTAAATGCTCAATAATATTGATAACTCATCTGACTGTGGGTTTTTTGTTACTACCTGTCAACCACAACTTTGTCTGGAATCAAAAGTCAGCGGTGCTTCATTTTGGATATTCATTTTAAGTACCGAAAGTGAATTATTTATCTAATGTAATTTGTATATATATAACCCTCACATATTATAAAACATAGTCTTCCGCCACGTCTCTCTGTCTGTTACCGATATACAGTGTGTAAAAGATCAGTCACTATAGCTTTGAAATACGATTATACTACCTTTCCTCATTTTGGAAATGTATTTTTTTTGTCAAAATCTAAAAAAATTTTTTTTACTTTCTACCAATTCTTATTTTTTTGTCGCAAGAATAATGAAAAAACATTTTGTTTTTAAAAAACATATATACATTTCTATAATGAGAATAGGTAGTAGGTATAATTATATTCCAAAATTATTGTGACTGTTCTTTTTACACCTGTTACAAGTTACAACGGTGTACGAAGTTTACCGAAACAGCTATTACTCATTAACTACGCCTCGGACACCCTTAGGCTAGAAACTGCAAATTTAGTAGACATATCTCTATGTCGCAAGCATCCAGTAAGGTAGGATTTAAAAAAATTCAACACCCATGGGGATGAAATATTTTACACGCAGGCGAAGCAGAGGACAAAAGCTTGTACTTTATGAACATCTTATCTTATCTTCTTCTACTTCTTATATATAAAAATGAATAGCTGTTCGTTAGTCTCGCTAAAACTCGAGAACGGCTCAACGGATTTGTTATTTGATATAGTATTTTTAGGGCCGATTTTTCAATCGTCAGATAACTTTTAACCGATTTTGACGAGTTTTTCATCGGTAGGTAGCTAAAGTTACACGGTATAATTTACACTACTTTGTCCCAACATCATAATTATCATTGTTAATAAGCTATAATGATCTCTGAATAGGCTTAATCGATAATGATGGAATCTTTCACTGGCATTCAGCTATGGTTGTAAGAAGTAACTTTTTAGTCGAATTCATTTTGCTCCACAGACCAGACTAATCCGCGAGCGAAGCCGCGGGCAAAAGCTATTATATAATATGAATAAGCTGTTGTAGACACCACAATTAGTTTGAAACTGGAATAGGTTTCAGTTAATTCAGATTTCAGGCATATATCTATTATGCGTGTAAATCGTGAATTGAAGAAGCTTCGTATCCGTTCTCGTAACCACAACAAGGCCGTAAAGGACATATTTCATAACACTACATATCCCAACCAGAGGCGTATTTAAGCGTGGGCAACATCTAACATGTTAGTTTTGGGGCTTTACGCGTCTCACAAAGTTTGATTATCTGAAACTGCCAATAATTAAATCAGACGATAGGCTAAAAACCAATCATAGTTCCTTTATGATGTTTTAACTGACTCCCAAAAAAAGGTGGAGGTTAGCAAATCAGCTTGTTTATTATGTATGTTCACAACATCACCGATTACTCCATGGTAATTAATTCGATGCCATAAAAATAGTGACAAAAACTCGCAATTGGCTCCCTGAACATATTAGCAAAAGTGCCACAGTTTCACATGTCGACATTATTTACTTAGTTATAATGAAAAAAAATGCGATTTCTAAAACCACGGCAACACTATCACCGATGAACTGTCTTAATATTATAAATGCGTTTTTTATTTATGTTATTTGGACACTTTTGATGTCAGCCTATCTTACACTAAGGGCGTGTTTCACCAAGGAATGTTAAAGTTAACGCCATGTTAAATATGTTATCCCTCTCGTATTTCCTGTCAATATTTTAATAAATAATTGAAATGCGACGGTTAGTATGTGTATGTGTACAAACGAAGTCGCAGAAAAAAAACAACAAAATTAAGCCATTTCAAGTAGGCTTGGAATAGTGTATCTCCGCCCCTGACACAATCTAAAGTCGGGGTAAAATTCGAAATAGGGTCACGTGCTCGCTACATGTAAATCTACTTACGCCGTGCCGAGACTGCTGAACTATCTCGGCGGGTCTTCACCTTGAATCGTTAACGCTAGAACTATTGCGTGTTGTGTGAATCAGTTAGACTTTAGAAGACGAGTGAAGGTCAAGCTTGGAGTAGCGTTCCTATACGCTCCGTGGCCTAGTGGGCAGACCCCAGGGCCCCGATTCTCACACTTCTATCTTTGTTTCAATATTCTGCCTGTCCCGCGTGTGCGAGCATGATTTAACGCGCGTACGAGCGGGACAGACTAACATTCGAAACGGGGTTCGAAGCACGATAATAAGGGCCCTAGTTGTGGCGTGTACCTTCATCTGTAGGACATTATTGAGATGTATTATGTACAAAAGACATCTCAATAATGTACATTATATGGGCGCTCTAACTACAGATTACTAAGGTTATAAACTCTAACGGTGAAGGAAAACATCGTGAGGAAACCCACACGTAGTTGGCTCAATACTTATTGACCAGTCATTCCTCTGGACTAGGCCGACTGTGTTGTTGAATGGCGTATGTGGTGGGTAGAGACATTTAATTAGTTAATGGAATCAGGGGTTTCTTTGCGGAAATCCATAGCATAAAATTTAAATATATTATATCTAGCTAATATCCCGCGAATTGACGTTTTAATTCGTAACGTAAAAAATTCGTTAACGAACTTAACGAACATTTTTCGCAGAGTCTACATCCTGAGGATGCTCCGGGGTCGGAGCGAAACGCGCGACGATTTTTGCAACCTGCATGGTGGTGGGGCTTTGCACGATCGTGTTAACATTATTGCTTGTGTGGTGGTGGTGTTTTCATGTTTTTTGCTTGCGAGTGTACGCATAAGCAGTGTGGGAGGAGGGAGGTGCATCGAACGCATGTCTATGCGTACACTCACTCATCTGCTTGCAGGTTGTGGTTATAATTTTTTCGCGGGATATTTCTATATGTAATATATTTAAATGTTATGCTATGGATTTCCGCAAAGTAACGCTTGATTCCATTAACTAAACGTGTATGTTAGCGGAGCAAAAGGCGATCACACCTGGGATCAGTCACTAATTGACGCTATTTACCTTTCGTATTCGTGAGGCCACTAATCATGGGACCATCAGCCCGTTGCTGAGACAGTGATAGTATGTGTTAGACTTCATTTGGAATTAAACCTTTAAATCTCGTTTAACCCGTTAAGCTAAAAAAGGGTATCTACGTATTTTGTGTTGCAGCCGTTGCTTTCACGTCATGTGTTTCTAACATGAAAGTCAAAAGTTCGTCTTTCAACACTGGTACATACTTTAACAGTAAACTACATAGTAGGCACATACACACCCTAAAGTATTATCACTAATTTATTATATACCTTGTATAGATTAATGGTTTAGTCCCTATTTCACCAACGCATGTTAGTGCTAACGGCTTGTTAAAATACCCATGCCATCTCCTTCATTGACAGGAATTACGAGAGGGATAACATTGTTTGGTGAAACAAGCCCGCGACCACATCGCGTCTAGGGGACGTCTTTCATACGAAGAACTTTACACTTTACTTTTAGTAAAATACGCCACTAAAAAAATTTAGTATGTTTTTAACTGTCAGATCTCTAAATTATTTACCAAACCTCATAATCAATGCTTACATCATAATCTGCACGGTGCACGCTTGTCCGCCCGGGGGCAAACGTCCGAACGAGTATAATTATAACGTTATCTATTGAAGCATAACTTATGAAAGAGACAATACAGGCAAACAACAATTTAGCCGGGCTATGGCAGTTAGAGTAGTTAATTAAAACATTATTAATTTTGTATTATGGAGTCAATTGGTCGCTCAAACAGAACTTTAACCCCCGACGCATAAACGACGCGGTGTTATAAGTTTGACGTGTATATGTAAATGTGTATGTCTGTGACTGCCAAACGGATGAATATCCGATTTTAATGGCATAATAATCTTGGAGATGTTTGGTGTAAATCGGTTCAGGTCTTCAAGGTCACCTAACAAAGGTCGTTTGTTAGGTGTGATAGGAATGTAACACGCTAAGTTGGGGTTTTTTATGGTATCGTATAGCTTTATTATGTAGGTAGAGATTAAGGCTTTGTACAACGCCAATAACCACGGACGACTATTTGTATGGCGAGAAGTATCGCGCCGACCGAAGAGCGGTGAAATCGTACAAAACTCGATTTAAAGAACTTTGAGAATTGTCCCCCGAATCTTCTTCCTTCAAGGGTCACTAATATATAAAGAGAAAAAAAGGTTGGAACTTAAAACAAAGTGTTCACTTTGAATATTGTTTTAAAACAATCACCTGGTAAATATAATGAAGATATTAAAAATAATCACTCTATTATTACAAAGACTGTGTGTTTTATGTTTGTTACTTCACGTGCAAACGACTGGGCCAATAGTGATAAAATTGATATGCAAGAAGCTGTCACCCTAGATTAACACTTAGGCTATTTTTATAGCGATAAAGTACAGTGTTTCCGTGGATACTGGTGCAGTGACGGTAGGCAAAACCTTAATTAAAATTTTTTTGCTCAATACTAATCCTAGTGCTCGATGATACAATAATCATTCGTGTACATTTTCAACTTCCACTGAGCGAGTTTTTCTATTAAGTTTTGCAATCAGTAAATGACATAAAAACACCATTTGTGTATACTGCTTCCATTTACCAATCTACACCACATGCTCCAAAAACATAATTAAATAATCAAAGATATCCGAATTAGACTTTTTTGTATAATTGCAGTGGTGGAAGTTAATAGATTAATTATAATTATAGGAGGCCTCAAAGGGCGTTTGGCCACCCGCTGCTCCAGTCTCATTCTACTTCTATTGCTATAAAAAATGCAATTAAAAGCCAAACGAATGTAGATCGGCCGGGCTATTCCGTAGCATAGCGGCTAGCGAGTGGTCGTATTTTTTGGTACTTATGTATAGTTAAATGAATTATATAATTTAAATCACAATAACCATTAATATTAAATAATATTAGAAGGTACTGTTATCTGTTTTAAAATTATATTGACTTTAATCACTATGTAATTGATTCTATTAGAATAAGTAATTATTGTTATTTAATTATATGATGAAATGTTATGCTATTATAATTCATGTTATTAAAATTAGACTTCTTAAAGTTAAAATAAGAATATTTTGCATGATAATGTTTAGCTAAAAGTGCCAGCTCTTAATGTAATCTATGTATTAAACATCTTTTGTACCACTTTTATAGCAAATAAATAATTGATTGATTGATTATATTATGATGATACTATAGATACATAATAATATGAAACTGTGGCAATACAGTAATTGTAACTAGACTAATCGAAACAAATAATTTTAGGAATAATTTGCATAATATTAGCCTTTAAATTTTACGTAAATTGCCGGCTATACTAATTTATAATATATTTATTTATTTAGCTACTTATTTATATATTTTTATTAACTTATGACTCTCAAAATAATTTGGTATATCTAGTGAATGGGTCATCACGTTACTTTTAATCTTTTTGCGGTAGATATGATATGACACGACAACTTTAAAACTATAAACGATAATAATTAAAGAACACTAAATAAAAAAAAAAAAATATCCAACAGTTTTTTTATTTAGCTATAGGTACCCGCTGTCACTCATACAGTAAACACGAATCTAACGACATCTTTCAAGCTAAAGTCCATCAAGCCCTTCTGGCTGAAGAGCATGCTAAGCGAATATACATATTCTTGAAAAACATAACCCTCCTTCTGGCACAGTCGGGTAAAAATACAGTTACAAGACAAGTTTGTACCTAGACAATTTCGTTTAACGCATAAACTTTTTTCTTCAAATGAGCTCTCGGCGGCACTCGTAAATTTAATTTAAATAGACACTAGTATCTATCGATTCGTAATGACCACCTGCAAAGCTTAACGATAAAGCTTATTGTGAGATAGTACTCTGGTTGAGGAAAAGTAAATGCCGAGAGTGAAAGTATGAAAGTTTACCTTCTAACCCTGACTGCTTAATTACATTCTATTAGCATATTCTGTAATTATAAACTGTCTGTCACTATACATCTTAATGTGCAGTTGTGTGAGAACAAAAAATAAGATGTTTTTGGTTTATTAAAGGCCTTACTTAGTGATTAAGACAATAATCAGCATTGGTCCCTCATCAGCAGAGCTTCCGTGTTTTTTTTTTTACTGTAATTTTTTGGTATAAACGTCTTTTACCTACATAAGCCAATATTGATTTTGTCAAAGCTACTGGTAGATTTTTCAATATTCATCGTTTGAATGACCTCAAGTTGATAGTTGGACAATTAAAGTACACTACAATACAAGTACAATACACTACAGTACAATACAAGCACATTTTTTTTATCGTCAGCATCATTTTGATGAACTGGGAAGATTTAGGCTGTCTCTACTCTACATCTTTTTCATGGGTAAATAAAATCATTTTTCCTGTCAAATTGAAGCCTGTAGCGGTATTTCGTAGACCGATCACGAGTGGCTCTGGGCATATCACGAAGAATCTGATCTCTGATGGCACCTCTTATTAACTACCGAGTTTTTATGGGGCAAACTTGTAAAAGGTTCGGTGGATTTAAAATGCAAATGTAAAGACGTTTTGACAATTATTATTTAGTATTTTATAGGTTTGGTAAAGCCCATTAGGTACAGGAAATCTGGGTAGGTATATGATTAACTGTTTATACAACTACTAGCCATCCGCCCCGGCTTCGCACGGGTACAACGCTGATACTAAAAGTATTTAATTGGATAAGGAATGATACTGGATCGTATAACATAGCTTGGTAATAGCTGTTTAGTGCAGCATATATTATTATTATTAGGATCCAATTACACGTCCAATAATAAACACTTCCAGTTAAACGTATTTGGCTTTATTCACACGTAGATAATTTAATATACAGTATATTATACATAACTAGGTACCTACAGAGATCTTACCTCTAGGGGCCTCCCTAGGGGACTAATATTAATACCTAAGTTAGGCATCAACGTCAATGTCATCTTTGACACAACGTTGTCTTAAAGCTAATACATAAATGACACAGCATTATGTAACAATAGCCTATGTATATTTTTTTTGTAATATGTAAAAGATAAAAATGGTTACTGTGGGTTATGGAGATAAACATAATATGCTGTCGCGGACTTTTTTATTCATCTTTTTAAGATAATTTACTATTCCATAGTACATAATTTTGATCTATCCCGTAAGGTTTAGCCAGCGTTTGCAATGTAAGCGCAGAAAAATATGTTTGTTACGACATCACATTACAAATCTTTAAATTTCTCGGCTTTTCTCTGCTATAATATGCGTGTATTATGTATATTAACGTTCCTCTTGAATCACTCTATTAAAAAAAAACCGCATCAAAATCCGTTGCGTAGTTTTAAAGATCTAAGCATACATGTATACTGTATAGGGACAGAGACGCGACTTTGTTTTATACTATGTAGTGATGTGCAGGCAACAAAAGATTGAAATTCAATCAGCTGAGATGACAAAGGCCTCAGCGGTGAGTAACCTTGTAATGAATAGTTTTTTTTTAGATTTTTTTCTGCATTAACGTATATTTATTAAAGCAGAAGGTCCCTACATTTTCTGTATTTCATTTCACCGAAGCCTCATTTCTATCGTGTATTAAAAATCTTTTCTTTTCTTTGAACCTAATCACTCACCCATTGCACTTCGGTATTCCGAGACGCCGCTGCATCACTCCAGCTGAGCTCGTACCCCACATGGCTAACAACGTAAATATTTGTTATTGCTATTAGACAGATATCAATGCGCACAATCTTCTAACCAGCAGGTGCCTAAACGTCAGGTTTGAGAATACACCCTATCTATTACGTCTGGAACGCAATAATTTATCATCCAAATAACGGACGATAATTAAAAAAAATTATACCCCATAAATTTCCGTGTTCAAATTAATGATGCAAACTTAATTTTTAAGAATCCGTAGAACAAAGAATTGGTAACGACCACCATATGACGTCTTTTCTTTTGCCAGTCCGCTACGTGAGAGGTGTATCGTAGACAAAACATTGCTGGTTTTCTCGTGATGTTTAGTAGGAGCTCAAAAGGTAGGCCGCAATGGACGGAGTCATATTTTTTCAAGCATTAGTTTGCGGCTTTGATGCTTTATCGCCACCAGCGATAATCAACCTTTCTATTTGTTTGAATAAGTAACTTTGAAATATTTTGTGCTGGTATGCAATTATAGGTTGCTAACATGCTATCTACATCTACATTATATATAAAATAATATTATAAAAAGGAAAGATTTGTATTTTTGTATGTAACGACTTAACTCGAAAAGTACTGGACCGATTTTAAAAATTATTTTTTCATTAGACAGGTACATTATCACTGAGTAACATCGGCTATAGAAAATCAATTGCTGATCGTTAGTCTCGCTAAGACTCGAGATCAGCTGAACTGATTCAGCTATTTTTGGTCTTGAAATATTCGTGGAAGTCCCTGGAAGGTTTACACGGTTTCCATGCTCAACGAAGTGGGCACGGGTCAGCTAGGGGTATATATTGCGTTTCATGAATCTCGACAAGTCATATGTATTTTATGCCTTTTTTCACGCTGAGAAATGCATTTTTTGCATTCCGTGGGATTCCCTCTACGGATATGTAAATGTATAGACCCGCTGCGTCCGGAAGATAGTAAATAGACGCAACCCTACCCTCGGTACTACCAAAATTTGGAGGCACAAAACACAGCACAGGGACTATTAAACACCAGCGACTTTATAATATTAGTATAGATAGAAAGGGGCCTAGACTGGTGACATGAAACATCTTTACAATAGATTGCATATTACACAAATGTTGCATACCCCTGAGGCTACATCGTTTGCAAACAAAAACATTGTTTGCGGCGCGCATCAAATTTTTTCCAAAAACCAAAATTCCGAAATCCGCACTCGAGGCAGGTAGCCATCGAACACGGAATTTATTTGTATTTCGAACAATAGACACAAGCCTACCTGACACTAATTATAATAAGGTACAAGAAATATGACGACATATGGTTTGACGTCGGTTTTATTTGTGCTTAATATGCGGGGTTCAGTTTATTGTTTTTTTTTTATTTCCGACCACTTTGAAACTTTGTTGGTTTTAAACTATTTATCAATAGTTTATTTTTAAATTATTTGAGACTAACTGACCCGTGCCCACTTCGTTGAGCATGGAAACCGTGGAAACCTTCCCGGGACTTCCACGAATATATCAAGACCAAAAATAGTCGAATCAGTTCAGCTGATCTCGATTCTCGAGTTTTAGCGAGACTAACGAACAGCAATTGATTTTTATATACCCTATGTTATTTAGTATTAATGTAGCTTTCTAATATAAAAATAATTAATAAAATCGGCCCAGTACTTTTTGAGTTAAGTCGTTACATACAAAAATACAAATCTTTCCTATTTATAATATTAGTGTAGATTAACTAATATAAATCTTAATAGAGTACAATGTATAAGGTACCAGTATTCTGTAGCCCCGATACCTACTAATAGAAATAATAGTACCCATTACATTTACAGTATGTAAGTTACGATAAATGCTCCTTACTTTATTAAAAGCTCTACATTTCACTAACAAAATGCTCATTATTCGTTGCATATTACGCATAATGCATTTTAATATAATGAAAACCAGCTCATACACCATTATAATTATTATACAATGTTAAATACTGGTTTTACTCGTATGTTGGCCCACATTGCGATTATCTATACAAAATAATACACGTGTGTATGTTGTATAATGACGAACCCTACTTATTTAGTTAGTGGTTGAATTCATATTTGGCCATAGAGCATGCAAGTTGTAGAAGTGACGGTGTAATCGTAGATTCCTGAGCTTGCTTCCAAAATCTATCTTGCCTACTGTGATACTGTAGTGACAGTGACATTAGTGACAAGAATAATTACAGACCCATTTCGCTAGCAACAGTTATCTCGAAAATATTTGATAGTGTTCTGAATACGCAGCTAAGCCTATTCGTTAAACAACACGATAACCAATTTGGATTTAAATCTGGGTTATCGACTGAAAGCGCTGTGCTGTGTCTGAAGAGTACTGTATCCTACTATGCTAAGAGAGAGACGCCTGTCATCGCCTGCTTTCTAGACCTGTCTAGGGCCTTTGATCTAGTCTCGTATAGAGTGTTGTGGCAAAAACTTTCTACCTACGGCCTACCGAAAGAACTGATTAACATATTTAAGTATTGGTATGGTAACCAGGTGAATAGTGTGCGATGGCAGGGCGCGTTATCCCGAGCGTATGGTCTGGAGTGCGGGGTGAGACAGGGGGGGCTAACCTCACCAACCCTGTTCAACATTTATGTCAATGATCTGATACGTGAGCTCAGTGGCACCAGGGTCGGATGTCATATTGATGGAGTGTGTCTGAACAACATCAGTTATGCAGACGACATGGTGCTACTGAGTGCATCTGTGTGTGGTGTAAGAAAACTTATGTCTTTATGTGAGTCATATGCAAATCTGCATGGCTTAACTTATAATGTGAAGAAGAGTCAGATAATGGTCTTTGGGGTCGGAAGCAAGTGTCCCACTAATGTCCCAGTAGTCTCTATTAATAACGTCTCACTTGAACGAGTTTATAAGTTTAAATACTTGGGACATTGCTTGACACCTGATCTCAGGGATGATTGTGACATAGAGAGGGAGCGGAGAGCGCTGTCGGTACGAGCGAACATGCTCGCGCGTAGGTTCGCGCGTAGCTCACGCAACGTCAAGGTGACGTTATTCAGAGCGTTCTGCACGTCCTTTTATACGTGCAGTTTATGGGCTAATTATACCCAAAAATCATACAGTGCTCTCCGTGTCCAATTTAACAACGCGTTCAGGTTGCTGCTGGGGCTGCCTCGGCGCTGCAGCGCGTCAGGTATGTTTGCGGAGGCGCGTGTAGACTGCTTTTACGCGACCATGAGAAAAAGGTGCGCATCCCTAGTGCGCAGGGTGAGAGGCAGCACCAATAGCTTACTGGACATGTTCGCTAGTAGACTGGACTGTCCCTATGTGAACCGCTGTGGCGCTGTGTCGCACGGTATATTATATGTAATGTAAATGTTTTGTAAATGTAAAATAATGTATTACTAACACTAGTTTATTAAGATTACTGTAACTAACATCTGGGCCTAAGTTGTCTGAAAATAAAGAATTATTATTATTATTATTAAAAACGCAGTTATAAACTAGCTGTTCTCGCGACTTCGTTCGCGTGGCTTTGAGTTAATCCGTTTATGCAGCGCACGCAATGAAAGTGCCCAAAGTAATTAATTTTCCCCGTTTTTGCAACATTTCTCACTGACCCATCGCTCCTATTAGTTGCAGCGTAATGTTATATAGCCTAAAGCCTTTCTCTATAAATGGACTATCCAACAAAAAAATATTTTTTCAATTTGGACCAGTAGTTCCTGAGATTAGCGCGTTTAAACTCTTCCGCTTTATAATATTAGTACCTATAGATTGACAAATAGTCCCTAACATTTCATTTATGCAGGAAATATATATTATTGTTTTCTTTTACGGGAGTAAAGCTTCAAACATTAAGTGTTTTTATGAAAAAATTTTACGATATTATGATTTAAGGTTCTAATGCTGTAAAATGTATTTTTTTAAATCTGTGCAAAAAACTTAAATTAATATTACAGCCTGTAGGTATATGATAGTTCATATACCTACAGGTTGTAATATTAATGAGTGATAATACTTAAGGATGTGTGTGGATACCATTTATAGAGTTTACTGTGAAAGTACAAGCGCTGAAAGAGGTACTTCTTTTACTTATTGTATAGGCAAGTTTATGATTTCTCATAGAAACATGAAAGTCAACGCAACCAAAAATATGATTGCTCATTTATTTTACACCTCGTATAAGGGTGGGAATATATTATTGTTTTGGACCTTCCCGAGAAAATTCTGATAACCGAAAAAAAAATACAAATTAACATTAACAGAGTCCTGGCTGAGGCCAATAATCTTCCAATGGCCTATCTATCCTACTCTAATCTATGGCATTCTCATCAGGAACATAAAGTTACCGACTTTTTGTGCGTCCCTCACGCGTAAAAGCAGTTTCTGAGTCGCTAACTCGTATGGGATTATTGGAATTAGCCGCTTATTGCGTCCAAACCAATGAGCTGGAAGGAGCGTGTTTGTTACCGCAAATCTTTACAATTCCCGTTTGTAGGAAGTAGAATACCCGCTGGTCTTAAGTAGTTTGTTTAGATTTGTTACTAATTATTCAAGTGGAAAAACGCACATGGTTTATTTGAAAGATTTTAGCGACTATATTTGCGGTTTCAACTTATATTGTGGTTGAAGATTTGAACCCAATTTTTTTCATCAAAACTTGGAGTTCAAATCGGAACATTTCAACTCTTTATAACCTAGAAGGCCTTTAGGTAAACAAATCCATTTACCCGTGTGCTGAGTCAAAGTTTAGTACAATTTGTATGGCATCGAATTAGTTAGCTACTCTTGACCCGACTGCGGCGAAGCAAAAAGGCGGGTCATGATTTTGACATGTACGTATGTAATATGTATGTAAAGAAAATGGTGAAAAAAAGGACATTTGTTTCTCTGTAAATTACATAAGTACTTTTTTTTATTTACAGAGAAACAAATGGAAGTTTTATTGTAATTGAATTAAGTGTCCTATATGTATAACATATATGTTTCCTCATAGCTTCTAAACTAGTTATTTTAATTAGACAAATGAGGGTTCGTTGGAAGCCCCTTGCTCGTCCGCTAGTTATAGGCTACATGACGTCACATTAACATGGCCACAGCGCCCTCTAGGGGACATAAAGCAATGAAGAACAAAAATTTCTTGACGGTGATGTGTGGGGTACCAAATGAAAGAGATTTGTTAGCACATTTCAAATGAAATATTATTAGCTGCTGATAATTATAATTGCAAGAATTTATATGTTTTAGTAGCTGTTTTAGTTTTTTCAACTTTATCTTGTATTATTATGTTTCGATGCCATAAAGCCATGCCATAAAGTGGCAACGGGGCCCTGATTCGAAAACAAAATGTATGGTATTTGACATAAGCTTCGCTAAGTGGCGTATCAATTCATTTGTCATTTAGCGTAGGTAACTTATGACAAATCCATAGGTACATTTTGTTTTCGAACTTCGTAGGCGATAAACAGCGATGCCATCTTGAATCGGGGCCCTGGAAGCTGTCAAATTTTTTAGCGATCTATCTTTGTTGTTGAATCTTGCCATTTACCATTATAAAGGTTTTATTGCAACTTAAATACAAGTTATTCGCAGGATACTGCATTCTTCACAAACAAAAACAATAATTCAATAGAATGTTCTCATATTCAAAGAGAAAATAATTAGCATTCAATGCCTGTGACTATTATAAGCATTATGCGCGCTAAGTTAGCAGTGGATTATCAGTAAAATATCAATATGGCTTACTTTTCGTTTGAGCGTCATTGTTCAAAATTAATTTGCACTTAAAAATAAAAAAATAAACATAAAAATATCAAAAATTACACATGAATAAAGTGAAATCATTTTGTCTCTACATTATGTTAGTATTTCTATTCATGTTTGGGTATAAAACATATTTTTACAGTCATGCTAAGCGTACAGAGATAATATGATAATTTATATTTTTGTTACTATTTTCGTTGGAAAAAATGCGTTACCAAAAAGTCGGGCTCTTATTAGTAATTAGTTTAACCATAAGGTTCACAATTCCCTAGCATTATACCGGATTGCTGGTTAATATTACAAGATTAATGCTAGCATCACCTGATGATGAATAAAATTATAGAAGTATTTTTATAACTTTATGTGCTTTAAATGTAATTAAGGTTGCATTATAATAATAATAATAATATTTATACGCTTCACACCACGTCAATCTGGGCCCGTACTAAGTATCCGAAGAACTTGTGTTACACATACCAGACAACGGAAATATATTTAATACTTTTATATTATACCATATTTAATACACATCCATAACCCAGGAACATTGAAACCTTTCTTTTTCTCGGCGGGATTCGAACCCGCAACCCTCTCGGTCGAGCACCAACGCGCTGAACCACTGCGCTACTGAGGTCGCCGTTTTTTAATATAAAACATATCTTATCTAGATAAACTGCAATTATGAATCTGTTGAATACAGATTCGACTACTGTTTAAATTATCTTTATTTTCTTATCCAAGATAGATAGGCTATCGGAGCGTACTATTAGACGAAAATCAAATATGGCGTCATCAATGACAGACAGACAAACAAATCCCATTAGAATTAGATGCTCGTTATGCCCTCATTAGACTCCCTTGTGAATAATCAACTGTTCCCGCCGCTTCTGTGTAATTATTGTTTTTTCAAACATATCCGCTCTAGAGTCGAGTACGGTCGACAAAAAAATTTAATGATCCCATAAACTATTTGGAGTACAAGCTCGATAGTTTCGTTGTAAAGGTCGTACACAATTTATGAACTTCTTTTGTACTTTGTAATCAATGTGTTTTTTAATTTAATTTTGCAAGTATGCTTTTACCTTTTGACTGACTAAAAATCCTGCTAGGTATTATGAATGTGAAAGTTTGTGATTTTGGTATGGTACCTATGCTAGATTTAGGTTTTAGATTAAAAATAGTTATTAAATGGTGAATCCCGTACATACGGGATTCAGCTAGTTAATATATTAACCTTTTAAGACGAGATTATGTAGAAAATAATTACAAGAATTGAACTTCAGAAAAAAACGAAAACAGATATTTTTTTGGTTGACGCTACATTTTGATATGACAAGATAAGAAAGAAGTGAAAAGTATTAATTTAGTAAACTAAACAACAAATAGTAATTATTGTTTATATAAAAAGTACACTGTTTTCAACGCTTAGGCATTTGAACACATATTCTTGTGCATTTTATATTATTAATATGAAAGTTTATTATAATTTAACGTTTCTATTCATTAATATTGTATATTAATAGTAATGTCTATGGACGCTTCACACCACGTCAATCTGACCCGACTCCGTGCTAACTGCTAAGTATCCCAAGAACATGTGTTACAGGTACCAGACAACGGAAATATGATTAATGCTTTTATACTATGAACATTACACGTATTTTCTTTAATTATTTTCTATTTAAAGAACTTTTTTCACAACTTCAATATGTCAGTCCCAACATAACTTTTACATTATGTACTATCTACGCTACGTTTACTATTCAATGAGAATAACATTTTTCTGCAATAATAATTGAGGTACACGTATTTAAAAAAAAATATTTTATTAAACGCAAATTTCACACACATGCATGACCCAGGAACGTAGAAAGTTTTTGTAGTCGTTCGGCGGGATTCAAACCCGCGACCTCCGGCTTGAGCACCGACTCAACTCAACCACTGCGCTACAGAGGTCGTCAAATTGAATTGATTGGCAAAATTTGCATGACCTATCAAACATTAAAGCAAACAAACTTTCACGGTTTTATTAATTTCAACTGATTTAAACTACTGAGATAAGATGTAAGATCGTAGATAATTAATTAATTATATTTAACTAGATATGATAAAGATGATAATGAGTTTCTGAGCTATCAAAGAAAGTTAATAATTAATTAAGATTTCAATTAAACCTTCAAATTACTTAAAATTTTGAGTCGAGGTTATCTGTTTAATAAGAGACCGCATCTTAATTATGTTGATTTAATGCCACTTTAGATTTGGCGAGTTTAATAAAGTATCGCATTTAATACAGGCAATTTTAATACAATTTATAATTAATGTGGGATCCCACAAATGATTTTATTCAATGTAAAACAAATGTAAACAAATTTCACAGGGCTGAAATGCTACCAATTTCAATACCATTTATTCACTTACACCGTACATAATATACATTTGATAGAACATATTATATTTTTTGTTTACTTTTATATCACATTGATTCAGGACGGATAACGATAGATTTATGAACTGAATCTCTTGTCTATCTTAGACAGGAGGCTACAGCTTGTAAAACGAAGCGGAAAGTCTGCCATTCTTTTTAGGTTTTAGAAGGTTCATAAATAATTACTTTATGAAAAAAAGAAAAAAAGGAAAGTTTAAATAATAGATATTCAGAAAAAAAATGTTACTCTAGCGGCATTATCCAGAAAGTGAAAGGAGTCGTGTAGACTCCTATTTCTGTATACTACGACCTTTCTAGCGCAGTGTTTGAGGGCTTTGGTGCTCGAGCGGGAAGACGCGGGTTCGAATCCCGCCGAAAGAATAAAAAAAGTTTCCTGTGTTCCTGGGTCATGGACGTGTATTAATAAAATAAATATCTTAAATATGTGTTTAGTATAAAAGTATTAAAATATTATTTCCGATGCCGGATTGACGTGGTGTGAAGAGTCCATAGAGATTATATTATCAGATAATATATATCTAGTATGTTATTAAGGCCATGTTTCACCAAGCAATGTTAAAGTTAACGCCATGTTAAAATACCATGCCATCTCATTCATTGACAGGAAATACGAGAGGGATAACATGATATTTAACATGGCGTTAACGTTAACATTGCTTGGTGAAACACCCCCTTAGAATGTCATACTTAAGTTATACTTGTTTAAATAAATATGTATTCCTCAGGGCTCGAGTGTGATCCAAAATACTGCTTGGTTAAGGGCGTTTCACCAAGCAATGTTAAAGTTAACGCCATGTTAAATATCACGTTATCTCTCTCGTATTTCCTGTCAATGAATGAGATGGCATGGTAATTTAACATGACGTTAACATTAACATTGCTTGGTGAAACACGGCCTTAAGTCGTTTTCAGAACAAAATTGATAGCTTCAAAAACCCTGAAGAAATTTCATCAGATTTTTTTTGATACAACACTGATGTAACGTAATTTGTAACATAAATTTGTATAATTGTTATTAACCGTTATTGCCATTGATTAACCAGTTAGTTAAACCAACAATTAGTGAATAGTAAAAGTAAAGGTTACTATGCTGACGTAATTTTATTGATATTTGATCGAAACCGCGAAATCATGGACAGTTGGAAATAATAATAATTGTTAACAAATATGTGTTTTAGAATATTTTTATTAGTTAAAATATTATAGTATACCCTAGCTCCTGTAAATATGATAATCCAGATTACGTTTAGGTACATCTGGTACATATCCGTGGGGCTATATAAATATTATAGATATATAATGTATTTAAAATGTTAACTACTTAGTTACATATAAGATTATGTATTGTGAGGAGAAATAAATAAATGAATTGAAAAAAAATATATCCGTGGGGTTCCAGAGAAAGAACAGCACCTCCCATCAACGATCTTCTCGGTGGGTGTTGTGACCGGCAACAGAGACAATATCCGGAAATAGGCATCTAAAAACTGCGCTAGCCAACCCACCTGCCAAGCGTGGAGAAAAATAGTCAAACCGCCATGAAACTCTTTGGTGGCTTGTGTCTAGTTCTGGCTGCCAGCCGTCCGGTTTTCCCCGGATTTGTCCTAGTTTGAAAGCCGTCCGGGGAGCGTCCGGGCGGGGTTTAAGTCGTAGTCCGGGTAAAACCCGGACTAAATCTTGCCCGTGCCCCCAAAGTTTTAATCAAGATGTAAGAAAATGAATAAAGTATTGAAATGTCCGGGGTAAAAGCTCCAAAATCCGGGGAAATTACGATTCCGGTCCTAGGAGGCAAGTTTTAGAGATGGCAGCCCTACTTGTGTCCATCAGTTGACGTAATATAGAAAAAAATAAAATTCACTTAACTATATCTTTGACCGTCGTGGACTTCGTCCATAGGTTCATATGTTCTTCAATATACATTATGCCTACATACTACTTAGTAGCTTATTTTTTTTTATATTTTATTGTTTTAGGAGTTGCACGACTACACACACAAGAATTCTGGACTCCTTTGAATTAGGCGAGGCCAGAAGACTATTACATAATCCCACATCCCTTGAGCCCCCATGGCCTAGGCCACGACGGTGGGCTTGGCCCCGATCACATTCCATAAAACTATGTTGCAATGTCTAGTAACTTTTTCCTGAAGTATGTTTGGTTGTCGGTCACACGCAAAAGTTCTTTTATAAATACGAACATAAAATTATTCAAATTGCATTTCACTTGGAATACCTTATAAATAATTATTTATTTCATTAATTACTCACTTATACTAATAACTTTAGAAGCCTTAAATTATCTTAATACAGACCTTAATTTGTTTAGGATGACGTTAGGGACTAAAATCTTTTAGACTTTTTGCTTAAATCTTCGATCATTTATTAACAGTCAGATACACTTAAAATATTTAAAACATTTTGAACATTATCTTAAGAATTTGAAATTAAAGAAATAAAAGCAGATAAAGATTTTAAAACTAAATAAATTCTAAATTTAAAGTCCCGATGTTGATATCGCGGTAAATTATCATAACTTCAATGTTATGATTGGCTTACAATTTAATACCACTTTCGTTATCTTCATTGGCTAAATATTTATATTCTGCCATTAAAAGATTTATACTTTTAGCCAATAATAGCTTTGATAATGATAACTTAAAACTAAATATAAAATTAACATTCAATACAGACTACTTCGGAGTATACGCGCATTCCGGAAAGCGACATTTTCAAAATAGTGATTCAATATTTACTACACATAAAGAAAGATACTCGTTTAATTCCTAGAGAACATCTCGAAATTTGACATCTTGAAATGATACTTTTATTTTCCTGTATATAGTGAATAAAGTTATATAAAGCTATGTAAGTGTGAGAAATTTCATACTACTCCGTCCGCGCAATTCTCGTAAAATGGTATACGCAGTACGCACCTCATAGTTGTTGCTTTACGTAAAACATAGATATCATCAGGCGATCCTTTTTCATTAAAAACATGCTTCTTATAATGACTACAGCCGAAACTTTTTCATATTTTCATTGATATTAAACCTCCATATTGCATTAGTGATTTTAATAGCTTTGGGGTTCATAATGCTCACAAATCATGGGAGATACGCCCATGGACGCACCCATGACCCATCACAGTAGGGCTAAAGATGGTGAAACTGAAAATAATCACCACCATGTGTTTGTGGGGTTCATAAATTTAAAAATACAAATTCGTGTACATATTAAAGATTTTATCATTTGAAAACTGCTTCTATACTATGCTCTGTACTGACGTACAAACATTTTTATATTCTATGTACTTTATTATCAGTATCTTAAATAGTCTATACTGCATATTCAAAAAAATTTAAAGCGCCATATTTAAAAATTATGGCCCACAATGTTCTTTATTTGAATGATTGAATACTGTTGACATTATTTTAACAACATGAAGTAATGTAATATTGTTACAAGTTTATTTCTATTGTAATTTAAATTACATTGGACAAATATATCGCTTTACACATAATATATCTTTCCCTCCCTACTGTGACCCCTGCTGGTACAACTTTACAAGACAATTTTGTTAACATATTCTGTATTTATATCAATGAAAGATAGAGTTTGTGTTGTACAACTATCCAATTATACCTCATTCAATATTTTATTTATAAATAATGATCTGTCAATTAATTTGTATTGTGATGTTATGTAGGTATTCTGTGCGGCATTTTCATAACTTTTCACTACATAGTATAAAACAAAGTCGCCTTTTCTGTCCCTATATCCCTATGTGCGCTTAAATCTTTAAAACTACGCAACGGATTTTGATGCGGTTTTTTCCAGTAGATAGAGTGATTCAAGAGGAAGGTTTATATGTATAATACATGCATAATATACTAAGGCAATATTGCTAATTTTAGAGGTTTCTAACGTGATGTCGTAAATTAACCTATTTTAGCAAAAACGCTGCCTAAACCCTACGAGTTTGATCAAATGAATGTACTACAGTATTGTACACCATAAAAAGGTCTACAAAAAAGTCCGCGATGTTATATGTTTATCTTTTAGGGATAACCCACATTAACCATTTTTATTGTTTACTTTTTACGTGAAAAAATGGCTTATTTACGAAGCTATTTTAAGCAATACGGCATTAATCCTTATCGAATTAAGTACCTTAAATACAGTGTGCAATTAATATAGATCAATATGGTTCCTTACAGCATGTAAATTAAACAAATATTTTCGGAGATATTACAAATTTAAAATTTGCGTTTGCGGCGGGCGGTACCGGCCGGACGGGGCAGTGCGGGGAGGCATATAAATAGCGCGAATTGTATGAATTTAGATATTCCAAAGATAGCAGGAAATCTTCATAGTAAGTATAGGGAAAGAGGAATTGTTTTACTCCAAATTTAATGCGTGCAGGCCAAGGGCAGTAATGAATGAATCAAAAATACTGGATCGATTTTAATCATGTTTTCATTGAGTGACATAGGCATATATATTTTATGCCCGTGCAAAGTCGGAGCGGGCCGCTATGTTTTTATATACAAAGTTTTTCTGTAGTGTATTTAATTTAGTATCAACATTGCACCCGTGCGAAGCCGGGGCGGGTCGCTAGTATACTATAAGACTATTAAACCGATTGATCGTAACTTATATAAAAAAAGATATTATGTTACTAGCACATCTATGTTCTCGTTGAACCATTGTGCACACCCATGGAGTATGAATTTGAAAAATATTTTAACTGACGTATCTACGTCACAACGCATTTGCGTGCTAAAATTTATTTCTCGTGCCTTCGTACTTCCATGATTACTATCAATATGTTTCGAACTATAACAAATTAAACGAAACCACCTTTTTTTTCTTCTGATTAATTTCGTTGTGGGTTCCAAGACAGATTTAGCTTGTCCCTCGGGCACTCCTGAGATCATATCAAAGGGTTTGTCGTGGTTGGTTACCGCTGTCGATCCTGGCTCACAGGAGTTCCAATGGTGGGAATGTGAGGTGGGCCAAAGCCCGTTAAAAATACCAAACCACTGTTTAAGTATTTAGTTTAATGGGTTATAAATTATTTTCGCGTACTCAAAAAAGTGGGCCACATTAATCCATCGCCATCTACGAATAGCTCCGTAACGTTAAGTACAGTAATGATAAACGGTGTTTGTCTATCGCGTGGGCGAAAATTAACGAAGATCGGTGACTTTGAATGTGAAATTGATTAACACTGACAAGACGATATTTATACGAGTCTTCATCATCAGGTGACTCTGATAGTGTTCAAACAACAAGATACAATATCTTATTCACAAACTGTTACTGCGTGGCGGTTGTCAGAGTGACAAGGACAGTATGTGTCTTGAACGCCACTTCATCTGATGAAATAATACGCACTTTTAGATAGCTTTAGCGAGTCCTCTTATTTATAGGCTATCTCCGTCATTCCTTGGCGAAATGACAAGCACAGCAGTTTTGTCAGGTAAGCGTCTCACTGGGCTTCGACAGTGAAGGAAGAGAGAGTGCTTATGTTTATTGAGCACACACTAGGGCACTATGATAAGAACTCCTGCGTAGCCGTCACCAGAATATAATTTAAACTTGTCAAAAATTTCGAAATATGTTTGCAACACATGCTGAGTGGCCCCCAATTTGGTAATATTTAATGTTTTGTATAATATGCTATTTTTATGTTGTTTTTATATTATTTTACCAAATAAATTTTCTTTTCTTTCTTTCAAATAAACATTCATTGCAAGAAACGTCTAATTCACACAAAAAACGAAAACGCATTACACAAAACCGATAACTTTTTCGATTACGGCCCATTCTCCTTTTGCAATTAACGAAATATGGCATACAAATGATATTTGGCTCAAAAGGCATCCGACGAAAAACAAAAAAGCCAATATCAATGTATGGGCGGGGTAGCGTATTCAGGGGGAGGGTATATCTCGAAATTAGTCGAAGAATGTTCTGGTAATTTGGGTGCCTCGTGGGCGGACCTTTTGTCTTTGGGAAATGTCAATCCGTTATATTTATTAGTGGTATTAAGCGTATGTGTGTATGTGTTAATGTGATTGGATATACCTATCTGAATGTCTCGAGACATTCACAAAATCGTTTTTTTTTTAATTTTTTATTTTAGTGTCATAAAAAAAATCGAGAAACAAATTATAATGAGTCGCTACCTACTAAATTTTTAACTTAATATTAATAGGAAAAACTAGCAACTTAAGGGCGCTCATTCACCAAGCAATGTTAATGTTAATCCTTCGTTAAATATCATCTTGTTCCTCTCGTTATCCCTATCAATGAATAAGAAGGCATGGTATTTGAACCAGCCGTATGAACGGCTAACTAACTAACGGCTACCCCAGCGTTGGTCAAATAGGGACTAAATCTAGTGTTGTAACTAAAAACGTTAAACTTTAAATATTAAACCAAAAAAAGTTTGCTAT
Organism: Celastrina argiolus; assembly: GCA_905187575.2. Lineage (NCBI taxonomy): Eukaryota > Metazoa > Arthropoda > Insecta > Lepidoptera > Lycaenidae > Celastrina > Celastrina argiolus. The sequence goes on from LR994589.1 coordinate 12,564,667, forward strand.
CACTAGTTAAAAATTCGAATTTTTAACTAGTAAATTTACTTTTTAGGTTAAGACCTACTTTTTAAATTTTGATTTTGCCCTAGACTGTCATACAAATATGATTTTGAGACCGACATTTTTATGTTTTAATTTTTATCGTACAAAAAGTTAGGATACAAAATTTATGACGTGGCTGGGCACCCTTAAGTCTACTGTTTTTTGGTATTATATTTAAAGTTTAACGTTTTTAGTTACAACACTAGATTTAGTCCTGATTTCACCAACGTACTCGTATTATAGTGATAACGGTTTGTTAAAATACCATGCCATCTCATTCATTGATAGGAATTACGAGAGGAACAACATGATATTTAACGAAGGATTAACTTTAACATTGCTTGGTGAAACACGCCCTTAAGCTACTAGTTTTTCCTATTAATATTAAATTAAATGTTTAGTGGGTAACTCATTACAAGTTATTGCACGATTTTTTTTATGACAATAAAATTCAAAATAAAAAAAAAACGACTATACAAAGTCTACTTACTCTTTACGAGGCTTTTGTAAGTCTCACACTTTTGAGTCGACTATAATTTTTGTAATCGAGCGTTTTGAATGTTCATGCTTCACTTTCATGTTAAATTTACTTATATAAAATACATTCCTACGTAGAGTTACTTATTTTTCCACTTTAATTAAAATATTCGCTATTACACCGATTTAGACTAAGCCTTACACCTTTTTTGGTCGAAACTGGCCGCGTAAAATAAATTAGTGATAATACTTTAGGGTGTATAATGTGTATGTGCCTCAAATGTAGAGTATACTGTGAAAGTACTCGTAGCAGCGCTAAAGACTTACTTTTGACTTTCATGTTTGTATGAGAAATGCCTCAACATCACAAATTTTTCCATACAATAATTTTAAAAAGTACCTCTTTCATTGCTGGTACTTTCACAGTAAACTCTATGTACGGGATCCATACACACCCTAAAGTATTGTGATGTTATATGTGTGATGATAAAGTGATAACACTTTTTATTATTACATATAGCCTGTACATAACAAAAAAATATAAAATGTCCAGTAAAGTGGAACAGTGCAAGTACTTCTAAATTATCGCTGTGTAAACCCTTACACATCTCGCCCTTTCTTGTACCTATAGCACAATGTTTAAGTCATGTCATGCGCAAATAAAAAAACCTGCGATTTATAAGAGTCAGGCATGAGGTGCGTCGTGCCAGCTAACACAGGCGGGACGTGTAATGTCCTGTGCGACATATTACACAAACAACTATGTACAAAAAACAGGCCAAGGGCGAGTCAGACTCGTGTCAAAGGGTTCCGTATGTATAACAATATAATAATAATGTAATAAAAAAATAATATCTATAGACGCTTCACACCACGTTAATCTAGCCCCGTGCTAAGTATCCGAAGAACTTGTGTTACAGGTACCTGACAACGGAAATATATTGAATACTTTTATACTATACACATATTTAAGATTTTTATTGTACTATACACAAATTTAATACACATCCATGACCCATGAACATTGAAAACTTTTTGTTCCCTCTGCGGGATTCGATCCGGCAACCTCTCGCTCAGTGCTCACCCATATAAATTGTAGTTGACTTGCTCACGGTGAGCAGTAACAATAATTCGCACTTTGCACACTATGAAAATTTCATCAGTCTAGGTATCACGCAAAAAGACACATCCTGGTGACAGACAGACAGCGAAGCAGACAAATCCCGTTTTTAGTATGGAACCTGAAAATGTATTGTAAACACAAACACAAAAAAACAGACTGAATTGAGAACCTCCCCCTTTTTTTGAAGTCGGTTAAAGAGACAGCAACATGAAATTTAGTATCCGTGTTATTAACGTTTTTTATTAATAATAATAGCACGTAACAAATATACAACTTCTAAAATGTTACTCGTACCGTTTAAAACCAGAGTAATACATTAATTGTAGAAAAAAAAACTTAGCTTACATAATATCATAAAACGTAATTTTATATTCCCTTAAAAACTTACGAATAAAGCCCCTTGTTTGTATAATACCACTATAATAACTGTGGTATTTAGACTGTTCAACACGATAATTTGTCAAACGCTCTATTTTTCTACAATACAAAAATATTATCTTTATTCTGTTTTATAGAATACTAAAGTTAATTCTTCGCTTCTAAAAATATTAAGATTTTTTTAAAGTTCTTTTAAAATATATAGGTTAATAAAGTTGTGCGGTATATTTTATCCAAAGATTGCCGCAAACTATTTTGGAAAAGTAAATAATACAATTTATGTATTTCAATTATTAGATAGACAGTTAAAAATTCAAGATGTTCAAATGTTTTAAGCATTTGAACATCTTGTTCCTTGCCCCTTTTCTTACAGCTGAGTCTAAAGAAGTGAAATCGTTCTCTGATCTCAGGTCTCCCAAAAATCGTATCGGACGGTGTAAAACGTTATAACAGCCTTTATGATGGTTATGCTCGTAAACCTCTGTACAGCACTTAAAGCATCGTAGATATAAGCTTTGTTTTGGATAAGATAAGCGACTGTTATTTTGACTCTGGTATGTTAATTACTTTACTGTGATTTAAATGTTAAAAATACTAGGATAAACAACGTCCTAATGACACTTAACAATTAAGTAACACACCGCATTAGGAAATTAAGGATTTAAACTAATTTATAACAGTTGGTTTTAGTGCACTATTATTTTATTATTATTTATATAGCCTCAATGTTGCTTAAAATAAATTTGAGAATAAGATAGTCAGAAAATATTATTTTTTATGTTCAATATTAATCTAATCAGCATGTACCTAATGCTTGCTAAAATTTAACAAAAATCATAAAATATTATTTATAATATTATGATGAAAATTTTAATAGAAATTCTATTTTTTTCATCAAAGTATTTTAAAAGGTTTGGAGAAATATAATTAAATTTAAAAACGATAAAAAGACTTTATGAGCTTTAGATTTCTGATAAATAGATAGGTTTTTATTGAGAATGCCCAGTATAATTATCACGTAAACAACTTAGGCTTAAAACGTTTGAAGTTACATGCTTGTTACTGATATAAAAGAATTAAGTATTTTAAATACTTCTTATATTAATTATTAGACAAATTTAATGGTTAGTCAATTATAAAACTTATTTTTAATTTTTATGATCGAAATTGCAATCATGATTCATCCAACGCTTCATAAAATTACTAGGGATGGGCCGAATGTGGCTTGAACCGAATACGAACTTCGGCCGAATATTCGGTAAAAATGAAAAATTCGGGCCGAAGTTTGACTGAACTTCGGTTAAATTTCGGCCGCACTTTTTCATGTTGTGACTTGTTTACGCACATCCTGAAAAATAGTTTAATTTTTGTTTTTTGATTAAGTGAGTGGAGATTTCTAAGACTTCATGAGAAAAAGGGCAGTAATGTTTTTTTTTTATTAAGTAACAAATATTTCTAAAGCTGGTTTTGTAAGTAGGAAGAGTGATTTGATTATGTATTTTGTTTGATTTAATAACCAAAGATTTTTGAGACTGGTAGTTTAAAAGGCCAATTTAAATTTTTTGTTTATCACGTATAACTTTTTCTAATTCAAATAAATGACTATGAATGAGTATATATCCGACTTATTTTATTTCAATGTTACTACAGAAATGTTTTTTTATTAATTTCTATTATGAAAGTTTAAGTATATTTAGTGCAGAATGTTCGGCATTTTAACCGAAATGCGGCCGAATGACGAAGTTCGGTTCAAGGAATGTAAAACTAATTTCGGCCCACCCCTAAAAATTACCTCTTTCTTGCAACAGAAGACATTTATTTTAGTGTTCCAAAAATTACAGTCACATAAATCCAAATAAAATATTGTTTCATTTTCATAACTGTAAATTATATTTTATGTAAAAATTGAATCGTAAAATGTTAAATGTGCGAATTGTATTATTTATGACTCGTATTTTAACGAAAGATATAAATGATAAAGTAATAAAAAGTTCATTTTAAATAACACGTTTTACCCAAAACTATTGAATACTAAGAAAGTATTACTAGAACTCTTTTTCTTTCTCCATTCAATACTGTAATTATTCTTTTACTTAAACGTTCAAAAGAACATTTCACCAATATTTTTCCAAAACGATGGTACATCTTTCGCTAGTTCTTTTAGTTTGTCGCCGGGTTAGTTCCCGAATCGGTAGTCAGTCTAATCATACGCTAAGCAGAGTAGAGTAGAGTAGGTATAAGATCTAAGTTTGGTCACAATGTAGGAAAATTCTAAACTAGTTAGTTTCTAACCTACTTTGAAATAAAATATTTTAGATTTTCAGACACAAGTTTTATTTCCCATCCTAGGCAATAACTTTCGAATTGAAGACACGAATCGATGAAGGTGATATGTCGCAAAAAAAATTACGCAGAAAATTGAGTTTAAACAGTAACTTAAACATTATAGTAGTAACATATTAAGTACATTGATTCTAGAGGCGGATCTTTAGATTAACGTACTTAATACTTTACGACGTATTCTAAAATGTTTAATTAGTGTCGGTTTGAACTCAATTTTCCCAAAATCACAATTTTGCTACATATCACCTTCATCCATTCATGTCTTCAATTGATTCCTTAATCCTTGTTCCATGTTTCGCTTATAATTTCGTCGTGTACAGACAGACAGACGAGTGACGAACAGCGCTGGTAAACTTATAAATACTCCCACTCGCGACCGCTACAAGGGTCAATTTTCACCTACATTTCAAATCGAGCATTTGCTAACAAATCCTTTTGGAAATAGTGTATACGGTAATGTGTAGTGCATTATAAAATATAGACCAGTCATCCCTCTGGACTAGGCCGATTATGTTGAGAGAATGCTGTAAGGGATATGTGAAATGTGAAACCGCCAGGCACACACAATTTAAAGAGTGGTTACTTCGCTCGGAGAATATAAATTATCCAATAACGGATGCAAAGGCCTTTTTGTAAAAATATCCCAATATATGATTAACCACTTTACTAATAACTATATTAAAATTTACCAGCACATTGTAGAATTTATATTTTTGTCTTATCTAAATCGTAAGAATAGACAGACAAGGACAAAACATTATATAGCTTAGGCCGTGTTTCACCAAGCAATGTTAAAGTTAACGCCATGTTAAAATACCATGCCATCTCATTCATTGACAGGAAATACGAGAATGATAACATGATATTTAACATGGTGTTAACTTTAACATTGCTTGGTGAAACACACCCTTAGTGTTAAAAAATATTTTATTACTATTAGGTGCATTGCAGTTTTTTTACTATGGTGAGAAAGCTAATAGATTAGTGGAATGTATCTGCGTTCTCTGATACAGTCTTAATTAAATCAAATAAGAATAAAAAATATTGAATGTTAATTATTTTTTTAGGCTATGAGGAGGGATACCGGCTTTTATCGTGCAACATGTAAGTAACTAGTATCAAAATTATTTATAAAAATAATATTGCACAGTTTACGAATATAAGAGTACGTAAGAAGTAACTTTTGAAACTTGAAAAAGTAATAAATATAATAATATGCTCATTGCTTACTTCTAAAGTAAAACTCACGAAGTTTTTCATGTTGTAGGTACCATAGTCAAGCGAATGTCGTGTACACAGGATGTAGTGCGACAACAATAGTCGAGGAGGCCGGACAGTCCGTCCGGTATTTTATGATCTAATAAACCGACGTTGTCCCCTCGACTATAAGTCTGTTCTTGTGAACTGCCTACGCTCATCAATGATTTTAACAAGAAACGCGAAAACTGAGTTTCTGTAATTTTCAGTAAAATTTTGTTTGGATTTATGGGACCGCGATAAGTTATATATACTTTTAATTCAATATGTTTTTACGCATTAGTATTTAATATAGAGTTTTATATATTTCCAAAGAAGCAGGGAGATAACCTAGTAACAAGCGATATTTCGCTGGATTTTTTGAGACCGTGTTACCACACAGTGCGCTTTAGTATTAGGAGTAGTATTTTTACTGAAATGAATTTTGTTACTAAAACTGTTTTATTGAGTACATGCAAATAATAGTATATAACTATTCAACGTACATTTGTTAGTTATTTTCACGTTCATAAATCAATACTGCAATTTCACGAAATATTCGAAATAAACAGCAAAATCAATCACAAGCTCTTGGCCTATTTAACAATTTTCAGTACATAAATTAGACCAAAAATATATTCTGCCTCGAAATACTGAACAAAATAATAGTTCAAGAGCCAAGTGACCCATTTGTAATTAATATTATTACTGAGCGCCTCCGTGGTCTAGTGGTTCTGAGCTTCACTCTCGACCGAGGAGGGGGTCGAGGAGAAGGTTGGAGGTCGAGGGTTCGATTCCCGCGTTGGAACCAACAAAAATTTTCTTTTCAAGTTTGGTTAGGACAATGCAGGCTATTCATCTGATTGTCTAACAAGAAAGATGATCCATACGTGGGATGGGCATGTAATTAGTAGGTCCTGCCCCTCTTCTCTTGCCAGTCGTATCGGTTTACCGTCCCAGCGGGTTATGAGAGTTAAAAAGAAGAGAGAGTGTCTTTGTGTATTGCGCACACACTTGGGCACTATAAAACGACTCCTGCTTAGCTGGCCTGGTTTCAATGAAATCGGCTACCGACACCGAAAACGGTGAGGGAAGCTATTATTACCGAGTTAATGCTAATAGTTTAAGAGTTATGACGTCATGTTCTGTCATGTCATCCTCAGATTAATAACTATAATAATTATTTGTAGGTACATTCTTATTCCAACGCTCAACCACATCACCCAAAGCCAAAAAGCCACATAAATCAAAATATTTTAATGACCCCATAAACCATCTCCATATAAAAGTAACCTGATGTAGTTTTATGATCATTGTGTAATTAAATTTATTTATAACATTAAAGAAGATTCTTTGTAATTAAAGAAAATAGCACTTCCCTCATAATTAGTTGAAAGATTTCTCGTTTATATATCGTTCGTTCTGCAGGGTTACTCAAGACGCAATCGAGAATCGAATCAGTTCGATCTCAACGGCTTATGGTGTTTTATTTCGTGGATTACTTTGAAACTAACCAGGATAAAGAAAATCGTTAGATCGTAACTTTTTGTACTACCGACCATATCAGACGACTGATAATCAAAATAAACTAACGTCAATTTATTCGGGAGTACGCGGCACGATCGAATCTGAATCAAAATCGAATCAGTTTGGAGAGTAAGGCCCCAGAAATCTACTTTTGTCTTTTTTTAGCCGTAGAATTTAACCTAGCCTATCTAGATCGGACCAGAGATAATTCAAAGAATTGAAAATAGAACTCTGGGGTAACGCAACAGAGTTTAAAACTCTTATCTTGAATTTATAACTTTATTTTATTACCTTACGGTTCTGTTTTCAATACTCTAAAAATTCTCCGGACCAGAAGTCCGTAAAATTGCCGATCTTCTTTCTTTTTTATTTTTTTTGTGTGGATATAAACTATAAACTTATGGAACTCACTAACAGCCTTGAAAGGTAACACCTTGGTAAATAACTTGTTGGAAAATATTTTAAAAATTTTAATAAATTCTCTGTGACATCAAATTATTATAATTTAATTAAAATAATATTCATAGAATGACGCACTTTACGTACTTACATATTATAAGTAACATGGTTTAGTAAAATGTATATACAGAAAAAAATAATGGAGATATTTAAATTCTATCCTTATAGTCCAATAGGTATTGCCTATTACCGATATAACAATGTTTGTATAGCAGAGGTCATGCCAGGTTCTGTAGGTACAAAAAACAATTTTTTGCCCTATCCGCTGTGCACACTGACATACCATATCCCACCAAAAACATTTTAATGTAAAAATGTTGTCAAGACGAGTCTACACAGCTTACCCTGTAAAAAAGTTATCAGATATCGTATAAAGCCAAGCTCTACAATACACCTTAATCAAAATCTATCAAAAAGTGGTTAGATCTCATGTAGAACCTAAATTCTTGATCTATGCGCCCTTACTTCAGCAGGCTTAACTTCACTTACGCTACATTGCAGTTAAAACGTGATGCTTGGCCGTTTTATTTAGCACACGATTAATGAATTCGTATGACATATTCGTAACGGTAGCAAAACGGTCAAGTATCACGTTTTAACTGCTATATAGCGTAAGTGAAGTTAAGCCTGGTGAAGTAAGGGCGCATAGATCAAGAATTTAGGTTCTACATGAGATCTAACCACTTTTTGATAGATTTTGATTAAGGTGTATTGTAGAGCTTGGCTTTATACGATATCTGATAACTTTTTTACAGGGTAAGCTGTGTAGACTCGTCTTGACAACATTTTTACATTAAAATGTTTTTGGTGGGATTTCATTTATTTTTGTAAGCTGGTTAATGGACTTTTTTTAATTTAAAGATAACTTATTTTGACCCCGGGCCTTTTCTTACGGAAAATAGAACAGTCAGCGCCTTAGCATAGTGACCCCTAGTGACGTCGACTGATGTCACCGTCAATATTATACCGTGTATAAACTTTCACCGCAATTTTTAAGAGGCCAATTTTCAAATAAATGTCTCGTCCATATTTCTTTATTTGTTATATTATTATATTATAATATAATAAATATAAATTATAAAATATACATTATTTTATTGCTGGAGTGAAACTTCTTATTTGGATATCCTAGGATGCCACGAGTATTTCGAGTAATTCAACACTAATAATTCGAGTATTTGAGAATTACTTATATGTATACGAGGGAGATTGCCTTTAATAAAGCATGTTGATTCTTATTATACAGTAAGTCTATAATAATATCGTATGTAGACGACGGTCACTGCCATCTGTTGGTCACTAGAGGTACTAATTCTTGTACGGCTCTTATAAACATATATTATCCCACCAAAAACATTTTAATGTAAAAATGTTGTCAAGACGAGCCTACACAGCTTACCCTGTGAAAAAGTTATCAGATATCGTATAAAGCCAAGCTCTACACTACACCTTAATCAAAATCTATCAAAAAGTGGTTAGATCTCATGTAGAACCAAAATTCTTGATCTATGTGCCCTTACTTCACCAGGCTTAACTTCACTTACGCTACATTGCAGTTAAAACGTGATGCTTGGCCGTTTTATTTAGCACACGATTAATGAATTCGTATGAAATATTCGTAACGGTAGCAAAACGGTCAAGTATCACGATTTAACTGCTATATAGCGTAAGTGAAGTTAAGCCTGGTGAAGTAAGGGCACATAGATCAAGAATTTTGGTTCTACATGAGATCTAACCACTTTTTGATAGATTTTGATTAAGGTGTAGTGTAGAGCTTGGCTTTATACGATATCTGATAACTTTTTCACAGGGTAAGCTGTGTAGGCTCGTCTTGACAACATTTTTACATTAAAATGTTTTTGGTGGGATTTCATTTATTTTTGTAAGCTGGTTAATGGACTTTTTTTTAATTTAAAGATAACCTATTTTGACCCCGGGCCTTTACTCACGGAAAATAGAACAGTCAGCGCCTAAGCATAGTGACGCCTAGTGACGTCGACTGATGTCACCGTCAATATTATACCGTGTATAAACTTTCACCGCAATTTTTAAGAGGTAGAGGCGGATTTTCAAATAAATGTCTCGTCCATATTTCTTTATTTGTTATATTATTATATTATAATATAATAATATTTGTTATATTATTATATTATAATATAATAAATATACATTATTTTATTGCTGGAGTGAACTTCTTATTTGGATATCCTAGGATGCCACTAGTATAAATTCAACACTAATAATTCGAGAGTTTGAGAATTACTTATATATACGAGGGAGATTGCCTTTAATAAAGCACGTTGATACTTATTAAAATAATGCAGTAAGTCTATAATAATATCGTATGTAGACGACGGTCACCGCCATCTGTTGGTCACTAGAGGTACTAACTCTTATAAACATATTATATAAAATATGCTAACTGCATACACCTAAGTGCAACTTAGCATTTTTGAAGGAAAAAAATGTATTTATTTTATTTTTGAAAAATAGCTTTAAGGTTTTCTTTTGATTATGGCCATCTTTAAACGTCATGACGTGACGTGTTAAAAATCATGTTATCATCATATTATAATAGTCATAAGATTAAACACCAAAATTATTTATACATTGATCGTGTAATATTTTCGTTTATTGTTATCATTATAACGTTACCGACTGTTAAATGTATTGGTAAATGTGTGTTTAGATGTTTCACAGTTCCAAACATAGATTGCGCTGTAAGCCACCTACATCGCGCTATCGATGTGTCGAACGGTTTTTACATAAGATTCCCTCTAAACATAGTAATTACGGATCGTCCTGGCTTCCGTCGCGCGCGCACGTCGATCCCGCGTTCGTCCGTCGCGATCGTGACGCGTCCGTGCCGACCACCCTTGGAGCAGTTCCGGAACCTCCTGATGGCGTCCGGCAATCCGTGCTTGGTTCATTCGAACCGGGCGCGGATTGCCGCCTTGCCGGGGAGACGAACTGCCCTCCCGCCCCGCTACATCAACGTAGCGTTGTGGTCACGGGAGGCCAGCTCCACCTAGCGTCTTCGCCTGGTGCCACACCGCCGTGCCGTCGCCCCGACCACGGCCTGTCGTGTCCCGTGGCCGCCCTGCTACCACCTGCGACACCACCCGCCTGTACCGTGCCTAGCTGCGATGGAGTGGACACCGTTCGCGCCGGGCCCCCGTCGGCATTCTCGTGGGGGGGTTGTGGTAGCCCCCCACCCCAATGTCCGGCCGAGACCTGCGACGCGTCCCGGAACCCGCCCATCCAGCCGTGAAGTGCACGGACTCGCCGCAGCGCACACAGCGCTGCCTCCTGGCTTGCGCCCCATGCCGCAGCCACACACCACCGCCCTCAGGCACCCCGCCTGAGCCCGCCCAACACCCGGCAGACAAACCTGCCGCTCCTGCCGCCGAGGATCAATTTCCCGGCCACCGGTGAGCGCCCTGCCGCCGCCGTCAACACCGCAGACCACCCGGCCTGCACTACTGCACACCGCAGCCCACCACCACCTCACCACCACCAGTGCCAACACGGCACCACCGCTGCTGCCCGGCTCCGCTTCGCCGCTTGAGGCGGCCGAGCCCTCCACGTGCCCGCCTGACGTCAGGTGACTCGCCCTCGCTTGGGTTGAGCCGCGTCCGCCGGCCTCGCCGCGCCGTGCGAACTCGCCCCCCTGGGGAGGGGCTGATGCTTCCCGGCCCCGCCACGCTGGTGGACAACACTCCCCTGCCTGGGCTGACTCCCGGTCACGCCGCCGTGGACCCGCGAAGCCCCCTCGCCGCGTCGCGCAACGGTCCAGCAGCCTCGCCCGGATTAACATCCACACCCCGCTCCTTTTTGCTGCAGCGAAGGAGCCTTGCGACGGAGCCCCGCGCCTGCCTGTGGACATCCCTGCCACCAGAAGGTTCCCTGTAAGGGAAGGAACCTGGGAGATTGGCGGGGATCCTATGGCGGCCCCGGACGACGTCGCACCCCCCGTACGGTTGAGCGCCACCTGCCGCCCGCCGCCCGGCACCCGGGGAAGGCCGCCCGACGCGCGGGCGCGCACCCGGCGCTCCCTGCAACGCTCTCCGAGCGTCCACCATTTGGCATCCTTATGCCCCCTCCCCCCTTCATGGCTCCCGGAGCCCCCCCCACTCCCTGGATCGGCTGGGTCCGCGAGTCGGTTAAAGACCGACTCGTCAAAGTCTAGCCCTTCAGGCAGTCGCACATTAAATAAAATGTATACAGAAGGTTTTTCCCTGCGCCCTGACGCGGGGGTTTTGCCTTCAAAAAAACGTCTTGTCGTGTCATTTATTTTGCCCCCACCTTGTTAGGGCTTTGGTCCGCGGGACGATGAGAGGCGTGGGAGGAGTGGAACCACACACGTTCCCCGGTCTCAGGGCCGGGGCCTCACACGCCACTTGTCATCTCGCCATTCAGGAATAAGCCTCTCAAGGCTTCTTTTCCCTTAGCGCCATGGTTTTCCCCTGCGTTCTGCCGCGGGGGGTTTTCCCTAGAAAAACATAAAGTATAATACGGCTCGGTATCTTCAATACCGGGTCCTTCGACCCCACGTAGAGGGGCTCATTAGCCCCTGGTCGTGGTTCCCCCGCTCCCGGCCACTCGGGCCAGGTGAGCGCGTGAAAAGCATTAGGTAGGTAGTAATTACGTTTACGTAACATCAGGGAGCTTGTGCCGGACCGATTTCAAAAGTGATCGACGTAATATTTTGTTTATGTAGGTACACTGAGTCCCTGACAAGTGACAACAAATTACTACTTGCTGCCTGTTAATTCTTACCAAATTTTTACTTACCAAATATGAAATAATATATAATAGGTACCTAATTTTAAATAAGTAGATATAAAACTAATTTTCTCATAGACATATTTTTCATTTACAAAAAGTCGGTCACCGATTAATAATCGGAATAAAATAGAACATACTGATTGCAGTAGTGCAACGCACACAAATAAATAAAGTGGGATATAAATAATATGGAGCAAAAATCTGACCGATTATCGGTCCTACAAAAAGTAGGTCTTATTTTTTTATGTACTTGTATAATATAATATTTCTTTTATGTCTTTTATGTCTTAAAGATCATATCCGTATAATAAACATATTAAACATCCATTTTGTACCGTCCACCATATTAGATTAAAATGGCGGCATTTATATTTTAATAATTTTTTTGTTGGTTTTGTAGCAATAACAGCTTACATAAATAATATCAGCTTACTAGGACGTCAGGAAGTACCTTATGAATTTTGATGATCTATAAATGAGTCAGTGACGAAATCTGGGGTTTTTAGACATTGATAAAATCTAAAGTATAATAGCTACAACATTGAAACTTTGTATGTTTCATGTTTTTACTGGTGTCATTATATGTTGAAATTTTCAAGTATGTAGCATCATCCAAAGCAAAGTTATGAGAGTTCAAAAAAACGACGAAACCTTTCGAGAAAAGGTAGGTAGTGCCCTTGCGCTTCGCTTGGCTCGTCTTGACGGGGGCACTCCCGTGCCCCCAGATATGCTAACTGCATACACCTAAGTGCAACTTATCATTTTTAAAGGAAAAAAATGTATTTATTTTTATTGTTGAAAAATAACTTTAAGGTTTTCTTTTGATTATGGCCATCTTTAAACGTCATGACGTGACGTGTTAATAATCATATTATAATCATATTATAATAGTCATAAGATTAAACACTAAAATTATTTATACATTGATCGTGTAATATTTTCGTTTATTGTTATCATTATAACGTTACCGACTGTTAAATATATTGGTAAATGTGTGTTTAGATGTTTCACAGTTCCAAACATAGATTGCGCTGTAAGCCACCTACATCGCGCTATCGATGTGTCGAACGGTTTTTACATAAGATTCCCTCTAAACAAAGTTACATCGTTAACGTAACATCAGGGAGCCCGTACCGGACCGATGGTTTCAAGTGATTGACTTAATATTTTGTTTATCCGACAACAATTTACTACTTGCTGCCTGTTAATTCTTACCTAATTTTTACTTACCAAATATTATTATAGGTACCTAATTTTAAATAAGTAGATATAAAACTAATTTTCTCATAGACATATTTTTCATTTACAAAAAGTCGGTCACCGATTAATAATCGGAATAAAATAGAACATACTGATTGCAGTAGTGCAACGCACACAAATAAATAAAGTGGGATAGAAATAATATGGAGTAAAAATCTGACCGATTATCGGTCCTACAAAAAGTAGGTCTTATTTTTTTATGTAGGTACTTGTATAATATTGTATAATATAATATTTCTTTTATGTCTTAAAGATCATATCCGTATAATAAACATATTAAACATCCATTTTGTACCGTCCACCATATTGGATTCAAAATGGCGGCATTTATATTTTAATAATTTTTTTGTTGGTTTTGTAGCAATAACAGCTTACATAAATAATATCAGCTTACTAGGACGTCAGGAAGTACCTTATGAATTTTGATGATCTATAAATGAGTCAGTGACGAAATCTGGGGTTTTTAGACATTGATAAAATCTAAAGTATAATAGCTACAACATTGAAACTTTGTATGTTTCATGTTTTTACTGGTGTCATTATATGTTGAAATTTTCAACTATGTAGCATCATCCAAAGCAAAGTTATGAGAGTTCAAAAAATCGACGAAACCTTTCGAGAAAAGGTAGGTAGTGCCCTTGCGCTTCGCTTGGCTCGTCTTGACGGGGGCACTCCCGTGCCCCCAGACCTAGGATCTCGCATTGTTACAGAAACTTTACCACTGTAAAGGTCTACAGTCTACACCTAAACAGTAAAAGGCCGAACCTATTTCTTAACTGTGAATAAAAACATAAAGGAGCGTTGCCAACTCTCCAAACTAATTCGATTTTGATTCAGATTCGATCGTGACGCGTACTCCCATTTGTTTATTTTCATTCTCAATTGATTGATCAGGGCGGCGATTCTCAGTCCTCGAACTTAGTTCCGAATATTAGTATATCCCGCTCGCACGCGCGGTAAATCTCATTTGCGTGAGAGGGACAGACCGATAGTAAAAACTAAGTTCGAGGACTGAGAATTAGGGCCATGGTCGGGAGAACAAAAAGTTACGATCCAACGATTTTCTTTATTCTGGTTAGTCCCAAAGTATATAGTCCCAGTCAGCCATCAAAAAAATATATAATGTAGAAGTAGGTACTTTTATTTACCTTAAGATTGAGACACGATTGGAAGAAATTACCGCCAAAACCAAAAATACTAGTACTACTGCTGGTAGGTTGCTTACCTACCCTTGTAACTTGATTATTTGGATACCCTTGAAACCCAGGATCATTCAGTGAAATAAATAATAAAGTGGAAAAGTATGCAAAAATATTATCATTGTAATCGTTTTTATACGTCGTTTTTCTCTGACTTCGTAAGTTCGTAGTATATCTGAGGTGCGGTCCTCCCAAGTCAGTTGATGTATCTCTCGCACATGATAATAGCTCCCCTCACCGATTTCGGTGTCGGTAGCGATTTCATTAAAACCAGACCAGATAAGCAGGAGTTATTTTATAGTGTCCAAGTGTGTGCGCAATAGTTATAGTGAAGTAAAAACAATAGTTTACATGCCCATCCGACGCATGGATCATCTTTCTTGTAAGACAATCAGGTGATCAGCCTGCATTGTCCTGACCAAACTTGAAAACAACATTTTTTGTTGTTCCAACTATAGAAACGAAACCCACGACCGGGTCGAGAGCGAAACTCTAAGCCACTAGACCACGGAGGTGATAGTCTCGGAGTCTCGTACATGATTTCCATACATACGGTACGTCAATGGTCGTGCAATAAAAATGCCAAAGAGGTTTTACGTTAGAGTATTTATGCGCGATGTATGCTAATGCGGGCTCGGCGCTCGACGCAGATTGTATAATTATGGCATGTTCGATCAGCTATTTTTCAACGTGTTACACCCATAATTCTTCTGAGGACTTTATCGTGGTTTATTACATTGTGTACTCTATTCTGAATCGATCTGATATTAATGTAAACAAGAAATGAAATCGACTAAATGAATGTGTCATTATTTAGCTATATTGATCGGTGTGACATGATAATAATAGAAAGCACCTCTCCCATATTGGTAAAATATTATAAGCTATATATATATATATATATATATATATATATATATATATATATATATATATATATATATATATATATAATATTTTACCAATATTACCAATATATTTTATCGTATCATCAAGCTTACATCAATAAATAATTAATGTTTCAAAATATGTGGTTTTTACGCAGTCACAGAGAAAAGATTTGTATTTTTGTATGTAACGAATAAACTCAAAAAGTGGACCGATTTTAATAATTATTTTTTCATTAGAAAGCTACTATCACTGAGTAACATAGGCTATATTTAGTACTAGATTACTATAGAAATCTCTAGAAATTCCTATTAAAAACAACCGAAGGTGTAAAAAAATTAGCCATAAAATGTCTTTCATCGCATACCTACGTTGCGAAGAGTAATAATGATAGGACAAAAAAATCTTCGACAATATTATAGAATATATCAATATCTACAAAAAACTTCGCGAGACCATATGTCTAACTATTGTATTTACTTCACTATAACTACTTTTTTACATTTAACAAATTGATAGAAATGCCAATCAAAGTTAGACCGTAGATAAATAATTTAATATTCTAGACTGTCTCAATACCTGATGATTACTTTTTGAATTATTGAAATCGGACATTCCATATAAAAGATATCATGAAATTTAAAAAAATCAATTGCTGTTCGTTAGTCTCGCTAAAAATCGAGATCAGCTGAACTGATTCAGCTATTTTTGGTCTTGAAATATTCGTGGAAGTCCCGGGAAGGTTTACACGGTTTCCATGCTCAACGAAGTTGGCACGGGTCAGCTAGGGGTATATATTGCGTTTCATGAATCTCGACCAGTCATATGTATTTTATGCCTTTTTTCACGCTGAGAAATGCATTTTTTGCATTCCGTGGGATTCCCTCTACGGATATGTAAATGTATAGACCCGCTGCATCCGGAAGATAGTAAATAGACGCAACCCTACCCTCGGTACTACCAAAATTTGGAGGCACAAAACACAGCACAGGGACTATTAAACACCAGCGACTTTATAATATTAATATAGATAGAAAGGGGCCTAGACTGGTGACATGAAACATCTTTACAATAGATTGCATATTACACAAATGTTGCATACTCCTGAGGCTACATCGTTTGCAAACAAAAACATTGTATGCGGCGCGCATCAAATTTTTTCCAAAAACCAAAATTCCGAAATCCGCACTCGAGGCAGGTAGCCATCGAACACGGAATTTATTTGTATTTCGAACAATAGACACAAGCCTACCTGACACTAATTATAATAAGGTACAAGAAATATGACGACATATGGTTTGACGTCGGTTTTATTTGTGCTTAATATGCGGGGTTCAGTTTATTGTTTTTTTTTTATTTCCGACCACTTTGAAACTTTGTTGGTTTTAAACTATTTATCAATAGTTTATTTTTAAATTATTAGAGACTAACTGACCCGTGCCCACTTCGTTGAGCATGGAAACCGTGGAAACCTTCCCGGGACTTCCACGAATATATCAAGACCAAAAATAGTCGAATCAGTTCAGCTGATCTCGATTCTCGAGTTTTAGCGAGACTAACGAACAGCAATTGATTTTTATATACCCTATGTTATTTAGTATTAATGTAGCTTTCTAATATAAAAATAATTAATAAAATCGGCCCAGTACTTTTTGAGTTAAGTCGTTACATACAAAAATACAAATCTTTCCTATTTATAATATTAGTGTAGATTAACTAATATAAATCTTAATAGAGTACAATGTATAAGGTACCAGTATTCTGTAGCCCCGATACCTACTAATAGAAATAATAGTACCCATTACATTTACAGTATGTAAGTTACGATAAATGCTCCTTACTTTATTAAAAGCTCTACATTTCACTAACAAAATGCTCATTATTCGTTGCATATTACGCATAATGCATTTTAATATAATGAAAACCAGCTCATACACCATTATAATTATTATACAATGTTAAATACTGGTTTTACTCGTATGTTGGCCCACATTGCGATTATCTATACAAAATAATACACGTGTGTATGTTGTATAATGACGAACCCTACTTATTTAGTTAGTGGTTGAATTCATATTTGGCCATAGAGCATGCAAGTTGTAGAAGTGACGGTGTAATCGTAGATTCCTGAGCTTGCTTCCAAAATCTATCTTGCCTACTGTGATACTCTAAAAACGCAGTTATAAACTAGCTGTTCTCGCGACTTCGTTCGCGTGGCTTTGAGTTAATCCGTTTATGCAGCGCACGCAATGAAAGTGCCCAAAGTAATTAATTTTCCCCGTTTTTGCAACATTTCTCACTGATCCATCGCTCCTATTAGTTGCAGCGTAATGTTATATAGCCTAAAGCCTTCCTCTATAAATGGACTATCCAACAAAAAAAGATTTTTTCAATTTGGACCAGTAGTTCCTGAGATTAGCGCGTTTAAACTCTTCCGCTTTATAATATTAGTACCTATAGATTGACAAATAGTCCCTAACATTTCATTTATGCAGGAAATATATATTATTGTTTTCTTTTACGGGAGTAAAGCTTCAAACATTAAGTGTTTTTATGAAAAAATTTTACGATATTATGATTTAAGGTTCTAATGCTGTAAAATGTATTTTTTTAAATCTGTGCAAAAAACTTAAATTAATATTACAGCCTGTAGGTATATGATAGTTCATATACCTACAGGTTGTAATATTAATGAGTGATAATACTTAAGGATGTGTGTGGATACCATTTATAGAGTTTACTGTGAAAGTACAAGCGCTGAAAGAGGTACTTCTTTTACTTATTGTATAGGCAAGTTTATGATTTCTCATAGAAACATGAAAGTCAACGCAACCAAAAATATGATTGCTCTTTTATTTTACACCTCGTATAAGGGTGGGAATATATTATTGTTCTGGACCTTCCCGAGAAAATTCTGATAACCGACAAAAAAAAATACAAATTAACATTAACAGAGTCCTGGCTGAGGCCAATAATCTTCCAATGGCCTATCTATCCCACTCTAATCTATGGCATGCTCATCAGGAACATAAAGTTACCGAATTTTTGTGCGTCCCTCACGCGTAAAAGCAGTTTCTGAGTCGCTAACTCGTATGGGATTATTGGAATTAGCCGCTTATTGCGTCCAAACCAATGAGCTAGAAGGAGCGTGTTTGTTACCGCAAATCTTTACAATTCCCGTTTGTAGGAAGTAGAATACCCGCTGGTCTTAAGTAGTTTGTTTAGATTTGTTACTAATTATTCAAGTGGAAAAACGCACATGGTTTATTTGAAAGATTTTAGCGACTATATTTGCGGTTTCAATCATGAAACTTATATTGTGGTTGAAGATTTGAACCCAATTTTTTTCATCAAAACTTGGAGTTCAAATCGGAACATTTCAACTCTTTATAACCTAGAAGGCCTTTAGGTAAACAAATCCATTTACCCGTGTGCTGAGTCAAAGTTTAGTACAATTTGTATGGCATCGAATTAGTTAGCTACTCTTGACCCGACTGCGGCGAAGCAAAAAGGCGGGTCATGATTTTGACATGTACGTATGTAATATGTATGTAAAGAAAATGGTGAAAAAAAGGACATTTGTTTCTCTGTAAATTACATAAGTACTTTTTTTTATTTACAGAGAAACAAATGGAAGTTTTATTGTAATTGAATTAAGTGTCTTATATGTATATATGTTTCCTCATAGCTTCTAAACTAGTTATTTTAATTAGACAAATGAGGATTCGTTGGAAGCCCCTTGCTCGTCCGCTAGTTATAGGCTACATGACGTCACATTAACATGGCCACAGCGCCCTCTAGAGGACATAAAGCAATGAAGAACAAAAATTTCTTGACGGTGAATGTGTGGGGTACCAAATGAAAGAGATTTGTTAGCACATTTCAAATGATATATTATTAGCTGCTGATAATTATAATTGCAAGAATTTATATGTTTTAGTAGCTGTTTTAGTTTTTTCAACTTTATCTTGTATTATTATGTTTCGATGCCATAAAGCCATGCCATAAAGTGGCAACGGGGCCCTGATTCGAAAACAAAATGTATGGTATTTGACATAAGCTTCGCTAAGTGGCGTATCAATTCATTTGTCATTTAGCGTAGGTAACTTATGACAAATCCATACATTTTGTTTTCGAACTTCGTAGGCGATAAACAGCGATGCCATCTTGAATCGGGGCCCTGGAAGCTGTCAAATTTTTTAGCGATCTATCTTTGTTGTTGAATCTTGCCATTTACCATTATAAAGGTTTTATTGCAACTTAAATACAAGTTATTCGCAGGATACTGCATTCTTCACAAACAAAAACGATAATTCAATAGAATGTTCTCATATTCAAAGAGAAAATTAGCATTCAATGCCTGTGACTATTATAAGCTTTATGCGCGCTAAGCTTGCAGTGGGTTATCAGTAAAATATCAATATGGCTTACTTTTCGTTTGAGCGTCATTGTTCAAATTTAATTTGCACTTAAAAATAAAAAAATAAACATAAAAATATCAAAAATTACACATCGCTCGTTTAAAACTATAACGTGTCACAGTGGCATAACTCAATTTTGAGTTATTGATACCATTTTATTCACCGTAACCGAATCTATTTAGTGCAAAAACGTGGTACAATTTAAGCCAATACCGACAAAAGTATGAGGAAAATAGAGAGCTTGTCACGATGTAGCGCTGCCCCGTTTAGCAGCTAAGCTTATTTCCACAACGCGCCTCCTCAGTGTGACAATGCAGTGCGTGAGAGTACTTGCTTGCGGTATAAGACAGCAACGTGTCACGACCTGCATGACACCTTTTTGGAGTAAAGGTAAATATTTTATTACTTATTTATTTAATTCTATAATGTGTCACACTTATTATGTCGCATTCTAGCATTAAAGAATTAATTGATCGTACTTGGTCATCACTTTGATAACACGTTGTTCCTTTGAAAAGTATGAAAATAAAATTGGTTTGTATTAGCATGTCACGTTGTATGCAATATTTTTTTACACTTGTTTAAATTTAAGCTTCGTTTATAACAGGATGTCACGATATATATTTGAAATATTGTTGTTATATTAAGAAATTCATCGTTTTGTCACATTGTTTATAATAATATTTTATTAATAAAGATTTTTTTTTTCTTTCAAGATCGATTCACGATCAAGGAGAATAGTGGAAATGGCTTATGAAAATTATCATCAAGATGAGAAAACTCCAGAAAAGCGTCGGCGTAGAAATTCTTCTAGCAGCTCCGGCATCAGAAGAGCATCTAGAAGCTCAACTGAGGAATACTTCATTGAGGATAGCGACGATTCTGTTAGAGACCCGAATTTCACCATCAACAAAGCTATTGAAGAAAGTGCAGATGATGAAGAAGCTCACACTTTGACAACCATGACTGTACCTCTAAACGAATTGTCAAAAGACTTAATAAGTAGTACAGGCATAGAAAATTGTGTTTTCGGCTCTAAGGACCAATACATAGCTACATTTTAAGATGCTATTGCTGCGGATATAATATGCGATCAGGAAGAAAATGCATATGTCGCAGTCATCTAATTAAATCAGCTATTTCATTGAGTGCCTAGCGTTTTTATCGAATGACGACATTTAATTGAAAGACTAAAGGACAACTCGTCAAGTTGTTTATTGTAACGTCCAATGTCTTGACTGAACATTGATTGAACGTCATTTAGTCATGTAGTCATTGACTGAACGTCATTTAGTCCGATTTTTTAACCGACTTCCAAAAAAGGAGGAGCTTTCTCAATTCGATGAATAAGTAGGTTTTTTTATGTGTGTTAGCGAATAATTTTCCGATTTTTTAACCGACTTCCAAAAAAGGAGGAGCTGGAAAAAATTTAGTATAAATCCCTCTTTATTGGGGGGTGGAGGTAGGGGGAGGGGGAAAACCCCCCCTACCACTCCCACCTTTAGGAGACTACTAGTTTGGAAGATATTTATGGTTGAAGTTTTGAGGTTATGTCTGTGTTTCCGGGATATTTCCAGGAGTAAAACAGGGGAGAAAGGTGGAGACGGCGGTAAGGGGACAAAGGAAATCCCCCCTACCCTCCCCTCTACTCAGCAACCACTAGTTAAGAAAATATTTACAGTTGTAGTTTAGAGGTTAGATAAAACAGACAAGTTCTACGTGGAGTCGGAGTTGATAGATTTGTTTTAAGGACAATGTCGGTCTGTCACGTCTCCGGCGCTGCGGGAAATGCAGCCCCTTCGCCCATGCGTAACGAATGACAGCAACCAACACTCGCCTTAGGCAGCTCCGGCTTTCTGGTCGCCTTTGGCGACCAGCCTCCGCCGCCACGGCGAGAGCTGGTTTCTGCATTTCGGCGGGCGGGGGCTGCTCTCCCTCCGCGCCTCCGCGCTTAAATATACACTCTAGGGGTTGACAGACAAGTACTACGTGGAGTCGGGGTTGATAGATTCGCTTTTGGGATAATTCAGTCAGCTGACTGATTTTATGTCCGCTCTCATATAAGGGCTATGTTACAATCCGCTAACTAATTGGACGTTGAGTGACGATTGTACAATCAATGTTCGGCCTAGTCTTTCAATTAAATGTCGTCATTTGATAAAAACGCTAGTCACTCAATGAAATAGCTGATTTAATTAGATGAATGCAACACATACACACCACAGAGTGAGGCTCGTGAAGACGAAGAAGAACAATGCTCCTTTCACGAATTATGCCATCTTAGATTAATATTAGTACCTAGTTCTGATCCTAAAAAAAGATGTGATATCTTATTCTCAAACAGTCAATATACATAATATTAAATTATTATATCTAAGTCATTATGGTTATTGTAAAATAGGTACTACCTAATTATAAGTACGAGTATGAACTATGTACAGAAAAGAGTGGCGCTAGTTGCGGTTATTCCTCGCCTTGAACCTTATTTTGGTACAAATTTTGTCGTTTACGACACTATAGTAAATTTTAATATTTCTATAATTCATAATATCAGGTCAAATTATTATTTTTAGACATAGGATTGTTAAGTCTAATAAAATAAGGGTTTTAATTTAGTTACTTATTTTTGTTATTATTTGTTTGTGAGACCGATTATAAAACTAGTAAGTTACACTTCAGCTAATAGTTTTTTTCAATAAATACTCCTATTAAAATTTCAACAGTGTTATGTTTACTATATAATATATTCTGTACCACATTCTTAAATATCTTTATTTTGTTACCTATAACGTGATATACCCCTTTGTCAGTCAGTAAGTTCATTATTTTTATAGGAAGAACGTGACATGTATTGACTTTTTTTTATAAAACTATTATTTCATAAATAAATATCTATACATCAATGAAATTTTCACTGAGATTCATAGTTTCTTAGTAAAGTTTAAAATGGCCAAAATAATCTTTTTTGTAGCTATCTTACTTTAAAAGTTATAAGATTTTAAAAGTTTCAAAGTCGTTTTCCCAAAATTCCAGTTTTTCGTTGTGCCACGTTGTAGTTTTAAACGAGCGACATGAATAAAGTGAAATCATTTTGTCTCTACATTATGTTAGTATTTCTATTCATGTTTGGGTATAAAACATATTTTTACAGTCATGCTAAGCGTACAGAGATAATATGATAATTTATATTTTTGTTACTATTTTCGTTGGAAGAAATGCGTTACCAAAAAGTCGGGCTCTTATTAGTAATTAGTTTAACCATAAGGTTCACAATTCCCTAGCATTATACCGGATTGCTGGTTAATATTACAAGATTAATGTTAGCATCACCTGATGATGAATAAAATTATAGAAGTATTTTTATAACTTTATGTGCTTTAAATGTAATTAAGGTTGCATTATAATAATAATAATAATATTTATACGCTTCACACCACGTCAATCTGGCCCCGTACTAAGTATCCGAAGAACTTGTGTTACAGATACCAGACAACGGAAATATATTTAATACTTTTATATTATACCATATTTAATACGCATCCATGACCCAGGAACATTGAAACCTTTCTTTTCCTCGGCGGGATTCGAACCCGCAACCCTCTCGGTCGAGCACCAACGCGCTGAACCACTGCGCTACTGAGGTCGCCGTTTTTTAATATAAAACATAGGTTATCTAGATAAACTGCAATTATGAATCTGTTGAATACAGATTCGACTACTGTTTAAATTATCTTTATTTTCTTATCCAAGATAGATAGGCTATCGGAGCGTACTATTAGACGAAAATCAAATATGGCGTCATCAATGACAGACAGACAAACAAATCCCATTAGAATTAGATGCTCGTTATGCCCTCATTAGACTCCCTTGTGAATAATCAACTGTTCCCGCCGCTTCTGTGTAATTATTGTTTTTTCAAACATATCCGCTCTAGAGTCGAGTACGGTCGACAAAAAAATTTAATGATCCCATAAACTATTTGGAGTACAAGCTCGATAGTTTCGTTGTAAAGGTCGTACACAATTTATGAACTTCTTTTGTACTTTGTAATCAATGTATTTTTTAATTTAATTTTGCAAGTATGCTTTTGACTGACTAAAAATCCTGCTAGGTATTATGAATGTGAAAGTTTGTGATTTTGGTATGGTACCTATGCTAGATTTAGGTTTTAGATTAAAAATAGTTATTAAATGGTGAATCCCGTACATACGGGATTCAGCTAGTTAATATATTAACCTTTTAAGACGAGATTATGTAGAAAATAATTACAAGAATTGAACTTCAGAAAAAAACGACAACAGATATTTTTTTGGTTGACGCTACATTTTGATATGACAAGATAAGAAAGAAGTGAAAAGTATTAATTTAGTAAACTAAACAACAAATAGTAATTATTGTTTATATAAAAAGTACACTGTTTTCAACGCTTAGTCATTTGAACACATATTCTTGTGCATTTTATATTATTAATATGAAAGTTTAATATAATTTAACGTTTCTATTCATTAATATTGTATATTAATAGTAATGTCTATGGACGCTTCACACCACGTCAATCTGACCCGACTCCGTGCTAACTGCTAAGTATCCCAAGAACATGTGTTACAGGTACCAGACAACGGAAATATGATTAATGCTTTTATACTATGAACATTACACGTATTTTCTTTAATTATTTTCTATTTAAAGAACTTTTTTCACAACTTCAATATGTCAGTCCCAACATAACTTTTACATTATGTACTATCTACGCTACGTTTACTATTCAATGAGAATAACATTTTTCTGCAATAATAATTGAGGTACACGTATTTAAAAAAAAATATTTTATTAAACGCAAATTTCACACACATGCATGACCCAGGAACGTAGAAAGTTTTTGTAGTCGTTCGGCGGGATTCAAACCCGCGACCTCCGGCTTGAGCACCGACTCAACTCAACCACTGCGCTACAGAGGTCGTCAAATTGAATTGATTGGCAAAATTTGCATGACCTATCAAACATTAAAGCAAACAAACTTTCACGGTTTTATTAATTTCAACTGATTTAAACTACTGAGATAAGATGTAAGATCGTAGATAATTAATTAATTATATTTAACTAGATATGATAAAGATGATAATGAGTTTCTGAGCTATCAAAGAAAATTAATAATTAATTAAGATTTCAATTAAACCTTCAAATTACTTAAAATTTTGAGTCGAGGTTATCTGTTTAATAAGAGACCGCATCTTAATTATGTTGATTTAATGCCACTTTAGATTTGGCGAGTTTAATAAAGTATCGCATTTAATACAGGCAATTTTAATACAATTTATAATTAATGTGGGATCCCACAAATGATTTTATTCAATGTAAAACAAATGTAAACAAATTTCACAGGGCTGAAATGCTACCAATTTCAATACCATTTATTCACTTACACCGTACATAATATACATTTGATAGAACATATTATATTTTTTGTTTACTTTTATATCACATTGATTCAGGACGGATAACGATAGATTTATGAACTGAATCTCCTGTCAATGAATGAGATGGCATGGTAATTTAACATGACGTTAACATTAACATTGCTTGGTGAAACACGGCCTTAAGTCGTTTTCAGAACAAAATTGATAGCTTCAAAAACCCCGAAGAAATTTCATCAGATTTTTTTTGATACAACACTGATGTAACGTAATTTGTAACATAAATTTGTATAATTGTTATTAACCGTTATTGCCATTGATTAACCAGTTAGTTAAACCAACAATTAGTGAATAGTAAAAGTAAAGGTTACTATGCTGACGTAATTTTATTGATATTTGATCGAAACCGCGAAATCATGGACAGTTGGAAATAATAATAATTGTTAACAAATATGTGTTTTAGAATATTTTTATTAGTTAAAATATTATAGTATACCCTAGCTCCTGTAAATATGATAATCCAGATTACGTTTAGGTACATCTGGTACATATCCGTGGGGCTATATAAATATTATAGATATATAATGTATTTAAAATGTTAACTACTTAGTTACATATAAGATTATGTATTGTGAGGAGAAATAAATAAATGAATTGAAAAAAAATATATCCGTGGGGTTCCAGAGAAAGAACAGCACCTCCCATCAACGATCTTCTCGGTGGGTGTTGTGACCGGCAACAGAGACAATATCCGGAAATAGGCATCTAAAAACTGCGCTAGCCAACCCACCTGCCAAGCGTGGAGAAAAATAGTCAAACCGCCATGAAACTCTTTGGTGGCTTGTGTCTAGTTCTGGCTGCCAGCCGTCCGGTTTTCCCCGGATTTGTCCTAGTTTGAAAGCCGTCCGGGGAGCGTCCGGGCGGGGTTTAAGTCGTAGTCCGGGTAAAACCCGGACTAAATCTTGCCCGTGCCCCCAAAGTTTTAATCAAGATGTAAGAAAATTAATAAAGTATTGAAATGTCCGGGGTAAAAGCTCCAAAATCCGGGGAAATTACGATTCCGGTCCTAGGAGGCAAGTTTTAGAGATGGCAGCCCTACTTGTGTCCATCAGTTGACGTAATATAGAAAAAAATAAAATTCACTTAACTATATCTTTGACCGTCGTGGACTTCGTCCATAGGTTCATATGTTCTTCAATATACATTATGCCTACATACTACTTAGTAGCTTAATTTTTTTTATATTTTATTGTTTTAGGAGTTGCACGACTATACCCATGAGACTTCTTCATATACTCTCAAAAGAATTCTGGACTCCTTTGAATTAGGCGAGGCCAGAAGACTATTACATAATCCCACATCCCTTGAGCCCCCATGGCCTAGGCCACGACGGTGGGCTTGGCCCCGATCACATTCCATAAAACTATGTTGCAATGTCTAGTAACTTTTTCCTGAAGTATGTTTGGTTGTCGGTCACACGCAAAAGTTCTTTTATAAATACGAACATAAAATTATTCAAATTGCATTTCACTTGGAATACCTTATAAATAATTATTTATTTCATTAATTACTCACTTATACTAATAACTTTAGAAGCCTTAAATTATCTTAATACAGACCTTAATTTGTTTAGGATGACGTTAGGGACTAAAATCTTTTAGACTTTTTGCTTAAATCTTCGATCATTTATTAACAGTCAGATACACTTAAAATATTTAAAACATTTTGAACATTATCTTAAGAATTTGAAATTAAAGAAATAAAAGCAGATAAAGATTTTAAAACTAAATAAATTCTAAATTTAAAGTCCCGATGTTGATATCGCGGTAAATTATCATAACTTCAATGTTATGATTGGCTTACAATTTAATACCACTTTCGTTATCTTCATTGGCTAAATATAATTTATATTCTGCCATTAAAAGATTTATACTTTTAGCCAATAATAGCTTTGATAATGATAACTTAAAACTAAATATAAAATTAACATTCAATACAGACTACTTCGGAGTATACGCGGAGTATATTCCGGAAAGCGACATTTTCAAAATAGTGATTCAATATTTACTACACATAAAGAAAGATACACGTTTAATTCCTAGAGAACATCTCGAAATTCGACATCTTGAAATGATACTTTTATTTTCCTGTATATAGTGAATAAAGTTATATAAAGCTATGTAAGTGTGAGAAATTTCATACTACTCCGTCCGCGCAATTCTCGTAAAATGGTATACGCAGTACGCACCTCATAGTTGTTGCTTTACGTAAAACATAGATATCATCAGGCGATCCTTTTTCATTAAAAACATGCTTCTTATAATGACTACAGCCGAAACTTTTTCATATTTTCATTGATATTAAACCTCCATATTGCATTAGTGATTTTAATAGCTTTGGGGTTCATAATGCTCACAAATCAAGGGAGATACGCCCATGGACGCACCCATGACCCATCACAGTAGGGCTAAAGGTGGTGAAACTGAAAATAATCACCACCATGTGTTTGTGGGGTTCATAAATTTAAAAATACAAATTCGGGCATTAAAGATTTTATCATTTGAAAACTGTTTCTATACTATGCTCTGTACTGACGTACAAACATTTTTATATTCTATGTACTTTATTATCAGTATCTTAAATAGTCTATACTGCATATTAAAAAAGAATTAAAGCGCCATATTTAAAAATTATCGCCCACAATGTTCTTTATTTGAATGATTGAATATTGTTGACAGTTTTTTAACAACATCAAGTAATGTAATATTGTTACAAGTTTATTTCTATTGTAATTTAAATTACATTGGACAAATATATCGCTTTACACATAATATATCTTTCCCTCCCTACTGTGACCCCTGCTGGTACAACTTTACAAGACAATTTCGTTAACATATTCTGTATTTATATCAATGAAAGATAGTTTGTGTTGTACAACTATCCAATTATACCTCATTCAATATTTTATTTATAAATAATGATCTGTCAATTGATTTGTATTGTGATGTTATGTAGGTATTCTGTGCGGCATTTTCATAACTTTTATACTATAAGACAATTAAACCGATTGATCGTAACTTATATAAAAAAAGATATTATGTTACTAGCACATCAGCTATGTTCTCGTTGAACCTTTGTGCACACCCATGGAGTATGAATTTGAAAAATATTTTAACTGACGTATCTACGTCACAACGCACTTGCGTGCCAAAATTTATTTCTCGTGCCTTCGTACTTCCATGATTACTATCCTTACTATAAATATGTTTCGAACTATAAGAAATTAAACGAAACACCTTTTTTTTCTTCTGATTAATTTCGTTGTGGGTTCCAAGACAGATTTAGCTTGTCCCTCGGGCACTCCTGAGATCATATCAAAGGGTTTGTCGTGGTTGGTTACCGCTGTCGATCCTGGCTCACAGGAGTTCCAATGGTGGGAATGTGAGGTGGGCCAAAGCCCGTTAAAAATACCAAACCACTGTTTAAGTATTTAGTTTAATGGGTTAAAAATTATTTTCGCGTACTCAAAAAAGTGGGCCACATTAATCCATCGCCATCTACGAATAGCTCCGTAACGTTAAGTACAGTAATGATAAACGGTGTTTGTCTATCGCGTGGGCGAAAATTAACGAAGATCGGTGACTTTGAATGTGAAATTGATTAACACTGACAAGACGATATTTATACGAGTCTTCATCATCAGGTGACTCTGATAGCGTTCAAAGAACAAAATCAAATATCTTATTCACAAACTGTTACTGCGTGGCGGTTCACAGAGTGACAAGGACAGTACGTGTCTTGAACGCCACTTCATCTGATGAAATAACACGTACTTTTACATAACTTTATGAGCCCTCTTATTTATAGGCTATCTCCGTTACTCCTTGGCGAAATGACAAGCGCAGCAGTTTTGTCAGGTAAGCGTCTCACTGGGCTTCGACTGTGAAGGACGAGAGAGTGCTTATGTTTATTGAGCACACACTAGGGCACTATGATAAGAACTCCTGCGTAGCTGTCACCAGAATATAATTTAAACTTGTCAAAAATTTGAAACGAATCGAAATATGTTTGCAACACATGCTGAGTGGGCCCCAATTTGGTAATATTTAATGTTTTTTATAATATGCTATTTTTATGTTGTTTTTATATTATTTTACCAAATAAATTTTCTTTTCTTTCTTTCAAATACACATTCATTACAAGAAACTTCTAATTCACACAAAAAACGAAAACGCATTACACAAAACGGATAACTTTTTCGATTACGGCCCATTCTCCGTTTGCAATTAACGAAATATGGCATTACAAATGATATTTGGCTCAAAAGGCATCCGACGAAAAACAAAAAAGCCAATATCAATGTATGGGCGGGGTAGCGTATTCAGGGGGAGGGTATATCTCGAAATTAGTCGAAGAATGTTCTGGTAATTTGGGTGCCTCGTGGGCGGACCTTTTGTCTTTGGGAAATGTCAATCCGTTATATTTATTAGTGGTATTAAGCGTATGTGTGTATGTGTTAATGTGATTGGATATACCTATCTGAATGTCTCGAGACATTCACAAAGTAGTTTTTTATTTTATTTTTTATTTTATTGTCATAAAAAAAATCGAGAAATAAATTATAATGAGTCGCTACCTACTAAATTTTTAACTTAATATTAATAGGAAAAACTAGCAACTTAAGGGCGCCCATTCACCAAGCAATGTTAAAGTTAATCCTTCGTTAAATATCATCTTGTTCCTCTCGTTATCCCTATCAATGAATAAGAAGCCATGGTATTTTAACTAGCTGTATGAACGGCTAACTAACTAACGGCTACCCCAGCGTTGGTCAAATAGGGACTAAATCTAGTGTTGTAACTAAAAACGTTAAACTTTAAATATTAAACCAAAAAAGTTTGCTATCACTAGTTAAAAATTCGAATTTTTAACTAGTAAATTTACTTTTTAGGTTAAGACCTACTTTTTAAATTTTGATTTTGCCCTAGACTGTCATACAAATATGATTTTGAGACCGACATTTTTATGTTATAAATTTTATCGTACAAAAAGTCAGGATACAAAATTTATGACGTGGCTGTTTTTTAGTTATAATATTTAAAGTTTAACGTTTTTAGTTACAGCAGTTTTTGGTCGAAACTGGCCGCATAAAATAAATTAGTGATAATACTTTAGGGTGTATAATGTGTATGTGCCTCAAATGTAGAGTATACTGTGAAAGTACTCGTAGCAGCGCTAAAGAGTAAAGACTTACTTTTGACTTTCATGTTTGTATGAGAAATGCCTCAACATCACAAATTTTCCCATACAATAATTTTAAAAAGTACCTCTTTCATTGCTGGTACTTTCACAGTAAACTCTATGTACGGGATCCACCCTAAAGTATTGTGATGTTATATGTGTGATGATAAAGTGATAACACTTTTTATTATTACATATAGCCTGTACATAACAAAAAAATATAAAATGTCCAGTAAAGTGGAACAGTGCAAGTACTTCTAAATTATCGCTGTGTAAACCTTTACACATCTCGCCCTTTCTTGTACCTATAGCACAATGTTTAAGTCATGTCATGCGCAAATAAAAAAACCTGCGATTTATAAGAGTCAGGCATGAGGTGCGTCGTGCCAGCTAACACAGGCGGGACGTGTAATGTCCTGTGCGACATATTACACAAACAACTATGTACAAAAAACAGGCCAAGGGCGAGTCAGACTCGTGTCAAAGGGTTCCGTATAATAATATAAAAATAATAATGTAATTATATCTATAGACGCTTCGCACCACGTCAATCTGGCCCCGTGCTAAGTATCCGAAGACCTGTGTTACAGGTACCTGACATCGGAAATATATTGAATACTTTTATACTATACACATATTTAAGATTTTTATTGTACTATACACAAATTTAATACACATTCATGACCCAGGAACATTGTAAACTTTTTGTTCTCTCGGCGGGATTTGAACCCGCAACCTCTCGAAACACCCATAGAAATTGTAGTTGACTTGCTCACGGTAGGCAGTGACAATAATTCGCACTTTGCACACTATGAAAATTTCATCAGTCTAGATATCACGCTAAAGGACATAGATCCTGGTGACAGACAGACAGCAAAGCAGACAAATCCCGTTTTTAGTATGGAACCTGAAAATGTATTGTAAAAGCCACTTACACAAAAAAACAGGCTGAATTGAGAACCTCCCCCTTTTTTTTGAAGTCGGTTAAAGAGACAGCAACATGAAATTTAGTATCCGTGTTACATATTAACGTTTTTTATTAATAACAATAGCACGTAACAAATATACAACTTCTAAAATGTTACTCGTACCGTTTAAAACCAGAGTAATACATTAATTGTAGAAAAAAAAACTTAGCTTACATAATATCATAAAACGTAATTTTATATTCCCTTATAAACTTACGAATAAAGCCCCTTGTTTGTATAATACCACTATAATAACTGTGGTGTTTAGACTGTTCAACACGATAATTTGTCGAACGCTCTATTTTTCTTCTAAAGTTAATTCTGTGCTTATATAAAATATTCAGATTTTTTTTAAGTTCTTTTAAAATATAGGTATATTATATCCAAAGTTTGCCGCAAACTATTTTGGAAAAAGTCAAATAATATTTATTTCAATTAGATAGACAGTTAAAACACAAGACGTTTTTTCATACAGTTGAGTCTAAAGAAGTAAAATCGTTCTCTAACCTTAGGGCTGATTTTTCAAACGTCAGATAACTTTTATCAAAGGAATAAATATGGGACTTTGGCAGATTTTTTATGGAACAAATGTCAAAGTCACATGTTTATTCAACAGATAAAAGTTATCTAACGATTGAAAAATTGGCTCTTAGTCTCACAAAAATCGTATCGGACGGTGTAAAACGTTATAACAGCCTTTATGATGGTTATGCTCGTAAACCTCTGTACAGCACTTAAAGCATCGTAGATATAAGCTTTGTTTTGGATAAGATAAGCGACTGTTATTTTGACTCTGGTATGTTAATTACTTTACTGTGATTTAAATGTTAAAAATACTAGGATAAACAACGACCTAATGACACTTAACAATTAAGTAACACACCGCATTAGGAAATTAAGGATTTAAACTAATTTATAACAGTTGGTTTTAGTGCACTGTTATTTTATTATAATTTATATAGCCTCAATGTTGCTTAAAATAAATTTGAGAATAAGATAGAAAATATTATTTTTTATGTTCAATATTAATCTAATCAGCATGTACCTAATGCTTGCTAAAATTGAACAAAAATCATAAAATATTATTTATAATATTATGATGAAAATTTTAATAGAAATTCTATTTTTGTCATCAAAGTATTTTAAAAGGTTTGGAGAAATATAATTAAATTTAAAAACGATAAAAAGACTTTATGAGCTTTAGATTTCTGATAAATAGATAGGTTTTTATTGAGAATGCCCAGTATAATTATCACGTAAACAACTTAGGCTCAAAACGTTTGAAGTTACATGCTTGTTACTGATATAAAAGAATCCCACCAAAAACATTTTCATGTAAAAATGTTGTCAACACGAGCCTACACAGCTTACCCTGTGAAAAAGTTATCAGATATCGTATAAAGCCAAGCTCTACACTACACCTTAATCAAAATCTATCAAAAAGTGGTTAGATCTCATGTAGAACCAAAATTCTTGATCTATGCGCCCTTACTTCACCAGGCTTAACTTCACTTACGCTATATTGCAGTTAAAACGTGATGCTTGGCCGTTTTATTTCGCACACGATTAATGAATTCGTATGAAATGTTCGTAATGGTAGCAAAACGGTCAAGTATTATTTTATTACTGTATTATTTTAATAAGCATGTTGATACTTATTAAAATAATACAGTAAGTCTATAATAATATCGTGATGTAGACGACGGTCAGCGCCATCTGTTGGTCACTAGAGGTACTAATTCTTGTACCGCTCTTGTAAACTTATGCTAAGTGCAACTTAGCATTTTTGAAGGAAAAAAATGTACTTATTTTTATTTTTGAAAAATAGCTTTAAGGTTTTCTTTTCATTATGGCCTCTTTAAACGTCATGACGTTACGTGTTAAAAATCATATTATTATTATGTTAATAGTCATAAGATTAAACACTAAAATTATTTATACATTGATCGTGTAATATTTTCGTTTATTCTTATCATTATAACGTTACCGACTGTTATATGTGTTGATAAATGTGTGCTTAGATGTTTCACAGTTCCAAACATAGATTGCGCTGTTAGCTACCTACATCTCGCTATCAAAGTGTCGAACATTTTTTACATAAGATTCCCTCTAAACTCAATACTTACGGTATTATAAAATCAGCGGAAGCTTATGCCGGACCGATTTCAAGTGATCGACGTAATATTTTGTTTATATACACTGACAACAAATTACTACTTGCTGCCTGTTAATTCTTACCTAATTTTTACTTACCAAATATATAATACCTAATTTTAAATAAGTGGATAAAAAACTAATTTTCTCGTTGATATATTTTTCATTTACAAAAAGTCGGTCACCGATTAATAATCGGAATAAAATAGAACATACTGATTGCAGTAGTGCAACGCACTCAAATAAATAAAGTCGGATAGAAATAATATGGAGTAAAAATCTGACCGATTATCGGTCCTACAAAAAGTAGGTCTTATTTTTTTTAAGTATGTACTTGTATAATTGTTGTTTGTTGTTGTATAATGTAATATTTCTTTTATGTATTAAAGATCATATCCGTATAATAAACATATTAAATATCCATTTTGTACCGTCCACCATATTGGATTCAAAATGGCGGCATTTATATTTTAATAATTTTTTTGTTGGTTTTGTGGCAATAACAGCTTACATAAATAATATCAGCTTACTAGGACGTCAGGAAGCACCTTATGAATTTTGATGATCTATAAATGAGTCAGTGACGAAATCTGGGGTTTTTAGACATTGATAAAATCTAAAGTATAATACCTACAACATTCAAACTTTGTATGTTTCATGTTTTTACTGGTGTCATTATATGTTGAAATTTTCAACTATGTAGCATCATCCAAAGCAAAGTTATGAGAGTTCAAAAAAACGACGAAACCTTTCGAGAAAAGGTAGGTAGTGCCCTTGCGCTTCGCTTGGCTCGTCTTGACGGGGGCACTCCCGTGCCCCCAGATTAAGTATTTTAAATACTTCTTATAATAATTATTAGACAAATTTAATGGTTAGTCAATTATAAAACTTATTTTTAATTTTTATGATCGAAATTGCAATCATGATTCATCCAACGCTTCATAAAATTACTAGGGATGGGCCGAATGTGGCTTGAACCGAATACGAACTTCGGCCGAATATTCGGTAAAAATTAAAAATTCGGCCGAAGTTTGACTGAACTTCGGTTAAATTTCGGCCGCACTTTTTCATGTTGTGACTTGTTTACGCACATCCTGAAAAATAGTTTAATTTTTGTTTTTTGATTAAGTGAGTGGAGATTTCTAAGACTTCATGAGAAAAAGGGCAGTAATGTTTTTTTTTTATTAAGTAACAAATATTTCTAAAGCTGGTTTTGTAAGTAGGAAGAGTGATTTGATTATGTATTTTGTTTGATTTAATAACCAAAGATTTTTGAGACTGGTAGTTTAAAAGGCCAATTTAAATTTTTTGTTTATCACGTATAACTTTTTCTAATTCAAATAAATGACTATGAATGAGTATATATCCGACTTATTTTATTTCAATGTTACTACAGAAATGTTTTTTTATTAATTTCTATTATGAAAGTTTAAGTATATTTAGTGCAGAATGTTCGGCATTTTAACCGAAATGCGGCCGAATGACGAAGTTCGGTTCAAGGAATGTAAAACTAATTTCGGCCCACCCCTAAAAATTACCTCTTTCTTGCAACAGAAGACATTTATTTTAGTGTTCCAAAAATTACAGTCACATAAATCCAAATAAAATATTGTTTCATTTTCATAACTGTAAATTATATTTTATGTAAAAATTGAATCGTAAAATGTTAAATGTGCGAATTGTATTATTTATGACTCGTATTTTAACGAAAGATATAAATGATAAAGTAATAAAAAGTTCATTTTAAATAACACGTTTTACCCAAAACTATTGAATACTAAGAAAGTATTACTAGAACTCTTTTTCTTTCTCCATTCAATACTGTAATTATTATTCTTTTACTTAAACGTTCAAAAGAATAATTCACCAATATTTTTCCACAACGATGGTACATCGCGAAATTCTTTCGCCAGTTCTTTTAGTTTGTCGCCGGGGTAGTTCCCGAATCGGTAGTCGGCCTAATCATACGCTAAGCAGAGTAGAGTAGGTAGGTATAAGATCTAAGTTTGGTCACAATGTAGGAAAATTCTAAACTAGTTAGTTTCTAACCTACTTTGAAATAAAATATTTTAGATTTTCAGACACAAGTTTTATTTCCCATCCTAGGCAATAACTTTCGAATTGAAGACATGAATCGATGAAGGTGATATGTCGCAAAAAAAAATACGCAGAAAATTGAGTTTAAACAGTAACTTAAACATTATAGTAGTAACATATTAAGTACATTGATTCTAGAGGCGGATCTTTAGATTAACGTACTTCATAGTTTACGACGTATTTATTCTAAAATGTTTAAGTGTCAGTTTGAACTAAATTTTCCCAAAATCACAATTTTGCTACATATCACCTTCATCCATTCATGTCTTCAATTGATTCCTTAATCCTTGTTCCATGTTTCGCTTATAATTTCGTCGTGTACAGACAGACAGACGAGTGACGAACAGCGCTGGTAAACTTATAAATACTCCCACTCGCGACCGCTACAAGGGTCAATTTTCACCTACATTTCAAATCGAGCATTTGCTAACAAATCCTTTTGGAAATAGTGTATACGGTAATATGTAGTGCATTATAAAATATTGACCAGTCATTCTTCTGGACTAGGCCGATTATGTTGAGAGAATGCTGTAAGTGCTGGGATATGTGAAATGTGAAACAGCCAGGCACACACAATTTAAAGAGTGGTTACTTCGCTCGGAGAATACTGTATAAATTATCCAATAACGGATGCAAAGGCCTTTTTGTAAAAATATCCCAATATATGATTAACCACTTTACTAATAACTATATTAAAATTTACCAGCACATTGTAGAATTTATATTTTTGTCTTATCTAAATCGTAAGAATAGACAGACAAGGACAAAACATTATATAGCTTAGGCCGTGTTTCACCAAGCAATGTTAAAGTTAACGCCATGTTAAAATACCATGCCATCTCATTCATTGACAGGAAATACGAGAATGATAACATGATATTTAACATGGCGTTAACTTTAACATTGCTTGGTGAAACACACCCTTAGTGTTAAAAATATTTTATTACTATTAGGTGCATTGCAGTTTTTTTAATATGGTGAGAAAGCTAGTAGATTAGTGGAATGTATCTGCGTTCTCTGATACAGTCTTAATTAAATCAAATAAGAATAAAAAATATTGAATGTTAATTATTTTTTTAGGCTATGAGGAGGGATACCGGCTTTTATCGTGCAACATGTGAGTAACTAGTATCAAAATTATTTATAAAAATAATATTGCACAGTTTACGAATATAAGAGTACGTAAGAAACTTTTGAATCTTGAAAAAGTAATTAATATAATAATATTATGCTCATTGCTCACTTCTAAAGTAAAACTCACGAAGTTTTTCATGTTGTAGGTACCATAGTCAAGCGAATGTCGTGTACACAGGATGTAGTGCGACAACAATAGTCGAGGAGGCCGGACAGTCCGTCCGGTATTTTATGATCTAATAAACCGACGTTGTCCCCTCGACTATAAGTCTGTTCTTGTGAACTGCCTACGCTCATCAATGATTTTAACAAGAAACGCGAAAACTGAGTTTCTGTAATTTTCAGTAAAATTTTGTTTGGGTTTATGGGACCGCGATAAGTTATATATACTTTTAATTCAATATGTTTTTACGCATTAGTATTTAATATAGAGTTTTATATATTTCCAAAGAAGCAGGGAGATAACCTAGTAACAAGCGATATTTCGCTGGATTTTTTGAGACCGTGTTACCACACAGTGCGCTTTAGTATTAGGAGTCGGATAAAAAATTTAAAAAATATTGTACCGAAAGTATTTTTACTGAAATGAATTTTGTTACTAAAACTGTTTTATTGAGTACATGCAAATAATAGTATATAACTATTCAACGTACATTTGTTAGTTATTTTCACGTTCATAAATCAATACTGCAATTTCACGAAATATTCGAAAATCGAAATAAACAGCAAAATCAATCACAAGCTCTTGGCCTATTTAACAATTTTCAGTTCATAAATTAGACCAAAAATATATTCTGCCTCGAAATATTGAACAAAATAATAGTTCAAGAGCCAAGTGACCCATTTGTAATTAATATTATTACTGAGCGCCTCCGTGGTCTAGTGGTTCTGAGCTTCACTCTCGACCGAGGAGGGGGTCGAGGAGAAGGTTGGAGGTCGAGGGTTCGATTCCCGCGTTGGAACCAACAAAAATGTTATTTTCAAGATTGGTTAGGACAATGCAGGCTGTTCACCTGATTGTCTATCAAGAAAGATGATCCATACGTGGGATGGGCATGTAATTAGTAGGTCCTGCCCCTGTTGCCTGTGCCCGTGTCGGTTTACCGTCCCAGTGGGTTATGAGAGTAAAAAGAAGAGAGAGTGTCTTTGTGTATTGCGCACACACTTGGGCACTATAAAACGACTCCTGCTTAGCTGGCCTGGTTTCAATGAAATCGGCTACCGACACCGAAAACGGTGAAGGAAGCTATTATTATTACTGAGTTAATGCTAATAGTTTATGAGTTATGACGTCATGTAGTTCTATCCTCAGATTAATAAGTATAATAATAATATGTACATTCTTATTCCAACGCTCAACCACATCACCCAAAGCCAAAAAGCCACATAAATCAAAATATTTTAATGACCCCATAAACCATCTCCATATAAAAGTAACCTGATGTAGTTTTATGATCATTGTGTAATTAAATTTATTTATAACATTAAAGAAGATTCTTTGTAATTAAAGAAAATAGCACTTCCCTCATAATTAGTTGAAAGATTTCTCGTTTATATATCGTTCGTTCTGCAGGGTTACTCAAGACGCAATCGAGAATCGAATCAGTTCGATCTCAACGGCTTATGGTGTTTTATTTCGTGGATTACTTTGAAACTAACCAGGATAAAGAAAATCGTTAGATCGTAACTTTTTGTACTACCGACCATATCAATCGAATGAAAATCAAAATAAACAAACGCCAATTTATTCGCGAGTACGCGGCACGATCGAATCTGAATCAAAATCGAATCAGTTTGGAGAGTAAGGCCCCAGACATCTACTTTTGTCTTTTTTTAGCCGTAGACTTTAACCTAGCCTATCTAGATCGGACCAGAGATAATTCAAAGAATTGAAAATAGAACTCTGGGGTAACGCAACAGAGTTTAAAACTCTTATCTTGAATTTATAACTTTATTTTATTACCTTACGGTTCTGTTTTCAATACTCTAAAAATTCTCCGGACCTCTGGACCTAAGACTTTCGTCTGACGTCCAGAAGTCCGTAAAATTGCCGATCTTCTTTATTTTTTATTTTTTTTGTGTGGATATAAACTATAAACTTATGGAACTCACTAACAGCCTTGAAAGGTAACACCTTGGTAAAATAACTTGTTGGAAAATATTTTAAAAATTTTAATAAATTCTCTGTGACATCAAATTATTATAATTTAATTAAAATAATATTCATAGAATGACGCATTTTCTTACTTACATATTATAAGTAACATGGTTTAGTAAAATGTATATACAGAAAAAAATAATGGAGATATTTAAATTCTATCCTTATAGTCCAATAGGTATTGCCTATTACCGATATAACAATGTTTGTATAGCAGAGGTCATGCCAGGTTCTGTAGGTACAAAAAACAATTTTTTGCCCTATCCGCTGTGCACACTGACATACCATACCTAGGATCTCGCATTGTTACAGAAACTTTACCACTGTAAAGGTCTACAGTCTACACCTAAACAGTAAAAGGCCGAACCTATTTCTTAACTGTGAATAAAAACATAAAGGAGCGTTGCCAACTCTCCAAACTAATTCGATTTTGATTCAGATTCGATCGTGACGCGTACTCCCATTTGTTTATTTTCATTCTCAATTGATTGATATGGTCGGGAGAACAAAAAGTTACGATCCAACGATTTTCTTTATTCTGGTTAGTCCCAAAGTATATAGTCCCAGTCAGCCATCAGAAAAATATATAATGTAGAAGTAGGTACTTTTATTTACCTTAAGATTGAGACACGATTGGAAGAAATTACCGCCAAAACCAAAAATACTAGTACTACTGCTGGTAGGTTGCTTACCTACCCTTGTAACTTGATTATTTGGATACCCTTGAAACCCAGGATCATTCAGTGAAATAAATAATAAAGTGGAAAAGTATGCAAAAATATTATCATTGTAATCGTTTTTATACGTCGTTTTTCTCTGACTTCGTAAGTTCGTAGTATATCTGAGGTGCGGTCCTCCCAAGTCAGTTGATGTATCTCTCGCACATGATAATAGCTCCCCTCACCGATTTCGGTGTCGGTAGCGATTTCATTAAAACCAGACCAGATAAGCAGGAGTTATTTTATAGTGTCCAAGTGTGTGCGCAATAGTTATAGTGAAGTAAAAACAATAGTTTACATGCCCATCCGACGCATGGATCATCTTTCTTGTAAGACAATCAGGTGATCAGCCTGCATTGTCCTGACCAAACTTGAAAACAACATTTTTTGTTGTTCCAACTATAGAAACGAAACCCACGACCGGGTCGAGAGCGAAACTCTAAGCCACTAGACCACGGAGGTGATAGTCTCGGAGTCTCGTACATGATTTCCATACATACGGTACGTCAATGGTCGTGCAATAAAAATGCCAAAGAGGTTTTACGTTAGAGTATTTATGCGCGATGTATGCTAATGCGGGCTCGGCGCTCGACGCAGATTGTATAATTATGGCATGTTCGATCAGCTATTTTTCAACGTGTTACACCCATAATTCTTCTGAGGACTTTATCGTGGTTTATTACATTGTGTACTCTATTCTGAATCGATCTGATATTAATGTAAACAAGAAATGAAATCGACTAAATGAATGTGTCATTATTTAGCTATATTGATCGGTGTGACATGATAATAATAGAAAGCACCTCTCCCATATTGGTAAAATATTATAAGCTATATATATATATATATATATATATATATATAGATCCCACTACCTATGCTGCGTCGAACATGGCGGCTTTTACCGACCATAATGCGTCTACCCGATTTACTGCGTCCTGTATACGGACGCAAGATTGACGAGCCCTGGTTTTTTTTCTGTAGCCGTCATATTACTGTACCAGTGTCTGGTAAAAATTTTGGCATGGACGTATTTTTGCTTCGGGAATAAAATCCGGCGCATAATTTAGTTCAGCGACTTGCCGCACGCACCGCGAGGTCGCTTTGTGCGGCGTATATTGTATACGCGATTTTGTCACTGTTCAATTCTCCGCGTTTGATGATACCGAATATCAGATTTTTTTTTTAATTTTAATCAATATTAATGATGGATTTAATTGCATCCGCCAAATAAACAAATCGGCAGAGATGTGAGGCCTCTCAAGGTTAGGTACCGTATATATCACAAATATTTTATGTTTTAATCAATATAAAGGATGGATTTAATTGCGTCCGCCAAAAGAAACAAATCGGCATCGATGAGAGGCTGCTCAAGGTTAGGTACCGTATATATCACAAATATTTTATGTTTTAATCAATATAAAGGATGGATTTAATTGCGTCCGCCAAAAGAAACAAATCGTCAGAGATTAGAGGCCGCTCAAGGTTAGGTACCGT
This sequence comes from Celastrina argiolus, assembly GCA_905187575.2. Classification (NCBI taxonomy): domain Eukaryota; kingdom Metazoa; phylum Arthropoda; class Insecta; order Lepidoptera; family Lycaenidae; genus Celastrina; species Celastrina argiolus. The sequence continues at coordinate 12,606,184 of LR994589.1, forward strand.
ATATATCACAAATATTTTATGTTTTAATCAATATAAAGGATGGATTTAATTGCGTCCGCCAAAAGAAACAAATCGTCAGAGATTAGAGGCCGCTCAAGGTTAGGTACCGTATATATCACAAATATTTTATGTTTTAATCAATATTAAGGATGAATTTAATTGCGTCCGCCAAAAGAAACAAATCGGTATCGATGAGAGGCCGCTCAAGGTTAGGTACCGTATATATCACAAATATTTTATGTTTTAATCAATATAAAGAATGGATTTAATTGCGTCCGCCAAAAGAAACAAATCGGCATCGATGAGAGGCCGCTCAAGGTTAGGTACCGTATATATCACAAATATTTTATGTTTTAATCAATATAAAGGATGGATTTAATTGCGTCCGCCAAAAGAAACAAATCGTCAGAGATCAGAGGCCGCTCAAGGTTAGGTACCGTATATATCACAAATATTTTATGTTTTAATCAATATAAAGGATGGATTTAATTGCGTCCGCCAAAAGAAACAAATCGTCAGAGATCAGAGGCCGCTCAAGGTTAGGTACCGTATATATCACAAATATTTTATGTTTTAATCAATATAAAGGATGGATTTAATTGCGTCCGCCAAAAGAAACAAATCGTCAGAGATCAGAGGCCGCTCAAGGTTAGGTACCGTATATATCACAAATATTTTATGTTTTAATCAATATAAAGGATGGATTTAATTGCGTCCGCCAAAAGAAACAAATCGTCAGAGATCAGAGGCCGCTCAAGGTTAGGTACCGTATATATCACAAATATTTTATGTTTTAATCAATATAAAGGATGGATTTAATTGCGTCCGCCAAAAGAAACAAATCGTCAGAGATCAGAGGCCGCTCAAGGTTAGGTACCGTATATATCACAAATATTTTATGTTTTAATCAATATAAAGGATGGATTTAATTGCGTCCGCCAAAAGAAACAAATTAGCATCGATGAGAGGCCGCTCAAGGTGCGGGGTGAGAGTTGTGTGGTAATGTTTTGTTTTCAGTATCTCGACAGTTATTAGCCGGCCGGGCGCCGTGACGACGCTGCAGTGTATGCAATTTTATAAGACTGATTATTATTTTCTAAGTTTTTTTTTGTCGTTTTGCTCAATTAGAAAAAAAAAACTGTTATTATATGTTAAACCAGCTTTGCTCAAATTTTTTTTGGTGGCGGAACACTTTTGGAAAGTAAAATACTTGACGGAACCCTACAATAAAATAATAGTTTTTAAAAGTGTATTCTTTATTAATAAAGATAATAAAAGTATGTATAATGTAACAGTTACTAATTATTACTTACTTTAACATGCCACATGGCAAGTACATTATTACAAGATATTAAAAAAGAAAAAATCTAACTAATGGGAGGTATGAAACTGTTTTTTATTTTTCATTAATTGGTTGATGTCAGGTTTGATAAAAGACAGTTGCAGTCTCATATCAGGTTCGGCGTCCAGTCTATTGCGATATTTTGTTTTCGTTACTGCATACGTTGAGAATCCTGTTTCGCACAAACATGTTGTTGGGAACGGGAGAAGAATATTCAGAGCCATTTTGCCAAGCATTGGATATTCATTACGAATTCTGCACAAAAATCTTTGAGAGGCATCGTTTTGAACAGTGACTCCATACTTATGTCTGATGACATTTCTAAAAGAGATTCATATATCTCGTTTGAAATACTTTCGGGCTTTTGCAAGTTGGGTAAAAAAGGATTATGAATCCATGAATTCAGTTTTATTTTTGTATTCTGTTCTTCGGGAAAATACTTTTCAAAAGATGCGCGCATCGAAGTGAGATATTGGACCAATTCTTTAAACATATCATCTTGAAACATTTCTGAGTCGTTATCGCTAACAAACTCACTGAGTAACGTAAAGCTTTCTATTTCTCTCTTATCAACGCAAACAATCCAAAAATCTAATTTTCTTTTGAAGGCAGATATTTTGTTATAGGCCTGGAACACTGTTGGCTGTTTACCTTGCAATGATAAATTCAATTCGTTTAGTTTTTGAAAGATATCCGCCATAAAAGACAATCGGAACAACCAAGTTCTATCATACAAACGGTCTTTCAAATTAAAAGAAGTATCAGCTGAAAGGAACATTCGTAACTCCGCTCTAAGTTCAAATAGCCTTGTTAAAGTTTTTCCCCGAGACAGCCCCGACACAGAAGTGCGAACTTCTGTATGGAGCAGCAGTGTTTTATGTTTGCTGCCATAATCTTCACACAATAATGAGAACAATCGGGATTGTAGTGGTCGTGATTTAATAAAATTAATTATTTTTACCGCTTCATCCATAATTAATTTTAGATTTTACGGCATTTGCTTCATCGCAAGTGCTTGTCTATGCAGAATACAGTGGCTGGAACTACAATAAGGCGCTTTATTTTTTATGCGTGACACTGCTCCTGCTGTTTTACCTGTCATCGCCTTGGCCCCATCTGTACAAATGTCAATGCAATCGTTCCAACTGAGATTATTTTCTTCAAAAAATATGTTTATTTTATTAAAAATTTCTTCCCCGGTAGTGTTTGTGGGTAGCGGTGAACACATAAGCATATCTTCTTCAAAAGAACTTTCATATGGATATCTCACAAGATATGAGAGGTTTACCCTACCCTAGGGTTCCGCGAAACCCCTGTAGGCGTTTCGTAAGAATTTAGAAAAAAAAATGAAAATACCTCTATCTGGTCGAACGTTTTGACTCCGCCCGCCGCGCCACCGCCACGCGCATACCTACTAATAATTGTGAGCGCGCGTCCTTTGATAAAAGCTGCCTCTGAATTAGACATTATAGTTGTGAACAAGCGACTTTCGGCTCTAACTTCAAAACATAAAGTCGAGATTGTTTACAACGCATTTTTGTATTTTTATTTCCGCTTTTTGTTTATCAAAGGCGCCTACTCGAGTATTTTTGAGAATGTTCGAGATTGCGTCTAGGACTAAGTATAAAAGCGGCGATCGCGCGTCGCGCCTCGTCAGTGAGTTGAAGCGTTCGGAGCGATAAGTTCCTACCTTGTGAATTATTTTGACCCCACCATCCTGACGATGTAACATTATTAATAAAGAAGAATGTAACGTTGGCTTAAAGGCGTTAAACGTGTTGCAACATCATCTTCTAATGACGCTGAATGTTCAAAAGCAGTACGCGCGGAGCATGCAGCAATTACCGATCCAGACGATGATGCCACGACGTCAAGTTCCACGGTTTCAAAGACGAAAAAAAGGAAATATGATGAATCATTTATCAGTTTCGGATTTGTTGATTCCAACGGCTCACCTCTCTGCATGCTATATAGTAAACTGCTTCCTAATAGTTCCATAGCACCTGCCAAATTGCCGATATTTAGAAACTGTACACCCCGAGTCTAGAGACAAGAATAAAGCATTTTTTGTTCGCAGAAAAGAACAGTTATTGGAAATTCAAAAAAAAATGATGCATGTAACACAAACTATCAATGAAAAGGCCACGGAGGCATATTTAGTTAGCTATCGTATTGCACAAGCAGGTGAAGCGCACACTATCGCTTCATGTCTTGCCGCTCCGCCTAGTACCTGTACAAAAGCAATCTCTAGATACTACAGCTACCTACATGTACTTACTCTCATCTCTTGCCGCTCGGCCTAGTACCTGTACAAAAGCAATCTCTAGATACTACAGCTACCTACATGTACTTACTCTCATATCTTGCCGCTCCGCCTAGTACCTGTACGAAAGCAATCTCTAGATACTACAGCTACCTACATGTACTTACTCTCATATCTTGCCGCTCCGCCTAGTACCTGTACGAAAGCAATCTCTAGATACTACAGCTTCCTACATGTACTTACTCTCATATCTTGCCGCTCCGCCTAGTACCTGTACGAAAGCAATCTCTAGATACTACAGCTACCTACATGTACTTACTCTCATCTCTTGCCGCTCGGCCTAGTACCTGTACGAAAGCAATCTCTAGATACTACAGCTACCTACATGTACTTACTCTCATCTCTTGCCGCTCGGCCGTACCTGTACGAAAGCAATCTCTAGATACTACAGCTACCTACATGTACTTACTCTCATATCTTGCCGCTCCGCCTAGTGTCTGTACGAAAGCAATCTCTAGATACTACAGCTACCTACATGTACTTACTCTCATCTCTTGCCGCTCGGCCGTACCTGTACGAAAGCAATCTCTAGATACTACAGCTACCTACATGTACTTACTCTCATCTCTTGCCGCTCGGCCTAGTACCTGTACGAAAGCAATCTCTAGATACTACAGCTACCTACATGTACTTACTCTCATCTCTTGCCGCTCGGCCGTACCTGTACGAAAGCAATCTCTAGATACTACAGCTACCTACATGTGCTTACTGTCATGTCCTGATCTGCGACCTAGACTTCTAGCTCTTGCTCTAAAATCTTGTTTACGGGGCACGCGGTTAAATGTTGTTTCGCAGTCTATGAATGCTAGGTTAAGATAGAAAATAAATTGCGTGCAGAACTGCATACAGCTGATCTAACAGACTAACCAAATATTAACCCTAGACACCTAACCTTCCAATATATACGCTATAACCTAACCATTCGTCGATTCGACGAACAATTTTTGGCGACGTATAATTTTATATAATTATGTATTTGATCGATAGTTTTCTTGGTTCATTAAGTAAAATATACATTATTTTAGTGAAATAAAACCAAATATAATAGTTTAGTAAGAAAATATTTATTTGTTTACGAAAATTTGTAAATACAAAATTTTTGAGTAACATTGAATACACTTAAATCTAAACATACAATTAAAAAAAGAAAAACCAAAATTAGTTTTCTCTTCTTTGGTAAATATAAATTATAATCGTCTTATTACTTTGTAAAACACAAAAAAAAAGTTATTTTGATGCACATTGTACATGAAAATCAAATTTATGTTCACCACAAATTTCTGTACAACATTTTGAGCAATAACATTTTGTTTGCGCACAGGCCACAGCTTTTTCCTTGTATATATACGCACTGTCGACTGGCTGAACATCATGTTAGATGATTGACCTTGACCTTCTTGGTTTACACCCCTAATACATTTTTATCTTTTCCTGCACGTCGCGTGCCAAGATGGCATAGTACGAGTTTCCAGACGGATACGGAGCCAGGGTTCTACCAGTTGTATATGCAGCTTATTTAGCTTCAGCGAGTGATTACTTTTTGTCCCATTACACTAGTATTGTGGCTGCAAATTATTACTGCTACTCTACTCGAAGTGCTCACTTTTTTCCAAACATGACAGGCCTGATTTTTAAAATTTCTTTTGGATAAGGCCAAAATACTTGAATTATTACCAAAGACTACTTCATATGGTATCGGGGGTATTTCTGATTCAGTTACTTTGTCGTGCAGGTCAAGCGAAGAAATGTCCTCATAGTCGGAGACCTCATCTTGAGCCGGAGACCTCAATTTGAGCGTCTCTTTCTCCACCATCTACCTACAGTTAAAAATTCTGTTTCGCTGTTCGATGATTTACTGGCATCTTCCTTATTCATTAAAAATTTCATTTGTAAGCAATCCTATAAAAGCCATGATAAAAACAGCTAAAAAGTGCAGGCATTATTATCAAAATAAAATGCATAAGCTATAAATGATTATACACAAACCCTAACCATTCGTCGAAACGACGAATATTTTTGTAATATTTCAAAATGGGAAGTACTTACCCGCTGGGCTTGGTCGCTATTCGAAAGACCTCGGCTAACACTGAATTGACAAGGGAAGACTCGGTGATCAGTGTGCGCGTCGAAAAGAAATAGCGATATTACTGCAGGATGTTCGTCGAATCGACGAAGGTTAGGTGTCTAGGGTTAAATAAAAATAACACGCAATGGTCAGTACAGTAATGTTGTGGTTTTTAAGTTAATTTAGCTGACAGAAAGGAAGAATCGGTGGGATATATCAATGAAAATATATAATGTGCCATATGATTACGGTTAAAAAAGGACGTAGCAAGAAAGCACAATGCACAAGGCATATATGATAATATACGCACACCACTTGATTACCACGCTGAATGGTCGTACTAAGAATAGTACTATGCACGAGTTATATACGATAATATACTGTGTGCTACATAAGTACCAGTATGAGTGGACCTCAAAAGTGACGAGTTATATACGATAATATACAGTGTGCTACATAAGTACCAGTATGAGTGGACCTCAAAAGTGACGAGTTATATACGATAATATACGATAATATACAGTGTGCTACATAAGTACCAGTATGAGTGGACGTCAAAAAAGACGAGTTATATACGATAATATACGATAATATACAGTGTGCTACATAAGTACCAATAAGAGAGGTCGTCAAAAGTGACCGAGAATTATTTGAAATCGAATATCAGCATACCGTGTTTAAATGTAATATAATTACGACCAAGTTCATATTAAGCAAATAAAATAACAATATTCACTCGCAGACACTTTTAAATCGTACTAGAAGTGGGAGATGCAATAAGTATCGAGTTTGAAAAGACGCACGAAGCCGTCTGAGATTTAAATATATATATATATATATATATATATATATAAGAAGAAAAGTTTATATTTAGATCAAGTAGATTGACTATAAAATGAGATACAAATTTTAAGAATATTAAAGTCGGTACCAGCCAAACTCAATATTATGAGTTCTATAATAGAACTCTTTTATTATTTTTTGTCGGTTTACATTCTTTTTTTGGCTTAAAACTATTTTTTCCCCTTTTTAAAACTTGCCTATTTCATCATATTGTTATGATGGTATATATGGATACCTACTATCTGGTGAAGACAGGGGTGGTGAAGTGATGACTACTGTAATTGATATATATATTGTAATAGAAATATGCTTGCAGTATAAGCGATTACAAATTTCCAGACGTTGATAGTTGATTCAAAATTATGTTTTTAGTCGGATATGCTTATGTTACTTGAAACAAATACAAAATTACTATGAGTGTCCCTATAAATTTCGAGGTGTTCCCTCGATTCCTCACGACGCCATCATCAGGTCTCCACTTTGATAACTATGAGACCAAGTTCGAATGTAATTGACGTAGTGGCATATGCTTGCATTCCTTTAAACAACGCTGAAATCTTTAAACCTGTATCTCTAAGGTACTGAACAGAACTTCTGAGAAGTTCTGTTCAGTACTTTTAGATCCAGGATATGGTGCAAAACCTTACTGTTTGGTAACATATGCTTAAACCTCTTCATAAAAAATCAAAATCGATATATTATTCCATATAAATTTTGAGGATTTCCCTCGATTCCTCACGGATCCCATCATCAGGTCACCATTTTGGTGACAATGGGACCAAATTTAAATTATACCCTACACAACACAAAGAAAATTATTAAAATCGTTTGATAAACGATGAAGATACCCGCGAAGAAACATAAAAAAAAAACATATTTACGAATTGAGAAACCTCCTCCTTTTTTGGAAGTCGGTTAAAAATATTGTGTTGGTTATTTCGTGTCACAATCTACCTTTGTGCCAAGTTTCATTTAAATACGTTGAGTAGTTTGGCTAAAATACCGTCAAATAGGTAGCTACAATTTTTTGAAGATCCCACGGGAACCCTTTTGTTTTTCGGGATAACAATTTTCAATAATGCTCTTCAGGTCATTAGCTACCTGCCTGCCAAATTTAATTAAAATACGTTGAGTAGTTTGGCTGAAATACCGTCAAATAGGTAGCTACAACTTTTTGAAGATCCCGCGGGAACCCTTTCGTTTTTTGGGATAAAAATTTCCAGTAATGCTCTTCAGATCATAAGCTACCTGCCTGCCAAATTTCATTTAAATACGTTGAGCAGTTTGGCTGAAATACCGTCAAATAGGTAGCTACAATTTTTTGAAGATCCCACGGGAACCCTTTCGTTTTTCGGGATAATAATTTCCAATAATGCTCTTCAGGTCATAAGCTACCTGCCTGCCAAATTTCATTAAAATACGTTGAGTAGTTTGGCTAAAATACCGTCAAATAGGTAGCTACAATTTTTTGAAGATCCCACGGGAACCCTTTTGTTTTTGGGGATAACAATTTTCGATAATGCTCTTCAGGTCATTACCTACCTGCCTGCCAAATTTAATTAAAATACGTTGAGTAGTTTGGCTGAAATACCGTCAAATAGGTAGCTACAACTTTTTGAAGATCCCGCGGAAACCCTTTCGTTTTTTGGGATAAAAATTTCCAGTAATGCTCTTCAGATCATAAGCTACCTGCCTGCCAAATTTCATTTAAATACGTTGAGCAGTTTGGCTGAAATACCGTCAAATAGGTAGCTACAATTTTTTGAAGATCCCACGGGAACCCTTTCGTTTTTCGGGATAATAATTTCCAATAATGCTCTTCAGGTCATAAGCTACCTGCCTGCCAAATTTCATTAAAATACGTTAAGTAGTTTGTCTGAAATACTGTCAAATAGGTAGCTACAATTTTTTGAAGATCCCACGGGAACCCTTTTGTTTTTCGGGACAATAATATCCAATAATGCTTTTCAGGTCATAAGCTACCTGCTTGCCAAATTTCATTTAAATACGTTGAGTAGTTTGTCTCAAATACCGTCAAATAGTTAGCTACAATTTTTTTAAGATCCCACGGGAACCCTTTCGTTTTTCGGGATAATAATTTCCTATAATGCTCTTCAGGTCGTAAGCTACCTGCCTGCCAAATTTCATTTCATTCGATGCAGTGGTTTTAGCGTGATGCGATGACAAACATTCCCATACGGACAGACAGACAGACAGACAGACAGACAGACAGACAGACAGACATTTTTTTCAAAAATGTTTTTTTTAGGTTCTGTGGCTTTTATAGACCCCCTTTTTTTAATTTTCACTTAAAAATTCTTAATGTACAGACATGACCCCTCTACAGATTTATTATATGTATAGATAAAGTAAAAATTAACTTCAGAAGTTCTTATCGGCAGTAAAGGACGGAGTTTCTGCTGTTTTCGACGACTGCGACTGTCCGAATCAATGGACTGCGATATCCTTACACGATACTTCGATGGTCTCTCCATAAACATGTTCCATTAGGAACATCGTGAGCTCTGTTCAAAATCATTGCCGCGATAGGATCAAGATTTAGGAGTATAGACAATGACTTAGCCGTAAAAGGGCCGGTTTAATTATTACATCTCAAAATCCATTAATAAATCCGTTATAAGTTATTGTATATTAATAAATAGTGTACCATGAGTATTGCGAATTCAAATATTATTGCATTACGTTTTACGATCATGAGAATCGTAATTAAATTCACAATGAAAATTCAATTTAAAATTGACAAAAGATAAAGTGTGTTTAGCGTCAGTGTATCGTTTCGTGTAGTGAATAAAGTTCAATTTTGAGTTCGCGTCTCGATGCGAGCTTATCCTAAGACATAAAATCGCCAATATTATGGTTTTATTGTTTAAGTGGCGATTCTGAGTTTAATGGTGACATGAAGAATGCTTTATTTTACTATCATAATATGTATATGCAATAGGATGTTAATATTATTTTTTGTTGATTCATTTCGATTGATTTAGGTAATACATACGTATTCTAATTTCAATCAATAAAAAGTGAAATCGTAGGAATACTTCGTTCATAGATAATGGCAGCCTCACAATATGGCGGTTCTGAGTCTCCGCTTAAAAAAAATAAGTAAAATGACCTGAAATGTATGATTTAATAATGAATTTAGTCTTTTTAATGTTAGGATCGCGGTAGATGTAGATACATCTATTTCTGTTTGCGACGTTTGAATACTACTTTACAGCTAACGAGACTGCACTGAAACTATGTTATTGTTTGTTTTTTCTAGATTTAATTAGCGGAATTTCTTAAACTTACTTTCTGATTTTAATCATTTTGAACATTATAATTTATATCTTCTTGTTCTTTTCAAAATGGCTCCTTAGTGATTTGCCAATGTCAGAGTGGTAATTTATATCGACCCAGTGTGTTTCTTTTATGCACGGTGAAAAGTAATTTTTTATTGGTAGCACTGTAGTGCCAATTTAATTAGTGTGGATCTTATTAAACTGAATACGCTCTACTCCGATCCTTACTAGATATAGTTAATTTAGAAAATCATTAACCTTCTTCAAAATAATGCCATAAACAACATCGAGATACACTCGTATTGGTAAAAAGAAAATATAAAATTGTTATTACAATACATACGAACAAGTGTCGCTTGCGTGACTGGGCTGCGATCCGATCATCCCCCGACTTTCTCACGACAATCTGATATTTCACTGAACATGTAGAAGCCATTTTTGTTTTCGAAATTCGAATGCTTCTTCATTTTTTATGTTCATGCGGAATGTCAAAGGCTTACATTATTCAGCCACGTTGTAATGTTAGATATTATAATATAGTTAAACTAGTATAATATCGGATTTTGTGGATTTTTAAACTTACAAATAAATGAAGTTATAAAAAGCTAAATGAATTTTAAAACGTTTATTTTGGGAATTTCAACATAGATAGCTACCACTGCACCAGTTAAACCCTAGCCAGCGAGAAGAACTATTTATTTATAACTCGATTAATTTATAATAGACTAAGATCCCAGAGCAATCAAACATAACTCATTTTCACACGAATGAAACCTGAAGTTTTCAGTAGCGTCTCGTGTGCCTTGAATACCTACGCGCTTTGTGTAACTTGCCGAGTGACATCTGGGCAGGTACCAGGTGAGAAAGGTAACTAAAACAAGAATTATTTAACTTAAATTCACATGGCTGATTTTAATATATGATATGTAGAATATTATTTTAAAGTAATATTATAAGTGTCAGACACTTTAGAATGACCAGAGCTTTAGTCAGACGCTTTTAAACTACCCAAAAAATAAAATATGAACTTTACTTATTTTTACATGTCTGATTTTTTAATATGTTATTGAAGTATTTATTTAAAAGTTATATTCAATCAGTCAGACAAATTAGAGTGACCAAACATCATATATAAAAATCAGCCATGTGAATTTAAGTTAAATAATTCTTGTTTTTAGTTACCTTTCTCACCTGCCCAGGTGTCACTCGGCAAGTTACACAAAGCGCGTAGGTATTCAAGGCACACGAGACGCTACTGAAAACTTCAGGTTTCATTCGTGTGAAAATAAGTTATGTCTGATTGCTCTGGGATCTAAGTCTATAACTTTAATAGTTAAACAATGCGTCCTAATATATCTTATCTCTACTTCTTGATAAAAATCATTGCCATAATCACAAAGTTCACTTACAGATAACATTAAGATTTAATTGCTCCAGCCTAAACGTCTATTACGATATCTAGCATTATGTGTTTTAATTATCGAAAGAATGATTGATCATAAAAGTGGTTGAATTAGAGTAGCTACTGGCTGTGCCCATGAAGTTTACAAAGCAGATAACGTTCGGCGCAAACGGGCTACCGATGATACCGACCGCTGACAGCTACACATTTTTGTTATATTTTAAGTTTACGGACACTGAAATATAGTGCATTGGCTGCAGTGACGCGTTAGCTAGTAGTCCCTTTGTATTTTTGTAACTTTTGCGGTTAGTTATTAAACTAACGGCTACACAATTTTAATAATTAGTAAATCATCAAAATTATTCAGTATTTACTAATTATTAAAATTGTGTAGCGGTGACCAGTCATGGTCATTGCTAGCTTCTTCTAGTCTGATACGTTAGAAAATTTACTTGACAGATAGAAAAAAACATCGTATAGCATGTTATCCAATATATTTTTTTCTATTATGGATAGATGTTTGTAACTAATCAATGCAAATATGCGTTAGTCACCGATCGTGTAGCCCGTCTACGCGGCGCCTGCGTATGTGTGTTCTCTTTACCTATATATTGTTTAAAATATACCTAAGCGGCGTCATCTGTAAAATTTAGTTATTTGGCTAGCCTATGCAAATGGTGTAGCGCGGTCGCCGGTCGCCGGTAGCCCGTCTGCGCGGCGCCCGCGTGTGTGTTTGTCTGTAATTATGCGGCCGATGGTCTGACGCTGCGCCGGTGGTCTGCCCCTTTCCCCTTCACCTGTATACCGCAGATACATATTGAACGGAGCCGGCTGTGTGAACTTATTAGGAATGGATCAGTTTTTAGTATACTGTAGATCTTTTCTAACCTCTGACGTAAAAACGAAGGGGTGTTATAGGTTTGACGTATCTAAGTAAATGTATATGCGTCTGTCTGTGGCATCGTAGCTCCCAAACGGATGATCCGATATTAATACGGTTTTTTTGTTTGAAAGTTACATCAGTCGAGAGTGTTCTTAGCTATGTTTGGTGGATATCGGTTCAGGTCTTCAAGGTCATAAGGTTGTTTGTTAGGTGTGATAGGAATGTTACACGCTAAGTCGGGTTTTTTAAATTATCAATTTAGTCTTATATTAATTAATAGTTATTAATATATTATGTACATTGTCCTGAAGAAAGTGCCGTAAGCTCTAGCCGAATACGTTTACTTACCTACTCGATATTGTTATTTTTATTGAAATTTGGATGTATATGAAAATAAATGATTTTCTATTCTACACGCGAGCCCCTTCACAATATTAGTTGGAGAAAATAGTAGCACGTTCAACAAAACAGTTGCACAATGCACTTACTTCAAACACACTTTAGCTGAAAAAAGCTTTATAATCGAGTACCATAAATAAGAAAAAAAACGAAATGTAGTGGCATCCACCGCACTATGTCTGTGATAGATCGCTCATCGAAGTATCGAAGATTTTATGTATCAAAATATTTGGATAACTTTTTATACATTGTCTCGCCGGCCTATACTCTATTGTAATTATATCGAATTGGTTTTCGAAGGCAATTCATAACGTAATGAAAGCTATAGATTCGAGCGTGACCAGTTTATCAATTCCCCTCTTGCTGGATATTAACAAGATTTTTAATTTCAGTTTTAAGTGAATCTATTCTATGCGCATACTTTTCATAAAGCTTTTAACAGAAATGAGCGATGCATTTGGATGGTGTTTTGTATTTATTTTGTTTGTGATTTGAGGCTCTTGTGTTCTCTTAGGTATGGTTACTGCAAATAATCTTTGGTTGCGCATTGCCAATACAATGGTAATGTTGCAGTTTTTTTTGTTGACAATTTTTTATCACATGAACAGAGCAACGGAATCAGTTAGAGAATTCTAAGGGATCAATGTTGCTAGTAAGTAATGAACACTATAGCAAATTTGTTTATAATAAGGGCCATAAAATAGACTTTATAGTAGCAATATCGATAAATTGATAATATAGGTACAGCTCAAAACTATAAAATTATATGCATATAACCTCGAATGGTAATAGTGAACATGGAAACAAGTTAAGAATACATACAGTTTAGTAACAAAGTAAGAGCAAAAGGTCAATAACTAATATTACTAGTTAACCCGCGTTGTTGAATGCGGCCGAAATACAATAGCCTGCGAACTCGCGAAATATTGAAATACAATAAATATTGTAACAAAATACACAGGTTGTAAATATTATATAATATATCAGTCACTAGAAAAGTAGCTACAAAAGTTTTTTCGTAAAAAAAATTACAATTTATGTTTTTTTAGTCGCAAGAGTAACAAAACAGCAACTTTTTTAACTTAATTTTTCGTAAAAAATTACATTTCTTGAATGAGAAAAATTCATCTTAATTTTTCGTAAAAAAATACATTATAAAATAATTTATATAAAAAAAAATATAGTAACTGTATTTTTTACACCTGTGAATATTATATATTCATATCTAGTCAGTGCTGTAAGACCTAAAATGAAACCTGGATTAGGTTAGATTAAGTTAGTTACTATAAACCGGCCGTAGCAAACTGGAAATCCCACATACCCCTAGGGGATACCCCCTCCCTGGGGGATGCGTAATACTTTTCCCTTGCGGAATAAAAAAATAACTATAAAATTTTGTGCCACATATCGCGGCTCAAGCAATAGACTTACATAAAATTCGTTTAGCTGTGCCCGCGTCTTGATTCGCGTGGTTTTTGAGTACCTAACTTAAACCGTTTATGCAACGCACGTAACAAAAGTCCCCAAATGTTAATAATTTTCCCCGTTTTTGCAACATTTCTCACTGGCGCTTAGGTTCTTGAAGACTTCCTCTATAAATGGACTATCCAACTAATTTTTTTTTTCAAATTGGTCAGTAGTTCCTGAGATTAGCGCGTTTAAACTGTTTGTTTAAACTTTAACAAATAAACAAACAAACTCTTCCGCTTTATAATATTAGTATAGATAGGTAGTAGTTTATTAATAAATAAATATTCTCCATTGCCGTCTATGTATCGTAATCTGTATTGAATGAAAATTTTTGTTGTTATCGAGATCGACGTTACCAATAACCTCTTATACAATTAAATTATTAAGTTGTTAAACGTCTCAGCATAAAGCGATAATGAAATGACAAATAAAAATTTTAGTAGCCCATAATGAACGAAACATGTTATTCCTCAAGATATGTATGTATTTTCTCTGATATTTTTGAAAAAGCGACAGTGAGAACACTCTTCGCTCTTCTCACTCTAGTTTTTGGAACGAAGTTCCTTATCGCGCGTTGCGAAAGGGGCTAGACGGAAAAAATTAAGGTCAAAAGTTGTAACTTGTAACGACATTTTTTCGTAGTTGTAGGTAATCCGTGCGGCGTGCGCGTGTTTCTGTCTGTCCCTCTCTCTCTCACAGAAAGCAAGCCAGCTATTTTACAAAAATTGAGCCTACTGATTAGGTTTATATTACATTATATTTCTTAATAACAATAAAAAAATATTACAATTCCTTCATTAATTATTGTTATCTATCGATAAATTAGTGAAGGAATTATAATATAAAATTTTAATAGTTACCCTATCCTCAAATATTTTGGTCGTTCGTTCCGTCCTTTGACACCTTCATTTTTTTAGGTTTGGGTTTTGTTTAAAAATAACCGACTTAAAAAAAGTTTCAATGATTTATGTATAAATGCGATAGTTAAACAGTCATTTTATTTTACTATCTTTTTCTGTCTTTTAAAATAATTTAAACGAAGTCCTAGGCAGAATGCATTCAGAGTCGCACAAAAATACTATTTTTATTACAAGTTATAAACTGAGTCTGTATAACGTTAGTAATATAATTACATCCCAACAAGAAGTTCACTTGTAAAATGCCAAGTCTCGCTACTTAGTTCTTTTGTCGTAAACAGTTGTGAGATCCATGTGATGCCAAGCCGGGGTAAGTCGGTCAGTCTAACAACATCTTGTAGTGATCATATCAAATATCTTTCATGTTTTAATAAATAAGTAGCTTGACTTGACAATCGCATGAAAACACAATGTACAAAATATCTATCTCACAAGTGATACATATTAACTCAGATTGTTAAGTGTACAAGTACATAATTCTATTTATTCTACAATATAAGAGGAGATGTTATAAATATAAAACTATATTTTTAAACGATATTCTCCCAAAGACGATGATGATGATGACAAAATACTTGTAATAAATTACTTACACACGATTTTATTGACTACAAACATAATCACTGTATATCTCCGAACGTAATTTAGCAAAAGTAATTGACTTAAATAACATTTGTTTTCAATTAAAATATGTAATGACAAATTGATATTGCCCTTTTAATAACTTCTTGTGCCTTTCATACCGCCGCCATGTTGCAACAAAATAAGGACAATTAAAAGGCTCTTGTCTTTAATCTTTACATTTATTGCAGTTTTAAATGCAACAAACATAAAGATTCAAATTTATTGCATTTAACAGTTTATTTGCTAAATTGTTTCTGTGACATGAAAATAAATAACTTGGTTTTTTTTTCACGGCACCTATCTTTTCCACTTAGGCTACGGTTTTTCATCAATTTGAAGGACTAGGCTGAAGTATGTATATAGTAGCAGAGGCTATTGTGGACAGTAGACTACAGGGCATAGGCCCGAGCCTTCAATTGGTCTTCTCAGACAAGCATATAAACATTCTATAGAAATATATAATAAAATATGAATGAGTCAAAACAAAACCAAAACATAACGGTGCGGTAACAAAACATGATGTAACTAGCTGTCAACAGTAAAAGGGTTTGCCAAAAAATTCACAAAAAAATTGCAGTGCAATATAAGATGACACAATAGGTATTGTTTTGTCTACTAGTAACTGTACTACCCTTTGCTTTCTTCTAAAACAATACTTCGCACTCAACCTTTGCTGCCAAAACTTTCTTTTGAAACAATAGTTGCAAAATAACGGAATAATCCTTTTTGCAAATTACTAAATTGTATAGGGGTAGTCTTGTGAAGTAGCCGTTTATGGTACTTTTGTGCCCTTTCTTTGGATTTCTAATTTTATGGCATAACGGCTGCAATAAAGGTCCCGTAAGTTAACTAATAACTGGCCGCATATTGGCAACTTTATGGTCAGAAATAGGCAAATGGCTTATAAACCACTATAGTGTAATGTTAAATTTCTATTTATTTCTATTTGGCTATTACTTTTACCGGAATTTCATTACCAGTTGATGCGAGAAGTTAAGCCGTCAAATGTTCTTTATGGAGTCTCTAATTTAATAGTTATTTGCAGTAATTTATGTAATTATTTTGGTTGGTGAAAATAATCCGTAGGTTTTAGCTGCTAAATGACATTTCTTAGATATACCCTGACTCCTTTTGCTTTTGGTTAAGTTTTTTTTTCGATTTGAATTAGGATTGATGCCTAAAGATTATCAAAAAATTTGTCTCTCAAAATAATATTATGTTCTTACCAAATATTTATAGATGCTTTCGCAAAGACGTTCTCGTATCTTTTAAAGTTAAAAAAAAGTATTTATTACAGTGTCAGGTATCCTCAATCTAGACTATTTGGGTTATTCGATTAAATATAGATAGATACAAAAGATCGTTGCAGATTATCAAAAATTCTATCTTCTCACGAATTTACATAAAAATGTCTTCGGCGTCGACATTCGCATACATTTGAAACAATAGATAGATTTAGCACAATCGGGTAAGTAGCCGGTGTCTCGGATGAGGAATGCTGGATTCCTATCTGATAAGAGATGGATTCACGCGGGAAGGAGATTCATTGCGAACCACGAGTGCGCTTCAACGTAGAGTGGAGTAACAGTAAGATCATAACTTTTTAATAGCGGGAATGTAGAGTTAACTTATAGCTCAAATAATAGTAAATGAGGTCAAAAGTGTAGGACTGCAGGTAGTAGTTTTATTTCAAACTAGATCACTTGGTAAGAGCAAAATGAAATCCCGCCTTAACCATATAAGTATTTTGCTGTACTAAAAAAGAGTTAATGTGTCACTCCAGCGTGAAAACTACAACCATACAAAATTTCATCCAAACGAAGCCCAAATTTTGGACAAAACCTTTCTTAAGATCGTATTTTAAATTTTAAGAAGTCATCAATAATATTTCAATGTCGAGCTCGCAGCACTAAATTAGCACATTCTTCTAACGTCTAAAAGGACAAAAACATTTAGTAATCTACAAATTTTGACTAACGAATAAAATAACTTGCACACAACACAAATTCTTTTAACATACATTAATAGGTTTATGAGACAGACGTGAAATATTATACTAGATAAGGACTGGACGTTGAGGATATGGTATAAATTAGCATTAATGTTTTTCTAGTGATATAATATCTGATTAGTGCTGATGATGATGATAATGTGATATTGTATAAAATATGCGAACTACATGGCTATTTCATTATGGATTTTGAGTAACGATGACAACTTCTACTTAAGTATAATTTTGGGAATTTAGTTTTTCAAGGCTACTGCTATTTGTTAAGACATGTACATTTTTATGTCGCAACTATTCTAAGAAGCATAAACTAAATGCAGAAATAACAAAATATTTTTGATATTTCTTATTATTTTTTCGGGATGTTGTCTGGTTGTTGAATAGAGGATTAATACAATTACTTAAAATAAGTAGTTATTCGTATTTAGGTCGATGCGTTTTGTCTCTTTTGAGTGAAACCAATTGTCACATCACAAACTATCTTGAACTTTTGTTTAAAACTAAAATTGTTTGTTAATGATTATCAGCTGGTTGTCGTTTTTTTTCATTCGATAGACAAAAATATTTGGCAACATGACAATTTTAATATAATATGTACATCTAAACTATTCGAGTAGCATACGTAAACTCAACAAACTCTCATAAATGTTTCTCCCCAAACAAATCATAAACCCCCAAAATAGCAACAATTAGTTTAAAAAACTCCTAATATTGTAATTTGGTAATGAATACTATAAATATCACAAAATTAAACGAAAAGTGATGAAAAATTTCCTTTATACGTTCAGATACACTACCAAAGTTTATTTTAAACAGATTGATCTTTAAAATTATTGTTGTTATAGGTAACATCTATAGCTTAATATGATTAAAAAAAAGCCCCAAAAACAACTTTAAACTATTCATAGTTGTAGAAAACTCCCTGTAGATTTTTCTTGCCCCAAAATTAAGGGCAAAAACCACTTTTTGGCAACACTGCCTAAACTAAAGGTTGAGGACTGTCGCAATATTTTTTGGTGTTACTGATGTGCTTGCTCTACAACGATCGTAAGTTTGCGCTGCTACCTATGAAACAAGCGCAGATGCAGCGATGAGATTGTCACAGATAGAGGACCTCAGGAACAGGTTACTGATAGCATTTCAATAATATTCTCTCTTTTTTGAGTATTTAAATATTGGCCATAGATACCTATATTGTTACTTTACACAAGTGTAATCTGGGGGCACAGTAGTGCCGCCGCCAAGTTGAGCCACTAAACGATCTGATTTAATATGTATCACTTGTGAGCTAAATATTATGTTGTTTTCATACGATTGCCAAGTCAATCTAATTATTTATTTAAAACATGAAAGATTCTTAATAATATTGATTATGATCACTATAAGATGTTGTAAGGCCTACCGATTAACCCCTACTTGGCATAACATGTATCTCACAACTTTTTAGGGTAGAAGAACTAAGTAGCGAGACTTGGCACTTTTTACAAGTTATGTTTTTGATGGTATTACTTTTTTACGTTAGCACAATGGTTATCTATGGGAAACCTGTTATTGGCTTTATTTTGTAAGATACTAAGTTTGTACAATCATTTGTATTATGCTGTTGGTTTTCATAGGAGCCAGCTACGTAGGAGTTATTTTATAGTGCCCAAGTGTGTGCGCAATACACATAGGCGCTCTCTCTTCCTTTACTCTCGTAGCCCAGTGGAACGTATAACCGACACTTCTGGCGGGAGATCAGGCGCAGGACCGACTTTTCAAATGCCCATCCGACGCATGGATCATCTTTCATGTCAGACAATCAGGTGACCAGCCTACATAGTCCTAACCAAATTTGAAAACAACGCTTTTTGTTGTTCCAACACGGGAATCGAACCCACGACCTCCGGGTCGAGAGCGAAGCTGAACGACCACGGAGGTGTTAATATAAATAAACACTTATTTAATACTGCTCGTATACTTATTCTACACAATCGTAAAACCTAGGCGGAGTTGACATCCGCGTTCGCGAGATCAGCGATAAACACTCACAATACGCATTCTTACAATAACTCGCGTACTTCAAAGAGTTCGATGTGTTACCTAGGGCTGTCACATAAAAAATCTTGTTTATACAGCCAATTTAACCGGGTATTTGGGTACCTAGCTATACAAAGTAAGGTTGCGTGGCCTACTGATATTATAAACGTGAAAGTTTGTAAGCATGAATGGATGTTGTTGCTCTTTCAGTGAACTACTGAACAGATGAAATTTTGTTATGGAAAACCAACCGCAGAAAAAGGTACGGCTACTGTGGGATTTCATTTTTCGCATACGAAACATCTAGTCTTAAAAGTATTCTGTTACTACATTTTGATTTGCGATAACGCTTGATCGCGTCTAGCTTTATCTAAACTGGCAGCCCTAAACCATTGAAAGAGTTTGTTTGTATGTATAATTACGCGACCTATAATGCGGTGTCAGGGCTGTGTCCAGTGTATTTATGGTCCGAGACGTCCTGCGCTTGCGATTATCACGTCCCATCGAGTGATCTGCTGATAGCCGGCTGAGGGTCACCATAGTGTCGGGTTTCGTTGGACAGTGGCACAAAGTAGATATAACATAACAGAGACACGACCTAGTACTAGAAAATAGTATCACCATAAACTGACAATAGCAAATATAATACGACTGGCAAAGGGTGAAGTCCAGGCACATTCCGGAAACCGCCATCTAGCGCACTAATTTCGTTTCGTATCTTCTTCTTAAGGAGTTGAATCTAGCTTAATATGATGTTATGCTTATTTTTATTTTAATGACAATATTAGTACTTAATTTGGAATATTTATATTTTATAATTTACAAATGTTAATGGTAGTGACATCTATTGCAATTTTTTTGTGTTAAAGATATATTGTATGGGATGGTAGGCGCAACGGTGCTCAAGCCGGTTCATGGACGCTTCACACCACATCAATCTGCCCCTGTGTTAAGTATCCGAAAAGAACTTGTGTTACAGGTAACAGACAACGGAAATATATTTAATACTTCTATACTATATATTATTATATAAGATTTTTGTTATATTAATACACATCCATGACCCAGGAACACAGAAAAGACACACAAACATTGAACGAAGATACGGAGAGCGCTATTAAATGAGTAAATACCACTCAATTTTTTAAAGAATTTTGTTGGTAAAAATGTATGGATGCACGTTTGTTGCTCTTTCACGCAATAACTACTGAACGGATTTTGGTAAAATATAGTTAATAGGCTCGATCAGATAGTTTTTACTGCGAAATGTACGGTTACCGCAAGATTTTTCATTTTCCCGGTTAATCCTAAATGATAGTTACTCTAGCCTCCGCACCTTCTATATTCAAATTCCCTATGCGCTGTTTTGAATTGTTTATGGGGTAGTTCTCCACAGTTGAAGTATAATAGCTTTTTTTTTCAGTGGCCAGTTAATGTCCTGTCCGTTTGTCCGCGGTTGTTCACAGCCATTGTGAATTAAGGAAATGTCTTTAAAAAAAATAGTCCTCGAGTCCCTAGCAATTGGTCATTTCTTTTTAAATATGCCTTGTACAGTCGCCCACAGATTATGTTTGCTATTTTTGAACCTTATATCTAAGTTATAAGGCCGGAAAGCGGTCAAACAAATCTAGATTCTAGCGGTGAGTGGTGACCGTAGGTACATACACAATATTGGCTCAACAAAAGCATTGCATACATCATAATAACAATATGTATTTATTTATTTATTATTAGTGAACCAATAGCTTTACAATGTATACATAGCAAAGGGATAGAAAAAAAGAGAAGTTAATAACAGGTTTTCACAATTAGAAAAGAAAAAGTGACACTTGATGTTCTAAACACAAGTTAATGTAAAAAACATTCAAATAAGTTACGTAACACTAAAACAGTAACAGGCAACATAGATACACATAAACATAGAACTATATATTAGATAGATACACAAAGAACACAGATAACATAATATATTTATACAATACTAGATATTGCCCGCGTAAAGTACTCTTAAATATCTTTAAAATCGGTCCGGTAGTTTCAAAGCCTACTTAATTCAAACGATATTAAATTAAGTACAAAACTAACACTACTAACAAACAATTAAGAATACACATATATTATATATGTAAATATCGTAAAAATGTAAGGGAAATAAAGGCTAATAAATAAATAAATAAACTTAATTCAAACGTAGCAAACGTTGCCTCTTTATAATATACCCAAAGGTTTTGCACATCGTACAACATGAGTTCATCGGTAATGTTACGTCGTTTCCCACAGTTTAATCGCCCAAGAATTCAAAAACTAGCAAAGTGCGACTTGGACTCGCGCGTTTAGGGTTCCTCCGAGTGACACCAACCTCTCCCGCAGCAGGGACCGCCAGCGCATACCATTGAAACGGTTTTGATTTTGTATTTCGAAAGGCTGCAGGCTACTTTAAGTTAATTAAAAACCCTTATGATGGGATAACCCTTGAAAAATGGTAATCTGTTAAACAGAAAATCCTTTCAAAGGGTTTCCCAATAAATAATTCGAATAGTAGTAAGTAATTAAGCGTGGATGTCATGAAAGACTACAGAGGGAATATATAATATATATCCGGAAATAGGCAGCAGCGTTTCCGCGGTATTTTTATTTAATTTAGTACTGCGATCGCCAACCCGCCTGCCAAGCGTGGAATATAAATGGAATATAAATAAAATAGGCAACTGAAACATGATATACTTTGGGGAGGTATTATGCCCAGCAGTGCTAAAACGAATACCATTATCTAAATATATAATGTACTATTATTAGTAGTCCTAGGATTAGTATCAAGAAAAAAATGCGTCAGTCGTAAAACAGTTAGGTTTCTTTTAGTAGTAGGGCATAGAGGAAACAGAAATATGTTCATCATCTTTGAAAAATTTGACTGTCCACCTATACCCAGTTCATGATATACATATAGACGGGCACCTGGTGACAGACAGTCAAACAGCAAAATCTTAAATTAAATCAAAACAATTTAGTCAGATTTTTTTTACAAAATGTTTTCCAAACGTCGTGTAGGTCTACGTGATGGCTACCACCGCGGCACCGGTTTGGGAACTAGCTAATATAAACATAGAAAAAGAATTCCGTTTTTGCCCGGGCACGAAACCCTAATACCAACATCAAAATAATTAAAATCATTATCTGGCCAGTAAACGCATTATCATTCAATGATCATTAATATCTTTTTAAGTTGTTCCATATCAAAACATTCTGGAATACCCAAGCATTACTTATGTAACATAATGTAATCAAAACGAAATAAAATTAAGATAAACATTTTACTAAGCAGTCGAATGAAAAGCCACATTCACTAATATCCTAAACTTTAGTAGATGTACAGATAGGCTATTATTACAAGCATCTAACCGAGTTTATTAATGCGTGTGGTCTAATGTTACGTTTATAAATTATACTATATTAAACATATTGACGCTGATTTGAGAGCAATACGCTCGTTTAGTTAAACTAGTTTAACTACCGAATAGTGATTTATATTTTTACTAAAAGTTTTCTTCTGGGTAAATTAAACTATTATGCATGTGATCTAGTTGTTCAGAGCTTCGCTCTCGACCCGGAGGTCGTGGGTTCGAATTCCGCGTTGGAACAACAAAAAAAAAATGTTGTTTTCAAGTTTGGTTAGGACAATGCAGGCTGATCACCTAATTAACATGAAAGACCATCCATGCGTCGGATGTGCATGTAAACAGTCGGTCCTGCGCCTGTTCTCTCGCCAGTCGTGTCGGTTTACCGTCCCACTGGGTTATGAGAGTAAAAGGAAGAGAGTGTCTTTGTGTATTGCGCACACACTTGGGCACTATAAAATAGCTCTGGCCTGGTTTCAATGACTCTTCCTATAAATCGGCTACCGACACCGAAATCGGTGAGGGGAGCTATTATTATTATGCATGTGAGAATATGGATCGATGATTGATATTATTTCACATGTTTCAAGTTAATTTCTGATTGTGTTTTGATAAAATTTGGTGTGGTAGTAGTTTAGGCTCATAATTAATTAACACATTTTTATTCCGAAAAAGTACAGTGTTCCCGTAAGATATTTAAAAATCATGTTTTATAACTTCTTACGACTTGAATGTTTTTATATAGGATGATTCATGGTTCATATATCAAGCCGAATATAGTGTGAAGTGAAGAACGCGTTGAGCATTTTTTTTTTTGGCACCTTATATAAATTATTATTTACCATAACGCGACAAATCGCGATTAAAGATCTTCTTAAAAGTCACAAAACAGATGAGTTTCAACTTCCAATCCTGGTCAAAGACCAGTGCGTTCGTGTGTATAGACTAGGAGCCACCGAACCCCAGCATAATTTCACGAATTCAAAAAGATTCACTCCTTGTGGTCAGTTTAGACCTTTAAATTTTTTGAGTTATATTAAGTAATTTATATGAGGTGCCAAAACAAAAAATGGTCTACGCGTCATTCTCGTCACACTATATTCGGTTTGATATAATATGAACCATGAATCAACCTGTACAGAATTTCGATAATTTTTTCTTGTTCCACCCTTTTTCATCAGCTACATCATAGTCCAAATTCTTCCACACAATAATATTATTAATTGTCCAGGAGCCCCGCCAGTATATCATAGTCCAAATTCTTTATTCACAGTCCAGTCCAAAAAACAGCGTATTCATCACGTCCCACAATCAAAACAGGTCGCAATAACTTATTACTAATTAGTAACACTCCCGCGGTTTTTATGAAAATTCAGCATCTACATCTCCAAGGACGCCGCCTATTCATAGCCTGGGCTATTCATAGGAAGATTTACTATGCGGAGATGTGTCAACGACGGGGATAAAGGAACTAATAACCATATCAAACAGCTTTCACGGGCCGTTCCTGGGGACTATGGTATACATGAGAATGTCAATGTGTCTCTTACAGAGTTCTTTACACGGATATTGAATAAGAAATGTTTTTGGTTTGTTTCCTTGTTGCTTTATGTTGTCCATTCTATTATTATCTGACTACCGATGCCAAAAGGAAGGGTAAGGATTTTGATAGTGCATGTTGAATGTTGATTGTTGACGAAGAAGAATGATCTGATTTTAGAGAATGAGGTGTCAATAGAGTTTGGCCGCCATAAAAGATTATGTCCTTTAACGTCTACTTCATGCTTGTGCAAAATGTCATCAAAATCACTACAGTAGTTTCTGAGACTGCTTAATCCAAATATTATTATCAAATTAATTATTGAAGTTTTCTTTATTAACCGACTTCCAAAAAAGGAGGAGGTTTCTCAATTCGACCGTATATATGTTTTTTTTATTATTAGTACTTTGAAACATTACGTAATTTATGTTTAAAAATATTGTTACAGAAAGGATTCCAAGATTGTACGTAATTTTGTAACTTTAACCTAGGTATAGGTATCTAATCAAAGAAAAACTATTTTATTTATTTAGATAAGCTTACACAGTTTTATAAAAAAATACCTATATGCCAGAACTAAGTTGAGATGCACCGTAAAATCCCATTAAAAGTTATAACGTACGCCACAAAGGTATTCTAATATACAAATAGCGTCACTAATTGTTTGGGAATCCACGTAGCCCAGAATATCTTTATGACATCAAAGACAATCCGTAGACGAGCTTATTATTTAAATTTTTATAATGTTAAAACGTCCCATTCAGTTAAACGGGCGTGCCACAGTGTATCCATACAGATGTTTATAAAGAAATAGAAATGGCATTAGAAGCTGTTAAATAATAAAATAAATAAAATGCTTTTATTTCGATCTAGGAGCCCAAAGTGTTAGTAACAAATCTTACTTAACATATTATACAGGGTGTAAAAAGTGCAGTCACTATAACTTTGAGATACGATTATACTGCCTTTCCGAATTTGAGAAATGTATTTTTAATTTTATTTTGTCTCTTTTTACACCCGTTATATTAGTATTTACATTATATTTTCTAAAGACTATATATTAATATATTCTGCTATATATGAGTCGCTGTGAAGGCGAGTTCAGTGCTGCATCATAGCACTGTGCATGTCCAATCTCTTCGCTACTGCGAAGTAGGTAAACCTTAACTGATTAATATTATTCTGTTTCTAAGATTTTCGTAGGCTATATTATATTTTAAATTGTGACAAATTTAGCATAATCTAAAGTAGCATGTTCCTTAGATAACTCTATTTCTGTCAGCTTTACGTTATGATGGACATCATCCAAATTGTGACAGGCTACGGGAAAGCCTCTCAAAAACAGCCAGTCTATACAAGAAATGTGGAGTCTCCATAGAGTCCCAAATATTCTAGGTTAATGTATGAATATTTGGGACTCTATCAACATATTAAAATTCATAAGTATTCCTACATGTATTATAATTTACGAATATTGAAACATCTGTTTTCATAGCTCTGTCACATCGTTCTCTACTCTACATCCCAACAGGCCAGGAACGTGCAGTTAGATTTGTATTCTAACTAAATGAATTCGTGCATGTGAGCTCACACTAGCGCGTTTTTTATTCTACGCAAGCCATGGGAATACCGCACCATAACACACCATAATTCGTCCTTTGTGCCCGCTCTTTGTTATTAAAGTAATAACCGATCGAAACATTACGGGATAAACAAAAGAATTCAATGAAAGGCCATTATGTCCTCGAGTGGTCGATTGTCTCAATATTTTTCTTGTTGGAGTGACGTGTCATGAGCACTCAAAGGACCCTCGGATATTGATTTGTAACGTTTCCATTTGAGATTTCACCGAGGGAGCTTGAAGTGGTATATGTCCGTTTGTAATTTTTTGTCAACAGGACGAGGAGTTTATCGTCTATTTTACCGAAGAAAATTGAGTTAGAGACGTTTTTAAATAGGGAAAGTGTTCATATTTGTATTTGCTCCGAAACATGGCTTTCCGAGGACAGAACTTTTCACATTTCGGGGTACTGATGTTTCAGAAGAGATCCGGATGATGGTTTTGGTGGTTTGCTTATTCTAGTTCATGTTTCACTACCGACTAGACTAAAAGATATAAATTTATCATTTAACAGGTTAGACATTTTGTGTATAGAATTAACTAATCAAACCACACTAAAATATATATTAGGTGAAGAAGTTAACTGAATGAATTTTTCGGACCAAAGCTTTATAACAGAGAGTTTCACATCATTAATTCGAATATTGTCTATCATATATATGAAATATTGCTTATAATATAATAATAATATCTATAGACGCTTCACACCACGTCAGTCTGGCCCTGTGCTAAGTATCCGAAATAAAGGAATAAAAGACTCAATCAATTCTGAAATCAGCTGAGGGTTCAACGAGATCAAGGCTTTTTAATGTCGTACAGAGTGCGATGTAAATTAATTTCCTATATTATTTCCAAGCAGGCTACGAGTGATAATACTTTAGGGTGTGTTCGGGTCCCGTATATAGAGTTTACTATGAAAGTACCAGTGCTGAAAGGGGTACTATTTTTTTAAATTATTGTATGGGAAAATTTAAGATGTTGGGGCATTTCTCATACAAAAATGAAAGTCAAAAGTAAGTCTTTCAGCGCTGGGACTTTCATAGTATACATAGAAAGCACATACACACTCATTTATTTTACACCTTGTATAGACAGGACACCGTTTGCGTAAAGTTTCTGTAATTGATTTTGCAAAATTTAAAAATAATTTGCCCTAAAAAATTCCGGGCTTTCTAAAAATCAGATCAGAAAATGCATTAACAAAATTTACGATCTAGCTACTTTATATAATTACGAAAATAGAATTTTAAAGTCTTCGATTGTAATTTTATAAATATCAATAACATTTTATTAACATTTAAAGTAGCATAAACAAGGTTTACATAAATATGTGATTTTGATCGTTCGAGATATGGAGATTAGAGTTTGGAGGAAATTAATATAATATTGTCATTGATACGGCATAGATTTGATCGTTGTAGTCGGCTTCTATTCGATTTTATTGCGGCTTACTTATCGAACCGACCCGATCCTAACTTATCTGGTAACTATTCAGTAATCTGTGCTTATACGATGTGTGTTAAGGAAAAAAATCAATTTCTGTCATCGCTAGTCATAAAAAGCAAGTTATTACCTTAAAAGTTTGTAATAATAATAAATAATTCTTCCCACACCGATTTCGGTGACGATAGCAGGCTGTATTAAAACTGTAACGCAGGAGTTTTTATTGCCCGTGAGTGAATGCGCACAAGAGCATTCTCTAATAAATAAGTGAATCTCTATACCTTGTTCTTCTACCAATGGGACTGATGTATCATGTAGTCATCAATATTTTCATTTAACAGTATTTGACGACCTTCGTAGCGCAGTGGTTGAGCTGGTTGGAGTTCGAACGGGAGGTGCGACCTCCAAATTCAAATCCTGCCGAAGGAACAAAAAGTATTCTGTGTCATGGATGTGTATTAAATGTGTGTATTAGTATACAAAATCTTAAATATGTTTACAGTATAAAAGTATTTTAAAAAGTAGCAACGCTGAACGAGTTTATTTTCCTCACGCTGAAAGACCATCGAAGTCAAGTCAGAGGAATACCGCCAACCAAAACTAATATTCTTCTGATAGATGCAGTACATCATAATAGCTACGAACTAGCACAAGATAGAATCGCCATAAGCATGAGTGTTTTCAATACTTTTTTCAAATATTTAAAAATGTTTGCAAATACTTTTCGTATAGAATTAATACAGTTTTTCTTTTGCTTTTTGTTATTATTGCGACTGAAAAACATACATTGTAAAGTAAAATTTAAATTTTTGTCTACAAAGTAATATATTTCTGGAATGGGAAAAGTTAGAATAATATCCCAAAGTAACTACTCTTTAGTCTTTTTACATCTTGTGTAGGTACTAGTGTCAATAATGTTAAGACATGGATAAGACAGAATATTGTGAACTGCTCAAAAAATATTATATAACCTATAAACTTTTTACGTAATATGATATAAGTAACAATTATCTTACTTCTAACGCCTATAAAATTTTATAATGCTCTTAAAATTTTATTTGAATATTATGCAAAACCACCAAATTTTTGTTTACGTCTTTTCATTACGTGATTTTTATTTTCTGTGTGTATGTGACTCTTTGAAAACCGGAATCTTTTTTCACCATGAATTGATAGATTGCGAAGTAAATAGCCAGGGGATTTATTCCAAGAAGGAAAGTTGTAATAGTTGAAATATTGAAACGTTCCTGAGTCATTACGACATACAAAGGTATCGGCGAAGCCTGCATCCGCCATTTTGTTTGCAATACAAGACAACCCTTTGTTTTTCAAGTCGAAGTTACGACTCAAACTGTTATTGTTTACTTCGCAAATTAAGATATTCCTGCAAATAACAAAAAGTTTGTTTACAAAAAGTAATTGTTGTTCGTTTATTGTTATTGCTGAATTTATTGCCGACAATGTTGCGAAGTTTACCCTTTAATTTGGTCGTAAAAGCGCCGTAGAAAGCACCTAAGAAACCTTTATACGGCACATACTAAACAAAATATGTTAAGTCAACTTAAAATTATGTGCTGGCTTCCAGCGTCGAAGAAATTACGTTTTATTTGCATGGTGTTAAGCTCTGTAATTAGACACTAAATTCTTCAGTCTCTATATTTTACTGGCAGTGTAAAAAAATACGTAATAGAGTAAACATTTTTATATAAAACATAATAATATTATATCTAAAGACCAGTTATTTGGTAGGTTTGGCAAAAACAAAGAACATCACTACGACTAAATTTATGATAGCTGCGCTAACGACAAAGACACGAGATGACAAAGTTAAAATTCGAAATGAGGACAACAAAGTCTATAAAATTCCTAAATTTCGATAGGTACTGCCAGGACACTTCCTATGGAAAACTACCAAATAATTTATATATTTTCTAACCGACTTCGAAAAGACGGCGGTTATATTATGTTCGGCTGTAGTTATTTTTTTGTATGTTTTACTATTATAACTACTCCGCACAAAACTAGAATTTTAAAATTCGCTTCCAGTCTACAGATCCGTCTGGAAGCGAATTTCAAAATTCTTTATTAACAATAATTATAAAATAATTACTTTAATATAATTAGTGGTGTTTATATATTTATAAATAATTGCAGGTATTTTCTACATAAAAACAAAATTAGAATTAGTTTGCGAAGATTATTCTAGGTTATAAATCAATTTTATTTTGAGGTTTTCAATTTGAGGTTTGTTAGCTTTAACAAGTCTTAATCATAGATCAAAACCATTAATTATTTATCTGATCCACGTTTAGTGATTTATTTTGCGTTTTTAATGTTAGTTTGCTTTAGGCTAATCAAGTCTCTACTGGTCAAATCGCCAAACTGTTCAACGCAATCTCGGCATTATTCATCTAAATATAAGATTGTAAATCGCCCAGCAAGTGAGAAGTCTGATTTACACGTAACTTGGAAGTTTACATAGGATGTAAAGTGCAACGTCGGACAAACATAGTCATATATAGAGTCAATATTGGCGGTTCGGTTCTAAGAATGCGTCAGAATAATGCCGCTGTGTGTGCTGTGTTCGTTATTGAAATTAGACACGGCTGTGTGGTATTGTGCTGTCTATTAGAACTGGTGGAATTTGGACGTTTTTGACATGCCGACTGATGTGGTCCAGTAAAGGTAAAGGTAAAAGTAAAGGGGTCAGTTCACACTATATCGAAACGCGGCGCTGCATTATTAAGATATTTCTTTATTTTTATTTTGATTATCGCTCTCGACCCGGACGTCGTGGGTTCGATTCCCACGTGGAACAACAAAAAATGTTGTTTCCAATTTTGGTTAGGACAATGCAGGCTGATCACCGGATTGTCTGACAAGAAAGATGATCCATGCGTCGGATGGGCATGTAAAGAGTCGGTCCTGCGCCTGTTCTCTCGCCAATCGTGTCGGTTTACCGTCCCACTGGGTTACGCGAGTAAAAGGAAGAGAGAGTGCTTCTGTGTATTACGCACATACTTGGGCACTATAAAATAACTCCTGCATTGCTGGCCTTGTTTCAATGAAATCGGTTACCGAAATCGGTAAGAGGAACTATATTTATGATAACAACTGTTTCTTCGAGTTTTGGGCAGTATCTCATCGTCACCATTACAGCTATGACATTCACTACTGAACATAAGCCTCCCCTGAAGTATATCATGGGGGATGTTGGCACATACTCGACACCCTTGTCATGCGGGTTAGTGAGCGCAGTTGTCTGATGTCCACGAGAAAGATGAAGGTGCTTTTCTTCCTCCAACACCCCACGGATGTCCACTATCTATCTCTACTTTTTGTTAAGGCTGCAATGTGCAGGCTTGGGGACACTAATTAAAGATGTATTGTTCCCGACTGTCGTTTATTGACTAACCTAAATTACTAACATTCACACAATATCATATAGGGAGCCACATACACTACAAGGCCGCCTAAGCGCAGATCAGTTTAAGAACCCTCTAAGCATTTGCCCGTTTAAAGGCGTGTTTCACCAAGAGATGTTAAAGTTAACGCCATGTTAAAATACCATGTATTCTCATTCATTGATAGGAAATACGAGAGGGATAACATGATATTTAACGAAGGAATAACTTTAACATGGCTTGGTGAAACACGACCTAAGTCTCAGATCACACCGATACGATACGCTGCCTTTTAAGAAGCGGCGCAGCGCGATGCAGCTTAATATTCAAACTCTTGCAACGAAACGTGTCTCTTCCTGTATAGTAAAAAAAGTTTGGAATCGCTATCTTAAAAATGCAACGTCTTAGCTGACGCTAAAACGACCAAATGCTTGTAGAGTTCTTAAAGTGAGGCCAACTAAAATGTTGAAAGTAGGTAGCTACAACTTTAAGAAACTCTAAAATATTGAAGCTACCAGTACAACAGCTGTTTGAGTGTTTCGTAAGACTCTATAATAAAGTGTCCCTCGTTCTAATCACTAAAATAGACTTCTTTGACGACCTCCGTAGCGCAGAGGTTCCGCGCATTGGTGCTCGACCGAGAGGTTGCGGGTTCGAATCTCGCCGAGGGAACAAAAAGTTTTCATACGTTCCTGGGTCCTGGTAAATTTGTGTATCAATATAATAAAAATCTTAAATATGTGTATAGGTACTTAGTATAAAATACTTAGCATAGGGCCAGATTGACGTGGTGTGAAGCGTCTATAGATATTATTATTATTATTTGATATTATAGTGTTTACCTTAAATGGAAATTTACAGTTTTTTATTGTTTTATAATAATTACTACCCACACTTATTTCGGATGGGTGGCCAATTTAATTAGCACCAGACCCACTACGTAGGATTAATTTATAATGCCCAAGTGTGTGCGCATTACACAAAAGTCTCTTCGCTTACTGTCGTAATCCAGTTGTGCATCATCATCCATTGCTTGGCACCCTAAATGCAGGTAGAATTACTTTCAGGGGTGTAACCCCTAATTAATTGATGCCTTATACATACTGCAAAGGCATTAATTAGTGATTAATAAAGTAATACTAAAGACCGAGTTTAAGACTTGTTTATTAATACGGTCCTTAGACACCTAAGGACCAGCTCACACCGAGACCCAACTACAAATTGGGTGATTTTGTCAATAAACGCGCAAGTACGCATAGTTACAAACAGGGATGAAATGGATATGAAATTTCGGATACGGATACGCATATGGATGTAAAGAAATGACATTTCTTTTTTTAAACATTACCGTGCTTGGCGCGTTTAACGTTGTATGACGTCGGGGTGACGCTTAGGTTATAGAAGAAATGGCGGAATACAATATGGAGTAATTTACTGAAATATAACTTAAATTGATTTATGTGAACTTTAAATGTCGTTTCATTGTATTTTTCAGGTAAGATAAGAGTTTTGTAATGTTTTGTTTGTTTGTCAAATAACTAAAATTTAAGTTTCGAGGTTAAATAAAATCTCTTTGTATTTTTCAGAGAAACAATTTGTGGTTTACTTTTACTCTCAAACCTCATAATATCATTATATGGATATTAAATTTTTTCGTGTTATCCGTTTGTTTCGGATAATTTCGGTTACGGATATTAAATTTTGATATCCTTTTTACAGTAGCAAAACTTTCATTTCGGATCCGGTTACGGTTACGGATATTTTTTTATATCGGATATCCGATAGTTTCGGTTACGGTTACGGAGCTCCTTAACATCCCTGGTTACAAATCTTGCACTTGTCAATAAAATGTATAAAGTAACTCTAGAAATAAAAAGGCTCACTTAACAAGTTTTAACGGAAATGTAGGAAATTATCGTTTTTTTTATGAGATAGAAGGAATTATCGCGTTATCGGTTTTTATTGACCCTACTGCCTTGCGGTTACTGGTCTTGGTTAAACAAGCTAAATGGAATTTTGTCACTTACAAAACACGTAAGTACGCATAGCTACAAATCTTGCACTTGTCAAGAAAATGTATAAAGTAACTCTAGAAATAAAAATGCTTACTTAACAAGTTTTAACGGAAATGTAGGAAATTATCGTTTTTTTTTATGAGATAGAAGGAATTATCGCGTTATCGGTTTTTATTGACCTTTCTGCCTTGCGGTTACTGGTCTTGGTTAAATAAGCTAAATGGAATTTTGTCACTTACAAAACACGTAAGTACGCATAGTTACAAATCTTGCACTTGTCAAGAAAATGTATAAAGTAACTCTAGAAATAAAAATGCTTACTTAACAAGTTTTAACGGAAATGAAGGAAATTATCGTTTTTTTATGAGATAGAAGGAATTATCGCGTTATCGGTTTTTATTGAGGGTCCCTTCTGCCTTGCGGTTACTGGTCTTGGTTAAACATGCTAAATGGTTAAATTTTTGTAGGAACACCATGATGTGTCGAGTGCCAATGTTAAAATAGTTTTTACTACTTACTTCATTTCTATTGGCTTGATTAGTGTTATTGGGATGAGAACTTTGGCGTAGTTTAAGAAAATAATAATAATTAGACAGTAAAAAAGAAAGAATGTAGAGCCTCTACAATATGATACAACTAGTATTAGTATTTATTAAATAGCTTATTAACTAGCATTCTAGAAAAGTTGGTAAGTAAGAGTATGTATTAGACAAATAAGTAAAAATATACACATAGAAAAATAGTTACAATCTAAATATTACATAATATCTATCCATGTTCTTCTTTCTTATGTATAAAAATAAATAGCTGTTCGTTACACTCGCTTAAACTCGAGAACGGCTGAAACGATTCGTCTATTTATAGTCTTGAAATATTCGCGGAAGTTCCGGGAAGATTTAAACGGTTCGTCAGAAACTTTTTCTATGCTCAACGAAGAGTTCACGGATCAGCTAGTATTATGTATTTTCACTTTTTTAACTTGTCCTTTATTATTCAAAAGTGTAACCACACTACAACAGAGGGTATTGTATGTCATAAACCGATGAAATAAAACGACAGGACTTCCATTCACACAACTGTCCCAAAACGTTACCTTATCTCGAACAATGCAAAAACTATTCCTTATCCATTATAGCCCTTAAAGCTCCAAAATAATCATACCTTAAGGGTAATAATAGAAATAAATATAATAATAGAAATTATAGAAATATAAAAACTGTTTCACCAAGTAATGTTAAAGCTAATCCTTCGTTAAATATCATGTTGTTCCTCTCGTAATTCCTATCAATGAGAAGACATGATATTTTAACAAGCCGTTAACATGCGTTATTAACATGCGTTGGTGAAATCGGGTCTAAGTCAAACAATATTGTCGACATTCGTTTAAAACAATAACTCATAAAACCATTAATTTGGCCTCGATAAAAAGGATCCCATGTAGCCAAAGTAATATTTTTGATACAATCGGTTTAGGCTGCGTTTCCACTGACGCGGAGCGGGGCGGAGAGGATTAGCGGTGCCCAAATTGACCAGTCACTTTGCTAGTGCTGTTTCCATGGAAATGTAGCGGAGATTTCGAGACCCTTTGGGTGTCAAAGACAGAAAAAAAACTTAAATAAATAATGTATTACTCGGGATAAAAATCATATTATGAGTTAACCCAGAGTCTAATTTCAACGGAATCCAATGAGTTATTTTTGCATAAAATAGGTAACAAACATCCATCTATACATAGTTAACCGCCTAATTTTCGTAGGCTAATAATATAATTCAACCGATTTTGGATAGATCGATCCATATAGGTACTTATAGGTAATATTACCGATTCTGTGATTTATTAAAATCAGTAAGTTATATTTATATCCTACAGAAAGTCGGTCAAATAATAATAGTTAAAAAACAAAAAGTATACTGCACTGCCAAATGTCCTTGATGCGAATTTAAAATTAATCAGACTTCTATAAGTGTAAATTGGTGAAAATTATGCGAAAAGATTCTGTTATACAGGTGATTCGTGGATCATATTATATCAGAATATATTGTGAAGAGAAGACGCGTGAAACATTTTTTGTTGTAGCACCTCATATAAATTACTTATCCTAACGCGACAAATCAAGATTAAAGATCTCCATACAAGTCACAAAACAGCAGTTTCAACTCTGGTCAGGTGTTAGGTCAACGACCAGTGCGTTCGTGTGTATAGACTAGGAGCCCGCGAGCCCCAGCGTAGTAAGATTCACTCGTTGTGGTCATTTTAGACCTTTTTTGAGTTATGTTAAGAAATTTATATGAGGCGCCAAAATAAAATAAATGCTCTACGAGTCCTTCTCTTCACACGACATTCGGCTTGACATATGAACCACGTGACAACCTGTATATATTATGTCGCAGTCATCTGATTGAATCTGCTTTTTTAATTAAGTCATTTTTCGGTTATATATATAATGGCGTCGAACAGCTTGTACAGATAGAAATGTGTTGATATATTTTTTGATTAATTAACTTTAATATACGTTATAATAGTACACATTCGAAATTTTGAAGTTTAAAAATAAAATATTAAATGGTTGTCTTAGGCCCGTATAAATAAAACAATCTCAAACCCAACCTCACCTTGAGAACCTATTTGACTGATAAAACAACGTTTCGTTTCACTTTTAAAAATGAAGAATTTTACTTATGTTACATACTTTAATTTTTTTCTTTCTTAAAACGTAAAAATAAAGATTATAAAAATATACATTATACTTATTTTATTGCTTCCTGTAATCTATATAAATAAAACGGTATAAAAAGAAAATAAATGAAAGTACTATGTAACATTAATAAAGTTGTTCACTTTTGAAAGTGAAACGAAAAGTTTTTTTATCTGTCAAATAGGTTCTCAAGGTGAGGTTAGGTTTGAGATTGTTTTATTTATACGGGCCTTAGTCTCGAATTCATTCAATTTGTTTGTAAAAACAGAATAAATTTCAATAAACGCGCTAGTCATTCAATTAAATAGCGGATTCAATCGGATGACTGCGACATGTACAACGCAACCTTATAGCCATAGATACCCTTATAGTACGATTGTCTAAAGTTATATTAATATAGTCATTAGGTTGTCTTGCAATCTCAGTCTTGAGAAAAAGAACTCCGAAACGAATAAATTCTTGCATTGCAAATTGTCTTCAAGTCCTTATGATTTTTATTCGTTTCTACAAATGCACTCAAAGAAATGTATGTAAGACACAGCTGTTTTGACACGGTGAGTGTAACTAAATGAACCTTGGAAGAATATAATTTTACTTCTTTAACAGCCGGTCTCTATAACCTATCTAACCATAAAATGTAACACAGCTATCACCCGATATCACATTTCATGTTTTTAACTTTTAATTATAGAATTTAGATTATTGAATAAGGTGAAAAATAAATCAGTGATAAAACTTTAGGGTATGTGTCCCCTATGTAGAATTTACTACGAAAGTACCAACGCTAAAAGGCGTATAAGTGACTTTTATGTGAAATGCCCCAACATCATAAATTTGCAAATACAACAATTAAAAAAGTACACACAGCAAACGTTCACAGTAAACTCTATATTCGGTACCCATTAACACCATAAAGTATTATCACTCATTAAAATTATAGCCTGTATATCTATACCAAATTGACGACCGCCGTAGCGCAACTGCTGAGCACTTTGTTCAATCAGCTGAAAGGCGTGGGTTCGAATCCCGCCGAAGAAATAAAAAGTTTTTTTTTTGTCCTGGGTCATACTACAATATATAGTATATTGTAGTATGACCCAGGACAAAAAGTATTAAATACGTTTCTTTTTCTGGTCTCGGAAACACAAGTTCTTGTGAGTTCTTAGCACGAGGAAAGATTGATGTGGTGTAAAGCGTCTGTAGATATTATTATTTTCATCAAAATTGGTGTGGACCTTGGAATAGGTTTCTGATAAACTACTGGTAGATTTGATGCAAACAAACGAGCTATAAAATATCTTTCATCTGTATAATATTAGTTTAAATGAGAGTACCAGATGCAAAAGCCATTCAACATAAAGGAACGTATTAACACGTTACAACTAAATATATCTCTGCAAACACAACAGAATATAAAGCTATTAAAAAGCGTTAATATAAATGATTGTGCCACACTCGATCTGATATGAGGCGACTTCTCGCCTTTGAAGTGATATTACTAATGGCGGTCGCGCGCGCTGCTGACGGTACGACGCATTGTCGCGGCTGGGGCGTCGGCAGAAGCATTTTATTTTCGTCAATATGGTGTGATCATAGACTTATTTCGTGTGATATCGCAGACTTAGTCAGGAACATGCGAGAAGATTGTAATAAATGGGTTTGGGTTGGACAAAACAACGCTTATAAGAAATTAAATGGATTTAGATGAAACTTGATGATTGTTTTATATGAAGTTAAGGACGCTAGGTTCCAAAATAAGTAGTTTCTTTAAATTTTGCTCTGGATCTGGATCGTGTTTAGGGAGGCGAATTAAAGCGTGCATATAGTTTTTTCACAATGATTGGCAGTCAGTACAAAATACGCGCAGATTTTGCACGCAATGTATGGAGCCTAGTAACTCGACTCGCGCGTATCGATGCGGACCTTACTGATTGTTTCTTATCTACTTTGTGCTGATGGTATAAAGTTATAGGCAGCATGTCGCGGGCAATATATACTGGTCAATATAATAATACCGGTGTGATCACAGACTTGTTTCATGAGATAACTATGTGTGATTGCAGAATTAGTTAAAAATAACACAAATAGGCTGAAAATTAATAGTTTTGTATGTAGTTAAAGCTTGGAACCAAAATACTATGTAGTTTCATTAAATTTTACTTTCGATCTATTAGACGCAATGTGTCTAGTTCAATGACATTATACTTTCTATTAAGGGTGCCTACCACGGCCTACTTTTTGCAGGACGTGTGCGTTGCACTATTGAGATCTGTTCTAATTCCACCTACAAAAAGGAGGCGACCTTAATATTATCAGCCTAGTCGATACTTTTTTTTCAATTTGAATTTGAGGACTTTTATAAAAATTACATGACAGTCCTTATATTATGGTAAACTATTTATTTATTTATTTATTTACAAACTACAACTATCATCACATGTACTTAGCCTAATACAATAGAGTGTAACAAAAATCAAAAATTGCTTACTTACTACACAATATGTGACCTTGGTGAACTCGTCAAATGAGCACGTAAATAAGTTGACATTGTCCGCGACCGTGTTTAGCGTACGTTTGTTTGTTTGTTTAAACGCGCTATTCTCAGGAACTACTGGTCCGATTTGAAATATTCTTTTTTTGTTGGATTGTCCATTTATAGAGACAATATAATCGCGATAGTGTTTCCGGCAACCACGTGAATGAAGTCGCGGGCACAGCTAGTTTAAGTATATAGTGTAAAGGTAAACTACAATATAAGTAAAATTTACTGCCTTATTTTTAAATAATTATTAATTATTACCAAAAACAAATATTTTGCTGCTTCGGACGTAGGTTTCGCTAATAATTAACAGTCCCAAATCATACCAGATCAGTTTAAGAGACAGTATAAGGTCAAGTCTATTTTTAATCGTAGTCGATACTAGTAAGTACTCGTCCCACGCGAATTTTTTTGCGGCGAATACGCGCTTTAAGGACTTGACTTAACATGTCTTACTGACGGTGTAGACTATACAATATAAGCATATTGTTTCTTGGGCATCGGAAGCTAAATATATTTTACTATTGAACTTTGGAGATCTGTGATCATCGCAGACACATAAGGAAAACAAAACATACGAGTTGAAAAGATGAATAGATCTAATAAATGGCTTAGACGTAACCATAATAAATGATGATTGTTTAAAAAAGA
The DNA here is from genome assembly GCA_905187575.2 of Celastrina argiolus. NCBI lineage: Eukaryota > Metazoa > Arthropoda > Insecta > Lepidoptera > Lycaenidae > Celastrina > Celastrina argiolus. The sequence continues at coordinate 12,645,085 of LR994589.1, forward strand.
TATAAGGATGTATTCAAAGCTTGCTCTGTAATCTGTATCTATTTTAGTACTTTTGTCCGTTAAAAGATTAATGTAAAATCGTTTTTATTCAGCCTACATAAGACATTTTGAATTTGGCCAATGTTAGGGAAAATATTATTAAATAGTTACCTACCTACTGCGTTAGGGTCAATTCTTACCAACTATTATATAGATAGCAAATCTAAATTGTATAGACAACGCAAAAATATGCTGTCTTAAAAGTGCGTCCCAGTGGAAACTGGGCTCTTATTCAAGATGCCATCGTTATTATCACTTAGGAAGTTCGAAAACAAAACTTGACGACCTCCGTAGCGCAGTGGTTGAGCGCGTTGGTGCTCGAGCGAGAAGTCGCGGGTTCGTATCCCGTCGAGGACACAAAAAGTTTTCAACGTTCCTGGGTCATGGATGTGTATAATATAATAAAAATCTTAAATACCTTTGTATATAATATAAAAATATTAAATATATTTCCGTTGTCTGGTACCTGTAACACAAGTTCTTCGGATACTTATCACGGGGTCAGATTGACGTGGGGTGAAGCGTCCATAGATATTATTATTAAAAAGTTTGGGATTTGACATTACATACGATTTCTGTGTCATTTAGCGAAGCATATGAGAAATCTCATACATTGTTTTTGATCTACGTAAGCGATAGTAAAATAAGCGGTATCTTAAATCAGGTCCCTGACGCTTAGATACCTATATAGGCTTTTTTATAAAAAAATACGTATAATGTAGTCAAATATTTTATACCTCTCGAGTATAAAAAGTGAGGAAATTGATGTGAAGTTGAATTATTTATACGGACTTAACGTTAGAGGCAGGACCGGGCTCAGCCACTGACAGGATTTTTAAATGAGATGACACAGCATGCCTTATCATAGTTGCATTCGGAGTATGACCAGCGGTTTAGCTACTAAAACAATCAGTATTAAAAAAACAACAGCAATTTCTTAGAAAAGTAAGTCCATATTATTGTAAGATAAGGCTGTTGCTTATATTGATTTTTCTAAATCAGAGAAAATTTAATCGGTCTATTCGAAATTACAAAGAATTAAAATTGAGCGATCAAGAAAAAAGTAGGTGGACGAAAAACGTAGCTGTGTTAAAAGCAAGTTCACTAAAAGCAAGTCCGACGTATATTGTTAGGGCTCTTGCAAACTTAACTCTCCCGCAAAAAGTGGTAGATGGAGTTGACTGAGGGTTTGCTGGCTGGATGGATAGCATGGCTTTTAGCTAGGAATTATTTGTTGAGAATTTTTATGAACAAGAATTTATTTGCGGTTGCTACAGAAAATAATAACATAAATAGAACTCTATTCTTTTGACGCATTTTTTATGACGCAACAACCAAAAATCTGCCGTGGGAACGTAGCCAGTCCAGGGACCTTACTCTCCAAACTGATTCGATTTTGATTCAGATTCGAAAGAAAAGAGATCGTGCCGCGTACTCCCGAATAAATTGACGTTTGTTTATTTTGATTCTCAGTCGGGAGTACAAAAAGTTACGATTCAAAGATTTTCCAATCCACCAAATAAAACACCAAAAGCCGTTGAGATAGAACTGATTCGATTCTCGATTGTGTCGGGAGTAAGCCTGCGGGGTTGAATGTGTCGACATCAACGGGAGTGCTATAAGGACAGTTGCTGACACATTTGGTTACAACTTTACAAGTGACTCGGCAGTCCGGGCGTCGTGAGGATAATGAGCGCGGGTTCGAGTCCCACATTGTCTCTGAATTATGCATCGATATTGTTCCAAACTCGATAAATATTCAATTAACTGTTTTGTACATTTTGACTTTATCATCATCATCAGCTATGACGTCCAATACCGGCCTCACCCAGAGTATTCTTGGGTAGTTGCCTCACCACGCTTAGTGGGTTGGTTGGTAAGCGCGGTTCTTAAATACCACTGACATACATACACACCCGAACACAATCACCACACACACACATACACGTCAAACTCACAACACCCCCTCTTTCCGTCGGGGCTAAAATTATAATCATTGAATTAATGAAGTTAACTTTGCTACTTACTCATACTTGCTAATTCCACTAAAAGAAGCGTTTAGCCGCCATTTTAGTAAACACCACACGCACGAAACCATCAAAACAGATTGATACTGACATAATAATTAAAAAGTGGCCTCGCTTATTTACATTGAGGAATTTAAATTGATATGCACTGATACATCAAAGCTTAGCCCAAATGCGCTTCGTCGAGTTTTTAATGAATTTTTAACAAAAACTTAATTAAAAATCATATCTCGGAGGAAATGAACTCATCGGGAAGGCAGTGACGGCGGAGTGACGCGAGTCCAGCTTAACTTGACCTGTTACTTGTATTTACAGTGTAAAAAATATATCTATAATCCGACTACGATTTCTATCTGTATATTTTCTTGGTTCAACCTTTTAGATCCCCTTTTTACATAGTCGTGTTGTGATTAAAAATAATTAACGAAAATAAAAAAAAAATATTTTATATTTTTTATTTGTCCGTTTCCACATATAGGTACCTACATACATTTATTTTTACATACGTAATACATATATTGCCGAAATCATTTTAGTTTCGCCTTAGTTGGGTAAAAATAAATACCAGGTCACCAGGACAGTACAGGTCACTGCTTGAAAATGTCTATTTAAGTATCTAAGGGCTGATTTTTCAATCGTCAGATAACTTTTATCTAAGTAATAAATAAGTGACTTTGGCAGATTTTGTATGGAACAAATGTCAAAGTCACATGTTTATTTAACAGATAAAAGTTATCTAACGATTGAAAAATCGGCCCTAAATGTTACTCAGACAGCGTCGAGAAAAGGGTGCTTCTATGAAGGGAACCGTACCTTTTCTGAGAAGATGTAGCATTCTGGCTGTAATTTATCTATGTATAAAGTTTCATTTCAATCTGTTAAGTATTTCGATCAATAATAATTAAAATCAACAGTTATATCAACAACAAAATGTTGACCGAGGGTTAAGAATTTTTGTATCAAAAATCTAGCAAAGTATCATCTAATACTAACTAGAGTTATTAAATTTTAAATAAACATACTTATAACAACAAAGTAGATATAATTATAGCAGAACCACATGATATATTAAGAGCCACTTGCACCAGTCCCGGTTAAATAGTTGGCCCATTCTGGAGATAACTTAGAGTAACACTTTTACCTTCTTTGGATCTACTTGTACCAGTGCTCAGAAGCCAACAAGAGCCGTATAAATAAAGCAATCTTAATCGCAGACTCTACTTGATAACTTATTTGACAAATAACACAAAGTTTCGTTTCACTTTTAAAAGGAAACACCACGGTTGAGAGAAATACAAAATAGGTATTTATAAAATCTATTGCTGTCTTGCAGTGCCTCAGCTAGCCAGCACTAGCGCGATAGAGACAACTGCAACTTGGACTGAAATTACCTATTAAAAGTACCAGAAATCGACGTTTAGGGGATTTCTGTTTCCTCCTCCAAAACTTAACCGATTTAAATATTTTTTTCTGTATTAGCTAAAAAAAGAATTGAGCTAGGTTCCTATTTTTTGATTTTGTTGTTTATTGTAGCCAAATCTGTTTCCTAGATATTTAAACATAGCGGACAGTCTGGCCATTTTTTTTAGGTTTTTAAACGTCCATATCTCTTTAAATAATTAATTCATTAAAAAAAGGAAAAAATAGAGACGTACAAACAATGTCCATAAATATTCAGGAAAAAAATTTGTTACTTTAGTATTATCCAGGGAGGAAATAGAAATCCCCTAGACTTCTATTTTTGTATGGAAAAAAATTCGTGGTGTTTCCTCTTAAAAGTCAACAACTTTATTAATTTATTTTTTTTCTATTTGAACCGTAATATTCTTATTTTTGATTATCGGAAAATATTAAAATAAGTACAATCTATATGTTTATAATCTTTATTTTTACTTTTAAAAAAAGAGAAACATCGAAAGTAGGGTAAACCGACCAGTCATTGGACAGTTAAGCGAATAAACTCGTAAAAAAATGCTTTTTCTTTGGCTAACTTAGATATTATAGTTATACAAACAATAAAACAACATAAGAACATTGTGTTTTTATTATATTAAAAAAAAATCCTTAAAGCTAATATATTTATAAAAATCTCTATAATCAATAGTTTTTAATGAGGATTCTATTGACATTGTTTCTTTATACGGGTCTAAGTTATGCCATGGCCCAATTATACAATGGTCTATGGTTATACCAAAGAGATTATGACAGTTATACTTGAACGAGCGCAGGGTAATATTCTACTTATTCCCAACCTTTATTCTCCAGGGAACTCGCACTGTTACTATTGTACAAACGCTTCTGGTTATAAGTCATTGCCATAAAAGGTTTTTATTCTAGATCTAGTTTATATTACACTAGCTGACCCTTGCCCACTTCGTTGAGCATAAAAAGCGTTTATGATGAAATTCAACTAAAAAAAAACAACGTGGAACCCGCAACGCGGGAACCCGAAACCCGCAACGCGGGAACCCGGACCCGCAACGCGGGAACCCGGAACCCGCAACGCGGGAACCCGGAACCCGCAACGCGGAACCCGGAACCCGCAACGCGGGAACCCGGAACTCACAACGCGGGAACCCGGAACCCGCAACGCGGAACCCGGAACCCGCAACGCGGGAACCCGGAACCCGTAACGCGGGAACCCGGAACCCGCAACGCGGAACCCGCAACGCGAGAACCCGGAACCCGCAACGCGGGAACCCGGAACCCGCAACGCGGAACCCGGAACCCGCAACGCGGGAACCCGGAACCCGCAACGCGGGAACCCGGAACCCGCAACGCGGGAACCCGGACCCGCAACGCGGGAACCCGGACCCGCAACGCGGGAACCCGTACCCGCAACGCGGGAACCCGGAACCCGCAATGCGGGAACCCGGAACCGGTAACGCGGGAACCCGGAACCCGCAACGCGGGAACCCGAAACCCGCAACGCGGGAACCCGGAACCCGCAACGCGGGAACTTGGAACCCGCAACGCGGGAACCCGGAACCCGCAACGCGGGAACCCGGAACCCGCAATGCGGGAACCCGGAACCCGCAATGCGGGAACCCGGAACCCGCAACGCGGGAACCCGGAACCTGCAACGCGGGAACCGGGAACCCGCAACGCGGAACCCGCAGCATGGGAACCCGGAACCCGCAACGCGGGAACCCGGAGCCCGCAACGCGGGAACCCGGAGCCCGCAACGCGGGAACCCGGAACCCGCAACGCGGGAACCCGGAACCCGCAACGCGGGAACCCGGAACTCGCAACGCGGAACCCGCAGCATGGGAACCCGAAACCCGCAACGCGGAACCAGCAGCATGGGAACCCGAAACTCGCAACGCGGAACCCGGAACCCGCATCACGGAAACCCGGAACCCGCAACGCGGAACCCACAACGCGAAACCCTAACGCAGAACCCGCAACGTTCACGGAAACGCTGTCAAATGGAATAAATAGTATCCTATGTCCGTCTACTTGCGCTACTTCACCAATTTTCAGCCATATCGATAAAGCCGTTCTTGAGTTATAAATAATTTAACTAACACTTACTTTTATACATATAGATGTATAGATTACTCCTACTAACATAAGCTATGCCCGGTGAATGCTCCCGTCACAGTCGGTCCAGCCAATTCGGTGATCATTAGTTAGATGACGATGATGATGGTGATGAAAAGTAGCCTAAATTAATCCTTATAACTTTAGCTATCTACCAGTGAAAGTCTCGTTAAAATCGGTCCAGCCGTTCCAGAGATTAGCCGGAGCAAAGTGACACGCTGACAGACAGACATTTTTTTTAAAATTACATTTTCGTTTTCAGTAAATATCGTTGCCAATGCAAAAAAAAAGCAGAAGATATCGTTTAAAATGTCATAATATGCATTTAGAAAAACGTTGCTAATTGAAAGTTACAAACTGACACTTCAATTTTATTGATTTGTAGAGGCGTTTCCACTGACGCGGAGCGGGGCGCATAGGAACTTAGTGGTTCCCAAGCGGAGTGGAGCGGAGATTTCGAGCATAGTGATTGGTCAATTCGGGTACCGCAAGCTCCTGTCCGTCTCGCCCCGCGTCAATGGAAACGCAGCCAAACGTCTATAACGTCTAACGGTCGCCGTGGTAACGAAGTTGTTTACAAATGGAAAACAAAAATTATGAAATGCTATACATACCGTATTTATATCAGCTTAAACTATTTGGATTCATGTTTTTTTTAATCCTAATAATTTTATTAATCCAAATAGTTTAAGCTGATATAAAAACGGTATTTATAGCATTTCATAATTTTTATTTTCCATTTGTAAACAATATCGTTACCATGACACCCGTGTCATATAAACTGGCAACGACGTGAATCGATCGAGCCCAGGTTCAAACCCCGCGTGACCATCACGTATTTTCTTCTTTTTTCTAATTTTCTGCTTATTTTTTTTAACATTTTCTTTCATAATAACCTTTTCGTGACAATAACGAACATACCGTAAAAAAAATTTGCGACGTTGGTCAAGCCGTTGTCGAAGCGCAAACGATGTAAGAAATTTTGGAGGTCGTTTTTTACACTTTGGGCTACATTTTTGGGGTTTTAGTGAGGAACCCTACTTATTTTAAACATATAATATAGCCTATGTTCAGCGCTAGGAATGTAGCTTTCCAACGGTGAAAGAATTTTTCATATTGGTTCAGTGGTTTCAGAGCCTATTCCATTCAAACAAACAAACAAACAAACAAACAAACAATCAAATGTTACCTCTTTATAATATTAGTATAGATAATATATGGGTTTTTGGTACGCAATAAGTATCACTACTCTACAGGCTATAAAATTAATGAGTGACAATACCTTAGGGTGTGTGTGAGTCCCGTATATTATATAGTTTACTGTGAAAGTAAACTTTAATTTTTTTTTAATTTTATTTTACTTATTATAAGGGCGAATTCATGATGTTGAGGCATTTCTCATAGAAACTAGAAAGTCAAAAGTAAGTCGTTCAGTGCTAGTACTTTCACAGTACTCTACATAGGTGGCACATACACGCACTAAAGTATTATCACTCATTTATTTTACACATTTCATTGACCTTAAAAAGTTATAAAAAAGTGCGTAAGTTGACTCTACTTAATTCTAATTAGCTAAAGTTAAATGAGACACCGTGCACGACCAAAAATACTTTCTTTAAAAATAAGTACTATTAATTTTGGTACAAAGAAACCCAAAATAGAGTGTACCTAATTGTGTGGTCGATAGCCCACCTATAATAATATACCGATCTAATATAGATAAAAGATAAATAATCTATACAACTTGTTGGGCGTTTACAAAAAAAAAGTATGTATGAAGACGCTAGCTGGCCTCAACAAAACCAACACGGGTCCGCCACAAATTGGCGGCGGGGCCGTCGTGTCGTGACTGCGCCGACGCGCCTCGGGCCGGGCGGGATGTGGACAGGAGCGGAGCGTGGGGCGAGGCGGGCGATGGAGCGGGCGGCGGAGCGGGCGGCGGAGCGGGTGGCGGAGGAGGTGGCGGAGCGGCTGGAAAGAGGATGAGCGATAAGCGGGACAAAGAAGCGCAGAAAACCATATAAGTATTTTGCTGGTGTTGAATTGTTAAAATGGTCCAACAAAATAATTGTACGTGTACCGCGTTGTAGAATTTAACCATTTTTTTAATATTTCGGGTATTATTTGTCTGTAAAGTTTTCTAACTTCAGCAATTTTTTGGAAAATATTCAGATTACGTAATCTCATTGGATTAAGCTGTACTTGGTATGGGATTACTAATAAACGCTACTTTCCTATACGAATTCCGACCCTTACGAGTCCAGTATGATTATATTTTACTCAGTAATGGTAGAAATCCATTAAACAAGCTTCTTTTAGTGATTGAACAACAAGTAAACGACACACTCAGAATGCATTTTTGAATTGCACTTACAATTTGCCGGCGAAATTGCATACTTCGTGCAATGACTGATGCCTTACTGCCGTAAGGAGCTGTCTGAGCGTAATAATGTAGTCTGTGTGCCCCATTGGGGCCAACGCGGCTTGGTATCAACGCTACGGTGCGCGACTTGGGAACATTGCGTGCGCAACACCAAAGTGCTTGCAATGTCAGTTTAATTACACGAGGTAGGTTTATGCAAAATGTTCCTAGGGCTGCATCCTTACTTTTGAAGTTAGTATTCGTGTAATTTTGTGCCGTTTTTTTTGGAATCAATTTTGTAAATACATCTTTGTCTTTACATACCCAGAGCAAATATTATGTTGGCGTTTATTTACAGTTTTACTTAGCGTTAATGACGGACGGAAATACAAGTTCATGTACAGAGTTATTTTTATGAATCATATTTTGTTGACATTAGCTAAACGCATTTTTTAACAATAATAATTAGTCGTAATATTTCCTCCACTTATGTTAACTATGACTGTGCCAATTTTTTTTTCTTGAAAAAAAAAATTCGATCGCATTACTTAAAGCTGTAATAAAAGTTTTTGCTTAACGCAGTACTATAATGACTATTAAATTAAATCAAAACTTTTTATTTCCATATAGGTTATTAAATAACACATAATATAGAATTGTCCTACATGATGCCTACCACCGGTTCGGAAACTAGCCTGACGAGAAGAACCGGCGTAAGAAACTCGCGCGGAGCCATCTTTTAGCAAAAATATAGGGAAATTGTTATTAAAAAAACTGACGACCTCCGTAGCGCAGTTGGTTGAGCGCGTTGGCGCTCGAACGAAAGGTCGCGGGTTCGAATCCCGCCGAGGGAACAAAAAGTTTTCAATGTTCCTGGGTCATGGATGTGTATTAAATTTGTGTATAATATAATAAAAATCTTAAATATGTGTATAGTATAAAAGTATTAAATATATTTCCGTTGTCTGGTACCTGTAACACAAGTTCTTCGGATACTTAGCACAGGGCCAGATTGACGTGGTGTGAAGCGTCCATAGATATTATTATATTATTATTATTATATATAATATATAATATATATTAATAACAATTGTGGTAGGCATCATATAGAAACGACGTTCAGAAAACATTTTTGTAAAATTTATTCTGAATAAAAATTTTTGACTTTGACTTTGACTTTGACTTTGAATGTTATAACTTAAAAATATGATCTGACCTAATTTATAAGGTGCATTTCAGTTTCAAGGAAATAACGTAATTAACGAAATTTCAATCACATTCTATTCCTCTCGGTTTAAGTTCATGCAAACAAACGGGAATGTACTTACCTATAATTGATTTTTTTTTAACTTTATTTCCTTCCAACTGGAACGCACCTATAATCTAAGGCCTGTATTAATAAAGAAGTCTCAAACCCAACCTGACTTAAGAACCTATTTGACAAAAAAACGTTTCGTTTTACATTTAACAGTGAACAACTTTAATAATAGTAGGTACTTACTTAAATTTCTTTTATTTTTAAACCGTAATATTCATATTATAGAATACAGAAAAATATTAAAATAAGTAGGTATAATCAATATTTTATAATCATTATTTTTACGTTTTAAAAAAGATAAAAATTAAAGTATGTAAAGTTTTTCACTTTTAAAAGTGAAAAGAAACGTTGTTTTATAGGTTCTCAAGTGAAGTTGGGTTTGACACTTCTTTATTATTACGGACCTTACATTATAGGGGCGTTCCAGTTGGAAGTAAATAAAGTAAAAAAAAAAATCTATTACATTCCCGTTTGTTTGCATGAACTTAGGCCGAGCGGAATAGAATGTGATTGAAAATTTCGTTAATTACGTTATTTCCTTGCATCTGAAATGCACCTAATAAATTAGGTCAGATCATATTTTTAAGTCATAACATTGTTATCAATATTATTTTTTTAAGTTAATTTATAATTAACACGGGCCTAAGAGCTCTTCATACAAGTTTTTTCTGGGGAACCAAACCCAATTCCCTCTTCTCTTGGCTCGTTCAAAATGTATTCACAATGTTTTATTTGCATATGTTACGGTCCATAAACAACACTATATGTGACTGTATGTTCGGCGTTCGGCCGTCCCATCTGTTATTTATTCTAATAAAAACATTCTGAAAATATTTATCTCCTAAAAATATTTGGGATGCGTGTAATGAATTTATTAATAAACATTGGAATGTTTTCCTTTTTTTTATTGAATACGTTAAAATATTGTTTTGAATTTCCGGAATTGTTTAGGTAGACGGAGTTTAAATTTCACAATTAAATGAATGACATTAGAATGTATTATCTATAATAATCAATAGAGTGTAGCTACTAATATTATAAAGCTGAAAAGTTATTTTTGTTTATTTGATTATGCTATTCTCAGGAACTACTGGTGTGATTCAAATTTTTTCTTTTGTGGGGGTACGAGTGGAAGCCCCAAAGGGAGATCTCTGACCGAGCGAGATGGTACGCTCGGTCAGGCCAAATCTGGGGTTTTTACGCAGACGAAGTCGCGGGCAGGGCGGCGATTCTCAGGCCTAGAACTCAGTTCCGAATATTAGTATATCCCGCTCGCACGCGCGGTAAATCTCATTTGCATGAGCGGGACAGACCGATAGTAAAAACTTAGTTCGAGGACTGAGAATTAGGGCCCAGACCTTACGTTCCAAACTCGATAATCGAAGAATCGAAAAGATCAAGTACGAATCGAAATGATTTCGATTCAGATACGATAGTGCAGCATACCTACTTCCCAATAAATTGACTTTTTTATTTTGATTCTCAGTCGATTGATATGGTATGGTACAAAAAGTTACGATCTAACGATTTTCTTTATCCTGGTTAGTTTCAAAGCAATCTACGAAATAAAATACCAAATGCCGATGAGATCGAACTGATTCGATTCTCGATTGTGTCGGGAGTAAGCCTCAACTATAAAATAAATTAAATCTTCGACGCAAAACTAAAAAGTTTTATTGCAGACAAATACCAAATAAGTAGAATTAGTGAAAAGAAAAAAGTATGTGAATACATATAGAAATTACAATCGTACGACTCATTTAGGTTTTCACTAGAAAGCGTAATTTATATGCAAATCAAAAACTACATTGTAACTAGTTCGCCTGCCTAATGTCATTTGAAAAACTGAGGCTTTCACACACAACCACTAATGTATGAATTTGGTACCTACTTGATTGTAATTTTCAGGGTTTCGTACCCAAAGGGTATAAAACCTACAAATTATACTTACCCTATTACTTGAGATAGGTACCTGTATCAAGATTAGTAGAATATTATTAGACGAAAAGTAACGGACTGATATTATATAATTACATCACAGTCACACTCGAACTTGCAAGATTTGTTAAAATTCCTCCGATAAGATTGATTCAAATCTTATGTCCACTACTCAGTTTCTTTGGTGAATTAACTTTATCCTTAACTAGCTGACCCGTGCCCACTTTGTTGAGCATGGAACCGTTTAAACCTTCCCGGGACTTCGACGAATATTTCAAGACCAAAAATAGCTGAATCAGTTCAGCTGATCTCGATTTTTAGCGAGACTAACGAACAGCAATTGATTTTTTTAAATTTCATGATATCTTTTATATGGAATGTCCGATTTCAATAATTCAAAAAGTAATCATCAGGTATTGAGACAGTCTAGAATATTAAATTATTTATCTACGGTCTAACTTTGATTGGCATTTCTATCAATTTGTTAAATGTAAAAAAGTAGTTATAGTGAAGTAAATACAATAGTTAGACATATGGTCTCGCGAAGTTTTTTGTAGATATTGATATATTCTATAATATTGTCGAAGATTTTTTTGTCCTATCATTATTACTCTTCGCAACGTAGGTATGCGATGAAAGACATTTTATGGCTAATTTTTTTACACCTTCGGTTGTTTTTAATAGGAATTTCTAGAGATTTCTATAGTAATCTAGTACTAAATATAGCCTATGTTACTCAGTGATAGTAGCTTTCTAATGAAAAAATAATTATTAAAATCGGTCCACTTTTTGAGTTTATTCGTTACATACAAAAATACAAATCTTTTCTCTGTGACTGCGTAAAAACCACATATTTTGAAACATTAATTATTTATTGATGTAAGCGTGATGATACGATAAAATATATTGGTAATATTGGTAAAATATTATATATATATATATATATATATATATATATATATATATATATATATATATATATAATTATATTAAAAATTTTCGCGGATGCTCTGGCTGACGCCAGAGCAGCGATTAACTATATACATATATAGGTATATTAAAAAAAATTGCGCTGCTCTGGCGTTGAACTATATATATAGGTATATTAAAAAAAATTGCTTTGCTCTGGCGTTGAACTATATGTATACAGGGTGTAAAAAGAGCAGTCACTATTCTGGCGTGGGTTTATAACCAGGCATGAGGTATATCCACTGGTACTAGTCATTTGCTTTTAATCCATTGTTTAAAAATTTTATTTTTTTACAATAGGCAGTGTAAAACGTACACAACCTCACGGGCAGTTATAGCGAGTGGTAACGCGGGGAGGGACGCGCCACGCCCCGCACGAATTGCAAATAGAGAAAAACAGCTGATTGTGTTCAAATAAACATAAACGTAAACTTATTAGAATAAAGCTAAAAATTGCATGTTCCTTATACCGATTTCGATGACGGTAGCCGATTTCGTTGAAACCAGGCCAGCTACGCAGAAGTGCCCAAGTGTGAGCGCAATACACAAGGACACTCTCTTCCTTTTACTCTCCCCATAACCCGGGACGGTTAACCGACACGACTGGAAAAAGAACAGGCGCAGGGCCGATTTTTTACATGCCCATGCTATCCAGTACGCATGGATTATCTTTCTTATCAGGCAATCACATGGTTAGCCTGCATTGTCCTAACTAAACTTAGAAACATTTTTTTTGTTCTAACGCGGGAATCGAATCCACGACCTCCGGGTCGAGAGCTATGCTCTGAACCACTAGACGATGGAGGCGTTAATACTTTAATACTAATAATACCGCGATACTCATGGACACTATCCTTTTACTTCCATAACCCAGTGGGAGGTTTACCCAACTCGATTGACCAACGCGAGATCAAGGCGCAGGTGCGACATTTTACATGTAAAGGCATCCATTCACGCGGGAATCGAACCTTGCGTTGGAACAACACTCGACGACTCGGGTCGTTACACACACTTAATACAAATACATTTTAGCTAAAGCTTAAGCTTTGGAAAGCGGAGGCGACTATAACGACTAAGAACAAGTTTATACGACATTCGCAATATTATTTAATAAAAAAAATACACAATTAAATCAAACAGCGAAACGACAATTCAAAATACACCGATCAAACATCAATCAGTTACAGAATAAATACGTACCTGACTAATGTTGTTGTGCTTTAAATCCTTAATGCCTCTGGATTATACCTACTATCTTCTTACGCGGTAGTTAGGTACTTAAATGTATGACGAAGGTATTTAAAAATTAAAGTCACGCACAAACACAATAAAACAGTGAAAAATCAATAATACTAATTAGTAATCACAAAAGAAACACCTAAAAGAAACGAAACCGTAACACAAAAATTAAAACATTTAAAACGATGATTAGGTATAAAATGATCGCGGATAAATAATAATTCAACCACACGGGAATGGGATTACTGTCTCGTCACATGTGCCAACTGCGACTGTCTACGAAAAAAATATTTTACGCAAATACTAAAGACATGCACCCAATGCACTAAAAGTATCGATAGTTATAAGTATCGATATTTCTATTTTGTGCTGATATCGATAAATTATTACCTATTTTTTTCATAAGCATTTAAGTGTTTGAATCATTAAAAAGTTAAGTAACACAATTAAATATTATTAAATAATATCATGAGAATTGAGAACATCTTTAATTCTTAATCTTACAAACTTTCTAAATCTATTTTCAATTATTGGTATCTGTATGAAATTCATAGAAACTTATCTGAATCGATATAAAACAGTAAGTTACTTATTAATTATTAAAAAATATCGACTACATTGAAGTTAATTTTCACATGTCACTTCACTATTATCGTAGGTAGCTCGCTGCTCGCCGCAGCCCCGGAGGCCCCTGCAACGGCCGGCGCCGGCGGCGAGTGGCGGTCAGTGTTTCCACTCTAATGATTAAGTTTCCCCACGCCTCAAGTTAGATTTCCCCTTCTCAGGACTTTTTTACACTCAAAAATTATTTTTAAGTTTTGGCACTAGTGTACTCACTAAAGTAGTAATTAAAAAAGTCTTTATCGTTTTTTAACCGACTTTCAAAAAAAGAGTAGGTTCTCAATTTGGTCTGTTTTTCATGTATGTACACCGATTACTCTAGGTTAATGATCCGATTTGCGTGATTCTTAATTTATTCGCTGCAGAATAGCTGTCATTTGGACCCATAATTTTTTTACATAGTTTGGCGCTGTACTTTTTATTCTATAAACATCATAATAGGTAAATGAATATCATACGGTAACACGCTAGTCCACGGTAGAGCCAAGTTTAATCTATGATTTCCCGCAATTTCTCTATTTTATAGTCTTTCCCCCTTTTCTTCCCCTCTGGACCCTAATTTCCCCTTGAAAGGGGAATTTCCCCTCATTGTGGTCAACACTGCAGTGGCGGCACGTGTTTATTCCTCGTCGCGTCGTTTGATATCGCCGCGCCGGGCGGTCAATCTTTGATACGAATTTGCCGAAAGAAAGAAAATAGGTAATATTTTCTAAAGAATTATTTATCGTCGGCATCTTTTAAAAACTATTTTCGAATTCAGTTGTAGTTTTTATCTCGAGGTAAATGGATGCCTGAGTTGAATTATTTTTAGGTATTTATTTTACTATTAATAATTATTCGTCTAAGGTCTTGTTTAACAGCGTAATGTTGTGTTGTGTGATGTGTCCATGTAATCATATTGTGGTATGCTGCTCAGATTATTAGGAACTATTATTATCGAAATACAACAAGAACATTTTTAAAAGTTTTAATGAGACGCGACATGGGAGACGCGACTCAGTAAGCCATTAATTTTGAGATGGTGCTCACTACTGAATATCTACTTCATTCACGTAAGTAAATAGGCGTAGTTTTACATACCTTCTTAATTAATTTGAATTGTGTAGGTACGTATGTTACGTTTTAATTGTCTTTCAGGAATCTTCGCTTCGTGTCTGTAATTTCCATTAAAAAAGCGGTGATTGCCGATTGACATTAAGAAGTTAGTTAGTATGTAGGTACACGGGTTTTGGTATAAAGGAAGTTTTAGTTTGTCATGATAACAAATTCAAGCAATACGATGCAGGCGATCTAGGAGTTCGAGTCCAAGTTCAAAACAATTGATCCGTCCGCTATGGTGACTACACTAAGTGTAAGGTCCAGTTGTACCAGGTTTTAACCCAGAGTTAGTTTATAACTTAGAGTTAAATAACTAACACTTAATACAAATACATTTGGTACAAGGCTTATTAGTATTCGCATGTAGGTACAATATTACAAAATCGGTAAGAAGTCGATAGGTACTCTGAGTCGGACGGCGCGCTCAGTCAGCTGTGGAGGTCAATAGACCGCGCATCGCGTTCATTACGTTTTAAAGCAAAAATTATAAAAATTAGGAATTTAATGCAAAATGTTGTTCCAAACAGTTTAGAATTGCGACAAAAAATAATAAATTAAAGAAAAAAAATTATTTTTTTTGAAAAAAAAAGTTAAAAAAAAAGGACATTTCTAGAATCAGTCAAGGTCCTATAATCATATCCCAAAGTTATCGTGACCGGTCTTTTTACACCCTGTATATAGGTATATAAAAAAAATTCGCGGATACTCTGGCTCACGCCAGAGCAGCGATGAACTATATATATAGGTATATTTGAAAATTTTGCGCTGCTCTGGCTTACGTCAGAGCAGCGATGAACTATATATATAGGTATATTTAAAAATTTCGCGCTGCTCTGGCTGACGCCAGAGCAGCGATGAACTATATATATAGGTATATTTGAAAATTTTGCGCTGCTCTGGCTTACGTCAGAGCAGCGATGAACTATATATAGAGTTTATTTGAAAATTTTGCGCTGCTCTGGCTTACGTCAGAGCAGCGATGAACTATATATATATAGGTATATTTAAAAATTTCGCGCTGCTCTGGCTGACGCCAGAGCAGCGGTGAACTATATATATAGGTATATTTAAAAATTTCGCGCTGCTCTGGCTGACGCCAGAGCAGCGATGAACTATATATATAGGTATATTTGAAAATTTTGCGATGCTCTGGCTTACGTCAGAGCAGCGATGAACTATATATATAGGTATATTTGAAAATTTTGCGCTGCTCTGGCTTACGTCAGAGCAGCGATGAACTATATATATAGGTATATTTAAAAATTTCGCGAACTATGTATATAGGTATATTTGAAAATTTCGCGCTGCTCTGGCTTACGTCAAAGCAGCGATGAACTATATATATAGGTATATTTAAAAATTTCGCGCTGCTCTGGCTGACGCCAGAGCAGCGATGAACTATATATATAGGTATATTTGAAAATTTTGCGATGCTCTGGCTTACGTCAGAGCAGCGATGAACTATATATATAGGTATATTTGAAAATTTTGCGCTGCTCTGGCTTACGTCAGAGCAGCGATGAACTATATATATAGGTATATTTAAAAATTTCGCGCTGCTCTGGCTGACGCCAGAGCAGCGATGAACTATGTATATAGGTATATTTGAAAATTTTGCGCTGCTCTGGCTGACGCCAGAGCAGCGATGAACTATATATATAGGTATATTTGAAAATTTTGCGATGCTCTGGCTTACGTCAGAGCAGCGATGAACTATATATATAGGTATATTTGAAAATTTTGCGCTGCTCTGGCTTACGTCAGAGCAGCGATGAACTATATATATAGGTATATTTAAAAATTTCGCGCTGCTCTGGCTGACGCCAGAGCAGCGATGAACTATGTATATAGGTATATTTGAAAATTTCGCGCTGCTCTGGCTTACGTCAAAGCAGCGATGAACTATATATATAGGTATATTTAAAAATTTCGCGCTGCTCTGGCTGACGCCAGAGCAGCGATGAACTATATATATAGGTATATTTGAAAATTTTGCGATGCTCTGGCTTACGTCAGAGCAGCGATGAACTATATATATAGGTATATTTGAAAATTTTGCGCTGCTCTGGCTTACGTCAGAGCAGCGATGAACTATATATATAGGTATATTTAAAAATTTCGCGCTGCTCTGGCTGACGCCAGAGCAGCGATGAACTATGTATATAGGTATATTTGAAAATTTTGCGCTGCTCTGGCTGACGCCAGAGCAGCGATGAACTATATATATAGGTATATTTGAAAATTTTGCGATGCTCTGGCTTACGTCAGAGCAGCGATGAACTATATATATAGGTATATTTGAAAATTTTGCGCTGCTCTGGCTTACGTCAGAGCAGCGATGAACTATATATATAGGTATATTTAAAAATTTCGCGCTGCTCTGGCTGACGCCAGAGCAGCGATGAACTATGTATATAGGTATATTTGAAAATTTTGCGCTGCTCTGGCTTACGTCAGAGCAGCGATGAACTATATATATAGGTATATTTGAAAATTTTGTATTTTTTAAAATTTTTTTACTATATGTATAGGTAGGTATATTTAAAAAATGTCGCGGATGCTCTGGCTCACGCCAGAGCAGCGAAGAACTATATATATAGGCATATTAGAAATTTTTTGGAAATTTTTAGAAAAGTTATGTCAATATAAGTAAGATTTATGTTTTTCATGATATTTTCATTTATTAGTTTTCATGCTAGGTACGACTTGGGTTTTTCTTTCTTTTGGACTTTTGTTATTTTGTCGTCTAAAGGAAGTTAGTACTTTAACCGTAAAGTCCCAAAGTACGACAGTACGACAGTGTTCATAAACTAAAAATGTATTTAAACTGCTACCCTAAATCATTTTTCCACGCGGACGAAGTCGCGGGCACAGCTAGTCGTCAATATTTAAATACTTTTGAACTGAAGATTTACTTTAAAGAATAAAAGGCATATTACCTATTAACGACAAACACTAGCGCAATATAGTCTTCTCCGCCAGGAGGAAGCCTACGCCAGCCTGCCATGAATGCGGCGCTGCGGAGGACACAGCATCAGCATCCTTCCATCACATTTCTAGTACGGGGCTCTGGGAGAGGGATGGGTAGAAACTTATTATAACATTATATTTGTCTATCGCCTCCGTGGTCTAGTGGTTTAGAGCTTCGCTCTCGACCCGGAGGTCGTGGGTTCGATTCCCGCGTTGGAACAACAAATAATTTGTTTTCAAGTTTGGTAGGACAATGCAGGCTGATCACCTGATTGTCTGACAAGGAAGATGATCCATACGTCGGATGGGCATGTAAAAAGTCGCTTCTGCGCCTGTTCTCTCGCCTGTCGTGTCGGTTTCCCGTCCCACTGGGTTATAAGAGTAAAAGGAAGAGGGAGTGGCTTTGTGTATTGCACACACACTTGGGCACTTTAAAATAACTCCTGCGTAGCTGGTCTGTTTTCAATGAAATCAGCTACCGACACCGAAATCGGTGAGGGGAGCTATTATTATTATATTTGTTTAATGCTCAGGTATTGGTATAATGTACTATTGTATTTTTGTTATAAATCGGAGCAAGTTCATAGAGTTAGAGGAGTTACACGTGTATTACATCATGCCCTCACTTCCCTTGGGCCCCTAACTCTAGTACACTCAATCACTCTGTGCTAGGCAACGGCAGCGTCATATCTCTAAAAATCTATATTTTGTCGATAATATCTAGCTTGTATTAACCTAAAGTATATAACACTTATTTTTTATATACTTTTAATACAAGCTAGATATAATACTTAACTAAATCTGATTTAAATAAAAATCCATATCATAATAAAATATAAAATGATTTAGTTTTTTTTACTCTACTGAAAAGTTGTAGTTTTATAGATACGTGGTTGTGAAGGTAAAGTGACATAACATTATCAGGCTGGTTTATTGTAAAGTGAAGCCCTGGCATGGTAAAGGCTGCGACGTCTCTATGTTATTGTACGTCAACTGTGTAGTCCCAACGCGTAAGATATTCTATAAAAAATATTATCCTTTCACGTTAAGAGGTTTTTATGGTTTAATAAAACTTTTAAATGCATTGTCCTTTGTTTATTAAGATGCGTTCTAGAAGTTTCATTCACTTATCTGCTAAATGCACATCTCCAATTTTGTACTGAAAGTTAAAAATGAAAACATAAAATAATTTTAACATTTAAATGCTTACCTTAAAAATATGTATGGTTGAATTGAAAAACCGATAATTTTCGTCGGTTAATTAGTCATAGTATTTTATTACGTCTTGAACGAAATGTACACATATATATACATACATATTGTTGAAGAGTAAAAGCATTCTGTTTAGCAGTGACAGTGGCGTAACTTAGATGCGTTTTATAATTTTACTCTCCTATGTGTAGAATTTAAAGCAAAAGGACGCATTTAAAACATTTTACAGACCAAATAAAACATACTCCGCAATTTTACACATTAGACCCAAAAGTTTAAATCAAAAGTATTATCTCTACGACAAGTCCCATAACACATTAGGCAGATAAGACGGACATTATTTTTGAAATAAACCCTATATCTGAACGGCCGTGTTGCTACTACAAATGGGAACCATAGACATATTTCAGAGGAGCATACGCCAAGCAAAAGAAATTGAATTAAAAGTGTGTTACAATCAAAATGTCAATGAAGATAAAACACTAACTACAAACTTAATTTCTAATTAAAATTGAGAAGACACTTAGAATATAAAATTGTGTATTTTTTATTAATACTAATGATATTTTAGGCACCAGCTAGTGAACTTGATATTTCAATCTTAACGCAACGTACCTCAAAACCCAAATTAAATCATGGTGTACGTGATTTTAATCTATTAAAAAAATGTAGAGCTTACTACGGGAACCGGTTTGGTGCCATAGCGTTATAGTTAAAAACTGTTTATTTAGAGATTTTTGAACTGTAAATATGTCAATTCCACTACAGCCAATGAATTTAATCTACACAATTGATATTATCAATATTGGCAAAAACACGGAACAGCGTAATAGCTGAAAAGTAATCTCCTGAAACTGTATGTTTGTATTCACACGCGCAAGATTATTATCTCGTTCCATCCATTTAAACATATCTTTGTGCGTAACCTTATCAGGTAGTGTATCCCTTGTGTAAAATATTTTTATGGCCCTCAGAAGCTTCCGACTCTACACTATCCCGAAGGCTCCCATTATGTATTCCATAAACTATTCTAATATTCCCCATAAAAGGATTATGAAGTTTATAAATATTTTAAAAGATATTAATCTTTTGGTAAACGTTATTAGAAGTACGGTTGCGTTATGTGTCAAGGGAGATGACATAGAGATTAAATTTTGTTTAATAATATCAGGTTGTAAAAGAAAATCCCGCTGGTTTAATACATTTTGCGGTGTGAAATGCGACAGCCTAGCTAACAGTTACAATAGGTATGTCCTTTATAATTGTAGTTTCGGAGCCTATTCAATGGAAACACAAATAACAATCAAACCTTTCCTCTTTATTATATTAAAATTTACAGTGGTGTCATTGTGAAAAATGCGAATTTGATGAAGATATAGATTTATATTTGATCTGAATTCACTTGTTTCTGTGAATATAATTGAAAGTGATATTTACTGTATGTAGAGTTGTTCTTTATAGTTTTTAAACAGTAATAAAATCTCATTTTCTATTACATACTTATTAATTTTCAAATCTAACTCTAGGTAGCAATAAGTGTTTTATTATTAATTATTCTAATTTATATTTAATGCGAGATCACAACTATAGGAAAGCACTATTTTGTAAGGCACTAAACGCTGCAGGTAGATAAAAATCAACTTTTCAAACGGTTCAAACCGTGTTTTCAGAATAAAAATCTAAATACAATCGAATTAATTATATAATAATTATCACATACAACTATAATATAAGTATGTAATATTCTATGCATCTCTAATATTTTTTCACCTATCTTTTATGTGACATCACAACCATAAGAAAGTGTCAGTTCTGTGAGGCACTGGGCGCTGCAGGTAGACTTTGTAAACAAACAAAAATCAACCAAGGCCGCCGTCCTACACAAGCCTTTTTTAATATGTTCAAGTATTTGAGCACGGCCTGTATAAGCAATCAATTTTATTCATTTAGACGGAACGGGTTTTCTCGTCGAGTTCCCTACAACAAAGTAAGTAAATAATATTTGAGGGCTCCTCGAGATGTTTTGCTTTGCCGTTGTTAGGTAAATTTATAAGTTTTGGATGCAGTGTTGTTTATTTTGATAGATTTATACGCGTGCTGACGAAATAATTGAGCTTTTCAACCGACCTCAAAAAGAAAGTTGTCAATTATTGGACTGCATTTTTTGGTTGCCTCAGAAGTTCTGACTAGGTGAAGCGATTTTGATGAATCTTTTTTTTTTGAAAGCTTGCTTTGTATGCTCTCCATGAGGTCCAATTTACCTTAGAATTTGAAGTCAATTTTAATTTATTAGCCTAAAATAATTACTAGATACAGTTAGGAGAGCGGCCTTCAGAAATTAAATTAGTTTCAAGGCTAACTTTACAAAAATATATCGAAATATATTAAGGGAGCTTTCGCACAAACAAGATAAAAAAGGATTCATAAATTAAATATTCTACAAGTTAAAGTCAAATATCACGTCCAGGCGTCACCAATTTTTGTATGCGCCCTTAAGTCACGAATTGCCATTTTTAAAGATAGATAGAAACGGGCTGATTATGCTATATCTACTCGTATTATCTATGTACCTTGACCCTTCCCCGTAGCTATTAAGATCTTTGTCTCGAGACTTCTTCATAGCGAAGTCGCTGACAGACGTTGGACTACGTGAGTGGGATACTAACTGGGTCCTTGTATAACAATTCTGGGTATTTTTTTTACTGAAAAAGGTTCCCGCGACTGTCTGCTTAGAATGTTGTACTCGCTGTGAGATTAATATGACGTTTACATTATCATCATCATCATCATGTACGGTTTAGCATTTGATACGTCGAATATTTTCTTTCGGTGATGTGAAATGCGTCGGCATGCTGTATGTACATACAAAAATTACATATTTAACTTTTAAAATACCTTTCTTCTATAAAATGGTCAGTGGACTGCCCAAGATCAGTTAGCGCTCATTGGTAGAGGCTTCCTTTCAACAGTGGACAGTAATAGCCTTCTGTAGCTATATCCTGTCACAAATAGGTATATCAGCTGATGATGAATACAATTCTTTGCGATCTGACATAATCGAATGAACATGATTTCTCGACGATTACGGCCAAAAAATCCGTGTAATCGATACCCTGCTACTCGACACCAGATCGATTCGTGATGAATTGAACGGAAGTCCCACAGTTCGGCAGAGCAAGGTCAGACAATAGGGTTGTGAAACAAATCGCTGGAGACCACAACAATGTCATGCCATCCCTTTTCGTGTAATTATAGTCACGATAGAACCGATATCTTATTATTCGATATTTTGATCACGCAAACTCCGTAATGGCTGACTTTGATTAGAGTTCCTTTGAACAATGAACTAAATATGTATTTGTGTGTGTAATAGTGAAAGGAAAAATATAAACATAAACATACATAAAAGATTTAAAAAAAACTTATCACAATAAACATAGGTATTTGCTTTAGGTCAAGTCAGGATAAAAAACTTGTAATAATGAAAAGGGTAAGAAAAAACTATGTAAGTACATTTTACATAGTAATAACAATAATAATATGTTTGAATTATTATATTTATCTATCTCAATTTCGATACACATTTCTGTGTAGGTACTTCTCGTTAAAATTTCATAAACTGGCAACATGTTGTATTAATCTATTTTATTAACACGCGTTTATAAGCTTGGGTTGTATGTATCTATCTATCGATTTCCAGAAGTCTGATTAATTTGAATATAACATACGTAACAAGGACCAATGACAACGCAATTAAGCGTGTTCTTTTGTTTTTAAACTATTATTTTTATATGCGGAACCGTTTAGGAAACTCTTCAGTGCCAGCCCTGTGTCCGACGTTCGGTCACGACGCGTCGCGGCTGTGACGAATCGCTGCGTGCGACGCTCTCCACAGCCGTCCGATTCATCTAATTAATGTGAATTACCCGTGTGAACCGATCTCTTGTCTTATCGTCATCATCCTTCATAAGATTAGTTGAGTTTTTTTAATAACCTGCCGTGTATATTTTATCATAGTGTGCGGTAGGAATGAAGAAGATAAAAGATGTGCGTCCTCGTCACGTCGTACTCCTCATTGTTGAGGGTCGTGATGCCCGCACGGAGTTAATTTCTCTGTGACTATCTTGCGCCACATATAGCGATCTGTAGCAGTATGGAGAGCGCTATTTGGCGTCTAGCGCAGTGCGTATTTGGTCCAACCATCGCACTGGATATCGACCTCTCGGGCGGCGACCATCAATCTTGCCTGTAACCAGGAGCTGTTATAGGTTATGAACATCTTTTCTTGCAATGTGACCAAAGAAGTCTATAACTCTACGAAGACATATAGATGATAGCCTGGATTTTATTTGCAGTTGGCGTAGGATAGATATGTTAGTGCGAAAGGCTGTCCACGGCATTGGTTCCATATAACGAGTCGTTAACTTCTCCTAGTCCTTTAAGTATATATCTAAATATGTCTGTATAGTGTGCACTGTATAAGTGTATAGGCATATTAATGAATGATAATACTTTAGGTTGTGTATGGGTCCCAAGTCCCATATATAGAGTTTAGTATGAAAGTACCAGCGCTTTAACAGTTACTTTTTTATAAATTATTGTATGGACAAATGTTGGGGCATTTTTCATAGACACATGAA
Source organism: Celastrina argiolus (assembly GCA_905187575.2). Lineage (NCBI taxonomy): Eukaryota > Metazoa > Arthropoda > Insecta > Lepidoptera > Lycaenidae > Celastrina > Celastrina argiolus. The sequence continues at coordinate 12,669,061 of LR994589.1, forward strand.
AGTCAAAAGTAAGGCTTTCATCACTGGTACTGTCACAGTAAACTCTACAGAGGAAGCACATTGTATAGATAAATAGAACTAAATTTAACCTAGCATAGAGGCACCTTATTCCCAAGACGTGCAATCCTTTTACGTGGCCAATTTGCAAAATTCGAAAACAATCTTAATCCCAACATAATAATATGCTAATTATTATTTTTGTTTGAAATAAAAATCGAATGTTTCGGAGATCATCAGGTGATTATAAGGCAAAAAACATAACAGGAGCTACATGAAAATTGATACTGGACACGCAACGGTAGCGGCAGTAACCCAATACAATACAAAGTGGAAACAGAACGTATTATCTTGTATGAATCATCACACAAGTCATTAGCACGAGATTTGAGATTGATTTAGTAATGAACATCATCAGCATTCTGTCTATATTTTTTATTATATTTCTTTTTTGTAATGATTGTTAATATTTTTATATTGACGTACCAAAAAACTTTATGTTATGAAACCCCACGGGTGCCGGAGAAAGAATAGAACCTTTCCGTGAATCTTTTCCGTGGATGTCGGTAAAGGCGAAAGAGGGAATATACATATATCCGGAAATGGCCAGCAGCCAGCAGCTCCCATTCAAATTTAAATACTTTAATTTTAATGACGATGCCGAAAAAAATTTTGTAAAAAATGTTGTGTTTCTGAATAATATATTTTTGATTTACGACAACGACCAACTTATAACAATTATTTTGTTGATTTTTTTTTAATCTTAAGAGCTAGGCTCGTGTCGGTGGAGTAATCGCCATGTTTCTCTGTCCTGTGCTTTACTTTTGACCTCTTGATACGACCCAACGTTTATCTTCTCCTTTATTTGTTCTATATAACGTCTCCTAGGTCTTCCTCTTGCTCTTCTCCCCTCTACTTTTACTTCCATAATATTCTTAAGAAATTCGTTGTGTCGTATCAAGTGCCCAACCATCTTTCCCCTTCTGTTTTTAATTGTTTTTTTTTATTATATACTTAATTTTAATTTGTTGAATAAATTAAAATTATTATTTCATCATAATATGATTTAATTTTGGAATATCTTTTATTACTATAATCCTTCTGGTTTTGTCAAAATTAGCCTATCGTTTTATTATTGGTGCCCCTGTTCTAATGTTTATCTCTATACTTAACGTAAAATTACTCATTATTTGCAGCAAGCGAGTTAGCTAACTACAATTAGTAGGCTGTACCTAGCGTGTGTGAAGACTGACGAGAATTACTTGACATTACATTCAGCTACCTTTTATAGAGGCTTACAAACAGATAGGGATGGAATTAATGTTGTCTTTTACGGCTGGTTTTAATAACCTATCTATCTATAAAAAAATATATAGTAAAACACAAACTACTTGCACTTTTTTCCACTTTATTTGTTATTTTACATTAATCATTACTTAAAATACACGACCGGTTTCGACATAGTCATCAGCAGGTGTCTACTTACTACAGAACTAGACAGAATAGTATACGATATGAAAAGAGGAGCAATCGCGGCGTTCCTACTCCCTAGGAGTAAACTTTTAGGGAGACATCATCAATCTTGTATTCATATATTATTAAATCTCTAAAAATCTATCATTAATAATTTAATTTCGATAGTAACTTTGAAACCGAACTAATAAAATTGCTAGTTAATAAATTAGTCTTATTTGTCTCCAGATTAGCAGGACATTTTTTAATTACTGGTTTAGGTTATTTATAATTATATATAATAATTAAATACCAATTGCTATATATATACGACCACACTCAGCGTTGATGTATAAGCAACTTTTTATAGATTTTGATAGAAAATTTGGAGAGGTAACTAAATATCTACTTAAGAAAACAAAATGTCTCAGAATACGGCCTAGACTTTAAGAGACAAATCAACTGATAAATCACTGTCAAATTCTGTAAACATCGATATCAAAATTAAATACACAGGACAACATAATTTCTTCATAAATCGATAAATAGCATCGATTATATTATTCGTTTCGCTGACGTGTGTGTGCGGCATTATGTCCGCTGCGCAGCATTGTGCGTCAGTCAGCGGCGCGACAAATGGATATGCAATGGCCGACGTGATGAGCTAAAGTGGACCTTATTACTACAACGATAAGGTTCAAAATTCACACTAAAATGTTGGCAACCGTAACTATATACAACACTAAATGAAATTAGCCCAATATGGCAACAAACACTGCATGTGTGAATTAGGAAGTATGCTTAGGACAAATTTGTATAGAATATAGTCAATCCAGCAAAGGTAGAAGTGACTACGTTCTACTATTCTTCTATATTAAGATGTATTAGGTCTTTCCATATTTAATTATGTATTAACATAAGATGAAAAGACCTAACACATCTTAAGTCTCCAAAAATTGATTACTAACTTTATATGAATAGGTTACAGTCAAAAAGAATAATTTTAAGTCTTTAAAATAACATTCATGAGTAACGCCTTGTTGTCTAATTGTCATAGTCATAAGCAGTAAATTGGCACATTGCCCGAGGCTTTATTGCTTTTCCGAAATTTTATATACTTAGGGATTCGAACCTGCAACCTCTGGCTTCTGCTCCAAGTACCGACGAGTTCAACCACTCAGCAACAGAGAGCGTCCAAGTTAGTCACTAAAAAAAATAGTTTCGAAATTTATTGAATGAAAGCTCACTAATAAACTAAAACACGCATAATATTACCATTTTGTACAGTAAGGTCGCATTATGGTTAAACTACCGGACCCGTTTCAACTAATGAGCCAGTTCGGTTAATTTACACGGTAAACTTTAACCGTTAAAATATTTTATGGTTAAAATATCATAGGAATGCTTTTGTAATGATCTTTAATCCCATATTCGGGTAACGAAATGTTGAAAACTTATTTTTAGTAGCATAAATGCTCATACACTGTAGCACAAAGTAGATAATACAAACTGCAGTTAACAATAATTTTTATTGTAATAGTTCTTTTTTAAAGGTTGTATTATGTGTAGTAGTTATGATAATTATATTATTACTAGCTGACCCGTGCCCACTTCGTTGAGCATAGAAATTAGAAATAGTGATTAACCGTTTAAACCTTCCCTGGACTTCCACGAATATTTCAAGACTAAAAATAGCCGAATCGGTTCAGCCTTTCTCAAGTTTTAGCGAGACTAGCGAACAGCAATTTATTTTTATATGTGAGATAAGAAGAAAAAGAGAGGAAGAAGAAGAGAAGATAAGAAAGAAGGTATTAAATCATATTAGAAAACAATCTCACAGAAGGATATTCCTTTTTGTCTGATAATATGATAGTGCACATTAATATTGTGATATCAAAAAAGAAAACATTGCAATTATTATTACGCACAGTTAAGCCTGCTAAATGTTTCTAATGTGTATCTTTTACATAAAACTATTACATTACATTGCGTCGAAGCTTTAATACGCTCGCAAGTTTACGTAGGTACGTAATTCGTCTTTATCTGTAGCCCAAGCTTTTACATTTAAAAGTTCCGTAAAGTCATGGGCTACCATCCCATACAATCTATCTTTGATACAAAAAAAATGCAATAGTACTATTAACGTTTGTAAATTATAAAATGTAAATATGCCGAATTAAGTACAAATATTGTTTATACATTAAAATAAAGATAAGCATATTTTTTAAGCTTATATTCACATTAAGTAAAATTCAACTCCTTAATTAAGAGAAAGATACGAAACGAAATTAGTAATTAGTATTTTCTAATAGTGGCGCTAGATGGCGGTTTCCGGAATGTGACTGGAAATCGAAGAAAACAAAAATAGCCAGTCGAATTGCCATTGTCTCTGTTATATATCTACTTTATGGTAAAGTAAAGTAATCGAAAAGTGGCGCTGTCATGCTTTTCATACAATTATTGTTCGCTACTTTACGAAGGATTCAAATAATTCTGCTCGGCCTACATATAAAATACATATAAGCTCGTCTAGTTGGAGTTGATTTTGATTGTGATATGAATGAGATATACAGAGTGAATCATGGTTGACATATTAATCCGAATAAAGTGTGAAGAGAATGACGTGTAAAGCATTTTTTGTTTTGGCACCTCATATAAATAACTTAATATAACTAAAAAAAATTAAAAGGTCTAAAATTACCACAAGGAGTGAATTTTACTATGCTCTCCTAGTCTCCTAGTCTATACACACCGACGCACTGGTCGTTGACCTAAGACCTGACCAGGATTTAAGCTCATCTGTTTTGTGACTTTTATGAAGATCTTTAATCGTGATTTGTCGCGTTATGGTAAGTAATTTATAGGAGGTGTCAAAACAAAAAATGCTCCACGCCGCACGCGTCATTCTCTTCACACTATATTCGGATTAATATATGAACCATGAATCACTCTGTATATGTAAGAGAGAGGTATAATAGAGCAGGTGAATGGGTGATGTTTAATGTGGATGAAGAAAGAGAACTTTACGTACCTATATTTCTCTGTACCTTCAGTCTTCTGGTTATATCTTCGATCATATTATCACCCTACCTAGAGTAGGTAGGGTGATAATGTGATCGAAAATAGACTCTACGTACCTATGTGTCTGTCTCTATAATATATGTAATATATGAAACATAAATCTCCCTATATACCTCTCTCTTTCATATCACAATCAAAATCAACTCCAAGTAGACGAGCTTAATGTTGATATGATTTCTCGTTACGTTTCTCTAAGTGGGGCCGAAGTATTAAGCCAAGCGCGAAGATTCCTGGACCCTCATTATTTCGACAGCCTATAATACTCGCCAGCACGCGACCTTGTTAGTATTTTGGTTATATGAGTTATTAGCTGTGCCCGCGACTTCATTCGCGTGGTTGTTGGAAACACTATCGCGATTATCTTTTGATTGCTCACGTTGGTTTTTTTAATTATGATTATTAAAAAGGAATAATTCTTTTATACATATTTTTTGAGTAACTTAAGCCGTTTATGCAGCGTTCGCAACGAAAGTCCTCAAATGTGAACAATTTTCCCCGTTTTTGCAACGTTTCTTACTGACGCTTCGTTCCTATTGGTCGCAGCGTAATGTTTTATAGCCTAAAGCCTTCCTCTATAAATGGACTATCCAACAAAAAAAGATTTGTCCAAATCAATCCAGTAGTTCCTAAAATTAGCGCGTTTAAACAAACAAACTCTTCCGCTTAATAATATTAGTATCGATAAGATCTCCTTCGTGCACCGTTTATAGCTCTCGACTCGGAGGTCGTGGGTTCGATCCCCGCATTGGAACCAGAAAAAAAGTTTGGTTAGGACAATGCAGGCTTTGTCTGACTAGAAAGAAGATCCATGCGTCGGATGGGCATGTAAAAATTCGGTTCTGATCTCCCGCCAGTCGTGTCGGTTATAACTTATAATACTTATGTCCCATTGCGCAACGAGAGTGAAGTCAACTATAAAATATACGAAAGTGAAAACCTAAATTTGCCGTACTGAAACTACATAATATGTCCATAATATAAAAATTCAAAAAAAAATCGTACCTACACCTCGGGAAATTAGTGAAATATGTTCATAAAATAACAACTACAGATTCATGCAAACCTCAGAGTAATTGATACATAATAAAAATATACATACATAAAAAACTAGCTGAATTGAGAACTTCCCCCTATTTTTGGAAGTCGGAAAAAAACTTGTTCAAATTGAGGCTGTTTGACTGATTTTATCTCTGGCAACCCCCAGGATGAAGCGAGCTAGCCGTGGCTCGGTCTATAATTAAGAAATAAGTATAAGATAGGGCACAACAGACAGTTTACAACGGCAATTAGTCTGCCTCGTAAATTGAATGTTTGTTTATTGGTAATTAACTTTTTATCCGACTCCGGCGAGACGAGGAAGGGTAATGATTTTGGTAGTATATAATATATTCTACTGGTATAATGTTTTTGAATCAGGCATGGATGCCTTTTATTAACAGCCTTATCGAGGGGGCTTACTCCCGACACAATCGATAACCGAATCCGTTCGATATCAGTGGTTTTTCGTACTTTATTTGGTGAATTACTTTGAAACTAATCAGGATAAAGAACATTATTAGATCGTAACTTTTTGTACTCCTGACCATATCAATCGACTGAGAATCAAAATAAACAAATGTCAATTTATTAGGAAGTACGCGGCATGATCGTATCTGAATCAAAATCAAATCAGTTTGGAGAGTAAGACCCCAGAGTAACATTCAATTAACATACGGTATAGTTTTTTTTCTGCAAAAATATAATGATTATTTATTAATCTCCTATCTACGAACTCTTATCTTTTGTCGTCACATTATAAGCTTATCACAGATAGCTATATGGATTTTCTATCAAATCCATAGACTTATGGATTTTGTAGTAAACTGTATCTACATAAATACAAATAGTTAACTACCTACCTAGATAATATACCCGGGCAATAAGGTAGTAACATACGATTACAACTTTTTTAGTTTTATTTGAGCAATCTCTCTATTTTTTACTTTTTTATAATAGGTATTTATGTATTTTAAATAACATTGACATTTTTTTTCATTATTGATTAACCTCATGTCAATACACTATCATAATATTATGATAATTTTGCTTGAAAACGTAGTGTCCAACAGATCTCGTGTACTATTCGAATAAAAACAATAAAAAAGCGGTAAATCTATATTTGACCGAACCGTATTCGAACCTCTGCGCAGCCTGCAAGAGCTTGAGATTGTTGATACTTTTTAACAAACTTACTAAAAAAGATCGTACATTATGTTCTGCTATAGTTATTTTTTTACGACTATAAATCGTGATAAGTGAAAAAATATATTATACTAATGTGGCGGCAAACGACAATCGGATGTCGGTTTGCAGCGAACCGGTATGGTTAACCTTTTTTCAATTACCAGGAAACATTTGATGATGATGGACGCAATAGAAGGTTTGAGTCTGCAATATCTGAATGTGAAGGAGGCTTCCACTCAACCAAACTCTGTCTTAGAGCGCACCCTTGAGGTACTCCAGATCTCAGATCCATACATGAAGCTATATCTCCAAGTCAAGTTCTATTCCCGATGAATCACGACAGAATTGGAAATAACTAGCCATAGAACATCAGGCAGATGTTAAGATTGCCATGTTAAGCCCCGATTTGACCAATGCTTGTCACTGTTAACGACTTGTTAAAATTCCATGCCTTCTCATTCATTGATCATAAGATTATCATAAGAAATACGAGAGGGATAACATGATATCTAATCAAGGATTAACTCTTACATGAAATTGGCACTTAACACGTCAGTCGTCAACCACCCTAGAAATTAGTCTATTTTACACAAAAATAGACAAAATGATGTTGTAAAAACATTAGTACCTACCCTTCGTATCATAATGGTTCTTACTTTAAGGCAAGAATGAAGCATCGTCGATAAGAGAATACAAAATTTCCTTTCTTTTATTAACGAACACGAACTCGTAAACTTTATGTATTGTCTTCTTTTAACAGCTACGAGTAGAAACGTTAAAATGTCCAAAAGTTCCATCCGTTCTGACATGAATGTCAAAATGCGTTCGTTTCAGTCAAAACGATTTCTTGGCAGCCAGAATGCTGACTTCTATTGACGACCTTGCTGTCTCGCCATAGGAACTAATTTGCTTCGAACCAATTTGTCCACTCTTGTCCAGAAAAAAATCATTTCTACGCGTGGACATGCTAAGCCCCCTTGTGTATATTAGCCATCGTTAAAGTAAGATGTGAAACATTGAAGTTACATTAGTGTGGGGATACGTTAGTTTGCCATATTGTGTTAACTGTCAAGGTCATAGGTGAACCGATTACAGAACACTACATTGAATTATATTTAACGAAACAATGGCGTAACTGATTAAAGAATGAGTGTTACTAAAGATTTCGACATTGACTTAACCTAAAACTTTGCGTAGGTTTATACCAAAATAATTAAATATCAAAGATTTCAGAAGTTCACAGAACGTTTTTAACATGAGAACAGTTTTAATAACCTTATAGACAGAAACTTGGAAATATTAAAAGTAGACAAAAATTATTTTCTCTTAATGATCAAAAGATTTTCATAAATTTTTTGCTATTCATGAAATATTAATGCAAAGAACATAAAATTCGCAAATTAATTCTTTTGTTTTATTTTTGAATAAATTAAATTAGATATGCAAACTTCTATGCAAAATAATATTTGAAATGACAATAAATTTATGATTTTATTGTAAAGTGATTATAAACTAATATATGCGGTAGGTTGATGACATAAATAACAATCCTCGAGCTTTCGTAATTACTCATAAGGATCAGTTCATACCGAGACGCGATTCACTACAATTATTAGCTACACAAAAACATGATAGCTTAATTTTTTAAATTTGTCTAACGCGGGAATTGAACCCTCACCTCAGGGTTCGAGAACCACCTCCAAAGTCCAAACCACTGGATCATAGAGGTGTGCACTGTGCACCAAATATTAATACCGCGCATTTTAATAATAATAATAATTCTGCTTGGATATCGTAGGCGCCAACGTCAACATGGTGATTATGATATGATAAGGGCGTGTTTCACCGAGCGATGTTAAAGTTAACGCCATGTTAAAATACCATGCCTTCTCATTCATTGACAGGAAATACGAGAGGGATAACATGATATTTAACATGGCGTTAACTTTAACATTGCTTGGTGAAACACGCCCTAAAGTTTTCAATTAATTAATGTTAAGAAAATAACACTAGAGTTCTTATAAAGGTTATGGCATACAATAAATTATGACTTCCCGTTGCAACTTGAAATCCCCATAAGAAAATCGCACAAAAAGCCGCAGTATGAGCTTATAGCTATACGTGTGCTGTGTGTTCAAGTCATACGTTTATAGGCCAAGTCAGTTACACGTCCAATAGCTGTCAGAAGTGACTTGGATGTAACTCGTCGAATGTCGAACACAATAACATATTGCTGTTTCGTACAGAAATGATGTTATGTTTTATTATTTTTTTGTGAGACAGAAATGGTCCGGGATTTCATATTTATATGTCGCTGTAAGATTAGTTATAGTATCTGTTACTAACGTTAAATCTGTATATATTTCGCATAGTCACAGACATCTATCTATTTCCACAAACTTCTAAATTTGTTATAGTAGAAGGATTAAACTCACCCCCTTACCAGACAGTGTGTAAATGTTTATCTTAAAATTTTTACCCCACTTCGGCAAGGCCAAAAGAAAAGGTTTTGGCAGTCTATGTATGAATGTTTGTTTGTTCCCTCGCAGCGGCTAAACAGCTAGTCCGATGAGGTGTCAATCGATTCATAATGGTCCCGCGTCGTGGTCGTCCCCGCTAAGCAAATCTAGGAGTCATCTCACACCGAAATACAGTAGAAAAAAGAGATTGAAAAATCATAATATTCGTCTGCTGTTGCAATATCCAATCCCAACCACGGCTCTATCTTGACCATTTTTGTACCTATCCATGGATTTCAAATTAAATTGTTTTCTTGTTTCAGCCTTTTAAACGAAATTGTTTTTTAGACCACTTTTTTGCGAAGAAGGGTTACAGTTTTTTAAACTTTTATTTTATTTCATCTTTAGAATGTTTTCTCTTTGTCTGAGGAGAACTACTATTTTGAATATTTTGATCGAGTTTGGTAGTTGAGACTCTGGAATCTAAATTAACAACTCTGAAAATGTTGGGTGTTCCCCTGGGATACAAGTAATAATCTGTTTATATTTGACAAAATTTCGTGCTCAGCACGCTGAGCCGATTTGAACGAAAAGTTTGTGTTTATTGACTTGCCCGAAATGACTTTCAGATAACTATTGCGAAATGCGAAAAGATGAATGATACACGTCAAAAAACCATGCTCCACGATCATTATTAATTTTCATGATTTTGAGTGAATAATATTCTTTATTGACTTAATCGTTACATACAATCATTCTATGAAGACTCTGACACCTAAACGTAACTATTTAGTAATCTGTGCCTAAACTAAATGCCCGTATCACAGGAGTTAGAGGCTTTTCCCAATTTTTAAACAAGTCAACAAAGCTTAATCAAAATTATACAGTGCACGTTTATATAAAATAAACAGCTATACTATCCGACTTATATTAATTACTAAACACCACATATTTAATGCATTTATTCAAAAGAGCCAATAATTTATTTTCAAATTTTCAGTAACAAATAGTTATTTAAACGGATCTACTGTTTTCTCATATTGAAGAGACAGGAGCTAAGTCTTAACAATTTATTCACATTCATGAAGAGAAAGAGGATAGAAATTTAATATTTTGTTTCTTTTATAGTAATTCTTCCTGAGGTGGGCACCAGATCATTCTATTGTTTTCCTCCTTTTGTACGCCTATAAATAAATAGTCTTTACTACTATTTATTTACTTATGAAGATTATTATAGTGCGTAATAATTCACTAAGTTTCAATTGCATAATGATAGCACGACTACTATTCGCTTAGGGCTTACAAAAACTATGATTAGGCTCCCGTCTACAACTTGATGTTTTACTACCACGAATTTCGATTCCAAACGATGTATTTGTACAGTACCTTTATATGCAATTCATTGCGCATTCAACTCGGTACATAAACTATATAGTGGAGAATAATACGCAATGCTACGTGTTATACGTGTAAAGATTCAAGACCAGACTTAACATGTATCACGTTCCCAGACTACATGATAACACTAATTTAGATCTCAGAAAAATAAGAGTAAGACCACGATTGTTTATTTTGCAATATATTCACATAACTTTGCATTCAAGATTATATTAACATCAATGGCTTTATTTAAAGATTAACAAAATATAAAAATGTTATAATAAATATTTATCTCATCATTATAATACTAATTGCTTGTTTGATTTCTGTTGGCTTTTTTGCTGAGATAAATCTTGTGGAAATGAACGTAATCGTAATCGATATTATTATTTTATTTGTATGATACCGTGAACAGAAAGACAAATCTCACGTGTAGCTTGACAATAGCCAGTAGCCACTGAATTGTGGCCAGTAGCCAGTAATCACTACTAAAACAACTTATGGTCAGTCCACAACGAGACGTGACTAGTAACGACTGACGAGACGCGGCACGCACTTTTTGCGCAATTATATTTTATACCGTGTTATTACAGCATCGTCGCGTCAGGTCTTTGTGTGAACTGACCCTTATAGCTCAAATGTTGATACTTAAGCTAGCTGATGCCTAATGCTTTAAAAGCTAATATAATAATAATAAAATAATAGCTAATAAAAATAAAAAAGTTATTTTATAGTCAATATTGAGCGTTAATTCTTTTTTATTAAATTATAGTGTACTGCATGACCATTGGACTTTTGCCCGTACCAATACAAATATTTACACACTGCATTATCTATACAATGTTTTGTCCTTGTCTTTCAAGTGACATTTCCTATGCACCAGACAGGGAGAAAACATCATATGGCGTAGGGTGCCCACGGCCTACTTTTTGTAGGCTCAATACTCGGCAGATTTTTCCTCCATTACATTTCTGATAGACTTTTTGTGTGAAGTGAAATATTTCATATTGCAATGAGTATATTCTATTTTTCAGCTACAAACAATCGGTCGTCGATTATGGCTCGTGCGACAACTAGACAAAATTTTCCGGAGGCGGCGCGCCGACAAATCACGATCGGCGCGGCGGCGCCACGCCGGCGTGGAAATAATCATCGTCTGCAGGCACTACGGTGGTAAAATCATACAAATCTTAGTGATCAATCACCACGAGATTTTCGGCGCGTATGTAAACGTACTATGTAGTAGTCCCGTGCGCGTAATATATACAAAAGACGGTCATTTTGGTGTGCTGGTAGTAGGAATTGTCAGCATTTTTAAAAGAAAAAACGCCACATGAACCGTTCGGCGCGCCGAGTTGGATCCTCGGCGGCGGCGACGCCCTCCGAAATCGGCGTGGCGTACCCGGCGCGGCTCCCATGTTTAGCGGCAACCATAAACAGTATTTTACAGACTCTATAAGCTATACAAGGCTAATAATATTTTTCATTTGTGAGGGGGTAATACTTTTTTGGTGGGCAGTAAAACATAATTACATTTGACTTGGAACAAGGTTAATCTTTGATTCATTACGCTTATCGCCCTCTAGTACGGTCAGGCGCACATTAATTACTATTAAATCTGTGATCTTGTCCACATAATATATTATCTATTTCCTTACCGGTTTTTAATTAAATTATCTTCATAATGGAGTCCGGCAATAAAAATTACATTAAATATATTATAATAAATTATATTAAATTAACATATTTTATTGCGAAGTTGAGGCCATATTTTTAACGTCGTTCGTGAGTTAAGGCTTAGGCATTCCATTCATTTAAAACACATCAAAATTCACAAGTAAAAAGCCTACCACGCCTAAAATGGAAAAAAATATATCTAAAAACATAACTTGAGAAGCTTTCAGTGGTCCGATATAAGTATTTTATACCAATTTTAAATAAATTAAAAAAAATGTTGCAGTTGCAGCATGGAGGACAGCCCTTGTGGTCAGACCACACCTAGACACGACGCAGCAAGATTTTGAATTTAGAGCTACACTGCGCTATGCAGCACAGCGCTAGTTTTAGAAACGTGTACCCTTTGTTTACTATACATAAAGCTCCATTTTGAAGCACTATGTCAAAATTCTGCGCTCCGTGTCTCGATATAAATTGACGCTAAGTACAGCCCTAGACTAAGTACAACTTACAATACATACCGATGATGACCTTGAGATGTCATTTAGCTATCGACATCTTCGTCCGAAGACAGGTTCCATTTTTTTACCCACCCAGTAGATACTGTTTTTATGTGCAACGGGCACTTCATTATTTGTGTAGCAGATTTGATCCTGTAACCCTACTCTTGAAGGATCGACATTGGGATTGGATTTGAATGACTCTTCTCTAATTTTAAACACAATTCTCAATGTCGATCCAATACATTGGTTTCAAGAGTAGGCCCGCGATTCTAAATGGAAATTAAAATGTCATTTTATAAGTATAATATGTGACAAAGTTCTTAGAAAGCAAAGAGCTCATTTTCTTCGATGTAAAAAGGACATACTTAAACATTACCTAACTCAAAAACGTCAAATGAAAAATTGTCGAAAATTCGAAATGTAAGCGGCGCTTGCGCACAAACGCGCAATATTATGTCAAATTTCGGCGATTTATTACCATAATACAACATTCTGGAGCGTATTATGTCACATTTGGACAATATTTACGATTGCAAATGCAACATTCTGTTTCGCAATTACAAAGAAACGGAGTAGTTTGTCAGAAACAGCCTAATTACTCGTGTGTGGTCCGGCAGGAATGCGAACCACCTCGAGCCAACCCCGCCGACTATCATGATCATGAGCTATCACGGCTATCACGTGGAGTTATAGTGTACTCTGTACGTATCACGTGCAGTAATAGTCGATATTAGACATGATTTAGTGATGTACTCGTGTCTAGTAACAAAATATGATTTTATATTTGTTAGGTATTAGAAAAAATATTAAGAAGAAATATGAAGAAAAATATTTAGAATTAGGTAAGAGAAATGAAAGAATCACACATGTTCCCTTTCCCTGCCATAAAAAGTTTTATATTATATCCTTTTTCTGGTCCATGCCTTTTAATTCATCAAAATCATCAATAGTAGTTTTAGAACCTGGAAAATGAAAACAAAGATACAAAGAAATAAATATTATCCAGCAACTCATCACAGGTGACCCACATGATTATATTGTACCTAGTATTGAATTTACCAGTAACGATGATTCGAGATTTAGAATTATTGGAGAATGTCCACAAATTTTTATTTTTAGCTCTCCGTAAACTTTGCTGAAAATAAATAATGTGCTTAAAAATATTACAATACGTCTGTGTAGTTTCAGAATTTCCAATAATTTCAAATGTCTGTAAATTTTATTGAACTTGGTTATTTTCAATGAAACTTGTGTATTTGTACAGATCCAAGCCATACTGTGACAAACAATTTTGTATAGCTAGTAACACTCTCCATCAAAAAGGCCTAGGGGCTTAAGCTAGGTCTAAGTTTATCATAGCCCTTAGGATATGATAAACTTAGGTACCTCGACTCGTGCATATGCATTTTTCCACGTAGGTATATTGTGTCACCCGACCGCTCTAACATTGTATGCTTTTTAACATATTTAGTTATATATAAATAGGTTATTGAAACGGTCCTTAGTATGGCAGTCCATGGTAGTAGGCCTAAAGCTACTGTAATCAGGAGCCATATCAATACTTAATATACTTGTTGAATAGACGTTTAAAACCGGTGATGTTTATCAGACACCAATTAAAAAGCTATAAACTATAAATACATTAATAATGTCATTGTTATTTATTGCTTGATCGTAGTTCCCGCTTCTATAGAAATATGTGTTAAATGTTAAATTCACTAGCATTAGTGTGAAATGTAAATTAAAAATGTATTAATGGCTACTTCTACGTCCCAACAGCGTGACCACTGTAGAGGTTTCTTTCGGAGAGTAGAATAGACAAATTGCCGGATTTTTAAAGGAAATCTGTCATTTTGTATGTACAACCTGTCTGTATTCTTGGGTCTATATACAAAACGCATTTCTACCGTGGTCGCTCTACGTATTGTGGGATAACCTTCTGATAATGATAAGTTTGTCTAATATATCTATTTACTATGCGTTCCTCGAGCGATAAGATTCTTGAAGAAAAAAATCACAGTCAATAAACTCCTTTCTTACGGCTAAGCCAAAAGAGTTTATGCTGCCTAGTGCCTTGCATACGCTTTTAGGTATAAAATAGATGTGTATGCCATAAAATAATATTTGTATGTTCGAACAATATGCGGTAAAATCAGTGGAAAAATCGGCCTTCAAAAAGCTAACCCAACCCATGAGCGAGCACTTTAATTGTCGACTGTTTTGTAGTTAGTCCACTTTAAGACTTGCTACAACTGAAGTGGAACAAGAAATTTTGAGAACAAAGACACACGCAGACAGTCCTTAACATAAATAACAGATTGAGATTATTTATTATGTGCTATCTTGATAGGATATCAACAATTCATACGATAATATATCACAAGATGACAATATCTAACTTTATATCTATACTGAGAGATTTATTTCACTAATATGCATAATAAAAATATGTGTACTTCTGTGAGCCTGGTGCGAGTTTTTTTCTTAACTTTGCAGTGACAAAACCTTGCACTAGGCTCACAGAATACTGATTTAAGCTATTGCTGTCTTCGTCTATCCAGTGACTTTTCAAAAGGAACATTTTTGTTTGCAGTTAAGTTTAAGATACACGAGATTAAATAAGTACTATGTATTTTGTTTTATAATACAATGAAATTATTGAATGTACCGTAGGTTCTTGATGGAAATACATATTATATAGTAATAATACACTAAATACTTGCACTTTTTTCCACTTTATTAGTTTTTTTACAAGTTATTTCTTAAAATACACGACCGGTTTCGACATAGTCATCATCAGGTGTAGGTAGATTCTCTGTACGAAACTCTACAGTCCAAAAATTTACGTGGTTTAATGAAGCCTGCCTTAGGTAGTCCTTTATTTTATTTTGTAACTAGCTGTGCCCGCGACTTCGTTCGCTTGGTTGTCGGCGACACTATCGCATTATCTTTTGCTTGCTCACGTTGGTTTTTGTTACTTTGATTATTTAAGAGGAATAATTCTTTCATACATATTTTTTTAATAACTTAAACCGTTTATGCAGTGCACGCAACGAAAGTCCTCGAATGTGAATAATTTTCCCCGTTTTGGAAACGATTCTCACTGACGCTTCGCTCCTATTGGTCGCAGCGTAATCTTATATAGCCTAAAGCCTTTCTCTATAAATGGACTATCGAACAAAAAAATATTTTTTCAAATCGGACCAGTATTTCCTGAGATTAGCGCACTTAAACAAACAAAGAAAAAACAATCCTTTGGTTACGGAATCCTAAAGTTGACGATTGCGTTGGCGAATATACATTGTTTACTGGCGTTTTTATCACTTTTATCTCATTATTATGTACCAATTATTGAGGGTTTCCAATAATCCAGTTTTCCAATTAAGCAGATTTAAATTTATAGTTGTCTTATTTTTTAGAGGCCCCCGCTAGCAGAGGTTGTGCCGTTATTCCATTTTTGGGGTGGAAATGTTAATAAAAATCGTATTTTCTTTGATCATTGGTCCGCATAATGGAATGTTATTATTCCGTACATGCTTTATCTATGTACAGAGACACTTTTCAGCTTCAGGATACTCTGCAGCTTGTATTTGTTTGAGTTTTACTTTTCCATCAATACACTGAGACCGAATTTTCTCGCTCTCTTTGGTGTGTTATTCTCCCTACACAGTTCATCACGCGACTTTCCACAATCATAATGTGATAGAAGTTTTAATTTTTCAGCTACTGATAACGTTTTATATATACGTTTGGACATTTTGTACACTTTTATTCCCTTGTTTTTAGGTCAAAACATGAGATAGTACTGACAATCAAAGCAGGTGCGAAAGACGACGCAAAATGTATGTAAAGAAACACGTCAAAACGTGTTGAAACCTGATTAATTTGTCTAACTTATATACAGGTAATTGAGCTACAGAGTCTCAATAATAGAGGTAAATATCGTAAAAGTCTTAGAATTCAAATCTTATTTAACCAGGTTCAAAAAGTCACAATGACGCCTCCGTGGTCTAGTGGTTCAGAGCTTGGCTCTTGACTCGGAGGTCGCGGGTTCGAATCCCGCCGAGGGAACAAAAAAAATGTTCCTGAGTCATGGATGTGTATTAAATTTGTGTATTAATATAATAAAAATCTTAAATATGTGTATAGTATTAAAGTATTAAATATATTTCCGTTGTCTGGTACCTGTAACACAAGTTCTTCGGATACTTAGCATGGGACCAGATTGACTTGGTGTGAAGCGTCCATAGATATTATTATTATTATTATTATGTTTGTGTATAGCTTCCTTGCTCACGGGCAATTAAATCCCGGACCTTTGGAAGGCATGCGTGGGGCCGAAGCCAACACGCAGAGGCCCCGTTACACAATTTTAATTTAAATGTGATGTGACACTAGCCGGCGACTCTCCCTGTCGCACCATGGGAGTGCGCCCACGGAGACCCACCGGTTAGTGTAGGACTATCTATTGCATGGAACGGTTATAGGAAAAGATTCTGGGCTATAGGGGTGAGGTGCTAGTGGACTAAGTATCTATGACTATGGAAGGACTATGGCGTCTGCCAGATACCACGTGGTTACATGAATCAGAAAGTTGGCAGACGGTGACTTGCCAACTCATTGTAATGGACCCCTTAAAATGGTCGCACGCACGGTGCACCAAGGCGGCAACATTTACAGAGCGGCTTGAGGCAGGAGGGTCCCATCACGACGCCCACTCGCCACTTACGCTTCACATCCTCCCTCCGAGCACGAAGCTCTCGCGACTCCACTCTGACCGGCTGGTTAAGGCAAGTCAGAGGTAGGGGCTGTTCTTCCTCAGTAATCACTCCGGCCGGCCAGTGAAGGCAAGCCGGAGATGGAGAACAGAGTCCTTCCCCTGGGAGCACTCAGGTACGTGGGGTCGCTACTCCCCAACAGCTCGCCACAAGCTGCCCTGCGGGCTTATTATTATTATTATTTAATGACAAAGAACCGGGACTTCGTTGCAACTCTCAATTATAGAGGTTTCTCATTTATCCAGGTCCCTCTTAACCAGATTTCACAGTATGTATATTGTATCTTACTTTATCTAAACCATTAAGATAAGTACCTACGTCTTTATTTAAAAGAAGACTGTTATCTTGTGATACAATATTATACAAGGTGTAAAATAAATGAGTAATATAGTAATACTTTCGAGTGTGTATGTAATGTGCCTAATATGTAGACTTTAATCTGAAAGTACCAGCGCTGAAAGACTTACTTTGTACTTTCATGTTTGTATAAGAAAATATGACCGACATTATAAATTTGCCCATACAATAATTTAAAAAAGTAACTGTTTCAGCGCTGGTACTTTCACATTAAACTCTATATACGGGACCCATGCATACCCTAAAATATTACCACTCATTAATATTGCAGCCTGTCGATTATTTGAAACTTATCAAGTCTAACAACAGTTTATGTATAATTAAAAACACTAGCCAGTAAATAATGAGTTACCTAAATAATGTATTTTCTAGATCATAAGGAGTTCTGGAAATGGTTTTATTATAGTCAAAGACCAGCAACGCACTTACGACTCATGTGTTGCGGGTGTCGAATAGTCCATAGGCACGGACGATGGTCATCGCTTTCCATCAATAATCAGGCGATTCATTATATAGATAGGAGAAAACGAGCAATCGTTTTCTCCTATCTATCTATACATTTTTATATTACATAATATTTAAGTATGTAGCAACTTAATAGTAAGATTAAAATAATTAATAATAATAATAATCTACAAATAATAACTAACCTAACCTACATCTAGACCTACCTACTCTATAAATAGAAAAAAGCCCCCAGGTCGTCCCTCTCTGGCAGAGTACCTAGCAGCTGACAGCATCGCCGCGTTGGATAGCAATGGCTATCCGTTGTGCTAGGGTCCAGCAGGGCAATCGCGCTAAAAAACTTTAGCTGAAACGCAACCGAAACGTGAACGTTACTCGATTTTATGACGTATTCGGTATCGCGCTATCCTTTTGGCAGCTAGGTGAGACGAAGCTGGACCGTAGCTATAACTCAAACGCTGTCAAACAAAAAGTTCGTACGGAGCTAGTTTAACTCGCACGCAGCTCGAACGTTTGGAACAAAGTGATCATATATAAGTTAAGTTTTTGAATCTAAATTGTGTAAAGGACCAAAAATGTTCAGCTGGATTGGAAACGAAACGCAGCTGAAACACAAACGAAACTAAGTTGAACCTCAAATGAAACGTTGTACAATAGCGCGATTGGCCTGCTGGGTCAATTCCATGAGCTTTTTGGATAATGCTTTGAAAAACTTATGTGCTCCCGGACTCCTATCTATACTAATATAATAAATCAGAAAAACTTTTTTTTGTTTGTATCGAAAAGGATTCCAACTATTGGAGCGAATCGACAAAATTTGGCACAGATGTACTGTAAATCACGAAAAACGACATAGGCTACTTTTAATCGCGGGAAAAGTACGGTAGGTTTTCTTTTTGAACAAAGTCGTAGCCAGCATGTAGTTAAATTGATTAGACTCTGCCTCCTTTATAAGGCTAAACCCACCCACCATTCATCATTATAGTAGTAGTATATTAACCCCTATTTTAACCCTCGACGCAAAAACGACGGGGTGTTGTAAGAAAATGTGTCTGACTGAGGCATCGTAGCTCCCAAACGGATGATCCGATTTTAATGCGGTTTTTTTGTTTGAAAGGTATATCAGTCGAGAGTGTTCTTATTGAGCTATATTTGGTGATATCGGTTCAGTTCAAGTCATCTCGTTTGTTAGGTGTGATAGAAATGTTACACGCTAAGGCCGTGTTTCACCAAGCAATGTGAAAGTTAACCCTTCGTTAAATATCCTGTTGTTCTTCTCGTAATTCCTGTCAATAAATGAGAAGGCATGGTAACTTAACAAGCCGTTAACACTAACATGCTTTGTTGAAATTTGGACGAAGTCGGGTTTTTTTTTTTCATTTTTAATTAAGTTTATACAGTATTAAGGTACACATTGCATTATCGGAATATGATAGACAATGTCGGCTCGTCTACGTTTATCAGGCGCGTCTACACTGTAAGCATTTATGTCATACAAAATTGAACCTTATAATAATACAGTTGAATATACAGTTACATGTCACTTCGACTCTACAATGTGAGTTAATCTAACCTGACTATAGAAACTATGATACTAGCTTAACACTTAACTTACCAAAATAAATATCGAATACAGTTTAAGACATGAATTAATGAAGGTGATATGTGGGCATTTTCACTAAAATTTGTACACGGTCGAAAAAGTTAATTTTTTTTTCAATTGAATTTTTTGGCACTAAAATTATAGGAAAATATTCTATATATCTTTTATTTTACGAATATTTTAATATAAACACAAAAATACAAAGGGTTTAATTTAAATACGGAAACAAAGTGGAATAAACAGTGACATTATTTCAGTTGTGTGACTATTTTTATATATTAATAATTATTAATGTATGGCAGTAAAATAAAAAACCTTGGTATCAAAATAAGGCAAATCCTTTTTTATTTTAAGAAAAAAATAATAACTTCAAGAATTATGATATTTATTATTAAAAAATGCAATTTAAAGTTCAGTTGAGTGACTTTTGATGCCATGTTCACATATTTTTTTAAGTTATCTGAGATTACATTAACGATTTTGACTAAAAAAGCAACTATTTCCAAAAACAAGATTAACTACTATATTAATAACGTAATTTGCACTATCTTAAATAAATATGTTAATATTTGTGATATGTTTAACCATATTTACACATAGGGACAGTCACACAACTGAGCATCAAAAAATTCTTAGGACTCGTTATAAGGTTACATTTTTTTAAATATTATTATTTTGAGTCTTGAAATATTCGGCTATTTTGAGTCTTGAAATATTCGTGGAAGTCCCGGGAACGTTTAAAGGGTTAATTACAAACTATATAGATAGATCTATGCTCAACGATGTGGGCACGGGTCGGCTAGTATTATATAATATATTTGTCGGAGCCGGATATGAATATGGACACAAAACGAGACGGAAGCGCGCCCCCAAGTGGCAAAATGGCGCAACTTGTCTATGGCGCGCTTTGACATGACTCGGGACTTTCTCGACGAGACTGAATTCATTCGTGATTTGGTCGCCAAGTTGAGATGTCTTGAAACGTGTTATGTTTCGTTAGTGTCAATACTTGTAAAGTAAAGTAAAGTGAATTTAAAGTAAAGTAAATTCATAAAGTGTAGTGAATAGTGAATTTATAAAGAAATTGTGATTACGAATAAACAAGTGATATTGTTACTCTGTTCTCTTTTCACGATTTACCCACGAAAGCCCACAGTATCCGAAGGAATGATACAAAATCATGAAAGCCCTTTCGACATCAGAATCTGGGATCAAATCGTGCAAGAGAGAGAGGTTTTTCTTAAAAGTGCGGGTAGTAAAAAAAAAGTGTACCTAATCTTTTGTGTGGTCTGCAAAAAGTGATCATTGCAAATTAATACGAACTCGATCCACATGAGTTGGGCAGTACGTACTAACCCGTGCTGCTTTGCAAGCTATGTACATGGCGTAATTGTGGTAAGACGGGACAGCGGTGAGCCGAGTTCTGCAAGGATACCATGTACCAATAATCCCGCCACGATGATTGAGAAGGAGTGGAAGTACTGACAGCGGTGACGTGATGATGACAGTGACGTGACGTCTACACGGTGGCGACACCAGCAGTGGCGCTTTAACGACAGGCTTTGATTATGGTTTTGGTAAAAGGTGGTAGCCAACTTTTTATTCCTCAAATAATTTTTAAAGACCAATACACTAGTTATTAATTTGTGTTTCAAGTGTCCATAAAATATCTTGCTTATACGAGTATTATCACAAAATTTCATTTACAATAAATTGTACCTACACTAAAGTGTTCTTTTGTTTTGCTGTTTTGTTTTATGTGCAGATGGACAAAACACTGGGATGATGTTCGACCGGATGATGCATAGCCTCGCCAAGGGGAGAACGAGCAGTGCTGGGTGACCGACCAGCGTGCTGACTGCTGGGTGACCGACCAGCGTGCTGGGTGACTGACCAGCGTGCTGGCTGTTGGGTGACCGACCAGCGTGCTGGGTGTCCGACCAGCGCAGACAAGCATTGTGCATCTTATGGACTTCTCTACTCGCTTCGCAATGATGTGAACTGGTTGTATCATGATCGTTACTTATTTCATTATAAAGTTCTAAATGGTTCTGGTTTTATAACCAAAGTATTATTTAAAAAAATAATCGAAGTGAATAAGCAATCATTAACGCAAAGTAAAAACAAGTACTTAGTACATAGGACATACGTCTTACAGATATTCATTATTATTACTGTTTGATTGACCGAAGTAGATCACGCTGTAATACAGCAGTACTTGAAAGTTTGATCAGCAGATGATCATTATCGACATTTCATTTCGTGAAATCGTACTGTTTGTAATAAAGTGATCAAAATCAGAATATGATAAGCAATTCTCATGACGTGTATTTTGATAATACAATTAGGCATTCGTGTTATTTGTTGGGTGTTCATTTCAGAATAGATAAAGTTCCAACGGATTCACATTAACGTGAAGTAAGAAAGTAGGAAAGGTGAATAGTACTATAGAGTCGATATCGTATCGATATCGATTGGTTACCAACACCTGAAACTTGTTATTGGATGTACTATGCTCTTATTAGGTGTGCCTGAAATAAACAACATCCGGTATGCGTATCGGTGCACCTGCACTGCATAAACAAAAGCAATTGACGTGTATAAATATTGTTTGGAAGATGCTACCTAGTTTGAAACGACTTAAATTAAAATTTCCGTAAACTTACCATGTCTATTAAACCGGGAAGAAATGGATTTTAAATTTCGGATACGGATATGGATATTAAATGATATCGGATTACCCATTTGTTTCGGATAATTTTGGTTACGGATATTGGATATTAGTTTCCTTTTTACAGTAGCAAAAGTTTTATTTCGGATTCGGTTACGGTTACGGAGCTCCCTAACATCCCTGTTATTAAATAGCGAAGTTCATCAAGTGGGTGTTAATCACAGTAGATACTTACAGTTTGTACACAGTTCTATTTCTTATTTGGCGTTACCGCATACGTAGTAAGAAATAGCCATTGATCAGTTTCAAAAGTAACTTTAAATAATGTCGTGTTTGTTATTTATTCTGAGAGTGTTTAAACAAACTGATAACTGATAATAAGTGCTAGGACATTCGTGATCCGCAATAAAACTGTCAGTTTATGATATTGTTGTTGTAAGCTGTAAAATTGAAACATGTTTGTCTATCTATGACTTTCACACTAGGCGGATTGGAATTACTATAAGTTACGGCAATAATAGTGTAATTTGCGACGAAAAGAAAATCGGTTGTGATTTAAATAAACTTTATTGAATTGACGCATTTTTATTTCACATTTCCAGAAGCCTGTGGCTGGTGTTGATGGTGAACGCGGCAGCACACACTCAACGGTCCAGTGGCAGAGGCCGTGAGCTTGTGGCTGAGGTGGATAAGAAAGTTCATCGG
Organism: Celastrina argiolus; assembly: GCA_905187575.2. Taxonomy (NCBI): domain Eukaryota; kingdom Metazoa; phylum Arthropoda; class Insecta; order Lepidoptera; family Lycaenidae; genus Celastrina; species Celastrina argiolus. Next base: position 12,692,412 of record LR994589.1, read on the forward strand.
TGGACTTCAGTCAGCTTCGGTGAACTTGGTTATCATGTGAAAGGTTGTAAACGCACTTGGGAGTCTTCTGGTATTGTGATCGCTCACGTGACCAGAGCGTGGCTCTCCACTTAAGAGTTGTGGGTTCAATTCCCGCGATGGTGCAACTAAAATGTAGTGGTCAAGTTGTATTATTGGGACAGCTGCTGATCAGTTGTTATTATGAGACTGTTACTGTAACAGCTTTTCTTTATCGAATTAGTTAGATCGTTGAAAGGAAATAAAATGAAATTTATTGCAAAGTCAATTTAACATTTTGATCTCATAATAATTGTCCGCGATATTTGAACTGCGATAGCTTGGTTCTTGAGCTGCGACCTGGTGGCAAACAAACATACAGCAAAGTTTCTGTTCCTGTTATTTACTCTTGGATGATCATCATCATTTCGGCTATGATGTTCACTTCTGGATATAAGCCTCCCTTAATTCGTACTCTTAATTCGATTACATGGGGGGTAGTTGCCTATACTCGCCACGTTTGGCAGGCGGGCTGGCGGGCGCATCCACGGGAAAGATGGTTGATAGCGAGGTGCTACTCTTTCTTCGACACCCCACGGATAGGAAACCCTAAAAAGAACATAATTGGACAGTTTGATCATTTTTTTGTGCTGTTTAATTTTGTGTACAGACGGAGATTCAATGAACGAGCGCCGCGACGCGACGCAGACGGCGCGCGTCGAGCTGTGCTGGGTACTGCTGCCAATGCAGCAACGCTGCAATATATCGGCCTATGACGATGGCGTCAGGCGTCAAGGGGCCTGCACTCTGTACTTCATTGAAGTATCAGACTTGGATATTGAGTTTTATTTGGTGAGCGTAATTGTTTATCTCGTGACTTTAGTGTGAAGACTCTGTATAGTCTTTTTCTATGAACCCTTTTTACAAATCTTAGTTGAGAAGGTACATTGACTGTTTCATACAGTAACCGAGATAAAAAGATAGTTCAAATAATACACCTTATGAAAGCAATAAGGCGTAAGTAAATAGATTTTCGATTGGTTGTTTTTCATAGTTGAAAATAAGGCTGTAAAAGTTGCAATTTCAAAGCGTACTTATGACTGTGCATACGTTAGAGAAAGATTCCTTCGGGTCATGTATTGGTGAAAGTTGATAATGATAAAGATTTTGCTAATGATGAACAAATTTGAGTTGTTGGGTAAAGTCTCTACCTACCGTACTATGAGCGAATATGAAGTTGACCGTCCAGTTATTACGTAACCAGTAACTCGGACTGTATCAAGTCCGTTTTATGTTCGGTGGGCGTTTGACTGGCGATATGGGACTGGGTCTATGAGTAATGAGGTTGACCGTCCAGTTATTTCGTAACCGGTAACTCGGACTATATTAAGTCCGTTTTATGTCAGGAGGGCGTTTGACTGGCGGTCTGGGACAATGAACCTTGTGAGTTCTATGTCTATGAAATTGGGTATGGTAGTGGAGTTAGAGATTTTACTAGTTTATTTGTGTTCAGTTGTGTTACAGTTCCTACAGTTTTAACATGATTTAAGTAACATGACCCAGGGTATCATTCCATGTCGAAATTTTTTTGATCGAGAATTTTATTTGAAAGATTATTTGAAACAAAATTTCATTGAGATCTGAACTTTATTTTTGATGATTTGTGGAGATTGGTCAGAGTTGGCCGAGCGAAAGGCTCGTGATATTGCAGCTGGTTTTCTCTTTTGCAGAAGCATCACACGGGACGTGTGGCTTATCAGAATGGCCGTGTCGGAGCCGGATATGAATATGGACACAAAACGAGACGGAAGCGCGCCCCCAAGTGGCAAAATGGCGCAACTTGTCTATGGCGCGCTTTGACATGACTCGGGACTTTCTCGACGAGACTGAATTCATTCGTGATTTGGTCGCCAAGTTGAGATGTCTTGAAACGTGTTATGTTTCGTTAGTGTCAATACTTGTAAAGTAAAGTAAAGTGAATTTAAAGTAAAGTAAATTCATAAAGTGTAGTGAATAGTGAATTTATAAAGAAATTGTGATTACGAATAAACAAGTGATATTGTTACTCTGTTCTCTTTTCACGATTTACCCACGAAAGCCCACAGTATCCGAAGGAATGATACAAAATCATGAAAGCCCTTTCGACATATTTATGCTTAAACTTTGAACTACCTACCTACCTATGCTGCTTTTATGGGACAATATTCTGGGGTTTGATAAAAAAAATTAACAATATTTACGTTAACTGATAGGATTACATAAATACAAACGTAGGTTCGTAAGTACACAAATGAACTAACAAACTAACTTTTTATGGCGTCTAAAGAATAACAATTTAAGTTGGTATGTAGGTATAGACTTACTTAAAACTGTGCAGTACTCGTATGAGTGAGCTACGTTTAATTTGTTAAATTTAAATCTGAAAATAAAAAGTGTAGTATTAGTTATTATGAATTGACCTTTATACTTTCGGCATGTAGTGACTTTTTGTTCCAACTATAGTGACCGTCCAATATGGTCACACAATGGAGGTCACATAATGCTATTCGCTCCGATTTAAAAATTTTTATAAAATATTGTGTTTCACATACCACTACTGTGGTTGCATCACAAGATGCACCACTAATTACTTATTCTTTTACAGGTAAAATCAATTAATAAGGTATAAAGATCTGGCGTAATAATGGTCACATACCTGAAAACTTTTTTTACTAACACAAACTCACTCCACCATTCACCATCAGAAAGTGATGATACGTCAAATATACACAATGGCTGCTTTATTTAATGTTAAGCTGTCAATAAAATGTTGCCATTAAAGTCAGTATTTAGTATATTAGTAAACATTTTTAAACAAGAATCACGGTCACACAACTGAAAGTTCCGGTCGGTTGCTGTTTTGGGTATTTTAAATAATAATTATTTTAAATTAGTTAACTTTCTCTGGTATAATTAATATTTAGATAATGGGCTTATCAATAACCTCCGCTATGCGTCGAAATAAAAAAATATTACATAGGTTCAACGGAAAATTATTTATTCAACGTTTTGTTGCATGAAATGGGCAAGGGACATGCTAAATTAGGGTACCCCTTACCAATAAAAGTAATAATATCTTATTTAATATGCATTGTAGTCAACAATTTTATAGTTTGTCAACATTTTAAAATGTATATAATTATCTGACAATTATTACATTTTCAGTGCGGTCTATATATTGAACATAAAAAATATTTGAACACGAGGGACACCCGAAAATAGTAGGGAACATTTTTTTGTGAAAATGCCCATGTACCTACCAAAATTCTGATTTCGAAAAAATTTTGTTCAAACTGTCACTAAAACATTTTAGAATACGTCGTTAAGTATTAAGCACATTAATCCAAAGAAGCGTCTCTCATAAGTAATAACTAAAACCACAGACTAAAACGGCCATTTTTGGCGGTTTTATGAGAGTAAATACACTATAGGATTTAGAGCTGTAATCAAATGCCAATAAATTAGTTTAACTATTTACTTAGAGTTTTAACCGATTACTTTATTTGATAAGATCTTTGTGTCGTTGTAAAATTTATTTTGAAAAGAGTGGCGCTAGTAGCGGTTATTCCTCGCCTTAATAAGCCTTCGCGGTTATATTATGATAAAGATAAGTCATTGGTTGTCTATAATGTACCTGTAATGTATTAATCACAATTTTCACTGACCTTCGATGCTTTAGTAATTGGGACTCCACGTTACTATAAGTATGTCCTTGGTTGTGTGGGGTACGAACTATAAAGTATCTGTAATGGATATTAATCATAATTTTCACTGACTCCATAATAGTTATTAGACTTGTGTGTGGTCGTGGGCAGCTACTGGAAAATTACACTGTGACATCTAGGGGTAATGGATTTAAAACTACTCAAGAGGTAATCGTTTCCTGTTCAAAATAGTTTTCACATTTCGGCCACTTTCAAAACGATTGTTCGAAACGAGTCTCGTTTGATTAACGAACGAGAAATTACGAAATTGCAGTATTGCGGTCGTTATGGTGTAAAAAACGAATCGAAATGTGCGACGCTCGAGAACTTTTCGGCAAATGGCATTAGATATCAAATAATGATAATCATCAAATTATTTTTTGTTGCCCACAATCGAATCAAGTGAGTAATGATAATGACAAAAAGATGTTTAATTTGAATGAATGTTTTGTTGTGTTTCGGAATTTTTAATGATTTGTACCAGAGTCCGTATTCTATCACATATACAGGGTATTCAAAACTCTTTATACAAACAGCTGAGACAGGAAAATACTTCTTGTTATTGTTCGAGTAGATATATTATACATATTGTTTACACCTTATTTTCACAAATTACAAATCTACTTTGTAGGGAACTTTATTTGTAATTTTATATTTCATAAATATTATTATTTCATAAATGTAATTATTGACATTAATGTTTGAGAAAGTTGATGAAACTAAGTATGTACTGTGAAATAAACTGTACTATGTAATCCAAATAATATTATCTAAAGACACTTTTAGCAATAGCCAAAATGTGCGAAAGACACTTTTAGCAATAGCCAAGCAGTATTCAAATTTCCAATATTCCCAATATACTTAGGGTTTTCGTAAAGATATTTGTTTGGAAAATTTTATGTCGGAATTTATTTGATTTCTTCTTATCTTAGGATTTTTTCGAAAAACATAAATATCCAAATATCCTACGACATATATACCTTAATAACATCGTCACTAAAGATGCGTTTTCACATTATAATATCTACAATCAATATTCACAATCAAATCGAAAAAAAAATAAAAAAATAAAAAAAACTCAATCAAATTTCTATATTCACTTCTCAAATCTGGCGCACGTAAAGGCCCCGCAAGTCGCAACTGCGTGTCACTTGAACTCCCACAAGCCATCCCAGGTCAATTAGGAGACTGTCATCTAACAATCTGACCGCTATAATGACGGGCCCCGGCTCCACTCGCCCTAATTGAAACAATTGCTTCTGATTGCAGCGGACCTGCTGTTTATACACATTTTAACAAGACTCCGCTGTAGGTGGTTTTATTGGTCGTATAATTTTATTCATGGAATTATCTGGGCCCGCCGAAATGCGTTTTATAACTTAATCATTGTAATAACTATTCAATGACACCGTGTGTGGAAAATTTTAAACGTATTCAACGTTGGGTGTGGTGCATACGGGCGTTTTTGACTCCATTACGTTCTTTGCCGCTACCGATCGCAAATAGTAGCGCTTTGTAGCCAGTCGCAGCTTCAAATGCATTATACATCATTCCCAATTACTGAGATAAAATGTAAACAAAGCTCAGTAAAAGTTAACTATAATGCTACCAAGTTAAATGTAATTTTTTTTCATACTAAATGTTTACGCCTATCAGTGAAAACCTATTATTGGCTTTCTGTATGTTATACTGACTCTATTTTTGTTACATAAGCTGTTGGTTTTCCTAAAATAAATAATGCGCCGCGTCATAACGAAAAACGACACATTAATAGGGTAACGCGCGATAGGTTAATTTAAAAAAAAATATACAAAGGTTGGTTTGTTTGTGCTAAGCTTAACATCAATTACTTTATAGAAAAAAACCCTTCCATGACAGACAAACAGACAAAACAAAGCGCTAATCCGTTGAGCGACATATCTATTAAGGCGCGGCGCTGTTATTAAATTTTAATTTCCTTCGGGCAGTTCGGCTGATTACTGCGATTATTGAATAGCGCACCTGCCATACAAGATACTCTTACGTTACTATTAATGTCTGCTGGTTCTTTATGTTAGTTTATAAAAGTAGTTTAACAAATTGGAGTTCGTTGAGGTACTGTAAACTGTGTAGGACTATTCATAGGTACGTCGTTTGAGCTATAACGTCCACTGCTAGACATACCCCCAGTATCCCGAACGCAATTCAAATGAATGATCAACTAACATGGCATTCAAATCAACAACCCATATTGAACGCTGATTGGTGGAACATTATCAGACAGAAAGGAACGGACAGATATTTTATACTTACATCACGCTCGCACTTGCAAGATTTGTTAAAATTCCACAGATAAGGTTAATTCACCAAAGACACCGATTAGTTGACATACGCTTTGAATCAGCGAGCGAGCGGGATGTAATTATAAAATATCTGTCTGTTCCTTTCTGTCTATTAATATTCCACCAATCAGCGTTCAATATGGGTCATTGATTTAGAATGCCCATGTTAGTTGATCATTACAAAACTGGAGGTTAGGCTTTCCCCAAAATATTTCATGGGGGGAAACATTAGTAGGTACATTTTATTCTTCAATGGTAGAGTAGTATATTTTTTATAAAATACGTAAATCTTAAACCAGTCGCTTGTGCTTTTCATTATATTTCAGTTTATTCAACAATTTCAAAGTAATATATTACTTTGTTCTAGGAAATTGTTTGACATAAAATTACAAAAAAATAATATTAACAGTTATTTTAATTTGTTTGTTAACTTTAATAATTTCATTCATAATAAAATAACTATTATAATGCGAAGACTGTCATACGCACAACGAATGTAATGATATCCAAAAAAATTAACAATAATACCTCATGATCAAAATGAACAAAAATGCTTCACCAAAAATAACTTCTAAATGCAGAAGTCTTTGATCGGAGATTGTTCTGAGAATATTTAATTAGGTACTTCATATTTGTATGATTCGTCGCTCTGAATAACTTGTCAGCAGTGAGCTCGTTATTACCTAGCAGCTACTAATGACTGACATTCCTAGCATGTGCCAGCTAGTCTAGCTAGGCACTGTTAAACCGGCAATCATATAGCCGATTACTATCAATCCTAATATTATATTTATAATATTGTATTATTAATCCCAATTTGTGTAAAAAAAGTTCGACCTATGTAAAGGTAGGTAAGTAGCTAACGCAAGTAGTTACATTATACAATACACTTCGCTGGAAACATATAGGTATTATCTATGCCCAGAAATTGCCTATGTGATTGATTTAGGTAATTGTTTCAAAAAATTTAAACCTATTTATGTTTTTTAAGATATAGAGAATAAAATTTTATATATACCTAGTATAATAATAAGCATAGAGTAGACATTCATAAAAAAAATTAACTAATTTTCATCATCCTTATCTATGAATGTCATGTCCCGAGTTCCATAACACTAGACCATTTACCTGCCCACACAGTACAATTCACACATTTTATTTTATACTAAATTATTGTGTAATTATCAAAATTAATTGTTATGTGTAACGAAGCGTGTTAAGGTTAATTTTGACCCAAACGTGTTATAAGTAACATGCATTTTTAATTCACAATAAAAATAAAATGTAAAATGTGACTTAGAAATATCTGACTGTGTATGCCGTTACAAAGTTTTGATCATTGATCTCATGAGATCTGACCACTTTTTCATAGATTTTGATTAAGGTGTAGTGTAGAGCTTGTAGGTTTAGAGCGTTTAGTCCTTAGAGCTTGGCTTTGTACGATATCTGATAATTCTTTTACAGAGTTATCTATATACATAGGCTTGTCTTGGCAACAATTTTACATGAAAATATTTTTGGTTTTAGTTTAAGATTTTTTTTATTTTGTGTAACAAAAAAATCGGCCAAGTGCGAGTATGGGTCCCGTGCGAAATACAAAATATTACGTTCGTTCTATTTATAATAAGTTCTAAGATTGTCTTTTTGCAATTAATTTTAAATATTTCTCATAGAATGTAAATGGGCACTTATTTTTTATTTACTAAAAGACCTTGATTAAATAAAAATGCTTCATTAAAACGGATTTGCACCGCAATAACGTTGCATATTACTGACATTTTATAAATTGCATCCTTTATTTAATAAAAATATTTATTTTTAACCTTTACATGAAGGTTAATAAACATAATACAAGGAGGTTCGCTAGCAAAATACTTTATTTAATTAACATCTAGGTAATATACAATATCCGAAAAGCCCCTTTTAATATTTTATTCTTTGTCCGCTTTGCTTATGAAGCCAAAAAACACTAACCACAAACATTCGTGGTTCAGTGTTTTAGAGCTTGGCTCTCTACTCAGGAGGTCACGGGTTCGACCCCGCATTGGAACAAGTGTTGATTTCAAGTCCGGTTAGAACAATGCAGGTGGATCACCTGATTGTCTGACAAGAACGAAGATCCATTGGTCGTTTGAGCATATAAAAAGTCGGTCCTGCGCCTGATCTTTCGCTATTCGACCAACAAACACCTCCCCTTCCCTGAAAGTCATCTAACGTAATAAACGAATAGCCCCAAAATTACTATGCAATAGATAGGAGATTTCTTGAAGAATCTAATTAAGTTAAAATTAGTACTTCGCAACATGTCGGACGTGCATCATGTCATGCAGGTATGTAGTTTATTAGAGCTCATCTCATCAATATTGCATAACATACTTGGTATGGTATTAGTATCTAACTAGGTTCTAGTAAGGTATTGCAACTTCCCGATTGAATTGATGTTTTAAATTTTAGTACTGCAGTAGTAGTATGATTCTACTGTAAAGGATACTGGATATTATACTGTTTTCTTTAGGTTCCCTTAGTTGAATAGTAGATGTGAAAAGCTACTTTAGATTTTATTACAGGTCCCATTATCCTGATAAACTTATCAATGTACGTACACGTTCATTATACAAATAAGGAGATTTCTGGTAATTATAATATGAAAAACTCGCAACAATGTACCAATAAATCAGCGTAAACCGATACAGAATTAAACAATCGGTATTCAATGCGCAATGTCAGAGAGCACATGCTTTAAAACAAGAAAAAGCCACCGGCCAACCAGTTATTACACTAATCGCCGATATAATTCCCGAGTCAACTTAAACACAGGTTCCTCGCGAGCTGCGGATCGAAACGCAAACATGGCGGCCGCTTTGATAGCGCGGGAAACGATACGTGCCGCGCTCTTACGCTTTTTATTTTTTACAAAAGTCCTGGTAGGCAAACGGCAAGTGACCATACTGCCTGTCTGCTTCTATACATACATACAATTTTTATGTAATAGTACCAAATTGTTAATGTCGCGGTATTATCGTTTTTACTATGTATGCAAAACATAGACAATGTATAAGGTTTTTGAAAAATAACATAGTGTAATGCCTATTGAAAGTAAACATTTTAAAGAATGTTTCTGTTAAAATATATCTCGAAATATAAAAACTTCCACAACAAACATTTTAACTATTTAATAATCGATTTCTATTACATGATAATGACAGCTATTTGGAATCGGCTAAATCACAAATCTATTTAGGTATGTCATTAAAAAGAATAAATTAACGAATAGATAACCTAAAAACCAACTCCATTATATCTCCTACATATCGACGCTGTTCGAGTAACTAATGATTTAACATGTTAATTGGGTGATCAATAGTATGAATATCGTAAAAAATATCACACTCATGGCAAATATGGGAAATATTCATAGAATACTAATGTAAAAATTATATTATCGTATTAAGTTCCGTAATTGATTTTTGATAGGAATCTGTATAATGAATTGATTTCACAAGTCAATAAAAATGAATACTCATAACATTACACTTATATGTGATTTTAGCAGCCTATATTAAAAGATAATATCCCGTTAATGTGGATTAACGTCTTCGATTATATTTTTTTTTTCTTAAGGGACTAGGCAAAGCGTAGTTGCATGTGTGTGCACTGTAATTACACAGCTATGAGTAGTTTGTAGCTGGCTCCATATGGTTCGCACAACTTAGTTTTCACCTTTTATTCCATCTGACTTCTGAGACGCAGTTTAATATTTTTAAATAATTTCAACGCAACAATTACAGCGTAACGAGCCGGCACGCGGTCTCGTCCCGTTTCAGTCGGTCAAAATGCGAAACTCTTCATTTTATATCGGATCGCGGTGCAGATGCAAAATGCTCCATCGTTTTATGTCCTCATAAACGTTATAGTTATTTACTGTGGCTGTCTGGGTGACCAGCCTTCAGAATCATCACTTCGTGTCTGCAATTATTTATGCGTTCGACGTTCAAATTTAATTATAGAGTGCCAGCAATCAGCATTAAATATGGGGAATTTATAGAGGTTGTACTTTATTAATCTTTTGTCCTGTCCGACTAATGTTATTGGCGACAATTAAATCAGGGGTAATTTAAGATGGCTCCGAGCGAATCAATAATTGTTATCACTATGATAAAATATTCAAAACTAATTCTATCAATTATATTTTATTATTTATTAAACGTATTTGCATTCTTAAATTTTCAATCTGGCCTTATCATTGTACTCGTCTATAATCCGTTTGGACTCATATATAACTAAGTAGATATAAAAAAAAAATACCAAAGAGTGTTGCCAATGTTTTTATTTATTGTGCGGGGAATAATGTAACATTTGATATTTTTTATTTATTTATAAGCGTAATAGATTTAAACAAATACATTTGAATAGCGTTCCATAATCCGGGAGTTAATAATAAATATAATATTTGTGTCGGAAGAAGCAAGGCCGAGCCGGAAGGCAAAGCGTGGGATTACAGTCACTTGATAACGGGCTTATTGCATTTTGTTACGTTTTCTTATATTATGTGAACTCAATGATTTTTGCCTACTTCGATTTATAATATCTGAAAAAAGCAGCGCCTCCGTAGTCTAGTGGTTCAGAGCTTCGCTCTCGACCCGGAGTCCGTGAGTTCGATTCCCGCGTTGGACAACAAAAAATTTAGTTTTCAAATTTTTGTCGGATGGGCATGTAAAAAGTCGGTCCTGCGCCTGTTCTCTCGCCAGTCGTGTCGGTTTACCGTCCCACTGGGTTATGAGAGTAATAGGAAGAGAGAGTGTCTTTGTGTATTGCGCACACACTTGGGCACTATAAAATAACTCCTGCGTTGCTGGCCTGGTTTCAATGAAATCGGCTACCGACACCGAAATCGGTGAGGAGAGCTATTATTATCAGAAAAAAAAACACTTCATCTTACCCATTAAAAAAACGACTGGCGAAATTAATGTCTTTGACATCGGTTTAACTCTTTCACTTCACAATACAAATAAAGAACAAAATATCAAAGCTTGTCCACGAAGAACTATGCTCGGTCACTTTCATCATCATTATTTAAGCTATGACGTCCCCTACTGGACATTATCCCCCCCTAAAGTGTTTCATGGGTAGCCGATACTCACCACGCTTGGAAGGCGCGTGCTGTATTATGCTAATCAATGTCCGCGGAAACACAGCTGCCTATTTCCGGATTTACTTTCCCCCTGTTCCCTTTTACTACACTGACAGAGAGGTGATTCTTCCTCCGGCATCCCATGATGAGATGGTCACTATACAGTTTTTATTTTGGTCACAGTTATAGTTTTTGTCACGCAGTCTTAAAGGAGTTGAGGAAAGTCGCTCGCTTTTTCGATATAAATATGAAGCGCAGGACAATTTTAAGTTCATAGGTGGCAATTAGCAACACTGTTGTATGTTTGACCTATTTTCTAAACTGTATTGTTACGAAGAACTACGTGACAAGGACTAGAGTCCAAGCATACTACGGAATACGGATGGTCACTACGAAAAAAAAATATAGACAAAATAAAACTATTTAATTAACCTCCGATTTTGTAAGATTTTTTAAACTTTCAATCTATGAGTAAACAAATGATGATAATTCGTCATCAGTTTTTCTTCTCTTCTATCTAGCTATAGTTATAGCTAAGATCGAAGAAAGAATAAAATGCCTAATCCAGAGGAATGACTGGTCAATTCGTCTGGCGCCCACTATGTGCGGATTTCCTCACGATGTTTTCCTTCACCTCACTTCGTCCGTATAATGTATTTGAGATCTGAAAAAGTCTCACTGGTACAAGGTAACAACTCAAGGGTTCAGGTTCGATTCTCAGGTTGTGGCATTCCACAATCGAACCTGCACCCTTAAGAGTGCTTATCAACGGTCTACTACTAGACCACGATCCACAATGTAGGTAATAGCTCCCCTCACCGACTTCGGTGTCGGTAGCTGATTTCATTGAAACCAAGCCAGCTACGCAGGAGTTATTTTATAGTGCCCAAGTGTGTGCGCAATTCCCAAAGATACTATCTCTTCCTTTTACCCAGTGGGACGGTAAACTGATACGACTAGCGAGAGATCAGGCGCAGGACCGACTTTACATGCCCATCCGACGCATAGATCATTTTTCTTGTCAGACAATCAGGTGATCAGCCTGCCTTGTCCTAACCAAAATTGAAAACAACATTATTTTTTGTTGTTCCAACGCGGGAATCGAACGCACGATCTCCGGGTCGAAAGCGAAGCTCTGAACCACTAGACCACAGAGGCGGTAATGTGTAAGGCTATCCACATGGTATTTTATAGGACTCTCGACATCCCAATTATTGAAATGTGTGAAATCGCGATCAGTCAACTATTACTTAATGTATTCAGTACCATCATTAGCTTCGGAGGCAGTGTCCTATAACTCACGAGAGTCAAAATGTTTATCAACCACTTCTCATCATTTTTCATCATAATCTATACAATTCATTTTAGTATTAATAATGAAAGCTCAAATTTAACTAATAAACTTTATGTTACGGTCAATATATTTATGACTATAAACATGTCAATCGGTATATCTTTTAATATATGTTAAGCGTAAGCATATTAAGAATCCGGCTATTTATGTTCTGTGAGAGGCATCTTTTTTTTAATATACTCCTAATAATTCTATTAAATGACAACGATATACAATAACATTAGCATTTAACATCATAGAACATAGAGTATAAGATTTAAACGTCCAGTAACACTTTTGGCATAAACTAGTTTTGATCAAAGTAGAGTATAATGAACTCGATACATCCTATTTCTTGGGAAATTATATAAAAACATAATATAATAATGTGAACAAAGATATTTTAATAATATGTAATATAAATACCTAATTGCGTTTAAAGTTAAAATGTTAACTAAAGCTAGATCTAAACAAACCGATTCCAGCGACATTAGACTGTTTTATTGATACCAGCCCAGCTACGCAGGATTTATTTTATAATGTCTAAGTGTGTGCTCAATATACGCGTAACCAGCCGCAGCGGTACGGATGAGCGAGGCATACTTTTTTGTCCATTAGACGAATGGAATGAAATGCTTGTCAAACTATTAAGGCAAGGTGTGCCTGCATTGGCCTAACTAGGCTTGAAAATATAACTGTTTGATGTTCCAACTTCCAACGCGAGGGACGAACCCACGACCTCCTGAGTCGAGAGCCAGGCTCTAAGGAATTTGACCACATAGGCGACATCTACGTAACTTTTATAGCAAGCAATATTTACAAGCAAAGGTATTCGCATCCATATGCACAAGTGGGTTTCTCAGTAAAAATGCAAAACTAACGGATGCAATAGATATTAGATACGTAAAAGTTGCTACAGACGTTCACATTCAACTGTTTGACAAGCTGATATGAAATGTGCAAAACTGAACAAAGCCAATCAAGCAACAAAAAGGAGTGTATTTAGGTATTTTCATAACAAAATTGATATGAAATAAAAGAATACGTTGTTGAATAAACTAGAACTGCGCTCGCCAAACAGGCAGCCAAGCTTGGCAAGTATAGGCAATCGCCCTCCATTAAATACATTAAGGGGGCTTATATCCAGTAGTGGACTTCACAGGTGAAATGATGATGACGAAGAAAATATGTCAAATGACAAGTTAGAGAAGCTATAGGCATCTGGCCCGCCGGGCCTTTATCAGTGGCCCGTGTACAGATTAGAGGATTAAAGGATAGAGAGGTTAGAGATTTGTAAACTATTTAACGTAATAGTGCACGCGCCGCCTGAAAAAATAAGTAACAAGCCAGATCTGGACAAAGTTATGAAAAAGCATTTACAGTTTCAAAAATAACATTGAATTATTAACATCTTTGATAGTTTTTTTTTTATTTTAGTTTCTGTCTTATCGTTATCTTGGCTAATATTTTTAATTTTATTCTAATTTTGAAAAATGTTATTGAAAAACTCCTTAATTATGTTTGCTTGCTTCCCGCGACATCATAAATAAGCCGTGTTTGTGGCCCGTAAAAAAAAAGGTTCTGTTCCGCTGGGTTAGAATGTAGAAAAAATACAAATATATTTTACTATCTGAATGTAAGTACAAAACAATTTTTTTTAATGCGAATATTGCGAACATTGGATCAAACTACTTGAACGTGTATGTCAGACATGAGACTCGATTTGTAACGGCGACAGAGATGCACATCTCCAACGCAAATCAACTCTGACTCACTACTTACAACATAGTACTGGTATGAATTGCACAAGGTACCGGACGTACTGAATGTCAATATAGCTTCGGTTTGTAGAAATTATTGATAGATGCTGAGATTTACTATAAAGTATTTATATAAGTGTATATAGTTTACTATAGGTATAAACCTATAGCAAGTAGTTTCACTAGTTACGAGGCGTCTGGAAGCGGAATCACGACCATGTCAGCATAAAGATATCAATTTTATATTGTTTTTAGAAAATTAATTTGATATGATTTAAAAATTTTGTTAAATATTATAGATGAATATAGAACTCCAGCGGGATTTGCGTTTTATGTTAATCCAAAATATTAACTACTAAATAACCAAATTAGATCAAAATCCGTTTTGTAGTTATTAATAATAGCTCCCACACTTGTATTATACGTATACTTATATATTGTTTGACAAACTTATAACAAAAATATTTATACAATAATTATGTTGTATTTTCGGATAGGTACGTTAGAAAAGTTAGTCGACAGACAAAGACAGATTGTATTAAGTTATAGTTAAGTAAATATTTTATAGAATAGGTCTAATAACTAAAAGTTATAACCGTAACACTAATTCAGCTAATTTATTATGTTAATACAAATTACAACGATATTTCAGCTCAGTTTTAACGGACACAGTCGGATCAGTAAAAAATGGCCTCAAGATTTCCGAGTAATTAAAACGTCAAAGGCCACTTTTCAATAAAAAATTGACATAATTTTGTTTGACATGGAGCTATGAGGCAACTTATAATTTGCCAATTAAGAACAAGTTGGCCGACCAGTTCGGGGCAATTTCGAGGGACCCCCGGCTAGGCCATGAATATTAGATAATTAAAATGATGTTCTTTTAAGGGGACCTTATTAATGGCTTATATATGGCCCTTATACGGCCCGTTCGCCCCCCACAAGGCGAGCTGGGAATGCTCACGTTTTCAGACTTGCTGTTTAAAAGTGTTTGATTGTTTTATCATTTATACTCATATAATAAAACTCAATAATTTGTTTGAATTGCCTACAAGGTAAGATTTGAAAAAATATTTCAGTGTTCGATAGCCCATTTATCGAGGAAGGCTATAAGCTGTTTATCGTCGCGCTAAGACCAATTGGAAACTAATAGAAAACCTATAAAAAAGTTACAAAATCGTTTTATTTCACTATTGACGCGGACAAAGAAAATATATATTCCGTATCTGGGATATTCCTACGTACTATTGATACCAGACGCTATAATCAAATCAGTTGTTTAGGCACTACGGTGAAACATAAATAGTATATTCATAATAATTATGCGTTCCAGTTGTAAGTACGAAATTTTCAGTCTCATTCTGATTTTTATGTTACTTTGGCCGAAAGAAACAGGAATGCGATTAAAAATTTAAAAATGGAACGTACCTATTGACTGCCAAAAGCATTACACTTCTTTTTGGCTTCGCTTTAGTCAGGTAAAAATTGAATAATAACATACGGAAACTGTTCATAATGAAATGGCCACGATTTCTACCTTTTGTTCATTAAATCAATTTTCTCTGACCTCCCGCCGTGCTCCCTAAAAGGCCTCTGTTCGTAGGAGTTCGAATTTGTTATTTATGAAATATCTTAATAACTGGCCGCCATTTTTCATATTCAAACAGTGGGTTTGAGAGTTAAGAATATAGGGCACTTAATTTGTATGATATATTTTTATTTTATTATGGTATACAGTATGTTGAAAATGTATACTAATATTATAAAGCGGAAGAGTTTGTTTAAACGCGCTTATCTCAGGAACTACTGTCTGATTTGAAAATGTTTTTTTTGTTGGATAGTCCATTTATAGAGGAAGGTTTTAGGTTATATAACATTACGCTGCGACCAATAGTAGCGAAGCGTCAGCGAGAAATGTTGCAAAAACGGGGAAAATAATAATTGGACATTTGAGGACTTTCGTTGCGTGCGCTGAAAAAATGGGTCACTCAAAAATCACGCATGCGAAGTCGCGGGCACACCTTAGTAACTTTATAAGTGTAACTGTAAAATTATCCACTGACAAAGTTGTCAGTCAAGTGGCTAAAAGATAACTTTATTATTTATTTAATTATTTACTTGAAAACTATGTCCCCATACTTATGGGGAAATAGTTTTCAAGTGCATAAGACGAAATATTGTTTTCGGTAAAAATCCATAGATAATCGCAAAAGATACAAAGATACAAAACCGCGAAATAACAGTTATGTAAGCTCGATGATGTCATATTATATTATATGTGTCCACCTTGTGCTAATGACTTCCGAATCATATTTACGGTGCATTTTGCAAAAAAGGATGCAAAGTGACATTCATTGATACTAGTTGTCCTCGTGAGTACTTTTGCATTTTTTTTAATTATTGTTCTTTGAAATTTTTGTAATAAAAAAATAACTTGGTGGCAAATTGCATTGCAGTGTTTGTTTCGTTTGAGGTCTATCAAACCAAGTCATAAAGCAGATTTTATAGCTAAAGCAATCTTGATGTACAATATAGTAATAACATGTCCATTGGGTAACATAAGTTGTCGCTATATTATTAAATTACAACTCATAAACCTTATACTTACAATAATCAACGATATTATAATAAATCATATTATAATAAATCATATTGTATAATAGTTAATGAATTAATTATATTAAATACTAGCTGTGCCCGCGATTTCGTACGCGTGGAAAAGTGATTTAGAGCAGTGTTATAATAAATCTGTTTTAATAACATACATTTTTAACAATAGACATGCATAGGCAAAAGAAGTAGGCCGATGAAGTAATAATAATAGTTTACCGTCAAATAATGGCTTAGACATGCCATAAGAAGACATAGGATTACCCCCAATAAATGTAACTATATCTTAAATAGTCAGACATAACTGCTCAGCATCAAAAAGTACACATAACACCATCATTACTACAAACAAATGGCGCAACCGCTGAGGACTTTCGCTAATAGGTACTTGCCAATGTTGGTCCTAATCCAGTTAGTGATATGCCCGTCATGCCGCTTGTACTCGTATGTAGGGTATATTAGGTATATTACCATCCTTTCGGAGCTCACCATAAGAAGTAGGCCCCGAACAACATGTAGATAGTAGGGAAGTTATTCCGATAATATTATTCGGGTACACCGTATAAACCCGACCAATTTTTCTCGTTAATTTAGTATAGAATTTAACTTCGTGGTCCATCTGTCTGTCTGTATTACAAAACACGTGTAGGTATCAAGCTTAAAATCATATCTAATACTCAGGATCTATAACTGTCCCTTAAAGCTGTGAAAAAATCAGACTTCTTAGCCACCGCAACCAAAGATACAACCGTTTATGTTGCAATTTTTTGTCATTTTCGACACTTGCAAGGGAATCAAAACCTAAAGGGTTCTACTTCCCGGGAACTCTGAATCTTAAAAGATAAATGAAGCAACAACGTTTTAATTTAGTGCTGACAAAGGATTAATTGCGAAACCATAATTTTTTTTGAGCTTACTACGGTTTATCCACCGTAAGTGATTTTATACAAAAAAACTTTCGTAATTAAGAAAGTCAAGAAAAAAAACTTAGATTGTCCTACCTAGTATAAAAACTAATAAATAAATGATCAAGAAATACATAAATCTAAGTTATATTGACCTAACTTTTTTAGATTAACTAGGTATAATACGTGTAAATCAATATTCTATTTATTAGGTATAGTTATTGTATAATACCTAGTTTTATTAAAAACAATCTATCCTACGCCTATACAAAAATAATTGTTGTAAAAAAACCCTTTATAAAAAACCCTTTATAATAATAATAATAATATAAATAAATTAAATTCACTTTTATCGAATGCCATTCTCCCCCGGTGCGTTCGCTGCGCATAAAATTTGAAACGGCGCGCTTCCTACAAACGTCCAGCAAGTAGGTACGACATGATGTTTTAAATTGTCATAACTTTTTTATTTATGAACCAATGTACATGAAACAAACACTAAATGTTAAGTGAAACTTGCCGCAATATATTACTGTAAGTAGTAGATCTAAATCGCATAAGCCGTTTCTGAGATTAGCGTGCACAAACCCACAGACAAACAGACAAACAGATAAAAATTTCAAAAATCATTGTTTTGGGTACTATTGCGTAAATAAAGGTCCCCTATAATATTTTTTCTCAAATATCTTCAATGTACAGACACGACTCCGCTACAGATTTATTATATGTATAGATAATATAGATTTTAGTAATTATTGTTCAGATCAGGAGCCTTATTCTTGAAACTAAATTCAATTCTGATCAAAGACCAGGGATTAAAGGGATATGAAATTTCGGATACGGATAGGTACGGATGTGGATATTAAACTATTTCGGATTATCCATTTGTTTCGGATAATATCGGTTACGGATATTAAATTGTGTTTCCTTTTTACAGTAGCAAAACGTTTATATCGGATTCGGTTACGGAATCCGATGCTACATTTCTAAACTGTATTTTCAAACTGACATACTCCCTAATTTAGAATGTAGAGGCATTATCAATAATTAATCGTAGAGTTCACTGACCATATATGCTATACCGCTTAGGCCCGTATAAATAAAACAATCTCAAACCCAACCTCACTTGAGTACCTATTTGACGGATAAAAAAACGTTTCGTTTCACTTTTAAAAATGAAGGACTTTACTTATGTTACATACTTCTCTTTTTTAAAACGTAAAAATAAAGATTATAAAAATATAGATTATACTTATTTTAATGTAATCTATTATTATTACGCTATAAAAGTCTCCTCCTTTTTTGGAAGTCGGTTATAAAAGGAATAATAATAATAATATCTATGGACGCTTCACACCACGTCAATCTGGCCCTGTGCTAAGTATCCGAAGAACTTGTGTTACAGGTACCAGACAACGGAAATATATTTAATACTTTTATACTATGCACATATTTAAGATTTTTATTGTATTATACACAAATTTGTGTATATGTAATGGATGTGTATCCATGACCCAGGAACATTGAAAACTTTTTGTTTCCTCGGCGGGATTCGAACCCGCGACCTCTCGTTCGAGCACCCAACGCGCTCCACCACTGCGCTACGGAGGTCGTCAAAGGAAAGAAATTATATGACTAAAAGTGAAACAAAACTCTGATTTATTTATCAAACAGGTTCTCAAGTGAAGTTGGGTTTGAGATTGTTTTCTTTATACGGGCCTTAGAGTGGCTCTGTCGAGGTGTTACATTTAATTATATTATAATGCCCGATGTATTATTTAAATATGGTAATCGGCAGCAGCGTCAAATGCGATTGTCACAGTGTCACTCACCATGACGTTTGTATTTAGAATTATCTTCCACTATACTAGTATTTAAATGGGAGAGCCAGGATTAATTAGCACTAAAGAGAGACACCACGGCCTGTATACAACCGGTGGGAAAAAATTGTATTTACGTGCCAACTTAGGCGATCGTTTTGCATGTTTCCTGGGCCCTTATACAAGAGACTGTTCACTTCGAAAACAAAAATGTATCGCTTTGACGTAAGGTTCGCTAAATGACAAGTGAATTATTATGTCACTTAGCGAAGCTTATGTCAAATCTCATACATTTTATTTTCGAACTTCGTAAGTGATAACTACGATAGCGTCTTGAATAAGGGCCCTGGGGCCTTACTCTCCAAACTGGTTCGATTTTGATTCTGATTTGATCATGCCGCGTACTCCCGAATAAATTGACGTTTGTTTATTTTGATTCTCTGTCGATTGATATGGTCGGGAGTACAAAAAGTTACGATCTAACCATTTTCTTTATTCTGATTAATTTCAAAGTAATCCACCAAATAAAATTTTGGTTTCCTAAGGATCCGTAAATCTTCTAATGACCTCTGATATTATTAATTGCATAGTTGAAATTTTTTAACAGATGACATATTTCTGCTCACACACAACACATTTTTTTTAGTTTTGTAGAGCACTCTTCGTGGCAGACACTGCGCGAATCCTACTAGCACTTGGCGGGTATTTTGCTAAAAAACCTTGTAATATATTTCTACTTTAAAGTAGTAATTGAAGACATGTATCGATGAAGGTAGCAAATAAATTTTACCCCGAAAATTGAGTTTAAAAAGCCACTTAAACATTTTAGGATAAGTAGTAAGTTTAAGTACATTGATTCTAGAGACGGATCTTTAGATGAATGTGTTTAATACTTTACGATGTATTCTAAAATGTTTAAGTGACAGTTTGAACTCAATTTTCTCGAAATCATAATTTTGGTACATATCACCTTCATCCATTCATGTCTTCAAATGTTTAAGAGACAGTTTGAACTCAATTTTCTCGAAATCATAATTTTGGTACATATCACCTTCATACGTTCATGTCTTCAAATGTTTAAGTGACAGTTTGAACTCAATTTTCTCGAAATCATAATTTTGGTACATATCACCATCATTCATTCATGTCTTTAAATGTTTAAGTGACAGTTGAACTTAATTTTCTCGAAATCATAATTTTGCTACATATCACCTTCATACGTTCATGTCTTCAAATGTTTAAGTGACAGTTTGAACTCAATTTTCTCGAAATCATAATTTTGCTACATATCAACTTCGCCTATTCTTCAAGATTATGTCTTCAAGTATGAAAAATAAAAGATGAATTAAAATAATAATCAACGCAAAACACAAGTCGGTAAAGCGCCCTCTCTTACTCGCCCTCATTACGATTTGGCGAGCCCCTCACGCTGGTTTGCGATATGTTTCTCTCGAGTTTCATCTCAAATTAGAACCTAGTTACGATTAGCAAAAAGATGAAATAATAGGATTTATACAGGGTATAAAAAGAGCAGTCACTATATATAATAACTTTGATATACGATTATACTACCTTTCCTCATTTTGGAAATGGTTTTTTTTTGTCAAAAAGTAAAAAATATTTTTTTTAACTTTTCTATATTTCTTATTTTTTCTGTCGCAAAATTAACAATCAAGCAAGAAAAATATTTTTTTTTTATTTTTGTAAAAAAAATACATTTCTAGAATGAGACAAGGTAGTATAATCATATCCCAAAGTTATAATGACTGCTCTTTTTACACCCTTTATAGGGTGTAAAAAGAAGTTATATTACATGTTGTTTTGTTTATAATATGTACTAGGATCCCTTGAGCCATCTTATATTTGCATCAGTGCAGGTGGCTCAGATTGTGTTACCCAATTGAAGCTTTCCGGCCGGAACTGCGTAACGCCCAGCATTGAATCTGCATTAATTGGCCCAGGGCATTGTGGCCCGAAAAGCGGGCCCAATACAGTTGGGACAAAAAGCGGTCCCAATACGATTGTATTTGTAACGCGATATTCGCAGATGGGGCGGGCAGGAAAACAGGAAATCTGTACTGTCTGCTCCTATTTCGGATTTTTTAGATGTATCGAATGTGGGTTCAATATGCTCTGTATCTTGGATGTTTGTCTATTGTATTGCTGATATTTTGCTTTGAAATGATATTAAGTTGCGCAAGGTACTTGTCAGTATTTTATAATTTTGTATCCGTTTATGTTTCACAATTCACAAACAATAAATTATTTCTTTATTAACACACACACCTTCTTTATAAAATAAGTATCTACCTTAAAATACTTAAAATTCTGATTAAGCTATTTTATGTTCCTTTTCTTTATAATCTGTATTTTCTAATTAATAAACGTTTACTAATTTATCAGAATTTAATCCCGAGCTAAATTGAACTATAATTTTCTTTCCTAATAAATACCACAAAAATATGAACATTGTGACGTCATTTCAAATACAGAAAAATCTAAAAGTTACGTTCCAAAAACTACTGACTACCCCAGTAGCTTTAAAGGGTTAGCTAATCTCAAAAAAACAATAGCCGTATTTGACCGTCACTTAGCCCTTTATCTCATTTCCTGTCTGTAGTGATGACGTCATCTGTTTGCACTAGTCCCCCAGACAGGATTATTGACTAATTGCTCCTTCCTCCTGTGTCTGCACTTTGTACCCCTTTTTATTTAAACCACAGCGGCAGGTTAGGTTGTTGGCAAACAAAGTAACTACCCGCCCTTTTAAAAGTCGGTGACCGACTTAAAAGGTTTTAAAAGGTGCAAAATGGAAGATACTGCTGCTCCTGCTAATAAAAAATGCAGTAATCGTTTTTTTACCAGAATATTATGTTATGCAAAATATACATTTTCATAAAAAGAAATTACTAGAAGTATGTTTAATTATGAAAATGTATTTTTGCATGTACAAATTAATCCTTTGGAATGTCATTTCTGGTAAAAAGTGATAATCCCAAAAATGACGATTACTGTATTCTTTATTATGAGGGCAGCACACACGTCATACCTACAAAATGTCGGTCGGCACCTCCATATTAATCGAGGAAAAATCTGCCAAAATATCGGTCCTACAAAAAGTAGGTACGACGTGGGCAGTAGGCACCCTTATGAATGGCGAAGTAACTCGTCGCCTCGCTTTAGTACGTACAAGAAGTTATATGCAAATATTTTCCATATTTCCTTTTCATATAATTAACAGTGTAACATTTTTAAACACAATCAAATCGATTTAAAAAATTTCTTATCTGTTAACAGATATTTAGAATATACATTTAAAAGTTTTATATTATGTTTACTTAAATGTATTTTTAAGTATAATTTAACTCTTAGACAATTTTTTGTTCAGCCATCTTGATAATAAATGCTTAATCTGATAAAAAAACTAGTTTGTTAAAAGGAAACAAGTAGATAATAATACATTAAAAATACTACACGGTATTCAACTACTACTTACTACACTCAATGTGTTCAAGCGCCAATATTTTATCCAACATACAGTTACCCTAACTTTAAATCACTTAGAATAAGTTTTAATCCTAATGTACGAACAAACATCCCGAAATACATTAGAATTAAAAGATTAGGGCGACGCCGAACCTAATATATTATGTCACTTCAAAAAACAATTTGTACGTGGACTTGAGGTTATTTATTTAACGGGACGTATCCCTACTGTCTTTGCGGTGCAGGTAAGATTTTTGTTTTTTTTACACGCTCCGTGAGGGTGCGTCTTTCGAATGGATTATTATTTTTGTGTATCGCAACATCTGCGTATGTAATTCTAACTAGATACTAATAGATAACCGCGGATGTTTTTTATACTTTTTGGCCCCATTGTTGCCAAATGCGCATTATTTATGGGGTCCCATTGTGGGGTCAGAGAGCACTTGCGACCTCATTGTTAATTAAGTTTTTTGTTGTTGTAGTACAAGTGCGTTTTATTGATTATGAACCCTTTATAACAACTGTGATAAAGTCCGTATGTGTACGGTATGGCTTCGTTGACTCACCCAATTACTTAAAACCCGTATAGCTCAAATGTTTATTAAGTAAGTAGTAAATTATATTAATAAAAAATTTTACGAAAAAAATCAACGTAAAATAAATATTCTGTTACTACGAATCTAATGACACTTACTTCATCGGATCAGTGGTTTAGGCGCTATATTGGAACAAAAGCACACCAAATATAGTGTCAAAATCATTACTCTTCCGATTAGCTTCGCCATAGTCGGATAAAAAGCCAAATAAAAAATGATCTTACCAATTTTTTTTTTTTACTTTTCATTTGACTACACTCTACTGACTACCTAATTAAATTATCGAATATCCATAGATCCTCAAACATCATTAATTTAAAAATGCTACTTCAAGCACAAAAAATTTGAAAGCTCGGTCTAAGCAAAAAATATGCACAAAAGTTAATCGAGATTGAAAAACTATGAGATGAATCTACACAATAAGTTACCACTAATTATGTATTTTTAATGTCCGTATCTGTGAAGTAAAAAAATGTGGAATATCAGCCAGTAGTAGTATTGTCGGCACAATGTAAAGGAAATAAAAGCTCTGGGTACCGACGCTGCGCTGAGAACAAAAAGTCGTAGGGTCGACTTTTAATTTTTAAACAAAATTTATATTAACTTCAAAAACTTTGCAATTATCGTACTCATATATAAAATAGCACAATAATATGTATTTTGTACAATAAAACATTATTAGTGATATATTTTTTTTTTCATAACCTTTCATTGGATGGCTTTTTTTTATATACAGTAAATAACTAAATATTTTGAGGAACACAAGCTTAGCTTTCTCCTAAATGTACCCAACCAGGCAAATAAATTGCTGCAGTAACCGTACATGTTACTGATATTAAAGTTGCATATTATATTCCTACCCCGTAGTCATACTCTACATTTGTACCAAATTAAATAAAATCAGCGGCTGTGTAATTTATTTGTTTGTAGTTTGAATCCTCTTTAACATAAAACAATATTTCCTCTTTATAGTTACAACACTAGCTTTTCCCCTTGTGTTCCCGTGACTTCGCTTCTTCGGATTCGTGGAATATAAAGTATTCTATGTTACTTCTAATACTCCAAATATGTGTACAAAATTTCATGATGATCGCTCTTAAACTACTTATAGATTTCGCATAAAAAATAATAACAAACAAACACACTGACATTTATAATATCAGGGATGTATTAGTAGAAATTCCAAATTCCTGAATAATTTTTGTAGCATGTTTTAACGAACTGGAGCACGATTCTCGGGCAGTGGAAAAATGGTCGAATATTAGTATATCCCGCTCGCACGCGCGCTAAATCTCATTTGCATGAGCGGGACAGACCGATAATAAAAACTAAGTTCGAGGCCTGAGAATTAGGGCCCAGCTCTATGCCTTTCCCTGCGATCAGAGGGAAGGCAATTTTAACGAACTAAGCATTGTGCTCGCACTGCTCTAATCAACATAATACTCAATTGTATCCACTTAATATTTTGTGACAAGTGTACCTTTACTTCATGAATTATTTATTAACATCTGATATTCGCAATTACAGCCCGTAGCGACCTTTCATATTGTCTATGGTCGGTGCGGTAATCATTTTATTTTTGTACATGAATGTAATCCGTTTGGAGATTCCGCTTTTGGAATGGGCCGCAGTTTCTATAGAGGAATCATGTTTGTGAGTTTGAATGCATTCTCATTTCTTGGAGTTTCACTTTTACACGACTGCAGTGCAATTCTGCGAGCGCAAAAATTGTGACAGCCGAGATTCTAACAGCAGTAATAGCGATGATGGCCGAATTGGTAGTCCCCAAGATTAGTTTTTATTATTGACAACTATCGCAGCCGACCATGTGACGGCGGTGACATTCGTGATCATAGCGACGAGCACAGCCTCAACAAGGTCGCTTAGCTTATAATTAATAATAATAATAATAATAATAATATCTATGGACGCTTCACACCACGTCAATCTGGCCCCATGCTAAGTATCCGAAGAAATAAAAAAAAAAATAAAAAAAAATATATTATTTTAATACACAAATTTAATACACATCCAAGACTCAGGAACATTTAAAGCTTTTTGTTCCCTCGGCGGGATTCGAACCCGCGACCTCCGAGTCAAGAGCCAAGCTCAGAACCACTAGACCACGGAGGCGTCTAATTATGCTGCTGTGGCGTGAGCAGGAACGCCAGTGTATTCGTAACGTTATCGAAAGATGAGGTCCATGCAATTCTCAAACGACAATGTTAAATTGTAAAAAAAAATGTAAATTGTAACTGTTTGGGCTACAGTTTAAGGGCTCTTTCCTTGTATTGCATTATATGTACAGCAATAGGCAAACAGAGCGCAACATTCGTGTGTCTACAATGCCTTTCGAGAATCACTTTATTATAAAAAATATCAAAGTCAAAGTCAACATTATTGTCGAATTGAGAACCTCCTTCTTTTTTGGAAGTCGCTTAAAAATTGTATTCGCATTTGATTTTGTATTTGATATAGTTGCTTCACCCAGACAGAATCTGAGGCATTCAAAATGTTAGGCAACAAAAACAGGCTACATAATTTACTAAAGATATTGGCTGAAATGTCAGACTTTAGAAGTTAAGGTTATAACTTAAATACTCTTGATATATACGTAGTTTTGAGTCATGAGATCATGACTGTTTCCTATAACAATTCCGTGTTATGTAACACAATATACATTATACATAGTGTTAGTACGTTGGTGTCATGTTTTATTAAACTAATAAAGGCGTGAGAATCCACCGAGCGGTGTGTCCGTTTTCTAGGAACCAAGAGTTTTGCATTCACTGCAAATATCATATAAATATCATAGGACAAAGGAATGTCTTCTGAGGACCTAGACTCTAGGTCCCAGAGCTATATAGACGGAAATAAGTAAAGTGGATTAATACAGGGTGTAAAAAGAATAGTCACTATAACTTAGTGATACGTTTATACTACCTTTCCTCATTTTGGAAATGTATTTTTTTTTCAAAAACTAAAAAAAAAAAATTACCTATTTCCTATTTGTATCTCCTATTTGTGACCTACAAAAAGTCGCTTACAAAAAGTATTCAGTCGGGCCCCTTAAAGTAGTAAGTAAGTATATAAAAAAATTCAAGACCATATTGAAATCATTAATATTTAATAATTGATACCCCGGACGCAAATATATTATGACCATAACGGTCGCCGCTGCAAATTGAGATTTATTTATTGTTTTTAAGTTGTATGCCTTAAAAAATACATAATTTAGTACGAACAAATTAACAACAACGTATTCGTAACGTTGAAGTTTTAATTATTTATAGTATTGTATGAATTGACATAAGAATACCAATAAGTAGTTGTCTATTAATCCTGCTTGGGTTACGACTTTACGAGTATGCGACGCAATTTCAGAAAACCCGCAATAGTTTTGGCACTTTGTCAATAATCTCCAGAATTTTCGTGTGTTTTTCGTTACAATATCACATTTCACATCAATATTTGAATATCACCTTAATATAATAAATCTCGATTTCGCTCTTTCACGTTTAAATTTACTTATTGTACCTAGAGAGCCACTTCGTTTTTGTGTCGAGGGTCAATTATTAATGCGAAATTGAGTCTACACCATACCTACTTCATAAAACGAAAATGTTTATAAATAAAACAAAAATGTTCATAAAAAAAACTACAGGGCCAAACTATGTAAAATTTTTAGGGGACCAAATGGCAGCTATTCTGAGAAAAAAAGAATCACGAAAATCGGATGATGAACCTCAGCGTGATCGATGTACATTTATGTGTACCTAATTGTGTACAATATGTAAACAGAAATGTATGAAATCAAGGAATTGTATACAAATCCTAGGAAATGTGTACAATTCTGATACTATTTAGGAAATTTATAAAATATTAAAAAACTATTTAATGTACCTATATATATCCTAGGAAATGTATAAATTTATTCGGAATTGTAGGTATATAACTCCAATATCGTATTAGGAAATATATAAAGTAAATGTTTTCTGTCATAAAACACGTTGTTAATAATATTTTTTTATTATAACACTTATTGAGACAATCGGGTAACAGTCATACCGTAAAATAATAATAATATGTTCATATTATCTTACTAATTAAAACTTCTAAAATCAAGTATCTATTAACTCTTAACGTATCACAAAATCAACATATTATATTATATTTCTTCTTATACATATAATAAAATTTTCATTTGGCAAGCAATACCCTCTCCTCGTCCCGCTGTCCCTGCGTACTGCGTAGTGCGTACCCACCAATGTTTTACATTTCCGATTGCTATCTAGGAAATGTATAGATTTCCTAGGAATTATGTAATGTGTAAGTATAATATAATTTATTTCACACATTTCCGTGCGATTTTAGGAATTACATACATTTCCCAGGAATTGTACCTATACAATTTTTTTTTTACGAAAGATTACGTATCTATATTTCCGTTAACATATTATACATAAAAAAACCAGCCGACGTGAGAGCCTCCTCCTTTTTTTTCAAGTCGGTTGAAAATTCTGTCGATATTTATTCGTAGCTGCTTTGGCATTTTATTCGTACAAAGTCAGTCAGTCACTTAATTATTCCTCAGTTAAATGTTATCTGACCATTGAAAAATCAGCTCTTAGTCTTTTAAGAAGTTATAAGACAACCTACTAGTAAAAATCAGTCAAAGTCTCATAATTATTCCTCAGACAAAAGTTATCTGACCATTGAAAAAATCATCCCTTGGTCTTTTAAGGAGTAGACCATAAATTCTTTCCCAAAATATTCATGCTAAGTAGTTCCACGTGTGTTAAAAGTATTTAGCGTGTTTCAAAATCGCATACCACTCGAGACGGGCGATGACAGATGACTGTGGTATGGCAAATGGCGTTAATTTTTACATTATCGCCAAAACCACTTCACGGCTTATCTACAGAATTGGGAATTAGTAATACCAAAAAAACCGACCAAGCCCGAGTCGGTTGTAGGTCACCGTACAAAATGGCAAATAATTAAAATAAAAAAAAACGTTTTTTAATATTTTCAATTTAAAATTAAAATTTATTTTCTATTATTTAGTTAAATACTTTATAAAGCGCTTTTTTTAACTATTATTTATTATTTTATTATATTAAGTGTTTGTTGATATAGCAGCAATAAATAGCTCCCCTCACCGATTTCGGTGTCGGTAGCCGATTTCATTGAATCATGGCCAGCAGCTACGCAGGAGCATTGAGTTATAACTACGCTAGTAATATTAGTCCAATGCGCAGGAGTCGTTATAGTGCCCAAGTGTGTGCGCAATACACAAAGATACTCTCTCTTCCTTTTAGTCTACCCAGTGGGACGGTAAACCGACACGACTGGCGAGAGAACTGGCGTAGGTCCGACTTTTTACATGCCCATCCGACGCATGGATCATCTTTCTTATCAGACAATCGGGTGATCAGCCTGCAATGTCCTAACCAAACTTGGAAACAACATTTTTTTTGTTGTTTCAAATCTCGAATCGAACCCACGACCAGGTCGGGAGCGAATCTCTGGACCACTAGACCACGGGTAGCAGGCAGCAGTAATTAAATAGATATCTGCATGATTTGTGAAAATTTCAACTTTCTAGTTACAATTCGCTTTATGATATACAGACAGACGAACGGGCAGCGAAGTCTAGTTATAGGGTATTATGTATGTAGGTTTATTGCACCGTAGCCCCTAAACTTTAAATGAAGGAACAGGTACGAACCTATATGATTACGAAATCTTAGCCGGGTTAACATAGGCTATACATAATTTAGTTGGTCGGGTTAAAGATTTTTATATTTTTATAAAGTGACTCCTCCTTACGAATGACGACCTACGGAGGTAGGTAGAGGAGGACCTACGAGGTGCGCTACGGAGCGCAGTAGTTCAGCGCGTTGGTGCTCGACCGAGAGGTTGCAGGTTCGAATCCCGCCGAGGGAACAAAAAAGAAGTTTTCAATGTTCCTGGGTCATGGATGTGTATTAAATTTGTGTATTAATATAATAAAAATCTTAAATATTATGTGTATAGTATAAAAGTATTAAATATGTAGGTATTTCCGTTGTCTGGTACCTACAACACTGGTACTTCGGATACTTAGCACAGGGCTAGATTGACGTGTTTGTGAAGCGTTTATTATTATTAATATTATTATACCTTTGGGTACGGAATCCAAAAAATTATTTCTGAAAGGCTGATTAAATTATTATTGATCAAATAAGCTAATCTGAACGCTGATTGGTAAACATCACTTCGCTGTCACTGTTTTCGCCAATGAGCGTTCAGATTAGCTGATTTGATCAATTGATCAATTTGATCAGCCTTTCAGGAACCGGGCGTATGTCTATGAATAGAAATAGCGTCGCCCTTTTAGGGTTAAAGATGTCTATCTGCCGCATGTTTTAACGGAAGTAATTAGAACTTGACAGATAAGAAATGTGACTTGTGTTCATAGCCTATCATATTTTGTAGTTTGTACGGCTTTCCTACAGAAGTACTCTATATAAAACTTTGGATATTTAAATTAAAACAAATAAATGGAAGGTTAAGGGCGTGTTTTACCAAGCAATGTTAAAGTTAATCCTTCATTAAATATCATGTTGTTTTTCTGGTAATTCCTATCAATTAATGAGAAGGGATGTTATTTTAACAAGCCGTTAACACTAACATGCGTGGATGAAATCGGGACTTAGTCATGATGACAACAACATGATATTTAACGAAGGATTAACTTTAACAATGTTAACGCCATGTTAAATAACATGTTATTCCTCTCATATTTCCTGTCAATGAATGAGACGGCATGGTATTTTAACATGGCGTTAACTTTAACATTGCTTGGTGAAACACGACCTTAAACTTCCATTTATTTGTATTATTAATCCTTTGTTAAATATCATGTTATCCCTCTCGTATTTCCTGTCAATGAATGAGAAGGCATGGTATTTTAACATGGCCTTAACTTTAACATTGCTTGGTGAAACACGCCCTTAGTCTACGCGATCATCAATTATAACAATGACGATTTTCTAAGTCTATGTAAAAGACAAAGCTGATTGACTGATACTACACACAGGCCAAGCCCTAGGGCTAGAAACTTGAAATTCCGCCCACCCATTCCTCTTATATCGTAGGCATCAAAGGAAGAATTGTTCAAAATGAGTTGAAATTTATTTTTCTCAAGCGAAGCCACGGGTGAAAGATAGTTGAAAATATATGGGACTATGTTGGATAGTAAGCAACACGTCACCTTAAGGTGCGTTCCATTTGCAAGAAGTTTGATGTTAGTAACGAAATTCTCAATCGCATCCTGTTTTTTTATCTACATAGCTTGTTTTAATGTTAATGAGTGATAATACTTTAGGGCGTGTATGGGTCAAGTATAGCAGCGCTGAATGACTTACTTTAGACTTTCATGTTTCTATGAGAAATGCCCCAACATCATAAATTTGCCCATACAATCATTTTAAAAAAGTAACTTTTTCAGCGCTGGTAGTTTCAGAGTAAACTCTGTATACGGGACCCATACAAATAATAATAATAAATCAACCTAGCCGATTTCGGCTACGGTGACTCGGTTATGTTTTTAAATTTTTATATGATTTTATGTTTTGCCCTAATATGGATAATATACCCAATCTTGGCAGCAAAGGTTTGACAGCAAGATTCGCAAGTTAGGGTACCATTGACGTAATTGTAATATATATTAGAAGGCGGTTTTGTCTTCAGCTGGTCACGTTTAAAATCAAGTACAAACAAACTTTAAAGTATTATCACTCATTATTATTACAACCTGTATAGCTTTACATAGCTGACTTATAACAAAAGAATTTCTACGTACCCACCTAATTGGCGCCAAACTCCATAATCCAGGCACACACGAAAGCATTAATATTTTAAGATTAATATACACGAAATAATAAAAATATTGCGTGCTCCCGCAGCCATTATAGTAATTGTTCTGTGGAGGGTTTCACGAGCTCTAAAATATATACTATTCAAATAATGTACACTAATAGTAATGTGTAACACGTACCGGTAATTAAAATATGGGTCATGTTTTATCAACTTATGTAAATGTACAAATGGAAAACAAACAAACGTACTGAAAACTGGGAAATCTTAAATTAATATTTTACACGCCAACTGGAAGTACTTACTACTTACCTAAGTGCTGCGAGGTACAAACTATACGTTTTATTAAAAACTATATTTTTTTGCTGCGAAGTACAAACTATATGTTTAATGGTCATACTAATTAATACTAATTATGCAGGAGCTTTCATGGTCTAGTGGGTAAACCATTGATTAGTACTCGAAAGCATGCAGGTTCGATTCCTATCAGGCTAACTCCCGACACAATCGAAAATCGAATCAGTTCGATCTCAACTGCTTTTGGTATTTTTAACCAGGATAAAGAAATCCGTCAGATCGTAACTTTTTATACTCCCAGCCATATCAATAGACTGAGTACCAATGAGAGTTTTTCAGATCTCAAATGCCGACGCTCTAGTGAAGGAAAACATCGTGAGGAAACCCACACATGGTTATAGCCCAACACGTATTGACTAGTCATTCCTCTGGAGTCTGGACTAAGCCCACTATGTTTTGAATGCCGTATGTGCTGGGCAACTATGCCACATCTTAAGCCGCCTGTCCCACAACCGTTTTTGAAGAGTAGTTATTTCAAGAATACAGTACTTGAATCATGTAATAATGGATTCCTAGCCCTACTTTACTTTTTTTAGTTTTGACGTCTTCCATAGCGCAGTGGTTAAGCGCGTTCGTGCTCGAGCGAGAGGTCGCGGGTTCGAATCCCGCCGAGGGAACAAAAAGTTTCCAATGTTCCTGGGTCATAGATGTGTATTATACTTGTGTTTATTATAATAAAAATCTTAAATATGTGTATAGTATAAAAGAACACATTAAACATATTTCCGTTGCCTGGTACCTGTAATACAAGTACTTCGGATAATAAGCACGGGGCCAAATTGACGTGGTATGAAGCGTCCATAGATATTAATACGCGATACATAATATTATTATGTATCGCGTATTAATAACTATAGCATAAATACCACGGTATTTTTGTCAAGTATCCTAAACTGCTCATACAAATGATATTAGCTGCAGTACTCAGTTAATAACATTGGTTTTTATTGAGTACTTGCTGACTCGTGCCCACTTCGTTGAGCATACAAATAAAATTCCATAAAAAAGGAAACAAAAATCCGCACCCGGAACCCGCAAACCCGCAACGCGGAACCCAGAACCCGCAACGCGGAACTTTCAACGCGGAACCCGCCACATTTTTTTTCATAAAAACCTTCTCCTGAACATAACAAACACAACAAAAAAAGAATTGGCCAAATTGATCCAGGCGTTGTTGAGTTATGCGCTTACAAACACATTTGGCGATCAATTTTTATATATAAGATTAAAAGTATACTAAATACTAATTTAAAATATCACTTATTTATGATGCAATAAAGTCGTAATCGCATCGTGGTAGAATCGAAATTCAGACTCCAAAGTCGGGACTCGGGACAACCTTAGAAAATTACGATAAGACTGACTTAGGTTTCTCTTTTAAGCTTATGGATTTTGATGTTCTTTAAGACGGCTTTGATTGTATCACTACTCACATGCTAATTATGAACATAAAATATAGAGGGTAAGGCCTTTGGCGTTGCTCCCCCACATCAAGGTTACTATCATCATCATCACTACATAGTATAAAACAAAGTCGCCTTTTCTGTCCCTATATCCCTATGTGCGCTTAAATCTTTAAAACTACGCAACGGATTTTGATGCGGTTTTTTCCAATAGATAGAGTGATTCAAGAGGAAGGTTTATATGTATAATACATGCATAATATACTAAGACAACATTGCCAATTTTAGAGGTTTCTAACGTGATGTCGTAAATTAACCTATTTTAGCAAAAACGCTGCCTAAACCCTACGAGTTAGATCAAATTAATGTACTACAGTATTGTACACCATAAAAAGGTCTACAAAAAAGTCCGCGATGGTATATATTTATCTTTTAGGGATAACCCACATTAACCATTTTTATTGTTTACTTTTTACGTGAAAAAATGGCTTATTTACGAAGCTATTTTAAGCAATACGGCATTAATACTTATCGAATTAAGTACCTTAAATACAGTGTGCAATTAATATAGATCAATATGTTTCTTTACAGCATGTAAATTAAACAAATATTTTCGGAGATATTACAAATTTAAAATTTGCGTTTGCGACGTATCAGTTATAGTTTTTCTGTAGTGTATTTAATTTAGTATTAGCATTGCACCCGTGCGAAGCCGGGGCGGGTCGCTAGTTATACTTATAAAATAGATTATTGACTGTGCCAAATACTTAAGTTATAAAGAGGAAAGATTGAAACGAAACAGTTGGAATGCTTCGGATGTTATAATATGCTGTAATATATATAGAGTTTACCACAGTAAA
This sequence comes from Celastrina argiolus, assembly GCA_905187575.2. Taxonomy (NCBI): domain Eukaryota; kingdom Metazoa; phylum Arthropoda; class Insecta; order Lepidoptera; family Lycaenidae; genus Celastrina; species Celastrina argiolus. The sequence goes on from LR994589.1 coordinate 12,726,597, forward strand.
GTAAAAGTACCAGCGCTGAAAGAGGTACTTTTTTTTAATTATTCTCTGGGCATATTTATGATGTTGAGGCATTTCTCATAGAAACATGAAAGTCAAAAATAGGACTTTCAGCGCTGGTTCTTTACAGTAAACTCTACACATGAGGCACATACACAGTACACACCCTAAAGTATTATCACTCGTTTATTTTACACCTTTTAGAGTTGACCACGGAGAAAGAAGGCTACCTTCATCGCGAAAAATTTTATGGCAACATCTAGTTTTTTAAAACAAAAGCTTGTTGCACAACTAGTTTTATAATTATTTATTATTATAGTAGATACTTAGGTAGGTACTATGTGAAGTACAAACGGTTTTTCAACGTGGGAAAACCAAATTTAAATCTTTATTATTCTAATTGTATCGTATAAAAACCTATTCAAGATGCATAATTACTCCGTATTTATTTGTAGGGAAATAATTGTAGTAATTTTTGATGGCCACGCCGCAATAAAACGAGTCACCTGCTTAATTAGGGACAGATGACATCTGACTCGAAATGGAACAGCTTAAGATTTGTTATCCGTACATTATCTGTAGGTAATTATAACGAAATTATTGTAGATAATACCAGTTTGTGCCCGGTTGTCGTCCATCTGCCCAGATACATCTGATGACACTATGATTTACAACCATATTAAAATAGCCTTCATGTGCTTTAATAAGACTTTTCAAATTATGATTTAAATTTCAGATCAGGTACACAGAACTTCTATTTTAAATCACAGACTTAAACAGCAATAAGGAGTTAGAATAATTAAAAATATACTTATAATTTTTTTTAAAACGCAACCATTGGGTTTTTATGTAAGTAGGTACTTATAGGAATTTTGTTCAATCATCACTCATCATCTTCAGTAGCATCAAAATAACCGCCTTGCATAGCGAAACAAAATGGCGGCAAAATAATTAACATAATAATTAATTTACCTATGACATGAGACTCGCAATGTAAACATTCTATCCTGAAGCAACAAAAAATTAATGAGCGTGTTTCAACTTAAAAGCATATATGCGTTACATTCTTTGCCGTCAACACGTTTCCCCCGCAAATTTAAATTTTGAATCCCCCGTGTCTTCCACCAATGATCGAAGAACGTTCGTAAAAAAAATAACTGACTCCACCCAACGGAAACAGCTGCGAGCTGTAATAATTACTTCGCGGGCTCACGAGCATTGGGCAAAATATAGATAACCAGCTGTAGAAATACTATACACGCAACATGGCTGTAACGTCTACGGCATCCGACGACAAATAAAAAAAAAAAAACGTCAATCTTATTTCGAAAGTTGGATTCCATTTTTAAATCAATGTGAAAGTTGAATTGCTTTTTTTATTATACTTATGTGCTAACTGCTAAGTATTTCCTATGTACATAGTAAATATTTGTGCTCATAAATAAGGTATCTTTACAACCTGATCATAATTATCCTTACATTTAAAGTTCAAGGCTTAGATCATTAAAACTATCCGCCGGTAAAGATAAACCGATCGTTAAAAGTTCCCCAAATAAAACTTATCTCCCACTTTAAATTTAATTCTCGTCGGTCATATTTACCCTGTGAAAATACGTTTAAGAGCATATAAAATGATTCATTATCTACGAAATTACTGTGAATATAAAAAAAAAAAACTTGTGCTAGGAATGATGGCCATTACCTATTTTTAGAGTGCAGTAAAGTTAGGAGTAGCTTAAGCTAAAGCTAGAAATCTGAAATGACCAGAGTATAAATTGCTGGTGTATTTGATTATGAACAATTTGTTTATAGCGTTTTCGAAATTTAAACTACACTGCAGCAGGGCCGTGCTACAAAAACAATTGAATAAAGCCGAAAAATTACGAAACTCGAAGTACAAAATTTTTATAGATTTCCATTTTATATTTCTTGTTCTTCTTGTGTATTTCATAATGCTATAGCACTGATTGATTGGACGCCTCCGAGGTCTGGACGCCTCCTAGCCGTGTTCTGTGCTTAGTTCTCGGCTCGGACTCAGACTAGGTCGAGGGTTCGATTTCCGGGCTGGAACAACAAAAAATGTTGTTTTCAAGTATGGTTAGGACAATGCAAGCTGATCACCTGATTGCCTGAAAAGAAAGATGATATGTGCTTCGGATAGACATGTAAAAAGTCGGCCATGCACCTGATCTGCCACAAGTCATATCGGTTATCCGTCTTACAGCTAGGCTACAAAGAACTAAAGAAAGAGAGAGTGCTTATGTGTATTGCGCACACACATGGGCATTATAAAATAACTGCGCAGGAGCTATTTTAGCTGGCCTGGTTTCAATCAAACCGGCCCCCGTCACCGAAATCAGTGTGGGAGGCATTATTATTATTAGCACTGATTCGACTATTTTCGTATTCATTCGGCTGCCCTGTTATGGGGTAGTTCTGAACGCTACTAACGAATCATCCAGAATCAAATATCTAAAAACTCTGTCACAGTAACTTCTAAAACTTGGTAACTCTACGCTATTAGTAACACATACGTGCTACGTAACACTCGAAATGACCAGTTTTAGACCTGCAGAATAATATTGAAATGCATTCCCTTTGGTTCCTGGCAACTAGCTGTTTGTCTCGTATCTCCCATAACGTACCTACTTAACCCTATGGAGGCCTTTTGATGGGGTAATTTTATCATAAATTTACCTCTTCTTCACTCTCACTTAGCTCCACTTTCCACCATATCCATGAACTTTGACTACTAAACATCCAACTTTTAATGGAAGCTGGCGATAATATGCTTTTATAATAAACCAATCCACGGGACGATATAGTTAAAATCCACGACCAAAAGGGCATTTATGCGCTCGTAAACGTTTATAGAATCATAAACCAGAGACAATCTATTGTTGGCGACCTACGCGGTACGCCTCCCCGGTACAGAGTTATTTTACCTCCGAGAGGACCTTATGCCAACGACATAGAGGTGACTAATAGAAACTCCGACGTAAAATTACTGCGATGGTCTGTAATCGAGCCTTTGTTCATCCATAGTCAATCAATTGTCACCAGAGATTTTACTGATATAGAGTCATAGTGTAGAAATAAAGTTATTAGTTAGATAATCGCAAAGTAAAGTTTAGTTTGTTGTATATACTTTAAGGTGAAAAAAACGATACTTTTTTAAAAATTAAATCTCAGATTTTCAGGGATAGAGTGGCTGTCAAATGGCCGCATTAATGTAGAGGTGACGATTAGTATTGTTTATGATTGATCGGCCCTTGGAGCCAGCCCAGAACTCCAAATGATAAAATTGAAAAAACCTGTTTCATTTAAAAATAACTTTTGATAATATAATAATGCCTCCCACACCGATATGTGCAATACACAGAAGCATTCTCAATTCCTTCACTCTCGTAGCCCAGTGAAACGGATAACCGACATGACTGACGGAAGATCAGGCGCATGACTGACTTTTTTACATGCTCATCCGACGCATAGATCATCTTTCTTGTCAGACAATCAGGTTGCATTGTCCTAACTAATCTTGAAAACAACTTTGTTTTTGTTAAACGTGGGAATCGAACTCACGAACTCCAAGTCGGGAGCTTGGCTCCAAAACTAGACTATAGAGGTGTTAATAAAAAAAAAGCTTAAGAAGGATACAAATCACTTACTGACCGTACCTCTAATAGTTTATCCCACTGCTGAGTAGATTCAAAGTTTGAACGGAAATGAACCGCTCTTTGTTTTGTTGAATTAATACAATCAATTGTGGTGACAATTCGATCAAACTGGTTGCGACTAGACGGGGTATCGGGTTGCGGAGAAAAAACCTGATGAGTGGAGGTTGTAACGACGTAGACAGCAATGAATGAACGTCACTAACAACTGATAGGGGAGATTTGAAACCGATCCGAGCTAATAAACATCTAGATATAGGGGCCATCCGTATATTACGTCACACGAATTTTATGACTTTTTACCGTACACTTTTTAGGGGTGGGAGTTTTGGGACCCCTCGTGGTGAAGTCAGATAATTTAATGCACAATTCGTATGCTTAAGATGCATAAATGTGACATATTGTATTCTATCATTTATATGATGACAGAATACGTTAAGTCACATTTTTATAACTCCCACCTCCCACCTCCCGATTTCAAGTCAGACTTTATATTTTTTTTAATATATGTCAACAGAAATAATAATAATCAACAGAAAATAGTAAAAATATTTTCTTAATTTTTAGTAAAACGTGAGTTACAGATTAGTAAGATTTTGAATACACCACCTCCTATCACACAATGTCGTAATTTATATGACGTAATTTATAGATCACCCCTAAGACAAACAAAACGATGGTAAGAGACAGTCGCAAATGGACGACACTAGAGGACTTACAAATTTGTGTTGAAATAAGTATAAAAGATGTAAGTAGTAATAAATGTTATCTTAGACGAATAAATGATTAAAAAAATTAAGATCCGTTTCATTTGTAAAGTTTCGACGATCTCTGTAGCTCAGTGTTTGAGCGCATCGGTACTCAAGCCGCTATCTTAGTGCTATTTATCAGATGAAATGGATACGACATTTCGGATACGAATATGGATATTAAATTATTTCGGATTATCCGTTTGTTTCGGATAATTTCGGATACGGATATTAAATTTAGGTTCCCTTTTTACAGTAGCAAAACTTTTATTCCGGATTCGGTTACGGTATGTATAATATTTTATACCGGATATCCGATAGTTTCGGTTACGGAGCTCCCTAACATCCCTGCTATTTATAGGTATAGACCAATATATTTTAATATCACTTGAAGTGATAATTCCTCATATCGTCTCGCGTAGAACTATTACTCTTGTCTTTTACTTATCTTAATACCCCACGAAAGCAGACGGCCATCAAATCACATTTATCAAATCAAGCAATAATTAAGATATCTACTAATGACCGATCATTAGGAGTTATTAAATTGACTAATTTTTATGATACTTAATAAATTGCTATACATTTCTACTTTTACACCAACATATATTATGCACTTAAAATAATATGTTAATTGTATATTAACGTTTAATAGACACATCGAAATCTAACTGTTAGTTATCAAACGATTATTCAGTCAGTATATTAAATAATTTATCACTATATTAAATTAATTAATTTCAATTTAGCAAATCATTAGGACGAAGCCTGTTTCTGGTGGAAGACCAATTAAAAAACCAGTCAAATGCGCGTCGACTCACGCGCAATTCCGCAGGCGAATTAAAACTCTACATTTTATAAATTTGCCTAATGTCTGGACAACTCACTAAAGCCTATTTAAAATAATCAATTTAAGCCTTATAGATTTATCAAAAATCTAGCAGGCACAAATAACCGTTAAAGTGACTCTACCATCTATAGAAAAAAATTGCTGTACTAAAAAGACGCAAAGTATTGACTATCTTAACTCTGATGACTGATCTTAGTTATAAAAATATGTGTATAATTAATTTACTACAAATAATCTATATAGGTAATCGATAACTGTAGTCGGTAATCTCGATAATTTATCATAACATCCTTTCTTTATGGCATGTAAAGGTTCATTATAAAAATAAACGGAGATAGCAACAATGATGTATTGTTAGAGGCGAAGTTGGCTATTTAAATAAGGAGAGACATCGAAGCGCAATCAAAAGTCAATTACAAGGTTCACTCATACCCCGCGCGGCCGCGCATGATTTATAGGTTCGCAGCGGGCGCGCGCGCAGCGCCGTCGCGGCCATTTTTAAAATTAAAACCTTATGGCCGCGTTCAGATCTTATCCCGATCGATCAATTTAGATAAAATAAATATTTATCCGTTGTATGTGATGTGGATGGGCGAATAATGTTATACAATAAATTGATTGTGACGGTGGATTTTTCATCTATCACGTCGTAGATCGGGAGATATGTATTTTCTCTATTGTTAAACCAATACTGGCATGCTCGACCTGTTGCTGGCCACTTGTAAAAAGAAAACATTCAAAAGTTATAGAGACGTCCGATGTCGGATCAAATAGAATAAATATTAGTCCATTGAAAAGTTACATTTTGGGTTGCGTTTTTTAGAGGACGCAATTTTATTTTTTTGATGTGTAGGGGGGGTCAGTGTAAAGCTAAAACCAAGTTTGTGGGGTCGCCACCCTTGTCCCACGGCCGCCATCTTGAAAATAGGGGTTGAAATGGTAATTACGATATATCTCTTAAACTATTTATTTTATAAAAAAAAATTGTTAACATTTTTTGTTGCAAATTAAATTTTCTACAACTTTGCTCCAGTAACTTTTTGTCGTAGAACTATAAATAAAAAAGTTATAAGCGAAAATCTTCGGAAATTTGAGAAAAAAAATTATATTTTTCGATGTAACTTTTTTTTCTTTTTTTTTTATGTAACTTTCAGCGCTATGACAAGTACTATTGAAGTTGATAAAACTCGTGTCATCATTAATCCATTACTCTTATTTCAACGAATGTGCATTTCAAGAGAAACAGGTGATGTCAAAGAATACCTAAAGTATGAATTAGCACCTTTCCCATTGTCATTATTCGCGGAGGATGGCATGAGAAAAGGTACTAAGTCATCTTTGTTTAATGCTTTTACACCGGTAGAACGATCCTCTAACATCAGCGCCAGGAGTCATTTTGTTATTGACGGTGGTTTTCTTTTACATAAAGTAATTTGGGATCGAAATTCATCGTTCAAGGATATAACTACAAAATACGTCAAATATGTACAAGAACACTTCGGGCTCTCTGCAAGCATTGTGTTTGACGGTTACTCAGACGACCCGGATGTCGCAGGAACAAAGTCTTGGGAACGTTTGCGCCGCACGAAAAAACACCAGTCGACAGAAGTAAAATTTGACAAGAACACCATACCGACATTATCACAAGAGAAATTTCTTGGTAATGAGAAGAACAAATCTAACTTTATTATACTTCTTAAAACTGTATTCTCGGAAATGGGTTTCACTGTTGTCCAAGCACAACACAATTTTTTTTTATAAAATAAATAGTTTAAGAGATAATATATCGTAATTACCATTTCAACCCCTATTTTCAAGATGGCGGCCGTGGGACAAGGGTGGCGACCCCACAAACTTGGTTTTAGCTTTACACTGACCCCCCCTACACATCAAAAAAATAAAATTGCGTCCTCTAAAAAACGCAAGGTAAGGCCTAAAAAATGTAACATTTCAATGGACTATATGAGATTACGAAAAAATACGAAAGGTGAGAGCGTGGTAGTAAAGTAATCAAGTAGTTTTTCTAAGGCAGAGTTTGAAGTACAAGTTTGATAAATTAAAGTTAATTATGAATAGCTACGGTAAAATGTAAGTAGGAAGTAGCCTAATAATTGTCTTGATTACAGTTACTGTACTGTGTAACCGTTATTGTGATTAAAGTTAATTCCTAGTATTTATATTTCAGTTAATAACTAAGTTATAGACTAAAGCCTAAGCTAGCTAGCTATACATTTGTTTAAGATGACTAAATTTGTTATAATAATATTTTAAGCTAATTGTTATTAACTCTTTCATTATGTTTGTACATGAGGTGCAATAGCTTTATTGTATTTGAGAGAAATAAAATTCATTGATTGAGAAAATATTATTTTTATTTATACTCTGTATTTTGGAAGCGTAATTAATAAATACGATTTGTTCGATTCATATCTAAATATTACATCACATATTATATAATTGTTCTTATACTACAAACTATTTACAATTGACTAGGGTACAGTTCAGTTCTTCCACAGTTATATCTATATTTATACAATTCATCAGAAAAATAAAAAATCCTTGATATTTTATAAGAGAAAACAACATTTTCTTAGGTCTCTCGACTCGCTAATCAGAGAGAAATATGTAAGGATTTTTTATCTTCTGGTTATGATTAAGAAGACTATATTACATTTATTATCATTACAATCAAAATAAGTACCTTATTTATCACAAAATATTATTTAAAGTAAGTATATTACAGACTCTACATAGAGCAGGAACCGTAAACCTCAGTGTTTCAAGACAAGGAATGTATTACAAATGTTTTCAAAACAGGTACTCTACAATTACTTACACAAAAGTTTTTAAGGTACTTAAACAATCGATCAAAATATTGAAGTACACAGCACCATATATTGTTCGATACAAAGCTTTCTATAAATTAAATTGTAATAGCTATTTACATTTTCGATCACAACTTTCTATACAAAATACGTTTTTCTAACATTACCTGGCCTCGTATTAGACATGGGTATTTGTTGAGGAGGCCTGAGAGGTCGCTCCTCGCATTGATGGTTATCTATGGACACATAACTATGATGATGAGGTAGCCTATCGTCGGGTCTACCTTCGCTACTGGCCACTGAGCACGTCTCGTCCTCAGTACTCCTAGCGGAGACCTCGGCACTTGCGCTGGTGGAATGCATAGGGCTAGACATCATTAGAATAGGCGGCGCCATGCCGTACTTATACCACGGGTCGTGAGAAGTCGGTGGGGCGGTGTACCTTAAATTACCATGCCTATTAAACCCTTCCCGATTGCCCGTTTTCACGTTATTCGCGTTGTGAAGCGTCCGATTCGGTAACGTGATGTCCACGTCGGGCAATCGAAAATTTAGTTTTTCCCAACAATTCCTCTCCCCCCACACTATCACTGTACACGTTTTTAACAACACTTTCAAATCTGGATCAATGTTTATGGCACTCAAGTCCGTTGTCACCAAAAAAATTATTTTTTGTCGTCTATGCCTAACGTTAACCGAATTCACAGCACTCTGTACGGCCGCCTTCGACTCAGGCGAGTACCACTCTTGTTGTAAGAAATTTATTGAAAGCACTATCACCAGTCTTTTAGAGCTCTCGGCTGCACTAACTAAACTATCACTAGATCGTCTTTCGATAAGTTGCAAGTCTCTATGTTGTAAACACAGAGCATAACCTAAATTTTCTAGTTCCGAGCTCACTGCACGAATAACGAAGTCTTCATCGCGTGGGTTGTACACAAAAAAAGCGTCAAAACGCTTATTTTTATTATCGTTCATGTCTTTCGGCGTCGAACTAAAAATTCTTATTCCATATTTAGAATGTAACCACAACTTGAAGTCTTCACGGAACATAAATAGTATTGCGCACATCAAAAGTAGAATAATAAATATTATTAATACTGCAGCAATATAAGGTATGTAATTTTCTACGCCATCATTGCTCTCAATAAACAATCTCTTCAGTGTTTCTGTGCCGGTCTCCTCGGTTGTGGCCTCAGTTTTACATTCCTTCGCAACAGTCGCGATTGTTTTATTCATAGGCTGGTCGTGAGCGAAATAACACATCATTGTCTCTGTGTCTTTCGATTTTTTTAAGAGCCATTGATTCAATTGTGCGACATCTTTACAATCGCATATCCAGTTGTTGCCATCGACTGAGACGCGCGTGCGAGGATTGTTGTCCGTAATGACCCGCCACGGCATATAATCAACGTAACCGTTATTGTCAAGGTCCAAATACTCCAGTGACGGCAGGTAATTAAAGGTATCGTTCTCTATAATTCGTATTTTATTGTCTTGAAGATACAATTCATTCAGATTCTGTAGCTTCGTGAATTGAGTATTTCTCAACACTTCTATGTTATTGTTTTCTAAGTGAAGTACTCGTAAAGATTCGATGCCGTTGAAAGTTCTATTTTGTATTGTGTTTACATTGCTGTTGTTCAGATACAAAACCTGTAATCTTTTCTTTCCGATAAAGACATGGTTGCCTAGTTCCCTCAAATCATTTCCGTCCAAATAAATTTCGGTCGCGTCCATCGGTATTTGTTCCGGCACGTGATCGTAGCCGGCGCTGGAACAATCGACCACGTTGGAGTTCCAAGTGAGATCATGATAACACGAACATTTATCAGGACAAGTCATCTTACAATCACAGGCATCAAAGTCACAACAATGGCACAAAGTGAAACAGTGAGATTCGTACTCACATAAAAATTCAGATGACTTTACCTCTAGTAAAAGCATATCAGAGTTGCTTCGAGAATGGGTTAAAGAGCATCGCACACTTTCTAAATCCATTACTCGAGGGCGCTGCCTTTGGTCATTTAATTGGTTTATTCTTTGGAGCCATTCCATTGTGCAGTCACATTCAAACGGATTCTCGCTTATATAGAACTCAGGTAAATCTTTATCTTCTGGAACAGCTGATATCGCAAAAGCACCGACATCCAATGTTGTTATCTTATTCGCGTAAAGCATTACTTTGTTCAGGTTATACTTTTGAAGGAAAGTACCTGGATTTATTTTCTCAATCATATTATTGTTTATAACAACAGTTTCTACGCTACTCGGGAACGAAAACTCGTCAATACTTCGAATTTTATTGCTGCTTACATCTAGCATTTTTATATTACTCGTTTCCTTCACGCCATATGTGTCTTCCAATTTTTCTATTTTATTTTCATGCATATCCAGCCACTCCAAGTTTGTAGGTATATGGCTGTAGTCAAACCAAAGTAATTCGTTATTCGAAACATTCAACCAAACTAGCGGCTGCGTGTTGGTAAAAATTCCTTTTAAATCAACTAATTTATTTCCATCGAGGCCAATAGCTTTTAACTGCATATTTGATGCAAAAGCACCATCGTCAATCTGGTCGATGTTATTCGATGCCAAATTTAGTATCTGTAGTGATGGCAGAGCGGAGAACGTGTCTTTCGATACTTTTTCAATCTTGTTTCCCACGAGGCGTAATCCATATAAATCGTCTAAGCCATCAAAATGTGTTGTCGTTACTTTTGTGATCCTGTTCATTCCTAAGTCAAGGGATGTCAAGAATCTTAAAGTTTTAATTGCTTCCGGTACCTCAGATAACTGGTTCCCACTGAGGCCTAAGTCATGAAGCTTCGTTATATTTTCAAACGAGCGGGGCTCTACCTTCGTTATTCTATTGCCGTCCAAGAACAATTGGTTAAGAACATATAAATTCGAAAAGTGTCCACTATCGACTTCTATAATGTTATTGTGCGCCAGTGATAGAGAATGAAGATTTTTCAAATTAGAAAACGCGCCATCGGCGATTCGCGCTATGTTGTTGTATTCTAGACTTAAAAATTGTAAATTATTTAAATCTTGAAATAACAATGCGTCAATTTTCGTAATCCGGTTATGAGATAAATTCAGAACAATCAGCCTGACTAAGCCGGAAAATGTATCTCTATTCACCCATTCGCTAGTCAACTCATTCGATGATAGATCTAATATTTGAAGTTGATCTAAACCTTCCAGGAGTCCAGGCGCCAACACACTTATAGAGTTGTTATTGAGATATATTTGTTTAATGTCCCTAGACGACTGAAACATCTCCGGTGGTAGAGCAGTTAAAGCATTTGTAGACACATTAAGTATTTGTAAGTCATTTAGGCCCACAAAAGCGCGGTCTGCCACAGAAGATATTCTGTTGTTCTGCACGAACAACTTTTGCAATGCACGTAAACTTGATAATCCATTGTCCGGTAGCGAGCTAATTTCATTATACGACATGTCCAACGTTTCTAAAACTGTGTTACACGATTTTCCGGGAGCGGTCGGGCCATTTCCCCAGTCGGAAAATCCCAAATTCGATATATCTTGTATTCTATTCTGAGTTATATTCAACTCCTTCAAATTGTACAGCGGACAAAATATTTCGGAGGGCAAAACCCAAATGTTATTGTCTCCCAAATCCAGGTGCCTCAAATCTGTGAGTCCACGGAACGAATCTCGATGGAATTCCATGGACATAGCGGACCAATCGGTATTATGTGTTCTTATACTCAAACTTCGCAGGCTACTGAGCGGCGACAGAACAGCTGACGGCACGTATCTTATCTTGCACGATTCAATTCGCATTTCTTTTAAATTATGAAACCGCGAAAGAATCTCCGTACCCTCCTCTTTTCTTCTGCCGACGTCGAGCGAACTTTCGAAGAAGAGAACATCGGTGCAGTGGAGATCGAGCGCGGTTATGCGCTGCGCCTGAGACGCGCTAAGTCCGGCCAGCAGGTCGGTGGCGCCGGCCGCGGTGCGCAGCGAGCACGCCAGCTGGACCCGCGTGGGCTCCCCCGCGCCGCCCGACACGCGCTGCCACTCGCACTCCTGCGGAGCCTCCGCCACTCGACTAGTCAACGACGCGCCGCTGGCACACAAGTGGACCCAGCTCCACAGCGCGTAACACACCGTAAATAATTCCAACGATAACATTTTGACGTTTCACTTTGCGATTGTCACTAATCAATTTATCACAGTTTGAAATAAAATCCACTCGCACATAGCTACATAGTCCAGGTGTACTCGGAAAAGTTTACAAATTTCCCGTCAAACTTGTTTCGAACGCATAACGACCGAAGTGCGCCGTGAGGAGCGCTACAACACCGCTCCGATCGAGGCTCGCGAGGCGACTGAGTGCCGGCGTGCGTGCAGGTTGAGCGACCGGCCGGCTCCCCGCGCGGACTCCTCCCCCGACAGGGACGGACGATATCGCCGTCTCGGGAAACTTAAAAGTTCACAACGGCAACAAGTTGCTCGCCGCAAGATTGGCATGAACAGAAGCGCACTTCGCGAGCTTTGAGAACGTGGCTGCTTACTTTGTTTGTTTTCTCATAATAACAAAGCATCCAGTTGTGTGTGATGGAATTATTGATAGCATAGCGCGTACTGATCGCATTTTTAATGGTTTTTGTATACAAAGTTATGCTACATAATTTACATTGACATTCACCTTGATTCATTAATAAAAAACTTCGCGCATGAATTATTACTATAATACCTATTATAGGTTCTATAGGTACAGTCTAACAATATTAAATTCTTATGAATTAAAGCACAATTATACAATTACTCGGACAGTGTACGACTGTACACATCAGCAATTTATGTCTAATCGATAAAAAACGCTATTTATAATCACGGGAAAATAGTAAAATTAATATGCAGTGTACGCGTAGGGACGTAGAAATGCACGTGTGAAATGGTGATTCTCCAGATAATTGTATAACGAGTTCTGAGAATATACCTGCACGTCCTTTGTTATCTGTTATCTTGTTCCTGATAATGGAATCACCAGAATGTTCTGCTATGACATCATTTTAACAAATTGCTCACTATTGTGTACTAATGACTAAGTTTTAAAGGATTTGGCATGGGTGTGACAGAAGTTTTTCTATTTTAACACTTTGATAAGAGTACCGTAGATAGCAAATGGTAAGATACCTACGTGTGAATTGATTCTTTTCTATGTCGAAATTTAAATGAAAATCCACAATCAAATAATCTATAGGTTTTTTAATTAATAATGCCTCCCAACCGATTGAAACCGGGCCAGCTACGCAGGAGTAATTTTATAGTGGCCAAGTGTGTGCGCAATACACAAAAGCACTCTCTCTTCCTTTACTCTCGTAGCCCAGTGGGACGGAAAACCGACACGACCGGTCCGGTTTCAATGAAACTGGCCACCGTCACCGAAATCGGTGTGGGAGGCATCATTATTAATTATTATATTCATAACCTCTAGAATATGATTTCCTCTTACAAATTAATAAAATTCAATCAATATTTAACTTAACTTACTCACGACAGCAAGAGAACTCTAAACTCACTCAGAAAATCAGAAAACAAAAATCTCAATCAGATAGTTTATACTGAAAATATAAATAATGGCCGCGTTTTTCGAACACAATAAGTAGAGTTCGAGTGCGCTTGAGGTTATACTGAAAGCGGTGTATTTAAAAGGGCTACTCGGCACGGCACAAACGAAATTGGCCAAACTTAACAGATCTGATCGAGGGCTCTCGGATGTGAATGGAGAAATGCCAAAACAAAAGATTCCTGTTATTTGGAATTAAATCGGCATTCTGTAATATGTAGAGAATAGAGGGTAGAGACCGTTGAAGTAATATGCTAAGTAGGAAGTAAATTGGGTTTTTAACTGTTATTTATCATATTTTCTAATTATACTAACACGTCAATCGTTTGTTTAAATATCATGCCTTCTATTAGAATGAGATAGATAACAATATTATGATGTATATTAAACGATTTACTTTAACAGGCGTCTTATACAAATATCTTAGAACGCAATATGCTCTACATATTAATAAATATGTAGCTGTTGTGTTTATATCCTAAAACGGACAATATTATTATTATTTCAAGCTAAGCTACTCGTTTTCAAACCTCGTAATTTATTAAACTCTATTTTCCTGATTTATGTTAATTTGTGCCAAATAACTCTGGGATAGTGTTAAATATATTTTAACCTTTTGCAACTCTAGAATAAGGCTAACTCTGGGTTCTTAATTTAACCCAGACTGGTGCAATTATTATTTCATTTCACATTAAATTGCATTCTTATTTTCAACCGGCTGCGCTTGAATAAGTCGATGCACAGTTCTTGAAACTATAAGTAGCGCCATCTAGTTTTTGATCTGTGAATTAAAAGCTCTACTTCGATCCTCTTCAATAATTTATTTATTTTTTGATTTGTATAGATTTATAAGATTCATATCATATTAAATATTTATTGAGAAATTAACACCTAACTTTGTATATAAGAGTGTAAAATATTTAATATTATGTACCTACCTATAGATAGTAATACCATTCTTGTTACATATAACTTTTGTGTAAATGTTATAGATTTCTTTTCAATAAATTATAATCTCTGTGGCTAAGTTGATGCCGTGTAAACGCTATTATCGGAAGTCATGAATTTGAATCCTGCCGAGGGAACAAAACGTGTATAGCGTTCCTGGGAACGAGTATTAAAAAAGTATTTATTATAATAAAATCTTAAGATCTATGTAATAAAAAGCATTAAATATATGTTTCGTTGTCTGGTACCTGTACACAAGAACGGCCTGGCCTGCCGGCCTATATAAAGGGCCTGATTAACGTGGTGTGAAGCGTCCATGGAATTTATAATAATATTTATACGAGGTGTAAAATAACTTAGTGATAATACTTTAGGGTGTGTATAATATGCCTGCTATGTATATGCTGTGAAAATACCCGCGCTGAAAAACTTACTTTTGACTTTCATGTTTCTATAAGAAATGCCCCAAGTTGGGGCCTGCCCCAACAATTTCAAAGTAAACTCTACCTACATATATGGGACCCATACACAGCCAAAAGTAGCTACCTATTATAACTCTATATTACAGCCTGTATTATAAAGAACAAAACAATAACACATACAGTAGGTCGAGACATCACATGTTACAAACAGTGGAAATAGCACATGATATCAGGTGTCCGCCCTCCCGTTGAGGAAGTACTAAATCATATGGAACAGTTTATGTTAACGATGCACCAGCTTGACCCTCTGTATTTATTGCAGAAATCATCATCATGATCATCGCTACTAAAACATAACATCATAACTCATAATCCTTTTTACTACACATAATAAATTTAAGATTTTTATCATATCAAACACATCCATGACCTTTTGTCCCTTTGGCGGAATTCGAACCCACGACCTCGAGCACCGATGTGCTCAACCACTGAGCTACGGTCATCAAAATGGCTGAGTAGTGGGACAATATAAAAGATAGAGAAGCGCCTTTTATATTATATTTGTTATTTTGTACATATATAGTTGTTCATACTCGTAAGTCAAATTTATTCTTACTCGTAACGTAAATTTTGCTAATATTTTAAAAGTGAAATAATTAAAATATTTATATTGCATTGATACATATTAATCTGTTCAGCGCCCGCGTAATTTACCAGTGAATAGTGACTGACAGTGTTATCGCGTGTTTTTTGCATGACGTTTAAAGTACCTTCTCGGCCACAAAGTAGTAAGTAGTAATAATAAAACTCGGCTATCAGCATCAATTCTGGAATAAAATAAATAACCTTCTAATACCCTTAGACCAAATAACGGAATAAAGACAGAAACAACAAACTGAAGCTGGTTTTTATTTGCGCGTAGTAATTTGACATAGTATGTTTTGGCTACGTTATGTGAAAAAGCTTCACGTTACCAGAACGTTCTGGTAATGTGAAGCTTTTTCACATAACGTAGCCAAAACATACATAGACGTCAAACTACTATTACTAAGACGTTACTAGGCTACATAATATGAAAAAGCTTTACATTACCAGATAAGGCGTAGTTTTGTTACATATGTGTGTAACACCGTGTAAATTTATTATAATAAGTAACTTAGTATAGTTTAAAGCTATTCCGTATTCATTCCCTACTGTGGTAGAATCACTATTTATCGCTTACGAATGGAATTTGACATAAGCTTCGCTAAATGACGAGCGAATTCTTGTGTCAAAATCAAAATCAAAATCAAAACATTTTATTTCCATATAGGTTATTAAATAACACTTATAGAATTGTCCTGCATGATGCCTACCACCGGTTCGGAAACTAGCCCGGCGAGAAGAACCGGCGTAAGAAACTCGCGCGGGGCCATCTTTTAGCAAAAAGATTGGAAAATTGTTCTTTTTCTTTTTAAATATAATATAATATTATACAATATACATAACAATGTTATGACTTAAAACTAAAATTATAAAAACAAAGTGTACAAAGTTGTAACCTAGCATAGAGGCACCTTATTCCCAGGGTGTGCAATCATCAATGAAATCATTAACCTTATAATAACCTTTAGCACACAAACGTTCTTTAACTAATTTTTTAAATTTATTTATAGAAAGATTTTGAACGTTTTCTGGGATTCTATTGTATAGGCGTATACATTGACCTTTAAAAGATTTACCTACCTTGCCAAGTCTAATCACTGGTATATCTAATTTGTGCTTATTTCTAGTGTTTATACAATGGTTGTCGCTTTTTTTTCTGAAATCATTTATATTCTTTTTTACATACAACACATTGTCCAAAATGTATTGAGATGCGACGGTCAGAATACTTATTTCTTTAAACTCTTTGTCATTTAGCGAAGCTTATGTCAAATCCCATACATTTTGTTTTCGAACTTCGTAAGCGATAAATAGGGATGGCATCTTGAATCGGGGCCCAGAACTGTATCTTCACTTTTTATTTGGTCTGAGCTGATACCTCGATAATTAAGATATCAAGCATATTTAACAACATTTATTCACATTTCAGTCAACAAACACAGCGATAAATAAAGACATAAAACATTATCTAAAGAGATAATATTGTAGAGGCTTTTAAAATAATACATTTGATGTTGCATACATCTCTAGAGAGTGGAGAGGTTTACATATTATTATCTTTTAATATATGAAACAATAATATTAAACTGATAATCGTACCTTCTAAGTCCTGATTTCACCAACGTTTGTTAGTGTTAACAGCTTGTTTAAATACCATGCCTTCTCTTATTGACAGGAAATATGAAAGGGATAACATTATTAATTTTAATATGTTGGTGTGGTGAAATTGTTACTTAACCTTACCATTTTACGAGTAAGAAATAAAATGTATATCAAGTTACGATAAACAAATGCTTATTTACCTACACATAATACTTATGTACATTTATGTAAGATTTATTAATCAAAGACATCTATATGATAGTAGATTAACGCCCGGTTTCTGAAAGGCTGATCAAATTGATCAATTGGTCAAATCAGTTAATCTGAACGCTGATTGGTGAACATCACTTCGCAGTCACTGTTTTCACCAATAAGCGTAATTGATCAATTTGATCAGCCTTTCGGAAACCGGGCGCTAGTGTAGGCATCCAGAAATACTTTTTAAGTCTAGGTTTTTTTTAGTTTACAAAGCATTGATGTATATTACTAATGATATAGAACTTGTGGATTATATTTATATAATATATAATGTGGAAGGGAGAGTTAAAGAACTCTCCCTTCCACATAATATACTATGATTAGGTAGGTAATAAATATTTTTTAGTATGTGTGTGTCCGCGCGTATTGTATGTCTGTAAAACTTTAATTTCTGACTTAAATGTGTAGCCAGATGCTTTACTCTCCAAACTCGTCAGCTTTATAATATTAGTATAGATTATCGCCTCCGTGATCCAGTGGTTTTGGCCTTGGTTCTTGACTCCAAAATCGTAAAAGTCTATGAAAAATGAAAATCAAACTGCATTTACAACACGCCGCAACCGCATCGCAGCTACGAGAGACAACGCAACCGCAACAATATTTCGACAGCAGTACAACGCAACAGCATGAAGACGCAGCGAAACAGGGCCCTGATTACCTAACTCCGGTCGCTTTCCCGTCTCTCGAGATCAACTATCATTGTGACGTTAAATCTTTTTAAAACACGATTTAAAAAGTTAATATGTCATAATTTTGACGTATTTACTTTTTAAATCGTGTTTTAAAAAGTTTAAACGTCGCAATGACAGCTGATCTCGAGACACGGGAAAGCGACCGAAGTTAGGTAATCGGGGCCCTGGTCCATGTGCAGTAAAGCACCTGCTTTACTCTCCAAACTGATGTGATTTTGATTCTGATTCGATCGTGCCGCGTACTCTATATATAAATTGAAATGTATTTATTTTGATTTTCAGTCGATTGATATGGTCGAAAGTACAAATAGTTAGTTACTAAAGATTTTTATATCCTAGTTAGTTCCAAATAAATCCACCAAATAAAACACCAAAATCCGTTGAGATCGAACTGATTCGATATTCGATTGCATCGGGAGCAAGCCTGCTGAACAATACCAATGCTTATGATCCAAACATCTTTAATTTCAAACTTTGTTGTTGCAATTAGCAATGGCGACTTGACTCTCAATCTCTTGTCTGTAAGTTTAAAACTAAAAACTAAAAGTACAGTTTAATTTTTAAAATAGATTTCCCACACGTCTATTTTACCGGTAACCGTTAAGAGTCAGTGAAAAGTTTATAATGTTTTTACTGCACACATCCTGTATCTTTGTTATTCCAATGATTGAGGATAGAATAAAGATTTCCGGAAGCGTCGGGCACCGCGTGTGATATTTTTTCCTTTTAAGGGTTCCGTGCGACGTACCGAGAATCCCGCTATCGTATATTTATTACTAGTGCCCGCGACTTCGTTCGCGTGGTTTTTGGGTGACCGTTTATGCAGCGCACGCAACGAAAGTCCCCAAATGTGAATAATTTTCCCCGTTTTTGCAACATTTCTCACTGACGCTTCGTTCCTATTGGTCGCAGCATAATGTTATATAGCCTAAAGCCTTCCTCTATAAATGGACTATCCAACAAAACAATATTTTTTTCAAATCGGACCAGTAGTTCCTGAGATTAGCGCGTTTAAACAAACAAACTCGTCAGCTTTATAATATTAGTATAGACGCCTCCGTGATCCAGTGGTCTGCATTTACAACACGACGCAAACGCATCGCAGCTACGAGAGACAACGCAACTGCAACGATATTTCGACAACAGCACAACGCAACAGCATGAAGACGCAGCGACACCGGTCCATGTGGAAAGCCTGTCTAATGTCGCATATTTTGAAACAAAGGAATCTAAACCTTAAGCGTTTCATATAAGAATCAATGTCAAGTAGTACAAGTAAAGGAAATGTGCAAAAACCGTGCATTTACACTTGCATCACAGTAAATTGCGGGTACGCAACCCTCGACGCGTGACCGGGTCGTACTTGGCCGATTTTTTTCTTTTTTAACGACTGCGAGCTATGAATCAGCGGAACAATAACATTTGTTACATCAATCATCGCGCGTATGCCTTTTACAGCCAAAATAAATATTTTTTCAATATCACTTTTGAAATTTTCAGTTCGTATCGTTTTATAGTGATTCCGCTTATTGGAATATATTGCTTCCTTGCTCTTAAATCTAGCTGTGTGTTCTGATTTTCCTGCTTTCTGATGTTAAAATTTGCTTTTTAAACTAATAACACTGAAATTCAATATGTAAAATAAATTAGTGATAATACTTTGGGGTGTGTATGTGTCTCCTGTGTATGATAAAGTCCCAGCGCTGAAAGACTTACTTTTAAAGACTTTCATGTTTGTATAAGAAATGCCCCAACATCATACATTTTCCCATACAATAATAAAAAAAACTCTATATACGGGACCTATACACACCCTTAAGTAATATCACTAATTAATAATATAGAAGTAAAAAATATGTTCAGGTCAAATAGCTCCAATTTAACCTAAACGTTAGTAAAATATGAAATTCGACGAATTTAATATTCGTATTTCTTTAAGCCATGGTAGAGAGTGTGGAGACATTTGAACTGCCAGATTTATTGTACGCTACTGTTTCTTTGTTTACATTAGCTTAAATTTCACCTGAACAGTGTAATTGTGTAGCTAACATTCTTCCAGATTAAGTATTTATTTATTTATTTATTTATTGACTCACCAACAGAACAACATTTGGTACATTAATAAAATAATAAAACAAAAAGGGCTTATAGATAAAATGAGTCCTAATGATAGGTGAAGTACTTACAACATGCGTTTGCGACAATGAATATGAAATATGGGATATGTGATAACATGGATGATAATAATTATGATGATAACAAAATAATAAGGTTTCTTCTTACAAACCGAAAAAAATTTAATAAAAATAATTTAAATATCAAACAAACATTATGGAATATTCCAGATCATCATTAACATGACAATGAATCATAACAGTCAATATTGATTCATAGGGTATAAATAGTAATCAATTTTAATATCGTTTTCCCGTGCCGTGGAGAATCGTTTAAAATGTACAACATATGACTTTGATCGGCATGGCCAACCACATTAAACCGCCAACTGTTCTTGCCCTTGCGAATCTATTATCCGACGATAAATAGGGATCTATTGTGTAAAAAACCGAAGCGACACATCCCTAAGGGCCCATAGATATCCGCCGTCAAAATATTTAGTGTCATGTGGTAGCATTAGTCCGCATTGTTGCCGAGTGCATTATAGCCAAATGTGCGATGTGGTCATGCATTTTTGAAACCAGAAGTTAATGGTTTCTATGTATTGGTACAATCAGCATCGCATTGATCTGTAAAGACATGCCAATGACGAATGTTCAGTAATTTTTACCTTTAGCGCTCCGTAAACTCTGTTCAAAATTAGAAAAAAAAGTGAAGAAAATATTACGATAAGTGCGTCTTTAATTTCAAATACCTCGAGTATTTTCAATGAAATAAAGACGTGACTGACTGTTTACAAACTCGACTGACGTCGCAGTCGAGTTTGTAAACTCTATCAAGACGTATCATAATATGTTCTTCACTTTTTTAAAATACTAATGATAGTATGCAATATGCATATTATGTGTTATCATTTATCAATATTGTCGAAAAAAATTTTATACCAATGAAGAAAGTTGACTGAATTTAAACCAATGAAAATTGTATAACTAGTAGGTATACAATTTTTATACTTAATTTGTATAAGAAAATTGTATATCTAGTAGGTATACAATTTGTATACCTAATTTGTATATGAATAAATCTTGCGAGTTACATTTGACCTACTTACTAGTTACTACCCAGTGTATGATTGAAATAAAAAAATGTGCATAATAAGTGATGTGACAATTCAATATTTTATTTTGATGCTCCGCAGACCGCAAAATCACCACTTGACCACACACACCATTGAGTTTAAGCGAATATAAATTATCTTCACATGTACTTTGACTACTTTGTCTGACGACAGTAGGTACACATCGAGGGTCTAATGCGCATTATAAAAAATATCTCGATTTTCCTTATTGTTTTTAATCATAATTATCGGTCATAGTGGAGTTTGTCCGGAACGAATCATTTAGGAGTTGTATAGCCAATAAATCTATGTTTAAAAACGTGGGAGGTTGTAATATTGCATTGTCAATGCCTATGGCTAGTGATGCTATATGTTTGTATAAATTAGTAAAAGCTGGTCTAGATGTAAGAAATTGTTTATAAGTATTTGATTTTGTAGCCCTATGAGGACGACATGGTCGCTTCTTTTTGTGAACCAAGTCCTTAGTAAAGATTTTTTAAGAAATGATCGGTCAACACTATTCTAATTATGTCTACATACTAATTATAACGCAATTATCAAATTGGCTTCAAATAATAACTAGGTAAACAACAATTCCAAACTTCCAAACTATCATTACACTTCCAAACAAGCCGCTTACTTTTAAACTAATTAAATGATTAATTAAGAATAATAAAGCATTCTATATTTAATTAGAGTTGGTTAGTGCTATAATTGTATACTTTGAAGCCAATTAAGGAATACATTGTAGTGTTTTTTGGAATTACGCTTGTTAATGCAACCGAAAGGCGTGAAGAAATTAGTGTGGTCAGTAGCCCAATTCTCTTGGCTATTTTCGATATTATAATCTCGGTGTTTCATTCACAATAAGTGAAATACTGTATAACGTGCGAGCGCAAGTAGTAGGAAAAATATTTGCAAACATTTGTAAATCATAACGATTTTGGAGAAGAAATTTAAAATATTTCAGAACAATAATTAATTGTTCTTCGTTTAAAAAATCTTATTTATGCTGTGCTTAATTTTTTTTTGTCATTAATTCAATTAGTTCGTAGTCATTATGGTTTACCGCTCCAATAAAATAAAAAAAACTGGCATGTGTGTACAGTGGCCCATTTGTATAAAACAATCTCAAACCCAACATCACTTGAGAATCTATAAATGACAGATAAAAAAACGTTTCGTTTCACTTTTAAAAGTGAACAACTTTATTAATGTTACATAGTACTTTAATGTCTTTTCTTTTTATACCGTTATATTCATATTATTGATTACACAGAAAAACATGAAAATAATCTTTATTTTTACGTTTTAAAAAGGAAAGAAATTAAATTATGTACATGAGTAAAGTTCTTCATTTATAAAAGTTAAACGAAACGTTTTTTTTTATCTGTTAAATAGCTTTTCGAGTGAGGTTGGGGTTGAGATTGTTTTATTTATATGGGCCTTAGGCTGCGTATCCACCAGAGCTGTGCTTTGCTGTGTTGTGAGGAATGTGTTTTTCAGAAAAAATTGAGTCGCATAAAAAC
The DNA here is from genome assembly GCA_905187575.2 of Celastrina argiolus. Taxonomy (NCBI): domain Eukaryota; kingdom Metazoa; phylum Arthropoda; class Insecta; order Lepidoptera; family Lycaenidae; genus Celastrina; species Celastrina argiolus. Next base: position 12,749,625 of record LR994589.1, read on the forward strand.
ACATTCCTCGCTACACTGCGACTGCACAGCTCTGGTGGATAAGCAGCCTTACACCTATGGTCCTTCGGGACGTGTAAACAACGTAGCTACTTTCACAGTAGGGTTCAGAACCGGGAAATCCCGGTACCGAAAATCCCGGGATTTCCCGGTTCTTTGACTACTGTTATAGAACCGGTTCTCAACTCAAAAGAACCGGGATTTTCGGTATTTTCGGGATTTTTTTTACCTTAACAAAAAATAAACGCAACGGGCTTAGAAAAGTACTTTTGTATTTAAATTACACATTGTGGCATGTCAAGTTAAAGGATAATATATTTATTGCTATACAATGATTAAAATATCGTTATACGTTCACTTCCATTAAAGTTTTACATAGATATAAACAATTTTTATAAACATGAGTAATATTATATTACTAGCTTGGGTCGCGGCTTCGGGCGTGTCGAATTATTGTATTCGTAGCAAAAAGTTTTTTCCAAATAACACTACAGCTGCAATGTGGTTTAGATAATGTTATAGCTAAAAACATATTATGAGTATCATTATAATTTAACCAATGCATATAAAAACTTAATAAATTGTATACTTTTTACACCTTCGGTTACATTATTGGAGTTTTAGTAAGGTTCCCTTTTTTTAATATAATAAAGCCTGTGTTCACCGTTGATGTGTAAATTTCCGACGGCGAAAAACGCATTCAAATTTTAACTTAAGTTACGATGTTATTCAAAATATTCTTAACTGCCTTCACAATCTCAACATATTAAAATAAATCTAGGGGAAATGTCTGCTCATTAAATATATATTTAAGTCAAAATCAAGATTTGGGGTCTATAAAGGCCATAGAACCTAAAAATAATAATTATGAAAAAAGTACTGTCTGTCTGTCAGTCCGTATGTTAGTCCGTACTCCGTACTGAATGGACTAAAATTAAATTTAGCAGGCCGATAGCTTTGAACCTAAAGGGTAATGTAGGATATTATTATCTACTTATTTGATGGTATTTCGGTGAAAATACTCGACGTATTTAAATGAAACTCGGCACAAAGGTAGATTGGACCATGAAATTAATAACAGGATTTTTTTTGTTGGGAAACAAAAGGGTCCCAAGGGATCATACTTATAAAAGCTGTATTTTTGAAGTTGCTCATAAAACAAAAATAAATTATGATTATTTGTATCATCGTATTTATCTGTATTCTGATTTCTTTTAAAATATAACAATTTAAATAAATAATATAATCTTTTTGCTACTACTTATAAATAAAAATCGCAAAAACCAATTTTATAAAATATCTTTGAACTATGAATTTTTGTTGAATCAATTTATCTGTTGGATAAAGTTGTTAAGATTTTTGGAAGATCCATCTTTTTAGCCAGTAAAACTCACTTCGATATTACATTAAACATACAAACTCATAACCATTGTATAGCAAATTAAAGTATCATACTTTAACTTGACATGCCAAAATGTGTGATTTATTTATAAAAAGTAGTTTTCGAAGCCATTGTATTTGTTTTTAGTCAAGTAAGAAAAAAATCACGAAAATACCGAAAATCCCGGGAAATCCCGGGAATTCCCGGTTCTGACTAGTGCCGGTACCGAAAATCCCGGTTCCTAAAAATATACCGGTTCTCGATACCCTATTTCACAGTGAACTCTATACACATTACACATCTATACATATAATAAATCTGTAGAGGAGTCGTGTCTGTACATTGAAGATATTTGAGAAAAATTAATATAGGGGACCTTTATTTACGCAATAGTACCCAAAACTATGATTTTTGAAATTTTTGTCTGTTTGTCTGTTTGTCTGTGGGTTTGTGCACGCTAATCTCAGAAACGGCTTATCCAATTAAGATGTACTTTTCAGTGATATATTGCGGCAAGTTTCATTTAACATTTAGTGTTTGTTTTATGTAAATCGGTTCATAAATAAAAAAGTTATGACAATTTAAAAAGATCATGTCGTACTTGCTGGACGTTTGTAGGAATCGCGCCGGGCCCGGGAGCCGCGCGCCGGCGCCGCTTCAAATTTTATTCGCAGCAAACGCACCGCGGCTGCGGGGGCCGGCAGGGGTGACTTTATATTTGTTAGTTGTTATATAAGCTGGGGACAATCTAAGTTTTTTTTTTGAGTTTCTTTATTACGAAAGTTATTTGTATAAAATCAGTTAGTACTTTTACTGTAAAGTCCTCTGTGACAAGTAGGTACTGTATGTACATATTTATTAGTTAGAAATGTAATATAAATAAATAAATAAAAACCGGCCAAGTGCGAGTTGGCCTTGCGCACCGAGAGCTCCATACAAACCTGATTGACATATTGAGACCTGAGTATTTGATATAAGTTTCAATTAAATACATTCATGACAAAACGGTAATAAGTTTTAAAAAATCTAAATATTTTTATTACCTATCTATATAATGTAACTAAAAACGTAATATGGTTTTAGACGTTGCTTGGTTTCAAATTTTATGATTTTAAGTTCACGGAAAGTACCCTTTAGGTTTTGATTCCCTTGCGAGTGTCTAAAATGACGAAATTTAGCGACTTATGCGACTGTAGCTTTTGATTGCATTGGCTAAAAAGTCTGATTTTTTCACTACTTCAAGAAACAGTAGATCCTGAGTATTTTATATAATTTTCATCTTAATTATACCTTTACGCGTTTCTGAGTAAAAGGGCCTTGACAGACAGACGGACATGGAAGTGTGTAATATGTGTGTGGATATTATGTATTTCGTTTTTTCCTTTTGAGGTACGGAACCTTAAAAACAGTTCTAAGATTTTTTTTAATATATTGCTCTTTTTCTTTGTTTTTTCTATTTTATAAGTTAGACGTTAAAACATCTTGATAGTTACTAAACAGTGTTACAGGGGAAAACTGTTAATTCTACCTTTTGTTAAATTCTAACCATTTACGGCCTGCCCTGGATATGTGTTAACAGTGTGATTATTATAGGTTTTTTTTGCCAAATATTATAATAATGATAAAATATTCTCTTATAAAAATCTATCTTACAAGAGATAGCGAGATGCAGAACCATAATAGCTACATCTATACGCCAACTGCAATTATAACAAAGTTGAGTACCTACATTTATAAAATACGTTATCCGAGAATCGATTTTCGTATTATTAATTAAGAAAATCGAAATTCGGTCCTCAGCGTGTTATAACTAGCTGTGCCCGCGACTTCGTTCGCGTGGTGTTTGATTGACTTAACCGAAAACCCGAAAAATGAATTGTTTGTTTGTTTAAACGCGCTAATCTCAGGAACTATTGGTCCGATTTGAAAAAATATTTTTGTTGGATAGTCCATTTATAGAGGAAGGCTTTAGGCTATAATATAACATTACGCTGCGACCAATACCAGTCGGGCGTCGTCGTCGCCCGACGCCGCGACGCGATGCCGACGCTGCGACGCGATGCCGACGCCGCGACGCGACACCAACACCCGACGCCGACGCCCGACGCCGCGACGCCGACGCGCGACGCCGCGACACCGACGCCGCGACTCGCAACGTCGAGACGCCGACGCCCGACGTCGAGACGCTGACGTCCGACGTCGCGACGCCGACGCCCGACGCCCGATATCCGCGAACAAACATATATATACGGTTGAATTGAGAAACCTCCTCCTTTTTTGAAAGTCGGTTAAAATACTGTTTCTATTGCATCGCGTCGCTGTGTACTGTGTAAGTAGATAAGCGATCGCCCCGCGCGTCCCGCACACCCCGCAGTCTACACGCGTCGAAATTCGTTCGACTAACTTCAAATTTATCGTCACTACTCGGCTCCTATGTGTCTCAGCGTTATGTTTTATATCCTATAACCTGCTCAGGAGTATGGACTACAATCGTACTAAGTTTGGTTGAAATCCCTTCAGTAGTTTTTGTTCCATGCGTGCACATACAGACAGACAGACAAAAAATTTATTGATTGCATTTTTGGTATCAGTGTCGATCTCCAATAAGAATTTTGAAAAAATATTCAATGTACAGAATTGACCTCTCTAGAGTTTTATTATAAGTATAGATGTATAATATGTAGCATTCTATAATATTTTAGTTCTTATTCCGTCCGTTCAAATTCATACAGCCTACTACTACTGTACATTTTTATAGTCTTCTTTGTCCAAATGATGTATTCTATAACTATCATAATATATAGAATTTTTATTAACATATATTGTGTTTACAGTTAAACTAAAAAAGTTATGTCAATACCTATAAGTTAGATTTATGTTTTATCGATATTTATATTTCTTAGTTTTTATGTTAGGTACAACTTAGGTTTGTTTTCTTTCTTTTGGACTTTCTATATTTTGCTACTTTTCTGTATAAAATCAGTTTGTCTGTATAAAAACAGCCATGTGATTTGTAATCATTACATACATGTTTGTTTGCGTAGGTTATTAATAAATAAAAAAACCGGGCAAGTGCGAGTCGGACTTGCGCACTGTGAAGACTGCAGTATTTTGCGGCGCGCTGACTTAATACCATTGTCTCCACACCAGCGCAGCGTCGGCGTGGAATCGATCATCGTCTGCAGTCGCTGCGGCGCAAAATCCATACAAATCTTAGTAGTTAGTACAGAGATGTTCGTCGTGTATGTGAGCGTACTATCAAGTAGTCCCGTTCGCAATATAGTAATTATACACGGTCATTTGTCAAGCTGGTAGTAGGATAGGAATTGTCAGCATACTATAAAATAGATTTTTAAATACCTAAACGACAGTTTTTATAACCAAAAAATATATTTAAAACAGATTTATTATAACACTGCCCCAAATCACTTTTCCACGCGTACGAAGTCGCGGGCACAGCTAGTCCTTAAATATGACTCACTCATTTATCAGACATTCATTTGTATGTATATATATTACTTGAGAACTTTATTAATTTAAAATTTCAAATGAATATTAAAGGAAAATGTGCACAATTTGATCAAGAGCTTAAGAAATTCGTTAACGCGACACAAAAACGCTTCGCAGATCCCCGAATACTTGACGAAATTCGAATGAATGTAATGCTATTATGATTAGCATTATTTAGGGGAATCCGGTTTCCAGGATAAGCGAATTTCGGCAATACAAAAGCCTTTTTTAAGCATCAAACATGTGGTTTCTAATCGCGTTTGTTACGCCATGTGTTATTAATAGTTGAACGGTTAGTATTGGTGACCACAGAAGAGTAAAAGAGATTAGAATGGCATTGTAGGCGGGGCAGACGCGCCGTACATATGATCAAATGATCATATGTCAGCCGAAACACGTTTTATCGGTCAACAGTCACAATCTTACTGTGACAGCGTACGGAGCTCCATAAAAAGTCGTTAAAAATGCCGTGTTGCGCTGTTTTAACGTGTCGGAAAAGAAGCCAAGTGTGTAGTGTAGCCCGAGAAGGAATTTCTTTCCACCGGTAAGTCCAAAAACTTTAAATTTTATGTGATATTAGTAATTATTTCCATAGCATTATGTAGTTCGTGATCGAAAACGATACATTCGTATTTAGGCGCAAAACTATCCATTGCTGCAATACGTGGGTACCATTTTGTGTAATGTCTTTGCGAGTGAGCAATGTATTGCATTCGCAGCGATTGTTCGCTCGCCGTATGACAGCTTCAATTCTAGGTACTTCGTGCGTATCGATAGTGTTGTACCAAGATGTAAACAATGTCGATCTAAGAAAATTATATTATAAATTAAGCAACTCTCTTTATTGATAATTACCATCATATTATTGTTTATTTAATTTAGCTTTCTATTAAGAAATAAAAGATAATTTCATACGGACATTATTATAATTATATTGTTATATCTGTGATTAATGTATGTTTTTTTTGCCTAGTAAATAAATAAATAGATTATTAAGGACCGATTTTTCCATCCTCAGATAAACAACCAGATAGCGTTTATTCGACGAATAGCAATATTTTGAGTTTTTCAATACTCAGATAGTTGTTAACTGTCTAATAAGACACCTATTAAAGGAATAAAATTATCTGCTGCTTGAAGAGCCTGATAAGGCTTTATTTCCCCGATAAGTTCGTGTCTGCATTTATATTTAACAGTTTCGTCAATTTCTTTGGGTATCAGAATCTAATAAAATTGATGTTTTTGAAGCAATGGACGACTTAGCAATCGAGGAGGTACCTGAATTCCTCAATTATTTACATCTGTCTGGTAGAAAACCCCGACCAGCTAGTATTTTCAACAGTACCTTATGCCTAATAGTAGTAGTGATGATTGTAACTAGCACAAGGAATATTTTGAGTCACTGACAAGCTAGTTTCTTACAAATCACATTATACTAATAATATCTATGGACGTTGTGAACACCACTTCAATCTGGCCCTGTGCTAAGCATACAAAGAACTTTACGAACGATAACGGAAATATATTTAATACTTTTTATACGATACACAAATTATTTTTATTAGATTATACACACATTTAATACACATCAATGACCCAGGAACATTGAAAACTTTTGTTCCCTCGGTGGGTTTTCAATGTCCAACCTCTCGGTTGAGCACCAATGCAGTCGACTATTACACTATGGAGGCAGCGTAGTGGTTGAGTGCATTGGTGCTCAAGTATTGACGTTGAATAAGCTATTACTAACAAGTAACAAATATAAAACAACATATAATGTAACTCTTTAATATTTAATTAATAGGATTTCTTATTTATAGAATTGATTATCTATACATATAATAAATCTGTAGAGGGGTCATGTCTGTACATTAAGAATATTTAAGTGAAAATTAAAAAAAGGGGGTCTATAAAACCCACAGAACCTAAAAATAACATTTTTGAAAAAAATGTCTGTCTGTCTGTCTATCTGTGTGTGTAAAGTCCATATAAATCTCAGTACAGAGATCTTCGTCGCGTATATGAGCGTACTATCAAGTAGTCCCGTTCGCATAAAAGAAAAAAAAATATTATACATACAGACGAATTGAGAACCTCCTCCTTTTTTTGAAGTCGGCTTATAATACACGGTCATTTTTTGAGCTGGTAGTAGGAATTGTTAGCATTTTCATAGAAAAAATACCTCAAAACATTCACGACAAAAACGGCCATTATTTGACAGTAAACTATTATTATTAAAAATAAATAAAGAAGCATTACTATAAATTAGTGATTTTAAATATCCAAACGACAGTGTTCATAAACTAAAAATGTATTTGAACTGCTGCCCTAAATCACTTTTCCACACGTACGAAGTCGCGGGCACAGCTAGTTATTGAATAAAGAAATCACAGCCATAAACTATGTGCGCTAAACTATTGAAATGTTACTCTTTAAACATTAAGGAGAAACAAAAAACATAATATTATAAAGTTTCACATTTTTATTACAAATAAGATGACATTGTCAGTAACACAGTAATTGTTTGCTGCATTTTGCTCTATTTATATATATTTTGTTCTTTCCTCATATCATAATTCTCAAGACATAACATCTTTTATGCTCCTTTTCTAGAAAATAATGCCATCTTTGCTATTGTAGTTTTATCAGCTGTCCATCAACTCTGAATCTGCAAAAAAATTATAATTAGATGTATCAGTAATTTCCGGTATAAAATGGCAAACCAAAAAGATATTAATCTTTAAATTTCAAGCAATGTTCCAACCTAATTCATGCATTAATACATGAATTTATTTTTGCATATACCTATATTTTGTTTGCAACGAAGAAACCTATATAATAGTTTCGGTTCAATTTTCTTTTTCTCCTTTGAAAAGTAAGCGGTTTTGATTAGCAATATGTTAGATAATAAAATAATAAATACCTTTGGCAATAAAATTCTATACAAGAAAATTACTATTTTGTAGTTTGATATTTTGTCACGAGTTCTATTACAACTAACAAGTTCGGAGTTGGTAAAGTTGCAGAACGTCCTCGCATCCTTTTTTGTTCCAAATGGAACATAGATGTAAATAATAAGGGTTTTATAAAATTATAAAACCCTTATTATTTACATCTATGTTACACAACAAAAATACATAATAATTATTTGTAAGCTTGAATTTTCGAAAGACAATATTGACAACTGACAAGTGACAACTGAAAAAGTTATATCTACCGAACATGTTGCTGTTCTTTTTTAACATATTGAATGCAATAACTGTGCATCTCACTTGCACACAAATAGTGTGAAGTTGTCTGGTTAAATACCACTAATAGCTATTCTGTAGCTATAAGACGATTGAAAAATCGAAAATATTTATTGGCTTGACAACTAGGCAAATAATTTTATTTGTCAGGCTACTATTTGACGATTTATCTGAGTATTGAAAAATCGGCCCTAAGAACAATACATTAGTCGTACGGTACCCTGTCACCCCTCAAAAATTTAACCGAACTATTGCAAAAAATGTGACAATTATTTTATCGATTTCAATTATCGACCTTCGGTCGCCCTAGCGTCTATGAGAAAAGTGCGCGTGTGTAAGTGTACATCTAATGCATTGTTTACGTTAGTGTGACAACCAATTACAAATTAGCGATCTAAGTGCGTGAGGTTTATTTGTGTGCGTAACGCTCGTACGTATTGGGTTATTTCCATGTAGTGGAATTAAGAGCGGCGACACGCGTTCTGATACAAATTTGAAACTATTTCCATTCTAACCTCTTTATCTGTTCTGTGTTGGTGACAAACAAATAACAATGGGGCTTTTATTTCGTGCGTTTTCCATTCCGATTTGTGTTTTACATACCTAGTTTATGTATTTAATTATTATTTGAATAATATTATAAAATAAATTGATAAGAGAGAGAATAAATTCGATCCGATCCAATGTTATCTAAATGTAAACGTAATCTTAAAAATCGAACAATAAAGACCGAAAAATAAATAAGTGTCGACTAAATTGGTTGCATTATGCCGCCCATTTTTCTATACATTTTGCTTTCTATACATTTTACACAGCTTATACACAGCATTATACACAGCTTTCTATACATTTTGATTTAATGGATCGGACGAAGTATACATGTTTATATGTCAGAAGAAATATATATTATTGTTTTATGTAACCCTAATTCAAGATGCCATCGCTTAAATCACTTACCATGTTCGATATCCAAAAAGTATGCTCGAATTCGTATGTTACATAATAATAGCTCCCCTCACCGATTTCGATGTCGGTAGCCGATTTCATTGAAACCAGGCCAGCTACGCAGGAGTTATTTTATAGTGCCCAAGTGTTTGCGCAATTCACAAAGACATTCTCTCTTTCTATAACTCTCATAACCCAGTGGGACGGTAAACCGACACGACTGGCGAGAGAACAGGCGCAGGACCGACTTTTTACATGCCCATCCGACGCATGGATCATCTTTCTTGTCAGACAATCAGGTGATCAGCCTGCATTGTCCTAACCAAACTTGAAAACAATATTTTTTGTTGATACAACGCGGGAATCGAACCCACGACCTCCGGGTCGAGCTCTGAACCACTAGACCACGGAGGCGCACGGAGGAGGTTACATAATGTAATAATAATAATAATAATAATATTTATGGACGCTTCACACCACGTCAATCTGGCCCTGTGCTAAGTATCCGAAGAACTTGTGTTACAGGTACCAGACAACGGAAATATATTTAATACTTGTATAATTTATACTATACACATATTTAAGATTTTTTTTATTATATTATACACAAATTTAATACACATCCATGACCCAGGAACATTGAAAACTTTTTGTTCCCTCGGCGGGATTCGAACCCGCGACCTCTCGTTCGAGCACCGACGCGCTCAACCACTGCGCTACGGAGGTCGTAACAGCGATGGAGTTTCAAGATGACAGAGCCAAGAGCCTACCGAGGTATGCGCAACAGTTGATATCAACAGACTTCGTTTTCGAAACGTTATCGAAAGAGAATTGTTTGAAAATAAATTAAACATTCGACAAACTTCCGAAAAACGTATGTAGTTAATTAATCGTTTCAGTAAAACTAGAAATATTTTTGCAACTACATATTACAGCAATTGTTTTTTTTAACACTGTATTTAGTAACCTCTTATCTTCTATTCAAAGATTTATCTTAAAAATACAACAAAGCTGCAAAAGCAAGACAACTATACAACCCCAATTTTATATGGTCGGATTTAATATTTATGTGGGGGATTTCAATAAATAATTAGGCATAAAAATGTGTAAACAGTGAGCGAAGCCACTGATCCGGTTTTGTCACGGCTAAACTCGCACTAAATATTATTAGTGACGTTAATCACAAAAGAACGAATGATTTATTTTACGTTCTCCAGTCAAAATTTTAAACGTCAACGTATTATGTTTTATGGCGAGTGACCGTTTTTACGTGGAGCACGATTTTAGTCTCATAACGCTTAGGGCTTTTGTATACCTCAAGTTTCTTTTCTTTTATTGTCCTTCGAAAAGATAATTTAGAATTATTTAAAATTGGAATAGACAAAAGAAATCAAATAGAACCGTCATTGATATTTCGTTTCCAAGCAACCTCTAACTTAGGTTAGGTACGGATCTATAATATGATTTGTCTATAGGTACCAAAAATTTGATGAGAGATGAGACGAAAATTTTTAAATTTACTGGTTTTTTTTCTGCTTGTTGCATAAAAGTTTTTTTTTGCGTCATATTACAAATGAATGAAGTACTTAATACATTAAAAATGTTCTGCTTTCTTTTTTTTTCACTTACTCTAGAAATTAACTTTATACGTCAAATTTAAAATGTCCATATTTTTGTTTCTGCTAACTTCACACTCAGAAAATTCGATAATGTTTCCACGGAATTTTCTTTTGCGTATGAAGTCGCGGTACATAATATCATTATTCATATACATTAACTAAATAGTTTTCGCATACATATTACAGGAATTTCAGAATCATCCAAATATTTAGTAACTAAACTCGTATCTTTTGACCTCAATACCATAGAATACATTTCAATTAATTCGTAAATAAACACTCGTATTAGTTACTTCGTAAATAATACTTTAATCCCGCGCCGTGTGTGCACGCCCTTATTCTCACAACGACGATCTTTGTTTCACAATTTTACTATTCGTTTAGTAATGTTCCAACTGTAGTTCAAATTACAACTCAATACCTATAACTCGAAACGTGTAACATGGCGCAATGTCACGCCATGTTGTTACATCACCATAAGGTCCATAAGCTAGCAAGCACTTATGGGGTTAGCAGGAACAATTTCCAACTACGTCAACGTAAAAATGTGGATAGAGCCCCACAATTCCCTTTCTTTTCTGCGTCACCCGTTATCCCGAAAAAGTGCATTGTTGTTACATCACCATAAGCTAGCAAGCACTTGTGGGGTTAGCAGGAACAATTTCCAACTACGTCAACGTAAAAATGTGGATAGAGCCCCACAATTCCCTTTCTTTTCTGCGTCACCCGCTATCCCGAAAAAGTGCATTGTTGTTACATCACCATAAGCTAGCAAGAACTTGTGGGGTTAGCAGGGACAATTTATAACTACGTCAACGTAAAAATGTGGATAGAGCCCCACAATTCCCTTTCTTTTCTGCGTCACCCGCTATCCCGAAAAAATGCATTGTTGTTACATTACTATAATCTAGCAAGCAGTTGTGGGGTTAGCAGGAACAATTGACACCTACGTCAACGTAAAAATGTGGATAGTGCCCTCACAATTCCCATTCTTTACTGCATCACCTGTTTTCCCGAAAAAGTGCATTGTTTTTGTTGTACTGAGCCGCGGAGCCGCGGGCAATTAATGTTATTAATCTTGTAAATGTACCAAAACCAGTGGCCAATTCTTTTGCATATTACTTTGAAAGTTCGTCACGAAACTAGCGCCAATTTGGTTTGATTTTGCGTGTCGATGTTATGGAACTATTCCAATCCAGTCTCACCATCTATCGCTATTGTTATCGAGAAAAGCCCACCACGTGGCGGCATTGGAATCGTATTGGCTTGAATATAGTTTCGAGAATAAGCTCCCAGAATTTAAATCTATATCTATACTAATCTAATATTATAAAGCGGAAAATTTGTTTGTTTGTTTACACGCGCTAATCTCAGAAACTACTGGTCCGATTTGAAAAATCCTTTTTTTGATTGATAGTCCATTTTTAGAGGAAGGTAGGAGCAATCAGTAAGAAATGTTTCAAAAACGGGGAAAATATTCACATTTGAGGACTTTCGTTGCGTGCGCTGCATAAACGATTTAAGTTACTCAAAAAATATGTATGATAAAATTATTACTTTTTAACAATCATAATAACAAATACCAACAACGTGAGCAATCAAAAGATAATCGCGATAGTGTTTCCGACAACCACGCGAACCAAGTCGCGGGCACAGCTAGTTTTCCATTAATTTATAGTTCATTTAGACGTATCCAATGACGGTGTCCAACAAATAGTTAATTGAAATCCTGCAAATAATTTTAACATAAAATCATTGTTGACATACTTAATGAATATATTAATTAAACCGATTTGTCACGCAAATAATAATAATTATAATCACATATGAGTAGGGATGCCTGCCCACGGCCACGTTTAGGAAAGTCTTGTAGGTGAAACGTGCACTTTCTACAAAGACATCACAAAATGGGTCATATTTGTGAGGTGGAACAATATGCAGAAAAATCGGTGGAGAATCGGCGTACAAAAAGTCGGCCGTGGGTGGGACTACTGTTATACTACTATAATACTAATAATACATTAGTATTTTAGTATTATTAGTATTAACTAATAATACTAATACTGATAATACTAATACTGATTCAATAAACGTAAGAATATTATATCGAATAGCATATTTTAATAACAGATACAGTACTCACTTACATATAACAGGATATTAATTAAACAAGCTGTTCCCGCGACTTCTTTCGCGTGGTTTTTAAGTGACTTAATCCGTTTATCCTAAAGCCTTCCTCTATATATGGACTATCCAACAAAAAAAGAATTTTTCAAATCGGACCAGTAGTTCCTGTGATTAGCGCGTTTAAACAAACAAACTCTTCCACTTTATGATATTAGAGTATAGATTAGTATAGATATGGTTATAATGAATAAAATAAGACAGATGAATTAAAGGCATTTAATACAGTTTTAATGCAGTCTCGTAATATATTAGTATTGGTATTTATTAGTATACTACCAAGTCTTACAAACGTCAAACCAACGTCAAAATTCAATCGCGTTTTGGTTGGTCCTAAGTACAAAGTCAGTTTCTTTCAAGTGCATTAATTTAGTTTAATTTTAATCTTATATATATAATAAATGAATCGCTGTTCATTAGTGCCACTAAAACTCGAGAACGTCTGAACCGATTCAGCTACTTTTAGTCTTGAAATATTCGTGGAAGTCCAGACAAGGTTTAAACGGTTTGTATATCCAACGGAGTGGGCACGGGTCAGCTAGTTAAATATAAAAGTCTCATGTCATACCAGTCTAAGAATTTTAATAGTCCACCATTTTATTTTTTAAAAGAAAATGGCCGTCAGCGGAACATCGATTGGCCGATAAGAGTGACAAACACGACACATCGGTCCCAAGTCGGTCCCGACTGAACGAATGACGAGTGACGACCATCGAACAAATGAATGACGAATGGTGACCGAGATCGGAAGACCTGATACTATCGAGAACAGTATAAAGACATGACATGGAACACTTTTACATTTGTCGGGTGCCGAATTCGTATTTTGGTACAGTCAATGATGAATAGAATCTGATTCGGGTGTTCTGCTCTGAGGCTCACTTGCGCCAGTCTGAGTTAAGTTATTAAGATAGAGATTTAAATTCAGGAGTAAAATTAGAGTTAAATATTTACACTTTAACCCACAGTGCTCTAGCGCAAGTAAGCCTCGGTAAGGCAAATGTTACTGGCGATTACTGAAACCCTAATTAAAGTTAGAAGCCTTGCTATTCTCAGGCTGTTACGGTCACTGCTTGGCAGCATGACAAGAACAGCATGTGACGCGCGTCGCTTAAATTAACTAAAGTTTTAGTATTCAGGCGTAAGTCTTCTCAATCAATAAATTTTCAATGTAATCTATATTTTATTGTTCTTATTCAATCAACTTAATATGTAGTACCTACTGTCTAGTAGCCTACCTAACCATCAAATGCCTTTTCAACATTAGCCTCTAAGGTAAACGGAATAAACGAGATCCCAAAAATAACCTACTTACACAACGAGACTTCCTTTTGACAAGGAAGGAACAACGTAGGATTGTTCCTACGCACTCGAGTGTTACCATTTGCTCTACTGCATTAAATTTTAATGTCCCGCCTTTGATCTATTTTGTAGTTGGAGATTTCACTCAAAAGCAACGTCTAGAATGTTTTCATAAATATTTAAAGTCCACTGCATTGCGCATTTCGTTTGCGTGTCGTTTCTAGATTCCGACCGCGTGTGCCACTGTTATAACACTAAGCAGATTAGCTCGATGGACTTTTCAACTGTGCTAATTGTTAAGTTATTTATATATAAAACCCTTAAACCACATAAAGATTCCATTAAGATGAGACATTTATTTATTTTATAATTATAATATACAGGCTATAATATTAATGTTACTTTAAGGGCCTGTTTCACCAAGCAATGTTAAAGTTAACGCCATGTTAAATACCAATGAATGCGAAGGCATGGTATTTTAACATGGCGTTAACTTTAACATTGCTTGGTGAAACACGGCCTTAATATATTAGTTACAGGAGCAAAGCGTCAAGCTATATTAGCATGTCTACCGTATGGATATAACATGCTATGTATAAAAAATCAAAGTCAATAAGCACGATGATACCCCGAAATATCTGTCAATACATTTAAAAGAGTTCAATTAAAAATCGTGGCCTGCATTCGATTTGTGTCGGCGACCGCGGCTGAATGGCTCTAATTTTTTATACCTCGTGGGTTCCTTGGGCTTTGTGATACAAAATTAATGATTTTTGGTCAGTGCTGGGTACTGGGTACAATGGGAGCAGTGACAATGGCACCCCGCGGACCGTCGGTAGGCCGCTACCTACCTTTGTGACCAAAACGCTCGTCATGTCGAACGTATTCCATCAAATGATTCTAATTAAAACGAAATGTATCTGCCGGTTATGAGTATTTATTTTTTGAATAAATGGTCTGATTGTGAGAAAATGTGGATGTTTGAAGTCTATTATACGATACGACGACGAATAGCTGCGACTTCGTTCGCGTGGTTTTTGAGTGACTTAAACCGTTTATGCAGCGCACGCAACGAAAGTCCCCAAATGTGAATAATTTTCCCCGTTTTTGCAACATTTCTCACTGACGCTTCACTCCTATGGGTCGCAGCGTAATGTTATATAGCCTAAAGCCTTCCTCTATAAATGGACTATCCAACAAAAAATATTTTTTCAAATCGGACCAGTAGTTTCTGAGATTAGCGCTCACAAACAAACAAACTATTCCGCTTTATAATTATATTAGTATAGATACTAGAATTTAAAGAGTAGAGTAGTCGAATGATGCGAGGTCTAGCAAGATTAAAATACTATTCTTCTTAGTGATACTCTTTTCTTCTTGTCTGACGTTAGAGGAGTCACTTGGCAGATAAGCAGGCGTACTCCCGACACAATCGAATCAAATCAGTTCGATCTCGACTGCTTTTAGTATTTTATTGGGTTTCAAAGTAATCCACTTTGAAACTAACAAGGATAAAGAAAATCGTTAGATCGTATTTTTTTGTACTCACGACCATATCAATCGACTGACAATCTAAATAAACAAACGTCAATTTATTGGGAAGTACGTACGCGACATGATCGAATCTGAATCAAAATCGAATTAGTTTGGAGAGTAAGGCCACGAACAAAATATTGATGGTATAAATATATACAGTGTTTAAATATTTTTATTAGTATCTAAAGGGATGTAGAATAAAGGTCGTTTCATATAAACATAATATTATGTCTGGTCCCACTACATAATACTGTTATATTTTGTAAATAACCCTCTCCAACAATAAACTTAAAGTAACTTTTACTTAATTAGGGTTTTAATAGCCCCAGCGTACGTCGATAAAATTATATCGATATTAGAACCGCATGTATCAAATCGGGAATCGTTTCATCAAACCGTTAAATTTATCGCTCAAAATTCAAATACAATACGCGGACCCGCCGGTGACCACACACCTTCACTATTTACCGAATACGATTGTAAACATGACTGACTTTATAATTTATGACTGACCAATATAATTTCATTAGCTCCGATATGGCTGTTTATAAATCTGACCACAATCGGTGACCGACAATAAATCGGGGGATTATCTTGTCGATCGTGCGATGGGGTCTAAACGGCTAAGCCAGGGGTAATGGTCAGTTATACGAGATGTTGCGTTTGATGGTGTCTGAGCCAACGGTAATTGCTAATGTGGATTCTAAATTCATTGTCCTGTCACCAAAAATGGGCCGCACCCTTTATGTTACATACAATTTAGGATTTTATATAAGTAGAGTAGTGGTAGAGCAACGGCTGATATACCGAAACGATAGTCAAATTAGGGCTGCTTGCGCGATCAGATGAAAATGGGAGTACTTTGAAACGATTTTTCTCAATACTGATGTTATTGGAAAATCACAAAAAAAAATCTTTATAATATTTCCTAGAGGCTTATAGTTTTATTAATTTATATTTTTGTTTTAACATAGCTTAAAACAATATGCAAATTACACACTTTTTACCGTTAGAACCTTTTTCTCTTGATACTATATTAGTGACGAGAGTGTAACATTACTTCAGTATTTTGAGTGAGGCAAGACTCACGGGACTATATTTTTTTGTTTTTGCAAATTTTGTCTCAAAAGTTTTTCTTCATTTACACGGTCGGTGCGATATTCTCACCATACAAATAATCGTTCAATGTCATTGGCGTTATACAAAGGCTTGATCGCTCAAGTCATACTCTGTTCTTGTTCCCCAGGTAAGCTTTTGACATTAATTAAAATATTTTCAGTATTCGGCCTTAGAACTAAGAAAGCTAGATTTGAAACTGTGTGACCTTTTGACAATGAGACATCACTGACTAAGTACACCTTTTAACTTTCTTTGTTTTTAAATTACTAAACGTATTTTAGATAGTATTAATATATCTAGTAATTTAATATAATGCATAGGCTACGCTAGGAAATGTTTTGTTAAAAATGTTTCCAATCTAAAGTTTTCTCACAATACATTGGGTGTCACTTGCCCACTTTTTAAAAAAGTTAATTCGGGGTGCATTTAAGTACTAAATCTTTTAATTTTGTTTATCTTTTATCGCCATGATCGATTGTTCTCCAGTAAGATTCCCAATAAGCTATTCCCGTATAAAGCAAAGTAACGGTCAATATCTGGCAATATAAATGAAAGAGTATCATCTATTGACGAAAGTGGCAGGGGTGTGGCCCGCATGATAAGCAGATGGCCAGCCCCACAAGAGGGGCTTAATTGACAGATTCCTGATATGTAACAAGCTCTATTTATATTAATTAGCAGGTATCTTAATGATTGTGGCGGTACCACTAGCGCCACAATCCTGCATCGCGTTATCGAAATTTTCCAAGTCCGGCGCTATATATTATACGACATCTGAAAACTAGTAGGTACAGTCCCAATTAACGAAAAATTTAAACAAATTAGAAAGGAGTAGAAATAAAATTACATCAGCAAAGCAAAAGTTATTTTAAATAATAAGTATATCAGCAAAATAATAATGGTAGCGTACATAAAAGAACAACATGTTTAAGCCTATAAAACTCCTATTCACGAAATCTATTTGGCATTCCCTTGACGCTCCCAAAAGATATACTGAAATTACCAATTTCGAACGTGCGTGGGCTACGAATTGTCTCTATATTTACCTCTCAGTGATACAGGGGCTGTTGAGCATAATGCTATACAGGTTCGGTTAAATATGTCTCGGGCCGACATGAGTGGTAGAGGAATACGGTGATAAGGCTGCCAAGGTACTAGGCCCCCATACATTGTGTCCAGAAAATCGCGCTAATTTACTGCGAAGCGATACGCACTAGCGTGCACGCGTGATTTGAGGTACTAAGTCACCATAAAAATTTCAAATTTTTTCCATTTTAAAGAATTTAAAAAAGTAGTTAAAGAACGTTTTTGTGCTAAAGATTATTATTATGAGATAACTGATTTTGTAAATGATTGCACACCCTGGGAATAAGGTGGCCAACCATAATGGCTGCTTATATTTATTTACTATATTATGTATCCTAACTTTTATAATATTAATATGTTTAGATTAAGTTACATTGTAAAAAATATATACTTTTAAAAAAGATCAATTTTCCATCTTTTTTCTAAAAGATGTACGCCGTGCGAGGTTCTTACGCCAGTTCTTCTCGGCGGGTTATTGTTGAACGGGTAGTAGTTTGTTTTTCTTGTTGACTTTCCGAAAATAGCTTGTAAAGTTTCATAAAACGTTTTTTATTTTATTTAAATCATGTGCAGAAGCTACTGTGAAGTGTGTGTGAAGCTAGAAGTGCTGTATTACAGGTGTCCGGGTAAGTAAAACCCTTATATTATCTTTTATTTACCTTTACCTACCCCCGTGTGTCTAATGAATTCTTGTTCTTGTACTCTCTAGATTTGACCCATTTCCCCTAGTCCCTTGTCCGATTGAGTTCAAATTTCCCATGAAATATGTGTTGCTTGACAAAGCAATATTATTGATATGGAGCTGATCTAATGCCGGAAATGGAAGGTCATGGGGACTCCGCAATAAAACGACGTAACCCCATCGAGTTTGGACTCGTTTAATTTGGTATATTCTATTTGGAGCAGAATCATAATGGAGACTAAATAGTTTAGTGGAAGTCCTCGTGTAAAATCATCATATTACTATTATTCAAATATTATTTGCAATATTGTAAATTATGTTCGCTTTACATAGTGTTGGTTACAAATGTTACACCTACTTTTCGGACGACATAACTAAATTACCTACGCCAGTAAATTTTTATTACTAAATTCTATTAAACGTTGTATAACAGTGTTGTGGGATTTAACACGGATTTAAGGCCAATAGTGTCCTATCACTTAATAGAGTATGAAGGGGTGTAGAAATGACCAATAAGACACTTACACATGACGTTCACTAGGGGATTACAGGACCTCACTCAAGGACCATAATATGCTTCCCCCACACACGTTTTGAACCGACTTCAAAAAAGGATAAAGTTCTCAATTCGTCGGATTTTTTTAATGTATGTTCACTGATTACTCAAAAACGCCTAGACCGATTAGCAAAATAGTTTTTTTGTATGATAGGGAATACTTTCTAGGTCCTAACTCATAGTAATCAGATCTGATGATTGTATCCTTTAGAAATTGGTGGAATTCGTCAAATTAATAGGCAATTTTAACGTTTTTATTATATTATATACTTTTTAGTTGCTGAAGTCGGTTTTTTAACGAAGTTTCTTTTCTTATTAGAGCGCGTTTATACGCTGTATTATGACCGCGACTGACGTTAACAACAACTTAAGGCTGCCCTCTCACGGCCTGCTTTCTGTAGACCGATTTTGGCGCAGATTGTTACAGCATACAAATATCACCTAGAAGCAGCAGGAACTGGATCAGGAATAATCACTGGAATCGAAGCTCCCTCTGAGGATCGAGCTGGTCTGTAACATGATGGCTCGTAGGGCTCTCGACATTGTCAACTGGAGTAAGAGTGACACTAGACTCATGAAACTCATCTTCCTTCCTTTTTGTGACCTACTTTTTGTAGGACATGTGCGTTCCACTATTGAAATCAGTATGTTCTATTTTTAACCGACTTCCAACAAAAGGAGGAAGTTCTCAATTCGTCTGTATTTTTTTTTTTTCACCTGTCATCTCAGTTCATTGGTAAACGTAGCGAGTGGGCGATTTCGTTGCGAGTGCTGTTCGCCAATGAGCGCTCAGAATGGCTTGTTAACTCAAATGTTAGCCGATCGGCGCGGCGGCGGCTTGATCAGCCTTTCAGAAACCTGTGGTGTGCTTTAGTTTAACTGAGGAGTTAGCTTTAGCATCCCATGGGATATCACTTTCCCGTCTACTCGGTACACGGACGTAGAATTTGTAAGATATTAATAACAAGAAGTTGAGTTGACATAAGGCCGCCATTCCACCGAATCTCAACGCTAGAACAAACTTCACCCTTATTCAATGTTAGATCGGGACAGACATATCGAAAATCGTACACGTGCTTTAAACATCGTCTTAACGTATGTGAAATTAGTTCCAAGTTATTGTTTGTCATAACAATAATTTTTAAAGGTGAAAATTTGTGAGTGTGTGAATGTTTGTTACATTTTCACTCGCACAAGTCATGGGCCAATTGTGATAAAATTTGGCGCGTCGGAAGCTAACTCCTCCCTACTCCCTCGAGTAACACATAGATTACTTTTAATCGGGAAAAAGTACCTATAGTCTTCCCGTGCCGTAGAGCCGCGGGCAGAAGCTAGTACATATTAATAAATAAACTAAATCTTTATTTCAGCACGAAATATAAAATATTAATTATATAAGTTTTCTTGTATACAATGTTATAGGTACTAATTATAAAATATTATAAGTTATAACACATTCTCTCGGCCTGTGTATACTGTATACAGGTAGTAAATTGGTTGGAAAAGAAACCTATTCGTCATCTACTTTCCCCAAAAAAATTCACGGCTCACAGAGTAAAGTGCCGTTTGAATTTAAAAGCACATTCTAAAAACATAAAACAATAAATTAGAAACACTTTAGTAGTTAAACTAATGATTTTAATGACGACTTTACGTGGTGTCATTAGGTTTAACAATCGCGTTACGACTTACGAAGGACAAGTTTATGAGACAGTACACCTATCTACCTCCATTAGCATAATTCAAATGCCTATCTCCTTGTGAGTGCATGGGAATGAGACATCGCTTGCAACAGGATCGGGACCTCAGTAATACTTTTATAACGCCATGGCTTAAGTAACCAAATTTTCAATCATATTCTGTTTTTTATGTAGGGCGAAAGAAACAGGAATATGATTAAATTTTCCGTTCGTAACGTTATTTCCTTGCTACTGGAACGCACCTTATGTACATAATCAAAGTACAATGACAAAATACAGCAGCTGTAAATTACTGAGTGATAATACTTTATGGTGTGTATAGAGTTTACTGTGAATTGTGAAAGTACCATCGCTGAAAGTATTACTTTTTTGTAACATCATAAATTCAAAATATGTCTTTCAGCGCTGGTGCTTTCACAGTAAACTCTAGCCCTACACACCTCTAAAGTATTATCATTAATTTATTTTACACCTTCTATAACTTAGTGCGTTTGCTAAAATTTCAGGGTAAGGTTAATAAATGTTCATTTAGATTTTTATGGCAACATCGACTATGTTGGCATAAGTGGAAGATGGTATAATATAAACTTAATATAATAATATAGAAAACTAGTGTTAACAACGTGGGGATTTTCAACCGAATTTTAGGATGAACAACCTGTATAAAAGTAGAGGGTTTTCAGAGGGAAATGGAGGGAATGAATGGGAGGGATGGTTTAATTTATTTTATATTATATTATTTTATACATTTAATTTAATTTATATACAGTACATTTCAGTTCCTAATGTAGAAAATACAAAATTGGTCCTCCAAGTCATTTTATTTATTTTTTGAAGAGTCGGAATTAAACTTTTTACTAACTAGTTTTTGTTAGCTCTACGTACGTCTGTTAGAGTCAATTCCAAATTCTGTAACACATTACCTTCAATAATAATACGTCCAGGTGTTACTTTAACATAATCCACATAAGAAGGATACAGACCACACGCACAACAACAAAGAGCGTGTCGTTTTCTGCCAAGAATGGCGGCTATTGTCACTGTCAAAACAAGATCGGTTACAATAAATCTTATTAAAAGTCGCACTATTTGGTAAAAGGTTGTTTACAGTAAACTCTGTTATCCTTTTGTGGTTTGTGCATCTGCTGTATTCGTCCCACAGCGATCGATCGAATTATGTCCAATATAAAATTGATGGCAACAAATAAAAAAAAAACACAAAGAGGTTTCGCTTTCATGATTAATAACTATGACCTCCTTGCTGAATTTCAACTACGGTGGCCGTCCGGCCGTACAGCCAGTTACGCAGACTTTGCAGATATTATTGAATATTATAATATAATATTTCTATAGCTGTATATGTCTGCGTTGAGTATGCGTATAATGTAATAGATGTAATGATGCTGTTATAGTTTTTACCCAACATCGGCGAACACAAAAAGAACGGATTTTGGCAGTCTATTATGTACTATCGGTCACGTTTGGAAAACGAATAAAAACAAGCAGACATACGTGTAAAACTTATAACACCCCTACGTTTTCGTCGATGGTTAAAAAGTATAACTGAGTTACTAAAATGTTAATTCATTAAAAAATAGAGATGAAATTATAAATTAAGTATTTGTCAGATTGATAGTATAGAATTAAGCTATCGTTGTGTAGATGTGTAGGTCATCTGTATTCGACAAATAAATTGTATCAAACATTTTGTTTGAATTGATTTTGAATTATCTAGGAGCTGTTTTGTTAGTTAGTTGGTAATTTGGTACGTACCTAATAGTTGAGATAAATATACGAAATATATTTTTATAAATATTTACAGGGTTTGTATAACGCCAATAATAATCTTAGGGTATATCGCACCGACCAGAGCGCGTTGAAATCGTATAATAACTAATTTTAAAAAAATAGATATTATTTTCAAAAATTAATACGACAGTCAAAAACTAAAAATAAGTTGATCAAAGTAATTTTCACAATCGTTATTAATATACGTATAAAGAAGGTAACAACGGTAAAAAAGTGTTAACTTTGCATATTGTTTTAAGCTGTACTAACACAAAAATATCAATTTATATAACGACAATCTTCTGATAAATATAATAAAGATTACTATATTTTTGTGATTTTTTAATAGGATTGAGAAAAAAGGCGCGCACGTAGCCTATAACATGTTTTCGAACTACATGAAAATAGATAAGTATAAAATAAAAAGAGTTTAATAAACTATGACCGGCATTTGCAAAAAAGGCGTCTAAAAAGGCTGAAACAAGAAAATAATATAGTTAGAAATCCAAAAATGCACTCTACCTTGACCATTTTTGTAGTTGGAGTGATGAAGAAGGAGGCGTGTTCTTCACAAGGATAACCAATTTAAGAATCGACGAAAACCCCAAAATTAAATTTCTGACTGAGCGAGGTGGTATGCTCGGCTACGTCGAGCTGTTATGCAGCGCTGAACCATTGAATAATGTGGTCGTACTTAGAAAACTTCGATAGTACGATAGGATTGTGGCGTTAATTGAACCGCTACCCTATTTAAAAATCACCCTGTATTATACATTCCTCTCATTTTCTCTTTCTCTCTTGGGGATAATCTTTTCAGTTTCAAGTGACCAATAAAAATAGACGTATTGCTAAAAGCTCAAACGTCGATTCACCTTATTTATTTAAAATTTAATTAAATAATAGCATAAATTTTTTGGCTAAGATCCGTGATTTATGATTATAAAACACATAATATTTAATATTATTTAATATTAATGATGTTATACGTATTTACATAATGTCATAAAAATATAAATCCTAAACTTAACATAGAAAAGCGCAGATTTAAAAAATTGCTCTAACATATTGTTAAGGCGTTTATATTATAGTCAAACGTTTAGTTTCGCAGATATGTACCTAATAATATTATTCAGTCCCTATAATAATAATAATAATTAATATCACTGTTATAATTAGAAATATCTCCAAAAGTGTTAATTATTATGAAAGTCATTGCTTGTGACACTGGCAATCATAGTCGTAGATTTTTTTTGTATCAGTCCCATCCCAGGAAATAAGTCTCGTCATATAATATAGTAATTAATTTTTTATTACTATATTACATACAAAATATATTTATTATATAAAATAATAAAAAAATATCGCGATTGACAATCTTTGCCTTCCCCGAAGTTATTTAAAAAATCATTTGACAAATGACGTTGACATTTACTTTTTTTTAATTTACGAGGTACTGCTGTGTGTTGCAGGTTGCAACGCGTTTGCTTTGTTATTTTAAAGCTAAATATTTTTATAAACAAATAATTTTTAATCAGAAATGTGCTCAATGTATTCCTAGCTAATCGAAGAAACATATTTCATATCTTTATGCATTTCATCTAGAGCAATCGGTAAGAATTTTATTTGTTTATTTCCACTAATAATTTTGTTTTTGTTTGGTATACGCGATATTCCAAAAGCATTCTTGGAACTTTTACATGAGTAATTTCAAACATTTGTTGATAGTTGGTAGATTATATTTTACTATACTATATTCAAAATTTTATAACACATTTTAATTCAGAAACTATATCCCATCAGTAGCATTGTTATCATTTTTGTTGTTAGTTTGTTGCGTTCTTTCAACAAATGCATATAATTTAGTCATTGCATAAAAAATATTAATATTTATTTTTCACTAATTGCAAGAATTTAACGTAGATTCTTTAAACTAATTCCTAATGGTGATGATGATTGCAATTATTATAACATTTATAAATTGTAGGACCCATTTATATTATGTTTGATAAATGAATTAAGTACATTTTCTACCAGAAAAGAGTATATTACCACATAAGGTTTTAAGTGTGTTGCCCAATAGACACACATTTTGTATGATTTAGTATATAACTAGGCAATAGAAATCATGCTTTATTTTCATTGATGTTAAAACTACATCATTATTCTTTACAGAGTAATTTAGCCAAATAATACACTTTAAGCTAGCATATAAATTAACTCTGTTAACACTAAGCAGCAAGCAAAAAATATCTGTCCTCTGGCCTACACATTTAAATTGTTAACAAAAATTAATACCAATTCTTATTGTTTATAAACATAGGTATATTCAAATCATTTAATGATTTTATCATTTAACTTTTACAACTATTATCATTATTATAGCTGTAATGTCCCTTGATAGCAGGTTAATGCTTTGTGCTTTCTTGCAATCCAAGATCAGATACGGTGGATAATATTATTTCACTGTATTTTTATAATGGTCAAATGAGTCATGTTGATTGCTTATCACAAATCCACCACATTTTCCCACGAAAACTAGGTCAAATTCTCTGAATAATAAATATATTTATTTTATTACATATTAAATAAATGTTAGTGATACTTTAAGTTTATGAAGTAAAAAAAAAGAAATAATTTATTTCATAGTTCTTATCATCAATTTGTAAGTATTTATTTCCAAATATTTATATCTCTATTACCCACAATAAATGTTTTTGTTGTGGACAACATTTAACAGTTGAAGACATGAATGGATAAAGGTGATATGTCGGAAAATTAAAATAGAGAAAATAGAGTTGAACTCAGTCTTTTCAAAATTGGAATTTTGCAACATATCATCTTCGTCTTCAGTTGTTTTATAGTTTGCTCAAACAATGATTCCTTAATTCACATACATTATTTGTTGACAGAAAATGTTATTTGCAACATGAATATGCACAAAAATAGAAATTAGTCATACATTAATCTTCAATAATAAACAGAAATAAGATAGTATGATAACTCTAATAATAATTAATGTTATTATATATTGCATCAAAATTGAGACAGTTGCAAGCGACAGAGTGCAGGAGGAAATTGTTGTTGAAGGCCTATGGCGAGAGGCACACTATGATAAGAGACATGATTAAATGTAATACCATATTTAAAAACTGTAAATTTCACAGAATAAAGGGCTCTTTTATTTATTTTATATATTGCAACAATGGCTAAGACATAAATAGTGGACATAAATACTCTAGATAAGAAGTAGACAATTTTTCAAATCTGACTGTCATGTTTGGATTGGTACAAACTTGAGACAAACTCAACGAGATTGTGATATCTCCTTAGTGAAGCAGGTTGTGTTAAAGCAGAGTGGTCTCTCTCTCTCATACTCAAAATTTTTATTTAATAAGAAATTGGAAGTGGGTAATTAAGTTAGTAATTACAATGTCTTTTTACGTAATATATCTAATATCTCTTGTATACAAGGAAAATACATGTTCACTACGAATTACGACATTTCCTTCAATATTTAGGATGTACAAATTGACAATGACCTTGTACGCTATGTGGCCATTGACCTCATCTTTACTCACATTGAGTTTTCATGTAGGTGTCACGGCCTCAAGGTTGTATGGACAATCAATCTATTTACCTCCTATTAGTACCTCATGAGTCTTAAAATATTTTTGGTACTTACACAAAACTGTGAAAATGTATGCTACTGTGTGTTATAAATGATATGTATTTAGTGTTTTTAATTTTTATATATTTAATTTTTACATGGCACTCGTATTCATAAGAAAAACTACAAAATTAAAATGTTACAAATGGTACATACAGTAACCTATAATAGGTACCTATTGTATTTTTTTATATTTACATATTTAAAAGATAATGTTTAGGTAGGAATATATTAGTGTTTTCGATTTCAGATGAATAAGTCACAAACAAGATGGACCCAAAATACAGGCTGCTTTTGCAGCGTTATCAACAGGATATAATAAAAGACCTAGACGTAATATACATATTAGATGCTCTGTTAGCCAGTGAAGGAATACTTATTGAAGAATACCGTCATATTTATGATATGGTAATTATCTTTCACATTCTCAATTTCATGCTCATTTGTCAAGCTCCTGAGAATTCAGTCTTACTAGTATGTGTTATACAACAACTATAGATGGATTTTGTCTAAAAAAGATTTTTTAACTAAAAGCTAGATAAAAAATATCCCATTTTCTAATAAACCATATAATATATGATGCAGTCAAAACTCATAACCAGTCAAAAGTATTATTGACTAGCAAAATCAGTCTTTTGTAGGAAAAACCAACTGCAGTATTCATATTATGTACTAAAATATTGTCTATTATTTCAGAATGACAGAGCAGAACGCATTAGATATCTCATGGATATTCTCATTAAGAAGGGCACAAATAAGTCATATCAGGCATTTGTAGACACTCTAGCCAAGGATTATGATTGGTTGTGGCAAAAGTTCACGACGGAAGATGGTAAAGATGATATAGAGAACAGTTTCGAAGACATTCTCAGCAGAGGTGACGTACCTCGGTTGCCGGAGTTTTATGTGCCTCGAAATTCAATGGTAAGTTCGTTTCTGTAAGTTGGATAAATTGGCTAAAAGTTCCCAGAACTGAAATAAGTATTTTGACAAATACAGTCATAATTACACAAATAATAATATATCTAAAAATCTTTTGTTTATTATTTATCAATCTCGTATGGTAATAGGTTACGATTTACACAACGGATTTCTTAAGTGGATTATGTGGAACCTAGGAGCTGCAATCGTCTTACGTTTTCCACCAAAATGTAGTAATTTACGTAATTTTTTAACCCTCCTTAAGTTTGACTGTGTGTTAAGTCCCGATTTCAGCAACGCATGTTATTGTTAACGGCTTGTTAAAATACCATGCTTTCTCATTCATTGATATTTAACGAATAACGAAGGATTAACTTTAACATTGCTTGGTGAACAAATCTGTGGTCCTGTTAGACAGACGAACTGATTTTGGACGGTCGGACGTCATCTTCAGATCACTCCATGCTTGATTCGGTGTACTTTTTTGTGTATAGTTAAGTACCTATATTATGTAAATAGGTTTATGTAGTCGGGGGATAAAGTAGACTACAATAACAATGATTATTGTAAAGACTATATACAATAACAAATATAATAATCTTGATTTTTGCAGGAAAGAGAAGTAGCGAGTAAGTTAAAGAATCTAACTAGACATAAGATCCTGGCTCTAGTTGGCATGATAGGATCGGGCAAGACTGTGATAGCCATAAGTGTACTGCGGCACAATCGTGATATCGTCACATCTTATTTCAATAGTGTAGTGTTTTGGCTCAATCTAAGCAACTGTAAGACTGAAGATGATATTGTTAACCAACAGAAAAAGTAAGTATTACCTAATTATAATATTTTAATACCTACTAATTATGGAATGATTAATAAGCGTAATTCGTACAATACAATGCGTCGTAAATAAAAAAACTTGAAATTGTTTTACTCGGGTAAAACCACGATTTCTTATCTTAGGCCCGTCTTTATAAAACAATCTCAAACCCAACCTCACGTTGAGAACCTAATTGACAGATAAAAAAACGTTTCGTTTCACTTTTAAAAATGAAGAATTTTACTTTTGTTACATACTTTAATTTTTTTCTTTCTTAAAACGTAAAAATAAAGATTATAAAAATATACATTATACTTATTATATTAGTAATATTGTTAACAGAAGTTGTGTAAAAATAAAAATTATTTCTTAGTGTTACATAATGGGCGCCGATTTTGAACACTGAAAATAACAATAATTGTCACGCCAAGGATAAACTTGTTAAAATGACAACCTATTCTCATTAACAATTCTGTTATATGCTTTTGTTATTTTTTTAACTATATTTTAAGAAATGGTACTGAAACTGACTTTGTTGTTTATCGTTTAAACTATTTAAATTTGATCAAAAACAGTAATGTTCGGAGGTCTTGTTATATTTCCAATGCGATCTAAATGTAAATAAAGCTTACATTCAGCAAAGTCTACATTGAAAGGCACTAAACAAAACAAAAATATTTGGAATATTCCTATTAGTTTCATAGAGACAACAAAATATTGAAAAAAACTTTGATCTCGCGATTTACTCGAAAGTAACCTCCAAGCACGTTGTTTATGATAAGGACGGCAGTATGCTTCCAATTAACACATCCATTTTATTTACCACGCAATAAAAAAAAACAATGAAACATTCAGTTGACGATTTTTGTTCATATTTATTTGCACATTGAATCGGAATGGAGTATACAAAAGTAAATCTGTGGGGTGCTGGAGTAATAACAACCTCCCCCCATCGTGTCGTAAAACTCGACTGAGGAACCTATGCAGTGTGTAAAAAGAACAGTGACTATAACTTTGAGATACGATTATACCTTCCCTCATTTTGGAAATTTGTCAAAACCTATTTTTTTTTTCTTTTTACCATTTCTTATTTTTTGTCGCAAGAATAACGAAAATGCCAAATAATTTTTCTTTTACTTTTTGTAAAAAATCTAAAAAAACCTACATTTCTCGAATGAGAAAAGGTAATATAATCATATCCGGAAATGACAGCAACGTATTAGCGAACATTGTGACCTTATAATTGCGCCAAGCGTGACGAGTATTGGCGTTATAAGTAACGTTTTAAAGCCACCATTTGCTTCTATCTCATTACAGATTACACCGCAAGATCTCAACAATGTATCCCACTCAGAGCTCACTAATGAACTCTACCATGTCCATGTCGAGCATCGGTTCCACTGTGGACTCCCTAACCAGCTACGATTGCACCTGGCAGGAATGGAAGGACAAGCTCAAACGTGTCTTCGAAGACCCCATACTAAAGGAAGCGCTGTTGGTGTTGGATGAAGTGAATAAGAGTGACTGTTTGAACGCCTTCGATGTTGGCTGCAAGATACTTATAACGACCAGAGACACAAATGTTCTCGAAAACTTTGGAGCCCAGAAAGTTAATGTTAGTATTGTCGTTTTATGATTACACAGGCAAGGCGTACATAGCTTGATAGAAAACGATCCATAGACTAAGCCTTTTGACTGATTACTGCGAAGCGCGAAGCGAAGATAATTTTGGCAGTCGTGCCCCCGGTTCCTGAAAGCCTGATCAAATAAATCGGCTAATATTTGAGTTCACAAGCCACTCTGAATGCTCATTGGTGATTGTGGCGAGTGAGTGAAGTTGTTGCGAGTGATGTTTAATGAGCGTTCAGAATGTTTACTCAAATGTTAGCTTATCGTCGATTTCATCAGCCTGTGTGAATATATACGAAACAATGTATTGAGTTTTAAACTCTTATTTATAATGTTTAAAATATAGTACATATTACCAGAGAATAATGTAGCACTCTGATAATGACAGAATTATTAATCTACCTGTAGTATTTAAATGTTTGTAACAAACATACAACAATTTGTATCTTTCTTCTGTATATAGTTATAACTGTGTTTCTTACAAAACACATCCGCATTTTTACCCGAGTGCGGCAAAAAATAGTTATGTTTTTCAAGAGTGTATTTTTTTTTTCAAATTGCAGATAGACAACCACTTCACTGAGTCAGAATCATTGGAGCTTCTATCTTCGTGTCTGAACATCAACATAAACGCTTTGCCTAGATACGCGAAGAAGTTACATCATTTATGTGGAGGCAGCCCGTACGATATGGCTCTCTTAGCCGCAGAGTTTGCGGAGAATAGAGAGATATTGGTGCACAACCCGGGCAGATGGAAGTATTATATTGAGAAGTTGAAGAATAGAGAGTTGTTTTCGTAAGTATTGATAGCCTAAGGCTTTTTTGTCATACCTCGTCATTTCGGCCCTGTGATATGTATCCGAAATGTTACAGGTACCATACATCGAAAATATATTTAATATTTTTATACTATACATATATTAATATTTTTATATTATACTAGCTGACCCTTGCTCACTTCGTTGAGCATAAAAACAGTTTATGATGAAATTCAACTAAAAAAAACAACGCGGGAACCCGGAACTCGCAACGCGGGAACCCGGAACCCGCAACGCGGAAACCCGGAACCCGCAACGCGGGAACCCGGAACTCGCAACGCGGGAACCCGCAACGCGAAACCCGCAACGCGGAACCCGGAACCCGCAACGCGGGAACCCGGAACACGCAACGCGGAACACGCAACGCGGAACCCGCAGCATGGGAACCCGGAACCCGCAACGCGAAACCCGGAACCCGCAACGCGGGAACCCGGAACCCGCAACGCGGGAACCCGGAACCCGCAACGCGGGAACCCGGAACCCGCAACGCGGGAACCCGGAACCCGCAACGCGGGAACCCGCAACCCGCAACGCGAGAACCCGGAACCCGCAACGCGGGAACCCGGAACCCGCAACGCGGGAACCCGGAACCCGCAACGCGGGAACCCGGAACCCGCAACGCGGGAACCCGCAACCCGCAACGCGAGAACCCGGAACCCGCAACGCGGAACCCGCAGCATGGGAACCTGGAACCCGCAACCCGCAACGCGGAACCCGCAGCATGGGAACCTGGAACCCGCAACGCGGAACCCGGAACCCGCAACATGGGAACCCGGAACCCACATCGGGGAACCCGCAACGCGGGAACCCGGAACCCGCAGCATGGGAACCTGGAACCCGCAACACGGAACCCGGAACCCGCAACACAGAACCCGGAACCCGCAACACGGGAACCCGGAAACCGCATCGCGGAACCCGCAACGCGGAACCCGGAACCTGCAACGCGGGAACCCGGAACCCGGAACCCGCAACGCGGGACCGCGAAACCCGCAACGCGGGAACCTGGAACCCGCAACGCGGAACCCGGAACCCGCAACAATGCCCCCGTCACAGTCGGTCCAGCCGATTCGGTGACCATTAGTTAGATGACGATGATGGTGATGATGATGATGAAAAGTAGCCTTAATTAATCCTTATAACTTTAGCTATCTACCAGTGAAAGTCTCGTTAAAATCGGTCCAGCCGTTTCAGAGATTAGCCGGAGCAAAGAGACATGCCGACAGACAGACAGACAATTTTTTTAAAAATTGTATTTTCGTTTTCAGTAAATATCGTTTAATGCATATGCATATAGACTGGCAACGACGTGAATCGATCGAGCCCAGGTTTAATCCCCGCGTGACCAACACGTATATTTTCTTCTTTTTTCTAATTTTCTGCTTATTTTTTTTAACATTTTCTTTCATAATAACCTTTTCATGACAATAACGAACATACTGTAAAAAAAAATTGTGAAATTGGTCAAGCCATTGTCGAAGCGCACACGATGTAAGAAATATTGAAGGTCGTTTTTTTACACTTTGGGCTACATTTTTGGTGTTTTAGTAAGGAACCCTACTTTTTTTAACATATAATATAGCCTATGTTCAGCGCTAGGAATGTAGATTTCCAACGGTGAAAGAATTTTTGATATTGGTTCAGTGGTTTCAGAGCCTATTCCATTCAAACAAACCATGGTGACCATTAGTTAGATGACGATGATGGTGATGATGATGATGAAAATTAGCCTTAATTATTAATCCTTATAACTTTAGCAATCTACCAGTGAAAGTCTCGTTAAAATCGGTCTAGCCGTTCCAGAGATTAGCCGGAGCAAAGAGACATGCCGACAGACAGACAGACAATTTTTTTTTAAATTGCATTTTCGTTTTCAGTAAATATCGTTTAATGCATATGCATTAAGAAAAACGTTGCTAATTGAAAGTTACAAAGTGACACTTCAATTTTATTTATTTGTAGGTATAGATGTATAGATTTGGAACACCGTCCCGATGCGTCTATAGGGCTGCGTTTCCACTGACGCGGAGGAGCTTAGCGGTGCCCAAGCGAAGTGGAGCGGAGATTTCGAGCATAGTGATTGGTCAATTCGGGTACCGCAAGCTCCCGTCCGCCTCGCTCCGCGTCAGTGGAAACGCAGCCTAACGTCTATAACGTTATTTACAAATGGAAAACAAAAATTATGAAATGCTATAAATACCGTATTTATATCAGCTTAAACTATTTGGATTCATATTTTTGTTAATCCAAATAGTTTTATTAATCCAAATAGTTTAAGCTGATATAAAAACGGTATTTATAGCATTTCATATTTTTTTTTACACTTGTAAACAATGTTGTTACCATGACACCCGTGTCATATTATAGACTGGCAACGACGTGAATCAATCGAGCCCAGGTTCAAACCCCGCGTGACCAACACGTATATTTTCTTCTTTTTTCTAATTTTCTGTTTATTTTTTTCAACATTTTCTTTAATAATAACCTTTTCATGACAGTAACGAACATACCGTAAAAAAATGTTGTGAAATTGGTCAAGCCGTTGTCGAAGCGCACACGATGTAAGAAATATTGAAGGTCGTTTTTTTACACTTTGGGCTACATTTTTGGGGTTTTAGTAAGGAACCCTATTTTTTTTTAACATATAATATAGCCTATGTTCAGCGCTAGGAATGTAGCTTTCCAACGGTGAAAGAATTTTTGATATTGGTTCAGTGGTTTCAGAGCCTATTCCATTCAAACAAACAAACAAACAATCAAATATTACCTCTTTATAATATTAGTATAGATACACAAATATAATACAAGATCAAGGAATGCAGATTTTTTTTTATTTGAACCAGCGACCTTCGGATTTAGCATTAACACGCTCAACCACAGCCCTACAGAGATTTAGCTAAAGCCCGAAAAGGGATATTAACTTGCACTGAAGACATTTCCTTTCGCTTTGTTACGTAACGCGTTACGGTTATAGTCTGTCTGGCTGCCCTTTATAGCACGCTTCAGGCAGCGGTAGACAAATTCCTATTTCACTCTAAGCCACAGCTCACCTTTACATTACACATATTTTCAGATTTTCAAAACATTCTTACAAACAAATGAAAACGATAGAAGTTTGTATCAACTCATTGAAGCCCGACATACTGCCTTTGTTCAAAATGCTAGCAGTCTTCCCAGATGATGTGAAAGTACCAGCCAAAGTTGTCAGCAAGCTGTGGAATGTGGATATACCTAAAGTGGAATCCATTATGCGACAGTTGAAAAGCAAGTCTCTAATAACCCAGACGTATGATTACGAACAGAAGAAGTATCTATATGAGATCCACTATTTGATAATGAACTATCTACGCACTAGCACAAGCGAAGAAACAATGAAAAGATTGCATTTAGATCTGCTCAAAAGCTACAACTATACAAATGATACGGACATACCCGTAGAAATTCAGGACGATGGATACATAGCTTTCTACATTGGCTATCATTTGCTGCATACGAAAGATTTAAATAATGCATGGAGAATGTTCAGTAAATTGTTTTTAAATTTACAATTCATTGGCAACAAAGTGAGGCTGACCGGCATAGCAGATGTCAATTTGGACCTGCAAAACTATGAAGAGAAAATAGTCAAAAATAATGTGAGTATTATAATTCTATAAAATTTTAATATATTATATGTAGCAATATCCCGCGAAACATGTTTCGGGTATGGCTCGATATAATATATATTTAAATTTTATGCTATGGATTTCCGCAAAGTAACGCCTGATTCCATTAACTAATTTAATTCTTTAATACCCAATTTTTTCGACAACTTATTTCTCAAAAAAGTAAATATAATATTAACTACTTCTTCTTATGGTGGGATTCCCTCCCCAAGCAATGCGGGAGACAGCAAAATTGTAATGACAAAAAGACATTTGCAAAAGTGGAAGCAGCGCAATACTGACATCTGTATCAAACGTTGATTTACATTCCTTGTTGCGAACTGTTTTGAAGATATTTCTAACATTCCACACAATTTATATTGCAGAATCACGACAGAGACCTACTGTACAGTCTGAGGTGTTACTTGAATAGATGCGGATACGATCTCCACCGGTTTCCCTGCACCGACATCGTACAGAGCACGCTGCAGAACGAGAGGCCTGGTATTCTGTACACAGCCGCCATGACGGTGGCGCAGGAGAGATGCGCGAAGAATGAACTGTATTTTGAGTTTCTGTAAGTGATTTGTATTTAGGAGGAGGTTTTCAATTCGGCCGGTTTTTTGTATATTACACCGACTACTCAAAGGTTAATGATCCGATTTTCATGATTATTTTTTTATTCGACGCTGGGACGACCATGGAACTAAATGGCAGCTAATGCTGCCATTTGGTCCCATAAAAATTGTACATACTTTGGCGCTGTTGTTTTTATTTTATGAACACATTTCACATTTTTTTTTAACGAATGAAAACTTTTCGGTACATTTTTTATGTATGTAGTTTCAGTATGACTTATTTGGTAGTTTTTCACTTTCGCATTCATAATTATTGACTCTCGACACAAAAAGGAGGTGGAAATTATAATGGTGTATGGTGTCTGTCAGTGTGTCTGTAGCATCGTAGCTTCAAAACGGATCTTTTACTTTTACTTAGAGACACTAAAAAGTAAAACATAAAAAAGAAACTACGTTTAAAAAACCGACTTTAACGACTAAAAAGCATAATATAACACTTTTATAATGTATTTACAATTAATGTTCTTTTTGGAGTCGGTGTCAGCTGAAAAACAACATTCCAGGTGATGTATGTGTTGCAGTCATCTTATTAAATCTGCTTATTTCATTGAATGACTAGCGCGGTTATTTAATGGCGTCAAACAGCTCGTACACGTCAACGTGTTGATATATTTTTTGATTAATTTACTTCAATGTGCGTTATAATAGTCCACATTCGGAAAAATTTTAAGTTTAAAAATAAAATAATATTAAATGGCTGTTCTAGTCTAGGATAGAATTTGTTGGTAAAAACAGAATTCAATGAACTAGTCATTCAATCAAATAGCAGATTCAATCAGATGACTGCGACATGTAATAACATAATAACTATGCATGTATAATTTTGACGCAATCTGTTCAGTGATTTGAGCTTCGTATTTTTAGGCACGAACAAGACTCGGAGGAATTGAATCAGAAAGTAATAGACGTGATGGAAACAGTAACTTGTGTGTGTTTCCTCGGGGATTTGGTTCTTGTGGGAACTAGCACAGGTCTTATAAAGGTATGTTTTGTGATATTTTAGTTTAAGTTTTAACAAAACATAAACATCTCGTTATGTTATGTATATTACCTATGTTAGAAATGTTTTTTGTTCCAAATAAAAAATAATAAAAAAATAAATTAATAAAAAACAGAAATCAAAATTTAAACCTATAAAAGAAAACCAATTATTAAAAAGATATTCAGCCTATTTGTTAATATTTATTTATATTTACAGTTCTTTCAAATCGACACGAACAAACTGATAAAGGAAATCACAACCAGCGAATCTCATATCAAGTGGCTTGGCGTTTGTCCCGTGAAGTTACAACTGGTGGCGTCTCTAGCGGGCGGTGTCATTAAACTGTGGTACATCGATGACATATCTATATCGTACAGCCAGCAGAACGATAATGATGACGATGATGTCATTGAAGAAGGTATGTTGGATGAGGTTGTATTGGACAGCAGTTCCAATATGTATATTTAGTTTTATATAGGAGTTTTATGTTCTCGCGACTTCGTTTGCGTGGTTTTTGAGTGACTTAATCCGTTTATCCAGCGCACGCAACGAAAGTCCCTGAATGTGAATAATTTTCCCCGTTTTTGCAACATTTCTCACTAACGCTTCGCTCCTATTGGTCGCAGCGTAATGTTATATAGCCTAAAGCCTTCCTTTATAAATGGACTATGACAAAAAAATTTTTTTTCAAATCGGACCAGTACTTCCTGAGATTAGCGCGTTTAAACAAACAAACAAACTCTTCCGCTTTATAATATTAGTATAGATTTATGTATAATATATACAACAATAATATAACGATGGACGCTTTCGCACCATGTCAAATTAAGAGGAAACACCACGGTTGAGAGAAATACAAAATAGGTATTTATAAAATATATTGCTGTCTCGCAGTCCCTTAGCTAGTCAGCACTAGCGCGATAGAGACAACTGCAACTTGGATTGAAATTACCTATTAAAAGTACCAGAAATCGACGTTTAGGGGATTCCTGTTTCCTCCTCCAAAACTTAACCGATTTAAATATTTTTTTCTCTATTAGCTAAAAAAAGAATTGAGCTAGGTTCCTATTTTTTGCTTTTGTTGTTTATTGTAGTCAAATCTGTTTCCTAGATATTTAAACATAGCGGAGAGTCTGGCCATTTTTTTTAAGGTTTTTAAACGTCCATACCTCTTTAAATAATAAATTTATTAAAAAAAGAAAATAATAGGGACGTACAAACAATATCCATAAATATTCAGGAATAAAAATTATTACTCTAGAGGTGTTATCCAGGGAGGAAATAGAAATCCCTTGGACCCCTATTTTTGTATGGAAAAAATTTCGTGGTGTTTCCTCTTAAATATAATTTTTATCGAAACAGATTTAGACAACTTTTACATTTAAATTGCAACAAAATATGATATATAAAATATTAGGAATAACGTTTTATCGCTGAAAATGTACGGAACAATTAACCGTACATTTTTCAGCGATAAAAAGAAGCGTATGTTAATCCCCGTGGTTTTCTTTATATCTGTACCAAATATTATTAAAATCGGTTTAATAGTTTCGGAGATTATTAAATTCAAACAAACAGATCTTTATAATATTAGTATAAAGGTTATAATATTAATGACTAATAATACTTTAGGGTGTGTATGGGTCCCGTATACAGAGTTTACTGTGGAAGTACCAGCGCTGAAAGAGGTAATATTTTTAAATTATTGTATGAAAAATTTATGATGTTGAGGCATTTCTCATACAAATATGAAAGTCAAAAGTAAGTCTTTCGGCGCTGGTAATTTCACAGTATACTCTACATAGGAGACACATACACACCCTAAAGCATTATTTTACACCTTGTAGATAATTTAACACTTGTTACAGAAGCAGAGGAGGCATATAACAATAACTATCCAAGTAACACAATAATCACGGCCAAAAGCGGGCAATTCATAAACTGCTGTTGGGCAAATAATGAGGAAAAACTCATAGCCCACACCACCAAAACTGTCACCATATATGGCATCGACGGAACTATTTTACAAGAACTGGACATGCTCGACAAGGAGATACTGTGCTGTGTGCCGTGTAACAACGATAATAATGTGATCGTAGCATCCAGCATTAGTTTCTACAGTTTGGAAATAGTTGACCTCAAGACGAATGTGCGACAGAGCTTGAGCGAGGAGAACGATATGGTGCTAAATATTTTGACTGTGCCAGGTAAATCAATAATAATATAATATCTATAGACGCTTCACACCGCGTCAATCTTTCCCTGTGCTAAGGTACCAGACAACGGAAATATATATTTAATACTTTTATACTATACACATATTTAAGATTTTTATTATATTAATACACATCCATGACCCAGGAACATTGAAAACTTTTTGTTCCCCCGGCGGGATTCGAACCCGCAACCTCTCGGTCGAGCACCAACGCGCTAAACCACTGCGATACGGAGGTCGTCATTTTTCTTTTCATTTTAATTGACTGTTTATTTATGTTAGCCCTCACATTCGTATGCTATGTTACTGCTTGTTGGAATGGCTAAGACAATATGTGACTTGACTTGCCACTACTATTACGATCGATTCGATACTGTAGCCTAGTCCCCGGTTTCTGAAAGGCGGATCAAATAGTCGATCACATATAAGTTATCCTGAACGCTCATTGGTAACTTTTTTTAAACCAATGAGCGTTCAGAATGGGTTTATATTATCTACGATTTGATCTGCCTTTCAGAAACCAGGGAGTATATGTGCCAATTTGGTATTATAGTAGTTTCGGAGCCTGTTTAAAGCAAACAAACCATCTTACATCTTTATGATATTGGTATATAACTATATACCAATATCATAAATAGATAAAAATCATGTTTCAGGCACTAAGCGTATACTCGTACTCAAAAAGAGAGAAGTAACAGAGTATGTTTACCAAAGCCCGAGGTATAGGGGGGAGCGGAGAAGATCTGTGATCACTAGCTCTATGGTCAGAGACAACGTCTGTTTCTTGTCTATGGTCGTCAACAAGACTGGCACACTGCTCTTCGTGTCTACGGACGACGGACGCATCGTTTGTGTGGATCTCATCACATATAATTACCTATTCGACCTGCCGAATAGGAGAGGGTATGTATAATCATATAAATTGTTATTTATTAATCAAGATTTGTTCAAATGTATTCTTCATAATATATTACATTTGATATACAATATAAATTATTTTGGGTTCAAAATCACATTTGTTTTGGGTTTGGCTTGTACTCAAAATTATATTCCCATTTATTCATGAAATGGTACAAATAAATGGAACGTTACTTTATTTTTTGATGTGATAACGTCTTATAACGATTTATAAGAAACGTCTCACGTAAAAAAATAAAGTAACTTTTCCGTGCGTGAAGGCGGTGTTCGTCGATATGAACACCGCCTGCACGCACGGAAAAGTTTAACTCATTGTCACGTTCCGCCTGAGCTGAGCGTGCGAGCGATGCGTCTGAATAAAACGGAAACAGCGGCAGCATTCATTAATATTTTCTTCAGAAACTAAAAAAAAGTCACGTAAAATTGTCCGTCCGTAAACTGACTTTACAGACAACCCATTCTTTTTTGTTTCATTTTAGAATAGTAGTGTCTATGGCCGATAACCAATTCATGTTTTTTCACAGAAATGTAGTGTCTATGGCCATGAGCGAAGAATCGAATCGCGACGACTTCGAGCCGGGCTCCGACGTGCTATTAACTGGTACTGGAACCATAGAGAACTCTGCCAAAGTGTGGTTCCTGGACGCTTCGTTTATAAAGCAAAACGCTGATAAGAATGGGTAAGTTCAATTGATAAAGGTCTTGTTGCCTGATATAATGAGATTACTGATGACTGATCACGGTCACCCAAAGAGAATCACTAGACTACTCTTTAAATATTGTTATAAATGCGGGTTCGAATCCCGCCGAGGAAACAAAAAAAGTGTATGTACCTGAGTCATAGATGTGTATTAAATTTGTATATAACATTGATTATGATCACTTTAAAATGTTGTTAGACCGACTGACTAACTCCTATTTGGCATCTCACAACTTTTTACGGTAGAAGAACTAAGTGACGAGATTTGGCACTTTTTACGAGTTATGTTTTTGATGAAATCTCAGTTCTTTTTGTAGAAGATTTAGTAAAATGCGTGTTTTTGTCGAAAAGTGCAAATATAATTTTGTAATCCTATACATTTATATGCCATTACAAAGTTAATTATGCATAACTACTAGACAAAAATTCCAAAATATTTAAGTTTTTCCTTTATTTACCTATATAAACGTTACTTGTATTCCAAATTTGATTCTATGTCTGCTAGAAGTGCCTAATACTTTTAATGATCGGTCAGTGAGTGAGTGAGTGAGTGAGTTAGTGACAAAGAAGTTTGACAAGTTATAATTCGTAAACTTCTGTTTCAAATTGAATAAAATTTAAAATATACCATGTTTATACAATGCTTACTTAGTAACTAAAAATGCAGGCTTCTAGTTTAATTAAATATATGTCCGTTGTCTGGTATCTGTAACACGAGGTCTTCGGATACTTAGCACGGGGCTAGATTGACGTGGCGTGAAGCATCCAAAGATATTATTTGGAAGGCATGCGTGGGGCCGAAGCGAACACGAAGAGTCCCTGTTACACAATTTTAATGAAATGAAATGAAATGAAATGAAATGAAAATATACTTTATTGCGCACAATCAAAAGTTACACATACACAGAATAAAATAAATCAAACAACACAGAAACACGATAGTACACAAAGGCGGCCTTATTACTATAATAGCAATTTCTTCCAGACAACCTTTAAAAGATAGGATTAAATTGCTGGATACGAGTATAATTGTGCTACATAAATAATTATAAATAATGATTAATATAATATATATCTTTATATTACATAATAAATAAACTGTAAATAATAATACATAATAAATAAACTGCAAAATAAATGATAGGGTACAAATCTTAAAAAAAATACATAATTTATACTTGACACATACTAAGATAATACTTTTTTAAAAGGGATTTAAAAGAATTTAATGTTTTCGCTTGTTTTATGTAAATAGGAAGGGAGTTCCAGAGTAGAACAGATTTAACAGCGAAAGAAGAGTTGTAATACTTTGTGTAATTAATAGGGATATCTAACAGAAGATTCGTATAAGATCGTAACTCTTGTCTATCGGCGCTACGGAAATTAAACATTTGTTTCAAGTATAGAGGGGAGTTGGGATCAAACAAAATAGTGTAAAGTAGCGCAAGTACGCGAGCATCACGGCGAAAGCGGATAGGCAACCACTTGAGCTTGTGCCGAAACTCAGAAACATGGTCATATTTGCGCAAGCCAAAGATGAACCTTATCGACAGATTTTGAAGGCGCTCAAGTTTATTTAGTTGGTCTTCGGTCAAGTTAACGAAGCAAACATCTGCGTAATCTAATAAAGAAAGGAATAGCGACTCGGCTAAAGCTACCTTAGTAGGTATTGGCAAAATATAGCGTAGTCGTTTTAGGGAATGCCACGTCGAGTATATCTTCCTGCTGATTTCTTTCAGTTGTGGAGACCAAGAAAGATGCTCATCAATATACACACCGAGACTTTTAACCACCCTACTATAAGGGATTACTATTTCGTTGATACATACGTCTGGTAAAGTATCCCAGTCAATTCTGGAGGTCAGCCCCGGGCTTCCAAGTATTATCAATTGAGATTTAACAGGATTGATGATTTTAATTTTAATGTAATATAATTTAAATTAAAGACATGTATGGATGATGTTGATATGTAGCAAAATTCTAATTTCGAGAAAATTAAGTTCAAACTGTCACTTAAACATTTTAGAATACGTCGCAAAGTATTATGTACATTAATCCAAAGATCCGTCTCTAGAATCCATGTTAATACGTAACTAGATATCCTATAATGTTTAAGTGGCAGTCTCAAATTTCTGGGTGTTTTTTTTGCGACATATAGCCATCATCCATTCATATTGTCTTCAATTATTATTAACATAACATCTTAATAACATTTCAGAACTGTACCACTCACAAAGAAGTTTGACGCGTCATTCATAAACGTATCGTCGCCGTATACACCGAGTTCGGTTAGCAGCAGCATACCGCAGTCCACCCATAACACGCCGACGAGGCATCAATCGTTTGTCAATAGTAATGAAAGCCGAGAGGTGAAGAAGAAGACCGTCCGGACAACGATGAGCCTGGACCGGCATACGCTTAAACCGTTGAATCTGAAGGGGATATGTAACGGCAACAACGATAGCAGCACGCAACCGTTGATAGCTGTTGTGGATAAAAGCGACAATATACAGGTATAGTACGTCCGAGATACATTTAACCCAAACGTAAAGTCGGCTCCACATTACTCGCGGAGTTCCTCGGCGAAGTACGGCGAAGTACTAGTAAAGTTTGACGAGGTATGCCGAAGTGCATCTCTACACTATCCTATTCGTCTAACTTCGTTCAACTTCGCGAGTAGTGTGTAGCCGGGGTAAACAATCTATGATACAACCATAGACTAGTCAGTGATGCCAATTGGTCAATATTAATACAATGATTATTGTTTGCTATGAATCCATAGACTATAGGCTTCTATTCTACAACCGGCATTGTCAAAATGGCGTATTTTTTCTGTGAAAAATTTTCATTTTATGTTTAAACCTATTAATTGTTATAAAATGTGAAAATTTCGGTGTTTTTGGTTTGTTTACGTTTATGTTAAATTTATCTCGGACGTACTATAAATGTTTTTCTTTTTTTTCTAAAACTTGTAGCATTCGTAGATTATGTAGTCCGTAATTTCACCAATGCCTGTTACTGTTAATTGTTTATGTAATTATTCACATTTGGGGACTTCTTTGCGTGCGCTGCATAAACGGTTTAAGTTACTAAAAAAATATGTATAAAAGAATTACATATTCCTTTTTAATAATCATAATTACAAAAACCAACGTGAGCAATCAAAATATATAATCGCGATAGTGTTTCCGACAACCACACGAACAAAGTCGCGGGCACAGCTAGTATAGAAATAAAGTATTGTACAAGTTGCTAAAATATTTTTAACATTGTTGCAGTGGTGTTGATGAATTTGAAATTTTAATTATGTTTTATAAAATTTTGTTTCAGGTCATGAGAGGTATGAAACTATTGACACAAATAATGACCAACAAAGACGAGAGAGTCACTGTATTAAAAATCACACCGTGCAACCACTACGTCATATACGGTTTAAACACTGGTATAGTGAGGAAATTCACTATAAAGAGCAAGGAAATAATCAATATCATGGACACATACAGTCCGGTGGAGTACTTGAACTTTGTAAACCCAAACCTGATGATTGTTGCCGGGGAGAACCAGTGTCTGATGGCCTACCGGTTGGTCGACGATGGTGGATGGGAGACTACGATGTTACAGAAGGGGAAAGCTAACCTTGGATCTCAGGACTTACTCAACGGAATACAAGGTACGTGGGGATATAACCTAAACTTACCTGCAAGCGCGGGCACTATTTTAGATGGACTGATTTAGATTATAAATAACTAGCTGTTCCCGCGACTTCGTTCGCGTGGTTTTTGAGTGGCCGTTTATGCAGCGCACGCAATGATAGTCCCCAAATGTAATTAATTTTCACCGTTTTTGCAACATTTCTCACTGACGCTTCGCTCCTATTGGTCGCAGCGTAATATTGTGTAGCCTAAAACCTCTATAATATATATAATATAATATATCCTCTATAAATGGTCTATCCAACAAAAAAAGATTTTTTCAAATCGGACCAGTAGTTCCTGAGATTAGCGCGTTTAAACAAACAAAGAAACTCTTCCGCTTTATAATATTAGTATAGATAATGCCAAACCAGGCAAGCTACAACTCATGTTCGGTTCTATACTGTAATAATAAGATAAAG
The DNA here is from genome assembly GCA_905187575.2 of Celastrina argiolus. NCBI lineage: Eukaryota > Metazoa > Arthropoda > Insecta > Lepidoptera > Lycaenidae > Celastrina > Celastrina argiolus. Next base: position 12,793,341 of record LR994589.1, read on the forward strand.
TAAAGAAATAGCTAAATTTTAACTCCAATTTTTGAATGGTAATTGAAACTGTTTAGTTAATTTTAGAGTATGGATTTTAATCCGAAAGATTTCTTGGTTTGTATTTGACGACATGAATGAATTTAGGCGATATGTCGCAAAAAAAAATTACCCAAAAAATTGATTTTAAACCGTCACTTAAACATATTTAGATTAACGAACTTAATACGTTGCTACAATGTTTATATGACATTTTGAACTCAATTTTCTCGAAATCAGAATTTTGCTACATAGCACCTTCATCCATTAATGTTGAATTAATTAAATTATAATTACCAGGTGTCAAGATAAGGAATCGTAACGACAACGAGTCTAACAGCAGCGAGGACAGCGTGGATCGGGTGTACTCCTACTCCGACGTCAAGTCGCTGTGCAAGGGCAGCAACCTCGTCAGCAGCTACTGGATACCCGAGATAGGTACGTCGAGTACCTATATTATTATACGTAATACCCCTGCTATTACGTATAATAATATATGTAATAGCAGGGGGCCTACTCAAGATGCTATCGCTAATTATCGCTTACAAAGTTCGATAACAAAATGTATGGGATTTGACATAAGGTACGCTAAATGATTTCGATTTGGTATGTCACTTAGCGTAGCTTATGTCAAATCCCATACATTTTGTTATCGAACTTTGTAAGCGATAATTAGCGATGGCATCTTGAGTAAGCCGCCATCGATGAAATGGATATTAAATTTCGGATACGGATATGGATAATAAGTTATTTCGGATTATCCATTTGTTTCGGATAATTTCGGTTACGGATATTTAATTTTGGTTTACTTTTTACAGTAGCAAAACTTTCATTTCGGATTCAGTTACGGTTATGGATAATTTTTATACCGGATATCCGATAGTTTCGGTTACGGTTACGGATCTCCTTAACATCCCTGAGTAATAGTATAAGAGCGCCTCCGTGGTCTAGTGTTTCTGAGCTTCGCTCTCGACCCGGAGGTCGTGGGTTCGATTCCCGCGTTGGAACAACAAAAATTGTTGTTTTCAAGTTTGGTTAGGACAATGCAGGCTGACCACCTGATTGTCTGACAAGAAAGATGATCCATGCGTCGGATGGGCATGTAAAAAGTCGGTCCTGCGTCTGTTCTCTAGCCAGTCGTGTCGGTTTACCGTCCCACTGGGTTATGAGAGTAAAAGGAAGAGAGAGTGTCTTTGTGTATTGCGCACACAATTGGGCACTATAAAATAACTCCTGCGTAGCTGGCCTGGTTTCAATGAAATCGGCTACCGACACCGAAATCGGTGAGGGGAGCCATTATTATTATATAAGATCGGAAATCTAATAAACAGGCTATAATATTCATGAGTGATAATACTTTAGGGTGTGTATGGATCCCGTATATAGAGTTTACTCTATCTATCTATCCTTTCCTGGCCGTATTCGACCACAGCGACTCGACAACTAATGAGAGCGTATTTCGTGTGCTCTCAAGTGTCAGAGGTCGAGTCATTTGCGCAGGAAATATTATAGTGCACGAAACAAGAACTTACTATGAAAGTACCAGCGCTGAAAGAGGTACTTTTTTTTAATTATCGTATGGGAAAATTTCTTCATTCTTTCATCATTAATCGTGCCTCCAATATTGTACTTACTATATTAAAGTACGGGCAATTAAAATCGCTGAAGTGGACTCAACACGGGTTAGTTAAAAATAAAAAGGAACAAAGGTTTGCAGAAAACAATTTGACGAGTTTTTATAAATCCATATTCATAATTAATTATAAACTATGTCCTAATGTAACTAAATAACTCGTCTTTTAGGCCTAGTCACAGTGGAATCGAACGCTACAGTGAAGCTGTGGGACAAAGATCTGAAAGTGTCGAACGTTCTCAACGGCAGAGAGATGGACACGTGCGTCGAACATTCGGACATGAAGAAAAACACGCTCGTGCTGTGCCACCACGAGTACAGTTTTCAGGTTGGTCTTATTACTCGACTACGGTAAAACCAAAAGGAGGGGTTATATTATGTTTATCGAGAGTATGTATAATAATAATAATATAATGTCTATGGACCCTTCACACCACGTCAATCTGGCCCTGTGCTAAGTATCTGAAGAACTTGTGTTACAGGTACCAGACAACGGAAATATATTTAATACTTTTATACTATACACATATTTAAGATTTTTATTATATTATACACAAAGGAGAATGCCGAAAACTGGGCTATTTTGCGTCACTCTTGCGTCTTAACCATTTATATATAAATATTCGTCTTTTGAAATATTATGTTATGTATATTAATTTTAGTTGTAAGCGAATGGGGGTTTAAAAGTTATAAAAAAAAGTAACCATATTGAATTAGAAATTAGCGGAACCGCCATTTTGTATGTCAACCGCCAAATGATGCCAGTTTATTGCCAATACCAGTTTTTAAGTGAAATAGTAAGAATAGTGATATGAAATAAATGAAAGAAACCCACAACAACTCTATTTAACATAATGAACATTAGTCGAAGATTACTTTATAAAATAATGCTAATGAAGTTTTTCTTTTTAATTGAAAGTAATAAGAAATATAGTAAAGTTATTTTTTCTTTTTCTAAAACTATTTTAGGCTACATATTTTTTTTTACTGACAGCCCTAACCGTATGGTACTATTGACATTTGTGTGACGTGAATAATGAATTTGACTTTTTGATGGTGTTTGTGAAAGAAGTGTTTTCTTTAATTATTATTCAAAGTGTTCCAACAAAGTGCATTAAAAGTCTTACTTCAACGTTGAGTCGTGCAATTCTCCGTTGATTAATTTACTTTATGTGTATGTCGTTAGATATTGCAAATTACTTTTGATACTATATTTTACACTTTTGAATGCATAACTTAACCTCAAAATTCGGAACATTTTAAATTCAGATTTCTCAAAACTCCCATCGAATATCTAAGTGATTTTTTTAAATATGAATCCTGAGTATATTTTCAATGTTTTACAGTTTATTTGGTTAAGACGCAACAGTAGCCCAAATCTCATAGAAAAATCGGCATTGTCCTTTAATACACATCCATGACAGAGGAACATTGAAAACTTTTTGTTCCCTTGGCGGGATTCGAACCCGCTGTAGTGTATGTACCACCTCCCTATATATATTGTATGCATATTAGTAATATAAGTTAGTTATTAAACGACAGTCGGACAAAATACATCTCTTTCAATTAGTCTCCCAAGCCTGCACATTGCATGGCGACCCTGCCAGTGCTGCCTCGTGGCAGCGCTGCGCAGATGGGACAGAAAAAGTTAAAGTAAAAGTGATTAAAAATTGGACATTAAAATAATGTGAAGAATAAATAGCAGTGACAATATGTACTTTGACTATTAAATATTATGAAAATGAACTAATTAAGTGAATATTATCCAGTAGAGAGAGACTAAAAAATAAATACGTGTAGATTAAAAAAAAATATTAATAAATAAAAAATAGTGTAGAGACAAATACAAATCTGTTACAAAAATAAATTAACAATATTAGTGAAAAATAAACAACAATATTAGTAGCGCTGATGAGCTGCAGGAAGCTGAGAGTTGTTGAAATGAAATAACTGGAGATGATGAGCAGGCAGCCGGGAGATGTAGGAGTCAGATGAGTGGATATGGAGAGCAGGCAGCCGGGAGATGTAGGAGTCAGATGAGTGGAAATGTAGAGCAGGCAGCTGGGAGTTGCTCGAGTCGGAAGTGGATGCAGCCGGGATATCAGCGACCAAGGATAGAAAAAGACGTTTCGTAACATAAAATTTTCATAAATTGTATTATTTTTTCTGAGTCTATATTTTTTTTGAAATTATTTATAGCAGTAATTAATAATTTCTCTTGCAATTTAATCCTTTTTGTAATCTGTGTGTAATATATTTATTTCGTGTTATGAGATTTTAGATTATCTTTTGTAATAAAATGGCTAAAGCCAAGGTAATTTTTTAACGAAAATGTGAAGGGTCAAATTAAATAAATAATTATTATAAATGGGTGTTGACGATGCATTTTAAATAATATAATAATTACTACTATATATATATATTGCTTGTGTACGAAAAATAAGTTTAATTCAAGTTATAAAAAAAATGATGTAGAATAAATGTCCATTATTTTTGGTATATGGAAAAAGGAATACATAGTAATATTAATGAGTCATAACTATCTAAATATTAGGCGCAGTTGGTTAAATAGTTAGGTAGCATCACAGGTAAGTTTTCAAGGTAAGTAACGCCTTGCTGGAAAAAGCGTCGAATATCAGCGGTGCCAACGCAGCATTTGCGCAACAAAATGTAAGTAGAAACTGTTGTTAATCGAAGCTATAGGTTGTACAAAAATTATAATTTACAGAAGATTTTTTTTTTTTTTGGTAATAGGAATTTTTAAAAACATAATATAACGTTAATTTTTTGTTAGTTCGTATGTAACTTAAAGGTAATATACATTTTGGTAATTTAGTTTACATAGTTTAAAGACAGAAGATTTCAGTTAATACTAAATATATCTTCGTATCGAGTAGTGCAAAATTAAATTAAATTCTAGTAGAAGAGACCACCCATGGTCTATGTTATGAGATCATCAATAGTATCGCATAACATATTATCTCAACTTTTGCTATACCATTTATGGTGCGAAGTACAACATTAGAAATACGATGCACAACCTTTATAATATGCAGTTTGCATCGAAAAGTGTCAAGCAAGCATTTTTAGAATTCCAGAAGTTTACATGTGCAAAATATTGTGTTGCGATTAGCAACAATAACTGTTCGTCAAGGACAAAATATAATCATAATATTATGTTAATGTCGCTATGTATTCCAATGCAATCCAATTCGAGATAAAAGCTAGAAGTAAAAATAAAAATTTTGTTTGAAAGGTTTTTTTGGTAAAAGTAGATAGATAATATAAAAAGATAGTAGGTATGTAACATTTTAATTGACATAGTAATGCTCAAAAGAGACATATTTCTGGGAAATGTATTAAAATTCTTTTTAACTACATTAATGTAAGTCTATTAGCTACATTTTCTTAGAATAATTAATACTGGATATGACATACATACACGGATTTGACGTAATATAATTGTGAATTAGGAATGAGATATTTAGTTTTGTAACATAGCTTTATGTTTAAGCGTTATGAAGGAATGTAAAGAAAGGTTAGTTTGAAGTAAAGGATATTGGTTTTAGTTTTATACGAAGGAATAGGATTGAAATAGGATTGTTATTTATAAGTAGATAGGGATGCATCGATGTTTCGAATGTCTAGTAGCTGTTGGCCTGATCACCCAATAGTTGATGGATAGTTTAAATATTGAGTGTGTCAATATTATGGATTGTGTTATTTTGTTAGGATTTTGGATAGATTTAGGAAGAAAATGCCATAGTGCATAAATTCAATACTAGCTAAAATGCTATGTATGTTGAATAAATAAATGCTAAAATGCATTATTTGAATAAAATACGCAAAAGGAATCCTTCATTCGATCATGGTGTAAACGAGTTTTCTCTGTGAGAATAGTTGGAGGTCATGTAGCCTTAAAACAAATCCTTTAGTATTAAATATGGTACAAATATGGTACGAGAAAATATAAATGGTACTTAGAGCATGCTCGGCGGGAATAATCCTCCACTTAAACAAAATGGTTGGAGACATATTTTTTTTTATTTTTTTTTATGGTTAGTCTTAAAATAGGTCCCGTTATTATGGTGGATAATAAAATAAAGTATTGTACCAAATAAAGCGCGCACATGAAGAGTTGAAAATAAATAAAGTACCATAAAAGTGTATTATAGAGTCGACTATAAATAAATATAAATAAAAAAAGGAATAAGGTACCTATGTAGGATGATGATGATGATGTTTATTGTAAGTGACTATGGCCAGATCACTTATCAAGATGTTAGTAAAATAAATGAACTGATAATAAAATGTGAAATGAAAATATTTCTATGAAAGGGTGAAAGAAAAGTATATTGATATGGAATTGTCATAAATAAAATGGAGTTTGTTTATTATTTTAATGATTTTCATGAAGTTTATTTTATGTTAAAAGAGCGACATAGAATGAGAGATATTTTATTATGATACCTGCCTACTACATAATATTTGTAAAATGTGAATGTGTAATGGAATTAAGCAAATAAGAATTTAGTTTTGAATTCCAGATTTTTTTTGAAATGTTAAAATAAAAAGATAATTTTATTCAAATAATGTATGTTGTAAAATATGTAAAATATACCTTGTTACTATATTTTATTAAAAATATTTTAGATTTTATAAAATTATTCATAACATCGTCAACAAACCATTACTAGCTATTATAACAGATTTTACTAATTATATTTTTTACAGCAATAGCATAGCAGATTTGTATTTTTGTATAATTACGTAGATATTAATTAGATTGTGTAAGATATTATATATTTTGGGTAGATATAAGTAATGTAAGTAAAAAAAAACTTAGTATTAATTTTTTTTTTTCAAAAATACGGGGGAGGTGTAGTGTATGTACCACCTCCCTATATATATTGTATGCATATTAGTAATATAAGTTAGTTATTAAACGACAGTCGGACCAAATACATATTTTAATTAGTCTCCCAAGCCTGCACATTGCACCGCGACCTCTCGTTCGAACACCAACGCGCTCAACCACTGCGCTACGGAGGTCGTATGTATGATTGATTGGCACTCTCTGCAACCTGAACGGCTCGGTGGATTTTAGCTTGTGAGGTGTCGATAGATTCGTGTATACGTATATGATGCGTGTATAATTTTTACATGTATTAAATATATTTCACTTTTATAAAGGCAGTCAGGTTTTTAATTTTTTAAATTACCGTTTTTATTACAGATTTCTTAATCATGGAAATAAAATTAAATATAAAAAAACCTTTAATTATTTTTAACTTAGAATGAGTATAGTAAGCTACCCTTAAAATATAGACATACACCGATGTATCGCGACGTGTGACGGTACGCGATGAAATATATGTGTATAAAAGTATTAAATATATTTCCGTTGGCTGGAACCTGTAACACATGTTCTTCGGATACTTAGCACGGGGCCAGATTGACGTGGTGTGAAACGTCCATAGATATTATTATTTTTATTATCGCGGACTTTTCTGTAGACCTTATTAATATAAACATCTTATTTTCCATTTTATATATGTTACTAAGGGAGTTTGCAGCGTATTCAAGAATAGCTCTCATTTGGCAGGTTTTATTTCTATTCACTTGAATTTTATCGTTACATTTTGGAAAATTCACACTATATCCTAATAAATTGCACGTGTTTCCGATGTGTAAGATACATAGCTTAATTCAAAGAGTAACAAAAATACATCCATACATTCTTACAAACTGTCGCCTTTGATAAGTAGGATGTAGCATTTTATTGATATCTTCTACTTCTAGACATTCAAGGTGCAGAGATGTAGAAACAGGGATGGGGTAGAGCTGAAGTCCCTCAAGCGGTCGCGCCTCAACAGCCACATAGTGTCCTGCGCGCTCACAGAAGACGGAAACATATTGGCTTTGGGACTTAACTCGGGAGATATTGTGGTAAGTTTGTAAACGGCTTTAACAAAGTCAAAAAAGTCGAGATGTGTGTGCAAAAGTATACTATAGTGTTAGTGATTATATTAATGATAGCACACCTTGGGAATAAAGCCGCCCTGAAAGGATATTTATATGTACAAAAGAATGTACCTGTTATTTCATTTTAGTATTGACCATTTTATATGTAGGTAAATAATTTTGGGGGCGACCATCTACATTATGTCGTAGAGCATAATTAATTATTATCTCAAGTATTTTTTATAGGTTCATGATGAAGAGCCTAAGATCGTAGACCATACTGCCTAGTCATTAGTTTCTATTCCGTGTTTATATTTTTTTTCTTTAGTTTTTATTCCACTAACAATATTATGTCATCCATTCCGTATTTATTTTATTTTTAACTTAAATAATCTAATATATATAATTCTTAGTCACCATATTTCTCCGAAACCGCTTGACCGATTTTTATGAAATTTTATATGCATATTTAGTAGGTCTGAGAAATCGGCTACTATCCATTTTTCATACCCCTAAGTGATAAGGGTTATCCACCCCTCCCATCCAGGGTTCCGCGATGTAATTGGATTTCATCACAAACTGTTTGTATGCTCAACGGCACAAAGTGGGCACGGGTCAGCTAGTGCTCATATAAAAAAATTGCGTTTCAGATATGGAACGTGCCGAAGAACTGGCAGATGCTGCTACTGAAGCATCACAAGTCGCGTGTTCAGTGGTGCGGCTGGTCGCCCACACCCGTCTCCGGGCCCGACGAGCCCCCGCTCGTGCTGCTTAGCGCCGCCACTGAGCTCGTGTGGTGGGACGTATCGTACCTGCGCACGCGCAACGGCCAACCCAGGTGAGAGATATGCACCTTTCGGTACATTAAAGCTAAAAAAAATTGTAAACAAAGACATGAATTGATGAAGGTGATATGTTTTAATGAATTGAGTTCGAACTGTCACTTAAACATTTTAGAATATGTTGAAACGTATTAGTTACATTAATCTATAGATCCATCTCTAGAATCCATGTACTTAGTATGTTACTACATATTCCAAAATGTTTAAGTTTTGACAGTTTAAGGGCTTGCAATGTTAAAGTTAATATTTCGTTAAATATCATGTTGTTCCTCTCGTAATTCCTATCAATGAGTGAGAAGGCATGGTATTTTAACTTGCCGTTACCACTAACATGCGTTAGTGAAATCGTGACTAAACCTAATTTTCTGGGTATTTTTTGCGACATATCACCTTCATCCATTCATGTCTTCAATTGTTTGTGATTTAATTTGAGTTCTTAGTCACGCGAGTGTCGAATGTCACGTGAGTATTATAGCGAAGCTTATGTCAAGTGAATCAAAAAGGGCCCTGTCTGGTTATCACGGTTCATCAGATACAGCCTGGTGACAGACAGACGTACAGACCAGGGATGTTAGGGAGCTCCGTAACCGTAACCGAAACTATCGGATATCCGATATAATAAAATATCCGTAACCGTATCCGAATCCAAAATAATATTTACGGAACTACCGGATAGGGGCGAAGCCTAATTGAGACACGTTATGACAAGAATTGTTCATCAAATTGAAACCAATGTGTTGTGTTACGGAATCGATTGAATTGGTACAAAATGCGCCCTAAGTCGTTTATATATTTTACTTTTGAAATTCCTTACAAATTAACCGAAATTATACGGATAGTTCGAAATAATTTCATATCCGTATCCGGTTTAATAAACATTCCTATATCCGTGTCCAATCCGTATCCGATATTTCATATCCATAACATCCCTGGTACAGACAGCGATGTCTTGGATTACTAAGATTTCGCTCTCTTTAAAAATTGGATTTAGATACGACGGAACCCTATTTAAAAAATTGGATTTAGATTAAACTGAAAACGTCACAAACTTACACTATATTTTCTAGTTATTCTATATCCGGATAAAGACTGCCAAGAATAAAAAAAACCTGGCCAAGTTGCGAAAAAATCACGAAAGTGAATTGAGATGTTATTCATCATCCTTATCCTTATTTTAGAAAATCTGTCGTAGTTTTGCGTTTTATATTATGGTCGCCTTTATATGATATTTTTTTTATTGACCATTTAAGTATCCTTAAGGTTAATTTCTGATCGCATAATATTATATTCCAGACCAAGTCTCGATGCCGTCACGCCTATGACGAGCCCCGTGGAGGCGCGTGGTGAAGACAAACAGACTGACAGGAAACCCAACTTCTTCTTTGGGGATAGTGTGAGCTTGCACCACTGTTGGAAACTCAATTGGCGACGAAAAACGTGAGTGAAATCGACATACTTTTTTATGTACTCATAGTAGAATAGATATAATAGTTTTATCAATCAGAAAAATGTAATGTTCAATGAATTGCTGTACATGGTATGTGTACTAAAATTATAGATGGTTTCGAGTTAAACGTTGATATAACTTTTGTAAACAAAAAGACAAAAGTACACAAAAGAACAATTTCATTACAGTAGAATAGATGAAAAAAATGACACGTGGTCAATAGTAATGTTTTAGTTTTTTAAGTCAACAATTGATTCGTATAAAGAAGGTAAAATGATTTCGGATAAAAAGGCTTCTAAAAAGCATAGAGTATTAAGCTTAGGGCTTAAGTACTACTCGGTCGTTTAAAGCGAAGGATTCATAATAGATCCAGGACGGTTGCAGTCACACCAGGAGCTGAAAACGACCAGCCTTCGGGAAGAAAACAGTATAGTACTCTGTAGTGTCTCTTGACATTAACACTCTTTAGCACAATATTGAAACGGTGTGTTTTACAACTACTGTCGATATATAAAAATACATTGTGTTTTCAGATACAAAGAAGGATCAAGAAGGAAAGAGATTCTGTCGTGTATCAAGCTGTCCGGTCTGTACGCGAGTCACGTGTGTCACGACGACAAGTTTGCGTGCTTCGTCACGGTCGATGACACGGGACACGCACACGTCATGAGTGTCATGGATTCGTAGCATACTCTTATTTATAAGCTCAGTCGGTAAGATGCGGTCGAAAGTCATTCAATTACTATAATCATCAAAATCGGTTTTCTGTTGGGTGCTACAATGCCACAGACACACGCGTCAAACTTATAACATTCCTTTTGGTTTGTTAGGGGCTGAAAAAAGAGAGAAGTAATATCATGTCATTGATTGAAATATAAAATCAGTTGCGAGAATATGTATACTAATGTAATACAATACACAAATATATTTTTCTTAGTTCTCTCTATGTCGATTCTGCTAATTAAATCTTAAAATAAACCCATATCGATGCAATTTCGACACGCTTAAACACCACAATGATTGATATAGAAAGAAAGAAAAGGAAAGAAATTATAAAAAAAATATAGACGTTGATTTTAACGTGAAACGCGTTTTGGTCGGTCCAATTTCCAAAATCAGTTTGTTATCAAGATGATTCGTTTATAATTCATTGAAGTCTAAATTAAAGACGATAGTTGGGATTACTTTTTACTATCTCAGACAGTCATTACTCTTTTTCTAATAGAAAATATGTTTGGGCTGTCTTTTACTGACTAAGATCATTAGACTTTGGTACGATGGCTCGCACTTTGGATTTTTGCGACTCGCACTATGATTTGCTATGTTTAAGCAAAAATAAAATGAATATCACATCCTGCTAGTGCTAAGCAGTCATTAAATTATTATTGGTCAAGTAACAGTACACAATACGTGTACTTCAAAACATGCTTTAAATATGAAATATGTGCTTCATAATTTAAACTACTGGTCATATCGTAGAACAAATATCTAGTAGTATAATTTTTATTACTGTCTATTGACTTTGTCGCTACGTCATAATATATCTCATGATAATAGGTTTTATGATTTAAGTCAAAATAATATTAAGTTTTAATATGTTAACCTAAACATGGTCTCAAATTTAGAACAATATTAGTAAATATAGTATTTTATTTTTTATATGCTTAGCTTAATACTTTAATGTCGATCAAACCGTATCTTTATAATGCTACAATAATAGAAACACTTTATAAAGAAATAGTCTTCAGGGAATTTAGTTAATAAAAAGGCTCTCTGTTTAGAGCTAATAATAAAAAAATTGCGCAGTCGCTAAAAATAATAAATGAATGCTTCTGTAAATAAGTTTTGCATTATTGACAACTAAAAATTCAGGGTGTAAAAAGAGCACTCACTATAACTTTGGGATATGATTATTTTTTTTCATTATTTATTTTTCGAAAAAAAAAATTTTTTCGTTCAATTTATTATTTTCAATCGTAAGGCTGAACTGTTTGGAACAACATTCTGCATTAAATTCTTAAATTTTATAATTTTTGCCCTAGTACGTAATGAACGTCTTACGCGTGCTATTGACCTCTCAGCGTAATCAGCTGATCGATGTGTTGTGCACGTTGTACATTGCCTTTTGAAAATTTTAATTTTTTTATTACAGTGGATTAAAAGCAAATGACTAGTACTAATGGACATAACTCATGCCTGGTTATTACCCCAAGAAGTTATAGTGACTGCTCTTTTACACCCTGTATATTAACTACTTGTAATTTATATTTTATACTTTATCTCTTCAATTTTATAGCGCAACATGTTTTAGTCGTAAGTACTAATTTAGTTGTTAAATCTAATCCTCCAATTGCTTTTATTATTTAGTCAATTGCCGGACAATAATAGACAAGATTGAACCACTACCAGAAACTGCCACTAATATTTTCAATAACATACGCATTTTCAATAAGACTTTTTAAATAATGTTTAAGCTTGCATTACGCTGCAGATTATACGCTAGAGCGAGAAGGATAATTACAACCTTCTCGAGATTTCTCAGTAATAATCTGGGTTCTTAAGCTCGTATTAATAAAGAAGTCTCAAACTCACTTGAGAACCTGTTTGACAGAAAACAATGTTTCGTTTCACTTTTAAAAATGAACAACATTATTAATGTTACATAGTACTTTAATTTAATTTCTTTTTATACCGTAATATTCATATGATATATTACAGAAAAACATTAGTATAATGTATACTTTTATATTATTTATTTGTACGTTTTAAACAAGAAAAAAATTTAAGTATGTAACATAAGTAAAGTTTTTCATTTTTCAAAAGTCTGTTTTTTTATCTGTCAAATATGTTCTCAAGTGATTATTTGAGACTTCTTTATTAATACGGGGCTAGACTACGCGCAAATATGGCACTTGTAAGAAATAAATATATAGTCAGATGGGGAAGATGTTCTACCGGGGAATAGGCATGTGACTTTTATAAAGTATGTCACACTTATCCCAGAAAAACAATAAAGTATGACCCTCTTATCCCATCTGACTTTAATAAAATATCAAGATTTAGAAGGCTGATTCATATGGAATGTGATCTTATGACGTAAGGATCGTGCCATTTTTGATAGAAAATTTTTGTAAATAGCTAAATATAATAATTTGAATATATTATATAGTTAAATGGTGCTATGGAGTAAAGAAAATTCTGTTTGATGGATTATAATGACATTTTTTACTTACCAGTGGTGTTGTGGAATCTTATAGATTTATAAATTCTTTATAAAAATTTAATAACGCCTAGATAAAAATATTCGTAATTTTTTACATTTAATTTAACATTAGGTTACTTATTTCTTAATTTCCATTATTACTATAAAATAAAGCTTTAAATTTATATTAAAAAGACCAAGTTACACCACTGGTTTTTAATTTGCTCAAAGATTGCATTTGTTTTATTGTTCCTATGCTTTTCTTATTTTTTTCTTAAGATATATTATTATATTCTTAAACAATATTAATTTGTGGTCACTTCAACATATCGTCCTAGTAAAAGACTTTAACAAGCTTAAAGTTTGTATCTTGGGTTATTTTTTTATTTAAATTTAAAAATATCTTACTTATTTTCCTTATTAAGATAATGCTCTCTATCTTCATGCTACTAGTGCGTACCAGTTTCAAAGAAATATAAACTTTATGAACGAAACATTTTTAGTAACATTCGTGTTTCTTTCGCTCGTATGTTCATACATAAAAAACAGAAGTTCCTTGCAACTGGAACATACCTCTAGTATGAAGGTTTTAAATTTTGTTACCGTCAGCTATATTTCCATAGACTAGGACGATATGCAAACTAGGTGCTCACGATTTTCTTCACAAATCTGAAATGTATTTTTTGCCTCTGGTTGTATATAAAATTTAAATATATATGTAATCTCTTTAAAATATTGTTATTTTAATCATGAATTATGTGATTTTTCACACGTCGTATACTTTTATGCAATTAATGAAACTGTATTTTGAAAATGCATTATTTTGTGATTCTTTACATTCTATAATAAAGCATTTTACATAATTTTTAGGCGGTTGTTTTATTATATCACAGCAGCTGCGTAACTACTTAATGAAACTACTTCTGCCATACTAGTTTTCATCAAAACTGTGTCAGTACCTACGTATTTGCTTCAAAAGCTCACAAACATTCTTTAGATTTACAACTGTAGTAAGATTGTACTTCCTACCTAAATACGATTTTTTTAAAAGTAACTAGGTATAACCATAGACCAATTTGGTCCATGGTATAACTTAATTACGTCATGTTAATTGAGTTTTTATTTCTCTTCGGGTCTATTGATGTCTCTATTAAATCTAACCAACAAACATACATACTGACTGTCAAAATAGTTGCCTCTTCATTTGTCTTCACCGTAATCGGATAAAGATATTGCTTCACTTAAACAGAAAATCAAAAAGACGAGCAACAGTCCATTTTCTAAAGTCCCATTTTTACGAATAAACCAAAATGTGATAAGTGCCATCTATCGGTGACTGACAGTACTTTCATCAACTAGAATAAAAAAAAATATGTTTAGATTTTACAGAGTATAGACCTAAATGGAAGCAGGAATTATTTTAATTAATAATGATCTATCATTTCGTTGTATTATTCAACAATAATATGAGGGGTTTTCGAAGTGTCACTTTTAGGTACAGAGACTACCGTAAGATGGCGCTTGCATAATGTAATTGCAAAAAAATCTGTAATCTTTGTTGGGTGGTTAATAGCGTTGCCAGATTTTATCCATTTTTAGGTAGTGAAATTATTCATAAAGTGGTTAAGTCGCTGTAGGTATGCTGTTTCATACACAAAAATAATCCTTTCAAATTCCTTTCTAAGTGGTCTCCTACACTTCCGAGGAAACCTACATACATTATAGCTCGCTGGCTTCAATATCTTTGATTTTTCAAACAAATAATAATTAATCACACTTTTCTCCCGTTTCCGTAGGGATTTCGGGAAGTTCTTGTTTAGTACTCCCCTATACTTATATTCTAAGAAATATACAAATTTCAGCCTTTTGCCGTATTTTCGACTCTTAAGTGGTCGGTATATAGATTATATTTAAATTAGATTTTTTTCTTATAGTTAATCCTGTTTAAATATGTTTGATAGCCTCTATATATCTTGATCTCCGAGTTTCATCTTGGGGAAAGCGGTGGTTACTTAGTAGGTAGAACTGTCAAAATAAAAACCGCTCATTGTAATGAGCGGTTTTTATTTTGATAGTTACTGGTTTCAGAAAACTGCTGATAGATGGCATTAAACCTAAGTAATATGTCAAGTCCCGTGTAAAATGTCAATTTCCGCTTTGTTTTTTGTTTGTTTACCTTTCAACTTTCTTTCTTTCACTTGCAATAGTTTATTATTTATTAATTGTGCCCTGAGAATTAAACTAAACATGGCTAGTCCATGCGCAGTACAATATTGTAAAAATATAGGTAACCACCGCTTTCCCCAAGATGAAACTCGGAGATCAAGATGGATAGAGGCTATCAAACATATAAAAACAGGATTAACTATAAGAAAAAAATCCTTCATATTATGTTCAACTCACTTTACGCCAGCAGATTTCATCTCTCCGTCATCACATTTGGCAAGAGCCCCAAGAGGTAAAATATTTATCTTAGCGTCGAGTCGAAAATACTCGGCAGCAGGCTAAAATTTGGCATGTATATTTCTTAGAATCTAAGTATGGGGGTTTATTATTTGTTTCAAAAATCAAAGATATCGAAGCCAGCGAGCTATAATGTATGTAGGTTTCCTCGGAAGTGTAGGAGATCACTAAGAAAGGAATTTGAAAGGATTATTTTTGTGTATGAAACAGCATCTGGCAACTACCACCCAACAAAGATCACAGATTTTTTGACATATTACATTATGCAAGCGCCATCTTACGGTAGTCTCTGTACCTAAAAGTGACACTTCGAAAACCCCTCATAAAGGCGAAAAAATCAAAGACAATTATTATATTTACATAAACTGCCAAGAATCCAGATAAAGAAAACTATATTTGTCTATGAACCTATCCGGTGTCAGCTGTCAAATTTTAAATTTTAACGGTCGTCGATATTTGAATAGAATCTGTCAACAATCTATTGTGGATTTTGTAAATGTGAATTAAAATAGTGCAAAATTAATGCCGTTTGTTCACACAAGTTCTTGGAGTTATTTAATATTATTTGTTTGACGCAATAACGAAAACATAATTTATTGAAATTGGGTACAAATTTATTTACGGAACGTAACATGGCTCAATTCAACTATCTCAATGAGCTCAACAGTTTAGCTAAACTGGACGGTCCTATTACTCGAGGACCGCTCCAACGATGGGTGAAAAAGTCCGGCACAGAGAATATCAACCCTTCGCTAAGCAATTCTTTAAAAAATATATCGAATATTAACTTGAATTCCTGTAACCAATCCATGCAGAAACTATCAATTTCTGGCAATGTAAGCTGCAATAACAGCACCAATATCATTACTCCTACTAGAAATGAGAATAAGAAAGGCAAAAAGACACCATCGAAAAATAAATCTCCAGGTACGTGAATAATTTCATAAAGCTGTATTAAGTTAATGTAGCTTATAATGCTAACAGTGTTCTTACATTATTATTTGTATTTACAGGTCGTTCAACTACACCAACACCAAACAAGGCTTCTAAAACACCTAATAAAGCAGACAGATTTATTCCATCAAGAAACAATTCAAACTTTGACCTATGCCACTATATGGTAATATTTTTATTTAAACTAAAGCCAAGTAAACATTTTTTTATGGACTTTTATATTGACACATGTTTCATGAAGTATTACAGTAAAAAATAATCATTAAAATTTTTTACTTTTATGTGTAGCTAAACAAAGATGATGAGAAGTCAGAGGAAGCTGCACCACAGACGGCCACAGGTGAGGCTATTGGCCGAGCCCTCGCTGATACAGACTCTGGCCGACTTCTGCAATACACATGCAAGGCTCCGGCAGCCCCTGAGGGATATCAAAACAGATTACGAGTGGTATATTCACAGGTATTTTCTATCTTTTCTCATGGTTGTGGTCTTATTTCTGCGTTTATTATGCATATTTCAACTTTACGCTTTGTCTTATATTTATAACTCACTATAAATCATGCTATACTGCTACTCATATAGCTGGTATTAATATGTTATATATTTGATTATATTTAATTGGTAATGGGTTTGATTATATCTAATTAATTTCATTAGTTCTTTGTACATACTTTTGGTTGAAATAGACTTAATTGTTTTCTAGCTAAACTGCTCTTGTGATTTACTACTAAGTATATTATGCTGTTTCAATTAAAGTAAAGAAAATATATATCATTTCTTTTCTTTAAGTGAAGTTCTTAAACTATTTGAAATACATTGTAATATGATATTCTATGTTTGTAGGCAAAAGTGCCATCAACAGTGAAAAATACATCAAGATACATTCCGCAAGCACCAGACAGAATTCTTGATGCTCCTGAAATTTTAGATGATTATTGTAAGTGTTTTGATTTTAAAGGTTTCTTCCACTATTTTTGAACATTGTTGTATGTTGTTAATAAATGTCTAAGGAGGGTTCTGTAACCATGAATATGCAGTATGTAGTTTTTTGTAACACGATTTATGTATATATTTTGTTTTCAGATTTAAATCTTGTTGACTGGAGTGCATCAAACATTCTTGCTGTAGCATTAGGTAGCTCTGTGTACCTGTGGAATGCGGGCACGGGGCAGATAGAGCAGCTTCTGACGTTGGAAGGCTCCGAGACTGTGTGCTCTGTGCAGTGGGTACAAGGTGGTGGCTCACATTTAGCCATAGGATCATCTTCTGGTATAACTGAATTGTGGGACTGCGAGAAAATCAAGAGATTGAGGGTGAGTATTATAAGTAACATATGATAGAATAAAAGAGGATTTGTTATATTTTAATAGCCTTGCTATAATACAGATGTCATGATGAATTTAATCCGTGGTCTTGTGAGATTTAGAACTTTAAAGCTTGGGTCTTGACTCCAGAGGACGTGGATTCTATTCCTGCATTGTAACAACAAAATTGTTGTTTTCAAGTTTGGTTAATACAATGCAGGTTGATCGCCTGATTGTCTAACGAGAAAGATGATCAATGCATGATTAGCATGTAAAAAGGTGTCTTTACACCTGATCTCCCACTAGTTGTGTCTGTTATGTGTCCCACTGAGCTACAAGAATAAAAAAAAGAAAGGGTGTTTCTGTGTGGCAACACTTCCGCTGCTTTGTTTAATGAAACTTGATACCTTCAGCAATATCAATATTGGTATGAGGCATTATCATTGTTATGATGAATGCAATGTTTATAACATTTGTAGGAAATCATTAAAATTTTTTGCAGGCAATGGACGGGCACACAGGGCGTGTGGGTTCGCTCGCGTGGAACCTATACGTGGTGTCGAGCGGCTCCCGCGACGGTCAGATCGTCCACCACGACGTGAGACAGCGAGACCATGCTGTCGCCACCATAAGTGCGCATACGCAAGAGGTAAAATAGTGCAGTAAATGGAGCTTAAGGCTGCGTTTTCACCAATAGTGAGCGAGGATGTGAGGTCTGTTTTTTCAAGAACCAATGGAATAGCTTAGCTGATTGGGGATAGGTAAATGAAGCGATACTATTGGTTCTTGAAATGCATGCTCGAAAATTATTGCTGGAAACGCAATCTTCAGTTTTCATTGTCTCATGTCCTGTCTAAATCAGTATTCTTGTTGTAGATCTGCTAGCAGAGATCTCTTGTAGAGATAAGCATACATGTACTTTTATCACCATTTTGTTACTGTAATTTAGAAATTAAAAATTTATCACTATAATATCCGTAAGTGTATATAATTACGATGAATATTCGCGATAATTTAAGGAGCAGCTTAATATGTTTATATGTAGCCAACATTTTATATTTTAATTACAAGTCTAGTAAAAAAAGTCTAAGTCATTTTATGTATCTTTGTTTGTTTATAGATCTGTGGGCTAAAATGGTCACCGGATGGGAAGTATCTCGCTTCGGGTGGCAATGACAACCTTCTCAATATCTGGCCGCTAGCACAAGGACAGCATTACTCACAGACACAGTACCTGTACTCATTCAAGTAAGTATAGAATAATTATAATTTAAAACAAAAAAAACCGACTTCAACTAGTCGGCTCTATGATTTTTTAGTGTTACCCTCGATTTCTCCGGTCTGCTATCATCAGACCCAGATTTCCTGATCTTGGGACCACCAGAAAAAACAACAGAAAAAGAATCATCAAAATCTGTTCACGAATAATGAAGTTATCCGCGAACAAACATAAAAAAAGCGAATAAAATATAAGGTACTAGCGACCCGCCCCGGCTTCGCACGGGTGCAATGCTGATACTAAATTAAATACACTACAGAAAAACTATGAACGTTGTATACAAAAACATAGCGGCCCGCTCCGACTTTGCACGGGCATAAAATATATATGCCTATGTCACTCAATGAAAACATGATTAAAATCGATCCAGTATTTTTGATTCATTCATTACTGCCCTTGGCCTGCACGCATTAAATTTGGAGTAAAACAATTCCTCTTAACTGATACGTTGTCGCGCTGAAAAGCACGTTTTTATCAAGTACTGTTATTTTCCTCGCTAGAGAGCTCCGACAATAAACGCGTCCGATTGCTGCTAAATTCAAAGTGCTATAGGGAGAACCGCGGCCTCCGACGCGCTATTTATAGGCATGCCTCCCCGCACTGCCCCGTCCGGCCGGTACCGCCCGCCGCAAACGCAAATTTTAAATTTGTAATATCTCCGAAAATATTTGTTTAATTTACATGCTGTAAGGAACCATATTGATCTATATTAATTGCACACTGTATTTAAGGTACTTAATTCGATAAGGATTAATGCCGTATTGCTTAAAATAGCTTCGCAAATAAGCCATTTTTTCACGTAAAAAGTAAACAATAAAAATGGTTAATGTGGGTTATCCCTAAAAAATAAACATATACCATCGCGGACTTTTTTGTAGACCTTTTTCTATACAATACTGTAGTACATTAATTTGATCTAACTCGTAGGGTTTAGGCAGCGTTTTTGCTAAAATAGGTTAATTTACGACATCACGTTAGAAACCTCTAAAATTAGCAATGTTGCCTTAGTATATTATGCATGTATTATACATATAAACCTTCCTCTTGAATCACTCTATCTATTGGAAAAAACCGCATCAAAATCCGTTGCCTAGTTTTAAAGATTTAAGTGCACATAGGGATATAGGGACAGAAAAGGCGACTTTGTTTTATACTATGTAGTGATAGTGAAATGATGACATAAGATCAAATTGAGAAACCTTTAAAGTCGGTTAAAAAGTAAACTCGAAGACAACGCATAACTGATTGAATATACTATTGGTTCTTGATGGAAATTCATGTTCTCAATAATAATGCACAACTTTTTATTTACACTTTTCACTTTTATTTAAAAACGACGCATGTTGAGATATTCGGCGTCGTAGATGATAATAATTATCAGGTATCTATTGATGATTTAGCCCTTTCCTCCTCTCACATTAAATGTTAAAATGGGACAGACAGATCAAAACCCTTGGTCAGTGTTAGACGTTGGTGTAATGTTGGAAATTAGGGCTAAGAAATTTATGAATGAAAATTGTTAAAAGCGCATATACCATTACAGTGGCGTAGCGTGCTTGCCAGAACGAACAATATTGTTATTGGTCCCGCATAAAAATTTGTTTGAGGGCCCTTATGAAAGGTTCTCACAAAAGAAAAACATACAGACGAATTGAGAACCTCCTCCTTTTTTGGAAGTCGGTTAAAAAAAACGCACGTCGCGTCGGAGTCCCTATTGGCTATTGGACAGGGGGGCTCCGTATAATTTATACTGCAGTAGCTACAGCTACACAGCTAACTGATCATATACCTAACAAAAAAACTACTACTATTCTACATATCTATACATAAAAAAATCATTTGTAAATCTGTTTTCAGCCAACACCTGGCGGCAGTTAAGGGTCTAGCGTGGTGTCCGTGGAACTCGTCCATCCTGGCCTCCGGGGGTGGCACTGCGGATAGAACCATACGGATATGGAATGTCAACACTGGAGCTAACATTAACACTGTAGACACCAAGTCGCAGGTAATCCTTCTAGTATTTTAATGTGTGTTGTCTGTAGTTTATATTGATTTTCAAAAAATCGACCAATCGAAATATTATATTGTGGTCATTAGAGCTTTCTGTCATTCACAAAAACAGATATCATAGACTCGTCGAAACCGCTGCAGCGCTCACTAATACAGACAAAGAATCCAAGTCTTAACGTCACTAAAACAATACTTACACAACTCATAAGTTATTCCTCTTGTCTATGTTTGATACGTTGGAAACTACGAATATATAACGTTTGTATAGCCGCCGTAGTATTATGTGACACTAGCTGCGCAACAAAAGTCCCCAAATGTGAATAATTTTCCCCGTTTTTGCACCATTTCTCACTGACGCTTCGCTCCTATTGGTCGCAGCGTAATGTTAGCTGTAGCCTAAAGCCTTCCTCTATAAATTGACTATACAAAAAAAACCTTAAGTTCCTAAGATTAGCGCGTTTAAACAAACAAACAAACTCTTCCGCTTTATAATATTATGTGATTATGTGACGTATTATATCGCTGTCAGGCCAATGCGTAGGCAGCTCTACAAACGCTCGTCTACATTTGCCACTTGTGTGCACTTGCCGAATGTGTGGACGATAGCACTCGCCGTGCACCTATTTGCCTACGCTCGGCCAATATGTATAGCCGACTTTATATTTCGGTATCATTCCAGGTGTGCTCAATAGTGTGGAGCACGCACTACAAGGAGCTGGTCTCCGGGCACGGCTACGCCAACAACCAGCTGGTGATCTGGCGCTACCCCACCATGGCGCGCACCGCCGAGCTGACCGGACACGCGGCGCGCGTGCTGCACCTCGCGCTGTCGCCGGACGGCCAGACGGTGCTGAGCGCGGGCGCCGACGAGACACTCAGGTGCGTATTACGGAGGGAGACATCAGTGAACCATAAATAATAGTCCATCAGTAATAATAATAATAATAGCTCCCCTCACCGATTTTGCGACTGAAGAAACGGCGCTGTAAATACTCTAACTCTGTAATAAAATAGCCGTCAAAATCTAACAGTTTTCATAGCTGACATTTGATTTCAACTGTTTTGTATCTAGTTCTATTTACACATACAGTTAATTTTAATCTAAATGTATATTGTGTTGCTTATTACTTAGTTTATAATTTGTTAGTATATTTTAATTGTATATCTAATATAAGTTAGTTAATGTAATTGGGGTCTATATAAAATACAGTATTTACGCGACCATAAAAAACTACAATGAATGAGAAGGCATGGTATTTTAACATGCCGTTAACACTAACATGCGTTGTTGAAATCGGGACTTGAACTAAACGTTTGAAGTAAAGGAATATTTATTAACGGGATGTTAACTTTTTTTTAGGTTGTGGAAGTGTTTCATGCTGGATCCGTCCAAAAAGAAGGAGACCACAGACACCAAAGCGGCAAAATCTCTACTGAACATGAATTCACTAATTCGGTAATCCCTTTACGTCGTGAAGATTTTTGACTGAATTTATTTGTGATCTACGTAATGCTGTAGCTAATTGTTACTATTTAGGGATATAGGTTAATACTTTATAGTTAGGATGTTTTATGTAATGATCAATTTTATGGAAAATAGAAGTGACGTAGTACTAAATGGAAAATCATAATATGTTGAGAGAAGAGCCCAGTTTATTCAGGTTTTGTCGGTATTATACAGTAGCGCTTTTGATTCGTTTTCTACAGGCTGTAATATGAATTTAAAATACTTTAGGGTGAGTGTGGGTCCCATTTTATTATTATATAGAGTTTACTGTGAAAGTGCTACGCTGAAAGAGGTACATTTTTTAACTTATTGTATGGGCAAATTTATGATTTCAAGGCATTTCTCATAGAATCATGAAAGTCAAAAGTAAGTCTTTCAGTGCTGGTGATTTAGCAAATGGCATATTCACACCCTAAAGTATTATCAGTTATCACTCATTTATTTTACACATGTATAGGTATTATATTAACTCCAGAATAGCCTAACTCTCGGTTAATCATTTATCCAGTTAAAATCGCTATTGTATAGAAGATAATCTAACAATCTCAAAAAAACTGGGTGTATCACAGTTCGAGGATTTCATGTAAACTTTTGTCCGA
This sequence comes from Celastrina argiolus, assembly GCA_905187575.2. Taxonomy (NCBI): domain Eukaryota; kingdom Metazoa; phylum Arthropoda; class Insecta; order Lepidoptera; family Lycaenidae; genus Celastrina; species Celastrina argiolus. The sequence goes on from LR994589.1 coordinate 12,816,563, forward strand.
GACGTAAATCATATCAATAATTACTAAGGCTGCGTCTCCGCTGACGCGGAGCGAGGCTGTTTCCGTGGAAACGGAGCGGAGATTTCGAGCATAGTGATTGGTCAATTCGGGCTCCGCAAGCTCCTCTCCGTCCCGCTCCGCGTCAGTGGAAACGCAGCCTTATGGCCCGTTTTCCTATTCCTATTCGTTACAAAATATAGGTTTAATCCTTTTGTTTTGTATAGATAGTATATTGAAATGATCTGTAAAATGATATAAATCTTGGGTCGGTGGGCTTTAATAAGTACTTAATGATGATTTGTTACAGATCTTAATATTCTTTGTTCGAATGTATCGAACGTTTAATTGTGACCTGTAAGAGTTTTGAAACATTTTAATTTTTGACAAGTTAACTAGAAGTTGAGGTCGTAAAATGGTACTCTTTCTTTCATAATAATATTGTTCTTTCTCCCAGGTTGGGACATGATCCGGACTCTGTAAGTCCGGATAAAATTTCAAGCTCTGAAACTAGAACTCTGAGCTGATAATACAATTAAAAATCAAACATGCGTGTCGACTCAACTGTCAAAGACAAATTTGACAACTCAACACTAATATTGTGTTGGATTTTGAACTGTGGTAATATAATAGCGCAGAGTTAATTTTCACAGCTTTGAATTTCCTCCGGGCGTCCGAAATCCGGCTTATTTTTAATTTGAATTCACTTTCTACATTTCATTACCTCGGCTTCCGTTCAGCTTTAATGTTGTATATTTTCCTATGAATTTAATATGTTTAAGATTGTGATGACTGTATTATTTTTGTATTTTTAATAAAGAATTTCTCATATTTTTTCCTTTTTTATTTCATTAACATAATCTCATGTCTCTTAAAATATTGGGCTTCATAGTCCATATTATGGATAGATTTTACCCGACTTTGGCGAAGCCAAAAGGATACGTACCGGATACGTAAGGATCTACCGTACCGTAATACGGTACGTTTTCGGTAGAAGTCAAGTAGAAGTATTGAGTCGCGAGACTTAGCATTTACAAGTTATGTTTTCAACGGCATGCGTTTTAGAATAAAATAACAAAACTTAAGTTGGAGAAACCAGCAAGGATAATTAACGAAATAAAGAAAAACTTATGGAAAATTTTGGTTTTCAAAAAAAAACCTTTCATCATGAAGGAAGTCGTCGATCGGGATTTATCTGACTTTGTAATGTTTCGTTAGGGTGACTATAAGTTCGCAACTTTAATGGTAACTTACTTTAGATGACAAAAATGAGGACATAAAGTAAGTTACCTTATGTTAAGTTATGACACGCCATTTCATGAATTTATACTGTATTTTAAGTCTTAATAAATAGGCAATACTGACTAAAATTATCAACAAATTCAATGAATTTAAAGAATCAAACACTAGGACCGCTATTTAAAATTTTAATTTTAAACCTCTAAGGGCCGATTTTTCAATCGTTAGATAACTTTCATCTAAGGAATAATTATGTGATTTTGGCAAATTTTGTATGGAACAAATGTCAAAGTCACATGTTTATTCCTCAGGTAAAGGTTGTCTGACGATTGAAAATCGGCCCTTAATCTCCGTAAGTACAGTTTTCGACAAATATTTGTTTTAGTGGCTACTAGCGCCGCAGTGGGAAAAAAATTAACTAAATTACAATCACCTGACTGATTTTACGTTCCCTCTGTTCAAGGGCTAACTAGTTTGCCTAGTCATTCAATGAACGCGCTAGTCATTGAATCAAATAGCAGACTCTACCAGATGACGGCGACAAATACATATCCATGCAGTTTAGTTTTTCTAGCACAAAAGCCATTTCCTGCCGAGAAAGGACTTTTGAACTTCGGAACCTTGAAAATGGAAAATATAAAAAAAAACACGTAACACATATAAAAACCGTTTATTAATATAAGTCTACGTACAAATACTCGGAATGTAAATAGGCGTATTGAGAACCAACATAAGAAATATGTGATGTTTCAAAAGTGGCAGCCGTTATTTGACTAGAGCTAAACTGAAATTTTGACGAAGCAACAATTTTAAATGCAGTGCAGGAACTATCATTAAGTACTGTTAGAACTTAGACCAAATGGAATGTTGATGATCATAAGTTTTGATAAAGTAATATAGGCTAGAACAATTATTAATACTTTTCATTTTCATCGACCGAATGTTTCAAATCATCAAAAGTGCATTTCAGTTGCAAAAAAAAAAGTTATTTACGAAATTTTCAAACACACTCTGTTTTTATGTATCTATGTGAAAATAACAGGAATGTGATCGAAAATTTCGGTAATGACGTTATTTCTTGGCAATTGGAACGCACCTTGGGTAAAATAATAAAATAAGCATACAAGAATGTTTATAATACTTATCAAGAATTTCTATTAGAAACTGAAAGTTATAATTCAATACTCGTTTGTCTTTCCTTTGGTCTAAGACTTATACGAAAGAAAATTTAAAAACCTAGTTTATCGTTTAAGCTATATTTAATAAATTGAACAATTTGTGCAAAATAAAAAAACTTACCTACGTGATTGTTATAATATTACTCAGACTTATTATATTAAAGTACTTTAGTTATATGGTAATATTCGAAGTTTGAACAAATATTTACGTTAATAAGGCTATTATCATGTATGATTAATAAAATAGTTAATTGTACTTGCAAATTATTATTTGAACTTATTCAAATTTATATTTCATTGTTACATTATTCAAAATACTTTTAAAGTAGCGAATTAAGTTTTACATCATAAAATAACAAATAGAGCATAATGAAATATGTAACATTACTTATACTACATGCTAAACCATTTTTTTTTCATCTACAACAATAACTTTCTTACATCTACTAGCACTGCTAAGTCTTAAAATATTCGTAAGCTCAGCTTAATATTATAGTCTGTAGTAGAGTTGAACAACTTTGTAATTTTACAACAACCAGTTATACAACAGTAGTCCAACCCCCAACAACTTAAAAACTCACAATCATGTATAAATCTATTTTATTTTAATCTAAGCCAGTAAAATGGGACTTGCAACTTAACTCTTTCTAGGTATTAACTGACAGAGCATAAAGTATGATACCTCAAGGCCAAAGCCTAATCTGGGTTAGTTAATAAACAAAAAGTTAGCATATAATATTCCTTTACATTAAGGGGCTAACTCTAGGTTAATTATTTAACTCACACTGGCATAAATAGGTCTGAGAAAAGTTATTATGGTTCCGTTTGACGTCCAAAGTCCTTTATGAGAGAGTACATCGCTTGCTACCGATTACAGCCCATAGATGTCGTACCGTTACCGCTCCCAGCGCCACCTTCCGTTAAATCTGTGAACTAAGTGAAAGCCACAAGCCGCCATCTTTGATATATCAGATCATTGTTGCGTCGTTTTTGCAACCATGCAGTCGCTAAAAACCTACTTATTTAAGTTATAAATTTAACTTAACTTTTAATTTTAAAATCTATTTAATACAAATTTTTGGGTTTTATAAAGTCGTAAAACCGTTACTGATCGTCAATAGAGTTCATTATACAGTTTTTTACCGCGTATCGGGTAAACGTAAATCACGCGATCGGCATATCGCGGTGAAAAGTTCGTCGTTATGAACTCGTTATTGGCGGTTACTGTAGAAGATGGAGCAGAAAACCTCTACGCCGTTTGAAATTAGGATCGAAGCAAAGGTTTGCAGCCGCATTTGGTGAGTGACATGATAATTTTTCACGATTATGCGGCGTGTACTAATGATCTATTTCTTGAGATCGTGCCTAATTCGGTGACCTGTTTATCATAGCGTGATATCCGAATATATATAAAAGTAATTAATTAACAAAAAATGCTATTTTTAAACTTTTACGGCTACCGCCATTTTTGGAACGGAGACGTATTACCTAAAATGTAAACGTATTCATACAATAAACCGCTGTCTTTTACATTTCAAATGGCCATGTAAATGTATTAATACAAATATTTCATTACTAAATCGAATTTTCCATCCGTTACATCATTTACGTTTACTTCGCGGAGGGTAGTAAAATATTTTTTGCGAAGTTGTTCAGCTTTTTTCTATTGCTAATTGAGCCAGTACGTACAGTTCTGCAGATATTTAGTTTAAAATACATTATACTTATAACATTTCTGATCGAAATATATCGATGTTTACACTTGTAACATTTGTGATCAAAATAGATCGATGTTTACATTCATAACATTTCTGATCCAAATAGATCGATGTTTACACTCATAACATTTCCGATTCAAATAGATCGATGTTTTCACTCATAACATTTCTGAACGAAATAGATCGATGTTTACACTTGTAACATTTGTGATCAAAATAGATCGATGTTTACACTCATAACATTTATGATCCAAATAGATCTGTGTTTACACTCATAACATTTCCGATCCAAATAGATCGATGTTTTCACTCATAGCATTTCTGAACGAAATAGATCGATGTTTGCACTGGAAGTACCTACAACTTTTCCAGACCTTCTATAGGTACGTTAAACGTCTTGACTGTTCGGTTCTAACAGTAGACGCCTGAAAATATTTTTAATAAACATACCCTAAGCCTATATAATATAGCTTAGAAAATTCATGTTTATGCATACGCAGATATCTAATGCTTGACAAGCCAAGATAAAAAGTAGGCGGACTGGATAACATACATTCAGGTTACGAACACACAAGTTCTCTGGAAGCCATCCTCACTCCTTAAAAAAGAAGGGGGGGGGGGGGATATAATATATTATATAATATGACCACATAATATATAAGAGATCAAAACTTTACTGATTTTAATATGACTTTAATAGAATGATTTCAAACTGAGACAAGTGATCGAATAAAATGTACAGTCGGTAACCTCACATAAATTATCATTTTTTAAAAAGAGGTATTGTTATGAATTTAAACTATGTACAGTTGACGCCATCACGAATATTATCAATAAAGTGGTAGAAATCCATTGTACAGTCGACGCCCTCGCGATATTAATCAAAGTCATTAGATTTGCAAATCTCGTTCATTTTGTAGTTGTGGCTAAAATACTATTACCATTAAATATATAACACAGACTGTTGGTATGCTTGCTATATAAATATCGATCGAGATGATGAAATACATGGCCTTCTAGTACAGTACATCGAACCAAGAATCAGGCTTCAACAATTCTAAAGGTTCTAAACTTTGGCTGGTTTTGAACTATAAATGTCAGCTTACCGAGGACATTAAAATTTATAAATAATTGTTGGCTATTACATAATACCAACTGCAGTAGTTCAGGCTATAAATTAGCTTTTTAACCTAGATCTTCCGCGCAGGGAAAGGTCGTATCACCTCGCAGTCAAACTGCAAAGTCAATATTTATGGTATACAATACGCTATACAAATTCCCTGTTCAAAAAGTCAGTAAATACAAAAGGGTTATTACAATACATTAAGTAACAGCTGACAGTTTAAGCTGGTCTTCTACCTCTTGGAAGTTAGGACTATAATATCAGCTTCGAAACTGAAAAATTTGCCTCCTAACCTTCATCTCCCGCTGGGACAGGTCGTATAGTCGCGCACTCTCACTGCAAGAGTAATATTTAAGGGACACAAAACCTATACAAATTCCCTGTCGAAAGTCAATAAGTACAGTACAAATTCATTACAATATATTGACTAACAGCTGACAGTTCAAGCAGGTCTTCTACCTCTTGGGATTTTGGGCCATAATATCAGCTTCGAAACTAAACAATTAGCTTCCTAACCTTCATCCCGCTGGGACAGGTCGTATAGCCGCGCACTTACACTGCAAGAGTAATATTTAAGGGACACAAAACCTATACAAATTCCCTGTTGAAAGTCAATAAGGACAGTACAAGTTCATTACAATACATTGACTAATAGCTGATTGTTCAAGCAGGTCTTACTCCTCTTGGGACTATAATATCAGTGTCGAAACTATTTACCTCCGGGTATAGCAGGATTGCTGTTGGCTGAAACGCCAAACATTTGCGCCTATTTACTTTACGTATACCAGGTCCTATGAAAATCGGGGCAGTGGTCTGTTTGTTGCACAAACGGATTCAGCTTTACAGAGTATAATATTAATATTATATCCACTTTGGCCTTCGAGTCATTGTCGACGCGTGCTTTACCTATGTCCAATATACAAAGTCTAAAGTTTTATAATGGCACACATCATAAAACAGATTTCTTAACGATGGTATAAAGTCAAGAGGTTTATAAGGGCATACATCCTAATACAAATTTCCTATCAATTATATAAATTCAAGAGATTTATAATGGCATAGGTACATTCTAATACAAATATCCTGTTGATGATAGAAAGTGGAGATGTTTATATTAGCACATATTCAAATACAAGGATTGATGATACACAAACAATATGTTTATAATAGCACACGTTCTAATAATAATACAGGGATTGATGATACGCAAACAAGATGTTTATATGATGGCACACATCCTAATATAAGGTTTCTATTGATCGTATACATTCATAAGCTTTATAATGGCATACATTCTAAGACGAGGTTCCTGTCGATGAAACGAAGACAAAAGTTTCATAACGCAGATACAGACGCACATCCAAATATGTTGTATTTATTGAAAACCAAGATATTGCAGACGTACTAGAACTCAGGGTCTCTTGTCTGTAGTCGACTTTGGGTCAAAATCAGTCCTAGACTTAAGGGTCGAAAGCTCGCACATTACAGCTTCAAAGGCTACATAAAGCTCGGGACACTCACCATGACACTTTAATAAAGTTTTATTGAAAAAATAGATACTGTATATGTGCTAGAGTTTATGGAGTTTCCTGTGCAGCTGGCGGTTGGTCCCTCATGCAGGTCTCGCCTCATAGGGTTTATCAACTTTGCAACCTTCATCACCCCAATCGGGAAGGTTGCTTGCCTAACGCTGGCACGCTACAGCTTCAGTAAAAGTATATGGAACACTAATCGCAACTACGAAGTTCCTGTCAAATGTAAGACACTGAAGACGTGATGCAGCTTATGGACATCTATTCCCTAATTGCCGGTCGGTCACCTAGCAAGATCTTTGCGACGATTTCCACAGTCCTGGAAAGGATCAAAGGCGACATAGTCGGTAATATTTATCTTTAATTCTCAGGAATAAGTCTAGATTTGCAGAGATGTTCTATTACACTAGTACATAGCGTATAGTACTTGTACCATCCAGGTAATATATTTTATTCATAGAACCAAAAGTGTCACACGATGGCATCGAATAGTAACTAACTTTTTAACTTTGCAAGACGTTTTTAATTGCATTCAACCCTTACTAGTAGCGGACTCGATGGTGCTAAAATTTTGTGATACCCCAGTTGCTTGGAATATAAACTAATCCACACTGGCGGTGCCATATTTGTATCTTGGTGAACGCCTCGGGTACTTTTACAGTTTTCCTCTCAAAATACGTATTATGTTATAAAGATATATATATATATATTTTTACGCTACGCCTGGAAACTTACATCAGCAGTAATTATTGTGATGTCGGATTACGTGAACCAAAATATATTCTTAAATAAAGAATTAAATACTCGACCAGTCTCTTGACACACAGTACTACTTGATAGGTGATATTGTGATTCTTTTATTACTTTAAAACTTTATCACATTGTTGCATTATTCACAAGCCACCAGGAGATAACAAACACGTCTCTCATAAAGGACTTTGGACGTCAAACGGAACCATAATATATACATTTTACCTTCCAATAAAATGTGTATTATGTTCCTTAACGTCCAAAGTCCTAGTAAGGGCTTCCTGGTGTCCACCCTCATCATTATGAGACACTTACAATGATCTGATATATCAAAGATGGCGGCTTGTGGCTTTCACTTAGTTCACAGATTTAACGGAAGGTGGCGCTGGGAGCGGTAACGGTACGACATCTATGGGCTGTAATCGGTAGCAAGCGATGTACTCTCTCATAAAGGACTTTGGACGTTAAGGAACATAATACACATTTTATTGGAAGGTAAAATGTATATATTAAAAATGTAATTTTACTGACTGCGAATATAAATCATTCTTTAGATCTCATTGTGGTAGTTTAAGTTTATAATATCAGATCCGATATCGGTATAAGACGACGATATACGATAATAGGCAAGTAAAATGTATGAAACATCAAATATTTCACATTTTCGGTCCGATACAGAATTTCGGATCGGATAATGTGAAAACGCTCGCTCTAAGAGCTATTAAGTTAAGCACCCAGAGTTTATTTGCAACATTCAGATGTTGCAAAATTCAGATGCTGCAAAAAGAATAGTGTTTTATGGTACTCGGAGTACAACTTTAGAGAACTCAGCATGGGTACAGATATTAACTGACAGAGCATTAATGTGGTGTTAAAAGCGTCCGTTATTGTTTTTTTTTTTATAAGTCAAAAATAAACATTTAAATTCAGACTTACGCGTTGTTAACACAACTGTGCCTCTCATAATCGTTTTTTTATTAATTAAATCTAAAATATCAAACAATATACTCGTAAAAGCATCTAAAGGCTTTATACATTTCTCAGAGATTCACATTGCACCCATCCAAAAATATTTTATACTATAAAAAATAAATTATGCAATTCAGTCCGTTGATAACACAATCTCTTTCACAATTTACATACAATATATTTTCCATTACTTTACTCATCATCGCAATATAGGATCACACACACATAAAACAAGGCTCTAACAGAACGCTCATGAAAGTTAAGCGTTCTCTTATTTACAAGCTGTCACTGTCAGTGCTTGAAGAAATGATAACGACATCATGTGACTTCAGTGCAACTTAAGTTAACTATCATTTCAGCATTGTAAGTACAGTGGCTGTAAGGTACATTAAATTTGCAAGTTAATATTATAGTAATATAAGTAATAAGTATATTCATCTCTTGTGTACTATCGAACAATTGTGATGTATTGGACATTCAATGTTTATATATAGCTGCAAAAAGAACTCTTGTACTTTTAATTTCATTTAGTAATTAAATTTAATAAAATACTTAGAACAGTATCAATCATAAAATAGCTGCAATATTAAAATATCTAGGGAAAAATATTATAAAAACTAATTATTTGTGATCAAATCGCGCGTTCTTTGCGTCTCGGTGTGAACTAACGCTTATTACATTGACTAATGCTTAGATTCTTAGATTTTCGTTAGTACTAAATTGTAAATGATTTCTATATTATTATTATTGTCTTACGTAAAAAAAATTAGTCTACTCTTGTGCATTTTTATCAATGTATTGTAAATTCTAAAATCACGTTAACTATATATTCTAATGAGTACTAAATGCATAAATTGCAAGTTTCCTTGCACTAACACTATACATATTATAAATTACATCTAGTTAAAAAATGTAAGTACATATTCGTATAAAACGTATAACTAACATTTAATAAAGTTTAATATTATTATGACAAATCAATCCAAAATATAAATTTATTCGGATTACTAAAGTTATGCAATGTATAATTACTATGTGTAATCATATTAAACAACTTTCCATTACCCGGTCGTATAGCATGCGAATTTATCCAGTTCTTCAGTTTATAAAAAATCGTGTCAATGTGACAATCGTAAGAGAAAAAAAATTACAACATAATATATACAATGACTTTAGCCAAATATTCTGTAACAAATCGACGTGCAATGGTCTGTAATTCTGTAACACAACTGTATATCGTTGTTTTGAAAAATTGTTTCGCTTATATCAGTGCTAAGCATGTTTTTTTTTCAATTTCATCATCTTATATAAGCGTAGCTCTAGTAGCCAATGGCTCAGCATTTCTCACCAACCTCTCATGACTCCCACTGCGTGTGCACCGCAAACTGCGACGCAAACTCGCACGCACGCTGCGTAGCGACTCCGCACGCAGGAAAGAGCGACGCAAATGCGTGCGTGTGAACTGTTCCGATTCGTGACGTAGTACACTAGGTGGCGCTTCGTTACGTATAGGCGGTAGACGTAATACAGTAGACAGATTGTCGCTACGTAAACTAGGCGATGTATCGTTACGTGATATACTAGGTATTTCGTGATGTAGAGTTACGTTACGTAAACTAGATGGCGTTGAATTGCGAACACTTTCATTACGTAATATAGGCGGGTCGGTAGTCAGATAGTTAGTCAGTATAGGCGGATCTGGAGGTAAGTAGTCGCTTGTGGTTGGCGGCTCAGAATGTCGTTCGACACTCTCGCTTAACGTGATAGGCGCGTGACCATCGTCGCTCTCGATACGGGACGAAGTTATCCTGTAACAGGCATAATATAAAATCGTTGTAATCAACTACAAAATAATAAATAAATACTACAATTGAAGACATGAATAGATGAAGATGATATGACGCAAAAAAAATTGCCCAGAAAATTGAGTTCAAACAGTTACTTAAACATTTTAGGATATGTAGTAACGTATTAAGTACGTTGATTCTAGAGACGGATCTTTAGATTAATGTACTAGCTTTACGATGTAATATAAATGTTTAAGTGACAGTTTGAACTCAAATCATAATTTTGCTACATATCACCTTCATCCATTCATGTCTTCAATTGTACTTAAAAGTTTGAGATACTATAAAAGAAACTGAAGTTTACACTATAGCTTAATAATGTACTGAATGCAGTCAAATTTCCTTCAAACGCGCGGATAGTATCATAGTCCTCCACTTAGAAGAAAGTAAGTAAGTGAGTGAGTGAGTGAGTGAGTGAGAGAGAGAAAGAAAAAAGAAAGAAAAAAAAATTGGTAAAATAATATAAAAACAACATAAAAATAGCATATTATAAAAACATGAAATATTACCAAATTAGCGTGTGTAACTCTGTGATGACGTACCTGCGCAGCGTGCGAAAGCTGCGGCGCAGCGTGTTCAGCAGGCGCGCGCCGGTGGCCGTGCTGTACGACGGCGGGGGCGTGTACTTGGGGGGCGGGTCGGCGGGCGGCGCGGGCGCGGGGGGCGGGGCGCGGCGCGGCGGCGGCGTCGCGTCCATGTTCGGGCGGTACAGGTTCTGGATGCGCTGTAACGTGAACAAGTGTGAAATGCTGTAGAGGCACAATTCGCTCGTGTTTAATGCATCGTCTGTCTGGTGACAATTGGGCACACTATAGGGCAGTGGTCAAAATTCCAAAAAAGTATTAAATTTTTAAGTCAAGTAAAATCTGTCTGTTCGCGATAAACTGAAAGACTAAAATGACTACAGTGAATGTTACTATGCTGGGTTAATGTTAATATATACTATGATCATTTTGGCCCACGAGGTCAAAAGCCGGCCAACAATTTGAATTTCATTCGACATCTGTAACGATCTTAGGCCCGTATAAATAAAACAATCTCAAACCCAACCTCACATTGAGAAGCTATTTGACAGATAAGAAAACTGTTCGTTTCACTTTTAAAAATGCACTACTTGTCCTTTTCGTCACTCTATATTCGGCTTCTTATATGAACTATGAATCATCCGTATAATAAAACCATGTCCAAATATTATCGAGGGACATTCATTCATTACTATACGTAGTGCATTTTTTGCATTGGCAACTCATACAAATTACTTACCATAACGCGACAAATCACGTTTAAAGATCTGCATATAGGTCATAAAACAGACTTTCAATACTGGTCAGAACTTAGGTTAACGATCAGTGCGTTCGTATGTACATAGGAGCCAGCGAGCCCCAGCATAGTAACATTCACTGTGGTCATTTTAGACTTGTTTTTTTCTTTTTGAGTTATATTAAGTAATTTATATGAGGTGTCAAAACAAAAAATGCTCTACGCGTCCTTCACTTCATACTATATTCGGCTTGATATATGAACCATGAATCACCCTGTATACGTATATTCAAATTTTCTTTTCACGCCTTTTCTACACATTGCGCATAATGTGTAGAAAGTAGTATACCACATAAATACGTAATGTTTTTGATTTTGTCACTCGCTGTGACAAAGTTGACGTGTGACTTGATTTGTATGGCATCCAATTAGTTATCCATTTTTGTCAATAGGGGCGTTGTTTTCATGCCAAACAAATCGTAGTTAAATGTGTCACGCGGATAGTGAAAAAACTCTCACAGATAATATACACTTGTCGATTGACATTCAAATTGTTGCCCGGCTTTTGACCTCGTGGCCCAAAATCATTATTGTCCTTTGAATACTTACCAGTTCATTCATGCAGTCGTTCGGTTCGTAATCCTAAGAAGGCGTGCAACGTAAAAAAAACATATTCAAATAATGAAATCGCCAAGACTTATATTTGGTTTCATTGATGTTGTGAACAGAAATTTAATACAATTTAACGTTTACGGCGCTATTGGGCCAATAGTTGAAATTCCAAAAAAGTATAAAATATTTTGTTAAGTAAGTCTGTCTGTTCTCGGTAAACTCAAAGACAACTGTAGCGAATAGCGATCTTAATTCTGTTGTCACCAATGTATAGAGTGGCTCTTACAAAGAAGATCTTAGTGTAGTATGTTATTAGACACGGTAGATGGCGGTACGAAGATCGCCGGAACATCTTTTTTTTTTTTTTTTTTTACAATTAAAACAATGATTAAATTACAATATTTGCATAAAAATATCATCAAGAAACCACAGAGGATTATGGAAATAATAATATTATTTTATAACAAGCCTATTACTATGGAGAATAGGAGCTAAGCTATTATGGTGTGTGTCATGAAAGTCCAGTATGATATAATATGTAATATGATCGTGGTTTCAGCTATGATAGTCACTGAGCATAAGCCTCCCGCAAAGTACTTCATAGGGGGTCGTCACCTATACTCGGCACGCTCGGTAGGCGGTTTGGCGAGCGCAGTATTAAAATAAACGACGACCCCAAAAACGCTTTCTATTTATTTTTTAATTGATTCACTAAACTGGACAATACACAACACTATCTTAATAATTAAGTTACATCTGTTTTTAATACATTAGTGCATATCATTCTGGGAGTGAATACAACTTACAGAAAATAAAGAAGAAAAAGAAGACCCCCTTTTAAAAATACTATTAGCGTACAATATCCACCATACCATTACAAATGACTAATTATTCACTTTATATTAAGTACAGTTCACTTAAAAGATGGAACTGAGGCACCAAATACATATATCTAATTTTCCTTTATCTTTTACATCCAAGGAAGAGTTTTGTGTGTGTGTGGGGGGGGGGCGTGTTTGCTACCCTTACTCCGGCACCCCACAGATGATGTAACATTATGATAATCACCTCAAATATATCTGCCGGTCCCTTGCTCATGTATCTCCACGTCTGTATGAACGCGGTAACAGGCAGCAACAGCAGTATACCCTGTTGTAACAGGACGGATACTTGACGCACCCATACCGGCCAGTATCTGTGAACAGATAAGCTATTAATATCACGCGGACTTCCTTGTCCCATACTTTAATTTCTTGACAGATAAGGATATTGTATAATATACAAATAATCTATTGCAAAGAAATAGTATTACTAACAATTATTTAATTAATAGTTTTTAGAAAATGCAGAAATATTTTTGTGAATTTTTATGCGGAAATTTCACAAGACTAAAAAATGCTTCAAGAAATTTGCGCAAATACAGTTTGATTTTGCATGAGGGAATTACATCAATATCACCACTAGTAATCTAAAGGAACTACTACAATATATAATATATATAGCTATTCTACATACCCAGCAGTTTTTCTCCAACTATACAGTTGACGCTGTTGCCCCGAACGGAAATCCACTATGCATATAGCCTGTAGAAAACAATAATATATACTGTCACGTAGGTATAATATATTTTAAATAATATGATGAATGCTTTAAATGTACTTAATTGAAAAAAAATGTTTTATCTATTCTTCGTATAACTTAAATTTGTTATTCAATAATATCTGACAGATATGACTGAACTCACATACAATATAAATATTGAGCAGCGCGGCGACCGGCGCGGTGGCGGCGCGGGGCGGGAACAGCACGCGCACCAGCGTGTCCGCGGCGAGCGGGCGGCCGCGCACCGCGACCACGCCCACCGCCATGACACCGCCCACCGGCGAGAGGGGACATATAATGCAAAACTCACGGCGACCGCAACCGGCAGCAGCACAGTCCACACGAAGCTGAGCAGCGCGGCGACCGGCGCGGTGGCGGCGCGGGGCGGGAACAGCACGCCCACCAGCGTGTCCGCGGCGAGCGGGCGGCCGCGCACCGCGAACACGCCCACCGCCAGCGCGGCCGCGAGCGCGCCGTGACACCACCCGCCGGCGAGCGTGAAGTCCGCCCAGTGGACGAGCCGCACTCCCAACTGTAGAATTGTCATTATCATTGCCACATAATTACATAATATAATAGAAGAAAATCTCTTAGGGAAGATGCAAGATGAAAAAAGAGATAGACAACCTAATGCCACTGTAACCACTTTTAGTTGACAGGTCTTCATAAGTCGGCACATTTTCTTGGCTCATCTAGGCATTTTGGAATTATTGCTTAAACAGTAGTACATATATTTTTACTAACTACAATTGAATTCAGCAATGGTTATATGTTCTGCGACTGGTTGGAGTGTAAATCATAAAAATAATTGTATTTTGGTGTCCTGACACACATTGATAAATCGAAAATGGTGTGTCCGTTACCCCAGCCAGATATTGTGGATTTTGCTAACTTTTTACCTACGCTCAATTAGAGCATTGTCTTTTCTAATTGAGCGTTATATTTTCGTAATTTGCTTGATTATAGTTTTCTTGAAAAACGCAAAAAACAAATCCGGCTGGAGTAACGTTTCCAAACGTTACTCCAGCCGGACGTTTCTTTGAATAATAATATTTTCAAGAAAATTTTATGGGGATAATTTGAGCGTTCCGGGGCTGTAATTGAGCGTGCAAAAATTTCATTTGTATCTTGATCCGTTGTGAAGATATTCAAAATCCTGCTGAAATGACGTTTGGTGATTTCTTATATCGGAAACTGCTGGGTGCAGTTCAACAATTTTTGGCACACGGCTTCGTCTGAATTTGCTTGAATTTGCTTGGCAATAAAAAAATATTAATAATACACCATTTCAAAGTTATTCGATATTTTAGAAAAACTACTTAGCACGGCCTTACACTTATATTAATCTATCTAGAGACCTAATTCAAATCGTATATTAAAGCTCCTATCGGTCTTCAATTGAGCGTAACTTTTCATAAAGATCCAAAAGGTAACTTTCCAGTTATGAAGAAATTTACCCAGAAAAGCGCACAATAATAGTGAGAATCTATAAAATCAGTATTATACACATTTCCTATTTTTTGATGATACAAATAATTAGAGCGTTGCTTTAATTATATACAGGTAAATTTTTAGATAAAAACACTCAATATTTAAGGAGTTATGCGAAATAATAACAAATCAATAAATAAGGTTAACAACCCGACCAAGCTAAGATGGTCACAAAAAAGCGGCCGTTCTATACATTAAGCTGTCATTCTGAAATGTATTGGATATTATCGGCTAGGAAAGTACTAGTATGTAAAAAATGTTTATGACATTCTATGTATATGGAGATGTAGATTATATTAGGATAGGTATGGAGAACCATACTATCCTAATATAATCACATTTTGACATTTTAAACAAATTTTCAAATAAGTTTTCCTTAAATACGGGAATACTTATTTCAAATAATTATGTACTTAAAAATCGTTACATATTAACAGTTGGTAAGTTTAAATTTTTACTAAATACCTAATCAATACAAGGGCAGCCTAGTATTACTATAGTGTTACTATGTTATAAGGGAATAGTATTTTCTATACTAATTAGTTTTTTTAATAGATACAGTTTTAGGATGTTTCTTAAACTTGCTCTAGTAGTAGGTATAGTACTATATTAAATTGTTTTATTTTATGACATATGACATCTTTTGAGGAATTGGAATTTAGTTATTTTGTAAATAACTTTTTCTCGCGACATCGTCCGAACGACATACATATAACAATAAGGTACATTTTTTTTGCCACAAATCACAATTCTCAATAAGGTTCTGCTTCTGTTTGTCGTAGTACGTAGTACCTTTATGCTTCATGGATCGAACACTAAGATTTTTTTGAAATCTGAGCAGAAATTATAATATCAGTATAGACTAGCTTTTGCCCGCGACTCCGTCGGCGTGGAATTAGTTACTACGGCAGCTAATAAATAATCTGTTTATTTTGTGTAGTGAAATGCCTCCCATGTTGGTACTCCGAACTTCTCCATTGCCGCTCCACATTTAAGACACGTCTTCTTTGCTCCACATATTTAAAGATAAGCCAAAAAAGTGGAATTGAAAAATGTTAAGAGAAAATTAAAAATGATTCTTAAATACTTATTTAACGATACTCCAATTGACATTGTATGGTGCCCAGTAATCGCCAAATTGAATTTTCACTAATTTCACGTCTTTAGTGAGACTTGCTGTACAAAGAAGAATTGATTGATATGGAAATTATAAAAATCGGCCCAGCGGTTTGGTCTGTATAATGCTTTAAAGTAACATACGTACATACACAGGCTGTGAAATACTATACCACTCGTCTGCGTCTCACAGTCGGGTAAAAAGGATAGACCAATATAGTGTCTTATATTTTATGTTTATTATACTCCCTGTATATTGCTGATAGCTGTGAACTGAGAAGACCTTTTTGTTGTTACCTTGAATAAACTTTATAACTCGCTAAGACCTTTAATTACTTATTAGATTTTGTTTTATACATTTTCCCTACCTTTTTTGGATAGTTTCATTTAATGAAGTAGAGTTTCATAATATCTTAGTTTGTAATTAATTAAAATTTTAACACTTTTTTCCATACCTGTACCAGTAATATCCAATATATTTCGGAATGACAGCATAATGTATAGAACGGCCGCTTTTTGTGATCATCTTAGCTTGGTCGGGTTGTTAACCTTATTTATTGATTTGTTATTATTTCGCATAACTCCTTAAATATTGAGTGTTTTGATCTAAAAATTTACCTGTATATAATTAATGCAACGCTCTAATTATTTGTATCATCAAAAAATAGGAAATGTGCATAATAATGATTTTAAAGATTCTCACTATTATTGTGCGCTTTTCTGGGTAAATTTCTTTATTTTACCTTTTGGATCTTTATGAAAAGTTACGCTCAATTGAAGACCGATATGAGAGCTTTAATATACGATTTGAATTTTGTCTCTAGATCGATTAATATAAGTGTAAGGCCGTGCTAAGTAGTTTTTCTAAAATATCCAATAACTTTGAAATGGTGTATTATTAATATTTTTTTATTGCCAAGCAAATTCAAGCAAATTCAGACGAAGCCGTGTGCCAAAAATTGTTGAACTGCACCCAGCAGTTTCTGAGATATAAGAAATCACCAAACGTCATTTCAGCAGGATTTTGAATATCTTCACAACGGATCAAAATACAAATGAAATTTTTGCACGCTCAATTACAGCCCCGGAACGCTCAAATTATCCGCATAAAATTTTCTTGAAAATATTATTATTTAAAGAAACGTCCGGCTGGAGTAACGTTTGGAAACGTTACTCCAGCCGGATTTGTTTTTTGCGTTTTTCAAGAAAACTATAATCAAGCAAATTACGAAAATATAACGCTCAATTAGAGAAGACAATGCTCTAATTGAGCGTAGGTAAAAAGTTAGCAAAATCCACAATATCTGGCTGGGGTAACGGACACGAAAATGGTTAAGCTTTTTCAATCTGTCATTTCTATATTATGCTTTTTCGCATTTCTCATGATTAGTAGCATGAGCAGATGTAATCACTAACTATTACTAAAAAGTGACGCCTCCGTGGTCTAGTGGTACAGAGCTTCGCTCTCGACCCGGAGGTCGTGGGTTCGATTCCCGAGTTGGAACAACAAAAAATGTGGTATTCAACTTTGGTTAGGACAATGCAGGCTGATCATCTGATTGTCTGACAAGAAAGATGATCCATGCGTCGGATGGGCATGTAAAAAGTCGGTCCTGCGCCTGTTCCCTCGTCAGTCGTGTCGGTTTACCGTCCCACTGGGTTATGAGAGTAATAGGAAGAGAGAGTGTCTTTGTGTATCGCGCACACAATTGAGCACTATAAAATAACTCCTGCGTTGCTGGCCTGGTTTCAATGAAATCGGCTACCGACACCGAAATCGGTGAAGGGAGCTATTATTGCAGAAAAAGTTTAGTTAAATAATTAGTATAGTATCAAATAGGCTATATTCAAAAATTAAATAGTTCGAAGCAACTCACATCAGTAGACAGCAGCAATCCCATAGCCAGTCCAAACACACAGCTGAAGAAGGTAATAGTGGTGTCCCATATCTTGAGGGTTTCCACGTTGAACTCCATGATACCGGTGACGACACAGTGCCAGATCGCCAGCTGCTGCGCGATGCCGAACATGATGATGATGAAGTAGAATATCACCGCCCATACCGGTGACAGCTGCAAGAATAATAAAATAGTATGGAAATATTATCAATACTTAATGTCAATTTCACCAACATAAGTTAAAGTTAATGAATTAAATATCATGTTATCCCTCTCGTATTTCCTGTCTATTAATGAGAAGGCGTGGTATTTTAACAAGCCGTTAACACTAACAAGTGTAGGTGAAATCAGTACTATTATAAAGCTTAACAGCTTGTTTATTAACAGGCAATTTATCGAATAAGGCTTTCATAATCACGGTTTTTTTTGCATGTAGACAAATAAAATCCCACCACTACGTTACGTAACGCGTTACAGCGCCAGCCTGTCTAGCTTAAGTTATAATTTTTGTTTTTCACATCACAATTAAAATTATAACGGCAAGATAGCACGGTGTCAAGGCATTTGACTTCATTGTAGATTTATACCGCAACACAAACACTATACTCTAGTTCACCGCCGAACGCGTCAGCGGACGGTCGATGTGTACCTGTGCGAGTGATTAAAAAATGTCTAATTTAGTGAAGTGTTCTACGTGTAATATCATAATCAATGAAGTGCTAGCCTTCATTTGTAATAAAATTGACATCATGGACGAGGAAAGCATCAGTCGGATATGCATTACTGCTTTTTCGGAAAGTGATATCAAAAATGCAAAACGCCTCCTGTATGATTCGATATCGAAGAACATGAAGACCCGAAGACGGGAAGGAAAGACGCTACGTGATATAGATGATGTCATCTGTACATTAAAAGGCTGTGACCCTGAAAGTTTGCCGATATTTGTTGCAAGAGAATTGCAAAAACTACCACCAGTCTTGTTCGATCACGTTGATGTTACTCAGATTCTTAAAAATCAAATACAGCTACGTGACGAGATTAATCTATTTACTGAGACCTATGCGACGAAGAAGCAACTGGAACTGCTTCAAAATGATATAAAGAATCTTATGAAAGCCTCGATTATGAACAATTTTACGGAAAATGTCAACTCTAAACGTGGGGCATGTCGACTAGATAGTTTTGAATATAATAGTGGGCCCATGGGATTGCCTCCTATAAATAATGAAAATGTTTCAAGTATCTCAAACAAATCATCTTTGCGCCAAAATGATAACGATAATTTTCATAAAAATATATTATATGAAGGTACTTCGAAAAATAATATAACGGCTGCCGAGACAATAGAATCAGCTGTGAGTGCGTCACCGCCGGTAAATACATCGCCGACCGAACCGGTCAGCGGCGCCCACGTGACTTGTACGTCACAGCTGATAAGGGATGTGCCCGGTAGCACGGACACGGCCGCTCCGAGTCATAGTGAACCAATTATTGTAAATCGAAAATCATACTCGGAAATACTTAGTAAAGTGGAATTAAACCAAGGTACTCAAGAGGGAAAATGGAGTCTCGTGCAGTCGAAACGGCAAAAAAATCGTTTCGTTGGTAGTAAGGGAAGGGCTGTTGTTGCATCAAATATAAACTTTAAGGCAGCTGATATTACGGTTCCCATTTATGTGTATCATGTTGCAAAGGATGTGACGGTCTGCGATATACAAAATTACATTCAAAACAAATCGAAAATGGCCGTGAAGCTTGAGAAAATGGATATGAAGGTTGAGAAAGATTACAATGCTTATAAGGTTTTTGTACCTAAAAGTAAAATGTGTTTGTTTATGGAAAGTGATTTTTGGCCGGAGGGAATTTCTTTCCGTCGATTTATAGACTTCAGTAGAAGACGCGGAGCTAAGAAAAATAACGAATAATGGATAAATCAACAACTAAAATATTAAGTTTTAATTGTAAAAGTGTAACTCGCTCTATAGACTGTGTGCGGGATCTATGCAGTGACGCAGACATCTTGGCATTACAAGAAACCTGGCTTCTGCCACAAGATATACCGACCCTTGGGAGTATTCATCATGATTTCGCATTCCACGGAAAATCAGCTGTTGATACATCGAGTGGTGTGTTACGGGGCAGGCCGCATGGAGGTGTGGCTTTACTATGGAAAAAATCGGTTTTTCCTAATGTTTCGGTAGTCGAGTGTCTAAGTGCTCGGTTATGTGCTATTAAAATACACCTTGAAAATAATAGTACAGTGTTAGTGATCTCAGTGTATATGCCTACGGATGAGGTAGATAACCTCCCGTTGTTTGCGGAGTGCCTAGGTGAGATTAGTGCACTGATCGAGACAAGTAATATTGAATCTGTGTTTATACTTGGAGATTTTAACGCCCATCCCGGTGAGTTGTTTTCGCATGAACTTTCTAACTTTTTAACCGACTTCCAAAAAAAGGAGGAGGTTCTCAATTCGTCTGTATGTTTTTTTTTTTTTTTTTTTTTTTTTTTTTTATGTTTGTTACCTCAGAACTTTCGCCTGGGTGAACCGATTTGGATGATTTTTTTTTTATTTGAAAGGTTGTGCTTCCCGTTTGGTCCCATTGTCACCAAAGTGGTGACCTGATGATGGGATCCGTGAGGAATCGAGGGAACTCCTCAAAATTTATATGGAAATATTTATCGATTTTGATTTTTTCTGAAGTAGCCCAAGCATATGTTACCAAATAGTAAGATTTTGCACCATATCCTGGACCTAAAGTAGTGAACAGAACTTCTGAGTCCTTAGAGATACACGTTTGAAGATTTCAGCGTTGTTTAAAGAAATGCAAGCATACGCCACTCCGTCAATTACAGTCGAACTTGGTCTCATAGTTATCAAAGTGCATGCCTGATGATGGTGTCGTGAGGAATCGAGGGAACTCCTCGAAATTTATAGGAACACTCATAGTAATTTTGTATTTTTTTCGAGTAACATGCTTATGATACTCGATATGCTTATATCCGTCTAAAAACACACATCATTTTGAATCAACTATCAAGGTATACCGCATAGATCAGAAACAGGCATACAGGACTGCTTAATCTTTGAAGTTATACGTTTGGAAATTACGACATCGCTTAAAGTAGGTACTGCAAGCATACTTTAAGCGATGCCACTATATCAATTACAGTACTCAACACCACCTCTGTCTTCACCAGATAGTAGCTATCCATATATACTATCATAACAATATGACGAAATAGGTAAATATTAAAAAGGGAAAAAATTGTTTTAAGCCAAATAAGGAAATGTAAATCGACTAAAAATAATAAAAGAGTTATATAGAAATCATATTCAGTTTGGATGGTACCGTCTTTGATATTATTAAAATTTGTATATCATTTTATAGTCAATCAACTTGATATAGGTATATATAATTTTTGCGCTGCTCTGGCGGTAAATATCCCTACTCAGTCTACCCATAACTAAAAATCTTAAAATAAAATAATTTTAAACAAAAAAAAAACCGACTTCAAAAGGTAAACTAAAAAGCAAAAAATAAATTTACTTCGCACAAAGTAATACTTATTTTCACTTAAGTAAATAAATTTATTCTATAATTTTGAAGTCGGTGCCAAGTAAGTACTTCAACGACCTTACTGCAATATCAAATTTGAAATTACTAAATATATGTAAGCAATCACAGAAAAAAGAATCAAAAAAAAATATACAACTATCAATGTAACTATTACTATATATTATGTACCTACCAAAGTACTGGCTTACAAACTAATATTAAATGAAAACAAACTATGAAAGAACGCTGGACTTGGCACCGACTTCAAAATTATAGAATAAATTTATTTACTTAAGTGAAAATAAGTATTACTTTGTGCGAAGTAAATTTATTTTTTGCTTTTTAGTTTACCTTTTGAAGTCGGTTTTTTTTTTGTTTAAAATTATGTGCTGAACAATCATGGTCGTGCGTCGACTTAGACATTTTACCAAGCGATACATATACTTTTGTGAGTGATGCGCACGGCTGTAGGCGATGGCTCGATCATTGTGTTGTTACGGATGCCGCGCGATCTACTATAATGAATGTGTCTGTGCTTTATGATGTTTACTGGTCAGATCACTATCCGTTACTTGTACAATGCAATATAAATAAGTTACCTGCAAAAACCGTGACACCCTTATTATTTCGTAATAAAGTAATTTGGGGTGAAAGGGATAGCGATCAAATAAGAATGTATAAGGAGTTTTGCAATAATAGATTAAGTTTAATTGATTTTCCTTCTGAACTTTGTGTCTGTGCTAACAAAACCTGTACCAAATTGCAATATAGGTTTATTTTAGATAAAATGTATTCTGACATTGTATGCGTCTTAAAGGAATCGGCTGAGCAATGATATGTCAAAAAAAAATGTAAAAAACATAGTTATGTTACCGGTTGGAATATACATGTTAGTAGTGCACATAAAAAGGCTCGGTTTTGGTTTCAGTCCTGGGTATCTCTCGGGAAACCTAAACACGGCTCTGTCTATCAGAATATGTGTGAATCTAGACGGAACTTTAAATCAAAATTAAAATATTGCCAGAATAATGCAGCACAAATTAAAATGGATATTATAGCCAAAAATCATAAAGATAAAAATTTTTCGAAATTTTGGAAAAATACCAACAGATTAAACCCGAAACCGAGTCTTCCAGTGTCAGTGGCTGGTATGCATGATCCTGTGGAGATAGCGAGTTCTTTCCAAAAACATTTTAGTATAGCATCACCCCCTTTTCCGCTGCCAAGGGTGCTGCACGGGGGCCGTCCTGACGCCGTAGACGTTAATGTTAGATTCAGCGCTAAAGATGTCGCTTCCGTAATTAAAAGGATGAACCGAGGTAAGTCTCCGGGGCACGACGGCCTCAGTGTCGAGCACTTGAAGTATGCTGGGGTGCATTTGTCGAGAGTGCTCGCTATGTTCTTCAGTTTATGTATCACTCATGCATACCTACCGAAAGACCTAATGTACAGTCGGCTGCACTAACATGGATACATCTACAAATTTGCAAAAATATGTCTAGGTTTAATTTTCAAAAATATCGTCACCTTATTGCATTCAAAGCGATGTAACCAGCAAAGTGTTTCAAAATTATAAATACATTATTTTCATAATGAAGTAAACAGCAGTATTTCAGTGAGTAGTATACACACTTAAATTCATAATTATGAATACGCGACAAATTTCAGTAGCATGTAACCATTGTTTATTTCATTATAATGTAAACGTTAATTTTGTGTTTCAGAAAAGGCTGGTCAAAATTTCATTACATTGCAATATATACAATAATGAATTCTATAAATAATAGAGGTGATATATTGACGGGTATTATTATTGACGGTTATTTAAAAATCACACATACATTAGAATATTGATTATATTCTTTAGTGTAATAGGTATAACTCTGATACACGCGAACGTATATATTTCAAAGATACTTTCATCGGTTTTTATAGTCTACCCTCAAACTATAATATGATCAAAACTAAACAATGTTAATATCGTTCTATATTAGTAATATTGTAAATATAAATAATATAAACTAACACGGGCAAACATCGAACATGAAAAACATCCCATATTTTAAAATAATAAAAATTGTAGTTTTAAATGACTCCATTTGGATTACCTAAACTTAAAAACAAAAAACAAACCAAAATAAAAATAATTACTGAATAATGAATATTGCGAAGTGCGAACGATGACTGTAAATTAACTCTCTTGGACAAACTCGTGACTAAATATTTCTGGTTTCGTTATCATCATATTATGTATAGTTTGAGGGTAGAAGTAAAAACCTGATAAAAACAGTCTCTGAAATATAATATTATGTTCGCGTAAAATTTCTGATCGATTGCAATAAATTGGATAATTCTTGTCTTTTCTTGTTTTTTTTGGTCAGTAAAGCAAAATTATTTTTTTAACTAGCCCCTGAATAGTCAAACAGTGAATGAACTGATGACGAATTATTGCGATCTCGTCAGCTTTGAATAAAAATAAAAAAAAGTATATCAAAATCGGTCCATCTATTTAGTAGTTACGATGCCACAAGCAAACAGACGAACATACATAAATATACGTCAAACTTATATCATAGTGTAAGTTTATGTAGTTTGCAGACACGCAAGCTAACATTTTGTATGATAAACAAAATTAATATAATATTAAAAAATCATAGATATAGTTTGAGGGTAGAAGTAAAAACCTAACAAAAATAGTTTCTGAAATATATGTTTAGGTAAAATGCCTGATTGACTGTAATAAACTTCATCATTCTTTTCTTTTTGTGTTTTTTCTAGTCTAGTCATAAAAGTAAAATTATTTTTTAAGTAATACTGGAATTGTTCAGCAGTAAGCAAATTTATTTTGTTAAATCATAGCTTTAGTGTTTTAACATGACCACGTAAGCTTTCAAACAAAAAAAACTACATCAAAATCGGTTCATCCGTTTGGGAGCTACGATGACAGACATACAGACTGACTCGAAAAATCCCTCTGTTTTTGTCGGAGGTGCAAAAAGGGATTTTTTACGAATTCAGTAGTCCAAATTTCATGTTTCTACCATTTGTAGTTACGGCTGTGCGAAAAGAAAAAGAAAAAATGAATGTATACATCTTATTGGAACATACCACGAGTACATTTTAGTGGCATTTAAAACATATTTGCAGAAAAGTGAAAAATGCTAAAATTTTATAAGTGTATCCATATTATTGATACAATTAATGTTTACATTGTAATGAAGTAAACAATGTTTACATATTATTGAAACATACCACGAGTACATTTTTGTGGCATTTAAAACAAATTTGCAGAAAAGTGAAAAATGCTAAAATTTTATAAGTGTATCCATATTATTGATACAATTAATGTTTACATTGTAATGAAGTAAACAATGTTTACATATTATTGAAATTTGTCGCGTATTCATAATTATGAATTTAAGTGAGCATACTATTCACTGAAATACTGCTGTTTACTTCATTATGGAAATAATGTATTCATAATTTTGAAACACTTTGCTGGTTACATCGCTTTGAATGCAATAAGGTGACGATATTTTTGAAAAACTAACGTAGACATATTTTTGCAAATTTGTAGATGTATCCATGTTAGTGCAGCCGACTGTACACTATAGTAGTGCCTATTATGAAAAATAAGACTGGAGATGCCTCCGACCTGTCCAATTACAGGCCAATATCACTGGCTACCGTTGTTGCCAAGGTGCTGGACAGTCTCCTAGATAAGCAGCTGGAACTTCATACATGCATATATGACTCACAATTTGGTTTTCAGCCGGGCCTGTCCACTGAAAGTGCCATATATTGTCTTAAGGAGACTGTTCAGTACTACACAACTAGGAAAACTCCAGTCTACGCTTGTTTTTTGGATCTGTCGCGGGCATTCGATCTGGTGTCATACAATAAACTATGGCAAAAGCTGGAAGAAGACACTACCGTACCTCATGAAATAACATGCTTATTCAAGTACTGGTATAACCATCAACAAAATAGCGTGAAATGGGCGGGAGTGTTTTCCAATGTGTATAGGCTGGAGTGCGGGGTGAGGCAGGGGGGGCTGAGCTCTCCACGTCTCTTCAACCTCTACATGAACCGGCTGATCGGGGAACTTAACAGCACATACGTAGGATGCCACATTGATGGCGTTTGTATAAATAATATAAGTTACGCTGACGATATGGTGCTGTTGAGTCCGTCGATTGGTGCTTTGCGTAGGCTTCTTCGTATCTGTGAGGAGTATGCGGGAGCCCATGGGCTTAGGTACAACGCTAATAAAAGTGAGTTTATGGTCTTCAGTGCCGGTGCGGACAGGAGTTACAGAAATGTGCCTCCTGTATCGCTAGACGGTGTACAACTGAAGAGAGTAGACAGGTTTAAGTATCTGGGCCACTGGGTAACCGACACTCTGTCAGATACAGAAGACATTGAGAGGGAGCGTAGGGCGCTGTGTGTGCGCGGTAACATGCTGGCTCGTAGATTTGCACGATGTAGTAAAGAGGCAAAGTTGACTCTTTTTAATTCCTTCTGCCAATCATTCTACACCTGTGGTCTGTGGGTCAAGTACACACGGCGGGCATACAGCGCTCTACGAGTGCAATACAACAATATGTTCAGGATGCTGTTTGGGCTGCCTCGGTTTTGTAGCGCTTCTGAAATGTTTGCCGAGGCACGAACAGATTGTTTTTACACAATCATGAGAAAGCGATGTGCCTCGTTGTGGTCTCGTGTACGGGGCAGCCAGAACAGACTCCTGAGTGTACTGGGTAGTCGATGGGACTCCAGGCTGTTAAGGCATTGGATGCAGCTCCATGCCCCAGCAGCTCGTTTCCCTTATATTTAAGTTGTAAATGTTTTAAAAATCTGCTATTATAAATTTGTTATACTAACACTACACTTAAGACCTTTGTTACTAACACTATTATATGGATTTCTTAATCTGAAATAAATTATTTGATTTGATTTGATTGATTTGATATACTGCCGTAGTGTGGGCGCACACACACGTGTACACTATCTGCGTGTCCAGGCCAAGCTGAGGACGGTATACTGCCGCAGTGTGTACTCACCACGTCAGCGGACACGGCGAGCGTGGCGGGCACTATCTGCGTGGCCAGCTGGAGAGGCTGCCAGCCGCTGAGGCCCGTGTACTGCCGCTGTGTGTACTCACCACGTCGGCGGACAGGGCGAGCGTGGCGGGCACTATATGCGTGGCCAGCTGGAGAGGCTGCCAGCCGCTGAGGCCCCTGTACTGCCGCTGTGTGTACTCACCACATCGGCGGACACGGCGAGCGTGGCGGGCACTATCTGCGTGGCCAGCTGGAGAGGCTGCCAGCCGCTGAGGCCTGTGTACTGCCGCTGTGTGTACTCCCGCCGTACAGTCAGCCCCACTATGCTGCCGTAGTGGCCGGAGTACCGGAGCGCGGAGCCCCCTGGTGGAGGTTCGGTGACCGGCCACAGGAATTGCGAGGACTTTATCGTCTCTGTGAATAAATAAATGTTTTCATTGGACGTAATTATGGTCGTTTAAAACTAACGGACGGCCGTGTTTAAGTAAAATGTTTTGCAGTTTAACGGCACGTCGCAATAACCGATCTATATTTTCTCAAAGATAGGTTTGTTATTGAAACATACAATAAAACAAAAAAGTTATATAATAAATGTATTGAGGCTTTTTTAAAATTATTTAGCGATTGATATGTGAAAAAGTAATAACGATCATACATCTATCTACTAGCAATATTAAAATGATTTTCATATTGCTACTAGATATACGGGCTGTAATATTAATGAGGGATAATACTTTAGAGTGTGTATAGGTCCCGTGTTGGGTTGTGTTGGGTCCATGGGACTGATACTTTCACAGTAAACTCTACAGCATATACAGTATACACACCCTAAAGCCTTATCACTCAATTATTTTACACCTTGTACATTTAGTAGAAATTATCTTGGTCCTTCGAGCCGGATAACGCAAAAAATTCACAAAACTCACCATAACTGCTCGGCAGGTAAATATACCCGTGATTCCTCAGTATCTGAACACATATATTGGCTAGAAAGGCACCCAGCAGCAGTATAGAGAAGGTGAATGTAACTATACAAGCACTCTCCCGTTGTAATGATAAGCCGTTCTTCCGTTTGGCGTCCTTGTGGGCTATCAGTTGCATTATACAGGCGCCCAGTAGACCCCAGGTGAGGAATGTCTCTTGAGCAGCCGCTGCCCAACTCTGAAAATAGGTATAATGTTTTATTAAGAAACTCAAAAGGATTTATTATTAGAGATTCGTTATTCAATATACACCCTTTAATTCCAATGGAATAAAGTCTTTGGAATACGTTCACTAAAGGCACAAAGTAGATATATAACAGAGACACGACCTAGTACTGGAAAATGGTATCACCCTAATACTGGCAAATCGACTGGCTATTTTCGTTTTCTTCGATTTCCAGGCACATTCCGGAAACCGCCATCTAGGGTCACTATTGAAAAATACTAATTATTAATTTCATTTTATATCTTCTTCTTAATTAAGGAGCTGAATTTAGCTAAATATGATGTCATGCTTAAAAATATGCTTATCTTTATTTTAATGTCAATATTTGTACTTAATTCGGCATATTTACATTTTATTATTTACAAACGTTAATAGTAGTGACATCTATTGCAATTTTTTTGTATTAAAGATATATTGTATAGGATGGTAGGCTATGCTAAAGGGTTTATTATTATTATTTATTATTACTCTGAGGTCAATAATCCGATTTTCGTGTTTCTTTTTTTATTCGACTCAGAGTAGCTGCCATTTGGTCCCATTAAAATTTTACATATTCTGCCGCTGTAGTTTTTATTCTATGAACATATTTCACCAACATTTTTATCGAATTTACCCGTGTTAGTACATATTTCATGTCGATGATTTTTTATGCTCAATGTCGCTCAGCGTGCTATGGAGAGGGCAATGCTCGGTATTTCTCTACGTGATCGAATCAGAAATGAGGAGATCCGTAGAAGAACTAAGGTTGCTGACATTGCCCGTAGGATCAGTCAGCTGAAGTGGCAATGGGCCGGCCACATAGCACGAAGATTGGACGGTCGATGGGGCAAAAAGATCCTAGAGTGGAGGCCAGGTACTGGCAAGCGCAGTGTGGGACGGCCACCTACCAGATGGACCGACGACCTGGTGAAAACTGCCGGGTCACGTTGGATGCAGGTGGCAATGGACCGGTCGCACTGGAAATGTATTGGAGAGGCCTATATCCAGCAGTGGACAAAATAAAAGGCTGAAACGACGACGACGACGATTTTTTTATGTACCTATGTAGTTTCAGTGCGGCTAATTTGGAAGGTTTTTACTTTCGCATTTATAATTGACTCTCGACACAAAAAGGAGTTGGAAATAATAAATATAGTGTCTGTCACTCTGTCCGTAGCATCGTAGCTACAAAACGGATTTATCTTTTACTTCGACTTGAGAGACATTAAAAAGTAAAAAATAAAAAATAAACTTTGTTTAAAAAACCGACTTCAACAACTAAAAAGCATGCAAGTGTCAGCAAAGGTGAGATTCAAGTAAGCAACATTAGGATGTTGTTCCTTTAGCTGACACCAACTCCAAAAAGAACATTAATTGTAAATACATTATAAGTGTTATTTTATGCTGTTCAGTTGTTGAAGTCGGTTTTTTAAAACATATCTTCATTTTTATTATGTTTTTAGGTTTATAAATGAATTATATTCGGTTACCCTGTGATGATAGATGTGTATTAATAAATAAATTACGATCATCAATTTTTACTATGTGATAAAATACTTACATTGGAATTAATAAAAAATTCGCTCCATTCAGTCTCAGCAAAGATGTTTGTTACAGCTTCATACGGGAGGAGAGTTAGCAGTTTCGTGCACAGTATGAGTATACCGCATATAGGCAAGAATATCAGCATGTATACAGCCTGGAAATATGAATGACTTTGATAATTCCGAAGTTATAGAGGCCTAACTATCCCTTTTAAATATAACTTATACGTAAAGAAACCTGTATATGACACAATCATAAATTAGACAGTGATTCGAATACAATAATACTATTGTTTTTTTTTTTCAAAGTACTTTGCATTGCAACATTCAAAAACTTTGTCTAAAAATAACGAAGTAATAAGTAAACGTGTGAATTACTATTAAAATGAAATAATATATTGGACACGATTTTGTTGTAATCTGTATCCTCTTTATAGATTTAATAAAAGTAGTAGTTAAGTTTACAACGACACTCGATAGATGGCATTGAGATGTGATAACTAATTGCGCTTAGGAGGGTCCTCAGAAATGTCCAAAAATGCTCTTGGATAGGTAATTTGAACTTTCGAATATACAAGGTGTAAAATAAATGAGTGATAATACTTTAGAGTGTGCATGTGTCTCGTAGAGTTTACTGTAAAAGTTCCAACGCTCAAAGACATACTTTTGACTTTCATGTTTCTATGAAAAATGCCCCAACATCATACATTTTCCCATACAATAATTTAAAAAAAGTAACTCTGTCAGCGCTGGTTCCTTCACAGTAAACTCTATAAACGGGATCCATACACACCATAAAGTATTATCACTCATTTATTTTACAGCTTGTAGTGTACGATATTCTATATGATTTTGAGTGACAAAATCAATAATTTTATTTATTTCATTTTATTTTCAGTTTATTGTACACAGGAACATTTTTAACACAACAATTTACATGGAAATACGACACAAAGGTACTGCTTTTTCTTGTTTAGAAAAAAGCAGTACCTTTGTGTCGTATTTTTCATCATTATTTTCAATAAAATATTAAACATCATCATCAACAACTTACCTTTCCATAAGATCGTATTCCTTTACAGAGCGCTACAAACACTATCATCCACAGTACAGCCAGATTGAACGCTATATGGAATTTGATAGTCCCGTAGCCGTTTGTACCCGGGTTGCGTTTCAATACTTCGTTGTGGAAATATTGCGGGAGCGTCTCATATATTTTAACTGTCACGTTCTTTGAGATCACATCTGAAATACAATGATTACTATAATCTTTTTCCAAATAAAACTTAGCAAGTTACTCTCGGAATATCAATCTATCTCTGGTTTAACACTTATATTATCCGCCGCGGAGAATCGGCGTGAGAAATCCGCACTGGCAAACTTTTAGCAGAAAGATGAAAATTCTTTTAATAAACTAAATTAAATATAAAAAAAAAAACCCTCTGACTTAGCGTATAGGCGGTGTAGGTAACATTCCTATCACACCTAACAGACGACCTGATGACCTTGAAGACCTGAACCGTTTTCCACGAAACATAGCTAAGCACACTCTCGACTGATATACCTAACAAAAAAACCGTATTAAAATCGGATCATCCGTTTGGGAGCTACGATGCCACAGACAGACACATTCACATTTACACAGAAACGTCAAAGTTATAACACCCCGTCGTTTTTGCGTCATGGGTTAAAAATAGCAAATTAGCAAGAAGTATCTTTATAATTACGCGAGATTCTTACGCCGGTTCTTTTCGCCGGGCTAGTTTCCGAAGGGGTGGTAGATATATAGTATATTTAACTCTATAAGTGTTATTTATGTGTGAGCTATACTAGTCTATTAGTTATTGTATTTTTTGTCATTTTTGAGATGTTGGGCTTATTTATCATGCCTTTCATTATTTCATTTAGTTCCATAAAAGCGACCCTCAATTTCAAACTTGGCGCTAGGGTCGTGTGCAAAATTTGAGACCCGACAAATGGCAATTTCAATCTATAATAATTGAAGATATGAATGGATGAAGGTTATGTAGCAAAATTGTGATGTGAAGAAAATTGAGTTCAAACTGTAATTTAAACATTTATTTTTATAATACGTCGTAACTTAATACAAGTTCATTAATCTAAAGATCCGTCTCTAGAATCAATTTAATACGCTACTACGTTGCAACATATCACCTTCGTCTATTCATGTCTTCACTTGATTTCAGGAGTAGGCATACAACACTAACCGTTTTGAACATTTTGTAAGGAACATTTCGGGCAAGATTCCGACTGGCTTTTGACTACTTATTTATATAATAAGAAAGTAACTTAGCTAATTGCGTTAATACGTAACGTATAATTATTGTTTATTCATTAATGAGTATATCGTAATGTGCAAATACATTTAAATGTTTTAATGAATAAAAAGATAAATGAACTTAATCATCACGATTGTAAAGATAAAATGTACATTACGTGTCGTTATCAACACTTCGGTTATCTTACCTTCAACACTCAAACTATTAGGAAGTGCCCACTTGTATTTGTCTTCCGATGTAATAAAGGAGTCCCTGAAGTATACGAAGACCCAGGAAAGACCGATGATGCTGTATACCCCTATCAGCGCCTGAGCTACGAGTAGGGCCACACCAATGCCTTGTAATATCGGCGATATCCTCCACATGTCTATGGGACCGGAGCCTAAAGTCTGGCCCAAGCATAGGTGCAGTGTGAACAAGGGAATGCCGACCAAAAGGGATAGTATTATGAACTGCACTATGAAGCTTGCTGTAACAAAGAAAAGCGTTTACTTATTCTATCTAGATATTAAATACATAACTTTTGCAAAAACATCTAAATAATAATATAAATATTTAAGTTGGTTAATTTAAGTCCCATACAATAAAGGCGTATTTTTGCTTTTTGTACGAAACCCTCCGTGCGCGAGCCAGACTCGCGCATGGCCTCAGGGCATTGTGATAATATTGACAATGTAATATGCAGCACATCGAAACAGAAAACAATATCAACCTACAATCTCAGTTCAAGGTTACCAATCGCCATAACAATACCATTAACCGATATAGGAAACGGACTTATTACAATTATTTAATTAAAATGGCGACCGGCCTTCTTGCTTCCTAATTCCTTACGCGGTAAACTATGCCAAACAACCTTAAACATAATCGACTTTTTGCATTTGAATTTAACTTTACCGACATATTTTTTTTAATTTCGACGGATTTAATGGCCGAGTGGTTAGCGCATCGCCGCTCAAGAAGGTTGTGGGTTCGAATCCCACCGAGGAATAATATCGTCCCCGATAAATTTAACCTTAAGGTAAACAAACCAAAAACATTGAAATTTTCACATATTCACTCATTGTGCACACTTATTAACACTTTCACAGGTATATTAAAGGATTATACTTCATTATCCAATACATTTTATAACAATTAAACAATAATTAACATATTTAAACATTAAATGAAAAACCTTCACGGTAAAAATACGCATTTTGACACTGCCGACTGTAGAATATAATTATGCCTATAGTCTATGGATTCATGTAGCCAACAATAATCATTGCATTAATATTGGCCAATGAGCGGTTTTTATTTTGACAGTTCTACTAGTTTAAGAAAAATGCTGATAGATGGCATTAAACCTAAGTAATATGTCAAGTCCTGTGTAAAATGTCAATTTCCGCTTTGTTTTTTGTTTGTTTACCTTTTAATTTTCTTTCTTTCACTTGCAAAAGTTTATTATTTATTAGCCCTGAGAACTAAACTAAACATGGCTAGTCCATGCGTAGTACAATTTTGTAAAAATATAGGTAACCACCGCTTTCCCCAAGATGAAACTCGGAGATCAAGATGGATAGAGGCTATCAAACATATAAAAACAGGATTAACTATAAGAAAACATTCCTTCATATGTTCAACTCACTTTACGCCAGCAGATTTCATCTCTCCGTCATCACATTTGGAAAGAGCTCCAAGAGGTAAAATATTTATCTTAGCTGCACGCTAAGATAAATAAGAAATAATAATAAAGTTTATTGACATTAGACTTAAATTAGTTAAATTTTTTTAATTTCTTAACCTAAATATAAGTATATCTTTATGTTTGTTACCTATCTTGGGTATCATAACTTAATGGAAACATACTACAGTAGGTACCTTAGGAGTTCATACCTAAAAAACCAAACTTTTAAGTTTGCAGCTCATCGCCTGAAATTACTTAAAAGAAAAGCTGTTCCTTCTATATTCCCATGGAATGAAGCTTGTCAGCAAGCTAACCAGCTCCAGCAGCAGTCGCAGTCAGAGCCAATGTTTAATCCAACTGCAGTTCAGGCTACATATTCTCAATGTAGCCTGAACTGCAGTCTCAGCAGGCTGAAATTTGGCATGTATATTTCTTAGAATGTAAGTATAGGGGAGTACTAAACAAGAACTTCCCGAAATCCCTACGGAAACGGGAGAAAAGTGTGATTAATCTTTTGTTTGAAAAATCAAAGATATTGAAGCCAGCGAGCTATAATGTATGTAGGTTTCCTCGGAAGTGTAGGAGATCACTGAGAAAGGAATTTGAAAGGATTATTTTTGTATATGAAACAGCATACCTACAGCGACATAACCACTTTATGAATAATTTCACTATCTGAAAATGGATAATAGCTATAATCTGGCAACCCTATTAACCACCCAACAAAGATCACAGATTTTTTTGACATATCCGTGGTGAGTCCGTCTTCATTAATTACATGACTTTATACATAATAGATAATCCTTTTCTTGTGGTTTGAACATGCTATTTAAATATGTTAGTTTTTACTATAGATTTAAGTCCTAGTTTTGTATAGATAGTAGTGTTAGTATGTAGTTATATGGTGAGATGCTTAGCATGACGTGCTTAAGTTAATTTAATTTGTTTTCCTACTAGTGGAAACTTGTTATTGGCATTAAGTTTGTAAATATGTAATTTTATTGTAATGTTCCACATGCTGTAAGTTTTCCTAATAAAATAAAATAAAATAAAATATTACATTATGCAAGCGCCATCTTACGGTAGTCTCTGTACCTAAAAGTGACACTTCGAAAACCCCTCATTGGTATCACTAACTAATCTATGGTTGTGTAATAGAGGGCTTTGTTTACGTTTGGGGCAAATTTATCTCAGACGTACTATAATTATTTGAATAGCGCACCGCACCGACAAAAGGTGCGTCACAAAATCGGTAACATTTTTATGGTGCAACAATCTTCGGCAAAACCTATACATTCTGGGCATCTACGAGAATCACATACTTAACCCGAAACGGCTTTTATCATAACCGACCGACAGCAAAACAGTCTTACCTCCAAAATGTACGCTGAACATGGCGAAGCGGGATATATTGAATATGCCGACGGTGCAACTCAGGCAGGCTAGCATGGCGCTCATACGGTGCGGCCACACACCGAAAGGCGGATCTGCGATATCTTCATTCCTATAATAAGAAAATAAATATAAGGCCTCAGCCTCGAATTTTGCGGGAAGCGGGACGGGAGCGGCGGCGGCGCGGGTGCGGTACTCGTTACCCGCCCCCGTCCATTTGATTTTACGCAAAAGATCCTGCCGCTCCAGCGCCGCCGCCGCTCCCGCCCCGCTACCCGCAGAATTCGAGGCTGAGGCATGGAACACTTTCATCACCATCACTCCGACAACATCAACTCCTATACGTTTCTCCAGTATTAACGAACTATCATA
The DNA here is from genome assembly GCA_905187575.2 of Celastrina argiolus. Classification (NCBI taxonomy): domain Eukaryota; kingdom Metazoa; phylum Arthropoda; class Insecta; order Lepidoptera; family Lycaenidae; genus Celastrina; species Celastrina argiolus. The sequence continues at coordinate 12,851,983 of LR994589.1, forward strand.
GGAATTCCTACGCTTTTAGATCAACCAGAGCGTACAACAAGACTTCTCGGAGCATTGAACTGGACCTATCTTCTACAAGAGTTAGCTAAGTAAAAAGGGACCTTAGTCGCCCTTAGTGCCTTTTTTAAATATTCTCTTTAATTGTTTTATACATATTATTATAAACCAGCTGTTCCCGTGGTTTTTGAGTGACTTGAAAACCGTTAATGCAGCGCACGCAAAGAAAGTCGCCAAATGTGAATAATTTTCCCCGTTTTTGTTACATTTCTCACTGACGCTTCGCTCCTATTGGTCGCAGCGTAATATTATATAGCCTAAAGCCTTCCTCTATAAATGGACTAACCAACAAAAAAATATTTTTTCAAATCGGACGAGTAGTTCCAGAGATTAGCACGTTTAAACAAACAAACAAACTCTTCCGCTTTATAATATTAGTATAATAATAAAAGTGATTATTTTTTCAAAGTTACATTTTAAATCATGCAGCCCACCAAACTGCGTTTTTAATATTGGTAGTGTACTTGTGTGTTGTGTATTAGTAGCATAATCAAGTAGGTATTTTGTTTGTAAAGAATCATAAAATATTTGTTGTTTTGCTATCTTACCTCTATTTCTCCTTTTTTTCAACTCTAGAATTGTCTGTGAAAACTTGTAATTGGCCTGTAATAATATGTCAAAACTGTCCTGTATTATCTAGCTGTAAGTTTTCCTAAATAAATAAAAAAAACATCAACTATCTTTCCCGTGGCCGTCTGAGGGAATCTATACTAATATTATAAAGCGGAAGAGTTTGTTTGTTTGTTTAAACGCGTTAATCTCAGGAACTACTGGTCCGATTTGAAAAATTCTTTCTTCGTTGGATAGTCCATTTATAGAGGAAGGCTTTAGGCTATATAACATTACGCTGCGACCAATAGGAGCGTAGCGTCAGTGAGAAATGTTGCAGAAACGGAGAAAATTATTTACATTTGAGGACTTTAGTTGCGTGCGCTGCATAAACGGTTTAAGTTACTCAAATAATATGTATGAATGAATTGTACGCTTTTTAATAATCATAATAATAAAAACCTAAGTGAGCAATCAAAAGATAATCGCGATAGTGTTTCCGACAACCACGCGAACGAAGTCGCGGGCACAGCAAGTTATAAATAAGTACAAAAAATATAATTTTAAAGTCATTAACTTATGGGAGGGTAAACTGCTTCGTTACGTAATGCGTTACTTCGCCAGTCTGGCTTTCCGTTCTCTCACGCACACGGCAGATGTATGCAGGCTCTACCTATCTCACTCTAACCAGTGCTAGTCGTATTAGCTTATCACTTCATTTCCGTTTTAATTTTGCAATAGATATCGTATTGCTCCCTAACCACAACCTTGCGCTATTGATTTCCGACATTTTGACGAATAATTTAAAGGAGGTCTAAAAATAATGAATTAATAGCTCTCCTCACCGATTTCGGTTTCGGTAGCCGATTTCATTGAAACCAGACCAGCTACGCAGGAGTTATTTTATAGTGCCCAAGTGTGTGCGCAATACACAAAGACACTCTCTCTTCCTTTTACTCTCATAACCCAGTGGGACGGTAAACCGACACGACTGGCGAGAGAACAGGCGCAGGACCGACTTTTTACATGCCCATCCGACGCATGGATCATCTTTCTTGTCAGACAATCAGGTGATCAGCCTGCATTGTCCTAACCAAACTTGAAAACAACATTTTTTCTTATTCTAACGCGAAAATCGGACCCACGACCGAGGGGTCGAGAGCAAAGCTCAGAACCACTAGACCACGGAGGCGTTATAATGAATGGAGGAGAAATGGAGGTTAATAAATTAATAAAATCATCGTAACCCATCTTTTTATTTATTTATTAATTTTGTTATCGCTGTCAGTCTGTCCGTCACCAGGCCATCGTGAACCGCGATAGCATTCCATTGTAGATTTAACAACAAATACTGCATACTAAATACCTCCAATAACATGTACCTATCTAATTTGACACATGGCTAAATCATTACATTATGCCTACTTTTGTTACCTTTAAACCGACTAAACGTGGGTTATCTTAAAGTTTAAACGGTCACGACTCACGAATGTTTTGGTGATAAAGGTTTTTTTGATTATACCACCATGTGCCTTATATCAACTTGAAGACAAAGAATATGCTATCGCCTAGCAGTTGTAATTAACGGATCTACTAATTTGTCCTTAAATTATAATTTGAATAACCTAACCTAATATAAAAAAAAGACGTGTGGCACTCAGGGACTGCCGCGGAAAAGCTATTGCATAGAATTTTTTATTTTATATGGTTCAATAAACTCAATATGTAACTTTCAGTTCACAATGTTAAACCTAGATGGCGTTGTTACTTTTCTGCAGTTTTCTATATCGCGCTATCGAAAACATTAGTGAAATACATAAGTATTGTAAAGGATTTTTATTGTTGTGTGGGACTATGTTCGGAAATATAATTCTTATTAGTAACGAGTTTGAGTTATTATTCGAACATTCGAAGTTCGAACCCCACCACCCAAAGGGCCAAGTGAGTGTTGTTTCGGGGGTGTTAGGTTTTTTTCGTTACGGAATTTCTGAATTCGGTCCCCACGCTCAAGGACCGCGATAGAAGCTATGCAATAGCTTAAAAATCGTCCATTTGTATTAAATATAATTACCGATTTTATCAGATGGATGGACAGTGCGATACTATAAGGGTTCCGTGTAGTTACTACAGAACCCTAATAAAGCTTAATTTTTTTATTTTTCGATTGCGACTGGCTACTTTTTGTAGGTAAAAATGGTAACGCACACGGCATACCAAAAGTCTGTCACACATAATATTATGAAGGAAACATCTGCCCGATTATTATCGGTCCTACAAAAAGTAGGCCGCGTTAAGGATGACTTAGGTCGTGTTTCACCAAGCAATGTCAAAGTTAATGCCATGTTAAAATACCATGCCATCTCATTCATTGACAGGAAATACGAGAGGGATAATATGATATTTAACATGGCGTTAACTTTGACATTGCTTGGTGAAACACGCCCTTAAGAGGAAACATCACGGTTGAGGGAAATATAAAATCTATTGCTATCTCGCAATCCCTTAGCTAGTCAGCACTAGCGCGATAGAGACAACTGCAGCTTGGACTGTAATTACATGTTAAAAGAAAACGACGTTTGGGAGAGCACTGTTTCCTCCTCTAAAACTTTGGACATTTTTTTTCATTATACTAAAAAAAGGTTAGGTTCCTATGTTTTGATTTTACTGTATTTAATGCAGTCAAGCTTGTTTTCTGGGTGTTTAAACACAGCGAAAAGTCTGGTAATTTACTTTATTATATAAACGTCCATATCTCCTGAAATAATTAATATATTAAAGAATAGAAAAAATAGGGATGTGCAAATAATATGAATAGATATTCAGGAAAAAAATTGTTACTCTAGCGGCATTATCCAGGGATGAAACAGGGCGCACAGACCTCTATTTTTGTATGGAGAAAACAGGCGTGATGTTTTTCCTCAGAGGAAACACCACAGGCTAGATATAAGTAGGTATTTATAAAAACTTAACCGACTTAAATTAAATTTGAGGTTTTTCAAAAAAAAATAAAAATGCAACCGATGCATCTTGATTCTATGGTTCTTGCATGCACATGTTTGCATAATTACATAAGAGAAAATGACGAACTCGAAAACTTGCAATTGCCAAGTAATAGTATATTACAAAATATGCGGTCAGTCGATAACCAAACTACGTCAAATGCCATGGTGATCAGAGATAAATTCAAATCTTATTTTATATCCGAGCATGGGGCAGTACCATGGCAAAACGAAATGATCACACGATGTTAAAAAAGTGGTCATAATGTTACATTATTAAACACAACTGAATACTTCATTGGATTTACATCGCGTGTACATAAAATAAAGGGTGTAAAAAAATTACCCCCAGAACCGAAAGTGGGGAAAACTACTCGTCAATACAAACATTTTTTCCCAAGAAACCATACCTGGGAAATCAAGGGTTTCCAGGATAATCGGTTTCAAAGTATATACTTGAATTGATGATATTTCATACAATTCGTGTTATTTACCCTGTTACCGATTTCGTTAGCGATTTTAAATGCTGGTAGCATGATACAAAACACGAATATGTTAATATAACAACCAAATGAGTACAAACTACGCACCTAATTATCCCTGAAAAACTTGATTTCCCAGGTATAGTTTCTTGAGGGAAAATGTTCGCATTGATAAGTAGTGTTCCCCACTTTCGGTTCTGGGTTTAATTTTTTTACACCCTTTATAACTATTGTGTATGTTATGTAAATGTAATAATAAACAGTTAGAACTTACCAGAAATTTGCATTTCACCGCTTACTTTTTGCCAGGCATTTTTCCTACAATTTTTATCACTGTAGGTTTTCGCCTTGACGTTAAACAGACATTCATATTTCTGTACTAAAAAAATTAATTTTTCATCTTCGTCCATTGTCGTATAGTTCAGCACTGTCGTCCGTCCGTAGTGGTCGGCGTCTGACGCGTCACTGCGGCCGAGTAACGCGCGGCGACTCGCGAATCCGCTCGACTCCAGCCGAGCGTCGAAGCGCGAATGCGCGCGTCAACGCGCGTCGACGTGCGCTTCCATATTTACATAGCACAAATTTGTACTTAAATAATGGAACAATAGAGATGAATATGCTATAGGCTGAAAAATATAACGCGTCGCGTCGCTTCGACTCTGTGCCAGTGTGAGTTGAGCCTTAGGTACTATTTATAGGAGTCGCGTCGCGTAGACCCCTAAATCGTGTATGGAAAACTGCCGTTGTCTTTCCTCTTAAGTAGCTAATGTTACCTGCATCTGGCGCAGAGAAAACACGTCTAACCAGACATTTTCTATAGCACTTCCATAAGAAAATTTGTCTTTCTAACCAAACAAGTTTCCTTTAGACGTAGTCGCAAACAGAAAAAAATATTTCCAATCCCGTGCACACACTATGAATAAGTATCATAAGTACCTACCATTATATTCATTGTGTATTCATCGGTCTGAAAATCAATTATTTTTAGCCTTTTCCTATAAATTTTTAAGGTGGATTCAACAATGACGGGAGTATGGGAGTATCAGGAGAATTACTAACATCAAGTAGCTAATCATTAACTAGCGTTGAAATCATTAATTGACTTAGGGCTGATTTCTCAATCGTCAGATAACTTGTATCTGTAGAATAAACATGTGACTATGACAATTGTTTCTGAATACAAAATTTGTCAGTCACATATTTGTTCCCCAGGTAAAAGTTATTGACGATTGAAAAATCACCCCTTAGGCTAGCTTCAGACCTGGGATAAAATGGATATGAAATTATTTCGGATTATCCGTTTGTTTCGGATATTAAATTTTGGTTACCTTTTTACAGTAGCAAAACTTATTTCGGATTCGGTTATGGTCACGGATATTTTTATACCGGATATCCGATAGTTTCGGTTACGGTTCTCCCTAACATCCCTGCTTCAGACTACTCGCGAAATAGGCCGAGGTCGTGCTCCTAGGAACGAGCCGAACTTATAGAAATATTTAAAGTTCAAAAAACGTCATCCCTGGGCCCTGATTATCACCCCTTGAACTTTCAAATATCAGTCTGTCCCGCTCGTGCATGCATGATGTGACTTTCGTGCGACCGGGATAGTCTGACATTAGAAACAGTTACGAGAATCGGGGCCCTGCACTATCACACTTCGCGAGAAGTATAATAGAGGTTAGCTATGCATTGAGTAACCAACAGTTTCCGAGAATTTTCAGACTAACAAAAAATTCCGCTTTAATCTTTATTGACGCCATGGAACAAAGTGACGCACATCCGTTTTGCAGAAGGGAAGATTGTCGAAATTCCGTTACGTTTCGAAATAAAAACATAGCTTGTATGGAAATGGAAAGTTTACCTAAAGTAGAAAGATTTTCGCAGACACGGGCGAAAAACCAAGCGAACTAAGGCCCGTATAAATAAAACAATCTCAAACCCAACCTCAACCTGAGAAACTATTTGACAGATAAAACAACGTTTCGTTTCACTTAAAAAAAACATACAGACGAATTGAGAACCTCCTCCTTTTTTTGGAAGTCGGTTAAAAATGAAGAATTTTACTTATGTTATATACTTTAATAAGAAATAAAGATTATAAAAATATACATTATACATTATACCTACTTCTTTTATTATTTCCTGTAATCTATAATAAGAATATAACGGTATAAAAAGAAAATAAATTAAAGTACTATGTAACATTAATAAAGTTGTTCACTTTAAAAGTGAAACGAAACGTTGTTTTATCTGTAAAATAGTTTCTCAAGGTGAGGTTGGGTTTGAGATTGTTTTATTTATATGGGCCTAAGTCTTTAAAGTGTAAACTAATTTTGCACGATTACGATTCGAAAGTCGAAACTAGATAAAAAGAAAAATCACCAGTAAAACACATATTATACATATCAGATATAAATTATAATGTACGGAGAGAGTGGAATGTAAAAAAATATACCTAGTTTTACTTGTATCGTGTGTGAAGTACCTACCTACACTTTTCAGGACCCTAAAGATTAGTCTCCAATCTCCATGCCATCCAAATTTCTACAAGCTATTAAATAAAGGCGTGTCTCCATACAGTCCAAATACAAGCTGCTAATCATAAAGGCGACTGGCTGACCGAAAAAATAAAAAACAAAAATGCTCGTTAACAACATGTCGCTCTCAGTAAATGTCAACGTACACAAATTACACGAACCTACGTTTACATAGTAAATCCCACACTTGATAACACAATTTCCGCAATAATAACAAATATTGTAATCAGAAAGCCTATTCATTTTATAAAAACAGTTTCTTGTTTTTAAGGTTTCCTACCCAGAGGTTTAAATAGGCGTGACGACATTAACAAATAAACAAAGATTTAATGATTTCAGGGTAAAATAGATATTAAAAAGGATTTTAAATACTAATATACTTTTATATAAAAATTTGTGATTATTAAGATTTTCAATAAATTAAAAGATTAAAATAGTGCAATCGGCCATTTTGACTGAAACACCGCATTACAGCGCATGACGTCACGTCTAGGTAAACATCACTGTCATGGTCAATCGCTGCTGTCATTATATATTAGGTACTCTTTTATCTATAGTTTACTTAATCATCTGACGTTTACCTAGGCGTGACGTCACACTCGACGCCATGACACTTCGACCTGTTTTGGCGCATTATTGAAAATATATTAGAAAAATGGCTGTAATCTTCGATATTCATTAGTTTTTTACCGAAATTAGAAAATGTGTATCCACTTTACAAAAGTTGATTTTAAAATCTTTCGTCATGCCTATTGGGTCCCTATTACTTTACTTCGTTGTCTGTCGTAGGGTAGAATCGCAAGAACCGCTATAGCTTTATAATTGAAATTTTGACAAATTATGTAGGTATTTCTGTTGCCGCTATAACAACAAATTACGTGATTATTATTGTTATTAACTACACTAATATTATAAAGAGGAAATATTTGTATTTTTGTATGTAACGAATAAACTCAAAAAGTACTGTAAAGTACCTACTCCGATTTCAATAATTCCAAAAAAAAATCATCTGTTACTTTTTGAATTATTGAACATTCCAATTCCAAAATCAGACATTCCATTCAAAAGATATCATGAAATAAAAATAAAAATACCCAGCCTTATAAATAAAAATGAATTGCTGTTCGGTATTCTCGCTAAACTCGAAACGTCTGAACGGATTCGGTAATTTTAGGTCCTGAAATGTTCGTGGAAGTCCAGGGAAGGTTTGCACGGTTTCTATGCTCAACGAAGTGGGCACGTGGCTGCTAGTTAGTTGTACGTGATTTTTTTGTACGGAACCCTTCGACCCGTTTGTTTCCTTTTTTTAGGGAGCAGGAAAGAATACAAAAACTATTTTGTGTATATAAATGTACTTACTTCATGCTATTTGATATTCATACTCGAGTTGAAGGCTGTTTTAAATTAGTCTTGAGCTCATTCGGAGTCTCGTGATATTTATTGTTTTTAATAACACAAAGGCAAATATTCAAAAACATGCTTTGAATACCATTTATGATTTACATTACAAGAGCGTAATTTACTAGGTATTAAAAGTATAATTATATTTATTAAAAAAATAAAGAATCCAATCTACTTCTGACAAATAAGTGCAAGATGTTAAGTGTGTGGTTGTTGTAAAAATTTAAAAACAGTGGCGAGTTAAGCCATGGTTACACTATACAAGGTTGCAGCAAACTATAACATACCTTCAACCATTACATATATGAAAGATCTTACCTCTCATCGATATCATTGGACATATTGGCCACAGGAGACACAGCCAGTGATTCCGTTGAGGAGCTGGATGTACTACTCCTTGCGGTACTCCTAGCTGTGTTTCTTCCAGTCCAGTCGTTTGTGACGTCACTGTCGCCCGGCGATGGCAGCGACAACGTTCTATTCATCAGCAACGTTCTCCTACCGACTATCAAAGGTCCCGAAGCACTATCACTACTTATATTAGTTGTAACTTGAAGCTGTATTGGGGCACTAGTTGGTCGCATATTCACGTGGTGCTCTAAAAAAAGTATCACAGGTAACGTAAGCGGCTCACACGACGTGTGTTCGGTGGTCAAAGTCGGCAGCACTATCGGATCGAGACACCTCATGGAGTTTCGTAAGCTATCGTTGACGGTATTCACTCGTTCTATCGGCCGTGTTTCGACATTGGGTTTCAGTATCTCGGAAAAACTTTTGGAACGCCCAAACTTTGAGTTGCGCGGTTCTACATTTTGCTGTGCACTCTCTGTACTTTGTGGTATTGAGCAATGACTATTCGCACAAACGACGACTTGTGTATCGTCGTCGATCGAACTTTCAGAATCTGCATCTTCGTTTTCTTTAACAATATCTTTTAATTTAAATATCACATCTTCGTCCCCACTGTCAAGAGATTTTGCTCCATCGTCTAAACACGCAAGCAGTGACTTATCTAAAACTTCATCTAAATCATTCAATATATCCATAAATTGGCAAAGAGCTGTTGTTTGAAATTCTTCATCTTTATCTTCAGAAATATCACTAGAGTTTTGTGATGCAAAGTTTAAATCAGACTTGTAACAATCGGGTATGTTCTTTTGTAGATCCTCCCTCAAATCGTCTTCATCATCTGTGGCTCTATCGGTGTCACTCATTTGTTCACTACTATCATTGCTCTCCAAAACACTGGATGCTTCACTGTCAATGCTGCTTCCTGGCAAGCTTTCACGTTGCTCATATTGGCCTTCATCCATATTCACTATTTCCATTCTTATTGCATGTCCTATGTCATATCCAGCACGTTTTGGTGAGAACCCTACAAAGAACAAAACAATTAGCTGTAGCCTAATATTCTTTTTACATGAAAATATTATTCACAATGCATACAAAATTTAGCAGATACAATTTTCCACAGTCTATTCATGGTGACTAACATCAGTAAACTCAAGCAATATTCACAAGTAAACAAATGTGCTAATTACTCACATTAACATGGAAAGTGTAAGGCTTAACGTTAACACTCATGTGCCAAACAAAACTGTACACAATCTACTCAATAGTATAGTTGGCTTAGGTTTTGAAGATCAAAGTAGATTAAGAATTATAAAGATAGTCTAACCTACTTCCATATCTATCTAGAATTTTAAAACATTAACAATTATAAACCATCTCAACATTAAAGACTTTTTTAGGTTGTTTACATTAACAATTAAAAAAGATTGACTAATATAGATGTTCATTTACATTAACTATTAATTATGTTAGCATCCAAGAAAGCTTTTATAGCTGAAAAAATAGATTGTCAAATTACTATATCACAAGCATCACACCATACATAACATTGTGGTAAAACTAATGTTCTAATACATTTTGGGAGTTATTAAGCTCCAAAATATTATTATTTTTGATTATTGTATTTACTTTTTTTATAGTATTTGCAGTACTATTTTAATATGACCTTAATTGCAATGCTTTTCTTTTTAGAATGCATCAACCAAATAAAAATAGGTAGAAGTTCACAATTAAACATATGATTCTATATGTGGTAATTTTATAGTAAACAGGATAGCATGTATTTTTTAATATAATTATTTATGTATGAAATGTGAGATAAGCATTTCTTATTTTCTAAGTAATAAGTGTTTTTGAATGCTATTTTGTTCTTTAATATAAATACAACTATTAAATGAGATGACTGCATAGAAAATATAATATGTATAACTCAAAAAACATGGTAAATAAAAGATCATAAAGTACAGTACTGACACACTTTTAAAAGTACATTAAAGTTATTTAGAACCGAATCAAAATTACCTTAGAGAATCATTCGATTCTTTTCGAAATAGAGATTAATTTTAAAACATTGTCTAATGTTTTAAATTAAGTAATAAATTTATTTTTTATAAAATGTATTAAAGCACTCTTTGTATTAGATGAACCCATGTTCCATAAACACTGTTACTATAGAATTTTTCAAATACTTATTTTATATTATTAGAAAAGGACAATAGAAATCAACACTTTTAATTATTAACATATGTGTAAAATTCGTTAATTGTAAATTTTTTACAAAAACACGAACAATGGCACAGCTTGTTGACAAATGACAACAAATGACAATTGACATTGACTTGACGTTGTTTTTTTTTCTCATCTCCATATAGAAGGCAAAGAAAGAATACTACGGACCACTCATAATAATAAGCTTCGGAACGTCTCATTCGGACTTCGGATGTTATTTACTAGGTATGTATTTATTTATTGATTACATGGATCTATTATTTTTTATTATCAATAACACAAATGACTCTTTAAAAATAACAAAAATAAATTAAAAACTATTTAAGGTACAAGGATTATAAACTATAAACTAAACAAGTAATAAAAAGACTATTTGTAAAAAACTATATCCAAGCATCTATTACATACATGGATTATTAAATAATAGGATTATTTCAAAGTTGAAACTCGCTTTTAGCTCTAAGGCTGGGACTATATAATTTTAAATTTTTCCAGCCCGGGAAAATTCAGAAGTCAGAACAATGAAGTCCAAGGCTGGGCTACTTATACAATTAATATTATGATCTGAAACCCATAATATCTGAGAAAATTCAGAGTACTAAGAATAGACTGAACTCTGGGAATAATATTCGCTCTATTGTATTAGCACAGAGTTCCATTTACAGTGAAGTATTTTTGTCGCAACCACTAATCGTAATCAGCCTGTTAACGTACCCTTAGGCTAGGGCTACATGATGCGGATCTAACAGCCCTAGGCTCCGATTATTGTACCTCGAACATCGTTTCGAATGTCATACTGCTTGCTCGTGCGTTCGAAATGAACATACCAGACCCGAACTACGACGACAAACGTACTAGTCGAAGAAAATTTAGTAAGTACAATGATAATAGACTTGACATTCGTGTCTTTGATTTTCAACTCTATTGTCGCCTGTCGGTTTAAACTTTATGGCTCTCCGGATGCTCAGATTTTGTTAATATAATATTATCTTTGTAGAAAATTCATAATAGTATAATATATTATAGACTATTGACCCAGCCTTAACGCATAGTTTATTTTCATCATCACATCACAGTCATCACTCTGAATTTTGTCCGGACGGCTAGATTCCAACGTTAGGTTAGGTTACGCTGAGATTATAATATTATTATGATCTGTAGTCCGGAAGTTCGGAGAAAATTCGGAGATTCAAAAAGCTAACTCTGTTTCGGCCGTGTTTCAGCCTTGCTTAAATAAATTTTTTGCAGTCTGTTTATAATTTTTTTAAATGATTTATCAAAGTTATTTATTTTCAACAAGTACCTACTGAAAGAAGGATGACTGAATGCAAAAAATATAAAAATCGAAATGTGTATACGACCCTTAATATTGTGAGGTCAAAGATTGATGAAATTCAATAATTAGCTGACTTTTTGATTTCAACTTTATTGGCCACAAAATAGATACTATTATTAATTAAATTTAAGGAGATAACTAAGTAAATATAGTTGATAAAATGCCAGTTGTTTGGTTAATTTAATCGACCCTTGATACTAGTATTGAAATTTTTTATCAGTGTTACATTTTACATCGAAGAGAAAGTTTGGTGATTTATTTCAATTATGATTTTTGTAAGAACTAGAATTATAGCTGTAAAAATGCCATCGATTATTAAGGTTTGTTTTTCCATAACTTGTCATTCATACGATCAAAGTACTGTTATAAAATGAACAGGCAGCGGCGATTTCTTCAATTTGCTGCTCAGTCGCGATATGAACGGTTTAGTGGAAGGTGCTTAAAAGATAATTGTAGCACAAGTGCATCGGCGTAATTCAATAACAGAACCAGGTCTTGGTACTTAAATACTAAACGGAAGTAATTCCTTGAAATAACACAGTATTATTCTAGTATTATTTGTTTGATAGTATCAAACCGCGATGGCAGCTTACTCGACGAAAGCACTGAACGATGTAGTGATAGTCTCGGCAGTGCGAACCCCCATAGGATCCTTCCGCGGAAGTTTGGCAAGTCTATCTGCCACAGAATTGGGCGCGGTGGCCGTGAAAGCAGCGGTCGAAAGAGCCGGTGTGCCCAAAGAAGAAGTAAAGGAGGTTAGTTATTCACCTACTTTCCCAATTTACTGTTATCCCAAATTATATATTAGTCTTAACTTATGCAACTTAATTAACCTATAAACTTTATTGTTCTACACACTAGATGCTCTTAGGATTCAAGTGGTTACACTATCAAAGTTTTATCTAATAAATAATGATACTAGGAAATCAGCACTTGGCAAATTGCCCCATATTCTGACTTATTATCAGCTGATGCAATTTGCCAAAATATAGACAAATATTATAAGAGAAAAGTAATGTTCAATTTTGGTTTCAGGTTTATATGGGGAATGTCTGCTCTGGCTACTTAGGCCAAGCACCCGCAAGACAAGCAACTATTTTTGGTGGCCTTCCAAAAAGCACAATATGTACCACCATCAACAAAGTATGCTCCTCCGGCATGAAATCTATAATGTTGGCAATACAAGGTCTGCAAGTTGGTTCACAAGATGTAATACTAGCTGGTGGCATGGAATCAATGTCCAACGTACCATTCTACTTAAAACGCGGTGAAACTGCTTATGGTGGTATGCAATTGGTTGATGGTATTGTTCACGATGGCCTTACGGACGTGTACAACAAGTTTCACATGGGTAACTGTGCCGAAAATACTGCCAAAAAATTAGGCATTTCTAGAGAGCAACAGGATGAGTATGCTGTATCGAGCTACAAGAAAAGTGCAGCTGCTTATGAGGCTAAAGCTTTTGCAGATGAATTAGTACCAGTGTCTGTGCCACAAAAACGTGGAGCCCCACCAATTGTATTTGCTGAGGATGAGGAGTACAAAAAAGTTAATTTTGATAAGTTTACAAAATTGTCTACTGTATTCCAGAAGGAGAATGGAACTGTTACTGCAGGAAATGCTTCAACGCTAAATGATGGAGCTGCAGCTTTAGTGCTGATGACTGCTGAAGCTGCACAGAGATTGAATGTGAAGCCCTTGGCTCGCATTGTGGGTTATGCCGATGGGGAATGTGACCCAATCGACTTCCCCATTGCCCCTGCTGTTGCTATACCCAAGTTGTTGGAAAAGACTGGTGTGAAAAAGGAAGATGTGGCACTTTGGGAGATCAATGAAGCATTCAGTGTAGTAGCTGTTGCCAACCAGAAAGTATTAGAATTGGATCCTGCTAAATTAAATGTACATGGAGGCGCAGTGAGTCTGGGTCACCCTATAGGAATGTCTGGAGCGAGGATAGTGGTTCACTTATGTCATGCTCTTAAAAAAGGAGAGAAAGGTGTTGCCGCAATTTGTAATGGTGGAGGTGGAGCATCCTCAATAATGATTGAAAAATTGTAAGTTTAAAATAAAACTAAAATACATTTTGACATTATTATGATGCTTAAATCAGACTGTGTTATACTTTTATAAAAGTTTATATTTATTTTATGCTTTCATATATTTTAAGGATATTTTTTGTATGAAAAAATTATTGTTATTAAAGAAAATCTGTATTAGGAATGTCACAGTGTATATTAGGGTTATAAAAAGTTTATTATATTTGTATGTGGTACCAATATTTTGCACAAGAACACTACCAGTACATAATAATTATTGCAATAATTAAATCCCAAGGTTGGGTACAGGATTTAATGATACCTATAATAAATAATAATGCTTATGTGCCTTCATAATTAATTATACATTCTGGTAGAACTATTTTACATAGCTTTAGCTTAAGAATGCATTAACATAAAATAGTATTGTAAAGTATTTCTAAGCATAACCGAAGATCATTTATATTATAAATATGAGTAATGATTTACACTATCATTGTTACAATGTTTTTAAAATAAATGTTTATTATGTTAAATCCAATTTCATTTATTCTAAATACAATGAATGTCCTAATTTTCAGGGAAGAGATTGAAGAAAGTCTTCCAGTATTAACATTTTACACAAAAGACCCGTGCCCTCTTTGTGACATAGTCATGGAAGAATTAGAACCATACAAAAATAGATTAGAAATATGTAAAGTTGATATAACTTTAAAAGAGAATTTACGGTGGTTAAGATTGTATCGATTAGATATACCAGTTCTTTTTTTGAATGGCCAGTTTTTGTGTATGCACAGGCTTAATCATGATATACTAAACAGAAGACTTAAGCAAATTGAGTCTTATATGTAATTTTTTGAGATGTTACATGATGCTACCTGCTAAAAAACACAAAAGTTATCTTCCCAGTAGGGGCAAGGTCAGTATTAAGATTCCACCTGATAAGTTCTGTTAGAATAGATAATTCAGGAATGAATATTATAATTTAATTATAGTCATGTAATAAAGTGACTACTAAAAGCCTTATTATTATATCATTATAATTATTTTATAAAAGTTACGAAGTAATAATTTTTCTAATAAATCATATATTTAATTGGCCATTATAGTCGTTTTATTTTAACAATGCCTTTAATAAAATAAATTTTCTTAAGAATTAAGTACTTAATTTCCAAAGAAATCAAGGCAGAATCATAGAAATTCAGCTTAGGGTTTATAAGCGATTAAATAAACTTTGAATATTAATTACTTACTGGTACTAAAATGTAGCCATTGGGAAGCCAGTAGTCTGATATCACAAGTGAAGGAAAAAAAAATTAAGGGGCAATCAGAGGATTTTGAAGCGGAAGAAATGGAGAGAAGTAATTCGTTTGATCTAAAATAACATACTATAAACTTAGGTGACTAGAGCCTACAGTCATACTTGAAGATGCATATGTACCTATAGCAAGAATATTTTCCAGCTCTCTATAAATAACCCTTTTTATGGAAACTCATTTATTCATTATTTCACGGCGTAGGCGTGATCAAGCCGTGGTAGATACCTACACGGCAAGTGCACTTGATTTATATCTATGGAGTACTATGGAGGCTTCACACCACGTCGATCTGGCCCCGTGGTATATAATGACTTCAAACTTCAAACTTTTTATTAGCAACCAAGTATAACATACATAATAAATCAAAATACATTGAAAAATATATAAAAATATAAAACTTAGTGCCTTGTTCAGGCGTTTGCTAAATAATAAGATTAGTACATTTACTTCCATAAGTAGGTACCTATTAGAAGGTGAGCCTACCCACAAGAAATTGATGACTCCGTCGCTGAGAAACTAAGTAAATAAGCGTGGTAAATAATATACCTTTATTTGTATAGGTATTAATATGATCTAGTGGTGGTTATCCGCAACTCATGGCCCATGGGCATTAGTAGGCAGTAGCTTTGTGGAAAAGTGTTATCGATGTCGAATCATAGATAAGAGTAATTGTCGAATCCATAGTTTGATCCTTTACGCTAACGACTGAACAACTACAAATCAATTTACAATAATTATTATTCATAATTTATGATAATTTCAAAATATTGTATTCTATAGCCGGAATTCAAATTATTCAAACGAAAGCCTAAAAATATTTTTTTTCTATATCCATTATCCTAGTATCCAGCTGTCAAATTAGAAAAAAATAAACTATTAAAAAATGTTCCGAAAATGTTTATTCGTGATTTTATTTCGAAAATACATCAATTAAACACCAATTTATCTGAAAGGTTAACCGTTGAAAATTGATCTTCTATTTTTATGTAACGTATTTTAAAGTCAGGTATTTAAGAACAAAGTTTTTGTCAGGGTGCCCTAGAAGTAAACATTAAACAAACACAATGGACTACTCAGCAATTCAAACACTGGAAACAGCGGCACAGATGTTGATGGTAAATAATAGGGCAACTAAATGATAAGTTAAAATGTATATTTCGCGGTATTCACCAAATTCTCCTTCCAGGCGCCGCCGAATTTAGTTACATCTGAACAACGACATCAAGCAGAAAGTGTCTTTCTGGAGTTTAGAAGTACTAAGAACCCATATCAGCTGTGCAGAGAGATACTAGAAAAATCTAGCTCAGACTATGTTCTGTTTGAGGCTGCTAGTCTGATAAAAACTGCACTTATCCGAGAGTGGAACCTCCTGAGTGATAATGATATATCTTCTTTACGGGAGTATTTGTTAAACTATCTTCTAAGAAAGGATACACCGAAATTCTTAAAAGAAAAGTTATTACAGGTATGGTTATTAATTAACTTATTTGTTCTTTGATGTGTTTGTTGTCCATAATGTATGATGTAACTGAACATGATAATATTTTACTATGTCCATTTTGTTTATTTGAACAAATTTTCAGACTATTGCTGTAATAATAAAGAGAGGCAGTATCACTGACACTGGTAGAGAGAGGAAAGCACTGCTGGACGAACTAGATAATATAATATTAAGCTCTACAATTAATCACCAACAGCTGGCATGCTCATTGATTTTAGCAATAATGCAAGAATATGCAATTACTGTAAAGTCTGCTGACGTGGGCTTGGTATGGGAGGTCCATTTTCGACTGAAAAAATCCTTTGAGGCTTTAGATTTAAAGAGAATATTTAGATTTACTGTAGGAGTTCTAGAACAAATTGTCTGTTCGGGACACCGTCCAGAGGGAGAGCAGGCTTTACTTACAAAACAACTGTTAACTATAGTCGAGACAGTGCTTTGCTGGAGCCATGTGTCTCCGATGCTATCGAAACGGTTGATTGGAGCTTTTGAAGCAATATACGAAAGTGATAATGCACCACCTTTAAGGTTAAGTCTAAATTGGCGAGATACAATACTACAGCCTGAACTAATAGCTTTATTTTTTAAGATACACATATATGTGCGTTCCAATGCTGAATTGGCTAATCCTTCTTTGACATGCCTGGTGCAATTAGCAAGTTTAAGTGGTGTGGTTGTGTCTGCTACTCAGTTGAAGCAGCAATACTTTGAAAATTATGTAAGCAGTTTTATGAGAATGCTGGCATTTATACAACCATTTGATAAGGAGATGTTGGGAATATCAGATATATACCGGAGGTTGGTGCAGTTTTTCAGACCTCCAATGATTGCTGCAACTCCACCTGCTTTTCTACAGAATCTCACTACTTATACTGGACACTGTATCAGAGGTGCCATCATAGAAGAAAGTGTAAGTTTTACAGCGTTTTATATATTTTTATAATTTTTATTTATTAAACTTAATGCACAAACTGTACAAAGGCATTATTAGACATTTTTGGGCGTTACTAAAATGTATAGGTGCCGGTAAAGTAAGGCCACAGCCTCGAATTTTGCGGGCAGCGACGAAGGAGTTATTTTATAGTGCCCAAGTGTGTGCGCAATACACTCCTTCTTCCTTCACTCTCTACCCCAGTAAGACGGATAACCGACACGGCTGGCGGGAGATCAGGCGCAGGACTGACTTTTTACATGCCTATCTGACTCATGGATCACCTTTCTTGTCAGACAATCAGGTGATCAGCCTGCATTGTTCTAAACAAACTTGTTTTTTTTGTTTCAACACGGGAATCGATCCCACAAATCGAGAGCGAAGCTCTGAACCACTAGACCACGGAGGCATGCTTGCTCTGTAAACTTAAAACTGATGTAGCATAATATGTTTCATATTACTCTACATGAGTATTTTGGTAAAAGTTAATAAAATATTTAAATCAGAAGCTAAAGATCAAAGTTCCCCAACAAATGCATTTTTCAACAACACAATGGTTTAAACTTTTGGTAATTTGATACCTACACAATTTTAATATATAATGTATATGAATAGTATTTAAAGTAATAAGTATTACATATTATATTTATCCATTATGTTTTATCATACCCATACAGTATACATGTAATAATTGTACAAAATGATACCAGGGAACCAATAGGTACTCCATATTTTTTTGGATAAAATGTTGTTTAGGTCAGTGTATTCCAATCATTGTTTTGCCATTACCCATTACCATTATCATGAAAAGGCAGTGTGAAAATTACTATGATGGGACATGCCCCATCTAATTTTAAATTCAAGCTGGCATTAGATTTTTTTTAAATAATTATTTATTAATTAGATTAAATAAATAATAATACACATTTATTAATAGAAGAAATGTATTTTTTAATACTTTACAAAACATATCAGATTAGCACTTTCGACGACTTGTAAGGTAAAATAATGATGACATGATTTTTTCAATGTTGAATGTTGATTATATAGGTAGGTATTATTTTTAAACAAGGCGGGAATGTTGCGACCCGGTATTTTATTTTGATGGCCCGGTACTAGGTCGCGACCCGGCAATTGGGAAACGCTGGTTTAGGCTATCATGCTATGTCGTGGTATGGTCTAAGTTTCTCACGGTCAGCGCAGCTCAGAAGGTATCGGGGGGTTTTAGACGGTAAATCTGGCGCACCCCAACGCGCCGGGAGTCCGTCATACCCTTGCCGCCGTCCCCCGGTGGTGGTAGGGATACGTAATGTATTTCCCCCTGTGAAAAAAGGCTATCATGCTATCTCACTATCTCACTCGTACACCCATCAAATTGTGTATGAGCATGCCACAGCATGTCAATGAAAATGCTAAAGAAAATATTAATGTAGTCCATTTTGTGAAAGAAGGTCCACGACAATTTGTGGAACCATGGCCTACCATCCCATACAATCTGTTTAATACAAAAAAATGCAATAAATGTAACGTTTGTGAATTATAAAATGTAAATATGCCGAATTAAGTACAAATATTGACATTAAAATAAAGATATGCATATTTTAAGCATAACATCACATTAAGCTAAATTCATCTCCTTAATTAAGAAGAAGATACGAAACGAAATTAGTAATTAGTATTTTCCAATAGTGGCACTAGATGGCGGTTTCCGGAATGTGCCTGGAAATTGAAGAAAACAAAAAAAATTCGTCCAAATCGGTTCACCCAGGCGAAAGTTCTGAGGTAACAAACATACAGACGAATTGAGAACCTCCTCCTTTTTTTGGAAGTCGGTTAAACATAGCCAGTTGAATTGCCAGTATTAGGGTGATACCATTTTCTAGTACTAGGTCGTGTCTCTGTTATATATCTACTTTGTGGTGGAACTAACTCTTATGTACTTGTATTGGAGATCAGACTTAACTAGTCGTAGGTGTGTAGCGTAGGCATAGTCAGTAAAAAAAACTCGATCTCAGCGGCTACTAGATTTTACCCTTTTTTAACCCCCGACGTAAAAACGACGGCGTGTTATAAGTTTGACGTGTCTTTGTAAATGTGTATGTGTCTGTCTGTGGCATCGTAGCTCCCAAACGGATGATCCAATTTTTTATGTTTGTTAGAAATCGGTTCAGGTCTTCAAGGTCATCAGGTCGTTTGTTAGGTGTGATAGGAATGTTACACGCTAAGTCGGAGGTTAAATTTTTGATTTAGTTTTTCTTTCGGTATCGAAATATATATATAACATAAGGATATGTTGATTTAACATTCCGCCGAGCGATTACAGTGCCGCGTCTTGTTTCAAGGAATGGAATCTTTATAAAAATTATTGGCCCCTATATCAAACCATGTTTTAACATACAAACCAGTAATTTTCTAGAATTGTTGGATCCAAAAATGTTAAATAAAATTATACCTTTAGGATTCTGTACATCTATACTAATATTATAAAGCGGAAGAGTTTGTTTGTTTAAACGCGCTAATCTCAGGAACTACTGGATCGATTTGAAAAAATCTTTTTTTTGTTGGATAGTCCATTTATAGAGGAAGGCTTTAGGCTATAATATATAGTTACGCTGCGACTAATAGGAGCGAAGCGTCAGTGAGAAATGTTGCCAAAACAGGGATTTTTTTTCACATTTGAGAACTTTTGTTGCGTTGCGCGCTGCGTTAAATAAACGGTTTAAGTAACTCAAAAAATATGTATGAAGGAATTATTCCTTTTTAATAATCATATTAACGAAAACCAACGTGAGCAATCAAAAGATAATCGAGATGGTGTTTTCGACGGGGTAAAAACCCTGTTACTAATATTTTGCTGTATTTTTTTGGGTTCCGTCTGTCTGTCAACATACTGTACCCCGAGAACCGCGGTAGCTAGATAGTAAAATTTTCACAAGTATGAAAAACAGGCAGCAAAATATAGCTTACATGTTTTTTTGTGTTTTGTACGGAACGTACGTTTTGTACGGTGGTAGCTTGTTTTTCTTGTTGACTTTCCAAAAATAGCTTGTTAAGTTTCATTTGGAAATGAAACGTTTTTTTAACCCATTTTGCGCGACTCTGACTAGCACTTGGGCGGTTATTTTCTGTATGTGCTCTCATCATATAATTATTTCCAGATGAATGATGATGAGACTGTTTGGAGAACTTCGCTGAACAAGTTCCTACACACTTGGAGTTCCATAGTGCAAGACTTCGATGGCTTTTCCGACGAGGCTCTAATGAACTATTGTATAGAAATATTTAATACGTATCTACAGTGTAGACTGGCGCCGCCCGATGGTACAAGGTAATTTAATGTTTCTATATTTGCATACACTGAGAAGTATGATCATTGTAACGTCAGTGGAAAATTCCATACTTATCTATCTAGGTTTAAACAAAATTAACATTCAACAACTCCCATACAACATGTTATTTGCCAGATTTTGTGCGCGTTCTACTCGCACTTGGCCGGGTTTTTTTGACAGTGACATTTGGACTCACCACTTTGGAAAAGTGTAGAATGAGAGGCAGCCTAATTGAAACATTCAAAATACTAAGAGGTTACTATAATATTAAGGGAATAGAAAATCTGTTTGTCTTAAATGAAAACTGTCATCTTAGAGGACATCCGCTTAAACTATGGAGAATACCCCATAATAACAACTCTTTAAAGCACTTCTTACCGAATAGAGTGGTTTCTGAGTGGAACAAGTTACCTGAAACTGTAATACTGTCACCCTCAGTAAATACATTAAAAATAGACTGGACAAACTTTAAATCGTATGACACACACGCATCAGCTTAATGGGCACTGTCCAAAAAAATCACATTTTCTTTAAAATAGGGTATTTTATGAATATTTTGGCTAGCTTTTTTTATATAATTTTGTAAAGTTTTCGGATCTACGACGTCGTCATCGGCGGGCAGCATTGAATACATAAAAATTAATAAAATAAAAAAACTAAAAAACCACGCTTTTATAGCTAATCTTTTATAATAATAAAATTATAATAAAATTTAAGTTATTCAGAGTAAAAAGCTTTTTTACTATGTTTTCATAACTCTCCGCTCATAGATAGTTGCATAAAGAATAATTGTTACATTAAATATATATCGAGCACCCCACGCTTTTTACTCTGAATTGAATTATTCTCCTAATAACTTAAATTTTATTATAATTTTATTTTGAAGTAATTAGTTATGATTGATTGTTCGACCTTCTACTACGGTAATATAAACTCTTTGTAATTAAAAATTATTTTCTACTTTTTAGTTCGATTAGCTATAAAAGCGTGGTTTTTTAGTTTTTTTAAACTATAATTTATTTTTTATTTTTTAGTTCGATGTTTCAATTAATTATTTGCGGACATGTGAAAGGTAGTATTGAAATGCCTTATGAACTATTTCGTAATCTAGTCATACAAAATATGGCTCGGTATAGTACTTTTTGAGTTAAGTCGTTACATACAAAAATACACAAATAAAAATCTTTCCTCTTTATAATATTTGTGTAGTAATCTAGTCATACAAAATATGGCTCGGTATAGTACTTTTTGAGTTAAGTCGTTACATACCAAAATACACAAATAAAAATCTTACCTCTTTATAATATTAGTGTAGACTAATGGGTATTTTTTTAGTTTATATACATAAAAACCATCACTGACTTTATTCCTCGAAATGTTTTTGTAATGGGCACAATTAAAAAAAATTGGAAAATCCCCATTAGCTGCTAGTGTGGCTTACCAATATAATAATAATAATTTCCAGAGGCGTGGAATCCCGGGACGGGTGCAATGACGACATCAAGGACGACATGGAGGAGGACGAGCGGACTCTACACAGCCACGTGCTGATGACCATCGGCGCCATGGCCCGAAAGGCGCCGGCGCATTGCTCGCATGTGCTGTACACGCTGCTGACTGATAGGAGCAAACGGTGAATATGATAGCTTACTTTTACCCGACTTCGGCGAAGACAAAAGGAAGGATATGTATGTAGCTCCCTAACATCCCTGATGCCGTATTATGATCTTTAACAATACCAGCCTGGTTCCAGGCAATTCAATAATACGGTCTTAAACTGCCTTGTTCTTTTTTATATTTCAACGACATGTTATTCTGAATGGATCCACCCTAGTATGGTTGTCTGAAAGTGAGATTCGGAAGCAAGTCAAGTGTCACGTGACCGCTGACTAGCTGTCATCATGCAGTTATTATGTGATCGTAATACGAAAATTCCAGGCAGCCATATTGTATGGCGTAAACTGGCTGGAATTAAGAGCTTGTAATAGGCCCCCTGATATACCTGAGATCAGAAAGTCTCATTGGTAATCGAACCAGCACCCTCGAGTGCGTATCTACTGGTCTACCCACTAGAGTTCACTAGACAATCTAAGGCCGTGTTTCACCAAGCAATGTTAAAATTAATCCTTCGTTAAATATCATCTTGTTCCTGTCGTAATTCCTATCAATGAATAAGGCATGGTATTTTAACCGTTAACATTAACATGCGTTGGTGAAATTGGGACTAAGGTATATACTTTACAATACTTTTTGTTTTGTCATGTGATACTAAAGATGTTAGAAATAATATCTTGTCCGTATTTTGTTACCGCAACCTTGAGCGGCGAAAACCGCATACTGCGGGTAAATTCAAGGTCTTTCATACCCCTTTGTAACAGATATGTCGCAGTCATCTTATTGAATCTGGTTATTTAATTGATTCACTAGGCGGTTATATAATGGCGTCAAACAGCTCGTACATATAGCTATGTGTTGATATATTTTTTGATTAATTTACTTTAATGTTCGTTTTATTAGTACTCCTTCGGAAATTTCGAAGTTTAAAACTAAAATATTAAATGGCTGTCCTAGTCTCGGGTTCTAAAATTTGTTGGTAAAAACAGGATTAAATGA
Source organism: Celastrina argiolus (assembly GCA_905187575.2). NCBI lineage: Eukaryota > Metazoa > Arthropoda > Insecta > Lepidoptera > Lycaenidae > Celastrina > Celastrina argiolus. The sequence continues at coordinate 12,875,653 of LR994589.1, forward strand.
AAGCGCTAGTCATTCAATTAAATAGCGGATTCAATCAGATGACTGCGACAGATACATGACGTTTTACCCGACGGTGTAGCCCGAATTACCCTTCCGGTAATGATTTTAGGAGTCGGATGTGCCTACATATGTATTTGTTCACCGTAACTTTTTTTTTGAATTTATAAATAAGACGTCAATCGATTCGTAATAAAAACGAATTTAACATGCTAGGCTATATTTACTTTCTTCTACACATAGTGACACATGAATTCGCTTGTTATCTAGCGAACCTTATGTCAAATCCCATACATTTAGTTTTCGAACTTCGTAAGCGATAAATAGCAATTAGGCCCCCGGGCTCTGATTCAAGATTTCATCGCTATTATGACTTACGAAGTTCGATATTCGAATTCGTGTGCCACGTAAAAGAAAGTAAGTTGTGAAAAAAGTTAATAAGGGTCATGCATAGGCCTTACTCTTCAAACTGATTTGATTTTGATTCAGATACGATCATGCCGAGTACTTCCTAATAAATTGACATTTGTTTATTTTGATTCTCAGTCGATTGATATGGTCGGGAGTACAAAAAGTTACGATCTAACAATTTTCTTTATCCCGCTGGCTTACTCCCGATACAATCGAGAATCGAATCAGGGCCCTAATTCTCAGGCCTCGAACTTAGTTTTTACTATCGGTCTGTCCCGCTCATGCAAATAAGATTTATGATGCTCCTGGAGCACGATTCTCGGGCAGTGGAAAAAAGTTCGAATATTAGTATATCCCGCTCGCACGCGCGCTTCATCTCATTTGCATGAGCGGGACAGACCGATAGTAAAAACTTAGTTCGAGGACTGAGAATTAGGGCCCAGTTCGATGTTAATGGTTTGCTATGTTTTATTTGGTGGATTACTTTGAAAGTAACCAGGATAATGAAAATCGTTAGATCGTAACTTTTTGTACTTCCGACCATATCAATCGACTGAAAATAAAAAATAAACAAATGTCAATTTATTCGGGAGTACGCAGCAGCAGTCGAATCAGAATCAGAGTCAGATATGAGTATCAATTTGGAGAGTAAGGCCCCTGATTATAGTTTTTCACAAATATTATATTATTAAAAGAAATGTACACAAGTCACAACAAATGACAAAATGACAATACAACGATTCTACGACATTACAATACAGTACAACGATTAATCAATCGTTGTACCTACTTGGAATATTAGTGACGCGTTTGTTCATCCGAAAGTTTCTTTCGGTCCTACTTTTTGTCTGAGGGTCACGCATTATTTGATTAATATTATATCTGAGCCTTATCAATTTACCTTTGCTCTGTTTTGTAAATGTTCCAATCCATACTTTTAGGCTCCGACAATATGAGCTGGGATTCTTGAGACCGAAGAAAAGACCTCTTGATTAATATAATAGAGCTGAAAATCATACACACGAGTAATTTAGAGTGGCCATAAGTTGTAAAATTTGATAACGCGACACTCATGCGTCCGATTTTCAGCGATATTAAATAGCCCAGAGTTCTATTTTCAGTGCTAAATGTTTTTTCCGGCTTGCCGTATTTTGGATCATAATATGGTCCGTTCCGATTCAGTGTGATTGATATGTAAACCAAAAAAAAAATATTCGGCAAAATTAATTGTGCCATTGCGCATATTTATTTAAATTTAACTATTTAGTTTTTTTGTAAGATTGAATTTTATACACTATGTTAAGTAGAAAGGTTAACTCATCTATTCTATTTAGTGCATGCTGTGTTCACATCCTAGAGGGATACATTCCCTAGTTTAATTATTATAGAATATAAGAAGCTTACATGTATTGTGACTTGTATCCTGCCGAGCCTAATAAAAAAAATTGGTAGCAGTGTAGCCGCCCGTACTGAGCTTTGTTTACATTTAGATCACATTAAATCGGAACTCAGTATAAATGGAACCTTACGATATGAACAATAATATTGTATTTTAATAACCCCCTTAATCTTTGTATTTTTTTAATCAGCCTGGAGGCTCAATTGCAACTGGTGCACATGGGCAAGATGAATGTGGCCAACATGGGCGATCAGCTGGTGCCGCTGTTTGAAGACCTGCACTGGATACTGATGATTACTGGTATACATACTGTTTAATATCTTACTTGTTTTACATAACGCTTCCGTGGTCTTGTGGTTCAGAGCCTAGCTCTCGACCCGAAGGTCGTGGGTTCGAGTCCCGCGTTGGAGCAACAAAAAAATTTGTTTCAAGTTCGGTTAGGACAATGCAGACTGATCACCTGATTGTCTGACAAGAAAGATGACCCATGCGTTGGATGGGCATGTAAAAAGTAGGTTCTGCGCCTGATCTCCCGCCAGCCATGTCGGTTATCCGTCCTACAGCCCACTGGGCTACGAGAGTGAAGGAGAGAGAGTACTTCTGCATATTGCGTACATACTTGGGCATTATAAAATAACTCGGTCGACTAGCTGGTATTAATAAAACTGGCCACCGTCAACGAAATCGGTGTGGGAGGCATTATTATTATAATATTAGACAGTCAGAGATTTATATGTTAAGGTCGTGTTTCACCAAGCAATGTTAAAGTTAACGCCATGTTAAATATCATGTTATTCCTCTCGTATTTTCTGTCAATGAATGAGATGGTAGGTATGGTATTATAACATGGCGTTAACTTTAACATTGCTTGGTGAAACACGGCCTTAGGCAGGTTTAGATTCGGTCAGGTCAGGTTTCATGAGTAACATAGGATTGGGGACGGTACTCTAAAGCGAAGGAGTCACAATAGATCCAAAAGGGTCGCAGTGACATCAGGGCCTGACAAGGCCAGCCTTTGGTTAAAAAAAAAGACTCCGAATTCGAGTCAAGTAAGGATTGACTCGCAAATAACAAAATGTAAATTGATCAGTTCAGTACAGCGGCGTGAAGTCAGCGCTGACTTGTAAATTCGTACGCGAATATTTGAAAGTGATAGACTTTAATTCTAAACCTGCCTTTAAATACGTAATAGTTTGACAAAACTCCATGATCGAAGCTGGAGTGCCACAAGGTAATGTGGTTGGCCCTAAACTCTACCTAATATACGCATCTGACCCTCTAAGCTCCTATGAAATACATATGAGGGGTATAGTATCAAAACCGTTTAAGCTCACTCGTATTTTGATACTGGTATACACTGTTTTTTTGTGCATGCACAGAGGCTTTTTATTTTTAATCCATTTTTGGTGGGCAGATTTCTGTATGTTGTAGCTGGTTTTTGGTACGAAACTAAAAATGCTTGATTTTAAAACAATTTTTACGAGGTTTCCAACGGTGCTACTAACTCAAATTTACCCTACTACCCTACACCGGTGCATGGCCTACCAACCCATACAATCTATCTTTAATACAAAAAAAATTGCAATTGATGTCACTACTATTGACAAAATTAGTAATTAGTATTTTCCAATAGTGGCGCTAGATGGCGGTTTCCGGAATGTGCCTGGAAATCGGAGAAAACAAAAATAGCCAGTTGAATTGCCAGTATTAGGGTGATACCATTTTCTAGTACTAGGTCGTATCTTTGTTTAATTATATCTACCTTGTGACCGGGGATAATAATTGTCAAAAATTTTATTGATTCTGAAAAATATTTTACCTTAGTGGCAAAGTTTGCTATACAGCGGTAATGGTCACCGTTTTTACAAAACGTAATTTCCCGCTATATAACGGTACCCTAGGAAACCAGACCTTTTGAGCTAGATTCGATGATTTCAGATCTCGGGGTTCTTGAAAGGTTGGGATATGATTTGAATTTACAAATTATATAATGTCGCTAAGGTTACCTTTCATGCAATATACAAATAATATACGCAGAACTTTAAATGCCATCTAAACTAATATTATAAAGAGGAAAGATTTGTATATTTGTATGTAACGACTTAACTCAAAAAGTACTGGACCGATTTTAATAATTATTTTTTCATTAGAAAGCTACATTATCACTGAGTAACATGGGATATATAAAAATCAATTGCTTTCGTTAGTCTCGCTAAAACTCGAGATCAGCTGAACCGATGCGGCTATTTTCGGTCTTGAAATATTCGTGGTAATAAGTCCCGGGATAGTTTACTCGGTTTCCATGCTCAACGAAGTGGGCACGGGTCAGCTAGTATGATATAATTTTATTTCCAGGACATTTCCTAGCCTACGACTGTATAGAGAGCGAAACGGTCCGGATACCACCGGAAATAGTGCGGTTCAGTATCTCTCAGGGGTGCCTCGTGGAGCCGTCGCTTAGATACCTGGTGGGAGAGTCCACCAACACGGAGAATGTGGACGCGGTGTTCAAGTGAGTATGGTCACCACGGGTTACTTTTATGACTCAATGTCGATATGAGACATTGGCAGTCATGTCCCCTTTCGAAAAAGTTGTGTCGACAAACTAACATGTTATCTATACTAATATTATAATGCGGAAGAGTTTGTTTGTTTAAACGCGCTAATCTTAGGAACTACTGGTCCGATTTGAAAAATCTCAAAAACCACGCGAACGAAGTCGCAGGGCAAAGCTATTAGATAATACAATTTATTGATGGCGATGACGATTCTCGAAACACATTAAGATCGTGGTTGTTCAGCTACAAATTTCTTGAATTTACTAAATGATGACTATGTATAGGTTTTATTCAAACTGATGGCCAAGATGACATCGCTAATTGACATACGAATTCGCTTGTCTGTCATTTAGAGAAGCTCATGTCAAATTTCATACATTTCGTTTTCAAACTTCGTGATAGAAGCGATGTAATTTTGATTCCCCTTAGTCAAGGTGTTATCGCTATTACGAAGTTCGGAACTCATAATGTCATTTATGTTAAATCCCATACACTTTTGTTTTCGAGCTTCGTAAATGGACTTGGCAATATTATTGCCTAAAGTATTCAGTACAATAAAGAAGTCGTTGTGTGCTCGTTTTCGAATTAAAATAAAATATGTAGGTACAATATTTCTATGCACAGCTATCTATTGTAATGTTAAAACTGAAATATTTATGAGAATATTTTTGTATTCTAACAACGTCGAAAGATGTTACACAAACCACATTGCAATTTGAATAATAATGAATGTGCTTTGATGATAATACCGATAAAATCTAATGCATTCTGCATTAGATTTTATCGGTATTGACTATTATAGGAACATAATAGCATCGTCAGCTGTTTCCGGACAGATTTTTATGAATGTAAAAATCTGTCTAAAATAATATTATATTGTTACTATTTTCAATGACAATGGATTTGTGCAAATAACATAAAATAGCTTAAATACTTAAAATATACATATAATTTGTAAGAATATACAACTGGAGATGAAGGATACGCTCAAACGAAGAGCCCGTCCCGCTGTGTACATATAATATAAATTATAATCAACTTGTATTTAAAATAAATGGATAAAGGTGATAATATGTCGAAAAAAAGTTTTAACCAGAAATTTGACCAAACCTAAACCGTCACTTAAACATTTTAGGATATGTACTTAAAGCGTAAAGATTTAAGTACATTGATTTTATTTAATACGGTACGACGTATTCTGAAATGTTTATATGTTGGAACTCAAAGTTCTCGAAATCACAATTTTGCTACATATCACCTTCATCCATTCATGTCAACAATTATAAATAATAATAGTTATTTCTTATACACATGTTTAATACATATTCAATTATGTGTCCAAGGACACTTTCCATATTCCATTTAGCCACACTAATTACGCCAAAAATACATTTCTCAGGCGCTCTTGCCCACTCTACAATAAAAAATTGAACGAACTTAGAAAGTTACGCAAATATAATAATATAATAAACGCAAACAAGTGCTCGAATTGCTTTAATTTATAAATCTATAGTTAACTTTAATTAGGTGTCAATTGAGTGTAATATATTATTTTGTTTGTGATGGAGACTGTTACTTGACGATGTTTTTCTAAGTACTCAATTACATGTAGCAATTAATGGTAAAGTTACAACATAACCTATGTTGTAACTTAGTCTTAGTATAAAATTTTATAAAAAATTGTTTTTACCTAAATAAATTAAAAAAAAAAATTACTCAGGAACATACAAAACTTTTTAATCACGGCCTCAATCGGCTAAAATTACTGAGCCACAGAGGTTTAGGGTGTGTTTCACCAAGCAATGTTAAAGTTAACGCCATGTTTAATATCATGTTATCCCTCTCGTATTTCCTATCAATGAATGAGATGGCATGGATTTTAACATGGCGTTAACTTTAACATTGCTTGGTCAAACACGTCCTTATTATTATTATTTCAGGTTAATGGGCGAGGTGCTCCGCATCAGCGCATGGGAGTGTGCGGCGCTGGAGGCGGGCCTGAGCTCGGTGTTCAGCCCCGAACTGTCGGCGACCATATCGTGGCTGCTCAAGATATGGGCTAACTCGTACTTCCAGTCGCAGACGACCGATAATACCGAGGTGAGCGAATGTTGAGGTCACAATAATAACTTATTAACTTTTTTGCACTTTTTATTACGTTTTAATAAGGTTTTACAAAAACACGACCGGTTTCGATTAAAATACACCCGATGATGATTTAATCGAAACCGGTCGTGTTTTTGTAAAACCTTATTAAAACGTAATAAAAAGTGGAAAAGTGTAAAAAAGTTGTGTGTTTGATTTGATTATTGTGAACATGAATTTTCATCAAGAACCAACAGTACATTCAATCAGTTATATGAATGTTGAGGTGTTTATTAATGTACATTTATACCGTTTCTAAGGCCTCAGCCTCGAATTTTGCGGGCGCGGGGCGGGAGCGGCGGCGGCGCGGATGCGGTACTAGTTACCTGCTAACGCGCCGCTGTTATGGAGAACCGGTCCATTTGATTTTACGCAAAAGATCCTGCCGCTCCCGCGCCGCCGCCGCTCCCGCCCCGCTGCCCGCAAAATTCAAGACCGAGGCCAAAACACCTCTAGTGGTTCAGATCTTCGCTCTCGACCCGGAGGTCGTGATTCGATTCCCACGTTGGAATAACAAAAAAAAATTGTTTGGTTATGACTATGCAGGCTGATCACCTGATTGTCAGACAAGAAAGATGATCCATGCGTCGGATGGGCATGTTAAAAGTCGGTCCTGCGCCTGTTCTCTCGCCAGTCGTGCCGGTTTACCGTCCCACTGGATTAAGAGACTAAAAGGAAGAGAGAGAGTGTATTTGTGTATTGCGCACACACTTGGGCACTAAAACGACCCCTGCGTAGCTGGCCAGGTTTCAATGAAATCGGCTACCGCCACTGAAATCGGTGAGGGGAGCTATTATTATTTATTATTATTCTTATTTATACCGTACTAGCTGACCTGTACCCACTTCGTTGAAGATACAAACAGTTTGTGATAAAATTCAATTACATCTCGAAACCAGTATACTATCCATATTTCTCACCGTTTAATCCTTTCCTGGACTTACACGAATAGTTCAAGACTAAAAATAGCCGAATCGGTTCAGCTGTTCTCGAGTTTTAGCGAGAATAACGAACAGCAATTCATTTTTGAATTTAAAGTAGAATATACACATGCAGTGTAATTTGCATTAGTTAAACAATAAAAAGCACTGGACTGTAAATTATAGATGCAATCATTCTGCTATAGTATAACTGACGAAGGCAACATATTAAAAGTAAATATAGGCACTTATTATGTACTTATTAAGTCATATTGTAAATAATTATAGTTTGCGTTAAATTAATTATACTTTACACATATGACGCAAGAGTATTATAATTATAATTATGATTGCTTTATTTATTAGTAATTATTATGTTGCAATTAAAGGTTTTCCATGATGTTTATAGAAAAACGAAGACTGCAGTTCATTATAATTTAAGACAGACGAATTATAAAAACACAATGATTGCTGAAATACTGAGGTACAGTACGACCACAATCAAAATATTGTGAGCTTACTGTACCTTAGTTAATTTTTATAAAAAATTAATTTTAAGTATTTATTCAGATTCTTCCTTGACAGTTATGATGTTAAGATATTCATGAGAGTATTCTAGGTGAACCCAGGGTACTATTTTTGGAATCATTGCCGTACTTCAAATTTTAAAGCAAATATAATTCGAACGTAACCTTTTTAATTCGAGCCCTTTAATGTACATTAAACTTGGTCCTTTTCATCTTTTATTATAGTACGTCCGAGATAAATTTAACCTAAACGTAAACAAATCAAAAACACTGAAGTTTTCACACATTTACTTATTGTGCACACTTATCAATACTTTCACCGGAATATACAATAACACCCAATACATTTTATAACAATTAAACAATAATTAATATCGAAAATCTCTCACTGAAAAAATACGCCATTTTGACACTGCTGGTTGTAGAATATAACCCTTATAGTCTATGGATTCATAGGAAACCATAATCATTGTATCAATATTGGCCAGTTGGCATCACTGATTAGTATTTGGTTGTGACGTTTGGGTTAAATTTATCTCGGACGTACTATAGATAAAATTTATACAGTATTCGCCGAGCGAAGTAACCACTTTATATAATACAATATATCCCAGTACCCGGGACAGGTGGTTTCAAATGTCATATCTGAAAAAGTATACTTGCGATATGAAAAAGTCACATTGGTATATAATGGTATAATCTGTAATGGAAGGCGTAGTTTCAACTATCTGGAAATCTGCATTTGTATCCCCAATCCATAAGAGTGGAAGTAAAAATGAAAGTCAAAACTACAGACCCATTTCGAAATTATGCATATTTGCAAACTACTTGAAAAGATTGTTCATAAACAAGTTTACAGCTCTCTTTCAACTCTCACTATTTCTGAACAGCACGGTTTTATGAATCACAGATCAACTGCATCTAATCTTCTATATTTTGTCGACTTTGTCACAGACGGTATGGACTTGTGTGGTCAAGTTGATGCTATTTTCACAGACTATAGCAAAGCATTTGATCGTATCGATCACTCTTTGCTTCTAGAAAAACTTTATAATGCTAGAATCCACGGAAATTTGTACAGATAGTTTACTTCTTACGTCCAAAATAGATCTCAGGCAGTGGTTGTTAACGGAAAACCGTTAACAACCACTGCCTGAGATCTATTATATGCATTATAAAGTTTTTCTAGAAGCAAAGAGTGATCTATACGATCGAATAGGTAAAAACCTGTTCATGGAATATAGTACCATCAGGCGTCCCTCAGGGTTCGTTGTTGGGTCCTCTGCTTTTCAATCTATTCATCAATGACATATATTCATGTTTTCAGCATTCAAGGTTTCTTTTGTATGCTGATGACATGAAAATATATTAAAAAAAACTAAAACGCGACCCGCTATTGGGATTATTTGGGATTGTATATTTCCACAGCAGACGAATATTATAGATTTGTTTAGCGGGTACGACCACGGCTCTACCTTGACCATATCTGTACCTATGCATATCTGGATTTCAAATTTAATAATTTTCTTGTTTCAGCCTTTTTAGACCCCTTTTTTGCGAAGTCGGGTTATAGTTTTTTAAACTTTTATTTTATTTTACATTTTTCTGTTTCCACATAAACTATAACTTTATATTTTTCTACTAAACTAACGTTAAATTAACACATAGAAAGTAAATAAACAACTCCTAGATACTATTTGTACGACCGCATTTTAAACGTTTATTTTGAATTTAACAATAAAATATAATAATTAATTAAAAAATTAATACATATTTGTAATGTGCTTGCTAAGACCTATCTTTTGATACCAAACACAATACAATTATCTTAATTTTATTTTTTTTGGAGATAGTTTTTGAGGTATAATTTTCAAAATCAAAAATTTTTCGAAAAATTATATAGCCTATGTTAATCGCGGGACTACTACGAATTGATTGACACCATATTTATTAAAATCAGACCAGTAGTTTAGCCGCTACGAGGGAACATACATACATACAAACATACATACATACATAGACTGCCAAAATCATTACCCTTCCTTTTGGCTTCGCTGAAGTCGGGTAAAATTCAGAGGACTTTCAGATTGGCAGGCTCGAGAAATACTGTTGTGCCAATAAACTAGACCTGAATATCGCTAAATGCTACTCAATAACTTTCAGCCGCGCGGGTAAAACCGTTAACAATTTCTCCTATTATCTGGAGGATCAGAAACTAAAAAAGGTTTCACATATATGAGACCTAGGCGTTATTCAAGATTCTAAGCTTACATATGTAAATCACCTAGACTATATAATTGTTAAGGCCAATAAGTCACTAGGTTTCGTAATAAGAATGAGCTCTCAATTTAAAAATATTAAATTACTGAAAATTCTGTATTGCTCATAATATGTTCGGAGCACTCTCGAGTATTGCTCCCAAATATGGAACCCAAAATACAGCACCCATATTAACCGATTAGGGTCTATCCAAAGAAAGTTTACGAGATTTCTATAATTTAAGTGCGGAACGTCGGAAACTAACTATGAGTCGAGATGCAGAAGGTATCACAATCTATCCTTACACATCAGACGTCGTGTGTCTGACATCTCGACTCTGATGAATATCGCGCAGCATAAGATAGATTCTCCCTACCTTCTTTCCAAAATAAACTTAAAAGTCCCGTCACGTTCTTCCAGAATTTCTTCATATAATCTCCTGTTTATTCCCTTTTCCCATACTAATTACCGCAAAAACTCATTTTTCATAAGATCATCTAACCTTATGATTATGAGTAAGCTTCATAATATTGATCTATTAAATCCTCCGTTAACGAGACTAAAAAGATTATCTCCAAGCAATGGTTTGAAGCTGTTTCTTGATTTTGGCTGTTAGTTTATTACTATTTATAACGATATTTTATGTCGGCGAACTCATATGTACTACATTCTATCTACATACTATATTATATATTTTAGATTTTTAGATTAGAAAAGCAATTGTCATTGTTTAGTGTCCTATATTTATGTGGAAACGTGTGAATAGTGTTAAGAGTTTACATAGTCTTAAGCAGTTTATATGTATACTGTATGTTTTCCTATGAAATAAAAATAAAATAAATACCACAACCTGGAAATAGAACCTGCACCATCTATGATGGGACGGACTACGGACACTCTAAGCCCTATAACTTATTTGTAATTATTTCAACAGATCCTAGATGTAGCGTTCGGGCAGGGCTCACGCGGCGCCGCGTGGGTGACAGCGGCGGCGGCGCGGCGCGCGGCGCACGTCTTGCGGCATCTCAGCACGCAGCCCGCGCCCGCCACGCATGCCGTCTCGCTCCTCGCCATGCTCGCCCAATCGCACCACCGGTGAGTGTATAGCCACCTCCTGCTCGCACATCAAGGCGCACGTGCTGCGGCATCTCAGCACGCAGCCCGCGCTTGCCACGCATGCCGTCTCGCTCCTCGCCACACTCGCCTACTCACACCACCGGTATGTAAATACTATATAGCTCCGTCCTGCTCGGACATCACCAGTGTATTCTAGGTACCCTACACCACAGCTGAGTTTATAGTGCCATCCTGTTCGCACCAAACAGGTACGTTTCGCTTACTTCTAATTATGTCAACACTATAAGTTTCTAAATAACGACTAATATTAATAAATATTTAAATATCTACCTACCTACTTTTTATTTTCCATGTTCCTTTGACTACTTTTCGTTACTCCTTACAGCTTCGATGTGTTATGTTTATGAAATCTAAATGAATACATGTGAACATTTACTAATTTGTCTAATTTCTTTCTCAACGAAAGTCCACTAGCTAGTTCAGAGGAGTTCCTAGCGCTAGTGGCCTGGGAGGCAGGCGGCAGCAACCTATCAGGAGAGATCAGAAAAGAACTTCACAGGACTTTTGCAATTGCTGCCACGTACGCTGAAGGTGACTTGACTTTCAATTTTAATAAGATATCTAAAAGTATATACTTAGTAAAACTAAAATACCGCTGGATAATGAAGCATTAAATGATTGTGACGTTAAGTGAGGACTGTGACGCAGTATCGATGGCGAGAAAAGTGTTGCAAATTTTAACAGCAACAATCAATTAAATGATTCATAACACTATTTACTATTGCTACCTTTTTCTTTGTCTGTGTGTCTGTTAATTAGCTTTGCCAACGTATGACACAAATACAGCTATTTCGACCAGCGTATCCGTAGCGCTCATTTCAATATCATTTTCTATCACATGTTCATTGAAATTTATTTTAATATTCTTCATATCATAACTATTCATGTTTCTTACAACATTTTCACCTTTGTTTTGTACCATCTCATTATTATTATTAAAATATGTTTTCTGAGTAATCAATAATTCTTCAGTTTCAATTAGTCTAAATTAGTAAATCATATTTGAAGTTCTTTTCATCAATAATGTATACATCTATATCTTTGACTATTTCAAAAATCTTAATCTTTAATCTTGTCAAACCAGTTGTCTTTTGGACACCATTAATTGTTACCAGACTTGCCTCATTTATATTACTTGTTTTATGTTTTAATTTAAGTAAATTGGAGTTTATCAATGAAACATTAGAGCCTGAACCATAAACTCCGTTTAAATGTAGCTTATCATTTACAATTAGTTTGACAGCTATTAATGGTGTCACTACTAGTTTTTTTGTTCAGTTTCATTTAACTCTGCCTCAATTACCTAATTATTCACATGTCTTATGATTTTTTTTTTAATGTTATTATCGTCTTTTGGTCTAAACCAGCATAAACTTTCAGAATGATAACGTGACCCCTTATTCAATTTTTCGCAAATTATACAAACATTTCTCGTAGTTTCATTATATTCAGCTATTCAGTATATTCAGCTTTGTAAGTAGGACTATACGTCCTCTTTGAAGTAAATATTCTTTTCTGTACCATATATTCATGTCTTCTTACTTCATTAAACAAATCAGTTGTATCAGTTAACGCCTCTCTATCTATTTTATGTAATATCTGGTAAGCCTGCTGCTACCAGATCTATTAAAGTACCTGCATCAATTGATATCCTCATTTCAAGTAGAAGTTTTTCTTTTCTTATAGCGTAATCTAATAGAGAACCGTATTTATATTTGAACGTTAGAGCAAAATTAACAGGAATCCATCCTTTGTATGCAAAGGTTTCGCAAAATTTTGATTTCCAGGTAAGCCATTGAGAGTTTAGTGTTAGCTTCATAATCATTGCACTATACCAAGACAATTCTTATCTAAAAATAATCTTAGAATCTCTATTTTCTTTTCATCTGTTATCACGTCAAAACGCTCACATTCTGTTTCAAATGTGTCAATCCATAAGTTTTCATTCGAATTTTTAGTTGTAAATTTTTCAATTATACATTTTTCTGAAACATGTTTAAGGTTTTGATGTCTATTGTCTTTTTCGTTTTCTACAAAATTTTGGAATAAGTCTTGAAAATAACTTTTTTGCGTTACCTGTTCACCAGTCAATTCTTCCAGATATTGATCTCCGAATTGCAAATTACCATCTTCATCTATATAAATTTCTGTTAATTCCTTTGTCATATTTATCCAGACTCCTAGTCTGGTATCTTTTTTTCAGACTATTTCTCATTTTGCTATATGTAGCAGTTTTTATTATTTCTTTGTGCTGGCTTGCCGCTTGTTTTTCTCTTTGTCATATTGCGTAGTTATCGACGTTATAGAGAGTACATTTGTCTTCCCGTCGCTTCCGGGTAGCAAAGTAAATTTAAATTGTAATTTCTTCATCTCATAAACAAGATTGTCGTTTTATAAGATTATATCTTATAGGTAAAATAAACCATTTTGTTTCTCTGAAAATACAAGAAACGACAGTTAAGTTTATTCTAATTCCTCCTATATTGTATTCTGTAAATAATTAAAAAAAAAAAATCTATCTGTATCTTACTTGGATAACATTTTCTTCTATCATTTCTGTCAGTCTTGAAAATAGACTTCAAAACAATTTATTCTAAATACGTGATAAATCCTATTTCAAATAAAATACTAGGTATTTTATTACATATTATGTAAATCATTTAATTGCTTGTTTGTCTGTTAAATAAAAATATTGAAAATTGCAACACCCCAATATTCGTAATTTATGAATAATATTAATAATTAAATTAAATTAAATACAATTTATTTCGGGCTACATAGGCCTATATTATAAAAACTAAACTATGTTGTTGTGTTGTTGTTGTTGGTTTAAACACTAACATACATATTTAAAATACTTAAAAACTAACTACATAATATTGGGTTTAATGTATACACAGAGATCCGCGCAATGTTACATGTTTATGGAATGTTAACAGGCGAGGTGAGGAACCGTCTCCTCACCAGCACCATGGCCCTGCAAGAGAAACTCTTCCAGATACTCAACTCGGAGATGGACACGGAACCAGTGAGGAACGCGTTGGCAGACACACTGGATTGCTTCACCGGTGTCACTGACGGAGTTTTGGAGGTAATAACTATTTTTAACCCTGATTATCCCCTCGTCTGTGGCGCCAGCTCTAGTAATAATAATATCTATGGACGCTTCACACCACGTCCATCTGACCCCATGCTAAGTATCCGAAGAACTTGAGTTACAGGTACCTGACAACGGAAATATATTTAATACTTTTTATACTATACACATATTTAAGATTTTTATTATGATATACAAAAATACCCATCCCAGGAACATTGAAAACTTTTTGTTCCCTCGGTGGGATTCGAACCCGCGACCGTGCTCGAGCACTAACACCAACCACTACGCCACGGAGGTCGTCGGATTGAATGTACTGGAGCCTTAATCTCCAAACTGATACGATTTTGATTCAGATACTCCCGAATTAATTGACGTTTGTTTATTTTGAATCTCAATCGATTGATATGGTCGGGGGTACAAAAAGTTACAATCTAACTATTTTCTTTATCCTGGTTAAAGTAATCTTTTTAAAGTAATCCACCAAATAAAGTACCAAAAGCCGTTGAGATCGAACTGATTCGACTCTCGATTGTGTCGAGGTAAGCATGCAGGTTGTCTTGATGGAAATTCATTTTCACAATAATAACACACAACTATTATTTACACTTTTCCTTTTCGATTAAATTGAAACGAGTCGTTGTAAAAACTTATTAAAAACGTTATAAAGTGGATATTTTTTTCAACCCCCACACAAAAATGTGTCAGATTTTCTCAAAATTGGTCCATTGGTTTTGTAGCATACAACAATCAAAGAATCAAAACTTTTATTTTTATTGAATTAGTATAGAAAATTAAAAAAAATAATTACATAGTTGTATGTTATGAAATAAAAAAAATATTGTTTCTATCTTAATTAATAATATTTTATAATTTATTAATAAAATAAAAACAACTAAAGTCTTCATTTTACGTTGTTAATTATTAAGAATAGTTTATGAACGGTATACAATTTTTATAACAAAATGATGAAGTATGTTCGGTGAAATCATTCTACCAAACTCTTTTTCTTTTCAAAAATGGCTCCTTGTTGATTTGCCAATGCCAGAGTGGGTTGGCGACGACTCTGCTTTATTAGTAGGTTTTATGTAGAAACGAGGGTACGGTGCACAGGAGGATACTCATCCTTAATTTGAATAGTCTATTACCTAAAACAAACACAAAAATTTTGGGTTACTACCGCTACCAAACTCCCTGTATTTCTTAATACTAATTAAAACATTTCTTTCTAGGTTGGCACCATTGACCAGCATTTCCTAATGCTGATTGCCGCGCTGGAGAAGGTCCCCGGCATAGTGTACAAGTACCACAACTACCCCGCCGTGGTGTTGCCAGCACTCAATTTCCTCGCCAAGAGCGCTAAACGCATGCTGCACTCTGAACACACGGATAACGCTGATAAGTAAGTATTATAAAATTTAAATATATTATGTCTAGCAATATCCCGCGAATTATCACCACAACCTGCTAGTAGATGAGTGAGTGTACGCATAGGCATGCGTTTGATGCACCACATTGCTTATGCGTATACTCGCAAGCAAAAACGTGAAAAACCACCACACAAGCACTAATGTTAACACGATTGTACAATTTAAATATATTATATCTAGCAATATCCCGCGAAACAATTATAACCACAACCTGCAAGCAGATGAGTGAGTGTACGCATAGGCATGACTTAACGAACATTGTTCGCAGAGTCAACATCCTGAGGATGCTCCGAGGTCGGAGCGAAACGCGCGTCGAGTTTTGCAACCTGCATGGTGGTGGGACTTTGCACGATCGTGTTAACATTATTGCTTGTGTGGTGGTGGTGTTTTCATGTTTTTTGCTTGCGAGTGTACGCATAAGCAGTGTGGGAGGAGGGAGGTGCATCAAACGCATGCCTATGCGTACACTCACTCATCTGCTTGCAGGTTGTGGTTATAATTGTTTCGCGGGATATTGCTAGATATAATATATTTAAATTGTATGCTATGGATTTCCGCAAAGTAACGCCTGATTCAATTAACTATTTAACACGATTGTGCAATGCCCCACCACCATGCAGGTTGCAAAACTCGACGCGCGTTTCGCTCCGACCAAGGAGCATCCTCAGGATATAGACTCTGCGAACAATGTTCGTTATGTGACTTAAGGAGTCGGAGTCTAGACATAATCGACACGACTCCGGGTCGAGATGGCTTTGAACTACTAGACCACGAAGGGGTTAATATAAATATTATACAATGTGACTGAAAATCGAACATATAAGTGCGACGTTGCACTCTATTTTTGATACGATGATTTCTTCTTGTCTAAAATGTCAGAACGTTACGTTGGGTCGTATCAAGAGGTCAAAAGTAAAGCACAGGACAGAGAAACATGGCGATTGCTCCACCGACAAGAGCCTAGCTCTTAAGATTTGAATGAATGAAAATGTCAGAAACAGACAAGGACAAAACATAGTAGGTATATCTTATCCGGCGTGTAAATATTTTAGTTAGTAAAGAATCAGTGTTATGTATAGTCGTCCCTGATATAGTTAACCTAAAGGTAATCAAGCCGAAAACAACGAAATTTCACTAATTCACTTATTGTGAACACTTATCAACACTTTCACAGGTATATTAAAGTATTATACATCAATATTCAATAAACAATAATTAACATATTTAAATATCAAATGAAAAACCTTCACAGTAAAAATACGCTATTTTGACACTGTCGACCGTAGAATATAGTCTATGGATTCATGTAGCCAACAATAATCATTGCTTTAATATTAGCCAATTGGCATCACTGACTAATCTACGGTAGTTTCATAGACGGCTTTGTTTACGTTTGGGTTAAATTTATCTTGGACGTACTATAGTACATAATATTATATTAATTTGAAAACCCTCTTTAGATTCCTGGAGATATGCAACACGACGTTCGAGGTGTACATGCGGTGGAACTCCGGCAAGATATCCAGCATCCCGCAGGACGCCGAGGAGGAGGCTTACGAGGTAATTTTTAACCCTCGACAAAAAAGAGGTTATATAGGAATATATTAAGGTACAATAAGTTTGAAGTGTCCGTGTGTGTCTCTGTAGGCTTACTATAAATGGATTAACGAACATTTTATGTAGATTCAATTTTATATTCGGAACGAAATCTTATATAGGGTGTTTTGCACATGGACCGACATGATTTTTTGGGGGGTGGGGGGGGTCATGTGCTATTTTCCCCCGTGAGACCCAATATCCTAAGTCTCACGGTAGTTTAGATATGTTTTTTTTTAATTTTTTTGAAATCTACCCGAAATCTTGCCTTTAAATCGTCCTAACTTTTTTGTTTGTGGTTATAATACCACAAAACAAAGTATGCTTGTATTTTACAATGTTTTCTAATTCTAAATAAATCATTACATGTTACAATTGATATCCACAAAAAAACTTCTGAGCTTTCAAAGTGGTAAATCGGTGTAAATGTTATGAAAAGTGACAACTTATCAATTCATTTAAAAAAAAACTAAAGTTCATTTTGAATTTAGCTTTTTTAAAAAAAGTTCTTTACTTATTACCCTTTCTAACGATATGCTACATGATATAAGAAACCATTCTTAAAGTGGTCAAATTAAGCTTCGTTTGCCTGAACACGCACTCTAACAATGAAAGTGAGTGAAGGTCACTTGCCGGGAATCAGTCGAGATTACTCTGCGATTCGAAGTGCCCGTACTTTTCCCGTTGTTCTATCGTAATCAAATTAAAGTCTTGTTATTGTTTTTTTGTTAAATCTGTTGTTGAACTGTTACGTTTTTGTTGTGTTTATCTTTGCGTATTCGTTACAATGGCGAACTTCAGTAACGAGGAGTATGCTGACATGATGTTGGCGTATGGTAAAGCTGATTGCAATTCGCATGAAGCGCGAAGAATTTATCAAGAACGCTACACTGATCGACGGTTACCTCACCACGAGACCTTCTCAACTACCTATCGACGTCTGAGGGAGACCGGAAACTTAAACTTTCGGGAGCCCCGAGTGAATGTGAGGCAACATAATGTTGAAGTTGATGAGAGAATCCTTCAAGCTTTTGATGACGATCCTACAACAAGCATACGAGTTGTTGCTGACGGACTTAACGTATCAGTTTGGAAAGTCTGGTCCGTTCTTCGGGCAGATGGAAGGCACGCATTTCATTACACTCCTGTTCAAGGTAACAACTTACAGTACTTACTACTTATTTAAAATGTGACATTAAAACATTTTACTTGATTTCAAATCTTAATGTGTTCACTTTTACTCTTATTATTTTTTATTTTTTATTGTTGTAATTGTTTCGTTGAATTCCTTTCTTGCTATGTTTCTCGGACAACTGAAGAAGTTCTTTGCGTGAGCTCAATTAAAAGAAAGAAATATCGCGTTTATGCAGTTATTACCACAAACTCACGGATTTCATTCATTGTTCCAGGTCTCGAAGAGGGTGACAATGCAAGACGGTTAGAGTTCTGCCGATTTTTATTGCACACAGATGTTGAAGATAGCGACTTTTTGAAAAGAATTTTATGGACTGACGAGTCAAATTTTAGCCATGAAGGCATAGCAAATCTGCACAATTTGCATCACTGGGAGAAAAGGGGCCAAAATCCGCACAAAAAAAGGCAGACTTCCTTTCAGCGAAAATTCAGCGTAAATGTTTGGGCTGGTGTTATTGGGCGAAATCTTGTCGGCCCATATTTTTTGCCAGAACGACTCAATGGAAACAATTATTTAGAGTTTCTTCAAAATGATTTACCTGAACTGGTACTACCAGTTTTAGAAGATGTGCCAATTGTTTTTCAAAATGATGGCTGTCCGGCACATTACCAACGAACGGTACGAGAGCATTTAAATAATGCATTTCCAAACTCGTGGATTGGTAGAGCTGGCCCCATTCCATGGCCAGCACGGTCCCCAGATTTAACACCCCTGGATTTCTACGTATGGGGACGTGCAAAAGAGTTAGTGTATGCAACAGAGGTGCCCACAAAAGAAATTTTAGTGGAACGAATAAACACAGCATTCGTAAAAATGCAAGAGGAAATGCGGCTTTTAACTACAACCTTGGAAATAAGAAAAAGGTGTCGTGCATGCATAAGGTGTGGAGGCGGCCAATTCGAGCAAACTTTGTAATTTTAATTTAATAAAAACAACTTAACATAAAAAATGTATTTTCATTATCTTGACCCTAGCAACAAAGTATCTCTTAGGTCGACCCCTGATGTATTATTTCTGTCATGTAGCATATCGTTAGAAAGGGTAATAAGTAAAGAACTTTTTAATAAAAAGCTAAATTCAAAATGAACTTTAGTTTTTTTTTAAATGAATTGATAAGTTGTCACTTTTCATAACATTTACACCGATTTACCACTTTGAAAGCTCAGAAGTTTTTTTGTGGATATCAATTGTAACATGTAATGATTTATTTAGAATTAGAAAACATTGTAGAATACAAGCATACTTTGTTTTGTGGTATTATAACCACAAACAAAAAAGTTAGGACGATTTAAAGGCAAGATTTCGGGTAGATTTCAAAAAAATAAAAAAAAAACATATCTAGACTACCGTGAGACTTAGGATATTGGGTCTCACGGGGGAAAATAGCACATGACCCCCCCACCCCCCAAAAAATCATGTCGGTCCATGTGCAAAACACCCGTATAAAAATGAACTGCTGTTCGTTTGTGAACCGATTCGGCTATTTTTAGTCTTGAAATATTCGTGGAAGTCCAGGGAAGGTTTAAACGGTTTGTATGCTCAACGAAGTGGGCACGCGTCAGCTAGTACAATATAATATATTTTTAATTGTATTGCTACTATGCGGCGGGTGAGAATATGTTAATTTTTTGCGTGCTATACAGGATGCGATGGTTCAATATTTTCTTTGCTATTTAGGACATCTGCGCGCTGATGGAGGTGGTGTGCTGCGTCTCGCGCAGCGGCTACGGCAGCGGCGCCGCGACGACGTGCGCGCGCGGCCTGCGCACGCTGCTGCCGCTCGTGACGCCGCCGCTGCTGGCGCTGCCGACGCTCGCGCACCGCGCCTACCGCATGATCCGCGACCTCGACGCCGCCGACCAGGTACTGCTTCAGCTGCTGTTGTTTGCCGTGTAGTGTCAGCGGCGCCGCGACGACATGCGCGCGCGGCCTGCGCACGCTGCTGCCGCTCGTGACGCCGCCGCTGCCGACGCTCGCGCACCGCGCCTACCGCATGATCCTCGACCTCGACGCCACCGACCAGGTACTGCTTCAGCTGCTGTTGCTGGCCGTGTAGTATCAGCGGCGTCGCGATGACGTGCGCGCGTGGCCTGCTTACGCTGCTGCCGCTCGTGACGCCGCCGCTGCTGGCGCTGCCGATGCTCGCGCACCGCGCCTACCGCATGATCCGCGACCTCGACGCCGCCGACCAGGTACTGCTTCAGCTGCTGTTGTTTGCCGTGTAGTGTCAGCGGCGCCGCGACGACATGCGCGCGCGGCCTGCGCACGCTGCTGCCGCTCGTGACGCCGCCGCTGCCGACGCTCGCGCACCGCGCCTACCGCATGATCCGTGACCTCGACGCCACCGACCAGGTACTGCTTCAGCTGCTGTTGCTGGCCGTGTAGTATCAGCGGCGTCGCGATGACGTGCGCGCGTGGCCTGCTTACGCTGCTGCCGCTCGTGACGCCGCCGCTGCTGGCGCTGCCGACGCTCGCGCACCGCGCCTACCGCATGATCCGCGACCTCGACGCCGCCGACCAGGTACTGCTTCAGCTGGCTGTTGTTTGTCGTGTAGTGTCAGCGGCACAGGTGGCGACTGACCCTTAACGGTCTACGACACTTATACTGCCGTCCTTATTATAATCAACATCTGCCCGACGGATGTGGTCTACCGAAGGTTCGAACCTTCGGACCGAAGTTAGATTACAAGTATATAATATATGCATGTTAGTCTGTAAGGTATTTATTATTATTATTATAAACAATGCACTTGGTTGGAGGTTACTTTCGAGTAAATCGCGATCATAGATTTTTCTTTTTTTGTTGTCACTGAGAAACGAGTAGGAATATTCCAAATATTTTTCTTTCTTTTAGTGCCTTTCAATGTGGACTTTGCATGTGCAATATTATATTTACATATTTAGTTAATTTATGATATGGATATCTCGATATGGTTATGACTAGTTATTAGTTTGAAATGGACCCACATATTTTGTTTATGATTAACAAAATAACGAAAAGTATAAAATCTATTACAAAATTGAGTGTTTGATCCTGGTAGATCTCGTTGCGGTGATTCCGATTATGATAAGGGCGGCGACGCTTTACTGCTTAAATACATTTAGGCAGAAAAAATACATACAAATATATATAAATTCCTGTAAAGGATAAATATTAAAACAAAATAAAATCACATTGCTCTCTACGACACTGTATCATTCATAAGTAGAATATTAAACTAACATGCCTTAACTTTGTTTCAGCTAACCATTCTACCGATCGAGGATTTCAATATGGTGGTGACTGCACTGCGCGTGGGCTTGACTGCGGTGTCGTGTGACGTATCGACTCTATGCTGTGACACCATAGTCGGGCTCTCGAATAGAGTACGTTCGTTCGGCGTCGACAACCCGTACGCAGTTTCGCTTCTGACGTTAGCGGAGTTATTACTCATGTTGATAATAAAAATGGAAATTCCACCGGATTCTATACCGGCGGCTGGCGCGGCAATATACGCTTTGACGTGTGTAAAGCCAGCCCTATTGGAGGGCCTCGCGAGACAACTCATTGAGGCGTTCGCAGCAAACGACCCAGCAAACGTACATAGATTGGAAGAAGCCTTCGGGGTACTGACCAATGGCGTATTATTCGACGGCTACCGAACGCACAAGCTACGTTTCCAGGACAATTTCGACAAATTCCTAGCGAGCGTGCACGGGTTTCTCATTGTCAAGTAACTTGTTTGTGATGGGGCAAGTCTCCCCTAGTTGACTCTTATGAACGTCGAAGGATTTTCTCGCATTTGAGAAATGTGCTAGTCACGAGTATTCTTCGAATACATATCCTATAGAGTTGTGATGGCCCGACAAAAATAATATTGGCATTGTGTAAGCTGTTGAATGACAAACGTTTGACACTCGAAATCAAAGGTGGAGATTTTTTTACCATAAAATAACTATTACGGCTCAATTAGGGTATGTCCTCGATGCAAGTATTGGACGATTGGTAACGTTTGACGATGTCCTTCCTGAGGGCTGTGTTAATATTAAATTATTCTTTTAAGGGATGTCCAATTATATTTTCCTGTGTACTGTGGCCTAAATTGAACAGGGTGCCTGCCTCCGTATTGTATATTGTTCCTCGGTCTACGCGTAGTCAATGTAGACCTCACGTTGCTAGAAACGATTATGAAGCGGGTTGTGAGAGTATTTAAGTATTAACTATAGTTTTACATCTATAATGTTTTTTCAATGCTAGACAGTTTCGATTTTCCTAGTAATGTAGACGCCTGACTAGGAAAACAAAAACTTGCACTGACGGCGCCATCATTTTTAATTGCTACAACACTACGAACTGCGATGTGATTAGTTAAATCTTGAGTTTGACATTAATGACAGTTTATTTCACTTTGAATTTCCTGCAACTAGGCGAGTTTTTTTATACTCCTGTCCAGGTTAAATTCAGCGCTACTCTTACAATTTAATAGCTGGAAATTTTTCATTATCTTTCAATGTTACTCATATCGAACGATATTCTAGTTATGCGATGTTAATTGCTAGGTAGTTCTAAAAAAATTAGGTGACATTTTTCAATTTTATTCAAATAATACATGTTAAAGTATTTCAATGCTATATAACGCTTGAAATGATTTTTATATTATTCTATATCTTTAGGTTTACTTAAAATGTATATAGATAAATAAATTCTGGACATTTTTATGTCAATAAGCTATAGGGATATTTTTGTTACTTAACACCTATAGTATGTATTTGTTCTTATATTATAATAATTATCATAATATTATACTAATTAAAAATGCATTATGAGTAAAATAGTAAAGATGCTGCTAAAATATGGCAACATTGTTTAAATTCGGGATGTTTATATTCTGATTCTAGATATTAATAAAGCACTATTTTCAACTGAATGAGTGCAATTAATTCATAATATGCTTTCAAATAAGTAGATCTTTAGTCGATATTAAATTATTTGTATGTAACAAAACAAGTTTTATAACTCGTTGATAATATTTGCTTTGTAATCTTCGTATTATAGTAGCTGTAATTTATTTTGATTTTGTACCGACATACCTAAGTCATTTCTGTAATTAATGGTCGCCAAAAACTGTGACTTCCAACTTTCTCATTACTACACGTGTAGCATGACCACTGTAGGATTGCGTTTTGTCTACACTCGACTAGACTGAGATATGAAAACGACAAACTTCCTGTAAAACTGTCGTTTTACCGCGCAGAAATGAGTTCTTTCGAGGAATAATAATAGGTTAAACCATAATGCAGGTTAATTCGGTCGTAAATATTTATACAATTCGTAATTTCAGCTACTCTTGTGTAGAACAAACTCATTATGATAGTCATGCTATGCCCGCCGGTAAGCATAGAAGTAAATAAGCGTAGTACTCTAAATATTTTTGTAATAAAGTTGAGTTTGGGTGCCAAACTGTTGTTGTCAATGAAAATAATAAATTGTTTTGCGCAAGCCGTTATGGTCAATTCTGGCCAAATTTGATCAAATACCGAGTTAAGACTTAAGTAGGCTTACTATAGTACGTCGGACATAAATTTAACCCAAACGTAAATAAAACCGTCTATGGCACATACATTAGCCAATTGGCCAATAATCGCAATAATTATATTTTATTGTTGGCTACATGAATCCATAGACTATAATCACACACACAGACACAGTCGGCTGTGTCAAAATTTAGTATTTTTACTGTGAAGGTTTTTCATTTGATTGAACAATAATCATTATTATTGGCCAATTGGCATCACTGACTAATCTGTAATTGTGTCATAAACGGATCTGTTTACGTTTGGGTTCAATTTATCTCGGACTTACTATAGCAAAGAACTTGATAGTGTATTGTAGAGATGATTGGAATAAAATAAATACTTTAAATAATTAATTTAATTTAAAAGTATTGTTTTATTAGTGATAATTATGTATTTTATAGTGTTGGATTGTTTTTTATAATCGCATACTTTTGGATAGTTATTAGTTGCCCCATGATTACAAAACCTTACGATAAGCCATAGTCTTTTTTCATAAAATGAAAATGTGACACCGTCTGTGAAGAACCAGATATGTATATTTTAAATTATTAGGGCCCCGATTATCGTGCCTTATATAAATATATTATATATTCGATATTCGTTTCTCTTCGTTTTGAATCTCAGTCCTTCCCGCTCGTGCACGTATGATTTGGGGCGCGTGCGAGCGGGACAAACTGACGATAGAATCTCGAAGTTCGAGTTACGAGGGTCGGGGCTCTGGTCTATATTTATTAATCGTTTGTAATAAAGAAGATCGTAATTTCGCAGCCTTCACTCAAATTAAGGACATTTTAGTATTGATGTACTGCGTCTTTAATGTAGCTTATTCTCTGCAACAAACTGTATATGATTTTCAATTGATGCAAACCCTTAAATATTTTATTTGGTATGTTTATTTTATAATATGACTTAATTGTTTGTTTCTAAAGTATCAGTCGTATGTGATAAATTGGACTGCACAAGATCTGTCAAAGACTCAAAATTACTTCTTATTGTACCTTTGCGTACTTGGGTCTATTATTAATTATTAGTATACTCAATTTATATGCGATTATAATTTTTTCTGCAGCTCACAAATTCAGTACTTTTTAAAGGCGCTCAATGGCCGTGCCTGTCTGGCAAATGTTTTCGCTTATACGACTTGCAACTCTTACTCAACTTAACTGTATATTAATATGTATTTAAATTACACAAAACGTGTCTTTATTACTGATTCAACATTCTTTATCTGTATGAAGAAAAATAAAGGTACAAATATGAGTATATTTTTTATTTCATACATTCCATTTTCCACTGACTATTTATTGAGATTCTGACTAAAGACAATTTAATAGATATAACAGACTATACTTTGGAGTTAACAAGTAAGAAAAACACTGTTGAAAATTAAACAAAATGGTTTTTTTGCTCCGTCTTTTCAGCTTGACACTGACAACACTGACAAAAGCTTTTTATTGCCTTTTAAAAATAACGGGCGGGCTCTTCGATTTAGCGTAACCTTGATCTCCATTTATTTATATACCTATACTAATATTATAAAACGGAAGAGTTTGTTTGCTTAATGAGTAAACCGCAGGCTGATTATGTATCTCGCAACAGCAATTCGACAGACTTGAATAAAATTGTACAATTGTGTACAATAACGCTCTCAAGTGTATAGGTTTGACAGCGATATTGTAAACAATTGTACAAATTACGCCTGTCGAATTGCTGTTGCAAGATACATAATCAGCCTACCGATCTGGTACTCAACTACATGTTTATACAAAAATATTAGGGTTCTCACAGTACGTGGAATCTTCGTACTTCGTGTGGTGATAAAAGAACACAACACCTTTCTTAAATCGCCTAATTATAACATTTTACGTAATAAACGAATTATAAAACTCCCTTTACCACATAATAGTTATAGTTTTGCAAGAAGATTTGGCCCATTCCTCCACCCATCAATACATAGTATAAAACAAAGTCGCTTTCGCTGTATGTCTGTCCGTATGTATGCTTAGATCTTTAAAACTACGCAACGGATTTTGATGCGGTTTTTTTTAATAGATAAGAGTGATTCTTAAGAAAGGTTTGTATGTATAATAAATGCATAATATAGTAGAGAAACACTGATAAATTTAAAGGTTTCTAATGTGATGTCGTAAATAAACACGTTTTTTGCGCTTATATTGCAAACGCTGGCTGAACCCTACGAGATAGACCAAAATAATGTACTACATTATTGTTCACCTTAAAAAGTTCAACAAAAAAGTCCGCGATGGTATATGTCTATCTCTTAGGGATAACCTACCATAACCATTTTTATCCTTTACTAAAAAATGATTATTACGAAGTGATTTTAAACAATACAGCATTAATCCTTATCCAAGTAGGTACCTTAAATAAATTGTGCATTTATTATAGATCAATATGCTTTTTACAGCATGTAATTTAAGCGAATATTACCGAAGATATTACAAATTTAAAATGCAGGGTCGTAGTTGTTTGCGCCGCGGCGGTACCGACCCGTGGCCAGCCGGGGGTCGGGCGGCGTAATATATAAAAATGAATTGCTGTTCGTTAGTCTCGCTAAAATTCGAGAACAGCTGAACCGATTCGGCTATTTTTGTCTTGAAATATTCGTGGAAGTCTAGGGAAGGTTTAAACGGTTTCTATGCTCAACGAAGTGAGCACGGGTCAGCTAGTTTATATAATATAACAAAGTTTGCCGTAAATGCAACATCAAGGACTGTTCTGTTAAAGAAGCAAAAACATTGTGACAAACTGTCTTGAAGCTCTAGATTACGAAGAAATAATAATAATAATATCTATGGACGCTTTACACCACGTCAATCTGGCCCTGTGCTAAGTATCCGAAGAACTTGTGTTACAGGTACCAGACAACGGAAATATATTTAATACTTTTATATTATACACATATTTAAGATTTTTATTATATTATACACAAATTTAATACACATCCATGACCCAGGAACATTGAAAACTTTTTGTTCCCTCGGCGGGATTCGAACCCGCAACCTCTCGTTCGAACACCAACGCGCTCGACCACTGCGCTACGGAGGTCGTCATCAATTAGTTTAATAATTGATCTCTCTTAATATTTGTTCTATTCACTCACACACACGCGCGCACACATTTACACACACTCACATACAAACATACACTCACACTCACTCTTATTTTTATCAAATACTTACCTTTTAATTTCCTTGCTATATTATTAAAGAATTATTGTTAATTTTAAATATTATGTATTATGTTTAAATATCATGATGTTGGTGATAATTATGTAACAGCACAAAAAAAAGATGTTGGTGACCTGCAGGACAGGCCAAGCCTTGTGCAGGCGCCAATTATAATAATATATATGACACATACATATCTTAGTAATATTTTTGTTGTTTATTTTAAAGAAATATTTATAACAGAAGCTTATGTGTGTGAAATTAAAATTTATGATTATGATTATATCAAAGTATTAGTATTTTTAGATACTTGATTACAACTATAATTAATAATGAAATATTTTTTCTACTGACAGCACTCCGCACAGTAGCAAGGAGAAATTTCTTTTAAGTTTAATTTATAAGGATATAAATCATATTAAACTTAAATAAAATAACAAGTTAATATTGCACAAATAAATATAATTGCATAAAGACAATAGTACTAAAACAAACTTTGTTGTATTGTAAACTTATAAACAGTTTATTTTAATAATAAAGATTAGTAGTTTATTTTATTTACTACTTAAATTAACTGTATCATATCTATATGATCAGACCTACAAATCCAACACCCATGTAATCCAACACTTGTACATAAATAATTTGTAGAAAGGAATGTGAAAATAAGTATGTCAATAAAATTTGACCTTGCTTAAATGGTATAAAATATCAAAGATTAGGCGCTTTCACATATGAGATCTGAATTTTGTATAAATACATTATTAAGTAAAGCAAGATTAAAGCATTTAGTCAAAGTTTTTGTACCTAAAATTAACATTTGGCTCATCATAACCAACCATTCTTTTATTTGGTCGAGGAGGAGTATTTGGTCTAAAAAACATTGCCATTAAAATATAAAATCCACCTACAATTTTACTGAAGAAATCTAAAACTCCTAGAAACATGGGTGTTGAATTTTTTACAAGAAGAGATAATTCTCTTATTAGTGCTAAAATAAAGTTTCCTAAAAAGTTTATAAATGAGGTACTTCCAGTGAATATAGCAATGACAAATGCAAAAATAAATGTAAAAAAATCCCTAATATTGTGAATGGACAATACATCTTTCAAAGTTTGAGTAATATCAGCTTTTATAAGTTGAACATCCTCTTTATTGCTTGGAATACTGGCAATTATGCTTTTATTGGGTGCACCTGTTAAAATTGGTTCCACTTCTAAGTAAGCATCGGATATATGCCTTATACATTTCAAAACAACAATGGTTTCTAGGGGATGAAACCTGATAGTCTTGATTTGGAACCAAAAAGGCCCCAACGGCTCATTATCTATCTCAGTAGAAATGTATAATCCAGACTGTAGACCAATCAAATGAGAGTCAGAAATACCAATCCAATGTGACTCTGGAAAAACAGACCGCAGCTTTTCCTGGGCTGCTAGTAAATCTTTCTTCAATTCCACTTCAGCTGAGCTTATTAAAACGATGTCACGATACCCGATATGTTTATTTATAAGTCGCCTTTCTATATACCGGCCTAAAAATATCCGCGATTTCAAGAGATCTTTCACGATATTTTTTGCAGCTCTCGTTTCTATGTCTTCGTCAAATCTGGATGAAACCGTTGATAGGTTAAGACTTTGGTCAGACGAATCCATTGTTTTAAATGTTTTTATACACTTGACAAAACTGTTTTCTGGAAAGTAAAATATAATAATACCTATTTATCACTGGTTATACGTGCAGTCAGATAATATTTTGAGTATACAATACAGCTATCACTTACCCTTTAAAGAAATTATAATTTAATCATATTAAAATAAATATGTACGTATTCGATAAAATATTATAAAATCAGAAACTATTGTTTCAGGAAAAACAGTGTTATTTTTTGATTTTTGACAGATTGGTGAACAACTGTCAAATAACACTAATGACAGTTGACATAACGTTGACATACCATAGATTAAGAATACATAGATTTGCTACCATACGTCAATAAAGTGTGTGAACGAGATCACAACATACAAAAACTTTAAGGAAGGAAAAGGAAGGCGACAATATTGCCTGTCTTTGTCAGAGTTCCTGTTTTTGTTTGTTGGGCACAACTGCTATGTGCCCAACAAATCAGTTGACAGTTCGGTCACATCTCGTATCTTCCAGGATTTCTATTTAATAATAGTGATATAAGTGGTGAAAATAAAAAGAAATTTAAGTGATACATAATACTAACCCTGCTTTACATGGATATATGTTAAATAATCGGCTGTAAAAGCCGTAATGAGCAAAAAACACGAAATATTTCCTGTCATGCGTAAGTACAATTTTAGTAACAAATACACCTTGCTTTGATAAAATATCAACAGGTTGTGTTCCGTAGCACACTAATAAGCTATTAATAGGTTATTGTGAATAGAAATAATGAATTAAAATGTTATTTAAAATTACAATAATAAATGTATTATCCAACCAATGTATGTGACAAGGTTAAATTGTCATCCTCGAAACAAATGTCAGGCAGTCCGCCATTTTAAACTACTTTTTGACTTAGTAATGTTAAAGATTTTATGGGGATACCAGCTAAGGTACTCATAATTTACCCTAAAAGTGGGGTCTTTTTTAACCGACTTTCAAAAATAGAGGAGGTTTCTCGATTCGACCGTATATATATTATATTTTTAATTTTATTATTAAATCTTAAGCTGTGCAATAGTGAAACTGTTGTTACAGATTTAAAAGGAAACTTCAACCCGCCAATTATGGATTCGTGCCACAGGCCGACAAAACTAGCAACCAACCAAATATACTCGAGTATGCTCTATACATTTTGAACAAAGTTGTTTTAGAAAAACACCAAATATTTAAACCCGTTATCTAATCCTACGCGTCATGTCATCTAGCAGGTTAGGTTAGGCAGGTCTACTTTTATGGTATTTATTTACGTACTATAAAAGTGATTATTATAATGTTATAAACACATTATATTCAGAGTCTTGTGTAGAGCCTACTGAAATTTACTTACATAAGTTCACTAAAAGTACTATTTTTTTAGTGTAAAATAACGATGGAAATGGAAATCTTGACTACATTTAACGAACGCCTCTACTACTCCTATTTTATATATTATTGCTTTGTTTTAGGAAAGCCGAAGAAATATTTATTGGAAGACGTATAGTGAATATAAGTCGTAAAAGTCACTCCAAAAATTTCCATTCATGAACTCTTGAACTGCGGTGAATAGTCGAATGAGATTATATCTATAAATTGTAGTTGGTATAAGAAATAAATTAAAAATTTAAATGTCCCCGGAAATGCTGGTAAGGGATCCACACTATATACAGGCATGAAAAGGAAAATACCAAATGCTTAAACGAGGAGGAAGAAATTCGTGCATCTACTTCCAATAGCAAACGGTATGAATACAGTTACGGAAATAATCATTTTGAATAACGACCCATAAATGTTGTAATATACCAATAATTAAAAAAAAATGCAAATATTATAATAAAATCATTTAAATAATGACTATATGCACAGATTACCTTTAAACACCTTATTTTTTATTTTATATACTTTTTTACATAATATATATACTTTATTAGTGATTTTACATTAATTTAAATCTTTTTATATTTGTTAAAATACACGACCGGTTTCGATGAAGTCATCGTCGGTGTAGGTATATATTATAATAAAGTGAAAAAAAGTGCAAGTACATAGTTTGTGTTTTATTACTACATAAAAAGAATGTCCGCCAAGAAATTATAGTACATTCGATAACATAAATAGAGTACCGACATACACAAATTATTATTACGTCCGCGTCTGTGATGAAAATAATTATGATGTAAAGATGTTTTTTTAAAACCTTGGGTTTTGTTGTATGATATGTTTTGGGCATATAAAGTAGCAGCCAATGCTACTTTTTATGCGCAAATGGTACATTTACACGTCATAAACGTAACATATTATTTCCTGCTTTATCCGTTCCAAATTTCATAATTTAATGGAAACAAATATATAGATGAACAAACTTTCTCTCTTTAATAAATTTGTATTTTACTGTTCTGTACTAATCTTTGTTAGTCCCGAGTACTACTCGGGACTAACATTCCTGAATAAATTGGGTATATTTAAATGGGGTTGGCAACACAGATATTGTATATACTTTTCGTTTGTCCTTGTCGGCTGTGGCAATGTGTCAAATCTATAGGATTCTTTATCTAAGTTGACATACCCTTCGTTCCACTTGCTAAATAAAAACGATTTGAACGTTTTTTTCATTCAGATTCGCGTTTCTTTATCACTGTTTAGGATCGTTTTGAACTGGGGTCATATTACGCAACTTGCGTAATATGGCCACGGCTGTGGATATCAACCGTCATTGTGACGCCAAATCTTTTTAAAATACGTATCATTTAATCATTAAAAAAACCGGACACCTATGTCAAAAAATTGATTCCCACTTTGCCACTCAAAGAACGAACGAAATGCATAATTGACATTAATTTGGCATATTATTGTTATTTAATGTTATTTCCTTGCAAAAAATGGACCTATGGAAAGTCCAAAACCTATTTTTATAACTCATAAAATAAGTAAGTATTGACTATGTAACGTGTTACGTGCAGCGTATGCAGATATGCACATACGCATTTGTATGCATGTGGGGTGTAGCCTGTAATGAGATGCCCCGCTTAGTCTTTAAGACTAATATTTTTATTGTTCAGTTTATAATTTAGTATCCGTAAGGTTATGTTGCCCTGTCGGCACCTATGTGTACCTATGTAGATAATATGTATACGTGATAATATATTATGAAGTCTGAAGTGTAACTTTTATTTAAAGACCACAAATAGGGCACACCCTTACAACTATAATATGTAGGTAATTGATCCTTTTCGTTGTTTGGATCTTTTATATTTCATGATTGAATTGCTTCATAGCATTTTACGAAAACGTAAGACTAGCTGACATGTGCCCACTTCGTTGAGCATACAACAGTTTGTGATGAAATTCAGTTTAAAGAAAAACAAAAACCCGAAACCGCAACGTGAAGCCTACAACGTAGAACTCTAAACGTGGAACCCGCAACGCGAAAACCGGTATGCGGAACTCGCATCTAGAGTACCTACTACAGTTATTCCTCTTAATGTAGGCCAACCGGGAACATTTGACAGCAAGGTAAAGTAACGTAAAAGGATGTCGACGAATGATAGTAACAATTACATGAAAAGCGTAATAGCGCTTATTTCATTCACATTTGATAACATTACCATGGCGGAGAGTATAATTCAAAGGTTCATGTTTGTTTTGTAGTATTACGTATTCCTACTTTTGTTGAACTGTCGAAGTTTTTGTAAGTTTTCATAAAGGCGTTGTTGGCTTTTCTGGATTTCAAATCAAATCACATTTGGCTGTATACCGTTTTTTTTTTATTTTTTTTTATCGATTTGGAACGCCTCGGCTCGATCTTGGCCAGTCTTTAACGTCTTTAACGTCTAATGGTTGTCATGGTAACAATATTGTATAATACATAAATAAAAAATAAAAATTATGAAATGCTATAAATACTGTATTTAAATCAGCTTAAACTATTTGGATTAATATTTTTGTAAATCCAAATAGTTTTAATAGTTTAAACAATTAAATTCCTAAATATTAATTATTAAACACTTGACCGTTAGTTAAAGTTTACAACCTTGAGAGTGGCAACACCTAGTTTCCATCAAATCTTTTGTCCTTTTCTTTCCTTTTTAACCTTTACCTCTATCTATCTCGCTCGCACATTCCCCACCAGGTAGTGTCGAGCTGAAAATTAAGCTCTGACACCTGCCTCATTGGCGTTAAATTTTCCATCAACAGCGGTTCACTTTCGATACTATAGTCATTATCGAAGTGCTGCCGCAGGATACCCGGTGAGTTCTTATAATTATAACTTAATTGAACCTCTGAAACTCATGGAAAGATTCTAAGCTCTAACGGTTTTTACCGTTTGCATACTATTCATAGAATTTTATATTCTTAAATATCCAAGAAATAAGGAATCTTTCTTTGTTTCAGAGAATGTTATTATTAATTAACTTATTTTATGTTGTGTCCTTTGTAGTGTCAGGAGTTACTTATTGCAAAGTGAATTAATATATTTCTGTGGATAATTTAGTACTTTTGTCGGTATTATGTGGGTACCTACACATTATTTTGTGTCGTAAGAAAACGTGCTAACGTTTGTAATAGATTTGGTAAAGATAAAAATAACTTTTGCGTTGCAAATTTACAATCGTACTACCCACATTTCATTGATAATTTTTTAAATAAAATTTAAATGTTCACTTTGTCGCACACTATTTCTCCTTCCTTTTAGATAATTTTAATGGATAATACAAATGCAAAAACGTCCACCGTTCACCACGTTGAACACACCGGTTCTCGTCCGATCACCGAAGTTAAGCAACGTCGGGCGCGGTCACCCATCCAAGTACTAACTTGGATGGGTGACCGCCTGGGAATAATACCGCGTGATGTTGGCTTTTTGTTGGTTGCCAATCTACGGCAGGGCCCTCTGGTTTGCAAATCGAACGTTCGCATCGTACTTCCCTAAAAAAGGGGGGGGGGGGTGGGGCAAACATAATCGCAAATATGACCTGTTATAGAAGTTATCGAACGAAGTAACCGAACTTCGCAGACATATTTATGAAGGCGAACCTTCTTGTATAAATCATCAAGGATCTCAGGATTTTTCTACCATTCCTAATGATTTAACTTTTTTTTAAATGAGGGTTATGATCAAATTTCTTTATTAAATATTAATGATTATGAGGTTCTAAATAATTGTGATCTATCTGACAATAATACTAATAATGAGATTAGTACGAATTTTAATTTTGAATTACACTGTGGTCGAAGGATCAAATCCCGCTATATGATAGATTGACTTTTTAGTTAAATTAAAGGAACCATCTAAGGGCCCAGAAAATTATTATTTTGAAATGCTAAAAAAAAAAAAATCCAACATTTCAGAATGAGTAGTTTGATGTCAGTTATGCTGACTTTCAAAATCTTTATAATAATTATTCCCCGGGTTTTACCCAGTTGGAAATTAATGACGAAGTTATGGCTTATGATGGTCAGCGTCGCTTTGCTTACAGTGACAAATGTTTTGGTGCTCTTTCCTTCTGTATATTAAAACAAAAAGAACTGTTGCAAGATAGCATATATAAACTTATATCCTGGGCGCGAGATAGTTGTAATACTGTAAACGCTAACGAGTTACATAAAAAAGTTGTTGAGCTATTTAAACAACTGACATTAGTCTTAGAGAAAACAGATGGTGTAAAAAAAAAAATTTATACTACTTATTTGCCTCGCAGGCATTAAACAAAAATAATTATCACCCCTCGCAGGGGTTTGATAATAATCATAGAACACACTCTTAGAGTACGTTCCAAAGACAGCCCCCGCAGGGCTCGTCGTATACCCAACCCACGCAGGGTTACTTTTATACCAGACCCACGCAGGGTACATTTGGCACCAATAGGCCTGAAAATAATAGCACACGAGGGTCCTTTCGACCCCGTGAAGTTTCACAAAACAGACACGAGCCTGGTACAGGAATTAGGAGACGTGGTCCCCAGGATTCACAATCGGGGAATAGGCGACGTCGATTCTGACCACTTCGAGGCGGGCCAATTAATTTTTTTTTGCATACCGGTTGAGATATCTAGGTGCACATCGCACACTTTTAAAAGATATCCGAGGGTACCGCATACCCTTTCAAGCGAGACTTCCTCTCTTATTTCTCAAAAATCAAGGACGTTTGACGACTCAGAACCCATGTCCGACAGTATATCACAAATGATTCGGAAAAGGGAGTTCTGGAGGAGGCTCCTCTTTTTTTGGAGCTTTATCTCGACTATGTTTTTAGTCCCTAAAGGAGACGGCACAAACCGATCCAATTTTCAACCTGAAAAATCTAAACTGGTATGTCGCAAATCAGCTATTCGAACTAGTTAATGTTTCGGGTGCCAGGGTTTCTCCAATGAAACGACTGGTTGTGATAAAAATAATTATAATAATAATATATTGTATAACGGGGCCTCTGCGTGTGGCTTCGGCCCCACGCATCCAAAGGTCGGGGATTTAATTGCCCGTGAGCAAGGAAGCTATAGCTATAGCTTTTTTAATTATTATTATTATATCTGTATACACAGACATAATAATAATAATTATCACCCTTCGCAGGGGTTTGATAATAATCATATAATACTCTTAGAGTAAGGTCCAAAGATAGCCCCCGCAGGGCTCGTCGTATACTCAACCCACGCAGGGTTACTTTTATACCAGACCCACGTAGGGCACATTTGGCACCAATAGCTTGGAAACAATAGCACACGAGGGTCCTTTCGACCCCGTGGACATTGGTCCACGGGGTCCATTGGGACCAATTTTCAACCTGCAAAGTCTTAACTGGTATGTCGCAACTCAGCCATTCAAACTAGTCAATGTTTCGGGTGCCAGGGTTGAAATATTTATTTGCATATTGACATTTGACAAAATACAAAGTCTACCCTTACGGGTGTACATACAGTGCGTTTAAAACTAAATATAATATAAAGTTTCTCCAACAAAACGACTGGTTCTGCAAAGTAGACCTTTCGCAAGCACACTTCAATGTGCACATCTGACTGTACTGTTAAACTGTATATCGGCTCTCTCATTTTCAGACGTCTATGAAAAACAGATATTGAATGATGCCTTTGAGGTGTTTCATGATATATATTCACTATTTTTCAACTTATGTTTTCCCTTGAATTTGATAAAAAAAGGTAATAGAAGTAACAGAACAGGGTCATGGTTAACAAAAGGTTTGAAAAAATGTGCTGTAAAAAAAAGAATACTTTATTTTAAACTTAAATTCATAGCCTCTAATAAAAATTACTACAATAAAATATACAAAAAATACTCTAAGATACTGAAACTATGTATACATAAATCTAAGCGACTAAATAATATAAAATACTTACAAAATAAAAAGAACAAATGCAAAGCTGTATGGGATATTATAAATGATAGTATCAACGACATTAATTATTTAAATAGAGACATAGAAAAAATTTCTTTAAACAATCAATCGTATACGACACCTTTGGATATAAGTGAATTATTTAATGACTTTTACATAAATCAGACCAATAACAGTAATTTTCAATTTAATAAACATGACATTAATTCTACAATGCAATACAATAATTCTAATAGTAATTCTATGTACCTGAAACCCACATGTCCAACAGAAATATACAAACTTATAAATAATCTTAATAATACGAAATCGGTTGGTATAGATAATATAAATACAAAAATACTTAAGCTGTCAGCTCAATATATTTGCCAACCGCTGAGCTTTATTTTAAACCTTTCTTTTCAAGAAGGAACGTTTCCCGAAAAACTCAAAAAGTCCATTGTTAAACCAATATTTAAAAAAGGGGACATGACGGACATGAGTAATTATCGTCCAATAACACTAATACCGGTAATTTCAAAAATTTTTGAGAGGGCTATGTTGGATAGACTTACTGGTTATGTGTCAACACAAAATATTCTTACGCATACTCAGTTTGGTTATAAAAAAAACTGTAACACTACTGTAGCTTGTTTTGACTTAATCAAATCGATCACCGAGTCCCTTAATAATAGAATTCCAGTTACTACAATATTCCTTGATATGTCAAAAGCTTTTGATAATGTAAATCATGCCTTACTTCTTCACAAATTAGATAAATATGGGATAAGGGGAGTAGTCAATGACTGGATAAAAAGCTACCTATCTGACCGGTATCAATGTGTTGAAATTAGTAAAATATACGACGGTAAAAAAATAGTGAACCGATCAGAATTTAAGCTTAACGTATGTGGCGTACCACAGGGTAGCGTCTTGGGCCCATATCTCTTTCTACTCTATATTAACGATTTACCACATGTAACTACACATAAAACGATCTTATTCGTAGATGACACAACGCTAATTATAAAATGTGAAGACATTAAAAATTTTGAATTCTCTATTAATGAAACTCTTGACAAAGTGCTGACTTGGCTAACTAATAATAATTTAAAAATAAATGTAAGTAAAACCCAATTAATACAATTTCAAAACTACAGAAGACAAAATATTGACCTAAATATCCATTATAACAACATAAAAATCGAGGAAGTTAATTCTGCAAAATTTCTAGGTGTTATTCTAGACAAATATTGTAACTGGAAAGACCATATAGAATACATATCTACAAAACTAGATAGGTTTGTCTACGCTATTAAAAGATTACGTCAAACAGTAAGCGTTGAGGCTGCGCTGAATGCTTACCACGGTTACGTGTCATCGGTGTTATCATATGGGCTTATTTTGTGGGGAAACTCTACAAACATCGATAAGACATTTCGTTTGCAAAAAAAGTGTGTTAGGGCAATTGCTGGAGCATGGTATTTAGACAGTTGCAAACCCTTATTTAAAAAAATTAAAATATTGCCTCTCACTTGTATGTATATAAAAGAAGCCTGCACGTTTGTTAAATTACACCCTGAATACTTCGAACTCAAATCGGATGTAGGAAGGAGAAATGCAAGGCATAAATTTAAGCTCTATTTTCCGAAATGTAATTTAAATATACACAAAGACAATGCATTTGTACAAGTAATAAAAATATATAATCTTCTACCGGACGAATTCAAAGACTTACCCTACAATATATTTAAAAGAAACTTGACATTATGGCTTGCAGAAAAATGTTTTTACAATATAAATGAATACTTTATGCGTAAAATATAAATGTGTTAATTGTAAATTAATTGTATATTAGGATTAAGTGACATGATATGTAATATTAATTATTGGTTTTCATACTATGTATTTAATTAATTAATGTGTTATTATTATTATTTGACTAAATTTTTGACATTTAAACTTTAAATTTGTAAACCTTATCTACATTATAATATTATTAATAATTTACACTACATAGCTTCAATCAATTGCATGTTTAAAAAATTCACACACCATTATGTCATGGTAGAATGTACAGATTCTTTATGATGTTTGAATGTTATTTGACCTTTGTACTGCATTCTTGTGAATAAATGAATTATGAATTATGAATTATGACACAGTCACAGACGTTTTCTTCGGCTAGTGTACAAAGGGAAATTACTGTAAATGGCTTGTCTGCCGTTCGGCCTCAGTACAACTCCGAATATCTTCGCAACACTTTCGAATTGAGTGGCCCAAACTTTAACGGACGAAGGCATCAGAGTCCTAGTATAATTTGGACAATTTTTAGTAGTACACCAAGAGTACCAGACACTCACATGTGCAGGTCGTCCTTGCACGTCTAAAAGTTTTTGGGGTGGCAGATAAATTATCAAGTCAGTGACTAATTCCCAAAAGAAATTAGTGTTCCTCGATACCCTTTGGGTCACGTGGTTAAACAAAAATATGCTCCCCAACGGGAAAATAGTTTACTTACGCTTACGTCTCGAGGAAGTTCTACGAGATGTAACTAAAAATCTTTAGAGCTTAATAGACATATTGAATTTTGCGAGCTTCGCAGTTCCATAAGGCAGATTACACTTTCGAGAAACCTTGTCTTACCTCAACAAAGTCCCATGATTGATGTTGTGATATTGCCAACGGAGTTACAAAAGGAGATGAGGTGGTGGTTAGAAAATTGTCATGGGGAATCGATGATTCATTTTCCAACAGCGGAACATTTTCTAGCGGTAGACGCATCAGACGTTCCGCGGGGAGCTCTGCTGAAAAAAAAAAAAAAAAAAAAAAAACACATGATTTAGGTATAAGCCCAACATATTCCGGGCAAATACAAGTCATGCAGACCATCTTTCTCGTCATCAGCGTCCACCCGAGTGGCATCTGCTTCCCCAGGCTATAGAGAAAATATTTCCAAGGTTCGGTGTTCCTCTGATAGATTTGTTCGCGTCGGAACAGGTAAATGTGGTCATGAATTAGGTATTTGTCACTAGAACAGAAGGACTATGATAGCAACGTTTCACGTTGCCTTCTCACAGGTATGGTACTTTCCCACAGCACGGGTGTTCCCACCACCGTGCATTATTCCGAAAGTCCTGAAACACCAGAAGAACACGAGAAATCTATCTCCTCGTAGACCCCTTGCGACAAGCTCAAGAACGCTCGTTCCCAACGGCACTGAAGGCACGAGCAGTATAGCACCACGCTTCATAGTCAAGGATCTCTATCACTGTTGATATTTTGCAGATTTACATATTGTAGAGGGACTGGCTTATAACACGATTAATCTTCGTAAGTCCGTGGTAGCCACTTTAACTAACCCTGATAATGCCAGTAATTTGAGTTCAGACGTGTAAGTATGTCATGTCTTAAAAGCTATAGCTTTTTTTTTTTTTTTTTTTTTTTTATCTATGGACGCTTCACACCACGTCAATCTGGCCCTGTGCTAAGTTTCCGAAGAACTTGTGTTACAGGTACCAGACAACGGAAATATATTTAATACTTTTATACTATACACATATTTAAGATTTTTATTATATTATACACAAATTTAATACACATCCATGACCCAGGAACATTGAAAACTTTTTGTTCCCTCGGCGGGATTCGAACCCGCGACCTTTCGTTCGAGCGCCATTGCGCTCAACCAACTGCGCTACGGAGGTCGTCAAACTACTTGCGCATTATAACTGTGAACGAGGCTAGTATATTTGCTTCTTCTCGACATACAGCAACTCCTATAATACTTTGCTCTGCCCGCAGGGTCCATGAACTTTATTAACCACAGATACAAAACATTATATTGAATAAGCCAATTCTTTGGTTTTATGGCATGTTTTTGTACCTAAAACCGACACTGCCACGTACAGGCAGTCTGGATGGGGTTTTATTGCAATAATGAGAATAAAAAACCTTGATCCAGTATTTTGGGTAAAGCTGGAGCACGCCAAAGGCGGCCTCTCCATACTCTTATCATTTCACTACGGTCTAAACTAACTGTCCACTAGACTGCATCCTGTCGGGGGGAAACTTGAGGTCAAAAACGACATTTACACGTTTTTACCGTATATCTGATGTTAATAATAGCGGTTTTATACGCTTGTTTGACCCTGCTTAATTATACTGTTATAAAGTTTCAATTTCACAATGACCTTTGTATTATGTTAGCCATAATTAAGCTACATACCTATTGCCTTCAACTATGAACTATATTGAATTACTTTAATAATTGTAAAAATTGTCTAATCATATTTTGTGAAATCAAGATATTTGTTTACTGTAACTAATAATTCCATAAATATTTTATTATGAAAGTAACCAAGTTTGGTTTGTACATTATAACAATTATAATCTCTTTATAATTAAGTACAAAAATTATATTAATATTAGTAACACTACTGCACTGATATTTATTTTTTATTTCATTTTATTTGTACAGTAACTTATGCCTATGATGGGTACATTTTATGATGTTGTAATAAGAGTTACAATTAAATAATAGTAATATGTATTATACAAATTGTATTATATTCTCGCTCAATACGTTAATATTGATAATCTAAAATGCCAGTTGTTTCAACACAGCATTCTATTTTAATTTATACTGAATATTCTTAAACTTTCAGTTTGTATGCATTACATTAAAATGTCAAAATCACATTGGCGTCCTTATACAGATTTAATTTACCCACCAGGCGATAACAAACACGTCTCAAGGTTGTAAACTTTAACTAACGGTCAAGTGTTTAATAGAAGTGTTTTACCTGAAATAAAACACATATTAAATACTTACCTTAGTTAAAGTTTACAAATTTAAATTCTGCCTGGCAGTTCCTCTCGACTCAATGAGGCAGGTGTCTAGAGCTTAATTTTCAGCTCGACACTACCTGGTGGGGAATGTGCGAGCGAGATAGATAGAGGTAAAGGTTAAAAAGGAAAGAAAAGGACAAAAGATTTGATGGAAACTAGGTGTTGCCACTCTCAAGGTTGTAAACTTTAACTAAGGTAAGTATTTAATATGTGTTTTATTTCAGGTAAAACACTTCTATTAAATATCCAAATTTTTTTATAAGGTCGTTCATGATGCATAGGCTAAGGTCATAGTCATTAGTTTTCTATTAATAAACGAACCATCACCTTACGGCTGCATTCACCATGTGCTTGTCTTGCCAGTCATCTTGCTATGGCTAATAAAATAAAAAATCGTTATAAGTGGGGCTAATTTTACCTAGCTAGGGAAATTAAATTCACCAAAGTCATAGATTATTTTTTGTATTTAAAAGTATTACTCGAATACCTCACACACAATCCGCTGTCAAAACACTCGCCGTTAAACATGTGTTTGGCGATATAATAGTGTATTACATTTAAGTGTAATTTTAGATGATTATATGATTTAAAAAAATTTAATAGATAATACTACTTTAATCTGTAAAAAAAAAATAGTCTGTGGTTAGAATTCAACCGAGAAGAAGAAGAAAGTAGTCATGAAACATCCAAGCAGGGGGCTGACAGTGTAGTTCCATTTGTTACGTTTTGGCGCTGCGGTCGAAAGCAAAATGGCGTCGTTTTGTGACGTCACACACGTAAAGTTCCTGTTTCCTGTTTGTAGTGTCAAAATATGATCTATGTTGTCAAACATAGATTAGAGTAATTTTGTTGTCAAAACTCAAATATGGCCGCGTGTAGTTTGTTAGTGTTTTGTTTATCCTCGTTTCTTGCTTGATTTGATCCAAAATATTCAATTACTCCGCAGATTATTGATACATTATATCAATCTTTTATAGTATGTTAATTAATTTAGTGTAAATATTGTTCAGTTTTCGTTTTAAGGGACTATTTAAGTCTTGTGTCGGCGGTTGCAACGCAACTATTAGTTCACAGGTGAGTTTTACTTTTAACACGTTATAGTTAGAGCTAGTGTAATATAAAGTATGAACAATATAATATAATTATACTTAATCTTTGACTCATTAAGTTTGCCAATGTTTTTTGCTTTTGTATATCAATATTAATCTTAACTGTACTCATTTGTTTCAGACAGAAATACCCCTAGGCCTTAGTGATAACAATTATTACAAAGAGAACTCCAATGAGGATGTAAATGCTTCTGATGAAATGTTGGTCATTGGAAGAGCGGGTATGTATTAAGTACTATGGCATTTTGACACTCATTCTATTTATATTATGATATTTAAACATATCAAAAGATACTGAAATTGTTTTATTTTTGTGAAATACCAAGGTTTAGTGGTTTGGAACTTGGCTCAGGAATTGGAGGTTGTGGGTATCAATAACTTCATTGAAACAACAAAAAATTTATGTAACACTTGTTTAACATTTATGAAAAGATGGTATTTTCATAAATGTTAAACAAGTGTTATGGCAGTTTAAGCATATTTGATAGCAGAATATTATTGCAGTTTTATTTAGGGTAATCAACTTATAGTGCTGAAGGACAAAACTAGTTAATCTATTTTTGCTAATTAACTATAGTTTTTACTAGAAACCCTCCTTGTTTTGTTGTTGTTGATGGCCGGACTAAGTGACCGGCCAACTTATGTATTGTTTTTTCATCTTAAATATTGTGTTATTTATTTACAGAAGTGACTTATCAACTTTTGTGTCATCAAAGAAATGAAAACAATTGAAATATGAGCACACTTCAAGTAAGGCAAGTGGCCTCAGAAACAGGAAAACCTGGACTTGTGTGTTACCATCACTAGATGGTTGGATTACGACATTAGAGAGTTTTATTAGGATAATTATTAAAATATTATTAAAAAAATATTCTGTTAAATATTAATGTTCTTGCTATATCAATCAGGGCTTATTAGAAATTCAGAAAAAAAATCAATAAATAAATGATAAATGTAACCTGTTTTTATTTTGTATTACTTATTATAAAAATAAATTACCTGATCTACAAAAACCTACCTACAAAAAAAATCGATACCTCACTAAAGTATCGATAGCTGGACTCGATTATTCAACCACTTATACAATGTGTGTTTGTAGTCTGTGATGTGCTATGGTCTGTGGTGTGCGGTCAAAATGACAGATGCTACAGTGCTGCCAAAACGTAACAACTGGAAACTCGGTAAAATATAGCTGTCGCATCTGTTACGTAGTAACTAATTCTTAATCTGTGCATCCAAGCCGCTAGCTGCCGCTTTCATTTGACAGTTCAAAGCTGTGTTCTTATGTCAAAATGCACTGTTTACAAGCATTTCGTTCCTTCTTTGAGGGGTAAAATGGACATCAATTTGGACATCAAGACTTATGTGTCCGGTTTTTTTGATATTTTAACTTTTTAAATCGTGTTTTAAGAAGACGAAGATTGTTATGAGAAGATTTTCGCGTTTGCGGTGTCCGCATTTCGGGTTCCGCTTTGAAAGTTCCGCGTTGCGAGTTCCGGGTTCTTATTTACTGGCAATTACTGGCAATCATTTATAAGTTACAATTTACTCACACTTTTTAGGGAAACTACACAAAACAGTAAGTTAATAATGATAAATACCTATTGTTTGTAAATTATTGTAAAAATTTCCAATCATGGAATCTCATAGGCCCTTTACAACTTATTTATTGTATTTAAATTCTGGTGTCTGTATTTAAAAGAATATAGTATATAGTGCTAAAATGCTGTTAATATGTACTTATTATGTATCGTAATTGGTTAATAGCATAGAATTAAGTTACCATTACGAGACGCATATTGAACTACAACCACATTAGTACTATTCTAATCTGTGACTACAACAATAGTTCATATTTCAGTTCACTTGTCCGGTTTTGTGACAGCCGGACACGTAAGAAGAAGAAGTAGATATCCACGGAGAATTGATGCCCACGGAGTTGCGTAATCAGGCCGCTGGCATAAGCATGTACTTTGCCTGCATACCTAAATAAACAAAACTGACAACAAACATGGCGGATTAGGGTTGCCCACTTTCTTTTTTTTAAGAATATTGCGGATTTTATTCCTCACAACTGAGCTAACTCAAAGAAATTGATTTTTAAACACTTTATATCAAATAAACTAAACAATATACAACAATTTAAATAAATGTTAGCTACTTACCGGTGATTTTGCATAGGCCACAACTTACTACAGAGGACTTCGTGTTACCTAATATAATGAAT
The DNA here is from genome assembly GCA_905187575.2 of Celastrina argiolus. Classification (NCBI taxonomy): domain Eukaryota; kingdom Metazoa; phylum Arthropoda; class Insecta; order Lepidoptera; family Lycaenidae; genus Celastrina; species Celastrina argiolus. The sequence goes on from LR994589.1 coordinate 12,920,256, forward strand.
TCAGAATTATTTTACAGTTTTGCGCAGTAATTAAATCGAAAATCACTCAAAAACCATAAAAATCTCACAATAACAACGTTTGACATGTAAACAAAGTGACATGTAAAATGGCGTCCGTGACAGCATAAGTATATCAAAGCCAATGAAGGGGGCGTTGATAAAAAGAGTGTAGATACTTATTTCTTACTTAAAACTCTTGTTGTAAGAAAGAGACAGGTAGCCTACTATTATTGCCGTGTGAAATTGAACTATTAGTACAGTTCCTTATTATGATCTTTGTTCTGAGGGCCCTGTTCCATTAAACGCTCTGAACTTTCAGATCATTCATAACGCTGACATTGACAGCTGACAGTGCCTGTGAAAACAATCAAAACGATCCTAAACAGTGCTAAAGAAATGCAAATCTGAACGAAAATAACGTTATTTTTGTTTACTATTTTCTTTAGCCCCGTGTTCCAGATGCAGCTGTCAGGTGTCAAAAACTGTTCAAAACGCTCAGAATGATCACGTCAATTTGCATATTTTTACCCATCTTGTTTTTGACGTTTACTTAGATTTCACAGATTTCACTGATCTCGATGTTATTTTTAAATTATGGATCGAGCAAATTTATTCTAGATTATTTATTAATGTAGTTTTTATTTTTAATTTAAAATATAAATAGAATTTATGGGTTAAAAAGGAAATGTTAAATTTTGACATCTGTCAGTCGTTCCACTAGCTTATGAATGATCTGAGCGTTCAGAGAAAAAAGAGCGCCTATAGGAACACGCCCTAGCACTGTTTAGGATCGTTTTGAACTGTTTTCACCACAGATTAAGTATTAGTTACTACGTAAGTTTTCACAGGCACTGTCAGCTGTCAATGTCAGCGTTATGAATGATCTGGGGCCATATTATGCAACTTGCGTGGCTTTCACGGCTGTGGATATCAACCGTCAGTGTGACGCTAAATCTTTTTAAAATAACGTTTTAATATCATATAATCATTAAAAAAACCGGACACCTATGTCAAAAAATTGATTCCCACTTTGCCACTCAAAGAACGAACGAAATGCATATTTGACATTAATTTGGCATATTATTGTTATTTAATGTTATTTTCTTGCAGAAAATGGACGTATGGAAAGTCCAAAACTTATTTGATTACTCAGAAAATAAGTAAGTATTGACTATGTAACGTGCAGCGTATGCAGATATGCACATACGCATTTGTATGCATGTGTGATGTAGCTTGTAATGAGGTGCCCCGCTTAGTCTTTAAGACTAATTTTATTTTCAGTTATAATTTAGTATCCGTAAGGGTATATTGCGCTGCCGGCGCCTATGTACCAATACCTATGTGTACCTATGTAATATGTATACGTGATAATATATTATGAAGTCTGAAGTGTAACTTTTATTTAACGACCACAAATAGGGCACACCCTTACAACTTAGTAGGTAATTGATCCTTTTCGTTGTTTGGATCTTTTGTGTCCGTTACCCCAGCCAGATATTGTGGATTTTGCTAACTTTTTACCTACGCTCAATTAGAGCATTGTCTTTTCTAATTGAGCGTTATATTTTCGTAATTTGCTTGATTATAGTTTTCTTGAAAAACGCAAAAAACAAATCCGGCTGGAGTAACGTTTCCAAACGTTACTCCAGCCGGACGTTTCTTTGAATAATAATATTTTCAAGAAAATTTTATGGGGATAATTTGAGCGTTCCGGGGCTGTAATTGAGCGTGCAAGAATTTCATTTGTATCTTGATCCGTTGTGAAGATATTCAAAATCCTGCTGAAATGACGTTTGGTGATTTCTTATATCTCGGAAACTGCTGGGTGCAGTTCAACAATTTTTGGCACACGGCTTCGTCTGAATTAGCTTGAATTTGCTTGGCAATAAAAAAATATTAATAATACACCATTTCAAAGTTATTCGATATTTTAGAAAAACTACTTAGCACGGCCTTACACTTATATTAATCGATCTAGAGACCTAATTCAAATCGTATATTAAAGCTCCTATCGGTCTTCAATTGAGCGTAACTTTTCATAAAGATCCAAAAGGTAACTTTCCAGTTATGAAGAAATTTACCCAGAAAAGCGCACAATAATAGTGAGAATCTATAAAATCAGTATTATACACATTTCCTATTTTTTGATGATACAAATAATTAGAGCGTTGCTTTAATTATATACAGGTAAATTTTTAGATAAAAACACTCAATATTTAAGGAGTTATGCGAAATAATAACAAATCAATAAATAAGGTTAACAACCCGACCAAGCTAAGATGGTCACAAAAAAGCGGCCGTTCTATACATTAAGCTGTCATTCTGAAATGTATTGGATATTATCGGCTAGGAAAGTACTAGTATGTAAAAAATGTTTATGACATTCTATGTATATGGAGATGTAGATTATATTAGGATAGGTAGGTATGGAGAACCATACTATCCTAATATAATCACATTTTGACATTTTAAACAAATTTTCAAATAAGTTTTCCTTAAATACGGGAATACTTATTTCAAATAATTATGTACTTAAAAATCGTTACATATTAACAGTTGGTAAGTTTAAATTTTTACTAAATACCTAATCAATACAAGGGCAGCCTAGTATTACTATAGTGTTACTATGTTATAAGGGAATAGTATTTTCTATACTAATTAGTTTTTTTAATAGATACAGTTTTAGGATGTTTCTTAAACTTGCTCTAGTAGTAGGTATAGTACTATATTAAATTGTTTTATTTTATGACATATGACATCTTTTGAGGAATTGGAATTTAGTTATTTTGTAAATAACTTTTTCTCGCGACATCGTCCGAACGACATACATATAACAATAAGGTACATTTTTTTTGCCACAAATCACAATTCTCAATAAGGTTCTGCTTCTGTTTGTCGTAGTACGTAGTACCTTTATGCTTCATGGATCGAACACTAAGATTTTTTTGAAATCTGAGCAGTAATTATAATATCAGTATAGACTAGCTTTTGCCCGCGACTCCGTCGGCGTGGAATTAGTTACTACGGCAGCTAATAAATAATCTGTTTATTTTGTGTAGTGAAATGCCTCCCATGTTGGTACTCCGTCGAAATGAACTTCTCCATTGCCGCTCCACATTTAAGACACGTCTTCTTTGCTCCACATATTTAAAGATAAGCCAAAAAAGTGGAATTGAAAAATGTTAAGAGAAAATTAAAAATGATTCTTAAATACTTATTTAACGATACTCCAATTGACATTGTATGGTGCCCAGTAATCGCCAAATTGAATTTTCACTAATTTCACGTCTTTAGTGAGACTTGCTGTACAAAGAAGAATTGATTGATATGGAAATTATAAAAATCGGCCCAGCGGTTTGGTCTGTATAATGCTTTAAAGTAACATACGTACATACACAGGCTGTGAAATACTATACCACTCGTCTGCGTCTCACAGTCGGGTAAAAAGGATAGACCAATATAGTGTCTTATATTTTATGTTTATTATACTCCCTGTATATTGCTGATAGCTGTGAACTGAGAAGACCTTTTTGTTGTTACCTTGAATAAACTTTATAACTCGCTAAGACCTTTAATTACTTATTAGATTTTGTTTTATACATTTTCCCTACCTTTTTTGGATAGTTTCATTTAATGAAGTAGAGTTTCATAATATCTTAGTTTGTAATTAATTAAAATTTTAACACTTTTTGCCATACCTGTACCAGTAATATCCAATATATTTCGGAATGACAGCATAATGTATAGAACGGCCGCTTTTTGTGATTGATTTGTTATTATTTCGCATAACTCCTTAAATATTGAGTGTTTTCATCTAAAAATTTACCTGTATATAATTAATGCAACGCTCTAATTATTTGTATCATCAAAAAATAGGAAATGTGCATAATAATTATTTTAAAGATTCTCACTATTATTGTGCGCTTTTCTGGGTAAATTTCTTTATTTTACCTTTTGGATCTTTATGAAAAGTTACGCTCAATTGAAGACCGATATATGAGAGCTTTAATATACGATTTGAATTTTGTCTCTAGATCGATTAATATAAGTGTAAGGCCGTGCTAAGTAGTTTTTCTAAAATATCCAATAACTTTGAAATTGTGTATTATTAATATTTTTTTATTGCCAAGCAAATTCAAGCAAATTCAGACGAAGCCGTGTGCCAAAAATTGTTGAACTGCACCCAGCAGTTTCTGAGATATAAGAAATCACCAAACGTCATTTCAGCAGGATTTTGAATATCTTCACAACGGATCAAAATACAAATGAAATTTTTGCACGCTCAATTACAGCCCCGGAACGCTCAAATTATCCGCATAAAATTTTCTTGAAAATATTATTATTTAAAGAAACGTCCGGCTGGAGTAACGTTTGGAAACGTTACTCCAGCCGGATTTGTTTTTTGCGTTTTTCAAGAAAACTATAATCAAGCAAATTACGAAAATATAACGCTCAATTAGAGAAGACAATGCTCTAATTGAGCGTAGGTAAAAAGTTAGCAAAATCCACAATATCTGGCTGGGGTAACGGACACGGATCTTTTATATTTCATGATTGAATTGCTTCATAGCATTTTACAAAAACGTTAGACTAGCTGACATGTGCCCACTTCGTTGAGCATACAACAGTTTGTGATGAAATTCAGTTTAAAGAAAAACAAAAACCCGAACCCGCAAGGTGAAGCCTAAAACGTAGAACTCTAAACGTGGAACCCGGTATGCGGAACTCGCATCTAGAGTACCTACTCAGGGGGGGTCCACTTCGAACAAACGCTACGTTCCTACCTACAGTCTTAGTATGTATGTACTTTTCGTCGAACATTCCTCATTCGCCTTTTTTTTATTTTTTTTAAGTTCGTTCATGATGAACTGGCTAAGGTCGTAGACCATACTGCCAAGTCATTAGTTTCTAAAATTCTATTCCGTGTATTATTATTTTTTTCTTAAGTTTTTATTCCAGTATTATTATACGTCTTCAGTTTTTTCTGTCTCATTTGTTTCTATTCCGTAGTTATTTATTTTTTTTCCTTAGTTTTTCTTCTAGTTAAATGTCTTCAGTTTTTAAAAGTAAAAAAGTATAGATATAAATAATTTGTATTTTTAGATGAGAGTGTAAATAGAATTAAAAAGGCAATAAGAAAAAATGTCGCAGCAGAATAAAGAGTAAACAATCGAATAAAAGACCTAAGTACCTAACACCAAACAATAAAAAAACATTAATTTCTTTACACCAGCAACATCTTATTTTTTATTGCAGTTGTCTTGACTGTATACTTCTCAATTCTAAAGCGTCATATTTTCTCAAATATATTATATTTTATTACACTAATTAAATATTGTATGTGTAATGATATTAATGTTTTTTTTTATTGTTTGGGGTTAGGTTGATTACCATCTTATTTTTTATTACTTGTGTTGTCTTGACTGTGTATTAATTAGGTACTCAATTATATAGCGTTTATTTATCACATTGCCTCAAATATATCATATTTTGAGGCAATGTGATATTGAGCGTCTAAAGATATTCTTATTAATACATTTACGGAAATAAAAAGTAAAACATAGTTAAAAATTCCGATGCATGCAACTCATACGTGACACAGCTTAAAGATCTTGCTAAATTATAATTTAATTAATTACTTATATAAAAGGCAATGAGGTCGACCGTAAGAAAATATAAACATTTAAGAACATAACAAACGTATTATAAAATAAAGAATATAGAAATATATGACTTTATTCAATTAACAAAACACAATAAGATTTTTAAAAAATAACCTAATAAATAAAAACTATTGTAGGTTAATTAAAGTATGTAGTAGTTATTAATTATTTAAAGTGATATGATCTTAAGAATTTAAGAAAGCGTTTTATTAGATTGATCTTTAAAACAATTAAAGCTGTCGTTAAAGATATCCTCGGATAAAGCAGCTACTATTGTATTAAATAAATATCTTTGTCATAGGTAAAGTCCATTCCGTGAAAAAAGTCTCGCGACAATATTAATTGGGACTTAAACATAAGTAAATAAATATTATTTTAATGAAGGTCAGTATTTTAGGATTTGTAGGAATAACCCGTAATGTCGGTGAATACTGAATACTAGCTTTTACCTAGGTATTCTCTCTTAGATTATTTAATCTAAGTATTCTCTTAAAATATTTAACATGCCGTCGCGCGATTAAAGCGCCGCGTCTAGAGGACTCCTTTCCGAGGAATCCTGGATTAGTTATGGAAGCTTGTAACTGTAACTTTTAAAATGTTAAGTACAATAATAATCATTCATATGCTGTAAGCGTACATCGAAGCAAATTCCGTTCTAATTATTTTTTTGCACATTCAACACTTGCAGATTGTTAAATTAATAATTAAAAGAAGTAGAAGAATAAAAAATATATTTTGAGAAAAAAATGGCTGCCGGCTGCAAAAAAACTGATTTTAATTAATTTATTATCTTCTAAAACAAGTAATAGTAAGTGTAAGATTTAAGCATTTAAGGCGCACCAAAATATATTAAGTAAGTATAATAACGTGTATTACGAATACACGTTTTACATCACATAACCTCGTAAAAATGTTCATAAACAATTAAACATACTAAATCGGCGATATAATTCCAAAGTTTGTATTTATATAAAAAAGTAATAAACAAGAACGTTTTATAACATTTGCAACTACGCAATTAAAATATTATACTTATAGATGTTTGATCATACTTCAGTCTCTGGTATTTAATCTAATTATTAACATTTTCTTTTAGGTTGTACATCGTTTTCCAAATCCAAGAAAATTCAAAAATATTTTGGAAGCTTGGTTGAAATTTGTGCAAATTCATAGCTGCTGTTAATAACTATGTTAAGTGCAGGATATAAGAAAGGTGAGTAAACCAATCAAAACCAACTACTTATTTTTAAGGAGTCCACAGATGTAATCTACAAAGTGTACTGTACATCAAATTATTAATTATGTATAAAGTATCACACACATACTATGGGTAATGCAATTCTTCTAATTTACCTTTCCTCTGATTTACCTTGTTATATTTCTTATTGAATATTTTCATATTTTATCTGATACAAACCTGTAAACACATTTTATCTGTTATGTGTGTCTTCTGACAATTTGTTTAATATTCATGGATACATAACACCATTAGAATGGAATACTATTAAAATATAATATATAGATAATACTAGCTGACCCGTACCCACTTTGTTGAGGATATTTTCTCACTATGTAAATCATTCCTGGACTTCCATGAATATTTCAAGACCAAAAAAAGCCAAATTGGTTAAGCAATTCTCAAATCTTGGCAAGACTAAAGAACAGCAATTCATTTTTATATATATAGATAATATTATTGTAAATTTTTTTGATTTATTATTAGTACCTCTAACTTTTTTATTAATATTTTTCAGCTTCAAGAGGAACAGTGTGGATACTTCTTAATGGTATTTGTGAAGAAACCTAATAGGTTTAAATCGAAGGTCAACACAAGCTGGGCTGGTCATTAATGGTTTTTGAAACAAGGTAAGCACACTATTTATTTAAGAAAATGGTTTAATCTGTAAAATACTCAGTTTGAAACAAACTTCTCCAAAATGTTTGGACCAATTTTAACAATATTAAGTAATTATTTAAAATTCAATATTAGTAAAATATAACAATCATTGCAATATGTTTGCATAAAACAAACGGAGACCTAATTTGGCATTAGTTGCCAAAATAAATGTGAACTCATTAAAAAATCATTTTCTTATTGAGTTAACATTATTCTATAATAATTATTATTATTATATCTTTGAATACTTCACACCACACATAATATATGTTACAGGTATCAGACAATGGAAATATATTTAATACTTTTTACCATACAGACGTATAAAAATTTACAACTCTTTCAGCGTTGCTATTTTCAGTGACCTCTATACGAGTAGTAGACAATTGTCACAAATTTATTTTAGATATTGTATAATCTGCATACTACCTAGTTTAAGTATAGTAGCCATGTGTGGATTATTTACTTTATTATAACATCTATTTTAAACTACCTAAGTAATGTAAAAAGTGTAAGACAAAATAATAAGTCTCAATATAAACTTATTCAAAGAGGTGTACCACAGGGAAGCATACTGGGTCCATTTCTTTTCTTAGCCAATATTAATGACATAACTATGGCTACTGTGTGTCTTATTTGATGATTACACTACAATACTGATCAAATGTGAAAATTATAATACTTATGAAAGAGAAATAAATTAAGCCTTAAAAGACATTATTAATTGGTTGATTCCTAACTATACAGTGTGTAAAAAGAGCAGTCACTATAACTTTTAGATACGATTATACTACCTTTCCTCGTTTCGGAAATGTATTTTTAAATTTTTTTTTGACTAAACTAAAAAAAAATTTTTTCTTTTTACCATTTGTTATTTTTTGCCGCAAAAATAATAGTAAAATTTTTTTTTACATTTTGTAAAAAAAAAGAAAAAATTACACTGGGTGTAAAGTAAATTAGTGATAATACTTTAGGGTGTGTATGTGCCTCTTATATAGAGTTTACTGTGGAAGTATCAGCGGTGAAAGACTTACTTTTGAGTTTCAGGTTTATACGAGAAATGACCCAACATAAATTTGCCCATACAATAATAATAAAAAAAGTATCTTGTTCAGTCCTGGTACTTTCACAGTATACTCTACATACGGGACCCATACACACCCTAAAGTATTATCACTCATTTATTTTACACCTTGTATACAGGACAACCTCTTTATTATAATATTTAAAAATATACATTTTGTTGACACAGTATTAAACAGGGTGTAAAAAGAACAGTCACTATAACTTTGAGATACGATTATACTTCCTTTCCTCAATTTGGAAATGTATTTTTTTACACAGTATCATCACTACATAGTATAAAACAAAGTCGCTTTTTCTGTCCCTATATCCCTATGTGCGCTTAAATCTTACATAATATTACATAATATTACCTTTTCTAACATTTAAATTTTTAAATTTTCAGTGTTCAAAAACGAAGAAGTCACGACTTGTGAGTTCTGAATAAACAGTGAACATAATATTGAAAATATTAGTATGAAGGTGAGCAAAATAATAAAATTTCTTTTGAAAATAGTTTAATTCGTAAAAAACGGTTTGACCATTTTGATTGGTCAAAACCAATCTAAACAGTATTTAACTATTATTATTATTAAATGCAATATTAGTTGAAAATATTAATTGTAACATTATTCATGTATAATCAATAATAATTGTTGCCTGCAATTTGTTTGTGTAACATAAACGGGGATCTAATTTTGACATTATTTGCTAAATTACAATTCCACACAAAAAATGACACATAATATTATCTTTTGTAACATGTAATTTTAAAATTTTCAGTGTCAAGAAGTAAATTTTTTGAAGCCACATTTTTTTTCTAATTTATTGAACCATTTAACCATTAACATTATTTAAAAATCATAATTTGGTGCAGAAGTTTTATATGTACTTTTGCCGAAATATATTATTGCATCGTGATCAATTAAAAAAAATACATTTCTGATTTTTATATTTTTCAGCATCAAGAGGTATATGTTTGCTTAAAACAAACATACCTTATTGTTTGCATTATTTGCTAATACATGTTAACTTAAAAAAAAAAAAAATTACGTAATATGTATTACATTGTTTGCATTATTTGCTAATATACATGTTACATATTAATATTACCTTTTCTAACATTTAATTTTTTTAATTTTCAGTGTCCAAGAAATCACGACTTGTGAGTTCTGAATAAACAGTAAACATAATATGTATTGAAAATATTAGTATGAAGGTGAGCAAAATAATAAATTTCTTTTAAAAATAGCTTAATTCGTAAAAAACGGTTTGACCATTTTGATTGGTCATAACCAATCTAAATAGTATTTAATTATTATTATTATTAAATGCAATATTACTTTAAAATATTAATTGCAACATTATTCATGTATAATAAATAATAATTGTTGCCTGCAATTTGTTTGTGTAACATTAACGGGGATCTAATTTTGACATTATTTGCTAAATTATAATTCCAGTGAGTTCTGTATGAACAGTGAACAAAATATTGAAAATAAAATAAAAAGGTAATCAGAACATTTTCATCAGAACATTTGATCAGAAATTTTTCATTTATTGACAAAAGTAACTGGTGTGTAACTAGTAACTGTGTATTGTGATGCCCTGGAATGTCTTGTGACAGCGATGCAGTAGCAATTTTGAACTCTTAAACCTTGCCATAAGAAACTAACAGAGGGAATGCAGGCACTTACTTTACATTACTCTAAAGAGAAATAAATATATGTAATACTAGCTTTTGCCCGCATCACGCACGCGCATACAATGTGCGCGATGATCGGTTAAGTAGATTTGGCTTGAAAGCGTTACAAACAAACAGACATTCATATGTCAAGTGTTGTAATGTGATCAGCTGTAGTAGACTAGTACGCTTTAGCAACAAACGCCGTGACTCCCCAGTCAAATTAATAATATTAATAAGCTATTAGCTAACCATACTGGCCTATCTATCATAAAGCATATATACTCTGTTAGTAACGACGACATTATCTAACTTTCTAAACGATATATATTTTAGTACACACCTAAAATATAAAATGCATTATTATTGTTATAAGTACCTATTAGAATAATGTATATTTTTATTATTATTATATATTTTGTCTTATATAATATAGTTACATTTATAATAAAATATAATATAATACTTGTACTCTCCCTGCATCACAAAGTTAATAATAAATGACCAGTATGTAATAATATATTGTTTAAGTATTTAACAAACCTCGTATAATTAATTTATATTATCATCACAAAACCATAAAGTTCATTCAATAGTTTGTATACTAAACAAATTATTTTTATTTTTTCAGTATTATGTATTCAATGTGTCAATCAATGCTGAGCACTAAGACAAGCGTAAAGAAGCCTAACTAAAAAGAAATGACTGATGAATACGAACCCCGTTGCCGCCCCTAGAAAGTGATGTCGCGGCGCGCAACATGCACTGCAATTAGACTGGCAAAATTAAATGATTAATATAATATTAATCTTATCTATGCGGATAATAATATAGTATTCGAAATTATTATCCTTCTGCAAATAAGTTACGAATTGGCGACGTGCTTATTTAATTCTTGTCTTCAATATAATAATATACCTATGAGTATAAAGAATATTTACCACGAGATATATACTATAGTATGTCCGAGATAAATTTAACCTGATCGTAAACAAACCCGTCTATGACACAACCAAAAACTAGTAAGTGATGCCAATTGGCCTATATGTGAATATGTGAATATTTTGGTGTTTTTTGTTTGTTTACGTTCAGGTTAAATTTATCAGAGACGAACTATATATTATATTCTTTATACTCGCCAACGAAAATATAAATGTGAAATGAGAGCCAAGTTCAAAGACAAAAAAAAATGTAAAATCTAAATACATAAATACATAAAACTATGTAGCAACTTAAACTATAATATCTTCTTAGAACTTAGAATAATAATATTATATTGCCCAAGCCAAAGTCTGAATTGGCTTAGTTTTCATTACAATTATTTGCAAAGCAAAATTATTAAATCGTACATGAAAACTAGGCAGGTCTGACCGTAGGCTTCTATAATATGATATTGTTCTAAGTTACAAGAAAGCATTATAGTTGATTTTTTAAATATTTTTTTAATAATGCTAATGTTAGTGATTGATAACTGGATTCGAAGTGTAATAATGTTAAATGTATAGAATATGTCATTATCCTGGTAATGTCTTCAATTTATTTTAGTAATATTATGTATTTTAATCCTCTGCCTATGTACTTATACTCTTATCAAAACGGAATTTCTTTAAACTCGTGTCTTTCATATATTACGATAGTATATTATATCATTTCCCAGGATCTAAATTGCATAGTTATAAAAATAACAACTGTTTCAATTTTTAAGTATAATGTTAAGGCGAGGAGTAACCGCAACTAGCGCCACTCTTTTAAAATAAATTTTACAATGACACAACGATCTAATTAAAAAAAGTAATCGGTTCAAACTTTAAGTAAGTAGTTAAACTAATTTATTGGCATTTAATTACAGCTCTAAATCCTATACTGTATTTACTCTCGTAAGTAATAACTTAAACGGCCGTTTTAGTTATTACTTACGAGATATAATACATAATATTAGTTTAACTACTATATATTACTATAATAAATTAGTTTAGCTATTTACTTAAAGTTTGAACCGATTACTTTTTTTAATAAGACCTTTGTGTCATTGTAAAATTCATTTTAAAAAGAGTGGCGCTAGTTGCGGTTACTCCTCGCCTTAATGAGGTGTGTCGAATATTATAAACATAATTTGATTTCACATAGTACCACACATAGTAACCATCTAATGTTTTCATATTATTATAGTGATAATACTCTAAAGTTATGGGAAATCGAAAATAACACTTTGTATTTAAGTAATAATTTGTGATAATTATATAAGAAATGATATCTGGCAAGATTTATGTAATAACGATGTATCGTTCATTTATAAATAACTTCCTGGTCATGTTATATTTCTTATTCCTCAGAATATTTTTTGTGTAGTGTGTTATACGAATTTGGCATTTATTTGATGATTTTAGTATGTTCATGAAATAAAGAAAGTTAATGATTAAACCATAACATAAAAAAATTAAATTAACTACAAAACTTTTAAAAAAAGCTAATAATAATTAATATTTTAATATTTAATGTTTGTTTAACGTATGGTCATTTGTAATATCACGTAATTTACTCCTAACACAAAATGTGTATCTTAAGACATTTCATAGTAGGTACTATTATGTTTTGATGATGTATTTTGTTAAAATTCCTGGTCATGTTATATTTCTTATTCCTCAGAATATTTTTTGTGTAGTGTGTTATACGAATTTGGCATTTATTTGATGATTTTAGTATGTTCATGAAATAAAGAAAGTTAATGATTAAACCATAACATAAAAAAATTAAATTAACTACAAAACTTTAAAAAAAAGCTAATAATAATTAATATTTTAATATTTAATGTTTGTTTAACGTATGGTCATTTGTAATATCACGTAATTTACTCATAACACAAAATGTGTATCTTAAGACATTTCATAGTAGGTACTATTTTGTTTTGATGATGTATTTTGTTAAAATTGCCTGAAAAACTAAATTTAAAATTATTTAATAATGTAAGAATTTACAGTTGTAATCTCAGTTAAGATCCAATTGTACTAAACGTTAACGAAAAGTTTATATCCACCAATTTAATGGGTTTGCAGTATTTTTTCTCCTACGGTAAATAAGTGATGTTTTAATTATTGTAGCATTATAATACCGTATCTCTGTCGTTTATGTTTGTATTAAATTGGATCCGAACAGAGTATGCAATTAAAATGTATCAGTAGGTATAAAGAGTTCCTTATTATATAAAAATAAAATATTTTACATTTTTGGTTATGTTTTGTTTTATTATGTTGGATTTTTATGTTTCAAAGACTTTGTAAGAATTGTTTATTTGTTAATGAAACTTAACAAATAAACACTTCTCTAAAAACTAAGGTCTTTGAAACATAAAAATCTAACAGACTAATTCCGCAGCAAATTGAAGTAATTTATTAATATCTATTTATTTATATATATATAGAATTTAGTACCACTTCCTCAAAACATGGTGGCGCTAGATCAAACGTTCAATGTTGAACCGTCAAACAAGCGGAAGTGGCGTATCTACCTCTATTAAAATAATTACTCTAATCTATGTACCTACTACAGTTATTCCTCTTAATGTAGGCGTTAAGTCCTCTTAATGTAGCAAATCTATGTATTCTTCATCTATGGCCTAAAGGAACACGCCCGAGAGACGGGAAAGCGACCGGAGTTAGGTAATCAGGGTCAGGCTGCTGAACGTTCAGAGCAAAGAGAATTTAATCACTACGTTTTAGTTCAGAGCGTCTCCTGGAACACAGGGTTAATTACCACAGATTATGTATTAGTTAATATGTTAATTACTTCTAGTTTACTAACAAAAATGTGCAAAATATATTATATTTTTTTGTGATAATAGTTTCGTTTCGAGATCATTTTAACCATAGTTAGTTACATTTAGATAGACATGAATACTGTCAAAAAAAGGAATAATGAAAGTGATTCAGAGAACGAATGGACCAGTTCAGACGGTTCCAAATATTCTGATTCAGAAAGGTAAGATTGTTTAATTAGACTTTCTATGTAACATAAAAAGTATCTTAGATACCTTTATCTCATTTGTATTAAAATCGATTACAGCTCCGTTCCCGAGTGGGATTCCGACGTTGGAGAGGATGGAGAATTGGTTCACATTAAATTAAAAGCCACAGAATCTAAAGAAGATTCTAAAGTTCCTTTGCTCGAGAATTGTGAAACTTTTAAACTTAGAAGTAATTTTAAGAGATCTTCCACGAGACGGTCTAATAAGGGTACAAAATTATTTCATTTGTTTATTTTTAAAAATAACAGTAAATAACTGTCTATTTCTTGTACTATAAATTATTGTGTGTTGAATATTTCAGGCAGGATATTCAAAGTATTAAAATCAAGAAAAAATAAAGTCAAAGATGTTGGAACTAATAAAAACAGTGACATAGAAGATAACAATAGATTTGTTGTTGTCCAGGTATAAAATAATATATATATTTTTATAGTTCCTACTAATAAAATAGTACCTACTTTTTTAATCACAATAATATTTTGTCCTAGGTCAGTAAAAATATGATATTCACCAGTGAAAAGGATTGCCAAATAGAAAAACTGTTTGGCATAAGCTTAGAAACACACTCTGATGGCAAATCATTGGTGGTTGCAAGTTTTTTACCTGAGGCTAAAGCAATATATACACCTAGAGTAAAGATTGGTTACATCCTCCAAAAAATTAACAGCATAGATGCCACATCTTACAACATTAATGGCATTCTGCAGAAAGTAATAGAAGACATAGATAATCCAAAACTTACTTTTCAAATAATCACAGGATGTGAAATTGACTTGAACAAATTACTCACAAAAAATGTAGTAGAAAATTCTCAAATACAGATATTTATAGAATCAATGGTGTCCGTATTATACATGTGTTGCAATGATTCAGAATACCAAGGGAATGATGATAAAGGAGTGCTCTACTGCTTTCCGAGACCATACAATCAGAATTTCCTGTATAACACTAGAGGAGCATATGTGACATTAAATCACTTGGCACCAAAATCACTAGGCACAAGCCAACCAAGCATATCTTCAATAATTCTGAATAATACACTGATAAACATAGCTTACAGCCCTGTTGTTACAGACTTATTTCTCATAGCTGTCCCAAATAAATTCTTTGATGCCGTTTCTATAAAATATGTTATGGCAGATGTTGTAAGACTTATAGAGTTCTTGTATGGCTCGTTGAAAACATGTTTTACCAAACCAAACAATGTTGATAAGCTAGACAGTTTATTTTCGCGAATATTGTCAATGTTTATATCCGGAATCACAAATAATATGACAAAAAATAGTTTCACATTTGAAGATGTTTTGGCAGCACAAACTATATCACTACCTTTGGAAGTGAAAATACAAATTGACAATGCTTTAATGGAACTTGGTGCTGGTGATTATAGAGAATGGGTAATATGTTATGTAATAATTTAACTAATTCTAACCCCACAAATATTTACATTCAACTAATATACAATACTTACTATATGTCTGTTAAGTGACGTTTCTAATGTATCATACAAGAAGAAAACATTGTAAAGCTTACTTATACATTGTGTATGATTTTACTATAGAGGTAAGTATATATTTTGGCAACAAATTCTGACTGACCTACAAGTTAAGCAAAACCATGTTGCTATCAGCCCTCAGAAATATTAGTTTTCTATGAAACTAACCGCCAATGTATGAAAAATGTCGATAGCCGAAAGACATTGAGATCGTGGTCACACTGTTATAATATAATAAAGAAATAAATAAAACACACATATTTGAATTGTTATTTGGAACTGACATTTATTTTTCAGACTGATGACGTTGAGAATTTCCAAAGATTGTACACAGTTGTCGGTGAATGCTTATATTATTCTGGACACCTGCTCAGTTCACATCTACAAGACAATGACATGAAGGAGATAAATGCATTTCTGAAACTTAATGGCATATTGAAATTGAGTTGCGAGAAGGATTTGGAAAAACTTGTTATTTGGAAGGAGGTATACATAAATGAACATAGAAATAGAAGGAATACAGAAGATGATTACAGGTAATTATTCTAATTACATAATAATAATAATAACAATGGTTTAATATAAAGGGTGTTTTGGGGATGAGTGTAGGCATTTTGCAGATATATAGGGTCGGTCTATGCAATCATTTTCTATTTTATATATTTCTATTTTATGCATAAAACTTATCCATTATGTTTGAGTCGGAACTATAGGTATCCATTTTTATTAGGTACAGAACCATAAAAACTAGAGACAACATTTTTAGGAATACAATATATCAGTAAATTATTAATGGATAAATTCATGGATATATATATTACTTATCCATGAATTCCGTGATAAAAAATATTAACAAAACTGCAAAGCTCTAATGCTTATCTAACTACAACATTAATTATTCTAAAATATGTTCCTAGTATTCCAGATGGTCGCTGGTTCCTTTTGGTTGTAGGCAAGGGCCACTTCATACTGGCAACACTAATGGAAGCAGGAGGTTGTACGGAGGACGTAAGTATTATTACTTATAACTGTTTACGATGACACCATAAAATACTTTATTTTCTGCCTACAATTTTACAATTTTTGTCATTGATTAAAGTGATTGAAAAAAAAGTTTAACACTAACATGTTAATTATATAGCTTAAGTTACCCATGCTAATATTACGAATCTATTGACAACTATTTTATTATTTAAAAAAAACATATTAAATACGGTTGAACTGATAAAACGGTCCCTTTTTGGAAGTCGGTTAAAATAGGATCAGTAGTTGAGACTGACACGTCCTTTCCATTGAGAATATATAAAAAAAAAACTATATATAAATAATTAATGTTTTATTGTCTTTTCAGGCTATGGGTGTAACACCACCGTCGCCATTTTACGTGGAGGAATGTGAGAGCTGTCTGGAACTATTATTCGAAGTTGGCTTAGACAAGTATTTTCTCTCTTGGTTCGCTTCAAACATACAACCTCAGGTTGAAACGTCGCCAGAATATTTGACGAAATACGGTAGAAAGATACGGGACATAAGTGGTATGGTACATATTTAGCTGTTTCTTCTGAATCATTTACGCCGACAGTCTATGTTAAATATTAAATCCAGAGTTATCCCCTTAATATAAAGTGGAATTAGAAGTTACCTCGGGGCTTACAACCAAACCCATAATGTCGCAAGTTGCATACCAAGTTAAGCAAATTTATTGCTTGACGCATTAAACAAAAAATATAAAATGTAAAAAATTTCAGCGTTAAAATCCGATCTAATCAAATCAGCAACTCTAAAACTGTCAAAATCTCAGAATGACATAAAGAAGCGTCTGTCATCTGAACAAATCGCGTCCATAGACAATATGATCAGCAAACACCACAGCAGCAGCCAACACAGTTTGCACGCACAATGGTACAACGCGCCAAAACAGTACCGCTCAAGTGTCGACGTCAGCTATTCCGAAGACTCTGGGAGTTTAAAAAGCAATAGGTAATGCTACATTGAGTTTATAATATAAGATAATAACATTTTTTTTAAAGGATACAATAAATTTTATGCTCGTTAACCTCTAATATTATATTCGTGGCCTACAGACCGTGGGGAAAAAGAATTATACCTCCCCATCAAATCCTTTTGCTAGTGGGTGTTGTAAAAGGCCTAAAAGAGAATTTATGTCTGAAAATGTCTTGCAAAGAGTCCACGGACATTGTTATTCTATATCTGAATACCTAGATAATAGGAAACTACCCACTCTGAAATACTAAGGGGGAAACTTATATCCAGTAGTGACGTCATAAAATAAAAAATCTTTTATTTTCAAATAGGATAGAAACTAACACTTTTAGAATTGTCCTACATGATGACCTACCACCGGTTCCGGGACTAACCCGGCGAGAAGAACCGGCGTAAGAAACTCGCGCGGGACCGCCGCAAAAAGATGGTAAAATTGTTCTTTAAAAAAAAAAAATATAAGTTACAATGTTAACTTAACATAAATTACAATTTACAAAAGTATAGGAAGTAGCCACGAAAGTGACCTTATTGAAATGATGATGATGAACCTGATAAACAAATATCAATTTTACTGTTACTTTTTGAGCGGTTAGGGCGTGTTTCTTCGTTAAATATCATGTTATCCCTCCCGTATTTCCTGTCAATGAATGAGAAGGCATAGTATTTTAACAAGCCTTTAACACTAACAAGCGTTGGTGAAATCGGGACTTAGACTTGTTCAGATGTAGGGATTAAGATAATGAGATTTTATCCTAGCAAGTTGGCATGATCTTGATCTTGTTTAATAAGTGGTTACAATTAAACGTGGACACTATTTTATGTCCTTTGTATTTTTTTCAGTGAAATTAGCGAAGACCGAATAGTAGGCAGACGCGCAGATAGAGAACAAAAGAGTAGACGCGACTCCTCTGGCTCAGACTCCGATTGGGATAGAAGGGTGATAATGTTATCTTCTTATATATAAAAATTTATTGCTGTTCGTTAGTCTCGATAAAACTCGAGAACGGCTGAACCGATTCGGCTATTTTTAGCCTTGAAGTATTCGTGGAAGTCCACGGCGGGTTTAAACGGTTTGTATGCTCTACGAAGTGGGCACTGGTTAGCTAGTATACAAATATAGTTTACACTTGTCCAACATCACATTTTAAGAAAATATGTTAATACTTTATCTATACACAAACTTATATTTAAACGTTATTTCAGTTCTTCAAAAATCTTGTCCATCCCTTTCCCGTCAAACGAATTTAGCTTATTCTTCGAGTTTATCTATTATTGATTAGATGAAATTTTTTTTAGTAAAATAGATAGGCCATTTTTATTTATATTCCTTTGTATTTTGCATAAATTAATAAAAGGCAAACATTAAAAAATAAAAATGAGAAATAACGAAAACTTTCAACAGTCAGATGATAATATTATTATTTCAATCTGTATTTACATTTACGTTTGTATTTTTAAAGGATGGCAGCAGAACTAGTATGGACATGACGGACATAAGAAAATCTTTGCTAGACGAAATAGATAATGCGACAGTACAAAGGTAAACTACATTGATAAATTAATTTATTTTTCTAGCCATAGTACACTACATAAAATTTACACACATTAATATATGTATACAGTTACATTAAATGCACTTAAAATAAAATTAGTTATTTATAGAAAGATTCTTCTTTCTTATTTATCAATAGACCTTACTATTTTTTACAGAATAACAGTCGGTGAAGAAAATGTATTATTTCATTTTGTACATTTGGAATCTGAAAAGGGGGTTTTGATTGCTCCAATGAAGAACATTGAAGCTCAAGCTAACAACGCTCTATATTCATACATATTGACTACATTCAGAAGTGCAGTCAAGAAAATTCATGAAATACTACAAAACGGTGTTAAGTAAGTTTTAATTTTCTTTTATAAATAATTTTGGATATGCAAGACGTGATAAAAATAAAGTTTTTAGTTATAGATTTAAATTAAATACCGATGGCAATAAAACTAGAGTACTAATATCTTTGTTTTTATACATCTACTTGCGCAATGCGACCAAAATTTTAAAGTATAATACGTATAATATTTTTTAAGGTTTAAGAAAAATCAAATACCATCTTTGAATAAGATATTAGTCGCTGTTAAAGAATATGGCTGTCTTTTTGAAGCGCCTCAAGATGTCCTCAGTCAATGCGGAGTTAACAAAAAAAACCTAGAACCATTCCACTTCTGGGTTGTTGGGTAATGTTTTTTTATGGTATGCAACCGCCTTACGAGTGTCAGCTTGAATCACCACATTGAAACCATTTTACATATTACGTTATCTAGTTTTAGGTTTGTAATTCTTAAAATAATGGTTTACAAGTTGTGTTGTGAATGACATAGTTTGAACGCAACTTTAAAAAATATATGTAACATCTGTTTACTTGTGAAGGCATAAATGTCTAATGTAGATACTCACGTTTTCAATGACAACTTGAGTTGGAATTTATGCAATTGAAAACAACAGTAGACTAGCATGGCGGAAAACCGCTTTTATAGGTCGGTGATAATGAAAAAATGTTCTAAATGAAATATTTATTTTTCAGGCGTGTGTTCAGTGAACCAGAACCGAGAGAGTTGTACTTGTGCTATCATGAATCTGTACCACAAGATCTTACTGAAGTTGCATATCTTCTCTCTTATTTAGAGTAGAAAAAACTTTTTCAAAACATTTACTAATTATAACATACTTACATATACATATTATATAATAATACATATACAAATAATTGGGCAGTATTTTCAACATTACTTTATTACAATGTTTATAAAAATTAAATCAACATTAAAGTTAAATTTTGCATATAAATAACTAAGTAGGTATGTTTAAAAGAATATTATATTAAGACATTGGTAGTAACTATTTTATTTGGTAAAAGGCTGAGCATGCATTTAAGAGTAGAAATAGGTTTCTGATCAATTTTATTAGTATTAGCATAAACTCTTATGTGAGACAAAATAATACTTAAATATAAATTTCAGTTTTTTTATTTTATTTATCTTTAAGAAATATGTTTTTTTTAATTATTTTAATTATTATATACGTGGTTTTAAATTTTATTTCAATGTATGTCTTCCAATCAAATTTACATATTTGTAGCATATAAATACCTATCTATGTACAAACATATTTTATTAACATTCCATCCAGCAACTGTGATTTTATAGCTCCTCCTAAAATGTTTACAATAAATATATAATTTTATACAAAACAAGTTTTTCTATTATTTTAAAATGACCCCCCTACGATATCTTCTTTAAAAAACAGATTTGCTATTGACTTCTGATCATCTTATTTTTAACAAGTAAGAAAACCTATTCTTTACAATAGGGGAATAAGTGGTAATAATAAACAAAACACCCTACAACAAATATCAACATATACTTTTTGCCATGCGTCGTCGGTCGCAGTAAATTATAGTGTTTAATTTAGTATTTCCTAGCGAATTGCGAAGATTGAACTCTTTTCGAAATTCGCGGTTATATTTATATTGAAACTATTTTCTATTTTTTTTACTGTTGATGACAATGTTCATTATAACATCCATTCATTCAATATACCTACTTTATTATTTATATTTTAATAATTTTTAGTTAAACAATTTATACAAAACTAGCTTGACATTCATTAAATATAATTTAGAACAAAACAATTTATACAAAACTAGCTTGACATTCATTAAATATAATTTAGAACAAAATTTTTATTTTATTTGGAATGTAGATAAAGCAAAAATGCACGGCAGTCGTAGTAAACTGTTAAAAATTACCAAAAAAGTACGTATCGTAAAAAGCCATAGACGAAGAACACGCTATACTTCCGCTTTTGTCATAAGGTCATAGCCATAGCGAGATTGTGATTTGTGATTGGCGATTGAGGTGTTTTGTGATTAGTGCGTAAAGTAGCGTGTAACCCAAGAAATAAAGCATTCATCGATAAACCAATAATTTCTTTGTGTGAATTTGCAATGGTAAACTTAAACGTTGTATTTCTCTCTAGTTTGTAATTCGTGAGTGAGTTTTGTGTTGTATAATAAAAGCCAGGATTAAAAAATGATAACAAAAATGCAGCCACAAACAAACGTCGCTGTGCCGCAGTCTGTCACAACGCAGCCTCAACAAATCGTCGGTGTCCCCGGAAATGCTGTGATCTTGAAAATGACCGATATACAACAAATTTCCACAGTAGGTGAGTAACGAAATTGGCTAATTATATTATCCATTAGATAATCGTTTTTGTAGTTAACAGATGCACTTGCAATGCATCCATATCGATTGTTTGTGGTTATAAAATCGTTTGTATCTCAGGGCTTCTGGAATTGGCGCATAGGGAATACCAAGCTGGGGACTATGAGAGCGCAGAGCACCATTGTATGCAACTATGGCGACAGGACGGCACAAATACTGGGGTTCTTCTACTATTGTCTTCAATACACTTCCAGTGCAGACGATTGGACAAGTCTGCACACTTTTCCACCTTGGCCATCAAACAGAACCCTTTACTAGCGGAAGCTTACAGGTGTGATGCCAAATATTTATAATTAAAGTGATCAATTTGTTAGATAACCTTGAACTTATCTACTGTAACATGATATGGTTATTATTGTTAAGTTTTTGTTATGCTCATTATTTCTTTCAGTTGCATTGTTTTAGATAATTGTACCTATATATATGCAACACTATATAAAAAGAAACAGCATTGTTCTTTGTTCAAATTGGATATTTATGGAAAGTTAATTTCAAACATACATTTTCTTCAGTATTATAATTCTTATTAATTTATTTGTTTACTTAAATTTAATAATCCATAAAAAATCTCTTCCTTGTCTAGCCATATGTATGTGTTTGCATATATTTTATTTGTAAAACAAACCACCGCACAACTAAGATTTTTATATAAATCAAATAAAAAAAATATCTTGTGTGGAATAAATAACTTTATAACTATAATTCACACAAAGGTTGGCTACTATTGATGCTGCTGATTTTAAATGTATGAATATTCCATTCCACTTCAATGTGATATATATGCAAACAAATATGAGCGGCTATAATGCTACCAATTTAAATGTTGGTTGTTCACTGCATTATGGAAAGGAACAAAGGCATTTTGGTCTTTAAAGAAAAATGAAGTTTACGTTCCTTTCTTTTTGTTTCTTCCTGAAACCAAATGGTGTAAGAAATGTTTATGGGAATCTCTAATGGCTGGAAAGAAGGTGTTGATGAAGTCCATGGCTCTTGGGCATGGCCATAAGGAAAAACCTTTAACTATTGCTATGCCTAGCATTTTTAGAACATTTTACATGTTGTCACTTTACCATCTCATCCATGTATTTAAAAAATGACATAGATTTAAATGAGGTTCAGTTGTGTACAGCATACATCCAAAATCCACTAGGTTGTGAAGGTAAAGTAACAATGTATAAAATATAAATTAACACATTTGTTTCTCTAGCAACCTGGGCAATGTGTACAAGGAGAGAGGGCAGCTGCAGGAGGCTCTGGAGAATTATCGCCATGCGGTGAGACTAAAGCCTGACTTCATTGACGGCTACATCAACTTGGCGGCTGCGCTGGTAGCCGCTGGTGACATGGAACAAGCTGTACAGGCATATGTGACAGCTTTACAGTATAACCCTGTAAGTACATAATGCTATTGTCTAGAAGATGTTTGTTACTTTTGTTGTCTAAAGTAGTGATTGGTTTCAAGTATGATGGTCACTTTCAATTTATGACGTAAAAAATGTATGTAATTTTTAATATTTTTGCCATAAATCTTAATTCATATTTTGTAAGTTTTTTTGTTATATACTGGATAGATTGAAAAACATGACATAATAATTAGTACAAATAGTACACATCACAAATAAATTCAGTGTTCTGTCTATTTGTGTTGTAGCTATATTATATTCTCAAATCTCAAGTCAAATGGGATGTCTAGATTTTCAATAACAAAAAACTTGGTTGATATTCTCTCTTATCTGATAGTTTTGTTTGTGTTTGTTATCAGCCGGTTTTCGTTGGCTTCATTTAATTTACTAAACAGTGCGGCCGTCATGAATGTCAAGATATTGAAGTGACCCTGAATCCTAATCTGTCTGGGTCAGAGATAAATGTGTCAGGGGTGTCAAACCTTAGGTCATAATCAAATATTGAAAAAGGAAATAACTTGTTAAACAATTTTTAGAATAATTATCCAAAATATCAACCACAATAATTTTTTTTTGGATTTAATCTATTTATCTTCCCAATAATGAGGTCTCTTATCACAAATCTTATTACTATGACAATGAGGTCAGTAAACCAGACACGTTGGCACTCTGCTGTACACAGGAGTTTATAAAAGGGTATTACAAAATGCAACAATTGTCGTCTGGGAGCTATTTTTTTTTTAGTATCTGTTGTCAGAAATACAATTATGATCATGAGATAGTCACGACTCCGGTAGTCGTAGGGGCCCATTACATATTCTATGGGGTATGCTGTTAGTTTTACCAGTCATGGCTATCACTGACAAAATAACCTATGTCTAATGGTGACGGTTTGACTGAGGATCAGTCGGAATTACTGTCTAGACTCTAGTGGATATTTAATTTGGTCAGTCACAAACAATCAAATGTGGCTCATGGTTGATTGAATTGACTGAAGCCTTAATAATAATAGGCTCACATTGTGTGACCCTTGGGTCATCATCATCATCATTTTATCTATGACGTCCTCTGCTGGACATAAGCCTCGAAGTATTTCTTTAGGAGTAGTTGCCTATACCCGCCACGCTTGGCAGGCGGATTGGCGAGCGTAGTTTTCAGACATCAGACCACAGAAACGATGCGGCCCATTTTCGAATATATGGATGTAAAAAGAACAGTAACTCTAACTTTGAGATACGTTCGTACTACCTTTCCTCATTTTAGAAATGTATTTGTTTTTATATTTATTTTGTCAAAAACTAAAAATGTTTACATTTTAGCTTTTCATATTTTTTTTGATGCAAGAATAACGAAAAAACAAAAAAAAAACTTATTATTTTTGTAAAAAAATACATTTCTAGAATGTGAAAAGGTAGTAAAATCATTAATCATATCCCAAAGTTATAGTGACTGTTCTTTTTACACCCGTTATACTCTCTATCGCCTTTCCCGACACCCACGGAAAAGATGATTTATGGGAAAGTGCTATTCTTTCACTGGCACCACACAGACAACAGATTACATTTTAAAAAGTAAAATCTATGACCTATTAGTAATTAGTGTGGCATACACCTATCTGTTATAGTACGTCCGAGATAAGTTTAACCTAAAACGTAAACAAAGCCGTCTATGACACAGCCATACATTAGTCAGTGATGCCAATTGGCCAATATTGATACAATGGCTTATATTTTACAATCGGCAGTGTCAAAATTGCGTATTTTTTCTGTGAAAGATTTTCATTTGATGTTTAAACATATTAATTATTGTATAATTGTAATAAAATGTATTGGATAATGAAGTATGATCCTTTACTATACATGTGAAAGTGTTGATAAGTGTGCACAATAAGGGAAAATTTCAATGTTTTCGGTTTGTTTACCTTTAGGTTAAATTTATCAGGGACGAACTATACATACGGATAATAGTGATTCCTTGTCATATAAAAATGCTCAATGATTGATGACTCAACACCGTCAAAGATAATGATTGTTCAACAGTGACATAATATAAATTATTCCATGGAATGAAGGTCACTCACTCGCTACTATTATAAGTGCTTCCTTGTTATGTGTCCGCCTTATAGACTTACAAATATATTATACTACCTTTTGCCCGCGTGGAGTAAAGTATCATACATATACGTAATACAGTATGTTACTTGTCATACCTCCAAAAATGTGTACAAAGTTTCATGGTGATCTGTTTAGTAGTTTTCGTGTGTTAGCGCAAGGAACATAATATTAGGGATTTAAGTAAAGTAGAAGGTTATACATGATTATACTATAAAGTATATCATGTACTAGCTGTGCCCGCGACTTCGTTCGCTTTTTGAGTGACTGAAACCGTTTATGATGCGCACGCAACGAACGTCCCCATATGTGAATAATTTTTCCCGTTTTTGCAACATTTCTCACTGATGCTTCGCTTCTATTGGTCGCAGCGTAATGTTATATAGCCTAAAGCATTCCTCTATAAATGGACTATCCAACAAAAAATATTTTTTTAAATCGGTAGTTCCTGAGATTAGCGCGTTTAAACAAACAAACAAACAAACTCTTCCGCTTTATAATATTAGTATAGATTAGTAAAGATAACTTTTTATTGTGTATGCAGCATGTAGTCTTAATATTTTTCATTTAATTCCTTTTTTAAAAACAATTTATTATAAAAACGGGATCCAGTAATAATTACTGAGACTCCGCTGTTCCTCTGTTCGTAGGTACTACTTATACCTAGTTTGTAATAGACAAAATCACCAATTATATATTTCTGTTTCTGCTTTAATAACAAATACTTATCTTATATATAAACATGAATTGCTGTTCGTTAGTCTCGCTAAAACTCGAGAACGGCTGAACCGATTCGGCTATTTTTAGTCTTGAAATATTCGTGGAAATCCAGGGAAGGTTTAAACGGTTTGTATGCTCAACGAAGTGGGTACGGGACAGCTAGTTAATTATACATTATTCGGCCGGAGATGGCGTACGATACGATCGATCTCTTTGATACAAGGCCCTGGGCCCTGGAGCCTTCATCTCCAAACTGATTTGATTTTGATTTAGATACGATCATGCCGCGCACTTCCTAATAAATTGACATTTGCTTATTTTGATTCTCAGTCCATTGATATGGTCGGGAGTACAAAAAGTTACGATCTAACAATTTTCTTTATCCTGATTAGTTTCAAAGTAATTCACCAAATAAAATACGAAAAACCACTGATATCGAACGGATTCGGTTCTCGATTGTCGGGAGTTGGCCCGCTGATTCAAGATGCCATCGCGATGCTATTATCACTTTCGAAATTCGAAATTAAAATGTATGGGATTGGCATAAGCTTCGCTAAGCGAAATACGAGTTTGTTTATCATTTAGCCAACGCTATGTGAAATTGTATACATTTTTTTCGAAATTCTTATGTTATAAGGGCATCTTGAATAATGGCCCGGTACTTAATTTAGGTGCTACGGTGGAACAAACATACATTATTACATAGACTACCAAAATCGTTACCCTTCCTTTTGACTTTTGGCAATAGTCGGATAAAAACAATAATAAATAATATTAAGTGGGGCATATAGATAAAACAAACGTGTTTTTTGTGAAATGTTGATTGAACCTTTCGAGTCCGACTCGCGCTTGCCCGGTTTTTATAGAAGATCTAAGTAGTTGTTACAACAAATTACAACATTTTATAATTATTAACTACATATTACATATTTGAAACGTTATTGTGTCCAACTAAATTAAATCATTTGATATTATATAAAATGGCCGAATTTATAATGTTTAAACAGATTGCACATGTTAATGAATCTGTAGACCAAATAGTAACGTAATAACACATTTTTCCACCTGGGGCCTTGCTCTCCAAACTGCTTCGATTTTGATTCAGATTCGATCGTGCAGCGTACTCTCGAATAAATGAACGTTTATTTATTTTGATTCTGAGTCGATTAATTTTTCATTTTCATTTTCATTAATGTGGTCGGGAGTACAACAGTTACGATCTAAAGATTTCTTTATCCTGGTTAGTTTCAAAGTAATCAATCATATAATACCTATACCAAAAGCCGTTGAGATCGAACTGATTCGAATCTCGAAAGTGTCGGGAGTAAGCATGCTGGTTAGTTTCAAAATAATCAATCAAATAAAATACCAAAAGCCGTTGAGATCGAACTGATTCGATTGTCGATTGTGTCGAGAATAAGACTGCTGGCTTTGAACTTGAATCAACATTATTAGCGTATCTTGCTACGGAAATTTTGAAACAAGCGCACGCTACGCTAACGTGTAGCGTGCGCTTGTTTTGACGCGCAAAACTTCCATTGTTTTCGTAATGAATTATAATGAATGTGTTTTGCATTTGTAACATTTGAAATGTGTGCGATGAATAAAGTAGTTCATAAATAATTAATAAAGATGGTGAATCCAAAGTAGATTTTACATTACTCTTCGAATACCGCTAGGAATGAAGTAATAGTCATTCCACGCCAATTTTTTTATATTTGCTACTAATTTAGATATTTCATAAACATTACAGTACTAGCTAGTAAGTATTTTTACATGAAAATTGATAACACGTTAGTTCCAGCTTCAAATTATGTATCTATAACTAAAGTACAGCGATTGCTGTCATAGGTAACTTTTTTACTGTAGATATATTACTAAAATCGACCGTAAGATTGTGTCTATCAATACTTTTCTTATAGTCTCTAAAAGGTATAACATAAAGGAGTGAATGAGTGATACTTTAGGGTATGTGCACCCTATGTAGAGTTTACTGTGAAATTACGAGTTGCCCAAAGAAAAATTAAAAAAGTAACTTTTGGTATTTTATTTGTTGGATTACATTGAAACTAAAAAGAATAAAGATAGCCGTTAGATTGTAACTTTTTCTACTCCCGACCATAACAATCGACTGAGAATCAAAATAAACAAACGTCAATTTATTAAGAAGTACGCGGCACGATCGAATCTGAATCAGTTTGGAGAGTAATGCCCCAGAATAGCTTATCTCAAATGTTAGGCGATCGACAATTTGATGAGATTTTCAGAAACTATGGGATATTTTTAAATATAGGTATGATAAAAAGAGCACCTATCTAGATTAAATTGGAGGAATATCTCTCAAGGACAAACAAAATTGCGTCTGCAATATCACATAATTTCTAAAGTCATAAATATTTAGTACAACAGTCTGCGTAATATTCCACGAAATGGCGCATCCAGTAATTCAATCTTGTTGCAGGAGCTTTACTGTGTAAGGAGTGACTTGGGCAATTTGCTCAAGGCCCTGGGACGCTTGGACGAGGCAAAGGTAAACAATTTTGCTCCCCGCTTTCTGGTTTGCTACGGGGCTAACAGGATTCATTTATTGTTGGCTTTGACTTGCATCCGATTGGAGTACTCTCTATTCTGCCAGCGTAATGCAATTGCGTAAATCCTTTGGCGTAAACTCCTAATGGTTTCAACATGGTCTATAACTCCGGTTGGATGTTTAAACCATTAATAGACAAGGTAGAAACGGGCTGTTTTCTGTCTTGTTCGAATGTCACAGAATATGCTGGTTGAATGTTTTGTGGCTGTCGTTAAGCGTAACTTATTTCAATCTTCCGCACAATGTTCTAATCGACACGGAGTGCGGATGTATGCGGACGTTACACGGAAATAAATATTGCGGAACGCGGAATTTTATGCGGCATAAACATTGTGCGAAAGATTATCTGTCCGAATGGAGAGTATTCTATCACACGAGTAACACCCCACAACCGATCCTGTTAGCCCTACGATTAATTAGTTACAATTCTTGCGCTTGTAGTATCTTAACACAATCGAGGATCGGTCGTAGTATCACTAGTGGTATGATGTAGTATATTTTGTTTTCATCGATACCATGACTCGCCGAACCGCGAGCGAGCCGATCCTCACATATGATTTGCAATGTATTAGTATCGATCGGCCGAACTAGTTTGACTCAAAATCAACTAATTCTGTTATATTTTCACAAGGTGTTGACTGGTTAGACAGTAGGTGTGAGCGGTGCTGTAAGGGTATTGGTACCGCCTTGCCGTGACGACATCATTACACGCAGGTAATGTGTATGCAGGTTTGCAAGATTATGAACAGGTTTATTGGACAACGCGAGCACTTTTTTTCATTGTCGTGACCATTCCACCATCGGCTAGGAAGTGGAAGCGTACGGTTAAAGTTTTTTCGGAATTTGGATCTCAGTTTTGTTGTAATAGGGACGTTTGCATTTCCTGCTGATGTTTGTCGCTTTCGGCGTAGTGTCGACTCGTAGGGAGCAATATGCGTACACTTTCTCTTGTAATTTGTTTGGTGTCTGGTCGTCGCTTTTTATGTGCGACCAAACTCCACGCAAGGCGTTCGTGCAATGTTTTTGGCGTAAATGCATCTCAGTCATCAGTGTAAAATAAATTTCGGTTCCGTATCTAACACGTGCCCTTTTGTGTGTGTAGGCTTGTTATTTGAAGGCTATCGAAACGAGGCCTGACTTTGCAGTGGCATGGAGTAATTTAGGATGCGTGTTTAACGCGCAAAGTGAAATCTGGTTGGCAATCCATCACTTTGAGAAGGCCGTGGCTTTGGATCCCAATTTCTTGGACGCTTACATCAATTTGGGCAATGTACTCAAGGAAGCCAGGATTTTTGATAGGTAAAGTATATTTTACAATCTGAATATTACGTCTTTCAAAATTAGATAAAATAGATGCGTTATCGTATAAAAATCCTTATTACTAGTGCAGCCGTACAATTCATGATATTTTCGAATGTAAATAATTATTACACTACTTATTTGTAAGTCGAATTTCTCACAAAAATAATGTTTCCTCTAGAGCGGTGGCGGCGTATTTACGAGCACTGAACCTATCACCCAACAACGCCGTAGTTCACGGCAACTTAGCGTGCGTGTACTACGAACAAGGCCTAATCGACTTGGCTATAGACACGTACAGGCGGGCCATCGAACTCCAACCCAACTTCCCCGACGCGTATTGTAATCTAGCGAACGCGTTAAAGGAAAAAGGCCAGGTCGCCGACGCAGAGGAATGCTATAATACGGCTCTAAGACTGTGCCCCTCGCATGCCGATTCGCTCAACAATCTCGCCAATATCAAACGCGAGCAGGGCTATATTGAGGAGGCTACGCGTCTCTATTTGAAGGCGCTGGAAGTATTCCCGGAGTTTGCAGCGGCGCATAGCAATTTGGCGTCCGTCCTACAGCAGCAGGGCAAGCTCAATGAAGCGCTCATGCATTACAAGGAGGCGATCCGCATTCAGCCTACTTTTGCTGATGCGTACAGTAACATGGGAAATACATTGAAGGAGATGCAGGACGTAGCCGGAGCGTTGCAGTGCTACACACGAGCGATCCAAATAAACCCGGCGTTCGCTGACGCCCACAGCAATCTGGCCAGCATTCACAAGGATTCAGGGAATATTCCGGAAGCTATACAATCGTATAGAACCGCTCTCAAACTTAAGCCAGACTTCCCAGATGCGTATTGCAATCTAGCGCACTGCCTGCAAATTGTCTGCGATTGGACGGACTATGAGGCGAGAATGAAGAAGCTGGTTAGTATCGTAGCCGAGCAGTTGGAGAAGAATAGGCTGCCGTCTGTCCATCCCCACCATTCTATGCTGTATCCCCTGACGCACGAGTATAGGAAGGCCATTGCGGCGCGCCACGCGAATCTCTGCTTGGAGAAAGTTCAAGTACTTCACAAACCTCTGTACAAGTTCCCGCGTGATCTGAACGGCCGACTTCGCATTGGCTACGTCAGCAGCGACTTCGGAAACCATCCCACGTCCCATTTGATGCAGTCCGTTCCTGGACTACACGACCACAGCAAAGTAGAGATCTTCTGCTACGCTCTTAGTCCAGACGATGGCACCACTTTCCGTTCCAAAATCGCGAGAGAAGCGGAACATTTCGTCGACCTTTCTCAAATACCATGCAACGGTAAAGCGGCCGATAAGATCTATTCCGATGGAATTCACATTCTGGTTAACATGAATGGGTATACTAAAGGCGCTAGGAACGAAATATTTGCGCTGAGACCCGCTCCCGTTCAAGTGATGTGGTTGGGTTACCCCGGCACTAGTGGTGCGAGTTACATGGACTATTTGGTTACTGACGCCGTAACTTCACCATTGGAACTCGCCAGTCAATACAGCGAGAAGCTGGCGTACATGCCGCATACGTACTTCGTCGGAGACCACAAGCAAATGTTCCCACATCTTCAGGAAAGATTAATTCTGAGCGACAAAATCAAGTCGCACAACAATTTGAGCAGCCTTGCCGATAATGTGGCGGTCATAAATGCCACCGATTTGTCGCCCCTGGTCGAGAACACTGATATTAAAGAGATTAAGGAGATCGTCAGGGCCGCTAGACCGGTGGAAATTTCGCTCAAGGTTGCAGAGTTACCGACCACCACACCTATCGAAACCATGATTGCATCGGGTCAAGTACAGGTATGTTTATTAATTTACTTTATGTATCCTTCAAATTATATTTAATAATTGAAGACATTAATGATTGAAGGTGATATGTCGAAATAAAAATATTTCAAGAAAATTGAGTTCAAACTTGCACTTTAAAATTTTAGAATGTGTCATAACGCTTTCTATAATGACATCAAAATTTTCTCGAAATCAGAATTTTGCGACATATCACCTTCATCCATTCATGTCTTCAATTATTAATTAAACCCACAATCTCAAGAAAACCCAAACAGTTAAAAGTATTATTCATTTATATTAATTTATTAATATATTAATTTTAAAAGTAATATAAATATTCATTTATATTACTTTTACATTCCTCATAATATTCAATTATTGTCGCCCAGGGAGTAACAAACCCAAAAACTTTATTTCATCAACTTTATATTCAATTTATTCATTGAGCGTGCCCACTAAAAATTCCCAGACAGCTGCTATGTTTTCACAAATTACTTTACGTAAAGTTTAAAGGTTCGAACATTAATCATTGTAATATTCTCAACAAAATCCCAACTATCATTCGCCTAACTTAATTGATATTAATTGCAGACATCGGTGAACGGGGTGATTCTACAAAATGGATTGGCGACGACACAAACCAACAACAAGGCGGCTACAGGAGAGGAGGTAATATTTATGTGATTTAAACTATTTAAAAAAATGACTGATAATTTTATGTATGGGCAAAAAAAATATATCTGTGTGATTTTATGAGATCTATATTAGGTGATGCATTTGATTATTTAATGATCAACCATTGTATAGTAGGACATCAACTAAAAATAATGAAATACGATTTTGTTACTCATATTACAGTAGAGTTCATAATTCTATTAACAATTCTCATTGAGTGCTTAATTTGCATTTATTTGTTATTCCTAGAATTCTAAATTTTTTGTCTGATTGTAATTTTTACTCTTTAGCTGTAGTCGTTTATAGTAATATAAAGTTGTTAGGAATCATTTACGACATTTTGGCCATACCATACCATACTTATGTGAAGACGTTAGACACAGGCACATGAAAAAATCTAAAATAGGGGTGTGCCTGAAATATGTATTAAGTTGTAGCAGAAACAAGAACTGTACTCTCGATTTTATATTTCGTCCTTATCATAGCCTACCATCCCATACAATCTATATTAGAGATGAAACGGATAGTAGTTTGGCCGGATACCGGATACCGGATATTCGGCAAGCTACTAGGCCGGAGCGCCGGATATCCGGCTGCCGGATATCCGGCCTTTTTGATAATATACAGTGTGTAAAAAGAGCAACTATAACTTTGAGACACGATTATACTACCTTTCCTCATTTAGGAAATGTATTATTATTATTTTTTTTGTGAAAAACTAAAAAATTTTTTTTTTACTTTTCACCATTTCTTATTTTTTTGTCGCAAAAATTACAATGAAGCAAAAAAATTTTTTTTTTTGAAATTTTGTAAAAAAAACATTTCTAGAATGAGAAAAGGTAGTATAATCATATCCCAAAGTTATGGTGACTGCTCTTTTTACACCCTTTATAATAATAAGTTTGATTTGAATATTGGCGCGGTGAACGAGATCGGAAATATTCAGGCGCACTCGGGTCGCACGTAACCGGAGATCGGGTCGACTCGGGGGCTTATCGCGTAAAATTTGGTATTTATTCATCACAATTTGGCACTTCTTAATAAAACAAACATTTTTGATGTGCTATTATAAAAATAAACGGTGTCCACAACCTATTGGAGTATGATTTGCCTTTATAAAATAATAAGATTTTTTAAAATTTTACTATCCGGTATCCGGCCGGATACTGTATTACTATCCGGTATCCGGCCGGATAGTGAAAACAAGGCCGGATAGGCCGGATACCGGATAGTTACCGGATATCCGTTACATCTCTAATCTATATTTAATACAAAAAAAATGCAATAGATGTCACTACTATTAATGTTTGTAAATTATAAAATGTAAATATGCCGAATTAAGTACAAATATTGACATTATAATAAAGATAAGCATATTTTTTAAGCATAACATTACATTAAGCTAAATTCAACTCCTTAATTAAGAAGAAGATACGAAACGAAATAAGTAATTAGTATTTTCTAATAGAGGTGCTAGATGGCAGTTTCCGGAATGTGCCTGGATATCGAAGGAAACAAAAATAGCCAGTCGAATTGCCAGTATTAGGGTGATATCATTTTCTAGGACTACGTCGTGTCTCTGTTATATATCTACTTTGTGGTCCCTATGAAAGAAATTTTAAAATACGTATTCACGTTAAAAGGTTGCATTGCACAGCTTACTTATCCGATTACTTACTCCTCAGGTGCCATCGTCCATCGTGATCACGACCCGGCAACAGTACGGGCTGCCGGACGACGCGGTGGTGTACTGCAACTTCAACCAGCTGTACAAGATCGACCCGCTGACCCTGCACATGTGGGTGCACATACTGAAGCACGTGCCCAACAGTGTGATATGGTTGCTGAGGTTCCCGGCCGTCGGTGAACCCAATCTGCAGTCGACTGCGCAGCAATTGGGTGAGTTTTATAAAGCTAAGTCCCGATTTCCTGTACGCTATTAACCTAACCTAATCCGAAATAAAAGTTTTGCTACTATAAAAAGGACCCCAAAATTTTATATCCGTTACCAAAATTATCCGAAAAAATTTAATATATAATATAACACTAACATGCGTTGGTGAAATCGGGACTATCCCCCGGTTTCCCGTACGCTATCCCGGGGTTATTCAATGATCGACTAACATTGCATTCAATTCAACCCATATTGAACGCTGATTCGTAGAATATTATCAGACAGAAAAGAACGGACATATATTTTATAATTACATCACGCTTGCACTTGCAAGATTTGTTAAAATTCCACAGATAAAGTTAATTCACCAAAGACACCGCTAATCGGTGTCTTTGGTGAATTTTTTTTAATTGAAAATTGACATACGATTTGAATCAGCGAGCGAATGCCATGTTAGTTGATCATTGATTAAATAGCGTACGGGAAACCGGGGGATAGTCCCGCACCTTTCATTTCACCAACGCATGTTAGTGTTATATATATATTAAACTTTTTCGGATAATTTTGGTAACGGATATAAAATTTTGGGGTCCTTTTTATAGTAGCAAAACTTTTATTCCAGATTAGGTTACGGTTACGGATAATATTTTATACCGGATATCCGATAGTTTCGGTTACGGTTACGGAGCTCACTAACATCCCTGCTATAGACACATTTAATACCAGACGTATTACTTTAGCAAGTTCATGGTATCACTCCGTATAAGAGGAATTTTTGTATTCAACTCATTATAATTCCAGGTCTGCCGCCCGGCCGCATAATATTCTCCAACGTCGCCGCAAAGGAGGAGCACGTGCGGCGAGGACAGCTGGCCGACGTGTGTCTCGACACGCCCCTGTGCAACGGCCACACCACCAGCATGGACATACTGTGGACCGGCACGCCCGTCGTCACGCTGCCCGGCGAGACGCTCGCGTCACGGTAAGTGTCACAAAGTCACGGGAAGTGTCACAAAGTCACGGCAAGTGTCACAAAGTCACGGCAAGTGCCACAAAGCCACGGCAAGTGTCGCAAAGTCACAGCAAGTATCACAAAGTCATGGCAAGTTTCACAAAGTCACGGCAGGTGTCAGAAAGTCTCATGAAGTGTCACAAAGTAACGACAATTGTCACAAAGTCACAGGAAGTGCCATAAAGTCACGGGGAATATCACAAAATCACGATAACTGTCACAATATCGTGAGTAATATCACAATGTTGTCCTAGAGAAGCAGACTTCGTTTCGTTAATGGAACCCTGGGTCGTACATTTTAACATCCTACAATTATTTTATTTGCCTAATAAATCCGGATGT
This sequence comes from Celastrina argiolus, assembly GCA_905187575.2. NCBI lineage: Eukaryota > Metazoa > Arthropoda > Insecta > Lepidoptera > Lycaenidae > Celastrina > Celastrina argiolus. The sequence goes on from LR994589.1 coordinate 12,956,217, forward strand.
ATTGAATGTGAAATCATTGTATTTACTTATTTTTTCGTTATTTACAGTGTGGCCGCGTCTCAACTGAACACCCTAGGATGTCCAGAGCTAATCGCGAGGACGCGACAGGAGTATCAAGACATTGCAGTCAGACTGGGAACGGATAGGGAATAGTAAGTTATATTATATAAGCGTCAGTTGTGATTGTTTTGTGACATAACGCGGCCTTTTAAATATAACTATTTAAAAATATAGTTTATTTGCTACCCAAGAAGATAAACGGTTCTTTGCAAGAGTTCTAATTTTGAACATCGAGCTGAAAAACCATAGTGTGGTTTCCTACACAGTGGTATTTGTTATTGTTTTTTGCCAAGAACGTCATTCAAAGCTGTATTACGGTCACTTATGACAGTTAGTGGTAAAGCAATTTTAGGAAACTTGAGCTGACTCTAAAGACCACTGTTAACTGAGTAAAAATGTTTCAAACATAACATTCTGACTAATATTTCCACATACATCCAAAACATACACAGTTTCTCGTCATATTAATATTTTCTCTGCTGATTAAGATATCAATCCAGATATCTGCTAAATAAAGATTTTCCCAAGCTGCAAACAAATCGGAGAAGCCAATAATATCATTGAAAGTTTCTTTTTTTTTACACATAAACGTGAGATTCTGTTATTCTGGTGTATAAAATTTTATTTATAATTCATTGATAACTTTCGCTGTTAAATCTCTTGTGATTTTAATAAATGCATAATGGGTAAAACTTCAAATAGCGCGCAGTGGTCTTTAAAGAAGCAATCTTTCATTAATTCATCTTTTTCAGTTTAAAATAACCTCGCCAAATGATTTTTTAAAATATTACTTTTGGTGTATACCACAACGAAGTCTTTATTATCTAGCTGGCATCGCGCTACCGTGTTATCAACGACCACTGTAGCGCAGTGGTTGAGCACATCAGTGCTCAAGCTGCAGCTCGCGGTTCGAATCTCACCGAAGGAACAAAAAGTTTTCTTTGTTTCTGGGCTATGGATGAGTATTAAATATGTGTATTGTGTATAGTATAAAAGACAAAAGTATTAAATAATTCCGTCGTCTGGTCTCCGTAACACAAGTTCTTCTGATACTTAGCACAGGGCAGTATCAGATACAATCAATAGTATAAAATTTTTACCACTACACTACAAAACTGTGTCTCTTTATTTGCAGTCTCAGAGGGATTCGCGCCAAGGTGTGGGCGGCGCGCACTGAAAGTCCGCTGTTCGACTGCAAAGCGTACGCCACTGGGCTTGAAATGCTGTACAACCGTATGTGGTCTCGCCACGCGCGCAACGAGCGGCCGGACCACATACAGGCGATTGACCAGTAGACGAGCAGACTGGCAAAAGACCAGAGAAGAGGCAATAGACCAGTAGACAAACAAGACGGACTACGGAAGTAGTTGGACAGTGAACTATGGTTATATCAGCATCGATTAGTAAACAGGAATAGAGCCTGAAGACGGTAGATGGACAGTTATAGAATGAAATGTTCTTTCGCTGTCTTAGCCACATTGTTAGTCACCCTACATTCATTTTGTGTATACGACAAATAAAATATGGTTTGTGGCTTATTTTGCCATGCTGACATCTATCGATACACAAAAATAAAACATATAATAAAACACAAAAATACTTAGGTGCTGCTATTATTATAGTTTTGGTCAGTTTGCTCATTGAAGAAAATAGTGAGTTTTGGACACCAGTGCGCACACACAGTGACATACATTGAGACTGAGTTGTGCTTGTGTGTGTTGAGTGTTAATGTTATTTATGTAGGCATCGCTTGGTTATCCATATAGTTGACGATTAATTAAATCTCTACTCTGTAGGACAAACATCAGTATTTAATACTAATGGTATTGAAACTAAATATTGTTTTGACAAAAAGTATCTAAAATAGAAAGGCTATATTTTATCATTCAATAATTATTCTTAGTTTTAGGTATGTATTTTGATCCCTGAACCGTTTTTTGTCAGTTGCCATTAAGTTGCAAATGAGTCAGTAAGTTGAAATAAATTATATCATTGTTCTCGCGTTAAATCTTTGTGAATCTTATAGTGCTAATCTGTTGATAATCTAGCTACAGCAGCATAATGTGTGGCAAATGTGATTATAATTGATATAATGCATTTATGATTGACATTATGAAGAGATCACTGTATGACTAAACATGGAACACCTTGAAGGCAATGTGTGAGTCAAAATTGTTTGCAAATAAAATTCTTGACCACTTGTGTATGCGAGTGATTTATAATCTCCTGCAATGCGTTGTCTGATAAAACTATTTTCTTTAATTCAGTTGAAAGCTATGTAATGTAAATGAACTATAACAATGTTCCTTGAAATGCAGTATGACAAAATAGTTTCGAATAGAATGATTTAAAAACTGATTTTAAATTACTACTTAAAATATATAATATGTATACAATTTACTATGTGTTGTGGTATCAATTTTATGATAGATTTTCATGAGTTAGTTCCTCTACTCGAAATAAACTAGCTATAGGTATGATTGTGTGAAAGGGACATCGAATTTAACTTTACAAAGATTATTTTGATTACGTGAGTAAATGGACTTGTAAATATGTAAGAGTGGTTGATACAATAGTGCTGTTTTAAATAGCTCCTTTTAACATGCTTAGTGTGACCACCATGGAATGTGTTGTCTATGCTCCGTTCCTTAATTTTTGTATTGTTTGTTTTTAAATATTATTGTGATCTAAATATAAAAAAGATCAATATGAGCAGATATAACGCTTCCAATGTCACGTATTCACCGGATAATAAAAAACAATGTAAAATTAATTTAGTCGATTTTTTTGTTTACCTGTAAATCACGTTAAATCGGAACATAGTTTTAGACAAGATTAGAAGTACTGATTACAGGGACAAATATACCGAGTTCCTTTATATACTTATTTTGTCTATTAAACCATTTCTATGGTGATCATACTAAGCGTGGGTGTTTACTGAAGAAATTAAACCTACTAATGTATTTACAATAGATTATCTTGAAAACACCATATTGTAATAGTTCTTATTCCCTTTTAATAACCTTTTGTGTTATTTGCTACTATTTTTCGTATATTTCAGATATCTTACTATTAATTATTAACAACTTATCTTAGAACAAAAATTTTAACGCGTATTTTGCCAAAGTTATTTGACTATTGTTTATTTTTTAAGCCTCACTTGGGCAAAATGCGTATTGCCTCAAATACATCAGTGTTGTAAAAAAATATTTTGAGGAAACATGGTTAAAAAATAGTAATAGATGTAATATTTATGTATTTATATATTACAATTATTGTAAAGACTTGAATTTTCGCTTATAGTTGAATGTAGAATATTATGCAAAATGTTTGTGTTCTGAATTCTAGTAAGCCCATATTATTCGTAATTTTTGGGGATATATTTTTAATCTTTAATTTTTTGGTAATTTAAGACTTACAATGTGTATGAAATGTAAACTTCTGTTTTAATTTGAGAGAAAAATCAGTCATAACTAGCTAAAATTTAACGTCCTTTTTATTTCAATGTTCGTTTAAAACTTGCGAGTAACTGTCATATTCATGTGGAATTACGACCGAATATTGCCCCCTGATTACGAAACCGTGGTTTTGCAATTTCTGGAAATCGACTGTCATTTTGACGTTTGAACTTTTAACATTTAAATCGTGTTTTTAAAAAAAGGTCAAACGTCCAAATGGCAGCCAATGTTCATCGAAGGAAGGCCACTAAATCCGTCAGAGTGGATTTAGTGGCCTTCCTTCTTGGCAACTCACTGAGGCCGCCATAAACAAAAGAAGAAGGCCATCAAGGTTATGTAATCAGGGACTGAAATAATAATATGTTAGAGGATAGTTAAAGAGCTCTTGTCGGATCATGTACTTGTCGTTGCGCCGAGCTGTAATAGGTATCTCAAAATTAGTGTATCAGTATCCGGCCGGTTAAGGTAGCTTTCGAATCTTCATAGATCCGAAGGGCTACATTGAAAGTCATATTTGTTCATTTATGAAAATATTAAAAATGTGATATTAGCGAGCGGTTAATTTAAATATAAGCTACTGTAGGCTCCTATACCACAACAATATACTTTGCGTTTTTTAGTTTAAATGTAAATAGTTTTAATGTAAGATATATATTGTTGAATAATATTTATGAATTGAAATTTTTGTTTTATTGGATTCCTAAATTGTACGAGTCATTTTAACTTCGTGTACGCCAATTTTCCAGTGATTTTGTCGCAGCTTGTTTCATTATACAAACTTACTTAGAATTTGTGCGGCGCACTCACGGAATAAATATAAAGGCTATAAAATTAATGAGTGATAATATTTTAGGGTGTGTATGGCTCCGTATATATAGAGTTTACTGTGAAAGTATCAGTGCTGAAAGAGGTACTTCTTTTTAATTATTGTATGGGAAAATTTATGATGTTGGGACTTTTCTTATACAAACATGAAAGTCAAAAAAAAAGTCTTTCAGCGATGGGTATGGGGTACCTACCCTTAGTAAAATCTACGAATTTAATTATAGCTGCTGTCCATACTGATCTTTGTTTACATTTTATTCGGAAGGGAGTATACCATTATCGTAAAAATCTTATCAGTAAGAATATGAGGGGTGGGATCCCGCTAGCCTATAACAGGTGGGATCTCATTCGTAAACTTTGCTAAAATGGTGGCCTATAAAACACTGAAACAAATGAAATCGAAAAATGGCTGCATTAATATTTAAGGCCAGTTTCATAATGGTCGATCGGGAATTATTGTCAAGTTAATCGAAAGCAATATTTTGATTGATCACGTATTGATCTTTTTTATTGATTATTTACATCAATACATAGATATATAATGGGGAGATTATATATCTATGTATTGATGTAAATAAAAACTTATCATGCCCGATTTGTGGGGACTAATGGCTTAAAAAGTGATATATAACGCTTTTGGAAGGTTCTATAAGTTAATTAGTGATCTTTGATTTTGTGATGGAATCGGAAAAAAAGACACAAAAACGTGACACAGCTACGTGAAAATACCGGCCAAGTGCGTGCGATATTTATTTTGTTTTTTTTTAAATATTTGTTGATAAAGCGGCCACAGAAATACGTTTATGTAAATTACCTAGGTATCAAATCAAAAAATCAATTAGGTACTACAAATATCACGGTTAATGTGTTACAGCCTGTTAACAGACGGACGGATAGCGGCCCTAAAAACGAAAAGATTGTAAACCAAATTCGGTACACAAGTATTTGGATTGAAGCAGACTAATTGCAATTTTATAACATTTTATTGCTGCAGCACTTGAGAGTTTCAAGTGCGCAGTTCGATTGCTTCTGGTTAAAATATCGAGATTTGAGAGGGTCTTGTGGCCTAGTTTGGTGAAATATTCTAAAAATATGCCCAACTCATTTGATAGTTTAACTTGAACATTTAGCATTTTCAATGGCTATTTAAATATTGTAACTATGGACGAGCTAATGTAGGTAGGTTACCTATAAATGATGTTATTACTAACCTACACACCACAGGTAGGTTAGGTTAGTTACATTTAGAAAGCAAATATTATTATAGAACTAGCTGTGCCCGCGACTCCGTACGCGTGGAAAAGTAATTTAGAGCAGTGTTATAATAATAATATATATAAATCTGTTTTAAAAATATTTTTAGTTATAAAAACTGTCGTCGAGGTATTTAAAAAACTACTTTATGTTGACAATTCCTACTACCAGCTTGACAAACGACCGTGTACAATTACTATAATGCGAACGGGGCTACTTGATAGTACGCTCACATACACGACAAACATCTAGTAGCGCCGCAGCGACTGCAGACGATGATCGTTTCCACGCCGACGCTGCTGGTGTGGCGACAATGCGCCGCAAAATTTTGCGGTCTTTTAGCCTTTAGGTGCGTAAGTCCGACTCGGTCCGACGGTTTTTTATTTATTAATAACCAAACATGTAGGTACTGATTATAAATCACTTCACTGTTAAAGTACTGATTTTATACAGAAAAGTAGCAAAATATAGAAAGTCCCAAAAGAAAGAAAACAAACCTAAGTTGTACCTAACATAAAAACCATTCGGTCCATAATAAAAACTAAGAAATAAAAATATCAAGAAAAACATAAATCTAACTTATATTGACATAACTTTTTTAGATTAACTGTAAACACAATACTTATGTTAATCAAAATTCTATATATTATGCAGTTATCGAATACATAATTTGGACAAAGAAGACTATAAAAATGTACAGTAATAGTAGGCTGTAGTATGAATTTTAACGGACGGAATGAGAACTATAATATACAATGCAAAATAATATTATACATTGCTAATGATGCACGCTGAGTATAACTCTCGGATAACGTATTGTATAAATGTAGGTACCTACTCAACTTTGCTATAATTGTATTAAAAGTACGGCATTTGGCGTATAGATGTCGCTATTATGGTCTGCTCTGCATCGCGCTATCGCTTGTAAGATAGATTTGTATAAGAGAATACTCTATTATGATATTTGGCAAAAAAACCCATAATAATCTGTTAACACATATCCAGGACAGGCCGCAAAAGGCTAGAATTTCAAAAGGTATCTCGATTGGAATCGAGTTGTATCAACAGTTTTCCCCTGTAACACAGTTTAATAACTATCAAGATGTTTTTTAACGTATATATTATAAAATAGAAAAAACAAAAAAAAAGAGCAATATACATATTTATGAAATCTTAAAACTGTTTTTAAAATTCCGTACCTCAAAAGGAAAAAACTAAACACATAATATAAGATCATTTCCATGTCCGTCTGTCTGTCAAGACCCTTTTACTCAGAAACGCGTGTAGGTATCAAGATGAAAATTATATAAAATACTCAGGATACCTACTGTTCCTTGAAGCAGTGAAAAAATCAGACGTCTTAGCCAATGCAACCAAAAGCAGTCGCTTAGGTATGTCGCTAAATTTCGTCATTTTCGACACTCGTAAGGGAATCAAAACCTAAAGGGTACTTCTCGTGAACTCAAAATCATAAAATTTGAAACCAAGCAACGTCTAAAACCATACGTTTTTAGTAACATTATATAGATAGTAAAAACTTAGTACCGTTTGTCATGAATGTGTATAATTGAAACTTTTATCAAATACTTAGGTCTCTAATATATTTAAGCTGTAACCAAATCAAAATTCTATGTCAATCAGGTTTGTATGGAGCTATCGGTGCGCAAGTCCAACTCGCACTTGGCCGGTTTTTATTTATTTACTTATTACTAACCTACGCTAACAAATATGTATACAGTACCTACTTATCACAAAGGACTTTACAGTAAAAGTACTAACTGATTTTATACAAATAACTTTCGTAATAAACTCAAGAAAAAAAATCTTAGATTGTCCCTACCTAGCAAGCCTAAAACTAACAAATAAAAGTCACCCCCGCGGCCCCGGTGCGTTTGCTGCGAATACAATTTGAAGCGGCGCGGCGCGGGCGGCGCGGCGCGCGGCTCTCGGACCCGGCGCGCGCTTCCTACAAACGTCCAGCAAAAACGACATGATCTTTTAAAATTGTCATAACTTTTTTATTTATGAACCGATTTACATAAAACAAACACTAAATGTTAAGTGAAGCTTGCCGCAATATATTAGTGAAAAGTACATCTTAATCGGATAAGCCGTTTCTGAGATTAGCGTGCACAAACCCACAGACAAACAGACAAACAGACAAACAGACAAACAGACAAACAGACAAAAATTTCAAAAATCATAGTTTTGGGTACTATTGCGTAAATAAAGGTCCCCTATCATATTTTTTTTCAAATATCTTCAATGTACAGACACGACTCCTCTACAGATTTATTATATGTATAGATATGTCTACCTCTCTCTCTCTCTCTGTCTCATCTGTTATGTTCTTTTGCGCTACTTATCACATTAAAGTTTAATGATTAAACCCGTGCGCGAGAAGCTGAAAATCGGGGAGTAGGTACCTACTTTGAAAACTTTTTCTCAATTCTCTCTTCTTCTGTCTTATTACAAAATGGCAAAAAAATTATCACAACCTTTTTTACGTTTAAAACTTTTTTTTAAATTACTTTAGAATAAGGCAAGACTCTCGTTTCAGTTTTTGTAAATATTTTTTTCAAACTAATGTTTTAAATATGATTTTAACGCTTTCCAGTCGGCGCTATACGCCTTTCTCAGCATACAAAAAGTCGTTCAATGTCATGCCGTTATACAAAGCCTTAAGGCGAGGAATAACCGCAACTAGCGCCACTCTTTTTAAAATAAATTTTACAACGACACAAAGATCTTATTAAAAAAAGTAATAAATAAAAGTAATAAAAATAAAATGGCCACTTTAGATATTACTTATGAGAGAAAATACAGTATAGGATTTAGAGCTGTGATTAAATGCCAATAAATTAGTTTAACTATTTACTTAAAGTTTGAACCGATTACTTTTTTGAATAAGATCTTTGTGTCGTTGTAAAATTTATTTTAAAAAGAGTGGCGCTAGTTCAATTAATTCCTCGCCTTAAGAGGAAACACCACGAAATTTTTTCCATACAAAAATAGGGGTCTACGGGATTCCTGTTTCCTCCTTGGATAATGCTGCTAGAGTAACAATTATTTTCCTGAATATTCATGGATATTGTTTGTACGTCCCAATTTTTTATTGTTTTTAAATAAATTAATTATTTAAAGAGATATGGACGTTCAAAAACCTAAAAAAATGGCCAGACTCTCCGCTATGTTTAAACAATCTAGGAAACAGATTTGACTACATTAAACAACAAAATAAAAAAATAGGAACCTAGCTCATTTCTTTTATTAGCTAATAAAGAAAAAAATATTTAAATCGGTTAAGTTTTGGAGGAGGAAACAGGAATCCCCTAAACGTCGATTTCTGGTACTTTTAATAGATAATTTCAGTCCAAGTTGCAGTTGTCTCTCTCAAGTGCCTTAGCTAGCCAGCGCCCAGCACTAGCGCGATAAAGACAACTGCAGCAAGAATTGAAATTACGTACCTATTAAAATTTAAAAGCACAAAAAATTTACGTTTGGGGGTCCCCTGTTTCCTACTCTAAAACTTAACCTGTTTCCTCCTAATACTAAGTAACACGCCTTGGAAGTTGAAGAGTGATGCAACGGCACAGTCTTACTAAAAACTCCGTTATTAGGCCGAGTAGGTGTTACGCCTCTGCCCGTTTTTTACGTAGTAGGTACGTACCTAAACTATTTAGTAATCTGCCATTTTCGAGTTTTACGCCATAAAAAAAACTAGACGACCGAAAAACTGAGAAAATAAACACTTCATTATGATTTCGTAATCATTCCCTAAGAATAAAAACATTTTGCATTAAAAATTACAATCTAAACGATATACCTATCCCGCGCGATCTTGTGAGTTACTGAAATATGATTGCACGCTCTACGCGCGCTACCAAGGCAGGAAGATAAATTGATAAAACAATTTACCACCAAAGTTGTGAATTACTTTTATCAAAAGTGACAAAACTCCAAGAATACGAACGCAGTATAAGTTACAACTCAGGTAGTCCCTAAGGGAAACCCTTAAAAAGAAAAATTGGAACAGTTGTAAGTAATTTTACCCAATGTATTTTTATTGTTTGCAATTTGCATTCCTTGAACTATTTCAGACGTTTTTCGTTAGGTAACTCTTAAGTCGTTCGACGTTTCGAACAGTTAGTACAAACTAAATTGGACTGTGTTCTAATTTACTTCGAATGAATTGGTAAAAGGCCGATCGACAGTTCATTTTCTTTACGCGAATGGACTAACTAATTTTATTATTATTAGAATCATTATCAAATATTATGTACTTCATAACAATAAACGTACTTTTCTTGTTGTTTAGGGTCCGGAAGTTGAAGAGTAAAAAATCAGTAAGGGTCCCGTTTCTAATAGGGTTCCGCGAAGTCTAATTATCTGTTCATTATCTGTGAAAGATAGAAGGTTAAAACTTTCACACATGATGTAAAATGTAGATTGTAGACCTGTTACCTACCAATGAAATAATAAACTATGTTACAAATCTCTTGTTTTATTGAATACTAGCTCACAGCTGTGCCCGCGACTTCGTTCGCGTGGTTGTCGGCAACACTATCGCGATTATCTTTTGTTATTATAAAAATAAATAATTCTTGTATACATAATATTATTTGAGTAACTTAAACCGTTTATTTAGCGCGCGCACGTAACTCCTCAAATGTGAATCATTTTCCCCGTTTTTGCAACATTTCTACGGCATGTTGTACTGCCTAAAGCCTTCCTCTATAAATGTAGGTACTATCCAACAAAAAAAGAATTTTCCAACTCGGACCAGTAGTTCCTAAGCTTAGCACGTTTAAACAAACAAACTCTTCCGCTTTATAATATTAGTATATATTATGTTACCGGAAATGTATAAAATCAAGGAATTGCATACAAATCCTAGGAAATGTGTACCATTCCGATACTATTTAGGAAATGTATAAAATATCGTTTTAAAAACTATTTAATGCGTAGATATCATAGGAAATGTATAAATTTCCTCGGAATTGTATATAATTCCAATATTCGTATTAGGAAATGTGTGAAGTAAATGCTTTCTATAATAAAACACGTTGTTAATAATATTTTTTATTATAGCACTAATTAAAACTTGTAAAATCAACTAAATATTAACTTTTAACGTATCACAAAATCAACTTATATTATATTTTATTCTTATAAAATCAAATTTTCATTTGGCAAGCAATACCCTCCCCTCGTCCCGCTGTCCCCGCGCACCCACCAATAACTTAAATGTTTTACATTTCCGATTGCTATTTAGGAAATGTATAGATTTCCTAGGAAATGTGTAATTATAATATAATTTATTTCACACATTTCCGTGCGATTTTAGGAATTACATACATTTCCTAGGAATTGTATACAATGACGGATTACATACATTTCCGTTAACATATATTATATAGATTAATGCTCATGCTAAACGCGCATGTTAATCTACGGGTGCGCTTATAAATTAAAACACTTAGTCCCGATTTCACCAACGCATGTTAGTGTTAACGCCATGTTAAATTACCATGCCTTTCATTCATTGATAGGAATTACGAGAGGAACAAGATTATATTTAACGAAGGTCTAACTTTAACATTGCTTGGTGAAACACGCCCATTATCTTCTCTTCTATATCTTATATATAAAAATGAATTGCTGTTCGTTAGTCTTGCTAAAACTCGAGAACGGCAGAACCGATTCGGCTATTTTTACCCGACTTCGGCGAAGCCAAAAGGATGGGTAATGATTTTGGCAGTCTATGTATGTATGTGTATGTATGTTCCCTCGTAGCGGCTAAACTACTGGTCCGATTTTGATGAATGTGGTGTCAATCGATTCGTATTAATGCCACGAGTAACATAGGCTATATAATTTTTTGAGAAATTTTGGACTTTGAAAATAATACCTCAAAAACTATCTCCAAAAAAAATTAAATTAAGATATTTGTCTCGTGTTTGGTATCAAAAGATAGGTCTTGGCAAGCACATTACAATTATTTATTTATATTTTTTATTTATTATTAAATTTTATTGTTAAATTCAAAATAAAGGTTTAAAATGCGGTCGTACAAGTAGTATCTAGGAGTTGACACTTTCTATGTAATGGATTGTCCATTACATAGAAAGTGTCAACTCCAAAAAAATAAAAATATAATAATTATTATATTTGATGTGAAAACAGAAAAATATTAAATAAAAAAAAAAGATTAAAAAACTATAACCCGACTTCGCAAAAAATGGGTCTAAAAAGTCTGAAACAAGAAAATAATTCAATTTGAAATCCAGAAATGCATAGGTACAAAAATGGTCAAGGTAGAGCCGTGGTCGTACCCGCTAATTAAATCTAAGCATTAGTTCACACCGAAATACGGTAGAAAAAAAAATTCAAGGCTCGATGCTTTACCTTGACCATTTTTGTACCTATGCATTTCTGGATTTCAAATTGAATTATTTTCTTGTTTCAGACTTTTTAGACCCATTTTTTGCGAAGTCGGGTTATAGTTTTGTAGTCTTGAAATGTTTGTGGAAGTCCAGGGAAGGTTTAAACGGTGAGAAAATATTGCGCGGGTTCCATGTTACTGGTTCCGCGTTGCGGGTTCCACGATGTAAGAGCCAAAAAAGTAGGCACGGGTCAGCTAGTGTACTCATAAAATGCATTTTGTACCAAAGAACTATGCTCTTCTTTAATACCCAGGTTGATCCCGGTATTATTTTCATGGGACATTTAAATTTACAAACCAATTTACCTACAGTATTACATTGTGAGTTCCGTGCCGTTGTTTTAGTCGTTAAACAGATGTTAACGAATGCTCCACTAAGTTCGGTAGTAAATGTTGTTTGTAGTTTTGCATAATCAATTTCAGTATTATTGGCTGAGGTGGAGGGTATCTGACCCAATTCCCGTGGAAAATGCCACGAGAAAGATCTTCTTCATTATTTTCTGGAAATTATACTGCATTTTTAACTCTACTTTAATATTTGGTGTGTCCAAGCGGGTAATCCTTATCATTACGCGATATGTACTCGTATTCTCGTTTTTACTAACTTTTATATATTTAAACATTTTTAATAATTGAAGATATGAATGGATGAAGATTATATGTAGCAACATTTTAAGAAAACTGATCAAATAGCTTCTTAAACATTTTAGAATAGTCCATTAATCTAAAGATCCATCTCTAGAATCAATGTACTTAATACAATATATCCTAAAATGTTTTAGTGACAGTTTAAACTGAATTTTCTGAGTAAATTTTTTTGCGATTTTTTGGCGGTTTTTATGAGAGTAAATACACTATAGGATTTAGAGCTGTAATTAAATGCCAATAAATTAGTTTTAACCGATTACTTTTTTAATAAGATCTTTGTGTCATTGTAAAATTTATTTTAAAAAGAGTGGCGCTAGTACCTAGCGGTTATTCCTCGCCTTAACTGTAGCGTCATTTACAGTTACTTAAATATCTCTGATTATACAAGAACTTTGTTTATGTTTTAAAGTTAGAACTTTAGAATATAAACTAAGTACTTAATAGAGATAAATACATAAGTACATACCCAGTAGCATTCCAAATTCCAATCCTAGACTCTATTATGCCTCGCCTTAGGTCTCGTGTCTGGGCCGTTTCTGTATTAATAATTCACTAAAGCTGGTACCTATAAGTAGCAATGTAACAGGATTGTTACTTTTATAGCCTATTTCGTGTCTAGCTCGCATTATTACACATCTAAGAGGGTAAGAGTTGCTTATATAAACGCCGGGTTTCTGAACCAACGACCTCTGGGTTGAGAGTGAAGCTCTGAACCACTAGACCACGGAGCCGTTCACGAATACGTTGTTGTCAATTATTCGTGATAAGCCCACTGAGCCTCCTTCTACGTAAACGAGGTCGCGGGCATCAATACAACTTCACTTATTGTGCCTGAAGCATCTAAACCTCCATGAAAATGTATAATAATGATACAATGAGTATGACAAATGAGAGTGAGTCGTAAACGCGTAATGACGCCCCATTGTGCTACCGATTTCCATTGTTAGTCACAAGTGTGCGAAACAATTGTTGAGTACAAAAAAAATGATTTAATTTACGCCGCAATGACTTACTGAATATGAAAACGTAAGTATGTGAGAGCGAGCGTAAGTAATTATTTTTTCTACACAACGGGGGTAAAAATAACAGTCACTATAACTTTGGGATTTAATTAATTATACGAGTACTACCTTTTTTCATTCTAGAAATGTATTTTTAAGCTATTGCATAGCTTCTATCGCGGGCCTTGAGCGTGGGGACGGAATCCAGTAATTCCTTAACCAAACAAAACCTAACACCCCCTAAACAACACTCACTTGGCCCTTTGGGTGGTGGGGTTCGAATCTTCGAATAATAACTCAAACTCGTTACTAATAAGAGTTATATTTCCGAACATAGTCCTACACAACAATAAAATAAAAAATATATATTTTACTGATGTTTTCGATAGCGCGATGTAGAAAACTGCAGAAAAGTAACAACGCTATCTAGGTTTAACATTGTGAACTAAAAGTTACATATTAAGTTTATTGAACCATATAAAATAAAAAAGTACTATGCTTTACCGCGGCATTTTTTTTTATAATAATTTTTGCTTGCGACAAAAAAATATGAAATGATAAAAAGAAGAAAATATATATTAGAGACTGCTGTAAGCAGTAAGACAGCCTTTTATTGCGAGATGATTCTTGTTTGTGTTTTTTATATGTACAAATAAACAATTTTTTATTCTAAATTTGGTGTACCAGTACTGTTGTAACTGTTGTTTATCTATATGGCGTACAAAAACATAATATTTAAGATATTAAAAAGAAAATACCGATATTTTTTGTTTACGATTTTTATTTCAGTAAAAATCTTAAACTACTACACCGCTTTTGGCGTAATTTGACTTAGATTTAGAGTAGACACGTGCAACTTTTTTCCAAGAAGAATGCACGGTCCCCGCGAAATGCGTACGTGGTGCGAAACATGACGTAGTAATTTGTTTTGTACGAAAGTTTATGTGTGTGTGTGGTTACATCAATATTTGCATTCCAACATTGCCAAACAAGTATTAACTGAGAGTCACTCAAGTTAAAAATATGAGTGACAATATTTGAAGAATGGCGTATATATTCAATTACAAGACAGCGCCATTAATAAAGGCGACACAACGGTTTTCTTTAAAACTGGTAGGAAGTGATTTACAGTCGACCAGAGTTATTTTACATCTCATAGCACCTTTATACCAACGAGATAAGGTTCGATCTCATAGAAAGCGAGACGCAAAAAAACTAACACCGGACTATGTATGCGACGTAACGCGATGGTGCGGTCGTTCCCGCGCCATGGTGTGCCGGTGTTGCTAGGTACGAACTTCTCCCTAGACTTGGCGAGTTTTTTCGAGATTTATTTAATACAATTTATATATAATTTATATAATAATATTAAACATAATAAGTAAATCGTCATATAACTGTTGAATAAACATTCAACAGATAAAAGTTATCTGACGATTAAAAAATCAGCCCTTAGTATTATAATATAGAGAATATACTACAGTAGAGTTTCGACAACAGATACGGTATTTTACAATATTTCTTAATTTGACCTTAATTTAACGTCTGTAAAAACAGTGCTTAAAAGATTCCGATTTCGATTGACATATTCTGGCGACTTAAATTTGGAACGTGGTGACTCTGAGAGACGAGGGCTAGCAACTCTGGGCAGCCGCACACGGCAGTAGCGGGCCGGCCGCCGCGGGGGGAACATGTCTCGCGCCGTGCGCTTCGCCGCGCGCTCTGTTTACAACCCGCACAATCGCAATCGAATCGTATCACACTCGCATGGGCACTAATATGAACGCGCGCGGCGAACGAACACTCTCATTCATCAAAGTCAGTTGACAAGTGAAAATGCGATGGACGGAGTGATAATGTTAATCGAAGTGATACTGTTCTGTTTGGTGGTGGCGGTGTCCCCGGACGCGTGTGTGCGTGGGCCGAGCGGTGTGGAGTGCGAGGTTCGGGCTCTGTCCGAACGGGACGTGGGTTCGATGCACTTGGACGGAGCCGACCGGCTGCACATTCGCTGCCAGCCGCACCCGCAGGAGAGCACGCTGAAGGACCACCACTTCGGCCGGATGCAAGGTTTGACCGAGATCACGATCGACGGCTGCAAGATCCTCCGACTTCCGGGCAACGTGTTCGAGGGCCTGAGGGGTCTCAAGTCCCTCACGTTGCGCTCGATGAACAACGACTGGGGTCCTAGTAAGGAGCTCGAGCTGTCCCTGGGCGCTTTCAACGGCCTCCGAGAGCTGCACACGCTGGATCTCGGCTATAACAACATCAGAAAAATACCCTCGGACCTCTTCTGTGCGCTCGAGAACATAATTTCTCTCAACCTCACTCACAACAAGCTGAAGTTCGTCGACGAGCTGGGCTTCGGGCACAAGTGCGGGTCCACCCTGCAAACTATCGATCTCAGCCACAACGACATCATGTCACTGCCAGCCGACTCGGAAATATTCCATTTGCGGAGGCTCACGCAACTTTTCCTACAGAACAATAAAATAAGTGAACTGCCGACGGAAGTGTTCAGTGATTTGTTGTTGTTGAAAGTTGTGAACTTGTCGGAGAACGCGATTAACTATTTGCCGGAGACGTTGTTTCAGAACGCGAAAGAGATCCGTGAGATATATTTAAGTAATAACATGCTGGAGTTGTTGCCTAAAAAGTTGTTCAGCAAGCTGGATCAATTGGTAGTGTTAGATCTTTCGGCGAACAAATTATTGGGCGATCACATAGAAGATTCAACGTTCGGTGGCCTAATAAGGTTGATCGTGCTCGATCTATCGCAAAATCGAATTAGTCGAATTTCGCGCAATATTTTTAAAGATTTATTCTTTTTACAAATACTCAATTTAAGCAACAACTCCATCGGTTTCATCGAGGACAATGCATTTTCACCTCTGTTCAATTTGCATACGTTAAATTTGGGCCAAAATAAACTTCGAACTGTCGAAGATTTTGTATTCAACGGTTTGTTTATACTGAACAAATTAAATTTGAATGGTAATTTAGTGTCATATGTAGGTGAGAACGCTTTTAAAAATTGCTCGGATCTGAAAGAATTGGACTTGAGTTCTAATAAGTTGACGAAAGTGCCCGAGGCGATTTTGCAATTACCATTTCTGAAATCTTTAGATTTAGGGGAAAACTTGCTTCTCGAAATCTCAAATAATTCCTTTCAAAATTTATCGCAGCTGACGGGTTTGCGTTTAATAGACAATCAGATAGGAAACCTTACCGCGGGTATGTTTTGGGGCTTGCCTAGTTTGCAAGTGCTCAATTTAGCGAAAAATAAAATACAGGCAATCGAAACTGAAACCTTTCAAAAGAACACGCAATTGGAAGCCGTTCGGTTGGACACAAACTTTATATCAGATATTAACGGAGTATTCGTATCATTAACCAAACTGCTATGGCTGAACTTATCCGAAAATCATTTGGTATGGTTCGACTACGCCTTTGTTCCGCCTAATCTAAAATGGCTCGATATTCATGCAAATTTTATCGAGATACTCGGTAATTACTATAAAATACAAAAAGATCTCCGGATTAAAACACTCGACGCGAGTCATAACCGTATCGTTTCTTTATCGGCCATCTCTATACCCAACAGCGTAGAGTTACTTTTTATTAACAACAATTTTATTACCGCCGTCGAAATCGACACTTTTCTAGAGAAAAATAATTTGAAGCGAGTCGATATGTACGCCAACGAGATTGAAACGATGGACATAAATAGTTTGCGTATATCAAGCACCGACCCTCAACCGTTGCCTGAATTTTATGTAAGTGGCAACCCGTTTAGATGCGACTGTACAATGAAATGGCTTCTGCTAATAAATTCCATAACGACGCATCAATATCCACGGGTTATGGATTTAGAAAATGTCATCTGCAAGGAGTCGTATGTCCGAGGCGTAAAATATCTCCCCGTTAGTTCGTTACACACCAAAGATTTTCTCTGTAAATACGAAAGCCACTGCCTTGACGAATGCCACTGTTGTGATTTTAGTTTCTGTAATTGCAAAATTGTTTGTCCGAACAACTGTTCATGTTATCACGATTCAACTAAAACAACGAACGTTGTCGATTGCTCGGTGAAACAGCAGAACGCTATGCCTCGAGACTTCCCGGCAGGCGCAACTCATATTTATTTAGATGGCAATTTTTATAGTACACTCAACGAAACCGTTTTCGATTCGATGCATAGAGCTCTCGTATTGTATCTCAACTCCAGTAGTATTACGAGCATACAGAACGAAACGTTTCACGGCCTCGTTGACTTGCAGATATTGCATTTGGACGACAATAAACTAAAACGATTACATGGCCTAGAATTTGAAAAGCTGAATAAATTA
Organism: Celastrina argiolus; assembly: GCA_905187575.2. Taxonomy (NCBI): domain Eukaryota; kingdom Metazoa; phylum Arthropoda; class Insecta; order Lepidoptera; family Lycaenidae; genus Celastrina; species Celastrina argiolus. Next base: position 12,974,257 of record LR994589.1, read on the forward strand.
AAAGAGCTCTACTTACAGAATAACCTCATAGAGTCCATTGCGAACGCGAGTTTTTCTCATTTAAATTCCCTGGAAGTTTTGCGCTTGGACGGAAACAGACTCGTAAACTACGGCCTGTGGCATTTAGATAACAACAAGAAATTGCAAACTCTCTTCTTGGGCAACAACATTTGGTCTTGTAATTGTAAATATCTGCAAGGTTTTCTCACTTACATATCACAGAACGTCGAAAAAGTTTTCGATATGCATAGCACATGGTGCATCGACGAGAACACTAAATCTAAAAAGCCATTGAACTTGAATGTGACAATTTGCAGCGAAGTATCTGATTCGACTGCGATAAGTGCGTTTTTTGTGTCGAACAATATCCCACTGCTGGCGTCGGTTATCACCGGGTTTATGCTCATTTTACTGATATTAGCGCTAGTATTTACATTTAGATACGCCTGTAGGATGTGGTTGTATTCAAATTGCGGCATCAAGCTCGCCCCGCTAACGAGCGCGCTCAGCGACGCCGATAAACTTTACGACGCCTATATTTGTTATAGCCCCAAAGATGAGGAGTTCGTCGTAGAGTCGTTAGCGAGGGAGCTCGAGAACGGTTATCCGTCGTACCATCTCTGCCTCCATTACAGAGATGTGCCGCAATTCGAGGCCACCTACGCGCAATTCCCGGACCTAGTCATCGAAGCGACCGAGGCTTCGAGACGTATCATCATCGTGCTGACTAAGAATTTCATACTGACCGAGTGGTCCCAGATAGAGTTCCGCCAGGCACTGCAGCGAGCGCTCCGTAATAATCCCCATAAATTAATAATAGTCAGCTCCGGCTTCGTGACGCGGGATCCGGAATTGAAATCGTATTTGAAATCCGGATTGGAAATCACCTGGAAGGAAAAGCGATTCTGGGAGAGATTACGGTACGCAATACCGTCGACGAAGAAGCGCGGGCATAAATTAAAGAGACTAAATTACGGGAGAAGTTCCAACACGTACACGATGGACGCATCGGTGTTGAACAGTACCTGTCAGACGCTCTGCGGTAAGTCGGCGAATTCGGCCGAGCGCTCGCCCTGCGACCGCCCGCTCTCCGAGCACATATATTCTACGATAGATTCCGATTATTCCTCGAATGATTTCCAAGGCAGGCACCACCCGCAGTCTGTGGTGATGCAGCACACGGTCCAGACGTACCTGGTATAAAGATCTCAATGTTGTAGGTTGCCGTCTCGCTTTCGTGTTTAATACTGTAAATAGAACATGTACCGTTTTTAGAACTTTTGTACAATAATGATACCAAATTTTCGCATTTCGTACGATTTGCTTGTAAGAAAATATTTATTGCATTTGTATGTAAGTAAGTTAAAATTTATAAGTATTAATTGGAAAGACTGTAAATTATTATTTTGTAGTTTTTAATAAATTATGGCTGATGTTTGTATAGATATATAATAAAAGGTTTATAAAGAGGTCGCACTTGTTTTGTTTCCAAATCATAAAAGCTTTTAATAGGTATTCTGTTTAATTTTCAGAACTAAAATATTTTCTTTTAATGAATTATTTTTAGCTCTTATTCGAAGGAGTATGTCTCTCTCGTGGAGCGTTTATGTTTGAATATTACTTACAGAACGTTCAAAACAATCTTCGTTTATTTTTCCAATTTCTTCGTCCATTACAGTACGAAATGAGCACAAGTAACAAAAACAAACGACGGGCATAAAGCCGCAGTTATATTTCGTCGACGAGCTCGCTCTGGATCTTGTTAAAATTGACTTAACTTACCAAAATATAAGGAATTTAAACCACAATTTTAAATTATACACATTAAAATTTAAACTCACACAATAATATCACACAATATGTTTTTCCATAGACTCGTAAATAATACAGATATAATAGACGAGGCAAAAAAGTATCCGCACTCATTGCCCCACTTTTGCAATTTTTTCTGGGGCCTTAATCTCCAAACTGATTCGATTTTGATACAGATACAATCGTGCCGCGTACTCCCGAATAAATAAAAGTTTATTTTGATTCTCATTCAATAGCAAAAGCCGTTGATATCGAACTGATTCGATTCTCGATTGTTTCGGGAGTAAGCCTGCTGCCTCATTTGGTCTTTCCCTCTTGAAAACACTCATCTAAATTCCTACTTGTTATATAGGCTACAGCTTTTCTCTGAAAGAGAACCCATTATTAATAGCGTTTCTGTATCTAAAACCGAAACAAAATAGGTAGGGCCTCCGAATGTAATGTTTAAATCCGTTCTATGACAATGTCCAATACACAAAATCATTAGGAATTCTAACGCCTGGTTTCTGAAAGGCTGATCAAACTGATCAATTGATCAAATCATCTAATCTGAACGCTGATTGGTGAACATCACTTCGCAGGCACTGTTTTCACCAATGAGCGTTCAGATTAGCTGATTTGATCAATTTGATCAGCCTTTCAGAAATCGGACATAAGTATTCTGTAAATTATTACCGATTTAGTTCGACTGTTTCTGTTGCCATTCGGTTACCTTACCCTGGAGTAGTTTTAGTCGAAAACACGATTAAAATAACATGGTCCCATCCTTAGTCGAACCACTGGTTTTTCATTGATTATAATCTAGGTCACTGTTACACAATAAAATAAACTTTTTATTGTAATTTATGTATCTAGAAAACTGGACATTTTCGATGATGAAACTACTCTAGTTTCGCAAACTTGGCAAGCTTGTGTCGCATCCAAATGAAAGCTCGCAGTAGAAACACCGTGAGATGAATGAAACACAACTTTGATCTGAAGTTGACTTTGAAAAAAGCAAAGCAAAAACGTCGTCAGTCAAAATTTACCAAGATGGATTTCTAGCTTTGTGAATTATGTTGGTTTTTATTTTCCAAGGCAAAGTAGTCTTTGTGGTTTTTTGCAAGTGATTAATTAATATTGTCCATTCGCATCCATTCATTTACATCCAACCATAAAAATACTATGTTCTTTAGTCTAGAATATAGTATGTTTATGTTCGCCAACATACGATAGTGATAGTACACTATTTTACTAGTACTATTGTGAGTGTGGACACATATGTACATGGCTGTTTGTTACTATTGCATGCAAAAACTACAGAACGAATTCAGTATAGTAGTAGTTTGAGCTCTTTTTTAATATACATAGAAGCTACAAGTTCTTCTATAATTTGACACGGAACCAATCACGGATGGAAAATTATTATTAGAGTTTGTGTTTCCAATTTTAAAAAAATCATAAAAGGAGGCGGTTATAATATGTTCAGCTTTATTTTTTTAAATAAATTCGTTCAGTTGTTTTGGTGAGAAATAGTAACAAATGTCTTCACACATATTCACGATTATTCCGCACCAGCAGTCAATCTGCATCTCTTCATTTCAGCTATTTCTATCCCAACAATGGCTACCTCAATTATTTGAGATAGTACGCTTCATGTGCGTTTAATTTCACAATTGGCTAAGTCTAGATATAGAACAATACTTGTTACCATCAAAAGGAATATTCAGAATAGCCTGTACTAGTAATTAGTAAGTTGATAACTAGTATAATTATATGTCTAGAACTAGCCTTCTACTTACTAGCCGGCGACTTCGAACACGCAAAAGAACCTTGCGGGAATCGTACATTTTGCTGCGATGAAAACGGCATATATGTCGATCCAGGGCCCTAATTCTCAGGCTCCGAACTTATTTTTACCCGACTTCGGCGAAGCCAAAAGGAAGGGTAATGATTTTGGCAGTCTATGTATGTATGTATGTATGTATGTTTGTATGTATGTATGTATGTATGTTCCCTCGTAGCGGTTAAACTACTGGTCCGATTTTAATAAATAAGGTGTCAATCGATTCGTAGTAGTCCCGCGAGTAACATAGGCTATATAATTTTTCGAAAATTTTTGGATTTTGAAAATTATACCTCAAAAACTATCTCAAAAAAAAAAAAATTAAGATAATTGTATCGTGTTTGGTATCAAAAGATAGGTCTTGACAAGCACATTACAAATGTGTATTTAATTTTTTAATTAATTATTATATTTTATTGTTAAATTCGAAATAAACGTTTAAAATGCGGTCGTACAAATAGTATCTAGGAGTTGTTTAGTTACTTTCTATGTGTTAATTTAACGTTAGTTTAGTGAAAATATAATGTTATAGTTTATGTGGACACAGAAAAATGTAAAATAAAATAAAAGATTACAAAAACTATAACCCGACTTCGCAAAAAAGGGCTCTAAAAAGGCTGAAACAAGACAATAATTCAATTTGAAATCCAGATATGCATAGGTACAGATATGGTCAAGGTAGAGCCGTGGTCGTACCCGCTATTGGCTTATATTATATATACTTAATAAATAAATAAACAATATATTTTTAGAAAGCACGTATATTATGTACAATCTGCTCTACATTTTTATAAAGCGTAGGTACCTATAACACTATGAATATTCGTGCTTTTTACTTCGGAGAAACTTCACGAATATCATAAAACCTACTATTTTCCACGACTAAGCGTAAAATGTATAAATGGTAACAAAAACATAACTGGGGCAGGTCAAATATACTTTCTTTTGGATTATGACAATTTTTTATCACTGTATTAATTTATGTTGAACTAACGTCAATGTTATTTTTATCGAGACTGATAAAAAACTAAAATAAAAATAAAGTTTAAAAACTATAACCCGACTTCGCAAAAAAGGGGTCTAAACAGGCTGAAACAAGAAAATAATTCAATTTGAAATCCAGATATGCATAGGTACAAAAATGGCCAAGGTGGTCGTACCCGCTATTGGGATTGTAAATTTCATCAGCAGACGAATATTATAATTTTTTCAAGTTCTCTTCTTTCTACCGTATTTTTGTGTGAGATGTGTTTAGCGGGTACGACCACGGCTCTACCTTGACCATTTTTGTCGAAACTCCATCAATACACTCGAACGCACTGGTCGTTGACCTAACACCTGACCAGGGTTGAAACTCATATTTTGTTTTATGACTTTTATGGAGATCTTTAATCGTGATTTGTCGGTTTTATATGAGGTGCCAAAACTAAAAATGCTCTACGCGTCCTTCTCTTTACACTACAGTCGGCTTGATATATGAACCATGAGACATGCTGTATTGCTCCTTGGGAATCGTCAATCTATACTAATATTATAAAGCGGAAGAGTTTGTTTGTTTGTTTAAACGCGCTAACGCGCTCAGGAACTACTGGCCCGATTTGAAAAAATATTTTTTTGTTGGATAGTCCATTTATAGAGGAAGGCTTTAGGCTATATAACATAACGCTGCGACCAATAGGAGCGAAGCGTCAGTGAGAAATGTTGCAAAAACGGGGAAACTTTCGTTGCGTTAGCTGCATAAATGGTTTAAGTTGCTCAAGAACCACGCGAACGAAGTCGCGGGAACAGCTAGTATAGTTATACATTGTTAAATTCTATTCGCTCTTGACTACACCCTGGTGATCGGTAATGCTCTATCTCACTCTATCCTGAAATATTTTATTTTTAAATCATGTTGTACCTTGTTAGTAACCTTTTTGTCTGTTACAAATCTAATCAGAATCGTCTGATTTGTTACACAAAGACAAAAGTTGTGCTCAAGTTATTTGTGTACCTTCGTAATGAGTTTTCCTTTTACACGTTATTGATAAATTCTTAAGTTGTTCCACGGGTAATATCGCAACGTTATATCTTGTAGACTATAGGCTCAGACGAGCTACTAAGCTACGTGCGACTACATGCTTTCATCTAATTCAACACTAACAAAAACAATTACCCAATTGACTTAACTGTTTTATTACATAATATAGTAATTAGTGATCTGAAAAATTGGAAAGTTTACAAAAGTAATATAATATATAGTAGTAATCCATAGTTTTTATTAAACTGCTGATTGTTTGAAGTATTTGTGTGTGTCTTTTCGAAATGCGCCAAAATATATCCCAAAAAACTTTTTATACAACGTAAGGCCGTGGCCGTTCTAACTAGCCAATTCGCACTGTAACAAAGTTTCTTTCTTATACAGGCTATAATATTTATGAGTGATAATACTTTAGGGTTTGTGTGGGTTCCGTATAGGTTTACTGCGAAAGTATCATTGCTGAAAGAAGTACTTTTTTTATTATTTTATGGGAAAATGTATGATGTTAGGGCATTTCTCATACAAACATGAGAGTCGTAAGTAAGTCTTTTATAGCTAGTCTTTCACAGTATACTCTACATAAGAGGCACATACACGCCCTAAAGTATTATCACTTTTTTTTTTAAACTTATTTAGTTTACATTTTCTATACTAATATTACATAGAGAAAATATTTGTTTTTGTTACAAAATTTAAAAAAAAAGTGGATTTCGACAATTCCTTTACCATTAAAATGCTACATTATTCACAATGTCGTATCTATAAAACGACAACTTTTCAGTGGAGTCAAAAAACTTAATTATATTATGACATGGATTTTGGATGTATACTGTACATAACTGAACCTCATTTAAAACAAAATCCATGTCTCAATACAATTTAAAATTATTAAGCTTTTTGACTCTACTGAAAAGTTGTAGTTTCATAGATAACGAGGTTGTGGAGGTAAAGCGACGATAAGCTATTTTTTTTCAAATTATAAATAAGTAGAACCTAGTATATATGTCGCAGTCATCTTATTGAATCCGCTATTTAATTGAATGACTAGCGCTTTCATTGAATCCTGTTTTTACCAACAAATATTAGAATCCGAGACTAGGACAGCCATTTAATATTATAGTTTTAAACTTCGAAATTTCCGAATGAGTACTAATAAAACGAACATTAAAGTAAATTAATCAAAAAATATATCAACACATTGCTATCTGTACGAGCTGTTTGACGCCATTATATAACCGCCTAGTGATTCAATTAAATAACCAGATTCAATAAGATGACTGCGACATATATATATTTGACGACCTCCGTAGCGCAGTGGTTAAGCGCGTTGGTGCTCGAGCGAGAGATCGCGGCTTCGAATACCGCCGAAGGAACAAATAGTATTTCAAATGTTCCTGGGTCATGGATGTGTATTAAATTTGTATTTATCACGTATTTAGAATAGATTGTTTTGAAGTCTATTTTCAAGACTGACAGAAATTATAGAAGAAAATGTTATCCCGTATCCGAGTAGGTAAGATAGGTATGGATAGAATTATTATTTTAATTATTTAAAGAATACATAGGAGGAACTAGGATAAACTTAATTATCGTTTCTCGTATTTTCAGGTATTGTTTATTTTATATAATTTCTAAGTTGTTTATTGTACGAGTATATTAATTTTGCAAGTTACTTATAATATACTCGTATTTTCAGAGAGACAAAGGGTTTATTTTTCCTGTAAGATATAATCTTATATACAATATAATAAAAATCCTAAATATGTGTATAATATAAAAGTATAAAAAATATTTCCGTTGCCAGTTACCTGTAACACAAGTTCTCCGGATACTTAGCACGGGGACAGATTGACGTGGTGTGAAGCGTCTATCTGATATTATATTATTATTAGTTTAAGTCATGGACTAAAGCGACTCTTGTCAAGCGTCTGGTCGTTGTATCCCGTCTGCACCGCGCCCCAGTAATGACAGCTACTTCAACAATCCAGTTTATATAACGGTACAACGCATTTGCTTGGATAATTGTAATCTGTATTACTTGTATGAATAATGCATGTAGTATGTAGTTTTGTTATAATTATTTTTGTAGTGTGGGAAAACAGACGGACTCGACTCAATTGCTACCGAGAAAACCGGCTATAACGCTTGTACGAGGTGTAAAATAAATGAGCGATGATACTTTAGGGGGTTTATGTGCCTCCTATGTAGGGTATACTGTGAAAGTACCAGCGCTTACAGAGGTACTTTTTTTAATTGTTGGAAAAATTTATGATGATGGGGCATTTCTAATACAAACATGAAACTCATTTATTTTACATCTTGTATATTATATTGTGTTCTTTGTCCATGTTTATCATCATCCATATTTACCGTTTTATTTAAAACACAATGTTTATTTACTGTTGAACGGTTATTATAAGACGAAAACGCTTTCTAGGAAAAGGAGCATTGGCGTCAAGCAATATATTTGATGTATGCATATTATTATATTGAAATTATAATTTGTTTTATCGTTAAACATAAAAAATATATCTCAAACTCATAATGATAAAACAAGTCCAAATAAGCTCAGCGTACAGTTATGTTCATTATACTAATTAACAACTGTTTTGGTGGTAATTACGGAGAGACGAAAAAAGTAATCTCAACACCATTTTATGATAAAGTGTTGTTTTATGTGTACACAACGGTTATGTTACTGTAAACTTTTTATTGTTTAATTTCGATGGAATTGTACATTAGCCCCGTCTTCTGGTAAAATATAACCACAATTTATAAAATACTACATAAATTATAAAGCTTACGAATTGATACGTTCATTAAAATCGGATGAGTGGTTTAGGTGCTACGGTCGAACAAACATAATACAGTCTATGTGACTGCCAAAATCATTACCCTTCTTTTAGCTTCGTCATAGTCTGGGAATAATGTAGATTTTCAAATAAAAGAGAAAAATATCTAAGACGAAACGAAAATGTGAAGATTTGCCAAACAAAAACTGACGGTATACGTATTAGGTAGTATGTAATGCGTGTGTGGTTACCGACAGCTGGTGTAGTTTCATTACATGTGTGTGTGTGTGAAACTGTGTAATAAGCAGGGATGAGGGAGCTCCGTAACCGAAACTATCGGATATCCGATATCAAAAATTATCCGCAAACGATCGAATCCGAAATGAAAGTTTTGCTAGTGTAAAAAGGAAAACAAAATTTAATATCCGTAACCGAAATTATCCGAAAGAAACGGATAATCCGAAATAATTTAATATCCGTATCCGTATTCGAAATGTCATATCTATTTCATCCTATATTAAAAATAAAAAAAAAAACATTTATTTCGAGCTACATGGCCCATATTATAAATACCTTACAGACTAACATACATACAAAATATACTTAAAACTACACTTAAACTATGCGTATATAAAGGCGTTGTTTAGCCCGTCCTCAGTAGGTATGTGGTTCGAAGAATTCCATCATCATTTTTTGTTTGGTATGAGAGAAAAAATATCTCGGCTTTGTCCAATTTGTAACTAAAAACCGTTACATATAATTATGTTCCACTTAAGAAAAGGAAATTTATTTGGTAAACATATAAAAATTAAATAGCAAGAAAAAACATAAAAAAACAACAAAACATAAAATAAAAATTATAATAAACTTAAAAAAATGTAAGTAAAAAAGATGAGATTAAAAGCAGTCAGCGGCGCTTAAAATTAAATATAATAAAAATGAGTCATAAATAGCATAGAATATCTAACCATTAATTTAAATTACATAATTGTTGGACCGAGACATCAATCTAAAACTTTTTTAAACTATAAATTAGCTATATTATTTGCAAACTTTTATGTTTTTAAGACGCTAGGCTTTTTTGTGATAAGCTAAGACTTGGAACTCTTACTACTATTATAAATGAAAGTATGTGAGGATGGCAGGATGTCTGTTACTGTCCTTTACGCAAAAAATACTGATCGGATGTTTATGAAATATCTATCATACCAAACTTCATCAAAATCCAATTTTAGACTTTGGTTTAAAAAAGAAACACTTTACTTCATGCGAACAGAACCGCAGACTAAAGCATTACAATAAAGAAAAGTCCTATTGAAAATCCTGTCCTGAATACTGATAAAATATTGGTAAGTAGGTGAATAAATAGTAAGTAATGTAAGTATACATGCGCATATCAATGTAAAAGAAAAAAGTGTAAGTAAACATGACAGAAATAGAAAAGCAAGAAAGTGTTCTGCAATAAAGTGACAGTTGTTAAAGGAGGACAGGCGTACGTCATTTCCTCGAGCCTTGTATGAAGGTAGTGGGTACAAACGTCTTGTGTGTTTTGTGCTGTCCCTCTGTTTGCTTAAGGGAGTAGCCATTTTTAATCTCTGTGACGTTTTTGGGTTGACATTTTACTTATTTAGGGTTCTGTATATCCGTTGTTATTCCTTTTCTGTATTTGGCTTTGGTGGGGTGTTAGAAAAGGCTGAAACACTAATCATGTATTAATTTATGAATTTGTCATATATTCTATTAGAACGGGTGTAAAAAGAGCAGTCACTATAACTTTGGGATAAGATTATACTACCTTTTCACATTCTAGAAATGTTTTTTATTTTTTTTTACAAAAAAAATAATTGACTTTGTTATTATAATATTTGCGACAAAAAAATAAGAAATGGTAAAAAGTAAAAAAAACATTTTTTTTTAGTATTTGACAAAAAAAATACATTCCGAAAATGAGGAAAGGTAGTATAATCGTATCTCAAAGTTATAGTGACTGCTCTTTTTACACACTGTATAAAAACAGGTATCGTCATCGTTTTAGAGAAGTATTTTATGAGGGGTTGTTGCATATACTCGCTACGATTGACAGGCGCGTTGGCGAGCGCAGTTTTTAGATAATAACCAGGGATGTTAGGGAGCTCCGTAACCGTAACTGCATCCGAAATAAAAGTTTTTCTACTGTCAAAGGTAACTAAAATTTTATATCCGTAACCGAAATTATCTAGGGGTGGGCCGAAATTCGTTTTACATTCGGTTTAACCGAACTTCGGCAGCTTGAACCGAACTTCGTCATTCGGCCGAATTTCGGGTAAAATGCCGAACATTCTGCACTAAATATACTTGCACTATCGTAATAGAAATTGATGAAAAAAATATATCTGTAGTAACAGTGAAATAAAATAAGTCGGATATTCATAGTCATTTATTTGAATTAGAAAAAGTAGTCATACGTGATAAACAATATCTTAAATTGGCCCTTTTAACTACCAGTCTCAAAAATCTTTGTTTTTTGTTCAAACAAAACACAAAATTAAACCGCTCTACTCTCTACTAACAAAACCAGCCTTAGAAATCTTTCTTACTTAATCAACAGACAAAATTTACTGCCTCATTAAATCTCCATTCACTTAATCAAAAAACAAAAATTAAACTATTTTTTCTTAACATTAAAACTATATTTGCAGCAAATGCGTAAAGAAGTCACAACACGAAAAAGCGCGGCCAAAATTCAAAATTGACTTTGTTATTATAATATTTGCGACAAAAAAATAAGAAATGGTAAAAAGTAAAAAAAACATTTTTTTTTAGTATTTGACAAAAAAAATACATTCCGAAAATGAGGAAAGGTAGTATAATCGTATCTCAAAGTTATAGTGACTGCTCTTTTTACACACTGTATAAAAACAGGTATCGTCATCGTTTTAGAGAAGTATTTTATGAGGGGTTGTTGCATATACTCGCTACGATTGACAGGCGCGTTGGCGAGCGCAGTTTTTAGATAATAACCAGGGATGTTAGGGAGCTCCGTAACCGTAACTGCATCCGAAATAAAAGTTTTTCTACTGTCAAAGGTAACTAAAATTTTATATCCGTAACCGAAATTATCTAGGGGTGGGCCGAAATTCGTTTTACATTCGGTTTAACCGAACTTCGGCAGCTTGAACCGAACTTCGTCATTCGGCCGAATTTCGGGTAAAATGCCGAACATTCTGCACTAAATATACTTGCACTATCGTAATAGAAATTGATGAAAAAAATATATCCGTAGTAACAGTGAAATAAAATAAGTCGGATATTCATAGTCATTTATTTGAATTAGAAAAAGTAGTCATACGTGATAAACAATATCTTAAATTGGCCCTTTTAATTACCAGTCTCAAAAATCTTTGTTTTTTGTTCAAACAAAACACAAAATTAAACCGCTCTACTCTCTACTAACAAAACCAGCCTTAGAAATCTTTCTTACTTAATCAACAGACAAAATTTACTGCCTCATTAAATCTCCATTCACTTAATCAAAAAACAAAAATTAAACTATTTTTTCTTAACATTAAAACTATATTTGCAGCAAATGCGTAAAGAAGTCACAACACGAAAAAGCGCGGCCAAAATTGAGCCGAACTTCGGCCAAATTTTTCATTTTTACCGGATGTTCGCCCGAAGTTCGTATTCGGTTCAAACCACATTCGGCCCATCCCTAAAATTATCCGAAACAAACGGATAATCTGGAATAATTTCATATCCGTATCCGTATCCGAAATATCATATCCATTTCATTCCAGATTATAAGAATGTCCGCGGTAACGTCCATTTCCGGATATATATTCCCTGTCACCTACGACACACACGGGGAATATGGTTGATGGGAGGAGCTATTCTTTCTCCGGCACCCCACGGATAATTACACTACGGATGATAATTAAAACAGTAGTGTAACTAAACACTAACATTTTTCAAAACATTCCCTGATGTTTGAGTATAATTAAAATGGGATGAAAATTATTTTCTGCGCTACTGTATACACTTACACTGACCATACTTACAAATTACGTCATTATGAAGGTCTTAATAACAGTGGAGTTCAGGCAAGCTATTTTTAGCTCGCTTCATGTGCAAATTTTTAGAGCCAAGTGTCCTTTCCTTTGTTATGAAATATCACAGTCTAAGCACCGAAAGAGACCCATTACGTTGATATGACTTTTTATTTTTTATTTTTTTATAGTTAATTATACATAATAATTATAATATAATGAATAAAAAACGTAGAAAGGCTTTTAGGAATTTTTGTTTTTCATACATCATCTGCTATTGTCGTTCAAAAACTATGATTCCCTAGAGACATTAGAAACGTTGGTTTGCTGTATTTGGTGTATAATGATACGAGTTTTAGCGTAGTCAGCAGGGCTACTCCCGACACAATCGAGCATCGAATCAATTCGATCTCAATGGATTTTGGTATTTTATTTGGTGGATTACTTTGAAACGGGATAAATAAAATCGTTAGATAGTAACTTTTTGTACTCCCGACCATATTAATCGACAGAGAATCAAAATAAACAAATGTCAATTTATTCGTGAGTACACTGCACGATCGAAACAGAGTTTGGAGAGTAAGGCCCCAGATGTATGTTATGCACTAACAAAATTAGAGGATCAAAATGTCGTGCAAGCTTAACTGAGAATACTGTGCGTTTTACCTAACAAAATACAAAAACAGCGCAGTTATTAGGAACGTAATTTAATTTATTTCATAAACGTATTTGTATTATATTAGGTATTCTAATTGTCAGGGGTTCCTGGAACTCCACGCCTATCGGCTTCCCTTCTTGAAGACCCTCAGCCAAATCCTACCTATCATACAGGGTTCCCTCTGAAGGTCATACACAAAGGTGAAGGTGTACATATATAATGTAGTGTGACGCCTCCGTGGTCTTGTGATTCAGAACCTAGCTCTCGATCCGGAGGTCGTGGGCTCGATCCCCGCGTTGAAGCAACAAAAAATGTTGTTTCCAAGTTTGGTTAGGACTTAGGCAGGCTGATCATATGATTGTATGACAAGAAAGATGATCCATGCGTCGGATGGGCATGTAAAAAGTCGGTCCTGCGCCCGATCTCTCGCCAGTCGGTTATCCGTCCCACTGGGCTACGGGAGTGAAGAAGGGATAGTGCTTCAGTGTATTGCGCACACACTTGGGCACTATAAAAATAAATCCTGTCTGGTTTCAATGAAAAACCGGCCACCGTGACCGAAATCGGTGTGGGAGGCATACATTTGTTTGTAAAAAATCTCCCTAGCTATAGTATTTGGATAAGAGTTACAAATTGAAGGTAACATAATATTTTATTCTCCTCAGAAGCAGTATTAATTTATACAATAAGTAATAATCACAATAAAAACGGATTTTGGTATTTTAAAATTTGGTATTTGGTAGAAAAAACTGTCACCTAACTAGATATTCTTTATGTAGGTAACTCGTCGACTACGCTAAATGACTAAATGACGTTCAGTCAAGACGTTGGAAGTCACAATAAACAACTTGACGAGTGTCCTTTAGTCTTTCAATATAATATCGTCATATTCACTCACACATTTGAAAATTACACTACATTGCATTTGAAACAAGTACCTACTTGTACCTACATGAAATATAATACAAACATGAAGAGAATCACACATATTTTAAACCCAAGAAAATTTGAACAAGATAGATTTAAGCATCATTCAAGTATCTAATTATTTATGCTTGGGCTAGAGAAAGCTGGAAAATCTGTAAAATCTAAAGGGCCAATAAAAATACAAACATTAAAATTCACATTTCTTATTCCGTTCTTCGGAATATTAAGACTTATATATGGCAGTTGAAAGGTAATTTTAACAGTAAATGATAGAAACGGTGCCACGGGACCCGGCGTGCCGCAGGGACCGGCACCGCAATATGAAAGTTGGGTTAAAAAATTTGCTATTCAAATACCATCTCTATATCAATGCTGTAGTGCTCATATTTGAGTGTCGCATACAAGTAGATTATTGGAAAAGCCTGTACAAGAAGGATATTGTGCTAATTTAAATAAATGAAACGTTTCTTTTCCGAGTCGCAAACAGGATTAGAGGAAGTGGTTTGGGTATGAAACTATCTTTTTTATCTCGTTACAGTAATGTAGGGATATAAGGGTAACCTTATATCCTTTCCCGGATTTTTACGTAACCTTTTTTCCTGTTTTGTTCCACGGTCAAACCGCCTTTATACGGGGTGTAAAATAAGTGAGTGATAATACTTTAGGGTATGTATGTTCCTCCTATGTAGAGTTTATTGTGAAAGTACCAGCGCTGAAAGACTTAGTTTGACTTTCATGTTTGTATGAGAAATGCCCCAATGTCATATATTATAATTATGCCCATACAATATTAAAAAAAAAGTTAATCTTTCCGTGCTGGTACTTTCACAGTAAACGGGACCCATACCTACACACCCTAAAGTATCATCACTCACTTATTTTACATAGACGTCTTACGAAATAATAGTTAAATTGAGCACTAGATACTAAATTTAAACTCAAATCTTAAGCTGTCCTTATGTTTTCGTCAAGTAATAAACAGCCTGTAGAAGGGCTCCTAACTTTGATTAGCGTTTAAGTATTACCTTTTTTTTTTTTTTAATCCTTTTTTTATCAAGGGACTTTTAACGCACAGCGTAAGTCAGTCCCATCGTAACCTAATCTTATACTTAGTGTCCTTAGTGACAAACAAATGATACATAAAGAAACACAACTATGCTAGTAATTGTGCCATGAATTTAAACAAAACCTTTGCTTCCGCATAAGTATTACCTGTGGACTACAATGTTCTGAGAACAATTTAACTACCTATATATAATTTTTGTGGTATCGATAGCCATTTTTGCCACTAGGTGTGTTGTTTTTATGCCATACAAGTAGTAGTTAACGTGTTTGTGATAATTTTTTTCAATGGCGATATAGCGATGCCATACAAATTGTAGGCAACTTTTTGTGATAAAACTAGAATTAAGCGGTAAAACTCAAACCCATCGTACTTATTTCATGGCGGCTAGTTTATTAATACTCACCATGTTTGGCATACTTAGTTCCGAATTATTTAAAAATTAGTTTATTCCGCTCGCACGCGCGCTAAATCTCATTTGCATGAGCGGGACAGGGCGATAGTAAAAACTAAGTTCGTCCGCGGAAACGCTGTTGCCTATTCTGGATATATATTCCCTTTTTACCCACGGCACAAAGTAGATATATATAACAGAGACACGACCTAGTAGTACTAGAAAATGGTATCACCCTAATACTGGCAATTCGACTGGCTATTTTTGTTTTCTTAGATTTCCAGGCACATTGATGTTATGCTAAACCATAATTACCAAAATATGCTTATCTTTATTTTAGTGTCAATATTTGTACTTAATTCGGCATATTTACATTTACGTTAATAGTAGTGACATCTATTGCATTTTTTTGTATTAAACATAGATTGTACGGGATTGTTGGCCATTACTAAACTAAAAGTTTTCAAGTTACCCTCGAATTGTCAAGAAGTTAGCTAACTGAAGAACACCCTTGTATCTTTCAAACAAAAAAAAAACTTGATGAAAATCGTTTCGTTCGTTCAGCTACGCGCCACTGATACAAAAAGACACTTCGAACTTATAACACTCATCTGATTTCATCGGATATTAGTCAGACCTAAGGAATTTTTTGTCGTACTTCATAAATATTACTATTACAATAATTATGAAAGGTTATGGTTATAAATAGGAACATTTATATCCATAACCTTTATAAGAGACCATAGACATTTAAAACTCCTTTCGCCTCATTCATAATAATCGTGGGTAAAATATAAGCAGGTGGTTCGTTAAGGACTAATTGCGCTGGCCTGCTTATTTGACATTTACAAAGAACTATGACTAACTCAAATGTTAAAGGCCAATTGCATAAAATATGTAGGGAATTCTAAATATGAGAATATGGAGACTAGATAATAGATTATACTCGTAGTTGTCCCAAATTTCCAAGTTTCAATAAAAATATTAATAAAAGTTAAAAATACTATAACCCGACTTCGCAAAAAGGGGTCTAAAAAGACCATTTTTGTACCTATGCATAACTGGATTTCTTTCTCTGGATAATTTAAAATTCAAAAATTTTCGAAAAATCCTAAGTCACTTGGGGCATCATTATTTATTACCAATCGATTGATACCTCATTTATTAAAATCGGACGAGTAGTTTAGCCGCTACGAGGAAACATACATAAATACATTCAAACATACATAAATACATAGACTGCCAAAATCATTACCCTTCCTTTTGACTTCGCCGAAGTCGAGTTATAAGCTGGTTATTATTAATGAACATGAATGCTACAGTTATATCTCCATATACCTAAAATCTAAAATTATCCACCCGTTAAAAATGGATTAGCCACCTACAGAAGTTAGTTTTCATAATTTAATTATTAATGCCTCTATAATAGCCCAACATATAATACATATCTGACTTATATATTATAGTAATAATAATTTTAATAACTTTGTTTTGTTTGTAAAAAGAAAACTGTTTAAATGGATGTATCACATTTTCATATTCATTCATTGTCGCAAACGCATGCTGTTGACTTCACCTGATTTTATCTTTAAGCACTATTTAGTTTTGATTTTTTTTAATGTACCAAATGTTGTTCTGTTGGCGAGTCAATAAATGTATAATAACTAGCTGACCCGTGCCCACTTCGTTGAGCAAGTTTGTAATGAACCGTTTAAACCTTCCCGGGACTTCCACGAATATTTTAAGACTAAAAATTTCCGAACTCGGTTAAGCCGTTCTCTAGTTTTAGCGAGACTAAAAAGAAAGAAAAGAAGATAAAAGTGTAATCTATGGCCGATTACACTTGCTTGTTTTGTGCTCGTGGACCTTTTGTTTCGGGTACTTACCAGAAAACGGAAATATAATATTATTTAAGATTTGTATTATATTATACACATAATATTTAATACACATCTATAACCCAGGAACCCGGAAAACTTTTCTTACTTCGACGAGATTCGAACCCGTGACCTCCGGGCTCCGGCTTACCACTGAGCTACAGCTCACAGAAGTCGTCTTAAATAACATATTAAAATAATATAATTATTAAACCTTAGAGACATTTAAATTTAAAAAGAGTGAATGTTGTTTATTCGTCTATGCAGCCATAAAGGAAGGATGATTTTTACAGTCAATGTCTGTACGTATGTTTGTTTTATCGTAGCGCCTAAACCACTGATACGCGTACAATAAATAATTTCAGGTTCTCGACTTTTTTAATAAACAATGTTTAATGTTTATCCAGTAGTGCATTTTGTTCAACAAACGGATCCCGACATTTCGAGATTGCTTGGCAAGTTTCCGTTATTCCTCATCGTCTGAACTCTGAGGCCTTAGCATCTGAGAATAATGAGTACCAACAGAATTGTATTAGTACGAGTTCGCAAACTTTGCAAATCACTACTCTTGGTAGATTACTTCTAATGTTATCATAAATGTCTGTGTGGATAAATGGATAAAAGTTTGTATGATTGTATGTGCCAAATTGTAAGTGGTGGATAGTCAAGCTTTTGTCTTGTCTTAAACAGTGTTGCCAGTACCTAGTATTTCCCAAAAAAGTACGACTGGCTTTCTGAAGAGATACGGTGTTTTAACTTAAAAATACGGTTTTGCCAAAACATTTAAAATGCTTACCTACTCTACCCATAGTTACCCTTTTATATTATATTTTAATTTACAAACGTATTAAAAAAATAATTAACAGTATAAATTGTAAGGTACAAAAAAAGTAAAGTACGGCAGTGGTAAGGTTGTGTGAAAGTACGGAAAACCGTACTTTTTGGTTCGTTCTGGCAACACTGCTGTTAAGCATAAAAGTTTTTTAATATTGAAATGTATTAAGGCATAGGCTAGACCGACCTACCCCGACTTGGTGTCATATGGATCCCACAACTTTGAACGGTGGAAGAACTGAGCAACGAGAGTTTTTTTCAAGTTGTCAGATTAATAACTAAAATAGTATATAGTATATTAGTCCATTGAAAAGTTACATTTTGGGTTGCGTTTTTTAGAGGACGCAATTTTATTTTTTTGATGTGTAGGGGGGGTCAGTGTAAAGCTAAAACCAAGTTTGTGGGGTCGCCACCCTTGTCCCACGGCCGCCATCTTGAAAATAGGGGTTGAAATGGTATTTACGATATATCTCTTAAACTATTTATTTTATAAAAAAAATATGTTAACATGTTTTGTTGCAAATTAAATTCTCTACAACTTTGCTTCAGTAACTTTCTGTCGTGGAACTATAAATAAAAAAGTTATAAGCGAAAATCTTCGGAAAATTGATCTTTTGCAAATGCAAAGGAAACTGTGGAGCGATGTGTGGATGCCGAAAAGCAGGAATGAAATGTTCTGCAGTGTGCTTCCATTGTTCTGGAGAGACTTGCAGCAACGTAATGGAACTCTCAGAATTAATAAATGAAGATGACATTGATGATGAACCGCCAAAATTAACACCCCTTCCTTCTCCAGTTCTCCCACTGGTATTTAATTCAGAAAGCCGATCAGATGCTGAGCCCCAGCCTGGTCCATCGAAACGACTGAGGACGAAGTAGTTCTAATTTAGAAAATCACCGTGGATTATGCCTATTGGGGATACCACGTAAAAAAAAACGCACCTCTAGACTCTACCTCGTGGGTGGTGGGGAAAAGAATCAATAATTAATTATTAATAATATTGCAAAATTTGTAATCAAAAAAGTTATAATAATAAAGTAAAAAAAAAGAAGAAAAAAAAACAAACAATAACTGATGACTTATCATAAGTACACACGTATAATATAGGTATAGTTAAGAGTACTGAAAAATAGTACTTCAGAGCGCTGTAAAACCTTAGCTATTGACTTAATGAAAAAATGATGCGAATAAAAGTTGTCCTCCCTCAAAAAACTATGTACAAAAATGGTCGGATATCATTTTTTCGTAAAATGATTAAAAAAAAAGTTACATCGAAAAATATATTTTTTTTTATCAAATTTCCGAAGATTTTCGCTTATAACTTTTTTATTTATAGTTCTACGACAAAACGTTACTGGAGCAAAGTTGTAGAGAATTTAATTTGCAACAAAAAATGTTAACAATTTTTTTTATAAAATAAATAGTTTAAGAGATATATCGTAAATACCATTTCAACCCCTATTTTCAAGATGGCGGCCGTGGGACAAGGGTGGCGACCCCACAAACTTGGTTTTAGCTTTACACTGACCCCCCCTACACATCAAAAAAATAAAATTGCGTCCTCTAAAAAACGCAAGGTAAGGCCTAAAAAATGTAACATTTCAATGGACTAGTCCATTGAAAAGTTACATTTTGGGTTGCGTTTTTTAGAGGACGCAATTTTATTTTTTTGATGTGTAGGGGGGGTCAGTGTAAAGCTAAAACCAAGTTTGTGGGGTCGCCACCCTTGTCCCACGGCCGCCATCTTGAAAATAGGGGTTGAAATGGTATTTACGATATATCTCTTAAACTATTTATTTTATAAAAAAAATATGTTAACATGTTTTGTTGCAAATTAAATTCTCTACAACTTTGCTTCAGTAACTTTCTGTCGTGGAACTATAAATAAAAAAGTTATAAGCGAAAATCTTCGGAAAATTGATCTTTTGCAAATGCAAAGGAAACTGTGGAGCGATGTGTGGATGCCGAAAAGCAGGAATGAAATGTTCTGCAGTGTGCTTCCATTGTTCTGGAGAGACTTGCAGCAACGTAATGGAACTCTCAGAATTAATAAATGAAGATGACATTGATGATGAACCGCCAAAATTAACACCCCTTCCTTCTCCAGTTCTCCCACTGGTATTTAATTCAGAAAGCCGATCAGATGCTGAGCCCCAGCCTGGTCCATCGAAACGACTGAGGACGAAGTAGTTCTAATTTAGAAAATCACCGTGGATTATGCCTATTGGGGATACCACGTAAAAAAAAACGCACCTCTAGACTCTACCTCGTGGGTGGTGGGGAAAAGAATCAATAATTAATTATTAATAATATTGCAAAATTTGTAATCAAAAAAGTTATAATAATAAAGTAAAAAAAAAGAAGAAAAAAAAACAAACAATAACTGATGACTTATCATAAGTACACACGTATAATATAGGTATAGTTAAGAGTACTGAAAAATAGTACTTCAGAGCGCTGTAAAACCTTAGCTATTGACTTAATGAAAAAATGATGCGAATAAAAGTTGTCCTCCCTCAAAAAACTATGTACAAAAATGGTCGGATATCATTTTTTCGTAAAATGATTAAAAAAAAAGTTACATCGAAAAATATATTTTTTTTTATCAAATTTCCGAAGATTTTCGCTTATAACTTTTTTATTTATAGTTCTACGACAAAACGTTACTGGAGCAAAGTTGTAGAGAATTTAATTTGCAACAAAAAATGTTAACAATTTTTTTTATAAAATAAATAGTTTAAGAGATATATCGTAAATACCATTTCAACCCCTATTTTCAAGATGGCGGCCGTGGGACAAGGGTGGCGACCCCACAAACTTGGTTTTAGCTTTACACTGACCCCCCCTACACATCAAAAAAATAAAATTGCGTCCTCTAAAAAACGCAAGGTAAGGCCTAAAAAATGTAACATTTCAATGGACTATATGCCCATCTGGAGAAAGAGACATAATTTATATCGTTCTTTTTTCCTCCAAAGATATTATAGTTAATTGAAAAAAAACATGCACAAATTTTCTAAGTATCATTTATTTTGTTTTTGCTAAAAGCATTCCAGTTTCCGTAAACAAATTACAGTGTAGTTGTTGTCAACTTAAGATGTCTCTTCAATGCAATTAATTCATTATAATTAATGATTTTAGTGTTAGATACATACTAGTAGTTCCGTCTATCTTATATCTCTATAGAATGGGTTAATGTTAGCTGCCATCTTTGAATAGGATTCCATTTTCAAACAAGTGTTGGCTGACCGAATCTTCAGATTTTTTAATATTCATAATGGATTCCTTAGGATTTAATACGCAAGGTAAAATTTTTCGCTCTAGTTGTGACACGTTTCAGGATAATTATAGTCTTCCTATGGTATTTGAAAATGCCACAGACTATGGATGAAGGTAGATATGTCTTCTGGCAAATTTCATACGGTAGGTACTATGTAGGTATGTATCGTTTACATGTGATATATTTATATGATAAAAGTCGCTATTATTGTGAGTTATTTCCTCGGGGCACCCAGTTAACAATTCTGTAAGTATTTTTTTTTAATAATATTTATTTGTAAATTATTGTGTGTACATAAATTTGACATATTTATCGGACTCTACGTGTCAGGAGGGTCGAATGGGGCAAGTGGGAATTTTTTTCTACGTCAAGACTCAAGTCACTATATTTTGTGTAATTAATCTTTACTAAACTTATTAACTATATTATTACTTATTAAATATATTAATTATTTGTTTGATTAATAGGCTCCGACATTGATGGATCAATTTGAAAAAATATTTTACCGTTGAAAAGCACCTTGTCCCATCTCACAAATCTACTTTGACACTCCTCCGTACAAATCTGAATGGCTTTGTTGAATTTTTAAGTAAAGGCTTTAAGACATATTCTTCATTTATCGTGGTGAAATATATGTATAATATATTCCAGTGGTTTTTCTTTTGACTACAACTAAGTCAAAGGCAACCTTATTTATAAAAATAAACAAGAGATTTTCGCATCCCTGCCACGATAATAATAAACAGCTTTAAACGTTCCAGGAAATGCTTATTAATCACACAAACCTAAATAAATATTCCTTTCACATTAAAATTTATGTTGAATATCAACAATTTAAAATCTAACGTGTAAAAACATTCGGACATTCTAAATTAACCTTTAAATAATTTATTTATTGAAAAGACAGCTTACTATTGCGATAACATTCTTAGCTTAAAAATCTAGTACCGTTTCACTTAATACTTAAACATAACCCTTTCATGAATCTTACCGTTTATTCCTAGTTCTGTGGGACACCTTATACGTTGAAAATTTGCCAACTCTAATAGAAGTTTCATTTCCATAGGATAAATAGAAACGCATTAGGATAATTAGTATACTAATGTTCGCGAGATATCCGGATTGTTTAGACGAGGTATAACGAGATATAACGTATAATTACTGTTTGCTCAAACGCCGGGGAAATGTTATACTGTTATACCACGTTACATTGTTGTTGGATACTGTTTGTGTACAAGATACATTCAAAATGTACTCATCATAATATAATACGTGACGTTGTTTGCCTTAATCTCAGTAAAATTATACTAGGTATGACATATTATTACATACAAATTAAAAAATATGTATGATTATGTTGTGTACTTATCTTGATTTACTACATTTTTATGCAATGTTGTTAACAGACGTTGAAAAATAAAATTTTCTTATTCTTATTTATTATTGCATGCCTTGCCTTAAAATAGCCATAATATAGAGCAATCAAATCCAATTTATAATCACTTCAGGGGGCCTACTCAAGATGCCATCGCTAATTGTCGCTTACAAAGTTCGATAACAAAATGTATGGGATTTGACATAAGCTACGCTAAATGATCGCGATTTGGTATGTCATTTGGCGTACCTTATGTCAAATCCCATACATTTTGCTATCGAACTTTGTAAGCGACAATTAGCGATGGCATCTTGAGTAGGCCCCCAGTTGATATGTGGACAAAAGTAAACTGTTATGGTCCTTAATAATTTAGGGACCAGAGGTTTAAACTTAAAAATACTTTTATAACAATTCCAATTACAACCTCCTTTCGGATGTCGGTTCATATCAGTTCATAACAAAAAATACTAGGTAATAGAATGCTCCCCAGTTTAGATGAACTTGCAGATTAATAAAACGATAAAAATGACGTTTCGCCAAAAGATAATCCCGTCAAACGCCGAGGGATGTTAGTCAATAAGGAAACTCGATTATCAAAAGTTGATTTGACGGTTTTGACACTTGAGCCCTACCGGAGCCCCGGCGGCACACGGGAGGGCCCCGAGGGGCCTAAACGAATAAAAAGGCCCCCCGCGATGCCGCCTATTAAATTTATTGCTTGTAAAACGGCCGGCTAATTTACAGTTAGGTTTTATTGGCGTTACGGCGCTACTAGACGTCGTGTGGTGAAGGACTGTCATTACGGTGGCAACTCAATCAGTTACGCTCAACTCAGACTGGCGCAGAGTCGAAACGTCGTCGCGACGCATCATTTTTAATCGACTTAAAAAAAGAGGTTATCAATTCGGCCGCTTTTTTATGTATGTACACCGATTACTTTGAGGCTAATGATCCGATTTTCGTGATTCTTTTCTCATTCTATGCTGAATTGCTGCCATTTGATCCCATAAAAATTGTACATAGTTTGTCGCGGTAGTTTTTATTTAATGAACATATTTTTAACGAATCACCACTTGTCAGTACATTTTTTATGTCGATATTCAGTACATACATATGTATGTACATATGTATGTACTGAAAAGAAAAGTAATGAAGAAGAAATGAAAAGAGAGAGATATTAAAAACCATCGAGAACAGAAGAGGAAAGATGTTAGGACACTTGGTACGGCACGACAACTTTATTAGAGGAATAATCGAAGGAAAGATAGAAGGTTTCGGAAAACGTGGAAGGCCGAGAAGAACTTTTATGGACCAGGTGAAGGAGAAAGTGATGCTCGTGTCGTATCAGGAGGTCAAGAGAAGGGCGGAGTGCAGAGAGGAATGGAGAAAACTCCACCGACAAGAGCGAAGCTCTTACGTTAGAAGAAGAAGTATGTACGTAAGAGGAACAACATGACATTTAACGAAGGATTAACTTTAACATTGCT
The DNA here is from genome assembly GCA_905187575.2 of Celastrina argiolus. NCBI lineage: Eukaryota > Metazoa > Arthropoda > Insecta > Lepidoptera > Lycaenidae > Celastrina > Celastrina argiolus. Next base: position 12,998,627 of record LR994589.1, read on the forward strand.
CGGTGAAACACGCCCTAAATAGTAAAAAATAAAAAAGGTTTTTTTAAACGTAGTTTTTTTATTCTATACATGTTCAAACTAGATGGGTGAATTTCGAACTGAGCGGCCGTACTACATACATACGAAAATAAATCAACACGCAATAAACTAGCTAAGTTTACTTACCCTGCTGTCACGGCCCGCGGCGACCCGAGCCCTGTTTATGTGACGCGAAGATCCCCAATTTTACAACTAGCTGTTCCACCCGACTTTGGGTAAAATGAAAATTCTCTGGTTATATTGAAATGCTAGCTGTGCCCGCGACTTCGTTCCCGTGGTTTTTGAGAAACTTAAACCGTTTATGCGGCGGCGCACGCAACGAAAATCCCCAAATGTGAATAATTTTCCCCGTTTTTGCAACATTCCTCACTGACGCTTCGCTCCTATTGGTCGCAGCTTAATGTTATATAGCCTAAAGCCTCTATAAATGTACTAAACAACAAAAAAAAAATTTTCCAAATCGGACCAGTAGACAGTAGTTCCTGAGATTAGGGCGTTTAAACAAACAAACAAACTCTTCTGCTTTATAATATTAGTAGAGATCTGTGGGTAGAACGAAAATGTTCTGGGTTCATGGAAAATTATCTAGATATGTATCTTTTTTCTCTGAGTATACGAATCTTTGGGTAGATTGAATATTATCGAAAATTCCATGGGTATATTAAAACTTCTTGGTATAGTTCGAAAAGACTCTGGTTTAATCTATAATTAGAGTAGATCGAAAACCATCGAGGTACATAGAAAATTCTATGGGTAAAGCGAGGTTTCATTGCGTAGATCGAATATTGATGGGTTTTAGAAATTTCATCCCTGCAAAATTACCTATATCGCTGTGAGTATTAGTGAGGAGTGAGTATAGAGGAAAAGATTTAAAAGAATCATTATTTTAATTGACAGGATTCGAAATCCACAAATTCCACGAGGTCTGGATTAAACTGAATCCCGATGTAGAGTTACCGTTAATTTCAAATCCATATTTGGAATTTGAATTACCGTTCGATATCTGAATTCTGTCGAAACATACCTACAAATACAAATCTCATACATTTCCCGAATTGTATCATGGAAGTGTACATTTACGGAAAATACATTATTTATGCCTAGAGCACTCCCACCCTGTTTGCGGAGTAAACGATTGTGAGCTTTATTGGTGTTGTCATAAGGGTGATTTGTCGGTCGACGGTGTCGTATTAGCTTTTCGATGTTTTATTAGTCATACTCATAATAAGTCGGGGTGTGTTTGTATTTTTATTGCTCCCCCAACGTTCTATTTCTGTTGGCAGTTCACGCTTGTAAAATGCATTATTGCCATCACTAAATTAAATTAGAATAAATACATTTTTATTTGACTTCAATTAGACTTACGACGTTTGGAGTAGTGGGCAGTGGGTTAGTCCCTACTTTAATTAATATTAATGGTTAAAGTGTTCATTTCATTATTTTTAAAACACCTAATATTTCAACAAGACGTAGAGGAGGTATTGCCTGCATAGATAGGGTGCGTGTAGGGTTACCATATTTTGTAAATAGAGGGTACATGGTAGGTAGTACATGGAACCTAAACTGCCTGATTTTTAGATAAATGACTATGTAAAGCATAACGCTATAGGTAATAGCTAATAAGTAAAAGATAGCGTGATTTGTAAATGCCTGTCTCAGACCAATGCACGCCTGTCTAAACCTTAAGACGTCCGTTGAATGCGGCAAACGCAGGCGTTTGATATAAATGACAGGTCATGTGGCAAGCATAGTTGAGAAAATTATTAATAGGTACTATTATTATATAGGGGTATGATTCATATGTTTGTTGATACAAATTAAATTAAAAATACTGGACATACAATTTTTCCCCCGACTATATCGCGAGCGAAGCCGCGGACAAATGGTATTTTATCTTAAAATACCATTTGTGAATGGTAAAAATGGGCTAGGCGACTCTACCTTGACCATTTTTGTACCTATGCATATCTGGATTTCAAATTGGATTATTTTCTTGTTTCAGCCTTTTTAGACCCATTTTCGCGAAGTCTATTATAATATAAAATATATACTTACTATAATATGATATTTTTTTAATTTTGAGAAGTTATAATTATCATAATAATTACGATTCATTTGTTAAGTACTTAGTACTTAGTAGTTACTGGTTAGTAATCCTAAAACGTAACAGTTAGCATAAATGAGCCAACCAGAAAAACAGGCGCGTAAGAAACCTCGCGTTGTGTCTGTTTATACATACTTTTGGCTACTGGTCGCTAAACGCATCGAAAAACCACATGAAACCGGCGTAACAAACTCCAGAGGGCCATAGGAAGCAGCTGACGGAACCCGGTGACAATTAGCGGCTTAAATGACGACAAACGCTGTAGTGGTAAGATGAATGGTATTTAACTTGAATTTATACTGCACGTCCAAATTAGTAGTGTCCGGCAGACGGCTAGAACAAAAGACTACAACACTATTGTACCGTGTACTATCACTAAAATCCACCTTAACCCAATATGATAGAGTCCGAATTGCAGGAAACGTGAATGGTCGTCGATATACTGTAATTAAGTCCGTTCTAGATTAGATCAAATAGACATTTGACAAGTTTCGATTTATGGTATCAGTGTGTTGGTCGATAAATATCGTTTGTATTGCTCTTACAACTGTGTACTTAATACCTGGGGCCTTACTCTCTAAATTGATTCGATTTTGATTCAGATTCGATCTTGCCGCGTACTCCCGAATAAATTGACGTCTGTTTATTTTAATTCTCATTCAATTGATATGGTTGGTAGTAAAAAAAGTTACAATCTAACGGTTTTCTTTACCCTGGTTAGTTTCAAAGTTATTTACCAAATATATTACCAAAAACCTTTGATATCGAACTGATTCAATTCTCGATTGTGTCGGGAGTAAGCCTGCTGTACCTTAAGACAATTTTTGTGTGTCTGATGAGAGAATACCTATACAATGTGTAAAATAAATGAGTGATAATACTTTATGGTGTGAATGAGCCCACTATATTGAGTTTACTGTGAAAGCACCAGCGCTGAAAGTCTTACTTGATTTTCATGTTTCTATGAGAAATTCCCCAACATCATAAATTTTCCCATACCATAATTAAAAAAAAAACTCTTTCGTCGGTGGTACTTTCACGGTAAACTCTATATGGGTATATACATACCCTAAAGTACTCATAAATATTATAGCCTGTTATAAATATGTGGAAATTGATGGTTACACCAAGTCAACCAAATTTAAGATAATAGATAAAAAAAAATGAAAAAACGTCAATTTTAGATCTATAACTACTATTACTTTAGAGGCCGTAGTCTAAGGAGAAAAAAATAAACATAAATAATAATAACTCCCCTCACCGATTTCTGTGTCGGTAGCCGATTTCATTGAAACCAGGCCAGCTACGCAGAAGTTATTTTATCATCATTTTTTGTTGTTCCAATGCGTGATCAAACCCACGACCTCCGGGTCGAGAGCGAAGCTCAGAACCACTAGACGGAGGCGCTATACTAACATAGATAGCACATACAGTGAGGTAAATCAAATAGGCTGTTAATACACTTTTATACTGCGAAGGTCATATAATATTAAAAAGGTATGCGTCTACCAGCTGACCGGCTGCCATCAATAATATTATTTTTGGCACGAGATTTTCTTCATAGAATTTGTGTCTTACTCTTCAAACAGATTCGATTTTGATTTAGATTCGATAGTGCCCCGTACTCCCAAATAAATTCACGTTTGTTTATTGATTTTCAGTCAATTGATATGGTCGGGAGTACAAAAAGTTACGACCTAACGATTTTCTTTATCCTGGTTAGTTTCAAAGTGATCCACCAAATAAAGCACCAGAAGCCGTTGAGATCGAACTGATTCGATTCTCGATTGTTTCGGGAGTAAGCCTGCTTGATTATAGTATTGGGTCTACGGAAATATTTATTGGTAGGTTGTATTAAATATGGAATATATTACTTACGCGAATATTCGCTAATCGAAATTCGGATACCTTAAGAGGAAACCTCACGGTTGAAGGAAATACAAAATAGGTATTTATAAAATCTATTGCTGTCTCGCAGTCCCTTAGCTAGCCAGTACTAGCGCGATAGAGACAACTGCAGCTCGAACTGAAATTATCTGTTAAAAGTACAAGAAATCGACGTTTGGGGGTTCCTGCACTTCCTGCTTCCTCCTCCAAAACTTAACCGATTTAAATATTTTTTTCATTATAAAGTATGAACTTAAAAAAATTATATAGCTAGGTTTATTTATTTATTTATTTATTTATTCAGTTTATTGTACACAGGAACATTTTTACATAACAATTTACACGGAAATACGACACAAAGGAACTGCTTATTTCTAAATAAGAAATCTCTTACAGCAGCCCTATAGAGAGAAATTATATAAAAGAAAACAGATAGAACGTGCACTTACAATAAATACATTACACTTATCCTACATACTAGCTATAAAACGAAAAATATACATACTTACAAAATCAAACAATTATTAATATAATAAACCTAAATACACAGTTGATACAATAAAATATATATATATATACAAATTTATAATAATAAATAAATGAATATACCTACTTAATATGAATATTATAAAAATATATAATAATAAATTTACCCAAAATTAATAAATAGGTTTCTATGTTTTCATTTTACTGTATAATGCAGTCTTTGTTTCCTGGATGTTTAAACACAAGCGAAAATAGTAAAAGAAAAAGTTTTTTTTAAATATCTCCTCAAATTATTAATATATTAAAAAAAGGAAAAAATAGGGACGTACAAATAATATACATAGATATTCAGTAAAAAATAATAGTTACTCTAGCGGCATTATCCAGGGAGGAAAACGGGATCGCGTAGACCACTATTTTTTAAATACCTATTTTGTATTTCTCTCAACCGTGCTGTTTCCTCTTAAGAGCTCAGTTAGATGAGGCGCGCTTGGCGGGCACCGTATTCATTCATAGCTAGCTTTATTGACTAGTCCACAAATCTGCCAAGTACCAACCGTGCGGTTACACAGCTAACTGTTAGGAATCTGTACGCTGTGGCCAAGTCGATCAGCTCAATTTACAGCGGTCATGTTGTGATTCTTAAGTCCCGATTTCACCAGCGTATGTTAGTGTTAACGGCTTGTTAAAATACAGGAAATACGCGCGGAACAACATGATATTTAACGAAGAATTTACTTTAACATTGCTTGGTGAAACTCGCCCTTAATAGATCATAATTATAAATGCAGTAGCATTTTCTACACATCTTGTTAAGCGGTAGATCTTGTAGGGTTTTGCGCAGTTTTTATTTAATAATTAAACGTCACTGTTTTAAAAAATTCTACATTACGTTTAATATACTATATAACAAACTATATTTATGCTCGTATCGAATAATTCCGCGTTCAACCCCTAGATTTTCAACCCTCGTCTTTATAAAGACGTTACGACCTGGATTAAAAGTCAAGGGGTTGAACACCGAATAAACCGAGACACCATTATTTGGGAATCAAAATGGATTCCAAAATCCATTAACCAATGCGGAAATCGTATAACGTTAGTTGGGCTATAAATTAACCTACAAAGGGCGCGAAGGTCCAAATTTGTAAAACCGGAAAAGCCCTTATCTCCTGGCCCATGTACCTTCTAAATTAATTAAAACCGCCACATTAACGGTATACATTTCCCTTTGTCTTTGTATTTTTGATCCGGTGATATGAGTTCAAATGGAACAGGCGACAGTTAAAAGAAGCAGCAAGTAGCAACATACCATGACATACAGGATGTAAAAAGAACAGTCACTATAAGTTTGAGATATGACTATACTACCTTTTTTCATTGTAGAAATGTATAATTTTTTAATTTACATTTTTTTTTGTTATAGTTCCAAAAAAATCTTTAAAATATATATTTTATATTTTATTTTTGATAAAAATTTTAAAAGAAAAAATTCTAGACTGAGCAAAGGTAGAATGTATTTACACCATGTATAACCTGAGATTAACACGGTCACGTCTTCATAGTCTAATGCCTCATTTACATTCAGCTGTAGTGAGCAGGGAAGTGGGCGGGAGCAGTATGTAAACTTATACTTCTCATTCCACTGCTAATGCCACTCGCGCTGCCCAGCGCTCCCCAAAAGAGCGGTTTTAGTGCGGACTTCAAAGGACCGGCAGCGCGAGCCATTGTCGGAACTTGAAGACGAAGTGAGAGGAAGGGCAGTATGTAAACACACATATCCCTCGATCCTGCCGCAGCAGTATTAAGGGAATTATTGCCGGCAGCGCGAGGAGCAGCGATAGGGGCAGAATGTAAATGGGGCTTTATTAGGTTTAGGGCTTGGCTCGACTTAAAAGTCTACTAAAATGTAGTTTCAGGTTTGCTAGAAGTGCTTCTATGTATTTTGCACACACTTGGACATTATAAAATACGTAGCTGGCCTGGTTTCAATGAAACCGACCACCGTCACCGCAATCGGTGTGGGAGCCATTACATTACAATATTTTGAAGGTTTTACTTCTAATTCTATCGCATTTTAACTATGTGTTGGCACTTTTTACCGACTTCCAAAAAAGGAGGAGGTTTCTCAATTCGACCATATAATATATGTTTTCGGTTACCATCACGTCTTCTATATAAAAACGACTAAAGCAAGGAACCTTAATTTTACGACTTTTGACATTTTATTACAGATTCTCTATTCCACATCAAAACGGCAGCAGGTGACTGCAAAAAAGGCGAAGTAATAATGAAATTTCGGACCAACTTACCTCCAGCTATAAAAGATTTCATTAAGAGTTGGCGAGTTCGCCGTCAAGTTTATTCTTTCAAAAGTGTTAGATATTTTTCCATTTCCACTGGTTCAATTTTCGGCGCTGCGATTCCCAAGTTTTCATTGTTATTGAGCTCTCGAGTTTTCTCTCTGATTTTATGTGGGGCTCGTAGTCAGAAGTGTTTATGTGTTTAATGTAGTACATTATGTGTAATATGTCCGGCCCATTTCCACTAGCTTTTTGCAGTGCTGTAAAGCGTCTATGACTATTGAAAAATGGGCCGGAGATGTTTCACGACCTACCTATGCTGTTCACACGCTCCTAGCCAGAGTGGCCGGGGGCGGGAAATCACGACCAGGGGCTTAAGCCCCTCTACGTGAGGTATGGCCCCGGTATTGAGGATACGGGGGCCGAAATTCATATTATGTTTTTCTAGGAAAAACCCCCCGCGGCAGAACGCAGGGGAAAACCTACGTGAAAGAGCCATGGAAGGCTGTACCTGAAGGCGGGACGTCAGGCAGTGCAAGGGGCCCCGGTCCTGAGACCGGAGAGCGTGTGTGATTCCACTCCCCCTACACCACCCTCCATCCCGCGGACCAAACCCTACCATAGCTGGGGAGAGGAGAGTAAATGACACAAGTGACGTTTTTTTGAAGGCAAAACCCCCGCGTCAGGGCGCGGGGAAAAACCCTCGAACCTTTATTAAAACTGCCTGAAGGGCCGTGACGTACGGTCTTTAACCGTACGCGGATCCGTCCGACCAGGGAGTGGGGGGGCTCCGGGAGCCATGAGGGGGGAAGGGTTATGGGACCCGACGAATGGTGGTGGTGGAAATCTGGGGGCGCTGGGTTCGCCCGCACGCCGCGCAGCCTCCTTGCAGAAGCCGGGCAGCAGGCGGCATCCTGCGGCATCCCCGTGTGGTGGGTGCGGCGGTGTCCGGGGCCCGCCGTGGGATCCCGGCCAATCCTCCGGGCTCCTTCCTCTACAGGAACCTCCGGATGGCGGGGATATCCTTTGGCAGGCGCGGGACTCCTCCACAGATGACGGTGGCGGTGAGGCAGCGGCAGGGCGCTCGACCGGGCTAACGTGAATCCTCAACAAGACACATCGGCCCGGGAGCTTGCACTGCCACTGTAGGGGGTGCAGGTCTGGTGCCTGCGCTGGCGGTGGTCGCCGACAGGGCCCTCGACCGGGCAATGGTCCGGGAGTTTGCCCTGCGGCGATCTTCTCTGCAAGGCTAAGGCCTGCAGTGGTGTATGGGAGCGCGCATCACCGGACAATGGGTCCGGGAGCGTGCTCTGCGGCGGTCATATGTGCAGGCGGCGGAGTGCCTGCGACGACGGTGTGCTGCAATGTGCAGCAGGCAGGGCTGGAACCTGGGCTGGTGGTTGGCGGCGGAACGCTCGACCGGCAATGGCCGGGAGCTTGCTCCGCTGCGGTAAGGGTGGCAGGGGGGCCTGCGGTGTGGCCTGGCGGGGGGCCAGGGCACGTATGGCCTGGCGGGATGCCAAGGCGAGTACGGGGTGCCGCTGCGCCGGGGGGCGCAGTCGAGGCGGCACTGGGGACGCTGCGGCAGGTCCGGGCGCTTCACGGCGTGGCGGAGCGGGATCCGGGGGGTGCGGCAGGTCACGGCCGGTGGGGGTGCGGCGCTGCGGTAAGGGGCGCAGTCCGCGAGGCGGCGCTGGATGCGCTGCGGCGAGTCCGGGCTCTTGTCGGCTGGACGGAGCGGGATCCGGGACGCGCGGCAGGTCTCGGCCGGACATTGGGGCGAGGGGGTTCCACTAACCCCCCGCGAGAATGCCGACGGGGGCCCGGCGCGAACGGTGTCCTCTCCGTCGCAGCTAGGCTCGGTGTTGCTATGGTGGTGCGCCAGGGCGGCGCGGGGCGGTCGTCCTCGTCGTCTGCGGCCGGGGCGCCACAGCACGACACGAACGGCCATGGGCGAGGTGGTGGATGCGGTGTAGCACCAAGCGGGTGAGCGCTTGGGGTAGCTGGCCTCCCGTGACCACAACGCTGGGCGACCCAGCGGGGCGGGCGGGCAGTTCAGCTCCCCGGCATGGCGACAATCCGCACTCAGTTCGAATGAACCAAGCACGGATTGCCGAACGCCATCAGGAGGCAACGGGAACTGCTCCAGGAAGGTGGTCGGCACGGACGTAGCACAGCAAAAAACACGACTACGCGCAATGGAAGCCAGGACGGTCCATGTTTCACGAATGGACAATGATAGATGGACAAAAAGGATAACCACATGGCAAGGTCCAGTTGGCAAGCGAAACAGAGGTAGACCAATGGAGAGATGGCTAGATGAAATTTTAAAGATAGCGGGAAACAACTGGACAGAAAACGCAATAGACTGAGACAACTGTATTATTCTCGTGTACACTGAGTGAATTTACAAGAGCCGCATATTGTTTTTTATCTTAATTTATTTTGTATTATATGTCTGATGTTTATGTTTTTAAGTTAAGTTTATATGTTGTTTTATTATATTATGTTCAATTATCTATTGCATTAGGTTATCTTGTAATGATAGATATTTGTGTGTGTTAATAAATAAAAACTAGAGAAAAATGGAGGAGGCCTTCACTCAGTAGAGAGCTCCTTAATTAAAATAAATAACTCTTAGAAATAACTAACAATACATGTGTTATGGACTAGGTGATTAGAGATTAATCCGGACATTATTAATATTGCGCGGAAATTATAAATAATGTCTAGCTACGAGTATATCGGACTAAGTGATAATTACTATACAAACTTCATTATTTATCCCATAAATAAAAAAGCCTTTATTTCGTAAAAGATTACGAATACAAAAATAATTTTGGTGTTAATAATAATATAAACATTTAGACTAATCTTCTAGAGCCCCTCCGCGGGTGAAGGCCTCCTCCAGAGAAGCCCACTTTCCTCTATCTCTGGCAGTGTTCATCCTGGACCAGATATAGACTTTATGTCATCTGCCCATCTCATAACCGGTTTACCTATGTGACGTTTACCTACTGGTCCGTTCCACCGTGTCGTTCTTATGGACCAGGGATCGTCTGACTATTTATCCATATAATATTATACATATTAATGTCCGTTTGTATGTTACGCTTTCACGCAAAAACTGCTAGTCCGATCATCGTGAATTTTGTACCCATATTCTCAGCGTGTCCTATGTTTTCCTAAGATAGAGTTGCCTTTAGTAGCCGTAATACAGTGGCGAATGAACATTATCTGTGTAAACAAGATGGCGCGATTTCCTAGAGACGTTCATTCACCGCTATGTGACGTGAACGCCAGGAAATAGGATTAGCAGGCACAATAGACAACTACGTATTCGTAACATTATCGAAAGAAACTTGTATGGAAATGTAATGCAATTGACGTCGACCATGCGAATACGTAGTAGCCAAATATTCCTGTTTGGCTGGCGCACTATTTTTTTGTGCGTAGGCTTTATAAAGTACTATCTTATCGTCCTTTGCTTGTGACAAAAAACTTAGCAAATAATTTTCCTTCCGAGTGTTGCAATATTGCCGCTCGTTCGTTTATTTTGCGTGTGAGTGTGTTTGTTTGTGTGTGTGTGTCTTCACACCTCATTTTTCCAAAATATTAATTATAGTTCACTCAGCGGTAGCTGGAATCTTCATTAGTGCTTCGTTAATATTTGTCTTAGCATGTTGATTTATAGTATATGTAAACTACAATAAAATTGAAGCTCCCAATAAATATAAATTATTTCCCGTAACATATTATCTGTAATTCCCGGAATCCGAGATTTCCGGGCGCGTGATAAGGACCAATATATTATTTATTTATATATGAACGCGCGTGCCGAAGATGTGTATTGTTTTAATGTGACAATCACCGTTCAATATTAAAATAGAAATATAATATAGGAAAGATACGTTGTCAACATCTGTCGGGGATCGTGGTTATTTGATAAGAAATTATATTTGTTTTTGATTTTACATTCGCTGTGGCTTCTCCCAAATGTTTACGCTGTATCTGTTTTATAACCTGAGGGTTATCCGTGGATGAATAATAAAATTAAATCTCCCAATAAATATTAATTATTCCCACAACATATCTGTAATTTCCGGGATTCCCGAGCGCGCGATAAGGACCGATGTACGCGCGTGCCAAAGACGTGTATTGTTTTAATTCGACAATCACCGTTCAATATACGCCATGGATGTTCTAATCTAGATTAAAATATACATATTATTTCAATCAAGAATTTTCATGAATCCTTAACCTTAAATATTATCTACTACATAATAACATAGTACTATGTAAAATAAAGTCCTTCGCCGCGTCTGTCTGTCTATCTTCTTATATATTCGTGGAAGTCCAGGGAAGGTTTAAACGGTTTGTATGCTCAACGAAGTCGGAACGGGTCAGCTAGTTATGTCATATGTGTATAATTGGTTATCTCTCTACATTAAATCCATTTGTGTGTACTGTAGTCTGTACCTAAAACCTACGGAATATTGACGTTTTCCACATAATATTATAATAATTAATAAGTAGTATGTATAATGTTTGTTATTTAACTTTACTACTAACTAACGAACAGGAATTCATTTTTATAAATAAGTAGAAAGAAGAAGAAGATGTACTATTTTTGACAAAATCTATCGCTGTCGCATTCGCACCATCGTCAAATCGTGCATGTACGAACGTGACAACCTGACCAAAGTGTTATCGAAAATCCTCAATAGGATTTTCCCATATCTAGATTTTGTAAAAACAAAACAGAACATTTACAGCAGTACTGTGTAAGATTTTCCTCGTAAGAAAAAGCTTCGGTCGTAAAAGCTCTGTAAAGAAAACGCTTGTAAATGAAAACCCTCGGAGCACGGTCACCGACAAATCTGGTTGATCAATTTTGGACCCTATCGATACATTAATAAGATCGAAGTGAATACATCTGTCGGCGAATGTACCAATCCTGATATCCTGCAAAAAGGTCGCCCCACAACAACCTATTTTTACGAACGTTATTTTTGGACGCGGTCAAAGTGGAATATTCCATTTCCTCTCAGCCGATCAAGTTAAAGCAATGTTTCAAGGCGAAAAAAGTTAGCGAAGAGGTAAGCAGAGCAAGGCTTATGGCTGCGTATCCACCAGAGCTGTGCTGTGATGTGTAGCGAGAAATGTGTTTTTAGGTACCAATAGAATCGCTTCATTTATCACGGATCGGTCAGCGCGGCTCTTGCCAAGCGACTCTATGTGATCTGAACACATTCTTTGCAACACAGCAAAACACATCTCTGGTGGATACGCAGCCTAATACTCAGTACAACTCTTATGTTAACCAAAACCTGCAAGCAAATGAGTGAGATAACGCATATGCATGCGTTTGATGCACCTCCCTCTTGGTTGCAAGCAGGTTGTGGTTATAATTTTTTCGCGGGATATTGCTGGATGTAATACACTTAAATTGTATGCTATTAGTTATTAAGTAACGCCTGACTCTATTAACTATATTATGGTTTCCTTTGGTACCCCACCGGCACCTATACAATTTTATTCTTGTAACGCTTAAAGGTTGAATGACAGAGAATGCCATACGGCATTAAGTCCGCCTTTTTACGATTTGTGCATTAAGTTTAATAAATAAATAAAATAATAAAAAAATAATGTCTCCCACACCGATTTTGGTGACGGTGGCCAGTTTCATTAAAACCAGGCCAGCTACGCAGGAGTCATTTTGTAGTGCCCAAGTGCAATAATATACTCTCGTACCACAGTGGGACGGATAACCGACACGCGCGGCGGGAGATCAGGCGCAGGACCGATATTTTACATGCCTATCCGACGCATAGATCACATTTCTTGCCAAAAAATCAGGTGATAAGTCTTCATTGCCCTAACCAAACTTGAAAACAACATATTAGTTGTTCCAACGCGGAAATCGCACCCTCCGAATCGAGAGCTAAGCTCTAAACTACTGAACCACGGAGGCGTATAATATAATTAGTTTAGTACACTATAATATTATAGTACGTAAGACTTCTAATATTATACTTAAACGCAGTTAGGCGAGGAGCCTGATCAAAATCATTATCAGGTATTATAATATTCTGAAATAATGATACTATTTTAGAATATTATAATAAATTAAGTGGTAAGTTGAAATTTGTTCAAATTACGTAATGCATGATTGTAAATATATTTATAACGATCACAATATCTACATCTTTACATTGGAATTATTAGAATGTATGAATGAGGTACAATAGTAAAGTATTACCTGTAAGAATGTGGGTGGACTGGTCTATTGATGTATGTATACGTGTTGTATGAAGTTACGTGTGTATGTAGACAAGTTACAAATGCTCCCAGTGGAAGTCCGGTGGAAGCCACAAGTCATGCAAGTGTATATGATTACCCTTAATTGATGGCGCCACAGATATACATTCAACAAGATGTTGCAAGATATTTATATATTGCCACAAACTCGATAATACCACCACACGAAACCACCACAAATTATTTGTTTTACAATTACAAACATCTCCGTGAGTAATTAATTTAATTTAATTTTAATATTCTCTCTTTTCTTACTGTCAAAAGGGTAATGTCGAGTTAACTGAATTTAATCAGTTGTTTTGTTACCTACGGAAGTATTTTAAAATATAAAAAAATATATTATAATATAATAATTTCAAAATTTTGATAATATAATAAAAGACGGCGTGTCTTTTATTATATTATAAAAATTTTGAATTTTATTATGAGACCGACAAATTTGTGACGTGTTCTATGTAGAAAATATAAATTTAAGAGGAAACCACACGGACGAGAGAAATGAAAAATAGGTATTTGAAAAGTTTGTTGCCGTCTCCAATGCGCCTTGATCACGTGGTTCACGCCCGCTATCGATGTGTGAGTGAGATCGTCTATGTGTGCGTGCGCCGCGCGCCGCCCAAATTGGGCCTCTCGCTACTTAAAATGCTTAAAGTAAATCGGACTATATTTTATGATGATATATTCTATGACAAGAAATGGAATCTTCGTTAGACACTTTTTAGTTTTTACCTCGACTAGGTACCTAGTACCAGAAATGGTCGATGCTCGTATACAATAACTAGTGAAGTCCATAGTTTCATAATATTATGGTGTTAATTCTACATCCTATGATTAAAGTATGTGGCTCATCCAATCCGAAATTGTCTAGATCATTGTGCTATTTCGGCACCCAATTAAATTAGCCCATTAAATAATCTAAAAGTTTTATATACTCAAACACCTTCAAAAAATAATGTTTGGTTTATAGGCTATTGTTCGATAACTATAAATATTTACGAAATTTGAAAAAAATATCCTGAAAGAGGAGGAAATTTACCAAAAAAAGGTAACACTCCCGGAATTGTACCTCCATTATTTATATTTTTAAATTAACGCTGAAAATAGCCCTCCGCGCCATTGTTGCATGCAGACGGCCTCTTAGGCGTCAGTATATATTTTTAAAGTAGGTACCTAAGTACTTAGAGTTAAATGAAAAATATAAAAATATGTAAAGTATAATCTAAATACTCACAAGAATTGATTTCTGTCGGATTTTTTCATATAAAAATTATATTTCAATAATAATTATGCTAGACAATATTTTTTTCAAACTTCCGTTATCGTTCTAAACTAAAAAACATTTAAATAATGTCCGTTTATAGAATAAATAACTTCAAACCAAACACTATTTTTGAAGATGTTAATTGTTTATAACTTTTGAATTTTTTTTGGGCAAATTTCATTGTGATCATTACGATCATTATGATTATCAAATGGTCAATATGATCATCGGATCGAATAAGCTAACCACATATTATGTAATTTTAATCGCAGTATTTTAAACATTTTAAACTTATAGAAGTTTAAAATGTTTTTTATTCTACATACTAGGTAGTCTAGTCTACCACGAAAGGATATGGATCATGCTCCATAGAAGTCTAGGCCATAAATTCAAGTAACCAGCCAATGAAAACAAATATGCTATGCTTACACACAGCTATGTATAGTGAGTCAAACTGAAAATTTTCAGTTAAGTAACTAAGTATTAAGTATTCTCTAGGAACACAGAAAAAAATATTTATAAGCATTATTCGGCGAGCGATCATAACCGTGGTAAATTGTTTAGCGCCAACGCAAAATTACTTTTGCATATTTATATATTGCATTTGTTAGTTTTTGAACTTAGGGTACATTGGTTTAAAATTTTAATTAAAAAAAGCTTAAAAAAGTTTTTCCCACTTTTTTTAACGGTTTATTTTTTTATTACAAATATATTAAGTATCTCAGACTTGCTGTAACACTTATAACCGTATTGATAAAGAAGTGTAAAACTAGGACTCTCTTGGTTGATACAAACTCATACTAAGATTAGCTTCTTCATTTGATTAATAGTTTGATTTCAAGGACGTATCAGGTGAACCGGGTTTAGGAACGCTGTTTCAACTAAGATCTAACCTTTCAAAACTGCTCTTTAATGTGTGACTAGTAAAATAACGTTTCGTTATACTTTTAAAAGTAGCAGATTTATTAGTTTCATAACAAATATAATATTTATCAATATTTTTGTAAATGAATGTAACAAAATTTTGTAGTATAAATATCAAAAAGAGACTTTAATCTTAATTATTACTTTAAAAACCAGTTTTTCATTAATATTTTGGTAGAAATAAAATATTCCATCACAAAGAAAGTTCATATTCGGAACTAGAAATAGGTAAAACGGAATGAGATAGTGACATAAGCCTCAAAACAACTCTCAAATCACTGTTTACTTTCGAAAGTTCATCTACTTAAGTAGCAGTTTGACAGCTGTTGATAACGCTCATACTCAGTTGAGACACCGTCTTTAAGTTAAGTGCTTAAGTACTATTTATTAATTCGACTGTCATCTCAAATACTGACTTGAGGTTGAGATCGTTTTATTTATATGTAGTATGTATTACTTAATTCAAAATTCACAATATTTTATTTAGACATGAAACTTTACAAGCTATTTTCGGAAAGACAACAAAAAGGCTACAACACCAGAAATGAGCTTGTTCTTATTTATTATTAAAAGAAAGTTATATAGTAGCTAGTATATTATTTCTACAAGAAAGTTATGTAAATGAGAGTTGTCATAGAGCCTCCTTGCCTGTCAATGAATTAAAAAAATGGGATGTTGATTTTTAAACTTGTAGAGCAAATTATACTTAGCAGATTTGGAGTATCAATAATATTATATATAATTTTGAATAAGTATGATAAGTCAAAATATAAGCGTCTGTTTTCAATAGTATGTAAGTCTATCGTAGTAATTTAAATTTGACCGGCCGTAGGAAATTAATAAGTTGACGATAATAAACAATTTTAAAGAATTTATTTCAGTATATATTCATAAACTTATTCTTCTTAAAATTATTCAAAGCAGAATAAGGCCTATTGCTGATATTGAGTACTTGGGACCAGATCAATACGGATTTCGCCAACAGAAAGGAACGAGGGAAGCCATATTATCATTAAGATTAGTAATAGACAGGAGAATGGAATTAGATTTAGATACACATATTGCCTTCATTGATTTAGAGAAAGCATTTGACAAAGTTAATTGGAAATCTACGATGACAGTTTTAAAACAAGCAGGAATTGACTATAGAGATAGGAGAATAATATTTGAACTTTATAAGAACCAAGAGACGGTAATAAGGATAGGAGAAGAGGAAGGTATAGCAAAGATCAGACAAGGTGTGAGGCAGGGTTGTCCACTCTCGCCACTCATATTTAACATCTTCATAGAGTGTGCAATCAGGAAACTTGTAGAGTCAGGGAAAGGCGGAATAAAAATGAACGGGCAAAATATCCAATTTATACGTTTTGCTGATGATATAGCTGCGCTAGCTGAAAATTCAAAACAATTAGAAGAATTAGTAAACTACATGGACCTCGTATTTAAAGAATTTGGATTGAAAATCAACGTTAATAAAACTAAGACATTAATTACATCCAAGACTAGAGAAAAATATAACCCCATAACTATCAACTCAATTTCAATAGATCAAGTCAAACAGTTTAGATATTTAGGAAGCCTCATCACAAGTGACTCCAGGTGTACATCAGACATAGTAACAAGAATAGCATTAGCAAAGAAAGCCTTCAACAACAAAAAATACCTTTTTAAAGCCCGTGTATCACGTTACATCCGAAAAAAGCTAGTTAAAATATATATCTGGAGCATTGCTTTGTATGGTAGCGAGACGTGGACTATGACACAACGCGATAGAGAGAGATTGGAGGCATTCGAAATGTGGTGTTGGCGAAGAATGGAAAGAATAAGTTGGACTGAAAAGAAAAGTAATGAAGAAGTTTTGGAATTAGTGAATGAAAAGAGAGAGATATTAAAAACCATCGAGAACAGGAGAGGAAAGATGTTAGGACACTTGATACGGCACGACAACTTTATTAGAAGAATAATTGAAGGAAAGATAGAAGGTAGAAGAAAACGTGGAAGGCCAAGAAGAACTTTTATGGACCAGGTGAAAGAGAAAGTAATGGTCGTGTCGTATCAGGAGGTCAAGAGAAGGGCGGAGTGCAGAGAGGAATGGAGAAAACTCCACCGACAAGAGCGAAGCTCTTAAGTTAGAAGAAGATATTCATAAACACAAAAAAAACTAATATTGGTCCACAGACGCTGGAGTATGTTCAACGACATAGAAAAAACTATTTAAAAAATATATTGACTTTAAAATAACAATATTATAACTCACAAACAAGCCGAAATCCTAACAATTATTTTAACAAAAAATTTAAATGTATAATGTAATCTAAAATATTCAAAACACTTACACCAACTGGGTCCATTCATAAGATATTATTTCTCCAAAAATAAAATTGGTATTTTAGTTAAGACTTATACAAATCGAGCTCAAAATTATTTTGGACACTTTTTACTAACATTTTTAGAGTATTATTGCTGTAATTATTCAGTTCGGTTGCCTTTACAACATTATAATATAATACGTTTTGGTCGACCGGCTATTTGACGTTATGGCCCAATACGATCCTCGTTATTTGGCAGTAAGCATGAGAGAATGATGGACGCATAATAGTTTTTTATGTTTTTTGAATATAATTTAATTAGATTTATCTGATATTATATAATTAAAGTTAGTGTAATATAATAATTTAATAATAAATATGAAAAAAGCTATAGACTTCACGAAAAAGATGTAAGAAACTAGAAATGTCGATATCGATAAACAACACTAGTTTATCGATATCATTATCGACTACGTGTCACATCACGCGTGTGTGTACGTATTTGTCCGCGTCCCCCTACCTCAAGCCTCGCCCCTCATAGTGCGATAGGGACAACTGCAGCTAGAACTGAAATTACCTATTAAAAGTACCAGAAATCGACGTTTAGGGGATTTCTATTTCCTCCTCCAAAACTTAACCGATTTAGTTAATTCTTTCTTTATTAGCTAAAAAAAGAAATTAACTAGGTTCCTATTTTTTGATTTTGTTGCATAATATAGTCAAATCTGTTTCCTGGATGTTTAAACACGGCGGAGAGTCTGGCGGTTTTTTTTAGGTTTTTGAACGTTCATATCTCTTTAAGTAATTAGTTTATTAAAAAAAGGAAAAAATAGGGACGTACAAATATTATTCATAGATATTCATGAAAAAAATAGTTACTCCAGACTAATTATCCAGGGAGGAAATAGAAATGCTCTAGACCTCTATTTTTGTATGGAAAAAAATTCGTGGTGTTTCCTCTTAATAACAGCTAAAAGTAAACGGTCCATAGGCTATGGGCAACCTTCCAAGTAGACTCGGACTGATGAAGACTCTCTATCCCCCTCACAGGAAACAAGACTTGTAGGATTGAAACAAATACATTAAAGGTTAAAGTCGCGGGGTCTTCTATAATATGTATCTGTGGAGCGAGTCACTTAGGCCCGTACAAATAAAGTAATCTCAAAAGAATCCTCTACTTGAGAACCTTTTTGTCAGATAAAAAAAACGTTTCGTTTCACTTTTAGATATGAAGAAGTTTATGTTACATACTTTCATTTTAACTTTTTTAAAACGTAAAAATAAATATTATAAAATATTATACTTTACGTTGTTTTATCTGTCAAATAGGTTCTCAAGTGAGGTTGGGTTTGAGATTGTTTTATTTATACGGGCCTTAGACCAGTCAACTGGTCCCGCTACTTTCTGCCTCACTTGCACAACGTAACAAGCTTTTTATGTTCCGTTGGCGCCACTGATAAGAGACTGAAATTAATATTAAACTATGTAGAGTACCTGTGAAGCTAGGGTTGCCATCATCAAAATTAAAAAACTAGAACATAAGGTCAAAACTTGGACTCTGGTACCCCAAAAAAATGTACGGATCCCCAATTTCCAAAAAAACTGAATGTTAAGAAAACTAAATTCGGACGTCGGACGTCGGCCGTCCGATGCCCTCAAGAATAGGACAAATCCGGGAATCCCGGACGGATGGCAACCCTATGTGAAGGTAGTTATTGATTATGTGTAGATAAATTGTAGATTGGTACAGGTTTTTCTAAGTTGTAGGTGAAATCCGAAATTCTACTTGTACACAGGTGTGGGACACGGCATGGCACTTTTTGTAGGACCGGTCATTTTCTATCAGATTTTTCCTCCATATTATTTATTTTACTTTTCGTATGACGTGTGTTGCACTACTGCTGTCAGTAGGATGTATTTTTCACCTACAAACAGTCGGTCTCTGATTATCGCTTGTGGGCACGTGAATGTAAAATTTGTGAGACCAAGCGAGGTGGTTTTTTCGGTCAGCAGGCTTAATCCAACTCAATCGAGAATCTAATCAGTTCGATCTCAACGGCTTTTGGTATTTTATTTGGTGGATTGGAACTAACCAGGATGAAGAAAATTGTTAGATCGTAACTTTTTGTACTCTGACCGTATCTTCGACTGAGAATCCAAATAAACAAACGTCAATTTATTGGGCACGATCGAATCTGAATCAAAATAGAATCAGTTTGGAGAGTAAGGCGCCAGGCCGAAGCCTGTAGTTTTCATGTATTTTTTTCAAGAATTGAAAATATTACTGTCTTTCTCGCTCGGGTACACTCGGTGGTCCCGAGTTCACCCGATCGAATATCACAATATAATTTTGGAGGCCTTTTACAGTCGACAAGCCTCAAAAATGAGCATTTAAAGAGTGTCTTGTATTCTCATCCTTGCTATCCCACAGACTCCCGGATACTTCTCGCCGTGAGTCTAGGGCCCGTGTTAATAAAGAAGTCTCAAACCCAACCTCACTTGAGAACCTATTTGACAGATAAAACAACGTTTCGTTTCACTTTTAAATCTAACAACTTTATTAATGTTAGATAATACTTTAATTTATTTTCTTTAGAAACCGTAATGTTCATATTATAGATTTCAGAAAAACATTAAAATAAGTATAATCTATATTTTTTGTAATCTTTATTTTTACGTTTTAAAAAAATTTAAGTACCTATATAACATAAGTAAAGTTCTTCATTTTTAAAAGTGAAACGAAAATCTGTCAAATACGTTCTCAAGTGAGGTTGGGTTTGAGACTTCTTTATTAATACGAGCCAAATGCCGTGTTGAGTTTGAAACAGAATTTAAGTAAAGCTTGAGTAATGAAGACATACATATACTATACCTACTGGAATTTCATGAAATAAACTACTACTTTTCTTACAAAATATATGTTGTTAAATATACGTTATATAAGTTGATAACATTTAAGTTAAGGTTACAACCTACATAACAACAACAAAGTTGATAACTTCAAAACATAACTTAGTTGCAACGTACTCATCAGCTTTTAAAACTTTAATCTTACGACAGAATCTTAAAAGGGTTAAAGTATTATTAAAGTGTTATTTTTATACGATTTCATCCAGGTTTTTACGAGTCTAGGAATCCCTGTCACGTTGGAATGCCAGAAAAACCTGGGAAGCAAAAGTCGTTCCACAAAGCTTTACCCTTCCCACGGGATTTCAACTCTTACAAGCCCTAATATAAGATCGATAATCGCAAGTGCTCGTTGATATCAAGTGAAGTGAATTATAACTGGCTTGGACTGGCTCTCCGGTGCTTGCGTTTGGGATATTTTCCATATCATCATATTTCCTAGTGGAGATTCTCAGGTAAATGCTCCAAAATATTGTTTACTTGGCCTCAACTTAGCTCACACTTAAGCGCCTCCGTGATCTGTAAAAAGTAAAAATTATAATAAAATAAATTGTCACACAGATATTATAGGTATATGTTACACTAGCTGACCCTTGCCCACTTCGTTGAGCATAAAAACAGTTTATGATGAAATTCAACTAAAAAAAACAACCCCTAACTCGGGAACGCGGAACCCGCAACCGGGGACCCGGAACCCGCAGCATGGGAACCCGAAACCCGCAACCCGCAACGCGGGAACGCGGAACCCGCAGCATGGGAACCCAAAACCCGCAACGCGGGAACCCGGAACCCGCAACGCGGGAACCCGGAACCCGCAACGCGGGAACCCGGAACCCGCAACGCGGGAACCCGGAACCCGCGACGCGGGAACCCGGAACCCGCGACGCGGGAACCCGGAACCCGCAACGCGGGAACCCGGAACCCGCAACGCGGGAACCCGGAACCCGCAACGCGGGAACCCGGAACCCGCAACGCGGGAACGCGGAACCCGCAACGCGGAACCCGCAACCCGGAACCCGCAACGCGGAACCCGCAACGCGGGAACGCGGAACCCGCAACGCGGGAACGCGGAACCCGCAACGCGGGAACCCGGAATCCGCACCATGGGAACCCGAAACCCGCAACGCGGAACCCGCTACGCGGGAACCCGGAACCCACAACGCGGGGACCCGGAACCCGCAACGCGGGAACCCGGAACCCGCAACGCGGAACCCGCAGCATGGGAACCCGAAACCCGCAACGCGGGAACCCGGAACCCGCAACGCGGGAACCCGGAACCCGCAACGCGGGAACCAGGAACCCGCAACGCGGAAACCCGGAACCCGCAACGCGGGAACCCGGAACCCGCAACGCGGGAACCCGGAACCCGCAACGCGGGAACCCGGAACCCGCAACGCGGGAACGCGGAACCCGCAACGCGGAACCCGCAACGCGGAACCCGCAACGCGGAACCCGCAACGCGGAACCCGCAACGCGGAACCCGCAACGCGGAACCCGCAACGTGGAACCCGCAACGCGGAACCCGCAACGCTGGAACCCGGAACCCGCAACGCGGGAACGCGGAACCCGCAACGCGGAACCCGCAACGCGGAACCCGCAACGCGGAACCCGCAACGCGGAACCCGCAACGCGGAACCCGCAACGCGGAACCCGCAACCCGGAACCCGCAACGCGGGAACGCGGAACCCGCAACGCGGGAACCCGGAATCCGCACCATGGGAACCCGAAACCCGCAATGTGGAACCCGCTACGCGGGAACCCGGAACCCACAACGCGGGGACCCGGAACCCGCAACGCGGGAACCCGGAACCCGCAACGCGGAACCCGCAGCATGGGAACCCGAAACCCGCAACGCGGGAACCCGGAACCCACAACGCGGGAACCCGGAACCCGCAACGCGGGAACCCGGAACCAGCAACGCGGGAACCCGGAACCCGCAACGCGGGAACCCGGAACCCGCAACGCGGAACCCGCAGCATGGGAACCCGAAACCCGCAACGCGGGAACCCGGAACCCACAACGCGGGAACCCGGAACCCGCAACGCGGGAACCCGGAACCAGCAACGCGGGAACCCGGAACCCGCAAAGCGGGAACGCGGAACCCGCAACGTGGAACCCGCAACGCGGAACCCGCAACGCGGAACCCGCAACTTGCAACACGGGAACCCTGAACCCGCGACGTGGAACCCGGAACCCGCAACACGGGAACCCGGAACCCGCAACGCGGAACCCACAACGTCAAACCCTTCCGTGAACGTTGCTGGTTCTGCGCTGTCAAATGGAATAAATAGTATCCTATGTCCGTCTACTGGCTCTAAGTTACTTCCTCACCAATTTTCAACCATATCGATAAAGCCGTTCTCGAGTTATAAATAATTCATTTAACTAACACGACTTACTTTAATACAAAAAGCTGATGTAAAGATGAAACTAACATAAGCTAACGCCCGGTGAATGCTCCCGTCACAGTCGGTCCAGCCGATTCGGTGATCATTAGTTAGATAACGATGATGATGATGAAAAGAAGCCTAAATTAATCCTTATAACTTTAGCTATCTACCAGTGAAAGTCTCGTTAAAATCGGTCCAGCCGTTCCAGAGATTAGCCGGAGCAAAGAGACACGCTAACAGACAGACAGACATTTTTTTTAATTGCATTTTCGTTTTCAGTAGCAAGAAAAAAAAAGACAGAACAGACAGACGTTAACTTCGCACAAAGACAAATGACGACATAGTGGCGTCATATCATGACGTTTTCGATTTTTTTTTTAATTGTTCGTGAATTATGACCATGGATCTAACTCCTTCGATCTGATTTTTAAATTAACATTTATAATATATTCTTATTACAACTTATAAGTTAAGTACTTTTTTTAAATAGGTATATTTATAGTTGTTAAAAGATTAATCGATTTTTTGAGTAAGTCTCTAGTGTTTAATAAGAAAAAGTGTTAACTGACGTAACATTATCACGACGTTTATTTCATTAAATCATAATTTGTATATTATATTTAAGATCGTTTATCAGTGAAAGCAAATCGTAAAAAAACTCATATTGGTTATGTTGACAATAAATATCTAATAATTATTAAATAAAGTTTAGTAAATTCTGCAGTTTTAACAAAAAGAAAATATTTATTTTAATAAGTCGTCGTTACAACGTTACGTCGCTCATTTTTGATAAACTGTCAAATGTTACCTATTAAAATGACCCGACTATTTATTAGTGGTGGACAAATAGTTTAATGAATCCAAATAGTTTAAGTTTATGTTAATACGTTATTTATAGCATTTCATAATTTTTATTTTCCATTTGTAAACAATGTCGTTACCATGACACCAGTGTCATATAAACTGGCAACGACGTGAATCGATTGAGCCCAGGTTCAAACCCCGCGTGACCATCACGTATTTTCTTCTTTTTTCTAATTTTTTGCTTATTATTTTCAACATTTTCTTTCATAATAACCTTTTCGTGACAATAACGAACATACCGTAAAAAAAATTGCGAAATTGGTCAAGCCGTTGTCGTAGCGCACACGACGTAAGAAATTTTGGAGGTCGTTTTTTTACACTTTGGGCTACATTTTTGGGGTTTTAGTAAGGAACCCTACTTTTTTTAAACATATAATATAGCCTATGTTCAGCGCTAGGAATGTAGCTTTCCAACGGTGAAAGAATTTTTCATATTGGTTCAATGGTTTCAGAGCCTATTCCATTCAAACAAACAAACAATCAAACATTACCTCTTTATAATATTAGTATAGATATTATAGAGCAAACTCCGAAGAAGGAGATGTTTGTATTGACATGTACGAAGTAGAAACATCTACATAATATTATATTGAAGCGAGCGTGTTTTTACCCGACTTCGGCGAAGCCAAAAGGAAGGGTGATGATTTTGGCAGTTTATGTATGTATGTATGTATGTATGTTCCCTCGTAGCGGCTAAACTACTGGACCGATTTTAATAAATGAGGTATCAACGGATGGGTTTAATGCCGCGAGTAACATAGGCTATATAAATTTTAGAAACTTTTTGGGTTTTGAAAATAAAAACTACTCCAAAAAAAATTTTATTCAGATAATTGTGTTTGGTATCAAAAGATAGGTCTTGGCAAGCACATTACGAATATGTATTTAAATATTTTATTAATTATTATATTTAATTGTTAAATTCAAAATAAACGTTTAAAATGCGGTCGTACAAGTAGTATCTAGGTGTTGTTTAGTTACTTTCTATGGGTTCATGTTAACGTTAATTTAATGAAAATATAATGTTATATTTGATGTGGAAACAGAAAAATATAAAATAAAATAAAAGTTTAAAAAATAACCCGACTTCGCTAAAAAGGGGTCTAAAAAGGCTGAAACAAGAAAATAATTCAATTTGAAATCCAGAAATGCATAGGTACAAAAATGGTCAAGGTAGAGCCGTGGTCGGACCCGCTATTCCAACAGCAGGTGAATACTCTGATTTTTGATTTGTTGAACATGTCCGACCGATTTTCTTGTTTCAGCCTTTTTAGACCCCTTTTTAGCGAAGTCGGGTTATAGTTTTTTAAACTTTTATTTTATTATTTTCTGTTTTCTTTATTATAAGTAATAATATTCTGTTCGAATCATGCGTATTCAATTTAAATTCTTGCTCGCTCTTCTGCATTTTAATGAATTAAATAAAGATAAGTAATAAAAATAATTCTTACTGTTTTACTAATAAAATAGGTTTCAAGATGTTCAGTAATAAAATCTTTATCTCTATGAATTATTTTATATGTATAAATATTCAGATTTTACGTTTTACGATAAAAAGTTACGTAGGAAAATTCGAAATGAAAACAACTATAAAGATAACTTTTTACACGTTGAAAATGAATGAAGTAATAAAAGTCAATTCTTATGTTGGGAAAGTAAAAATATTGTGTAGATTGTAGATTACTGAGCGACATAAACTCCAATTGCTACGTCTGTTTTGTTTTTTGGGTAAATTAAATTTGTTCTAATGCTGTTGTTTAAATAATTAAGATAATTAAGAACTCGTAGTTGGGGAGTTCAGGATGCTAAATGTGTAATTACGTTGTGTTGTGTACGAGGTTTTGATGATTAGGTGATAGGGGGAAAACATTATGAGTAGTATAATAAATAGGTATAGTTTTTTTTATTTAGTGGTGGAATAAGCGGGTACAGTCTTATTTAAATAGTTTACATACGACACCGCTGCATTCATTTATATAGGGTTTATACAGGGTGTAAAAAGAGCAGTCACTATAACTTCGTGGTATATATGGCATCTATATCCATTGGTACTAGTCATTTGCTTTTAGTCCACTGTTTTGAAATTTTAAAATTTTTCAATAGGCAATGTACAACGTGCACAACACAGCGATCAGCTGATTACGCTGAGAGGTCAATAGCACGCGTCAGACGTTCATTACGTTACTAGGGCAAAAATTATAAAATTTAAGAATTTAATGCAGAACGTTGTTCCAAACAGTTCAGCCTTGCGAATAAAATTATAAATTGCAAAAAAATATCCAAAAAATAAATAATAAAAAAAAAACATTTCTAGAATCAGTCAAGGTACTTCCTATCCCAAAGTTATAGTGACTGCTCTTTTTACACCCTGTATAGAGTATTACACACGGCGCTGTGGCGACGGCGTGTGTTGTGTGAAAACTACCTTAAACTTTGAAAATAGAAAATGTAGTAAAGTAGCTTAATATATATTAATAATAATAATAATAATTTATAAGTCTACATGCTGAGTCTAATATAAAATATCTGAGAAGCTGAATTATTTTAATAGGAGTCCTCTTGGGCTCCCCTACTTAATTTACGTTGCTGAAAATATCTCTTATGAAATTTTTATTTTAAGCAAACTCTGCAAAGTGTTTTTTTAGGTACCTTTATTACAACAAATATTTTTACTAATAAGGGGGATAGCATTATCAAGTAGGTGCTAGACTTAAAACTTAAAGTTAAACATAAGACTATAATCGAGTTTATTGTTAAACTTCCTTATTATAAAAAATGCTTGCGCAAAGACCTTACCCTACGGTAGCCATCTTTAAATATAAAAAATAGGACAAAACGCTTCAAAACCCTGACTCTGGAGCCCAAAACCAACAAACATATGCCTCACCAAATTCCAAAAAATCCCAATACAAAAAAAGTAAAATCTGATATCAGCCGTCTCGTCTGGACGCTCCCCGGACGCCCTCAAAAGTAGGACAAATCCGGGGAAACCCGGACGGATGGCAACCCTTTTTTATGTCGTAAGGGAAATGCACTACGCATCCCCCCGGGAGGGTCCCCGAGGGGTATGTGGGACTCCCGGGTCGCTACGGCCGGTTTACCCACTTAAACCACTTGCGGATTGCCATCAGCCGTCATGTTGGGTGGAGTGCCCTGGATCTGTCAAAACACAGGCCACTTCTCGCCCGACCGGCCGGTTTACCTCTTGAGCGACCGGACTTCCAAAATAAGAGAGCACTCCGTCAAATACATGAAATACCTATTTTGAGGGAGGCTTATGTAACACAGCAAACGCCATGGATCTGTCAAAAGACAGGCCACTCTTCCCCCGACCGGCCGGTTCACCTCTATAGGGACCTGACTTTCATCAAATTGAGAGAGCGCTCCGGAAAACTGAAGCACTCTCCTCGGCGGCACCGAGACTGGCAAAGCCGGGGAGGTTACGGATGGCAACCCTACGCAGCTGGTTTGTTAATCAATGTTAATCTTTGTCTGTCAAGTGACTTTCTAACAATGACGTCTATTGTTCTAGTCTAAATAGATAATAATTATTATTATTTATAGCTATCTATACTAATATTATAAAGCGGAAGAGTTTGTTTGTTTAAACGCGCTAATATCAGGAACTACAGGTCCGATTTGAAAAATTATTTTTTTGTTGGATAGTCCATTTATAGAGGAAGGCTTAAACCTATATAACATTACGCTGCGACCAATAGGAGCGAAGCGTCAGTGAGAAATGTTGCAAAAGCGGGGAGACTTTCGTTGCGGGCGCTGCTTAAATGGTCGCTCAAGAACCACGCGAACGATGTCGCGGGAACAGCTAGTACGTAATATGTATAGTATAAACATCTGTTGTGTGGTGACGCGTTACTTGTCACATTCGCTACAATCACAGGCACACCGTTAAAGTATTGTTAATTGTTTTAACTTGAAATCGATGCTCAGTGACAAAAACTCGGTCATTAAATCAACACACGAACACATGTCAATCATCCGTTATACGTTTAGCATTCGGTGGCACGTGTGACAGAGCTTTTATGGGTGTATGATGTAATGTATGGCTTTGTATGGAAACGAGAAGTGTGATATGAATTACATACATTTTACAACTTGTTTTAACTCTTTATGTAAAATTGTCATAAAGAGTACCTACCTCGTTTCAGATATGTTATGACGTCCAGTGATGGACATAAGCAAAGCTTACTAAACTGCAGTGCAATTCTCTATGAATGATTTGCGTGTCTCGACAGCTGAATCCGCGGTGAGTGTCAAATTTTGAAGTTCACAGGATGGGAAATTTGACACTTACTGCGGATTCAGCTGTCAAGATACGAAAAAATTCTTAGAGAATAGCACTGGAGTTACTGGCATAGGCCTCCCCCAAAGTTTTCGTGGGGTTAGTAATAATAACAATAATAATAATCTGTAAAAATCATACCTATCATCATCTCTTCTACCGGCGTCATCCCCAAAACCCTTACCGCAGCACTGAAAACAATAGTCCTCCATAAAAATACATACACACAAATGCAAAAGTCAATCGTCATTGATACTTGTTCCATAGTTCGTCGTTTTCTAAACCCTTCGTCATCGTTCACTAATTCACCACAATCATAACTTTTTCATACATTATGAATCAGGTTACTTGGCACACGCCCGTACCTGGATCATTTACCCGGCATAATGCCGAGACTTCTATTTCTTTATTAACTTAAAAAAAAAAACCGACTTCAAATGCGTGAACACAAAAAGAATTGTTCAAATCGGTTCATAATCGGCGGAGATATCGCAGAGATAAGGGTACACCCCTAAAGTTCTACCCTTGGGGGTGAAATATTTTCTTCAAATTCGCATGAAACCACCCTTTTGATAATACCTATTCAACAAAAAAATAATCGGTCAACTTGGTTTATAATCGGCGGAGATATTGCGTATAAAAAAGTTCATCCCCAATTTTCCACCCTTGGGGGTTGTTTTTTTTATTATTAAATTAAAATGGGACCCTTGAGGTATTACCTATACGCCGAAAAAAGATTTGTTCAAATCGGTTCATAATTGGCGGAGTTATCGCGTAACAAACATAGAAAAAGAAAAAAACATAAGGGTCGAATTGAGAACCTCCTCCTTTTTTTGAAGTCGGTTGAAAATATAATAATAATAATATCTTTTATTTTTATTAAATGTGGGTGGAAAGATGACATTAATTCATTATGAGGTACGAACACAATTTATGTTGTGTACTGTGTACAGTGTAGCCTATACTCGCCAGTCGCCACACATGGCGGCGCAGTTTTGATATTTTTCAAGTTCGGTCGCATTTCATTATTTTGTTTACATTTTGATCACATTAAATCGTATCACAGTATACACGGCCATAACGCTGTAACTAAGTTATTTGAGTTTATTAAATATCTTTTGGGTTGGGGTTAGAAAATTGGATTTCGTATTAATCCTCATGTCTGCTCGAGGAGGGAATACTAAATACACACTGTAAGTAAATTAGAAAGCTCGTTATCCAATCTTAATGACCTACGTTTATTTGCTTATGTGCCAGCTCGAGACCTAAATACTAGTGTTACTGACGCAACTTCTAGTTTCAATACTTATCTTAGAAATAATTTACAGCTGTCCAATAAACTAGGCAGCTTAATCTTTGACCTGACTGAGCTTAAGTTGCTGTAAACGCTATTTATGAGAATTGGTCATTTCAAATGTAGCCTATTAAATGGGCTACATTTCAAATTGTAATTAAAAGACAATAAATTATTCACATTCCAATTTTAATTACCGCATTAAATATTAGTCACAAATATCCATCCTCACAATTATTTTTAGTAGACTTGAGAGTATGTATTACTTTCAGATTATATTTCTTGTTTTCACAATTTGTAACAAATTCGTAGCACTCACATTCGCAGCCTGGAATTCACAATAAAAAAAACAGAACGTCATAGTTTTCAAAATTCGAACGCAGTAGTTTTGACAGTTGGAGGTTTTTTGAACGTGGAACAGCGGGATCGTGTCCGGTATTGATCGACCCGTGACAGAGGAAAAACGTATTACTTCGGAAATGTCCTGGCTATTACTTAACCGGATCACGAGTGTTACACTTGCGACTTTTTGTCGCTACTTTCATAAGTTTTTAATTCAGACATTTATCGTCTAGTTATTGAGAGGAAACACGGGCTAGAGAAATGCAAAATAGATATTTGTAAAGTCTATTGCGGTCCCGCAACTGCCCGATGAAACCGATAGACAACTGCACCTTTAACTTTTTTTTTAATTTACCTATTAAAAGTACGTGAAATCGACGATTAGGAGACTCATGTTTCCTCCTTCAAAACTTAACCGATTTAGGTATTTTTTTACTATAAACTAAAAAAAGGCTCGTGCTATGTTCTTGTGTTTTGATTTTATTATCAAATGTACTCTATTTCGTTTCCTGGATGTTTAAACACAACCGAAAATATTCTAACCACGAACGTTCATATCTCTTTTATATAATCGAAGTTACAAAAACCGTCCCACTGGGTTATGCGACTAAAAGGTAGAGAAAGTGTCCTTGTGTATTGCGCACACACTTGGGAACTATAAAATACTGCGGCGTTGCTCGGTGGTCGGTTTCGTTGAAACCAGGGGGCTTACACTCCAAATTGATCGATTCGATTTTGATTCAGATTTAATTGTGCCGCGTACTCCCGAATAAATTTACGTTTGTTTATTTTGATTTTCAATCGATTGATTACACGACACACGACTGTGAGGTAAATCAAATAATACACTTTTATACTGCGAAGGTCATATAATATTAAAAAGGTGCGCGTCTACCAGCTGACCGGCTGCCATCAATAACATTATTTTTGGCGCGAGATTTTCTTGATAGAACTTGTGTCTTACTCTCCAAACTGATTCGATTTTGATTCAGAGTCGATAGTGCCGCGTACTCCCTAATAAATTTACGTTTATTTTGATTTTCAGCCGATTGATATGGTCGGGAGTACAAAAAGTTACGATATAACGATTTTCTTTATCCCGGTTAGATTCAAAGTGATCCACCAAATATAACACCAAAAGCCGTTGAGATCGAACTGATTCGATTCTCGATTGTGTCGGGAGGAAGCCTGCCGGCGAGCTATGCACTAATTTACGCAAGGTCACTAAAATCGGTGTGGGGGCTTATTTATTTATTATTTATTGCTTTTTTTTTAAGAAATATTTGCATACATGGTGGTGGGTCTTTGCACGATCGTGTTAACATTATTGCTTGTGTGGTGGTGGTGTTTTCATGTTTTTGCTTGCGAGTGCACGCATAGGCAGTGTGGGAGGAGGGAGGTGCATGACTATGCGTACACTCACTCATCTGCTTGCAGGTTGTGGTTATAATTGTTTCGCGGGATATTGCTAGATATAATTTTGATAAAAAAAAGAAAAAAACATAAGGGTCGAATTGAGAACCTCCTCCTTTTTTTGAAGTCGGTTGAAAATATAATAATAATAATATCTTTTATTTTTATTAAATGTGGGTGGAAAGATGACATTAATTCATTATGAGGTACGAACACAATTTATGTTGTGTACTGTGTACAGTGTAGCCTATACTCGCCAGTCGCCACACATGGCGGCGCAGTTTTGATATTTTTCAAGTTCGGTCGCATTTCATTATTTTGTTTACATTTTGATCACATTAAATCGTATCACAGTATACACGGCCATAACGCTGTAACTAAGTTATTTGAGTTTATTAAATATCTTTTGGGTTGGGGTTAGAAAATTGGATTTCGTATTAATCCTCATGTCTGCTCGAGGAGGGAATACTAAATACACACTGTAAGTAAATTAGAAAGCTCGTTATCCAATCTTAATGACCTACGTTTATTTGCTTATGTGCCAGCTCGAGACCTAAATACTAGTGTTACTGACGCAACTTCTAGTTTCAATACTTATCTTAGAAATAATTTACAGCTGTCCAATAAACTAGGCAGCTTAATCTTTGACCTGACTGAGCTTAAGTTGCTGTAAACGCTATTTATGAGAATTGGTCATTTCAAATGTAGCCTATTAAATGGGCTACATTTCAAATTGTAATTAAAAGACAATAAATTATTCACATTCCAATTTTAATTACCGCATTAAATATTAGTCACAAATATCCATCCTCACAATTATTTTTAGTAGACTTGAGAGTATGTATTACTTTCAGATTATATTTCTTGTTTTCACAATTTGTAACAAATTCGTAGCACTCACATTCGCAGCCTGGAATTCACAATAAAAAAAACAGAACGTCATAGTTTTCAAAATTCGAACGCAGTAGTTTTGACAGTTGGAGGTTTTTTGAACGTGGAACAGCGGGATCGTGTCCGGTATTGATCGACCCGTGACAGAGGAAAAACGTATTACTTCGGAAATGTCCTGGCTATTACTTAACCGGATCACGAGTGTTACACTTGCGACTTTTTGTCGCTACTTTCATAAGTTTTTAATTCAGACATTTATCGTCTAGTTATTGAGAGGAAACACGGGCTAGAGAAATGCAAAATAGATATTTGTAAAGTCTATTGCGGTCCCGCAACTGCCCGATGAAACCGATAGACAACTGCACCTTTAACTTTTTTTTTAATTTACCTATTAAAAGTACGTGAAATCGACGATTAGGAGACTCATGTTTCCTCCTTCAAAACTTAACCGATTTAGGTATTTTTTTACTATAAACTAAAAAAAGGCTCGTGCTATGTTCTTGTGTTTTGATTTTATTATCAAATGTACTCTATTTCGTTTCCTGGATGTTTAAACACAACCGAAAATATTCTAACCACGAACGTTCATATCTCTTTTATATAATCGAAGTTACAAAAACCGTCCCACTGGGTTATGCGACTAAAAGGTAGAGAAAGTGTCCTTGTGTATTGCGCACACACTTGGGAACTATAAAATACTGCGGCGTTGCTCGGTGGTCGGTTTCGTTGAAACCAGGGGGCTTACACTCCAAATTGATCGATTCGATTTTGATTCAGATTTAATTGTGCCGCGTACTCCCGAATAAATTTACGTTTGTTTATTTTGATTTTCAATCGATTGATTACACGACACACGACTGTGAGGTAAATCAAATAATACACTTTTATACTGCGAAGGTCATATAATATTAAAAAGGTGCGCGTCTACCAGCTGACCGGCTGCCATCAATAACATTATTTTTGGCGCGAGATTTTCTTGATAGAACTTGTGTCTTACTCTCCAAACTGATTCGATTTTGATTCAGAGTCGATAGTGCCGCGTACTCCCTAATAAATTTACGTTTATTTTGATTTTCAGCCGATTGATATGGTCGGGAGTACAAAAAGTTACGATATAACGATTTTCTTTATCCCGGTTAGATTCAAAGTGATCCACCAAATATAACACCAAAAGCCGTTGAGATCGAACTGATTCGATTCTCGATTGTGTCGGGAGGAAGCCTGCCGGCGAGCTATGCACTAATTTACGCAAGGTCACTAAAATCGGTGTGGGGGCTTATTTATTTATTATTTATTGCTTTTTTTTTAAGAAATATTTGCATACATGGTGGTGGGTCTTTGCACGATCGTGTTAACATTATTGCTTGTGTGGTGGTGGTGTTTTCATGTTTTTGCTTGCGAGTGCACGCATAGGCAGTGTGGGAGGAGGGAGGTGCATGACTATGCGTACACTCACTCATCTGCTTGCAGGTTGTGGTTATAATTGTTTCGCGGGATATTGCTAGATATAATTTATTTAAATTTTATAGAAATTTTTGCGACAAAATAGATTTTTTATTTCTATAATAGTCGCAACGTGTAATAAACCTTAAGGGCATATTTGTTAAGGGCAGGCGGGCAGGTGCGTGTCAGTAATGTATGGGCGTTCTCCCCCGAGTTTCTTATAAATGAGTATTCCGATTTGTTGTATTGAATATATCATGGCGGTTAAATGTAAATCGTTTATATTTTTTCATTGGCACGTCTCTTGCGTATATTATATTTCAAAGTGTAAGCGACATACTGCATTTTTCAATATTGTAATGTACTTAGGTAAGATAACTAAAGAAAATAACTGTGGATAGTAATTGACAACTAATTCGTAACGTTATCTAAAAAACCGTGACAACACCATAATTGCCATTTAATAACGTTACTACTACTGTCAATTAGTATTTTAAATATATTTTTTATTAAAGTAATGTTATTATAGCCCCCCGGTAAACAAATAATGTAAAAGTGAAATTATTTAAGTAATATTAAAAATAATGAAGTTATTAAACTATTAAATAAAATGTGCGAACGAAAAGGGAACAAACGATTGTGACATCTTTTTGTTTAATTGGTCTCAACTCACAACTTAATGTTTAATGTTTTAAAACTTATCCTAATCCTTATTTAAGATTTTGCTCATCTTTTTGATTTTCTTCGTAAGTATATTTAAATAACCTAAATTTTATTGCGTAGTCTACTGATTATAATGCAATCTAAACCAATAATTGCATTGTAAGGTTTTTAACTATTGTAAGAAATTTATTTAATGATAATTGTAAGGAATTAATTGCATTGTAGTAGATTAGGCCCATGTATAACATACCTATACTATTATTCTGTATTCTACTGTTGTGTAGAGTGTAGACAGATGTTACATAATATGTATATTATAGTTTACTACTAAAGTTCAACGATCTTATACGTTTTATAAAAATTGGTGCATACCGCAAAATGTATTTTGTATACCGAAGTAAATAGCTTAATAACAAAAGTAGAACATATTGCCCGTAGATATCCCGTTAGTAGGGCAGTGCGGGGCGTGAATTATGTAAGCAGCTATTCATCTGCTAGGAGCTATGGCTAAAGAGCGCCTTTTTATACCATATCTTGGAATCTCATGTCAATCTCACCTTTGAGTTGCGAATGCCTCCTAAAGGGGTCATGAGTGATGTCAATGAAAGCTTTATGCAGGGGGTCATTCATAAATTACGTCCAAATACGAGGGGGATTCGGATAATACGACATAGTGTAACAAGGAGGCGCTTTAAGTTTTGTGACGTCGATGGAAATTAATTACAAACAAGAAAAAAATAACAACTTTCTGTGTAGTATTAACAATAAAAAAAAAACAATTTTGAAATTGAAAATAATCAACAGTAAGTAGTTATTTTTTCTTTTCGAACATCCTGATTTCTGAGTTGCAGCCTAATTTTGCTCCGGGTTTTTGTGAGGCTATCGTATTTCTCCGGTCGAGCCTCCCACGGTAAACTCTAACCAGATAATAGAAAAATATGTCTTCCTGTATTTACTATTCGGGACGTAATATATTTGAGTCCAATTTTACAATAAAGGTTTGGGCAATTTGGCACGTAGCGGCGTCGAGATCAATCCTGGTCTCTATTCGAGAGGACACCAATTAAATTCCAACTTCACAATCCATTTTAACCGACTTCCAAAAGGAGGTTTATCCGTCAGGATAGTTTAGACTAGATGGACAGGCTAGTAAAGATATTTAAAACTTACTTTTGTTTTTTGTGTGTGTTTTTAATGAATTAAGAGGAAACACCACGAATTTTTTTCCATACAAAAATAGAGGTATTATCCAGGGAGGAAATAGAAATCCCCTAGGGATTTCTATTTCCTCCCTCCCTTTCCTTAGCTAGCCAGCACTAGCGCGCTAGTGCTGGCTAGCTAAGGCACTGCGAGACAGAAATAGATTTTATAAATACCTATTTTGTATTTCTCTCAACCGTGGTGTTTCCTCTTAATGATATGAATAAGGGTAGTTTTTGCCCGCGGCTTTTTCTGCGTGAAATAGATTTTGTGATGTTCACTCCTTGGAGGAAGAATTTAAAAAATCCTTATTTGAATATGGGATTTAGAAAATTACGTACAGGGCGGCGATTCTCAGTCCTCGAACTTAGTTCCGAATATTAGTATATCCCGCTCGCACGCGCGGTAAATCTCATTTGCATGAGCGGGACAGACCGATAGTAAAAACTAAGTTCGAGGACTGAGAATTAGGGCCCTGATATTTGAAGACATATGAATGAATGAAGGTGATATGTCGCCAAAAAAATCTCAGAAAATTAAATTTAAACTGTTACTTAGTAAACATTTTAGGATATCTAGTAACGTATCGAGTACATTGATTCTAGAGACGGATATTTAGATTAATGTACGTTACGACGTATTCTAAAATGTTTTAGTCATAGTAATTAGAACTAATTTTCTCGACATCACAATTTTGCTACATATCTTGACGATCTCCGTAGCACAGTGGTTGAGTGCGTAGCTCGAGCGAGAGGTCGTGGGTTCGAATCCCGCCGAGGGAACAAAAAGTTTTCAATGTTCCTGGGTACCTAATGGATGTGTATTAAATTTGTGTATAATATGATAAAAATCTTAAATATGTGTACAGTATAAAACTATTAAATATATTTCCGTTCTCTGGTACCCGTAACACAAGTTCTTCGGATACTTAGCATGGGGCGAGATTGACGTGGTGTGAAGCATCCATAGATATTATTATTATTATTATATTTTTATATCTATTCATGTCTTCATTTGTACAATTACAGAAATATAGTAAGTACATCGTAAAAAAAAATAATAAAAACCACTAGCTTATAATACATCTACTTTGTACAACTCGTTTCTTCCAGACAACACAACAAGTATTGTTAGCTACTAAACACTATAGGAAGTATCAGTGACATTCAGTGGCCATGGCATTTCACAGAATAGCCGACATACCTATTGTACCGACTGGCCTTTTACTTTGAATGTCCAAGCGCTGACCTTATTCTAAATCACAATTAACTCGTGACAATACTGATTGGATATAAATAGGTAAAGGTGAAATAATGACTGACTTATGGAATTGTTAATTAATACGATTAATCGATTCGGATTTCGAAATTATCTATCGTGCTATTTGTAAAATAGAATTATCTTTTTCCATGTTTATATGAGACTAGCTGTGCTCGCGACTTCGTTCGCGTGTTTTTTGAGTGACTTAAATCGTTTATGCAGCGCACGCAACAAAAGTCCCCAAATTTGTATAATTTTCCCCGTTTTTGCAACATTCCTCACTGACGCTTCGCGCCTATTGGTGGCAGCGTAATGTTATATAGCCTAAAGCCATACTCTATAAATGGACTGGACAATTTTTTTTTTAAATCGGAGCAGTAGTTCCTATGATTAGCGCGTTTAAACAAACGAACTCTTCCGCTTTATAATATTAGTATAGACTAGAGGTATAGTAGCTATGAGGTTGAAATTAGCTGTACTTACTATAATCTGCAACTTCCAGTTTCTGAAAGGCTGATCAAATTGTCAATCAGCTAACATTTGAGCGAGTGATGTTCACCAATGAGCGTTCAGAACGGCTTGTTAACTAAAATAATAATTATAAATGAATCCACAAAATCCCTATAAGTTGTCTTATTTGCAATAAGCATTTTTTTCTCACAAAACGTATTTTATAGCAGTTTGTGGGTGATACTGTATTCTAAGTAAGTTTATATTATTTATCAATGTATAGTTTCTGTAGTCCGTTCTAATTTAAAGTGATCTACGTGTAAACAAAGCTCATCCAGAGCTACAATGTTACCAATTTAAATATCAGTCAAGAAATATTGGATGTTAGTTTGGTCAAATACACATTTGTTGTTTGTTCTTTTTAGGTCACATTGAATCGGTATGTAGTATAAATATGGCATTTTTTAGACGGCAAAATGTACGGCACTTGTTTTTCGTACAATAATAATATGAATATAGACGCTTCACACCACTCTAGCCGCGTGCTAAGTATTCGAAGAACTTGTGTTACAAGTACCAGATAACGAAAATAAATTTAATATGTTTATACTTTACACATTATTAAGATTTTTTTTATTTTAATACACACATTTAAAGCACATTCGTGACCTAGGAGCACAGAAAACTTTTTGTTCCTTCGGTGGGATTCGACCCGCGACCGCATGTACCACGCGCACAACCACTGCGCTCCAGAGGTCGTCGTATACAAGGTGTAAAACAAATTAGTTATAATATATTTAAGGTGTGTATGTGCCACCTATGTAGAATATACTGTGAAAGTACCAGCGGCGAAAGACTTACTTTTGACGAGAAATGCCCCAACATCATAAATTTTCTCATACAATAATTTAAAAAAGTACTTATATCTTTCCGCGCTGGTACTTTCACAGTAAACTCTTTATATATTGGAATTTGGACCCATACACGCCCTAAAGTATTATCACACCACATTAATTTATTAAAGCCTGTAGATTTCATCTCCTTAGCCCACATCTCTGTTTGTAATGAAACGTGAAATATTTTCGTATAGTCTAATACATATTACGTACAAAACCTCTCTCTGAGCTCAATGGAATCATCGATATCGACAAAAGAGCTGAGCTGAGCTGTAATTAAAATGGCTGACGTGTTGAATACATGCAGGTCGAACTGTGAGCGCACGAAAATTTTACTGTTCAGCAAACTGTGCAGTGATGTGCTGGAAACAGATCATTAAGGGGCGATTTCACCAATGCAATTAAGCTGGCTTAGTATACGTTAAACTCGCTTTACGCGTTTAAACGCACTTAAAACTCGGAATTGCAATTCATCAACAAAAACTAAGCGCGGCTCTAGCTAAGCCGAGCTTAAATTCTGAACTTGGGATTTCGTCGGCTTAACTTCGTTGAGCGAGCTCAAGAGCTGTCAATTACCAAATGTCATGAGATAGGTAACAGTTGTGATGGTTGTTTTTTAAAATTCTGCATTAAATTATGTATATTATTGCGATAGGTAACTCATTACATGTAAATAATTAAAAATCACTTATGTGTAATGGTATTTTACATCTATATGAACTCGGCTTTCGTAAGCCAAGCTTTGCTTAAAAACACGGTGAAATCCGTTTGCATTAAAACGAGAATTATAAGCGCGCTTAGTGAGAGCTGAGTTTAATAAAGCCGAGTTTTCGTTGTAAAATGGTGAAATCGCAGTTGCGGTCGCATTAAGTTTAATGAATGAATGAATTCTTTATTGTGCACACAACATAAACATAATATATGAGAAACATAACAACATAGTGTTCAACCCGTAGATTTTTTGCCTCCGTATGTCGTCTTAAGGAGAGTTAAATACGGAATCAGCTCTGGACACATGGGTAACGTTTTGGATTTAAAAAAAAAAGTCAGATTCGAATAGACCTATCGAACGTTCGAGTGAACCCACAATCTAAATCAAAAGTAAATTCAATATTAGAATTAAAAATGACGATTTCCGAGAGATATCATGAACATTTAAAATACAAAACAGTATATACTGTGTGTGCATTAAGTTAAATAAATAAAATATTGAGCTATTGCTAAAGCAAGTAGTAATATTTTTAGACCGACGGTATCCATTTTGTCTTTCTCGTTATCAGGTGATCTGGGCCCCGATTCTCTTGCCTTCAACTTTCGAATCTCAGTCTGTCCCGCTCGTGCAGGTATAATCTGCATTTATTTTTTATTTTTGTTGTTCTAACTTGGCAATCGAACCTCGTAAGTCGAAAGCCAAGCTCAAAATCGATCAAGGAAGTTCATGTATTGCGGTATCATATACGATTTTGATATTGATCATCGATGTTCACGGCAGGCTCTATTCCTAGGCTTCATGCACCATCTATCGCTTCGTGTTCGCGATTTCACTTATCTCTAGTATTAAACCCTCTAGTACCGGTATCGCGGGATCGTATTTTTATCGTGACAAAAGACGCTTACGGAGCCGATAACTCAGAATATATCGAGGGGAAAATCGAATGTCAGAAGCTCCTAACTTATGCATTCGAGTATTATTAATTCATTCGTTCGAGATTTATGTGGAATGTTCGTAATTCTGGTATTTATATCGGCTACTCGATAATTATCCTACCTTCTGACAGTGTGATAACATACGTGTTTGCTTTGCCCGATGTTTTATTTAGTATGTTTTAGTTGTAACATCATTCAGGATAGAGTTAGGGTCAACTCATATTGGCACAGAGTCGAAGCGTCGCGTTTTTTTACCCGACTTCGGCGAAGCCAAAAGGAAGGGTAATGATTTTGGCAGTCTATGTATGTATGTATGTATGTATGTATGTTTGTATGTATGTATGTTTGTATGTATGTATGTATGTTCCCTCGTAGCGGCTAAACTACTGGTCCGATTTTAATAAATAAGGTATCAATCGATTGCTAATGATGCTGCGAGTAACATAGGCTATAAAAATTTTCGAAAAATTTTGGCTTTTGAAAATTATACCTCAAAAACTATCTCCAAAAAAAATTAAATTAAGATAATTGTCTTGTGTTTGGTATCAAAAGATAGGTCTTGGCAAGCACATTACGAATATGTATTTGAATATTTTATTAATTGTTATATTTCATTGTTAAATTCAAAATAACGTTTAAAATGCGGTCGTACAAGTAGTATCTAGAAGTTGTTTAGTTACTTTAATTGAACGTTAGTTAAATAAAAATATAATGTTATATTTGATGTGGAAACAGAAAAATATAAAATAAATATAAAAATATAAAATTAAAAACTATAACCCGACTTCGTAAAAAACTGGTCTAAAAAGGCTGAAACAAGAAAAAATTCAATTTGAAACCACGGCTCTAGCTTAACCATTTTTGTACCTATGCATTTCTGGATTTCAAATAGAATTTTTTCTTGTTTCAGCCTTTTTAGACCAGTTTTTTACGAAGTCGGGTTATAGTTTTTAAACTTTTATTTTAATCGTATTTATCCCCATATTATTTCTAAATTTATTTATATTTTCTAACTATTCAGGTACAAATTAAGATTATGCATAGGTATAGTATGGAACGAGCAGTGCGAAGCGATGTGTGGCGTCATGACGCGTCGACGCGCGTCGGATCCCGATAATGTTCTTCCAAGTAAATGTATAAAAAAATTACGCGACGTGAGTCGTGACGCTTCCAAGCTGCGCCAGTCTGAGTTGACCCTTATGTTATTAAGGCATACCAAAAATATATGTGGTTAGTTGTGTGTCGTAGTATAATACTTATGCTGAATGCTGAGAGCTCAGGGTGTTCAATTGAACAATACTTCCACTTTGTAACGGAGTGAATTTAATCTCGATCGAACATCGGAATCTCTCGTCCAAGACCAACTCTTGTAAGAAAATCAAGCTGAGATTTCATTTTATTTTTAACTACTTCCGAAGGAGTGAGTTTCGCCGCTTTTACTACTTTGTTTGAGCACCTAAATCTTAACGTTTCTATAAAAGTGCGGAATCTAATGAGATAAAGTTTAACTGTTGTTAAAATGTAGATATTACGGGTATGTTTTATGTGTATTTCGGTAGGTCAAGCTTATACACCCCTTACCAATTAAAATATTGATACTGTATTTATGATTCACAATGTTCTGTCCTCTTCTGTCAATTAAGTTTTCGACAATGACAAAACAAAGCTTATACAGTATATACTTAACACGTGTACAAAATATTTTGCGAGCAACAAAACTTTACATTACTACATTATAAAAGTAACTTGAAAGACAAGGACATTATCCACTATGTAAATATTTTTTCTCGTAATGGGATTACAATCCAAAATTGCATACACCAGCATTTAACTCAAATTACTTTATTTTAAATTAAATTTAATACCATTTATTTCGGGCTACATAGGCCCATATTATAAATACTTTAAAGACTAACACACATATTTAAAATACTTAAAAACTAACTACACTTTAAACAAGACCTCCACGATTCGTATCTCTTCTAGGTAACATGCCATTTTGCAATTATTGTAATGATATGTTTACGCGCACATATGATTATATTTTAGCACCAACACCTGGCAAACACTAACGACATACAGAAATGTGTTTTTAATGACACATTCGACACCCGTTACGTCCGGGTTACGAGTTAAATATCACCACAACCAACGTTCTATAGGTGTCAATTGTATATTATTGTTTAATTAAGTGTAGAAATGTGAAAATAGGCTCGACCGTTAGATTCTTAGGAGATTACTATGACCATGGCCTAACCATACAATCATATCATATATGTTTAATACAATAAAATTGCAAAAGATGTCACTACTATTATCGTTTGTAAATTATAAAATGTAAATAATATGCCGAATTAAGTACAAATATTGATATTAAAATAAAGATAAGCATATTTTTAAGCATAACTTGACATTAAGATAAATTCAACTCCTTAATTAAGAAGAAGATACGAAACGAAATTAGTAATTAGTATTTTCCAATAGTGGCGCTAGATGGCGGTTTGCGGAATGTGCCTGGAACTCGAAGAAAACTAAAATAGCCAGTCGAATTGCCAGTATTAGGGTGATACCATTTTCTAGTACTAGGTCGTGTCGCTGTTGTATCTCTTTGTGCTATGGCTTTATATAAATCTAGTACAAGTGGTAAAATATATCGCACCTAAAACATAATGTAAAAATGTTACCAAGACGAGTCTACAAGCTTAACTTAACATGATACTACATACTACAGTAAACAACTGTTAAAACCAAAATTTACCAGCATTCTAGCAAGGTCTGGTTCGGCTAGAATGCTGTAGAGCTTGGAAGGACGGTTAAAATTAGCTTGGCCATTAACTTTTTATCTATCAACCTGGCATTAAACGTTGTTAGTCACTTTATCACGAGTCAGCTACCAATTACTTATCTCTACCATCTAATTGCATCAGCGGTTTCCCATGGACACCATTGTTTACAGTAAAAGCTTGACAAAGTTTTAATAAATTGGATTAACAGTTTGATAAAGTGAAATAAATTACATCGTGTGAACTATACAGGGTGTAAAAAGAACAGTCACTATAGCTTTAGGATGTCATTTATACTATCTTTTCTCATTCTACAAATGCATTTAAATAAAAAAAAAATCTTTTAATATTCTTGCGACTATGAAATAACAAATGGTAAAAATATATATATTCTTAAGTTTTGACAAAAAATATATACATTTGCAGAATGAGAAAAGGTACTAAGTTTATATAGTCAATAATCATACCCCAAAGTTACAGGGACTGTTTTTTTTCCACTATGTATACAAGTTATAATATCCGTTATCTATGGACGCTATACACCATCTGAATCTGGATTCTGACCTGTGCCATGTATGTATCCGAATTCGTACTACAAGTTAGTGATACCAGACAACGGAAATATATTTAACACTTTTGTGCTATGCATAATATAGGTATTTAAGAACTATAAAAGGTGTAAAACAAATGAGTGATAAAACTTTAGAGTGTGTATGGGATTTGTAAATAGAGTTTACTGTGAAAGTACCAGTGCTGAAAGAGTTTTTTTAAATGTGCAAATTTATGATGTCGGGGCATTTCTCATACAAACATGAAAGTCTTTCTGCGCTGGTATTTTCACAGTATACTCTACATAGGCGGCACATACACACCCTAAATTATTATCACTTATTTATTTTACACCTTGTAGATATCAATGAGAATATAGTGCCA
Source organism: Celastrina argiolus (assembly GCA_905187575.2). Lineage (NCBI taxonomy): Eukaryota > Metazoa > Arthropoda > Insecta > Lepidoptera > Lycaenidae > Celastrina > Celastrina argiolus. Next base: position 13,041,937 of record LR994589.1, read on the forward strand.
ATGTCATCAACGCGTGTCAAAGTAAATACTTCGTTAAATATCATGCTGTTCCTCTCGTAATTCCTATCAATGAATGAGAAGGCATAGTAATTTAACAAGCCGTTAACACTAACATGCGTTGGTGAAATTGGCACTTAGGATTATTGAAATTCTCATTGGGATTCCCGTGACCTCAGGTTTGAGCGCCGACCAGGGGCCTTACTCTCCAAACTGATACGATTTTGATTCAGATTCAATTGTGCTGCGTACTTCCGAATAAATTGACGTTTGTTTATTTTGATTCTTAGTCGATTGCTATGGTCGGGATTATAAAAAGTTACGATGTAACGATTTTCTTTATTTAAATATTCCTGGTTAGTTTCAAAGTAATCCACCAAATAAAACACCAAAAACCGTTGAGATGGAACTGATTCGATTCTCGATTGTGTCGGGAGTAAGCCTGCAGCCATTGTGACACAGAGGCTTCAAAGTCAAAGTCAAAAATTCTTTATTTCATAAACTATTACATAGCACTTGAAAACGTCAAAATAGTAAACATGTACAAATATTATAAAATATGAAATTCAAATAGACTAGACTAAGATCGCGAAGCTTAGACTCACTTACATGAGAAATTAATGTAAGTGAGTTTAAGTGCCAGTTCCGTGTCAATGCTCAATGAGAAGAACTGGCAAGAAACTCAATAGCACGACTATTTTTAAATTTAAATTTCTCTCTCAATGGATTCAATCCTTAAAATCCTTAAAATTTTCCAAGTAGAAAAATAAAGTATGCAAGAAACTTGAACTTATTATAGGTTCTTTCAGGGAACCTAATTCGTATAATATAAGCATGTCGACCATTTATATTTAATTTAAGAGGAAACCACACGGACGAGAGAAATGAAAAATAGGTATTTGAAAAGTTTGTTGCTGTCTCCAATGCACCTTGATCACGTGGTTCACGCCCGCTATCGATGTGTGAGTGTGATTGTCTATGTGTGCGTGAACGCCGCGCGCCGCCCTTGCTGGGCCTCTCGCTACTTAAAATGCTTAAAGTAAATCGGACTATATTTTATGATTGTGACAAGAAATGGAATCTTCGTTAGACACTTTTTAGTTTTTACCTCGACTAGGTACCTAGTACCAGAAATGATCGATGCTCGTATACAATAACTAGTGAAGTCCATAGTTTCATAATATTATGGTGTTAATTCTACATACTATGATTAAAGTATGTGGCTCATTCAATCCGAAATTGTCTAGATCATTGTGCTATTTCGGCACACAGTTAAATTAGCCCATTAAAAATCTAAAAGTTTTATATACTCAAACACCTTCAAAAAATAATGTTTGGTTTATAGGCTATTGTTCGATAACTATAAATATTTACGAAATTTGAAAAAAAATTCCTGAAAGAGGAGGAAATATACCAAAAAAAGGTTACACTCCGGGAATTGTACCTCCATTATTTATATTTTTAAATTAACGCTGAAAATAGCCCTCCGCGCCATTGTTGCATGCAGACGGCCTCTTAGGCGTCAGTTAATATTTTTAAAGTAGGTACCTAAGTACTTAGAGTTAAATGAAAAGTATAAAAATATGTAAAGTATAATCTAAATACTCACAAGAATTGATTTCTGTCGGATTTTTTCTTATAAAAATTATATTTCAATAATTATGCTAGACAATAATTTTTTCAAACTTCCGTTATCGTTCTAAACTAAAAAATATTTAAATAATGTCCGTTTATAGAATAAATAACTACAAACCAAACACTATTTTTAAAGATGTTAATTGTTTATAACTTTTGAATCTCTTTGGGCAAATTTCATTGTGATCATTACGATCATTATGATTATCAAATGGTCAATATGATCTAAATATCATCTGATCGAATAAGCTAACCACATATTATGTAATTTTAATCGCAGTATTTTAAACATTTTAAACTTATAGAAGTTTAAAATGTTTTTATTCTACATAATAGGTAGTCTAGTCTACCACGAAAGGATATGGATCATGCTCCATATAAGTCTAGGCCATAAATTCAAGTAACCAGCCAATGAAAACAAATATGCTATGCTCACACACAGCTATGTGTAGTGAGTCAAACTGAAAATTTTCAGTTAAGTAACTAAGTATTAAGTATTCTCTAGGAACACAGAAAAAAATATTTATAAGCATTATTCGGCGAGCGGTCATAACTGTGCTAAATTGTTTAGCGCCAACGCAAAATTAGTTTTGCATATTTATTGTTTGCATTTTGTTAGTTTTTGAACTTAGGGTACATTTGTTTAAAATTTTAATTTAAAAAAGCTTAAAAAAAGTTTTCCCAGTTTTTTTTAACGGTTTATTTTTTTATTAAAAATATATTAAGTATCTCAGACTTGCTGTAACACTTATGACCGTATTAATAAAGAAGTGTAAAACTAGGACTCTTTTGGTTGATACAAACTCATACTAAGATCATCTTCTTCATTTGATTAATAGTTTGATTTCAAGGACATATCAGGTGAACCGGGTTTAGGAACGCTGTCTCAACTAAGATGTAACTTTTCAAAACTGCTTTTTAATGTGTGACTAGTAAAGTAACGTTTAGTTATACTTGTAAAAGTAGCAGATTTATTAGTTTTATAACATTTATCAAAATTTCTGTAAATGAATGTAACAAAATTTTGTAGTATAAATATCAAAAAGAGACTTTAATCTTAATTATTACATTAAAAACCAGTTTTTCATTAATATTTTGGTAGAAATAAAATATTCCATCACAAAGAAGGTTCATATTCGGAACTAGAAATAGGTAAAACGGAATGAGATAGTGACATAAGCCTCAAAACAATTCTCAAATCACTGTTTACTTTCCAAAGCTCATCTACTCATGTAGCAGTTTGACAGCTGTTGATAACGCTCATACTCAGTTGAGACACCGTCTTTAAGTTAAGTGCTTAAGTACTATTTATTAATTCGACTGTCATCTCAAATACTGACTTGAGGTTGAGGTTGAGATCGTTTTATTTATATGTAGTATGTATTACTTAATTCAAAATTCACAATATTTTATTTAGAAATGAAACTTTACAAGCTATTTTCGGAAAGTCAACAAAAAGGCTACAACACCAGAAATGAGCTTGTGCTTATATATTATTAAAAGAAAGTTATATAGTCGCGCGGCGCTGGGCGTAGGTAGGCGTCGCGGCGCTGGGCGTCGTGGCGCTGGGCATCGGCAGGCGTCGCGACGCTGGGCGTCGGCAGGCGTCGGCCCAGCGCCGCGACGCCTGCCGACGGCCAGTGTCGCGACGCCTGCCGACGCCCAGCGCCGCGACGCCTGCCGACGCCCAGCGCCGTGACGCCCAGCGCCGCCCAGCGCCGCGACGCCTGCCGACGCCCAGCGTCGCGACGCCTGCCGACGTCCAGCGTCGCGACGCCTGCCAACGCCCAGTGTCGCGACGCCTGGCGACGCCCAGCGTCGCGACGCCTGGCGACGCCCAGCGTCGCGACGCCTGCCGACGCCCAGCGTCGCGATGCCTGCCGACGCCGAGCGCTGCGACGCCTACCGACGCCCAGCACCGCGACGCCTGCCGACGCCCAGCGCCGCGACGCCTGCCGATGCCCAGCGCCGTGACGCCCAGCGCCGTGACGCCCAGCGCCGCGACGCCCAGCGCCACGACGCATGCCGACGCCCAGCGCCGCGACGCCTGCCGACGGCCAGTGTCGCGACGCCTGCCGACGCCCAGCGTCGCGACGCCTGCCGACGCCCAGCGTCACGACGCCTGCCGACGCCCAGCGTCGCGACGCCTGCCAACGCCCAGCGTCGCGACGCCTGGCGACGCCCAGCGTCGCGACGCCTGCCGACGCCAAGCGCTGCGACGCCTACCGACGCCCAGCACCGCGACGCCTGCCGACGCCCAGCGTCGCGACGCCTGCCGACGCCAAGCGCTGCGACGCCTACCGACGCCCAGCACCGCGACGCCTGCCGACGCCCAGCGCCGCGACGCCTGCCGACGCCCAGAGCCGTGACGCCCAGCGCCGCGACGCCTGCCGACGCACAGCGTCGCGACGCCTGCCGACGCCCAGCGCCGCGACGCCCAGCGTCGCGACGCCTGCCGACGCCCAGCGCCACGATGCCCAGCGCCGCGACGCCTGCCGACGCCCAGCGGCGCCACGACGCCCAGTGCCGCGACGCCTGGCGACGCCCAGCAGCGCCACGACGCCCAGCGCCGCGACGCCTGCCGACGCCCAGCGTCGCGACGCCTGCCAACGCCCAGCGTCGCGATGCCTGCCGACGCCGAGTGCAGCGACGCCTACCGACGCCCAGCACCGCGACGCCTGCCGACGCCCAGCGCCGCGACGCCTGCCGACGCCCAGCGCCGCGACGCCTGCCGACGCCCAGCGCCGCGACGCCTGCCGACGCCCAGCGCCGCGACGCCTGCCGACGCCCAGCGCCGCGACGCCTGCCGACGCCCAGCGCCGCGCCACTATATAACTTTCTTTTAATAATATATAAGCACAAGCTCATTTCTGGTGTTGTAGCCTTTTTGTTGACTTTCCGAAAATAGCTTGTAAAGTTTCATTTCTAAATAAAATATTGTGAATTTTGAATTAAGTAATACATACTACATATAAATAAAATGATCTCAACCTCAACCTCAAGTCAGTATTTGAGATGACAGTCGAATTAATAAATAGTACTTAAGCACTTAACTTAAAGACGGTGTCTCAACTGAGTATGAGCGTTATCAACAGCTGTCAAACTGCTACATGAGTAGATGAGCTTTGGAAAGTAAACAGTGATTTGAGAATTGTTTTGAGGCTTATGTCACTATCTCATTCCGTTTTACCTATATTTAGTTCCGAATATGAACCTTCTTTGTGATGGAATATTTTATTTCTACCAAAATATTAATGAAAAACTGGTTTTTAATGTAATAATTAAGATTAAAGTCTCTTTTTGATATTTATACTACAAAATTTTGTTACATTCATTTACAGAAATTTTGATAAATATTATAAATGTTATAAAATGCCTGGCGACGCCCAGCAGCGCCACGACGCCCAGCGCCGCGACGCCTGCCGACGCCCAGCGTCGCGACGCCTGCCGACGCGCAGCGTCGCGACGCCTGCCAACGCCCAGCGTCGCGATGCCTGCCGACGCCGAGTGCAGCGACGCCTACCGACGCCCAGCACCGCGACGCCTGCCGACGCCCAGCGCCGCGACGCCTGCCGACGCCCAGCGCCGCGACGCCTGCCGACGCCCAGCGCCAGCTGTCAAACTGCTACATGAGTAGATGAGCTTTGGAAAGTAAACAGTGATTTGAGAATTGTTTTGAGGCTTATGTGACTATCTCATTCCGTTTTACCTATTTCTAGTTCCGAATATGAACCTTCTTTGTGATGGAATATTTTATTTCTACCAAAATATTAATGAAAAACTGGTTTTTAATGTAATAATTAAGATTAAAGTCTCTTTTTGATATTTATACTACAAAATTTTGTTACATTCATTTACAGAAATTTTGATAAATATTATAAATGTTATAAAACTAATAAATCTGCTACTTTTACAAGTATAACTAAACGTTACTTTACTAGTCACACATTAAAAAGCAGTTTTGAAAAGTTATATCTTAGTTGAGACAGCGTTCCTAAACCCGGTTCACCTGATATGTCATTGAAATCAAACTATTAATCAAATGAAGAAGATGATCTTAGTATGAGTTTGTATCAACCAAGAGAGTCCTAGTTTTACACTTCTTTATTAATATGGTCATAAGTGTTACAGCAAGTCTGAGATCTATTTTCAGCGTTAATTTAAAAATATAAATAATGGAGGTACAATTCCCGGAGTGTAACCTTTTTTTGGTATATTTCCTCCTCTTTCAGGAATTTTTTTTCAAATTTCGTAAATATTTATAGTTATCGAACAATAGCCTATAAACCAAACATTATTTTTTGAAGGTGTTTGAGTATATAAAACTTTTAGATTTTTAATGGGCTAATTTAACTGTGTGCCGAAATAGCACAATGATCTAGACAATTTCGGATTGAATGAGCCACATACTTTAATCATAGTATGTAGAATTAACACCATAATATTATTAAACTATGGGCGTCGGCAGGCGTCGCGGTGCTGGGCGTCGGTAGGCGTCGCAGCGCTCGGCGTCGGCAGGCATCGCGACGCTGGGCGTCGGCAGGCGTCGCGACGCTGGGCGTCGCCAGGCGTCGCGACGCTGGGCGTTGGCAGGCGTCGCGACGCTGGGCGTCGGCAGGCGTCGCGACGCTGCGCGTCAGCAGGCGTCGCGACGCTGGGCATCGGAAGGCGTCAAGACGCTCGGCGTCGGCAGGCGTCGCGACGCTGGGCGTCGGCAGGCTTCGCGACACTGGGCGTCGGTAGGCGTCGCGACGCTGGGCTTCGTCACTCGTCAGGTGTCGCGCGCAGGCGTCGCGGCGCTGCGCGTTGGCAGGCGTCGCGGCGCTCGGCGTCGGCAGGCGTCGCGATGCTCGGCGTCGGCAGGCGTCGCGAAGCTGCGCGTCGGCAGGCGTCGCGACGCTGGGCGTCGCCAGGCGTCGCGGCGCTGCGCGTCGGCAGGCGTCGCGACGCTGTGCGTCGGCAGGCGTCGCGGCGCTGGGCGTAGTGGCGCTGCTGGGCGTCGGCAGGCGTCGCGGCGCTGGGCGTCGGCAGGCGTCGCGGCGCTGGGCGTCGCCAGGCGTCGCGACGCTGGGCGTCGGCAGGCGTCACGGCGCTGGGCGTCGTGGCGCTGCTGGGCGTCGCCAGGCGTCGCGGCGCTGGGCGTCGCGGCGCTGGGCGTCGTGGCGCTGGGCGTCGGCAGGCGTCGCGGCGCTGGGCATCGTGGCGCTGGGCGTCGGAAGGCGTCGCTACGTTGGGCGGCGCTCGGCGTCGCGGCGCTGGGCGTCAGCGTCGCTACGTTGGGCGGCGCTCGGCGTCGCGGCGCTGGGCGTCAGCGTCGCGGCGTTGGGCTTCGCGGCACTGGGCTTTTGAATCCTATTGGATCATTTGAATCCTATTTGAATCCTATTTGCTACCGTTACGAAGATTTTATAGGCATTCATTTATCGTGTGTGAAATAAAACGGCCAAGCTTCACGTTTTAACTGAAATGTAGAGTAAGTGAAGCTAAGCCTAGTAAAGTAAGGGCGCATAGATCAAGAACTTTAATAATAATAGCTCCCCTCACCGATTTCGATGTCGGTAGCCGATTTCATTGAAACCAGGCCAGCTACGCAGGAGTTATTTTATAGTGCCCAAGTGTGTGCGCAATACACAGAAGCACTCTCTCTTCCTTTTACTCTCATAACCCAGTGGGACGGTAAACCGACACGACTAGCGAGAGATCAGGCGCAGGACCGACTTTTTACATGCCCATTCGACGCATGGATCATCTTTCTTGTCAGACTATCAGGTGATCAGCCTGCATTGTCCTAACCAAACTTGAAAACAACATTTTTTGTTGTTCCAACGCGGGAATCGAACCCACCCCTCTGGGTCGAGAGCGAAGCTCTGAACCACTAGACCACGGAGGCGTTGATCAAGAACTTTGATTCTACATGAGATTTGTCCACTTTTTGATAGATTTTGATCAAGGTGCTTGTAGATTTAGGGCGAGTAGTCTTTAGAGCTTGGCTTTATACGATATCTGATAACTTTTTCACAGGATAAGCTATGTAGACTCGTCTTGGCAACATTTTTACATGAAAATGTTTTTGGTGGGATTAATTATTACTTAAAATACACGACTGGTTTCGACAGAATCTTTAGGACCTGATGATGATTATGTTATTATGTGGAAACCGGTAGTTTGTGTTTTAACAGTCGTGTATTTTAAGTAATAATTAATGTAAAATAACAAATAAAGTAGAAAAAAGTGCAAGTAGTTTGTGTTTTACTACATAGTAAATACTATACCACTCCATTGCGTCGCGCTGTGGTTGATAAGAAAGTACCATGAAGTAATGAATTATAACAATATCAAAGATTTACGTTCTACAGCACCATGGTCCGTGACAGGGCCCCGTTACATTTCGTCACCCACAAGTCACAAGCTCACAACGCGCCGAGTTGCAGCGATAGACAGTTATCTATAGCACACAAATAGGTCAAACATAATATTATAAGTAATAATAAAGGTTTTCTAAATGCCAAAAGCCTACCAAAATTAAAAAAATCTAAATTCAAAATATTTTATTTCCAAATATAACTTAATAAGCTATTTTCGGAAAGTCAACAAAAAGGCTACCACCGGTTTAACCGTAGCCCGCCGAGAAGAACCGGCGTAAGAAACTCGGAGACCGGCGTAAGAAACTCGGAACCCTACCCTCGCCTCACTCTCCAAACTGATTCGATTTAGATTCGGATTCCATCGTCCCGCGTACTCCCGAATAAATTGACGTTTGTTTATTTTGATTCTACTTTTTTTAGTTTATTTGATACGGTCGGGAGTACAAAAAGTTGCGATATTACGATTTTATTTCTCCTGGTTAGTTTCAAAGTAATAAACAAAATAAAATACCCGGGAGTAAACCTGCAGATACATTTTGTTTTCGAATCTTGTAAGTGATAATATTGATGGCCTCTTGAATCAGGGCTCAAAAGTCAGAACACACATAGAACTACTTCAACCAAAGCTGATCCATAAGTAAGGTCGTAACTAACTCAACATTTTGGCACCCACTTAAAAAAGAACAGTAATTATATATTATTTAAAAAAATATTTTTTATTTTTAAATTGTTCAAGTCTTAATACGTTAGTTTTATTGAAGCATTCATCTAGAACTTATGTTATGACTATAATAATATTATAAGCTAATTAGCTGTGCCCGCGACTTCGTTAGCGTGTTTTTTTAAACCGTTTATGCACCGCACGCAACGAAAGTCCCCAAATGTGAATAATTTTCCCCGTTTTTAGCAACATTTCTCACTGATACTTCGCTCTTATTGGTGGCAGCGTAATATATAGCCGTATATAGCCTAAAGCCTTCATCAATAAATGGACTATCCAACAAAAAAAAAAAAAAATATTTTTTCTAATCAGATCAGTTCCTGAAATTAGCGCGTTTAAACAAACAAACAAACTCTTCCGCTTTATAATATTAGTATATATATAGTAATAGCTGAATGCAAGCGTAAATTTTTAACTAACTTTAAAAAAAGGTGGAGGTTGTAAAGTAAAAAGTCCCACGACTACGGCCATACTTGATAATGAATCAGGCAAAGCACCATTAACGTTCGGCCGGGTAATAAAAACTATAACGAATCGCACGTAGCGGCAAATTGTTAAATTATGTTAATTATATCCGCTAAATAATTAGGTCGAGCGAATGCATACGTCTAAGCTAGACACGACTAACTAGGGTTGACACCGGATCGCCAGGCTTGTCGGTAATCTAGTCGACGGTCGCCTGGCGGTCTTGGAGGATCGGCTTCCGCCTCCTCGAGTGGTCCGCCCGCCATTGGCTGGGGACAAGAAAAGGGCCGAGAGGGAGGCTAGGGCATCTGTTGTAGAACTGGAGGTGTCATCGGTTCGGGAAGTGTCGCCGATTTTAGCGACAAGGGGCCAAGCACGGCCGGCTCCGGGAAAGGACACAGCTCCGATGGTTCAAAAGAATACAGAGGAGTTTCCGGAGCTGCCAGTCCGCCCTAAGGTGCGGCCGGTGTCAAGCTCTAGGGTGAAGAAGCCTAAGAAGAAAGGAGTGGAATGGTCCAGCTTTGGACCTTCTGCCTCCGGGGGGTCTAAAGCGCCCTGCCAAGAGATTTGTTCGGTGGTGGAGGCGGCACCCGCACCTCCGCTAGCGCCTGCACCTGACGCTTCGGACACCTGGACCGAGGTGGTTAGGCGCAAGGCGCCCAAGAAGAAGGCGCAGGGACCTAAATCGCCCCCTGCGCCAAAACAGAAGGGAGTAAAGTTGACCCTTCCACGCTCCACTGCCGTAATAGTTAAATTGCGGCCGGAGGCGGTCCAGCAGGGGGCCACATACAGCTCCGTGCTGATAAAGGCCCAGCGCGATATTGATGTGGACGAGCTGGGCATTGGGCCCCTTAAAGTGCGAACGTCGGCAACGGGCTGCCGTCTCATCGAAGTGGCCGGAAGAAACAGCGCCGAGAAGGCGGATGCCCTGGCACTCAGGATGGGAGAGCTCTTGGGTGAAGAAGCGGAGGTGATGAGGCCCGTCAAAAACACAAGTTTTCGATTGACGGGCCTCGATGAGACGGCGACATCGGACCGCATAAAAGTGGCGGTGGCTGCAGAGGGGGGTTGCACGGTGGAACAGGTGTGGGTCGGAGAAATATACTTTGGCCCACGTGGCTCAGGCTTCGCCCGGATGTCGTGCCCGCTGTTCCCAGCCAAAAAGCTTATCGGCTTGGGTATGATTCGGGTCGGATGGAGCAAAGTACAGCTCCACCACGAGGGTGCCCGCCCCAGGCACTGTTATAGGTGCTTGGGAAGAGGGCATATGGCCGGTCTGTGCCAGTGCTCCAAGGACCGCAGCAGCCTGTGCTATCGCTGCGGTCAGCCGGGCCACAAAGCGGCCGGGTGCGAAGTGTCAGTTCCGCGCTGTGCAATTTGCACAGATTCGGGCATGAAGGCCGACCACGTCATGGGCGGCCGTTCGTGCAATCCCCCACCTGTTCGGGGGAAAAGTTTCTCCTCTCCGAGACCAACGGGGAGGGGACTGGAGGCGCCGGATGCCGAGATGACCGTATAATGCCAGCACATCTCGGCATCCTCCAGGGAAATCTCAACCACTCCGCCGCGGCTCAGGACCTCTTCCTGCAGTCTATGGCCGAGTGGTTGATAGATGTGGCGATCGTTGCCGAGCCCTACTTTGTTCCTCCCCTGCCACACTGGGCTGGGGACGACGCGGGCTCCGTGGCAATTGTGGTGAGACAAGGTGCTGGTCCCCCCCTCATACCCAGGATGAGGGGGCCTGGATATGTAGTTGCCGCTCGGGGGGAGTACATCGTAATAGGGGTGTACTTCTCCCCGAACCGAAACTTAGCCGCCCTAGAACAATTCCTCGATGTTCTAGGGCCGCTGATTAGGAGGCTAGCCCCACTTCCCGTGATAGTGGCAGGGGACTTCAACGCCAAGTCCTCAGCGTGGGGTTCCACTGTCACGGATCCGAAGGGGAGGGAAGTGGAGGAGTGGGCTGTAGCCTCAGGGCTGTCCCTTCTCAATACCGGGACAGCCCTCACCTGCGTGCGTCGGACGGGCGGTTCAGTGGTGGACCTGTCGTTCGCCACTCCCGCCGTCGCACGCAGAGTGGAGGGGTGGAGGGTGGAAACGGAGGTGGAGACACTTTCGGACCACCGTTATATACGGTTCGAAGTGTCTCCAGTCCCGGCATCAAGTCCGGCGTCGGAGTCCAGGGGGCGTAGCAGGTTCCCGCGTTGGGCGCTCACCAAGCTCAACCGGGAGCTTGCGGAGGAGGCGGCCATTGTGGGCCGCTGGAGCCTACCGTCGATGGAAGGTATGGGGGTGGACGAAATGGCTGGCTGTCTCGGCAACGTGCTCACAAACGTCTGTCGGGCAGCTATGCCCCAAATACACGGTCCTCCCTCTCCTCGGCGGTCGGTGTACTGGTGGTCGGCCGAGTTGGCCGACCTTCGCACTGCTTGCAACGCGGCGCGAAGAGCGTACGGCCGCAGCAGGAAGCGCCGCCCCCAGGACGTGGAGAGAGACGGCCGGCTTTACAGGGTCTACGTGGCGAAGCGCGAGATCCTGAAGCTGGCCACCAGTCGGGCCAAAGAGCAAGCGTGGCTGGAGCTGCTAGAGGGTCTCGATAATGACCCGTGGGGTCGACCGTACAAGAGGGCGCGAGACAAACTCCGCGCCCAGTCGGCCCCACTGACAGAGACGCTCCAGCCAGAAATGCTGGGCGATATCGTCCGGGAGTTATTCCCGGACCCGCCAGCAGGTTTCGCTCCACCGCAGATGACCCGACGGACGCCGGACTCGATGGAGGAGGGTGTTCCGCCACCAGTCACCGACTTGGAAATGGAGGCGATACTTTCCCGCCTCCGTAGCAAGAGGAGGGCGCCAGGTCCGGACGGGGTGCACGGGAGAGTCCTGTCAATCGCTCTCGTGCATCTTAAGGATAGTCTCCGGCAACTGTTAAACCGCTGTCTTCAAAGCGGACAGTTCCCGGAGGCATGGAAGGAGGGTCGGCTCGTCCTACTACCAAAGGGCGGGCGACCACCGGACTGCGCGTCGGCGGTGCGACCGATCGTGTTGCTGAACGAGGTGGGAAAGGCGTTTGAGCGCGTCATAGCCTCCCGCCTCGTTCGACACTTGGAGGAAGGCCCAGGGCCCGGACTGTGTGATGCACAATTCGGGTTTCGGGCGGGTCGGTCGACCATCGACGCGCTGAGGCGCCTTAAGTCGGTGACGAGTGAGGTGGAACGCGGGAGGGAGGTAGTGGTGGCGGTGTCGCTGGACATCGCCAATGCCTTCAACAGCCTTCCCCACAGCGTAATACGCGAGGCACTCTCCTTCTTCGAAGTGCCTCCGTATCTCGGGAGGCTGTTGGACGCGTACCTCTCCGATAGGGAGATCGTGTTCGAGGACCGGTCGGGGTCCTTAGTGCGGTGGCGAGTCAAGTGCGGCGTTCCCCAAGGTTCGGTGCTGGGTCCGAACCTCTGGGACGTCGGCTACGACTGGGTCCTGCGGAGCGGCCTTCTCCCCGGGATGAGTGTCATTTGCTATGCGGATGACACTTATGTCACATCCCGGGGACGAACGTACCAGGAGGCTACGCGGCTGGCCGAGGTGGGAGTATCCCTCGTAGTCAGTCGCATAGAGCGATTGGGGCTTCGGGTTCGTCTCGAAAAGACCGAAGCCCTGCTCTTCCGCGGGCCTGGGAGGAAAGGACCCCCACCGGGTGCACGACTCCTAATCGGAGAGACGGAGGTCAGGGTGAGCCCAACACTTAAGTGTCTGGGACTCACCCTGGACGGGAGGTGGACCTTCGGACCCCATTTCCAACAACTAGGGCCGAAGGTCATAAGGGCGGCCTCTGCGCTGGGCCAGCTCCTACCGAATGTGGGGGGGCCCAGTGATGCCTGCAGGCGGCTATACTCCGGAGTTTGTCGGAGTATAGCCCTGTACGGAGCCCCTATTTGGGCGGATTCCCTCACCGTCCGCAATAAGGCTCAGCTGCGTAAAGCGCAGCGGGTCACGGCGGTGAGGGTAATCAGGGGCTACCGTACAATCTCCTGGGTGGCAGCCACTGCTCTGGCTGGAGATCCGCCGTGGGAGCTCGAGGCGTCGGTGCTCGCCGAAGTGCACCTCTTCCGCGTCGAGAAGAGGCTGCAAGGCGATGTGCCGACTTGGGAGGAGCTCTCGCGACTGCGGAGGCTGGGGCAACAGTGGTTGCTACGAAGGTGGGGTGAGGTCCTGGCGCAGTCCCCGTATGGTCAGCATACGGCCATGGCACTGCGCCCAGTTCTTGCGGCGTGGATGCGCCGCAAAAGAAAACCCCTCACCTTCCGCCTTACACAGGTACTCACCGGACACGGATGTTTCGGTGCGTACCTGTGTAAGGTTGCCAGGAGAGAGCCTACGCCAGCCTGCCACGAATGCGGCGCTGCGGAGGACACGGCTCAGCACACCTTAGAGGTGTGCGATCGATGGGCCGTGCAGCGCCACAATCTCGTGGCAGTGATTGGGCGGGACCTCTCGCTTTCGAGTGTGGTTCGCTGCATGCTCGAGAGCGATGAGGCATGGCAGGCGGCGGCCTCCTTTTGCGAATACGTCATTTCGCAGAAGGAGGCCTCGGAGCGGGACAGAGAGATTGACCCCTCCTCTGTTCCGCTTCGCCGGCGCAGGACGGGGGTGCGGAGGCGTCGCTTTGCGGCCCTCCCATCTCACGTCTAGTACGGGGCTCCGGGTAGAGGGATGGGTAACCTCCCCGGCTTTGTCAGTCTCGGCGCCGAGGAGAGCGCTTCAGTTTGCCGGAGCGCTCTCTTAATTTGATGGAAGTCCGGTCCCTATAGAGGTGAACCGGCCGGTCGAGGGAGGAGTAGCCTGTGTTTAGACAGATCCAGGCACTCCACCCAACATAACGGCTGATGGCAATCCGCAAGTGGTTTTAGTGGGTAAACCGGCCGTAGCGAGCCGGGAGTCCCACATACCCCTCGGGGACCCTCCCGGGGGGATGCGTAATGCATTTCCCTTGCGAAATCAAAAAAAAAAAAAAAAAAAAAAAAAAAAAAAAAAAAAAAAAAAAAAAAAAAAAAAAAAAAGGGTTGACACCGGAGGGTTTGTGTTGAATATTAGACTTGCATAATCAGGTTTAGATTAAAGGGTTTTGATATTCAATTTTAATGCTTTACAGGAATAATCAAATCACCCTTCTTGCTTGTTGTGCTGTTACTCTTTGTATATTTTACCGTGTTATTTTATTTATATATTAAGATTATTAAGTGATCTTTTTTTTCTATTCTTATGTATCGTTTATATGTGAAAACTTGTAATTAGCTCTAATTTTGCATCTAAGTAATATCTATTTTGATTAATGTAGCATATATAAAAAATAAAAATAAAATAAATTATTGCTCTGGGGCCTTACTCTCTAAACTGATTCGTTTTTTATTCAGATTCAATCGTGCAGCGTCCTTCCCAATAACGTTTGTTTATTTTGATTCTCAGTCGATTGATATGGTTGGGAGTACATAAAGTTAAGATCTAACGATTTTCTTTATCCTGGTAAGTTTCCAAGCAATCCACCAAATAAAATACCAAAAGTCGCTGATATCGAACTGATTCGGTTCTCGATAGTGTCGGGAGTAAGCCTGCTAGTCTATGGCCCGTATTAATAAAACAATCTCAACCTCAATACAGCATTTGAGATGACAGTTGAATTAATAGAGAATACTTAAGCACTGTCTCAACTGAGACGAGCGTTGCCAACAGCTGTCTTACTGCTTCTTGAGCAGCTAACCTGTCGTGAGTAACGTCAAACCGTGACTTGGACTTACTTAAGCACTGTCTCATCTGAGACGAGCTTTGCCAACAGCTGTCAAACTGCTTCTTGAACAGCTAACCTTTCGTGAGTAACGTCAAACTGTGACTTGAGACTTAGTTTGTCCCTTAAGGGAAGCCATTTTGTTTTTCAACAAGTCGGAAAGTCATAATATTTGCAGATGCGACTGTTTATTATATTTCATTATTATACTACAAAATAACAGATTTTTTTTGAAGTAGCAGTTTGAGGTCGTATCAACCAAGACCTGCCTTGAGAGTTGAGAAGTAGTTTGAAACTTATGTATTAATACGGTTTTATGTCTACTATGACTACTTAAGGCAAATACTTAAAATTACCCACACTTATAGTTCATATTATTGTAGAGAAGGAGTACAGAACGACATTTTAAAATATATCCTCTAAATAATTAGGTCGAGGAAATGCATAAGTCTAAGCTAGACACGACGAACTAGGGTTGACACTTTAGGGTTTGTATTGGGTGTTTTAGATTTGTATAATCTTTACTCTTGAATCTTATTTAATAGATTTTGGGATTGGTTTAAATTTTTCCAATCACCTAATTTTAAGCACGACGCTAGCGCTAAATTTGTTTGATATTGACGCATACATTCATACAGATTTTGTCAAATGTATATTAACCTGAAGTTGCACAACAATGTTTTATTTATTTACTTTTGAGTTTTGACATTTGAGATGAGTTGTTTATTCATAATTTTATATGAAACTAGCTGAACCGTGCCTACTTCGTTGAGCATGGAAACCGTGTAAACCTTCCCGGGACTTCCACGAATATTTCAAGACCTAAAATAGCCGAATCAGTTCAGCTGATCTCGAGTTTTAGTGAGATTAACGAACAGCAATTAATTTTTATATATGTTACTCAGTGATAATGTAGCTTTCTAATAAAAAAATAATTATTAAAATCGGTTTAGTACTTTTTGAGTTGAGTCGTTACATACAAAAATACAAATCTTTCCTCTTTATAATATTAGTGATGTAGATAATGACTAGGCTAATTTTGGTTAATTTACTAATTAATCAAGATATTAAAATCATGCATCCATTTTCTCTCGCTGACAGCCCTACATGCTCGACCTCAGTTCAGTTGACTAAAGCTAAATATTTATAAGGTTTATATAGAGCAGTATCTCCTATATTACATACTCAGTGATATTGACTTTTGACCTCCATCTTATGAAATTATAACAAGGACATTGTATTAAAGCTTACCTACTGTGTAGGTATACATAATAATAATAATAATATCTATGGACGCTTCACACCACGTCAATCTGGCCCTGTGCTAAGTATCCGAAGAACTTGTGTTACAGGTACCAGACAACGGAAATATACCTATTTAAAACTTTTATACTATACACATATTTAAGATTTTTATTATATTATACACAAATTTAATACGTACATCCATGACCTAGGAACATTGAAAACTTTTTGTTCCCTCGGCGGGATTCGAACCCGCGACCTCTCGTTCGAGCACCAACGCGCTCCACCACTGCGCTACGGAGGTCGTCAAATACATATTTCATACCTATCAGATCATTATACATATTTCATACCTATCTGATTACGGATTGAAAGTTGGAAGTTGATTTAAGCGTTCCAAAATTGTAACCACAGAATAAAAACTTGATCCAGATTAGCTTCGTAACGCGTTGCGTAACGAAGCAGTTTTCACTCTTTTAAGTAATCACTTAATACATTTATGTCTTCATATATTATCAGTAATGTTATTGGTTGCTCCGGTGGGCGGTGACGCGACGTGAGTTACGGAAAAATTTCTTCTCTAAACTATCCTCCTCGTAATTTATAGTAGCGAAGAATTCCGTTATTACAAAAGTTGGGGCATGATAAGCGCTTAGCGACGCTCCTGCATTCTGTACGGTGTTTCATACTACTATAATTAAAAGTCCAGTACGTGGGACGTATATACCATTACATAACTCATAAGAAATACTAGAAAGTCAGACATTTTTTTACTGTTTTTCATCTATGTTAATCTAAACTTTTTTTATTTAATAATAATTAAATAAAAAATTAAAGATAATTTTATTTGTGGAATGAATTATTTTAATAAGGTAGATGGATAAAGGTGATATGTCGCAAAATTTTTAATCAAGAAAGTTGAGTTTAAACTGTCACTTAAACATTTTAGGATTATTTTTTTTATCTATGGACGCTTCACACCACGTCAATCTGGCCCAGTGTTAAGTATCCGAAGAACTTGTGTTACAGGTACCAGACAACGGAAATATATTTAATACTTTTATACTATACACATATTTAAGATTTTTATTATATTATAATATACACAAATTTAATACACATCCATGACCCAGGAACATCGAAAACTTTTGTTCCCTCGGCGGGATTCGAACCCGCGACCTCTCGTTCAAGCACCAACGCGCTCAACCACTGCGCTACGGAGGTCGTAGGACGACCTCCGTAGCGTATAGGATATGTCGTAACGTACCTATTATTTAAAGATACTGCCTCTCACACTGATGTGATTTCGGTGACGGTGGCTGGTTTCATTGAAACCAGGCTAGCTAAGCAGGAGTTATTTTATTGTGCCCAAGTGTGTGCACAATACACAGAAGCACTTTCTGTTCCTTCACTCTCGTAGCCCAGTGGGGCGGATATCCGACACGATACAGGGGTAATTCGTATTTGATTTTTTTCTTTTTAAAGGTCCTTATTTCTTGGCTTGGATATATGATCTGAAATTTGGGAGTGCGAGGAAAATGCAGATCTTTATGACCAGAAATCTCGGCTTTGAACTAATATACTAGTTAAATGACGTATCGATTGCTCCCGTAACATACCGACCGGGTGACCAATCAAGATTATTAAGGGTCCGATCCCATCTTGCCGGATTACTGCGGGCTAATAGTCCGGGACACGGTCGTAAAACATAATGAAGCCTCGGATAATCCGACTTCACAATGAATCAACTGCCTTTAGTTTATAGAAAATTCTAGATTCCGGTCACTTTAGTCACACTTTGTGGAAAAGCGTTTGGATTTAGAACGATGTAAATGTAGCTAAAATGGCACTTGGGTAACAAACATTCGTTACTTAGAGATATTCCAACTTTGGAACATATTGAAAGAAATTCAAATGTATTCTAAATACATTTGAATGAAAAAAAAATACTACTGTTAAAAAATAAAATGATCCAGTATAACAAAAATTGTTTCATGCATTTCTGAATAACATATTTCTGCACGACCTTTTGCAAACTTACGAAGAATACAATATTTTTAAAACTTCAACAGTCACTTCACATAGAATATATCGGTACTCTCAAATAGAACACTTTACAAACACACAGTACATTAGAGTATGAATAAAAGATACCACACTGCGAATCCGAAATAGATGCTGACTAGTGTTAACTTATTGGCTAAGCTGGCACACGAAAAAGAATTATTTGCTACAAAACAAAGCAATATATTGACCTATATCCGTTTTGTTTTGTGTTCAGAATTTTCTCAAACTGAAAACAAATAAAACAAATACAACATTTAAATACTACTACACTTTATCCATCGTGAAAAATTAAATGGATGCTGTTCTGCGCCGGGTTGTGAAAATAAAAGAAGAGAGTGTCCTTGTGTATTGCGCACATACTTGGCCATGGCTCTTGGGTAGCTGATCCGACACAGAAATTATAGTGGGAGCTCGTATTATTTTGATAACTCTATTACTTGCAGTACATTTCCACTTTTCACATCTTACATAATTTAGGAACCATTGCTATCAATTCTTCAAGTTATAACAATAAGTTCTAAAGAAATATATCCGGTTATTTTATTTAAGAGCGTGTTTCACCAAGCAATGTTAAAGTTAACGCCTTGTTAAAATACCATACCATCTCTTTCATTGACAGGAAATACGAGAGGGATAACATGATATTTAACATGGCGTTAACTTTAACATTGCTTGGTGAAACACGTCCTTAGTCAGGAAGATCATGTTAAACGTTAGCTATTTTAAATGCAATTCTTGTTAACCGGACAATATGTCTGCTGGCTAATTAATATAACGATCAGAATAATTTAGCCACTTTAGCCACCACTTTAGCCAGACACGTAAACGTCTGAAGGCGATAATTGACCGTTGTGCGAGTTGCATTAGCCGTTTAGCACGTCACGTGAAGAAATCGACGCTACGCGTTTAGAACCTTGTCGATGTTAGGAAAACTGGATATAGCCAAGACTTAATTTTCTATTTATTATGTGGAGCAAAATTTTCTTGAGAATAATCTATAGTCTATACTAATATTATAAAGCGGAAGAGTTTGTTTGTTTAAGCACGCTAATCTCAGGAACTACTGGTCCGAATGGAAAAAATCTTTTTTGTTGTATAGTCCATTTATAGAGGAAGGCTTTAGGCTATATAACATTACGCTGCGGCCAATAGGAGCGAAGCGTCAGTGAGAAATGTTGCAAAAACGGGGAAAATTATACACATTTAGGGACTGTCGTTGCGTGCGCGCATAAACGGTTTAAGAGAAAACACCACGAATTTTTTTCCATACAAAAATATGGGTCTAGGGGATTTCTATTTCCTCCCTGGATAACACCTCTAGAATAACAATTTTTTTTCTGAATATTTATGGATATTGTTTGTACGTCCCTATTTTTTCCTTTTTTTAATAAATTAATTATTTCAAGAGATATGGACGCTTAAAAACCTAAAAAAAAAGGCCAGACTCTCCGCTATGTTTAAATATCTAGGAAACAGATTTGACTACAATAAACAACAAAATCAAAAAATAGGAACCTAGCTCAATTATTTTTTTAGCTAATACAGAAAAAAAAATTTAAATCGGTTAAGTTTTGGAGGAGGAAACAGGAATCCCCTAAACGTCCATTTCTGGTACTTTTAATAGGTAATTTCAGTCCAAGTTGCAGTTGTCTCTATCGCGCTAGTGCTGGCTAGCTAAAGCACTGCGAGGCAGCAATAGATTTTATAAATACCTATTTTGTATTTCTCTCAACCGTGGTGTTTCCTCTTAAGTCACTCAAAAACCACGCTAACGAAGTCGCGGGCATAGCTAGTTATTATTGTTACGGTTTAAATAAATATGTATTAGACTTTCACTTCAGTTTATTTATTAGGCATAAGGTTTAAATTCACAAATAAGTTTTTTTTTAAATACTTCTTATGTTAACTGGCAGATTCAATCGACTTTTACTTCATTGATTCATTCCTTGTATATTTTTTAACTTATAAAAGGTACCTATATATAATCACAATTCATCGCATTGTAATATGTTTAATACTAAATTTAAAAAACGTTTGTGTCTGTAGGTATTATTTTTCTACGGCCCTTTGATGTAGTTATAATAGTAATATGATGTGATTGAAATTTGGATATGAATGAACTATATATGAATAATCTATATCTAGATTTTAATACTCTGTTTTTACTTGCGCACCATGAAAGACTTACGACAAAACAAAACTCACGTTACTATGCAATGGTTCTATGTGCTTCCGCTTATGACTGTACCATGGATTAAAGGTTTACGCCCGC
This sequence comes from Celastrina argiolus, assembly GCA_905187575.2. NCBI lineage: Eukaryota > Metazoa > Arthropoda > Insecta > Lepidoptera > Lycaenidae > Celastrina > Celastrina argiolus. The sequence continues at coordinate 13,062,483 of LR994589.1, forward strand.
TAAGTAACGTTAAAAGTTCATTGTGTAGGCGCTAAAGTGAAAGTTTTACAATGTAGAGGCTACACAAAGAGTAGCCATCGCAATTCCTTAGGCTCGGTGCATACCGGCTACCGACTTCCGCTACCGCGACACCATAGACATGCGGTTTAAAATATCACACTATATCAAATTAAATTTCGAATATTATATTGATACATTAATATAAAAGAAAACATTTTGTGTGCATGTCTGATTTAATGTATTTTTAATATGTAATGTTATGTGCACAATAAAGTATATTTGTATTATTTAAGTTGATGGGAATAAAATTTAAGCAAATAATCTATACTTAATATAATAAAGCGGAAGAGTTTGTTTGTATAAACGCGCTAATTTCAGGAACTACTGGTGCGAATTGAAAATTAATTTTTTTGTTGCATAGTCCATTTATAGAGGAAGGCTTTAGGCTACATAACATTACGCTGCGACCAATAGGAGCGAAGCGTCAGTGAGAAATGATGCAAAAAACGGGTAAAATTATTCACATTTGTGTGAATGTGCTCACTGTGATACGGAGGTCAAAATAATGCCCGCATCTTTCCCGCAAAACAAGTTATTTATGAAAAACGTATGGCGGTAAAGGTTGGGATTAAACAACTCTATTGAATTGATTGATTGATTGAAGATTGATTGAAGTTTTTTCAGCATTTTCTACGAAGATTCAGAATAAATAACGTAGTTCCAGTCTAGGGCCCGTATTAATAAAACTCGCACCAATATGCTCTACCACTATGCTACGGAGGTCAATATATGGCCAACATCTTTTCCGCAAAACAAGTTATTTATGAAAATGGTATGGCGGTAACAGTTGATGATTAAATAATTTGACAACTGTATATTAAATTTTCAACTCTATTGAATTGATTAATTGATTGAAGATTGCTCAGCGTTCTTTTTTCAGCATTTTCTGCGAAGATTCAGAATAAACAACGTAGTTCCAGTCTAGGGCCCGTATTTATATAAAAATCTCAATTTCGCAGGGTTATTACGTATATTATTCAAAAGAAAAGCAATAGCAATAATCTTGAATTTTGTCGACAGTTAAAAGAATCATAAGCGCCAAAAACCAAATGAAACAGTAGAGCAGTTAAAAGTTTTAAAATTCAGGAAAATGAATTTGGCGTCATTATTTGTTTGCCGTAATATGTAATTAATAGTTCCTACGATTGCCACAATTTTTTTTTGGGGCTAGTGTCATAGCAAAAATGAAGCGCGATTTTTGTTAATCGCTATTTTTAAGTAATCAGCCGGTCGGTCTCAACATCGCAACCTCTACTTGAGAAGCTATTTCACAGATAAAACAACGATTCGTTTCACTTTTAAAAATTAACAACTAATAAACATAAATAATTATTATGCACCAACTTAATTTTTTTTTTCTTTTTGAAACGGTAGTGCACTACATTGTGTAGCTCGTCTGCGCAATGTCGCAGTCATGAAATTAAATGGAGACCACAGGATGCAATTATTTCCGCCCATACTTGTATGAGGGAATGTTTTAATTTGTTTTGAGTCGTGTAGTCAGAAGGAAATGAAAGAACAGTTTGCCGTTTTATCTACAACTATGATCAGCAGTTTTATCATTGAAGACATGAACGGATGAAGGTGATATGTCGCCAAAAAAATTACCCAGAAATTTGAGTATTAAGTACACGTATTAAGTATACGTATTAAGTACACGTCGAAGTTGACGAAGTTGGTCTTACCGTAAGGTAGTTTTCACACGACACCTTGACGGCAGGGGCTTCATATAAATCATAAGTAGATGCAGCAGCGGCGCTGCAGCGGTACATTAATATTCTTTGTTAAAATGTAGTCTATATCCCTTGGGCCGTGGACTACTCTATAATAATATTAATAATGACTCCCACACCGATTTCGGTGACGGTTTCGGTTAGGTAGTGGTAGGCCAGCTACGCAGGAGTTAATTTATAGTGCCTTTTTTGCGGTGATTTCTTGCTCCAACGTGGATATCGAACCTGCGTAGAAAGCCTAGCTCTAAACCACCGGGCCACACATGCTACCAAGTAAGTAATAGAAACATTACTTTCTTTTTAAAACCTTAATTTACTTAGAGGCTTTTATACAAAAGTAGAAGGATCACATATATTATATTTTATCATTATGGACAGATTAAAATATGTTATTATATTTTGCGAGCCAATATATTCCACCATCACTGTGCTACCTTGTTACCCAGACAAAGAGCTTCAACTTTTAACAAAAGGAAAGAATTCACGAAATTCTCGAAACTTCGACGGGGATAGAAACTGTCATTGTGCCAATTAAAGTAGCTAATTAAAGGGATGTTCCTTGTTTTTGTAATACGAGGCCCAGTAGGGCTACCACGCAATTAAATAAAGCCGGAAATCTGGCTTATCCCTGCAGGATATTCGACGCTTAGATTTTTTGTGTGTTAAACAGGCATCACAGACGTGGGAATAAAGGAAGCCAAGCTAAAATTGGACTGAGCAGGACACATAAGTCGCATGCACTCCGAGCGCTGGGCAAAAATATGCACCGATTGGGTACCAGAGGATGGACGACGTCGCCGAGGCCGGCCCAGAACAAGGTGGCGCGACGAGCTGGACGCATACCACCCAGGCTGCCAGCAGTGGCGCAGGAAAGAAATACCTGGAGGACAATGGGGGAGGCCTTTGCCCAGCAGTGGGACAGTTTAGGCTAATAATAATAATTAACGATTAGTCCGCCACTTTTGTAAATATTATATGACTTTGGGCAATTTTTTTTTCTGTTTTTACAATTAGCTTCGATTAGATTAGCTTCGACTCCTTTAAACGGGCTTAACGCTAATGTCACTATTCTGCCTGTCTCTCTCATTCAATGAACGGCAGGGTTATAACGTATATATTATCATGGACCAATTACACATGTAATTGGTCTATGATATTATCAAAAGCAAAGCATTTGCGTTTTTTTTCTACTGAACTTTATCGGCTGTTAAAAGGTAATAGGGCCTAAGTGCCAAATATTAAACAGGAGATCAGTTTAAAGTGTTAAAATTCAGAAAAATAAATTTGACTTCAATGTTTGTTTGAGGTACTTCATATTTAATTAATAGTGTCATGATCGCAAAATTGATTTTGGCGCTAGTGTGAAGTGTCAAAGCAAAAATGAAGCATCGCGCGATTTTTGCTAATTGCTATTTTTACGCTATCAGCCGGCAGATCTATAACCATAACTCACCGTTGAACGGCGATTTAATACATTGCTGAAATTGGGACAACAGCTTATTGAAACAATAATTAAATTATGTGACTACATGCTAGCCTTGTCATTCCGCCACGAAGTGACAGTGACAGCCAGTGAATACGAGGGCTCCTAACTTTAATTAGAGTTTCAGTCAGCCGTTACTCATGTATCAGAAATTCACTTTGCTCGGCCTCAAATAGTTGGCAAAACTTGGCCTGAGTGGCTTTTACATTCAAAGACTAGGCAGCCCTAGGCCCAGACATTGGCCTTATAAATATTGTAAGTCACTGTAGCAGCTGCTCGGTTATTATTCTCAAGTTGGTATAATTGTGCTGGCTTACAATTTATAGCATCGTTTAAGCTTTGATGTAGATAAATAAGTGTGAAGGGATTATGTAAGCATATTTGAAGACATGAGTGGATGAAGGTGATATACGCAAAATACTGATTTCGAGAAAATTGAGTTCACACTGTCACTTAAATATTTTAAAATATTTCGTAACGTATCGAGTACATTAATCTAAAGATCAGTCTTTAGAATAAATGTAAGTAAGTACTTATATTTATTCTAAAGACGTTATTATACGTTACAACATTACACAAAATCTTTAAATGACAGTTTAAAGTCAATTTTTAGAGAGAAAATTTTTGCGACATATATACGAGTACCTTCATCCATTCATGTCTTCATTAATGTTATCTTTATCGGCTTTTGGCACCGTGGCTTTGCCTTAGCTCCGGAAGCGGTAACTCCGATTCCTGCGTTGAAAAAAATTTTTTCAATTAAGTAAGCCGCTGAAATCCGCGGGCGAGCTATAATAATAATTATTATTTTCATCATCAGGCAAACTTGAGAAGAACACAGGGACTAAAGGTCTTTAATGTGAGAATTCGCCAGTCAGTAGTGTTAAGTTTCTGTTGTTAATAGAAAAACTTTTTAGGTATTGATTGACACCTGATTGATGAAGAAAGTTGGGACACTTACTGTCCCCAAACTGATGGAATAGGTATACAAGCTCTAGAAGGGTCGCAGTGACGTCTGGGCCTGACAAGGTCAGCCTTCGGTTACAAAAAAAAAATACAAGCACCCTTCATACGTAAAGATTGGACGACGGGGCCTGAGTCCGACCTGGCAAGTCGATGCAGTTATATACTTGCAAAAATATGTATGACGTATGTATGTCGAAGGTTTCAAACCCCATACATTTTGTTTTCGAACTTTGTAAGTGATAATAGCGATGGCATATCGAATTAGGGCCCTGACTATAAAATATATGCCACAGTCATCTAATGGAATCAGCTATTTGATTAAATGTGTAGCACGTAAAATAAACATTTAATTGATTGACTAGGCCGAAACGTTGATTGAACAAGCGTCACTCAACGTCCAACTAGTTAGCGGACTGTAACAAAGCCCTTTTAAACAGAGCAGACGTAAAATCAGTGAGGTTATTGAAAGTTAGTTAATTTTTTCTTATTTAATTAAATTATAACTTGACGAGTAGTCCTTTAGTCAATTAAATATCGTCATTTCATAAACGCGTTAGTCATTCAATTCAACTCTGATTCAATCAGATGATTGCGACGTATACATATTCTATATCTATTCATCAAAAAACAAAATTCTTTTATGTATTCCTGATTAATAAATTCAATTTCATCTAACTCCAATACAACTCGACTTCAATATATATAAGTCCCAGTTATTTAAAGTATAAATCGCCATCTGTGCAGTCTTAGTGCAGTCGGAATTAGTGATGTAGACATCTGTGGAGGAAATGAGCTTGAGAAAATTGTCCCAGGAAATTGCTCCAGCACGTTTAATAAATTAAAGATTTATCGAACGAGTGCGATTGCGGGATTACACCTCGTGTAGAGATTAGAACTGCAACAGTGAAGGATTGTGGAGTCGGTTTTCCACCGCGCGGTTTTCAGTTGGCAAATCTGGAGCACGATTCTCGGGCAGTGGAAAAATGTTCGAATATTAGTATATCCCGCTCGTACGCGCGCTAAATCTCATTTGCACGAGCGGGACAGACCGATAGTAAAAACTAAGTTCGAGGCCTGAGAATTAGGGCCCTGTAAGGATGTTAGGGAGCTCCGTAACCGTAACCGAAACTATCGGATATCCAATATTAAAAAATATTTATAACCGTAACCGAATCCGAAAAAAAAATTTTCTACTGTAAAAATGTAATATCCGTAACCGAAATTATCCGATACAAACGGATAATCCGAAATAATATAATATCCATATCCGTATCCGAAATTTTATATCCATTTCATCCGTGCTGTAAGGTCTGTTATCGTAGATATGCGTTGTCGTCATATAGCGCCCGTAATTTTACTAACAACAAATTTAATAATGGAATATGTTACTTATACGAAATTAAAACTGTTTTCAGAAGGGCTTGTATACAAATACACCAGTTTTTGTTTAATTGAGATATAAGTACTTAACAAGAAAAAAAAATCTTGAAAATTTCCAGACGTTTAAAAATTAGGTCATCGGATGGAGAATTTAAAATTAAATATTTTGGAAACCACACGACATAATATCGTAATCATTTTTTGACTTATATTTTTATTATATTTTTCTACAAATACACTAGATTTATTTCATTGAAAACAACATAGTATTCATAAGTTTACAGACATTTTAAATGTCAGTGTTGTAAAATGACGTCATCGCGTCGAGAATTTGACACAAGAATATCTCGGAAACTACACTCTCATTGACTCCCCTAGACTGTTAACTTCTCTCTAAAAGCGATGTTGCACTATAAAAAAAAAATACTATGATATTTTAGAATGGTTTGATACAAAAATCTGTGATGGGTACAAATTGAATAAATGCGATGATACATTTGCGATTGCGGTATGTAATCCGCGCGGTGAAAAACCGCTGTGCAGATTGCGGGCAGGTATGCAGTGGTAAACTTGTAAATTGTAATGAATAATGTGTTGATTGTAACAAATGTAAATTATAATAATATGTGAAAACTTTTATCTTTTTATTTAGCGGAATTCGTACTTACCTCCTTCTTGAGACACAATACGCTCAAGCAGGGAGCCACAGAAGTAATATAATTTAAAGTTCTTAAATTAGAAATGAAAAAAAAAAAATCCAAATAAAACTTAACAAGTTGTTCTAGGAATGTCAACACAAAAATTACTTAAAGTTAAGCTCTAAAATCACAAACTGTGTCTGCTAAATAACATTAGCTATTAAGAATTATTATGCTTGAGAGCCTCTTAACATAAAGAAGCGTTTGAGTTACCATTGTTGTTATAATATGAATAATTAATTTTCATCAGGTATACTGTTAAATTCATGTGAAGCTCGTTCGATTTTTGAATATTTATTATATTCAAAAATCGAACGCGCTCCGACCACGAAGGTTTTAATAATGAGGATTAAAATGTTGCGATACCCGTATCTCGTGTGTCGTGTGCTGACAATGATTCATACTTTAGGGTGTTCAGCCACGAGCGTTTATCGGTGACCGACTTTTTATAAGTGAAGAACAAAACATACTGATTTCCGATTGTTTTTATTTGAATACATTATTTTAACTTTTAACTTATTTGAATACTGCGCTTCCGTGTTGCCAGTATGTTTACCCAAAAAAGTAAGACTGGCTTTCTGAAAAGGTACGAGTTTTAACTTAAAAGTATGGTTTTGCTAAAACTTTTAAAATTCCCATAGTAACCCTTTTATAGTTTGTATTAAAAGTGAATTACCAGTATAATTTCTAAGGTACGAAAAAGGTATGGTCCATGGCAGAACCGGTGGTGAGCATCAAATAGTCTCGACGTTCAGAAAACATTTTGTAAAAAATTATTCTGAATAAAATGTTTTGATTTTGATTTTGATTGATTTTTAGTGGTACGGTTGTGTGATAAAAAGTACGGAAAACCGTACTTTTTGGTACGTTCTGGTAACGCTGCTGCGCTCATCAACTCGTGGAGTGGATATCACAGCTGAAATAACGATGACAAAAACTAGTTATTTTTGCTACTTTTTGCCATGCCATAACAATTTAATGCGGCGAATCGAATAAAACTCCTACTTACATCTTTCAGTTTAGATCAGCATTGTTTAGATAGTGTCTGTCATAACTGCTGTTCCAGGCCATTACGCAGACGTTGGCGAGCGGCCAGCCGACGTTTGTCGTAATTACTTACAATAAAACCTTATTTATTTAATTAAAAGACGCTTGCAAATGACAGGGACTTAGTTAACATTTTTAGTTCCTGTGCATTTGATGTTTATTTTAAACCCTCTCGGAGGACCAGTGTTGCCACCTTAGTGATTATTTCACTAGAATTAGTGACTTTTAGTTGGTAGACAGGTATTTTCTAAAAAAAAAAACACTGAAAAATTATTTGATGACTTTTATGTGGCTAATGTAATTACTGCTATTGAAAGCAATTCTCTTTTAAATTAAAAAAAAAATCTAACAAAAGTCATCATATCATACATCATCATACATCTCATCCATCTACATCTGCAGTAATAATCGATCAGAAGAGAAAATATCAACAGAACAGTCTAAAACATCCCTAAATCTGGGGAATTTTCTAACCAAAACTAGTGAATAAGTTTTCTACAAGGTGGCAACACTGCGAGGACTACTACAATGATAGTGTTTTGAAATACTGCCACAAACTGTCCTTGTCAATATATATTATGAGTTAAAGACAATAAGGGCCAACTCACATATATGCCGCAATTATTATGTAATTCTTATTGAGAAATTTATGTCTAAAATCGTTCATTTTACACGGTGTATATGTCGCAGTCATCTAATTGAAATCATTATGAATGACGACATTAAATTGAAAGACTAGGCCGAATATTGATTGAACAATCATCAGTCAACGTCCAATTAGTTAGCGGATTAAAATCAGTCAAGGTGATTGAAATTTTTTCTCACTGCGGCGCTAGTAGTCACCAAAACACATATGGCGTCAAACAGCTCTACTGATAGCACTGTGTTGATATATTTTTTCATTACATCTACATTAAAGTGCGATATTCGTTATAAAATAGTGTGACAGGCGACAGCATGGATTTTTGCTGAATGATGAATTTGAATGATTTTTTTTTTAATTTGAAGTGAAACTGACTGAGTACGAACGACATAACGAAGGTAAGTTTTAAATATGCTGTCGTCGTTTTACTAATTTAGCTGTAAAATTTTATATTAAAAACAAAACAGCTTTAGCAAACGTTCTTTGAAATTAACATTGAACTAAACTAAGACGATATCTGTTAGGTCACAGATTGAGTGCGTCGGTGCTCAGGTCAGATGTCGCGGGTTTGAATCCAGCCCTAGGAACAAAAAAGGGCGTAAATGAGTAATTGATGTTTTATAAGAGGAAACCTCACGGTTAAGAGAAATACAAAATAGGTATTTATAAAATCTATTGCTATCAGCCTTTGATAGCCATCACTAGCATATTAGAGACAACTGCAGCACGAACACAAAATGACCTATTAAAAGCACAAGAAATCGACGTTTGGGGAATCCCTGTTTCCTTATCCAAAACTTAACCGATTAATATTTTTTTCATTATAAACTAAAAAAAGGCTTGAGCTAGGATCATATGTTTTGATTTTATTGTATAATTCATTCAAATTTGGTTCCTGGATGTTTAAACACAGCGAAAAGTCTGATCTCTTTTAGATTTTTGAACGGTCATATCTATATATATAACGAAAAAATAGGGACGTATATATACATTATACATATAAAGGGTATTCAGGAAAAAAAATGTTACTCTAGCGGTTTTATCCAGAGAGGAAACAGGAGTCGCGTAAACGCCAAACCCCTAAATTCGTTATGGAAAAACAGGCGTTGTGTTTCCTCATGTTTATTTCCGTCGTCTGGTACCTGCAACACTTCTTCGGAAACTTAGAACAGAGCCAATCGCAGCGCGAAGCGTCCATAGAATTTATTATCATACTTGAAATCCCGAGCTCCTAATATAAATATTGACCAAGATTAACGTTGTTGTCCGCTAGAACTTGGCTAAGCCCGTCCAAACAACTCCAGTGCCGGGACAAGTTGCTCCAGCTCGAGATTGAACGCCCAGATGTTGCCGAACTCGCAATAATATTATGGAGGGGATCTAAGAGGTGTTTTGAGGTATATGCTTCGGTGGCTCAGAGAGTCGGCGCTCAATCCGGATTTGATTCCTGCTGGGGGAGACTTATATGACTTTTTTAATGTATTTAAATATTAAAGGATTTTGATTCGTAGATATGTAAAATGGATTGTACCCATTAAGTTACACAACGTAACAGCTTCGTCTGAAATTAAGTCGGAAAGAATGAACTGCACAAGTCCTGCCGAATACAATTTTTTTAAACAATAAATATCTGAGACTCCGAAACTTGGCACTTTCCATCAACAAAAGTTATACGTCTACGATTGGAATATAATATATTATGTATAAAGCACATACCCCCGGTTTTCGAAAGGCAAATCAACGATCAAATTAACTAATTACTCGTAGTATTAACAAAACAAAATTTAAACTTAACAAGAGATTTGAACACTGATTAGTGATGAGTTGATTTGAAAATTGGTCTGCCTTTTGAAATGAGGGTTAAAATCTTTTTAACGCCTCCGTGGTCTAGTGGTTAGCTCTCGACTCGGAGGTCGTGGATTCGAATCCCGCGTTGGAACAACAAAAAATGTTGTTTTCAAGTTTGGTTGGGACAATGCAGGCTGATCACCTGATTGTCTGATAAGAAAGATGATCCATGCGTCGGATGGGCCTGGGCATGTCCTGCGCCTTATCTCCCGCCAGACGTGTCGGTTATCCATCCCACTGGGCTACGGTAGTGGAAGAAGGAAGGAAGGCTTCTGAGTATTAGGCACACACTTGGGAACAATAAAATAACTCCCGTCTACCTGACCTGGTTTAAATAAAACCGGCCACCGTCACCAAAATCGGTGTGGGAGGCATTATTATTAATAGTGTCTTTTACGATTCGTCTTTTCTTATGAAAGCTTAACATTTTGTATTTACTTTATTGGCTTCATATATACCATCCACGCTCTCTATGGGTTTAAAATATGGGCATGCATATAAACACTATGTATTTTTTAAGACGGCGCATAAATCATAACTCTGCTCGATCGGTGTTTTAATAAAATTTTATAAAACCGTCCATATTTCACGTCCGTTTCGAACGTACAAAGATTTTAATATCGATTGTGCTAACAAAAGACCTTTTTAATAAAAAATATGTGACTTTTAGAAAGGTTAACTTCAAAAGGTCGTCATTATAGGAACGTCCTTCCGAGTTTGAAAAAGGAATTGTTAGGTGATATTAAACTTTTGATATTATTTCTTTTTGCACAGTAACATTTTGTGACGTAATACGTACATACATATTACATACACACTGTACAACATTCTTAATGTCTCGTGGGACACCTCGTTTCCCACAGTATATCGTCTGATACTGAAATGCGATGTTTCCCTCTGGGACATAGGTACAGTTGTTTGAAAATAGTTTTTCAAACACAACAAAATTTTCTAAAAACTGGGTAAAGTGGGGATTTACGAATAATTATATGTGTTTAATAATAAGTGTTTAAGCTTCAAAGTCCTAGTTGCGACAAAAGCAAATCTGACATAGGGTATTTAATATATTTTTTCGTTGTCTGGTAACACCTAAACCTGTAACACAAGTGCTTCGGATACTTAGTAAGAGGCTACATTGACGTAAAAGGGGAAACGTCGAACGAGTCCAGGTTCAAACCCCGCGTGACCAATTATTATTATTCTTATTTTTTCAAATTTTTTGCTACTTTTTTTCAACATTTTCTTTCATAATAACCTTTTCATTACAATAACGAACATACCGTCAAAAACATTTGCGAAATCGGTAAAAAAAAAATTCGAAAGGGCACACGATGTAAGAAATTTTGAAGATCGTTTTTTTACACTTTGGGTTACATTTTTGAGATTTTAGTATGGAACCCTATATTTTTGAAAATATAATGTATCCTATGATCAGCTTTAGTAGTGTAGCTTTCTCTAACCGCGAAAGAATTTTTCATATTCATCAGTGGTTTCAGAGCCTATTCAATTCAAACAAACAATCAAATGTTTCCTGTTTATAATATTAGTATAGAAGTATAGATTGCCCAATTGTCAAGTAGCAATTTCATGAAGTTTATAGCTAAGCATTATTAATAATGCCCGCGTCACCTTAACATATAGACTAGGAGCCAGCGAGCCCGAGCATCCTTGTGGTCATGTTAGATCTATGATTTTTTTTTGAGTTGTATAATGTATATGAGGTGCTAAAACAAAAAATGCTCTACGCGATATTCTCTTCGGACTATATTCGGCTCAATATATGAACCATGAATCACCCTGTATATAGTGTGCGTTGCTGTGTTCGACACAGCCAAGCGACAGACAACAATAAATCATAATATTATTATAAGATATTTATGATTCGAAAAAAAATTCTTCTCTACCAAGGGGTAAAAGGGGGACTGTTGTACCACCACAAGCACCCTCTCCCGCATCCATTAACAGGGGTGGGTACACGAGGAAACGTTACTAAACATGTAATTATTATTATTGACTTGTACACAACTTTTACCCTTCCATACAATCATATGGCCCTACTGGGACATAGACATAGAAAGAACATTAGATATGACATTTAAAAATATAATGCACCTATATTGTGTTAAAGTATATTTTAGTTTAAAGATCAATCATTTAAAATTGCAATTACAAAAATAAATACAATACAAATTATGTTTAATTTTCTAAATACGAATTAAGATTAGATTTGTAGACTAGAGAGGTCATTCGTGTTCTAAGAATGGTAGTAATTCCTATTTAGGTAGGTTACATAAAAATAACAAAGAGGTAGAGTTAACAAGAGCATTTTTTTATATTTTAGTAGAAATTAAAGCTCGTTTTCAGCGTTTACACCGACATATCAAAGAGCAGACGAAAACGATCAGAATAACGAAATAATGCTTTATGTCTGTTTACACCAATAGAGTTGGATTACGTAACAACTATTTAGTAATCTGTGGTGGGGATAGAAAGAGCATTTGCTCGTTAGATTTGATGTACTACATGTTGCAGTCATCTGATTGAATCTGCTTTTTTAATTGAATGACTAGGCGGTTATGTAATGGCGTCAAACAGCTCGTACAGATATTTTTTTGATTAATTTACTTTAATATACGTTATAATAGTACACATTCGGAAATTTTGAAGTTTAAAAATAAAATATTAAATGGTTGTCTTAGTCTCGGATTCATACAATTTGTTGGTAAAAATAGAATTCAATGAACGTCATTCAATTAAATAGGGGATTCAATCAAATGGCTACGACATACACATATATATAATTGAAGACATAAATGGATGAATAGTCGAAAAAAAATTTCCAGAAAATTGAGTTTAAACTGTCACTTTAGGATATTAAATATCCTAACCTAAAACATTTAGGGTATCTAGTAACGTATTAAGTACATTGTTTCAAGAGATGGATTTTTAGATTAATGTACTCAATACTTTACGACGTATTCTTAAATGTTTAATTGACAGTTTGAAGTAAATTTTCTCGAAAACAGAATTTTGCCACATCACCTTCATCCATTCATGTCTTCAATTCTTTCTTGAGATGATATTTAAAATGTGTAAAATGGTAAAGTAAAAATAAACTACAATGGAGAATGTTCACTAGTTTTGTTTTTTTACGTTTCATATAGTCCATATGAAATAAAAAAAGTGTGTGTAAAAATTATTTCGCTTAGTTCCCGAGATATTGAACTTTAAAGGGTGCGAGTGACGGTCGGCCGGCGCTCGGCGCGGTGACGTCACGAGTCATACGCTCACGCAGTACGTTGCGCGCTCCAGTACGGTGTACTACGAAATAACGCTAATATAGTAAAATGTTGTCAAGACGAGTCTACACAGCTTACCCTGTGAAAAAGTTATCAGATATCGTATAAAGCCAAGCTCTACACTACACCTTAATCAAAATCTATCAAAAAGTGCTCAGATCTCATGTTGAACCAAAATTCTTGATCTATGCGCCCTTACTTCACCAGGCTTAAGTTCACTTACGCTACATTGGAAAACGTGATGCTACTACTACCTTCTGCTACCTGCTACCCTCAAATCTACATCTACCCTCAATTTAGTTTTTTTTGCGTCTACCCTCCATTTTGTTTTTTTTGCATGTACCCTCCAATTTGTTTTTCTTTGCGTCTACCCTTCATTTTGTTTTTTTTTTGCATGTACCCTCAAATTTGTTTTTTTTTGCGTCTACCCTCAAATTGGTTTTTTTTCATCTACCCTCAAATTGTTTTTTTGTATCTACCCTCAACTTTGTTTTTTTTTGCATCTACCCTCAAATTGTTTTTTTTTCATCTACCCTCAAATTGTTTTTTTTGCATCTACCCTCAAATTTGTTTTTTTTTGCGTCTACCCTCAAATTTGTTTTTTTTGCGTCTACCTTCAAATTTGTTTTTTTTGTAAAACGTGATGCTACTACTACCTTCTGCTACCTGCTACCCTCAAATCTACATCTACCCTCAATTTAGTTTTTTTTGCGTCTACCCTCCATTTTGTTTTTTTTGCATGTACCCTCCAATTTGTTTTTCTTTGCGTCTACCCTTCATTTTGTTTTTTTTTGCATCTACCCTCAATTTTTTTTTTGCGTCTACCCTTCATTTTGTTTTTTTGCATGTACCCTCAAATTTGTTTTTTTTGCATGTACCCTCAAATTTGTTTTTCTTTGCGTCTACCCTCAAATTTGTTTTTTTTTGCATCTACCCTCAAATTTGTTTTTTTTTGCGTCTACCCTCAAATTTGTTTTTTTTGCATATACCCTCAAATTGTTTTTTTTCATCTACCCTCAAATTGTTTTTTTTGCATCTACCCTCAAATTTGTTTTTTTTGCATCTACCCTCAAATTTGTTTTTTTTGCATCTACCCTCAAATATGTTTTTTTTGCGTCTACCCTCAAAGTTGTTTTTTTGCATCTACCCTCAAATTTGTTTTTTTTTGCGTGTACCCTCAAAGTTGTTTTTTTTGCGTCTACCCTCAAATTTGTTTCTTTTGTATCTACCCTCAAATTTGTTTTTTTTGCATCTACCCTCAACTTTGTTTTTTTTGCATCTACCCTCAAATTGTTTTTTTTCATCTACCCTCAAATTGTTTTTTTTGCATCTACCCTCAAATTTGTTTTTTTTTGCGTCTACCCTCAAATTTGTTTTTTTTGCGTCTACCTTCAAATTTGTTTTTTTTGTATCTACCCTCAAATTTGTTTTTTTTGCATCTACCCTCAAATTTGTTTTTTTTGCGTCTACCCTCAAATTTGTTTTTTTGTATCTACCCTCAAATTTGTTTTTTTTTGCATCTACCCTCAAATTTGTTTTTTTTGCGTCTACCCTCAAATTTGATCTTTTGCATCTACCCTCAAATTCGTTTTTTTTGCATCTACTTTTGCATATACCCTCACACTAGATCTTTTGCATCTACCCTCAAACTTGATCTTTTTCATTTTGTATCTTTCACCCCCTTGGGGATTGAATTTTGATCCGTCGCTGTAACTCGCCACTTCCGGTTAGAGTGTCGACGCTTACCACTGATACATAAGCCCCTAATTAATTATCATCATCAATCGACTTCGATGTTGGTGACCGATTTCGTTGAAGCCAGACGCAGGAGTTGAAGCCAGACTTTCGAGAAAAGGTAGGTAGTGCCCTTGCGCTTCGCTTGGCTCGTCTTGACGGGGGCACTCCCGTGCCCCCAGATATAAGATGCGGGTGATTAAACAATATAATATTATTATTATGTAGATATATATTTAAGGCGAGGAATAACCGCAACTAGCGCCACTCTTTTTAAAATAAATTTTACAATGACACAAAGATCTTATTAAAAAAAAGTAATCAGTTCAAACTTTAAGTAAATACTTAAAACCGTTTTAGTTATTACTTATGAGATATATTATATAATATTAGTTTCACTTTTTATTATTCTATTATTTAAATTTACTAACTCTTTCTAAATACTACTATTTTTAAATACTAATACTAAAATTTTAAATATTTAAATAGATAAAATGCTTTGGGAAGTACGGGGTTGCACTGCAGCTGTGAGGTTATATTGGGTACCTGGGTACCTTGTTACTTTGTAAGCAAACATAATATGAGTTCTGTTATCATATCGCATACTATTTTCGAAATAGTTGTTGTATGTGGCAAAAAATATGCTTACTTACTAACAAAATCACTTTTTTTTGCACAATAGATGGCAACCGCTAGTCCATCTATTTTGGGTAAATTATCTGATTGCCCTTTTTCATATCATTCATCTATGTTGAAATAAAATAACAAATGAAATAAAGCAACAATTTACTGCGAAGCGTTAAGTTATGTCTCCGGACGTATATACGGCGCGCGCGGGCGGCAGGAGCTGGAGGCCAAACGCGCTAAAAAACTTTAGCTGAAACGCAACCGAAACGTGAACGTTACTCGATTTTATGACGTATTCGGTATCGCGCTATACTTTTGACAGCTAGGTGAGACGAAGCTGGACCGTAGTTGTAACTCAAACGCTGTCAAACAAAAAGTTCATACGGAGCTAGTTTAACTCGCACGCAGCTCGAACGTTTGGAACAAAGTGACGTATACAAGTTAAGTTTTTGAATCTAAATTGTGTAAAGGACCAAAAATGAATTCTTATTTAGATTTACTTGAAAAACAAAACAATAAACATATATCCTTTCTTATGAGCACAAAACAAAAAATCAAAATTTCTTCTTCTTTAAACAGATGTATATAGAATAAATTTACTTGCGCGTACGCACTACTTGCGTAAATTTATTGATGAAAATGGTAAAATAATAGACAGTTTCTAAAATCTTAGGGTCGCATCCCTTATGTCTGACAAAAGGTTGCGTTTCGTTTCGTCTGAGGTTAAGTAGCAATTGGTAGGTTAGCGCGATACTAAAGTTTGATCAGCTGGATTGGAAACGAAACGCAGCTGAAACACAAACGAAACTAAGTTGAACCTCAAATGAAACGTTGTATAATAGCGCGATTGGCCTTCTGTACGACCTGTGACGTCACACTAACACTGCGCCAACGCGCGACAATTTTAAATTACCGAGATTTTTAAATGTCTATAAAATCTAAACTAATTGATATTTTGGCATGAAACAAAAAGAAGTGTATTTATATTCATGTAGGCTTTACTGTGACAAAGTTACAACCAATTTCGCATACCCAGTAACATTCTCCATTGTTTGTGGCATGTCTGCAGCTGTATATTTTCTACTCTGTGTTCAATACCAACTTTTACAGCTGTTGTCAAAGTTTTTCCTCTTTATTAGCTGTCTCATGTGCAAATGAGGGTTAGATAAGGACAGATATATAGTTGCGTTTCCGGAGACAGTGCCATCGCGTGCCTGACCCATAATATGGAAATTACGTAATTAAAACCAATCGACTTTAAACTTTAATACCTGATGTATTAAGTTAGTTTTAGAATAAACATAATCTAATTATGCTTTTTACAGTGCTAATTACATTATACTGTTGAATATTTTAATGTTTTTATCAAAAATATAATAATATTAAAACTAACTTGCTCAGGCCACCGTAAACACATTATTCCACGGGAACAGTAAGTATACTATATTTTCAGGATAAAAAGTAGCGTATCTTATACTGCATGCATTTTATCAAAATTGGTCTAGCCGTTTGCGCGTGAATAAGTAACACACAGAAAGTAATATATTAAGTATTTTGTGAATATACAAGGTGTAAAATAAATGAGTGCTAATACTTAGAGGTATGTATGTGTAGTATGTGTAGAGTTTATGAAAGTACCAGCGCTGAAAGACTTACTTTTGACTTTTATGTTTCTATAAGAAATGCCTCAACCCAACATCACAAATTTGCCCATACAAAGATTAAAAAAAAAACTCCTTTAGCACTGGTACCAGCTTTAAATATCTGACATTTTTCCACAAAAATAAACCATTTATCAATAATTATTAGGGGCTGTGAAGGGTGAGTAAGGGTAAGAAGTGAAGGGATGAAGGGACGACAGACACTCTATTTTAATTACTATCGCTGTCACTGTCTAATAGGTGCTGATAATGTACACCACAATAACAGTGTTGAGTTCCTGTAAATGGAAAATTATAGTTAATTTGAGTATCATAATATGATATTTTAATCTTGACAACTACTTAGATAATATTCCTATAACTACTAGCTGTGCCCGCGTCTTTGTTCACGTGGTTTTTGTGTGACTTAAACCGTTTATGCAGCGCACGCAACGAAAATGTCCAAATATGAATAGTTTTCCCCGTTTCTGCAACATTTCTCACTGACGCATCGCTCCTAATGGTCGCAGCATAATGTTATATAACCTAAAGCCTTCCTCTATAAATGTACTATCCAACAAAAAAAGAATTTTCTAAATTGGACTAGTAGTTCCTGAGATTAGCGCGATTAAACAAACAAACAATCAAACAAACTATTCTGCTTTATAATATTAAATAGGTTTACTTCATGCAAGATCGTAGATATTTTCCAATAAATTTGTCAATGTTAGTCATTGTAAGTAATTTATCCTAAAAATAGTAGCGAAATATGTCTCAGATTCGGCTCTTTGGAAAATGACAGTGTGTGAAGTTATTATATGAAAAGATTAACGGCGCCAATACAAAGGAGTTTACTTTATGTAGCTTTCAAATATTCCTGCTTGGCCCGTAGGCTGTATGTATACAGTGTAGCCTTCATTGACTGACAATTATACCTATAATTGTAAATATTGAAACTATTGATTACTTTTTGATTGTACTCGTCTTTTTCTGTCAAGTAACTTCGTACTATATACTACGAGTACTGGATACTAGGTAACGTACCAGACAGCGATATTGTTTTTTTTTCGCCTAAAATATTTAATTACTAGATGTGTCCGCGACTTCGTTCGCGTGGTTTTTGAGTGACTCAAACCGTTTATAAAAAACCGTAAATATGTTAATGTTATAAAATGTATTGCGTATTGAAGTATGATCCTTTAATATACCTGTGAAAGTGTGCACAATCAGTGAATATGTGAAAATCGATGTGTTCGGTTTGTTTACCTTTAGGTTAAATTTATCTCGGACGTACTATAGCAACATTCAAACATTTTTAACTAAGATTTCTTATCACACTCTCAGTATTCACTGGTCCGGCCACTTTGTAAGAACGGAGGAAACGATCGGTTAGATAGTTTCCCAGAACTCGAAGCCACCGATATAAACTAAGCTTATAGTCCAGGAGACGGATTTGTTTGTCAGTTGTGTTAGTATTTAATGAAAAAAGTATAATTTATATTTAACTTCTAATTGGATTCGTATTTTCTGTAACATTACTTCTTATTTCATACTTTAGACTATAGTATATGTGTTCGCGTAAAATAAAATCCACGATATGGAACTATATGTCCTCTTTTGAATCTTTAAAAGAAAAGTTCATACAAATTAGTAGTCTTATCGTTGCTTCTCACTTTAGACAGTGTAGTGTATGTAAAAAATAATTTAAGTATTCTTCAACTGAAAAGCGGCAATCATCTTTATGTTGAATTTTCGAAAAAGCTTGTAAGTTTTATTTGAAAAAAAAATTTTAATGAAATGTTTCATTCAAATTTTTTATTTCAAATTAAAGTTGTGGCGTCCTCGAACAAACAAACTCTTTTTACTATATAAACCATAACTGCCGCGTTAATCTAATGAGAATCAAAACCATTTTCGTCTTTTTGCGTGAAATCGTTATTAAAAACTAAAGTTTTGTTAAATAATATTTATTTAAAATTCTTATAAAGACGTTCCGCACGAATTAACTGCGTGTCAAACCGCCGCAGTCTGCGGTCAACGGTCGCGGCTGAAGAACAGACATTTAATGAATAATTATTAAATTTAACAGACTTCAATGTATCAAAATATTGTCATAATTACTTTATCATGTAAAATTTATTTTTGGACATGTTGAAAATATTTAATGACTCACAATCATTATATTATGTCGGTCGATGTGCTGAGCATAAAGCTCAGTAGTCCACTATGTGTGGCCACGGTCCAGTGGTATAGAGCTAAGCTCACGACGCGGAGGTCCTGGGTTCCATTCCCGCGTTGGAACAATAATATTGTTTTCAAGTTTGGTGAGGACAATGCAGGCTGATCACCTACTTCTCTGACAAGACAGATGATTAAAAGTCGATCATGAGCTTGATGAGATTGATGACGCGTACAAAATGAATCCAGCGCCTGGACTATTTCGCGCGAGGGTATACTTAATGTATGTTCCTAATCGTACGTGCACTTGGAAGAGACAAACTTAGAATTTATATTATACTTGGGTTTCGAGATAATACATGTCCTTCCCGCTCCTTCCTTGGTCTATTCTCTTTGGAATTATCCGCGCAAACTTTGAAATTTCGAATTCGCAATTTGATTTTATAGTTCAGACTTTTAAAACTTTGATTTCTCCTGAGTTTTGTTGATATTATTTATGACTAATGCCGACCTCTATCTGTACTTATAATAGGGGAGCCCAAGAGGGGATTTTGTAGTAACACGAGCACGTGAGAAAAATATACTAATGTCCCCCACATACCTTTGGTAATCTAGGCATTTTTTTGTGTCAAAGTGTCAAAAATTTAATCCGACGCGTTAGTTGGTTGGAGATGTTAAGTAGCTGTCGAGATTTACTGATTCTGTGTAAACCCCGGTGGACTACGCGAAATAAACAATTCATTACTATAAAATATATACGATAAATTTCGGAAGTCCTTTTATAGCAAAAACCAGCGAAAGAATTTTTTTGAATTCGTCATACACATAGTTTGTAAAATATAATTAATTATTACAATTATAGGTTAATGACGTAAAAATATATGGTATATCAGAACAGCGTATTCTAGTAGATCATAAAATTGGTAATCTCTATATAGGAATTAGAGTAATATACACAAATACATGGTACCGCTTCATTTGCCTACGGACAAACATACAAACAATGATCGTGCGTATTGACTTAGGCATCGAGTGGGCGGCATAGGGCTGTCACTTGGTAGTAAACATGGCCACAAAGTAGATATATAATATAGACACGACCTAGTACTAGAAAATGCTAACACCCTAATACTGGCAATTCGAGTGGCTATTTTTGTTTTCTTCGATTTCCAGGCACATTCCGGAAATCGCCATCTACCGCCACTTTTGGAAAATACTAATTACTAATTTCATTTCGTACCTTGAAAATTCAACTCCTTAATGAAGAAGAAGGTACGAAAACTTGATATTAAGCTAAATAGCTTAATGTCAAGTTATGCTTAAATTTACACATTAATTTAGACATTAAGCTAAATAGCTTTATGTCAAGTTATGTTTAAAAATATGCTTATCTTTATTTTAATATCAATATTTGTACTCAATTCGGCATATTATTTACATTTTATAATTTACAAACGTTAAAAGTAGTGTACATCTATTGCAATTTTTTTATTAGATTGTAGGCCATGACATGGTCAAGCTTTTGGTTACTTCTCAGTTATTTTACTATATTATACTACTTTTACCTGATTTAGACTAGTGGACTAGTTGTGGATTAGTATCTCATTTATAATTTTTTTGAATATTATTCAAAATTAAAAAAAATTGAGGATACTTTTATAAGAATTGTGTAAATGAGTAATAAAAAAACAGATAGAGTTTATTAGGAGGTGTGCAGAAATTTAAATATTTGATGAATTATATAACAACAACACTACCTCAGATTTACCTACTTACACTCCTGTGTATGTGATACATGTCTATTACATTCATAGAAGTAGTGCTATAGATTTTACCCCCGATTTCTGAAAGGCAAATCAACGATCACATCAACTAATCAGTGTAAAAGTTTCTTGACAGTTGTCAAATTCAGTAATAAGTATAACTTGAAACGAGATTTGATCACTGATTAGTTGATTTGGCGTTGCTTTGCCTTTCCGAAACAGGTTAGTCTGAGATTACACGTTGTCAAACTGTCTTCCACATTTACTCTGTTACCAATAAAAATATTTCCTCCTTGTCATAACCCCTTATCTGTTGACGTTACAATTGACACTTGACAGACAGTGACAAAATATTGTTTCGCTCAATATTTTTATAAGGAAGGTAAATATATAAATTTTTAAATTTCGTTTAGCATTTGAGGTGGAAATTAACCAAAATATTATTCGAATAGTGCGCTACTATTTACCGTCATGTAGCAAATGTCATATTTTACATTATCGAACCTTTGATCAACAATGTACTAGATAAAGTTTCCCATACAAAAACAAGGCTAAATCTGTCCACGTGGTATATGCCAATAGAACTACATTTGTTCAATAATAAACGGAGACAAAAGTTTTAAAGTATTTCAAAGTTCATTTGGTGATTCTAAATCTCTAATTATGCAAAAATATCTAAATTTAAGCCCTGCAATGTAGCTACAATATAAAAAAAACATTACATTTTTTTTTCGAATAAAGCATTGTGTCACGTTTGGTCGTTGGCAGTGTTCTAAGCTAACTAAATGAAATAACAGCTCACTTTTTATGTGAGATTTAGAGAAGTATTCGCCGAGACGGATTTCTTGTACTGACACGATATCTAGTAAGTGTTGAAAAGTTTGTGTCCGGTTTATTATGTACTTTGTGGTCCGGTGAATTCTAGTTTTCCGGCTTTAAAAAACCTGACGAGTGGGAACCCTAGCATTAAAGCAGTGAGTTTGATGACCCCGGAAATATCTGGACAAACGGGATCGGCGGGATGAAAATAAAAATCTTTATACGCGTAGATTTTTTACCCCTGACAAAAACAGAGGGATGTTATAAGTTTGGCGTGTATGTGTGTCTGTCTGTGGCATCGTAGCTCTTAAACGAATGAATCAATTGTGACCTAGTTTGTTTTGATTGAAAACCTTAACTATAATTTAGTATAATTCATAATCATCGTTTCGTTCACTGCTTAAGAGTTTGAGGGTTATTTCAAATATAAAATTTTGTTAGTTACTTATAAATAAATTTCATCAGATTCATTGACACCATACATTAGAATCGAATCAGTAGCAAACAGACTAAGTTACATTCTGTGGTTACATACATATACTGCCAAAATCATTACCCTTCCTTTTGGCTACGCCGTACTTTTGTCACTGGTTAAAGATGTGGTTAATTTGCGTTTTCACGGTTTCATTACCCAAGTGAAAAATTATCGCAATTCGCTAATGACATAACATCTAAATTTTTTGCAAGCTAAGAATCTAAAATATCCTTGAAAAAGTCGAAACTTCATTTTGTATTTAATTTTTTTTCGCGAGCTCAATCTATACTGATATTACAAAGCGGAAGTGTTTGTTTGTTTATTTGTTTAAACGCGCTAATCTCAGGAACTACTGGTCCGATTTGAAAAAATCTTTTTTTGTTAGATAGTCCATTTGTAGAGAAAGGCTTTAGGCTATATAAAATTACGCTGCGACCAATAAGAGCGAAGCGTCAGTGAGAAATGTTGCAAAAACGGGGAAAATTATTCACATTTGGGCACTTTCGTTGCGTGCGCTGCATAAACGGTTTAAGTCACTCAAAAACCACGCGAACAAAGTCGCGGCCACAGCTAGTTTTAAATATAAATAAAATAAATAATTATTAAGTAGTAAAATATTGTAAAAGTAGAAAATTAAAATAATACGAATTATGGTTTTTAGTCGACAGGCCATCTCTAGTATTGTTTACTAAGTTTATTATTAGTATAACCTAATTATAGTTTCCAATAGAATTGTAGAATTGTAGGCAATACAATACGCGTCACAGTTAGGGTGCCTACGCACGAGCGATAGATAATAGACCGATTTTTTGTAGATGAAAAGTAGGACACACGGATTACAATGTTATAAAATAATAAATAAAATAAAAAAGTTTTATTTCCAAATTATTAACAAGCTATTTTCGGAAAGTCAACAAGAAAAACAAGCTACCACCGGTTCAACCCTAACCCGCCGAGAAGAACCGGCGTAAGAAACTCGCACGGGGCCATCTTTTAGCAAAAATATGGAAAAATTATCTTTTTTAAAAGTATATATTTTTACAATGTAACTTAATCTATACATATTAATAAACTTACTTACATAATTATCAACTTAATAATAAATATACAGTTAATACACAATAACATATTGCAACGCACACATTTTTTTGTATTTTTTTTAATTCGTAATATTATGTTTATATTACAATACAACATTTTAATGCAGTATTGTAAATAATAAGAATTATTTTATCCATTATAATTACATATTTAAACAATTATTCATAATATTTTTTATTTCTAGGATAAAGATTTTTTTATTTCAGGGTCATCCCCCATCACTTAGGTTTAATATTATATACCATATGCACCAAAAGTAACTTACACCTGTAAGGGCTACAAAAAAACATTTTTGGAGATAAATATTGTAATTTTTATTTTTGACCGCCTAATTCATCGATTTTGCCGTGTGTGCGGCGTGGCGAGGCCGGCGGACGCGGCTCGACCCAGGCGGGGGCGACCCGCCAGACGTCAGGCGGGCACGCGGAGGGCTCGGCCGTCTCAAGCGGCGAAGCGGGGCCGTTTATTACACGCGTAAGACGTTCATTACGCTTTATTTTCTAGGGCAAAAATTATTAAATTTAAGAATTTAATGCAGAATTTTGTTCCAAACAGTTCAGCCTTGCGACTAAAATAATAAATTGAAAAAAAATTTTTTTTTTCAAAAAATAAATAATAAAAAAAAATCATTTCTAGAATCAGTCAAGGTCCTATAAGCCTATCCCAAAGTTATAGTGACTGCTCTTTTTACACCCTGTATAGCCTAAAGCCTTCCTCTATTAAGGGACTAACTAACCAACAAAAAAAGATTTTTTCAAATCGGTCCAGTAGTTCCAGAGATTAGCGCACTTAAACAAACAAACAAACTCTTCCGCTTTATAATATTAGTATAGATACCTTTTTTTATGAATGATGCATTACGAATCCCCCCGGGATACCCCGAGGGGTATGTGGGACTCCCGGCTCGCTACGGCCGGTTTACCCACTAAAACCACTTGCGGATTGCCATCAGCATTATGTTGGGTGGAGTGCCCTGGATCTGTCAAAACACAGCCCACTCCTCCCCCGACCAGCCAGTTCACGTCTTAAGCGACCGGACTTCCATCAATATAAGAGAGCACTCCGTCAAATAGATGAAATACCAACTTTGAGGAAGGCTTATGTAACACAGCAAACGCCATATCTGAAAAGAAACTGGGAAAAAACTTCCCGAGAAAAATGTTTCATAAATTCTCCTGCCTTTCTTGAAAATACTAAATTGAATTTGGTGCATAATGTAGAAGAGTTTGCCGTAGCCACTTCAGCGCATACAGATGGAAACAATAACAAAAGATTGATTGGTTCATGAAGTTTTTAGAGTACCGTATTACCATGGCCTACCAACCCATACATTCTATCTTTAATACAAAAAAAAATTGCAATAGATGTCACTGCTATTAACGTTTGTAAATTATATAATGTAAAAATATGCGGAATTAAGTACAAATATTGACATAAAAATAAAGATAAGCATATTTTTTAAGCATAACATCAAAAAGATACGAAACGAAATAAGTAATTTGTATTTTCCAATAGTGGCGCTAGATGGCGGTTTCCGGAATTTGCCTGGAAATCAAAGAAAACAAAAATAGCTAGTCGAATTGCCAGTGTTAGGGTGATACCATTTTCTAGTACTAGGT
The DNA here is from genome assembly GCA_905187575.2 of Celastrina argiolus. Classification (NCBI taxonomy): domain Eukaryota; kingdom Metazoa; phylum Arthropoda; class Insecta; order Lepidoptera; family Lycaenidae; genus Celastrina; species Celastrina argiolus. The sequence goes on from LR994589.1 coordinate 13,087,596, forward strand.
GTTATATATCTACTTTGTGGTATTACTAAGATTTCGCTAACTGTCACCAGGGTGTATATCAAGAACCGCAATAGCTAGACAGATTAAAATTACAAATGATTTTGAAATAACAAAAAAAAAATATATAAAGTCATAAAAATTTGTGTCTCGCACTTAGCCAGTTTTTTGTTTTCATATTATTAAGAATTTAATAAACCGAAACTGTTTGAAAAGAATTGGAATATCAATTGGCGAAAACTTGTGAACATCGAGTGATTGTTATGGAAATAGACGGTATGCTCAGCCAGACTTGATTTGTCTTTTCTGTTTGACTTTCTTTTCTTTTCTGTTATCCAAAGAATTCATAGGTTTTTGTTAAGATTTGTGCTTTAGGGGTTGTATCCCACCAAAAACATTTTCATGTAAAAATGTTGCCAAGACTAGTCTACATAGCTTACCCTGTGAAAAAGCCAAGCTCTAAACCTACAAGTACAAGCTCTACACTACTCAAATATATGAAAAAGTGAAAGTATCAAAATCTATGAAAAAGTGGTCAGATCTCATGTAGAGTTAAGATTCTTGATCTATGCGCCTTTACTTTACCAAATAATATAACATTTCAGTCAGAACGTGATGCTTGGCCGTTTTATTTCACACAAGACAAATGAATGCCTATGAAATTTTCGTGACGGTAGCAAAACAGAACGAACAATTTTTTTTTGGCATTTCCTAAATACTTAAGTCTAATGTTGACCATACACGCTATGGTCTACCGGAGAGACCTGTGCAGGCATACCAGTGCTGAAACGGAACTACTAAGGTAGACCATTGTGTGGTGGCCATGGGTTATGTAACAAATCTATTGACACAGAGAAGCTGCCAAAATAAGCTTCTAAAATAATAAAAGTAGAAAAACAAATTTAAAATAATAGGTACCCAAATTATTTTCTTTAATTGATGTTATTATAACCCCCCTGGCATACAAATAATGTAAAACTAAAATTATTTAAGTACCATAGATAAAACAGTTTTAAACCGACATTAATGTGCATAAGATATTTTCAAAATGGCGGATCATCAAAGATGTTTATAGGCAATTTTCTTGCCATCATCACTGAGCTTTCGTTCGTAAAATTTTACGAGGTTGACTCATTTGTGCCATTTTGTGGGTTTCTTGGTGTTTCATGGGATTCTTGGTGTTCGGACAGATCGTCAAATTGTTAATGGAAATCAAAAGGTTAATAAAAGTCTTCATTTAATTATGTACAGAAGAGGTCTGTACTTTATGTTATACAGTAAAATGAATTCTTAGTAATAACAGTAAAGTACGTAAGTTGTTGATAAACCCTATGTGGTTTTTTAGTAACTACGTAATATGAAATTGTACATACCAATAAATAATTAAATACATGAATGGATGAAGATAATATGTAGCAACATTCTGATTTCGAAAAAATTGAGTTCAAACTGTCAATTAAACATCTTAGAATCCGTCGTAACGTATTCAGTTCATTAATCTAGACATCCATTATTAATCAAAACGACATTTTCTTCACGGTAGCTAGAACTAGAAGAAGAGCATTATTTCTGGATCTTTTAGTAACAATATTGAAATATTGCTGAACGTTACACTAAAATATTTTGATAGAGTGGGGATAGATCGAATATAATATATGCTCGTTTGACAAACCCACCAAAATCAAAATATTTTATTCAGAATAAATTTTTACAAAATGTTTTCTGAACGTCGTGACTATTTGATGCCTACCACCGGTTCGGGAACTAGCCCAGCAAGAAGAACCGGCGTAAGAAACTCGCATGGGGCCATCTTTTACCAAAAAGATGGAAAATTGCTCTTTTTTAAGATTTACAAATGTCAGAACTAAAACTAAATAACATAAGTACAGTAATTTTATAGTATATAAATATAGCCTTGCAGAGGGCTACTTTATTCCCAAGGTGTGCTGAAACCTTAACTGAATGTTAAAAATATTTTTAACTGTAAATTTTTCTGACTGTATTTTAAGTTACCGCTTTTAGTATCAAGTCGAAGTACGTAGTACGTAGGTACGCAGCCTTAAAAGTGACAAACAAATAATTTACATAAAATAATACCTTTTAGCTAATTTTGTATGAAGAAAGAGGTTCCTAAGAAGCTTTACTCAGTAAAAACTGCGGCATAAAAAGTTAACGACCAAGATGTGAAATATTCATACAATTTTTTAAAATATTATTAAGTACACGAGCCACATTTTATGTGCTTTTCACGTCTATATATCGTCCATTATTAGGAGTATGGATTATACTTTTTTCTGTCAACATCATCATTATACTCGTAATAATGCAAATGGTACAAAATCGACATAATTAATATTGAAAATGGTACAAATTTTACTAATATAGTAGGTACCTACTATTATAAATGTGAATGTTTCTGTGGGTGGATTGGTGTTTGTAACTCTTTTACGCAAAAATTATCAACCGAATTTTGATGGAATTTGATATAATATGTACGTAGTAGTTTACGCCCGAAATTAAAACCTAATCTTCTTCCTAAAATGGAGGTCTTCCCATGGTGTAATGTATCAAAAATACATTACACCATGACTACAGATATATTAAGTAGGACCGTGGGCCAAAACTACTCCTACTTAGTTAAATATAACAAAGACTATTAAATTAATCCTCAACTTTGAATTACTAAAATTACAAAATAGTTACAAAAAACATAATTAAGAAGCAGAGCATTTGCACAGCTATACCGATTTTAATTGAACATTATTATATTTAATGAAAATTACTTGCTATTTTATGTAATGTGTAGGTACGTGATGCGCTTTCATTTGAGTCCCCACTCGAGTGCAGATATTCGGTTATTCCCCACTTTCACTTTTTTTTTTCATAAAACATGTCAGAGTGTTCTTAAGAACACTAGAACTAGAACAAATTGGAACTGCTTCATATAATTTTGTGCAAAATCGATCGAATGTTCGGCAGCTATGATGCCACATACTGACAGCCACGTCAAACTTATAACACCCCTCTTTTTGCGTCGGGGGCTAAAACGACGGTATAGACCACACAATATCTAGATGTGGCATTAAAATTATTACTCATTGTGTACATGTCTGGTACTTGTATGTCTGGAAGAGACTGCTGTAAACATTAAGACCGCACTTTTTGTACAGTTCCTTATTGCATTATGATTGATGTACGTGTTTCATCTTTTGTGAAGAAATTAAGAGTTTTCTACTCTATTCTACATATAAGGGACGTGCCTCAGGCTGCTGATACTTGAACGATGTAATAAAGTCCCCGATATTATCACAGTATTAAATTGGTCGAGCCATTTAATTACACATTAAAACTGAGGGACTGGATCCCTCTCCACAAAGGTCGAGTGTCTTCAACCGTCCAATTTGAATATTAATCATGGAATATTCCGGAAATACTTACAGTGGCTTCATTATTGGACTTATGGTTAATTTGATGGAAAAAACGTTAAACCTTTCTAATTTAGTAGTCAATAGATTTGGTAGTCTAAGTCCCGATTTCACCAACGCATGAGTGCTAACGGCTTGTTAAAATACCATGCCTTCTCATTCATTGATACGAATGACGAGAGGGATAACATAATATTTAACGAAGGATTAACTTAAACATTGCTTGGTGAAACACGCCCTTAAATAAGTAATAGCTTGATTAGTAATCCTAAATTAATAGTTAGGTTAGGTTTAAAGATATTTATTAACATCAAAGGCGAGATGCCACTTACGTCATAACATTGTTTTTCTTAAGTCATATTGATTTTTCGTCGTCTGCTTTTAGACCCGTCGGAATAGGTATTTAGGTTTCAAAAACTCTAAAGTTTTTTATTTTTGGCATATAGTTTCGGGACCATTTGCTGAGCCTAAAATCTGATTTTGTGTCATTTTGGACCATTGCGTTAGTAGATATTTAGGTATTTCTCTTTTTGGTCGCTGTCGGTCGAAAAGAAATTTATAGTTGAAAATTTAACCTTTGTGATGTTATTGAGGTAGTAACTGATCTATAGATGTATTTTGTGTCAGATCCATCCACGGGTTTTCGAGTAATTATCTAAGACCTAGAACATCGCCTAATCAGCCCAAAAAAAATTACAATTTGTAAAATTGGTGTTACACGGTTTATATGATTGACCTCTATTGCTGTACAAGTTTTGTGTCACATTCATCCACGGGATTTAAAGATAATGAGGTTTTTTTAATTAAACAGCTCGTAGAAGCTGCAAAAGAAAATTAAAGTTATTAGAGTTTAAGCCTTTCTGATTAATAAGTCGTTACATCTCACATTTGAAAATTTGGGTCACTTTCATCCACGGGTTTTAAAGTTATTAATAAAAGAAACTTATTAGCGAGATAGGGCGAATGCGGGAGGCGGGGCGACCAGAGCGAGGGGGACACACAAATGTTAAAAATACCGTTTTTATATCAGCTTAAACTATTTGGATTAATAAAACTATTTAGATTAACAAAAAATATGAATCCAAATAGTTTTAGCTGATATAAATACAGTATTTATAGCATTTCATAATTTATGTTTTCCATTTGTAAACAACGTTGTTACCATGACGACCGCTAGACGTTATAGACGTTAGGCTTCGTTTCCACTGACGCGGAGCGAGGCGGACGGGAGCTTGCGGTACCCGAATTGACAAATCACTATGCTTGAAATCTCCGCTCCACTTCGCTTTGGCACTGCTAATCTCCTCCGCGTCAGTGGAAACGCAGCCCTATAGACATTAGACGGGCCAACATCCAAATTTCCAAATCTATACATCTATACAAATAAATAAAATTGAAGTGTCAGTTTGTAACTTTCAATTAGCAACTCTTTTCTATATGCATATGAACGATATTTACTGAAAACTAAAATGCAATTTAAAAAAAAATTGTCTGTCTGTCTGTCGGCATGTCTCTTTGCTACGGCTAATCTCTGGAACGGCTGGACCAATTTTAACGAGACTTTCACTGGTAGATAGCTAAAGTTATAAGGATTATTTTTTCTACTTTTCATCATCATCATCATCATCACCATCATCGTCATCTAACGTTCTGGGTTTCGGGTTCCGCGTTGCGGGTTCCGCGTTCCCGCGTTGCGGGTTCCGCGTTCCCGCGTTGCGTGTTCCCGCGTTGCGGGTTCCGGGTTCCCGCGTTGCGGGTTCCGGGTTCCGCGTTGCGGGTTCCGCGTTGCGGGTTCCGCGTTGTTTTTTTTTAGTTGAATTTCATCATAAACTGTTTTTATGCTCAACGAAGTGGGCAAGGGTCAGCTAGTAATATATAAAAATGGCACAAATTAATATATTATTATAAATTATTGTTTTGGATTTAATTCACAAAACAAATTCCTTCCAGTATGTGAGGGGAGCGCGGGGCTGTTTATGGCATGAAAGTACTAAATAATTACATATTATGTATTTTTTGTTATTGTTTTAAAATAAACCTTGAGAAAAATTCGAACCGAGTTCCTACAGTGAACTCAAAAAGTGTAGTGTAAAGTATTCATACTTATATACATAGTGTGTATCGTCTACCTTAAATGACGTCACGCGCCGCGCGGGTGGAGAAATACAAAATCTATACATATAATAAATCTGTAGAGGAGTCGTGTCTGTACATTGAAGATATTTGAAAAAAAATATGATAGGGGACCTTTATTTACGCAATAGTACCCAAAACTATGATTTTTGAAATTTTTGTCTGTTTGTCTGTTTGTCTGTTTGTCTGTGGGTTTGTGCACGCTAATCTCAGAAACGGCGTATCCGATTAAGATGTACTTTTCACTAATATATTGCGGCAAGCTTCACTTAACATTTAGTGTTTGTTTTATGTAAATCGGTTCATAAATAAAAAAGTTATGACAATATTAAAAGATCATGTCGTTTTTGCTGGACGTTTGTAGGAAGCGCGCGCCGGGCCCGGGAGCCGTGCGCCGCCGCGCGCGCGCGCCGCTTCAAATTGTATTAGCAGCAAACGCACCGGGGCCGCGGGGGTGACTTTTATTTGTTAGTTTTAGGCTTGCTAGGTAGGAACAATCTAAGATTTTTTTTCTTGAGTTTATTACGAAAGTTATTTTTATTTGTATAAAAATAGTTAGTACTTTTACTGTACAGTCCTTTGTGATAAGTAGGTACTGTATACATATTTGTTAGCGTAGGTTAGTAATAAGTAAATAAATAAAAACCGGCCAAGTGCGAGTTGGACTTGCACACCGAGAGTTCCATACAAACCTGATTGACATAGAATTTTGATTTGGTTACAGCTTGAATATATTAGAGACCTAAGTATTTGTTATAAGTTTCAATTAAACACATTCATGACAAACGGTACGGAGTTTAAAAAAATCAAAATATTTTTACTATCTATATAATGTTACTAAAAACGTATGGTTTTAGACGTTGCTTGGTTTCAAATTTTATGATTTTGAGTTCACGGGAAGTACCCTTTAGGTTTTGATTCCCTTACGAGTGTCGAAAATGACGAAATTTAGCGACATAAGCGACTGCTTTTGATTGCATTGGCTAAGAAGTCTGATTTTTTCACTGCTTCAAGGAACAGTAGTTTCTGAGTATTTTATATAATTTTCATCACAACACGCGTTTCTGAGTAAAAGGGTCTTGACAGACAGACGGACATGGAAATGATCTTATAATATGTGTTTCGTTTTTTCCTTTTGAGGTACGGAATCTTAAAAACAGTTTTAAGATTTTCATAAATATATTGCTCTTTTTTTTGTTTTTTCTATTTAATAAGATAGACGTTAAAAACATCTCGATAGTTACTAAACTGTGTTACAGGGGAAAACTGTTGATACAAGTCGATTCCAATCGATATACCTTTTGAAATTCTAGCCTTTTGCGGCCTGCCCTGGATATGTGTTAACAGTGTGATTATTATGGGTTTTTTTGTCAAATATATATATTGATAGAGTATTCTCTTATACAAATCTATCTATACGCCAAATGCCGTACTTTTAATACAATTATAGCAAAGTTGAGTAGGTACCTACATTTATACAATACGTTATCCGAGAGTTATACTCAGCGTGCATCATTAGCAATGTATAATATTATTTTGCATTCTATATTATAGTTCTCATTCCGTCCGTTAAAATTCATACTACAGCCTACTATTACTGTACATTTTTATAGTTTTCTTTGTCCAAATTATGTATTCGATAACTGCATAATATATAGAATTTTGATTAACATAAGTATTGTGTTTACCGTTAAACTAAAAAAGTTATGTCAATATAAGTTAGATTTATATTTGTCTTAATATTTTTATTTCTTAGTTTTTATCATGGACCGAATGTTTTTTATGTTAGGTACAACTTAGGTTTGTTTTCTTTTTTTTGGGACTTTCTATATTTTGCTACTTTTCTGTATAAAATCAGTTAGTACTTTAACAGTGAAGTGATTTGTAATCAGTACATACATGTTTGGTTATTAATAAATAAAAAAACCGGGCAAGTGCGAGTCGGACTTACGCACCGAAAAGACCGCAAAATTTTGCGGCGCGCTGTCTTAATATCATTGTCGCCACACCAGCAGCGTCGGCGTGGAAACGATCATCGTCTGCAGTCGCTGCGGCGCAAAATCCATACAAATCTTAGTACTAGATGTTTGTCGTGTATGTGAGCGTACTATCAAGTAGTCCCGTTCGCATTATAGTAATTGTACACGGTCGTTTGTCAAGCTGGTAGTAGGAATTGTCAACATAAAGTAGTTTTTTTAATACCTCAACGACAGTTTTTATAACTAAAAATATTTTTAAAACAGATTTATTATAACACTGCCCTAAATCACTTTTTCACGCGTACGAAGTCGCGGGCACAGCTAGTATAGAATTAAAACGGACTTTATCGGCTGACAGTCCTTCCCCGCACACCGCGCGCCGCACCGCAGCCCCCGCGTTCATACCCGATATTTACTCCGTGCACAATTATTTTCATATTTTTGTGTTTAATTCTTTAACCCGTGCATGAAAATGACACAAAATTAAAATATAGATTTATCATTACATTGTGATAATAAATATGTAAACTCTAGTAACTTTAATATTTTTTTGGAGTGTCTATAAGCGTGGAAAAACAAAAAAAATTAAATACTTCGAAACCCGTGGATTAATCTGACACAATTTTTTTTCATGGGTTTATGTAAGACTCCTAAGCTGAATTATAGTTGTTTCATCGACTATAATTTTTTTACAGGTACTGTTTTAACGAACTGGCAATATGTCGGGTTGCAATGGGCGAAAATGGCACAAATTAGGTATCAAGAATCCGAATGATATCCCACACATGACTACGTTGTTATTTTAAACTTTATTTTTTTTTAAACAGATTTATTACAAATTTAAAAAATCGCCCACTTATTTTCGATTTACTCAAAATGCAATGGTCAGAAATGACACAAAACTTGAAAATAAGCTAGTTGGGCACTACTCTATCCACATGCAAAAATTCAGAAACTTTAGAATTTTTGAAGGTTATCACCTCAAAATACACTAGCCCGACCGGTCTATTTTATTTAAGTGCTTGAGCGCGTTGGTGCTCTAACGAGAGGTCGCGGGTTCGAATCCCGCCGAGGGAACAAATAGTTTTCAATGTTCCTGGGTCATGGATGTGTATGAAATTTGTGTATAATATTATAAAAATCTTAAATATGTGTATAGTATAATAATAATAATAATAATATCTATGGACGCTTCACACCACGTCAATCTGGCCCTGTGCTAAGTATCCGAAGAACTTGTGTTACAGGTACCAGACAACGGAAATATATTTAATACTTTTATACTATACACATATTTAAGATTTTTATTATATTATACACAAATTTAATACACATCCATGACCCAGGAACATTGATAACTTTTTTGTTCCCTCGGCGGGATTCGAACCCGCGACCTTTCGTTCAAGCACCAACGCGCTCAACCAACTGCGCTACGGAGGTCGTCATATAAATCGGTCGTTCAATATAAAAGTATTAAACATATTTCCGTTGTCTCGTACCTGTAACACAAGTTCTTCGGATACTTAGCACAGGGCCAGATCGACGTGGTGTGAAGCGTCTATAGATATTATTATTATTATTACTAGATAAGACAAAATAAAATATGAAAACAGCTTCGTCAAAAACTGATTCCAGCTTTTAGTTCTGTGTGTAGTTCTACATACATAAAACCACAAACCGCTATATAATACTCGCCTTACAGAATACGGCGTAGTTACGTTACGTGTGTGTGCGTACACTGTTTAATTATAGGAAGAGGCGTAGAACAGCCTCCCTGGGCCTTACTCTCCAAACTGATTTTGATTCAGATACGATCATGCCGCGTACTTCCTAATAAATTGACATTTGTTTATTTTGATTCTCAGTCGATTGCTATGGTCGGGAGTACAAAAAGTTACGATCTAATAATTTTCTTTATCCTGGTTAGTTTCAAAGTAATTCACTAAATAAAGTACGAAAAACCACTGATATCGAACGGATTCGGTTCTCGATTGTGTCGGGAGTAGGTAAGCCCCCTGTGTGATTAGCGGAACTCTGTCTACACTTTTTGTTTAGACTAAAGGCCGGTTTCTGAAACGCTATTTAAATATATGATTTAATAGCATGGCATTCAAATTAACAACCCACATTGAACGCTGATTGGGAGAACATTAATTATTAAAGAGAAAGGAAGTGACATCTATAATAATATTATAAAGCGGAAGAGTTTGTTTGTTTGTTTAAACGCGCTTATCTCAGGAACTACAGCTCTAATTTGAAAAATTCTTTTTTTTTGGATAGTCCATTTATAGAGGAAGGCTTTAGGCTATATAACATTACGCTGCGATCAATAAGAGCGAAGCGTCAGTGAGAAATGTTGCAAAAAAGGGGAGACTTTCGTTGCGTGCGCTGCATAAATGGTTTGAGTCGCTTAAGAACCACGCGAACGAAGTCGCGGGAACAGCTAGTATATTATATAGCTAGTATATTATATAACTACATGACGCTCGCACTTGCAAGGCTGGTTAAAATTCCACAGATAATATATATATTTTTTAATTTCTATGTCATTGATAATCACAGATGTTACTAAGAAATAGACTTTAAGTGATCTAGAATTTCACGGTACTACGAAAATAAACTGCTTGCCAAATGGAATAAAAGAAAAACCCAAATAAGTATTTTTTTTTATTTATGTCATTGTTAATCACAGAATTAAAAAGAAATGGGCTTTAAGTGACCTAGAATTTCACGCAAAATAAATAATTTGCTTGCCAAATGAAATGAAAGAAAAACCCAAAGGCAAAAGGAAATAGCAACAAGGGTGCCAATTACTTAACTCACCTAGGGCCAAGGCATGTGAAGGGCTGAGCACACAATATCGCATTTCAAAACCCTTTACACTAATGCTACTTATTAATAGTATAAAAGGGCGTAGCCTTTACTAGCTAATTAATTAGAATGAGTGTTAACACTACTGTCAGATGAGCAGGGACGTGGATAGGGTGACCAGGTGTTACTAATTTTGGCAAACGCCTGTACAACGCCCAAAGTTATATTTTGTCAAGGTGCTGTTAATATTTTTACTAAGAGGAGTGGGGGGTGGAGTAAAAATCTATATACTTATTATATATAAATTATGTACTTTTACAGTAATTATACTCATAATTATATTACAATGACATAACAATATATATTCCCGTGGTGCTTTCCCTTAATTTTTTGGCCTTTTCAGTCAATACAATTTTGTACTGTCTCCCACTTTGCTTGGGGAGGGAAACTGGAATACTACTTCTTTTTTTCTTCTGATTAATTTCGTTGTGGGTCCCAAGACAGATTTAGCTTGTCCCTCGGGCACCCCTGAGATCATATCAAAGGGTTCGTCGTGGTTGGTTACCGCTGTTGATCCTGGCTTACAGGAGTTGCAGTGGTGGGAATGTGAGGTGGGCCAATGCTCGTTTAAAAAAAAGTTATTAATTAATTACTTATCAAAGTGTTTTATTTGTGGATACTGCTGTCGATCCTAGGTAATTTACCAGGTAAATGTGCCTATAGTGGTAAAATATTTGGTAAATAATATAGGCAATATGATTACAGGTCTTGTAATATGATTACAGGTCACACCAAACATTTTTGTCCGCAAAAAGAAAATGAATGGCTGCCCTAGCGACAAAACCGCGGTCCTATATCATGGTGGCTTCTTATCTGCTTTGAAGGCTATGAAGTTACGTTTGTTAGAATGATTTAAAACTTCGAGTGTTTTCAAACTTGCCTAATTTTTAATTAATTACGCAAATTTTAATAAAATATATTATTATTATAAAAGAAAAAAAAGTAAAAAAAATAATGTTGCGTTCCGATCAGAAAATGTGTACTAGACATATTGTAATGCGTAAATAATATCGCTTATTAATTGAAAAAATAAGCACATTAACTTGGGAATCGAAACTGTGGGAGTACGAGTGGAAGCCCCAAAGGGAGATCTCGACCGAGCTAGATGGTATGCTCGGTCAGGCCGATGTGGCGCTAGTAGTACCGCTACAAAACCACGACCTCCGGGTCCAGAGCGAAGTTCAGAATCACTAAACCACGGAGGGGCTTGGACCTTGACGCACTGAGAGCAACGCAGGTATTGGTGCAAACAGTATGACGTCGGTCGGACATTACGCTGCAACCAATAAGAGCGAAGCGTCAGAGAGAAATGAAGCAAAAACGAGGAAAATTATACACATTTGGGGACTGTAGTGTTTGTCTAAATGGTGGTCTCATTATCGTGGGCAATATAAGTACTATAACTATATACCTTGGTTGGGGAAGACCCCACTCGGGCAGTTTTAGGATGGACGTGCTAACAGAGAGACGTACTTGAGGTTGTTGACGATAGACTGAGCCTGCCCTTTTATATAATTTAGTGCACACTACAGCGACTTTACTTTTATAAACGGCTTAAGTCACTCAAAAACCACGCGAACGAAGTCGCGGGTACACACACAGTATTACATATTACAATATTTATGTTGGGATATACTTGTAAAATAATACACGTATTACGGAGGTCAGGCCAACAAAAGCGTGTCGATGTGGATCTATATCAATAGATACGTCTGTTCTCATATGCATCTAGACTCCAGTGTTTATTGTGCTGGGACCATAGCACTTGGAATGTGCATACAGGCGATATTTGACAACCTCCGTAGCGCAGTAGTTAAGAGGAAACACCACGAATTTTTTTCCATACAAAAATAGAGGTCTAGGGCATTTCTATTTCCTCCCTGGATAATTAGTCTAGAGTAACTATTTTTTCCATGAATATCTATGAATAATATTTGTACGTCCCTATTTTTTCCTTTTTTTAATAAACTAATTACATAAAGAGATATGGACGTTCACACACGCGTGATGTGACACGTAGTCAATAATGATATCGATAAACTAGTGTTGTTTATCGATATCGACATTTCTAGTTTCTTACATCTTTTTCGTGAAGTCTATAGCTTTTTTCATATTTATTATTAAATTATTATACCTATTACACTAACTTTATTTATAAATAAATTATATTCAAAAAACAAAAAACTATTATGCGTCCATCATTCTCTCATGCTTACTGCCAAATAACGAGGATCGTATTGGGCCATAACGTCAAATAGCCGGTCGACCAAAACGTTCGGTTGCCTTTACAACATTATAACTGAATAATTACAGCAATAATACTCTAAAAATGTTAGTAAAAAGTGTCCAAAATAATTTTGAGCTCGATTTGTATAAGTCTTAACTAAAATACCAATTTTATTTTTGGAGAAATAATATCTTATGAATGGACCCCAGTTGGTGTAAGTGTTTTGAATATTTTAGATTACATTATACATTTAAATTTTTTGTTAAAATAATTGTTAAGATTTCGGCTTGTTTGTGAGTTATAATATTGTTATTTTAAAGTCAATAATATATTTTTTAAATACTTTTTTCTATGTCGTTGAACATACTCCAGCGACTGTAGACCAATATTAGTTTTTTTTTGTGTTTATGAATATATACTGAAATAAATTCTTTAAAATTGTTTATTATCGTCAACTTATTAATTTCCTACGGCCGGTCAAATTTAAATTACTACGATAGACTTACATACTATTGAAAACAGACGCTTATATCTTGACTTATTATACTTATTCAAAATTATATATAATATTATTGATGCTCCAAATCTGCTAAGTATAATTTGCTCTACAAGTTTAAAAATCAACATCCCATTTTTTTAATTCATTGACAGGCAAGGAGGCTCTATGACAACTCTCATTTACATAACTTTCTTGTAGAAATAATATACTAGCTACTATATAACTTTCTTTTAATAATAAATAAGCACAAGCTCATTTCTGGTGTTGTAGCCTTTTTGTTGTCTCCGAAAATAGCTTGTAAAGTTTCATTTCTAAATAAAATATTGTGAATTTTGAATTAAGTAATACATACTACATATAAATAAAACGATCTCAACCTCAACCTCAAGTCAGTATTTGAGATGACAGTCGAATTAATAAATAGTACTTAAGCACTTAACTTAAAGACGGTGTCTCAACTGAGTATGAGCGTTATCAACAGCTGTCAAACTGCTACTTGAGTAGATGAACTTTCGAAAGTAAACAGTGATTTGAGAGTTGTTTTGAGGCTTATGTCACTATCTCATTCCGTTTTACCTATTTCTAGTTCCGAATATGAACTTTCTTTGTGATGGAATATTTTATTTCTACCAAAATATTAATGAAAAACTGGTTTTTAATGTAATAATTAAGATTAAAGTCTCTTTTTGATATTTATACTACAAAATTTTGTTACATTCATATACAGAAATATTGATAAATATTATATTTGTTATGAAACTAATAAATCTGCTACTTTTAAAAGTATAACGAAACGTTATTTTACTAGTCACACATTAAAGAGCAGTTTTGAAAGGTTAGATCTTAGTTGAAACAGCGTTCCTAAAACCGGTTCACCTAACACGTCCTTGAAATCAAACTATTAATCAAATGAAGAAGCTAATCTTAGTATGAGTTTGTATCAACCAAGAGAGTCCTAGTTTTACACTTCTTTATTAATACGGTCATAAGTGTTACAGCAAGTCTGAGATACTTAATATATTTGTAATAAAAAAATAAACCGTTAAAAAAAGTGGGAAAAACTTTTTTAAGCTTTTTTTAATTACAATTTTAAACCAATGTACCCTAAGTTCAAAAAGTAACAAATGCAATGTATAAATATGCAAAAGTAATTTTGCGTTGACGCTAAACAATTTACCACGGTTATGATCGCTCGCCGAATAATGCTTATAAATATTTTTTTCTGTGTTCCTAGAGAATACTTAATACTTAGTTACTTAACTGAAAATTTTCAGTTTGACTCACTATACATTGCTGTGTGTAAGCATAGCATATTTGTTTTCATTGGCTGGTTACTTGAATTTATGGCCTAGACTTCTATGGAGCATGATCCATATCCTTTCGTGTTAGACTAGACTACCTAGTATGTAGAATAAAAAGCATTTTAAACTTCTATCTGTGTTACTTATAAACCGAGTATAGAAAGTTACACTCAGAATAAACTTGGAATAAGCAAAATCACGACTTATAAACAAGGTATAACTTAAACCTAGTATAAGGTTGGTGTAACTACCATACAAACTTTATTCCATCGCTATACCAACCCCCGCCCTAGTTTAACGTCGGTATAACTTGGGTTGACAGTTCATATTTCGGAACAACCTTACCTAAAAAGCGGAAATAATTTAGTTTTATTTATTTGTGGTTCAATAATAATAAAATAAGCATTAATTATCATATATCATATATCATGTGCCCTTACTATACAAGAAGTGGAAAATGTAAATAGTATAATACAAATACAACATGACATACTTACGACAATCTTTACGAAAAACAAAAACATTTAAAACAAGAAAAAATAAAATACCACATGTAGATTTCATAATTATTACAAGTAGGTAAATGAAGATAATTTATCTCTATCTCTTCTTTTTCCCAGTAGATACTGCGTTCTCTTTTACCAGATGCCATTTTAATTAAAACAAATTTATT
Source organism: Celastrina argiolus (assembly GCA_905187575.2). Lineage (NCBI taxonomy): Eukaryota > Metazoa > Arthropoda > Insecta > Lepidoptera > Lycaenidae > Celastrina > Celastrina argiolus. The sequence goes on from LR994589.1 coordinate 13,102,701, forward strand.
ATAATTATGTTAATTTATTCAACAAAAACTATCACGTGTAAACAAACTTCGGAACAAACGATCAAAATCTGTTGATTTAAAATTGACAATTGACAGAATTCACAGACAAAAAGCAACCTTTTACTTTTTTTTAACAGTATTCTCTATGATTTGCGGCGTTGCCGTTTTGTGCATCGGGGATAGCGGTGGTATAGTTATGACAACCATATACCGAGTTTATGAGTCAGAAAATAATCCTAGGTTATTCCTAATTTATACCGAGTATAACTATTCCTAGTTTAAGCTTGGAATATCCTATGGATAGACAATTTTTATAAGTAACACAGTATAAGTTTAAAATGTTTAAAATACTGCGATTAAAATTACATAATATGTTAGGTTAGCTTATTCGATCCGATGATATTTAGATCATATTGACCATTTGATAATCATAATGATCGTAATGATCACAATGAAATTTGCCCAAAAAAAATTCAAAAGTTATAAATAATTAACATCTTCAAAAATAGTGTTTGGTTTGTAGTTATTTATTCTATAAACGGACATTATTTAAATATTTTTTAGTTTAGAACGATAACGGAAGTTTGAAAAAAATATTCCTCCTCTTGAAGGAAATATCCTTCAAGAGGAGGAATATTTTTTCAATAATAATTGAAATATAATTTTTAAATGAAAAAATCCGACAGAAATCAATTCTTGTGAGTATTTAGATTATACTTTACATATTTTTATATTTTTCATTTAACTCTAAGTACTTAGGTACCTACTTTAAAAATATTAACTGACGCCTAAGAGGCCGTCTGTATGCAACAATGGCGCGGAGGGCTATTTTCAGCGTTAATTTAAAAATATAAATAATGGAGGTACAATTCCGGGAGTGTAACCTTTTTTTGGTAAATTTCCTCCTCTTTCAGGATATTTTTTTCAAATTTCGTAAATATTTATAGTTATCGAACAATAGCCTATAAACCAAACATTATTTTTTGAAGGTGTTTGAGTATATAAAACTTTTAGATTATTTAATGGGCTAATTTAATTGTGTGCCGAAATAGCACAATGATCTAGACAATTTCGGATTGAATGAACCACATACTTTAATCATAGGATGTAGAATTAACACCATAATATTATGAAACTATGGACTTCACTAGTTATTGTATACGAGCATCGACCATTTCTGGTACTAGGTACCTAGTCGAGGTAAAAACTAAAAAGTGTCTAACGAAGATTCCATTTCTTGTCATAATCATAAAATATAGGTAGTCCGATTTACTTTAAGCATTTTAAGTAGCGAGAGGCCCGCGTGGGCGGCGCGCGGCGCACGCACTCATAAACGATCTCACTCACACATCGATAGCGGGCGTGAACCACGTGATCAAGGCGCATTGGAGACGGCAACAAACTTTTCAAATACCTATTTTTCATTTCTCTCGTCCGTGTGGTTTCCTCTTAAGCGCGTTGATGCTCGAGCGGCGGGTCGTAGGTTCGAATCCTGCCGAAGGAACTAAAAGTTTTCTGTGTTCTTCGGTCATGGATGTGTATTAAAAATTGTGTATTAATGTAATAAAAATCTTAAATATTTTTATATTTAAATATATTTCCGTTGTCTGGTACCTGTAACACAAGTTCTTCGGATACTTGGCACGGGGCTAGATTAACGTGGTGTGAAAGCGTCCAATAATATTATTATTATTATATTAATACGAGTAGATAAGTAAGAAGAGTGATACTCAAGGTGTGTATGAGTCCCGTATATAGAGTTTACTGTGAAAGTACTAGCGCTGAAAGAGGTTGTTTTTTTAAAGTAATATAGGGAAAAATTTATGATATTGGAGCATTAAAATTTATTATACAAACATGAAAGTCAAAAGTAAGTCTATCAGCGCTGGTTCTTTTACAGTATACTCTACATAGGAGGCACATACACACCCTAAAGTATTAAAACTTATTTATTTTACACCTTGTATAGTAGTGTGGCATATGGGCATGATGTTTAGGTACTGGAACGACGGGTTCGATTCCCGTATGGGAACAACGAAAGAAGTTGTTTTCAAGTCTGACATACAAGTGGATTACCTACAAGAAAGATGATCCATGCGTTCGTTGGGCATGTTAAATGTCAGTGCTGCAGCTGGTTTTTCGCCAGATTGCTCTTTCGTCATTTGGTTTACGAATGCTCTTGTGCATCGCGCATAGACTTGGGCAATATAAAATAAACCCGTGTATCAGCCCAGCAGGCTTACTCCCGACAAAATCGAGACTCGAATCCGTTCTATCTCAACAACTATTGCTATTTTATTCGGTGGATTACTTTGAAACCAAACCAGTATAAAGAAAATCGTTAGATCGTAACTTTTTGTACTCCCGACCATATCAATCGACTGAGAACCAAAATAAACAAACGTTAATTTATTCGAGAGTACGCGGCACGATCGAATCTGAATCAAAATTGAATCAGTTTGGAGAGTAAGGTCGGTCCCCAGTTTTATTGAAACTAGGTTCAATAAAACTGGCGACCGACGGCAAAGTCAGTGGGGACTGGCGAATCTATTGTTTACTTAAAAAGCATTTAAGCAAGTCTCGTATATCGGCAGTATATAGCATTTTATAAGTGGGTATGCATAAAATCTAATATTTGGTTAATGTTTTCCAAGCAATAGTACCTTTTTTTAACAGGGGAAAATACGTATCTCTACCCCCACCGGGGGGCTGCAGGGGTATGACGGACTCCCCAGCAAAGCAATAGGTACCTAATAATTTCTAATTGTATTTCAAACTACTTCATGTCAAACATCAAAGTAAAACGTTTGACATGTCTAACGTTGCTTCTCTATGGCCGGAGTGTTCCTAGTTCCTACAATGTGCTGGCTTTTACGAACCTTTGTGTACAACTTTTGCTTATCTGCTGCCATTGTGTTAAAGCGTCTGCTTATACAGAGTGGTTTCACTTTTATGAGGAAGTTGAAAATGAAAGGCTTGTATTGGTGAATTAAAACATCTTTATAGAGTGTCTACATTACCCATACTAACAGTACTCCTTATTTTATAACCCACGATAAAAATAGAGGGAAATAAAAGTTTCACGTATCTGTTTAATTTGTGGTATCATAGCTCCCAAACTGCTGAACCGATTTTAATCTAGTTTTTTGTTTGAAGGCTAACGTGATCGAAAATGTTCTTAGCTATGACTCATTATCAACAATTCGCTAACTGCTTGATAATTGTCAAAAAATGTCGCTCAAAATACAGTCTCAATCGTACAACGAACATACGAAACTAAAGTACGTGCGATCAACAAAAAAAATGATGAGATTAAAACATTATTTTACAAATATAACATTCGAATTAAGTTATGTTTAAACTCGAACAGAAAATATATCTTTGATTTCGCTCACAGTTCTGTGGAAATAACTTAATCCGGTTGCGCAAATTCTTAACAGATTCAATTAAAAAGAGCTTAATATTTCGTAAGCGACTTAAGTACTTCAGCGAAAGTAATTAGGGTCATAATTGTTTGTAAACGTAACTTAAAAAGCGGGGAGCCGCGTGGAAAATTAATGTTTCCTGTAGATAAAATTGCACGCTCGGAATAGCTCTTTGGCTACTTTGGCTAGCTTTATGGTATAACAGACGATCGGATTTGGTACGGAGTGGACCAATTTGACAACTCGACTCGTTTTTGATTTTCAGTTTTATTGTTATACCGCAGAGAAGATTAACGACCTACGTATCGCAGTGGTTGAGTATGTACTCGAGCGGGAGGTCTCAGGTTCAAATCCTGCCGAAGGAACAAAAACACAAGTTCTTCAGATACTAAGTACGGGATGGTTCGGGGCTCCTCACATTCCCACCACTGTAACTCCTGTAAGCCAGGATCAACAGCGGTAACCAACCATGACAAACCCTTTGATATGATCTCAGGGGTGCCCGAGGGACAAGCTAAATCTGTCTTGGGACCCACAACGAAATTAATCAGAAGAAAAAAGGAGGAGTAGGAAGTATTTCAGTTTCCCTCCCCAATAAAAGTGGGAGACAGGACAACATTTAATTGAAAAATTAAGGGAAAGCACCACAGGAATATATATTATTATGTCATTTATCTTCAAACTTAAGCCAAATCGCCTTTAACCGCCTAAGCTGCTTGAAAATTATATCACATAGGTACCTTTTTTTGTATTATTATGAATAATGTAATAGTTAGGTATTACAGAAATCAAATAATGAAAGTTTTAGGGGTTTTCTAGACAACCCACTGTAGACATTTTTCTGCCCTAATTTAAAAGGGGAAAACTCCTAAAGCTACCAAATACGGTGCGCTCCGTACCAAATCCGATCGTTTGTTAGCACTATTTGAGCGCACTAGCTTTGAAACTTTGTGGAGTTTCTGTCTATTCCACAAGAACCATGCATTATGTCAGGATCAACAGTAGACTTTTTTCAGTTTTGAGACTTGTTAAAACCTCTTTTTATATTTTGAATTCACAGGATTATTTATGTCATATACACTTCTAAATTTAAATTTATATTCTACGTTTTTACGTAGAATAATAACATACTGCATGGTTTTTGTGGAATAGACAGAAACTCCACAAAGTTGCAAAGCTGGTTAAATTAAAATCCCATACCAGCGATACCGCCGAATAAAAATTCGGCGGTATCGCTGGTATGGGATTTTAATTTTAAGTTTTGGAATTGCATACCAACAGTTATACACGTCGTCTCTAATGAAACTGTGATTTTATTCAGTAGATATTTTTGGGGAATCTGTTCAAGACTAGTGAAAATATTATAACCCCAATACTCATATTTAGACTTTCAATTTAAGCCAATTAAAAGTGTGATTACAAGAAAATAAAAGTTCAATTAATTAGATTGAATAGTTTTGAATATTGTACCAAAACGCCTTTAACCTTGTTTGCCGTTTATGAGTACCATTTTTCTCTGTTAAGATATTGAAACCGTTTCGACCTACAGTGAAAAGTACTGTATAAAACAACATAATAAAAACTCAAAGTATTTCACATAAAATAATAATGATCTGTTAAATGTATGTACTACTAGTAGTAGGCTACGGTACACCTTTTGTGACCGACATTTTGTGAGTGAAAAACAGAACATACTGATTTCAATGGTTAGGTTACTAACTCGGTCATATTTTTATGGTGGATCAATCTGCGTCAAAATCGGTGATAAAAGCCTGCAAAAAGTCCGTGGGTGGGTAGCCTAGTATCAGGAGTAGTAAGTATGTGTGAGTGACGTTTTTCGGGAAAATTACGATTAAAATATGGACGTTGAATTTTATGAAGACGCGCATGACGTCACTAAAGGCTTCGCTATGTAGCTAAAGTCTGTATCATATTATTATAATGAAACATGTCTGTAACATACTAAAACTAGACGCGGAGTAAATAAAATTTGGAATTACGGCCCGTCTACGTGTCCACGGTACTACGTCGTCAACATATTTAATACTGCAGAGCCGCGTCACAGTGGCAAAGCAATGTGAAGTGTGACGCGACTCTGACCGATCCGAATATACGCATTATGTCAGAACATAATGTGCATATTCGAGTCGATGTAAAACTGCGTGTCACACACAGTATTAGGTTGCTATGTAACATAATTATCCCATCAAAAACATAACTTGTAAAAAGTACCAAGTCTCGATACTTAGCTGTGCTTCTACCGTAAAAAGTTGTGAGATACATGTAATGCCAAGTAGGGGTTAGTCAGTTGGTCTAACAACATCTTATAGTGATCATAATGAATATTATTAATAATCTTCCACGTTTTAAATAAATAAGTAGATTGACTTGGTAATCGCATGAAAACATCATAACTCACGAGTGATACATAATATTAAATCAGATCGTTTAGCGATTGCCAAGTCAATCTACTATTTAGTTTATTATAAAGAAAATAATTGTCCCGTCTGCGGGATGAGAACCCGCGATCGCAAAGCGATGGCTTACGCATCGGTCGAGACACTAACCATAGCCACAGCTTGTTGTTTTCAGTATATTTTGCCCAATTTTGTAATAACGCGCGTCGTTGTCATGTTGAAAAGATCATGACGCGGCAACGCTCTTTGCGGCGCAGCGATGCCACGACGCACCGTAGCGTCACGGCGGCGCCGCCTCACGTTTACGATATTATGACGGCGCGTCGTGACGACGTGGACACACCCCGCCCCTTACATACATACACCCCTTACATTGCCGCCTCGCGTCTACCATATTAAATTATCTACAGGCTCATGTAATATTACCGACTTGGATTTCTCGGAGGTTTTACAGATGTATGAAGTTCACTGGTGAAGGAAATGTTTATAGAGTAGTATTATAAAGTTTTATTAACATTTCAACTTCTACTGACGCTGTGAAATACAGAATGCTCGAGTTACTTCTACGCTTTATACAGCAGATGCATTTCGGTTTCAGAAAAGGCGAGTGGCTCATTTTCATTCATAGCAATTTAACCTTTATCGATTAGACCACAACGTTATGTACCTAAGCAGTAGGTAAGCGTTGTAATATAATATAGCCCAATTTGCTATTTAAATTAAAGTTGTGATATTTGTAGTAAAAAACCCTAAATCAGACATTGAGCATAGCTTTATAGATTTTAAGATAGAATTTTACGCATATATCTTAATGCACGACTAATGTTGTTAGCTACAAAACATGTATTAGCTTTTGTGATTGGTACTTCAATAAAATGTTAAAAAAGCAATTTACATTATCGAATGAGTAAAAATCTCAGCTTACAGGTCAGTCGATAAAGTTACGAAAACTGCTATTAATTGTACGTGCTAAGCCCATTTAATTTATAAACGCAACAAAATACAAGTATCCCGGCTGCTTTCTATAGCCCATAAAGGCTGAGGGAAACCGCTTTGGCGGGTAAAGCCCAGAAGTTGTTTAAACAGTGGAACAACTTCGACACGTGTTGGTGAAATTACACTGTTCCTTCGGTCATTCCTGTGACTGGCAGTTGTTATTGAATTCTAAAATTACATTAACACTCAATCAACATAAAAGTAAGTTTTCTAAACACATACTTGGACGCAATTTGTAGGTGAATTTTGACTGTTCCATCGTTGAAATTACATAAGCATTTAATAACATTTTACAGTAAACTATGAACAACATCGTTTAGAAATTATAAACAACACAATATGTTGGTGAAATTACACTATTCCTTCTGTAATTCATGACGCTGGCAGTTGTTATTGAAATCTAAAATATACTTAAACACTTAGTCAACAACATTATAAGTAACATATATTCCAAGGTTTCGAGTCTCATTCTATTACATAGCTTAACACGTTAGCTGCGGCACCAATTTTTGCATACTTTCCGTTCCTGCGGCACGAGGTATAATCGGCTCGTACCGTGACCAGACGTTAGGGCGACACGCGGTCTATTAGACCCCACCTCCTTTTACAGACTAAAATCCATTTTCTGGCGCGAAATCAAAGATAAATGAGAATTTTGGTCCTTATTGATATAGTTGATATAGACAGTGAATTGATGAACCCTAATCCACCGTCGCCCCGGGATCTGATGGCTAGTTTAGGAATTATTAGCAAAACAAAATATGGGATCTTATACACCTCGTAACGCACTGAAATAGGGCAAATTTTCGCTGAGATTAGTGATGGGAAAAATAATATCGACGTTTTTAAACTGTCTTAACTACGCAACGACTTGACCGATTTTGATCAATTATATCTCATTAGATCGTTTTAAGGGCAAAACCTGGCAAAACAACACAAAGCTATCAAAGGATACTTTTTTTTTAATAATCTAAATTGTGTGTGAAGGCGCCATAAAGAAAAAAAAACCGGCCAAGTGCGAGTCGGACTCGCGCACGAAGCGTTCCATTCTATACCATTAAGAGGCACCTATTACAGACTTATTATAAGAAAATAATGGATCACGGTTTATGCATAAGGTTTATCTATCTATTTGTATATGAAAATCTTAATGCGGTTCACAGAATAGAAAAAAAAGGCAACCAGAAGTAGAAAAGAAACTGTCCTATTTATTCTGCCTCGGGCTTTAAAAATACACTTATTAGAACTTGAAAAATCAGTATCAATATACTTTATTTTATAAAAATCTCAATATATATGTTGTTCTCGTCGTCTAGACACGTTCGGCGCTGTAAAAGGACGTGCTCTCCAATCGACGTGATGCACAACACTGGTCGCGGGAAGCTCGCGTTGGGTGCGGTACGAGGTCAGGGGGGATATGGGACGTTTTAGCCTCGTTCCGCACTGCATTAAAATTATATTAATTCAGTGCGGCACGAGGCCTAAGACATCCGGTACCAAGGTAGGTACACCACCGAGTCCGGAACCATTAGCGCATCTCAAATATATATTTATCTCTTTCCTACACTGGACCAAACCAAAGCTATGCCATTCGCACGACAGAGAAACTCACGTTTTTGCTTGCCGCACCACAGTGAAGTTGCATCAGGGGTGATTTAGGCCTCGCTTCGCACTTAACGTGTTAAGAAAACTACGGCAAACTCAAAAGAAAGGATACATGATATTGGCATGAATGTACCAATGTACCGTAGCGGCTAAATCAATATACCGATTTAAAAAAGGCGTTAATGGAAGCGTATTTTTTTATTTATTGACTCACCAACAGTGGTTAAAATTCCACAGAATCGATGATGGCATCTTCAATAGAGCCCCTATTGAAGATGCCATCATCGATGGTATCTTGATTCAGAGCCCTAGCTACTACAGGGGATTTGGCCTGATCGAGCATACCACCTCTCTTGGTCGGAGATCTTCTTTTGGAGCTTCCACTGTTCCCACATAAGCAACTTTTATAACGGGTGTAAAAAGAGCAGTCACTATAACTTTGGGATATGATAATACTACATTTTCTCATTCTAGAAATGTACTTTTTATATTTTCTTTTTCAAAAATTAAAAAAAAAACATTTTTTGGGCTTTATTATTTTTGCGCCAAAAAATTAAGAAATTGTCAAAAGAAAAAAAAATTTTTTTAGTTTTTGACAAAAATAAATATAAAAAAAATACGTTTCCGAAATGAGGAAAGGTAGTATAATCGTTATAGTGACTGCTTTTTTTACACACTGTATATTATACAAATACTATGATCTAAGGTATTCAGTGATTGATTTGAAAGCGGCCCAGCTAATTGATTATACAGTTATTGTGTACTACAAATCGGCTCACATCGTGTTGAAGCATCTGTACATTTAGTTGTTCCCGAAACTGTTGTGGAAAAACGTTTTTCAATAGAACAAAGGACTTTGAAAAACTAAAAATCTAGCGAAACGGAAAAAATCTAGTTAGGAGACCGTAAAATGTCATAACTCGTTACGTACGGTTTAGTTATTTTAGTTTAACATTTGATTGCCTGTGCACAGTTAGTTGAGTTTTTATGACTAGGGTCACCAGATAGCAGGAAAACGCCGGATATAGTATGGTTTCGTTGTTGAATAGCTCGCTGTAGAATTTGGGTATCTACCCATGGCACAGACAAACCTTTTCCCATTAGAATGACACAGAGAAATCCTTATCCCAAATCATAAAAAAAACCTTTTTTATATGACCTTTACCATACACTAACAGCATCCCCTGCCATCTACCGATTCTAATTAAATAAAGCCTACCTCGTGAACCACATTGGCGAAAACAGCATGAAGATCGGTAATATGTAAGGATACTCATATTTACTACATATCTATCCATTTGACGACCTCCGTAGCGCAGTGGATGAGCCCGTTGGTGCTCGAGCGAGTGGTCGCAGGTTGGAATCCTGCCGAAGGGACAAAAAAGTTTTCTGCGTTTCTGGGTCATGGATGTGTATTAAATGTGTGTATAAAAGTATTAAATATATTTCCGTTGTCTGGTACCTGTAATCTTCGGATACTTAGCACGGGGCTAGCATGACGTGGTGTGAAGCGTCCATAGATATTATTATTATCAGCCAGGAACACAAAAATATTGTTCTTTCGACGTAAATCAAACCCGTGATCTCTGGCTGAGCGTGCTTACCACAGAGCCACAGGTAATAACCACAAAAAATTATACAATCACCATTTCTAACCTGAATATCCGGACAAAATATCTGTCCGGGTTTTCAGTAAAACCTGGTCACCATTCATGACGCAGTCCGTACGTCACACGTCGTTAGGTCGTCAATTATATTGTGAAATGGAAATCAAATAATTTCGTACTGTCCAATAAATATCTCTGCGCTGACGTTGACAAATGCGTTATGTAAGCCTCGAAGGTTGTAGAATTATCAATCATTTACACGCACATGTGTTTTACAAAAGCTCATCTGGGGATTAAACGCTTTTTTGAAATTAGAGGGTTTTTAAAGAGAAAACGCTGGAAGAGAGTATATTCTTTTGGAGCATCGACGCAATAAGTATGAGAAATTAGTAGCTAAAGGGTTTTATCACAAATTATTTTATTATATTTAGTTATATTACTAAAATATTTATACAGCAGATAATAATAAAAGCTCCCCTCAACGATTTCGGTGTCGGTAGCCGATTTCATTGAAGCCAGGCCAGCTACGGAGAAGTTATTTTATAGTGCCCAAGTGTGTGCGCAATACACAAATACACTGTTTCTTATTTTTACTCTCATAACCCAGTGGGACAGTAACCGACACGACTGACGAGAGAACAGGCGCAGGACCGACTTTTTACAGGCCCATCCGACGCATGGATTTCTTGTCAGACAATCAGGTGATCAACCTGCATTGTCCTAACCAAACTTGAAAACAACATTTTTTGTTGTTCCAGCGCGGGAATCGAACCCACGACCTCCGGGTCGAGAGCGAAGCTCAGAACAACTGCAGCAAGCGCAAGCAGATTGTAAGTAAGCAGACAAGTTGAGTTAGTACAGCAGACAACGTTGCTGTATTTTGTCGTAGGCTATTCGGTGTAGGCATCTGACCGCACGACACAACTTACAGAAGCAGTCACAACAAGTCACTTGTTGTGACCGCTTAGAACAAGCATCAGTCAGAAGGTGATGGGTCTCTTCCGACAGGAGTTCAGGACTAGACGCAGCACTGAGGTGGTAAGTTGGCAAGATCCTCACCCTCGCATACACCAGAACTCCTCCCAAGTTGGCAACTCACTGTAAAGTCATCACATATTTTTAAAGAATAGAAAGAAAAAAAGAAGTATAATATTTTTCAACTCGCACAAAGACACATACAATAAAGGACATAATGAAAATACAGTTTGGGAAGAAAACAAGAGCAAAAAAAGAAGTATAATATTTTTCAACTCGCACAAAGACACATACAATAAATATAAATTAAGGATATAATGAAAATACAGTTTGGGAAGAAAACAAGAGCAAAAAAAGAATTATAAGGATGATATACAAAGGGGGCGCACCAGAGCGATCACCAACATACGCATGTTTAAAACCTCCCCATGTCAGCCCGGCCTTTCACTACGTCACATTCGTGGTTCCTCTCCGAAATGTTACCTTTTTTGTAAAGCAAAGAGATGAACACCAATATCCGACCAAAAACAAATCTATTATGTTTCCCATACCAGCCTCCAGCATTGGCTTTTAGGTCCATATGTTAGCATAACCCAACCTAACTGACCTTGGGCCCCTCTCTCCAAACTGATTGGATTTCGATTCAAATTCAATATTGCGTACGTGATTGATATGGTTGGTAGCACAAAATGTTACACCCTAACGATTTTCTTTATCCCGATTAGTTTCAAAGTAATCCACCAAATAAAATACTAAAAACCGTTGATATCAAACTGATTCGATTCTCGATTGTGTCGGGAGTAAGCCTCGGACCAACATCCAATAAGAGTGTAAGCAGTAGGTGCTTGCCGGACATATGGTTGGAGTTTGGAATGGAAAATCCACCACCGTGACGTCATGAGTGCAATATTCACCATCGTGGATGACGTCATCACGAGTAATCCGCAGCATAAGTGAATGACGCTCGCTAATGCGGCAATTATCTGTGTGAACCACCACAAAGCGGCGATCCAGGCATTTGCATAGAAATGAGACGGCTTCACACGGAATAAGTAACTGCGATCGGTCAGCAGAGATTTATGTTATCTTGATTATGGAGTTTGTAAAACGCTGCTGCTACAGTATTTAAGGGTGCCCACGTAGTGCTTTTTTGTAGGATCGATAATCGGTTAGATATTTCCTCCATTTTATTTGTAATCGAATTTAATGAAATTCGGTTATTCTATTTGTTTTGTTTTATTTTTTATGTTCTATTTGACACCTACGAAAAGTTGGTCAAGATTATTCTTCAACTTGCTAGATGGCGCATGCACTTCGCAAAACGCAAAAATAAATAGCGTAGGAATCGAATTTTTTTCTATTAAAAGCATACCTATGTTATTACAGCCAGTGTACTTTATATTCGTACAAAATTGAAAAAAAATAGGTCGAGTAGATTGTAAGCCTATTCAATACACAAAAACATACAAACATCAAATCTTTCTTCTTTAGAATATTATACATGTTGTGTAAATCTGTATGTTTGAAAAAGTCAGAGTCGCTGACAAGATGATGAAGGAAAATCATGTTTATTGTATCATGATCATTGTTTTCCAAGCAATCATAATAATAATAATATATATGGACGTTTTTACACCACGTCAATCTAGCACTGTGCTAAGTATAACGGAAATATATATTTAAGATTTTTATTATATTAATATACAATTTTAATACACATCCATGACCCAGAAACACAGAAAACTTTTGGTTCCTTCGGCGGGATTCGAACCCGCGACCTCCCGCTCGAGCACCAATGTGCTGAACCACTGCGCTACAGAGGTCGTCATAATATTATAGTTTTACTTAAAAGTTTATCACATGAACTACAATTTTTTAAGCCTTTTTTCCCTGTTTTGAAAGCCTTATTCAAATTCACCAAAATATGGTATTCTAAATTCAAATCCATACCATCTATTTATAAAGTGTTTTGTACACATGTGTTTAGTATTGTTCAGGTTAATTATTCGACTATATCTCTACTACATTGAAAGTGGAGGACAATCGCATTATAATGACGGGAAGTTGGACAATAATGAGGCCTCGTTTCCAACAAATAAAACCAGCTAAGTGGAAAAATCTGATTGATATGCAAATATCTATGCTCGATTACATAAGTCGGACATTTCAACTGGGTGATTTTGAAATTCGACCATCCAAACGAATTAAAGTTCGTATATTTTATAACTTGTATTGAATTCTATCACCTAATAGTCAGTGGCGTAGCTATCGTCAGGCACGGTGTTTTTTAATCTAAGCTTTGAAAAGAGCGAGTCAGCAAACTCGTCAGTACCTGAAGCTAGAAAAGAAGAAAGAAGCTGAAAAACCTAACACTCCGTGAGCACTTCGGCCCTGACCGACCCTGTGTCTTTACTTAAATAATTTTTCAAGCTAAGTATATGGCTTTCCACATAGCTTGAAAAATTACGGTGATGGCCCGATTCTTACTCTATGCACCGGCGGTCTTGCCCACTTAGCTACGCCACTGGTACACATTATAATATACACATATTATGGTGGTTGACCACCTCGAAAAATCGCGCTCCTTGTGAGCGTAACTCCTCTGTCATGTTAGAAAAGGTATTTCAGACCATAGAAAATTATTGAGCATTTTTACTGTGTGCTACATGAAGAACTGCATAGAACAAAAAATTGTGTATTTTCTGTATTTCCTAAAAGTAGTATAACTTTAAAATTGTTTTGAAGAAAAAATAGCCCTGTGTCTTGTCTACAAGTGTCAATTCAGTGTAAAATTTTACGACTCGACACTCGTGTGTTTTATTTTCTACTAGATATAAGATACTGTATAAGCCTAGAATTCAATTGTCAAAATTTTCTCCGGACTAGTGAATATAGTCCGAGCTTTAGTCGTAGGTCTAGATCTATCTCAGCACGAACTAGGCTTAAGGCTATCATATTCACGTGTGGGCTGATTGTGCTATTGCGTGTTTCCGTAACACCTACAACAATATCAGTTGTAATGACTATGGAAATAACATAATTAAATACATTAGATGGCGTCGAACTGAAGTAGAGCAGTTTGAAATTCGAAATTGCAGTCCCATCTTGCATCTTTGGGATCTATTATTATATTAATGTTTGAGTGAAAAAAACCTTTTTGATTTTTTTTCTTTAGTATTTCAATAAACTTAGGGTTAGTTTACACCGATACACGATTCGACGCGGCAATTGAAGGTATCTTCTTGTGTAAAGTATAAAATTCAATATAAAATTGGTAAAGACGCTGTGATTGGGGCGGTCATAAAATAGTCATAGATCTATTGTCTTAAAGCCTGTATAAAAAAATCTCAATCGCAACCTCTAATTGAGAACCTATTTGACAGATAAACCAACATTTCGTTTTACTTATAAAAGTGATAAACTTTATTAATGTTACATAGTACTTTAATTTCATTTCTTTTTAAAACCGTAATATTTATAATATTTACACGTTAAAAATTTTATGTAACATAATTAAAGTATATTTATGTTACATACTTAATTTTTTTTAACGTGTACTTTATTTTTAAAAGTGAAACGAAACGTTTTTTCATCTGTCAAATAGGTTCTCAAGTAGTGGTATTATTTACATGGGCCTTAGACTCATTTAAAGGAATTTAAACACTAAAAAGCAAGCAACTAGAGCTTGAACAAGATCCTTATTTCTTGATCTCGTATTATAAATGAAAGCTAAAAACACAAAAATTTTAACGAGAAGATGCGAAAGCAGACAGAAAACGAAAAGAGTAATCTTTATCTGTTTGAATTAAAAGATTTTGATTAAGTGGGCATATAATGAGATGTTCATTTGGTCTGAAGTTTAAAACCACCTTATGGATTTTTTTTTATTTGGAACAAAAAACAGTTACAATTGTTAAAATATAAAACTATTATACACTATTATATACTACAATTAGTGATAAACATATTACCCACATCATTGTTCACAAATTAAGCAGTTTATAAAACTAAAAAGAAGTTTTTATAATGTTCAAAACTCTTACACACAATAGTTTTATGCAAGTTCGACAAATATACTGCGACCCCGGATTCGTGTGTTACAATTTAAACACAGGTTAAACTAATAACCTCTTTTTAGTCGTTCAAAAATAAAACACATCAAAGTACTTTTAGGTCAGCTAGTTCACCATATGCCTACAATTGCCACACGTTCTACTTAAAGCTTACTGCAGGTGTTCATTGCATGTACATGTCGCAGTCATCTGGTTGAATCGACTATTTCATTAAATGTCTAGCGCGTTTATTGAAGGACGACATTTAATTGATTGACTAGGCTGAACGTTGATTGACCAAGCGTCACTCAACGTCCAATTAGTTAGTGGACTGTAACAAAGCCCTTTAAACAGAGCGGACGTAAAATCAGTTAGGTTATTGAAATTTAGTTTACCAAAACAAATATGGCGGCAAACAGCTCGCACATATAGTACATACACACACCGGCATATTAAAATCAAAATCAAAATCAAAACATTTTATTCAGAATAAATTTTTACAAAATGTTTTCTGAACGTCGAGACTATTTGATGCCTACCACCGGTTCGGGAACTAGCCCAGCGAGAAGAACCGGCGTAAGAAACTCGCATGGGGCCATCTTTTACCAAAAAGATGGAAAATTGCTCTTTTTTAACCGACTTCCAAAAAAAGGAGGAGGTTCTCAATTCGTCTGTATGTTTTTTTTTTTTTTTTTAAGATTTACAAATGTCAGAATTAAAACTAAATAACAAAAGTACAGTAATTTTATAGTATTTAAATATAGCCTTGCAGAGGGCTACCTTATTCCCAAGGTGTGCTGTCATTCATAAAATCATTTACTGTATAGTAAGCTTTTGCACACAAACGTTCTTTGGCTACTTTCTTAAACTTATTGTTAGAAAAATTTTGAACGTTTTCTGGGATCCTATTGTATAGGCGTATACATTGGCCCTTAAACGATTTTTTTACTTTACTAAGTCTAGTCACTGGTACATCAAGTTTATGCTTATTTCGAGTATTTCTATTATGGTTTTCACTTTTCTTCTTAAATAAGTGTAAATTTTTTTTAACATACATTAAATTTGAAAGGACGTACTGAGAAGGTACAGTTAAGATTCCTGTTTCCTTAAACTTTTCTCTAAGTGAGGTGTTAGGGGCCAGTTTGTAGATTGCCCGAACAGCCCGCTTCTGCAGCACAAATATATTATTTATATCTGCAGCGTTGCCCCATAGCAAAATGCCATAGGACATTATACTATGAAAGTAACTAAAATACACTAGACGTGCTGTACTTTCATCTGAATATTGTCTAATTTTACTAACTGCGTATGCTGCTGAACTGAGTCTGTCGGCCAGCCTAGCAATATGAGGGCCCCACTGAAGTTTTGAATCTAATGTTATACCTAAGAATACTGCTGTATCCACTAGTTCCATACGTTCATTATTTAATAGCACATTGGTTTCAAATTGCCTTACATTTGGCAATGTGAATTTGACACATTTTGTTTTTTTATTATTTAATAAAAGATTATTGACACTAAACCAATGTACTATCTTTGAGAGAGCATTATTTACTTCGTCGTGGCATGTATTTTGTCGTTTCATATTAAAAATAAGAGACGTATCATCAGCAAATAATACTATCCCATGTTTTTCATTTATGAGGTAGGTCATTTATATAAATTAAAAATAAAAAAGGACCTAAAATAGATCCTTGTGGGACCCCCATCTCTATTTTAGAGCCTACAGATCTTTTTCCATTTACCTCAACCCTCTGAGTTCTATTTGATAAGTATGATTTCAAGAGGGCGAGTGCCTGACCCTTTACCCCATAGTGGCCTAGTTTCCTGATCAATGTTGTGTGCTGCACACAGTATTTAGCGGAACATAAAAAAAAGGTTTGATTTCAGTATCATGTAAGGTTGCTGGCCGGTTTATACGTCATTTAATTTAAAAATAAATAATTTCAAATTAAGAAAGCAACTGAACATCACAATTTATGCAATTGTTTAAATTTTATTCAAATACACCTTATTTGGAGCGAACTTCGAACATTTCTTCCTTTTGAGTTTGATTTAAAATTTCATTGAAATATTGTTTTTTGGTTAGTTTTTTTTAATCGCATATCTTTTTGGAGTTGAGGACTGAATAATGCCTGACTTAGCCCCAACGGAGATTGCTAGGGCACTCGAAATGCGAAGAAATGGTTAAACATACAGAGTGATATCCAGAGATCTTCGTCGACCAGTTTCAACGATCCATCGCAGTATCCAACGGTTCAGGGAGACCGGTACTTATGTGAGAAGATCAGGACAAGGCAGAAAAAGACGCACTTCGAATAGGGATGATCGTTTCATTCGGCTTCTTGTACGTAGAAACCCCCGTTTGACGGCCGTCCAAGCCCGACATGAGTTAGAAGCGGTGCGGGGTGTAACCGTAAGTGAGCGTACGGCACGAAGAAGGTTCGAAGAAGCTGATTTGGGTTCATTTGTGCCCGCCAAGGCTCCAAGGCTCGAGGTAAATCATCGTAGAAACAGATTAACTTTTGCTCAGGAACATCGACTTTCTAACGCGGACCAATGGAGTAAGGTATTGTTTAGTGATGAGTGCAGTGCTCTTAAATCAAATTGACGGCAGGCAAAGAATATACAGACGCAAAGGAGAACGATACATTCCGACAAATTTTGAAACTACAGTTGCATACGGTGGTGGATCAATAATGGTTTGGTCGGGCATTTGTTTGGGAGCTCGCACAGACTTGGTAGTGATTGACAGAGGGAGTCTGACTGCAGATCGCTATATCAGAGAAGTTTTAGAAGAAAATGTCGTACCGTTTGCCCCATATATCGGTGACGATTTTGTTTTTATGCAGGATAATGCTCGGCCGCATACCGCTCGGGTAACCCAAGCTTATCTTAATGATATGAATATAACTGTTATGGAGTGGCCGGCGAGATCACCAGATATGAACCCAATAGAGCACGTTTGGGACTTGCTGAAAAGAAAAGTTAAGTCCAGAATTCCAGTTCCTGCCAACGTGGATGAGCTGCGAATCGCCGTAGTTGGGGAATGGCAGAGACTATCCCAGGATACCATCGATAACATAATTCTCAGTATGCCTAGACGTATAGAAACTTTAGAGCACGTGGAGGAAATACGCTATATTAATCACCATTTTTCTAATTTAATTAATTGTTATTTTAATATTAATTTTCACTTTTCCCGGTTACAATGAAAAATTCAAAAATGTACCTTTTTTCACAAATACCCTTTACTCGCAAAATCTGTTCTTAATATGATCTCATTTTAAATAAAACAAATGAAACTTTAAATTACAAAAAAAGTATAGTACCTAAGTAGATTTTAAAATTAAACCATATTTTTCAAATTATGGACCTTTTTTTTGTGTTCCGCTAAATATGCCGGTGTGTGTAGTTGATATTTTAAATTTCATTTGGTGTGACAAGGCATGTCCTCATTTTTAAGAATCTTTTAGGTTGCGAACACATGGTCAAACCTACACCTACCAAACGTTACGACGTACGTTCAGTCAAGACGTTGAACGTTACATTAAAGTCAGTCCTTTAGTCATTCAATTAAATGTTGTCATTTCATAAACGCGCTAGTCGTTCAATTAAACTACTGATTCAATAAGATGACTGCGACATACACATAATCTGATTCATTTAACACAAGTGGACGAATAGTAATCGATGTTCGACCATATTTCATTTTATTATTTTATTTGTGTTGTGTTACCACATACTGTCATAATTAATTTTGTATTATCTAGTGTAATGTAAAATACCTGAATAAACGTCTTATTATTATTATTATTATTGAACTGTGTTAAGGTTTTGTTACAATTTACCTTCCCCGTTCCCTTATAAACAATAATAAATAAATAATAGTTTAAAAACTAAAAATAACACGCTTCATTGCAAAGCTCCTTGATATGTATGGAAAATTTCATATTAATCTGACTGACTGAATATTATGCCTAAAGATTCCTTTACACACATACTTACATAATATTATATAATAATATAATATCTATGGACGCTTCCACCACCACGTAAATCCGACCCCATTCTACGCATATGAATAACTTATGTTACAGGTACCTACCACATTCGAGAGTTCCATCCAAGAAATTATTGGACGTATCATCAAAATGAAGCTACTCAATAAAAAGTAGCTTGATATTAATCAAGTGAAAACAATATAATATGTGGGAACCCTGACTATATGTCTAGCAGTGGATATATATTCATACCTGAAACGTAATATTATGTCAGTACATTTACAGGGTTAGGTACGAAGAGATGTGGAAACAGATAAAATATGGCGGGCTGGAATAATAGGAGGGGAAGAACATGGAAAAATAGTCAACCCAACTTTTAGAAAATTAGTGGTAGTTTCCGGTAGTTCATTTATTACCAATGGTAATAAATGAACTACCGGAGTTTAGGAGAGAGATTACCAATGGTAATAAATGAACTACCGGAGATAAATTGCACAAGCTCCAGCAACAAGGTGAAGAAGAAGAGAAGAAGGGATAAAAAAGAAAATTTCTGCACTATTTCTTTTGAGCAAAAGAAATATACCAAATGTACCGCAGGTGCTCTTTTCCTAATCTGACAATCATAGACATTTTGGATTCAAGGATCAACACTGGTATTAACAAGGTCTTAGTGGTAATTCAAAGGGTAAAGACAATCTTGGAAAAATAACAATAATAAGCAACAATATTATGTCAGTACATGTTCATGTCATTACCATGACATGGAAACAAGTCCACCAGGCTAGACTACTCTAACATTAACTAGGTAATAGTTTATTATAGTTTTGGCACAAAATATTATACCCAAGAATACATCCCCCTTTAAGCCTGCTATACACGTGAGGATAAAACTGAACAGTTCAGCTAAATTAAACGATGTAAGAGAAAACCGCCTTACCCAATGATATATTTATATAGTACTGGTACTAACATTGATATTACATAAGATACTAATGTTTATTTAATTTAATTACTACATATCTTTCGCAATTTAGTCTAATTCAGGAAAATAACATAATA
This sequence comes from Celastrina argiolus, assembly GCA_905187575.2. Lineage (NCBI taxonomy): Eukaryota > Metazoa > Arthropoda > Insecta > Lepidoptera > Lycaenidae > Celastrina > Celastrina argiolus. The sequence continues at coordinate 13,122,841 of LR994589.1, forward strand.
TTTAGTATTTAAAACTAATTGAATTAAAATATTAAGATAACTTCAATTTGTTTCATTTCGGTACAAATTTTTCCCAATAGTGGCGTTGTTTTTTTATTTTATTTATTTATTAAGTCAATAAAATAATAACATAAAAATAACTCCTGCATCCTGTTTAAATGCCTTTTTCACTGCAAAAAGTGAAAGCTTGCACTCATTACTGTGCAGTTTTATCGTTACGTGTGTAGCGAGCGTAACTTCTTATAAGAAGTTTTGAGAAGTTGAATTAAGAAGTTATAGGAATCTGAAGTTCTTGAAGGAGATTCATACATTTTGAACGAACACTAGTTGAAGATACCAGAGAGTTACTTTAAAATGAAACTTTGCTGATTCATTATTTACCGATTACTCAAAATTTCCAATGCATTTTGAATACTTTTTAACCGACTTCCGAGTTGTTTTACATTTTTTTTTGCCCAAAAATATATAATATCAAGTATTGCCTGTATTTGAACTTATAACACAATTTTATTTTAATTAAAATATTTGGAAGGCCTGTATGTTTTGGTTGTAATGTCGTTGTCAGATATCTAATTAAAAATAAAACACAATTTTAATGATACAAGAAAAAAATCATTAAAATAATGTTATATTTTTTGTATCATTCACAAAAAAAAGCTTACCTAATTACAACTATCATCTATGACATAGTGCCAATTTTACCAACATATTATGTTAAAGTTAATCCTCCATACAATTATATTTGTTTATCCTGTCAATGAATGAGAAGGCATGGTATTTAATAAACCGTTAACACTAACGTTTAGCGTAAGCGTAAGAGTTTGGCACTTAAACTTGTTCTGAATGTAATTGATTTTCAGAATTCACTTACCAATACTGCTTATTTGCCATAAAATATCCGATAAAGTGTTCAAATACAAAGTCGACATGAAAATGTTCAGACAGTAAGCCTCGGAAGTTAATGGGATGAGCGTGGTGTCGCGTTACTCGCTACAATCCTTTAATCTTATCAAGGTTTTTGCTGCGCGTGTTCGGCTTAAGCGCCAATTACACGCATACGTCCTGCAGATAAATAATAAGCTTAAGCTACACTAATGAGCTAATTATAAGACCGACGGAAGAATACTGAAACGATATATAAAGCTTAGTGCCCTCCTATTCACAGGCTGTCACTGCTTGGCGGAATCACAAGGACATCACGTGACTACAGCGCCACTTAACTTAAACATGTTGTTTTAAATAACATCTTTTTATATCATGATTGTTTAGTTTATATCGTTTTGTTTCATAAATAATATTTTAAATATCACGCGCCAATTCTCATTGGGCCGCTAGACATACAATGCTGACATCTCAACCAATCGCATTGCACGGTACAAGCCTGGCGCCACGCGCGAGTTGCTGTGAAAAACAAATGAACACGCGACATTAGCGTTTCGCCTTTTATACGCGGAACCAGACTAATCGAGTTAGCTTCAAATTACCGATTTTGGATGTAATCTAACGTCCACCGCGTGCGGAATCCTCTATTAATCCTCAGTGAAAGCCGGCCGGCTAGTGTATCTAAAGAAAAACAAGAAACTACAACACATTCGGCAACGAACATCCAGCGAACGCCATTCTTCAACGGCCCACAGGTTCGCTTCCAGACCTGGTGAGTACTAACGCATTGTTCCTTGGTGTAGTTGTCCTATTGTATCGTCTTTTACCGGCGAGGATATTACCATATCCTTGATCCAGAAGTGACGAGATTTGGCGTCCCAAACGTTACATTTCAAACCGTGTCAATTCCGTCACATCTTTTTTGGTGCCGAAACCAGGGACCTTTAGATACATTCAGCCTGCCAAATACCGATTTACTTCGTAATTGTAACTACTTTAATCGTATATATCTAATAACAAGTTGTTGCTAATAAATTCTAAGTCTTGGTTCCATAATCCATTTTGCATACCTACCGTATTCCATTTTTAAAAAATAAGTACATCGAACATTCTCGAAGTTTCTAGTAGAACGTAATCGTTTAACAATATTTTATACATGTATTACAGTGTTACCTATCTTTCTATAATTTACATTAATAATAACACGAATAATATCGTATCGTAATATCGTGTCGTCAATTATAGGCATTAATCAACTAAATACTGGATGCGCTAATCGTATACTAATTTGAACCTTAAAGTGTATTAATTTAGATTGGTTTATAACTTTTTATATCGTGTTATTGTTTTAAAATTATTTTGAGAATACACTTAAATTAACTAAGTACATATAGTCGTAATTCTAAAGCAATCGTTAGTAGGTACGTAGTACAAACAAAAGTTAAAGCTTTATTTTCAATTGAACAGTATAATTGAATTCTGTAAACATTATCAAACGATCTATAATAGTAAGCGGTATAATATATTAACGTTAATATATAACATATTAACGTTGACTTGTAAAACTTATTGGTATTTACATCGAGTTTTAAAATAAATAGGTATTACGCGGTGGCGCATCCATTCCAATCCTTATCGATTGACGTTATATTATAAACATCGCGCCGATCGAACAAATATCTTTTGTTGTTCATTTACCTAACTCGGTGTTTTTAAATATTAATAAACGTTGTTTACTGTTCGTGTGTTTACAATAAATACGAATATTGTTTAGTTGAGTTGTAATTATGTCTTTTCCAACGAGGCGTAAGTCTAAACCTTCCGTAAAAAAATGTATCGATGTCTCTTATACTATTAATAATTTACCTAGCTTGCGACGTAAACGTACTATAGCATATAATCGTATGTCAAAGGCCCTGGAAGTCGGAAATTTGGCTCAAACCGATGAAACAAAAGTGGAATTGTTTCTTTCATATTGTCAAGAAATAAAAAATATTGCTAATGATTTCCAAGAGGCCCATTTTATTATCTTAGATCTTTTGAAAGATGACGTCGATGATAGGGATAACGAGATTCAGGAGTTGTTCGACGACGCCTATTTTCAAGCGTCTGCATTACATCGTATTCTTGAACCGAGTTCGTCTTATCGAACAATTGATTCGCGACGCGATTCGGTTGTACCTACACTCGGCGGTAACATACGGCTACCGAAGATTACACTACCGACGTTTTCTGGTGCTATCAAAGCGTGGCCCGAATTCATTGCTACTTATAACGCGTTAATTCACGAGTCCACTGTTCTCACTACAATTGAGAAATTTCATTATTTAGTTTCTGTTTTGCACGGTGATGCCTTATCGTTTATTCGAACGTTCCCCGTCGCGGCGGAGCACTACGTACACGCATACGACGCTCTCAAGTCCCGATATGAAGATAAACGCGAACTGGCTTTTACCTGTTGGCGTGAAATTTTGGATATTAATTTTAAATTTACAAACGCTAAAGATTTTCGAAGTTCGATAGATACGATTGACGAAAACTTGACTGTATTAAAACAGTTAAAATTACCTACTGAACACTGGGACTTTGTACTTTGTTATAATATTTTGGCGAAACTCGACACTAAATTAAGACGTGAATTTGAAGAAAAACATAGTAATGTGGAGTTACCACAGTATAAACAAATTAGGGAATTTTTAAATTCTAAATGCGAAGCGATGATTCGAGATACACATTTTACCGCCATCACTGGCAAACCCGCAACAACCTTTAAGGAGGTTGCGGCAACCCGGGCAACCCCATTCAAATCGAAGCGACACAATGTTGCACATGCACTTGTGACCTCTCATGTCAATGTAAATGGCGTTGACGGGAATAGTCATGCACATAACGGAAAACCTACTAAGGTGTCATCAATTTCAAAATTCATTCGTAAGTGCTCCTTTTGTGGGGATGAGCATCAAATATCGGCTTGTAAATCTTTTCTTTCTAAATCGACCGATGATCGCATGGCTGTGGCTACCGAAAGGAAATGGTGCTATAATTGTTTAAACGCGTCTCACTCGGTGCGGCATTGCAATTCAATATTTTCTTGTCGAAAGTGTAAACGTAAACATCACACTCTTCTGCACCGGGAGCAATCGGTTGGTAATTGCGAGTCTTCTGCTGACAAATCTGGTTCATTGGCCTTAGTTGCGAAGGAATCTTTATCTCCATCTCATTCGACAGTGTTACTGGCAACTGCCATTATACAGATCCGTAATTCATCTGGTGATTTTCATAGTTTTCGTGCGCTCTTCGACACCGGAAGCCAAAATAACTTTATAACGGCACACGCAGCCCAACAGCTGAACATACTGCCTTCAACTACTAACGTCAACGTCCTTGGCTTGGGGGGTAACTCCACCTCAATTAACGGTGTGATTACGTGCGATATCGGCGTCAATTGTACTACTAAATTCCGTCTCGATATGTTCGTTATTCCGAAGATATGCGGAGACCAACCGATAGCGAGACTTAACACGAGTGGATGGGAAGTCAAGACATTACCGCTTGCTGATCCTGGTTTTGACATTCCTGGTCCGATCGACGTCTTGTTAGGTGCCGATGTTTTCGTTGAATCACTGCTTACACAACGTTTGAAAGGCAGCACTTCACAACCGAGAGCTTTTAATTCTGTCTTCGGATGGCTTCTTCTTGGAAGGATCAAACTCACTTCTTCGTGTTTCTTAGGTGTGTCGTCTCCTCAAGGCGATAACAATTTAAATAATATCGTGCAACGTTTCTGGCAAATCGATAACATCCCTAAATCCTATCGTTTCTCTCCAGATGAACAATTATGTGAAAATAATTTCGTCCATAATCACTATCGTGATGAGACAGGTAGATATGTCGTCTGTCTTCCATTCAAGGAAAATACAGAGCCAATATTCGAGGGTTCTCGAGACATAGCTCTTCGACGCTTTCATGCTATTGAAAGACGTCTGTCTCGTGATCCGAATTTAAAACAACAATATATCGAATTCATGACCGATTATATCGTCAGTGGGCATATGTCTTTAGTGCCTGCTAAACAAATGGGTCAGGGTAGGTATTACATACCGCACCATTGCATTCTACGACCGGACAGCGCAACTACAAAACTTCGTGTCGTTTTTGACGCATCCGCCAAGGATGCCAACCGCAATTCTCTTAACGAAATGCTACTGACTGGTCCAAAGTTGCAATCCAACATTGTTGAAATTCTTCTTCGCTATCGCGAACATGAGGTAGTCTTCATGGCTGATGTGCGTCAGATGTATCGTCAGATAAAAATGGATCCCCATTATCATCATTATCAGCGCATTCTTTGGCGCGCTCACCCAGATGAGCCACTTCAAGAATATGTTCTTAATACCGTAACGTATGGAGTTTCTTCAGCTCCATTTCTAGCATGTCGCGTTATCCAGCAATTAGCCTATGATGAAGGTCATAAGTACCCGAAGGCTAAAACCGTTTTAACTTCTGATCTCTATGTTGATGACATAGTAACCGGAAGTACTTCGCTGGATGAAGCACGTGACATTAAATCGCAGGTTATCGCCCTTTTCGCTCTTGGCTCTTTTGAGCTGCGAAAATGGGTTAGCAACCATCCTGAACTTCTGAATGATTTACCTTCAGAAGTGTGTCTTTCGGAAGCTATCACATTCACCGAAGCCGAAGACACGACCGTCAAGGTTCTAGGTCTTAAATGGGAACCGACTTCAGATTCGTTCGTTTTTAACGTTCAACCGTCAAATAATCCATGTACCAAACGAACAATCTTGAGCGAGGTCGCTAGAATCTTTGATCCTCTGGGTTTTCTGTCCCCGTTGACAATCAAAGCCAAAGTTTTAATCCAAAAACTGTGGATTCTCGGTTTATCGTGGGATGAAACTCCTCCACCGGAAATTGTATCCCAATGGAGCAATTTTTCTCATCAACTTCCGTTAGTCAGAAACCTCAACATTCCACGCAAATTTGTAATCAAAAATGCTTTATCGTATCAGTTGCATGGTTTCTGTGATAGTTCGGAGCTAGCGTACGGCGCAGTCATTTATCTACGTGTCACTCTGTCCGATGGTTCAGTTCGCATTTTCTTTGTCTGTGCTAAGGCACGCGTTGCTCCCCTCCAAAGACAAAGTCTCCCTCGTCTGGAGCTATGTGGAGCAGTTCTACTAGCTGATCTTTTAAAATTCGTTAAAGACACCCTAAGGATTAGTATCCATGACACTTATCTGTGGTGTGACTCCACTATTGCCTTGGCATGGCTGAGATCGCCTTCCTCTCGTTGGGTGACCTTCGTGGCGAACCGCGTTAGCCATATCCAGGATATCGTACCTCCCGAGTGCTGGAGGCACGTACCGTCTGCTACAAACCCTGGAGACGTTTGTTCACGTGGCCAAATGCCTAGTGATCTACTGAACAACACATTATGGTGGGCGGGACCAAAGTGGTTGTCCCAATCACAATCTCAGTGGCCAGTAGATATATCGAAAATTCATACTAATAATGACGAGGTACTCGCTGAGCAACGTCGTGTAACTCTCGTCACCGATCGAATCGATACCGCTCAACAAACGTCAATTATCGATTATCTTTTTGATAAATATTCATCTTTGGACAAAATCTGTCGTATTATAGCATACATTTATAGATTTGCTAACAGCGTGCGGCGCACTGTCTCGCGCTATGATAATACTTTCGTAACCGAAACAGAACGGCATATTTCCCTTTTTACTATCGTTAAACATTTTCAAAAACGTTACTTTTCTGACGTGATATTAAAATTAAAACAAAAGAAATTGCTCCCCCGTAGTTTTCAAAATCTAAACCCGTTCCTTGGCGATCAGGATATCCTCAGGGTGGGCGGACGTCTCGCTCGCTCGGGCTTGGAATTCGAGCATAAACATCCTGCCTTATTGCCAAGAAAGTGTGTTCTTACAGCCGCTGTAATTGAATCGATTCATCGAAATAATTTTCATCCTGGTCTAAACACAACTCATTATCTGATTTTACAACAATTTTGGATCCTCACGGCTAAGCGTGCTATACGTCATCAACTGTCCAAATGCATACGATGTTACCGTCTTAATCCGCAACCTCTGCAACCGTTTATGAGCGACTTACCTGCCTTTCGTGTAAATCAGGCAAAACCCTTTTCGGAGGTAGGCGTGGATTTCGGTGGACCTTTTCGTATCAAGTTGGGTTCCCATAGAGGTGCCAAACTAGATAAAGCCTATTTATGTCTATTTGTGTGTTTAAGTACAAGGGCTGTACATCTCGAGGTAGTATCTACTTTATCGACTGACGGCTTCATCGCGGCTTTGCGTCGATTTATTTCGCGTCGCGGCCGTTGTAACATTATCCATTCGGATTGTGGAACAAATTTCGTAGGTGCTAGCGCACAACTAGCATGCTGTATTGAAGAGGCTTCGCACGCAGAGCGCATCTCATTTAAACGTAACCCCCCGTCCGCTCCCCATTTCGGAGGAGCATGGGAAATTCAAATTAAAGCCGCCAAGTCTCATTTGTACCGTATTATTGGCGATCAGACGCTAACTTTTGAAGAACTTTCAACACTTTTCACTCAAATCGAATCGATTTTAAATTCAAGACCCTTGTGTCCATTAAGCTCAGACCCTAACGATTTGAACGTATTAACCCCTGGTCATTTTTTAACATTAGAACCCTTGACCGCGGTTCCAGATACCGACTACACAAATGTTAAAATTGGCCGATTAAACCGTTGGCAACTTATTCAATTATTTCAACAGCAGTTTTGGAAGCGTTGGAAACATGAGTACTTAAATGCACTTACTCAGCGGGCAAAATGGACTAAGGATTCAAAACCGTTACCTGTTAATTCTATGGTTCTTATTAAGGACACCAACCGACCTCCTTTACATTGGCCGCTAGGACGAGTGGTTTCATTACATCCTGGGCCTGACGGAGTAGTTCGGGTAGCAACTATACGAACCCGTAAGGATCATTCACTTATACGACCTTTAGTCAAACTATGTCCCCTTCCATTAGAATGATCTTTGTTATCTATTAACGTTTAAATAGTAATTTTAGTTAGTATCGTAAGTAATTCTTAACTTATTGTTTCTTTCATACTTTTCGGAAAATTCCGTTGGTATTTTGGTGGGCGGAATGTTTAGTTTATATCGTTTTGTTTCATAAATAATATTTTAAATATCGCGCGCCAATTCTCATTGGGCCGCTAGACATACAATGCTGACATCTCAACCAATCGCATTGCACGGTACAAGCCTGGCGCCACGCGCGAGTTGCTGTGAAAAACAAATGAACACGCGACATTAGCGTTTCGCCTTTTATACGCGGAACCAGACTAATCGAGTTAGCTTCAAATTACCGATTTTGGATGTAATCTAACGTCCACCGCGTGCGGAATCCTCTATTAATCCTCAGTGAAAGCCGGCCGGCTAGTGTATCTAAAGAAAAACAAGAAACTACAACACATTCGGCAACGAACATCCAGCGAACGCCATTCTTCAACGGCCCACAGGTTCGCTTCCAGACCTGGTGAGTACTAACGCATTGTTCCTTGGTGTAGTTGTCCTATTGTATCGTCTTTTACCGGCGAGGATATTACCATATCCTTGATCCAGAAGTGACGAGATTTGGCGTCCCAAACGTTACATTTCAAACCGTGTCAATTCCGTCACAATGATATTGTATAGACTAGGAGCCAGCGAGCCCCAGCATAGTAAGATTCACTTGTGCTCATTTTAGACTTTTTTTTTTAGTTATATAGAGTAATTTATATAAAGTGCCAGAACAAAAAATTATATACGCGTCATTCTGTTCACACTATAATATTCTGTTTGATATATGAACCATGAATCATTCTGTATATTTCCGTTATCTGGTACCTGTACCTAACACAATTTCTTCGAATATTTAGGCACAGAGCTAGATTGTGATATTATTATTATTGATACTATATTCTATGCATCTATAGAAATTATTATTATTGACACTATATTCTGCTTGAATAACTATGAATCGTCCTGTATACCTATATAGTCCCACAGATTTTTTTTGTGACTTGGCGGGATTCGAACCCGGAAGCCTCAGTGGTCGAGGTAATTATAGCATGACATCACACATAGCATTTCCCTCGAGCTTTTCCCGAATTGCCAGACTCAACTACTTTCTATTAAACCGTTTAAAAATCGTTTACTTAATTGCTCCTTGGCCGGGCGATTTAAACGCGTCCTAGTCTAGGTTTATTATTAGCCGGTAAATACAAGACTGGCTAACGTTAAAATTAGTTGTTGAATTCTTCAGTACTGGCCCGAAATACTCCCGCGGTATACGGTCGATGCTCTGATACATTTATATCGACGAGCCCACAGGGTTAAGTACGAAGAGATGTGGATATAGATTAAATATGGCGGACTGGGATAAAAGGAGGGGAAGAACATGGAAAACTTGTCAAGCCAACTTTTAGAAAATTAGTAACTAATGGTAATAAATGAACTACCGGAGATAAATTCCAGAAGCTTCAGCGACAAGGGATAAATGAACAAGAAAAGAAGGGATAAAAAATAAAATATCTGCACAATTTTATTTTAGTAAAAGAAATAGGTATATCAAATATACCACAGGTGCTCATTTCTTAATCTGACAGTCATGGAATTTTTTGATTCAAGGGTCAACACTGGTAACTGGTACAAGGTCTTTGTGGTAATCTCGAGGGCAAAGACAATCTTGGAAAAACAACAAAAATAAGCATCCTTTTTATATTTTTGTTGTTTTTGAGAAGAGAAAGAAGAAATCAACGCATATAATTAGAAAAAAGCTAGGTGGGAAAGATCCATCCTTCACGTGTAAAATTTTACATCGGAAGAAAGAAGTAGAAGGACTGAAATTTAAACAAAATCGAACATTAAAGGAAAGGTATATCCTCTCAGGGTGTTTCTATGTAAAAATTTGAATTTAATGTAGGACATAAATGGATGCTGACGGCATTACGTGCATACACTCACGTTTTACATAAAAATGTAAGAGGAGTTCAGGCATTCTCGATACGCTTAGTTATTCTCATAGAGCTATGTAAGATGCCCCATCTTGCTGGGTCATCATCAAAAGTGTCGAATTACAAACACAAACACTGACAATACGATTATTATAATATCATAAAAGTCAATAATACGACAGTTTTCGAAGACAGTCATTATAGTACATGTACTATAATGACTGTCTTCAGTTGTGTATGTACTACATAATATGTACTACACATGTGTAGTACATATTATGTAGTACATACAGCAAAAACTTTAGGTTCGATTTAACGAGAATTCTGTAAGTATAAGTTGTAAGTAGGTATATTAAATATGTGTGTCTGTAAGGTATTTATGATAATAAATGGCATTTAATTTAATTTATAGGAGCATGGAATTTGGCCGGTAAATTATAAAATAACAACACACTACCTGAGTCCTGACTACCATGCGTTTATAATAATGTCTGTTTGTCACAATTGTGTCTTTGACTTTCCATATTATATAACTTCTATATCGTTTTGATTGCTTGTCCATCAACAAAACCAGACTACGGTGTTAGCTACTTAAATCACTTTTAACTCTTCTCTCATATTGTGGACTCTCTTCATACTTCTCTATGGACATGTCTACGAGTTACCTTAGTCTATGGTATCAGCACTATTACCGTCGGCCGGCTCATTAGACGTTCGATAGACCTCATCATTGTATTGATAGCACGTGTTGTCTCATTTCATACAATCTATTAATGTACATAATATTATTATAATGGAAATATACGTGTGATCTATTTTCAACGGGTATATTTATTAGTTTCATAGACCGTCGTCGTGTTATATAGTAGATATTCTAGTTTATTAAAAGCGTGTTTCACCAAGCAATGGTAAAGTTAATTCTTCGTTAAATATCGCTGTTCCTCTCTTAATTCCTATCAATGAATGAGAAGGCGTGGTAATTTAACAAGCCGTTAACTCTAACTTTGTCAAGTTTCAGCCATTGTCAATGATCAAACTAACTATATTATCTCCTTACAAAACTACATTTTGCCTGCGACATCATGCGCATCGGTAAAACAGTTTAGAGGAACTCTTTATCATTGGCTGTTTTTACTTAACGGTTCGTCATCGACCTGACACCGGCCTGGCACCCGCCTGACACTGGACTGACACCGGACTGACACCGGCCTCTGGGCTGGTAAGTCAAAAGATAGACAATATTACTAAATATCAGGTAAGATCGAGTTAAACGTGCCCTCACAAAGACGATTTCACCAACGCATATTAGTGTTCACGGCATGTTTAAAAAACCATGCCTTCTCATTAATTGATAGGAAATATCATGTTTTTCCTCTCGTATAATAACGAAGGATTAACTTTTAACTTGGTGAAACACGCCTTTAGGGCGTTGGTGAATTCGGGACTAAGCATTATAATACCAACCATTTCCAAGTAGTTATTATTTTCAGGTACTTAGTGCGAGTTTTTGTCACTAGGTACTCGACATGATATGAATTTTGAAGTTAACTTCTAACTGCAAAATTTATATCAAATTGTTACTTTTGTCGACAAGTGAAATAAAATCCATTCCTTTCCCGAAACATTTTGCGGCTTTTTTACGACTGCCATGTTTTCTTTCTACAGTATTCCAAATTCAAAATATCCAGCGATATTAAGAAACAGTTCTGTCGAGTATGATTGAGCAATCGACATAAATCGCCGGCGAAGTATCTATAACAACTATAATATTTTCCAAACGCGCCTGTAGTCTTTAAATATTTATACTTAGATATAATAAAACGTTAGCTCCGGTCATAAAACGGAGGCACGTGTTATATACGGACGTATGCTAGGGCTGCTACAAATTATTTCATTAAGGCCATTTAGGGCAATGCGAAAATCATTACCTCTATATATTTTCATTTTATTGTCATTTTGTGTTCTGAACCGAACATTAGTTATACAAATTGTATAAAATACGACTGTTTTATTAAATGTTTATTACTTTATTACCCGTTTCACTGTAATCAAATGTAATATACATTTGAAACTCAGTGTTATGTGAAATTTCGACGCACTTGGTATATTGTTTTGCAAGCCTTTGTAGTGTTTAAATAAATGTAAACAAGCGAACATAATAATGATCTACGGACGCTTTACACCACATTTATCTGGTCAAGATGTTAAAAATATAGACTTTTTTTTAAATGTCATAGAGAATAGTGTTTAGTTTTGGTCATGTTTTATTATTTACCGTGCTACGAGAATCTGATCAGTCCATATATGTTATTATTTCTAACTTTACCATTCCTGATATCCAGGCATACAGCGAACCGCATACTCTAATATAACTTACAAAATAACTGAACTTGAGGCTTATGCATAAGCAGACTGCAGAACAAAACTGGCCGCGGAATAAGTAATTTTTGGCAACCCTGCAATATATTCATACATTTCAGCTTTACGGACGCAATGAAATGAATACGAGACTGACCTATATTTTGGTGAACCATTCATAAATATGTGGTTTTTGATATTGTATGTGGATTGTGGCATCATGTTTAGGGATGTCCCAAATGTGAACCGTTGAAATGTTTCGACGTACTTTCGATTTTATTAATATGCTCTACATGCGTGATAGGAATTGTGATAGGACAAACTTTTACGATACCTAGGTTAGATGCATGAGATAATGAGGTAGACTATTTGATAACGGCTGATGGCAACCCGTGTGGTGCCGGAGAAATAATATTATCTTTCCTTTCTCGTGGGTGTCGTAAAAGGCTCCATAGGGAATATATCGACGGGTGCAAAGTAAAAAAAGTCTTCTGCGACTTTGAATTTTTTGTGTTTTAGTAGTAACTAGCTTTAAATATCAACTTCTACAACATAGCAAAAACAGAAATAGAAATATCACCTTATTTTTGGTATTTTGTCACGTAAAAGAAGACTTCTACACCTTTTTGTGAAATTTCACGATGTAGATGCGAATAACTACCGCTGGTCGCCTATACGCGGGACGCGCGGGGGGAAATCTTGTACCTTGCACCGAATCGACGACGTAGAAAAAGATATCTGTGCAGTTATGTTCTGAATTTGGTTTATTTAAGATGCAAAACGGACACTAACTTTACTTAACAATACTTATAAAGTGTTACACTTTATGTATTCACTGATACTAATCGTATTTTTTCGGAATCAAATTTGTTAAATTCCCACGTAGAAACGACCAAGTGGCAGTTAACTCTGTTGTCATATTTTTTAGAGCAATGTAGATGCAGACAACTACAATATCTCGTAAATTAAACGCAATTAGAAGAAATGAAATATACATGTGGATATATTAATAAATAATTAGGCAATGACGAACGTTTCAATAAATTAGGTTAAAAATTGTCAAAATGGGAGCATTTTTTCCTATTATGCACTCTCCTGAAAAGTAGATGTTTCGTAGATGACTCATGTTACACCGTTTTCGCGGACATTGTTACCATCTAAAAAGTGAAAAATGCGCACGCCAACACGCCTGTCGAGCGTGGCGAGTATAGGCTACTACCCCTCATGATATACTTTGGGGAAGGCTTATGTCCAGTAGTGTGTTCCTGAAATGATGATGATGATGGCAACCCGCAGGTGTCTTTAGTTGGTACTGGCCTACCATACAATCTATGTTTAATACAAAAAATATAAATTGTATGTAAAATGTAATTGTAAATTATAAAATGTAAATATGCCGAATTAAGTACAAATATTGACATTAAAATAAAGATAAGCATATTTTTAAGCATAACATCACGTTAAGCTAAACTACTTAATTAAGAAAAGGATACGAAACGAAATTAGTAATTAGTATTTTCCAATAGTGGCGCTAGATGGCGGTTTCCGGAATGTGCCTAGAAACCGAAGAAAACTAAAATAGCCAGTCAAATTGCCAGTATTAGGGTGATACCATTTTCTAGTACTAGGTCGTGTCTCTGTTATATATTTACTTTGTGGTACTGGGTCAGTGCAAGGTTTCCAACACGACCCCCAGAGCATATCCCTCCAAGTCGGGTACGAATAATAATAATAAATAAGATGCTTGTATGAAAGAGAAAACATCTATGATATAAGAGCACTCTGCACTTGTACGCGTGTAACAGGAAAAAGGCCATAATCCGTGTTGGGTCATTATATTAATGTGACATCAGCGACTGTGACACAGATTAGCGTCTCATTCGACACAAATGACGATCAAAGGCGTCACAGCGCCATAAAGCCATAGACGATAGTTTAATGATGTATACGCGTCTTTATGTCTGTTGTCTATGTTTATGGTATGTACACCATAGGGCGTTTCCTTCTTTATAGCATTTAGGGGCAACAGTGAAAGTAAAAGTAAAAGGGAAGAAGCCATATCTATGCTAATATTATGAAGCGGAAGAGTTTCTTTGTTTGTTTAAGCGCGCTTATCTCAGGAACTACTGGTCCGATTTGAGAAATATTTCTTTTGTTGGATAGTTCATTTATAGAGGAAGGCTTTAGGTTATACAACATTACGCTGCGACCAATAGGAGCGAAGCGTCAGTGAGAAATGTTGCAAAAACGGGGAGACTTCGTTGCGTGCGCTGCATAAACGGTTTAAGTCGCTCAAAAATCACGCAAACGAAGTCGCGGGAACAGCTAATTTTATGATATACGTCACAAACATAGCCATCTTTTTTTGTTAAATGAAATTAGGTCTACAAAATCTAAAACGAAATAGCTATAGTTGCGAAAAATTATACCTAAATCTATGCTTATAGAAGTATAGTGCACGTAAATATTTTTTATGTAGGGGTTGGTAAAATAAAGTTTTAGTCTTGATTTATTTCTGTGGTTTTAGGGTTATAAGTTATAACATACTTGGAAAAGTATTTTGCTATTGGCGAGCCACTTCGTATGTAAGTATTATGCTCTATAATTTATAAGAATAATAATATATGTGTTATATTTAGAACCCAACTATGCTTAAACTGTATGTAGATTATTTGTACAAGGGAACTTTTTGTAGGTGCACCGCACATGTCGTATATGACGACTACACATTATGTAGTCTCTGTAGGCCGATTTTCCTCCAAAATGTTGTACGACGTTGCACTATTAAATTAGTAAGTTCTATTTTTCACCTGCAAAAATTCGATCACAATAATATTATGCCGTTGGTTGGGCAACCTAAAGTATGATCGATCGATTAAATCTTTCTACAAACTATTCTAAGTTATATATATCTAACAGTAGGATTACTCCTAGATGGAGTTAACATAAAAAGCAATTTCCCCGACTTGAAAATACATTAACTGTGTCAACTAGTTTCCTCATTATTATCGTACGGTGCCGGGAACTCGATGTGCCACTTTTAAACCTTATCACTCGGCAATAAGTTTCAAAAGCGACACTCGGCGACCGTCCGCGACTGTACCCAGTTAAACTTTGCACGGTTTCATAATTGTATTGACATAGTAATGTTCTTATTTATATAATTTGTGCTCTATTTGCTAACAGCTGCTAATTAACAAGACTCGGTGTTGGTTTGAAAACGAAACAATGGTTTGAATTAAGAATATTGCTGTTGAAATACTCGGTTTGAAAAACAACGATGAGCGTGTCGTTTTATTGTGTCAGTCCCTTGCTCTTTTGATGTCATGCGTTTACCGGTACAATCTGCATGCGGGTGATTGCACGCTTCATAATAACGCATGCTGCCTGAAACCTCTCCAAATTCGATTCGATTTTGATTCAAATTCGTTCGTGCCGCATACTTCCTAATAAATTGACGTTTGTTTATTTTGATACTCAGTCGATTGATATGATCGGGAGTACAAAAAGTTACGATCTAGCGATTTTATTTATCCTGGTTAGATTCAAAGCAATCCACCAAATAAAATACCAAAAGCCGTTGAGATCGAACTGATTCGATTCTCGGTTGTGTCGGGAGTAAGTTCAACAAATATGATTATGATTAGAAACATACCAAAAGTGAAATATTTATCAAGGAAGTTGCTCCAACAGTAACTTCTTATAATTATTTTACTTGACATAATTTATGGCATTTATATTCTGGCGCCAGTTTACGAATTTATAGACAAACTGACAAGTATGTGAATTTCTAAGTATGATCCTATTTATGATTTATCTGGCTTTAGTATACCTGAAATATAACTGATAATAATTAAAACAGATAAAAAACTAAACAGATATAAAACTCCAGCGTTACCTTTTAGAATTTGGAATTTGGACAGTCGGAGAAAATTTTGAACAGTGAAAATAGAACTGAGCTAATCCTTTAGAGCTGCTAAAAAGTAATAATAAAATTAGTGTGTAATTGTTTATTATTTTCAAAATTGATAAGTTATTATATAGTTTTATTGTCAAAATTAATAAGTCGACAAGTCATTCTATTTTCGACTTTATTGAAACCAGAGTTCTATTTTCCCAGCCTTATAGAACCTCCTTTTAAATCCTGACGGTATAATAGCATGTTATTTAGTATTTACATCCTGTGGGCCTGTAACAATTACGCACAAGATCTAGATGTGGGCAGCGTAGGCGGTGATATGTGTATCCTACGAGCTTGCACAGATTAATAATATTTCAAATCAGATATGCATAAAACTATTTATGGTATCGATAAAGTATGTTGTAAAGCACTGGATTTGGTTATGGTCTAGGCACACGTCTAATAATATACACTTTTCGTTTACTTGTTTTTTTGTTTGCTTTTGGCACTGACATTCAGTTACTTATCATATTTATTTAATACCACCTTTTTTTTCTTCTTGTATTTTGACAACTTGACACAAATTTTGCGTATTTTGTGCTAAAGACAAAAGGTTAGGAAACGGTAGGAAAGGAATAAAACGGAATTTGGAAAAGTGAATACCACTTTATAGAAGATACATCTTAAATTAGGTAGGTACATCTTCTTCCTCTTTTTGGGAATGGCTCCTTGGTGATTTGCCAGTGTCAAGGTGTGTTGAATAAGACTCTGTTTTATATGAAGGTTTTTATTTAGAGACAAGGATACGGTGTACAGGAGGAAGTATGTTGTCTCAACAATCAATCTATTGCCTAATACAAACATAAACATTTAAGGTTAATACCGTACACCTTATAGTTATTTTGTTAGTAAGACTGATACATATATAATAGAACTCAGAGGGTTGAGGTAAATGGAAAAAAATCTGTAGGCTCTAAAATAGAGATGGGGGTCCCACAAGGATCTATTTTAGGTCCTTTTTTATTTTTAATTTATATAAATGACCTACCATACCTCATAAATGAAAAACATGGGATAGTATTATTTGCTGATGATACGTCTCTTATTTTTAATATGAAACGACAAAATACATGCCACGACGAAGTAAATAATGCTCTCTCAAAGATAGTACATTGGTTTAGTGTCAATAATCTTTTACTAAATAATAAAAAAACAAAATGTGTCAAATTCACATTGCCAAATGTAAGGCAATTTGAAACCAATGTGCTATTAAATAATGAACGTATGGAACTAGTGGATACAGCAGTATTCTTAGGTATAACATTAGATTCAAAACTTCAGTGGGGCCCTCATATTGCTAGGCTGGCCGACAGACTCAGTTCAGCAGCATACGCAGTTAGTAAAATTAGACAATATTCAGATGAAAGTACAGCACGTCTAGTGTATTTTAGTTACTTTCATAGTATAATGTCCTATGGCATTTTGCTATGGGGCAACGCTGCAGATATAAATAATATATTTGTGCTGCAGATAGCCATAATAAATACTTATAGAAGTATGTATAGTGCACGTAAATGTTGTGTTATGTAGGGGTTAGTAAAATAAAGTTTTAGGGTTATAAGTTATAACATACTTGGAAAAGTATTTTGTAATTGGCGAGCCACTTCGTATGTGAGTATTATGCTCTATAATTTATAAGAATAATAATATATGTGTTATGTTTAGAATCCAACTATACTTAAACTGTATGTAGATTATTTGTACAAGGGAACTTTTTGTAGGTGCACCGCACATGTCGTATATGACGACTACACATTATGTAGTCTCTGTAGGCCGATTTTCCTCCAAAATGTTGTACGACGTTGCACTATTAAATTAGTAAGTTCTATTTTTCACCTGCAAAAATTTGATCACAATAATATTATGCCGTTGGTTAGGCAACCTAAAGTATGATCGATCGATTAAATCTTTCTACAAACTATTCTAAGTTATATATATCTAACAGTAGGATTACTCCTAGATGGAGTTAACATAAAAAGCAATTTCCCCGACTTGAAAATACATTAACTGTGTCAACTAGTTTCCTCATTATTATCGTACGGTGCCGGGAACTCGATGTGCCACTTTTAAACCTTATCACTCGGCAATAAGTTTCAAAAGCGACACTCGGCGACCGTCCGCGACTGTACCCAGTTAAACTTTGCACGGTTTCATAATTGTATTGACATAGTAATGTTCTTATTTATATAATTTGTGCTCTATTTGCTAACAGCTGCTAATTAACAAGACTCGGTGTTGGTTTGAAAACGAAACAATGGTTTGAATTAAGAATATTGCTGTTGAAATACTCGGTTTGAAAAACAACGATGAGCGTGTCGTTTTATTGTGTCAGTCCCTTGCTCTTTTGATGTCATGCGTTTACCGGTACAATCTGCATGCGGGTGATTGCACGCTTCATAATAACGCATGCTGCCTGAAACCTCTCCAAATTCGATTCGATTTTGATTCAAATTCGTTCGTGCCGCATACTTCCTAATAAATTGACGTTTGTTTATTTTGATACTCAGTCGATTGATATGATCGGGAGTACAAAAAGTTACGATCTAGCGATTTTATTTATCCTGGTTAGATTCAAAGCAATCCACCAAATAAAATACCAAAAGCCGTTGAGATCGAACTGATTCGATTCTCGGTTGTGTCGGGAGTAAGTTCAACAAATATGATTATGATTAGAAACATACCAAAAGTGAAATATTTATCAAGGAAGTTGCTCCAACAGTAACTTCTTATAATTATTTTACTTGACATAATTTATGGCATTTATATTCTGGCGCCAGTTTACGAATTTATAGACAAACTGACAAGTATGTGAATTTCTAAGTATGATCCTATTTATGATTTATCTGGCTTTAGTATACCTGAAATATAACTGATAATAATTAAAACAGATAAAAAACTAAACAGATATAAAACTCCAGCGTTACCTTTTAGAATTTGGAATTTGGACAGTCGGAGAAAATTTTGAACAGTGAAAATAGAACTGAGCTAATCCTTTAGAGCTGCTAAAAAGTAATAATAAAATTAGTGTGTAATTGTTTATTATTTTCAAAATTGATAAGTTATTAAATAGTTTTATTGTCAAAATTAATAAGTCGACAAGTCATTCTATTTTCGACTTTATTGAAACCAGAGTTCTATTTTCCCAGCCTTATAGAACCTCCTTTTAAATCCTGACGGTATAATAGCATGTTATTTAGTATTTACATCCTGTGGGCCTGTAACAATTACGCACAAGATCTAGATGTGGGCAGCGTAGGCGGTGATATGTGTATCCTACGAGCTTGCACAGATTAATAATATTTCAAATCAGATATGCATAAAACTATTTATGGTATCGATAAAGTATGTTGTAAAGCACTGGATTTGGTTATGGTCTAGGCACACGTCTAATAATATACACTTTTCGTTTACTTGTTTTTTTGTTTGCTTTTGGCACTGACATTCAGTTACTTATCATATTTATTTAATACCACCTTTTTTTTCTTCTTGTATTTTGACAACTTGACACAAATTTTGCGTATTTTGTGCTAAAGACAAAAGGTTAGGAAACGGTAGGAAAGGAATAAAACGGAATTTGGAAAAGTGAATACCACTTTATAGAAGATACATCTTAAATTAGGTAGGTACATCTTCTTCCTCTTTTTGGGAATGGCTCCTTGGTGATTTGCCAGTGTCAAGGTGTGTTGAATAAGACTCTGTTTTATATGAAGGTTTTTATTTAGAGACAAGGATACGGTGTACAGGAGGAAGTATGTTGTCTCAACAATCAATCTATTGCCTAATACAAACATAAACATTTAAGGTTAATACCGTACACCTTATAGTTATTTTGTTAGTAAGACTGATACATATATAATAGAACTCAGAGGGTTGAGGTAAATGGAAAAAAATCTGTAGGCTCTAAAATAGAGATGGGGGTCCCACAAGGATCTATTTTAGGTCCTTTTTTATTTTTAATTTATATAAATGACCTACCATACCTCATAAATGAAAAACATGGGATAGTATTATTTGCTGATGATACGTCTCTTATTTTTAATATGAAACGACAAAATACATGCCACGACGAAGTAAATAATGCTCTCTCAAAGATAGTACATTGGTTTAGTGTCAATAATCTTTTACTAAATAATAAAAAAACAAAATGTGTCAAATTCACATTGCCAAATGTAAGGCAATTTGAAACCAATGTGCTATTAAATAATGAACGTATGGAACTAGTGGATACAGCAGTATTCTTAGGTATAACATTAGATTCAAAACTTCAGTGGGGCCCTCATATTGCTAGGCTGGCCGACAGACTCAGTTCAGCAGCATACGCAGTTAGTAAAATTAGACAATATTCAGATGAAAGTACAGCACGTCTAGTGTATTTTAGTTACTTTCATAGTATAATGTCCTATGGCATTTTGCTATGGGGCAACGCTGCAGATATAAATAATATATTTGTGCTGCAGATAGCCATAATAAATACTTATAGAAGTATGTATAGTGCACGTAAATGTTGTGTTATGTAGGGGTTAGTAAAATAAAGTTTTAGGGTTATAAGTTATAACATACTTGGAAAAGTATTTTGTAATTGGCGAGCCACTTCGTATGTGAGTATTATGCTCTATAATTTATAAGAATAATAATATATGTGTTATGTTTAGAATCCAACTATACTTAAACTGTATGTAGATTATTTGTACAAGGGAACTTTTTGTAGGTGCACCGCACATGTCGTATATGACGACTACACATTATGTAGTCTCTGTAGGCCGATTTTCCTCCAAAATGTTGTACGACGTTGCACTATTAAATTAGTAAGTTCTATTTTTCACCTGCAAAAATTTGATCACAATAATATTATGCCGTTGGTTAGGCAACCTAAAGTATGATCGATCGATTAAATCTTTCTACAAACTATTCTAAGTTATATATATCTAACAGTAGGATTACTCCTAGATGGAGTTAACATAAAAAGCAATTTCCCCGACTTGAAAATACATTAACTGTGTCAACTAGTTTCCTCATTATTATCGTACGGTGCCGGGAACTCGATGTGCCACTTTTAAACCTTATCACTCGGCAATAAGTTTCAAAAGCGACACTCGGCGACCGTCCGCGACTGTACCCAGTTAAACTTTGCACGGTTTCATAATTGTATTGACATAGTAATGTTCTTATTTATATAATTTGTGCTCTATTTGCTAACAGCTGCTAATTAACAAGACTCGGTGTTGGTTTGAAAACGAAACAATGGTTTGAATTAAGAATATTGCTGTTGAAATACTCGGTTTGAAAAACAACGATGAGCGTGTCGTTTTATTGTGTCAGTCCCTTGCTCTTTTGATGTCATGCGTTTACCGGTACAATCTGCATGCGGGTGATTGCACGCTTCATAATAACGCATGCTGCCTGAAACCTCTCCAAATTCGATTCGATTTTGATTCAAATTCGTTCGTGCCGCATACTTCCTAATAAATTGACGTTTGTTTATTTTGATACTCAGTCGATTGATATGATCGGGAGTACAAAAAGTTACGATCTAGCGATTTTATTTATCCTGGTTAGATTCAAAGCAATCCACCAAATAAAATACCAAAAGCCGTTGAGATCGAACTGATTCGATTCTCGGTTGTGTCGGGAGTAAGTTCAACAAATATGATTATGATTAGAAACATACCAAAAGTGAAATATTTATCAAGGAAGTTGCTCCAACAGTAACTTCTTATAATTATTTTACTTGACATAATTTATGGCATTTATATTCTGGCGCCAGTTTACGAATTTATAGACAAACTGACAAGTATGTGAATTTCTAAGTATGATCCTATTTATGATTTATCTGGCTTTAGTATACCTGAAATATAACTGATAATAATTAAAACAGATAAAAAACTAAACAGATATAAAACTCCAGCGTTACCTTTTAGAATTTGGAATTTGGACAGTCGGAGAAAATTTTGAACAGTGAAAATAGAACTGAGCTAATCCTTTAGAGCTGCTAAAAAGTAATAATAAAATTAGTGTGTAATTGTTTATTATTTTCAAAATTGATAAGTTATTAAATAGTTTTATTGTCAAAATTAATAAGTCGACAAGTCATTCTATTTTCGACTTTATTGAAACCAGAGTTCTATTTTCCCAGCCTTATAGAACCTCCTTTTAAATCCTGACGGTATAATAGCATGTTATTTAGTATTTACATCCTGTGGGCCTGTAACAATTACGCACAAGATCTAGATGTGGGCAGCGTAGGCGGTGATATGTGTATCCTACGAGCTTGCACAGATTAATAATATTTCAAATCAGATATGCATAAAACTATTTATGGTATCGATAAAGTATGTTGTAAAGCACTGGATTTGGTTATGGTCTAGGCACACGTCTAATAATATACACTTTTCGTTTACTTGTTTTTTTGTTTGCTTTTGGCACTGACATTCAGTTACTTATCATATTTATTTAATACCACCTTTTTTTTCTTCTTGTATTTTGACAACTTGACACAAATTTTGCGTATTTTGTGCTAAAGACAAAAGGTTAGGAAACGGTAGGAAAGGAATAAAACGGAATTTGGAAAAGTGAATACCACTTTATAGAAGATACATCTTAAATTAGGTAGGTACATCTTCTTCCTCTTTTTGGGAATGGCTCCTTGGTGATTTGCCAGTGTCAAGGTGTGTTGAATAAGACTCTGTTTTATATGAAGGTTTTTATTTAGAGACAAGGATACGGTGTACAGGAGGAAGTATGTTGTCTCAACAATCAATCTATTGCCTAATACAAACATAAACATTTAAGGTTAATACCGTACACCTTATAGTTATTTTGTTAGTAAGACTGATACATATATAATAGAACTCAGAGGGTTGAGGTAAATGGAAAAAAATCTGTAGGCTCTAAAATAGAGATGGGGGTCCCACAAGGATCTATTTTAGGTCCTTTTTTATTTTTAATTTATATAAATGACCTACCATACCTCATAAATGAAAAACATGGGATAGTATTATTTGCTGATGATACGTCTCTTATTTTTAATATGAAACGACAAAATACATGCCACGACGAAGTAAATAATGCTCTCTCAAAGATAGTACATTGGTTTAGTGTCAATAATCTTTTACTAAATAATAAAAAAACAAAATGTGTCAAATTCACATTGCCAAATGTAAGGCAATTTGAAACCAATGTGCTATTAAATAATGAACGTATGGAACTAGTGGATACAGCAGTATTCTTAGGTATAACATTAGATTCAAAACTTCAGTGGGGCCCTCATATTGCTAGGCTGGCCGACAGACTCAGTTCAGCAGCATACGCAGTTAGTAAAATTAGACAATATTCAGATGAAAGTACAGCACGTCTAGTGTATTTTAGTTACTTTCATAGTATAATGTCCTATGGCATTTTGCTATGGGGCAACGCTGCAGATATAAATAATATATTTGTGCTGCAGAAGCGAGCTGTTCGGGCAATCTACAAACTGGCCCCTAACACCTCACTTAGAGAAAAGTTTAAGGAAACAGGAATCTTAACTGTACCTTCTCAGTACGTCCTTTCAAATTTAATGTATGTTAAAAAAAATTTACACTTATTTAAGAAGAAAAGTGAGAACCATAATAGAAATACTCGAAATAAGCATAAACTTGATGTACCAGTGACTAGACTTAGTAAAGTAAAAAAATCGTTTAAGGGCCAATGTATACGCCTATACAATAGGATCCCAGAAAACGTTCAAAATTTTTCTAACAATAAGTAAGAAAGTAGCCAAAGAACGTTTGTGTGCAAAAGCTTACTATACAGTAAATGATTTTATGAATGACAGCACACCTTGGGAATAAGGTAGCCCTCTGCAAGGCTATATTTAAATACTATAAAATTACTGTACTTTTGTTATTTAGTTTTAGTTCTGACATTTGTAAATCTTAAAAAAGAGCAATTTTCCATCTTTTTGGTAAAAGATGGCCCCACGCGAGTTTCTTACGCCGGTTCTTCTCGCTGGGCTAGTTCCCGAACCGGTGGTAGGCATCAAATAGTCTCGACGTTCAGAAAACATTTTGTAAAAATTTATTCTGAATAAAATGTTTTGATTTTGATTTTGATTTTGATTGACAGATCTCAGGCATCACTGTTAAACGTAAATGCCAATGTATGATATTACATTGTTTTAAAACTAACTAACAACAGTATGCTATGTAACAGTATAATATTTTTTTACTGTTATTAACAGCCATTATTGTCCCACTGCTGGGCATAGGCCTCCCCTCTCGCTTTCTACAAGTCCCGATCATTCGTTATATCTGGCCACTGGGTCTAGCTCGTCACGACTCCTTTTCTTGGGCAGAACTACTTCATGGAACTGGTCCATGAAGTAGTTCTGCGAATGCCAATAACGACCAAATAAAAAGAGAAAATTAGTGTTCTGCACTCCCAGTGGAAAAAACATAAGTAAAACATACATGCACAAAACAATTAATGGTACATATCGATAAAAGAAATTATAAGTAAAAATATCCTTCCGATCTTAGATCAATATTTTTTTTTAATTTTTTGTCAAAATAATATATTTTTCTTTTTACCATGTCTTATATTTTTATCTTAAGAAAAACAAAAAAGCAATAAAATTTTTTTTATGTGGTTTTATGTATGTTGTGCGTAGACGTAGAGTCGTGCGCAGTTCTTATTCGATAAAGATCTGTCTGCACTTTTTTATTTCGAATGTACCTAATGAAATACGAAAGGAAATGTTGATCACAAATAACGTGTATACTACTGAGCATATAAAATATAATGAAATCTACTGTGATTACATTATATTTTTATCATCAAAATCATAATTCGTGTGGGTAGCTGATGCTAACTTGAATGGCGGCTTCAATTAATATTCTTGGAAAAAAGACCTAACTCGCGATCTGGGTGGCATTATAGCATACGAAACATACTCGTAACAATAAAACAAACAAAACAATAAGCTAATTTATATAACAAAACAAACATTAAACTAGTTACAATTGTCGCGTCTATAATTTAAACTCTGGACAAGTTGGTAGGTACAACACGCGGTCCACAAAGTCGATTATAAATTGCGAGAGGAATAGACGCCATTTTGTTTCTTGATATATTCGCCATGTTCTTTCTTGATAAAGAGTGACAAATTGCGCGGGATAATTAGTTTACGCGTCTTTTTTGAACATCGTTTGTTGACGTAAAAATAAAAGTAAATATATTTTTAATTCAACAATATACATTTGTTTTGGGAAAGAAAATAGACCTTCTATTATCTTAAACAAAGGGTCCTTTGTAGTTCATTATAACTTGAACATTTACCTTCATTCTTAAATTAAAATAATTAAATAATGTAGGTATTATTATGCAAAAATGTACTACTACCGTTGATAATCGTACTACGGCGAAGCCAAGCTGCCAAAATGTGTAATGCTTACACATTTTGGCAGTTTAGGTTCGTGGTAGCTATACTGATTTGAAGAGTACATATAAAAGTATTGTTGTACATAAAATATACTTTATAAGATCCGCCTGTCTTTGTGCAATCCAGCTTATCGAGTTTTCAATTTGTTTTATTTAAAACTAATGTTCTTCTACTTTGTCTATTATTTTATAAGAACTAATCTATTATTTATATTATGTAGTAAAAAAATACATTATCCATCTCGCAATTTGGTATGTTACTTACAATAAGTTAATAAAGTAGAGCTAGTTTCTGAACCACCGGTTCATGTAGGACAATTCTATGAGTGTTTTTAAATAGATTATGGAAATAAACAGTTTTGAATTGATTTTGATTAATAAAATATGTAACCGAACCCTTTTACCTATATTTTTAGTACATTTTTTATTTAATAGTGATAAGAAAATACGTTTTCTCTTTCTCCTTTACTTATTAATGCCTTCGTGCTCCAGTGCTATTGCAGGCTCTAGCCTGGTTCCCGACTCAGGGGTCGTGGGTTTAATTACCGCGTTGGAACAACTAAAATATTGTTTAGTTAGGACAATTCAGGATGACCACTCATTGTCTGAAAAGATAAATGATCTAGGCGTGCGGATGGGCATGTAAAACGGTCCTGTCTTATCTATCGCCAGTCGCGTTGAGTAACCGGGTTTTAAGAGTAAAAGAAGAGACGGTGTCCTTGTGTATTGCGCACACACTTGGCCACTATGCCTGGTATCATCGTGACAGGCCACGGACACCGAAAACTGTGTTGGAGCCATTTTTTTGTTCCACTTACTAATATTTGCTTCACGTATTTAGTAATCAAAGTACTCGTAGGTATGTATTACATACGTAAATGTTAAACGGAGTACCGAAATGCAAGTTAGCTCGTGTACGGTGCGCCTCTCACGGCGAAGTAACCTACTTCTAGTACAAGCCGATGCAAATAGTTTGCGACTTGTAGTGATGGGAAATAACACGTACCGATTACCGACAGGCGATACTAAACGATTCATTTTCGGATATTATGTAAATAGTTCAAAAATCTAAATTAACTTTTAATTCCGAGTGAAACTTAATGAGTAAAAAAGAATAAAGCGCTACCACAGCGCCGGTTTTTCTCTAACCCGACGAGAATAACCGGCGTAAGAAACTCACACGGAGCCTAGTTGTACTAAAATTTGCATTCTGCCAGAATAATTAATACATAATATAATTGTCGTTACCATCGGTTAGGAAAATCTGTTCTAAATGCGAGAATAATAATGAATATTATGATAGCAGATTTTGTTAATAAGGTCTTAGAATTATAAAGTTTTGATGCAGTCTCGATGTAATAATGTAAAAACAGCATAATGGTAAACCTGAAACACTAATTATAATAATACGCCAAAGTTAAATACGAGATTTGGGATTCTATAATAGTATGTTATTCAGATCTATTTTGTGAAACTTACAGAACTGTAGGTACTAAATAATACCAATATCGTCTCCGTGGTCTATAAGTGGTTCCTGGGTTCGATTCCCGCGTTGGAACAACAAAAAATGTTTTTTTCAAGTTTGGTTAGGACAAAGCAGACTGATTACCTGATTGTCTGAAAAGACAGATGATCCAAGCAAGATGGGCATGCAAGAAGTCGGTCCTGCGCCTGATTTCTCGCCAGTCGTGTCGGTTTACCGTCCCACTGGGTTATGAGAATAAAAGGAAGAGAGAGTGCTTCTGTGTATTGCCCACACACTTGGGCACTATAAAATAATTCCTGCGTAGCTGGCCTGGTTTCAATGAAATCGGCTACCGACACCGAAATCGGTGAGGGGAGCTATTATTATTATTAAATAATACCAAATGTCTCGTGAACACTTATCTGTTTTCTTCAAGACTGATACAAATATATCCGAATATCACGCCGGGATTCGCACCTGTCCCCTCACTAGGGTGCTGCCTAAGGGATATTATGTGTATTAGGTGATTGGTGGGTTGAATATTCGAACTGATTTACGAGTTTACGTTAGCGTTATATAGAGAAGCTTACAGATACTAGAGTTTGTAAGATGGGTATTAGAAAAAGGCTAGAGTATTGAAGTAAAGCTTACACGTATGATTGGTAATGATTTCAATCATGCCGTACAGTCGACAGAAAAGATCTTCATATCGTGTTATTTGTAATGAAAACTTCTTTAGTTGCGTTGGACATTTTTTTTGGTGAAAGATGTCATGTCGTCATTGTCATTGAACGGTTCTCATTAGCTATAAGTAATATAGGCATGAGCTAAGTGTACAATTATAAGTATTACATAATACGTGAACTTTTTTGGTCAACAAAAAGCGTGAAATTTATCGTCACTGCACGCGTCCAATGAGTTATTTGAGTTGCTCAGTTTTGACCTTTATCGACTTTACCCAGATACTGCCACTTTTTTTAATAATATGACATAATACCTATTCTAAAAGTTTGCTTTTTCCCTATCAATACCGAAAATTTTCGTCATCTAAATCCTAGTCATTCAAAGTCAAAATCATTTTTTTTTATTCAGAATAACTTTTACAAAAATGATTTCTGAACGTTGTTTCTATATGATGCCTACCACCTATTCTGGAACTAGTTCAGCGAGAAGAACCGGCGTAAGAAAAAAATAAACTCTTAAAATAATATAATCTAAGGTAAAAATATAAAAATATGCTTACTTATAGTCAATACTACAATAAAATAAAAAGTACATTATTATGCAATGAAAAAAAAAGCGTTGCAGCGTTGCTGACTTGGCTAAAGGCTTATTACTAGTAATATACTAAAATACTAATATCCAAAATGGCGGCTTGTAATGGGTCTCCAATATCGGTTACCATTAGACAAATACTTTGCTCCTCACTAGTCCATATAAAAATAAAAGAAAGTTTTTCATTAAATTATCTCAAAACTCGAGTTGTTTCCGACTGTCCAGTGTGGATAAGTTGAAAAACCACGTGTGCTACTATTGACTCCCGAGTAACGACTTAGTGGCGAGAAAGTCGGAACTAATAATTGCAAACTGATGTACAGCTTAAGCGGTTTACTTGTGGAGTTTTGTTTAGTGTATTCTGTATTCATCTGTCGCTTTTCTATGAGAACATCAGGATAATGAATACTAATTGCATGTATTAAGTCCTTACATAACATGAAATTTGCGTTTTGTATGGGAGGAACCAAAAACGCACCGTGTTTTCTGGTGCCACGGTGGAACTCGTACTCGTAAATAATGCGATATTTTAAGTTTTCCATTTTGTAAAATGAAAAAAAAAAAAAAAAAAAAAAACAAATGAATTACGGTTTTCAAAACACACAATATGCATGAGTAAATAGCTGTTTAAATTTGAATTTGGAATTCCTAACCAAAGGATATATTTAAGATCAAAGTGGGCAGTACGACAAAACGCCAATTTCATATGTAAGGACCTAATATGTCGGAGTGTAAAATAATTTTAACAAAATCAACAAATAAATGTCATTGTAATAATTTAGATTGTCATTTGATTCGTCATAATGACGCGTACTAATGATCCCATCTGCAGTACCCACCTGGCACAAGCCATCTACAATAGCAACAACTTGTATGTTCAACTTTATAAAAAGGGCTGATTCACTATCGACAGATCAGAAGTTGTCTAATTCTGGACACAGCAAGACCTTCCTCACCTGGACCTGACAAACTCCATTTCCTCATGTATACTCATTAGGAGCCTTTCAAACTGATTTAATTTTGATTCAGATATCGAATGTGTAATAATAGGAAGAGGCGTAGAACAGCCTCCCTGGGGCCTTAGTCTCCAAACTGATTTGATTTTGATTCAGATACGATCATGCCGCGTACTTCCTAATAAATTGACGTTTGTTTATTTTGATTCTCAGTCGATTGATATGGTCGGGAGTACAAAAAGTTACGATCTAACTACATATTGTCTTTACTCTGATTAGTTTCAAAGTAATCCACCAAATAAAATACCAAAAGCCGTTGAGATCAAATTTATTCGATTCTCGATTGTGTCGGGAGTAAGCCAATATCTGCACCATTAGAAGACGGATGCGTATTTTATTTGATATTATCGATATTATGTAACAATATTATTATAAGATTATTATATTATATTGTTATTGCTTTTGTCTAAAAACTAATGAAAAACTGCAAAATATTTTATTATTATGGACATAAGTTTGCACCATGAGCGTTGCTGGAGAGTTTACAGAGCAAGTTAAAATTTTATAGCTGAAGTTTCGTATTATCTAAATAAGTTTTGCGCTTTCTTCGAGAAATATTGAACATAAAGTAACTATACATTTGCACTTTTTGCGTGCAAACTAAGGTAGATTAAGGCCCGTATTAATGAAACAACGCCTCCGTAGTTTAGGAGGTCGTATGTTCATTTCCCGCGTTAGAACAACAAAAAAAATATGTTTACATGTTTGGTTACCTGATTGTCGAACACGAAAGATGATCCATGCGTCAGATAGGCATGTAAAAAGTCCGTCCTGCTCCTCCCGCTAGTCGGTTATCCGTCTCAGTGGGCTACGACGGTAAAGGAAGAGAGAGTGCTTCTGTGATTGCGCACACAATTGGACACTATAAAAATAAATTCTGCGTAGCTGGTCCGGTTAGGAATCGCATGGCCGACTTTTACATGCCCATCCGAAGCATCGCCATTCTTTTCAGACAGTCAAATGATCAGCCTGTTTTGTCATCAGACTTCTGAAAACACACATTTTCGTTCAACCTATTGAACGTGATACAACTGGGTAAACTAATTTACTAGGTAAGATAAGGTAGGAAAAAGGATTGAAAACTTAGGCCTCAATTTAAGACATGAATCTATGAATGTGATGTCACAAAAAAATTTACCCAGAAAATTTAGTTCAAACAGTCACTTAAACATTTTAGGATATGTAGTAACGTATTGAGTACGAGTACATTGATTCTAGAGACGGATTTAAAGATTTATCTAAAGATAATGTACTTAATACTTTACGACGTATATTATTATGTTTATTAAGTGACAGTCGGAACAAAATTTTCTTAAAATAATAATTTTGCTACATATCACCTTCATCGATTCATGTCTTCAATTGTTCCTGCTAACACTACAATGCTGGTTTTCCTTCTGAGGAGTTCCTTCCACGGAATAAATAGGCAAACAGAATTATGAATATCTCCGGAATTTAATCAAACAGATACTCTTTCCTCCTCGATAACAAACGCAATCACCTCGCCGCGGTATTGCAGACCTCCGTTGTAAAGTAATTTTATTTTCTCTTCTTGTAAATAAACAGCTTTTCAATCTCAAAAAAATGCTTAGATGTATTTTCTCGTTTAATATAAAAAACTGTTGTGACTCGTCAATCAATATTTTGTACAGTAAAATAATATTTTATTTGATTGTACAATTTAACACCTAATCTTAAATATGTATAAAAATGAATCGCTATTCGTTAGTCTCGCTAAAACTCGAGAACAGCTTAACCGATTTGGCTATTTTTGGTCTTGAAATATTCGTAGAAGTCCAGGGAATGTTTAAACGGTTTTTTTTTATGATCAACGAAGTGGGCACGGATCAGCTAGTAATATTATAAATGTGATTGTCTGTTAAGCTTTCACGCGACAACTTCATAACTCATCATCTTATTTATTAGAAGTAACAAATTATGATATCTATAGTCTCGAAGCGGGCGAAAGCTAGTAATAGAAAATATATTTTATGTCATCAATATTCACTGAATTGTTTAAAAATATCACAATATCTATCTACTATTTACCTCACCTCCTGATACTAAGCCAGGTGTAATTACGCTTATATGCTAACTAATTTTATCTGTCACTATGGTAAATAGTAAAATATCCAATGTCCTTATCCTAAAATGTATCAAAATTGACCATCACAAAACACGGGTTCTCTACAAACATTTTTACCAACAAAACCTTAATTACGCGTTCCCCCATTTGAGGTGTTTAATATCTTTATAATATATTTTAAGGGATGACAGTTCATTTTCGCCTAACCGAGTCCAGTGGGAACCCTCGTTTATCACCTGGAGAATAATTAAGCGTTTTCATATTGTAATATACTTTATCACTTTTGTACTTTGTATGGAAAATCAATGTTGCTGAATAATATAGTTTTGTAGGCAATTAGTATGGAGAAGAATACAAAGTGAACTTAGTAAGTGAACTCTTTACTACGGCGAAGCCAAAACTAAGAGCGATGTTCTTAACGGTCGTATGTATGTGAGTATGTTTGTTTCATCGTAGGGCCTAAACTACTCATCCGACTTTAATGTCAGAGGTTTGATAGATTCGTATTAATAGCAGCTCGGGCAATTCTCGGCAAAATTATTCTAATCAGGAACCTAATTCAAGATGGCTTCGCTAAATGACGAGCGAATTCGTAAGTAATTTAGCGAAGCTTATGTTAGATTCCGTACAAATGTCTTTTCGAACTTCGTAAGCGATAAATAGCGATGGTATCTTGAATCAGGGGCCTTACTCTCCAAACTGATTTCAGTTTGATTCAGATACGATCATGCCGCGTACTTCCTAATAAATTGACATTTGTTTATTTTGATTCGTAGTCGATTGATATGGTCGGGAGTGCAAAAAGTTACGATTTAACAATTTTCTTTATCCTGTTCAGTTTCAAAGTAATTCACCAAATAAAATACGAAAAACCACTGATATCGAACGGATTCGGTTCTCGATTGTGTCGGGAGTAGGCCCGCTGGGCCGCTCGTGAATGTATGATATTATGGAGCGCCTACGAGCGGGACAGGCTGACGATCGAATCCAAGTTCGAGTAATGAGAATCGGAACGCTACTTTACTACTGAACCCGCTTTAATAAATAAAATGACCATAATATTTAAAGACTTCAAATAGAACATTAATTGTAACTCCATAATGCTTTTTAGTTTTTGAATTAGGTCTTTTTAAACGTAGTTTATTTTTTAGTGTCTCTAAGTGGAAGTAAAAGATAAATCCGTTTGGTAGCTATGAATTATAATGCTACAGACAGACTGGCAGACCATATTTATAATTTCCACCTCATTTTTGTGTCGAGAGTCAATTATAAATGCCAAAGTGAAAACTCCCAAATAAACTGTACTGAGACTACTTATATACTAAATCATCAATGTAAAAAAAATATCTTCAATCAGGTATCACCTTTAGAATTTGGTGAAATATGTTCATAAAATAAAAAGTACAAGCAATGTAAAATTTTTGGGACCAAATGTAAACTATTCCCTGTCAAATAAAAAAAGAATCACGAAAATCGGATCATTAACCTCAGAGTAATCGGTGTACATACATAAAAAACCGGCCGAATTGAGAACCTACTCCTTTTTTGGAAGTAGGTTAAAAATAAGTAGGTATATTTGTGTTCTGCCTCCTTTGGCATCTTTGCGCCCAAGGAGACGCAACCCTTCGGCAACTACTTCGGAACTCCCGTTGTAAACACATATAAATATTATTATGTAATGTACTAATATTTTTAAGCGAAACAGTTTGTTTGTGTGTTTACATTCGATTTTAAAAATTCTTTATTTTGTTGGATAGTCCATATATGGAGGAAGGCTTAATGCTATATAACATTACGCTTCATCCAATAGGAGCGAAGCGTCAGTCAGAAATGTTGCAAAAACGGGGAAAATTATTCACATTTGGGGATATTTGTTGCGTGCGCTGCATAAACGGTATAAGTCACTCACAAACCACGCGAACGAAGTCGCGGGCACAGCTAGTATTACATATTATTTGAGACACGTACAGCGGTATGTCACGTGGATTTGTATTTTTGATTTGTTATCCGGGTGCCACTGTTATTGATGTTTCGGGATCCTATCTCAGGTACAGATAGCGGGGCAATTTATAAGGGGACTCCCCTAAGTGCTTGCCTCATGGGTGCTTGCACACAAAACTGTAAAAGCCAAACTCACATGACGGAACGCGAATTTTTGCGAAAATCATTATTTCGGTTTATCTTTAATATTTAACGCCTCAGTGGCCTAGAGGTTTAGAGCCTAGCTCTCGACTCGGAGATCTGGGGTCGATTCCCGCGTTGGAACAACAAATGTTGTTTTCAAGTTTGTTTAGAACAATGCAGGCTGATCACCTGATTGTCTGATAAGAAAGATGATACATGCGTCGGATGGGCATGTAAAAAGTCGTTCCTGCGTCTGATCTCCCGCTAGTCGTGTCGGTTATCCATCTCGCTGGGCTACAAGAGTGAAAAACTCTTCTGTGTATTGCGCACACTCTTGGGCACTATAAAATAAATCCTGCGTAGCTGGCCTGGTTTCAATTAACGTGATTTATATGAGGTGCCAAAACATAGAATGCTCTACGCTTTCTTCTCTTCACACAATATTGGGCTCGATTTATGAACTATGAATCATTCAGATTAGAGTGTTCAAACAAACACGCTTTTTAACTTAATAACATTAGTATTGATGTTTTGTAACTTTTGGTTTAAAGAAAAATATTTTTATAAAGAATATGAGTATATATACGTATTTTTAATTTATATTTTCATTAGTGTATTTCTGCGAATTCGCAGCCCCGTGTGCAAGCCCCCGAGTGCGCGCTCAAAACGAAGTCACGCTACGCGAACGGGAAAAATCTCGTCACTTTACAAGATTAATTAATTTTATGGAACTTTATTGGATTTAACGTTAATTTAATAAGTTAAATGTGTAAGTGAAATTGGAGCTAATGTAATACATTTAACGTTTCCTAATTGTTTAATATTTAACGTTACTGAAATAGTTATTTTAGGGATCCTATTTTTATAATGGAATTGGGTTATTTCAAGGTATTAAACGTTTTCCTAGATTTTAGTACACATATATTATCTTTTACCTAATTTTACATTGTTCTAGAATTTATCCCTTGTATGTTTTATTTTTAATCACGGACGAAAACAGAGGGTATAAGTTGTGTTTGACTGTGGAATCGTAGTTACCAAATGGATGAAACTTAGCCATAACTCATCAATTTCAGCTCGCTCACTAGCTGATGAAAATTTTATTACAGACGAGGTTAATTCTATATTTTATTATTGTTGACTCATATTCTAAAATGTCATATTATGTTTTGGTCTATGTTATTATAATATGTTTTCTCATTGTGTAGTAAAATGTCCCTGTTGTTGCGAACGTTTTTTAACCACCGACGCAAAAACGACGAGGTGTTATGAGTTTGACGTGTCTATGTAAATGTGTATGTGTCTGTCTGTGGTATCGATGACCCGATATTAATGCGATTTTTGTTTGTTTGAAACGTTTATCAGACGAGTGTTCTTAGCTATGATTGGTGAAAATCGGTTCAGGACTTCGAGGTCATCAGGTCGTTTGTTAGGTATGATAGGAATGTCACACGCTAAGTGGAGGGCTTGTTTAAATTTAAATTTAGTTATTCACAGCTAAATATAATCTTCAAGTACGACTATTAATTATACCTAAATTATTTTTTTACTGCACTCCTGCACCCCTAGAGGAACGTGACGTAATCGCAGTTTCAACCCTCCTCGAGATAACAATGCAATCTGGATCACAGTTTAGATAGACCAACTATGCGTTTGATAAATTCAATAACATGATACTTATCTTCTGTCCATTTCTACTATGACACCACTACCAGACATAAGTCCTTTTTTTATGTCGCAAGGCAATGCATTTCGCATTACGCATCCCCTCGGGATCCCCGAGAGGTATGTGGGACTCCCGGCTCGCTACGGCCCGTTTACCCACCAAAATCATTTGCGGATTGCCATCAGAGTTACGTTACGTTGGGTGGAGTGCCCTGGATCTGTCAAAACGCAGGCCACCTCTCCTCCGACCGGCCGGTTCCCCTCTTTAGGGACAAATTAAGAGAGCGCTCCGGCAAAAAATATTTTATTTTATTTATTTATTTTATTTCGAATTTTATACATAATTTAGCATTTACTGCCTCTAACCCTATTGTAGTATTGTCACTAATTTATTTTACACCTTTTATAGACAACTTAAGGCAAATGAAAAAAACAAAATTATGAAGCTGAGAGGCGCTGAGGTTGAGACTTCACTCTTCTTACTTAAATTGTTTGTTTTATGAAAATATTTGTTTTCCACATGGAAACAGAAAAATATGAAATAAAACAGAAGTTCAAAATTATAACCAGGTATTATCGTAGGATTAAAAGGGGTCTAAAAAGGCTGAAAGAAGAAAATTCAGATAGAAATCGAAAATGCATAGGTACAAAAATGGTCAAGGTAGAGTCTTTTGATTGACGAGACAATTGTGTAATTTTAATTTTATTTAAGTTCGTATTTCAGATTTAATTTTTAGAAACAAACACAATTTCTTTAAGAATTTATAAATATAAAAAAAATTACAAAAAAAATACATTCCCAAAATAAAGAAAGGTAGTATAATCGTATCGCAAGCTTACAAGGTATATATTATACAGTGTGTAAAATTACTGTTCTTTTTACACACTGTATAATATCTGTCCCTTCCTTTCTCTCTGATAAATGTTCCAACAATCAGCGTTCAAAATTGGTTGTTAATTTTAATGTCATGTTAGTTGATTCATTTGAATAGCATCCCAGAAGACGGCTGTAAATCTAGGTTTTTACAAAACATGATTTTTGATTTATTATTGTTAAAGGAAAATATTAAACATTGTTCTGAAGGTGAACTTGATTAAACACGTTCACGAAGATTTTATATTATGTAAAAAATATACTTAACACAAAAATATACACTTTATTTCTTTAACAAAAAATGTACAAAAGTTTTTCGTACGCTTCGTTTAAAATACATCGTCGCTCACAAAAAAGATGGACATGACAGTTATCATATTTGTTCCACCGTAGCGTCTAAAGTTCTAAACTATTGAACCGATTATGAAAAGATGTCTCAGTATAATCGTTATAATAGCCCCAGTGACATATACTATACAACGTGTAAAATAAACCAGTGAAAATATTTAAAGCATATCCTTAGCCTATGTGCCCCTTGGCCCCCTTGTGTGTTGTCTTGAGTTACTTTTGTTTACGCATGCCACAGAAGCCGTGAAGTCAGAGTGGAGTACAATCGGTTATCTATTTTTCTGATTGGACTACTCCAATCAGAAAATGGCTAGAAATCAAAATGGCTATAAACTTTTTACGGCAGAAAAACTAAGTAGCGTGACTTGGCACTTTTTACAAGTTATATTTTTGATGGGATCTATTTTTCTGATTGGAGAGCTAAATCAAAATGGCTATGAACTGGCCAATGATATTACACGTATAGCATCGCCATACAGGTTGTAATTCAAATATTGTTTGCAATATTTCAGATTCGGTTTTACCCAAAATCTTTTGCTCGCAAATGTTTGCACTCTATAAAAACAAAACTGAATTAGAGTCAATAAATTTTTGTCGCACATTCCTGTTATAGGTTGCATAATTTACGTAGTTTTATAAAACATGGTGGTTAATATTCGTTTATTTCTAGAAGTTATTATACAATCTCTAAATTCTTCTCTGGCACCGAGTGGAGTAGCTTGTTCACTTGCACGACGAGAGGAGTGATGATCTCTCTGATAATGGGGTCCCCGATCTCCTCAGCGATTTCTTTCCAGTTCGTGTCGAACACTTGCTTCGCCAGCTTAGCTGTAATACAGGTATGAAATAATGTAAGAGTACAGGTATAAAAGATTAAAAAATTAAGGTATGAAACAGTACAGGTACGAAAACAGGTATGAAATAATTCAAGTATCAAAGAGTACAGGTATAAAAATCAGGTATGAAAGAATACAGGAATGTATACGACATCATGGCATAAATCATCATTTTAATCAGCCACTAATTTAGCCAGTAAATGCTTTCGTGGTCTAGACTAAGCTCAGTTCAAGTAGTGGGTTCCTATGTTGGAACAACAAAAAATGATTATGTGTTTTCAAGTCTGGGGCCTCACTGTCCAAACTGATTCGATTTGGATTCAGATTCGAATGTGCCCCGTACTTCCCAATAAATTGACGTTTGTTAATTTTGTTCCTCAGTCGATTGATTTGGTCGGGAGTACAAAAAGTAACGATCTAACGATTTTCTTTATCCTGGTTAGTTTCTAAGTAATCCATGAAATAAAGTACCAAAAGCCGCTGAGATCGAACTGATTCGATACTCGATTGTGTCGGGAGTAAGCCTGCTGGTTAGCATTGTCAGACTTACGCATCGGATGGGTAAGTAAAAAGTCGGTTCCGCGCTTAAGAGCTTACAGAGACGCATTTCGCCAGGGGCGTCGATGCCGCCGACTGTTACGAAAGTAAAGCAATATAGAGCTTGTAATATTAATGAGTGATAATGCTTTAGGGCGTGTATGGGTATATAGTTTGCTGTGCAAGTGCCAACGTTCAAAAAGGTACTTTATTTAAATTATTGCATAGGCAAATTTAAGATGTTGGGGCATTTCTTCGAAACACGAAAGTCCGTAAAGCCGTAATCAACAAAATGTTCATAATCTATAAATAAATAAAAAAGTCAAAAGTAAGTATTTCAGTTCTGGCTAACTCTACATAGTTAGCTAGCACATACACACACTAAATTATTATCACTCATTTTTTACACCTTGCAGAGTACTCTTGTATTGCGCACACACTTAGGCATTCCTGCATTCGAAAAGAGGTATTACTACTACTAGTACTCACCACTAGTCTCGTCTCCCCCCAAAAGGTTCTCTAAGTCAAAATCTACTTTCTCTACCACACTGTACTTGTAATCGAAGGACGAGACTTTCCAGTGCTTCTGTCCATCTCCTCCTTTCTCATGTTTGATCTTGTATGTCACGGTAAACTGTACTTTGTCTGTAAGTGAAGTAAAGTTTTACACAAAAGTAAAAACGATTTACGGGCGATTAACGATTAACTCTTGAAATTGTTTTTGTAATTATTTGTATAATGTGTAGTGTAGTTCTGTTAACGAGTTGTAAATAAATGTTTTTATTATTATTAAATTAATTCCGGAATTTAATGGCTAATCTTGAATACGACACTAGCGCCAAATTGGTTTAAAACAGAGTGTCGATATTATGGAAGTATTCAAGTTCAATATAATCGGTATTGTTTTTAAGAGTAGCAAATGACATGACAGCAAAATAACATTGAAATGACCAATCAAGTTTCAAGAAATAGACTTCACGTGTAGGTTGTGTGCTACCGCTGTCTCTCTCGGATGGATCGCGCTCTCGCTTGCACGTCCAGATACGGCGGAACGTGACAATGTGTCATTATTTTGCGTGACGTCAAAACTAAATAATATAGAGATGTTCAGAAAGTTGTATAATTAATATGTAAACACATTTTAATTTCGAATGAATCTTTTTTGTATGTGTGATACATACTAAGGCATAAAAAACGCAGGGGCAAACCGCATTAGTACGGAAAAACGGTCGAAGAAAAAATTAACAAACGTTCTTAGTTTGAAATGAAAAATAATAAACTTCGACCTTTTCCGTTCTGTTTGATGTGAGACATTAATTAATTATATTTTGATATAAGTTGTGGTTGTAAGTTCTTAAAGGATAAAAAAACTCACTAGTTTTTATTTCACAGCGTCCGTTGCCGCGCAATTTCAAAATTAGAATATTGCCGTCTAAATCGTAATGGCCAACTGCTCTCATCGGCATCTCAGCCTCTAACTTGAATGTATTTGCTTTTACATCACGTCTGAAAAAAATAATAATTAAGATAAGCCTTTTTTTTTTACATTTTGTTTTTGGTAAATAAAAAGTAAATATGTTAACAAACAATCACTTCCTTATTGCCTTGAACAAATGTGAAAAAATGGTTAAGGTCTATTGTTAATGAGGGAATTATAATTATGATAATACTAATATTTTCGTCGTATGGTCATGGCTTTCGACTCCGGAGGTCGTGGTTTCGATTCCGGTTTAGAAACAAAAAAATCTATTCAAATCTTGTCACACCAGCATTACAATGCAGGCTGATCAGGTGATCAGTCCTAACAAGAAAGATGATACATGTCTGACAAGAAAGATGATACATGTCTCGGATGGGCATGTAAAAAGTAGGTCCTGTTCCTTATCTCTCGCCGGTCATGTAGTCCCACAGGTTTACAAGCGTTAAAGACGAGATAGTACTCTACATTGCGCACACACTTGGGCTCTACATATCTCACATGCTGTTCTAGTTTCGATGAAAACGACCATTAGTTATTGTACCAATCGAACCCACGATGGGGGGCCGTTAAGAATTTATTAAGACTACTCACTCGACATTCAGCACCTTAATATCCTTAACACCAGTAACCGAAAGGTCAGAGTATTTGACAACCAGGTTGCCACTCTCAAACTTGCCGCTCTTGATGTACAGCGGGTCCCAAGATTGTATGTCCAGCTCCGGTATACCTGCAGCTATGATGGGTATTACGGCTTGGGTGCTGGAGATCAGACAGGGCTTGTCGTCCCATCTGCACGGTTTTATGTAGGTTGCTGAAAAAAGAGAGAAAGACAGCTGTAATTAGAGGCGCCTGATTTTTAACCGACTTCCAAAAAAAGGAGGAGCCTCTCAATTTCTGCCTGTTTCTTTATGTATGTACACCGATTACTCTGAGGTTAATGATCCGATTTTCGTGATTCTTTTTTTATTCGACGCAGAATCGCTGCTATTTGGTCCCATAAAATTTTTATATATTTCGACCTTGTAGTTTTTTTTTATGAACATAATCAAAATTTTTTACGAATCAAAATTATCCGTACTTTTTTTTTGTCGATGATGTATGTAGTTTCAGTGCGGCTAATTTGGGAGTTTTTCACTTACGCATTTATAATTATTAACTCTCGACACAAAAAGGAGGTGGAAATTATAAATATGGTGGCTGTCAGTCTGTCGGTAACATCATAGCTACAAAAGGATTTATCTTTTACTTTGATTTAGACACTAAAAAGTAAAAAAAGCAAATACGTTTAAAAACCGACTTCAACAACTAAAAAGCATAAAATAATAATTTTATACTGTAGATACAATTAATGTTCTTTTTGGAGTCGGCGTCAGCTAAAAGAATAACGTCGTAAATTTTAAATTTAATCTTTTTAAATAGTAAAATCAGAATCATTGGTTATTAAATATATATTATATACTTTGTAATTTATGTAAAATATATTACGTTTACGTCATGTAAATTATATTATATTCATTTTATTTCTGGTAAATAGTTCTTCAAACGTTAATATTAGTGTAATAATAGTTGTAGATATTTTAATAATTAATATAAATTTGGTTGAATATTATACGTGCCAATTATTATAATTATGCTTATATGTATACTATAGTAAGTAGGTAAGTAAGACTATTAGTAATCTCATATTCATTTAAAGATTGATTTGTATACTCCATAAACGTAAATAAATAGACAACACTATAATCCTCCGTGGTCTAGTGGTTTTGGGCTTCGCTTTCGACCCGGAGTGGGTTCGATTCCTGCGTTGGATCAACAAAAACTGTTGTTTTCAAGTTTGGTTAGGACATTGCAGGCTGATCGCCTGATTATCTGACAAGAAAGATGATCCATGCGTCGGATGGGCATGTAAAAAGTCGGTCCTGCGCCTGTTATCTCGCCAGTTGTGTCGGTTTACCGTCCCACTGGGTTATGAGAGTAAAAGGAAGACATAGTGTCTTTGTGTATTGCGCACACACTTGGGCACTATAAAATAACTCCTGCGTAGCTGGCCTGATTTCAATGAAATCGGCTACCAACACTGAAATCGGTGAGGGGAGCTTATTATAATGATGTCAGGGAGAAACTGCTATGAGCGCATAGTTTAGTTATTATTGGTATTTATTCTATTGTATTTCTGCAAATAACAATTTCCATATATTATATTTCTATGTACCTACCTACCAATTTAATGTCACTTAATTAGATGCCCCACCTGGATCAAGTAACTTTGGTTTAAATTTACCTCCAGAATAGGAGCTAAGTGTATTAATTTAACCCAGACTGGCGCAAGTCCACATTTATGATGAATTAAAATTATACATCCATTTTGTAGACTTCAATATTTTGTGTTACGGTCCTTGAACAGTCATATTGAATGTAGTAGGATTGCAATTTCGACAGTCACTATAGCGTTATCGTACAATAAAGCGAATATTCTTTCATTCATTAATTCTTGATCTAAAACCTCCCACCACCGTTCATATTACAATTTTCATCCCAAATCTAAACCATCCATCTTCGTTATCGCCGGCAAAAAAGTTGTAATGTTCACATTTAGGAGTATCTCCCCAATATTTCATTTATATCTCCCCTGATTAATTTGATACCATAAAAGTTTTTGGGAATTAATAAAATACAAGATCGTGTTTTCTAAGAAATGAGGAAACCAGTAAACGAGCTGAAGTATAGGCAAATGGTATGTGATTATCATTTAGACATGGGCGCCGCGCTGCACCGCACCGATTTTGGCCGGTGCCGCCGCCGCCGAGTATCCAACTCGGCGCACTGACGGGTTCTAGTGGCGTTTTTTTTCTAGGAAAATGGTGACAGTTTCTACTACATTTCGCCAAATTACTGTGTACGCTCACATACGCGTCGAAGATCTATGTTCTAAGATTTGTATGGATTTTGCGCCGCAGTAACTGCTGACGATGATCGTTTGGACGCCGACGCGCCGTTGCCGCGCCGACAGTGTAATGTCGGCGCGCCGCCGTCGAAAAATTGTGCTCGGCGTCCATGTCTTTTAACGTCACAAATAGACATACCGGAGTTGTGTGCTACGACTGGACTCCTTGGAGAGTTGAGGCACACAGGTTTTAAATATTTATATAGAGAACAAAATATTTGTATACCTTGGGGCTATTAGGTACCAAATATTGTATGTAACCACATATTGTTCTACAATTTATTTAACTATTACACGTCTAAAAGTTTGAAAGTTCAGTAAACCTATTGTGTTTTGCTTGACTTGCACTGACTGACTAAAATCGTGTCCGACGAAAAGGTAATTTTATTGATTACTAGTGTTGTTTTTAATTCACATTTTATTCCTGCACAGTAATGTTTCGATTTAAAATAAACAAAAAAATTATATTCACATTTGGGGAATTTCATTGCGTGCGCTGCATTAACGGCAGGGCGTGTTTCACCAAGCAATGTTAAAGTTAATCCTTCGTTAAATATCATGTTATCCCTCTCGTATTTCCTGTCAATGAATGAGAAGGCATGGTATTTTAACATGGCGTTAACTTTAACATTGCTTGGTAAAACACGCCCTTAGTCACTCAAAAACCACGCGAACGAAGTCGCGGGGGATCGTACTGGCTTCCGTCGCGCGCGCACGTCGATCCCGCGTTCGTCCGTCTCGATCGTGACGCGTCCGTGCCGACCACCCTTGGAGCAGTTCCGGTACCTCCTGATGGCGCCATCAGGAGGTACCGGAACTGCTCCATCCCTCCTCCGTCCGGCAATCCGTGCTTGGTTCATTCGAACCGAGCGCGGATTGCCGCCTTGCCGGGGAGACGAACTGCCCTCCCGCCCCGCTACATCAACGTAGCGTTGTGGTCACGGGAGGCCAGCTCCACCTAGCGTCTTCGCCTGGTGCCACACCGCCGTGCCGTCGCCACGACCACGGCCTGTCGTGTCCCGTGGCCGCCCTGCTGCCACCTGCGACACCACCCGCCTGTACCGTGCCTAGCTGAAATGGAGTGGACACCGTTCGCGCCGGGCCCCCGTCGGCATTCTCGTGGGGGGGTTGTGGTAGCCCCCCACCCCAATGTCCGGCCGAGACCTGCGACGCGTCCCGGAACCCGCCCATCCAGCCGAGAAGTGCACGGACTCGCCGCAACGCACACAGCGCTGCCCCGTGGCTTGCGCCTCACCGCAGCCACTCACCACCGCCCTCAGGCACCCCGCCTGAGCCCGCCCAACACTCGGTAGACCCACCTACCGTTCCAGCCGCCGAGGAACAATTTCCCGGCCACCGGTGAGCGCCCTGCCGCCGCCGTCAACACCGCAGACCACCCGGCCTGCACTGCTGCACACCGCAGCCCACCACCACCTCACCACCACCAGTGCCAACACGGCACCACCGCTGCTGCCCGGCTCCGCTTCGC
The DNA here is from genome assembly GCA_905187575.2 of Celastrina argiolus. NCBI lineage: Eukaryota > Metazoa > Arthropoda > Insecta > Lepidoptera > Lycaenidae > Celastrina > Celastrina argiolus. The sequence goes on from LR994589.1 coordinate 13,166,623, forward strand.
CGCTTGAGGCGGCCGAGCCCTCCACGTGCCCGCCTGACGTCAGGTGACTCGCCCTCGCTTGGGTTGAGCCGCGTCCGCCGGCCTCGCCGCGCCGTGCGAACTCGCCCCCCTGGGGAGGGGCTGATGCTTCCCGGCCCCGCCACGCTGGTGGACAACACTCCCCTGCCTGGGTTGACTCCCGGTCACGCCGCCGTGGACCCGCGAAGCCCCCTCGCCGCGTCGCGCAACGGTCCAGCAGCCTCGCCCGGACTAACATCCACACACCGCTCCTTTTGCTGCAGCGAAGGAGCCTTGCGACGGAGCCCCGCGCCTGCCTGTGGACATCCCTGCCACCAGAAGGTTCCCTGTAAGGGAAGGAACCTGGGAGATTGGCGGGGATCCTATGGCGGCCCCGGACGACGTCGCACCCCCCGTACGGTTGAGCGCCACCTGCCGCCCGCCGCCCGGCACCCGGGGAAAGCCGCCCGACGCGCGGGCGCGCACCCGGCGCTCCCTGCAACGCTCTCCGAGCGTTCACCATTTGGCATCCTTATGCCCCCTCCCCCCTTCATGGCTCCCGGAGCCCCCCCCCCACTCCCTGGATCGGCTGGGTCCGCGAGTCGGTTAAAGATCGACTCGTCAAAGTCTAGCCCTTCAGGCAGTCGCACATTAAATAAAATGTAATACAGAAGGTTTTTCCCTGCGCCCTGACGCGGGGGTTTTGCCTTCAAAAAAACGTCTTGTCGTGTCATTTATTTTGCCCCCACCTTGTTAGGGCTTTGGTCCGCGGGACGATGAGAGGCGTGGGAGGAGTGGAACCACACACGTTCCTCGGTCTCAGGACCGGGGCCTCACACGCCACTTGTCGTCTCGCCATTCAGGAATAAGCCTCTCAAGGCTTCTTTTCCCTTAGCGCCATGGTTTTCCCCTGCGTTCTGCCGCGGGGGGTTTTCCCTAGAAAAACATAAAATATAATACGGCTCGGTATCTTCAATACCGGGTCCTTCGACCCCACGTAGAGGGGCTCATTAGCCCCTGGTCGTGGTTCCCCCGCTCCCGGCCACTCGGGCCAGGTGAGCGCGTGAAAAGCATTAGGTAGGAAGTCGCGGGCACAGTTAGTTTTATTTTAAACGATTAATGCAAATTTCGTGTGAAAATCTTTATTTGAAATGACATACTCGTATTTTGTGTCGACACAACACATCAATTTTATTGTAATAAAATACATTATATTTAAATATTCATAATATTCACAATATTAAATGCTCTCAGTGGCCTTTGTCTCTTATATAAAAATATATAATTAAATGTTGCTGTCACAACATTTTATTTTTATTTTTATAGGCTGTGTGAGTAGGTAATAACAATAATCTACGCTTTATTAGGTATGTGTTGTTGTTTTTTTTTCAGGAATTTCTCAGCATTATTAAAAAAATATTCGTTTTTTGCTTGTTAATTTTTATGTCATGCAATGTTGCTAACAATAAACTATTATTTCTTCTTCTTACACAGTCAAATACAATAATAGAAAGAAAACAATTGTATAAACATTAAAAAAATCGAAACAAAATATAAAACATAAATAACATTCTGAATGATAACAAATATGCTAATAATTTAAAAAATTAAATTAAATTACAAAAAAAATATATATACGTTAAGGCAGTGCAATGCCCAACAAAAAAAAGGAAAGGGGAACCCTCAGGTTATGACTGCGTCTGTTGCCGCTATCCCTGGTCTTCAGTGATCCCCTAACCCCGTAATACGTGTATAATGTAGAAAATGAGCTTGTGTACGTAATAAATGGGTAATTAAAAGGAAAACAAATATAAAATACACTTCTCAAATTTATTTCTCCTTTGTCCTCAACACAATTCTAGTCTAGTACATTCCTCTTTTCATATTCAATCCGTCCTTCTCTGGAATGCCCTACCCCAGGGAATTAGAATGTCCCCATCTAAGAGTATTTTTAAAAGTAGAGTTTGCCAATTATACTTAAGTTTTTTGGTTGAATAAGGTTTATTACTACTTATATTTATATCTATTTATGCCTGTTAATTTGTTATAATGTGTATGGTATATAGTAATGGTATAACGTGTATTGTAATGTATATTATTATGTATAATAGATATGTATTACCTATAATATATGTGTATAATAATATATATTTATATATTATATTTATTTAACATTTTTGGTTTTGTATTCGATATCTGTAATTAAAAGAATTGCGCCTACTCACACTATCTCTTCATCACCTTAAGGTTAGCTGATAGAAAATGCCATAAGGCATTAAGCCCGCCTTTGTAACATGCATATATAGTGTTGTAAATAAAAAAAATATATACATTACCAGAGTAAGCCTCCAAGTTAGTAACACAGGACAACACTAAGCAAACGATACAGTATAATTTTATCATGTTTACAACCGTCTTCGACGTACCGACACTGTATAATGTGTTACTATATTGTTATTTCACTATATAAACCGTCCAATTCGTTTGAAATCCAGTTTTTGTAGATTTATGTCAAAGTGCATATGACGAGGGCCATTCGGCAATCTTCGTTTTTTACGATGATGATGTATGAAAAACGACGATTGCCGAAACACACGAGTTTGCCGAAACACACTAGAGCTATAGATCCTGACGGTACTGTAGTTTTGGATGTTTATTTTAAAGCTTATAGGGTTAAGGAGTAGGCGTACATAAAGGATAAAGATGGTTCCACACACATATAATTGAAGACATGAAAGGATGAAGGTGTTATGTCGCAAAATTCCGATTTCGAGAAAATTAAGTTCGAACTGTCACTTAACTATTTTAGGATATGTCGTGACGTATTAAGTACATTAATCTAAAGAAGCGTCTCTAGAATCAATGTACATACGTTACGACATTTTTCCTAATAATGTTTAAGTGCCAGTTTAAACGCAATTTTTTCGATAAAAAAATTTGTGTAGTGCAACCTTCATCCATTCATGTCTTCAATTATCATCATAATATATTTTTTAATTATTTACAATACTTAATGCATCTTGCTATCCCAGGCTTGCTGAGAATTCCATATATTGTATCCAAGCCAACTTCAGGTTTATGCAGATACCAGCTGTGCCGCGACTTCGTTCGTGTGGTTTTTGAGTGTCGTTTATGCAGCGCACGCAACGAAAGTCCCCAAATGTGAATCATCCCCTTTTTTGCAACAATTCTCACTGACGCTTCGCTCTTATTGGTCGCAGCGTAATATTATATAGCCTAAAGCCTTCCTCTATAAATGGACTATCTAACAAAAAAAAATTTAAAATCGGACCAGTAGTTCCTGGGATTTAGCGCGTTTAAGCAAACAAACTCTTCCGCCTTATAATATTAGTATATGTTCTTATCCGTAGGATGACGGAGAATGACGCCATATTAAATATCCCTCTCGTATTTCCTGTCAATGAATGAAATGGCATGGTATTTTAACATGGCGTTAACTTTAACATTGCTTGGTGCAACACGACCTTAGAATCTAAAGCTAAGGGCGTGTATACCAAGCAATGTTAATGTTAAAACCATGTTAAATATCATCTTATCCCTCTCGTATTTCCTGTCAATTAATGAGATGGCATAGTATTTTAACATGGCGTTACCTTTAACCTTTCTTGGTGAAACACGGCCTAAACCTTAATCTAAAGTTTAGATTAATGTTTTATATTGTACTAGCTGACCCGTGTCCACTTCGTTGAGACTTGAGCATACAAACCGTTTAAACCTTCTCGGGACTTCCACGAATATTTCGAGACCAAAAATAGCCGAATCGGTACAGCCGTTTTCTAGTGTTAGCGAGACTAACGAACAGCGATTCATTTTTATATATAAGAGATGAGCAGCATAAAGATTATTATTATTTTATTTATTTATCATATTATGTTATTTACTAACTTCATCTAGGTTTTCTAAAGTGACATTTATAGACCGGTTTCTCAGAGAAATAGCAGGCCAAGTTCACAATCTATCAAGGTCATTATACCCTGAGCACTATTATAGTGTTACGATATAAGTGTTAGTAATCAGAATAATATCCTTCCTAAAATAACATTGAACACCAAAGCTTCCGATAAACTCAACGACTGCAACGATTTTCTTACTGTTTTCACCAATGTATAGTGGTTCTTAAGTAAGGTAGTATGTTAATTGCATCTGGTAGGTACCGCTGCTGTCAGAGCGTTGAGATACGAACCGCTAGTAATAAAAAATCAGCGTTTCAAATATGTTTCCAACTCATGCTGAGTGGGCCCTAATTTGGTAATATTTCATGTTTTTTATAATCTGCTATTTTTATATTATTTTACCCAATAAATTTTAATTTCTTTTTTTTTTATACCTTAATATTCATATTATATATTACAAAAACATATTAAAATAAATATAAACTTAATCTATATATTTATAATCTTTATTTTTACGTTTTAAAAGAAAAAAATTAAAGTAGGTATGTAACATAAGTAAAGTTCTTCATTTTTAAAAGAGAAAAAAAAGGTTACTTTTGGTTGTCAAATAGGTTCTCTAGTGAGGTTGGGTTTGAGAATTCTTTATTAATACGGGCCTAAGTTTGCCAATCTTTCATTAAGATAGATTCCCATAGAGAACCATAGACAAAATCCACTTTTTTTGCGTATCTAAATAATAGACAACGTAAAAATGTCTCAATTTAAAATATTATGTATTATGGTCGAATAATGACCATAGCGACTAGAGATGAAACGGATAGTAGTTTGGCCGGATACCGGATACCGGATATTCGGCAAGCTACTAGGCCGGAGCGCCGGATATCCGGCTGCCGGATATTCGGCCCTTTTGATAATATATAATAATAAGTTTGATTTGAATATTGGCGCGTTGAACGAGATCGGAAATATTCAGGCGCATTCGCAGGGTCGCACGTAACCGGAGATCGGGTCGACTCGGGGGCGTTCGAGTGTTATCGCGTAAAATTTGGTTCATTACAATTTGCCACTTGTTAATTTTGAGTATTAAACTAATAATTAATAAAACAAACATTTTTGATGTGCGATTATAAAAATAAAGGGTGTCCACAACCTATTGGGAGTATAATTTGCCTTTATAAAATAATAAGATTTTTTAAAATTTTACTATCCGGTATCCGGCCGGATAGTGAAAACATGGCCGGATAGGCCGGATACCGGATAGTTACCGGATATCCGTTACATCTCTAATAGCGACCTTCTAGTACGTAAGTAATAATAATATCTATAGACGCTTCACACCACGTCAATCTAGCTCGATGCTAAGTATCCGAAGAACTTGTGTTACAGATACCAACCAACCAAGAAATATATTTAACACTTTTATACTATACACATCCATGACCCAGGAACACAGATAACTTTTTGTTCCTTCGGTGGGATTCAAACCCGCAAACGCCCGCTCGAGCACCATCGCGCTCAACCACTGCGCAACAGAGGTGGTGAAGTAATAAATCAATACATACAAAATATTTGCTGTTTAATGTCGTTGACCTAAAGTTTATTAGCTTTTTAACTCTGACGCTTCACAAAAAATCAAACTGGCTTTTCAAAAGTTCAAGTTTAAAAATAAAACATAATAAAAGAGAAAAAATATTTGCATACGTGAAGACTTTTTGTTTTGTAATTGGATCTTTGCAAAACAACTTCTACCTAAAACTCCATAAATAATAAAACCGGTCAAGTGCGAGTCGGACTCGCGCTCGCTGGGTTCTGTACAAAACGAGCAGAAAAATGACGATTGTTGCATGGTGACCCCTTAAATATTAGTTAACGGAATCAGGGGCCGTATTTATGATCTTTTACAATACCAGCCTGGTTCCAGGCAATTCAATAATACGGTCTTAAACTGCCTTGTTCTTTTTCATATTTCAACATGTTATTCTGAATGGATCCACCCTAGTTTGGTTGTCTGAAAGTGGAGTTCGAAAGCAAGTCAAGTGTCACGTGACCGCTGACTAGCTGTCATCATGCAGTTATTATTTGATCGTAATACGAAAATGCCAGGCAGCCATGTTGTAAGGCGTAAACTGGCTGGAATTAAGAGCTTGTAATAGGCCCCCAGGCGTTACTTTGCGAAAATCCATACGACAAAATTTAAATATTTATTTTATCCTTTTTTTAGTTGATCTGATAAAGCGGCAATAGCATATAGCATCATCTGTCAAAATTTCAACTGTCTAACTATGAAATAGGCTAACCCATGCCCACTTCGTTGAGCATAGAAACCGTTTAAACCTTCCCGGGACTTAAACGAATATTTCAAGACTAAAAATAGCCGAATCGGTTCAGCCGTTCTCGAGTTTTAGCGAGACTAACGAACAGCAATTAATTTTTATATAAAAGATAGAAGATAGATTTAATTATAGATAACTACTTACTGAGTTTTTGAGAGCAAAAGCTTTAAAAACAAAACAAAACGTAGATAGTGTAGGTTATTTTTCTAATGTGATTTTACCCCACATTTTGAGAAGCACAGTTGGTAATGGCTTGTTAGATAAGATTGACAGTAATTACAAATAGCGAAGGGAGAGAATTTTGGGGACGAAAACGCAAAATATCGTGCGTTTGGTGACGTTACTGTGGGGAGCGCTGATCAAAATTGTGTAAATTGGAACCTATAGCTCAGTTTTCAACAAAGATTTTTCTAAATTTTCCTTCTCTTTTTGTGAGAAGACTTGATAATAGCTCCCCTCACCGATTTCGATGTCGGTAGCCGATTTCATTGAAACCACTAACGCAGGAGTTATTTTATAGTGCCCAAGTGTGTGCGCAATTCACAAAGTCACTCTTACTTCCTTTTACTCCCATAGCCCAATACAGTAAACCAACACGACTGACGACAGAACAGGCGCAGGACCGACTTTTTACATGCCCATCCGACGTGGATCGTCTTGTCAGACAAACAGGTGATCGGCCTGCATTGTCCTAACCAAATTTGAAAACAAAATTTTTTGTTGTTTCAACGTGGGAATCGAACCCTCGTGGGTATGAACCACTAGACAACGAAGGCGAGAAGACTTGATGAAGATGAACCGAATGGCCGTCGGACGTCTAGAAGCAATTTCCACACAACTTGTATCGGATTATGCGTTTCTCCGCTCGCTGCCTCCAATGCTTCAATCAACTGCCCATGAATATTTATGGGAGAGGAAATTTCCAGATCGGCTCTGAAGATACTGGATCTTATGTACCGAGGAAAGTCTAGAATGTTGTAGGCTATAAGTATAGACTAAAGAAATAAGTTATTGATGTGACAGCTTCTTTAGCGTGCACTTTTTGAGATGCGTAAAAAATGTTAAACTCGCGCCAGGACACGTGACCTGATCGAAAATTCGTAAGAATAAGATAGAGTAGAGCGCCGACGTGGCGTAGGAGAAACACTAATGTCTTCCTCTCTTACAATGGCGCGACGAAAATATATGCCCGATTTTCTCTATCCTGGTTAGTTTCAAAGTAATCCACCAAATAAAATACCACAAGTTGTTGAGATCGAACTGATTCGATTCTCGATTGTGTCGGGAGTAAGCCTGTAGAGTCGACGCTCGCTCAATATTATGTTGTCTGGAAAAGATTGCTGTAAGCAGTAAGACCGCGATTTTCTACGATTACTTATTGCTGTCTTTCATTATTGTATGTGATCTCGCAAACAAAGAATTTTATATCTAATAAGCATAATTATAATTTGTGAGGTGCGAATTATGATAAATATGCATATTATAACATGCTATGGGGAAAACACAAAAAAGCATTACGCTTTGATCCTGTGCAATGTAAGTCATAATAATATCTATGGACGCTTCACACCACGTCAATTTAGCCCCGTGCTAAGTATCCGAAGAACTTGTGTTACAGGTACCTGACAATGGAAATATATTTAATACTTTTATATCATACACAAATTTAATAGACATCCATGACCCAGGAACATTGATAACTTTTTGCTACCTCGGCGAGATTCGAAACCGCGACGCTCAAGCACCAATTTGTTATTTTGTATTTGCGATTTGGTATGTCATTTAGCGTACCTTATTTCAAATCCCATACATTTTGTTATCGAACTTTGTACGCGATAATTAGCGATGGCATCTTGAATCAGCCCCCTATTGTACAAGTCTGTACAGTCGCAGTATTTTATATTGCGAAATCCTAAAAAAAAACACACAAAGAATTTCAAACAAACAATATGCCACCGGCCACCGACAGCAAATATTTATTGCCATAGATTTATTGGAGTTGAAATAAATATTTTTCGTGATTCAGGAAACAATAGAAGGAAAACACGGAACTTGTCAGGGTGCAAACTGCATAGTTCTCCGCGGCAACTTGCTGCTCTTTTTGTTTATCCGTTTCCTTAGGGATGTTTCACATTGCATGGAGAATATTAGCTTAAATCAAGGATGTTAAGGAACTCCGTAATCCGAAACTATCGGATATCCGATATAAAAAATATCCGTAACCGTAACCGAATCCGAAATAAAAGTTATCCTACTGTCAATGGTAACGAAAATTTAATATCCGTAACCGAAATTATCAGTAACAAACGGATAATCCGAAATTATTTCATATCCATATTCTTACAATAACAATCTGGTCGCCTTACGAAAACCGGTGCAACGGAGGCGTAAGGCGGAGGACGGTGGTGTGAGGAGAGGGGCGACAAAACGAGCAGGCGCCACTTCGCGCCAGCGCTTAGGTCGGGACGGACAGGCTCTCTAGGGCATTAGATTGTTGCGTACTTTGTTAAATTAATTTTAAAATCGTTATAACTGTTCAATAAATTAATCGTAGATTCGTACGTTTTATTTTAAAACTCACTTTCAAGTATAATTTCTAAGATCAGCAGTGAGATTTTATACGTGCCATTTTAATCGTTCGCCATCTTGTTGTTTTTCTTTGTTTAAAAAGTGCTCGTTATTTTTCCGTGTAGATTTTAGTTCGGTTGCTATTTTTAGCTCAACTTTTTAAGTACATTGTTACATAATAGTACGAACGTTATTTTTCTATCGTTTAAAATTCTTAAAGTGTAAGTCGTTATATCTTTATTTGTAGATTTCGGTTCCATAGATTTCTTATACTTGCTACATACGTAAAAAATGTCGGGTCGTGAATCTCGATCAAAAAGCCGCGATAAGGGTTATAGACGCCGTAATAAAAGACGTGATTCTCGTGATCTACGTAGGCATAGTTCGAAACCATGCGACCGTATTGCTGGCTCGTATAGACCATCTCGACGTCGTGATAGGTCTCCTATTTTACGTGGCGACTCCTGTGTATCCCATGATGATTCTCAACGCGATCCGTTAGCGATTATCATTAAAAGGTTAGATGCCCTAGAGGAGCGGATGCCTGTACGGACAGCATCAACGTCTGGTCCGGCGCGAAGTCATACACCTCCGTTTGCGGTAGCGGCGCCGGCGCCGGGACAGGGCGTGGCCACTAACGTTGGCACGGATAATAGTTCTTTAGGACTGGCTGAAGGTATTACTAGTGCGGACACCGCGGATAGGATTCTTGGTACACTTTCATCGTTAGTTCAAGTGAAATCTAGGCATTACTTTATATCTAATTTCGATCCAAATGTGCACGATTTTGACCAATGGTGTGCCGAAGTGGATCGCGGCCGTGAATTAAATCGTTGGGACGATGGGGAATGCTTAGGACGTATAGGCGGTTGCCTTCGAGGGGACGCTAGAACTTGGCTCAACGAATGGGTTACTGATGACCGTACGTGGTCCAATTTTAAGAACGATTTCCGTTCGCTGTGTCCACGTGAGCTTGACGTTGCGTCTATATTATACGATGTTATGAGTATCAGTTCGAATAAATTCACCACATATGCAGAATATGCGCGTAAGTCCCTTTTGCGGCTAAATATTGTTAGGGGTCTGACGGATGAGCTTAAAGTCGCTATTGTAGTGCGTGGTATTTCGGATCCTCAAGTTAAGGCTGCTACCGCTAATGCTAAGCTGCGATCGAAGGATTTGGTAGAATTTTTGTCGGTATACGTTAAGCCTAAAAATATTTCACACGCCACTTCTAGCCATTGTGTTCGTTCGCCAATTGGTATCTCATCGAAACCGAGCAAACGTGACTCTTTAAAATATGATCACTTGACTTGTTTTACGTGTGGAACCGTCGGTCACAAGCAAATTCATTGCCCTAAAAGGTATAGGTCAGACGCTAAGGTAGGCGACGTTAATTTTAAAAAGATTTCAAATATTAGCTCCCAGTCGCAGTCTTTTAAAAATAACAATCAACCGATAAAAACATGTTCATTTTGTAAAAAGAACGGGCACCTTGTTGAATCATGTTTCGCAAAAGAACGCATCGAATTAAAATCTAAAAATATACACAAGAACGTAAATTTTTGCTCGGAGTTGACACCAAAAGAAACAACGTAATTCCTGCCATTATTCAAAAGTTACCCGTAGATGTTTTAATAGATTCTGGTTCTGATATTTCTCTTATTTCTGAATCAATTTTAAAGCATTTTACTTTTAACAAACTACCTACTTATCGTCGAATGCGCGGTATTGGAAGTCAAGATTTAGAGTCGACGTCATACGTTAATACGATAATTGAATTTCCGGAAATATCTTTAGAAGTTGATTTATATGTGGTGCCATCTGATTGTATGCAGGCTCCAATTTTAATTGGTACTGATATTTTAAATCGTAGTGGAGTAACTTATGTTCGTACTAAAGATACTCAACGTTTAGTAAGAATAGATACCGTAGCCGTATGTACTATAGAAGTCGATAAATTTAAGACTCCGTTAATTGGTGATGATCGCGAACAGTTGATAAAGATAATTTTTAATGAATACTCTGATATTTTTATAGTAGGAACAGCGACTTCTACAGTAAATACCGGATGTATGGAAATTAGGCTTAATAGTGATGCGCCAATATATTATCGACCTTATAAACTGTCAGTTGATGAAAAACACCGCGTACGTAATATAATTAAAGACCTTTTAGATAAAGGAATAATACGGGAATCTCAATCAGATTACGCTAGTCCTATCATCCTCGTCAAGAAAAAGAATGGCGATGATAGGATGTGCGTAGACTATAGAGCATTAAATGCTATAACTATTAAGGAACGATTTCCACTGCCGTTGATCGATGATCATATTGACAGATTAGGCCGTTTTAAATATTTTACAAGCCTCGATATGGCAACCGGCTTTCATCAAGTGCCAATGAAAGATGATGATTCTATTAAAAGAACAGCATTTGTAACACCCGAAGGGCATTATGAATACTTAAAAATGCCCTACGGGCTTGCTAATGCTCCAATTACCTATCAAAGAATAATATCGAAAACACTTAAGCACTTGATGGATGCCGGTAAAGTCTTGTCGTATATTGATGACATTTTGATCATGTCCAATACGATACAGGAAGGATTTGAAACTTTACGAGAAGTTTTAAAAACGCTTAAAAATGCAGGATTCTCGGTAAATTTAAAGAAATGTACTTTTTTGGATACAGAACTTGAATATTTAGGTAGACTGATTGGCCATGGTCAGGTACGGCCGAGCCCTGGTAAAACAGACGCGTTGGTAAAGTCGCCAAAACCTACTAACGTTAGAGAGGTACGTCAATTTTTAGGCTTAGCGGGCTATTTTCGCCGATACATAGCAAATTATGCTTCTAAAACGGTCCCTCTTACAAAATTATTAAGAAAAGGTCAAGCTTTTAATTGGACCGCAGAGCAGGACGCTGCCCGCGGCTACATCATTAAATGTCTTACCGAAGAGCCAGTTTTAGCAATTTTCGACCCTATACGCATTACTGAACTCCACACTGACGCTAGTGCTGTAGGGTACGGTGCAATATTATTACAGGAACATGACGGGCGGAAGCGAGTTGTTGGCTATTTTAGTAAATCCACCCAAGGTGCAGAGTCTCGGTACCACAGCTATGAGCTGGAAACTCTTGCAATAGTTCGTGCTTTACAACATTTTAGGCATTATTTGATAGGAATTAAATTTAAAATTGTTACCGATTGCAATTCATTAAAACTAACTGAGCGTAAAAAAGACTTAATACCGCGTGTTGCACGATGGTGGGTTTACATGCAAGATTTTCAATTCTCACTAGAATACAGAAGGGGTTGCTTGATGCAACATGCTGATTTTTTGAGTCGACAGCCCGCTGATGTTCTTCATATTCAAAACCCGCGGAATTGGGCGAAAATTGCTCAAACAGCAGATTTAGAGACTCAAAGTCTTATGCAAAAATTAAATGATGGTCAATTAGATGCTACTAGATTTGTTATTAAAAATGATTTGTTGTACTATAAGTTTTCACCAACTGGCCAAGAATCGCGCTACCTTTGTTTCGTGCCAAAGGGCTATAGACTCAGTCTGTTAAGAGTCTTTCATGACGATCACGATCATATTGGTATTGACAAGACCACCGATTTAATACTCCGTCATTTTTGGTTTCCGGGGTTGAGATGCTTTGTAAAAAAGTATATAGGCCACTGTATCGTTTGTTTAGCGCATAAAAAAATGCCCCGAGCTCCTAGACTTCCAATCGAATCTTGGACTAAGCCTGATGTTCCATTTGCTGTAGTTCATGTAGATGTTCTTGGTCCGCTGGCTGAGTCAAACGGTTATAAGTACATCCTTATAGTTATCGACTCCTTTTCAAAGTATTGTTTGTTGTATGCGATATACAAACAAGATACAGAGGAGTTGAAACGAGTATTTTCTAACGCAATTTCGTTATTTGGCACACCGTGCACCATAGTCTGCGATCGTGGCAGAATGTTTGAAAGTACGTCGTTCCAAACTTGGATTACTGAGTTGGGCTGTTCCATTCATTTTGTAACGCCAGAAATGCACCGAGAAAATGGACAAGTTGAAAGGTACTGTAGGACGGTTCTCAATATGTTACGCGTTGAAGTTAACCATAAAGGTGCTAAGTGGTCTGAAGCCTTATGGAGAGTCCAACTCACCATAAATATTACGAAGCAAGCAACGACACAATCATCATCCCTTCAAATATTAACTGGCATCGACGGAACCACACCAGTTTTAAGATCTTTGGTAAGGGATGTGGCTCTTAGTAATACTAATCCTAATCGAGAAGGATTAATGATGCTGAGAAGACAAAGAACTTCTGAGCTTCTTGCAGCTAATCAACAACGCCAGGATACATACGTAAATAAAGGTCGTCGACAACCTCGTAATTTTACTGTTGGCAGTTTTGTTTTTGTTATAAAGGTATCGCAGAGCAAAGGAAAATTTGATTCCGGCATGCGTGGCCCCTACAAAATCTTGCGTGAGCTTCCACATCATCGCTATGAACTGGAGCTGGTAGCTGGCTCATATGGTAAAAAAACACAGACCGCTGCAGAGCATATGGTGCCGTGGCGCGGTGAGTGGACTCCGGATGTGTGTGAAGCATTCTTTGCAAATGGTGAGTGTTATGCCCCGACCAGTGGCAACATCTCCTATACTGTGCCCCGACCAGTGGCAACATCTCATGTGCTGTGCCCCGACCAGTGGCAACATCTCATGTGCTGTGCCCCGACCAGTGGCAACATCTCTTGTGCTGTGCCCCGACCAGTGGCAACATCTACTATACTGTGCCCCGACCAGTGGCAAAATCTTCTGTGTTGAGCCCCGACCAGTGGCAACAACCCCATTACTGTGCCCCGACCAGTGGCAACAACACCATTAGTGTGCCCCGACCAGTGGCAACGGCACTTGTTCTTTGCCCCGACCAGTGGCAAATTTGATCATTTATGCTCCGACATTGTAGCATTGAAAGTGGCGATGAAAGTGTAATTGTTGATGGTTGAGGTCCGGAACTCATACATCACAATTTACATTTTATTTGCTGCTTAAACTGCCTATTTGGACTCTATCGCTTTAAAATACTTTAGCGGTTTTGTCATTTTAGGCAGACACTTTACAAATGAATGTAAGAATTACCATTTTTATTATGAGCCCCGCTATGTGTTTCAGGTGACGACGATGATGATGATAGCCGATTAAGAACTGTTGATGATGGTCAAGAGCTAAGGACTGATGATGATCAGGCTGACGAGGACGTTCAGCTGTCAGGAACGGCCGTCTTACAATAACAATCTGGTCGCCTTACGAAAACCGGTGCAACGGAGGCGTAAGGCGGAGGACGGTGGTGTGAGGAGAGGGGCGACAAAACGAGCAGGCGCCACTTCGCGCCAGCGCTTAGGTCGGGACGGACAGGCTCTCTAGGGCATTAGATTGTTGCGTACTTTGTTAAATTAATTTTAAAATCGTTATAACTGTTCAATAAATTAATCGTAGATTCGTACGTTTTATTTTAAAACTCACTTTCAAGTATAATTTCTAAGAATATAATAAATAAAAAATTTCCGTAACCGTAACCGAATCGGAAATAAAAGTTATTCTACTGTCAAAGGTAACGAAAATTTAATATCCGTATCCGAAATTTCATATCAATTTCATCCCTGGCTTAAATAATCCGACGATATCCGTAGTGCAGTGGTTGAGCGCGTTGATGCACGAGCGAGAGGTCTCGGGTTCGAATTCCGCTGAGGGAACAAAAAGTTTTCAATGTTCATGGATGTGCATTAAATGTGTGTATAATATAATAAACATCTTAAATATGTGTATAGCATACATTAAATATATTTCCGTTGTCACCTGTAACACAAGTTCTTCGAATACTTAACACGGGGCCAGATTGACGTGGTATGTGTCCATAGTTAAAAAAAATCTAGTTTTTACCCGTGGATAGCTCTAATATTTTATTATTAAGTATTCTACGGAATGAACTGATAGTAGATGTGTGTAAATGAAGGGAGTGATGCGCAAATGGTACCAATTTTAATTAAATATAAATAGCTCTATGTTAATATTTAGTAAACCCCTTAAAATATTTACACCTAACAATATTGCCTAGGTAATGTGCATAATTTTTACGCTTTTAGATATTTTTCACTTGATTAAGAGGAAACCACACGGACGAGAGAAATGAAAAATAGGTATTTGATCACGTGGGTCACGCCCGCTATCGATGTGTGAGTGTGATCGTCTATGTGTGCGTGACACCCGCGCCCCGCCCGCAAAGGGCCTCTCGCTACCTATAATGCTTAAAGTAAATCGGACTATATTTTATGATTATGACAAGAAATGGAATCTTCGTTAGACACTTTTTAGTTTTTACCTCGACTAGGTACCTAGTACCAGAAATGGTCGATGCTCGTATACAATAACTAGTGAAGTCCATAGTTTCATAATATTATGGTGTTAATTCTACATACTATGATTAAAGTATGTGGCTCATTCAATCCGAAATTGTCTAGATCATTGTGCTATTTCGGCACACAATTAAATTAGCCCATTAAAAAATCTAAAAGTTTTATATACTCAAACACCTTCAAAAAATAATGTTTGGTTTATAGGCTATTGTTCGATAACTATAAATATTTACGAAATTTGAAAAAAATATCCTGAAAGTGGAGTAAATTTACCAAAAAAAGGTTACACTCCGGGAATGGTACCTCCATTATTATATACATCTTCGCTGGCAACCCCAGCAACAGTACAAACGAGCTCCGTATATTTAATTGATTAAAATTATAAATTCTAGTCTTATTGCCTTAAAAAGTGATAAAAAATGCTTGGAATTGGTCAATAAACGGCTGAAAGTGTTATCTCGGTGTAAAACGGACGATTTATAAGAAAAATATTGAATTATTACAATTTATTCGAGGACACTCAGTGACAGTGAACAAGTGAAATAAACAAACACATAGAAGTTCCGTGAAAGCCTTCTCCTGATATAATATAATATTATGTCACCATACAAACAAAGTGTTAACATAGTGCGTTTATTTTGAAAGTATAGTGAATACATTTGCTTTTAAATAATAACATGAACAACTTTGGATAAGTAAAAATAATGTCGGTATTCTGATATATTTTTAAAGTCCGTGTAACGAATCAACTCTACATCTAACTGATACAATATTTCACATCAAGCAGTAAGAATCCTGCTGGTCGAGTGGTACGGCCGTTGTCATTGCAAGAGGTGGACGAGAGATCAAATCCAGGCTGGGCGACGCTACAGTTTTTTAAATAATATTTTCAACCTACTGAAAATAACGCAAACTAATATGGCCCCTCCGTCGAAGATAAAATTTGAATGCTGTCAAAAGATATTACAAACAAATGAAATATTAAAATGTCAAACTTGCCACAAAAAATATCATTATTCTTGTGTTAGTGTCCATGCAACGTCATTCAGAGACCTCACAGAACAATATAAAGGCGGTTGGCTATGTCCGGCCTGCTCAAGACCAAAGGCTGACAACACCAATACGCCTATTAGAAATACTTCAACTAGCAACAGCAGCAGCTACTCTATCCACGAAGAAAGCGACGGAATAAATACTGATAGAAACGTCACTTTAAGGCGCAAAGACTCTGATCCGAAATACAGTATGCTCAGTCCCGAATTTTTAGAGCAAATGCGCTATATGATTAGAGAAGAAATGAAATTAATTTTGAACGTTCACAAAGAGAGCATAATTCAACAATTGAACGTTAAAATGACGGAAGTACTTACCACAGTCGCTGATATAAGCTCGGCTATTAATTTTATAGAAAACAAATATGAAGATATGAAAAAGGACATGACACAGAAGAACGAGATTACGAAAACACTGGAAAATGAAAACAAAGTACTGAAGCAGGATCTGATTGACATCAAGGCTAGACTTTCTACTATGGAGCAACAATCAAGAGCTAATAATTTGGAAATACAATGTTTGCCTGAACAAAAATCGGAGAACATTATAAAGATGGTAAAACAGATAGCTTCAACTGTGCAATGCCCTATTAATGATAGTGATATACAAAGCTGTACTAGAATAATGAAACTAAATAAAGACAGCCCTCGACCCCGTACTGTTTTAGTTAAATTCTTTAACTCACGGGTACGAGATAACTTTTTAGCATCAACTATAACCTATAACAAAAAAGCACCTACAAACGATGATAAACTTAATACTAGTCACATTGGTATGGGCGGATCTAGGAAACCAATCTATGTCTGCGAACACCTATCTCCATCGATCAAGGCCTTGCACGCAGAAGCACGAGTAAAAGCAAAATTACTTAATTACCGTTATGTCTGGGTTAAACATGGACGTGTTTTTATGCGTAGAAATGATAAGAGTGAATATGTTTATATAAAGAATGTGGACGTTCTTAACAGCCTCAAGTAGTTTGTCCTTTAACTAATTTAATTAATTATTATGTGCAGGCATTTGTGTTTATTTTGTTAATAAATTCACTTCTCTTAGCTGCTACTATCAAAATGTTAGAGGCCTAAATACAAGTTTGTCTCAAGTCAAACAAGAGGTGTTAAATAATAATTATGACATAATTGTATTAGTGGAGACATGGCTCAAAAGTAACGTATTTGACTCCGAAGTTCTCGATGATAGGTATATTATTTATAGACGCGATAGAGAATCATCTAAACTTTCATGTCATAAGAACAGAGGTGGTGGGGTCCTTATTGCAGTATCAAAAAAACTTAATACGGTGCGCTGTACTTCCTGGGAGAGTGATTGCGAGGATCTTTGGGTCTCTATAGATTTAAAGTTAGGAACGAAAATGCTTACCCTACACTTATGCGCAGTTTATCTTCCTCCACCTCTGACATGCGATGTACTGTCGACCTTTATTGAAAAAGTAAATAATGTTCTTACTCTGAACAATAATTTTGAAAACTTAATACTAATATTGGGTGACTTTAACATCACAGATTTAAAAGAACCTTATTATGTCTCACAAACGTCGCTTATTCCGCAACAAAACTACAATCCACTTAAAAATATTCTGTATGATTTTCTAGATCTAAACTCTTTAAATCAAGTTAATAACATACTGAATTATAAAGAACGTCTACTCGATCTTGTTCTTAGTAATGTATCACTGAATGTTTCGGAATCGAACTTCCCTATACGAACTGTGGATAAATATCATCCCGCACTTGACGTAATAATTGACGTTCAATTGCAACATTCTGAACTAAAAGAAACACAAAAATCTTACAAATTAAATTTTCATAAAGCAGTCTATAAAAACATTTTAACTTCACTCGATTCAATTGATTGGGCATTGCAATTTAATCAATTTAATGACGATGTGAATAAAATGACTGATTACCTATATAATACTCTGGATGATGTTATAGAAACACATGTTCCTAAATCTAAAAGTAAATCATACTCAAAATTTCCTATATGGTTCTCAAAAACTCTTATAAAACTATTAAAAAAGAAGCATAACTGTCACAAAAGATTAAAAAAGTATAATAACCCACTCGATAAAATTGAATTTAACTTTCTTAGAAAGGACTGTAGCAAAATGATTAGGCAGTGTTATAGAGATTATATTTGCACTATTGAAGATTCTATTTCAGGTACTCCCAAAGTATTTTGGACACATATAAAAAATATGAGGAGAAAGAGTAGCTCATATCCATCGTCTATGGAACTAGAACATACTGAGGCAAATAACGGTTCTGATATATGCAACCTCTTTGCTAAGAATTTCTCTTCGGTGTACGAAATTGATACCAATAGTCATACACACTATACAGTAACTGAACCAAAAATATACATGAGCAACTTTTATATTTCCCAACGCGATGTACTTAAGAAACTTTTGAAACTTGACTGCACTAAGGGACCGGGGCCGGATAAAATCCCTCCAATATTCTTGAAAAAATGTGCTCCTGCGTTATCCCAGCCACTTCACTTTATTTTTAATACATCGCTTAAAACAGGTATTTTTCCCACAACATGGAAGAAAGCCCGTATAGTTCCTATACCTAAAGGAGATAATCCTAGACTTATTATCAATTACAGACCTATATCTATACTGTCGACTGTGTCAAAAATTTTCGAGTCATTAGTTCACCAAAATTTATCCGGACATGTAAATAAGCTACTTAATACTAATCAACATGGTTTTTTACCGGGCAGATCATGTAATACTAACTTGATATCTTATGTAACTTACTTAACTAATGCAATTGACGATGGAAGTGAAATTGACGCTATTTATACAGACTTTTCCAAAGCTTTTGACAAAGTCAATCATAACATTCTTTTACAGAAATTAAGGTCCTTTGGTATTGTAGGCACTTTATTAAACTGGTGCTCTTCTTACTTAAGTCAGAGGCAATCCTATGTGGGCTTCGGTTGTCATCAATCTGACCTCTTTACTGCTTATTCCGGGGTTCCTCAGGGGTCCATTCTTGGACCTCTCTTTTTTGACATTTTTATTGATGACATAAATAATATCTTAAAAAACTCCAACATTTTCATGTATGCAGACGACCTAAAACTAGCTAGGATAATAAAAACAAAACTTGACGTAGGAAAGCTCCAGGATGATATCGATGCTCTAGTCTTGTGGTGTGTAAATAATAAAATGTACCTTAATGCAAAAAAATGCCATCATATTAAGTTTACAAGAAAAAGGGTAACTACCGTCAGCGAATACACCATATCAAACATTGCTGTATCTCAGGTTCAAACTGTTCGAGACCTTGGTGTGGTACTTGACTCCAAGTTGAGTTTTATCCCACACATAGAGGAAACAGTCAGCTCTGCCATAAGATCCCTTGGTTTTGTGCTTAGAAACGCTAGAGAATTTCGTAAAGCCTCTACAGTATTGACCTTGTATAATAGCTATGTAAGAAGTAAACTGGAATACTGTTCTACTGTATGGAATCCTTTTTACAGGGTGCATATTGACAGAATTGAAAGTGTTCAACAAAAAATTGTCCGCCATTTGTCCCATAGATTTTGTAACTCCTTGCGTGGTTGCTCATACGACAAGAAACTACAATACTTTGGTATGGTAACTTTAGAATCTCGAAGACACATTTTAGACTTATTATTTCTATATCAATTAATAAACAATAAAATAGACTGCATGTTTCTCCTTTCTTCATTAAATTTCTACCTCCCAGTGAGATCTTCTAGGAAACTGGTACCCCTTTTTCGACCTAATTATCCCAAAACTAATCTTGGTAAAAATAGCCCAATAACTAGACTTACATGTAAATACAATGAACTATCGTTGAGGATTTCGGATCTTGATATAAACCATGATCTCTTCCGTAGTTTTAAATCAAAGATTCACAAATTCTATCAGTCCACTATATCTTAATTGTCTTGTAATTTTTTATTTATTATTTTGAATTTTATACTGTATTTTATTTTATTATGTGTTTGGCCTTAGTATGTGTAAAAAATAAGTATTACGAATATTGACATCGCTATCATTTGTTATTATTATTTATGATTTGATTTTAATTTTATGTAATTCTTTTTAATTGTTATTTTTAATTTACCTAATTTTAATTTAATTTATATTTTCTTTTTGCATGATGAAATGACCTGTAATTAAAAGTACAATTAGCTCTTTCTTAATAATTGTATTTATATGATGAATTATTGTAACTTTTGTTGGTTATTCATAGTAAATAAATAAATAAATAAATAAATTATTTATATTTTTAAATTAACGCTGAAAATAGCCCTCCGCGCCATTGTTGCATGCAGACGGCCTCTTAGGCGTCAGTTAATATTTTTAAAGTAGGTACCTAAGTACTTAGAGTTAAATGAAAAATATAAAAATATGTAAAGTATAATCTAAATACTCACAAGAATTGATTTCTGTCGGATTTATTAATATAAAAATTATATTTCAATAATTATGCTAGACAATAATTTTTTCAAACTTCCGTTATCGTTCTAAACTAAAAAATATTTAAATAATGTCCGTTTATAGAATAAATAACTACAGACCAAACACTATTTTTGAAGATGTTAATTGTTTATAACTTTTGAATCTTTTTGGGCAAATTTCATTGTGATCATTACGATCATTATGATTATCAAATGGTCAATATGATCTAAATATCATCGGATCGAATAAGCTAACATATTATGTAATTTTAATCGCAGTATTTTAAACATTTTAAACTTATAGAAGTTTAAAATGTTTTCTATTCTACATACTAGGTAGTCTAGTCTATCACGAAAGGATATGGATCATGCTCCATATAAGTCTAGGCCATAAATTCAAGTAACCAGCCAATGAAAACAAATATGCTATGCTCACACACAGCTATGTCAAAGTCAAACTGAAAATTTTCAGTTAAGTAACTAAGTATTAAGTATTCTCTAGGAACACAGAAAAAAATATTTATAAGCATTATTCGGCGAGCGGTCATAACTGTGCTAAATTGTTTAGCGCCAACGCAAAATTACTTTTGCATATTTATATATTGCATTTGTTAGTTTTTGAACTTAGGGTACATTTGTTTAAAATTTTAATTAAAAAAGCTTAAAAAAAGTTTTTCCCAGTTTTTTTTAACGGTTTATTTTTTTATTAAAAATATATTAAGTATCTCAGACTTGCTGTAACACTTATGACCGTATTAATAAAGAAGTGTAAAACTAGGACTCTCTTGGTTGATACAAACTCATACTAAGATCATCTTCTTCATTTGATTAATAAATTTGATTTCAAGGACATATCAGGTGAACCGGGTTTAGGAACGCTGTCTCAACTAAGATCTAACCTTTCAAAACTGCTTTTTAATGTGTGACTAGTAAAACAACGTTTCGTTATACTTTTAAAAGTAGCAGATTTATTAGTTTTATAACAAATATAATATTTATCAAAATTTCTGTAAATGAATGTAACAAAATTTTGTAGTATAAATATCAAAAAGAGACTTTAATCTTAATTATTACATAAAAAACCAGTTTTTCATTAATATTTTGGTAGAAATAAAATATTCCATCAAAAAGAAGATTCATATTCGGAACTAGAAATAGGTAAAACGGAATGAGATAGTGACATAAGCCTCAAAACAATTCTCATATCACTGTTTACTTTCCAAAGCTCATCTACTCATGTAGCAGTTTGACAGCTGTTGATAACGCTCGTACTCAGTTGAGACACCGTCTTTAAGTTAAGTGCTTAAGTACTATTTATTAATTCGACTGTCATCTCAAATACTGACTTGAGGTTGAGGCTGAGATCGTTTTATTTATATGTAGTATGTATTACTTAATTAAAAATTCACATTATTTTATTTAGAAATGAAACTTTACAAGCTATTTTCGGAAAGTCAACAAAATGGCTACAACACCAGAAATCAGCTTGTGCTTATTTATTATTAAAAGAAAGTTATATAGTAGCTAGTATATATTTTGTCTACAAGAAAGTTATGTAAATGAGAGTTGTCATAGACTCTCCTTGCCTGTCAATGAATTAAAAAAATGTTATGTTGATATATAAATTTGTAGAGCAAATTATACTTAGCAGATTTGGAGCATCAATAATATTATGTATAATTTGAATAAGTATAATAAGTCAAAATATAAGAGTCTGTTTTCAATAGACTGAGTTTTATAGTATATAAGTCAATCGTAGTAATTTAAATTTGAACGGCCGGGGGAAATTAATAAGTTGACGATAATAAACAATTTTAAAGAATTTATTTCAGTATATATTCATAAACACAAAGAAAAACTAATATTGGTCCACAGACGCTGGAGTATGTTCAACGATATAGAAAAAAGTATTTAAAAAATATATTTACTTTAAAATAACAATATTATAACTCACAAACCAGCGAAATCTTAATAATTATTTTAACAAAAAATTAAAATGTATAATGTAATCTAAATTATTCAAAACACTTACACCAACTGGGGTCCATTCATAAGATATTATTTCTCCAAAAATAAAATAGGATTTTAGTTAAGATTTATACAAATTGAGCTCAAAATTTGGACACTTTTTACTAACATTTTTAGAGTATTCTTGCTGTAATTATTCAGCTCGTAAAGGCAACCTTTACAGCATTATAATATAATACGTTTTGGCCGACCGGCTATTTGACGTTATGGCCCAATACGATCCTCGTTATTTGGCAGTAAGCATGAGAGAATGATGGACGCATAATAGTTTTTTATGTTTTTTGAATATAATTTAATTAGATTTATGTAATTAAAGTTAGTGTAATATAATAATTTAATAATAAATATGAAAAAAGCTATAGACTTCACGAAAAAGATGTAAGAAACTAGAAATGTCGATATCGATAAACAACACTAGTTTATCGATATCATTATCGACTACGTGTCACATCACGCGTGTGTGTACGTATTTGTCCGCGTCCCCCTACCTCAAGCCTCGCCCCTCATAGTGCGATAGGGACAACTGCAGCTAGAACTGAAATTACCTATTAAAAGTACCAGAAATCGACGTTTAGGGGAATTTCTGTTTCCTCCTCCAAAACTTAACCGATTTAGATAATTCTTTCTTTATTAGCTAAAAAAAGAAATTAACTAGGTTCCTATTTTTTGATTTTGTTGCATAATGTAGTCAAATCTGTTTCCTAGATGTTTAAACACGGCGGAGAGTCTGGCGGTTTTTTTTAGGTTTTTGAACGTCCATATCTCTTTAAGTAATTAGTTTATTAAAAAAAAGAAAAAATAGGGACGTACAAATATTATTCATAGATATTCATGAAAAAAATAGTTACTCTAGACTAATTATCCAGGGAGGAAATAGAAATCCCCTAGACCTCTATTTTTGTATGGAAAAAAATTCGTGGTGTTTCCTCTTATATACATTTCCAACACTGTCCCACATAAAAGTCTTTACATGTAAATTTTTCTTTTGAAGTACCTACCTACTAACGAAAAATATTATAATAATTTATTACCATCTATAAAATCGTAATATTTATCAAATTGATACTTTTATGTTCATATTATATTAGTCCAGTACGCCTGCCTTGCTTATTCTCTGCCGTTTTTCGTCGAATCATCAGTTCAGAAAAGTTTATGATAAAATTTCACACATTGTCTTAAAACTATGTTCATTGTTTATGTTACATTATAATTAAGCATTAATTCTACTACCTATATTATATTGTTTAACTATTAGCAGAAACCTGTTATTGGCTTCATCTTATCAATACTTTCTGTTTGTTTACTATTAGTTACCTATATGCTGTTGGTTTCCCAAGATCTTCTTATATATAAAAATGAATTGCTGTTCGTTAGTGTCGTTAAAACTCGAGAACGGCTGAACCGATTTGGCTATTTTTGGTCTTAAAATATTCGTGGAAGTCCAGGGAATGCTTAAACGATTTTTTATTATTTTTTATGCTCAACGAAGTGGGCACGGGTCAGCTAGTATAGTATAAATACATAAAGATTGTTCATCGAAATTCTTTTCTAAGCCCCATATGTGAGAAGACCCTCAGAGCGTCACAGCGCTGTTAAAACTTTTCACTCAGACAATACTTCTGGAGTTCAATACGACTTTAGCACTTGGCGTCGCTACTCGCACTACACAGTTGAGTAATTATTGTTCGTCCAATACATTTAGATCTCAAAGTAAGGCTTGTAGTGATCATTACAATACAATGACATTAATAATAATAGCTCCCCTCACCGATTTCGGTGTCGGTAGCAGATTTAATTGAAACTAGGCCAGCTATGCAGGAGTTATTTTATAGCGCCCAAGTGTGTGCGTAATAAGCAAATACACTTTCTCTTCCTTTTGCTCTTACAACCCAGTGGGACGGTAAACCGACACGACTGGCGAGAGAACAGGTGCAGGATCGACTTTTTACATGCCCATCCGACGTATGAAATTTCTTATCAGACAATCAGGTCTCAGGATCAGCCTGCAGTGTCCTAACCAAACTTGAAAACAACAATTTTGTTGTTTCAACGCGGGAATCGAATCCACGAGCTCGGTCGAGAGCGAACCACTAGACCACGGAGGCGTTGAACAATTTTGAATAACAATACTTTAAGTTTTTAATAAGATATACAATGCAAAATAACATTAATTGAAAGAAATCTCGCTAATGCTTACTTTAATTTTATGACTGTCGTACGATTAGGGTTACCAGTTGCCACCCAAAGAAAAGTGGAATATTCCCAAAAAAATGGAAATAATATAACATATTTTTAAAGGAAAAAAAAAACCACTACACATTTGAATAATTATTGCCAGTTTTACACAATTAGTAAGGTAAAGTAAGGTTTATAGTGATCCTTCATAAGGAATACAAAGTAATATACCATTAAACTAAGAGGAACCTCGCTTAAGCTACTTTTCAATTTAAGTCTCTAGTACAATAAGGGTTGCCGCCCAAACAAAAATAGTGTTTTTTGGTAAAAAGCACTACACAATTGACTAATTATTGCTCTTATAATACCTACATTTGAATCTGAAAGTATGGCTTGATCTATACTTATAATATTATAAAGCGGAAGAGTTTGTTTGTTTAAACGCGCTAATCTCAGGAACTACTGGTACGATTTGAAAAAATATTTTTTTGTTTGATAGTCCATTTATAGAGGAAGACTTTAGGTTATATGACATTACGCTGCGACCAATAGGAGCGAAGCGTCAGTGAGAAATGTTGCAAAAACGGGGAAAATTATTCACATTTGGGAACTTTCGTTGCGTGCGTTGGATAAACGGATTAAGTCACTAAAAAACCACGCGAACGAAGTCACGGTCTTAATAAGAAAGACAAAGGAAATAGAAATTAAAAGGAACCTGGCTAGGTTTAAACTTTATTCAGTAGTATGATTAGGGTTGGCATCTTTTTGAAAGAAAATAATAATATTTTCAGCAAACATATTTTTTAGAAGGAATAAGCACTACACAATAGAGAAATTATTTTTAGTCTTTTACCTACATTTAAATTTCAATGAAAGGCTTCCTTAACCTATATTACTATCTATAAATAAATATAATAGAAGTGTCTGTTTGTAACTTTCAATTTGCAGCGTTTTTCTAAATGCATAATATGACATTTTAAAGGATACTAAAAACGAAAATGAAATTTAAAAAAAAATGTCTGTCTGTCGGCCTGTCTGTTTGTTCTGGCTAATTTTGACGACACTTCCACCGGTAGGAGAGCTAAAGTTACAAGGTATAATTTAGGTTACTTTGATTATCATCGTTAATCCCTTATATATAAAAATGAATTGCTGTTCGAAAGTCTCGCTAAAACTCGAGAACGGCTGAACCGATTCGGATATTTTTAGTCTTGAAATATTCGTGAAAGTCCAGGGAAGGTTTAAACGGTTTGTATGCTTAACGAAGTGGGCACGGGTTAGATAGTCCCGGGAAGGTTTAAACGGTTCATCACAAACTGTATGCTCAACGAAGTGGGCACGGGTCGGCTAGTAAACTATTTAATGATCTCTGAAAAGGCTTCATCCATATTGACGGAATCTAATGATGGAATCTTTCACTAGTATACAGCTATGGTTGTATGAAGTAACTTTTTGGTCGAATTCAAATTTTGATCGACAGACCAGACCAATTCGCGAGCGAAGCCGCGGGCAAAAGCTACTCCTTAATAAGGTGTACAAAGTAGAACAACATTAAATTAAAAATAACCTCTCTGATGCTACTTTTAAGTTTTATGTCTGTGGTACTCATATACTTAGTCTAGTTTATTTGAAAGGGGCAGCGATCACACCGAGACGCGATGTGATCTTTATGATAGTCATTCAAAATTGAACGTTATGTACCAATAAAGAAGATACACTTATCATTGCAAGAGTGGCGAGCTGCGTAGCCCGATGCAGGTCCAAATTAGAAACGCTTGTAATGAAACGTGTATCTTATTTTGTAGCGGATAAAGTTCATTTTCGCGGTGGCTCTGTGTAAAACGTGAACTGACCCTTAAGAGGAAACACTACGAATTTTTTTCCATACAGAAATAGGGTAGAAATACGGGATTCCTGTTTCCTCCCTGGATAATGCTGCTAGAGTAACATATTTTTTTTTAATGTTTATGTATATTTTATATTTTAGAGGAGGAAACAGGGCTCTCCCAAACGTCGATTTCTTTTAACATGTAATTTCAGTTCGAGCTGCAGTTGTCTCTATCGCGCTAGTGCTGGCTAGCTAAGGCACTGCGAGACAGCAATAGATTTAATAAATACCTATTTTGTATTTCTCTTAACCGTGGAGTTTCCTCTTAAGTAGAGATTTGGAGAAATATATGAGCATAGTAATATATAATTTATGGTGCCTGTTTAAATAAAATTATAAATAATATGTATTGCTTGTTGCTATTTTTATTGCAAAATACTTAATTTTATAACGAGCTGATACGTGTTTTAACGTAAACGGCAATCAACGGCGCAGGCGTTTTTTTTAATCTATGCGGTGTGCGAGTTTTTATCACCACTGGTCGTGAAGTAACTGTATCGCATCAAATTAGTTACTATTGATAGCATCTAGCATTCTTCTTCTTCTCGGTGAATGACAAAAACTCCCATCGAGAATTCTTGCTGCGTTGAACTCTACGCTTTTCCGAGTAGCTAGGTAAGTAGTAGTAAGCTAGGACTTAGCTACCTTTAAATAGCTAGTAGATTACTAACTTTAACCAACTTTGCAATATAACCTAAAAAAAAAAAGTTGAACCTAACAACGCAAATTATATATTATACAGCCTATGTTACTCGGGTTACTATTACGCATCTATCGGATACCTTTTTCATTAAAATCGTATCAGTAGTTTAGGCGCTACGCTCGAACTAACACACATAAGGTAAGTGATACAAATAAGGCCTACCTAATTTCAAACACTCATATCTTGATAAATTATTCGAATATAGTGAGAAATAAAAGCAAGACATTATTCTTCGGTTCATAAATTTTTGATATTTAAGAAAACATATTAAAATCTTTAATTAAAAATAACTTAAAAAGAGGTAAATCTGGAACCTTAGCCTTAGGCCTTTTAAAAACATAGTGATTTAACAAGGCCTTTATACTTACATCATATTTTTATTATAGAAATATTGTTATTAGAGTATTAACTATATAAAATATGTATTTCTGAGGCCTTTAACAAGTATTTCCATGAGATCTTTGAGCAACATCCCAAGTTATTTTACTAAATATTTGGCTTGAATTGCAAGTCAGTCTTGAAGTCGCATATCAACAACAAATAAAGAATAATGTTAAAAAAAAACGTATCCATACAAAAAAAAATATAGCAAATTAACATATCTTCCAAAAAAAATGTTAAATATTGAAAATTAAAATATATTTCGATAGGCCTTAATTAAGCAAGGTAACTAAATAAGGCCTTGAAACATATTAAGTACCATAATTTGCTTAAGAACATTAATCAGTCTTACCATGTTTTACTAATAATAAGTACTAGTAGAGGTAATCAATTTCCCTGACAATTAGGAAACACAAACACGTCTACATCACTTTTTGTCAAGCCTTTGGTAACTCGATGACTTTTTTAATTTAAAGCTTTCCTACGTGGACGGTCCTTAACAACACCGTAGTCAGGAGTAGGCATACATTTTTGGAAATCAGTCTTCTGCAATTTTAGCCAGAGGTTCTTCATTTTCAGTGTCTTCGCCATCAGACTTAGGTTAAGTAACGTTGTTGGGATTTACATTTGCGATGTCACACTCTGTTTCTGAAGAAGAATAAATTCTTAAATGTTTCGGTGGTCATCATTTAAAAATGATTAAGATGATCAATCTGTAAACAAACATAATAAAGTTAAAATTGATTAAATTCCTAATAAGGCCTAGTCAGTCAGAAATATGGCCTATTAAAAAAGTAGGCCTTATTTAGTACATTGCACTTCATAAATATTAAAAGCAATACTTAATTCGCATATTTTGAAAATTACAATTTGAAGTCATAGTTACCTTTTTGATGAGTTATATATATTGTAATCCGCATACGTTACTTGAAACAAAACTTTAAAGAATATCGTATTAATATTCGATATAAATGACGACAAATTAATAGCGCGCAATGAAAACACCAATGCTCGACAGACAATTGGCCTTTACCGTCGTTGTGATCGCGACCGGGCCTTTCGGGGATTGTTTTCAGAATCGTGGAGCTCTTGTTTATGTAAGTGTGAAGTATTTTTGATGTACATATATTTTAAAAGACTTTTTCCCACTACAGGCCTTATTTGATTATAGGCCTTATTTGTATCACTTACCTTATGCCTCAAAATCATCACCCTTCCTATTGGCTTTGCCGTTTTCAAAGTAGTAGTAAAAACATTTTTAACTGGTGACAAATAATATAATAATAATAATATCTATGGACGCTTCACAACACGTCAATCTGGCCCTGTGCTAAGTATCCGAAGAACTTGTGTTACAGGTACCAGACAACGGAAATATATTTAATACTTTTATACACATATTTAAGATTTTTATTATATTATACACAAATTTAACATACATCCAGGAACATTGAAAACTATTTGTTCCCTCGGCGGGATTCGAACCCGCGACCTCCCGTTCGAGCACCAACCCGCTCAACCACTGCGCTACGGAGGTCGTCAAATACATCTACTATGCTATTCTATTTTATTCTACTGGACAATATTGTAATCATCCAATAATCAGAGAAGTTTTATGCTAGTTTCAACCAGTTTTAAAAAAATAAAGTCCTGGAAAAACTAACGCTGCAATTAAAAAACATTCTCAATCTATATTCAAAGAGTTCAAATAACGAGTATACAAATATTCCCTAGTCATTATTCTCTAGTGCTCTCAGTCCCCCATCAGTCCCCATCAGTACCCTAGTAGTACCCCAGTCCCCACCACGTTATAATTATTCGTGAAAGTTCTATAAATGGTCGGTAGGGGAAAACTCTTTTGTGTGTATACTGTTCTATAATATGCAAAGTGTTTTTAGGATTCCTCACTGCTCAGGAACACTTATCGTTGTGTCCGTTTGTCTGTCTCTCCGACCTTCTAGGTAAATGGATGAAATCTACACTAACATTATAAAGAGGAAATATTTGTATTTTTGTATGTAACGACTTAACTCAAAAAGTACTGAACCGATTTTTATATTTTTTTTCTTTAGAAAGCTACATTATCAATGAGTCACATAGGTTATATAAAAATCAATTGCTGTTCGTTAGTCTCGCTAAAACTCGAGATCAGCTGAACTGATTCGGCTATTTTTGGTTCTTAAATATTCGTGGAAGTCCCGGGAAGGTTTACACGGTTTCCATGCTCAACGAACGAGCACGGGCACGAGTCAGCTAGTTTGGTTATAAATCTATACCAAATGAAATAACGTTTAGGTCTTGATTCATGAAACGCGTAATAATACTTTAATATTGTAGAATTGGTCCTATAGGTACATAATATGAACTGGGAATGAAAAACATCTTTTTTCTATAGTTAGTCTAGCTAACCCGTGCCCACTTCGTTAAGCATACAAACCGTTTAAACCTTCCCTGAACTTCCACGAATATTTCAAGACTAAAAATAGCCGAATCAGTTCAGCCGTTCTCGAGTTTTAGCGAGACTAACGAACAGCGATTCATTTTTATATATAAGAAAGAATACTAGCTGACCCGTGCTGACTTCGTTGAGCATACAAACCGTTAAACCTTGACTGGACTTCCACGAATATTTCAAGACTATAAATAACCGAATCGATTTAGCCGTTCTCGAGTTTTAGCGAGACTGACGAACAGCAATTCATTTTTATGTATAAGAAGAATATCGATGGGTGTTTTCTAGTTAATGCAATAAGAAAGCAAAATCTTCATACATGACTTCTCCCTTTGCGTTTCTAATAATAAATGGAAATTTGTTAACATATTGGTAGACTGTGCCAAAAATCATATTGAAAATTTAATGAAAGTGAAATGAGACACTCATTTTGAAGCCATTGAAAGGGAACCTATTGCTCGTTGATAGAGTTACGGAAACCAACTTAGGTTAGGCTATTAAATGTAAAAGGGTTTGAAATTAACACGCATAGAAAATTCCTCTTTAATCTTATGCTTTGATGAGTTTGTGATACATAAAGAAGTAATTAATATTGATTTTTACTATCGAAAAGAACATTTATTTTCGAGATGTACTGTGTTCTCTATAACTTGCAATCATAGTAGGTACTAGTACTAGTCATGGGTGCCTGTTTGGTGGAAATCGGTTCAGGTCTTCAAGGTCATCAGGTCGTTTGTTAGGTGTGATAGGAATGTTATACGCTAAGTCGAAGGTTTTTTTAATTTAGTTTATACTATTTATATAACACCGTAAGCATGGTAACTAATGGATGCCATACAAATTGTAGTTAACTTATTCACGACGAGCTGTGACAATACTCGCGCTTAGCACACTCAGCGTTAAACGTCGTTTTAATACGTTTGTGGGCTAGTGCAATTTCAACTAACTTACACATAAGCACAGTAAATAATACATTAGGGTGCCTACACGGTATAGTTTTTGTAACCAACCTTTTGTAGGTGAAAAATAGAACATAATCTTTTCAATACTGCGCACGTCCTACAAATAGTAGGTAACAAAATCGGTTTACTTGTATGGTGGAACAATCGGTAAAATCGGTGAAAGAATCGGGCTACAAGAAGTATGCCGGGGGCTAGCACGAACCGACTTTTTGTAGGTGAGAAATAGAACATAATGTTTTTAATACGGCGCACACGTCCTACAAATAGTAGGTAACGAAATCGGTTTACTTGTATGGTGGAATAATCGGTAAAATTGGTGAAAGAATCGGGCTACAAGAAGTATGCCGGGGGCTAGCACGAACCGACTTTTTGTAGGTGAGAAATAGAATATAATGTTTTTAATACGGCGCACACGTCCTACAAATAGTAGGTAACGAAATCGGTTTACTTGTATGGTGGAACAATCGGTAAAATTGGTGAAAGAATCTGGCTACAAGAAGTATGCCGGGGGCTAGCACGAACCGACTTTTTGTAGGTGAGAAATAGAATATAATGTTTTTAATACGGCGCACACGTCCTACAAATAGTAGGTAACGAAATCGGTTTACTTGTATGGTGGAACAATCGGTAAAATCGGTGAAAGAATCTGGCTACAAGAAGTATGCCGGGGGCTAGCACGAACCGACTTTTTGTATGTGAGAAATAGAATATAATGTTTTTAATACGGCGCACACGTCCTACAAATAGTAGGTAACGAAATCGGTTTACTTGTATGGTGGAGTATCGGTAAAATCGGTGGGAAGAAGAAGGCCGGGGGGAGCACCCTTAAGGTACGATTCCACCAAAATAGTGTTCAGAACATTTGTTAGCCAACATTTTTTTCAGAATTCCAGCTGTGCCAATTTGTATGTGTTCCAATTTGTTAATGTTGCGTTAGCGAGTCCACCGGAACTAACATCTGTTACGCACAATGTTCGCAACAGTTCAGAACACCGGTGGAATCGGACCTTTACGCAACTCAAGCAAAACCAAAACGCCTGTGAAGTAATATTTTAATGCCTCTCTCATAGGGAAAGGGTCCTTTATGCAGCGGCTTTTCTTTTAAACATTTCCACCCTCCGCGCCATATGAAGTGGTATTGCACAGTCGTATTCTAAAGATCAAAATAATAATTATTGTAAATGTGCCGATTTTATAAATGTTTTTTTTATTTGTTGTAGGTAAAAGTTTTTACTTTATTTTTATGGTTATTTGTTCTTTTTTCTTCTTTTTTTATCTGCGCTAACGCAGATAAAAAAAGAAGAAAAAAAGAACAATCTAAATAAAAGTTATTATTTTATTTCGAAGGTTATATAAAACAATCGGTACCAAAATTATGTACAATGGTGGAGTAGTATAAACATTTGTAAATTCAATATGATGAGCAAAATAAAACAATGCTCATCTCTTTCATGTAGGTAAATCGACATTGTTACGGCACAAGCCGCTACCCTCGTGCAGAATAATTTGTTAATGACGGTAGATTTAATGGTTTTGTATCTTTAAGATCTCCAATAAAAAAAAGTTTAAAACCCGAATTCGCAGAAAAGGGGTCTAAAAAGGCTGAAACAAGAAAATAATTTAATTTGAAATCCACAGATATCCACAAAAATTGTCAAGAGCCGTGGTCGTTACTCGCTAAACAAATCTAAGCGTCAGCTCACACCAAAATACGGTAAAAAAAGAGAACTTGCAAAATAATAATATTCGTCTGCTGTTGAAATATACTATCCCAAAAGCGGGGGCGACCACAGCTCTTGACCTTGACCATTTTTGTGCCTATGTATATATGTATTTCAAATTGAATTATTTTCTTGTTCTAAACAATTAGCCAACCGGCTAGTTATAGTCCGACACAGCTAAATCGGCTCTCATGCTATTAGTGAGTACCCTTTCGAAAAAAAAATTTTTTCTTGTTTCAGCCTTTTAAGACCATTTTTCTGCGAACTTTTTTATTTTTTTCTGTTTTGACATCAAATACTTAAACATTATATTTTCATTAAATTAACCATTACATGGTAACTAAACAACTCCTAGATACTACGAAAATGTAATATTTCATAAAATATTGAAATACATATTTGTGATGTGCTTGCCAAGACCTATTTTTTGATACCAAACACAATACAATTATCTTAATTGAAATTTTAGATAGTTTAATTAAGGTTTTTTAAAAATCTAAAATAAAAAAAAATGATATAGCTATGTTACTCGCGGGACAATTACAAATAGATTTACATCTTATTTATTAAAATCGGACCAGTAGCTTAACCGCTACGAGGGAACATACATACATACATAGACTGCCAAATTCATTATCCTTCCTTTTGGCTTTGCCGAAGTCGGGTATAAATTGGTTATTTATTATCATGTTATCCAACACTGTATGATATTTTGAGGCCACGTGCCTATTGTACTGAATTATGTTTTTCCGTGTGAAAAAAAATATGGAAAAAATTATTGTTTTTAATTATATCTTTGGCTCAAGGTTTCATGGACTATGTTCATTCGCGTGTATTGGTGTCATAACCGTTTTGGATAAAATGACACCATTACACTAATATTAAAAAGATTGTTATACAATAATTTCTCATTCTCTGTCACGTGATTTTTTAACATATCAAAGAAAATAAACATTGCTTATACAGTGGCTAAATATTATTTTTATTAGTAAGAGGAATAATATAAAAATTTACATGCAATATATCTTTTCAAAAATTAAAAAAAAACACAATGTTCTTAGCCAACGCATTCAAAAGATATAACGCAAATTTTCGAAACTCGCAAGGGTATCGTGCAATGGATCCGCCTGACCGACACGCAAATGGATACTAACCAGAGATCTGCAATGCCGCTTTTCAACAACCGATCTATCTCTAAGAATTATTAAAACCAAAATTCGCTATAATGCTTCTGGACCAAATTTGAGTTAGTAGCACCGTTGGAAACCTCGTAAAAATTTCTTTAAAATTTTTTTGCGGGTTTTAGTACGAAACTAGCCAAGTAGTTTCGTACTAAAACCCGCTAAAACATACAGAAATCTGCCCACCAAAAATAGATTCAAAATAAAACGCCCCTATTACAGTGCATACCAGTATCAAAATCCGATTAAGTTTAAACGTTTTTTGTATACTTTGATATTTTTGAAAAGTACGTTTTACTGGGTTTTGACACTATACCCCTCAAAAATCGGATATAGAAACGCGCCATTCAAGGCCCACTAACTATATTATTATTTTTTCACAACGTCATTCTCTGTTTTGTTTTATTACAAAGCGTGTTTCTCCGCGATTCCCACGTTTAAAATGAAAAATAAAAGGATTTATATACGAAAATTTAAATAATTAATATTCAATATTATATTAATGTTTGACTAATGGTAGATAAGGCGGTACAAAAACTAGTTTTGTAAAATTTTATAAACACGCCAAGTGCGAGTAGGATACGCGCATGACGATTCCGTTATGAACAGCGAAATACATAATATCACGTTTTTGGTATAGATGGCCCGCTAAATTCATCATATTTCGTATGTCTGGTGAAATACAGGCAGATAGACGGACAATGGACCCTCAGTAATAGCACAAAGTAGATATATAACAGAGACACGACCTAGTACTAGAAAATGGTACCATCCTAATACTGGCAATGCGACTGGCAAAGGGTGAAGTCCAGGCACATTCTGGAAACCGCCATCTAGCGCCACTATTGGAAAATACTAATCACTAATTTCGTTTCGTATCTTCTTCTTAATTAAGGAGTTGAATTTAGCTTAATATGATGTTATGCTTAAATAATATGCTTATATTTATTTCAATGTCAACATTTGTACTTAATTGGGCATATTTACATTTTATAATTTACTAACGTTAATAGAAGTGACATCTATTGCAATTTTTTTGTATACAGATATATTTTATGGGATGGTAGGCCATGGTAATAGGGATTTTATCTTTTGAGCACGGAACGCTAAAAGTATTTATGTATTACTCGTTCCTAATTTAATTTAATGGCTTAATTTCGTCGTAAATCAGACGATCTCATGTAGTTTTTATATTGTTCATTATTTACAACATATTATGGCTATAAGCCATTTTTTTGCAAACTGAGCGCACCAGGTGTTGTTTTGGTATCAGTAAAATTGGGGTTTGAAAGAAGAATTCAACTTATAAGATTGTATTTAGATTTCAGATGAGTGTTTTGAAATGTGCTCAAACCTCTACTCCTAACCTCTAACCAAAGGCCTAGTAAGATGTACGAAGGCTTAGCAACAGTTCTATTTATTCATCTCTATATGCGCCTCTGTGGTCTAGTGGTTCAGAGCTTCGCTCTCGACCAGAGCGTCGAAGGGTTCGATTCGGGTTCGATTCGCTTGAAAATGTTGTTTTCAAGTTTGGTTAGGACAATGCAGGCTGATCACCTGATTGTCTGACAAGAAAGATGATCCATGCGTTTTTTTTTTTTTTTTTTTTTTCTTCGCCCCTATCAGTGACAGGGCTCGTTCATTGCTTTTTAATTCTTATTTTTTCTTTTTTTAATATTTTAGTTACATAGTTTTACAATGTTTTAGATTACAATTATTAGTTTCCTTTTTTATAATTAATACAATTTTTAATTACAATAAAATTTTAAAATACAATTAAATTTCTTCACTTAATTACAATAAAATAAAATACAATTTTGAATTACAGTAAAATTTTTAAAATACAATTAGATTTCTTGAATTAATTACAATAAAATATTTTTTTTAAATTACAATAAAATTTAAATAATTACAATAATAATATTCGTTACCATTCAATTTCAATTAAAACTACAATTAATTATAATATCCAACAATACAAAAATACTAATAAAAATATATATAAAATAATAAAATTCAATAAAATTACAATAATTATTCACCATTTCAACAGCACAATTAACACAAAAATACAAATATCACAGTTAATTACGACACACCACTACCATTCCTTTTGGCGACTGTCTGCACTATCTGTGTGCAGAATTTTAAAAACACCTCTCTTTTCTTATTGTCCCCCAGCATGCTTGGCAGTTCATCACCCGTCATCGCGATGCCCAATTTCTGCTCAATATCGTATCTATTGCTTATAGTTATAGTTTGCACTGCCAGGGGATGGGGGGAATCAAGGGTGACCGCCTGAAGGGCCGCTCTGGAGTCGCTGAAGATACCGACCTTAGTCACTCTGCCCTCGCAGGCAATTTTTACGGCCTTGCTCAGTGCGAGGAGTTCGGCCTGGTAGACGGTGCAATACGTCGGCAAAGCAAGTTTGACGGCCCTGATCTCGGCCTAACCTTTCCAGTTCCATGCGTTGGATGGGCATTTAAAAAGTCGGTCCTGCGCCTGTTCTCTCGCCAATCGCGTCGGTTTACCGACCCGTTGGGTTATGAGAGTAAAAGGAAGAGAGAGTGTCTCTGTGTATTGCGCACACACTTGGGCACTATAAAATAACTCCTGCGTAGCTGGCCTGGTTTCAATGATATCGGCTACCGACACCGAAATCGGTGAGGGGAGCAATTATTATTTATTCATCGCAAATTGAGCTTTATTGCATAGGACACGTCTCTCTAGATAACTCAGAGAATTGAATAACCATAACGACTGATATCAGTCCAGGTGAAAGACCGAATATTTTTGGCTGGGCATGTGCCCATCCGACGCATGTATCAACTACTTATCTATCAAAGAATCTGGTGATTAGCCTGCATTATCCCAACAATATTTTTTGTTGTTCCAACGCAGGAATTTAATCGACGACCTCTGAGTTGAGAGCCAAAGCTCACACTGGACCATGGAGGCTTAAAGATAGGCATAATATCTATCTACTTCAGGGTTGCCAGTACGATTTCCCAGAAAAGTACGAAGTACTGGCTCTCTGAAAAGGGACGGACTTTAACTCAAAAGTATGATTTTGCCAAAACATTTAAATGCTATAGTACACCCATAGTAACCCTTAAACAGTGTGTAAAAAGAGCAGTCACTATAACTTTGAGATACGATTATACTACCTTTCCTCATTTTGGAAATGTATTTTTTATGTCAAAAATAAAAACTTTTTACCATTTCTTATTTTTTTTGTCGCAAAAATAACAATAAAGCAAAAAAAAAAATTATTTTGAAAAAAAAATCATATCTAGAATGAGAAAAGGTAGTATAATCATATCCCAAAGTTATAGTGACTGCTCTTTTTACACCCGTTATAGGTAAGTAGTATAATATATTAAAACATGAATGAGGGCTTTTCGAAGTGTCACTTTTAGGTACAGAGACTACCGTAAGATGGCGCTTGCATAATGTA
Source organism: Celastrina argiolus (assembly GCA_905187575.2). Lineage (NCBI taxonomy): Eukaryota > Metazoa > Arthropoda > Insecta > Lepidoptera > Lycaenidae > Celastrina > Celastrina argiolus. Next base: position 13,204,324 of record LR994589.1, read on the forward strand.
ATATGTCAAAAAAATATATATTGAGAATATGTAGCCTGAACTGCAGTTGGATTAAACATTGGCTCTGACTGCTGCTGGAGCTGGTTAGCTTGCTGACAAGCTTTATTCCATGGGAAACGACGCCTCCGCACCCCCGTCCTGCGCCGGCGAAGCGGAAGAGAGAGAGGATCAGTCTCTCTGTCCCGCTCCGAGGCCTCCTTCTGCGACATGACGAATTCGCAAAAGGAGACCACCGCCTGCCAGGCCTCATCACTCTCGAGCATGCAGCGCTTATAGTTAGTCCTGTTTTTACATGTTTGATAGCCTCTATCCATCTTGATCTCGAGTTTCATCTTGGGGAAAGCGGTGGTTACCTATATTTTTACAAAATTGTACTACGCATGGACTAGCCATGTTTAGTTTAGTTCTCAGGGCACAATTAATAAATAATAAACTATTGCAAGTGAAACAAAGAAAGTTGAAAGGTAAACAAACAAAAAACAAAGCGGAAATTGACATTTTACACAGGACTTGACATATTACTTAGGTTTAATGCCATCTATCAGCATTTTTCTTAAACTAGTAGAACTGTCAAAATAAAAACCGCTCATTACTTTAGTACGTCCGAGATAAATTTAACATAAACGTAAACAAACCCGTCTATGACACAACCGAAGACTAGTCAGTGATGCTAATTGGCCAATTTATTAATACAATTAATTTTGTTTGCTATGAATCCATAGACTATAGGGTTATAATATTCTACAATCGGCAGTGTTAAAATGGCGTCCTTTTTCTTTGAAAGATTTTCATTTGATGTTTAAACATATTAATTAATGTTTAATTGTTATAAAATATATTGGATAATGAAGTGTAATCCTTTAACATATCTGTGAAAGTGTTGATAAGTGTGCAGATTAAGTGAATACGGTATAATGTCGATGCTTTCTGTTTGTTTACCTTTAGGTTAAATTTAGCAGGGACGAACTATAGTATAATTTATAAGGTAAAAAGGTACGGTCCACACTGAGGTACGGTAGTGGTACGGTTGTATGACAAAAAGTACGGAAAACCGTACTATTTGATACGTTCTGGAAACACTGATCTACTTTATCGATTAAATAGAGCCAAACACTAGAATGGTAGATAAACTAAAAGCGATATTCATAGTAAATCCGAAAAATAACGTTTCCAGAACACAATAAGAAGGTTTTTTGTGGCAAGTGGCACTTTACGCTATGTATTTTCCTTGTATATCTTCGTTTCTCCAAATAATATCTTGGGGTCAATGTTATTTGTGCGCCAAAGAGGTCACTAGTCACACGGCTGGCAACACGATCGCCTAGTGTTGACCTTGTAGACAAAACTCTGCATGCGTCAAACTTAAAGTCCAGTGACATTGTTTATGATAATATGTCGCTATCTTTTTCCTATCTTTAAAGTCCTCTTACAAGCGTTCTCCTGTCTTGTATCGTCTGACTCATAGGGCTGGTTCCTTGCTGCCAATCAGAATTAAAAGAAATCAATAAGGGGTTTCCGGCGGGAAACTATGACGGGGATACAGCCGACCTGTGGACACAGCTGACATGGGGACACAGCCGACATGGGGACACAGCCGACATGGGGACGCAGCCGACATGGGGACACGGTTGACCTGGGGACGCAACTGACCTGGAGATGCAGCCGACCTGAGGACACAACTGACCTTGGGTCGCAACTGACCTGGGGACGCAACTGACCTGGGGACATAGCCGACCTGAAGACGCGACTGACCTGGGGACACAGCCGACCTCGGAATGCAACTGACCTGGGGACACAACTGACCTGGGGACACAGCCGACTTGGGGACACAACTGACCTGAGGATAAGATAATGCGATCAGCCTCCATTATATAAAGCAATGTAGAGACAGCTAGTAAGCTGTCACGACGAAGCTCAAACCGCTTTAGAATAAAGCTTATTTATCCAATCAATCAGATCCAGGGTCCAGTGAATACAATAAAACCTTCCTCGAGAACCACTCTATCCATTGGTGAAAACAGTATGAATATTGGTGCGTAAGTCTTTAAGTTTAAGTTTATTAGTGTAGTGTGTTATATTGTGAGAGACATAGTCCGGTCAAATTAACTTCAAAAATAGGGGTAAGGTTACATTAATTCGCACCCAGCTAAAAATGTTTGGAACCCTATTGCACACAATTTGTCAATTATCCACATCAATCCCAAGTGTGGCAATTTATTCAAGGTGAAATGTTGCAAAAATCGGTTTTTTGAGTTTTCAAGCTAAACGGTAAGTTTTATCATAAAAATAGTTACAAAAATATTCATCATGCAAAATCAATACAAATTGTTCATACACTTTTTTCCTAAGAATCACCATCGATTATCGATATCGATGCAAAATGTTGAACAAGTTTGGTTACTCAGTTGGGTTACTCAGTTGGGTTACTCAGTTGGGTTACTCAGTTGGGTTACTCAGTTGGGTTACTCAGTTGGGTTACGCACACGTTTCCGCGCCACCCGTGAGGTAGTGCACACTGTACATGGCGAGTTTTTTTTACGTGGAAATTCCACGATCTATTGTGGTTCTTGTACAGTTAAGAAGCTATTGTATTAAAATGGTAATATTGTAAATGACGAGCGGTGTAAGTAATTATTCGTCTGATTGATACTCTTCTAATGGAACATAATCCAGTATGGAGGAGTTTTTCCGGTGCAGGAAGAGTACGTTTAATTGTATTTTTGTGTTGAAATGATAATGCGAAGTTGCCTCAATTTAAGTACTCGATGAATATTGCTTTAAAAATGAACACCTAGTTTCTGCGTTTAGAATATCGCGGGAGATTACATTTCGCACAAATTTTCATTGGCATAGTGCGTTTTTTGAATACTATGTATATGTTGGTTCTATTTTTGGCTATAGAAATTGGTTAAAGTTAAAACATTTTATTCATAAATTTTACAAAAATGTTTTCTGAACGTCGTATCTACAATCGAGAACAATATTATAATATACAGTGTGACTGGTGAGACATGAGCATTGAGCAATACTTGAGGACGTGATATTTGGCTGTTATATGAGATGAAAAAAAAAAATAATATCCATTAATCACTGAGTAAATGTATCTTAAACTTGAATAATTCTTTACCCAACGCATGGACACCGCGGGTAGGAACGCGCCTGTACTACCTACGTTGATGTCGCACGCCGTCGCCGGGGTGCCGCGCCGGATACATAGGTATGCCTACTTGCCTAGCCGCGTAATTTTCATAGTATCTGTAGTGTGCACTAAATTATAGAAAAGAGCGGGCTCCGACTATCGTCAACAGTTCTAGTACGTCTCACTCCTAGCACGTCCGTCTTAATACTGACCGAGTGGGGGAACCCCCCCACCACGTATAGAGTTATAGTACTTATATTGTCCACGATAAATATAACTGTAGCTTAGAGTTATTAAAATATGATTCTGAATAAGGAAGGGATGTAGTGTTTATCTAAATGGTGGTCCATTTAGATAAACACTACATCCCTTCCTTATTCAGAATCATATTTTAATAACTCTAAGCTACAGTTATAAGATAGAAAAGTACAAGAATCAAATCTAGTCGAAATGCATAGGTATTCAGATTTAACCATAACCATAAGAATAACTTAATTTCCTCCCGATGTATAATAGCCATACTCAGCCTTTCCCTATCCCTTTCTTTTTAAATGATTTGGTGAAAGAGCTTCTATGTAATGATATTTACATCAATGATCAAACGCTTTTAAAATCTTATTTTAAAAAATTTAAGCCCAAAAGTAACTTAAATAATATAATATTAGTTTATTTACTTGCTTTGAAATTCTAACAAAAGGAATATTATATTAAATATTTAAGGCCCATATCCAGTAATGTATGACGAACAAAGGCATATACAGAATATACATATACATTGTAAACGATTTAGTTACAATTCTATAATGTAAAACATCACAGAGATCTAAGGACGATTTCATGATTCTTACTGTTTGCTAGTAGTCATACAAATTACACATATCTAATAAGATATTGATTTCATAAAATTTAACCATTTTAATTCCTGCCACGAACAGGTTTACTAGTATCTATAACAGTACAACGCCATCTATAACAATTTCCTATGATGGTTTCAATATAATATTGTCTCTCTTTGCTGGTATATTCATCCAGCAAAGATATACTCTTCATCCTACCTTTAAACGATTCTGGTACGTCTCGGTACCATATTATGGTTTTCATTTGGGGTGAAAGCTCATACAGCCCTTAAACATCTCAGTTACCATCCAGTAAACATATGATTTTAATTTTATACTGAAGGCTCATACTGCCTTTAAACAACTTAGTTACCTCTCAGTAACGTATAATTTTCATTTCATACTAAAGGCTTATAATTCCTTTAAACAACATAGTTACCACTCAGTAACATATGATTTACATTTGATACTGAAGGCTCATACTGCCTTTAAAAGACTTAGTTACTACTCAGTAACGTATGATTTTCATTTGAGACTAAAGGCTCATACTGCCTTTAAACAACTTAGTTACTACTCAGTAACGTATGATTTTCATTTGAGACTGAAGGCTCATACTGCCTTTGGACACCTTGATTACCACTAGGTAACGTATGATTTTCATTTTAAACTGAAGGCTCATACTGCCTTTAAAACCTTTGGTTACCACTCGGTAACGTATGGTTATCATTTGAGGATCATGGCCCATACTGCCATTTGACACCTTGGTTACCACTCGGTAACGTATGGTTCTCATTTGAGGATGATGGCCCATACTGCCATTTGACACCTTGGTTACCACTCGGTAACGTATGGTTCTCATTTGAGGATGATGGCCCATACTGCCATTTGACACCTTGGTTACCACTCGGTAACGTATGATTTTCATTTTAAACTGAAGGCTCATACTGCCTTTGGAACCTTTGGTTACCACTCGGTAACGTATGGTTCTCATTTGAGGATGATGGCCCATACTGCCATTTGACACCTTGGTTACCACTCGGTAACGTATGGTTCTCATTTGAGGATGATGGCCCATACTGCCATTTGACACCTTGGTTACCACTCGGTAACGTATGGTTCTCATTTGAGGATGATGGCCCATACTGCCATTTGACACCTTGGTATACTTTGTACGATGAGACATTGGTATATCCATTTAGTACATCCATTTATTGTCCATTCAGCCTCATTCAGTTCGCAGGTCGTAATCATCATCTAAAACTTGAAGTTGATATTAGAATTGTACCTACCTAACTACTTTATTTAATTTATCTACAAAACATGATTCAATTTCTAATAATAAATTGTTTAATAAGATGCTAGTTCAATGACCATAACGTAAACTATTTAAAGCTCATATCAGTCTGAGTACCAGTGACTGGCTTCATTCAAACCAGGCCAGCTATGCAGGAGTCATCTTTAAAATGCTCAAGTACAATACACAGAAGTACTCCATCATCTCTCACCATCGCACCCTATAGAATGGATACCCGCCAGTCCCGCCAGTTATATAAGGCGCATAACCAAAACTTCTCAACGCCTGTACGATCATCTTCTTTTTCAGAAAATCAGGTTATCAGTCCGCGTTGCTCTAAACAACTTAAAACAACTTTCTTTTTATTATTTTTTTACACAGGTGTTTGTTGTTCTTACCCACTACCTCTAAGTGGACATGATTGGTTCCAGACAAATTGGCCGACCATGTAATGAGAATTCTAAAAAATATGTACAACCGTTATTGGTTACCGCTACTCAGGCACTACATTATAAAAGATTTCTAAAGTAGTTTGTCACTTATAGAATACTATATAATTTATATTATATAGCACATGAAAAGGCCTAAACTTTTAATCTCAATAAAAGCTTAATTTCCAAACTCATTTAACCATATCAATATAAAATATTCCAGTAGAATACTCTGCATGATTCTAGGATCCCCTTGCATATAATATGTATGCTATACATAAGCAATAGGCACTTTAAATAAAAGACCTACATACCATAATCCCAGTGTCTTACATAGGTATGCAAGACATTCTATAGCTATCCTTTTATCAATTAATTATTCTTTGATAAGGTTTTTTGATACTGGCAATTTGTAGATACTGACATACTTGACATAATATTTCAACCACTTAATATAATATTAATATTATGATTTTAGAGCAACATCATTAAAGATAGAAGTGTTATTACAATATAATATATTGAAATATGTATTATATCTCACTATATAAGTAAGTAAGTATAACACTGTATCTAGCTCTTAGTACACAACAAAGTTCATTATTAAACTCTTGTTACAATCCAGTCCTAAGATATATAAAACAGTATTCTCACAGAAGCCAAATAAGTCTTGCAAGTCCAAACCCCAAATTAACCCAGTTATGGTCAACATCAGTATACACAAGCTACTTTGTAGTTATGATTCATTCAAAGTAACAGGAATGTCTTAGTTAAATACGAGAATCGGGGATTTGACGTATTTTATAAAAGAAAACTTTACTTAGTTAAATACGAGAATCGGGGATTTGACGTATTTTATAAAAGATAACAATAACACATATGCTGAGGCACTAAACAATATGTTTAGTGCCTCAGCATATGTGTTATTGTTATTAGGTTCAAATTACACGTCCAATAATACACTTCTAGTTAATCGTATTTTACTTTATTCTATTACGTAGATAATACAATAAACAGTATCTTATAAATAACTATGTAGGTACACTGATCCCACTAACCTATCCGGGCCTCTCAAGGAGACTAATTTAAAACTATCTTAGGCATCAACGTCAATGTCATCTTTGACATCTAGTTGTTTTAAATACATAATATCATTATGTAACATCTCCCTTTTTCGAGAAACGCATACAATTTAATAATGCTTAAAATATACATGATTACAAAATATAACTTACTAATTAAATTTCTCATGTATGTACAATTTAGGTTGTTTTACAGTTCTACCAGATCTGGTAACATAATCTGTACCTATTTGCCTTTCCACAGGAACACAGTTATCATTATGCCTACTAATATCCTGAGAATTTTCACTCGTGAAACAACTAGGATTTATGGGAAGTATATTGCACGTATCATGACCAATATAAGAAGGATCTATTTTTTTAAATTCATCTTTACTGTCACCCGCAAAAGAGGAAGGAGGATTTATCTTTTTTAAATTATTTTTCCTATGTCTAATATGCGCTCTATTTCTCCTATATATAACACCATTCATATCGGTAATATAATGAGACCTACCACAATCTAGATTTCTATGTATTACACCAGGAGTCCAAAAATCTTTGGGATTCTTTTTAAAATAAATGTCATCTCCAGGCTTAAAGACTTCATTCCTTTGCCTTGCACATCTGTCAAAGTAATATGTCATTTTGTTTTTATTTTTGACATAAGATTTTTTGTAAACAGAAAATTTTACTAAATTCGGTTTTAGTTTTTTACACAGGACAGGTATATTCATACGTAAACTCCTAGACATTAATAATGATGCTGGGCTGGGAAAATCGCCTTTAGCTGTGTTCCGGTAGTGTAGCAATGCTAAATATACATCAGAATTATCTAGAGCACACTTACGTAGTATGTTTTTTGATATTTTCACAGCCGCCTCAACCTGGCCATTTGAACGAGCGAAATAAGGACTCGACGTGATATGCTCCACATCCCAGTCAACCAGAAAGGATTTGAACTTACAAGAGTTGAAAGGTGGACCATTATCCGACACTAGCGACCGTGGAATGCCATGGCGTGCGAAAAATGATTTCAAGTGTTTCACCACGGCGAAAAAAAACCATTAAAAAGTAATCATATCAATATAATACTTACTTTATTACAATATCATGTTCTCTTGTATAACATGTAATACTTACTTTCATATTACTTCCATATTCTAATATCATTATTAATAATCATTCTTTTCATTGATTATGTGTTGTTGGTAAATTTTATTTATATTCCAGACCTGATGGTAGTTTTACATTTCTCTTCTAAATTACAAATAAAACGTTAAATTTCTATTTTGTATTGGCTATTTAAGCTAGGCTTTCTTTACATGACATAATATTTTATTGACAAATGACAGTTGACACTTGACATCATCCATTGACTTTTTTTTTTTTTTTGAAACAAAACAACATAAAAACATATTCTAGTGTCACTCTTACCGTACATATAATGTGATTGTAAATGTAAAGATGCCTGGGTCTGGTAATATAGTAAATATATATATATATTTTAATACCAACTCATATTTGAATACTTTTAGATTGTTTCAGAATTTATCTTATGCTTGAAATATTGTATGTTGTGTTTTTGGTTTTAACTCTTCTGTTGATGCTTCTGGATTTTATTTTTCTCACTGTAATATTAATTCTAATGTTTTTTTTTTTTGGCACTGCTGGGTATTGGTATTTTTAGATTTTTCTTAAGCCAGATACTATTAATATTAGTTATTTATTATATTATACTATTAATATTATTTAATTATTATATTATTTTATATAATATTATTTATTTATTATATTATTTTATATAATATTATATTATATTATACCAATTATATTTATTATATAAGTTTATTTTATGACATGGAAACTAATTATGATGAATATGATCATATAACTGTCGCAGAAGATTTTCTTTCATTCTCATCTAGTGATAGCGAAGACAGTTATCTTAGTGCAACATTCGTTCCTCTTAATGATAATCTTGCTTCAGTATTTACCAACCTCGAAAATAACTTTAACGTGGTACATATTAATGCCCAGAGCATTCCGGCACACTACCCCGATTTACTGGCCTCTTTTGGCGAGGCTCGTTATGTTGATGCTATCCTTGTGTCGGAGTCGTGGCTTAAGCCATGTCTTCCGTCCATATCCTACTGTCTGCCTGGGTTTAAGTTGATCCGTAATGACCGCATTGGTAGGGCTGGTGGTGGCGTTGCCATGTATCTTAGATCTGATTTTATATACACACTTATTAGCTCGTCAGCGCAACCTCCATCTCCAGATTCTCCTGAATATTTATTTGTTGAGGTACAGCTAACTTATAGTAATAAAATTCTCCTTGGCGTTTGTTATTGTCCTTCATCACAAATGGATTATTTTTTAACTCTCGAACATATTCTTGAATTATATACACCACATTACCGACACACTATTATAATGGGTGACTTTAATACCTGCATGGTTAGAGACGATCTTAGATCTAGAAAACTTAGCTCTCTCCTGGATGGGTACAATTTGCACATGCTCCCACTTAACCCTACTCATACCTTTCCTGGTTGTTCGCCGTCCCTGTTAGATCTGATCATTGTATCGTCCCCTAACTTAGCTGTCAACCACGGTCAGTGTTCAGCAGATTTATTCTCCTATCACGACCTTATTTATACTTCATATAGCTTGCGCCCTCCTAAAGTAAAAAAGAAGGTTGTGATGCAGCGGAATTTTGGCGCCTTGAATATTGAAAATTTAAAACGAGATGCAAACTCTATTGACTGGTCATTGGTTTTTACTGCTGACCATGTTGATACTAAGTTGAGTATTTTTAATTCTCTGTTAACTCAGCTCTTTGACACTCATGCTCCAATTAGACCAGTTAAATTGAAACAGTTGCCGGCACCTTGGCTTACGGATGAGTTAAAAAAATTTAATTAAACTAAAACATTCCTCGAAAACAAAATTCAAACTGTCTAATTGCGAACATCACCGAGATCAATATGTACGTATTAGGAATCGCTGTAACAAAATGTGTAGGGATGCCCAGCGTCGTTACATCCACTCTTCTGTGGAAAATGGCGATCCTTGTAAAGTCTGGAAGTTCCTTAGGACCCTTGGAGTAGGCAAAAGCTCTGATAACAGCTCTTGTTTGTTGAATAAGGATGACTTAAATAAACAGTTTGCTTCCACTTCTAACACCTTTGACCCTTCTAAAAAGTGTGATACGCTCAATCACCTGTCGAGATTGCCAATTCCTGATTTCCCACCATTCGTACTTAGCCATGTGACTGAGGATGATGTCAGAAGAAATGTCACGTCCATCTCCTCGAATGCCGTGGGTGATGATGGAGTAAGTCGCAGGATGATTATTCCTATTCTTGACACTATTACACCTATCCTTGTACATATATTTAATTATTGTATCGATGCCTGTATTTTCCCTAGTGCATGGAAGGATGCTATAGTTATTCCATTACCTAAGACCTCGCGGCCTAAGTTGGTGACGGATTTCCGTCCTATCTCAGTTTTACCTTTTCTCTCTAAAGTTTTAGAACGGTTGATCAGTCACCAGCTTACTGACTACGTGACACATAATAACTTACTCAGCACCTTTCAGTCTGGATTCCGTCGCGGTCACAGTACCACGACCGCTTTAGTTAAGGTCACAGATGACATTCGTCTTGGTATGGATAATAAGCTAGTTACTATACTAGCCCTACTAGACTTTAGCAATGCGTTTAACACGGTTGATCATGATGTTCTCCTGAGTCTGCTAAGGTCTATTAACCTGTCTCCACCAGTAATTAACTTATTCCGCAGTTACCTCGAGGGTCGTCGTCAGAGAGTTAAAGTGGCTGATAATTTTTCGAACTGGACCTCTGTCACTGCTGGCGTCCCTCGGGGTGGTGTCTTGTCCCCACTTCTATTCGCAATTTTCATAAATTTCATTACCAAATCTATCTCCTCATCGTTTCACCTATATGCGGATGACTTCCAAATCTATACTCAATCTTCCCATATTAATCTATGTAATGGTATTAACAATCTTAACAGGGATTTGGAAGTAGTGTGTGACTGGAGCAAGCGTTACGGTCTCCTTATTAGGTGTTTATTTTGATGACACGTTATCGTGGTCTCAGCATATTAATGAGATTAGCAAGAGGATATTTGCAACTTGGTTCTCTGTCTGTCGCCTTCGTTACCTTCTTCCCATTCCCACCAAGATAAAAATAGCTGAGTCCTTGTTTCTGTCAATTCTCGATTATGCAGATGCCTGTTTTACAAATCTCACTGAAGATCAACTAAATAAGCTCGAGCGTCTGCAAAATCTTTCGATAAGATTTATCTTTGGCCTAAGAAAATTTGACCATGTGTCAGAGTTTCGATCCAGACTGAAGTGGTTGCCAATTCGTTATCGCCGGAATGCTCGTATCCTTTCCCTTGTATATTCCATTATTCATGACCCTAGCTTACCCTCTTATCTAAAAGAAAGTCTTATATTTCATGAAACCACAGTTAAAGAGTTACGATCTGCATCCAATTTTCGGCTTGAGTTACCCATGCACCAAACAAAATATTATGGCTCCTCCTTCGTCGTTACCGGTGTAAAGTTGTGGAATTTGTTGCCAAAACATATTAAACTGGCTAAGACATTAGAAGGCTTTAAAAGTATGGTCAAGCTGCACTATTTGACTGTTTGTAGTCAGATAAATAAGTAACTATTTATTAATTGTTTATTTTTATATCTAAGTTCCATGTGTATTTATATAATATAACTATCAAATATATAATATATTTTTTTTATTTTTTTTAGGTATGTATGTATTTATGTATTTATTGATAGAATGCTAATTTATAATATTGTTTATGTTATCGTTTTTGTACATTTCATACAAACCTCCTTTTTATCTGCACATGCAAGCCAAATTTCGTTTTTAACAATTCCTCTACCTGTGGTTGCCTGGAAGAGATTGCTACCTAGTAATAAGGCCGCCATTGTGTTACCTGTGTATAATGTTATGTTTCTCATATATTATGTTTATGTTGTGTGCACAATAAAGAATTCATTCATTCATTCATTCATTCACGTTATCAACGTTGTAATTCTTATGTAAAGAAGCTAGCTCAAAATATTTAGAATAGTAATCTACACAGACAAGGTAATTCTCCCCATCAAAATAAAATAAATCAACCCCTACTCGTTCCCAAGGGAGTTGTGTAATATCATAACACTTCAAAGGTTCCTTATTTGTGTTAGGTTTAAATTTAGCACATACCAGACACTGTTCAATTAAATTTTTAATGTCTGCATTTATATTGGGCCAATAAACTGTTTCCCTAGCAATGTTAAGTGTTTTATTTATACCTAAATGACCACAGTGAATTTTATCTAATATTTGCTTTTGTAAAGCCTTTGGGACTATGAGCCTATTGCCCTTAAAGAGTAAATCATTCATTATATGTATTTCACTTTGAATATTCCAATATGGTTTTACCAAACAGTTAATTTTGTTTTTGCTTGTTGGCCAACCATTTTTTATATAAGATTTAAGCAAATTAAATGATTCATCTTGTTTACTTTCCTTTAAAATTGACTCTAAATATGACTTTGATACTGAAATATTAGAAAAAATTGAATTGACATGATATTGTAAATCTTGTTCATATTGCGGTACATATGTATCAGTGAGTGAAGCTCGTGATAGCGTGTCCGCTATATACATATGTTTACCAGGTACATAAATTACTTCTAAATCATATCCTTGCAACGCAAGCATCATTCTCTGCAACCTAGCTGGCACTTCATGAAGAGGTTTTTTAAAGAGATAAATTAAAGGTTTGTGATCTGTATGAACGGTAACAAGACCTCCATAAATATATTGATGAAATTTATTACAACCAAACTGTATAGCAAACAATTCCTTTTCAATCTGAGCGTAGTTTTGTTGAGAGCTTGTCAATGTTCTTGAGCTATATGCAATTGGTCGCTTATTTTGCATGATTACAGCGCCCACTGCATTCTTGGATGAATCTACTGACAAAATTAAAGGTACATTGCAATTATAGTTAGCTAATACAGGTGCTTTAGTAATAATATCTTTTAGTGATTCAAAACACTTTTGATAATTATCATCCCATAGGAATGGTATATCCTTTTTTAACAAGTTTCTTAAGACATTAGTTTTGTCTGCTAAGTTTTCAATGAAAGGGGCTAAAAAATTTAACATGCCTAAAAATCTTTGTAAGTCCTTAATATTTTTAGGTGTAGACATATTTTTTACAGCTTTAATTTTATCTGGATCAATTTTAACACCATCTTTGCTAAAAATATAACCCAAATATGTTATTTCTTCTAAAAGAAACTTACACTTGAGCTTGTTTAACTTCAGATTTACCTGCCTAGCCCGTTCTAAGAATAATTCTAATCTCTTATTATGTATCTCAATTGTCTCCCCATATATTAATATGTCATCACACCAAATAATTATGCCTTCAATGTCCCCAAATAAATCAATCATAGTTTTATAAAATATTTCTGTTGCAGTATTAATCCCGAAAGGCAACCGTAGAAATTTATATCGACCAAATGGGGTCTGAAATGTGCACAAATCACTACTTTCTTTTGTTAATTTTATATTATAAAAACCAGAGAACGCATCCAAGTGGGAAAAATATTTAGCTTTAGACAATTTTGACCTGACTTCATCAATATTTTTAATAGGATAATGACTTCTCAATAGATTTTTATTTAAATATCTAGGATCTAAACATACCCTTAATCCTCCTGCCTTTTTCATGGTAATGACTAAGCTACTTACCCATAATGTGGGTTTGTTAACCTTTTGTATAATTCCCAGTTGTTCCATGATTTCTAATTCTTTCCTTAACGGTTCGATGAGAGCAAACGGTACCTTCCTCGGGGGATCTACTCTTGGTATGGCATCCTTCTTTAATACAATACTGTGTTCATATGGAAGACATCCTAGGCCCTGAAAAACATCATTATATTTGATTACAATATTGTCACAAGTTTTTTCATATAGGTTATGTATATTTTTCACAATTTTATTGTCATTTTGACAATTTACATAGAAGTTTTTTGTTATTAAATTTAACTTTATACAAGTTGGTAAGCCAATTACAGTTGGACAATTCAAACTTGTTATTACAAAAGTAATTGTTTCAGGCTCAACTTTATTATCTAATAAACAGGATACATTAGATACTGCCACTATGGGAATTTTATGACCATTATAAGCAAAAATATTATAATTTTTACACTGTTGTTTGTCCTTATTTTTAATTTTTAGGTTTGAGCTTTTACATGTGTCTAAAGACATCATATTTATATCTGCTCCAGTATCAATTATGCAATCTACTCTTTTATTGTTTATATTAAGAAAATAATGCCAAGAATTATCATTTTTACTTAAAATTGTGCTATTACTATTACTTTGTGATTCAATGTTGAACAATGTCCCTATAGTAAATCTCTCAGCACTTTTTTTTGTTACTTCATCATCGAGATTTGAGTTGTCTACTTCAGAAACAACATTCCTGACATTATTTTTCTTATAACATAAATTAGTAAAGTGTCCATATTTAAAACATGACCTGCATTTATGCTTCCATGCTGGGCAGTTGCGATGAGCATGTGTTGTGTTGCATCTCCCGCACGTTGTTCTGGACCCGGGTGTGGCTGATCTTCTTTGTTGATAATGCGGCACTGGAGATCTGGTTTTTCTCCTATGCTGGTGCGATGAAAACGATGATGACGGAGAACTGTTCGGACGGTTTCTGTGTATCTTGTATACGGTGGCATCTTCTCTTCTTTCACCCCCATTGATTGAATCTTCACTCTTCTGTGCCATATTGAGTGTTCTACACAGCAGCTTGGCTCTTTCCAGGGAGAGATCTTGTTCTTGTAGCAGCTTTTGTCGAATTTGTGAGAAGTTTGTGGCCATGTTAGCAATGAGAATATCTTTCACCAGGGATTCACGAAGCGTACCAAACTCACATGAATGACTTGCATTTTCTAGCTCCATCAGAAAATTGTCCAATGATTCGTTCACGCGTTGTTTTAATGTGAAGAACCTGTGTCTTGCAACTGTCAAATTCTTCTTTGGTTCAAAGTATTCAACAAATTTCTCCTTAACTTGTTTGAATGTAGAACTGCTTAGGTCCAAATTGAAGGAGTTGAAGATGTTTAGACCCTTTTCACCCATAGAGTGTAGCATAATAGCAATCTTCCTTTTGTCTTCGGTTTTTTCCATTCCCGACGCCAGCAAATATATCTCGAACGACTGAGTCCATTTTCTGAAGTTTTCAGCATTATTGTTGATGATTTCCGTCGAAATTTCCAGCTTTTGTACTCCGTTTGCAGCCATTGTCGTCATTGTTGTCGAACCACGCCCAGCCGGTCTCGAAATTTCTTTTTTCGCCGTTCTCGACGTACCCTCTCTTTGGTTAATATTTTCTTTTTCTTCTTCTGACACCATGTTTAGTGCCTCAGCATATGTGTTATTGTTATTAGGTTCAAATTACACGTCCAATAATACACTTCTAGTTAATTGTATTTTACTTTATTCTACTACGTAGATAATACAATAAACAGTATCTTATAAATAACTATGTAGGTACACTGATCCCACTAACCTATCCGGGCCTCTCAAGGAGACTAATTTAAAACTATCTTAGGCATCAACGTCAATGTCATCTTTGACATCTAGTTGTTTTAAATACATAATATCACTATTATAAATATGTAACAGCGTACTAACGACAAAGTTTGTGCTCAACCGAAATCCAATCCAAAGATAGGATTAGTTGCTTCGTTCAGTCATGCTCTGCTTGCGCATGATTGTCCATACTCACGTATATGTAATGTAATAATATGTATAGGTATATTATACAGCAATATAATAGCTCCCCTCATCGATTTCGACGTCGGCAGCCGATTTCATTGAAACCAGGCCAGCCACGCAGGAGCCTCTCTATAGTGCCCAAGTATGTGCGCAATACACAGAAGCACTCTCTCTTTCTTTTACTCTGAAAACCCAGTGGGACGGCAAACCGACACGACTGGCGAGAGAACAGGCGCAGGACCGACCCTCCATATCCGACGCATGAATCATCTTTCATATCAGACGATCAGGTGATCAGCCTGCATTGCCCTAACCAACTTGAAAAAACATTTTTTGTCGAGAGTCGAGAGCGAAGCTCAGAACCACTAGACTACGGAGGCGGTTTTATACTCGTATACAGCAATATGTATATTATAATACAGCATTATGTATATTATACAGCGGTATGTATATTATACAGCAGTATGTATATTATACAGTTACGAAGATCACTTCTGCCGAGTTCTGCCATATATTATTGTATCTCATGTTTTGAAGCATCCTTGTGTGATAGCAAAGTGGTTTGATTTCCAAAGTAATTTTCAACCTAATGTAAATAATAAACAATTATATAAACTTGGTTCTGGACAGCAATGTATGATGACAAAATGGTTTATTATTCATTATCCATACGTTGTAGATCGATTGAAACACTTAGATGAATTTATTATTTCCGAACCTGTTTCTGAGACAGCGTGACTCCGCCGATTGGGATTATGTATTTAATGGCAATTTACAGCTAATATTTAATCATGTTAATCACGTTTTAACTTGTACACTTACCATGTTTTTGTTAATTACACGTCGTAGCAATGACTGTGATATTCATGTAACCCTTAACCTTCCTTATTATTATTTAATAATTTATCATATGAAATTTAAGATTGTACCTACATCTAGACTGAGCCAGTATTGCTTTGTATTGCTGAAGCCGACAAAGATTTAATTCCTGCATTGTAAACAACTTCATATTACTATCACACTTAATAATTTATTCTGAAGTAGACGCTTCTTAAAATACTGCGTAGCATTTCATATTGGAGCTAGTTAAGTTTTCCTTGCATTGTTCTTTAATAATACACTAAACTCGCTTTAAATATTAACTATTTGTACCACCCAAGGCAGTACACAACATTTGAAACTTTTTTATCGACACTTAAATATGCATTGTACATATTCGCAGAATAATTAACACATTTTTAAGTTTTACCGTCACAGTCAAATTTTACTGAATTAGAATTCATGTCTTATGCAATTAAACTGAATATATAAATCATACCTTTTTTTTCTTGCAATCACTTGTACGATACTAGCACCGTATATATGAGAAGAGTTTTATAGGTTACTGAATAATCACTCAAACTGCTAAATGTATCACAAATTCAATAAACAAATAAGTTAGCCAGCCAGCCAGTCTTGTAAGGGGCTTACAAAATCCTTGAGTATCATATTACTCATATTTTACTTTATACCCTATTTTTATAAAAAATAATCTCTTTCACTAACCTCTTTTTGATGTGGTTATCACAATCTCAAGTGATATCTTGAATCTTCATACAATTAAACCATAATTTTTTTTTAAATAAAAGGTATCCCAAAGGTTTAACTATAACTTGCAAAACCAAGTAGGTACAGACCGTTACAGGTTTTTGCTTGAAAATTAATAGTAATTATTGCCCCTTTTACAGTATAACCATTACAGTTGCAAGTGCATCGCACAAACAAAACAATTAATGTGAACTTTATAGACACTGTTTACGCTATATTAGTTTGAGTTAAAACGACCGCGCCATATTATTTTAATCTGTTTTAAACTCTCCAATTATGTTATTCATTAATATAATTTGTCCATTTCCTTATATACTGTACGTATCTGTCAGTTATCTCTTCTAAAATGCCTGATCGACTCGATATTAACATAATACAATAAAATATTTACAAAAAGATCAAGTTTAACATTTTCATATAATAGGTATGAACCCAGCTAGTATTTGAGTATTGTTAATATCCACCATACACAGCATATTTTAAGTCCTATGTTTACATTTAAAGGAGCTAGAACCTTGGATATTATATATTTTATATGTAAGCACGTCACCCTTTAATTTAAATAACGACTTCGCCATCTTAGATAACCAAATAATTTTGTTATTTTATTACTCATTGTTGGATTCATCATATATTTGAATTGATGATTTTAACCCCATAACATGATACACTTTTTGTGTCCAGTTCAATAGCCTCTTATTAGGTTGTAATGAACATTTTTACAAAACAATTAAAGCATTTTCTTATCTTTAAAACTCCTATACAAATCAACATATACAAATCCAATACAAATACGCCAGTTAAACTAGTTTATAATCATGATACTTTAGTGTACTTTAGGTGTCAATGAGCATATTCTTCCTTTTCAATTTAGTTTTCCAATACGAACGCAATTTACAAAATGATTATTATTATTATTTTTTTTTTTTACTGACCTTATTACTGACTTACTAGTATTATAGGTTTATCCTCGTCGCCATTTGTAGTGTGCACTAAATTATAGAAAAGAGCGGGCTCCGACTATCGTCAACAGTTCTAGTACGTCTCACTCCTAGCACGTCCGTCTTAATACTGACCGAGTGGGGGAACCCCCCCCACCACGTATAGAGTTATAGTACTTATATTGTCCACGATAAAGAGACCACCATTTAGATAAACACTACAGTATCCATGATTCATTTATTTAAAGGAAAATTTGGTAAAAATTAAGTACCTAATTTTATTACATATTTATAATGGGAATCGAGTACCGAGTACTCTCCGTAAGTATTGCACATGTCTCACCAGTCAGCCTGTATAACTATCGAGTAGGAGTTCGGTCAATTTAGACATACAAGGTTACAATTAAATTCTTGTTTAAAACGCAATAATAAATAAAATTTAAAAGGTAATCACGTATTTGCAAAATTTAATTCAAGGTCAAAAAAAGGTTTTTCATGATTTTCAGCAATATGGTAAGTTTTATCACAAAATTATTTCGAACAAAAATTGTAGATCATAAAATTATTTATGAAATAATATAAATATACTTTTTTCAAATAGAGGTTGAAATTTGTATGGGACTTCATAATTTTAAAAGATAAAACCATAAACTTTATATTTAAGCACTTGATAAGAAATAATTAAACATTTGTTCT
Source organism: Celastrina argiolus (assembly GCA_905187575.2). Lineage (NCBI taxonomy): Eukaryota > Metazoa > Arthropoda > Insecta > Lepidoptera > Lycaenidae > Celastrina > Celastrina argiolus. Next base: position 13,223,164 of record LR994589.1, read on the forward strand.
AGCATTTTTGACATTTCGACCTGAGAGGGGATGATATAGGGGTTGAAAGTTTGTATGAAGTTCATCATTTTTGAAGCTATAAACATCCCACCAAAAACATTTTCATGTAAAAATGTTGCCAAGACGAGTCTATATAGCTTACCCGGTGAAAAAGTTATCAGATATCGTATAAAGCCAAACTCTAAAGACTACTCGCCCTAAATCTACAAGCACCTTGATCAAAATCTATCAAAAAGTGGACAAATCCCATGTAGAACCAAAGTTCTTGATCTATGCGCCCTTACTTTACTAGGCTTAGCTTCACTTAGTCTACATTTCAGTTAAAACGTGATCTTTTTCTTCACTCTCGTAACCCACTGGGACAGATAACCGACACGACTGGCGGGAGATCAAGCGCAGGGCCGACTTTTTACATGCCCATCCGACGCATGGATCATATTTCTTGTCAGCGAATTAGGTGATCAGCCTGCCTTGTCTAAACCACGACGCCAAGCGCCGCGACGCCTACCGACGCCCAGCGCCGCGACGCCTGCCGACGCTCAGCGCCGCGACGCCTGCCGACGCCCAGCGCCGCGACGCCTGCCGACGCCCAGAGCCACGACGCCAAGCGCCGCGACGCCTACCGACGCCCAGCGCCGCGACGCCTACTGACGCCCAGCACCACGACGCCCAGCGCCACGACGCTGGGCGTCGTGGCGCTGGGCGTCGGCAGGCGACGTGACGCTGAGCGTCAGCAGGCGTCGCGGCGCTGGGCGTCGGCAGGCGTCGCAGCGCTGGGCGTTGGTAGGTCTAAATTTGTCTGTGCCAAATTTCATTAAAATTGGTTGAGAGGTTTAAGCGGGAAAGCGTAACAGACAGACAGACAGAGTTACTTTCGCATTTATTATATTAGTAGGGATACCACTAGTTCTATAGTCCGGTCAATTTAGACCAAAAAACAAGGGTAAGGTTACAACTGCAGCAAAACTAGTGAGTAACGATTCTGGAAAATTATGATATTATGCCCTTTCTCAAGACGAGGCCGAATCTAAAAAAAAGTATGTAATCGAATAACGCACTAGATTCTAGATTATCCAACAAGTTATCCATTACTTACGTCACACCATGTCACACTGACGATTTCAACATTTACAACTTTGTGCTGAGCGTTACATTTACGCTGAGCGTCGGCAGGCGTCGCAGCGCTGGGTGTCGGCAGGCGTCGCAGTGCTGGGCGTCGGCAGGCGTCGTGACGCTGGGCGTCGGCAGGCGTCGCGACGCTGGGCGTCGGCAGGCGTCGTGACGCTGGGCGTCGGTAGGCGTCGCGACGCTGGGCGTCGGCAGGCGTCGTGACGCCTGCCGACGCCCAGTGCCGCGACGCTAAGCGCCGCGACGCCTACCCACGCCCAGCGCTGCGACGCCTGCCGACGCCCAGCGTCACGACGCCTGCCGACGCCCAGCACTGCGACGCCTGCCGACACCCAGCGCCGCGACGCCTGCCGACGCTCAGCGTCACGTCGCCTGCCGACGCCCAGTGCCGCGACGCTAAGCGCCGCGACGCCTACCCACGCCCAGCGCTGCGACGCCTGCCGACGCCCAGCGTCGCGACGCCTGCCGACGCCCAGCACTGCGACGCCTGCCGACACCCAGCGCCGCGACGCCTGCCGACGCTCAGCGTCACGTCGCCTGCCGACGCCCAGCGCCGCGACGCCTGCCGACGCCCAGAGCCACGACGCCAAGCGCCGCGACGCCTACCGACGCCCAGCGCCGCGACGCCTGCCGACGCTCAACGCCGCGACGCCTGCCGACGCCCAGCGCCGCGACGCCTGCCGACGCCCAGAGCCACGACGCCAAGCGCCGCGACGCCTACAGACGCCCAGCGTCGCGACAAAACAAGGGTAAGGTTACAACTGCAGCAAAACTAGTGAGTAACGATTCTGGAAAATTATGATATTATGCCCTTTCTCAAGACGAGGCCGAATCTAAAAAAAAGTATGTAATCGAATAACGCACTAGATTCTAGATTATCCAACAAGTTATCCATTACTTACGTCACACCATGTCACACTGACGATTTCAACATTTACAACTTTGTGCTGAGCGTTACATTTACGCTGAGCGTCGGCAGGCGTCGCAGCGCTGGGTGTCGGCAGGCGTCGCAGTGCTGGGCGTCGGCAGGCGTCGTGACGCTGGGCGTCGGCAGGCGTCGCGACGCTGGGCGTCGGCAGGCGTCGTGACGCTGGGCGTCGGTAGGCGTCGCGACGCTGGGCGTCGGCAGGCGTCGTGACGCTGGGCGTCGGCAGGCGTCGCGGCGCTGAGCGTCGGTAGGCGTCGGCAGGCGTCGCGGCGCTGGGCGTCGGCAGGCGTCGCGGCGCTGGGCGTCGATGCCTGCCGACGCCCAGCGTCACGACGCCTGCCGACGCTCAGCGTAAATGTAACGCTCGGCACAAAGTTGTAAATGTTGAAATCGTCAGTGTGACGTGGTGTGACGTAAGTAATGGATAACTTGTTGGATAATCTAGAATCTAGTGCGTTATTCGATTACATACTTTTTTTTAGATCCGGCCTCGTCTTGAGAAAGGGCATAATATCATAATTTTCCAGAATCGTTACTCACTAGTTTTGCTGCAGTTGTAACCTTACCCTTGTTTTTTGGTCTAAATTGACCGGACTATAGAACTAGTGGTATCCCTACTAATATAATAAATGCGAAAGTAACTCTGACTGTCGCCTACCGACGCCCAGCGCCGCGACGCCAAGCGCCGCGACGCCTACCGACGCCCAGCGCTGCGACGCCTGCCGACGCCTAGCGTGGCGACGTCTAGCACCGCTACGCCTGCCGACGCCCAGCGCCACGACGCCAAGCGCCGCGACGCCTACTGCCGCTCAGCGCCGCGATGCCTGCCGACGCCCAGCGCCGCAACGCTTGTCTACGCCCAGCGCCGCGATGCCTGCCGACGCCCGGTGCTAATATTAGCTAATACCAGCTAGTATTTTCAACAGTACCTTATATATAATAGTAGTAGTGATGATGGTAACTAGCACAAGGAATTCTATAGAATATTTTGAGTCACTGACTAGCTAGTTTCTTACAAATCACATTATAATAATGCTAAGCATACAAAGAACTTTACAGAAAAGAAATTTAACAACAGATGGAGCTTGTGCCGGACCTGTTCCATACATCGACAGTTATTTTGTGACCGACAGCAATTAACAACTATTAGCTGCCTGCATATTCGAGCTAATTTTAAATAAGTGGATAAAAAACTAATTTTCCTCTCATAAATAATATAATAATATAATAATATATTTTTCATCTTCGGTAGAAGTCGGTCACCGATTAATAATTGGTGACCGACTTTTTGTAGATGAATAATAGAATATACTGATTGCAGTAGTGCAACGCACATAAACTCGGACATGAATTATATGGAGCAAAACTCTGAACGATTATGGGTCCTACAAAAAGTAGGTCGTAGGTTTTTTATGTACCTATTTGTATAGAACTAGTGGTATCCCTACTAATATAATAAATGCGAAAGTAACTCTGTCTGTCTGTCTGTTACGCTTTCCCGCTTAAACCTCTCAACCAATTTTAATGAAATTTGGCACAGACAAATTTAGACCTACCAACGCCCAGCGCTGCGACGCCTGCCGACGCCCAGCGCCGCGACGCCTGCCGACGCTCAGCGTCACGTCGCCTGCCGACGCCCAGCGCCGCGACGCCTGCCGACGCCCAGAGCCACGACGCCCAGCGTCGCGACACCTGCCAACGCCCAGCACCGCACCGCCTGCCGAAGCCCAGCGTCACGACGCTTGCCGACGCCCAGCGTCGCGACGCCTGCCGACGCCCAGCGTCGCGACGCCTAATGACGCTCAGCGCCACGACGCCCAGCGTCGCGACGCCTGCCGACGCCCAGCGTCGCGACGCCTACTGACGCCCAGCGCCACGACGCCCAGCGCCGCGACACCTGCCGACGCCCAGCGCCGCGACGCCTGCTGACGCTCAGCGTCGCGACGCCTACCGACGCCCAGCGCCACGACGCCCAGCGCCGCGACGCCTGCCGACGCCTACCTACGCTCAGCGCCGCGACGCCTGCCGACGCCCAGCGCCGCGACACCTGCCGACGCCCAGCGCCGCGACGCCTGCCGACGCCCAGCGCCGCGACGCCTGCCGACGCCCAGCGCCGCGACGCCTGCCGACGCCCAGCGCCGCGACGCCTGCCGACGCCCAGCGCCGCGACGCCTGCCGACGCCCAGCGCCGCGACGCCAAGCGCCGCGACGCCTACTCACGCCCAGCGCTGTGACGCCTGCCGACGCCCAGCGTCGCGACGCCTGCCGACGCCCAGCGCCACGACGCCCAGCACCGCGACGCCTGCCGACGCCCAGCGCCACGACGCCTACCGATGCCCAGCGCCACGACGCCAAGCGCCGCGACGCCTACCGACGCCAAGCGCCGCGACGCCTACCGACGCTCAGCGCCGCGACGCCTGCCGACGCCCACCGTCGCGACGCCTACCGACGCCAAGCGCCGCGACGCCTACCGACGCTCAGCGCCGCGACGCCTGCCGACGCCCACCGTCGCGACGCCTACCGACGCCCAGCGCCACCACGCCCAGCGCAGCGACGCCTGCCGACGCCCAGCGCCGCGACGCCTGTCGCCTACCGACGCCCAGCGCCACCACGCCCAGCGCCGCGACGCCTGCCGACGCCCAGCGCCACGACGCCAAGCGCCGCGACGCCTACTGCCGCTCAGCGCCGCGATGCCTGCCGACGCCCAGCGCCGCAACGCTTGTCGACGCCCAGCGCCGCGATGCCTGCCGACGCCCGGTGCTAATATTAGCTAATACCAGCTAGTATTTTCAACAGTACCTTATATATAATAGTAGTAGTGATGATGGTAACTAGCACAAGGAATTCTATAGAATATTTTGAGTCACTGACTAGCTAGTTTCTTACAAATCACATTATAATAATGCTAAGCATACAAAGAACTTTACAGAAAAGAAATTTAACAACAGATGGAGCTTGTGCCGGACCTGTTCCATACATCGACAGTTATTTTGTGACCGACAGCAATTAACAACTATTAGCTGCCTGCATATTCGAGCTAATTTTAAATAAGTGGATAAAAAACTAATTTTCCTCTCATAAATAATATAATAATATAATAATATATTTTTCATCTTCGGTAGAAGTCGGTCACCGATTAATAATTGGTGACCGACTTTTTGTAGATGAATAATAGAATATACTGATTGCAGTAGTGCAACGCACATAAACTCGGACATGAATTATATGGAGCAAAACTCTGAACGATTATGGGTCCTACAAAAAGTAGGTCGTAGGTTTTTTATGTACCTATTTGTATAGAACTAGTGGTATCCCTACTAATATAATAAATGCGAAAGTAACTCTGTCTGTCTGTCTGTTACGCCCAGCGCCGCGACGCCTGCCGACGCCCAGAGCCACGACGCCCAGCGTCGCGACACCTGCCAACGCCCAGCACCGCACCGCCTGCCGAAGCCCAGCGTCACGACGCTTGCCGACGCCCAGCGTCGCGACGCCTGCCGACGCCCAGCGTCGCGACGCCTAATGACGCTCAGCGCCACGACGCCCAGCGCCGCGACGCCTGCCGACGCCTACCTACGCTCAGCGCCGCGACGCCTGCCGACGCCCAGCGCCGCGACACCTGCCGACGCCCAGCGCCGCGACGCCTGCCGACGCCCAGCGCCGCGACGCCTGCCGACGCCCAGCGCCGCGACGCCTGCCGACGCCCAGCGCCGCGACGCCTGCCGACGCCCAGCGCCGCGACGCCTGCCGACGCCCAGCGCCGCGACGCCAAGCGCCGCGACGCCTACTCACGCCCAGCGCTGTGACGCCTGCCGACGCCCAGCGTCGCGACGCCTGCCGACGCTCAGCGCCACGACGCCCAGCACCGCGCCGCCTGCCGACGCCCAGCGTCACGACGCCTACCGATGCCCAGCGCCACGACGCCAAGCGCCGCGACGCCTACCGACGCCAAGCGCCGCGACGCCTACCGACGCTCAGCGCCGCGACGCCTGCCGACGCCCACCGTCGCGACGCCTACCGACGCCAAGCGCCGCGACGCCTACCGACGCTCAGCGCCGCGACGCCTGCCGACGCCCACCGTCGCGACGCCTACCGACGCCCAGCGCCACCACGCCCAGCGCAGCGACGCCTGCCGACGCCCAGCGCCGCGACGCCTGTCGCCTACCGACGCCCAGCGCCACCACGCCCAGCGCCGCGACGCCTGCCGACGCCCAGCACCGCGACGCCTGCCGACGCCCAGCGCCGCGACGCCTGCCGACGCCCAGCGCCGCGACGCCTGCCGACGCCCAGCGCCGCGACGCCTGCCGACGCCCAGCGCCGCGACGCCAAGCGCCGCGACGCCTACTCACGCCCAGCGCTGTGACGCCTGCCGACGCCCAGCGTCGCGACGCCTGCCGACGCTCAGCGCCACGACGCCCAGCACCGCGACGCCTGCCGACGCCCAGCGTCGCGACGCCTACCGACGCCCAGCGCCGCGACGCCAAGCGCCGCGACGCCTACCGACGCCCAGCGCTGCGACGCCTGCCGACGCCTAGCGTGGCGACGTCTAGCACCGCTACGCCTGCCGACGCCCAGCGCCACGACGCCAAGCGCCGCGACGCCTACTGCCGCTCAGCGCCGCGATGCCTGCCGACGCCCAGCGCCGCAACGCTTGTCGACGCCCAGCGCCGCGATGCCTGCCGACGCCCGGTGCTAATATTAGCTAATACCAGCTAGTATTTTCAACAGTACCTTATATATAATAGTAGTAGTGATGATGGTAACTAGCACAAGGAATTCTATAGAATATTTTGAGTCACTGACTAGCTAGTTTCTTACAAATCACATTATAATAATGCTAAGCATACAAAGAACTTTACAGAAAAGAAATTTAACAACAGATGGAGCTTGTGCCGGACCTGTTCCATACATCGACAGTTATTTTGTGACCGACAGCAATTTACAACTATTAGCTGCCTGCATATTCGAGCTAATTTTAAATAAGTGGATAAAAAACTAATTTTCCTCTCATAAATAATATAATAATATATTTTTCATCTTCGGTAGAAGTCGGTCACCGATTAATAATTGGTGACCGACTTTTTGTAGATGAATAATAGAATATACTGATTGCAGTAGTGCAACGCACATAAACTCGGACATGAATTATATGGAGCAAAACTCTGAACGATTATGGGTCCTACAAAAAGTAGGTCGTAGGTTTTTTATGTACCTATTTGTATATTATATTCCTTTTATAAATTAAAGTTCATCAGATCCTTATAATAAACATCCTTTTGAATCCAATATGGTGGTCCAGCATATTGGATTCAAAATGGCGGCATTTACATTTAAATAATTTTTTTGTTGGTTTTGTAGCAATAACCGCTTACATACATAACTTCTGCTTTCTAAGATTTCTGGAAGTAACCTAAGAATTTTGATGATCTATAAATGAGTCAGTGACGAAATCAGGGCTTTTTACACATCGATAAAATCTAAAGTATAGTAGCTATGACATTCAAACTTTGTATAAATCATGTATTTACTGATGTCATTATATGTTGAAATTTTCAACTATTTAGCATCATCCAAAGCAAAGTTATGGGAGTTCAAAAAAACGACGAAACCTTCTTGCGCTTCGCTTGGCTCGTCTTGACGGGGGCACGACCGTGCCCCCAGATTACATTTTGTATTTAGGCATTTAATAAGAAACAAAAAATCGTTTGTTCTAGCATTTTTAAATTTTTACCAGTGTGGGGGTGAAATAGGGGTTGAAAGTTTGTATAGGTGTTCGTCATTTTTGAAGATAAAACCATGAAACTTGGTAGGTACGTAGGTCTCTTAGGATGTGCAGAGTTTTTCTACAAACGGAATTCCCGAAATTCGAACGGAACGGAATGGATTCTGAACGGGAACTACGAAGTCAAACTTTTTGTATACAAAATCTTAACCACTGAATTTAGATATTTAGAACTTTTTCTAAACTTGATATTTAGAACTTTTAGTGACAACACTAGCAAAAACCACTTTGACCGCCTTTTTTGACTTTTGCAGATAACATGAATTTGCCAAAACACTTTTGTACGTATTACACGTGGGATGCCAGTAGAAAATGTTGGAAACGCCGAATTCAAGGAACTGCTGTTCTGGACTGGCGTTAAATCTGGAGATTTATTAGGACAGGTCTATATTGTCCACGTCAGCAACATTGAATATTTTTGTATACGTAATGTAATAGGTCATTTTAAAATGTTTTTATGTTTCTTGGACTTATGTCCAAGAAACATAAAAACATTTCCCTAGGTACTTTCTGCTACTCAATGGAATACATATTTATTTTTTATTTTATACTCAATAGATATTGTTTTTTTTTAATATACCTACTCTCTTTTAACCAAATCTACAGATTTGGGTAATATTCAAATTTAAAGTACGCAGACGAAGTCGCGGGTACCAGCTAGTAATAGGTATAATATAAAGTAGTTTTACTAGGGAATTTTTAAAAAATATACACAATTTTTTTTCGTTATAGCGTTGTTAAGGTACGAGTAGTGGGAGCACAGTCGGGAACAAGTGAAACACTCGGATGCAATAGACCAACTGTTTGTTAAAATATAATATTAATTAACCTATCCTGTCACACACATATCTATCACACACACAACTATTCCTCGCACGCGTCAGCATTCACACACCTGCATACAGACCCCACAATATTCCCCCCTTTTTAACACGCTTTTATATTAGCTTGGGTTGTATCTATGTAACGGAATCTTTGAACTTAATTTTCACCAGTTTCCAGAAGTCTGATTAATTTGAAACTTTGCATACGTATCAAGGACCGATGACAATGCAATAATTTGATAATAGTTTTTAACACGCTTTTTTTTTTTTTTTTTTTAACCGTGTTTTTTTAGTTTTTTTAAACTATTATTTATTTTAAATTTTGACAATACAAAATTATTGGTATAGTTATTACACATTCAAATTAAAAATTAGGTTTACATTTTACATAAGCATTTGAAACTTTCAATTACATTTTTTGATTAAACTAAAAACACATTGTTATAGATAATAATATAACTGGGTACATTTAAGCAAGAATACAATTATTACATTATACATTTGTTCGAATGAAAGGCAAAATTACATATAAGAAGTAGTGGTACCTGTGGCGGCTGGCTGGGGGTGTACATTTCTTACTACATACAACCCCACAGCGTCAAGATATCCAAGCTATTTGACGTAGAAAAAACTCTGTGATATATTTCAGTATACTTATTACTTACGTCACTTTTGGTACTTACAGCAACCTTTTAGAGTTGATTGATGATGATAATAATGAGAAAAAAAATGTGCATTGACAAAAAAATTACCATTATTCTATATATTTTAATGATATTTAATAAACCTGTATTCTTGAACATTAAATCAAATGTTTAATTATACAAGACGAGGAAAAATTCATATTATATTATTAATAGCAGACCCTTGCCCACTTTGTTGGGCGTTTAAACAGTTTTACTTGTAGGTCATATAGGTGATGTACAACCTACATATTACATATAACAACAACCGAAACCAACAATGTAAATTCTAAATTCAATTAGTAAAAACAAAACCTACAACTACAATTTAGCTCCATACTGGGTTTAGTTTTGAAAAACTGAGAAATGTTACAATCCCTTTTTCCTCTTTTGGGGTAGATTTCTTTTCCTTAGTAGATTCCTGCGACATAAGAAGAATAAGTTTCTAGCCCTACCTATATCTTCTATATCTATCTATAATCTATATACATATAATAAATTTGTAGTGAAGTCGTGTCTGTACATTGAAGATATTTGAGAAAAAACAATATAGGGGAATTTTATTTACGCAAAAGCATACAAAACAATGATTATTGGAATTTTTGTCCTGTAAATATTTGTGTTGTGTGTGTTAAACTAAAAAAGTTATGTCAATATAAGTTAGATTTATGTTTTTCTTGATATTTTTATTTTTAGATTTTATGCTACGTACAACTTAGGTTTTTTTTTCTTTCTTTTGGACTTTTTTATTTTCAGTAAAGTCCCTTGTAATAAGTACGTACATATTTGATATTCCTAAATATTTGATATGATTTTTACCTTGATACCTACACGTATTTGTAAAGGGTTTTGACATACAGACAGACAGACGGACAACGAAGTTAAATCCTACTAAATAATAAATTACTAAATAATAAATTATTGCGACAAATTGGCAGGGTTTATACGGTGCATCCGAATAATATTATCCTAATAACTTCGAATACCATGGCTTACTTCTACATGTTGTTCGGGGCCTTCTTATTAGGGGAGCTCCAAAAGGATGGTAATATAATATACCCTGCATACCAAGAGGCGGAACACGTCACTTACTGGATCGGGTAACATATTATACTTGGGCTACGTCAGAAAAAATCATAATCAATATATTATGTTTCCATATAAATTTTGAGGAGTTCCCTCGATTCCTTTACCAGGAGGAGGTTACCATTTTGGTGACAATGGGATCAAATTTGAGTTATACCCTACACGACCAAAAAAAATATTTAAAATAGTTAGGTTCATAAACGACAAAGTTATCCGCGAACAAACATAAAAAAACATATGTACGGTCGAATTGAGAAACTTCCTCCTTTTTTAGAACTCGGATAAAAATGAATTCTAGCAAATTAAAATACTTCAACAATGAACATACAAATTTGTACAAAATATAATGTTAATGTTTGTTTTTTTTCGCAGTAATTAAATATTTAAATTGTGCATTTTACAGACTATTTCTAAAAATAAATTAACAAAATATAACAAGGTATTTAACAAAATACGTTTCGGGTACATCAGTAATAATTGCTTGTGAGTATATTTCAGCTAAAATAATGAATTTATCAATAGCTACACATAAACAATCTATCGATTGATATTGCTTTTATCTTTAATGTTCTATCAAAATATTAGGTAGTACCTTACATATGAAATTGGCGTTTTGTCGTACTGGCCACTTTGATCTTAAATATATCCTCCTCTTTGGTTAGGAATTCCAAATTCAAATTTAAACAGCTATTTACTCATGCATTTGTGTTTTGAAAACCGTACTTCATTTGTTTTTTTCTCTTTTGCTTTTTTTTCTGCGTCACTCATTTCACAAAATGGAAAACTTAAAATATCGCATTATTTACGAGTACCTACGAGTTCCACCGTGGCACCAGTGCTGCAGAAACGGCTCGAAGGATTAATTATGTGTATGGGGGTGGTGTCGCAAAAGATAACACGGTGCGTTTTTGGTTTCAACGCTTTCGTTCTCGAAATTTTGACCTGCAGAACGGCCGGAGACCAAGGTCAATAATGATGAATTGAAGGCTATTGTGGAAACAGGTCCATTGCAAACCACATCAGAGTTAGCTACAGGCTGCGGTGTTAGTAACAAAACCGTTTTAATCCACTTGAAGCAAATTGTGAACGTGAAAAAGCTTGAAAGGTGGGTACCTCATGAATTGAGTGAAGCAAACTCGACGACTGCTGCGTTACATTGCTCAACCGGCACAATAATGAAGGAATTTTAAATCGGATCATTACATGTGATGAAAAGTGGATCCTGTACGATAATCGTATCATAATCGTAAACGCTCATCGCGATGGCTGAACCCTGAAAGTCTTGCCCCAAGCGAAAATTGACTCAAAAAAAGTTACTTGTAAGCGTTTGGTGGACTAGTGCCGGTGTCGTACACTATAGCTTTCTTAAATCTGGTCAGACGATTACGGCTGATGTCTATTGTCAGCAACTGCAAACCATGATGGAAAAGCTAGCCGTTAAACAACCGAGACTTGTCAATCGCTCTACGCCACTGCTGCTTCAAGACAACGCTAGACCACACACGGCCCAACAGACGGCTACCAAATTAGAGGAGCTTCAATTGGAATGTCTAAGACATCCACCGTACTCTCCGGACCTTGCTCCAACAGATTACCATTGTTTTCGAAATTTGGATAACTTCTTGCAAGGAAAAAAAAATCAATTCCGATGAAGCAGTCCAAACCGCTTTCAGAGATTTTATTGATTCCCGTCCGAATGGTTTTTTTAGCAAAGGGATCAATGAACTACCTATAAGATGGCAAGTGTATAGATAGCAATGGTACATACTTTGATTAATAAAATATATTTTAATATGAAACAAATCGCCTTTATGTTCCTCCCATACAAAACGCCAATTTCATATGCAAGGACCTAATATTAATTTCGTGAGTCGCGTTGAATCCATGTATTACTAATGTCATTATGTCTTATTATAAATATCTAAAAAATATAAACTACCGATAAATCTATTAAAATTGTATTTCTCCATGTTTTTCTTAAGCCTTTATTTATATTTTTAATTTTCATTCATCTGAAGAATCACCTAGTATTTATATTATGAACCTATCATAATATGAATACTAGGTGATTCTTCAGTTTCAAAGCTTTGAGAACTAAGCTATGTAAAATACATAGCCAGGCCGAGTGCAAGTCAGACTCGTGCAGGGAGGGTTCCGTACAAAAAAAATCACGTTTGTTGTGTGAGGGCAACCTTGAAATAATTGTTATGCTTTGTTCTTTAATAAAGAAGTCTCAAACCCAACCTCACTTGAGAACCTGTTTGACAGATAAAACAACGTTTCTTTTCACTTTTAAAAGTGATCAACTTTATTATTCTTACGTCATAGTACTTTCATTTATTTTCTTTTTATACCGTAATATTCATATAATAGACTAGCTTTTGCCCGCGGCTTCGCTCGCGGATAACTCTGGTCTGTCGATCAAGATTTTCATTCAACTGATGACGATGTTGATGATGATGATAAAAAGTATCCTAAGTTACTCCTTATAACTTTAGCTATCTACCAGTGAAAATCTCGTTAAAATCGGTCCAGAGATTAGCCGGAATAAACAGACATGCCGACAGACAAACAGACCGACGGACAGACAGACAAAAAAATTTTTAATTGCATTTTCGTTTTCAGCATCGTTTAAAATGTAATATGCATTTAGAATAACGTTACTAACGCTAATTGAATGTTACGAACAGACACTTCAATTTTATTTATTTGCATAGATTACAGAAAAACATTAAAATAAGTTTAATATATATTTATATCTTGATTTATACGTTTTAAAAAAGAAAAAAAAATATTATGTAACGTAATTGTAAAGTTCTTCATTTTTAAAAGTGAAACGAAACGTTTTTTTTATCAATCAAATAGGTTATCAAGTGAGGTCGGGTTTGAGATTGTTTTACTAAGGCCCGTATAAATGAAACAATCTCAAACCCAGCCTCAACTTTAGAACCTATTTGTCAGATAAAAAAAAATTTCGCCTTACTTTTTTTAAAAATGAAGAATATTACTTATGTTACATACTTTAATTATTTTCTTTCTTAAAACGTTAAAATAAAGATTATAAAATATACATTATACTTATTTTATTGTCTCCTGTAATCTATGATATGAATATAACGGCATAAAAAGAAAATTAATTAAAGTGCTGTAACATTAATAAAGTTGTTCACTTTTAAAAGTAAAACGAAACGTTGTTTTATCTGTCAAATAGGTTCTCAAGGTGAGGTTGGGTTTGAGATTGTTTTATTTATACGGGCCAGTGTCCGATGTGTACCTGTTGCCGATATTGATTTCAAGCAAATAAGTCAAAAAATACTCGTTTGTCTGAAGGGAACACCATTTAAATATTTATTTTATTTTTAGTAACTATTTGTTGTTATCGCGGCAACAGGAATACCTGCATCATATTTTATGAAAATGACTACAGTCTAGCTATCACGGTTCCTGAGGTACAGTCTGGTGACAAAATCACATTCGAACAGCGTTTTATCCTTTGTGTACAGAATCCAAAAAATGATAACTGAGCACAAGTTTGAATAAATTAGGTAAGGTCGGTGACAATTATTTTAATCCACTTAAAATCTTGTAACGATCATTGCTAGATGACTTTAATATTAGCTTCATATGCTATTCAAAAACCGTACATTATATACAAAATTTAAAACAATAATTAAAAGGAACTGACTTCCATTTAATCAAAAAGCTCATTAAGACCAATTATTAAGCCCGCCAAAAAACTGAGCTCATAATATTAGCATTTTACTGGTTTATCTCTAGCAAAAAATCTTCTATCGTCTCTAATGGTTATAAAACTAGACGATATTTTACAAATTAACAATTAGCCCGTTAATTATCATTAGGGTTCCGTAGTTACTACAAATTAGTAATTAGTATGCCCATCTACAGCCTATTTATATATTTTTCTATGACGTGGCCGTTCCGCTATTGCAATCAGTATGTTCTATTTTTCTATGACGTGGTCGTGGCACTATTGCCATCCGTATGTTCTATTTTTCTATGAAGTGGCCGTAGCACAATTGCAATCTGTGTGTTCTATTTTTCTATGACATGGCCGTTGCGCTATTGCAATATGTTCTATTTTCCTCTGACAAGCCGTTGCATTATTACAATCTGTATGTTATATTTTTCTACTCGTATGAAGAGCCGTTGCACTATTGCAATCAGTATTTTTTCTTTTTCTATGACGAGCCGTTGCACTATTGCAATCAGTATGTACTATTTTTCTATGACGAGCCGTGGCACTATTGCAATCTGTATGTTCTATTTTTCTATAACGAGCCGTTGCACTATTGCAATCAGTATTTTCTCTTTTTTACGACGAGCCGTTGCACTATTGCAATCTGTATGTTCTATTTTTCTATAACGAGCCGTTGCACTATTGCAATCAGTATTTTCTCTTTTTCTACGACGAGCCGTTGCAATATTGCAATCAGTATGTTCTATTTTTCTATGACGAGCCGTGGCACTATTGCAATCTGTATGTTCTATTTTTCTATGACGAGCCGTGGCACTATTGCAATTTGTATGTTCTATTTTTCTATGACGAGCCTTTGCACTATTTCAATCAGTATATTCTATTTTTCTAAGTGATGAGCAAAGCAAGACCAAGACTGTCCAAGTCTTGGTCTTGGTCTTGCTTATTCAGTCTTGGTCTTGGTCTTGGTCTCGGGCTTGGTCTTGGTGTTGCTGAAATACGTTTAGTCTTGGTTTTGCTCTTAGTATTGCAAGGTCTTAAGAAACATTTTTCAACATTGCGTTTTTTATCGACAAAAATTTCTTGATTTGGAGTGGACCCGTAAATAGTGATGAGCAAAGCAAGACCAAGACCAAGACTTTGACAGTCTTGGTCTTGATCTTGCTTATTCTGTCTTGGTCATGGTCTTGCTAGACTATGGATAGTATTGCTTGGTCTTGGTCTTGTTTTTTTGCAAGACCAAGACCAAGACTGCAAGACCAAGACCAATTTTACTCATTGCTAATTTTTCTCCTCTAAAATATCGGTCAACGATTTTCGCTTGTGTTACATATTATGGTTTCGCTCTGTCTATACTAAAGTTTATTTTAACTTCTGGCATTTCTAAAGATTGTTAGAAACTTCCATTTTTTATAGGTCTTTTAAAGAAAAGTATTTTGAACGAAATCAGACAGTAACTTTTGAGATACTTAAAAAAACTATTGTGTATTATTAGTACGGAACCCACTTAGACATATACAGACTTGGTAATGTTATTTTTGATTAGACCCATGTAAACATCGCAACCAAAAATTGTTAAAACTTTACTTGACACATGGAATATTAAATCAACGAGTTTTTTCAAATGTTTTTTTTGAAGGAACCTGTTGCTATACTTAAAGTGTCTATAAAAACAGATTATTACAAAACATATATAAGATGTCGATCGGTCGACATTTCGATACATTGCAGTTCAAAGCACAGGTCCGAACGTGGTGTTAAAAATGTTGAAATATATTTGTGTGTTTGTTTTGGCGTGTTTTGTTCAAAATATTTGTGCGGGGCCTGGGCCTGGTAAGTTTGTGTTTTTTTTAATAAAAAAGTTAAAGTCACAAATTAGATGGCTCCCAAAAATTATCTTTAAAACATTTTTTGTTGCTAATGGAAAATTCTTTTTTATTCATAAACTGTTTATTTAATTATTATTAATATGTAATATTATTTCCTCAATATATGCTATTATTATTTTGATTTTAAGATTTGTTACATTTGGAGATAAGTATAAAACAATTTATAACATAAATAATTATGAGTAGATATGTAAGTGGTTTTGTCTGATAAAAAATAAATCATGTGTTTTTTCATTTCTTATTATTATTTGTGTTTTAATAATATGTTTTTGGCTCCAAATAATGTTATAAATTTATGTTATACCCTATGGAAGTAAACTTTTTCATTCAATTAAAAACTATTCAAATGGATTATTATAATACTTTTTTGATGCCAGCTTTTGGCCGCACGGGCTCCAAGCTTTAAATTATTAAGTTGGCCTTTAGTCATACGCAGAGTAATACAGGCAAGAGGCACTAAATTTTAGGCCAATTTAATAATAAAGTGACGTTGTAGCTAGAATAGTTTGTAAGTTAAATAAACGATAGCCGTTAGCAACAGTATCTTATGCATAATGCAAGTGCTAAAACGAAGGCCTCCACATATTTTTTCCGTAAATTAATTTCCACAGATATTCTTAGTATTACTTCGAATAAATTGCTTCGAGTATTTATATTACAATTACCGAATATTTTAAAGAAAAAAATAAAAAAAGAAATTGTGAAAGAACTTCACGAAATTAAACGTTTATCGTTTTTTGCAGCATTCATAACACCATGCAAAGCGAGTGACAAAAAGTGCTTGGTGTCCAGCACGCAAAAGGCGTTTGGTGCGTTCCTCAAGGGCCTCCCGGAATACAACATACCTGTAACGGACCCCCTGTTTGTGGAAGGGGGCAAGTCTGAGACCCCTGGACTTACCATGAAATACCAAAACCTGAACATCCATGGGTTGAAGGACGCCGTGATCACTGATGTGGAGTAAGTGTCTCCACTATTATTTTTGTTAAATATAAATATTTACACAACTGATTAGCTATTCCATGTTGCTGTCTTATACGACTTTAGTTTGTAATTTTTTTTTCTTTTACTCTAATACTTTATTTTAATGAGTGATAATACTTTGGGGTGTGTATGGATATAGAGTTTACTGAGAAAGTACCAGCGTTTTTTTTAATTATTATATTGGTAAATGTATGTTATTGGAGCATTTCTTATACAAACATGAAATAAAAAATTAAGTCTTTCAGCGCTTATACTTGCACAGTATACTCTACATAAGAGGCACATACACACCCTACATTTTTTTTATTTTTTATTTTTACGCAATAAATGATTATATAATTAGCTATTCAATCTCCTTGTCTGTCAAGTGATTTGCCTGATCAGTTGTGTACTTTTTTATCAGATACTGTGATAATTTTTGTATATATTTTTTTAAATATACGTGTTGTGTTTGAAAAATGCTTTGCTCGCCTTATGACCATAACACCTTGTAAGTTCAATAAAATCAAACTGCGAAAAGAGCTTAGCAATCATTGTTTTTCTACGGAAATGTCAGACGATAAAAGGTAGGTGAATAATATAACATACCTATTACCTATTCATTGCAATAGTGCACACGGCATACATTAGGTCGGCAGAAAAACAAAATGGAAAAACAGGCCGAATTAAGAACCTCCTCCTTTTTTGGAAGTAGGCTAAAACGTTTAAAAATGCATCCACCCGCTATTGGCATACAATATGTTTATTTACAGAAGTATATGTTTTTTTTATTGCTCAGATTTTATTAGCGAGTACGACAACGGCTCCACTGATTATTTTTGTTTGTTTATGAAAATTGATGATTCTCGAAGGATGAATCGCACTGTACTAGCTGTAGTAATAATGCATTTAGACTATATATATTTTTAAACCAAAAAACGACGGGGTGTTGTAAGTCTGTGGCATCGTTACTCCCAAACGGATGATCCGATTTTAATGCGGTTTATTTGGATTGAAATTGTATATCAGTCGAGAGTGTTCTTAGTTATGTTTGGTGGAAATCGGTTCAGGTCTTCAAGGTCATCAGGTCGTTTGTTAGGTGTGATAGGAATGAAATTTCTTTACCAAATCATTCTTTATCGGTGGTACTCGAAGAACTTGTGTTACGATGTCCGAGACTGCGGAATATTATACATATTATTTAATTTAGTTTATCCATATCATACACATAATATAATTTTGAACTAAATATAGATCTTTTTTCACCAACTTAAAACGAGAATCAAAATGATTTCCCAGTAGTTCTCCGTCGATAAATAATTAATATGTTTGCGTTAAATTACCTACTTCAAAATGTTTGTATTGTATGAAAGTTGACACTTGTTAAACTCGAAATACTGGTACTGTACAGGATATCTTTTAAATATTTTTTACACAGAGACGAGATTGTTATGTGACAAATAAATAATACTTATGAATATTAATACTTCGTACCTAAAGTGATTTATCGTCATCACAGTAAAAAAATCTATTTTTTTAATTTTTTAATTAAGCTCCATGTTGCCTACGTCGTAGTTTTCATACTTCCACTTTCTTGACTTCGGCGAAGCCAAAACGAAGGGTTTCAATGAAATATAAGGTTTCATTAAAATGGTATACATACATAGATTTTGGCAGTCTATGTATGTATGTTCCCTTGTAGCGGATAAACTACTAGTGTGATTTTAATAAATTAGGTGACAATGGATTTGTAATAATGGCGCGAGAAAAATTGACCACATATTTTTTTGAAAATTAAGCCTCAAAATCTAACTTACAAAAAAAAAATATTTTTTTTTGTGTTTACGAATATGTATTTAAATATTTTATTAATGTGATGTGATGTGAGGCTAACAAAATGTAAATAATGATTATTACATTTTATTGTTTGATGTGGTAACAGAAAAATACAAAATAAAACTATAACCCGACTTCGCAAAAAAGGGGTCTAAAAGGCTACAAGACAATAATTGAGTTAGAAATCCAAAATCCATAAGTACAAAAATAATCAGTGAAGCTGTGGTCGTACTCGCTAATAAAATCTGAGCAGTAAAAAAATCACATAATACTTCTGTAAAAAAACAGATTCGATGCCAATAGCGGGTGGATGCATTTTTAAACGTTTTAACCGACTTCCAAAAAGGGGGAGGCTCTTAATTCGGCCTGCTTTTTCATTTTGTTTTTCTGCCGACTTATTGTATGTCGTATTATTGCAATGATTATGTTCTATTTTTCACCTACAAAAAAAAGACACAAAATGGAATGATAAATAAAAACAGGGCGAATTGAGAACCTCCTCCTATTTTGGAATTCGTTAAAAAACAAAGAAAGAAATACTATCAAAGATGAAGCCTCCTCTAGAGATTTTTATGTCTCCTATTTTTTGGAATCTCCAATCCACATTCGTTTCTCGTTACCAGTTTTTTTACACCTGAACATGGCCTACCATCCCATACAATCAATCTTTAATACAAAAAAAATGCAATAGAGGCCACTACTGTTAACGTTTGTAAATTATAAAATGTAAATATGCCGAATCAAGTACAAATATTAGGTACATTAAAATAAAGATTAAGAAGAAGATAGGACACGAAATTAGAAATTAGTATTTTCCAATAGTGGCGCTAGATGGCGGTTTCCAGAATGTGCCTGGAAATCGAAGTAATCAATATATAAAATAGCCAGTCAAATTGCCAGTATTAGAGTGATACCATTTTCTAGTACTAGGTCGTGTTTCTGTTATACCTATATATCTACTTTGTGGTTAAGGTTAATGTTGCAGGGGGGGGGGGGGGGTGTTTACCTGACTCATATTTTTAATATATTTATACAAATACACTATATTTATTTCGTTGAAAAAAACCTAGTATTAATGAGGCTACAGACTTTTTAAATTTCAGTTTTGTAAAATGACGTCATCGCGTCGTGAATTTGAAACACGTATATCTCGGAAACTACACGACGTATTGTAATAATTTATTCAGACATATTATTTATTTTCAACAGATTTTACGAAGTGCTAAAAATAAAAAATTGTGAACATTATCGATTGTGGTTATTGAATATTATAATATATAATCTGTTTCAGACGTGGACCCTCTAACATTAAGTTGGTAGTCGAGCTGCCTCTGAAACTCGTCGGTAAATACTATTTGAAAGGGAAATTCCTGATCCTGGATGTTACAGGAAATGGCGATGTGCACATCCATACTGGTAAAGTCACCATTTTGTTTTTACCTTAGGGACCATCCATAAATTACGTTACACGAATTTCATAATTTTGAACCCTCCCCCGTTTTAGTCCTGCCTGGTAACATTTGTGAGACCTCCTCCCTGGTGTGATGTCACATTTTTTAGATTTTCTTTATAAAACTATACTATAGTTTTCGAAATGTGACGCCACGATTATTTCCCACCTCTTCCATCTCACCACAAATAATGTCACACTTCGTCGACCCAACCTTTACTAGGGATGTGAGATTGAGTAAAATAAAATGATTAATAAATATTAGATTTTGCTTATTCCCATAAAATCGATTACGGCAAAATTAAAAATTCATAGTTTTTTTTAATCGATTTATCACAGGCCTAATGTGTTTTATTTTTAAATAGAAAATAACAATGTTGTGGTGTAATTTAACGAAGAATGAAACTTACTAAGTTGATAGTTGATACAAAAGGTTTACATGTAATATTAGAATCAACATCAACGGTATTAAAAATAAAACTTCAATTGTATAAAATTAAACGGCAATCTTAAAATCGCGTGCTACTTTTTTTGGACACGGCCGTTTATTGGACGTGTATAAGGTCCTAAATGTCAAATGTAAAAAATCTGTCATTTTTTAGCTATCATATTAAGGTGTTATTGGATGTGGTAAAACATAATAATATGTAGCTCTCTATATATTTGAACTGTATTCCCGATGTTATTATACCATACCATCGACTTTCTGGTCTCAAAACTAAAATACAAAATTTTAAAACTTTCTTAGAACTATACTAAAAATGACGAAAAATTGACGTTGTTTAAAACAACCATTTTTTTACAACGTGTTAAAAAAAAGATGAACAAATAATATAAAATTGATAATCGATTCTTTCTGGGCTAATCCCCGAACCGGTGGTAGGTCATCATGTTTTTTTTTTAATTTGTTAGCTTCTGACTTAATTCAAAATAAAAGATTTTTTATTTTAATTTTATAAATCGATTATTTTAAGTAGAAAAAATTATTAATAATAACCGATTTAAAGAAAAAGTAATAGATTATTATAAAAATCGATTATTTTGTCACATCCCTAATCCCTACCACTTAACGTGTGACGTAAATTATGGATCATCCCTAATTTTTGTTTATATATATTGTAATTCGTTACTTTTTCAATTACTGCATGTGTAAATTTTTAATGTCATTAATGCTTCGGCTCCATACGCGCAAAAAGAAATCCCACAGGGACCGGATATTTTTAACTACGACTATACTTTTAATCAACATACTTTCTGCAGTTTTTGGGTGTAAGAGTAACAAACATCCATCAATACTTACAAACTTTTACGTTTATAAAATGACATATCATTGTAGTAGTGTATGTTAACAGTTCATATTGATTGCATTTCTGAAGTTTCTATTATGACTTTGTATGCTAAAGATGTCATTATCAGATATTCAATATTTTAGATTTACCGATAATGAACTAATTGATTTAAATTGATTTTGTCTTAAACAATTTAGAGTACCTAATTAAAATACCGGTTACGTCCGGTTTAAACTTGTATATTTTTAATGCGGTTCTGTAAACATTGTCTTTTTCAGACAATGTCAGGATTACTGTCGATCTCAAGATGGCCACGGTGAAGGGTGCTGATGGCAAGGACCACTGGAAGGTGACTGGATTCGACTACAAATACGACTTCCTCCAAAAAGTCTTCATCAAACTGACCGGTCTTTTTGACGGAAACGAAGAGAGAGGTGAGATTATAGACTATCCTTTTTTTTTCGCCGAGAAATGCTTCTTGCCGCGTGGAGGACGGGGATTCCTACCACGGGTATGCGGGGCTCGCTGCGTCCGTTAAATAATAGCTCCCCTCACCGATATCGGTGTCGGTAGCCGATTTCATTGAAACCAGGCCAGCTACGCAGGAGTTATTTTATAGTGCCCAAGTGTGTGCGCAATACACAGAAGCACTCTCTCTTCCTTTTACTCTCATAACCCAGTGGGACGGTAAACCGACACGACTGGCGAGGGAACAGGCGCAGGACCGACTGTTTACATGCCCATCCGACGCATGGATCATCTTTCTTGTCAGACAATCAGGTGATCAGCCTGCATTGTCCTAACCAAACCTGAAAACAACATTTTTTGTTGCTCCAACTCGGGAATTGAACCCACGACCTCCGGGTCGAGAGCGAAGCTCTGAACCACTAGACCACGGAGGCGTCTGCGTCCGTTAAGATGGTAAGTGGACGCAGCCATACCCACTACACGGCGGCACTCCGACAGAACCGCCGGCCGGAGCCACGGGAAATACAATACAACCGCCATTCCGCCATCGGGAGAGAGTATATCCTACAAACAAACATAGGTTCGAGTGAGAAGAAAATCTCGTAATGAATTATAGCAAGATGAAAAGAGATAGAGAATCTAATACTATAACTACTTATGGTTGAAAGGTTGCCGTGTGGTGACGGCATTAGAATACAATTGACACCACCCCCGATACTATCCTAGGGGAGTCGTAAGAGGCGACTAAAAGGAAGCACACACTCATAACAACAACTAGTGTGAGAGAAGGAAAACTCGAAACAAAACCCTGTACCAACCCGTCTAGCCAGCGTGGTACCAGTAGGCTTTTTAACCTCCGATGTTTACGCACCAGAAGACCAGGCCCCTAGTCCCCGGCAGCCCCACTATTCCTGGCTACGGTAGCGGCCACGGTAACGGCGTGGCGGGGGGTGCTAAGAATCTCCGGAAGAGATCCGGCTACCACCCCCCTTCTAAACGACAACTGGCCCTGGTAACACACAACGTGCGCACTTTGAGGTTGGACGAGAAGCTCGTAGAGCTGGAAGAGGAGATGAACAAGTTGCACTGGGACGTTATTGGTTTATCGGAGATCCGAAGAGAGGGCGAGGATACGATAACCTTACAGTCCGGTCACTTGTTCTACTACCGGGAGGGAGGACAGAAGTCCCAAGGTGGTGTTGGGTTTATCGTCCACAAATCTCTCATCAACAACATTGTGTCCATCGAGAGTGTGTCAAATAGGGTTGTATACCTTGTGCTGAGAATCTCAAAACGATATTCGGTGAAGATTGTACAGGTATACGCCCCATCGTCAACACATAATCACACGATAGAGCGGAACCAAGGCTCTAAAGTGTTTGCAAGAGACGTATCTATTGGGCAAAGCCAGTTGACAAAGCTGAAGACCGAAGATGGACGAGTAACGTCAAATAAGTCGGAGGTATTACGGGAGATAGAGAGGTTCTATGAACAGCTGTATACCTCGGTCTCAGCTGAACCTGAAAGTTTAGCTGCAGACCCAAGAGCCAGGCTAACGCGACACTATACGGAAGACATCCCGGACATCAGCCTGTACGAGATAAGAATAGCTCTCAAACAGCTTAAGAATAACAAGGCGCCGGGCGAGGATGGAATCACTACAGAGCTTCTGAAAGCGGGCGGCACGCCGGTACTAAAAGTCCTTCAGAAACTCTTCAATTCCTCCTTACTCGAGGGGAAAACGCCAGAGGCATGGAACAGGGGTGTTGTGGTCCTGTTCTTCAAAAAAGGTGACAAAACCTTACTAAAGAACTACAGGCCCATAACACTGCTGAGCCATGTCTACAAGCTGTTTTCGAGAGTTATTACGATGCGTCTCGAACGCAGGCTGGATGACTTTCAGCCTACCGAACAAGCCGGTTTCCGAAAAGGCTATAGTACCATAGACCACATACATACGCTGCGGCAGATTATACAGAAGACCGAAGAGTATAACCGGCCATTATGCTTGGCGTTTGTGGACTATGAGAAAGCCTTTGATTCCGTCGAAATATGGGCGGTCCTTAGATCTCTCCAGCGTTGCCGTATTGACTATCGGTATATCGAAGTGTTGAAGTGTTTGTATAATAACGCCACCATGTCAGTCCGAGTACAGGAGCACTGCACGAAGGATATCCCTTTAAAGAGAGGAGTGAGACAGAGGGATATCATATCCCCGAAACTGTTTACCGCTGCTCTGGAGGATTCCTTCAAGCTCCTGGAATGTCAAGGACTTGGCATCAACATCAATGGCGAATACATCACTCACCAACGATTTGCCGACGACATAGTAGTCATGGCAGAATCGCTGGAAGATTTAGGGCGCATGCTCGGTGGCCTCAATAGAGTTTCTCAACAAGTGGGTCTTAAAATGAACATGGACAAAACGAAGATCATGCACAATGTCCATGTTGCACCCACCGCACTAACTGTTGGGAGCTCTACTCTTGAAGTTGTTGACGAATATATATACCTTGGGCAGGCTGTCCGATTAGGTGGGTCCAACTTTAAGAGAGAGGTCAGTAGACGGATCCAGCTCGGCTGGGCAGCCTTCGGTAAATTACGCAACGTCTTCTCGTCCAAAATACCTCAGTGCCTAAAGACAAAGTTATACAACCAATGTGTGTTACCAGTGATGACTTACGGTTCTGAGACGTGGTGCTTCACGAAGGATCTTTTCAAAAGGCTCAATGTCGCTCAGCGAGCTATGGAGAGGGCAATGCTCGGTATTTCTCTACGTGATCGAATCAGAAATGAGGAGATCCGTAGAAGAACTAAGGTTGCTGACATTGCCCGTAGAATCAGTCAGCTGAAGTGGCAATGGGCCGGCCACATAGCACGAAGATCGGACGGTCGATGGGGCAAAAAGATCCTAGAGTGGAGGCCACGTACTGGCAAGCGCAGTGTGGGACGGCCACCTACCAGATGGACCGACGACCTGGTGAAAACTGCCGGGTCACGTTGGATGCAGGTGACGATGGACCGGTCGCACTGGAAATGTGTTGGAGAGGCCTATGTTCAGCAGTGGACTTTAAAAGGCTGAAACGAACGAACGAACGAACGAAAGGTTGTCAAAAGTCCGCACTTTTTAGCGAATTGTTTTTTGAAATAGTTCTTTTTATTAAAAACAAGTGAACTCTACAATGGTCACTTGTTCTGCTAATTATTGGAGTATGCCTATTATGTTATAATATTATGTTGTAGAGTCAATTCCGTGAAAAAGTCCCTTAAACGGGGCGCTGTGATCACGCCGTTATGTTAAATCAATCTACCCTATACGATCCCCAAGGCAACTAAAGCTTGTATTTACTGGGTTAAAGTGTTTTTATATACGGGATATACCCACAAATAGTTTTACAACGAGCATTAAATATATCTAGAATCCAGATAATATTTAGTTTTACAAATTGCCACGGTACTAGAGACAAACTATACTTTTCGACACTCCGACAATGTGAGTTAAGCTATCCGCCTAAGTCCGATAATCGGTGACCGATTTTTGTAGGAGGAAAATAGAAAATGCTTATTGCAGTAGTGTGAAAACGACATACAATAAGTTGGCCAGAAATAATATGTACCAAGTAAAATCTGGCCGATTGTCCTACAAAAGTATGATTTAGGCACACAGGCTGTTAGTGTTAACGCCATGTTAAAATACCATGCCATCTCATTCATTGACAGGAAATACGAGAGGGATAACATGATATTTAACATGGCGTTAACTTTAACATTGCTTGGTGAAACATGCCCTTAAGCTCATTGTACAAAATGGCGGGGTTACTTAGCAATGCGCGACGACGTTGTTGTCAGCAACAGTAGCACAACTTTTGCCAACTTACAACACGCTGAACAACATGTAAAGCAACTTGTCGAGCATTATTTTTGCCTCAGATGATAAAACTGCTGTTTTGGCGACCTTCGTAGTTCGTATCATGACACACTGAGCAGCGCCACCTATTGGCATAAATAATACACTAAAACCTTCCTCGAGAACTACTTTATCTGTTGAAAATGTCATGAAGATCTGCGCGGTTGACTTTGTTTATCGCGAACAGACAGACAGATGTGGCAGAGGACTTTGTTTTATAATATAATGATAAAGCGCACATCTAGGTGTAAAAGCGAATATTTCATAAAGACAGTAAGAATATTTTAAATAGAAACATAATTAAATGAAACTATGTTCTTAATTTCTTTGGGAAGTCACGGGTTTTTTCGTTTTTATTGTGAAATTGTGTTTTTAATTATGTATTTGATTTAACAGCTTGACCCTTGAGCTCAGTCTACCAATATTTTGAATCTGAGACAAATAACGTGAAAAGGCTTTGTAAACCGACCTTTTATATTTACGTCGATTTATTTTATCCTTATCCTTACATTTTATGAAATAAAGTCCTCCAACGCGCGTGTTGTTCGCGACAATCTGAAAATCGATTGCACCGATCTTCTTGTTGCTTTCACTAATAGATAGAGTTTCTCGAGCAAGGTTTTAGTACATAATGTTATCTAATCGGATTCAGTAGGTGGCGTTACTAACTGACAGCAGCTCCGCCTATCGGGTCCATTAGATAGCCAAGAAATTCAATTCTAAGGCGATACGAAGTTCGCAGCTACTTTAATAATAAAAGCTCCCCTCACCGATTTCGGTGTCGGTAGCCGATTTCTTTGAAACGCGGCTAGCTACGCAGGAGTTATTTTATAGTGCCCAAGTGTGTGCGCAATATACAGAAGCACTCGCTCTTCCTTTTACTCTCATAAGTGGGACGGTAAACCGACACGACTGGCGAGAGAACAGGCGCAGGTCCGACTTATTACATGCCCATCCGACGCATGGATCTTTCTTGTCAGACAATCAGGTGATCAGCCTGCATTGCCCTAACCAAACATGAAAACAACATTTTTTGTTGTTCCAACGCGGGAATCCACGACCTCCGGGTGGAGAGCGAAGCTCTAAACCACTTGACCACGGAGGTCATACTATTTTATGCTACAGACTGCTAGTTTATATTCAATATATCATCCTAAAAATTACAGAAAATTGTAGGGCGATATTAAAATATAATTTACTAGCCATAGTCCGTGTGAAACAAAAAGTGTACTATATGTATGTTACTTCTCATATAATATGTACAATGTTTCATGGTGGTCGGTTAAGTAGTTTTTATCACTAGCATGCGTTGGTGAAATCGGGACTGAGGCCGTGTTTCACCAAGCAATGTTAAAGTTAACGCCATGTTAAATATCATGTTATCCCTCTCATATTTCCTGTTAATGAGATGGCATGGTATTTTAACATGGCGTTAACTTTAACATTGCTTGGTGAAACACGGCTTTAGGATGTAAAGTTTCACGTATTTAATAAATGGCTAATAACTAAAATCTTCCGTCAGCTAAACCCATCTACGACTTGCTGGACAACAGCTGGAAGGAGGTAATCGAGGACATCGGAGACCCCATCATCAAGCAACTCCTGAACGTCTGCATCAAATACGGCAACAATTTCTTCGGGAATGTACCCTCTTCGTATCTTGAGTTGGTGTAATGTGCTCAATGCTATGTAATATAAATTTCAGTTAATGCTTTTGTTTTCTTTATATTACCTGACGAAAAACTTTGTATCCCAGATGTATGCCAGTTTGGAACACAATCCTAAATACTCAAATTCCAAAAATGTAATAACAATAAGTGCCAATTTCACAAACACATGTAATATCCCTCTCGTATTTCGTCTCAATGAATGAGAAAGCATAGTATTTTTAACCCTTAACTACAGTGGTGAAAAATAATCACGTTTCTATAGTTGTGGGGTCCATTGGACCCATGTATTTTTAAAAGGCAATAAAAATTAAGTATCCCAATTAATTCATAAAATGTTTATTAGCTTTATTATATATTATATAACAAACATAGTGTTTTAAAAAATCAACAATAGGAACATACATTTCTAACATTAATTTGTACTTTTTTAGAATCAGTTCAGGTTTCCTTCATCTAAAAACAAGCTTATGAAAAAAAATAATAAAAAATATAAAACTGGTCGCCAAGTAGGTACAAACAAAAAATATTTTCTATAATATAAAGATATGTTTTCTAAAAACATACCAAAAATAAAGAAATAAATTTTAAAACAAAAATTTTGACACCAGTTTCATTTAGCCTACTTACAAACATGTACTGCAAACAACTTTTGCACATGTCATGCAAATTTTTTCCGTAATAGTAATCAGACGAATTATTTGTTTCATTCTCTTCGCTTTCATCTTCATTTTCAGATATTTCAGAGTCATGATCACTTTCCACTACAAAATCTTCGTCATTATCAGAAAACTCATTATCAGAGTGAGTATTTAGAGCATCTCTCACAGAAACCGAATTTTCTTCTTCATCACTGCTTAAATCTGCATTCAGCCATTGTTCTATTATGTCTTCGCGATTTGTTGACATATTTTTATTATTTTCCATGATGAAAACTGAAATTTAACATAAAAACAACTACAAAACAAGAATTATAAAAAATACGTATCTATAGTCGTGGGTCCAATGGACCCATGCATAATCATTTACTTACCATTGGAGTAGCGCGCGAAATACGTCCGTCTCGCTGCGTACGCACCGGCTTACTGTCGAAAGGTACTGAGGTGCACGGGGAGCTCCACCACCCACATCGCTACTAGTGCTTGTTTAAAGAATCACCATGGGTCCAGTGGACCCACGACTATAGTTAAGGGTTAACACGCCGTTAACACTAACAAGCGTCGGTGATATCGGGACTGACGCCTAAGTCCCGATTTCACCAACGCGTGTTAGTGTTAACGGCTTGTTAAAACACCATGACTTCTCATTAATTGATAGGAATTACAAGAGGAAGAACATGATATTTAACGAAGGATTAACTTTAACGTTGCTTGGTGAAACACGCCCTAAACAAAGCACGCTAAATATATTACAATTGTTAAAGAAATAAGGATCTATTTCAAAGATGTCGTGCTGCGAAAATGCTTTTGACGTGGAAATAAACATGTGGTGTTCATCAATCATTCCATGAACCCATTAATTTCGCAGGAATTTCTGTCAAGATTACCCCGGGGTAAACCTACCCCGCGCTACCCCGTCGTACTCCGTCCAGGGTAGGCAAATACCAGCGCCCGTATCTATCAGGATTCCGAGCATGTTGATTTTAATTGCGGGAAGCAGACCTGCAAAATGGCCGACGCGAAATAAAAGTAAGTTTGAAGTAATTACTTTAATGTGGTGTTATTTTATACCAAAATATGAGAAACATTTGTAAATTAATATTAAGAAGATTATTGTTGGCATTACTAAAAGTACAAGTAAAAATATTTAATTTTATCCACTGTTTTACTTTTAGAATGTTTTGTCCTTGTCTGTCAATAATGTATCAGGGAAGGACAAAACTTGTATAGCTTATAGTTACAGTTTGTGAATATTTTTATCAGTAAGAAAGTATTAAAATGTAGATCCGTTACGCTCTGACACAATTGCAAGTCATAATATTTGAATAAGCACTCAAAATATTAGACCAAGTCCAGATTTCTCCAACGGAATTAACGGCTTGTTAAAA
This sequence comes from Celastrina argiolus, assembly GCA_905187575.2. Lineage (NCBI taxonomy): Eukaryota > Metazoa > Arthropoda > Insecta > Lepidoptera > Lycaenidae > Celastrina > Celastrina argiolus. The sequence continues at coordinate 13,252,826 of LR994589.1, forward strand.
TACCTTCTCATTCGGTGACAGGAAATACGAGAGGAACAACATGATATTTAACGAAGGATTAAGTTTGACATTGGTGAAACACGCCCTAAAGCGTGTTTTTATATAAATAATTTTTGAAAATACCTAACATGTTTGGTATCTCGCAACTGCAACCTTCGAGCCTTGATAAATAAATCCACTTGAACAAAAAAGCTGTTAAATATTGACACACCACAAAAAATCTTCATTAATAATAATAATAATAACTACTGGCATCATCCCTAAAACACTACATACATCCCTTAAAATACTTAACATACATCCACTCACATACATCACCCTGCAAAAAGCCGTCATTCTTAACACGTGCCGGATCGTCCGGAAATTTTTATCTATAAATAGTTAAAACATATCGCACCTGAAGTTGTTTGGCCACAAGCCCGCAACTTAAGTTAGGACCCGTCTAGGAGAAAAGCAAATTTAAAAATCATAATAATAATAATAATAAACATTTATTGCACAAAAAACACATTAAACTACACAATGAAAAGATACACGAATAAAATAAAAAAAGAAAAACCGCAGACGTAAGAGATACATAATTAAACAACAACAACATACAGACAAATATAACAAAATATAATAAGAAAGAGGATGACCAATGAGAAAAGGCAATTCGAGGTCTGCAATTGGTTTGGTAGGCATTGTAATTGATGTATGAATTTATAATAAAGCAACTAATTAGCCGTTAATCTCTTTATCATCTTCAATTAATCTTCAACATTTTCACAGATATTACTATATTCCTGTAAACTCAGAATATAAGTAAAACCAAACATAATAATTATATTGTTTGTAACTTCTACTATGAGCTATAGGAATTGATTTTTAGCCGACTTCCTAAAAAATGAGGTTCTTAATTCATTCGGATTTTTTATGTATGTACACCGAATACGCTAATATTTACGTCATTTTTTAATTCGACGCAGACTATCTGCCCTTGCGTCCTTTAAAATTTTAAGATAGTTTGGCCATGTAGTTTATATGAAGTAGGTACATGGATGATGTAGTTTCAGTACGGCTAATGATGAGTTTCACATTTATAATAATTTAAAACAAAGGGACTAAGGGCGTGTATCACAAACGCATATTAGTGTTAACGGCTTGTTAAAATACCATGCCTTCCCATTCATTGATAGGGATTACGAGAGGGATAACATGATATTTAACGAAGGATTAACTTTAACATTGCTTGGTGGAACACGCCCTAAGTCTAATTGTGCATCAATCTGAGGGAAGATCATGAGTCGAAGGAAAGATTAGAGTTTGGTGACTAGGTTAAACCTTACGCGGCAAACAGGTACATATTGGCCTCTTCTTCTCTTCTCCTGTGCGTAAGGTCAACAGAAGGGAGCTTCCGAATGGGGTTGTTTCCGGATGACACGGCCCAGTACACCCTGGAGGAAAAAGAAAGAGCAGCCGCTTCTGTGGGTGTTAGACAGGCAACTTTGGGGGTAAGTACTGGCGACAGCGCCAGGAGTATACCTATATATTATGTGAGTAATACCTATACGAGGAGTAATACCTATATATGTGAATCAGTTTGATCTCAACGACTTGGGTATTCTATTTGGTGAATTACTTTGAAACTAACCGAAACCTAAAGAAAATCGTCAGATCGTAATTTTTTGTACCTACTCTCGACCATATCAATCGACTGAAAATCAAAATAAACAAATGTCAATTCATTCGGGAGTACGTGGCACGATGGAATCTGAATTAAAATCGAATCAGTTTGGAGAGTACCCTGTTTCGAGTCCCAATCTCCAACCTGGGCCCTCAAGTCCATGGGTACTAACACAATAATTATAATATTATAGCTGTGCCCGCGACATCGTTCATGTGGTTTTTGAGTGACTTAAACCGTTTATGCAGCGTTCGCAACGAAAGTCCTCAAATGCAAATAATTTTCCCCGTTTTTGCAACATTTTTCACTGACGCTCCGCTCGTATTGGTCGTAGCGTAATATTATATAGCCTAAAGCCTTCCTCTATAAATGGACTATCAAACAAAAAAATAATTGTTCAAATCGGACCAGTAGTTCCTGAGATTAGCGCGTTTAAACAAACAAAGAAACATACAAACTCTTCCTCTTTATAATATAAGTATACATTTAATTTAGTCTGAAAATTAATTGATTATGCGAGAACTCTATTTTATTTTTGTTATTTTAGTTTAATCTGTTATGAAGAATTATGAAGAATCTGCTTCAATATAAAACACATTTAACATTCGTAATAAACGAAACAAATCATCCAGCCTTCTATAACTGTACAATCCCTTTGTTGTGCATAGTTGTCGAACAGATTTGCTACACACAAAGTTTCTGACCAAAATGTGTGATTTATGCCACAAAATCGAAAAGTATGTTGAGTTATGTGGCGATAAACAAAGAATTTTGAACTGTGGTGTGAGAATTCAAAGGTTATATTGTGCGGTTGGTCTATTATAAACTTTTCAAACAATCAACAATCCTTCAATTTGCACTTTCGACGTTTATCTCAAGATAGAGCTATTTTCTCTTTTTTGTTGGCATTATAAACTTAATTCAACGCTATACGCGACGCAACGCGATAATTTGAAGCGCTGATACTTACTATCAGCTTAATTAAATAGTAATTGCACACTTAACTTTGGCATTCCTCCAAATAAAATCGCATTTGTCTTACTTCCTATTTTCCTTATTCATTAATTACATCCGCTACTTTCCTATTATTTTCCTACCTACACAATATTAATTTTCTCCTGAATCATTTTGTATCCAATTTTCTTAATTTATGTAAGCCGACTAAATTCTTAGATACGCAGGAGTTATATTTTCCACGTTTTTGTGGACTACTTTGTGTAGGTGAAGAATAGAACATACTGAATTCAATGAGGCACACGACCTACATACAATAAATTGCTCAGAAAATCGGCCATATTTGTATGAAGGAGCAATCTGCGCCAAAATCGGTAAAAAGTTGGCCAACAAAAAGCAGATACCCTTAGGGTTTGGTGCAGGTCTTTGAGTGTATACTTAGTAATTTGTAACGATATTTCATACATTCTCAAGTTATATTTAAATACTGAACCAACATATTATAATGCCTCCCTCACCGATTTCTGTGACGAAGGCCGGTTTCATTGAAACCGGGCTAGCTATCCAGGAGTTATTTTCTAGTGCCCAAGTGTGCACTCTTCACTCTTCTTCTTTTCCTTTACTCTCGTAGCCTAGTGGGACGGATAACCGACACAACTGGCGGGAGATCAGGCGCAGGACCGACTTTTTACATGCCCATCCGACGCATGTATCATCTTTCTTGTCAGACAATCAGGTGATCAGCCTGCATTGTCCTAACCAAACCTGAAAACAAAATTTTTGGTTGTTCTAATCTATGTAGTACTAGACCACGGAAGCGTTGAATTAAGCTTATAATGCGCGGAGACGATGTAACATATTATTATACTAGTATGTTTGCAGTATCTGCTTGAGGTCACAGGGCAGGGCTCCTGAACTGACTGCCGTTGGGCGATAAAACGCTTAGTCGGAGCCTTCGTCTGCGAACTTGGGGCTTTGTGGCGTTGAATAGAGCGACTTGCGAGGCCACAAGTCATAAGCTAGGGCTTGAGCCACAGCCCAAAGTATACACTGACTGTGTATTCTTTGGGATGTGGCAGTAGAGTATGTATTCTGCCTGTCCAGAGAAAACACTGATTACTGAAATTACAACTCTCGGTACATACAATACAGTTTAAAATCGAAACGAACAATAGAATCCACAAGTGTAGAGTTCTGAAAAATCTACTCAAATTAGACCATGTGGGTTTCATTATAATAATATCGCTTGTAATTATATGGCCATAATACATTGTCATTATATGGCAACATCAGTGGCGAGCTACATCAGTCTGATTTTCCTGATCGTTTTTACCGCGCACCTGCAAACAGCGTGAGGTTCCTTCTGAGGTATTCGCGGAGCGCTATGATATGGGGTTCTTCAAAAGGTGTAAAAAGAGTTCTCCTTCAGGGCTGACGTTGCATTCTTTGGTGTTGCCACAATGTAGATATATAACAGAGACACGACCTAGTACTGGTAAATGGTATCACCCTAATACTGGAAATTCGACTGGCAAAGGGTGAAGTCCAGGCACATTCCGGTAACCGCTATCTAGCGCCACTATTGGAAAATACTAATTACTAATTTCGTTTCGTAGCTTCTTCTAAAAGGAGTTGAATTTAGCTTAATGTGATGTTATGCTTAAAAAATATGCTTATCTTTATTTTAATGTCAATATTTGTACTTAATTCGGCATATTTACATTTTATAATTTACAATCGTTAATAGTAGTGACATCTATTGCCATTTTTTGTATTAAAGATATATTGTATTGGGATAGGGATGGTAGGCCATAGTGTTGCCCATGTCCATAGGCGACGGTGACCGCTTACCATCAGGTAGCTGCTTTTTCGTTTAACCTCCTAAGCTATAAAAAAATCAACTACTTATTTATCGTAACACGCTTCTTAACGACGTGGTATAACTCTCAAATTAGAAGTTATTGCTTAAAAATACTTAAATTTAAATGGAGTCTTTAAAAAAAATACATTCTCTACCGCTCGTGGCTTGAAGCGAACCGGTGGGTCTTTACCAGTAACAGCTTTGTTGGTTCGTTACGTCTTCCATGCATCGGGCGAATAAAGTTTTCTTTGACGCATTTGCATGAGCGATATACTTACCATACACTTAGCTCCCATAATAGGAAGCTTTTAAGTGATTGAAAAATATGATTCGCTTCGTAAAAGAATATTTTATTTTCCCTCTTGCGAGCTGAAATTTTACTAGATTGAAATATCTTCAAGTTGTGGATGCTTTTAAAATTGTTGGGTGGGTTGTATTTTAGTCTTTGAAAATAGAGGGGTGTTGAGTTTGACATGTTCTGTGTGATATTCTAAACGAATAGAAATGTTTTGACGTAATGTACACTGAGACGTGGTCCTTGACTGTTGGCCTTATGCGTAAGCTCCAAGTCACATAGCTCGGAGTTTCTCTGCGGGACAGAATCCGAAACGAGGATATTCGCAACGTAGTAGAATCAGTCACTTGAAGTGGCAATGGGCAGGCCAAATCGATTGGAGAACAGACACCAGATGGGGAAGGAAAGTTCTGGAGTGGCAACCATGGATAGGAAGACGCAGCGTAGGACGGCCCACCACAAGATGGACCGACGATCTGGTCCGAGCCGCGGGCAGCCGTTGGATGCATGACCAATCATTGTGGAAGTCCTTGGGGGAGGCCTATGTTCAGCAGTGGACGTCTTCAAGCTGATGATGATGTGGACAAGCGATTTAGTATGCTACTTAGCGAAGCTGATTTCAAATCTCATACATTCTATTTTAGATATAATAATAGCGATGGAATCTTGAGGATTCCGATTCTCATCCGTCTCGAGTAAGCCTGTCCCGCTCCTAACATGCATGCACGCGCCAGCGTGACTGACAGACATTCGAAACGATCTCCGAGGAACGATAATCGGGAACCTGGTGGATATAAGCCATATTTTAATCATAATAATAGAACATTTATTTCCATTTTAGTCATTACACTACCTTAGTACAAAAAAAAATGAAAACAAAACTGAAAATATAAAAAAAAAATCAAAACATGGTATCCTAAAAAAATTAAAATAGGAAAAAAAGTGGCAGTGGCAGTTCAATGCCCAAAAATGGAAAAGGATATCACTCAGGATATGACAGCGACAGTCGCCGCCGTGCCTGGTCTTACGTGATACCTGGATTTTATGGAGTTTAATTTCATTTAGTTCACCTAACGCAGGCCCGTTTTATATTGGCAACATAAATCACGGACTCGGTACCTTTTGCGAAATTTTTCATCGCTTATACGATCATAATGTGGAAAGTATATTTAATAAATAAGTATTTAAGTGCACGACTGTTTTTATTATTATTAATAATTATTATTATTTATTTATTTCTCAATTAAAAGTATGACATAGTACATTTAAGTACTACCGCACTTACGAAAACTTTTGCTTTAACCTCTGTAGCGTAATGGTAGAGCACGTTGGTGCTCGAGTAGGAAATTACGGGTTCGAATCCCGCGTAAGGAACAAAAAGTTTTCTGTGTTTCTAGATTATGTGCGTATAAAATCTTAAATATCTGTATTGTATAAAAGTAATAAATATATTTCGTCGTCTGGTACGAGTAACACAAGTTCTCCGTATACTTAGCACGGGGCTAGGCTTAGCAGTTGGTCACAAAACAGATGAGTTTTAATCCGGGTCTGGTCTTAGACCAGTGCAATTAAGTAAAATTCACACCTTGTGTCATTTTAGGTCTTTGTATTTTTATTATCGTGTTATGGTAAGTAATTTATATGAGGTGCCACAACAAAAACTGCTTTACGCGTCATTCTCTTCACACTATATTGGGCTTAATATATTATGAATCATGAATCACCCTGTATAATGCTTAATTCAAATAACGACAATTTTTATTTAAAAAAATTATAATAAATGTTCGTGTATACCACCGGCTATTATAACTATAACGAATCTACTACTATTAGCTGCATGCATGATTAAAATCGGATCAACAATTTTCGCTCTATGTATTTATATACAACTAGCTAACCAGTGCCCACTTCGTTGAGCATGGACACCGTGTAAACCTTCCTGGGACTTCCACGAATATGTTCAAGACCAAAAATAGTCTAATCAGTGCAGCTGATCTCGAGTTTTAGCGAGACTAACGAACAGCAATTGATTTTTATATAGCCTATGTTACTCAGTGATAATTACTGATAATGTAGCTTTCTAATGAAAAAACAATTATTAAAATCGGTCCAGTACTTTTTGAGTTAAGTCGTTACATACAGAAAATACAAATCTTTCCTCTTTATACTATTACTGTTGATTAATACAACAAAAATCATTACACTTCCTTTTAGCATCAGCTAAGGAGCTTGTCAGTCATTTTCATATAAAATTAGAAAATAACTCTTACAAATATCTTTTACCCTCTTTTAATAATAGATAGCGTCAAATAGTAATTAGGATTCGCGGCATACACAAATTTTCTTCCTTATTTAATACCATTTAAATGCAAAGCCGCGAGAGGTAATTAAGCTCAAGGAACGTACAAAATGTAGTTAATTTAATCCTCTTTTTACTGAACGTCAAGCACTTGAAATATAGTTTAAATGTTATTTTAGTTACGTCGAGTTTTAGTGGAAATTTGTATAATGTAGTAACTACAAGTAGAAATGTACGTGAAGTTACGTTACGAAGACTTGAAAGCGTTTTGATATAAAATTCTATCTAAATATTATATTTACAAGGTGTATAATAAATTATTGTATTATCAATCTGTTTTTAATGGATATTCTATGTTTTTAATGCAATTTTAATAGGATACAAGGCGTAAAATAAATAAGTAATAATACTTAAGGGTGTTTATGTCTCCTATGTAGAGTATACTGTGAAAGTACCAGCGCTGAAAGACTTACTTTTGATTTTCATGTTTCTATGAGAAATGCCCCAACATCATACATTTTTCCATACAATAATTTAAAAAAAAGTACCTCTTTCAACGCTGGTACTTTTACAGTAAACTCTATATATGAATTATGGGACCCATTAAAGTATTATCACTCATTAATATTATATATAGCCTGTAATCTGTATACTTCGTAAAGTATCATGTAAACCAAAATGTATGTGCCATATTACCATTGTCTTTATTTACTGCTCGGAGAGTAATTTACTTTTTAACCGACTAAAAAAAAGGAGAAGGTTCTAATTTTGGCCTGTTTTTTAATGTATGTACACCGATTTTAATTTGCTAGCTTTACAGTCGCCCATGGTTACGCTGAAATCCTTCCTCTCTTGTGTATTTCTTGTCATCCACCAAAGACATAAGTATCCATAATATAGAACAAGTAAATGAATGGAAAATAAAAATTCCTAGGTGTCTTCACGTTACGGTAAAAGCAAAAAACTACAAAACTCAGAAATCGATAACCAATGGCGAAATGAGCAATCAGGTGTATTGTACGAATGGAAGACCGAGTTCCGCTGAACGAACGAATTGTGATAATCGTTCAACAGAACGAACCGTTCGAGTTTATAAATTGCGGCGCAAATGCTTAGTGCACTCGAATCGGTCCAACTTGTTTGGAGTACACAAATGCACAGCACTTGTAAGTTCTGTTTTAATAAGGGCCGAATGTTAAGCTCCGTACACAGTCATGCTTAAACAGTTTGTTTTCTGTAAAATATATTCCCCCAAAAACATAACATGTGCCAAGTCTCGGTACTTAATTCTTCTACCGTAAAAAGTTGTCAGACACATGTTATGCCAACTCGTTGTTAGTCGGTCGGTCTAACGTCATCTTTTAGTGGTCATACCAATATTATTAAACATCTTTCATGTTTTAAATTAATAAGTAGATTGACTTGGCAATCGAATGAAAACACAATGTACAATTGTACATAACATCTATCTCCCAAGTGATCACAATCAGATCGTTTAGTGCGACTGCCAAGTCAATCTACTATAAGGGGTCGAAAATGGCCTGAACTGTTTTGAGAAAAGCATGGTACGGCCATCAACTGCACAATTATTGTAGTTCACTTTTGATTTTGTATTTGCTTCAGTGGCTTCACCCAGTGCGCTCCATCTGCCTATAGTTTTATAATCGGCTGTTAATTGTAATAATTGTAATTATGATGCAAATAAATCATTTGCATCTTATTATCTACATATTTTCCAATAATAATATTCTGTGCTACAATATTATTATTATCATTGTTTGAAAGGAAAATGATTTAGTTGAATGATTATGTTTTATAAAAAATGTGGTATTGAAAGTGCATGAAAAAATTAAAATAACAAAATGTGTGCTTATGTTCAACGACAACGACATACTCGTATTCTATAATATCACACCACTTCACACCACGTCAATTGTTACAGGTACCAGACAACGGGAATATATATTTAATACTTTTATACTATACACATAATATATAAGATTTTTATTATACTAATACACAAATTTAATACATATTTATGACATAGGAACATTAAATTTATTTTGTTCCCTCGGCGGGATTCAAACCCGCAACCTCTCGGTCGAGCACCAACGCGCTGAACCACTGCGTTACGGAGGTCGTCATAAAAAATATTCTGGATCAATTCATTATAGTTTCACACATTTTTTTCTCTTTCTTCTCTTCTATTTATTTTATTTAAATTTTAACTTTAAATCTTCTACCAAATTAATGATGTTCAGAGTAAATAGTAGTATACCAACACCATTAATAATTTAGTACTTCGTGTGTTTTAAAATTTCAACGCCAAATACACAAAATGTTGTCTACCCTTGAAGTCAACAAATAACAATAAAACATACAGACCACCAGTTAGGCGCACCTGTCGTAAGTCACATAAAATTCGTATTCCGATCGTGTAATCATAGACAATTCAATGCACATCTGCGTCTCTAGAGTCCAGGCTGACACTTCATTATATCGAGCGATTTTACCCCTTTTCAACATACATTAAAGTCTATTTTGTAAAAGCATCCACTCTAGGGGGATTACTAGGCCCACCAAGATGATCAGTCTGGTTTAGTGGATTACAGTTGTCTCATTTGGCAACTTACAATAGGGATGGGTAATTTGTCTGTGGGTTTTTGATAAATTGTATTGTAAAATTGACATGACAGTGCATTATTGAATTTAAAGGGTCACCCCTACTGCGTACAGTTAGCAAAAATAAATTCTTATAAAGGACGCCTGAAATATATTTATTGTAATTTATATTTTCGCGTATAGTAAAATGGCTGTACTATTATTTATTCTGTGGTATAGTGAAATTAAGTTGTACTCAGACCAAGTAAAAGGGGGTAAACAGGAATATTTAATTGTCAAACCATAAAAAGAAACTTCGTTTAAAAAACTGACTTTAACAACAAAAAAGTTTATAATAACATTTTTTTATGTACCTAGTTACAATAATTTATGTTCTAAAGTCAGTGTCAGCAACCAGCCTATAGGTGAGATATTAAATTTTTTTGACTCCGTCTGACACCGACCCAATAAAGAATATAAATTGTCACTGCATAAAAAAATATTTTAGTTTTTAAGTGGTTTTTTTAAACGTAGGTAGACAGACTCTTTTCATTTTTTACTTTTAAGTGAGAAACACCTCCCACCTCTAAAATTTAGAACTCTGCTGTAATGCTATTACATTTTAAACTTTGTCGGGTTCAAATCGAACGCAAAGTCGAGTTGTTAAATTTGTCATTGACAGTTGTCACGAGACTGGTGTTTTCTTTTTTCAAATTTTAAGTTTATTGCAAGAAGTATGTACCCTGAGTTCTATTTTCTGTGCGCTGAACTTTCTATGGCATACTAACCCGGTTTTAGAAAGGCTGATCAAATCGTCGATCAGCTAACATTTAAGTTAACAAGCCATTCTAAACGCTGATTGGTGAATAATGATCATCACTCGCAATAACTTCGCTAAGTCGCTACGTTCACCAATGATCACTCGCAATAACTTCGCTAAGTCGCTACGTTCACCAATGAGCGTTCAGAAGTGCTTGTTAACTCAAATGTTATCTGATCTGCGTTTTGATCAGAATTTTAGAAACATCTGAAGCATGGCCTACTATCCCATACATTCTACCTTTAATACAAAAAAATTGCAATAGATGTCACTACTATTAACGTTTGTAAATTATAAAATGTAATTTTTTAAGCATAATATCATAACATTAAGCTAAATTCAACACCTTAATTAAGAAGAAGATACGAAACGAAATTTGTAATTAGTATTTTCCAATATTGACGCTAGATGGCGGTTTCCGGAATATTCCTGGAAATTGAAGAAAACAAAAATAGCCAGTCAAATTGCCAGTATTTGGGTGATACCATTTTCTAGTACTAGGTCGTGTTTCTGTTATATACCTATCCACTTTATGTCTGAACTCTGAAGTAATAATATTATCTAATAATTATTATAAAATATTTCCACCATTATCCAAAGTTGCTTGTGTAGGATTGATAGGCGCAAATAATAATTATAATAACTTTAACATCTTTTAATCTTTGCTGGTTCGTAAATAACATTATCCGTGCCATTATTACATCCATTGACACCCCTTCAGATCAGTAGTTTAGGCACTGGAACATAATATTATACAATTACCAAAATCCTATTTTGGCGATCAGGGTCTTCCATAGGCTAAAAATTCTATTCTTCACAAAAGAATCAAAGGTAAAAAAAAACTACAAGGAGTGCCTTGTAGTCATTTTTGACCTTTGTTTTTTTTTATTTGAGTTATATTAAGTAATTAAACGAGGTGCCAAAACAGAAAGTGCTCTACGCGTCATTCTCTTCACACTACATTCGGCTTAATATATGAACCATGAATCACCCTGTAAAGGTTATTTCGCATAAAGAAACTGAAGCTTCATTTTCGGTGAACCACTTTCGCCATTTCTGTGTAAATTCACCGCGGCGATTCGCTCCGCTGAAGTCCTATTTATCCACTAAAAGCGCAATAAACGGCTACACTAGCGAGAATTAGGGCAACTTATTCAAAATGAACTCTATAAATTTGTATCATATTTCATGGATATTCTATGTTTAACGCCTCCGTGGTTCAGAGCTTCGCTCTCGACCGGAGGTCATGGGATCGATTTCCGCGTTGGAACAACAAAAAATGTTGTTTTCAGGTTTGGTTAGGACAATGCAGGCTGATCACCTGATTGTCAGACAATAAAGGTGATCCATGCGTCGGATGGGCATGTAATAAGTCGGACCTGCGCCTGTTCTCTCTCTCTCTTATGAGAGTAAAAGGAAGAGCGAGTGCTTCAATTGCGCACACACTTGGGCACTACAAAATAACTCCTGCGTAGCTGGCCTGGTGTCAATGTAATCGGCTACCGACACCGAAATTGGTCAGGGGAGCTATTATGTCTTTAATGCAATTGTATATAGGACTTGTATCCTATATACAATTGCATTAATAGCGTAAAATAAATGAGTGATAATACTTTAGGGTGTAGTCAGGGTTCCCCCATAAATAGTTTTCACTTGATTAGTATCAAGCAAATTTTCTGTGTGTAGCTTCATTTAGGTGAGTCGCCCAAGAATTTCTTGGACGGAACTCTTGTTTGTGGGAGCTAACAGAGATATCAAGGATAGAGTAGGTATGTCGATTTGGCGATTCCAAAATATTTATTAGTAACCGAATATTTTTTAGTTAAGTCTCAAGATAATCATCTAAATGATCCGAAAAAATATTTGTCCGACAAAATCCATGGTTTCATCAAAGAGTTCCCCCCTCTCCAACATGTATGGATAACGTGGTTATCATACATTATTAGTAACCAGCAGTTTTTTTTTGTGTGTATGTGCCGCCTATTTAGAGTTTAGTATCAAAGTACCAGCGATGAAAGACTTACTTTTGACTTTCTTGTTACTCGTATGAGAAATGCCTCAACATCATAGATATGGCCATGTAATATTTTTTTTTAAAGTAACTCTTTCAGCGCTGGTACTTGTACAGTAAGCTTTATACAGGCTATAGTAATTATGAGTGATAATACCTTAGGATGTGCATTGGTTCCATATATTGAGTTTACTGTGAAAGTACCAGCGCTGAAAGAGGTATTTTTTTATTATTGTATGGGCAAGTTTATGATGTTGGGGCATTCCTGGTAGAAATTTGAAAGTAAAACTAAGTCTTTCAGCGCTTGTACTTTCACAGCACAAAGTAGATAATAAAAGTATCACAGTGAGCTTTTAAAATTAAATGAAATACCATTTATTGCAGGCTGCATAGGCCCATATTATAAATACCTTAAATACTAACATACATAATATTTAAAATACTTAAAACTACACTACACGTGTTGTCGGCGACGTGTAACGCACTTCATTCCGGAGTCTCCACCGGAACTTCCGGTAGACCACACCCGTCAGCCAGAACTCCTCCGCCTCGAAGGTCGATAGAAGATGCGTCGGTACTCTCACCACAAAGGAAAAGCTTTACACAGGAGGCTCATACACACCCTAAACGATTATAACTCATTTATTTACACCTTGTATACGGGACACATCATAAAGTATAATTTATTATCACTCATTAATATTACAGCCAGTATAATATAAAAATACTGCACTTGGATTTTCACCCATGATTATGGGTATTTGTAGGACTGTCCGGTAACCGCAATAAATTGTGGATATCTTATATATAATACAGTATTCCATACTTTTAATATAAGTAGTAGTAGTACTTACCTAGTTTTATTATGAAAAACTGTACTTGTAAAAATTTTTTTCGCTCATGATATTCATACATAATTCTCTCTCTCTCTTAAATCGAAGGGAAATTATTTTCTATTTTGAGGATAATGCCTGGAAGTAATTGCTTTTAAGTAATAAGGCCGTCCTTGTGTGCATGTCTGATGTAATGTATTGTTGTATCTATACTAATATTATAAAGCGGAAGAGTTTGTTTGTTTAAACGGACTAATCGCAGGGTCTCTGTTCGGTCCGTTTAAAAAAAAAATTGGATAGTCCACTTATAGAGGAAGGCTTTAGGCTAGGAGCGAAGCGTCAGTGAGAAATGTTGCAAAAACGGTGAAAATTATTCACGTTTGAGGACTTTCGTTGCGTGCGCTGCATAAACAGATTAAGTTACTCAAAAAATATCTATTAAAGAATTATTCCTTTTTATTAATTATAAGAACAAAAACCAACGTGAGCAATCAAAAGATAATCGCGATAGTGTTAGCGACAACCACGCAAACGAAGTCGCGGGCACAGCTAGTTGTGGATATTTTATATCGAATGTAACACAATATTCCACAATATGAATACAAGTATTACTAGAACTTACCTAGTTTTATTATGAGAAACTGTACTTATTTAATATATTTTCGCTCATGATTTTTACAAACTGACTTTGAACAAAAATGATTTTTACCAGGACTGCCGGAAAACTTGTTAAATTGTGGATAACGTTTCGAAGGGATATTTTTTTCTATTTTAAGGAAACCATCTACTATAAAATCACTTTCCAGTAGTATGGAGCTCGTTCAGGGAAAGAAAGGAAACTTTTTGCTCCTTAAGCCGCCTGTTTACAAAAGGTGCCTTAGGTGCCACTGTTTTCCGGTAGATGGCACTTTATTATGGTAGAGCAGGCAGGAGTTGGTATTTGTTACGATTCGTTATATTATAAAGTATTACCAACAATGCAAGGAATGAACTATTATATATTAAACTATTAAATTTAACCTAAACATAAACAAACCAAAATCAATGAAACTTTTATAATATAATAATATTATAATATATTCACTAATTGCACACTTATCAACACTTTCACCGGAATATCAAAGGATCATTCTTTATTATAAAAACTAAAAAATAATTATTATAGTCAGGATTCCCTCATACATTTTCACTTGATTAGTATATAAGTTAATTTTTCATTAGTACCATCAGGTAAGAAATTATTGGGCGACTCATCGTCATCAGAGTCGCCCAAGAAATTCTTGGATGGAACTCTTGTTTGTAGTAGCTAACAGAGATAGCAAGAATAAAGTTTGTGGATTTGGTGATTCCAAAATATTTATTATTTTTTACTGACAAATCTCAAGATAATCTAAATTATCCGAAAAAATATTTGTTCTACAAAATTTATGGTTTGATCAAAGAGTTCCCTATTGCCAACTTGTATAGATAACGGGGTAATCATAAATTATTAGTAACCAGCTGGTTTTGTTTTTATTACTTAGTTAATATTAATGTAATTCAATAGACATAATTGTCTTTCACTCGAAAGTTGAGATTTTATCCTTGCTAACTCTGTTATCTACCACAATCGAGAGTTCCGTCCAAGAAATTATTGGACGTCTCATCAAAATGAAGCTACTCAAGAAAAATTTGCTTGATACTAGATAATCACTTGAAAACAATGTATAGGGGAACCCTGACTAATAATATTGTAACGTTATTTTTCACATTAAAAATACGCTATTTTGACACTGGCGACTGTGTAATATCAAATACGACTGACTGACGACCACTGTAGCGCAGTAGTTGTGCGCATTGGTGCTCGAGCGGTAGGTCGCGGGTTCGAATCCCGCCGCAGGAACAAAAAGTTTTCTGTGTTCATGGGTCATGAATGTGTATTAAATTTCTGTATTATAATAGTAAAAATCTTAAATATACTGTGTAAAGTAAAAAAATATTGGACATATTTCCGTTGTCTGGTACCTTTAGCACAAGTTCTTCGGATGCTTAGCACAGGGCCAGATTGACGTGGTGTAAAACGTTAATTTTCTATAGTATAGATATTATTATTATTGTATTGTATTAGCCAATTCGCATCACTGACTAATCTATATTTTGCCTTATACTGGTTTGTTTACGTTAGAGTTAAAATTAAACGGAACATGTTATAAACCATGTTTTTATAAAATATACTAATTTAGCTTTCGTTTTTTTTAAGTAATATTATGGATTTCTATCACTTACAACGAAGCTAAAAAAAACTGTACCTAGTAGTAGTTTTTTCTAATATTTTATAGTATGTAATATCTTTAGATATTATTATAAATTTGTATTATTACCTATTATTATATTATTATAATTGAACAACCTTGAAGTCTATCACCCAGATCGATCCAACAATTAATTATTATAATATGTTATTACAAATTACAAACAACATAATTTGTTACTCTTGAGTCCTAACATAAAGACATGAAATAGGGTTGACAGGTTAAGAAATTTTAATTAAATATTTTATCATTTGTCGCCTGTCCCGGCGGACGAAGGAATTACTGTGATGTTGATAATCCGATTTGGCTGATTCTTTTTTTGCTCGACGCAGAATAGCTGCCATTTGGTCTCCTAATAGTTTTACATAGTTTGGAACTGTAGTTTTTATTTTATTAACGTACCCTGACCAGTGCCCACTTCGTTGAGCATAGAAACCATTTAAACCTTCCCTGTACTTCCTCGAATATTTCGAGACTAAAAATAACCGAATCGGTTCAACCGTTCTCGAGGTTTAGCGAGAATAACGAACAGCGATTCATTTTTATATATAAGAGAAGATTTCACCGATTTCAAGAGGATATGATACGAGTATGTTACGAACGAACAGATATTATGTGGATGATGTATCTTCAGTGCGACTAATTTAAGAGTTTTTCACTTTCGCATTTATGATATTGACTACCTATATATATATTGGCTTTCGACACAAGAAGGAGGTGAAAATTATATATATGGAGTATGTGGTGTCTGTCAGTTTGTCTGTGGCATGGTAGCCACCAATTGGATTTCTCCTACTGTAGTTTACTTTGACTTAAAGACGCTAAGAAGTAAAAAAAAAACAAAAAGACTATTAGTTATAACTACATTGTAAAAATATTATTTAAGGCTTTTTAGTTGTCGAAGTCGGTTTTATTAAACGTAGTTTATTTTTTGTCATATTATTCATTGATTCATAATTGTAAACAATTTTTGTAATACAATTTTTGTATTTTTATGATTAAATAATAATTATTTTTAATTACTTCCGGTAATATTGGCACCACTGGTAATGGTATAAAACTCCAGTGTAATTACTAAGTTGAAATTGTATTATACTATAGTGAGAATAAAGAAATATTGATAGCAACAAGTGTTTCTATATCGAATATACTTCTGATAGTTATTATACCCTGCATGGACAAAATTTCCCTATTAAATATTTGGCATGTTAACCTTGTCTCAGGGAAGTCACGTCACGAATACACGATGTCATGTACTTAGTCACTTAGTCAAGTTAAAAATAGCCTTTGGTAAAACGTGGCGTTGATCAAACGATAGCGAACTTCTGCGAAGTGATTTAGCGAAGTAAATAACTCTTTATACACAGTAATTTGGTAAATATTGATTCTACTTAATATAACAATGTGTTTGATAGCTTCAATGATTTGTTTATTAAACACGTGTGAAAGATCTTGCGGATATTAATTTGTGACAACCCTGATAACATAATTATAATGGGACTTGAAATTAATCCTTTGATTAATTGCTTGGTGCTTACGTGCTCTTAAATAAATTATACGCATCCAGAGACACGAAAATAAGAAACATCTTAAGGAAAATGTGATATCAAGATGGATAGAGTTAGAAAAAACGAAACAACTAAAAAGCATTGTTGACGCGGGTTTTTTTAATGTAACTAGTTTCTTTTTACATTTTTCACTTTTTAGTGTCTTTAGTCAAAGTAAAAGATAAATCCGTTTGGTTACGATGTTGCAGACATACTGACAGACATCATATTTATAATTTCCACCTCCTCTTTCTGTCGAGAGTTAAAAAATGTGAAAGTGAAAAACTTCTAGCCGTACAGAAACTAAATTAACTATGTAAAAAAATGTATCGACAGAATATGTGTGTAACCACTGGAAATTAGTGAAATACGTTTATAAAATAAAAAGTGCAAGGCCAAACTGTGTAGAATTATATCGGACCAAGTGGCAGCTATTCTGCGTCAAAAAAAAATAATCACGCAAATCGGATGATTAACCTCAGAGTAATCGGTGTACATACATAAAAAACCGGCCAAATTGAGAACCTCCTTCTTTTTTTGGAAGTCAACATGGTTAAAAACAGTCCATGAAAAATAATTGCTGCACGTCTCCGGGCATTTTAAACGTAGTGCCTATGGATGGATGGAAAGGTAGCCCAAGATTTGAGGAGATTTTAGGACTGAGAGACACACAGACAGAGGATTTTCTCCGCTAGGCAAGTAAAAAGTCGCAACTGCGACAGGTGAGCTGATTATGATGGGCGCCGAGCAAAACTTGCCAGCGGCCGTGCGCCGACTGATCTTGATCGGCGCTGCAGCAATCCATACAAATCATAGTGCAGCGTCGCCACAAGATCTTATACAACCGCAAGATCTTATATCGCATATGCAGCCGTACTATCAAGCTATCCCGTTCGTAATAGAAATAATACGGTCATTTGGAGTGCTGGCCCCGATTCTCGTACCTCTCGAACTCCGTTTCGAATCTCAGTCTATTCCGCTCGTGCACGCACGCATTTGTGCGAGCGGGACAGACTGACGATAGAATCGAAGTCCGAGTAACGAGAATCGGGGCCCTGGTAGGAGAATTGTCAGCATTTTCATGAAAATCGTTAGATCGTAACTTTTTGCACTCCTGACTATATCAATCGACTAAGAATAAAAAAAACGTCAATTTATTTCGGCGGCACGATCTGAATCAAAATCAAATCAGTTTCCAGGGTAAAACCCCAGGATACTTAAGGAAAATAGAGATGCTCTACTGATTTGCGCACATTTGGTCACAATAGAATCCTGCGTAGTCGGTCTGGTCGATAAAACCAACAACCGTCGGCGATCATGAAGGAGTTATTAATATTAGCATAATAATATTGACCCTATCAATATTAGCATATTAATATGAGATATATCTGTCGCAGTCATCTGGTTGCTATTTGATTAAATATCTTGGTATCATGGTACTAGGTTGACTAGGCCGAAACGTGGATTGAACAAGCGTTACTCAACGTCCAACTATTTAGCCGACTATAACAAAGCCCTTTAAACAGAGCGGAGGTAAAATTAGTCAGGTGATTTAAATTAAGTTCATTTTTTCCCGCAGTGGCACTAGTAGTCACCAAAACAAATATGGCGGCAAACAGCTCGCACAGATGTTACATACCTAGTTGTTATTTTCAAATATATAAATAATATAAATTAAAATATCTACTACATTGACATTTGTGTCCTCATTTTTGAGGACCTTTTAAGTTGCGAACTTATGGTCACCCCTACCAAACATTACAAAATATGCTATATCCCATTCAACGACTATGCTAAAGGACGTTCAGTCAAGACGTCCTTTAGTCATTCAATCAAATATCGTCATTTCATAAACGCGCTAGTCGTTCCATTAAACTGCATATTCAATCAGATGACTGCGTCATATCCATTATCGTTATAATTTTAGCTATGACATCAACCTCCCCCAAAGTATTTAATGGGGGGGGGGGGGGGGGGGGAGTTGCCTATATTTGCCATGCACAGGAAATGGTTCACCAAGCAATGTTAAATTTAACGCCATGTTAAAATACCATGCCATCTCATTCATTGACAGGAAATACGAGACGGTTAACATGATATTTAACATGGCGTTAAATTTTACATTGCTTGGTGAAACACGCCCTTAGTATATTAACGTATAGTTATAACAATGTCCGAGGAAACGCTGCTGCCTATTTCCGGATATATTCCCTCTGTCGTCTTTTCCACCCACCCACGGGAAATATGCTTGATGGGGAGGTGCTATTCTTTCTTCGGCACCCCATGGATTCTACATAATATACCCATACAATATGAATCGATGAAGGTGATATGTCGCAAAAAAAAATTATCTGAAAATTTAGTTAAGGCGTGTTTCACCAAGCAAGTTAACGCCATGTTAAATATCATGTTATCTCCTCTCGTATTTCCTGTCAATTAATGAGATGGCATTATAATTTAACATGGCGTTAACTTTAACATTGCTAGATGAAACACGGCCTTAAGCTGACATTGAAACATTTTAGGATATGTAGTACCGTATTAAGTACATTTATTCTAGAGACGGACATTTAGATTAATGTACTTAATACTTTACGACGTATTCTAAAATGTTTAAGTGACAGTTTGAACTCAATTTTCTCGAAATTGGAATTTTGCTACATATCACCTTCATCCATTTGAAGATATGCTTTAATTATTCTAATAAAGAGACGACATACATTTTTATTACCAATGTTCCACGTATGAAGGACTTGCCCCTAGCAAATATACTAATGCCTACCCAACAAATTTGCATTTCGAACCGTTTACATAAAAGTTGAAAATGCATAGTGTTTTTATTTATTTATTCCAAGCAAATATGTATTTTTCCACTGATCATATTAAAGAATATTTAAATACGTTTAAAGTGTTTGTGTCGGACGCTATCATGATTCATGACACGGTTCCGGAGCCATAATATTATCTTGAGCACTTAGCTGTTTAAACTTTAATATGTTTTTATTTTAAAAATAGGTATTAGGTGCACACAATTTTTTTGCCTTTACCTTTGTACAAAATGTGTTTTTTAGCAATTTTTGTTTGTAAATTTATTATGTGTACATACATTGTAAAATAAAATCTATACTAATTTTATAAAGCGGAAGAGTACCTACTTTGTTTGTTTGTTTAAACGCACTAATCTCAGGAACTACTTGTCCGATTTGAAAAAAAATATTTTGTTGGATAGTCCATTTATAGAGGAAGGCTTTAGGTTATATAACAAGCGTCAGTGAGAAATGTTGCAAAAACGGGGAAAATGATTCACATTTAGGGACTTTCGTTGCGTGCGCTGCATAAACGGTTTAAGTCACTCAAAAATCACGCGAACGAAGTCGCGGAGACAGCTAGTAATGTACTTAATTAATTAATGTACTTACTTTGTGCAATAGTTTGCTTTTTAACCTCCGACAATATAAAGGGGTGTTTCAATATGTGTGTCTGTCTGTGGCATCGTAGCAGCCAAACTGATAAACCTCAGGCTTATTACGTAGTACGTATATCTGGCAAACGTAAAGCAATCGTAAATAATTGCGCAATTTTTGTTCTTGAAATTTATCGACTGTTAAATAAGCGCCAAAACCAAATTAAACAGAGGAGCATTATAAAATTCAGTCATTTAATTAATAGTTCCTATGATTGCCACTAAACTGTTTTTGGCGCTAGTTTCGTAGGAAAAATGAAGCAAATGTGCATTCAAACACAACAGCGAGCGAATAGCAACATTTTTTTGACGTTCAATAATCGTATTCTGGGTCAAGTAATATCTCCAAAAGATACTATTAATAAAGAACTGGAAAGAGGAGTCGGGAGTGCCTGGAAAAGTTACTGGGCTTTAAAAGAAGTGATGAAAAATTAAAATATACACATTAAATTCAAAACTAAATTATTTAATATCTGCATTCTTCCTATTTTAATGTATGGAAGTCAAACTTGGTCCTTAACCAACCAAAACTTGGCAAAACCACCCGCCAACGTGCAATGGAGCGAAGTATGCTAGGGATTAAGAAAATGGATCGACTAAGACACGAAGAAATAAGAAAAATAACTAAAGTGCAGGACATTACTGTGAAAATAAAACGTCTTAAATGGAAATGGTTACAGGACACATGATTAGAGGTAAAGACAAATGGAGTAAGAGAATCACGGAATGGTACCCTAGAAATGGCAAAAGACAAAGAGGAAGGCAAAATAAAAGATGGGCTGATGATTTTAAATACATAGCAGGGAACACATGGAGCAGAGTTGCTAGAGATAGGAGAGAATGGAGGAGATTGGAGGAGGACTTTGGCAAATGGCACACGGAGCGACAGGGAGAATGATATATTATATTATTTGAAATTTTTAAAAATTAAGAAAAAGTAAAGTAGAATTAAGTATTACATTGTTAGTTAATTTAGTATGGTAAGCTCTGTAATAAAGGCTATAAATAAATAAATAAAAAAATCGTATGGGGGCGATTTTTGCAATTTTTACGTTATGAGCCAGCCGTTCTAGTTTTTTTTGTTAGAAAGTTTACGTGATAGAGAGTGTCCTTAGCTATAATTCATGATCATCAGTTCGCTGGCTGCTTGAAAATTTATAATTTTTTTACTGTCAATTGAAATTTTTATAGTAATTTTTAAGGAGAATGATTATCATTACTACCTACCCCAAATGTAAATTTCGGTATCGGACAAGCTTCGTAGAAACATTTATAGATAATGATTTCAACCCTTACGCCGAGTTTCTGAAAGGCTGATCAAATTGATCAATTGATCAAATCAGCTAATCTGAACGCTCATTGGTGAAAACAATAACTTCACCAATCAGCGTTTATATTAGCTGATAATGCCTTCTTGCCAGCCTTTCAGAAACCGGGCGATAAAGTTTTACTCTTCTATGGAATTTATATTAACTTTTGTATATTATAATAATATTTTTGTTTTTCGCATTGGAATCGTTTGTGTGATTCCACGAACTAAAGGCGGAACTCAGAACATACCTAACCGTTCTATAATTGTTTACAGATTTAAGTGTTTATAGCACAACAAGTTTTCCTCTAACTTTATGTTTAGGTAGTTAACTAGATACTAGGTATTATGGGTATTGTATGGAAAGAAATGTGGCCATAATACTATTATATATTTTACTTATATACGTCTACTAATAAACATCAATATAATATTCTAAAATCGATATTTATAGAGATCAAGGCCCTGCTCTCTGATTTCTGGAGTGCTTGAGTAATATTATTATAACGTAAAGCAAAAAAAAACAAAAGAATTGTTTCACGTCAGTTGAAGTGAATGAAAGAGAATGAAACTTGGTACAGTTCAAATTTATTTAGAGGAAGGTACGGTATGCAAAAAAATATTTTTTTTGCAGCTCGAGAGCTTAGCTTAGCTATAGCTTAGACCTTTCTCTAGCTAGAGATGTTGTAATTGTTTTTTAAGATTTTTTAATATAATAAGAATATTCCCCAGATAACTGTTATTTGAATCAGTTTACTTACTACCAACGTCTACACAAGTCAGAATGTTTGTAATTATTTATTTATTTACACTTTTTGCACCTTGTACAATTGCGGACTTAATGCCAAATTTGCCGATTATGTCACTCAATATTTTTTTAATCTACATTTAAACACACATAGGTTAAAAATTTAAATATATTATATCTATCAATATCCCGCGAAAAATAAATTTGCTAGATATTTTTTTTATGCTATGCATTTCCGAAAAGTAATGCCTGATTCCATTAACTATACACAAGTGTTTTAATTAAGATTTAAAAAAAATTAAGTAACATTATTAGTGATTTTAAATCACGACATCAACTATGAAATGTTTTAAAACTGTAGCTCTATTGGCATATACCACGGGAACAGATTTTAGCCTTGTTTTTGTATGGTACATTACATAGTGTATTGATGTTCGAAGGTATATTATGTTACATAGTGATGACGATTCGCTCTACCAAGTTGATAGGAGCGCCAATTGACGAGCAAACACACTGACATAATCCAACGAGGATATTGAGAGCAATGTCAACAAGACCAGCTCGCAACTAATCACAAGTACCATCACCCGATTTTTGCAGAGGGTTCCGTATTTAGAACTATAGAACCCTAATTCTTGCAATTTTTGCACAGGGTCCCGTATTTAGAACTATAGAACCCTAATTCTTGCAATTTTTGCACAGAGTTCCGTATTTAAAACTATAGAACCCTAATTCTTGCAATTTTTGCACAGGGTCCCGTATTTAGAACTATATAACCCTAATTCTTGCAATTTTTGCACAGGGTCCCGTATTTAGAACTATAGAACCCTAATTCTTGCAATTTTTGCACAGGGTTCCGTATTTAAAACTATAGAGCCCTAATTCTTGCAATTTTTGCAAAGGCTCCCGTATTTAGAACTGTAGAACCCTAATTCTTGCAATTTTTGCACAGGGTTCCGTATTTAGAACTATAAAACCCAAATTCTTTCAATTTTTGCAGAGGGTTCCGTATTTAGAACTTTAGAACCCTAATTTTTGTATAATTATAATATATATGGACGCTTCACACAAATCTGATCTGATCCTGTGCTAAGTATCCAAAGAAATTAGGCAGGTACCAGATAGTGGCAAAATATTTTATAATTTTATATTATACAAGCTGATCCACTTCGTTGAGCATGTAAACCGTGTAAACTTTCCCGGGACTTCCACGAATATTTCAAGACCAAAAATAGCCGAATCAGTTCAGCTGATCTCGAGTTTTAGCGAGATTAACGAACAGCAATTAATTTATTTATATATATAAAGAAAGAAGATATTATATAGATCAGATAAATTTAATATACAAGGTTTGAGTCCCGCCATGTCCTTGTGATATGTAACACGTAACCTTAACCACTGTGCTATTGTGGTTGTCCAATTTGACTCTGACTTCAATGAATTAATCACATTGATATTGATTTTGGAGTTTGAACCAACCAAGTAGCGTTTACAATAAAAAATAATATAATAGCGACCGACTTTTGAAAGGCTAATCACTGACAAACTGACATAGGATTCAATTTACCAACCCGTGTTGAACACTGATTGGTGAAACATTTATCAGAGAGAAAGAGAGGGACAGATATTGTATCATTCACATCACACTCCCACATACCAGTCTTTAGTGAATTCCTCCTAAATAATAACAAAGCTAGTAGATGATAATATTAAATAAAAAATATTATGGTTTTTCCAAATCTTCCACGCTTACTGTATCAACATGTCATGTTAGCGTACAGCAAATACACCAAGTATTTAAAACCCAGCTCGTCTGAACACGTCAGTTTTGTCCTTCCGATTCAAAATGCAAGGCTTTTGCAGTGTTCTCATCCTTTTGTCTGGATGTCTTTTAACTGATGCCGGTATGTGGTTTGATATTGTGACTTTTTAAAACAATGATTACTTTGTATGATGATACAGTGAAAAAAGTTATGTTAAATAACATTCCTCTAATGTAGCTTTAAGCCGACTACTTCAAATACTGAGCTAAATTATAATTGTCAATCTATTGACCCATATTTTATTTAAATCGGATCAGTAGTTTCGGCGTTAAGGCGAGGAATAACCGCAACTAGCGCCACTCTTTTTAAAATAAATTTTACAATGACACAAAGATCTTATTAAAAATAGTAATCAGTTCAAACTTTAAGTAAATAGTTGAACTAATTTATTATAGTTATATATAATAGTTAAAATAATATTATATATTATATCTCGTAAGTAATAACTAAAACGGCCGCCGTTTTAGTTATTACTTACGAAAGTAAATACAGTATAGGATTTAGAGCTGTAATTAAATGCCAATAAATTAGTTTAACTATTTACTTAAAGTTTGAACTGATTACTTTTTTTAATAAGATCTTTGTGTCATTGTAAAATTTATTTTAAAAAGAGTGGCGCTAGTTGCGGTTATTCCTCGCCTTAAGGTGGAGAAACGTACGTACATGACTTGCAAAATAATGGCTTTTTGTTTCCGTCCGATAAAAATAATCAGAAACAAATAAATAGGGTAACAAATAAATAATACTCATCTGTCTGCCGGTCTGTTTGTCTGTCTGTCGCTAGGCTATACCTCACAAACCGTGTTAGCTAAGCTGGTGACATTTTTCGGTAGCTGGTATAAATAAAATACTAAAAACAAAGTAAATTTATGTAAACCTCAAACGGGTGTTTTTGCAGTTTTGTGCGGATCCGGCTCATTATTAGCCGGATTTCAAATTAAATTAATTGTAATATTAAACCCACTATCAGTTATTTTTATGAGAAATGTAATAAATATAATTATGTATACTTTTGTTGTTGCATTTCATTGTTTCCTTCACTCAAGGGGGGCAAAATTGTTAATGATAGATTTATTAGTGTACCTATGCATAATATAACATTATGGAAATCTCTCTAATCTTTAAATCTATATTCATACGATATTTCCTAGGCAATATAATATAGTAAAAGTCTAAATTCAATAATTTTATACG
The DNA here is from genome assembly GCA_905187575.2 of Celastrina argiolus. NCBI lineage: Eukaryota > Metazoa > Arthropoda > Insecta > Lepidoptera > Lycaenidae > Celastrina > Celastrina argiolus. Next base: position 13,278,541 of record LR994589.1, read on the forward strand.
AAAATTCAATTATTCTAAGATCATTTTATATTTGTAAGCATTTTCTCTGGTAGGTACAAGATATATTATCTCGTTAAAACTGTGCCTTTTCACCCGACTTGGGCGAAGCCTAAAAAGGAAATATATTATACAAAATAATTTTAAATACTTATATATTACAAAATTAAGTATGGTAATTAAGTTTACAAACTACTACCATAATAAATTTCGTCAAAATCCGTTTAGAAGTTTTTGCGTTAAAGAACAAATATGTATCTTATATAGTTTAATTGTATCTATCGTATTAGGACCTGCTGTTTAAGGGCTTTTTACGCGTTGAAACACTTCTTTTTACACAAGTGGAAACCATATAACGGGTGTAAAAAGAACAGTCACTATAACTTTGGAATATGATTATAAGTACTACCTTTTCTCGTTCTAGAAACGTATTTAAAAAAAAAATTATGCAGCGCACGCAGCGAATGTCCCCAAATGTGAATAATTTTCCCCGTTTTTGCAACATTTCTAACTAACGCTTCGCTTCTATCGGTCGCCGCGTAATGTTATATAGCCTAAAGCCTTCCTCTATAAATGGACTATCCAACAAAAAAATAATTTTTCAAATCGGACCAGTAGTTTCAGAGATTAGCGCGTTTAAACAAACAAACAAACAAACTCTTCCGATTTATAATATTAGTATAGATACGATGCCATTTTAAAAAATATTCGTTTCAGCGCCATCTCTGAAAAAATGTAAGAAGGAAGACAGCCAGTGTCTTAAGGAGCTGGTTCAAGCCATGATCACGACCGTGGCAGAAGGGGATCCACAGTATGGTCTGGCTCCGCTTGACCTAATGTATGTTCCACATATAGACTCGAGCTCGTCCAGCCTGCAGCTCAACTTGAAGGATGTAATAGTGGAAGGCCTAAAAGGTTGCGTTGCTAAGAAAGTCAGGTAAGTTTGTTACTAAAGTCCTTACCGTGCAAAAAGTGCCTTAAACGCGGTGCTGTGATCGCTCGAAGGAAATCAACATAATATCAACTAGGTATAAAAGATAAAGAAAATATGAACGCTAATAAAATAATAAATACTTTTCAAAAAAAATACATCTTTTTGCTAAAAGGCCCTATGGGGCATTTCACGTCAAGCGGGCCAAAAAAATAAAGTCAGGTCTTGGATATTGTTCACAATTGGTTCAATTGCACTTCCTTAAGACCTGAACCTTACGTAATTATTTTTCTTTTTTTATGTCTAATTACGAATTTATGCGCCCTCAAAGAATCATCAAAATTTGTAAAGCTGTTAATGAAGATAATCAGATGGAATAAAGGTCCTATGGAAGTGCAGTTGATCCAATTATGAACAATATCCAAGATCTAACGTTATTTCACTGTTGTCCGCTTGACGTGAAATGCCCCCTATGCGAGTATCTAAAACCGGCAGGGTTTTGACGTACCTACATAGTACATATCTTGCATAATTTAGAATTAAGAGAAGATGCGAAACGAAATAAGTAATTAGTATTTAGACAGTTGTCACGAGACTGGTGTTTTCTTTTTTCAAATTTTAAGTTTATTGCAAGAAGTATGTACCCTGAGTTTTATTTTCTGTGCGCTGAATTTTCTATGGCATACTAACCCGGTATTAGAGAGGCTGATCAAATCGTCGATCAGCTAACATTTAAGTTGACAAGCCATTCTAAACGCTGATTGGTGAACAATGATCATCACTCGCAATAACTTCGCTAAGTCGCTACGTTCACCAATGAGCGTTCAGAAGTGCTTGTTAACTCAAATGTTATCTGATCTGCGTTTTGATCAGCATTTCAGAAACATCTGAAGCATGGCCTACTATCCCATACATTCTACCTTTAATACAAAAAAAATTGCAATAGATGTCACTACTATTAACGTTTGTAAATTATAAAATGTAATTTTTTAAGCATAACATCATAACATTAAGCTAAATTCAACTCCTTAATTAAGAAGAAGATACGAAACGAAATTTGTAATTAGTATTTTCCAATAGTGGCGCTAGATGGCGGTTTCCGGAATGCGCCTGGAAATCGATGAAAACAAAAATAGCCAGTCGAATTGCCAGTATTAGGGTGATACCATTTTCTAGTACTAGGTCGTGTCTCTCTTATATAATATCTACTTTGTGGTATTATTAAATGTTTTTTGACATCTCCGTGGTCTAGTGGTTCAGAGCTTCGCTCTCGACCCGGAGGTTGTGGGTTCGATTCCCGCGTTGGAACAACAAAAATGTTGTTTTCAAGTTTGGTTAGGACAATGCAGACTGATCACCTGATTGTCTGACAAGAAAGATGATCCATGCGTCGGATGGCTTCTGTGTATTGAGCACACACTTGGGCACTATAAAATATCTCCTGCGTAGCTGGCCTGGTTTCAATGAAATCGGCTACCGACACCGAAATCGGTGAGCGGAGCTATTAAATGTTTATTTTCAGGTACAATACGGAGAAAACGAGTCTGTTTATGAAGCTAATGTGCTCGATCGATATGGACGGCCAGTACCAGATGAAGGGGAAACTCCTGTTTTTTCCCATCGAAGGAAATGGGAAATGCCACGTTACGCTCAGTAAGTTTCAAATTATATTTTAACCCCCGACGAAAACGGAGGAGGGATAACTTTGACGTGTGTGTACGGTGTGTCACCGTAGCTTCCAAACGCATGAAGTTTTTTTGTTTTTGAGAGTTGATGTGTTTGGGAGTGTTCGTAGCTATAATTCATCATCATCAGGCCGTTCACAATTTGAATAATTATAATTTAACTGAATTTTGCGCACGGATTACTCTGGTCTCTTGACCAAAATTTGAATTCGATCGAAAAGTTACTTCCTACAATCATAGCTTAATGCCAGTGAAATATTCCATCATTATCGATTAAGCCTTTTCAGAGATCACTATAGTTTATTAACGGTGCTAATCATGATGTTGAGACAAAGTAGCCTAAATCACACCTTTCGAATTCAGTTTCCTTTTAAAAGTCATACGCATTTAGTAAAATGTTGCTAATGTTGTCTTTCCTCATGATCTATATCAGTGCCAATTTTAATTAAATTCCTACTTGATGCAATCAAAAACTCTTCCTCTTTGTAATATTACAGTAATAAAAAAAAATACCTCTCTCAGCTCTGGTACTTTCACAGTACCTAAGTATTATCACTCATTAATATTACAGCCTGTAATTACAGTATAATACTATGCATGCTGTAATATTAATGAGTGATAATACTTTAGAGAGTGTATGGGTATATAGAGTTTACTGTGAAAGTATCAGCGCTAAAAAATGTATTTGTTTTCTGTATGGAAAAATTTATGAAGTTGATGCATTTCTCATAGAAACATGAAAGTCAAAAGTAAGTCTTTCAGCGCTGGTACTTTCACAGTATTCTCTACATAGACACACATCCTAAAGTATTATCACTCATTTATTTTACACCTCGTGGATTATTATAATAATATCTATTATGATCGTGTCTTCGTGTCTCAAGCTAATTTTGTCGACTTTTCTCCGAGAAATAGTGCGACATAATATCTCGCGTCGCGTCGCTTCTACGCTCAATTTCTAAGAAGTAGCGCTGGACTATGAACAGATGCAATCATTTTATTAATTAAACGTATGACGAGGAAAAAGGTAAAATACGGTTGTACTTAATTACTAATTGAACGGTAGATATTAAAATAATAATGGTGGATGGTTGGACAAAACAAATCAACGTGATCATTATATTTTATGAGAGGATGAGGAAAAAGGTTACAATTCTATTACGATTCTTATTAACGATAAGTAGGTATTACTATGGTAATAAAAAGACGATATTTTTTAGTACCTGCTATGTGTTTAGTATACAGGATGATTCACGGTTAATATATGATGCCGAATATAGTGTAATGAGAAGAACGCGTAGAGCATTTTTTGTTTTGGCACCTCATATAAATTACTTACAGTAACGCGACAAATCGCAATTAAAGATCTCCCATAAGAGATACATAACAGATGAGTTTTAATCCCGGTAAGATCTTAGGTCAACGACCAGTGCGTTTGTGTGTATAGATCAGGAGCCTTAGAGCCCTAGGATAGTAAGATTAACTCTTTGTGGTCATTTTAGACCTTTGAATATTCAAACAAAAAATATATCTACGCGTCATTCTCTTCACACTAAATTCGTCTTGCTATATGACCCATGAATCATGCTGTATAAAGGGTGTTTACACACTTACCGGCTTTCAACCACTGCGTCGCTACTAGGAGCTTATATAATAATAATATCTATGGACGCTTCACACCATTTTAATTTGGTTCCGTGTTAAGTATCAGAAGAAATTACGTGGACCAGACAAGAGAAACACGTTTAATACTATCTAACACAATACTTTTTTATATTATACGCATGTTGTAAACACATTCGTGATCCAGGAACAGAGAACCTTTTGATATAAGTACTGTCGCGCTCAACCACTGAGCGTAGAGTTTGAAAAAAATTTGTTGTGTTCGAGAAAATTTGTTGAAGGTAGTTTTTACACGACATGTTCCATATTATACATCCTAGGGAGATTATTACAGCGGCGGTCATCGCAGTGTCGTGTGAAAATTACCTAATAGATAGATAAAAATAATAATATATCAGAAACGCTTCATATCACGTCAATCTAGCCCTATGCTAAGTATCCGAAGAACTTGTGTAACAGGTACCAGACAACGGAAATATTATTATGTTCAATACTTATATACTAATAATAAGAAATATGTGTAACTTCAGATTTTTATTATATTAATACACATCCATGACCCAGGAACACATAAAACTTTTTGATACGAACCCGCGATCTCCCGCTAGAGCACCATCGCGCTCAACCACTGGGCTACAGTGGTCGTCAAATAAAAAATATTAGATCTTAATAATAAAATAAAATTAGTACTTGAAATAGTATGACGCAGATACTTTGTTTGTTTTTTTTGGTAATTTTTTTCATTTTATTCAATTCGCTCTACCAATTTATAGTTATTATAATTATTGTCGTTGTCGTTTCAGTTATTGCTAAGCATATTAATCTTTTGCCTGACTGTCTGTAGCATCGTAGCTACCAAACGGATTAACTGATCCATCCTGCTGTTACATTAGATATCTACACTAAAATGTAAAAAAAAAACTACTTTTAAGTAAAATTCAACAACTAGAAAAAAAAAATGTAGTCACGGGTTAAACCGACTAAAAGTATGTTATTTTGGTTTATACTTTATAGCTGTTGAAGTCAGTTTTTTTAAACATAGTTTTTTATTATTTTGTACGTGAATATTTTAATGAATCAGGATTCAGGTATAACATGGTACACCGTCATGACAATAAGTTGTTTATTATAATTTTCAAAACCTTTATCCTTAATACTAAAAGTCAAGAATAATATATTATCACGACTATCAAAGTCGTTATTATCCCCTCTGATTTAATATAAGTAGAATTAAAGATGGAAAAAAATATTTAATTTAAGTATTAGCCCTTTTTTATTTTTTATTTAAGATATTTTTAATTTAAAAATGTGTAGTTTCTCTTTTGGCAGTGTTCCAAGCAAACTACATGAAATAACAACACTTTTAAAGTGAGCTGATATTCTCCCAGACGCAATTCTTTTGCAGACACTTCTAGCGTATTATTGTACACGAAGTTGTTATAATTTGTGTATGTGACAACGTATCGGATAAACCGATTTGGTTTAGTTTTTTGTTTGAAAGTTGAAGTTATTGCGTTATGGGCTCGTCATTAGTTCACTAACTGCATAACTATTCGGGGGTTGCTTAATTTTGTGTATATTATGTTACAGGAAAAGCTGTATTTGGTGTAGATAGTGTGCTCTCTAAAGTGACCGACGCACAGGGAAAGGAACATTTGAACATCGTCGACTGGACACATAGTTATGATTTGAGGGATAAAGCTGACCTACATTTTGAAAACTTGTTCAATGGCAACGAAATTCTTGGTAAGGTTACATACGCAATTGGTCTTCTTGTGAAAGGAAAATTAAAAAGGGGGGATTTGTAGTTTTTTGTTTTTTTCTTAATTGCTAACTGTTCCCGCGACTTCTACGCGTGGTTTTTAGTAATAATAGACGTTTATTCAAAAAAACACAAAACACACTTTTTTGAATGTCTTGTGTGTTTTAGTGAGAATTTTCCCCGTTTTTGCAACATTTCTCACTGATGCTTCGCTTCTATTGGTCGCAGCGTAATTTTATATAGCCTAAAGCCTTCCTCTATAAATGGACTATCCAACAAAAAATTTTCAAATCGGACGAGTAGTTCCTGAGATTAGCGCGTTTAAACAAACAAACAAAAAAAATTTGAAAATGGCACCCCAAAATCTAACTTAAAAAATTTAAGTTACATAATTGTATCGTGTTTGGTATAAAAAATAGGTCTTGCTCTTAGCAAGCACACCAGGAATACGTATTTAAATTTGTTTTTATTTAATAACTTATAGTCAGGGTTCCCCCATACATTGTATTCACATGATTAGTATCAAACAAATTTTTCGTGAGTACCTTCATTTTGATGAGTCGCCTAAGAATTTATTGGACGGAACGCTTGTTCACGGTTTAACAGAGATATCAAGTATAAAGTTTTTTTTTTTGATAAATCTCAAGATATTGGTCTAAATTATCCGACCAAATATTTGTCCTATAAAATCTATGGTTTGATCAAAGAGTTGCTATCTTGTCCTACAAATTGCGTGGTACGTTATCCCGGTCCTATGCTCGAAAGTTGAGCATTTTTTTTATCCTTGCTAACTCTGTTATCTACCACAATCGAGAGTTCCGTCCAAGAAATTATTGGACGTATCATCAAAATGAAGCTACTCAAGAAATTAGCTTGATAATAATCATGTGAAAACAATGTACGGAAGAACCCTGATTAGTAAATAAAAACAAAAAAAATAGTAGTAAGTAGTAGTAGTAATACTAACTCTATAAAATAAATCTATTTCAGGTAAAGCGGCCCAGGATGTGATTGAGAACAACGGGAATGAGATAGTCCAAGAAGTGGGATCGCCTATAGTCATGACCATCATTTCGAAAGTGGTAGAATCAGTCCAGAAGATGTACGATATTATACCGCTGGAAGACTTAATCATCGACACGTAGAAAATATATATTTTATTATTTTTAATGGAATATAGTTGCAATATTTTAATTACTGTTTTTTAATTCTGCTCATTTGGAGCTGTTTTTACCCGACTTTGACGCAGCCAAAAGGAAGGGTAATGATTTTGGCAGTCTATACGATATATGTGTGTATGGTAGAGCCATGGTCGTACCCGCTAATAAAGTCTAGGCGGCAGCTCACACTGAAATACGGTAAAAAAATTGAATTTGTAAAGCATAATATTCATCTGCTGTTGCAATATTCGATGCCAAAAGCTGGTGCGACCACGGCCTACCTTGTCCATCTTTGTACCTAATCATTTCTGGATTTCAAATTAAATTATTTTCTTGTTTCAACCTTCTTAAAGCCCTTTTTTGCGAAGTCGGGTAGTTTTTCTTAACTATTTTAAGGGAGTATAATATGGAAAAGAACCGAATACTATCTGACAGTCTAATAATATAATACAATAATAATACCATACCAATTTTTTATGTCGTTTTAATTTTTAATTGGTAAAGTTGCCTGGAAGAAATTGCTTTTAGCAGCAAGGCCGCCACTTTAAATAGTTTTTTTATCTTTCTACTTTTTTAATTTAAGTACCTATTGTTATTTTATAATAAATAATAATTATTATTATTGTTACAATATAAAAAACATTTAAGTATCTACACAATAAATGTGCACAATTAAACTATTTTTACAAAAAAAATCACATACAAAAGGCGAACGAAGGCCAAGCATTTGAAAGTTTCGTAAAATAAAGTAATCGATTGTCAATTGAAGACACGAATGGATAAAGTAGCAAAGATTTTGATCGAGAAAATTGAGATTAAAATTGATGTGCCAAAAAACTGGATCTATAAAATGTCTATAAATTTCTTAGTACAAAAATAACGTTTCAAATAAAATTATTTTTGTTAACTGCCAATATTAAGTATTTCAACTTACAATAATGACGTTATTTTGTAAAAAATTGCGCATTACCTCTATTATGTATGTATTTATACTATCATTTTTATACGTCAGTCTCTCGGAATTATGATTTGATTCATAATTCAGATAAACTGGGGTAAAAACACGGCTAATTACAAAACCAGTAAAATAAATAGGGCAACCATTAAAACTTTCAACAGACGACATTCGCTGTGGGAGGTAGCTTCTTGCATCTTTTTATACAAATGGAATCTAATATAGAAAACACGAATACACATGTTAGAGATATGCTGACGTGTTTATGGCATATTTATTCTAATCTGGTTTTATGGTCTGAACACCATCACAGATGCCGATGACAAATTGACAACCAAATTATTTGAATTATTGGTTGGTGTAGTTTTTTTTGCCTAAATCGTATGTTATGGAATTTTCAGTTTTCAGATGTGCTATTTTTTTTTATACGTAAAAACCAATTTAACTCCTTTTGTCACCTAAAATTTTTACCGCAGACATTTTTTTTCTGCCGCTTTACCGCTGACATTTTTTTTTCTGAAAAATGCCCTCGCCAACCCGCCTGCCTAGCATTATCCGTAGCGAGTATAGGGAACTAGTAGACGTTATAGCTGAAATGATAGTCTTATTGCGAAAAAAAAGTAATATAATGGGAAAAACTGGAATAGGTACTTTGGTATAGTCAATACAAAAGCATGCACCTAACCAGCGTCACTCCTGACCTTAAGCTACTCGGGAGTCTATGATATATGATTAGTTTGTTTAGTCATTATTTTAACCGGTGACATATGGTAATTTGAGCTATTAAACTAATGATGCAGCTGCCTTCGGTGATAAGATAATCGCGATGTCGTAAATTTAAGTAATCATCATAAAATTTGACATGACAATGACCTTCACCATGTACTGTCATGTATAAAGTCATCAAAATACTGTAGTACATCTCGTTCAATTTTAACTCATACGTAAACAAACCCAACTATGACATAACCATAGACTATAGTTAGTGATGCGAATACAATACAATTATTGTATAATCCATAGACTAAAAACTATATTCTACAGTTGGCAGTGTCAAGATGGAGTATCTTTACTGTGAAAGTTTTATGTTCAAATATACAAGGTATAAAATTAATGAGTGATCATTCTTCAGGGTGTGTATGTGCCTCCTATGTAGAGTATACTGTGAAAGTACCAGCGCTAAAAGATTTACTTTTGACTTTCATGTTTCTATGAGAAATGCCCCAACATCATAAATTTTCGCTTATAATAATTTAAAGAAAAGTACCTCTTTCAGTGCAGGTAATTTTCACAGTAAACTCTAAATACATATTAAGAATAATAGTTTAGGGTGTAGGGAAAAAAATATGATGTTGGGGCATTTCTCATAGAAACATGAAAGTCAAAAGTAAATCTTTCAGCGATGGTACTTTATTATTGATTACACATTTGGACATTTAACACCACGATACATTTTTAAAAAAGTAACAAAGAAGATAAACGAAATTCATTTATCACTCATTAATACATATTACAGTCTGTATTTATTTAAATACTAAAACTTACTAAACTATTAACTAATCACTACTATGCAACGTTTATTTTAATATTTTCTTAGTGCCGCGAAAAATAATAATAATAATAATATCTATGGACGCTTCACACCACGTCAATCTGGCCCCGTGCTAAGTATCCGAAGAATTTTTGTTACAGGTACCAGACAACGGAAATATATTTAATACTTTTATACTATACACATATTTAAGATTTTTATTATATTATACACAAATTTAATTTAATACACATCCATGACCCAGGAACATTGAAAACTTTTTGTTCCCTCGGCGGGATTCGAACCCGCGACCTCTCGTTCGAGTACCAACACGCTCAACCACTGCGCTACGGAGGTCGTCAAAATAGAAGCCGTGAGGACTGTGATAAACAAGCGCGACCTTGTCACAATACCTAAAGACTTAATTATTTAAATGCAGCAATCACGAATAATATATGCTAGTTATATCAATTACCTTCTAGCACTGATTAATAAACAGTTACGTAAGTTCTAGAACTATTTCTTTAGGTCTAAAAATGCATCTTCTGAAAGAAGACGTAGTGACAAAAATTGAGAAAGGTATGCTGAGATGGTTTGGTCATGTCGAGAGAATGGATGACGAACGATTGACGAAAAAAGTGTATAAGGTGAGTGTGAATGGAAGTGTGGGAAGGGGTAGACCTAGGCGGACGTTTCAAGACCAAATTAGAGACGTCTTGAAAAAAGGCCAGGTCAAGAGTACCCTAAACCCTAAGAGAATAATGAAAGTGGACGAAGCGAAACAAGTGTGTAAGGATCGTAGCAAGTGGAAGGAAGTGGTCTCTGCCTACCCCTACGGGAAAGAGGCGTGATTGTATGATGATGATGATGATAAAAATACAATAAAATGAATATGTTTTTTTAGATGCAAAGAAGGAGAGAGAAAGAATGATAGAGAGAGAGATGAAGTGCATAATATAAATGTCACCTTAATGATTGAGATTATAAATCACAGTATTTTTATATGCTTGTAAAATATACCACTAAAAATGCACTTTATCGGGTCCATTCAGTGGCATAAATTTATTCGGCGAATGATTTACTAGCTGGCCCATGGGACATTATTTGTTCAGATACAAGGGAACTGTGGGGTGTCCCTCACTGTTAATGGTTCCGGCACGTGTCAGACAAACATACTAAACACGGATTTCGGTTATATTATTTTCCTTTCTATATTGTACCGTTGGGGTTCTATCAAGTATTTTATATTCTTATACTGTGTTCTGAATCAATGTGATATAATGTAAATAAAAAAATAAAAAAAAACCCCGACTTAGCGTGGAACATTCCTAACACCTCACAAACAAAATGATTACCTTGAAGACCTGAACCGATTTCCACCAAACATAGCTAAGAACACTCTCGACTTATATACCTTTCAAACAAAAAAACCGCATTAAAATCGGATCGTCCGATTGGAAGCTACGATGGCACAGACAGACACATACAAATTTACACAGACATGTCAAACTTATAACTCCCCGTCGTTTTTGCGTCTGGAGTAAAATATATGGTGTAAAAAGAGCAGTCACTGTAACTTTGAGGTACGATTATACTACCTTGCCTCATTTTGGAAATGAATTTTTTTATATTTTTTTTGTCAAAAATAAAAAAAAAAATTTTTTACTTTTCACCATTTCTTTTTTGTCTCAAAAATAATTAAAGCAAAAAAAAACTTTTTTTTTAATTTTTGTAAAAAAAAAAAGGAAAAAAAATACATTTCTAGAATGAGAAAAGGTAGTATAATAATATCCTAAAGTTATAGTGACTCTTTTACACCCTAAATTCTAAATTACTTTGCCATTTATTAAATACGCGGTATATTATAAGTGACATTCAATTTTGTAGCATTACCGTCCTTATTGCGTTATATTTGCATTTAAAGGAGGCCTTTGAATCCGTTATTGGATAATTTATACAGTAGTCTACGAGTGAAGTAACCACTCTTTAAATACTGTAGTCATGTAATGCCTGGGTCAGTCAGTCGGTTTTCAATGTCGCATGGTTGCAAAGCACATACGGAATTCTCACAACATAGTCGGCCTAGTCCAGAATGAATGGTCAATACGTCTAGGGCCAATAATATCTATAATCTATGGACGTTTTACACCACGTCAATCTAGCCCTGTGCTAAGTATCCTAAGAACTTGTGTTACAGGTACCAGACAACGGAAATACAGGGTGTAAAAAGAGCAGTCACTATAACTTTGGGATAGGATTATAGGACCTTGACTGATTCTAGAAATGAATTTTTTTTATTATTTATTTTTTGAAAAAAAAAAAAATTGCAATTTATTATTTACACATTACACATTATTTTATCATTTTAATCGCAATGCTGAACTGTTTGGAACAACGTTCTACATTAAATTCTTAAATTTTATAATTTTTGCCCTAGTATGTAATGAACGTCTTACGCGTGCTATTGACCTCTCAGCGTAATCAGCTGATCGCTGTGTTGTGCACGTTTTACATTGCCTATTGAAATTTTTTTAAATTTTTAAAACAGTGGATTAAAAGCAAATGATTAGTAGCAATGGATATATCTCTTGCCTGGTTATTACCCCATGAAGTTATAATGACTGCTCTTTTTACACCCTGAATATTTAATACTTATAATAATAATAATAATAATATCTATGGACGCTTCACACCACGTCAATCTGGCCCCGTGCTAAGTATCCGAAGAATTTGTGTTACAGGTACCAGACAACGGAAATATATTCAATACTTATATAGTATACACATATTTCAGATTTTTATTATATCAATACACAAAATATGTACACAATACACAAAATACACATCCATGGCCCAGGAACATAGAAAGATTTTTGGTCCTTCGGCGGGATTCGAACCCGCGACCTACTGCTCGAGCACCAACGTGCTCAACCACTGCGCTACATGGTTGTCAGTCATGACTCATAAGCGGGTTTCCTTACGATGTTTTCCTTCATAGTTAGAGCGTCCGTATAATGTTCTTGAGATCTTAAAAAGTTTTGCCACGTGCCACAACCTGGGAATCGAACCTGTAACCCTAACGAGCGCTAATCAACGGTCTATCTATTAAGCCTCTGTTAACATCTGTTAATCGAAGGAGTATACAAACTTTTATAATACTAAGTGGGTACAAATGATTGTTTTTTTGGTCACAAAGCGAACGTGAACTAAAGTTAGTTAGTAAAGCTAAAGTTAGTTAGTTCTCAGCTATTATTCTACATCATCAGTTTGCACACTGGTCGACAATCAGGGGGATACCTATTTTTTGTCTGATGTCCCTCACTTGAGCTAAATAATTTATAAAAATATATAACTATGTAAAAATTTTAACCGGCTTCCAAAAAAGGAGAAGGTTCTGAATTCTATTAACTAAAAAGCAACGACTCTTCATACATTAATTATAAATGTTCTTTTTGGAGTCGGTGACAGTTATATACAGGTAACTAGCTGACCCATGCCCACTTCGTTAAGCATACAAACCGTTTAAACCTTCCCTGGACTTCCACGAATATTTCAAGACTAAAAATAGCCGAATCGGCTCACCCATTCTTGAGTTTTAGTGAGATTAACGAACAGCAATTCATTTTTATATATAAGATAACAACATCCTAAAGTTGCTGACTTGAATCTCACATTTGCTGACACCGACTTCAACAAGAACATTAATTTTGCAAATCTTCTTATATGTACATAAAAATGAATTGCTGTTCGTTAGTCTCGCTAAAACTCGAGAACGGCTGAACCAATTCGGCTATTTTTGGTCTTGAAATATTCGTGGAATTCCTGGGAAGGTTTCTATGCCCAACGAAGTGGGCACGGGTCAGCTAGAACATTATAAAAGTACTATTTTATGCTTTTTAGTTGTTGAATTCGGTATTTTAAACGTAGTTCATTTTTATGTTACTATTAAGTTTTTTGTGTCAGCGGCGTTTTTGCTTAAATATAATAAAATCCAGTCTGTACGATATCATCATTATCTCAGTTTGTTATTTAAGGAAACAAACATATCGCAAACAGAAAAAACATTTTGTGCAAAAATAAACTACAGTTGCAAAGTAAAAATGTTTAAATACTGCAACTGTGTTTCCGCATGACCGAGTCACGGTGTCCGAATGTCCACGCATGCGGCAGCGCCAGGGGAAATGTTTTAATTAATTTAAAATTTAAACCCTGTTAGCGATAACGGTTAACTGGCATGTTTTAAAATGTTATGGCACACTAGTAAAACTGGCATTTCATGGGACTTGTTTATGATAGAACTGATTTTGTTAATGATTGCACATTCTGGGATGGTGACCTTAATGGCTGCATATGTTTATTTACTACTAGCTTTTGCCCGCGGCTTCGCTCGCGGATAACTCTGATCTGTCTACCAAGATTTGGATTCAACTGATGACGATGATGATGATGAAAATTAGCCTTAGTTACTCCTTATACCTTTAGCTATCTACCAGTGGAAATCTCGTCAAAATCGGTCCAGCCGTTCCAGAGATTAGCCGGAACAAACAGACATGCCGACAGACAGACAAGTAGACAGACGGACAGACAGATCGACAGACAAAATTTTTTTTAATTGAATTTTCGTTTTCAGTATCGTTTAAAATGTCAATTCATTTAGAAAAACGTAGCTAATTGAAAGTTACAAACAGACACTTCAGTTTTATTTATATTATATGTATATCTATGGACGCTTCACACCACGTCAATCTGGCCCTATGCTAAGTATCCGAAGAACTTGTGTTACAGGTACCAGACAACGGAAATATATTTAATACTTTTTATACTATACACATATTTAAGATTTTTATTATATTAAACACAAATTTAATACACATCCATGACCCAGGAACATTGAAAACTTTTTTGTTCCCTCGGCGGGATTCGAACCCGCGACCTTTCGGTCGAGCACCAACGCGCTCAACCAACTGCGCTACGGAGGTCGTCAATTTATTTATATGATGTATCCTAACGCTTTTTTTTTATAAAGGCGCCAAAACAAAAAATTCTCTACGCGTTCTCTTCACACTATATTCGGCTTGGTATATGAACCGTGTATAATGATACTTACTATAACTAGGTTAAGAATAAATTGTTACCAACTAAAATGGAAATGTTAAGGAATAAATGAGGCTAAAAAAAGACATGTGGCACTCATTGCATACTTACTTACTTATTGCATATCAACTTATCCGATACAACCAATGCCACCTAGAGGCGAGTTGTTGAACTAAAGAGACAAGCTTAATATTTCAAAAAAGTCATTAAAAGTTCTGCTATTCATCGATAGATGGCAATTAAAAGTATTAGGTCGGAGTTCTGGATTCGGTCTCCACGCTCAAGGCTCGCGATAGAAGCTATGCAATTGCTTAATAAATAAATAAATATAAACCGTGGGACACACTGTTCCACCGTATATTATCCTGTTTCAATTTTCCGTGCGATTCCGAACAGCACCCATCTATCAACTATTAATCCTTCAAGGCAACAGAGGAAATTTATATCCGGAAAAGGGAGAGTTTCCCCTGAAAACTGCGCTCGCCAACCCGCCTGTCAAGCGGGGCGAGGCAACTACCCCTCATGAAATACTATGGGGGAGGCTCATGTCCAATATTAGACGTCATAGTCAAAATGATGATAATGATGATGGATAATATCAGGGATCTTAGGGAGCTCCGTAACGGAAACTATCGGATATCCGATATATAAAAAAAACATCCATAATCATCCGAAATTTAAGTTTTGCTACTGTAAAAATGTAAAACACGTAACCGAAATTATCCGCAACAAATGGATAATCCGAAATAATTTAATATCCATAGCCGTATCCGTATCCGAAATTTCATATCCATTTCATCCCTTGTTATTATTAATAGCTCCTTCACTGATTTCGGCGATGGTTGTTGGTTGCATTGAAACCAGACCGGCTAGGCTGGAATTATTATTATCTATAATTAGACGACCTCCGTAGAGCAGTGGTTGAGCGCGTTGGTGCTCGAATGAGAGGTCGCGGGTTGGAATCCTGTCGAGGGAACAAAAATTTTTTAATGTTCCTGGGTCATGACATCCATTAATATACTAAAAATCTTAAATATGTGTATAGTATAAAAGTATTAAATATATATTTCCGTTACTTAGCACAGGGCCAGATTGACGTGGTGTGAAGCGTAGATATTATTATTATTATAGTGACCAAATGTGTGCGCAAATCAGTAGAGCACAATCTATCTTCCTTAACTCTCCCGAACTAGTAATGCAGATAGCGACGCTGTGAGCGTCGCAGCAGAAATGATGATGACATTTTCACTACAATTTTCACATGAATTTTTATCGCCGAAGTTTCTAGTTCGTCGACCTGTGTAAAATTATTAAGTAATGAATGATGGCGCGCGGCACGTCACGTGAATGCAGTTTGTGAGTTCGCGGCAATCACGCGGCAAATACGTGATGTCCGCGTGAAACCTGGCTGCCAATTTGCCTGAAACCTGGCTGCCGGATATAATATATTCCCTGTCACCTTTTACAACACCTTCAGGAATACGGTTACGGATACGCCAAAACCTTAAATTCGCAAATTGTAACCATTAATCATTAGTCAATCACAAAATTGAAAAATGCTTACATTTTTCAATTTTGTTGCGTTGGTTGGTTGGTAGCGCGCGTTGTGTAATTATTGTGGTCTTATTAAAATCCAAAAAAAAAAATATATAAAAAAATTTAATAATCTTTATTATATTCAGAAAGTTACTACGCGATACTCCTTTCTTGCTATACAAATATTGGCGTTATAGGGAACTTTTTGTTTCGTAACTTTTAATTTTCTAATAAAGAATATTAAATAGAAAACATTATTTTATTTCTATAGGTTTCAATTAGCCTGCGTGGTTATAATAACCGAAGCATTCTTCAATTATGTTGCGTTTACATTATATTTTTTCATTACGCGTCTAGGTATTGTATGCGTCAACATAAAAAATGGTGTGATGTGATGGTGTAGTTAATAGTTGTGACATAGTATTGTTATAATAATAAAAAACACTGTCAATTAACAAAAACAAAACCTACTCATCATTATTATAATAGTGTGGATTGACGGTAAACTATTAATAGTATTTATGTTTATTAGTAAGTATTAGATGTATTTATGTTTAATTCCATGAAATGACTAACTTAATCTAGCTAGTGTGTACGTAATAAAATAGCGGGTAGCGTACAACTTAGTATAATAAGTTAGATACTCTTGAAGCAACTTGATAAGTAGCTCTTTGGATTACCATCATGTTCGGTTTACAATAATATTATTAATGAATATTAGTGATGGGCCGAATGTGGTTTAAACCGAATACGAACTTCGGCCGAACATTCGGTAAAAATGAAAAATTCGGCCGAAGTTCGGTTCAATTTCGGCAAGTGAATAAGCAAGTCGCAATACGAAGAAGCGCTTCGTGTTGTGACTTGTTTATGCACTTGCTGCAAATATTGTAAAGAAAAAGTAACTACCTTGTTTAATTTTTGTTTTTTGATTAAGGTAGGTTAGATTTCTAAGACTTAATGAGAAGGGCAGTAAAATTTTGTTTTTGATGTAAGAAAGATGGCTGGTTTTGTTAGTAAGAAGAGCGGTTTAATATTGTGTTTTGTTTGATTAAATAACCAAAGATTTTTGAGACTGGTAGTTAGAAAGGCCAGTTTAAGTTTATGTTTATCACGTATGATTACTTTTTCTAATTCAAATAAATGACTTTGAATGAATATATCAGACTTATTTTATTTCACTGAACTACAGATATGTTATTTTCAGTAATTTCTATTATGAAAGTGCAAGTATATTAAGTGCCGAATGTTCGGCATTTTAACCGAAAATCGGCCGAATGACGAAGTTCGGTTCAAGTTGCCGAAGTTCGGTTAAACCGAATGTAAAACGAATTTCGGCCCACCCCTAGTGAATATACAATATAACAACTATTAACAACATAAATTATATTAAAAAATACTAAAACCCGACAATAATTGTAAGTCGGTAATTGTTCTATAGTATGGACCAGGGGCCTCACTCTCCAAACTGATACGATTTTGATTCAGATTCGATCGTGCCGCATACTGTCGCGCGGCGAGTACGAAGAGTTACGATCTAACGGTTTTATTTATCTTAGATAGTTTCAAAGTAATCCACCAAATAAATTACCAAACACCGTTGAGATTGAACTGATTCGGTTCTATATTGAGTCGGGAAAAAAAACTACCTATAACGAAAAATTATTCATTATAATAACGGGTGTAAAAAGAACGGTCACCATAAATTTGGGATATTATACTACCTTTTACACAACTGATTGAATGTACTGTTGGTTCTTGATGGAAATTCATGTTCACAATAACAACACACACCTTTTATTGTTATCTTAATAAATAACCAATATTCCACAAAGTAAAATGTAAATAAAGTATATGTCGCAGTCATCTAATTGAAATTGCTATTTCATTGAGTGACTAGCGTTTTTATCGAATGACGACATTATATTGAGAGACTAGGCCGAACATTGATTCAACAATCGTCAGTCAACGTCCAATTAGCTAGCAGATTGTAATGTTGTAATGTCAGTCAAGTGATTGAAATTTAAATTTCTCACTGCGGCGCTAGTAGTCACCAAAACAAATATGGCGTCAAACCGCTGGCACAGATTTTTCTTGGTTGATATTTTTTTTCATTAAATCTACATTAAAGTACGATACTCGTTATAAAATAGTGTGACAGCATGGATTTATCTATTTTTACGTCGCCGCCGGCTAAAGTAAAAAAAAATATTAGTTGAAACTGACTGAGTACGAACGACATAATGAAGGTGATTTTTAAACATGCTGTACGTCATCGTTTTACTAATTTAGCTGATAAAACATACAAAACTACACTAAATGGATGTATTTATGTTGTATTATTTATACTATAATTTGCAAAGCTACATTTATCGATAAAATATCTAACTAATATTAAAATAAATAAATAAATATTAAAATATGCTAACAAAGCCCTTTCGTTGGATACCCCACTTTGACAATTTTAACGTTACCTGTAACGTCATGTATCCTATAACTAGCGGACCTTCGAGAGGCTTCCAACGACACTTCATTTGTATAATTATGACTAGCTGTGCCCTGCGACTTCGTTCGCGTGGTTTTTGAGTGACTTAAACCGTTTATGCAACGCAACGAAAGTCCCCAAACGTGAATTATTTTTCCCGTTTTTGCAACATTTCTCACTGACGCTTCGCTCATAGTGGTCGCAGCGTAATGTTATATAGCCTAAAGCCTTCCTCTATAAATGGACTATCCAAAAAAAAAAAAAAATTTTCAAATCGGACCAGTAGTTCCTGAGATTAGCGCGTTTAAACAAACAAACAAACAAACAAACCCTTCCGCTTTATAATATAACAGTATAGATATACCTACCATAAGCACTATGCAACTTTTCTACTCAAAAATACCAAACCAACCGCTTACTTCACCTGTATCGAGAGTTGTTTAAAACTATATTTTTTACAAATTTTTTCTATTCATTAAACAGAAATAAAAAAGTTTGTTTTCCGAAGCAATGTTTGTTTAAAATTATTTTGCATGAATTGCAAAAAGCAGTTATTTGCTACATAATATACGAGTATGCATGTGTTCCGTTTGTGGTTTTGTTGTGAATGTCCAATATTTTCTTGAACTTGCTTGAAATAGTAACAAATCGGAAACATTTAGTACAATATGATGGAAATGATGGAAAAAAAGTCTTGTAATATTATAGGCTTTATTAAATAATTGGTCTAAACATGTTGTTTATACTATACATTAAATTTTTTTACCAAAAAAATAAAAGAAAACCATTTCCAGAATGAGAAAAAGTGGTATAATCATAGCCCCGAGTTATAATGACTGTTTTTTACATTATGTATATTATGTCGCAGTCGTCCTATTGAATCCGCTATTTAATTGAATGACTAGCGCGTTCATTGAATTCTATTTTTACCAACAAATTCAGTGAATCCGAGACTACGACAACCATTTAATATTTCATTTTTAAACTTAAAAATTTCCGAATGTGTACTAATATAAACCACATTAAAGTAAATTAATCAAAAAATAGGTATATCAACACATTGCTATTTGTACGAGCTGTTTGACGCCATTATATAACCGTGCTAGTCATTCAATTAAATAAGCAGATTCAATAAGATGACTGCGACATATATATCTGGGGGCACGGGAGTGCCCCCGTCAAGACGAGCCAAGCGAAGCGCAAGGGCACTACATACCTTTTCTCGAAAGGTTTCGTCGTTTTTTTGAACTCTCATAACTTTGCTTTGGATGATGCTACATAGTTGAAAATTTCAACATATAATGACACCAGTAAAAACATGAAACATACAAAGTTTCAATGTTGTAGCTATTATACTTTAGATTTTATCAATGTCTAAAAACCCCAGATTTCGTCACTGACTCATTTATAGATCATCAAAATTCATAAGGTACTTCCTGACGTCCTAGTAAGCTGATATTATTTATGTAAGCCGTTATTGCTACAAAACCAACAAAAAAATTATTAAAATATAAATGCCTCCATTTTGAATCCAATATGGATTATGGTGGACGGTACAAAATGGATGTTTAATATTATGTTTATTATACTGATATGATCGTTAATACATAAAAGAAATATTATATTATACAATATACAATATTATACAAGTACATAAAAAAATAAGACCTACCTACTTTTTGTAGGACCGATAATAGGTCCGATTTTTGCTCCATATTATTTCTATCCCACTTTATTTATTTGAGTGCGTTGCACTACTGTAATCAGTATGTTCTATTTTATTCCGATTATTAATCGGTGACCGACTTTTTGTAAATGAAAAATATATCTATAAGAAAATTAGTTTTTTATCCACTTATTTAAAATTAGGTATTATATACTTGGTAAGTAAAAATAGGTAAGAATGTAAATTCTTGTAAATGGCGGCAAGTAGTAATAATTTGTTGTCAGTGTTTATACGAGTAATCAAAATATTATACTCGATCACTTGAAATCGGTTATTCATAAGCTGCCGCTAGTGTTCTGTGTTACAATTACGTTAATAATGCATTTAGAGGGAATCTTATGTAAAAACCGTTCGACACTTCGCTAGCGCGATGTAGGTGGCTTACAGCGCAATCTATGTTTGGAACTGTGAAACATCTAAACACACATTTACCAATACATTTAACAGACGGTAACGTTATATCGATAACAATAAACGAAAATTTACGAAATATTACACGATAAATGTTTACATAATTTTAGTTTTTAATCTTATGACTATTAACATAATAATAATATGATTTTTAACACGTCACGTCATGACGTTTAAAAATGGCCATAATCAAAAGAAAACCTTAAAGCTATTTTTCAAAAATAAAAGTAAATACATTTTTTTTCCTTCAAAAATGCTAAGTTGTAGGTGTAGGTATGCACTTAGCATATTATGTTTTTATGAGCCGTACAAGAATTAGTACTACTAGTGACCAACAGATGGCGGTGCCCGTCGTCTACATACGATATTATTATAGACTTACTGTATTATTTTAATAAGTATCAACATGCTTTATTAAAGGCAATCTCCCTCGTAAATATAAGTAATTCTCAAATTCTCGAATTATTAGTGTTGAATTTATACTAGTGGCATCCTAGGATATCCAAATAAGAAGTTTCACTCCAACAATAAAATAATGTATATTTTATAATGTATATTTATCTATACATATAATAAATCTGTAGAGAAGTCGTGTCTGTACATTGAAGATATTTGAGAAAAAATATTATAGGGGACATTTATTTACGCAATAGTACCCAAAACAATGATTTTTGGAATTTTTGTCTGTTTGTCTGTTTATCTGTTTGTCTGTTTGTCTGTTTGTCTGTGGGTTTGTGCACGCTAATCTCAGAAACGGCTTATCCGACGTAAATGTACTTTTTACTAATATATTGCAGCAAGCTTCACTTAACATTTAGTGTTTGTTTCATGTAAATCGGTTTATAAATAAAAAAAATATGACAATTTATAAACATCATGTCGTATTTGCTGGACTTTTGTAGGAAGCGCGCCGGGGCCGGGAGCCGCGCGCTGCTTCAAATTTTATTCGCAGCGAACGTACCGGGAGAGAATGGCATTCGATAAAAGTGATTTTCATTTATTTATATTATTTAGGGTTTGTAAATACAACAATTATTTTTGTATAGGCGTAGGATAGTTTGTTTTCAAGTAAACTATTATACTACTAATATTACATACCCAATAAATAGAATTTTGATTTACACAATATGTTAATAGTTAAAGTAAAAAAGTTAGGTCAATATTTAACTTAGATTTATGTATTTCTTGATATTTTTATTTCTTAGTTTTTATACTAGGTAGGGACAATCTAAGTTTTTTTTCTTGACTTTCTTTATTACGAAAGTTTTTTGGATAAAATCAGTTAGTAGGTACTTTTGCTGTAATGCCTGTAAAGTCCTTTGTGATAAGTACTGTATGTGCCTACATATTTGTTAGCGTAAGTTAGTAATAATAATATAAATAAATAAAAACTGGTCAAGTGTGAGTTGGACTTGCGCACCGAGAGCGCAATACATTTTGATTTGATTACAGCTTGAAGATATTAGAGACCTGAGTATTTATAATATAAGATTCAATTTAATACCCCAAAACATTCATGACAAAAACGGTAGTGTAAGTTCAAAAAAATAAAATATTTTTATGTTTTCGCAATTTATCCTTTGTCAGCACTAATTTAAAACGTTATTGCTTGATTATCTCTAAAGATTCAGAGTTCCCGGGAAGTACCCTTTAGGTTTTAATTCCCTTGAAAGTGTGGAAAATGATAAAAAGTTTCGACATAAACGGCTGTATCTTTTGGTTGCGGTGGCTAACAAGTACTTATGATTTTTTCACAACTTCAAGGGAAAGTTACAGATCCTGAGTATTTGATTTTTAGCTTGATACCTACACGTGTTTCTGAGATAAAGGGTTTTGACATACAGACAGACAGATGGACCACGAAGTTAAATCCTATGCTAAATTAACAAACTAAGTGGCCGGGTTTATACGGGGTATCCGAATAATATTATCCTAATTAAATAACACTGCCCTAAATCATTTTTCCACGCGTACGAAGTCGCGGGCACAGCTAGTACATAATATAATTATAATATAATAATATAACAAATAAAGAAATATGGACGAGACATTTATTTGAAAATCGGCCTCTACCTCTTAAAAATTGCGGTGAAAGTTTATACTTATATATTTATATATTTATATAGGCGTCACTAGGCTAAGGCGATGACTGTTCTATTTTCCGTAAGTAAAGGCCTGGGGTCAAAATAGTTTATCTTTAAATTAAAAAAAGTTTATTAACTAGCTTACAAAAATAAATGAAATCCCACCAAAAACATTTTCATGTAAAATGTTGTCAAGACGAGTCTACACAGCTTACCCTGTGAAAAAAGTTATCAGATATCGTATAAAGCCAAGGTCTACACTACACCTTAATCAAAATCTATCAAAAACTGGTTAGATCTCATGTAGAACCAAAATTCTTGATCTATGCGCCCTTACTTCACCAGGCTTAACTTCACTTACGCTATATTGCAGTTAAAACGTGATACTTGACCGTTTTGCTACCGTTACGAAAATTTCATACGAATTCATTAATCGTGTGCGAAATAAAACGGCCAAGCATCACGTTTTAACTGCAATATAGCGTAAGTGAAGTTAAGCCTGGTGAAGTAAGGGCGCATAGATCAAGAATTTTGGTTCTACATGAGATCTAACCAGTTTTTGATAGATTTTGATTAAGGTGTAGTGTAGACCTTGGCTTTATACGATATCTGATAACTTTTTTCACAGGGTAAGCTGTGTAGACTCGTCTTGACAACATTTTACATGAAAATGTTTTTGGTGGGATGAGATTTTCCCAAAGCACAAATGACAAAGAAAACGACATAGTTAGGATAATAAGTTTTATTACAAAATATAATCTTCGTTCATTTAGTTTATTAACTTAAGCATGTGTTTCATCAACTGGTATATCTTTGAATAGTCTGTTGAATCGAGGGACGATCGCATCAATCACTGCCTTTATAACTGGAGGTCCAACTTCTTGTATAATTTCATTACCACTTTGCGAAATCACATCTTTTGCTGTTTTGGCTGAAAAAAGTTTAAAATTGAATATTTTAAGTAATCAGTGCTTTAATTTCATCAGATATATTGTCATGTCATGTTATTTAAATTACTATAGTACACGACAATAAACCGGGAACACCGTAGCGGTAAACCTTAAGGAAATAAAGACATTAATGAATGAAGCCAAAAAAAATTAACACAAAAAATGGCCTCGTTTAAACAAAACTAGCCACCGACCCTGAAATCGGTGTTGGGTTACTTATTACTAATATTTTCTCGTTATACTTTAAAATCTATTGTTTAATATTTTAAAAGGCTCTTACCAAGAAGTTCATTTCCATTAAAAAGATTTTCAAATTCCACGTCAGATCTTTCTTTGAGTGAGTACGTGTGACTTTTGTAGTCGAAATTCCAGTGAGGTTTACCGTCCTTTCCAGTTACTTCCTGCAGCGCCAGTAGTAAATTGATTTCCATTTTACCTGCATTCGATCAAGTTTTCATTTTAAAAACCTTATTTTGAAACTTTAAAATTGTACTTTTTGCAAAAATCCTTAATGTTTATTAATTAACTTCTATCGCATTTATAAGTATATTCGCTCGCACGGAGAATACAGTATGATTTGTACGGAGTGATGTTACCACTCCTTAAATACTGTGATGCCTAGGACAGGCGGTTTTAAATGTCGCATGGTTGCTGGGCATATACGGCATTATTACAACATAGTTGGTCAGAGACTGGCCAATACCTTTCAAAAGCCTATGTGATAAAGCAGTATTTAAACTACTACTATACCAAATTTCATCAAAATCCACTTGGTCTTTTCTGAAATGAGCCTACAAACGTACACACAATAAGATTTTTTTTTACTACCAGTTACGATTTTATTATATACAGGTGTATAAAGAACAGTCACTATAACTTTGGTATGTATTTTTTAATATTCTTGCGTAAAGAAACATACATTGTTAAAAAAAAAACCTTTTCTTTAGTTTTTGACGTTAAAAAAAATACGTTTATGAAAATATAAAAGGTAGGAAAATCATATCCCAAAGTTATAGTGACTATTCTTTTACACTATGTATAAGAGTATAATAATAAGATGTTTATGATAATGATTATGATGATATCTTTACATGTTAAGTACGAAGTAAAGAGAAAAACCTTTTTAAAATACTTACGAAGTTTGACGTGTAAAGGTCCCTTTCCCTCCAGAGGAATGAAAAGCAGATTCCCGGACATCTCATACTGACTCTCCAAGTTGCTCGTGAACAATAGCTTCAATAGCACAGTTGATTTAGCCTGGTCAAACCTACAAAAACATTATTTGTAGTTGGCAATAAATAAACCTTAAACAGGATGTAAAAAGAGCAGTCACTATAAGTTTGAGATACGATTATACGACCCTTCCATATTTTGGAAATGTTTTTATTTTAATATTTTTTTGTCAAAACTAAAAAAAAATGTTTTACTCATCACCATTTCTTATTTTTAAGTCGCAAAAATAACAATACAATTGTAAAAAAAAATTAAAAAAAATACATTTCTAGAATGAGAAAAGGTAGTTTAATCATATCCCAAAGTTATAGTGACGGCTCTTTTTACACCCATTAAATAAAAATTAATTTCTGTTCGTTAGCCTCGCTAAAACTCGAGAAATCCGAAATCTGAACCGATTCGGCTATATTTAGTCTTGAAATGTTCGTGGAAGTCCCGGGAAGGTTTAAATTGTTTCAATGCTCAACGAAGTTCAGCTACTTTAGTATATTTTACGTGAACATTGTTAGGTTAGGTTAACACAAGGCATGTGTTTGCCAGATTCAGGGCACTCCGCCCAACATAACAGCTGATGGCGCATCCGCAGTGGTTTTAGTGGGTAAACCGGCCGTAGCGAGCCGGGAGTCCCACATACCCCTCGGGGACGCACAAAAATGTTAATATGAATCGGTCAAGTCGTTTCGTAGGAGTTTGGAGAATATTTTGTATTTATTATTTTCTTTTGTACCTGATTTTTTTAACAATTGTGTTACTGAAGCCTGTTATGGTTGCATCCGTCAGAATCAGCTTCAGAAGATTGTTACTGGAGTCAATATGTTTTATGAACAACGGGTCACTCGGCTCGAGACCAATTTCTGGAATGCCGGCTGTGAATTTCGGGATAAACTCCTGCGCTGCCTTCATCACACATTTTTCATCGCTCAACACACATTTCTCTGAGAAATATCCTGTAAAAATTATATTCAAATTATCAATAACATTATTCATAATCGTCATTACAGCTATGAAATTTACCCCATTGTAACCCCATAAGCTTACCCCATTGCGGGGTAGTCAGGACACTACACTCCATTGATTAGCTTAGGGCGAGTATAGGGACAACAATGTCCGGGGAAACGCTGCTACCCACTTCCAGATATATATTTCCTATATCGCCTTTCACGACACCCACGGGAGAGCTGGTTGATAGAGCGGATTCATAAACCCATAGACATATTATGTAATAGGTGCAATTCGGCACCACATGTATAGCCAAGATATAAATTAAATTGGATTCCCATGAAATACCATAATATTTAAAAACATGCCAGTTAACCGTTATAGCGTCTGTTAAAGCTATTTTATGAACACATTTCACCAAAATTTTTAACACTTGTCGGTGCATATTATGTGGATGATATTATAATTATGTATCTCCAGTGCGGCAAATTTGGGAGTTTTTCATTTTCGCATTTATAATTGATTCCGACGCAAAAAGGAGGTGGAAATTATAAATATGGTGTCTGTCAGTCTGTCTGTAGCATTGTAGTTACAAAACGGATTTATTTTTTACTTTTACTTAGATACAGTAAAAAGTAAAAAAAAACAAGAAACTACGTTTGAAAAAAACCGGCTTCAACAACTAAAAAGGATAAATTAATACTTTTATAATGTATTTACAATTAGTGTTCTTTTTGGAGTCGGTGTCAGCTAAAAGAACAACATCCTAAAGTTGCGAAATGTACTTTCTTTTTTATGAATAAAAAGTAAACTCTGCTAATTCATGATGTCAGCTTTTATTAAAATTAGTCGAGCTGTTTGCGCGTAAAGAAAAACATAAACACACACTCATAATTTCGACTTTATAATATTATTAGTGTAACTGCAAAGCCAATATGAGCCAATAAAAATTTGAAATGAGTCTCATAATATTTTAGGTCCAATTATTGCAGTTTGCATTTAATAAAAATGCCTTCAAGATGTCTTCTCACATTATTTAATTATTGTAAAATATTATTTACTTATAATAAACTTTAATTTGAGGTAAATGATTGTTTAAAAAAAGTTATATTATTATTTACTAGCTGTTCCCGCGACTTTATTCACGTGGTTTTTGAGTGACTGAAGCCGTTTATGCAGCGCACGCAATGAAAGAATGTAATTAGTTTTCCCCGTTTTTGCAACATTTCACAGTTTTTTTTATTGGTCACAGCGTTGTCGCAATGTTATATAGCCTAAAGCCTTCCTATATAAATGGACTATCCAACAAAAAAATAATTTTTCAAATCGGACCAGTAGTTCCTGAGATTAGCGCGTTTAAACAAACAAATAAACAAGTTTGTTTTGTTCCGCTTTATAATATTAGTATAGATATAGATTTTAGTAACTAATGTTGAGCAGGTCATTTACCTGATCAGATTTGAATACAATATAATAATTTAAGTTTTGAGGTCATTTACAAGAGACGGTAATTTCAGAAATTCCCAAATTATTAGCCTAGCTTGCACTGGTTTCAGGGCATATTTAGGATTTTCTATATAATGATGTGATATATAAAAAATAAATTGAATTATTTCATCTCGTTTCGGCACCTTTTTGTTTTAGTTATTAGTTCCTGTAACGCTTTAGTATACTTTTAAATACTTTCTTTATAAGTTTTACCAAACAGATTAGTAACTTTTACTCGTCACTCGTCAACAAATAAACAAATTAAAATAATTTTAAAACAAAGTTTTATTGCAAATATTATAAACATTTTACCTGCATCCACAGTGGCGAAAAGGAAAATATTTAATGCAAATAATGACGTAACCCACATTTTGGCTTTACCTGGTACAAGCACTAACATATTGGATACTAAATGCTAAAATCGAGCCGTTCCGTATTTATAGGACTAAGAAAGAACAACAGTTTTATAGCTTGCATTCAATGGTTCTACAAACAAGTACCAGTTGCGTCTCATTGTACGTAATTGCCGCATCCTTACTTAGCAGAGCAAAAAACCACAGGTATGTCTATAGGGAAATAGTCAATAGAATTGCTTGACCCACCTTCGCACTAGAAGCACGTGCTGTTTTTTCAAAGGATATAGCGTTGTTTTTTTTTTGTTGAATCTATGCTCAACGAAGCGAGCAAGGGTCAGCTAGTATATAATAAAATCAAAACATACCTAGCTAAAGTCTTTTTTTAGTTAATAATGAAAAAATATCTAAATCGGTTAAGTTTTGGATGAGGAAACAGGAATCCCCCAAACGTCGATTTATTTGTATTTTTAATAGGTAATTCAGTTCGAGCTGCAGTTGTCTCTATCGCGCTAATGCTGACTAGCTAAGGGACTGCGAGACAACAATAGATTTCATAAATACCTATTTTGTATTTCCTTCAACCGTGAGGTTTCCTTTTAAGGTTAGAGCTTGCACAGAACTGCGAATCGACGCGGTGTATATGTCGCAGTCATCTGATTGAATCCGCTATTTAATTGAATGACTAGCGCGTTCATTGAATTCTATTTTTACTAACAAATTCAATGAATCCGAGACTAGGACAACCATTTAATATTTTATTTTTAAACTTCCAAATTTCCGAATGTGTACTATTATAACGTATATTAAAGTAAATTAATCAAAAAATATATCAACACATTCCTATCAGTACGAGCTGTTTGACGCCATTATAAAACCGCCTAGTGATTTAATTAAAAAAGCAGATTCAATCAGATGACTGCGACATATATTCGCAATGCAAATGCGTATGACGCGAAAAACGCAACACGATTTCGCGAGATTGGTTTAGATTTTTATGATCATTTTGATCATCATGACTTATATGATCATTCCTTCGATGACCTTGGACGGAACTGAACAATGAGTATTCAGGAATAAACAAATGAGAGTTGCAAATATCTAATAATAATAAAATATTATTATATTCTAGTCACCTGACCACGTGGTACTGGCCGTTTCAAGTCTAGATCGGGTTTTCCAACGATTAAATCACGGTCCTGTTGTTTTAACCGAAAAAAGGAGGATGTTCTCGATTCGGCCGGTTATTTATGTGTGTACACCGATAACTCTGAGGTTGATGGTCCGATTTTCGTGATTCTTTTTTTATTCGACGCAGAATAGCTGCCATTTGGTCCCATTAAAAATTTACATAACTTGGACTTGAATTTTTTTTATTTTACATAGATGATTTGTGTATAATGTGTAGTTTCATAGTACGGCTAATTAAGGATTTTTTCACTTCGCATTTATAATTGACTCTCGACACAAAAAGGAGATAGAAATTATAAATATGGTGTTTCTTGAAGTCGGTTTTTAAACCTAGTTTATTTTTTGTTGTAATTAACTCGTGAATTTAATTTCAATAGTACAATAATCGACATTGGAATTTGACTGTTGTCTTATGAACTTGGCGCTAACGTCGTGTTAAAGATTAGAGAACTGTTCAATTTCAATGCGATATTAAAGTCGATTCATTGAAATTAGATTCAAGAGTTACTGCTTACAAGTCAAGAAATTACCATTGCGTCCATGACATACTTTACGTCATAAATTATGTCTCTAATTCTACACAAATATATTTCTTGTGCACAAAACCGTACAAAGTACCATAAATGCAACAATACACAAAATAAGACTTCAAGTTAAATTAAAGAATATATAAATCACGGAAGCTTGCGCTGGACAGAAGGACGTTGCCTTTAGGTCTAAGGCGTTTACGCCTAAAAGACACAGCACGCAATTACCACAACGATGGTTTGATATTGATATTGCCTTTAAAATAGCAATTTTTGTAATAAAATAGTCAAAATGTCGCGCAAAGTAAATCATTGAATCGTATTTTACGATTAAACTATCTATTTTATTTATTTAAACATCATGAACATTTTGTACATAGGCGGACTTAATGCCTCTAGGCACTTTCTACCGGGTGATTTAGAGACAAAAGTAGATGCTTTCCAAACGAGATATAATAGGTTAATTTTAAATTCAATATTAAGGTAAATTTACAATACGTACAATAATAAAACACTAATATGTAATATTATATTCTATTATGTAATAGAAAATTATATTTTGCAGTATCCAAAAGAAAATCTCTCGTCACTAAACAGGTAATACTGTGCGCTTGTGGTGTAAGACGGTTCCGACCCTGACAATGATCAGCCTTACACGGGGTCATACCGCATTATCACGCTGACTTGTAAAGGACATGGATCACGCTCCGTACAAATTTGGACCACAAATTCAAGTACCTAGCTGGCCAACGACAAAAAATATGACAGTTGGTAGTGTAGGGTTAATTTCTTAAAGTTTATTATATGCCACCGGAGCATCAGAGTCCGAGGCATGCCGCTAAATAATCGGTCGATTATACTCGTAATTAGGGTTTAGGTTTTTACTTCTCTTTGAATAACACATACGTATAATCACGTCAGTAATTTTTATAAAACATTTCTGATACACGTTATAGGTATGTTATAAAGAAAAAACTGACCAAGTGCAAGTCAGTGCTATTTGTACACGATAGGCCAAACACGAACAAGCAGAAAACGCCAAAATTTCACGTTTATGGTTTGTATTTTCTTCCCCTAAATATTTATTTTCTTTTCTGAAAACATGCAACATAATTTATTTTAACTACCAGCTATCGCGGTTCTTGAGAGATATACAAATGGACAGACGGACAGGCAGCGAAGTCTTAGTAATAAGGTCCCGTTTTTACCCTTTTTTAAAAACGGGGTTAAAAGAGGCCCATCACTGGTACTCCTGTATAATCAGGATCGACAGTGGTAACGAACCTCAAAAACCATTTGATATGATCTCAGGGGTGCCCGAGGGTTATGCCAGATCGGTCTTGGGACCCGCAACGAAATTAGTCAGAAGAATGAAAGAGGAATTGTTCCAGTTTCCCTTCCCAAGCAATGCGGGAGACAGCAAAATTGTAATTCACAAAACAAAAAGTCACAATTGAATAAAAACAGTTTAAAAAACTATAACCCGTTTTCGCAAAAAAGGCTGAAACCAGAAAACACTTTCATTTGAAATCCAGATATGCATAGGTACAAATATGTTCAAGGTAGAGCCGCGGTCGCACCTGCTATTGGGATTGAATATTGCAACAGCAGAGGAATTTCAAATTATTATTATTTTTCAAGCTCTTTTTTTTCTACCGTATTCCGGTGTGAACTGACCCTTACATTTGTTTAGCTTGTACGACCACGGCTCTACCTTGACCATATTATTTGTACCTATGCATATCCAGTTTTAAAATTCCTTGGATTCGAAATCGGGTAAAAAGGAGAAAGCACCACGGAAATAACAAAATTATGATTATATCAAATCCTAAACGATGACAATAATACTAATTATGTTTTAATTTTTATTGACATTGAATTATCCAGACAAAATAGCATGCAATGCAGCCGAGTTTCCAATAGTAACCCTTTTTTCCGTTTTAACCCTTTGGGTAAGTAGCCCTAACTAAATACAATACCTAATTATCGCCCAAATAAATCTGCCAGCGATGGCGTCGCTGTACTTACTAAGAAATTAATTATTATTAAGTTAGTTATTAAGGAACTACTGTAGTTCGCCACCTTGGACCAAGGCCTTTTCTGACTTTGACGCTTTGATTTCTGATAACTAAAGGTCGCCCTGTGTTCCAAATTCATATATAAATATTTAAATTTTAACTTTTTGAGAGTTCTTTTGCCGCTTTGTATTATGCATCAAAATGATATATAGGTATACTCGTAATATTATTTAAAAGAAAGACAAATGTAAACATCCTACTGTTGTTATCCCTCTATTATATTATAAACGCCTACGCGGCCGAGTGGTTCAGAGCTTCGCTCTCAATCCGGATGTCGTGGGTTCAATTCCCACGTCGGAACAACAAAAAATGTTGTTTTTAGGTTTGGTTAGGACAATACAGGCTGATCACCTGACTGTCTCATAAGAAAGATGATCCATGCGTCGGATGGGCATGTGAAAAGTCGATTATGCGCCTGATCTCCTGCCAGTATGTCGGTTATCCATCCCACTAGGCTTCGAGAGAGAAGAAAGAAGTGCTTCTGTGTATTGCGCACACACTTGGGCGCTATAAAATAACTCCTGCCTAGCTGGTCTCATAAAAATCGCCCCAGGTGTTTGGTCTGTATAGTGCTTCAAAAGAACATACATACAACACTACCGTGCTTAACTTGGCGGGGGCACTACCGTGTCCCCAGATACCACTCCTTTGCGTCGCGCAGTGGGGAAAAAGGAATATATTACGAGTAGAGTACATTTTTACTCTACTCGTAATATATATATAATAACAGCAGTTAATTATAAAATATAAATGTGCCGAATTGAGTACAAATATTGACATTAATATAAAGATAAGCATATTCTTTAAGCATAACATTACATTCAACTCCTTAATTAAGAAGAAGATACGATACGATAGCTGTATCGGACTATAACTAGCCGGATGGCTAGTTGTTTGGCTGGGAGTAGATGGGGAGGTTTGACCCCCCCTAACATCACCCGGGTGATGTTTAAAACGGATTTTGGGGATAGCTACGGAAGTAGTCTATTTTTATACATTGTATAGGACACGTGTCCTCCCTGCTGAGGGGCCCGTACCCCGTCCTCACTCTCTGACGAGTGAGGTAGCTCGCGCGCGGTATCAAAAACTATCCACGAACGAGTTATCGCGTTAGAGAAGCTCTTTTATATTGATACTAGCTGTGCCCGCGACTTCGTACACGTGGAAAAGTGATTTAGGGCAGTGTTATAATAAATCAGTTTTAAAAATATTTTTAGTTATAAAAACTGTCGTCGAGGTATTTAAAAAACTACTTTATGTTGACAATTCCTACTACCAGCTTGACAAATGACCGTGTACAATTACTATAATGCGAACGGGACTACTTGATAGAGAGATACACGACGAACATCTAGTACTAAGATTTGTATGGATTTTGCGCCGCAGCGACTGCAGACGATGGTCGTTTCCACGCCGACGCTGCTGGTGTGGCGACAATGATATTAAGACAGCGCGCCGCAAAATTTTGCGGTCTTTTCGGTGCGTAAGTCCGACTCGCACTTGCCCGGTTTTTTTATTTATTAATAACCAAACATGTAGGTACTGATTATAAATCACTTCACTGTTAAAGTACCTACTAACTGATTTTATACAGAAAAGTAGCAAAATATAGAAAGTACCAAAAGAAAGAAAACAAACCTAAGTTGTAGGTACCTAACATAAAAACCATTCGGTCCATGATAAAAACTAAGAAATAAAAATATCAAGACATATATATAATATAATATAATATCTATGGACGCTTCACACCACGTCAATCTGGCCCTGTGCTAAGTATCCGAAGAACTTGTGTTACAGGTACCAGACAACGGAAATATATTTAATACTTTTATACTATACACATATTTAAGATTTTTATTATATTATACACAAATTTAATACACATCCATGACCCAGGAACATTGATAACTTTTTGTTCCCTCGGCGGGATTCGAACCCGCGACCTTTCGTTAGAGCACCAACGCGCTCAACCAACTGCGCTACGGAGGTCGTCAAAGACAAATATAAATCTAACTTATATTGACATAACTTTTTTAGTTTAACTGTAAACACAATACTTATGTTAATCAAAATTCTATATATTATGCAGTTATCGAATACATAATTTGGACAAAGAAAACTATAAAAATGTACAGTAATAGTAGGCTGTAGTATGAATTTAAACGGACGGAATGAGAACTATTATAATATAGAATGCAAAATAATATTATACATTGCTAATGATGCACGCTGAGTATAACTCTCGGATAACGTATTGTATAAATGTAGGTACCTACTCAACTTTGCTATAAATAATTGTATTAAAAGTACGGCATTTGGCGTATAGATAGATTTGTATAAGAGAATACTCTATCAATATTATGATATTTGACAAAAAAACCCATAATAATCACACTGTTAACACATATCCAGGGCAAGCCGCAAAAGGCTATAATTTCAAAAGGTATCTCGATTGGAATCGAGTTGTATCAACAGATTTCCCCTGTAACACAGTTTAGTAACTATTGAGATGTTTTTAACGTCTATCTTATTATATCAATATATTTATGAAAATCTTAAAACTGTTTTTAAGATTCCGTACCTCAAAAGGAAAAAACGAAACACATATTATAAGATCATTTCCATGTCCGTCTGTCGGTCAAGACCCTTTTACTCAGAAACGCGTGTTGTGATGAAAATTATATAAAATACTCAGGAACTACTGTTCCTTGAAGCAGTGAAAAAATCAGACTTCTTAGCCAATGCAATCAAAAGCAGTCGCTTATGTCGCTAAATTTCGTCATTTTCGACACTCGTAAGGGAATCAAAACCTAAAGGGTACCTCCCGTGAACTCAAAATCATAAAATTTGAAACCAAGCAACGTCTAAAACCATACGTTTTTAGTAACATTATATAGATAAGTAGTAAAAATATTTTGATTTTTTTAAACTTCGTACCGTTTGTCATGAATGTGTTTAATTGAAACTTTAAATAACAAATACTTAGGTATCTAATATATTCAAGCTGTAACCAAATCAAAATTCTATGTCAATCAGGTTTGTATGAAACTCTCGGTGTGCAAGTCCAACTCGCACTTGGCCGGTTTTTATTTATTTACTTATTACTAACCTACGCTAACAAATATGTATACAGTACCTACTTATCACAAAGGACTGTACAGTAAAAGTACTAACTATTTTTATACAAATAACTTCCGTAATAAACTCAAGAAAAAATATCTTAGATTGTTCCTACCTAGCAAGCCTAAAACTAACAAATAAAAGTCACCCCCGCGGCCCCGGTGCGTTTGCTGCTAATGCAATTTGAAGCGGCGCGCGCGCGCGGCGGCGCACGGCTCCCGGGCCCGGCGCGCGCTTCCTACAAACGTCCAGCAAAAACGACATGATCTTTTAATATTGTCATAACTTTTTTATTTATGAACCGATTTACATAAAACAAACACTAAATGTTAAGTGAAGCTTGCCGCAATATATTAGTGAAAAGTACATCTTAATCGGATAAGCCGTTTCTGAGATTAGCGTGCACAAACCCACAGACAAACAGACAAACAGACAAAAATTTCAAAAATCATAGTTTTGGGTACTATTGCGTAAATAAAGGTCCCCTATCATATTTTTTTTCAAATATCTTCAATGTACAGACACGACTCCTCTACAGATTTATTATATGTATAGATTGACTTGGCTAGTGCAAGAAGGGCAGGCCCTCACCCTTCCGCGAGCGGTCGGGTTAGTTCGCGCGCGTAATTTCTTATGTCTAGGAGGTCTGCGTTGTTTATAGAGCTCTCTATATCCAAATCGCGGTCGCGGTCGTTTAGGTGTGTTCCTAAACTGCTAGGACGCGGGCTCGAACTTGGGTCCGAACTCGGTACCGTGTGATAATCGGTTTGTAAGTCAGTACGTGTTGTAGTGAGTGCTAAAAGTCTCCTGGGACAACACCGGCGCCGGCCTTGGTGCAAATACTGCACCTGGTTAGTAAACCACGCGGGTGGTGTGGTGTGTCTACGTGACTGCAAATGTTGCAGTACGTGTTTTGTGATACTATCTATGGGATCGACTAAGATATGCTTAGGTCGTTTGAAAGGATGTCGGAAAGTCCGTGCGTCATGTTCATAATCCTGGGACTTACGAATGAGCGGGTTCGGGTGCCTTTTGCCTCTATCAAAGAATCTCCCGGCGAGTTTCTGGATGTGGGCTTTAGTAGTGACGAGTTCGCAGTCTCTATGCAAGTCGATGTTACGCATATACCGGGGGGCGCCTGTTGCTAGACGTAAAAACCGGTTTTGGACTTTTTGCAATCGGTCCATTTGATTGTCGCTTATGTGTGCGAAAGAGACGCACGCATAAGTGAGAATTGTTCTTATACAAGTTATGTAGAGGGTGCGTTTATGTCTTAAGGACATTTTACTACGCGCATTTAATAGCGGATACAATTTGTAAAGTACAAATTTCGCTTTTCGGATCGCGGCTGTGACGTGAGTTGAAAAATTCATCGACTTGTTTAGAACTACGCCTAGGTATTTAACGTTTTTGGCTTCGGGAGTGATATTACCGTGCAGACTAATAGGACACATTTTTTGTCTAGTCGCCGTTTTTTTTATCAAATTGGATGGCTTGGCTTTTGTCTGGATTGACTTCTATTCTCCACTTCGAGAACCAGTTACCGAGGTCGGTAACTGCCTCCTGAAGGGATTTTGCGGCTATAGAGGGCTTGTGGTGAGCACAGTATAAAGCTGTGTCATCCGCGAACATGGCTATTTGCACCTTAGGGTGTTTGGGAATGTCGCTAGTGTAAAGGTTATAGAGGGAACGAGAGAGGTCTGAGCCCTGTGGGACTCCCGCCGCGATGGGTCTTTGGGAGGAAAGAGTACCTTCGACTCTAAAAAGAAATGAACGGTTTTTTAAATAGTTACTGATTATCAGTACTAAATAATCGGGGATATCTAATTGATAAAGTTTATATAGCAAACCGTTTTGCCAGATTTTATCTAACGCTTTAGCAACGTCAAAGAAAATAGCGCAAGTCGCTTTCCTATCGTTTTTGACTTTCTAGTATGTATTCCGTGAGGCGGTGTACTTGGGCGGGATAACTATGCAATTCGCGGAAGGCGAATTGTTCGTCTGGGAGGAGGTTTTTGTCTACAATGACGTCTTTTAGACGCCTGAGTATTACTCTTTCGTAGACTTTGCCTAATGAGCTAATTAGGCTAGTCGGTCTGTAACTACCTGGGGACGCGTGGGGTTTACCCGGTTTATGGATGCATATAACAATGGCTAATTTCCAGATGTCTGGGAATGAACATCCTACTAAGAGGGCATTGAAAATGTTGGTGGTTCTAATTCGCTTAGAAGTCAATCCCACTTCTCGGCTTTGTGGTCTCTAACTTTGAATTTAACTTCCCTCTCGTAATGTCGGAGAGATTTCCTCCACTCTTCCGACGGGTAACGATCATAGGTGCGTTTAGCCGCGTTTCGGAGTCTAATAGACTCTCTTATATCTTCAGGGAGAGGCCAACGTCTTTTAAAAGTCATTGGCATCTCCCTGGATGATTTATCTATGCTCGCTACCAGGTGGTCGGTCAAATGATTTTTTTTTTCTAGTACTAGGTCTTGTCTCTGTTATATATCTACTTTGTGATTGTACCTTTGGAAGGATAAATGAAACCAACACGAAATATATAAGGTATTTATTATAGTTAACTTGTAAAGGAACAACACTATTTTCTTATTTAATACGTAACTCATCTATAGGTTTGGCCAGGAACATGTTGTTAACCTGATCCATAATGCTGACGATCACAGCCTCTATCACAGGAGGTCCAACTTCTAATACTATTTCATTACCGTTTTCGGCGATGGCTTCTTTGGATGCGGCAGCTAAAAAAGTAATTTGTGATTAAAATTACGATTAGGAAAAAATGGTAAATCCTATAAGGTGATCCGCCTTAGTCTAGAAATTAATTTCATTCGATCGGCAGGCTGATTATGTAACTCACAACAGGAGTACAAAAAGATACGATCAAAATTATGATTTAACGATTTTCTTTATCCTGGTTACTTTCAAAGTAATCCACAATAAAAATACCAAAAGCCATTGAGATCGAACTGATTCGATTCCTGAATGTGTCGGGAGTAACAAGTAAACCTGCTGCTTTCGCATAATACCTTGCTGTACGTACGCTATAATAATAAATAAATGGCACTAAAATGACTTGTTGTTTGTAGATTGCAAATGTTTTTGGAAGACAAGAAACTAATAATATAATTAATATTTTATGTAAACCCGTTTGCAGGCACGACAACAATAAGAGAACCTGTCTATTAGTCTAATTCTAAGGCCACATTGTCGCAGAGTAGAAACTTCATGTTTGTTACCAATTTTTTTTTTTTTTTTTATCTATGGACGCTTCACACCACGTCAATCTGGCCCTGTGCTAAGTATCCGAAGAACTTGTGTTACAGGTACCAGACAACGGAAATATATTTAATACTTTTATACTATACACATATTTAAGTTTTTTATTATATTATACACAAATTTAATACACATCCATGACCCAGGAACATTGATAACTTTTTGTTCCCTCGGCGGGATTCGAACCCGCGACCTTTCGTTCAAGCACCAACGCGCTCAACCAACTGCGCTACGGAGGTCGTCAAATATAGCTCGATATTGTAGCTCGATAGTATTCATCTCTACTTAGCCCCCGACGCAAAAAGATGGGTGTTATATATTGTGTTGTAGCTCTTGAACGGATAAACCGATTTCGATTTCGATTTTTTGTATGAAAATGTAATTTATGTGCGAGTGTTCTTAGACATCCTTGATGAAAATTGGTGAGCCGTTAAAAGTAGTGGTAGTGAAAGAGGGGAATAATAATTTGCTGTAACTTGTTAGTCAATGTGAGTTTAGCCTTACGGCGAAAAAACGTATGACTCATCAAACCAATAATAATATGTCGTAAAACATAATAATAGCAGAACAAAAACCTATTACTAACTTTGTTTATGCTTAACTACCATTACTAAAGTTGTGGTTTTTTGTGTTCTAGCTGTCCCTGCGAACTTAATACCTTGACGCACTGTCAACAGCGCCACCTACCTTTTTTTTGATGTCGCAAGAAAAATGCATTACGCATCCTCCCGGGGTCCCCGAGGGGTATGTAGGACTCCCGGCTCGCTACGGCCGGTTTACCCACTAAAACCACTTGCGGATTGCCATCAGCCGTTATGTTCAGCGCCACCTACCTGGTCCAATACACTAAAACCTTCCTCGAGATCCACTTCATCTATTGGTGAAATCAGCAAGAAGTATTTGAGTTTATACCAAAACTTTTTTAACAATGTAAGGATTATTAATAATCCCGTCCTTGAAACTTGGAAAAATGTAAACTTACATAAAACATCGTTTCCATTAAATAGATTTTCGAATATCACTGTTGACTTCTCTTTGAGTTCATAACTCTTGTCCTTTAGCTCGAATACCCAGTGTACTTTTCCATCCTTAACTTGTTCTTTAAATCCTGCCTTTATATGAATAACAAGTTTTCCTAAAACAATATAAAATTTTATATAAGAAATAAAAAAAAACACTTTATTGATTATACATCTATTATAGCACACCTTGGGAATAAAGTAGCCCACTACAAGGCCACTTATAATATTATATAGAATACAGTACTCATGTTTAGTTTTAGTATTTACAGAGATTTTTTTTTTCTTTTTGGTAAAATATGGCCCCATGAGAGTTTCTTACGCCGGTTTCTTCATGCTGGGCTAGTTCCCGAACAGATGGTAGGCATCATATAGAAACGACGTTCAGAAAACATTTTTTGTAAAATTTACTCTGAATAAAAGTATTTGATTTGATTTGAAAGGCAAGTTTGCGAGTATATTTGTTACTTCATCACGTGCGATCGAATTCTAATAAAATAGGTATGGTGAAGCTGATATCCAGGATTAACACATAGGTTACTTTTTATATAATAGGTGCAGTTTCTATGGGACACTGTATTCAAGCAGGTGGAGCCGCGGGCCAAAACAAATGGATAAAAATATTAATAAAATTTGTTGATTTAGGGGATTTTTGTTTGACATTTCCGTAAGACATTTATTATTATTTCTGATTGACTTTTTGTATGATGAGTGGACTGTAATTCTGCCGCCCTTATAAACAACGGAATCGACATTTTTGGCGAAAATGGGTTAATAGTATATTCGGAATCACCGCAACGAGATCTACCTGAATCAATCACAACATTTTAATAGCTGTTATACTATTATTTTGTTTATCATAAACAAAATATTGTGGATCCATTCCAAATTAATAACTAGTCATAACCATCGTATGTAGGTACATAATA
Organism: Celastrina argiolus; assembly: GCA_905187575.2. Taxonomy (NCBI): domain Eukaryota; kingdom Metazoa; phylum Arthropoda; class Insecta; order Lepidoptera; family Lycaenidae; genus Celastrina; species Celastrina argiolus. The sequence continues at coordinate 13,318,640 of LR994589.1, forward strand.
TCGCACATGCAAAGTCCACATTGAAAGGCACAAACAAAACAAAAATTTTTGGAATATTCCTATTAGTTTCATAGAGACAAAAAAATATACAAAAAAAACTTTCATCGCGATTTTCTCGAAAGTAACATCCAAGCAAGTGCCTTGCTTATGATAAAGACGGCAGAATTGCAATCAATATGTTCTATTTTTCACCTACAAAACGGGCGCTGATATAATCGGCATCTCACCGTTAAACATGTGTTTGGCGAGATAGTATTGTTATAATATTTAAGTGTAATTTTAGATGAATAAATGATTAAATTTTTATATGTGTGTATATGTATTATTGATTTAATGTATGTACTTATAATTTATTTTAATATTGAATTTAAAATTATCCTATTTTATCTCGTTTGGAAAGCATCTACTTATTTTTTGTCTCTAAATCACCTAAAGGTTGACTGGTAGAAAATGCCTTGAGGCATTAAGTCCGCCTATGTACAAAATGTGCATGATGTTTAAATAAATAAATAAAATATAAAAATATATATTATATATATCACTAGTGAGCGGGCCCTTAGAGCACTGCAGCTAGTTTTTGCGGTTTATTTTGTAATGTATTTAAATGTTTAATACTCAGAATTAAAAATAAAGTTAATGGTTGTTTTGATAAGATAATCGGTATTTTAATTATAACATATACAATATAGAAAATAATAACAATAATACTTGTAGTTTTATACAATAATAAAGATGATAATAATAATATTACAAAAATTAACTTTAAAATAAACAAGCACTTTATAGCTTTTGTATAATATATAAGTACTTTACAAGATCTGCATGCTTCGTAGCGATGGAGTATTAATTTATAATTATTTATATTTATTTATTACTCTATTTGCTTATTGTTTTTAACGAACTTCTAAAAAAGAAGGAAGTTTCTTAATTCTGCCGGTTTTTTATTAATATTTTTTTGTTTATTATTTTTTTGTATGTACACAGAATACTCTACGGTTAGTGATCCGATTTGCGTGATTCTTTCTTTATTCAACGCAGAATATATCCTCTTGTAGTTTACTATAACTTAGATACACTAAAAGTTAAAATATAAAAAGAAACGTAGAAAAAAAACTACTTTAAAGGTGAGTTTCAAGTCAGTAACTTTAGTATGTTGTTATTTTATCTAACACCGACTTCAAAAAGAACGTTATTTGTAACTACGTTATAAATATATTATTTATGCATTTTAGTTGTTAAAGTTTTTTTTAAAATGTAGTTTCTTTTTTAATCTGAGGTTTTCGCAAAGACTTACGTAACGTAACGTGCAGCGGGCCCTTCCCTTCGATAGGGAAGATCATCAGCTTGCCTTTCATGTCATACGATCCCTCCAATTGGACGTTGCCTTGAAGCTTTATCACAACAGTTTTGGCAGCTTCGTCAAATCTGAATCAGCAGATAACATCAATTATACTACAAGCCCATGGAAAAATTAACCTACGTGAATAACGCTTAGAAGGCTTTTATATCATATAATAACTCCGAGCGCTATGTCGTCATTTCTGAGCGGGACAGGTGAGTAAATGGAATTTTATCAGGTAGCGGCGGCCTTAGGAGGTGGCGAACAGGGCCTACGCCCGGGGCCTCGCTCTCGAAGAGGCAGGCCTCTCGAAAAACCAGATCTTCCTTTGCATCACATAAGTACATTTCCATATGACAAAGGGCCTCGCAAAGACCTGCCGCTCGGAGACTGGGTAAAGCCGCCGCTGTTATCAGGTACAAGTGAGGAATTACGACTAATAATTATTTATCGTCGTCTTTACGTCTTTTTTATACCTTATAGAAGACAACAACAGTCTTTAAAGCGTTATTCACGTTGGTTTATGTCACAAGTAAATTTTTGCAATGGGCCTGAAGTCGTCACAACATGTAATACAATATTATCCTGTCAAAATTAATTAAACTGCACAACATTAAAAAAAAACTTGATGCTGGCAACTCTGCACAAAATTTACAAATAATTAAAAAAATTAATTCTACCTACACCTGATGATGACTATGTCGAAACCGGTCGTGTATTTTAAGTAATAATTAATGTAAAATAACAAACAAAGTGGAAAAAAGTGCAAGTAGTTTGTGTTTTACTATATGTTTAGCTGAAACGAAAGAAAATCTTACTTGATGGTCTTCAATATCATGTCCTTGAGGCCGGTTACGGTGAGGTCTTTTGTAATGAGCTTCAGACTGTCCGTACTGGCGTTGATGCGCTTGATGTGGAGAGGGTCACAGCTCTCAACACCATACTCGGGTATACCAGATGCAAAAGTTGGCAGGAACGCCTGCGCAACTTTTTTGATACACGCACTATCTTCTATTTTACATAACGATGATAAGGATACTGAAAGAGAAGAGACATATTAATCAATCAATCAATCAATCAAGTCATTTATTTGCAAGGAATATGGTACATTAAGATGTCAGTATTTTACATTTCTACTACTATGTTTTATTATTATAATTGTTTTAAGGCTATATAGTTTTAGTTGTATAATAAATCCATTTTCTTTCTACAATCGTTGTTAACGTTAAACAAAGTCAGACGAATTTATTGTGAAACAGTTGTAATATATAGTGTATTTAAATATATCTTAAGGTTATATTTTTCCATCGAATTAATTAAATATTTTTGTCACTCATATCGCTTTCCGAATCAACAAAAACAACATAAATTTTCCATATTAAAAATAGTTTAAAAATAATATAACATAATTTGTTTTTTGATGGTCAATTTTGTTAAAAAATATACTATTAATTGACTAAATATTGTATTTTTAATTTTTATATTATATAATATGTAATAATATTATTCTGTAGGTACTATGTACACTCAGCATCTTAACGGACGCAGCGAGCCCCACATACCCGTGGTAGGAATCCCCGTCCTCCACGGGATGCGGCAAGAAGCATTACTCGGGAAAAAAAAAGGTACTATGTAATCATAAATTAATTTATATTTTTTTGCTATTTTTATGTTTAAGTAATTTTATGAATAATTGTAATGACGTGTTACTTGATTATTATTTCTTATCATTTATTGTAATACTAATGCATCAATAAATAAGAATTATTATTATTGTTACTAAAAGTAAGTAATTGTATATTTTAAATTATTAGAAACCCTTTATACTTTTAGTTAATGTTTAGAAATATATATATGTTCAAATGTTGTGTATAGTAGTTATAGAATGGCAGTGTAAAATGCCTTTTAATTATGCTTCTTTTTATATTATGCACTGTTATCTGTTACTATACCTAATGAATAAAAATAAAAATATCAAAAGCTAACACAATAATATTATCTAACAATAGAATTGAATAATTTACCTGCTTCAATATTTATAAAGAATACGAGATTCAAAACAAGCACACACGTCACATGTGTAGACAGCATCATGTATCGTATAGCTCCGGGCCTTTGATGTAAATACTAGGTTGGCTATCAAATCGCTCTTTATATACTGCTCCGCGTAAAAATCTTCAAGCATTATATTATGCTCCATAATAAGTTTTTTCCTTACTTATTTACCAAAACTCGACACAGATTCGTATGATTTATGTCATTTGTAATTACTGCGATTAAACACTGGAAAAGTTTTATGTTTATCATAAACTGCAAACGTAAAATACTTAAGTTATGATAATCTCAAAACTTTGTAAGAATGCATGGATGTGTTTGTTACTCTTTTACACAAAAACTACTGAACGGATTTTGATGAAATCTGGTATGATAGTAGCCTAAGATCTGGATTAACATATAAGATACTTTTTGTCGCAAAAAAATGTACGGTTCGTGGGTACCAAGGCACGGGATACTTCTAATAATTTAATATTTTTCTAGTCCTATTAATATTAGTATTTTAAGCTCATTTATTTTATTGATTTATTTAAACTAAACAAGTACCTATGACTTTGTGCACGCTGTAGGAAGCACGGGAACCATGCATGTTGCCGCGATAAAAGTGGCTCATGTCCTAGCCTATGTTCTAATCTATATTAGTGTCACCTAATGATGATTTAATCGAAACCGGTTGTGTTATTTTGTAAAAACTTATTAAAAACGTAATAAAGCAGAAAAGTGTAAATAAAAGTTGAATTTCCATCAAGAATCAACAGTAAATTCAATCAGTTATATAGTAAATACATACAGAAAAAAGTTTATAATATAAAAGCTCAATAATCTATACTAATATTATACAGCGGAAGAGTTTGTTTGTTTGTTTAAACGCGCTTATCTCAGGAACTCCGTACTCAGTAAACAGGAACTCAGGACGACCTCCGTAGCGCAGTGGTTGAGCGCGTCGATACTCGAGCGAGAGGTTGCGGGTTTGAATCCCGCCGAGGGAACAAAAAGTTTTCAATGTTCCTGGGTCATGGATGTGTATTAAATTTGTGTATAATATAATAAAAATCTTAAATATGTGTATGTGTATAGTATAAAAGTATTAAATATATTTCCGTTGTCTGGTACCTGTAACACAAGTTCTTTGGATACTTAGCACGGGGCCAGATTGACGTGGTGTGAAGCGTCTGTAGATAAAAATAAAAATAAAACTATCTACTAGTCCGATTTAAAAAAATCTTTGCCTACCTAATGCTTTTCACGCGCTCACCTGGCCCGAGTGGCCGGGAGCGGGGGAACCACGACCAGGGGCTAATGAGCCCCTCTACGTGGGGTCGAAGGACCCGGTATTGAAGATACCGAGCCGTATTATACTTTATGTTTTTCTAGGGAAAACCCCCCGCGGCAGAACGCAGGGGAAAACCATGGCGCTAAGGGAAATGAAGCCTTGAGAGACTTATTCCTGAATGGCGAGACGACAAGTGGCGAGTGAGGCCCCGGTCCTGAGACCGAGGAACGTGTGTGGTTCCACTCCTCCCACGCCTCTCATCGTCCCGCGGACCAAAGCCCTAACAAGGTGGGGGCAAAATGAATGAACGACAAGACGTTTTTTTGAAGGCAAAACCCCCGCGTCAGGGCGCAGGGAAAAACCTTCTGTGTAACATTTTATTTAATGTGCGACTGCCTGAAGGGCTAGACTTTGACGAGTCGATCTTTAAACCGACTCGCGGACCCAGCCGATCCAGGGAGTGGGGGGGGGCTCAGGGAGCCATGAAGGGGGAAGGGGGCATGAGGATGCCAAATGGTGAACGCCTTGAGGCGTTGCTGGGAGCGCCGGGTGCGCGCCCGCGGGCCGTGCAGCCTTTCCCAGGGGCCGGGCGGCAGGCGGCAGGTGGCGCTCCACCGTGCGGTAGATGCGACGTCGTCCGGGGCCGCCATAGGATTCCCGCCAGTCTTACAGGCTCCTTCCCTTCAAGGAGCCTTCGGATGGCAGGAATGTCCAGAGGCTGGCGCGGGGCTCCGTCGCAGGCTCCTTTGCTGAAGCATAAGAAGCGGTGTACGGGGTATAAATCCGGTTGCGAGGCTGCTGGACCGTTGCGCGACGCGGCGAGGCGGCTTCGCGGGTCCACGCGCGGCGGCGTGACCGGGAGTCAGCCCAGGCGAGGGGAGTGTTGTCCACCAGCGTGGCGGGGCCGGGATACATCGACCCCCCCCCCCAGGAGGCGAGTTCGCTCGGCGCGGCGAGGCCGGCGGACGCGGCTCAACCCAGGCGAGGGCGAGTCACCTGACGTCAGGCGGGCACGCGGAGGGCTCGGCGGCCTCAAGCAGCGAGGCGGAGCCGGGCAGCAGTGGTGGTGCCGTGTTGGCACTGGTGGTGGTGAGGTGGTGATGAGGCTGCGGTGTGCAGCAGTGCAGGCCGGGTGGACTGCGGTGTTGACGGCGGCGGGAGGGCGCTCGCCGGTGGCCGGGAAATTGTTCCACGGCGGTAGGTGCGGCAGTGGAGTCTGCCGGACGTTGGGCGGGCTCAGGCGGGGTGCCTGAGGGCGGTGGTGGGTGGCTGCGGCAAAGGCGCAAGCCACGAGGCAGCGCTGTGTGCGCTGCGGCGAGTCCGTGCACTCCACGGCTGGATGGGCGGATTCCGGGACGCGTCGCAGGTCTCGGCCGGACATTGGGGTGGGGGGCTACCACAACCCCCCCACGAGAATGCCGACGGGGGCCCGGCGCGAACGGTGTCCACTCCATCACAGCTAGGCACGGTACGGGCTCGGTGGTGTCTCAGGTGGCAGCAGGGCGGCCACGGGACACGGCAGGCCATGGTCAAGGCGACGGCACGGCGGTGTGACTTCAAGCGGGAACGCTTGATGAAGCTGGCCTCCCGTGACCACAACGCTACGATGTGCAGCGGGGCGGGCGGGCAGTTCGGCTCCCCGGCAAGGCGACAATCCGCACTCGGTTCGAATGAACCAAGCACGGATTGCCGGACGCCATCAGGAGGTACTTGAACTGCTCCAAAGGTGGTCGGCACGGACGCGTCACGATCGAGACGGACGAACGCGGCGGAATCGACGTGCGCGCGCGGCGGAAGCCAGGACCAAAAATCTTTTTTTGTTGGATAGTCCATTTATAGAGGAAGGCTTTAGGCTATATAACATTACGCTGCGACCAATAGGAGGGAAGCATCAGTGAGAAATGTTTCAAAAACGGGGAAAATTAATTACATTTGGGGACTTTAATTGCGTGCGCTGCATAAACGGCTTAAGTCACTCAATAACCACGCGGGAACAGCTATTATTAAATATTATAGTAAATTCGATATTAGTTCTAACTGAACAATGGTAGAGACATTCTCCGACATTGGCTGGTTTAGTGCTTTTTTTGGTCCATTAATCATGAAACCTTTATTTCAGGGTTCCGTACCCAAAGGGTGAAAACAGGACCCTATTAGAGGCTTCGCTATCTGTCTGTCTTTTCGTCTGTCTGTCGTATGTGTACCTCCTTAACCGTGATATTTTTACATTTGTTTTACACAGACGATGTAATTACTGGTGTGCATCTGTCGTTCGACAGACAACTGGATCCATAGAATACCAGGGATCGTGGTATCGGTATTGTACTAAGCCGCGATCGTATACCTGAGTGGACTCCAATTCATCGGCTATTTTGCATTGCACACCCATCCACATAGAATTTTATATTATATATTTATGTTAAGTTTTCTATTTTGCCAATACTTTGTGATGTGAGAGTAATGTGTTTGTTGAATAAATGTTTTTATTTATTTTAATTTTGTAGCCGCTATAACAACGATAACAATAAATTTTAAAGGAAGCCCCATACAATAATGTGAATTTTGTGATGACGACCTTCGTGCGCGATACCGCGATTTTTAACCGGCTAAGTGTTAACATTCGCACTCCCCACTTTTATTATTTTTAATCTTCAAATGAGAAAAATATTTTTTTCTCAATTTAAATCCTTATTTTAGCATTATCAGATATTTGATGTTTTAGAGGTATAAGTGATTTTATAAACAAAAATATTTGTAAAATATCCGCTCAAGGTTCGGTTCAGTTCTGCCTTGTTTGTCAAATATTTCACACCCATTCTGATGATAAAACGATATTATATCATCACTAGTTTGTTGTCATTATTTATAGCGTTATCTTCCGTTATTAAAAAAAATCTAAAATTAAAAAAATAAATATTTCCATAAAGGTTATTAAATAACACTTATAGAATTGTCCTACATGATGCCTACCACCGGTTCGGAAACTAGCCCGGCGAGAAGAACCGGCGTAAGAAACTCGCGCGGGGCCATCTTTCTCTCATGTCTCGTAAAAGGAGACAAATACCAATGGCCCTATCAACCGATCGAGGTTTACTTGCCAAAACATGGAAATGCGCAGTGCGCTACTGTCTCAGAATGGTAAAAAATATTTTATTTTTATTTTTGATAAATAAAAATTAAAACAATAATTCCATATATTGAAACGTAGTACAATCGTATTTCGAAGTTATAGTGACTGTTCTTTCACACACTATATATTATCCAGAATGGCAACACCGTTTTCGCAGCATTTGAAAACTGCGCTAGCCTATCCGCCTGGCCCATAATGGATAATGGTATAGGCGACTACCCCTATGAAATTATTTGGGGTTATGTTCAGTAGTGACGTTATAAATCTAAACTAAAATGATAATGATGAGCTTACTTACTAATGTATCAAAATTTATTGTTTATCTTTTCGTCACCAATAAGTATATCCTTATCTTCTGTACCAGCCATAGACATAAAAAGTATTTCCTATGAGTTTTTTATATCTATCGCATGAGGTCTATCACTAATAGACTTTACTTCGTGCCTAAGTCCAAGTGGTCTCGAACATAGCGGCGGGTGGCGCGGTAGCGTTAGCGGCGCAGACAGGAAAGCGGAAAACTAGCGACGCGGCACTACAGCGGCGAAGTAGTGATGTCGCTAAGAAAGTTTTACATGAAAGGCTAGATTTAAAAATTTTAAACCATCAAATAAATCAATAAACTTTGAAATAATACGCAGTTGCGTATGCCGTCTCTGTTTAACAGGACCAGCGTCGCAGATGTGGCCTGCTGCAGCCCCGCTGTGTCCGAGAACTGCATGCGAAGCACAACCACCATGAATTTTCTTTGCACATTAATATATTATAAAAATAATAGATCCTATTTAAATATGTAACAATATTATTCCTAAGTGGTTTTACTACACGTGTAGGTCCATTTGATTGTACATACATGCAAAACGATCTTGCCGCTGCACTACCGCCGCTGCGCTATCGCCGCTGCGCCGCGACGCAGCGAGGCCGCAGCCTTAAAAATAGTCGCTGACCTTTTACAACCCTTTTATTATTTAGTCTGTTGTTGTTTTTTAATGTGAGAGGTATAATAAAAATTGTTTTTATTATATTTTTAATAAGCACTTTATTCATTTTCTTGCTTTTTTTTCGTCATCAATAAACCATAGTGATATTACTATTTAAACTGAATACGTAGATTGTAAACTGAACATGTACAATGTAAAATGATTACAATAATATAATACAGAAGTAATAATAAAGGGATTGTCTAAATTGAAATAATTAAGTTCGTATTTCCTGTATATTTACAAAGTCAAATTACTTTGTCTAGCTCTAGACTAGATTATAAATTAGGTTTTATTTAAATAAAATTACAAATCTGTACCAACCGGTCATGATGAAGCCAACGTGCACTACTTATACTACATGGAAAGAAGAATACGAATTCTGGTTTAACTACTTTATTGATAAATGTATTGGCAAGAACTACCTATATTTATATGTGAATAACTTAGATTTATTATCTTTTTAACCGACTTCCAAAAAGGAGGAGGTTCTCAATTCGTCTGTATTTTTTTATTTTTTTATGTTTGTTACCTCAGAACTTTCGTTTGGGTGAACCGATTTGGACGATTTTTTTTATTTGAAAGGTGGTGCTTCCCGTTTGGTCCTATTGTCACCAAAGTGGTGACCTGATGATGGGATCCGTGAGGAATCGAGGGAACTCCTCAAAATTTATATGGAAACATATATCGATTTTGATTTTTTCTGAAGTAGCCCAAGCATATGTTACCAAATAGTAAGATTTTGCACCATATCCTGGACCTAAAGTACTGAACAAAACTTCTGAGTCCTTAGAGATACATGTTTGAAGATTTCAGCGTCATTTAAAGAAATGCAAGCATACACCACTACGTCAATTATAGTCGAACTCCTCGAAATTTAAACGAGGGAAACGAGGGAACTCCTCGAAATTTATAGGAACACTCATAGTAATTTTGTATTTGTTTCGAGTAACATAAGCATATCCGACTAAAAACAAACATAATTTTGAATCAACTATCAAGGTATACCACATAGATCAGAAACAGGCATACAGGACTGCTTAGTCTTTGAAGTTATACGTTTGGAAATTACGACATCGCTTAAAGTACTGCAAGCATATGCCACTATATCAATTACAGTACTCAACACCACCTCTGTCTTCACCAGATAGTAGGTATCCGTATATACTATCATAACAATATGACGAAATAGGTAAATATTAAAACGGGAAAATATTGTTTTAAGCCAAATAACGAAATGTAAATCGACTAAAAGTGATCATATTCAGTTTAGCTGGTACCGACTTTGATATTATTAAAATTTGTATATCATTTTATAGTCAATCAACTTGATATATATAATTATTGCGCTACTCTGGCGGTAAGTATCCCTACTTAGTCTACCCATAACTAAAAATCTTAATATAAAATAATTTTAAACAAAAAAAAACCGCCTTTAAAAGGTAAACTTAAAAGCAAAAAAAAAATTTACTTCACACAAACGAGAAAACTTTGTATGAAATTTGGCCTACGTAACTAACGTCGTATCTTACCTAAGATACGACGTTAGTTACGTACTTTTATGTTTAAGAGGAAACATCACGCCTGTTCTCTCCATACAAAAATAAGGGTCTACGGGACCCCTGTTTCCTACATGGTAATGTAGTTAGAGTCACAAAATTTTTTTTTGAATATTGATATGTATTATTTGTACGTTCCTATTTTTTCCTTTTTTTAATATATTCAGAATTTGAGGAGATATGGATGTTCAAAAATCTAAACTAATCTAATTGACCAGACTTTTCGCTGTGTTTAAACATCCAGGAAACAAATTTGACTGCATTATATAATAACATCAAAACATAGGAACGTATCTCAAACATTTTTTCATCTTATAATGAAAAAAATGTCTCAATCGGTTAAGTTTTTGGGGAGGAGGGAGGAATCCCCCAAACGTCGATTTCTTGTACTTTTAACAGGTAATTTCAGTTCGAGCTGCAGTTGTATCTATCGCGTGCTGACTAGCTAAGGGACTGCGAGACAGCAATAGATTTTATAAATACCTATTTTGTATTTCCTGTGTCTTTAGCCTAGTGGGTAGACCGTTGATAAGCACTCGAAAGTGTTCAGATTCGATTCCCAGGTACATGTATCAATGAGACTTTTTCAAATCTTAAGTACATACATTATACGGAAGCTCTAACGGTCAAGGAAATCGTGAGGAAACCCGCACATGGTTGGCTCCAGACATATTGACCAGTCATTCCTCTGGACTAGGCCGACTATGTTGTGAGAATGCCGTATGTGCTGGGCGATCGCGACATTTAAAACCATCCGTCCCAGGCAACATAGTTTTAAAAAAATTTAATCGCATTAAAATCTGTATCTTTTTTTTTATAACATATAAGAGGCAAACGAGCAAGACGGGTCACCTGATGATAAGTGATTCACCGCCGCCCACGGTCACCAGCGACGCCAGTGTGTTGCCTACCCTTCAAGTAAGAACATGCTCTTTTCTTGAATAACCCAATGTCGCAGTTGTTGGGGAAGACCGCTGATGGCAACGAATTCCAGAGATTTACTGTGCGTGGCAGAAAACTGTTTTTAAAACGCACTGTAGTGGAACGACAACCATCCAGATGGTGCGGATGATAGTTCCGGCGAGACGATCGGTTGCGAAAATCAGCGGCTTCTATTAAATTGTACAACTCCTCGGAACACATTGTAAATTCTGTAAAGTATGCATAGGGAAGATCCCCTACGCAGTACCAAAGATCTAGCCGATCGGCAAGTTCAGGTATCTGCTAATATTATCTCGTACAAACATACGAACGACCTTCTTTTATAATATGTATTGATTACGTAAAAATATAAATTTAACATCAACTAATAAGTACTTAATATTGTACGCCTTTCAAACAAAAGGGAGCAAAATCATAATTACGGAAGGCATAGTATAAGCTAATTCTTTACTCATTGAATTTATTCTTCGTAACTGACATGTTGACGGCAAAATTACTTGATTACAAAATGTCCAAAATATTTGAAACGGAAACGTTTTTGCCATAGTCCTTATGGGAACTTTAATATGATCTTTAACAATACAGAGTAATTCATAGTTTTTATATTAAGCCGAATATAGTGTGCCCGTAGAGCATTTTTTTGTTTTGGCACCATAAATAGATATTTAAAAAAAATATATAATATATAAAATTCAAAGGTCTAAAACGACCACTAGGAGTGAATCTTACTATGCTGGGGCTTGCTAGCTTTAAGTCTATGTACACACGAACGCACTGGTCGTATCAAGCCGAATATAGTGTGAAGAAAAGGACCCGTAGAGCATTTTTTGTTTTGGCACTTCACATAAATTTCTTACCATAACGCGACAAATCAGGATTAAAGTCACAAAAAAAAAACAGATTATTTTCAATCCAGGTCATGTCTTAGGTCAACGACCAGTGTGTTCGTGTGTTCATAGACTTTAAGCCAGCAAGCCCCAGCATAGTAAGATTCACTCCTTGAGGTCATTTTAGACTTTTGATTTTTTTTTATATACTTATTTGAGGCGCCAAAACAAAAAAAAATGCTCTATGGGTCATTCATTCTCTTCACACTATGTCCTGGATATCCAACTGGGTATCTAGGACTATGGAAGAGACTAGACTATGGTAAGGTGCTACTGAGTCCAGTTGCACCTCATCATAGTCACCCCCACAGCCCAGAATAATTTCATTAACCATTCCTTGCAATAGTCCTACACTAACCGGTGGGTCTCCGTGGGCGCACTCCCATGGTGCGTACAGAGAGAGTCGCCGGCTGGTGTCACATTACATTTAAATTAAAATTGTGTAACGGTGCCTCTGCGTGTTGGCTTCGGCCCCAGGCATGCCTTCCAAAGGTCCGGGACTTAATTGCCAGTGAGCAGAGAAAAAATATATTTTATATCTCTTATTTATTTTATACGTACTATATTCTTAATGTCCGAAGTTTTTAAGGAAGCACAAATTAGACGGACGGATGTACAGAGTAAAACATTCCTTATACTATAAGTTTTATTAAAATAATATGCTTGGACTATATTATTTTTAATAAAATATTACGTCAATCCTAGATGAAAATGTCACTTGGTCCAAGTGGCATTTTTGGATAAAATTTAAATTATAACGGTCATTCTCCAGATCGGCGTTATTTGCCTAATTACCGTAATCGTTTTTTTTTCTACTAATCTGGATTAAACACACTGATATATAAAACTAATGAAAGATACAAATACAATAATGAAAGAGGCATGCAACAGATTATTATAGTTCTTGAGATAATGAGACTTCAAAATTGTATGGGTACGGTAATTAGACAAATGTAATATTTAATGTTACGGTATTTAGAAAGAGTTATTTATTATATCTAAAAGATGATATAAAACTCTGATTAATAAGTTCTACATAATATTATGTAATTATAACTAAAGATCGGGTAAAACTAGTTAATTTAAACAAACATTGTTTTATTTTCGCAAATAATATTTATTTGAACAATAAGTAGGATCTACCTAAAAAAATAAAAGTTTAAAAAACTTATAACCCGACTTCGGAAAAAACAAGAAAACAAATTCAATTTCAAATCCAGAAATGTATAGGTACAAAAATGGTCAAGGTAGGGCCGTGGTCGGACCTGCTAGCAAAATCGATTGATATCAATTGCTTGATACATCAATTGCGCATTACAGCTTAACTTTCACATTGCAAGTAGATCTGGTCTTGAGGAACTCCAAATGACTTGGTGGACTTTCATTGTGCCCTTATACTACCACTGGAACCCTTGAACCCTTATAAAACGTATTCATTTGTCATACAACGGTAATTAGAAAAATACGGTAATTAGTATACGGTAATTAGAAAAAGTTAGATTTTCTTAAAAATTTCAAAAACCAATAAAGTTTGCAAAAACTGTCTTGAGACAACTTACGTAGGCCAAAGTACTGTCTAGATTTTAATGATCAACTTAGTTCTATTTTAAATTATAAATATTTAAATAAGAACAACGGTAATTAGAAAAGTCTATTACCAAAGCTACGGTAATTATATAGGTACTTACGTGCTTCACTGGCAGCACACAAACATTTACGACCTGTGATGGCTGTCGGGCCGTGGCACACACGGAGGTGTCGCGACACGTGCGGCAGTGATGTCCCAAATCCTGTTGCTTTGGAGTGTGCACCCAAGAACAGTGTGGGTTACGGTAATTAGAACATTCGATGGGACACGCTATTATTTCAGGATAATTATTTATAGACTGGACCTATTAACGCGTTAGCTGCGGCACCAATTTTTGCATACTTTCCGTTCCTGCGGCACGAGGTATAATCGGCCCGTACCGTGACCAGACGTTAGGGCGACGCGCGGTCTATTAGACCCCACCTCCTTTTACAGACTAAAATCCATTTTCTGGCGCGAAATCAAAGATAAATGAGAATTTTGGTCCTTATTGATATAGACAGTGAATTGATGAACCCTAATCCACCGTCGCCCCGGGATCTGATGGCTAGTTTAGGAATTATTAGCAAAACAAAATATGGGATCTTATACACCTCGTAACTCTCGAGATTAGTGATGGGAAAAATAATATCGACGTTTTTAAACTGTCTTAACTACGAAACGACTTGACCGATTTTGATCAATTATATCTCATTAGATCGTTTTAAGGGCAAAACCTGGCAAAACAACACAAAGCTATCAAAGGATACATTTTTTTTTTAATAATGTAAATTGTGCTTGAAGGCGCCATAAAGAAAAAAAAACCGGCCAAGTGCGAGTCGGACTCGCGCACGAAGCGTTCCATTCTATACCATTAAGAGGTACCTATTACAGACTTATTATTAGAAAATAATGGATCACGGTTTATGCATAAGGTTTATCTATCTATTTGTATATGAAAATCTTAATGCGGTTCACAGAATAGAAAAAAAAGGCAACCAGAAGTAGAAAAGAAACTGTCCTATTTATTCTGCCTCGGGCTTTAAAAATATACTTATTAGAACTTGAAAATCAGTATCAATATACTTTTTTTTTATAAAAATCTCAATATATATGTTGTACTCGTCGTCTAGACATGTTCGGCGCTGTAAAAGGACGTGCTCTCCAATCGACGTGATGCACAACACTGGTCGCGGGAAGCTCGCGTTGGGTGCGGTACGAGGTCAGGGGGGATATGGGACGTTTTAGCCTCGTTCCGCACTTTTTTTTTTTTTTTTTTTTTTTTCGAAAGGGTACTCACTAATGGCTCGAAAGCCGATTTAGCTGTATCGGACTATAACTAGCCGGGTGGCTAGTTGTTTGGCTGGGAGTAGATGGGGAGGTTTGACCCCCCCTAACATCACCCGGGTGATATTCAAACCGGATTTTGGGGATAGCTACGGAAGTAGTCTATTTTTATACGGTGTGTAGGACACGTGTCCTCCCTGCTGAGGGGCCCGAACCCCGTCCTCACTCTCTGACGAGTGAGGTAGCTCACGCGCGGTAGCAAAAACTATCCACGAACGAGTTATCGCGTTAGAGAAGCTCTTTTATATTGATATTGACTTGGCTAGTGCAAGAAGGGCAAGCCCTCACCCTTCCGCGAGCGGTCGGGTTAGTTCGCGCGCGTAATTTCTAATGTCTAGGAGGTCCGCGTTGTTTATAGAGCTCTCTATATCCAAATCGCGGTCGCGGACGTTTAGGTGTGTTCCTAAACTGCTAGGACGCGGGCTCGAACTCGGGTCCGAACTCGGTCCCGTGTGTGAGTCGGCCTGTAAGTCAGAACGTGTTGTAGTGAGTGCTAAAAGTCTCCTGGGACAACGCCGGCGCCGGCCTTGGTGCAGTACTAACCACGCGGGTGCGTGTGGTGTGGTGTGTTTACGTGACTGCAAATGTTGCAGTACGTGTTTTGTGATACTATCTATGGGATCGACTAAGATATGCTTAGGTCGTTTGAAAGGATGTCGGAAAGTCCGTGCGTCATGTTCGTAATCCTGGGATGAGCGGGTTGGGGTGCCTTTTGCCTCTATCAAAGAATCTCCCGGCGAGTTCCTGGATGTGGGCTTTAATAGTGACGAGTTCGCAGTCTCTATGCAAGTCGATGTTACGCATATACCGGGGGGCGCCTGTTGCTAGACGTAAAAACCGGTTTTGGACTTTTTGTAATCGGTCCATTTGATTGTCGCTTATGTGTGCGAAAGAGACGCACGCATAAGTGAGAATTGTTCTTATACAAGTTATGTAGAGGGTGCGTTTATGTCTTAAGGACATTTTACTACGCGCATTTAATAGCGGATACAATTTGTAAAGTACAAATTTCGCTTTTCGGATCGCGGCTGTGACGTGAGTTGAAAAATTCATCGACTTGTTTAGAACTACGCCTAGGTATTTAACGTTTTTGGCTTCGGGAATGATATTACCGTGCAGACTAATAGGACACATTTTTTGTCTAGTGGCCGTTTTTTTATCGAATTGGATGGCTTGGCTTTTGTCTGGATTGACTTCTATTCTCCACTTCGAGAACCAGTTACCGAGGTCGGTAACTGCCTCCTGAAGGGATTTTGCGGCTATAGAGGGCTTGCGGTGAGCACAGTATAAAGCTGTGTCATCCGCGAACATGGCTATTTGCACCTTAGGGTGTTTGGGAATGTCGCTAGTGTATAGGTTATAGAGGGAGGGAGAGAGGACTGAGCCCTGTGGGACTCCCGCCGCGATGGGTCTTTGGGAGGAAAGAGTACCTTCGACTCTAAAAAGAAATGACCGGTTTTTTAAATAGTTACTGATTATCAGTACTAAATAATCGGGGATATCTGATTGATAAAGTTTATATAGCAAACCGTTATGCCAGATTTTATCGAACGCTTTAGCAACGTCAAAGAAAACAGCGCAAGTCGCTTTCCTATCGTTTTTACTTTCTAGTATGTACTCCGTGAGGCGGTGTACTTGGGCGGGACAACTATGCAATTCGCGGAAGGCGAATTGTTCGTCTGGGAGGAGGTTTTTGTCTACAATGACGTCTTTTAGACGCCTGAGTATTACTCTTTCGTAGACTTTGCCTAATGAGCTAATTAGGCTAATCGGTCTGTAACTACCTGGGGACGTGCGGGGTTTACCCGGTTTATGGATGCCTATAACAATGGCTACTTTCCAGATGTCTGGGAATGAACATCCTACTAAGAGGGCATTGAAAATGATAACTAACAATTGAATTAGTGCGGCAGGTAATAATTTAAGGGTTTTGTTTGATATACCGTCCTGACCGGGGGCTTTTTTGGCATTCAAATTTTTTATAATGTCTTTGATCTCATCCGAGTCCACCGGCCTTGGGGGCACTGTGGGTGGCATCGAGAGTCGGTTTTCGACTTCTCTATTAACTAAACTAAGGTGCAAGTTGTCTACAGGGAGGGAGCTAGGCCGGCATTGTTTTTCAATGGTATCGGCTAGTATTTCGGCTTTGTCGGTATCTTCTAGTGCAGGAGGGCGATTTGGTACGACTAACGGAGGCATATCACACTCCGTGTCTTTTTTAAGGGCTTTCGCGAGGGGCCAGTACGCGGTATGTGATGGTTCTAATTCGCTTAGAAGTCGATCCCATTTCTCGGCTTTATGGTCTCTAACTTTGAATTTAACTTCCCTCTCGTAATGTCGGAGGGTTTTCCTCCAGTCTTCCGACGGGTAACGATCATAGGCGCGTTTAGCCGCGTTTCGGAGTCTGATAGACTCTCTTATGTCTTCAGGGAGAGGCCAACGTCTTTCAAAAGTCATTGGCATCTCCCTGGATGATTTATCTATGGTCGCTACCAGGTGGTCGGTCAAATGTGATGCTGCCTGAAGGGCCAAATCGCTACTATCAATAATGTCGGGAATGCTATCGAGATGACTCGATTGAAGATCCTTTAGATTGTCTGCTAATAATTTATAATCTATTACTCTTTTGGTACTAGTGCTTAAGGGGTTGAAATTGCCAAGTGCAATTTTAACCGGTCTGTGGTCCGAGTTAAGCTCGTGAAGGGTCTCAATATTGATATTGAGAGAAATGTTTTTGACTAGGGCTACGTCAATGGTACTGGGATTGTGAATAACGTTATTTGCACGTTGATGAGTATCATAGCGAGTGGGGTCCTCAGGTGCTAAGAGTACAAATCTTAATTGGTCTGTTAATCTATTAAGAATGTTTCCGTTCACGTTACTGTTTACGTTACCCCACTCGGGGTGTTTACAATTTAGGTCGCCGGCTATGATGACGGCGTTGCCTAAGTTAAAGAGCGATTCTAAGTCGCTAATGTGAAGGGCCGCGTTTGTAGATAGATACGCGGATACTACAATAATGGGTTCGTGACCTGTCATGCTAATGTGACATATAGAAGTTTCGAGACTTAATAGTGATGGCGGTTCGAGGGGGACACAATGCAGTGACTTTTTATAATAAATAATTGTGCCTCCAAGACGGGATCGAGTTCTATCGTTTCTAGTTGCTTTGTAATTTGCAATTTTTGGGGTCCGTATACTAGGTTTTAAAAACGTCTCCTGTACTAGAAGAATATCAACGTTGTTAGAATGGACGAATTCACGGATTTCGTCAATGTTATTTCTAATGCCGTTCGTGTTGAACGACACTATACATAGGGAGTGGGGCCTTTTTCTACCTGCGGGATCCATTAGTTACCGTTAAGATTTATGATCTTATTGATAAGGGTGCCATGTGTTACCATCGCGTCTGCTCTGTCCGCTAGCGAACCTTTAAGTTTTGCCGCTAAAAGGGCCGTTTCAATTGGATCGATACTCTTAATATCTTTGAAAAAATCGGCAATGAACGAGATATCGTTCGTGAAAGAAGATGTTGGAAGTTCGCGAGTATGCGCGGGGGGTGAGGCCTGTTTAGGGGGAGCGGCGATAACCGCCGGAGATGGGGGCGAGGGTTTTTTAGCCCAGGCATTTGAGGTGGGAGGGGGGACAGGGACAAATTTCTCCTGGGGGAGGGCTTTAAGTGGTTGAGGCGCTGGGCGCCTCTTAAATTTGGGTGCTTTTTTGCACCCTCTGTAGTTGGCAGGATGGCCTTGGGTTTGGCAAAGAACGCAGCTGGGAGGCTCGGACTCCTCAGCTGGGTTTTTGCGGGGACAGTCAGAGGTGCCGTGGTCACCAAGGCACTTGACGCAGCGGGGTCTCGCGTAACAATTACGCGCGGAATGACCATATAGTTGGCACCGATGGCATTGGCCAGGAGCGCCGCGTTTGCGCGGGGACTCTACTCGTATGCCGGACATATAGCATACTGTACGTAGGTTGAAAATGGCTTTAGCTTCAGGTGTGAGGGGAAGGACTACAAGTACCATATTATACTTGTGATTTTTAATGGGATGGTGCATTCTGTGCACCTCAAGGGCGGGATAGCCCTGAGAAATAATGTCCTCGAGGACTTCTTTGTTGGAGAGAAATTTATCAACTCCGGTAATAATTACGCGCAGTTGGCGCTCATCTTCAAGGGCATAGGTGTGATAACCTATATTTTGTTCGCGAAGGAACGAAGTTAAATGGCGGTGGTCGTTAGGGGACTCAACTTGCACCTTAATACCTATGGGGGTAGTGCGGGCGGAAGAGTAACGAATTTTACATTCGTTTATGGCTGTGGCGATTACGTTCCACTTTCCCTTTTCCTGTACTATTACAGGGGGAGGAAGTTTAGATTTCGGAGGACCCTGGGAGGGCTGAGAGGCCGGGAGGGGCTGTGATTGGGAAGCCGGCGGGGCCTGGGATGCCTGAGGGGCGGTTTGGGCGCCTACGGGGGTCGCGGAGCTACTAGCCTGCACGGCTTTCGCGGTTTTACGATTTTTAGTCGCGGCGGGTTTCGTCGGGGACGATAGGACCGAAGAGGAAGAAGCTTCGGCGCGCTTCCTCTTGGTCGATTTTTTCGACTTGACCGTAATGAATTCGCCTTCATTACGGTCGGAATCCTGCTCCGAGCAAGACATCTCAGAAGGAGATTGGGTGGCCGCGAAATTTTCGGTAGGGATCGCGGGAATAAATTGCGAGACACTCGCGATCTCGGGGTCGGGGGACGCGGGAGAGTCCTGGCTTTGGGAGCTCATAAAAAGCTCCCACCTAGTGGCTACCTGGGGGAATTCCTGCGACAGGAATGCCAGGAACGTATTAATCAGGTTGTTAGCCATGATTAATGCGCCCGGATCTGGCTTGGAGATTCTGCTCTCTAATAGTTAATGGCTTAAAATCTGCCCCTCCCGGCGTTCGGGAGGGGAGGTGAGTAAGAGGAGGGACTCCTCGTGTGTGTGCCTATCGTGTCACTTTTACTTACAGTTAACGTTCCTTCGGGCGCTGGAACTCACAACACAAAACGACTCACTCGTACAGGCGGAAGTACGTGGCGAGAAACGCGGCGGCGAAGGCGAGCAGAAGGCTCGCGATAAGAGGCGGGAACGAGGTAGACAACGAGCGTCTCAGCGGAACTCTGTCGTCTTCTCGTCGCGGCGCGGAATCGAAAAGCGAGTCGAGTACCTGGACTGCGCGCACGGCACAGAGCGAGACAGCACTATCGCAGGGATAGCGCTACCTGGCAAGGTGACGAGCGGATCGCGGCACGGTACCTGTTCATCGGACGGCGTCCGAGAGCAGAATGGTTCCGCACTGCATTAAAATTATATTAATTCAGTGCGGCACGAGGCCTAAGACATCCGGTACCAAGGTAGGTACACCACCGAGTCCTTAACCATTAGCGCATCTCAAATATATATTTATCTCTTTCCTACACTGGACCAAACCAAAGATGCTATGCCATTCGCACGACAGAGAAACTCACGTTTTTGCTTGCCGCACCACAGGGAAGTTGCATCAGGGGTGATTTAGGCCTCGCTTCGCACTTAACGTGTTAAGTCGATATTTTTTTATGCGATACACGATCCTTTGTATTGTTTAGGAAGTTAATTGGATTAAAGTAAATATGTACGTAAAAAAAAAATACAAGGAAGTTTTCAGATCAAGTTGATGTCGGGACACGTTACGGTAATTAGAAAAAAGTGCTTTTTCAACGAAACTTAAAATAATTTAGTCTTAATCACTTAAAGCAGAAGCCTATATTTTTGTTTACAGCTAGATACGGATGCTATCTATCAAATAAAAAGAAAACATAGATGAATATGACAATAATACAGAGTAGATAAGCCCGGGACACGTAAAAATTTATTACCGGAGAATGGCCGATAAGCAAAATCTCGTTCTCCTAAGCCGAAAAGAAAAACAGCATTTTTAAGTTTGTTCCTATTTTCTAAGCAAAATTGATATTAAATTAACTACACGTTTTGCCTTTCATCACATTATAACTAATGTTAAAAACCCACAAAGTTACTAAAGTGTTATAAATGAGGCATTTCACGTCAAGCGGACCAGAGAAAAAAAAGTCAGGTCATGGATTTTGTTCATAATTGAATCAATTGCACTTTCATAAGACCTGAATTAATGTACGTCCTTATTTTTCTTTTTTTATGCCTAGTTACGAATTTATGCGCCTTCAAAGAATCATCAAAATTTGAAAAGCTGGTTTTTCGAAAGTTAATGAAGGTAATTAGATGGAATAAAAAACAAGTAAATAGTGTTTGTTTGAATATTTTTTTTCTAGGAAATAAATTGAAATTATAAAAAAAAATCGTACAGTAAACCGGAAGTTAATATTAAACTTATTTTTTTTTTCAATTGGACGAATGTTTTTTTTATTATAAGCTTTTAACATGCCGTGTGGTATGAAAATATTATGTAAAAATATGTGAATGGTTGCTCGAATAGTTTACGCTGACAATCGCACTACGTCGCACTAACTATAATCTGTAGTAGGTACTTCTACTACTCACATACATTAGTGTGTGTATCTTCTAAACTATTCGAGCAACCATTCAAATTTTATTTTGATACATAATTTTACATAATATTTTGATACATAAAAAAAGGACGTACATATTTTATTCAGGTCCTATGGAAGTGCAATTGATCCAATTATGAACAATATCCAAGATCTGACTTTATTTTTCTTACCCGCTTGACGTGAAATGCCCCACATATTATTATCTATACTAATATTATAAAGCGGAAGAGTTTCTTTGTTTGTTTTTTTGTTTAAACGCGCTAATCTCTGGAACTACTGGTCCGATTTGAAAAATTCTTTTTTTGTTGGTTAGTCCATTAATAGAGTAAGGCTTATTATTGAGTAAGGTTATATAACATTACGCTGCGACCAATAGGAGCGAAGCGTCAGTGAAAAATGTTACAAAAACGGGGAACATTATTCACATTTGGGGACTTTCGTTGCGTGCGCTACATAAACGGTTTAAGTCACTCAAAAACCACGCGAACGAAGTCGCGGGAACAGCTAGTGTTATAATAATATTCTATCTTGAACGCCTCCGTGGTCCTGTGGTATAGAGCTTGTCTTTCGACCCGGTGGACGTTGGTTCGATTCCAGCGTTCTAACGGTTGCTCTAGCAACAACAAACAATATGATGTATCTAAGTGGGGTTAGGACTACGACAATGCAGGTTGATCACCTGAGTGTCTGACAAGAAATTCATGCGTCGGATGGGCGTGTAAAAAGTCGTTCTGTTCCTGTTCTCTCGCCAGTCGTGTCGGTTTACCGTCCCACTGGGTTCAGGGAGTAAAAGGAGGAGAGTGTCTATGTGTATGGCGCACACAATTGGGGCACTATAATAATACTGCTGCGTAGCTGACCTTTCAAAAATAATATCTTTCACTCTCTTTGTCTTTGATAAATGTTTCACCAATCAACGTTCAATATGAGGTGTTAATTTGAATGCTTGTTAGTCAATCATATACTTGAATAGCGTTTTAGAAACCGGCTCCCAGAATTGCAATTTTAATATTCATGTCTTCCGTTGTTTTGATTATTATTTACAAAATTAATAAGTCATCAAACAATTATTTTAATTTAGTTGCCGTTGAAACGATATTTTTGGGACGAAGTTCTTTATCGCGCGTTTGTGAAAGGGGGCTAGACGCAAAAAATTCTTACGAAAAGTTGTCACGACACTTTTTGCTATAGTAAGCTATTGTAAGCTGTGCGGCGTCGCATGTTTCTCTGTCTGTCTCTATCTCTCTTATAGAAAGCAAGCCAGATATTTTCATTTCTATTTCGCATTGAACAGTGTGGTGTCGCGACGATTATTTTTGTTGAGTGTATACAGGTTTTTTGTAAATAATAAATAATAAACTTCGTTCCATCCGGGTGTCCCTTGACACCTCTCAAGTTTTTTTTTTAATATTTTGCTGCAATATGTTAATTGTGATAAAAGCAAACAAGCTACTATTGTTACTATCTGTTGTAGATAACAAATTATTCATACATCATATTCTATTTTCACTTATATTATATACAAATTTATATATCTAGGATTGCTTGCTAGGTCTGTCGTACGTCATACAGTTTGGGGCCACGGAAGACCAGGTACTGCGGCGCGCCGTGTCGCGGTGATATACCTGAGTGGTACTCCATTTTGGTTTTAGGCAATACACTTCCTTCCTTCCTTCTATCCATTTTTATTGTTCGTTTTTTTTTAATTCTTTTTTTTTTGTTAATATCTGGTTATTTTGTATTTTAATTATGTATGTGTGAATTTGTTGTCTAAAATGTCCAAATAAAGTTTTTTTATTTTTTATTTATTTATTTTTATTAACTTTATTGAAAGTGGAAACCTATATCTACTGAAACTTCAGTTAAAAGGTAACTAACTTACTAGTTTCCATATTCTTTTTCAATAATGGAGTGTAGTAAAATAGTTATTTATGTTCATTAGTGAATACTAATTTTGTTCCATTTTTATTTTCAAAATTATATCAGTAGGTACGACGAAATTTTGATAATATTGTCCTGTACAAATGTAAAAATTTCAGTTATAATAACTTTGTGATATGATTATACCTACTTCCTACCTACATACCTTTTCCTAACTTTTTAAATCTTTTTCATTTATTATCTTTAGTCACGAGAATAATAAAAAAGAAACATATTTTCTAGAACAAGAAAAGGTAGTAATATCCCAAAATTATTATAACTGATCTTTTTACGCCCTGTATTATAGCAATAATTGGAATTACCCATACATTTAAATATAACTTCAAATCATTTAATTACAAAATTTACATCAGATTATATCATAACATACGTACTAAAATTAACTTACATTAGTGGATATAGTTTTATTTTTATTTATTTATATTAGTGGATAAGATTTTTATTTTATTTTAGTTATTTTTATTAGTGGACATGTATATCGTCCGCTTCGTAGGCTTTGAGTAGTTCGTTGATGCGTACTATAATGGCGTCGATTACAGCCTTCACGAACGGAGATCCGATGCCAATGACAACGTCATTCGCGCTCTCGTGAAGCATTGTTTTGGTCGCAGAAGCTGAAACGAATGGTAAATTAGAGTAAAATCGGTTGATTACGTAAATATTGTAATTATATATATGTCGCAGTCATCTGATTGAATCTGCTTTTTTAATTGTATCACTAGGCGGTCATATAATGGCGTCAAACAGCTCGTACTGATAGCAATGTGTTGATATATTTTTTGATTAGTTTATTTTAATGTGCGTTATAATAGTACACATTCGAAAATTTTGAAATTTAAAAATAAAATATTAAATGGTATTGCAAACATTTCTTAATATGACCTCAATATTAAGAAATGTTTGCAAGCGTCTGATTCAGACAACAAACGTGAAGAATATGTGCCGGAACTGGCCAGTGAAGACTGCATTGATGTTGAAGACGTACCAGTGGACCAAGTAATTGTAGGCAAAAATTGTGAATTTTTACCACTTGTAATTTTACGAGTAGCAAACATGTGATTTGAGAGAGCCATTATTATTTTTTATTAGTAGATTATGTATCTTAGGGCGTGTTTCACCAAGCAAAGTTAAAGTTAAAGCCATGTTATCTATCCCCCTCGTATTTCCTGTCAATGAATGAGATTGCATGGCATTTTAACATGGCGTTAACTTTAACATTACTTGGTGAAACACGGCCTTAGTATCGAAAAATAAGTAGATAAATATGTTAAGTTTAAGTTTATATTCCTTATCAACCTCAGATTTTCAAAAATTTCTTTATTTTTTATGAATCTTTAATAAAACATAATTTTATCTTTGTTTGACATAGCTATTTATTTCATGGTAAAACGTCATTTTGAGTTTTAGCATTATAGAAAAGCTATTAACGGAATCGTAGAGTTTCTATACTAATGTGTGACTGTAAGCCTCACATTTTCGCCTACTGTACCAAAAATGCTACCTACGTTTTTAGCTCTTTAAGACCGTGATCTTTCTTCATATATTCATGGGTAGGATCCTTATTTTCGTAGTATTAAGTATGTCTAGTGTCGTTATTCAATTTGGGTTAACCTATTTACTTACCAAGTACTTTATTGTCTTCGTATAGACCGTCGAATACTACATCAGCTTTGTCTTTCAATACGTACGAGAAACTTTTATATTCGGCTCTGAAATAAGTTTTACCACCATCGGTGAATGTAGACACTGTGACGTACACCGTGACTTCGATTTGACCTGAAAGTAACAATTTATTTAATTCTTTACAAATTTCTCTGGTTACTCTCACTACACTCAAGGTTTCCTGCGATATATTACTAGTAAAAACCTTTTTACGGTAATATCCCGCAGTAAAAAATTGCCTACGTCTGCCACTAACAGTAGTGCTACATTTACCAAATTTCATTAAAATCTGTCTGTTCTCTTCAATGCAAACGAATTTTTAAATAATATAGGCGAATCATTATCAGCGTCTTCAATCTGATATATGATACTTCCTAGAGGTTACTCAGTGGTAGGAATTCAACTTAAACTTCAATTGTTATTAAAAGCTTTTATTCAACTTGCCCTGTTAGTATGTTAGTGTGGGACAAATCTTGCGAGTTAAATTGGGACCACTTCCTGACGTGTGTGCGTGTGTGTGTGAAGCACTCAGAACATTTAAATAATTAAAGTTTGTTTTAAAAACTTTTTTTAGTAATATTTTATTATAAAATTATAAGTTTTAACTTTTTCGGGTTCTTTTGCCTAAAAATCCAAGCTATAAAAATTATTTTATATGGAATTTAAAAGAAATACTGATAATTGTGTCAGACCTACTGTTATTGTACAAAGGCATAGTAGTGTGAGTGAGGTAGTCTGTGTGTTGTTATTTTCGTAATCTTATGCATTTATAAATGTGTTTTTATGAGTAGTAAAGATCCATATGTAACAAGCAAACTCGAAACTATTATCCTGCGATTGTAATATTTTGTAAAGTCTATCTAAAGTCAACCTTAAAGTCACCTCTATCTACTACTTTAAAGTAGTAGATAGAGGTGACTTTAATACCACCTCTATCTACTACTTTAAAGTAGTAGATAGAGGTGACTTTAATAAATAATATATTTATAATATTTTGATACTTGAAGCAAAAACTTTGTAAAACAAAAACCACTATTAACGTAAATTATCCTGCGATTGTAATATTTTGTAAAGTCACCTCTATCTACTACTTTTCAAAATATTATAAATATATTATTTATTATACGTATATTTATCTAGTACACATGTAACGCGTCTTTTCATATTATTATCTGTAAAAACGGTCGATAATTGTATTCATTGTATTGTTCCTTGTTATTGGCGACTTTTATCTAATTGTTAGGATTATTAACATTTGATAGATTAACTTCATTGTAGCTAATGTGATTGTTACCGGGCTGCCAAGAAAATCATTGTTATTAATATGTATTTTTTTTTAATCAAAACCTGTCAGTGAGTTCAGCCGATCAATTGTCTGGCTTACTCGTCCTGACTGTGTGATCGTTATTTATTTTATCATTAAATATTCTTTTTTCAATGGTTTTGTTTAAAACATATGGATCTCCTACAAAAATTTGTTTGCAATATACATAACATATATGTAGTAATGGGGGTGGAGTCCTAAATTTTACCAGTCTTCTTACTGTGCTGTCCTTTTTCATAAAATCTTTTATTACTTACGTAGTGTTACTAACAAAGGTCCCTTTCCTTCGATGGGAAACACCAGTATGTTGCCTGTAGTTTCGTGTTTGCCACTCAAATTTAAATTTACCAATAGCTTGATCTTCAGAACTTTTAAGTCTTTGTCAAATCTGAAATATTTCGATAAGTATTATATCTATAAATCAATAGGTGTTATTCTATGATTAGATCTAATAAAAATATTTACACAACGGTTTTCTGTTATGTAACTTTTCTAACGTATCACGACATTGATTAATTTTAATCATATTAAAACAGTAACATGGAATAAGTTATGCGTTAAGTGAATATTTAGTAGTATGGGAAATAATCTATTAAAAGAAAAAAAATCGTCAACATAAAATTAAATAGTAAATCACCGACTTCCTATGAGCGGGTACACATTAGTCGCTTTCAAACGCGCGCTTTGAGAACCACAAGTTCTGTACAGATAGTGTACTCTGTACATACTGTTGGTGGTTTACAATTCACGTGTTCTCCTGGTGGATGTAATACCTCTTAATATAATGTTCATCTAAATGCTACAGCATTTCTCACTTTACCTTAATAATATTATATGTAGATATCGTAACTGTGCTTAACTCACTTGATTTCTTTAAGTTGTGTGCCTTTAAACCCGAGAATTGTTACATCACTTGCAATCAACTTGAGACCTGCACCTGATGCGTCTATTCGCTTAATGAACAGTGGGTCCAGCTCTTCCACCCCTATCTCTGGTATGCCTGCTACGAATTTTGGGACAAACTCTTGAGCAGTCTTCGTGATACATTCCGAATCTTCGAACCTACATTTGTTTGAAAACGGCACTGCAAATAAATTGGAAAGTAGTTTAAGCTTGTATAATGAGCTTAAAATTAAAGTACTTTAAAATATTTTTCTCAATATTCTAATTTTGAAAACTACCAAAAATATAATATTATATTTATCAGAGATTACAGGGTTGTATTGGGACTTAAAACTTAATTTCTCTCCAGCTACGTTAGGATGATTTGGATTTCACCGCGGTTAGCTTATTTGTTTGCTAAACAGTTTTCGAGATTTAGGCGATTTGGTCCATTTTATTTACTGTTTAGGTATTTTATTTCAATCGACTTCCAAATTTTGAAATTTAAACGTTTTTGTAAATACTCTCAATTGATCAATTGTCGCCAAATACTGATACACGAAGAAACGAATAAAAAACCCAAATTTTAAAGGTAGGTTTTATGGACCTAAAGAAATTTTGACTTTTTTAAAGTAACTTAAGCATAAGATTATTATGCAGACAACAAGTAGATAAGTTTTTTTGCCTCGGATCCAAAAGTATTAAATATTTATTTAAAATACGTAAATACCTACTATTTACGTTTTATATTGTTAGTACATTAAGAAATTTCAGTATTATATTATATTATTTTTAATAATCATCAACAAATTAAGAACAGAAGAGGAAAGATGTTAGGACACTTGATACGGCACGACAACATTATTAGAGGAATATTTTAAGGAAAGATGGTAGAAGAAAACGTGGAAGACCGAGAAGAACTTTTATGGACCAGGTGAAGGAGAAAGTGATGGTCTTTTTTTTTGACGGGCATTGGCCCACCTCACATTCCCACCACTGCAAATCCTGTAAGCCAGGATCAACAGCGGTAACCAACCACGACAAACCCTTTGATATGATCTCAGGGGTGCCCGAGGGACAAGCTAAATCTGTATTGGGACCCACAACGGAATTATTCAGAAGAAAAAAAATGAGGAGTAGGAAATATTCCAGTTTCCCTCCCCAAGCAAAGTGGGATAGAGTACAAAATGTATTGACTCAAAAGGCCAAAAAGTTAAGTTTCCCTTAATTTTTTGGCCTTTTGAGTCAATACACCACCGGAATATATATTATTAGGTCATTGTAAACTAATTATGAGTTTGTTATTTTTGGGAATTTATTTGTTATGTTGATAAATGTTTCCAATAATAAATATGGCAGGTTAAGAGAAGGGCGGAGTGCAGAGAGATTTCATGTTTCTATAAAAAAGCTCTAACAAAATAAATTTCACCGTACAATAATAAAAAATTAAAATAAAAACTGTTTCAGCTGTGGTGCTTTCACAGTAAACTCTATATACGGGACCCATACATACTCTAAAGTATTAACACTCACTAATATTACAGCTTGTATAGATAAAAACTACAATATATTTATTGATAACGCTGCCAATAAAAAATTGGCAGTATGAAGTGTCACTAGTCACTACCCTTAGTTTAAATATTATATAGGGTTGAACCGGCCTTTTGATGACTTTCCGAAAAAAGATTTGGAAATAAATTATTTTGATTTTGATTTTGATTTTGAAACATATCAGTAACAGTACTCACGCTCCACACAATCCATGTACATAATGGAACTGACAACGAATAAGAATGTAAACTTCCACATGGTAATACTGTAGTTGGCAATGCAAAATAGATGATTTTACCGCAAAGTACAAACTCGTAGTAAGTCAAAAATTACAACAATAGTCCAATATATATGGTTGACGCAAGTAATAATAATTTTATCACATATGCAGTGTATTTGTAGGTACTAGGTATAATAACGAGTGTCAAACTGTTAATATTCATAATTATGCTCACTGAGGTTTAATACAAGTTGGAATCGTATGGATTTTTTTGATCAAATTGTAATTAAAATTTTTGTACGATTTTAGAAACAAAAAAAAAAGATCGAATAAAATTTT
This sequence comes from Celastrina argiolus, assembly GCA_905187575.2. Lineage (NCBI taxonomy): Eukaryota > Metazoa > Arthropoda > Insecta > Lepidoptera > Lycaenidae > Celastrina > Celastrina argiolus. The sequence continues at coordinate 13,348,194 of LR994589.1, forward strand.
GTAACTAATAACTTTTATAGTTTCATTTTATTTAGTTACCACGGCATTTGTAAAAGCGAAAACGATTATTAGACCAAACAATATATATGTCAGGTACCTTGTTATTTACATTATGGAAATATAATCTTTTTCATAACCTTATTGAAAACTTAATAATATATGTATAGCTTCTTGTTTTCCCGGATACAAGGATTTTATTCTAGACGATTGTATAATATTATATTATGGCTTTAAAGATATAATGAGAGATTATAAAATAAAAGTCGACATCCGTAGCGCAGCGGTTCAGCGAGTTGGTGCTTGAGCGTGAGGTGGCGGGTTCGAATCCCGCCGAGGGAACAAAAAGTTTTCAATGTTCCTGGGTCATGGATGACTATTAAATTTGTGTATAATAGGTATAGGTATACTAAAACCTTTAATATGTGTATAGTATAAAATTATGAAATATGTTTCCGTTGTCTGGTACCTGTAACACAATTTCTTCGGATACTTTTGACGGGCCAGATTGACGTGGTGTGAAGCGTTCATAGATATTACTTATTATTATTATAAAATAATAGGCAGAAAACATCAAAAAGCGCGCCAAACATCTGGGTAAAGCTGTTATGACGGCACTACATTTGGTTAGGGTACCAGGCACACGTCCAATGATATATACTTTTAATTACTTTATCATTATACATCTTAAACTAGGTATATAGGTCCTTTTTTTGATGTCGCAAAGGAAATGCATTACGCATTCCCCCGGGAGGGTCCCCGAGGGGTACGTGGGACTCCCGGCTCGCTACGGCCGGTTTACCCACTAAAATCACTTGCGGATTGTCATCAGCCGTTATGTTGGGTGGAGTGCCCTGGATCTGTCACAACACAGGCCACTCCTCCCCCGACCGGTTCACCTCTATAGGGACCGGATTTCCATCAAATTAAGAGAGCGCTCCGGCAAATTTACATAGGTCCTACGCTTATATACTCTATTTCTTATATACTCGACGACTTAAATAGATTATCTTAGGTGTCAAAGTCACTGTCAATGTCAATGTGTGACATTACATTGTTTTAAAACTAATACACTTATGACTTCTTCCTGTACACCGTACCCTTGTTTCTTTATGAAACTTTCTCATAAAGCAGAGTCTTTTTCAACACACTCTGACACTGGCAAATCACCAAGGAGCCATTCCAAAAGAAGAAGAAGAAGAAATAAACTTATGATATACCTATGTAGCAGAAGCATCTAAATCAAATCCAAAAAAGATCGTAGCTTGAACTATTTAAATGCTCCGAATGTCTTTCGGTAATCGTTGGTTTTCATCGTGTGCAATTGATACATATTCGCTTTTGATTTTGTATTTGCTTTAGTATTTTTAGTGAGCATTTGGTGCATTCTATCTGCCTGTTGCTATATTTATATCTGAGGTTGATAGCGAAGGAATTCTTGAACTCGAATCAGGAGCCCCTATCTACAGGCTGTCGCTGTCTCAGCTTGGCAGAATAACCAGGATAGCAAGAAACACTTTATTTCAGTATTCGTCCGTAGGAGTTTCACTCTTTACGGAACCCTATTCTCTAGATATTGTATGGTAAAATCAATCGTTTCTATTCTGCTCAGAAATTTGGACTTTCCAGAGACAGTGCATTGCACCCGTTGTAACAATAATAGTAGCTGACAAAATAAGAAAAATTCAAAAGTCTTGTCCACAAAGGCGTGTTCACGTGTGTGAACTTAGCGTAAGGTCCCATTATTGCGTTGCGCTGTGTTGCGTTGAAGCGTCATTTTGCATATATTTACCTATATGTCATGCCCCAGTGCGTCATTGCGCGCGACGATAGAACTGATCGACAAGAGATGAAGTTGTAGGGATTTTGCGCTGCGATGTCGGAGATCCGCTGCAACGACACAGTCTGCAGTGCTCTTGCGCATAAATCGTGACAGCCAATAATCAAACGGATGTAAAAATCGATGATGGTCGAATTGGTATTCCCCAAGAATTATCTACTTTCTAACTATGCGCACTCGCCGAAGGCCCCCGAACAGGGTCCCGAGCGGAAAACCATGACCAGGCGTCGACGGACTCTCTTCTCTATCTATCTACTTTGTGCCCAAGATTAGTTTTTATGCTATGGACAACCGACCAATGGAGGTTGTCCATAGATGGAGCATTCGTGATCACGGTGACGAGCACAGCCTTAACCGATCGCTTAAAAAATTGCACCTGTCCATCCATCGCGATTTGTACGGCGTGCACTTTCTCTTGCGTTGTCGCAACGTCAACGCAACGGCATAACGGGCATATAATTTTGATCCGCTGCGACGACGCGATGTAACGCACACTGGGGCCTAGCCTTAACTAGGTCCTAGACGAAAATAGTTTAAGGCAAAATGCTTATTTTGTGCATTTAAGTGAAATAAGGTGACTTATATCAGTTTCATTAAGCTCGAACGAAGTCACCAACAGCACCTAGTTAAGGGGAAACACTACGCCTGTTTTTCCATACAAAAATATGGGTCTACGCGACCACTGTTTATTCCCTGGATAATGCAACTAGAATCACAATATTTTTCCTGAATGGACACAAATTTGGCTGCATTATACAATAAAATCTAAACATAGGAGGAGCTCAAGCCATTTTTGAGTTTATAATGAAAAAAATATTAAAATCGGTTAAGTTGTGGAGAAGGAAACAAGGGTCCCCTAAACGTCAATTCCTTGTGCTTAGATAATTTCAGTTCGTGCAGTTGTCTCTATCGCGCTAGTGCACGCTAGCTAAGGCACTGCGAGACAGCAATAGATTTTATAAATACCTATTATGTATTTCTCTCAACCGTGTAGTTTCCTCTTAACTACGTCACGTGACGTACACGTGCTGTACATAATGGGGTATTTCCAATTGGGATCAAACTTCTTGCTGCCGGTTGTCATAATGCGACAAGTTGACATGGCATGAACCTTATTGTATTTTTAATAAATATTAGGTATTTTTTAACGTTTTCGTTTGGAATGACTTGCTTACTTTTCTTTATATTTAAATCGTTGGATATTCTATAATATCAACGACCTCCGTAACCCAATAGCTCAGCGCGTTGCGGGTTCAAATCCCGCCGAGGGAACAAAAAGTTTTCAATGTTCCTGGATGTGTATTAAAAATCGTATCTCAGTTAATTTACCTAATATACTACGATTATTAAATCGGGGCCCTAAGACCTTACCATGAGATTTCATAGCTTTATTAATTTAACATTACTTTTGGATGTGTAACAAATTAAAAATACATTTTCGTTTATATAAATTGAAATCATATTTGGTAACACAAAATTCAGTCCAATTATAAGTAATGTTAAAGTAATACTGCTATAAGAACTCGTGGTAACTTCTGTACCTTTAGGGCGTGTTTCACCCAGCAATGTCAAGGTTAACGCCATGTTAAAATACCATGCCATCTCATTCATTGACAGGAAATACGAGAGGGATAACGTGATATTTAACATGGCGTTAACTTTAACATTGCCTGGTGAAACACGCCCTTAGCTAAGTTACCATAGCTAACTAAGATGAAGCAAAAATGTATGATATATGCATCGTTAAATAAGTGTTAACAAACTTTGTATGCCTTTGGCGGGCACACTGATTATTTTAATTTTGATTTTAAGCACCAGAAATATTTGTTTCAAACATATTGCTTTATTTATTTTTTCCTCTGTATCATTAGTACCTTAGTGGAAAAACATATTTTATGGCTACAATATTTTATTACTACAACCTTAATTCTAACAACCTGACCTCTCCAACATTGACATTCTTATACAGGATGTAAAAAGAATAGTCACTATAACTTTGGGATATGTACTAGCATTTCTCATTCAAGAAAGTTTTTTTGCTGTTTTAATATTCTTGCGACATCATGAAATCGTTTGTAAAATACAAAATAAAACTTAACCTTTGACAAAAAAACAAAAGAATTCAGAATGAGCAAATATAAATAATAAATTATCCAAAAGTATAATAATGACTTCTCTTTTTACATTCTGTATAAAAGGAACACATCCCTGTGTTATACGAATATCATTAAAATAAAATTTATACATTTGTTTTCAGCGCAACATAATATTATATTAATAAGTTGCAAAAAGTGAACTAAATGTTTTTATTTTCAAAATATTTTTATTACGCAATTATATTCTTTAACTAGCAGACCCGTGGCCACATCGTTGAGCATTAATTTATATGCTCAACTAAGTAGGAAGTCAGTTTTACTTGCTATAAAGAACCCGCAACGCGTAACGCACAACGCGGAACCCTCAACGTGTAACGCACAACGTGGAACCCGCAACGCGTAACGCACAACGCGGAACCGCAACGTGTAACGCACAACGTGGAACCCGCAACGCGTAACGCACAACGCGGAACCCGCAACGTGTAACGCACAACGCGGAACCCGCAACGCGTAACGCACAACGCGGAACCCTCAACGTGGAACGCACAACGCGGAACCCGCAACGTGTAACGCACAACGCGGAACCCGCAACGTGTAACGCACAACGCGGAACCCGCAACGCCGAACCATAGGGCCCGTATCACAATGTAGATAATAAACACGTATTAATAATACTATTTCAATCGAAACCTCTACTTTACATCCTATTTAGGCTATTTAGCAGATAAAAAAACATTTCACTTTTAAAAATTTAGAACTTACACAACTTAACAACATATATTACATTATTTATTTTATTCTTTTTTCTTTTATACATTTCAAACAGAAAATCTGCTAAAACGGTCCAGCCGTTTTCGAAATTCTAAATAATGAATAAGATCTAAAACAGTAATTGGTACATATTCTAATTCAGTACTACTACTACCCTACGTCATTTAGTTTAAACAGAAATTAAATAATCGACATTGGATGGGAACGTGTATAAAGTATTTAAAGGTTGAGATAAGATCATTAATGTTAAGAGCGCGCAATCAAATTTCATCAAGTCGAAATCGCCGCGAGAGACGATATCGACTCACACAGACGCATAACAACACGCATGTGTGGGTTAACGCTAGGTCGAGCGTACGTAGCGCGCGCGAGTAATATTGGTAGTTTGATCCTAATGAATTTTAATATTACCTACCATTTCAATACTTCTATAAAATTAAATGGTATTTAAGTTATAAAATACAAATTATACATACTCGACATGCTAGTAATCGCCCGCGGCTCAGTCCGCGTTACTGTCTAACCGTCGGGAATAACTTTCGCGATGATTGTGTGAAAAGAGTTTCATGGTGGTTGGTCAGTTGATGAGACGTGAAGAAAGTAACAAACAAACACACGAACAAACAAACAAACTTTCACATTTATAATTTAGGATAAGTAAGTAATGAGAATAAAAAATTCAACAACCTAATTTTAATAAAAATATACCAAGTTATTTATTTTTCATCTTTGATGTCCAGAAATGTTTGTCCCTAAATATTTTACTGACCCACTTCCGACTACCCACTAAAATGTACTAAAATACCAATTTTTAGTGGGTAGTCGGGATGGACATGCTTTTTTCAGTGACAAAAATGTTGTCACTATACTAACTAGCATTTTGCAACCGTCTGATTATTGAATGAAAATGAAATAAAATTAAAGATTATTTGGATAAAATGTACATTATGGTCGGTTGAGTTGGCGGCTGCAATTTTTATGGCGAATAGAGCTATATGTAAGGAGTCATTAACCAAAATTTAAACTTGCGGAAACTCGTAGTTTTTTAGTTATTGAAAAAATAAAATTCGTATTTTTGTATGAATATTCGACTACTTTTGACGTAATTCTGCCCGATTATCTAGTTAAGAAAAATAGGTGATTGAACTAGAATAAAAATGGCTTTTGGCGCTATATAAAAAAAACTGTCAAAATTACGTCAAAAGTAGTCGAATATTCATACAAAAATACGAATTTTATTTTTTCAAAAACTAAAAAACTAGGAGTTGCCGCAACTTTTAATTTTGGTTAGTGACTCCTTACATATAGCTCTATTCGCCATAAAATTTGCAGCCGCCAACACGACCGACCGTAATGTACATTTTTTCCGGCATAACATGTATCTCACAAGTTTTTACTGTAGAAGAACTAAGTAGCGAGACTTGGCAATTTTTACAAGATATGTTTTTGATGGGATCTCAGTTCTTTTTGTAGAAGATTTACTAAACGCGTGTTTTTGTCAAAAGGGCAAATACAGCTTTGTAATCCTATACATTTAAATGACATTACAAAGTTAATTATGCAGTTAGTCTAGATAATTCTACAGAAATATTTTTTTAGGTTTTTCCCTTATTTATACACTAAACACTACTTGTATTCCAAATGTGAAGCTTCTATGTCTGCTAGAAGTGCCTAATACTTTTGATGATCGGTCAGTGAGTGATTGAGTCAGTGACAAAAGTAAGGAGTTTGACAAGTTATAATTATGTAACTTCTGTTTCAAATTGAATTACATTTGAAATATACTGTGTTTGTACAATGCTTTCCTAGTAACTAAAAATGAAGGCTTCTTTTAATCCACAACAAAGTTATAGGGAGTTGAAAATGGCCTAAACTGCTACGAGAAATTGATGGTACGGCCGTGCTCAAGTTGACAGAAGCACTGCCGTGCCCCCAGATACTCGGTTATATTGATGACAGTTACATTAAAGCAGACATACACTCAGGGGCTGATGATGATTAGTATAATTTTTAAATAATATATGAACCACACCATCTTTTAACTAAAAAAAACCGCATCAAAATTTGTCAATCATTTAGGAACTGCGATATAACAAACAGACATACAGGGGCTGATGATGATTAGTATTATTTTTCAATATATAAACCACATCAGCTTTCAACTAAAGAAATTGACATAAAAATTTTTTGATTAATTTAGGGGCTGTGATATTACAGACAGACATACAGGGGCTGATGATGATTAGTATAATTTTTAAATATACAAATCACATCAGCTCTCAACAAAAGAAATTGACATCAAAATCTTTTGATTAATTTAGGGGCTGTGATATTACAGACTGACACACAGGGGCTGATGATGATTAGTATAATTTTTAAATATATAAACCACACCAGCTTTCTGCTTAAGAAAACCGCATCAAAATCTGTGATGCATTTAGGAGCTACGATATGAGAAACAGACACACAGGGGCTGATGATGATTATTATATAAATTTTAAATTTTATAAATAAACTCTGAACAAATTACACACCTTTTTTGTGGTAACCTCTTAATATTTTTTTTTCTATATAAATATTATGAACTTTGTAATCAACATAATATAATCTCTGTAAATTTCCCCCATTTCTCATAAAAATATTAATGCTCGTCAAAGCGTCAATTCTGCGTAGTCGCACTATAAGTCCATGAGCGGACCAGGTCGGTGAACCTTTATACGTTGACAGTCCAGGGCAGAGCGACACAACCTCCCCTCACGAATTCTCAGCGGGTACTAAATAGATCGCGATTTACATGACGCGTGCGCTTGGTTGAAAACAAGTAATTTTTAAAAAATTGAATAATGGGGTAAACATCGTTTTTTAATTAAATAAAAAATAGTGTCAACTTACCAATAGTATGATTATCAATTATAAAAATAATATCATCGAAGAAATTTAGTTTTTCCAGTACAAATACAGCACTGAAAAACGTAAATTATGTCATTTTTAAAAGATTTTTTATGCAGTTAACAATACATATATTTTTAATTTTTTATCAATATTTCATTGAAGGACTTTATAATCTTTTTTATAAAAATAGAAATTAAACTATATTAACACGATTTAATTGTTATTTTCTTTATCAAAGTGAGCTAAAATCGGCATTTTTGCGATTCGGCGTTCCGAAATCTTTAAATTTACTCAAATGTACTACTTAAAACTTTAATTTTATAAAATGATGTCCAAAATAAAGAGTTTATCTTCATATATTTCTAATTGTTTTATTTAATTTAGTTATTTTATGCGTGTGAGGGGCAGTCAAAAACACCGAAAAACTGAAACTTCGTCGTAAATTGAATGCACGCTCTTAAATAAGAATTCCCAAAACAATATACTGGACAGATATAAGAAGACGCATTAATAATTTCGGCTGTGGGGATTGTCATAACTTTTCTCACCAAAAAAAAAGTATTTCATATCGTGCAGTGATTAATTACCATTTCATAAACCTTTGTTTAGATGCAGCGTATTGAGCAACGTTTAAGTAACACAAAATAATTATTCAAAAATAATTATTTTGTTATTTTTGAATAATTATTTTGTTATAACACAAAATAATTATTCAAAAATAATTATTTTGTGTTATAGGTACATCTATCAACTATTGGAAGCTAAAAAAATTTTGTTTTACACTAATTAAATATAATTTAGATTTTTATATAAGTATGCGTAAAGCGTTTTGTTCCAGCAGTTCATATCGATACAGGCTTTATGAAAAAATTTAGCTGTTCCCGCGACTTCGTTAGCGTGGTTCTGTAGCGACTTAAACCATTTATGCAGCACACGCAACGAAAGTCTTCCCGTTTTTGCAACATTTCTCACTGACGTCGCAGCGTAATGTTATATAGCCTAAAGCCTTTCTCTATAAATGAAATATCCAACAATAAAATAAATTTTCAAATTGGACTAGTAGTTCCTGAGATTAGGGCGTTTAAACAAACAAACAAACAAACAAACTCTTCCGCTTTATAATATTAGTATAGATTATGCGCACAAATTGTAAATTAATATACCTATTCGGGGAAATATTTTATCTATTTAATTGAGGTTTTCGGAATCATTCATACTTAAAATATGTATTTTTTTATCAAAAGACGCTTCACACCACGTCAATCTGGCCCTACTACACATAATATTTAAGATTTTTATTATACTAATACACAAATTTAATATACATCCAAGATCGTGGAAAACTTTTTGTTCCCTCGGCGGGATCTGAACCCGCAACCTCTCGGTCGAGCACCAACGCGCTGAACCACTGCGTTACGGAGGTCGTCAAGTATTTTAGGCAGACTAACTTTAACCCCGGCTCCACACTACTCGCGAAGTTGAACGAAGTTAGACGAATAGGATAGTGTAGAGATGCACTTCGGCTTACCTCGTCAAACTTTACTAGTACTTCGCCATACTTCGCCGAGGTACTCCGCGAGTAGTGTGGAGCCGGGGTTAAGTTACTTATACTATAGAACCAGCTCAATTAGCCCGCATGAAAATAGGTTTATGTAATAGTACGTTTCAGTTTCAAGGAAATAACATAGTTAACACGTTAAACGCCTTACGATCCACCGGTGAGCCTAGCGTACTGTTCCACTCAGGCCAAGCCAAAATCAAATAATCGGTAATTTTTAACAACTTAGGATTTTTACCCCAAAGTTTATAAAATGCCGTAAATTGTACGGAAAATAAAAACTAGAAAATTTTACCGTCTAGTTTTGGAGATATAGCGAAAGGGTCATGGGTGGGTCGCATGGCCTCTCAGAAAGGATTACAAAATTTCCGTTAGCGGGGGCCACGGGGTCACGGGAGGGCTCACCCGCGGTCGCCGCAAGTGACTAAAAAAAACATACAAATAGCTGATTTCCGAAGGTTTATATTCATGAAACTTTGTGCAGTCCCACGAAGTGCTGCGCCTTCAGAAAGGCCGAAAAGATTGAAACACACTCTGCTAAAAAAAGTTTGTATAATAAATAATATTTGAAGCTATATTTTTATTTGAAGAGTAACTATGTGTTATGTTCCTTTATTTTAATAAATATTTTGATATTATTTTCTGTTTCATTCTTATTATATTAGTAAAATAACATCCAAATATTATCCATGAAGTACAACCCTAGCGTCATTACAATGAAACATTAAAAAAAACAACAAGTTTCTATTGAATTTGAAAACCACGCGGTTTAGTTAATCTGAAGGGCCACACGGCTCACTTCCATGCACGATTTGTTTGATAACTGCAAAATTTGGCTTGTGGCAAGCGTTTTTGTAGAACTTTACACGCGGGTCACGGGTGACCACCGTGGCTCCAATGGTTCAGTACGGGAAGGCTCACCGGTGCGCTCCGTGGCCTGTATGGAAATGCTAGTTTTTTTACGTGGCGTTTAACGTGTTAACGAAATTTTTAATCAGTCCTACTTTTCATGTATGAACTTAGGCCAAAGGAAATGTAATTGAAAATTTCGTCACGTCACGTTACGTTCAAGTCAAGCGGCTCTAAAAGAAAGATCTCATACATAAGTGATTCAATTGCACTTCAATAGGACCTGAATAAAATGTCGTCTTATTTTTATTTTTTATGCCTAGTTACGAATTTAAGCGTCATCATTAAGAATCATTAAAATTTGAAAAGCTTGATTGATGAATTTTCGAAAGCTAAAGTTAATGAAATGGATTTATTTAAATAATTTTATTTTTAAGAAGTATATACTAGTGTTTATTTTATTTAGTTTAGTAAGTATTTTAATTATTTACGTGAAATGCCCCCCATAGTTCTCAGGGTAACTAACGGACAAACATACAAAATATACTTTATATAATATACACTTTACTTGCTGACCCGTGCACACTTCGTTGAGCATACAAACCGTTTAAATCTTCCCTGGACTTCCACAAATATTTCAAGACATAAAATAGCCGAATCTGTTCAGCCGTTCTCGAGTTTTAGCGACACTAACGAACAGCAATTCATTTTTATATATAAGTAGTTAAGAAGATAGAAGATATATTTTTCGTATTAGTTTCAAACCGGTACGTCACCATATAGGATAATTCTAAAAGAGTTGAGATTCTGACCTATTTTGAAATAAAAAATGGTGTAGGTAACTTTTTAATTTGTTTAGGCAACATTAAAAAGTTACCTACACCTCCGCCCGCCTTCCCCTCCGGGTCGCGCAGTCGCCGAGTGACCAAGCAACTCAGCAAAAAAGTTTTGCGAGTATCGCCGCTCACCCCGCACCTCCCCCGCGGGCGAAGACAGAGGGGAAGAAAGAGAGCCGCAAGGCTACAGAAAGCCGCAAGGCTCAGCCACCGCAACAAGGGGGGCTTTATACTGGTGGAGAGAAGGAAGAAGAAGCCCGCCGTCCGCAACCATCGTGGCACCGCACCCTGCGGACCCGAGCAGCGCCTGTGGTGTGAAGTACGCTCCACGCCGCTGTACGTGTCTCGCCTGCACTGGTCCATGGAGGTTAAGGACGTAGTGGACTACATCCGGAAAAAGACGTCCCTCCCCTTGAGGGTTGAGCGTCTGGAGTCTCGCCACAAGATCAACCTCAGTTCTTTTGTGGTGAGAGTACCGACGCATCTTCTATCGACCTTTGAGGCGGAGGAGTTCTGGCCGACGGGTGTGGTCTACCGGAGGTTCCGGGGGAGACTCCGGAATGAAGCGCGCTACACGTCGCCGACAACACGTGTAGTTTAAGTTTAAGTGTAGTTTTTAAGTATATTTTGTATGTATGTTAGTCTGTAAGGTATTTATAAAATGGGCCATGTTGCTTGAAATAAATGGTTTTTATTTTATTTTATTTTATTTATTAAGGGTAACCTCATATTATTAAGCGTATTTAGTTTAAAGTATCTGACAATGCTTATGTAAAATTATTATCTTTTCAAGTATCAAGGTTATACCAAATAATATAATTTATTGTTAGACAAAGTAATGCTGCCAACTAAGTAATTGTGTGTATTCTTATCATAACAACTTATAATAAGCAAAAACTAGAGATTCGGTACTATAATTGTTCGATACAAAATAAATATTACTACAATTCACGTTGTTTCTGTATTTTTTTTTATTTTGTCTATAGCATATTGGTAGACAAATATTATATCGCCTTCGTGGTCTAGTGGTTCAGAGCTTAGCTCTCGACCCGCGTTGGAACAACAAAAAATGTTGTTTTCAAGTTTTTTCAAGTTGCTCAGGACAGTGCAAGCTGATCACCTGATTGTCTGACAAGAAAAATGATCCATGCGTCGGATGGGCATGTAAAAAGTCGGTCCTGCACCTGTTATGAGAGTAAAAAGAAGAGAGAGTGCTTCTTTGTATTGCGCACACACTTGGGCACTATAAAATAACACTGGTTTTAATGAAATCGGCTACCGACACCAAAATTGGTGAGGGGAGCTATTTAGACAAATACTAAATCTATTCTTAACCGACTTCCAAAAAAGGAGGAGGTTCTTTTCTCCGTTCACATTTCATGAGCCAATAGAGACATTGATTCGCCGTAAGTAATTTGACTTGGATTATATAATTTTTTTTTTAAATAGAAACACTTGCCGCGCTAGTCCCTTACGTAAACTTACGAAGAACCACGCAGTAAGATATCGAATCTGTGTCTTGATAACTGAAGCCATGGCTATTATCACTTACAAAGTTCGAAAACAAAAATGTATGGGATTTGACATAAGGTTCGCTAAATGTCAAGTGAATTCGTATGTCAGGCTGTCCAGGGGTCGTATTATTTTTTACAATACCAGCCTGGTTCCAGGCAATAGGCATGACGAATGATTTTGAAATCCACTTTTGTGAAGTGAATACACATTTGGTAATTATGAAAAAAACCTTTATTTCGGTAACAGACTAATAATATCGAAGATTACAGCCATTTTTCTAATATATTTTCAAGAGTGCGCCAAAAAGGTCGAAGTGTCATGGCGTCGAATATGACGTCACGCCTAGGTAAACGTCAGATGCTTAAGTAAACTATAGATAAAAGAGTACCTAATATATAATGACAGCAGCGATTGACCATGACAGTGATGTTTACCTAGACGTGACGTCATGCGCTGCAATGCTGTGTTTCAGTCAAAATGGCCGATTGCACTATTTTAATGTTTTAATTTATTGATAATCTTAATAATCGCAAAATTTTATATATAAGTATATCGGTATTTCAAAACCTTTTTATATCTATTTTACCCTGAAATCATTAAATGTTTGATTATTTGTTAATGTCTTCACGCCTATTCAATAATACGGTCTTAAGGCGAGGATTAACCGCAACTAGCGCCACTCTTTTTAAAATAAATTTTACAGCCGCACAAAGATTTTATTAAAAAACGTAATCGATTCAAACTTTATATAAATAGTGAAACTAATTCATTATAGTAATATAATATAATAGTTCAACTAATATTATATATTATATCTCGTAAGTAATAACTAAAGTGGCCGTTTCTTTTATTGCTTATGCGAGTAAATACAGTATAGGATTTAGAGCTGTAATTAAATGCCGATAAATTAGTTAAACTATTTACTTAAAGTTTGAACCGATTACTTTTTTAATAAGATCTTTGTGTCGCTGTAAAAATTATTTTAAAAAGGATTGCGCTAGTTGCGGTTAATTCTCGCCTTAAGCCTTGTTCTTTTTCATATTTCAACGACATGTTATTCTGAATGGACCCACCCTAAATTGGTTGTCTGAAAGTGACATTCGGAAGCAAGTCAAGTGTCACGTGACCGCTGACTAGCAGCGGCTGTCATCATGCAGTTATTATGTGATCGTAAGACGAAAATTCCAGGCAGCTATGTTGTATGGCGTAAACTGGCTGGAATTAAACAGCTTGTTATAGGTACCATAATATATTATCACCTAGGGGCCCTCAGGTGATAATATTATATTATGGTATCAGCCACCCGAAATCGGATCGTAGAGCTAAAGAGTGGCTACATCGCTCGAAGAATACTGTAAATCATCTAATAACAAGATAAAAGTGAACTCTGCTAGGCCTATCTACATCGTGTAACAGAAATGAGTGATAAGAAATTCTGCCATGATTCTTGAGATATATGTTTCATTCGAAAAGCGGAAAAGTAGTTGCAATAATTTGTTACCATATGATTATGAAGAAAATAGAATTTTAAATATTGCGAAAAAATCTTTGAAACTGTCATATTCGTATCCTGCACGAGAAAAATAGATAATTTAAATTGCTTCTGACTAATAGAATAATTTGAATGATTAAGTCATCATCAGACGTGTTTATCGTTTACCTGTGATTTGAGCGAAACCGGTCGTATTTTTGAACGTTAAACTAACATGGCATTAAAATCAACAACCCATATTGAACGCTGATTGGTGGAATATTATTAGACAGAAAAGAACGGACAGATATTTTATGACTACATCACGCTCGCTCGCGGATTCAAATCGTATGTCAACTAATCGGTGCCTTTGGTGAATTAACCTTATCTGTGGAATTTTAACAAATCTTGCAAGTGCGAGCGTGACGTAATTATAAAATATATGTCCGTTCCTTTCTGTCTGATAATTTTCTACCAATCAGCGTGTTGATTTGAGTGCCATGTTAGTTGGTATATAAACCTAAGGGTGTGTTTCACCAATCAATGTTAAAGTTAATCCTTTGTTAAATATTATGTTTTTCCTCTCGTAATTCCTATCAATGAATGATAAGGCATGGTAATTTAACAAGCCGTTAACACTAATATGTGTTGGTGAAATCCCGATTTATCTGGGAAATTTTAGCAAATCTTGCAAGTGCAAATTTCCTTTCTTCAAATTCAAGCAATCTTCCTTTCTGTTTGATAATATTTTACCAATCACCGTTCAATATGGGTTGTTGATTGCCATGTTAGTTGATCATTGATTTGAATAGCGTTCGGGAAACCGGGTGTAAGACTCCGATAGGCCTCCGAAACTAGGGTGAATAAAAAAAATCATAGTGAATTATTTACTTTAATGTCCTAATGAATGTAAAGATCGTCGGCTTCGAATGCGTTGAGTATCACATTGATCCGAGAGATGATGTTGTCGATGACCGCTCTGATGAGCGGGTCGCCGATTGTGGTGATGATTTCGTTTCCGTTCTGGGAGACCATCTCATCGGCAGCAGTAGCTGGAAGACAAATTAAAATAACTAATAATAATATAATATCTATGGCATCACACCACGTCAACTTTTGTCAACTTGTGTTGGTTACAACGGAAGATTTTTTATTATATTATACACAAATTTAATACAGATCCATGACCTAGGAACTTTTTGTTCCCTCGGCGGGATTCGAAGCCGCGACCTATTTTGCTCGAGCGCTCAACCACTGCGCTAAGAAGGTCGTCGTACACTACAAATACTCGTACGGTAAAAAAAATTGCTAACACAGAATTAGTAAGTGAAATAATACTAGAACTTTTAAGAAATTGGATCATAATCGGTTCATCCGTATATACAATTATACGTCAAACTTATAACACCCCTGGGTAACATTGAAAAGAAAGAAATATTTTTATCTGGGGGCACAGCATTGTCCCCGCCATGTTGAGCACGGCGGTGCCATCCTTTCTCGAAACAATTCAGGCCATTTTCGACTCGACGTTGTCGACAAACATATACCCTGCATTTTTACATACAAATTAGGCACTGTATAAACAATTAATAATAGCTCCCCTCACCGATTTCGATGTCGGTAGCCGATTTCATTGAAACCAGGCCAGCTACGCAGGAGTTATTTTATAGTGCGCAATACACAGAAGCACTCTCTCTTCCTTTTACTCTCATAACCCAGTGGGAGGGTAAACCGACACGACTAGCGAGAGAACAGGCGCAGGACCGACTTTTTACATGCCCATCCGACGCATGGATCATCTTTCTTGTCAGACAATCAGGTGATCAGCCTGAATTGTCCTAACCAAACTTGAAAACAACATTATTTGTTGTTCCAACGCGGGAATCGAACCCTCACTAACTGACCGATTACCAAATGTATTAGGCACTTTTAGCAGATATAGAAGATTCAAACTTGGAATACAAGTAGCGTTTAGAATATATATAAAGAATAAACATAAAATATTGTAATTTCTGTCTAGTAATCTAGATACACCAACTGCATAATTAACTTTGTAATCCCATATAAATTTATATTTGCACTTTCCTACAAAAACACGAGTTTTAGTTAATCTTTTACAAAAAGAACTTAAAACCCTAACAAAAACATACATAACTTGTAAAAAGTGCCAAGTCTCGCTACTTAGTTCTCCTAGTTTCATCGCTGGTACTTTCACAGTAAACTCTACTTATGAAGCACATACACACACCAAAAGTATTATCACTGATTAATTTTACACCAATAACATTACGATTAAAATATATATAATTGGTTTGAAATTTGAATTTAAATAATGACTTGTGAGTTGTGAGGGACAAAACATTATTTAAAATACATTTGTTTTTTGTTTCTATTTGTTATTGCTTTATTTCACGGGGTTGCTATTTACTATATTGCACGAATATATATAATCCTAACCAAATGTTATAACTATTATTATAACACATGATTAAAAATTAAGTAACGTATAACGTCACTTTTGGATATGAATTTTCCTGTTGTTCTAATATGACCGTGGTTTTTTGACGCTGGTATTTATATTATCTTAATTTTAGATTCGATTTAGGATAAAGTATTATGTAAGATCAAAGTACATAATGTTATCGAGTAGTTTAGACGCTACAGTGGAACAATGATACATAACCCGGGTTTTTGAAAGGCTGATCAAATAGCCGAGCAGCTAACTTTTGAGCAAACAAAACAAGCCATTCTAAACGCTCATTGGCGGACATCATTTGCAACAACTTCACTCACTCACTACGTTTGCTGGTTTCGATTTGACCAGCATTTCAGAAAACGGGGGACAGAGTGCCTAAATCATTACCCTTTCTTAAGCTTCGCTGTCGGGTAAAAATAACTAAAATACGTACCGAGCACTTTATTTCCGTTGAAGAGGTTGCCAAGTGTGACGGTTGATTTACTTTTAAGTGAATAAGTGTGGTCCTTGTAGGTGGCCACGAAGTGGGTTTTTCCGTTTTCAGTTTTTTTTGTAATTTTGCAATTCACTGCCACCTCGACTTTCGCTGAAACAAAAAAAAACAGACATAAGTACCTTTCATTTTTTGGAAGTCGTTCAAATGTAATTTAAGCGGCCTTATACTGAGACGCTGATAAAAATTAGAAGCTTTATGTACACTGCCTTTGACTGGATGTCAAGGACATCATATTGTGGCTAAATAATGTATTTGCCCAGATTATTTGTGTTCAGCAGTGCAATTCTCTAACCAGTTGAGGCTGTGCTCGTCGCTATGATCACGAATGTCACCGCCGTCACATGGTCGGCTGCGATAGTTGTCAACTGCATAAAAACTTGGGGAATACCAATTCGACCATCATCGCTATTACAGACGTTGGAATTTTAGCTGTCCCGATTTTTACTACGCTTTTATTAGCTTGGGTTGTATCTATGTATGTAATGGAATCTTTAAGCATAAATTTGACCGACTTCCAGAAGTTTGATTAATTTGAAACTTTGCACACGTATCAAAGACCGATGACAATGCAATCATTTAATATATTTTTTTTACCTTTTTTTTTTACCACGCTTTTATTGCGCTTAGAGAATGGCACTGCTGATTCACAATATTCGAATACGCGACACTGGAAAGACTCGTGTGTTCGATTCAAATCAAATTTTCGAATTCGAATATTCAATTTTTTTCCATCTCATGTAGTCCTGACGAAAATAGAATACTTACGTATTTTGATAGTCATCGGTCCCTGTCCTTTGATTGGTAGAATTATTAAGCTACCGTCCACTACATAATCACTCGTGTAATCAAGACCCACTAGTAATGTCAGAGAAATTGTGGTGATGTCTTTATCAACTCTGAAAAACACAGTAAATAAAAAGGTCAAATTATTATGACATTCCTAAAATCTTCTGCAAAATAGGCATAAAAGAAATAAAGGTCGAGAATACATAATAAATGATTAAACATGAATAACCGGGTTGTCATTGAAACCAGACCATTATTTTATAGTGCCCAAGTACACTTGGGCACTATAAAATAATGGTCTGGTACTATATGGTCTGGCACACAGAAGCACTCTCTTTCTTCACTCTCGTAGCCCAGTAGGACGGATATCCGACATGACTGGCACAGGACTTTTTAACATACCCATCCGACGCATGGATCATCTTGTCAGACAATCGGGTGATCAGTCTGCCTTGTCCTAACCAAACTTGAAAACAACATTTTTTGTTCGCGGGAATCGAACCCACGACATTCGAGTCGAGATCTAAGCTCTAAACCATTGGATCACGGAAAATACAGACCATTAGCAATAGTACCATCGTGAATGATGATGATGAATTTTGAGTGAGATCGCGCTCTATATTATATCATCTATTAAAGCGTTGATTTGAAAGAAGTCTCACGAAAACTAGAACTAAATCTTATCTAGATATATTCCAAGGTCAATATTTGCATATTTGTAGGTAATTCTTACATATTAAGACTACCAATCTCAGAATTGAAGACATGAATGGATGATGGTGATATGTAGCAAAATTGCGATTTCGAGAAAATTGAGTTCAAACTGTCACTTAAATATTTTAGAATGTTGATGAGTCGCCCAAGAATTTCTTGGACGGAATTCTTGTCTGTGGTAGCTAATAGAGATAAGAAGAATAAAGTTTGTGGATTTGGTGATTCCAAAATATCTTTTTTTTTTGATAAATGTCAAGATAATGATCTAAATTATCCGAAAAAATATTTGTCCTTCAAAATCTATGGTTTGATCAAAGAGTTCCCTCTTGCCAACTTGTATCGATAACAAGGTCATCTTAAATTATTAGTAACCAGCTGATTTTGTTTTTATTACTTAGTTAATATTAATGTAATTCAACAGACATAATTGTCCTACAAATTGCGTGGTACGTTATCCCGGTCCTATGCTCGAAAGTTGAGCATTTTTTTTATCCTTGCTAACTCTGTTAGCTACCACAATCGAGAGTTCCGTCCAAGAAATTCTTGGGCGACTCATCAAAATAAAGCTACTCAAGAAAAATTAGCTTGATACTAATCAAGTGAAAACCATGTATGGGGGAACCCTGACTATTACTACGTATCCTAAAATGTTTTAATGACAATTCAAACTCAATTTTCTGGGTAATATTTTATGCGACATATTACCTTCATCGATTCACGTCTTTACCATACTCTTGATTTCTAATTTTGTCATAGCAATTACCGTTGGTTCGAACATTATTATCATTAGTTGATTAGCAAAACTGAAAAACTAACTTGATTTCCTCCATTCTGGTGTTTTTGAAGCCGATTATTGTGGCGTTTTTGATTTTTAAATTCAAAACGGAGTTGCTGGCATCTACATGGTCTATATAAAGGGGGTCCAGAACTTCCAGACCTATTTCTGGAATCCCCGCTGTGAAGGTAGGGATAAAGTCTTGCGAGACTCTCTTCAGACATTCAGAATCCTGGAGTTTACATTTTGACAAAAATTTCACTGAAATAGAAGACAATTCAAATGTAAATAATTTGAAGAATATATTTAAACTTAGGAAAGAAAAATTGTAACATAATTAAAACGGTGATAGCTAATGTAAGTTATAATGATGATATGGTGGAGTACATGGTGGAGTACATTAAAACGGATTTAATTATTTAAATTTAAATTACATAACATAAACGTTAGGGGAATCACTGCTGTATTGGCTGACAATAATAATATAACAAAAATAATATGGCGCAGGAACTGTATACTAATTAGTGGGTTGTTCATAATTCTCGTATTTGTTAGTTTTCTAACCAGTGCGAGTTTTTGTCTGACTGTTAGCAAGTTAAGTACAATTTGTATAGCAGCGAAACAGCG
Source organism: Celastrina argiolus (assembly GCA_905187575.2). Lineage (NCBI taxonomy): Eukaryota > Metazoa > Arthropoda > Insecta > Lepidoptera > Lycaenidae > Celastrina > Celastrina argiolus. Next base: position 13,367,893 of record LR994589.1, read on the forward strand.
CCCCTAGTGCCAAACTATGATAACTAATTTGATGCTATACAAATTGTAGTTAACTTCCTCACCGTAAGCAGTAACAAAAACTCGCAGTAGACTCACTGATTCGAAAACTAACCCCGTGGTCAATGTTGAGGGTGACAAGCGTTTATGGGCCGCGTAGAGAAGTTTTCGAAGACGATTCGAATCACGCTTTGTGAATAGGACCCCTGGTGGCTTACTCTCCAAACTGATTCGATTTTGATTCATATACGATCGTGCCGCTTACTTCCCAATAAATTAACGTTTGTTTATTCTGATTCTCAGTCGATTGATATGGTCGGGAGTACAAAAAGTTACGATCTAACGATTTTCATTATCATGGTTAGTTTCAAAGCAATCCACTAAATAAAATAGCAAAAGCCGTTGAGATCGAACTGATTCGATTCTCGATTATGTCAGGAGTAAGCCTGCTGGATGATATTAGGTAAGTTCTTTGTCCAGATGTGGAATTGAAAATAAAACTAAATTTACCTTCTTTACTGTTGGCAACTAAAATAAAGCTGAGCGCACATAATAACGATTTCACCCACATTATAGCAATAAAATAATTAAATAGTAAATAAATTTAAAATATAGGTACTACTAGCTTCAATTGAAGTTACAATAATAGATTAAACTTAAAATAATGCCTTTTAAATAGTCCGTGTGCTGTCAAAAAAACTTCAAAAATCATCTCACTGTAACAAATAATTTTTTTTGTTGTAAAAATGAGTAATTATATAAGGCGGAAAATAATAATTAATAATATTTTAAGTTTATTTACACATTGCATACAGAAAAAATTAATCAAGATGTTTTTGCTTAATTAATGATGATATTAATACATTAACTCTATAGAGTTGTATGACTGGATTAATTAAAATATTGTTGTTCTAGTGTTACTAATATTACATAAATTTTTAGTCAAAACTTTAGTTTATATTTTGTATACAAAGGACTCTTTGTACTTAATAACGGGTGTAAAAAGAACAAGTTAATAGTTTCTATGATTGATTTTGGCGTTAGTGTCGTAACAAAAATGAAGCAAATGTGCATTCAAACAAGACAGCGAGCGATCCGCACTATTTTATTGACGTTCAGCAATCGATTGCGCGATCATCGCGCGATTTTTGATAATCGCATTCTTACGTAATCAGTCTGTGGTTCGAGCTTATGTTAAAAGCTCAACTACCTATGCTTACAATGTGCTCCCAACTTCCATGGGTACGTTGACTAGGGATGTCGCAGTCATCAGGGTCCTGATTACGTAACTTCTGTGGCTTTCCGGACCGTCGACATCAACTGTCATTGTGACGTTAAATCTTTTTAAAACACGATTTAAAAAGTTACAATGTCATAATTTTGACGTTTTAACTTATTAAATCATGTTTTAAAAAGAATTAACGTCACAATGACAGTTGATGTCGACGGTCGGGAAAGCCACAGAAGTTACGTAATCAGGGTCCTGGTTGAATCAGGGTCCTGGTTGAATCAGGGTCCTGGTTGATTCAATGTCTAGCGCGTTTATTGAATGACGAAATTTAATTGACTACGCCGAACGTTGATTGAACAAGCGTCACTCAACGCTTACATCAGCGTTACAGTCCGCTAACTAGTCGATAATTAGCGTACTGTAACCAAGCCCTTTGAAAAAAGCGGACGTAAAATCAGTCAGGTCAGTCGGCGCTTGTAGTCACCAAAACAAATATAGCGTCATTGTAGTACATAGTTAATATTTTGACATGTAATGTCTTCATTTTTGAGGACATTGGACTTGATAAATTGTTATTTAGTAATTTAATTAAATGTCTTCATTTCATAAAGGCGCTAGTCGTTCAATTAAACTGCTGATTCAATGTAATGAATGTGACAAATACATGATTTTTTGTGAAATGATGTGTTAAATAAAGATATTTTTATTTTAGTTTATTTCATTCTGCTGTCATATTTTTCATATAATTCTCTTCTTGTGTTCTTTAACGCCTCCGTGGACTCTCTCGTAGGTTCGACTCTCGCTTTGGAACAACAAATAATGTTGTTTTCAAGTTTGGTTAGGACAATGCAACTGATCACCTGATGGGCTTGTAAAGAGTCGGTCCTGCGCCTGATCTCCCGCCAGTCGGGTCGGTTATGCGTCCCACTGGGCTACGAGAGTGAAGGAAGAGCGAGTGTGTGTGCGCAATACACAGAATGTATTGCGCACACACTTGGGTACTACAATAACTCACGTGTAGCTGGCCTGGTTTCAATGAAACCGGCCACGGTAATCGGTGTACGAGGCATTATTATAATTATCTTTCGATTACGTTACATATTATATTAATTGTTCTTGCTGTATTCTCTGTAATAACCTTCTATTTTTGTTACCTGTTATAAAACCTTGTACAGGTAGTATTAGAGGCCACACGAAATAGATCTTCCGTAGATCATATTCAAAGCTTAGATACAATTGCATAAAAATAGATATCTACTATTAATAAGTATTATGAGCAATATTCCTATTAAAATATGAATAGGTTGTTTTTGCGGTACATACCGTAATTACTATTGCGATAATATTATGTTAAATAAATGAAGTTCTAATTTTTTAGCTGAGGCTGTTATAGCAAGAGCATTGTAAGAATAATTTCGTCTGGAACATAACTTGTAAAAAATATCGCTACTTGTTCTTCTGCCGTTTAGAGGAAACACAACTGACATTTTTCCATACAAAAACAGAGATTTACGCGACCCCTGTTTCCTAATCTAAGGAGATAATCCCACTAGAGTAACATTTTTTTCCTGAGTATTATAATATATTTGTACTATAAGTAGGTTCCTATGTTTTCCATTTTTTCATAAATTAATTGTTAAAAGAGATGTAGACGTTCAAAACCCTAAAAAATATGGCCAGATTTTCAGCTGTGTTTAAACATGTAGGAAACAAATTAGAGTACATAATTTCGAAACATACGAACATAACTCATCAAGCCTTTTTTTCGGTGTTTCGGTGGAGGAAGTGGTCTCCTAATTGTCGATTTCTTGCTTTTAATAGGTAATTTCAGTTCCAGCTGCAGTTGTCTCTATCGGTTTGATTGGGCAGTTGCAGAACAGCAATAGAATTTACAAATACGTATTTTAAATTTCTCTAGACCGTGTAGTTTCGTCTTAAAAATGAGATCCATGTGATGCCAACTCGGGATTAGTCGGTCGGTCTAACAACATCTTAGAACCTAGAATAATTTAGTGACGTTTTAGACCGGATCTTATTTATTCTTATAGACTGTTAACTAAAAACTAATGTTTTTTTCTGAAAGTAAAAATGTAACTTCATAATCCTATACAATATAGTTCGGCCGTGCTCGACTGGGGGCAATGCCGTGCTTCTAGATGTAATGTTTATATATTCAAATCATAAAATAAGTACTTACTATAGAATGTATTCATTCCCTTATTCCCAACTTACAAAAAAATACTTACATTTAGTAAATTTTTTTTAAGTAATTTGGTTTATAAAATTTTAAAAATACGGGTTGAAAACGTCTGAAGTCTTTTCACAGGTAAGTTGATAATTAAGATAGTTGATACTAATTAATGAATGGCCATGAACAATTTGTGGATTTTTTTGGTATAAAGTTCATCAATTTAAACGTTAACTCAGAACCAAGTAGAGATTATTTTTGCCTTATTATATTCCAGAAGAGGTTAGGATTTTATTCGTCTATTGCTATTCGCTTATGCAATGTTAACTTTACAATAGATTTCCAGTTAAATATATTTTAAATAAAATAAATGTTATTCTTCTTGCCACTTTGTTTAGTAATTATTTTTACTTTATATATAGTGGTACAATAATATTATGATTACAAAATTCAAAACCTAATTGGTTTTTTCATGTGTATGTTATCCTCATGACGTAAGGTTTATGGACTTGAAAAACCCTAGGTTATAATAATCATAATGTTGGCTCTATCATACACAAAATAGTCATGATGACATGTAAGATATTTTACATTTATATTTTTAGATTGAGGTTTAACTACTGGATAAACGTTAGAAAAAAAAGATGACTTATAAAAAAATAAAAAGGAATTTTATAACCAAATAGGTTAGAAACTAATACTTTTAGAATTGTCCTACATGATGACCTACCACCGGTTCGGGGACTAACCCGGCGAGAAGAACCAACGTTAGAATATCACGCGGTGTGTTAGCAAAAAGATAGTAAAAGTATTGTTCTTTTAAAAAAAATGTTAATAACAATGTAAAACTGAACATAAATTGCACAAGAGTATAATATTATGTATACAGTGTGACTGGTGAGACATGAGCAATACTTGAGGACGTGATATTAGGCTATTTTATGAGATAAAAAAAAAAAATATAAAAAATATTAATTAATTACTGAGTAAATGTAGCTTAAACTTGAATAATTATTTACCCAACACATGGATATCGCGCGTAGTACCTACGCGCCCATATTATCTACGTTGATGTCGCACGCCGCCGCGCAGTGCCGCGCCGGCTGCTCAGATATACGAAGGCTACTTGCCTAGCCGCGTAATTTTCATAGTATACAATACATGATTAATTTATTTAAAGTAAAATTTGGTAAAAAATTAAGTACCTAATTTTATTACATACTAGCTGTGCCCGCTACTTCGTACGCGTGGAAAAGTGATTTAGGACACTTTTATATTTTTAAATATATTTTTAGTTCATTGGCGCAACCGCTGACAACTTTCGCCAATAGGTACTTCCCAGTGTATCCCAGTGTTGATCCCGATCCAGCAAGTCACGTACCCGGCAAGCCTCTTGGTATGCAGGGTATAATAATAATATAGTACCATCCTTTCGGAGCTCGGCAAAAGAAGTAGGCCTTCGAACAATATGTAGAAGTCAGCAAAGGTATTCGAAGTTAGGATAATATTATTCGAATGCACCGTATAGACCCAGCCAATTTTTCACGTTAATTTAGTAAATTATTTAACTTCGATGTCCGTCTGTCTATCTGTCTGGTTGTCAAAACTTTAACACGTGTAGGTATCAAGCTAACAATCCTATTAAATACTCAGGATCTTCTGTCCCTTCTGGCTTTGAAAAAAAACAGACTCCTTAGCCACATCTACCCAAAGATTCAGCCGTTTATCTCTCTAATTTTCGACACTCCAAAGGGAACCAAAACCTAAATTTGATACGAAGCATAGTGCCGACATAGGATAAATTGCGAAACCATAAAATTATTTTCAATTTTTTTGAACTTACTACCGTTTTTGTCATTAATATTTTGAGATATTAAATTGAAACATAATATATTGCAATTATTAAGGTATTTAAAACGAAACTCTCGGTTAGACATGGGCGCAGCGGCACGCCCCGTCGAGGATCCAGCAGGCTTACTCTCGACACAACCGAGAATCGAATCAGTTCGATCTCAACGGATTTGGTGTTTTATTTGGTAGATTACTTTGGAACTAATTAGGATAAAGAAAACCTTTGGAACGTAACTTTTTGTACACCCGACGATATCAATCGACATAGAACAAAAATAAACAAACGTCAATTTATTCGGGAGTATGCGGCACGATCGAATCTGAATCAAAATCGAATCAGTTTGGGGAGTTAGGCCCCAGCTCGGCGCGCCGATCGGTTTTAGTAGCGTTTTTTTATTAACCTACCCTAAGTATAACAATAATATAAATAAATTAAATTTAGTTTTAAAGAAAATATAAAATAAAAAAAGATTAAATTTGAATGTTTGCAGCGCGGTTCCTGCCGCGCTTCATACAAACGTCCAGCATTTTTTTTTTAATTGTCATAAGTTTTTTATTTATGAACCGATTGAGATGAAATAAATGTTAAGTCAAGATTACTACCAATATGATTGAACCACATCTAAATCGGATAAGCCGTTTCTGAGATTAGCGTGCATAAATGCACCGACAAACAGACAAAAAAAAAATTGTTTTGGGTACTATTGCATAAATAAAAGTCTCCTATAATAACACAGGCACAGTTAGCACATTTTAATAGTATTTTTTACCCAGCAGTCTACACTACACCAGCCCGGCTCGGACGTAAGACGTCACCCAGCAGCCTGCATTACGCGGCGCCCGGTCGAATCACGGCCAAACGATTTTAATTTTGCTGTATTTCCTAAACTACTCATTATGTTTTGCATGGTATAAAGGGCAAATATTATAGTCTTCATGGAATGCTTAAGCCAACTAACGTATCAAAAATGATAAGGATTAATACCGTGATGGTATAAATAGCTTTCCAAAAACCGCTTACTTGCCCGTTTTTTAGTTTATCGCGAAAGGCTTTCTTTTAATTATACAGTTAATTAAGTTGATTTTATACAATAAATGATAATTTATTTTAATTTGTTAAGCAAGTTCAAAAATACAATTTTTATATTATTATGACACTGTGAAAACACTGTTTTCCCAGAAAAAAAATCCTGATAGCTAGGTACTTATTTGATGTTCTAATCTACTTTAGTGCCACGTTCTATTGCTTCGCGTCACTGTGTAAGCGATCCCCCCGCGCCCCCCGCACGAACCGTTCGACCGCAGGCCGCGCGCGCGAAATTCATCCGACTTGCTTCAAATTTATCGTCACTGCTCGGCTCCTATGTATCGTAGCGTTATGTTATATAGCCTATAACCTGCCCAGGAATATGGGCTACAATCGTACCAAGTTTGGTAAAAATCCCTTCAGTAATTTTTGTTCCCATCGTGCACATACAGACAGACAGACAGACAGACAAAAATTTTACTAATTGCATTTTTGGCATCAGTATCGATCGCCAATCATCCTCCAATATGTATTTTGAAAAAATATTCAATGTACAGAATTGACCTCTCTACAGTTTTATTATAAGTATATAAGTATAGATTTTTCATGGGAATCGAGTACTGAGTACTCTCCGTAAGTATTGCACATGTCTCACCAGTCACACTATATAGAATTAGCCTCAAAGGTACCTTATTCCCCGTGTGTGCTATCATTAACAAAACCATTTATCTTTTATTATGCTTTAGCACACAAACGTTTTTAACAACTTTTTTTTTTAATTTATGAAAAATTTTTGAGCTGTTTCTGGGATCTTATCGTATAGATTCTTTAAATTTTTTTCTTTACTGTGCTAAGCCGGATCATTGGTATATCTAGCGTGTACTGTATATATTATATTATATTATACCTATATTTAGTAATTTTACAGTGATTGTCGCTTCTCGTTTTAAAATTATTTAAATTATTTCTGACATACAATACATTATCCAAATGTATTGAAAGGCGACGGTCAAAATAATTATTTCCTTAAACTTTTCTCTCAGATTAAAAAAAAAATAAAGGAAGACATCTTGTAAATGAAATGCATTGCTCGCTTCTGCAGCACAAATATTAATGTCGGCTGCATTTCGACATAAAACGATAAAGTAAGATATTGGACTGTAAAAATACCTAAAATATACTAGTCGCACCATCTTCATCAGAAAGTCAATTAGATACCTCTAAAAGTTACAAAAAAAATAATTTTTTTTGCTAAATTTGTTAAAATAAAAAATGTTTACCCGCCTCGTATACAAAAATATTGATTACATTATGTGAACATATACGTACAAACTTCAGTGATATCTATACTAATATTACAAAGCGAAAGAGAGCGCTAATCTCGGGAACTACTGGTCCGATTTGAAAATTATTTTTTTTGTTGGATAGTCCATATAGAGAGGAAGGCTTTAGGCTATATTGCAATGAGAGCGAAGCGTTAGCGAAAAATGTTGCAAAAACGGGGAAAATTATTCACATTTGGGGACCTTCGTTGCATGCGCTGCATAAACGGTTTAAAAACCACGCGAACGAAGTCACGGGCACAGCTAGTTTAATAATATAATTCCTTCGACTCTATATTTCGAACTTTTTGTAAGACCACGATAATCGGGCAGATTTTTCCATTATGTTATTTCTGATCGACTTAATTATGACGTTCGCGACTATTACCGTATGAGAACATAATTATACAGGGTGTAAAAAGAGCAGTTTTTTTCGTCAAAAACTAATTTTTTTTTTCCTTTTCACCATTTCTTATTTTTTTGTCGCAAAAATAACAAAGCAAAAAAAAAATTTTTTTTTTAAATTTTGAAAAAAAAAATGAAAAACAAATCATACCCCAAAGTTATAGTGACTGCTCTTTTTACACCTCAAATGTTCACTCGGCCTTAGGTTAACGTTTTTATTTAAAACATAAATTTGAGTTTAAGCTGTGACTTAAAAATTTTATGATACCAGTAACGTAATAAGTACCTACATTGATTCTAGAGACGCATCTTTAGATTAATGTACTTAATACTTTACGATGTATTCTACAAAGTTTAAGTTACAATTTGAAATCTATTTAATTGAAATCAGAATTTTGCTACACCACCTTTCAATTCATGTCTTCAATTATGAAACACATTTTAGGTTAATTATTGTTAACCTTCCTCATTTTTTTATTTAACGGCATTTAAATATGTTGCAGCTACTACAAATTTATGTTTTTGCTAGTTATTGTATATAGGCGTATCGAATTTAAAAACACATTAACGATGCCCACAAGCAATTTTTATTAATTTAATTTTTATTTTACCTATTTTGTGTCGCAAGAATATCGAAATTTTTTTTTATTTTATTTTATGTAAGTATAAGAAATAATCTAAAAAATACATTTCTAGAACGAAAAAAGGTAGTAGATAGTGACCGTTCTTTTTACACCGTTAATACGGAGGAAAAAGCTGCTCTATTAATCCATCCGATCCAGAAAAAGTAGGCCGTTACGATCTATTCAGAAAATAGACCCTTAAACTGCCAGCTTTAAATATTTTTATTAGAAACGGTACTTTGGTATACTCGTGAGTTTGATAAACCGTGGACACGGAATGATCGTTTTATTTGAAGTCAACTCCCAATAGAGCCATTTTTCAGCCGTTTTATTATTATATTAAAGAAATAAACACATCGTATTATTAATTAAAATTACTTAACGACTTTATAATCCAGGAATTTGCATTTTTTGGGCTACAATTGTATTTTAATTTATAAATATCAATAATAATAATAATAATATCTATGGAAGATACACACCACGTCAATCTAGCCCCGTGCTAAGTATCCAAAGAATTTGTGTTACAGGTACCAGACAACGAAAAAATATATTTAATACTTTTATACTATAAACATATTTAAGATTTTTATTGTATTAATACACTAATTTAATACACTTCCATGACCCAGGAACACAAAAGTTTTTATTCCTTCGGCAGGATTCGAACCTGCTACCTCTCTCTCGAGCTCCAACGCGCTCAAACTCTGCGCTACGGAGGTCGTGATCAATTTGTAAATACTATGAATTAAATATATTGACGATTGAAACCAGTTTCTTTTCTAGGTTTTAATTTAATCCAAAAGACTGAGGTCGTGTTTCACCAAGCAATGTAAAAGTTAACGGCTTGTTAAAATACCATGCCTTCTCATACATTGATAGGAATTAAGAGATGAACAACATGATATTTAACGAAGGATTAACTTTAACATTGCTTGGTGAAACACGCCCTTAAGATTAAGAAAAAAACTAAAACACTAACATCTCTGAATTAATAGTCAAAATATATTTTTCCAATTACTGTTAAATGACAATTAATCAACTAGTAGGCAGTGTATTTTTTTTTTTTTTTTTTTTTTTTTATTCAATTTTTAATTAGGGACTTTTAGTGGTAATTCACTATGTCAGTCCCATTATATCCTTACAAACTAAATATACTTATACATTAACTTAATTCATACCATGTAGTACATACTTATATTATATTACTTATATATTTATATATCATAATTGCAGGTTCTGATGAAGGCTCCGACAGTAAAGTTTGGAATAATCCTACATCTAATAAATTTAAATTGAAAGCCCTCATCAGAGCCTCTCTAAGCAACTTGGTCCGGGAACATTCCACCAGCAAGTGGTGGACATCCTCTACAGTGCCGCACTCATCACAGTTAGGGCTGGCACTGATTCCAACGAGGTGTCTAAACTTGCCGAGAGGAACATGACCGGAACGTAGCCTATTGCCTATAACTACAAACTTTCTTTTAAGCTGACAGTTAGTAAACCAGGGAATGCGAGGAGGTTCACACTGTAGTGTTTTAAACCAAATTCCTTTTTCACGGGATCTTAAGTTAAAATACTCCTTCCAGTCCTTGTAGTTATTAATTTTATACTTGGCTAAAGCTTCTACATAGTTTGCTTGTACCATAAAAGGATTTCCATTATCTATAGAATCTTTAGCCAAATAATCGGCCCTTTCATTCCCCGGCAAGCCAACATGGGACGGAACCCATTGCAATTTAACTTCGCAATTGTTATTTCTAGTAAAATTATACACCAGTCTTAATATTTCATATGCATAGGTACTGCCTCTTAAACCAGATACACATCGAGCAATGTGTTGTAAACTACTTCGGCTATCTACAAAAATTACTATTTTATGCTCGCCAATAAAGGTACATTGAATATACAATAGAGCCTGATAAATTGCAACTAGTTCGGCTGTCATAATACTTATTTTATTATTATTTATTTGAAAACCATAACTTACATTATTCTTAGAATCAAAAAAAGCTGCCCCATATAAATTATTTTTTTTAGATCCATCAGTGTAGAGTTTAATCCAATTATGATCATATTTAACATGTATATCTTCTAAAACAGACACTTTTAGCGAATTCATTATATATGTTTTTTTGGGATTTTTTATACTATCTAAATGTGAGAAAATAACATTTTTAACATCAATTCCTGACAACCAAATATCCAGTTTATACATTTCAAGTGGATAACTAGAAAAAATGTTATCATTCTTGGTATCTGTGTAAACTAAAAGCAAAAGAGGTTTCTTTTTATTCCTCCAATAATTATTATTTATATGAGTCTGTAAATCTTGAACTAAATGTATTATAGGATTATTTTCAAAAGACTGTGCTTTTAAACAGTATTTTGTAGCTAAATATTTTCTTCTATGAGTCAGATTAGGAATACAGACCTCACATTCCATCACATGGATCGGTGTTGATCTAATATATCCACCTATAATTCTCAGAGCTTGGTTTTGCACCTTATCGAGCTTAGATAAATGTGATTTTGCACTGTTATCATACAAAAATGCGCCGTAGTCCATTCTACTCCTAATCAAAGACATATACAGTCTTCGAATTTGATTCGGATGTATACCCCAGCCTCTGCCAGCCAAGACTTTAAGTAGGTTTAAAAATCTTTGCGTTTTGTCCCATATCTCATTTATATGTTTCCCCCATCTTAAACTTCTGTCCAACCACATCCCAAGATATTTAATATTTTCAGTTGCTTCAAGAGGACAACCATTAATATTTAAATCTATTTCTTGTCTCCTACGACCTCTACTAAATATACAAAATTTAGATTTTTGGTTAGACAAAACTAATCCTAATTGGCTAAGTAGCAATCCTATAGCATCTAAAGAGTTCTGCATTTCTATTACTGCATTATTTAGCGAACCACAAGTAATATACAATGCAAAATCATCTGCATATTGAGTTATGAATACATTCCTAATAGTTTGACAAATTTTATATGTTACAATATTAAAAATAGTCGGGGACATCGGATCCCCCTGAGCAATGCCTATACTGGACCATCTTTCCATAACCTTTTCATCCTCCGCACCATAATTCAGATTTACTTGGAGATGTCTTTCTTTTAGAAATTCCCATATATATGTACTTATTTTCTTTCCTACATTTATGTCATCTAATGTCTGAACAATCTTTTCAATTGCTATATTGTTATACGCATTTTCTATATCTAGAAAGCACGCTAACGTTGGATGATTTTTACTAAAGCCTATTTGAATTTGACATACTATACGAGCTAAACAATCCAGACATGACTGAGAACGACGAAAACCTATAGTGTTTACATTAAAAAACTTATTTTTTTCCACATACCATTCCAAACGTTTACATATTATTGAATGAAAAATCTTACAACAACAGGAAATTAAAGAAATAGGGCGCAACTTGGTTAAACAATCCATATTTCGGTTACTTTTTGGTAAAGGGAAAATTTTAATATTTCTCCACTGTTGAGGAATACTAGCGCTATCTAATATTAAGTTGTAAATTTGTAAGAGATATAATTTTGCAGATTTAGGAAGGTTATAGATCATGGAATATGTAATATTATCACTACCTGGCGCTGTGTCCTTCTTTTTAATACAATTTTCAAATTCTTGTAGATAAATAATACTTTCAATTATAGTATTATTTGAATTAATTATAGGCATCAAAGGCGTAACAAAGTCAGGAGCAAGATTACTCAGTAGATTTTCTACTTGTTGTTCAGATGGACAAAACATTCTATTTTTGTATCCCTTTACCCATCTCATACGTCTCCACATCTCTGTAACTGATGTAGTTTCGTCAATGCTGCTACAAAAATTTTTCCAATGTTGAGTTTTGGCACGCTTAACCAGTATTCTTGTCTCAAAAATGTGTTTTTCTAAATTGGTAAGATTTTCGGGTGTAGGGTTTTTCCTAAAGGTAGATAAAGCAAGTCTGCGTTTAGCTATAGATCTAGAAAGCTCTGAACTCCAATAGGGCTTTGGTTTAAAATTATACATCGAATCTCTGCAAACTTTAAAAAATGGAATACTTTTATTAGCTGAAAAATTTATCTGATTAATAAACCAATTGTAACTTTCTTGAACATTATTCACAGGTATTGAATTAGTCGTAATTATGTTATCAAGCGTATTCTTATAGAGCTCCCAATTAGCTTTTTTAAAATTTCGTTTATAAACTGGAACTATATTATATAAGTTTGAATGAGTTGACAGATTTACTAATTTAATAATTAAGTGGTCACTACCCAGAGATTCGTTTGTAATATCCCATTTAAAATGTGTAGCTAAATCTGTTGATAGAAAAGTAATGTCAGGTGCGGATTTTTGTAAGGTGCCATTAACTAATTTAATTCTTGTTGGTTTTCCATTATTTAAAGCTACAAAACCATTATCTAAGGATGAATCTAATAATTGAGTACCTCGAGCATCATTTTTATACGACCAACTTGTATGGTGGCCATTAAAATCACCAGCTATAATAGATTTATAAGTGTACATACCAAAAAGTGCATCCCAATCTGACTGCGAAGTTCTCACATTAGGTGGACAGTAAATACCCACAATGTTTTTGATAAAACTGCTGTTGAGCACTCGAACATGTAAAACTTCTATACCAATATTGCTCAATTGAAAGGATGATACTTGAGTATTCAAAACGTTGTGAGTAACAACCGCCACGCCTCCAAATGAATCTATTCGGTCTTTCCTGTGGACATTATATCCACTTATTTTAATATTAACCTTTTCATTTAACCAAGTTTCACTAATAATAGCTATGGAAACTTTTTCTTGACATAACAAACATTCTAAATCAACTAACTTTGATTTCAAACTTTGTGAGTTCCATTGTATTATAGTCAATGGTTGCTTTTTAGTTGTACTATCCATTAAATAGATTTAGTAACTTTGTGACACATTCCCCATCACTAATCACTTTCATAATAATACTTTTAAAACCTTCAACACATAGCCCCAAAATCTCCGTAATCTTATCATTAAAATTTTTGTCACAAAATATAATGTTCTTAATTTGATTCATAAACTCCCAAAAAGACTGAATTCTTCTTTTAGATTTCTTTGATTTCACTACATTATTTTCTTTACTTCCACTCTCTCCTTCCTCTTCTCCTTCTATATCAGAACATGATTCCATTGCATGATCATGAGACGAAGCATTTAAAACACCATTGTCTCCATTTTCCTTATCCTTGCCTCTTTTCTTTTTTCCTGTATTGACGACTTTATTTTTCTTATTTTTATGTGCCTCTTTGTTTTTCATTAATATATCTCTATATCCACTAGAACTAGCTTCATTTTGTGTAAAATTAATACTTTCCGCCACCTCGTTATCTCTCACATCCGATATTACTTGGTCAACTTCTTGATATTCTTCTTCTTGCATATTTCTATTTCCATGATTCTCAGCCAAATACATTCCTAAAGCCTTCCTGTATGTAATATTTTCAGATGACATAATCTGTCTTATTTCTTTTTCTTTTTTAAAGATGGGACACACCTTATTCATAGAAATGTGCGCACCTTTACAGTTAACACACTTATATTGAATCGTCTCACAATTAGTGTGAGGCCCGCCACATTTAGGACATACATGTCTTTTAATAACACATTGTTTTCTTATATGTCCATATTTCCAACAGATTGAACATTGGGTCACAGGAAAAGTATATTTTTCTACATTTACCTTACAGCCATATATAGCAACTCTGTGTGGTATTATGGACCCTTTGAAACAGATGCGTACTGTCTCACAATCTTCCCATGTTCCTTCTTGTGTTAGACGTTTCATCCTTTTAACTGACATAATTTCAACTTCTGATGTAAAAATTTCAAACAATTCCTCTTCTTTCATATCTAAATCAATGTCTTTAACAATTCCATATGAAAAATTTATTTCCTGTGCATACTGACATCTGTAACCTAAATCCTGAAGTTTTTGGCTAGTGATTAATTTCTCGGCATCTTCTCTTTTTTCGAAACTAATACGTACTCTGTAAGGATTTTTATATGTAATCTTTTTAACTCCTTGAATTAGTTCTGCTCTCAAAAGCTTAGCTAATCCAATTTGTTTTGGTAAAATCTCCTTAGATGAAATGTACAATTCAATGCTATTGTTCCCTAAAGACATATTTTCATTGTGTATCGCAGAAGTACCACCACTATTTCTTAAAGAACCACGCCATCTTTTAGACTTTCTACGAACTTCTGTAAACTCTGCATCATCAATACTTCCTTCACTCTCTGGTCTTACTCTTTTCTCCGCTAAGTTGATGGATACTTGATTTTCAACATGTATACTATTTCCACTCTGAATACTTTCTTCTCCCATTTCTTTCTCCATCATGATTTCACTTTCTATTACATTTTCACTATTTAAACTCTGTATATTTAAGTCCTCCGCTTCCTTACTCATTTAACTTAATTTTCAAAATTGAGGGTAGTTTTAAAAAAAACAACATCAAAACAATTACGTTCCAACGCAATAACACCGTCCGCACGCTACGAAGCGTCGCGCGCAACTGTAGGCAGTGTATCAAATTACATTAAAATAATGTTTTAATTTTTTTTTTATTTAAACCAAGTTGGAAATAAGAAATAGCTGTTTTTGCCACTAAGGATATTTAAAAAAAACATTTTTCAATGGCACTTTAATTAAGATACATATCTTCGACTGGGACAGCTTTTACGAACTGCTTGATACTATTGATGATAACATCGATCACTGCTCTTATGGCTGGTCCACCGATTTCTGTGACAATCGCATTTCCATTCTGTGAAATCATCTGCTTGGCTGCTTGGGCTGAAATTATAAAATTTCAAATTTTGTCAATTATTAATATTATCATCATCGTCATCATCATCATCATCATCACCACAACCAACATCATTATCATCATCATCATCATCATCAACATTATCATCATTATTATCATCATCAATCACTACTATAACAGTGATCATCATCATCGTACAGCATTATCTAAAAGGGGTTGTGAAGAGGTTGAATCATAGAGAAGCTATCAGTTTATCTCAAATACCTGTCGCAAAATTAGTACCGGCTATTCAGCTTACCCTTTATTACCAACGTATCAATTTTCTAATTACCAGTAATAATATTATTTATTCTTATTTGTTACCTAGTAATTCATTTCCATCGAAGAGGTTTTCGAACACCACATCGCTTTTGCCTTTGGTATAGTACTTGTGACTTTTGTATGACACAGACCAGTGTTTTTTGCCATCCTCTCCTGTCACTTCCTTCAGATTTAAGTTAAGGTGTACTTCCAATCCAGCTAGAATGACATAAAAAATAAATTATTTTTTAATTGATAAATTTGATTGTTTTAATAATTCAAAGAGACACAAAATTGTATGTCGTTAGAAAAAATGTAAATAGTAAAATTACTGTTAGTTGTGCGAGTTACAGTGCCGAAGTATGTACGAAGTACTTAAAAACACTCTCTTTACCAAAGGCAATACCGGACACGACTGGCAAAACATCAGGCTCGGGACTTACTATCCCATCCCATAAAGTAGGTCGGTCCTATACTTTGTATGTGCCCCTCCCACAAAATAGGTCCTCTACTATGTATATGAACATCCCACAAAGTAGGTCCTCTATTTTGTACATGTCCATCCCATAAAGTAAGTCCTCTAATTTGTACATGCCCATCCTACAAAGTAGGTCCTCTATTTTGTACATATCCATCCCACAAAGTAGGTCCTTTACTTTGTACATGCCTATCCCACGCACTCTTTCTTATCAGATAACCAAGTGATCAGCCTAAATTATCCGAACCAGACACGAAAACAGTACTTTTTTTTATTTCCAAACGGGAATCAAAGCCAGGCTCTGTGTCGAATGCCAAGCTCTAGCTACTGGACCATTTTGTATTCATCTATATCTAGGGATACTATACGCAATAAAGCAATTCATAATTTAGCCTTACATGACTCATTCGCTTTATTACCTGCATAGGTAAACTAGACTTCGCTGAGCTAAGACTTTTCATGTATCACCAACACTACATTAATTTCCTTTATTACTTTATTTTCCTTATTTTATCTCCTTTACAAGGTGAAGTTTGTTACACCTAGCTTTACAACAAAACTATATAATATTTAAAAATTACTCTGTCTAGCCGAAATTTGGGCACTTTTTCTGAAGAATTACATTGAATGTTATACGTAAGCATCCAAGATTGGGTTTCCTAGCATTGCCTTCATTTTGTTACAAATGTCATTCAGCGGTAAACTACGTATTTAATAAAGGAAACAATACTAATTACCGTCTGCTAGAAAACTGTGTGTTTCTATACAGAATGTAATTAAATAATGTAAGTATTATTTTAATTATGTCAGTTATTTTAATTAAGTCAGTTACTATAACTTTAGGATATGATTAAACTACCTATTCTCATACTGATGTTTTACGCTCGCTATAATATTATTATTGTTAAGAGTAGAGTTCTAAATCTGGAACCCGATCCAAAGAAACTTATTTTTTACTACCAAGTTAATTTATGAAAAAGAGTATGATATAAGTACACATTTTAACATTAAACAACCTCTATAGTTATCCTCAATATATACATCAACCTCTATATATTGCGAGAATGGAGCAAATGGAGGATTTTAAAATTTGATACACTTATTGTTTTTATAGTGAAGATTAATGCTCATAGTATTTTAAAAAAATGCTCAGTAATATTATATTATAAAAAATTAATTAGTATTTATTTAAATACCTAGTCTTTTGTCTCTGTTTAGTTTATATTATAGAAGATAATAATTTACTTTAAGCAGTTTTTAATTTTTTTTAATTTGCAAGTACTTTTTGTAATTGAAGTATTAAAAAAATAAAGAGGTTGTATATTATGTAACAGTGATAAAAATAAAAACAACTTAAACCAACGCACACACACTGTCATGGGTTGTATGATTACAGTAGGTTTAACACAATGGCCATTTTATATATTCTATTAACAACATTTATATTCTGTATACATCTAATAACGTATCTAAGGCCCGTATTAATAAAGAAGTCTCAAACCCAACCGCACTTGAGAACCTATTTGACAGATAAAACAATGTTTCGTTTCACTTTTACAAGTGAACAACTTGATTAATATAGTACTTTAATTTCTTTTTATACCGTAATATTCATATTTTAGATTACAGAAAAACATTAAGATAAGTAGGTATAATCTTTATTTTTATAATATTTATTTTTACGTATTATTAAAACACGAAAAATATAAAGTATGAAATATAAGTAAAGTTCTTCATTTCCAAAAGTGGTACGGAACGTTTTTTTTTATTTGTTAAATAGGTTCTCAAGTGAGGTTGGGTTTGAGACTTCTTTATTAATACGGGCGTAAGAGGCAAAATATCGCCTCCGTGGTCTAGTGGTTCAGAGCTTCGCTCTCGGTCGTGGGTTTGATTCCCGCGTTGGAACAACAAAAAATGTTGTTTTCAAGTTTGGTTAGAACAATGCAGGCTGATTACCTGATTATCTGACAAGAAAGATGATCCATGCGTCGGGTGGGCATGTAAAAGTCGGTCTTGCGCCTGTTCTCTCGCCAGTCGTGTCGGTTAACCGTCCCGCTGGGTTAAAAGAGTAAAAGGAAGAGAGAGTGTCTTTGTATATTGCGCACACATTTAGGCACTATTAAATAATTCCTGCGTAGCTAGCCTGGTTTCAATGAAATCAGCTACCGACACCGAAATTGGTGAGGGGAGCTATTATTATATTATTATCTATACTAAAATTATAAAGTGGAAGAGTTTGTTTATTTGTTTGTTTAAACGCGCTAATCTCAGGAACTACTGGTCCGATTTAAAAAAATATTTTTTGTTGGATAGTCCATATTATTATATAGGTATAGAGAAAGGCTTAAGGCTACATAACATTACGCTGCGACCAATAGGAGCGAAGCATCAGTGAGAAATGTTGCAAAAACGGGGAAAATTATTTACATTTGGGGACTTTCGTTGCGTGCGCTGCATAAACAATTTAAGTTACTCAAAAACCACGCGAAAAAAGTGCGCGGGCACAGCTAGTTATTTTAATTAAGGTTCAAATGTAAAATATGAATGATGGTCGAAATTCTTAAGGAGCTATGTATCTTACCCAGTTTTGTGTCCAATTTTCCCTTGCCAAGGATGGGCAGGAACAGCAGGCTGCCGGACAACTCGTACTGGCTCTGCAGCTCACAGAACACCGTGTAGACGATCGACATCGTGGACTTGTTCTCGTTGATCCTGGAAGTATCGAATGTTAATTTATAGAGTACCGTAGTAAAAATAAAATAAAAAAATATCTTTATTTAACACATAAAGGGACAAAACACAGCCAGAGGTTAGCAAAAAAAAAGTAACTTACACATATAACAATACATATTAGGAAAAAAATATATATAAGTAATAAAACTAGTTCGTATTCCGGAACAAGGAGTAGTGGGAATATAACGGAACGTGTAAAAAGAACAGTCACTATAACTTTAGGAAAAAAATCTTTTGCTTCTTCGTTATTCTTGCGACAAAAAAATAAAAAATTTGTTTAAATTAAAAAAAAAAATACATGTCCAAAATGAGGAAAGGTAGTATAATCGTATCTCAAATTTATAGTGACTGTTCTTTTTAACACTGTACGGTTTCGCGGACATTGTTATAATTTAAAAACTACGCTCGCACCTAGACTTTAGGGGAGGCTGTGGATTAGCAAAACGACGAGTATTGATAGTATAATATGCTAAGTCCACCCTGTTTTTTTTAAGTTAAACCATTTTTCTCTTCTTATAATATTTTGTTATTAAAGCGGTGTAAAAATATTTAAGACAAAATTTGTAAAAACTAAAACGACTATGGACTAGACTATTACTAGGCTATACACTAATATTAGTGTATTTACGGAGTGATTTGTGTATCATATAGCAATCAATGTGGTGTGAAGAGAATGACGCGTAGATCATATAATAATAAAGACCACAAGGAGTGCATCTTACTATGCTGGGGCTTGAAGGTTCCTAGTCATACATACGAACACACAGGTCGTTGACCTTACTAGGATCGAATACTCATCTGTTTTATGAGTTTTATGAAAATCTTTAATTGCGATTATGGTAAATAATAATTTATATGAGGTGCCAAGACAAAAAATGCTCTACGCGTTCTTCTCTTCACACTATATTCGGCTTTATATATCCACCGTGAATCACACTGTATAATATGTTTTCGAACTTTATAAGCGATGAATAGCGATGGCATCCGCAGAGCTTTTATCACTTACGAAGTTCGAAAATAAAATGTATAGAATTTGACACAAGGTTCGCTAAATAACATACGAATTCACTCGTCATTTCCATACATTTTTTTTCAAAATTCGTAAATAATTGTATTCATTGCACCTTGAATCAGGGTCCTGATATTAGTTGGTTTCAGCGGTCTGAATTGATACCAGTAATGGCCTAGTCATGTGATGCGATTGGCCTCCTTTTCCTTAGCCTTTCAGTTTTGCAATATCTCATGCTAATTTCAGTAATTATTAATGCATGTTTCCATCATAATGAATATTTTTCTACGAGTTTCATTTCTTAATGTTTTAATCGTATTATATTGTTAGTTATGTAACAAACTATCTTTAACCGTAACCGAATCCGATAGAATAGTTCCGGATTGTATCGGATAGGGGCGGAGCCTAATCGAGACATGTTATACCCTGTGTTCCAGGAGCTGATAGTAAACGAAAATAACGTTTTTTTCGTTCAGATTCGCGTTTCTTTAGCACTTTAAAGAATCAATATGATCGTTTTGAACTGTTCTTACTCGTGTTCCACAAGCAGGTGTCAGCTGTCAAAAACTGTTCAAAACGCTCAGAATGATCCCATCTTGTTTTTGACGTTTACTTAGATTTCACTGATCTCGATGTTATTTTTAAGTTATGGATCGAGCAAATTTATTATAGATTCTTTTATAATGTAGTTATTATTGTTAATTTAAAATATAAATAGAATTTATGAGATAAAAAGGAAATGTTAAATTTTGACATCTGTCAGTCGTTCCACTAGCAGTAAAGTTTGTTGAAACGTTCAGATCGAAAATTTCAATAATGGGCTAAAGAAACGACTGTGTGCGTTATGAATGATCTGAGCGTTCAGTGTAAAAAGAGCGCTTAAAGGAACACGCCCATAATAAGTTGTTTTGATGGGCCGGCCGCTGCCTTGGGCAATGTTTGTTCTCTTCTGTTATCGTCATAAAATTTTCCTAAACAACTGA
Source organism: Celastrina argiolus (assembly GCA_905187575.2). Taxonomy (NCBI): domain Eukaryota; kingdom Metazoa; phylum Arthropoda; class Insecta; order Lepidoptera; family Lycaenidae; genus Celastrina; species Celastrina argiolus. The sequence goes on from LR994589.1 coordinate 13,388,883, forward strand.
CCAATTTTAAAATCGCAAATAGTTTGATAAATTTAAACAAATGTGTGTCGATTGAATTGGTACTAAATGCGTATTAAGTCGTATGTTTTACTTTTAAAATTCTTTAAAAATGTTCCGTAACTGAAATTATCCGAAACTATCGGATAATCTGAAATAATTTCAATTCCGTATCCGGTATAATAATAATTCTGAATCCGAAATTTCATATGGAATTTTTTTCAACATATAAAATTCAATTTCCATAATTTATGATTATGATAAGTATGGAATATTTTTCAACATAACAACGTCAAATTTATAACTAGTTACCGTTTTAACCCTGATGGAAAGTATGGAATTTTTTTCAACATATAAAATTCAATTTCCATAATTTATGATTATGATAAGTATGGAATATTTTTCAACATAACAACGTCAAATTTATAACTAGTTACCGTTTTAACCAACTCCTAACTTAAAAAGTTAGAAGTTAAAGATATCCTGTGGGTAGATTTTGATTCGATGAAAACTAGCCTGTGTGCTTCCCGTGCGAGCATCCCGTTAACTCTATCATTTCATTCAAATCGGTTCATTAGTTTCAAACAAAAAAATCAACCCGACCTCAGCGAATTCAAAAGGGAGGGAAGGGGATTCAAAGAATAATGAAGTACGATTTTCGCACTATGTATGTTGTTTGCATCTTAGATTGTTCCATTATAGCGTCTAAATTAATAAATAGGGTGTCAAAATCTTAACGGTACCGCGAACAACAGAGGCTATTTAATTTTATATTGTAGTGTTGGTAAAATGTTTAGCAATATGACTTGTATAGTATGTCCCAGATCATTTTAATCTTAACGTAAACAAACCCGTCTATGACACAACCATAGTCAGTGATGTCAATTGGCCAATATTAATACAATGATTATTGTTTGCTGTATGAATCCACATACTATAGACTTTATTCTACATTCGGCAGTGTCGAAATAGCGTATTTTTATAGTGAACGTTTTTCATTTGATGTTTAAACATATTAATTATTTTTTAATTGATATAAAATGTATAGAATAATGAAGAATGATCCTTAAATATTCTGGTGAGTGTTGATAGGTGTGCACAATATGTTTATTGCGATGTTTTTGGTGTGTTTACGAATTCAGGGCCCTGATTACGGTTACGTACGGCCCTGAATTCATCACAGAAGTTATTCTGTGGCTTTCCCGACCGTTGACATCAACTGTCATTGTGACGTTCAATATTTTTTAAAACACGATTTAAAAAGTTAAAACGTCAAAATTATGACATATTAACTTTTTAAATCGTGTTTTAAAAAGATTTAACGTCACAATGACAGTTGATGTCGACGGTCGGGAAAGCCACAGAAGTTACGTAATCAGGGCCGTGGTATTTTGGCGCACATTTGATGTCGCCTCATGGCGCCATTGCGCGGTATAAAAACGGACGTGCTAGGCGGCGAGCGAACTTTTGCGGGCTCGGCACTTGATTAGAAAATGTCACTGCCAGTTTGACTTAGTTAAATCTAAAGACTTAAACAATTCACGTTGATATATATATCTAAAGTAAATCTCTTTTTTTATGATTATTCTCATGTTAAATCATTTTTTAATGTAAAGTTCCTTCACTCTAAATCTCTGGTTTATTAATTACTAGTCGTTTACAGGACTATACTTACTTAATGGATTTGATTTTCGTATCCTTTAATCCCGTCATGTTGGTGTCATTCATCAGGAACTTCAGGACGCCAGTGGAAGCGTCTATGAACTTGATGTACACCGGGTCTAAAGGACTCACTTGGAGCTCCGGGATCCCCAGTGCGAAGGTCGGGATCAGTTTGTTGGCTTCGTCCGTTATGCAGTTGGAGTCGCTTAGTCTACATTTTGAAAATAGTTCTGGAACAAATTGGTTACAGTTACATACAAGTAGCCTTTTTAATTACTGACACGGTTAGACCCATATTCGTAATACCCTTTTTAACCAAGGAGGAAAAACAGGGGTGTTATAAGTTGGACGTGACGGTGTGTCTGTCATATCGTAGCTCCCAAACGGATGAACCATCTAGTTTTTTTTTAATGATCGGGAGTGTTCTTAGTAATAAATCTTCGTCATCAGTTCGTTCACTGATTATGAATGAAAATAAAAAAAAAGTAACAAAGTCAGGAGTTAAATGTTTAATTTTGTTTATTTATGAATTTAATAATAATATAAAAAAATGTATAGTGTTCGAAGACCTCCATTGCGCAGTGGTTAAGTGCGTTGGTGCTTGAGGGATGTCACGGGTTCGACTCCTGCCGAAGGAACAAAAAAAAATTTTATGTGTTCCTGGGTCATAAATGTGTATTAAATTTGTATATTAATATAATTCAAATCTTATTTATGTTTATAGTATAAAACTTTTATGCATATTTCCGTTGTCTGGTACCTGTAACACAAGTTCTTCGGATACTTATTCCCAACCAGTGAAATTATAATAATAATCTCCGATGGAGATGGATAATTGCAGACAGGCATGCTAAGCAGACCAACGCCACACCATATCCAATCAGTTAAAAAAGCTGGTGATGTCAGCGCAGAGGACGCTGCTAAGGTTCTAGAATAGGTTTCTCTTTCATCTAAAGAAGCTGCATTAATCATCAGACAAGATGTGTGACAAGGAAAAAATATATAAGCAAACGAAGACAGATCGCATGATGATAAGTAATTACTTTTATCTATGGACACTTGCATCACACAATATAAGATAAGTTAAAATTTAAAAAATGTTAGTCCTAAACTACAATAGTAGTTTATAAGTAACAATTGTAATTTGTGAGTTCAAAGTCACACTTGTAATTTGTGAGTCCTGAGTCACACTTGTAATTGAAAGTTCTGTGTAATCCTAATTGTTATATAGCCCAGGCGACTTTAAAGACATGGTATGAAAGGTTAGATCATTTGAATTATGAAGAAATTAAAAATATGCATAAAATGGCGCTATACCTGGGATGTTGATTGAAAGTTAAGAGTTTCTATGTGAGGCGTGCCGATACGGTAAGCTGAGCTGAGAGGTTGTAATTTGTAAGTCCTGATTTTTAATTATTGTAATTCGTAAATCCTGATCTATTTTACCATTTACTTACCATTATATTTATGTCAAATTATAAAATAATTTTGAATAGTTTATAATTCGTAAAAAAATCGACTTCTTAAAAGTAGAATGTTGGGCAAGGTCTCGTTAAAACCCGAAGCGGCTTATTATTAATAAATTATTTTTGTATTAAGTGAAGTGGTGATAGAAGGATAATAAGATTTTTTTTAATAAATGATACTAAATGTTTGCATTAACTGTTAAAAAAATACTATCGTTGAAACATTTTGCTATTTACAAAAGATGTTAAACAAATCGCTGAAAAAATGTAATTAAAACATAAGTTAAAAGAAACTTTCAAAATTATATTTACGTTTTTTGACACAATTATTTTATCAAAACAAAAAAAAAATACGTACCTGCATTGACATTGAACAGCAGTAAGTTAACAAAAACAATAAGCACTTTCGCAAAACCCATCTTCAAATGAACCGCCCACTGACACTAAGATACAACATAGATATGCAGTAATTCGCTTTATGTATGTCTTATAAATGTCCTATAGTACTAGCGTGCAAAAAATATACCGGTTTTAATCAAGGTAAAAAATGTTTTAACAATTCACAATTATCAGATATCAAAAGTGCAGATTCATCGACCTGTCAGTTTATTAACTTACAACAAAAAACACTTTACAAATAAAATCATGGTCAGAACTTAGAAGCTATTTGACGACCTTTGTAGCGCAGTGGTTGCGTTTGTGCCCAAGCCGGAGGTCGCGGGTTCGAATCCCGCCAAAGTAGCAAAAAGTATTATGTGTTCCTGGGTCATGGATGTGTATAATATAATAAAAATCTTAATTATATGTATAGTACATTCAGTACCTGTAACACAAGTTCTTCGGATACTTAGCTCGGGACTACTGGGCCCTAATTCTCAGGCCTCGAACTTAGTTTTTATTATCGGTCTGTCCCGCTCATGCAAATGAGATTTAGCGCGCGTGCAAGCGGGATATACTAATATCCGAACATTTTTCCACTGCCCGAGAATCGTGCTCCTGGTGTGAAGCGTCATTATAGATATAGACTCTATAGTAATATATTACATTGTTATTAGCACTCAGTTGGTGGGAACAAAGTATAGTATTCTGTAGCTTTACATATTTCGAAATAAGTATTTTATACTTCCTTTGTTATTTCACGACAGTGATTAAAAGTTATTATTCTTTATGTATTATACTATTTCACTTTCTTAACGCATATTAAATCAAGTTCCCTGTATAATACTGATTCGCATGGGATTCTTCTTATGTCACGTGCAAGACGTTGTCAAAAATCTAGAGATAGCATGAGATACCAATTTTACGTCAATATTGAAAAAGTGCTATTTTGACTTAGTGCAGTGTTGTTCTAGGAGTGCGATATGTATATGGGTCATTGAGGATTATTAAATATGTAGGTATACAATACTAGGTGACGCGTGCCCAAACAAAGTGTTGACCATTTTTTACCGTTTAAACCTTCCCTGGATTTCCACGAATAATTCTAGACTAAAAATAGCCGAATCGGCTTAGCCGTTCTCTAGTTTTAGCAAGACTAACGAACAACAATTAATTTTTATATATAAGATAATCAAAATCTTAACTATGTTTCCATTGTCTTGTCCCCGCATCTTCGGATACTTATCACAGGGCTACATCGACGTGGTGTGAAGCTATATAATTTATTATTTATCTTAGCCATGGTGAACAAAAAGTACTTAAAATAATATGGTCTGATAGTGATCTCGACATTCAAGTCAGTTTTTGGGTAACAAAAACATAAAGTACTTTACGGACCTCTTGTTTTGCATACGACGGCAATTAAATATTGTAATATACTGTGTTCTTTAATTGTTAGGTTAAATGGCTTGTATTATTCCTTCAATATTTAGAAAAAAATCATTATTAATAATTCTGTAAAGATTCTACTTGTGCTAAGTTTGTGTTTAAATTGTTGATTATAATAACAATAATTGCTTTCCTCACCGATTTCGGTGACGGTAGCCGATTTTCATTGAAAGCAGGAGTATTTTTGTAGTGCCCAAGTGTGTGTGCAATACACAAGAATACTTTCTCTTCCTTTTACTCTCATATCCCAGTGGGACCGTAAACCAACACGACTGGTGAGAGATCAGGCGAAGGACCGACTTTTTACATTCCCATCCGACGCATGGATCATCTTTCTTCAGAAAACAACATTATTTGTTGTTCCAACGCGGGAATCGAACCCATGACCTCGGGGTCGAGAACGAAGCACTGAACCACTCGACCACGGAGGCGGTTGAATTGTTTAAAAATTTTATAAAATAAAAACAGTCAAAATAAAATTCAAATAAGACTAAAGGAAAAACAGTATAAATATTTAATCTCCGACTTGTCAAGCAATGAGCGAACAGATGACTAAGAAAGAACACTCTCGATCATATTTTCAGCTTAAAAAAAAACTATAATAAAATCGGTTTATCATTTGGTTACGTTAGCTATGCCTTCTGAGGCACAGACATACTCACCTTACGGGGTATTTGTTAGTACTCACATGTTAGTATACAGTAGAAATGTATGTAATAATTATGTTTATTAACACAATGAAATATATGTAATAATTATTTGTATTAACACATAATTATTACATTCTTTTTATTTGAAAGGTATATCAGTTACGTGTTCTTAGCTATGTTTGGTGGAAATCGGTTCAGGTCTCCAATGTCTTGACCTCTCGCTCTCGAGTGTGGTTTGCTGCATGCTCGAGAGTGATGAGGCCTGGCAGGCGGTGGTCTCCTTTTGCGAATTCGTCATGTCGCAGAAGGAGGCCTCGGAGCGGGACAGAGAGACTGATCCTCTCTCTCTTCCGCTTCGCCGGCGCAGGACGGGGGTGCGGAGGCGTCGTATTGCGGCCCTCCCATCTCACGTCTAGAATGGGGCTCCGGGTAGAGGGATGGGTGACCTCCCCGACTTTGTCAGTCTCGGCGCCGAGGAGAGCGCTTCAGTTTGCCGGAGCGCTCTCTTAATTTGATGGAAGTCCGGTCCCTATAGAGGTGAACCGGCCGGTCGAGGGAGGAGTGGCCTGTGTTTAGACAGATCCAGGCACTTCACCCAACATAACGGCTGATGGCAATCCGCAAGTGGTTTTAGTGGGTAAACCGGCCGTAGCGAGCCGGGAGTCCCACATACCCCTCGGGGACCCTCCCGGGGGGATGCGTAATGCATTTCCCTTGCGATATCAAAAAAAAAAAAAAGGTCTCCAATGTCTTCAGGTTGTTTGTTAGGTGTGATAGTAATGTTACACGCTAGGTCGGAGGTTTTTTTTATATTTTTAATTTACTTTATTATAAACTGCAAATATATCTATGTATATGAAAATGAAATCATGCAATACATAGGACTAATATGGCTCTGATGAGCAGTGATGCAGTGATGCAGTTTATAATAAAGTAAAATAAAAATAAAAATTGTGTGATTACAATGCTATCAATAGCTTTCGATACATTTACTTGTTCTGTCGTCTCTTCTAAGAAGAACCTTAAACACATTCTAGGTTAGACTATTTAGTTAATAATATATTAAACAATTTTTAAATTTAATTTTTTATACTATGTTAAGTAGTAAGGTTACTCAACTTTAATATTATGTATATGCTGTGTTGACGTCCTAGAGAGATATATTTGCTAGATAAATTGAAGTCATGAATCGATGAAGTTATGTCGCAAAAAAAATTACCGAGAAAATTCAGTTTATACAGTCACATTTTTGAATATTCAATGTATAAATCACATTGATACTAAAGACTGGTCTTTAGATTAATGTACTTAATACTTTACGACGTATTCTGAAATGTTTAAGTGACAGTTTAAACTCAATTTTCTCAAAATCATAATTTTGCTGCATATCACCTTCATCCATTCATGTCTTCAATTATTATAGAACATAAGAAGCTTACAGTTATTGTAATTTGTATTCTGTTTTGTGAACCAAATAAAAATAAAAATATATATTTTTGTTGTAGCTTTGTGCGCGTTGATGTCTAATTCCTTCGAGTTTTAGTGAATCTTTTTTTCTTTTTTTAATATGTAACAATTAAAGTTCATATGTTTTTGAAGCTTCCACAATCGTTAGTTGGTATTAAATACTAATAATCACTGTTATTTAACAGAATGTGTGCAATCTTAATGCGATAGAAATATTGATAAAATAATGATAAAATACTCTACCACGAAAATTATATTATATTTATAGCCTTTTTTACCCGGATCGAAGTTTAGGCTCAAACGGTGGAACAAATATTATGTATATATAAGCCAATAAGCCTAATTTTCTGGTTGACGACAAATTAAACCATGTGTTGCTCTGTAAAGTAAAGTTTTTATTTTAATTCACATACAAAACACTTATTACAATATCACAAAGTTTTAAACATTACCTGTAAAGTAAAGAAACGACATTTAAAGTTAATTTGTCGATCTTTCTTTATTTAACCAACAAATATAAATTTTCTAATATTTCTATCACAAAATATCGGCCATTACAAGTTACAAATAATGTAATGACGCCACCTATTCACAAAATGAGAACCCCACAAAATGACATTTGTAAAGAGCGCCATATTTCAAACATAAAGGAATTCCTTTACATCTCCCCCCTTAGGATCAAAAATCTTTAGAGATTTTTGATCCTAAGGGGGGAGATAACGTTGTTCCACCGTTTGAAAACAGCAAAAATAATTACACGCCGTAGTCAGTGGAAATAGTATGACTTCCACGCGCCAAATTATGTATCTTTAATGTCAGGTAGAAGTGCCTAATACTTTTGATGATCGGTCAGTGAGCCAGTGAGAGAGTCAGTGACAAAATTGAGGAACTATGGCGAGACTATATCTGCTAGAAGTGCTTAATACTTTTGATTCGGCTAGCAAGTGAGTAAATGATTCAATGACAAAATTGAGGAACAATTGGCAAGTTATAATTCTCAAACTACCGTTTTAAAATGAACGAAATTTTAAATACACCGTGTTTATACCATGCCTTCTTAGTTATTAAAATACAGGCTTAACCCCTATAACTTCGTTGTATAATAAAAATCCCATCCAAAACATAACTTGTAAAGATTGCCAAGTCTCGCTACTTAGTTCTTTTGCCGTAAAAAGTTGTGAGATCCATGTGATGCCAAGCCGGGGTAAGTTGGTCGGTCTAACAACATCTTATAGTGATCATATAAATATTATTATTATTAAAACTTTTTCATGTTTTACATAAATAAGAAGGCTTGGCAATCGCATGAATACACAAAGTAGGTAATAATCTATCTCACAAGTGTTATATATTAATTCAGATTGTTTAGTGTGATTGCCAAGTTATAGGGAGATTGAAAATGGCCTGAACTGCTTCGAGAAAAGGATGGTACGGCCGTGCTCAACTTGGCGGGTGCACTACCATGCCCCCCGATCCACAAAGTTATAGTGGATCGAAAATAGCCTAAACGGTTTCTAGCGAAGGATGGTACGACTTGGCGAATTATAACAATTGTTATTATTTACTTTAATATTTCGGCCCAGTTTCTTATCTACCGATGTTTAACAAGTTTTATAAAAATGTAACGATATTCATTAAATTTTATGCAAAAGTCATTGGCGTCATCAGGACTCGTAAACAAGTTTCGTAAACAAGGAGTTTACAAGCTGACAATAATTAAATGTTACCTAACATTCGCGTGTCTAGTAATATCTAAGTATTTATCACATCAAATGCTTCGTAATTTATGTATCATTAGTATAATATACCTAGTCCTGCCATAAATACGGGTACAAAGAAAAATATTTTTTTTTCTATTGCAAATAAAATTTATTTCTTTTACAGTTTGTTAGTTTTATTCATAAATAAAAAGGTATTTAAAATAAGAAGTTTATTCAAAGTGGCCGACGTTGGATGCAATACAGTCTTTTAAACGTTGAGGCCAGATATCAATAGAAGCACGCACTCTTTCCATGGGAAAATTCCTCACTGCCAATCGTATGGATTGCTTCAGGGACTCCAAATCGTCATGGCGTTTAGAGCAAGACATACTCTCTAAAAGTGACCACAAATCATTTCAATAAAATTTTGCGAACATACTAATAAATTAGACGCTAAGCCTGGCCTGCCGACTAGAGTGAATGGTTTGAGTAACTCGGAGGACATCGCAAATTTGTTCATAGAACACTTTAAAGTGCGTTCTCCGCTTGACTCCGACCAGGGCCTACCTGTTCGGCCTGCTGTGCCGATAGATGAGCCCTTGCTTCTGTTTACTTCTAGTGAGGTCAGAAATGTAATTAAGCGCATGAGCCGGGGCAAATCTCCCGGTCACGACGGGCTCAGTATTGAGCACCTAAAATATGCGGGTGTAAATTTACCGACAGTCTTAGATAGTCTATGTTTTTCAATATGTGCATTAAACACTCACATCTGCGAACGGATCTCATGAAAACAGTTGTGGTTCCCATTGTCAAAAACAGAGGAGGTCGGATAGAGGTAACTACCGTCCCATCTCCCTCGCTGCTCTGGCGGCCAAAGTATTCGACAGTTTGCTTGATTCTTGTTTACAAAAGTATATTAAACTGCATGATGCGCAGTTTGGATTTAAACCCAGGCTATCAACTGAAAGCGCAATAGTAAGCCTCAAGCACACTGTCCAATATTATACGACCCGTAGGTATACGCATTTTTTCTAGATTTATCCAAGGCATTTGACTTAGTTTCGTATGAAGTGCTTTGGAGGAAGATGGAGAACATGGGTACCGACGGAGGTTATAAATATTTTCTGCTGTTGGTACGCTAAACAAACGAACAATGTTAAATGGGGTAACAAACTCTCCAAGTCGTATGGGTTAGAGTGCGGTGTGAGACAGGGGGGGTTATCATCACCAAAGCTGTTTAACTTGTACGTCAATGATCTCATAGTGGAGCTCAGCAATATGCGTGTGGGATGCAAGGTTGGTGGTGTTAAAGTTAACAACATAAGCTACGCGGATGACATGGTATTGCTGAGTCCCACTGAGAGTGGGATTGGGGAGATGTTAAATGTATGTGAAAAATACGCCGCATGGTCTGACATACAATGTCAAAAAAAGTGAATTCATGGTTTTTGAGGCCGGCCGTAAATGTCCAGAACTCACACCACCAATACGCCTTGGCGGATTGGAGCTGAACAGAGTCTACCAATTTAAGTACCTTGCACATATACTTACCGCCGACCTTAAAGACGATTTAGATATAGAACGGGAGCGGAGGGCGTTGGCAGTCCGTGGTAATATACTGGCCCGCAGATTCGCGCGTTGTACTGATGAAGTTAAGATTATGCTTTTTAAAACATTCTGCCAGAATCTGTACACGGGCGGCCTGTGGGTCTGTCATACCAAGGAATCGTTAAACACCCTTCGCATCCAATATAACAATATCTTCAGGATGATGTTGAAACTTCCCCGTTTCTGCAGTGCGTCGGAGATGTTTGCGCAGGCTAGAACGGATGGATTTCGGGCACTACTGCGCAAAAAAGTGGCATCACTGATAAACCGCGTGCGGGGGAGTGACAACAGCATCCTGAAGATTGTGGCAGATGATCCGTATGCACCTATATTAAAGAGCTACTTGCGGATAGTGAACGAATTTGAGAGCAGTGCCGCCTCTAGGCTACCACCGCCCGTAGTTCTAATTAGATGCATGTTATAATAAATAATTTTAAAATTTAATCTTTAAGTACTTTTTTATTATTTTACTAATCCTTAAATTTTGTCAAATATGTAATACTAACCCATGGACCATAGAAGTCTGAAATAAAGAAATTTGAATTTGTATTTGTGCGGATTAAGATCGGGACTAGACGATGGTCAATCTTCAGCTCGTATGAAGTCCGAAAAGTTCGTTTCTAACAAAGACTGCGTAGAGCGAGCTTTATGAGCTGGTGCCAAGTCTTGTTTGAAGGACCATGCTTGGTTATCGAACATAGGTTTGTTAAGGAGTTTCACCTTCTCAAAAGGTATCTTGATACACATGTGCCGACGTTTTGATACCTTTTTCAAAAAAGTATGGCTCATCACTCCTTCATAGCTAATACCCCACCAAACTTTCACTGACGTCGGATAGTGCCCACGTTGCACTCTCTCAATCAATTGGGAAGCTTCCTTAGAGCTTTGAGCATAAATACGGTCATTTTGCTTGTTAAAATGTTGTTCATTTGAAAAAAAATCTTATCAGTAAACAAAAATTTTCTATGACCTCCCATTGCATACCGCCTCAGTAATTGTTTTGATTTTAGCACCCTATTCTTTTTTAAATTATCAGTTAGAAAATGACAACCACCTTTTCCGTACGAACACAGCGTGGAAGGCCAGATCTTTTTCTGTCGGAGGAGTTAGGAGGTCTCATTGTACCTATTAATAGCCCAGTAGACAAAAATTTTGCTTATACCAAGCGTATGGAGAGTTTTAAAAATTGCATTGGGCTCCATACCTACTTTGTGTAACGCAATCACAGCGATTCTGTTCTCTTTATCACCCCACTCCATTTCAATATCGCAAAATAATAAACAATGTAATGTAAAAATGACAGATTCCAAATTCAAATCGAATATTTTATTTATTTTTAATTGTAACAGTATTTATGGCCAGACTAGGTATATTAAATCATTTAGTGTTATGTAACAAAATAAATTATAATACAAATTAGATTATTTTACAGAACTAAGAAGGCATGTTTATTTTAAATGTGTATTCAATATTCTGTGTACAATATATTAAAACTATGAAATTTTAGTATTAAATATTATGTTTTCGGAGCTTAGTATCCGTCACAATATTCTTTGAGAACTCAGCACGAGACCTGATGTAGGTGGTGAGAAAGTGTATAGACATTATAATTTTGTCATTAAACCACTCTTTATCGGAGCTACAGATATAATAATTAATATTTTACACAATAGTTGCACAAAAAACGTAAACGTTTGTATCAGAATAAAAAATAAGTAGCAAAAACTACGATAAAAAATTTATTTGACAGAAAAATACTTCAAAGGGATGTAGTCATAATAAACATACGTTTATCATGACTTGCAGATATAGTTTTTTTTTCAGATCCGGGTAGTATAAGGGTCAGGTTACACCGGCCGGCAGATACACTCACTATTGTGGTTCAATGCACATTTGCTTCATTTTTGCAACGACACTAGCGCCGAAATCAATGTAGTGGAAATTTATGGAACTATTAATAAAATTTGACGCCAAATTAGTTTTTCAGAATTTTAAAACTTTCAACTGCTCTCCTGTTTAATTTTGTTTTAGGCGGTTATGCTTTTATTGCCTTTTAACCGTTGACAAAGTTCAAGAGCAAAAATTTTAGCGATTTCTTTGCGTTTGCCATATATAAGGACGATATATAAGGAAGTACGTAATAGGCCTGATCTAATAATGCTGCGCTGTGTCGCGTCCCATTTTGATCTAACGCGTGACGCTAAGAGCCCTCAACCACAGAGATGCAGTTACGGTGCTGTCGCGATGCAATCGCGATTCAGTAACCCTCCCTTCATAATTTCTCCGCTGTCGTTCAACATAGTCACGCGTTTGTATCGGTAAAGTTGCACTTCTGTAGCGCGTTAGTAGCGCGTTGATATCTCTGCTGTAGCTCGTTGTAAATGAGACCGACGTGAGTTACTAGCGATACCTCCGTTTAAAAAGTCACAGTGGGTGAAGGCCCTAAGATATGCTATAGCTGGATGCTGTACAACTATTTAGCAATAGTATATATTAAATATTATCAAAATTCGATTATAACAGTTCATAATCGATGGAAATTTTTCAAATATCACGTTAGATTGATAGTAAGTAAATAAAAATAAAAATCATTGTTTTTTATTTTTTAATAAAATAATTTATCTATAAAATAAAATAAATCAATTCATAGTTATACATTTTTGTATTTTTTAATAAAAAAATAATGTAATAGTGTGAAGAGTGCTACCGAATAAATAGATCGTGAAAATTCGCACCTAGTCAAGGACGTGTCGCGGTTCATTATGCTTTTTCCTACTTTTGATTACTTTCTAGCGGCCACTATCCAGCAGCTGGCAAGTAGCCGAAACGCTGGAAAGATACGAGTAAATATCGCGTCACTATCAGTGAGTCTTTACAATGAATAATGAACAATATTCGCGTAAACATAATAAATCAGCAGTCAAAACTTCATCGTGCTTCATCTCATTACATCATCATCATTAACGTACATCATAAACATTAAAATGAAAAATCTTTTATTTCCAAATAGGTTAGAAACTAACACTTTTGGAATTGTCCTACATGATGACCTACCACTGGTTTAGGAACTAACCCTTTTAGTAAAAAGATGGGAAAATTTATCTTTTTAATCTTTGTAAGTACTAAGTAAATTACAATACGTAAGATATATTAGATATATATAAAATAAGATATATTAGAGTCGGAAAATGTTTGCCAGTAACTAGTTCTTGAATTCTGAAGAAAATATCTATCTATACTGGAAAAAAAATCTTACTTAATCTAGCTAATATTTTGTAAATATGTATATAAGATTAATTCAATTACAATAAAACTTCCATTTGTTTCTCTGTAAATAAAGTATGTAATTTTATTCATCGAGTAGGTTACACGATCATAATACAAACTTTACATAACTAAAATAACCTTACCTGTAAATAAAGAAACGACAATAAAAGTTTATTGTTATCATCTCTCGATTAACACATCTTAATAAACTATAACACTAAATCATAAGTAAATTATAATAAAATCAAATATCTTAAATAATAACAGCATGTCAGACGCGACATGTCACGGAAAGCGTGGAGTGCGCGCGCATATTAAAATTAAAGAAACCATTTTCTTTACAATATGTATAATCAATTTGTAGTATTGACTTTTTAAATAGTTTAATCAACACACACATACATGTATTACATACTACATGTACTAAACTTTATTGCCTCGCATTCATAAAATTAATAAAATCTAGTAGGATTATAAATGAAATTGTTTATGAGTAAGGATGTTTGCTTTTGTTTATGTTTTTAAAACTTTTATTCTACTTGCGCTGTTAGTATGTTAGTGTGGGACAAATCAAACTTAACTAGGACCACTTTCTGTCGTCAGTTTAGGTTACAATTTGGTTTAATAACGTAACTTCGGTGACAATACAATTATATGGTACCATGACGCTGGTCTTAAGATAGAATCGGAGGTTGGCCATAGGAACTCCTAAACTAAACAAGACAAAACAGTCGAGTTTGGACTTATTCTAATAGTCTTGACAAGCATTTAATAAAAATATTGTTTTTGAAACATATAAAAATTTTAAGACTTAATATTTGATACTAATGAATTTTGATAAAATGGTGTTATTAAAAATGTGCTCTAGATTAAAACAACAAAAAATACATATAAAATACATAATTATAATAGAATAACAGTGATTATTAGTATTCATCACCAATCATCTATTATTAAAGTTCAAATGTTTTAAAGTTAAATAGTTAATGGAATCAGGCGTTACTTTGCGGAAACATCCTGAGGATGCTCCGGGGTCGGAGCGAAACGCGCGTCGAGTTTTGCAACCTGCATGGTGGTGGGACTTTGCACGATCGTGTTAACATTATTGCTTGTGTGGTGGTGGTGTTTTCATGTTTTTTGCTTGCGAGTGTACGCATAAGCAGTGTGGGAGGAGGGAGGTGCATCAAACGCATGCCTATGCGTACACTCACTCATCTGCTTGCAGGTTGTGGTTATAATTGTTTCGCGGGATATTGCTAGATATAAAATATATTTAAATTGTATTTTAAAGTTAAGGCTGTGTTCCACTAACCAATGTTAAAGTTAACGCCATGTTAAATATGATGTTATCCCTCTCGTATTTCATGTCAATGAATTATATGGCATGGTATTTTAATATGGCGTTAACTTTAACATTGCATGGTGAAACACGCCCTAAAGCTTTAAAAACATTTGAAAGGAGAAAGCCCACTCTCCATAGTGTCTCAGGCCCAATGTGGACATCAAATAATCGCATTAAAAATGAGTGTTCTTAAATGTTAATAGTATTAGATATCTGAGAAAAAAACTTAAAATGCCGCCATTATTGTAGAAATATTTTTTTTTTTACTTTTTGTCTATTTTATTTTCAAGTCCTTTTCCGACTTTTCAATAATTTATAATAGTAAGATACTCGTATAATAAGATAGCCCTTGTTGTAGTGCAAGACTTTCAGTTATTGCTACCCAGCAATTGTGGCAAACAAGATTATCGCCTGACACCTAAAACATATTAACATTAGTGATAAATATTTTCAACCGTAAAAGATTTAACGATTAAACCATAATGAAAGAAATAATAGAAATATTTTATTATAATATTATGATTACCTGCTGCCGTGCAACCCACTGCTGTATGACACTTAATTCTTCGGGCTCTAAAATACGGTTCTCGGTAACATTATTACCACAACATATACAATGTTCTTCAGACATTTTGCACAATCAAATAGCGTAATCCTTTAATCCAGGGCTAAGTAATCGTAGAAGGAGAGAACAAAACTACTAAAACAATGCCAAAGTCGTACGTGAAAAGCCGAAACAAGTTCAGGGCGAGAAAGCCAGATTGCGGTGAAAAAAATCGAAAACAAAACAAAACGCATCTTTGAGCAACAAGCGAACGGTCGAGATCATTCGTTTGAAAAATGACATTTCAGTCATCAGTGTTGCCGCTTGTCACAAAAAAATGAAATGGATAAATCGATTACGTAAAAAATAATCGATATAATATGACTTTTTATTAATCTTTATCGTTTATAGTAACAAACTTAAACATTGGTTTTAAGATAAATGTTTTTTTTTGATTAATTCTTTACCGAATTACCAACAGTGACCCGTTATTTGTATTTTACATGAAATGAAATGATATTTATTTGGTAAAAATATGGTTTACAAGATGTTATAATTTTTTTTTAGGATCACACATTTTGTCGCAGCTAACGACGTCCAAATACATATTATTTATTACATTATTATTTTTAACTTGTATCAGTACTTAAATTATTATATTTTTTCTACAAACATTTTATAAATAATTGTTTATAATATTATGTTTTAAAATAATGAAATAAAATCACACAACAATTTGATTACTATACATCTATACATATAATAAATCTGTAGAGGAGTCGTGTCTGTACATTGAAGATATTTGAAAAAAAATATGATAGGGGACCTTTATTTACGCAATAGTACCCAAAACTATGATTTTTTAAATTTTTGTCTGTTTGTCTGTTTGTCTGTTTGTCTGTTTGTCTGTTTGTCTGTGGGTTTGTGCACGCTAATCTCAGAAACGGCTTATCCGATTAAGATGTACTTTTCACTAATATATTGCGGCAAGCTTCACTTAACATTTAGTTTTTGTTTTATGTAAATCGGTTCATAAATAAAAAAGTTATGACAATATTAAAAGATCATGTCGTTTTTGCTGGACGTTTGTAGGAAGCGCGCGCCGGGCCCGGGAGCCGTGCGCCGCAGCGCGCGCGTGCCGCTTCAAATTGTATTAGCAGCCAACGCACCGGGGCCGCGGGGGTGACTTTTATTTGTTAGATACTTTTAGGCTTGCTAGGTAGGAACAATCTAAGATTTTTTTTCTTGAGTTTATTACGAAAGTTATTTGTATAAAAATAGTTAGTACTTTTACTGTACAGTCCTTTGTGATAAGTAGGTACTGTATACATATTTGTTAGCGTAGGTTAGTAATAAGTAAATAAATAAAAACCGGCCAAGTGCGAGTTGGACTTGCGCACCGATAGCTCCATACAAACCTGATTAACATAGAATTTTGATTTGGTTACAGCTTGAATATATTAGAGACTAAGTATTTGTTATAAGTTTCAATTATACACATTCATGACAAACGGTACTAAGTTTAAAAAAATCAAAATATTTTTATTTTTACTATCTATATAATGTTACTAAAAACGTATGGTTTTAGACGTTGCTTGGTTTCAAATTTTATGATTTTGAGTTCACGGGAAGTAACCTTTAGGTTTTGATTCCCTTACGAGTGTCGAAAATGACGAAATTTAGCGACATACCTAAGCGACTGCTTTTGGTTGCAATGGCTAATACGTCTGATTTTTTCACTGCTTCAAGGAACAGTAGGTATCCTGAGTATTTTATATAATTTACCTACACGCGTTTCTGAGTAAAAGGGTCTTGACAGACAGACGGACATGGAAATTATCTTATAATATGTGTTTCGTTTTTTCCTTTTGAGGTACGGAATTTTAAAAACAGTTTTAAGATTTTCATAAATATATTGCTCTAAATTTCATAAATATATTGTTTTTTTCTATTTTATAATATATACATTAAAAAACATCTTGATAGTTACTAAACTGTGTTACAGGGGAAAACTGTCGATACAACTCGATTCCAATCGAGATACCTTTTGAAATTCTAGCCTTTTGCGGCCTGTCCTGGATATGTGTTAACAGATTATTATGGGTTTTTTTGCCAAATATCATAATATTGATAGAGTATTCTCATATACAAATCTATCTTACAAGCGATAGCGCGATGCAGAGCAGACCATAATAGCGACATCTATACGCCAAATGCCGTACTTTTAATACAATTATAGCAAAGTTGAGTAGGTACCTACATTTATACAATACGTTATCCGAGAGTTATACTCAGCGTGCATCATTAGCAATGTATATTATTTTGCATTGTATATTATAGTTCTCATTCCGTCCGTTAAAATTCATACTACAGCCTACTATTACTGTACATTTTTATAGTCTTCTTTGTCCAAATTATGTATTCGATAACTGCATAATACATACAATTTTGATTAACATAAGTATTGTGTTTACAGTTAATCTAAAAAAGTTATGTCAATATAAATTAGATTTATGTTTTTCTTGATATTTTTATTTCTTAGTTTTTATTATGGACCGAATGGTTGTTATGTTAGGTACAACTTAGGTTTGTGAAAAGAAAGAAATTTCTTTTGGGACTTTCTATATTTTGCTACTTTTCTGTATAAAATCAGTACTATAACAGTGAAGTGATTTATAATCAGTACCTACATGTTTGGTTATTAATAAATAAAAAACCGGGCAAGTGCAAGTCGGACTTACGCACCTAAAGGCTAAAAGACCGCAAAATTTTGCGGCGCGCTGTCTTAATATCATTGTCGCCACACCAGCAGCGTCGGCGTGGATACGATCATCGTCCGCAGTCGCTGCGGCGCTACTAGATGTTCGTCGTGTATGTGAGCGTACTATCAAGTAGTCCCGTTCGCATTATAGTAATTGTACACGGTCGTTTGTCAAGCTGGTAGTAGGAATTGTCAACATAAAGTAGTTTTTTAAATACCTCGACGACAGTTTTTATAACTAAAAATATTTTTATAACAGATTTATTATAACACTGCCCTAAATTACTTTTCCACGCGTACGGAGTCGCGGGCACAGCTAGTAAATAATAAGTCTATAAATAATAGGTTTACAAATTATGGTATGTCAAAAGTACAATTTTATAATAATCATTTAATAATGTCAGGAATTAATAATTCATAATACTATCATCATACAAATATAAAATTTAATTAATTAATCATTTAAAAATTCTTTAATGAGTTTATTTTATTTGTTTATAAATCGATATTCGGATTGATTGATTAGAGTTTTATCATCGGGTAACATTTCACCTCAACATTCTACTTAGGTTCCAAATAATCCAATAAAATTCCTTTTTTTATTGGAACATTACTGATTATAGTGGCGGTTATTTGAATGTTATCAAAAATCATGTCTCTTTATGGTACATTTCTGGAGAAATTGAGTCTTCTTAAGACGGCTGTCCGCTCTGGGCCTGAAATGGGCTTTCTCCTTTAGTCGTTATATTTTATTGAGAGAAAAAAAGATTTGCTAAAGCTCTAAGGAATTGGCCGATTTATGTCATAAAGAAGTTTATGACCCTCAACTTCAAGTATTTGTTGACGACGCTGATCAGTTTCTTGGCGTGCGCGTACCACACGGGGTCCTGCACAAGCTCAGCGACTTCCTTCCAGTTCTCGTTGGCGAACTTGTGAAGAGTATCAGCTGAAAAGAGGAAAGAGAATGAATAAAGTAATTGCAGCTATTGTTAAAAACCATAATACATATTATTATCCTCCTAAACTAGATTGAAACCTGGCCAGCTGCGCAGGAGTAATTTTTTGTAGTGCCCAAGTGTGTGTAAAAAGAAGCACTCGCTCATCCTTCACTCCCCCAGGTTACCCGACATGGCGAGAGGCACAGGACCGACTTACGATCTGCCGCCGGCTGACGACGTAAAAATAGCGATTAGTCGCGCCACTAGCGCCAATAACAATTTAGTGGCAATCATAGGAACTTAATTGAATGGTACGTCAAACATTGACGACAAATTAAGTATTTTTCTGAATTTTAAAACTTTAAACTGTTTAGTTTAGTTTTTGGCGCTTATGTAGGTATGCCTACATAAGCGCCAAAAACTAAATGTTTACGTGTCAGTTTGAACTCAATTATACGCAAAGCAATCTTGCGATTACATATTGTTACAATATAATAAGTAACAATATTTGCGATTGCTTTGCGTTTGCAAGATTCGCAATAACCCTGCCGGTCTAAAGCCAAGCTCTGAGCCACTAGATCACGGAGGCGTTTAGGTGATAAACTATATCGAAAATCCAACCCCCGATCTTAAATGAAATCGACATTCAACCATTAAGCTACAGAGATCGTTTCAAATTTGTTTGAATAAGTAAAAAACTACTACAATTGTTATCAGTATAACAATCTTATTACATAACTTATTAGTTATTATACGCATATTATAATTATACTTATACAGTTATTAACTAGGTGATAATTATTGTCATTTAAGTAACGATGGTAAATATGAGAATGATATTCTATTCAATATTTTTTGTTACTTTTTAAAGTTAATATTTAAATTATGAATATTTTACGTTAATTTTGTTCCAAGTTGGACCTTGTATGCTGAATCACAA
Source organism: Celastrina argiolus (assembly GCA_905187575.2). Lineage (NCBI taxonomy): Eukaryota > Metazoa > Arthropoda > Insecta > Lepidoptera > Lycaenidae > Celastrina > Celastrina argiolus. Next base: position 13,409,052 of record LR994589.1, read on the forward strand.
TTATAAAGGAAACAAAATATAATTTGTATTACAAAACAAAATATTATTACAAAGCTAGTTTATTAGGTTCTTTTCGCCGGGTTAGGGTTCCGAACCGTTGGTACCTGGTAATTGTAATTTATTTTCAAAATTGAACTTCAAAAAATAAACTTTATGTTTTAATTTTGAATAAAAACTTTTTGTATTTTTATTAAAATATATATAGTTCTGACATTATAGTTCTGACATTACATAATTTTTTAATTCTGACATATACATAATATATATAGTTCTGACATTGACAAAAAGATTTATGTTATTAATTTATATACGCACACTAATAATGATAATATGCTCCGACACCGATTCCAAAGACGGTGGCCGGTTTTATTGAAACCAGCTAAAGAAGAACATCTTAGTGTTGCTTACCCATAACAAAGGTTGTTACAAACCTTTGCTGAAACCGACTTCAAAAAGAATATAATTGTAACTATATTATAAAAAATTTTTTTGAACGTAGTTTTTTTATAACTGTGTCATAATCGTTTTCAGTCCAGCTCTCGTGAGATAGACAATATGCACATTGTGTTTTCATGCGGTTGCCAAGTCAATCAACTTATTTATTTCAAACATGAAAGATTTTTAGTAATATTGATATGATCACTAAAAGATGATGTTAGATCGACCGCCTTACCCCAGCTTAGGATAACATGGATGTCACAACTTTACGCCAAATAACTAAGTAACTAGACTTGGCATTTTTTACAAGTTATGTTTTTGATGGGGCTGACTGGTGAGACATGTGCAATACTTACGGAGAGTACTCGGTACTCGATTCCCATTATAAATATGTTATAAAATGAGGTACTTAATTTTTTACCAAATTTTCATTTAAATAAATGAATCATGGATACTATGAAAATTACGCGGCTAGGCAAGTAGGCATACCTATGCAGCCGACGCGGCACCCCGGCGGCGGCGTGCGACATCAACGTAGGTAGTACGGGCGCGTTCCTATCCGCGGTGTCCATGCGTTGGGTAAAGAATTATTCAAGTTTAAGATACATTTACTCAGTGATTAATTGATATATTATTACTTTTTTATATTTTTTTTTTCATCTCATATAATAGCCAAATATCAGTTCCTACAGTATTGCTCATGTCTCACCAGTCACACTGTAATTACAACGCTGTGTAGATAGTTAATTAGTAAATTATTCTTAGATTTAAGGGTTTTCTTGTTAATAAAAATATTATGTGGTTTGTTTACTGTAATATTGCATGATCTGTCACAGTAAATTATTTTACAAATTATTTAATGTTCAAAATCATAACTTCAAATTAAGCAATTTGAATGCAAATATGTAAAAAATGGCTGTAGCACCGGGGCAATGTTACGAATATCACGAACACAACCTTGCTAGTGCTGGTGAAATAAGTTATTGGCAATTACAACAAATAGTAAACAACAGAAGGTCGATTCTGATTATTCTTATTATCTTATCTACTTATACGAGAATTGTGCGAACAGAGGATTGAAAAATTTGGCACACTTATAGTTTATACAGAATGAACCATGATTCATATATCAAGCCGAATATAGTGTAAAAAGAAGGACGCGTAGAGAGGCGTTTTTGTTGGCACCTTATATAAATTATATAACTTATCTGTCTTGTGACTCTTATGAAGATCTTTTTAATCGTGGTTTGTCTGTTTCAATCCTGGTTAGGTCTTAGGTCACCAACCAGTGTGTTCGTAAGCCAGCGAGCCCCAGCATCGTTAGATTCACTCCGTGTGATCATTTTAGACCTTTGATTTTTTTTTGGGTTATATTCAAATGTGTTGTAAAGAAAATGACGCATGGGGCATTTTTTTGGGTTATATTAAGTAACTTGTATGAGGTTTAAAAAAATGCTCTACGCGTCATTTTCTTCACACTATATACGGCTATAAAGGCTTGTTGAATGAAATTTGTATATTGTGTCCTTCGTCTATTGCCAATTTGTCATAGCTGGAATGATGAATACTCCTTAGGACTCACTACATAGTATAAAACAAAGTCGCCTTTTCTGTCCCTATATCCCTATGTGCGCTTAAATATTTAAAACTACGCAACGGATTTTGATGCGGTTTTTTCCAATAGATAGAGTGATTCAAGAGGAAGGTTTATATGTATAATACATGCATAATATACTAAGGCAACATTGCTAATTTTAGAGGTTTCTAACGTGATGTCGTAAATTAACCTATTTTAGCAAAAACGCTGCCTAAACCCTACGAGTTAGATCAAATTAATGTACTACAGTATTGTACACCATAAAAAGGTCTACAAAAAAGTCCGCGATGGTATATGTTTATCTTTTAGGGATAACCCACATTAACCATTTTTATTGTTTACATTTTACGCGAAAAAATGGCTTATTTACGAAGCTATTTTAAGCAATACGGCATTAATCCTTATCGAATTAAGTACCTTAAATACAGTGTGCAATTAATATAGATCAATATGGTTCCTTACAGCATGTAAATTAAACAAATATTTTCGGAGATATTACAAATTTAAAATACCTAGGTAAAAATGTAAAAAGTAAATAAGTAAAAATGTGTAATGTAATAAAAATTGTATGAATTTAGATATTTTTAGGAAAGATAGCAGGAAATCTTCATAGTAAGTATAGGGAAAGAGGAATTGTTTTACTCCAAATTTAATGCGTGCAGGCCAAGGGCAGTAACGAATGAATCAAAAATACTGGATCGATTTTAATCATGTTTTCATTGAGTGACATAGGCATATATATTTTATGCCCGTGCAAAGTCGGAGCGGGCCGCTATGTTTTTATATACAACGTTCATAGTTTTTCTGTAGTGTATTTAATTTAGTATCAGCATTGCACCCGTGCGAAGCCGGGGCGGGTCGCTAGTATATTATAAACTAATCAAATTAAAATGCACGTTACAGCGCGCGCAAGTACCATTAGCTGTATAATAATCAATAACACTATTTTGGACACATTTGTCAATATTTATTTTAAATTCCATTAACAACACCTTCTACTGCGTATCTTATCAGAGATAAATAATTGAAGACATGAATCGATAAAGGTGATTTGTCGCAAAAAATGTTTCCCAGAAAATTTAGTTTAAACAGTCACAGATTTTAGTATAATTAGTTACAACGTTTATATTAAGTAAATTAATTACAGAGACGAATCTTTAGAGTTACGCACTTAATAGTTTACGACGTATTCTTAAATGTTTACGTGTCAGTTTGAACTCAATTTTCTATTCATGTCTTTAATTCTAAAAGAGTTAAAATTCAAATGGTTGATAACATTGCGATCTCTAGTTCTCATAAACAAGCATCAAAACAATATAATAATTAATTATGAGAATTGAATTTATTTTTAAAACAGACAGTTAATTAAAACAATAGAAATCAGAAGCTAAGGAAAAATGGGTAGGGCACTCTAACAATGGATTTCGTAAGAATATTATGGAAGGAAAAGTAGAGGGGAGAAAAGGTAGACCTAGGAGAAGCTATATAGAGCAAGTAAAGGAGAATAATCGTTGTGTCGTATCAAGAGGTAAAAAGTCAAGTACAGGACAGACAAACATGGCGATTACTCACAAGAGCCTAGGTCTTAAAATTTAAATGTACGCGAATTGGTCAGATGGTATAAATTATTAACCCTACAACTAAACCTACTATAAATTGTGAGGTTTGGTTAAAGCTACTGCGCTACAGTGGTTTGATGACTGTAGCGCAGTGGTTCAGCGCGTTGGTGCTCGACCAAGAGGTCGTGGGTTTGAATCCCGCCGAGGGAATAGAAAGTTTCCAATATTTCTGAGTCATGAATGTGTATTTAATTTGTGTATTAACATAACAAAAATCTGTACCACAAGTTCTTCGGGTACTTAGCACAGGGCTAGATTGATGTGGTGTGAATCGTCTATAGATATTATTTCTAATTGACTACAGTACTAAGTAAGTTTAATATCTATATATAATACTCGTATATAAAGAAAGTCGTGTATTGTAATTTCATGTTAAATCGACACATAATATAAAAGCAAGAATTTTAAAAATAAAGCCGATTTAAATACCGGGAGAATCTAGGAAGGTTTATGGTTTATTGATGCTGGTTTCACGCTAGGTGTAATTCAATTTCATCACTAGGCAAACTGTAAACGAAACGGGTACGGGTTAGTAAGTAATAAAGCGGAAAAAGTGCTAGTAATTTGTGTAGTTAATGGAATCAGGCGTTTCTTTGCGGAAATCCATAGCATAAAATTTAAATATTATAATATTATATCCCGCGAATACAAAAACACGGGATATTGCTAGATATAATTAAATTATAAGTAATTTGTGTGTAACTGTATAACATCTTTACTTACATAAGTCTTTCTTGCCATTGAACAGATTGTAGAGCGTGAACACGATAGGCGCCGTGGGTGTCTCCTTCAGCCTGTAAGTATGTATATGAAGGTGTCGGCTGCCATCGCTCCCGTCGACCTCGTCTATCTCACACTCTACTGAGATCTTGTAGCCGTCTGAAAAGATAAACCACTAGAGATAAGAGGAAACACCACGGTTGAGAGAAATACAAAATAGGTATTTATAAAATCTATTGCTGTCTCGCAGTGCCTTAGGTAGCCAGCACTAGCGCGATAGAGACAACAGCAACTTCGACTGAAATTACCTATTAAAAGTACCAGAAATCGACGTTTAGGGGATTCCTGTTTCCTCCTCCAAAACTTAACCGATTTAGATGATTTTTTCTTTATTAGCTAAAAAATGAATTTGACTAGATTCCTATTTTTCGTTTTTTTTATAATGTAGTCAAATCTGTTTTCTGGATGTTTAAAAATAGCGGATAGTTTGGCCATTTTTTTAGGATTTTAAAGGTCTACATCTTTTTAAATAATTAATTTACTAAAAAAAAGGAGAAAATAGGGACGTACAAATAATAAACATAGATATTCAGGAAAAAAATAGTTACTCCAGCAGCATTATCCAGGGAGGAGACAGGAATCCCGTAGATTTTTGTATGGAAAAAAATTCGTAGTGTTTCCTCATAAGGAGTGTCATCTGCAGTATTGCCAGTATGATATCCCAGAAAAGTACGACTGGATCTCTGAAAATGTACGAATTTTAACTCAATGGTACGGTTTTGCCAAAACATTAAAATGCTAAAGTCTACATGGGTAGACTATAGCATTTTAATGTTTTGGCAACTTTTACTATGGAGTAACCCTTTAATACTTAATAAAAACTAGTAATTCATGTTTTAATATGTATTAAAACATGAATTACTAGTATAATTTATAAGGTACGAAAAAGGTACGGTGCATGCTGAGGTACGGCAGTGGTACGGTTGTATGACAAAAGGCACGGAAAACCGTACTATTTGGTACGTTCTGGCAACACTGGTCATCTGTGTACCTACATGAAAAAGTGTCCATCAAAATGCACTTAAATTAAGTAAATTTTTAGCTAAACTCAACTCTGTTTACTCCTGTACTTATTGCTATTCATATCATATCCAGCGCCATTGTGCTGGCCTGTTGTAAAAACCCCCCTACGCAAAAACAACGGGTTGATATAATTTGGACGTAATAGTTTGTGTCTGAGGCATGGCCGCACAACTGATGAACCGACTTAAGTCGTGTTTCACCAAGCAATGGTAATCCTTCGTTAAATATCATGTTGTTCCTCTCGTAATTCCTATCAATGAATGAGGAGGCATGTTATTCTTACAACCCGTTAACACTAACATGCGTTGGTGAAATCGGGACTTAACTTTTTTTTTGTTTGAAAGGTGAATTAATCGGGAGTGTTAGACGAATTAAATGAAGTCTTTAAGTTTTAGGGGTAAGATTTTTCAATTCTCATGACATGGGATACTTTTTATAAATATAATGTATCTACTAACGCGTGTCTATTTTGTAATCTCCCTGCCCCTTGATTGGCAGCACGATGAGTCTGCCATCGATGTCGTACTTCCCGGACATTCTGATTGGCCCGCAGATCACGTCGAAACGGATCAACGCAGCCTGAACATTCCAACTGAAAATGCATTGGTTAAATTAACTGTCTTATCAAAATAGTTCATATCGAATGTTCCACAAAGATTCAATAACATCAGTGCGTCACGAATGAACGCTTAAGAGCAGCTTTTATTTAGTATGGAAGTTGCCGTAACATACTAAAACAGAGGTCAGAGTCGTAGAGGGGTCCAGAGAGGAAACAGGTTTGCTCCCTGGATAATCCGACTAGAGTAATTTTTTTTTTTTCAGAATACAATCTACGTATATTATAAGTCCCTATCGTTTTCTTTTTTTCATAAATTATTTATTATAAGAGATATGGACGTTCAAAAACCTAAAAAGTATGACTAAATTTTCGAGTGTTTAAGTGCGTTTATACGCGTAAACGAGTTCAGCGTATTTTCATTGGTGAAATCGCCCCTTAGTATACAAGGTGTAAAATAAATTTAGTGTGTTTGTGCCTCCTATGTAGAGTATACTGTGAAAGTACCAGGCCAAAATATTTACTTTTGATTTTCATGTTTGTATGAGAAATGTCCTAGCATCATAAATTATCCCATACAATAATTTAAAAAAAAGTACCTCTTTCATCGCCAACTTTCACGGTAAACTATATATACGGGACCCATACACACCCTAAAGTATTATCACTTACTTATTTTACATCTTGTTGTGTTATTGATTATAGGTATGTGTTATTGAAATCGGCCGTAAGCCCTCTGGGCGGCGATTATCAGGCCTCGATCTTAGTTCCGAATATTAGTTTATCCCGCTCGCACGCGCGCTAAATCTCATTTGCATGAGCGGGACAGACCGATAGTAAAAACTAAGTTCGAGGCCTGAGAATCGCCGCCCTGCTTACTTGAGGTTACTAATCTTGCATGAGTTCAACCCCACGAAAGTTGAATTGAAAAATTTGTACTTCAGTATGGACAGGTTTCCTTCTATAAACTCATGATGGAGAGGCTCGTGAGGCTCGATATGTCTGTCTGGGTCTCCGTTCATAATCATTTGGTACAGAGTATTTGCATTCTTCTCTACACACGCCATATCGTTCTGTTTGCATTCTGTCAGGTCGCCTGAAATTAGGTTTTAATAGAATCTCAAAATATTATATTAAAAACTGTACAGCGTGCTTACTCTCGTAACCTTTTCTACTCCCGAGTCCCGACCATATCAATCGACTGAAAATCAAAATAAACAAATGTCAATTTATTAGGAAGTACGCGGCATGATCGTATCTGAATCAAAATCAAATCAGTTTGGAGAGTAAGGCCCCAGTACTCGTATATTATAAAATGCCTCCGTGGTCTAGTGGTTCAGAGCTTCGCACTCGACCAAAAAATGTTGTTTCTAAGTTTGGTTAGAACAATGCAGGCTGATCACCTGATTGTCTGATATGAAAGATGATCCATGCGTCGGGTGGCCATGTAAAAAGTCAGCCCTGCGCCTGTTCTCTCGCCAGTCGTATCGGTTTACCGTCCCACTGGGTTATGAGAGTAAAAGGAAGATAGAGTGATACTTGGGCACTATAAAACGACTCCTGAATAGCTGACTCGTTTTCATGGAAATCAAGGATTTTTTAAATTGAAGGATCAAAATTTGAGGACTAAAAATTTTCCGTTTATGCTTGTATGCTCCTGCGTAGCGGGGCTTGTTTCAATAAAAAACGGTTTATTATAAATAATAAATCATTTTCACATATTATTATAAAAAACGCATTCCATTGCATCTCAACTCAAATACCAATTTATGATGATTTTACTAATATATGTATATAATATTATATAATAATGATAGGAATCTCTTTTTTTTGTGTTAATTGGTACAGTGCGTCAATGTACGAACTTTGCTAGAAAATCGAATTGATGACTTTAAAAATAATTTCGCGCTGAGAAAAAGTTGAAAATTTTTTGATCCCATGCAGTAGCATTAAAAGATAATAATTATTACTGTTTTGAAATGTGTTGTAAATTCTATATAACACAGATAAAATACCTCAATGCAACGATTTGTTTGTAAGAAATAACAAAAACTTTACATCACATACCAAGACTATGCAAATAGTGTGTATTTAAAATAGAAACAACATAAAATCGTCTTTATATGTAAATTTTATATAACTAACAAATAAAATCATACAACGTAGTAGGTAGAATGTGTTTGCAGAATATTATTAATGTAAGTAATAAAAATATTTTTAATTTATTAAATTTAAGATAACCTTGAGATTTTTATCTATACTAATATTATAAAGAGGTAATGTTTGATTGTTTGTTTGTTTGTTTGTTTGTTTGTTTGTTTGTTTGAATGGAATAGGCTCTGAAACCACTGAACCAATATGAAAAATTCTTTCACCGTTGGAAAGCTACATTCCTTGCGCTGAACATAGGCTATATTATATGTTTAAAAAAAGTAGGGTTCCTTACTAAAACCCCAAAAATGTAGCCCAAAGTGTAAAAAAACGACCTACAAAATTTCTTACATCGTATGCGCTTCGACAACGGCTTGACCAATTTCGCAAATTTTTTTTACGGTATGTTCGTTATTGTTACGAAAAGGTTATTATGAAAGAAAATGTTGAAAAAAATAAGCAGAAAATTAGAAAAAAGAAGAAAATACGTGATGGTCACGCGGGGTTTGAACCTGGGCTCGATCGATTCACGTCGTTGGCAGTTTATATGACACGGCTGTCATGTCAACATCATTATTTACAAATGGAAAATAAAAATTATGAAATGCTATAAATACCGTTTTTATATTAGCTTAAACTATTTGGAGTAATAAAATTATTAGGATTAACAAAAACATGAATCCAAATAGTTTAAGCTGATATAAATACGGTATGTATAGCATTTCCTAATTTTTGTTTTCCATTTGTAAACAACGCCGTTACCATGGCGACCGGTAGACGTTATAGACGTTTGGCTGCGTTTCCATTGACGCGGAGCGAGGCGGACAGAAGCTTGCGGTACCCGAATTGACCAATCACTATGCTCGAAGTCTCTGCTCCACTCCGCTTGGGAACCACTAAGTTCCTATGCGCCCCGCACCGCGTTAGTGAAAACGCCAAGATTGGAGAAGTTTTCCAAATCTATACATCTATACAAATAAATAAAATTGAAGTGTCAGTATGTAACTTTCAATTAGCAACGTTTTTCTAAATGCATATTATGACATTTTAAACGATATCTTCTGCTTTTTTTTGCATTGGCAACGATATTTACTGAAAACGAAAATGTAATTTAAAAAAAAAATGTCTGTCAGCGTCTCTCTTTGCTCCGGCTAATCTCTGGAACGGCTGGACCGATTTTAACGAGACTTTCACTGGTAGATAGCTAAAGTTATAAGGATTAATTTAGGCTACTTTTCATCATCATCATCGTCGTCATCTAACTAATGATCACCGGATTGGCTGGACCGACTGTGACATTCACCGGGCTTAGCTTATGTTAGTAGGAGTAATCTATACATCTATATGTATAAAAGTAAGTCGTGTAAGTTAAATTATTTATAACTCAAGAACGGCTTTATCGATATGGCTGAAAATTGGTGAGGAAGTAAGCTTAGAGCAAGTAGACGGACATAGGATACTATTTATTCCATATTTTGTCAGCGTTTCCGTGAACGTTGCGGGTTCTGCGTTTGGATTACGCGTTGTGGGTTCCGCGTTGCGGATTCCGGGTTTCCGTGTTGCGGGTTCCGGGTTTCGCGTTGCGGGTTCCACGTTGCGGGTTCCGCGTTGCGGGTTTCGGGTTCCCATGCTGCGGGTTCCGCGTTGCGAGTTCCGGGTTCCCGCGTTGCGGGTTCCGGGTTCCCGCGTTGCGGGTTCCGGGTTCCCGCGTTGCGGGTTCCGGGTTCCGGGTTCCCGCGTTGCGGGTTCCGGGTTCCGGGTTCCCGCGTTGCGGGTTCCGGGTTCCGGGTTCCCGCGTTGCGGGTTCCGGGTTCCCGCGTTGCGGGTTCCGGGTTCCCGAGTTGCGGGTTCAGGGTTCTCACGTTGCGGGTTCCGCGTTGCGGGTTCCGCGTTGCGGGTTCCGGGTTCCCGCGTTGCGGGTTCCGGGTTCCCGCGTTGCGGGTTCCGGGTTCCCGCGTTGCGGGTTCCGGGTTCCCGCGTTGCGGGTTCAGGGTTCCCGCATTGCGGGTTCAGCGTTCCCGCGTAGCGGGTTCAGGGTTCCCGCGTTGCGGGTTCAGGGTTCCCGCGTTGCGGGTTCAGGGTTTTCACGTTGCGGGTTCCGCGTTGCGGGTTCCCGTGTTGCGGGTTCCGGGTTCCCGCGTTGCGGGTTCCGGGTTCCCGCGTTGCGGGTTCCGGGTTCCCGCGTTGCGGGTTCCACGTTGTTTTTTTTTTAGTTGAATTTCATCATAAACTCTTTTTATGCTCAACGAAGTGGGCAAGGGTCAGCTAGTAAATAATACTTTAAAACCTAGTGTTTCAAAGGTTTACGAATACTGTCTGTCCTATCTTATTCCTTGGCTTTCTCAACATTGACTGCTTGTTAGCTGTTATTATATATAACTACTTACTTTAAATTACCTGTAATGCATTTAGCAGTGTGCGGAAAAACCAGTAATGGTTTAATGTTACACTGTGTAAATTACTTTTTTTTTGTATTTCTTTTATTGATTAAATAAATAAAAAATATATAATAACTAGCTGGTACCCGCGACTACGTCTGCGTACTTTTAATTTGAATATTATTTAAAAGAACGGTATAGATTTGGGTATAGCATTTGGTTAAAAGAGAGTTGGTATATTTAAAAAAAATATATCTGTTTACAGTAGGTATAAGGTACCTATGTATTCCATTGAGTGGCAGAAAGTACCTAGGGATAATTTATTATGTCCAAGAGACACTTACAGGGGCCAGCGTCACGTTGTGTACAAAAATATTAAAAAAAAAACTATTGTCGACAGAAACTTGACAACCATTTCGGAGTTTAACAGATGCCGTCCGGCCTCCGTCTTCTGGTGCTCTTCTACGATAATCTCTGGTAGCCGTTCTCATTATGGAGAGTATCTTTTAGTAGGTTGCGAGGACTTTTTTTGTGCATTTACGGTCTTTCATGCACGGGCACAGAGGGTTTTCAGCCCCGCATGGACCGTGGATCGTGTTTTTCATAACAATATCGTAAAGTGCCTTGTTCATTGTTCGGATCTGGTATTTCAGCGCTTATAATTTTATCAATTTGGTCAGGTCGCAATTAATCTTTTAACCAAAGCAAAATGTGGGCATGTGGGAGCCCTCGCTTCTGCCACTCAATGGAATACATAAAGCATTGCACTTCTCCAAAAACGCATCCTTTAGTTATTACAGTCATAACCTTTTTAACTTTTAACCTAAACACTCTGGCAATGACGTCGTGCCTATCGTTGGCGTTTTGAACTGTAATCAATTCGTCAACTATTTCAGACCAAGATGGATTGCAGGTCTTGAGTATACTCGTGTAAGTATCGGGAACTGTTCACAAACGAAGAGGGCAGAATCAGCTTTTTACCTATAATATTAGGGTTCACGTTGGCATCATTCAAGACAGCATCTTTGTGATGAATATAATTTTCTTAGTTTTGTTTCTCTAGAATATATATATCGCAATTTTTCGCTTTAAATCTTCACGTACAATTTAACATAAAACTGGATAGCGAGCTGTTTGCATCGTTGTATTACGTTAAAAACGTCTTCGCGTATCATCATAATATTATGATAGGTATAAAAGTCCATGCTCGATACTTTATTGTTGGGCAAGGGGAGGTTGGTCACTGGATTGACTTGTGGAATTAGATGGAACTATGAACTAAAAGATCCCGAAATATTAAGTATGTACAAAATTAATTTACAGGACCCAACTAATAAAATAATATTTTATTCATTCTAAATATCATGTTCCTTGGTTCAGTGGTTAAGATTTTGTTTACAAAAAGTTTGGCTTCGTAGTTCCCGTTCCGAATCCGTTCCGTTCCGTTCGAATTTCGGGAATTTCGTTTGTAGAAAAACGCTGCACATCCTAAGAGACCTACCTACCCAAGAGACCAAGTTTCATGGTTTTATCTAAAAAATTACGAACACCCATACAAACTTTTAACCCCCATTTCACCCCCACACTGATAAAAATTTCAAAATGCTAGAAAAAACGATTTTTTGTTTCTTATTTAGTGCCTAAATACGAAATGTAATGTTTTTATCTTCAAAAATGATGAACTTCATACAACCTTTCAACCCCTATTTCATCCCATCACAGGTCGAAATTTCAAAAACGCTTGAACAAATGTGTGCTTAAATATAAAGTTTCATGGTTTTACCTTTTAAAACTTTCAACCCCTATTTCATCCCCTCACAGGTCGAAATATCAAAAACGCTAGAACAAATGTTCAATTATTTCTTATCAAGTGCTTAAATATAAAGTTTTATGGTATTGTCTTTTAAAATTACAGAAATCCCATACAAATTTTCAACATCTTCATCCCTTTTTTCGCAATAAAAGGTAGCCTATGTCGTTTCTCAGGGTCTAAATATTGTATGTGCCAAATTTAATCAAAATCGGTTGAGAGGTTTAAGCGGGAAAACGTAACAGACAGAATTACTTTCGCATTTATAATATTAGTAAGAATAATTTAAATAATATTATAATATACTTTATAGGGTTTCGTATTGTGGTGACATCATTCTGGTGAGACTATCTAAAGAAAATCCTCGCGAGAACTCTGTATATACGCATCGTCCCTCTCTACATCTGTCCCTCTCACTCATCGACCCTCTCCAAACTTGTAGTGGTATCGGCATAGCCAGTCATCTTTGCTAGTTTGGTTGTATTGCCGATTCATCGATCTCGAACGGAAGCGAGCGTGACGGGGATAGTGCTGTTGCTTCTAAAATGCATTGTCTAGCTCGATAGTCTCACCAGAATGATGTGACCACAGTATATACAACGAACTTTTTCAGTTTCACTCTGTGGATCGTCCTGGCTTCCGTCGCGCGCGCACGTCGATCCCGCGTTCGTCCGTCTCGATCGTGACGCGTCCGTGCCGACCACCCTTGGAGCAGTTCCAGCACCTCCTGTTGGCGTCCGGCAATCCGTGCTTGGTTCATTCGAACCGAGTGCGGATTGTCGCCTTGCCGGGGAGTCGAACTGCCCACCCGCCCCGCTGCACATCGTAGCGTTGTGGTCACGGGAGGCCAGCTTCATCAAGCATTTCCGCTTGATGTCACACCGCCGTGCCGTCGCCTTGACCATGGCCTGCCGTGTCCCGTGGCCGCCCTGCTGCCACCTGAGACACCACCGAGCCCGTACCGTGCCTAGCTGTGATGGAGTGGACACCGTTCGCGCCGGGCCCCCGTCGGCATTCTCGTGGGGGGGTTGTGGTAGCCCTCCACCCCAATGTCCGGCCGAGACCTGCGACGCGTCCCGGAACCCGCCCATCCAGCCGTGAAGTGCACGGACTCGCCGCAGCGCACACAGCGCTGCCTCGTGGCTTGCGCCCCGCCGCAGCCACTCACCACCGCCCTCAGGCATCCCGCCTGAGCCCGCCCATCGTCCGGCAGACTCACCTGCCGCACCTGCCGCCGAGGAACATTTTCCCGGCCACCGGCGCGCGCCCTACCGCCGCCGTCAACACCGCAGTCCACCCGGCCTGCACCGCTGCACACCGCAGCCTCACCACCATCTCACCACCACCAGTGCCAACACGGCACCACCGCTGCTGCCCGGCTCCGCCTCGCCGCTTGAGGCGGCCGAGCCCTCCACGTGCCCGCCTGACGTCTGGTGACTCGCCCTCGCTTGGGTTGAGCCGCGTCCGCCGGCCTCGCCGCGCCGTGCGAACTCGCCCCCTGGGGGGGGGTCGATGTATCCCGGCCCCGCCACGCTGGTGGACAACACTCCCCTGCCTGGGTTGACTCCCGGTCACGCCGCCGTGGACCCGCGAAGCCGCCTCGCCGCGTCGCGCAACGGTCCAGCAGCCTCGCAACCGGATTCACAACCCGAACACCGCTCCTTTTGCTGCAGCGAAGGAGCCTGCGACGGAGCCCCGCGCCAGCCTCTGGACATCCCTGCCATCCGAAGGTTCCTTGAAGGGAAGGAGCCTGTAAGATTGGCGGGGATCCTATGGCGGCCCCGGACGACGTCGCATACACCGCACGGTCGAGCGCCACCTGCCGCCTGCCGCCTGGCCTCTGGGAAAGGCTGTACGGCCCGCGGGCGCGCACCCGGCGCTCCCAGCAACGCCTCACAGCGTTCACCATTCGGCATCCTTATGCCCCCTTCCCCCCTTCATGGCTCCCGGAGCCACCCCCACTCCCTGGATCGGCTGGGTCCGCGAGTCGGTTTAAAGATCGACTCGTCAAAGTCTAGCCCTTCAGGCAGTCGCACATTAAATAAAATGTTATACAGAAGGTTTTTCCCTGCGCCCTGACGCGGGGGTTTTGCCTTCAAAAAAACGTCTTGTCGTTCATTCATTTTGCCCCCACCTTGTTAGGGCTTTGGTCCGCGGGACGATGAGAGGCGTGGGAGGAGTGGAACCACACACGTTCCTCGGTCTCAGGACCGGGGCCTCACACGCCACTTGTCGTCTCGCCATTCAGGAATAAGCCTCTCAAGGCTTCTTTTCCCTTAGCGCCATGGTTTTCCCCTGCGTTCTGCCGCGGGGGGTTTTCCCTAGAAAAACATAAAATATAATACGGCTCGGTATCTTCAATACCGGGTCCTTCGACCCCACGTAGAGGGGCTCATTAGCCCCTGGTCGTGGTTCCCCCGCTCCCGGCCACTCTGGCCAGGTGAGCGTGTGAAAAGCATTAGGTAGGTTTCACTCTGTGTTTGTCCACTCTTCTAACTTTTAATAAATTTGGTATAACTATAGATTGTGCATAGATTTTGTTTTGGCATTAGATTTTAGGAGTGATTACATATTATGTAAAGTAAAAAACATTTTTATTTCTTTTATGACTATTCGGTCCTCTTAAGTGATATAATATACTATTATAATACTACCAGAATAGGCATAGAAGTTAGGTATATCGAGACATTTTTCATACCTATTCTCAAAAAAAAAAAAACTAAGATATTTCACATCAAGACGGAATTTTTTTTTTTTAAATATTTACATTATTACCATATTTTGATAAATCACTCGCACAAGTATTTCGATGTTAATAAAATAAGAAATAACTTACTGAACTCAGCAGAAGAGTAAGGTAATGAAAATAGAAGTAAATTCGTGAATACTAAAAACAACATTTTCGCGACCGCACACTAAAAGGATTTATAAATAATTAAACAAATTTCCTCCATACGACTGAAAAATATAATGCATTCACTGTATTTTTTCCTTTATTATTTAAGTGCGCAAACACATTAGACCATGTGTTTTGGGACTTAAATAAATTATTACAAGATACTTTTAATTTTCATTTTTATTTATAAAATAGTTCGCAAAGTTTCGTGCGTTCCTTATAAATGGGCTATTGTATGAATCATATTATTATAATTTGTCTAATCAATACATAATATCATGGTAATAATAATCAAAACACCATTTTTTTTATCATTACTAAGATAAAAGGTTTCTGATAAAAACGCCGTACATTTTTCACACAAACGTTTTACGAGATAGAGATGGACAATATTTTTTATTTGCATATAAATTTAAATCGCGTGAATTGAAATACCCTTTTATTTACTTATACCACGTATAAGATGAAAGGATAATAATTGGATCCCTGGTCGTGGTTCTCCACGATCTAACTCACTGTTATCTAGACACGCGGCAGTTCAAGCATCCTTGACTTCGAAAACTGGCCAAGTCAAATAAACCCTACTTTAGATCTCAATTTTTTTTTAAATAACAGCAATTGTTGTAGATATCCAATTAAGCAAAGAAATTGAGTTTAATATTTGTTCATAATATTATTGTGCTTCTATAAATGAATACATGGATTTAGCATAGAACTAAATTTAGATCTCCATTCATTTTGATGCGAAGCGAACACCCAATGCTGAATTTTGCATATAAAAAGCTACAAATACCAAAAATAAGAACGCCAAATACATTATTACCTTGTTCTATCATATCAGACCAGGAAAAAATATCAAAAATTAAATAACACTAGCACAACATTAAGATTCTATATTTGCAACAGATACAATTTTAAGACATTTGTTGATGTTCTTGAAGAGTTTTTTTATCACGGCGTACACAGTTGGTGCTTGAACGAATTCTGATACTGGCTTCCAGTTGGAGTTGATGTAGTTGTGGGCTTCCGATGCTGAAAATCGAAATATATCATAAATTTAATTAAATACTATTTAGGTATTTCAAGCTGCTATTTATATATTAATTTATTTTACATTTTTAAAATACTTAAAAACTACACTACACGTGTAATTGTCGGCGACGTGTAGTGTGCTTCATTCTGGAGTCTCCCGGGAAACCTCCGGTAGACCACACCCGTCGGCCAGATCCCCTCCACCTCGAGGGTCGACAGAAGATATTATTGTGTCGGTACTCTCACCACAAAGGAACTGAAGTTGACCTTGTGACGAGACTTCAGACCCTCAAGGGGAGGGACGTCTTCTTCCGGATGACTGATGATCCTTAACCTCCGTGGACAAAGTGCAGGCGAAAGGATCTTACTCACCTAAAAATTCGTTTCCGTCGAATAGGTTTGTTAAGCTATACACAACTGGTCCTCCGAAATATGAAGTTGGAGTGAAGTTCTTCACTTTGACGTGCTGTTGGCCATCTTTTCCTGTGAACTCCTGGAGTTTACCCACAAGGGATACCCCGTAATTTTCTGCAAAATAAATTATTAAAACTGAAATTCGAGAAAGAATATTTGATTGGTGGACTAAACATACCTACAAAGACTGCTAAAATCCAGTGGAAAATAATTACATATTAAAAAAACATAAGTAATTTTTATAATATGTAATTATTGACTTTTGGTTAATTAACATAATGGCCAATGAGCCAATATTAAATACATGAAATTTAACAATAGTCTACTAATTTTATCTATACTAATATTATAAAGCGGAAGAGTTTGTTTGTTTGTTTGTTTAAACGCGCTAATCTCAGGAAGGAAGGAAACTGGTCCAATTTGAAAAATTCTTTTTTTGTTGGATAGCCCATTTATAGAAGAAGGCTTTAGGCTATATAACATTACGCTGCGACCAATAGGAGCGAAGTGTCAGTGAGAAATGTTGCAAAAATGGGGAGACTTTCGTTGCGTGCGCTGCATAAATGATCGCTCAAGAACCACGCGAACGAAGTCGCGGGAACAGCTATGTAATAATATATTTGACATTGTATGAATTCATTATTTAATTTATTTTGTATGTTAGTTTTTTTTTGTAGTCTAAATTCAATTTTATTTTATTGTTTAATCGTAACATTTGTAAGTTGACGGTAGAATTGTATATTATTTAATTTTCACACACCATGCTATCATGTATTGATCTGAGGATTTGTAGGAATAACCCGTAATGTCGGTGAATACTGAATACTAGCTTTTACCTAGGTATTCTCTCTTAGATTATTTAATCTAAGTATTCTCTTAAAATATTTAACATGCCGTCGCGCGATTAAAGCGCCGCGTCTAGAGGACTTTAAAGCTTTACCAACTGCAAATGAATGTATTAACATACTGTAAATAAATGATTGATTGATTGATTGATCACCCTTCTTTTTGGCTTTGGAGTAGTCGGGAAATGAAATACGAATCCTTATTTTAATAAAAATATTTACATATAATTATGTATAAGCTATACATTATTCGTTACTTGTCTGTTAAGTGACAGTAAGTAAGAGATAATATACTATATAATATTTAAAGCTTACATAGTGTGTAAATATTTTTATTAGTGAAGGCATACAAATGTTTTTAAGTTTTTATATCGCGGTGTTGTACTTTACATTTTTTTTTGCGAAAAAAAGTGTGATTGATAATAAAAAGATGTCCTTCAATAGTTTATTTTGATACCTGTCCTAAATTTACTCAATATCAGTTCTGAAGTTTCGGGCCCTGAATGCAAAGAAATATCAAATGTACCTATCTACGGTATCAACCCCTGAATTATCACTGATCGAACTGATGATAATGAAGTAGCTAAGAATAGTCGCGATAACGCTAGCTTTGGAACAAAAAACGACGTCCTACTGGATACTGGAACCTGTAACATATTATGTTCTTCGATACTTAGCCCGAGGCCAGATAGACGTGGAGTGAAACCTGATATTATTATTAAAAACATGCCCCATACTTACAACACCCCTCTTGGGGGGGGGGGGGGCAAAGTTTGACTTACTTAGAATCACACTGACGTCTCCTTGTCCTTCTAGGGGTAAAGCTATAAGGAATCCATTCACGATGTATCTGCCGAGCAACGCCAGTTGTGGACAGTCCAAATATATGTTTATATCCATAGAATCTAATTGTATGCTGAAATCAAATAGAAATTCCATCAAAAACACAACTTTAAAAAAAAAGTTGTAGAAAAATATCCGATAGATGTCATGTAATGAAGTAATAATATCTACTCCTAAAATGTTTCTAAATGTAAATGATAATTTATTACCTACATTTTGAAGCAATTTAAAAAATTATCTGTTGCTACGTGTAAAGACTTATCACATCAAAAACATAAATTGTTAAAAAGTGCCAAGTCTCGCTACTTAGCAGTAAAAAGTTGTGCGATCCATGTTACGCCAAGTCGGGGTTAGTTGGTCGATCTAACAACTTATAGTAATTATTTCTATTTTATTAAAAATCTTTCATGTTTTAAATGAATTTAATAATAATAATAATAACTTTATTTGGACATTTTAGACAAATAATAGCTCAGAAATTACAGTTTATAGTTATCTTATGATATAGTTACAGCCTTCTAAGCTTTATTCACGTTGGATTATTTCACAGGTTAATTTTTTTCATGGGCTTGTAGTCTATAACATAAGTTGATCGAGAACTTAGCACTTTTTTTTATATCAATTTATTTAATTAGAATTTATTACATAATCTGGCATTTACTGCCTCTAACCCTTCACAGAGTTGTGTAGGCAATATAAGTTCTTTTATTTTCTAATAGCCGAATAAAAAAGGAACATAATCTTGATCTAGTGCGCACGGCCACAGAACAACTGCACTCGCTCAGTCTGTACCTCGTACATAATATTATTATGTTTATGCGCAGGCGCCATGGGATTGTAACCGGTTTGTGTAATGAATATAGGATGCTCCTAACTAATTATAATGAGTAAAATGTTAAAAAATATAATATTGCGTTTAAAAAGAGAAACTTTAAGTCTAAACGATTGAGATATAGTTTTTATACATAGTATTATAGTCTTTTTTAATTACTTGTTTAGTTTATAGTTTAGATATTTAACCTAAGATAGTTTTTAATTTATTTATGTTATTTTTAAAGAGTCATTTGTATTAGTGATAAGTAATAAAAAATAATTAGTTTAAACTATAAATAAATGTTTGTAAATGTATGTATGTTGTATGTATGTTGTGGGACATGACATTGTTAGTTGATATTATCTAAGACGTAAATTTTAAGTTTATTCATTATGTTTATTTTAGTTATTTTGTCTTTTACGTCAGCGGGCATGTTGTTAATTAAATGAGATATTAGATACTGGGAAGTTCTCTTGCCGTACCGATTGTTAAATTTCGGTGTATCGAGTTTATTATTCGATACACTTCTTGTTGTAATATGATGTTTTCTTTTAATTTGTATGTCATCGCGAAAGTACTGTTCTAAAAGAAGTTGGTACTGGACGTTATTATGAATTGGTAGAACGTTACAGTATTTAAATAGATCGATTAAATAGATTAGCGTGATACAGATTGGCATGGCGTTGTATCATCTATAGATATTATAAATATTACTATTGCTAACTCACTTCGACGATTTCAAAGCACATTTCGACAGGTTGGTCATGGTGACGTCATCAAGGGTGTACTTGAATCCTATGAGACTGGACTTGATGTGATCGACGTGGACTGGCTCCGAGAGATCCAAACCACACCGCACTATAGACGAGAAACTCTTTCTCAACTCTCTCGTGTATATAGGGTCGGTGGAGTCGTCATCATCAATTTCAACAGTATGTAAAGGTGGAGATGCTACATCTGGAACGGAGAAAAAATTATAATATCATTTTTCCGATTTCATTGGAACCAGGCTAGCTACGCAGGAGTTATTTTATAGTGCCCAAGTGTGTGCGCAGTACACAAAGACACTCTCTCTACCTTTTACTCTCATAACCCAGTGGGACGGTAAATCGACACGACAGGCGAGAGTACAGGCTTTACTTGTCCATCCGACGCATGGATCATCTTTCTTGTCATACAATCAGATGATCAGCCTGCATTGTCCTAACCAAACTTGAAAACAACATTTTTTTATGTTTCTACGCGAGAATCGAACCCATGACCTCCGGGTCGAGAGCGAAGTTCAGAACCACTAGACCATGGAGGCACTTAAAGATATCTTGAAATGGCATTTTCTCGAAACTGTCTTTTCTTACTTACTGATATATTAATTACCAGGGCAGTGTGATATTGTCTGGTCAGTCTTTGTGTATTGCGCACACACTTGGTCACTGTAAAATAACTCCTGCGTAGCTGGCCTGGTTTCAATGAAATTGGCTACCGACACCGACATCGGTGAGGGGTGCTATTATTATTTATTACTAGCTGTGCCCGCGACTTCGTACGCGTGGAAATGTGATTTAGGGCAGTGTTATAAAAAATCTGTTTTAAATATAATTTTAGTTTATGAACACTGTCGCTTGGGTATTTAAAAAACTAATTTATATAGTATACTGAAAATTCCGACTACCAACTTGACAAATGACCGTGTATAATTAATATAATGCGAACGGGACTACTTGATAGTACGTTCATATACTCGACGTACATCTCTGTACTAAGCAAAATCTGTACTAAGCAAAATCCATACAAATTTATGGATTTTGCGCCGCAGCGACTGCAGACTATAATGGTTTCCACGCCGACGCTGCGCTGCGAAAAATTTTGCGGTCTTTTCTAGGTACTTATTACAAATCACTTGACAGTTAAAGTACTAACTGATTTTATACAGAAAGTCCAAAAGAAAGAAAACAAACCTAAGTTGTACATAAAAACTAAGAAATAAAAATATCAAGAAAAACATAAATCTTTGAATTTCAAAAGGTAGCTCGATAGGAATCGAGTTATATTACCATTAACAGTTTTACCCTGTAACACAGTTTAGTAACTATTAAGATGTTTTAACGTTCTTATTAAATAGAAAAACAAAAAAAGAGTATTTTAAAAATCTTAGAACAGTTTTTAAGGTTCCGTACCTCAAAAGGAAAAAACTAAACTCTTTTATGATCACTTCCATGTCCGTCTGTCTGTCAAGACCCTTTTACTCTGAAACGCGTTTAGGTATCAATATGAAAATTATATAAAATACTCAGGATCTACTTACTGTTCCTTGAAGCAGTGAAAAAATCAGACTTCTTAGCCAATGCAATCAAAAGCTACAGTCGCTTATGTCGCTAAATTTCGTCATTTTCGACACTCGCAAGGGAATCAAAACCCAAAGGGTACTACTTCCCGTGAACTCAAAATCATGAAATTTGAAACCAAGCAACGTCTAAATAGTACTGACAAAAGTTAAATTACGACATACGTATTTATTTTTTAAAACTTACTACCTTTTTCTACTCAGGTCTCTAATATCTTCAAACTGTAACCAAATTAAAAATCTTATGTCAAACAGGTTTATATAGAGCTCTCGGTGCGCAAGTCCAGCTCGCACTTGGCCGGTTTAATGTATTTATTACTAACCTACGCTAACAAATATACTACTACTGATTTTATACAAAAAACTATCGTAATAAAGAAACTCAAGAAAAATACTTAGATCGTCCCTACCTAGAATAAAAAGTAAGAAATAAAAAGATCAAGAACCTAACTTTTTTAGTTTAATTATTAACACTTGTAAATCAAAATTCTTTTTATTAGGTACCTTATAACCCTATAAAATAATAATAATAATATAAGTAAATGAAATTCACTCTTGTCGAATGCCATTCCCCCTTCGTGCGTTCGCTGCGAATAAAATTTTAAGCGGCCGCGGCGCGGCTCCCGGGCCCGGCGCGCTTCCTACAAACATCCAGCAAGTACGACGTGATGTTTTTAAATTGTCATAACTTTTTTATTTATGAACCGATTTACATAAAATAAAGACTAAATGTTAAATGAAGCTTGCCGCAATATATTAGTGAAAAGTTCATCTAAATCAGATAAGCTGTTTCTGAGATTAGCGTGCACAAACCCACAGACAAACAAACAAAAATTCCAAAAACATTGTTTTGGGTACTATTGCGTAAATAAAGGTCCCCTATAATATTTTTTCTCAAATATCTTCAATGTACAGACACGACTCCTCTACAGATTTATTATATGTATAGATGTATAGACTAGGACAACACTGATTAATATAGGCTACTTTAAATGCAAGAAAAATATAAGGATTCCTAATGAAACTACAATAACGTTACCCAAGGTGTAAATAAATGCCTAAGAAATATCTTTCATTGCATGTTTTGCGAAAACAATGATAAAACAAAATAAAGTGTGCCAAATCCAAGATGTTTAAAAAATAAATATCAACCGTGGGACGAAATTAACAATTTTATACAATTTTTGGTAGGCTAGGCATACATTAACTAAGGATCACTAAATAATTACCTTGTTCCTTGCATAGGGCATTATGAATAAAAATCAAAGTACACGCAGTCAAAACAAACTTCCACATTTTGAGCTCAGGTTCACCCAAAAATGAATATCCGATACGGGTCCACGCTTTATATGCTCGATATCGAAATTAAAAAATGAACCGGTTCATTCTTTAATTTCTATCGCCTTTAAAATATTATTTAATGATTACAAACTTCGTTTGTCGGCATGTCTGATAGGGTAATTTAAACTTATGATTTGAATAATAATAGGTAAACGTAAATCCATTATTTATTCGATAGATGTCTAGTAAACGATATCTTGTAAGGTTTTGATTGAACTATTTTAAATTTATGCTCTACTAGCTGTGCCCGCGACTTCGTTCGCGTGGTTGTCGGAAACACTATCACGTTTATCTTTTGATTGATTACATTGGTTATTATTATTAATATTATTAAAAAGGAATATTTTTCTCATACATATTTTTGAGTAAGATATTCGTTGTGTCGTATCAAGTGCCCAATTATCTTTCCCCTTCTGTTTTCAATTGTTTTAATTATATGTCTGTTTTCTTCCACTATTTTAAGCAGCTCTATATTTGTTTTGTTTGGGGAGAAGAGGAAGAGGAAGACCTAGGAGAAGTTACATAGAGCAAATAAAGGAGAAGATAAACGTTGGGTCGTATCAAGAGGTCAAAGGTAAAGCACAGGACAGAGAAACATGGCGATTACTCCACCGACAAGAGCCTAGCTCTTAAGATTTGAATGATGAATGAATTAATTTTTGAGTAACTTAAACCGTTTAGGTATGCAGCGCACGCAACAAAATAATTTTCCCCGCTTTTGCAACATTTCTCACTGACGCTTCGCTCCTATTGGTGGCAGCGTAATGTTATAAAGCTTAACAAACAAACAAACAATCGTTATAATATTATTTCTGCACTATGTCAAGGTCAGATTTTAGACAAAAAAATTGTTTGCTGTTTTCTGACTGGTCCATTCAAATGTGGAATTACAGTATTTAAAATATATTTTAATTAAATTGAAAAATTTAAGTAACCAATCCTCAAATTGTCAAGATTTGAGCGAACAGCGAACAATAAGAGGAAACACAACGCCTGTTTTTCCATATAGAAATAGGGGTCTGTATACAGAAATAGACCCCTATTTCTGCGCGACCCCTGTTTTCATCCTGGATAATGCCGCTAGAGAAACAAGACCGCTAAACCTAACCTAACAATTTTTTCCTGAATATCTATGTAACGGAGGTGCGGTATTTTGTGGGCGTCTGTTGATTGTTTTGTATCGTCAGGAAATAATAAGCCGCACATACAGTACCGGTATATTGTTCGAAATATAACAAGGTTGCACTCTAAAATATCAACTCAGGGCATGGATCCAAACGGATTCATTTCGAGACGCGACGAGGTCGGCTGACATCTTGGCTAACGTGCGGTTCTCACAGTGTCCTCTCCAAAAGTTTTTCTCGTCGACAATGTCATCTGTCATCGTTGTCATAAGTGACACTTGTCAAACGAGCTGTCATAGCCAACTGTCACTGAAGTCCAAGTTAATTAAACTTGACGTCTCAAATCCGTTTTCAGCTGTCGTTCTCCGACATATGTATATTATTTGTATGCACTATGCACCTATTTTTTTAATAAATCAATTATTTGAGGTTGTGGAAGTTAAAAATCAAAAAAATAACTACCAAACTTTTTGCTGTGTTTAAACATCCAGGAAACAAATTTGACTGCATTGTACAGTAAAATCAAAACACAGGAACCTAGCTCGAGCCTTTTTTTAGTTTATAATGAAAAAAGTATCTAAATCTGTTCAGTTTTAGAAGAGGAAACAGAGGTCTCTTTAACGTCGATTTCTTATTCTTTTAATTTAATAGGTTTTTCAGTACAAGTTGCAGTTATCTCTATCGCACTAGTGATTGCTAACTAGATCACTGCGAGATAGCAATAGATTTTACAAATATGTATTTTGTTTTTCTCTCAACCGTGGAGTTACCTCATAGCGAAACTCAATGAAAACATAATGAAATCCTCAAAATGATTATTATTTATTAATCTTATTATTATTTTATTTTATATCTTAATATAATATTATAATTTAACTATCACAAATAAATATAATTATCACAGTCAAAAATATGAATTATTACAGCTTAGAACACCCGAGCTCATGTTAGCTTTCAAACGAAAAGTAAAACTAGACCGTTTGGGAATTACGATGCGACAGACATACACATACCAACAAAGAAATGGAAGTCAACAAAGATAAAATTTTAATTTTACACTTTTTCTTTAAAAAGGTAAAACGCAAACCAAGTTCAGAAAAAGGTAGTCCTAAAGGCCCCGGAAAAACATGTAAAGATTTCTAGCGTCTGGTATACCAGACGCTAACGTGCCGAAAGTAGAAGGGCACATGCCCTTAGCCTTGATTTCCCGCTCCGGGCCACGCAGGCCTGGAGTTTTTTCGCATCGATGAAATCTCACACCCGACGTAAGTCCTCGATAATCCGGGACGACCCCGGGTAGAGAACCACAGCCAGGGATCCCGCAGTGGGATAAACAAAAGCCAACAAATGGCGCGTCCGGTACGAATAACAGACGCAAAAGCCAGAGTTCTAAGGACCAAACCCTCCGCGACCGAACGCGGAGAAAAGCCAAAGTGGTGCTGAAGTACCAACCGAAACGAACGAAAAACCCATAGGAAACGATCAAGGCAAAGCAAAGCCAATCAGCACGTACGCGGACGGCTGTGACGGGCAGCGACTATACCTTCCGGCCGTGGAGGCCTCGACCTCCGGGGGCGAGGATCGTGTTTGAGACCACTCCTCCACGTGCACGGGAATTTCATTCGGGCCTGGAGTGTGTGACAGTATAGGTAGGCTAGCGCTGCTGCTTTAGTATTACCCCCGATTTACCGAACGCTATTCAAATGATATTATTCATTTGAATAGCGTTCGGTAAATCGGTTCGGTAGCCGATTTCGTTGAAACCAGGCCAGCTACGCAGGAGTTATTTATTAGTGCCCAAGTGTGTGCGCAATACACAGAAGCACTCTCTCAGCTTTTACTCTCATAACCCTACTTCTAACCAAACTTGAAAACAACATTTCGTTTTTCCAACGCGGAATTGAACCCACGACCTCTGGGTCGAGAGCGAAGCTCTGAACCACTAGACCACGGAGGCGTTAAATTCCAATAAATGATCGAGTAACACTTATTTGAATTTAACGCCTCTCATATTATTAGACAGAAGGGAACGGACAGATATTTTATAATTACATCACGCTCGCACTTGCAAGATTTGTTAAAATTGCACAGATAAGGTTAATTCACCAAAGACACTCATTAGTTGACATACGATTTGAATCAACGAGCGAGCGTGACGTAATTATAAAATATCTGCCCGTTCTTTTCTGTCTGATAATATTCCACCAATCAGCGTTCAATATGGGTTGTTGATTTGAATGCTATGCAACTAACAAGTTGATCATTCATTTGAATAGCGTACCGGAAACCAGGGGTAAGTGTGGCATTTTTACCGGAGGTGGGTCACCACCTCCGGTAAAAATGCCACTTTCCGGATTCGTATATGTTAAATAATAATAATAATGTGAAGTCATCTGATTGAATCGGCAGAATTGAACGACAAGCGCATTTATGATATATCGACATTAAATTGAATGACTAAGAGACAATTCGTCAATAATGTGACGTTCAACGTCTTGACTGAACGTCCTTTAGCATAGTCGTTGAAAGGGATTACTGCGACATATACATACAAATCCGTCGTAGCCGCGGCACGTGTGTAAAGCACTAAGGGTTCAAGTCTCGTTTTACAGTTATAATACTAAAAACTTCTCGCAATATTTTACTTTATTGAGCTCGCAATAAAATTATAAATTTCAGGTTTTTCAAGCTATAAAAAAATATATATTACTGTTATTTAAATAATATATATTTCGGAGGGAGATTAAATGTGGGCGTCTTTTGATTGTTTGGTATCGTCAGGAAATAATAAGCCGCACAAACAGTACTTATATTCAGTTTAACAAAAACTTAGTTTCACTCTAAAACATTAACTCAGATCGTGGATGCAAATGGATTCATCTCAAGACGTGACGAGGTCAGCTGACATATTGGCTAACGTGTGTGAACATCAGCTTCTCACGATATCTTCGGTCTTCCAATGGTCACCCCCAAAAGAATATCATCACCCCCTTTCCGGTGTCCCGTCGACAATGCCATCTGTCATCGCTGACATAAGTGACACTTGTCAAACGAGCTGTCATAGCCACCTGTCACTGAACACGTCCAGGCGTGATCCCGTCGCCTAGAGATTCCTCCTCCTTCTTCGATCGATCCTATTCTTAGTTTTCCTCCGACACGGCCATTCTGACCAGTCACACGTCCTCGTGTGCTGCTCCTGTAAAAGAAAAAAAACCAGCTGCAATATCACAAGCCTTTTGCTCGGCCTAACCTGACTCTACAATTTTAGACCAATTTGCTAGTTTAATCTCTAATAGTAATCTCAACAGATACTTTAACTTCTTTAATACACAACAATAAACTACGCAAAGTCTCAGGTAATGTCTATATGACCAGGGCTCTTTAGTCGAAATACGTTAGCCGCGTAACACGACGTGTTCTCCCCACGGCTAACACGTGTGCATCACTCATTGAATACACATCATGTGGTCTGTGTAGACCCCAACCTTCCAGCATCACACGCCCGCTGCGCTCCGCGTCCTACTTGAGTTGCCCCAAGAGATACCGACTTTTAATGGTTGCTGCTGCGAAATGATGCCTGGTAGGTCAAATATTGTCATCAGAATTTGACTTCTATGACACGGCTCCATCGCCGACATACGTCAACCGCTTAACACATTTGTGTTAACCGCGGCTACCCGTGTGCTTCACATGCACAGCGTATGGTCTGTGAAAACCCCGACTCCGCAAGTATCACACTACAGTCAGTAGATAAACAATTACGCTCACCAAGTAATTTTGGTTTCGAATGTGATACTTCAACGAAGTACAGACGACAGTCGTCTAGCCGCCGCGCCACCGCGCTGCGCTGCATCGCTCGCCGCGCTCCGTCGCGTCGTGTTGCGTCGCTAGCGTTGCTCGAAGCTCGATCCACTGTACACAAAATGAAACAGCACAAAAAAATGTTCAGACTATCTAAAATTAAGTTCTTTTAGGGATTTATTTACTAAGACTTCGCTGTGCCTGTCTGTCTTTAATCAGGCTGTATCTCAAGAACAAAACTATCGCGGTTTAAATATCAGCAACAACAATGAGATTAAAATGTTAGATTTCACTATGCAGTAAAATTAATTTAATTTCTTTTCAATGATCTAACTGATTGAATGAAAATAAGCTATTACTTTAGAGTCACACAATAACAAGTGATCAGATTGCACTGTCCTCACTAAACTTGACAAAAATAAACATTTTTTTAGTTGTACTGTCGCGGGAATCGAACCCACAAAGTCGAGTACTAGGTTCTAAACCACTGGACCCCAGAGTAATTCATAATAATAATAATAGCTCCCTTCACCGATTTCGGTGTCGGTAGCAAATTTCATTCAAACCAGGCCAGCTACGCAAGAGTTATTTTATAGTGCCCAAGTGTGTGAGCAATACACAGAAGCACTCTCTCTTCCTTTTACTTTCATAACCCAGCGGAACGGTAAGTTGTCGGGTAGCCAATTTAATTGAAACCAGGCCAGCTACGCAGGAGTTATTCTATAGTGCCCAAGTGTGTGCGCAATACACAGAAGGACTCTCTTCCCTTCACTCTCACAACCCAGCGGAACGGTAAGTCGACACGTCTGGCTAGAGAATAGGCACAGGACCGACCCTTTACATGCCCATCTGACGCATGGATCATCTTTCTTGTCAGACAGTCAGGTGATCAGTCTGCATTGTCCTAACCAATCCTAAAAACAACCTTTTTTTTTTTTGTTGTTTCAACGTGGGAATCGAACCCACGAATCCGGGTCGAGAGCTAAGCTCTGAACCACTAGACCACGGAGGCGATTCATTCGTCATTCATAATACCTGAAGACTCGCTAGTGCGTTTACAACCTTTTACAAAATCACCAAGTTGGTCGAAGCTAACTGAAGTCACTCAATGAACTTTCTAATCTTCCACCGCATCAGTGGACTGCCACGGCCTCATGGGGACATTCGATCGTGGCATGAATTTCTGCTTGGTTGTGTCCCGACAGAAGATAACTTGTAAAAGCTCTGCATGTTAACCCTAATTAAGTTTTAAACTTTAATAAGTTGCAACTTTAAATAAATTTTTAATTCTTTTTAAATAGTCTTTCTCGCTCCTACAAACTTGTCTACCTACTTACTATCATGTAAACAATATTTACAAAGATCATGTCAATGTTATTGTATAAGCCTGTTTGTTTACAACTTGTGCTCACCTGCATAAGACCTTTACTTGTTGTGTAATAATAATTATTATCATTAAAATCAAACTTTGATTTCTTCTTTATTAACTGTGTTGATTTCACTCTATTAATAAGAATATAGCTAGTATAATAACAAGTTTTAAAACTCACATAATTTAAGTATCAAAATACTGTAAGATCTTTTACTTTGAATCTCTTTTCTGTTACTAATACTGTGATTATAAAACCAGACTAATTCTGAACTTTACAATGAAATAAGTAATGATACTCATACTACCAGTTCACATCTTTGCGAAGCAAGTAGAATAGTCCATAAGATACACAATGCTCATCTGCGTTGGTTGGTTACCCAGCAAAGCTCATTCTATGCATCGGGCAAGCATGCAAGCTATGCAAGGCTATGCATCGTCCAGTCCAGCACTATCCCAATGTATTGTCCATCTACAAATAAAACAAAACAGCAATACAAACGAACACTAAACTTTAAAGTTTATTTAGATTTTTGGGCAAGCAATTTCATGGAAACTTTGAAATTGTATTTACTTTGAAGGCTTCCAAATTATAACGAGGAATAAAAAGATTGCTACCACCTGTTACCAAAGCCATCAAGCTTATAACCAAGACCTGTCGTTGACTAGCCACGTCAATCTTGTCATATTATCGTGGTTCTATTGTAAATCGTCACGTTCCCCAATGGGAACGTGACGATTGACAATTCAATCGTCACATTCTCATTGTAAATCGTCACATTCCCATTGTCAGCACGTTACCATCGTCAGCAGCGCTGTCATCCCATCAATCGTCTTTCTGCTATGCATTATATACCATGCTGCCTTTGGTAGTGGAGGCTCCGTAATATAATCTGTTCCGTCTCAACGTGATCTGAATATCCGCAAGGCCATAATATCCAATCCAACAATTTGTAGGTACCCTGTAACCATCTATCTTGATTTTGCGGGTATATCCCAATTTCTGATTTCGGAGGGAGATTAAATGTGGGCGTCTTTTGATTGTTTGGTATCGTCAGGAAATAATAAGCCGCACAAACAGTACTTATATTCAGTTTAACAAAAACTTAGTTTCACTCTAAAACATTAACTCAGATCGTGGATGCAAATGGATTCATCTCAAGACGTGACGAGGTCAGCTGACATATTGGTTAACGTGTGTGAACATCAGCTTCTCACGATATCTTCGGTCTTCCAATGGTCACCCCCAAAAGAATATCATCACCCCCTTTCCGGTGTCCCGTCGACAATGCCATCTGTCATCGCTGACATAAGTGACACTTGTCAAACGAGCTGTCATAGCCAACTGTCACTGAACACGTCCAGGCGTGATCCCGTCGCCTAGAGATTCCTCCTCCTTCTTCGATCGATCCTATTCTTAGTTTTCCTCCGACATATATTATGCCACCAAATACATGTTCATGTAAAAATGTTGTCAAGACGAGCCTACACATCTTACCCTGTGAAAAAGTTATCAGATATCGTATAAAGCCAAGCTCTACACTACACCTTAATCAAAATCTATCAAAAAGTGGTCAGATCTCAACCAAAATTCTTGATCTATGCGCCCTTACTTCACCAGGGTTAGCTTCACTTACGCTACAATGCAGGTTTTATTTTATTTTATTTTATTTTATT
Organism: Celastrina argiolus; assembly: GCA_905187575.2. Lineage (NCBI taxonomy): Eukaryota > Metazoa > Arthropoda > Insecta > Lepidoptera > Lycaenidae > Celastrina > Celastrina argiolus. Next base: position 13,439,901 of record LR994589.1, read on the forward strand.
TTATTTTATTTTATTTTATTTTATTTTATTTTATTTTATTTTATTTTATTTTATTTTATTTTATTTTATTTTATTTTATTTTATTTTATTTTATTTTATTTTATTTTATTTTATTTTATTTTATTTTATTTTATTAGGGATAACAACAGCCATAATATTTTTACAATAAAAGGAAATGCTTATAACTATTAACATACATTAGGCCAATAACAGCTATCCACAACACAATATAACACTAATATGATATATTATAATAAATTTAAATTACAATTTTATAGTTAACAAAAAGTAAGTAAAATAGAAGAAATATACAATATTATAAGATCATCATGTAGGTAAGTAACAAATATGAATCGTAACTATATAATTATAGTGTTATAAACTTACATATAATATACCAACTACGCTACAGGCTCATTTATTTTCTAGCAGTGTTATTTTGATTTTTGACTGAAATGACTTTTTGGAATTTGTAAAAGGATCAATATGAGGATATTTTTTATTATAATTACGTACAATTCTAGTGAGAACACAGGACTTACCATAATTTGTATGCTGAAATGGAATATGAAACAGTGGCGTTTGACGTGTCTTACGGCGTGGAATATTAAACGAACAAGTTTTAACAGATCGGGACTATCCATTTGACCATTTAAAATGTCATGTAAAAGACCCATGTCAAATAAATCCCGACGATCGCTTATTGGTAAAAACTTGTAACGAAGACACTGTTCATTATAATCTGGTAATGGAAGGGATGTATCAGATTTATAATGGAGAAATTTGATAAGTTTCTTTTGGATTCGCTCAATGCGAGAAGCATGGATGACATACGAAGGCGACCAAATTTGACTTGCGTATTCCAGAATGCTTTTAACATATATAACAAAGTATAAAGTTTTTATGCAGTGAATACTTTTAAAGGGTTTACTGGTTCTATGCACACAGTTAAAACGTGATGCTTGGCATCATCCAAAGCAAAGATATGAGAGTTCAAAAAAACGACGAAACCTTTCGAGAAAAGGTAGGTAGTGCCCTTGCGCTTCGCTTGGCTCGTCTTGACGGGGGCACTCCCGTGCCCCCAGATACATAAGAATATTTTATAAACTCGCCTCTGTGGTTTACTGCTTGAATGTGGACGAGAAACGATTCCGGCTTTAAAACAACGTTGTTTCAAGTTAGGACATTGCAGGCTGATCCCTGATTGTCTGACAAGAAAGATGATACATGCGTCGGATGGGCGTATGCGATTTATGAGTATGAGTCTATATAAAAAGTCGGTCCTGTGCCTCTCACCAGTCGGGTAACCGTCCCACTGGGCTCTTCAAAATTTATAATAATGTGATTGAGTCTCAATAAAGCTTTAAAATTCATATTATGTAGAAGGTAGGTAAGATAAATAGTAAAACACCGCCATAAAATTTTAAATTTGTATATTTTGAACCGGTACGGGTTTAAAGCATTTGTTGACGTTTCTTAAAAATGGTTTAAGTACTGCTGTCATAAATGGAACGTGGCCGAATTCTGACACTGCCTTCCAGTTGGAGTTGAGATACTTGTGAGCTTCGGTTGCTGTAAAAAAAGTATATGGAAAAAATTTAAAGTTCCTGTGCGTACATACGTCACGATACGCACATTGGTCGCTTTTCCATACAAACGTAGACCCCTGTTTCCCCCCAGGATAATGCGACAGGCGATTTTGAATGCGACATTTAAAATCGCCTTTCCCAGGCACTACAGTATTTAAAGAGTGGTTACTTCGCTCGGAGAATTTTATGTATTCTCCGAGTATAAATCATTCAATAACGGATGCAAAAGGCCTACTGGTTTCAAAATCTAAAACCTACCTAAATATTCGTTTCCATTGAATAGGTTTGTTAAATTATGAACAACTGGTCCCCCATAGTACGGTTTTGGTGTAAAGGTCTTCACTTTGAGGTGTTTTTCACCATCTTCTCCAATGAACACTTCAAGTGTTCCGTTTATTGATATTCCGAAATTTTCTGCAAAGGAAATTTAAAATTATCCGTTTACTTGTTTTATAGCTTATATAGATTTAGATAAATGGTTTTCATGTCGCCTGACAGTCCTGACGGGTAACCGTCCCACTGGGCTAAAGAAGTGAAGTATGAGAGGTTGTTTCTGTGTATTGCGTACATACACATTTGGGTACTATAACACTTCTGTAGCTGGCCTGGTTTCTGAAAGTTAATGGATATTAATGACCGGAATCGACGTGGGAGCATATTATAATGTTTTATGAATTGAATATTCAGCTCTCATTAATTGTTTTAGTCCAGTCATTTAAGCTTAAAATTGGTAAGAATCTCGGAATTCGAGATACCCAGCTGTAAATCTGTAAATAGTTGTATATCGACACCCCAAAAGTTGTCTCAAAACCTACATATGGTAGGGTGTACGCAACTATTAAATTTTAAGGGTCAAAGGTCATAAAAATAGGGTTTTAATTTTTATTTTTTCTAAAAATAGGGTTTAATTAATTAAGTAGGTTAAAATTTAAATATAATTCCTATATTTTCATTAAAACTCTACAATTACATGGGCAGGTAAGTGTTGCTAAATAAGTTAATACTGAATAAAAAGTGGATAGGTTAGAAAAAAATTTATAAAATATAATACAATAGTTAATAAAAAATTACAAATAATTATAATCATTGATTTATCGATAGTTTATCAACTGTAAATGGCGCGTTTTCGATTGGAGGCACCGGTTGACCTGAAGTGATGCTGAGACCGCGCGCTCTCCGCCCTCTATATCGAAAACAGTTCACCATGTATAAAAAATAATATACAAACTTGCAGAGAATTATGTATTCTACAATATTGATAATAAAAACAAATAGTTAAAACCCAAAGGAAATGAGATATTTACGAAAACCCGATTTTTATGACCTTTGACCCTTAAAATTTAATAGTTGCGTACACCCTACCATATGAAGGTTTTGAGACAACTTTCGGGACGTCAATATACAACTATTTACAGATTTACAGCTGGGTATCTCGAATTCCGAGGTGAACTTACTAAAATGAATGGACTATTTTGTTAAAAATGAAACAGAAACAAAATATATTGCTTTGAAGACGGTTGAAGATTTACGGGCTATTTCTCCAATGCAATTAATGAATTGCCTTTCACCAACAAAAAAAAACAAAATGCGGCTCTATCAAAGCCGAGTTTAAAGTTCTGAACTTGGTATTTCGTCGACTTATATAAATTCATTGAGCGAGCTCAAGAGCTGTCACACACCATATATCATGAGATTACAGTGGTATTTTATTTTGCATTTATTTGTGTGTATTATTGCAATTATAGGTACACGTAAATCGTTAAAAACACTTATGTGTAAAGTTAATTTACATCCATATTATTTGAACTCAACATTCGTAAGCAACAAAGCTTTGTTAAAAAACACGGTGAAATCCGTTTGACATAAAACGACTATTATAACCGCGCTTAGTGAGAGCTGAGCTTAATAAAGCCGAGTTTTTGGTGTGAATAGGGAAATCTCACCATGGTAGAAACCTTTACAATGTCATCATGAGAAAAGAGATGAAATATACAAATAGAAATCGTTTTGCAGGTGTTCAAACCTTGAATGAATCTTATATTTTTTGAGTTACGAATTAAGGCATCGATAAAGTTCATAATATCTACGGGCTAATTTAGAGTAATGAGTTTAATTACCTGCAAAGACTCTTGATTCACCTTGTCCATCAAGGAATATAGCCATAAGCATTCCTCTTATATTGTATTTGGCAAAAATACTTAAATATGGACAGTTAAAATACATGCTCACGTTCAATGAATCTAGATCCATCCTAAAATAAATTTACATGTTTAAAATAAAGTATAATAATAACGTAGCATTACGACATCCCACGGATGTATATTATATTGTCCGTGGAGTGCCGTTGTACGAAAAGAGCCTTCAACCATCTTGTCGTAAAACGTGACAGATTCGGGATTTGGGCAGCAGCATCTTTAGGCCGTGTTTCACCAAATGTTAAAGTTAACGCCATGTTACAATACCATGCCATCTCATTCATTGACAGGACAGGACAATACAATACAATACGAGAGGGATAACATGATATTTAACGAGGCGTTAACTTTAACATTGCTTCGTGAAACACGCCCTAAAACTGCGCTTGACAACCCGCCTCCCTAGCATGGCGAGTATAAGGAACTACCCCCCAAGAAATTGAAGTTTTACCTTTACAACCTCGTTTCTATAAAACTACTACTTTTTAGTAAATATAAAAAACTTAATAATTTTAGATTTTATTATGACATGGACTTTGGACGTATAACTGACTAGCTGTTCCCGCGACTTCGTTCGCGTGGTTCTTGAGCGACTTAAACCATATATGCAGCGCAAGCAACAAAAGTCTTCCCGTTTTTGCAACATTTCTCACTGGCGATTCGCTCCTATTGGTCGCAGGGTAATGGTATATAGCCTTAGGCCTCCCTCTATAAATGGACTATCCAACAAAAAAATAATTTTTCAAATTGGACAAGTAGTTCCTGAGATTAGCGCGTTTAAACAAACAAACAAACAGACTCTTCCGCTTTATAATATTAGTTTAGATATAGATTTAAAACAAAATCCATATCATAATGAAATATAAATTTATCAAGTTCTTTGACTCTACTGAAAGTTTTAGTTTTACAAGGTTGTGAAGGAGAAGCGAAGAAATACTTTTGGCGAGTCTTATAGCTGTAATGCCGAAATGCTTAGTACATTATGTAAAAAAAACTTACTTTAATGATTTTACAGCACACTTTGATATGTTGGATACCACAATATTGTCTAAAGTATACTCTATTCCAAGGCCACCTACAGTATGATTAATCTTCAGTGGTTCCGATAGATCCATTCCACATTTTACTATATCTTTTAAATTAATTTTTTCTTCTCTTGTACTTAAAGAGGCAGTGCCTTCAGCTTCGACAGAAAGTAAAGACGTAACATCTAATTTAACAAAATAATTGAGATGCTTAGCTAGTAGATAGGCTGTCCAGATTTTATAGTCTAATATAAACGAGCTAATGATGATCAACTAGAACTAAGAAATCTCTTAACTACGTCATCTTTAAAAAACACAACTAGCTTCATTTAGGAACATGTAAAACTGTGGTACACACAAAAATGTAAAAGTTTAAACATCCACCTGTAGGCGAGCCCCTCCTTTAGAAGAGAATTAATGTATCTAGATAACAGTTAATAATTTATTATAATCCAATAATGGTAAGAAATAAATGTTGCGATAAAATCACCTACCTCGTTCCTCGCAAATCGAATTTTGAAATAAAAACAAAATGGCTGCAGTAATAGCATACTTCCACATTTTGGTCCCCGGTATCAACAAAGCACAACAACGAATTCTTGACTGACTGCGTGTACAAGGTATTTATAGGCTATATAATCTTAATTTAACCATGAAAAATTCAATGAACTGGTTCATATTTAAATGTTAGCCATATCGAGTTTTAGAGGTCTTCTATGACATAATATCTCCTCTCACCGATTTTGGTGTCGGTAGCCGATTATTTCATTGAAACCAGGCCAGCTACGCAGGAGTCATTTGATAGTGCCCAAGAGTGTGCGCAATACACAAGTACACTCTCTCTACCATTTACTCTCATATCCCATTGGGACGGTAAATCGATACGACTGGCGAGAGAACAAGCACAGGACCGACTTTTTACTAGCCCATACGACGCATGGATCATCGCGGGAATCGAACCCACGACCTCCGGGTCGAGAGCAAAGCTCTGAACCATTAGACCACGGAGGCGTCAATGATATAAACTTGGGGCAAAGCAGTGCCCCGCTAGAAAGGTCAAGTTGGAAGAATCACTCGTTTTATTGCTCATTTAGTGCTGATTTTATAAAAACAGATATTAGGTGCTGTGAGAAGTTGACCAGAAATGAGATTACTGCTAGTTTTGATTTTGATTGCTATCAGTGTACAATTCGTGACAGCGCTCTATAACAGTTGCAGTGAGAGGCAAATGAGCTAATAATTTAGTGCTGCTTATAACGGGTGTAAAAAGAGCAGTCACTATAACTTTGGTATATATGATTATACTACATTTTCGCATTCTCTAGAAATGTATGTATTTTTTTATTTTTTTACAAAAAATTCAAAAAAAAATTATTTTGCTATATTGTTATTTTTGCGACAAAAAAATAAGAAATGGTGAAAAGTAACATTTTTTTTTTGTTTTTGCCAATATTTAATATTATTCTTCAATACTTATACATTCAATACTAATGTTATTCTTCAATTCAATACTTCAATATTATTAGAAGAAACTACTAAGTCTGTTTTAAATTAATGTAGTATTAATTTATCTATGAAACAAAAGTTCCCACGCTACTAGATAATTGCTAGACGAATCTGTCAAGACGAGCCAAGCGAAGCGCAAGGGCACTACTTACCTTTTCTCGAAAGGTTTCATCGTTTTTTTTAACTCTCATAACTTTGCTTTCGATGATGCTACATAGTTGAAAATTTCAACATATAATGACACCAGTAAAAACATGAAACATACAAAGATTCAATGTTGTAGCTATATTATACTTTAGATTTTATCAATGTATACAAACCCCAGATTTCGTCACTGACTCATTTATAGATCATCAAAATTCATAAGGTACTTCCTGACGTCCTAGTAAGCTGATATTATTTATGTAAGCTGTTATTGCTACAAAACCAACAAAAAAAATATTAAAATATAAATGCCGCCATTTTGAATCCAATATGGTGGACGGTACAAAATGGATGTTTAATATGTTTATTATACGGATATGATCTTTAATACATAAAAGAAATATTATATTATACAAGTACATAAAAAAAAATAAGACCTACTTTTTGTAGGACCGATAATCGGTCAGATTTTTGCTCCATATTATTTCTATCCCACTTTGTTTATTTGAGTGCGTTGCACTACTGCAATCAGTATGTTCTATTTTATTCCGATTATTAATCGGTGACCGACTTTTTGTAAATGAAAAATATATCTATGAGAAAATTAGTTTTTTATCCACTTATTTAAAATTAGGTATTATATATTTGGTAAGTAAAAATTGGGTAAGAATTAACAGGCAGCAAGTAGTAATTTGATGTCAGTGTACATAAACAAAATATTACGTTGATCACTTGTAATCGGACCGGCATAAGCTCCCTGATGTTTCAATAAAGTAATTATTGTGTTTAGAGAGAATCTTATGTAAAAACCGTTCGACACTGTAGGTAGCTTACAGCGCAATCTATGTTTGGAACTGTGAAACATCTAAACACACATTTACCAATACATTTAACAGTCGGTAACGTTATAATGATAACAATAAACGAAAATATTACACGATCAATGTATAAATAATTTTAGTGTTTAATCTTATGACTATTAACATAATAATAATATGATTTTTAACACGTCACGTCATGACGTTTAAAGATGGCCATAATCAAAAGAAAACCTTAAAGCTATTTTTCAAAAATAAAAATAAATACATTTTTTTCCCTCAAAAATGCTAAGTTGCACTTAGGTGTATGCACTTAGCATAAGTTTATAAGAGCCATACAAGAATTAGTACCTCTAGTCTAGACTTACTGTATTATTTTAATAAGTATCAACATGCTTTATTAAAGGCAATCTCCCTCGTAAGTAATTCTCAAATTCTCGAATTTCAAAATTATTAGTGTTGAATTTATACTAGTGGCATCCTAGGATATCCAAATAAGAAGTTTCACTCCAGCAATAAAATAATGTATATTTTATAATTTACATAATATAATATAATTATAATTTAATAATATAACAAATAAAGAAATATGGACGAGACATTTATTTGAAAATCGGCCTATACCTCTTGAAAATTGCGGTGAAAGTTTATACACGGTATAAATATTGACGTTGACATCAGTCGACGTCACTAGGCGTCACTAGGCTAAGGCGCTGACTGTTCTATTTTCCGTAAGTAAAGGCCCGGGGTCAAAATAGGTTTTCTTTAAATTAAAAAAAGTCCATTAACCAGCTTACAAAAATAAATGAAATCCCACCAAAAACATTTTCATGTAAAAATGTTGTCAAGACGAGCCTACACAGCTTACCCTGTGAAAAAGATATCAGATATCGTATAAAGCCAAGCTCTTAATCAAAATCACCTTGCCAAAATCTATCAAAAAGTGGTTAGATCTCATGTAGAACCAAAATTCTTGATCTATGCGCCCTTACTTCACCAGGCTTAACTTCACTTACGCTATATTGCAGTAAAAACGTTATACTTGACCGTTTTGCTACCGTTACAAACATTTCATACGAATTCATTAATAGTGTGCGAAATAAAACGGCCAAGCATCACGTTTTAACTGCAATGTAGCTTAAGTGAAGTTAAGCCTGGTGAAGTAAGGGCGTATAGATCAAGAATTTTGGTTTTACATGAGATCTAACCACTTTTTGATAGATTTTGATTAAGGTGTAGTGTAGAGCTTGGCTTTATACGATATCTGATAACTCGTATATTATGCTTATGCCCAGTCCACTTGATTTTTTAGTCATTAGTCACCAGCCTTTGTTAGAAAACTGTCAAATTCCTATTCAATCACAATGTCACTTTTATTAGATTTAAGAGTTGGCGTACAGCAGGGCTTAAATTTGTTCGTATTTCAAGTATTTATTAACAGCAGCTATTAGTTTCTTCGCGTGCGCGTACCACACTGGATCTTCTACTAATTCCGCTACCTCCTTCCAGTTGGCGTTCGCAAATTTATGCAGAGTGTCAGCTGAAACAATTAAAAATAATAATATCTATGGACGCCTCAGACCACGTCAATCTGGCCCCTTACTTAATATCTTCAGGTAGGCTACTACCAGTTCAACTCTAAGCCCGCAGAGAAACTCGCAAAAATACATAGGAGTAGTTTATGATCTACTTACATATATCCTTTTTCTACTTACACAGATCCTTTTGGCCATTAAAAAGATTACTGTAGGCAAAAACCAGGGGTCCTGTAGCATCGGCGTCTAGCTTGTAAGTGTTTATGTGCCAATGTTTAGTGCCGTCCGCTTTCTCAACTATGTTCATCCCACACTCAACTTGCAGCTTGTAGCCATCTAAAAAATACTTATTTTTAAATAGCTAATGGAATCAGGCGTTAATATATACTTTGCGGAAATCCATAGCATAAAATTTAAATAAATTATTTCTAGCAATATCCTAAAAGATTTTTTTTTTCGCAAGATATTGCTAAATTTTATGCTTATTTTTGTTACCATCATCATATTCAACATATCACAATATATCCCATATTTCATATTCATTTTCACAAACACTTGTTGTACTTTAACTTTTAATAGATCTCATTTTAGTTATATTTTTATACACCCTAAGTGAGTCAGAGTGTCAAGAACAGACACTATACCAGGTAAATTATTAACTTTTTTCATTCTGGAATTGTATTTTTTTATCAAAATGCAAAAAAAAAAATCTTGAATAAGAAAACGTCGTATAGTAATATCACAAAGTTATAGTGGCTGTTCTTTTTACATGTATTGCAGATACACTTGGGCACTATGAATATGTACCCGGGCTGGTTTTAATGTAAACCACACTCTCAAGCAAAATGCTTTCTTCAAATATCCAAGATGAAGTTCTTAAAATATTAAAATGTAGGTATAGTAACCACGTGATTCACCGTACAAACGCTATAATGATCTAAGAACAAATAAGATGTCAATCTCATACAATTTTTTTTCGAACTATGTTTAAAAAATATGGTAAATATGGTACACTATGTTTGACTAAAGCCAAGATTTTTTCCGTTGCTCGCGTATGTTAATAATATGTATATTGACTTCAATTGTTATTCAATACTAGCTGCGTAGTAACAGTAATCTATACTAATATTATAAAGCAGAAGAGTTTGTTTGTTTGTTTGTTTAAACGCGCTAATCTCAGGAACTACTGGTCCGATTTGAAAAATTCTTTTTTTGTTGGATAGTCCATTTATAGAGGAAGGCTTTAGGCTATATAACATTACGCTGCGACCAATAGGAGCGAATCGTCAGTGACAAATGTTGCAAAAACGGGGAAAATTATTCACATTTGGGGACTTTCGTTGCGTGCGCTGCATGAACGGTTTAAGTAACTCAAAAATCACGCAAACGAAATCGCGGGCACAGCTAGTATGTAATACTTATGGAACCTTATGCCTCCAACACGCCTTACTTTTTAACCCCCGACGCAAAAACAGGGATGTAATAAGTTTAACGTATCTACTGTCTGTGTATGTCTGTCTGTGACGGATCCCACAGCCGGACCGGGATTCGGTAACGGTGGCCGGTTTCATTGAAACCAGGCCAGCTACGCAGGAGTCATTTTATAGTGCCCAAGTGTGTGCGCAATACTCTAAAGAACTCTCTTTTCTTTCACTTTCGTAGCCCAGTGGGACGGATAACATTTTACATGCCCATCCGACTCATGGAACATCTTTCTTGTCAGACATTCACTGTTCTCACCAAAATTGTAAACAACATTTTTGTTGTTCCCAAGCGGTAATCGAACGCCCTCCGAGTGTCGAGAACTAGGCTCTCAACCACTGGGCGTTACGGACAAGAATAGCTCTCGAACAGATGAAGTGCTTTCAATATAGTTTTTTGCGTGATAGGTGATTATGGTAGCGATTTATGCAGTTGTAAGCCAATCTTTATAATCTTTATTCAGCTCATACGATATAAAACCCTAATCTAAAGCATACAGTGATTAGTGACATAATATTAATGGTTTTTTTTATACATATATGGTTGGATCGCAACCGGCATTTTCATCCCTTTCCCAACGTCAAGCAAATTAAGATATATCGCATTTTAATAAGTTACGTGTTACATCTAGAGCTTGAAATTTTTTTAAAGTGATTAAATAATAGGATTATAATAAATAATTTATATATGTATTTAAATTCAATTAATAATTAAGTTTGTTGTTTGATTTTAATATATAAAATTATAAATCCAATCGGGAATAACTTAAACAAATTAAAAAGTCTATTTAGACATAAAGTATAGGATTATTATAAAATGTTAATTAATTACGATCATGAACCTAATGTGTTGATTATAATCATGAAATGAATGTGAGTCCGTTTTATCGTATGTATGCTAATCGTTACGCTATGTCGCTACGATTTGCTTTACACAGGATCTACAAAAATGCTCAGTTAAATCGTTACGTGCGTATCGGGCTTAATAAGTAGGAAAAGTTGTTGATAAATGAAACAAGAAACAAAAAAATGTTTTCCTATTTACGCATTAACATTTGAATAAGTAGATATACAAGAAATTAATTTTAATAATATAATAGGTATTTTTTTTGCCCTGTCAATATAAGGCAACATGATTTTAAACAATATAGAACCTTTTTTGTAAAATTAAAAAACAATATAGTGATGGGAGCCCAGATGGGCAAGTTTTATTTGTTTATGTTTTGCGATCGCGTCAACCTAAGTAATTATTTATAAGTGTAATGTTTCAATTATAAAAGTGTAATGTGCGATTTAATTCATATTATTCATACTCACTAACTTTCACCTTTTAATCGAACAAACAAAAAAAATTGTTTTCAAGTTCTTTTATTTAGATTATGTCCTAATCAATTTTTTTTTTGTACAGGTTGATCACCTGATTGTCTGACAAATGTCGGCTATTCGTCTCACTGAGCTACGAGAGGAAAGGAAGAGAGAGTGCTTATGTGTATTACGCACACACCTGGGCATTATAAAATAACTTCTGCGTAGCTGGCCTGGTTTCAATGAAACAGGCCACCGTCACTGAAATCGTTGTGGGAGGCATAATTATTATTATTATTATTAAAAAATGAGAAAACGTTTACTTGTCTGTATTTCGTAATCTCCATTTCCTTCGATGGGCAAAACAATGAGTCTGCCACTGATTTCGTACTTCCCGTCTATTTTGATCGGCCCACACTCGTAGTCAAAACGCATCGTCGAGGATTTGGCATCCCAGCTGAAAACGAAAGGTAGTCAAAATATTGTCAAATGTCAAGAAAATAGTAACATACAAATGCGCAATATAAAAGGGAAATCATTTTTGATGACAAAAATCCCATCTTATACTAAATATCTTCTCCATTATCCACTTAATCGACTCTGTAGCGAGTTTTTTTAACACGTGAAAAAGTTTACTAGGTAGATAGTTAGTACGACATCATATAACTATTTTTGCCACTCGCATTGTTTTAATTTTTTTCAATTGACGACCTCCGTAGCGCAGTTGGTTGAGAGCTTTGGTGCTCGAACGAAAGGTCGCGGGTTCGAATCCCGCCGAGGGAACAAAAAGTTTTCAATGTTCCTGGGTCATGGATGTGTATTAAATTTGTGTATAAAATAATAAAAATCTTAAATATGTGTATAGTATAATGGTATTAAATATATTTCCGTTGTCTGGTACCTGTAACACAAGTTCTTCGGATACTTAGCACAGGGCCAGATTGACGTGGTGTGAAGCGTCCATAGATATTATTATTATTATTATTAATCAGGAATGTTAGAGTGCTCCGTAACCGTAACCGAAACTATCGGATATCCGATATAAAAAATATCCGTAACCGTAACCGAATCCGAAATAAAAGTTTTTCTATTGTCAAAGGTAACCAAAACTTAATATCCGTAACCGAAATTATTCGAAACAAACGGATAGTCCGAAATAATTAAATATCCATATCAGAAATTTCATATCCATTTCATCCCTGGTTTTGATGGCAGACATTTATAGTAGGGGAGCCCATGATGCTAAACGTGTAGTCACTCGAGCGTCATGGAGACCTAGTAGGTTTTTTACATTAGGTAAAACTGATGAAAAAAAAATAAGAGCGTTTTTTATTTTAGCGGTGGGTTCAGAAACTGCGGCCATTTTAAAGTTTTGGAAAAGAAAATATATTTAGAAAATTGCTTATTTCGGTCAGTTATTATTATATTTTAGACAACAAGGACTAAATCATTTAGTTTAGTGCAAAATAAAATATCTGCCAAACTTAGTTAGGAAAATATGAAGCTTTATATTTTTATATTTAAAAATGTCCCTACAGGGTTCGAAATCTGATTTCTATACCATGATAACTAGACACAAGTCGGAAGCCTATACTATCTTAATCTGACGCGCTCGAGCTACTACAAATATCCCCTCTTCGGCTCCCCTACTATTAATTGTTGTTAACTTTTACGCAGTTATTTCACACTTACATAACATTTTTTTAAGTATTTATTTGACCGAACTGCATTTCATCTTACAATAATAATTTTATTTAATAAAGCCTGTGATTTACATTTAGGATTAGCGTTTGTACAACTTAAAAAAAATCTGTCTACCTATCCTATTCTAATTCAACTAAGCTATAGTTGAGTTAGAATAGGATAGTTACCCCAGAATGGGTAAAGGTCTTCCAACGCCTCCGTGGTCTAGTGGCCTAGCTTTCGACCCCGAGGTCGTTGGTTCGATCCCCGCGTTGGAACAATATAAATGTTGCTTTCAAGTTTGGTTAGGACTATGCAGGCTGATCACCTGATTGTCAAATCAGTTAGATGATCCATTCGTCGGATGGGTATGTAAAAAAGTCGGTCCTGCACCTGATCTCCCGCCAGTCGTGTCGGTTATCCGTCCCACTGGGCTACGAGAGTGAAGAAAGAGAGTGTGTTCTGTATATTGCGCACACACTTTAACACTATAAAAGAAGGCCAGCTATGGCCCGGTTTCATTTAAACCAGCCACCGTCACCGAATTCGGTGTGGGAGGCATTATTATTATTATTACAAAGGTATCTTCCAAGAGTGCCTACTTTTCTGTCTTATGCTATTTTCCCTCAGTTTGAGCCGGCGACTTTTTTACTTTCATCGCCCCATCGGTGGTATGGGTCATAGTATATTTTAATAGCCAATTTCCTTACTTTACATTGCTGATCTTGCAAGTATCCATGCCAGTGTAAGTGGAGTTGTAGTACTTGTACTTCAACACTGAGAGGTTCCCCTCTATGTATTCCTGGAACAGAGGCTCGTGAGGCTCTATGTGCCTCTCTGGATCGCCCCTCATGATGAGCTGGTAAACTGAGTTGGCCTTATCCTCTATACAGGCGAGGTCGCTGGGTGAGCATGATGGAACTATATTGCCTTAAAACATATTTGAAACTTTATAAAAAAAAACTATAACCCGACACCACAAAAAGGGACCTAAAAGGCTGAAAGAAGAAAATTATTTAATTTGAAATCCAGAAATGCATAGGTACAAAAATGGTCAAGGCTCGTGGTTGCACTCGCTAATGGCATCGAATGTTGCAACAGCAGACAAATATTATGCTTTTCGAGTTCTATTTTTTCTACCGTATTTCGGTGTGAGCTGACTCTTACACCGATAGACCAGAAACCAACCAATATTCCATTACACACACGGGATAGATGAAAGTAAATAAAGCTTGTAAATTTAGTTAAGGACGCGTTTGTGGATATTTTTTGTTTTTTGACAGCGGCTAATATGAACTGCCACTTCTTTGAAAATGTTTTACATAATAAATCCTAATCCACGTCATGTCAGGTTTCAAACAAAAAAAAAAAACGAAATCCGTTCATCCGTTTGGGAGCTACGATGCCACAGATACAGAGACACCCAAATTTAATCCCCTCACCCCTTTGTATTCGTCGGGTGTTAAAACAAAAAAAACCTTAATGTCGCACACTAATATTTCTCTCTTTTTGTCCTTACAATTTAGATACTAACTTTAGTATTACTAGGTATATAATATTTAACTCGATCAACACTTTCCGATGAAAATTACCGGCGTATATTTAATGACTTACTAAGGGGTGTCTATATAGTGTAAAAATAAATTCTCAAAGAAATTAAATACTACTTACTCGAATCCACATCGGGTATTGCTACAAAATACACAATGAAAGAAAAAAACAAACGTAACATATTGACGTCTGACCTCCCAACAGTTTCAAACGCTTTTGAATTATTAGACAGGTCCCACACTAATATTTAAGCTAAATGTGTCTTGTAATTGCTACAAAAAAGAGCGCGAGTAAGATTTAAGAGTTTTTTTGCTAATTACATTATCTAATATTTATTTGAACAAGGTGAGTGCGATATTTGTCCTTTTTATTGATTTATCATCATCAACAGTAAACTGTAAAATATGATAGCTAGTGAGAGTGGTCTGTATGATATGACGATGAAGCCAACATAGGAAAATAGACTACAATGAAAAATACTTGATGCTTAGGCAACTGGGACTGTGGAGATCCACAGTCATTATCCTGAGTGGATATCATTTCAACCCGGACCGCATGATTTTTGTTATATTTTTTAACATATTCCTATTTTTCGTTGTTATTGTTTAATCATGTCTTTTATGTCTTGGTGTATGTAATGATAGTAATATGTTTTTCCCATTGTGTAGTGTAATGTCCGTATTGTTGAATAAACGTTTGTTTATTTATTTAGAGAACTAACAAAAAATATAATGTATGAAAAACATGTCAAAATAAGAATAACTATGTCATTATAAAAACATTTAAATAAAAAAGGTATAAAAACTCAGGTCTATTCAGCCAGTAACGATACAACTTAAGATTACTCTCCTTTGCTTAGTGGTTGAACTCGCCAGTGTTTATGGTCGCTTGGTCGCTAATGAAACTTAGAAAAGTATGTAATTCTAAATGCAAATCATCTGAGAACTGCACATAATAATATTATCTGTAAATAATAATGAAAATAATCGAATGAAAACAACATAATATCTATCTCACAAGTAAGTACATATTAAATCAGATCGTTAGGTGCGATTGCCAAGTTAATCTACTATTTATTTAAAACATAAAAGATTATTAGTAATATTGATTATGATCACTAAAAGATGTTGTTAGACCGACCGACTAATCCCTACTTGGCATAACATGTGTCTCACAACTTTTTACGGTAGAAGAACTAAGTATCGACTTTTAAAAGTTATGTTTTTGATGAGATAAGTATTAACTCATAGGCATTCCATCCGTTGATGAATGATTTATACAGTATTCTCCGAGCTAGATACTCTTTAAATACGGTGGTGCCTGAGATAAAGTAAATATAGTATTATATGGTCGCCCAGCATATACGGCATTCTTACAATACACATACTCAAACAACATAGTCCACT
The DNA here is from genome assembly GCA_905187575.2 of Celastrina argiolus. Lineage (NCBI taxonomy): Eukaryota > Metazoa > Arthropoda > Insecta > Lepidoptera > Lycaenidae > Celastrina > Celastrina argiolus. The sequence goes on from LR994589.1 coordinate 13,456,139, forward strand.
TAGTCCAGAAGAATGACTGATAAGTACATCTGGCTGGGGCCAACCATGTGCGGGTTTCCTTATAAACGGAAATATATATTACTTTACAGTTGCGACAGTATAATGTTATAATAATATTTGAGATGTGATTTGACACAACCTGGGAATGGAACCTAGGCCCTGATTCAAGATGCCATCGCTATTATCACTTACAAAGTTCGATAATAAAATGTACGGGATTTGACCTAAGCTTCGTTAAGTGATATACGAATACATAAATCACAAATCCCATACATGACATCTTGAATCGGAGCCCCGTTTCTCGTGCCTCGATTTTCGATTCGAATGACAGTCTATCCCGCTCGTGCACGTGTGATTTGACGCACATGCAAGCGGGACAGACTTAAAAACTGAAATGAAGTTCGGGGCCCAGAGCCCTTCTCTGTTTCGAATCTACGTCTACTCACTAGGCCACGGACTCTTAATATACAGTGTGTCCCACGGTTCATATACGAAGCCGAATATAGTGTAAAGACAATGACGCGTAGATCATTTTTTGTTTTGGCACCGAATATAAATTACTTACCGTGATTGAAAAAATACAAAGGTTTAAAATGTCCACAAGGAGTGAATCTTACTATGCTGGGGGCTCCTAGTCTTGCACAGGAACGCTCTGATCGTTGACCTTTTTTTTTCTTACTTGGGGAAATCCTTTAGGGATTCCCGACTGATTGGGGATGTCGGCCGGGATATGTGGGACTTTCCCGAGTGCTAGGTAATATAAGGAACGCACTCAGGGTTACCGCACTAAAATCCCAAGTTGCCATCTCCTCCGCTAGGCGCTGGGCCACCCGAACCGCCTAGGCGATAACAGCAGCGACCCAGCTGGCAGCTTCTGCTTTCAGCTGCAGAACCTTCGCAGCATCTTGTCGACGACATCTGCTTTTCTTCCGGGAGAGCGCTCCGTGGCACCGGACGCTCTTCTAACGAACAGGGACTCACTCAATGGGAGACGGATTCCCCAATCCTACCTATGCTGTCCTCGCACTCCGAGCCCTAGCGGCCCGGGGCGGGGGAAATCACGACCAGGGGCTAATGAGCCCCTCTACGTGAGGTCAGAGGCCCCGGTATTGAAGATACCAGAGCCAAAAATTATTTCATGTTTTTCTAGGGAAAACCCCCCGCGGCAGAACGCCATGACTCTAAGGGGAAAGAAGCCTTGAAAGACTTATACCTGAATGGCGAGACGACATGTGGCTCGTGGAGGCCCCGGTCCTGGGACCGAAGAGCGTGTGTGGTTCCACTATTCCCCAATCCGACACCCGAGTCCATTTTAAGGCAGGAGCTGGCGCTTATGATTTGCACGCCGGCGCCCTCCTCACCTCCTCATCTCTCTCTCCCGTTCTGCGGCCTCCTTCTGTGAGATCATGGCCTCGCAGAATTTGCCACCCAAGCATCTCTCGACCGGACCATATCTGCAAAGATGGCCGGGAGAATTAAGTCCAATCCGAGGACGGCGCATAGCTCCTCTCGTTGCTCTTCCGGGACGAGTCGTCCCAGGCAGGACAATACTCGAGCGTGTGCTGCGCCGTGTAACTGATCGTTCACCTAGCAGTTAACATCTGACCAGGGTTGAAAATAATAGGTTATGTCTGTTTAAATCAATATATGGGGGTTTAATGCGTCTGGTTTTGACCATTTGGCCAAAATAATTTTAAAGTAATCAGTTTTTACTTTGATATCATATTATGTTACCGGTTTTCAACTTGTTTTTATAAGATGTTATTAAGATTACAATCAATGCATTTGACGGTATACTAAAATTTTATGAGGAACAATTAAGTGGGAGAATAAGGACATTTACCTAATTCAACAGGAAAATAACAAGTTAGAAATATACAGGATGTAAAAAGAACAGTTACTATAACTTTGGGAAATGATTAAATACTATCGATTCTCAATCTAGAAATGTTAAATTAATTTTTCGTTAAAAACTAAAAAAATACTTTAGAGTTTCTTTAGTCACAAGAATAACAAAAAATATATTTTGAATTATTTATAATTAATATTTATAAAATTATTTATAAAATATAAAAATAATTATTAATAAAAAAATAATTTCTTGAATGAGTTAAATTATAGCTATAAGTCATAGTGACTGTTCTTTTTACACCCTGTATTTTGTAGTTTATTTTATTTTATAAAATATCTTATCGTACATTTATCTAAAAAAAAAATTGTCTGTGATTGTGTAAAAAAAATGAAGTTTTATATTTTTTCGGATAATTTTGATCATTATCTTAAGATTTATCAAAAAAATATAAATATTTTGGAAGCACCAAATCCACAAACTTTATTCTTGCTATCTCTGTTAGCTACCACAAACAAGAGTTCCATCCAACAAATTCTTGGGCGACTCATCAAAATGAAGATACTCACGAAAAATTTTTGCTTGATACTAATCAAGTGAAAACAATTTATGGCGGAACCCTAAATCGAGAGAGAGAAAGATAAAAGAGTATCAAATATATTATTTTCACTTTCAGGCACCTGTTCTCGGACACAAATAGTAAGAGGCCATATTGATGCGATGTGAAGCGTCCATAGATATTAATATTATATTATTACTAGCTGACCCGTGCCCACTTCGTTGAGCATACAAACCGTTTAAGCCTTCCCTGGACTTCCGCGAATATTTCAAGCCCAAAAATAGCCAAATCGGTTCAGCCGTTCTCGAGCGAGACTAACGAACAGCAATTCATTTTTATATAGGTATACAAGACAAGAAGATAGAAGATAGATGTTGCGGGCGAATCTCAGACGAAATCTAAGACATATAAGATGTCTCAGCAATAGTTACCCAAATTTTTACGTATACGTTGTAGAGTTACGTTAATAAGTGGAATAATCTTGATTTCAAAATGTGGTCTAGTATAATAAAATCCCACCAAAAACATTTTCATGTAAAAATGTTCACTTCGCTTGGCTGGTCTTGGCGCGGCACGACCGTGCTCCCAGATATCTATTAAGTATCTACTAGGTATATTATTATATATTTTATTACAGCTATTAACATACCTACCTAAGTGCTTACTATTATTATAATTCATTGAATTTTTTGTATTTTATATCACGATAATTTTGTAACACTGCAATATTCCAAAAATAACGTAAGAACATATAAAATTCCTCATACAAAATAATGATATTTAAAATATTAAATAAAATTAACTTAAGTAGTTTGTTACTTTAAAATATACCTAATAACATATAAACATTAAATGTTTAAAAAAGGATAGCAACAAATAATATATAAATAAATATTTTTAACTAGCGCTAAAAAGTTTAAATTATTACTAAACGTTTTTGGGCTTAGTTTTATAATCAATAAGATAATATTTTGATTTGGCTTAGGTACCTACGAGTGCCTACATATTATTTATTAATTATTCCATAATATTATATTATTTTGCATTCAGTGATATTTAGCCGACTTTAAAAAAAACGAGGGCCTCAATTCGTTTGGCTCATTCGCTCCACCGACTTCCTGTGAGCTTCTTGCCATATTCATGCTATGAAACCAGTTGTGAAACTCTACTTATGTCATCGAGCTTAGTGTTTCTGCCACAATATCATCAGCACTGAGACCTTGCCAAGCCAGGAGCCCTGCAATGGATACAACATTAAACAGTTTCGGAGAAATTGCGTCTCCCTGTCTAACTCCTCGCCTTTGTGCTATGCTCCTATAATCGAACTGGCATGGTTTACAAACTTCTTCTTCTGCTAGATAATAAAACTGAATAAAGAGCTTATTTTTAACAAAGTGTTTATCTTTCTTACCTATGCTGTACGAGTATATTATAAGTTAGATTAAGAAGTACTTTGTTCTTAAACTATATACTTAAAAGAGTATTTAGCTGAATTAGCATTAGGAATAACTTATTTTTATACTTGCGTGTTTAAATATAATATTATGTTCTTTATTGCCAATTTAAATATTAAGGCTTCAAATTAATTATTTGAAATTTAAAAACCTTTAAATTAGTAATAGCAATATAACAAAACCCATTACATACAGTAAGCGATTTCTAGGAAAATAATTGTTATCCTCGGAAGATTAATGGACGAAATGGCTACTAAAGTTAAAAGGTTTAGTAGGTACTACATGACCTACGAATTACGATTGAATTGCAATGCCTAGTCCCGATTTTACCAATGCTTGTGCAGTGTTAACAGCTTGTTAAATTACCATGCTTTCTCATTCACTGACAGGAAATACGAGAGGAATAACATGATATTTAAAGAAGGGTTAACTTTAAAATGTGTTGGTGAAGTTGGCACCAAAATTATAATTATATTTGGAATGAATCTTAATAGGTTGTGAAAAAAGTTTTTTCGCATTATAGTATGTATGAACTTCTCATAATATCTCTTAGGCATTAAAAAGTTTTAATTTTACAGGAGACAATTCCAAATTTCAAAATAGGTAAATGAGATATTTTCATTTGTTTTTCTTATTGTTAAAATGAGTGATTCTAATATAAAGAAATTCGATACATTTTAAAATTTTATTACAAAAAAGGTGAAAATGCAACATAAGCTGCAAAAAAATGTGTGATGTTTATGGACCTAATGCAGTATCTGTGAGAGTAGCGCAAATTTGGTCTAAGCGTTTTCAATCCGGAAATTTTGATATCAAAGATACACGTCGCTCTGTTACGGTTTTTCAAAAATATTAGTTACGTTGTAACTGAAGAACTGGGGATTGATCATAAAACCACTTGTCGCAGTTTTTTCATCAGAAGTCCCAAAATTTTATATTTTCTTTATAGCAATGGGATCATGTCCCTACCAACAAGATTATCGAACAAAATAATATAAAAAAAAACCTTTTGAATTTTTATATGAAATGCGAAGAAACTTTTTCCCCGACCTAATATATTTTATACCTGCAGTTAATTTTTTCTGCTGATAACTACAACTAATAATAATAATACTATAGGAATCATTGACACTACTGATCATTATTTACTAGGTCCACTCAAGACCTACATAATATTTATATTATCTACATTGTGATAATAATATGTGGGTTGTAGGGTGTATAGATTGTAGATGTAGGTTGATTTGTAAGGTCTAGGTAGTAGATTAGGTTTCAGGTAGGTATAGTTTGTGGGTTAATGTAATAACAGATTGTGGATAACAATAACATAAGCTTGTCGGAGAACCATAGCTGCAAACGATATTGAGCTGTGAAATACAGGCTGACTGGTGAGACAAGAGCAATACTTATGGGGAGTACTCGGTACTCGATTCCTATTATAAATTTGTAATAAAATTAGGTACTTAATTTTTTACCAAATTTTCCTTTAAATAAATGAATACTTTAAATAATAAATACAGGATACTATGAAAATAACGCGGCTAGGCAAGTAGGGATATGCATGTAGGGACATATGCAGCCGGCGCGGCGTGCGACATCAACGTAGGTACCACGGGTGCGTACCTACCCGCCTACCCGCCTACCCGCGGTGTCCATGCGTTGGGTAAAGAATTATGCAAGTTTAAGATACATTTACTCAGTGATTAATATTTATATAAATATATTTTTTTTTTTTTTTTTTTCATCTCATATAATAGCCAAATCCTCCAGTATACTCCATCTCATATAATAGCCACGTCCTCAATCCACCAGTCACAATGTATACAACTGATTTGACGTTCGGATCCAATTGGCAGTTTATTTATTTTTATTCATACAGCAGTACACGTGTTGCCAAGATGTCTTTGACTCGTCTCGTCTCGTTATTAATCCGTTGACATTGATGTCCTGGTAATATTTTTGTGTGAAAATTAGTTATTTCTCCAACAATATACCGGTACAGTCTATGACGCCTATTTCCTTTTGAACTGGATGATACAGAATTATTTCCGTTCACAAGAAGCTGACTGAGACCGCAAGATATGTAAATAAACAAAGCATACTTTTAAACGTTTATTGCAGTCATTTAGTTATTGTTGAGGTTTTCAGTCGAATGTTTTTGTTACAACGGTGAGAGAGCCCGTTTACAGATTTTTAGCGATTGTGTTTTGGAAGGACACTTGTTTCAGGGAAAGGTTCAAGTTGTTGAGCATCTTCTTGACGGTGGCGTAGATTACTGGCTCCTGCATAACGTCTCCAACTGCCTTCCAGGTAAGGGGGGTGAACTTGGAACGGTCAGAGGCTGAAATTAAGGAGTTTGATAATTATTTTACCATAAAAATTGAAGTTTATGTAAAGGAGGCGTAAGGAAACAAAACATTGGTTTATTTAATTTCATTCGAATGTTAATAGCTTCGAATTTTAGCATCGTAAAGTGATAATTTCTAAATCTAAATCCACAGGCTACGTATTCAAATATTTTAGGGGAGACATTTTATAGCACAGCTGAGTATTATCTCGATCTTTGGCTTTCAGAATATGCCATTTTTTTAAAACCTACAATACTCCTTTATATTATGTTGGAGATAAATTAATTGTGGTACTTACTGACGAGGTTGCTGAAGATAGCCTTTGTTGGGGTCTTAACTTGAGCATTGGCAATGAAGCTCTTGATAGCCAGGCCAAAGTTGTGGTCGCTACGGATTTTCTTGGATAATTTGGCATCCATGTTGACCTTGAAAGAATCTGAAATAAAATACAATATATTTAGATAGTGTACGAAGGGGATACTGTAATATTTCTTCTGAACTCTATAAAAAAACTATGGTAGATTTAAAATATATACAAACTTACAATGGTTTATGAATTTAAAAATTGACGACAAATAATTATATACACTGAAACTTTAAAATATACACTAAAGGCAATACAGACATGAATTTAATTATTTTGCATAGAATTACTTTTAATATTATAATAAAAAATATTGTGCTGTTTAAATATATTCCTAATACGTAGAACATACCGAGAGTGAATTCAAAGTCTCCGTTTCCGGTAATGGGACCGCTGAAGATGCGACCGTTGATGAAGAAGTTTCCAACGATGGAGATATCAGCGGGGCATTCGAGCTCAAGGTTCAGTTTCAAATTGGCCCAGTTGGTCCTGGAAATAAAAAGTGAGTAGTTTTTTTTATGCTCATTTAAGTATATCATTATTGTAGCAGGTCCAGATGCAGTTTATATATAAACTAGATGTTTCCCGCTACTACGTTATTTATTATATAATATTATAATAACCGTACATGTAAACTACTATCTACCATACCAAATCCATAAAATCTGTGGTTTTACGTAAAAGGGTAATAAAAATCCATCCACCAACTCTTAAAACTTTCGCGTTTATAATATTAGTATGAAGTATGATCGTAATGAAATTTATAATTTTATCTTAAATGCAGAATCCAAAATAGTGTCAAACGTCGTACTGTATTGAGTCGACATATTAAGTAATTTTAAATCATTATTTCATCTCAGTTAAAATAATATAATGCATATTAATCGAGGAGACAATAAGCTCAAATTAAATGTAAATTATTGCTAATCTATAATTTAACCTACTTGATGTTCAAGATCTTGCAGCTCTTGAGTCCAGTGATAGTGGTGTTCTTGAGGCTGTAGTCGATGATGGTGAGGTCTCCCTGGACGATGTCGAACTGGAAGGGGTCAATGGAGTCGAGGTAGTGAGAGTCACCGGTGATGATCACCTCGGTAGCCTTGCTGACCACGCGGTCGGTGCACTCGTTGTCATCGGCCTTGCATGGCGTCTCCAGGAATAAATCTGCAATGTTATGGTTACATATTAGCGGTGAATGAATTTTGTCCATCGCAAAAAAGCCTTAGCACTCTTATTATATCAGCTGGGGGTTTGAATGCGGATTCTCAGAAAGTAAGGCGTAGGTTAAGCCGATAGAAATCGATTTCACCATTGATACAGATAATTTATTCTCTATTCTTCTTATATATTAAAATGAATTACTGTTCGTTAGTCTCGCAAAAACTCGATAATGGCTGAACCGATTCGGCTTTTTTTATATATTCGTGGAAGTCTCGGGAAGGTTAAAGCGGTTTGTATGCTCAACGAAGTGGGCACGGGTCAGCTATTAGAATTATAAATGTTAATTCTGGAGGATCTAAAAATATTTGTACTTGTCAGGTATTGTAAAATCTACATGACGTCTGATTGACCTTAATATGCGTTGAGTTTGATTAAACAATTTAATTGTTTATAAAAGCGTTTCGACATAAAAATTCATGGTGTGACACATTAAAATATTTCAAAAGTTGATCTCGTCGGTAGCTAGCATAAAAGTAATAAATATTCATGGCACAATAAAAGTTGTTGCTATGATTATGTATTATTCATTCAATATGAACTTTACATTAATTCATTTAATACAGGATTTAAAAATGAGTAACCAAAACACCACGATTTTTGTTTGACTATAATAAGGTTGGCTAAGGTTGTACAAAGACAAAACTTTATCGAGTTTGGGCTCGTTTGATTTGTATTGAGGAGCACTTTGTCTTGGGTTTATGTAAGTGAGTGATTATGAAATAAAATAAGAAAAAAACTCTGTGCACTGTAAAATTGTGGCCTATAATTTGTGTAATTTCATTTTGTCACATCGCCCATTTTCAGATATAATCTGACGAGGGCTGCACAAGGGACTTGACTTGCTAGATCTGACTTTTTGTGGCTAATCCAGTCTCGATCGCGCGTCATAGAAGTAGCAGTAGTAGTAAAAATAGTATGAATGTGGTGGGCCATTCGGTAGAATAATTTGATGATTTGTGGTGACACGGATGTTGTTCGTGCGTGACCTGTTAGTTCCGTATTGTACCATGACTTGGCTCACGAATTGTGGGTCTGGAGTTCGTTGGACAATCTAATGTTGTTTCAAGTTTGGTTAGGATAATGCAGGCTGTTCAACTGATTGTCTGACCTACAGATGATCTATACGGTCATGTAAAAAGTCGGTCCTGCGTCTTTTCTCGCTAGACGTGTCGTTAACTTTACACTGGGTTATAAGAATGAAAGGCAGGTATAATGTATTGTACGCACACATATTATCAGCGTTTAACAACAGGAGAAGGACCGGGGGAAAAATGCCAAAAGAGGAAGAAGAATATACAAAATTACAGATCGAGATTGATATTCAAAAGTATACAAGGGATCCTTCTATCTACTGTGGTCATCCAGCGCGTGCTGATAAATACATTTAATATAGTATGTAGCTGTTAGTAAACCTAAGTTAAAGATTTGCATTATGGTTTCTTAAACACAAACTTTAACATCAAAAAGGCAAAGAAAATTCTACAGGATCAAAAGGCTTTTTATTTATTTATTTAAGCATCATGCACATTTGTACATAGGCGGACTTAATGCTTTAAGGCATTATCTACCAGTCAACTTTTAGGTGATTTAGAAATAAAAATAGGTAGATGCATTACTTGTACAGACGAAAACATGTAAACACAAAATGAATAATCTCTATTTTACTAATTGACCTAGTAAGAGTAGCTGTAGTAGGTTCCAGTCAGCTGTCAACTTCTAACTACAGCTTTCAAAATCTTTTACCAAACTACGTAAATTATTATAAGCCCATCTGTTATTACGAATCTTTAAATATTAAAATCAGATCTGTAATTTAGGCGCAACCGTGGAACAAACATTCATGGAAAATAAATACATAGGCTGCCAAAATCATAAGCATTCCTTTGCCCGTAGTCAAGTAAAAATTACAATAACAAAAAATAGCCCATCCATTATTAATAATATATTTTTTGGGAAATCTTTCATAAGTGTGGTAATGCGCTGGTTGTCAGGAGCACCTCAACAACTTGTGATAATTATATAGTCCAAGATCTTATAGCTGTAAAATCCAAGATCTTATAGCTGTAAAACTTTACTTATTAGCGTATAATTTTGTATTTTGAACAATAAAAGCAGTAAATTTTTGAATAAAAGTAATACTTATAAAAATAACTTTCACCTAAAAGTTTAATGGGATCATAGTATGTTGTACATTAAAAATATTAGAACACACTATTAACATAATTAAAAAAATAATCTTAGAGAATTTGACTAGGTAAGTGAATCGTTAGGCAGCAAAACACAGTAGAAAAGAAACATAAATAAAATAAAATTTCAGCTTCGTTTTAAATATTATTAGATTATGATCTAAGATAATCTAAGGTACAGGGTTTTCATTTGTAATGAAGCTTTTTGAATATATAAATATTGATTCAAAATATTTACGCATTCCACATCACAACGTTATTTCATTGAAAAATCATAATTTCCGCGGACTATCATTAAAATTATTTTAAATTTCCTTCAACTTAGGATAAAAAATAATTCGTTTTATTTAATTAGATCCTTACCCAGAGAAACGACGCCATTTATGAAAAGAAAGGCGGCAACGAAGAAGAATTTGGAAACCATTTTGAATGACAACCTTCCACCAGGTATCCAATAACTAAATTGATCAAATATTTCCTGGTCAGAAGATATATTTTGTGCTGTAAATGCACAGAGACGCCAATGTAACCTTTAACATGATACACCGGTTTTTTTTATAAAATTGTCACCTTATAGACCAAGAGCCTATGATCATTGGCCTAATTATATTATGTACAGTGGTACATAATATAATTAGGCCAATGCCTAATTATATTATGTACCACTGTGACAGTATTGCTATATACACTAATATTATAAAGAGGAAAGATTTGTATTTTTGTATGTAATTACTTAACTCAAAAAGTACTGGACAGATTTTAATAATTATTTTTTCATTAGAAAGCTACATTGTCACTGAGTAACATAGGCTATATACAAATCAATTGCTGTTCGTTAGTCTCGCTATAACTCGAGAATGGCTGAACCGATTCGGCTATTTCTAGTCTTGAAATATTTGTGTAAGTCCAGGGAAGGCTTAAACGGTTTGGGCACGGGTTAGCTAGTACATTATAATAGGAAGCTCTCCTCTATTTCTTTTTAAGCGTCATCTTTACATTTTTTGATCTTCGTAAGTGATAAAGCAATGGGGGTTTGAATAAAGGCCCTGATTCAATATGACATCGCAACTATCATATCATCGAAAACAAAAATGTATGGAATTTGACGTAAGTTTCGATAAATGACAAGCGAATTCGTATGTCACTTAGATAAACTTATGTCACACCTCATACATTTTGTTTTCGAACTTCGTAAGTGATAATAGAATTGTCACCTTGAATTTTATTTTCTTTATAATATTAAAATAAGATTAAGTGACTGAAGTTTATATACGAGTACAATACATTTTCTTGGATACTAAAATTATAGAATGAAAATGTGAATTATATTTGTAAATATTAATTTTTATTCTATGGATACATAATAATTATATTATATAGATATTATTTTGTAAATTTTTCCTTTTTACCTGTAAATATCTAAAACTTAAAGATACATGTAACAGAATGCTTAATTTTTATAAATTTTGGATGTGGCATTTTGTTGGCAAATACTACAAATTATGATAAAAATATTAAGCTTTTGGAATATAGTGATACAATTCTAAAACATCAAATACTATAAAAAAAAATATTTTTAAAATAATAAATTATATTTATCTACTTATACTCATTTCTTGGCTCTTAGACTATTTTCGTTTGTTACGAAGCTCCGGGATGAATAATCAATTATGTTTCTTTTTTTTTCTTTTTTTAATTTCTTGCTCCAATAATCCAGCCTTTCAACTTTAGATTTTAAAAGGTGAACTAGAAACATATTTAAATAGTGAATTTATTTCCCTAACATGATATCATGAGTATCATCAACATTAATTATGTAATTTGATAAAAAAGTGACTGAGATGAATGAAAGAATTATTGAATGTACTCAATGACGACCTCCATAGCGCAGTTGAGCGCGTTGGTGCTTGAGCGAGAGGTCGCGGGCTCGAATCCCGCCGAGGGAACAAAAAGTTTTCATTGTTCCTGTGTCATGGATGTGTATTAACTTTGTGTATAATATAATAACAATCTTAATTGTGTGTATAGTATAAAAGTAAGAAATATATTTCCGTTATCTGGTACCTACCTATAACACAAGTACTTCGAATACTTAGCACGGGGCCAGATTGACGTGGTGTGAAGCATCCATAGATATTATTATTATTCTCCTGTGTTGTTGTTGCTGTGTTGCTGCAAAATTGCATGCGATACCAATAGCGACTACGGCTCTACCTTGACCATTTTAGTACCTATGCATTTCTGGATTTCAAATTGAATTATTTTCTGTTTTCAGCCTTCTTAGACCTCTTTTTTTCGAAGTCTGGTCATAGTTTTATAAACTTTTTTTTATTTGAACCAGTAGTCCTGGAGCCTAGCTAGCTTTGCCAAAAATTATTAGGTTTATCAAAATACAGTAACTTGTGTTTTTCTTGAATGTAGTCTTGAATGTAGGTTTGTCAAAATGTAATAGATATTTTGTAAGACAAAAAAAAGAAAAAAGATCTAATATCTTAGTTTTACGTAAATTCGAACTTGATTTTGTAGTACTTGATACCTCCAGACTGGTATGGACGTATTATATGTCCTTCCAATGTTTTTAGGTATTGTTAATGATTTAATTGTTATTATTACAGTCGTCAAGTATGATATCATATTTTATATTCATAATACAAACAACTTATTTAATGATATTTAAAATTAATCGTATGTTATAATGTATATTTTGTTATAAATGAGGCTTCAAAGATGTTTACAATCATTTTTAGTGACGTAAGCTGATGATCCAAAAGGTTTGAGAATATATACTATATTCTCAAACCTTTTGGATCATACTAGCTGACTTTGTATGCTCACGAAGTGGGCACGGGGCCCACTTCGTAAACATACAAGCCGTTACCTTCCCTGGACTTCCACGAATATTTCAAGACTAAAAATACCCGAATCGGTTCAGCCGTTCTCGAGTTTTAGCGAGACTAACGAACAACAATTCATTTTTATATATAAGACTAGGTGACCCGTTCCGTGCCTACTTCGTTGAGCATACAAACCGTTTCTTCTTGAACTTCCTGAAACCTTCCCTGGACTTCCACGAATATTCCAAGACTAAAAATAGCCGAATCGTTTCACCTGTTTTCGGGTGTCAGCGAGACTAACGAAGAGCATTTCCTTTATCACCGAAAAGTTTGAGAATATAGTATTACTAGCTGACCCGTGCCCAGTTCGTTGAGCATACAAACCGCTTAAAGCGAGACTAACGAACAGCAATTCATTTTTATATAATAATAATTGATTGATGATAGCCTATACTTAAGTTGCCATCGCTATTATCAATTACGAAGTTCGAAAACAAAAATGTAGGGTATTTGACATAAGCTTCGCTTAGTGACATGCGGGTTCGTATTCGAAAGTTGTATGTGATAATAGATTTGAAATCGGTTTTATGTTTTGTAAATACTACTTTTATGAAAATTACTACACTAGCTGTGCCCTGCGACTTCGTTCGCTTGGTTTTTGAGTGACTTAAACCGTTTATGCAGCGCACGCAACGAAAGTCCACAAATGTGAATAATTTTCCACGTTTTTGCAACATTTCTCACTAACGCTTCGCTCCTATTGGTCGCAGCGTAATGTTATATATCCTAAAGCCTTCCTCTATAAATTGACTATCCAACAAAAAAATATTTTTTCAAATCGAACCAGTAGTTCCTGAGATTAGCGTGTTTTTAAACAAACAAACAAAAAATTTTTCCGCTTTATAATATTATTATAGATATAATATTATTTCTAACAATATAAAGTTGTGATGTCTTTATTTGTATTCGTGTTTGTTTTAGACAATTCATCAGTTTTGTATTCTATTAAGGGCTGATTTTTCAATAGTCAGGTAACTTTTATCTGTCGAATAAACATATGACTTTGACAGTTGTTTGACACAAATTCTGTCAAAATCACATATTTCTTCCTCAGGTAAAAGTTATCTGACGACGGAAAAATCAGCCCTAAGTAATCAAACCCTTGTTACTTCACCGCACCAGCAATAGTAAGAACATAGTCTACACACGCTATGACATTGGCAACTCACTAAGGCCGCTATAAACAAAAGAAGATGAAGAAGTGATAATAGCGATGGGACGTTGGCTAGAGCCCTTGGTGGTATATATGTCGCAGTCATCTGATTGAATCCGCTATTTAATTGAATTACTAGCGCTTTCATTGAATCCTGTTTTTACCAACAAATTTTAGAATCCGAGACTAGGACAGCCATTTAATATTTTAGTTTTAAACTTCGAAATTTCCGAATGAGTACTAATAAAACGAACATTAAAGTAAATTAATCAAAAAATATACCAACACATTGCTGTCTGTACGAGCTGTTTGACGCCATTATATAACCGCCTAGTGATTCAATTAAATAACCAGATTCAATAAGATGACTGCGACATATATAATAACGAGCTATTTTATTTGTAACTCTGAGTGAAAATAAAAATGAAAAATCTTTTATTACCAAATTGGTTAGATACTAACACTTTTTGAATTGTCCTACATGATGACCTACCACCGGTTCGGGGACTAACCCGGCGAGAAGAACCGGCGTAAGAAACTCGCTCGGGGCCACCTTTTAGCAAAAATATGGGAAAATTGTTCTTTTAAAAAAATATAAATTTAACAATGCTATAACTTAACATAAAGTACAATTTACAAAAGCTTAAGATACTTAACACTAATATAGGGTTTACCTGTGTGACATTATTTAGCTTTTTATTTAATTACTGTGAAATACAGATCGATGTGTGCGAAATTGCAAAATTTTGCAAACAATAGAAAAAGAATCACGAAAATCGAATCATCAACCTCAGAGTGATCGGTGTAGGTACCTATACATAAAAAACGGGCCGAAATTGAGAACCTCCTCTTTTTTTGGAAGTCGGTGAAAAACGGTTTCCTTTCCATTTGTATAGTCAACACTGGCCATTTGCTGAACCCTCAGCTTATGTCAGTAATCAGAGTATCATGTTGTTCAATCATAATATCCCTAGTTGCCGCCTGAGCTGCTCTCAGTATTAACAGGTTCGATTTCAGGTGGTGGCAGTAATATTCCTCTATAATCTTCTTATATACCTATATAAAAATGAATTGCTGTTAGTATCTCTAAAACTTGAGAACGGCTGAACCGATCCGGCTATTTTTAGTCTTGAAATATTCGTGGAAGTCCAGGGAAAGTTTAAACGGTTTGTATCCTCAACCATGTGGGCACGGGCCAGCTAGTCTTATTTATAAAAATAAATTGCTGTTCGTGAGTCTCGCTAAAACTCGAGAACGGCTAAACCGATTCGGCTATTTTTGGTCTTGAAATATTCGTGGAAGCCCAGGGTATGTTTAAACGGTTTTTTTTATGCTCAACGAAGTGGGCACGGGTCAGCTAGTCTTATATGTATATAAATATATATAAATAAATTGCTGTTCGTTAGTCTCGCTAAAACTCGAGAACGGCTGAACTGATTAGGCTATTTTTGGTCTTGAAATGTTCGTGGAAGTCCAGGGAAGGTTTAAACGGTTTCTATGCTCAACGAAGTGGGCACGGATCAGCTAGTACCTTATTATAATAAAAAGTTATATTTACCGTCAGATCCATAAATAAAGAAGTATGTTTTTTATAATTATTTAAAATTTAAATTATTCAAATTAATTGCTACCGGTCAAGGATCTCTTTAAGAATATTGAATATTTTATTTAACATTTTGATATTATTTTTAGTTTTCAAAATGCTCAAAGTAAGACTCAAATATTTATTCAAAGCAAAGTTTTGCAGGTAAATAAATACCTTCTTTTTTATAAATATATACGTGAAGATTATTATAATTAATATGAAAACAATTTTAAATACTTTGCCCTTGTCCATAAGAGTCAGTTTACACCGAGACGCACGGTCGCGATTGAAATTTGACCTTTAAAACGCACATAATATTATTATTGGAATAGTTTCAATTTCTTGCTGCGCTGAAAATTGTATTTTGCGTAGTTAACTTAAGTTCACGAATCTCTAAGTTTAAAATAACTATTGATGACATGAATGATTGAAAGTGATATAGCGCAAAAAATTTACTCAGAAAATGAAGTATAAACTGTCACTTAAACATTTTAGGATATTGTGTACATTGATTATAGTGAGGAATCTTATATTTATGTAGTTAATACGTTACGACGTATTCTAAAATGTTTAAGTGACAGTTAGAACAAAATTTTCTCGAAATCACAATTTTGCTGCATATCACCTTCATCCAGTCTTCAATTATAATCAAGATAGGTAATAAGTAGTAGCTTATTGCATTTGCAAGTAAAAGTGGCAGTGGGCAGGACATGTAGGTTGCAGAACCGATGGCTAGGGCAGAAAGGTTCTCGAGTGGAGACCGAGGAGGTTGAAGGACGACCTCCTCGGTGGGTAGACGACCTGAAGCAGGCAGCAGGTACTCAGTGGATGCAGGCCTCACTAGAAAACTTTGAGGGAGCCTTTTGTCCAGCAGGGAACCTCCTAAGCTGAAAAGACGACGAAGACAATGTTTATGTCGCAGTCATATAATTATCAATTTAATGTCGTTCGATACAAACGCTAGTCACTCAATGAAATAGCGATTTCAATTAGATGACTGCGACATTTATATTACCACGCCGCTTCGTGTATCGGTGTCAGTTGACCCTTACTGTTCTGTTATTATTATAATGTATTCTAATTTAATACAATTTATAAATCCGGTAGTTGCCAGTTGGCAGACAAGTCACAAGAAAGGTGATCTCATAAACAAAATGAGACGGCTAACCGCTTTTCACGCAGGTTTCGTATAAATAAATATTAGTCCGGGTGTTGAAGTAAGAATAGCACCTCCCTAGCCATTTTTTCAGTTCGAGGGAATTTGGGGGCATGAGAGTATCCCCGCCAAGTAAACAATATAATATGTATCACTTGTAAGATAACTGTATATAATATCATGTTTTCATGTGATTGCCAAGGCAATCTAATTATTTGTTTAAGACATAAAAGATTTTGAATATTGATATGGTCACTACAAGATGTTGTTAGACCGACTGACCCCGACTTGGCATCATATAAATCTCACAAATTTTTACTGTAAAAGAAGAGTAGCAAGACTGACTGAATTTATTACAATTTATGTTTTTGATGCGATAACATTATAAATAATGAGGATCAATAAATATATTTATATTATATTTTTTTATTTTCAATTCAGATACATCATAATTCATCATCAGACAACAGGCACTGTCTTCATCAATCTGTTGGCATGGCCCAGTATTCTCTTCCACGAACCTTCGTTTATCGGTCCCTGTATAAAGTCGGCCACCGGTTTCCAATTTTCGTGTAAGAACTTGTGGAAAGATTCAGCTGCAAAAGGAAAAAAATATTATACGTATATAAAATGTCACGGTCCCGCAGAAACAATTGCTCCGTAAAGGCAACGTTATCGAATGTCAATTGTCTTGGCGCTGGCATCCTTTTCTTACAATTATTATTCGATAACGTTACATTTACGTAGCTGTCGCATTCGACAGAGAGAGCAAAGCAGGAACATTTTCCTGCTTTGCCTACCGATTTGTGACTAACGTCAGCGCGCTTTGTACATTTTAGAACCGTCATAACTTGTGGTTGGAATAATGCAACTGGTAAACTTGGTATAAACCACACGTCACGAAAGAACCACTGCCTCACTAAAAACCGGCGTGATAAAAGTGAGTTAAGATACCGAATCCTTAGGACTAGGCACGGACACAAACCATTTTTTTAACATAAACCATGTTACAAAATATAATAATAACTCCCCTCTCCGATTTCGGTGTCGGTAGCCGATTTCATTGAAACCAGGCCAGCTACGCAGGAGTTATTTTATAGTACCCAAGTGTGTGCGCAATACCAGCGCTGAAAGAGGTACTTTTTTAATTATTGTATTTGAAAATTTATGATGTTGGGACATTTCTCATACAAACATGAAAGTTAAAAGTAAGTCTTTCAGCGCTTGTAGTTTCACAGTATACTCTACATAGGAGGCACATGCACACCCTAAAGTATTATCACTAATTTATATACACCTTGTATATAACGGGTGTAAAAAGAACAGTTACTATAACTTTGAGATATGATTAAACTACCTTTTCCCATTCTGGAAATGGATTTTCTTAACAAAAATAAAAATTCTTTGCATTTTCGTTATTCTTGCGACAAAAAAAATATGAAATGGTAAAAAGTTTGTACAAAAATTTTTGTTTTTGACAAAAAGAAATCCAAAATGAGGAAAGGTGGTATAATCGTATCTCAAAGTTATAGTGACTGTTATTTTTGCATCACGCATCAAACGCATGCATATGTCGCAGTCATCTAATTGAAATCGCCTTTTCATTGAGTGACTTAATCGAATGACGACATTCAATTGAAAGACTAAAGGACAACTCGTCATGTTGTTTATTGTAACGTCCAACGTCTTGACTGAACGTCATTTAGTCATTTAGCGTAGTCGTTGAATTACCTACTTATGGAACACCTAGTTAGGTGACATTTTTTTCTAATTTGCGCTCATACTACCGATATTTTATCGATAAATGTAACTTTGGAAATTCTACTATAAATAATGTAACATAAATACATCCATTTAGTGTAGTTTTATGTGTTTTATAAAGCTAAATTAAAACGACGACGTAAAGCATTGTGGGAATACTAGTGGAAGCCCCAAAGGGAGATCTCCGACCGAGCGAGATGGTATGCTCGGTCAGGCCGAAGCCCACTGTACTAGTTTTCAGATGTCGTATATATAGCGCCGGACTTAGAAAACTTCGATAGCGCGATGCAGGATTGTGGCGCTAGTAGTACCGCCACATCACTCCCCCCCGAAGACCGGAGGTCGAAACTTGAGTCGTCTTGTGCTTGAGTCGCCAGTGCCAGTGAGTCCCAGTGAGTCGGAACTGTGCTGCTGCTGCACGGGCTCCAGTGAGTCGGAGTGCTGCCGTGCGGGCCGATGCTACGTGCTGAACCAGGAGAGATGTGCTCTGCTTGCTGACCGGTCGTGTAGTGAGAGTGCCCGTTGAAGCCGATGAGGGTTCGACCAGGCCGCGCTGCGTTGCGGCTAGTGGACGAAGTACCCGAAGTGGCTGAAGCTGGCTGGCGAGGTGCGGAGGGGCGGGGAGTGATGATGATGAAGGAGGCGTGTTCTGTCGAGGGTCACCAATGTGAGAATACTAGTGGAAGCCCCAAAGGGAGATCTCCGACCGAGCGAGATGGTATGCTCGGTCAGGCCGAAGCCCACTGTACTAGTTTTCAGATGTCGTATATATAGCGCCGGACTTAGAAAACTTCGATAGCGCGATGCAGGATTGTGGCGCTAGTAGTACCGCCACAGCATGTTTAAAACTTACCTTCATTATGTCGTTTGTACTTAGTCAGTTTCACCTCAAATTTTTGTTTAATAGTAGCCGGCAGCGACGTAATAATAGATAAATCTATGCTGTTATACTATTTTTTATCGAGTATCGCACTTAAATGTAGATTTAATGAAAAAATATCATCACAGTGCTACCAGTGCGAGCTGTTTGACGCCATATTTATTTTGGTGACTACTAGCGCCGCAGTGAGAAAAAGTTTCAATAACCTGACTGACTTTAATCCGCTAACTAATTGGACGTTGATTGACGATTGTTCAATCAATGTTCGGCCTAGTCTTTCAATTGAATGTCGTCATTCGATAAAAACGCTAGTCACTCAATGAAATGGCGATTTCAATTAGATGACTGCGACACATACACTCTCTCATCTGCTAGCAGGTTGTGGTTATAATTTTTTCGCAGGATATTGCTAAATATATTTTTTAAATTTTTTATTCTTTTTACACTCTGTTTAATCATGTTTACTCACATAAGCCTTTCTGTCCTTCAAACAAGTTATTAATTTTCACATGGTATGTGCTCGTGACGGTCGCATTGGTTTTGTAAGTCTGAATCCTAAAGTAATCCTTTCCATCTTTGCCTTTCTTCTCTTCCAAATTCATTTGGACCGTCGTCACAAAGGTTCCTAGAACGAATTAAAAATTAAATAAAAACTAAAATGTTTAGTCCTGATTTCACCAACGCATGTTAGTGTTAACGGCTTGTTAAATTATTTATTTATTTTGTTTGGATAACCAACAGCTTATTAGTATTACATTAACAATACAGTATAGATAGGATGAAAGCCAGTAACAGGTTCCCACTAATAGTAATAAAATTACCACGCCTTCTCAATCATTGTCAGGAATTACGAGAGGAACAACATGATATTTAACGAAGGATTAACTTTAACATTGCTTGGTGAAACACGCCCTAAAGATATTTACACCGTTCTGATTTATTATAACAAAATGTAAGCTAAGATCAGTATGGGTGAAGTATAATTAAGTAAAAAATATATAATTTTAAAAAAATATTAATTTTGTATCTTTTTGTTAAGGGGCGGGTGGCCCCGTGCAAGTTTCTTACGCCGGTTCTTCTCGGCGGGTTAGGGTTGAACCGGTGATAGCTTGTTTTTTTTTCTTGTTGCCTTTCCGAAAATAGCTTGTTACGTTTCATTTGGAAATAAAACTTTTTTTTTATATAATGCTGTCAATTTACATGTACTAACATTTACACTTATTAACCGCACAATGATTTATTACTCATAGACAAAGGGCCGGTTTCTGAAAGAGAATTCAAATCTATGATCAACTAACATGACATTTAAGTTAACAACATAATATCAAACGCTGGCTCTAATTGGTGAAACATTTATCCGTTTACTCGCAAGGCTGGTTAAAATACCACTTGGGTGGTTTTTTATTGTATCGATCAACGTTACAAGAGTGAGTTCATATTATAAGGTTTTTGTGATTGCCAATTTCGTTCCTAGCTTCACAGGAGTTGCAGTGTGATGTACTATCTACCTGCTTTAAAAAAAATACCTAGAATAATAATATTATGATGCATACCAAGTAAAAGAACAAAATCTCCTTTTCCTCTAATATTCCAGGTCAATAATCTGCCGCTGGTCTCATAATTACCGACCAATTTTATATTCTTTGGGCAACGAAAGTCGAAGGCTATGAACAGTGTTTTTATGTTTGCCCTGCAATAAAAAAGTTTGGCAGCATTGGATATAGCGTTAAGTAGCAAAAGTCCTCTGTAGTGCAGTGGTTGAGCGCCACGTTGCTCAAGCTGGACGTCGCGGGTAAGAATCCGGCTGACAGTAACAAAAGTTTTCTGCCATCCTGGTGCATCATATTTCTCCATTAGATTTATGTAAAACATAATAATTTTCAATTATATTTTTTTATTTATATATCACAAAAGACACCTTAAAAAACAAATATAAATTAAAACTATTTTAGGTATATTATTATTATCTAAACTATAAACTAAACAAGTATCTAATAGAAAAAGGCTATATGTAAAAAACTATATCTAAATCGGCGGCCGCTGGTAATGTACCCAAAAGACTGGCAGTATTACCTCGCTGTATCGCTAAACTGATACGTTGGCCGAGGTAAGCGCCAGCCCTTGGGTCGTTTGTCTTTTCCATTAGTCTTTTAGAAAGGTCTTTCAAAAGGCGTTTAGCACTGGGACCCCATGGACCCAAAGTTTCGACACCAAAAGGCAGAAAAATGTATCCATCGCCAATGGATTCATATTTCCGCCTTTTGTGGGTCTCGGCGTGTGCAGCCGCCGCCCCCGCCGCCTTTGCAGTGGTCACGTGTGACGCTGCCAGCGTATCCACGCAGGTAGCGTCCCACACCAGCGGCTTTCGGAATTTTAAATATGTGTATATGCCGGTTCTAAATATACGGTATATGTCTGGAACCTGTACCACAAGTGGGAAAATTGTAACTTTGTATATTACTGTGTAACATGAATTTCCACTTTAGCAGTAATATTTTAATAAATATTACTTTTGCAAAAGTGGTTTAACTACGTACACGTATATTATTGTAGTAGTAGAGCGGCCACTTTATGATATTACTACGCCTTAATTATCAGAAATTTTAGTAAAATTACATACCGTAAATTATTTATTTTGCACCGCTCTATACCAGTGATCGAACCATTATTTATTTTATAGTTCATAGTCAGTAGGTTTGCATCCAGGGAGTCCACGTAAAATGGTGACACTATTCCGACTGTAGGGCTCAGAAGTACATTCTGAATGTCATGTATAACATCCTCCAAACATGCGTTATTTCGTTTGCAATACACCTTATTTTCTGAAATAGCAATAATTTGAATACGCCATTGCTATTTTATTAATAGTATTTTCTGTCGTGACTATTTTTTTATCAATTTATGGCACACAAGAAATATAGTTTTTTTTAAATAACAATTCATATTAAAAAAATTAAGGTAGGTACTGCTTATCTAAAAAATATTCTACAAGCAGCCCTACAAATTCATCTTAGAGGCTGTTCACAGTTTATTGACAGAATTTTAATAGTTGAAACAGAAATGCTCGTGGACATTGTACATTTTACTGCAACAAAAAGAAGACTTCCTTACACGTAGTTCATTAATAAATGCCAAATTTTATCAAATTAGTTTTAATAATTGTGGAGATTAAAAAATTCAAACAATCAAATTTCGGAAATATTAGTGCCGTTACTTTTTTAATTAAATATTATGAATGGTCATACTTTTAATAAGAATATTTTTTTTATATTATTATTCTTGAGACGTGACCATTATTTGCACTTATAATCTCTTGCGGTTTCTTAAGATTTTTGTTATTTAAAATACTAACATTTTGTAGTTGATAATACTAACTGTAAGTAACTGCAGACAACAGTTACTACAAGTAACAAAATAATATACTTACCACTATTTGCAAGGTTTATACCAAACAACACAAAGCATGAAATAAACACAGGATTAAAATAAGACATTATCAGGCCTAGTGCTCTCCTGCGTCCCAGAACCCGCTTTAGCCAGGATAAAGTACAATTTCATTTATATTGCAAGCAAGTGAGACAAAAAGGCTAGTTCAACTTTGAAGCTTGTCTGTAGAATCTATAAAGAGCAACTAAGTTGGATAGAGGATTCTAAAACTGTGGTAATAAAGGTTATAAACTAATTGAAATCCTAGTAGTAGTAGTCCGATGTAGTTTTAGGGATATGTTGTAGTCCTACATAATATAATCGTTGTAGTTGCGTTTTGTTTGTCAAATCAAATCAAATTAAATCAAATATTTTTATTCAGAGTAAATTTCACAAAAAAAATGTTTTCTGAACGTCCTTTCTATATGATGCCTACCACCATTTCGGGAACTCTGTTCGTCAACCCATCTAATAATAATAATAATAATCGTTTATTCCTTTTCTCTGTAACAATTACACAAAAAAAAAACAATAGTACATACAAGAAAATACAAAATAAAATAAACTAAAAAAGAAAGCATAAAAAAAACATTCAGAAAAAAACAAAAATATTCTTATAATAATTTAACATTAGTTAAATAAAATATTATTTTCTATTTATATAAAATATATGTATATTATGGCAGTGCAATGCCCAACAAAAAAGGAAAAGGAGATCCATCAGGTTATGACAGCGACATCTGTGTTCTTTCATATAGAAGATATTGTTGTAAATATCATAAAACTTTTCTGGCATCGTAAAATTATAACAATTCGCTGAGGTTTGATCATTTTTTGGTGTCATGTCATGGTGCCTCGTAAGTGAGAGGTTAACAAAAACATTATGAAAGAAATTAGACAGTTACTTTTAGATTTTATAACACAAAACCGAGGCAGAAATTGATAATAATAAGTACTGTATCTCCGTAGACAATAATAATATTATGTTCTGGCATGTTCGTGGTTAGGTTGTTTAAATAGGAGTTTGAAAAACAATTAAAAACAGAAAAACAAATATATTGTTTCTTCAATTTTTCTGCTTTATTATTCTATTTTTTGTGGGATTCTTAATCATGGATAAATGTATGCCTAAATATTAAATAATCTGACCTTCAGTTGGTATAAAGACAACAAATATATTAAGTTAGTGGTCTGTAGCAGTAATTACTACTCACCAAAGCCAGTATTCTTAATTCTATTTATAACGTACCTCAGCATCTGGTTACCTGAGAGGTTAATAACCAGAGCTATGAAATATCATCAGTACATAACTGGGTACAGGTAAATCATATTATTTAATTTAAATAAAATATATAAAACAAAGTTGTGCATACTATTTAAACACAATTATTTGTTTTATGACTTTGTAAAATATTGTATTTTGTTTTTATTGGTGCCTGCAATCAAAATCTGTGCAGTATTATATACAAGGTGTAAAATAAATGAGTGATAATACTTTAGGGTGCGTATGGATCCTGAGTATAATATATAGTTTACTGTCAAAGTACCAGCGGTGAAAGACTTACTTATGACTTTCATATTTCTATGAGTAATGCCCCAACATCTTAAATTTTTATACAATAATTTTCCCGTAAAATAACGTACTTAGATAGTAATAAAAAGAAAAAAAAATATTTAAATATGTCTTAAATTTACGAATAGCAATCTTTCCTATTATTGATGTTAAATATTACATGCCTATCATTTGAGATTAGCAATCTTAATTATTGATGTTAAATATTATATGCCTTTCATTTGAGAATAGCAATTTCCAAGAAGTTTTATTATATTTTAGTTTTGCGCTCATACTGGGGTCAGTTCAGTCCATCACTGTGGTTGGGCTCAGTCTGAGGACATACAGGAAAAGGACATTATTATACAATGTGTAAAAAGAGCAGTCACTATAAATTTGGGATATGATTAAAGGACCTTTTCTCATTCTAGAAATGTTTTTTTTTCATTATTTATTTTTTGAAAAAAAAAAAATTTTTTTTGCAATTTATTATTTTTAGTCGCAAGGCTGAACTGCTTGGAACAACGTTCTGCATTAAATTCTTAAATTTTATAATTTTTGCCCTAGTACGTAATGAACGTCTGACGCGTGCTATTGACCTCTCAGCGTAATCAGCTGATCGCTATGTTGTGCACTTTGTACATTGCCTATTGAAAATTTTTAAAATTTTAAAACATTGGATTAAAAG
The DNA here is from genome assembly GCA_905187575.2 of Celastrina argiolus. Classification (NCBI taxonomy): domain Eukaryota; kingdom Metazoa; phylum Arthropoda; class Insecta; order Lepidoptera; family Lycaenidae; genus Celastrina; species Celastrina argiolus. The sequence continues at coordinate 13,481,215 of LR994589.1, forward strand.
CAAATGACTAGTACCAATGGATATATATATTATCTTGCCTGGTTATTATCCCACGAAGTTATAGTGACAGCTCTTTTTACACCCTGTATATTTCAAGATGAGGGGTTTTAATATTTCAAAAACATTATAGTACACAGCTAGTTTTTATTACAATCACATCTAGTTTATAAACACGTCTTCTACTGCGATAGTCTTGAGAAACTTGTTGACGTTCTTGAAGATCCTCTCCCAGGCTGGTTGCATCACAGGCTCCTGCAACACGTCGGCCAGGTCCCGCCAGTTGTCGTGGGCGAAATTGTGGATTGCGCTGGCTGAGAAAAAAAAATAACTATATTACGGTGGACATTTATTTATTACGTATGACGGCATGGTCTAAATAACACAGGACATAGTCCACCCCGTCATTCTCTTTTGAAAATTATGATCCCTAAATAGGTACTCATTAGTAAAATTAACTTTATTTAGTTATTGGAAAATAAATTATTTTAAATAATCTCTTCAGGCATTTGTCCTCTTTACACATAGGGCTGCCATATGTCCGGGTTTCTCCGGATTTGTCCTAGTTTGAAAGCCGTCCGGGGAGCGTCCGGGCGGGGTTTAAGTTGTAGTCCGGTTGTAACCCGGACTACAACTTGCCCGTGTCCCCAGATTTTAATCAAGATGTAAGTTAAAGAAAAAAGTATTGAAATGTCCGTTGTAAAAGCTCCAAATTCCGGGGAAAGTACGCTACCGGTCCTCGGAGGCAGGTTTTAGACATGGCAGCTCTATTTACACATGACGTGCTCTTGGTTAGTCAATGGATCGAATATACATACATAGAATTCCCTACCTTTGATGACAAGGGTCAGAAAAAGGTAGTAGCACGTAGAAGGTACTTGTTATGTTTATAAATTATTTTAAAGTTACTTACATAATTCCTTCTGACCATTAAATAGATTGTCGAACTCGAATATAAGCGGATCCTTGGGGTCATATTTAATTTTGAAAGTCTTGATGCTCAAGTAAGTTTTTCCGTCGCTACCTTTTGTTTTCTTGAGGTCTAGATTGTAATCGATAATATATTTTCCTGAAATTAGATATATTTTTTCAACTTTTCGCACAATGGCGGACATAAAGGGCATATTGTATTTGTTATAAACGGCTTCTGTTAAATGTTCATAAACTCCAGTTAGACTTAGTGTCAGTTTATCAAGGAAGTATTTACTACTGAGTAGATTATATTTCTTAAATTAAAGCTTAAGAATATTTATTTTTGGTATAATTCCGCATGGCAACCTTTTTGTAAAAATTCTCATAAATTAAAAAATCTGTAAAGTTTTCTGCTTCCATTCTTTGTTCTAAATTTGACAGCGCCATGTGTTAGTATCAATGGCAATATCGAGTATAAAAGCGGTTAGTAGTTTGTAGTACCTACTACCATAGACCAATTACATGTATAATTACCAATTATATGTATAATTGGTCCATGCTACTACGAACTACATTAGCTAAATTTATACAAAGTTGATTGTCACATTTTTGCAATGTAAACAACCATTATACACCAGTGTCGAAGCCTTCAGAAATTATATAAAAAAAAGATTGATTTAGATTTTATTTTAGTTCCGATTTCACCAACGCATGTTAGTGTAACGGCTTGTTAAAATACCATGCCTTCTCATTCATTATAGGAATTACGAGAAGTGTAACATGATATTTAACGAAGTTTTAACTTTAACATTGCTTAGTGAAACACGCCCTTAACCCATTAGATTTATAGAGAACATTTTTTGGTTTCAAATGTCATCGGCTGTCTATCAGTGTGTACCTTCAATTTATTATTACCGCGAAATTATAATTGCTAGCGTGGCTACACTGGTAACTGGTTGCTGTTTCTGGTTATCAACAACACTTATAAGGCTCAAGACGTTGACGCAGAGTTAACGCGCCGCGACGCGTCATTAATTTTATGTTGTCTACGCATTGACTAGAAAAATATAACGCGTGTCAACGTGTGCGACGCTCGCTACCTTACATGTATATGTAAATAATTTGTACCAATGATAAATTGGAAAGTAGAGTTAGATATTTTTTGGTGAATGATATGAAAACAAATAACGATTGGAAAAAAATGGAATTCCGTTTCAATATCAGTTGAGATATTTCGTGATGATAGTGGAATTTACAAGTGATGATAATGTTTACCTCCCGTCATAACAAAATTTCCCTCCCCGTTAACAGGTATGATAAGAAGTTGACCCTCAAGTTTATATTTTCCACGTTGAAGGAGCTCGTGACAATCCAGTTGATATTGGAGGTTAGTGAGGTCGGGACTGAGCCTAGAAAACAGAATAAAATAAAAATAAATAAATAAAAAAACGTTTCATTTCCAAATGAAACTTAACAAGCTATTTTCGGAAAGTCAACATGAAAAAACAAGCTACCACGAGTTCAACCCACCCGCCGAGAGGAACATGAAAAAAAGATGAAAAATTTATCTTTTATAAAAGTATATATTTTTTACAATGTAACTTAATCTTACATATTAATATGATAAAAGTTACAATACATATAGTAAATAAATATAAGCAGCCATTATGGTTGGCCACCTCTTTCCAGGGTGTGCAATCATTAACAAAATCAGTTATCTTATAATGAGCTTTAGCACACAAACGTTCTTTAACTACTTGGAGAATTCACATACTTATTTGTGAGACCTAGGTCCGTATAAATAAAACAATCTCAATCGAAACCTCCTCTTGAGATCCTATTTGACAGATAAAAAAAGTTGCGTTCCACTTATAAAAATAAAGAACTTTACTTTAAATGTAAATACTTTAATTTTTTTCTTTTTTAAACCGTAAAAATAAAGATTTTAAAAATATATAATATACTTATTGTAATGTTTTCCTATAATCTATATTATGAATGTTATTGATAGAAAAAGAAAAGAAATTAAAGTACTATGTAACAATAATAAAGTTGTTCACTTTTAGAAGTGAAACGAAACGTTGTTTTATAGCTGTCAAAGGTTCTCAAGGTTAATAAGGGCCTAATTGTTGAGAAATACAAAAACGTAAAAGCGCCCGGTAGAAAAAATTATGCATACTGTTGTATAAATGAATCTTGACGACGTCTGTAGTGCAGCGGTTAAGTGCGTTGGTCCTCGAGCGGGAGGTCACCGGTTTGAATCCCGCCGAAGGAACAAAAAAGTTTTCTCATCCCTGGGCCGTTAATGTGTATTAAATTTGTGTATTAATATTATAAAAATCTTAAATATGTGTATACTTGGTATAAAATGTTTTAAACATTTTTCCGTTACCTGGTACCTGTAACACAAGTTCTTCGGATACTTAGAACGGGGCTAGATTGACGTAGTGTGAAGCGTTGCCTTTATATGGCGTGCAAATTTTTATAAGCAGACTATTTATTATTATTTATCTTTCATAATTATTTATTAATAATCTGTCAATTTGTTATTACTATAAAATTAAAATTATTTATTAAATTGATTATAATTATATGTGTTAAATAAGAGTCCACCAAATATTAGATTATTAAATACATGTCAAAATATAAAATATAAAATAAATTAAACTTAATTATAAAATAGTCAACATTTGAGAGTCAAGGTACGAAAAAACACAAATCTTTAGGCCAAGCTCGCACAGAGAAACCTAACTATTATATTAAACCTACCTATTATATGACATGCTGCTGCTATTTATTTACTGTCTGCCTGAGTCACAAAGTAAATAATAAAGCTGGAGTCTTAGTGCCTAGTGTGCGTAGGACACAGGCCATAGGTTCATAAAATGTTGGTATTAAGCTATCAGACTCGGTCAGCCAGTTCTGGTATTTTCTACCCGACTGCGACGCAAAGGAGAGGTAATGTGTTTAACAACCTATGTATATATGTATTTATCTTGCGACTATCTAATTCAACTACGTAAAAAGTGAGCCAAACAACGTATATACAATAAAAAAACTGAAAGTAAAAATAAGCACTTAAATGAAGAAAATAAAATGTGTTCTAATAATGGAACATAACAACTGAATAGTCGGGATCAATTATTCAACATTTAATAAAATTTTTCAATGGATACTAAATTTATTTACTGTTATGTTCCATTATTAGTATGTTTTATTTTTTTTTCATACTAGTGCTTCTTTTTTATTTTATTTTACAAGCGCTACCGAAAGTCGTACAATTTGCATTTGTGACAAATTTCATCAAAATCGCCCGTGTAGAAGCTTTTAAATGCGAAAATCAATATATTTTTTAATATTCTTGAATATTGTAAATTATTTAAAAAAACACTTACTTGATTTTTCCTATATGACAATTGCTTAGTCCACCAAGAGTTCTGTTTATGAACGTGTATTTGAGACTGGCGACTGTTCCCTCTTGCATCTCTATCAGTAAGGGATCCAGTGATTCTATCCCAAGTTCAGGAACGCCAGGGTATAAATGTTTTGCTGCGGCATTAGCTAGATCCTCTATACATGACGAATCATCTCTTTTGCACTGTTTCGTTACTGAAAGATTCAATTTATGGTTTGTCTATGTTAATCACAATGTTAAGACATTAACGATCTCATCAAAAGCATAACTTGTAAAAAGTACCAAATCTTAGTTCGTTTTCCGTAAAAAGTTGTGAGATCCATATCATGCCTAGCTGGGGTAAATCGGTTGGACTGACAACATCTTATAGTGATCGTATCAATATTATTAAAAATCTTTCATGTTTCAAACAAATAAATAGATTGACTTGGCAACTGTTTTTCCACGACGAAGTTAAAGGCACTCGAAAATGAACTGTTTCGAGGAAAGGATAGTACGGACGTGCTTAACTTGGTAGTACCCCCGCCAAGGTAAGCAAAAAATATCATGGGGCATGGTTGCCCCAAATAATTTTTTAATTTATTTACAACACTTCAAGCAAACATTTTATGGATTCTTTACCAACCAAGCTAAGAGTGAAGGATATATAATATTATGTTATATTTAATATTATAACAATGTTATGTCTATCTTTTAATATTATAGTAACTAATTATATGTATTGTTATTGTTACAAACAATTGTAGATATTCTTATATTTATAATTTTTAATAATTATTTTTCTCGCAAATAATTGCCTTTTAATAATTTCTGAGATTTGTTAGTATCATTCTACAAATCCTAATAAAGTAGTGTTTGTAAAGTTACTTCTACCAATAATATGTTTGTCTGTCAAAGGTACACAGTAAAGTATACAGTTAGCCAAAAGTTAATAAACTGTAAACTTTGAATTACAATACTCACTTGAAAAGGACAAAATAGGACTGAGTAATCCTAAACATAGCAAAACACGTAGCATTTTCACTAAATTGAACACAAGCTCAAAAGTCAAGAGCCACTGACAGCCTTTATCTAAATATTCCTCACACTGAACGCTGGCTTATATCGTAAAGTTTTTTGGTGCGTAAAAACAATCAAACTCGGAGTTTTTTTTTCTACTATGAAACAAGTTTGGCTAGTAATTACTCAAATAAACTTTTTAAAGGAAGTTTTTTACGTTTATAATTTTTAATACGTCCTCTTAACTTTAAGACGCGAAGCGGTTTGCTCGCCTTGCCCAAGTCTACTTTGTGCCTAAGTTGACCTCAATATATCGCAAGCCTTATGGTACTAAGTACTAAGTACTAACCTTAACACTAATCGTTGTTGTTGTAGCTAAACATCTCATTTATAATAATTATGCATTTATCTTTACATAAAGATGATGGATAATCATTATGTAAAGATAAATGCATAATTTGTCCACAATTGGATTCTTATTTTATATTCCGGAGTAACTTAATTTTTTAAATGATGAATTGCGATATTTAAGAAAAATGATTTTTGGGGTCAACAGTAAATTATTTTGAAGTCAAAAGAGTAACCTAACCTTCTGTAGAGTACCGAGTATCTCTACTGACTTCTCATACAAAAAGCGACATCTACCAGAAAATAATGGAACTATATTACCATGGAGCCTTCTAAAGGCTTCGAGGTTACAAATATAGGGTTCATATCTTCAGTCCCATAATGATGTAATGTAATTACATCATAGTAAAATCTCAATTAATAGTTACCACAAAAAGTCTATTCACAAAATTGTTATTAGTAGTATATACTAAGTTGGATATTTTTTGTGACTTGCCGCTTACGTCAAAAAAGATAATGAGTAATTGCAATTTTAGCGCTATACACAAACAACGAGTTAATTGCACAATATTAATAATATTATTACCTATTTGATTTATGCCCTCTGTCAGTAAAATTGAAAATTAAATTAGGTATAATCAATTATCATTTTCTTTATTTTGCTTGACAGAATATAGAGTTGGGTAGTATTTGGTCGGTTTTCAATTTTATCAGGCTTTAACAATAATAAGCCTTTCATAAAATCTTATTGAAAATTTTAGTTAAATAAGATACTAGGTTCAGATTCAATTAAATCCCAAAGAGAACAATCAATAATTTAATAATATTCTTATGTGACTAATTTATATGTATCAATACTTATCATGACATGGGATTATAAAATGAATAAAATGTTGCGTACTTACTGTTACTACTACTACATAATGTCTTGTAGTGGGTCGATAGAATAGAATAAGAAGTAGTTATCACAAAAAACTAGAAACAATAATAATTATACGGTACATATTAGTAAAATGTTAAAACTTCAAAATGTTAATATCAATTATGGTCGAATTTCGACTAGGCGACCTCTGCTATGTTAATAGCAGTACGCAAACGTTGCCTAATGCTTACAATACACTCGTGAATCTTTGCGGTAGCCCTTATCGCCCTTATCACTGTAGCAATAAGGTTCAAAAGAACTCCATCGGTATCCGTGACTGTCCCGTTGAGTGAAGGCTTTTCAATTAATTTTGAATGCAGTACAAGCCCATGATTTACTCTATAAAGGACCACCACAGACATTTTTAATCTATAGCAATATTTATATTGAATTTGAACAATAAATTGCAATATCCCATTAAAAGTGACTGTAAAAAATCTTGTTGTGAGTCCATGCATTCTTTGTTTGGTAATCCCTACGGGTTGACGGAAAAAATGTGGGAACACGACGTACGTTTTTAGAGTTGTGTTGAAAAAGTATCGACAATTTACTGTCGATAGTTATTTTGTACTTATATGGAGGATATAATATCAGATGGCAAAAAATGTAAGTTAAATGTATAATACGTGCAGTACAAGGACTCCTGGATTGTATGAATTTAATATTTTGTTATCGACTTTCTACTACCAAGTTGAGTTATAAGGTGCAGAACGAATGGATTAAAAAAATATACTTAAACTATATTTAGTTGTGACTTGTGAATACTATGTAAGTCAATTGCCAATAACATTCTATACAAGGTGTAAAAAAAAAGAGTAATAATATTTTAGGGTCTGTATGAGTCCCATACGTAGAAAGAGTTACTTATTTTTTAATTATTGTATGGGCAAATTTAATAAATGCCCCAACATCATAATATGATGTTGGGGCATTTCTCATAGAAACATGAAAGTCGAAAATAAGTCTTTCAGCGGTGATACTTCCACAGTAAGAGTTAACATGGGACATATTATGTATGTCCCAAGTTACCATAATATGTCCCATGTTAACTCTTACTGTGGAAGTAAGTATTATCACTAATTTATTTTACACATCCTAAAGTATTATCACTTTTTTACATCATGAATTTACTTAATTTTTAATTAACTATTAGAATAATTAATGCATTGACCATGTGGATTTTATCGATAAATAAAATAATGTATAATATCGATAGCAAACAACACTAATGTACGAGAGTCGCAACAGATTTGACAGCGACGCGCCCACTTCGATTCCCCATTCAAGCCCACACTGACAAAAGCGTGGCAAATAGTCGGGTTTCTATTATCCTTGTTACGGCAAGCTCGCTTGGGATGTGACGGCCGTATATACTGTGACGACAGTCTTAAGACATTTTGTCTCACTTAAACAAGCATGTCTTGCGACTAAAATACCCACAGCTTTGAGACGGTCATGTAGCTTCTAGTCAAAGCTTTCATAAGACTATCTTATCACTAAACAACTACAGTTTTAAGACAGTCATGTAGCTTCTAGTCAAAGCTTTCATAAGACTATCTTATCACTAAACAACTACAGTTTTAAGACAGTCATGTAGCTTCTAGTCAAAGCTTTCATAAGACTATCTTATCACTAAACAACTACAGTTTTAAGACAGTCACGTAGCTTCTAGTCAAAGCTTTCATAAGACTATCTTATCACTAAACAACTACAGTTTTAAGACAGTCATGTAGCTTCTAGTCAAAGCTTTCATAAGACTATCTTATCACTAAACAACTACAGTTTTAAGACAGTCATGTAGCTTCTAGTCAAAGCTGTCATAAGACTATCTTATCACTAAACAACTACAGTTTTTAGGCAGTTATGTAGCTCCTAGACAAAACTGTCTAACGACTGAAACACCTAAAGCTTTAAGACAGTCTTCTAGCTCCTAGTCAAATGTTTCATAAGACTGACTTATGACTGAACAACTACAGTTTTTAGATAGTTATGTAGCTCCTAGACAAAACTGTCTTACGACTAGACACCCATAGCTTTATGACAGCCATGTAGCTTCTAGTCAAAGGTTTCATAAGACTGACTTATGACTGAACAACTACAGTTTTTAGACAGTTATGTAGCTCCTAGACAAAACTGTGTTACGACTGTATATACACCCATAGCTTTATGACGGCCATATAGCTTCTAGTCAAAGGTTTCATAAGACTGACTTATAACTGAACAACTACAGTTTTTAGACAGTTATGTAGCTCCTAGACAAAACTGTGTTATGACTAGACACCAATAGCTTTATGACAGCCATGTAGCTTCTAGTCAAAGGTTTCATAAGACTGACTTATGACTGAACAACTACAGTTTTTAGACAGTTATGTAGCTGCTAGACAAAACTGTGTTACGACTAGACACCAATAGCTTTATGACAGCCATGTAGCTTCTAGTCAAAGGTTTCATAAGACTGACTTATGACTGAACAACTACAGTTTTTAGACAGTTATGTAGCTCCTAGACAAAACTGTGTTACGACTATACACCCATAGCTTTATGACGGCCATGTAGCTTCTAGTCAAAGGTTTCATAAGACTGACTTATGACTGAACAACAACAGTTTTTAGACAGTTATGTAGCTCCTAGACAAAACTGTGTTACGACTATACACCCATAGCTTTATGACAGCCATGTAGCTTCTAGTCAAAGGTTTCATAAGACTGACTTATGACTGAACAACTACAGTTTTTTTACAGTTATGTAGCTCCTAAACAAAACTGTCTTACGACTAGACACCCATAGCTTTATGACAGCCATGTAGCTTCTAGTCAAAGGTTTCATAAGACTGACTTATGACTGAACAACTACAGTTTTTAGACAGTTATGTAGCTCCTAGACAAAACTGTGTTACGACTATACACCCATAGCTTTAATAGCTTTATGACGGCCATGTAGCTTCTAGTCAAAGGTTTCATAAGACTGACTTATGACTGAACAACTACAGTTTTTAGACAGTTATGTAGCTCCTAGACAAAACTGTGTTACGACTAGACACCAATAGCTTTATGACAGCCATGTAGCTTCTAGTCAAAGGTTTCATAAGACTGACTTATGACTGAACAACTACAGTTTTTAGACAGTTATGTAGCTCCTAGACAAAACTGTGTTACGACTAGACACCAATAGCTTTATGACAGCCATGTAGCTTCTAGTCAAAGGTTTCATAAGACTGACTTATGACTGAACAACTACAGTTTTTAGACAGTTATGTAGCTCCTAGACAAAACTGTGTTACGACTATACACCCATAGCTTTATGACGGCCATGTAGCTTCTAGTCAAAGGTTTCATAAGACTGACTTATGACTGAACAACTACAGTTTTTAGACAGTTATGTAGCTCCTAGACAAAACTGTGTTACGACTATACATCCATAGCTTTATGACGGCCATGTAGCTTCTAGTCAAAGGTTTCATAAGACTGACTTATGACTGAACAAACACAGTTTTTAGACAGTTATGTAGCTCCTAGACAAAACTGTGTTACGACTAGACACCAATAGCTTTATGACAGCCATGTAGCTTCTAGTCAAAGGTTTCATAAGACTGACTTATGACTGAACAACTACAGTTTTTAGACAGTTATGTAGCTGCTAGACAAAACTGTGTTACGACTAGACACCAATAGCTTTATGACAGCCATGTAGCTTCTAGTCAAAGGTTTCATAAGACTGACTTATGACTGAACAACTACAGTTTTTAGACAGTTATGTAGCTCCTAGACAAAAATGTGTTACGACTAGACACCCATAGCTTTATGACGGCCATGTAGCTTCTAGTCAAAGGTTTCATAAGACTGACTTATGACTGAACAACTACAGTTTTTAGACAGTTATGTAGCTCCTAGACAAAACTGTGTTACGACTAGACACCAATAGCTTTATGACAGCCATGTAGCTTCTAGTCAAAGGTTTCATAAGACTGACTTATGACTGAACAACTACAGTTTTTAGACAGTTATGTAGCTCCTAGACAAAACTGTGTTACGACTAGACACCCATAGCTTTATGACGGCCATGTAGCTTCTAGTCAAAGGTTTCATAAGACTGACTTATAACAAAACAACTACAGTTTTTAGACAGTTATGTAGCTCCTAGACAAAACTGTCTTACGGCTAAAACACCTACAGTTTTAGGACAGTTGTGTCGCATCTGGACAGTTTCGTGTATGAAACTTTTTTTATGTTACGCATTTTCATATAGTTACACTAGTGGACCCGTGCCCACTGCGTTGAGCATACAAACCGTCAAAACCTTTCCTGGACTTCCATATTTCTAGACTAAAACTAGCCGAATCGGTTCAGCCGTTCTCGAGTTTTAGCGAGACTAACGTACAGAAATTAATTTTTATTTATAAGAAGATAGTATTATGACATTCTGTCGCATAATAAAATATATTAATTATTTTATAATGCGACAATGTCCTTATAATGTCGTGTCGTGTGAGGTACACAATAAATAATAATAATTGTAGAACCTATTATTATTAGCATATTGTACATCCATTGTTGAAGTCTATAATTGGCTATGCAAACGTAGGTACAATATTGCTATTGCTAATGTTTGATACAAAGTTCACAACAATAATAGTTCAATCTTAATTAATCTGATCAAAATCATGAACCCGCCCCGACCCGTCCGGCTTATATAAATAATAATAATAAGAATATCTGACCTCACCGATTTCGGTGTCGGTAGCCGATTTTATCGAAATCAGGCCAGCTAAGTTATTTTTAGTGCCCAAGTGTTTGCGCAATACACAAAGACACTCTTCCTTTTACTCTCATAACCCAGAGGGACGGTAAACCGACACGACTGGCGACAGAACAGGCGCAGGACCGACTTTTTACATGCCCATCCGTCGCAAGGATCTTCTTTCTGGATTGACAATCAGGTGATCGGCCTACATTGTCCAAACCAAACTTAAAAACAACTTTTTTGTTGTTCCAACGCGGGAATCGAACCCATGACCTACGGGTCGAGAGCGAAGCTCAGAACCACTAGACACGGAGGCGCTCTATAAAGATACATTATTAGTTAAGTTATATAATGGTTATATTATATTCAATATATTCTTTAACTACAAAAAGTTCTGTGTTTTTAAAACTAAGGACTGCTTAAATGACATGGGCATTTTACTATGGAACAATTGAATATTATATTATGGAAAAAACTATGAAAAAAATTATAATGTTTGTAACCATCTGCCACCGAAACACGCCTAGATTCAATATTATAACCGTTGCACTTTTATACTTATTAGCCTTTGCCCGCAGCTTCATCGGCAACGTAAAATTATTGTGTTTGTCGCAAAAACTTTTTTAGTAAATAACTAGGTGTAGGTGTAAAAAGTTGTAGTATACGTTTAGGTTATGTTATAGTAGTAGTAACGTAGATTTTTTCGAATCGGACCAGTTAGTGAGATAAGTATTTTTTATTGTTTTTGTACGCACTTCGCTATCGTTTTATAATATTAGTATATACTATATATAATATATAAATAGTCGCTGCGTGCAGTGGAATGGAGAGGAGGTGGTAGGAATTGAACCTTCTTTGCGGGATTGAGTTTTAGGAAACTTTGATAATCTATAAAGCCCCTTATAAAAGTAAGCAGACGTTTTCAATAACTCTTATAATTAAAAACATTAATTATGATAATATTAGAATATAAGTTAATCTTACTTCCATAACTACTTTAATTGCAATAATATTTAACATTCATACAATCTACTATCCCTCGTCTTAACTCTAAAAGAGGGTTTCTAAACATTATTATCTAGTATCCTTCACACCATTTATACATCTTACAGATTTAAATTTCAAGTCTCATACTTCAAAAACATACGACTTTCACACAAACTTCCAAACCCCATTTTGCCCCCATAAGGGTGTAGTTACGTAATTTTGTTATGAAACATTTCGTAATAAGTCAATTATTGAATGAGTAAGTGACCTTATAGGTATTACCTTTTATAAATAAAGATTTAAATCATTATATTTGTACAATTAGATACTGACAATAAAGTTATTGATATACAATTAGGATGGACATGTTTCGCGACTCAACAAGTTTTTGTGGGTTCAATGTTGTTTAAAAATATTTATAAAACCTGCTTGCTATACGCCGTAAAATATTGTCAAACGTTGTCTATTTTATTAGCATTATCAATCCTATGACAATGTTGTAATATAACATGACTTATCGCAATTTACGACACTACGGCAATGTGATTTGGGCCTAAAACGTCATGTTTTTCACCTTCATTATTATAAAAAAATGTACGTTATAAATTGAAAACTAGAGACAAATTTCTTGGCCACTCGTGTCGGTTATTCATTACACTGGATTATGAGAGTATAGGTAGAAAGAGTGCTTCAGTATTGCGCACATACTTGGGCACTATAATTTTTTTTACCCCGATTCAATGAAACCGGCCACAGACAGAGAAATCGGTGTGTGAGCTATTACCGTAGTGGTACCGTACAATTTATATCATATTATTATCATTTCAACCTATTATAACCTGTATAGGTTGTAATAATAATGAGTGATAATTCTTTAAGGTGTGTAATGTGTATATGTCGCAGTCATCTAATTGAAATCGCCATTTCATCGAGTGACTAGTGTTTTATCGAATGACGACATTAAATCGATAGACTAAAGGATAACTCGTCAAGTTGTTTATAGTAACGTCCAACGTCTTGACTGAACGTCATTTAGTCATTTAGCGTAGTCGTTGAATTACCTACTTATGGAACACCTAGTTAGGTGACATTTTTTTCTAATTTGCGCTCATATTACCGATATTTTATCGATAAATGTAACTTTGCAAATTCTACTATAAATAATTTACAGATAAATAATATAACATACATACATCCATTTAGTGTAGTTTTGTATGTTTTACCAGCTAAATTAGTAAAACGATGACGTACAGCATGTTTAAAACTTACCTTCATTATGTCGTTCGTACTCAGTCCTTTTTACGTCAAATTTTTCTTTAAGAGTAGCCGGCGGCGACGTAATAATAGATAAATCTATGCTGTCACACTATTTTATAACGAGTATTTTGAGATATTTAATGTCAATTTAATGAAAAAAATATCAACACAGTGCTATCACTGCGAGCTGTTTGACGCCATTTGTTTTGGTGACTACTAGCGCCGCAGTAAGAAAATGAGAAAAAAATTCAATCACCTGACTGATTTTAATCCGCTAACTACTTGGACGTTGAGTGACGATTGTTCAATCAATGTTCGGCCTAGTCTTTCAATTTAATGTCGTCATTCGATAAAAACTCTAGTCGCTCAATGAAATGGCGATTTCAATTAGATGACTGTGACATACATATACATATATATTATATGCCTCCTATAATTATATGACTCGCATGTTTTTATGAGAAATGCTGCAAAACCATAAATTTGTCCATACAATAATTAAAAAAAACTTTCAGTGACGATGCTTACACAGTAAAGAGTTAAAAATGTTACACGCTAAGTAAGGGTTTTTTGTTTATTTAGTTTTGATCTATACTTTTTTTTTAGCGTTGACGTGATTGCAAGTATTAGATAATCATATTTAGTTCGCTCACTGCTTTTCATTGCATTTTGGAGTTTACTTTAATTTTGAATTTCGCTTATATTTTATTAAAGTGCATTTTGTTTTGCATTAATATTATCTTTATGACATCCGATAATACATACCTATTCATTATCTTAAGTTATGCAAATAACGAGTTGTCTTCTTTATGTGGATTTCCTTTTGATGTACATAATCTATATTTTTTGTTGCATCCTTTTTCTGTTAAGGTACACTTTTTTTCCTTAAATATTATTTTATTATTCAATGTCGTCTTATACTCGCTTCTACAATTAATTTATTTTATAGACTTGTTTAATAAAATATTAACGTTTATTGTTTTCATGTAAATAAGCCCGCCAACAGCATGCAAGGTTATCCTTTCAGTTAATTGCCTTGGAGTTTTTGTGATAGTAATTCTTATGTCGATGACATTAAGGCCCTAGTCCGGAACCTAAAATTCTCATTACGCCTCCGTGGTCTAGTGGTTTAGAGCTTCGCTCTCAACAGGAGGTCGTGGGTTCGATTCCTACGTTGGAACAACAAAAAAAAATTTTGTTTCCAAGTTTGGTTAGGACAATGCAGGCTGATCACCTGATTGTCTGATAAGATGATCATGCATGGCATGTAAAAAGTCGGTCTTGCGCCTGTTCTCTCGCCAGTCGTGTTTGTTTACCGTCCCACTGAGTTGTGAGAGTATAAGTAAGAGAAAGTGTCTTTGTGTATTGCGCACACACTTGGGGACTTTAAAACAACTTCTGCGTAACTGGCCAGGTTTCAACGAAATCGGTTACCGACACCGAAATCAGTGAGGGGAGCTATTATTATTCTTATAAACTTAGCTAATATTAGGAGTAACTGTGACTTCTTTTTTACCCGACTTCGGCGAAGCCAAAAGGAAGGGTAATGATTTTGGCAGTCTATGTATGTATGTATGTATGTATGTATGTATGTTCCCTCGTAGCGGCTAAACTACTGGACCGATTTTAATAAATGAGGTATTAATCGATTGGTAATGATGCCGCGAGTAACATAGGCTATAATATTTTTTGAAAAATTTTGGATTTTGAAAATTAAAACTCAAAAACTATCCCAAAAAAAAAATACATTAAGATAATTGTCTCGTATTTGGTATCAAAAGATACGAATATGTATTTAAATATTTTATTAGTTATTATATTTTATTGTTAAATTCAAAAAAACGTTTAAAATGCGGTCGTACAAGTAGTATCTAGGAGTTGTTTAGTTACTTTCTATGCGTTAATTTAACGTTAATTTAATGAAAATATAATGTTATTGTTGATGTGGAAACAGAAAAATATAAAATAAAATAAAAGTTTAAAAATCTATAACCCGACCTCGCAAAAAAGGTGTCAAAATCCCAATAGCGGGTACGAGCATGGATCTACCTTGACCATTTTTGTACCTATGCATTTCTGGATTTCAAATTGAATTATTTCCTTGTTTCAGCCTTTTTAGACACCTTTTTTGCGAGGTCGGGTTATAGTTTTTTTAATACTTAAAGTCTTTATATTTCAAAGTTACATTTTAAATCATGCAGCCCACCAAACTGCCTAGCAGTTTGTCGGTGGGGTTAGCGCTCAGTTTACTAATAATGGTTAACAATACATAATATTATTAATACTGACATACATAATCTATATAATTATATATATATATATATATATAAAGGTTTCCAATTTAACAACAACAGTTTTTGTATCAATAAATTTTAATGTAAGTTTTTAATTTATGACCAAGTATTTAGATTAGAACATACTATTGTTAATACTAACATACATGATATTACTTATTATTAGGTTTCAAATTAAACAAACAAAAGTTTTTTTTTATCAATTAGTTCCCAAAAATGCCGTAAAATTAACTGTTACGAAACATCCACAGCTGAACGTAATAAACGTCTCCTTTTTTACTTAGCTAATCTAATGTTTTGGCATGTATAAGTACCTATTCCACCTTAGTGCCTAAACTCAAGATCGAAAGAAGAACAAAACAGGTTATATTATAATAAATTAACGTAGTGAGACTTTATAATTATGGTTAGTAGTCGTTAACAGGCGGTGGTATTAACAGTATCACCACAAAGTAGACATATAACAGACACGACCAAGTACTAGAAAATGGTATCACCCTAATACTGGCAATTCGACTGGCTATTTTTGTTTTCTTCGATTTCCAATGCATAAAGGTTGTATTTTTTTTTCTCTATTGTAACTTGTTGTGTGCACAATAAAGTATATTTGTATTGTATTGTAAAGGTTAAGTCCAGGCACATTCCGGAAACCGCCATCTAGTGCCACTATTGGAAAATAATAATTACTAATTTTATTTCGTATCTTCTTCTTAATTAAGAAGTTGAATTTAGCTTAATGTGATGTTATGCTTAAAAATATGCTTATCTTTATTTTAATGTCAATATCTGTACATAATTCGGCATATTTACATTTTATAATTTACAAACGTTAATAGTACATAGTTGACATCTATTGATTTTTTTTTATTAAACATTGATTTGATGTATGGGATGATAGGCCATGGTATCACATATTAGATAATAAATCAGTATTAAGGTTCCTTGTACTTATCTCAATCTTCCCTTTCTGCTTTTGTGTTAATCTAGGCTACCGATCCGCTAGCCGAGGGAGGTGAGTTAATATGCAACTTTAGAAAAGGATATTCTACAATTAAGTCTACCTACATGCGCTTGAACTAATTATGGAAAATATCAAGACTACAATAGTCTATATATCGACTATCAAAACCCACAATATACCTATAATGTATCATTGTACTATAGTACGTCCCAGATAAATTTAACCCAAACGTAAACAAGCCCGTCTATAACACAACCATAGACTAATCAGTAATGGCCAATATTTATACAGTTATTATTGTTTGTTACTATGAATCCATAGACTTTATTCTACAGTCGGTAGTGTCGAAATGACATATTTTTACAGTAAAACTTTTTCATTTGATGTTTAAACATAAATTATTTATTGTTTTATTGTTATAAAATGTATTGGATAATTAAGTATGATCTTTTAATATTGCAGTGAAAGTGAAAGTGTGCACAATAAGTAAATTTGTGACAATTTTGTTGTTTTTGGTTTGTTTACGTTTTGGATAAATTTATCTGGGACGTCTTTATAATGTATTCATAATACTTTGGGGGAGGTTAATATTCAGCTGTGACGTCATAGCTAAAATGACGACGACAATAAATTACTAGCAGCGTTTCAGTTTTGCGCTAACAACATGTACATTCACTTTCATAACGTAAGCGGGTATAAACTTCACAATATATTTCTACCTACCCACACAATAGCGTAAGATGTCGCCCGACGCAGATACTACCAGGCAATTATGTAACAGACGATTGAAAGCCACAGGCGAATTATAATCCCTAGTCAAAACACGTGCTGATCTTAGATAAGCGTCGCAAAAAACTTTGTGCCTCGCCTTATCCGGGATCTGTGCACATTTGTTACTTGTGCTTACTTCTTAGTTGAGGTCTAAGCGTGGCTTTAAAACTGTTCTTGATTTGTGAATATTATGTTCGTCATCATCATCATTGCAGCTATGACGTCCACTACTGGACATATGCCTCCCCAATATAATAATAATAAAAGATCACCGATTTCGGTGTCGGTAGCCGATTTCATTGAAACCAGGCCAGCTACGCAGGAGTTATTTTATAGTGCCCAAGCACAATACACAAAGACACTCTCTCTTCCTTTTACTCTCATAACCCAGTGGGACGGTAAACCGACACGACTAGCGAGAGAACAGGCGCAGAACCGACTTTTTACATGCCCATCCGAAGCATGGATCATCTTTCTTGTCAGAAAATCAGGTGATCGGCCTGCATTGTCCAACTTGAAAACAACATTTTTTGTTGTTTCAACGCGGGAATCGAACCCACGACACGGTCGATAGCGAAGCTTACAACCACTGGACCACGGAGGCGCTTATCCCACGATATCTAGGGGGAGTAGTTGCCCATGATGAGGCATTACCTACCAATGCTACGCTTGGTGGGCGGGTTGGCGAGTGCAGTTGAAGAAGTGCAAACGCTGCTGCATATATCCTGATATACCCGGGAAAGATGTTTGGATGGGGAGTTATTCCTTCTGCAGACCCCAAGGTATATGTTGGCAAGGTATATATGGCTATAGTGTAGGTCAGTTAATATAAACGGTTTTTACTTTTTCAAGTATTGTATATTTATATAGTAAAACACAAACTACTTGCACTTTTTTTACACTTTTCATGTAAAATAGCAAATAAAGTGGAAAAAAAAGTAGTTTGTGTTTTACTATATAACATGAATTTCCACCAAGAGCCTACAGTACATTTAATAACATATTGTATACTAGCTGACCCGTGCCCACTTCGTTGAGCATGGAAACGTGTAAACCTTCCCGGGACTTCCACGAATATTTCAAGATGAAAAATAGCCGAATCAGTTCAGCTGATCTCGAGTTTTAGCGAGACTAAAGAACAGCAATTGATTTTTATATAGTCTATGTTACTCAGTACTGTAGTAATGTAGATTTCTAATGAAAAAAGAATTATTAAAATCGGTACAGAACTTTTTGAGTTAAGTCGTTACATAATTTAAAATACAAAAATACAAATCTTTCCTCTTTATAATATTAGTGTAGATGTAGATTTAGTTTATTTTGAGATCACACGTCATATTTACTTTAAAAACCAGCCTATTCGACAGTGCGATTGTGTCCATAAACTATACGTAGTTTGAGTGGTCATGAACTGATAATCATGTTAGGTATTTGTATTATTATTTTAATAGATTCTACCCTGTATATTACGCATTTGTGACAGATTAAAAATATTTATATGTGGTACCTATAATGTATACTTTCTATTTGGTTATCTTTATTAAAGAAAGGACTATCTATGAGCTCTAACATTGTTTATATCTTAACTATTGTTTAACAGATTACTTCGTGTGGGGCCACTGCATCACTGATCTAGTGATAATGACCTAAATCTATGCGTATGGGCATTATAAAATTCCTCATATAGTGCGTCACGATGACATTATGTTTGTCCTTTTTGAATTCTTCGTCATTATGAGACGTGTGACAGTTGGACATTTAATAATTGAAGTCAGTCGTGCCGTGGAACTAGTATTAATTAATAATTCGAAACTTGATGCATTGTATGGACAAATAGCAATACTTTCGCTTTCTTTAATTTTTTTAGAAATCTAGTGGTCTATTAATTGTATTATTACTGGTATTTGTTTAAGGGTCCACTAGCAAAATTAGATTTCGGGGTTCCGAATAAACACAGATTAATACACCTTAAGGGAGCACTGTACTTTTTCATGATAGAAATTACACGTCAGTTACCGAGACGCAAAATATCTCTATGTCAAATTATATCAAATTCGGTTTGAGGTGAAAGCGTGAAAAGGTAACGAACAGATTTCTAGTTTAAAGCACTTTTTGCCTGGGATATTAGTAAATATACTGAAAAGTAGCTAACGCACACAAATCTCGATTACATAAGAGCTGACGACTTCATAACCACGTTAACGTCGAAGCTATTCAGCTCTTGGACAATACGGACATAGTCAGAAGACTACGAAGGATAAAACCTTTTTAATTTTTAGTGTATAGTCTATACTACTGAACTATTGCAGTGCAGTGAGACTTAAAAACTAGCAAAGTGACTTCCCTTTAATAGAGACAGTAAGTAAAGTGCTGATGGACACATACTTAGATTTGTTAACATACCAATTTAACAATTTAAGTTATAAAAAAAGTATTCATTAGTCTTAAGGCTAAATTGCAATTTTATGTTGTTACTATGAATTAGAAACATCAAACAAAAAAACGTAAGAGCTGTAGATCCAATTTTAGTTCTACCTGCGGATTTTTGAATGTCCTGTCCACAGAAATAAATCAAGATAGAACGGCGAAGTAGGCGTGGCACCCGTGTCAAAACCATGCACTATATTGCATGCTTATCAAAAAACTGCTTCATTACGCAACGGGACTCGTGCACCTGCGTTCGCGCCGTAAAAACATTAAAAATTATACTAAAATATGCGTTATTGTGCTGTTTCCAACTGCAAAAACAAAAGTAGCGACGTTAATATGCAGAAAGGAAACATTTCTTATCACCAGTCAGTATTGAAATTCATTAAAAATTATATTAATTGAGAAACCAAATAATTGTTCTACTTATACCATGATCATTAAATAGGAACATAAATTATATTGTCTTCCGTTGAAATTAATATCCATTGCTGTTCATATACAATGCTCGTATTCAAAAGCGTAATATGCGCGCGCAGTGTACAACGAACTGTACGAAAAAATATTATCACCTGCATCGGTAATATCGAAGCGGTCATAGGTCAGATAAAGTGCTGTGATTGGTCATCGAATGGGATAGTGATTGACACTACCGTGTATCGATTACTTTTAGGACTTATCGATAAATTAATTTAATTTTCCTACAAATAAATTATTATTTGTACGAAAATTAAATTAATTGTAATAATTAGTAAAAATAAATGTACCTATGCAATGTTTTAAAGACTTTAGTTCGTATATGCCTACATATATATTGCATGTCTTTTTTATACTTTTATTTGACGACTAGCTGACCCTTGCCTACTTCGTTGAGCATAAAAACAGTATTTGATGAAATTCAACTTTTACCACGTTTCATAGTGTCTGATGTTTTATTTCAAGTCACACGGGAACGCTGTCGAATGGAATAAATAGCCATAGCCATAGCATATCATATAAGCCATAGCTAGGCTTCTATTTTAGGATGCAAACTAGATCCAAATATTTTGAGAACAAGTTTTGACCACCCAGTAACCAGAGACCTATCGATAATCTAACGTGGGTATCCCCTCACTATTCGACACGCACACTAAGAAAATGACGTCACACTGTGGGCGGGGCTTATCGTAAAAATGACACGCGCGAAATGTAAGTGCATACGACATCGTAACCGTTCTATCTTGATATATTTCTGTGGTCCTGTCCGTCGGATTTCAGATTCACCATTTCATAACATACCATTTTGTCAGCTTTGCCAAATTATCGGCACATTAAAATACAACCAAAGTAAATAATGATACATCTCATTCATCCTTATTGGCATTGTTCGGCATATCCTGTGGTTGACAGGCCCCTGAGCAAACAATCTTCTGTCTATTGTCGCATTAGAACTAATCCTAGAAACAACATTGCGCATTGTAGCAAATTCTTTGCAAACATTGGCGATTGCAATTGTTTGTGCGCAAAGAATTTTCGATTATCTTATGTCATTGAATTTTACCGAGACCTTATAATTCATTGGTTTTGACTCAGATTTTGGTTTGGACGATTCAAAGCTTGGTTATAACCCGAATGACATATAGAATCATTTTAAAAGTTGTATTTCTACATACATAGTCATAAATATTATTTTAAATAACTATTTAAGGAAGGTCTGATTATAATTTAGTGGTTTTACGCAGATATTTGATGAGTTTTATCTGCTTATTGTGTTATTAATTATTATAACAGAGGGTTACTCTATGAACTAATTCATTTCTAAATATAAAATCGAAAATATTATAAAAGTGATGATTAGTTCTCCTTCAGAGAGAAGCCCTTGCAGGTCTTCAAAACTGAAGCCGATAGGAATAAAAACAATATCTATGAACCCTTCGTACCACATTAATTTGGCCTCGGGGCCAAAATTAAGTATCAGAAGAACTTGTGTTACGGGGACCCGACAGCGGAAACATATTACTTTTGTACTGTACACGCATAGTAATACTATATAATATGTATTACGCATTTTAGTACACATCTATGAACGTAGACACTTTTTGTTCCTGCGGCGGAATTTGAACCCACGCTCTACCACTCCGCTGTAGAGGTAAATATGGAGTTTTAGAAACAACACGCCACTGGTGATGAGAGTTGATCATTTCTCCGGATTGCTGACTTTTGGGTGGTCTAAACACTCGCAAAGCAGTCAAATACGGCCGTTGCAACTTAACTGCAATTTTACGTTTTGTCATGGTTATATGACGAAAATGCACACATGGCGTATTTAATTGCCTTTTAGAGCAAAATAATCTATTCTATCTGTATCTTATCTTATTCTCTTATCCAAATATATAAAAATTAATTGCTGTTCGTTAGTCTCGCTAAAACTCGAGAACGGCTGAACCGATTTGGCTATTTTTAGTCTTGAAATATTCGTGGAAGTCCAGGGAAGGTTTGAACGGTTTGTTACACGATGCACTATAATTTTTATTAAACTGTTATAATATAATACTATAACATTGTAATTTATTTCATATCATAGCATTTTTTTGATTAGAAAATGTATTTTTATTATTTTTTTTTACAAAAGTTCATCAATTACTTCGTAATTTATAGCAGATTTTTACAACTTATGCCTTAAGGCACTCGAACTAACCTTTGATTTCCACAATTGTTAGGATAAAAGTCAGCATTTCTACTATAAACTCACAGATAGAAACAATGAAGAGAAACAACAATTTTTTACTTATAATATGTAACTGAATTTTGCTTTTTTGTATTTATCTTAAGTCAGCTTATCGTAATGTTTTTGTCAATATATTGCCCGATGTTACTTGAGGATAGCGCAGCATAATTAAAATAGACAAGTTTACAGCCACTGCACGTTCTTATATTAATTGGCTGGTTCATTAGACAGCACAATTGCTATGCCATTCATTAAATTAATTGTGCATGCATAACCCATTGAGTTGATGATAACATTGTTTTGCTATTATTAATAATAAGGAGATTTTTAACGCCTACAGCTTAAGAATAGCAATAACTTTAATCATTTGATGTCAATATTTGTGATATGTCTTATATTATTTTATTGTCTACTGATTCGGTGTCGGTGGTCGGTTGAAACCAGGTCAGATTAGTCATTTTATAATGCCAAAGTTTGCGCGCAAGGATATTATTTCTTCCTTTTACTCTCATAATCCAGTGGGACGGTTACCCTACAGGGCGGCGATTTCAGGCCTCGAACTCAGTTCCGAATATTAGTATATCCCGCTCGCACGCGCGGTCAATCTCATTTGCATGAGCGGGACAGACCGATAGTAAAAACTAAGTACGAGGCCTGAGAATCGCCGCCCTGGACTGGCGAGAGAAGAGACGCATGAGTCATGACCGACTCTTGCCCATACCCATCCCATTCCACCCATCATTATTATCAGACAATCGAGTGATCAGCCTTTTTCCTAGCCAAACTTGAAAACAACATATTTAGTTGTTCAACGAGGGAATCGAACCAACGACCCAGTCGAATGCCAAGCTCTATACCAAAAGTGCTAATTATTATGCGTATTATAATTTCTACAAAACCACCGTCGGCATCATCAAAATTGTCGGCAACATTACGTCATTAAACCGAGTATAAATGAAGCAAGAAAAATTACTATGGCATTTTCTGTAAGCGTTACCTGCGGGCTGTTCCCATCGAGATGATCTGTCTACGTTCAGGCTCATTGTTGCTGGCTTGAAAGGCGCGACCCAAATATTGTCACAATAGAACATAGAGCCTGTGGGACAAAGAGTGCGTATAATTAATGACTGAGACCACGAGACGTCTTACGCCGAGATGACGCAGGACAATAAGGACATGGAGTGGGTTAGTTTAGTTTTGATTTTGTTTTATCTATACTAATATTATAAAGCGGAAGAGTTTGCTTGTTTGTTTAAACGCGCTAATCTCTTAAACTACTGGTCCGATTTGAAAAATTATTTGTTCTATTTTTGTTGGTTAGTCCATTTATAGAGGAAGGCTTTAGGCTCTGCGATTAACTTGTTTGGTGGGGGTACTAGTTGGTAGGGGTAGTAGCTGTAGGGAATATAAGGCGGTGTTTTGGCGGGCGGCATCACTTAACGAACATTGTTCGCAGAGTCAACATCCTGAGGATGCTCCGGGGTCGGAGCGAAACGCGCGTCGAGTTTTGCAACCTGCATGGGACTTTGCACGATCGTGTTAACATTATTGCTTGTGTGGTGGTGGTGTTTTCATGTTTTTTGCTTGCGAGTGTACGCATAAGCAGTGTGGGAGGAGGGAGGTGCATCAAACGCATGCCTATGCGTACACTCACTCATCTGCTTGCAGGTTGTGGTTATAATTTTATTGTTTCGCGGGATATTGCTAGATATAATATATTTAAATTGTATGCTATGGATTTAGGTTAAAAGACACTTCTTTAATAACTTCCAAAAAAGGAGGATGTTCTCAATTCGGCCAGTTTAAAAAAAAAAAAATATTTAATGTATGTACACTGATTACTCTGAGCTCAATGATTCGATGTTCGTGATTATTTTTTTATTCAACGCAGAATTGCTGCCGTTTAGTCTCTTAAAAATTTTACATAGTTTGGCACTGTAGTTTATATTTTATGAACATATTTCACCAAATTTTTTTACGAATCAACACTTGTCGGTACGTTTTTTTATGTCGATGATGTATGTAGTTTCAGTGCGCCTAATTTGGGAGTTTGCATTTATAATTGACTCTTGACACAAAAAACAGGAGGAACTTATTTGAAAAAACCGACTTCTACAACTAAAACGCATAATACTTTTATAATATTATTATTATGTCAAAGATGACGTGATTAAGACCACGAGATGACATACGCCAAAATGACACAGGGAGTGAGGATAAGATTTGTTTTGATTACAATTTCTTATAATATATATTTATATATTTTAATTATAATTGGAGTTTATGTCTACCTACACATAAAGGAATCCATGCTTACATAATTAATATTTATTGATTGTCGATTTCGTTACGTTTCAAATAAAAATTATAGTTTTGATTATATTTAATATTTAGTGACTAAACTATGAAAAGAGTATACCAAGTTATACACCAAAAGACATAGTAATCAATCAATCAATTTATTTCTTATTTGATAGTAGCCACAGGTAGCTAATCATCTTAAGATATGTATACAAATTCCTTGATTGAGTTTAAATAAAATTGAAAAAAGGCAATAAATAAATAAAAATGATATTTAATTGATCCTTTTCAGATCGTTGTCCGTCCAGCTATTTTCAAACTTTACCATCATTTAAAAATATAATAGCAATAACGACTCCATGCATATCTGTAAGTTTCGTCGCAGCGTCGCTTATATCGTTAGATTAAGATAAAACTAAAACAATAATCCTTTTCATTACGTTCTTGCCTTTATTTCGAGCTATGAAAGCCGGCAAAAAACGTGTAGGATGCGTTTAGAGGCTTTATATCTTAACATATTGCTATTAAACCAAGTATTCAAGATTACTCGGCGCTCTCTCATTAAGTCTGAAGATTGTTCAATCGCTTTTTATTGCGGCATTATAAACAAAGGCATATTTACGGTGATTTTATGTTGTTGGTTTATGTGCTGGATTTATCTACAAGTTCGAGTGAAATCGTAACTGTGTACTTTATCAAGTTGTTAATGTTCCAAATGAAACGATTGTAACGCTTTATTGATGCTGGTTGTTAAAGTTACGGTTTCTGTGCTGGTGACACAACACAAATAATCTTATATTGTTCCTCGTTTATAACATTATTGTAGTTATTGTCAATTAAACAATTTGGTTAAATTTGTCCTTGAAATAGTTCTGGAAGGTTTAAAAAGTGACTAATATTGAAAAAATAATATCGCTCAAACAATCTGGAGGCACGGCAGTGCCCCCGCCAAGTTGAGCACGGCCGTACCATTCTTTTCTCGAAGCACTTCAGGCCATTTTTGACCCCTTATAACTTCGTTGTGCATAAAACTAGAAGCCTCCATTTTTAGTTATTAGGTAAGCATTGTATAAACACGGTATATTCCAAATTTCATTCAATTTGAAACTGAAGTTGATGACTTGGCAATGGCTTGGTATGACATTGTATATTCATGTGATTGCCAACTCAATCTACTTATTTAAAACATGAACGATTTTTAATAACATTGATATGATCACTTTAAGATGTTGTTAGACTAAACTGATTTACCCCAGCTTGGCATCCCATGGATCTCATAACTTTTTACGGCAAAAATCTTAGTTGTGAGACTTGGCACTTTTAACAAGTTATGTTTTTCATGGGATTCTTTTTTCCAATATGTCTTCTGCAGCGTACATTCGGATCTCTTGTGACGCGTCTTGCCTATTAAATATGCATTCGGTTGTGATGGAAAAATCGGCCAGTCTTAGTAGGTTATAAACCAATAGATGTAGTTATATTTTTTCAAGTTCATAATAATTAAGACAGAACATAATATATCGGGACAGCGGCTAGTGTACAAAGCGTCACATTTTTATCACGTCACATTATATTATAAGCTTTTGAAACCGCACCGAAGCTTAGAAATAATTAAAGCGGCCAAAAGGAAACCCCACATCAGCTCACTGAAGAGAGACTTGTAACGGAAACTTATATGATGGAGCGGACGTACGATAAGCCTATAGAACTTATCAATATAGCTTCCGACACATTTAATAGCTAAGGATATTAGAAACTAGTCCGTGACTTCATCCGTGGAATAGTGAACTTAGGCAGGATTTTGGGATAAACCAGACATGAAATCTTACAATCATTGTTTTAGGTCCTATTTGTGTTGATGAAAGATCTATTTTTTTTCTTACACATCTCAGTCCAGATACGTCCAGACAGTAAGCTGTTACATTATTTTATGTCTACGCCAGATTAACATAGGGTAATGCGCTATAATATTATGCAGTGACTACTATATTATTGTTATAATAATACGTATATATAAACTTACTTCTTTCCTACTTTCCACATTAACAGCAATATTCTATAATACGCTTGCCAGTTCTACAGTAACTTAACTACAAGTTGAATAGGTTTTTCATTTTAAAATTAATTCAAATAAAATGGAAAAGTAATTTATAGCAAAAATAACAGTTTAATTCAGCCATTGTATTCTTATAATGTAGTGGTTTTTTACTTTGAAAACACTTTTTGTGGAGAACGAAATAAAGCAATTAGGTTCCAAATAAGCGGTGAAACTGCCTAATATCTAAGTATCGGAGCGACTTTGATTCCTATTTACGGCCCCTCGCTGCGGCTTCTTAATAAAGCAAAGGTGTTTAATTGGCTGACAAACTGCTTGCAAAGTAATTACGTCGCGGTCTGGCAAAGATTCAAACAACTCGTCAATTTCGCTTTAGTGTTGAGAAAAGTGAGGAGAATGTTGTGGACGTCTAAAAACACCTTTTAGTGTTTCCTCAATTACAATTAATGATCAACAATTATCTAGTAATGTTTTGTTATTGAACCCACAATTAAAAGTTAATCTTAAGACGAAAGACCTTATCAAAGACCCTTAAATTACAGTAACTGTAAACTGCAAAGTGACTATAACACTAAGAATCTGTGATGAAATTCCTGCTACTGTACCAGTATCTTTTCGAATTACACGTAGTACATCAAGCTATAAAATGCTTTAATAACTTAATACTGCACAGCTAACACATAAACGTATAAGCTTTATTTGAAGACATCAAGACGATAAAATAATTAAAAAATAAATAATATCCAACTAATTAATGTAAGCTGGAAGACCTAGAGACGATTGTTATTGTTTCACGCCGAAATTGCTGAACACGTTTTAATAAAATTTGGCCAATAGGTAGTATAACACCTACCTTAGGTATTATAGATTACGTACAACGTATTAGTATCTATTTCGTCTCCTAGGAGCGCAATTTCTTCTAAGTTACAAGAATTTGCAGACGCCAAATTGTAAATAAAACTACTGTTACAAAAATACTTTACCTGACGTATTTTTTTCATATCAATGCCGTTTTTATATTATTATTTTCTTTTAATTATTCTTTAGAATGTATGTATACAGGCTGTAATATTATTCAGTGATAATACTTTAAGTGTGCATGAGTCTCGTATATAGAGTTTACTGTGAAAGTACCAGCGCTGAAACAGTTAATTTTTTGATTATTATTGTATAGGAAAATGTAATTTACGTTAGGGCATTTCTCATAGAAACAATAATAGTCAAAAGTAATTCTTTCAGCGCTGGTATATTCACAGTAAACTCTATTATACGGTATCCATACACACCTTATTATCACTCATTTATTTTACACCTTGTTTGTCATAGATACATAGACTATTCTATACCTAAAGCAATATTCGTTACCTCAAAACATAAAATGGTAACTGGTAACTGTAATTGTAATTTATTTTAAAAATTGACCTTCAAAAAACAAACTTTATATTTTAATTTTGAATAAAAGCTTTTTTTTTTATAATATTTAAGCCACGATTTCACCAACGCATGTTAGTGTTAATGGCTTGTTAAATTACCATGTTTTCTTATTCATTGACAGGAATTACGAGAGGACCAACATGATATTTAACGAAGGATTAACTTTAACATTGCTAGGTGAAACACGCCCTAAATCAATTCGATTATTTTATTATGTGTTTCATAAGACCCACATACATTTAGGGCGTGTTTCACTAAGAAATGTTAAAGTTAATCCTTCGTTATATATCATGTTGTTCCTCTCTTAATTCCTATCAATAAATGAGAAGGCATGGAATATTAACAAGGCGTTAACTTTAAAATTGCTTGGGGAAACACGTCCTTACCCTCATTAACTCTTGTCACTAACAAGAGTTTCTTACGCCTTTACATCTCGGCGGGCTAGGGTAGAAAGTAGCTATTTTGTTTTGACTTTCCGAAAAAAGCTTGTTAATCATTTGGAAATAAAATATTAATTTTGGATTTTTGATTTTCGACTATAATTTCATCGATATTCTCTTCCCTACAAGCTTCAAATAGCAGGTCGCGTGCGGTGGCCGCGTTGAGCAATTGCTTCCATTGTTCGCGCCTTCGTGATGGGCTTAGCTCAGTAATAGCTCTATCTGTGCACCTTTAACTCTTTTTTGATTAGTTAATTCTACTTCGTTAATTTGATTCATCGTCACGTAATTTTTACTGATTTAATAAGGTTGTATCTAATTTTTATTTTTATAAGGGGTGGAATTTTTGTGGAAAACTTAACTTTCCTTTTAAATAAATGATTATGTTCAATTTGAATGTTTCACTACTTTGAAAGAAAATACCCAATGACGTCTTAATAATGTTATAAATGTAATCCCTTTCTTTGACATGCTTTAACGCCAAAACTACTAAAGCGAATATCATGAATCATTGTACAGAAATATTCTTAGTGGTATTAGAATTAACATGGAGTACTTATTGATCGACTAGAGCGAAGCCGCGGGCTAACTAGTAGATAATAAAATGTTATGTCAAAGTTTTTTTATTGTTTTTTTTATGTTTTGCAGAGGGAAATCTTTTTGTGGAAATCTCATAACTTTTCAATATGATTATCTAATATACTCGTAAGTATTTAAATACTTTGAAAAGAAATACCAATGACTTACAGATAATTTTAAACCACACAAGATTGTATGATACAATATCATGTGAAGTAATTCATACAACGCATTACATACATTTACGCCCATCCCATTACTCCCGCTAATATTGGCTTGTTAGTGACGTTACGACATTGTTTATAATAATGACAGTAAGTTACGAGACACCGGGTAATGGTGTATAAATATGAACCATTAAGGGTGCGTGTCCATGAGCAACAATCGGTGACCGACTTTTTGAAGGTGAAAAATAGAACGTGCCGTTGAAAACAGAACGTGCCGATGAAAAATAGAACGTGCCGATGAAAAATAGAATGTGCCGATGAAAAATAGAATGTGCCGATTATATGCCGTCCTTATCATAAACAACGCACTTGCTTGAAGGTTACTTTCGAGTAAATCACGAGCAATGATTTCTCTATCTTTTGTTGTCTTTATAAAAGTAACAGGAATATTGTAAATATTTTTGTTTTGTTAAGTGCCTCTCAATGTGGACTTTGCATGTGCGATATTATGTTATGTATTTAGTAAATTTATCATATTTTTACGACGGCTATGACTAGTAATTCGTTTGGAATGGATCCACATATTTTGTTTATGATTAACAAAACAACGAAAAGTATAACAGCTATTAATAGTTGAGTGATTGATCCTGGTTGGTCTCGTTGCGGTGATTTCTAATATAGGTACTATTAACTCATTTTCGCCAATGTCAATTGCGTTGTTTATGATAAGGGTGGCAGTATATAAGTGCAACGCACACGTCAAGAAACATAGTTAGATATAAAAAAAACTGCCCAATTATCGGGTCCAACAAAATGTAGGCCGACGTTACGTTGGCACCCTTATGCTCGCAATATACTGGACCCAATAGGTGATTTCATGGCGATGCTATTTATCACTTAGTGCCAATTTCATCAACACATGTTAAAGTTAATCCTTCATTAAATATCATATCCCTGTCATATTTCTTGTCAATAAATGAGAAGGCATAGTATAACAAGCCGTTAAAGCTAACAAGTGTAAGTGATATCGGGACTTATATCCTGCAGTCATAATGTAGAGTCCGCCTCGGTACATGTATTTAATTCATCTATAATCTATAATATATCTATTTCTATATTATAATTAAAAATAATTGCTGTTCGTTAGTCTCGCTAAAACTCGAGAACGGCTGAACCGATTCGGCTATTTTTAGTCTTGAAATATTCGTGAAAGTCCCGGGAAGGCTTAAACGGTTCATGCTCAACGAAGTGGGGACGGGTCAGCTAATCCTATATATAAAAATGAATTGCTGTTCGTTAGTCTGGCTAATACTCGAGAACGGCTGAACTGATTCGGCTACTTTTAATCTTAAAATATTCGTCTATAATTCCAGGCAATGTTTAAACGGTTTGTATCCTCAACGAAGTGGGCACGGGTCAGCTTGCTAAGTATAAATCAGTAAAATAACGTAAATGTTTAAACGTTGAAAAGTACTTTGACATTTACACACACATTGAATTACATCTATGTAAAAAATACCATATTTTTATGATATAATAAAAAATAATAATCACGACCTAATAATATACCATACAACTAATCTCTTGTGTATTTGGATACTCAGTATAATTACCCACAGAATGTCGGAGACGCAAAATCCTAATCTCGTTCAATATCCGAGTCTCAACAGCAATTACTTCGACCCCAACATGGATGAAACTAATAACGTTACCTATGTTTATGCCGTTTCAGAATTTCCAATAATCGGGGCAGATGTCAACAAAGAAAGCAAACTTCCGAAAGAGTTGAAAAGTAATATCGTCCTCCCCCGAGTCAATAAACAAGGGGCATTTGATACACTTGTAAACTAATAACCCTCCCTTCCTAGCTCTTTTATTAAACAATAAACTTGTGACAAACAATTCGGCACTCGGGAAGAAAAATATGAATCGCGACAAATTGGAACATGATTTCATCAATTCTATATTGACTCATTATTGGTAAAGTTGTAGTAGTAAATATTCCGAACGAGAAAGTAGCAAATTGGTTTCTCACTCGAGCACTTGCAGTAATAAACCTACCATTATTGGATATTAAAGAATAAATCCTAGTGCCGATCGCAATAAATTATGGGACGCCAAATATAATGTATGCATACAATTTGTACTGCAGTCTTATAGAAACTTAATATCAACCAAATCATAGCCAGTATCCACTTAATTGATGGGACAGTACGCCAGCACCAAGTCTAGAGTAACAGCAATTTGATCGCTTTTTGTCCCGCATATATCATTACTGTTTGATTTATAGTAGACATGGAGCAATGTTTAAACCATATTTTGCATAATCATGTACATTGTATGTTATTCGGAAATTAAATGGCTTTATCAGAATTGAAATTTACTGATCGCTTGGTTCTTGACGCAAAATGATATTACATATATTATGCAATATGTATTTTTCATCAATAAATACATCTCAATCATTAGTACGAAGGGTTCCGAATCATATGGTATTCTGTACCATTTTGGTAGCTACCATAACTATAAACCAAAATATCACATTTTATCTTCTCTTATCTATACTAATATTATAAAGCGGAAGAGTTTGTTTGTTTAAACGCGCTAATCTCAGGAACTACTGGTCCGATTTGAAAAATTATTTTTTTGTTGGATAGTCCATTTTTAGAATTCAAAATTCAAAATATTTTATATCCAAATAAAACTTAATAAGCTATTTTCGGAAAGTCAACAAAAAGGCTACCACCGGTTCAACCCTAGCCCGCCGAGAAGAACCGGCGTAAAGATGGAAAATTGTTCTTTTTAAAAAGTGTATACATAATATTATGTTTACAATGTAAAACTTAATCTATATATTGTAACAAAAGTCAGAATACATAAAGTACATTGAGGTAGCCTTGCATGTGGCCATCTTATTCCCAAGGTGTGCAATCGTCAATAAAATCATAGACCTTATATAGCTTATATAGCTTACATAGCTTACATAGCTTTAGCACACAGACGTTCTTTAACTACATTTTTAAATTTATTGATAGGGAGGCTCTGAATGTTATTTGGGATTATATTGTAAAGGCGTATACATTGACCTTTAAATTATTTACTAACTTTACTCAGTCTGATCACCAGTATATCTAGAGGAAGGGTTTAGGCTATATAGGTATAACATTACGCTGCGACCAATAGGAGCGAAGCATCAGTGAGAAATGTTGCAAAAACGGGGAAAATTATTTACATTTGAGGACTTCCGTTGCGTGCGCTGCATAAACGGTTTAAGTTACTCAAAAACCACGCGAACGATGTCACGGGCACAGGTAGTCTTGTATATAAAAATGAATCGCTGTTCGTTAGTCTCGCTAAAACTCGAAAACGGCTGAACCGATTCAGCTATTTTTGGTCTTAAAATGTTCGTGGAAGACCTTTAAACGGTTCATCACAAACTGCTTCTATGCTCAATGAAGTGGGCGCGGGTCAGGTAGTTTTACTATATATTCCGTGGGGTGACGAAGAAAGTATAGTTCTCCATCATCCATCTTTCTGTCTGTGTCATAAAAGGCAACAGAGGGAGTTCATCAACAAGGCATGTCCGGAAATGGCCAGCAGCATTTCTGCGGAAAATGTTATTACTTTAACACTGCTCCCGCCTGCCAAGCGTGGCGAGTATAACTGTGTGGCGTATAATATTATAATATGTTTTATCTGCTAACTATTCTAATTGTTCTTCATTACTTTTAGGATTTAAGTGTACGCTAAAATGTAATATATTATGCTATTTTATTTTATGTTTAAAAGACCTTTAAAAATAACAAACCATGTAAAAAATATGGGATATAATGATGCTCATATGATCATGATAAAATTATAATATTGTAAGCAACGACAAAGAAAATTAGTTTTATTTTAGGCAAAGACGCGGCAAAATCCTAGATAATCTAGATAGATGTCATGAACAAACTAAAGCAGTAAACTTTAACTACCAGCTATCATTATAAACTTAATTGTATCTATATAGTAGGGAGGGCTTAATATTGAAACTCGAAAGCCTTAGACATTGTGGTGAATAACTAACTAATGACAGGATCAGAAATTGCCAAGTTTCATTGAACCGATAAATAATCCGTTCAATTCCCATGTCGCTTACAGTTTCAAATAATCAAGTTTCAGATACGAATTAGTGACTCAATTTGCGTTCTGGACTAATAATAACTATTATTACTCTGAAACGCAAATTCACCTATTAGTATCTATAATATAATTTATGCTTTGTTGAAATATTTACATAAGAAATTTTGGATTTAGGTGTGCAACATATTATTTTGAAAGTGTATCCGATACACTGACAAAATAAATAAGGTACTTAACTCTCTTTAAATTATCGTGAATGAATATTATGGGTATTTTTAATATAATATTGGCTGAACCTAATTCAACAGTAGCAAAATTATTATTAGTAAATAGTTAGCAGTCTATTTTGTACGATGGGATTGACATAGTCACCATGTAGCGCACTTTGTTTTTCTATGTAATTTCACAATACATTTAATAAAATCTCTAAATTTATTGACAGTTAAAAAAAAATAAGTTTATAATAATTGTATATTTTATTTAACAACGTACTATTTCAATTGCCAAAGAGGACTGAACGATATTATTGATGTTTAATTAAGGGGGAAAATTTGCGTTTCCATATTTATTCAGTTTTTTATCCCGCTAAAGAGTGCAAGTTCAAGTCAAAGACTTACTTACAGCCTTATTCTTCGTACAACATTCTTTGAAATCCCCGTAGTCCTACTCAAAGAGGCTGAAACTGAATACCAAACACTGGTGTTGTCTTTTTTCGTCTGAGGTTAAAAATATTATCATATTAGTGCAAGCTCAATTTGTGTCATAGAGAAATGAAAAATCCCAAAATCCAATCTGGGGGCACGGTCGTGCCCCCGTCAAGACGAGCCAAGCGAAGCGCAAGGGCACTACCTACCTTTTCTCGAAAGGTTTCGTCGTTTTTTTGAGCTCTCATAACTTTTCTTTGGAAGATGCTTTATAGTTGAAACTTTCAACATATAATGACATTGGTAAAGACATGAAACATACAAAGTTTGAATGTCGTAGCTATTATACTTTAGATTTTATCAACGTCTAAAAACCCCAGATTTCGTCACTGACTCATTTATAGATCATCAAAATTCATAAGGTACTTCCTGAAATCCTAGAAAGCTGATATTATTTATGTAAGCTGTTATTGCTACAAAACCAACAAAAAAATTATTAAAATATAAATGCCGCCATTTTGAATCCAATATGGTGGACGGTACAAAATGGATGTTTACTATACGGATATGATGTTTAATACATAAAAGGAATATAATATACCTATACAAGTATATAAAACCTACGACCTACTTTTTGTAGGACCGATAATAATCGGTCAGATTTTTGCTCCAAACAATTTCTGTCCGACTTTATTTATATTGAGTGCGTTGCATTAATGAAATTAGTATTATGTTCTATTCCATTCCGATTATTAATCGGTGACCGACTTTTTGTAGATGAAAGATACATATAATATTTATGAGAGGAAAACTAGTTTTTTTATCCACTTTTATAAAATTAGGCATTAGCGCGAAGTAGCAGGCAGCAGGTTGTAATAAATTTCTGTCTGTACAAATTACAAAATATGTAAAACACGTGAAATCGGTTATTGGTCCGATGGTAGTCACCGGCAGTTTTCAGTCGTATACGATATTTTTTTAACTGCGAATGTTATTCGATTGTTAGGATATATTCACATTTCGTATTCGTAATAAACCAGCTTACAAAAATAAATGAAATCCCACCAAAAACATTTTCATGTAAAAATGTTGCCAAGACGAGCCTACATAGCTTACCCTCTGAAAAAGTTATCAGATATCGTATAAAGCCAAGCTCTACACTACACCTTAATCAAAAACTATCAAAAAGTGGTCAGATCTCATTTAGAACCAAAATTCATGATCTATGCACCCTTACTTCACCAGGCTTAACTTCACTTTCGCTACATTGCAGTTAAAACGTGATACTTGACCGTTTTGCTACCGTTACGAAGATTTCATAGGGATTCATTAATCGTGTGTAAAATAAAACGGCCAAGTATCACGTATTGACTGCAATGTAGCGTAAGTGAAGTTAAGCCTGGTGAAGTAAGGGTGCATAGATCATGAATTTTGGTTCTAAATGAGATCTGATCACTTTTTGATAGTTTTTGATTAAGGTGTAGTGTAGAGCTTGGCTTTATACGATATCTGATAACTTTTTCAGAGGGTAAGCTATGTAGGCTCGTCTTGGCAACATTTTTACATGAAAATGTTTTTGGTGGGATTCATATTACTGTTCTCTGCTTCAATGGCAGTATACAATTTATTCGTTTTTCATATGACATTACAGTATTTTGCAGCCAACAAACTAGAAATATCTGTTGTATTCAGGTAAAGTTATAATTGTTTAAATTATTCTGTGTAATGCGATTGTTTGATTTTTAACGTTCTGTTTAGTTCAAAATTCTAATAATTGTTATACATGTTCGTTTTATTCAATTGAGACTTTTGCGATTTTGGTTCGTTTTCGATACACAATCATTTATTGGTAGTAGGATAATTAGTATTCATTTGTTTTATTTTAGCTAAAACTGTGACACCTTTTTATACTTGTGTAATATTTATTTCATTCTCCCCTCCCCTGGGAGCTTGAGTTTTGTAAAACTCTTCCTTAGCGGATTTTCTAACCATAAGGCCTGTGCGTTGATTAATCAGTCATTTACTTTTACTACTAGACCTATCGGTATATCTAGTATATCGAGTTCCACTTCATCCATTGCGCATTGATTGGCGAAAACAGTATGAACATCAGTTCAGCAGCCTCTGATATTTTCGTGAACAGGTAGACAGACGGACCCGGTGGATTTTTTTATATAATTTAAGGATAAGGATAAAGATCCAAAGTAGAAGGTGGTGTAGGGTAATATTTAAATTAGCCTCATTGCGTGCCCAATGCAAAAGAGCATCAACTTCACACAGTTTATACTCCGTTTATAATATTACTAAAACCCGTTGACCTCGCATAAATAAGACAATCGGTGGATCGCAACAAGAGCAAAGTGTGGCCCAATTAAAGTTGACACACGGTTCCCGACGTGTCAGCGGAATCGCCTGCACGCGATCTCTCGACGTCCCTTAATCGATACCATTAATTTTCTCCGTCGGATGTTACAGAAAATATTTAAATGGAGATTGCGTATCTAGATTTACAAATGTTTTTAATCAGCCCAATTTGGTTGCGCGTTAACTTTATTGTATGGGGAAATCAGGGGATTGTAAGAATCATGTTTCAAGTTCGTTATGTTTTTTGATTTCAATGTTTACTGTAGTTCTGTTAACCGTTTTTAAATCATCGCTAAATATATTGCTACTTTTAATTCCAATGTATTTACTAAGTACAAGTTTATATACACATCGAATCGTTTTAAATGCGTTGGAAGTCTTTCACCTCTAACTGGATTATCGATAAGCCGCACTAACCCCTATAATGATGGGAATTCACACCCAAAATAAATATCGAATTTCAAAATTCAAAGGGGCAGATACGTCAGTCGACAAGGTGTAGGGTGCGTAATTAAAAGAGACGCCTCGCGACGGTCGTGAGGCGCATGGTGTCTTATCGGACCGCCTTAATTTGAGGCTGGCATGAGACACGCGAGCGGATCACGCGACATAACGCACCGGTGTCCGACACACAACTACGAGGACCACAGACATAATTAAGAAGACCTAACCATAAAATTAGGTGGGAACGTTTTGGTAATGTTAAAATACTTCATGAATTTTAGTCGAAAGGACGAAGTACCTAAATAATAAAAGTGTCGAAAGCGAATCGACTGATTTATAGTCGATATTAGGTTAATCGATCCAGAATATATCATGTATTATAATCTTTACAAATGAATAGATGTCATACGTTAAAACTGCACGAAAACTCCTATGCAGGTACAGTGTACATATGCTGCATCCACTCGAATATACATCTGTGACACCCGCATTTAAAATTTATATTTCGTTTTAATATTATTATCGGGCAATCGGCAGTTGCCAGCAACATTTAAAATATTTAATTATTATCTGTACGTGAGCTGGTTCGAAATCCGAATTGTATTTATTTTTATATAATGCTTAGACCTCCTTGTTATGCTGTGAGCGGATTTATAAATGTTTGATGAATCAAATGTCGAATACACATTGGCAATATAAAATGTTGCAATAGTTACATTTTGTAAAATACTGAAAATAAAGGCAATAAAAATTTTATGATAAAATTTTTACCGTAACACATGATATTAATGATATAGGAGATCATCAACATAAATTAGGAAATAAGGATTAGCAAAATAGGTACAAAAGATTGATGTGCATCGAAAACTCTGACTTAAAATTAAATATGGTAAAGGAGTAATGTAGGAGGCCTATTAAATCAATTTCTTTCACCTCGGGACAAAGGCAAAGTTCGGAAATGAGATTTCACGTAGTTTTTTTCGGTAACCCCCGCTCGCGTGACGGATTGTAAATAATTAGCTCAGTCGGCCGTGCCTCCTGGGACTTGCTATTGTTTGTTTAAGGTTTAAAAAATGTCTTCCTCAATCAATGATATCAATCAATAAAAACAAGGGGCAAAGATTTAGATGAATGGAAGTTTGGAACTGCTGGCAATTAATAACAAATAACATTTTGGATGACTGGAATTATAGCTTGATGTATTTTAAAATTCTTTTGATTATTATTCACTAGATTGATTGTTCCTATATTGTAATGATTGAAACAGAAATCGAATATATTTATAAAGAAATTGTTGCGGTTTTTTGTGTGTAAAGACAATGTTCAAATAAATGTGCCTTGTCAACCTAAATATGATGGAGTCTCCAAGGATATTGATACGTAAATCCCAGTAATTTGATAACAGGCGTCATAGTATTGACTCCTACGACAGATCTATTCTAATTATATAAACCAAGTTATACCCCCAAGGGTTTGTCGAGTGTTTTCGTCGGTAATCGATACCAATCTAATTTACTAACTAACGGTCATTCATGTAAAGCCCGTTACAGACAACAACGATAAAACTACACAGTAAATATAGAGCAGACAGTAAAATATGCGTTCGGATTAAGAAACGAAAGTATGTAAGTATGTGTGGATGTATGTTAATTATTTACATGCGATAGCTACTGACCTGATTCAAACGTATCCACGTAGTAAAATTTTGCTGCCTATAAGTATTATAGGCTATTGCTAGATAAATATTTGAACTCCTTTCTGTCACAGTCACTGTCGAACAAAATCACAGGTAATATCTAATAAAGTAATTAATACTAGAGTATGTAAGTAAGGTGCTAATAAACTAGATATGGGGACAAAATTGGCTTTATTTAACTGCAACATATCAGCTAATTGAGTACGCCACGAAAATGCAATTAATTGTTTCCATTCAGTTGACAGGCTTAGAACCTATTTTAGTTCTCGTAGTTAGTTGGTCAGAATCCCTATAACCGTATTTTCTAGTAGCTTATTTTATTCACTTAATGTGAAAATTCTCTGTTTGTAAACACATGGAAATGAGATAAATAAAAAATATTTCGGCCTTGTCCGTAAAGTTTTAATCATACCGAATTTTATATACGAAATTTTTTCTGACATTATTATTAGTTATTTAAGTTGAAGAAGTACACAATATTTACATAACATGTAATGGAATTTAATAATTAAATTTTTTTCACATTTAAATCTAACCAATATTAAATCGGAAAGTTAGAAATACTCACAGAAACTACAACTTCATCAAAGTAATTAAAGTTGAATTATGTGAAAACGGTTTTAAAATGAATCCGGATTTAATCGTGGTGTAATTTGAACACGTTGAAAGACCGGCTAACCAAGAATAGTCAGTCCTAATTGCAATCCAATTCTCCTATTCAATCCGCTAAGTGCATGGACAGAGCTGGAACCCACGGGATTTGGGGCACGGACGCTATCGATTTTCATAGTTATAAATTTAAGTCTTCACTAAGCTTCAATTGCACTTTTCATGTCTGATACGTGTTGGTGGTTCGGATTATCGTGATCAGTTACCGTTTTTAGATGCTCAAATGGTTTTAACTGTTTTTGATAAAAACCCAAAATATTCGTAAAACTAACAAGTTTTTTGAATATTTTTAGCATTTGTTTTACTGGTAAGGTAACTTTCTAATAACAAAAATTGTTTTCTTTTAACGTGATTGGTAACTACTTTTAGAGGCACAAAATAATTCTAATGATTAATTAATGTAATATTTTCTTACAAAATATTTTTTATGAATTGCACAAATTTATATTGATCACTTTTTTATCCTATGTTAAACTAGATTGCATTTACATGGTATTTGGAAATCGATAGTCGATAGACTTTGTAGGTAAATTATAAAATTCATAATTATTGATATCACACTTGATAATGTATAAGTATAAACATCGTCTTTAAATGATTGCAAGAATTTTAACAATACCTACAACAGTTGGAAACGTAGAAAATCATAAATGAACATTGAACGTGTTCTGAAGCACTGTGAAGTATATTTTGCTTCAATCCCACCAAGTTATTCTTCAATCTGTAGTATTATGTGTAAACATTGAATATTTTAACAGTCTGCGAACAGCATGGAAACAACGAGAACATTATTATTTAGATCCCATTTTGCGGACGTATTCGCTAATATTTAATTTGCGTTCATTGGCATTGTTTTAGTTGCTGCTTTATTGATGCTAAGATATTCATCATCAGTATTTCATATAATACCTGCCTGCGAATTTCGTCTTTACGTTTATAAAAAATATGACCCGGTCAAAAGTTAAAGTAAATAATCGCCCGTTTTTGGAAAAGATTTAGAAAGGCAGGCACTTTCTTGCTTATCAATACTATTTGCTTAGCCTATAAAAGTTTATGAATATTTACATTTACATTTCATTAATTTATTTATATTTAAGACCATGTGGGTGCATCTTCGGTAATTAAATTTAAAACACCATTGTAATATTTTGGTCATAAAAAAAAACTCAATTAATACTCTCAAATAGAACACGCGGCACATAAAACTATCTTTATCGTAAAACGTTACGCATACTTTTCATTAGTGTCCAACCAAACACTTAAAAGCATTTTTATAGCGTCTATTACTTCTATCTTAATTGGATTTATGATTTAGCATTCATACGATAATTACAAAATATAATGGATGAAGCTGCTGTAAAAATTGCTTCTAGTGTTAAATTGAGTTCATTAATTTGGACATTCAGTAGTCCAAACGGCTGTAAAAAGTCATATAATTCGTAGTGACGTCTTTCTATGGGCATGTTTCGTAGTCATCTAGAGCTTATGGCATGTACGACGTACATACCAGTTTCTAAACATATTTTGTTGTTGTCTAATAATTATTAAAAAAAAAATTAACACCGTGATCGTATCGACTGCAGGCTTGGATGAGATCCGTAATTATTTACATGCAAAAAAAGTTCGTGGGCAATATTCATAGGAGCTTATGAGCGATTATTACCTTGGTGAGTTGGTGAGTGATAGCTTGTTTAAAATAGTACTTTATCAGCCATATATAATACTAGCTGTGCCCTGCGACTTCGTTCGCGTGGTTTTTGAGTGACTTAAACCGTTTATGCAGCGCACGCAACGAAAGTTCCCAAACGTGAACAATTTTCCCCGTTTTTTGCAACATTTCTCACTGACGCTTCACTCCTATTGGTTGCAGCGTAATGTTATATCGCCTAAAGCCTTCCTCTATAAATGGACTATCCAACAAAAAAATAATTTTTCAAACCGGAATAGTAGTTTCTGAGATTAGCGCGTTTAAACAAACAAACAAACAAACAAACAAACTCTTCCGCTTTATAATATTAGTATAGATAACAATTTTCGTATCGCCTATCTCTACTTACCATTAGAAATAGGCACTATGTTCTACGATAAATATTAGATTTTATGAAGGTTGTGTTTCAACAGCTTTGTCAATACTAAGATAGACATTAACCAACTTCTTAATTAAAAGTTCCTAACGATTTTTTCCTTCTGAAAACTTTTCTCCCCATTGTTGTAGCACAATTAAATGGTATTTTGTAAGAACAATAGGATAGCTTCGCGCACGTACATTAAACGGAATACCGGACTTGGGGTCACTAAAGTTGTTCTTAACTCGTTTACTTTGATTTTATTTTCTAACTTCAGGATTTTATTGGCTATTTAAAAATGGCTTTATTTTTTTGGTAAACGTTTAGACATGGCTATTGATTGTATAGTAATTTTCAGTAGATCTTAGGTAATAATAATAACACATTTTCGGTTTCATTAAATCCAGAGTAATTTTATACTTATAGTGTGTGTGCACATTACACATAGCACTTTCTGATCCTTTGCTGTCGTAACCCAACAGTGAGTCGATTGAAACCACTAGCAAGAGGACAAACGTTTTTGTCACAACGATCATGGATCATGTTAGACAATTTAGGTAGACCTGCATCGTCATAGCTAGACTTTAAAGCAATATTTGAAGTTCCAACGCCGGGATTGAATCCACATCTTTAATCTTAAAGAAGAAAAGATAGTCAAGCTTATCACCAGACTACGGATGCGTCAATGGTAGTACGGAGTGCCCCCACATAATGTAAAATATAGGTTGGCCTGTGGGCTAAACTACATATTACTAAATAGTAAGTAATGCATATTCCAATAGCCTAGAGTTTGGTGACTATACATAATACCAACAATAGTTTCCAACTAACTACTAAGCTAACAGTGGGAACAAAAGCGATTGTTATACATACGTAGGCCCGTATTAATAAAACAATCTCAAACTCGTCCTCAAGCATTGCGATCTCTCGCTCTACTTGAGAACCTATTTGACAGATAAACAACGTTTTTAAAGGTGAAAAACTTTACTTATGTTACTTTTTATTATTATACTAGCTTCGTTGAGCATAGAAACCGTTTAAACCTTCCCTGGACTTCCACGAATATCTCAAGACTAAACATAGCCGCGTCGGTTCAGCCGTTTTCGAGTTTTAGCGAAGCTAACGAACAGGATTTCATTTTTATAAATAAGACTAGCTGACCGGTGCCCACTTCGTTGAGCATAGAAACCGTTTAAACCTTCCCTAGACTTCCACGAACATTTCAAGACCAAAAATAGCCGAATCGGTTCAGCCGTTCTCGAGTTTTAGCGA
Source organism: Celastrina argiolus (assembly GCA_905187575.2). Classification (NCBI taxonomy): domain Eukaryota; kingdom Metazoa; phylum Arthropoda; class Insecta; order Lepidoptera; family Lycaenidae; genus Celastrina; species Celastrina argiolus. Next base: position 13,524,206 of record LR994589.1, read on the forward strand.
GTCTAACGAAACGCAATTCATTTTTGTATATAAAAAGACTGAACCTACTTTAATTTTTAATAAAAAAAAGATTAAAAAACTAAAACCCGACTTCGCAAAAAAGGAGTCTGGATTTAAAATTGAATTATTTTCTTGTTTCAGCCTTTTTAGACCCCTTTTTTGCGAAGTCGGGTTTTAGTTTTTTAATCTTTTTTTTATTTAATTTTTTTCTGTTTCCATATCAAATATAACAATTGTTATATTTTTATTAAATTAACCATTACATAGTTGATAAGTAACTTTACAAGTGGATACTACTTGTACGACCGCATTTTAACCGTTTATTTTGAATTTAACAATAAAGTGTAAAAATCAATAAAATATTTAAATACACATTCGTAAAGTGCTTGCCAAGACCTATCTTTTGATACCAAACACGAGACAATTTACCCTTTTTTTTTTTTGAGATAGTTTTTGAGGTTTAATTTTCAAAATCCAAATTTTTTCGTAAAATTATATAGCCTATATTACTCGCGGCATCATTACCAATCGATTGATTCCTCATTTATTAAAATCGGTCCAGTAGTTTAGCCGCTACGAGGGAACATACATACATACATACATACATAGACTGCCAAAATCATTACCCTTCCTTTTGGCTTCGCCGAAGTCGGGTAAAAAGTGATATTCATAAGAAAATATTGAATTTTAAAATTAAAAAAAATATTATAAAGTAACATAAGTAAAGTTGTTCCTCTTTAAAAATAGAAAAGTTGTTTATCTGTCAAAAAGATTCTCAAGTAGAGGCTGCGATCGCAATTAATAATATTAATCGTAGTTAATAATATTTTAAGTAAGTACCTATTGTATATTTTTGAGCATTTGAATTATCAAATGCTCAAAATTAAACAACCTCTACTTGAGAACCTATTTTACAGATAAACAACTTTTCTATTTTTAAAGAGGAACAACTTTACTTACCTATGGTACTTTTTATTATTATTTTATTTTATTCACAATACGATATTTTCATATGAATATTACTTTTATACATAGTATTTGCATATTATGGTCCGTTAATAATATATTATAGATACGCCGGTGTACGGACAAACCCCACGGGTTTATGGGACACCGAGCTCGCTCTTTATTTTGTAATTTAATTTGGAAAATAAATAAATTCTTGAGACTGAGTTTGAGATTGTTTTATTAACGGACCATAGTATGCAAATACGACAACAGTTGAACGGTTATCAGTCGATAATTGAAACTGTGTAGTCACACAGTATGAACCATACTGCACTAATGTGTTGCCTTGCACTACTGAGTGTTATGATGATTTTAGAGCGGAAGGTATAAATCATAAGCGGAATCCCTTTGTAGGGCGAGAACACACAGCCGAAATCCTCGAAATTTTATTGTTTAGGAATAAAAAAACCTTTCTCTATATTATATTTCTTCTATATTTTCTACTAGCTTTGCCCGCTTCTTCGTTCGCGTGGTTGTCGTGAAAACTATCGCGATTATCTTTTAATTGCTCACGTTGGTTTTTGTTATTATGATTATTAAAAATGAATAATTCTTTCATACATATTTGTTGAGTAACTCAAAAAGTTCTCAAAAGTGTATAATTTTCCACGTTTTTGGAACATTTCTCACTGACGCTTCGCTCCTATTGGTCGCAGCGTAATGTTTTATAGATTGAAGCTGACTTCCACTGACTTCCATAAATGGACTATCCAACAAAAAAAATATTTTCAAATTCCTGAGATTAGCGCGTTTAAACAAACAAACTCTTCCGCTCTATAATATTAGTATATATTGATAACAATAATAGAGCCCAACGGTAGTATTTTCAAATTATCAATTATTTCAAATTAAATAATTATTTTACTTCCTGTACGCCACACCATACACCACACTTCACAATGTATATTTAAATAAATAAAATAATAAAAATAAAAAATAAATAATAAAAATTTACTAGCTTACTACCTAATGACTATATTATTGATTTCTTAAATCCTAATGGTAGCTAGTATTGGTATAGGTATTTAGATTTGTACCCAAATGCCACTAATTTCACTAATCTAACCTATTGCCATTTGTTTCGTTCTGCTTGTAACCAATAAAATGGCATCTTATTATGTTCTTCCTCCAATCTTATCCGGTGGTTCGCTTTATTATCACGTAATACCTAACTATAAACTTTTTTTTAAGAAAAATATTTTGCAGCTTAGCAAATTGATGATGATGAATTATGCTTTCAAACTAAAATAAAATTAAATAGGTGAACGTTTATTTGGCAATACGGACATTACACTACACAATGGGAAAAAACATATTCTTATTAGACCAAGATTATATTATCTACTTTGTGACCAAGTTATAAAAGATACATAATTAAACAATAATAACAGAAAAACAAGAAACTAGATCAAAATCTACAAGTAAGGGAGCTACCACAGACACACAAAGACACATAATACCCCTTTTTTGGGGTTAAAAATAAAGCTGTGAGCAGTGCACACCCAGCTTTACTTTAAATGCGTCATTAGGGAACCGAGCCCACGTTACCTACAGCGTCGCTTGTCACTCAAAATTGTCGTCTTTCATTAGATTCGAGATCTCAAAATATATCTTCATTAGCGCATCAAACTTTTATGGCAGCGTATTTAAGTATCGATTAAAATTACTCCACGTTTCAACGCTTAATGCAATAAACCGGATTATCATTTGCAATTAACGCATATTTACAGGAGATGGGCTTATTTTTGGATTTACATCGATATTATTTTATGTATCATATGGGTATTGACTATCGATTGACCCATGTCAATTATAGTCCATACCCATCTGATACATCATTTTGACGAACTCCGGAGCGCAGGGTTGAGCGCGTTGGTGCTCAAACATGAGGTCGCGGGTTCGAATCCCGCCGAGTGATGTATATTAAATTTGTGTATAATATAATAAAAATCTTAAATATGTGTATAGTATACAAATATAAAATATATTTCCGTTGTCTGATACCTGTAACACAAGTTCTTCGGATACTTAGCACAGGGTCAGATTGACGTGGTGTGAAGAATCTATAGATATTATTATTATTATTATTATTATTATGTATCACACAAAATAATATAAATAAATATAAAGATATAATAATCATAAATATTCATTTATGGGCATTTTAGGCAGTGCCATACATAAAATATTTCATTAAAAATAAAACCCACAAAAAAATTGGTACACAGACACATATAGGTACAATAAACTTTTTTTTTTTTTTTTTTTTTTATCTTTATTTAAAGGCATTACATCTTATAGATTAAGTCTATAAGAAATAAACTTATTATTATGAAAAATATTGACAAACCAAAACGTAAATGCAGGATGGATCTAACTGTACTACATTTGTTAGAAGAATGTCAGGCTAAGTGCCAATCTCATCAACACCTGTAAACGTTAATCCTTCATTAAATATCATGTTGTTCCTCTCGTAATTTCTATTCATGAATAAGATGGCATGGTATTTTAACAAGCCGTTAACACTAACTAGCGTTCGTGAAATCGGGGTTTATACTCGTACAAGAAAAAAAATATCATTTGACTTACCCAATAACATAAAGGATTGTACACAAGGTGTTAAATAAATGGGTCATAATAATTTAACGTATGTATGTGTATACTATGTAGAGTTTACTGTGAAAGTACCAGCGCTGAAATACTTACTTTTGACTTTCGTGTTTTCATAAGAAATGAACCAACATCATAAATTTGCCCATAAAATAATTAAAAAACACAGTAAACTCTATATTATACGGGACCCATACACCCTAAAGTATTATCAGCATTTATATTAAAGCCTGTATACACAGCCAATTATCAATGTTAATAATATAAATATATATAAATAAAATTATAAATGTAACTATTGTAGTCGCTTATGACCTTAGCTATTAAAAATCAATTAACGAAAAAAACTAAAAAGTAAGGTATGTATACCTTATATTTATTTATTTATAAAAATGTAACTATTCGCTTTGACCTAAGCTATTAAAAATCAATTTACAATAAATAAATTAAAAAAAAAAGTAATGTATGTACCTATACCTTCCAAGCTTCCTTGGAATTTGAAAATATTAAATAAAATAATAATTGCTTCTGTCCTGCAATTTGATACCGAGCCCGAACATTTTTCAAATTCCTCAGTAATAGAGCTGTATGCTTGTGACTTGTATATACAAGTATAAAACAGTATTAGTTAGCCACCGGTCACGTTTGGCCGTAAGGAATTTACTGCTCTGATTACTTGGATTAGTTCCACCTTGTATCAAATCAAAGTTACTTTAAGAGGAAACATCACGGGCTAGAGGAATGCAAATAGATATGAAATAATAATAATAATAGTAGACATTTATTCATAACACATTTGGATATTACGTTACATTTAAAAACAAGTAACAAAGAAGATGAGCACATACATTTTAAACACGATAACATTTTAAACAGACTGGTGTAAGAAAGAGAAAAACAATAAGAAAGAAACACGCTAAACATAGATTTTTTTACTAAATGCTAAGGGATATCATAGGTAGTAGTCAGTGTTCCCCCATACATGGTTTTCACTTGATTAGTATCAAGCTAATTTTTCGTAAGTGCCTTCATTTTGATGAGTCGCCCAAGAATTTCTTGGACGGAACTCTTGTTTGTGGTAGCTAACAGAGTTAGCAAGGATGAAAAAAATCTCAACTTTCGAGCGTAGGACCGGGATAACGTACCACGCAATTTGTATGACAATTATGTGTGTTGAATTGCATTAATATTATCTAAGTAATAAAAAGAAAATCAGCTGGTTACTAATAATTTAAGATGACCTCGTTATCGATACAAGTTGTCAACTCATTGATGAAACCATAGATTTAGTAGGATAAATATATTTTTTTCGGATAGTGCGTTATAATAGTACACATTCGGAAATTTTGAAGTTTAAAAATATAATATTAAATGGCTGTCCTAGTCTCGGATTCATTGAGTTTGTTGGTAAAAATAAAATTCGATGAACGCGCTGGTCATTCAACAAAATGGCAGATTCAACTAGTTGACTACGACATATATTTTGTAAATTCTATTGCTGTCCCGCAACTGCCTGATCAAACCAATAGAGACAACTGCAGCTTGAACTGAAACTACCTATGAAAAGCACAAGAAATCGACGATTAGGAAACCCCTGTTTCCTTCTCCAAAACTTAACCGATTTTGGTACTTTTTTATTTAAAAACTAAAAAAAGGCTTGAGCTATGTCCCTATGTTTCGATTTTGTTTACTAGATGTTTAAACACAGCCGAAAATTGGGCCAAATTTTTTTGGTTTTTGAACGCATGTAATATCTTTTAATAATTAGTTTATGAAAAAGGGAAATAATATGGACGTACTAATAGTATACACAGATACTTAGGAAAGGGGTCACGTACACCTTCGTTTTTCTATGGAAAACGGCCGTTGTGTTTCCTCTTAATCCTTGCATGAAGGTACTTATGTATGAAGTGTATCCATACAATACTCATACAATAATGAACGTACTTATGTATGAATTTTATACATAAGTACATGCAAGGATTAAGATCCACTGGGATTAGAGCCTGGGTCGATTTCGAATGTCTTCGGTTCGTTTCACGCGTTGGAACAAAAAAACGGTTTTCAGGTTAGGTTAGGACAATGTGGGCTGACCACCTGATTGTCTAAAAAGAAAGACGATATTTATCGGTCCTGCATTTCCTTACCAAAATAAACAACATTATTTTTAGTTGTTTCAATGGGAGAATCAAACATACGAGCCAAGGTCCAAACTACTGGACCACAGAGGTGTTATATTTAAAAACAAAAAAAAAGTATAATATACCTACCAGTTATAAGCAAAGAAAAAAGCAAAGAAAAGTTATAGGGTTGTATTCAATAGAATCAAATGTGTAAATACATTTTAATTACTCTTTTATTTGTTATTAAACCGTATTAATTGCTTCAAATAAGTTATTTTCACCTCATAGATCAATAGAAATTAATTGATACAAAAAATATAAAGCGTACATTATAATTCAATGCTTCGCGATTATACTCCTTAACGTTACAAGAATAAAGTACACTATCGGTTAACCGTTGCCTTCCTCTGCCTTCCAAATTGTATCAGTCTCGAAATAATTGGCTAATTATTTATAATGTAGCTGACATTAATAGTCTAATGGAGGTTATGCGATCGATGTAATTTTGAATAATGCTAACGTTATCAGCGTCGGAATTTTACTTACCTACGTTCCTTTTATTAATTAACTAAAAGGACTTGAAATTCAGTTCAGTCAGAGATCCTATTATGATATCTAACTGTAAACAAATTAAAATGCTTAAGTAAACGAATTGTCAAGCAGTTAGTGGTGTTAAAGAACTATATTTAAGAACATCGAGTGAGAGTTTTTTTTATAAAATCACGTCAGATTTCATACAAAAAACTAGATCTAAATCGATTCATCCATTTGGGGCTACGACGATCCGTTTGAGACACATACACAGACACGCCAAATTTACAAGACACCTCTCATTTATCGAGAGGTAAAAACATAACATATTCCAGAGATTTTTCGTTTTTGCACAACCCTACGAGGGAGTAAGTGTATTAAAAAGTTTTAAAATTCGAAGATAAAAATCACAAATCAATAAAAGGTCGAATTAAAATTTTATTTTACATTTAGATCACATGAAATCGGAAGGAAGTTATAGGTTACGATGTGCAAGACTCTGCGACAAACGACGTTGCTCCAGTGTGGCCCCGGTTAAAGACAAATTGAATGACTCGCATGAATCATCTGACGCAGCACGTGCCCCGAACGTGATGCTGCTCCGTGACGTGCGTACGTCAGATAAGAGTTAACTGAATGACCAAATCTGACTGTTGCCTGTACGTTGTAGTTGTTGTAACTTGTAGGACAATTTTATTAGTAAGGCGCTCTAATTGGCTAAGTGTCATATTGATCTGCATTACAATTCGTAGCAAGTATGATCCTCTTTCTCTGTAAGTATGTCATCTGGATTATATTGTATTTATGTTTATGTTGGTCAAAATTTTAAAATTGAAAAATACAACTACTAATCTACAAATATTAAAAGCTCGAAAATAACACGTATGCAAAATATGGAATGGCTACAATTTAATTTGTATAAAACTAGTACGTGACTTTTTCAGAATTTTATATTTCACAAAAATATCAATTTTGAAATATTAATACAAAAGGTTAGACGGATTCAATGTTTAAAATAAATAAGCCTACAGTTCTAGCACACGTATTTATATCAGAATTTTATTTTGCACGAGAATTTATAAATTAAGAGATTCAATCATACAAAGAAGTCACATCCAAGGCAAATTAACAAATACACGAAATAACTCAAAGACTGAAAATGCCACCGCCCAAACATTCCTCCCGCGTCGTGCACAACATAAAATGAATAGCCGCGCAATTTAAAGATAGTAAGTAACATTTAATTAGTATAAAATGTCTCCGCAAGATGGTCGTGATATGAATGCGATGAACGTGACCGGGCATGTCATGATTCGTGGCTACTATCTGCGTGATGTAGCTAAAGCTTAAGTGGACCGGCGTAAAGATTCGAAATGTTTTCGGGTTGAAACGGGTGGACTTGGACAGATTGTAATCGTAATCTTACATATTATTGTAATCGTAATCTTACATACAATTTTCATTTAATCTAACTTTTTTCGCTGATAGTTTTCTAATATAAGCAGAGATGATCTTGAGAGTGATATAGATTTTATAAAATATCTTCCAGAAGTCTTCAATTTTGAGACTTGTAAATTATTATTATTTTGTGACGTAGGTATTTAATTATTTAAGAGTAACTTTTCACTTATCTTTAAACTAATCAATTTTATATCAAGTTATTTATTTTAAAGTTTATATTTTGAGATTGACTTTTGAAATAGCCAGATATACAAAGAAATGTTTCACGATATAAAATATATACGGACATAAGGATTTCCTTTCCAATAAACCAAACCTGCCAACCCTTTAAGCCTCACTGCGTAAACACCCTAAATTATTGTGTTTATGTTAGTTAAATGAACCGTTACTGAAAATTAATGAGCCCGGTCTAATGGCATACAATATGCACGTGAGATGACACGAATATCTTGGCTTCTGCCATGTCATGTATAATTTACAGCGGATTATGTTGTTCCCAGCCCTCTTGTAATGACTGCTAATTCTCCAACGATGATTCTTTTTAAAGTGTAAGGTACGTCAGCTGTTATAGCATATTGAGTTGTTACCAAGCACTCTAATTATTTATTATCTGTTACTAAATGTTCAGCGATGAAATCGAAGAATTTAAGTCCTGTGAGTTATTTGGAGTTACCAATTCTTATAAATGTTTACTATAAAGCTTTGAAAATATCAATTTAAAAAATTCAATTTTCCATATTTTTGCTATAAGATGGCCCCGTGCGAGTTTCTTCTCGGCGGGTTAGGGTTGAACCGGTGGTAGCTTGCCGAAAATAGCTTGTTATGTTTTATTTGGAAATAAAACGTTTTTTATTTTGATTTTATTTAAAAAATCGTAGAAAATTACCTAGAAAATAAGTAATGTGACAAAATTATAATAAAAGCAAAACTTAAAATTATAATGGACGTTTTGGTGTCGGAATAAATGTTTATCAAAGGATATCCTTGATAAAAAATGCACATGCATATTTTAATGTCCCGACTTATTACCCTAAAACAGATGATGGTGACAAAATTCTTACCCCTCAAGGGGGAAAAGGATCAATTAATCAAATAGTCACAGCATGACTTTGAAGATCCGTTGTGAATTGATGACATTATTCCCCCGTTCCATCGATGGGCGTATTTCAATTCTACCTAATGCAAATTTAATATTCTACCGTAGGGTAAAGAGAGTTTGTTGTCTATTAGGTCTATTGAAAAAATGTAAAATTGAAGAGCCTTGCAACGATTTGTCAGTTGAGGGGTCGCGTTTTATTAGATTGGTTTCCAATCTGTTCTGTGTTATGCTAATACTGTTCTGTACAAATTACCTTTATTATTTTTCGCCATCATGTCGTTATTCCTTCTGTTATTACATAAGTAGTAATAAGTACAAACGTTAAATTTCAGTTTTAGTAGAGTGTTTGTTGACCAGTCACTTGCCTTTGTTTTTATAATGAACTAGCTGATTCGTGCCACTTCTTTGAGCGTTTAAACAGTTTCACTAGTGATGAAATTGAATTACACCTAGTACAGAATCTGCAACACGGAATCCTAAGTGCGGAACCCGCAATCCCAGAACCCAGAACACGGAACTCTAAATGCAGAAATATAAACGCGGAAACCGCTACGCTGGAAATTGATATTTAATCAACTGCATTAAAATACGTTTTAAGCTTCTAGCTTTAAGAATTACGTTCTTTAAAACTACAAATTGATACAACATTTCATACCAACTTTTAACCCCTTATTACTTACAATTAAAAGTAGCTATGTCCTCTAGACATCTGAGTACAAAATTTCATTTAAATAGATTAAGTAGTTTTAGCGTGAAAGCAAAATAAACAGAGAGTTACTTTCGCATTTATAAGATTAGTATAGATATAGATAATTATATTATAGTTATTTTGTAAATAATAGTAAAGTCAATTGATTTAAAATTTACATTTTCAGGAAAACATTCATGTGAATATTTCGTTTGATACATTTTACTTTATCGCATCTTTATTAATTCATTTCTGACCCTTCCATCGCTTCAATGAAAGTAGGAGTAGATGCTTAAGATTTATTCATCTACAAACATCCATACATAAATAACTACAAAGGAAGTATTGTTTGCTCGAAAACTTCGAACTTAGTGATATATTAACAAACTTGGCTTTCAAGGCGGACGGATAAGACTGAAGATACGTTACATTATGATAGTTAATAATTTAGTTCCGATGCTTCTATGTTCTGTACCACCAGAGTATCTTTAGAAGGCTTAGGGCGTGTTTCACCCAGCAAAGTTAAAGATAATCCTTCGTTAAATATCATGTTGTTCCTCTCGTAATTCCTATCAATGAATGAGAAGCCATGGTATTGTAACAAGCCGTTGTTAGTCTATGTTAACACTAACATGCGTTGGTGAAATCGGAACTTGGGGCGTGTTTCACCATGTAATGTTAAAGTTAATCCTTCGTTAAATAACATGTTGTTCCTCTCGTAATTCCTATTAATGAATGAGAAGCCATGGTATTGTAACAAGCCGTTATTGGTCTATGTTAACACTAACATGCGTTGGTGAAATCGGAACTTGGGGCGTGTTTCACCATGTAATGTTAAAGTTAATCCTTCGTTAAATATCATGTTGTTCCTCTCGTAATTCCTATCAATGAATGAGAAGGCATGGTATTGTAACAAGCCGTTAACACTAACATGCGTCGGTGAAATCGGGTCTTAGAGAATGAAATTGTGTCTAACATTTTCGGAAACATAAAATTAACTTTTACATTATACATACATGCTGTAATTTTAATGCTGTAAAATTAACTGTAACTATAACTTTGGGATATAAATATACTACCTTGCTCAGTAAAGAAATGTATTTTATCGAAAAAATGTTTTTTTGCGTTTCTGTCTAGTGGCTAAAAAATAAAATAATACGAACTATTATGGGTGAGCTTACCACAATTATGTTATTATATATTAGTTAATAGCGGCATCTACAGTCTAACTTGTGATACATGTGGAGGTACTTATATAGGTCAGACGGGAAGGAAATTTAAAACAAGAATAAAAGAACATATAACAGCTTGGAAAAAGAAAACGGAAAGATCAACGTTTGCTCAACACCTAAACAGCAGTGGACATAATTTTGACCCCAATAAGAACATCAAATATCTGCATGTATTACCAAAGGGTAGAAAGATGGATGCTTTGGAAGCTCTAGAAATAAAAAAACATAAAAAGTACGGAAATTTAATAAACGCCCAGACATGCCTTTCAAATTCTATATTATTACAAGACATTTAATTTAATTTATTTCATAGTTAAAACTCCATCAATAATTAATTATTGTATTAATTTTAGATCAATTTTGACATTATTTATTAGTTTTATTTATAATTTGACATTTTATTGTGACATTGTTTAGTTTGATATATTGTAGTTGACAATATTTTTATATCTAATTATGATGGACATGTTCTTTAATTATTGAACATTATTATTGTTATTTTATTTTAAAGATTGACATGCGTAATCAGTTTCTATTCTATGACATTGAAAATGTTATTAATTTATCAATTTAATATGTTATTACTCAGTAATTTTACATTAATTTAATATATTATAGTAAGAAATAATTTAGTACAAAATAATTAAGTTAAAGTGCACAAAATTGTTAATTTTTTTCCTGATGCTGGCAACTCTAAAAAATTCTGCACAATGTTTACAATATTTTTAAAAATTTAAATCTACCTACACCTGATGATGACTATGTCGAAACCGGTCGTATATTTTAATAAATAACTTGTGAAAAAACTAATAAAGTGGGAAAAAAGTGCAAGTATTTAGTGTATTATTACTAAATAATTACCACAATTAGTCTTCTAGTACACGACAACCAAAGAAATTTAATACGTCATCATCGTTTTCAACTTAGCAAATTAAATGAAGAAATTGCGTTCACACTGGAGGAGTTAAAGTAAACTTAGGCTATATTTTCTCCTAACGGAATAATGATACGGACATCCGTCTTGCACAAACGCATACAAACTGCATCTGCTAATGACTTATATAGGTCGTTGCGGGCAACTGTTTTCTCTGTTTTTCTTCGTCGTAAATCAGAAGTAATAAAACTATAGTTACTGAAGAACTTCCGCATGCCTGGTCTATATTTTGATGGCTATTTTTTGAATTGCGTTTATATCTTTATGTATTTATACGGGGCTAATCTAGTGAGCTTTCATTTAAGCGCCTCCGTGGTCTAGTGGTTCAGAGCTTCGCTCTCGACCCGGAGGTCGTGGGTTCGATATCCGCATTGGAACAACAAATAATGTTGTTTTCAAGTTTGGTTAGGACAATGCAGGCTGATCACGTTTGATTTTCTGACAAGAGAAATGATCCATGCGTCGGATGGGCATGTAATTCAATCATATTTTAATTAGTAATAATATAAATAGTAGATGTTACAGAAAATTAATTAAAAACACGTTTCAGTAATTTTCTGTAACATCTACTATTTTTATTAGGTATTTTTATGAAACATGGTTAATGCCAATAATTATTTCAATTCTCGAAATGATTGTAGGTTTTTTTGGAGACATTGAAGTCTCGTTTGAGTTTCTCTATGTGATAGAATTTCATGTGTATTTATGAAGTTTTCTAATCTTTACAAGATTAGTTGGGCGCGTAATGAGGCGCAATACGTTTCGAAATACGCGGCTGGTGTAGTGGCGTCTGCTTGTGACGTTACGTATCTGATTGAGTTAAGTTTTCAGTGTAAATAAAATTCTTTATAAACCGACTTCTAAAAAAAATTTGTTGTTTTATGTATATACACCGTGAAATTTGACATAGTTTGGCACTGTAGTTTTTATTTTATGAACACCAATTTTCACCAATTTTCAAACATGTATGTTTAAAGTATTTTACATGATGTATTGTAGGTAATTTTTTGTACAAGATGTAGAGCTATGCCAAAATTATTTAAGTTGGACAAAATAGTAAATTCTATCAAGAGACATAGTTAATAACTTAATACCAAGTATCCTACCTAAATAGATTAACTACCTTTAATTCCTAAATATTTGCACATCCGACAAGCGCGTCTTGCAAATGACAAAGTTACGAACAAGGCTTCGAACACAAACCGGTTGCAGCAACAAATCGGTTCGTGACATTATTATTATCCTGAAGGTCTGGTAGAGATAATAACATACAATCCATGGCGACATTGGACTCGCCATTAAAGTATTTTAAGTGTAAAATACAAAACCGCAGATCAGCCGACATTTTTTCAACAAAAGTTTTTACATTAACCGGAAAAAACGGGTGGGATAATCTTTTATCTTGCAAGTGTTTGAGCGTTAAAATGCGAAAGTAAATATTAGAACAATCGTCGTACTTTAGGGTCAGATTAGTGAGATAAGGTTAAACCGGACATTACAACAAAAGGATTATAATTAAGCTGTAATTTCTGTTACTTTGTATTATGTGTTACTTTTCGTTACTAATGGTTCTATTGTTTAGTGGAATGTTCTAGTCTAGACAGCTTAGCGAAGGATCGTGTCTGAGCCTATAATAGTTATTTTATGAATTCTATGAGTTAACGTTCTTATCACTGGATTGTCGTAACGTACGACGACCTCCGTAGCGCAGTTGGTTGAGCGCGTTGGTGCTCGAACGAAAGGTTGCGTTTTCGAATCCCGCCGAGGGAACTAAAAGTTATCAAAGTTCCTGGGTCATGGATGTGTATTAAATTTGTGTGTACCTAATATAATAAAAATCTTAAATATGTGTATAGTATAAAAGTATTAAATATATTTCCGTTGTCTGGTACCTGTAACACAAGTTCTTCGGATACTTAGCACAGGGCCAGATTGACGTGGTGTGAAGCGTCCATAGATATTATTATTATTATAATGTATTATAACAGGAAAAGTGTCTAACCAACACAGAAGGGCAATTCTTGTAAATATTATCAGTTAAATCTCGTTTGGGTTTTCGGGCTCTCCTGACTGAAACAAAAAATTATCGAAAATTTAGGTTCAGTTCAAAAATATAATATGAATTAAGAAGTCAGTTAAAAAATATATTAATATATTTTTAAAAATTCAGTCTAAGTAGGAACCTCTTTTTTTGAATTCGGTTAAAAATGAATGGTAAGGACAATAAAATCATAAAAATAGAGACATTAAAAGTAAGGATAATAAATAATACTGTTATCGTTTACTGCGCATAATATTTCCAAAATATTTCAACCACCCGTATTACTAAGATTTTATGAATTATAAAACAGACATAATTCCGTAATAAAACAAATCTCCATTTTACTGTTTACAGTTGTAAATCATAATATTGTACATTAACTTTATTTATAACGTGTTGTATTATAAGTTGGGTTTAAGTAATTTAGCTGCGGCGCGGAAACAGTCGACCACATTTGCGGTTGAGACGAAAATATTCCAGAGGGTTCTCTATAGAAATAACAAAACTCCATCTTTATACTATCACAACTTTATTATTATTATTCCTTGCTCATGGGCAATTAAATAAATTATTATTATTATTATTATTATTAGCCTAAACTGTCCCACTGCTGGGCAAAGGCCTCCCCCAGTGTCCTCCAGGTATTTCTTTCCTGCGCCACCGCTGGCCAGCCTGGGTGGTATGCACAACTTTATACTAATTAATGTTCATTGTTAAATCGATGTTTGACCCTACTTAGTATGTGCAAAATGAAATCAAACGGAAACCGTACATTTTGCTGCGACAAAAAGTCTCCATTAATCCAGTGTTTAACTGCTTCAATACCAAATTTCATCAAAATCCGTTCAGTAGTTATTGCCTGAAAGAGCTATAAAATACATCGATACAATCTAACGAACTTTCGAGTTTATAAAACTGTTAGTAGGATTTAAACACTTACGAATAATGTCGCGGTTACTTTTCAATTTCCCGATGTATTGGCTACTTTCTAGCAGCTGTGGTCACGGGAGGACTGTCCTGACTTAGGTCGGCTGCTGGCAAGTAGCGACGTAAATATTCACATAAACATAAAATTCATCATTTTTTTTGATTTATTGTAATAATAGCTCCCCTCACCGATTTCAGTGTCGGTAGCCGATTTCATTGAAACCAGGCCAACTACGCAGGAGTTATCTTATAGTGCCCAAGTGTGTGCGCAATACACAAAGATACTCTATCTTCCTTTTACTCTCACAACCTAGTGGGACTGTAAACCGACACGACTGGTGAAAGAACAGGCGCGGGACCGACTTTTTACATGCCCATTGCCCATCCGACGCATGGATCATCTTTCTTCTCAGACAATCAGGTGATCAGCCTACATTGTTCTAACCAAACTTGAAAACAGCAATTAATGTAAGTAGTAGTGCTAGTAATACTTTTAAAGTTACCTATTTGCTTGTGGAAATATGATTAAGAATTGATTTAGACAAATACTTTTATTTTAATCTTTAATTAATAATTGCATTTAATTATAATTTTGTAATGGCGTACTTTAATTGTATAAAATAAAATAAACAATGAATCATTAAACACATGTCAAACAGATTACAGAAATCATTAATTAAGTATATAGGAAATAATACTGAACCCACGCAGAAAGTCGAACTTTATCGTGATAAGTTTGAAACATACAACATCATTATTTTTATCTTGCTTTTTAATTAGTTTATGTTTTAATTGGTTTACGTTTTGTTTGAATAAACAGAAATTTTATGATGTGATGCGGTGGTCGAAAGTTATTTTATAAATTTTGTATTCGTCCGGTTAAGTACTGCACTGTTTATATACTATTAATATAACAAACACAATATTTCAGTAATAATTTATTACGTTTCTGGATTCAAATAGGTACAATAGTTATAATGATTATCCTGCAATAGTCTAGAACTTAGGGATTATATAGTATTACTAGCTGTTCCCGCGACTTCGTTCGCGTGGTTTTTGACTGACTTAGGACGTTTATGCAGCGCACGCAATGAAAGTCCCCAAATGTAATTAATTTTCCCCGTTTTTGCAACATTTTTCACTGACGCTTCGCTCCTATTGGTCGCAGCGCTCCTATTGGTCGCAGCATTATATAACCTAAAGCCTTCCTCTATAAATGGACTATCCAACAAAATATAATTTTTCAAATCGGACCAGTAGTTCCTGAGATTAGCGCGTTTAAACAAACAAACAAACTCTTACGCTTTATAATATTAGTATAGATACTTGTATATGTAGGTATGTATTTATTATTAACATACCCATAAAAACTAAAGGTATTTATGCGATGATCTGATCGTTTTTACTTATTACCGATTTCTCAAACAAGCCATTCTGCGGGATGATTCAAGATGCCATCGCTAATTATCGCTTGCAAAGTTCGATAACAAAATGTATGGGATTTGACATACGCAACGCTTAATGATCGCGATTTGGTATGTCATTTAGCGTACCTTATGTCAAATTCCATACATTTTGTCATCGAACTTTGTAAGCGATAATTAGCGATGACAACTTGAATCAGCCCCCTGATCGCTCATTGGAACCTCACTCGCAACAACTTCACTCACTCGTTCACCAATGATCGTTCAGGTTAACTCAAATGTTAACTGATCGATGAATTGATCAGCCTTTCATAAACCGAGGGTTAATTTTTAAAGATAATAATTATGATTACTATAAATATAACACGTGTAATAGAAGAGAGAGATACCAAATAAATGGCATGTGTGAGTTACTTTTTTTACGAAATAATAAGACATGACCCGATGATGATTTAATCGAAACCGGTAGCGTTATTTTGTAAAAACTTATAAAAACGTAATTAAAGTGGAAAAGTGTAAATAAAAAGTTGTGTCTTCAAATATCAAATCCAATCAATCTTATTAATGTGAACATGCATTACCATCAAGAACCAACAGTATTATATTCAATTAGTTTTTTACAAAAGGTAATTGAAATTGTAAATCATAAAAAAAATTAAAACCAAATTACTCCTTCCCTACTGTTATATATTTTAACATGTTATATATTTTTTTTCATTTACAATTTCTCAATCTTTTTGTTAAAAGATGGCCCGTGCGAGTTTCTTATGCCAGTTCATCGCGGCTGGTTAGGGTTAAACCGGCCTTTATTGTTCACTTCCTGAAAAAAAGTGTTGTTTGGTACTAACATATTTTTAATTTTAGCATTTTTGGATGATGACATACCAAGTCTCTTGTATATAAAAATGAATTGCGGTTCGTTAGTCTCGCTAAAACTCGACAACGCATAACCGATTCGGCTATTTTTAGTCTTGAAATATTCGTGTAAGTCCCGGGAAGGTTTAAACGGTTTCTATGCTCTTATTATAAAACAGCGTGGTTGCATTGTACGAAATTATTTTTATATTATATTTAATCTAACCACATGCTAAGGCACTCGTATCAAATCAAATTTGAGAGTTCGACAGCATACGTCATACGATTGTACTATTATTGCAGAATAATATAATAAGCCAAGCAAATATAAACTCTATTATAAATATAATACGGTACTGTCGAATGTCGAATTCGTAGACGCGACATTTCCATTTTTCCCCCGCCGTGTAGATCCATTTTCGGGAAACATTGAATTTAAAATTTTATTCCTGCGGAAAGTTAGACGTCAGTTTGCAGTCTTGTACGGATTTACGTAATAAATATTTGAACAACACTTTCTGGAGTTCGGAGTGTATGAAACCTGCTGTGTAGTTCTGATTTCTTAACGCCAGGCCCCACTTCTATTTGCATTAATGGCATTTACTTTGGTACATGGTTGTACTTACATACTTACATAGTTCAAATTCTTCAATAAATACATATATACATACATGAGGGGGTCATGTATTGAAATATTTACACACGGTAGTATTTTGTCCTTGTCCGTCATTCATTTTTCAACTTTGTAGATAACTATATTGCAATATAAAACATAATAATAATATGAACCTGATATTACTTCTACTAAGTACTCTAGAAGATCTATCTAGACAAATATGTATTGTTACTAATATTTAGAAAAGCAATTAAAGAAGTATTTAAAACTAAAATTATTTATAAGTCAAAAAAAATCGCAAAGTAAAACTAGAGTTATTACTCTCTACTCCTCTTATGTTATATTATAATATTTTATATAACATAAGAGGTGTAGTTTTATCTAAATTCTAGGCAAAAGTAATGATACTCTTTATAACATTGATAACTTAAAATATATTATAATTAGATTATAATTTTATTATCATTGTATTAAAACTATCAAGCTCTCCTTATAACTCGAGCTTCAAAGTTTTCACTACTTGCTACTAGATGGCAGCACGGATACCACGCGGTGCATATATTACACTAAACATACCTTTAACAAGAACAATAAAGCTAATGTATCTTGTATTTTAAAATATAAAAATAACGTTACAAATTCACTAACACAATTTCTAAACTTTTATAAAAAAAAACATAAACATGCCCTATTTTTTAACTTACTTATCTGCTAGTGGTAATTAATTTAAGCAATAAATCACAAATCATGTAATAAACATATAATTGAAGATTTAACATTCCATTGATATCTTACAAGAATCCTTTTTGAAACTTGTACCTGAAACAATTAGTAGTTAAGTAGCTGTATATACGATGAGCAATAAATTAATATTAAAAAAAATGATTTTTTTACTTTCGACCTAATTCCGATATTTTATGGAAAAGCCGTAGAATATAATAAATTGTATCGCGAAATTTACCATAGGAATACTTACTATTAGGAATAAGTACTTAAGGAATAGATTAAATTACAATTTATGTCATTTTAGAAAAATCTATTCAGGTTGAACTTTTATTGATTATATTTAGCCGACTGCCAAATAAACGCGTTGTGTTTTGGAATAGGCGGTAAATTAGCAGATGGCATAAAGTTTTGATGTCGTAAATTTCTGCTTTTAAATGTAATATTATGGACTTCTGCATTTGGGGACCATCTGGTAGATACCTAAGCTGTGAGTGTGTGAGTGAGTGAGTGAGTCAGGTTAAGATTCGTTCGGTGAAGGTAGTGACCTAGAATTTTTATATCAGAAATGCTTGATTATGTAAATTTTTTGCATAATATACAAGCTATTATTAAGAATCTATCGACACCTCTTTAAAATAGTATTTTAGGCTCTACGGGGGCCAAACATACATAAGTACAAAGACTACAAAAATCATTACCCTTCTTTTTAGCTTCACCGAGGTCGGGTAAAAACGTGTCTTTACTATACATTTCTGTTTCGACTTTATCTAAACAGAGCCGTTTCCGAAACACACTAAGGCCTGAAACTGTGTTAAACGGGCGCCCGTCGCGGGGCCCGTCGCGGGGCCCGTCGCGTGGCCCGTCGCGTGGCCCGTCGCGGAGCCCGTCGCGGAGACCCGACTTACGCAGTGTCTCCAGTTTAATTTTAACAGTTTGCATGTACGTCGTATCGATGGAGAACTTAATATTATGATTTTTCTGCGTCACTGAAATTTTCGAAATTTTCAAATAGGTTATAATTATTTGCAAATTTAGAGCCATGCTGCCGTCCGCGCGCCTTGGTCTTTATATAATTCATTCGCCTGGTTCCAAATGACAGGGTGAGGATGTACGTCTATAATCTGCCAAGTTAAGCACGGTCGTACTCTCCTTTTCTCGAAGCAGTTCAGGCCATTTTCAACCTATAACTTATAACTTTGTTGTGGGTTAAACGAGAAGCCTGCATTTTTAGTTACGGTCTAATTTCATTCAATTTGAAACAGAAGTTTAAGAATTATAACTTGTCAAACTTAATTTTGTCACTAACTCACTCACTCACTGACCGAGCATCAAAAGTATTAGGCACTTCTAGCAGACATAGAAGCTTCAAATTTGGAATACAAGTAGCGTTTAGTATATAAATGACGGAAAAACCTAAACATTTTGGAATTTCTGTCTAGTTATCTAAATACGCTAACTGCACAATTAACTTTGTAATCCATAATAAACCTATAGGATTACAAAGTTATATTTGCACTTTTTAACAAAAACACGCGTTTTAGTAAATTTTCTACAAAAAGAAATCAGTTCCTATCAAAAATATAACTTGTAAAAAGTGCCAAGTCTCGCTACTTCGTTCTTCTACCGTAAAAAGTTGTGAGATACATGTTATGACAAGTAGGGGTTAGTCGGTCGGTCTAACAACATCTTATAGTGATCAAAATCAATATTATTAATAATCTTTCATATTTAAAATAAATAGTAGATTGATTGGCAATCGCACTAAAAGATCTGATTTAATATACGTATCACTGTGAGATAAATATTATGTTGTTTTCATGCGATTGCCAAGTCAATCTACTTATTTATTTGAAACATGAAGCTGTCACCCGCGCGGCTACATACAAAAGTGACCCGCGCGGGTGCCCGTCGCGGGGAGACGGGCTCAGTAGCGCGGGCGCGCGGCCCGCCTTCCCGCGACGGGTCTCCCGCGCGGCTTTCCGCGACGGGTCACTTTTGTATGAAGCCGCGCGGGTGCCCGCTTAACTCAGTTTATGCCCTAAAAGGCATGATTATTATTATTTCAAACTAATCTTATCTTCCGAATTTTATTACTAAAATATCGTGAGAAGAGGTAATATATTTTGTTATAAATAGATAGGCGATATACATATTCATTATTCCATTAATGTATTCCGTTATACCGCTACCTCAGAGAATAGCTTTGTTACAAAAACTATTCACGAAGCGTGGAATAGTTAGTGTTAGTAAAAAGTTATCGGCCGATTTCCTACTTTTTTCAAGAGAGTTTTGTGTAATGGTTATATTTTTTTATATCAACTAGCTATATTTTTAGATATCAACTATCCTGATTTAGATTTGAATATTATAGTCTACATAATACAATATATTTTATTACTTACAATCATGTTAGCATTAGGGCAAAACGAATATCTGATTTAATTAAAAAAAATAAAAAGGTACGTAGGTTAGGTAATTAGCCCTAACATTATAAGGCTGGATTCCGATTCCATCAACACTTGTTAGTGTTATTTATCGGCTTAATACCACGCCTTCTCTTTTATTAACAGGAAATACGAGAAGGATAACATGATATATTTTAATAAAGGATTTACATGTATTAGAATAAGTGCGAAGTAATAAACAATCCAATACAATTTTGTAACTAATTATCTTGTAGTATATTATTCATATAAGGTATTGTTGCAAAGTCTAAGCGTTAAAAAGATTATAATATCGATGGATCCTAAGTATACTGGGTCAAGTGTATATCTAAAAACTTTACAGGAAAGCGTCCGTAAGAAGGAAAGGTTATAATTTTGACGTCATCATCACCAGGAAAAAATAACTAATCACACTTAATTACGAATAATGAGACCTTTTAACGGTGCCGAATCAAATACAAATTATTTTAATATTTAATAGACTATGTATACTACAAGAATACGTCAATAATTAATATTTTATATGTTCAAAAGGAATCAACTACCACTTATATTTTTATACGTCGTACTATTGAAACTACATATTTTGACGATTTTAGTTTATTTAGTATGTTAACCCATTTGGCGCCTCTGTACCCAATCAGGTACAGCGAAATAAATGAGGGTAGTTAAAAAACTTTAAGTGTCACTGACGTTTTTTTGCACTTAAATTATTAGTAATGAGTTAGTGAGTTACTATAATATCTATTGAATTGCCTGTGCCTATGCCAGTTGACGTTTAGAGGATTCAAAGGTATCAGTAAAATCGTTTATATGAGTAAGTCACTATATATATTACTTTTTATTATTTTTTGTTGCAATTATGTTGTTAAATGGTAATATTATTTTCAATTACATCCTTATTTATAGAAGAAATGACAAATAATGCTAAATAAACGTATATTTTCAGAGAAATCTTACTTTATATACAAGTGTACCTGTTTGCGTACAGCGGCCGGATCCATATAGTAACATTGGTATGTTTCAAGTATTTGATACAATTAGTTTTGATACATTACAAATAGATGCTTTTGACTTGATACAGTTAATTGGCATATTGTTATTTCTGTGTATCACAAACAATCTAGAAAATATTTATAATAGGTCCTACTATGAAGATTTAGGAGTTGAAATGGTGTCAAACTATATGCCCAAACCAAAAATTCGGGATTTTAAAAGGAATAAAACTACCAGGAACCATATGGTGCTGTAAGCTCGGCCCTTATCTGGTAATCTAATTGATAAGTTTCTTCAGTGGAGAGTGATAAGTGATCGTAATAAAATATTGATTGATAATTCGATGGTTAAATAATGTGGCTATCATAATGCTAAGCACTTTATCATAGGAAAGCAAGTGCGATTTGTTTACAAAAACTAGGTAGCAGCTAGATTTTTACCATGAAAAATCTGTCGAAGTATCCACTGATCTTTTAGGACCAAGAGTTGTCAAAACATTACTTGTAAAATTGGGAATGAATCCAACATATCATCAAGTATTTTTTGACAACTTTTGAAGGTGTTTGCACAATAGCGACTTTTTACAATCATGATACTATTGAACCGTTAGGAGCTGTAAAACGATGATCTATAACTGTGTAACGAGAAAAGGCTAATGTCATTATTCCAAAAAACCTTCCAAACATATAATAAAAATATGGGTGGAGTAGACGACTTTGATTAGTCAATTTCGATTTATGGAATTGCAATTCATGGATAAAAGTGCTGGTGGGTTTTATTTACCTATATGTTATATATTATGACTGTTGCAAATGCCTGGCATTTGTATGTAATGAGTATAACTAGTGACAGTATAGATCAATTGCTATTTCGACGCTCCATTACACACTACTTACGACAGAAAACCCAAAATAAATCTCAAAATTCGTTTTCAATAGTCCCAGCTTGTCTCAAGATGGACTTATATTATCCCCAGAAGCTTGAAAAACCATTGCGATATGTTATTTGTAATGCAAGAATTCGTTAGCAATGTAAAAAGTATGTCAAAACACTATGACTTGAAAAGCAATGTCTTGAAATTTTTCACCCGCAATACGCCGCTGTACGCATTTGAGTACACCCCCCTGAAGGGATACCTAATAACTTTTTTTCAGGTTTTTCCTACTTTTGTGTTTATTTGGCTTGTAGACAGTAATAAAACAAGCATTATTTGAAAAAATCTCTGTTGGTTTTAATTTGGCGGTTAATGGGTTAAAATGATTTTTATTTACAGTGTAATTTTCTTAGGTAATTCTGTTTTAATTTATTTTCCTTCAAATATTAGTAGTTTACTCACTATACATGACTATAAAATAAAATATGAACTATTTTTTACTGAGTCAAGTGTGTTACAAAGTAGGCAAAATAGTTAAAATCTGTTCTCATTGTGAAAATATTTTAATTTGGAATTAAAAATACCACATGAAAACATTATTAAAAAAAATGTTAAATTTACATAAAGTTTATAAAACTTATTAAATATTAATAGCAAATTCCTGAGTCTTAGAAGACGAAAGTCAAAATTGGTAATGTACTCAAAAATATCATTTATTTCATAATAAACATTCTTAATAAATATTATGCATGTTTTGTCTCTATTTTTATATGAATAACGCTATGACAAGCACAATTATAGACAAATATAAAAAAAGTATTTAACACAAAATATAAGCGAGATGAAATACGTTTAATATTATTTTTTAAGGAACCCAAGTATATCTTACATCGAAGTAGTCAAATATCTCATTACAAAGGAATATTACCATAATCACACAAAACAGTTCTCCTAGATCGAATTTAAAATAAGAAAAAGTAAATTTCGTAACTTGAGTAATATGATCGTGTTGTGTATTATTACGACGCAGGTAAAAACTTCAACAATGCATTATAAAAGGCTAACCCAAATACATCTATTGTGCTACAAAAGAAGGAACTCGACAATGGCTAGACAGTGGGAATATAATTTGATACTTCCACTCACCGATAGATGGCGGTGCGAGGCGCTATTGTGTTCGAGAGAGCTTTTAACGGTACGCGGGGGGAGGGGAACTAAGTTGCGCGCCCCACTGTACTTCCAAGAGTTAAGCGTTATGTCCGACAGTCAGAACGCAACCGCGCGGCGGAGTGGTCGCGTCACTTCTTTCGACGTTCTGTAACCCTCGCAATAAACATTTCATAACACAAATCTAATTGATCGTCAACTCTACCGATGTGTGAATAATAAGTGCCGCCAAAACAATTTTGGAGATCCAAGTATTTTGATTTTCGACGCGAAGAAAGTGAAATGGAAGCGAATTTTTCTTTGCTGCTGTAGTGCTACGTACTTTGTTTCGGAAATGGTGATATCGACCCACAGGGAGTGTTTATGAGACGTTCAGTAGTGTAATGAAATATCTGTGATAATGTATGCCGTAGCGGCTGTGTTTTGTGCGCTGCTGCATTTCGGGTGGTCCGCGCTGCCCTATGGCTCGGACAGGTGTATTCGTACCGCAATAAGAGACTCTGAAACTAGTGCTACGTGTAAAATACGCACGCTGGAAGGCGACGGCAGCAGCATATCGACAGTGCCGTCGGATGCCAATCATCTCAACATAGAATGCAATCATCTGTTACTCTTCGAGAGCGCTTTGAGAGCTCACTACTTTAGTTCTCACGAAAGCCTAACAGATATAACTATACTCAACTGTAAACTTTTGAGTTTACCCGAAAACACGTTTAGAGATTTGAAAAAGTTAAGAAGATTGAAAATACGTTCTAAGAACTACGAGTGGAGTACTACTAAGAATTTGGAGCTTACACAAAACTCGTTTAATGGATTATCGGAACTACAATCATTAGATTTAGCCGAGAACAATATTAAGTTCGTGCCTTCAGGTGTGTTTTGTTCCTTGGAGAATTTGAGTACGTTGAATTTGACACGCAATAGAATAAGAACAGTTGGTCAAATTGGATTTGGGCAAGGATGTGCCGCGAATTTACACACTTTGGACCTGAGCCATAACGAGATTAAAACTTTGTCGGAAGACTCTGAACTACTGAAACTGAGAAGTTTACAACATCTCTACCTTCAACATAACAATATCACAGACATATCAAGTGAAGCTTTTAATGGTCTCGTTTCTATGAGAGTTTTGAACATATCACATAATCGAATTCATACTCTACCCGAGGGCCTTTTCGCTTATTCTAGAGAATTGAGAGAAATATATTTGAATGATAACTCATTATTTGAACTTGCCAGAGGAATATTCCATCGTTTAGAACAATTGATCGTACTGGAATTATCAGGAAATCAGTTGACCAGCAACCACATAGATGATGGAACGTTTTTGGGATTAATTCGACTGATAGTATTGAATTTATCCAATAATGCTTTAACGAGAATCGATGGAAAGACATTTAAAGATCTGTTTGTGCTACAGATATTGAATTTGAAAAATAATTCAGTTGGCTATGTAGAAGACAACGCGTTCCTGCCGTTATATAATCTTCACACCCTGAACTTAGCTGAAAATAGACTTCACACGATTGATGAAAATTTATTCAATGGACTCTACGTCTTGAATAAATTAACACTCAACAACAATTTACTTGTCAACATTGATCGAAAAGCGTTTAAAAATTGTTCCGACTTGAAAGAGCTAGATCTCAGTTCTAATCAATTGATCGATGTTCCTGATGCACTATGGGAGCTGCCGTTTTTGAAGACACTGGACTTGGGAGAAAATCAGATATCTACATTTAGAAATGGGTCGTTTAAAAATCTCGGCCAATTAACCGGATTAAGACTCATCGACAATCAAATTGGAAATCTTAGCGTCGGCATGTTTTGGGATTTGCCGAGTCTACAAGTATTAAATATCGCTAAGAATAAAATACAATCCATAGAACGAGGAACATTTACCCGAAACTCTCAGCTGGAAGCTATACGACTGGACGGAAACTTCTTGTCTGATATTAATGGTGTGTTCTCAACGTTGGCGAGTCTATTGTGGCTAAATTTATCCGAAAATCATTTAGTGTGGTTCGACTATGCGTTTGTGCCTAGTAATTTAAAGTGGTTAGACGTTCACGGTAATTTTATCGAGCACTTGGGTAACTATTACAAGTTACAAGATGAAATCCGTATAAAGACACTCGACGTGAGCCATAATAGGATAGCCGAGATATCGCCGATGGCGATACCTAACAGTGTTGAACTCTTGTTTATAAATAACAACTTCTTGAACAATATACATGTGAATACTTTTTTCGATAAAAAGAACTTGACGCGAGTGGATATGTACGCGAACGAACTTGTGCATTTAGAACTGAATAGTTTGCGTTTATCGAATGTGCCGGCGAACAAAACTTTGCCTGAGTTTTATATCGGTGGGAATCCTTTCCAGTGTGACTGTACTATGGAGTGGTTACCAATAATAAACAATATGACCGCGATGCGACAGTATCCGCGTGTCATGGACTTGGAAAACGTTATGTGCAAAATGACAAATACGCGTAGTGGAACACATGTGCCCTTATCCTATCTAAAAACATCTGACTTTTTGTGTGAGTATGAAACACATTGTTTTGCCATCTGCCACTGCTGTGATTACGACGCGTGTGACTGTGAAATGACTTGTCCACAAAATTGTACTTGCTACCATGATCCGTTATGGAACACAAACGTCGTTGATTGTTCGGGGCAATCATCAATGGAAATACCACAGAAAATACCCATGGATGCGACTGAGGTTTTCCTCGATGGGAATAACATAAAAGAGTTACAGAACCATGTATTCATAGGGAGACAAAAGATGCGTTCCCTGTATGTCAACAATAGTAACGTAGATAGCATACAAAACAGAACTTTTGCCGGACTGAACTCTTTACAAATTCTACATTTGGGTAATAACAAACTGCACGAGTTAAAAGGCTACGAGTTTCATCAATTGAACAATCTGAAAGAACTGTTCCTGCAAAATAATCTAATTAGTCATATCTCGAACATATCGTTTTTGTCACTGAAATCTTTAGAAATTTTACGCCTAGACGGCAATAGACTAGTAGATTTTGGAGTATGGAGTTTTAACAATCACCCCAATCTGAAAGCGCTATCACTTGGGAATAATTTGTGGTCATGCAAATGTCGTTACCTTCAAGAGCTGACTGCTTATTTGGCTGAAAATGCGCAAAAAATAATCGACATTACTGACGTTTGGTGCTGGAATGGCGACGCCAAGCCGCCTCAGAAAAAAGAACTTAACTTAAACGGCACCGCCTGCAGCGATTATTACGCCGATAATTCAGTCATCGGAAACATGCTGGTGTCAAACTATGTTCCCATGATGGTCTCGACTCTCACAGGATTCATGTTAATTTTATTGGCCTTGGTCGTGCTCTTTCTTTTTAGAGACTCATTACGATTGTGGCTCTTCACTAACTGTGGGATACGTGTATTCTCATTCGCCGAGCCCTTCGAAGAGAATCAAAAGCTGTATGACGCATATGTGTGTTACAGTCCTAAAGATGAAGAATTTGTTATACAATCTATAGCTAGTGAGTTAGAAAATGGGAATCCGTCTTATCATCTCTGCTTGCACTATAGAGACATTCCACACCACGGAGCTGAATACTTGCAATGTGCACCACCAGTTATTGAAGCTGCCGAGGCATCTAAGAGGATTATATTGGTACTAACAAGAAATTTCCTACAAACTGAATGGTCCCGATATGAGTATCGTCAAGGTCTACACGAAGCGCTTAAAGGGTGTATCTATAAATTGCTATTGATCGAGGAATGCTCTGTGGTTAATGATGCATTGAGAGATCAAGATTTGAGGCCATATCTCAAAACTGGTGCCCGTACCACCTGGGGCAACAGAAGATTCTGGGAACGCCTAAGATACCTCATGCCCGACACCTCTCATGGTCATCACAAGGTGCGATCTCATCATTATAGAAAAAATATAAATACTTATACCCTAGACTCCACCATTCCTAACGGTGGTCGGTCAATGCCAATGCCAGATCAGTCACCGGTGTTGGGCCACGGACCAGGCGCGAGTGCTCCTCCGGAATACAGTATGGAAGTCCGGCAATCGCCATCAGCTGTGAGACAGACGCAGGGGGTCGCTTACGGGCCAGATGGACGCCCGATCTCTGACCACATCTACTCATCCATAGACTCGGACTATTCCTCCCTAGAACAAGGAATGGCTCCCGGCAGACGACGAGACATGAGGCAGTGGCCCCCGCCGCCGCCGCTAGTAGACACAGGCAATGTGCAAGCTTACCTAGTCTAAACGGGTGCAAACCCCCTTCCAGTCACATGTATATATGTAGTGTAAGTTCTGTTGTAAATATTGTAATTACTAGTATTTAAGTGCTATACCAAAATTTATGTAAGTGATCTTACGTTTGCCTGTTCGTTATTCCTGTGTATAGAATTCATAAAACTTTAAAGACTGCTGTAGAATATAAATATTGTAAATAGCAAAGACACGTGATCATATTATAAATATCATTAATGAATAATATGTCGTTATTTATACACTAAAAATAAAAAATGATGATTTATAAAAATGTATTTTATTTGCAACATCTATTATCCATACAAAACTTACATCAGTTATGAAAGTAGTTATACCAATTATTTAAAGATGCTTAATATTTTAACTTTTTTCTTAAATTTTCCTATAGTATTTAAAATTACTGCCAAAACATAAAGTATGTATCTTATTTTCTTCATGTGTTGAAACTATAGTTCAAAAATGTACGAGCTAAATAAATAAATTATTTATCTCATGAATAAAATGTCATAAATTGATTAATTAATAATTATAATTACAAGTTACAAATCAATTTCACATGATTACTTTACAGTAGCCTGTAATTTAGTAGCCACTCTATTGACTCAATTGACTATAGTAATTACAGTTCTAAGAGAAATTAAATTTTATTAAGTAATCGTTTTTGTAATAAATGACTTTCTGATAATATTATTTAGCTTTACGTTATATTTATGTATTTTTATTACAGTATTACTTGGTTTAAAAAAAAAAGGCAAGCACTAAAGCACATACAACATAGTTTAGCATATTTTTCTTTTTCTTTTTTTTATTGAGCAAAGGCATTGCAATGGTAAATGGTCATAGATACCGAAAACGCTGGAGGAATCATAAGTGCATTAATATTTAAGGGAAATGGTAAATACATATAGACATTTTAGACCCATATTAAATTAATTAAAAGGTGTATATATACATATTTTAACACCCTGAGAACTTATTTTATCAAAGTATTCATCAATTGATTTTCACATTCTTATCATAATCATTATAGCAACAGATTCGATTTGAGTTATTCATTTAAAATCTTCAAATCGTAACAGGTTTTGAAATCAATCCAATATGCTTATATAATTAACTTAATGATAATAATGATTTTTACATAAAAACTCAACTCGGCTTTTTAATAAATTCCGTAAGATAATGGTATCTATCTCCAAGTCTTTATATCCACTCATAAAGATAAAAACACAATCTATAAGAGACTTATCATTCTTGGTTTCGTATATACAATTATCTTAAGATTTCCATTACTGATTTTAATAATTGTAGGTTCTTTGATATTATTCATGGATACTAGAAACATTAAATTTTATTTGGTGTCTAGCTGTTCCCGCGACTTCGTTCGCGTAGTTCTTGAGCGACCATATTTTATTTTATGCAGCGCACGCAACGAAAGTCTCCCCGTTTTTGCAACATTTCTCACTGACGCTTCGCTCCTATTGGTCGCAGCGTAACGTTATATAGCCTAAAGCCTTTCTCTATAAATGGACTATCCAACAAAAAAAGAATTTTTCAAATTGGACCAGTAGTTCCTGAGATTAGCGCGTTTAAACAAACAAACTCTTCCGCTTTATTATCTAATATATAAAATTCTCGTGTCACAGTTTTTGTTGCCATACTCCTCCGAAACGGCTTGACCGATTTTGATGAAATTTTTTGTGCTTATCCGGTATCTATGAGAATTGGCCAACATCTATTTTTCTTCCCCCCAAATGTTAGGGGTAGTCCACCACAAAATTTTTATTTTTTAGACAAAATTATTAATTTCTATTTTTTTATGATATAACATACAAAAATACATACAATCCTCAATTTTCATCCTTCTACGACTAACCCCCAAATATACGGCACGGGTAAGCTAGTATTTGTATAGATGTTGAATGCAACCTTAAAAACTGTTTACATAACTAGTACCTACAGTTACAATACGATCGACGACAAGTTCTTCGGATACTTAGGAAAGGCTTCCAATTTAAATGCCACAATAATATTTTGTCTATATTACATGCATTTATATTGACTTAGAACGGAATATAATAAACTTGCACAGAACAATATTTTAGATGTACAATTCTACACAATATTTTAATAGTAGTATTACTAGGATTATAAAAACCTTGTGTTTTTCGTAGCGACCGGACGCGGTATCCGTTGTTGTACGTGACCGGCTCGAGGCTTACGACTGGGTATGAATATATAATTCCCTATTAGTTCATACACCTTGGATTCACTTATATTTAGAGATTATAATATTATTATAACTGTTATAATATAGTTGGCTAGCGGACTTTTAAGGACGAATAGTTTAATGTTATCATTAAGCTATTCGTCCTTTTATAGACCCATGTCTGCTATATTAGTATATAATTTAATATACTTATAAAAGTCTATACTGAGAAAGTGAAAATTGAAATATAGAGTTATAATTTGAGAAAAATTGCTCAATCATTATTTCTCAAATTATAACATGACGACCTCCGTAGCGCAGTTGGTTGAGCGTGTTGGCGCTCGAACGAAAGGTCGCGGGTTCGAATCCCGCCGAGGGAACAAAAAGTTTTCAATGTTCCTGGGTCATGGATGTGTATTAAATTTGTGTATAATATAATAAAAATCTTAAATATGTGTATAGTATAAAAGTATTAAATATATTTCCGTTGTCTGGTACCCGTAACACAAGTTCTTCGGATACTTAGCACAGGGCCAGATTGACGTGGTGTGAAGCGTCCATAGATATTATTATTTTATTATTATTAACTCTATATGAAACAGTTGCCCTTGATTTTAGCTTAAAACAAAATTGGAACTAGGCTACTTCTAGACATAACAAAAATAAAATACTTACTAAATAAGCTAAATGGGCTTAAAATGTAAAAGAAATTTTGGAAGGCATAGAAAAAGATGATAGTGATATCAGAAAAATTTTGATGGAATTAGCCAAAGATCGAGAATGAAATGAACAGAGATGGAAAAGATTGGAGGAGGCTTGTACCCATAGAGGTAACCTATAGATATAGGCAATGTGGCCCACATAGCTAAGGCCATACAGCAAATTGACTTATTAATTAAACATTAATGGCTTAATCTTTATTTAAAATGAAAATAAATAAATAATAATAGTAATAAAAGATCTAGTAATAACAAGAGAGATATTATCATAATTAGTTTATTAGTATATTATGTATTTAGTTATACCGGGTGTAAACTGTAATTAAGTACATTACAACTTTGGGACATGATTATACTTACTACCTTATCTCATTGTAGTAACAATTGTTTTTTTCATAATTTGACTTACAAAAATAAATTTAAAAAATATTCTTGATCATAAATAATTAGTATTCTTGCGACTAAAAAGTAATAAATTGTAACATATTTTTTTTAGTTTTTAACGCAAAAAAAACATATCTAGAATGAGAAAGGGTAGTACCTATAATATCTCAAAGTTATAGTGACAGCTCTTTTTACACTCTGTATATAAAAAAAATACGCAAAATAGGTACCTACTCTTTCTGTATCTTGTGGGAATCTTTAAATAACATCTAATTTACATTGTTCTTATTTTCATATACAATTCTAAGAAAAAGTTAAGAAAGTTAGCACCTTTTAATAACTTACTTTATCTTAATAACTCTTTTATATTGCTATTATTAAGTCTCACACTCCGATTCTCATGATTAAAGCATTGTAAGAAAATTATAACAATATTATTGTAACAATAAGCAATTATAACAGTTTAAATGAAAATTATTTTATTATATTTTAAAGAAAATTAGCATGCAAAGTAGTGAGAACGAAAGGATAACAAAGTATAATTATATTATTATTAGCTTTTAATACTGTATCCCATGGGAACACTGCACTTTTTCGGGGTAAAATTAGCCTGTGTAAATCGAGGGTTTTAGCTTTCTGTCTATTGCACACACACATTTAGAAACTATAGCCTTAGTATACTTATGATTATAATTCAGTTAATAATAGATACAATTTCTGCGTTCCTGTGTACCTAAAATATTATTAAATAGGTAATATTAAAAAAAAATGCCTTATGAGATCAAATTTGGCCATGCCTGTTATAATCCACGTAATGAAATTTGGCCTCACATGGCCTATGATTTAGGCCGATTTGCAATTCTGGCCTAGCGTGGCAAAGTCATAAGCGTTATTTACTGGGGTCGTTAATAACGGCCGCGACAGAACAATTTCAAACGTTTGCGTTACATTAACACCGGTGTTTGTCAAACAACGCTATTGCAGGTGAAGACATTTATACCGTCCGATACGATGACGTCATATTATGTAAATAAAGTAGAAAATTGGCCTTTACGACGTCATTCTTACTCGTTACATATTACGCGGTAGCATTACAGTAGTACATGTCAAGTTGAAATTTGGCCTCGAATTTTGCGGGCAGCGGAGCGGGAGCGGCGGCGGCGCGGGTGCGGTACTCGTTACCCGCTCCCGCGCCGCCGCCTCACCGCTGTTTCGAGAACCGGGATACTCAAGATGCCATCGCTAATTATCGCTAACAAAGTTCGATAACAAAATGTATGGGATTTGACATAAGGTACGCTAAATGACATACAAAATCGCGATCATTTAGAGTAGCTTATGTCAAATCTCATACATTTTGTTATCGAACTTTTTACATCTTGAGTAGGCCCCCAGGTCCATTTGATTTTACGCAAAAGATCCCGCCGCTCACGCAAAAGATACACTGGGGTTGCCATCGACGTATTACAATAACGATAAGGTTCACAATACAACTATACAAAGTTTGCCGGTAGTATATGAGCCGAGCTATAAGCAATAATAAGGTATATCGTAATATAGTCATCTCTTTAAAATCACAGAACTACTCCAGGTTGCAAAAGCTGGTTGAAATAAAAAAAGGGAATTAACTTTTTTTTTGTACAAACATGCTAAAAAACCGCAGTGTCATTTGAGTGTGCGGTTACGCATTCGTTTGTTTGTTCAATTGGGACGTTAAATTTGTTTGTCATATTGATTGTTTCTTTGTTGAGGACTTTAGCAAAGTCGTACAGTGTAAATTTTCAGTACTACAATATCATTAATTAATCTTAAAATCACAAATCGATCATTGTTAATTTAGTATTAGTTTGGGGCATGGAGTAAAAATTTGTTAGCATCTTGATGAACTCCAGAACAACAAGTTGTTGTCCTTGTCTTTTGTCACCTACTTCTCTAATTTCATTATTTACATTACAATTAAATTCGGTATAAATTTAAGATAAGTGTAAAGTTATAAGATTAAGTGTAAATTCTCCAATAAGTATATTGTGTTTTAACATTAACTTTAGTTAATCTCTCATTAAATATGATATTATCCCTCGCGTATTTCCTGTCAATGAATGAGAAGGCAATTTATTTTAACAAGGCTAACTAACAACCGTTGGTGAAATCGGGATCTTCCAAATCCCATCTTCATTAGAATCGCCCGCTTATCTCCTTTTTTACGCTGAAAAAATGCATTACGTATTCTGAAGTAGATGGGGACTCCTACCGCGGGCATGTGGAACTCGCCGCGTACTCGGATGTAGCCTCTACCCACTAAAAACTCAGCAATACTCCGTCACTACCGTCGTTGGTGGAACCGTGGGGACATTACATACATCCGCGACTGCCCGTTTGTCTCCTGTCGGGTGACCAATGGACAGAAATTAAGGAGACGAAGCACTGGTTTTTGCTCTACTATTTAAACTTGGAAGACGTACCGGCAAAAAACTAATATTTCAATAATGTGTTATTATTTTATTTTAAATCCAAATTACTTTAGTTAGTTAAGCTCTTTATCAGTGTCGCACAAGCTATTAGAGCTTAATAATCTCACTACTTAATTTACTTTTCGTTTAAAATTCTTTGAAATTGAACTTATCGTTAATACAATATTAATTATGAGGATGTTTTAAAAGATAAGTAAAAAAATATTATAATTTGTTATGCAAAACTGGCGTTGGTTTACAATGTATAAAAATTATTTTATTTAATTATGACAAAAATCTTGAATGTTAAAAAAATATGACAATAAAGATTTTCAAAACTAAAACAAAAAAAACTTTTAAAATTAGAAAAAAGATGAAATAAAATAATACCCTTCAAACTTAATAAATGTACATAACTAACTACAGTTTTTTTTATTTTGTATAGATAATACTGATAAAAAAATCTATCAACTGTAAAAACTTACACTTGGATAAGGCCAAACGATTTCACGGAAAAGCCTTTTTCGATACACATTCTTCGGATTTTTCTATGCATCAGGATTTCTAAAACCAACATTTTGCGACTCACGATTCAAAAATTACGCTCGTTTGGCCTCACACTTATGTCTTATCTAAAATCTGTTACGCTCAATCTAAATACATTTAATATACACGAATACTCATTAAATCCTTTCTCTATCATTAAATTGGCAACACAAATAAAAATAATAACATGTCATCACATTTAGCGTCCCTAATAGTTACTTTCACTATCAAAACGAATTCAACACGCACTAGTTTAAGTATAACATGTTATAGTATAATAACTTTCACTAGTACATTGGCCAAATAAAAATACATTACCGAGATACTAAAAATTTTAAAAATACTAACTGAGCTTTCATTTGTCGGTAGTAATTTAATATCGGAAACATTAAAAGTATGTATAAACATTTTGCTTTCACTATTAATAATGTGAACATTTGTGTATTTTCTAGTTTTATTTTACCAGAATCTTTGTGAAATTTGAGTATCATCGTTTACTTGCTACCCACGGTCACTAAAAGTCTGTCTGCAGGATACAATAATATCTTTGGGCACTTTCACGCCGCGTCAACCTGGCCCCGTGCTAAATTCTCGGAGAACATCTGATGGAAATAGGTTTTCATACTAAAAGGACCAAAGAGTTGTCATCATTTTTGTACATTTCTTTTTCGATTACTTTACAAATACGTTGATGTAAATGATTGTTTCTGCTCCAAATCTGAAACACTTTAGGAAGTGTAACCTACCCTTCTTCATTCTTCGTATAGATTTCCTTGCGAGTCTCAAGAGACAGATCTATCATATCTCTTGGGCGTAGCAAAGGGATTTTGTGATTGATTTTGGATTGTCTTGCAACAAGAGTCGCTGCAGTGGTAGGAATGTGTGACGGCCCATTTGCCTGTTTTTTTAGCTGCAACATATCGGACGCTATTTAAATGCATTATTATTATTTTACATCCTCCCATGAGTAATACGAGCTATTTTTACTAAATTTTATTTATTGATATTTACGTATTTTGTTCTTTTTAACCCACATTACTACACAGTTCTAATCATTTACCAGTTGTTATTAGTTTATTCTAAAAGTGTGAATTACAAGGATACATCAATTCGACTGAACAACTATATTAATTTTTCTCTTAAAATCACCGAAAACCGTAACCGTAACCAAAACGCCACGGATCACGGTTGATTAGAATAAACACCGTAGGCAAATAAATGACTCCGCTATTGACGCAACGCAATGAAACGAAACGAAGAGAATTAGAATATGAAGAAAGTACGGGATGCACTTCCCGTGTTGAAAGTGTTTCTAAGATTGATGATTCAATATTTCTTTGTAATTATTATTTTTAAACGCGGACCACCGATTTCGACTATGAAAACCGGTCTCGTCGGAATATTGTAAGGGGTATTAGTAATAAAAACGTAGTGGCTGCCGAACTCTGTAG
Source organism: Celastrina argiolus (assembly GCA_905187575.2). Classification (NCBI taxonomy): domain Eukaryota; kingdom Metazoa; phylum Arthropoda; class Insecta; order Lepidoptera; family Lycaenidae; genus Celastrina; species Celastrina argiolus. The sequence continues at coordinate 13,560,009 of LR994589.1, forward strand.
AATTTAGTTGGTTGAAGTAAAATGTTATTATTATAATAGGCTGTCACTCTAATCTCTTTTGTTATTACCTACGCTTATAATTAATAATTACACATCAGACCCAAAATACTCTATTGTTGTCAATGCGTGTACGCTTAAAAGGTAATTAACGTTTAAATGAAAAAAATGTAATTAAATTTTTCTATAATTAACACAACACAGTAAATAACAAATAAACAGCAAATATATAATGATAAAATAACGCAGGACCAACATTCGTCCTAATTTAACATCATTACCAAATTAGAAGTAACGTAACAAGAAACAAAGCCAGTAATTTTACAGAAAAACGTAACATAACTCTAAATAAAACTAAAACGATTCTGTCATGTCGACGACACTAAAACAATTGACCATTAAATTCGTCGTACGTGTTTCTTATGAAAAGAGAAAGCCTGGAGCGTTTCTGACAACCCATTTCTTAGAACATTATGTCTTATTTAAAAAGGTTGGGCAAAAAATGTGGACAATATGGCTTGTGAAAATAAAAGAGCTACCGGTCATAGAAATGTTTTGGTTATAAAATTGTTGCGCGTCTCTGAGTCTTTGTTCTATTGGTGTTGACAAAAGATGAAATATAATGTGTCCTTTAAGACGCAACAGTAGTTAATGTTTACAATGTCCATTGTAATTTTACGACTAATGCCCATATTTGCGATAGCGTCGTAACTGTAAATAAAAAAATGTTTCCTTTTCTTAATTGAACCAGTTTAAACAAGTTTACAGATGTTTCGCTTCCGAAAATCATGGTTTTTGTCTCTTTCTTATTTATAAATTGAACGATTGTTAGTAATGAACAGTTATAGCGAAATATTCGATTATTTACATTTCTATAAATACTAGAGTCCTGTGGTCGAAATACGACCTCATTCATCATTTTTATATATTTTTATTTAAACCTTTATATTTACACTCTTTTTAAAAATCGGACTGAAATAAAAAGTTGCCTACCGTATTGTAACGACGTACCTATATTGGATGACCTTGTGTGTGTTGTGTACTATTGACATACACTTTAAATGAGACAAATTTCATACACCTAAATGTTTTCTAAATACAATCAATTTGAAAGAAAGAAAAGAAAATTTATTTGGCAAATTATTATAAAACAACAAAAATAGCATTATTATAAAACATGAAATTATACCAAATCCTGGCCCACTCAGCATATAATATATGCAAACATAATATGCAACTCTGATTTTCAATGAGCACCGTAAACTAAAATCAATAAATAATAATATAAAATAACAAATAGTAAAAACTAAAATAAAATTAACATTAAACTTCAAGAATGCAACAAAATGTACAAAAAAATTTAAATCAATTGCGCTTAGTCACATAAATATTAGATAATGGTAGCAAATGTTAAAGAAATAAAACTAAAAAAAACTAATTAAAACTAAAAAATTCGTTCAATCCTCGTGGAATTGTACCTAAAGATTTTTCATCACGAGTTTATTAATCAATAAAAGGATGTTCGCTAATACAAGTAGATTAGTGCATCAAAATTCACACGTCATTGACAAAATTTATGACGGTTCTTTATTCTTTGTCGGCACTACACATGTGACGATTCGTGTCGTGTACTTCGGTTTTATAGCTGGTAGCTGAAGACGTCCTGTATTCAAATCGTCCTATTATTGTTTTAGACAGTGTACGAGGAATAATTATTCAAGCCGAGGAAATGTGACAGACGAACCTAAAAAACTGGCAAAAAACTGGCGCGTCAGTGTCGCGTGAACAAATTGCCTAAATTTGAAGAAAGACGGAAGAGCTTCTGTGCCCTTTTTTGGGAGAACGTGTAGTAAACATAGATCTCTGTAGTTAGATCTTATGTTGACTTTTTGGAAAGACTGTAAATAGCAAAAAACAATTTAGACAAATACACAAGACAAGACAAACAACTAAATATTTGTAACGTTGTCGAAAGAATAATATAATAACGAACCTATAATTGACATTCGTTACACAAACGTTAGCTGATAAAATAACAAATGAAGACATGAATGTGTGAATGTCGCAAATCAAAATTTACCCAGAAAATTGGGTTTAAACTGTCGCATAAACATTTTAGGATATGCAGTGACGTATTAAGTATATAGATTGTAGAGATAGATGTTTAAATCAATGTACTTAGTACGTTACGACGTATTCTTAACTTTTAATGTGATATTTTGAAGTAAATTTTCTCGAAATCAGATCTTTGCAACATATTATATTTGCAACATATTATCACCTTCATCCATTAATGTCTTTAAATGATTACAGTAATGTACGACTTACGTAAATATATTCTAATTTCACAAATAAAAAACATAGGCGAAAGTTTGTAAGTGTGTTTGTTACTTCTTCACGCGCAAACGACATGACAAAATTAAGAAAAAATTTGGTAAGCAAGAAGCTAAGACCCTGGATTAGCACATAGGCAACTTTTTATCCAAAAAGTACAGTAATTAGATAGGTACTGTTTTTTCGCGGACGGGGTCGCAAGCAAAATTAAGTTGATACTAAATCAACTTATGATATCGTTAATTGAAGTCAAATTATCACCATCGCATTGAAATATAAATTCTTGTCCTTATTAGGGGCTCTAACATTAAATTACTCCATTTTATAGGATACCGTGTAAGGGACTATCGATTCGACCAAATCAATACCATTTATGGTATTTATGTTACAATTAAGAAACTCAAGGGACTGACTGATGGGTGATGGGGAAATGAGTGATTAAAGACGGTATGTTAATCTTGTTTATAAATAGATTAATATAGGTTGATGGCTTGACAGTGTGACAAGAAGAATTATGCCTTTAAATGTCTGTCCATCCACAAGGTAGGTACGACTAAAGACTGTACTTCCTGACAAGATATCAAATCGGTAATAATTTTTGTTAGTTTAGTTATAGATACATAATTTGTATTGCATTTAATAGTTTAAACAGGGAACTGCAAGAATGAGTTCATAAATTAAATGTCCATTTGATTGAATATTGAATTATCAATTTCAATCACACGAACAATATTATTATGGAACTCAATACACTAAAAGGAAAATAAACTGAATATGACAATGAGAATGGATTAAAAATTAATTGATAAGCGAAATAAATTAATTATGCACTGTATACCTTATGATAATTATATGTCAAGTTAATAATTGACATGACCGGTGAGCGTGAAAAAATATATGCAAGAGTATTGAACCTGAATTCTTATTTTTTAGGACCTAACACTTCTAGAAGGGACGTTGAAATAGTAACGATGTGAGTAAAAACCTTAATACGATATCCTACAGTCCATTTCCATACCAGCGGTCACATAGTCTTGTTTTTACTTGTAGTTAAAGATAGATAGGTTGTTGGAACGGGCCGTAAGTCCAAGCTTATTCTTATATAAGCTTATCCAGTCAAAAATAGTCTTGCCTCAGTTCAGTATTCGCTTAAAGTGTGTAATTGGTATATATGTGTATCTATTTGTTGAACGTATGCCTAAATTACTAATTTGATTTTAATTAATGAGGTGTCGAATATCGATAAATTCCTAATATTAGTCCGGATAACATAGGCTAAGTATATTATATTTAACATAATCGGGGTGTAGTAATTGATATAATCTCTATCACTCTATCATAATAATAACACACTAATATTATAAAGGCGAAAGTTTGTGAGTGTATGTGTATGTGTATGTCTGTTACTGTTTCACCCTCAAACTACGGAACGGATTTTGATGATATTTGGTATGGTAGTAGGTTATATGCTGGATTAATTGATTAACTACTTTTGACTGCAGGAAACTGTACGGTTTGCGTAAACATAGTTTATTTTTAATTTTTTACTTTTTAGTGGCTCTAAGTCAAAGTAAAAGATAAATCTGTTTTGTAACTACGATGTTACATACAGACTGAAACACACTCCAAATTTAATAGTGAAAATAAATTTAAGAGTGAAAAACTCGTACCGAAACTAAATGACAAAATCATCCATGTAAAAAATGTTTCGAAAAATGTTGAATCGTTAAAAAATTGGTGAAATAAAATAATTTTATAATAATATCTATAGACGCCACACCACGTCAATCTGGCCCTGTGCTAAGTATCCGAAGAACTTGTGTTACATGTACCAGACAACGGAAATATATTTAATACTTTTATACTATACCTACACATATTTAAGATTTTTATTATATTAATACCTACACAAATTGAATACACATCCTGGGTCATGCCCAGGAACATTGAAAACTTTTTGTTCCCTCGGCGGGATTCGAACCCGCAACCTCTCGGTCGAGCACCAACGCGCTACGGACATAAAATAAAAACTACAGCGCCAAACTACATATGTAAAATTTTTATGCGACCAAATGGCAGCTATTCTGCATCGAATAAAAAAAGAATCACGCAAATCGGATCATTAACCTCAAATTAATCGATGTACATACATAAAAATAACAGGGGGCCTACTCAAGATGCCATCGCTAGTTATCGCTTACAAAGTTCGATAACAAAATGTATGGGATTTGACATAAGCTACGCTAAATGATCGCGATTTGGTATATCATTTAGCGTACCGTATGTCAAATCCCATACATTTTGTTATCGAATTTTGTAAGCGATAATTAGCGATGGCATCTTGAGTAGGCCCATAGGACAAATTGAAAACTTCCTCCTTTTTTGGAAGTCAGTTAAAAATAAGTTCAATGTACTAGGAGCCACATAAAGTCAAGAATGTAAAGTTGTTTAATTGACTTTATATGACCGTTCCCCATGTGTTACATTATCTCCCATGCATATAAAATTGTCTTCGCCTACTCCGAGACACTTTGTAGAGCAATGTCATTCACTCATAAATCATTGGAGCACTTTGCTACTTGTTTTATGATTCTTTTGTGTTACAACTTTTATTGGGCCCAAAACTTAATTTATTCCGGACGTTGGACCTTTTTGGGTGCGTATTGTTTAAGAGGGTGAAACAATTGAGAATAACCTATTTCACTTACAATATATAATTTAAAAAAAATGTATTTTTAACAAACATTGCGAAATTTATTCTAGAAACTTCCACGAATATTTCAAAACTAAAAATAGACGAATTGTTTCAGCCGTTATCAAGTTTTAGCGAGACTAACGATCAGCAATTCATTTTTATATATAAGATTATTTTCATTTTTTTTCCGCAATTATTAGATATTATTAACAATTGTAGATAAAAAACAATGCTTTCTATGACGAGAATTTGTGATCTAAACGTTAATATTTACAATATTTTACATTGTTGAATCAAAGCGTAATAGTTTAGTTCTTTTTAAGTTACTTGGATTATATTATACCGATAATTTTTATAGCCTGATTTAAGAGTTGTTAAGTTTAAAATAATTTCAAGTTGTTTAAGGCTTCAGTATATTTAAGAGTTTTTGCTATTATTTAAACCATAGTAGGTACTTAAATATTAGCACCTGTGAAACTCGAGACTAAATAAACATTTTTGGATTCACTAGAACATGAATTTCCACAATCTTGATAACAACATAATTATACAAGTGCTTTCTAGATCACCTGCTGTAACATCTTTGTGTTCTACATTAAAGAGTTCTGTTCTATCACCTGCGGCTATTTTGTAATCATTAAGAAACATAAAATAACACTTTTATAATATTATGTATTTACAATTTTATCAATGTTCTTGTTGAAGTCGGTGTCAGCTAAAGTAAGATTCAAGTCAGCAACTTTAGGATGTTGTTCTCTTAGTTTTTCTGCGTCGAATAAAAAAAGAATCTCGAAAATCGGATCATTAACCTCAGAGTAATCCGTGTACATACATAAAAATTAAAAAGAAATAAAAACAGGCTGAAATGAGAACCTCCTGCCTTTTTTGGAAGTCGGTTAAAAATAGCTTATATACGTGAAAAATATACGTCTAGGTAAAACAGGAATGTTTCTTAGTGTTTAATATCATATTTATACAAATATTTTTTTTATATTGTTGAATATTTTAATTTTAATTTCATATAAAATCTACAATCAACCGGTGCCGCGGTGGCGGTTTAACTCTAACCGTCGGGAAGAATTGGCGTAAGAAACTCGCTAAATGGTTATTTAAGTTAACGCGATTAAAAATTACAAGCTAATGAAAAATACACATCTGGAGTCACGGCAGTGCCCGCGCCAAGTTGACCACGGCCGTACCATTACCATACCTTTCTTTTCCTTATATCCCCTCCGTGGTCTAGTGGTTCAGACTTCAGAGCTTCGCTCTCGACCCGGAGTTCGTGGGTTCGATTCCCGCGTTGGAATAACAAAAATGTTGTTTTCAAGTTTGGTAGGACAATGCAGGCTGATCACCTGATTGTCTGACAAGAAAGACGATCCATGCGTCGGATGGGCATGTAAAAAAGTCGGACCTGCGCCTGTTCTCTCGCCAGTCGTGTCGGTTTACCGTCCCACTGGGTTATAAGAGTAAAAGGAAGAGAGAGTGCTTCTGTGTATTGCGCACACACTTGGGCACTATAAAATAACTCCTGCGTAGATGGGCCGGTTTCAATGAAATCGGCTACTGACACCGAAATCGGTGAGCGGAGCTATTATTATTATTATTCTTGAAACAGCTCAGGCCATTTTTGACCCCCTATAACTTCATTGTGGATAAAACTAGAAGCCAGTACATTTGGGTAACTAAGTAGGAATCGTATAAACACGGTATATTTCAAATTTCATTCGCTTTCAAAAAGAAGTTTTAGAATTATTACTTGTCAAACTCAATCACTCACTGACAGATCATCAAAAGAATTAGACACTTTTACAAGTATTAGAAGCTTTAAATTTGGAATACAAGTAGTGTTTAGTGTATAAACGAAAGAAAAACTTAAAAATTTTGGAATTTCTGTCTAGTTATCTAGATACGCCATCTAAATATCTTTCTAATTGTGAATTTCAATTGTCCTTCTTCTCTTTATAATTTTTTTGAATTTAGAAAACAGTTAGATTGGTGCTAGATTATTTTTATCATATTGTCTAACATAGGATTGTTGAGAAAGTCATCTGTAGGTTGTGAGTTTGTGACCATAATTGAAAACACAAAAGCTGCAGCATTATACACTTAAGTAACAAAAATTTATTATAGATATCTGAATACATAAATTAAATTATTATCTTGAAAAGATTGTGTATGCCTTCGGAATTGATAAGGTAAAGTAAAAGAAAATTTATCTTGAAATATTTAAATTGGAACTACACTGGTTTTGTGTGGTCATCTTATCTCTTTCAGCTTATCGGAGATTTTGCTTCGTGGCTGCCGGGGTACCAGAAGCTGATTAGTTTTCTTGAGCTTGAAGGGAATATTTTACATAATATTTCTGATCAACAATCGATAAGGATTTTGTACTTACCTGCAGAAAATCACTTATTAGAACTAAACACTTAGGTAGGTTAGGCTCTGTAACACATTCTACTGCTAAATGGTCGCTTTACCTTCCCAACATCGTATCTAACTACAACTTTTCAGTCGAGCACTTCATAATTTTAGATTTTATTATAATATGTTTTTTTTAATAAGGTTCAGTTATACATAGGTATTATATCTAGCTTTTACTGACCTAAAGTGTATAAAAATTATGTTTTATATATAGTCAAACATTGATTTTTTAGATCCGATTTTTTTTTAATACGAGGCTGGGAAGGTAACGAAATGTCATCCATACTTGCATGTTTTTGCTCTGTCGCTCGATATAAAGTAAGCAGCGACAAAACTTCCCAGCTATCTGATACATTTAGGCCGTGTTTCACCAAGCAATGTTAAAGTTATATCCTTCGTTAAATATCACGTTAACCCTTAATCGTAATTCTTATCAATGAATGAGAAGGCATGATAATTTAACACGCCGTTAACATAAAAAAAATACAGACGAATTAAGAACCTCCTCCTTTTTTGAAGTGGGTTTAAAAGAGACTCTTCTTTGTTGTGAAATTAAGTATGGGTGTAATATTTCTTTGATATGAAATATATGCTGTCAGTAATAGCCCTATTTCCGTATTACCAAACAACTTTAAGGGTTATTAAGGCAAATTGCCCGGTGAAGAGTAATCAATACCGTTGATGGCTGCTACACAAATAATTGTGCCTTCCGTAAAAGCGATTATCTTTGATTTAGTAGCTGTACTATTACAAACTTTTTGTTCTAACTTTTACTAATGTGTTTTGCTTTAATATTTTATGTATGTAATTATTGAGGTGTCTTGCTTTTACTGACTCGTCCATTCTACACTTTATGGGTATCAGTGTTGCCATATTTTTTTAAGCTGTCACACCACTATTTTCCCGTGCTGAACAATTTTATACCATAATTATTAAATTTAAGACTTTTTTTAAATTATAGGTAATTAGTTTAGTGTTCACAATTATGTCTTTAAACGCAGCGTATTTCAACTATATTTACTATACAGTTAAATTGCAAGAGTTCGAATATCGTACTACACCGTGCTGCATTTTTGTAGTAGTGTCCAGTTTTTTTGTAGTGAATAAAGTTCAATTTTAAATCGTTTTGTTGTGTATGCAGGGCCTCAACTCGGTTTAGTGTGAACTGACCTTAATGCGACGCGTGTTTACGAATAAATACATGAGTGAGCACATCTTTAGCTTTTTAGAAAGGAACATAAAATATACCTGAAACCACGGCCTAAAAAAATACTAATAGCATCTTCTATGTTCTGTCTACTTTTTGTAGATCATCGATCGACAATGGAATTTTCCTACATAATATTATTTCTAACCAACTTTTTGCGTTGCCCTAATATTTTACATCTTTATGTTCTATTTTTCATCTAGAAAATGTCGGTCACCGATTATAGATCGTGGGTGTAAAAAGAATACTTTGAAAATAGCTTTGAGATACGAGTATTTAACCTTTCCTCATTTTGGGATTTTTTTTATATTTAAGACTAAAAAAAATATTTTTTACTTTTTTTATTTTTTTGTCGTAAGAATAACGAAAAAGCAAAAAAAATTTTTTATATTTTTGTAAAAAGTAAAATAAAAACAATACATTTCTAGAATACAGAAAAGGCAGTACCTATACATAATCATATATCCTAAAGTAATAGTCACTGTTCTTTTTACACCCGTTATAACATTGTAGAGTTGTTAGAATTGTTAAATTCTAGAAATATCTTCCCATCCCATGTAAATCATTAGTATCTAGTATTACGTGATTGTCTAGCAGAAGATTCCAGAAACCAGTTCTCACCTCCTCGTGTTACACTAGATGTAAGAGCGGCCATTAAAACGGAATTTCGAAGAATCCCAGCGTCGCTAATTAATTATTTATTCAAACATTCAAAGTCATGGTCAAAGAAGTTGCAAAAATTTTTAAAGAATTTTTAAACTGACTTAAAAAAAGGTTTGAGATTTCTTTTGTTATTTTGACTTATATACTATACATAATTATTTCTTTAGGAATCGGTTTCAAAGATAAACTATCAAATGACAATCTATCAAATTTCTATTAAACTATCAAATCTCAATCTATATCTACTATCTAGGTAACTTAGATTATAAAACAATAGACAGATAGAGTGGAACGAACAACTGGGTGAACCCAAATAATTAAAAACACGATCAAAAGCCAATATAATAAAAAATAAGATTTATAAAAGAGAAGATAATATTATGTTCCTATTGAACATTTAAAATACGAGTAGAATACATTTATCTTTGTTCAAATAATTAAATTATAGGAATCGTCGTTTTTCGTTGTGAAAATGTATTATCTTTTGATTTCGTATCTTATTCTGCCTATGGTTATATAGATAATATTAAAGTAAGAAAAGTAAATATAAACAGAACAAATACAAATTACTGTTTGTTACCTAGAAAAATTAATAAGACAGGAAGATCTAGTCGAAACCGGACGCGTATTTCAATAATTTTGATGTTAAATAAGTAATAAAGTGGAAAAATCAATAATTGTGTATTATTACTGTGTAACACAAATTTCCACCAAGACCCTACAGTACATTCCATAACATAATAATATATAAAAATTAAGTCTTTCTGATTTTGAGCAGCCAGCGTTACGTCAAATGTATTTTTTTACGAGCCTAGAAAGTTATTCAGTGTGCGCAAACATAAAAATGATCGATTATAAAATTACACACACAAAATTTATCTATCATCATTTCGACGAGCGACCGCCGAAATCGTTATTTAATGTGAAAAAATTATACTTTTTTATTCTAACGTTCTGGTTATGACCGTCTTAATTACCGGCTTACTATGATTTATTGTATAATGTTATAATAATTTTTAAGTCCCTCCAATGACGTATGACCGCTCTCAGGAACAGGTTAGCCAGCCGCCGGCGTTAGGGACAAAGAGTATAAAAAGAGACGGGAAAGGTTTGTACTTATTGCTAGTTGCTACCTAGCCTGGAAGCCATAGTAGTGATGATTAAAATGTTAGGAAGATTTTTATGCACTAAATTCTACATGTATTAACTTTCAAGAAGAAAGTGTGTTTCCCTACGTTGACAATAGCTTTATAAATTTGAAAAGGAAATAATAATGATTAGATATAGTTTTTTATCGCCAAGAAAGTGTTTGAACGTTCTGATTTATTTTATTAAAAATCTTTAGGAAATGGACTTCCGAATTCCAATGAAGCCTAGCCAAACGAAAAGAATATTGAAAGATGTCTTATCAAATCGTACCAAGCTATAAATTTTGTATAATTGCAAACTTTATCCCCTGTACTAAATGATACATCTACTCTTTTATTCTATGTCCCTTGCGCATGCGGTTCCCTTCTATAGCATTATAAATAATGCTATAATGACAAGGAATTATCATACCCCATTCCAAATAGATGTAAGACATTCTAACTCTTCGATACCAACTTGTAATAAAGGTCCAGCGCGCATATTGACAGGGATAGATTAATAATTTATATTGGCGTTACAATATTGATGATGTTGTTAGCGTCCTTGATTAAAGGCGAGGATGAAATTTGCTATTGTAATTATCTGAAAGTAGAACCTAATTACACCCATGTAGTATGGTGGTCAAGGGTGAAAAAAGACGAGGGGTCCAGTACACGTTGGGTTTTACTGTCAGTATTACCGCAGTATGTTGTTTGTTGTTCATATGTGACTGACAAACAACTTATCGTGTAATGCGGTGACGATTTATTTTATTCGGTCAGTCACAACACAAACAATCACACGTAATTCATGACTAAACGCTTAACTGACTTCCTAACGGACGCCTAGATGCAAGACTTTAAAACAAGCAAGGGCAACAAAAAATGAGAAAAGTTAATTTATACAATACTAGCTGACCCGTGCCCACTTCGTTGAGTATGAAAACCGTGTAAGCCTTCCCGGGACTTCCACGAATATTCCAAGACCAAAACTAGCCGAATCAGTTCAGCTGATCTCGAGTTTTAGCGAGACTAACGAACAGTAATTGATTTTATATAGCCTATGTTACTCTGTAAAAGTACTGGACCGATTTTAATAATTCTTTTTTCATTAGAAAGCATTATCACTTATAGTAGCTTTCTAATATAAAAAGAATTATTAAAATCGGTCCAGTACTTTTTGAGTCAAGTCGTTACATACAAAAATATAAATATTTTCTCTTACAATTATACCTATAGTGTATAATATTATACAAGACCTTCATTTAATTTGACGACATTTGTAGGTCAGTGGCTGGAAGTCACTCCCTTAAATTTTGCTAAAGGAACAAGAAGTTTACTAGATAACGGATGTGTAAATTTGTATAATGTAATAAATATCTAAATAGAAGATTTAAATATATTATTACTAGCTGACCCTTGCCCACTTCGTTGAGCATAAAAAGAGTTAATGATAAATTCAACTAAAAAAAACAACGTGGGAACCCGAAACCCGAAACGCGGGAACCCGGAACCCGCAGCATGGGAACCCGGAACCCGCAACGCGGGAACCCGGAACCCGCAACGCGGGAACCCGGAACCCGCAACGCGGGAACCCGGAACCCGCAACGCGGGAACCCGGAACCCGCAACGCGGGAACCCGGAACCCGCAACGCGGGAACCCGGAACCCGCAACGCGGGAACCCGGAACCCGCAACGCGGGAACCCGGAACCCGCAACGCGGGAACCCGGAACCCGCAACGCGGGAACCCGGAACCCGCAACGCGGGAACCCGGAACCCGCAACGCGGGAACCCGGAACCCGCAACGCGGGAACCCGGAACCCGCAACGCGGGAACCCGGAACCCGCAACGCGGGAACCCGGAACCCGCAACGCGGGAACCCGGAACCCGCAACGCGGGAACCCGGAACCCGCAACGCGGGAACCCGGAACCCGCAACGCGGGAACCCGGAACCCGCAACGCGGAAACCCGGAACCCGCAACGCGGGAACCCGGAACCCGCAACGCGGAACCCGGAACGCCGAACCCGCAACGCGGGAACCCGGAACCCGCTACGCGGGAACCCGGAACCCGCAACGCGGAACCCGCAACATGGGAACCCGAAACCCACAACGCGGGATCCCGGAACCCGCAACGCGGGAACCCGGAACCCGCAACGCGGGAACCCGGAACCCGCAACGCGGGAACCCGGAACCCGCAACGCGGGAACCCGGAACCCGCAGCGCGGAACCCGGAACGCCGAACCCGCAACGCGGGAACCCGGAACCCGCAACGCGGGAACCCGGAACCCGCAACGCGGGAACCCGGAACCCGCAACGCGGGAACCCGGAACCCGCAACGCGGAACCCGCAACATGGGAACCCGAAACCCGCAACGCGGAACCTGCAACGCGGGAAACCGGAACCCAGAACGCGGAACCCGCAGCATGGGAACCCGGAACCTGCAACGTGGAACCCGGAACCCGCAACGCGGAACCCACAACGCGAAACCGTAACGCAGAACCCGCAACGTTCACGGAAACGCTGTCGAATGGAATAAATAGTATCCTATGTCCGTCTACTTGCTCTAAGCTACTTCCTCACCAATTTTCAGCCATATCGATAAAGCCGTTCTTGAGTTATCAATAATTTAACTAACACGACTTACTTTTATACATATAGATGTATAGATTACTCCTACTAACATAAGCTAACGCCCGGTGAATGCTCCCGTCACAGTCGGTCCAGCCGATTCGGTGATCATTAGTTAGATGACGATGATGATGATGATGAAAAGTAGCCTAAATTAATCCTTGTAACTTTAGCTATCTACCAGTGAAAGTCTCGTTAGAATCGGTCCAGCCGTTCCAGAGATTAGCCAGAGCAAAGAGACATGCTGACAGACAGACATTTTTTTTTTAAATTGCATTTTCGTTTTCAGTACCTAGATATCGTTGCCAATGCCAAAAAAAGAAGAAAATATCGTTTAAAATGTCATATGCATTTAGAAAAACGTTGCTAATTGAAAGTTACAAACTGACACTTCAATACGAATAGATTTCTGAACGCATAGTTGTTACATCATTTGACAACAAATGTTTGACATTTGATGAACAAAATATGAGCATTTATTTATATGATTAATTATTCATTACACATCAAGTTTTCACTATTTTTAATATGTATTCTGCTATTCGGGGAGGAGACAAATCCAACGAATCAAAAACCATGAAAATTGGTTCAGCCGTTCTCGAGTTATAAGTGTTGTAACAAACACGACTTTCTTTTATATATATAGATTTCCGTTCTCTGTCACCCAGACCAGTTAGACGTGGTGTCAATATATGAAATTCAAAGATATTATTATTATAATAATAGTTTACCCAGATTTTTATAATAACGACAGAAATAACTAACGGGATAAAAAACAACAAATAATAACAACAACGACGAAGATATGCATAACTTATTTAATAATTAAAATCATGAATTATTTCAAGCGAAATATTACGACTAATTTAGAACAATCCCCAATTGTTCTAGGACAATACAGAACAACGTCAGAGGCTTGTATTAAGATACAATTACCGATTGTTCGTCTTAGCGCACGTCAGTGGATCGCATTACCACACAAGAGCATATTTATTAGGCCTGGACTACTACAATGTACCCTCGCATCGTTAATTATAAACAAACATGGCCGCTTTGTTTATGTACTGCCACTTTTATATTTCAGATGAATTCATTTATATTGACTACCCAAAATTTTTACCTTACCCAAAATGGCTTTTGCAACATTTATTTTGTTATGTTAATAAAATTCTAGTCTGTATTTAAGATTTTTATATTCTGCTGGATCCCGATTATCTTGACGCACTTCGACACCAACTTCTAAAATAACATCAATTGTAACTAAATAAAAAAAAAAGATTTTTAGTCGCTGAATTCGGTTTTTTATAACGTACTTTCTTTTTTATTCGAAGTTCAAAATTCAAAAGGTGTCTTAATTTTTCAATTAAAATTATATTGTTTAAATTTCCAGCTCCCTGATTAGTTTCCGTGACTCCTTTACTACATTATTGAATTGCCTCCAGCTTGAGAACTATAAAGTTTAGTACTACTACTTTACTGCTTATTTCAAGTTGTGGGCACTAATCGTGTACATTACGTATTCGATTTATTTTATAGTAGCATTCAATTGAAATGCACTTTGAATGGCCTTTTTATGGCACTTTGGCGGTTTTTTGTTAAAACAATTACGTATTCACGTAAGGCTTCACAAGTGTAACCTGTGGTTGACAGTTTAGTAGAAACTTTCTTAGTTTACAACCAAAACAGACGAGTTTTACAGCTTGAGTTGCAGAAACACAGTTTGGGACTTTAATTATAGGCAAGTTTTTTGAACTTGTTGTTACACATTATGGCAATGTTGTCTAAACAAAAGAATTGAAACGGATAGGATAGAAGATTATTCATGATAAATATTAAATACACATTCTAGTAAAGGTTATTAATGTCAATTAATTTGGTTAAAATTGTGAAATTTTCACATTGGACTGGTTTTGTCCTGAATTTGCTGTCAAAAAATTATCACCGGCCCTTTGGAACACAAATAAATAATATTATTATATTATTTATTTATATATATAATTCGAACGTAAGTTCGAATGGCCCGTGGTGCGTTCAGTCTTTAGTCTCTCAAAATGTTCTCACATCTATGGTCTCGCGAAAACTCGAGAACGGCTGAACCTATTCGGCTATTTTTAGTCTTAAAATATTCGTGGAAGTCCCCGGAACGTTTAAACGGTTCATCACAATCTGCTTCTTTGGTCAACGAAGTGAGCACGGGTCAGCTAGCATTACATAATATTGCAAAATTTAAATGCTCATTATCTACAGTTTGAATGCAAGGAAATCCAGTGCGTTAAATCGACACAAAGCAGTCACAAAAAATCTAACACTAAATCGCTCAGTTATAAACATTCCAAATTCAGAATTCGTTACGCATTTTTACCGCCGCGTAAAGTCGTGTCTAACAGAATCGGATATTTTATGGGAATGTATTTTTTTTAACATTTGACGTCTGTCAAGTGCACCGGCCATTCGCATAACAGACTCGGGTCATGCCGATTACCGGATTAGTTCAAATACTGACGTGAACATTCCTGTAGTTGCCATGTTCTATACAAGTCACAAAGTCTCAATTATGTGTTTTTTAACTATATATAAATATAGTATAGCTATACGACTACGAGAAAGCTTAAAGAAAGGGTAATTTTGCAGTATATTTACCTATAAATGTTTGTTTAATATAGCGCCTATCTGACATATTCGAATTTATGTGATACGTAATAATAGCGTAATGAGCTATTTCATATACCTACGTAGTTACCTCAATTATATAGCTTAGGTTAGGTACCTACGTTACCCTAACATTGGATTATGGTTAACTTTTTTTTATAAAGATGTGATTTATCACAAATGAATATAAAATATGCGAAATGCTCTACACTGGTGCATGAATGTCATCAGACATTGTTTGAAAAAATACATGATGACCAGGAATTTTAAAAATATTATAATCAAAGAGAATTGCCAAAAGAGGATACAGATCTTAATATATACTCTTTTGGCAATTTTCGGAGAAAATGAAAAGGATGACAAAATATATACTAACACATTAAAAAATAATGTACAAATTGCAGTTTACTTAGTTCTTAAATCGAGATCAAAACCGGGGATCGGTTTAACAATATGCGTGTGCGTAATCGTTAGGTATCTCAGAAGATTTTGCGTCTACGATAACTGGATAGCTGTGGGAGATAATTTTAACATCACGCGAACTATGAGTTACTGCCGCTTTACAATTCTACAATCGGGAGCTTATCTCTAGATGTAGCTTCGATTTATTAACGCACATGTATAACAGAGAGCAGGTGCAAGTTTGTAAGTACAAAGTGTATAAAATGCTAATTTATTGCATTTTGTATACGGACTTTATCACAGTGGCCATTTGCGAATCCGCCTCGCAACAACACGCCGCGGACTCACGTGACGACGAAAAAACGATGCCATAGACTTAGGGTTCAGAACCGGGAAATCCCGGTACCGAAAATCCCGGGATTTCCCGGTTCTTTGACTACTGTTATAGAACCGGTTCTCAACGCAAAAGAACCGGGATTTTCGGTATTTTCGGGATTTTTTTTACCTTAACAAAAAATAAACGCAACGGGCTTAAAAAAGTACTTTTGTATTTAAATAACACATTGTGGCATGTCAAGTTAAAGGATAATATATTTATTGCTATACAATGATTCAAATATCGTTATACATTCACTTCCATTAAAGTTTTACATAGATATAAACAATTTTTATAAAAGTGAGTAATATTATATTACTAGCTTTGGCGGCTTAGGGCGTGTGGAATTATTGTAGTCGTAGCAAAAAGTTCTTTACCAAATAACACTACAGCTACAATGTGGTTTAGGTAATGTTATATGTAGTAATAAACATATTATGAGTATAATTATATTTTATCCAATGCATATAAAAACTTAATAAATTGTATACTTTTTACACCTTGGGTTACATTATTGGAGTTTTAGTAAGGATCCCTTTTTTTTGAAAATATAATAAAGCCTGTGTTCACCGTTGATGGTGTAACTTTCCGACGGCGAAAAACGCTTTCAAATTTTAACTTAAGTTACGATGTTATTCAAAATATTCTTATGAAATGTCTGCTCATTAAATATATATTTAAGTCAAAATCAAGATATAGGCCATAGAACCTAAAAATAATAATTATGAAAAAAAGTACCTACTGTCTGTCTGTCGGTCCGTATGTGAGTCCGTACTGAATGGAATTAAATGAAATTTAGCAGGCCGATAGCTTCGAACCTAAAGGGTAATGTAGGATATTATTATCCCAAGTGGACAAACCTTTCCCTCGCTATTCGTGGGAACGCAATGGAGGATTTAAAAAATAAGTTAATCAACCAAAATGGCGGCGATGTGATTCGCCACCCATCACGTCTCGTTTCTCGCGGGGGCGAAAAGTGGCCCATGGAGAGCCGCTTCGCTACGTTAAATGTAAGAGGAGGAATGGATGGTAAGGTAGATGAAGTTTGCCAGATGATGGATGAACGATGCATAGATATTTTGTGCGTGAATGAAACTAAGCGGAAAGGATGTGACACCACGGTTCATGGTCCCTACACGGCATACTGGTCGGGAGTCCCCCAAACTGGCCGAGGCTGTCAGGGAGTCGGTGTGATTCTTTCGTCTCGAATAGTTGAATGTGTGATGGACCATGAATGTGTAAGCCCAAGACTAATCTGGGTTAGGTTAAAAGTCGGACTCACTCGCTTATTTATCCTTGGTGTCTATGCACCGACGGATCTGGGCGGAGGTGGGTCATTAAAAGCCCAACAAGAGAGAGAGGATTTTTGGGATAACATGAGAGAGGTATTGAATAAATGCGGAGAAAATGAACGGATCGTGATGTTAGGGGACTTTAATGGGTGGGTTGGAGTAAAGCGTGATGGGTATGAAGGAGTTCTGGGTACGTTTGGGGACGAGAGAGTGAATGACAATGGGAGAAGCCTGCTTGAAGTATGCTTGCAATGGAATCTGTGCGTGGCCAACACAATGTTTGACCACAAAAAGATCCATTTATATACAAGAGATGAGGGGAAGTCTAGAAGTATGATTGATTTTGTTATTGTGGATGAAAGACTGAGGAAGAAAGTGCTAGACACTCGGGCATACCGTGGTGTAGGGCTCGACTCAGACCACTTCCTGGTCATAGCCCGAATGCGTGGCCTCTTTAAACGGTGGCGACACCGAGGGGCTCAGACTACGAGTGTGTTAGATAGAGTAAAAGTGGAAAATCTACAAGAAAAAGAAAAGAACGACGAGTATGTAGAGAAACTGAAAGAAAGATTTAGAGGCATAGAAGAGATAGGTGTGATTGAAGATTTGTGGGAGACATTTAAAAAAGGGGTCGTGAATGTTGCTATTGAGGTGTGCGGGGTAGCTAAAAGAAGGAAAGGAAGAAAGAACTATAATGTGTGGATGGACAAAGATGTACAAAGGGCGGTGCAAGAAAAGAAGAAAGCGTGGTTGGATTGGTTAGCAACAAAAGCTAACCAAAAAGTTCAAAAGGCAACGGTTGACGAGATAAAGGAAGCAAGAACGAAGTATAAAAGATTGAAATCAGCAGCGAAAGAAGTTGTGTCTAGAAAGAAAGAAGAGCGAAAGGATGATTTTGATAGGAGACTCACTGAAGATTTTCAGTCAAACATAAAGTTTTTCTGGAAATCCATAAAAACAGCCAGAGGAAAAACATCTACCTCGGAGCTAAGTACAGTGAGGAGTCAAGATGGGAACATTATAAAAGGAGAAGAATGTGTGTTAAAGAGATGGAAAGAGTATTTTGAAAGTTTGTTTGAAAGAGAGGAAGTGCAGGTACAACATCCGGCACCTTCCATGGAAACTATTATAAGTGTTGATGAAAGTGAGATAAGCATGGATGAAATAGTGAAAGCGTTGAAAAGTATGAGTTTAGGTAAGGCTGCAGGGTATGACAGGATAACCGTTGAGATGCTGAGGGCCGGGCAGGGAATAGTGGCTAGCCAGCTGTACCGCCTTTTCAATTTGTGCTGGAGAAATGGGCAAGTACCGGGAGACTGGTGCAAAGCCGTAATTGTGCCATTGTATAAGGGAAAAGGGTCACGGCAAGACTGCATAAATTACCGCGGTATAAGCCTTCTCAGCGTCGTTAGTAAAGTGTATGCGAAAGTGTTGATTGAAAGGGTTGTGAATGTAACAGACGAAAAAGTATGGGATGCACAAGCGGGATTTAGAAAGGGAATGGGATGTACGGATCAGGTCTTTTCCCTGCGATGCATAGCCGAAAAGTGTTTGGCTAAAAACAAGAAGGTCTATTGCGCTTTCGTAGATCTGGAAAAGGCCTATGATAGAGTGGTGAGGAATGAATTGTGGTCAGCTTTGTCCGTGAACGGTGTGAGCAGTATCCTCATACGAGCATTACAATCTCTGTATAGGGATTCTAGTGCTTGTGTAAGGATAAACGGGGCATACACTGAATGGTTCAACATCGAAAAAGGTGTTAGACAGGGATGTGTAGCGTCACCGTGGCTGTTTAATCTGTTCATGAACAATTGCGTGGCAGATCTAAAAGTGAATGAAAGTGGGTTGAGATTGAATGAGTTACTCGGCAAATGTTTTCTCTATGCTGATGACCAAGTATTACTTGCGTCTTCGGCAGAGGAGTTGCAGGAGATGATAACTGTTATGAGTGGAGCTTTTGTTAGAAAGGGAATGAAGATAAATGTAAAGAAGACGAAAATGATGGTGTTTGAAAGAGATGAGGCAGTGACAGACTGCAATATAGTGATTGGAGATGAACAAATTGAACAGGTGAATGAGTTTGTGTATCTGGGTTCAAAGTTTACAAGAGATGGAAAATGTGAGAGTGATATTGAAAGACGAGTGAATGCAGGAAACATGGTGAATGGAGCTTTGCACTCCTTTATGAACAGTCGGAAGGTGTCTAACAAGGCTCGTTTGGCTGTGCATGAGGGGGTGTTGGTTCCGACACTCATGTACGGAAGTGAAAGTTGGGTATGGCAGAAGAAACATGAAAGCAGAATAAATGCAGTTGAGATGAGAGCGTTGAGAAGTATGGTAGGAGTTAAACTGAATGACAGGATAAGAAATAGCGAGATAAGGAAACGTTGTGGTCTGAAAGAAGATGTAGTGACAAAAATTGAGAAAGGTATGCTGAGATGGTTTGGTCATGTCGAGAGAATGAATGACGAACGATTGACGAAAAAAGTGTATAAGGCGAGTGTGAATGGAAGTGTGGGAAGGGGTAGACCTAGGCGGACGTTTCAAGACCAAATTAGGGACGTCTTGAAAAAAGGCCAGGTCAAGAGTACCCTAAACCGAAGAGCATGTATGAAGAGAATAATGAAAGTGGACGAAGCGAAACAAGTGTGTAAGGATCGTAGCAAGTGGAAGGAAGTGGTCTCTGCCTACCCCTACGGGAAAGAGGCGTGAATGTATGTATGTATGTATGTTATTATCCCAAAAACGAAAGGGTTCCCGTGGGATTTTCAAAAAACAGTAGCTACTTATTTGATGGTATTTCGGTGACACTACTCGACGTATATTTAAATAAAACTCGGCACAAAGGTAGATTGGACCATGAAATTAATAACAGGATTTTTTTTGTTGGGAAACAAAAGGGTCCCGAGGGATCATAATTACAAAAGCTGTATTTTTGAACTTGCTTATAAAACAAAAATAAATCTTGATTTTTGTATCATCATATTTATCTGTATTCTGATTTCTTTTAAAATATAACAATTAAAATAAATAATATAATCTTCTTGCTACTACTTATAAATAAAAATCGCAAAAACCAATTTTATAACATGTCTTTAAACTATGAATTTTTGTTGAATCAATTTATCTGTTGGATAAAGTTGTTAACATTTTTGGAAGATCCATCTTTTTAGCTAGTAAAACTCACTTCGATATTACATTCAAAGGGTAAAAACTTACTTTCACAATATCTGCGTTTAAAATTTTAATTTCTGTCCAAACATTATACCGCATTTCGTGCGATTGGCTGAGCAGAAAAATAATTTAAAAATGTTTCATCCATACTTAATATTATTTCAAACGTGAAACTAACTATGTCTGTTACTTTAAGACGCATGAACCGTTTTACCGATTTGGTTTAATTTTGGTATGGCGATAAGTTTATAATAAATAGGACTTATCAATGCCGAGGCAAAACTACCGAGCAAAGTAGGATTCAATGTCACGTATATAACGTGACGTTGATTCCTACTAACAAAATATAATTACTTATACTTAAACTTATAAAACTCCTCAGTTTTGGTTGGGTTTTTTGTACTTCACAGTATAAGTTTCAACAGATTTAAACCGGTAAAATAGTTTTTTGGCTCATGATATATCGTAGATATAATATGCAATGTTTTATTTATCTATTCAAAAGTAATAAGTTTCCAAGAGCGGGAGGGAATCTACTAAGTGTGCCTTATAGGCTGGCAAATCGTTATACATAATATACGCCTCGGAAAAAAATATTGTAGTGCGTATGATATGGGATAATGGATAGTCATATGATTATTGGTATAACATTATCTTAATCATACTGTAGCTATAGTTATTCGATAAAGAACTTTTTGTTACGAATACTATTCTACGCGCCCGAAGCCGCGGGAAAAAGCCCTAATATTAGAAACGTTAAATTAAAAAAAAAATTATGTATATATCTATGTAAAACTTTATCAAAGGTGAATTTATAACGATATTTTAATCATTGTATAGCAAATTAATGTATCATACGTTAACTTGACATGCCAAAATGTGTGATTTATTTATAAAAAGTAGTTCTCGAAGCCATTGTATTTGTTTTTAGTCAAATAAGAAAAAAATCACGAAAATAACGAAAATCCCGGGAAATCCCGGGAATTCCCGGTTCTGACTAGTGCCGGTACCGAAAATCCCGGTTCCTAAAACTATACCGGTTCTCGATACCCTACTGATAGACTGTGTGTATGTCTATAGCATTGTGGCGGTACTGCTCGCGCCACAGTCCTGCATTGCGCTATCGAAGTTTTCTAAGTCAGGCGCTATAGTGAATAATGTCGTATATAATGTTATATACGACATCTGAAAATTATAGTACTTCGGCTTCGGCCTGACCGAGCATACCACCTCGCTCGGTCGGAGATCTCTCTTTGGGGCTTCCAATAGTATAACCATAGCATCGTAGCTTGTAAACCAATGAACCAATTATCATCTTATTTTCAAAAAAGAGCGTGTATGAGACATCCTTATCATAAACAACCCACTTGCTTGTGTATTTTCGAGTAAATCGCTACCAACGTTTTTTCTATATTTTGTTGTCTCTATGAAACTAATAGGAATATTCCAAATTTTTTGTTTTGTTTACTGCGCTTCAATGTGGACTTTGAAAAATTTGAACCTGCGACCTCCGGCACCGCGCTTAACCACTGCGCTACGGAGATAAATATAAAATACAACATCTATCAAAATAAAACATTATTTCCAATGCGAGTCCGTTATTTTTAATGAATTCAAAATCCTAAGTGAATCCAGGTGTAAACTGTAATGTTTACCAACTTCTAATGTATATCGGGAACACTTATATGGAAGAGCTGAACCATTTATGATGAGGAATGTCGCTGCACGTTCTTTGAATAGTGTTTCACTTGGGAACCTCTGTTACGGCTTTTTTATAGTTTACTAGTTGTCCCCGCGACTTCGTTCGCGTGGTTTTTGAGCGACTTAAACCGTTTATGCAGCGCACGCAACGAAAGTCTCCCCGTTTTTTCAACATTTCTCACTAACGCTTCGCTCGCTATTGGTCGCAGCCTAATGTTATAAAGCGCTTTTCTCTATAAATGGACTATCCAACAAAAAAAAAATATTTCAAATCGGACCAGTAGTTCCTGAGATTAGCGCGTTTAAACAAACAAACAAACTTATCCGCTTTTTTCTCTAGTTTATATCGATGTATGTTACATTTTGCACTCTTCTCAGGTTAGATGAATTTGCATATATAAAAAGAGAGTTATTTCGTGTTTGTTTGCGTTTCTAATTTTGAATACTTAAATATGGTTTTGATGTCTAAGTACGGTGTAATTTAAGATTATAATCCTAATGATAAGTTTCAAGGGGAACATTTCAATTTGTTTTTTTTAAATACTTTATTGTAAATTATAATATTAAATATTCAATTACGGTCAAGCCCTCGGGTTGCATCGTATGGCCTAAACTACTGATCCGATGTTAAAGATAGAGATGTCAATAGAGATGCAATAATAGCCCGGCTAGCCTATACATAGTGTAAAATAAATAAGTTATAATTCTTTAGAGTGGTGCATGGGTCTCGTATATAGAGTTTACTCTGAAAGTACTAGAGCTGAAAGAGGTACTTTTTTTTACTTATTGTATAGGCAAATTTATGACGTTGAGGCATTTTTCATAGACACATGAAAGTGAAAAGTAAGTCTTTCAGCGCTGGTACTTTCACAGTATACTCTACATAGGAGGCACATATACACCCTAAAGTATTATCACTAACTTATTTTACACCTTGTATATTTTAGGTATTCGGGTAGTTCTTATGTGGTTATGTTATATATATTTATACCACTTTACTACTACTTTTTATACTACTACCGTAAACAGTGACTCAAAATATGCACTTTACGGCTACATAATTATGCGATAACATCTTCAATAAATAAGGCTTTTAAAACCGCTTCATATTATGAATCGTGACCGCTGTAACCTGCTGGACCATCAAAGTTTATAGCTTATTTAATATCTGTGGTAAACATTTTAGCTACATTCAGAGCAATCGAGTCAGTATTCATACTCTATTTTAGAACGGTACTGTACAAACGTTACCATAGACTAGCTACCGCGTAAACAATGCTTGTTATCCGACTGCGGCGAAGGAAGGGTAATGATTTTGGCAAGCTATGTATGTATTTATAGTGGGATTTTAATAAACGACGTGTTAGTAGATTACCAATAAAAGCCAAAATAATAGTTTATTTAAGGCTTTATAATTTATGTAGATATTTTATAGTTTTTCACAAAAATCTAGTTTATAAATTTGTTCTCGCTTCAAGATAACTAAAGCTTGGACTATATATAGGAGGTACCTATACGATCCGGAATTCGAAAGTCTGAAGAAAATTTAGAGCAATACAAATAGAACTCTAAGGTACAAGAGAGTTGAAAGTCGAACACACGAGTGTCAATTTGTCGACATTGTCGTTAGAAACGATTTATCTACTCGACTCTATTAATCGATTTTGACTTTTTTAAATATTGGTATAGAATACTATTTTGCTTGCTTCGAATATTCGTCGGATGGGAAATTCCGGTTCATATAGCTTTAGGTCGTGTTTCACCAAGCAATGTCAAAGTTAATCATTCGAATTAGTCCCGATTTTTTTTTGTGTTAACGGCTTGTTAAAATACCATGCCTTCTCATTCATTGATAGGAATTACGAGAGGAACGACATGATAACGAAGGATTAACTTTAACATTGCTTGGTGAAACACATCGTTAGGGTAATAATTTTATTACCTTGCATACTGTTTTCCCAATTTCTGTGGCCAAATTTTGAGGCTTGACGAATTGATCATTGATTAAACACTAAACGAGCAGCATCGCCTTTTATTCACCGAGGCATCAAACTAGGTAAGCTCCACGTCATTTTCGGCTGAGGGTGAAGAAGAATGGATACCATATGTATCCATTTCAGACTTTTATGTCAACACACGCTTTCGCGTCGAGTCTATATAGTCAATGGACGTTTGACACCACACCAATCCGCAGTCCTGCGATTTTTTTGAAAATCTTGTCTTACAGGGACCAGGCATCAAAAATATTAGGTATATTCAATAGTTGTATATGCGCAATATGATATTTATTATACGAGCATGACTGATACATACAAAAAATTTTTTTTTGTCCTTTGACGGCATTCGAAGCCGCGACCTCCTTGAACACAGACGCATTAGCCCCTAATTCAAACTCCATGATGAGCAGTCGTAAAACAGAATTTTCCCGAACCTATTTCTGTTGTTAACAATATTGCGGCGTCTACGTACCTAAATATATATCTGTAGGTACTGAGTACCGCGGCCGACACTCAGAAATTGCAGACTTCTGCGTTATAACGGATCGTATCAACAAGTGACATTTGCGGGGAATGCGTCGCTTATATTGCCTCGTAAACTTCGCTCCACATTTTTCTACGCTAAGATTCAACTCACATCGACGATCAATGCTGCGCAGTGGTAGAGTGCTTCGGTGCGCAAGCTGGGGTCGTGGGTACGTATTCTACCGAAGGTACCGAATTAAGTATGAATAATATAAAACTAAATTAAAAACTACAATAAACCTCGACTGAGCGCGCTTCCTATCACACCTAACAAACGACCTGATGACTTTGAATACCTGAACCGATTTCCAGCAAACATAGCTACTCGTAAGAACACTCTAGTCTGATATAGCTTTTAAAATAAAAAAACTGCATTAAAATAGAATCACCCGTTTGGGAGCTACGATGCCACAACCAGACACATACACATTTACACAGATACGTCAAACTTATAAACACCCCGTCGTTTTTGCGCCGAGGGTTAAAATCAAAGTTTAAATACGTGTCTAGTGTAAAATTATTGAATATATTTCAGTTGTCTGGTTCATGTAACACAAGTTGTTCGGATACTTATTACTTACCATTAGCACAGGGCTAGATTGACGTGTTGTGATGCGTCTATAGACCAGTGGTAGTTTTTTTATTGTTGATTTTTGACAAGCTTGTTTTATTTGGAAATAAAACTTTTTTTTATTATTATTACATTGACAGAATCTAATCGTGCGTTTTTTCGTGTTTTCTCCTGTAGCAAATTCATCCCTATTTTCCTACGCGTCGCGTCGCTTTTTCAATGTGAGCTGAACTTTAAAGTTACATTTTCCTTGTGTCCGTAACTTGGAGTTTTTACCGGGTATAATGAGTTTATTTTGCGATGTTCCGCTGTTTATAAATTTAACGTCGACTTTGAAATTGTTACAGTAGGTATTTTTAATATTCATTACCGCTCGCTAGAAAAATAATGGTGTTGTTAACAAAATAGATACCATTTCTGCTGTGCTTATATTAGGTAGACAAATTATTTTGTTGTTATCTTGAAAGTAAATAATAATATTATTTTGTACATTTATTTCATAAATAGAGTCGTTATAAATCGAGAAATAATGTTTATTAATTAAAATTGAATCTATTTAAAGTAGAAGAGTTCGTTTGTTTGTTCGTTTGTTTGTTTAAACGCGCTAATCTCTGGAAGTACTGGTCCGATTTGATTTTTTTTGATAGTTCATTTATATAGGAAGCGTTAAGATAAAGGTATACAACATTACGCTGCGACAAATAGGAGCGAAGCGTCAGTGAGCAATGTTTCTAAAACGGAGAAAATTATTCACGTTGCGTGCGCTGTACAAACGGTTTAAGGCCTCAGCCTAGAATTTTGCGGGCAGCGAGGCGGCAGCGGCGGCGGTGCGGGTGCGGTATTCGTTACTCGCCGCCGCGCCGCAGTTTTCGAGAACCGGTCCATTTGATTATACGCAAAAGATCCTGCCACTCCCGCGCCGCCGCCGCTCCCGCCCTGCTGCCCGCAAAATTCAAGGCTGGCCTTAGTCACTCAAAAACCACGCGAACGAAGTCGCGGGCACAGCTAGTTATACGATAATCATCATCAGACTATAATTGCCGTTCACTGGTAAACGTAGGCCACCGGGCACAAGGCATCCCAACTGAGGACTATCCATGTTGGACAATCCTCACCCTGCATATTATGAAAAAACCTTTAGGAATAAATATACGACATTAATAAAAAACAAATTAAACATTTGTGAACAATATGCAACAATATTATCTCAACATGTTGCTCAGCAAGTGTAATTGGATATCAAAACTCCTGGCAACATGTACATTCCCATAAAAACATTTACATATTGAATAGCTTTATAATAGAGTTAGGGCGACAATTATTCTTGATACTATCAAAATGCCGTTATGCAAAGTGGAAAACGCCTGGAGCGGGCAGAAGCGGGCGGGAGCGGGCGAGAGCGCTGGAGCGGTGTCTCATATTGGATCTTGCATCTAATGCTATCTGTGTGCCACAAGAGTTTACTGTAGCGTGTTAGTAGAAGATTAAAATATATTATAGCAAATTGTTACAAAAATTAACAAAGATTTTGAAAGCATTTAGTTAGTCGAATCTTCATTGTAATAATTGTCCTTTAGCGTTTGTGTATTTCGAGTTTTTTTTTTCCATTATTGATTTAATATAGTTATATTATTACGAGTATAAGTCTACTCGTAGTATGACATTCTCTACCAGTCAATTTTTGACGTTACAGGAGCAGTGTATAGGTGCCGGTAAAGTGAGGAAAAGAGAATGAGAAGTCCAATATTATACATAAATAATACACAACCTGGGGCACGATTCTCGGGCAGTGGAAAAAAGCTCGAATATTAGTATATCCCGCTCGCACGCGCGGTAAATCTCATTTGCATGAGCGGGACAGACCGATAGTAAAAACTGAGTTCGAGCCCTGAGAATTAGGGCCCTGAACACATTTAATTGGGAAGTTTTGACTATTCGATTGAGCCTTTTCTTCATCTATCTCTATTGTATACAATATATTTAGTACATTTTTTGTACATTTTTTAATAAAAATTACGTCCTAGTATGTAAATAATGTTTTTTAACTGTGCTGCTGCTGCACGGGCTCCAGTGAGTCGGAGTGCTGCCGTGCGGGCCGATGCTACGTGCTGAACCAGGAGAGATGTGCTCTGCTTGCTGACCGGTCGTGTAGTGAGAGTGCCCGTTGAAGCCGATGAGGGTTCGACCAGGCCGCGCTGTGTTGCGGCTAGTGGACGAGGTACCCGAGGCTGAAGCTGGCTGGCGTGGTGCGGAGGGGCGGGGAGTGATGATGATGAAGGAGGCGTGTTCTGTCGAAGGTCACCAATGTGGGAGTACGAGTGGAAGCCCCAAAAGGAGATCTCCGACCGAGCGAGATGGTATGCTCGGTCAGGCCGAAGCCCACTGTACTAAGATGTCGTATATATAGCGCCGGACTTAGAAAACTTCGATAGCGCGATGCAGGATTGTGGCGCTAGTAGTACCGCTACAATTCTAATAAATAAATAAATCCATTCTTTCATTTGTTTTTGCGTGAAAGAGTAACAAACACAAACTTTCACATATAGTATACACATACAAACTTTCACATATAGTAGGCAGTAGGATTTTCAAGTTGTCTGCACAACAAATTTCATTTGTGGGAGTACGAGTGGAAGTGGCGCTAGTAGTACCGCCACACATTCATTAATTCTATTTATACATAGTTGAGTGACAGAAACGAATTTTAGTATTCAGTAGCTTAAACTGTATGCTCCGTAAAGTAATTGATTGTAAATTGTACTGGCACTGTTACATTTTTCATACAATTGTTATTCGTTTACGTTACTTTACGGAGCTCTCAAATGTTCCTGACTGACCAACAGTACATGACTTGGACCACGTCGCAAAGAATCGCAAATGCAGGTGCCGCGATGAAGGCATTACAGAATCGTCCGTTACCATTACACGCAGGGTAATCAAAGGGTCAGTTCATACTAGCGCGAGTGTAAACGCAGGGAATATAGCAAAGTCACCCTTGTGTCCATAGCACATATTCCTAATCACGATAATTTTTTGAATATGCGTATGTCCACTTTATTAAAAAATATTAAAAATTATCGATGAAAATATTTCTGAAATTATATTTCAGACATATTTTATCGTTTTCATGGTCGGGTCGGGTAAATCTGAATACATTTTTGGGGGTAGTCTATACTCGCCACGCTTGACAAGCGGGTTGGCGAATTGAAGTGCAGTGATAATATAATAACAATATCCGCGGAAACAGTGTTCCTAATTTCCGGATATATTCCAGCTGTCACCGTTTACACCCACGAAGTTGATTCCCATGGCCTTGTTGACCCAGCCACTTTTGCCCAGTTACTAGATCTATTTTCATATATTATATTCCCTGTGTTGCCTTTTAGGATTCCCAAGAGAAATATTAATGAGGAGGTATTCTTACAACACCCCACCACACACACGGACAATATTTGCTAATGTATATAGCACATACCTATACGTTTTCTGAACATCGCTGCGCTTAGTCGGTGCTAGTATGAATTGCCCCTACAGCTTCAGGGCTTATTGATAAAGTTACTACTAGTACTGTTTGCATTATAATTGCGCAATTATAGAACAGTTTATTTGTTTACACTGTAAATATTAGCAAATTATTCAATGGCTATAATTGTGGTGAGTAGCGACACTATTTTCATTTCATTCATTTCACAATGAGTATAATACAAAAAGTGTTTGATGTTAAAAATACAATTCATGTTTCATAATAATTAAGAATGTCACAAATGATTTAAAAGCAAGTTGTTTATTTACAGATTGTCTCTAGAATATTTTTAATTATATATTTTATCTATCTATTATTATATTCAAAGTGCCTGGTGAACCAGGTGGTCCACAGAATATCAGGGACCATTCCAACAACTTGTGCATGACACAGCTGGCTACCAGTCTCTTTGCAGACGTCGAATTTTCAGTACTTATTTGTCATTTTATTTCTTAATAGCAATAATGCTGTTTTACATCTTTGGTTTTTTTGTGTTTATCTTATCATGTAGAGTAATGTGCGTTTTATGGAATATTTATTTATTATGTATGGTGTCATGTACCGCCTCCGTGGTCTAGTAGTTCTGAGCTTCGCTTTCGACGCGGTGGTCGAAGGTTCGATTCCCGCGTTGGAACGAACAAAAATTTTGTTTTCAAGTTTGGTTAGGACAATGCAGGATGACCACCTGATTGTCTGACAAGAAAGATGATCCATGCGTCGGATGGGCATGTAAAAAGTCGGTCCTGCGCCTGTTCTCTCGCCAGTCGTGTCGGTTTAACGTCCCACTGGGTTATGAGAGTTTTTACTCTCATAACCCAGTGGGACGTTGTATGTGCGCAATACACAAAGACACTCTCTCTTCCTTTTGGAACACTTGGGCACTTTAAAACAACTCCTGCGTAGCTGGCCTGGTTTCAATTAAATCGGCTACTGACACCGTAATCGGTGAGGGGAGATATTATATAGTGTCATTTTGTTTTTTTTTGTCCCGGTGCACCCACTTCAACTAGTCAGAGAGTTGAAACACTTGCACTTGCACGTTGATGATGATGATGATCTGTTAATGGTGCTTGTAACTTATTATGTCGTTGTTCAGAGTTATCGGAACTGATATCGGTATGCTACACCACATATTTGGCAGCGTGTCATGTTTCACATTTCGGACAAACATTAACGACCGCACACGAGCTAGTAGTATTGACTCTGGCTCCTGCCACTATTGCTACTGCTTATTTGACTTTGAACAGTATTTAAAAGTTAAGCAGAACGTAGGTTATTAGATACCAATTGCGTTGCGTTCCAGTAGATGACAGATGCCTAATTTTCGGGTGTTTTTATATTTACTTATTACATTCTAGTGGCAACAATTGGTTTTAGATATGATCAACATTAAATAAAAACTGTCGCATATTTTGCAATTTTTCATGTAGATGCAAAATCTTTTACCAATAGAAATGCAAAAATATAATTAGTAGTAATTATATTTTTGCATATAGTATAATAGAAATGCAAAAATATAATTAGTAGTAATTATATTTTTGCATTTCTATTGGTAAAAGAAAAACTTGAGTAGTTTTTAAAATGTGACGTCACGATATTTAGAACCCCTTCCACCGCCTTGACACAAAATGTCACTTTTCGTTGATCTCATCTTTGCCCCTTAACGTGTGACGTAATTAATGGACAGTCCCTAGTTATCCTTTGGATACGGAACTCAAAAACGACTGATTCGTTATTTTCGTTCACATTCCTGTTTCTTTATACGATCATTAATGTATTCACACGCAACTGTCCGAAACTGTTGAAACGCTAAGAATGTACACGCCGTTTTGAAAATTTTCACGCAACTATTGGATGATGGATTTTTTAATTTTTTTTTATTGGATGATGGATCACTACTTAAGTCAAACAGTTCTACTACAAATTACTAAATAGTTTTTTGTTCTATCAAGTTAACAAACAATATACCATTTCGTTGATGAATTATGCGTTAGGTACTTTGCGGAAATGCGTAGCATAAAATGTAAATATTATATTATGTCTAGTAATATCCCGCGAATAATTATAGCCACAACTTGCTTGCTTGCTTCTTATCATTTTAGCGGGATATTACTAGTAATATATCTAGATATAATGTATATAAATTTTATAACTACCACTTTGAATTTAAAGATTTGCGTACCGTTTTGGGAAGATCTAACAGTGAAAAGAACACGCTAAGTAGCATTATTTGCTTACATTATAATCCAATATTTCAGGCTACCAGTAATGTTACTTACTTAATATCAAATTCATTAATAGTTTTATTTTAATAGTTTCTTGGACACGGGAATTCAAAATTTAATCCGCCATCTTTGAAAACTAAAACCAAACTTGACCATTATATTTATCTAAACAATAATCGTTATGTAAATTATTTACATTCATACATTCGTACGTTTTGTTCATACACATTACATACATACAGACATAATTTATACGGATATGAGTCGGTAGCTTCGCTTGGGTGGCGTGAGTGCGGCACGCGATGCGCCTACACCGGTCGGGACCGCCTCTTTCACAACATCACAAAGAGTATTGTAATTTGGAACAGAGAGTATGCTGTTTAACGGACATCGTGCGAGAGAGATGTGTGATTTACGGGAGACAGAGATGAGAACTCGTACATGGCGAATCTTGTGATTTTATTTTATCTGTGTTGAGATGTAAATATTATAATAATTGTTAAAGTATTCCTACTCCTTTCTTACTGGCACACTTTATTATTATAAAGATTTGTTGATGTACTAATCAAACTGAATATGTTTTGACAGAAGATAATATATTGTGATTAATAGAAGTCGTGTAATATATTGTGATTAATAGAAGTCGCTTTATTTTATGTAGAACAATCCTCACTGCGTTGTTGTTTTTTTCACTATACAATACAATAAAGTATTTTGTATGTCGATTGATTATTTTACTTTGAGAAGCCCAATTCTCGGATTTCACTCAACTTTTAATGAATCATAAATTAATATAATCTTGTAAGTCTTGTTATCATTGACGTAACAGCATTTGACGCTTGTATGACATTATCAGAATACCATTTTGTTTTTAGATATGATCGATATTGTATATAAATTATTGTGAAATTAAAATAGTTAAATCAATCTTCAGGCCTCAGGAGTTATGTACTGAAAATCTAAAAGTTCTACAACTTTATCTAAATAATGAAATTGTTAAGTACCTGAGAATTTAACAAGTAAATTTTCTCAAATATAATATATTACATGGTAAAAGAAAAAAACTATCAATAATACCTATTGTCGCTTCTATACTACTCATCACGTTGGTCGTTGGCCTTGCCCAGCGAGAGCCCCCACCACGCGCGCGCGCACTGAGAACTTCATCTACATAATTACTCCGAGCTCATTGGTGACTATTAAACTCATAATATCTCATGAGTCCAAGTCCGGCGGCGTTTAATTAATACTGTATCGTGCTGTCAGATAAGACATAATGACAGTTGATGGTTTGTGCCTAAAAACTTTTGACAGAATTACACTAATGTAGGTAATAATTAAATTTATTTTAATGCTCCCTCGATTAAGTTTTTTGTAGTGAGATTTGACTGTATCACGCAACTTCTATCTTCTTGCGCCTAGAATCACTTATACTTCAATGTCAGATGTCAGATGTAAGACATGTAAGAAGTCAGTCCTGTGCTGTTCTCTCACCAATCGTGTCGTGAATGATGCACAGATTTGGGCACTGGCTTTAAGTTTCAACCAGCCCTAGATACCGAAATGGGTATGGGGAAGCTATTATTATATTTATTATTTTAGCCTAGTGTTAAGTAAAATATTTAGAGAGGATAGCTTTTAGATATACATAATAATATAAACAAAATATATATTTTTAAATAACCCCCGTAATGTCTGGCAGTGACTAAACTGATGATGATGAACTAGCCAAGAACACTAGCTTTCACGTTAGCTTCCAAACAAAAAACACTACATCAAAATCAGTTCATTTGAGAGCTGTGACGGTATAAGCCGACATATACGGACACAATAAACTTTTAACACTCACTTTTTTGGTCGGGGGTTAAAAATAACGCTTATGCAATATGCAACTTGTGTCCCGCTGCATGTAATGTACACACCGCGTTAATCCCACTCAATTATAATCTACGACATCAAGCGCCGTTAATTAGTATGACGCATGAGGGACGTCTGTGTCAATTCAGAGTTCACTAACCATGTCGTCTACATAGCTACTTGGGAGTTATCCGAATATAGGTCACCGTGTAAAGCGATACATGTAATCGAGGGAAATGGAGCATTACTTTCTAGATTATATTAATCATAACTTGTTTCTATGCTTGAGTATTTACACAGCATTATTTAATTTTTTCTAGATTTAATTAAACGTAACTTTTGTCTTTGCCTGCGTAAATACATATATTGTATATTATTTTCTACACTTTTAAAACATGGCTTTTTGCTACGAAAATGTCTCAAAAATATCTCACAATACTTTCAGGATTAGAAGTATGGCGTTTGTATTAATATAGAGTCTGAACTTTTCATTTCACAGATTGTCATACCTACAAATTGCATCTAGTGGTTTGTGCGTGAAAGAGTCACAAACATCCATCCATTAAAAACTTAGGCTATAATAGGATAGCACCAAAAACATTTTTATGTAAAAATGTTGCCAAGACGATAGCTTACCCTGTAAAAAAGCTATCAGATATCGTATAAGGCCAAGATCTAAAGTCTACACGCTCTAAGCCTACACTACACCTTAATCAAAATCTATGAAAAAGTGGTAATAACTCATGTAGAGCCAAGATTCTTGATCTATGCGCCCTAACTTTACCAGGCCTAACTTCAAATACTCTACATTTCAGTCAAAACGTGATGCTTGGCCATTTTATTTCACACAATATTAATAAATGCCTATGAAATCTTCGTGACGGTAGCAAAACGGCCAAGTATCACGTTTTGACTGAAATGTAGAGTATGTGAAATTAGGCCTGGTAAGTTATCTTCACGTTAGATTATTTTCTAAACACTCGAGAAATATTATATTGGTGACGGACCAATTAGAAGTATAATCTTACGTATTCACAGTACTTACATAATAATATTACAATATTAGTTTTAAAACTACTATAGTGGGTTTCGGACTTGTTTCATTGACTTCCTGACAGAGTATCAACGAGCCTCATCTATGGAATTTCTTCGTTCGGTAATCAGTTGATCACTGATCATCATTTTGGCCTTTATCATGAATCATGGCCATTTTTGTAATTGATTTAACCGAATCTGTATGGTCAAAAGTGTATATTATCTATGTCTAAATCTTATACTCTACATTTTTATTCAAATCCTAGCAACAAGAAATCTCACACTATTTCTCATGTCACATTTTTTGAACTGTTACGTTTCTATTGTGTCCAACCAAATTGTCTAGGCAAACAACGATTAGTATAACCCTTATCGCCTTGTGACAATGCCAACAGAATATGGTGCGGATGAATGCTAGTTGAATTTTGAGCTTTTAAATTCCATATGTGTTTAGCGCGTTACCGCATAATAAGACAATCGGGACGATATTTTTCACCCAAATTCCATCATGCTATTTTCCACCCTATTCCCCTCTCATAAAGCTTACAGCAGCCTGCACTATTATCCTGGTCGTGCGTGATATATTCTGTTCATTGTACCGGAATATTTGACGAGTACACAAGTGTAAAACCTGTGTACACATTATATTAATTCTTCACGGGAAATGAGATGAAACTTAAGTCAACAATAAAACAACTCAACCGAATGATCACGGATGCTCTACGATTTTAAACTTTATACCAGGGAAATAAAATTTAATTCAGTTAAATACAATGTATTAAATAAATAAGTATTACTTGCCACGACCTTTCTGATAAGAACTTAATTAAATACTAGCCTGTGAAAACGTCAAAGTCACCAGGACTTTGATATTTTCTGCTACATAAAACTTATACATATCTTATGCTGTTATTTTTAGAATTTAAAATGAATCAATGAATCATACTATGTTTCATTGTATCTTTCTTTAACATATTTTCTTTTTTCCTTCAGGTACACTTGCTTCTTTAACTGCCGAATATTCAGCTCTTTTACAGATTATATTCTTCGCTAACCAACTTACAAAAAGAGGACGTTATTTTGTAATACAAAGCGGAAACCTTTAGTCACTGCGAAGCGTGCAGTCAAATCAAGTGGACAAAAAATTAACGAAACGTGAACACTTTTTGTGTTAAAATAAACAAAATTAATCGAAAAAAAATAAAATCGATCACACCGTTAGACAATCACTAAGATTGCGTCATTCTGGTGTAAAGTTAATGCGTGTTCACACTTAGCTACTATTGCAAAATATACCTACGTATGTATTAATATTTTTTTTTCATTTACTTGCAAAAAACGAGCAACCTGAAGTACCTGAAAAAGAAAAATATTTCTAGTATAACATATTTAATCAATTTCTTAGCCAAGTTGAATTAGTATTTTTTTAATTTATGTTATTACAGCCCCCTAGTAAACAAATAATGTAAGCCCATAATATATACATGTAACTATGGTAGTCGCTAATGACTTTCGCTGTTAAAAAACGATATTAAATAAATAAATAAAAAAAAAATACCTAAACCCAAAATGATTTAAGCACCGTACCTACATAAAACTGTGACGAAAATTTCAAATTTATCTATCGCGATTTTTAAGACACAGCCTGGTCACTGAGAGACAGTGAAGTTTCAGTAATTTGATTTTGTTGTTACTATTCAGGGTACCTACCACACGAACGAAAGAGCAAAATAGACATCATGAGATTTTCACAAACTCTATCACACTATTGAATATTGAATAACATAACAAATATTTTCAACATAAACTATCCAGCGCAACGTCCCTCGACAAAGATGAGTCAACCAGTCGCGTCTTTGTTACGTCGCGTAGTCCGTACGCAGATAAAGAATCGGCGCCTTTGAAGGCGTTCGGAACTACAAGGTAGTAATTTGATAAAGTAGAAACGCCTACCAACAAACCTTTCTTTGAGCCCAGCGCAGGTTTTGTTGTGTACATGATGTTTTTGAATAAAAAACGATAGTAAATAATATTGGCGCCAATTCCGAGTGAATTAGGGAGATCGTTGGAAAAAAGAGCATCATAAAAATTAGTAAGTGTGGGAGTACTAGTGGAAGCCCCAAAGGGAGATCTCCGACCGAGCGAGGTGGTATGCTCGGTCAGGCCGAAGCCCACTGTACTAGTTTTCAGATGTCGTATATATAGCGCCGGACTTAGAAAACTTCGATAGCGCGATGCAGGATGTGGCGCTAGTAGTACCGCTACAGTAAGCAACGACAAAAACGTCATGATTCCATCTAAGTCGGCCAAATAACAAAAGCAAAATTAATTTGAAACTCCTTAAAAACTATTTTAAAGCAGTTTCGTTTTCCATTTGTGAGCTACAAAACGCGGACGACAAACTTATAACACATCTCTGTTTTCGTAGGGGGGGGGAGGTTAAAAAGAGTTATATTGCTTTAGTGTTAACATCTTAAAATAATTTGTTATGAAATCAAAAAGGTCATCACCACACCTAAGCCAAACGTGAAAAATAAAAATCTAAATCAAATATTGGTACAACATTTACAGCTTGACAGGTGCGTTAAACAGATTTTTATAAGTTTGCGTAAAGCTCCGTTAGCCTGTTAGCTGTTGTTTCTGTCACCGGCGTGTGAAATTGCCGACAGGAATCGCCAGCCATCTGGGGCCTTTGACGGTGTGCAACGAAACGATAACGAAGTTCTCAAGTTTGGTAAGTTTGCGCTAATCCAGCCGATAAATTGCTATCCAGTTTGGTGGGCTTACTGGCAATGTATTCTATATTCAAACTAGTCAGAATCAGATACATAATAAATATACGCTGGTCAACTTTCACGAATTTTCTCAAAAACGTGCCTAAAGGTTTCAAGACTTATAATCTTGCACATAATATTTTAGCAAGTATAGATGACCCGTGCCACTTCGTTGAGCGAGTACAAACAGTTTGTAATGAACCGTTTAAACCTTGTCGGGACTTACACAAATATTGCAAGACTAAAAATAGCCGAATCGGTTCAGCCGTTCTCGAGTTTTAGCGAGACTAGCGAACACCAATTAATTTTTATTTATAAGAGAACATAATTACCAAACGATATACCTAAGTTGTGAACTAAACTAAGTACTAAGGTAAACTTAACAATACCTCAAAAACTATACAGTCAGCTCAATTTATTACCTACAAAAATACCTCATTGTAACATAAGTACAGGGTGAAGTTTAAAATTCGTGAAATATGACTAGACGTGGTATGTAAAGTATTATGGAAATGTTAAGATCCGGAGCATTCGGGTAGAAACCGCGTTGCCTTTGCAAAGCTATCACATTACTTTACATAAATTGTGTCAGTTCCAGAGTTTGAAGATATGCGAGTAGAAAAATATTTGCAGATAGAACTTCAAAATGTCGTCCATAACATTATAGTCTTAGTTTGTATTTGTTTGTTCGTTTCTTTATCATCCTTATAAACAAAATGACTGATAGAGATGCTAATCAGCAATTTGCAAACAGCAAACAGCCTTTGATACATTTATATGAAAAATATTACAAAATCGTTTATTTTGTAATTTTGGTATCCATTAAACACCAAAGACGATGAATGAAACTGGAAAATCAAGCTTATAATGAAATTTGCTAAACAGTTGCTAAAAAACTGAAAAATGTATAACAATCATTATATTTACTATTAAATTTAAGGATAAATTAATTATGTAATTACAAAAAATCTATACATTTTAATTAAAACTAAAACTAAAACAAACAAAAATAATAAAAAAACTATATCTACTATAAAATTACTTCTAAAACTACAAATAAAAAATAACCCCAAGATCGTCCCCCTCAGGCAGAGTACCCAGAAGGCTCAAAGAGTTTCCCCGCTGGATAGCGATGCTTACTCTTTGAGCCAGGTAGGTTCCTGCTCTGGGGTCTCGGGTGGCTTCTACTAGATTTTTTGAAATTTGACCAAATAATTTATGAGCACCCGGACCCCATGGGCCTAGAGTTTCAACCCCAAACGGTTCAAATATGAGATCCCCACTAAGGTTCTCATATTTGCGCCGCTTGAGGTTCTCCGCCTGGTTTGCGGCCGCACCCGCAACGCTCGAGGTACCCTGGACGTGGGACGGAGCGAGTGTATCGACGCAAGTAGCGTCCCATACAAGAGCCCGTCCCACTCTCCAAGGGACCAAGGTCATTCCGTCGTTCCTTAAAATGTATTAAATATATTTTAAACACATCTATAATCGGTAAATTATACTTGAATTTGAGGATAAAAAATTTTTTTACTCCTAGGCAAAGGTCAACCTCAAGGTCTGTCACTTATCTCTTTCTAGCGCCACTGCTGGCGCTCTTCTCTCTCTTTCTTTCCTTATCTCTTTTCTCAGCCGGCCTAGTCGGCGTCATCCATCTTCAAGAAGGTACCCATTCCTTAACTATCTTTCCCCAGCGGTCAGGATTCGGCTGACGTATTTAAGTTCAAAAAAATATGTGATCCCCAAACCAAAGGAAATTCCTATAATCTCAGTCCTCTCAAAATTATACAGGTTTAATTAAATCGATATTATCCAGGACCTTAAAGTCATTTATGGTCACTCCATTGTCATTATGTTGTTGGGATTTTAAAAGGTCCTGAGGGAATTTTGTTTGGAATTCATTGGATTAATGTCAGCTTGTCAAAATTTCATTCAATGGAATTTGAGCAAACCTGCTTCACTGCATGTCTGCCAATATTTAAACGGGGGTTAGTTGCTTGGGGCTGCGTTTATGAAATTAGCATAAACTAATATTGTTAATATTATTTCTCTTACTAAATTGTTAAGAACCGTTAAGATTATTTTATTGCATAAAAAAACTTGGTTTGTAAAGTACTGATATTAGCATTACAGAAGGTACGAGTCAAACTTTAAATAAAAATAATATGTTAGTAAGAAAGAAGTACCTAACACATTATGTTTCTTGTTTCTTATGAATAAGTCTCGTTATTTTCCTAGTTACTGACTATCATGTACAGTCCTATAAAATTCTGATACTTATTAATCATAGGCCCGTATTAATAAAAAAGTCTCAAAACTAGCCTCACTTGAGAACCTATACTAACACATAAAAGAAACGTTCCGTTTCACTTTTAAAAGTGAACAACTTTATTAATGTTACATAGTACTTTATTTTTTTTTATATCGTAATATTCATATTATAGATTTACTGAAAAAGATTAAGATAAATATAATCTATATTTTTATAATCTTTTTATTGATGTTTTAAAAAAAAATAAAGTAACAAAAGTAAAGTAATTTTTTTAAGTGAAACGAAACGTTTTTTTGTCCGAGTTAATTTTAAGTTATTTGGGTTTGCGACTTCTTTATTAATACGGGCCTTAGTGTTTGTAGCTGTACCTACTCGTACTTATTATTATATCAGTGAGGAAGCAAATCGCAAACTGCCATCCAATAATAAGAGAAAACTGTAACTGACTATTAGAGTGGAGCATAC
Organism: Celastrina argiolus; assembly: GCA_905187575.2. Lineage (NCBI taxonomy): Eukaryota > Metazoa > Arthropoda > Insecta > Lepidoptera > Lycaenidae > Celastrina > Celastrina argiolus. The sequence goes on from LR994589.1 coordinate 13,599,921, forward strand.
ACTTACAAGCATGCCTCCTGAGCATTTTCTAGAACCTGCAACCTCTTGGGGAAATGCACAAGTATTTTTAGCTCTAAATTGTCAATACAATTCTTAGAAAATTCTCCACGTAGTCTAATGAGAGCAACACGTAAAGATCTTTCTCAAACCAAAGTAGAGTCGAAGAAAAGTTTTTTTTAATAATTATTATAAATAATTTTAAATTTCTATTTGTATCTAGGTACTACTATTGATTATCCGATATATTATTTATCACCAAGGTGTCTGATTTTATGAACATCTAAAATTACACAACAAATGAGTACTTGATACTAACTAATTAACTTTATAAGTAAAGAAATCGTGATTATAATTTCTATACCTCAAGGATTGCTATTTTTGTTCCCGTAGTATTCGTAGTAAAGTTTTATCAATGTTTCAAAATACTTAATTATATTACCTTAATTCAGGCAAGTTATCAAAAGTCACGCGCAACGATAACTTGTAATTTATTCCTATAATAAATTATTTAAAATAATGTCGACCTTCGGAACACTGCCTAAATTAATACTTAAAGAAAAGTATTTTGGGCTATGATTCCTTTGTATTACAGATTTCCTTGTGTTTATAACTGTTTAGTTCTACAACATATTTAAAACAAATAATATAACCTATAGAGTTTTATGATTTCTTAAAACTAAAGTTTAAAATAATCAAATTTTACAAGTAGTACTTTCTTTTAAATGCCTATAGGGTAGGTACGTATACGTACGAGTACCTACTATAGTATGAGCGAATTATTATTATTATGTGGATATAAACTCAGATCATAAATTCATCCATATTGTTCATTCCCACAAACGTTTGTCATCCAAATATGAAAACTTTGCATTCGTATTTGATCCCCCTAACGACTAAAACGCTAAACCATCCTTAATTAGCATAGCAATAAAACTATGCGTCTGGAATCCTTATCGCGTTCTCGAGCAAACACTAATCTGTTTTTAATCGTTCAAACATCGAGAAAACTATGTTTGGTTTGTAAAAAAAATATTTAAACACAGGTCAGGTTATAGCGAATAGAACAGGTATATTGGAAACGAAAATTCGGGTCATTATTATAATTACAGAGTCAGTTGACGGCGAATTAGAGCCAATGAATTTTTCTACCTGCTTTTTTATCTAATTGTTTACGATTTAGAGGGGTGTGTGTTATGTGCAGTTTAAATTTTAAATACTTCCGGGAATATTTAAATTTGAAATTAGTTTACTAATTTAAATAGTGTTCTCGCTAGGTGGTCTTGGAGTTCGTAACTATTGCGCATTATTAACTGATATTGACCGTCAGAGTAATGAAGTTAATAAAAGGCTAAGGCCGTGTTTCACCAAGCAATGTTAAAGTTAACGCCATGTTAAAATACCATGACATCTCATTCATTGACAGGAAATAAGAGAGGGATAACATGATATTTAACATGGCGTTAACTTTAACATTGCTTTGTGTAACACGCCCTAAGTCCCAAAATAACACAATGTTTTGTAGAAACAGTATGACATGGATAACTTGTAAGAACAAATTTCATTCTTACATAGTTTTTGGACTATAATATACAAAGTAATAAAATCTTATTTCATTAAAGTGCAAAGACAGTCCCGTTGTAACATAGAGAAGTGTATCATAGATAGTACTTATTACACACTTATAAGTCTGATGTATAACTAAGAAATAACAGTTATAAGCCATATAGAGTGATATAATAACATATACAGGACATTTCGCACCGATAGGGCATGATGTAAGGCGCGAATATCAACGCCTTATTTAGTATCGGAAGTAAACCAGTTGTTAGCCTGAGAAAATCATAACTTGCACAAGAAACTAAATCATAAAGATTTGATGAACGAGGAAGGAGCACAGTTTTGCAACATGTTGGATGCTCTATCCTTGTTTAGCGCGCACGATAGAACGATAAGAGAGATGTAATTAGATAGAAGTTACTCGAGGGGATTTCTTGCAGCATAAAAACCCTATGATAGCCAACACCGCGCATTTAAAGATGTTATTATTGAACACACGCACATCTTTGAAGTAAAACAACAACCTGTCTTAGGGCTTGAGTAATGGAGTTTTTAGCGATGGTTACGACGTGCGCAGATTTTAAAGGTGTTTAAGTTGCGAAGAATGTAAATGATGTCTGAGTTTTAAAGTTAGCTCTAATTAATTTTAAAAAGTAAGGTTGTCACAAAATTAGAGGTCGAAATAAATATGCAATCAATTTAAAGCTTTTTTATATAAGATGAAAGTAATATTTTGAAAAAAAAAAAAATGTGGCTAAAGCTTACATTCAAATAATATGTTTACCTACGACATGAAAAATGCATAAACATGAAAAGAAGAATTATTGTGGAAGCTGCTATTAAAGTGTAGTTCTTAAGTATATTTAATATGCATGTTAGTCTGTTAGGTATTTATTATATGGGCATATGCAGCCTGAAATAAATGATATTTAATTTAATTTAATTTAATTTAATTTAAAGGTGCATATAAATATATGTCTAGTCAGAATATAACTTGTGCCAATCCAAATTAAAATAGCTAGACAGAATAAAGAAAATGCAACAGAACGTGTGGTCGGCGAAATGATTTGAGGACTTCATTTTCTAGAACAGAAAACGTGTGTAACGAATTCACAGCGGACGCAATCTAGGAAGTTAAAACAAACAATTACTGTAGTTTATTTGAAAAGGAACAAAAAATGGAGCAATCAAATCGTTGCAGCTACCGTGCGGCAAAAAACACGTCATGGGCCGCGGCTAACGGCCGATGCAGTGTAATATAGAAGCCGGTTAAAACCTTTATTATAACCAAACCAAATTACAGGTGATATGAGAAATAAGGAAATTGAAAATTATGAACTTTACAATTTAAAATTGCTGGGTTTGTATGTTGATCGAGAGTTCTTATACGAAAATTATAATGAAATAAAATCTGCAGCAACACAATAATTATGTTACGAGTATGTAATAAAAGTTTTACTAAAAGTACTAAGAACTGCAGGATTATTATAGAAACATTATAAATAGACAGAATGTTACAAGAATATGAAGCATACAATTTAAATTCATAATAACAAAACACGTATGCTCTAAACCCGTATCTAATTCTAGGCAAGGTGACACACTTTCTTGCTAACTCTGATCGGCAAATGCTTTTAACAAACGCACCCTTGAAGATTTGTGAACAAATAAAATGATTCGTCTCGGCCGAACCAGCTGCGTTAAGGAGCAGAATCGTGCGATTTGCTACGCGCCTCCATCAAGCTTTATCAAAAGGCAGGCTAATAAAGTTTAGCAGATGTGATTTTCTAAACGAGACGATAACAAATGGAATCCGAACCTAGGATAAAAATGTGATGAATGAATTTTTATGATGGATGTGATTTCGTTTTGCCACGCATATATCCGTGACAGAATTGATTAGTAAATTCAGACAAAACAAAGTGACTAAAATTACTAAAAAAGCTACAAAATAATATGATGATGATGATGATGATGATACATCCAAAAATATATTGATGCACTAATAGGCTATCGGATATTTCAGTATAAAATTGACACAATTTAATTAGAGCATGCAGCAGAAATAGAACAAAATCTGAACAAAAATATCGGAAACTTACAGCCAGACTAACAAATGCCTTAAATGAACAAAATGATTTAAATAATGCCATGCCTTTAAGGAAATTTGAAATTCAAACACAAATACTCGGATCGGCATCTGAATTATTTAGCAACACAAGTATTGCAAAAACAATACCGGCCCATTTCGCTTTCGTTATCGCCACACGATCGCTATCAAAAGGATTTTAAATTTTTTGATTCCAACGTTAAAGTCCTCATCGGATTCCGCGCGGCCGACATTTTGACAAAGAAACTGACCTGCATCATTAAAGCCTATTGTAACTTAAACATTTACAAAAGCGAATTCGTCAAACGTAAAACAATTCGATACGCGTTTGAATTCGTCGCTCGGCCTGACTTCAATTCAATTTCTTAGTCGAAAACGTTCTTGTGAATCGGGTCGCGCAAATGCCCGCCCTTTGGGACCAAAATGTTATTTTTTTTCACACAGATTGCTCGTTCTTTGATCTCCAGAATGTGTGTGTTAAGCATTTCCTACGCTTTATGCTGCGAATATAATATCATAGCCCGACAACACCCCGCGGGATGTAAAAATGAAGTAAGAGCGATTCGCTATGATTTTTCCTTTTTGCCTTTGCAAGGAAATTTTATTATGATTTTAAATTTATTTACCGTCGGAGCACAGATTCTTTTATCTTTTTCTAAATGTTTCGAAACGTTCTTTCAACGTTTCGTCCATGTTTAAAATAATTGTTTTTTAAGGATGATTTAATAATTTATGTCACTTGGGCGGTAAAATCTTTGTGCTTACGGCCCGAATGAGCAATAAAATATTATTGAGTTGTCCCGTAAAATTACAACGGTTTGAACTCTAACGGATTAATTGATGTCGGTAATTAAATCTGAGTTATGTTGATACAAGTTGTGCGAATTCATAAATATTTAGAAGGAACTTGTAATCAGTTACAGCGGTCTTGTTCTGCCCACGATCAAACGAGCACTTTGCACGTCACCACTACATCATAACAAATCTATTTTCTTGTATTGACTGATACAATATTTATAGGATAGGCGAACTGGAAATACTCGTGGCATCTTGTTCTATTTACAATAGAGAGACTACAAAAGAAGTAGACATGGGCAAAATAAGTAGACTATGAGTAAAAATGTGAAATTGATCCATCCTAATATAAAGTAAGATACTTTTTTTTCTAGTCTGTTCGTAAATCATAAACTCACAATCATCAGATTACAATAAAACAATTAAGACTCGTCTTCACGTGACCGCCAAATCACATTAAAACAAGTTTTTCACTGTAAACATTATCTTTCATATCTGCAGCTCATTTCATAATCATAGTAGCTATATTTTGCGATATTAAAAGCGTATAACTTTGAACAAGATTTATGTAGTCTATAATAATAAATTGAATAGTTAATGTTAGTAAAGTAGTTGTTTTAATAAATAAAAAATACTGTAACAATAACGGCTAGATGGAAGGTCTTATATATCAAACAACTTTATATACGTTGCAAAGTAAATAATGTAATAAAGCTTTTCTTCTCCATTATGAAGTTCGGTAGTGTACGAACAGACTTATTAGAGGGAGCCACATAAAATGCCCGAAGTAATCTCGAACGAACGTAATGGATACTAGAATTTACGACGTGCTAAATCCTGAATCTGGATGAAGTTATTTTCATAACACTCCCCCGAATTAGGGAAAGCCCTTCTCTGCAATTCATTACCTGGAATAGTTAGGGCAGTATAGGTCATAGAAGTTAAATTACTAATCTAAATAAATGGGTTATTGTAAAAATATAGAGGGTCTAAAAAGAGCAATCACTATAACTTTAGGGTATGATTAAACTACCTTTTCTCGTTCTAGAAATGTATTTTTCGTTTAAAAAGATTATTGGAAGACCTTGGGGGAAAGGGCTTTGCTTAGATGTAGGATAACAGAGGCTACTCAAAATCAATAACAAGTATATCCAAAAAAATCTATTTTTTAAAGTATAAAATTCACCTGAAAAATCAAAAATCAAATCAAATTGTAACTTTGTTACAAAAAATCGCCGTTTTCCAAGTTGTTAAAACGACCTACTGCACTTGCCAGTTATTTTTAACCCACTTTTGGTGCCAGGACTTCATTCAATTAATACCTGTAGAGCAATTACAGTTTTGAACAATGTCAAGATGTGGAACGAGTTCACGCTCCAGGACACGTTTGCGCTCTTACCCCGGATTAGACTTGGCGCTTTGAAATTTGGCTCAAAGCTGTTAGCACTTTCGGCAACTTTCGACAAAGGTAACACGACGCTGTTTGTATCCGATGCAGCTATGATCATTTTCGATGAGCATTTCGTATCTGACATCAAACCTTTGTGGGGTGTAATCGTGTAATTCACGAAAGTCTAAAGCTAACACCAAAGTCAGTATAGGGAGCTTTTAGCGTGTTCCAACTTTCAAAGAATGTTAATGTAAAAAAATCAATGTTAATCATCTCTACATTATAATTTTTGCTAGTTTTAATTTTACTTTTAAGTTAGTAGCTAGTTATATTATTGTAATTACTGTGTTTAATATATTTTGTTTTATATAAACCTTTTGAGGATTACAAATGATAAAATTCATTAAACGATATGAAAATTCCTAATGATTGTAAGTGTGAGAATTTGTAATACATAAGTTTAACAATTTCAATTATTACAAAGACTACAAAACGTCCTTTCAATTTCATACTGTGAGGTCGTGTAATATTTCATTATATTTACTAAATGATCACCATTGGAGACCAAAATACGTATTGTTGCGCGTGAGGTCCCCTTTTCGGCTCAGGTGACGCTGGCGTTACTAATTTGGCTATAGATCTTTACGCCGATAGAGGTCCGTTTAACTAAAAAAATATTTTCAATGAATTCAACAGCTCGTATAAAACTCAATTAGATTTGCCTGTCCGTAGCGTAAAAGATAGCCGCGTCTATTATGTTAAACTTAACTTACGTAATTTACAGAGTGACTTTGGAAACATTAATTTAAAACGGATCGTAAAATATAAGGCCAGAAGTCAAGTATTCGGGCATATATCACATTTTGAATTTAATTGTAGACTAGTCAGTACCTTTCACTGGTCGAATTAACTGTTTTTAATCATAATGATTCGTAACTTTCACGCCTTATAGGTATGATAAACTCTTTATGCTCATTTGTACCAGTCGGAATTATTTAAAACCCACTGAAGGTTTATAATTCTCCTTTACATTCAGGGAGTATGATTGACTACTTAACCCATACTGGCACAATTCCTAGTATTTTTTTCGAGATTATTATAAATGTGCTTGCATTAAAACTATATTTTTAGGGCTCATAAATATATATAACCTTCTTAGGTTATCAAGCTTATAATTACTACATCAAGGAATACATAATAAATATTAGGTTCGACAAATTAAATGAAGGTTTAGGTAGTAAAACTTGGATATATCTTCTGATCTAGCTAATTTTAATCTAGAGAAAACATTGGCAGGATATTGCATATTGTGTCTCAAAAATCTTTCTTAGTGTTTCATGAAACATTTAAGTTTGTAAATAAATTCTTTGTCATTATTTTTTGCCTTAACAACCTATTATAGTTTAACCATTCGCTTCAGTCCATCGCCTCACGTTTTAAAAACAGCACGGAACTAGAACTAATCTCACAAAAACGACAGGTTTTCAAAATCGCGAGCTCGCTGGGCGGTATTTCCGCGACAAAAGGATTCACAGTTAGAAATGTCAAACGTATAGAATTAATGACAGCAACCTTTTATTCCGAACTATTGTTTTGTGTAACATTCTTTTGTCTATTATAGCCTTCATAATGGCAGTGTTTAGTATCATTGCTTTTGTGATTTTAGAAGTTCATTGTGGCCACGTGGCGCGCTCTGCGTGACGTTCTTGATGTTTCTAGAAGATTTAATGGATCTTCATGCTCATTACAACAAAATGGCGATCCGTTACGTAGGGAGTTGAAAGTATTTGTATTATACTATGCCTAATTGGTAATTTTGTATTTGCTACCGGAACTAGATAAAATAATTTATTAATTCACAGAAACATATTTTTTAAACTGTAACGTAAATTTTGATGCCTATTTGTTTTTGTCTATTATTACAAATCTTTTGACGATTATTTTATTTAAATTAGATTAGTAGTTTAGGAGGTGGAACAAACGTACACTGATCGCCAAAATCTTTATAGTTCGCTGTAGTTCGGTAAAAAGTTGTTTTCTGTCTTTTTAATAAAACTATTTCCTTTAATTTACACCTTGTTTTAATAATATCTACTAATGTTTGATATTTTTCAATCCTTCCTTTACGATTTATTATAACCGTATCGTTAGTTGGGGTTGGATGAACTTGAACATTGTTTCATTATAACATCTTTTAGATTATTAACAATGTTTTCATTATTAATTACTTATGCTAATATAAACGATATATAAAACATATTAACAAAATTAAGACCGTAATAAATTAATAGAGTCAAAGGATGGACATTAATAAGAATTCTATTAATGACTCAACTGGGATTTGAAACGAAAAGAGTCTCGGATGAATATTTAATAATACTAAATCATTTCGACTCCAGCATTCCGACATAGCTGAAATATTGTAACATCTCCATAAAATTACTTTTAAATTATATTCTGACAGCCGTAGTTATACTTTTTTATTTTGCAGATTTTTTCCAAGACAATACTCGAACAGCCTGAGGAGCTATTTATTTTTGATACCCAATACCCATAGACTAAATTCAGTTTCCGGGTTCCGAAGGAATCTTTATAGTTTCGCTCTGTCTGTCTTTCCTCATTCGATGATTTATTTTTTCATAAAATATGATATTTAATGATACAAGAGGTAGATAGTTTATGACAATATAATTGATAAAATAATTATAATTTTATATTTAAGGGATACGTGTGGAAGCTTTTTAGTAAAATATTTTATTAGAAAACTTAAACGGTAACTTTTGAAATAAATTGAGAAAAACTATTTTATTTTCAATTTATTTATTTATTTCAAACTTACGGAACCCTCCAACAATATGTCCTGACATGTTCTTGGTTAGGTTTTTATTTATTTAGCGAGACGAACCACACGCAAAGAATTTCATCGGATAGACACAGGATATTGTATTAACATATTTCGGTCGTATGCATATTTGTTTTTTTTTTTTAAATTTACAGTTTAGATTTTGGTGCCAAGGATTGGGGCAACAATGTTAAGGTTATATTATAAAAGATACTCATCAGATAAAAGACACAGTCAGGTAGAAAAGTGCAATGTAACATACTTACCTACTCTTTAATATTCAAAGGAATATCACATAGACAAATAAATATATTATTCTCATAATATTTTAAATAATATCAAAATGATGATGTTGTCGAATATTTTGATCAAGTATGATATTATAGATAGTCAAGGTTCCCCCATACATGGTTTTCACTTGATTAGTATCAAGCTAATTTTTCTTGAGTAGCTTCATTTTGATGAGTCGCCCAAGAATTTTTTGGACGGAACTCTTGTCTGTGGTAGCTAACAGAGTTAGCAAGGATAAAAAAAAATGCTCAACTTTCGAGCGTAGGACCGGGATAACGTACCACGCAATTTGTAGGACAATTATGTCTGTTGAATTACATTAATATTAACTAAGTAATAAAAACAAAATCAGCTGGTTACTATTAATTTAAGATAACCTTGTTATCGATACAAGTTAGCAAGAGGGAACTCTTAGATCAAACCATAGATTTTGTAGGATAAATATTTTTTCGGATAATTTAGATAATTATCTTGACTAGATATTTATCAAGAAAAAATAATAGATATTTTGGAATCACCAATTCCACAAACTTTATTCTTCCTATCTCTGTTAGCTACCACAGACAAGAGTTCCGTCCAAGAAATTCTTGGGCGACTCATCCAAATGAAGGTACTCACGAAAAATTAGCTTGATACTAATCAAGTGAAAACCATGTATGGGGGAACCCTGACTAAGATAGTAATTAAATCTCTTTATTACCGACAGCAAAAAATCCATTATAATTTACTAATAGTATTCTTATTTCTATGTTATTAGTATATTATGCCAACCCACCTGCCAAGCGTGGCTTGTATAGGTTACCCCCATGAAATACTTTGGGGGCGGCTTATATCCAGTATAGTCATAGCTGAAATGATGATGATTATGATGCTGTACACTATATTTTACTTTACCTAATCCCACCTATTTAGACTTATGTTCATTATAGATACCTAATACGCAGTAATCCTACGTATTTTCAACGTGATTGTACTGTCCGTGTGCGGCTTACGCTAATAGTGCTAATGACCATGTGGATTATGGCTGCAACCCTTCCTGTTTAGATAAACTCATTTTAAGTTTTTTGCTCGGATGAGAGCCATTGATGCGAGCAAAATGAGTCACACCACAAACGTTATGAAGAAAAATATGTACATTGATACAACCTGTAAAATAGTTAATACTTAAAAGTTTTTACTTTATTCTCATAGATAATAATCCAACATTCGTTAAGATTTCCCGGAGGGTAGAAACGACCCTGTTACTAAGATTTCGCCACCTGATTCTGTCACCAGACATCAGACTAGACGAGTAGGTAATAATAATACACCACTAAAATATTTTTTTCAATATGACTAGTAGTTCCATACATACTAAATGATTTTTTATGTTAAAATAGGATTGTATTATTATTATTGTCATCAGTGTAATTATTGTTTTATTCATTCATATTTAATATTTTGTATCTTTTATTATTTTCTAATCTTATTTTTAATATTAAATTACAATCAATGCTAATTATTATTTCGTTATTTTCACAAAATGTAATTTAATTTGTATGGAATTAAATAAAGCTATATTACTATTATTTTGGTTTTTGTAAATTTTCTTTCCTCCCTTTCGGGGGTCTACTGCAGTTGGGGGCTCGTGGCCAAACAACTTCAGGTAAGATGACTGTGATTCAATTCATAGCTAAGAATATGTTGACATTATTATTATTATTAGTAGTCGTTCCTGAGATTAATGGTTCAAACCAACAAGCTACAGTAAAGACGTAATACCATATTACGAATTACTTACTTTTTCGTAGCCATCAAACGTTCCTCGTTGGTCTATTGGCCATTGCTACGTACGTACAACTCCATCAAACTTTGTACAATGAACAAGACATGTCGTTTTATTATCTGTTGCCTTAGGATGTATGTTTGAAATCATTGTCATAGTTATTTATATTGAAGTACACAATTACTGTGCTTTTAACAAATAGCTCATTATACGCAAAACGTTAGGGTGACCATTATTTCTGTTTTCTTGCAACACGAATTGTGGTAACGTATTATAATTGTTGAATCTTCGTGTTTATATCTTAGATACTTAAAATCCTCAGCTGATATTATAAAAAAAAACAATATTATAAAAATATCGTATTATAAAAAAATGTTTGCAGCAAAAAATATTATGCAGTAACCTTTTGAGAATTTTATTTACGTACTCATCTTTTTTATCTATGTATGTTACATGTATTTTAATATAAATTTATTAAAATGCATATAAATAAAAAAATTTGGTGTCCCTTGCCGGTCGTGACTCGTGATAGCTCTAGTTATTACCCCACTATAGTGAAGTAAAAAGTATGGGTAATGATTTTAGCAGGCTATTATACCGTAGTGCCTAAGCTACTGATCCGTTTTTAATGAAATACGTGTCAATTAATATCCGAGGGAGGACATATCTTGTATAATTTACGTTGAATCAATATAAATAAATAAAAAAGATACAGATTGCAGACATACCTACCAGTGTCCGAGTTTTTCGTACTTTGTGGTTACCGTAGGCCGAACGCAGTATTATCGTTAAGTATGAAAGGTCCGTTGTGTAAGGTGCAATCGACCACCCAACGCGGCTGCATTGTGTAGCTCGTTAGCTTAGGTAGCGCAAGCGCAGGTTATTGGGTCATCAGATGGAAATTACCTAATATCGATAATAATTTGTAAGGCCAAGGCCAAATAAAAAAGATTAGGAAAATTGAGAAGAAATATATTCTTGTGGTTTACTCTGAACGTTCACACACTCACACGCTCTACAAAATCGTTTTGGTTCAAAGACCAGGAATACAACAAACGTTTTCAATGATGATAGGAATTACGAGAGGAACAACACGATATTTAACGAAGGATTAACTTGAATATTGCTTGGTGAAACACGCCCTAAGACTTTGATTATTATTATAATATATTTATTTACCAAATTATTGCACATAGATACATAACAATACATACTTACATGACGAGTTTTGAAATATCGACCTTTTTTTAAGCGACTACGGCGAAGGTATCGATTTTGGAAGATTATGTTTGATCCAACTTTTCACCCAAACTAATGATTACATTTTTTGAAAGAGGTTTCAATAGATTTGTAATAAGAATTAAAATTTACACAATTTGCGTAGTCGGGTATTTTTGCCCTTGTGTGTATGTCTGATTTTATGTATCGTTGTATTTATATGTTACTTTGTAAAGTTTTTGTGCACAATAAAATATATTTTATTGATTGATTAGATTTTTTTTTAATTGAATTTTTTTTTAATAAATTTATTATTGTATTGTAATTTAGTTTTTTCTTTGTTTTTTCTATATTATTATTGTTTTTTTAGCACTATATGTTTTATATGTTTGCATGCAGTACTACACCTGTAATTAAGGTTTGCATTTAACTCTGTAACTGATTGTGTTGTTTAGGCCGTTTTCACCAAGCAATGTGAAAGTTAACGCCATGTTAAAATACCCATGCCATCTCATTCATTGACAGGAAATACGAGAGGGATAACATGATATTTAACGTGGCGTTAACTTTAACATTGCTTCGTGTACCACGCCCTTAATATTGTATCAATATATTACTTGTTGGTGTGTCAAATATATATTTTTTTTTATGAATATTGTGGTTGTATAGTTACTCGTACTATCATTGATATTCAACAATCTCATTGAAGCTTCTACTAGATAGTGAAATAGAACTCGTTACGACATTCATTCGTTATAATGTATTACTCATTGGTTAACATGTGCTCGCTACTTAAGACTTAGAAACCAGACTTCACGTCAATCAATTGAAGATCCCTCTAACATTAAGCATATGCTACGAGCGTGAATAAGTACATTAATAAATGGCCCTACTATACGTTATAGCGTGGTTCGAGTTCTAAATTTGTGTCAGAACTTGATGTGAAATGTAAATTCTGATACAGCAGACATTTATAAAATTAAATGGTACAATTAAACTTTGTTTGCAGGATCTTGTTACAAAAGTTATAATAATTGGGAACTCTACAATAATAAGAGTCATCTAATAATTCGACTGCACAATAATATGAAATGAAGCACAAAGTAGATAATATATTTATAACAGAGACACGACCTAGTACTAGAAAATGGTATGGCAATGCGACTGGCAAAGGGTGAAGTCCAGGCACATTCCGGAAACCGCCATCTAGCGTCACTATTGGAAAATACTAATTACTAATTTCGTTTCGTATCTTCTTCTTAATTAAGGAGTTGAATTTAGCTTAATGTGATGTTATGCTAAAAAAATATTTTAATGTTAATATTTGTACTTAATTCGGCAAATTTACATTTTATAATTTACAAACGTAATAGCAGTGACATCTATTTTGTATTAAAGATAGATTGTATGTGATGATAAGCCATGAATTAGGTAACTTTTAAAATATAATAATTTGAACCTACAAAGAAATAGACATCGATCAAAAAATCGGTCAAGAATGATTTATTTGTCTATTTCGAGTTTATATTTTTTTATATCTTAGATAAATGTTAACTAGAATATGAAAAATTCTCGAACGAACCTGAAGTTCGACTTAGCATGACAGTAGGGGTTAATATTAGGAGGTATTGTCGCGACCTATTTATCAAAGTCGAATTAGTAGATGACATTGAAGTGTGCGACATGTGGTCTATTACCCCGCGGTTTGTAGCACCTAATTTTGATATAATTATATCGAAATTAGGTGCTAAGTAAATTATATAAGGCAAATGCTATGATTGAGGAAGTCACAGCTGGCAGTTATTCAGGTAAATTATCCTTCGGTTAATCTGTATGAAATTTTGTACTGAATTCAAATAGGGATAAAAATCTTAATTCTTTGGTATATTTTTACATCTGGGGCCTTACTTTCCAATCTGATTTGATTTTGATTTAGATACGATCATGCCGCGTACTTCCTAATAAATTGACATTTGTTTATTTTGATTCTCAGTCGATTGATATGGTCGGGAGTGCAAAAAGTTACGATCTAACAATTTTCTTTATCCCGTATATATTTAGTTTCAAAGTAATTCACCAAATAAAGTACGAAAAACCACTGATATCGAACGGATTCGGTTCTCGATTGTGTCGGGAGTAAGCCCGCAGTATTAAGACTATCGCAGTACTTACACTTTCCTTAAGGAAATGTGCTGAATTAGTTGTAGCTACGAGTATTAATATTATATTATTTTAGAGATTCATTTTGATCAAGATGATTCTAATATATATATTGACTAGCTGACCTGTGCTCACATGGTTGAGCATACAAACCGTTTAAACCTTCCCTAGACTTCCACGAATATTTCAAGACTAAAAATAGCCGAATCGGTTCAGCCGTTCTTAAATTTAAGCGAGACTAGCGAACAGCAATGAATTTTCATATTAAACTAGCTGACCCGTGCCCACTTTGTTGACCATACAAACCGTTTCAACCATCCCTGGACTTCCACTAATATTTTAAAACCAAAAATAGCCGAATCGGTTCAGTCGTTCTTGAGTTATGCGCTTACCAACACATTTTGCGATCCATTTTTATATTATAGAAGATAAGATATTCATCATAAACATTTGTAAAAAGTTGTGAGATCCATGTTATGCCAAGTCAGTTTATCTAACAATATCGTGTATTATTATTAATAATCTCTCATGTTTCAAATAAATAAATAAAAAAATCGCACTAAACTATTTAATATAATGTATCCCTTAACATGTATCACATCCCTTAACACATCCCTTATGTACCTCGAGCGTTGCGGGTGCGGCCGCAAACCAGGCGGAGAACCTCAAGCGGCGCAAATATGAGAACCTTAGTGGGGATCTCATATTTGAACCGTTTGGGGTTGAAACTCTAGGCCCATGGGGTCCGGGTGCTCATAAATTATTTGGTCAAATTTCAAAAAATCTAGTAGAAGCCACCCGAGACCCCAGAGCAGGAACCTACCTGGCTCAAAGAGTAAGCATCGCTATCCAGCGGGGAAACTCTTTGAGCCTTCTGGGTACTCTGCCTGAGGGGGACGATCTTGGGGTTATTTTTTATTTGTAGTTTTAGAAGTAATTTTATAGTAGATATAGTTTTTTTATTATTTTTGTTTGTTTTAGTTTTAGTTTTAATTAAAATGTACAGATTTTTTGTAAATTTGTAAATTATGTATACGTGATAATATTAAATCCCTTAACATAGTTTTTACATTGTACCGATTGCCAAGACAATCTACTATTTATTTAAAACACAAATATTATTAATAATATTGATATGATCACTATAAGATGTTACGTTTTTTACAAGTTATGTTTTTGATGGGATCTCAGGGCCCTGATTCAAGATACCATCTCTATTTATCGCTTACGTAGTTCGAAAACAAAATGTAATTTGACATAAGCTTCGCTAAATGACATACGAATTCGCTCGTTATTTTATCCACAATGAAGTTATAACAAGTCGAAATTGGCCCAAAGTGCTCAACTTGGCAGGGGCACTGCCGTGCCCCCAGGTATAAACTACCGATGAAACATACGCATCAATGTAAGTGTCTTTCTAGACCACATGACCATGAGAATCCCGGGGCACCTATAAAAATGTCAGAGCTAAATATTTAAAACCGATATTCTTTTTGCAAATGATTTAGTAAAGGTCAAAAACAGATTTATGCTCCTTTTGGGACCAACCGTCGAACGATTTATACGTTGTTGCGAACTTGATAATCACCGATTAATACGGCTCGTTTTACCAATATTTACATAATTTATTATGTGTTTGATTAAAAATATAGTGTTTATAGGAAGTAATTTAGTTACAGTTATCCTGTTACGGATTTTAAAATTTTCCTTCTATACTGGGTGTAAAAAGAGCAGTCAATATAACTTTGAGATACGATTAAATTATACCTTTCCTCATTTTGGAAATGTATTTTTTTATAATTTTTTTTTTGGAAAAAACTAAAAAAAATTTTTTTTTTACTTTTCACCATTTCTTATTTTTTTGTCGCAAATATAACAATAAAACAATTTTTTTTTAATATTTGTAAAAAAATAATTTAAGAAAATACATTTTTAGACTGAGAAAAGGTAGCATAATCATATCCCAAGTCAAGTTATAGTGACTGCTCTTTTTACACCCTTTATTATTATTAACACAGTGAAGTAGGTCTATTAAATTAACTGATCGTGTCGCAGTCATGGAAAGGGCTATTATAGGAGTTGAAAACAACATTTTTGTTGTTCCAACGTGGGAATCGAACCCATGACCTCCGGGTCGAGAGCGTAGCTCTGAACCACTGGACCACGGAGGCGCAAAGGATAAATGAGTATAAGAAATAGGGAGCCATAAAGTTAGGTTTCATAGCGATGCTTACGTCAAATACCATATACAAGGTGTAAAATATTATATGAGTCATACTACTTTATGGTGTAGAAATGCCTCCTATGTAGAGTATATTGTGAAAGTACCAACACTGAAAGACTTACTTTTGACTTTCATGTTTGTATGAGAAATGCCCTAACATCATAAATTTTCACATACAATCATTAAAAATAAAGTACCTCTTTCATCGGTGGTACTTGTACAGTAAAACTCTATATACCCATAAAGTATTATCACTCATTAATATTATAGCCTGTATATATATTTTTTTTGAACTACGCAGTCGTAATTAGCAATAGAAACTTCGCAAAAGGCTTCGCTATTTTGCAATCGAACGTAACCGATACGTTATATCGGAACATAAATTATACTGAAAGATAAATTCTCAATTTACTGTATCAAACTGATAAAAACAACACGGGTGGCTTTCCAAATGAATTATTGGTACAAAAAAATACGCCAGAAAAAAAAACAGGCTGATACGCAAAACACTACCAGATATCATACCTTAAAGTGCAAATCTTAAAGGATAATCTACATGTCTTATTATGGTAGTGCGGCTGGAGTATCGTGCGGTGTACACACAATTTACAATCGGACCTCACAGCCTCACTGTAAATGTATTCGCGGTTTAATTTTAATCTATTTAATAATAAACTCACTGGTGGTACCTTTGTTGATTGTGATAACTTGTACGGGAAGTTCTAGTATATTTTGTTTACTTTGTTGAAGAATAATGAAATTAATATGTGAAAGAAGTGCAATATATTTTGTTTTTATAATTTAAAGTATCTTATTCTATTATTAATACTATGTAAAAGTTATGTGCTTGTCTGTCGAATTAGGTCACGATCCTGTAATGATAGAATTTAAGTTTTGAAGAAATAAATAAATATATATGTTTGAAATTATTTAAATATACTGCCTGCGAAAGAAAGTATAGTTTTGAAATTTTATTTTTAGTCTATGATATAAATGAGCGATAATACTTAAGCGTGTGTGTGGATCCCGTATATAGAGTTGACTGTGAAAGTACCAGCGCTGAAAGAGCTACTTTTTTTGAAATTATTGTATGGGTAAATTTAGGATATTGGGGCATTTGTCATACAAACTTAACAGTCAAAAATGATTCTTTCAGTGCTGGTACTTTCACAGTATACTCTACATAAGAGGCACATACTCACCCTAGAGTATTATCACTCATTTATCTTACACCTTGTATAATCTTTTTTATCCGCATTCTGCTACATAGTTTTTATTTCAAATCTCTCACTATATTTTTTCAAATTGTTTTACAGCATTCATGTAAATCGCAAAAATACTTTATTAGATGAATTTAATTTTAAAATAACTTCTAATATTGACTATATTTTTCTGGTATAGAATGGCATTTTTATGGCCAAAGCGTACCAGCGCTAAAATCTCTCAGTTGAAGATTTAGATATTTAACTCTAAGTTAACTCCTAAATAGGTGCTAACTCTGACACAAAAAACTTTAAAACTTTGTAGATTTCACACATTAATAAGTTTGTTCATCCTTGCAATATTCTCATTAAAATATTATCAAGATCTTCTATAATACTTAAGTAGGTACAGGAATTCTGAAAGTTGAATTATGGGTTATGGATTATGGAATAATTAAAAAATAAATATCAATAGTGCTAAATTGCAATGATAACTCATTAAATAGATACAGTTAATTATCCTCTTTCGGTCTGCATTATAATATTTATTATAATATGTATCAAATTAAAGTTTAAAAAGATGTTATTCAAACAAGAACCCTTATTCAAGAAGCCATCGCTATTATCACTTAAGAAGTTCGTTAGCAACATAAGGGCCCTGCTTTAGTTTATGCCTCACAATATCTTCAGAATTTGCCACAAACAGACATGATATATGGTAAATAGGCTGTTGCCGCGTATTAGCGAATGTTCAATAAATTCCCGACGAGCATAATTGGAAACCCTCAGTATTGATAAACCCGGTGCGGCCTGTCAGGACTGACATCATAAATTTGCACCAAGACGGCATACGGAGCTGAGGTAATAAACTATGGATTGTGCAAGTACTGCTTATTCTAAAGATTAGCAGCGTGTATCTATGTCTCCTGAAAATTATCCTTTAAGAATGACCTACCATCCCATACAATCTATCTTTGATTAAAAAAATGCAATACATGTCACTACTATTTAAACGTTTTCTTAATTCAACCCCTTAAATAAGAAAAAGATACTAAACGAAATTAGTAATTAGTATTTTCCAATAGTTGCGCTAGATAGCGGTTTCCGGAATGTGCCTGGAAATTGAAGAATACATAAATACCCAGTCGAATTGCCAGTATTAGGGTGATAATATTTTCTAGTACTAGGTCGTGTCTCTGTTATATATCTAAATAAATAGAAATAAATAAAAACCATTTATTTTATCATCACACAACACATAATATTTAAGACAGGAACAAGACGAGGAAGACAAATCTAAAGCTAATTATACATATATGTTGTGTGATGCCAAAAAAGGACCCCAACTCAGCTATACGCAGCGAGCAAGCCCGCTGCACTGGTATTCTGTCAGGGGCATTGAGTGACATCACTACTAGGTATATAAAACAAAAAATACCAATACACAATTACAGATAACAAAAAAAAGAAATAGAAAGAATAAAAAATAAAAAAAACAAGTTGTAAAAAAAAAAAAAATTTTGAATACACATAACGACAGAAGGACTATAGTGGTAATTAAGATATTATGCAGTGTGTTCCTTTAAGCACATCTACTTTGTGCTTTAAGTGAAGCCCGAGTATTTTTTTCATACGTGGCTCATGAATGCCAAAAAGATATCCATATTATATAATATGGCAAATATATTATGTTAAAGATGACAAATTGGCACAGAACCCCGCATCTGACTACAAAATCAAGGCGGAATTTGAGAGGTTTGGATTCCGGATTGAACTGTCGAGTTATATCCTTATGATTCCTTTTGGCTTAACCGTTAAGATTTCTTCTAGCGGTTGCAGGAAAAATATTTATCCAACATAGTGGAGAGATAATAAACATTTTATTGATTATTTAGCTATTCGCTCTTGGAAGGATGTCGGTCACGACCTTCGCAATAAATAAACAAAAAAATAAATAAAAATGCAGGATATGAGACAAGCCAGGACCTGTTTATTATTTACTGAGCGGATGTCAAATAGCGAGTTTCCTGTTGTGATAAAATACCGACATTGTTAATTGCTTATAAAGTCATCTTCCCATAAAAATCCTTTTTTATTTCTATTTTATGTGATTTTTATTATTATTTGCAAACATTAGTGGTTAAGCTCAAAAAGTGCTTTTCAATCTATGCCGCCACCAACAAACCCTGCGATTCAGGTTAAGTGTCTCGGGATTGTCTAGCACAGGTCTCTGTCACGAGTCACGACTAGCAGGTCTACCTCGCAAGGGACCGGACTTCTGGTCAAAAGTCCGGTCTGCTTAAAATCTCTATTCTATAAGGTGTCTACACTTCAATAACCTAACTTGCTCCCTGATGAAACTGGCTAAACTAATTAAGGAGGTCCTAGCAAAATGAAGACACTGAATTCTTTCCTACGCCTATTTAGTAGAACGGATAATATAACGTCCTAATTTTTCTGCTCTGAAATGACCACCGGCTGCCAGGCTCCATTGCTCTTGAGCATGCAGCGTACACACACACACACGTTGCACACTCGAGATTTGAAGGTAGCCCCAGCACTGCCACGAGATCGTGGCGATATACCTCTATCGGTTCACATACCTCAAGGTGAACTGGGCCACATTCGTGGTTACTCATCTACATAGATGTACCTTCCTATGTAAAACAAAGATGGCCAGGGTGAGCACCTTATACTACCCAAATAAAAAACCTTACCAAATATGTTTAGAGGCTCCACTTTCCAGGCTACGTGTTACCTAGACTTTTTTTCGATGTCGCAAGGGAAATGCATTACACATCCCTCAAGGGATATGGGACTCCCGCCTCGCTATGACCGGATTAGCCACTAAAGCCACTTGCGGATTGCCATCAGCCGTTACGTCGATGGAGTGCCCTGGATCTGTCAAAACATAGGCCACTTCTCCCCAACTGGCCGGTTCACCTCTATAGGGACTGGACTTCCATCAAATTAATAGAGTGCTCCGGCAAGACTAACCCTACCTAACCCAACCTTAGGTGGGGCTAACCTGACATGGTTGAACACAAAGCAGGAGGTAAAAAATTAGTCAGTGGCATATTTAGAGATTTGGCACCCCGAGCCTTGTAGCCCAATAATTTTAAGTAAGGCATTATTTTATCTCGCAGGTGTAAGACAACGCCTGCGTCAGAATAAATATTATTATGTAGTTGCTAGAAGTAATAATTCTGATGACTAACTTCTATTCGTAATGTTAAAGTACACTATATTATATGGAGCTAAAAAATAAAATAGTATTTCCATAGAAAACTTTATTGGAAACATAGAATTAGTTTACGAGAAATTGAACCAGTACAATGTCACGCGATATTATTTATATGTTCCACGTTATTTATAGAATTTCCTTTGAGACAGGAGGAGTAATGTATGATGGTATTTTATAAAACCACCTCTATTACTAGAAAAGGCTTTGTCCATAGTTAATTTTATTTTATTATTACGATAGCTCACATGATTGTTTACATTTTTTTTATTACCTACCTAGTTTTGCAGGGAGCACTATTAGTCCCCTCGTTAATTAAAATATACAACAGCGCCGATACTACAATCGATGTTGCTGTCTGTGTTTATTTTTAAAGCTGAAAAAATTCGGTATTAATTGACAGAACAAATCTGAATATAATAATAATAATATCTATGGATGCTTCACACCACGTCAATCTGTCCCTGTGCTAAGTATCCGAAGAACTTGTGTTACAGGCACCAGACAACGGAATATTTTAATTCTTTTATACTGTACACAAATTTAAGATTTGTATTATATTATACACAAATTTAATACACATCCATGACCCAGGAACATTGAAAACTTTTTGTTTCCTCAGCGAGATTTAAACTCGCAACCTCTCGCTCGAGCACCAATGCGCTCAACCATTGTGCTACGGAGGTCGTCAATTTTGGATTTGCGTATTAGCTTTAATATGTTTATTACCTACTGACAATCCCTCTTATTCAATGGATCTGCTCATTCCGTAAGGGGGCATTTTTGAAGAAGCTTCAAAATCACAATTGTTGCATAATTTATTAATTTTTACCCGACTTCAGTGAATTCAAACGGAAAAGCGATTTTAGCAGTCTAACCCACGGCTTCTGAAAGTCTGATTAAATCGTTGATCAGCTAACGTTTGAGTTAGCAAGCATTCTGAACGATCATTGGTGAACGTTGCGAGTGAGCGAAGTTGTTGCGAGTGAGTGAAGTTGTTGCGAGTGAGCGAAGTTGTTGCGAGTAATGTTTACTGTAGTATTCGTGTATTATAATATATGGCTCGCCAACGTATCATCAACACCTAAGGCACCTAGCCACGTATGTCCATGACATCTATCACATGACTGGTAGCCATATTGACCATACGCTCGTTGAAGTGTCAACTGTCATACTGACACTACATTTACCAATGAGCGTTCAGAATGCCTTGTTACTAAAATGCTAGCTGATCATCAAAACATCTTTTGAACATCCTTTCAGATACCGGGTACAGATATTTCCTCCACCGCAGCAAAGTAGGGCCGAACCTTCTGATACGGTTATATATGAAAGAAATGTAATTAGATTCAAATTTTAACATTCAGGTAAAAGTTTTTCTTATAAAAAATGTGATGTGCTCAAATAATTAATTTTACTCTCTCATAGCGAAGAATACGTTTGCATATTAATTCTGTTAATTATTTGTAAAATGCCGGCCACTTAAAGGCAATTGATAAAATGCCAGATAAATAATTGTCGTATAAATCGTCAGATAATCGCGT
The DNA here is from genome assembly GCA_905187575.2 of Celastrina argiolus. Lineage (NCBI taxonomy): Eukaryota > Metazoa > Arthropoda > Insecta > Lepidoptera > Lycaenidae > Celastrina > Celastrina argiolus. The sequence continues at coordinate 13,622,260 of LR994589.1, forward strand.
GTCTTAAATCAGATAGTAATATTAACTTAAGGCTCTATCCTAGATTGCGTGAGATCCTAGCATAATCATCTATTTATAGTATATTAGGTTGTAGAATGGAAAAAAAGATGAAAATATAAATGAAAATGAATCAAAATAAAAAGTTAAGTACGAACTAAAAAGTAAAACTAAAACTAACAAAGAATAATAAATATAAATTTAAAATACAAAAACATTCAAGTCAACTACCTGATTTTTTTTCTTAATATAGGTATAAAGAATAAATAATACACACTAAGTGCGCTATTTTTGTTAATCTTCAGTGGGCTTAGCACGAACAATTGATAGCAACGTATTAGTTACATAATCAAATGAAAATTCTATTACATTATGATAATATTCATACAAATCTTATACGATAAAGTTACGAATACGTTGTAATCAATTGCTCATGATAAGCTCACTGTTTCTAAAATTTAAATACTTACTAGGTGACCCGTGCCCACTTTTTGAGCATACAAACCGTTTAAACCTTCCCTGGACTTCCACGAATATTTCAAGGCTAAAAATAGCCGAATTGGTTCATCCGTTCTCCGATTTATTATAAGATAGTAAAAGATTAAAATTTACTTACCAAACGATCGTATGTTTGATACCAATTTGCGGAAAAATTCAGTTAGAAAGCTTTATCGCGAGAGCACTAAATCACCAAAATAAAATTTATTAGGTCCAATATAGATAAGGTCGGTAATATTGGCCCATTATTAATAGGAATTTCGATACGATCTGCTTGAATTAGGCATAAGGCGATTTTCTCAGAAATGTACCTATCGCAATATGATATCGAATGGATACATCATCAAGATCATCATAATTGGCATGTATTAACGTCTTTTGCTATCTATTTTAGAAATTGGAACTACTTTTTAAGAGCGTGCATTCAATTTACGACGAAGTTTCAGTTTTTCGGTGTTTTTGACTGCCCCTCACACGCATAAAATAACTAAATTAAATAAAACAATTAGAAATATATGAAGATAAACTCTTTATTTTGGACATCATTTTATAAAATTAAAGTTTTAAGTAGTACATTTGAGTAAATTTAAAGATTTCGGAACGCCGAATCGCAAAAATGCCGATTTTAGCTCACTTTGATAAAGAAAATAACAATTAAATCGTGTTAATATAGTTTAATTTCTATTTTTATAAAAAAGATTATAAAGTCTTTCAATGAAATATTGATAAAAAATTAAAAATATGTGTATTGTTAACTGCATAAAAAATCTTTTAAAAATGACATAATTTACGTTTTTCAGTGCTGTATTTCTACTGGAAAAACTAAATTTCTTCGATGATATTATTTTTATAATTGATAATCATACTATTGTTAAGTTGACACTATTTTTTATTTAATTAAAAAACGATGTTTATCCCATTATTCAATTTTTTAAAAATTACTTGTTTTCAACCAAGCGCACGCGTCATGTAAATCGCGATCTATTTAGTACCCGCTGAGAATTCGTGAGGGGAGGCCGTGTCGCTCTGCGCGGGACCATCAAAGTATAAAGGTTCACCGACCTGGTCCGCTCATGGACTTATAGTGCGACTACGCAGAATTGACGCTTTGACGAGCATTAATATTTTTATGAGAAATGGGGGAAATTTACAGAGATTATATTATGTCGATTACAAAGTTCATAATATTTATATAGAAAAAAAAATATTAAGAGGTTACCACAAAAAAGGTGTGTAATTTGTTCAGAGTTTATTTATAAAATTTAAAATTTATATAATAATCATCATCAGCCCCTGTGTGTCTGTTTCTCATATCGTAGCTCCTAAATGCATCACAGATTTTGATGCGGTTTTCTTAAGCAGAAAGCTGGTGTGGTTTATATATTTAAAAATTATACTAATCATCATCAGCCCCTGTGTGTCAGTCTGTAATATCACAGCCCCTAAATTAATCAAAAGATTTTGATGTCAATTTCTTTTGTTGAGAGCTGATGTGATTTGTATATTTAAAAATTATACTAATCATCATCAGCCCCTGTATGTCTGTCTGTAATATCACAGCCCCTAAATTAATCAAAAAATTTTTATGTCAATTTCTTTAGTTGAAAGCTGATGTGGTTTATATATTGAAAAATAATACTAATCATCATCAGCCCCTGTATGTCTGTTTGTTATATCGCAGTTCCTAAATGATTGACAAATTTTGATGCGGTTTTTTTTAGTTAAAAGATGGTGTGGTTCATATATTATTTAAAAATTATACTAATCATCATCAGCCCCTGAGTGTATGTCTGCTTTAATGTAACTGTCAATTATATCAATATAACTATCAATATACCCGAGTATCTGGGGGCACGGCAGTGCTTCTGTCAACTTGAGCACGGCCGTACCATCAATTTCTCGTAGCAGTTTAGGCCATTTTCAACTCCCTATAACTTTGTTGTGGATTAAAAGAAGCCTTCATTTTTAGTTACTAGGAAAGCATTGTACAAACACAGTATATTTCAAATGTAATTCAATTTGAAACAGAAGTTACATAATTATAACTTGTCAAACTCCTTACTTTTGTCACTGACTCAATCACTCACTGACCGATCATCAAAAGTATTAGGCACTTCTAGCAGACATAGAAGCTTCACATTTGGAATACAAGTAGTGTTTAGTGTATAAATAAGGGAAAAACCTAAAAAAATATTTCTGTAGAATTATCTAGACTAACTGCATAATTAACTTTGTAATGTCATTTAAATGTATAGGATTACAAAACTGTATTTGCCCTTTTGACAAAAACACGCGTTTAGTAAATCTTCTACAAAAAGAACTGAGATCCCATCAAAAACATATCTTGTAAAAATTGCCAAGTCTCGCTACTTAGTTCTTCTACAGTAAAAACTTGTGAGATACATGTTATGCCGGAAAAAATGTACATTACGGTCGGTCGTGTTGGCTGCAAATTTTATGGCGAATAGAGCTATATGTAAAGAGTCACTAACCAAAATTAAAAGTTGCGGCAACTCCTAGTTTTTTAGTTTTTGAAAAAATAAAATTCGTATTTTTGTATGAATATTCGACTACTTTTGACGTAATTTTGACAGTTTTTTTTATATAGCGCCAAAAGCCATTTTTATTCTAGTTCAATCACCTATTTTTCTTAACTAGATAATCGGGCAGAATTACGTCAAAAGTAGTCGAATATTTATACAAAAATACGAATTTTATTTTTTCAATAACTAAAAAACTACGAGTTTCCGCAAGTTTAAATTTTGGTTAATGACTCCTTACATATAGCTCTATTCGCCATAAAAATTGCAACCCAACCGTTGCCAACTCAACCGACCATAATGTACATTTTATCCAAATAATCTTTAATTTTATTTCATTTTCATTCAATAATCAGACGGTTGCAAAATGCTAGTTAGTATAGTGACAACATTTTTGTCACTGAAAAAAGCATGTCCATCCCGACTACCCACTAAAAATTGGTATTTTAGTACATTTTAGTGGGTAGTCGGAAGTGGGTCAGTAAAATATTTAGGGACAAACATTTCTGGACATCAAAGATGAAAAATAAATAACTTGGTATATTTTTATTAAAATTAGGTTGTTGAATTTTTTATTCTCATTACTTACTTATCCTAAATTATAAATGTGAAAGTTTGTTTGTTTGTTCGTGTGTTTGTTTGTTACTTTCTTCACGTCTCATCTACTGACCAACCACCATGAAACTCTTTTCACACAATCATCGCGAAAGTTATTCCCGACGGTTAGACAGTAACGCGGACTGAGCCGCGGGCGATTACTAGCATGTCGAGTATGTATAATTTGTATTTTATAACTTAAATACCATTTAATTTTATAGAAGTATTGAAATGGTAGGTAATATTAAAATTCATTAGGATCAAACTACCAATATTACTCGCGCGCGCTACGTACGCTCGACCTAGCGTTAACCCACACATGCGTGTTGTTATGCGTCTGTGTGAGTCGATATCGTCTCTCGCGGCGATTTCGACTTGATGAAATTTGATTGCGCGCTCTTAATACCCCAAATGTGGTACTTACCAGTTACCACACTTGCTCACCAAGTGTGGTAACTGGTAACTTTACTTTTATTTGACGACCTCCGTAGCGCAGTGGTTGAGCGCGTAGGTGCTCAAACGAGAGGTTTTTCAAATGTTCCTGGGTCATCGTGTTTTTACCAACAAATATTAAAATAAGAGACAAGGACAGCCATTTAATATTTTACTTCAAAATTTCCGAATGTGTACTATTATAACGCACATTAAAGTAATTAATCAAAAAATATATCAACGCATTGCTATCTGTACGAGCTGTTTGACGCTACTAAATGACCGCGCTACATTGAATTAAATAAGCAGATTCAATCAGATGACTGTGACATAGGTATATACTCACCACGCTTGGCAGGCGGGTTGGCCAGCGCAGTGTTATATAATAACAATGTCAACATTAACACTGTTGCTAATTTCCGGATATATAAGTATATTTCCGCTGTCACCATTTTCTCCCACTAATTTGATTGCCATGGCCAGCTTGTTGAGCCAGCCTTTTTTGCCCAGTTACTGCATATCTACGTATTAAATAATTACCTAAATTACAACTACTATCAGATCTATACAATCCATAGATTATAAGATATACAATACGAGTACGTATCCATATATTTCTAAGGGTAACCGACTCGACAGCAATCCTTCAAGTTAATGTAAATTCCTCAATAGTAACATGCTTAATCGTGACTGCATTACAATGAAAAAGCTTGTGACCCTAGCCGTGAAATAGACAAAAGCATATGTAGTCACTCGATGTCTACCCGTCTTGCCAGACTCTTCAGTAAGGCATGTTTATTGTCTGAAAACAAAGAGGACGGTTCAAGGCTTAGTGACAGCGTCTAGAAGGCAACGATAAGATGCATTGATGTGCTGTAACAACTAGATGTTGTGGAGAAATTTATTAAATTAATTATGACTTTTAAAATTAAATACAAACTGCGTTTGGAGATCCATACAGCTTACGAATTTCAAAAATTTCAATGATGTCACAAGTTTTTTTTATCAATTTGCATCACATTTAATAGAGTATTAAAGTATGTGTCTCAGGAAAGCTAGTCTTTCGTATACCCGTTCCTGGGACATAAAGTTTCTCTATGTCAAAAGTCATTAAAATCTGTACAGCGGTTAAAACGTGAAGAGGTTATAGATAATAAATATAACCTTACAACATATTTAACTAGTGAAGTTTTCAAAAATATATTTTTATATGTATGATGTTGTAGCGATTTGAGACCCATACCACTTGATGCAGAAAAAAAATCAGAATCTAACTGTATATTCAGTCTACTAACGCCACTTTTGTCATTTACAGCAAATACGTTTTCTTATGTAGATGTATATAAATAGGTAGGTATTTTGTATAATAAAATAAATGCAAAATAAATTAAATAACAAACATTTATTTTATTCTGCGTCTTATGTAAACCTTACAATACTCTTAACATACATAATTTTAAATTTTAAAACTGACACTTACAGTATATAACTGTTTGCGACGCGGAGCGCGATGTATTCGGGGGTCGTCCTCTAAACCTAAATACCCACATCTAAATCTACTTATTTATCTAAACTTATAATTGGTATAGATAGATATGCTGAAATATCTATTTTTCTCCATCGCTGATAGCGATACAACGGCATGCCAATTATCAAGCTAACGTTGTACAGGCACGCCAGCGAATTCGTGTCTAGGAACCGCCCCGGCTTATGTATGTTTATGAGTGCGACTTATCTATGCACTTCCTCCTGCACGTTTTGTTTGATCATATTTATCGTGTTTCGCTCCCGGTCGCATTACTTAGAGCATCTCATTAGGATCCAGTACGTTCTAATCTTAACTGATCTTGTTAGTTGTATCTGTTATCTGCAATGCTGATGTGTTGATAGCTTCTCTAGCTGTTTCTTCTATGTTAATAGATACTTGAAGGCATTGTCTTACTTCACTATTATTTGGGCAAGGGGTTCAGCTAAATGTAAGCAGAATTAGGCAGTACAACGTACTTAGTACTTATAATTTTTTTATCTTTAAAGTTTGTCTTGTTTCAATTTAGTATACTTTCTGTGTCGGTATTCCAAAAGATCCAGTTCAACATCCTTTAATAATTGTAGGTACCTTTTAACATGATAATTTTTACAACCGTTTCCACGTTTAATAGATCATAAGAATTTCAACCCTAAATGAGTCACTAAGTGAAAGCAAACATCCTCTATGTTTTACCACTCGCCTGTAATAAAACATAAAAATTATAATAGACTTAACTCTAAAAATTTTATTACTATAGATAAGGCCATCATGTGCTCTTTACAGCGTATTATAAATACTTTTGAAATAGTACTACATGAATTTGAAACATACAACTTATAGTTCGTCTTCCACATAAACTTTAATGTAACCTAATTCTCTAATGTATCTTCTTCGTTCCACTTTTTGAAGTTAAACTAGATTAAAAGCTCCGAAATAAATCTGATATACGTTATCAGAATATTTCATTCCAAAGGCTACACCTGACAGAGATAGCCAAACAATCAAATAAAACGTCAAAGATCCCAAATTAGGTTACACTCTGCAACCCTTAATCTATCAAAGTGCCGCACTATCTTCTTTTAACAAATCCAAGTCACCGTATCGTCTTTTGTTTTTTACCGTACGCGTTACAAGCTACAAATTGAAATGATAAGAGATTCAAGAAGCGAAACACTCAGAAAACGTACATTTATGGGATCACAAATTGAGGCTTTTAATGTCTTTATAAGTGCCGTCTGGACCCTGCGTTAATGAAATAGTACGGTTTATTGATCTACCTGTAGTGACACGAATCCGACCACGTCTAACCCAGCATTATGTTTTTTCTTTAAAATTATTCTCTGTCCTTCTCCAACGTGTTGTTTTTGATCGAGTGAAATGGGATGGGAGATGCATTAGGTCGTTTCATTTGGAAAGGCGACCCCCGTCATTTGATAAGCCGTTGATGTATTTTTTAGCGTTAATCCATTAGACTGTCATCTTATTTTTTTCACTATTACCATCATCTGCGTGTGGTTTGAGATTGTTTCGAAAATTCTTTAGCTCTTATATTACAATAGTATTGTCATCATAATATAAGTTACGTCATGTAATAAATATTTCTCAAACTACACAAATGTCACAGCGTATTGCGTATTATAAAATTACTATATTACGAATTGAATTTGGAGTTTTAAAACACTTTATTTGGGAAATTAATATTTAGATTTTTTTTTAATGTCACCCATATGCGTTTTTATTACTTATCTCTTGTAAATATCAAACAACATGGACTAAAACAATGAAAATCATCAGCTTTTCGTTTCCATGCAGTCAGACAGTATTTCCATAATTTTATCACAGTTTATTTCGGGATCAACAAGCTGTCACCACCCGCATTCCAGACAATTGATACAATCATCGCCAATGAGATTTTGGGGTGTGTAAAACAGGATAATTGCATTGGCCGCCGACCAAATTATTATTATAGTCACTATTCAATGATAATTTTATTTTGGACCTGCGGGCCTAGGTACTTAGTAATAACTTAATTTATCCTATTACGTTAGAATTGGTTCGTTAAGAACATTTGGGGTGAATAGCTGTTTAGGCAATTAAACGAAAGTACGTAACTTGTTCGCTTAGACTTCAGGAGCCTTACCACGAGGTCTTATTTTGAGCAATTAAAAATATATTTTCGATTATAATGAACAGAAAATTACAAGATTTTTGTGTCTTAGGTTTTTGTCAGGTCTAACAGTATAATTCAAGAAGTAAGAAAATCTGATTACAAAATCAGTAATAAACTCGCTATAGAAAAGTACGATTACTCGGCACAGTTTGGTTATTATATAGTTCAGGTGGTTTAGTGTGAAGGTCTTACTGTATGATATTTACTGTGACTAAACTGTGCTGTTTTACCATTGTCGTCTGAAGCATTAGTTACTCTTCTGTTTGTGTTGTTGTGTCCGTAACTACATCCTTATCTGTAACTCATTGATCAGACAGAATTAAAAGCCCCTGTTTCTAATAAAACCATAATCCGCCTTCAAGCTGAAGTTTCACACATGGCTCATGACGCGCCTCGTGGACGCCAAATTATTCTGGTGCCTTAAACAATAGTCCAATAAAAAGGCGTTCTATTTAGCAATTCTTTTGTAGAAAAGGAAGTATTTATTTAAGCCCAGAAAAGGTTTTAGTCTAATCTGTTTTTACCTGTGGGTAATTATTGCTGATTAGTATATTAGACTCAGCTGTGTGTGGTCCAAGATTATCCTGTCTAGTGTCTGGAATGTTGTTATCTGGATTAATATTGTTTCAAAAGCTACCTTCAATAATAGTTGGCAAGTGTTGAAAATGTGTAACCAATATATTAGTAACATCAAAGAAGTAACTTTTAAAAGTTTAATATTCGAAGAATAAGAGGACGACCCAAGAAAAGGTGGCACTACTTTATAACGTAGCGAAGGAACGAGAAAGAAAGTGGAGAGAGGTATATTACGGGTTGCTAAAAATAATATAAGGTATAAGGAAACTCTAACATCTCATCTAATTATAAGTGATTTTTGAACGTATTTCCATATTACACTTTATACCGAGTTATATGAACGCATTAAAAATCCAACGCATATGCCGCATGCGTGGGTCTCAATAACGTTTGGCCCGCGGGTGTGCGCTGCACCTTGCGCGTACGCAGCGCTTATTACGTCTCGTCGCGTTCACATTGCGACCACTTCTTTTTTTTTGCTGCCAGTGCCACGTAAAAGTATAGCTCCTTTATTTATTTTTTAATTTTAAGGCTATAATATTAATTTGATTCAATCAGAAAAAATATCACATGATGTACTTACTACTGTTTTTAGGCACAATAAAAATTATGACAAACATAACTAATAAAATTATTATCGCTTCAGAGTCCTTTGACCTCACATTAAGCCGATCAACTTGTAGAATGTATATATTTCTTAAAAACTGTTTTTAAATCAGCTGAAAGTGAGGTCAAGTCTCAGTGGTGACTAATTATACTCGTTGTTTTTCAATATTTTCTCTCAAACGTATATACAAAGTAAGCATTATTTTTAACCACACCAAAAATGTTTCAAAACAGTACTCTATATTTCTAGCTCTATTTTCTTTGAATTTAATAAACTAGAGTTGTATTTTCTGATTAGGAAATATGTTAATTCGGGTTTTGCGCAGGCAATATGACCTACTAAGTGATTGGGTTCTGGAGCTCGTGTTTTGAATTTGAACAAAATATCCGACCCAATGTTTACAAATTGCGTGAAAACTTTTGTTCTAGCAAATACTTGTATACATGTGTTGAATATGTATTGTCTACAGGTGTAATATTGTAGTAGAAAAGGTGTTGTCATAAACTTTATTATGTAGAGGTACGTAAATACTATGTGTGTTTCAAGAATTTTTGTAATACATTTTTCTGAGATAGGTTATGATCGTTATAGGTAGGTATAATACTATAGGTATGTCGATGCTTTCAAAATACGTCAATCTGGCCCCGTGCTAAGTTATATCAGGATTCGCGACCTCTGATTTGAGCACTTAAATGCTAAACCTAAGATAAGGACGTGGTACAGGAACAATAATAATATTTATCAAATATGGTGTTGAATCTAATCTAAGTTGATTTTACAATTGTTATGAATAAACGCCGAGCTCATTTTAATTCATTATAAGCAAAAAATTATGAGTTCAAATTATAACCTCCTTTTTTGTCGTTTGAATATTATAGACCCTTATATTCTTCAGCCTTAACCCTTAGACACTTTATTAGTTCAATCGTTATTCTAATTGAACCCCTAATTTTAATAAGTAAAAACTTGGGAAATGTTTCTAAAATATAACCACTTGGGATGCAAAATATTACCAAAATGAACGCCTTTCCTCACAATATGGCGCGGAAAATTTCCATCTTTTATGAAATATTACAGATTACGTAAACGGCCATTCCAAGAAATCCGATTTTAATTAAAAATGAGAAAATCGTAATTAATAAATTGTGTCTCGACGGGACGAGATGAACAAATTATTTGAGACTTTTAAAATAAATTGTATAACTCGGTTTCTTGGGATTATCTTAGTTTAAATTGTCATCTCTTTAGGGTTCCCGGTTCCGTACCTAAAGGGTAGAAACAGAACTTTATTACTAAAAATATGCTGTACTCTCCTCTTTCTGTATGTCTGTCACCAGCCTGTATCTCATGATAGTTAAAATTTTAATTAATGTTTCTGTTGTCGCTGATATAAAAACAGAATAGAATAGATTTTTTTTTATTTTTTATTTATTAAACATAATATGTTAACTTTACATTTACACGCCCCGCAAAACTGCTTGCGCAGTTTGACTGCAGGTTATAGTCCTTTATGTTACAAAATTTACAACAATATGGTATTAGTGAACAGTAACATAGGTATCTATTATTCTATAGCGAATCCAACAAATACTTTTTAGGTAGACTTTTAAATTTGCATAAATTTGGTTCCAATCCAATTTAATCTGGTAAACTGGTAAGATATTCAAGAAGGGGCACACAACACGCGTAATTTGTTGTCGTCTTTTCTTGATTTTTTTTTTTATATATTTAACTCTGTTAGAATAGTACAGAACTCTTTATACGCGATCCAACTTACAATTGGTAATTTTTTATAATAAGCTAAATAGTTAAATTTTTCTGCTGCATGGTAGGTTGTAGAGTAGAACAGAAGCCCAATATACCTACCCTAAATCTCGTATTTGAACTTTCAATTTACTTTAATTCGAGCGCCTCCGTAGTCTAGTGGTTCAGAGCTTCGCTCTCGATCCGGAGGTCGTGGGTTCGATTCCCATGTTGGAACAACAAAAAATGTTGTTTTCAAGTTTGGTTAAGACAATGCAGGCTGATCTGATTGTCTAACAAAAAAGATGATCCATGCGTCGGATGGGCATGTAAAAATTCGGTCCTACGCCTGTTCTCTCTCCAGTCGTGTCGGTTTACCGTCCCACTGGGTTACGAGAATAAAAGGAAGAGAGAGTGTCTTTGTGCATTGCGCACACACTTGGGCACTATAAAATAACTCCTGCGTAGCTGGCCTGGTTACAATGAAATCGGCTAGCGACGTCGAAATCGGTGAGGTTATTATTATTATTTAATTTAATTATGATAATATGATTTTGAAGTTTCTCGCTCTTGATGTAGGTTTGACATTTATGAGAATACTATCGCTGAAGAATACTGTGCTTTTTGAACATAGCTTATGGTATATTTAATTAGCAGTATTTATTTATTTTAATTTAATTTATTTATTCAATAGATACACCAACATGTTATTGCTAATTACATTAATAACTTAATCTACTTCTGTTTACTCAGTTCTAGCACAATAGCTAATTACAAGTGTACACAGCTTTTAAAGATAGATCTCCTTAAAAATTTACAAAATATTTAGTATCTACTCGGTACATGTATTAGCTGATAATGTATGGTTTGGCGAAGCTTTATATTATAAAGTATTATGATCCGGAATCCGTAATTCTAGAGGAAATTCTGAGCATTGAAAGTAGAACTATCGGCTTAAGTATATATTTTATATATTATTATATTAATATGTAAAATATATAAGCCGATAGTTGTATATTTTTTATATTATAATATTAATGAGTGATAATATTACATTCTGAAGATCACACAAATGTCTAGTTGTCAAATTTGACATTGACAGTTGACATAATAGATGGAATTAACCCTCTAACTTAACACTATTAAATCGTACACGTACAAACGCAGTGGCCACTCAAAATATTAAATCACTTAAGAGCGCGCAATCAAATTTCATCAAGTCGAAATCGCCGCGAGAGACGATATCGACTCACACAGACGCATAACAACACGCATGTGTGGGTTAACGCTAGGTCGAGCGTACGTAGCGCGCGCGAGTAATATTGGTAGTTTGATCCTAATGAATTTTAATATTACCTACCATTTCAATACTTCTATAAAATTAAATGGTATTTAAGTTATAAAATACAAATTATACATACTCGACATGCTAGTAATCGCCCGCGGCTCAGTCCGCGTTACTGTCTAACCGTCGGGAATAACTTTCGCGATGATTGTGTGAAAAGAGTTTCATGGTGGTTGGTCAGTAGATGAGACGTGAAGAAAGTAACAAACAAACACACGAACAAACAAACAAACTTTCACATTTATAATTTAGGATAAGTAAGTAATGAGAATAAAAAATTCAACAACCTAATTTTAATAAAAATATACCAAGTTATTTATTTTTCATCTTTGATGTCCAGAAATGTTTGTCCCTAAATATTTTACTGACCCACTTCCGACTACCCACTAAAATGTACTAAAATACCAATTTTTAGTGGGTAGTCGGGATGGACATGCTTTTTTCAGTGACAAAAATGTTGTCACTATACTAACTAGCATTTTGCAACCGTCTGATTATTGAATGAAAATGAAATAAAATTAAAGATTATTTGGATAAAATGTACATTATGGTCGGTTGAGTTGGCGGCTGCAATTTTTATGGCGAATAGAGCTATATGTAAGGAGTCATTAACTAAAATTTAAACTTGCGGAAACTCGTAGTTTTTTAGTTATTGAAAAAATAAAATTCGTATTTTTGTATGAATATTCGACTACTTTTGACGTAATTCTGCCCGATTATCTAGTTAAGAAAAATAGGTGATTGAACTAGAATAAAAATGGCTTTTGGCGCTATATAAAAAAAACTGTCAAAATTACGTCAAAAGTAGTCGAATATTCATACAAAAATACGAATTTTATTTTTTCAAAAACTAAAAAACTAGGAGTTGCCGCAACTTTTAATTTTGGTTAGTGACTCCTTACATATAGCTCTATTCGCCATAAAATTTGCAGCCGCCAACACGACCGACCGTAATGTACATTTTTTCCGGCATAACATGTATCTCACAAGTTTTTACTGTAGAAGAACTAAGTAGCGAGACTTGGCAATTTTTACAAGATATGTTTTTGATGGGATCTCAGTTCTTTTTGTAGAAGATTTACTAAACGCGTGTTTTTGTCAAAAGGGCAAATACAGCTTTGTAATCCTATACATTTAAATGACATTACAAAGTTAATTATGCAGTTAGTCTAGATAATTCTACAGAAATATTTTTTTAGGTTTTTCCCTTATTTATACACTAAACACTACTTGTATTCCAAATGTGAAGCTTCTATGTCTGCTAGAAGTGCCTAATACTTTTGATGATCGGTCAGTGAGTGATTGAGTCAGTGACAAAAGTAAGGAGTTTGACAAGTTATAATTATGTAACTTCTGTTTCAAATTGAATTTCATTTGAAATATACTGTGTTTGTACAATGCTTTCCTAGTAACTAAAAATGAAGGCTTCTTTTAATCCACAACAAAGTTATAGGGAGTTGAAAATGGCCTAAACTGCTACGAGAAATTGATGGTACGGCCGTGCTCAAGTTGACAGAAGCACTGCCGTGCCCCCAGATACTCGGTTATATTGATGACAGTTACATTAAAGCAGACATACACTCAGGGGCTGATGATGATTAGTATAATTTTTAAATAATATATGAACCACACCATCTTTTAACTAAAAAAAACCGCATCAAAATTTGTCAATCATTTAGGAACTGCGATATAACAAACAGACATACAGGGGCTGATGATGATTAGTATTATTTTTCAATATATAAACCACATCAGCTTTCAACTAAAGAAATTGACATAAAATTTTTTTGATTAATTTAGGGGCTGTGATATTACAGACAGACATACAGGGGCTGATGATGATTAGTATAATTTTTATATATACAAATCACATCAGCTCTCAACAAAAGAAATTGACATCAAAATCTTTTGATTAATTTAGGGGCTGTGATATTACAGACTGACACACAGGGGCTGATGATGATTAGTATAATTTTTAAATATATAAACCACACCAGCTTTCTGCTTAAGAAAACCGCATCAAAATCTGTGATGCATTTAGGAGCTACGATATGAGAAACAGACACACAGGGGCTGATGATGATTATTATATAAATTTTAAATTTTATAAATAAACTCTGAACAAATTACACACCTTTTTTGTGGTAACCTCTTAATATTTTTTTTTCTATACAATTATTATGAACTTTGTAATCGACATAATATAATCTCTGTAAATTTCCCCCATTTCTCATAAAAATATTAATGCTCGTCAAAGCGTCAATTCTGCGTAGTCGCACTATAAGTCCATGAGCGGACCAGGTCGGTGAACCTTTATACTTTGATGGTCCCGCGCAGAGCGACACGGCCTCCCCTCACGAATTCTCAGCGGGTACTAAATAGATCGCGATTTACATGACGCGTGCGCTTGGTTGAAAACAAGTAATTTTTAAAAAATTGAATAATGGGATAAACATCGTTTTTTAATTAAATAAAAAATAGTGTCAACTTACCAATAGTATGATTATCAATTATAAAAATAATATCATCGAAGAAATTTAGTTTTTCCAGTAGAAATACAGCACTGAAAAACGTAAATTATGTCATTTTTAAAAGATTTTTTATGCAGTTAACAATACATATATTTTTAATTTTTTATCAATATTTCATTGAAGGACTTTATAATCTTTTTTATAAAAATAGAAATTAAACTATATTAACACGATTTAATTGTTATTTTCTTTATCAAAGTGAGCTAAAATCGGCATTTTTGCGATTCGGCGTTCCGAAATCTTTAAATTTACTCAAATGTACTACTTAAAACTTTAATTTTATAAAATGATGTCCAAAATAAAGAGTTTATCTTCATATATTTCTAATTGTTTTATTTAATTTAGTTATTTTATGCGTGTGAGGGGCAGTCAAAAACACCGAAAAACTGAAACTTCGTCGTAAATTGAATGCACGCTCTTAATACTTAGAAATGACAAAGCGACTCTTAAATGCTCGTAATTAATAAGGTCAAATTATTCCAATACATAATTACTTGTTGACATAATAAAATCGCGTAGATAATATTTGGCCATTAATTTTAATTGACTGAAAACATCTCAATTTTCGAACGCCCCCGGCCTTTATTTTATTGGTTCCACTGCGGGTCTAAAATTTAAGGGTATGCACAGAATTATAATATGAAAAACACTATATTATGATATACTTAATGTCAAATTTCCTATTTAAAAAAATACTATATTGTAACAAATATTTTGCAATATCCTATAGTAATGTTTGCATATATAAGCTACCAAATCAAATCATATCAAACTTAACAAGCTATTTTCGGAAAGTCAACAAAAAGGCTACCAACGGTTCAACCCTAGACCGCCTAGAAGAACCGGCGTAAGAAACTCGGACGGGGCCATCTTTTAACAAAAAGATGGAAAATCGTTCTTTTAAGAAAGTGTATACAGAATATGTTTACATAGTAATAACTTAATCTATATATTACTACAAAAGTCAGAGTACATAAAGTACCTACATTACCGTGAAACATGCATGGCGTGGGCATTGCATAGCCTTGTTCGAATTAATTAAAAAAGAAAAAAAATTTTTTTTCTTTTGTCTTAATATGTGCGAGTTAGTGTTTTGTTAACCTTTGGCTGTGTTATGTCGTCCCTTTATGTGTTTAATAAAGATTTTTTTTAAACAATGCGAGTGCTTCAAACTAATTTGAACATTGGAGAACTTATATCCGATTTTTTTTGCAAAACGGACTATAATAGACTTCATTGAAAGGTAAGGTTGCAGAAATAAACATAATATTATTGTTTGATTAGTTTACCGTTTCATATTCTATCTTTAATTATCTTATCACGAAAGTAAATTAGCAAGCTGCGGGAATTAGAATAAAGGGCAGTGTGTGCCCTTCCTAAAGGAATTTATTGGATGTCATCGGCGAGCTGTGATTTAAGGGCCGCTACGGGCTGACCCTTTATTTAGATTATCCAATCTAATGTACAGCATCCCTTTCAGCTGGGTCCAACAGATGATTTGTATTTTTGTAAATAAGATAAGAGGTAATCATCACTATGAGCACTATGAGAGAAGTGACACTGTTGTCCTATAGATCACATTTTGCAGATTGGTCGCATTTTGCGATACAGGCTGTGTGTCAACTTCGAAGACAAACCTGATGAAGGCGTATTATAACGTTACATAATATGAGAATATCGGTCAGATATCTTCCTTTGGGGCCTTTACCTTTTTATTTATTTGATTTCGCAGGGGAATTCTGACCTCAAGGCTCTTATGGATTATGCAATCTGTAGGTGATTTTAGTGGGTACTTCGCTGCGAGATAGTAAAAGCTGCCGGAGCATCCGTCTATCCACCATGAACGAGACTAATGCCTAGGCCCGTGGGCAGGTAGCTGGCAGGCTCCAAGGTACCGCAAAAGATAATGGCTGGTTGCGACAAAGGCCTGGGGAGCAGCGGAAGAATACATAGCGATGTTTGTGTCTCTTCATTGTCGTTGTGTCTTCTAAGCGACGGCCACTCGACGACCTCCGTAGCGCAGTGGTTCAGCGCGTTGGTGTTCGACCGAGAGGTTGCGGGTTCGAATTCCGCCGAGGCAACAAAAAGTTTCAATGTTCCTGTGTCATGGATGTGTATTAAATTTGTGTATTAATATAATAAAAATATTAAATAATATGTGTACAGTATAAAAGTACTCGTATCCCGGGGATACAGTATAAAAGTACTCGTATCCCGGGGAAATGCATATGTGTACAGTCCCGGGGAAATGCATATGAATAATATGTGTACAGTATATAAGTACTCGTATCCCGGGGATACAGTATAAAAGTACTCGTATCCCGGGGAAATGCATATGTGTACAGTCCCGGGGAAATGCATATGAATAATATGTGTACAGTATAAAAGTACTCGTATCCCGGGGATACAGTATAAAAGTACTCGTATCCCGAGGAAATGCATTACGGATCCCCCCGGGGATCCGTAATGCATTTCCCTTGCAACATAAAAAAAGATATTCCAAAGTCATTCCTCTGGACTAGGCTGACTAGTGACTATGTTGTGAGAATGCCGTATGTGCTGGGCAACCATGCGACATTTAAAAACGCCTGTACCAGGCACTACAATATTTAAAGAGTGGTTACTTCGCTCGGAGAATAATGTACCTAATACTGTATGAATAATCAAATAACGGATACAAAAGGGTTACTTATATTTTATATAGAATCGATAAATCGACGGGTCCCAAGAACAAAATCGTATATTATGCAAAATTATGGTTCTACAGTATGATAAGTGCGTATATGTCATACATGTTTGTTTGCGGGTATCTAATTCAAATAATATATTGTTTGATTGATTATTTCAATAAGTAAATGAAAATTAAATAAAAAAATATAATGCCTATAGTTTTTTGTACGTAGAATACAAATACGCAATAAAATACATTTTGTCTTATTTTTCCATACGATTTTGTTCTTGGGATCCGTCGAAATTATCTACTCTAAACGCGCAGTTACTTACCAATTCAAAAACGTTTTGTTATCGTTCCAATATAAAAAAAAAAAGGTTATAGTACTTTTTTACAACACGAACTTTATTACTGAAAAGGAAGGTCTAGAAATATCCGCATCAGAAATGTATGAGAAAGTACTTTAAAAGTTTCACGAAAGATGTGACCATAGATACAAGGGAAATAGACATGACAATTGTATATTGATCTCATCGTAATGTTGTTGTTTTAATTCCAGAGTAATGAAAAAAATAAAATAAAAAGTTTATTTTCTGACAAATATCACAAACTTACAAAGTGGGGATCTCCGTGTAACTTAACACTTGTGTATGGATAATCCCGCTCTTTCTATGATAGTATTGTATTATCTTATTAAAATAAACAGAATGTTGTATTAAAGTCACAAGATAAGTTGCAACTTGCTTTAAAAAATACTTAATCGAAATAGATTGTGTAAGCTAAGAGTATAAAAAAGACACCGTCAAATTTCAAGCAAAAAAACTTGATCAAAATCCGTTTGGGACCTACGATACCATAGACAGACAGGCAAACACCCACCCAGGGACACGACCTATCTATATCACACCTCTGTACATTTTTTTTTCGAGTGTTAAAATACTATATAATATTTTACTTGATTTACTAAGGAGTCATTAAAAAAAAGTTTGGTGATTTCTACACAACGATGCTGATTTTCCCCTAATATTTTTGTTGTTTTGTTTATGACGTATCTCGTATGTCGTATGACGTGTATAAATACCTTATCTTCTTCTTCTTTAAAATGGCATCCCATAAGGAAATACCTTATCTAAACCTTTTAAAAGTCTATGGAGATTTCTCAAGGCCTTAACTCGTGATATATTTTACTTTTTTGCATCCTCTTTTATGCTTTAACAGTAGACACCAGAGGACATTTTGCTGTGCTATCCAATAAATTGTATTCTTGTTTTTCTTATATAAACACAAAAAGGATAGTATTATGGAGATGGTGGAACAGTTTTATTTTAGAAAGCTCTGTAGGGACAAGTTTGGAAGAGGGTTGGGTCTTATGGAAGCAATGAGAATTCTCTAATGGAGCCGGCCTTACTATTAGATTTGATCGTCATTCAATTATTATTTTGAATGTTTTTAATTGATGTTATTATAACCCCTTGGAAAACAAAATATAATGTTAAACTAAAATTATTTAAGTATCATTAAAAATAATGAAGGATAAATGAAACTATTAAATAGAAAATGCGAACGAGAAGGGAACACTCGATTGTGACGTCACGTTGTTAACCCTACATAGACATTACACCTGCGCACAAATATCGTTTTGCGAAAAAGAGATAAATATTGAGTGCCTTACAACTTAAATGTTTTAAGCCACTAATAGTCCAAAAGTACATAAATTTTATATTAATTTAATAACACAATTGAAGTGTAAGCATATGACCTATATGTCTAACCTAATATAATAATTTGGGTTATGTCATTCAAAACAGCTAAGCCTTTATCCAAGTTGCTATCGCTGATTACGAAGACAAAGTTCGAAAATAAACAAGCATGGTGTAATATAACGTTCGCTCATTTAGCGAACGTAATGGTGGCCGACTTCATTGAAACCAGTCATACGCAGGAGTTATTTTATAGTGCCCAGGTGTGTGCGCAATACACTGTATCTGAGCCCACAAGAACACTGTATCTTTTTTATCCTTGTATACCAGAGGGATAGAATACACACTAACTGGGCCCCGATTCTCGTGCCTGGTAATTCTTTTCGAATGTTAGTCTATCCCGGTCGCACGCGCGTTATATCATGCGTGCTCGAGCGGGACAAATTGAGATTCGAAACCAAGTTCGAGTAGCGAGAATCGAGGACCTGATGTTCGAAACAAAGTTCGTGACGAATCAGGTACAGAGTCCTGCCTCTCCCAACTCGATCTTCAATTCGATTCTCCGTCTGTCCGCTCACACGCGAGTTAAATCATGGATTCACGAGCGGAACAGACTGACATTCGAAAAGAGACAGACTGACATTCGAAAAGAGATAGACTGACATTCTGAAAAGAGGTTGGAGGTGTCGGTCCACTTCTTTACATGCCCATCTGATTATATTATTATAATTGTTAAAATTCCAACAAACTTCATTACATGTTATTAATAATTTTATATATTTTTTTATTTTAAGTCCATAAAAGACAAAAGCAACAGATATTTTTTCTCCGCCGGAACTATTGAATCCGTTCGCAATCGTTTAAAATGACAAATGTCGGCGGCAGATATTTATAGCCGCGTTCTCGGTAACTGCGATTGGTGTAACGAAAGATTAATCTCTGTTTAACAAATTGTTAGTATTGACCAAGAATTTGTCTTTGATGTGACTAAAATGATACTCATAACGAGAATTAGGTCGCTTTGTTCTATTACTTGAATTCATACATCATTCGACTTATTCGTTTTTAAACGTATCATAATAGATTTATGGCAGATCTACAGGACTAAGTTTTAAGCAGAAGCTATAATATTTCTATCCGGAATTTCTCCGTCTGGAAAAAGTTTGGGCATTTACACAGGATGATTCACGGTTCCTAAACGAAGCCGAATAAAGTGTGAAGAGAAGGATGCGTAGAGCATTTTTATATAAATATAACATAACGCGACAAATCGCGATTAAAGATATCCTTAAAAGTCACAAAACAGGTGAGTTTCAATCCTGGTAAGATTTTAGGTCAACGACTAGTGCGTTCGTCTGTATAGACTACCTTCGAGCCCTAGCATAATAAGATTCACTCCTTTTTCAAGTGGAAAAAAAATTAAACAATTTTTTTAAATAATATATATTCCTTCGAGCCCTAGCATAGTAAGATTCACTCCTTGTAGTCATTTTAGATCTTTGAATTCTTTTTGTGGAAAAAAAATCAAACAAAAAAATATATATATTAATACTCTACGCATCATTCTCTTCGCTAAACAGATCTCTAGGTTTATTAACCAATAGTTCTGTTTTGAACTCTACCGTATTTTTATTTCTATAATTTATTTCCTTTCAACCCTTTCATATTCAAATTCATTGAAAGTCGAATACACACATGTCGAGTCAATATCAAATTTATCAATTCGACGAGCTCTGATTTTATCTAATTAATTCCGGATCATTCAATCCCAGCCTAACCACTTGCGCCAGTTCGGGTTTATTATTTAACTCAGATTGGCCTGGCAGAAGCTTAGATCACATTGGATCGAATCGGGTGCCGATATACGAGGTAATACAGGTATTACCTCATAATCAACCATCTTTCCCGTGGATGTCATAAAAGAAGGACATGACGCGCTGACATTGTTATTATATGAAAACTGCGCTATAGCCAAACAGCCTGCTAAAGTATAGCCAACTTCTACCCATAAAATACTTTGCTTATATGTTTAATAACGCCTTCGTGGTCAAGTGGTTCAGAGCTTCGATCTCGACCTGGATTCGATTCCCGCGTTCGAACAAATATTGTTTTCAAGTTTGGTTAGGACAATGCAGGCTGATCACCTGATTGTCTGACAAGAAAGATGATCCATGCGTCGGATGGGCATGTAAAAAGTCGGTCCTGCGCCTGTTCTCTCGCCAGTCGTGTCGGTTTGCCGTCCCACTGGGTTATGAGAGTAAAAATAAGAGAGATTGTCTTTGTGTATTGCGCACACACTTGGGCACTATAAAATAACTCCTGCATAGCTGGCCTGGTTTTATTGAAATCGGCCACCGACACCGAAATCGGTAAGGGGAGCTATTATTATTGTTTAATAATGGATGTAATAGCTGAAATGATGATGATGAATCGGAACGGAGTATAGATAGGAGTAAGGATTTAACATGTTTGACACCAAATATTTTAGGCTTACAATAAATTCTGAAATAGTTAATAAAGTTTTGATTTGTAACAGGTAACCGTAATGCCCTCAATAAATATAAAAGTTATAGCCTTCAGGAGCCCGGTGAGGCCGCAAGCGGATTACCGACATTACTCATGCCCGCCCCAGGGCAAGGACTTTAGTTATTAATTTACTATTAAAAAGAGCACATCTTTTTTTCTATATTGCGTTGTTCTACGACGTTCTTGATTGGCCGATTCCTTTCGTTTGCATCCCAAAAACATTTGAATATGTTTCTCAAGGTCAGAATTATCTATTTATCATTCGAAATCCGTTCAGTGGTTTAAAGATGATAATACGATGAAAAGACGACCTCCGTAGCGCAGTGGTGGAGCGCGTTGGGTGCTCGAACGAGAGGTCGTGGGTTCGAATCCCGCCGAGGGAACAAAAAGTTTTCAATGTTCCTGGGTCATGGATGTGTATTAAATTTGTGTATAATATAATAAAAATCTTAAATATGTGTATAGTATAAAAGTATTAAATATATTTCCGTTGTCTGGTACCTGTAACACAAGTTCTTCGGATACTTAGCACAGGGCCAGATTGACGTGGTGTGAAGCGTCCATATATTATTATTATTATTATTATTAATAGTAGTATACTGGGTGTAAAAAGAGCAGTCACTATAACTTTGGGATAGGATTATAGGACCTTGACTGATTCTAGAATAAAAAAAAATTGCAATTTATTATTTTAGTCGCAAGGCTGAACTGTTTGGAACAACGTTCTGCATTAAATTCTTATATTTTATAATTTTTGCCCTAATGAACGTCTTACGCGTGCTATTGACCTCTCAGCGTAATCAGTTGATCGCTGTGTTGTGCACGTTGTACATTGCCTATTGAAAATTTTAAAATGTTTAAAACAGTGGATGAAAAGCAAATGACTAGTACCAATGGATATATCTCTTGCCTGGTTATTACCCCACGAAGTTATAGTGACTGCTCTTTTTACACCCTGTATACTACTATTAATAATAATATATGGACGCTTCACACCACGTCAATCTGGCCCAATACGTGCTAAGTTTTCTGACTACCTAATACTAGCTTGTGTTGTACCTACGAGACGGGTAGAATATCATATCTTTGACACAGGAACACAGAAAGGTTTTTTTGTTCCTTCGGCGGGAGTTAAACCCGACGTCTCCAAATTGAGCACCTAACAATTTCGCTTTTACAATGTTAATAAGGACTATAATTCAGTAATTTATAACAACTACTATTTCATCAACAATTGATTACTTCACTTCAGTGTCACTGCAGTTTTTTATAACACAATTACATACTTGTTACTCTTATAACTAGCTAGCGTACTGCACTTATGACGTTTTAACAATTCAATGGAGTAACGTATTACGTAACGGTTGCATGTAAAAATGAAATAAGTCAGAGCTCGAGCATTCACTGCCGGTGAAGTCTACTTCACTGTTATTAGTTTTATGTGGGTAATTGAAAAAAATGGAAATCGATATTGAAGCTTCTATCTTCCCATAGATAAGTGATTAGCGTTAACAAGTTACCCATTTATGGAAATAAAAATATGTAAAATGTGGTGTATGTAATATACCTGGTGTAAAAATAACAGGCACTATAACTGTGATATGATTAACTACCTTTTCTTATTCTAGAAATGTATTTTCCACAGATATTAAAAATATATATTCTTGAGACAAAATATTTTTTTATTTAGTTTGCTCCAAAAAAAAAAATTAAAAAAATACATTTCCAAAATGAGGAAAAATCTCAAATTTGTAGTAACTGTTCTTTTTACATTCTGTGTATAACTACTGTTAAATGTATTATATACGTATTATCTATACTTATAATAAAACTGTAGAGAGGTCAATTCTGTACATTGAATATTTTTTCAAAATACATATTGGAGGATGATTGGCGATCGATACTGATGCCAAAAATGCAATTAGTAAAATTTTTGTCTGTCTGTCTGTCTGTCTGTCTGTCTGTATGTGCGCGATAGGAACAAAAACTACTGAAGGGATTTTAACCAAACTTGGTACGATTGTAGCCCATATTCCTGGGCAGGTTATAGGCTATATAACATAACGCTACGATACATAGGAGCCGAGCAGTGACGATAAATTGGAAGCAAGTCGGAGGAATTTCGCGCGCGAGGGCTGCGGACGAACGGTTCATGCGGGGGGCGCGGGGGGATCGCTTACACAGTGACGCGAAGCAATAGAATGTGGCACTAAAGTAGATTAGAACTTGAATTATGTACCTAACTAACAGATTTTTTTTTCTGAGAAGAGTGTTTCCACAGTGTCATAATAATATAAAAATTGTATTTTTGAACTTGCTTCACAAATTGAAATAAATTATCATTTATTGTATAAATCAACTTAATTAACTGTATTATTAAAAGAAAGCCTTTCGCGATAATCTAAAAAAACGGGCAATTAAGCGGTTTTTGGTAAACTATTTATACCATCACGGTATTAATCCTTATCATTTTTAATACGTTAGTTGGCTTAAGAATTTCATGAAGACTATATTTGCCCTTTATACCTAGCAAGTATAATTAATAGTTTAGGAGATAATATAGCAAAATTAAAATCGTTACGCCGTGATTCGACCGCCGCATCGCGGCGCCGCGCGATACAGGCTGATGCGTGACGTCTTATATCCGAGTCGGGGTGTAGTGTAGGTATCAGATGCTGGTAGGTAGGAATTTTGGCGAAGGTCAACCAAAGGAACTCCACCCCACTGCTGGGTAAAAAATACTATTAAAATGTGCTAACAGGCAGTACCGGTAGTATGAATTTAACCACGCACAGCCGCTAACTGTGCCCCCAGTAATAATCGTGTAAGTACGGCGTATGGCGTATAGATGTCGCTTTGATTTGAAGATATTTGTTTATTTTTATTCTCTGTCGATTGATATGGTCTGGTGTACAAAAAGTTACGTTCTAACGGTTTTCTTTAACCTAATTAATTTCAAAGTAATCTACCAAATAAAACACCAAAAACCGTTAAGATCGAACTGATTCGATTCTCAGTTGTGCCTGCTGGATCCTCGGCGGGGCGTGCCGCTGCGCCCATGTCTAACCGAGAGTTCCGTTTTAAAGACCTTAGTAATTGCAATATAAGTTTAAATTTAATAATACTTCAAAACATTAATGACAAAAACGGTAATAAGTTGAAAAAATTGAAAATATTTTTATGGTTTCGCAATTTATCCTATGTCGTTTAAATTTGATATGAAGCAACATTTTAATAGTGCATTAAGATGTTGCTTCATATCAAATTTCTATTCCCGGGAAGTACCCTTTAGGTTTTGGTTCCCTTTGGCGTGTCGAAAATTGCGAAAATTAGCGATATAAAGTATAAACGGCTGAATCTTTGGGTAGATGTGGCCAAGATGCCTGTTTCTTTTCACAGCCAGAAGGGACAGTAGAGCTGAGTTTTTAATATGATTTTTAGCTTGATACCTACACGTGTTAAAGTTTTGACACCCAGACAGACAGACGGACATCGAAGTTAAATACTTTACTAAATTAACGTGAAAAATTGTCTGGGTCTATACGGTGCATTCGAATAATATTATCCTAACTTCGAATACCTTTGCTGACTTCTACATATTGTTCGAAGGCCTACTTCTTTTGCCGAGCTCCGAAAGGATAGTAATATATTATTATTATACCCTGCATACCAAGAGGCTTGCCGGGTACGTGTCTTGCTGGATCGGGATCAACACTGGGATGCACTGGGAAGTACCTATTAGCGAAAGTTCTCAGCGGTTGCGGTAAACTAAAAATATATTTAAAAATACTAAAGTGCCCTAAATCACTTTTCCACGCGTACGAAGTCGCGGGCACAGCTAGTATGAAATATGTCTGGACTTGTAAGCTGTAGAACTGCCTTTATGTTAAGCTCCTCTAGTTGAGTAATATTGTCGTAAGTGACATTTTACACACACAATACTATTATTACTTAATGTGCCATAAGTATGTAAACATTGGGCGAAACTTATTAAAACAGGATACTGTTTCTGATAAAAATTGTAACTAACATATTAGGTTATAAATCATTGAATACAACAACCATCAATCGATGGATAAAAAGAAAGTATCATCGCCCTAAATGCGTAATATTATGGTTCTTTGTTCATTTACATAACAGTCACAAATCAAAAAAATTACAATATGACGTTATCGATATTTAACAGTTATATTTAACAGTTATAATATAAGATCAAACGAACTTCTTGAAGTGAAGTTCGATCATTATTATATGAGTCGCTTCATTCGAAGATACAGTAATTTACCATGTAGTCCTTCTACCTAACAGGCATAATTCGCACATTCAGAGAATCGAATACTTGAGGGTATTCGAAAATATTTATTTTTAACTCACCACCATCTTGCACCAGCCGAGTTGCATCATTCTTTTAGAGAATTAAGTTTTTTCCTTGTAGGTTGTGGGTGGGTGGGAACTTTGTATCTTCGAATGAAGCGACTCATATAATAATGATCGAACTTCACTTCAAGAAGTTCGTTTGATCTTATATTATATTTCGTCGCTTCATTCTTCAGATACAGTAATTTACCATGTAGATGTTTAGAGTGAATAGTATACAAAGTTAGAAAAAACTATTTATTATTTTAACTAAACTTCACCACATTAAGATTACATAATATATCTTATAACTAATAACAACAATCATACTTTTGTGGAAATCAATGACACTCAATTAGTGTTTTCGGTGACTCCGCAAACGGATCGAGCATAAGTTGCCTCATCGACTACAGGGCGGTTGTAGAACCGCGCGAACACCGCGGACGAGCCAGTCCAGCCGGCCGTCCTCCTGATGGTGTCGATGCAGACCCCCGCGGAGGCCGCCGCCGAGGTGGAGGCGTGGCGGGTGCTGTGTACGCTGAACACTGACACATCCACGCCGCTCTCCGCGAGTGTCTGTTTTATCCACCTGCTGATCGTTTGCGAGGTCACCTTTTTATAAGGTTTCCTATAACTTAGTAAAAGATTATCGGCTGTTTCATCAGTTCTTAAATCGGATGTGACCTGCAGATAATCTTCTAGGGTTTTTGCCGGACATATTCTAGGGTTACTGACAAAATATGGTAAGAATAAAATAGGTTGGTCGCGGTTAGCTACCGACGTTTTAATAATATCACTTATTAATATTCTTATACCTGAATCGGTCCTAGTAATATTGGATATTTTAATAAATGCCAATGTTTGCACTCGTTGAGAAGTACAAATGGCTAACAAAATCGTTAATTTTTTAGTTAATTGAGTTAAGTTTATGTTATTATGTGGAAACCATGAATATACATAATCTAGAACAATTTTCGGATTCCACGTAGAACTGTATTTAGGATGTGGAGGCTTTTTTCTATAAATACCCTTAAGAAGTCGTTTAATTCGTTCGTCTGAACCGACATTACTCCCTAGGAGTAAAGATAGGGCAGACCGATGATTATTGAGAGTGCCGTACGAGGCACCCTTGTTAAAGATTATCAACAAGAAACTTAATAATTGAAGACGTTGACGCCTCAAAGGTATTTAAAGAATTATCTATACAAAAAGACCACCACAATTTATATGTCACAGAATATTGTTTCATAGTATTATTTGAAACTGAGTCTAACATAAGATCCAGTGCTACCACTGGGGTATTTAATCTAGTGAATGCTTCCCTGAGAGCTTCGCGGCCCCCAGGAAAAGGCTGCGACGGAGCGGGTGTCGCGATCTGTAATTTGAACGCAATAGGTCATCTTTAGGTTCAAATATAATTATATCTGATACAAGCATTCGTTGGAGGAGTGGAAACCAAGCTTGCCCGGGCCAGTATGGAAACACTAAAATTCCAGTGGCTTTGACAAAAATGATTTTTCTTAAACATTTTAAGATGAGACTAAAAGGGGGAAATGCATAAAATGAGGTGGTGTGCCAATTAAATGTAAAAGCATCAACCGAAACTGCGTCGGGATCCGGCCTCCAGGAGATATATAGGCGACATTTTGCATTGATGCGTGATGCGAACAGATCAATTTCTGGTTGACCCAGAGTTAGAACTATTTTTTGGAATGCCTCCTCTGATAGTTCCCACTCTGTGTCCATATTTACTCTTCGTGATTCTTGATCTGCCTCAAAGTTATCAGATGTACTAATGTAAGATGCAAACAAAAATATCTGTCGCATCTCACACCACTGCCAAATGTCCTTTGCTAAATTATTCAAATGGGGAAACTGCGTTCCACCCATCCGGTTGACATAACAAATAGCCGTCGTATTGTCAATTCTTAGAAGTATTGAACAATTAAAACAAGAACTAGCGAAGAATTTAAGTCCTAAGAAAACTGCTAACAGTTCCAAATAATTGATATGAAAGGATAATTCATTTTCTTTCCATCCTCCACAGGCGCGTTTCTCATTACAAACGGCCCCCCAACCATTAAGTGACGCATCAGTAAAAATTTCTAACTTATAAGAGTTTTCAATTCTTAATATATTTTTAGTAGACAATATGTTTTGTTTCCACCAAATTAGGTCCGGTAATATAATATTTGTTAAATTAATTTTTACATCAAAGTCTTTATATTTTTGTAATGCTAAATATTTTTGGTATTCTAGGGTTTTTGTATAAAGCCAACCGTATTTGACCGCTGGACAAGCGGCAACGAGAATACCAATGAATTGTGAAAGTTCTCTTATAGAACATCTGGGTAATAAAATAAACTTATTTACTAAGTGTAAAATTTTTGTACGCTTATCGACTGGTAAGCTTAAGGACATGTCTATTGTATTGAAATTAAAACCTAAAAATCTACAGATTTGACGGGGTATAAGGTTACTTTTGTTTTTATTAATAACAAACCCTAAACACTGCAGCAAATTTAAAGTTTTATGAACGTTTCTTTTACATTCTATGTATGTTTTTCCGATACATAAAATGTCGTCGAGGTATATAACTGATATATAACCCTGATTACGTAAAAAAATTATAACTTCTTTCATTAACTTAGTGAACACTCTAGGTGCTATACATAAGCCGTACGGCATGACATTAAATTCATAGAAAACACCGTCGTAATGAAAACGTAAGTATTTCCGGTGGGATTTAATAATTGGACCTAAAAAATATGCTTCTTTTAGATCAATGTTTGCCGTAAAACCCTCTCTAGGCACGAGTCTAGCTGCCGTTCTATGATCCTCCATTTTAAAATGAACTTTAGAAATAAAATTGTTTAAAGTTTTAAGATTCAGGATAAACCTTTTATCCCCATTTGGCTTAGGTGCTAGAAATATGCTAGAACAAAAGTCATCTTTAATTTTTTGGCAAGGCGAGATTGCACCTAGTTTAAGAAGTTTATGTATAGATTCTAACGTAAGGGGTCGTTCGTTAACCGGCAAATTATTATTTAACGGGATTGAAAATTGTTTAACTTTTTTATAAAATGGAATAGAAAAACCTTTAGCGACCCAATTTAAAATCTCAGTATTATCTGTTATTTTACACCAACAGTTATAAAAAAGCTGGATTCTTCCAGCGTGTACCTCTATTGCTGAGCCGTTGCACGCGGCTGTTTGCTCTGAGCAGGTCTCGAGTGTGCTGGGAGTGGGACTGTAACTTGTGACCTCCGGCCCACCGGAGTTCCTCTCGCCCTCTGCCCTCCCCTCCCCCCTCTGTTCGACGGGAAGCGAGGTGGGCCGATTCAGTTTCCCGGCTGACGTGAGCGGCTCGTCGATGGTTGATAATGGTAGGAAGTCGACATTGACTGAGAAGGCGTCGCCTTAAGGTTTTGCGGCGTCTTCTTAATCTGCAAACCTTGTTTTTCAATTGTCTTAGAGGCTTTTATTTTTTCGGGAAGTTGATTTCCAAATAGTAAATCATCATGTTCAACGTCTTGCATTAAGCTTAAGAAATTCTTGTCCAATCCGGGTGTAATGAATTTTCTGCGAGACTCCGTTTCGAGAAAATGTAAGTCGCATAATATGCGGCAACTGTCACTGAAAAATTTTATGGCTAAAAACCTGTCTTTGCCTTCATCTAATAAAAGTTCTAAGCCTTTGTTAAGAGCAACGACACCCTGTCCTAATTGTCTTTGTACAGATTCGACTTTTTTGTCTCGAATGCGGGTACCTTCAGAAACTGCGGCCAAAATTTCTGGGTTCAGTTTTGGTGGTTGTAACAGAGCACAGTTCTCTGGTATTAAATATTCCTTAAGAAGTTTTTCTTTATGATCTTTATTTAGACCTCTTTTCAATATCGGTAACCAAAGACATGATAACTTTTCATGTATTTTTGGTCCAAATTTAGGAGCCTCCTCGGTACTTTCACCTAAGGCTGTAAGGATTTCTGGGTCCAACTGTAATTTGGCCGGTTCTAAGCCAGTTATTAAATTTTGGTCGGTACCCTCAATCACATCTTCAATACTCTGGTCTAGAGGTTCTGGCAATAATAATACGTTCTCGGGCTCGACGTTTACGTTGTTGTCTGAAAAATTCAGACGAAAAACCCATTAACCATAATACAATATGAACAAAAGCTAAAAATAGCATTATATTTTAATATAATATAAATAGTGGGTACCCACATTTTAATTTTTTATTGCAGTATATTATTAAATAATATAACCTTTTATCTTGATAATTACATAGCCTATGTAAGGATACACGATCCTTCTCCTGGCTTTTTATCAGTGTATATTATAATATTGTGACTGAATAAATACCCGTGTGCTCAATGTATGTGTGCTAATAAATACACTCGGTTAACCTCTCGGGCTGGAATTGGCTTTCGTGCCGACACACGGTCGACCTCCAAGCACTGGTTTAGATATATTTTATATCACTGAACCATATTACAATAATATAAACCAAATTACTAACCTGATTGTTCTGAATCCTCCGACATAATTACTCTTTTGTAACCTTTGTTACTTTTGTCTTCGAGTTTTCGAAGCTTGCGCTTATAGCGACGTATCTTATCTTCATTACTTCTTTTCGGCATGTTGATATAGATAAATTAACCACTATTATTAAATACGTGCGAACGCTGCCACGCTCGGAAAAAGAATGATGCAACTCGGCTGGTGCAAGATGGTGGTGAGTTAAAAATAAATATTTTCGAATACCCTCAAGTATTCGATTCTCTGAATGTGCGAATTATGCCTGTTAGGTAGAAGGACTACATGGTAAATTACTGTATCTGAAGAATGAAGCGACGAAATATAATAACACGCGCTCACGGGTGACCCTGAGGTCTCAAGCCTAGTAGTTGTAAACCTATTTGTGCTAAGAGCTTATTCTGTCCCTACTCAACATGAAAAATATAATTTGTCCGACTTCCCTGTTCTTTACTTAAATTTACTTTACTTCAATGCCTTTAAAAACATTGTACGAGGATTTCATTGAATTAGTAAGCCATTTTTGCTATTATTTTAGTGATGCAATACAGATTGTAGTTAACTTTTTCACAACAAAACTCGCACTCAGCACACTTTGCTATCTTTCATTATTTAATCACAAGATATGACAAAATTGACAAAGTTTACCTCGTGCGATTTAAAACGTGTATTTACGAACCCTTTACGACAAAAGTTTTAAACAATTGGCAACTTTGACAGACATTTTGAAACGACAAAAAGGATTAGATATACGCGATTGAACAAACTTTAACAAAGCCACAAGTTGTGTTACACAAGCTATTTTCAACCTTACCCCCTAGTATGTATAAGGTTCCGTGCGAATTTAAAAGGGGTAAGGACGGTTCTTTGTGGTTCAAGAATGGCATTTTTTCAGCTGGTGTCTTGGGAACTAATAAATTTAAGGTCCCTTACTCGGTTTCTTCAAGTTTGTAGTTTCAAAATTACATTTTTTTACTTACTTACTCGATATATTCGTGTTTGTTCCGACCCTTACTTTGAGGGAGACCTTTTATTAGCAAATAAAAGGTATTACCGAAAACAAAGGAATGTTTTCATTATATTTTAACACGTGTGTCAGTGAATTTTGTATTAATGTATTAAATAGACGAATAATTTTAAAATCTTAGTATGTTTTTACAACAATTCTAGGAGTCAACGTAATATAATTATTTCGTAATCTAATGTCTAAAGTTACATGTCACAAGTTCTAAATTACAGACTAAAATTAATCAAATTTAAAAAAAAAATACGGAACCTGCGTGTGTATTTTGTGTTTTTTTTTTTCGTTTGCACTTTAAAATCAATAATCCATAAACTGTCTATTGTGTGGTTAGAGGTTTGTGTAAACAAGGTTTTGTTCAAGTTTTTGCAAGCTATTCTTCGCACAACAAATATCTCAAAATTTTGTTCAACTAGGTACAATAACTTATCTTAGTTTATGTCCTTTTGATTCGAACTCAAAAGAAATTTATAAACAAGGCATTTTATCAGATGGCCATACTGTTATATATTATGTGCTTCTAGACGAAGAAAACAAAAAAAAATACCTTTCCATCTAACGTTAATTTCAACTAAACAAAAACGAAAATATACAAGTATTATAATAATATAACACATTTTAACCGAACTGAAAACTGTATAGTCTATAGGTTAGGTTAGGATAGGAATTATTCCGAATCTATTGATACATCTTTCATTAAAATCCGATGAGTAATTTAGGCGCTTTGACATAATATAATATATATTATATAGGTTGTAAAAAGACAAGTCACTATTTAAATTATAATAATATAAAAATTATCATTAACAAAATTAATCTAAATAAATAAATCTTTGGGATATGAATATACTACCTTTTCTTTGACGACTCCAGTAGCGCAGTGGTTGAGCGAGTTGATGCTCGAGCTAGAGGAACAACAAGTGTGTTCCTGAGTCATGGATTAAATATGTGTATAATGTAATAAAAATCTTAAATATATTATGTATAGAATAAAAGTAATTAATATGCCTAGCCCTATTCAGGTAAAAATTAAAAGACTAGAGTGAAATATCATTATTTTGCCTAATTATAATGATTTTTCATGCACTCATTATGCATTGGTTCATTGATCCCTGCAATGATTTGATAAAATTATTACTTTATAGCAAACTGGCTTTTATCGCATCGACATAAGTTTCAATTCCGTCTACAGAATAATATTTTGTTTGCACGGAATAGTGTCTGTTTTTCTTGTGTTTGTGCCTGAAGAAGTCTACAAACAGAACGTGCTTTTCGATAGATGAGTGCCTACTTATATTGACAAGAGCTATGTCTTATGTTGGTTCGCCATCGACGTTCAATTCTAGGTAGAACATCTACAGTCTACACTAATATTATAAGAGATTTGTGTTTTTGTATATAACGAATAAACTCAAAAAGTACTGGACCGATTTTAATAGTTATTTTTTCATTAGAAAGCTACATTGTTACCGATTTAAAGTTATAAGGAAAATCCCTGATTTTAAAGATACTGGTAAATGTAACACAATATTAGCTTATCCAATGTCCGATGAGGCTCTAGCTCTTTACCGCTTAGTTGAAATTGGTGTGCGACGTCGTGGATGCTTATAGATTTATGTTAATTATTATTGGTTAGTTAATTAATAATTTAGTAAAACTTAGTGATAAGTCTAATGGATCGAAATGGTCATTTCTGAGAAAGTTCCTTAATAAAGAAAAAAGCTACATTATCACTAACATAGGCTATATAAAATCAATTGCTGTACGTTAGTCTTGCTAAAACTCGAAATCAGCTGAACTGATTCGGCTATTTTTGGTCTTGAAATATTCGTGGAAGTCCCGGGAAGGTTTAAACGGTTTCCATGCTCAACGTAGTGGGCACGGGTCAGCTAGTCACTAGTAAATGGAATTAGTAACATTAAATTGTGTGTTGCCTCTGCGTGTTGGCTTCGGCCCCACGCATGCCAAAGATCCGGGACTTAATTGCCCGTGAGCAAGGAATATAATACTAATATCTATGGACGCTTTACACCACGTCAATTTGGTCCTGTGCTAAGTAGCCGAAGGACTTGTGTTACAGGTACCAAACAACGGAAATGTATCTTATTACTTTTATACTATTCACATTATTATATAAGCATTTAAGTATACAACCGTACGAGTATGTCTTGTAAAAGTTTATACTTGTGTTTCATTGACATCTTCCTTCTCTGGGTAGGTAGGACAATTAATAAATTCATTAACTCAACGAGCTACATAAAAAGTTTTCACATTGTTTAATCATAAATGAGTTCAAATTAGTTTAGTAAATATTTATTATTAAGAACAAGTTTTGTTTCTATGATTGTAAGAGTCTTTTAGACTCCGAAATTTATGACTTAATTTTCACACATATAAAGAGATCAAGTGTAAATACACAGACTTTTAATCGAAATATTGCTATATTATAATATATTCTTAATAATAATTAGTATAATCTATGTTAAAAACACATCGATGGCACATAATGAAATTCTCCGGATAACATCGTTTATGGAGCATGACTTTGCGTATGTAAGCTTATTTGTTTGCTGAACATACATTCTTTCAAGATTTTTTCATACATAAAACTCTGAGTCTCGCTACAGCTTAATTGTTTCCTGGTATTTATTTTGATGATATTAGGTAAGATTTTTCTAAACCGATTTTTTAACTTGATGGAGCAGGGTAAAGTAAAAAAAAAGTAATATCTACATTCATATTACACTACATAAAGACAAAATATAAAAAATACTATTAAAAGATTGAAGTATAAACAAACAGACATATACTTAACTAACATAAAACACACTTGTAATTATAAATATATTTAGTATAATTTACATTTGCCATTTTGTATGTTTTAAATCACACTAATCATATTAAGACAAAAGTTTGTGAGTGTATTTGTTTGTTACTTCTTCACGCAAAAACTACTGAACGGATTTTGATGATATTTGGTAAGGTAGTAGTTCATATGCTGAATTAACACATAGGCTACTTTTTACCGCAGCAAAATGTACCGTTCCCGTGAAATATCATTTGGCGCGTTCGAAGTAGAGGGAAACATCTAGCTAAACTTCTTTATTATAAAGTACTTTATAATATCTAAAGAAGCCCAGTTCGATAGCTGTAAGCTGTGGAGGTGATTATAAATGAAACCAATATTTTTTGTCAGTGTTGTCAGTATATTTTGTCGACCTCCATAGCGCAGTGGTTGAGCGCGTTGGTGCGCGAGCGAGAGGTTTCGGGTTCGAATCACGCCGGAGGACAAAAACTTTTCAATGTTCCTGGGTCATGGATGTGTATTAAAATTGTGTATAGTTTAATAAAATCTTAAATATGTGTATAGTATAAAAGCATTAAATATATTTCCGTTGTCTGATTCCTGTGACACTAGTTCTTCGGATACTTAGCACGGGGCCAGATTGACGTGGTGTGAAGCGTCCATAGATATTATTATTATTAACAGTTAGTAAGAATAGTGTATAATATACTAAAAATATGTGTATAGAATAAAAGTATTACATAATATATATCCGTTGTCTGATACCTGTAACACAAGTTTTTCGGATACTTAGCACTAAATAAGCAACTACAGAACATTTTAGCAATGGGTAAAACCATCTTAGAATAACCATAAAGAAAGTGAACGCGTG
Source organism: Celastrina argiolus (assembly GCA_905187575.2). Taxonomy (NCBI): domain Eukaryota; kingdom Metazoa; phylum Arthropoda; class Insecta; order Lepidoptera; family Lycaenidae; genus Celastrina; species Celastrina argiolus. The sequence continues at coordinate 13,657,310 of LR994589.1, forward strand.
TCAAGTCGGTCGTATTTTTAAACGCGGCAGAAGTAACTACCCTCATTACGTCGGTGCTAAAACTTTATGGAGTTTCGTTTCCCATTTGAAAGGTTATAAACACAAAACACATTTTAGCATAAATTATGCGCCGACACGTCATAACTGTTAATGTATAAGTGTAATGTTATAAATAGGCACTACAATAGAAAAAATCTTTGTTGATTAAATTACATTGACCTAAGTAGCTGTCTACGTGTATCCTCAAAAAACATAGAATTAAGTTTCTTGACTTAGAATTAATCTTAGAATTTAGTTTTGTGACTTAGAATGAAACTTAGAATTAAATTTAGAAATTAGTTTCTTGACTTAGAATTAAGTTTTATGACTTAGAATTAAATTTAAAAATTAGTTTCTTGACTTAGAATCAAACTAAGAATTAAGTTTCTTGACCTATAATGAAACTTAGATATTCGTTTTTTGACTTAGAATTAAGTGTTTTGTTACAAAGAGAGCAGCACCACCTACCGGGTCCAATCAATGCACTAAAACCTTCCTCGAAAGTCTTGCTATCCATTGGTGGCATAGCATGCAGTTCTGTGTAGTATTGAATTGATCGCAAACAGACAGACAGACGCGGCGGAGGACTTGTTCTTTAGTAATATGATTGTATATATGTATCCCACCAAAAACATTTTCATGTAAAAATGTTGCCAAGACGAGCCTACATAGTTTTCCTTTTTAAAAAGTTATCAGATATCGTATAAAGCCAAGCTCTCACTAAAATTAGAAAACTTATGACTGATGCTTTCTTTCATTAGGAAACATTTTAACTCCCCTTATATAGTTAGTGGAATCAGGCGTGACTTTGCGGAAATCCATAGTATAAAATTTAAATATACAATGTGAAGCATTTTTCGCGGGATGTTGCTAGATATATATACTTAAAAATATTAATAATAACAAAAATCCTTACAATTTTTTTTCCCTTATAATATGTACCTACCTACCTATATTATATTATATTATATTATATTATATTAATTACAAAGCATATAAAGGAGCCGTGGTGAGTCCGTCTTCATTAATTACATGTTTCTATACTTGATCGATAACCCTTTTCTTGTGGTTTGAGCTTGCATTATGTTAGTTTTTACTATAGATTTAAGTCCTAGTTTTATATAGATAGTTAGTGTTAGTATGTAGTTCTATGGTGAGATGCTTAGTATGACGTGCTTAAGTTAATTTAATTTGTTTTCCTACTAGTGGAAACTTGTTATTGGCATTAAGTTTGTTAATATGTAATTTTATTGTAATGTTCCATATGCTGTAAGTTTTCCTAATAAAATAAAATAAAATAAATAAAATGTCTTTACTAATGTCATTATATGTTGAAAATTTCAACTATTTAGCATCATCTTAAGAAAAGTTATGAGAGCTCAAAAAAACGACGAAACCCTTCGAGAAAAGGTAGGTGCCCTTGCGCTTCGCTTGGCTCGTCTTGACGGGGGCACGACCGTGCCCCCAGATAGTAAAGATTCAGACAGTTCCTTCTGAAATCTCGAATACTAGAGAGTGCTCCTGGATATTGCGCACGCACTTGGGAACTAGTCTAGTTACAATGAAAACCGTCGCATCGCCGTCACTGAATACCGTCCAACCCATAGGTCTGGGAAGAAATGACATGTTTCTGGGATCAAAGTACCCTGAATTAATACTAAATTTGCATTCCATAGGAACAGAAGTTCAAGATAATTGCAATGTGCCGACTATAGTTTTCAAACTTTCTATACCATTCCTAAAGTTAAAATAACAAATAATAATTTACATTAATCTTGATCACGAGTGTAAGCAATTTGTCAGGTGTCCTTAGTCCTTACCTCTGGTGGCATAAAATTTAAAAATAACTAAAACAACATGTGCGGAATGGAAGCGCTCGCAAACACATGAAAGTATGTTATTTTTAGCAATAAAACGACCACATTATAAACAATTCATTTTATAATGATCAACCGAAAACAGCATTGAATAATTTACTGTTACAACACGTTGAGCAATAAAAGCTCTTTTCACTTGCACATAAATGCTAAATTCGCGTACTCTGCTCCTGTAATGTAGAGTATAATCCTATGGGCGTTCATTAAAATGGCCGCACTATGTCATTATTCTCGAAACAACAAAAAAGTAACAGTGCCACATATCACCGCGGAAACTGGCACTTAGGCCCGTAGTTTCTATCGTAAATCAAAGATATTAAAGATGGTGGAACCTCTTTCGAGTTCACAATATAAATCATCAGTACCTTTGCATACATAAATCTTACAAAAATAGTTGCGCGCCCATGTTTCTCGATACTTTTGTGTACTTTTACTTTTGTTAGGGGACATTGGTTGACAACCTTTTGGTTTGAATCCGTCGACAAAAATGCGCTCGTGAGTTTCCACGCGTGGCGAGTATAGGCATCTACCCTCTATGAAATAATTAGGGGAAGCTTATGTCAGTAGTCGGAGTCATAAAAGCAATGATGATGATGTGTGTCCATGTATATCTAGAATGGCGCGACATTTGATTTTGCACAGACTATACAGAATTTAAAGGTAAAAGTGATGCTGATATTTAAAGTCTTTGAGAGACCCGGGCAAAGGTTCTTTACGATATCGCCTAGAAAGCCTTCGTAGCTTGTAAGAGATGACTAGACGTGATACGGTAGAGCGAGGAATTTTAATAACGTAAAAGATACGTTATTTTGTATGGATCGCTGCCTCAAATGTATCATTTCGTATTATATCAAATTGATACGTAATTATATTACATTTAAAGATTATATTTTTCTTATTCATACAAACAATTTTCCATCTTTTTGCTAAAAGATGGGCCCGTGTGAGTTTCTTACGCCGGTTCTTCTCGACGGGTTAGGGTTGAACCGGTGGTAGCATTTTTTTGTTGACATTCCCAGAGTAACTTGTTAAGTTTTATTTGGAAATAAAAATTTATCATTTTCATTCATATATATTTTCGTGGCGCTTTCCCTTAATTTTTGGACTTTTAGGTCATTACAATTTGTTGTGGGTCCCAAGATAGATATAGCTTGTCCCTTAGGCACCCCTGAGATCATCAAAGGGTTTCTAGTGTTTGGTTCCCGGCTCACGGGAGTTGCAGTGGTGGGAATATGAGGTGAGCTAATGTCCGTTAAAAAAAATAAGATTATTTACAGCGAAAAGGCTCAAACCACTGGATCAACTTTGGTGGTCATTGATAAAGATACAGTTTAGAGTACGAGGGAAAATAAAGGCAACTTGTTTTAGCGTACCTAAAGTCGCGGAAAAAATCATAAAGTAAGGCAATAATTGAACACAATAAAACAACAGAGTTTAAAATATTACTAACTAAATATCTACTAAAAGTAAAACTAATAAAAACAGTAGTATGTTATATTATGTAATATTAATTATAAGAAGACTACAACCAGAAAATATATTTTGTTTACAACTAAAAAAGGCATTTCTAGACCCATCAAGAATGATAATCACAATATCAGATGCGACTTTTTATTATATTTCATTATAATACTACGAAATATGTTACATGTTTATGTATTTACTATTTTTTTTAGAACTCAGATTTCAAAGTTGAGATGACGTTCTTAGTTGAGACTGTGCTTGTAAACCCGGTTCAGCTGATCTTTAAATATCTTGAGAAGCTAATCGCAGTTTGAGGTCGTATCAACCAAGACCTGCCTTGAGACGTAGTTTGAGACTTCTTTATTCATACGGGCTAGAGTTAAAATTAAATAGATCGCGTCAATACCTTATAAAATTTTGTAGGCTAAATATAGGCAATAGCCAGTCTTAACGTATAAGTACATACTACCAACGATGGCCGTACATGAAAACAATAACAATGATCATCGCTGGCAGTTAGTTACATAAGGTTACGTTACTAATTTATTATAGCATGCAACATCAAATTACTTCAACCACTTTACCAAATCAAAGCGCAAAATTGTGAACACTTTCACGCACGTGCTGTACATATTTTCATGATCGCTTCATTACTTTCGTTTTCCGATATCAAATATTGCTTTCTTTATATGAAATAAATTCAGATGAAGATCATTGAATTCACTTTCGACGTCACGATCTCGAATAAAGCTCGTCTTGACTGAGCCGGGTGAAAAGGTTCGTGGCTATCACACGAAGTCTCATTACTGCATTCTCGTAAATAAACATGTAGATGTTACAAAATCGTAGTCTAGACTATGTTGTTCAATTTTAATAACTTACAATCACAATATGTAAGTTTGTAAACCTTTTTTTAGTTAGTAAACTCAGTGCAAAGGAATGTGGATTGTGGAGTCCAACATAACCTTGCTACCCTCCCCCGGAGTCGCGGGTATATACATCGTATTTCTCCTCGGAAAAAAGTTGTAAACCTTGTGTATTGTAATCTATATATATATAAATGAATTGATGTTCGTTAGTCTCGCTAAATCTCGAGTTTGTGTTTCGTTCTTGAGAACGGCTGAACCGAATCGGCTATTTATAGTCTGAAATATTCGTGGAAGTTCAGGGAAGGTTTAAGCGGTGAGAAAATATTCCGCGGGATGTAATTGAATTTCATCACAAAATGTCAAATAAAGTGGGCACGGGTCAGTTCATTTTCTCAAATATTACGCAGCAGATATAAAAATACATATAAAAATCTACTTTTTGGATATTCAAACAATTTAAAGAGATTGATCAAACAAAATTTATATGATCAAATTGAAATAAGCATGCTATACCTACACCTATAAGAAACAATGAATAAATTAATTATTGTGATAAACGCAGTTGCGTTTCCGCAGCTTCGTGTGGAGCTCGCGTTTGTTATATCATAACTAATATCAAAGCGAAACGTCGAGTCACCTACCATTATAGAAGTGTTACTGTTTTGTAGAAAACGTCTTGTTAGAATCGTGACGAGATGACTGAAGATAAACCACAGGCAACAGTTGACACGGACACAAATATTTTATTGTTGAACACAATACGCCTTTGAACACACATTTTGCAGTATTCTAAAGGTGTGATGTTAGAAAGTTTGGAAACAGTGCATCCCTTGTGTTCTTATAAGGCATTATAATACAATGTTTAAATTATTTTTATTTCAAATTGTTTCTCCTATTTTCCTCGAATACAGTCCTCATTCGTTTGCGATAGTTACAATAACTTTATTCCTAACTAGCTGACCCGTGCCCACTTCTTTGAGCGTGGAAACCGACCTTCCCGGGACTTCCGCGAATATTTCAAGACCAAAAATAGCCGAATCAGTTCAGCTGATCTCGAGTTTTAGCACATTTTATGGCAATTTTTTTTACACCTTCGGCTGGTTTTAATAGGAATTTCTAAATATTTCTATAGTATTCTATACTAAATATAGCCTATGTTACTCAGTGATAATGGATAATGTAGCTTTCTAATGAAGAAAGAATTATTAAAGTCGGTCCAGTACTTTTTGAGTTTATTCGTTACATACAAAAATACAAATCTTTCCTCTTATATATTAGTGTAAATTATTGGAAATTAAATATTAGTGTAGATTATTGGAAAGATATTGTTTACATCTTTAGAATCTGCAGGTTCTTCTCGTTATGTGTATGTATTCTAATATTTTTCGATACCTCATCCACAAGCATCCATCGCACTACTCACAGGACAGCTGCAAAGGAATCAGTAAAAATAAAATTTTATACACGTCTATTAGATTTTATTTTTTCATGAACTCAGCAACAGCACGTAAGAATTTGATGTGCGCTTTTAGTTCGCATCCAGTATACTGTTATTGAGCTCATTTGAGTGTGAGCACTCGCTCAGATGTTGAGGAAAACTGTAGTATTGCGCAACATACACTAAGACTAGAAAATGAAAATTAAGATAGAAATACTCGATTTTATTTATTATTACGTTCCACTTTTATATGGAACAGCTTGTAGTATTTATTTTATTTTTAACTGGCTGAGCCCGCGACTTCGTTCGCATGGTTTTTGAGTGACTTAAACCGTTTATGCAGCGCACGCAACGAAAGTCCCCAAATGTGAATTTCCTCCGTTTTTGCAACAATTAGAACAACAGCGAAAAGTCAGTAACGTTTCGCTCCTAGTGGTCGCAGTGTAATATAGCCTAAAGCCTCCTCCTATAAATGGACTATCCAGCAAAAAAATATTTTTTAAATCGGACCAGTAGTTTCTGAGATTAGCGCGTTTAAACAAAAAACAAATAAACTCTTCCGCTTTATAATATTAGTATGGATGTGCTGTTATATATTATGTTACCTATAGGTGATGTTTCTAATATACATGAATTTTTTTTCCTGCTTATTAGATTCCTTACCCCACCGCGGCATCTTTTACACATGTTTTTTTATCTACCTAGGTATAAATATCATAAAGAAGAGATTTTTTATTTTTTGCGGTCCGATTTTGATAAAATTTGCCATAGACATAGAGCAAAGGATGAATAGAGAATTAAGTACGTACTTTACCTTTAATCGCGGCAAAATCTACAGTTCCCCTAAGATATTATTTTTTGTCTGTTTTGTAATTTGGTGCGTGCACAATAAAGTATATTTGTATATTATATTTGCACGGACAGAAAAGCTGGCAACATTTAGTTACTTTATATAATTGTCCTATCAGCTACACATATAATGCACCATGCTATGAGATTTTAAGGCTCTTATAAGAATACAACCTCAAAATCACGTAAAGCAAGCTGAATAGATGAAGCAACGTTCATAAATCTACCCGAAGATGCTAATGTCATCTTAGGGATCACAAAACCCATTCACCTAATCTAATATATTGGAAACCATTCGATCACAAATTGAAATATATTATGTAAAAGGTATTCAATATATCTCAGAGAAAAACATGTGACAACATTTTAACACACATCCGAGGCTAACATAGATAAATCGGTCGGAAGGCTTCGCTACATTGACTCTTTTAACGACCTTTATTCGAAATCAGTTTTGCGTCGTTTGAAAGGATTTTGTTTGAAGTTTGAAAGTTTAGTTTATTTTTCTCTTTTTCTGGATAACATTTTAAGTGTGTTGTTGTGATCCTTCCTAGAAAAAAAATTTGAATTTTTTTTTATAATATTTTACCCCTAAAAAGAGGGAGCAAGGCAGGACTCACCCTTGCTAAAGAGATATTAGGAGTTTATGAAGGAATTAAGTTTCGTTTTGAGCAATTAACACAACATGAGGCTGACTATATCGATCCGGAAATCCGGAGAAAATCCAGTGCTCTGAAAATAAAACTCTGGGCCAGCACAATATAATATAAAATAATAATAAATATACAGTTGAAAATTGAACACACGGAGTTTCGATTTGTCAAACTTGAGATTGACACTGACACTAGTTTTTCAACCACTAGAGTAAAAATTTTATTTTCAGCACTCTGACTGGGAAGATTAAGTGCCAATACATGTTAAGGTGAAGGATAACCTTCATTAAATATCATGTTATCCTTCTCGTATTTCCTATCAATGAATGAGAAGGCACGGTATTTTAACAAGTCGTTAACATTATCAAGCGTTGGTGATATCTGGACTGAAGACAATATTAAGTATTCAATGCAAATGTTATTAGAGGCATAATATATTATGCTCTTTTTAAATAATTTCAATTGTAACTAAGTATAGGTTAATTAGTCTTTTAGTAAAAAGAAGTTTGTGTAATATGTAAACATCTGTTCTGCAAAATATCGATAGAACAAAAATCGACAATTTCGGGATATCACATTGTAGTCGCAAATGGACCATTTATAAAAGCTAAGCTTATAATAAGCTGAAACAAGCTACTGAATACAAAAGAAAATTATAATTGTCTACTTCGTTGATTCAAACTAACAAGCTCCCAATCAATACTGTAAAACGATGATTTAAATATTGCGCACCAAGAAAACCCTTTCTTGATAAGGCTTAGATTTTAATTGTCATAAAATGTTGGAATTATTTCATAGTCAAATCGCGTTAAAATAATCTAAAGGTAATTTTAATTTAACAACCGATACTGGTTTTGTCTTTGAGTGGGTATTCTCCCCATCAGTGTTAACAAATGTGGATGCCACATACAATGTGAAGATATATTTGTGGGAACTGCTTTTGTAATTTTTATCAAACGCTCCGAACATACAGACTCGGCGAATGTCAAACATTCTTTGACACTGTTATACAGATTGGTAACAACTTAATATTACGAGAGAAATATTGCATTAAAAAGTAATTATTTACATAATAATAGTGTCATAATAAACACTTTGATTAATATTTATTATAGTTTATTTCGCTGGTTCTCCTCGTCTGGATTAGGTCCAGTGGTTTCTTAACCAGAGGTATCTTAAACAGTGGTATTAAGATACCACTGGATAAGTCCAGTGGTATCTTAATCAGTGGTATCTTAACCAGTGGTACCTTAACCAGTGGTTTCTTTGTTCTCACTTTGAAAACAAATCTGCCACAGATTTATATTATTTTGAAATTTTTGTACCTAACGCTTCGTATTTAAAAACAATTCTTGTCATGATAACTGTGCTGATTTACATTTTTAATAATTCTTAAAAAATAAAAAATACATTTAATCTAGCGTTTCGCGTACTGTAATTTATTATACTCCAGCGCTTCTTATAAGACTGTAACTACAAATATTTTTATATACCTATTGAGATGATAAATTCACTGCCTGCCGGGTATTATGTTACTATACATTATTTTAATACATTTTTCTTTATTAGACATCGTCCATAGCAGTGTGTCCCGTAGAACAGTTTCATGCAATAGTCCTTTTGTATTTGACACCCCCTCACTATTTGATTTATAGATTCGTTCGTTGACTTGTCTCTTTCGCTTTATTAATGAATTTATTTAAACTCTAATGAACAAGTTACTTTCAGACAAGTGAAACCAATTTATCTGGATCAAGAATGAAGTTATTTCGAAGACGTAATTAGCTAGGCTTATAGTCAACGTGTTTTGCAATTGTACTGTGACAAGACGTATGCATTGTAAGAGTATATTACTGAAATGGAAGAGGTATAACAATGATAGATAATGCTTATTAATTTTGGACTTTAGTCATAATTATAATATATATATTAAAAATGTATAAGCATTAGAGAACTTACATACTTGCTTAAATATCGCAGCGTAATCATACTTTTTTACTTTACTTTCTGAAATAATACATTTATCTTTCATACTTGTTACATTACCATATATTTTCCTACTTTCAGTGTTGATGAGAACTTTGTATACGTAATGAGTATAATCTTTTGCAACTAAAGCTTTTTGAAGCGTGGCTCATCAATTTTAAACACACGGCGAGTCAGTCAGTGCATTCAAAGGCTGGAGCTTTTTACTAATGCTTTCAGGAGCTTAATTAACATCCTCTCCTGTGAATAGGGATACTTAATTCGAGCTGTAAGTGAGGGCATAGACTAAGTAATTGAGTTGAAAACTGACAACTTCACGAGCTCAGCATAATATTACGTCGTTTGAAGTATGACTGATTTTAAATGCGTTTGACACTATTCCACGTAACTGTATTGAGAACATATATTTAATGACGTTTTAGACATCATCATTTTCAGTATGTTACTGTACAGTCTACATTTACTTTACATCATTGCAATAATTACGTACGTGCTCCAGCGTTTCAGCATGTAAAACTAAACCCGGGCAGGTTAGTAATAAGTTTAATAATGTCATTTTGTTTGAGTATTTTTTAAAGGTTCAATTTTTTAAATTACGCTCGCCGATTGGTTCACCACTTGTCAATTGAAGTTTTAAATCTCAGATTATTACCATCTTCAGTGTAGCCTTTAGATGACGAACTCCGTAGCGCAGTGGTTGAGCGCGTTGGTGTTCGAACGGGAGGTCGCAGGTTTGAATCTTGCCGCAGGTACAAAAAGTTTTTATTTGTTCCTGGGTCATGAATGTGTATTAAATTTGTGTATTAATATAATAAAAAACTTAAATATGTTTATAGTATAAAAGTATTAAATATATTTCCGTTGTCTTGTACCTGTAACACAAGTTCTTTGGATACTTAGCATGGGTCTATATTGACGTGGTGTGAAGCGTCCATACATACAAAAAAAAAAGATACCGAAAACGCCATAAACAACCTGTACATAATGTAGTGATGTAAAGTAGCATAATATTATTATGAAGATTATGAACGAAAATAGGGCGCGAGGAGCGCCATTCTGAATTCCTGGAATGTACTTAATTATTACGTTGTTAATTGTCTAGCAGCTGACGCTTCTTCATTTATTTTGCCACTTTTTACAAATAAAGAGTGTCGCGCATTCACCCGACGGGAGTTTTTGTGGTTAGTTTGGGTTTTACTCCAGCAACACGAGTGCATACTTCAAATTAAGTAAAAGCTCCAAAGTGGGATGAAAAACATATAAAAGAATTCACGGCAGGGATGAAGATTTTTTCCATAGCTTTTTTGTATACCTCTGAAATCTGCTAAAAGAACTAACAATTTATATAGTGTTTCGCAGTTCATTGATTTTTATTTTACACGTAGGTATAAAAAATATTTCAACTTCTGGACACAAGCCATTTTGTGAAGGGGTGAGCGATATGCAACGAAGTGTGACTGTCTGACAAGGGTAGATATAAAATTTCACGGTAAAATGTGTCACAAACTAAAATATAAATACACCATCATAAGGCTCACCTTACATTGGCGCACGTAATTTTTCTATGAACAAAAAAATTTTTTTTTTTTTGGTAAAAGTAATTAATATTTAGTATTTAGACAATCAAGGATCGAAATTGTGCCAGCGTGCGTGCAGCTAATGGGTATCCTATGGGTTTATATAGGTACTATTTTCGGCTTCAAAAATTATTTGGGTCCGATATTATTTGAAAAATAATATGTTTATCCCCTATTTGTTATCTATATATTATGTCGCAGTCATCTGATTGAATCCGCTTTTTTAATTGAATCACTAGGCGGTTATATAATGGCGTCAAACAGCTCGTACAGAGAGACAGCAATGTGTTGATATAAGTATTTTTTGATTAATTTACTTTAATATACGATATAACAGTACACATTCGGAAATTTTGAAGTTTAAAAATAAAATATTAATAAATGGTTGTCTTAGTCTCAGATTCATTCAATTTGTTGGCAATAAAAGTTTAAAAAACTATAACCCGACTTCACAAAAAAGGGGGCTAAAAAGGCCGAAACAAGAAAATAAATCAATTTGAAATCCAGAAATGCATAGGTACAAAAATGGTCAAGGTAGAGCCGTGGTCGTACCCGCTATTGGGATTGTATAATTGCAACAGCAGATGAATATTATGATTTTTGATTTGTTAAACGGGTCCGACCTCGGCTCTACCTTGACCATTTTTGTACCTATGCATTTCTGGATTTCAAATTGATTTATTTTCTTGTTTCAGCCTTTTTAGACCCCTTTTTTGTGAAGTCGGGTTATAGTTTTTTAAACTTTTATTTTATTTTATATTTTTCTGTTTCCACATCAAATATAACATTATATTTTCATTAAATTAACGTTAAATAAACCCATAGAATGTAACTAAACAACTCCTAGATACTACTTGTACGACCGAATTTTAAACGTTTATTTTGAATTTAACGATAAAATATAATAATTAATAAAATATTTATATACATATTCGTTGTGTGCTTGCCAAGACCTATCTTTTGATACCAAACACGAGATAATTATATATATATTTTTTTTCGTCATAATGTATATCAGTGCGTTAACAGGAAATTTATATATGTGTGTGTGTGTGCAAATTGTGTGTGCACTGTGCGTGTGTGTGGCACCATAACCCTACGACAATGTCTTGGGATCAGTCAAAGACTATTAGGATGCCAATAATTTGTGTGTGTGTGTGTGTGTAACACCTTACCCTACGATTCTATCTTGGGATCAGTAATGATTACTATAAGGTGTATGTGTTAGTGTATAAGAGAAATACATATATAAAATAAAGAAGTACATATAAATAATAATAATATATATATATATATATATTAACAAGTAAAAATAAAATTAACTAGATTATAGGTTTATATAACTTGGTTGTAGGGCATGGACAAACTAAAACTAAGGGTAGATACATAGGTACAGTAAATTTGATAAACTATAATTATGAGTAATAAATACTCATTTATCAGCCAGTAAGGCTAATTTAATTCTTGTTTTGAATGAATTTTTTGAGGATATGAAAGGATCAATGTGAGAGAATGTATTGTTATAAGTGTGCAATATTCTGGTAAGAACGCAGTTTTTACCATAGTTGGTATGCTGAAAAGGGGTATGAAACATAGATGTATGACGTGTTCTACGACGTGGTACGTTAAATGAGATAAGTTTCAATAAATCAGGACAGTCCAGCTTTCCATTTAAAATATCATGTAGAAGGCACATGTCAGTTAGATTGCGACGATCGGACAGCGACAAGATTTTTTTGCGACGACATAGACTATCGTAGCTCTCCGCCGGGAGGGATGAGCCCGTTTTAAAATTAAGAAATTTAAAAAACTTTCTTTGAATACGTTCAATACGTGAAATGTGTACAGCATACGATGGGGACCAGATTGGACTTGCGTATTCCAAGATGCTTCTGACGTATGCAAAATATAATACCATTAAGCAATTTGTGTTTTTGAATGGCTTAGAAGTCCTTTGAACAAAACCGAGCATGCGATAGGCTTTGTCAACAATGTAGTCATAATGCATTGTGAGAAGCATCCCGGAATCAAAGTACATGCCAAGATCACGCACGTTATTCGTGCGTTCTATGGGTACATTACCAAAGTTGTAAGGAAATATTAGGGGGTCTTTCTTTCGCGTAAAACTAATACACTGGCATTTACTGACATTAACCGTTATATGATTACTATGATAGTAAACAAGTAATTTATTTAAATCATGCTGTAATAATTCACAATCGTTTAATGATTTTACTGTGAGAAAAATTTCTTATCATCGGCATAAAGTAAGTGATTAGCGTGGGAAAGGCATTTGTCAATGTCGAATATATAGGCGTTGTAGAATAAAGGCCCTAAATGCGACCCCTGTGGGACGCCGGAAGGTATCTTGACATAATCTGACCTAAAGCCCCCTAGGATGACCGCTTGCGAACGATTCGAGAGGTAAGATTGCACCCACCGCAATAGGTCCCCATGTATGCCCAGTATGTGAAGTTTTCTAAGCAGAAGAACGTGATCTACACGATCGAAAGCTTTCTCAAAATCAGTGTAGATCACGTCCACCTGCCCCCCTCTCTCCATATTTTGTAAAACGTAGGTAGAAAAAAGAGACAAGTTTAAAATTGTTGAGCGATTCATCAAGAAACCATGCTGAGTATCAGGTATACCTTTGGTTAAGACAGGATATATATTATTAAATACTAATTTTTCAAAGACCTTACTTAAAGTGTTTAAAATAGATATGGGTCTGTAGTTAGTTACTGAGGTTCTACTTCCTTTTTTAAAAATTGGGACTATGTGAGCTTTCTTCCATAAGTCAGGAAAAATACATTCTTCTAATGATCTACGAAACAAAATTGTTATAGGTATAACTAAGCTGTCAGCACATGAGATTATCACAAATGGAGGTATACCGTCACAGCCGGCACCTTTTGATTTGTCAAGTGATTTTAAAAGTTTTAAAACGTCTTCCTGTGAAATGTTAATGTACGATATTATTTCTGAACTATTATGATTTGGTTCTTGAAGAGATTGACTTAGGTGGTGACTATGAGATGAAGAGGGGGAGAAAACACTCTCGAAAAACCTACTAAATGCAGAACAAATAGATTGACCATCGTCGTATGTATCAGAGCCTAACGTAAACTGTTTCGGATATTTAATGGCTTCTTTCTTTGAGCAGACATATTTCCAAAAATAATTCAGAGAGTATCTGATAATTTCTTGGGACTTTGTTATGAAATATTCGAAACATTGCTTTGAAACTATGTGATGTCTTTTTCTTAGTATAGAAAATTCGTCGTAGTCTAAGGGATTGCCAAATTTTTTCCATGCACGGTGCGCTTTCCATTTTTCACGTATAATTTTAATTAAAGTTGTAGTATACCATATTGGGTAATGTTGCTTATTTCGAGAATAATGACGTATGGGTACATGTAATATAAAACATTCGTGTAATTTATTGTAAAAGATATTTAACCCTAGATAACTAAACTATATTTACAGTTACATAGTAACTAAACATTCGTCGAGCGGACTACGCTGTAAAAAACATGAATATTATCAAAAATGTTTAATAAAACCAGGAAATTGTTACATGTCACTTAAGTTTGGTTTAATATAAACTAAAAATAAGAGTAATAATAATTATTTAATTCATCATACAGCTACATATGATAATATTGTGGGAGCCTCGAATAGCTCTTTGCATTTTATGCAGCGATTTTTTGTCATTCTACGAGCTTTCGATGGACATGACATGAAATGCAGATTTTGCGCACGATTGAAACAGTAGGAAAAAGAACTTATATGTTGAAACAATCGCCAAAAAATTTCTTGTATTATGACTTTAATATCACTCCGAAAAGTCACCGTCTGAATGCGCTGCCGCAGCCAGTGCTCCATCAGTTGATCTCCCACATTCATTAAAAAATCGCGCCCTGACATTGGTTTTTTTTATGTTTATTGTGTTATTTGTGAATACGCATTAATAAATAAACAGATTTAGCATATAATATTATAAAAATGTATAGCAACTATCTTTAAGTTTTTCTGTTAGTGCATGTATTGGGGCACATCTGATAAACTGAGACTAATGCGCCATTATTATCATGATAAAACTTGATTATTTCTGATTTAAAATCTATAATTTGATGTTATTTACTCTCGCTTGGTTGTATACTAACGTTTTCTGAATCTAAAAATTCACTAGGACAAACTATAAAGCTCTGTTAGTGTCGTGATGATCTTTATCCCTCAAAATTTCCTCAGTCTCTCGAATTGTCAGACCGCTTGTCGACCACATATTCTGTTTCTCAGATGCTCAGTTCCTCATATCCGTTAATAAAAATTATAAAAATGTATAAAAAAATGGCTAATAACTTAAGTTTCCTATGAACAAACAAAGAAAACTACCTAGGTTTTCTAATTGAAGTACACAAAGTATATCTTTATATAATTATTTTTTATAGATAAACTATATTTATTATAAAAAAATATTGTGTGTTTCTTATGTTATATAGAAAAAAATTATAAAAAAGTAATGTATACACCTTTGCAAAACATACTACGTAATTACTAAACTTTCGTCGACCGGACGACGATATGACCGTAATTCAATTTCTAATTATCGTATGATTGAAATTTCCTCACATGATGTACTAAATTGACTATTTAGGAAGGTAGAAAAAGATTCGTGAGCGGTGGGTACGAGGAACTAGGTGTACTCGACTATCGTGGGTAGTAGCGTAGTCGTGTAGACGAATGATTAGTTATCTAGGGTTAAGGCATCATTCACTGTACCAACGTTAAGTTCTTTAACCCAATCAATAGTCCTAAAATGATTATTCATTTTTATATTATCACTTTTGTGAAAATTAAAACGCGGTATATATTGCTCATTGAAAGGCTGCAAAGATATGTCATATAAGTTAATATTTAATGCAGGGTGATAATTATCCTGCTTTAATAGTGGGAAGTCTGCGTTCGAAACCTGTAATGGTAGTGTCGAAAAACATAAATCGAGAATATTGCCTTTAACGTTCGTAGTAAAATTGTATTGTTTTAAACCAAGGTAAGTAAATTATACACTTTTACAAACGGACTTTGATGGTATAGAACACTAAGGCTCTGGGGGCCTACTCAAGATGCCATCGCTAATTATCGCTTACAAAATTCGATAACAAAATGTATGGGATTTTGCGATGCGATCATTTAGCGTAGCTTATGTCAAATCCCATACATTTTGTTATCGAACTTTGTAAGCGATAATTAGCGATGGCATCTTGAGTAGGATTCATGATACCATCGTTATTATAACTTACGAAGTTCGAAAACAACACTATACGGGATTTGACGTAAGTGACATACGAATTCGCGTGTCACTTAGCGAAGCTTGTGTCAAATCCTATACAAATGTTAAATAAATAAGTGATAATAATTTAGGATGTGTATGTCACTCCTATGTAGGGTTTACTGTGAAAATACCAGCGCCGAAAGACTTACTTCTGACTTTCATGTTTTTTATGAAAAACGTAATATAAATCGATGAACTCGGTAGCGCAGACGACCTCCGTAGCGTGCTCGAGCGAGAGGTTTGGGTTCGAATCCCGCCGAGGGAACAATAAGTTTTCAATGTTCCTGGTTCATGGATGTTTATATAAAAATCTTAAATATGTGTATAGTATAAAAGTATTAAATATATTTCCATTGTCTGGTAACTGTAACACAAGCTTTTCGGATACTTAGCACGGGGCCAGATAGACGTGGTGTGAAGTGTTCATAGATATAAAAATAGAAACAATAAGTTAAAAAAGTCTTTTAGCGCTGGTACAGTAAACTTTATACAAGGAACTCATACACACCCTAAAGTATTGTCTCGTTAATATACCAGCCTGTATGTGCTGTTCTGCGTACCTATACAATTAAAATATATATTATCGACTCGTCAGCTATACACAACGTCTTTGTCTTTCCCCGGTCTAACCGCCATAACTCCCTTGTACCCTGTATTGCCCGAGACGACAGATTATATTATACTTTTTATAGAAGTAAATATGAGTACTTGGTCTCACACTATATGGACACTACACTGTACATTTCGTTATCGAACTTGATACGTGATAATAGCGATTGCATCTTGAATCAATGCCCCGAATAGATATGAATATATATTTTTACGCAAACAAAGTCACAGGCAACGAGTTAAAAATACCCTCGGAATATTGTCGCCAAAGTATCGAGTCGTACATATTTTACAAGTCCCCGACTGCTACACTCTGTCCATCCCAAGCTTTACCGATATCACCTCTATAAAACAGAATTCGAAACATTCTTGTACCATAGTAAATTCAATTCTTAGCGCTAAAGTCTAGACCTAATGTGAAACTTTATATTTAAACTTCGTCGTGTAAGTTCACGTGTGTTCTAAATGAATGTTTTGTATAATACTGTATACCTATATAATATATAGATTTTGATTTCGGAAGTTTGCTAATATAAGATACCTTTTCTGCTTAGGAGTGTTAAATTAGAATGTCTCCGTGGTAGTGGTTGACTTAGGTGAGTGAGTTCTCTGTGACCTAATGGATTTTTCGAAAATGGTAAAAGGATGACTTATTAAATATAATATTAGTTGATCGTTATTTTTTAAAATGAATATGTGACATGCTGTTATTATAACCTATTTAACGATACCTAATACAAAAAACATCTACACTTCAAATGTTTAGGGCACACACAACATGCAGCTTGTATAACAAAATTGGTCGAGCTCGCGTTCAAATACACACGATATATTACACACACTCACAAAATATCACTTTAATATTCTTTGAAATATTTCGAAACTATAGTTACTAAAAAAGGATTGGCTTAACCGAAACTACTTGCTTCAACTATCCCTTTGATAACATGCAAAACGGTCAAACATTTATTAAACGTGACGCTTAGACGTTTACATAACATGCCTCGCAATATATAAATAGCAATTCAAGCAAAAAGTAACATCAAAAGCAGTTCACGGAAACGTCCGTTACTCCCTTTATGATGCCGCTTGCTTTTTACGCTGATTTCCATTCCAATTATTGCCAAGTGTAGATTCCATGTTTACATCCAGCCGAAGCTGCCCGGATTTGTCCCACATTACCCGTCCCTTTCGTATACGCGTCGGAGGGCGAGACAGAAACAGATTATTCTCAAATGTTGTCACAGATATATGAGTGATGCTAGGTTCAAAGAGATGGAATTGTTAATATAATAACGTCGAGAAAACGGTCTAAGTTCCTAGTACTATTTTAGTGATTTAATCCTGCAGCATCTGGTATTAAGGAGCTAGTTTTAGTATTGCTTTAATATCAGTATATTCAATAAATTGTAAAAGAAATCCCCAAATAAAATGGAATGCAATAAGTAAAATATTTGATACCTACGTCATCTGCCGATTCTGCCGATCTTGACATATGCCACAAACATGGAGATAACAAAAAATAAGACCTACTTGTCGTGAAGAAGTTAACTACAATGTATACCATCGAAACAAAGCCCTTAGTGGCAAACTATACAGGTTTTGATTCATGGATCATATTATATTAAGCCGAATAAAGTGTGAAGAGAATGAACATTTTTTGTGTTGGCACCATATACAAATAACTTAATATAACTCAAAAAAAAATAGATGGTCTAAAATGACCACAAGGAGTGAATCTTTCTATGCTGGGGCTCCCAGTCTATATACACGAACGCACTGGTCGTTGACCTAAGATTCAGATTTTTCTGTTTTGTGATTTTTATGGAGATCTTTAATCGTGATTTGTCGCATTATAGTAAGTAATTTATGTAAGGTGCCAAAATAAAAAATGCTTTACGCTATTTACACTATATTCGGCTTAACATAATATGAACCATGAATCATCCTGTATACAGTAATTGTATGTCATACAAAATATAGTCTCTCTCTTATCCGATGCGTGGATCATCATTATTGACAGACAATCAGGTGATCAGCCTGCATTGTCCTAACCAAACTTGAAAACAACATTTTTGTTGTTCCAACGCGGGAATCGAAACTCTGTGTCGAGAGACAAGCTCTAACCCACTAGAGCACGGATACTACTTAATTAATTAATAATAGTTCCCCTCACCGATTTCGGTGTCGGTAGCCGATTTCATTGAAATCGCACGAGTTATTTTCTAGTGCCCAAGTTTGGGCGCAAGCACAGAAGCACTCTCTCTTCCTTTTACTCTCATAACCCAGTGGGACGTAAAACCGACACGACTGCCGAGAGAACCGACTTTTTACATGCCCATCCGACGCATGGATCATCTTTCTTGTCAGACAATCAGGTGATCAGCCTGCATAGTCCTAACCAAACCTGAAAACAATATTTATTGTTGTTCCAACGCGGGAATCGAACCCACGACCGGGTCGGGTCGAGAGCGAAACTCTGAACCACTAGACCACGGAGGCGTTACTCACAGATACTACTATCAGTTATATCACACATAAAATCGTAGTTTCCATTTCAAATAATTGACTAGGCTGTCTCAACCAGGGACCGATTAATCCGCTATACGGCTGTAGCGGTATCAATACAAACCGTTTTATTTTAAATACCCATATTAAGGGTTTTTAACTATGCGCTTGTCTTAAACGGTATTAAACCGTTTAATACAGCCGCGCCAATAACCGAAAGAGACAAAAAATTTGTGGTACACGCCGTGGCTGGGATCAAATCTATGAAAAGCGGTTTTTTCATCACTGACTTGAGGTTTCAATAGCCTTGCTGTGCATTGTGCAACATTGATTTGGTCACTTTAAACATTAGTTTAAAGTGACCAAATCAATGTTGCACAATGCACAGCACTTATATTTTATACTAATATTATACTTATATTTTAACATACTTATATTTTATAGTAATTTGAATTACCTAAATTACAATTCCGTATAATTAGAAAAAAAAATAAGATGGGAATTAACTTTTCGCTCTTTACCAAATCAATATCAAGGAAAGACTAAGAATGGAAAAAAAACAATAATAAACAAAAATGGACGAGAACTTGCATTAAATAACATCATCTTATAACTTATGTCATACGCAATTATGATCATTTTTGGTATGCATCACGATTGCTTCGTCACGGTAGAAATATGATGAAAATGTTCGCCCAAAATTTAGGCGAAATTTGACAAAATCGATGGGTCCAAACCAAAAATTTGTCGAAGTAGAAACAAAGAAATTATAAGGGTTTTAAGTTGGCCGTGCCAACGTAAC
This sequence comes from Celastrina argiolus, assembly GCA_905187575.2. Classification (NCBI taxonomy): domain Eukaryota; kingdom Metazoa; phylum Arthropoda; class Insecta; order Lepidoptera; family Lycaenidae; genus Celastrina; species Celastrina argiolus. Next base: position 13,677,316 of record LR994589.1, read on the forward strand.
GTCCACGATGGCGCGGCCATGGAAATCTCAGGAACTACGTGGGTTAGAGATGTAATTCTTTTTCTAGTATGAAGATTGAATTTGGCGAAAATTGTCGAAAAAGAAATTATAAAGTAGAAATCGATATTTTAAGAGATATTTACCTCAGAAGCCGTGGCGGTGCAGACGTGCACTTCGTGTTTCTTTAATGTTGATTATTTCTTTATATCATAATACTTAGTACAAAAATATGATGCAGGAAGTAAGGGCTTAAACTAATGAAAGCAATAAATACAACGAAATATTATTTAAACAGACAAATCGGACCGAAACAAAAAATAGCATGGCCGCGCTGATATCTCATTATCTGTAATTGCTAGGATTTCGGTTTTTATATCCATTTATTCGACACGTGTAATCTCCAAAAATGTGCTCTCTCGTACAATGTTTGAGTAGGGTAACCATAATTTCGATTTTATTTGGGAATACCTTTTACTCTACTAGACGAAAATGTATCTATTTCCTTAATAATGCCAACAAACGGAACAATTATTATTAATCATTATTTCACACTTAAACGTAAGTATGTAGTACCTATGCCCGTAAGCGATCAGTTGTAGATAGGATAATAATATTATGTTAGGTAAGTATACTGTACCTAGGAAGGTTACTTAATATTATGCATTTCTTGCCCTTGATCCGTTTTTGCGAAGACGGGTTATAATTCTTTTATACACTCATCTATATTTTTTGTCTCTATATCTGTCTGTATGTGCAACATCAAAAACCACGGAAGGGATTTTAACCAAACTTATTACGATTGTAGACCATATTTCTAGGCAGGTTATAGGATATATAACATAACGCTACGATACATAGGAGCCGAGCAGTGACGATAACTTTGAAGCAAGTCGATGAATTTCGCGCGCGACTGCGGACGAACGGTTCGGGCGGAGCGCGCGAGGGGATCGCTTACACAGTGACGCGAAGGTATAGAACGTGGCACTAAAGTAGATTAGAACATTAAATAAGTAACTAACATGATTTTATTAAAAAGACAAATGTTTCCACAGTGTCAATAATATAAAAACTGTATTTTTGAACTTGCTTCACAAACTGAAATAAATTATCATTTATTGTATAAAATCAACTTTTGGTATTATTAAAAGAAAGCCTTTTGGGATAAAGAAACGGACAATTTAGCGGTTTTTAGAAGCTATAACAGGGTGTAAAAAGAGCAGTCACTATAAATTTGGGATATGATTATACTATCTTTTCTCTTTCGGACGGTGTGAGGAAGCGAGTTCCACAATCTGTGCGCATGAACGGTGAAGGAGTAGGAGTAGAAATTAGAGCGATGTGATGGGAGGGAAAGGTTTATTCTGAATTTGGACCTACAAGGGATATCAATGGGCCGGGAAAAGTTAAATCGATCACGAAGATAGGAAGGAGAGAGAGGGTTATACAGGATATTGTAAAGTAAACAGAGGATATGGGAGTTGCGACGGAGACGGATAGGAAGCCACTTGAGTTTTATCCGAAAGGCTGATATGTGATCAAACTTTTTTAAATAAAATGAAACGGATACAGAGATTCTGCAAGCGTTCCAGTTTAGTTAGCAGCTCTTCGGTAAAGTCTAAGTAGCAGGAGTTGGCATAGTCGAGGATAGGAAAAATGAGAGTTTTGACGAGGAAAATTTTGGTTTGCAAAGGCAAAAAGTTTTGAAGGCGCCTCAGCATGTGCAACGAGTGGTGTACCTTTCTGCTGACTTCACTAACCTGCGGATTCCAGCAGAGATTGCTGTCCAAAGTTAACCCTAAATTCTTAGCTGTGTCTCTGAATTCGATAATAGTACCATCATATTTGACCACAGGCACATTGTGTAAACGTTGCTTTATATACTAGTAAGTATATAACGCAACGTTTACACAATGTGTAAACGTTGCGTTATATACTTATATCCCAAAAAATCGCAGGTGTAGAATCAATATCATCAATATTAGAATGACGATAGAGTTGCAGGTCGTCTGCGTAAAGATGGAAATTTAAGTTGATTAATGAGGAAATAATATTAATAAATATAGAAAACAGGAGGGGAGAGAGTACGCCAAACTGGGGAACACCCGCTCATTCTAGAAATGTATTTTTTTTTCATATTTTTTTTACAAAAATTAAAAAATATTTTTTTTTTGGCTTTATTTTTTTTTTTTTTTATTATTACAAAAAAATAAGAAATGGTAAAAATAAAAAAAAACATTTTTTTTTAGTTTCTGACAAAAAAAATACATTTCCGAAATGAGGAAAGGTAGTATAATCGTATCTCAAAGTTATAATGACTGCTCTTTTTACACACTATATATATAAATATGTCAATCGATAAAAACGATAGTCACTCAATGAAATGGCGATTTGAATCAGATGAATGCCATCTACCATCACGGTATTAATCCTTATCATTTAAAATACGTTATTCTGCTTAAGCATTTCTGAAGACTACATATTTTGCCCTTTAGACCATGCAAATATAATGAATACTTTAGCATATAGCAAAATTAAAATCGTTTCTCCGTGATTCGACCGGGCGCCGCGTGATGCTGGCTGCTGCGTGACGTATCTTACGTCCGAGCCGGGCTGGAGTACTGTTACGTCTATTGGGGTTAATCATATGTCTTAATATGGCATATCTGAGCCATTATTTGAAACTATTATTATTACTTCATCGGCCTCCGTGTGACCATGTATAATGAAGCATAATACCCAAAGGACAGTGTTCATAAACTAAAAATATATTTAAAAATACTAAAGTGCCCTAAATCACTTTTACACGCGTACGAAGTCGCGGTCACAGCTAGTACTTTTATAAACATCATGGATACAGAAATAAATGAAATAAAATCTAGGTGTAACAAGGCTCAAACAAGAAAGTTAATATTAGGCAGATGACTAAAAATGCATAAGTACAAGGTCGGACTCGCTAATAAAATCTAAGCGTCACTTCATACCGAAATACGGAAAAAAAGTGCCTTCTTGAAAAAGCATATTATTCGTCTGCCGTTGGAATAATATTAATTCCAATAGCGAGTCTTAACCACGGCCATGGGTCTCTATGAAAACCGGCGTTACGCCGGCTTGCTTTGCTGCAGGGAATAAGGATACTTGTCGTAGATAAGTAGGTACTTAATTTCAAGGGCAAGAAACCCATAATATTAAGTAGCCTGCCTAGGTACAGTATACTTACCTAACATAATATTATTATCATATCTACAACTGACCGCTTACGGGCATAGGTACTAACTACATACTTACGTTTATGTGTGAAATATTTAATAGTAATAATTCCATTTGTTGGCATTATTTAAGAAATAGACACATTTTCGTCTAGTAGAGTAAAAATTATTCTCAAATAAAATCGAAATTATGGTTACCCTACTCAAACATTGTACGAGAGAGCATATTTTTGGAGATTACACGCGTTAAAAACTATTCTGAGGGTAAAACGGTATGCCATTCTAATCAGGTTAATGTGCCGAATAAATGGATATAAAAACTGAAATCCTAGCAATTACAGATAATGAGATATCAGCGTACAAAGAAGCGTTACGTTGGCGCGGCCATGTTATTTTTTGTTTCGGTCCGATTTGTCTGTTTTTTGTACTAAGTCTTATGATATAAAGAAATAATCAACATCAAAGAAACACGAAGTGCACGTCTGCGCCACCACGGCTTCTGAGGTAAATATCTCTTAAAATATCGATTTCTACTTTATAATTTCTTTTTCGACAATTTTCGCCAAATTCAATCTTCATACTAGAAAAAGAATTACATCTCTAACCCACGTAGTTCCTAAAATTTCCATGGCCGCGCCATCGTGGACGTTACGTTGGCGCGGCCAACTTAAAACCCTTATAACTTCTTTGTTTCTACTTCGACAAATTTTTGGTTTGGACCCATAGATTTTGTCAAATTTCGCCTAAATTTTGGGCGAACATTTTCATCATATTTCTACCGTGGCGGAGCAGTTGTAACGCACACTCATTTTTGCGTTAAATGGTGCGCCAGTCTAGTTGTGACATGATGGAACAAATTCAGCCAATAGCGTTCCGCGGTACTTACTTATCACGCATCCTTTTTTAACACAGAAAAACGAACGAAAATGAACCTTATTCATAAACGGTTTTTTATACCGTTGATTCAGCCGTATATACGGCTGAAGCGCATGTTAGGGTTTTTCAGAGAATCGTATAAATTAAACAGTTTAAAACACCAAAATGGGTAACCTTTTCGGTCCCTGGTCTCAACATCAACACAAGGAACTTGTAAGCCTTTGCGTGGGTACATGGAAGTTACCAGCTCATGCGAGCTAATCGGTCCGTTGCAAGTCACCGACTTACAGTTCTATTAGACATTACGGCAGGCTTATTACGTGTATCTTGCAAAAAGCAAAGCAAAAATTGCGCAATTTTTGCTCTTTAAATTTATCGACGGTTAAAAGGTTGTAGGGCGCCAAGAACCAAATTAAACAGGAGAGCAGTTTAAAGTTTTAAAATTCATAAAAATGAATTTGGTGTCGATGTTGGTTTGACGTAACATTTAATTAATAGTTCCTTGGATTGCTAGGTACTAATTTTTGACGCTACTATCATAGCAAAAATCAAGCAAATGTGCATTCAAACACAACAGCGAGCTATGAGCTCTATTTTTTCCTTGCATATAACCGACCACCTAATCGATTGCGCGTCCATCGCGCGATTTTGCTAATCGCTATATTCAGTATTCGTAATCAGCCGGCGGGTCATTGTCCTTGTATATTCCTTTGTTGATTAAGCACTTACTCTAGATATCTTTAATACCCTGCACAATGTAAATGTACTGCAATTTAACTCGTCCGTGGACCAGTGGCTTCACAGCTTGGCTTTCGACTCGGAAGACGTGGGTTCGATTCCCACGTTGGAACTATTAAACATGTTGTTCTCAAGTTTGATTACAACAATACAAGGTGATAATTTATAATTGTCTGACAAGAAACACGATCCATGCCTCGGATAGGCATGTGAAAAGTTGATCATACGCCTATTTACAGGAATTTATGAAATTTTCTTTAAATCCCTATAATAATACTATATTATGATCTTCAAAAATATTTAACAAATCCTATGATTTTTTTATATACCTATATATTTGGAATCCTAGGATCCTAATAATAAAAATATATGTCCGATTAGAAAAGCAATCAACGTATAAAACGAATCTATGAGTAAATGTTTAAACGTTAAAATTTAAATATAATATTATATCTAGCAATATCCCGCGAAAAAATGATAACCACAACCTGCTAAGAGATGATTGAGTGTACGCATAGGCACGTTTGATGCACCTCCATCCTTCCCACACTGCTTATTTTCATTCCATTAATTATTTAAACCTTATTAAACGAAAGAAATGCCAGTAAATGTCTACACAACACAAATTGTGCACCGACAGTTTACATACATTTTCTGCAACATTTATAAAATGTAAACTATCTCGATAAACTATTTGCGCAGTCGCGATTAATTAAAAATTGAAAAGCGCTAACATATTATAAAGTTGAATAGCTCTTAATGAATTGCTATTGCGAAGTAGGTCGCAACTTGTAATTGGTGGAAATGGTGACCGCGACTGCACCAATTTTAGGTTTATTGTTCTGTAATTACTCTGAGGAAAATCTGGAAAACTTTGCACAATTAAATTTAAATTACAATAACCTCTTTGTTCTTTAAAATAATGTTGGCCAAATAGGGCTTTCTTCAGAGTGTCGAGCGTATTTTGGGTCAGCGTTTTTTAAAGGATTCTTTCAGCTTCTGTCCTGGATTCGACAATGCATACTATTCTTATAAAATGAAATGTGTGTGAAATGAATTGTATTATTGTAAATTGTAAAATGATAAAAATATATTTTTAAATTATAATTATATACCTACTAAATTATAATTTGAAAATATAATTGTATTAATTAACAATATTTGCATTTATATTACAAATAAAATATTTTAACAACACAAATATTAATGTATTAACAAAAAATATGTCGTTCCTCGTAAACATTATTAAAACAAATTTCATTCACACGTCCGACATCCGATAACATTCCACGGTGGTCAAACGATATTTTGAAATATTCAATATTTATCTAAAAGAAACTTAAATAGTTACAGTGACTAATGCACATACGCTTCAACCATAAGATTACAGTTACACTATTTAAACCGCCTATCTAAGTGGCATTAAGACGAAAACTCGATAAATTCTGTCTTTTCAATATCTGACTCCGATCGTTCAATGCTAGGGCTGCCCTAAAGGTGATTGTAATAAAATTTATGAATATTCCACTGCAATCGTTCATCACTTAACAATAACACACATTAAGGTAAATTATCTAGGTATGACGGCCCTGTATTTTTCATTAGATGATTATTTACATGGAAGAGATTAAGGACACCCACGTGATCAATAATCCATTATAAAAACGCAAACAATAAGGAGTTATCGGTAATGTGGGTATCGGGGACTTGATTAATGACCTTGCAGTCATATTAGAAGACATCGATAAATAAAAGTATCTAGATGCTATCTCAGAGAAACCTGAGATAGAGAAATACCGGTCCAGTACAATTGAATGAAAAAGTGTTATGATACAAACGGTTTGACGTGATCATGCGTTATTAAATACCTATGTCGATTGTGATGTCATGATTGACTGTAACAAATTTTACGTATACACGATAATAATTTGATATGTCAGTTAAGAAACTGATATAAGATAAACACGATTTTAAAAACATTTATATCTAAAGAAATATGATTTTCTGAATAGTTACTATTTCTATTTTGTTTGTTTAATTACATATAAGCAGTTATACGGTGTAAAAAATGGAAAGTATTTGAAACACGTATTCTTAAAAATATTCAACCAAATACAGTTTTTGTTCAATCACACACGTATCGATAAATCCACAATTTTCAGAAAAAAAGTAACACGTGCCCACACAAATGATATAGCCTATGACTGTGTTATTATTAACAGCTCTTTCATTTAAATCATTCAAGTAGTGGTGAAGGAAATTAGATGGAAAAAATATGTGTTACCTACACATATAGCTAATTGCTCCTTCCTATTTGCTTCACAGTTGTCGGGTAAAAAGAGTAACTTTACTATCAAACCCACTATCAAACGTATTAAACAAAACACTCTAGCATCAATAATTAAGAAACGACCCAGTCATTTGTGTTGGTCATTGTACCAGACGCGGGCTATTTAATACGCGATAAACAACAATATCTCATTGATAATTTAAAAAAATGATCTGTCTAAAGTAATGAAGCGTATACGCTTGGAACCGGTAGCGAGAGATAAGTACGTTTAATGATAGTCGACTAATCTCGGAGACTAGACATCGGTGTGGTTATATCACAAAAAGTAACTGTCACCAAGGATGGTAATAAAATTAAAAAGTTTAAATCGATAACTGGTGATATGATAATTTATAATATATATTTATATATATATATATATATTATAATGAACAAAAATTGTACTGTAGAAACATATTAAGCAATAGAGATTAAAAATAAATAAATTCAAAAACAATTATGCGAAGAAATTTTTACATAAATTGATTAGATTAAGCTGAAAGACTTTTGTCATCGGAAATCCAAGGAAATATACGTCCGGGTGAAAACTCGTTTACTAATCTCCTAAAAATGTATGTATAGGATACACTCTACCATTCATAATATTCTTATCAAAATACACATTAAAAACAGAAAATACAACGATATTTTAGATAAGTTTTTTAACAAAAAATATGTTACATATTTGGGAACAATCTTATCTGAAAACACGGATATTATAATTGGGTCAGAATAGTTTTTGCTTACAAAAAAATGACAACGGACGCACCGTTCCGGACCGGTGGGTGAATAGAGACAACTCAGACTTGTGACCAGCTAATTAACCAAAGACGAAAAAAGATCCAAACAATCTTTATGGTGAATTAAAACATCCGTTTACACAGGCCATAATTAACACAGACTCTTATAATTCAAACTTAAAACGTAATGAAGCACTTTTTTACTATTCAAATTTGATTTAATTAAAATGTCAACGCCAGAAAAGTCTAAGTTATAATGTTTTATTCATTACGATAATATTGTGTCTTCTTAAATTATTTTTTTTAAGTTCTCATAATAGCACCCAGCCCGATTTCGTTGGCCGCGGCTGATGTATGCTGAAGTTACCTTGTAGTACCCAAGTGTGGGTGCAGTACAAGGACGCTCTTTCGTCATTTATCCGTAACCCGGACGGAAAACCGACAGCCGAGAGATCAGGTACAGGACATTTTACGTGCCCATCCGAGGCATAGATCACCATTCTTGTCAGACAATCGGGTGATCAGCTTGGATTATTCTTATTAGACTTGAAAACAACATTGTTGTGTTTCCAATGCGGGAATAAAACCAACGACCTCCTGAGTCGAGAGTTTGGATAATAATACAGATAGTAATTGCTGAAAGTTCAATTATGAGTAATTTAAATATTTGATTCCTTATATATTTACCAATTAGTAACCATCACAAAGAAGACGTGCTCTAATTACGTTTAAAAAAGCAAAATATTCACTATTATCCCTTCATCCATTATGATAAACCCAACGTCCTATGTTATTCAAATCTCTGAATAGAATACTTCTAACAATATTCCTTACAAGCCAAAGCTCTTTATGGATGACTCTTAACCTTATCTTATAAAAATCTCGATATGAAGAATGCTCCTACCTACCCCCGTGGCACGTCGTTAAGATGTTATCCCTTCAACGAGAAGTAATCTGTAGTTGCGAGTGTTGGGACCAACTACAATAGTAGGGTCGGCATAATGGGCAAGTTTTTTACTATTTTATTGCTTTGAACCCTCAGGGGACGCTCGTGTGACAGATCGATGTTATAGCTAAAAAGAAAAAGTGTATTTTGACACGGCCTTCCATTCCGAAGATATTTCCTTTCGTTTTTGTGATCTACTGAGGATATGGGATTTTTAAAAATGTCTCATATTGTTTTATATTCATCATTGTCACGCTTCTGTAATTTTAGATTTAGGAATCTCGGCTGGATGGATCTTTCGTCGTTTGTGGTCTTATCGCGTTATATTTATTTGATATTCTTGGATATACCACACATTTAAAAGATTTATATTTTTTTATTATCAACTTCGTGTTATTTTATTATATCGCGTATGTATTACAATAACCTTTTTCAATGTTTGTATGAACGTCTCAAACTTTCTCCTGATTCTTCATTAAATCATCATTTATCGTGTATCATTCCAAATGTCATGACTATGTAAACAGAAGACGCAAATGAACACGACGTCTACCTTGTTTGTACATGCACCGTCCATACTATCCATAGCTAATTTAGGTAGCATTGTGCGCTATACCTGAATGAGATTATCACAAAACCCGTTGGGAGTCATTGCTCATAAATCATATCCCATAAAATGCATCTGACAATCATCTATCCAAGCTTCCTAGGTGGATACTATAACGGTAAATGTACCTTGTAGTCGTACCTTTAAAGTTCAAAATGAGAATATCAACTAGATATTTAGATAGCCAGAGTGTATCGTTAAAATGACAAGCGAACTTAATATTCCATTTGATCGGAACAATTGTTAGTATTGTGTATAACATATTTAAAAAGCGAGAAAAGTTTTGAAACTATTTGAAGGATTGAAGTCATAAATCACTGGACATGCGTGGATGATATATCAAAATTGCAAGTTTCACAGAAATGGTTTTAGGCTTGGACTATTTCGTTAAAAGTATCAATCATTCTCAAAACTTGTTGGCAGGCAGAAAATTCAGCTGGAAAAGAGCATTTTCAATGAACATCACAAACTGCGCAGTGCGCTTTTGTTTATTCTATTCTAAGGATACAAAATATTTATTACGATATGGTTTATTGGTATATAGCATTTTAGACTACAATAATTCAATATATTATTATCTTTAGAATCATCTTTATGATGTTTAGATATCTCTGTCTAAACATTGTAAAGATACATTTTAGCAGTGCTATGTCACCACGAGCCAAATATATCATATCTCGAAATCGCAATAAAGATCCAGCGAAATAGGAGTCCATATTATCCAAGGGAATTAGATCTCGCGTATTCAAAACTACTATTGAGACCTCGGAAGGGAACCGAATCTGATAAGGTAGATCGACGATAGGGCCCCTTTTTCTTTTCGCGACACCTTTGTCATGACAAAGGGGCTGTTTGGTTGAGCGGTGGCATCTGAATGGGCCTGCTATAACGCTCACATCCCGCAAGATCGGCCGCAGATATACATACTCAGAGATTTATTAATCTCCTCGTTCATTGGAACAATGCTTTTGGTAGGCACCTGGTGTTTTTTTTTACTTGAATTGCGTTTTTGCCCGCCGCTCCCTGTTTAGTATTTGGGCAGCAAAATTCATGTCAATATAAAGTGATATTCTAAGAAATTATTAAAACATTTTAAACAGTTCAATACTGCTCATCCGTGGTCATAACATGTCGAGAACTTAAACACTTTTATGTGAAAGGTTTGATAATATCGCCACGTATTCACACTTAATTCAAAGAAAACTACTTATAATGTTACCTTATACTGCGTTAGTTTAATTAAACCACAGACCCCGATCCTATTGCATATAATTTGTCCTCACGTGTCATGTAGCAGGTATAAATAAATAATCTGATATCGTAATATCAAGGGTCGTAGACAGAAATTCTTACGCGTCCTTTCGCTGAAACTCAACGCTTTATTAGAGCTAGTTTATCTCACGTACGTAAATTTTAATTATTACCCAGTGAATACGATCCTTTCAGGTGAATCTTGGGACCGATTTCAACGTATTTTATCTCGAAACGTTTCTTAAAGGGGATAAATTGTGAAGATTCCCAACTTTTCCATTCCGTTAATTAAATTCGGACTAGTCGAATGAGATTAAAATATAATTTAAAATTGTGGTTTTTGTGTCTCGACTCTCGTAACTCTGATTAAAATGTCTGTAAATATTCTACTCTTTCTTATTTATTAAGCCTTCCTCTTTGTTATTGATCAATAATCATCATCGTTATTGTTTGTCTATATGTCTAATACTCACATTTGAATGCCTTCAATAAGTGGTATACCAGTGACTTCAATAAGTTGTTATGCAGCTGCTACGTGCCACATCTTGATAAGAACACCCGCATTTGGCAAATAAACCACAGCGGGATGCCATCACAATATTTTACCATCCATAGCTTATTTGAAAAACACATTGACATATTTTTTGCTTATAACTATAAATTGATGAACTCCAATAAATTTTTGAGGCAGCATCAATGAGAAAACAGCTCGAGCCTTCTTAATGTCATTTAATTTTTAAAGTCGGATGGACAGAATGTCTATTATTAAATAAAAATGTGCAATAAACGAAGTGTTAATTACATATTATAAAAATATTTAAGATATCCTTCTTCAGTTGACATCTTAGTACGTAATACACAAAATATTTTTACCCAAAACGAATTACCTATTAGACAAAATAATTTTCTATCGTCGCGACGACGAGGTAAGTATTCAAAATTTACGCAAGATAAAGACATATTAATTCTAGGATAGTAATTAAGATGGAGTGACGTGTGAAATTGGGAATCAAATATATGTGTGCTTTTTTAACGATATTTATATAGTTTTTAAGCAAATATACATGTAACCAAGAATGTGTCACTACGTACGCTCGCAACTGGAATTAAGCTCTTATAAATTGCTAAGATGCTGGTTAAAATTAATTAAATTTACATTCCGTTGATACCACGCCACGTGTCTAAACCGTTTTCAGAAATCACATAAACGAAATGACTGCGGTTTACCAGAGGAATAAACCTTTTCTCGGTAATCGTATAAAACGTAATAACCAACACAATGTTGCCATTCATAAATCCGAATTATCCTGTCATTCTCAAATGTCTCAGTAGTAAATTATTAGATATTCCAAGATGTTGATAGAAATTTTCGAAAGTACCCTTTGGTTGTATAATATAGGTATACCTATAGAATCATATTTTTCCGAAATTGAGTATTAACAATGTAAACGAAGTAAAATTACGAATTAAAGTAGATACTTTGGTTTGCTTTAAGCAGATGCTTAAATGAAAAAAAAAACTATACTCGCATAAAGTAGGTACCTACTATGAAGTTTGCAAATATTATGATCTTTATTTGTTAAATTTGACAATATTTCTTAAAATCAAAGTTTCAAAAACCAATAAATTACGTAGTTGTGATCACTCCTTTGTAGAACACGCTATATAAAGTCTTGGATAAAAACCAGTGTCCATTGTGTTTATCAAACCGCCCTTTTCAAATTTATCGCCGAAGAATGATTTGATGTCTCTATGCGGTTCTATTGTAAACCACTTATCTATTATATTTAATACATTGTCCTTCACGTTTGGGTCACATAAAATTTCTAAAACACTTCAAAATTTTGTGACAGTTATGGCTTCTATGGTTTCTATCAGATATTTTAGTCCATATTTTTTCTAAATATCAGTTTTGAAATAAACCGAAATAAATTAATCGATTTTCTCACAGCTTTGGTATAAATTACGGTCATTTCTTTCAAAAAGTAATACGTATTTAAACTTTTATTTATGTTGATAATTTATCTATAGGTAGGTTACTTTCTGCCGTAAAACGTAGCACGAAATTTCATAGACCTAGCTTTACTAGATTTAGATACAATATAGATTATCGTCTCAAGTTCGATTCTCTGACAAGAAAGATGATCCAGGTGGTCATGTCGGATATCCGTACCATTGGTCTAAGAGAGTAAAGGAAGAGAGAGAGTGCTTCTGTGTATTTCACACACACTTGGGTACGATCAAATACGTAGATAATAAAACCAGCCACCAACCCTGTTTGATCATGAATTACGTATTTCCCGCGACTCCGTACGCGTAAAAAATAACTCTTAAATACTTGACTTACCATACATTGTAACAAACTTTTGCGTTTGTATATTAGTAGGTTTATTATTTTTATCAATGAATTATATTTTTAGCGTACAATAATGTGGTGTGATTATACACACCCTGTTAATAGGGACGTCATTGTCAAAGCGGGCTCAGCGCGTCGGCTTAGCCTGCGGTCGGCTACAAATCTCTCGTTTAGTTTGCGGCTTCGGCACTGATCAATCGCGGTTCGGTTTAAAATACATTTATAATGTAATCCGCTTTAGTAAAATGTATGTATGTATACAGGGTGGAAAAAGAACAGTCACTATAAGTTTGAGATACAATTATACTATCTGTGCTCATTATGGAAATGTATTTTTTTTTGTCAAAAACTAAAAAAATATTTTTTTACTTTTTACCATTTTTATTTTTTTTTTGTCGCAAGAATAACGAAAAAGCAGAAATATTTTTTTCATTTCTAGAATAAGAAAAGGTAGTATAATCAAATCCCAAAATTATAGTAGTAGTATAGTGTCTGTTCTTTTTACACCCGTTAGTTACTATTATGGACCACGAATGTTCCTTGCTTGTGGTCTAAGGTTCTTCTGGTTGTAGGGGAAATGCTTCCATATGTATATATATCATTCGAAAAAGTTCAGATTCACCTATAATAATAATAATTCATATTATAATTCTAAGTAAAACTTTATAAGTAACCGCCTCTTAGATAGATAAAAATTGTATATTATGTGACAAATTTAAAAACAGTAGTGTAAGTTCATAATATTATTTTTTGTATTTTTATGTAATTCTAAGGGCCGATTTTTCAATCGTCAGATAACTTTTATCTGTTGAATAAACATGTGACTTTGACATTTGTTCCATAGAAAATCTGTCAGAGTCGCATATTTATTCCTTAGATAAAAGTTATCTGACGATTGAAAAATCGGCCCTAAGTATGATAAAAAAACTACTGCACAGCTTTTACATAAACTTAAACCACTTAAACTGTGCTTCTAAATTTCATATTCCTCGCACAATCTTTCGTGACACACTGTACATACCTTTTATTGCTAGTACGTGGATTATAAATTGGCTTTTCGTGAACAATATCTAATATCTATATATCTATTGACGCTTCACATCACGTCAATCTGGTCCCGTGCTAAGTATCCGAAGAACTTCTGATACAGGTACCAGACAACGGAAATATATATAATACTTTTATACTATACACATATTTAAGATTATTATTATATTATACACAAATTTGATACACATCCATGACCCGGGAACATTTACTAATAATATTATGTATGTATTTAGAACAAGTATCTATACTAATATTATAAAGCGGAAGAGTTTGTTTGTTTGTTTGTTTGTTTAAACGCGCTAATCTCAGGAACTACTGGTCCGATTTGAAAAATTCTTTTTTTGTTGGATAGTACATTTATAAAGGAAGGCTTTAGGCTATATAACATTACGCTGCGACCACTAGGAGCGAAGCGTCAGTGAGAAATGTTGCAAAAAGGGGGGAAATTATTCACATTTGGGGACTTTCGTTGCGTGCGCTGCATAAACGGTTTAAGTTACTCAAAAACCACCCGAACGAAGTCGCGGGAACAGCTAGTTAATAATATTATGTACAGGGCAGTCTAGTAATATTACTGTCTCCCGCGTTGCTTGGGGAGGGAAACTGCAACACTTCCTACTCCTCCTTCATTCTTCTGGTCCCGAGATAGTTCTAGCGTAATATAATATAATATAATAATAATAATAATATCTATAGACCCTTCACACCGTCAATCCGGCCCTGTGCTAAGTATCCGAAGAACTTGTGTTACAGTGTACCAGACAATTAAGATTTTTATTATATTAATAGTGAATTATTCACAAATTTATTACAGATGCATGACCCGGAACATTGAAAATTTTAGTTCCCACGGCGGGATTCAAACCTGCAACCTCTCAGTAGAACACCAACGCGCTGAACCACTGCGCTACGGAGGTCGTCCCTCAGGCATCCCTGAGATCATATGAAAGGGGTTTTAAGGTTGGTTACCACTGTCGATCCTGGCTAAACTCGAGCTGCAGTAGTGGAAATGTGTGACCGTTTGCCCGTTAAAAAAAGTCTAGTTATATTTCAAGTAAGTTAGTATACCTACCCCATGTATTTACACATTGAGCAATACTTAAAAATACACTGATATATCAATTACTTGACATTGTATAACAATGCTTGTAAAGGCTTCTCTCATTCTTACAGGTATATTTTACAATTTACACCTTATTTCGCTGATATAAGGTCTATTTTTAACGTTAAGGATGTTTGAAGAAACGCATGCATTTGAATAATGTAACCTGTCTTGAGTCCAAGAGATGACTAGACATAATACTGCACGGGAACTTAAGTAATTTCAATTGTATGAATATGGATAAGACATGAAAAATTGTGCAAGTCTTGAATAAATACCTTCAAATGAGTCATAGACATAATCATAATATTATGTAGCTTAAAACCTAATTATAATACTAAAAGATAAGTATACGACACACCAGATAAAAATATAATAGGCAGATAGACCGAACTTGCGTATTGCGAGTGATACCCTTCATCGTGAAATTGTATTCGCTTTTGTATTTGCTTCAGTGGCTTCACTAGCTCAGTAAACTCTTTCTGTCTTATGTTTCATCCGACGACCAAGATTGAAAAAATTTAATCTAAAAATACCGGACATAGTCTAAAAATACCGGACATAGGTACCTATTGTTTAAAAATTGAAGTTACTACATAGGCTGGGGCTATTTTGATACCAAATCTGGCGCTACGCGTTACGTAACGGCTGTCCCTCCCATAATTTTGAGACTCCTACTCTTTTGACTTTCCTACCTCTTTACTATCAAAATCCTAAGGAGTATCCACTGCACCACAACGTTACTTAAGAAAAATAGAAAGAAAGAAAAGAATATTTATTTGGTAAACATATAAAAACAAAACAATAAGTAAAAATATTAAAGAAAAAAAATACCAAATTGGTGCACTCAGCATAATGTTGCGAACATAACAGTGTAAGTTTCTTCTTTTTAGCTTCTTTCCTCTCTCTTCACCATTAAAATCCTAAGGAGTATCCACTTCATTGCAACGTTATTTAAACTTTCTTCCAACCAGGAGCGGACTACAAATTATTCCTCCCACATATGTAGCAGCATCCGAATCAATCACAACATTCGTTTCGCCTTTATGCAGCTGTTACGCACAGATTGGTAATGTGATGTACTGGATAGAAGCGGAAACAATATCTAAGCTTCACACCACGTCAATGTTGACCCGTGCTACGTATCTGATTAACTTGTGTTGCAGTACTTTCATACAGTAATAATTGATATGTGGATTACTGGATAGTACCTAGCATGTCAGTTTTTTAAATTCTGTTTCATACTGTGTTCCGATTCAATCTAATCTAAAGGAAAACAAAGCAGCTGGTATTCTTGAAATTTCAATGTTAATTATTCTAAGCGCAATACATAAAAAATATACTCAAAATTAAAACATAAAGTTTGTTTTTTGAAGGTCGAATTTTAAAATAAATTACAATTACCAGTCCCCACCACTGAAATAGTGACGCGTTAGATCGGTCGAATTTAAATGTTTTAATTTTAGAAAATATGTATCTTTTTACTCTACTTTCTGTCCGGCTGTTATAGGTGAAAATAGAACATAGATTGCAATAATGCAACGCACACGTCATACAAAAATAAAAGAAAGTATCGTGGAACAACCTGCGGCAAAATCAGTGCAAAAATCGGCCTACAGAAAATAGGTCGAAAGCAGCCTAAATTACAATTTATATGTAAGCTTTGACGTTGACAATGACAGTGACAATTTGAGGAAGCGGGATTTCAGCCATTACAGGAAGCGGTCAAGAGAGAATCAAAAACGTGTTAAATCGAATAGTATAGTTGGTTTTGGTACCGTTTTTAGTAGTTTACAACTAATAAAAACCGTACCAAATTTAATAAAAGTTCGGTAGTTTTTGCGTGAAAGAGTCATCCGCAAATCCATACAGACTTTCGTATTTACAACATTAGTAGTATATTGTTCGATATTCAGCATTCATAATTCGATACCACTGAACCGATGTAATCCTCAACCGCCATTTTACTGAGCACAACGTTTATGTATGTCACATGTGTCAATAATAATTCCATTACCCGACAAACACCAACAAAACCATATCAATATTGAACACAGATCATAAATACAAATTGTATTAATCCGTTAATTTGTGTACAGATTACAATTCCGACGATATCGGTGATCCACGCTCTAGTGCTATTTGCTAGCATCGATTTATATCTGTTGTAGCTATCTAATTGAATCAGCAGTTTTATTGAACGACTAGCATGTTTATGAAATGACGGTTTTTAATTGAATGACTAAAGGACAACTCGTCAAGTTGTTTAATGTAACGTTGCTCCAGGCAAGACGCCTGGACGTCCTTTAGCATAGTCCATTAGTCATTGAATGGGATATACCATACTTTGTAATGTTTGGTAGGGATAGGTTTGACCATAAGTTCGCAACTTAAAAGGTTCTCAAAATGAGGACATGACATCTGACAAATCAATTGAAAATGAAAATATCAACTATGTAAACTTACTATCTGTGCGAGCTGTTTGTCGCCATATTTGTTTTGGTGACTACTAGCGCCACTGCGGGAAAAAAATAACTTAATTTTAGTAACCTGACTGATTTTATGTCCGCTCTGGTAAAAGGGCTTTGTTACAGTCCGCTAAATAGTTGGACGTTGAGTGACGTTTGTTCAATCAACGTTCGGCCTAGTCATAACACGCTAGACATTTAATCAAATAGCTGATTTAATCAGATGACTGAGACATATCGATAGATTACATTTCTTGTAAGCAACTGTAGTATTCAGCTTAGTACATTTACAGCAAAGAATCTAAAAAAATAAAGCCTAAGCAACTTTATCATATTTCACAGAAGTAAAAAAAAATGTGCCAAACGCTTCGATCAATAATGCACTAGAATATAGAGGATTTAAGTGATATAATTAGAAATCTCTAATAATGTCACTTAAATTGTTTAAAATCTAAATTTAAAGACAGCAATACTTGTTTAAATTTAGATTTTTAAATAATTCTCTATAAACTGTACTTAAAGGTTTTGTTTACGTATAATTATATTTTATGCGATTGAAAATTACTCTATTAGGTCATAATCACCATTTGACCTTTCAGCCTTAATTTACTTTTTATCGAAATATCTTTTGAAATATTCATAAAAATAATTTGAATCCGCTTTTATCGAAATAATTATGGCTAGGCCTCGTTCATACTTATCAAATATTCAAAATGGTTTCGGATTTGTAATCATAGGTTGCTCAGCGCTCAATCAATCAATCAATCTTTTGTTTCATCACTACAATGTTGTATATTATAATGGAATTATATGTAGGTCCTACAAGTACTCTGCCATAGGTAACAATGCCTGTGTGGTCTAGTGGTTCTGAGCCTCGCTCTCGACCCGAAGGTCGTGGGGTCGATTCCCGCGTTGGAACAACAAAAAATGTTGTTTTCAAGTTTGCCTGTTTGTCTGACAAGAAAGATGATCCATGCGTCGGATGGGCATGTAAAAAGTCGGTCCTGCGCCTGTTCTCTCGCCAGTCGTGTCGGTTTACCGTCCCATTGGATTATGATAAGGAAGAGAGTGTGTATTTGTGTATTGCGCACACACTTGGGCACTATAAAATAACTCCTGCGTAGCTAGCTTGGTTTTAATGAAATCGGCTACCGACACCGAAATCGGTGAGGGGAGCTTTATAATAATGGATGTTATGAACATGATATTGTTATAATTCTTACGTTTTTATTAGCTCTTGCCCACGGTTTCACCCGTGTCGTTGAAAAAAAGTTTGATTGAAAGCGTTAACAGACAAACTGACATTCACATATTAGTAGGGATTAAATAATGAGGCAGTAGAAATATATTTTGTCTATGACTTTCAACAGTTTCCATGTTCAGTAATCAAAATATCTATTATTATCGCTTTATCTATAAAAAGATCATGGTCTAGCCACAAAGGCTAGTTAGTATCTACTAGCTATACCACTAGCACTATGCAAAACAAAATATTATCTATTTTAGTATTACCTCTTTATCTATAAATAATATATAATTTTAAAAACAATTATATTTGCCACAAAGGCCAGTATCGACTAGCTATACCACTAGCACCATGCAAAACTAAATATTTTCTATTTTAATATACCACTAGCACTATGCAAAACAAAATAATATCTATTTTAGTATTACCTCTTTATCTATAAATATATCATTTTTTTTTGGAACAAAGACCAGTATCTACTATAGCTATACCACTAGCACCAAGCAAAACTAAATATTTTCTATTTTAATACATCTTTATCTACTATTATAAATAGATCATTTCTAGCCACAAAAGCCAGTTTTTTTTTTGTATGATGTTTCTAATGCATAGTAACAACATAAAATTACAATCTAGCCTTAAGACTAATGAGTATTTTTTTATAACTCAAATAAAAATAAAAAAATATTACTCATTAGTAGTTACTTACAGCTTATGACACTAGCACCATGCAAAACAAAGTATTATCTATTTTAATATTACCACTTTATCTATGAATAGGACATTTGTTAGCCACAAAAGCCAGCTATAGCTATGACACTAGCACCATGGAAAACAAAGTATTATCTATTTTAATATTACCTCCTTTATCTATAAATAGAACATTTGCCAACCACCAAAGCCAGAGCTATGTCACTAGCACCATGCAAAACAAAGTATTATCTATTTTAATATTACCTCCTTTATCTATAAACATTTGCCAACCACCAAAGCCAGAGCTATGTCACTAGCACCATGCAAAACAAAGTATTATCTATTTTAATATTACCTCCTTTATCTATAAATAGAACATTTGCTAGCTATGCCACTAGCACCCTGCCAAACAAAGTATTATCTCTATAAATCTATACCTAGATCATCCTAGCCACTCCAGCCATCTAGTAGCTACCGGCACCATGCAAAACAAGTTTCAAACTAGTTAAGACGAATGTTACTATAGTGCCTTCACCCTTAACAGTTGTATATGTCGTCATTGTTCTCTAGGGATTGGATTGTATTGTCTCATCGATTGATCCTATTTATAGGTGAACAATGTCACGGGTGGTGCAAGTTGGGAGATGTAGAGTCATTTGTACGGTGGAGACATGACAGGTTGATAGTTATTATTTTGTATTGAAAGTGAATATTTTGTGAATCGAAGAATTTCTTGAACAATATTTTAGAGAGGAAATTTTTTGGTGGTTGAGTTCTTTCCGAAAATTCCGAAACAACCGAACCGCTTTTTATGAAATATTCGCATCGATAGATTGGCGATTATAGAGAGCTTGGGGCCTTTCTCGGTACTAGTAGTTCCTTTAAAATATTTGACTATTTACGAACTCATGCCATGCAGGCTTACTCCCGACACAATCGAGAATCGAATCAGTTCGTTATCAAGGGTTTTTGGTATTTTATTTGGTGGATTACTTTGAAACTAATCGGGATATAGAAAATCGTTAGATCGTAACTTTTTGTACTTCCGACTGTATCAATCGACTGAGAATCAAAATAAAAAAAACGACAATTTATTCGAGAGTAGGTACGCTGCACGATCGAATCTGAATTAAACTCGAATCAGTTTGGAGAGTAAGACCCCTGGTGTAGTTTTAGATGCCGAAAACGTCATTATACCCAAATTCCCATCAGTTCATGGCTTGCTACGCTCAATAAGTGTAATGGTATATTTGGTGGCATAACATACGGCTCTTCTACACACAGGAGACATGGGTGGGTCACAGAGATTTGTAGTTGACACCAGGAATAAAGAATGGCATTATGTCATCAATGCTATTTCAGGCACATAGTTTCTGTGTTACGTCACTTTTACTCTGATGGTAACCACGGATGTTAACATTATTATTAAAGTTCGATCGAAGATTCGCTCTGTTTCGCCTGGGGTTAAAAATCTAAATGTTATTAAGTATTTATTATTTAACTGGGATTAAAAAAGACAGAGTAATATAACACTTTTTAAGTGTAACGTGTCTGTGTGTTTCTGTAGCATTTTAGCTCCCAAACGGATGAACCGATTTTGTTTTTTCTTTATTGAAAGCTAAAGTAACAAGAGTGTTCTTAGCAATAATTCATCATCATCGGTTAGCACACAATTCGAGGATTACTTTTTTGAAATTTTGTTCATTTATCAATTTCTTACGCTGATTCTTCTCGGTGAGGTCAACGACCCTGAAGATTTACAAGGTATAAAAATAATTTTATTTTTTTATTGCTAGAAAAAGCTGGGAGACGCTCAATACAAAACTGCTCACTGTCCTTTTGTAAGATCTTTAACTTTTTCAGATTTATTCATTGCGTTAAATTTTAAAGAAAGACATCCATACTGTTAACACAAACATGTATTTTACCTAAGTAATTTTATCCAATATTCGAAGATATTTTAAGAACCCCCCCTTGTTTTCGACAATTGTTTGTTTTTCCCATGAGATATGGGCAAATCCCGTTTCGAAAATGGGCTGAGCTAATTTAAGAATTGTTTAGATAGATTAATTCAAATTTGGTAGTTGCGTGGGCGTACAGTGTGAAGCTCTGAGTAGAACAGTATGATAATTAGACTTTTGTTTTGTATTTTCTTTTTAACGCATTCTTTAACTATTTTATGGTTATAATTAAAGTTCTCGAGTGTTTAATTTAATGATATCTTTTTACATTCAGTTAAACTGTTGGATTACCTTATTTGGTGTGTATTTTGTTTATAATGTTTTGTAATTGGGATATTTCTTTGGTTTTTATTGCAAACAAATTTGTGAAGGAGTTTTTAATCAATCAAGCATTCAAAAAGAAGGCTTAAATATTTCTAAGATCAAAAAAATCTACAACTAGCTTTTCCTGTAACGTTACCCGTGGAATGTTGCATAAGTATCCCAATAAGTTACTTCTAATAAAAGAATAAGGGCGTGTTTCACCAATAATGTTAAAGTTAATCCTTCGTTAAATACCATGCTGTTCCTCTCGTAATTCCTATCAATGATTGAAGAGGCATGGTAATTTAACAAGCCGTTATCACTAACATTGCTTGGTGAAACACGCCCTAAGTGTACAAAACTTTATGATGATCAAACGTGAAACAAACAAATGGACATTCACATATATAATGAAATAATATATATCTTTGGGACGTTTGAGTTTTTACGAATCACATGCAAGAATTAATAGACCAACAAAAAGTTTTCAAGGTCTAGAATAGTTATATAGTATAATCTTATTAGATGTTGGTATATTATGATGAAATACAGGGTGATTCATAGTTCATATATGAAACCGAAGATAGTGTGAAGAGAATGACGCGTAGAGCATTTTTTGTTTTGGCACCTTTTTTTCACCACAAATTACTTAATATAACTCATAAAAAAATTAAGGTCTAAAATTACCATTAGGAGTAAATCTTACTATGCGGAGCTGGTGGGCTCCTAGTCTATACACACGAACGCACCGATCGTTTACCTGATCCTGATTTACACTCATCCATTTTGTGACTTTTATGAAGATCTTTAATCGTGATTTGTCGCGTTATGGTAAGTAATTTATATGAGGCGCCAAAACAAAATATGCTCTACGCGTCATTCTCTTCATACTATATTTGGCTTGATATATAAACCATGAATTACCCTGTATATTTCTTTGAATGGTTTCACAAATCAAGAATTTAAAGACCTACAAAAAGATTTCCAAGACCTAGAACATATCCAATATCTTTGTACGGTTGTAACTTATCTAATAATACCCACATTTTCCTTATCGGCTACAACAAAGTCTCGTATCTATCAAAGAAAGCGGCTTACCTGACTAGAGGCAATTTCTCCGTCCACTGGTTTTAGCAAAGAGAATTGTGTGCTGAGGTTCTTTGTATAGCCAGACCTCGAGTGATACAAATGCTCGAGTTAGATGGGTATAAAACCTTCCTATATTACTTTCACGCTTAACATGTTTCACATATTGTGGTAGATATTTTTACATCTTATTTATACGTTATAAACACAATATAAAAATAATAGAAAACCACTTTTTAACATGATTTTTATTTATTTTTTGTTGAAATTTTTTTATAGATTGCATTGTAGTTTTACCGGCACTAATCATTAGCTTATATACATAATGTTATTCGTAGTAAAATATGCGGTACATGTATTATGTAACCGACTAGGAAATAAATATTAATAATAAATAATAGCTCCCCTCACCGATTTCGGTGTCCGTACCCGATTTCATTGAAACGGCCAGCTACGTAGGAGTCGTTTTATAGTGACCAAGTGTGTGCACAATACACAAAGACACTCTTCCTTTTACTCCCATAACCTAGTGGGACGGTAAACCGACACAAACCGACCGACTCTTTTCATGCCCATCCGACGCATGGAATATGGATCGTCTTTCTTATCAGACAATCAGGTGATCAGTCTGCATTGTCCTAACCAAACTTGGAAACATTTTTTTTTGTTGTTCCATCGCGGGAATCGAACCCATGACCTCCGGTTCGAGAGCAAAGTTTTTTTTTTTTTTTTTTTTTATCTATGGACGCTTCACACCACGTCAATCTGGCCCCGTGCTAAGTATCCGAAGAACTTGTGTTACAGGTACCAGACAACGGAAATATATTTAATACTTTTACACTATAAACATATTTAAGATTTTTATTATATTAATACACAAATTTAATACACATCCATGACTCAGGAACATTTAAAACTTTTTGTTCCCTCAGCGGGATTCGAACCCGCGACCTCCGGGTCAAGAGCCAAGCTCTGAACCACTAGACCACGGAGGCGTCAAAGTTCTGAACCACTAGAGCACTGAGGCGTTATTTTATAAATATTAACAGTCTCAGTATGTGAGACTAAATTTCTTGGTGTATGAGGTCACTTTACCGTGCAATAAAGATCCATTAATTTGGTCTAATTAAATTGTTTTGTTTATACTAAGATCTCATGAATCAAAACGGAGTAAAGCCAAATAAGGCGAATAAAAACATTTTATTATATTCTTATAAGAAAAGAGTAAAAAAAGCATACTTTATTTGTATCCAAGCGTTTTAATTCGCCTTCGGTCGGAAAGATTTTATAAGCCATAACAACCCCAGTACAACAGTTCGCACTTCGGAGAGCTTGGATCAAAAGTCTAATACTGAAAGGTTTTAAAGGGGAGTCAAGATTAACCCATTTTTGACTAAGAGTACAAATTGACTTTATCAGTAAAAGGATTTGAGACAACTTTTCGTACTACAATCTAGACGCTAGCGGATTTATAACATCCTATAGGATGTTATAAATATATATAAAAAAACGTGTGTTTAGCGAGATAGTATTGTAATATATTTAAGTGTAATTTTAGATGAATAAATGATTTAAAAATATATATATAACTATATTCGGATATAATTATTATGGACTAGCTGTTCCCGCGACGGAAGGCTTCAGTCACTCAAAAACTACGCGAACGAATCACGTAGTTTTTGAGTGACTGAAGCCGTCCGTGCGTGAAAGTCCCCAAATGTGAATAATTTTTCCCGTTTTTGCAACATTTCTCACTGACGCTTCGCTCCTATTGGTCCCAGCGTAATGTTATATAACTTAAAGTCTTCCTCTATAAATGGACTATCCAACAAAAAAATAATTTTTCAAATCGGACAACTAGTTCCTGAGATCAGCGCGTTTAAACAAACAAACAAACTCTCCCGCTCTATAATATTATATTTAAATGTGGATAAGACCTAACCTTTTCAAGGGCACACTATGCATCCGGTTTCGCATATGGAAAGACACTTGAGTGTTTCAAGGAGAGGTCAATGTTTTTATAAGCTACAAACTAACAAGGATTTCAACGTCCAAAACAAGAGATAAAAGTTTTTCAACGACTTTTGAGTAGCCATAGACACATGTGCACAAAACCATAATATTTTACACACCTTATATAACTAATTACGTTCGGAATTTCGATTCAATATGATCCTACGAGGGTGTAAAAAAGAACAGACACTATAACTTTCAGATTTATTAGTAAATTAGGTTCTGGTTTGTGACATAATATTATTAATTAATGTAATATGTATCGGCTACAACATCTATCGAATCGAATCTGGGCCCTGATTCAAGATGCCATCGCTTTTTATCGCTTATGAAGGTTGAAAACAAAATGTATGGTCAGCTTCGCTAAATAACATACGAATTCGCTCTTAGCGAAGCTTATGTCAAATTCCACACATTGTGTTTTCAAACTTCGTATGTGATAAATAGCGAAGGCATCTTTTTTTTAATCTAGATTTTTTTAAGTCTTGAATTAGGGCCTGTCCTTTAAATTCATATTTCAAGTTATAAACTAAATGAGAATTATACGGGGTGAGAAATATACGGCTTTGTAATAGAACGAATATGAAACATTTAAAGACAATAAAAAAATTAAGCAGTTCATATTAGTCGTAGGAGGAGGGAGAACATGTTCCTACGAGTTATGTTATTTTTGATGACCTCCGTAGCGCAGTGGTTGAGCGCGTTGGTCCTCGAGCGAGAGGTCGCGGGTTCGAACCCCACCGAGGGATCAAAAATGTCAAATGTTCCTGGTTATGGAATTGTATTAAATTTGTGTCAAAAATAATAAAAATCATAGACATGTGTACCTACCTACATACTATAAAAAGTGTTAAATATATTTCCGTTGTCTGTAACACAAGTTTTTCGGATACTTAGTAACCTGAGTGACGTGGTGTGAAGCGTCCATAGATATTATTATATTATAGTATAGAATTTGATAGTAACAGTGAAATGTACTAAGGTAACATAAAACGATGATGATAGCTGATGCAATCATATTATTATTATTTTGATGAAGGCATTACCTTCACACCTATTACCTACGTTTCAATCCTGCGAATTTAACAATTCAGAGACACCGACTTTCACGTGTATTATAGTGGTTATTAGTTAGTAGTGGTCGCAGTTCCATCACGTAACCACTAACCACTGTTCTTAATCGCGACTCGGCTTCATTTCACCACTAATGTATTATTAAATGGTATGAAATTGTTATCTACTTTGTTATTTCTACCTCTATTATCAAATTCTCATGATGATAGAAACATGCGGCATTCAAATCAGCACTTTAACAAGCAAATGACTTCGATGTCAATGACCGAAGTACTCAAGAATCATTATGAAGCTGCCTCATCATGACTTCTGGTGGCCCAGTGGATGAGCTCGGTGCTGAAGGCAGAAGATTTTAAATCCCGCCAATGAAACAAGTGTGTTCCTGGGTTATGGATGTGTAAATAATAACGCCTCCATGGTCTAATGTTGTAGAAGCCGTGGGTTCGGATCCCGCATTAGAACAGCTATAAAATGTTCTTGCCAATTTTGGTTAGAACAAGGCTGATCGCCTGGTTGTCTGATAACAAAGATGACCCATGCGTCGGATGGACATGTAAAAATTCGGTCCTGCGCCAGTTCGAGGAAACACCACGAAATTTTTTCCATACAAAAATAGGGGTTTAGGGGATTTCTATTTCCTCCCTGGATAACACCTCTAGAGTAACAATTTTTTTCCTGAATATTTATGGATATTGTTTGTACGTCCCTATTTTTTCCTTTTTTTAATAAACTAATTATTTAAAGAGATATGGACGTTTAAAAACCTAAAAAAAATGGCTAGACTCTCCGCTATGTTTAAATATCTAGGAAACAGATTTGACTACAATAAACAAAAAAAGCAAAAAATAGGATCCTAGCTCAATTCTTTTTTTAGCTAATACAGAAAAAAATATTTAAATCGGTTAAGTTTTGGAGGAGGAAACAGGAATCCCCTAAACGTCGATTTCTGGTACTTTTAATAGGTAATTTCAGTCCAAGTTGCAGTTGTCTCTATCGCGCTAGTGCTGGCTAGCTAAGGCACTGCGAGACAGCAATAGATTTTACAAATACCTATTTTGTATTTCTCTCAACCGTGGTGTTTCCTCTTAAGCATTATGATAGTTAAAGGTAGAGAGAGTGTCCTTGTGTATTAAACACACTTAGGTACTATAAAATGAGGCCTGGTTTCAACGAAATCCGCTACAGACACCGACATCGGTGTGGGGTAGCTCCCCAAACTTAAACATTAATGTTATAAATAATACAAATAGTTTAAAAGTATGAAATATGATACCGTTGTACAATTTCTTCGAGAACTTAGCACGGGACCAGATGGACGTGGTGTGAATGCATCCATAGATATGGCGAATGCTGGTTTTCCTTTAGAGGCCGACCCTAGCTTGAATTATTATTAAGTAAGGTAAGAATTTGGATGAGAATCTTGAAGAGGTAAGCATTAAGTAAAGCCTTCAGGAATCGTCCATAGATATTATTACTATAAACATTTTACCCGCTGTTCCTTCCTAAAGCTAATTATTATTTATTGACTTTCACATAAAAACTCAAACATTTAATTATTAACACTCCAGATCGTATCGCCGGGTGTGTTATAATGTGCAATGACTCTCTATTTTAGTCTATTAAAACAATTTAGTAGTTCTATTGTATATTCACCAAACCAGAATATGGCTCCCTGCGGCGATCCATAATGAGATAAAATATATCGCTATAAATGAAGCTATCACATTACAAACATGTGTTAGGCGAAGGTCATTAATTTTTTTGGCAATTCTTTACTCCGGTTGTTTAATTGTTGTTTTAGAATCAGCTTTATTATAAGGTATCATATTGCTAGAATTTAAACACATCATAAATTGTAACCTGTCTTTTGAAATGATACAAATTATAATTTACACAGTAATTTCGTCACGTAGTAATGCTTGTATATGCATTATATTGCTTGCTTTGTTATGTCCATTATGAATATTACAAAATGTAAGAAAAAGTTGTCGTCATATTTTTAAGACGTTGATGCCTTATTTTTACCCGACTTCGGCGAAGCCAAAAGGAAGGATAATGATTTTGGCAGTCTATGTATGTATGTATGTATGTATGTGCCCTCGTAGCGATTAAACTACTGGTCCGATTTTAATAAATAAGGTGTCAATCGATTCGTAGTGGTCCCGCGAGTAACATAGGCTATATAATTGTAAAAATCGAAAAATGTTGTATTTTGAAAATTATACCTCATAAACTATCTCCAAAAAAATTTAATTAAGATAATTGTATCGTGTTTTGGTATCCTCTTTGGATACCAAACACGATACAATTAGGTCTAGGCAGGCACATTACAAATATATATTTAAAATTTTAATTAGTTACTATAATATGTTATTGGTAAATTCAAAATAAACGTTTAAAATGCGGTTGTACAAATAGTTTAAAGGAGTTGGTTAGTTACTTTCTATGTGTTAATTTAACGTTAGTTTGGTGAACATTTAATGTTATAGTTCATATGGAAACAGAAAAATGTAAAATAAAATAAAAGTTATAAAAAACTATAACCCGCCTTCGCAAAAAGGGGTCTAAAAAGGCTGAAACAGAAAATACTCCTTTAGCCGGAGAAAGAAACAGAAGATATATATTATACTAGGGTTAGTTCAAACACACCGTCTAAGCAAAACTAAAGCATTCACCGCGGCAGTATACACAAAAATCAATACACCACGCAGCTTCGGGCGAATCGCTAATGAAAAGCATTGAATTCAGTAGCACCTGCATAAATTATGAGCCACTGTAAAAGCAGTTGTAGCGAGCGAACTTGTGTAAACAGCGCCGGCCACCCAAAACACTTCAGCCTTTAGAAAACAGATGTTAAATAATATTATCGTTGTCGTCATTATCAGCGACGCAGTGACTCTATGTTTGTCTATGTTACAGTATTATATGACCATTGTTATGGCTGCATACATTCTTAAAGATTTAAGTAACGAGTATGTAGAAATGTAATCATTTTAAAAAAAATTATATTTATCATTAAATTCACTGTTAATTGATAAGGCAATAACTAAATAAATACTGATATTATACATAATTATGTTCAAGAATGCGTACGTATCATTTCCTTAGAAACTATAACATAACAACATCCTTAAACACATTTTGTAAATAATCAATTAAAGCACTTACATGTACGAGTACTATTTAAAATGACGTTAAAATAACCTAGCAATAAAGAGTTAGAAAAACATGTAACTTCACCAGTGTTCTTAAAGATTTAAAGTGTACAATTTTCATTTTATTTATACTGCCATTCAAGTACAGAACACACAAAATGCCAGACTTTAAATATTAGTGGGGATTACGCTAAGCGCCCACACACACGCCGTGGAACGTGCTCGAACATTGCCCGGACGAAAAAAAACAAAAACAATTTGTTGCACTAGAAAAATGTCACGTAACGTTTTGATTGTGTTGTGGTCCCACCGCATTTAAATCAAGGAAATGAAGACAAATATATCAGAAAAGAACTTTAAGTGCATTTTATTGGAAAGAGCAAAACATTCCTCAAATTGCTTGCTCGCTTCCTAATTTTGTGGAAACATTTTCCGCCTTTTGATTTCTGTTGTTATCTTGGTTTATACTTGTTCCCCTCGTCGTTTGTGGATTGCAAAAACTACGGGAGTCCAAGCGGCGATAAATCATACTCTTCTGAGTGTCACTCTTGATTGGATTGCCGAAAACCTTAGGGGAGTAAATTATGCTGTGGAGTTAATAGATCTAAAAATGACGCTGGACGCGTCATCATAGAGGAGTTTAGCCTGTTTTATTTCCACACTTTCAGGTAGTTATCTGACACTAATGCCTCAGATGTTTTTGATTTAGCATCAATTTTTGTACTATAAAGGAAGGCTTGCATTGATTTATTTCTTTATTTCTATCGTACAACATGAAAGCACTATAGGTGTCAATTTTCTAATCAAAGAAATAATTTTGATCAGACTGTGGTGAGAGTATCAAATCAACCCACGACCCGCCTCCGCTTTTCCTTTGTGATCTAAAACAAAAAGCCAGGAACTTATTGATCTAAGAAAAATAGCCCGTGGTCGGTTCCCCTAATGACGTTTGGAAAAAAATGTAATCTACTGATAAGCCAACAACCGCTGCTCATTTTTATTTTGTCCATTCCTCGAGCCTGCGAGCGTTTTACGAAAATGGTCCAAGTAAATATTTTATTTGACGTTTCAACATTTTTTTTTGTTTTCTAATTATTTACTTTCTAACATTATAAATTGAACTGTCTTACTTGTTAAAGATTTTTTAAACATTATAATTACGGTCATATTATTTACTTTTTTATTTCAAGTCCATTTATCTTAATTGCTTTTGAAAGAAGACTTTTTTTAAGTTATTTCTCTTTATATTTATTAATCATCTTCATCTGATACTAATACTATTTTTTAGAAATCAATTAATTATGTTATAGTGTTTTGCTTAGGTAACGCAAGTATGTACTTAATTTACACTAGTCACTATAATATGGATAATATTATTCTCGTAACTGCCGCGGATTTTGTGTGGCCGAAAGAACTACGGTGTGTCACCATCATCGCTGTGGCACAAAATATAATTGTTAGGTACAATTTTGTTTACTTTATATGTATTTTTTATAGTTAAAGTATAGTCTAAGAAAATAATCTTCTTCCTTGTACCACATGCATGACGATGCATTCGCCTCCACAGCCTTAATCTCCGTATGATGTGCCCGCGATAAGGCCACAGTTGTTACGCTGAATACAAACGAATTAAATCTATGTATTCTTTCATTGAACATTTGTTTGGAAACATTTATCTTGCTTCTATAATGTATTTGTAAATGTGCCATGCAATCCTCTTTGATATTCCGTTTGAGAGATGTCTTTAAATTTTTCGGTTATTTTTCTTTCAAAATGGTGTCACGTTATCTATTTGGATGAAAGCAGCTAGAATAAAAATATATTTTAGTTTAATCAGAAATTATTATTATTTATTATTTTTAATGTTCTTTTCTTACAATTTTTATTTTCATTGCTTCTTTAATTACAATTACAAGTAATCAGTTTCATAATGTCTTAACACCATCTCCAGCTTAACCATACACTTCTATAGCAGTATGTGATATATTGTTAAATATCTCAAAGTCTCGGGGTTATTTATGTCGTTCATTTGTACTACGTGGCATATCATTATGAGGTAAACACGATATTGAATTAACTATACAAACACGAGACACGTCTGTCTGTTCAACATGGTTAATGTAGAATTATGTGGAGACTCTTCCAATTACACGGAGAGTATGAAATGAACCTTAGCCTCGGCTCTCTTGTTGAATGTCTGCATAATTTAAATTGGAATTAAAATAGTGTCTCATAGACTATTTTTATATGTTAATAATTAAAATACTGCTGTTATCTTATATGTGTCTAAAATTTGTTTTAGGCTTGCTTGCTGTTATCCGTCTAGGTACTTATTTATTCTAATATTCTTTGACAAAAAGTTGCCTATATTATAGTTTATTTTAACTGGTAAAACTAGATGTTGAATAAAATCCAACTGCTACAAACGCGGTCCAAATTGCCTTGTGTTAAAACAAAGGCAGATGTTGAATAAGTTGAGTTTTTTGATAATTTAAAACACATTTAATAGACACTGATGGTAAATTATTGTCATCGGTTTTAAATTCAGCAGCAGGGGCATTCTTCCCTTTTCTATAAGGCTACAATGGCAATTTGAAATTCATTTTGTTATACTAGCCTACAGATAGCAAAGGAAATAACCCATTTAATAACAAATTAGGCTCCTTTTAGGAGGAACGCACAGTGAGAATTAAAGGTGTTTTGCTGGCTTTTTAATTTTCGTAATTTATTTTGACGACCTCCGCAGTTGAGCGCGTTGGTGCTCGAGCGAGAGGTCGCGGGTTCGAATTCCTCCACGAGACAACAAAAGGTTTTCAATGTTCCTGGATCATGGATGTGTATTAAATTTGTGTATATTATAATAAAAATCTTAAATATGTGTATAGTATAAAAAGTATTGAATATATTTCCGTTGCCTGGTACCAGTAGCACAAGTTCTTCAGATACTTAGTACGGGGCCAGATTGACGTGTGAAGCGTCCATAGATATTATTTTACATTTTGTAACGTGCAGCGTATGCAGTTATGCACATACGCATTTGTATGCATGTGTGTTGTAGCCTGTAGTGTCAGGTGCCCCGCTTTGTCTTTAAGACTAATTTTATGAACAGTTACAATATAGTATCCGTAAGGGTATGTTGCCCTGCCGGCACCTATGTACCAATACCTATGTAATATGTATACTTGATAATATAATATTATGAAGTCCGAAGAATAAACTTTTTATTTAACGACCACAAATAGGGCACACCCTTACATTGGTGACCCCGACGTGATGTGATTGCATAGGTGCCGTGCGTGTTTTACAAAATATTTCGGACTATAAATTTTAAAAATAAAAAAACTTTGAGTGACAATATAAAGTGTCCGACACGAAGAAGCTGAACACCCTAGCGTCGATAGCTGACAAAGTCATGGAGACTGTGAGACCTACGGGAGTAGACGAGATCGCCTCCGCATCGACTGACTCGATCCTAGCAGAAATCGCTAAGATCAATAAGCGACTCGACAAGATGACCCTGTCACGCCCGAGAAGAAGATTCTACCGTAGCAGTGGCCGCGCTCGATCCCGCTCTTCTGGACGCCGTCGACAAGATTCGCGACACAGGTCCCCAGCGCGCCAGGATCTATGCTTCTACCACGCGAAGTTCCAGGAGAAGGCTCACCGGTGCATCCCGCCCTGCGCCTGGAAGGATGACCAGGGAAACTCTCCGTCGTGCAGCCAGCAGCGGTGGCCAGCTGCATAGGAGTGAATCACCGCTTACTAATTAAAGATAAGTTTAGTCATGTAAGATTTTTAATAGATACCGGCGCAAATGTCTCTGTTATTCCTCGAAATAAAGTAAAAAATTTGAGTGAATATTTTAAAAGTAATAATTATAATTTGTATGCCGCCAATGGAACACTTATAAAAACTTATGGTTTAAAAACTTTAAATTTAAATTTTGGTTTGCGCAGAAATTTTAAATGGACATTTATTGTCGCTGATGTATGCCAGCCAATTATTGGCGCAGATTTTTTGTCGAAATATAGACTGTTAGTTGATATAGCGTCACGTAGATTAATAGACGAAATTACGCACTTAAACGTTTCAGCCGAGGTTGTTCAATGTAACGAACAATCGGTTAAAACGATCGACGAATGTCATCCTTATTATGACATTCTGGTTAAATACCCAGACATCACCAAGCCCGTTTCGTTTAGGGAACCTGCTAAGCACTCGGTGTACCACTACATCGAGACCAGTGGCCCGCCCGTTCATGCAAAAGCGAGGCCGTTGCCACCTCATAGGTATGCAAAGGTGAAGGAGGAATTTCAGCTCATGCAGGAGCTGGGGATTTGTAGACCGTCGAAAAGTGCGTGGGCCAGTCCACTTCATGTTGTTCCAAAAAAGGATGGTCAGTTGCGACCCTGTGGAGATTATAGAGCGCTTAACGCTATCACTAAGCCTGATAGATATCCTATACCCCGTATACATGATTTTACATACATACTTCAAGGCAAAAACGTATTTACGCGAATTGATATCAATCGCGCGTATCATTTTATAATGGTCGCTCCTGAAGACGTTGCTAAGACCGCTATAATTACACCTTTCGGCTTATTTGAATTCCCACGAATGACATTTGGTCTTCGTAATGCCGCACAAACTTTTCAACGATTTATGAATCATACAGTTTTGGAAGGTTTAGACTTTTTATATACGTACATTGATGACGTCATAATTGCAAGTGAAGATTTGGTTACGCATAAAAAACATTTAAATTTAGTTTTTGAACGTTTAAATAAATTCGGTCTTACTATTAACTTAAATAAATGCTCATTTGGCCAGTCGAAAGTAGAATTTTTAGGTTTCGAAGTTGCCTCAACTGGGATTAGCCCCCTTAAAGAAAAAGTAGCTGCAATTTGCGCTTTTCCTAGGCCTACAACGGTCGAGGAATTGCGTAGATTTTTAGGCATGGTCAATTTCTATAGATTGCATCTGCCGAATGCAGTAGAATATCAGGATGAGCTTAATCAATATTTAAAGTCTTCTAAGAAAAAGGACAAGACAAAAATTATATGGACCGAAAAGTCGAACGAAGCATTTATACAATGTAAAAATAAATTACAGCAAGCTGCTAGCTTATCCTATCCGAAATTTAACACTCCGCTTGCACTTATGACTGACGCATCAAATACATGTGTGGGCGCGGTGTTGCAACAGCGCACAAACGGCGCGTGGACGCCGCTTGGTTACTTTTCCAAGAAGATGTCACCTACTCAACAAAAATATAGCACTTTTGACCGTGAATTACTAGCGATTTATTTAGCCGTTAAGTATTTTAGAAATACGGTAGAAGGTCAAGATTTGATGATCTATACAGATCATAAGCCTTTAACTTATGCTTTTTCTAAGGTCGGTAGCAATAACGAATTACCAAGACGCGTTAGGCAGTTACTTTTTATCAGCGAATTTACTACGAACATTCGTCACATTGATGGTGATAAAAATATCGTAGCGGATGCGTTGTCTCGCGTAGAGAGTATATCCCATTCAGGAACTTTAGACTACTCCGCAGTTAGCCGCGCGCAGAATGATGATGAAGAATTTAAAAAGTTACGTCAAAATAATAAATATAATTTTAAACAGGTAATTCTACCCGGTAGCGACATAGCCGTGTGGTGTGAAATGTCCACCGATCGAACTAGAGCTTATTTGCCTAAAGCATTTAGAAAAATCGCTTTTGAGAATATTCACAACCTCAGTCACCCCGGAATTCGTACCTCGCGAAAGCTATTAAAGGAAAGATTTTTCTGGGAAAATATTAACAGTGACGTAGGTAATTGGACAAAGTCGTGTATGTCATGTCAAAGAGCTAAAATACATCGACATAATAGATCGAAGCTAGGACATTTTCCGCTAGCAGAACGCTTTACACATATTCACGTTGACATCGTAGGCCCCCTGCCGATATCCTTGCATGACTACAGGTATCTCGTTACAATAATAGATAGAGAGACCGGTTGGCCGGAAGCTTTTCCCGTTAAAGATATAACTGCTGAAACTGTTTCGAAAGTTATATTTGAAGGTTGGATTGTACGTTATGGCATCCCTCACCAGCTTACGAGTGACCAAGGGAGACAGTTTGAAAGCAATATTTTTCAGCAGCTCATGAAATTTTTAGGTATTTATAAAACTCGTACCACTCCCTATCATCCCCAGAGTAATGGAATGGTAGAGAGATGGCACAGATCTCTCAAAGCCGCTCTTATGGCTAGATTGAATAGTAAAACTTGGGTTGAAGAGTTGCCGATAGTCATGCTCGGACTTCGTGCTGCGCCTAGATCCGACACCGGCGTCAGCGCAGCCGAACTTACTTTCGGTCAGTCAATGAGACTTCCTGGAGAATTTTTAAATCCTAATATAAATTATAAAATATTAAATGAAAGTGAATACGTGGAAAGGTTGCGAAAAGTGATACGCGATCTCAAACCGAAACCGATATCACATAAGGATTCGGCCACGCTATTCGTACACCCGGAGCTAAATCGCTGCACACATGTTTTCGTGCGCAACGACTCAGTTCGGAAGTCACTTCAACCTCCATACGATGGACCTTTTAAAGTTTTAGAAAGAAAGGATAAAACTTATTTAATTCAGTTGTCAGGTCGGAATACATATATTTCGATTGATCGTTTAAAACCTGCATTTACTAGTTATTATTCAAGTACTAATGAAAATGATAACCATACTAAGCAGGATAACTCGTCACAAGCGACAGCGGAAAGCGACTCGCCTGCCGCTAGCCCGCTACGCCACACTACGCGTAGTGGCCGATTAGTTAAAAAGCCCGTACGTTTCAATTTGTAGCACGTTGAAATACTTAGTGGTTTATTATATTCCTTTTATTCTTTCGATAACTTTACGATCGAATATAAGTTTTTTTTACAAGTTTAATATTTTATACAAGTTATATTTACATTATTTTACATTTTTATTAATCATGGGTAATCAGTCTACTAAAGATAAAATAGTTGTCAATCAATCCGAAGTTCAAGTGAATGAAATTCACAACGCGATGATAGCATCGTATGTCGGATGGGCAGTAGTGTTATTTCTGTTAGGCGTATTGTCTGCCTATGTTCTTTGTCGTTACGGCATTAACCAGACGAAGAAGTGGCTGCTGGAGCAGGTCGAGTCCGTGCAGAACTCTACCATGTCTAACTTCTCCAGAGCCACAGCGAGTTTTCGTAAGGCTCGCGATACCGCCAAGTCGGCGCAGACCCATATAGAAGTCTGCTAGAGTGCAAAAGTGTTATATTTATGTTCGCGTTTGCGGTGCTTGGTGGGTCAAGTTTTTTTCTCTAATTGTAGTGTGAAGTTCATTTTAAGCACATAACTATAGATTGTGTTGTTTGTTTCATTTTTATATTGTAAAACATGTTGTTTGAATTATATTGATGAAAATATTTCTCAGTAATGTAATGTATTCTTAATGCATTATTACATTCATTGTAATTTGTAATTGTATCTTGGTAGCATATTGTTATTTGTTATGCCTTGTGAAGTTGTCATGTTTTGCAAATGCGCATATTCGACACCTGCGAGTGTCACTTGCATGCATTTCATATTGCACTTATACATAACATAATTATAAGAATTATTTTATATGTTTGTAATACATATTGTAATGAAAAATTTTAAATTTTTGGGGGGAGTACTGTAACGTGCAGCGTATGCAGTTATGCACATACGCATTTGTATGCATGTGTGTTGTAGCCTGTAGTGTCAGGTGCCCCGCTTTGTCTTTAAGACTAATTTTATGAACAGTTACAATATAGTATCCGTAAGGGTATGTTGCCCTGCCGGCACCTATGTACCAATACCTATGTAATATGTATACTTGATAATATAATATTATGAAGTCCGAAGAATAAACTTTTTATTTAACGACCACAAATAGGGCACACCCTTACAATTTTATTTTTAAAATAAGAGAGGGTTAATTGGAGTAAAAAGGGAAGCCCTATGATTTTGATATAATCAATAATTTGAAGAAATAAACATTATATATTATTACTGTGCAATTTCTGCACTGATGACATTTAATTATTAATTTATTGGTATTCCGGCGACTTATTTTTCTAAAATTGCCGATCTTTAGGTATCCCAACATGCAACAATTTGTTTTGTAAACTTCTCAAAATGTAAAATCTAATGTGCGTTCTCCTTTACAAAGGTCGCGTCACATCCATTAGACCTTGCGGTACCTTTTGGTTTTTTATGGCATTGTTGCCGAGTTTTTATTAAGGTCCCAAATTAATTTGAAATTTTATGTTGAAGCCTCACTGTCGTATGGTTATGTAAGGGCCGACGAAACATCGAGCTTATTTGAGAATTCATTTTTTCATCAGCGTGTTCCATTATGTAACATACTGGAATCATAACAAAGGCGGAACATAACAGAATTCTGAACGAAGAATTTAATAAAAGGGATATTTCTGGCACTGTGAAGTTAATTTGTCGACTATAGTAGTAACGTATTAATACAGCTAAATACAAAAAAATACTCTATCTGCAGAAGTTAGACTATTGATTATAATATCACAGTGATCCAACCACCACATAAGTTATTGCTAACTACATTCCGATCTACAAGGTGTAACATAAATGAGTGATACATAGTATACTTTAGTGTATTATAGTAATGGGTGTGTTTGTGCTCCCTATGTAGAGTTTACAGTGAAAGAACTAGCGCTAAAACAGTTTGAGTTTCATGTTTCTATGAGAAGTACCCCGACATCATAAAATATTAATACTACAGCAGTCAAAAAAATCAAATTCCATCAAATGCGGTGAATTAGTGAATTTTAAATTGGCAGCATACAAAGGCCTTGTTTGCACCATAAGGAATCTGTATAGTTACAACCAGACTAAAATCTTTCCAGACCCACCCTTGTCTAATTCCAAGCCTTATACAACCTTCGTAAGCGTTAACGCTGAGTGAAATCGTGTTTATGAAAGCAGAATGGTGCATTCTGTTTTAAGGGAATCCATTGAAGATAAGAACGACATTACAAGCCTAAGATGGTTAATCAGAGCAACATTGTGTTTGTTAACATGAATCTTATTACTTCTTGCTTGAAAAAGATCAGAGATTACATTTTCTAGATGACTTTTTAACTTCGTATATTTTTGAATGCCTCCGAGGCCTATGTGGTATGTGACTTAAAGTGCTCCGAAAGCCGTAGGTTTGATGGAACAACAAAAATGTTGTCATCAAGTTTAGGACTAAAACTGCATAGTTTTCACCTGATTGGCTTACTAAAAATGTGATCGATGTGTCAGATGCAAAAAGACGGTCCTCCACCTAATTTCACGCCTTCGAGAGCAAATGGAGTATTTTGTTTACTATTATGATAGTGGTGTGGGTTAAAGTATTTAGCTCTGTCGGTCGTGGGTTTGATGGAACAATACAAATGTTGTTTTAAAATGTGGCTAGGACAATACAGGTTTCACTTGATTGTTTTACTAATAAATGTGATCCATGCGTCGGATGGACATGCAAAAAGACGGTCCTCCGCCTCATTTCGCGCTTACGAGAGTGAAGTTAAAGATGGTGCATTTGTGTTAACATAACTTCTTAGCTGGTATGGTTGCAATGAAACCAGCTTATGTCAATGGAATAGTGTGGGGATGATAATTTCGACTGACGCTTTTAAGTAACATCATAGGTAGATTCTTTGCTAATGCTTATACCCAAATACGTAATAGTTAACGTAACCGCTCATCAATGAGAACCGTAGATTGGAAAAATGTACAAATACATTTTTCCAGTCTAGTAATGAATATAAATTTGTGGGGAACTCTTAAAATATCTTCATTTAATGGGCCTGTTGCCAGTTGCCAGATAATAACATCATGATATTATTTTAATAGCCAACTCACATGTTTCTCCTTTAATGATACACAATTTGCATATAATACATAAATTGTATGTTAAAAATCGAGCAAAAACAAAAGGTTCCTTTCGCTCGTTAACATTTTCTCACGTCTTATTAGGATGATGTAAAAAATGTTAAGAATTAAAAATATTCTAAGAAGGCGGCCATATTCAAAACAATGTTATCTTGTCACTTATCGAACGTGTTAAAGCTTCACTGAATTTTTGTATCTGATTTCTGCGATACCTTTGTAATTTAGCTACTGATTTATTATCTAGCTGTGAACTTCGTACCGTCTTAGAATTAATTGACGCAGTGACAGTAGCTACCAGGTTTGAGTAATACATAAGAACGAGAACCACTAATTAATCCATTGGCGAAAACAGTGTGATCGGTGCAGTGATCTTTGATTGTATCGTGAACCGACGCGGCGAAGGAGTTTGGTTTTATAATAATACTAGCTGACCTGTGCCCACTTCGTTGAGCATACAAACCGTTTAAACCTTCCACGAATATTTCTAGAACAAAAATAGCCGAATCAGTTCAGCCGTTCTCGACTTTTAGCGAGACTAACGAACAGCAGTTAATTTTTAAATTTATGAGAGGAAGATGCGAGGATATTTTGTTAGTATGCAACAAAATGACAAGCTGTCCCCGCGGCTTCATCCACGTAATAGTGAAATGTTACCACTCTTGATTTGTATTCTGCTTCTATTGATCTTAGCGTGACGATATAATATTATTACAATCAAGGCCTTCCTGAATAAACGGGGAAACAGTGAAATGATTTCTGAAATTAGACCAGCAGTGCCTGAGATAAGTGATTCAAAACAATTATTGTAAGCAAAACGTCATTTATCAATTTTTATTTCTTTACTTTTCACACTCCCATGTCTCTCTCAGGTTACCTATTAATAGCTTTTGTTATCTTAAGTTGTATTTATTCGGTTGTGAACATGTGTAGCCCCCTGGGTGGATGACGTCTCGCATGACCTGTGTGTATAAATTTCAAACCGTTTCAAATTTCGTTTGTGTTTACAATTAATTAGGTGCTCGCGACTGCTGAGGACTTTATTGCTTGTTGGTTCGAATGTTTATTTTTAATGTGTCTGTGTGTGTATCTGTGGCATCGTAGTTCCCAAACGATTTAACTGATTTTGATCTAGTTTTCTATATTTATTTATCATTATATTATTTAGGTTGTTCACTGCTTAAAAATTGGGGAGTTACTTATTCTTTATTATTTTATATAATTATGTTATATCAGTTATAAAAAAAAAACCTACGTTGTCTGCCTACATCTTTATCTATATTATGTGTATTTACCACGATTACAGCAAAACCAAAAGTATAATGATTTTGGTAGTTTATGAATGTTAGTTCCATTGTAGCGTCTGAACTACTGAATCGATTTAAATAAAAATCACACAGTATAATAAAAACAATAGATCGCAGGATAGGATACAGTTTATCCCGAAAAACCACAATGTTCCCATAAAATATATTATTTTTTCAATGTCAGGAAGGAAACATCTATCATGTTTATAGGTTTATATGTTTATAGTAATTATGCACTATTGTATAAAGTTAATGTTTAGTTTAAGTTCATACCAAAAAAAAGTTGCAGCAAAGATTAAATCAAATTATTCAGTAAATATCATGGTTTCCGCAATGCAACTAACATTTAAAAGTCAAGAGTTTTAAATATAACGACTCAACTAAAATCGTTTTTGATAAAAATAATGAAATCAGATTTTTGTTGAGATACCTCTTCCATCGAGAATACACTGGAAGAATATGCAATGGAAGAGATACCCACATCACTATTTGTAGGAGAGTTCACATTGAAGGCAATTTTAAATGATAATAATTATTATGTCAAAAATGTGTGGATCCCGTTTTTACCCTAGGTAGGTATGGAGCTTTAAAAAAGACTAGGTGTTACTTAAACATATTATAACCTATATTTAGTATTATATATTATTAAATGTATTGTAGGTTATTGGCGGAAATTAATGTTACACTTACAATTATTGAAGACATGACTCGAAGAAGGTGATATGTCACAAAAAATATCCAGAAAATTTTGTTTAAACATTTTAGGATATTATGTAGTGACGTATTATGTGCATTGATTCTAGAGGCGGATCTTTAGATTAATGTACTTGATAGTTTATGACATATTGTAAAATGTTAAAGTGACAGTTTTAAATCAATTTCTTAAAATCATAAATTTGCTACATATCACCTTCATCGATTTATGTCTTAAATTATTGTTTTGCACAATGTTTACGAAATATTTATAAATTTATATCCACCTACACCTTATGATGACTTAGTCGAAACCGGTCGTGTATTTTTATAAATTGAATATTAAAGTAGTAAGGTGGAAAAAGTGCAAGCAATTCGTGTTTTTTTACTGTGTATATTTACTATTGTATGGCGAAGATGTTTGGGGTTTTGTGGTCCTTCAATGATTTCTTAACCTGACTTGATGTTAATTTCAACGAAAACCCAAGTTGATGTTGATGTCAACTATTTCCCAAGTCGATATAAAATTCTCCTGACAATAAAGACTCGTTTGTGCCTTCGAAGTTTGAATGTGTAAAGTAGATAACAATACAAGTGGCGCTCATCCTAGATAAAGTTTCAGCTTGTTACCGGATTTCCATGGAGGAACTCCGAATAACCCCCGATTCCTCTTTGTTTCAGTTCCATTCTATTACTGGAAAAGTATTTTACATCGGATTTGGAATTTTCTGTTCGATCAGATTTTTGTCGAATTAGGACACGGATTTCGTCGCTTCGATTGGCGTTGAATGACAAAATGTGGCTTTATTTAATTCATTGGTCGCCACGGCTCCAAACCAGAGGTCGCGGGTTGGATCCTGTTATAAAGTATCAAATATGTTTTCGTTGTCTGATATCCGTAACACAAGCTATATGAGAATTTAACAGGATCAAATTGGCGTTGTGTAAAAGCGTCCACCCAATTATAGTTAATAGTTTATCTGTTTTCCGTAATAAATAGTTAAGATTAGTTTAGTTTTTATTTATATTAAATTGCTCTGCACTATGTGCAAGGAATATTAAAGATAGGTGTACATACGGTAACATATAACTTTGATATGGCCAATAATCGAATTGCATTTCTGAGAACACGAACTGCAATGATTCTTCCATCGATACCGCTGAATCGAGTTGTTATCGAGATCGCCGAAATTTCACCGACAACATCGCCCCCCGCTGCGTTGCGCACAAAACAACACATAAACCATATGAAATTGGAATATGAATTATATCACTTGATTAAGTGCTCATGTTCGTCAGGGTTTGGCACATGTAATAATTCTGTCAACATCTCTAAATAATGTGTCGATTTTATCGCTGTTATAATGAAATGCCAAATGTGGATGATAAATATATTGAACAAGATTTATTTTGTTTATCGAGTTGCTTGATTGAAACATATTTGCACCTACAGCCTACAGGTGAGAATATAATATCACTTTAGACAAAATGATGACGATGCAATAGAAACAGCGACCACCATGAGTGTCGTACAATCGGGCGCCGCCTGCAAATGTACTTCATTCTGTCTAGATCAATGT
Source organism: Celastrina argiolus (assembly GCA_905187575.2). NCBI lineage: Eukaryota > Metazoa > Arthropoda > Insecta > Lepidoptera > Lycaenidae > Celastrina > Celastrina argiolus. The sequence goes on from LR994589.1 coordinate 13,720,053, forward strand.
CTAGATTGAAAACATATTCATTTTATTTTATTTGATACTATTAAATATTATATTTTTATGTTTTATTCAGATAACATACAGCTTTAAATACAGTTACATTTAATATACAATTGTTAAGCCAATTCAATGTTTTCATTTATAGGTAAGAAACTACTATATCTGAGGTTTTGATGTCTTCAATTGGTCAATTTTCACTGATGACGTGATGACTAACTTAACATTGAAACGATACCTTAATTAAATGGCGCTTAGTGCTATCCTTATCATTTTACCAAGCAGTGCAGGTGACATCACGTAAATAGGAAGTCTCCAAAATATAATGTTTAGCCAAAATATTCCGTTCAGATGTGGTCCACACTGCGACCCTGCAATAATATTATGCTGAAAATATAGCAGAAATGTTTTCATTCTATCAAATGTGTTATGCAAGAAACGATTACGGATTTACATAATATATTATAGCGGATAAAAACTTGAAATGGGACATGTTTGTTTTAGCAAGTGTCCCACAAAAATGGACGTCTGACTTGGAGTGTTCCTAACTGGGTCAGACCAGCTGATGTGGTCATTAGAACAAGAGTACAATTCTAGAACAACGGACTAGAATATTTCGTGTGAAATAAAATTGTTTCTTTAAAAAGCATAATGTGTTTTGTTTCAATAAATTGAAATATTTCATTCAAAACATGTTAAGCGTGTTTCATATTGTCATTAATATGAAATTGTATACCTTTAAAAGCATTGTGTCGGGACGAAATAAGTAACAATAATAAAAGTATAAACTTGAATATAATATAATAATAAATATATTTTAACTAGTTGTGTTCGCGACTTTCCGAGTAAAAATTACATAAAACGGTCAATTTGAAAACATTAATTTTTATTCATTGATGCTCTACTCATCATGGTTTGGAACGTGACGATAATAATATAATGCAGGATTAAACAGGACAATCACTATAGCTTTGTGATATGATTATACTTCCTTTTCCCATTCTAGAATATTTTTTTTGTTTTTTTATTCTAACGACTAAAAAATAATAAAAGATAAAAAGTATTTTTTTTAGTTTTTATCAGAAAAAAAGTACATTACCAGAATGAGAAAAGGTTGTAAGTATAATAATATCCTACTGAAGGTTTTATAAAAACAATAGTTACACTGATATTAGTGCGTACTACAGTTAAACTCTTTAGATAATATTATTACATATATATAAATTGCAAATATCCTTTAAATATTTTGCTTTAGCTTAAGTTACAAAAACATTATTTATTGATAGAGGAAGTGTTTAATGGAAAATACTTTTGGTCCCGTTTCTTTTTGAAGGGGACGAAAAGACCAACCTCAATTTCTTTGTTCAGTCTTCCATATTATCTGTTTAATGATTGTAAACAGTTTACTTTTATGGGGACGTTTTGCGGTCCCTCTGTTAATAGAGAGAAAGGGAAAATAAATATAATATGTCTAGTGTTTATTTTAAACTACAGAATAAACTAGAAATTAGAGTAACAGCGTGTGCCACTTTAATTACAAAGCATAAAAGTTTTGCTGCTCTGCTTTTATCTTCTGTAATTTTGCTTGTTTAGTGACGTGATTTTGTATTAACAATTATAGACATGAATCGATGAAGGTAATGTCTAAGAATATGTCGCAAAAAATTTTACCCACAAAATTGAGTTTAAACAATCACTTAAACATTTCAGGATCTGTGACATATTAAGTACATCGATTATAAACACGGTTCTTTAGATAACTGTACTTAATAAATACCTTACGACGTATTTTAAAATGTTTAAGTGACAGTTTGAACTCAGTTTTCTCGAAATCACAATTTTGCTACATATCACCTTCATACATTAATATCGCCTCCGTGGTCTAGCGGTTCAAAGCTTCGCTCACCCGGAGGTCGTGGGTTCGATTCCCGCGTTGGAACAACAAAATTGTTGTTTTCAAGTTTGCTTTGGACAATGCCGGCTGATCACCTGATGGTCTGAAAAGAAAGATGATCCATGCGTCGGATGGGCATGTAAAAAGTCGGACCTGCGCCTGTTCTCTCGCCAGTCGTGTCGGTTTGCCGTCCCACTGGGTTATGAGAGTAAAAGGAAGAGAGAGTGCTTCTGTGTATTGCGCACTCACTTGGGGACTATAAAATAACTCCTACGTAGCTGGCCTGGTTTCAATGAAATCGGCTACCGACACCGAAATCGGTGAGGGGAGCTATTATTATACATTAACCCTAGTAAGATAATCATACGGGCGCTTGCGTAAAAGATAATCATACGTCTCTTGGACGTATGACCTTTAATGTAAGTATATTTCGAAAAATTTATTATTTCTTTGACTTTTTTTCTATCATATTTACTTACTTATCTCTAGCCAATGAAATAAAACAGTTTTTAAGATAGAATAGACTGTATTTAAAGACATATAACATAAAACTTAAACTTCCCTCTAAATTCAACGAAAAAATAACCTTATTTTCTAAATCAACATAATGAGATGACTTTCAGTCTTACAATTTACTTATTTGGATCTTTTTTACTTCAATGAACTATATTTAATCAGACTTTATATATTCAAATCAAATATAGGCATTTTAAAGGCACTCATGCCATACGTCATTTTTATGTTCTCCACAAACAGGTTTTTTGCACTTGGCACATGTGATTTTCACATCCAACGTATTTTGGACGGACAGTACGAGCAATAGGTACCTCTTTTTTTTTGTAGGAGGACCTTCATCTGTAGTCTCACTATTGTCTGCGTTGAGATTTGGTATCAATTCCTTGATATATTTGCGAACACTTCTCTTCAACTTTGGCACTTCTAGTCTCTTCTGCATCCAAGATGAAGTGAGATCAGTACTGAGCTTCTTCATAAAATAAAAGCACAACATGGGATCAATTATATTTTTGCACATTCGTGCTGGTCCCCGGGCTGATCGAACAATGTTTATCGCTGAGGTTCTACCTTGACTTTGTCCAAACAAAATGTTTGTTTTTACCTCGTAGTGTGTCCTGGGAGACGAGGATGATTCGGCTACTTGTAGGTAAAATTTCATCTGAATCGGTTGGAGCATCTACTACATTTTCGGGTAAGCTAACTGGGGTTTCATCAATTTCGTCAGCAAGTTCATCCTCGCTATCACTCTGTACATAATCTTCTATCACATTATCTTCATAATCACTTCCACTATCATTAGGCGAGAAATCATCTTCGTATTCTAGTAAAAAGTTTTCAATTTCGCTGTCATTTATTGGTCGTCGGTCTGCCATGTCGAATTAATTAATTATGTACCTGAAATAACAACAATTGTCCAAATTTATTTATAAATAACATTTCGCTTCCGAGTCGTAAAAGTTACATAGAAGGTAATCATACGTCTGAGCGACGTACGGCAGTGCTTTATTTTTTTACTGAGAGTACTTACCGCTGCGCCACGCCCGTCCCCCGCTAGCTCCGACCTCCAATTGAGTTAGTTCAAATTCACGGCTATCTGCGAATTTCATTAAAAAAAATATCGCCAAAATTTGCCGCACTATACGTCTCGCGGACGTAGATTATCTTTCTAGGGTTAATGTCTTCAATTGAATTGACTGACTTTATTTAAAAAAAAAATATTTGTAAAAAAAAAAGAATCACGTACTCGGGAATACTGTTCCCGAGTACGTGATTCTTTTTTTTTTACAAATATTTTTTGTAAGTAAGATGTTTTACTAACTATATTTTACATCAAAACTTTTCGGTTAGTGAAAAAAAAAAACAACGCACTCATGAACTCGTAGCCCGTAGGTATAAAATGCGACACTTATCGGGCGTACGCAGGCAATCGACCGTTGTAATGACTCCCAGTGATATTGCGCGTCGCCGCACGATTTACCACTACGCGCTATTTGCCGCCCACCAGGAGGTTGATGTATGCCCGGATACTACGACTTTTGTTTTAGATGTTGAAATATGGTGCGCGGTCCAACGCTTCCTCTGCAACGGATGTTGCTATTCAATGGGGTGGGTGAATCATTAATTTTATGGGATTTTTCAATAATATTAATCTCAGATGTAATAGTCGCTTGCAATTTTCACTACTTCTATGGTCATCTGACAGTCGATTAGCTACAAAAATTTCTGTTTTATATGTTGCAATATAGCGCACGGCCCAACGTTTCTTCTACAACGGATGTTACTAATGTTGCTATTGAACAGGGTAAGCGACTCATTAATTTTATAGGTTTTTTTGTATAACGATATGGTGCACACCACACTAGTGGCTTGCAATTTTCACTACTTATTATCATCGAATAGTCGGTTACCTAACGACTTCTGTTCAAGATGTTGATATTGTATAGAGTGCGGTCCAATGATTCTTCTACGATGAATGTTGCTATTGAACAGGGTAAGCTACTCATTCATTTTATAGGTAATTTTTATAAGGATATCATGCACACTACACTAGTGGCTTGCGATTTTCACTACTTATTATCATCGACTAGTCGGTTACCTTACGACTTCTGTTTAAGATGTTGATATATATATAGTGCGGTCCAATGCTACTTCTACAAGGATGTTGCTATTGAACGAGGTGGGCGATTCTAGTTTCTGATATTAATTATTGTAACCAAAGTAGTAGGTTACAATTTTCTCTAGTCATTAGTCACTTTATCTTTATGTAGGATACTTATACATTTGTTTTAGATATTGAAATATATCGCGCGGTCTACAACGGATGTTGATATTGAATGGGGTGGTGATGTCATTAATTTTATGGACTTTTCGTATTAATACTAGACTACCATGCAATTTTCGCTAGTACCTTATAATGTAGATTGAAATGAAGCCTATTTATTTTAATACTTGACTATTATATGAAATTAAATGCAATTTATCATATTGAAACTAGATGTTGCTTTCAATGTTTATCGCTTTGAAAGAAAATTAATTTATAGCAAACATTACATTAAAAAATTTACATTCCATGATTTCTATAAAAAAACAAAAAAAGCCTACAAAGGAGGCGTCACTATAACTAATTAAGTTTTATTACATTAAAAAAACTATAGATATCAAGCTAAACTAGTTAGGGCTGTTATGCTTTAATTACTTTATTTGGGTTTTGATTACAGAGGTGTTTTTAGATAAATGTTAATTGCCTGATATGAAAAAGTTATAGCTTTTGTGACGCCAAAAAGACCGAAGGCTTAGCCAATATGCCAACGCTAATTGCGATGACGAAGATAGAAATAAAAATGTATTAAATTAACAACGTTCGCTAAGTGACCAAGCGCAATAAGTGACCGATAATATCATACATTTATAACCGACTTTCAAAAAAAGGAGGAGTATCTCAATTCAGCATGTTTTTTTTATAAAAAATAATAATATCTATGGACGCTTCACACCACGTCAATCTGGCCCCGTGCTAAGTTTCCTAAGAACTTGTGTTACTGGTACAAGACAACGGAAATATATTTACTACTTATAAACTATACATAATAATATTATATTTAATATAGTATACACAAATTTAATACACATCCATGACCCAGGAACATTGAAAACTTTTTGTTCTCGGCTGTGCGAGAAAGGACATCCCATCTCTATAGCCTAATATGTTTTATTGAAAATATAAAAATCCTACTAACATTATAAACGCGAAAGTTTTTAATCTTACTTACAAATTTTCGATTTAATAATGTTAGTAGGATTTTACATTTTATGAATGTTAGTCTTTCACGCAAAAACTACTAAACGGATTTTGACGTAATTCGGTACTCTAGTAGTTTTTATGCTGGATTATCACATAGGCTACTATTTACCGCAGAAAAGGTTTCCGTGGTATTTCATTTTACGTAGTAGCGGTAAAAATTGTAGTATATTAATATTACCGTATTTTCTGTACCTTTTATCAGGCTTGAAATAGATTTATGAAATTTAATCGCTCCAATTAGTTTCATCCAGGCATAATATGAAGCACAAAATTCAAATTTCATCCTTAATTTAGATTTCTAATTTGATACCCGACTTAGATTCAACTTTTCTGGTGCTTATTTAGGATTCCGAGATATATCTAAATCTTTGCTTGTATATATTTTGACAAGTACACATTAATTACGAATTTACTCATAACTTTTACACAGTAATACACAAAATAATTGCACTTTTTCCACTTTATTAGTTGTTAAACAAGTAATTTGTGTATTATTACTATGTAACATGTTTTTTTTTTCATTTCCATCAAGAACCTACAGTACATTCAATAACATAATATGTCATAGCTTTGAATCTTCGAATTAATTTTACTATTTTACGATACGAGAACCCTTATACGATTTTTCTTCTGAGTAATTTCGTTGCGGGCCCCAAGACAGATCTAGCATGTCCCTCAGGCACGCCTGATAACATATCAGAGGTTGTTTAAGGTTGGTTACAATGAGTATGTGTGATGGGCCATTTGCCCGTTAATAAACTATATTAAACCAAATAAACTGTGAAGAGAATGACGCGTAGAGCATTTTTTGTTTTGGCACATCATATAAATTACTTAATATATAATAAAAAAAATCAAAGGTCTTGTGGTCACACAAGGAGTTAAATCTTACTATGCCGGGGTTCGCTGGCTCCTAGTATATACACACGAACGCTCTGGTCGTTGTCCTAAGATCTGACCAGGATTGAAACTCATCTGTTTTGTGACTTTTATGGAGATCTTTATTCATGATTAGTCGCGTTGTGGTAAGTAATTTATATGAGATGCTAAAACAAATAATGCTCTACGCGTCCTTCTCTTCACACTATATTCGGCTCGATATATATATGAACCACGAATCATCCTTTACAATACGAGTTTAATTAAAAATTACTTCTATTTTAAACCTCGCTTCATCGGTGAAAAAAACTTTCTTACCTCTGCCATATTTATAAAATTCCGAAAGCATAAACGAGCCGAGTTTTTTCCGATTTCTTATTCGAGTACACGAAGTTTTTGCGCATCTGCCGGAGGTTTTTACTCAACGAGTCGCGGATATTTTTTGCTCAGCTCCGAGTGCCCATATTTTTCCCCTATAATTGATTGAAGTCCTAAGTAGCCGCTATTTTTTCAAACGTATCCACAATTGACAGGCCTTAAACCAAACGAATGACACTTGTTATGTTTTTGCTAGATGACAATGTCCATGATGAATTACGATGAAATAAACAGAAGCCGATTGCTTGTTTTGACGACTGGTATGTTACTGGCGGGACGTATCACACTGAGACGAGATGCTCATTTTTTATCAATTCAAAATTTAACTCTAGTTATTAAGTACAAAAGACACATATTGTTACAAGAGAAGTGCCGTAATTTACACTTACGCTTGAGCGCGCACCGCGTTAGGTCTTAAGAGGAAACACTACGATTTTTTTTCATACAAAAATAGGGGTCTACGGGATTCCTTTTTCCTCCCTGGATAATGCAGCTACAGTAACAATTTTTTCCTCAATATCTATGTATATTATTTGTACACCCTATGTTTTTATTTTTGTAATAAATTTATTATTTGAGGAGATATGTACATTAAAAAATAAAAATAAAAAAATACCAGACTTTTCTCTGTGTTTAAACAATAAAATCAAAACATCTAAAGCTTGCTCAAACCTTTTTTTTAGTTTATAATGAAACAATGATCTAAATCGGTTAAGTTTTGGAGGACAACAGGGGTCCCCCAAACGTCGATTTTTTGAGCTTTCAATAGGTAATTCGAGTACGTTGTTGTCTCTATCGTTCTAGTGCTGGCTAGCTAGGGCACTGCGAGGCAGCAATAGATTTTATACCTATAAATACCTACCTACTATTTAGTATTTCTCTCAACCGTAGAGTTTTCTACTAATGACGTCATGTAAGTTGACGATAACATGGCCAGGATTATAGATAAAAAAAATGTAGATATAGTGCGTTAAAATTAAAAACGCTTGTGTAACCAAAAAGTAAGTTATTAAAAAAATTATGGTGCTGATATGGGGCCATCTGATTTATTTCTTTTGTACTAACAATTTTAATATCCTACATCGCATGATCACAAACGAAAAATCTCCATCGATAAATCGCTCGGATGATACGTTTTCAATATTTATTGTATGGGAAGTACAAAGAATGTATGTGATTGTATGATAACACTCAGGAGGCGTGATGCTAACGCCAGTAATAAAAGCGGTAAATCGTGAGTCAATATTTAATATTTGATTATCACTGATAACGCAAGTTATTGGTGTTCGAATCCCGCTAAAGCAAATATTGGTATGATTAATGTTTGACCGTGGCTAACTGTGTTTGTTTTTCTTTATGCTGTTACTTTTCTTATAAGTTATAGGTAGGTACCGATAGTAAAAATTGTTCAGGAAAAATTATACAAATTATTTTTTGTAAAATATAATTATGTCGCAGTCATCTGGTTGAATCTGTTAAGTATTTAAGAGGAAACATTACGAAATTTTTTTCATACAGAAATAGGGGTCTACGGGATATTTTTTTTCCTGAATATTTATGGATATTGTTTGTACGTCCCTATTTTTTCCTTTTTTAATAAACTAATTATTTAAAGAGATATGGACGTTCAAAAACCAAAAAAAAAATCGCCAGACTTTCCGCTATGTTTAAACATCCAGGAAACAGATTTGACTACATTATGCAACAAAATCAAAATATAGAAACCTAGTTCATTTCTTTTTTTAGCTAATAAAGAAAAAAATATCTAAATCTAACCGAGTTTTGGAGGAGGAAACCGATTCGATTTCTGGTACTTTTAATAGGTAATTTTAGTCCAAGTTGCAGTTGTCTCTATCGCGCTAGTGCTGGCTACCTAAGGCACTGCGAGACAGCATTAGTTTTTGTAAATACCTATCCGGTATTTCTCTCAACCGTGTGGTTTCCTCTTAATTGAATGACTAGCTCGTTCATTGAATCCTGTTTTTACCAACAAATTTTAGAATCCGAGACTAGGACATTTAAAATTATATTTTTAAACTTCAAAATTTTCGTACGAGTACTTTTATAACGCACATTAAAAGAAATTTATCAAAAAATATATCAACACATTGCTACCTGTACGAGCTGTTTGACGCCATTAAGTCACCGCGCTAGTCATTCAATTAAATAAGCAGATTATAAGATGACTGGGACATATACCTACACCATCTACACGAAGTTTTGCGTATGTTCAATACATAGATAAGAAAGTACGAAAGTAAATAAGTAGTTTAAAGTTTAACGCGATTTAAAATTATAAGCCAATAAAAATGTTTCCCTTCTCTTTCTCGCAAAAGGCTTTGTTACGTCACAAGCTGATATCGCCGTACATTTTTAATGACAAATGACGGCGGTGGTAGCTAGTGATGTCACATATATTGATCTCTTTCTTATTAGAAATTAAAATTGTTTTCATGTTTGTTATTTTATAAGATTAACACCATGTCTTAATCTTAATGATGTAGGGCCTTAGTAAACTAAAAGATTTAAAAAAAACATCATGGCTTTTAGGTTGTTATTATTATGCTGTTCAACATTGAAAATACGATGTTTAAGACCTAATGTGAATACAATATAGGTACTATACTGTCATTAAGATTAATTTTCAGCGAGTAATGAATAATAGCTTTTAAGTTACAAATATCAGCGAATAGTGCAAAAACACACTAAAAATAGCGTGGCAATATTATTCAGAGCAAAAAGCAACGAACCCATTACATAGGCATTACACAGAAATCCCCTTAGCAAATCCACGGAAATATTACATTAACACGAATATTTAAAAAACGCAAGCGTAAAAAAAGTGCTATACTCAACTGGGGTGCCTTAAGACCTTTCAACGCATTAACCTCTGGGGACCCTTTTTGCGATAAGACCTGGCTAGTCTAGCAGGTGACAAAATTCTACCCTGTAGTTATCTATATTAATATTATAGAGAGCAAAAATTTGATCGTTTTTTTTTAAATGCACTGAATAGACTCTAAAACTACTGGGCCGAGTTTGATGAAATTTAGTACAAATGTAGAGTAGACCATGCGGCACGATGTACGGTTCCTGCGGCGCAGTGGTTGAGCGCGTTGGCGCTTGAACGAGAGTTCGAATCCCGTCGAGGGAACAAAAAGTTTTCAATGTTCCTAGGCTATGAATGTGTATTATATTTGTGTATAATATAAGCTTAAATATATGTATAGTATAAAAGTAGTAAATATATTTCCGTTGTCTGGTACCTGTAACACAAGTTCTTCGGATACTTAGCACGGGGATAATTTGACATGGTGTAGCGTTCATAATAAATATATTATTATTATGATTATTAATTTGGACGATTTTTTGGTTTACATTAAGATGGCGCTCGGACCTTAGTACACTCCGAAAGGCCACAATTAGGCCAAGAGACAAACGCACGAAAGACTGGAAATAAAAAGGCGATAACCCCTTTCAACTCGCCCGTTGTTTCTATTATCATTGCTTTTTCGAGCGGCTTTTTTTCGAGCAAAAACCCCGAGAGCCGGATATGGAAGCCGTCCCGTCTGTTTTATTAAAACTGCGATATTGATCTCAATCATCGTCGGCTTGCCGAGTATTGATTGGAATGCTTTAAGCAATAAGGATTTATGATTCGGGCATGCCTTTTTGTTATTGTTTTTGCAACGTTGCAAACCGTTGCGGTTTTTAAGTTATGCAACTTAGGTTATTCAACTTTAACACGCTGTATACTATTTACTCATTGACAATGCGCCAGCTTAAGGATTTACCGCTTCCGTGGTCTAGTGGTTCGGAGCTTTGCTCTCGACCCGGAGGTCGTGGGTTCGATTCCCGGGTTGGAACAACAAAAAATGTTGTTTTCAGGTTTGGTTAGGACAATGCAGGCTGATCACCTGATTGTCTGACAAGAAAGATGATCCATGCGTCGGATGGGCATGTAAAAAGTCGGTCCTGCGCCTGTTCCCTCGCCAGTCGTGTCGGTTTACCGTCCCACTGGGTTATGAGAGTAAAAGGAATAGAGAGAGTGGCATTGTGTATTGCGCACACACTTGGGCACTATAAAATAACTCCTGCGTAGCTGGCCTGGTTTCAATGAAATCGGCTACCGACACCGAATTCGGTGAGGGGAGTTATTATCTAGAGAACAAAGTAGATAACCAAGAGTTAATAATTAAGTTTTAAAGTAAGAACTAAGTATCTAACAGTTATTTGGCGCAATTGGGATTAAATAAAATATTTTAGTTACACTTACAGACGATGCCTTGAAATACAAAAATGCGGATACTTAATACGGGATCAGGGCTCTTATTTAAGATCTTAACCATTACCACTTACGAAATTCAAAAACAAAAATGTGTAGGATTTGACATGAGGTTCGCTACGTGACAAGCGAAAGCTTATGTCAGATCCCATACATTTTGTTTTCAAACTTCGGGAATGATAGTAGCGATGACTTAAATCAGTGCTCAGGACATTGAGTTATAACTACTTACGCTAGTAATATTAGTTCAATGGCTCAGGATGATATATTGAAGCGTCTATATATATTATTTTTGGACACAACACATAAATCAAAATATTATTTTGTGACTGCACAACGTTATTGGTATTCAAGACATAAAATCTATACGCTTTTACAGCACTATAGTTTGTAGCTAAAATTAATAACATACTAACTCGCTTTTATGTTCACGCATAAAACGAACGTTTCGGCCTTACAAATGATAACAGGCTCGTTAAAGTTCTACACTTAGAACGAATCGTAGTTTTTTTATAACGAAAAGGGAACGAAAAATACATAAAACTATGTCCCTTCCACGATTGACGCACAAGAATTTATACGCCATTTTGTATATAAACACTAGAATATTTTGTCAAAGATTAACATTCTAATTAGAATAGAATGACCGTTTCGAACAAGAATGATACGTTTATAAGAAATGTTCTAATACGATTTTGCCTACTCATTTGCTCAGTAAGTATTAAAAAAAACACTGAAATAAAATATATTTCATTTAGTTTAAATCAGGTCAAGTTTGTAATATGTTATAGTATGTAAAAAGCTTTTATTCATATATTTTTTAATTTCTACGCTTGTGATAATCTACGCCTGCGACCTCTATAGCTTAAACCATAGAACATACTTAGTTTTTGTTAACATTAAAAGAAATATTAAGTTAGATTTATTTATTTTTATTTATCTGTTACACTATTTGCAGATGTGATATAATTTAAGGAGAACTATAATAATCCTTAATATAATTTTTTATTTCAATGAACCATTTTTGACCACAAAAACAACATTAATTACTTAACGATGGTCGCTTGCAGACTAAACTGTGTAAATCAAGTATTAGACTATGAAATCTTATGTCTATAAGACTACACAGACATTTCCTCTTGTTTGCTTAAGACATAGATACTATTTCTATCTTGTTATGTAGCACAAACTAACCTTATAATATTACGTTTACTACGACAAACTGTGTGTGTATAATATGTAAAATGCCTATTATTTTAATTCAATAAAGACTTTTTATTAATTATGACTGCCACACAAGTTTCTTTAAAAACAAACAAAAATATGCAAATAAAATAATCCCCTTATTCTATGACGATTAGGGCTGGGCTCGCGTGCCGGGCGCGGGCACGCACGCTGTCAAATGATAACTCCGCGTCTATCAATTTGCAGAGAACATAGCCTTCGTAGATAAGTTGGAATAATATGTCACTAACTGTGTTGACCGACTTTCGTGTCAATAAAGTATATTTGGATTATTTGGAACAAACGCACTGTCGTCTGAAACGCAAACTAAAGCTAGAAGCCACTTATGGGTTTCAAATTCCGTTGTTGTCAAGTTCGTTTGTTCCATACAATAATTCTCATCCAAACAATATCTAGTGATTAAATAAGGTGACCCTCACGTGTTGCCCTTTTCATTCAATCTATGATATTTACCCCCAGTTTCCCGTACGCAATTCAAATAGATGAATTTTTATATATAAGACTAGCGACCCGCTCTGGCTTCTCACGGGTATAATGCTGATACTAAATATCGACGGCGTCGGCGTCGGCGTTGGCGTCGCGGCGGAGGACGTCGGTGTCGCGGCGTCGGTGTCGCGGCGTCGCGGCGTCGGGCGTCAACTAAACAATTCACATTTGGGGACTTTCGTTGCATGCGCTGCATAAACGGTTTAAGTCAATCAAACACCACGCAAACGAAGTCGCGGGCACAGCTAGTATTTTCATAAACACGCTTGTCGTTCAATTAAACTGCTGTTTCAGTCAGATGCCTGCGACACACATAAGACACAAAAATTCAGAATTAATTTCCTGTTTCATCAAAAATACAAAATTTGTGAGGAATACTTAACAACTTTCTTACATAATTAATTCATTGTACACCATTAATTCTGAAATCGTAAATCGGTTACTTTGACAGAATTAACAAAGCCATCCACGTTCCACCGAAAGTCATTAAAACCTTACATGAATATGCAGTTGACTCAGATGTAAAAAGTATTCAATGTTTTATAAGATACCAAGCTGTTCTCAGGACATACCTACACTATCCAAACAGAAGGTTTAATAACCTATCTATAACAAATAAAAATATATAGATATAACAGAGTAGAGGTATTCTGTGGGCGTTTTGATTGATTGGTATCGTCAGGAAATAATAAGCCGCACAAACAGTACTGGTTTAATCATTTTTAAATAACATAGTTTCACTCTAAAACATTAACTCAGATCGTGGATGCAAACGGATTCATCTCAAGACGTGACGAGGTCAGCTGACATATTGGCTAACGTGTCTGAACCTCCGCTTCATACGGTATCTTCCAATGGTCACTCCCAATAGAATCTCATCACCACCTTTCAGGTGTCCCGTCGACAATCCCCTCTGTCATCGCTGACATGAGTAACACTTGTCAAACGAGCTGTCATAGCCTATGTCATAGCCAACGGTCACTCAACACGTCCAAGAGTGATCTTGTACGCCTCGAGACTTCTTCTTCGTATTTTCAGTTTTCGTACTGCGACAGATAAATGTAATCGATGTCAAACTTTTGTTTTAGATGTATACAATATAGAAACGGGCCGTTACAATAAAAAAATCACGATGTAATACTTAAATATGGTAATTGAAAAAAAAAACATACAGACGAATTGAGAACCTCCTCCTTTTTTTGGAAGTCGGTTAAAAAGTGGCACTCACTACATATCACGGTAGGTAAATTGGAAATCTCTATTTAAACGCATTTTTCTTCATTTACAAATGTTCCTTTTCAAAAAAGGCTTAAGAATTTTTTGCAATTGTTGAGAGAAATAGGCATCACCACAAAATATACCCCTGCATCCTCTTAAGCACCTGCAAAAAAATATTAATACTTTCTTGCTACTTAATTTTTTCGTACCACACAAAGCCGTGCAGACTTCATTCAGTCGTTGCTTATTCATACAACCAGAGGGCGCATCATCTTTATGTATGCGTACCTACATATTAAGCCTTGTTAAAGTCGAGAGCGTCATTTATTGCAACTTAATACTCCAAACGTCATTTAAGCCGACGAGAAATAAATAAAAGTTATGATTGAGGCATGGGATAAAGGTCAAGAGACAGACGTTAAGGTCAGTTAACACCAAAACGAGGCGTGGCGGTAAGGTATTATTTTCCACTTTTAAAAGAACTTTATTTATCGCACAAGAAGATACACTTTTCGTTCCAAGAGTTCAAATTTGAAGCTGTGCCAGGCTCTTACAAAGTAACTCTTGTGTAGTAGTAGTATAAAGTTCAATTTAAATTGTTGTTGACAAAGCGCAGAGCCGCGTCTCGTATCTATGTGAAATGATCGTAAAAGAATAGTGTCCTTGCTGATTCAGAAATAAGGACAAATTTAATAGTTGATATCACAAATTGTAAGCTCCTGCCGTTATGCCATGCTTACTTTGGATATATGGGGAGATACGAACTTGGGAATAAATGAAGATGATTAATATTGCCTATACAACATTATTAGTGAATATTAGTATTTACGAGCGGATTTATATTCATAGTGTGCCAAACTCGAAGCCAGATAAATAGGTTAACCAAAATTTATGTTAAAATCTGTCTGGTCGCTCTTAAACTATAATGATATATAGGATGTTACACTTCTGTAACACTATAATATTACGACTTCACGTAATACTATGTGGGAAGTTACATAGGTGTTGGTTATACTAAATCCTAGGACTATATTCTTTTGAATCTCACCGTACCGGAAAAAGTAGAGTGCTGAAAATAGAAATATGGGCAGTAAAGTAGTAGAGCATTAGAGTTTAAAATCGAACACACGTTAAATTTTCTGTGATCAGGGGCCTTACTCTCCAAACTGATACGATTTTGATTCAGATTCGATCGTGCCGTGTACTTCCCAATAAATTGACGTTTGTTTAATATGATTCTCAGTCGATAGATAATTAGTCGGGAGTACAAAAGTTACGATCTAACGATATTCTTTATCTTGGTTAGTTTCAATGTAATCCACCAAATAAAGTACCAAAATCCGTTGAGATCGAACTGATTCGAATCTCGATTGTGTCGGGAGTAGCCTGCTGTATTTGGCCCAGGCTGGGATTTAGTAGGTACAATTTTGTCAAAGTGTTATACTAGGTAGCTAAGAATTGATGGTTAAACAAAATAATATTCTGAAAACTTGAATATAATCAAGAACTCTCTATGCAATCCTTACATTTTACTATAAAACGAAGTCCTCCGTCTGTCTGTTTGTAACTTATAGACTACTTATCTTCATGCTGTTTTCAACCAATGGATAGAGTGGTTCCCGAGAAAACTTTAAGGCCGTGTTTCACCAAGCATTGTTAAAGTTAACGCCATGTTAAATATCATGTTAGCCTAAGGCCGTGTTTCACTAAGCAATGTTAAAGTTAACGCCATGTTAAAATACCATGCCATCTCATTCATTGACAGGAAATACGAGAGGGATAACATGATATTTAACATGGCGTAAACTTTAACATTGCTTGGTGAAACACGCCCTTACTGTATTAGTTGAGCCTGGTTGGTAGCTCCGTTGTCAGTGCATCATGGTAAGTAGTAGCCGGGACAGCTGGTTTAATAATAAACTTTTTTATGTCAGCGAATCATATATTTTATTGAATAAGAAATATGAGTTGTGATGATTTTGCTTTAAATTATCACCCAAGTGACAGTTTTAGAAGATGGCTGTTTAATAAAACACAGATCCATTTAGATTAAAAAACTAATTTGGAATATACCCCCGTTTAATCCGTAAATTAGTCTGGGAGTCGGTGTCAACTGTCAACTGTCAACAGTTGCGTTTGACAGCTGGCGTCTGGTGTGACGTCATAATTGTATTCGGGGCATTTCGGGGGCACTGCACTCTCAAATATGTTTCTAACAATTTTTTATTAGAATCACCTTGAACCATAAATGATTATGGTTCAAGGTGATTCTAACAATTGATTTAATTATATCAAGTACAATTTTCATTGTAGAAGAAAGCGATGAATTTGAATATTTTTTTTGGCAATTTTATGTTAGTATGTAATTCGTATACAAAATTTCTGATACCCAAAGTCCCAGTTTCGTGATAGATAAAATGCAAATACAAAAGGGATACATCGTGTATTATTTCTAAGTAGCTAATCTACCAGATACTAAAATTTAATACTGTCTGACTGATATACAGGGTGATTCATGGTATTAAACCGAGTGTAAAGAGAATGACGCGTAAAGCATTTTTGTTATGGCACCTAATATAAAATAATTAATATTTAAAAAAAAATCAAAGGTCTAAAATGACCACAAGGAGTGAAAATCTTACTATGCTGGGGCTCGCTGGCTTCTAGTCTATACACACGAACGCACTGGCCGTTGACCTAGACCTGACCAGGGGGCCTATTACAAGCTCTTAATTCCAGCCTTTTTACGCCATACAACATGGCTGCCTGGAATTTTCGTATTACGGTCACATAATGACAGCCAGTCAGCGGTCACGTGACACTTGACTTGCTTCCGAATGTCACTTTAAAACAACTAAACTAGGGTTCATTCAGAATGACATTACGTTGTAATACGAAAAAGAACAAGGCAGTTAAAGGCCGTATTATTGAATTGCCAAATACCAGCCTGGTTCCAACCAGGCTGGTATTGTAAAAGATCATAATAAGGCCCCAGGATTGAAACTCATCAGTTTTGTGACTTTTGTGGAGATCTTTAATCGTGATTTGTCACGTTATGGTAAGTAAATTGTATGAGTTGTTAAAAAAAACTGCTCTACGCGACCTTCTCTTCACACTACATTCGGCATAATAGTATAATATGTAATCAAAAATCATTCGCAAGCATTCATTTGAAATGGATTTCATCAACGGGGGGCTATTTAAAAAAACTACTTACAGCCTAGTTGCTGCCTTCATAATTATAAGAAATAACGTAATTGAGTACGTTAATACATTAGTCAATAACTTTTCATAACAACTAAAGGGGCTAACTCTAGATTATTACATCCGGAAGAAGACGTCCCTCCCCTTGGGGGTTGAGCGTCTGGAGTCTCGCCACAAGGTCAACTTCAGTTCCATTGTGGTGTCAACGCATCTTTTATCGACCTTCGAGGCGGAGGAGTTCTGGCCCACGGGTGTGGTCTTCCGGAGGTTCCGGGGGAGACTCCGGAATGAAGCGCGCTACACGTCGCCGACAACACGTGTAGTTTAAATATGGGCCATGTAGCCTGAAATAAATGTTTTTAATTTTTTTTTATTAATTAGACAAGTGGTTAATTTAATACGTTGATACATTAGTCAATAACTTTTTGTAACTTCTATAGGGGCTAACTCTAGATTATTAATTTAATGACCAGAGACGGGCCTAG
Organism: Celastrina argiolus; assembly: GCA_905187575.2. NCBI lineage: Eukaryota > Metazoa > Arthropoda > Insecta > Lepidoptera > Lycaenidae > Celastrina > Celastrina argiolus. Next base: position 13,737,938 of record LR994589.1, read on the forward strand.
AGCAAAGTTATGTTACAGGGTAGACATGGTATTATCTTCGTTGCAAAACACCATAGGGCGCAGAACCTAAAAAGTGTACCGTGCAGGCACGTAGCCACGTACCGTGTATGAAATAAATTTAATGGAAAGGCTATTTATATGAAAGCTAGCGTCGCTGCACGGAGTTTGGAGCTAACAGCATTTTGCATGACCGTGTGTATTAATTCCTACACGCCACGGTGGAAATATTAAAAATTCCGTTTCTGTGTTTTTATAGTATTCCTACTTCCTGGGAGTCTATATTTAAACACAGTAACAACTAAGAAATAGTTGGACTGTTAGTTTAGTTAATGATATTTAAATATTTGTTAAGTTTTTTCTCGTGAAAATTCAATAGCGGAAAATGGCGTTAAGGAGGTCAAAAAAGGTAGGAAAATGGCGGTAGGTAGGTAGTAGGTTAGGTAGGTATTAGGGCGTGTTTCACCAAGCAATGTTAAAGCTAACGCCATGTTAAATATCATGTTATCCCTCTCGTATTTCCTGTCAATGCATAAGATGGCATGGTATTTTAACATGGCGTTAACTTTAACATTGCTTGGTGAAACAAGGATTAATGTACTTGCATTAATTTATACATAATAGTATTAGGCAGTGTGTCTTAAGTACTTTAACAGCTGATAATAATATTATCATCAAAAAATCAAAAATATTATAAATATATTATTATTATGATATCTTTTCATGTGTATGTAGGTCATAAACAAAATTGAACTTAATTCAAATTAACCTACCTGGTTTGCGATACCCGAAAAGGGTGTTTTGTTCATGAAATTAAACCTATTATCTGTTACTAAAATGTCGCTGTCTAGAGATGGTATACTCTATAAAATGTATAAAATGTAAGGTACCTCTTCACATCAAAGAAAACAAAGTGTTTTTCACTTTTGTGGCGTAGGTAAAATAATAATAATTAATAAAAATAATAATAATAATAATCGTTTATTCCTTTTCTCTGTAACAATTACACAACCATATACAATAAGACAAAAAAACAATAGTACTTATAAGAAAATACAAAATAAAATAAACTAAAAAAGAAAGCATAAGAAAAACATTCAGAAAAAAAAACAAAAATATTCATTAGTAAAATAAAATATTATTTTCTATTTACTCGTATATAAAATATATGTATATTATGGCAGTGCAATGCCCAACAAAAAAGGAAAAGGAGATCCCTCAGGTTATGACAGCGACTGTAATAACATTGGATTGTTTTAGTATTGCTAGCTATCAAATTTTTATTTCACTCTTCGTCAGCATTCTTTATTTAAATTTTAATTTCACTCTTCGTTAACATTCTTTATTTAAATTTTTATTTCACTCTTCGTCAACGCTTTTTATTAAAATTTTTATTTGACTCTTCGTCAAAATTCTTTATTTAAATTTTTATTTCACTCTTCGTCAACATTCTTTATTTCAATTTTTATTTCACTCTTCGTCAACGCTCTTTATTAAAATTTTTATTTGACTCTTCGTCAACATTCTTTATTGAAATTTTTATTTCACTCTTCGTCAACGCTCTTTATTTAAATTTTTATTTGACTCTTCGTCAACATTCTTTATTTAAATTTTTATTTGACTCTTCGTCAACATTCTTTATTTAAATTTTTATTTGACTCTTCGTCAACATTCTTTATTTAAATTTTTATTTCACTTTTCGTCAACATTCTTTATTTAACCCTTGGGGAGCCTGGTATGCAAAAATCACACGGCATGCCTGGTGGGTCTGACAGACCCGGAAACATAATTGGTAATTTTTCTTTATTTTGACGTGTTATAAACCAAAATAACGAGATTTAATTGATATTGAACATTGTCCAATATAAATGAAATCACAAAAAAATAAGACAAATTATTTTATAAAGTTTTATTGAGCAATTAAAAACCTCTCATACTTAGGTAACAATAAAAGTACTTATCTTTAAATCAACAATCTTAAACTCTTTTTAATTGAGATCAAAATCAGACTTCACATTAATATAAGGCACAGATAAATCAACTTACAGGTTATTAACTTTGGTAACTAACATAAGAATAAATAACTAATAACTAATCAGTATTTGTGCGACAATTTTCGCATATAAAATTTGCGTGTTCCAAGCAAATGTGACTCTTGCAAGAAATACAAGTGTACTTAGACTTACGATCCTTCTTAGCAGGGCATACATAACAACGTCTTCTTATATCAGCATCTTGTCTTTTAGCTGGTGGCTCCGAGGGTTCTCCTATATGAGAGCTAATTCTCTTCCTTAGGTTAATCGGAAGACGCAAATTGTTAAGACGTTCAGCTCGATATGGAGCCGTCAGTGCCATGCCCAATTTTTTTATAAAGTCTCTTCTAGTTACATTGGTAGTACCGGTATTGTTCAACATGTGAATAATTTTAGCATTTATACCAGCCGTATTGAGAATCCAGAAAAAAATTGTCAGAGGCCATCTTTTGGAATTTCGAGATACATCATATGTACGAATCAATTTATCTACGTTATCCACACCACTTTTTGTTTGGTTATAAAAGGTTATAACTGCCGGTTTTTGCTGATCTCCTGTTTCAGTATCTATTTCACTATCGTGGTGAAGTGATGACAACATGAAAACATTCCTATTTCTTTTTGGAATATAAGAAAGGATTGTCAAATCCTTTTGGAATCCGAAAATTGTGGTGTTCACGTCACGTTTTTTCAAAAAATTCGGTGGGATACAGGCTTTGTTAGATTTCATTGTTCCGACAGCAGTCAATTTATGATTTTTCAGCAGATGTTCGTACGTCGGATAGCTGGTAAACCAATTGTCCATAGTGACATTTCTTCCTGTTTGAGAAATGGGTTGTACTATACGATCTACTACGTCATGCGGCTTATTGCTCACCTTATATGGACCTTCTGGCTGTTCTCCTGCGTATATCTCCATATTCAAGGAATAATAGGTATGGGCATCAACGAGAGCTATAATCTTTATCCCATACTTTGCTGGCTTGCTGGGTATATACTGGCGGAACCCACATCTACCACGAAATGCTACCAATTCTTCATCGATGGTTAAATTTTCATATGGAACATAAACGGATTGGCAGTTTCTTATAAAGTCTTCAAAAATATCTCTGATAGGTGCCAATTTATCAGTTGCTACTCTTTCTTCACGTGTGTCCAAGTTATCGAATCTCATACAATTTACAATGAACACAAATCGTCTCAAACTCATCGTTATTTGAAATATATCTATACCGGTTCCGTCACTTGCCCATAAATCTTTCAGGTTTTGTCTTCCAGATTTGAATAGTCCTGCTAAGAAGAGCAATCCTATAACTGCTTTTAGTTCGTTCATTGTGGTCTCTGAATAGGCATATTCATTTGAAGTATTACTACCCTGCCTCGTATTGCGGATCTTCCTATTAGTATGTTCCATAATTACATTCAACATGTCTTCAGTAACAAACAGATGAAAGCAATCAAGTTCATGCTGCGCATGTCTTGCATGAGGTTTCACTCCAGGTGTTCCAGTAACAATGTTTTCGGCTCTAGTACGAATGCGAGCACTCGGAGGATTACGGAACCATATGGTGTTATCTTTTCCTTTATATGTTGATCTGTGAGCAAAGTTGCTCAAAGGCTGAGACATCTCATCATCACTGTCACTACCTGGTTCTTTATAAACTTGTACTTCTTCCCCAGTATCATCTGAATCATGTTGAACACTCACGTGATCGGATTCGGCTCCACTTTCATCAAAAACCACGTCATCCTCAATTTCATTGAAATCTCGTTCTAAAATTTGGCTTATTTCGGTATTAGTTAATTGCCTGGCCATGTTGAACTGCAAAAATATTATTTACAAAATAATTGACCACACAATGCAATATAAATAATCGAAAACAAAAATAATTACTTACCAGTTAAAAGTTACGCCGCATGCCTGGTCGGGTTTCTCAGACCCGAGCGCAGATGAAACACGTGTTACTCGAACGAGTGCGCGTTGCGGACTGCGGGAGGGGCGGCAATCTAGCCGCCAGTCTATATCACGAAGCTACTCAGGCGCACAGCGGCGGTAGTTATGAATTTTCTAAAATATTGTCAATTCCTTGAAGCGATGGGTCTGTCAGACCCACCAGGCACTCCAAGGGTTAAATTTTTATTTCACTCTTCGTCAACATTCTTTATTTAAATTTTTATTTCACTCTTCGTTAACATTCTTTATTTAAATTTTTATTTCACTCTTCGTTAACATTCTTTATTAAAATTTTTATTTCACTCTTCATCATCGCTCTTTATTAAAATTTTTATTTCACTCTTCGTCAACATTCTTTATTTAAATTTTTATTTCACTCTTCGTCAACATTCTTTATTAAAATTTTTATTTCACTCTTCGTCAACATTCTTTATTTAAATTTTTATTTCACTCTTCATCATCGCTCTTTATTAAAAATTTTATTTCACTCTTCGTCAACATTCTTTATTTAAATTTTTATTTCACTCTTCGTCAACATTCTTTATTTAAATTTTTATTTCACTCTTCATCATCGCTCTTTATTAAAATTTTTATTTCACTCTTCGTCAACATTCTTTATTAAAATTTTATTTGACTCTTCGTCAAAATTCTTTATTTAAATTTTAATTTCACTCTTCGTCAACATAGCAAATTAAATACGAATTCGCATTTTCCACTGAAATTACATTATTATATTTAACAAATTAAGAACAATTTAATGTTCCTCGAAAATTCTCGTTCTCTAAAAAAAAAGATTAACATTAAAGAGGTAAAAGGTTCGTTGGGCTTACAATTTTTGACACGGCTACAAATAATTCCCCAAGGATGAGTGCGTTGAAAGACGCCATTTTGTATTTTCGCTAATGAGAAAATCTCGAAAAAGGTTTTGTTACATACTTTTTGTAAAATTTCATTGTTAAATAATTCGTAAATACAAACGTTCAAACGAAGCTGAGGACTATAGTTCTTCTTAGAAATTTAAAATCTCATCGCCTTAGACACTTACTTGAAAGGAGTTGAATGATAAATTTTTCAGTACGTGCAAGTACGGATCCTCTGTTCCGATTCAATATGATCTAAATGTTAACCACGGGATTCGAACCCGCGACCTCTCTTTCGGAGTTCATCAAATTATATAAATGCAAATTCGTATGTCACATAGCGAAGGTTAAGTCAAATCCCATTTTGTTATCGAACTTCTTAAGTGATAATTGCTATGGTATATCGAATTATCGCCATTTAACGAATAATTCTGGCTAAAATTTAAACTCACGATATCGCATTTTTCGATCGAGTGAAAATTTAAGCATCATTAACCACTGTTTTTAATCTAGGTCATTAGCTTTAGGCAGCATGAACCTAAAAGCCTATAGTATCTATCGGTCGTTGTATTATGGCTTTTTAATACTGAAGCTACAAAATATACATTGTAATTATTATTAATGTTCTATAATAATTATTGTAACTACTATTGTATTACTATTTATTAATTTGTGTTGAATTAATGCATCTTTTTAAAATATATAATTATACTAGTTGACCCGTGCCCACTTCGTGAAGCATAATTTTTTTTTCAAAAAACCCGTTCAAACATTCCTTGGACTTTCAGGAATATTTCAAGACCAAAAATAGCCAAATCGGATTAGCCGTTCTCGAGTTTTAGCGAGACTAACGAACAGCAATTAATTTTATATACCTTTATAAAATAAGAAGACTAGCTGACGCGTGGCTACTTCGTAGAAGCACACAAACCGTTTAAACCTTCTCTGGACTTCCACGAATAGTTCAAGACTAAAAATAGCCGAATCGGTTCAGCCGTTCTCGAGTTTTAGTGAGACTAACGAACAGCGATTCATTTTTATATATAAGATTATACAATAGTTTACTGTCTAGATCAATAGTTCCGTCCAAGAAATTCTTAGGCGACTCATCAAAATGAAGGTACTCACGAAAAATTTGCTTGATAATAAGCAAGTGACAACTAGGTATATATGGGGGAACCCTGACTATTATTATCTTTCATGTTATCTAATCATAGCCCAGGAGCATGTTTGACTGCAACTGACTGACTATGACGATGATTCGCCAAATTGCTCTAAGTCCATTATACATAAGGTGTACATAATATGTAACATGTTATGTGCACAATAAAGTACATTTGTATTGTATGATGAACAAATACACAGCATATTAATATTCACAGCTTCAGTCGCAATCCAACTAAATTACAGGGACAGTATGCGTCGGATCGCCCAAGATGAAGATGGGACAATCGTGACAATGAATTAATTACACTCGTATGAATGGCGTCTTATTTGCTAATTGCCATCGGGTCATCGACATACAACAATGATACAATATATCACTAAATTATGCTATGTGGGTGTTTTGGACAATGAACGTGGAATGTTGAACGAGTGACTTATATATTTAGCAATACTATTTGTTTATAAAAATCATATAATTTTATTCAGAATTAATTTTGCAAAAAAATCTAAATGCGTTGAATATTTGGCACTAAATTTGCAAGAAAACCTGAATGCCCTGAATGTTATATTGTTATATTATCATGCCTACCATCGTTTCTGGAAGAAGCCCAGCGAATTGCCCAGCCCAGAAGAATTGAGTTCTTCTAGAAGGCCATATTTAATGGCATGAAGATGGATTTTCTCTTTCCCTCTTTGCAATCTAACACCGTGCTAAGTGTCCTTGTTTTTCCTACTATAAAAAGATTGTACAATTTCTAAAAGTAATTAACTTTTACACTTTGATTTAACTCTATACAATTTTGTTAATGTTATATAATAAGTAGTCGTTAAGGACCATAGATGTTAAAAGCGACTTTAAATAAACACTATGAAAAAAAAAAAAAATAGTAACTTGTGTTCGATTGACCGGACTACAAAAACATATTTAATACTTTATATCATTATACGGAAGATTTTTAATGATTTATAATATTAAAACATGTCCTTGCCCTAGACCTGAGGAAACTTTTTTTGTGTTCTTGAACACTAACACTCTATTACCAAGCCACAGAGGTGAATTGAGTAGTAAATTAATATTACAGTCAAAAATACCGTAAGAGAATCCTCATGTCCGCTCAGTAGGTAGGTCCACTCGCAAAGGAACAATTTAATGTAGATATGCAAAAATCGCGTGTGCTCCCCATCTAGGCAAAACAAAGTTAATTTAAACACATTTTATACCCAGAGGCGTAAACTCTCCCGTTTATTGGCTAAGTGTTAGTGGGCTTGAAGCGAAATATTAAAATTCATGAATATTAATATAATAGCTGAAGTATTACGTGACCTGTCACAAACATTACTTGCTCATAACTCACGCGCAAACTTATACAACATTTAGTCTGTACGACACGATATTTCTCTTAAGAGATCGGGACACGGAAAAGGAAATAAGTTTGAAAATATACTAATTAAATAATACTTAGCGTAATTCTTTGATTTTTATTTTTGCATAGGAATACCTCGGATTGTTGGTGCGTTTGGTGTCAAACTATCGAACATTACAATAATAACTATTTTTAAACTCACTAAAGTGAATAATTTTTCAAAATATCTGATCTGATCGTGTAAAAATGTATAAAAATATCATTTCTTATCGTCGTCTTTAACTAAGCAATTAAAATCGGATCCTTCATGAATAAATAATAATTAATAGGTACTTCGTATTCATTACAGTTTTTATAGATTATCGATGATTTGGTGTTGAGATTAAAATAGTTTTAAGCCCGAAGGTTACTTTATATATTATTTAGATTAGAAAAAAATATTCAGATAAATATAGCGATATATTTTGGTCTAGATTAAATGAAATAACTAAAATTTAAAGTGAAGAACATAAAAGAGCATGACAAAGAAAGCGTTAGTCGCACATATGAGTCTTATAGCCAGGATCACAACTACTAGAGACACATAGTCAGATAATATAGTATTATATCAGCATGAACTGGATACAACACGAGGTATACTTCAGACGGTATACTCAGCACGTGCTGCAGATTTCATCTATGGTGTAGTACTTCTCAACTATATCGTTCTGTTGATGAGCAGCATAGGGCTGAGGACCGTACTATAAGTCGAAGGAATCACAATAGATCCAATTGGGTCCCAAAAACGACAGGGCCTTTACACAAGATAAATTCGCTAATTACGATGACGAAGTTCAAAAACAAATAAAAAGTATAGGGGGAGGAAATAAATGTATAGGATACAACGCGTGATAACTACTACTACTACTTAGCGATCGTTATATCATTCCCACATGTTCTTATTTTCGATGATCGCATAGTGATTTTAGAAGACATCAGCGTGTCAAGTGATGATGATCATAGAAATACTCCAAGCGTTTATCAATTTGATAAATATGATTGCTGTAAAAATATTGTTGGTTTTATAATACTTTAGATGTTATCTGGAGGACGTCTCACTTAAATGATATATAGAGAAGGTCTGACCCCAAGCGTCCAGAAGACTTTATCACAAATGCTTTACGAGCCTTTTGTGATGACTAACGACGCGACAATGTTGATCAAAAGTTTTTTGGTGATAAGGATGAAATTTATTGGCTATGGGACAATTTTAATTGAGTGTTTGTTTATGAAGTGATAATAAGTATTGTTTTAATTAATTTAATATGGAACATACTTAAAATAGATTTGTTTGATGTAATAGATCTTAGTAATTAATAATTATTATGGTTTTTACGGCCTGAAATATTATACTCGTTGTTAACTATTCATAACATTTATTAGCACTTAGGTGACTCATCATGTGTACTATAATATTATATAAACTGTTAGTAATAAGCTGTTTTTAGTGTAAAAACCGTAACAAAAAAATACGCAGGTTGTGTTTTGATTTTTTCGACGTGACATTCTGAAAGCCCTCAAGTTTAAGACTTTCACACTAAGCTAAGGCGACGCAAGAATTTGCAATGTAACTGCAAGGTAGTGCAACTTTGCGCTAAATATTTCTTTTGCATACCTTGGACTAAGCATATTTTGCTAAAACGGTAGTACTTGGAGCATGCAGTTGTCTGATCCTATTAAAAAACTTAAGAGGGTGCTCAGAATAAAATAGAACAATATAGTTAAATTATTTCAAAACATTATACTTACATTTAGTGATGAGACTATAACAAACATTTTCTTTACGATATAAATCGATTCGTGTATGACAGAGATGTTAGGAAGTCCGTAACCGTAACCGAAACTATCGGATATCCGATATAAAAAAATATCCGGAACCGTAACCGAATCCGAAATGAAAGTTTTGCTACTGTAAAAACGTAACCAAAATGTAAGCTCCGTAACCGAAATTATCCGAAACAAGCGGATTCCGTATCCGAAATTTCATATCCATTTCATCCCGGGTGTATGATTCGTAGTGCCTATAACATTTTACCGCACTTAAGTTTATAAAATCGTCGCTAATCTGCGGTTTAGTGTACAAGCCATGCTATTTAGCAGGTTGTGCGCTTATGCGGTTTCGTTGCACGCAGGAAATTCGTGAATGAATCTCCGTAGGGTCGTTTTTTGCGTTCCCACGCTCCTCTTTGAAGGGTTAAGGTTTATAAAGATTTTTGTTTTATTTTACGAAAACATTACCATTATATCAAAACATATGACTAATATCGAATGTCGCTTACTTTGTTTACAGCATAATGGAACATCGTCATATTTAACTGATTTTAAGATGTGGATTGTTTTACTTGAACATTTTCTGCCTATGTTTTTATTGTTAAGGTCTGGTAGAGTAGAATTAAATGTTGTTAAACTGGTATATAAAAGTATGAGTTTCTTTGATGGTCAAGGTTTATTTGGAAATCAAATTTTTCATATATCATTTTTCATTTTTCATGAATAACCCGGATAAACACACGTAAACATTGGATACTCTTAATATTTTTTCCAAATCATATTGTTATACTACTTTGCCATTTATTTCACGATGGTTATATCATGTTTCTTTTAGCCTTTTTGAAACAACAACTATTACGTTACATAAAAACGATTCTAATTTCTAAAAAAACTCTTTTTGGGAAAAAAATTAAAATTTTGCTCTATTAAAATCATACTTTGTATGTATTGGTTTAACAAAATAAATAAAAAACACAACCGTAAATCACAGTCGGGTTTTAGTTTTTAAAATAATAGTTTTTTATTTAACTAGTATTTGCCCGCAGCTCCGTCCGCTCGAGTAGATCTCTCTGTACTTTCGTTGATCGGGATCGCTATACTTTTTCAGTATTAAAAGTTTATCCCATGTTTTTATCTTAAGTGTCAGCTGTACCTATACCCAATTTTATATCGATTGATATCAAATGGAATTTTTGCAGCAACCATATAGTCATTTTGGAAACTATTCTCTGAAAATAGATTTACATAAAAACGAATACTCATTCTTTCCGTTCTCTATCATAGTATTTTGGTGTAAACACTAACAGACGTACTTAGAACATTATTTTCTTGTTCTGTTATTACTAAAAGATTTTGAAATAATGCCCTTGTTCTAGCTCTTTCATGTAAACACAACTTTAGCCGATAATTACCAATCAGTTATTAATGTACGCCATTTTGTTTTTGACGACTGTTACGAAAAATATTATTTTATCTAATATTAAACCATGATTACTGGTGCGTCTTATCGCACAGGTCAGCGTTACTAACGGAACTCACTCCCATTTTCCATACCATAAACTGGCTGAACAATAAAATAAGGCTTCTTGCACACCATAAAAATAACCATCCAATAAAATTGGCCCTGGAACCCAACCCTTCGATTTCTATTTACACCTATTGGCGTGGATATTATTACACAATGGTCCGTAGCGAGTACGGCGCTTCCAGTCTAAATTTGTACCATTCCGAAATACGCTAGCGCGGACGCATTATCCCAGTTTATGACCTATAAAAGTCAGTACGTACTACGTTTGTGGCGGCCCTTATTTTCAGAACCTAATATAGCTTTTTCTTTATTGGTCGTGTATATTTTATTGCGCGAACAATGCATAGATTTAATGTATATTTGCAATGATGTTATTATGAAAGACCGATTGCTACGTAAATTGATAATAAATACTTTTTCGAGAGATACCTAATACTAAGGGGTTTAACACTTGAGTTATTCCGAAAGTCCGTTTAGTATCAATAAATAGATATCGATAGAAGACGCTTACTTAACATTTAATAAATTATACAACATGTTAATACTAATTAAGTTTTATTATTTATATTAACTTGTATATGAATCGACATTGGCGAGAACTTGGATTGCACTTTTATAGACTTTTGCGTAGTTTGAGGTAAACCACTTCTTTTAGGAATTGATTGTTGCTACTGCCTACTAAAATTATCAGTAGTCTACATAGGTGAGCGCTGAGGGCCTAAATTACTATGGAGACTTGGCATGCACCTTTAACCTAAATGTAAACAAACCAAATACACCAACATTTTCACATTATTTACTTATTGTGCACAAGTGTGCAAGTGCACTGGAATATAATTGCATCAAACTTCATCATCCAATACATTTTATAACAATTAAACAATGACTTAAGTATACAATGTAATATAATAAAAATATCAAATGAAAAACTGTAAAAATACGCTATTTTAACACAGCCGACTATAATCTATATTCTATGGATTCTTAATCACATACAAAAATCATTGTATTGTATTCGCATCACTAACATGTTTATGGTTGTGTCATAGACGGATTTTTACGTTTGGGTTAAAGTTAAACGGGACGTACTTACTTAATTGTGAAATTTTACATAACAACTAATATAATGAGGAAATATTTAATGTGCTAATATTGATTAAGTTCTTTATCGAAAAAGTTTAACAAATTTAATAGACCGTAAGTCCCTAGTCCTTACCTACATTCCATGTTTAAAAAAATAACTTTACCTAATTGCCTTTAGATTTTAGGATTCCATACTCGGAGGGTATTAACGAGACCAAATTACCAGTTTTCGCTGTCTGTCTGACGTTTTCTGAGGAACCCTTTGTTCGCGATTCTGACTCGCACTTGTCCAGTTTTTAATTAATATCTTTACCTTTTGCACATAAAAGTCACACGTTCGTATAAAGAGATATAAAAAAATTATGAGCCTTCATTACTTACTACGCTACCCTAATATGATTTTATTGAAATTCGTAAATTTTAAAGCGGTCGTTAAAATATTATGTGGTGTGAAGGTGGCTATGGACACAGTTGTTCTCTAAATTAATATATTTATGACAGTAGTGGTTAAGGGACGTCTAGAAAATAAAGGTCATATATTGCAGGTTTTATTATTTTAGTATGGTTGACGACTCATTTCCAAAAATTTACTGTTTCTTTTTTAATAAAAAATTAACTGTTTACGTAAAAACGGAACCAAACTATGTATAGTAAAAAAATTAAAAGAAATAAACAAGCACTTATCACGTATGAAGAACTTACGTCTTATGAAGAAAATAAAATGTTTTCTAAAAATGGTTAAGATATATTGAAAAACATCTGAGCAGGCAAAAAGATAAGATTAGTTATAGAATAATGAATCCATTTTTTTTTTTTTGATTTCGCAAGGGAAATGCGTTACGCATCCCCCGAGGGGTATGTGGGACTCCCGGCTCGCTACGGCCGGTTTACCCACTAAAACCACTTGCGGATTGCCATCAGCCGTTATGTTGGGTGGAGTGCCTGGATCTGTCTAAACACAGGCTACTCCTCCCTCGACCGGCCGGTTCACCTCTACAGGGACCAGACTTCCATCAAATTAATAGAGCGCTCCGGCAAACTGAAGCGCTCTCCTCGGGAATAATGGATCCTGAGTTATAAGTATTTACTAGACTGGATTTTCTTACAAGACTAGCTTTTTTTTCAAGGTGTAAAATAAATTAGTGATAATACTTTAGGATGTGCATGTGCTTACTAAGTAGTAGTAGTTTCAGCGCTAGTACTTTCACTGTAAACTCTACATAGGGATACACTACACGTAGTCTTACTCTACACACCCTAAAGTATTTTCACTCTTTTATGGTACATCTTGTAAATTCTCGATGTATATCGATATAGATCCTAAATGATCAGATTTAGGATGCATATCGATTTAAAGCTGAATGGAATCGGAGCCCAGAGACCTTAAAATAGGGTCATCCTTGAGAGCAATGGCTATTATTAAGCTTCATAATTTTTATTAGACTCCAGTGCTTATTACGAATGGAAATTTAATAAAATGTTCAATAAAACAAAAAAGCAATTAGGTTGAAAATTATAAAGGTTTTCAATTTTTAAAATTACTTTTCCCTTGGCAATATTCAGGAGTTGGTGATTTTTATGATATTATTAATTTAGTAAGGTTTAACTCATTCTCTACTAATGAAGATTATTCCGATATCTTATTCAATTTATATAGATTTTTATGAACCCCCGACTAATACAGAGCACGGCAGGCTTACTCCCGGCACAATCGAGAATCGAATCAGTTCGATCTAAACGGCTTTTAGTAGTTAATTTGGTGAATTACATTAAAAATATCAATCGAATGGGAATCAAAATAAAAAAAACGTCAATTTATTCGGAAGAATGCTGCACGATCGAATCTGAATCAAAATGGAATCAGTTTGGAGAGTAAGGCCCCTGGTGTCGTAAGGCTCTCTTTCTGCATCTGCTGTGGCATCGTAACACAAATTGATACTACCTAAAACTAAGAGTTTACAAATTTTCTTACGCCTTTTCTTGTTGGTGGGTTAGGTTTTAACTAGTTGTGTTTCATGTAGTTTCCGAAAGAAGTTCTTAGGTTTAAATTGGAAACAGCTTCAATATTATTATTTCGATTTACAAAAGTGTGTTCCGATTTAAGAAATGCTTCAAACAATCATCAGTTTAAAAAACAATTGGTCGTTTCTATACTCCTCTCATTTCGTCTATTAGTATGGTCCTTTTGTAAACTTTTAGCACCATAATTATTCGTATATTAAAAAAAGAATCAAGTACCCAATTACTGCATAGTACTTACGCGTAAAATATAATATTTTGACGTTAGTTTACATAACATTAATAATTAATTTGAAAAAGTCTCAGACTCTTAGTCGATAAGGAAAATGATCGACCAATTTAAAATCTATAAAAGAAAGATAAAAAAGTGTAATTATAAACAAAACGATTCTGTATTTGTACAGAAATTAGTCTCGGTCGCAATTAAGTTAATTTGCTTCCATTTGTGAACGCGGTGTATGATTTAGCACACCCATTCACACTTCAATCGATGTTCTTCAAATAGGTGCTAACAGAGACACAAACAAATTGGATTGACCATTTTTTTTTGATTATACCAAAAAATAAAAAAAATACTTTAAAAATATCTAAATATCATACTGTCTGGAACATACATTTTTGTTGTTACAATAGAATTTGATGATAAGATCTCTTTTACGATTTTTTGCAGCCTCTTAGCGATGTTATAATATAAACAAAAACTGAAATTATGAACTCTATAATGAAATATGATATTTCTTTCTTCTTTGATTAACATTATCTATATCTATACTAATATTATAAAGAGGTAACGTTTGATTGTTTGTTTGTTTGTTTGTTTGTTTGTTTGTTTGTTTGAATGGAATAGGCTCTGAAACCACTGAACCAATATGAAAAATACTTTCGCTGTTGGAAAGCTACATTCCTAGCGCTGAACATAGGCTATATTATATTTTCAACAAAAATAGGGTTCCTTACTAAAACCCCAAAAATGTAGCCCAAAGTGTAAAAAAATAACCATCAAAATTTCTTACATCGTGTGCGCTTCGACAAGGGCTTGACCGATTTCGCATTTTTTTTTACAGTGTTCGTTATTGTCATGAAAAGGTTATTATGAAAGAAAATGTTGAAAAATATAAGCAGAAAATTAGAAAAAAGAAGAAAATATACGTATTGGTCACACGGGGTTTGAACCTGGACTCGATCAATTTACGTCGTTGCCAGTCTATATGACACTGGTGTCATGGTAACAACATTGTTTACAAATGGAAAATAAAAATCATAAAATGCTATAAATAACGTATTAACATAAACTTAAACTATTTGGATTCATTAAACTATTTGCCCACCACTAATAAATAGTCGGGTCATTTTAATAGGTAACATTTGACAGTTTATCAAAAATGAGCGACGTAACGTTGTAACGACGACATAATAAAATAAATATTTTCTTTTTGTTAAAACTGCAGAATTTACTAAACTTTATTTAATAATTATTAGATATTTATTGTCAACATAACCAATATGAGTTTTTTTACGATTTGCTTTCACTGATAAACGATCTTAAATATAATATACAAATTATGATTTAATGAAATAAACGTCGTGATAAAGTTACGTCAGTTAACACTTTTTCTTATTAAACACTAGAGACTTACTCAAAAAATCGATTAATCTTTTAACAACTATAAATATACCTATTTAAAAAAAGTACTTAACTTATAAGTTGTAATAAGAATATATTATAAATGTTAATTTAAAAATCAGATCGAAGGAGTTAGATCCATGGTCATAATTCACGAACAATTAAAAAAAAAATCGAAAACGTCATGTTAAGACTTAAGAAGTTAACGTCTGTCTGTTCTGTCTTTTTTTTTTTCTTGCTACTGAAAACGAAAATGCAATTTAAAAAAAAATGTCTGTCTGTCTGTTAGCGTGTCTCTTTGCTCCGGCTAATCTCTGGAACGGCTGGACCGATTTTAACGAGACTTTCACTGGTAGATAGCTAAAGTTATAAGGATTAAAATAGGCTTCTTTTCATCATCATCATCATCATCGTTATCTAACTAATGATGGCTGGACCGACTGTGACGGGAGCATTCACCGGGCGTTAGCTTATGTTAGTTCCATCTATACATCAGCTATTTGTATTAAAGTAAGTCGTGTTAGTTAAATTATTTATAACTCAAGAACGGCTTTATTGATATGGTTGAAAATTGGTGAGGAAGTAACTTAGAGCCAGTAGACGGACATAGGATACTATTTATTCCATTTGACAGCGCAGAACCAGCAAAATTCACGGAAGGGTTTGGCGTTGTGGGTTCCGCGTTGCGGGTTCCGGGTTCCCGTGTTGCGGGTTCCGGGTTCCGCGTCGCGGGTTCAGGGTTCCCGTGTTGCAAGTTCCGGGTTCCGCGTTGCGGGTTTCGGGTTCCGGGTCCCCGCGTTGTGGGTTCCGGGTTCCCGCGTAGCGGGTTCCGGGTCCCCGCGTTGCGGGTTTCGGGTTCCCATGGTGCGGATTCCGGGTTCCCGCGTTGCGGGTTCCGCGTTCCCGCGTTGCGGGTTCCGGGTTCCCGCGTTGCGGGTTCCGGGTTCCCGCGTTGCGGGTTCCGGGTTCCCGCGTTGCGGGTTCCGGGTTCCCGCGTTGTGGGTTCCGGGTTCCCGCGTTGCGAGTTTTGGGTTCCCATGCTGCGGGTTCCGGGTTCCCGCGTTGCGGGTTCCGCGTTCCCGCGTTGCGGGTTCCGGGTACCGGGTGGGTACCGGGTTCCTATGGTGCGGGTTCCGGGTTCCCGCGTTGCGGGTTCCGCGTTGCGGGTTTCGGGTTCCAGGTTCCCGTGTTGCGGGTTCCGCGTTGCGGGTTTCGGGTTCCTATGGTGCGGATTCCGGGTTCCCGCGTTGCGGGTTCCGCGTTCCCGCGTTGCGGGTTCCGGGTTCCCGCGTTGCGGGTTCCGGGTTCCCGCGTTGCGGGTTCCGCGTTCCCGCGTTGCGGGTTCCGCGTTCCCGCGTTGCGGGTTCCGCGTTGCGGGTTCCGGGTTCCCGTGTTGCGGGTACCGAGTTCCGCGTCGCGGGTTCAGGGTTACCGTGTTGCAAGTTCCGGGTTCTGCGTTGCGGGTTTCGGGTTCCCATGCTGCGGTTTCCGCGTTGCGGGTTCCGATTTCCCGCGTTGCGGGTTCCGGGTCCCCGCGTTGCGGGTTCCGGGTTCCCGCGTTGCGGGTTCCACGTTGCGGGTTTCGGGTTCCCATGGTGCGGATTCCGGGTTCCCGCGTTGCGGGTTCCGGGTTCCCGCGTTGCGGGTTCCGGGTTCCCGCGTTGCGGGTTCCTGGTTCCCGCGTTGCGGGTTCCGGGTTCCCGCGTTGCGGGTTCCGGGTTCCCGCGTTGCGGGTTCCGGTTTCCCGCGTTGCGGGTTCCGGGTTCCCGCGTTGCGGGTTCCGCGTTGCGGGTTTCGGGTTCCTATGGTGCGGATTCCGGGTTCCCGCGTTGCGGGTTCCGCGTTCCCGCGTTGCGGGTTCCGGGTTCCCGCGTTGCGGGTTTCGGGTTCCTATGGTGCGGGTTCCGGGTTCCCGCGTTGCGGGTTCCGGGTTCCGGGTTCCCGCGTTGCGGGTTCCGGGTTCCCGCGTTGCGGGTTTTGGGTTCCCATGCTGCGGGTTCCGGGTTCCCGCGTTGCGTGTTCCGCGTTCTAGCGTTGCGGGTTCCGGGTTCCCGCGTTGCGGGTTCCGGGTTCCCGCGTTGCGGATTGCGGGTTCCCGCATTGCGGGTTCCGGGTTCCCGCGTTGCGGGTTCCGAGTTCCCGCGTTGCGGGTTGCGAGTTTCGGGTTCCCATGCTGCGGGTTTCGGGTTCCCGAGTTAGGGGTTGTTTTTTTTAGTTGAATTTCATCATAAACTGTTTTTATGCTCAACGAAGTGGGCAAGGGTCAGCTAGTTTCTCATAAAATAATATGATAGACGTTATTTTTTATGACGTTATCTTGGCATAAACTTGAAGACCATGCTTAGTAACTATTTTGAATGCAGATCCACGATTATTTCATAGTTTATTTTTATTAACCAACTTTTTTTTCTTTTAATATAATATTTATGGACGCTTCACACCACATCAATCTGGCCCTGTGCTAAGTATCAGAAGAACTTGTGTTACAGGTACTAGACAACGGAAATATATTTAATAATTTTATACTATACACATATTTAAGATTTTTACTATATTATACACAAATTTAATACACATCCATGAAAGGATAGGAACATTGAAAACTTTTTATTCCCTCGGAGGGAGTCGAACCTGCCATTTCTCGTTCGAGCACCAACTCGCAACCTCTGCGCTACGAAGGTCGTCTAATAATATAAGTTATTATTCTTTAAAAAAGACAATCCTAACAAACAAAAAAAAAGTCTTAAAAAATGCATTTTTATCAGCTCACAGTATTTAAACTAACAATATTTTATCTACAGCTCCATCCTTCTTATAACTAGTCTGTGACACTGAACAGTGGAGGTGTGAAATGACACATTTGACACGTACTACCATTGGCTACGACTTTGTAGTAGGTACAAAGGACTTTAGTACCAACTGGTCGTTTCGCTATATGCTAATTAACCGTAGAGCTGTCTTCGCGATTTGTTCCTGCAATAAATACTAATTAAAGACGTATTAAACGTCTTAAAGCAACGCTTCTGTCGGCAACGGTTTAGCAAGGACCTGAAGTCCCAACGGTTTACTATACAGTAAAAATACCAGATATAATAAGTTTGGGATACGATCAATACTACCTTTTCTCATTCTTTAAATGATTTTTTTTTTAAATTTTTATTTAGAATGTTTTTGCTTTTTTTATTATTTGTGCGGCTTAATATTTTTTATGCTTTAAGCTTTCTGAAATGGGGGCTATTGTCTTTGTCCTATAAAATCGCATTAATAATTCGCATTAATCATATTTAATACCATAGAATCATTGAGTAATGTATGCAATGTAGCCATGCCACAGTGTTGTCAAGACCCGTTGTGTTAAGAAATAAAGTTTTTGAAAAATAAAACTCTTTTAAAGCAGTCACATTTATTGATTCGTAACTTATAAAATTGTTATAATTAAAAATAGCTAAATATACGCAACATTAATATTTAAAGAAATATACCCGAGAAGCAGCGAATGTGACATTTCAAACCTCACGCTACACAGGCGCCCCTAGCGGCGATTTCTTACACTATAGCGTGCATTGCTCGTAGCCGACAGACCTAAACACTACCAGATTATGATATAGCCATGATTATGTTCACGCGTTAAAAGTTATTGATACGACTAACGTTTATAACGCTCGTGAAAATATTTCTATAACTAGTTTTATGGTGCGCTATCTAAAACATGCGGCTTTGCTTGCCTGTGTAATTCTTTTGATGATTCGGATATTATATATGTTGAGTATCCATTTAAAATGTTCTTTTAGTTTGTGACTAGTATTATTAATCGTGTCTAATCTCTACTCTGTGCAATTAAAATATAGTTTGACTGTCATGCTATTAATCGTTGAGAATTTCTCGTCGTGTACTGATAAAAACTTGCACTCAGCACACTGAAATTTATAGTAAGTACTCGAAAGTGTAATTATGAAATACTAGCTGTGCCCGCGACTCCATTTGCGTGGTTTTTGAGTGACTTAAACCGTTTATGCAGCGCACGCAACGAAAGTCCTTAAATGTGAATAATTTTCCCCGTTTTTGCAACATTTCTCGCTGACACTTCGCTCCTATTGGTCGCAGCGTAATATTATATAGCTTAAAGCCTTCCTTTATAAATGGAATATTCAAAAAAAGCATAACTTTTCAGTGGTTCTGTAACACAAGTTCTTCTGATACTCAGCACGGGGCTAGATAGACGTGGTGTAAAGCGTCCATAGATATTATTATTACCATTTTCATTCAGTTTTTATGTTTTTTTACGTTTGTATTTTATTCAAAAACTTAGTACGGTACCAGATTGGCGTGGTTTGAAAGTGTCCATAGCCTTAAATTTTCTCCATTATACCAGCTATTACCACGTAGACCACATCACAATTTCTATGGCGGATCTAAAATGATCATAAAATGCTGAAATGATATTTGCTTGAATTTTTCTGCAGCGACCTATTATTATATTTTATACCTAATATAATTTGTTTGTGTTTATTTTTGGAACATATAGCACCCCGCCTCCGTCATTATTTTCCGTGAGTAGACATTTATATGATAAAACTATAATTATCGTAAAGTTGTTTATTTCTAAAAGTTGTTTACGAAACGTTGTTAAGTTCCGATTTCACCATCGCATATTAGTGTTAGCGCCATGTTAAAATACTATGCAATCTCATTCATTGACAGGAATTACGAGAGGAACAACACGATATTTAGCGAAAGATTAACTTTAACATTGCTTGGTGAAACACGCCCTTAATGTGTCAAATAGGTTTTCAAGTAGAGGATGCGATTGCAGTTCTTGAGACAGAGTTTGAGACTTGTTTATTAATACGGGCCTTAGGGCGTGTTTCACTAAGCAATGTTAAAGGTAACGCCATGTTAAATATCATACTATCCCTCTCGTATTTCCTATCAATGAATGAGAAGGCATGGTATTTTAACAAGCCGTTAACACTAATATGCGTTTGTGAATTCGAGACTTAGGGCGTGTTTTACCAAGAAATATTAAAGTAAATCCTTCGTTAAATATCATGTTGTTCCTATCGTAATTCCTACCAATGAATGAGAAGGCATGGTATTTTAACAAGCCGTTAACACTAATATGCGTTGGTGAATTCGAGACTTAGGGCGTGTTTTACCAAGAAATATTAAAGTAAATCCTACGTTAAATGTTGTTCCTATCGTAATTCCTAACAATGAATGAGAAGGCATATCATTTTAAGAAGTCGTTATCACTAACATGCGTTGGTGAAGTCTGAACTTAGGGCGTGTTTTACCAAGAAATATTAAAGTAAATCCTTCGTTAAATATCATGTTGTTCCTCTCGTAATTCCTATAAATGAGAAAGCATGGTATTTTAACGTTGGTGAAATCGGCACTCAGTATTCCAGCACTAACAACTGAGCCATCACATCGTCAAAGACTAACTTCGTGTAGAGAGTATAATATGCTGAAGCCCCAACACAAGTAACTCCAAGACACATCACTTTGTGAACTGCGTTAATTATTAAGCTCACGACTTACTCAAATTACAAGTTGAATCGTAAGTGACTTTAAGTTTCATTGCAATTCATCATCATCACCATTAGGTTTTGTTACTGCAGTACAGATTTCGCGCAGATGTTATAAAGACTAATATGTACTATTAATCTACGGATGCTTCATCACGTCAATCTGGCCCCGTGCTAAGCAGGGATGTTACGGAGGTCCGTAACCGTAACCGAAACTATCGGATATCCGATAAAAATATTCGTAACCGTAACCGAATCCGAAATGAAAATTTTGCTACTGTAAAAAGGAAAAAATATAATATCCGTAACCGAAAATATTAAGAAACAAACGGATAATCTGAAATCATTTAATATCCGTATCCGTATCCGAAATTTCATATCCATTTCATCCCTGGTAAGTTCCAGAAGAACTTGTGTCACGGGGGCCAGACAACAGAAACTTATTAATTACTTTCATTTCACACATATTTAATACTAGCTGTGCCCGCTACTTCGTTCGCGTGGTTGTCGGCAACACTATCGCGATTATCTTTTGATTGCCCACGTTGGTTTTTGTTATTATGATTAATAAAAAGGAATAATTCTTTCATACATATTTTTTGAGTAACTTAAACCGTTTATGCAGCGCACATAACGAAAGTCCTCAAATGTGAATAATTTTTTCCGTTTTTTGCAACATTTCTTACTGACGCTTCGCTCTTATTGGTCGCAGAGTAATATTGTGTAGCCTAAAGCCTTCCTCTAACAATGGACTATCCAACAAAAAAAATAATTCAAATCGGACCAGTAGTTCCTGAGATTAGCAGTTTAAACAAACAAACAAACTCTTCTGCTTTATAATTTTGGTATAGATGCATCCATGACCCATGAAACTTTTTGTTCCTTTGACGGGATTCGAATCCGTGACCTCCGGCTCGAGCACCAATGTGCTCAATCACTGCGCTGCGGAGGTTTCAATACACTCAATGTTATAAAGAGTATGTTGGACTGGATGTGTTCATCTTAGACCCGTATAAATGAAACAATCTCAAACCCAACCTCACCTTGACAACCTATTTGACAGATAAAAATACGTTTCGTTTCACTTTTAAAAATATAGAATTTTTCTTATGTTACGTACTTTATTTTTTTTCTTTCATAAAGATTATAAAAATATACATTATACTTATTTTATTGTTTCCTGTAATCTATAATATGAATATAACGGTATAAAAAGAAAATAAATTAAAGTACTATGTAACATTAATAAAGTTGTTCACTTTTAAAAGTGAATTGGAACGTTTTTTTATCTGTCAAATAGGTTCTCAAGGTGAGGTTGGGTTTGAGATTGTTTTATTTATACGGGCCTCAGGAACTGAGAGTCCAAATTTTCCATTACTCGCAGATTCCCTAACAGAATAATATTATTAGAAATGTATACACGGAACATAATACATCCTATAGGTACATATAAAACACTATCATTAGTGCTACCTGCAGATACCAGTCATATAACTACGGATGTTGATTAGTTTAGTTATGGAATAGGCGCTCCTCGTGCGGTCAACGGAACGTGATCATTCTGTGATTTTCACCCTAAATGCAAAAAATCATTTGAAAAGTAAGTGGTGAAAGTTTTTAATTTTTACCCTTAGATTCACGAATGCCATTTCAGTTTTAGATTGTTTGTCGAAATTGGAAAAGAATTCTGGTTTTCTGTTGTATTTTTATGGAATCGGCACATGATGCGAAATTTAACGCTTGTTTTCTATGAGGCCGTGAGGTAGTTTGCACACAACACCACGGCGGCAACGGCGGCCGCGGTGCTGCGACAGCAGTGTCGTGTGAAAACTTCCTAATATTTCTTCCTTCGAACTGCCCTGCCCATTGTCCAATTACTCTATGACTCTAACATGTATATGTAACATAACTAGGTGATTCTTAAGTTTCAATTCAATTATATTAATCCACATCAAGAATGTTTAATAAGGTTCCAAAAATAGCCTGCGAAATAATAATATTAATATTAATTGACAGTATATGAAACTAAAGTAAATATTTAATATGTTTTAAAATGTATAACCCAAATAATTCCGGATATTATTTGGACTTTTCAATCAAAACGTCAATTCATTTAATTAGAGACGAAAGGTTGTCTTTACATTTCATTTCCATTCCGAGTAATTATATGAAGTTGATGAATTTTGTTTAACAATTTATCGGTAATGTATTTTATGTATGTAATGAGGTGGTAAAATATACAGATAACGAATTACGAAGATTCGCAAAAGTGGAAAATTACTTAGGTACTTCAAAATTAATCAGTATTTAAAAAAAAAACATATTATTTTGTTTTTTTTTATTACATACTATGGTACTCGTAATAACGGATATGTCGCAGTCATCTGGTTGAATCTGCTATTAGACAAATTTTTGCAAGCTTGCAATAGTTTATAAAGATATTCCTTCTATCATATCTTTATGATAATTCATGCCTTTTTTAGGGTTACATACAGAAAGAGTGAAAACTGGACCCTATTACTGAGACTTCTCTATACATTCGCCCTTTTGTAAGTTACAGCTAGATATAGCTAAATAGTTGAACAGTTGAAAATTTCACAGATTATGTAGTTTTATTATTGCGGCTATAACTTATAAATAAAATAAAAAATCAAGGGCAGCTCCCATACAACTAACGTAATTTTCTTGCGAAACAAATGAGACAGATAAAACTGAAGACATATTTTTACTGGAATAAAATCAATAAACACGGAAAAGAAACTAATGACTATAGGTAATTGGGTCTACTACATTGTGGTTCATCATAAACGAACGGAATAACTTATGACTAGGCAGTATGGTATACGACCTAACCTGTTCATCATAAACGAACGGAATAACTTATGACTAGGCAGTATGGTATACGACCTAACCTGTTCATCATAAACGAACGGAATAACTTATGACTAGGCAGTATGGTATACGACCTAACCTGTTCATCATAAACGAACGGAATAACTTATGACTAGGCAGTATGGTATACGACCTAACCTGTTCATCATAAACGAACGGAATAACTTATGACTAGGCAGTATGGTCTACGACCTAACCTGTTCATCATAAACGAACGGAATAACTTATGACTAGGCAGTATGGTATACGACCTAACCTGTTCATCATAAACGAACGGAATAACTTATGACTAGGCAGTATGGTCTACGACCTAACCTGTTCATCATAAACGAACGGAATAACTTATGACTAGGCAGTATGGTCTGCGACCTAACCTGTTCATCATAAACGAACGGAATAACTTATGACTAGGCAGTATGGTCTACGACCTAACCTGTTCATCATAAACGAACGGAATAACTTATGACTAGGCAGTATGGTCTACGACCTAACCTGTTCATCATAAACGAACGGAATAACTTATGACTAGGCAGTATGGTCTACGACCTAACCTGTTCATCATAAACGAACTTAAAAAAAAGGAATTTTCTGGCTCGTTTTATTTGGAACCCTACTTGCGCGACTCGGACTCGCACTTGATCAGTTTTTTTTCTGCTTTACAATAATGCTTTATTCAAGTTCGGTTAGGTGATAATTCATTATCATCACTATCACAACAAAATGACAACAAAAGACAGTCAGCACTATCTCCGAATCTAACCTTTCTTTAGATGAGTATCGGTGGAGATGACCGAATAAACAAATGAAGGCGGCCGTTGAACTGATCTCATCGGTCACAGTTAGGGTTGACACCTTCAAGTTTTTTATATATCAGTAAACCTAACTTTTCCAGTGTCTAATTCAAAATACCATTTATTACAATGATTTGTGAGGTTAAGGTTAGTTCACTGTGTCGACGCTGCGTCGTTTCTCGTGGGCATTGAGGGCAATGCCATAAAAATATATATGGAAATCGAGGCAGCGGTGACGACGGAACGCAGTACAACGCACTAATGGGACCTCACCCTTATAGTATTTTTTTATTTTTTTTTATTTATTTATTTAAAGTCGCTTTTTAACAACGAAGGTCATTAGCGACTACCATAGTTACATTTATATATATTTATATACATTTATGTTTTTTACAAAGTTAATTGTCTGTAAGTATCCTTCAACAGTTAAACAATTTTTAATATTATTTGGTAATTTACATTGTGATTTTTCTGTACTATAAGCTTGGCATTCTTCTTATATTGTTTATAAGAGAAACAATGATACATTTAATAGAAAATAATTTTAAATTTGAAGTACTTTGTTATTTGTTACTCTACATTAAAAAATCAAAAGATAACAATGAATAATTATTTACTTATTTATTTTTTATGTATAATATTCTAAAATTAACTTATACTACGACAAACATTAAAAGATGTATATTTATGTTTAGTTAAGTTTATCTTTCGTCCATACCTTGTAATGTAGTGTGTTTGTTAAATAAATGTTATTTTTATTATTATTATTATGTACATGGGTGTGCTTATCTCTAAAAGAGATCTCTGCCAGCAGACCTACGACGTTGTGAGATACATAAACGGACATAGATAGTACACAAGATAATAGAAAGAACATATAATAACAATTATACATTAAGTAGTCTATACGGAGAACAATACAAAATGAAAACTAAACACCACACTATCCCCCAGTTTCCCGAACGCTATTCAAATGAACGATCAACATACATGGTATTCAAATCAACAACCCATATTGAACGCTGATTGGTGGAACATTATCAGGCAGAAAGGAACGGACAGATATTTTACATCACGCTCGCTCGCTGACTCAAATAGTATGTCAACTAATCGGTGTCTTTGGTGAATTAACCTTGTCTGTTAGTTGATCATTTATTTGAATAGCGTTCGGGAAACTGGGCATCTGAAAAAAAATATTCTAATTATAACCTACATCTTAAGTAGATGATGAAAATTAAAAATTAATATACCTAAGAAATACACTGAGTGAATAGTATCTACTAGGTACAAATAACTTCAACCTGCCAACCCTGTACATAACACGTAATAGAAACCCATCCGTCCAATAATAATTCATTGTCTATCTTTTTATTACTAATCACTTTATTGTTTTCGTCTGTAATCAATTATTCGATTAGGTTTCATAAACGTCGGCGTCCTCTCAAATGCCTCACGTCATCCATTATGATACTTTTTTGTTTAATTGTTGTTTTGTAAACGCATAGTAATAGGCGATACGAAAGAGACAAGCGAAGTGAAAGAATATAATATAAATGTTTTTTTTTTATATTTACTAGCTGACCCGTACCCACTTCATTGAGCAAATAAACAGTTTGTATTGAACTTTTTAAACATTCCCTGGACTTCCACGAATATTTCAAGACTAAAAATAGCCGAATCGGTTTAGCCGTTCTCGAGTTTTAGCGAGACTAACGAACAGTGATTCATTTTTATAAAGAAGTAGATTTAAGGACCAATCAACAGCTAATACATAGTTTGAAAATACAAAATAGGTTAAATTAATACATTATTTGTCTATCCAACAACTTACATTACTTTCAAACGTCATTAGTTACAACAAAAACCGAATAAATAAATTTGTATAATTCAAAATATAGTTCAGCGGCTTAGAGTTTGGCTCTCGACTCTGGAGGTCCTAGGTTTGATACCCGCGTTAAAACAACATAAACGGTTGTTTTTAATATAAGTCTGGTTAGAGTAAACCGGTTGACCACCTGAATAGTCTGACCAGAAAAATATGCAAAACGTCTTGCATCAGTTTCGTATCGGTCACTCATCATACGAGAGTAAAAGCAAGAGAGAGTGCTTTTGTGTATTGCGCAAATACTTGGGCAATATACAATATACACTGTGCGTAGTTAGTTTTAATGAATTCGATCACCGACACCAAAATCGATGTAGGAGCTATCTAAATTCACAATATTCCATCATACTTACAACATTCATTCATACTCACCGCGACAAGTAAGTCTAGAAAAGATTAAACAGACATTGTTCGCGTTGATACCATTGTGTTACCAGTTTTTTTAGTTGGGGAAATCCTTTAGGAACGTCAGCCGGGATATGTGGGAATCTACTGAGTGCGAGATAAGGAAAGCACTCAGGGTTACCGCACGAAAACCCCAAGTTGCCATCTCCTCCGCTTGGTGCTGGGCCACCGGACCCGCAATAACAGCAGCGATCCAGGCAGCGGCTTCTGCTTTGAGCTGCAGAACCACAGCACCCTGTCGATGACAGCTGCTTTTTTTTCGGTAAATCAGTCAATGGCACCGGACCATATTCTCATTCAATGGATGACGGATTTCCAATCCGACAACCGAGTACTATAATAGTGTTACCTAGTAAAGCTACCCTACCGTCAGTTTAATTATTCAGATTTTTATGCATTTGAGCTCAACAATAAAATATTTAATTTTTAAATTTTCAAATGGGAAAAACGATGTTTTACATATTTAAATACTGGCAATTACACGTTGAAAATATTTTAAAAGCGCCATGTAAGTGCATTTTTTAATTCCTTGCCTTCCATTAAAATTTAAATTGTGTGAAAGATGAACGATTCTAAAAATAAGAACACTTTTGAATTACCATGATAACTAAATAAGGATGGCAGGTGGTAAGGAAGTGTGGTAATTTTGACATTAAATAACATTATAGTCATGCACTTAAGCGCAGTCGAGTAGAAAAAATCCCGGTCGACTGCTTGGTGAACGCAATTTTATAAAACTTGGGAAGAGTTTCAGATAATTTAGAAATAATTTAATATTTGCAAGGCATGATGAAAATAAACAAGAAACTATCTCATGAAAAAACGATGCTAGATTTTGAATACAGGGGAAACTAGAGTAGTATTATATTTATACCTGGTACTAAAAAAAAATATAAATAGCGAACTGATTATGATGATACTTAAAAACACTCGCGATCCCGTTTTCAAGCTCAAGTTGATTAAACTTTCAAACAAAAATTTCGTTAAAAATATTATCTACGTCAAAATTGAATATCAAAATTGAAAGCTTTAAAACTACGTCAAAAATCAATACGGTTCATCCATTTGGTAGCTACGACGCTTTATACAGATAGACACATAATAAATAGTAATAAGATAAAAAGTAACTTTAAAATTTATTAATAAAAATAGTTGTTGTCAAATTAGAAACTTAAAATTAAGTATGTTAGTACTTACAATATTATTCATGTTGCTGCTATCAACTTATCAAATGAGGGCTAAACCCGCCGATAAATTGCTATGCAGTTTGGGGGCTACAGCCTACATGTCGCACCTTTCCTACTATATATTTTCCTACTATAGGGGCATAATTCGAAAAACATGGTTATTGGGAAAAATGGTTAAAGATTTTCGATCCCTTGTATTTTCACAAAATCGGTCATAAATAAATTAAACATTAAGCACAGTACGCTCTGACTCTCTGTCAAAAGCATTAGGTAGACCCGTGGTCAAATATTATATATAAAAATTCGAAATCACAAAATTTTGAGTTGTGCCCCTATAGTAGGAATACTATAGGGGCACAACTGAAAATTTTTCCAGGTGTGATGTATTTTATCAATGTATTTTTTTGAATATGAAGGTATTTAATTTTTTTATTAGTATTTTTTTAATACGCGTGAAATTTATAACATCCCTGTTTCTGTCGGTTAACCCTTACAAACTTTTGCGTTATTACATTAGGATGGCCAACGCAAGCAAGAATTGTACATAGTATAATTTAAACACAGTCCACGGCTCTGTCCTTGAATCAGAAACGGAAAAAATATATCAGTCTTTAGTCCCACACTCAATAATTTGTATGACGGTAAGCGGATTACTGGGAGCTATAAATTTGGGCATCTTTATAATTCCCAGACGATTTCTTATCGCCATAAATTGAATATAGTTATGTACTTCAACGTTTAAGTTATTTGACCGCAATAAACCCGTAGGTACAGACAGAATTTGAGAGGTTTAATGTAATTCATCTCCCTTGCCTTTCCAAAATAAGTCTATATAAGTTTCTTTATTGATTTTATTAAGAGCTGGATACTAAGTTGTTTGCTCAAAGAAAACAAAAAATTTTTAGTTACGCCTATATAATAATATATTATACGGGCATAACTGAATGATTATTGCTTTCGCTTAACGACATAAGCTGTCTTATGTGTATATAATAGGATTTATGTGTATTATGTCAAATAGTATAAATAAAACAATGCTTACAAACATTTGAAATGTTACATAGGTTTCATATTTAAGAACTAAGGCTTAGATTACGTTGGCACAGAGTCAAAGCGTCGCGTTCTTTCGTGTTTATCCCCATAACTCTCTATTTTCTAGCTACTAATGTACAAATGATAAATATTTATTTATTTATTTAGGTAACAAAACTTTAATTTACAGATATTTTAAAAATTTTATAACAATAACTAGACCTAAAGTACTATAAATTTACAATACATATTAACATTCAGTTCGAAAATTTCATAATTTCCGAACAATTAAAAAGTTTACACAAACAACCATTTTATTCATTTTACTTTCAAAGAGTAAAAAACAAAATCCAATGATGCAATAACCGGTATTCAAAAAGGTTTTTAAAATATTTTTAAACACCAAACACACCAAAACAATCAGGGAATTGGGAGATCACTGCAGCTGTGGAATTATATAGAGTATAGCAACAAACTTTGGCTGTCATACATTATGTTTCAATATGCTTCGGGGACTTAACTAATGGATTATGATATTCTTCAGGGTCCCTTGCGAGATAATATAATATAAGCTTAGTAGCTGAAAAAGTCTACGCAACTGAATTACTCTATTTTAGTCATTATTGTTCCATTTTTCTTTTGAATGTCTTACTCACTTTGATGATAACTACTATGTAACTCAGGGTCTATTGCGAGATATGTAAGCGAAGGAGTTAATCTTAATAAGATTCAAGAAGTCTTACCAAATGAGTCTATTAAAGTCATCCTAATTTTATTGTTCTACTTTCCTTTTGAATGTCTTACGGACTTCAATATGAAAAAAGCGTTATTAAATAGCTTTCAAAGGAAACTTTGTCCAATTTCTAACGTTCTGAAAGACATTCTAGATTATTAAAGTTTCTTTATGAAAAATCTTGGTGGATAAAAAATTTCTTTAGAGAGCATCTGATTGACTGTTTGACATTTAATTTACATTGTTGGTCTTAATAATGTAAACTTCTACTCGTATTTATTAAGCACTACCTGACCCGTGCCCACTTCGTTGAGCATGGAAACCGTGTAAACCTTCCACGAATGTTTCAAGACCAAAAATAGCCGAATCAGTTTAGCTGATCTCGAGTTTTAGCGAGACTAACGAACAGCAATTGAGTTTTATATAACCTATGTTACTCAGTGATAATGTATCTTTCTAATGAAAAAAGAATTATTAAAATCGGTCTAGTACTATTTGAGTTAAGTCGTTACATACAAAAATACAAATCTTTCCTCTGTATAATATTAGTGTAGATGTATACAAAAATAATGACATCGTGACAATTTCTGATAATAATAATTAGTACGTAATGATGTTATTATTAGAATAATTTAAAGTCTTTGCCTAATGTAACCGTATTATTTAGACATAAAATATTTCAGATTAGAGAAAAAGGGATATGATTATACTAAGTACCTTCTCTCATTATGTTAATGTTTGATACAATAAAATGTTTGTTTTGTCAAAAATATTTTTTTTTATTTTATTTTTAGAATAAGAGATATATTATATTTAAATTTAAATTTATCATTTCTAGAATGAGATAAGGTAGTATAATTGTATTGCAAAGTATTATACATAATTGAGTTTTAATAAACCGAACCAGGGCAAGTCACCCACCGTAGGTTCCGTACATAGGAATTTCTCAACTTCCTACTTTGTATGTTATAGACAGTTCAGAAATTGAGTATCGATATTACCTCATAATGCAATCAATTATTGACCGTTCCTTAAGATTATAAAGCGACACAAACCGTTTATTTGCATAGCCGTAAGTTATATTTTAAGGCTTGGGAAGTTTGGAATTCCTTCTCGTGATCTTACAGCAACTTATAATCCGTACTGACATGCAGTAATTTAATAAAGTACAAGCCTACGCTAAAACAAATACAGTGCGTGTGCGCAGTAGGGGAGTGATAATGGCTGTAAAATGTTGCCCAGGCCGTCCGGAGTCCCGCAGGGCGCAGCGTCGGGCCCGACTTTATAGCTTAATCTTCAACATGCTATATCAATAAATAAACTTAAACAAACGCATCCTTAGAAAAAACGATGTATTTTTTTGTTTTCTAGCCGTGGATGTTTCAATTTATTACCCTGTTTGCGGCGACGGCGAAGTGAGTAGAATTATTACGGAGGTCAATGTGATACGGAGAAAGGAAGGGTCTGAGGTCTGTGGGGCTAAGTAACACGTTTTTGTTTTGTATTGGTACGGCTTTCTTAGTTTTACTGGAGTAAATGTTCCTGATATTAATGGTATAAATAACAGATTTTAACGATTCCAGTCAATCCTCATACCTCACTATTATTTTAAGAACTTCCGTAGAATGAATCGTCACGGTCGTTATATTTATATGACCAGTTGTATTCGTCGAGGGATATCATTGTTAACATCTCATAAATGTATATTTAGAGCTTCAAATAAATACCAACTTAACACGTTCCAATTCGTTTTAATCCTCGAATTAATTCATTTCTCAAAACGCATCAGTCGCAAGTGATGACCCAAAAAGACTACAGCTAATGAAAACAAACTTTGATGTACGAATTGATTTATTTCAATCGATCTTTGTCTCTTTGTAATACGGTATACATTCGTTTGACGTGTTGGAATAAAATGAAGACGTTGTTTGTTTTCATAAAGATGTCACTCATCCAAACTTTAACGATCAACCTAATGCTTTCAACTGTTCTTCAAATCCTTTGGACGTGACTGTAGCATCAACAAATTCAAAAAACGATTTCATTCCCTGAGCTGTAATACCTTCTATAGCCACCTTTTGAACTTCAGAGTAACATATTATTAAATATCAGCTTAATCTTTTGTTCGTTTCTATTATAAATTCATTCGATCACATCTCTTATAAGAGTAGCCTCTTATAAGAGTATTTATAGTAATTTATTTCATATGTCCACAGGATTTAAATTAATCCTATTTTGTGTATTCTTACCCTTTTGTATAATAATATATGAAATGATTTATTTGACCGATTTTTTTAATATTATGTAAATAAATTATCCCTTCAAAAGGAAATAACCCTTAAGAACTTTTAATTGCCTCTACAAGATTTTTTTCAAAAACAATTGAATGTTAATTTAATCCTGAAACACGTTTTCATTCCAACCGATGTTATTACATAAGCAATTAGTAACAATATTATAATAGAAGGTTAATGTAAGCAATCGGTATTAACGGTAAATTAACAAATGGCAATTACCACTAACTTTACATTCATAAATTTCATATGAGCGTTTATTGCAACACATGTAATGTAAGCAAAACTATTACCAAGGAAATGTACCTATCAGTAGGAACTTCGTTTTACAGTAATCCGTTCAATTCGAGAGTTAGATGCGAACTTTACTGGCGAGTAAATGAAGTAAATTGGATTTCATTTCCGACTCCGACTACCGTTTGTGATTCTACAGTCACGAATCTTTCTATCAGCGTTTTACAGCGGCTCATAGGGGAATCATTGAAATTTGTGTCCCAATGATGGGTTTGCAATTTAGTTTAAACTTATTTCTATGCAAAGTGCACTAACCCTAATTGTCACGATGGTCAATCGCTACGAGTGTTCGTGGCATAGTATACCATTGATTAGCACTCGAAAGGGCGCAGTTTCGATTCCCAAGTTTTGGTACGGTACCAATGAGACTTTTTCAAATCTAGAGTACCTACATTATACGGGCGCTCTAACTTTAAAGGAAAACATCGCGAGGAAAGTCACATTTGGTTAGCCCCAGAGGTATTGTCATCCTCTCTATGTCCAGTATGTGCTAGGTAACCATGAAATATTTAAAAACTGACTGCCCCAGGCACTACAGTGTTGAAAGGTTACTTTGCTTGGAGAATTCTGTATAAATCATCCAATAATGCAAAGGCCTAAGGTTTATCCAGTATGTAAAGAATAAGCAGAGGGTACTTTTACCGACAATGCTTTGGTTGTAGTAGAAATGATAAAATCTCTTAAA
Source organism: Celastrina argiolus (assembly GCA_905187575.2). Taxonomy (NCBI): domain Eukaryota; kingdom Metazoa; phylum Arthropoda; class Insecta; order Lepidoptera; family Lycaenidae; genus Celastrina; species Celastrina argiolus. The sequence goes on from LR994589.1 coordinate 13,771,102, forward strand.
ATGATATGCGAAGAATGCATCAATAAGGTATTTTGTACATTTAAATGATTGTTTTCGATTTTTTTTTCAGTATGAGTAATATATTTAATCAATAAATAGGTAACATATTATAGCAGTTAAATCAATGATCATTTTAAAAGTATAAATCGTGCTAATGAAATCTCTTTACGCTACCCGTAGGATTACCGTTCGGTAAGTGACTGATTGATGAAATCGTGTTCGGCGGATCGGCACGACTGTCGCATTTCTGCAAACGAGATCCGATCTTAATTAAAAGTTTCCAAATCACAGTATTGACGAACCGAACTGGGTTAATTGACTCGAGTTTAAACAATATGTTTTAAACTTTCGTATACTTAGCCGAATCAAACTTGGAAATGTCTGTGCTGTTTGACAATTGTTTTGGTAGGGGAGAAATAAAAATGTTGCTGTCGAGATTAAATTAAAGAATTTGTTTTGAATTATCATCATGTGAAGCTAAAAAGTATAATTTTGTTTTATTTTGTGGTTGAACATCTTCATTAACACCATGCACAGTGCACACCCATCTACTGTGTACATCACTGTGAAAAATCATATATTTTCTGATCATGGAATTCTCGATAATAGAGTAAACTGTTGTGCTTATTCACAGTACTTTTCTTGTCTATCATCGAGTATTGCATGATAGTAATGATAATTATACTCAATTACTAATGGTCAGTTAAACGTCATCACTCACAGAAAGTAGGTATGACCTTGAGACGTAATACATAGATAAATAAGATAAGACTAAGCAGAAAGAGTTATTTTGCAATAACAATCCGTGTAAGGTCACTCATGTATGTCATGAGTCAAATTCTATACCAAATTCTTAAAGCTGACATTTAGTTAATGTACGACAAAGGACCACGAATCCGCCATTAAGGTACCTTAGATCAAACGATTATAATATTATAGAAAAATACTTAAGAAAATCAATTTCAAAATAGGTACGTGAATTAGAATATCTACTGCGTATCTATTTAAGTGTCCGTGTGTGTATTTGTGTAAAAGAATTAAGAAAATCAATTAAGAAATAACAATATAAAACTAATAAGGTTAAAGGACCTTTAATATTAACATATAAATGATTTTAAGTTCTTTATTATATTAGTACCTTTGTAGTCAACGGGGGTTCTTAATAAAAGTCCGATTGTACGAATAACTCCATAAAATTAAAGGCACAATATTTTGAAACGGAATGAAAAAAAGAGTGATTTTATATATTACCAGCTTTTGCCCGCGGCTTCACCTTGGCGCCGTTTTCGTGGTAAAAAAATATTCAGCAAATAACTCTACCTACCGAGATCTGCAATATAGTTACACGCATACATTACTTGCAGATGGTAAAACCACTTGCTAGCCATCGATAGAAATAAAAGCAGACGGTTATCAGTAGTTGCGTCATTCTGCTAAAATACCTACCTATAATTAATAGAAATAAAAATAATAATTAGACCAACGTGTTTTTTGAAGTGACAACTGCAGGCACATTTATGTTTAATAAAACGTAAACGACAGTGAAGAAACAAGCGCTTAGTATGATATTAGTATGATATTTTACCTAAGATATTGTGATCTAATAGAATTTGCCGGATTTAAAATGCTAGAGCAATTTTAAAGGTTTAGTTCTATCGCGAATAAAAATATTTATATACCATTTTGCTAATAATAGACTATTACTCGTAACTTTAAAATTTTATTTATAAATAAAAATTGGTCAATAAAAAACAATTATGTTTGAAATACAAAAAAAAATCAGATAACGAGTTCAACTAAATCCTGCAGGGATTCAAAATAGCCAAATCACTTATAAATGGTTTTATAATCGTTTTTCAATGTTTAAATAAGGTATCCAAACAAATTAGATACAAACCCGTAATCGGTTCTTTCAAATGCCACATTATTTTTATAAAAATACTTCATAAAGGTTTCGGACACCCTTGGATTAACAGGAGGGTACATAAACTTTTTTAAGTGATCAAATTTAATTTTATCTACCTTGTGATAATATTTTGATCACATGCTGTTTATTATGGGCAGAACCATCCCCCATTGAGATAGGCTCATTTAACGCCGGTTGGTTTCACTATAACAAATTCATGTTAGACAGCTAATGTAGATGTTCGTATTGACTTTTATGATGATTTATTTAATGACATCATCAAAAATATGATAGTTGAATAATAACATACATTTAGGAAGAACTATTTAAAATTCTTCGACATCAATTGAATTATATGATTTCGAATATTGATTGCTTGATTTTAGAAAAAAAATTGCAATAGATTGGACGGAATCTTTGTCAAATTCGACAGTATTACTTATAATATAATGCTTCCTTTAGTTAGATCGAAATTACAAATTGAATGTAATTACCAGGAATAAGATAAGTGACCATCCTCTGGGCTAATGAGTATCTAAGTAACAGTAGAGTCACACAAAAAATCTTCACGGATTCTCACAGAAGGTGACAATTCTTAGAATACATTAAATTATCCAATAAACGGTGTCGCTAGGTGATCTATCTTGATAACGATCGTATAACTAAATAAATGCCCTTATAACTTCGAACAAATCAGGGTTAGGTAGACATTCCATTATGATTATACGATATAAATATAGCGCACCATTATTTCAAGTAAACCTATGATATATTGTTATCTTCATTGTTTTTAGCACCTTTACTTTTTAGTCTTTGATATACGTACTGTTTTATACCTATTATACCAAATATTATTTGATACCTAATTCATACTTAATTTACAATGTGTAAAAGTAGCAGTCACTAAAACTTTGAGATACGATTAAATACTACCTTTCCTCATTTTGGAAATGTTTTTTTTTATTTTTTTTTTGTCAAAAACTAAAAATTTTTTTTTTGCTTTTTACCATTTCTTATTTTTTGTCGCAAAAATAACAATAAAGCAAAATAACAATTTTTTTTTTAATTCTAGAAAAAAAAAGAAAAAAAAATACATTTCTAGAATAAGAAAAGGTAGTATAATCATATTCCAAAGTTACAGTGACTGCTCTTTTTACACCAGTTATAAGTAATATAAATAACTATTTATAAAGAATACAACAAAAAATTGTCATAGTCACGAAAACACTGCGGTGCAAAAACCACTCAAAACCAGTTCAGTTGCGGTGCAAACTGGTTTGGTGCGGTGAGCGCTGAGGTTCTATTGGCAAACTTCGTATTTACTGTTATATGTAGAAGTATTTTTTGTTTTGTGGAAAATGTTTCCGAGGAGTTCTATTATATAGTACAAATATATTGTATACCAACTATTATCAAAGTCATCGTAATTTTTGCCTGGATAAAAAAGTATTATACCGGGACGAAAATAAATTACCAATTTGCCAAATATTGGGAACTATAAACGTAAAAGTCAAACTCATATTCGCACATTACAAGGACTCTAATTGTTCACAATTTCTTTCTTCGGAACAATTAACTTGTCCCTCTATTTGGTTATATATTCGCTCTAGTACCCATGTCCGTTCCATTAATTATGGACCCTGCTATATATTCCGCTTAAGAACGTTATAGTTAAATTAAAGGCAAGGAGGTCTAATTGTAAGACGTGACCAGGTTTCCGTGCCATACGTGTGTTCATTTCTCCGGAATTATAGGAATTCCAGATGTATGTGCTACTCAATATTCTAATACGCAGTCAAATTCATAGAATTGTCTGGAGGGGTTCAATTAGAATTTCTGTGAAGCCATAAATTATGTACGAGTGATTACTTTAAACATTAAATTTACTCCACTGGTATCAGACTTGAGAGTGAATTAAATTACTTCAATACTTTTAAATAAATAAACATTTATTCACTGACTGTTATGTTTAACTATCAAAATACCAAAGAATAATAAGGTTATGTAATAGTTATTTTATTGCCTTCAGGTTCTACTATAGTGCACAGGTCTCGGTAGTAGAGCGCCTGGTGCCTTGGACTGAGAACTATCGATGAAGCATATGCGTTGACTAGGCCGCTGCAGTTATTACCTCAGATGGGTCCATCTTTCTAGAACCAAGCGGAGGAGAAATCAATGGGTTGTAAGATGTAGACCCAGATGCACTCCTCAGTCCGCAACTGGTCGAGTTATACATACTCTGGTCATCCTTCCCCAGTCAGCCGGGGATGCAAAATGGATGTCCTATTAACACTCTGTGTGTCTCTTATGGTTTATATATCCAGCCGAAAATAGTGTGAAGATAAGGAAGCGTAGAGCATTTTATGTTTGGGCACCTCATATAAATTACAAATTATTATCACAACTATCGAGTTGTGATATGGTTTATCGAAACCACAAGAGTGAATCTTACTATGCTGGAGCTCGCGGAGCTCTTAACACAAGAACGCACTGGTCGTTGACCAGGGTTGAACCTCATAAGATTTGTGACTTTTATGGATATCTTCGCATCGCAATTTGGCGCGTTATGATAAGTAATTTATATGAGCTGCCAAAACAAAAAATGCTCTAGAGACCGAGTCCTTCTCTTCACACTATATTCGGTTTGATACATTGACCATGAGACACGCAGATAAAAAATCTACTACGGTACCTTTTTTTTTTATTTCGCAGGGGAAATGCATTACGCATCCCCCAGGGAGGGTCCCCTAGTGGTATGTGGGACTCCCGGCTCGCTACGGCCGGTTTACCCACTAAAACCACTTGCGGATTGCCATCAGCCGTTAAATGGGAGGAGTCCTGGATCTTTCAAAGCACAGATCTACTACGGTACCTACTTTAACTATAATTTAGCATACCTAATTCAACATTAAACAACCAACGGATTACTATTAGCCATAATTAATTACAGTAAATGCCGCTTAACTATGCCAAAGATAATCCAAACGACCTTTGCCTTTCCTGAATATTTTTGTAGGACGAATTAATGAATAAAATGTCAAGATGTCACCTTGCTTTTATAAGCCTTATTCATTTATCACACGTCAGGTTTATTTTAAGCGATGTTTGCCAAACCCCATTATTCACAAAGAAAAATAATAAAGGGTGCTCCGAAACCCCTGTAATGTTACTCGTACATTCTGTTACGTGTTTTTCTCTAATGAAGATCCGGGGGAGTGTATTTTATATTTATTTTATGTTATATTTTTATTTTACTTATTTTATCTCTGTAAGCACTCTGTCAGCAGGTCTAATGCCTTTCCGGTATTTAAGTATCTTTTTTGCTATACCTGTAAGTATAAGACTATTCACGTTTTTTTATTGCAAAAAAACATTTTATACATTTTATAAGGGTTTGTTTTCATCATAGTTTTCCTGTTTCATTACTTTACTGTGGTCGTGAGAGAACTGATCAAGTTTACTAATAAAGCAATATACCTGGATGGAAATATTTCATGATCAAAACAAATATCGGTCATCTTATCAAAATTACATACCCATCTTGGAAATCGGATTACGAATGTTATTAAATGTATACTTTTGGAAGCGGTGGACGTTGATGTGAAGGGACAGCGATACTTCGGTCACGATAAACTGAATCAATAAATCCGCGCGTAGGGCGCCCACAGACGTTGTTTACCGGTTTTTTAAACGACTTCGAAAAAAAGGAGGAGATTTTCAATTCGGCCGATTTTTTCAATGTATGTACAACGATTTCTCTGAGATTAATGATTCGATTTGCGTGTTTTTTTTTCATTTGACGCAGAATAGCTGCCATTTGGTCCCACAGAAATTTTAAATAGTTTAGCTCTGCAGTTTTAATTTTATGAACATATTTCTCTTTTGGAATAATATACGATTTTTGACTTGATATGTCTTTAAATCTTTGTATAGAGACGCAATAAAAAAATCACAATATCGAGGATAAAGTTTAGTGTAGCAGCTACATAGGTATGTAGGTAGGTACATGGTTCCATCATCCTCGTCAAAATTTAAATTACGCCACTGGATAGCTAAATAACCCAATCATTTATCACTCTACGTAATGACGTTCAAAAAACGGATGGGTCCATAAAGCACACTAAATCCTTTTTATTTTTATCGAATAGTAGGAAAAAGTTACGGTATTATAGTGTTTTATCGAAAATGCCAGCAAGGACTTATTTTCTCTAGATTAACATTCATGTTGTAAATTTTATTGGCGTTTTAGAAAATTCTTTATTTGTACATATAAAAAAGCATACCTACAAAAATCATTCAATAAGAGAAATAATTGTACAAAAAGGTCTTAACTAACTGCTTATAGCAATCTCTTCCAGGCTGCCATGGGGACAATAGATACAGCGAATAAGATAAAAGGCTATTTTTTTCATCATCTCTGCGAAAACTAAAATGTAGGCATGTTAAATCATGGTGAGTGCTCATACAAAAATGCCGAAAGTCCACGAGACTCGTGTTTTGGCCGCCTAAGCGGAGCGTTTCTAACTTGTCATATAATCCGATTAGAGGCTAAACGGAGAGTAACGGAACGACATTGACTGTGCGGACTGACATGTACTGACTTCATTTTGTAAGGCTTTTGGGTTACCGAACGTGGATTAGATACTATGTACAGCTTTATAGAGGTATATTGTTTGAGGTTTGGACCTTAGAATGAGATTTGGACATGTCATTCTTGTCACTCGATCATAAATAATACTTACGTAATCTACACAGTTAAAAAGTATCAGTGCGATACAATATAGATAGGCCAAGGAACATTTGAAAGCTCCGTAAAGTAACGTTAACGAATAAAAAACCATAACAACGTCCAAACAATTGAGACCTGATTACTTTACCTTACGGGACTTTTAAATGTTCCTGCTTGGACTATGATTATTGAATCGGATATAACAAAGACATGAAGAAATACATATCAATATAAAGTCTTTATCACCATCGATATTCAATATCGGATCATGGGAAAATGCACTTATGCGAACGATTCTCCGTATCATATGCTTGAATATGCGCTAATTCTTAATTTAATATTTAAAACTATCAGACTATCAATGGCACAAAATACCTAGTTTTTACCGTATTAACATATTTTTGCAAAAAAATTTACCCTTAACGACTATTAAATCGTCACAACTAAAATGTTTTGTAATGTATGATTAAAAAAGGCTGTAAAGCAAAATAATAAATGCACCAACTTTTAGTAACGAAAACATTAACTAAAAAACGCCACAATAAAAAATGTAGGCACATGTAAAAGTTTCAAAAGAGAATAAATAGCTAAACGGACATTAGAAAGGCGTTGTGGATAGCCAAATACGATAGCTAGCCATACTGAGTTATCACAACATACACTTTATATGGACGTTACCCGTTATTGTACATAATTGTATACAATTTGAAACAATTAAAAAATCTCTATTTGCCCATACATTCCACTTACCTTGTGTGTAGTTATAAAATACGTTGTGTGCTACAACGGATTTTTATAACAGCACAACATTTGAAACGTGTTACATTTCCATGTAACACGTTTCAAATGGGCGTGTCGCGGTTCCAACTAATATATTATTTTTTCACGAGATGTCGCTTAAGTCCATAAAGAAGCGTCTTATCTTAATCATTTAATTCATTTTTACTGAATAATCAAAAATAGCTGATAATATATTCTTTTTTGTACAAAAATTATGTGATACGATAAATTGAGGTCTAATTTCGTTATCAGCACTATAAAATTAGTGGAAAAAAAAAATTACATCTTAGAAAAAAAATCATGACAGCCAGTGTAATTCGTTTGGGTGATATTTAATATGGCATCGGATAATAAATTTTACTGTATTAGAAATCAGATTTTTTCAATAAATGTATTTTTATTAAATAGTAAAAGCCTAACAAATAGGTGGAACAATTATGCATTTAGTGCGAAAATCATTACCCAACCTTTTGAATGCGCGGTATATAATAAAAGTAGATCTAGCCAACCACGTAGTTGACACTATATTTAATTTTGTAAAGCCTACAGTACAATCTTGTACAGACAAATCCTATTGAAAGACCCACGCACCCGAGAAGGCACCCAATCAACTTTTCACATAATGCATTTTATGAGTAGGTGCGCAATAATTTCATAAAATATCAGGTAACTCCATATAAATAACCCGATTGCGTTTCTGTATCATTAATATCAAAAGTTTATCTACCTTATGCAGCAGTTGTCGTGAAAGGCTCTTACTGTACTAAGTTACGATGTACAGTGTGGTTTCACCTGCATTCGTGAAGAGAAAAGAACGAACACACTATAAACTAAATAATCCATTTACTTATAATAATAAATAAATAAAGCCTTTCATTTTCCACATCAAATTGTACATTTTACAGTTTGTTTAGTAATGTTCGTATTGTTTTAATGTTTATGAGTTTAACAATAATTGATGTATGATGTTAGTTATGTTAGTGTGTCTATTTTGATGTAGATCCCTGTTGAGTGAATGCCTCCTCTTTCTCCTTCTATAGTTCTTTGTCTCCACCCGGTCTCCATAAAAACAATTATACTTATATATATACAATATTGATACATTATAACTTGTATATATAAAGAATAATCTTGATTCTACTTTCTAGTTCTTAAGACATCAAGAGGTTCCAGATACTTCCTTATAAAAATGTAACTTCAGAAGTTAAATAATTCATTAATATATTTTTACAAGACAGTCTTAGTTTCATTCATTGGAAAAATAATTCGACATTGTTATTAGCCGCTGTGTAATAGTAAAAAATAATCTTATTATTCAGAATGAAATGTTCATTGTGTCAATGCGTCCTGATTCCTTATCGATATTTTTTATTTTATCGATACCATAAATTATTATGATTGAATATTATAAACCCATAATAAAATAAAAACAGGAATATAATTTAGATTCCATTTTTTACCAACCCCCAATCAGTCTTTCATATTAAAGATTAAGTTATTTTCCATAATGCTTTTACTTAAGTTTAGTATCTTAAAATTTTTATGTACTCACACACAATGAAAAATAAAAATACATCATAATATTAAGTCGCTACAAATATTTATGATTTCAAAATATTAACCATTTTTATGATGTACAGTCAGCGATTATGATAAACAAGCGTTTGTGTGTTCAAAGCTGTCCCTAGTTTGTCCTAACCTTTACGTGTACATTCACGAGCTGTCCGTCGAATAAGATGACATACAGCCTACTTACCAATCCAAGATTTCGGTGACGACCAGCTCAGGTTACTATGTGTATCGCTTTACAAAATTCTAAAGGTGTTACACCATAAGCAATGAGTTACAGTTATGACACCCGTCTATTGATTTTGTGGTCAGATTCCATCGTTCGAAATCAAGATATTTTTTCTAATTGTGTCATTCAACGGTTTAAAATAGTTATGATAAATTGCTTAATGCTTTGATAAGATTGGTACGCATTTGACGTTATTATTAGTTGAGTTTTTTCATGACGAAATATTCTATGGTAAGCTCAACTTACGCCGTGAGAATTATTTCTTTGGTTTCTTACATTTAACATGAAGAGGTTTTTGTATTTTTTTTTAAATCAACCCTACCTAACAGCAAAAACTTAAGTATGCTATCTGAATAGTGAAAATCTCAATTCTAAATCTATAGGTAGTTCAACAAAACATTATTATAATATCACCACAGACTACTAAACAATATTAACAATATTATAGGTAATATAAAAGATGACCTCTGTTGCGAAGTGGTTGAGCGCGAATCCCGCCGAAGGAACAAAAAGTTTTACTGTGTAAGCAAATATCTTATATTTTATATCTTATATCTTATATCTTATATCTTATATCTTATATCTTATATCTTATATCTTATATCTTATATCTTATATCTTATATCTTATATCTTATATCTTATATCTTATATCTTATATCTTATATCTTATATCTTATATCTTATATCTTATATCTTATATCTTATATCTTATATCTTATATCTTATATCTTATATCTTATATCTTATATCTTATATCTTATATCTTATATCTTATATCTTATATCTTATATCTTATATCTTATATCTTATATCTTATATCTTATATCTTATATCTTATATCTTATATCTTATATCTTATATCTTATATCTTATATCTTATATCTTATATCTTATATCTTATATCTTATATCTTATATCTTATATCTTATATCTTATATCTTATATCTTATATCTTATATCTTATATCTTATATCTTATATCTTATATCTTATATCTTATATCTTATATCTTATATCTTATATCTTATATCTTATATCTTATATCTTATATCTTATATCTTATATCTTATATCTTATATCTTATATCTTATATCTTATATCTTATATCTTATATCTTATATCTTATATCTTATATCTTATATCTTATATCTTATATCTTATATCTTATATCTTATATCTTATATCTTATATCTTATATCTTATATCTTATATCTTATATCTTATATCTTATATCTTATATCTTATATCTTATATCTTATATCTTATATCTTATATCTTATATCTTATATCTTATATCTTATATCTTATATCTTATATCTTATATCTTATATCTTATATCTTATATCTTATATCTTATATCTTATATCTTATATCTTATATCTTATATCTTATATCTTATATCTTATATCTTATATCTTATATCTTATATCTTATATCTTATATCTTATATCTTATATCTTATATCTTATATCTTATATCTTATATCTTATATCTTATATCTTATATCTTATATCTTATATCTTATATCTTATATCTTATATCTTATATCTTATATCTTATATCTTATATCTTATATCTTATATCTTATATCTTATATCTTATATCTTATATCTTATATCTTATATCTTATATCTTATATCTTATATCTTATATCTTATATCTTATATCTTATATCTTATATCTTATATCTTATATCTTATATCTTATATCTTATATCTTATATCTTATATCTTATATCTTATATCTTATATCTTATATCTTATATCTTATATCTTATATCTTATATCTTATATCTTATATCTTATATCTTATATCTTATATCTTATATCTTATATCTTATATCTTATATCTTATATCTTATATCTTATATCTTATATCTTATATCTTATATCTTATATCTTATATCTTATATCTTATATCTTATATCTTATATCTTATATCTTATATCTTATATCTTATATCTTATATCTTATATCTTATATCTTATATCTTATATCTTATATCTTATATCTTATATCTTATATCTTATATCTTATATCTTATATCTTATATCTTATATCTTATATCTTATATCTTATATCTTATATCTTATATCTTATATCTTATATCTTATATCTTATATCTTATATCTTATATCTTATATCTTATATCTTATATCTTATATCTTATATCTTATATCTTATATCTTATATCTTATATCTTATATCTTATATCTTATATCTTATATCTTATATCTTATATCTTATATCTTATATCTTATATCTTATATCTTATATCTTATATCTTATATCTTATATCTTATATCTTATATCTTATATCTTATATCTTATATCTTATATCTTATATCTTATATCTTATATCTTATATCTTATATCTTATATCTTATATCTTATATCTTATATCTTATATCTTATATCTTATATCTTATATCTTATATCTTATATCTTATATCTTATATCTTATATCTTATATCTTATATCTTATATCTTATATCTTATATCTTATATCTTATATCTTATATCTTATATCTTATATCTTATATCTTATATCTTATATCTTATATCTTATATCTTATATCTTATATCTTATATCTTATATCTTATATCTTATATCTTATATCTTATATCTTATATCTTATATCTTATATCTTATATCTTATATCTTATATCTTATATCTTATATCTTATATCTTATATCTTATATCTTATATCTTATATCTTATATCTTATATCTTATATCTTATATCTTATATCTTATATCTTATATCTTATATCTTATATCTTATATCTTATATCTTATATCTTATATCTTATATCTTATATCTTATCTTATATCTTATATCTTATATCTTATATCTTATATCTTATATCTTATATCTTATATCTTATATCTTATATCTTATATCTTATATCTTATATCTTATATCTTATATCTTATATCTTATATCTTATATCTTATATCTTATATCTTATATCTTATATCTTATATCTTATATCTTATATCTTATATCTTATATCTATATCTTATATCTTATATCTTATATCTTATATCTTATATCTTATATCTTATATCTTATATCTTATATCTTATATCTTATATCTATATCTTATATCTTATATCTTATATCTTATATCTTATATCTTATATCTTATCTATATCATATCTTATATCTTATATCTTATATCTTATATCTATATCTATATCTTATATCTTATATCTTATATCTTATATCTTATATCTTATATCTTATATCTTATATCTTATATCTTATATCTTATATCTTATATCTTATATCTTATATCTTATATCTTATATCTTATATCTTATATATATCTTATATCTTATATCTTATATCTTATATCTTATATCTTATATCTTATATCTTATATCTTATATCTTACATCTTATATCTTATATCTTATATCTTATATCTTACATCTTATATCTTATATCTCATATCTTATATCTCATATCTTATATCTTATATTGTGGTTGAGATTATTGTCTGGTACCTGCAATACAAGTTCTTCGGGTCACTTATCACGGGGCTAGATAAACGTGTTGTGAAACATCCATATATTACTAGCTGTGCCCGCGACTTCGTTCGTGTGATTTTTGAGCGACTTAAACCGTTTATGCAGCGCACGCAACGAAAGTCTCTCCGTTTTTGCAACATTTCTCACTGACGCTTCGCTCCTATTGGTCGCAGCGTAATCTTATATAGCCTTAAGCATTTCTATATAAATGGACTATCCAACGATAAAATAATTTTTCAATTCGGACCAGCTGTTTCTGAGATTAGCGCGTTTAAACAAACAAACTCTTCGGCTTTATAATATTATTATAAATTATTACCTAAACCTAAATCAAAAAGTATTAGTTCAACTCGATTCTGTGTCACATCAAAGTCAATAAGGAGGTATTATGAAGCCATTTAACTGATATCAATTAGACCAGTTACTATTAATTAGATTTAATTAGCTAAGCGCGATTTCTGACACGGTTCACACGTTGTAGTATCACATGTCAGTATTTATAACTTCACTTGCTCTGACATGGTCTGACATGAGTTTTAAGGTCAGTACTTCGTCCCCAATGAACATGAACCATACTTCTATCTATACTAATAATTATAGGAGAGAAAGTTTGGTTGACTTCCTGGAGCTATTTTTATGAAATTGACGACCTCCGTAGCGCAGTGCTTGAGCGCGTTGGTACTCGAACGAGAGGTCGAGGGTTCGTATCCCGCCGAGGGAACAAAAAGTTTTCAATGTTCCTGGGTAATGGATGTGTATTATTTGTGTATAATTGTCCGATTGACGTGGTGTGCTTCACATATTCCGTCCGTAGATTATTATTATTATTAATTTAGCACATAGATTTAAGATTCTCTGACATAGTCTCACATGCGGCTTAAGGTCAGTTCTTCGGCCCCAATGATCATAGGCCATATTTATATTTCTACACTTTTAAACTGAATCGGAAAGTGCATGTGAGTCTGATTACGCTATACCCGTTGAAATTATTTAGGCATTGAGCCAAATTTCATAAATTTAATTTTACTAGCCAAGGAATGTTTTATAGTTTTGTGTTAAAAATTTCACAGTTTAGTAAATATTATTGGTCGTGTTACTAATTTCCGACGTCTTAAGTAATAACCTTATATAATATTAATATTATAATATTCTAATCGACGTAGAATTGTTGTAGGCAATTGATGACGACAGTTTAAGAATGCAGGCTGATAAGAAAAATGATTCATGCGTCGAATGGGCATGTAAAAAGTTGGTCCTGCGCCTGTTCTTTCGCCAGTCGGTTAACCGTATTTACTAGGTTATGAGAGTTAAAGGAAGAAGAGTCGATGTGTATTGCGTACATACTTGGGCCACTCGTAAAATGCTCCTCCGTTGCTGGCCTGGTGTCAACGGAATCGGCCACAGACACCAAAATCGGCGTGGGAAGACAAGTTAACCATTTACTTTCCCCTACTGTAGGTACGATAGTTATTTTTTGTTTTAAACTTCATTTTGTACGGGGTTTTTAATTAAAAAATAATTGAAGGAATAGTTAAGAACACTGCCCCATTTCTTCCTGGCGTGCTCAGGAAAATAAACGCAGACGCTCCCGCAGCGTCGGCAAAAAGCCAGAAGTTTGTTAAGATTCCTGACCTATATTCAATAAATTGGAACTTTTTACAAATAAGAACATAACTTCAAGTTCCATTGCAACCTCTCTAGGCCCAGCTCACGTTAGCGAGACTCGAGCCTCATTTAATCCGACTACGGCCAAAAAGGAAGGCTATTGATTTTTGCAGTTTCTGTAGAGTCACGTTCTGACTGTATTTTAACAGTGCCAAGCCAATATATTTATGAGATCCTCATGTATACACACAGGAATATCAATTTTTTTCTCATAGAAAAATGAAAGTCAAAAGTTAGGCTTCAATCGCTGGTACTTTCACAGTAAACTCTACATAGTAAGTACATACACTTCCTTAAGTATTATCACTCATTTATTTTACACCTGAGTGCACCGGAGCCGGGTGCATGAGCTAGTAGACTAACAACTAACTAGGTAATAAAAATCCATACAACACGTAGATAGGAAACTGTAATTATTAACTTAAACAATACAAACAATAATTACAATGTAAATAAACAATTCGTAATAACATTAGATTATACATAAATAATTAAGAAATATGTTCTTAATTAATCTCAAGTATATTGGACATAAACAACTGAAATAAAAACGTAAGTTGCGGTAGATTAAGACAATAACTCACAGTTAAAGTAATTTATATGCAGTAGCTCATTAGTTATTGCTTTAACTCAACAGTACTGTAGTACATAGTAGTATAGTGTAAATCTATACTTATATTATAAAGCAGAAGAGATTGTTTGTTTGTTTAAACGCGCTAATCTCAGAAACTACTAGTCCGATTTGAAAAATATTTTTTTCGTTGGATAGTCCATTTATTGAGGAAGGTTTTATTTAAGCTATATAACATTACGCTGCGACTAATAGAAGCGAAGCGTCAGTGAGAAATGTTGCAAAAACGGGGAAAATTATATACATTTGAGGACTTTTGTTGCGTGCGCTGAATAAACAGTTTAAGTTACTCAAAAAATATGTATGAAAGAATTATTCCTTTTTTAATAATCATCAACATCAACAAAAACCAACGTGAGCAATCAAAAGTTAATCGATAAAAATTTAAATAGTGTTTCCGACAATCACGCGAACGAAGTCGCGGGCACAGCTAGTCAAACATATAAGTGGGGCTACCGTCAAACAAAAGTGTTTTTTTTCGTTTTATTTGGAAATTTGGAAACCTTTGAGCAAGACCAAATCATATTTGGTTGGTTTTTTAGAGTTAAGGAGACATCGCTACATTCCCGGAGTTTCTAGAATAATTTATTAGCCCTAGATTATCTTCGTGACCTTGTTGTATACATACCCTGCGCAGCTATCCTTGAGAATTAATTTGTAATGTAAGAATGAACGACTCGAATAACAACATAGTAGGCAACAAGGGACAATTTTAGTAACATTCGTGCAATAGCAATTATTAAGAATTCGTAGTACAATCTTATGCAGGGTAGTTTTTCAATTACGTGCCAAACTTTCACAAGAAGCTTAGATTAGTATTACAATTTTGATTAAGACAATTGAAATGAAAACATTTTTTTACCCGACTCCGGCGAAGCCAAAAGGAAGGGTAATGATTTTGGCAGTCTATGTATGTATGTATGTATGTATATGTATGTATGTATGTATGTATGTATGTATGTATGTATGTATGTATGTATGTATGTATGTATGTATGTATGTATGTATGTATGTATGTATGTATGTATGTATGTATGTATGTATGTATGTATGTATGTATGTATGTATGTATGGCTAAACTACTTGTCCCATTTTAATAAACGATATCAATCGATTGGTAATAATGCCGCGAGTAAACTAGGCTATATCATTTTTCAAAAAAAATTTGAATAAAGATAATTGTCTCGTATTTGGTATCAAAAGATAGGTCTTGGCAAGCACATCACGAATATGTTTAAATATTTTATAAATTTTTACATTTTATTCTTAAATTCAAAATAAACGTTTAAAATGAGGTCATACAAGTAGTATTTAAATAGGAGTTGGTTAGTTACTTATCAACTATCTAATGGTTAATTTAATAAAAATATAACAATTGTTATATTTTATATGGAAACAGAAAATAATAAAAAAAAAAAGATTAAAAAACTAAAACGCGACTTCGCAAAAAATGGGTCTAAAAAGGTTTGAAACAAGAAACTAATTCAATTTGTAATCCAGAAATGCATAGGTACAAAAAAGGTCAAGTTAGAGCCGTCATATCCCAAAGTTATAGTGACTGCTCTTTTTACATTATAAATTAAGTTTTAAATACTTTTTTGGTTAATACTTGCTGATATTATCGAGAAAACATTGATTTTTTAGATACGAAGTTGAGAAGGTACAGCGACGGAATGTAAAAAGTCGACCCTGCGTCCGATAGCTCGCCAGATAAATCAGTCTTCATTCCCCCTGGGTTATGTGAAGAAAAGAGACTTAATTATTAGGTAAAGAGTTATAAAAGCTCCCCTCATTGATTTCGGTGTCGGTAGCCGATTTCATTGAAACCAGGCCAGCCACGCAGGAGTTATTTTATAGTGCCCAAGTGTGTGCGCAATATACACAAGCACTCTCTCTTCCTTTTACTCTCATAACCCAGTGGCACGGTAAACCGACACGACTGGCGAGAGAACAGGCGCAGGACCGACTTTTTACATGTCCATCCGACGCATGGTTCATCTTATCAGACAATCAGGTGATCAGCCTGCATTGTCCTAATCTAAAAAATCAATGTTGTCTCGATAATATCAGCTAGTATTAACCTAAAGTATTTAAAACTTAATTTATAGTGTAATAAAAAAAAAGATTAAAAAACTATAACCCGACTTCGCAAAAAATGGGTATAAAAAGTCTGAAACAAGAAAATAATTCAATTTGAAATCCAGAAATGCATAGGTACAAAAATGGTCAAGGTAGAGTCGTGGTCGTACCCGCTATTGGCATCGAGACATAAAATTTCTTTTTACCGTATCTCGGTGTGAACTAATGCTTAGATTTTATTAGCGGGTACGACCACGGCTCTACCTTGACCATTTTTGTACCTATGCATTTCTGGATTTCAAATTGAATTATTTTCTTGTTTCAGACTTTTTATACCCATTTTTTGCGAAGTCGGGTTATAGTTTTTTAATCTTTTTTTTTATTTAATATTTTTCTGTTTCCACATCAAATATAATAATATTAATATTAATTATATTTTTATTTACTTGTCCATTACATAGAAAGTGTCAACTCCTAGATACTACTTGTACGTCCGCATTTTAAACCTTCATTTTGAATTTAACAATAAAATATAATAATAAATAAAAAATATAAATACATATTCAAAATATGCTTTCAAAGACCTATCTTTTAATATCAAACACGAGACAAATATCTTAATTTAATTTTTTTTGGAGATAGTTTTTGAAGTATAATTTTCAAAGTCCAAAATTTTTCAAAAAATTATATAGCCTATGTTACTCGCGGCATTAATACAAATCGATTGACACCTCATTCATCAAAATCGGATCAGTAGTTTAGCCGCTACGAGGGAACATACATACATACATACATACATACATACATACATAGACTGCCAAAATCATTACCCTTCCT
This sequence comes from Celastrina argiolus, assembly GCA_905187575.2. Taxonomy (NCBI): domain Eukaryota; kingdom Metazoa; phylum Arthropoda; class Insecta; order Lepidoptera; family Lycaenidae; genus Celastrina; species Celastrina argiolus. The sequence goes on from LR994589.1 coordinate 13,789,064, forward strand.
TTTGGCTTCGCCGAAGTCGGGTAAAAAGAGCAGTCACTATAACTGTTTGGAACAACGTTCTGCATTCAATTCTTAAATTTTATAATTTTTGCCCTAGTACGTAATGAACGTCTTACGCGTGCTATTGACCTCTCAGCGTAATCAGCTGATCGCTGTGTTGTGCACGTTGTACATTGCCTATTGAAATTTTTTAAAATTTTTAAAACAGTGGATTAAAAGCAAATGACTAGTACCAATGGTTATATCTCTTGCCTGGTTAACACCCGACGAAGTTATAGTGACTGCTCTTTTTACATCCTGTATATACGTTAGATGAATACATGCTAAACTTAATACTTAACTGAACATCAGTTTAATATAAAAATATATGTCAAAATAAATTCTAAACTTATTAAGTTTTTACTTCACTAAAAAGTTGTAGTTTTATATAGATACGACGGTTGTGAATGCAAAACGACGATTTACAAAACACAGACATTCAGGAGATTATACTGAATTGACATAACCAGATATAAAAAACATAATTAATTTCCTTGTTCCAATGTAGCTATCGAACCTTCGAAGTCAAGCTTTAAACTCGACAGAACCTTATATTACACAGCAGCAGTCAGCACAGATGCTTTCAAGTATTCTGCTGAGGCTTGAAGAAGGGAATATTAAGTAGGACTCGCAGCGCCCGGAAGATGGTAAATGGACACAGCCCTACCCACGAAAACTCGCCGGTACTCCTACTTCACCGCCGTTGTCGGAGCCACAGTAGCACAACACGCGAAACACACACAGTAGCAGTCCTACGAGGACATAACTTATGTCATTAACAAGGCTTTGTGAAGTAATCCTAATAACTTGACATAAACTTTTAAACCTCCCATATCTGTTTGGGAATTAAACGCATCGAAGATAATCCTTGAAATTATGAAGTTGGAACCATATTAGTTTCTAATCCAGACTAAAGTGACGTAAGTAATGTCTCTATAGAATATCGTAAAATATGCTCCAGTATTTATCGATATTATATTATTTGAGTTTATGAGCAAAAGGTATTAAGTAATAAATATTTTATAGTCTACTTAATATTGCTTTTAAGAGCATTATATCAGGGGACCTAGCACAATCGATTGATTGTGTATTCACGTATAAATCTTTAAACTTGCAATAGGCAATGTTTGGTCTGATTAATTATTGGTTCATGTGATGGTGTTACGAATACGTTTGTATATAGTTCGTGTTAAGCCAGTAGTCAGCCAATCTGAAATTATTTGTAAAGTTGTAAACAGGTCAGGTACTGAACACTTAAAATTTGTAATAATACATTAAATCTAATTATTATTATTTGTTTTACGATCAAGTGGAAACACATTTACAACAACCGGTCAGCCAATTAAAAAACAAAATTAACGCTAAGCACTGTATTGCCAACAAATTAACCTCTTTACAAATTATCTTTCTGTCAAAAAGATCATTTTACACTAAAAGTAATTTAATTTAAAGCAGTACGTATCACAAAGTAACTCAACTAAAAGCCGAAAGATAAATGACAAAGTAATTATCATATTTCCATATTACCGTTGGCCGGTGGAGCGTATTTAAAGGGTTTAATCTTGGTTTAATTCATGGTTAACGCACACCGATCCAGTTTTATGTATCGCGGACTTAATTAGGTTTTGCGTCATTCAAAACCTTTAACGGTATCAAGATCGAAATCTACTTTGCATCTTTGTGCAACAAGTATGCGGACCACTGCAGTGCGAAAATATGAAAAGATATATTTTTATTATTTGCTTTGTGAGTACTCAGACTTATACGCTATACCCTCAGATATGTAGCGCTAGTTCGGTTAGAGTCGGCTCAAATCAATTTTGTGTTATTAACCTCGTCCTGATAAAGTTTTCACTTCTGTCGTGTGGACCTAAGCACTCACATTTTTTTAATAATTTTAGTAGTCTAAGCTGTATTACGGCATTACAATGGCCTTCTCTAATGTCACCTACTTATATCAATCTTGCCCCATCGGTGCCCAGCGAAAGCTATCGAATGCTGTAAAATGTAAAGTTGTTACTATGTCTGATCATTTATCATTTTAAGGGCTGATTTTTCAATCGTCAGATAACGCTTATCTGTCGAATAAACAAGTGACTTTGACATTTGTTTCAAACAAAATCTGCCCAAGTCACATATTTATTCCTTAGGTAAAAGTTATCTGACTGTTGAAAAATCGGCCCTAAGTTTAATTTCTGCCTAATAAAATGTTTTTGGATAGTGATTAATATTATTCTTATTTATTTTATATACCTACATCATTCACAAAACCAAAATCCAAGTATTCACATTATCCAATTAAAAAAACAATATTGACATTGCACAAATTATTCATTGGAAACTTAACGTGGGCAAACTAACTATAAAGTAATAAAAATATACGTAGGTATATTTTACATACATAATATTTTTTTTATTTAAATGTTATTTTTTTCTCTTTCGTTGATCTCATGATTAAAGTTAAATTTATAAATAGGCACTTCATCATGCGTACTAATATATTATAGTACCAATAACTAACATGCTCACATTGCAATAAAAGTAAGTGAATTTGACTTTTTCCACCATGCTTTTTAACTTGTATACACTATACTTTTTATTTGACACCGAACTCCTAACCTACATACAACAAAATTAAATATAGCTATAGCTTAGCGTTCAATACACACAAGCACGATCAATATCAATATCGCGAAATCTGCATCTCAGATTCTCGGGACAAGTTCAAACCACTAACGGCTACTAATTGACAGTGTGAAGTCGATACGATTTATTTTTCAACTCCTGTCAACATACAATCTGGAGCAGTTTCATTTTACGGAAACGTTTAATTTCGAATTAAAACAATTTATGCGGTCGATGGAACATATTCGGGTAATTAGGCAGGCAGTCGCCCTACAGGCAGTTTGCACATGACACCGCGGCGGCAGCACCGTCAACGCCGTGACAGGATTGCATTAATCTTCCAAGAATTTATATGGAATCTGACACATGGCGCCGGGGCGGTGAGCAGTGCCGCGTTGGTCGTTTACACATGGCGAGGAAAGAGGCGGTGTCGCTGGCTCTGCGGTGAAACGCCGCAGCTCCTGCAGCACCGTGAAAACCCGTCGTGTGAAAACTCCCTGAGGGTATACGAAAATGCCTCGGTAATAAGAACGGAATAAAAATAATGACAGACTTTTCTGGAGCGTGGTGGCATTTAGTGGAGATCAAAAGCAAGTGAAACAATAAAATGCAATTCAGACTATTCGCCCAAATCTATATCTTCTTCTATCCTCTCTTCTTATACAGTGTGACTAGTGAGACATGAGACTGGTGATATTTGGCTATTATATAAGAAAAAAAAATAATATAAAAAAATTATATTAATTAATCACTGAGTAAATTTATCTTAAACTTGAATAACCCGTCGGGTAAAATGGACACCGCGCGTAGGAACGCGCCCGTACTACCTACGTTGATGTCGCACGCCGCCGCCGGGGTGCCGCACCGGCTTCATAGGTATGCCTACTTTCCTAGCCGCGTAATTTTCATAGTATCCATGATTCATTTATTTAAAGGAAAAATTGGCAAAAAATTAAGTACCTAATTTTATTCCATATTTATAATGAGGATCGAGTACCGAGTACTCTCCGTAAGTATTGCACATATTGTCTCACCAGTCAGGCTGTATATGTTATCGGCCAAACCTGATTTAAGGACAAACTAGTTTTGCCTAGGCTTAACTAGTTCTTCCTATACGCGATAGAATTAACCAGTATAGCCTAGTCCAAACTAATTTGTCCTAAGCCCGATAGGATAGACCAGTTCAGACAAGGCCAAACTAGTTTATCCTGATATAGATACGTGTTTTAAGAAATATAAGCATTCTGATACAGTAGGGCGAGCACGAACAACTTGCGAAAAAGTATTCGTATAGTTAACGTTAGCAATTTGTATGAAAATATAACAGCGCCTCTGCTGGACGTAAAAGGAACTAAATTCGGGAGCACGAACACAAATTATTACTTTCGTAACGTAATCGTATCGTAACCTTGAACGTAACTTACACGATACTATAGCGTTTGTAGGAAGATTGGCAGCACGAACATGTTTTTGACGTACGGTATCGTTCACGTATCGTCACAAGTATCGTGAACTTACGAATATTTATTCACGTGGAATTTTGCCGTGACAAAACTTTCGTTACAGTTTTCAACAGTGATTTTCAGTGTTTTATGTGTTTTTAAGAACCCATTTTTACATAATAATGCAAGGACAAAGTAGAAATAATTATAGTACATTGTATTATTACCTTGCTGCAAGATTACTTGAAAGCAGCGGCGGAATGGAATGTAGAGAGACTACGTAAGTTTAAAACATTTTTTATTGAAAAATAAGCTTAAAATTATGTGACTAAAAAAATAACACAAATCTAATGAAATATTTTTTTATTGTCAGCCAATAAAATAAATTGATAATGTCAGATTTAATTTACTTCTAGTGAAATAAGTCGCAGGGCTAAGCAAAGAGGAATTAGCAATTTGTTAGACGTCACTGAAACAGAATTTAGAAAAAGATATCGTCTTAGCAAGGCAGCTTTTAAATTTCTGTGTGACAACCTTCGACACAATACAGCTTTAAAATCAAGCAAAAGAATTAACTTGGAACTCAAGGTGAGGAACCGACTACATAATTATATTATGTAATGATAATGACAAAAACTTATCAACTCATTAGAAATACTTCATTAATACAGATACGAAACATTATAAGCATTTACTAACTTATTTATTAATTTTTTTTATACACAGGGGAATAAAATTCTTATAAAGTGTACCCATGTAGTACCTAACTAGTAGGTATCTATTGTTTTACAGGTTCAATCAATCAATCAATCAATCAATCAATCAATTATTTATTTGCTTTAAAAGTGGTACAAAAGATGTTCAATACATAGATTACATTAAGAGCTAGCACTTTTAGCTAAACATTAGCATGCAAAATATTCTTATTTTAACTTTAAGAAGTCTAATTTTAATAACATGAATTATAATAGCATAACATTTCATCGCTTAGTTAAATAACAATAATTACTTATTCTAATGGAATCAATTACATAGTGATTAAAGTTAATATAATTTTAAAACAGATAACAGTACCTTCTCATATTATTTAATATTATTGATTATTTTGATTTAGATTATATAATTCATTTATCGAGTAGAAATTTTTAATTTTTAACCATTTAATTATTTCATTTTTAAATTTATTATACGGTAGTGATTTTATATGAGATGGAATAGCATTATATACTTTTATGCACATGCCATAGTATTGTCCCTGGTACAATGCATTTTTCGGGATGACGTCAAGCACTAGCCTATCAGGGTTTCTCTTATTCCTAGGGTATATGTCACGTGCCTTTTTAAACATGTAGTAATTTAATTTTACATAATTTGCCAATTCGTAGATATACATGCTCGGCAAAGTCATTATATTTAGTTTTTGGAAAAGTGGTTTACAGGACTCATGCGGCGGTTTACCACAAATTGCTCTTATACATTTCTTCTGTGCAATGAATACTTTGTTTATATCTGTGGAATTACCCCATAACAAGAGCCCATACTTAAGCACTGAAGCCACATATCCATGATAGGCCGAAAGGACTGTTTGCATCGATGAAACTTGTTTAAGTTTTCCTAGTGCAAACACAAATCTGTTTATTTTTCTACAGACAAATTCTAAGTGGGTCTTCCAGTTCAAGTTCTCATCAATGTACAATCCAAGGAACTTCGTGTGTGTCACTTTTCCGATACTCTCATTTTCGTACGTAATTTTATCACAGGTGCCGGGTTTTGTCCTATAATTTTTAAATTCAATAAAGCTAGTCTTAGCCAAATTTAGTTTTAAGTTATTATTAGTCATCCAGATAGTTACCTTTTTTATTAAATTATGTATTTCAATGTCAGTATTAAGATTTTTATAATTTTTTATAAGTATGGATATGTCATCTGCAAAAAGGGTGCAATTATAATTTGTAATATCTGGAAAATCGTTAATATAGAATAGGAATAGGAGTGGACCCAAAACACTGCCTTGGGGCACTCCTACCCTATTGACTCTACATTTAGATTTCATGGCTTTTAAAATACTTTGTTTGGTAATAGTCAAAACTTCCGTATATTGTTCTCTATTCGATAAATAAGATTCTATCCAGTTCAAAGCAGGACCTCTGATACCTAGATTGCCTAATTTCCTCAATAGTACGTTGTGGGATACATAGTCAAAAGCCCTTGACATATCAAAAAAAACGCATGTTGTTGACTTTACATTATTTAAATGTTTTACAATATTCCCTACTAATGTAGATGCTGCTGCGGTCGTACTTTTATTACTTTGGAATCCGAACTGTTGTTGTTTAATTATGTTATGTTTATCTATGAATTTTACAAGTCGTTTATACATTACTTTTTCGAAAATTTTTGACAAAACGGGTATAATGGTTATAGGTCGATAATTTTGTAATACCGATTTATCCCCTTTCTTATATAATGGTTTTACAACCGATATTTTGAGACGTTCTGGAAATGTTCCTGTTTCCAGAGAAAGATTTATCAGATGAGTAATTATAGGTATTAATTCATTTTTGCAATACTTTATAACCTTAGTAGATACACCGTCATATCCTTCGGATTTAGTATCATTAAGTGAGCCAATTATACAATTAATTTCGGAGTAACTACATGGAGTCAGAAAGATGGTATGTTTAATAAAGGTGTTGTTAGTATTAGGTAGGTTAGTCTTAATTGGTTTATTTGTTAAGTTTATTAAATAATTATTAAATTCATTAGCAATGTCAGTAGGATTACGGATAATGTCATTATTTTCATTTATGATTTGTTTAATAAGGTCAAAGTTATTTATTTTATCGTTAATTTGATTATTAATGATTCTCCACGCTGCTTTACATTTGTTTTTCGCGGTTGCTAGTAAATCATTGTTAAATATTTTTTGTGAGATGTCGAGGCTTTTTCGTAGTATTTTTGAAAATGTTTGGTATTTAGATTTATTTTTGTAAGTTTTATTTTTATAATAAGTATATCTAAGTTTTCTTTTCGTTTTACAGCTAGTTTTTATACCATTTGTTATCCAGATAGGTTTTTTATACTTCATCGTCTTATTAATTTTTTTATAAGGGAAACATAATTTATAAAAAATAATAAATTCGTCATAAAAATAATCTAAAGCTTTGTGTACATTATCATTAGTATTGAACGCGTCACTGAATGATAAGCAGCTAAGGCAGTAGCGGAATTTGTTCATATTTTCTTGACAATAATCTTTTATGTAAACATAGTATTTATCTGGTACATTTTGTCTATGGAGGTATGGAATATTAAGCATTTGAGCCATGTTATGATCAGAAAGTTGCAGTTCATGCAAGGACCCTGAAGCATTTTTTATATTGCTTATTATGTAGTCTATACAAGACCGCTGTCTAGTGGGTTCTGTTATATGAGATGTAAGATTGTAATTATATAAAATAGATTTTAATTTGTTTGACGGGATAGAGATTTTTAAAGTATCTATATTTAAGTCACCAGCTATAATTAATTTCTTTTTCCGATACTTAGAAAGATTAAATAGCATTGTGTCTAATTTGTCTAAAAATATATTCACGTCAGAATTAGGAATTCTATATATACAAATAACTATTGAGTTGCAGGCTGGAACTTCAATTCCGCAGCATTCGAATAATTTATCTGTCCCAAATCTATTTTTTATATGAGTAAATTCTTTGAATAGCATGCCATTTTTTATAATTATACATACGCCACCTCTACTTTTATTATTCAATCTACAGTAGCTAGATGCAATGCGATACCCATGAAGTTTAACATTTTGCACGGTAATTAAGTTTAAAAATGTTTCTGTAAAGCAGAGTATGTCGGGTTGTTGGTTAATGTCATGTAATTCTGAAATTGCGACATTAATGAGATCTTGTTTTGAAAGAAGCCCTGCTATATTTTGATGTAATAATCGTATTGATTGTACTTCTTTTTTAATAAGGTTATTAGAAGTTGTTACTTTATTACTTAAACTATTTTCAAACGTTGTATTAGCACATGTATTATTTATTGTAGTTTTGGTGACGAAAAAACCGATTCTTTGTGCGCTTTCTTTTTTTGCTACTGGTTCCTACCAAACAGTTGTAGGTATGGGGAAACATTTAGGCCAAACCACCGTCAGCAAGTATGTGCAAGAAGTCACTGATGCATTACTCACAACCACCGTAATCAACACTTTTATTAAATTCCCTGAATCAAGGGTTCAAAGAGATGCAACAAAAAATCAGTAAGTTTCATTACCACCACTGTGTTAAATGTGTGTTTTGTGCGCTACTCTCTAGTTTCTATTTTATGCAATTTCAGAATTATATAAAATACCCAATTTTAAAAAATAATTATATTTTAAAGTTACTATTATGTATAATATCCTATCTATGTTTATTTACAGGTTTTATACTAAATACGGCATTCCTGGGGTCATAGGATGTATTGATGGAAGCCATTTCCATATATTTACACCTCCCAAAGAAAGGGAGCATTTATTTTACTGCAGAAAACATTTTTATTCTTTAAATGTACAAGTAGTAAGTATTAGTTAATCTTTTACATGACAATGACCGTAATAAGTAGATGTGTAAAGGCAACTTTAAAAGTTTGTTGTTAATTTACAATATTTTTTCAGATATGTGATAGTGACTGTCGAATTTTAAATATCAATGCAAAATATGGAGGAGCTACACATGATGCGTTTATTTGGGAGAATAGTTTAGCAAACAGCTACATGCAAGAACTACATGAAAATAATGAGAGAGTCTGGTTATTAGGTAAAATATTATAAATTGATGTAGGTACATGACAAAATAGCACTTGAAATTGTTTGCAAAATCGTCTCCAAATGCAAACAGAAGTACTAGTCTAAATTATAAAAAGAAAATTATTTAAGCTATGAGGCATATGTAACACGAAAAATGAGTATTTGTTGAAGTATTTTATGAGTTTCTGCTGGTATGCTTATTATTATTAGTGAAGAGAAAGAGCAAAAACTGATAATGCGTATATTGTTCGGTAGTTGTTTTTCTAAATTACATTGGTTTTTAATAATTTTATAATAATGCCTACAAAATGGAGGGAAAATTCTATGCGTATGCGTTTAAAATCATCGGCGGCCAATCACAGCATACCTTGTTTCCGCGCTATTCTCAGCGGCCAATCACAGCATACCTTGTTTCCGCGCTATCCTCAGCGGCCAATCACAGCATACCTTGTTTCCGCGCTATCCTCAGCGGCCAATTACAGCACTTTGTTTCGCGCCGTTTATAATATGTTTTTTTTTTTATGGTTCAGGCGGTAGCAGTATTACTGCGCGAAAGTGACATATTATGGCGAATTCATTTTTTATTATTACTATTTTATTCCTCATAAACCGTCGTTTATTTACAGGTGATTCCGGTTATCCTCAGCGGCCCTGGCTAATGACACCTATATATGATGCTGTTGAAGGAAGTCCAGAAGCAAAATATAATTCCGTGCATGGAAAAGCCAGGGTCATGGTGGAAAACACTTTTGGGAGATTGAAAAATCGTTGGCGGTGTTTGTGCAAAGACCGCACACTACACTACGCGCCAGAGAAATGTGCAAAGATAATAATGGCTTGTAGTGTGCTGCACAACTTAGCCATTAATTTCAATGTGCCTGACCCGGAACCGGATACCATTCTAAATGACCAACTGACATTTTCTAGGCATGAATTTCAAGAAAATGATGTTGGTGATGATTTAGTGCGAGGAAGAGTCTTAAGAAGCATGCTTGTGGAGAGAATTAACAGACTCCATACAGCATTATCATAGCTTTTTAATATATAATTATTTAAACGGTAATAAAACAAATATTGTTTAGATAATTATAATAAGTAAGCTATATGTGCAGCTGGGATTTAATAAAAAACATTTTAAGTTAAAATATTAGTTTTATTAAAAGTAAAAAATCCTATTAAAATAACAGATTACTTGTAGTTGACAAGGTGTCACATTCATTATTCGCGTCCAAAATACTTTAAAATAACATTCATAGCTTCTTTCAAAAATTCCAACCACTGAGCTTGTAAAAATAGCTCCCGATCCTTCTGTCTTACCCTTTCACGAATTTCGTACTCACGCAGCCGTAACCGTTCCGTCTCCAACCTTTCATAAGCCAAGTCACGCTCTCTGGCATACTCCCTAGCAGTTCTGTCACACTCTACAAATAACTTGGCAATATCGTTAGTACTTTTCTTTTTTTTCGGTGCTGGTGGCGCCCAGTGCTCCTCGGGATCTATGGTGGCAGGTGTAGGTGGAGGAACTGGGGTACTATCCGGAGGCTCCACAGTTGGTTGACTGCTTGTCCCCGGAAAGTTCCATTGTTCCTCTTCTGTAACATAAAAGTACCATCATCAACATCATTAGCCTTTATTCATTTACTGCTGAACATAGGCATCCCTCAATGAACGCCAAGATACCATAGAGAAGATACCATAACCATTTTATTAAGTATTTTGAAAGTTATGAATTTTCATTTGCTATGTTATATTTTGAAACTTACAATAATATATAAAATAATATTAAAAGCTGGAATCGAGACAATGGTATTGCAAACATATTGGAATTAGGTATGTATTACTTAGTAAAAATTATACTATAATTTGATTAATCCCAATAGTTTTGTAATGTTTTAATTGCTAATTAATTTGTTATAAATGCTTATTTATTTTACCTGTGAGTTCTGGAAGTCTTATGTTCGTTAATATGTTACTATTTACAGGTGACATTGGTCTCTCTTCAATCTGAAACATATTTTTTATAACATTACTGTAATTATTCTGAATTTTGTTATTGGATATTAAATAGAACTGGGCATTAAAAATAGTCTTTGCATTTTAAGAAATAAATGATTGAGTATTCACTAATTGTGAATGTAAATATATTCAGTATCATTGAATGCTTGACACCATTAAATGGTGAAAAAATTTAAATTAAATCAAATAATGTTCTTATGTATTTCTTGTGTTATATCTCAATGGGTATACAAAATAACTTTAAACTATGGTTTAACATTTAAATATGAAAAAAAAATAAAGAAAAAAATAGCATGCAAAACCTGTGTTTGGAAGCCAGCTTCTACAACCGCCATGCCAATAGCTGCCTGCACTCCAATTATATGGAGGACCCTATTTTCAAGGTCCGTCAAAGATAGCTGAAGTGCAGGCCCACCACCAGTACCACTAGCAGCTCTATTAATTTTCGCCCACTTCCTCTTGGTATTATTTTTTAAATCGCTCCATACCTTCACCAAAAGCAAGCAGGAATGAAAAAACAACAACAAAAACAGAATTATCATGGAATGCCCAAAGCAGAACAAAAAAGTGGCGATAAATTAAGTGAACACTTGAGAAATTCGACACTTGTAAAAGCATACCTTGCGCCATTTCTCCTCCGATCGAGAATCTCCTGTTCCCTCGCTATTTAATTTTTCTGATAGTTCTTTCCATTTCACTTGGATGAAATGGCGACCTCGAGGACCACCAGAGGGTTTAGATAAATCTCCATGTCTAAAAAAGATCACACTCATAAGTAAAGATATTCCAATGAATTAATTACAAATATATAAAAACATTATATCGTCGTATTACTTCAAAAACCGCTAATGTGCAAAAATCCCATTTTGAGAAAACTTGATTTGAATGTTTATGAATATTTTTTTGTATAAAGTCGCAGACTTGTGTGTACTTATTTTATAGCATACAAAGCTTCAATAATTGTTGTTTATGACTATTTTATTAAACATACAAAATGTTTTATAAATCATCGATAATAATGTGATCAAAAATATGATATCGCGTAATTCATGTCACTTAACTGGTTTTTGCAGTAAAATTGCATTCTCGTATATATCATTAAGTAAAGTATCTACTGCTGTATTTTTACGTTATTTAGATTTATTTTATATACAAATTAACTGAAACCTCAAAATATATAAAAAGAAATCTTAAGTTTTTTAGATATGACGCTCCTTTTGGAAACATAATCGGTTTTATCTGTACGAAATACAAAAGAAACCTGATAAATGTAGCTTAATTTTTTTTTGTTCTTTATAAGTTATAATTTTGTAAAGTATATACACGGCATTGATTTTGTGAATTATTTTTTTTATAGAAACAAATGTTAATTATTAAAATTAGTACGTTTATTATCAGAAACATTTTATATCATGTTATCAAACATACCAAAACCAGTTTAGATAGAGATAAAAAATGACATTATGGATAGTCATTTCTTCTGACTATTCCTCTTCATCACTAGGTTCCGATTCGGATAGTGCTGCATCTGGAACTCGATCAATAATATCATTTTCTGCCCTCAGAGAGTAAAACCATGCGTGATATTCTTCAGGAATTATCCCTTTTTCACGCATAATGATCAAATCCTTTTTTTTGCTGTTGAAATTGGCATTGGTTTGTTATTAAGCTTTTCTAAATTAGGGAAACTAAACCCATTCTCAGGGGTTGGAGGGGGTTCCACAGAATTAGAGTTCGAAATGCCGCGTCTCTTAAAGGTTCTTGTACTATATCTACCAGTACATTGCGGGGTGACCTTACGGGATGTTTGAATATCTTTAACATCGAAGTTTAAATAGTGTTCTGAAACATCGTAATTAAAAAATACTTAAAGTTAATTATTGTTTAATTACGATGAATTAATAATAATTTAAGAGTTGTCAACGCTTATCGAGAGGGCAGGCTACCCGAAGCAATGGTCAAGCAGGGAGACCTCGAACTGTGGACGATAATGTAGTGTTAGAAGAAGTACGAGTGGAGCCAGGGACCTCTCTGCGAATAGTAGAGTTAAGATTGTCATACACAGTCAAGTCAAGAAGCAAATCAGAGTCCAAAAAAATCCAAGTCAACGTAGTATAAGAAAAAAGAATTCGGAAGCACGGGAAACACAGGTATCGCTTGGAACGCTGGGTAACGAACTGATTTGCGCTCGAGCGCTAGTGCGATTTGTGTGGAGTGCACATCCATCCCTTTTTTACGGAAACGATATAGTGAGACAGTTACAAAGCCTGTGATAAGGGCAAGCCACGATGCACGAGCGATAGCGCAAGTAATGTCTAATTTCTTACTTCGGCGGTACTTAACGGTGGCGGTTTGCGGCATCAGTAAAGTGACAAAATGCTTCATGTTCTTATAGTAAGATAAAGTATTATACCATTTCTAAATTTGCATAAAATCCTCAATTTAGTAGCTTTATTTGTTTTTTTCATTTCTACTAAAATTTTTTCACCACAGGTACTTAAAGTTCAAACTTCTGTTTTTTCTGACAACTGAAATCAAGATTAATGAAGTTTTTTTTCACAAATTCACTTATTTACTAACCAAATAACACTAAGGACTACTAGAATAACTATTCCTGATTTTAATACCGTCAAAAACTATTATTAAGATGGTGCCAATCCGGTGCAGTAAGAAAAAAAGTTAAAGAAAAGGGAAAATTCTCGATTTTTATTATTTCGGCAATAACTCGAAAACCGTGCAACTTTTACTGGGGTCATATTAGGCTGTTTAGGTTCCTCTTGAGTTGGCCTACCTCTGGTGTCACTGTGGCGTGGTAAATTTTGGACCAAATGATATAATAGTAAATTGTATCATTTAGCATTCCATGTCACAATTAGTTACGACTAATATTGTTACGACAGTAAAAAAAAATATAAAAAAGCGCAAATAATCTTAATTTATTTTGATTACAAAGTAATTATATAGTAAAAGTGAGCTATTTTTGATTAACTTCCATTCCCAGGAATTTAAATAAACCACCTGTCTGAGATAATTTCAATCTTAAATCTCAAAGCCGTTGCAGGTTCAAAAAAAATTTAATATAAATAAGCTACGCCATGCATGATTTTATAGCGACACCGCTCCTAGGCACTTATAACAATAAAATGTGTAATTTTATTCTTCTTTAAAAACATGCACGATTTGTGTGTAGGTACCGATGTATGGGCCAGCGACAATCAAACGTTTGGAATCGTTACTTGCCGCCGCCGCACGGCGCCAGAACCCAATCGGCTCGACAGAAACACACTCGATCACATATGATATAATACCAGTTACGTAGTTTAACAATAACACTAGCATTCAACATTGAGCGATTGATATACTTATAAAAACGAAAAATATCTTTACTGTAAACCAAACAATTTGCAAAAAATAACCTAAAAATAAAAACACTTTGATATAGGTACTTATGGTTCATATCCTGGTTTCCTGTTACCATTCTAACAAGTCGTCTGCTTCTTACACTTATTTTGTTTAATTATTCCAAATATCTAACATAAATGAAAAATAAATTCTAATTTATCAAAAATAAACTCCTTCACATCAAACGCAAATCGAGGCGCGTTAGTCGCGACAGAATGAAGTTAGGCACAGAATGACCAGCGTGAAGCTCGAACGCGCACTTAGACGGTTTTAGCTGTATAAAGTTTCTCTTTTATAGAAATAAGTTACAGGTAAAAACAATAAAGTTATTATGTAATTTATTGGATGTACTAATGGTAGTGTGATTAACACGAATACGGTCTGGAAAAAAGTTTTAAAGATGATTGACAGTTTTTATCTGGATAAAAATCAAATAGTTAAGGAACTATGACCTATTGCAAATACCAGGTATTGGGGCATAGGAAGTTATTTTCAGAACAAAATTTGTTATTATTAACTAAAATGTCAATGCAAAAAAATGCTATGTACCAATGAGTGGTTTTTCATGGAGATAAATCATAAATCAAAAAATAATCATCGATATTTCAGTTTTTTCTTGTGTATTGTATGAAAAATTGAGCACTAAGTAACTATACACAAAATCTATCTTTGTAATTGATACTACTAGAGAAAAATGGGTTTTACTAGTTTGTAAAGCATAAAAAACTAATTCTAAAACTGTAATAAAAACAATTTCAAGAAAATGTCACATTAGTGGTTTTTGCAGTAATACGACGATATAAAACCTTAATTTTTTATTAATAGTGACTGTAACATGCTTACCTTTCCATGAACTCCACCATCATTAGGTATTGAACGTGACTTGTTCTCATTTTCAATTTTTAAGAATTATTTAAGATGAAAAAAAACTTTAAAAACTTTTGGTTTGCCGCTGTTCCACAAGTCACAATACGATTTGAATTTTGAAATTCGAATAACAAACATGAATCCACTTGACATAGACATTATGTTCGGAAACCAAAACCACAAAACGATCCAGTCCAGAAATACTTTTCTTTAAATGAGTCTTATCATGAAATACTACATGTTTTGTGAAATATTAATACAATTTATGTAATAAAATAATGTTTTCTATTGTTTTCGATAAAGTTTTAATCAAATATCTTCATAAAATTCGTGATTTTAAATTAACGTCAAATTTCAGAACGTATCATTCGTTCCTATTCATTCGCATAAACCCAACCTTGCTTACGTTAGGATGACGTCACTATCGTATTCGTATCGAGTTTACGTTACGAAGACGATAGTGCTTCGTGCTACGTACTATCGTGACATTGCGTAATCGTATAGTAAACTCGAAACGTTTACGTTACGAATACATTAGAAGTTCGTGCTCGCCCTACAGATATATTGTACATAGTACAATTGTCAAATTGGCAGGCTACATAATTACTTTTCAAATACAGGGTCGATAGTTATTACAGCAATTACACCTGCCTGTCCAGAAAGTCCTCGTATTCATTATCGAAGGGCCAGCAATCAAGATTGTTAACTGTCTAGATATTATTTTCATGGATAATAATATTGGACATGACCTCTGTGTCTCAGTAGTATTTGTGTCGGGTGCTCAAAAATATCAATTTTCTATCTTTTTGCTTAAAGATGGCCCCGTGCAAGTTTCTTACGCCAGTTCTTCTCGGCGGGTTAGGATTGAACCGGTAATAGCTTGTTTTTGTTGACTTTCCGAAAATAGCTTGTTATGTTTCATTTGGAAATAAAAACGTTTTTTTGTTTCTTTCAAACTGAACGCGGGTTCAAATCTCGGTGAAGAAACCAATTTTTTTTCTGGGTTACTAAGTGATGGACGTGTATGATAATTATTAAAGTCTTTAAAGTACCAATGTTGATATTTACTTAACCCTAGATAACTAATCATTCGTCTACACGACTACGCTACTATCCACGATAGTCGAGTACACCTAGTTCCTCGTACCCCCCGCTCAAGAATCTTTTTCTACCTTCCTAAATAGTCAATTTAGTACATCCTGTGAGGAAATTTCAATCATACGATAATTAGAAATTGAATTGCGGTTATATCGTCGTCCAGTCGACGAAAGTTTAGTAATTACGTGGTATGTTTTGCAAAGGTATATACATTACTTTTTTATTATTTTTTTCTATTTAACATGAGAAACACACAATATTTTTATAATAAATATAGTTTATATATATTTTACCAAAAACTTATATAAAAGAACTATAAAGATATACTTTGTGTACTTCAATTAGAAAACCTATGTAGTTTTCTTAGTTTGTTCATAGGAAACTAAGTTATTAGCCATTTTTTTATACATTTTTATATTTTTTATAAACGGATATGAGGAACTGAGCATCAGAGAGAAAAACCGCAGAAACAGAAGATGTGGTCGACAAGCGGTCTGACAATTCGGGAGACTGAGGAAGTTTTGAGGGTTAAAGTTCATCACGACACTAACAGAGCTTTTGCCCTAGTGAATTTTCAGAGTCGGAAAACGTTATTATACAACCAAGCGAGAGTCAATAACATCAAGTTATAGATTCTGAATCAGAAATAATCTAGTTTTATCATAATAACAATGGTGCATTAGTTTATCTCAGTCTCAGTTTATCAGATGTGCCCGAATACATGTACTAACAGACAAACTTAAAGATGGTCTCTATACATTTTTATAATATAATAATATGCTAAATCTGTTTATTATTAATTATAATATTCACAAATAACACAATAAACATGAAAAAAACCAATGTCAGGGCGCGATTTTTTAATGAATGTGGGAGATCAACTGATGGAGCACTGGCTGCGGCAACGCATTCAGACGGTGACTTTGTGGAGTGATATTAAAGTCATAATACAAGAATTTTTTTGGCGATTGTTTCAACATAGAAGTTCCTTTTCCTACTGTTTCAATCGTGCGCAAAATCTGAATGTCATGTCCAACGAAAGCTCGTAGAATGACAAAACATCGCTGCATAAAATCCAAAAGAGTTATTCGAGGCTCCCACAATATTATCATATGTAGTAGCTGTATGATGAATTAAATAATTATTATCACTCTTATTTTTAGTTCATATTAAACCAAACTTAAGTGACATGTAACAATTTCCTGGTTTTATTAAACATTTTTGATAATATTCACGTTTTTTACCGCGTAGTCCGCTCGACGAATGTTTAGTTACTATGTAACTGTAAATATAGTTTAGTTATCTAGGGTTAAATTGGTAGATGTGAACATAATATGCGCAATTAATATTTTTTGTCATTTAGAGGTTACAGAATTGATTTACTGACATCTTAACGAAAATGGGATTGTAAGCTCTAGTTTAAAAATCTTTATATATCTAAATATAACTAGACCGCCCGAATCAACACATGTACCTACTCCTAAGATGATTTTATGCAATAACTATAATGGGTGTAAAACAGTCACTTTTACTTTGGGATATGATGATACTACCTTTTATAATTCTAGAAATGTATTTTTTATTAATTTTTTTACAAAAATAAAAAAAAAAATTGTTTTGCTTTTTCGTAATTCTTGCGACAAAAAAATAAGGAATGGTAAAAAGTGAAAAGAAAAAAATTATTGATTAAAAAAATACATTTTCAAAATGAGGAACGGTTGTACCTATAATCGTATCTCAAAGTTATGGTGACTGTTCTTTTTACACACTGTACCTATAGAAGGTCTTAGTTTCGATATTTTTTCCATCACACTTTTAAGTAATAATAATAGCTCCCCTCACCGATTTCGGTGTCGGTAGCCGATTTCATTGAAACCAGGCCAGCTACGCAGGAGTTATTTTTTAGTGCCCACGTGTGTGCGCAATACACAAAAACACTCTCTCTTCCTTTTACTTTCATAACCAGTGGGACGGTATACCGACACGACTGGCGAGAGAACAGGTGCATGACCGACTTTTTACATGCCCATCCGACGCATGGATCATCTTTCTTGTCAGACAATCAGGTGATCAGAATGCATTGTCGTAACCAAACTTGAAAAGAACATTTTTGTTGTTCCAACGCGGGAATCGAACCCACGACCTCCGGGTCGAGACCGAAGCTCAGAACCACTAGACTTTTAAGTAATATAAGACGATGATAGACAATCCATTAAATGAGTTCGCATACAAGAAAGTAATTCGCGGCTTTCACATGACGCCAGCAACGTATAATTAGTGTTCCCTACTTCTTTCACCGCTGTCTTATCTGTACAATTTATCAGCTATATCTGCCGCACTGTTTGTATGCTAATGGCCGGTACCGTCGGCAAAAACGTACAATATTTTATATAATTAACGCTGAATTTGTTCCATAATTGGAGCATACCGCTCTTTGACCTTAGCGACTGTCAGAAATGAAAGCATTTCCTTTTGCACTTGTTCGGAGAAAAGGATATAATTAATTATGAATTTGCAGATCGCAATACATTACGAATGTCGAAATTAATGATAAGTTATTAGTCTTCCAATTTGTGAAATGAGAAAAAAATATTATTATCAATCACATGGTGCCCGCAACATGTAGCGCCAATTCACTTTGCTTATGTTTACTTTGTCCTGCCTTGTGATATAGTAGTTTGTATTTAAATTCTATTAAAAGCCTATATACTTCGTTCCCAGTGTATATAGCTCCTAATACAGAATTTGGTGTACGGTTTCATTAAGATCAGGTCAGCAAGAGCTATTTTCAAAGTGCCCAAATGTGTGAGCAATACATTAGACCTCTCTCTATCCTCATCACCCAGTGAGATAGATGACCGACGCGTCTTGAACTTGTTTGGTGTTCAAGCCATGCTCTAAACTCCAACCTACAGAGTTTGTTTTGTAGTTTACCCTACAATTAATTAACTCATTTCTATATAGTTTGTTAATTAATTTAAATGATTATTCTATTGGTTTATTATTTGGTACTGGAATATAAGTTATTAACTTTATTGAGGTCACTCCTTTTTAATTAATTGAAATTAAATAAATAAAATCCAAAGCTGAAATATTAACTATCAACGCATACCCCTAGGCTGGAAAATTGAAATTTCCCACAATGTATTCCTCATAATAATATTAGGAAGGCAGTTTTCAAAATTCTATTTATTTCTGCGGAAGCCGTGGGCGCGCCGCGTCTGTATGTAC
This sequence comes from Celastrina argiolus, assembly GCA_905187575.2. Taxonomy (NCBI): domain Eukaryota; kingdom Metazoa; phylum Arthropoda; class Insecta; order Lepidoptera; family Lycaenidae; genus Celastrina; species Celastrina argiolus. Next base: position 13,808,582 of record LR994589.1, read on the forward strand.
GCAATAAACTCAAAGACTACTGCACCGATCTTAAGCTGTTTTCACCAACGGATAGAGTGGTTCTCGAGGAAGGTTTTAGTGTAATAATTAGTTGGACCTGGTAGATGGTACTGTTGTTGATTCATCACAAAGTTCGCCAGTACAGGTTGTAAGTAATAAAAGCTAGTAAAAATTAAAATATCATGTGATAGAGTCTAGATGTATGTAATATACTTAATCCTACCGATATGTGTTTCCTTTATGTTGTCTTCTTCTTTACAGAACGGATTTTGCTACTTTTAACACATAAGCTACTTTTTACCGCAGAAATGTACGGTTCCCGCGAGATTCAATTTTGCTCGATCGAAGTACTGAAAAACGTCTAGTAATTGAAGGTAGTAAATAAATTTAAATATCCTACTAAATAGATCTGCAGGGCAATCGCGCTAAAAAACTTTAGCTGAAACGCAACCGAAACGTGAACGTTACTCGACTTTATGACGTATTCGGTATCGCGCTATCCTTTTGACAGCTAGGTGAGACGAAGCTGGACCGTAGTTGTAACTCAAACGCTGTCAAACAAAAAGTTCGTACGGAGCTAGTTTAACTCGCACGCAGCTCGAACGTTTGGAACAAAGTGATCGTATATAAGTTAAGTTTTTGAATCTAAATTGTGTAAAGGACCAAAAATGTTCAGCTGGATTGGAAACGAAACGCAGCTGAAACACAAACGAAACTAAGTTGAACCTCAAATGAAACGTTGTACAATAGCGCGATTGGCCTGCAGGTGTACTAAAGTGAATTTATATCACTATCCTAAAAGTGCTATCAAACAGGTTTGATTTTGAGTATGTGAACCATTTCTCAATAATTCACATGCTCAGATCCACCTGAAAATTTGTTACTTTAAGTTAGTAAAATAATTTATGTAATAATGCAGTTTTAATGTAATTGTAATTTATATGACCTATGTTGATGGTTGAAATAATAGAATTATTATTATTATTATATGTCATAAATGTTTCTTTACTTATTTTCAGCTGTTAAAAAATGACGAAAGTCTGCCGTTCACGGGCTCTGGCTCTAGTATTTTAGCGCGATATTCCGGAGTCCGCCCGCCTGTTTTTTGTTCGGTACAGGTTTAATTGCTACTTTCATAGTGGACAGCCATTATCATTGTCCACGGATACGTATCGCGACTATTAATAACACGTTAAATTACATTCCCCTGGCGGTGCACTTGTAATTAAAACAAACATGTCCGTTGCGAAATCTGCCATGAATATAGCATTTAAAATTTTATTACTACATACAAAATTAAACTCCTGACTTGATTTTATTAGAGGGTCCGACCATGGCTCTTCCGTGACCATTTTTGTACCTATGCATTTCTGGTTCTGGATTTCTATATAAATTATTTTCTTGACTTCGGCGAAACCAAACAAAAAATATTTTACCTAGAAATTGTAGTTTAAAATGACACTTAAACATTTTAGAATATCTAGTAACTTATTAAGTACTTGTACATTGATTCTAGAGACGGATCTTTAGATCAATGTACTTAATGCTTTACGACGTATTCTAAAATATTTAAGTGACAGTTTGAACTCAATTTTCTCGTAATCAGAATTTGGCTACATATCACCTTCATCCAGTCATGTCTACAATAATTATTATAACCTTACACGCACAAAGCGCATCGCTCACTATCAAGTTTAATAACTCGATATTATGTACTTGGCTTTATGTGCGTCACTTTAACACACTTCTGCAAAACAATTTTACAAACGTCACAGCTCAAAACAGACATAAAAATATTGGCGCGTCACAAAACGGAAAGCTTTTGCACAACAATAGAAATGGTATAACAGATGCGCTAAGTGGGACAGAGGCCTTTCTAACGTCACGTCACTAAAAACCTGTGGACACTTACGCTTCTACTTTTTTATGGCCTATAATTTGACAGGTAGAATGAGATGCATTAGCTGGAACTCTATTAATAAGGGTGCCCCCACACGGCCTACTTTTTAGATCAAAAATAAAAGAAGCAATAATAATTGCTCCCCTCACCGATTTCGGTGTCGGTAGCCGATATCATTGAAACCAGGCCAGCCACGCACGAGTTATTTTGTAGTGCCCAAGTGTGTGCGCAATACACAAAGACACTCTCTCTTCCTTTTACTCTTATAACTCAGTGGGACGGTAAACCGACACGACTGGCGAGAGAACAGGACCGACTTTTTACATGCCCATCCGACGCATGGATCATCTTTCTTTCAGACAATCAGGTGATCGGCCTGCATTGTCCTAACCAAACTTAATAACAACATTTATTGTTGTTATAACGCGGGATTCGAACCCACGACCTCCGGGTCAAGAGCGAAGCTCTGAACCACTAGACCACGGAGGCGGATGAGAAGCAATAATGCAATAGCAAAGCACACGTCACACACACACATAGGAAAAATCCGACAAATTATCGGTCCTACAAAAAATAGGCTGTAAGTCGACCTTTTAGTATGACATGTGGTTTGTAATATTGGAATCAATGTTCTTTTTTTCACCGACAAATTGTCGGTCACCGATTATCGCTCGTGAGTTGGCACCCTAATGTCGGTCACCGATTATCGCTCTTGTGTGGGCACCCTAATGGGGTCTTTGGACCGCTGGTATATAATTTAGCCAAGGAGGCATTCGTTCCGCAATATCATATATTTTGTCATTATATAATATAAATGCTGTCCAATTTATATGCAATTGAATAGTAATATTAGGGTATTCTGTAATTTATAGACATTATATAAAATTAAGGTGAACTTTTACCCTTTATACTTCTTACTTTATTCACTTACTAACAAAAATATTTACACCATAAATGAAGTTTTGTCCTTTATTGTCTGTCAAGATCGTGTAAATAATATTAGTCAGGTGATTAGTTTTAAACTGCCATCTAGCGCTAATAGAAGGAAACCTCATCTTCAAGTTTTGATGTCCTTTAAAGCACTAAAGTATTAGTAATAATATAATAATTATATTATTCATATTACATTTATGAAACTGAATGAAATACGAGTACATAAGAATACGTACGTGCAAAATACTGAAGGAACCGTTTTTTTTTTGCTAAAGTACTCTATGTGTTAATCCAGAGCCTAAACTACTACCCTTACTAAATTTCAGCCTATTCCGTTAGTATTCCATAGTTTTTGCATGACACACCATGCAAAAACTTTGAACCAAAGTTTGAACATCCATTCATGTTCAAACTTTCAAGTTATAATATTAGTACGAATTGAGGGAACCTAAAAATATTTGTACGTAACCTCCGAATTGTCAAGCAGCACTCTCTATCACGTCAGCTTTTAAAGCTGACGTGATAGAGAGATTTCTAAATCTAGTATCGTCCACTCTTCTTTTAACGTACAGGCTATTCTTCTCTGGAATGCTCTTCCTCTGGAAATCAGGTTGTCCAAAACCAGAGACATGTTTAAGCGCAGAATTCGTGACTTCTATCTTAAGCAATTGGCAGATTCTTAAAATTTTCAGTATCTTGTAGTTATAGTATAATATATTTATTTTATTTAATATATAATACTTGTTATTATTATAGTATAAATTATTTGTTATTATTATAGTATATAATAATATATGTTATTTATTTTATTACTTATGTTATTAATATATAATATGTATTGTTGTATTTATTTTTATGACTTTATAAATAAGATCCCACCAAAAACATTTTCATGTAAAAATGTTGCCAAGACGAGCCTACATAGCTTACCCTCTGAAAAAGTTATCACATATCGTATAAAGCCAAGCTCTACACTACACCTTAATAAAAATCTATCAAAAAGTGGTCAGATCTCATGTAGAACCAAAATTCATGATCTATGCGCCCTTACTTCTCCAGGCTTAACTTCACTTACGCTACATTGCAGTCAATACGTGATACTTGGCCGTTTTAAAAAACACACGATTAATGAATCCCTATGAAATCTTCGTAACGGTAGCAAAACGGTCAAGTATCACGTTTTAACTGCAATGTAGCGTAAGTGAAGTTAAGCCTGGAGAAATGAGGGCGCATAGATCATGAATTTTGGTTCTACATGAGATCTGACCACTTTTTGATAGATTTTTATTAAGGTGTAGTGTAGAGCTTGGCTTTATACGATATGTGATAACTTTTTCAGAGGGTAAGCTATGTAGGCTCGTCTTGGCAACATTTTTACATGAAAATGTTTTTGGTGGGATTTCATTTATTTTTGTAAGCTGGTTAATTACGAATACGAAATGTGAATATTTCCTAACAATCGAATAACATTCGCAGTAAAAAAATATCGTATACGACTGAAAACTGCCGGTGACTACTATCGGTCCGATAACCGATTTCACATGTTTTACATATTTTGTAATTTGTACAGACAGCAATTTATTACAACCTGCTGCCTGCTACTTCGCGCTAATGCCTAATTTTATAAAAGTGGATAAAAAACTAGTTTTCCTCTCATAAATATATCTTTCATCTACAAAAAGTCGGTCACCGATTAATAATCAGAAAGAAATAGAACATACTGATTTCAGTAGTGCAACGCACTCAAAATAAATAAAGTCGGATATAAATTATATGGAGCAAAAATCTGACCGATTATCGGTCCTACAAAAAGTAGGACATAAGTTTTTTATATACTTGTATATATTATATTCCTTTTATGTATTAAAGATCAGATCCGTATAGTAAACATCAATTTTGTACCGTCCACCATATTGGATTCAAAATGGCGGCATTTATATTTTAATAATTTTTATGATGGTTTTGTAGCAATAACAGCTTACATAAATAATATCAGCTTTCTAGGATTTCAGGAAGTACCTTATGAATTTTGATGATCTATAAATGAGTCAGTGACGAAATCTGGGGTTTTTAGACGTTGATAAAATCTAAAGTATAATAGCTACGACATTCAAACTTTGTATGTTTCATGTCTTTACCAATGTCATTATATGTTGAAAATTTCAACTATTTAGCATGTTCCAAAGAAAAGTTATGAGAGCTCAAAAAAACGACGAAACCTTTCGAGAAAAGGTAGGTAGTGCCCTTGCGCTTCGCTTGGCTCGTCTTGACGGGGGCACGACCGTGCCCCCAGATAGATCATTCTGTTACTTACCGGCACCTATACAATTTTGCTTTTGTAACGCCCAAAGGTTGACTGGTAGAGAATGCCGCATGGCATTAAGTCCGCCTTTGTACAGTTTGTGCATTAAGTTTAATAAATAAAAAAATAAAAATAAAATAAAGAAAAAAAAATCAAAATCGATTCATCTTTTGCGATATGTCATAGACAAATACACATATTACGTAGGTACATACATGTAAATCGGAATAAAGCGGAAGATTTCGATGTTTGTTTAAACGCGCTAATCTCAGAAACAACTGGTCCGATTTGAAAAATTATTTTTTAGTTGGATAGTCCATTTATAGTGGAAGGCTTTAGGCTATATGACATTACGCTGCGACCAATAGGAGTGAAGCGTCAGAGAGAAATGTTGCAAAAACAGGGAAAATTATTCAATAACATTTGGTGACTTTCGTTGCGAGCGCTGCATAAACGGTTTAAATCACTCAAAAACCACGCGACACGAAGTCGCGGGCACAGCTAATAGAATACTAAATCCTACATTGTCGATCAAAATTCTTGCAATTTGGCACCTGTCTATCACTTACCCGATGATATCAGAGCTCATAAACTAGTCACGTTTACGACTCGTGATAAATTCCTTGTAGTTTTAAGCGTCGCCTCACAAAATTTGTTTTATTGGGACATGAAACATTTATGACCTCAAGATATGAATTGAGAAGGTGAAGGAACAATACCTCAAGCCCTTTTATTTTACGCTTAAAAGGGATATAATACATCACTGGGTATATCGTAACTTTAAAGATTGTAAGACGCTGGTTTTTGGTGTCTGGGCCCTAATTCTCAGGCCTCGAACATAGTTTTTACTATCGGTCTGTCCCGCTCATGTAAATGAGATTTAGCGCACGTGCGAGCGGGATATACTAATATTCGGAATTAAGTTCGAGGCTTGAGAATTAGGGCCCTGGTCTTTTTATGGTAAAGCCAAAAAAAAAAATATACGTTTACAAGCTACTGGGCTCTGATTCAAGATGCCCTCGTTATTATCACTTACAAAATTCGAAAAGAAAATGTATGGGATGTGACATAAGCTTCGCTAACTGACAAACGAATTTGCTTGTCATTTAGCGAACCTTATATTAAATCTTATAATATCTTTTAGTTTTCAAACTTCGCAAGTGATATTAGCGATGGCATCTGGAATAACTGCCGTGGCAGACCGAGGCTCTTATTCAAGATATCGAAAGATTCGATATAGTGCCCTGGGTTACATAGGGTTTATAATAATAATAATATATATAGACGCTTCACACCACGTCAACAACAGGTACCAGACAGTGGAAATATATATTTAATACTTTTATACTATGCACATATTTAAGATTTTTATTTTATTAATACACACAATTTAATACACATTCATGACCCAGGAACATTGAAAACTTTTTGTTCCCTCGGCGGGATTCAAACCCGCGACCTCTCGCTCGAGCACCAACGCGCTCAACCAATACGCTACGGAGGTCGTCAGATTTATAATTTGCGTTGTTCTTTCTGTTTTTTAGTTTAGATCATTCGTTTTGGACAACTTCACTTAATCTACACACATAATTAGAAATGAAATTTCGGATACGGATATGAAATTATTTCGGATTAATTATCCGTTTGTTTCCGATAATTTCGGTTACGGATATTAAATTTTGGTTACCTTTATAAAAAAACGTTCATTTCCGATTCGGTTACGGTTACGGATATATTTTTGTATCGGATATCCGATAGAGTTCCGGTTACGGTTATGGAGCTCTCTAACATCCCTGATCAAAACCCCTTTTAATTTGAACCCTTTTTTAATTTCTTGATTAAACTTTTTTTAATTGCTTTTTGCAGTGTTTAATGTCATAAAGTAAATAAATTATATATTTACCTCCTATATCTCTGGTTGATACTAACTCTCTTCATTTCCGTTCTACTATAACATTTTTAATTTATCCCTTTATAATGGCGCTTCTTCGTTTCGAGTTTCATATCATAACTAAACAAGATTTCACATTAATAAAATTAATTTGGAACGTGTGAAAATGTCTTTTAATTGTTAAATGGCAAATGCACCACATATTCCCACCCCTGCAACTCCTGTGCAGCCAGGATCGATAGTGGTAATCAACCTCAAAAACCCCTTTCATCTCAAGGGTGTCCGAGGGACATGCAAAATGTGTCTTGAGAATTGCAACGTACATATTAGAGCAATTCATTTTTAAGATCTTACTTTTTTAGATCTCAACTGCATAATATGGTTGCCTAACGATGCAGGAAAATCAAAAGTGCTTGTCTATAGCACTGCACTATTTATGGTTAAACGAACTTACCTTAAGTGAAGTTCGACCAAAATTTTGTGAGATGCTGCATCTGAGAGACTTCCATAATAACCATGTAGTCCGTTTTACGACCTACAACATCGCCACACGATTTTTAGATAAGCATTTAAAAAGATCTAAAAAGTTCACGTTCATTCACTCACGGCTCGACCGGTCCCGATCTCTCGCTCTCGGCTTCATTTGGTTTAGAGAATTGGTCGAGGCTTTTATTCTGCACCCTGGGGTCCTTGCTCAGCGTGCGCCTCCTGCGCACCGCGTGCTAGGGTGTGGGAGGGAGTGAAGTCTCTCAGATGCAGCATCTCACAAAATTTTGGTCGAACTTCACTTAAGGTAAGTTCGTTTAACCATAAATTTTATTTCGATGCTGCATCTGAGAGACTTCCATAATAACCATGTAGATGTTCAGCGCTTGTGGCAGAATAAAACGGTAATTACAATCTTATCACATCTATGTTCATTCTTTATCACAAATAAAAACTTAATGTTCAAGAAAGTAATCATTTCAAAACAAAAACATCATAATGTTATCAATATTATAGTTCTATTCATCCGTAGTTTTAATGATTTATAAAAATAATTATTGTCTAATAAAGCATTTGAAATAAAGTTTTATAATCTTCTGTTAATACAGAAAACGATAACACTTGCTGATTCATGTCTGATAAGCATCAGAGGTTGATTCTAAAAGTGCGTAAAATAAAGCGAGTTGCCTGACCAGTTTTGTAATTAAAATATAATGACACGCTGGCCATGCTGGCCGAGGAAGTGGCGGCGTGACGCGTGCTGTGCGCCGTGAATACGTTCACGTCCACGCCTCTCGCAAGTCGCAGGCGCGACTTGTGGTCTAAGATCTCGCGTAGTGAACGGGCTTTTTAAAAGGTAAGAAATAATTTATAAGTTTTTACACGATTGAGAAAAATACTAGTTCTTTCTAAGTATGATAACAAATCGAGTGCAGGACAAATTGAAGGTTGGCCAAAGTCTTGACTTGCCAAAGCCAAGAGGCTTGCACCTATTTGGTGTTGAGGTCTTAATTAATCATCAATTGCAATAACTATACGCGAATCGTAAAAGTGAAAGTCTGCTATTCTAATTAGTGACAACGTCTCCAGTCTTCACCCGTTGTCCTGTGGACAACGACATCAGGGTTACCGACTTTTGTGATAAAATTTGGGTTGCAGTGAAATCATACGTACAAAATTTAGGCAAATATTCCAAGACTAAATTAGGTTCCCGGAACTATCTTACTCCTAATATAACTTACCTACTCCTAAATATGCCCTTCAAGAACCTTAATATACAATCATTGCAACGTGATTTACCAACGACTAGAGACAACTAGACCTGTAGCAATGTAATGTACTCGTACTCTCGTTAAATTTTTCTGTCAAAAATTCTAATATAATACATCAGTCAATAGTTAAACCATTGTTTTAACCCCTTTTTATATTGATAATTTGTACCTTTTGCTACAGATTTTAGCTTTTTGTCAATAAACTGAGGCCCGTTAGTATTCCACGCACAAGTAGGCTTGCTACACAATACTGCTCACGCCAGGGTAACACTAGAAGGGGACAGTAGACATTATATATTAGGTTTCAAACAAATTATGTCAGACTTGAGTAGCGACTGAAACAGAGGCAATCATGGCCGCAACGGCCAGTAGGAGTCTATCGCTACACTGGCCGTTTCCTCTTCAGCTATTTTTCTATGACTTAAGAGTCTTAGAAAAATAATACGGAAAAATATAGAGAAAATTATTAAGTTAAAATTTTAAGATTAAAATTTTACATATTATTATATGTATATTGTTATTTAAACGTAGCTTAGATCGCATGGAAACGCAAATAAATCCATATTATTAAGTTGTATAGATAATTAAAAGTTCTTCTTGGTTAATTTCCATTATCTATCGATACTAATGTACCTAGATGTTTCTCGGCGTCTTTGTCATCGCAAGATTCAAAGTAAAATAAAGCAAAAATATAAATACTTAGGTACGTTGTATTTCGCACTACTACCTAGTTTTGTTGTGAATTCATTGAGATTGAACGCCTCCCAATCTAATAACATAAGATATAGCTCAAGTATTGTCTATTTCGAGCATTATATAAAATTTACAAAATTATTATAAGCCCTTATATGCAGCTAATAATTCCAGGTAATTACTATGATTTTGAGCCATCAATGAAAATTAATGGCGTCTTGTTATTACTCCATTGCTTGCGGCTCCTCAGCCTGTAAGTGGAGAGTACGTAAAGATTTGTAAATCGTACAAATTTCTTTATATATTAATTATTATTAAAGGCTTTGGACCCGATAACGCAACTCCAGTCCACATCATAATACGAATAAGATTTTAGTAACATAATCGAATCAATATTATTAATATTATATTTCTCCAAACCTAAAAACTTTTCTCTCTCAAATTATGTATAAATAATTATTACATAACTGGTGTATGCTGGACATGATAATGTCAAAATGTCAATAAACTTCACGAAATCACGTTCACCAATTTGGACTTTATTACGGATTTCGTAAGATATTTAAGAGATTTTCAGAAGTTTTTCAGAAGGTAATTATAATAACTGCATTTGCAGTATTTATCTGGAACCCAAGAAATGTATAAACTTGTGAAGTCATCATATTGCTTTTTTCAAATTTCATAACAAAATCTAGTTATTCTAATTTTACCTTTAGTACATTAGTACATAGTGCTTAATTACATATTATAGAATAATCTTTACCAACACAAAGATTTTCATCGGTAAGCAACTATTAAATGCCCATGGTTTCTTAACCATGTTAAAGCCAGAAAAGGCTTAAGTTGGTTAGTTGAGCTTTGTAAATACAAATGTAGCAGAACTTAAGCCACATGGAATACAATAAAATTGATGAGGATTATAATTATAAAATCTAAACCTCACATATTTTTTATGCCTTTTATGTATTGACACAATAAAGTAAACTTCTTTGAAATCAATTGATGAGGACTTAGAAGCACCTTAGAATCAAATTTTCTAGCGGTGCGAATATCTTCCATTATAAAATGTTAATTATGTACAAATTTGTTAAGATGTTCTTTAAGTTCAATATAAACTTAATTAAACCCACCATTACCGTTCGGTGTTAGAACATTACCCTTCTTTTTGGCTTCGCCGAAGTCGGGTAAAATATGAATTATCATTACATATTAAAATAGCTTCTAATCCCTTAAGTTAATTTATTAGCTTTTTACATTTTCACGTCATGAAAACTGACGTCACGTAAGTTAGTAAATAAAAAGGTATTCTACAACCTTTAACGCACGACAGAACTGTGCTGTCAGCATTAATTAGAAACCAATTGTGTAAAAACAATGGAATGTATCCTGCGTGAGGTACCTCTAATAACGGCGTCTCCTCACCTTGTTGGCTCTGGCGCTCGTGTAGGGACGGCCGCGGCGCTGCGGCGGTGTCCTCCTCGCCGACGTGGATGGCTGCGGCTCGTGCAGGCGGGCCGGCGCTGCTGGCGCTGGCCTCATGTACTGTTACTGCGGCTCGTGCAGCGGGCCGGCGCTGCTGGCGCTGGCCTCATGTACTGTTGACTGCGGCTCATGCAGCGGGCCGGCGTTGCTGGCGCTGGCCTCACGCACTGTTGACGAGGAGGAGCTCCGGAGTTTCCCGGCGGTATCGGATGCTTGCGCTGGGAGAAGGCTTTAAAGGTTTACTAGTTTGAAGACGGGTTTATATCCTTGGTATTTTTTGTGTTTTCACAAGCTTTTCACAGCACCAGTATGCATACCTTTTTCACCTTGGATTGTGTTGCAAAATTCTTTATACAATTGAGGCAATATATTAAGCTTCATTCTGTCAACTGATTCATCAAAATGTAAATCTAGTAGAAGATCAGCTGTTTTAGAAATTTATTTTATTATTTCTATTTTCAAAAGACTTTCTCTAATAAGTACTTTTGTTAAATTTAGGCACTTGTGATCGTAAAAAGATTCTGGTATAAGTGGTTTTGCAACTAGAGACTCCTTTTGCTCTGTCTCTTTGATAGCCCATTCAATAGGATTTTGCTATGTGTCTTTGACAGCTCATCCAATAGGATTGTACCCCAACGTTTAGAGAGTTTAGTGGGTATGTTTTCGCATAATAATTCGGCAAATTTATTTGCCAAGAATATTTAAGAATTAGTAGTAATGCGAGGTCAACTTCTTGGTTAGTCCACCGGCTCAGGGTCTAGTTGACTAACCGGCGCTGACGTCGGCGGATCGGGCTGCTGCGGCGTCGGCGCTGGCGCGGACGATTCGACGTAATCAACGTCTACGATGTCGCTCAAAGACCGAGGAGTGGCGCAGCCAGATTCATCACGTCTGCTGACGCCCGGCGAGCGCTCGTAAGCACGTCGGCTTTCCCAAAAACAGAAAACCAAAGCGCCAGGATGAAAAGCAAGAAGTTACTTTCAGGATGGCATCGCGTGTCATCACGTTAAGAAAGAACTTATTTTTGTAACCAGGATAATATCTCGTATTACCACATTAAGGTACAAAATAATGACTATCTGGGTAATATCATGTATTAACACGTTAAGACGGTCATTTTAGTAACATACAGTGACTACACCTTAACTGAGAACAAAGGAAAAAACACGGAATATTTTTTAAAATAATTGTGGGTAGTTTGGTACCTTTAAAGTCCTTTGTTGCGGCGTAATTTACTTTCCATTCGCCGTATATTTGACGAATATGTTCGTGAACATCCTTATTCTTCCTTATTTCCATGTTATCCGGCAATAAAAACTAATTGTTGCACTATATCACTATTAAAATTAATTATAAGTGTTGACGATGTCGCACACGAAAAACGAATGAAGCCGAGAGCGAGAGATCGGGACCGGTCGAGCCGTGAGTGAATGAACGTGAACTTTTTAGATCTTTTTAAATGCTTATCTAAAAATCGTGTGGCGATGTTGTAGGTCGTAAAACGGACTACATGGTTATTATGGAAGTCTCTCAGATGCAGCATCGAAATAAAATTTAAAAATTTATTACTCTGCTAGGATAATACTTTAGAAACAATCCAATAACAGTTAAATGTTCCTAACTTCTAAGTCATACATACTTGAATCAGTAACAATAACATAATAAACTCCAATGTCGATTCTGGTGTCTGTCGAATTAATTATATTTTGATTTCATTCATGGTTCCAACTCCAATTAATAATATAATGATAAAGAAAAATCTAACTTTTGTTCAAATAATAAAATTTACTCTTTTAAATAATTTAATAATTGGGAAAATTTGCGCTGTTTTCATTAAAATAATTTGTGTAGGGTCCAAGTGTGTACGCAATACACAAGGACACTCTATCTTGCTTTTACTCTTATATATCGGACACGCCTGGCGAGAGATCAGGGCCCTAATTCTCAGGCCTCGAACTTAGTTTTTACTATCGGTCTGTCCCGCTCATGCAAATGAGATTTAGCGCGCGTGCGAGCGGGATATACTAATATTCGAACTTTTTTCCACTGCCCGAGAATCGTGCTCCAGGTGAAGGATCGAATGTTTTGCAATCGGACGAATGTATCATCTTTTTTGCAGGACAATTCGACATTGTCCTAACCAAATTTGAAAACCAAATTTTATTTATTCCAAAGTGGCTATCGAACCCACGACCTCCGAGTCGAGACCCAATCTTCAAACCACTGGTCCAAGGCGTTATGTGAATATTGTATAAATCATCCAATAACGGATGAAAAGCTCCTAAGTCATACATATATCAGTAGTAACATTATGAGTAGTGTACGGTCGATGAAGTGTGAGAGTTACTTCTTTTAGACCTTATCAGGTAGCAAAAAGGTTTAAAAGTGGTAAGCCGGATTTGTCGGTGACTGTACAGATACCTGACACTGTAACTGAACACCTTGAGTAAGCTGTGAATTTAGTTTCAGAGCTAATGGTATCACAGCATGTGGCATACACATAAAACACTACACCTTTTTAGTGCGCGTACGAAACTTGAGAGAATGATTTTACGAGCGTACGCCGGAACTAGGAGTATTAATGCTATCCCGCAGTTTTAGGGATCCCGGGTAAACCTGGAAATATGTTATTACTAGCTGTGCCCGCGACTTCGTTCGCGTGGATTTTGAGTGACCGTTTATGCAGCGCACGCAACAAAAGTCCCCAAATGTGAATAATTTTCCCCGTTTTTGCAACATGTCTCACTGACGCTTCGCTCCTATTGGTAGCAGCGTAATGTTATATACCCTAAAGCCTTCCTCTAGAAATGTACTATCCACCAAAAATATTTTTTCAAATCGGACCAGTAATTCCTGAGATTAGCGCGTTAACAAAGAAACTCTTCCGCTTTATAATATTAGTATAGATAATGAAGATGCTGGGGAAAATTCAGAGCATTAAAAATGGACTCTGGGCTATTACAATAGAGATCAAAATGATTTTACGAGCGAACGCCGGTACTAGTAGGAGTATTAATGCCATCCCGAATTATCCGGAATTCAGTAGACCAAACACTAAGCGCCGAAAAAAGAAACTCTGGAATAATACAATAGAGCTGATATTCGCACATAAAGAGTGTTGTAGAATTTGACAATGAGCATAGCTTAAAATAATTTAAAAAAATATTCCTGACGAAAACTGGGGGTGAGTAATAAGTTTGACGTGTGTATGTATGTGTGTGTCTGTGTCCCAAACAGATGAACAGTTTTAATCTAGTTTTTTTATAACTGATAGAATGTACTGTTGGTTCTTGATAGAAATTCACGTTCACAATAAACCACTTTTTGTAACGTTTTAATAAGTTCTAGTAAAAACTTATTAAAACGTTATAAAAAGTGGAAATGTGTAAAAAAGTTGTGTTATTAGTTTTTTTAGTTTAAAATGTAACATAATTAATTAAAACTGTTATAATTTATAATAAACTGTTTGACAATCGGAGTTTACGTTGTTTAATTTCTTTCACAGTTATTAATTCAATTGTCAACTTTAAATAGTAATAATTGAAAGTGGTCCTTCGAACTCAAACTTAGCGATCGGTAGTATATTGTAAAAGCTTCTACAAAGATGTAGGAGATAATTTGTACATTGTTGGTAACAAATCCCATTCTCCCCTCTGGGGATCGATGACTTGGCAAATATTGACGGAATCGCTCCCACCCATTACTTCCGGTAATATAATATTAGCCGATACTCTACAGAGGTCCTTTACACGCACAGTTAGGATTGTTAATATAATAGCTCCCCTCACCGATTTCGGTGTCGGTAGATGATTTCATTGATACCAGGCCAGCTACGCAGGAGTTATTTTAAAGTGTCCAAGTGTGTGCGCAATACACAGATGCACTCTCTCTTCCTTTTACTCTCATAACCCAGTGGAACTGTAATCCGACGCGACTGGCGAAAGAATATAGATAGGACCGACTTTTTACATGCCTATCGGACGCATGGATCGTCTTTCTTGTCGGACAATCAGGTGATCCTGCATTTTCGTAACCAAACTTAAAAGCAACATTGTTGTGTGTGTCATTCCAACGCGGTAATCGAACCCACGACCTCCGGGTCGAGAGCGAAGCTCTGAACTACTAGACCACGGAGGCGTCTACATTTACTATATATCAACTAATTATACATAATATATCGTTACTAAACTAATAATGTAGTAACTACACTTCGACACAATTAATAGACGTATTGGATTACTAGTTAATAAGCCCTGATTGCCGTGTAGACCTCTACACTGTAGAGGTATGCCAGATGTCGCTTGTACTACATGTCAAATGTTATCTACCTACATATTATATTTATGCAGGGTATTAAGGACCAGTTGTTATTATTTTAGGATATGACTAGCTGACCCGTGCCCACTTCGTTGAGCATAGAAACAGTTTTTGATGAACCGTTTGCCGTCCGGCAAGATTGAATTTTATTTATGTAGAGAACATTGACAACTTATTAAACTAGCTAATATAATAATTATTAACATAATCACGTTCGGCTCATTTAGTTACCAGAAAGTAGACCAGATGGCGGTAGACGTCTAACTACTTTTGATACACGGAACAACAATTAATATACTACCATTTCTCATTCTAGAAATGTATAGTTTTATCATTGAAAGTGATTAAAAAATAGTTTTTTTTATTATACTCGCTACTCTAATAGGTATAATTTTATCCCAAATAATATATAGTGACTGCAGCTATTAGGTGAAATTTTACGAAAATTGTAACCAAACAATAGATCATAGATTTGTATGGATTTTAAGTTTTTCTTTACATTTAGATCAATCAATTTGAACGGAGTACCTAAAGGTGCGTTCCTATTACATAAAAATAACAGTTATATACGTTATTATCGAAATTTTCATTTACATTCCTATTTTACGTATGAACCGAAAGAAACAGAATGTGATTAAAAATTTCGTTATATCCTTGCAACTGGAACGCATCTTACGTGGTTGAGTCAAAAATAAATGTGATTGTGTATAAGTTGCAGACAAAATTCAAAACTCAAAAGTTTTTTTTATTTTTTATTTTAGATAAATTTAGGTAGGTATTTTAGCACACATTTTGGCTATGCCAATCCCATTGTACAAAATTGATTTATAACTATTTACTAATTATAAACGTATCTAATAATTTTGCTGCTATTAAATAACAGTCAAAAGTTGTTTTAACCAATTTACTCACTACATACGAATTTTGACTGCAGCATAATATACATTTCCAATATCATTTTACTACAGGGTTTTACCCCTAAAAGTATGGGGTTTTCCTACCCCAAACACCCGTATCGACACGGTAACATTATCCAAATTGATATGACCGATATCATTAGTCTTTTGATTCATAATACTTGACGTCTCACCCTTAACTTAAAACCTGCATTTCCCCTGAGCCTGTTATCTCGTCTCCTCCGAGGCATATGCTATTGACATATCTTCCCTCTCTTTCTTATGCCTCCGTAAAAAGGGGACGCAGTAGCTATAGACATTCGTGTAGCTGACTCGACCCCAAAGTTCTATCTTCCCCTAATAAGCCATTTCACCTTAGGGTGCAATCATCAAAGAATTTTTCAATATATTTTCTACGTTTGTAGGGATGTTTGTTTGTATTTCGACTTCAATGTATTTTTGTTAGCCAGTACATAAATAGGATGTAGATATGACATTAGTTTGTACCTAGATCTCGATTATTTGTTTTAATGTAAGATGACGTCATCGACAGTAGGATTCTAGAACAACTAATTAATTATTAATAAAGTTAACGAAGTTTTTATGGTAAATAAGACTCAGTTAGCTGAAATGCAGTCGGCGGTATTTATAAGCAATTTAACAATATAGTTAAAAGTATTTTGTATTTACTTGGAAACGTACGTCAGTCTTCATTTGCTGAAAAGTCGCATATTTTATGTATTATTTTTGATTGCAATTTATCTGTCATAAAATTTACTGCACTTAGTGATTATCTACTTAGTCAAATAATTACTAAAAACAACTAGAACACACGTACAAAAGCACCACTTCCCTTTGATAGAACTATGCTGTAATTAACACAAAGGCTTTTTTGGTTTGAAACGCCATGAGTAATGCGTCGAAAATTCATTCGTTTGAGTTTTAGTTTTACGTAGGGGCTCAATACTGCCGTCCCTAAACTAAATGACGGCTAAGCGACAAAATCAGTTTTTTGAGATGAAACGCGTATCACCAAAAAACTCGGAATAATTTTCAGATTCAAATCTGCTATTGATTTTCCTGTATATAGTTTACTGTGAAAGCACCAGTGCTGAAAGAGGTACTTTTTAAATCTTATATATAAAAATAAATCGCTGTTCGTTAGTCTCGCTAAAACTCGAGAACGGCTGAACCGATTTCTCATACAAACATGAAAGTCAAAAGTAATTTTTCAGCGCTGGGACTTTTACAGTGACTTTTACGGTATTAGAGTATACTGTGAAAGTCACTGGAGGTGCCGTGCCTAGGAGGCAAATACACACCCTAAAGTATTATCACTCATTTACTTTACATTTTTTTATCATTAACTTCGAATGTGTCTTGTCTGTGCGCCGACTACTCTATGCCGAGGGTGAGTGGTCACGTGATGAATGCGAGGGGTCCACGAGACCATGACGTGCAAACACTATGATCATCAACAAGTTGCGAATTAAACGTTGACCCTTAAGATGTTACGTTAATAGGTACAGTCACGGACGGTTACATAGGTACACAGTTACACTCCCCAATTTTGCACAAATGCGTTGGTGATAATGACAATCATAAGGCGAATTTAAAAAGGGCGGCTGTGTTATAGATTTTTTGCTATTTGCTGTGCGTGAATCAGTTCCCTATGTAGCTTAAATAAATTCTATGATACTTTAGCTATACACTGGTAAAATTGAAATTTGGCTGAGGATGCTACACTAAAAACTAATGATAAATAAATCAGGCAATACGAATTAAGTAATAATAAAATAAGTTTTTTTTTTTAATTGCATCAATTAAAGTCAAAACTACTTAGTATTTTAAACTTTGTTTAATACTAAGTATAAAACTTTCTATAATACCATGGTTGTACATTAAAAAGGCAGTGCAGTTAAGCCTTCTTGACACATAATTAAGTTTTCAAATTTCACACCTTCAATATTAATTGGAAGGATTATGAATCATTTACACATTTGCGTGCGCTTCAAAGCAAACATTTTGAAACGAAACCATGATATTCCATGGTAAACAAAGGAAAAATAAATTTAAATTTATTAAATGACTCCAATCCATCATCTTCACGGCTATCGTGTCACAATCTTTACACAGCCATTCACACTATAAACCATGCTCATGTAAAACCAAAATAGCATTTTACACTCCAGTTGCAACAACGGTATTTAAAGGTATATTATACACCGTCAGAATGTGTTAGGTTATCTCCTTGTATCGTGTCGCGCTAGTGCCTCGTGCTTGAAGACACGCGCTAGTAACTTGCACGAAGTTCACTGGCAAGCAAGTTGCAAATGCTTATTGAATTATAGCATTGAACAATCATAGAAATCTTTTGGACAATAAACAATCTAACTCAAACATTTAATTTCTATACAGGTTTATGAATATCACTTATAGAATTGAATGAACTCGAAACATCCTTTCTCATCTCGAAAGGTTTCCTAAGTAATAGTCATTGAAAATTAAATTAATAGTGCTTGAAAACAATATGTCTTCAAATTAGTTCATTTCCACTTTTATATGGCATTTATTTCTTCAACAATCCTAACCAACAGCACTGAAATAATTGTGACTCGTTCATCGTCGTCTTAATTTGAGCATTTTTTTTAGATTAAGATGCAAGCATCATGGCAGGTAAGTATTTTTTTTACTTTATTCTCCAACTTTACAAGCTACTGGCATAATTGACACTAGCATGTGTATCAGAGCCGTTACTCTAAATACAATGTATCAAGGTGAGACGGAGATAGCATCTTTTATTATGTAGTAAATGTGGTTTTTTTTTCATATTTTTGCACTCAACATTACACACCAGTGTCATGTTGAAAATGCTTACGGGTATGAAATTAGTTCAGGTTTTATTTGTTTTAATTTAATAAGAACTGCATCATCATCTTGAATAAATAAAACATAAGTACTTATTGGATAGCAGTAGGATAGCATAGGCTAAAAAAAAAAAAAAAAAGAAGTACTTATTAGCTTACTACAAAAATACCTGTGTAGAGGTAAATACAAAATGGATTTCACTTTACACTATAAATAATAATGCACCAATTTTAAAAGTGGACTGGATTATAGTAGTAGTAAGCTATAGTAACTATAAATTATGGTAAGGTGGTACAAGCCTTCGCCTGGTTATAAAATCTAATGCACCCGTAAACTCGGAAGTCTATAGCGAGTGCGAACTAAATGGTCGGAGCCTTAGAACGTAACAGTAAGTTCAAAGATTTCTATGCTATCTAGATCCTAGATCAAACCTAATATTCTGAGTTCTGTGAACGCACTCGTACCATAAAGCATGTTCCTATTTACCATACCATAGATAATTTGCAGTTTTAGACATTATTGAACATTTTACAAATGGTTTTGAAAGCATAATGTTATACAGTATATTTTGGATACGTCTCAAACACAAAACCATTAAACTTTAAAATGAAATCATCATCGCTGAAGATTAAAATCACATTAATATAATAGGATACGATCAATTATGTATTTTTTTAATATTTCAATAATAGAAAAACTCTGCAAATACAGTTTTTAACATATCAGGTCTAGTTGAAATGCCACAAACGAATTGAATCGAAATAGAAATTTGAAAAACGTAAACCTGTATACTATTTGCTATAAAACCCGTAATCACTACATAAAAACATAATAACACTTAACAATCTAACATTATAAAAGCAATTATTCTGGAAAACGAGGTATTCGCGCGATCTAAGACATTATTGTTAAAAAACATGGCGGCCTATTTAAAATCACGACATCCTGCGCCATAAAACATTCGCTTACGTAATGAACGGTAATTTATTCAGACGGAAAGTATCTATCTTGACTTCAGTAGACTAATACAGCGGACCACACACCAGCTCTCCTAGGATTGATCTTAGATTGTGCTTATAGGTTACGACATTTTGTCAGATTTAAACAATATCAGAATAAATTATGTAATAGTTATAAAACTATATGCATAGAATGATAAGTATTTAATAACGTAATGTGAATTAATATGTATAATTTTTAATAGTATAATGTTACCAAGCACAAATAATTTATAATTGGAAAGATAAAATCTACGAATAATAGCAGAGGTATTTTTAGATTACACCGAAATTTGGCACGTAGATAAAATAACAAGAGTCATACTAAAAGCATTCGTTTTAAAAGGACTTAAGGTTTAGTAATTCATACTAAACTTAGATTATCGCGAGTCAAAAGTAACGTTTAAAATCATTACCCTTCCTTTTGGCTTCGCCGAAGTCGGGTAAAAATACCTATAAAAACCGATACAATTCATTAAAAATCGAAACTCAAAATTCCGACAGCCGAACATGCATCAGGAGATTAAATTAAGCTTCCGTCGTATCGTGAGGTGTGGAGGCCTTTAGAAGTCTGTTCTCACTCGCCGCCAGATGTTATCTTGAGCATCTGAAGGCTCCAGATAGAGGTATTTCAGTTAATTATCACTACGTTTTACCTGACGTCAAATTAATACAAGCCTTACTTAATGTGACGGCTGTGATTAATATTTATTGATCAAATATCAATTTAATTAGTCGGACTCGATACGCAATAAGCTCATTAAGTCTGCAATTAATACTTCGAATTAAATTACTTTATTTTATTCCTAAAAGGTCAAGCCGTGTAAATTGTTTAAAAGCACAGACTTTTCACTTAAATATTCTTATTATTAACAAGGTATAGGACTGTGAGATAGTTCTTTTCTTATGTTAGTTAGCTTATGACTTTTAGTTTATGAGATTATGTGGAAGCGCTGCTATACATTAACCATATTTCCCGTGGGTACCTTAAACTACCTAATGCAGTCCTCGCACGCCGGGCCAGAGTGGCCCAGGGCGGGGGAATCACGACCAGGGGCTAAAGAGCCCCTCTACGTGAGGTCGAAGGGCCCGGTATTGAGGATACCGAGCCGAAATAATTCCAAGTTTTTCTAGGGAAAACCCCCCGCAAAACGCAGGGGAAAACCGTGGCGCTAAGTGAGAGAGCCATGGGAGGCTGTACCTGAATGGCGGGACGTCAAGCAGTGCAAGGGGCCCCGGTCCTGGGACCGGAGAGCGTGTGTGATTCCACTCCCCCTACACCACCCTTCATCCCGCGGACCAAACCCTACCATAGCTGGGGAGAGGAAGTAAATGAGTGACACAAGTGACGTTTTTTTGAAGGCAAAACCCCCGCGTCAGGGCGCGGGGAAAAACCCTCGATCCTTTATTAAGACTGCCTGAAGGGCCGTGACGTACGGTCTTTAACCGTACGCGGATCCGTCCGACCAGGGAGTGGGGGGGCTCCGGGAGCCATGAGGGGGGAAGGGTTATGGGACCCGACGAATGGTGGTGGTGGAAATCTGGGGGCGCTGGGTTCGCCCGCACGCCGCGCAGCCTCCTTGCAGAAGCCGGGCAGCAGGCGGCATCCTGCGGCATCCCCGTGTGGTGGGTGCGGCGGTGTCCGGGGGCCGCCGTGGGATCCCGGCCAATCCTCCGGGCTCCTTCCTCTACAGGAACCTCCGGATGGCGGGGATATCCTTTGGCAGGCGCGGGACTCCTCCACAGATGGCGGTGGCGGTGAGGCAGCGGCAGGGCGCTCGACCGGGCTAACGTGAATCCTCAACAAGACACATCGGCCCGGGAGCTTGCACTGCCACTGTAGGGGGTGCAGGTCTGGTGCCTGCGCTAGCGGTGGTCGCCGACAGGGCCCTCGACCGGGCAATGGTCCGGGAGTTTGCCCTGCGGTGATCTTCTCTGCTAGGCTAAGGCCTGCAGCGGAGGGTGGGAGCACGCATCACCGGACAACTGGTCCGGGAGCATGCTCTGCGTCGGTCACGTGGGCAGGCGGCGGAGTGCCTGCAGCGACGGTGTGCTGCAGTGTGCAGCGGGCAGGGCTGGAACCTGGGCTGGTGGTTGGCAGCGGAACGCTCGACCGACAATGGCCGGGAGCTTGTTCCGCTGCAGTAAGGGTGGCAGGAGAACCTGCGGTGTGGCCTGGAGGGGATCCAGGGCACGTAAGGCCTGGCAGGATGCCGAGGCGAGTACGGGGTGCGACTGCGCCGGGGGGCGCAGTCGAGGCGGCACTGGGGACGCTGCGGCAGGTCCGGGCGCATCACGGCATGGCGGAGCGGGATCCGGGGGGTGCGGCAGGTCGCGGCCGGTGGGGGTGCGGCGCTACGGCAAGGGGCGCAGTCCGCAAGGCAGCGCTGAATGCACTGCGGCGAGTCCGGGCACTTGTCGGCTGGACGGAGCGGGATCCGGGACGCGCTGCAGGTCTCGGCCGGACATTGGGGCGAGGGGGTTCCACTACCCCCCCGCGAGAATGCCGACGGGGGCCCGGCGCGAACGGTGTCCTCTCCGTCGCAGCTAGGCTCGGTGTTGCGGTGGTGGTGCGCCAGGTCGGCGCGGGGCGGTCTTCCACGTCGTCTGCGGCCGGGGGGGCGCCACAGCACGACACGAACGGCCATGGGCGGAGTTAAGCAGGCGGTGTAGCACCAAGCTGGACGCTTGGGGTAGCTGGCCTCCCGTGACCACAACGCTGGGCGACCCAGCGGGGCGGGCGGGCAGTTCAGCTCCCCGGCAAGGCGACAATCCGCGCTCAGTTCGAATGAACCAAGCACGGATTGCCGGACGCCATCAGGAGACGCTGGGAACTGCTCCAGATAGGTGGTCGGCACGGACGCGTCACGATCGAGACGCGGACGAACGCGGCGGAATCGACGTGCGCGCGCGACGGAAGCCAGGACGATCCGTGGGTACCTTATAAGAAAGAGACGGAATATATATCCGGAAATAGACCGCAGCGGTTTCGCGGACATTGTTTTTAGTAGTGTGACTGCCAACACCGCCAACCGTGGCCAGTTTTATTGGTAACAAGAAATACTTTAGGCGAAGCCTATGCCTTGCCATGTCCTTCAGTGGACGTCTAGGCTAAATTAGCTAAATTATTTACCACACAGGATCTCTAACTTTAATTAATAATATCTACTGCGTAAGAAAATATAATATCTAACAAAAATCACAAAATATATATTTCAAAAATTAACTAAATGCTTCACAAAACCGAATCATTGGCACGAGTTGCTCAATAGGAATGATCCCCTTAGAAATTCCACTTCGACTTGTAACTGCGATATTGGATTTAGATTCGAATTTATCGGAATCGCTTCGACGGTGTCAAAGCACTCGTCTGACGATATCAAAAAATTATATCACAACTTTTATCGACAAAGCAAGTACTGCGCTTTTCCATTGTACTTTCACGAGTTTTAATAGTTTGCTGAATATTATTATGTTTGTTTTTCTTGTTTTTCTGATTTAGCTACTGCAGCAATTATTTTAAACACCTCTTCTTAATTAATAAACATAATATAATTATAATTTCTGTTTAACCAACCTATTTTAACGTCAAAAACCGAAATAAAATTCTAAATTACCTTTAATATATAAAAAACTAACGTTTATTAAATACTAAACAAATCAAAATACTTAAGTAGTATTAGTTTTTAAGTACATCTAAGAAATAATTAAATACCTCCAGTCTCCACAGATCGTTGTTGACGTTGGAATTTAGCAGCAGAACGTGCACATTCCAAAACTCGTGACGTATATTAACGGAAACAGGCAACCCGGACTATTGTGAACAGTCGAGGGTGCAGATTCGCTGGAACCTAACGTTATTTCACGCCTATATGTCATGCATGCATATTTCATTGTAGTTCACAACTTCGCCGTGGGAAATCATGGGTGTAAGGGGCGATCGCATGATAGGTTATTTTTGATATGAATTAATGCGGCGCAGCCCAGGTAAGGCTGGATGAAAATAGACTGAAAAAATAATAAAGTGAAATAATATTCAATCATTTTAAATATACAAATAACACTAAAAACACTGTCGTCGAATAGTCATCTTCCATTATCACACCCACTGATGTTGCAATTCAAGCAATGTCGCATTTCCTTCGTATTTTAGATTTTTTCTCGCAAATACGCTACATGCGACCGATAGTCACCTGGTTGGCATGGTCGCCTGGTTTTGGGCGCACGTGTACGACGGGCGAAAAAATCGACAGATTGCTTTCAATGACTGGTGGCCAGAATTGCTGGATGAGGCAAGGACTGGCGTATTTTTAGATGTTTTCCTTCAAGGATTTTACCATTTAGTTCAATATTAATAATCAAAACGTCATATTACAATGAGACATCAGCTTAGATAATCTAATAAATTATTCCAAGAAACACGTGGATAGGCAAAGACAAATTCAGAGCAATTAATGGCTTGTAAGCGAGTACTACATGATAAATTAACAATACACGATGTACTTGCGGCGGTAATGGATTAGCACATCAGCGCCGAGATTAACGGCCTCAAATCTCAACAAGGCAGTAGGCACATACAGATTATTAGATGCTTAATGTGTTACACTCATGTCGGCGAGATACCTTAAGTTACTAACAACACACCTACATGGATGATATAATAATAGACTCAATAATATTTGAAGTTATGTAGACAATATCCTAGAGGATGGAGGAGGAAAATTTATTATTCAATGAGAAATGTGATAAGACACAACTACTAACATAGACAATTACAATATTCTCTTCTTCTTCATCTTATATGTAAAAATGAATTGCTGTTTTTAAATATTTAAGTAGATCTTGGCAATCGCATGAAAACACAATGAACATACTACATATCCGTTTGACAAGTTATACATATTAAATCAGATTGTTTAGTTATAGCCACGCCCCCAGATTGTCTCTATTAATTTTGTAATTATTAACAAATGTTATGTGATATGCCTTTCTAATTAAAATACTAGGACAATATAAATAAGCAAAAACCATAAACATGCTTCATAAACTACAATATAAATCCACAATGCAGTGCAAAAAACACTTTCACAAACAACTACAGTGCAAAGAAACTTCGACTGGTGAATAAAAAACTCAATAACACCAGGAAAGTTATCGACGCAACATTATTGGAATTTACTGAAGATCTTAAGCTGGTTTATGTATCTATCTGTTATTAGTTTCTCTTCAGTAATTTTAGTTATAGCTAGCTATAGTTAAATTTTTTTATATTAGTCATTTATTATCATTTGATTGTTGTTAAATGCTAGCAGCAATTCTAGTAAAATAAACTTTTTATCGAATACACTTCACAGTCTGGACCTCCTTATATCAAAAAGAGGGTATCTCCTGCTTGTCCAAAAGCACTCGAGGGAGACTTTAAATAAAAAGATAGCATAGGCTATTAAAATGTTTATTTGACTTGCCTTTTATTATGGGTCCACGCGCTGGGAATAAGGCCCCGGAAATAAGGACTCTATGAAGCAATTTTCGTGTACTAACCTAACAATGTACTTCTGTAATTCAATTCAATTTAGATTACTTAAATTTCATCTAGCTATGTAAAAAAATATTTTTAAAATAATTATTATTTCGTTACCTTGCACGGTGCACCTGCGTGTTTTTTTTTCTCCGGGCTAGAATTACGAAAAAAGGTAGTAGTAGGTTTTTTTCATAATTAGTTTATACATCTTTTTTAATAGTAATTATATACTTACCAGGCTTGAATTTTACTGCTTAAAAAAATTCAGTTTAGGTAAGCATCAAGTCAGACATTCTGTTATTGTATTCACTAAAATTTCGAAGCTTAGCTTTATATAGAAATGAAATTATGAAATAAATGGTATATATATTTAATTTATACATAGCTTGTTTACATTATAAAAGTTGATTGGACTAATATTATGCATGTTAATATTATAACTATGATACTTTTAACGTATTGCTACATTTGCTACAGTGTTTTAATCCGCGGCGTGCGTTTAAATTTTCTCCCAGATTTTCATTTTAATAAGTAACTTTTGTAGGTTATTGTTTACGCAATGCGCCGCGAAAGGCTCTAATTGGGCCAAGGTAAGTTGTAATCTCGACGTGACGTATTATTATATTACATTACTAGCGCTTTATTATGCTTTCTGTGGTAAATAAACGTAAGTTATACTAATAATAGTTTCTATGACCTTCAGTCAATACTAGTTCTTCCGAGGAGCTTAAAAATATGTTTATAGGATTTTTCAAGAGCAGCAATTTAGTTTTACATTTCTGTTTTAATCTTGACGTCACGTTGTTAATCCTACGTACTTATTACATCCTCCTGCGTACAAATATCGTTTTGCGAGAAAGAGATAGATAATTTTATTTAATTGCATAATGTTCAGTCAATTGCTTGTTAAATGCTCAAGGGCGTGTTTCACCAAGCAATTTTAAAGTTAATCGTTAAATATTATGTTGTCCCTGTCGTAATACCTACCAATGAATAAGAAGGCATGGTATTTTAACATGCCGTTAACACTAACATGCGTTGGAGAAATCGGAACTAAATGTTCAAAACTTATCCTAATTCTTATTTTAGATTTTGCTCATGTTTTTATTTTCTGCGTAATGAGTTCAAAAGTAAACAAATTTAATATTCATTCAATAACCCAATTGTACATGGACAGTGGAATTGATCAGAAAATTATTTTGTATCTATTTACACCCGAAAATGAGTTAATGAATAAAATGTACCAATTATTTAATATTTAAACACTCTTCTTGGTAATTAATTTTAAAGTGTACAGTTCCGAATATGGCGAACCGCGCAGCTGGCGTTTTCTCATACAATTTTGATTCCCATTTGTAACAGGGACATTCATTAAAATGGTAAATAGTTTAATTTGCTTTAAATCGATTAGTCTACCAACAGGATTATGTGGTAGACTTTACCATCTATTTATGTACAATTTGAAGTGACAACTTTTTCGCATTTTATACATAGAGGTACTCTTTTAAACACTCAACGAAAATAGTTAAAAGTTTGAAATGTGTGTGTGTAAATAGTAATTGTAATAAGTTTGAAATGTGTTTGTGTTTCCCATCCCAAAGGAATTATTTTATCTTGATAGATTTTTGCTTGAAAACTGACGTGATCACAACTATAATTCATCATTATCAGTTAGCTTGATGCTTGACAGTTCAAGTCTTACTTTAAAAAAATGTCAAAGTCTATTCCACTTTGTAAGCTTGAAATTTTCTCCATCGCATGTTAGCGTTAACGGCTTTTTAAAATACATGCCTTCTCATTCATTGATAGGAATTACGAGAGGAATAACATAATATTTAACGACGGATGAACTTTAACATTGCTTGGTGAAACACGCCCTTAATATTATAAAGAGTAAAGTTTGTAACGAATTGGCTCAAGGAGTACTGGATCGATCTTAATACTTCTTTAACCGTTGGAATGCTTCATTATCACTCATTAATATAAGCTATTTTAATTGCGAGAAAAAATAAAAATCTCTACTAAAACTACAATAATGTTACCGAAGATGTAAAAAATGCTAATAAAATATCATTCGTCGCATGCGCTACAATGCTATTCACAGCTATAGTTAGTATAAATTATACTATTATACCTATATGTTAGAATAAAATATTTTGTGACAAATGCAAAATGTTTAAAAAATAAATTAATGTCGATCCGTACGAAGCCTGACGGGTCGCTAGTTAAGAAATAAAGTAGGCAACAGAAACCTTTAAATGTAACATTTAAAACGTAAACGTACTATTACTGCGTGAAACAAATATTAACGTAAAATAATACGACCCAACTGCGACACTCGCGAATTGTGACATAAAAAATTGTAGCGCAAAATTATGACACAATTGTTTGACACAAATGTTTAACTGTAATTACAGCTAACTAGTAAATGTGACACGAGTGCACTTGACCCAGCGTTTTCCGCCATTTTGCGGAGAACATAAAATGAACAACTGAATTGATTATTACTATTGCCACAATCATGCCGATTCAAAAGAATCGTGCTTAGGGTCACCCTCTCATGTAACCTATGCGTGGTTCAAGTTAGATGCTGAGGCGTCTATTTATTTAATAAAAATTTAATAATAAAAATGTAATGTTTTAATTTGTAGATTTAAATTATCTCAAAGTATAAAAAAATATTGTCATTAGTACACATAATAGATCAAACCCGTAAATGTACCTCCAAATGGTTTCTTTCTTTGGAAGAAGATACATAATGAGAGATTTATAAAAATAATCTGTATTTTTTATTTGCGTCAGTATTTGTATTTTTAATTATTAAAACAATTTTTGTTGCGCAGGTGTCTAATAATTCTTCTCAATAATACATAATATGTTTACAAGAATTAAAAAAACGTTATCAAAAAAAAAACTACAGACCGATCCTTTGATTTCATTTGTATGGTAATTTATTTGTATACTAAAAGCAAAAAAATTATCAAAAAGAACTTAAATAATTATTCATTTAGAGATATGGAACCAGGGAACAATTTTCCCATGCGCTAGAAGTATTCTAGCGTACACTAAAAAATCGCTCGCTTGTGATTTACACCAACATCACGGTGGAATTAGTGGCACAGACCTCTGTAACACGAGCCGCCATACACATGGTCTTCACTTCAACAAGGGTTGACAATAACATTAAATTCATGTCATACTCCCGATGCCCCCGAGATACTGACATTTGTATTAACGATACAGGATGTGCCATTATTCGATTTAAATATGGCATAAAATTTTTGAGTGTCTATTACTGTCGCGTAATTTAATTTTATACTGTCACAATAATTTATGTTATTGAAATGTGGCATTGCAAGTGAGTGTTTTGTATAGTATTTTTAAAAATACTATACAAAACACTCACTTAATATTGTGAAAAAATTATTACACAGAAATATTGTGAAAAATATTTCTAATAATATCGATACGTGAAATTTTATAATAAAATTTATGTTTTTCATCTACCACCTACAGGGTTTCTTCTTTGGGACTGTAAAAATTTTTGTTTAATATAAACTTACTACTTCTTATTTGGACAAGCCGTTTCGGAGTAGTTTTATACAAACAGGTCACGAAAATCTTGTAAGATATTTATATAGGAAACCAACCCTTAGCGAGAGTAAATCTACGAACACAACAAACGGATAAAACAATGACAGTATGAAAGAACCCTTTAAGTGAAATTGATCAGTGTGAAAATTGAGCTGTAATATTCAACACACAAATCTGAAACCTACCAAATAAAGCTTATGAAATTGATAAAGCTGTAGAAAACCGTATGTAGGTATTCGTTACTAATTCACATTGTTTTACAGAAAATAATGAATCAATTTATATACATTTTAACTATTTTAATATGTTGTTTAATTTTTTGGATTTTATTTATTTAATATAATAGCAAAGAAATTAAGTTTTTAGAATATGATTATTGATTACTGATTGGATCTTAGGGCTAACTTGCTGTTTTAAAAAAAAACCAAATAATTTTAACATACATACTTTACTTTTAGTGCATGCTGTATTATTTAAATGATTGTGACACATTCTACAGCTGATATAATGTTTATTCCAAAAATGTAACGAGTGTTAGCAATCGTTTGGTAAATCTTATTAATAAATAAATATTATTTGTATGGATAGTTATTTTTATTTTGTCTTATTTTATTGAAAACTCCTAACAAATGAATATAAATTAGCACGGCCAGTGGACAAAACATTGAAACACTTTAAACAGATATCAGTTTGAAACTTCTAATGAATACGAAACGGAATATAAACTTGAACAAAAACGAAACAGCAACAGAAATAAAATTGAATAGAATTATTAATAACTTCATAACAAAGTAACAATCAGCCCCAGGAGAGTCCTGTTGGATACAACGATATAAATCGCGAGATACGCCGGGGCGTCGGTCGGGGACCCTAAACAATAAAAGTTAGATATCGATTACCAAAAATGCCCTTATTACTTGATGTAAAATGTGACTCAATATACAGGTTGTGATATTAATGAGTGATAATATTTACTTTAGGTGTGTATGGGTTAGGTATATAGGTAGAGTTTACGGTGAAAGAACCAGCGCTGAAAGAGGCACTTTTTTATTTATTGTATGACAAAATTTATGATGTTGGGGCAGTTCTCATAGAAACATGAAAGTCAAAAGTAAATCTTTCAGCGCTGGTACTTTCACGGTATACTTTACACCCCAAATTATTTATTTTACATCTTGTACAAAATAAAGTACTAGGTATGTCGATGAATACAAGAATTATCTTTGTATATATCGGAAGTCCCGGGAAGGTTTAAACAGACAGAGTTTCTATGCTCAACGAAGTGACAAGGCACGGGTCAGATAGTACATTATAAGAATACTGCAGTGCCGTGAGTGACAAATTTTGAAGCTCATAGTATGGGAAATTTGATACTCACCGCCGATTCAGCTGTCGAGATACAATAAACATTCTTAGAGAATAGCACTGCTGAAGTCGATTACAAAAACAAGTGAGCTCATACATCCTCCGACAGCGCGGTTGCACTATAATTAACAAAAGGGGCTTATCTAGCGACTTAAATCATTGGTAGGCTATAAGCGTCGAGGTTAATCATTTTATTCGACGGTGTCGTATTGCTTCAAATTGTAAGTGTCAATAATAATTATTACCGACACACCAACTGTTAGGGGCGGGGTTGTGTGATTCGAAAATCAATATTTAGAGGTTCAATTTAATGTATTGAAACTAGTATTACAGTTGAGAAAATTTTGTATGATTTTGGATGATATAAAGAAAATAGAAATAGCTTGGTAGCTAGTAGCTACATGTAAACCTGACTACCCTGTTTACCCTGTCTCCGTAAAAAGTTCAGAGAAAAGTCTCTAAATAATAAGAAAGAAAAAGGAAGATATTATAATATTATTAAACATAAAAGCACAACTTCATCCCTGTTTATAAAATAGGGAAACAAGTAATAAACCTACTTTATAAAAAGAGGAACATGCAATAAGTGAACTTTTAAAACCAAATAAACTGCAACATCAGTACAAATTTATTCCAATCCACTTTCGGCAAATTACAAGAAACTAGCGAGCATTAATTAATATGTATGAACCAATAAATTAATACAAAATAAATGTTGGTAGTGTTTCAAACTTTGTATTATGCATTACAAACTAAACGTATCTGCCGAAACAGCGTTCAAAACATATACAACAATATAAACAAAGCGAGGGTAAGGTAATGAAATGCAAACGCTTGCACCACAGACACAGAGGACGGATTGCGCTGTGCTGCGCTCCATCATAAATCAAACATTATGTGTTACTAACGACAGTTCTTAAGTAATAATATCAATACGGGCCTTAGACTAAAGTAAAAGTATTTAATTTGTTTTTGCTATCGGCAGAAAGTAACCATCGCTACCGGTGTAAAACAAAACAGTATTGTACACGTTGCCGCTCTTTTGAGAGAATAGCCAATAGGCCAGCTGCAGAAAGATGAATTTTATTTTGTAACTTACTCGGTCCTCAGATCACTCACTCAGTCCATTTTTTATATCTATGCCATCTGGGAAACTATTGCACACATTAATAACAGCATTCGAAAGTTTAACTTTAAACTGATGTAAATATGAATATCCAGCAATATAAAAATTATTTGCGCTTTTATTCATTTGTTTTATTTTCAATAAATTGAATCAGTCGCATTCCGCGTTTGATGTTAACCTTTTATTATTTTTCTAGCATGTGATTATGTAAGAACATATTACCTACTAACTACGGACTCGATATAAATTATTTTAAGTAATTAACGAATATTGTTCATCTCCCTCATCCTATCCAGCGTCTGTAGCGAATTTGATGTTATGGTGAATTATAAAATTCAGAATTCTATTTTGTTGAATGGCTGATGGGGCGAGAATATGCTCTATAGATAATCTACAAAATGCGAATAGACAATATGACATATACAATGATGACTAGTGTCATACAGGAACAAAAATACCCAATAATATTAAAGATTGTTTAACTGATCAAGGATACATACAGACAATGAGCGGTTTTTATTTTGACAGTTCTACTAGTTTAAGAAAAATGCTGATAGATGGCATTAAACCTAAGTAATATGTCAAGTCCTGTGTAAAATGTCAATTTCCGCTTTGTTTTTTGTTTGTTTACCTTTCAACTTTCTTTCTTTCACTTGCAATAGTTTATTATTTATTAATTGTGCCCTGAGAACTAAACTAAACATGGCTAGTCCATGCGTAGTACAATTTTTTAAAAATATAGGTAACCACCGCTTACCCCAAGATGAAAATTGGAGATCAAGATGGATAGAGGCTATCAAACATATAAAAACAGGATTAACTATAAGAAAAAAATCCTTCATAATATGTTCAACTCACTTTACGCCAGCAGATTTCATCTCTCCGTCATCACATTTGGCAAGAGCCCCAAGAGGTAAAATATTTATCTTAGCGTGCAATAAGAAATAATAATAAAGTTTATTGACATTAGACTTAAATTAGTTACATTTTTTTTATTTCTTAACCTAAATATAAGTATATCTTTATGTTTGTTACCTATCTTGGGTATCATAACTTAATGGAAACATACTACAGTAGGTACCTCAGGAGTTCATACCTAAAAAACCAAACTTTTATGTTTGCAGCTCATCGCCTAAAAAACTTAAAAGAAAAGCTGTTCCTGCTTTGAATGAAGCTTGTCAGCAAGCTAACCAGCTCCAGCAGCAGTCAGAGCCAACTGCAGTTCAGGCTACATATTCTCAATATATATATGTCGCAGTCATCTTATTGAATCTGGATAATATTTAATTGAATCACTAGGCGGTTATATAATGGCGTCAAACAGCTCGTACAGATAGCAATGTGTTGCTATATTTTTTGATTAATTTACTTTAATATACGTTATAATAGTACACATTCGGAAATTTCGAAGTTTAAAACTAAAATATTAAATGGCTGTCCTAGTCTCGGATTCTAAAATTTGTTGGTAAAAACAGGATTCAATGAACGCGCTAGTCATTCAATTAAATAGCGGATTCAATCAGATGACTGCGACATATATACCGACCACTTAAGAGTCGAAAATACTCGGCAGCAGGTTGAAATTTGTCATGTAAGTATAGGGGAGTACTAAACAAGAACTTCCCGAAATCCCTACGGAAACGGGAGAAAGGTGTGATTAATTATTTGTTTGAAAAATCAAAGATATTGAAGCCAGCGAGCTATAATGTAGGTTTCCTCGGAATTGTAGGAGATCACTAAGAAAGGAATTTGAAAGGATTATTTTTGTGTATGAAACAGCATACCTACAGCGACTTAACCACTTTATGAATAATTTCACTACCTGAAAATGGATAATAGCTATAATCTGGCAACCCTATTAACCACCCAACAAAGATCACAGATTTTTTTGACATATTACATTATGCAAGCGCCATCTTACGGTAGTCTCTGTACCTAAAAGTGACACTTCGAAAACCCCTCATTAACTTAGTAAAAAATATAAATGTATATAAATGTAACTATGGTAGTCTCTAATGACCTTTGTTGTTAAAAAACGACTTAAAATAAAAAAAATATAAAATGACAGCAAAAGGAACAAAACGAAACCTTTAATCACTTTCTCCCTTCGTCCGTTTGTCTGTCTGCTAGTCATCTGACATCTAAAAAGGAGATCGCAGATTTTGTGCGCAAGTCTCGATGAGTATTTGCTAGTTACCTTTAGTTACCTTATTCAGATCTATGAACATTTCATTCTTAACTACCGAAAAGCACTCAAAGGGTAGCGAACTTAAAGGCTTTGAATGTTTATTTATAATTAAATTCGTATTACAATGTAGATAGACTTTAATACAATTATAATCAAAGTGAATAATTTATTGCGAAGCGCTTCCGCAAATTATACCGTGTTCAATCTACCCGTAGTAGGGCTGACAGATCCGATAAAGTGAAAAGAAGGACTGACTCATTATAATCCCTAGCCCTATCAATTTCAAAACCGTCCTTCGCTTTGTAAATTCTGCTTTTATTGAAATTTTATGTACATATATTCTTACTAACAAAATAAAACTTTAAGGTGTGTGGTACTAACCCTAAATGTTTGTGTTTGTTTTAGGTAATAGATTATTCAACATTCTACCTCCTGTGCACCGTACCCTTGTTTCTTCATAAAACCTACTCATATAGCAGAATCTTCGCCAACACTCTGACATTGGCAAATCACTAAGGAGCCATTTTGAAAAGAAGAAGAAGAACAAGACTGACTCATTAATACATTTACTAAAGATCTAAGCGAAAGCGAAGACAAAGTCAAGTAGATTATAAAAATTATAATTTGAACAAAATTACTGCCATATCGTTATTGTTATTCCCGTTTTTTCTGCGCACTTGCCATCCCTACCCGCAAAGGAACAAAATCAATTCCAAAGTTCTGAAGCGATCGAGATCTCAGTTCGTCATTAACTCGATTTTATCGAGTGATTTTAATAATAATTGGAATACTTTACAGATTTTTTACGCGGAGTGGATTTTTCTTTGCTCTGATAGCATTCTTCTTGAAAATCACTTTTAATATTATCTTTAGATATTCATTACAGATTGCGGTTTTCGGATATATTTGAAACCAGCAAGACGAATTGATGTAAAACTTAATTTAATTTACATCTAATTTATTAAAATTAAACATAAAAAAACTTTACCTTATGAAAATTTTGCTACACCTACCTAATAGTCAAATACGACAACAACACGATATCGTATTCGTATCCGTAATCGGTGTACAAGAGCCAACGACATAATATTTTATAGCTTTATGATACAAAGTACAACATGTTACAATTATTATATTATTTAACTTTTCTTCACGGACACTGGTCTATGTGACAGGTATATTAACACTCCAATAAAAGGTTTTAAGAGGAAACACCACGAATTTTTTTCCATACAAAAATAGGGGTCTAGGGGATTTCTATTTCCTCCCTGGATAACACCTCTAGAGTAACAATTTTTTTCCTGAATATTTATGGATATTGTTTTGAAAATTATTTGCGCTTTTATTCATTTGTTTTATTGTTTTGTTTTCCACGTTTTTGTACGTCCCTATTTTTTTCTTTTTTTAATAAATTAATTATTTAAAGAGATATGGACGTTTAAAAACCTAAAAAAATGGCCAGACTCTCCACTATGTTTAAATATCTAGGAAACAGATTTGACTACAACAAACCACATATTTAAATCGGTTAAGTTTTGGAGGAGGAAACAGGAATCTCCTAAACGTCGATTTCTGGTACTTTTAATAGGTAATTTCAGTCCAAGTTGCAGTTGTCTCTATCGTGCTAGTGCTGGCTAGCTAAGGCACTGCGAGACAGCAATAGATTTTAGAAATACCTATTTTGTATTTCTCTCCACCGTGGTGTTTCCTTTTAAGTAGCTGTCGTTTCAATAACGCTCCATCTATTCGAGAGATTAAAGAGATTTAGATTCTGAGATCAATAATTAAATATCAATACCTATATAAATATTGGTATCGCCCATACGGACAATGATTTGTCAATATATTTTTTAAACTAAATAGTACTTACAAAAAGAAAATCAATGTTAAACAGTCTGAAAGCGATCATGATCTCCAAGTTATTGATCAGATAATCAATACTATTTACAGAAACGATACTGCCAAGCACCTAAATGTATAATTTTCGAATAAAACTTGTAATCGAGCAATATTCACCACATTTAATATCACTTATCTGATCCAGCTAACAATCGCACTCGTTCTAAAGCCTCCTTAAATTCAAATAAGGCTATACACGGGGCTTCTGAAATGCTAATTTCACGGTAATATAAAATAAAATTGGCTATAAATTAATAAAATCTAGTGCATTAGAGGTAATAGGTCTAGTAAATGGAAATTGATTGGTCCCATAATATAGCCCTTAATAGTCGGTTATAAAGCTGAAAAATGGTGCTTAGAATTCTCCTCGTATTCTTAATCTAAGTAAGTAACCTGTTGGCAAACTATCTAGATTCTAGTACCCGTGTCAGCTATTTTAGTGCACAATATGAATTAAATTAATTATTCTGTTCAATATGTGTGGTAGTTGCTGATGGAGTGTACCAAGTTTCGGATTCAAAGAGATTTATTGTTTAAAAAATTTAATTTTAATTTGTGTTCGGTAGGGCTTGTGCAGTCTATTCTTTCCGACCCAATTTCACACGTAGCTGTTTCGTTGATCTGTATTTTTCCCAATATCGACGATAACTGTGTAAATTAATATTGTATTGGGTACAATGGGATTGACATAATATCTTTGGATCAAAATTCCTAAATAAATAAAAATATTAAAAAAAAGATGTGTAGTATTTTTACTTAATAATATTATTTCTGCGACGTTATGTCCATCTAGTAAAAATAAAATAATAACATAAACAACACTATATTATTACATATTTTGATACTTTTATCGAAAATTAAAGAAGTATTACTTGAAGCCAATGTAAAACCAGTAATAATATTCCTCAACTACTTCACTTAGCCCAGAAACTATTCCGAAGTTTGTGCTTAAAATAGACCAGTCCATTATAACAGTACCAGACCAATTGGGGATCGCATCGATTCGCTGCCAAGCGGGACATATTGAATTAGTCTCGATGTTGGGAGTTGAGAGTCTCTTATTCAGTTGGTTTTATAGCAAGATCAAAAGTTTCCATTTTAATTTCAGATGCTTTTACGGAGTCACTTTTGCGACTTATTCAGATTGAAATGGACTTGACGATAATTATCGTAACTGGACAAAGCCAGACAAAGACAGTGGATAAAACAGTTTTATTTACCAATACATTTTATTTTTATATTTGTAATTACTATGAATTTTATTAAATGCAGTACTTTTATATGTACCGATATACATAGTACAAAATGGCAACGGTTTTAACATTGTTGATTTTGTCTTAATAATAATATAATATCTATAGACGCTTCACACCACGTCAATCTGGCCCTGTGGTATCCGAAGTACTTGTTTTACAGGAACCAGACAGCGGAATTATATATTTAATATTTTTATTCTATACACTATATTAAATATTTAAGATTTTTATTATAATAATACACAAATTCCGAAGAACTTGTTTTACAGGAACCAGACAGCGGAATTATAATATATTTAATATTTTTATTCTATACACTATATTAAATATTTAAGATTTTTATTATAATAATACACAAATTTAATGCACATCCATGACCCAGAAACATTGGAATCTTTTTGTTCCCTCGGCGGGATTCGAACCCACAACCTCGGTCGAGCACCAACGCCCTGAACCACTGCGCTACGGAGGTATTCACAACCGGACCGGAGGTCTTCTGCTTCAATCTTCAATAATGATAAAGATAAAAGGATAATGACGAAGATTGTTTTTTTTTTATATACTGTTGTAGGTAGAGCCGACAATCTAGAAATAACTTTGAGATAAAAATTGTGTCACATAAGGAGGAAAGGAGCTAAATCTTCAAAAGTGAAATAATTATGGCCGTCTTTAAAGTCGCCTTTAATATCAAAATCCAAATACCCAAAGTATAACTTTCAAAGGCTGTTATGGCACAAGATTTTATCTCGGCCCGAGCGTTTCGTAAATAAAATCGGTCGCTCTAGTTGGAATCGAATTGCAGGGAGAGCCGATCGGTAGATATTTCTGATAATATCTCCGGTTGCATAATTATACACTGAATCGTTTGCAAATTATGCATTCGGTGAAACTTATACCTTTGTAATTGTATGGTAAAAGTATAATTTGTTTTGTCCAGTGGTGGGATATTCGAAGAAAATTTAATTGTTTTCAGTTGTATCATTTTACTACAGAACGATTATTTTCAAAATTCAAACGAAAATAATAATAATTGAGATAGAAGTTATTTGCATTAGAAGTAGCGAAATTATTTTATCTAAATAATAACAATAATATACTAATATCTTATTGTCATATGACAATAAGATATTAGTATATACATATATATGTATATACAAAAAATATGCTAAGGTTACCAAAAGTTGTTTAAGAGTATTCAATAGAAAAAAACTAAAATTTATTTACAAACTGATTTGAACAAAGGTCTCCCAGATGAGAAGATTAAAAACTAAAACCGATACAAAGACAATGGAGCATACAAAAAATACCAGAATACAATGCAGTATTTGGAAGTAAATATATTGGACTAGCTGTGCGCGCCACTTCGTCCGCGTGGTTTTTGAGCGACTTATACCGTTTATGCAGCGCACGCAACGAAAGTCTCCCCGTTTTTGCAACATTTCTCACTAACGCTTCGCTCCTATTGGTTGAAGCGAAATGTCATATAGCCTAAAGCCTTTCTCTATAAATGTGCTATCCAACAAAAAAATATTTTTTTAAATCGGACCAGTAGTTTCTGAGATTAGCGCGTTTAAACAAACAATCAAACTCTTCCGCTTTATATTATTAGTATAGATTCAATGTTGATGAATGATGACTAGTATGGAACAATAAACTTAAAGGTTAGAATTATAGTATCAAATTCTATTAAAATAGAATGTTGAAAAAGTTTCAAAGACAGTTAGAAATATTATACCATAATCTTCTGTTCTATCTAGAGATACTATATTCTTGTATTATTTGATTATTTGCAGTAATTATTATTACATCTGTAGCTCAGTAGTTAGCACGTCTGCGCTTAATCTGTAGGTGTGTTCGGTCACGAGTTCAATACCTGCAAAGGGAGATAGTGTTGTATTGTAGGGTTTTAATGTGTAATATGTTTACTATAATATAATAATAAAAATACATGTGTAATAAAAAAGTATTAAACTTACTTCCGTTGTTTTGTACCCGTAACACAAATTCTTCGAAAACTTAACACGGGATCAGATTACAAGTTACAGTCAATAAATAATATTATTATTATAGTTCTGTACAAACTTTATTTATTAGATCATAAAAATAAATATAAAACATGCATTAATTTATGTACTTGGAATCACTTCAAACAAAACAGAACCTTATTTACAAAGCAAATCATTAAACAAATTTCATTTAAAGAAGTCAATTATTGCGGTGTGCGCCGGGGTTTTAAAGTGTTGCGTAAGGGTTGAAACGGGAGTGCGAAATGACGTGCTTCGCATACGAAACGCTCCCATTAACTCACATCTCTTTTGAGATGCAAATCATTTTTTTTCACCATTGAATATTTCAATCCACGATCCAGTTCTTTTGAATGTTGAGAGAGTATTAGAATGTGGACAGGTAATGATGTAATGAGAATATACGATTGGTTTGTGATTTCTTGCTCTAAAATTGCTTTTCTGATAAACTAATCAACAAATACAAGTGACTGACAGAGTAGTAGACATGGGTGTCACTGGTGGTGCTACCAAACAATAAAATATCTATATTTTTCCTAACTAGGCCCATTGTTAATACCACATGTTATGGACTTCATGTTTGCGACTGCGAACGACGCTTGCCTATAGAAAATATTCGAGTGTCGATTGTAAATTCAATGAGCACAGTGTCCTCCCGAACAAACAAACATTGCATTTCGAGTTAGAATAGACGAAATCGAAAAATACAGTTATGTTTATTGAAAATTACTAAAGTACATTCATTTTGAAACTTCATGAAACTTCAATAGGTTATGGACTGTTTTACAATATTTTAATGAGTATCTGATAAGTGATAGCTTTATTGAATGTTTTCCATGCCAACTTAGCATTGCTTATAAGCAACTACATTATATATGAGATGAAAAAAATAATATAAAAAAATAATATAAAAAAATAATATCAATTAATCACTGAGTAAATGTAGCGCTTAAACTTGAATTATATTTAATAATTGGGTAAACAATTATAATTGTTTACCCAACGCATGGGCAGTGGGCACCGCGCGTAGGTACTAGGTACGCGCCCGCACTACCTACGTTGATGTCGCACGCCGTCGCGTCGTGCCGCGTCGGCTACATACTACTTGCCTAGCCGCGGAATTTTCATAGTATCCATGATTCATTTATTTAAAGGAAAATTTGGTAAAAAATTAAGTACCTAATTTTATTACATATTTATAATGGGAATCGAGTACCAAGTACTCTCCGTAAGTATTGCACATGTCTCATCAGTCAGGCTGTATATATGAATGGTATTTGACATAAGATATAGCATCGTGGTCCAGCCTCTTGAAATTAATTCCTATCGACCGGAATTGGATTTTGACAGTTAGCAAATCTTAAACACGACAATAGCTGCAAATTAGTTTAAAATTGAGTGTCGAGTTTGTGGAACTAAATCAAATAATATAGAAAAAATTCCGATTACAATTTTAAACATTGGCATTGGAAACAAATTGCAATCGAATTTGGTTTTAAGAGTAAAGTCTCTGATATAGTAACAGTAGATTGTGAAACAGGGCCCTAGTAGCGTGAGATTTTCATAATCTTCCTCTGCATTGTGAGTTTAATTATTTCAACGTCATAAGACTGCAGAGTTACCGGGTAAATTCATGCATCATTATGATGGACGATATTCAGAGCGCTTCAACATGGAGGGTATTAGGAAAACAATATCTTGGAGCAATAAATTTCTTGTACCTAATGGTTCGTGGTTTAAGTTACGATTTCTAATTTGATTTATATTAATAATTTGATTGATCATCTAGAGAACTATCAATAACAAATATTTACTTACGTTAAACATCTATTTAACTACGCATTGAAGATATAGGTATTATTGAACAAGAGCTGGATTTTTCGTATGTAAAAAAAATGGACGCTTGGCGGGAATTTCTTTATAGCGTCCTATTCTAAATCACTTTTTCTATTTGCGCTAGTAAGTGCAATCACCACAGCTTTAAGTATTCACTGCCTAACCATGTGTTAAATTTTAAAGAGGCAATCTGCGGTCTCTACCCCGACATTTACGAGGTCTATACTTTATTATCCAAAATGCGCATTTACATATTCAGTAACCCAAAAGAGAATGATCGGTTATTGTGCGAGCGCACGCCCCACGTCACATAATGTCAGTATCGGGGGCTCAAAGTGTCACCCCTGTCAGACAAGTGTACTTACTATCCTGTGCTATACGGTGCTCTGAATGACGACTAATTCCATTGTCACCGTTGGCATATGGGTAGCATGGGGTGTTTCAGCAGATTGCCAATATTTAGGAGCATTGTTTGAGATTATTATTTATTCCTGGCAGAGGGCCGAGGCATCGAAGATCAGTTTCGACACATTCGTTTTAATCCTGCCATGTGCTACTTTTGCAATTTATCGCGTTGGTTACATTTCTCGAATTCTTGTTTCACCATGTTTTCAAAACGTAGGATTTAGACGAGATATTTAAAAAAGATCTAACCTCAAATACGTTACGCAATATATTATTCTGGTTTACATTGGACGTATTTTGTAACATGGAACATAAAACAATTAGCGTGCACACATAATTAATTTCAAAAGCTCAGAAAAAGCGGAGCGTATAATGATAATATGGCAATTGAATCAGAATTATTAAAAGCGCTCTTAAAGCGGCAAACAAAAACACAATTAGAGGCTCGGGGGTGACAGAACAATGGAGCGGTCAGCATATGGCTGGGTTACCCTAATTCGTTGTTGCCCAGTCTCCTCGCGGTTGCCTTATGGTTATAAAGTACTTAGCTAATTTTAATAAAAGATTTATGTGTGACCAGCTGTGCATGGAGAAGGTCAGTGTTGAAGGTCAAAGTTTTATTAGTGGTTTTATCCTACTAGAGGTTGCCCTGCGGCCGAAATTTGTCTCATATTTCATTTAAAACTTAGTTTTCTACCTCTTTGATAGTTTTTATTTTTATTTAGGGCATTGCTGAACATTATTTTATAGTCTCTCCACATTAACTTAAATTGTGCAAAATTTGAAACGTTAAACTGTACCTAACGTGTTTGCTTTACGTATATATAATTATTAATTATGGCAAAGCGAAAACAGTATAAAAATTTAATTCTTTTTAACAAAAAAAATACCTAGTAAAACAATGCGAAGTGTGATCACCCTATCTAAAGTAACATACGAATAAACAAAGCTCCCATATTACCCGCTGAGAGCCATATTTTTCCAACAAGATACAAAATGGCAAATACATCGTGAATTATTGTTTACTTTAACAAATAAAATGTGCATTCGAGTAATCTACAAATCGATAGAGCGTAGGTGTACCATTACTCAACATTACCGTAGGAATACATATTTGCGGGCCGCATTCATTTGTTAGACATCGCCTTGCAAGCCATTTGCCAACATTATGTACCCGATAAGAGTGCTTGGGAAAACAATATTAATCTTTCGACAATTCATCTTTTATCGTCCCGTGTTTACGTTTGCTGATGGCTCGTGAGTTATTGGACTGCATTTGCAGTGTTTATTGAAGTTAAACACATATAGCTGATATTCGTGTTTGTATGGGGGCTTACTATTGAAGAACATACTATTTTCTAAATTTCACACACCGTGCTTTCATGGTAGAATGTAATATGGACCTGTTTCAAACTTTACCACCTGCGTAATACATTATGTGAATAAATGATTGATTAATTGAAAAATTAAAAAAAGGTCTAGAAACCTATAATTATTATGAGAATGGTTGTTACGGTTCAAATCAATAGATCCTAAACAGTCAGTCGAAACGCAAAATGTTGCCAAAAATATTAAAATTATTTATAAATACCTACTCAAGGGGTGTTGTAGTGGGATATCCGCTTGATATTGATTGTTCACTTATTTTTTTTTTTTTCATTTTCACAATGTGTCGTCCAGGGGCTGTATTATGATCTTTTACAATACCAGCCTGGTTCCAGGCAATTCAATAATACG
Source organism: Celastrina argiolus (assembly GCA_905187575.2). Taxonomy (NCBI): domain Eukaryota; kingdom Metazoa; phylum Arthropoda; class Insecta; order Lepidoptera; family Lycaenidae; genus Celastrina; species Celastrina argiolus. The sequence continues at coordinate 13,851,570 of LR994589.1, forward strand.
GTCTTAAGCTGCCTTGTTCTTGTGTCCCATGTAATTTTAAAATTTTAAAATGAATAGAACACTAATTTAGGACAGGTGGTTTCGAGAAAATGGCACTAACAGACAAAGCTTTAAGTGCCATTTTCTCGAAGTCACCTTTTCTGACTTACTGATCTATTAATTATAGCCAGTTCAGAGGTTCACTCTCGACCCGGAGGTCGTGGGTTCGGTTCCCGCGTTGGAACAAAAAAAATGTTGTTTTCAAGTTTGGTTAGAACAATGCAGGCTGATCACCTGATTGTCTGACAATAAAGATGATCCATGCGTCGGATGGGCATGTAAAAATTCGGTCTTACGCCTGTTCTCTCGCCAGTCGTGTCGGTTTACCGTCCCGCTGGGTTATGAGAGAAAAAGGAAGAGAGAGTGCTTCTGTGTATTGCGCACACACTTGGGCACTATAAAATAACTCTTGCGAAACTGGCTTGGTTTCAATGAAATTGGCTACCGACACCGAAATCGGTGGGGGGAGCTATTATTATTAATTACTAGGGCAGTATACCACTCCTATGCGTCGCGCAGTCAGGTAAAAATTAAAAAAATGTCATGTAGGTCATGTCACCTACTTAAAAGCCTAACTAAAAAAATAAAAAAATAACTACACTTTACAACAAGAGAGAACATTGATATTACGTAACCTAATATAATATACTTGAAGCCATATTTTTGGCACACCAGCCGCATTTGAGCAATATGATAAAATGGGAATCAATATTAGACTAATATCGTGCCAAGTTGCAATAAACGCATGAAAACTCGTTCAAAACGATCGTTTGTTACTCGCCGATTTCCCGCCACTCCAATATGAACCACAACCTTCGGGAATAGGGTTAAAAGTTCAAGCACAAGGGTCACGTTAAAGACGCCTTGTTGTGTATAACAAACGATGTTAATGCTTAAAATCATTTGTTTAGTTTCGATATTGTGTAACTTTGCGAATATGACTGCAGTATCTCATTTAGTAATGCTATTTCATGTGTTTCTCGCAATCGAATATATCGAATATGGAGGTAGGTATTGCATTTATTGCTAATGTGATGATCCCTTCTCGTGTAAGGGTTTTGATATGATAATGTGTGCCCACGCTTTAGGCAGTTTAGGTCATATTAATGAAATACAATATTCCACAAGATTGCACTATGTCGGGATAAAACTCAATATACAGGTAAAAAGTAAAGTCACTATAACTTTGAGATACGATTGTATACTGCCTTTCCTCATTTTGAAAATGTATTTTTTTTTTGTTAAAAGCTACAATTTTTTTTTTCTTTTCACAATTTCTTATTTTTTCGCAAAGCAAAAACGAAAAGCAAAAAAAAATTAACAATAAAAAATTAAGTGACTGTTATTTTTACACACTCTATAATTTCATCTATTTCACTAATTACATTAGTATCGGTTCAGCAGTTAAAGTATGATGACTAATTCAATATTTTTTTCTGTAGGTCTGTTACTTACAAGTAAACTGAGTGAAGAAAGTGAAATGCTCTTGCTAATATTATGTGAAGGATTTTTTACTATAATATTATAATGTATATTGTACATTGAATTTTAGTATAGATATTGTAAGTTTTAGGTAAACTGGCTTAGTCAGGAATAATTAATGTGCCTATCTACTTACACTCTATTTGTTTGATGAACATGGTAGAAACATACATTATTGAATTTTAAAACTCAAAACAATTTGTTAAATAATACCTACTTATGTTTCATCTAAATACTTTTATGTATGTGCAGCTTGTGTTGATGTAGTGTTTGTGTATCTGTAATAAAATGCATTAATTTTCATCAATATTTGCAAGCAAGCTTGTCAAATGCTTGCTCATGCTATAGTCCAAGAGGTGGCCGTTAAAAGCCAGGGTCACCATTCAGCAATAAATAACGCATTACTTTACATAGAAATCGAGAGTTCATTTACAATCTTTAAAAGATATCTGCTCGTAAATCACGATGCTCTCCCAATTCGATGCAAGCTAAGTAACCATAGAGTAGGGGTTGTATAGAGATTTTATGAATTACTAGCTGTGCCCGCGACTTCGTTCGCGTGGTTTTTGAGTGACTCAAACATGCAGCGCACGTAACAAAGTCCCGAAATGTGAATAGTTTTACTAATAAAATAAAAGTTAAAAATAAGGGGTCTAAAAAGGCTAAAACAATAAAATAATTCAATTTGAAATCCAGATATGCAAAGGTACAAAAATGGTCAAGGTAGAGCCGTGGTCGCACCCGCTTTTGGGATTGCAACAGCAGACGAATAATATGTATTTTGATTTTTATATCTCTTTTTTTTAGATTTGTTTAGAGGGTACGACCACGGCCAAGACCTATCTTTTGATACCAAACATGAGACAATTATATTAATTTAGTTTTTTTGGAGATAGTTTTTGAGGTATAATTTCGAAAAAAAATATTTTGCCGCTCCGGGGGAACATACAAACATACAAACTCATAACCCTTCCTTTTGGCTTCGCCGTAGTCGGGTAAGAAGTTCGCAGTGTTTTGGCACCCTAAATATAATATAATCATACTATTAAAATCTAATAATTCAGAGAATTCAATATGATTGCATAGGAAATAAAATTAATTTATAACTTAGTAGAATTAATGAATAGTAGTAACCTTTATCTGTATTTGCAATTAAATGCATCATATATTTTTGAAAATTGGAAATGCGTATTGATTAAAAAATTTTATTGTTGTACGATTAATATATTTTTAAAGGTACAAGAGGAAATATAATACAGCCTCTGTCGCACATTACTCTGTAGCCATATTGATAAGGAGAAACAATACCACTGTCACCAGAAGATAGGACCGAACGATTTGTCGCGCGATATCGTTACTCATAAATCGCGCTTACTGGTAAGTACGATATATTATGACAGGACCGTCTTCGAAATAAAAACAAATATGGGATTGGATGTCCACCTCAAGGGCTTTAGTCCGCGCCTACTTATCTTATAACTAGACTAGCTGTTCCCGCGACTTCGTTCGCGTGGTTGTCGCAAACACTATCGATTATCTTTTGATTGCTCACGTGGTTTTTTAACCGACTTCCAAAAAAGGAGGAGGTTTCTCAATTCGACCGTATATATGTTTTTTTTATGTTTGTTCGCGGATAACTTCGTCGTTCATGAACCGATTTTAAATATTTTTTCTGTGTTGTGTAGGGTATAATTCCAATTTGGTCCCATTGTTACCAAAATGGTGACCTGATGATCCGTGAGGAATCGAGGGAACTCCTCAAAATTTATATGGAAACACTTATCGATTTTGATTTTTTCTGAAGTAGCCCAAGCATATGTTACCAAATAGTAAGGTTTTTTGCTTTTTAGTGTACCTTTTGAAGTCAGTTTTTTTTTGTTTGAAATTATTGTTATCACGATTATTGAAAAGGAATAATTGTTTCATACATATTTTGTGAGTAACTTAAACCGTTTATGCAGCGCACGCAACGAAAGCATTTCTCACTGACGCTTCGCTCCTATTGGTCACAGCGTAATGTTATATAGAATGATATAAGAAAATGACGAGGGTTTTAAGAAAAAGAGTATAGAAAAAAAATGATGCCAATCAGAAACATGGATAGTGGAATCTTGGCAACAGGTTGGTTAGCAGAATTTCTAGATTAACCCTCAAACTAAATGGGGAATCTCTCGATCAAATTTTGTCTAGAATTTCTGTGTTTTATACCTCATGACATCTCAGTATGTTATTATTATTTTGTATTTTAATTTTGTTATTCAATTCGGATAAACAGAACAACAGTGAATGTGGAAAAGCCTCCTTTAAAGAAAAACCTTAACTTGTAACATATTATGTTATTGGATGTACTCTAGTTTCTAGGTGGAAATTCATTAAATACACGACCGGTTTCGATTAACCTAATTCGTATTAACCTGATAATGACGTACTCGAAACCAGTCGTTTTTTATAAATTTGATATCAAATAACCAATAAAGTGAAAAAAGTGCACGTAATTTGTGTATTATTACTGTGTACCTAGCTTAAAGATTAGGTACGAATTTGTATAAATGTCTATAATTATAAGTAAGTGAAACTGATAGCATTATAAGCCTTAACAACATCCTATCATGTTAATTTTTTATAAAAATATTTGCCAAATTGAATCTGAGCCTTCCCTAAAAATGTCATAATCATGACGTTTATTTAAGAGGAACTCAAAGCTAAAAGAACTCCTAATTCAGCAAAACATATTTATGCAAATTAAGATTTAATAAATTGTCCCCTCGCATTCGTATTTTATTTGCAGCCCGACTTCGTCTAGACTTCATTCAAGAAATTTCAAAGTTCAACTAGCTCGGTAATTTGAAAGAAATCAACACGCTTCTAAGGGAATTTCGTAGTTTTGAACTAGACATACAATGATTATGTAGGGGGATTTGACTAATCTGTGGAGTTTTGCATTTGTATAGTTAAGAAATTTAATTTAACCCTGACGAATAAAAATATTTTAAGTTCCACGCGTGTCTGTCAGTTGCGTCGTAGCTCGTAAAAGATTAGACCATTTTTAACACACTTTTATAATCTTGGATTGCATGTATGTATCAGCAATGCCAGATACATTTTTTGCCAATTCGGAATTTTGTAACTTTTTGAGTGAAAAAAGCGGGATTCTTTCGTCGAAAGCGGGACATAGTAAAATAAACTTTTTATCTGAATTCATGTTAGTTTTATGTGACAATATATTGTAAAAATATCCATAGAAATTGTATTTTAATAAAAATGAAGGCGGGCCAGTCTATACTTGTCTGTGCCACCCGTCTGCGCTTTTTTTTTTTTGATTTAAAAATCGGGACGTCCCGCTAAATAATAATATGTCTGTAATCATTATTTAGAATAATTTTCAGAAATTTGATTAAATTGCATTTCGAACACATACCAAGGACCAATGACAATGCAATTAAGCGTGTTTTTCAATTAGTTCTTAGATATCACTTCTCATTAACAGCTGTCGGCCAATAGTGGAGGTAATTTTAAAACTTTACGTGAAAGGTTTTTACGTGCCTAATATTTTCTTACGATCTTTCCTAATATAATATTAGGTACGCCATGTTGTACCTATATTAATATTAAACTTTAGTTAAGTTGTGTACAACCACGCTTAAAATAAGTATCTAATGTTATACTAATATTATACCAACATATTATTTGAGAAGGATGTACTATGTTTAAAATTTAATAATGTCTGATGAAGGTAAATGTATTATTTTGTTAAAATTCCTACGAAAAATCTAAGTTGAAACAAAATAATATTAATGAGTACAAACTTACATAATTTCCTGTGACTCAGCTAACTTACAAATTGTCCGTTTATCCATTAAACCTAAACAAGGTGTTGGTAAATAAACGATAGCAATCTTTTCAATCGGTGGGGGATTTTTTATCATTCAAATCGATAGGCTATAAATAACTTGGGCCACTATTTGCATATGGGCGAAAGAACAAAAGGTTTTAGGTACCCCATTGAAAGTCGGCGAAGTTTATCTTCAAATACTAAATCATCTTGTTTTAAATCGCCCAAACATTTATCAGCGATCTTTTTGGAGACTAAAGTTAAAGATATTTAACTGACTTCCTTTAAAGTAAAGGGTTAGGGTTATAATTAGTGCGAGATTTAATAATAATATTACTGGTGAGAATGTTAATGAAAAGCATTTATCATTCGCATCATACTAACCTATAGAAAAAAGCTAATTAACTTCTTACTAATAAAAAATATTTTCGCACTGTATATGTCGCAGTCATTTGGTTGAATCAGGTATTTGATTAAATGTCTAGCGTGTTTATTGAATAACGACACTTAATTGAACGGCTAAAAGACAACTCGTCCATTTACTAAATGTAACGTTCAACGTCTTGACTGAACATTATTACCATAGTCGTTGAATGGGATATAGTATGCTTTGTAATGTTTTGTATGGGTGACCATACCATAAATAACAAAAATGAGAACACGACATGACACAACTTATTAAGAATTGATATTATATTTTAAGTCGAAAGATAGGCAATATTGACTATTTTTACCAATTTAAGGAATTCAAAGAAACAAAAACTATGTCAGCCATTTAATATTTTATTTTTAAACCTCTAACTCTACGAAATTATATTATTTCAGACAATTTATCATAAAAAATATCAACACTGTACCGTAGTTGCCGCTATATTTTTTTGGTCAGCGCCACAGCGGGACAAATGAACTGAATTTCAATCACCTGACTGATTACAATCCGCTAATTAGTTGGACGTTGAGAGAAGCTTGTGCGATCAACGTTCGGCCTAGTCATTCAATTAAATGTCGCCATTCAATAAACGCGCTAGACATTTAATCAAATAGCATATTCAACCAGATGACTGCAACATATACACGACATCTAGACGAGGATACAGCATTGTATATGTGATGCAATGCTTTATCCATGTCTGATACGTTAGAAAAGTCACTTTACAGAACAAATCATTGCATAGCTTATCCACTAGGTAAATATTAAGTATCTCACTACACTACACTACACCTTAATCAAAATCTATGAAAAAGTGGTCAGATCTCATGTAGAGCCAAGATCTATGCGCCCTTACTTTACCAGGTACTTGTCATAATTTACATTTTAGTTAAAACGTGATACTTGGCCGTCTTGCTACCGTTACGAAGATTTCATAGGCATTAATTTATCATATTATTATGTAAAATAAAACGGCCAAGCAAGAAATGTATAGTTTATGAAATTCAAGATCAAGAATCTTGGCTCTACATGATATCTGACCACTTTTTCATAGATTTTGATTAAGGTGTAGTGTAGAGCTTGTAGGTTTAGAGCGTGTAGTCTTTAGAGCTTGGCTTTATATCGGAAAGATTTTCACAGGGTAAGCTATATACGTCTATATAGCTTGGCAACATTTTTACATGAAAATATTTCTGGTAGGATATTATACTACTGCAACTGCTACTTCTAAAGTTGTGTGTCATACTTTATACTGCGTCTGGTTATCCGTCTTTTCGCCATTAATTCAAAGGCTAGTGCACCTTTCTATATGCTGTTTTCACCAATGTATAGATTGGCTCTCGAGGAAGGTTTTAGTGTTAATACATTTAAATTTTCATCAAATAGGCCTGGTAGGAGGCGCGTTAGTTCATCAATAAACTTTATTCTAGGGCAGTAGGACACCGGGACAGATAGTCCATAACTAAAGCTAAGCTATCAATAAAAAAGGCTAGTTTTAATATATAATAACTTTATTGGGTATTTAATCTAGAAAAATGTACGTATTCGTACAGTAAATACTAAATATGAAACTTATTACTTTGTGACATTAAAGGCGTGTTTCACCAAGCCATGTTAAAGTTAATCCTTCGTTAAATGAATGAGAAAGCGTAGTATCATGCCGTTAACACTAACATGCGTTGGTAAAATTGGGACTAACTGCCACTTATCAGTAGATTCTGACACAACAAAACATTGACCATTTTTATAAGATTTATTACTGTCATGTACAATTATAGTTTTTTGTTTGTAGCACGAGTTGATCCGTCCGTGCCGAATAGGCGCACGTCGCATTGTCCCGGATCACAAAACAGTACAGTCGCATACACACGCGATTAAAATATTTACAATGGCGCCGGCGGAATCCCGGTTTATTTACAATTTTCGAACTCACAATCAGAATATTTTTAATCCGTAACAGTTGAATGTGTACGTTTTTATTGATAATTTCCGTACTCAAAAATGATCATCCCTATTACATATATTTAATTAATATTAATGCTAAGGTATACTAATAATATCTCACTTTATATTTTGCCATATAGCTATAAATTATATGTATGTTTAATGTTTTTTTTATCATCAGTAGATATGGCAGACATGTAATTAAAACAAAAGATTTTCTTTTTGTAATGAAGGTCGTATCAAGTGATCTGCAGATTTAATCCGATTTAAATGTGAACAATAATTTAAGAGTTTTCTCTAATGAACATGTTTTGGCAAATAAACCTTATTATTATTAACCTTTAATACATGTAATATACGCAATATTTAATTATATAAAAGACATTTTATACCTTTCATTTCTATTTATTATCAATTTAACTACCGCTTTGAATTGATAACAGTAATTTCCTATTTCATTTCTTTTAGACTAATCACTTGTAGTGAATTTTTTTTACTTTGATCACTACGTTTCCTCACTAATTAGTGTCCATGGCCAGTAAAAATATTTTATCGTGAACTTGATTCTTTAATAAATTATTTATTCATGCCACGCTTATCTAGAGTGTGTTTTAGTTTTTCGTTAATAAAAATTATCATATTATTGTTTATTTACGTTCCTAAGAAATTAAATTAGTAAGATCGAAGCAAGATTTCAACAACAAATACTGTATTTAAATGGAAAACAAGGACGACCCGAAGGACATTTAAAATATAAAAACGATACAGAAAAGTTACTGTTATTAATAACGTCAGGAGATTATCCTCATTTATTGTTAGTAAAAAAAAGAATATTCCGATGAATTGAGAATCTACTACTTTTTTTAAGTTGGTTAAAAAGGACTTGCTAATAATATGAAATTTTCATTGCGCAAATGTAATAAGCTGGTTTAAAATTAATATAATTTCTATTTAATGAACTGTCACATAATGAAAACTATCACAAAGCATTGCTTCATTGCTTGGTATAATAATGAATTAAACGCATTATATTTAGCTTAAAAATATATGAACAACATTGTGCGTTACATTTGTAACAAATAAAAAAAAACCTACTATACCCCGTCAACTTGGCAATGTATCCGAAGATCTGTGTAACGCAAGATTTACCTGACAACGGAAATATATTTTTATGCATATTTAAGATTTTATTACGTTATACACATCCATGAGCCAAGAACGCAGAAAACTTCTTGTGACTTAATTGGGATTCGAACCCGAAACCTCGGAATTGTGCGCCGATTACCTCAGATTTCTGCTCTACAGATTTCGTAAAAACTAAAATAACGTATAGTTTAATAATTAGTAACGTTATATAAATAGTAACAATGAATAAATTATTACCATAATCACATCAATGATCATTATCACAAAGTAATTATCTACCAAAATATACGTCTAATTATAAATTATTGAATACTTCTTCAGTTAAAACTGCCAAGAAATACCTTAAAATAATGAAAATAACAACAACACGAACGCACACGAGTTCACACACTACTTGCGTTTTATAATAACAGTAAAGAACTGACAATTGTATCAAACGGAGTACCTACTTGGTACGACACAATTGTCAGTTCTTCCAGATTCTGAAGACAAGACATTGCTCTGCACTGTCCTAGTATATATATAGGAATTCATAAAATATGAAAGGAAAGGAAATAAGGAAGGAAAGGAAAGGAAATAAGGAATAATAATGTATTGGGTAAGGTTAATTTCGGTAAGGCACAATACTATAATTATTATTACAAATTAGTTATATAAATTCAATGTGATCTAACATTATAATATTTAAATATACGTAATATTTGCGTATATCTGAGAGGAAAAAAACCTTAAAAGTTAAAACTTCAAATTTAAAAACGATACTTGATTCTAACGTCGTCACTTTATTATTTTTGTTTACAAAAATTTATTATATTACAACTATGTATACTAAAATCTGATGTAAGCTTGTACGTACTAACCAATACGAGTATTTCTTATAACAGTTGCAATAACTGAGTGAATTAAATAAAATACTGTAGACAGTTCTATTTGCGATTGTACATCAAAAATCAAAAAGTTTGTTTTTACATTAGAGACGATTTAACCAATTCCCTCACGTATAAATGGTTCTCTAATTGAATTTTAAATTTCTGTTAGCGCTTAGTCTTTGTGTTTATTATTTATGCTTCCTCTTACGCTGAGGGACCCAATTGTTTTACAAATCCACCAAAGCTAAATTCCGATCGGGTTTTTCCACGAACGAGCCCTTTAATAGAATCGTCGATTAAGCATTTCGTTAATTGGGTTTTGTACATTTGTGATTAAATGTGTGATAAAAAGTGATTAATTAATAGCATATCGGTTGTTCTTATAATTGCGGACGTTACAAAAATTAAAAGTTAAGATAAAAATAAAACTAATCTGGGACCTAATTCCCATGCCTCGAACTTAGTTTCGAATATTAGTCTATCCTAAATCGCTCGCTAAATCTCATTTCAATGAGCGGGACATACCGATAGTAAAAATGAAGTTCAGGGCATGAGATTTAGGTACCAGGGCCCTAATTCTCAGTCCTCGAACTTAGTTTTTACTATCGGTCTGTCCCGCTCACGCAAATGAGATTTACCGCGCGTGCGAGCGGGATATACTAATATTCGGAACTAAGTTCGAGGACTGAGAATCGCCGCCCAGGGGCTTGATTTTTTGACAGATTTGGCATCTTTCCGCGCAAACTGCGTTCTAGTTTTGTACTACGCGGATGTAATAAAGCTAGCCCAAGGGCTATATTTTACCAGTAAATGTATACAGAGACCAAACGGACCAGGCCTCTTATTAAAGATGCCACCGCTATTATCACTAACTAAGTTCGAAAAGAAAAATGTATGAGATATAAGCTTCGCTAAACGACAAATCCCATACATTTTGTTTTACAACAGTGATAAATGCGATGGCATCTTGAATCAGAGCCAATCTTTCCTCTTTATAATATTTGTGTAGATATACCTATAAATGTAGATTTAATATTTATTGTATGTAGATAGCATGTATCTCAAATCATTTCCTCATACTCATGCCTAGAACTTAGTTTCTAATCAGTCTGTCCCGCTCGTGCACGTATGACTTAGCACGCGCGCGTGCGGGGCAGACCGACGATCGAATAGAAGACGATTGAGATACGAGAATAGGAGCTTAGGTGAGTAGCTCTCTACAATAATTATAGACATGATAGATGTCGCAGTCATCTGATTGAATCTGCTTATTTAATTGAATGACTAGCGCGGTTATCTATTGGCGTCAAACTGCTCGTACAGATAGCAATGTGTTGATATGTTTTTTGATTAATTTACTTTAATGTGCGTTGTACTAAAAGTAGACATTCGGAAATTTTGAAGTTTAAAAATAAAATATTAGTTAAATGGTTGTTTCTGATTCTGTATTCATTGAATTTGTTGGTAAAAATAGAATTCAATGAACGCGCTAGTCTTTCAATAAATAGTGGATTAAATCAGATGACTGCGACATATACATTTTGTTGGTAGTGGTTGGTAGTGGCAGCGCAGCCGTGGATCTCCGGTACAATATAGAACTTAGGCTAGCTTTATACAATGTGTAACATAAGTATAAAATACTTTAGGGTGTGTATGTGTCTCCTATGTAGAGTATACTGTGAAAGTACCAGCGCTGAAAGAATTACTTTTGACTTTCATGTTTTTATGAGTAATGCCCTAACAACAAAATAGTTGCATCGACTTTGTGTCCCGGTAAAATATAACAAAAATATTTCTAGCGATTGCAAGTGTAGGCGACGACAACGCCTGTCCACAGTGGACCATACCGCGTTTATCAATAAAGATATAATAAATTAGAAACACAATTAATTTGAACATAAACACGTTATAAGCATCAGATTCAGTTGGTAAATAATCATTACCATCAGCGCGGGAAGCGATCCATCAAACACAACGCGAGGAACATTATAATTATAAGGCTCTACATTGAACTACCGTTTTCTTACTTTGTGCTAATCGTCCATATATTTTGATGTATTGTTCTAAAAATATGATGTTAAAGTATTAAATGATTATTAATTTAAATTTGGATCAAAATTGTACTTTAGTACCACTTGTATGTATATTTTTAAAATGGGTCATAAACTTATGATCTTTCAAAATGTTATATTGAAAATACCCGTCACACTTTGAATTTAAATTATTCTATAATGTGGGTTTTTGGTGGAAATTTATGTTATTTATACAGTAATAATACACAAACTACTTGCACTTTTTTCGACTTTATTCATTGTTTTACAATAATCATTTGTTGAAATACACTACCTGTTTTGAATAAGTCATCTTCGGGTGTACTATTTATATCTACTTAAATTAATATTTGAATTTAGAATTAAAAGGTGAAAAAGCTCCAATGAATTAATTGCGTCTCGAACGACGCAAAAATATACACAATGGGGAATTTCTTAATTTCCGTCTATCCACAAAACTGTACCAAAGTGGACTGTTTACTAATGAAACCCAATACAATACTGTACCTTTTTTCTCTGCATCAAAGGCTATACGAGTTCTCATTTGCATTTTAATTACTGGCCCCGAGGTAGTAGAATCAATTCGCGATTTTTATGCAGCCATATAATCTCGTACGTACTTAATGTTTCTATCGTATATGAACGGAATTTATAAAATCACTAGTTGTGCCCGCGACTTCGTATACGCGGTCCTCACCATAGTTAAATTAAAATCCTGTAGAACATTCTTCATCTACACTAATATTATAAAGCGGAAGAGTATGTTTGTTTGTTTGTTTGTTTAAACGCGCTAATCTCAGGAACTACTGGTCACAGAAGAAGGCCTCGGAGCGGGACAGAGAGATGGACCCATCCTCTGTTCCGCTTCGCCGGCGCAGGATGGGGGTGCGGAGGCGTCGCTTTGCGGCCCTCCTATCTCACGTCTAGTACAGGGCTCCGGGGGGTAGAGGGATGGGTAACCTCCTCGGCTTTGTCAGTCTCGGCGCCGAGGAGAGAGCTTCAGTTTGCCGGAGCGCTTTCTCAATTTGATGGAAGTCCGGTCCCTATAGAGGTGAACCGGCCGGTCGAGGAAGGAGTGGCCTGTGTTTTGAAAGATCCAGGGCACTCCACCCAACATAGCGGCTGATGGCAATCCGCAAGTGGTTTTAGTGGGTAAACCGGCCGTAGCGAGCCAGGAGTCCCACATACCCCTCGGGGACCCTCCCGGGGTGATGCGTAATGCATTTCCCTTGCGACATCAAAAAAAAAAGGTTGTGACCATCAGGGAAAAGGTAAATAATCACATAAAGCTTTCCTCGGTAAATGGGCTATTTAACATTGGAAGATTTTTTTTAATCAGACCAGTACATTCTGAGATTCGCGCGTTCAAACAAACGAACACTCTTCAGCTTTATATTATTACTAGATAACTAGTATTGGATGAAGGTTTTATAATGCAAGTTCATGAAATAATTGCACAGTAATCGCTGATGATGAGTTTTATCACCGCACCTTCTTTTCCTCGTGTTAATTAAAGATATTATGGTCCCACTTTGTATTACTCCGAGATGAAATCTGCTATTCTAACTATCATAATCGACCACTCTCTTCACAAAATGTAAGTCTTCAATGGGATTAATATGGGATTAATATACCTACAAAGGCTAGAATTTGCTCTTCATTCAATCTATATTCATAGATATTATCATGACTTATAATTCTAAGCTCTGACTTTTAGGATTACCTTAGGTATCTATATTCCCAGGCGCTACATATTAGATTAACTATCATACCGAATACTGCATATCTTCAAACTTTAGCCGCTATTAGTATGCATCGCGGCGTCTTCGAAATATTGAAGTTGAATTTTGGAATTCGATATTGTATACCTCATTCAAATATTCAATCCGTGTAGGTCCTGAATTATGGGGTCGTTGATAACCCACCCGGGTCTGAATTAATTAAATAATTATGACATATTGTGAGACCAGGGGTGTGCTTGATAAGACATTATTTATGAGTGAGGTACGCGTAATGCCGAAAGGTGTAGCTATATTATCGAATTGTGTTTTATTAGGCTAAGTAATTTACCTTGTTTGTACCCCATTGGGACCCACATTATGTACGGATAAGTGTAATGATAGCATTATAATAGTCTTGCGTAAACAAAGCCGGGAAAATTCTGACAAATTAAAATGACAAGAGAATGTTCAGTAGGAAAATATGCAAAATCAATATGGTGAACGTTTTTATATAATAAGTAATCTGTGTCTTGTAAAACAACCACGGTCACGGTACTCAGGAGTTATTTTATAGAATCCAAGTGTGTGCGCAATACATAAAATCACTCGGACGAGTGACTGAAATATAAGCGAGATATCAAGTGCAGAGCGGAATTTTTTGATGCCCATGCTTGGATCATCTTTCTTGGCAAACCATGAGGCGTTAACCTACATAATCAGACAACATGAGATACCATTTTTGCTGTCTCAGCAGGAATAAACTGACCAGAATCGAGAGCAAAGATCTAAACGACTGACTGGACTACGTTGCTAAGAAATAGAATCCAAAAAATATACGATGTCAATAAATTTACAAGTGTCAACAAACTTTAACCGTAACTTACACGCTAACTGCATACTGTTTCGGAAGGCTATATGACAGGCAACAAGCATAAAAAAATCCGAAAAACTATTGATAGAATTGTTCGGAAACTGTGTCACAAATCACAATTCACGTGTCTCCAACTTGCATGTAAAGCAATCCATTATTAGATTGATGTAACGACAATCCTACCTTGACAATAACTTGGTTGAATGTTCTTTTATTTATTACGTTCGTACTATACGTTACTTTATTAGTTTTTGACAAAAAATATATATTTCCAAAATAAAGAAAGGTACTTACTACCTCAAAATCGTATCTCAAAGTTACAGTGACTTTTTACACCATGTATATTATTATCTTGCTTCTTCGCTCGCGTGAAAAAGATTTTACCCTATTGAGGATTAATTTTTGAAAAATTCGTCCATAGTGGATGTTTATGAGTTATGACTGTCGATAAATAAGTGTGAGGTATTTAATGCCTTAGTCATACTTAGGAATGCCTACTGATTATATATATTTTTCAACAAAATGTCTACAAGTAGCCTCAATAATTTAGTGTGGCCATGTCACTCACAAAAAAAACCTTTTCTTCAGTAGGTGTATATATACTTCCGTATTATTATACTCAAAATATTATACCATAGCTAACAATATAAGCTACTATCTAGACACGCTCAGTGCTCTAGGCTAGGATCAGCTTCCAAACACTCGACTACCACAATAGGTTTAAGTTCTTTTGAAACATTGAAGCCTACTTGGGTTTCACAGCCGATCCTTGATAGTAAGAAAAAAATTGCTAAAAGACGACTGAAATATTTTTCTCACAGAATTATTTGGTTTTTAGATTAAATAACATTTTTAGTGATAATATATTTGCATCGCACTTTCTGATGCAAATTATTTTATCGATAATGGTTTAAGGCTTTTGTATAAAGGGATTAAAACGGAAAATATTTTTTTGTTTTAGACTTTAGCTTTTTATATTTTATAGTTGAAACTAATGCTTTTTATAAAAATATTTTTTTAGGTTTTAAATAAATCATTACTTAGCTTTTATCAGCCCACATGGTCCAATCAGACTTGAAAACCATATTTTTGTTGTTACAAAGTCGGGGTCGAACCCCTACGAAGTTGAGGGTCAAGCTCCACTGTTCCACGGAGGCTCTACAATCTACATTAAATGAACAATTCAAAGCATCGATCGATGCGATAGTACTGAGAAGCACGTCCTCCCACGCCGATCTTAATTATTCGATTCAGTTCTACGTGTGTCAATTAATCGTATACATGTAGCGAAAATTTAATTTACTTTTTATACGTGTCCAATTTGTTAAGTCATTGTGAATACTGTGATGTACGTTCAATTCGATACTTGTATTGATCTACAACTAATAGAAGAGAACGTCCGAGGCCTAGCGGGTACTTTGATTAGCACTCGAAAGGGTGCACCCTTTCGAGTGCTAATCAACTGTTTCCACTGAATTCAACTGTCTAGACACCGTTCTTGAGATACAGGTGGTAACTGACGGACAATCAGACAGACGGACGGACAAAAGAACAGCGAAGTGTCAATAATAGAAGAATACAAGAATACTAATTATACATACTTTAATAAAATGACATTCAAACTAATAATTAGGAAATGTTATTATACAATTGATGAATATTTTAATGATAAATGTATATGTAATTGTATAGAATAAAATGATTATCTGAATAAAATACACATATTACAATTATAGACAATTTAGTATGATAGCAGATGAATAATGAAAAATAGATATATTATGTATGTAAATGTAAGTAGTTAAATAACTTTTCTTTTGTAATTTAATTTTGACTCACCTATAAAATGTGTAAGGATTATTATTATTAGTGACTTATAATTATAATAACATTGACAAATCAGTAATTGTAATTTTTTAAAATCATGTAAACAAAACAACAATAATCACAAAAAATAACACCTAATGCATGAAAGAAATTTTAATAAATTGTATTTTAATAAAAATTTGCACGCCACTCAAAGGCAAAATAAGAGAGCGATTTACCAAACCTGTAACACCATATTGTACCTTATTTAAGCAAATAAATGATTTTGATTTGATTTGATTGATTAGGATCCTGTTTTTATCCCTTGGATATCTACGGAATCCTGAAAACTTTACGATCTAAAACGAATAATCATGGAAGCTCACAGTATTCAAATTTAGTATTAAAATTAGAGAATTACTAAACAAAATGATAATAAACATAAATATAAAATGTAAAACGAAGCCAAGCCTGTAAAAGAATTCTTAACTTATGTTAATGCCAAGTCCTACACCGTTTACAGCGTTAAAACACCAAGATCACAACATTAAGTTTGAGAATAATTGCCGAAGCGGTTTGTGTGAGGGCGGTTGAAATAATGGCTCAGCTCCTTAGATAAAATCTTGTCGCTTCGCTCGCTATAATCGAGGCTTTAGTATCTACAGGACGTTGCAAATCTGACTCGTTAGTTTTTGTCTATTATTCTGGAAAATCCGACAAAGCCTCTCCACATTTTTGCAAAATTCTTTGCTGGGTTTTTTATGACAGTAAAGCCGAAGCTGACTGACTTTTTGACAACAGGACTAGAAACTTAACATTTTGTACACGTTTTTCACTATGGAAGAATTTTACAAACAATCCTACCGTGGTAAAATCTATTTCCATGGTACTGTCTTAAATAATATGGTGTGTTTGTCTTGGTCATTTTGAATTTATTAAAACGATGCATACGTAAAATTACAAATAATATCTAATGTCTTATAAACTTTAAAATAAAAAAAATTAACAAGTCATCCAATCTAAGCCTCTAAAGTAAAAGTGATAAACGTTATGAAACTAGATAAATAGATTACTTTGACAGCGATACTCATAATGCAGACTATAAAGAAGTTACGCACAACTTCATAGACAGCTAATTGCATATCAGCCAAGTATGGATTATTAAATTTGTATAGGTAATAGAATTATCATAATACGTAGTTGAGGAGAATAATATTTTTATCTCTATGGGCTTTAAAAAGGCAAATAATTTTCATATTTCTACAGAATATTATAAAAATAGTTTGGACAACATTGACGAAGTGTAAAATCGTCCATAGCTTTGTTTGTTATGAAATAATTAAAATAAAAATATTTTATTTTTAATATTATATTTTATTATACAACCGGCAGATAGAGCACTCCAAACATGTGAGTGAAGCTACTAAAGCATATTCAAACCTAGAAGCCTATTATTTTACAAGCTAAATCAAAAACGATAGTGAAATCGCACACATAACCTCAAAATATTTGCAATAACTTAAAAAAGTATTTCAATTTATATAACGTATCCAACGTTTATATTTTTCAATAAAAATAAATTCTAGCTCAACCCGTAGCTTGCAAGGTCCGCTATATTTTACGTAATACGATCCTTGCATATTTGCGAGTTCAGAGTCCATTTTTATACCGCCGATGCAGCACTTCTGCGCTCCCAGTAATTGGTTGAAGTTATCTACATCATTACATCTCGATCCATCCTTTTTTCACCACTTTAATTCCTTCTTTTCTGTCCAATATTCGTTTGTTTTTCATTCAATTAGTCTTGAGCGTGTTTTTGCGAAGGGAACCCTCGAGATTGCTTTTCATCTAGATGTTTTTAATCTAACGGAACTTCCTTTGTACGCAATGTGATATTATTTTAAATAGGTCAAATTAAAATTGAGTCAAATTAAAAGGCGATCATTTTATACATAATATCAAAGTGAAAAGTTGAAATATTATTAAGTTTTCCTTAGGAAAAGTACACCTTATAAACTAATTTTACTTTTTAATATGAGTAAAACTACCAACTATTTACAACCAAACTGTTAGCCTGTTACACATAATATTATGTACGATAAAATACTGAATAGCATTACCTTCGAAGACATTAATATACGTAATAGTCTTAAATTTTTCTTCACTATAATTTACATGTTTAAACATTTAATTACTAATTTGCATTCGGTCTAGCCACAGTACTCTTGAGAGGCATAACTCATGCAGTATCTCACTTTGATCGGCATTTACTAAATGAACGTCCCGATATTTATAGCCGAGGTGGACATAATTTAATAAACAAAGCAGAGCCGAGCCGACATTTTAATGCCACCCCGGGCTTTGAATCTGATAATGCATCATAACAGGTTTCTTAGTCTCGGAGATAGCATTGTAAGAAGCTAGTCCCACTTCGTTATGTGCCCCTGGTACCTCACTATCGTTATGCGAACATCGTATCGCCTGTGAAACTATTAATATAAATAATCTGATGCCTTTGTGCCTTGTTTAATTTTTATTGAGCTACTGGTGCTCGAATGGGTTTGTGATACCATCTTTCTAGGATACTTTTACTGTATCGGAGTGGAGTATTTGATTGAAGTGAGAGTTTACGTCTCCATTTTAACAACAGTGCTCAACGTGAGCTTATCTTTTGTTTATTTAAACAATAACGACAATTATCCTAACGGAGCAGTAAGAAATTGGGCACAGTTACATTTGTTGTGAAGAAAAGCGTGAATAAAGCTAGAGCATACAATGCAAAGAAAATTATAAAATGAATAAAAATAACAACAAACAACCACAGATTAACAACTATACACGGTAATGTTGTTAATCTTTCTAGTAATTTTCTATCTGCGAGGAGTAATTACCCTTATAAAGCTCAAACTAAAATAAAATGTATTATTGTAGCTACTTTTTATCAAAAGGCTACATCTAGCCATTATTAAACTCATAGCATTTAAATTGTTTTGTTAACCTTATTTATCTCAATGATGAAATCCTAATAGCTGATATAAAACTAAAGTCACCTGTTTTTATCTGTAACGACATTTTTGATAATCTTGAATGTTTTTAAACGCTTGTCAGCATAGCAGGTGCATACGCGGCAAGTGCAACAAATGCCAAGATAATAACATGTCGTTTACATTATTTTCTCACGTCTTTGATATGATCATTTTCTCTATAAATCCAGTATTAAAAATAGAACTGGAAACAGGTATCTCGCCGGCCATGACTCACACAAGATACAGTAACTGTATATTGGATTATGAAAAGTTCTGACATCGCTCGGACGTGTACAAATCGTTATTAATAGGATAGTGTGAATAAGATTGTGAATAAGATTTCCCGATAGGATGGTGATTAATTAGATGTAATTTATACAGTGTACAATTTCATTTGACCTAAATGAAATGAACTAGGTAAGCACAAACGCGCAAATCGATCATCACATTAACCATCCATTTTCCGAGAGGACCACATCACAACTATTACCTATACAGGATGGTTTATGGTTCATATATCAAGCAGAATATAGTGTGAACAAACACGATTAAAGATCTCCTTAAAAGTCACAAAACAGACGAGTTTCAATCCTTTTCAGGACTTAGGTCAACAACCAATGCGTTCGTTTGTATAGACTAGCGAGCCCGCGAACCCCAGCATAGTAAGATTCACTCCTTGTGGTCATTTTAGACCTTTGATTTTTTGTTATATTAGGTAATTTATATGAGGTGCAAAAAACAAAAAATGTTATCTATACTCTTTATGATCCATGAATCATTCTGTATAAATAGTAATCTTGTCATTCAAAGTCGATCAGTCTAAAGTATGAACTGGAATAAATAAATAAGTACCACATCTATAGTTTCTATACATCAAGCACATTTAGGCTGCATCTTCTTGCAACCCCTACAACTTGGAGGTGATGACCAAGTTATCTACCACAGGACACAGCTGAGGTTTCAAGATTATCACAGTATTAATATCGCCATTAGGTATATAATAAGAGTGATACAGGAGTAAAAAGTGACCGATACAATGCTGTGTTTTATTAATAACTAACCCTTGCCCACTTCGTTAAGCATAAAAACAGTTTATGATTCATCATAAACTGTTTTTATTTTAGTTGAATTTCAATTCAACTAAAAAAAACCACGCGGAACTCGCAATCCGGGAACCCGCAACGCGGAACCCGCAATCTGGGAACCCGCAACCCGGAACCCGCAACCCTTCCCGGGTTCCCACCACGCAAACGAAGTCGCGGGCACAGCTAGTATTAAATAATATTGTTTGCAATCCAAATGTATACTATAAAAACTGCATTGTAAGATGTTCCGCAACCAAAAAAAACTAATTCACGATTCCCGTTGTATCAGACCAAACCGCTCAGATTACGTCTAGTTACAAACAATTATCCAATACGTTACAAATCAAATGACTGGCACATAGATGGTATCGTGTAGACGGGGTATATAAACATTTACTTTGAGGCGTGTGCGCAGCCTCAATTTCGAACTTATCTCGCTCTCTTTGTTTTCTTGACAGATGCATTAGTGTGGTATCGTACAACAATTAAACGCGTCCGTGCTTCATCATGCTGGGAGTATCGGCGATTGGATGTCGATTTGATTAAGGAATTCCTTTGTTTTGGAGTTGTCTCGATTTTGTTTCGAGATTCCAGAATAGGCGGCGTAAGGGTACACCATACTCGGTCTTCCTTGTCTTCGGAGTACTGTGGTAATGAATGGATTGTGGAACAAAATTTTTTCGTACATAATATTATGTATATTTAGTTTAGTAGGTATTTCATTCTTTGTCTGAATAATTCGTAATAAAAACACTTCAGAGGATACAATATAACGCGGGTCTACGGGATTCCTGTTTCCTCCCTCCTGGATAATGCTTCTAGAGTAACAATTTTTTTCCTGAATATCTATGTATATTATTTCTACGTCCCTTTTTTATTATATATCTTTCTATATTCTATCCTTTTTTATTATAATAATTATTTAAGGAGATATATATAGAATGTTAAAAAAATACCAGACTTTTCGATATGTTGAAACATTCTGGAAATAATTTGACGGCATCATACAATAAAATCAAAACATAAGACAAAAAAAAATTTGCCTACTTATATCTTCCTTGGAACCACGAGTACCTTAAACCTTAGCTGATTTAAGAAATGTAAAAAGCGTGGGACGCTCTCGTCCCTACATTGATAATTATTGTTTCACCAAACAAGCATTTATTTCTGTTTTATTGACTGTTTAGTTATCCCTGATTGTGCATTTACGTGGGATACAAACGCATCTATCGACGTCCATTTCCACGCACCCATACTTAGCTTTTATTAGAAAGCGGGTTTATTACTTTTAAATGGCAACTATAGATGTGTCGTAAAATCTAGAGGTAAAGTGACGCATGCATCATGGTATAAATTAAAATAATATAATAATATCTATGGACGCTTCACATCACGTCAATCTGGCTCGGTGATAAAAATCCGAAGAACTTGTGTTACAGGTACAGTCGGCTGCACTAACATGGATACATCTACAAATTTGCAAAAATATGTCTACGTTAGTTTTTCAAAAATATCGTCACCTTATTGCATTCAAAGCGATGTAACCAGCAAAGTGTTTCAAAATTATGAATACATTATTTCCATAATGAAGTAAACAGCAGTATTTCAGTGAATAGTATGCACATTTAAATTCATAATTATGAATACGCGACAAATTTCAATAATATGTAAACATTGTTTACTTCATTACAATGTAAACATTAATTGTATCAATAATATGGATACACTTATAAAATTTTAGCATTTTTCACTTTTCTGCAAATATGTTTTAAATGCCACAAAAATGTACTCGTGGTATGTTCCAATAAGATGTATACATTCATTTTTTCTTTTTCTTTTCGCACAGCCGTAACTACAAATGGTAGAAACATGAAATTTGGACTACTGAATTCGTAAAAAATCCCTTTTTGCACCTCCGACAAAAACAGAGGGATTTTTCGAGTCTGTTTGTATGTCTGTCATCGTAGCTCCCAAACGGATGAACCGATTTTGATGTAGTTTTTTTTGTTTGAAAGCTGACGTGGTCATGTTAAAACACTAAAGCTATGATTCAACAAAATAAATTTGCTTACTGCTGAACAATTCGAGTATTACTTAAAAAATAATTTTACTTTTATGACTAGAAAAAGAAAAGAAAAGAATGATGAAGTTTATTACAGTCAATCAGGCATTTTACCTAAACATATATTTCCGAAACTATTTTTGTTAGGTTTTTACTTCTACCCTCAAACTATATCTATGATTTTTTAATATTATATTAATTTTGTTTATCATACAAAATGTTAGCTTGCGTGTCTGCAAACTACATAAACTTACACTATGATATAAGTTTGACGTTTATTTATGTATGTTCGTCTGTTTGCTTGTGGCATCGTAACTACTAAATAGATGGACCGATTTTGATATACTTTTTTAATTTTTATTCAAAGCTGACGAGATCGCAATAATTCGTCATCAGTTCATTCACTGTTTGACTATTCAGGGGCTAGTTAAAAAAATAATTTTGACCAAAAAAAAAACAAGAAAAGACAAGAATTATCCAATTTATTGCAATCGATCAGAAATTTTACGCGAACATAATATTATATTTCAGAGACTGTTTTTATCAGGTTTTTACTTCTACCCTCAAACTATACATAATATGATGATAACGAAACCAGAAATATTTATTCACGAGTTTGTCCAAGAGAGTTAATTTACAGTCATCGTTCGCACTTCGCAATATTCTTTAAGTATTTTTTTTTTTTGGTTTGTTTTTTGTTTTTAAGTTTAGGTAATCCAAATGGAGTCATTTAAAACTACAATTTTTATTATTTTAAAATATGGGATGTTTTTCATGTTTGATGTTTGCCCGTGTTAGTTTATATTATTTATATTTACAATATTACTAATATAGAACGATATTAACATTGTTTAGTTTTGATCATATTATAGTTTGTGGGTAGACTATAAAAACCGATGAAAGTATCTTTGAAATATATACGTTCGCGTGTATCAGAGTTATACCTATTACACTAAAGAATATAATCAATATTCTAATGTATGTGTGATTTTTAAATAACCGTCAATAATAATACCCGTCAATATATCACCTCTATTATTTATAGAATTCATTATTGTACATATTGCAATGTAATGAAATTTTGACCAGCCTTTTCTGAAACACAAAATTAACGTTTACATTATAATGAAATAAACAATGGTTACATGCTACTGAAATTTGTCGCGTATTCATAATTATGAATTTAAGTGTGTATACTATTCACTGAAATACTGCTGTTTACTTCATTATGAAAATAATGTATTTATAATTTTGAAACACTTTGCTGGTTACATCGCTTTGAATGCAATAAGGTGACGATATTTTTGAAAATTAAACGTAGACATATTTTTGCAAATTTGTAGATGTACCCATGTTAGTGCAGCCGACTGTACCAGACAACGGAAATTTATTTGATACTTTTATAATATACACATAATATTTGAGATTTTTGTTTATATACAAATTAATATACATCCATGACCCAGGAACATTTGAATAACTTTTTGTACCCTCGGCGGGATTCGATCCCGCGACCTCTCACTCGAGTACCAACGTGCTCAACCATTGAGCTACGGAGGTCGTCAACAATAAATTATTAACTATTTGTATGAACATAGTAAACCCTCGATTCAGCTGTGACCGCCACTGCGTAAATATTTATGTTTATCTGATAAAAATTATAGGATACAAAATAAAATCTTCAAAATTAATTGTTTTCCGGGAAAATTTGTTTACAGGTTTTACATAAATACATATTCTAATTATTATATCTACTTATATTATACATTTTAAAATCTATTCGCTTGACACTTCTTATAGCTTTCCATCTCCATAATGAATGTCTTTTTAAAATGGAATAGGAATTGTATAATTTATTTGATTTTAAAGTTATTATATTCAGATCTTCACCGACTCGTTAACGACATAAAACATCATAAATAATGTATTTAAGTAAACGTGTGTGGGCAAGGCATTATTCGGAACCTATAACCTTCGAAAGTTGGTAGCATATTTAAGACTACGGCGTATTTCAAACGCCCAGCGTGCTGTTTCATATATGACATTCGATGACCTCCACTGCTAGACTTTGGGAAAGGTTAGGTTAGGTTAGGTAGATCTAGGGCACTCCTCCCATCTCAACGGCTGATGGCAATCCGCAAGTGGTTTTAGTGGGTAAATCGGCCGTATATAGCCGGTAGTCCCACATACCCCTCGGGGATGCGTAACGCATTTCCCTTGCGACATCAAAAAAAAAAAAGGTAACCTTTCCCAAAGTAGTTGCCAATTACTCACCACCTTGGCAGGCGGATTGGCTAGCGCGGTGTTAAATAGTAACAGTGTCCGTGAAAACAACTACCGCCCATTTCCGGTTATATATTCCCTATGTCGCCTTCTACTTGGTTCCGCGTTGCGGGTTCAGCGTTGCGGGTTCCGCGTTGCGGGCTCCGCGTTGCGGGTTCCGCGTTGCGGGTTCCGCGTTGCGGGCTGCGCGTTGCGGGTTCCGCGGATCCGCTTTGCGGGTTCCGCGTTACAGGTTGCCGGGTTGTGGGTTCCAGTGTTGCGGGTTCTGCGTTGCGGGTTTAGGGTTGCGGGTTCCGCGTAGCGGGTACACGGGTTGCGGGTTTAGGGTTGTGGGTTCCACGTTTAGGGTTCTACGTTGTGGGTTCCGCTTTGCGGGATTCACGTTGCGGGTTCAGGGTTGTGATAAACTATGTATATGCTTAAAGAAGTGAGCACGTGTCAGCTAGTAATTAATATATTGAAAAAAGAAAATAATAGGGACGTACAAATAATAAAAATAAATATTCAGGAAAAAATTCTTAAAGCATTATCCAGGGAGGAAACAGGGGTTGCGTAGACCCCTATTTTTGTATGGAAAAAACAGGCGTGAGGTTTCCTCTTAAAGCCGGAATTACGCTATCAAAAATAGGGAACTATTAGTAGGCGTGTCTAGGTATACCTCAATATGTACCCAGCAGGTGTAAGCTGTATAGGCGCTTTAAAGTTATTAAAATAGGGGCACGAAATACAATAAATAATATTATATCAATAGAAGTAAAAGACACCCACCAGTAAATTCTCACGCGATAAACGTCGCTAAAAACTAACCAAATTATGAACTGAGATTACCCGAAGTCAATGTACATGAACGGCCTAACCACTCATGTCATAGATTAAGTATACAGAATGGAATCTTAAATTGCCGTAATGGGATCATTATATTTTGATATAATCTTTAAATATAATAATATTAAAATGTGGTAGAGGACCTCTGTAGCGCTGTGATTGAGCGCGTTGGTGCTCGAGTGAGAGGTCTCGGATTTGAATCCCGCCGAAGAAACAAAAAGTTTTCTGTGTCCCTGGGTCATGGATGTGTATTAAATGTGTGTATTAATATAATAAAAATCTTAAATATGTGTAAAATATATAAATATTAAATATATTTCCGTTGTCTGGTAACCTGTAACACAAGTTCTTCGGATACTTACCTCAGGGCTGGATTGACGTGGTGTAAAAACGTCCATAGATATTATTATTATTATATTTATAATTTGTTATAATTCCTTTTGTTCTGTTACGACAAAATTAATTTGATGAAAAGTCAAAGAAATATGGAAACTATTCATTTTTCCGTTCGAGCCACAGAATCTCTTAAACTACCATTTTCTTTACCTAACCGAAAACAACGTGACTTTCGTACGTACCTTAGTCGCTACTCAATTCTGATTCAATGCCATTTCAATGTAAACAAATTGTAATTTGACCAAATTAGTCAGTGACGTTATTGTTTTCGTACGCGGTAAAAAAAATAAATTATATTTTAATATTAGATTGTAAATTTGTTAAATTATCCAATAGTAGTAATTAGACGCTATGCTCATGCACGCCACGAAACAGGCCCGACCTAGTGTGGAGTCATCTAGTAATAAATAACGAAATAGGTAGGTATTTAAATTAATGAAATAAACAATTTATTTATTAAATTAAAAGCATTATTTGCTAATATTGAGCTATAATACATATATACATTACGTCGGAACGAAATGCATTTAAATTCACTTTGTACGCAGTGTCCACTCTACTCCTTTACTCAGCCGCGTAGGCTGCGAATGGTAGTGAAGCGAACATACTATGAAACATTGAATCATTTGCAATTACATGTTATTGTGCCTTTGTACTATTTAATGTTGAGGGTTAAGAATGTGGTATTGTAAGCAAAACAGTACACTGTTTATTTCTGTCGATTTGCGATAGAAGCAATTTAGGGTTAGCCTTTGAAACCACTTATTGACGCTCCTAATTGCCTCGCTTGTCCCCGTAATAGAAAATACGAACCGAAGGAAGTAATGTTTAGGTTCAGTGTTTAGGCTTCAAGACTTGGGATAAACGTGATCTGAATATTGAAACAAATGGTTAAGGAAAGCATTGGAGTTTATGAAAATAACTTAGCATACGACATCAGGTTGCGTGGTGGACTATAATAGCCTAACTCACATCGTTCCGTGATTATATAGCTTTAGATCTTCGGAAGCAATGTGTTCGATTCCGGCGTTGTAATAAAAACGTTGTTGTCAATTCTGGTTAGGAAAATACAACCCTCTGATAAGAAAGCTGCAGTATGACTTCTTTCTTGTACATTCATCAAAATAATAAGTTTACTTCAATTCATATCTACCTATTGGTCTTCTCCAACTGTAGCCGTTGCGTGAAAGTATTATGTATTTCGCTGTCGTCTAATTGAATCAGCAGTTTAATTGAACGACTAGCTCGTTTATGACAAAACGACATTTAATTGAATGACTAAAGGAAAATACTACTACTCGTCAAGTTAAAAATGTAAGTTGAACGTCTTGAATGAACTTCCTTTAGCATAGTCGTTGAAGGGGATATACTCTGAATTGTTTGGTAGGGTTAGGTTTGACCATAAATTCGCAACTTAAAAGGTGCTCAAAACTGAGGACATGACATGTCACACCAAATGAAAATATCAACTATGTAGGTACTATTGTGCGAACTGTTTGCCGCTATATTTGTTTTGGTGACTACTAGCGCCACTGCGGGAAAAAATGAACTTAATTTCAATTACGTTCCGCTCTGTTTAAAGGGCTTTATTATAGTCCGCCAACTAGTCGGTCGTTGAGTGACGCTTATTCAATCAACGTTCGGCCAAGTCAATCAATTAAATGTTACCATTCGATAAAAGCGCTAGACATTTAATTAAATAACCGATTCAACCAGACTGCGACATGTATACCGACGCGCTTGAGCTCAGCTTGAGCTGATGAAATTGGCAGAACAAGTTAACAACAATGATAATTTTACACTACAGCAAGCTCGCTTGTCACGACACTTATGCCATTTTCACATAATTTTACGACTGGTTACACTTAAGTATACAAATTATAGTATTAGATGGTACATCACTTTTTATTTTATTGTAATACCGACAGATTGGTTCACTCCGTTGGTTTTTTGTCATAATAGGTACTAACATTATATTGAAACAAATTAAATTAGTATCTACATACTTCACAATACTTTGTACACGTATGTTATAAAATAGGAAAATAACTTTGTGAAAATAATAAGAAAAACCAAGAACTAAGATTATAAAAAAGTATTATTTGTACATAATTAAAAATAATAATAACAATAGTTACTGTTATCTGAGCTAAGAAAAAAAATCATCTGTGACCAAAGTCAAAACACTAGAAAAGAATTAACAATAATTAACAATATTATGCGTTAAATAAAGGAACATAATATAATTTTATTACTTAATTCCAATAATATGCTAAAAAGCTATAAAAATGTTTTTTATTTTATAATTAGTTGACATCTTTTTCATGTCGAATTACTCTGTACAGTAAGCAACAAATCTTTGTTTTACATGGAAGTGATAGACGATGTTTGTCGAAATTCATAGACCTATTCATAGGCCGACAAAGTACAATATTATATAATGTACTACATCAGTGTTTCCCAATCATTGTTTTGCCATGACCCGGTAATTTTCACCCTGCATTTTCATGCCCCATATAATTTTAAATTCAATCCGGTTTCATTAGATTAAAATATTATATATATATTTTTTATTAATTATGAATAAGATTAAATAATACACATTTATTAATAGTAGAAAACAAAAACTTTACGAAACATAATATTATCAGATTGGCATTATCGGATACGAGTAGAGAGGTATGTCTGCACTTTCGTCGACTTGTAAGGAAAAATAATGACATGATTTCAGATGGCTTACGACTGTTTCTTCATTGTTGAATGTTGATTAAATAGGTAGGTATTTTTAAAACACGGCGGGAATGTTGCGACCCGATATTTTATTTTATGGCCCGGTACCGGGTCGCGACCCGGCATTTGGGAAACACTGTACTTTGTCGGCCGTTTACGCGGGTGGAGTCCTAAAGCATGATATATTAAAAAACATCAAGATATCATGTTCACGAACATATTGCCCATCGGCGAGGGAAGAATAAAAATAATCCCGTCACTCCCAGGGGCTCAGCGACTCATGCTCGCATTGTGCCCGTTCCGTTTGACTGACAACATCAATTAGTTGACGCGGCGTAAGATTTCAAAGGGCTCCAATAGATTGTTCATAATAGCCCATCAATATTAACGTTCATCCTCTTAGCGATGGGATTCTGTCCACCCATACGATATCGCACTTGACAATAGGCTAACATAATATAACCAAGAAGGTTACAATCTATATGTTAACTTATTGTAAAATCACTACAGTCGTAAAATTTTAAAGTTTGTAAGCATGTTTGTGACTATTTTAAGCAAGAAAATAATTCAATTTGAAATCTAGTTATGCATAGGTACAAAAATGGTCAAGGTAGAGCCGTGGTCGTACCCGCTATTGGGATTGTATATTTCAACAGCAGACGAATATTATTATTTTTCAAGTTCTCTTTTTTCTACCGTATTTTTGTGTGAGGTGACGCTTAGATTTTTTTAGCAGGGTTATAGTTTTTAAACTTTTTTTTATTTTATATTTTTCTGTTTTCTAATCAAATATATTTTCATTAAATTAACCATTACATAGTAGATTACTCCTAGATACTACTTGTACGACCGCATTTTAAACGATTATTTTGCATTTAACAATATAATGTAATAATTAATAAAGTATTTAAATACATATGTGTGATGTGCTTGCCAAGACCTATCTTTTAATACCAAACACGAGACAATTATCATCATTAAATTTTTTGGAGTTTACGAGGTATAATTTTCAAAATTCATTTTTTTTATTACTCGCTGGACCACTACAAATCGATTGACACCTTATTTATTAAAATCGGACCAGTAGTTTAACTGCTACGAGGAAGCATACATACACACATACATAGACACCCAAAATCATTACCCTTCCTTTTGGCTTCTCCGAAGTAAAAATCCTCTACACAGGGGGAATCGCGAGCGAAAGCTAATAATATTATTTACTAGCTGTGCCCGCGACTTCGTACGCGTGGAAAAGTGATTTAGGGCAGCAGTTCAAATACATTTTTAGTTTATGAACACTGTCGTTTGGATATTTAAAATCACTAATTTATAGTAATGCTTCTTTATACACGGTATTAGACGTGCATAGGCAAGAGAAGTAGGCCGATGGAGTAATAATATTAGTTTACTGTCAAATAATGGCCGTTTTTGTCGTAAATGTTTTGAGGTATTTTTTCTATGAAAATGCTAACAATTCCTACTACCAGCTCGAAAAATGACCATGTATTATTAACCGACTTCAAAAAAAGGAGGAGGTTCTCAATTCGTCTGTATGTATAATATTTTTTTTTCTTTTATGCGAACGGGACTACTTGATAGTACGCTCATAAACGCGACGAAGATCTCTGTTCTGAGACTTTACGCCGCAGCGACTGCAGACGATGATCGTTTTCACACCGACGACGCTGCGCTGCTGGCGCCGAGCGCCAAATTTTTTTAAAGTCTACTCTCGGTGCGCAATTCCAACTCGGACTTGCCTGGTTTTTTATTTATTAATTACCTATGCTAACAAACATGTAGCCTACTTAGGGACTTTACGGTTAAAGTACTAACTTCCTTTAGACGACAAAATAACAAAAGTCCAAAGGAAAGAAAAAACCCAAGTCGTAGCATTAAAACTAATAAATTAAAATATCACGAAAAACATAAATCATACTTATATTGACATAACTTTTCTAATTTAAATGTACCTATGACATCTCATATATTGAAAACAAACTATCCTACGCCTATACTTTATTAATCGTATTTGCAAAACCTAAGTATAATAATAAATTACTTTGCACAAAGTAATAATTATTTTCACTTGTACTGGAAAATAAGTATTACTTTGTGCGAAGTAAATTTAATTGTTCCTTTTAGTTTACCTTTTGAAGTCGTTTTTTTTTTGTTTAAAATTATTTAATTTTTAGATTTTTTGTGATGGGTATAGTATGAGTAGGGATAATTATCGAATGATCAGACGACGATTATTTGAGGACGGAAAATGAAAAACAAAAACGATTAGATAAAAAAAAAATAGTAGAAAGAGAAAAAGTCTACCTAGCCTAGCCTGGCGTAAGCCAGAGCGGCGCAATTTTTTTTAAATTTACCGCTTATATTTATAATTACCGTTATATAATTTACCGTTTACCGCTGCTCTGGCGTAAGCCAGAGCAGCGCGAAATTTTCAATATATATATATATATATATAGTTTACTGAAACCCGAAATTTTTTGATATTGTGGATCCAAGATATGGTGCAAAACCTTACTGTTTGGTAACATATGCTTAGACTACTTCAGAAAAACTCAAAATCAATATATTATTCCACATAAATTTTGAGGATTTCCTTCGATTTCTCACGGATCCCATCATCAGGTCACCATTGGTGACAATGGGACCAAATATAAATTATACCCTACACAACATAAAAAAATATTAAAATCGTTTCAGAAACGATGAAGATATTCGCGAAGAAACATAAAAAACAAACATATATTTACGAATTGAGAAACCACCTCCTTTTTTGTAAGTCGGTTATAAATATTATGTTGGTTATTTCATGTTACAATCTACCTTTGTGCCAAGTTTCATTTAAATACGTTGAGTAGTTTGGCTGAAATACCGTCAAATAGGTAGCTACAATTTTTTGAAGATCCCACGGGAACCCTTACGTTTTTCGGGATAACAATTTTTAATAATGCTCTTCAAGTCATAAGCTACCTGCCTGCCGAATTTCATTTAAATACGTTGAGTAGTTCGGCTGAAATACCGTCAAATAGGTAGCTACAATTTTTTGAAGATCCCACGGGAACCCTTTTGTTTTTCGGGATAACAATTTCCAATAATGCTCTTCAGATTATAAGCTACCTGCCTGCCAAATTGCATTTAAATACGTTGAGTAGTATGGCTGAAATACCGTCAAATAGGTCGCTACAATTTTTGAAGATCCTACGGGAGCCCTTTCGTTTTTCGGAATAACAATTTCCAATAATGCTCTTCAGATCATAAGCTACCTGCCTGCCAAATTTCATTTAAATACGTTGAGTAGTTTGGCTGAAATACCGTCAAATAGGTAGCTACAATTTTTTGAAGATCCCACGGGAACCCTTTCGTTTTTCGGGATAATAATTTTCTAGTAATGCTTTTCAGATCATAAGCTACCAGCCTGCCAAATTTCATTTAAATACGTTGAGTAGTTTGGCTGAAATACCGTCAAATAGGTAGCTACAATTTTTTGAAGATCCCACGGGAACCCTTTCGTTTTTCGGGATAACAATTTCTAATAATGCTCTTCAGATTATAAGCTACCTGCCTGCCAAATTGCATTTAAATACGTTGAGTAGTATGGCTGAAATACCGTCAAATAGGTAGCTACAATTTTTTGAAGATCCTACGGGAACCCTTTCGTTTTTCGGGATAACAATTTCCAATAATGCTCTTCAGATCATAAGCTACCTGCCTGCCAAATTTCATTTAAATACGTTGAGTAGTTTGGCTGAAATACCGTCAAATAGGTAGCTACAATTTTTTGAAGATCCCACGGGAACCCTTTCGTTTTTCGGGATAATAATTTCCAGTAATCCTTTTCAGATCATAAGCTACTTGCCTGCCAAATTTCATTTAAATACGTTGAGTAGTTTGGCTGAAATACCTTCAAATAGGTAGCTACAATTTTTTGAAGATCCCACAGGAACCCTTTCGTTTTTCGGGATAATAATTTTCTAGTAATGCTTTTCAGATCATAAGCTACCAGCCTGCCAAATTTCATTTAAATACGTTGAGTAGTTTGGCTGAAATACCGTCAAATAGGTAGCTACAATTTTTTGAAGATCCTACGGGAACCCTTTCGTTTTTCGGGATAACAATTTCCAATAATGCTCTTCAGATCATAAGCTACCTGCCTGCCAAATTTCATTTAAATACGTTGAGTAGTTTGGCTGAAATACCGTCAAATAGGTAGCTACAATTTTTTGAAGATCCCACGGGAACCATTTCGTTTTTCGGGATAACAATTTCCTATAATGCTCTTCAGGTCGTAAGCTACCTGCCTGCCAAATTTCGTTTCATTCCATACAGTGGTTTTAGCGTGATGCGACGACAAACATTCCCATATGGACAGACAGACAGACAGACAGACAGATTTTTTTTTCAAAAATGTTATTTTTAGGTTCTGTTGTTCTTATATAGACCCCCTTTTTTTAATTTTCACTTAAATATTCTTAATGTACAGACATGAACCCTCTACAGATTTATTATATGTATAAAAATAAATATTCTTAATGTACAGACATGACCCCTCTACAGATTTATTATATTATGTATAGATAATATTACCAGTATCAAATTAAATCAATTATTAACCGTGAAAAAATACGTAACCAATTGAACTTTATGGATTTTCTTTGTACCCAATTGTAAGAAAACTAAAATAAACTAACTTTGTTGTATACTTTGATCTTACTAAGTTTGTGTTTTATTGATAAACTTATAAATAGTACTTGTTTATTTGATTATCCTAGAAAAACTAATCAAAGTCGGATAAGCCATTACGAGTAATATGGTCTAGGGAATATAGCTTGTGAAATCGTATTTGTGATTGTTTTGTATCAAATGTTTAATTGAGCGAGAAATGAAGGGATTAAGCAGCTGATCCCGATAGAACTTCCAGGCAAAAAGAGAGTATCCCGGGATACGTTCTTTTGCCAGGTTCAAATTCAATTACAAATCTAGCTAGTTCAGTACAGTGATGGATTGCGTTCGAAGTCAGACTTTATTTTCACTTGAATTCCATTTCCGATGGCGAAGTCTTAAAGCGTTTAGTATTTTTATTTCCATCCAATTTTAGTTTGTAGATTAGTTTGGTATTATTTTTTCAATACCATGACCTTTTACCTGTTTCAATACGTCTAATTCAATAACGCCTAACTATAGTCTGAAGCTTTAAATAATATAAAATGTCATTATATTAAAACAGAAACAGGTAAAATTGAAAAAATAATACCAAACTAATCTACTAACTAAAATTGCATGGAAATAAAAATTAAACGCTTTAAGACTTCGCCATCGGAAATGGAATTTAAGTGAAAATAAAGTTAATATTTATAATTAGTAATTTGTCAATAAGTACTAATTTTATAAAGTGGAAAATGTTGATTGTTTTTCTTTGATTAGACTCCGAAAATACTGGAGCAATTTTGATGATATCACTAATGTAGACTGTACAGGTAGAAAGAAAAGTTTTATGCGTCTGGTTACGTCTAAAAGGCAAAATAACTCGACAGTGTAAAATTTTAAAATGTGAAATATGGTAAAATCACAGGACCTCTTGTATTTATTTAAATAAAACATACGGACATCAACAAATACATCTGCATTCTTAACGTGACCGCCAACGTCCAAATCTACTTAAGCCACTATTTGTACATCACAAAGTATTGAACGTAAAAGATCATAAAAATATTTGTTGAAAATTCTCCTCGATAGCGAAAAACTTTATCGTTATGCCTCCCATAAGTTAACTATCGCATTAAAGTTATGAATACATCGCAAACGAGCCAATAACCAATATAATACGATCTATAAAATGTTTGCAAACTCTGGAAAAATTGACTTTTATTACACCATAAAGCTTTTGAGCGTGTTTTTGCGATCGAATTTGTAATCGCAGGAAATTACTGTAATATATATTTGGGGCTCTTAATATATTTAATCGGCACTAATAAAACTAATAAAAATGGTATGATTTGTTTATTTTCCAATCACCGGAAACAGCTTATTAAGATTCATTTGGAAATTAAATTTAAGTATATAAATATATTTTTGATTTTTCTTATGATCATCGTGCAGAAACATTCCTGTATGCCTTGATATAAGGAGGATTGTTTTGCTTTCAAGTCTGGTTAGGATAATGCAGGCTGGGGTCTCACTCTCCAAGCTGATTCAATTGCGACTCAGATTCGATCGTACCACGTACTGCCGAATAACGTTTGTTTCTTTTGATTCTCAGTCGATTTATATGGTCGGGAATACAAAAAGTGTACGATCTAAAGATTTTCTTTATCCTGGTTAGTTTCAATGTAATCCACCAAATAAAATATCAAAAGCCGTTGAGATAGAACTGATTCGATTATTGATTGTGTCAGGAGTAAGCCTTATTGCCTAATTCTCACATGATATATTATGATGAATCGATGGGCATGTAAAAATTCAGTCCGGCACCTGATAATCGTCCTGCATGTTTATACGAGTTTATTGAGATAGTGGTCTTGTGTATTGCGCACACACTCAAGAGCTTTAAAATAACTCCGGCGGAGCTGGTCTGCGACATGAAATCAGCCACCATTACCGGAATCAATGAATCTAAAAGATAAGGCTTTACTATATAACCAAATTTAGAATTCACTATAATAAACGTTTAGAATTGTTTTGAATTCTTGGTCCTTAATAAAACTTCTCATATTACCATAACGTTTTATATGGATCTTCCATTTGTTACGAGTTTTATTAATTTACATTATCACCCCTTGACTTTATAGAATCTCACAACTGGGAAAAATCGGCCATGTTGGTTTTACACGCAATCAGTCTAATCCAAAAGCAACACAATCGGAACACGTAAAAGGATTTAACAAAAAATATTTCTAAGAGCTCACCATTTAATTTTAAACTCTAACGCTAAGATATCAGGGTTCATTTTTGTGAGTGGATTTACGTTGCACGGTCATAAAGCTTATTATCCATTATATTGCATTTCAAATCATTCAACTATTAAAACTTTACGATTTTTAACGTTCATATCGACAAGAAATACTATAACGTTAGTATTATCGATAGGATCAAGTTTATTGCCTATAAAATTGTCTTATTGGCGATATTATTTGTCATTGTAAAATACGGCCGTGGATAACACTGGATTCCAAGGATTTGCTACTTGAGGTTTGTAACTAACGAGGCTTGTTTTTTATCTTTGTATTTAGCTATTTCTGGATTTATTACAACTTTAGATATTTCTAGATCTATTTTACACACATGTGTAAAATAGATCTAGATATAATATCTAAAGTCTACATAGATAGAATATACTCACGATATTTTTGTGGATTAGAGTACAATATTTTTTGTTTTTTTTTAATTAATTTATCATCTAAAATACTATCTTATGTATAAAAATTAATTGCTGTTCGTTAGTCTCGCTAAAACATGACAACGGCTTAACCGTTTCGGTTATTTTTAATCTTGAAATATTCGTGGAAGTCCGGGGAATGTTTAAACGGTTTGTATGCTCAACTAAGTGGGCACGGGTCAGCTAGTAATTTTATACAACACTTAATCAGTAGTTATTTATTTTTTAATAAGTTCCCCATTTAAAAGTATCGATTGAACCGATTGAATGCTATAGTTTTCTTTCCCTATTTTACAGATCTAGTATACCTACATGCACTCTATTGCGATAGATCAAAGTACGATGCTTTCGTTTTTTATATATTGTTATCATCTAAATTCTAAAGTATTGTTTTTTTTCTAGATATGTAATATATGCAACACTTGTCTTATCAGCGATTTCTTATATTTTAACTTTTTATTTTTTTTAATAATTAGGTAAGTATAACAAACACCTAATTTAAAAGTATCGATTAAACATCTTATTGTTTTCCTTTCCCTTTCTATCGTTCTTCTTCTATCATAAAATCTATTTTACAAATGAATAGTGTTAAAGTCTAAACAAATATAATACGATGTAACGCGTATCGTACGCGTAACGAATTTATAATTCAACACTTTGTCTATGGAATTCAGTGCGACCAATTATACCGGCCCTAGCAGTTATTTTAATTTATAAATGAAACAGAATTTTATGTATTATTATACATTTTAAATTTACGTTTACAAATTACATTACTTCTATACTACTGGGTACTATATGTTTTTTCACACGTTAATAGTTTATTCATCATCAGTTACTTTTTTGGTAAACTGTAATATGTACTCTCTACTGAAGCGTTTCTTAGAGCTCATCTGTCTTGGGTTAAACAAATCACGGTGTTAAATTAACTTTTTTATGCTAGTAAAAATACAATGATAGAACCGATAGATGAAATTTAAGTGTCCTGAGGATAATTTATAATATTTAAGTTCGCTGGATTTCTATTGTTTTCGCTTGTTTTAATTTTTTGTTAATTGGGGCGTTTGTAAAGTATAACTCGATACTGACATTATTAAATAAAAAGTATTTTTATTTAACAATTTTTTAATAACAAATATGAGAGAGAATATTAACTAAGCTTCTTTTAGTCTTACGAGGTTAATAATGCAAATAGAAAGAATTTCATTACAAACTTACAAAAGTTGGTGCATTAGTTTTTCTACACTTTTTCCTAGAATGTATTTACTATTAAATATATTTACATCGCAATCTGTAGTACAATCGAACACGTTTCTTTTTCAAATAAACGTATACATAACAATTTATTTCTTAATACAGATATCTTAGAACTTGTAATTATCAAAATCTCAATCGACATAATCAGATAATTAAGTTTGGGACGAGTGATATCAATTACATTTTAGATCGTAAACATAATTTTTATATCTTATATGATGTAGATCGGAGATTGTGTCGATTGAGACATCAACTTGTCGCATTAGAGTATACAAACTGTACATTAAGTATATTATACCAGTATCAACAGCGCGAGAATTAGGTATTTTCAATATTCGAAATTTAAAATGCGTGTAAGTTGCCTCAACTGCCTATAACAGTTCCAAATCGCACATCGAATTTGAATTATTATTTATCAACATTGATAAATAATTATCAACATTGATAAATAATTCAAATTCATATTTACTCGTGAATATATTATATAATACCTATGGACCCTTCACACCACGTCAATCTCGCCGCTTGCTATGTTTGTATACTATTAAACTACTTATTACTATTTTTTTATTTATTCGTCTAAATGTATGTATTATTACTAGCTCTGCCCGCGACTTCATTCGCGTGGTTGTCGGAAACACTATCGCGATTATCTTTTGATTGCTCAAGTTGGTTTTTGTTGTTATGATTATTAAAAGGAATAAGTCTTTCATATTTTTTGAGTATCTTAAACCGTGTTTGCAGGGCACGCAACGAAAATTCTCAAATGTGAATAATTTTCCCAATTTTTGCAACATTTTTCTCTGACTTCTTATTATAGAAGAAAATTATGAGTATACTAAAGAGTTCGCTCCTATTGGTTGCAGCCGCGTTATCTTATATATAGACTAAGGGCGTGTTTCACCAAGCAATGTTAAAGTTAACGCCATGTTAAATATCATGTTATCCCTCTCGTATTTCCTGTCAATGAATAAGATGGCATGGTATTTTAACATGGCGTTAACTTTAACATTGCTTGGTGAAACACGGCCTAAAGCTCTCCTCCTCTATAAATGGACTATCTAAGAAAAAAAAATTTTTTCTTAGATAGTCCAATTATCGGACCAGTAGTTCCAGAGATTAGCGCGTTTAAACAATAATATATTTGTATATATTATATTATAGCAATACTTTACTATCTCGCCAAACACATGTTTAACGGAGAAATACAGAATATTCTTCATAATATCCTCTCCTATCCACTAATAATTCGTACAAATTATAGAAGAAAACTATCTAAATAATTTTTGTTAAGCTTAATAAAAAATTTAAGAGGGCAGGTCGTAAAATTGTTGAAGATTGAACTGATAACTGAGGACACGACCTATGCCCGGGTCAAATTATATCGCCTCAATGCTAGAGTAACGGCCTTCAAGCGGCCTTATTTTTTCTTAAATGGATACAATATCAGCAAATCTGCTCGACCCGTTTCTCAACTTTTTTTGAAACGCCTAAAATTTTTATTTTTTTTAAGGTACCTTACATAAAACATGAAACGTGATGTGTCGCAAAAAAACTTGCCCAGAAAATTGAGTTTTAAACATTTTAGGATATGTAGTATTGATTCTAGAGACGAAACTTTAGATTAATGTACTTAATACTTTACGACGTATTCTAAAATGTTTGAGAGACAGTTTGAACTCAATCTTCGAGATCAGAATTTTGCTATCTTCATCCATTCATGTCTTCAATTGTTAAACATGATCCTTTGGCCCTTTGGGTGTGGATAATATCAATAGCAAGCGTAAGAAATAAGAATAAAACTCTAAGGACAAGAATTCAAAGGGTGTCATAAACTAGTTATAACGACATACCTATTACCTGTAGACTCCGATAAACAATGCACTAAGATATCATGTCAGCACTAAAAAGCCGTCTCGGCAAATATCAGCTCACTTGAAAAGTGAACTGTTCTTTCAATTGGTTTGCTTGGAACACTGCTAACTTCGACACGTGTCACAATACCGCAATGTGTGCTTAAAATTAGATTTTAAAAAATTGAAGTGACCTGTATAAACTGTATATTATGTGTTACATCACAAAATCATCAGTCACAAAACATGTGTGCGTAAAATAAAAAAAAATTTAAGTGACATAATTCGTGGTATACCACGCGGACATATTCTAGTCTTGTTTTTGTATGGGACACGTCATCTAGTGTATTATTGATTAAAGCTCGTCTAGGTCTTGTTTAGAAACTTCTAGTTAATTAGAGCTAAACCTGTCTAAAGTTTACGTACTTAAAGTACTTTCCTGTTTCTTTTACAATATCTAAAATCCCTAATACTTTTGTCTATACTAATATTATTATAAAGAGGAAACATTTGATTGTTTGTTGAATCAATATAAAAATTTATTTCGTTGTTGGGAAGCCACACTATCAGTGCTGAACATAGGCTATATTATATTTTCAAAAAAATTTGGGTTCCATACGGGTTTTTGTTTTTTTTCTTTAAACTGAATTTCATCACAAACTGTTATGTGGCACATGTCAGCTAGTATGTTATAAAAGTATTAAATACTAGCTGTTTTCCGCTACTTCCTACGTAAAATAAATAGGTAATCCGTATATTTTGCTGATGTACAAAGTAGCGTAATATATCAAAATCCTTTCTGTAGTTATTGCATGAAAGGGCAACAAACATACATCCATACATTCTTACAAACTTTTGCGTTTATAATATTAGACGGATTAGTAGGATATTTCCGTTTCTGGTCGTTAGCAATACTTCTAGAGTAGTTCTTCGAGAACTTAGCACGGGACCAGATTGCGTGGTGTGAATAGATATTATCTAAGAACACGTACCCATATGCCTCCCATTACTTTCTTCAATAAACACAGCGCTAACATTTTGTGTCATCAGAAATTATCATTTCATTTCAAAACACAATAAACCGAAAAGCTTAACGCTGTATGTTTGGAGTAGGAGTTAGCGAAATAAAGCTACAATTCTATAATGGATTTGTTTAGTTTTTAGATAAAGTGTTCTTGTGTGTTCTCGTGAGCGGTGTGGCTGTTTGATTTTAGTTATATTTTAGTAGTTTTGTATTATGTTTTGACTCACGTTCCTAACTTATAATAATATTATGGAGAGGAAAGACAACCTCTCCTCTCCATATTATGGAATATGCTCCGAAACTATTTTGGTATCTATAACGGGTGTAAAAAGAGCAGTCACTATAACTTTGGGATATTATTATACAACCTTTTCTCGTTCTAGAAATGTATTTTTTTTCTTTTTTTTTTACAAAAATTAAAAAAAAAAATTTTTTGCTTTATTGTTATTTTTGCGACAAAAAAATAAGAAATGATGAAAAGTGAATTTTTTTTTTAAGTTTTTGACAATTTTTTTTTTTTTAAATACATTTTCAAAATGAGGAAAGGTAGTATAATCATAATTATAATATCATAGTTATAGTGACTGCTCTTTTTACACACTGCATTTTGCAGATAAGGATACAAAAGTGTGTGGGAGTTTCGTATACCGGTTCTTCTCGACGGGTTATTTGAATCCGGCGCGGTGGTAGGTTTCTTGTTGAATTTCCGAAAATGGCTTGTTTTAATGTATCAATTATTGAGAGCCACGGAAAACATATTTGTTGTATCATGTCATTATTTAATGTCATTAACTATTTAATTTATCTTATGCATAAATAAATAAAAAATGCATTCAATATCATTCTGCTAATTATTATTTAAGTTATTCATATAAGTTATGAGAATGACAATAAAATTTAAATAATATGTTTTATAACTCCTATCATTGTCAAGGTATATTTGCTACATTAGAAAGATGTTCACAGTAATTTGAATTATTGTTAAATTTACGTTTAAAGTTTTTTTATTAAAGTACTAGCTGACTCGTGCCCACTTCGTTGAGCATACAAACCGTTTAAACCTTTCCTGGACTTCCACGAATATTTCAAGACTAAAAATAGCCGAATCGGTTAAGCCGTTCTCGAGTTATAGCAAGACTCACGAACTTAATAAGAAGATTTACAATAGATAAATATACAATTCTATTTATCTGAACACAATAATACAATAATTGAATCACAGCATATCATATAAAGATATATCACATAGTTATGGGCAATTTTCGCTAATGATGGTCACAAAAAATCTGACACGCGTCAGTTTACGATATTTTACGTCATGATCACAAAGTCATGGTCAGTCATGGTCAATATACTATACGGCGGTGGAGCAAGGTATAGACGGAGGCGGGTAGACAAAAAGCGCCATGGGCGGTCTCAGATTATAAAGGATAGAGCCCACCGAAAATCTGGGTCAAACAATACAATTTTAAAATTAACTTCCGATGGAACAAGAAACTGTATTTCAGTAAGACGTAAATACATAAATTATTTATGTATCTATTTTGTTTTTATTTGAGAAGTTATATTCACTTTCGGTTTTGTATTTTATTTAGTCACTTCATCTAGGTATTTGTTGCGCTCTATCTGCCTATTGTTTTGTAATCTGAGATAGTGTTCAGATTTAAATGGTATTGTCAATTTTGTCTTCTATAATTTCTGAAATATTAGTCATCAAGATTATTTATGTTTGATGCTAATTAATACTTATTTTTGACTCCCGACGACAAAAACAACACTGAGGTGTGATAATTTGTGTGTATTTGAGTTAGTGGCATGATAGCATCTTATCTCCCAAATATATTAACGAGGTAAAATATAATAACGAGGTCATCTTAAATTACTAATAATTATT
This sequence comes from Celastrina argiolus, assembly GCA_905187575.2. Lineage (NCBI taxonomy): Eukaryota > Metazoa > Arthropoda > Insecta > Lepidoptera > Lycaenidae > Celastrina > Celastrina argiolus. The sequence continues at coordinate 13,893,583 of LR994589.1, forward strand.
AGTATCCAGCTGATATAGTTTATATTACTTAGTTAATATTAATGTAATTCAACAGACATAATACTACAAATTGCGTGGTACGTTATCACGGTCCTCGAACGGTCGAAAAGAAATTATTGGATGTCTCATCAAAATTAAGCTACTCAAGAAAAATTTGCTTGATACTAATCAAGTGCAAAACAATGTTCGAGGGAACCCTGACTAAAAGTGATTATGTTTTTTTTGTAACCTTAGGTGATCCCAGGTATTGCTAGCTATAATTCATCATTATCAAATCGCTCACTGCTTGACGATTCGAAACTTATGTTTTTTTTTTTTATTTTAAATTATAGTTATTTAAAAATAAAAGTGCGTGCCTTGTGCCGCAAAGGTGGCAGTGATATGGCCGCGCGCATCATCGGTCAATTACAAAACGTAATCCCGGGAAGGCACTTAATGAATCATTACTGGCGTGCCGGATTTATAGTCTGGCATATTTTATTCATTTTATGACCGTGGACCGTGCTCTGCTATTTTACTGCGTAAAAAAATGTTAAATGATATAATAAATAGACCATCAATACTATAAATTATGTACTACTAGTATTTAATTTAAATGTGGAACATAACCTACTTTGAAATTTTTCCGAAAACAGTAGAAGAAAGTAAATAAGAAAATTTAAACGAAAATATATTAACTTCAATCCTCTGAAATTTAACTTATGTAAACCTAATTGCCAAAATTTATATTATTTACGAATCGTTTTATATATTTATACGCTGAAATATAACTAACATCATGGACTAGGTAAGGAGATAGGTGATTGTGTAAATTATTTAAAGGTTAATTAAAGTTAGAAGCCATCTTATTCGCAGGCTGTCACGTGACTAGAGCGCTACTTAAATGAAGTATCAGTCCAATATTCATCTTATTATGTTTTAAAATATGGTACGAGTGTAATATAAATATTATCTTCATTATGATTTCCCTTACTGTCGTCAAAAATAATTTCGATTGCAGTAAAAAAAATATTTATAGAGTATACAGTATGCTGTTTATTAAATATATGTTATATTACTATTGAATAGTCACTAACAACAAAATGAATCACGTACTATGAATACGACATAGGACTGACGTTGAGCGACTCGGAGTCAAAGGCGACAGACCACATCAGTCATGTGGTGACCTTGTGTGAGATGTGGGTGTGTGAAAGTTCATCAAAGCTTTTTATCATCATCACCACATCGACGACCTCCGTAGCGCAGTGGTTCAGCGCGTTGGTGCTCGTGTTTCCAATCCCGCCGAGGGAACAAAAAGTTTTCAATGTTCATGGGAGCGAAGGGTCAGTGAGAAATGTTGCAAAAACGGGAAAAATTATTTACATTTGAGGACTTTCGTTGCGTGCGCTGCATAAACAGTTTAAGTTACTCAAAAAATATTATGTATTAAAGAATTACCTTTTCCTTTTTAATAATTATTATAATAACAAAAACTAACGTGAGCAATCAAAAGATAATCGCGATAGTGTTTCCGACAACCACGCGAACGAAGTCGCGGGCACAGCTAGTCATAAATATTATTTGATCATTTGAAGTCTAATTCAAAACCCTGCATCAATATATTAACATTGAGGTCTGGTAAATGTTTTAAGTGTGTCATTTCCTTGCATTTGGAATGTCTTTAAGATAACGTAATTTAGAATAATTGTTTTGGGAAGTCTCAATTACTATTCCGATTTACAATATTAGACTTTAGCGTATGGTCTTTCGGTTGAATTTCGTTAAACCCTCCTGTTGTATTGCCTTGGGGTGTAATGAAGTAATATCAGGTAAATTACTTACATTCAAACTTTTAATATTGTTAAGTAATATTAAGCTGCAACATTTTAGGCAAATTGTGTTGCACATTCCGTAAAGTGTTACTGAGAAAAATAAAAAGATTATGAAATTACTTACTGCGATATCTGTGTAAATTTCTTATTTCTTTAAGTTTCTTGCCGAACTGAATAAAAATTATAAAGGCATGTTATGTAAACGAATTTACGATTCCAACTCTATGGGCCGGTTTCTGAAACGTATTAACAACCCATTAAACGCTGATTGGTGGAACATTTATTATACTAGAGAAAGGGACAAATATTTTTTAATTTGGTACTCTGGAACTCGCAAAGTTGGTTAAAATACCAGAGAAATTAAAATCGTATGTCTGTTTAATTTTAACCAGCCTTGCAAGTGAGCGTGATGTAATTAAGTATAAAATATCTGTCCCTTACTTTCTCTTTGATAAATGTTCCACCAAACAGCGTTCAATATGGGTTGTTAACTTCGATGCCTGCTTGTTGATCATAACATTTGAATAGTGTTTCAGAAACCGGCCGTATGTGAAGTAAATGTAAACAATGTCATAATGTAAAAATATATAACAGAGACATGAACTAGTACTAGAAAATGGTATCACCCATATACTGGCAATTCGACTGGCTATTTTTGTTTCCTTCGATTTCCAATAGATAAAGGGTGAAGTCCAGGTACATTCCGGAAACCGCCATCTAGCACCACTATTGGAAAAAATCCAATTACTAATATCGTTTCGTTTCTTCTTCTTAATTAAGGAGTTGAATTTAGCTTAATGTGATGTTATGCTTAAAAAATATGATTATATTTATTGTAATGTCAATATTTGTACTTAATTCGGCATATTTACATTTTATAATTTACAAACATTAATAGTAGTGACATCTATGGTTTTTTTTTTGTATTAAACATAGATTGTATGGGATGGTAGGACATGACAAAGTTATGTATGAGCGGTAATAATGCTTCCTATTTACCTAAATGTCTCTTATTCGCCGTATAATAAAGATAAAAATTGTTAAAATTTCACGTTTTAGTTTAAATGCCACATATTTTATTCTTGACGGAGCACGAGTAAGAAAATATCTATATCTGATTTATAGCACTATTGATCATTATTATGCCACAATATTTCTTAATAAACGTCTTGAAGAAATCAAATGATCTAGTTCTGGGCATCAATTATCTTAAATTGCTCTTAAATATATAATTTGCAACTGAGTTTAGAAAATTATAAAGTAACCACTCAACTATGGCCTGCTATGTCCAACAATATTCTCTAACTACGAGACCAAGGTTTTCTGGACTATTCATTATAAAACCAAATACTGTTGAACTGTAATGAGGAATAAAATTCAATGTTTTCGAGGTCTGTACAAAGTGGTTGTCCAACCGCTTGGGGCCAAACATTCTTAATTATATCATGAGAAGGCATTTAATGTGATGATTTCATTGTACTCTACTTCTATTTCGAATCAAGACACGTATTTTGATACTGGTCCAACAATTTACTTCACGTCCATTTTGGCTCGAGGCGGTTTGTGGAAAGACTATTTTCGAGTATAATGTTATTCCTCTGTAACTACTTCCTCATTTATAATATCTTCGAGATGAAATTCGTAAAATTCATCTCGCCTGGAGCAGTGAGATGTTTTGTTACGGAATTCCGATTCAGATGATTTTTCGATTCGTCGAGGATCGGTTACTACATATAGCGTTAATACATATAGCGTCCGTGGCCTAGTAAGTAGACCGATTAGCAATTGAACTCGAAAGTGGGGTTCGATTCCCAGGATGTGGCATGTACAAATGAGACTTTATCAGATCTCATTTACACTATACGGACGCTCTAACGGTGAAGGAAAACATAGTGAGGAAACCCGCATATGGTTGGTCCCAGATGTATTGACCAGTCATTGATCAGGACTTGGCCGAGTATGTTGTAAAAATGCTGTACGTGCTGGGCAACCACGCGACATATAAATTATCCAATGACGGATGCAAAGGCATTTTTTTTATAAAACATAATCTTCTAGAAAAGGAACATCAAATATCAATAGGCAGTCATCAATAGGCAGATCGCACTGAACTGCGTAAGGAGACTATGGCAAATATAAAATGCGAATAAAATTACACAATGAAGACATTAAGAACACTAATTAAAATAGAATATTTCGTCCCTTATAAATTTAACCTAAAGGTAAACAAACTGAAAACATCGAAATTTTCCCATAATTACTTATTGTGCCCACTTATCAACACTTTCACATGTATATTAAAGGATCAAACTTCATTATCCAATACATTTTATTACAATTAAACAATAATTAATTTATGTTCAAACATCAAATGAAAATCTTTCACATATAAAAAACCCCATTATGACACTGCCGATTGTAGAATATAAGCCTATAGTCTATGTATTCATAGCAAACAAAAATCATTATACTAATATTGGCCAATTGGCATCACTGACTAGTCTTTGGTTGTGTCATAGACAGGTTTGTTTACGTTTAGGTTAAATTTATCTCGGACGTACTATAGAATACAGTAAGTTACGTTCATAGGATCTTTCGGGAAGCGTCGTATTAATTGTGAATTTTTATTCACTTTTGATTTTGTTTTAGTGGCTTGAAGGCTGCAAGATATTGGGTGGGATTCTGCTTATTGTTTTATAATCTAAAAATAATCTCTCCTTAATTTGTAATTTTAAGAGGATATGAAATATTGGGTAATAATAAATGGATTTTTAAAATTGTTCATCCAGATGCACCTGTTTAGAATTTCCTTCATCATCATCTGATTCTATTTAGGGGGTGTCATCAATTTTCATTAGTTAACTCAAGTCGCGTTTCGCTTATGCCCTGACAAATGGCGTCAAAAATTAGCTCGGATTAGTGATTTTACGGAATGTTACTGCATATCGGGTTACCGCTACCGCAGATGCCAGCGGAACTGACAAAAAACTGCGCTCGATTGGAGCAACATGTTTCGAAGTTTTTCTAAAACGTAGTAGAGATGAGCCCGTGAACGTGAAAAAGCTGTAAGTTTGTCAGCGCATGGAATATACTCAGCGCAACGAAGGTTTGGACTTCACATGCTTATTAGATTATAATATTATATTTTTTTATTTCAATAACAAATTAAAATAATACCATATTTTGTCAATACCTAATATAAATTCGGTGGCTCAATGGTGGGCTATACTATTTTACAGTTAGACAACAATTGATTTTTGACACAATGTAGCGAAAAATAATGCGTAAAGCTCTAAGTACTCAATCTTCTCATAGCAATATCTATACTAATATTATAAAGCGGAAGAGTTTGTTTGTTTGTTTGCTTAAACGCACTAATCTCAGGAACTACTAGTCCGATTTGAAAGAATATTTTTGTTGGATAGTCCATTTATAGAGGAAGGCTTTAGGCTATCATTACGCTGCGACCAATAGGTGCGAAGCGTCAGTGAGAAACGTTGCAAAAACGGGGAGACTTTCGTTTCGTGCGCTGCATAAACGGTTTAAGTCACTCAAAAACCACGCGAAGGAAGTCACGGACACAGCTAGTATTTTATAAAATAAAGATAACTCGTATCTTTCTTCGAATAATAAACCTAATAAATATGTCTACAACAATTATATTAAGAAAATAAACTCACGTATCTCCTTGTAGGTGTAAATTACTAAACCTATCTTTATTTAGCATAAAACCTGTAATATTAGGTCACTGTCATAGGCTATCGTGTCTCGATAATGCTGATGGCTTATAATCTTTGCTTCATAGTTAACAATCACTCCGGCTGAGCGGACGGGCGTAAATTGTCCCTTGGGGGCTAAAATAACGTACAAAGTGTATCACTGATTTATACCGTCGCTCGAAAGTATGCCTTATATCACCGGTATAAGGATTGATTCCATGTGGCGCGTTTGTGATAATAGTGATGAATGTATTACAGGTATTAAGGTGCGCGTGTAGAAAAATCATATGGGCTTGAGGCTACTATCAATTCTTCTGTAACTGGGGCTCGGATGGATTTTTCTTGTTTGAATTGTGAACACATTTTTTCCAAATATCCAATTTACATGTTCCGCTGTTAGCGTGTTTAGTGCTTTATGTTCTTTTAGATTTATCATTTTCTTTTATGATGGTCGTCATATCGAAGTGTTGGTGTCGTAAACTAGTTTGTTCCCACGGCGTCGCCCACCTTGGACTAGAAAAATACTATAAATTTTAATTTCTGTTCGTGAAAAATACCAATCAAATATTTGGTACCAACTGTGCCCGCGACATCGTTCGCGTGGTTTTTGAGTAACTTAAACCGTTTATGTAGCGCACGCAATGAAAGTCCCCGTTTTTGCAACGTTTTTCACTGACGCTTCGCTCCTATTGGTCGCAGCGTAATGTTATATAGCCTAAACCTTTCTCTAGAAATGGACTATCCAACAAATAAAGTTTTTTTTATCGGACCAGTAGTTCCTGAGATTAGCGCGTTTAAACAAACAAACTCTTCCGCATTATAATTTTATAATATTAGTATATTAGTATATTTAGTGTTCTGTAAAATAAATGACAAATGAACACGTATTATGTTGTCATCTTTGTTTTAAAGAATATAAGAAGCTATATAAACATAACTTTACAGTGACTCGTAGAACGTTACTAACAAAACTCTCCAACTAAATACACCCGAAAACTAAAAACAAACTCAAACTAGCAACCAAGGGTTGTATAACATAAAGTCTCGCATTATCAAAAATAACATAAAGAAGAAGTGTATTGTAAAGACATAATTGGCCGTTCTCATAAACAATAGTCTGCTACCGCCTCCAGCATGGAACAAATGAAGCATGCTTTCACGTAAATCGCGTCCAGTTAGAAAGACCTTTTGCCTCCCCTCAGAAACCCCTCAAAACCCCACGTCCACAAGAGCGGGGCAAGGCAGGAGAGGTCAATTCAAACTGGCAGACTGTCCGTATAACAGCGTAATGCAACGTACTGAACTAAAATGTTGAAAATTCCGGACTCCGTTTAAAGTGAACTAAAGAAAATTGGACTATATTGTAGAGTTTACATCTACGAGTACATTGCTCGTTTAATGAAGGAGTTTCATAACAATTTCACAACATAGAGGTCATTACTGCGTTGTTCTTTTTAATAACGTCTTTTGGGATCATAAAACATGATTAACTTCGCGCCGCTTTGTTCTAAATTGCTTTGTGATGTTTATGTTAAAATTTAATCAACTCCTCTTTCTGTATTTTATATACTGTCTGCTGAATTGAAGATGCATTTAGCATTTACGATGTAAAAATTATAGGCTTTCGTGTGCTTTCACGCGCCATTACTTCTTCATTGACAGACTTAAAACGATCTTATTTCTTTATTACGATGAACAAAGTATTAAAAAACGTATTCAGTAATAATTGTTACAAACGTTAAGTATATCTAACAATAATTATTTTATATTTAACTTCTCCTTGATATTTCTTTTCTTTATTAATATTATTTTATTCTTCATGCATATTATGAAGAATAAAACGACGCGCTAAAATGCTTTAAAACTAATTAAAATTAATGAGATGGTACATAGGTTAAACATGAATGTTTAACTACTGTTGTTTCGAATAAATAAAATAAAAATAAAACACAAATCGATCTAATGCAACTATACGAACTTTAACTGTTCATATCTTTTTTGAGTTGTTTATTTTACAATGACATGATTAGCATATTGTACCTCGGCTTCTGTTTGGCAAGGCTATTGTGCGATCTATAGGTCTTAAGTAGCCTACTTGTGTAAGATCAATATGGTTAAATATCAATTGAAAATATTACCTAATCATGGCCTCAAAGATCTTTATAAAGATTGCGCCTAAAGGGGATCGCAGACTATACGATATTCGATAAAGCGTGTGTTATCGTTGTCGTCTTATACGCTCCCACACCGATTTCCGTGTCGTTGGCCGGTTTGTTGAAACTACGAAATCTAAGGAGTCATCTTTTAGTGTCCAAGTGTGTGCGCTATACACAAAGACTTTTGTCCATTTACCCTCTCAACCCAGTGGGACGGTTACCCACCATGTCTGGCGAGAGAGTCGCAGGATCAACTTTTTTTTTTTTTATTTTTTTTTTTCACACTTTATGCACAATGTACAATGGCGGACTTAATGCCAAAGGGCATTTTCTTCCAGTCAACCATAGGGTGATGCAGAGACAAAACAAAAGAAAAGGTGCTCAATCATATTATGGGAGATAAATGTAAAAACAACAAGTGAAATAATTTGGAAGAGTAGAAGGAAATATAACTAATATATGTATATAACAAATATTACCAATACCAAAAAAATTTTTTATAAATACTATTATACATAATATAAATAATACATATTAAAAATAAAAGATATATAATATATATTATATAATATATATACATATTAAATATATAATATGTAAAAACGATTAAGATTCTGCCAAGAGATTAAAGTAACATTGTCGGACCTTCCGCTTAAATGTATCTCTGGTTGTTGCCAATCTGATTTCAAATGGGAGAGCATTCCAGAGAAGGATTGCTTGTATGTGGAAAGATGAGTGAACGAGACTGGAAGTATGAGGAGGACACAAAAGTAGGGCATTGTTTGAAGATCGAAGGGTTTTGTCATGGCTACTACAAAGATATTGGAAGTGAGGTGTTAGGTAAGTAGGGGAATTGGGAGAACGAAGGAGAGAGAAAAGCGTACACAAGGCCCGAAGTGAGCGACGTTGGCGTATAGGTAGCCAGTGCAACTTGGAGCGAAAGGGGGCTACATGGTCATATTTCCGAAGATTATAAATAAATCTGATGCAGTTATTTAGGAGTCGATCGTATTTGTCGAGCTTGTCTGCATTGAGATCAAAATAGCACACGTCAACATAGTCGATGATAGGTAGAATAAGGGACTGAACTAGCAAAACTTTAACAGATACTGGTAGAAAATTTTTCAGTCGATAAAGGGAGCGCAATGCACCAGTAACTTTCTGGCTCACATGAGCTGTTTGCGATTGCCAATCAAGAGTGGAGTCGATGTGCAAACCAAGGTCTCGAACACAAGAGCTGAAGTTTATAACAGACCCATCAAAAATCACAGGTGAAATGGAGCCAACGTCAACCCTTGATAAAAATCGTGGACTGCCCAATAGTATTGCCTGGCACTTACTTGGGTTCACTGATAACCCAAAGTTATTACACCAGTCACTGATGGTAATGAGGTCTCTGTTAACCTCCTCGATCGCACTGGACAAATTCTCCACTCTTGATTGGCCATAAATCTGAAAATCGTCTGCATACAAATGATACGTACAGCGAAGTCTTGACGTAACGAGATTTATAAATACTGAGAAGAGTAGAGGAGACAGAATACCGCCTTGAGGCACGCCAGAGTCCAGATGACGCCACGTTGAGGAAGACAGTTCCGTGCGTACTGACTGCTGTCGCCCACGAAGATACGATGAAATCCAATTAAGCGCTTCAGGCGAGATCAAAAGACTAGAGAGTATTGCCAGTAGGATTTCATGATTTACATTGTTGAACGCGTTTGAGAAATCTATCAAAACTAGAACAGTTATTTTAGAATTCTCAATGCCTACTCTTACATCATTAGTCACCTTTAGTAATGCAGAGGTGGTGCTATGGCCAGGTCTGAAACCAGATTGTAGTGGTGACAATATATTATGTTCATGGATAAACCTGGACAGTTGCTTATAAGCACAAGCCTCGAGCACCTTGGATAGGTAAGTAAGAATGGAAATAGGACGAAAATGTGATGGATTAGAGGGATTGGTAATTTTAGGGAGAGGACAAACGTAGGCCTTACGCCACTGCTCGGGGAATTCGGATTTGAGGGAGAAATTTACAATGTGGGTTATAATGGGTAAAAGCTGTTCTTTAATCATAATGATCATTTGTCGACTGATTTCATCACTACCAACGGCATTAGATGTTATGGAAATTATCGTCTTATTGATCTCGTCTGATGCAACCGGTAAAAATTGAAAGGGAGGTATACCATTCGGGCGTGGTAAGTTATTTAAAAGACGAATAGTTTGAAATTTCGTTACAACATCAAGTGTGGAAGATGCGGAAAAGTGAAAGTTGAGATCTTCCAAGCTAATGGTACTCGGAATTTCCGCTTGATGTGATTTACCTACGCCGAAGGATTTTAGAAATTTCCAAGTATGAAAGGCCTTACAAGTTGATAAATTGTCGTGAAAATGGCGGCGTTTTGCCTTCCGTATCATCTGGTTGCAGCGATTTCTGGCAGATTTATAGTTCGACCAATTGGTATCATTACGGTCCCTTTTAAACCTCCGAAATAAGCGATCCCTACACCTCATCGCTGTAAGGATATCGTCAGTCAACCAAGGTGCAGGCGGATGCTTTAATTTTATTTTCTTGCTGGGCGCATGTACGTTATATAGTAGCGTGATATTTGCATTAAAAAGTCTAACCTTTTCAGCAAAAGAGGTGGCATCAAGCAGAGGTTTCCAATCTATGTTTTCAGCATCGGTACGTAATTTATCTTTATCAGCACTGCCAAAACAACGTCTATGTATAATCCTTGGTGAAATTTTGGGAGGCTTTAAAATGTATGACAGGTAGATAAGGTCATGATGGGAAAAACCAGGGGCAGGTAGCTGACCGTGTGCATGGACAAGGGAAGGATCAGCAATGAGCATTATATCTAGCCAGGTGTCATCACCATTGACGTTGTGATGAGTGGGTTGGAGGGGTAGCAGGTGAAGGCCAGCAGATCCAATGAGATTATTGAGCTTAATCGGACGGTGAGTGGTGTGGTTTTTAAGGTCAGTATTGAAATCACCCATGATGACGTGGTGTGCGTATTCTGAACTCAATGAATCGAGAACTGAATCAAATTCAGAAAAGTAGTCGACAGTAGGAGGGCAATAGACTACTCCTAGAACCATTTTAGTTCCTCTGACGCTAATCTCCAGAAAAATATATTCAGCCGTAGCAGATTGTTGAGCAGGAGAGGAGGCTAATATTTTATAAGGAAAATCGCGACGGAGGTATATTGCAACCCCACCTCCACGTCTATCAATTCGGTCGTTACGGATAAGGCGGAAACCAGGTAAGGAGAAAGAGGTGGACAGGAGGTTTGGTTTAAGCCAACTCTCGGAAATCAGAATGGCGTGAACGTTATTTCCAGCGAAAGATTCTAGTAAGTCCGCATAGTGACTTGGTATGCTTTGCGCGTTTAAGTGACAAACATTTAATAAGTTGTTGTTTTGTGCATTAAAGCATTGAGCTAAAGTTTCACCCAACGTATTACCTACAGAATCAAAACTATCGTCAGCGTATAGCCCAGTAGAATCATTGGCAGAATAAAACGAATCATTATCAGAAATAGACATACTTAAATTAATTAAATATATATATAATACTATATTAATAAATAATAAAAATTATAATATTATATTGCAAACAATTTTGTTCCAAAAGAAAACTAATCTAAGTTGTTACTCTGCACCACCCACCAACTGACCTTACAAATTTTTACAAGAAAAACAAGAAAACATAGTTATCAACAAACCCAAAAATATTATAACATAACAGTAATTATGACGAAATAAATATTCTTTATAACCTTGTGTTCCTTTAAGCACTTCTTTTACTCTGAACGCTCAGATCACTCATAATATGCTAGTGGAACGACTGACAGATGTCAAAATTTAACATTTCCTTTTCATCCCATCAATTCTATTTATATTTTAAATTAACAATAATAACTACATTAAAAAAGAATCTAGAATAAATTTGCTCGATCCATAACTTAAAAATAACATCGAGATCAGTGAAATCTGTGAAATCTAAGTAAACATCAAAAACAAGATGGGTAAAAATATGCAAAATGACGTGATCATTCTGAGCGTTTGAACAGTTTTTGACAGCTGACAGCTGCATTGGAACACGGTCTATGTGTTCTATTTTGTGTAGATAAAAAAAAAAGTAAAGACATTTGACAGTTTGACAGATGTCACTTGACACATTGATAATCCAATTTTTCGAATAAATTAACAAAGTTACCCCTACGAATAAAATAAAATTTTGTTAACGTGAGTCACAAGAAAATAAACAACTTTACCTAACTGTGTACGGGAGATGAAACCTGCCAAGGGCAGGGGCAGCTTCTAATCATAATAGAAAGATTTGAATCACATTAACCTCACAAAAATAAAAAATAAAACCACACAAACCTAGGTCAAGTTTAAACATGTACTTAAGTTAAACTGTAGAAGATGCCTTGGGGTGATTTGATATAAGGGGCTGGAGCTCTTCTGCGGTCATCACCTTATGTCGCTTCCCATCTGGGGTCTTTATGGAAACAACGCCGTCCTGGGTCCAACAAGACTTAACACTGTAGTGTATGTGGTTTGCTTCAAAATAAATAATAATATACTTAAATATATTTATAATACAACATATACTAAACACATACAAGCATACATACAAACAGACATAACACTGTCTTGAACGCACCACGTCAGAGGCACGAGAGTCGTAGACGAGAGTGGACGTGAAATAGTTGTCATTACTAAGTGCGTGATCAAGCCTGTGATTCACACGAATACAGAGTATTACAAGTGGCGACGAGGAGAAAGGTACAATGTTATTGTAAATAAAACGTTTAAAAAACGTATAGAATATTATAAATGATAATAATAAAAATAACAAATAAAAGATGGGTAATCAATGCATCACGAAAATGTATCATTAACCCCGTCTCGAGTATCAAAATCAATTTTCGAGGTTTTAATTTAACTTAAGAGTCATAAATAATAGTATTTTGGCGTGAAGTGGATAGTGATCAAATAAATAAAATAAAAATAGTAAAGGGATTAATGTTTGGAAATAATTATTATTTTAGAAGGAAAAAATGTGACGTCATGTTCCAAATTTAAAAATATTTAAAAAGTTGCAGTGTGCCGGCTGGCCTATGGAGTTTATCTATACAGCTTTTAATTTAATAATTCTCAACACCCGTTTTGATATAAATTTAAAATTTTATTCTCAGATTACTGTTACAATATTTTAATAAATTGTTAGTAAATAATAATTTTACAATACATATATAGTTTTGTTCTGAAACTACGATAAATATTAATTCTGTTTTGAAGATTTGTTATTAGATATTATTTTTCGAGACAATTAGTAAATAAATGTGAACTTGAATATTTCGTATGCTATAAAATAATTAATGTACTTTGATCAATGATATTCAATAAAACAAGAGGCAGATATTATGTTATAATGGCACCCGTTTTGACGACTCAAATATTAACATTTCTTAGGTGAACTGCCAAAATGACAAATCATCAATCATCCTCCTAGTTCAGGTATCAGCCCACCAAATTCCTCACTTCTTTGTTTTCTATATTACTTTATGTTTTTTGTTTTAAGTATTTATTGGTGAGAAATAAACATTATTTTATCTTATCTTATCTTATCCCTACCTGTGAGTCCCATTACAGGATCCTCCTACAGATAGGGGTTTGAGCACTAATTTTTGAGACCTAGGTTTGGAAAACCCATTTTATTTAAATACTTATCTAGTAAAAAATTTATGAAAAGTACAGTATATTTTATACTTAAAATATATTTCTTTAACTCCCGACAGCACTTAAGCTTGATTTTATATTTCATCGCATCTGTTCTATGAGAAAGTATAAGGGTCTCCTAAAACTTAACTTTAATTTAATAACCTAAATAGGACGTCTGCAGTTAGTCTGGAGCGCAAACACGAGCGTGATGTGCCAAACATGTAAGCTTATAAAGATACTTGGATTATTTAATATATTTCATTAATTTTTACAAATAATTGATGAGAAGACTTCATATTCTGATACGGAGAGATAGCGATATTTGAAGAGACATTTGAAGTACAATTATTGAAAGTATAGCTCTCTTTCATTTGCATGCCTTTTCGGATCTTTTGCTTTATATCAGTAAAATTTGTCAAGGTGTGCCTCCGTCAGGCATATTATTCGGTGATATGTGCTGTTTTACAGATTTAAAATGCGAATTACTATGAAGGTTACATTTCTATAGTTTACAATTTCATTCACTTCGATTCATCAATTTAATAAGATATTATTAAATTGTAGGGTATAAAATACCTCCATTAAATTGGTGCTTGGGTATGAAAAATACCTCCATTAAATTGGTGCTTGGGTATGAAAAATACCTCCATTAAATTGGTGCTTGGGTATGAAATATTACCTCCATTAAATTGGTGCTTGGGTATGAAAAATACCTCCATTAAATTGGTGCTTGGGTATGAAAAATACCTCCATTAAATTGGTGCTTGGGTATGAAATATTACCTCCATTAAATTGGTGCTTGGGTATGAAAAATACCTCCATTAAATTGGTGCTTGGGTATGAAATATTACCTCCATTAAATTGGTGCTTGGGTATGAAAAATACCTCCATTAAATTGGTGCTTGGGTATGAAATATTACCTCCATTAAATTGGTGCTTGGGTATGAAATATTACCTCCATTAAATTGGTGCTTGGGTATGAAAAATACCTCCATTAAATTGGTGCTTGGGTATGAAATATTACCTCCATTAAATTGGTGCTTGGGTATGAAAAATACCTCCATTAAATTGGTGTTTGGGTATGAAATATTACCTCCATTAAATTGGTTATTTATTTATTTCTTTATTTATTTCTTTATTTATTTATTTATTTGGTGCTTGGGTATGAAAAATACCTCCATTAAATTGGTGCTTGAGTATGAAATAATACCTCCATTAAATTGGTTCTTGGGTATGAAATAATACCTCCATTAAATTGGTTCTTGGGTATGAAATAATACCTCCATTAAATTGGTTCTTGGGTATGAAATAATACCTCCATATCTCCTGAAAAATGTGGATTTCAAATGCCAGAGAAGCATATCGTAATAATACACTAAATACTTGCACTACGGTACATTCAATAACATATACCAGAGAAGCACTTAATAGATCAAATTACGGAAATAAGATTTTAACTCTAGGGGACAGTTTCACAGTAAATAAAATTATTACCGAAGCTAATACTCTGGAAGTAGTAAACAGAATAAAGAATATGTAAGTATAAGCAAGGAAATAAATTTAGTAGCAAAGAAAGACGAGTTGTAGTAACAAGTAAAACATAGCAGTAACCAAAGAAAAATATATTGTAGGAGATATGGGAGTAACGTCCACTTATCAAGAGACTTTAATAATTGTCCCGCTACAGGTGAACAATGTGCGAAAAAGTGCGGAAAAACAGGACACTTCAAGTCTTATTGTCGCTCAGAAATTGATTTTTTAAAACAATAAAAGGTAGCGTGAAGGATTTTATAATAAAGGATACACAAACTTGGAAAAAGCTAAAATAGGAAAACATATATGAAGTAGATTTAGAAGAGACAATGATGCAACAACATACAA
This sequence comes from Celastrina argiolus, assembly GCA_905187575.2. Taxonomy (NCBI): domain Eukaryota; kingdom Metazoa; phylum Arthropoda; class Insecta; order Lepidoptera; family Lycaenidae; genus Celastrina; species Celastrina argiolus. The sequence continues at coordinate 13,908,895 of LR994589.1, forward strand.
CTACTTGCAGATTAGGTAAAATAAAAAAATTAATATGCTGATTGACGCTGGTTGTACACTAAATCTAGCAAGTGATAAAATTTGGAAGGATTTGTAAGATAAAGAAAGTTCAGATTAGGAATATGGTTTAGACTCCTAATAAAATATTAATGCTAAGGCAAATCTCCATTGGATTTTACAGGTTCATTTGATACAACTATCGAGATAAACGTAAGAAAAGAAATTACCAAGGTTTATGTTGTAGCTGGAAGAAAAAAAAAAAAATATTGAATAAGAATTCAGCAGTGACTTCGGGAGTTCTTAGGTTAGGCACCATAATAAATCAAGTAGACTATATTCCGTTTCCAAAATATAAATAGGTATTTATTAAAAATTCCTATGGATCTATATCACGAATTTAATTTAGGATAATTCTACAAATTACACAACCATACCGTAGAGTTCCTATACCGATAAAGGAAAAAGTGAACAGGAAAATAAAGAGTTACTTAATAACGATATCATAGGAGAGGTAGACGGTGCTTCCAAGTGGGTATCACCAGTTTTCCCAATCTTAAAAGGTTACTAGGATGTTCAAGACGAGGGCTCAAGTTATTGCAGATGCAAGTCCAGTATGGTCCAACACTGAAAGGACAGAATATAGACACTATGAAACTTTTGCGTATTAGTCAGATCGAGAAGAGATACCTTAAAAACAGTATTTTGAGTACCTCATGATGTACAATAGTACGTCATACTGCAAAACTGGTAAAACTCCATCAGAATTATTTTTCAATATACTTAATCGAGATAAATTTCTTTAGAAACTACGCAAACTAATGGAACGGATTCAAAATTTAAAGATAGGGATAAAATAAAAAAAAAAACGGAAAAGAAAAGAGTATGGAGATGCTGCTTGCAGAGCTGAAGGACAAACAACAAAAATATTAGATGGAGATAAAGTTTATTTAAAGACACTGGAAAAGACAAACAAATTAACACCTACCTTTATTGCGACCTCCTATACTGTAGAGACAGCAAAAGAAATGGAGATTGAACATTAAGGGAAGAGAACAAACTTTAAAGAGGATAATTGTACACCTTATTAACGAGGACATGGAAACAGAAGAATAATTATAAATAAGTTTACAATAATGTAAATGATTACAATGATTTAATTATTAAATAAAAAACTTAATAAGGAAGGGATGTAGTGTATGTGGTTTGCTTCAAAATAAATAATAATATACTTAAATATATTTATAATACAACATATACTAAACACATACAAGCATACATACAAACAGACATAACACTGTCTTGAACGCACCACGTCAGAGGCACGAGAGTCGTAGACGAGAGTGGACGTGAAATAGTTGTCATTACTAAGTGCGTGATCAAGCCTGTGATTCACACGAATACAGAGTATTACAAACACCAAAGTGCATCCGTGCCATGTTGAACAGTGATTGCCGCGACTTGGTCAGAAACTCCTTTATTGAAGTTGGAGTGCCTTTCAGTTTGGTTTTGGCTCTCCAAACAGCGGCCTTAGTGTCATAAGTGGCAAACTTAATCAAAATAGGTCGAGTCTTGCCTTGCTCAGCGACACCCAGCCTATGACAAGCTTTGATGGAGCTTCTAGTGACGTCCTGCAAACCCAGTTTGAGGTGTATGGTATTTAGGAGAATAGAAGTGGAGTTCTCACCACTCACTTCAGGCATTCCAGAAAATACCAAAGACTTCCTGCGTGATCTTGTCTCAATAACGTCCATGGCCCTCGAGCATTCAGTTATCTGCTTACGGAGAAGACTGAGTATGGAGAATGTTATTTCTCTAAAAGCACGGAATTCTTCTGCAACCTTTGCAACCGTGTCTTTAGCTGTGCCGCACTGTAATTGTGATTGAAGTTCATCCATTTTCTTCATCACCAATTCCTCAAGACTATTTTGTGCCTTCTGGATTTCCAACAATTGAGACATCTTCAAATTGGGGCAAAGTGATTGTATAAGTGATTCAAGGGATTGGTGGTGTTAAATGTCAAGTTAGAGTCAGCTGGTAGGTGGTTTCTCAAATGTGTATATTTGCTTCACATATATCTATGCAAATATTATACTTCTATAAAACTGTATGTATGGCACACAAATTTCATACAACTGTGTAAATATCTTTGGTAAAACTTAATATTTATTAAAATTAATTACAACTTATGTGTTTGCACTTTTTTAGCACCTACCCGAAAAACCTTTAGCACCTACCCGAAAAACGTGTTTTTTTTACGTGTCCATTTGACGCATGAATTATCCTTATCGACAGATATCAGGTGATTAGACTGCATTATTATAAGCAAGCTTGAAATCACCATTTTTAGTTGTGCGCGGGAATCGAACCCACGACCTTCGAGTCAAGAGCGAAGTTCAAAGCCACGGAGGTATATAATATAATGGGCATAAGCTTGACTCTAAAGCCTCAACCTCGAATTTGGCGGGCATTTGATTTTACATAAAAGATTCTGCCGCTCCCGCGCCGCCGCCGCCGCTGAGGCCATAATATTCTAATATTATAATAATATTCATAATTCATTATAATAATATTCATAATATACAACAGGAACATAATATTCTATCCGAAGAACAAAAGGGATTATTAGGGGAAAGAACAGAAGGGATATTCATTATAATAATATTCATAATATACAACAGGAACATAATATTCTATCCGAAGAACAAAAGGGATGCCGCAAAAAAAGCCAAGGATGTAAGGAACAGTTAACCATCGACGCCGTAGCCACCAAACAAGCAATGAAACAAAAACGCAACATCTATACTATGTTTATAGATTACAGAAAGGCCTTTGACTCCGTACCGCACTCATGGCTGGTATATATTTTTAAACATTATAAAATACACCCAGTTATCATCGGTTTTCTAGAGAAAATTATGCCACAGTGGAGCACTAAATTAAAAATTTGCAATAATACAAATGATTCTATTGAAACAGATTACATTCCAATAAAAAGGGGAATTTTCCAAGGCGATGCCTTAAGTCCGTTATGGTTTTGTTTGGCTCTTAACCCACTATCATCCATGCTTAATTCAAATAACACAGGTCTCAAAATAAATCATAATGCACAACATACCCGTATGACTCATCTCATGTATATGGATGATATCAAACTTTTTGCTAGTACATTACATGAATTACACACACTTGCCGACATAACACAGTTGTTCTCTAACGATATTTGTATGCAATTTGGAATAGACAAATGCAAAATAGAAGCTGTTAGTAAAGGGAAATTAAAACACACCACATATGAATTAGCGAATCATGAAATAATAGACGCATTGGACCCTGCAGAAGGGTATAAATATCTAGGATATTATCAATCACAAGGAATTAATCATAAAAATGTAAAAAAAAACGCTGCAAGAAAAATTTAAAACACGATTACACCGAATATTACACACACATCTCAATTCAAAAAACACAATCAAAGCCATTAATACTTTTGCAATACCCATACTCACCTATTCTTTTGGAATTATTTCTTGGAGCCAAACAGACCTTAAAACTCTACAAAGGGTAATTAGTACAGCTATGACTAAACACAGAAAGCATCACCCTAGGGCATGCATACAGAGATTAACTCTACCTAAAATCGAAGGAGGTAAAGGTCTTATCGATATCTTTAATCTGCACAATAAACAAATCACGCTATTAAGAACATACTTCCACAATTACTCACACTCATCTCCACTGCATAACGCCGTCTGTCAAGCGGACTCATTCACACCACTTTTACTTGCAAATCACTCAAAAGAAATAAAAATTATTACAAATCAAGACAAAATCGATGCCTGGGCGCAGAAATCCCTACATGGACGCCACCGCACAGACCTTATAAACACTGGGGTGGACAAAACAGCATCAAATGCATGGCTAAGACGAGGTGAGCTATTCCCGGAAACAGAAGGTTTTATGATGACCAGGTTATTGATACTAAAAACTACAGGAAACATATCATTCGAACATCAGGCGTGAGCAGCGACCACTGTCGACATTGCCACAAGCATCCCGAAACAATTCAACACATAACAGGCGCTTGTTCATCCATCACCCAAACAGACTACAAACACAGACACGACCAAGTCGCTGCAATCATACACCAGATACTCGCACTCAAACACAACCTCATCTCAGACAAAACGCCATACTACAAATACACACCACAAATCATATTGGACTCACCTGACTGCAAATTATACTGGGATAGGACAATACTGACAGACAAGACTGTACACTACAACAGACCAGACATAGTACTGCATGACAAAAGAAATAGAACGGTGTATTTTATAGATATCGCAATACCTAACTCGCACAACCTGACCACCACACACACTAACAAAGTAACTAAATATACAGACCTCACAATAGAAATTAAATCGCAATGGAAAGTTAACACCGTCAAAACAATACCTATTATAATCTCAACCACTGGCATCATACCTAAAACACTGCATACATCGCTCAAAACACTTAACATACATCCACTCACATACATCACCTTACAAAAAACCGTCATCCTAAATACATGCCGAATCGTCCGAAAGTTCCTTACCATAAATTAATTACATATTGTACCTGAAGTTGTTTGGCCACAAGCCCGCAACTTCAAGTAGGCCCCGTAAAGGAGAGAAGAAAATTAAAAAAAAGTCAAAATAATAATAAACAATACCTATTCAAAACTACCTAGTCAAAACAATACCTATTATAATCTCAACCACTGGCACCTTAACTAAAACACTGCATACATCTCTCAAAACACTTAATACATCCACTCACATACATCACCTTGCAAAATGCCATCATCCTAAATACATGCCGAATCGTCCGAAACATAGACCATAGACCATAAATTAATTTCATATTTTACCTGAAGTTGTTTGGCCACAAGCCCGCTACTTCATTAAGGACCCGTAAAGGAGAGAAGAAAATTAAAAATAAGTCAAAATAATAATAATATCTTTTATTCAACAATCTTAAATAATATTGTACAATTAGCCTGAGCGGCGGCGGTGCGGGAGCGGCAGGATCTTTTGCGTATAATCAAATGTACCGGTTCTCGAAAACAGCGGCGCGGGAGCGGGTAACGAGTACAGCACCCGCGCCGCCGCTCCCGCCCCGCTGCCCGCAAAATTTGAGGCTGAGGCCTAATAGGTCAAACTAAAATATTGTACATTCTGATTGAATGCAATTGCAGAGTTAGCTCTATAATTACTGGCCAGATGTTTGACCACAAGGACAGTCGGGACCGGAATATGAAAATTATGGGGTTGGCCATCATTATTGGACATTTTGAATTAGGGCTTGCAACAAACGTGAAGTATGGTCAGCAAATTGACTACGGGTTTATTATGCAGTGCTCGCCCTAAGCATAACAAAACACTGCTTTCTTAGTTTCTAGCTTGTGATGCTACATTTTATTATAGAAAAAAAAACTTTATGCAAAGTTTAATCATAATTCATCATACATTATGAAAGACATTGTGATAGATATACTCCATAGCATATCACAAATTTCTTAATAACTAATAAGGCGTTAGGCGTCCTTTTGTATAAGTATATCTTTGTAAATTTTGATATTGTTGAGCTAATGTATGAATAGTTATTGTTTTAATATAGTGTGCACATATTTGTTGCAATCCAGATCAAACATTGTAATGTTATTAATTTGTATGGTTGTAATGTGTTTTGTGCAATTAAATAAATTAATTTAAAAAAAGTTGGCTACAATAATAATAGTTTTAGTAAGTCTTTAATTAAGTGTTATACTATTTACACTTATTACAAAGTTTGAATACGATTTGGTATGAAAAGGAAAAATTTGTTTGTTTTCATGCTTCTGTAACTAGTGGGCAAATTTTTATAAAATAACATTCTAGTATGTTTCTAGGTTGGCCAGTCATAGCAAAAGATCGTGACTTGTGGAAAGGGAGAGAGAAGGCCTTTGCCCAGCAGTGGGTCAGTAACCACTATTAATAATAATAATAATAATGTTTCTAGATTCTTGCTAGCTTTACCATAGTGTTGGCAACTCTGTTTCGAATCAGCCAAGTGTGCCAACATAAAAATATCGCGACATCTACAATTGCTGAGAAATTCACTTTTTTCAATGCTACTAGCTGGGCAGGAAAACTATAATTATACACTACAATTTATATTTATAGAAATATTTCAGTGGTAATTTAACTTTTCTCGTGATGGGAATGAATGAAACTAGTCGGCCCGTTTGAACTAAAGAATGCTCGTGTGCAACAATTATTGTGGTACTCCATTTAATAAAAACCGCATTTCTGTTATTTATTACAGAAATTAATTGAACATTCCTAAACTTGAACTTAATTGTATCAACCCCTACACATACTTTTAAAGTTTAAATTGCTATAAAGAAACTCGAAACTTTTGCTTTACAATTCAAAGAAGTTGTTTATTTCATTGTATACTTTTTGCAATTTTCTAGAAAATTATTTTAAGCCACTGCAGCTTGTGAAACCGCCAATCATATTGTTACTTAGTAGGTACACAAGTAAAGTAAATTTGTGGTTTTTAAGCTTGTGTGGTCAACCTACTTTGTATTTTAAATGACAGCCAGTCAGAGAACTCAAAAGCCATTAAACAGACAATACCTTATAAATACCTACATTTTTTGAGTTCCGCACGCGCACACATCAGGCGCTTTTAAGCGCGGGCTTTGTCGACGCGCATTTTGAGAACCAGGAGTTCTGTACAGACAGTGTACTCTATACATACTCAAGCGCGCGCTTTGTCAACGCGCGTTTTGAGAACCAGGAGTTCTGTACAGACAGTGTACTCTATACATACTCAAGCGCGCGCTTTGTCAACGCGCGTTTTGAGAACCAGGAGTTCTGTACAGACAGTGTACTCTATACATACTCAAGCGCGCGCTTTGTCAACGCGCGTTTTGAGAACCAGGAGTTCTGTACAGACAGTGTACTCTACATATACTCAAGCGCGCGCTTTGTCAACGCGCGTAGAACCAGGGGCCGTATTATGATCTTTTAAAATTCCAGCCTGGTTCCAGGCAATTCAATAATACGGTCTTAAGCTGCCTTGCTCTTTTTCATATTACAGCGACATGTTATACAAAATAGATCCACCCTAGTCTGGTTGTCTGAAAGTGACATTCGGAAGCAAGTCCAGTGTCAAGTGTCCGCTAACTAGCTGTCATCATGCAGTTATTATGTGATCGTAATACGAAAATTCCAGGCAGCCATGTTGTATGGCGTAAGCTGACTGGAATTAAGAGCTTGCAATAGGCCCCCAGGAGTTCTGTACAGACAGTGTACTCTGTACATAATCAAGCGCGCGCTTTTTCTTTATCCAAAAACCCTCTGGACAAGATCCTATTCCGAAGACTTCGATGTCTGTATGTATGTCCGTCAGTCTGGCACCGGGCTGTGTCTCAAGAACCGCGATGGACATATTATAAAATTGCACTTGGTTGATTTTTTATTGAAACCTTTTACCCAAATACGTGAATTATACGTGATTTGTCACGTTATGGTAAGTAATTTATATGAGTTGCCAAAACAAAAATGCTCTACGCGTCCTTCTCTTCACACTATATTCGGCTTGATATATGAACCATTAACGACTCTGTATAATGAATGCCATCCGGTCTGTTACTACGAATCTATTGATAAGTAACTCTATCATTAAAATTACATCACTGGTAGGACGCTATAGTAGAACAAACATACATAGTCTGCCAAAGTCATTGCCCTTTTCTGCCTCTTCGTAATGGGCAAAAAAATTCACAGGCTCTTTTTTGACTGGGACTAGGTACATGATCCGGAATCTGAAAGACCCGAGAAAATAGAGAGCACTGAGAATAAAACTCTGGGCTAAAACAATAGAGTTCAAAATCAAACACACTAGACAGGTGTCGAGTTCTCAAATTTGACAGTTTGATTCGATGCTTATGTCAATCGATTTTAGTCTGTACATACAAGGATTTTAAGTATTTTTCTTCGAACGATTATCTATACATATAATAAATCTGTAGAGGAGTCGTGTCTGTACATTGAAGATATTTGAGAAAAAATATTATAGGGGACCTTCATTTACGCAATAGTACCCAAAACATTGATTTTTGGAATTTTTGTCTGTTTATCTGTTTGTCTGTGGGTTTGTGCACGCTAATCTCAGAAACGGCTTATTCGACGTAAATGTACTTTTCACTAATATATTGCGACAAGCTTCACTTAACATTTAGTGTTTGTTTCATGTAAATCGGTTTATAAATAAAAAAGTTATGACAATTTAAAAACATCATGTCGTATATTTTGCTGGACGTTTGTAGGAAGCGCGACGGGCCCGGGAGCCGCGCGCTGCTTCAAATTTTATTCGCAGCGAACGCACCGGAGGAGAATGGCATTTGATAAAAGTGAATTTCATTTATTTATATTATTTAGGAATAGTAAATACAACAATTATTTTTGTATAGGCGTAGGATAGTTTGTTTTCAAGTAAACTATTATACCTAATAAATAGAATTTTGATTTACACATGTTTTAATAGTTAAAGTAAAAAAGTTAGGTCAATATAACTTACTTTACTACTTTAGTTGCTACTTTAGTTTTTTGTATAAAATCAGTTAGTACTTAGTTACTTTTGCTGTAAAGTCCTTTGTGATAATTTTATGTACATATTTGTTAGCGTAGGTTAGTAATAATAATTTAATATAAATAAATAAAAACTGGTCAAGTGCGAGTTGGACTTGCGCACCAAGAGCTCCATACAAACCTGTTTGACATAGAATTTTGATTTGATTACAGCTTGAAGATATTAGAGACCTGAGTATTTGTAATACTCAGGTCTCTAATATCTGCAAGTTAAGTTTCAATTCCTCAAAACATTCAAGACAAAAACGGTAGTGTAAGTTAAAAAATATATATATTTTTATCCTTTGTCAGCAATAAATTAAAACGTTGTTGCTTGATTATCTCTAAGGATTCTGAGTTCCCGGGACCCTTTAGGTTTTAATTCCCTTGAAAGTGTGTCCCTGATTTTTTCACAACTTCAAGGGACAGTTATGGATCCTGAGTATTTGATATGATTTTTAGCTTGATACCGACACGTATTTTTGAGATAAAGGGTTTTGACATACAGACAGACAGATGGACCACGAAGTTAAATCCTATACTAAATTAACGAGAAAAATTGACCGGGTTTATACGGTGTATCCGAATAATATTATCCGAATAACTTCTCTACTGCATGTTGTACGGGGCCTACTTCTTTTGCTGAGCTCCGAAAGGATGGTAATATACCTAATATACCCTACATACCAAGCGGCTTGCCGGGCATGGATCGGGATCAACATTGGCAAGTACCTATTAGCGGAAGTCCTCAGCGGTTATTTGTTTGTAGTCATGATGGTGTTCTGTGTACTTTTTGATGCTGAGCAGTTATGTCTGACTATTCAAAATATAGTTACATCTATTGGGGGTAATCCTATGTCTTCATAAGGCATGTCCATTGTCCAAGCCATTATTTGACGGTAAATTATAACTTCATCGGCCTACTTCTTTTAAAACAGATTTAATATAACACTGTCCTAAATCATTTTTCCACGCGTACGAAGTCGCGGGCACAGCTAGTATTGTAATATATATTTCGAATACTTTAAACAAGTTATTGTACAGTAGGGACGAAATGGATATGAAATTTCGGATACGGATATGGATATTAAATTATTTCGGAGTATCCGATTCTTTCGGATAATTCCGGTTACGGATACAAAATTTTGGTTTCCTTTTCACAAACAAACTTTTATTTCAGATTCGGTTACGGTTACGTTCTTATGATATGAGCTCCCTGATATACGAAACTTTACCTACGAAACAACAAACAAAAACTTAGCATAGATAATGATGTAGAAAAGAATTTGTCTTTAAGCTTCATTATACTACATTTCCACATACAAATAGATTCGCGAAAAGTTATGTCTTAAAATAAACTAAGTCCTATGCAGTCGTAAGCGAATGTGGTCACTGTCCGCGTGTGCATAGCGACCACAATGCTCTGCAGTAAAGAGTTGTTCGTTTGAATAAAACATGCTGAATTTAGAGTATGAGTGATAAGCGAGAGCGATTTATTTCATTTCATATTCACATGTTCCATTGTGATAGTAAAAAATTATCAATTTTTTTTTTTTCATAAAGGTACATAAAATGTTGTTTTTCAATACTCCAAAAACCATTAAGGTTTGTCCGGAGTATACAAGTATTATACAATAATAAAATCGTTATTTAAACAATACTAATTCTAGAATTATTAAATTACACAGACAAAAAAAATATTTATAGACTCAACATAAAAAATAAATAACAAACAAATGACGCCTTTTTAATTCAAAGTAGGAATATTCTAGCGTTTTTATAAGCATACAGACAATTTTGTCTATTATATACTTTTGCGCCAGTGTTTTTCTATGTCAGGACTTTCGTAAGTAAAAAATAATTATATGTAAGCTACAAGTCGATATCTAAAGAATATTAAAAGAAGAAGAATATTATAAGAATATTTTAATACAGATAATGACCGACTGCTGACTGACAATGTATTTGTTTTAACTACCCACAAGTTGTAGTTAGTGCCAGTTTTTTTATTATTTTAATATCTATGGACGCTTTTCACCACGTTAGTCTGGTCCCGTGCTAAGTATCCGAATAATTTGTGTTACGGGTATCAGGCAACGGAAATATATTTAATACTTTTATACATATTTAAGATTTTTTTTTTCACAAATACACGGGAACTAAGAAAACTTTTTGCTCCTTCGGCGGGATTCGAACCCGTGACCTCTCACTTAAGCATCGACGCCCTCAACCACTGTGCTACACATGTCGTCATCAAATCGTACTCCTAATCTATACTAATATTATAAAGAGGTAACGTTTGATTGTTTGTTTGTTTGTTTGTTTGTTTGTTTGTTTGAATGGAATAGGCTCTGAAACCACTGAACCAATATGAAAAATTCTTTCACCGTTGGAAAGCTACATTCCTAGCGCTGAACATAGGCTATATTATATGTTTAAAAAAAGTAGGGTTCCTTACTAAAACCCCAAAAATGTAGCCCAAAGTGTAAAAAAACGACCTCCAAAATTTGTTACGTCGTGTGCGCTTCGACAACGGCTTGACCAATTTCGCAATTTTTTTTACGGTATGTTCGTTATTGTCACGAAAAGGTTATTATGAAAGAAAATGTTGAAAAAAATAAGCAGAAAATTAGAAAAAAGAAGAAAATACGTGATGGTCACGCGGGGTTTGAACCTGGGCTCAATCGATTCACGTCGTTGCCAGTTTATATGACACGGGTGTCATGGTAACGACATTGTTTACAAATGGAAAATAAAAATTATGAAATGCTATAAATAACGTATTAACATAAACTTAAACTATTTGGATTCATTAAACTATTTGTCCACCACTAATAAATAGTCGGGTCATTTTAATAGGTAACATTTGACAGTTTATCAAAAATGAGCGACGTAACGTTGTAACGACGACATAATAAAATAAATATTTTCTTTTTGTTAAAACTGCAGAATTTACTAAACTTTATTTAATAATTATTAGATATTTATTGTCAACATAACCAATATGAGTTTTTTTACGATTTGCTTTCACTGATAAACGATCTTAAATATAATATACAAATTATGATTTAATGAAATAAACGTCGTGATAATGTTACGTCAGTTAACACTTTTTCTTATTAAACACTAGAGACTTACTCAAAAAATCGATTAATCTTTTAATAACTATAAATATACCTGTTTAAAAAAAGTACTTAACTTATAAGTTGTAATAAGAATATATTATAAATGTTAATTTAAAAATCAGATCGAAGGAGTTAGATCCATGGTCTTATTTCACGAACAATTTAAAAAAATCGAAAACGTCATGATAAGACGCCACTATGTCTTTTGTCGTCATTTATTTTGTCTTTGTGCGAAGTTAACGTCTGTCTGTTCTGTCTTTTTTTTTCTTGCTACTGAAAACGAAAATGCAATTAAAAAAAAATGTCTGTCTGTCTGTTAGCGTGTCTCTTTGCTCCGGCTAATCTCTGGAACGGCTGGACCGATTTTAACGAGACTTTCACTGGTAGATAGCTAAAGTTATAAGGATTAATTTAGGCTTCTTTTCATCATCATCATCGTTATCTAACTAATGATCACCGAATCGGCTGGACCGACTGTGACGGGAGCATTCACCGGGCGTTAGCTTATGTTAGTTCCATCTATACATCAGCTATTTGTATTAAAGTAAGTCGTGTTAGTTAAATTATATTTTATAACTCAAGAACGGCTTTATCGATATGGTTGAAAATTGGTGAGGAAGTAACTTAGAGCCAGTAGACGGACATAGGATACTATTTATTCCATTTGACAGCGCAGAACCAGCAACGTTCACGGAAGGGTTTGGCGTTGTGGGTTCCGCGTTGCGGGTTCCGGGTTCCCGGTTTGCGGGTTCTGGGTTCCGCGTCGCGGGTTCAGGGTTCCCGTGTTGCAAGTTCCGGGTTCCGCGTTGCGGGTTTCGGGTTCCCATGCTGCGGGTTCCGCGTTGCGGGTTCCGGGTTCCCGCGTTGCCGGTTCCGGGTCCCCACGTTGTGGGTTCCGGGTTCCCGCGTAGCGGGTTCCGCGTTGCGGGTTCCGGGTTCCCGCGTTGCGGGTTCCGGGTTCCCGCGTTGCGGGTTCCGGGTTCCCGCGTTGCGGGTTCCGGGTTCCCGCGTTGCGGGTTCCGGGTTCCCGCGTTGCGGGTTCCGGGTTCCCGCGTTGCGGGTTCCGGGTTCCCGTGTTGCGGGTTCCGGGTTTCCGCGTTGCGGGTTCCGGGTTCCCGCGTTGCGGGTTTCGGGTTCCCATGCTGCGGGTTCCGCGTTGCGGGTTCCGGGTTCCCGCGTTGCGGGTTCCGGGTCCCCGCGTTGCGGGTTCCGGGTTCCCGCGTTGCGGGTTCCGGGTCCCCGCGTTGCGGGTTCCGGGTTCCCGCGTTGCGGGTTCCGCGTTCCCGCGTTGCGGGTTCCGCGTTGCGGGTTCCGCGTTGCGGGTTCCGCGTTGCGGGTTCCGCGTTGCGGGTTCCGCGTTCCCGCGTTGCGGGTTCCGGGTTCCCGCGTTGCGGGTTCCGGGTTCCCGCGTTGCGGGTTCCGGGTTCCCGCGTTGCGGGTTCCGGGTTCCCGCGTTGCGGGTTCCGGGTTCCCGCGTTGCGGGTTCCGGGTTCCCGCGTTGCGGGTTCCTGGTTCCCGCGTTGCGGGTTCCGGGTTCCCGCGTTGCGGGTTTTGGGTTCCCATGCTGCGGGTTCCGGGTTCCCGCGTTGCGGGTTCCGGGTTCCCGCGTTGCGGGTTCCGGGTTCCCGCGTTGCGGGTTCCGGGTTCCCGCGTTGCGGGTTCCGGGTTCCCGCGTTGCGGGTTTTGGGTTCCCATGCTGCGGTTTCCGGGTTCCCGCGTTGCGGGTTCCGCGTTCCCGCGTTGCGGGTTCCGGGTTCCCGCGTTGCGGGTTCCGGGTTCCCGCGTTGCGGGTTGCGGGTTCCCGCGTTGCGGGTTCCGGGTTCCCGCGTTGCGGGTTCCGGGTTCCTGCGTTGCGGGTACCAGGTTCCCGCGTTGCGGGTTTCGGGTTCCCATGCTGCGGGTTCCGCGTTCCCGCGTTGCGGGTTGCGGGTTTCGGGTTCCCGAGTTAGGGGTTGTTTTTTTTTAGTTGAATTTCATCATAAACTGTTTTTATGCTCAACGAAGTGGGCAAGGGTCAGCTAGTACAATAATATTAAGAAATCCATATTTTTGCCGCTGCCTCCTGTAACATGCACCACAACACAAGTTAAAACGTTTCACTTTGCACAATAGACTTGGTTTGTAACCTAAATATCGGATTGCAACACCGGTCGCGCGGAAACGTCGATGTTTTAGCTAATAAAATATTTAACGATTGACGACATTTAGTCGCCAATTCTAAAACAGTTCTTGATTAAGTAGATACTTCCCGGCGTGTATTTAAATGTGTGGGACCACACTGGAGGAAAATGACGGTGATTGTTGGGACTTTAAGCTTTGATAGTTAATATGGGACTAGCTACCTATTTATAAATTTGTAAAGCAAAAACTTTAAGTGATACTAAAGTTAGGGTTTATATAGAGATAAAATTTAGAATACTAGTTAATAATTATAAATATAAAAAATACCAAAAGTTAATTTAAATTATGGTTGAATGACTACAGGCTGGGTGACTTTTAGTTAAGTACCTATCAAAGAAGCATCGGTAAATATATGTATAGGTATACAAAACAAACATTTCCAATCATTCAACTACATCTCATGGGTACAAATTAAGAAGACATATTAATATTTATCTTTCACAATGCCACAAAGTAGATATATAACAGAGACACGACCTAGTACTAGAAAATGGTATACTGGACCCTAATACTGGCAATTCGACTGGCTATTTTTGTTTTATTCGATTTCCAGGCACATTCAGGAAACCGCCATCTAGCACCACCATTAGAAAATACTAATTACTGATTTCGTTTCGTATCTTCTTCTTAATTAAGGTGTTGAATTTAGCTTAATGTGATGTCATGCTTAAAAATCTTTATTTTAATGTCAATATTTGTATTCGGCATATTTACATTTAATAATTTACAAACGTTAATATCAACGTTAACGTTGACATCTATTGCAATATTTTTGTATTAAAGATAGATTGTATGAGATGGTAGGCCATGACAATGCTATGATTTCAGCTATAGCCACTCGGACTTTGTTTGACTCGGATTCAAATGTTTGACTCGGATTCAAAAACCGGACGGTTATTGGTCAACGATTGGCGCGGCATACATTTATTGGGTGAAGCGAACCGAATGGGATATGTGAACAACCCTCCTAATTTTCACCAGTTTTTACTGGATTTTACTGGACATAACAGAAACCAATGTGAATCAGGCCACAGGTCAATAACGACTAAGCTAGAATCTGAATACTAGCTTCTATATATTGGTCAAGACTATTCCTCATATCACTTTGCGGTGGAAGTAATCGACAGGACAACAGACAGCCAGACGCTTCGATCGAGCCTGGTAAAGAACCAATTTTGTACTACCACGGCACTGCGGCATGTGCTTACAATTTAGAAAGGTACATCTATTTTTAAATTTCGAATTCTGATTCGAAATTTAAAAATAGATGTACCTTTTTTTAAATTTCGGATTTGAAATAATTTTCTATTTAAAATTATTTCAAATCCTCGTGGTAAAAAATTGTCCTTAATAATCTATACTAATATTATAAAGCGGAAGAGTTTGTTTGTGTGTTTGTTTAAATGCGCTAATCTCAGGAACTACTGGTCTGATTTGCTGGCTTTATGCTATATAACATTACGCTACCTACACACAGTAATTATTAATAGTTGAGTGCCTTCAAAAAAATCTTATGATAGTGAGTTAGACTACACTAGTTATATTAGTTATTCTCTAGCTACATCTATGGAGCTATGGTACCACGGAAGACCAGGAACAGTCTCTGTATACCATCAACTATTCGAACTTCAAACAACACAAACTTATCCCTCTCAACTTCCGTTCTCCTAGCCCGATCACACTTTTTGTAACGCTCTCATCACGTATTCAGGCGTAGGCGGTCATAAAGATGTTTTAGTTTAAAATATTTTTACCCCTTCACCATTAAAACAATTAAGATTTAAATGCAATGGACTTTGTTTTGTGTCCCCAAGTAAAAAAGTTAAAATAGTTGCCGGCACGCGCCAGGTGGATCGGGCAATTGTTTTAATTACTGCTGCATTTTATGTACGGCCCCCGACAGATTTGGTTTACCACTTTTCGCCTTTATTATTATGGTCATAAGGTTCAAAAGTGGTAAAACAGATCTGTCGGCGACTGTACACTTGAAGTATTTTACTTAGCAATCATTCCACATATTTAAAGAATAATATTCAGTTGTTTTGTCATGGCAACAAAATGATTGATAGCCAAATGTTGCAAGCTGAGTGCAACAGCAAATCCTTCTGGAACCATACATTTTGCCGCAATAAAAAGTAGATTATGTACTTATCCGTGATACACTTAATCGTTGCTAAGTTTCCCAAAAATTAAGTACCTAAGTAGTTTCAGACCCTATTCAAAGCAGCAAAGTGCAAACGATGTAAGGCAAAATATGTACATTATATAAACACATTTTTAATTTTAAAATATATCCAATTATATAAATGATATAGCTTATATAATTTATATAATTGGATATATTTTAAAAGACATCAATAAATTTGTAACAATAGCCCGGGTTATTGTTACAAATCTATTGATGTCTTTTATTAAAATTTTATCAGTAGTTTAGGCAATATAGTGAAACAAAAATTGTTACGAATATATTGACACCTCTTTCATGAAAAACAATAGTAGCTAATATGGAACAGACATACAAACACGCCAAAATCATACCCTTCTTACTGCAGTCGGGCAAGTAGGTTGCATTCACAAGCGCCTTCGATACATTCCTTGCGTCATTACGCGTTGTGAAGATTTCTTTCGCTCGAGTGATTGTCGCAGTACAAGTATGTAATTACTCCTTTACATCTGCCCATCAACAGCTGGTGGCCTTGACTGCATAACTAGTTTGCCTGCGAATCTGTAAATGCACAAAGTAGATATTGTATAACAGAGACACGACCTAGTACTAGAAAATGGTATCACCCTAATACTGGAAATGCGACTGGCAAAGGGTGAAGTCCAGGCAAATTCCGGAAACTGCCATCTAGCGCCACTATTGGAAAATACTAATTACTAATTTCGTTTCGTATCATCTTAATTAAGGAGTTGAATTTAGCTTAATGTGTTGTTATGCTTAAAAAATATGTTTTTCTTAATTTTAATGTCAATATATTTTGTGCATATTTACATTTTATAATTTACAAACGTTAATAGTAGTGACATCTATTGCATTTTTTTAAGTGTTAAAGATAGATTGTATGGAATGGCAGCCGGTAGGCCACGGCAAATAAACCACACTAAAAACCTTAAAATTTTCCTTTACCAATAATATTAAGTGATAGTTTAACCAAAGGATTACGAAACCCAAATCTACGAAAACCCATGCAAATCCGGAAAAAATGGCGGACGCTTAATTCCAATAAAGTGGATTTGAGCTCATAAATATGTTTTCGGTATTCAAATTGCAGTATCGGCGGGCCGCTGATCTTGCTCAATAAATTCTGCGGAGGCCACCTATAATCCATTTTCGCTTGTCCATCCCTATTTATGTGGGTTTTGGGATATTTTTGTACCCATAAAACCTCCAAACCAATGTACGTGAACTAGTTAGGTATTGGGTAGCATTTATTTGGTGAAGGTTCCGTGGTGATTGGTGAAACCTTGCGTTGGTTGGGTCCAGCCAATCTCTCGCCAGTCGTGTCGGTTACACGGGGTTATGGGAGTTGTAAATGATAAGACAGTGTTTTTGTGTACTGCGCACATACTAAAGGACTATAATCTCCTGCGTAGTTTCAGGAAAACTAGTCCAAACCATAATGATTAAACCTTAAATGTCTAGTATTTATCTAGTATATAACTAAGTATCAATAAAACCAAACAAAATAACTGACGTCATGTATCAAAGTTATTTTGAAAACTAAGCATGGGGCTAGACTGATATGGTGTGAAAGTGTATTTATATTAATTTATATTTAAAAAAAAACTAAAACATAATAAATTACAATTATAAGTTAATTATTGTAACACACTAATTATAGGCTTGTTATATTAGTCTGAAATAAATATTTTCTATTATATTCTATTACTAAAGGGCTGATTAAGCTTGTATGTGCGTAACTTGTATACACGTAGCTCCATCTATTGGCAAATAGTGGATATGCAGGCTTCAGTAGTGTGGTATACTGTTTCTAATTGAAAGTGCATGGAAAGAAAAAGATAAAATGCAACACGCAATTTATTTTACATTATGAATTACTTATTGACGCCTCCGTGGTCTAGTGGTTCAGAGCTTGGCTCTTGACCCGGAGGTCGCGGGTTCGAATCCCGCAGGGAACAAAAAGCTTTAAATGTTCCTGAGTCATGGATGTGTGTTAAATTTGTGTATTAATATATTAGAAATCTTAAATTAAATATAATTATTTCCGTTGTCTGGTACCTGTAACACAAGTTCTTCGGATACTTAGCACTGGGCCAGATTGACGTGGTGTGAAGCGTCCATAGATATTATATTATTATATGTTATTGCACCTTATATAATTAGCGATATTTAAACTGATAGCATTATATTATTATTGTGTGCATTTTTTCGTACTGTTTACATTTTGGATTTAATTGGTGTATATTATACAGTAAATAATGTAATGTAGTTTTTTGGTAACTTATTAATACAAAAATAGTAGTTATTACTGTCATGGTAAAAATGTTTTTTTTAAACCATGACAGTAAAGTATTGTAACGTAAACGAAGACTTACCTAACACCTACTGTATATCATTATATTATTTATTCGTCTTACTGGATTATGATAGTAAAGGAAGAGAGAGTACTGCGCACATACTTAGGCACTATAAGATGACTACTACTAGGCCTGGGGCCTTACTCTCCAAACTGTTTCGATTTTGATTCAGATTCACGCCGCATAGTTCCCAATAAAATAACGTTTGTTTATTCTGATTTTCCACCGATTGACATGTTCGGAAGTACAAAAAGTTACTATCTAACGATCTTCTTTATCCTGGTTAGTTTCAAAGTAATCCATCAAATAAAACAACAAAAGCCCTTGAGATCGAACTGATTTAGTTCTCGATTGTGTCGGGAGTACGAAATCGGTGTAGAAGCTATAATTATGCTTGTAAAAATATAATATAAAGTAAAATTATTTCTCTCCTGAAAAAGGGGAATTTTAACAATAAAGTGGAGCGTCCATCTTGAACTTCCGGTGTCGTCTCGCATGTGCGAACACTTCCGGTTTCATTAACGTCGCCCATTGAACAAGTGACAAAGTCCACATTTTTAATGAAAAAGTGTTTTATATTTTAAACATACTTATTTCATTTTGTAAAAAAAATGTAAAATAAAAGTTAATAATATTATGTACCTACATGACGAAAACAGAATATAAATTTTCATTTTCATCTTTATTAGTTTCACAGTAGGTCACCTGGGGCCATACTCTCTAAACTGAATCGTTTTGATTCAGATTCGTTCGTGTTGCATACACCCGAATAAATTGACGTTTGTATATTTTAATTCTCAGTCTATTAATATTGCTGGTAGTATAAAAGTTTACGATCAGGTAGACTTTCTTTATCCTGATTAGTTTCAAAGTAATCCACCAAATAAAATACCAAAAACCGTTGAGATCGAACTGATTCAATTCTCGATTGTGTCGGAAGAAAGCTTTCTGATCATTATCGCCTCTGATGAACATCTGCAATACCTCAAGAGCTCAGTGATGCGTTATTTTGTAACGATATTTAGCGGGTTTTCGTGAGACCATGTCATCACTTTGGTTAAACTGCTCATACCTCTCAAAACATTTTTTTTAAATCTATGGATGCTTCGACGCCACGTCAATCTGGTCCCGAGCTGAGTTCTCGAAGAACTTGCGTTATGGTACTAGGCTATGAAAATATATTTTTTTAATTATACATGCTTAGGTACAATTTTGACTATATGAATTTGCTATCTCAGCCAGATTCGACCCTGTGACCTCAAAGTAATAAAATTATAATCTCCTTCGTAGTTTCAGGAAGTTTTCCTGAATTTACGAAGTCCAAACCATAACCTTAAATATACATCTGGTATAAAAGTATTAAAAAAATTAAATAAAAAAACAAAAATCTGCTATTATATTATAATGTTATTTGATAGAATGACTAGCGCGTTCATTGAATTCTGTTTTTACCAACAAATTCAATGAACCCGAGACTAGGACAGCCATTAAATATTTTATTTTTAAACTTCAAAATTTACGAATGTGTACTATTGATAATAATAATAATAATAATATCTATGGACGCTTCAATCTGGCCCTGTGCTAAGTATCCGAAGAACTTGTGTTACAGGTACCAGACAACGGAAATATATTTAACACTTTTACACTATAAACATAATATTTAAGATTTTTATTACATTAATACACAAATTTAATACACATCCATGACTCAGGAAGATTTAAAACTTTTTGTTCCCTCAGCGGGATTCGAACCTGCGACCTCCACAGGTCAAGAGCCAAGCTCATAACACTAATCCACGGGGGCGTCATTATAACGCACATTAAAGTAAAGTAATCAACACATAGGTACAATTATTTAGTATTTTTTTAAACCACAATACACAAATTGACATTTAAAGTGACTGTGAGGGTCGCCAGACATTGGTCTACTTACTTGCGTAAAGTACGAACACTTGTTAGTTGTAAGTAGGTTACTAATTATTGTCAAATGTAAGTTACCTCGAGCTGATAGAATGTCGATATTGTGCAAGATAATGTCAAAGCTTCCATTTTAAATTAATTGTTGCATGCAAAGCAGCAGGCTCACTCCCGACATAAACGAGAATCGAATCAGTTCGATATCAACGGCGTTTGGTATTTTATTTTGTGGATTACTTTGAAACTAACCAGGATAAAAAAAAAACGTTAGATTGTAACTTTTTGTACTCCCGACCATTTCAATCGACTGAGAATCAAAATAAACAAACGTCAATTTATTCGGAAGTACGCCGCACGATCGAATATGAATAAAAATCGAATCAGTTTGGAGAGTAAGGCCCTAGAATAAAGTTTGATCCATTACGATAGCTTTGTCCACCACATTACATTATTGTATCATACTAATCATTAACAACCAAGTAAACATCATAAAAACTGTAAGTAATTTACATTGCTTATGTTACATACTTAATTTTTTTTCTGTTTTAAATCGTAAAAATAAAGATTATACTTATTTGAATGTTTTTCTGTAATCTATAATACGAATATTACTGTATAAAAAGATAATAAATTAAAGTACTATGTAACATGAATAAAGTTGTTCACTTTTAGAAGTGAAACGAAACGTTTTTTTATCTGTCAAATAGGTTCTCAGGTGAGGTTTTTGAGATTGTTTTATTTATACGGGCCTAAATGTGTAATATTGGCTGAGTATTTCTAATTTTCCGCCATTTTACCAACACAATGGCAACGGCTAAATGCTACCATATTAAAAATACCGAGCAGTTAATTTCGCCTTTGGATTTTACCGTAAATTTTAACTGTTATAGTTTAAATGACACAGATTACGTTTTGTGATTGACGTTCAAACAAGCAGGTGCATTGAGAATCGGTGTGACGCAGACTATCAGTTACAATCTCACCGATCCTTATCATAATTGGTTAAGTTATTATTTCACTGTATAGAACTTAGAAACGTTATAGATGGCGTAAGTAAATTACTCGTTATATAAATTTGTAGCTGTTCTAGTGAACTTCGTAACGCGCTAACAGCAGCGCCGTGTCCAATTAAAACACTAAAACCTTCCTCGAAAACCACTCCATCCATTGGTGAACATCATGATAATTAGTGCTGTCTTTGAGCTAATCGCGAACACACAGACGCAGCGGAGGACTTATATTTAAAAATATGTAAAGAATTTAAATATATTGTATCCGCATGCACTTCCTATATTAAAGAGCTACGGATGATTAACAAAGGAGAAAGCCCACTCTCCATAGTATCTCAGGCCCAATGTGGACATCAAAAAATCGCATTAAAAATGAGTGTTCTAAAATGTTAATAGTATTAGATATCTGAAAAAAAAAACTTTAAATGACGCCATTATTGTAGAAATATTTTTTTTTAACTTTTTGTCTATTTTATTTTCAAGGCCTTTTCCGACTTTTCAATAATTTATAATAGTAAGATATAATAAGATAGCCCTTGTTGTAGTGCAAGACTTTCAGTTATTGCTACCCAGCAATTGTGGCAAATAAGATTATCGCCTGACACCTAAAACATATTAACATTAATGATAAAGATTTAACGATTAAACCATAATGAAAGAAAAAATAGAAACATTTTATTATAATATTATGATTACCTGCTGCCGTGCAACCGGTGCAACCCACTGCTGTATGACACTTAATTCTTCGGGCTCTAAAATACGGTTCTCGGTAACATTATTACCACAACATAATTACAATGTTCTTCAGACATTTTGGTATGCACAATCAAATAGTGTAATCCTTTAATCCAGGGCTAAGTAATCGTAGAAGGAGAGAACAAAATTAGTAAAACAATTCCAAAGTCGTACGTGAAAAGCCGAAACAAGTTCAGGCGAGAAAGCCAGATTGCTGTGAAAAAAATCGAAAACAAAACAAAACGCATCTTTGAGCAACAAACGTTTGAAAAATGACATTTCAGTCATCAGTGTTGCCGCTTGTCGCAAAAAAATTAATTAGATAAATCGATTACGTAAAATATAATCGATATAATATGACTTTTTATTAATCTTTATCGTTTATAGTAACAAACGTAAACATTGGTTTTAAGATAAATGTTTTCTTTTGATTAATTCTTTACCGAATTGCCAACAGTGTTCCGTTATTTGTATTTTACATGAGTTTATTTGATTTCTTTATAAATCGATATTCGGATTGATTGATTAGAGTTTTATCATCGGGTAACATTTCACCTCAACGTTCTACTTAGGTTCAAAATAATCCAATAAAATTCCTTTTTTTATTGGAACATTACTGATTATAGTGGCGGTTATTGGAATGTTATCAAAAATCATGTCTCTTTATGGTACATTTCTGGAGAAATTAAGTCTTCTTAAGACGGCTGTCCGCTCTGGGCCTGAAATGGGCTTTCTCCTTTGAGAACAGTGCCTCCTTTATGCTACCACCGCGCCGCCCGTAGTTCTAGGTGCATGTTATAATAAATTTAAATTATTAATACCTAAAGTTATTTAGTCTTTAAGTATTTTATTACATTACTAATCTTTAAGTTTTTGTCCAATGTGTATCTAATACTAACGCATAGACCACAGAAGTCTGAAATAAAGAAATTTGTATTTGTTGTATATCTAGCAGTATCACGCAAAATTTTGTTTTTGATATAATATATTATTTAGATTTTATGCTATGGATTTCTGCAAAGTAACGCCTGATTCCTTAAACTATACAATATGTAAATATTTGCTACTCTGTCGTATATCTACTTTCGTAGTATCTACTTTAGGTACGAATCTGATAAACGTATAATAGAGATTTAGTATTTGATGCCAAATTCACTACGTACCAAATTGCAGATACAAAGTATCACATAATTGCCTTTTACTAGACTTTAACACAAAAACATAATTACTCGGACTTTAAGGTACCTAATCAATGTGACTATCTCTGTCACTTGACTTTACCATTGTGTCACAAAATATATTCTTATTGAAAAAAATCTAAATCAAAATATTTTATTTCCAAATTAAACTTAACAAGCTATAATTTTCGGAAACTCAACAAAAATGCTACCACCGCGACCGGTTCAACCCTAGCGGCGGGCTTTTTCAAAATATATACATATTATGTTTACAATATCGTCGACATTGACCTTATAATAAGCTTTAGCACACAAATGTTATTTAACTACATTTTTAAATTTATTGACAGGAAGGCTCTGAACGTTTTTATTAGTGAGAGGGTCGTAGTATTAAACAATTTTGATACTTTGACATATCTAACACTGTTAGTTACTGTTTATTGCCTATTACATCGAGCGCAAATCAATTACAAGCATCAAAACCGCTTGACATCGTTACGCAATGTCTGTCCTACACGAACAACTGTTTTGTAAAGAGCCGTTTACATTGTAGGTAATGTAACGGTTTATTAGGCAACCTTTAGATCGTTCTAGCGTCGCTCGATGGTCGAAATTAGATACCTTATTAATAAACAGACACTTATAATCCGTCTGTTTTTGTAGAGGGTTGAAACAGTTTTTTGCAAACCATCCTTCACATAACCTATGCCAAATTTAAAACTCCCTTCGCACAAATCTCCGAAATCTTAAATGAACTATAGTTTATTTCTCTTTTGTACTTACGCAATATGTACATAGATAATAATCTTGTACTCATAATAAATAATATTATGAGATGAGATTCAAAATAAAATAGCTTTTTATTCTTTTCTTTTTTTTTGTAATAAAAAGTCTTCTTTTTTTTTAAGTTATATTTTATTACTCTAGCGCTACTCACCGCCTTTTTGTAGGTAAAAATACATCATATTGTTTGCAATTATACAAAACGTTATTCAGAAATAATGTAAATGAAAAGTCTGTCCGTTTATCTGTCCTACAAAAAGTATGACGTAGGCGGGATATTCTTCTGAATCTCCCCGGACTAGAAAGATTAGAGTGCTGAAAATACAACTCTGGGCTAATACAATAGGGTTTAAAATCGGACACACAAGAGTCATGTCAAATTTGACATCTCGACACCTCTCCGGGGAGATTCAAAATAAAATGGTCTAATTTAGCTTATAATTTACTGATTTTTACTGTGGGTGAAATTATAACACACTGATTGCTATTGTGCAACGCAGACGTCATACAAAATACGGTTGAAATATAATGTTTGGCAAATTTTTGGCATCACACAACATATATATTATGTATAATTAGCTTTAGATTTGTCTTCCTCGTCTTGTTCCTGTCTTAAATATTATGTGTTGTGTGATGATAAAATAAATGGTTTTTATTTATTTATTTATTTAAATGTATAATACCTGATAAAGGAATAGGCCGATCGGTCCTACAAATAGAAGGCCGTGGCTTCTTAATTTACTCAAGAGTTCAGGCGAAATGAGAAGCTTATCTAATTAAATTAACGTATTCTACACATTTAGTTCTACTTAACCCGTGTACTGCAGTCAAAACCAGTCACGAGCATAACCATAAACGATTTCTCAGTTGCACTATTTTACGTCGACATTAACGTCACTCCCCAAGCAAAAGGCGGTAAGTCCAGCTATCGCCGTCCATTTGTCACGATCGTCTGACACTGTGTTAATGTGTGTGTAATTGTGTATTTATCGCTGATTTGTATTTAGGAAATGTAAATTAATTGGCCACTAAAATAGCACACTGGATTGCTGCTTGCGAGAGGCGTAACCGATTGAAAATAATTAGTGATTACTTATAGACCTGATTAGCTTCCTAGGGCCTTTGAGTTCTTATATAAAATTCAATGGTGTTTAAAATATACTTTTTAATTTCGGTTAAACACATATTTTTTCGTTTTTTACCCGACGCAAAGGAGTGGTATAGTGTTTGACATCCTACGTATTTTCCTTTGAAGCACAATACCTATAATTAAACATTAAAAATACGCAAATTTTGACACTGCCGACTGTAGAATATCGTCGCTTCCGAACATCGTATCTAAAAATAACTGTATATCGGATCTGAAAAATTTATGTTTTTTCGATACTATAAAACTTAACTTTTATATACTTTAGGTCAGTTAAAAAGCTAGATATAATACATAACTGGACCTCATTTAAGAAAATCTATGTAATAATAAAATCTAAAATATTAAGGGAGTGTTTCACCAAGAAATGTTTTTTTTTTTTTTTCTTTATTTATTTAGGCTTGTGTCGAGACCGACAATGCCAGCCTTATTAAAATCAAAATTACAAAATTCACACTATCTAATCAGTTCTAAGCCTAACAACAGATATGTACAAATTAACCAGCGCCCAGCAAATCGGTTCTTCCGGATGCGCGAGAATGTCACCTACACAACCAAGTTGTCTAAGTGACACTCCCGCGTCAGCCTCGAGCCTGCGTCGCTCGGACTCCACCCGGGAACACTCCACCAAAGCATGGTACACATCTTCCCGCATATGACACAAACTACAGTTAGGTGTATTAGACACTTTCATCATGTAACCGAATGCATTCAGTGGAACATGTCCGGAGCGCAGCCTCATGAGCGACGTTAGCCTATGTCTGTCCACCTTCACTGAGGCAAACCACGGAATCTTAGGTGGCTCGTTGCATAAAGTTTTATACCAAATGCCCTTCTTCACGGATCTTTCGTCGAAGTGGGTTTTCCATAAGCTATGACAATTCTTTTTAACGTCTGATAACAAATCCGTGAAGAAAGGCATATGTTCTACTACTATACCAGAGTGTGCCCCCAACTGTGCTAAATCATCTGCTTGATCGTTCCCTGTCAAGCCTATATGAGAAGGGACCCACTGAAACTTAATATCTAAGTATTTACTTTGTAACTCCAAAAGTGAGTCAAGTATTACATAAGCTATCGGGAGCCCTCGCAACGACGAGGAGCACCGAGCTAGATGTTGTAAAGCGCTTTTAGAGTCACATAGTATTACATATTTTTTATCACTACAAGTTTTAACATACGATAGACTTTCGGAAATGGCTTGCAATTCAGCTGACATAATTGAGTGTTTACTGTTCAACATAAAATATGCCTTTAATTTAGCTTGTGGGTCATAAAAAGCAGCACCTACTCCGTTATCACTCTTCGAACCATCAGTGTATATTTTGTAGTATTCACTATAATTTTTATTTAAATATTTAATAGTATTATTTAAAATATATAACCTGTTAAGGGCACGCTTAGGTCTATCCACTCTATCTATGTCTAAATAAATGCAGGATTTAATATTTATGTTAATCATCCAAGTTGTTAATGAAAACATTTCGGGTTTTAAGGAAGTATATATATTAAAATCACTAAAATCTCTATGTATTTTAACTAATAATGGATTTTTTTTATTTCTCCAATATGAATGATCAGAACAAAGAACAGCCAAATTAGAAATACCCGAAATGGTTTCACCATCTCTAATAGATTTACATTTAAAATAAAACTTACCCGCTAAAAACCTTCTTCTCAAGAACAATGGGGGTAGACACAGTTCCGACTCCATCACGTGAATAGGAGAACTTTTTATAAATCCACCAACCAGTCTCATGGCCTGATTTTGTATTTGATCTAATTTGCAAATATTACTTTTAGCACACGTGTCATACAAGAAACTAGCGTAATCAAGTCGGCTGCGAATTAGCGTGATGTATAAATTTCTTAAATGTAATTGATGTATTCCCCACGACAAACCGGCTAAAACTTTGAAAACGTTTAATTTTTTTAACAATACTTCCCCTAACTGCTTCACATGAAATTTCCAACTTAACGAGACATCTAAATATAACCCTAAATATCTAATTACATTTACATTTTCTATCTCAATGCCATTTACCACTAAATTGACTGACTGCTTGTGTCTACCCCTTGAAAATAAACATACCTTACTCTTTAATGGGGATAAATCTAAACCAATTTCCTCTAACATCAGTATCATTTTATCGAGAGTACTTTGCATGGTCAATGTCATAAACCGCAAATTAATTCCAGTTATATAAAGCACAAAGTCATCAGCGTACTGAGAGAAGAAAACATTTTTAATATTCGTACAGGTTTTAATCGTAATTATGTTAAATAAAATA
Source organism: Celastrina argiolus (assembly GCA_905187575.2). Classification (NCBI taxonomy): domain Eukaryota; kingdom Metazoa; phylum Arthropoda; class Insecta; order Lepidoptera; family Lycaenidae; genus Celastrina; species Celastrina argiolus. The sequence continues at coordinate 13,936,473 of LR994589.1, forward strand.
CATGACATTGGGTCACCTTGAGCTAAGCCATGGCAAGTCCACCTCTCAACCTTGTCACTGGTACCTAGCACTACCATATTCAAGTGTCTTTCATGTAGGTATTCCCAAAGATACTTACATAAAGATGCACCTATACCTATTTCGTCCAATGATTGTACTAACCTAACAATATTGACAAAACATGCTAAGGTTTTTTCTTTCATCGTGAACCCAATTTGAACCTGCGACACAAAACGAACTAAGCTATCTAAACACGAATACGTTCGACGGAACCCTACTGTATTTCCTAAAAATAAATTATTATGTTCACAGTACCACTCAAGGCGTCTGGTAATAATGTTATGTAATACTTTGCAAATACACGAGATTAACGATATCGGCCTAAATGAAGATATATTGGTCATATCTCTTCCCGGCTTCGGTATAGGAATCACTCTTACCTCTCTCCATTGATACGGAATAATACCTAAAGAAATACACTTGTTAAAAAACAAAGTAAAATCTCTTTTCGAGGAAAATTACGAATCATCGAGTATGTAACGCCGTCTGTCCCCGGTGATGTGTCCTTGTTCTTTAATACGTTCATCAGTTCATTCATAGTGACGGGGCACTCTAATTGCCTATTTACCGATAAGAACTTAGGCATCTCCGGCGTAACATAATCTGGGGTGAGTTGTTTAATAAATGAATAAGCTTTGCTATAGTCCATATCATGATTTTTAAAATTTGGAATACCTTTCACCCATTGCATTTTCGCCCATAAGTCATTACTAGAAATTGCCGTATCTAAACTGTTACAAAAAGACTTGAAGGAATCTAATCGGGCCTTTCTTATACGTCGTTGTGCGTCAGCGACTTTTTGTTTATAAAGTGTAAAATTTGTGGGGGTTGGATTTCTTCTGAAACTTGACAGGGCACGCCTTCGCTCTGCTACTGCACGAGACAATAATGGGGACCAATAATATTTAGGGGTGAAAATAGTAGCTGGTAAATTACATACCTTGATAGTAGGTATAGCCTTGTCCGCCGCATCATTCATAACTTCCAATAATTTATCATAGTACTCCTGAATATTGAGCTCTGTATTTATACTCAAATAATTTTGTTCTATAAAATCTTTATATTTTGACCAATCAGAATTTTTAAAATTACGTTTTTTACTTTCGAAATTACTAAAACATTGTATATGAACCGAAAAAAATATTATAAGATGATCGCTATTCAAACTTTCATTAGAAACCGTCCAACTAAAACGCAAGGCAATATCGGATGAGGCAAAGGTTATATCAGGAGAACTATATTGCACGTTATTATTTACCATCTTAACTCGTGTATTTTGTCCAGTATTAAGAGAAATAAAATTAAAGTCATTAACAGCATTAAATATTTGTGATCCTCTACTGTTTAATTTATTAGACCAATTTGGATGATGGCCATTAAAATCGCCTGCTATGATGGTTCGATTAGACCACTTAGAAAAAATCATTCTCCAATCGTCCGTATTCGTATTCACATTAGGCGGACAATAAACCGCTATAACATTATTCAAAAAACCACAGTTAAAAATTTTAACCCCTAACACTTGAATTCCGTGATTAGATAATGTAAAGTTAAACATTTGTGATTTAATCGACTTGTGTGTTAAAATTGCAATTCCACCATAAGAATCATCTCGGTCATACCTATATATATTATAAGACGAGATTTTTAGCAAACTGCCAGGCTTAAGCCAAGTTTCTGATAATATACCTATATGCACTTTTTCTTGTAATAAAAGATTCTCTAAGGCTGTGACTTTGTTCCTTAAACTCTGTGAATTCCACTGCAGTATCTTAATATTAACAATTTGATCCATTAAATAAAATACAATTTTAAAACTTCAACAATACATTGTAATACCGGCATTTTAGATAAGTACTCTGATTTTGTTATTAAAAACCAATCTAATACATATTTTATAGAACTACGTATTTTCTGCATAAAACTTAATTCTTGTAAAAATAATAAATCTTTTAAGCGCGTGAGTAACTCATTAGTATGGAACTCGTTATCAATATCACCTATGCATTCATTGCCTTGCACCTGTGTGTGTTGCGAGCGCGCCGCGGCCGCTGCATACGAACCGCTCGCGCCAGGTTCACCAGTATTCTTCGAGTGACGCTCATGAGAGGACGACTTTTCATAACTTTTGTTGTTTATGTTTGATGACGATTTTTTATTAATTGTTTTGGAACGTAATGACGGAAAATTAGCTAGTATCGGCGTATAAACGTGCTCTGGCCTCTCGCTAGGATCCAACTCTAAGGAATCAAAGGTGTTACCGGTGTTTAAAATTTGATTTCTCTCTGTTTGTGTGTTAATACTCGATCTCTCATCAATACATTCTATCTCTGGCCGCACATACATACTGCATGCAATGCGATAAGAGCAATTGAATTCAGCCATCAGTTCACGGATTCTTTTTTCTTTTAAAAATAATGGACAGGACTTACTTAGTGCCATATGACCACCGAAACAATTGATACACTTATAGTTAGTTATTTCACAGTTTTCATGAAAGTTTCCACACTTAGGACAGGTAATTTTTTTAGCTCCACACAAATTTTTACTATGACCAAATTTCCAACACCTGGAGCATCAAGCAATGTTTAACGCCATGTTAAATATCATGTTACTCCTCTCGTATTTCCTGTCAATGAATGCGATGGCATGATATTTTAACATAACGTTAACTTTAACATTGCTTGGTGAAACACGTTAAGTTTTTTACTCTACTGAAAAGTTTTATAGAAACAAGGTTTTGAAGAAAGTAAAAAAAAAGTAAATTAAAACCAAATAATAGAAGGGAGCAAGTAGTCATGAATAGATTAAGAATAGGGCATACTAATGATACTAATGTAACACATATCCATTTAATAACCAAGGATCCTAAGAATAAATGCGTGAGGTGTGATAGTGACATATCTGTTAAGCACATATTAATTGAATGTCCAATGTATAATACTGAACGTTCGCAAGTGAAACTCCCTGTATGTTTAAAAGAATGTTTAGAAAAAACAGAGAAAACTGTACAACACCTAAAATTAATTAATTATTATAATTTAATATAAAATGTAAAACTATAGTGGTCGCTAATGACCAGTGATGTTTGAGCGACCTTAAATAAATTAATAAAAAAAAAAAAAGGTTTTGAAGGTAAAGCGACAATATAGTCTATGGATTCATAGTCGCAAACAATAATCATTGTATTGTATTGGCCAATTGGCATTACTGACTGTCTATGGTTGTGTCATAGACGGGTTTCTTCACGTTTGGGTTAAAATTAAACGGGATACGTGTACACATAACGGAATATGTGTACACAACTCATAGGCCCGGTTTCTGAAAGGCTGATCAAATTGATCAATTGATCAAATCAGCTAATCTGGATGCTGATTGGTGAACATCACTTCGCAGTCACTGTTTTCACCAATGAGCGTTCAGATTAGCTGATTTGATCAATTTGATCAGCCTTTCAGTAACCGGGCGATAGAGCCATTGGATATTTTGACCTCCGCCATAGCTCAGTCACTCGATACGCCCACATAAAATATGGCCGCATCGGGCAGGGCAGGTGCAGTTTTGATAAAACACCCGTCCTCAGTAACAGCAAAGTGAAATCGATATACTCGTAGGTGTAGATGAACCCAGGGTTATGTGGATTTGTGGGTTCAATCTAAAATCCAAAGGAGTACTTGTAAACTAGATAATATTAAATGAAATTTAATCACGACAACTTATGAAATTTCCAAAATAGAGTAACAGTAATTACACTAACTGTGGGGCGTATCGCCTACAGGAACGGTAAATTTTGCTGCAATAAATATATAATATAATATATCTATGGACGCTTCACACCACGTCAATCTGAATATCTGGAAATATTTTATCTATTTAATTGAGGTTTTCGGAATCATTCATACTTAAAATATGTATTTTTTTATCAATAGACGCTTCACACCACGTCAATCTGGCCCCGTGCTAAGTATCCGAAGAACTTGTGTTACAGGTACCAGACAACGGAAATATATTTAATACCTTTACACTATAAACATATTTAAGATTTTTATTATACACAAATTTAATACACATCCATGACTCAGGAACATTTAAAACTTTTTGTTCCCTCAGCGGGATTCGAACCCGCGACCTCCGGGTCAAGAGCCAAGCTCTGAACCACTAGACCACGGAGGCGTCTTATATAATAAAAAAGCGTAACTGAATTATCAAGAAAATAAAATTTCATGATAATTCAGTAGCGAACTTCATACATATCCTCTAAAACTACAAGACCAATATTTATGAAATCTTGTACACATAGTAATACCTCGCACACCGATTTCAGTGATGGCCGGTTTCATTGAAACTAGACCAGCTACGCGGGAGTTATTTTACAGTGCCCAAGTGAGTGTGCAATACTCAGAAGCACTCACTTCTTTCACTATGGACACAGATAACCGACACGACTAGCGGGAAATCAGACGCAGGACCGACTTTGCCCATCCGACGCATGTATCATCTTTCTTGTCAGACAATCAGGTGATCAGCCTGCATTGTGCAAGCCAAACTTGAAAATATTCATTTTTGTTCTTCCAACGCGGGAATCGAAACCGGAAGTCGAGAGCTAGGCTCTAAAGTCTAGACCACGGAGGCGTTATTGTAATTGTTCACGATAGAATAAACGGTTAAAAAGATACATGACACTTAATCGCGCGACAAAATACAGAGTTTGTGTGATTAAAATCTAACGTAGTAACTATCCTATCACATAAAATTAAATGAAGACTAGAACGGTTGAAGGATACGAGCTCGTATATAGCAAAATTCTGATTTTGAGAAAATTGAGTTCAAACTGTCACTTAAACTTTTTAGAATACGTTGTAATGTATTAAACAAGTACATCAATAGAAAGATGCGTCTCTAGAATCAATGTACACGTAACTAACTACATACCAATTCAAGTTACCGTTGAAACTCAATTTTCTGGGTGAAATTTTTTTGCGACATGATAACCTTTCATTCGTGTCTTCAATTATTTTTGCTTATGTATCCCGATGCCCAATCTTAAATAGCTCAGCCATTGACCATAGTGGATTCCTAATCCACTATGGTCAATGGCTGACATTAAACCATTTGACAACCATTTGACGGTTTGACATTAAACCATCTATCTGTTCCTCACCAATTTATTATAATTTTTTATATTATAATTACTGTGTTTTTTTGTATTGTTCTTTGGATTTTTTTCAATTTCACATGCCTGTCTGTCTAAAATATTCTTGTGTTTGAAATGTGTGTTTCTCTTATTTTAATAATAATAATAAAAAAAAATTTACTTGTTTTAAATGTAACGTAGTGTACAAAATAATATGTGTTGCTGAATAAATGTTTTACTAATTTATTTACTAACAAAATCTACTAAAATTATTTAGCTTACATTAAGATGTTACTGCACTTTTAACATAATTACGAAAATATATCAGGAAGTATACAACGAAGTGCAGAATACTTTACAAGTTTAGCAATAAGAACTCAGCTTAGTTCCACAAGATATCCTTAACTTTATGAATATGACACATTTTCTGCAGTTTGCTCCCGGCTGGGTCTTGCATACGTTCCTTTGTCTTAATTCTTTTGTTTAATACGTGGATATAACTTTTGTTAGCTTATTACTTTATAACTAGTTCTTTTGATGTTAACTAGTTCACTCTGATCACTTGTTATTTTTTACTCAGAATAAAGCTTTGATCAAAAATAAGTAGGTAACGTGTCCTATACAAAAGCTTAAATCTGTTCCCTAAAAACAGAACTACATTATAACTAGTGTCTTTGTGTATTGCGCACACACTTGGGAACTATAAAATAACTCCTTCGTAGCTGGCCTGGAGGGGAGATGTTATTATTGTTATGTTACCTATGGCCAGAAGAATGTTTAGTTCCAAGAAGTAATAAAACAAGAGGTTAAAATTAAATACTTAAAATTGGTTTCGATGCTAAATACTATAAAAAAACATCGATTCCAGCAATTACCAAAAGCAAACTATCAAGTTTCAGACGTAACGTATTTCAGCGAACTCCAAACTTGGGGTTCCGTTGTATGGGAACTTCGACTGTTTGAACTTAGCGAAGGGTGCACTTGTAAACAAACCTGAAACTTTTAATTGCTGCATATTTACCGATAGTGCTGCAACGTCAGAAGAGGCACTTTTCAGAACCGAATTCTGACAGTTAACCTAGACTTTCAATATAACGGGTGTAAAAAGAGCAGTCACTATAACTTTGGGATATGATTATACTACCTTTTCTCATTCTAGAAATGTACTTTTTTTGCATTTTTTTTTTACAAAAATAAAAAACAATATTTTTTTGCTTTATTGTTATTTTTGCGTCAGAAAAAATAAAAAATGGTGAAAAGTGAAAATATTTTTTTTAGTTTTTGACAAAAAAAAATTATTAAAAAATACATTTCCGAAATGAGGAAAGGTAGTATAATCGTATCTCAAAGTTATAGTGACTGCTCTTTTTACACCCGGTATACTAATATAATAAATCGGAAGAGTTTGTTTGTTTGTTTGTTTAAGCGCGCTAATCTCAGGAACTACTGGTCCGATTTTAAATTCTTTTTTGTTGGATATTCCATTTATAGAGGTAGGCTTTAGGCTATACAATATTACTCTGCGACTAATAAGAGCGAAGCATCAGTGAGAAATGTTGCAAAAACGGGGAAAATTGGGCACTATCGTTGCGCGCGCTGCATAAACACTTTACACATTTATTTATTTATTATTTAAAAACCATTTATTTATTTATTATTTAAAAAACCACGCGAACGAAGTCGCGGGCATTATATCAGAAAATTATTGCGGGAACTAGATCAAATTGTCAAAGCGTTTGAAATATCGATTCGATACTCCATTGAGACTCCATCGAAACTGTATTTATTATTCTTAGATTTAATAAGCAATCTCTGCAGAGTAAACTAGTACTAAATTGCCAGTAGTATCTATTTTAACCGAACTTTAGTGAGAAGTGTTTAAAAAGTACCAGCTCTGTAATACTCCTATGCTTAACATGATATGGTATTAATGTGAATGCTTGTGAGAACGAATGGACGTATTATTTTTTTTCTTCTAACTTAAGAGCTTCGCTCTTGTCGGTGGAGTTTTCTCCATTCCTCTCTGCACTCCGCCCTTCTCTTGACCTCCTGATACGACACGACCATCACTTTCTCCTTCACCTGGTCCATAAAAGTTCTTCTCGGTCTTCCGTTACGTACGTTTTCTTCTACCTTCTATATTTCCTTCAATTATTCCTCTAATGAAGTTGTCGTGCCGTATCAAGTGTCCTAACATCTTTCCTCTTCTGTTCTCGATGGTTTTCAATATCTCTCTCTTTTCATTTACTATAATATCTCTACGTAATTGATTTTACTAGACAATTAATTATATGACATATGACAACGGTACGGAGATTTTTTTTTTACTAATAATAAAGAATATTAAATTGACAAAAGAAAGTGTTCACGCCTGTTTTCTCCATACAAAAATAGTGGTCTACGGGATTCCTGTTTCCTCCCTGGATAGTGCCGCTGGAGTAACAATTTTTTTCTTGAATATTTATGTATATTATTTGTACGTCTCTATTTTTTCCTTCTTTTAATATAATAATAATTTGAGGAGATGTACACGTTCAAAAATCTATAAAAAATTACCAGATTTTTCGCTGTGTTTTAACATCCAGGAAACAAATTTGAATGCATTATACAATAAAATTAAAACATAGAAACCTAGCTTTTGTTAGTTTATAATTAAAAAAATAATATCTAAATCGGTTAAGTTTTGGAGGAGGAAACAGGAATACCCCGAACGTCGATTTCTTGTAATCACAGGTAATTTCAGTTCTAGCTGCAGTTGTCTTTATCGCGCTAGTGCTGAACTGCTGACTAGCTAAGGGACTGCGAGACAGCAATAGATTTTATAAATACCTATTTTGCATATCCTTCAACCGTGAGCCTCCTCTTAATGTTATTAGGACGTTAGAATGTCATCACCAAATTTTCATTTTCCAACAAATCATGACCATAACTTCTGTACAAACTTTAATCGAAAATACCCCATAACGGTGCAGCAATTGCACCAGTCGATGAAATAAATAAACGAATATTTAACAATATTATGGTAACCAGTAACGACTCTGCGCTGGTTCACAAGCGCATTGTGTCTCGGCTTTATCTGGTTCACACAACGGCTACTATATATTTTACCTTTAAGGCATAAGAGGCAGCGTTTAGTTATATTTTTCTCTTTTAACCAAAAAATGATGAAAATACATTGTTTACCTAACTTTACAGGGGTATTTAAATTTGATTATATTAAAATTAGATTACGAAAAATTATTTAGCTTTAGATTTGTCTTCCTCGTCTTGTCTGTCTTAAATATTATGTGTTGTGTGATGATAAAATAAATGGTTTTTATTTATTTATTTATTTAAAAAAATAACAAAATAAAAATAAATATGTCTTACGACGAGTACTGAAACGCTAATTATAATTATTTTGAGCTCTTTTACAGGTTGTCACTGTCAGTGCCTGGCGGAATGATTGCATGTGATTTGTAAGGAAATTAAATATATTTTTTATCGAGACTTTTATAAAATTATTATTTGACCGTATCACTCTATCTCGTAGTGCTATTTTTTTATTCAATAATTAAAGACATACCCAAATTAATCAAAGTAAGACACCGGTAGCTGCAATGGTTTCATTTAACTTAAAATTACATTATTGTTTCAATCTCAAATTCTAACATTAAAACATTAGAAAACTAATTCATATGAAGCAATTATTGCTTTAGTAGAAAAAATACACCTACATCATTCACATCTAAGCCCTACCTACAACATTATTTTTGGTCCAGCTTTTCTTTACGGGCGCATTACACCGACATATTATTAGGTTTGTTTTCAGATAAAAAAAACAGTAAATGTTACCAAGTTCTCTTTTACATCACCATTTTAATCATCATCATCCATTCAACATTATCATATTTTTATATTATTCATAGCAAATTATACTCAATCGCTCACTCCTGCAGCTTGAACCGAATTACCGATAGCTACTTGCTCTGAGGAATGAGCTATATTATTTTACGTCCTTCCTTTCTAAAGCACAGCTACGTGTTTAGAATTACTTAATAATATATCAGTCAAGGTTGGTTCTATTTTGATTGCTACGATAATATTCTAACCGGATTTATAATTACTGTCGGATTGTCTCCCAATCTTTTGTTCTTATCTGTTTGATCTTGCGTAACGTTGATCTCAGATAACTGATTTGTCAATGTCAGTTGACATTTTAGTAGCATGTACTGGCCACCTGATTGCAGTTCAAATTGTTTTTTGTCGTAATCTAGAAGCTTTAATCACTTATGTACGAATGTGGGTAGGCCCACATTATTACGGGTCCCACATATATAATTATATAGATTGCCAGCTTTAGCCCGCGGCTCCGCCCGTGTGAATTTAGTATCCTAAGAGTACCACGAGAACATTAAGTTTTTCGGTGTAAAATATAGCATGTGCTTTAATCCAAAGCGTTGAGTATTGTTAAGATGTTACAGCATCTCCACAATACTAAATTTACACCTTTTTGCTAAAAGATGACCCCGTGCGAGTTTCTTACGCCGGTTCTTCTCGGCGGGTTAGGGTTGAACCGGTGGTAGCTTGTTTTTTTTTAAATTTCCAAAAATATGTTAAGTTACATTTTAAAATAAAAGGTTTTTTTATTGGGTAAGGCACGCGTCCAATACTAAATATTTTTACTCATCTAATATATTTATTGAATATCACGTACCACGTATATTATGATACATAATATTATTATGACTAGGTAAATAGGTCCTACTCTTATATACTATCTCGGACTACTGACATAGTCTGTCTTAGGCATATTTAAGGAGATGTGCTATCACGTAGTATAAATTACACTAATATTATGAAAGCAACAGATTGAGTGTATTCTTCACGTATTTGTAATATCCAAACGGTCTGTCTACCAATTTTGATAAAATTTGGTATAAAGCTTCCTCCATACGAACTTTTATCCTGACAACCTGTATTAACTATCATACATGCTATTTTAGATCCCGAAGAGTGTAGTGTCGCACGTTTTTGACATCTATAAAACGCGGTAAAAGCCCCGGGCATTAGCTATTATTAAATATGAAGATACAAAAGTCATTAAAATTACATAGGAGGCTCATAGGTGTATAATTAAAAATCTCTTTGCCCCGCTCGAAGGTAATTAAAACAATTAAACGTCAAAGAAGGCTCGAAAACGGATGTTGTTGCGTAATGAATAATAGATGGGTTTTTAATAAAACGCCGCGCCTCCTATCTTGATCTTCGACTAGTAGGTATTCTGCAGAAGAAATCTAGCGTGTGGAAGCATAATAGGGGTGTTGCAATGTGTATTGGACACATTTATACAAATATATATTTTTATGATTAAATAAAGATACATTACTTATTTAGTGGACTCTCCAATAATAAATCACTTACGGCCAGTTTCTGAAAGGCTGATCAAATTGATCAATTGATCAAATCAGCTAATCTGATCGCTGATTGGTGAACATCACTTCGCAGTCACTGTTTTTACCAATGAGCGTTCAAATTAGCTGATTTGATCAATCAATTTGATCAGCCTTTCAGAAACCGGGCGTTAGTGTTGTTACTTTTATTTCAGTTCAGGACAGATACAAAAAACTCATAGGATACAAGTTAGCATTACCGTTGCTCGCGATGACTGACGTACATTATATCCTTATGTCCTTTATAATATTATACAAATACAGGTTGGTAATATTGTATACCTACTCTTGTATAAGAAACAGTTTGGAAGCTGCGATGCCACATACACACACACACAAACACGTAAAACTTTTAACGCCAATCCTTGTTTTCATTCGGGTTAAAAAATAATAATTATAATTATTTCTGACATGGGTTATTGCCACGCGCTAAATTTCCATGAAAAAGCCTTGCTATTAATAACCGCCTTTTTGGAGGTGAAAAACATAAAAATTATAGATTTCAACGCAAACAAAATTAAATAGTCAATCACAAAATCAGTGATATTTGTGTGTTGGAAAAAAAAGGGAAAATCGTTGAAAAAGTCGTCCTATTCCGTTGGGTAGGACAGTGGGCTTTTATTATTTATGTCGCAAGGGAAAAGCATTACCCCCGGGAGGGTCCCCAAGGGGTATGTGGGACTCCCGGCTCGCTAAAGCCGGTTTACCCACTAATACCACAGTGGGCACCTTACGCGTATCTATGTTAAGTGCTAACGCTCGTGACTTATCAGTCCATCCAGTATTGGGTAGGATAGTGGGCACCCCAAGCGTGTCTATGTTACCGCTCGTGACTTATCAGTCCAGCCAGTATTGGGTAGGATAGTGGGCACCCCAAGCGTGTCTGTGTTACCGCTGGTGACTTATCAGTCCAGCCAGTATTGGGTAGGATAGTGGGCACCCCAAGCGTGTCTATGTTACCGCTCGTGACTTATCAGTCCAGCCAGTATTGGGTAGGATAGTGGGCACCCCAAGCGTGTCTATGTTACCGCTCGTGACTTATCAGTCCCGCCAGTATTGGGTAGGATAGTGGGCACCCCAAGCGTGTCTATGTTACCGCTCGTGACTTATCAGTCCAGCCAGTATTGGGTAGGATAGTGGGCACCCCAAGCGTGTCTATGTTACCGCTCGTGACTTATCAGTCCAGCCAGTATTGGGTGGGACGTTGGGCACCCTAAGAGTAATGTTAACGCTCTTGAGTTATCAGTCTAGCCAGTATTGGGTGGGACAGTGAGCACCCTAAGAGTAATGCTAACGCTCGGGACTTATCTGTCCAGTCACAATTAGGTGGAACACCCTAAGCCTATCTATATTAACGCTGGTGACTTAGCAGTCCAGCCAGTATTGGCTAGGACATTGGGCACCCTAAGCGTAATGTTAACGTTCGTGACTTATCAGTCCAGCCAGTATTGGGTGGGACAGTGGGCACCCTAAGCGTGACTTATCAATCCAGTATTGGGTGGGACAGTCCAGCCAGTATTGGGTAGGATAGTAGGCACCCCAAGCGTGGCGATGTTACCGCTCGTGACTTATCAGTCCAGCCAGTATTGGGTGGGACAGTCCAGCCAGTATTGGGTAGGATAGTGGGCACCCTAAGCGTGTCTATGTTACCGCTCGTAACTTATCAGTCCTGCCAGTATTGGGTGGGACAGTGGGCTCCCTATGCGTGTCTATGTTAACGCTCGTGACCTATCAGTCCAGCCAGAATCGGGTGGGACAGACGGTTCCCTAAGTGTTTCTATGCTAACGCTCGTGACTTATCAGTCCAGTTTTGCGGTTTGTTAAATTCTCGGAATGTATCAATCATTTTTCAACATTTTGAACACCGACAAAAGGGTAATAAAATTGTTAATATATTCTGCGGTTCACGGCGTTTAAAGTTTTAGCTTTTTGTTTTGTTACCGTGATTAATATTTTGCGGTTTCGTTATTGCTTTTATTGAACTAGAATGTTTTACAAATGTTTATATTAGGTTTGGAGTTGTTTGATTTGCTACTGGTAAATAATTTTAAATTAATTTTGCGCGTATTGACTTAATATCCATAAAAGCTTTGATCGTATTAACATCACTCTCCGTTTTTCTGCTCTGTGGAATCACTGCATTGGTGTTCAAATAGTTCGAATCCCGTCAAGAAACAAAAAAGTTTTCCATGTCAAATATTTTTTTGGACAGTTAGCACGAGATTGACGTGGTGTAAATCGTAATTAGATATTATTCTCAAATAATAAAATTATGTTACCTGACATGATGTACGAAAATCTTATCAAACATAAGTACCTACTAGTCAGTATTAGTAACTTTAATACATTCCTCTGGACTAGGAAATTCTTCTCGAGTATGTACAAGCCAGACTCCATTCTATATTAAATCCATAAATCAGCTCTAACGCGAGATTGGTGAACACAAACAGACATACATACCGACGAAAAGAACACGACAATTGGCGGGGTATCAAAGCAACAAATATTTGAAAATGTCTTCAAGTTATATGATTTATGACCAAGTCCTTAGCTTGTAGGGTGGCCATTTACGCTGAGAAGTTTGGATACTAAAAAAGTGTTACTATCTAGAAGTTAGGAATAAATAGCTAAGGATTTAAGTCTGTAAGAATATAATTCATAAATAGATACAGAGGCAAAATCAAAAAATCTAAATAATGGACACTAAAATAAAGACAGGACTAGTCCTTGAAAATCAAAACTTAAGGTAACCTTACCTGCAATGAACGTCCAACAGCTATGGGCTAAGTATTGTTAGATTATTTTCAATGATTTATATTCAACTTTGATGTTTAAAAGTTTGCAGACTAGTGATTTATTTGTCTAGTTCAAATGTTGAAAGGGTATTATTATCCTACAAGCATTATTTTAAAGTCTACTTTCATTAAATAATGTCAATAAATATATTAAATTAATAAAAAAACTAAAACTCGACTTCGCAAAAAATGGGTCTAAAAAGGCTGAAACAAGAAAATAATTCAATTTGAAATCCAGAAATGCATAGGTACAAAAATGGTCAATGTAGAGCCGTGGTCGTACCCGCTAATAAAATCTAAGCGTTAGTTGACACCGAAATACGGTAGAAAAAAAATTTCAAGGCTCGATGCCAATAGAGGGTGCGACCACGGCTCTACCTTGACCATTTTTGTACCTATGCATTTCTGGATTTCAAATTGAATTATTTTCTTGTTTCAGCCTTTTTAGACCCATTTTTGCGAAGTCGGGTTTTAGTTTTTTTATTTAATATTTTTCTGATTCCACATCAAATATAATAATTATTATATTTTTATTAAACTGTCCAATACATAGAAAGTCCAAGACAACTCCTAGATGCTAGTTGTACGACCGCATTTTAAACGTTTATTTTGAATTTAACAATAAAATATAATAATTAATAAAAAATATAAATATATATTCGTATTGTGTTTTTTTTTTGGGATAGTTTATGAGGTATAACTTTCAAATTTCAAAGTTTTAAAAAATTATATAGCCTATGTCACTTGCGGCATTAATACGAATCGATTGACACCTCAGTCATCAAAATCAGACCAGTAGTGTAGCCGCTACGAGGGAACATACATATATACATACAAACATACATACATACATACATACATAGACTGCCAAAATCATTACCCTTCCTTTTGGCTTCGCCGAAGTCGGGTAAAAAGTACTAATAATCCAACAAAAAACATAATAAAAAACAATATAAAATCTTAGTTAAAAAATTCTTCGAAACCGACGACGGCCAACAAATTTAATTCCAAATACGCAATTTGAACATTTTTACACTCGAATAATAATTATTTCCATAGTTAAATAATAATAATATGTATAAAATAATGTCTATGGACGCTTCACACCACGTCAATCTGGCCCCGTGCTAAGTATCCGAAGAACTTGTGTTACAGGTACCAGACAACGGAAATATATTTAATACTTTTATACTATACACATATTTAAGATTTTTATTATATTATACACAAATTTAATACACATCCATGACCGAGGAACATTGAAAACTTTTTGTTCCCTCGGCGGGATTCGAACCCGCGACCTCTCGCTCGAGCACCAACGCGCTTAACCACTGCGCTACGGAGGTCGTCATAAATACAAAGTCATATAAAACGATAAGTCGTTAAACTACTACTTGTATTATTTTGGGTATTTTTTTTTATTAAAAAAAAAACCAACGAAGAAACCCTAATCAAAAATGTTCAACAATTCTTCAAAATTGAACGCCAAGAATTTCAATAGCAATTGAATATGTTCGAAGAACTTTCCTAATTAATAACAATAAAATCTTTCTTCTCTTTCTTCTCTCAATTAATACCAATTGAAAATGTCACGTTCGAAAAACTTTCCTAATTAATACCATTAAAATCTTTCTTCTCTTTCTTCTCTCAAATGTTTAAGATTGTATCTGGTGTAATGCCCACACATTAGTGCTGGTGGGTGTACCGGGTCTAATTAATATGACGTTGATTGATACTAATGTAGTTCGGGAGACTCAAGCGTGGAATAATTGATTGTCACAACAAGTTTCTTATATCTATAACAAAAGCTTCCGACATAATATAAGGGATTTACTGGACACTGGAGATAGGGTGAACGAAATGCCTAAAGGATATATTACTTATTTACGAGATATTAAGTTCTAGATTCGATTCTAGAAGAGTATGTAATGATAATGTCTATGGACGTTTCACAACGTCAATCTGGTCCCTTCATAAGTATCGCATTCATATTTAAGATTTTTATTATAACACAAATTTAATACACATTCATGAACCCAGGAACTGAGCTGAACTTTTTGTTTCTTTGGCGGTATTCGAACCCGCGACCTCAAGCATGAGCAGCATATTATGTGAAAAGTTTTAGTGAGCTCCATTTATAATTTTTTTTTGAGTAATTATAATAATGCCTCGGTTGATTTGATTTCGGTGACGGTGGTCGGTTTCATTGAAACCAGGTCAACTAAGCAGGAGTTATTTTATAGTGCCCAAGTGTATGCGCAATATACAGAAGCACTCTCTCTTCCTTCCCCTCGTAGCCCAGGAGGGATAACCGATACAACTGGCAGGAGATCAGACGCAGGACCGAATTTTTACAGGCCCATTCGACGCATGTTTTTTTTTTTTTTTTTTTTCAGATTCATCATCTTTCTTGTCAGACAATCAGGTGATCAGCCTGCATTGTCCTAACCACACTTGAAAACATTTTTTAATTCCCGGGAATCGGCTCTAAACCACTATACCGCGGAGGCGTTAAAACTATCACACTAACTATACTATGGCCTAGTTATATTAGTCTGAAATAAATGTTTTCTATCCAATATAAAATAAGTTATGTAAAATTTATAACTTTCACGCCAGTATTTGTATCGGTAGAAATCGCGAGACAAGTCCGGCCGAGTGACACAGGTTGCGCAAACTGGGTCTAGCCTACGGCTGGCTCATTAGTCTGGCAATTACGACCTCAAAATGGCCGCTTATTACAGCCCGGAGTCGCCAGGGGCTTCTGCATTGTGTAAGTATTGGACATATGGTCGATTGACATAATACGGTCGAAATTATAATAATAATATCTATGGACGCTTCACACCACGTCAAACTGGCCCCGTGCTAAGTATCCGAAGAACTTGTGTTACAGGTACCAGACAACGGAAATATATTTAATACTTTTACACTATAAACATATTTAAGATTTTTATTATATTAATACACAAATTTAATACACATCCATGACTCAGGAACATTTAAAACTTTTTGTTCCCTCAGCGGGATTCGAACCCGCGACCTCCGGGTCAAGAGCCAAGCTCTGAACCACTAGACCACGGAGGCGTCGAGATTTTTTTTTTACGCTTGTGGCTTTTTTTTACGTGGGTTTGCCTCACATTGGAGCAGAAACGAAGCGTCGCGACGCAAAGTATTAACGCAGAACAAATTATATTTCGTATTAACTATAGTACCTACGTCCGAGATAAATTTAACTCCAACGTAAACAAAACCGTCTATGACACTACCATAGACTAGTCAGTGATGCCAATTGGCCAATATTAATACAATGACTATTGTTGGCTACACGAACCTATTAGACTACCTATATTCTAAAGTCGGCAGTCTCAAAATAGCGTATTTTTATTGTGAAAGTTTTTCATTTGATATTTAAATATGTTAATTATTCTTTAATTGTTATAAAATGTATTGGATAATGAAGTATGATCCCTTTTAATACCTGTGAAAGTGTTGATAAGTGTGCATAATAAGTAAATTAGTGAAAATTTCGTTGTTTTCGGTTTGTTTATCTTTAGGTTAAATTTATCAGGGACGAACTATAGAAACATAACGTGTCGAGATACGACGCTCTCCACCTACTATGTAGACAATCATAATTTGAACCTTATTAATATTTGGGAATAGAGATGAATGCTTTGGGAAAAACATGAAAAAACGCGACGCTCCGACTTTCTTCCAATGTGAGTTGAGCCTTAAAGACGTTGATTTTGTGACATAAATTGCATTTTGGAAAATTGGTACGTATGGATACCGTCTGTCCATGTAGGCTCTATTGATTCCAAAGACATAAAACGGAGAAAAATATTTTTTATACATTTTTAAACAGCTGTCTCTTTGTTGTTTTTAAATAATATTTCAATGAAACTATACATTTCAAGGGGCAGACTTTTTCACATAATGTGGCATATGTGAAAAAGTCTGCCTCCATGCGATGTTACATCGCATGTAGGGTTAGGTGTACGTTGTAGCAGTAGGTAGGAGCTGTTGTAGGTTGGAGCATGTTTTAGATATAGTGTAGAAACTGGGGTCGGGGTTATAGTTATGTAGTTATTTACTTATATTTAAGACCTTACAACAACAGCTAGTAAACCGATCCACGAGTGATAATCGGTGACCAACTTTTTAGGTGAAAAAAAGAATATACTTACCAAAATAGTGCAACGTACACGTTTTACAAAAGGTCAGTTAGAATTAATGTGCAGGAAAAATCAGGCCAATGATGGGTCCTACAAAAATTGGCCGTAAGCACCCTTTATTTCATAACACAAAGAGGCTTAGTTAAATATGGAAGAACGTAATCTTATTACTCCAAAGTATACAGTCGAGAGAACAGCATTCAAACTGTAGATGCGTAAATAATTATTGGTTGTTCGTATATAGGGCAACCCCTTATTAATATTGTACTAGTTTTTTAACATACTTATTTCAAATTAGCTTTTGTCTACTACCTTAGGTAGTTAGATGAAAAGTAGCCTAAGTGACTCCTTATAAGTTTAGCTATCTACCAATCGTCAAAATAGGTCCATCCGTTCCAGAAATTAGCCGGAACAAACAGACATGCTGACAGAGAGACATACAGACAGACCGACAGAGTTTTTTTTTAATTGCATTTCCGTCTTCGTTACCTTTTAAATATCATATGCAATTAGATAAACGTTGCTAATTGAAAGTAACAAAGTAACAAACAGACATTTGAATTTTATTTATTTGTATAGATAAATAGATAGATGAATTAGGTTAGATTCTTGATTTTTTTAAATATCTACGCTTCAAACCAAGTCAATTTAAACGCGTGATAAATGAGAGGAAAATATTTCCAAACTTTAGAAGGTTTTTCAAGTCGGTGTCAGCAAAGGCTTATTGTATTTACAACCTTACTTACAGATCAGCAACTTTAGGATGTTGTTCTTTACCTGATACCGACTCCAAAAAGAATGTTATTTATTTTGTAGCATTATAAAAAATAATATTTTATACTTTTTAGTTGTTGAAGTTTTTTAAACGTAGTTTTTTAGTGTCTCTAAAGGCAGTATGATAAATCAGTTCATCTGTTTGGTAGCTATGATGCTACAGACAGACTGACAGACACACACACTCCATTTTAATAACACCACCTCCTTTTGTGTCAACGTTCAATTATAAATGCAAACGTACTGAACACCTGTACATAAGACCTGGTACACCTCTGGCGATTGGTGAAAAAAGTGCATAAAATAATAGCAGCTATTCCGCGTCCTATAAAAAAATTGTCATGCAAATCGGATAATAAATCTCGGAGTAATCGGTGTACATACATAAAAAACAGGCTGAATTGCGAACCTTTTTTGGATGTCAGTTAAAAGATAGATCTTCTTATATCTCACTCTTCTCTTATACATGAGAATGAATTGCTGTCCTATAACCTCGCTAAAACTCGAGAACGGCTGAACCGAATCGGCTATTTTTAGTCTGGAAATCTTTGTGGAAGTCCAGGGAAGGCTTAAACAGTTCAACACAAACTGTTTCTATGCTCAACGAAGTGGGCACGGGACAGCTAGTCGCCATATAATTTAACAGCTTTCTGTTGTCACTTTGTATGGTAATAAACCCTTTGTAGATAGATAAAAAATAATAATAGCTCCCCTCACCGATTTCGATGTCGGTAGCCGATTTCATTGAAACCAGGCCAGCTACGCAGGAGTTATTTTATAGTACCCAAGTGTGTGCGCAATACACAGAAGCACTCTCTCTTCTTTTTACTCTCATAACCCAGTGGGACGGTAAACCGACACGACTGGTGAGAGAACAGGCGCAGGTCCGATTTTTTACATGCCTATCCGACGCATGGATCATCTTTCTTGTCAGACAATCAGTTAAGAGGCCTGAATTGTCCTAACCAAACTTGAAAACAACATTTTTGTTGTTCCAACCGAATCGAACCCACGACCTCCGGGTCGAGAGCGAAGCTTTGAACCACTAGACCACGGAGACGATTAATATCATCATAAAAATATGTAGATAGATAGATAGGTTATTAAAACGCACCAATTGCAGCTGTTGACCTAAAATAGCTTCTCTACAAAGAAACTTGCATAACCCAAAATGTAATTAGAAGATAATTGTAACGTGAAAGTAATCGTATTGCGATATTACCACATACAGTAGCCTTTGCAGTAACCTTTAATGTAAAATTGCTATTCTATGCTATTGAAATCGATATGATTGCTATGACGAAGGCACAAAGCAGCCGATAATTTTGTCTTCATTAGCCGTAATGAAATTGCGCAACGTGTATGATATCATACAATTACAGGGGCAAGACTTTAGGGTTACGTAGACCAACGCACACTTACCTTGTCCTACACTAATATCATGTTAAAGTTTCGCCTCCATCGTCTAGTGGTTTAGTGCTTCGCTCTCGACCCGGAGGTCGTGGGTTCGATTCACGCATTGGAACAACAAAAAATTTTATTTTCAAGTTTGGTTAGGGCAATGCAGGCTGATCACCTTATTATCTGACAAGAAAAATGATCCATGCGTCGGATGGGCATGTAAAAAGTCGGTCCTGCGCCTGTTCTCTCCCCAGTCGTGTCGGTTTACCGTCCCACTGGGTTATGAGAGTAAAAGGAAGAGAGAATGTCTTTGTGTATTGTGAACACACTTGGGGACTATAAAATAACTCCTGCGTAGCTGGCCTGATTTCAATAAAATCGGCTACCGACACCGAAATCGGTTAGGGGAGCTATTATTATATTATTATGTTAAAGTTGGTTAGTTTGTATGTAACCTACACATCTTAGATACGAAGGTTGTGAAAACAACAACAAATTAATTATTAAAAAAAAACAAATTTTAGGTAAACTAATAAAGTATATTACGAAGAAATTAAGCTCTACCAATTACTAATTTCAATCAGCTGAAGGTGAGATCAATTTAAAATTATAAAAAAAAATTGAATCCATATTTTGGATATGATCAAAAATTAAGGTTTTTGGAACTAGAATCGAATACTCATCACGCTCGTTCAATGAGTCCACTATGTAAGTTTACACCCTGTATAACATCAGCCTATAGGATTCCTCTATAAACGGGCTATCCGAAACTGAAATATTATATATAACCCAGTATATATTCCGACTCAAGCTTGGTATATTAATGATATTTTAATGTCTTCTGTAATGGGTGTTGACAAAAAGCCTGATGTAGTAAATCTATTACTCCTTTATTGAATAGTTGGGTAAGACTTTTTGCTGATCTTACTATGTGGTTATAAATGATTGAACCTGTGTTCGGGCGTAATTTTTTATAGGATATTGATTAAATGTATACTTTATGTCGAAATATTTGCCTTTATTATGTTACCATACTATAAACTAAATGTAATATTTTATATTTTAATCACATCTTCGTAACTCAACAAGAAAAAACAAAATCCATATTATAAGGTCACTTAGAGGTATGTCCGTCCGTGAAACCATAAATTTTGTCTTCTAAAAAGTAGTCTATTGCTTGGCCTTCCTTGTGGTCTCATGTTATAGTATACTAGCTGTTCCCGCGACTTCGTTCGCGTGGTTTTTGAGTAACTTAAGTCATATGCAGCGCACGCAATGAAATTCCCCAAATGTAATTAATTTTCCCCGTTTTTGCAACATTTCTCACTGACGCTTCGCTCCTATTGGTCGCAGTTATATAGCCTTAAGCCTTCCTCTATAAATGGACTATCCAATAAAAAAGGATTTTTCAAATCGGACCAGTAGTTCCTGAGATTAGCGCGTTTAAACAAACAAACAAGCAGACAAACAAACTCTTCCGCTTTATAATATTAGTATAGATTTAATTTCGTGAGAAAACTGTAGGTACTGGTTCTGGATAAATAAGCTCATGTACCTACCCGTTATCCTATTTTTTTTTCAAAAATTAGTCTTTTAATTCCTTGACTATAAGTTGTAAAATTGCGTTGGCGTGCTGCTTTACGCTATATTCTCTGCCTTGTACCATAAACACGATACTAAAGAAGACACGACAGATAATAGCAATTCTTGATCGTAACTGGTTCGGACTGGTGGCGATACTAAAATCTTACTTAACTCAACATATTATGAGCAAAATTTTACTATTGATAGGTGATTTGTGCAAATGCAACTTAAGACTTTGTAGGCTTAGAAATAAAGAGGATTGCATGCATTCATTTTTGCGATGCAGCGCGACCTCGCAAAAATGAATGCATGTCGATGAATACAAAACCATCCGCCATTTTGTCGAATTTTGTTTCTTGTGAAATCGGGAAACTACCCATTCGTCGGGATTACCAAAGGTTGAGGAACTGTTTAGGTATCTACCTATTTAAATTCCAGAAAAAAAAAAATTATGAAAAAACTTTTGAAGCCATGAATGGATTAAGGTGTTATGCAGCAAAATTGTGATTTCGTAAAAATTGAGTTCAATCTGTCACTTATCATTTTAGAATACATCGCAAAGTATTAAGTACATTAATCTAAAGATCCATTTCTTGAATCAATGTACGAGTAAATGACAGTTTAAACTAAATTTTCTGGGTTTTTTCTTTTTTGTGACACAGGTATCACATGGTTAATATTTAAATATACTATCTACAATAATAGTATTATATATTAATCGGAAAATAGTAGGTACAGTAATGCTTAAAATATTGAAGCTCTATAAAGCTCTAGGTAAGAATATTTTATTATACAACAATAATTGAAACCAGTGACCTAAAAACATGGTTCTCTGCTCCTCCTTTTATGTTAATATGCTCAAAATGTCATAATCGACCCAGTACATTATGAGGCTTTGATCGATGTCGCAATACCGCTCTATTAAATTTGTCTCACTACAAAATCGTTTGCGTAATCCTGATCATAGATTACACGACATGTCATAGGCACACGATAAACGACCTTATATCCGAGTGTATAAATATAAATTTGCATAGTGAATTGCTTAGAAATAATGGTTCCTAGTTCGATATCCAGTCTATGAAATTCAATTCAACAAGATAAAATAACTACGTATCATTTGATAAAATTCCTTTTTAACTGACAAGGATATATGTTCTGATAACATTTTAACTGCGTTTCCTTTGAGTTACGTAGTTGTTCTAAGTTGACACCTCAGACCAGACAAAACAGACAGTTTTACGAACAATGAGGCTGAGATCCAAGCTACAGTCGCATTGTTAATGTACGATTCCACACAAAATAGTGTTCAGCACATCTGTTAGCCAACATTTTTTTCACAACTCTAGCTGTGCGGAAGTTGCTAACACCGACTCCACCGGCGAGGCTGTGCGTAACTTTTGTTCACAAATTGTTAACTCATTGGAGTTCGCAACAGTTCAGCACAGTGGTGGATTTGAAGCAAGATTGTGTTGCGAACAAAATGTTCGTGTGCGTCGACGCGACTTCACTGGCGCGAACAAAGTATCCCTCATTCTATGAATGTTGGGGCACAATTGGCGTTAGCGAGTCCACCGGAACAAACATCTGTTACGCACAATGTTTGCAACAGTTCAGAACACCGGTGGAATCTCACCTTTACACTGACTCACACACTCACTCACGCACACACGTGTATAGAATCTACGCCTTGTCTTGTCGCGGTGTGTGGTTCTTTGTGTATGTAGAGCGTGCACTACATCTTTTTATAAATAAAAATGAATCGCTGTTCTCTCTCGCTAAAAATCGAGAACCACATAACTGATTCGGCTATTTTTAGTCTTGAATTATTCGTTGAAGTCCCGGGAAGGTTTAAACGGTTTATCATAATCTTTTGTATGCTCAACAAAGTGGGCACGGGTCAGTAGTCTTATGTATTAAAATGAATTGCTATTCGTTAGTCTCGCTAAAAGTCGAGAGCGGCTGAACCGATTCGGCTATTTTTAGTCTTAAAATGTTATTAGTTCCGAGAAGGTTTAAACGGTTCATTAGATATTTCTATGCTCAACAAAGTGGGCACGGGTCAGCTAGTAATATATTTTATACAAATATATTATATTTGCAGAGTTTATCAGTGTGAATAAGAGCACCTTAATAACAATTAGATAGCTAAATATTATCTACCTAATACCTAGATGTTAATACTTTAACACGTAAATATTACCAAAGGAAATACTAAGTAATTATTTCTAATTCTATTGCATCGTTGACTGATATTTTAAGATCCTACCTTCAGTCTCTAGTTGTCCCTTAAGGTTCAGGTTCAGCCTAATGTAAGCGTTCTTTTACACCGGTTTTCTATAACACCTGTATGCCCCACTTCTCTTGATCGGCCTAAATAATCAACAATGAATACATAGTTATTTAGTTAATAGATGCAGGCGTTACTTTGCGGAAATCCATAGCATAAAATTTAAATATATTATATCTAGCAATATCCCGCGAAACAATTATAACCACAACCTGCAAGCAGATGAGTGAGTGTACGCATAGGCATGCGTTTGATGCACCTCCCTCCTCCCACACTGCTTATGCGTACACTCGCAAGCAAAAAACATGAAAACACCACCACCACACAAGCAATAATGTTAACACGATCGTGCAAAGTCCCACCACCATGCAGGTTGCAAAACTCGACGCTCGTTTCGCTCCGACCCCGGAGCATCCTCAGGATGTTGGCAGATCGCAGATCGCAGAGTCAACCTGCATGGTGGTGGGACTTTGCACGCAGATGAGTGAGTGTACGCACAGGCATGCGTTTGATGCACCTCCCTCCTCCCACTGTTGTGGTTATAATTGTTTCGCGGGATATTGCTAGTTATAATATATTTAAATTTTACATAGTTATTTTCCATATCGGATACAAACCTTACTAAAACAATGTAAACTTATTTCATTGCCCAGGTATCACGCGGGAAATTACATGTCCATTTTGTTCATGAATTAATTATTGTAATGAAATGAATAATTTTTATGCACTTCCCATTTCATAAAGTTGCATTATCTCTAAACAATTTATTTTCATTCATTGTCAAATACGTGATGCGGTTTTAATTTAATGTAAATATCGGTTAGCGTTGTAATATAAACCCATCGATAAATTATAAAAAATATATCCTACTAGCTGACTCGTGCCCACTTCTTTGAGCATACAAACCGTTTAAACCTTCCTTGAAATTTGAAGTTGAAAAGACACTCATACTTGACATACAATTTGAATCAAAAGGTGAAGGAGGAATTTTAAGCAACGTGACTAATAGAATGTTGCTTTATTAATTTTCCAACAATTATTAAAATCAGTCCACAAAAATTATTGTTGACGGACAGCCTAATTTTACATTATATCCTTTTCCTTGAACGTTTTCCAATTATTACGACGCCATTTTGGAAATTCCTCGAGATTTCCAAATTCAAATTAAACACTTATTACAAATTCAAATTTTACACTCGAATTATGATTTTTAATTATAATCGTCGAAATGTTAACGCTAATTAGCGCCGGGACCGATTGGCATGAAATAATAAAACAGCCTATTTGCTCAAGAGACCAAAGTACAAAGGTGAAATTTGATACTGTTTTTTACGACGACGACAGAATTGTATGGACCAACAGGCCTTTATGGTCCGGTGTTTTAGAGCTTGAGTAGCGATTCGGGTTTTCTTCCCGCGTTAGAACAACTAAATATTTTGTTTTCAAGTTTGATTAGGAACTTACGCATCAGGCAGATCAAGTAATTGTCTGACAAGACAGTCATATAAGTCCCGCGCCTGTTCTCTAACCTTTCATGAGAGAGGTGACTCTTGCACAACTGGCCTGGTTTTAACGAAATAGGTACCTTATTGTGGACTAACAAAACACTCGCAAAAACAATTTCCTTTCTTTTTTTTAAAACCGAAGGCTGGTCTTTTGTCCCTGATGTGTTGGCCTTGGCCTTTTAGATCAACGGTGACTCCTTCCCTCTACATTACCTCGGTTCTATGTTACTCGTGAAACGAACAATATGATGGAGGTCAGCGGTGCGCATTTCCTCTGCTGTAACTCATCCATGCTGCCGAGGTACTTGTTCCTGCTCAGTTGGAGTGCTGGACAGTCAAGAAGAAGATGGAGGGCATCTTATATTTTTCTTCGCAGAATCTGTAAGTTATTAAATACTCAATCTATTAAGGTGTTAATGAAGCTTGCAGTCCCCAGTTAGGGATCTAAGGTGGTCTCTCTACCCTGCTTAGGAATCGGTTACAAATAGCAAACTATGAGCTCTGCACTACAGCGCGATCATTGTGCTAGTTATATCTTATAGTAAGAATGTTTCAACGCTGTTTAAATAATTAGGATGAGTAAAATTTTGACAAAGCCAACACTAGTTTTATTCAATCGTTTCCAGTGTTTTATTAACGTTCTCTTCTTATCATCAAATTTTCAGCATTTTAATTATAAACTTGTAAATTTCTTACTAACCGCAAATCCGTTCCTTATCCCCTTAATAACAACAAAGGGATTTTAAGAACAATGGTGATATTTGGAGAATTGCAGATGAATTAGCGCACTCACGGGCCGTGTCTTATGATTCTGTTTTTAATTAACGCTCTTGCTTTGGTATTCTGCTTTTTGCGATTGGTTAATAAGCTCGCCGTTGTAGGCATAAAACGCTTTCGAGAATTTTAGATAGTCTTCAAAAATTGAAGCAACGTGGTTCTAATATTTTTTAAATTAAATTTAAGATGCTTTGAACAACTCGATGATTCAATGAACTAATGTATGTCTCCTTCCCCGTGGACTATTAATCCATGCCAAATTTCAATATGTACAATCATTTGGAGTCTATTCATTGCAAACAACACCTTGACCTTTGCTTGTAACGTTACTGTAAATTGTATTTTTGATTAAAATTTGTAAAATACATTTAACTATATCAATATTTTGACTCATTTAGCATCATCATCATCATCAGCTACGACAACTACCGCAATGTAATTCTCTTCTTACCCCTGATTCAAGATGCCATCGCTATATATCGCTTACGAAGTTCGGAAATAAAATGTATGGAATTTGACATACGAATTCACTTATCATTTAGCGAAGCTTATGTCAAATCCCATACATTTTGTTTTCGATCTTTTTAAGCGATAAAAAGCGATGGTATCTTGAGTAGACCTCCGGTTGAGGGTGTGCTCGTCGCTATGATCACGAAAGTCACCGCCGTCACGTCATGGTCGGCTGCGATAGTTGTCAATAGCGTAAAAACTAATCTTGGGGACTACCAATTCGACCATGATCGCTATTACAATCGGAATCTTGGGAATATCCGCCCCCTGGTCTAGTGGTTCAGAGCTTCGCTCTCGACCCGGAGGTCGTGGGATCGATTCCCACGTTGGAACAACAAAAAATGTTGTTTTCAAGTTTGGTTAGGACAATGCAGGCTGATCACCTGATTGTCTGACAAGAAAGATGATCCATCGGAAGGGCATGTAAAAAGTCGGTCCTGCGCCTGATCTCTCGCCAGTCGTGTCGGTTCACCGTCCCACTGGATTATGAGAGTAAAAGGAAGAGAGAGTATCTTTGTGTATTGCGCACACACTGGGCACTGTAAAATAACTTCTGCGTAGCCGGCCTGGTTTCAATGAAATAGGCTATCGACACCGAAATCGGTGAGGGGAGCTATTCTAATTAATTGACAGCATATACCAATAAGATTCCCTTTAACCGTTGGCACGGAATTTCGTAGAAATACCGGTCAGACTAAAGAAAGATGAAAATAGAGAATGCAGACAAATAAAGTTTGAAAGGAGATCCAGTAGTGGTGATCCCAACTAAATGGACGGTACAGGGCCTTTAGCCAAGTTGGCATCGCTATTCGCTATTATCACTTACAAAGTTCGAATACAAAAATATATGGGATTTGACATCATATCAGTAACGCTAAGTGACATGAAAATCGATGAAACCATGAGACCAGGATAATTAGGTTGCGATCAGATCAGATCATTGAGGTTTAAGTTATAAAGCTTGATATGATATATCGATATGATAATAATATATTATCTGTGGTTCAGTGAAATACATGTTGGTACTGAATGGCAGGTTCTAATCCCACCGAAAAACAAGAAACAACGGTTTTGGACTATGGATGAATTATATAATGTCTTTAATATACTATATTTGTATAGTATATAATCAAATAATCCCTCATGACTTCGGATACTTTATAGAGGAAGGTAGACGTGGTGTGAAGATATAAAAATAATGCATTGAATATAATATACAGTGTTAGTGGTGAGACATGTGCAATACTTGAGGACGTGATATTTGGCTATTATATGAGATGAAAAAAAAATCAATTAATCACTGAGTAAATGTATCTTGAGCGACATGTTCACTGAGTGAACAAGCTCGTTAAATAAAGATTAAAAAAAATGTATCTTAAACTTGAATAAATCTTTACCCAACGCATGGACACCGCCGGGTAGGATCGCGCCCGTACTACCTACGTTAATGTCGCACGCCGCCGCCGGGGTGCCGCGCCAGCTGCATAGGTATGCCTACTTGCCTAGCCGCGTAATTTTCATATTATCCATGATTCAATTATTTAAAGGAAAATTTTGTAAGAATTAAATACCTAATTTTATTAATTATTTATAATGGGAATCGAGTACCGATTACTCTCCATAAGTATTTCACATGTCTCACCAGTCAGCCTGTATATAATTTATAGCAAACGAAATATATTTCGAATGACGAATACTTCATTAATTTCACCTGCTCATGATCTCGTTAAAATACTTTAATTACTTTTCCTTGTGCCCACACAAATGGATGATTCACTGGTTGGTTCTTAGTAATCTAGTTGTTGTACAAATCCAGGCAATAAATTTAAGTTTTAATTACGTATGTTGTAAGTTCTTGTGACAAATAAATTCGTCATGTGGGAAAGCACACCGGAGGTTACACGAGGTAAGAATGTGGCTTAGTCCTGTTGTTTTATGGGCTTAAGTTGTAATAAAGCAGTTTCCACGTAAAAAACTGCGTTAAACTGTTATGTACTGTATTATTTGCGTTCATGGCTTACTTTAAAGTCTAAATATCTATTAAAATAAGCTGTGTAAAATAGCATGTATTTTACAGAGCCAATTTTACCACGTAACACTCTTACGTAATTTTAAATACATACATAGACCGCCAAATCGAAAAAGTCAAAAAGTAGTCTTATTACAAAATATTACATTATAATAATTCTTATAATGAAATTTAACAGTTACCTGTTAATAAAAGAACTTACATAAGTCGTCCACATATACCATTTAACAAACACCATTGGCTTGTTGGATAGAAATGATTATTCTTTGAGCCAGGTTGATCCCGGCTGTACCGGAAGGTCGTTGTAGTAGGAATTATGGTCCCTTACGAGGTAGACCGGCTGATCGTCGAAGGTGTCCTATGTTAGACAGAACCTGGACTCATAACGGCTAATGGCAATCTGCAGGTGGTTTTAGTTGGTAAGTTCACATCGGGACGGGAGATGCACATACCCACATGATAGCTGGGGGAGACGTAATGCTTTTCCCCTCCGATATCAAAAATGGGTTAATCTCTGCACTAGGATTTTAGGTGGTTCTTAACTTACAACTCACCCTACTCATAATAATGTTCGATTGTTGTTGTATATCGCCTCCGTGGTCTAGTGGTTCAGAGCTTCGCTCTCGACCCGGAGGTCGTGGGTTTGATTCCCGCGTTGGAAAAACAAAATAAGTTGTTTTCATGTTTGGTTAGGACAATTCAGGCTGATCACCTGATTGTCTGACAAGAAAGATGATCCATGCGTCGGATGGGCATGTAAAAACTCGGTACTGCGCCTGATCTCTCGCTAGTCGTGTCGGTTTACCGTCCCACTGGGTTATGAGAGTAAAGGGAAGAGAGAGTGTTTCTGGGTATTGCGCACAGACTTGGGCACTATAACATAACTCCTGCGTAGCTGGCCTGGTTTCAATGAAATCGGCTACCGACATTGAAATCGGTGAGGGGAGCTATGAATATTATTATAATAATGTTCGACAGTTCTTATTCAGCTACTAACCATTTAAAACTTAATTAACATTTTTATTTCTACAATAAAAAACAAATAGACATTATAACAAGATGAGTCAGTATTAAGATCTTGTGTGGCTGTGGCGGATTTCGTTGAGATAGGTTTGACGTTACCCTGCTGTGCTTTTGATTTTTGGCGCATATTTAATGCGACTTTTACATGTCTGGCATATGTAAAACAACATACATTTTGATTTTATTTATTTTATTACTTTTAAAATAAATAATCCGGAGCTTTATTATGTCTTTTTGTACTTTTTATAAAATATGTTATAATAATAAAACATAAAGCATCACGACGTTTTTATGAAAATTTCGCGGACAGAGAAGTAATAATATTATAATAATATCTATGGACGCTTCACACCACGTTAATCTGGCCCCGTGATAAGTATCCGAAGAACTTGTGTTACAAGGTACCAGACAACGGAAAATATACATATTTAAGATTTTTATTATATTAAACACAAACACATCCACGACCCAGGAACATTGAAAACTTTTTGTTCCCTCGGCGGGATTCGAACAGGCGATCTCTCAAAGCGCTCAACCACTGCGCTACGGAGGTCGTCAAAGTATGATGATGTATGATTTAGTATGCTAGTATAATTACAGGAAATACATATTATTCAAATCTTATTTAACCATATAATATCCACATAGTATTATTTTCATTAGGTATAAAACCATAAAAATATGCAACTATAATATTACTTAATATTGGTAGATAACTTAGGTAGATACAGATATGAATAATAAGATTGTTAGTGTATCATAACTAGTGACTAATAATCCAAAACAGACCTGCACAAAGTGACTCAGAGGGTGGACAGGCGTACGAAATTCGGTTGAAAGTTGACCACGAGTCCCGATGTGCAGATATCGCCGTCACATTAAATATTTAAAATATGCTCTAGATTTTAATCTGACAGTGTAATAAAAACGGTGACAAATTAATTGAGATAAGGTTGCGTAATCGGCAAAATAGGATGTAGCCAAAATTCTTAAAGCGGTGACTGAGTAAAACCCACAAAATGTTGTAAGTATCGGAGTTACGCAAAATATTGTGTTAGATAATAATACAGATTTTGGTCATTAAAAAAATCTCTTGTCTTGACGGAACACTAAAATTTCATAAAATTATACTGTGGTCGAAATTTCGATCATTATTTTAAATGTCCTTAAGGGTTCTCTTGCCTTTTATATATACAATAAAAATATTTATACTTTCTTTAAGGAACCTTAAAGAAATATTGACGACTGATTGATGAGAATAATTTGAAAAAATAACCATGCATTTGGATGTATGCTTTGCGTTTGGACGCATGGTATTATGAGAGAGGAATTGATGTTCTTATTTTTATTAATTTTATTCATTTTCAAACTCTAATTAAGAAGAAGGAGTTAATTTGCATTAACACTCCTTGTTTATATTGAAACTAAAAATTTTATGCCGGTCTGGGAAACTTTTATTTTATCTACGTAAAGTAAAATAAATGATATCTACCAACGTGTACACGCTTTTTTTTCTTACTCTTCAACTCAACGCGCTTGTACCATTTTCACAATTTAAACGGGTACAATAACATACACCTAATTTTAAATTTAATAGGTGACCCTAATGTAATAAAGTGATATTGCTATCAATACGCGTGAACCTACCTGGCCAGATACTACTGTTAACTATTCTGAGTTCCCATACATATATGTGGGGCACTACTAACTGGGTGTTTAACTATAACGAAGTGTAGATAATGAACTAGCGGTGACTTGTCGATAATAAGATGCGAGGCGTTGATGCTTAGTACAAAATAGATAAATTTATGGTTAAGTACAAAATAAATAAAATACTTAAATATGCTGAGTAATGCTGTATATTACTCTAATGTGTAAAAATAGGTAAAGATACAAGATAATCAGACGATTAATTTAGAATGGAAATGATCTATGTCATTGCATGCATACATCATCATTTTCGTTTTCCTATTTAAAAATCTATTTGTAGTAGAATCACCAAATGGTCAAAAATGGTAAAATAATTAATTTTATTAATGTATTAGTCGTTAAAAATTAACCTACTATTAGTGTACCAATACTATTTAAGTTTTTGTCTAAAACTTTTTTTTAGCTAGCACAGCCACGCAGTTGAACTTACAGCCAAGAAAAAGTTACACTAATTACTTTAAATTACCACGTATCTGGTTTGTCGCTGAAGGGTATTTTATTAGTATTAGTAAAGTTACGTAATTTTATTTTATAATATAAATTTAATATACTTAAAAAATTATACAGGTATAATATCGATTACTATGCTTACCTAAATAAAAAAATAGATTAAAAAGTTGCATCTATTGTTCAACATCGCTGTAATACACTGACCTATCTCATTAACGCTGACTCACTGGTCAGATCGTTTAAGTCACAAAGAATCGCCTGATATTGATTTGGGAAATAGGTTTTTGAGTTTAAAATAGATTTTATCTATGCCCTGTCGTTTCATGTGGCTTCTGCGTAATAAATTTATTTATTACTTGCGAGTTGCGGCTCGTATCGTAGCTCGTAGTAATCACACAGAACACTGAACTTTTTCAAGATTAAAACTAACCCAGTTTCCCGTACTCTATTCAAATGAGTGATCAACTAATATCTCATTCAAATCAACAGAACATATTCGGCTATTTTTGGTCTTGAAATATTCGTGGAAGTCCCGGGAAAGTTTACACGGTTTCCATGCTCAACGAAGTGGGCACGGGTCAGCTAGTAATAGGATAGATACGTCTGTCTAATCTGGTAGGATCAGTCTTGTCTAGAGAATAGATTCCTACCCTATATCCTACCAGATATACCTAGTTTTTTATTAGTTAAATTTTCTTCGTGTTAAGCCGCTTTGATATTAAGTCAGTATTGATGACAATACCATATGACTCCCTGAATAAGAAAACAAAAAATACATTTTGAAATGGTATTGTATCATCAATACTGATTTAATATCAAAGTGGCTTAACACGAAGGAAATTCAACCACAATTTTAAGATACATTTTCCATTGCAAATATTCTAGATCACCGTTATGCTAAAATCTATACCGAACGTAATACCGACCGGTCTGGCAGCTGTAG
Organism: Celastrina argiolus; assembly: GCA_905187575.2. Classification (NCBI taxonomy): domain Eukaryota; kingdom Metazoa; phylum Arthropoda; class Insecta; order Lepidoptera; family Lycaenidae; genus Celastrina; species Celastrina argiolus. The sequence goes on from LR994589.1 coordinate 13,969,068, forward strand.
CGGACGTTGTAACTGGACCACCTGAGACAGTTGACTAAAGCACGCAAATGTGGGTCACATTATAATTTTACGAAGGAAAATGTACCAGGAAACATTGGTTTAAGATAATTTGGATAAGAGAAGGCGATTTTTATTATATTAAACACAAACACATCCACGACCCAGGAACATTGAAAACTTTTTGTTCCCTCGGCGGGATTCAGAACAGAACTTACAGCCAAGAAAAAGTTACACTAATTACTTTAAATTACCACGTATCTGGTTTGTCGCTGAAGGGTATTTTATTAGTATTAGTAAAGTTACGTAATTTTATTTTATAATATAAATTTAATATACTTAAAAAATTATACAGGTATAATATCGATTACTATGCTTACCTAAATAAAAAAATAGATTAAAAAGTTGCATCTATTGTTCAACATCGCTGTAATACACTGACCTATCTCATTAACGCTGACTCACTGGTCAGATCGTTTAAGTCACAAAGAATCGCCTGATATTGATTTGGGAAATAGGTTTTTGAGTTTAAAATAGATTTTATCTATGCCCTGTCGTTTCATGTGGCTTCTGCGTAATAAATTTATTTATTACTTGCGAGTTGCGGCTCGTATCGTAGCTCGTAGTAATCACACAGAACACTGAACTTTTTCAAGATTAAAACTAACCCAGTTTCCCGTACTCTATTCAAATGAGTGATCAACTAATATCTCATTCAAATCAACAGAACATATTCGGCTATTTTTGGTCTTGAAATATTCGTGGAAGTCCCGGGAAGGTTTACACGGTTTCCATGCTCAACGAAGTGGGCACGGGTCAGCTAGTATTAGGACAGATACGTCTGTCTAATCTGGTAGGATCAGTCTAGCCTAGAGGCTAGATTCCTATCCTATATCCTACCAGATATACCTACCTAGTTTTTTATTAGTTAAATTTTCTTCGTGTTAAGCCGCTTTGATATTAAGTCAGTATTGATGACAATACCATATGACTCCCTGAATAAGAAAACAAAAAATACATTTTCAAATGGTATTGTATTATCAATACTGACTTAATATCAAAGTGGCTTAACACGAAGGAAATTCAACCACAATTTTAAGATACATTTTCCATTGCAAATATTCTAGATCACCGTTATGCTAAAATCTATACCGAACGTAATACCGACCGGTCTGGCAGCTGTAGCGGACGTTGTAACTGGACCACCTGAGACAGTTGACTAAAGCACGCAAATGTGGGTCACATTATAATTTTACGAAGGAAAATGTACCAGAAAACATTGGTTTAAGATAATTTGGATAAGAGAAGGCGAAATGTAAATCTAAAACTGATATACTGTTCGCAGTATTTAATATTACAGTCCACGGAAGGCTCAAATCAGTACTGTCAAATAAATCTACACTAATATAATAAAGAGGAAAGATTTGTATTTTTGTATGTAACGTATAAACTCAAAAAGTACTGGACCGATTTTAATAATTCTTTTTTTATTAGAAAGCTACATTATCACTGAGTAACATAGGCTATATTTAGTACTAAATTAATATAGAAATCTTTAGAAATTCATATTAATATCAACCGAAGGTGTAAAAAAATTAGCTATAAAATGTTTGCAGTTCGTTAGTCTCGCTAAAACTCGAGATCGGCTGAACTGATTCGGCTATTTTTTGTCTTGAAATATTCGTGGAATTCCCGGGAAGGCTTAGACGGTTTCCATGCTCAACGAAGTGGCCACGGGTAAGCTAGTGAGTGATATTTAAGTATGTGAAGGAAATGGATACAGGTTCTAAAAAGAAAAGTCACTATATGGGATATGATTATACTACCTTTTCTCTTTCTAGAAACGTATTTTTTTTACAAATAAAAGGAAAAAAGAAATGGTAAAAAGTAAACAATATATAAAAAAAAAAACAAAATCAGAAAAGGTAGTATAATTGTATCTCAAAGTTATAGTTCTTTTACATATTGTATAAATCGCTTGTAAAGAGTTTAATAAAGAAGTAGCATCGCTGAAAGAATTATTTTTGTTTACGCATAGCTAAGCAGAGATGGCGCCAACTAATCGGTCCAGTCTCTATTTTTCTGATTGCAGCGTAAATTATAATGGCTTCAAACTTGTTAAATGGGAGTTCACGTGTAGAATCAACAAAAAAAAGGCCAAATTGAGAAACTCCTCCTTTTTAGAAGTTGGTTAGGTAGGTTCCAGCTATGACGTCCACTACCGGGCACAAGGCTCCCCCAAAATGTTCCAGGGTTTATAGTGAGTTGGTTTAAAGTTAGTTGCTTACATATTATAAAAAGGACTGTTTCAGATATTTTTTCCTTTATTTCAAATTATAAATAGTAGTTTTATCACTTATAATATAAGTGTATGTAATTTTTGGCACTGAAAATAGAACTCTAGACTAATACAATAGAGCTGAAAATCCTTTCGGAGGAACCGGAGGTAGTAATAGGTCTACCAAACGCTAAAATTGATACTAAAATTTAATTTATTTGTAAAAAAAAAAACACTTCAGCGATTAAACTTTCATAATCAAATGGAATAATTTGAGTGAATGTAATAAATTTTCCTAATTACTTTAATTGGGTTTCTGCTTTCTATCAAACAGAATTTATCTGGAAGGGCGAAGTTTTATTAAATTCCTCACGCCCAGGGCGAACCGTGATTTCTGTATGCATATCTTAAGACGTAAAGATTGATTCAATAATGTTAATATGATTAAGGGCCGATTTTTCAATCGTCACTAACTTTTATCTAAGAAATAAATACGTGACTTTGGCATATAATAAATACGTGACATTTTACTGTCAAATTTCTTATTTATTTGAGCAATGATATAAAATGGCATTTGGTATTTACGGCAAAAACTTTATTTAAAAAATATGATAAATGTTTTTGCTATAAATACCAAATGCTACGAGTATCACTCTATCACTCTACTTTTTTTGGGATGAAAAGTATGCCTATGAGTTACAAGATGTCGGCTTTCTGCATTATAAAAAAAAGCGTGAAGAAGCATGTTATATTTTAGTAAATAGTGAGTGCGTTTAATACTAAAATGTGGTGTGAAACTGTTAAATTGATATCCGTTGTCTGGTGAATTGTGTATTTCTAAAAGTACATAAAATTACTCGGAGAACATAATATTATCTCGAGATAAGATTGAAGTGGTATGCTAGTATCCGCAGATATTATTGTTACATAATGCTATGCCATTATTAATTAGGCTTAAAACAAGGTAATGTCAAATATGACATTTGACTTTGATGCTTAAGATAGTCCATATTATTTAGTCCTCCAAGGGAGGTTATACGGGAAAATATATTACTAGCTAATAAATATTATAATACATCAACCAAAGTGTATTATTGCATGTTCGAATGGATCCTAACCATATTATGCTGTAGCATCTCAACAATTATTATGATTAATGAAATATTAAAATTTGATATTATATTTTGTTGCTTAATCATCAAAGACAGACGAAAGAAAAATAAAAGAAAACGTCTGGGAATCTTAATTAATATTTTCTCTTTACTTAGCAAATTATTAACAACCTCCGCTATTTAACCTTTTGATGTTCAATCATTCGAATTAACCGTTGATTGGGAAAGTTATTGATGTAAATAAAATAAATTATTTAGACTCTAATTAGACATCTTGATTTTCTAATAGTGACTAGACCTATGCTGGACAAGAATCAAGCAAAATTTTAATATTAAGTCGTTTATGAATAAAATTATAATGAAAAACTCTTTATTAAAATTATCACTTATTTCAATCCTTATGTTCAATCCGTATGTTGTATATTATTAAGTAAGCTTACCAAATTAGCCCAAACAGACATTTTATTGAAAAAAACGCATGTGTAGTAACACGGCTAGTGCTGTTTTTAGAGTGAGAAAGAAGGAGCCTGCCTTCCGTTTCCGTATGCAAGAGAGAAAGTGATGGCATCAACTAACGCCGTAACGCGTTATGTAACAAAGTTTACCCTCACAAAATATGTTATCACTTAAGAATACTGTATAATTATTATTGTACCAGCGAAGTCAAAATTATATCATTAGTATAGTCACAAACAAAAGATAAACCCACATCTTAGACCACAAAACAAATGGGGTAAACACACGGCAAACCCCCGATCGGGTAATTCACCGGACAAAAACTTAATTAACTGAAATATATTATGGTGTCCCCCCACTCACGGGAGACGCGGTGATACCGCCGTGTAATGACTGCCAAATGAGAATGTTGTGAGATGTGATAGCATTTATAGAAGCACTGGAAGGGCCAAACTAAAAGTGTATGTAACCATTATGGCAATATAACGAGTTATTACAGTTTAGGCTGATACGGTATAACATGGCGAGTAACACCCGGTTGCACATGTTTCGATAAAAATGCAAAAAAATATTCTTTGGTTTGAAAGTAGAAAATGTGTTTTGTTTTCTAATTTATTATATTTTTAATAGGAAAATAAACAAGCATTAATTATATATTATAATACCTACTTGCATAATGTTATAAGTTTTCTCATGTATCTGAGCAAAATTTAAACGTATTATAATAACACAATTATCGTATAGTTTCTACTACCACCTTCGTGAATCTCAGTATTCTGATATAATATAACAATATGTTACATGATTTATATCCTGCAGGATTATTACGTATATTTTGCAAAAGCAAAGCAATCGCAAAATTGCGCAATTTCTGCTCTCGTACTTCATTGACGGTAATTGGGCGTTGGGCGGCCAAAAACCAAATTAAACATGAAAGCTAAAGAGAAGAACTTAAAATTTTAAAATTCAGAAAAAATAATCTGGCGTCAATGTTTGTTTGATGTAACATTTAATTAAAAGTTCCTATGATTGCCACTAATTTGTTTTTGGCGCTAGTGTCGTAGCAAAATTGAAGCAAATGCATTTAAACACAACAGCGATCGATTAGCACTATTTTTTGACGTTCAGCAATCGATTGCGGGTCTATCACGCGATTTTTGTCGCTATTTTTAACCCCCGACGCAAAAACGACGGGGTGTTATATGTTTGACGTGTCTGTGTAAATGTGTGGCTTCGTAGCTCCCAAACGGATGATCCGATTTTAATGCGGTTTTTTTCGTTTGAAAGGTATATCAGTCGAGAGTGTTCTTAGCTATAATAATAATAATAATAATATCTATGGACGCTTCACACCACGTCAATCTGGCCCTGTGCTAAGTATCCGAAGAACTTGTGTTACAGGTACCAGACAACGGAAATATATTTAATACTTTTATACTATACACATATTTAAGATTTTTATTATATTATACACAAATTTAATACACATCCATGACCCAGGAACATTGAAAACTTTTTGTTCCCTCGGCGGGATTCGAACCCGCAACCTTTCGTTCGAGCGCCAACGCGCTCAACCAACTGCGCTACGGAGGTCGTCACTGCGCTATGTTTGGTGGAAATCGTTTCAGGTCTTCAAGGTCATCAGGTCGTTGGTTACGTGTGATAGGAATGTTACACGCTAAGTCGGGGTTTTTTTTTATTTCGTTTATTACGTAATCAGCCGGCCGAAACTCCCACTGCACCTAGGAACATCCAGTACTCCTCACTCCTTGTTCCCACATCCCTGGAGCTCCTTAATTCACCCGCGTCACGTCTCAGTGGCAGGCAGTAGGCACTCTGATGTTATTATTAACGTGTTTCCCTAAATTAACGATTTTTATACGATCATAATAATTGAAGACATCAATCAATGAAGATAAAATGTCGCCAAAAATTTTTACATAGAAATTTGTGTGTTTAATACTTAATATTAATGTACTTAATACTTTGCGACGTATTCTAAAATGTTTAAGTGACAGTTTGAACTCAATTTTCTCGAAATCAGAATTTTGCTACATGGAGTTGAGATGGAGGTGTTCTCAGTCATGTCTTCAATTATCTCAGTGCCTCGGTTTTAAGGCAATTGTTTGAATCCCGTGGTTGCAAACAGCTATCAATGTTCCTTGATCATGGTATGTAGCTATAGCCCACGGCAAATTTTTATTAACCACCATTGTATATCTGGCCGACTTTAATGTATGACGTATGTGTTGTACTCAATGTTCTATTTATATTACCGATTATTGACTTACAACTATGCAGATAGCCTTACTAGTAAAAATATTTACAAACTGTAAAATCTGTGCAATGTTTTCTCAATATACATTGCAAAAGTCACTTGACAGATCACGGATGCAGCCTCGTGACGGGCAGATGGACCGGAGTCTTAGTAATAGGGTCTCTTTCACCCTTTGGGTAGGGAAAAAAGGTCTAGTCATATAAGTATTTCAAGATGTAGGTAAGGTTATTCCTCCTTGCGATGTCTTCCAGATAACGACCCTTTACGTGTCCAATATCAGGTGGATTTAGTACCTCACTCTTTTCAAAGCCTCAAACAGATATTATAGAAAAAATGGATCCTTATTACTCTGTATTTGACTAATAAATAACTGTAGGCCAAGCTGGAACTCCGTAAAAACGTTAACATTATCGAATGGCAATTGTATTGGATCTGTCATGATTTTTATATTATCATTCGGTAACGTTACTTTTACGGAGCTTTCATATGACCCAGCTTGACCTAGTGAGCCATTTAAGCGTAGAGTCGAATCGTCAAGATTTTCACCTATAGTATAATATTCTTTATTGTTACAGCATTAAGCTTCAAATTTATAGTATGGAAATATGCTAGCAAGCGTCGACGCATCTTCGTTTGTCACAAGCATCTACGTTTGTAACCGTATTTAGATAATGGCTTAATAATATAACAATAGATTTTAAGCTTTGACTACTCGAATTTAAGCATTAACAAAGCCATTGTTCGAATCTCGCTTTAAAACTTTCTCCAAAAAAAGACGGTTAAACAGAAACACATTCAAAGAAATTCTTTTCACGAAACCGTGTATGGCCATATTTAATTCACCAAACGCAAAGTCAATGCAACTGAATGGATTTAAACTCTTTTTAAAATTTTCACGTAGCATTTCCGAATGCCACTTCTTATTCAGCTCGGAAATACATAACTCGGGAATTGTGGAAAATATTTCATTCATTTCGCCCCTTTCCATTTTTCACACACGTTTGTATGTTAATGGCGGACTCCATTGCACTTAACTGTATGTGTATACCAGTTACTCGCATGCTAGTTGCTACTACCATAAAACCATTTTGAAATGAATGTTTTTCGAAAAGTATTCGAGATAGCCAGACTAATCCTTATTTACATAAACCTTTATTTCTAATACGAATGTAATATTAAATTCTGTTTAAAAATTTATTTAATTATTACAATTTCCATTTTTCATTTTACACTACTTTTCTTATTACATACAAACTGTGTTATAAGGAAAGTAGTGTATACAAGTTGCTAGCTGATAAATTAAACGAGTTATGAAAGAAATATTCACGGATTTATTGTAAGCTTGAGGATTTACAAAACTGTACGTGACATGGCTACGCGTATAGATAATAGAAAAAACAAAAAGCACAGACCCAGCATAGTAATAGACAAGTCATCTATGCTACACATTAAAAGGCGCCAAATTTAAAATATGTAACACTCCCTCTAAATTTTAGCCTTGTTCTACTAATGTAACATAAATTATACATTTTAAGTGCATATTACTGTATTATCACAATGTGTTACATTAACACAGTGCACATTGACAAAAAAATCTTTAAAAGAAAAACAATATTTCAAAATTTTGAAATTAAATCAAGAATATGAACTAGAATACACAAGAACAATTCTTAAGTTTTATATTCTTTTGGATTTTCAATTAAACCTAACTTATTTCTAAAGAACTCAAATTTAACTTTAGGCAAAGGTTTTGTAAAAATGTCAGCTAATTGACTATCTGTACTAATATATTTGAGATCAATTATCCTATGTGCATAATTTTCTTTTACAAAATTATATTTGATATCAATATGTTTACATCTCTTGTGATATTCAGAATTTTTAATTAAACATATAGCACTCTGATTATCAATGTTAAGTGTTATACAATCTTGTTTATATTCACCTATATCTAACAATAATTGTCTAACCCAGAGAGCTTCTTTGGTGGCACAGCATGACGCCATGAACTCAGCCTCGGTGGTAGATAATGCAACGGTTGTTTGTCGTTGGCTGTTCCATGACACGGCTGCTGCATTTTTCATGAAGACATATCCGGTGGTTGACCGCCTTGTCACAGGATCACTGGCATAATCAGCATCAGAATAAGATTCCAGAATGTTACTTTCATTTGACTTAAAACAGAGTCCAAAACATAGTGTACCTTTTAAATATTTCAAAATTCTCTTGACAGCATTCCAGTGACTTTGATCATGGCTGTTGAGAAAGCGGCTAACAGTGCTCACTGAATACATAATGTCGGGTCTAGTGACTATAGCAGCAAACATAAGCGATCCCACTGCTTCTCTGTAAGGGAAATATTTTTCATTATCATACACTGTGCTTTTCTGTAATGTAACATGCGGATCAGCTGGTATACTATTAGGATTAGCATTATCCAAATCAAATTTTGATATCAATTCTTCAATATATTTTCTTTGGTGTATAAAAATGTAATCTTTACATTGTTCTATCTGTATGCCAATAAAATTTGAAGTTTTACAAATCTTGACATTAAATTCATTCTGAAGATCATTCAGGACTTCAGTTATTATATTTGGACTTGTAGAAAGTAAAAGTCCATCATCCACATAAAGCAGAAGATATACTTCAGCTTCTCTATTAGAACTCACATACACACATTTATCAGCATGACTGTTCACAAAGCCATATTTGTTCAAAACTGAATTAAACTTAGCATTCCAGCAGCGTGGTGCTTGTTTTAATCCATATAGGGATTTAATGAGCTTACAAACCATGTTATTTTCAACATTTAGCCCTTCAGGAGGTTTCATATATATTGTCTCTTGTAATTCTCCATAAAGGAAAGCCGTTTTAATATCAAATTGCATTATAGACATGCGTTTCTCGGCTGCAATAGACAACAATAAGCGAATGGAGTCATACCTGACTGTCGGAGAGAATGTTTCAGTGTAATCTATGCCACTCTTCTGAGCAAAACCTTTGGCACACAGTCTGGATTTGTACCTAGAACCTGTTGATTCATTTTTCACACGAAACACCCACTTACAGCCTATTGGCCTCACATTGTCTGGTTTCTTCACTAGCTCCCAAGTACCATTGTCCTCGTGTGCCTTCAATTCTTCCTTAATTGACTTTATCCACATTTTAGAGTCTTCAGAGGAAAGTGCATCTTCATATGACTGTGGTACATTGGCCATACATATAAAGGACTTAGGTTCTATGGTTGGGTTTGGTCTGTTACGAGGACGGAGAGTGATGTTTGAAGTTTGGGGCAATTCAATTGACTGCTCTGGCACATATTCCTCATCATCGTCATCACTTATTTCCACTGCAGTGTGAGTAGACAGGTCTGTACTACAGTCACTGCTTTCAGACAGGCTATTTCCGCTCACATGTTGTTGTCTTTCACTGTCGGATAAGGGAACTGATATTGTATTTGTTTTGATAGAATTTTCTAGAAACACTACATCTCTGCTTTTAGTTACTGTCTTTGTTTTAGGATCAAGTAGTCTGTACGCTTTACTATCTTCACAGTATCCAACAAAAATCATTTTACATGACTTGGAGTCCCATTTCTTTAATTTTTCTTTGGGTATATGCATCATAGCTTCGCATCCGAATATTTTCATGTGACTCAAGTCAGGTTTACAGCCACTCCATACTTCCTCTGGTGTCTTATAGTTCAGTGCTCGTGTCGGTGAACGGTTGGTGATGTATGCAGCAGTTCTAATTGCCTCAGCCCATAGAAGTTTCTGTAAATTTGCATTTATTAACATACATCTGGCTTTTTCAAGCAAGGTCCGGTTCATACGCTCAGAGAGACCATTTTGCTGTGGAGTATATGGTGTAGATGTTTGGTGTTTAATTCCATGTAACTTTAAATAGTTAGTAAAGTTCTTATTTATGTACTCAGTACCATTATCAGTTCGAAGTGTCTTGATTTTAGTATCAAGTTTATTTTCAACATAGGATTTATATTCTTTAAATTTATCAAAACATTCTGATTTTGATTTAATAGTAAAAACACTCACATTTCTAGAGAAGTCATCAATAAAAGTGAGAAAATACCTGGCATTTCCAAGGGAATTCACCTCCATAGGTCCACATACATCTGAGTGAATGATTTCTAGCAGTTGGTTTGCTCTGGAACCTTCACTTGGAAATGGTGACCTTGCCTGTTTTCCTTTGATGCATGGTATGCAGGTCAGTTCGATATCCTGAGATATTTCTACTCCCTCAGTGTGGTCTTTCAGCTTCTTCATGTCATTGTAGTTCAGATGAGCTAGTCGCTGATGCCATAGATAAAAATCATTATTAGTGGCTGACAGAAAAGCTTGAACGGAGACAACATTCAGCTTGTACATATTATTAACAAGTGTTGCCATTGCTACTTCAACATTATCTTTGTTATACAGATAACAACCTCTGCTGTCAAATTTGATATTGCAATTATTATTGACTATGTTACTGACTGAGAGAAGATTAGTGGATAACTCTGGTACATAAAGGACATCAGTTACCTGAATTCTGTTTGTAGATCCATTTTTACTTTTGACATGAATGTTAACCTTACCACAGGACTCAACTCGCAGCTCTTTATTGTTGGCTACTCTGATGGTTTTAATTGGTGGTGGAATTTCATCATAAATCCAAGCTTTATTCATTGTCATATGCATTGCCGCACCCGAATCCACATACCACCCAGAATCATGGCTCTTTGTGGCTGAAAAAACGGCTACAAAAGAGTTATCACTTTGTTTCTTATTATTCTTCACTTTACAGTCTCTTCCAAAATGCCCATATTTGTTACACGAATAACATCTTGGCCCTTTTGTTTGTTTATTCTGTTTCAAAGGTTGCTTATAATATTTGCTCTTGTTAACAAAAAATACACTTGGATTATTATTTTTGACTTCCTGTAACAGTTTACTTTTGATTGAATCTGCTGTTATAGCGACACCGGAGCTTTCTATTGCCATTATCATGGGCTTGTATTCATCTGGGAGTCCAGCAAGTAACAACGTGCCAAGCCACTCGTCGTCGACCTTGAACCCGATGTTCCGAAGCTTGTGCGCTGTAGTCATAATTTTGTTTACGTATTCTTCGATACTTTGACAATTTTCAAGCGTTGTCGTTATGAGATCTCGTAGTAATCCAACTCGACGTGTTAAGCCCGAGTCATCAAAGGCTTTACAGAGCTTTTCCCATACTTCCTTGGCACTACTAGCTTCCTGAACGTGGAAGTAGTTGATGGGATTCACTAGAAGTATTATTTTTGACTTTGCTTTAACGTCTTTCTTTGGATCGACCTCACCTGTGCCTGATACGCATTCCCATAGATCCTCATGCTCTAAATACGTCTTGACTGCAAAGGAGAAAGCCCACTCTCCATAGTGTCTCAGGCCCAATGTGGACATCAAAAAATCGCATTAAAAATGAGTGTTCTAAAATGTTAATAGTATTAGATATCTGAGAAAAAAACTTAAAATGCCGCCAATAATGTAGAAATATATTTTTTTTTTACTTTTTGTCTATTTTATTTTCAAGGCCTTTTCCGACTTTTCAATAATTTATAATAGTAAGATACTCGTAAAATAAGATAGCCCTTGTTGTAGTGCAAGACTTTCAGTTATTGTGGCAAACAAGATTATCGCCTGACACCTAAAACATATTAACATTAATGATAAATATTTTCAACCGTAAAAGATTTAACGATTAAACCATAATGAAAGAAATAATAGAAACATTTTATTATAATATTATGATTACCTGCTGCCGTGCAACCCATTGCTGTATGACACTTAATTCTTCGGGCTCTAAAATATGGTTCTCGGTAACATTATTACCACAACATATACAATGTTCTTCAGACATTTTGGTATGCACAATCAAATAGCGTAATACTTTAATCTAGGGCCAAGTAATCGTAGAAGGAGAGAACAAAACCAGTAAAACAATGCCAAAGTCGTACGTGAAAAGCCGAAACAAGTTCAGGGCGAGAAAGCCAGATTGCGGTGAAAAAATCGAAAACAAAACAAAACGCATCTTTGAGCAACAAGCGAACGGTCGAGATCATTCGTTTGAAAAATGACATTTCAGTCATCAGTGTTGCCGCTTGTCGCAAAAAAATGAAATCGATAAATCGATTACGTAAAAAATAATCGACATAATATGACTTTTTATTAATCTTTATCGTTTGTAGTAACAAACGTAAACATCGGTTTTAAGATAAATGTTTTCTTTTGATTAATTCTTTACCGAATTACCAACAGTTACCCGTTATTTGTATTTTACATGAGTTTATTTTATTGGTTTATAAATCGATATTCGGATTGATTGATTAGAGTTTTATCATCGGGTAACATTTCACCTCAACGTTCTACTTAGGTTCCAAATAATCCAATAAAATTCCTTTTTTTATTGGAACATTACTGATTATAGTGGCGGTTATTTGAATGTTATCAAAAATCATGTCTCTTTATGGTACATTTCTGGAGAAATTAAGTCTTCTTAAGACGGCTGTCCGCTCTGGGCCTGAAATGGGCTTTCTCCTTTCCAGCTTGCAAAATTATCTCTGCCGGACAATCTTTCTATCAGGGTCATATTGTTGTTTGATCCCATGATTTTCTTGAAAAAATCGATGTGCCGCCGGTATGCAAAATGAGGTTATATGCAATTTCAAAACTATTCACTGAATCTATTTATTCTTTCAATATTTCAAAACTATTCACTGAATCTATTTATTCTTTCAATATTTCGGCATACTGGGCCATAACCTGATAAATTAAACGAGTTATGAAAGAAATATTCACGGATTTATTGTAAGCTTGAGGATTTACAAAACTGTACGTGACATGGCTACGCGTATAGATAATAGAAAAAACAAAAAGCACAGACCCAGCATAGTAATAGACAAGTCATCTATGCTACACATTAAAAGGCGCCAAATTTAAAATATGTAACACTAGCACGTTTAAACGGATTCTTAATATTAAATTTATATTGGTACAGTAGATTAAATACCGTCCTCCTTCTCAAAGCCTTTTTTAAACCCCAACGCAAAAAAGACGGGGTTTTTTATGTTTGACGTGTCTGTGTAAATGTGTGTGTCTATCTGCGGCATCGTAGCTCTTAAACGGATGATCCGATTTTAATGGTTTTTTGTGTTTGAAATTTATATCAGTCGAAAGTGTTTTTAGGTTTGTTTGGTGAAATCGGTTCAGGTCTTCAAGGTCATCAGGTCGTTTGTTAGGTGTGATAGGAATGTTACACGCTAAGTCGGGGTTTTTTTTATATTTTAAATTTAGTTTTAGGCTAGTTTCTAACATATTTATTTATTGCATATTTATGACTTTATTTTAAGATTTCTGGTTTCAGATCTGTCTTTCGAAAATCCGTCGCAACTCTTTCCGATGACCAGAATTCATGAAAAGAGTAGCCTACTAGACCACGGAGGCGATTTGTTTTGTATAGTTTGAACTAATAACCTATGGCCTGAATAAACATTTCAGGCCATAGGTTATTAGTTCAAACTATACAAAACAAATCGCCTCCGTGGTCTAGTGGTTCAGAGCTTCGCTCTCGACCCGGGTCGTGGGTTCGATTCCCGCGTTGGAACAACAAAAAATTTTGTTTTCAAGTTTGGTTAGGACAATGAAGGCTTATCACCCGATTGTATGACAAGAAAGATGATCCATGCGTCGGATGGGCATGTAAAAAGTCGGTCGTGTGCCTGTTCTCTCGCCAGTCGTGTCGGTTTACTGTCCCACTGGGTAATGAGAGTAAAAGGAAAAGAGAGTTCTTATGTGTATTGCGCACACACTTGGGCACTATAAAATAAGTCCTGCTTAGCTGGCCTGGTTTCAATGAAATCGGCTAACGACACCGAAATCGGTGACGGGAGCTATTATTATTATACAAAACCAATAATTAAAATATTAGAGAATATAATTTATGATCTTTCATTTTCATCCCCGCAGAAACAGAATGGTAATCTATGTTTCAGGTATCGCTGTGTCTTAGGCATCGTAGCTTCCAAATGGATAAACAAATTTACTTTAGTTTTTTTTTGCTTGAAAGCTAACGTGATCATAGGTGCTTTTAGGTATGATTCAGCATCAGTTCGTTCACTGACTGACGATTCAGCGATGCCATTATTTTTTTAAGTACAACATTGTTTCTCTAACTTCCAAAATGTTGGCCTTAGACTATGCTAGCTACTAGCACGATTCAACTGGCACATGCACTGCACGCACTCTAATATCTCCGTAATATGAATATTTGTCTCAATGAAAATGGAATTACGTCAAAACACCCCACACCGCAGAATTTATGTTCTAGACGTTGGAATTTATAAATTTTTTACCCCTGATAAATTGTTATGGCTCGTATGAAAATAGTATTGTTTTACATATTTCAATATTATTTCATAATAACAATAAAGGTTTCTTAAGTATCTTAATTTATGTGGATGGTATTTAGATAAGTTTTTATAAACTCAAATATTGTATACTTGATAATTAAAATATTATGTTAAACAATGATGTAAGATTGATTGATAATGTTATGTATGCTCAAATATTATTTAATGTACAGGACATGGATCAGGCTCCATACATGTCTGGGCCACAAATTCAAGTACCTAGCTACCGACTAAAAAAGGAGTCCAAAAGCCCCTTGACCCAATATGATCATTGTTCTTTAAACACATAAAAAATGTCATACGCAGCCGAAACGTAACGCGACACCATTCGTTAGTGTATTTTTTTTTATCAACTAAAAGTCATTACGAACGTACAGTCGGAAACCTAATTGCCAAGTAGTAACATCTAAAAGTGATGCATTGGAATTATCGGCGACTACTTGATATAATATTATCGTATTAATCCTATACGGATTGGATACCAAAGTTGAAAATTATTATGGCACTAAGTTCGTTAAGGCATATCAATATTAATATCGACTTAGCATTTCCAACATGCTAACATCACCTTAATGAGAGCTGTTATTATTGCACTTACTGTAATTCAAAACTAGTTCCACTGAGCCACAGTGCAAACAAACACATAATCCGCCCGCTAAAATTTATAGTATTCCAATGCGGTACTATTAAATTATTTTATGCTACGACAATTTCGGACAATATACATAAAACAGCTCGATGGTGATACCAATCTATTTCACGCTCTACCCGCTCGACTTACGATTGCAATTCGCGTGTGCGTCATTTAGCATAATATGCTTAACGCGGTGTGTCGTTGGGAGATTATAAGGCATGGATGCCTCTTCCCCTCCATTAATAAATGAGTCTAATTAATCCGGAGTGGCGTCTGTCATGCTGAGGAATAGTCAGGACGCCCCCGGGCTACAAGTTAGCGACGCACAAATAATTGCTTTTGTTGATGACTGCGAGCTAGATAGAGCCTTTTTCGAAAACTGACTATATTTAAAAAGTCTATACATGCCTATTTTGGATTCATCTTATACATAAAAATGAATTGCTGTTCGTTAGTCTCGATAAAACTCGAGAACGGCTAAACCGATTCGGCTATTTTTGTCTTGAAATATTCGTGAAAGTCCAGGGAAGGTTTAAACGGTTTGTATGCTCAACGAAGTGAGCACGGGTCAGCTAGTATATGTATAGAATACATGTATGTATGTTCGATTATACTTGGTGTAAAAAGAGCAGTCACTATAACTTCAAGATACGCTTATACTATCTCGCCTCATTTTGGAAAAGTTTTTTTTTTTTAAAAACTAAAAAAAATTTTTTACTTTTTACCATTTCTTATTTTTATGTCGCAAAAATAGCAATAAAGCAAAAATATATATTTTTTAATTTCTTGTAAAAAAAATACATTTCTAGAATGAGACAAGGTAGTATAATCATATCCCAAAGTCATAGTGGCTGCTCATTTTACACCCGTTATTAAACACTAAGTGCAAACTTCACCAACACAATATATTAAAGTTAATCCTTCATTAAACATCATCGTTATCCCCCTCGTATTTTCTGTCAATGAATGAAAAGTTATACTCGTATACGGAACTAAGTCCCGATTCCATCAACGCTTGTTAGTGTTAACGGCTTGTTAAGAGGAAACACCACGGTTGAGAAAAATACAAAATAGGTATTTATAAAATCTATTGCTGTCTTGCAGTGCCTTAGCTAGCCAGCACTAGCGCGATAGAGATAACTGCAACTTGGACTGAAATTACCTATAAAAAGTACCAGAAATCGACGTTTCGGGGATTCCTGTTTCCTCCTTCAAAATTTAACCGATTTAAATATTTTTTTCTTTATTAGCTAATTAAAAAAAATGAGCTAGATTCCTTTTTTTTAAACATAGCGGAGAGTCTGGCCATTTTTTTTTAGATTTTTGAACGTCCATATCTCTTTAAACAATTAATTTATTTAAAAAAATAAAAAATAGGGACGTACAAACAATATCCATTAATATTCAGGAAAATAATTGTTATTCTAGCAGCATTATCCAGGGAGGAAACAGGAATCCCGTAGACCCCTATTTTTGTATGGAAAAAATTTCGTGGTGTTTCCTCTTAAAACACCTTCTCATTCATTGACAGAAATAACGAGAGGGATAACATGATAATTAACTTTAAAATGGATTTTGATCTATCATTTCATAATATGGTGGCAGTTTATGCTGTGGCACATAGTCCACTTTTTGGCACAACAAAATGTATGGTGCAAGTGGTATTACTTTTCGAACGAAGTCGCGGGCAACATCTAGCAATTAATAAACGTCGCTGCAATATCAACAAAGACATTTGACTTATTAAAAAAGTTTTAGGTGACAACAATGATGATTGATAGCGCGGGTATTTTCCATTTTTCTTTTGCGAAACTTCGAAAGTGTTTCGTTATATTTTGACTTGGGTTGTCTATCAAACCTTTTTATCTTGAATTCTTGGAATAATTTACGTAAAGAACTTAAATAGAGCGTTTAAATATCAGCCTAAGGGCGTGTTTCACCTAGCAATGTTAAAGTTAATCCTTCGTTAAATATCATGTTATCCCTCTCGTAATTCCTATCAATGAATGAGAAGGCATGGTAGTTTAACTAGTGATGAGTAAAATTGGTCTTGGTCTTGCAGTCTTGGTCTTGGTCTGGCTTTGCTCATCACTAATTTTAACAAGCCGTTAACACTAGATACTCGTAGCATGCGTTGGTGAAATCGGGACTAAGGGCGTATTACACCAAGCACTGGTTAAGTTAAACCTTTCGTTAATTATCATGTTGTTCCTCTCGTAATTCCTATCAATGAATGAGGAGGAATGGTAATTTAACAAGCCGTTAACACTAACATGCGTTGGTGAAATCGGGACTAAAGATATACAGGGTGTAAAAAGAGCAGTCACTATAACTTCGTGGGGTAAAAACCAGGCAAGAGTTATATCCATTGGTACTAGTCATTTGCTTTTAATCCACTGTTTTAAAAATTTAAAAATTTTCAATAGGCAATGTACAACGTGCATAACATAGCGATCAGCTGATTACGCGATCGCTGTGTTGTGCACGTTATTATCAATAGCACGCGTAAGACGTTCATTACGTACTAGGGCAAACATTATAAAATTTAAAAATTTAATGCAGAACGTTGTTCCAAACAGTTCAGCCTTGCGACTAAAATAATAAATAGCAAAAAAAAAATTTTTTTTCAAAAAAAAAATTGTGAAAAAAATTCATTTCTAGAATCAGTCAAGGTCCTATAATCATATCCCAAAGTTATAGTGACTGCTCTTTTTACACCCTGTATAATATATATAGCTAAAAAAACTAAAATAATAAATTCTAATAGGGTTCTGTAACCGAAGGGTAAAAACATTATTAGTAATAACTAATAAGGCTTCATTGTCTGTCTATCAGGCTGTATCTCAAGAACCATGATAGCTAGACACTTGAAATGTTCTCTCTTCTTTTTTGCTCCAAAACAACGAACGTGATTTCTTATTTTTGTACGGAACCCTTTATTCGCGATTACAACTCGTATTTGGTATTTTCAAATAATATGCTTAGACCGTGTTTCACCAAGCAATGTTAAAGTTAACGCCATGTTAAATATCATGTTATCCCTTTCGTATTTCCTGTCAATGAATGAGATGGGTATTTTAACATAGCGTTAACTTTAACATTGCTTGGTGAAACACAGCCTTATCATAGCAAGCAAATAATAACACCACATTTCGAAGTATCGTCTGATTTATTGAGCAAAAATCATTACGAATTCCTAATTTATAGCTTGAGGAGTACTACGAGGTATTTAAAATCACTTTATAGCTCAAAGCCTCGCGATAAAGACTATAAATCGTCCATACTCTGTGGGTATAAATTTGACTTTGACCCAATGTTTTGACGCTAAGGATTTGACCATGGGAACATTTCTTATAAACTACTTGTAATTACAGTAAGCTGATATTAGTTCGTCTATACCATGCATATTTATTGAGACTAATTTACAGTCTGTAAGAATATCACTTAAGAAAAATCAATAAGCGAGCAGCATTAATGACTAAATACTTAATTATTTCTGGAGTCTCGCGGACCTTAGATGACGATCGGGGCACAAACGTTGGAGACATTACACATCGTAGACAGGGCCTATCCTTACGCCATATATGTGCTCGTAAGTCAATACTTTGAACTATATCTGACTGAAGTCCTAAGGCGAAGCGTGCGAAGGCTAATGCTATTTATAGCAAGAATTTGTGTTCCTGTGAAAGGTTAGGAAACAAGGATACACTTGGTATTTTCCATAACCCTCTTTCCGTCGCTGTCGATAAATAAACTGGGTGTCGAAAATTAACAGATAGTTTAATTAATACAGGCTGATTCATGGTTCATATGAGCCGAATATGGTGTGAAGAGTATGACGTATAAAGTATTTTTTGTTTTGGCATCTCATATAAATTAATTATAACGCGACAAATCATGATTAAAAATCTCGATAAAAGTCACAAAACACATGAGTTTTAATCCTGGTCAGGTCTTAGGTCAACAACCATTGCGTTTGTGTATAGACTAAGAGCCAGCGAGCCCTAGCATAGTAAAATTCACTATTTGTGGTAATTTTAGAACTTTGTTTTTTTTAGTTATATTAATTAGAGGACTGTAGAATAGTGGTGTGTAGAGTAAAATTCTTTTACACCACATCAATCTGGCCACGTGGTAAGTATCAAAGACCTGGACTGTGTTGCGGATACCAGACAATGGAAATATTATAATATTATTTCGTGCATTTGTTATACATATTTGTGACCCAGGAATACAGAATACTTTTTTGTATTGATCCAAACTCAACCTACAGCTTGACTACAGCCGAACTGAACCAATAAAACAAAAAAAATTGGCGTGAAATATGTACATGTCGGAGCCGGATATGAATATGGACACAAAACGAGACGGAAGCGCGCCCCCAAGTGGCAAAATGGCGCAACTTGTCTATGGCGCGCTTTGACATGACTCGGGACTTTCTTGACGAGACTGAATTCATTCGTGATTTGGTCGCCAAGTTGAGATGTCTTGAAACATGTTATGTTTCGTTAGTGTCGATACTTGTAAAGTAAAGTAAAGTAAAGTGAATTTAAAGTAAAGTAAATTTATAAAGTGTAGTGAATAGTGAATGTATAAAGAAATTGTGATTACGAATAAACAAGTGATATTGTTACTCTGTTCTCTTTTCACGATTTACCCACGAAAGCCCACAGTATCCGAAGGAACGATACTAAATCATGAGAGCCCCTTTCGACATCAGAATCTGGGATCAAATCGTGCAAGAGAGAGAGGTTTTTCTTAAAAGTGCGGGTAGTAAAAAAAAAAGTGTAATCTTTTGTGTGGTCTGCAAAAAGTGATAATAGTAATCATTGCAAATCAATACAAACTCGATCCACATGAGTTGGGCAGTACGTACTAACCCGTGCTGCTTTGCAAGCTATGTACATGGCGTAATTGTGGTAAGACGGGACAGCGGTGAGCCGAGTGCTGCAAGGATACGTGTACCAATAATCCCGCCACGATGATTAAGAAGGAGTAGAAGTACTTACAGCGGTGACGTGATGATGACAGTGACGTGACGTCTACACGGTGGCGACACCAGCAGTGGTGCTTTAACGACAGGCTTTGATTATGGTTTTGGTAGAAGGTGGTAGCCAACTTTTTATTACTCAAATAATTTTTAAAGCCCAATACACTAGTTATTAATTTGTGTTTCAAGTGTCCATAAAGTATCTTGCTTATATTATCGCAAAATTTCATTTACAATAAATTATTGTACCTACACTAAAGTGTTCTTTTGTTTTGCTGTTTTGTTTTATGTGCAGATGGACAATACACTGGGATGATGTTCGACTGGATGATGCATAGCCTCGCCAAGGGGAGAAGGAGCTGTGCTGGGTGACCGACCATCGTGCTGACTGCTGGGTGACCGACCAGCGTGCTGGGTGTCCGACCAGCGCAGACAAGCATTGTGCCTCTTATGGACTTCTCTACTCGCTTCGCAATGATGTGAACTGGTTGTATCATGATCGTTACTTATTTCATTATAAAGTTCTAAATGGTTCTGGTTTTATAACCAAATTATTATTTAAAAAAAATAATCTAAGTGAATAAGCAATTATTAACGCAAAGTAAAAACAAGTACTTAGTACATAGGACATACGTCTTACAGATATTCATCATTATTACTGTTTCATTGACCGAAGTAGATCACGCTGTAATACAGCATTACTTGAAAGTTTGATCAGCAGAAGATCATTATCGACATTTCATTTCGTGAAATCGTACTGTTTGTAATAAAGTGATCAAAATCATAATATGATAAGCAATTCTCATGTGTATTTGATAATACAATTAGGCGTTCGTATTATTTGTTGGGTGTTTATTAATTCAGAATTGATAAAGTTGCTAACGGATTCACATTAACGTGAAGTAAGAAAGTAGGAAAGGTGAATAGTACTATAGAGTCGATATCGTATCTACTGGGCGGCAGTTATTCATTGGTTACCAACACCTGAAACTTTTTATTGGACGTACTATATTCTTATTAGGTGTGCCTGAAATAAACAACATCCGGTATGCGTATCGGTGCACCTGCACTGCATATACAAAAGCAATTGACGTGTACAAATATTGTTTGGAAGATGCTACCTAGTTTGAAACGACTTAAATTAAATTTCCGTAAACTTACCATGTCTATTAAACCGGGAAGAAATGGATATTAAATGATATTGGATTACCCATTTGTTTCGGATAATTTCGGTTACGGATATTGGATATTGGTTTCCTTTTTACAGTAGCAAAAGTTTTATTTCGGATTCGGTTACGGTTACGGAGCTCCCTAACATCCCTGCTATTAAATAGTGAAGTTCATCAAGTGGGTGTTAATCACAGAAGATACATACAGTTTGTACACAGTTCTATTTCTTATTTGGCGTTACCGCATACGTAGTAAGAAATAGCCATTGATCAGTTTCAAAAGTAACTTTAAATAATGTCGTGTTTGTTATTTATTCTGAGAGTGTTTAAACAAACAGATAATTACTGATAATAAGTGCTAGGACATCCGCAATAAAACTGTCAGTTTATGATATTGTTATTGTAAGCTGTAAAATTGAAACATGTTTGTCTATCTATTACTTTCACACTAGGCGGATTGGAATTACTATAAGTTACGGCAATAATAGTGTAATTTGCGACGAAAAGAAAATCTGTTGTGATTTAAATAAACTTTATTGAATTGACGCATTTTAATTTCACGTTTCCAGAAGATGCAGTATGTAAGCCTACTAGGTGCCTATGGCTGGTGTTGATGGTGAACGCGGCAGCACACACTCATCGGTCCAGTGGCAGAGGCCGTGAGCTTGTGGCTGAGGCAGATAAGAAAGTTCATCGGTGGACTTCAGTCAGCTTCGGTGAACTTGGTTATCATGTGAAAGGTTGTAAACGCACTTGGGAGTCTTCTGGTATTGTGATCGCACACGTGACCAGAGCGTGGCTCTCCACTTAAGAATTGTGGGTTCAATTCCCGCGATGGTGCAACTAAAATGTAGTGGTCAAGTTGTGTTATTGGGACAGCTGCTGATCAGTTGTTAATATGAGACTGTTACTGTAACAGCTTTTCTTTAGTCAATTAGTTATATCGTTGAAAGGAAATGAAATGAAATTTATTGCAAAGTCAAATTTAACATTTTGATCTCATAATAATTGTCCGCGATATTTGAACTGCGATAGCTTGGTTCTTGAGCTGCGGCCTGGTGGCAAACAGACATACAGCAAAGTATTAAAATTTTCTGTTCCTGTTATTTACCCTTGGATGATCATCATCATTTCGGATATGATGTTCACTTCTGGATATAAGCCTCCCTTAAAATATTACATGGGGGATAGTTGCCTATACTCGCCACGTTTGGCAGGCGGGTTGGCGGGCGCATCTACGGGAAAGATGGTTGATGGAGGTGCTACTCTTTTTTTCGACACCCCACGGATAGGAAACCCTAAAAAGAACATAATTGGACAGTTTGAACATTTTTTTGTGCTGTTTATTTTTGTGTACAGACGGAGATTCAATGAACGAGCGCCGCGACGTGACGCAGACGGCGCGCGTCGAGCTGTGCTGGGTACTGCTGCCAATGCAGCAATGCTGCAATGTATCGGCCTATAATGATGGCATCAGGCGTCAAGGGGCCTGCACTCTGTACTTCATCAGATTTGGATATTGAGTTTATTTGGTGAGCGTAATTGTTTATCTCGTGACTTTAGTGTGAAGACTGTGTATAGTCTGTTTCTATGAACCCTTTTTACAAATCTTAGTTGAGAAGGTACATTGACTGTTTTATACAGTAACCGAGATAAAAGGATAGTTCAAATAATACACCTTATGAAAAGCAATAAGGCGTAAGTAAATAGATTTTCGATTGGTTGTTTTTCATAGTTGAAAATAAGGCTGTAAAAGTCGCAAGTTCAAACTTACTACGTACGTATTACGTACTTATGACGCTGCATACGTTACGAGAAAGATTCCTTCGGGTCATGTATTGGTGAAAGATGATAAAGATTTTGCTAATGATGAACAAGTTTGTGTTGTTGGGTAAAATCTCTACCTACCGTACTATGAGTGATGAGGTTGACCGTCCAGTTATTTCGTAACCGGTAACTCGGACTATATTAAGTCCGTTTTATGTCAGGAGGGCGTTTGACTGGGGGTCTGGGACAATGAACCTTGTGAGTTCCATGTCTATGAAATTGGGTATGGTAGTGGAGTTAGAGATTTTACTAGTTTATTTGTGTTACAGTTCCTACAGTTTTAACATGATTTAAGTAACATGACCCAGGGTATCATTCCATGTCGAAATTTTTCTGATCGAGAATTTTATTTGAAAGATTATTTGAAACAAAATTTTATTGAGATCTGAACTTTATTTTTGATGATTTGTGGAGATTGGTCAGAGTTGGCCGAGCGAAAGGCTCGTGATATTGCAGCTGGTTTTCTCTTTTGCAGAAGCATCACACGGGACGTGTGACTTATCAGAATGGCCGTGTCGGAGCCGGATATGAATATGGACACAAAACGAGACGGAAGCGCGCCCCCAAGTGGCAAAATGGCGCAACTTGTCTATGGCGCGCTTTGACATGACTCGGGACTTTCTTGACGAGACTGAATTCATTCGTGATTTGGTCGCCAAGTTGAGATGTCTTGAAACATGTTATGTTTCGTTAGTGTCGATACTTGTAAAGTAAAGTAAAGTAAAGTGAATTTAAAGTAAAGTAAATTTATAAAGTGTAGTGAATAGTGAATGTATAAAGAAATTGTGATTACGAATAAACAAGTGATATTGTTACTCTGTTCTCTTTTCACGATTTACCCACGAAAGCCCACAGTATCCGAAGGAACGATACTAAATCATGAGAGCCCCTTTCGACATACATAAATAAAAACTACAAGGCCAAACTACGTAAATAAAATATTTTTATTTTAATACGTAAAACAAAATATGGGAACAAATGTCAGCTATTCTCCGTCAAATAAAAAAAGAATCACGCAAATCGGATCATTAACCTCAGAGTAATCGATGTACATACATATAAAACGGGCCAAATTGAGAACCTCCTCCTTTTTTTTGGAAGTCGGTCAAAAAAGTGACCCACTTTTTCTCTTTACATTTTATTTTTTGCGAGATTTCGTTACAACAAATTAAATTTTTAACAACAAAACATTTTCAAAGTCAAATTGAGCTTCAAATGGCCTTTCCCTTTTGTTATTTCACAAATACTGCGACGTAATCACCGAAAAATGGAGTATTTCGACACACGAATAGCTTGGAAACAATAGAAAAACATTATGCTGCCAACCATCCAATTAAGGGAAAAAACAGTGGCCCCAGTATTCGTATTCGATAGTACGTTAAAATTGATGCAAGGGGCGTGGTGTCAGTGACAGCAAGCTGATAATGGCTAAGGCTGAACTCACATTCATCACATCGAATGAATACTATACTATACATAATTATAATTTGTACCTTAATAATTGGAAAATAGAGAGATTGAATTAGAATAATTCATGATTTTCCCCATAGTAAATGGTGAAAAGCAGGGGAGTAGAGGTTGCGATTGCAATTCTTGAGATCGAGTTTCAGATTGTTTTATTATTTTAATATTCTTCTTATACATAAAAATTGCTGTTCATTAGTCTCGCTAAAACCGATTCGGCTATTTTCAGTCTTGAAATATTCGTGGATGTCCCGGGAAGGCTTAAACGGTTTATCACAAACTGTTTGTATGCTCAAAAAAGTGGGCACGGGTCAGCCACTATAGACCTAAACGTTTTTTCCTTACCGAGATGACATTCTTTATCTCTCATCATGGTCAAACTGTAGGTTATTGATGGAAATACATGTTACACAGTAAAGGCCAATACATTGAAACGTCTCTCGTCTCAAATGACAAAACACCAAAATGGCCGCCGTCAGTCGCGCCCCACCTGACCCGGCCACACGTGCACGACCCGCTGCCGGCCGTCTTGAAATACACCACCAATTAAACCCGATACCAGCGCCGCCGCTCTCACCTCGCACGAAAGCGAAACGGTTCTCACATAAAACGCATTTCGAGATTGTCCGATAGATTTCGGATGCGAATCGGAATAGCAATTTGAAAAGTTATTTTAAGCTCTGCAAAGTAACCGGCAAAATTAATAACTGATAGTAGTACAACTGTTACAGATAACTGCTCTCTATGGTCTGCGAGTTTCTTACGCCGCGCCGGTTCTTCTCACCGGATTCCGGAACCGGTAGTACCTAACTGGTAATTGTAATTTATATTCAAAATTGAAACAAACTTTATGTTTTAATTTTGAATGAAAGCTATTATATATATTAGTTTACATATTATATCAGAAAATTGAGCAACATGTCTGTACCAAGAATCTGTAGATATATTTACAATGGATTTTCCAAGAAAAGGCTAGTACAAATATAAAGAATCTCCAGGTCAATAACCCACATCCATTTCACCCCAACATTTCCCTAATGTAGCCGTAGTAACCTGCGATAAAAGGTTCTATCCGGTGATGTATATACATTTACGTCTGATTTACAATGTATTTTGTACTCATCATTCATCCTTGCGTATATTTTGTATCCTAAAAGTAACTATTTTTCAGCTTCAATCGGTATTCATGAGTTTTATACAAGCTTTCGTTCGCCTTGTAATACTTAAAACTCCCGTACAAATAAAATGTATTGTATCTTTTTTGATTGCAAAATTAGTAATCAAAACATTAATTACTGGTTATCTTATTTAGTTAATCATCAATTTTCAGCCACAAATCCTACCAAATTCGTTATTTTATTAAATCTATTTGGTTACATTTTTTGATGATTCACGATAAATATCAAAGTTCTGATTATTTAATTTTTGTATATTAAATATTTGAATAATGATAATAAAATAATTCAACTTTCTATAATTAACTTATAATTCGATAGACCAACAACTAAAAAAGAATAAAAAACTCCAATTGCTAAATTTAGTGTATCATCAAAATATGATGACCTATTACGATTTATTCTTGGATTAAGTTATGTAGACACAGCAACATAAAAAATAATACTATAATCGATATTGCTATCTACGTCTATCGAGTGATTTTCTCTATTTTTTAAGATTAGAATTATATGAGATTTTTTTCTACAAGCAACGTATGGAATACACGAAATAGATGTAGCACTGGCCCAGGTGCACAGAGAGTGTTGGTCTCAAAGGAGTTATTAAAGTGTTTGTCAAAAAGTTTTGTCGTAAAAAAGAGAGCATCAGCTGTATATTAGAATTTCAGTCTGAACTCAATTCTTCGGTATCGATACTGACCCCCGGTTTCCCGAACGCTATTCAAATGAATGATCAACTAACATGGCATTCAAATCAACAACCCATATTGAACGCTGATTGGTAGAATATTATCAGACAGAAAGGTACGGACATATATTTTATAATTACGTCACGCTCGCACTTGCAAGATTTGTTAAAATTCCACAGATAAGGTTAATTCACCAACGACACCGATTAGTTGACATACGATTTGAATCAGCGAGCGAGCTTGATGTAATTATAAAATATCTGTCCGTTCCTTTCTGTCTGATAATATTCCACCAATCAGCGTTTAATATGGGTTGTTGATTTGAATACCATGTTAGTTGATCATTCATTGAATAGCGTACGGGAAACTGGGGGTTCTTCTTCATTCCATTTATTTTCATCATCTTAAACTACCCCGGAATAAAGCAGCCGTATGAATATGGGGATTGTCGATTGAAATGTCAATGTCAAATTATATTTAAAAACAAATTACAGATGCTTTAATAACTCACCAAAAAATGTTAAGCTTAGGCCGTGTTTCACCAAGCAATGTTAAAGTTAACGCCATGCTTAAATACCATGCCATCTCATTCATTGACAGGAAATACGAGAGGGATAATATGATAATTAACATGGCGTTAACTTTAACATTGCTTGGTGAAACACGCCCCTAATATTACTGTATTGTTAAAAATTTCATTGTGTACTTTAAGTAATCCGAGAAAACGTAGTGGAGTGTACAATAACTTAACTTTAAGATAATATGTAATTTTTATTAGTAATTTATCTGTATGCTTGTTTGTTTTCCAAATAAAATAAAATAAAATAAAAATAAATCGCTGCAATATCGTCAAAAGCATCAATAACTTTTTTTTTCACTTCTTAAATATTTGGTTTCATTCGACTGTTACGGCTGTTGTTGTATGCCGAAGACACTATAAGTCAAAGTATCGAACTTAGAGAAAATAAAATGACATTGACAGCTGTCAAACCTCAAAAATGACGGCTCCTTCTTCTTATCTCAATGATGAAACTTGATACGTTGATCAAATCCAGAGCAAAACACTGTACTTTACATTTTTACGGCAACAATATCCGTTTTACGAGTAGGTTTTACAGCTCGAGTTTTATTTATCTTTCTCATATCAGTTTCCGTTTTCATATTTTATTGTAGCCATTAATGTGAGATAAGTGTGATGGTTTTGCAATAAAGCGCTGCCCAGACGAATCGTTTTAAAAACTTAAAATTCAGGTAACGTAGGGGACCAGCGATATGGAGTCGGGATGATAGGTACAGTTTATTGACTATAAAATTACGGGCAAAAGACCACACGTATGTTTTGTTTATGCATAGTACCATAGACAAAGTTCCTGTTTATCCAGTTTCGCAAATTTTGTCGCACTCACCTCAAATATTTTAACACAAAAGATGTGAAATTCCATTAACCCTTGGCATGCCAGGGCGGCAATTCTGTCCTCGAACTTAGTTTTTACTATTGGTCTGTCCCGCTCATGCAAATGAGATTTAGCGCGCGAGCGAGCGGGATATACTAATATACGAACTTTTTTCCACTGCCCGAGAATCGTGCTCCTGGTAGGGTCTGTCAGACCCACACCAACGCGTGAATCGTTGTAGTTCGGGTAATTTGAATTTCACGCCTCGCCGTTCTTAGTAGCTGGCTGTTACTAACCACGGAATGCCTTCCACTTGCTTTCCCAGTCCGCGGCGACTTAAGACCGTAAAAGGACTTGCGTAAAGTCCCACAGACCCCACCAGGCATTCGGCGTGACTTTATTCTGTGAGTATTTATTTTCTTTTTTCTTAGGAATATTGGCTTTTTTTCGTTAAATAATATTAGTTCATACATTATATAATAATATTTTTATAATTGTTCAGGTACATCATGAATAAAAAACTGACAGACGACATTATTCCAAGAGTTGAATGACAAAGACGTAGTTGTATTGGATTCAAGTGGAGAAGAAATTGACGTTGTTGCAGAGGATGAAGGAGCTGTTTCTGCTTTTGCCCACCATTATAAAAATCAACTCCTGGAATAAAGCGCAGATGCCACGTGAAAAAAGATCGCATTACCCAGCATATTTGTGTGACATTTTGTAGCCACATTTGTCTTGAATATTCGATTTTTGAATGCGTAAAGAGTTACCGAACCAAAGCTATATAAAATGTTAATGCAAGTGATGGAGACTAATTATTGTATGATTTAATTTAAGTATATGATAGTGCCTTACACTGGATTCAAGTCTGATTAAGATTTCATTACTTTTGATACTAACTATATGTTAACAAAGTTATAGTCTCGAAATATTGTTTAAAAAATGTAAGTTTTTTTTAATATTTGAAATATTTCAATAAAGTTGATTTTCTAATGCGATTATTATTACTATCTCTTTTTTGTCCTTTAGGCATGCGTCTTGAATAATTGCATCACCTTAACATAATAGTATTTATAGAAAAAAAGGTATTTTGAAATCGGGGTCTGAGAGACCCACCAGGCATAGCGTGTAACTTTTGCCCACCAGGCATGCCAAGGGTCAACAATTTCTTGAATTAACAATATAATATTTACTATTGTTGTATTCCGAAAAACATCTAATTTCTGCTGACTTTCTTGTTTCGAAAATTTTGCTACATGTCTGTCAGATTATTTGGAAGTGTTGTCGCTGCTTACTTCATCTAGCGTAAAAGAGACAAAGGATGCAAAATATAAGCCATTAGTAAAATAAGCTCTAAGCCGACTTCAGCAAAGCCAAAAGGAAAGGTATCAAAATCTAAGTCAGCTTAATATACTAAAAAACGGTACAAAAAAAAAACTTGAAAAATCATAATTTTCGTCTGTTGTTGCAATATTCAATCCCAATAGCGGATGCGACCACGGCTCTAGCTTGACCATTTTTGTACCTATGCATTTCTGGATTTTAAATTGAAATTTTTGGTTTCAGTTTCATGTTTGAGACTTTATAGACCTCTTTTTTGCGAAGTTGGCTTAGTTATAAACCATCTTAATTTAAACTAATGCCTATGTATAAAAACGTCTCCCCTGTAATGACAGGGGAGACGTTTTTTGTGAAAACAAATGTGTTTTTATGTAACAATAATTTGTGTTGAATAAAGACTTTTAAAAAAAAGTTTTTTAACCTTTTATTTTTTTCGAAATGCTGTGATGCTTATGATTACCAACAATAAAAAGTAAATAGCCTTAAAATAAAATGAAACCTTTTGAAAGAGATGTTTACCCTCAAATATTGTAATAATGTAAAATGTGTTAAATATTTAAAGTTGAACTAGTAAATTCATAATTAAGTCTCGTTTAATGCTGAAAGTTAAATAACTAACGTTTATAAAGCTAATTAAAAGTTGTACATGATTTTAATTACTACGTTGTGTTATAATAATTGTACCATTCCTTTTTATATTAATTATAATTAACTTATTAATAAGAAATATATTATTTGTTTTAATTTATTAGTATAAAAGGTTATTTCATGGTGATATTCTGACATACTCTTCGACGACCTCCGTAGTCCAGGGGTTGAACATATTGGTGCTCGAACCGGAGGGCGCAGGTTCGAATCACGCTTATGGAATAAAAAGTGGTCTGTGTTTGTGGGACATGGATGTATATTAAATATGTGTATAGATAATTAAATAAAAATCTTAAATGTTATGTGTAAAGTATAAAAGTATTGAATTTGTTTCCATTGCCTGATCCCCGTAACACAAGTTCTTCTGCTACTTAGCACGGGGCCAGATTGACGTCTTTAGATATTATTATTACATAACCACTATGCCATCGTTAATAAGGTTCAACCAACATCATCCAAAAAAGGAGAAGGATATAAATATTATCCAGGTGTGGATACTTTTTAGAGTATTCAACGATCAAGGCATTTGGGGACCTATTTTAAAAATTTACTTTTGTAAACCTTCGTTATTAGCGATGGCCAAAAGGAAACTGCATACACATTACAAATAATGCTTAAAAATATATAAAAGATCGATCTTAAAGACAAACCAACCCTTATTATTCAAATTATAAATTATACAAATTATTATGAGTGAATTTCGACCAGACGGTACAAAATACAAGCCATACGAAATCCTATCATGCTCTTCGCTCAATATTCATAGAATTTTGTATTTTCGCATAGCATTTTAAATATACCCTCAATTTTTTCTGCTTATTTACAGCTAGCGGATATTAAGACTTTATCCTCACGAAGTTTTTCTCATTTCCTGATTTTTCTTGCGTGTTATTTCACTATTCAAAGCAGTTGTTTCGCTCAAGTCGTTTTGCAATTTATTTAAATAATAAAATTGTAGAATGAATATTGTAAAATCTGAGGTAAATCTAGTCGCTTTTCTTGAGATTAGTTTGGTCTTTTCTGAGTTTGATAATAATAAGTTTCATCACTAATAAGTGGTGTAAAATAAATGAGTGATAATACTTTAGAGTATGTGCTTCATATGTAGTGTACTAGGGCTAAAAGACTTACTCTTGACTTTCATGATTCTATGAGAAATGCCCCAACATCATAAATTTTCCAGTTAATTAAACAGTAAATTTTGAAAAAAGTACCTCTTTCAGCGCTGGTACTTTCACAGCAAACTCTACATATGGGACCCATACACACCATTAAGTATTATAACTCATTGATATTACACCTCTATATTATATACATAATTATATAGCCTGTATATTATATAGTTTTATTTTTTACAATAATTGCGTCAATGATTAAAACCACTCGATTTTATAGTCTTCACAGTTACTTTTATTTATAATTGAACTAATAATTAATTAATTATTATTATAGAGTAATGTAACAAAGTTGTGCAGTTTATCGTTGTATGTAGCAGGCATTATAAAGCATCGAATACATTCATTTGGTACTTATTAAGGCCGTACACGGCGATAGATTTGACAAGATACGGCGTACGTGACGCGCGCTATCTATGCTTGCCTTTAATTAAACACGGTTTGACCAACGAAGTTAGCTTGTTTTAAGCTAGCCTGAAATGGTGTAAAGGCAAAATATGTTTTTGTTGTATCCAAATACTATTACTATTAAATTTTACAACTTACAAAAAGGCAAGATAAGACAGGTAGGACAACTAAACCTTAGTTACATAATTTCTAAGGCATTAGTTTTACTTTCAATGAATTATATTATAATAATATTATGAATCATTTTATTATCATAAACAGATTTTATAGTTCTCTATAATGAAATAGCTTAATTTATACTCCTCCGTTAGTATAATTATCGCGAGACTGGGGCTCCGCACTTCCCAACAAATAGACGTTTGTTCATTTTGATTCTCAGACGATTGATCTGGTCTCCAAACTGATTCGATTTTGATTCAGATTCCATCGTGCCGCGTACTTCCGAATACATTGACGTTTGTTTGTTTCGATTCTCATCGTTTGAATCGAATCTCAAATCTCCCTACCATTAGGGAGTACAAAAAGTTACGATCTAACGATTATCTTTATCCTGATGAGTTTCAAAGTAAACCACCAAATAGAATACCAAAAGCCTTTGAGATCGAACTGATTTGATTCTCGATTGTGTCGGGAGCAAGCCTGCACACAAAGTTTTTGCTACACGAATGAACATAATATTGTGATGTTTATAGGGTAAATTATAGTCAATTCCATTATCATATCATATTGTTTCACATTTCATTATCAAAATATGCAATATCACTCCGGAAAATTTCAGAAATAAAGACAATTCATTTCACAACAAAATGTCTCCCTACGACATTGTAATGTATATCGGTTGGGAAAACACAAAAGATTTTTAATTATAATACTAATTACTGGACCAACAAAACATTGCGCATACAAAATAAATAACCTGTCATAACAAAATAGCAACTTAGGCGATTGTGGTCGATAATAAAATAATTTGACTTGTATCTACGACCAGCGAAATTAGACCTGCATTCCCGATCGTCTTTCTAAAGCTTGGAGGCCTTCAAACCTGGTGTTATCATCAGAACGTGATGTGCGAGTGAGTTTCAAAATGAACAATTTTTAATGAATACCCGGCAAACGATTTTGTACTCTATACTTTTGGGACAAAGTGCACATTCCAATGGTTGCGTAAAAGTGGAGACATTTTCTTTTACTCGTATGTTTTTAATTACTGTCCGTCAATATACAGTAAGACCATCAATCAATAAGTCAAGAAGATTGATGAATTGGTCTGTAAAATCAATTTGTGGTGAGGATGTTACTATAATATTAATAATGTGACGTTAATAGTATGACCTACAGCATAAAAACTGTTTAATAATTTTCTACGATAAGCGTGCGTTGATGAAATTTCTATGCTAAAGGCTATCCCACGATTAGCAGGGCTATGTGATGTTCTTTGCCATGAATTTGCCACGTCTTGTGTTATAATAATAATGCCTCCCACACCGATATCGGTGACGGTGGCCGGTTTCATTGAAACCAGACTAGCTACGCAGGAGTTAGGTTTATAGTGTGCGCAATACACAGAAGCATTCTCTATTCCTTCACTTCCTTCATAACCGTCATGACTGGCGGGAGATAATGTTTTTAACATGGCCATCCGACGCGTGGATCATCTTTCTTGACCAACAATTACTAAGGTGATCAGCCTGCATAGTCCTAACCAAACTGAGAAACAACATTTTTTGTAGTTCTAACATGGGGATCGAATCCACGACCTCCGGGTCGAGAGCTCTAAACCACTAGACCACGGAGGCGTTATATGGTATGTTATATGGTATTATAAAACATGGTTAATTAGAGTTTTCTCAAAGAGAAAATACGGATTAAACTGCACAAGCAAGATGTAGATACATTCTTAAACTGTAAATAAAATTAAATTGTAAGAAAACTCAGATATTATGATTTTTATGTCTCTCCTGCTTACATGTAATTGAAGATATGAACGGGTGAAAGTGATATGTCACAAACAAATTTTACCAACAAAATTGAATTTAAACTGTCTCTTAAATATTTTAGGATATTATGTGGTAACGTATTATGTACATTTTAGAGATAGATCTTTTATTAATGTACTTAATACTTTACGACGTATTCTAAAATGTTATAGTGACAATTTGAACTCAATTTTCTCGAAATCAGAATTTGCTACATATCACCTTCATCCGTTCATGTCTTCAGTTATCGTAATATTAGGCGCACTTGCTCTAGTCTGTATTGAATAGTAAATCCAGAATCAGCCCCCTACTGTAAAGGAGATTTACGTAAGGGTAAGCTTCCTCTATTATTAGGAAACCCAGATTTACGCTAGTGGGCATACAGGCCTATTACGGTTACTTAAGCTGCCGCAAGAGGACAAAATAACCGTATCTTTTTCTTTCTGTTATAGATCAGCTTATAAATAAAAAAAATATATGTATATAAAAAAATTATATCTATTTGTTTTATATTTTTATAAAACTAAAAGTCAAAAATCATTCAATGTGTCATTAATAATTGTATTTTTTTTTATTTGAACATAAAATTGCATAAGTTCAAATAAATTAAAAAAAGCGTGTTGAATTTTTTTTTTGGCGGCCATACTGCTAAAAGCAGTTTCTTCCAGGCCATATTATACAAATTAAAAACAAAAAATTGTATATTTAATTGAGTGTATAGTATTGTATAGTTCAAAACTTCTTTACTATGTGAACCAGATGTTTCCCGCTATTTTGCAAAAAAGCGTAAATTTTGCTGCGGTAAAATAGCCTATATTTCCAATTAAGCGGTTAAACTACAATACCAAATGTAATCAAAATCAGTTCAGTAGTTTTCACGAGAAAGAGTAATTAGACATTACACGAAACTGCGTACAAATATCATTTTGCGAAAAAAAGATAGATTTTATTTAATTACCTAAAATTTAATTTTTTTATCACTTATCGATTTCGCTCATCTTATGATTTTCTGCGTAACGAGTCCAAAAGTAAATACATTTTTATTCATTCAATGACTAAATTTTTATGTCTTAACAGATAGTAATTTAACGTCACAAGATCATTACGTCAGACATCTAAAGCGTGACGCACACTGCATTATTCAAATTTAAAAAGATAAATGTGACGCGCCATCCGTCCAAATATCGAAGTGAATGGTACAATGAAGCCTTAAATAACCCCTGGACGTCGGTCGGCGCCTGTGCGACGTGGGGATGGACTGACGCACAATGGCCCAGGCCTGACTGCGGAAATTCAATGGCCTGGCTAGTGTGAATATGATAAACCAGTTTTTATAGCTCAATTGAAGGTTTATGTAAAGTGAGAATTCTAGATCACTGGTAATGTTTATATTTAGAAGTTACTCACTTTTTATAATAAATCTTGGTTAATTCTATAGGGCGTCCGTGATGTGACTGCGATTAGGGTTACCATATGACAGGCGTTTGCCGCATTTGGCAATCATTTTAAGGTTTAGACAGGCGTGCGGCCGGCATTGGTATTAGACATGCATTTTCAAAGTACGCGTTGTCTTTTATACTTATTAGTTATTACCTACAGCGTTTTGCTTTAAACAGGAATTTTTCGGAAAAAACAGGAACATTAGGTACTATGTACAGGCATCCCTCTATTTACATAATATGCTAACCACAACTGTGACCCAATTGGATATTAAAATATCGTTGTTTCAGCTATGACGTCTTCTGCTGATCATAAGTCTTCCATAAGTATTTAATGAAACGCCGAGCTTGGCAGGCGGAGGTTGCAGGTTGCGGTTCTTAATGACTACTAAAATTCGTATAGAATCAGGTTAATTCTTGTGTAGTTTAGAAGCTCGTACCTCTGCTAATTGATGGGAAATACGTCCCCACCGTACATTTTCTTTTACAACTTCATGTATCTAATTAACGATGACATCTTGGCTAAGCCCGCCGGTTAATTATTTTTATAAAATTAGACAAAAAAAATCGTAATGAAAATTGAAGACATCAATGGATGATGGTGTTATGTAGCAAAATTATGATTTTGAGAAAATTTAATTCAAACTGGCACTTAAACATATTAGAATACGTCGTACATT
Organism: Celastrina argiolus; assembly: GCA_905187575.2. Lineage (NCBI taxonomy): Eukaryota > Metazoa > Arthropoda > Insecta > Lepidoptera > Lycaenidae > Celastrina > Celastrina argiolus. The sequence goes on from LR994589.1 coordinate 14,004,647, forward strand.
ATTCTAAAGATCCGTCTCTAAAATACGTTACTACACATCCTAAAATGTTAAGTGACTGTTTAAACTCAATTTTCTGAGTATTTCTTTTTGTGACATATCACCTTCATGTCTTCAATTATAAAGTAATAAATATAATGTACATAATTATGGTTAATACTTTAAAGGAACATAAAATGTACTAATCTTACCAACCGCCTATAAAAAGTACAATTTTTATTTTTGTCAATGTACCTACTAAAGGTTTTGAAGTATTTTAGCTTAGAAAACTTACATAATGATTGTGACTATACCAATTACTTACTAATCCGATTTATAAGAAAATAAGAAAACACACTTTCGTGTTATTAATATGATGCTACCTTGATATAAAACACTTTGGGTCACATTGACGTAGGTGACGCGAGTGACACCCCGTGACACAAACAAAACATTGCTTTGACAACGCTTGATCGATGAATTGTGCTTTTAGGGGAAAGAAATTGTTTTCATAACACTAAAAGAGGGTAAAATAATAGAAACCATTTTCTGGTTCGTTATTAAAAAGGAAATGGATCACGCTACATACAAGTCTGGGCCACAAAGTCAAGTTGCCGGTCAACGAAAAAAAAATTTGTAGATGAAGATAAAATTTTTAGTATGACAAATTTTTCTAGGACTATTTATTTCAATATTAAATGAGCTGTCCCAGCAAACTTCATAAAGACACCGCTGACACCTACTGGGTACACTCACACTTTCCTAAAACCTCTCCAGCCTTTGAGTTTATCGCAAACATACAGACAAACGCGGCTAAGGACTTTGTTTAGAAAACTAAGGATAAATAAATTAAAAATAAATAATAAAAATATTTTTTTTTTATTTTTATTTAATAGTTTGTTAATCTACTAATGGTCAGCTCGCGTTGAAATGCGACGCGGCGCATTTTTAAGATAGCGATTCAAAATTGATCTTTAACCACTGCACAAGAAGATCCATGTTTAATTGCAAGTGCAGCTTAAAACTACAACGATTCCAACGTAATTTAAAGTTTTTATTAATTTAGAGTTTCTTCTTAAATATTATTACGGAGCATTTTATTCGCAATCACACTAAAAGCTTTGTAGATCTTGAAAACATGGACATCGGTAATCTGGGCGGCGATTCTCGCTATTAGAACATTTTCCGCATGACATTTTTTCATGATTTTTTCCATTCTACCGAAACGTTCGAGCGGTTTACAAAACACGTAATGCGCATGGTTCTCAGGCAGTGGAAAAAAGTTCACATTCGAATAAAACATCGAAATTCGGAAATTTTAAGAACGAAAAACACTTGTGTATTCTCAGATCTTCACAGTCGAAGTAAATCGTGAAAAAGTCCCCGATATCCAACGAGTGGTAAGGACCGGTAGATGTCCGAATCCACATGTACAAATAAATAATTTGGCAGTCTATGTATGTATGTATGTTTGTATGTATGTATGTATGTATGTAAGTATGTATGCATGTATGTACTATGTATGTATGTATGTCTGTATGTATGTATTTATGTATGTATGTATGTATGCATGTTTGTATGTATTTATGTATGTATGTATGTATGTATGTATGTATGTATGTATGTATGTATGTATGTACATATGTATGTATGTATGTATGTATGTATGTATGTATGTATGTATGTATGTGAAAAAAAAGTTTATTTCAGATTAGTGATAGTAGATATGTCCCATATGTTCTGTTTCTATTGCGCGTATCAGTAATACTTTTTCGTCAATACACAGTGATTTTCTTTTACTAGCCATGCTTACAGTTTGAAAGTTTGTGAGCAACTAAGAATATGTTAACGTATAGATAATCCATGACTCCTACTTATTAGTAATGGTCAAAAACAGTCAACACGTGCAAGCAATCCCAATTTGTAAACAAAAGAACGAATTTCTTAGAAAGTTCACTATGCATGATGCCGACAGTCAAGTTTATTGCGGGCTAATATCATAAAGCGATAAAAGACCATACACAGCTGTGCAGTTTTTACTTATTTTAGCAACTTAAAAAGTAGTTTTTATTACTAAATTGTTGTCGTTATTGAGAGTGGGTGTAATGTTTAAAAAACGATTTTAGATTTTCAAAATTAAACTTAAGAAACTATATTCTAAAAAATTCAATTAAGATAATGAAATTTATATAGTCTATGTTACTCGCGGCAACAATACGAATTGATTGACACCTCATTCATTAAAATCGGACCTTGCTAAAAGATGGCTCCGCGCGAGTTTCTTACGCCGGTACTTCTCGCCGGACTAGTTTCCGAACCGGTGGTAGGCATCATATTGTAGGATAATTCTATAAGACGTGTTATTTAATAACCTTTATGGAAATAAAAAGTTTTGAATTTAGAATTTTTTGGATTTTGACCAGTAGTTTAGCTGCTGCGAGCTACATACATACATAAACTGCCAAAATCATGTACCCTTCCTTTTGACTTCGCCGAAGTCGGGTAAAAATTATTTTAACTATCTATGATTGACGAAATACGTAATTGATACGTTTATAATACATAATATTATACTTAGGTAATTAAAATATTAATATTTCAATAAACAACAACAATATTTACAAGAAAATCACTTTATGTCTTTAAAGTTTCCCATAGCGTTTTTTTAACGCTAAGTTTTTTTAAAGCTAAGTAAGAAAAGTGCACCACCAATTTGATAACCTACCAGCCGCCACCGTATGTATGAAGTTGTCCGTTCTACTACCGAAAAGTTCGAACGATTCATGAAACACGTATTCTGGGGTACCAATAGAACAATTACCAATCGAACTGTCGAAGTAAACCTTACATCTTCTATAATATAAAAATTGATCGCAAAATATGTTGGTTAGCATAACCCAAGAACGACTGAACCGATTCGGCGAAACGGTTTGTATGCTCAACGAAGTGGGCACGGGTCAGCTAGTATTTATATAATTTATTAATGTGAACTAAAAAATTAAACAAACATAGTTAATATATTTACGTCTACAACAAAAATGATTAATTACGAGTATTATTGACGCTTTAAAAGTCAACGATATTGTATAACCTAAACGCACCACCAAAACAAACAAACAATACGAAACATTTCGTCGAGTAAAATAATGAAAACACGTTACTTCATCGACCTGCAAAACGCAACTAACAAGTTCTAACAAGTACAAAATAAGCCGTTTAAAATATAACAACTTATAAAAGTAATATGCAATAGTAAAGATTTTTTACTCTTATTACCCTCTAACAAGAACGATTTTTCTTAGCAGCGAAATATGCGTAAGCATATTGTACAAAATGAACTCTTATCACTTAAAAATGTACAAAGAATTTTCACACTTATGCCGGCAGCCTAAGAACGATTATTCTTTGCTCATTCCACACTTATGATTAAATAAGTAATAAACGGATTTTTTTCAGTGTGTTCTGAGAATACACCAAGTGTGCATCGTTCTTAAAATTTCCGAATGTCGACGATTTATTCGAGTATGAACGTTTTTCCACTGCCGGAGAATCGCCGCCCAGTTCGTAAAAACTTCTGGAACAAGTAAAATAACGCTGAAAATGTTAAAATTTATTTAAAAAATAGAAATTTGACCACAGAGAGGCCTCTAGTAATTATAGAACACTAGCTATGCCCGCGACTTCATTTGCTTGGTTGTCGGAAACACTATCGCGATTATCTTTTGATGGCTCACGTTGGTTTTTTGTTATTATGATTTTTAAAAAGGAATACTTTTTCATACATATTTTTCGAGTGACTTACCGCATAGGCAGCGCACGCAATGAAAGTCCCCTAAATGTGGATAATTTCCCCGTTTTGCAACATTTCTCACTGGACTCTTCGCTCCTATCGGTTGCAGCGTAATGTTATATAGCCTAAAGCCTTCCTCTATAAATGGACTATCTAACAAAAAATAATTTTTAAATCGGACCAGTAGTTCCTGAGATTAGCGCATTTAAACAAACAAACTCTTCCGCTTTATAATATTAGTATAGATAAAATCTAGAAATTTCCTACTGTATCTTCAAACACAAACAATAAACACAGACACTTGTCCAAAACACGGCGTTTAATTAAAGTTCGCAGCCGCCACCCGTACCGCGGTAGGCAAAGTGCATAACAAGAAATGTCAGACGTGACGCGACGTCGGCGCTGCGTCGGACTGAGATATTACAGTCTGTGCTGTTATTGCTTACGATGCTTTTTATTGTATTTTGTACGACGTGTTACAAAAATTTGTGATAACATTGGTCTGCAAAAATATATTTTTTTGCCTCCTTTAGGTAACACCATGGCCTTCCATCACATACAATCTATCTTTAATACAAAAAAAAATTGCAAAACATGTCACTACTAGTAACGTATTAAGAAATGTAAAAATGCCGAATACAAATATACACATTAAAATAAAGATACGAGAGTGACATAGTACAAATGTACTAAACTCACTATAAAAAATAAAGAATTAAAAAAATAATAAAGATATTTTTTAAGCATAACACCACATTAAGCTAAATTTAACTCCTTAATTAAGATGAAGATACGAAACGAAATTAGTAATTAGTATTTTTCAATAGTGGCGCTAGATGGCGGTTTCCGGAATGTGCCTTAAATCGAAGAAAACTAAAATAGCCAGTCGAATTGCCAATATTAGAGTGATGCCATTTTCTAGTACTAGGTCGTGTCTCTGTTATATATCTACTTTGTGGGTAACAGTAAGCTACTATTATTTATTCAATAGTTCTACATTGAAAATATATTATGATAACAACTTTTTTGTATCACATATATTATTTTTTTACAATGGAAGTTTTAAGTACTCTCATTATTTACGAGTCTTTTTATTTTATTTTGTACAACGTGTTACAGAAATGAGTGAAAATTAATTATCAGAATGGCTTTTAAACTCAAATGTTAGCTGATTTGATTAGGCTTTCAGAAACCGGGGGTATATCTCATAATATATAATAATAATATAATATCTATGGACGCTTCACACCACGTCAATCTGGCCCTGTGCTAAGTATCCGAAGAACTTGTGTTACAGGTACCAGACAACGGATATATATAATTATTTAATACTTTTATTTTATACACATATTTAAGATTTTTATTATATTATACACAAATTTAATAACATCCATGACCCAGGAACATTGAAAACTTTTTTTTGTTCCCTCGGCGGGATTCGAACCCGCGACCTCTCGTTCGAGCACCAACACGCTCAACCACTGCGCTACGGAGGTCGTCAAAGTATCTATTCTAATATTATAAAGCGCGCTAATCTCAGGAACAAAAAAATTTCTTCTTTTGTTATATAGCCTAAAGCCTTCCTCTGCCTTCCTACTGGATAGTACATTTATAGAGGAAGCAAACTATATAATATTACACTGCGACCAATAGGAGCGAAGCGTTAGTAAAAATTGTTGCAAAAACGGGGAAAATTATTCACATTGGGGACTTTCGTTGCGTGCGCTGCATAAACGGTTTAAGTCACTCAAAAACAACGCGAACGAAGTCGCGGGCACAGCTATTAGTTTATATTATGTCCGCGATAAACTCAAATACTACTGCACTGATCCTCATACTGTTTCCAGGAAAGTGGTTCTTGAGGAAGGTTTTTAGTGTATTAATTGGACCTGGATAGGTGGCGCTGTTAGTGCGTCAAGTAATTCTAAAAAGGTAATAAGTTTGCCGGGACACCTAGTAAAATAAAAAAAAAAACGATATTTGTTCTTGCCTCTTCGCGGGTTATTAATGTAGTTTTAAAATATTCAACGTTATCATACCGCCGTGGTTGTCTCTGTGCACTGGCAACCATTAAACTAAGGCACTGAAGTAATCATTTTTGCTCAACTGAATCTGAACGGGGAAAACTTTGTGCATAAATTTAATAATATTTATTTTATCTTACTTATTAAATTCTTTGAAGATTTTCTAACATTCAGAAGATTAATTATTAAAATTTATCATTCAAAGACTAGTTATTTAAATACTGTGATCTACACGCATATTTTTCGTATGTCAATGCATTACAATATATTCTACCTCAATCATCAGAATTGTATCAATCAACAAGAATAGTTGATGACTATAATATTAATTGCTGTTTAAAACACAATCGATATTTAAATTAAGTGGCGCTTAAATTACAATATGTTGACGTTGTCGTTTCTCCATAAAGTAACAGTGACTGCCGAATTATTCGGTCGTTACAGTACCTCTATAAAGCTCGTATATACCAAACGCGAGCTAAGGTACTGAGTTTTTAGACGCTACGTGATTTTGAAAACATTTATTATTTTTCTCACACAAGTTATCTCATATTTTCCTTCAGTTATGATATAAGTAAATGCCATTACGAAGCCAGGGCTACGCAACATTGGTTCCCACTTGAGAATGCAGCTGAAAAATAAGGGGTATTATTCGAAGCACTCAAAGAACTTCGTTATGATAATTTGGTATAAGGACGCGGCTATAATGGATGTTAAGGAGGCTGTCTCGTGACGCACCCTTGCAATTCCATTATACAGATATAATACAGCCTCCCGACTCCCCCTAATACGATTTTATATAAAGCACGTTTTTCGGAATGATCATTTTTAATATTTCAGCTTCACAGCTGCTATTTTGAAATATGATCGAGTGTTTTGCAGATTGTTAGATATATTTGGCTAAGCTAGTAATTAACTTGATTAGAACTCATTATTTCCTGTAAATATAATATATTTTGATAATTAAATGCTAAAATATATTTTGTTAATACAAAAAAATTACAGTGTGTCTATACACTAATATTTCAAAGACAGTAGATGTAAGTATTTGTGAGTGTGTTTGTAGCATATTAACGCGCAAACATTTGGATAAATTCTGATAAAATTCGGTAAACAGGAAACTGACACCCTAATTTGACGTAATGACTATTTTTATCCTAAAAAAGTCTTTTATCTATTTCCTACAAACCTACTTGTTTTCTGGTCAGAAAATTTTATGAAAACCACAAAAATGGGCAATTTCATATTCACATAATTACCTGAGCCGTGAAAATATATTTTCATCGTTTCATATTCGACGAACCGCCCCAAAATCGTGGCTTCGGTTAAGCCTGGCTTATTTTTCAACGTCATTAGTCCCATCAAAATGAGAAAGGATAATGCATTCTTGGCAATAACGTGTCATGATATATGGCAACATGCAACTTTATGAAGGAGATATTTCGTTTATTCAGTTTAGTTAGTATGAAAATGTTGCGGATTTCTGTTTTAACCCTCTGTAGGGCAAGATAAACAATTTTTTAAATAAGTAGTGGAAAGCGTTAACTGAAAGAAATAAAAATACACGTGTTTCAGGAAAATTATTTATTTTTTTAATTTTGTCAGAAAATCAGATTTTAAGGGATTGTGACATTAATGTCACACTGCATCATAAAGGTAACTTAGTTTAGGTAAAACTGCCTGAAACATTGTTCTGTTTATTTTAAGACAAAGCGGCGCCACACTTCTCGCACATTGTTTGGGTGACACCAGATCATTTAGAAATCGTATTCTCTTTTCTGTTCAACCATATAAAGACAGACACTGGCCAGTATCCTGATGATCTGATCCTGCCTGATTTCCACTGGAGGAACATGCTGTGCTGGATCCTTGTCGTTTTGATTGAATATCGTATTCAATAGGTCTACGGTTCATCATCGTGGACCATCCAAGCACCACACATACATCACAAGTTGTAGCAATTTCAAGTCAAAAGAAGGAAATCAGCTGAATTCAAAGGTTTTTACTGCAAGCCCGTAATTTCATGAATTCTTTTGTATATAATATGCCATGCTTTTGCCATATTCAAGTCCAATAGATTATAAAACATTCGAACTTGCCTCCTTTTGCTACAAAGCTATATGTTGTAGCATCCTATGATGTTATCAATAAGGTCTACGCCATCCATGTGGCGATTATATTCTCCAACAATATTTGGACGATCAATTTTGATGCGTTGCTTAGTCTTCTTGTCATACCTCCTCATCTCTGCTTTTAGCATATCTCCGACATAAATGGATGCTAAATTCACTAGCTTGTTACCTTTCTAAGCCACGGTTGCCACGTCCACACCGTTGACATCGGCGACATACTCAACAGAAGATTCTGTCTTTTTTGGACATTTCTTTGTCTGTGGGTAGTTTGCAATCTGCATGGCGTATTGCACACATGCAAGAAACTCTGGATCGGCGTGTCAAGCTCTAGTGCGGCAATCAGAAAATTTGTTTCCTAGAAAACGCAACTGATGCGATGGAAAATGAAAAGCAGGCTTCATTTTCCATCGCAGGTTGAGTTTTAGTGGCTTTACAGTTTTGTAATGCAGATTCGGTGTGTTGTGGTCTAGTTGGCGCATGGAGATGGATCGGATTAATTGTCTACTAAACGATGAATAATGTCTTCGAGGTTCACTTCAACATCTTTATTTTTATCGCCAGAAAACCGTGCTAGTTTCATCTCATCCTGTACTTGAAAACCTGGATGTGCAATAATGTCATCATCATCTTCCATACCACCTCCAATGTCTTTGTTGATTTTAGCAGTCTATACCTTAGCTATTTCATAATCCTGAAGCGGTCGAAAAGGTATCTAATAAGAAAGCAAATGAACCATCTATAAGCCACTTTATAATAAAAAAATTACCCACATTAGGCAATGTAACATATCTGGTACAAAGGTTAGACAGTAAAACTAATAGAAAGCATTCAAATAAATAAAAAACTCACAATAGACCACAAAGTATATGTACTCACCTTATATATTTTCGCAAGTTCACATTATTTATAGCGTTTTTCTATTTTTCACAGATTTTTAAAAATTCGTGAACAGCAAGTAGGAAGTTTGTAACGCGCGGTCGTCAAACAAATGCTTTCACGTGGCACTAACACCATCTACATTATTTGTGTTAAACTATGTCAATTCATGGATTTGTTACACTTAAGTTACAGTGACGCGAGATAGATTCGAAAAAAATATTTTAATTTTAAATGGCAAAAAATCGGTTTGTGACAGAAATGTTACACGGCGCTACAGAGGGTTAAACGTAACCTTTTTGGGGTACCCAAAGGGTGGAAACTAAATACAGTGAAACCTGGTTAAGTGAGACATCAAGGGACCTGCAATGTAGTTTCACTTATAGAGGTATTCCACTTACCCAGTGTCTCAGATATACAGGTATAAATAAATATCTGTCTCATTTACAGAGGGTTCCATTAATAGAGGTGAGAATACAGGTTATTTCAGTTATACAGGTGCGATCATTAAATAAAATAAACATCTGTATGATGATAGTAAAGCGAAACTAAAACTGAAAGTAATTGAAGCTCAAAATTTGTACTTACGTACTTGGAATTACGTGTGGAATTTGTGGGTAGAATAAGAATGAGTAAACAAACAATGTTATCTCAGTTACAGAGGTTTATACATATAAAATTTACTCGCTGTCTCAGTTATAGAGGTAACTATGATGATAAATCGAAAGAACAAATCCCAGATATAGAGGCTTACCTCGTCCCACTAATAGAGGTAATTCAGTGCCAAAGTGTTGGGACCTCAACATGAGTTCCAGTTAGGGAGGTTTCTCACTTATCCAGGTCCCACTTAACCAAGTTTCACTGTATTATTATTGAGAATTTGCGGTTTGTTCGTCTGTCTGTCAGCTTATCTCATTAACTGTCACAGCAACATATATTTTTTATCCATTTAACTATTTACCCCTATATCAGCAACTTATACCTTTGAATTTTTAAAGATTTTGTTTAGGACTAAGATAAATTTGCGAGCAAAACAACAAACTTAATTATTTAACTTTTGTTTTATAATGTCATGTTCGCTAAAAATACTTACCTATAAAGTATAAGTATAAAGATATATTAAGATAATTATCTTGTTATTTCAAGATGATTCTTAGATTAATTTCTAATTATTATTTAATTAGAAATTTTTGATCAGAGAATTACAATATTATCTATAATATAAGTATAGATTAATAAATTCCTCGCATATTTTTAAATAAATAATATGAATAATTTTTGTTTCAGTTAAAACAATTACTAGCAATTCCAAATTAAAAATTCAATGCTCTTTTTTGTACGAGCAACTTAATGAGTATGAACAAATAGTCCGGTAGACAAAGGACGGTCGGACTTATTAGATTTATGCGGCATCTCTATCAACACGGGGCACATTCTTTTTCATTAAACGTCCACCACTCGCCTTTGCGTGTCGGTATGTGCTTATTTATATAGGAAACGGTGTTTTCATATAACACGGCACTTTATTATGTTATTGAGTGTACTGTAGGTTCTTGGTGGAGCACAATATTTACAAATAATTTAAAAATTTAATTCTTCCTACTACTGATGATGACTACGTCGAAACCGGTCGTGTATTTTAAGTAATAATTCATGTATATAACAAATAAAGTAGAAAAAAGTGCAAGTTGTTTGTGTTTTACTATAATATATCGGCATTTTTAACCAAGCCTGGATATTTTCTGTCGATAATTAAATTAAAGATAAAAAATATGAAATTTTTTAGAATAGACAAACTTAATGATAGAAAATTATTAACACCGTAAGTTAGTCAAAACATTAAAATTTTTATTTACTTACTTACTAGATACACACGTTGAAGAAATATTTTAATACAGATTTATACATATTGTATCAATTTTGTACCAATCATAAAATATAACTAGTATTGATAACAATTAGGCAATAGTAACAAACCATTTACTAATTTGTATTAATGGTAAACAAAAACTACCTTTAGTAACCGTAACATCCAGTCAATGTGAAATAGCAAATTGTAGCACTAAGGAATTTCTTACAGTTTACAAATTCCCTGTAAGCTGAGGTATATTAATTATGTCTAAACATGCAAACCTAATAAAAACTGAAAACTTAGCAAGAACACGAAATAAATTAAAAAAGCCCATTTCTGCGAGGCTTGTTCAAACGTAGAAATATTATTTTAATATATTTCATAATGAGGAATAACTTCTTTTTCCTTTTGAGCTGTACTTTTGTTTTAATAATAGCGGCGAATTTCGTGTAGGACATTTTGCGAAGGCGGAATTTGGGTTCCATACTTCATCCGTTCATCTTTCTTTCGGTCCCTGATAACTGTTATTATGAAATACATTGATGAAATTAACTGCTTATCACAATATCTATAAAGATCCCCGTAAGTCCATATTTTAAGCGACCATCTTACGGGGATCCTGAAATGTCAATGACGTCACATTGTACAAAAACTTACCAAGGTGTTTCTACTTTTGGTAATATATAATAATAAAATAAAAATATATAAAAAATATAATAAAGAAAAACTTTTGGTAATATCTCAATGAAAATTTAAGTTTAATACAATACGTAAAATGAGTTGGCCACATCTAGTAATATGATATCTATGATATTATTCTGTGTTTACGTAAGTTTTTACTAACTACCCTCGATGTGTTGAATAATAATTAATGTTAAGACTGATTATTCTTTGTGAAGTGAAATTGATTTGTGTCAATGTTAATGCAATCTTTTACCTATAATTTAATATCCACACGTTCCTATGCAGTACGCTCTGAATCTTTGTATTATGTAACTTATTGTAAATGTTTTCTCATGTTAAGTGAATTGTAAGTTCTTATGAGAAATAAATGTCTTAAACCATAAATAATAATAATATCTATAGACACTTCATACCACGTCAATCTGGCCATATGCTAAGTATCCGAAGAACTTGTGTTACAGGTACCAGAGAACGCAAATATATATTTAATACTTTTATACTATACTCATATTTAAGATTTTTATTATATCAATACACAAATTTTATACACATCCATGACCCAGGAACATTGAAAACTTTTTGTTCCCTCGTTGGGATTCGAACCCGCAACCTCTCGGTCGAGCACCAACGCGCTGAACCACTGCGCTACGGAGGTCCTTAAATGAAAGGGAGGATTAAGAGGATACCTCACGGTTGAGGGAATACAAAATAGGTATTTAAGAAATCTATTGCTGTCTCGCAGTGCCTTATGCTATTGCTAGCCAGCACTAGCGCGATAGAGACAACTGCAGCTCGGACTGTAATTACCTGTTAAAAGTACAAGACATCGACGTTTGGGGGACCCCTGTTTCCTCCTACAAAACTTAACCGATTTAGATATTTTTTCATTAAAAACTAAAAAAGACCTTAGCAAGGTTCGTATGTTTTGATTTTATTGTATAATGCAGTCAAATTTGTTTAATGGATGTTTAAACACAGCGGAAAATCTGGTAAAATTTTTAAAGATATTTGAACGTCCATATCTCCTCAAATAATTAATTTATTAAATAAAGGAAAATATAGGGACGTATTAATAATATACATATTATATATTCAGGGAAAAAATGTTACTCTAGCGGCATTATCCAGGTGGGAAATAGGGGTCACCAAAAACCCCTATTTCTGTATGGAAAAACAGGCGTCGTGTTTCCTCTTGATACACATTTTTTTTTATAAAGGCTTACTTACCTACTAGCTCTTCTCTAGCACTTCTAAACTATAATAATAAGAAATTTGTAACTTCACGTTAATATTGCTATTGCACTTTGGAAAATTTATTTAGAGCGTAATCGGGCTATGACTTTTCAAGTATCAGGCTCCAAAACTTGGGAGACGTAAGGGCAGCAACTGTAAAAACCTACGTGCATTGACAATTATGGAATTCTGACACCTGACATGCATAATTAGTTATTTTAAAATAAGTAAAATTTATGCAGGTATAGGTATTATTTATCTTCTTTCTTCTTTATAAATAAAAATGAATTGTTGTTCGTTAGTCTGATTAAAATCCAAAAACGGCTGGGCCGATTGAGCTGATTTTGGTTTTAAAATGTTTGTCGTAGTCCAGGGTAGGTCTAAACGGTGAGAAAATAAGGAAAAATTGCGAGTAAGATAGAGTAAGACGACAATTCCATTTTCCCATATAAAAGTTGACCACTTACTTTCTGTCTTTTTTTTTTTTTTTTTTTTTTTTTTTTTTTTCGAAAGGGTACTCACTAATGGCTCGAAAGCCGATTTAGCTGTATCGGACTATAACTAGCCGGGTGGCTAGTTGTTTGGCTGGGAGTAGATGGGGAGGTTTGACCCCCCCTAATATCACCCGGGTGATATTCAAATCGGATTTTGGGGATAGCTACGGAAGAAGTCTATTTTTATACGGTGTGTAGGACACGTGTCCTCCCTGCTGAGGGGCCCGAACCCCGTCCTCACTCTCTGACGAGTGAGGTAGCTCACGCGCGGTAGCAAAAACTATCCACGAACGAGTTATCGCGTTAGAGAAGCTCTTTTATGTTGATATTGACTTGGTATACTTTCTGTCAAACATTTGACGGTATTTGTACTCTCAGTTCCACTCGAATTGAAGAACGCATTGAACAAGACTTTTGAATCGACAACATAATATCAACTTTACTCATCGTGTATTTAAATTTCAAAATATAAAAATAATTAATGTGTTGACATGGTTGATGGGTGCCAACCTTTCTTATATATAAAAATGAATTGCTGTTCGTTAGTCTCGCTTAAACTCGAGAACGGCTGCACCGATTTGGCTATTTTTGGTCTTGAAATGATCGTGTAAGTCTAGGGAAGGTTTAAACGGTTTGTTTGCTCAAAAAAGTGGGCACGGTTCAGCTAGTAATTTATAAAAGAATGTTCCATCAAAAACATAACTTGTTAAAAGAGCCAAGTCTCGCTACTTAGTTCTTCTACCGTAAAAAGTTGTGAGATACATGTTACGCCAAGTAGGTCGGTCAAACAACATCTTATAGTAATTAAAATCAATATTGTTTATAATCTTTTGTTTAAAATAAATTGTAGATTGACTTGGCAATCGCACTAAATGATCTGATTTAATATGTATCACTTGTGAGATAAATATTATTTTGATCCGTGCTCAAGTTGGCGGGGGTACTACCGTGCCCCCAAATATTACGTTTATTATTATTATAGCTGCAATGGAGAATGTTCACTAGTTTTGTTTTTTTACGTTATACATAGTCCATATGAAATAAAAAAAATGTGTGTAAAAATTATTTCGATATGTCGCTTAGTTCTCGAGATATTGAACTTTAAAGGGCGAGTGACGGTCGGCCGGCGCTCGGCACGGTGACGTCACGAGTCATACGCTCACGCAGTACGTTTCGTGCTCCAGTACGGTGTATTACGAAATTACGCTAATATTATTCGAAATGTCGAATTCATTTAGAAGAAAATCATGTGTTGTGCCAAAATGTGAAAGTACTACCACCATGGCACCGGAAAAGTTTTTTTTTTGGTTCCAATATATATTAAAATACGTCAGAAATGGCTAAAAGCGATCTGAAATAGGAAAAATTTACAAAATGTCATAAAGTGTATGTGCATACATAATTTTTGTATTATGTGCGTTATCGCGAAAAAGGTTTTGTACACCTGTCCGAACAAAATTCATAATAACAATAAGTGCTACTTATTGTTATTATGAATTAATATTTTTTATTAACTATTATGAACTAATAAATTCATCTACCACTGTCTATGTATCTCATTACGAGTATTTGTACGAGTAGATATAATCCCACCAAAAACATTTTCATGTATTTTTCCATTTAACATTTTTGACCTGCCGCACCCCCCGGATCCCGCTCCGCCACGCCGTGATGCGCCCGGACCTGCCGCAGCGTCCCCAGTGCCGCCTCGACTGCGCCCCCCGGCGCAGCCGCACCCCGTACTCGCCTTGGCATCCCGCCAGGCCATACGTGCCCTGGCCCCCCGCCAGGCCACACCGCAGGCCCCCCTGCCACCCTTACCGCAGCGGAGCAAGCTCCCGGCCATTGCCGGTCGAGCGTTCCGCCGCCAACCACCAGCCCAGGTTCCAGCCCTGCCTGCTGCACATTGCAGCACACCGTCGTCGCAGGCACTCCGCCGTCTGCACATATGACCGCCGCAGAGCACGCTCCCGGACCCATTGTCCGGTGATGCGCGCTCCCACACACCACTGCAGGCCTTAGCCTCGCCCAGAAGATCGCCGCAGAGCAAACTCCCGGACCATTGCCCGGTCGAGGGCCCTGTTGGCGACCCCCGTCAACGCAGGCACCAGACCTGCACCCCCTGCCGCTGCAGAACAAGCTCCCGGGCCGATGTGTCTTTTTGAGGATTCACGTTAGCCCGGTCGAGCGCCCTGCTGCCGCCTCACCGCCACCGCCATCTGTGGAGGAGTCCCGCGCTAGCCGACGGATATCCCCGCCATCCGGAGGTTCCTACAGAGGAAGGAACCCGGAGGATTGGCCGGGATCCTACGGCGGGCCCCGGACACCGCCGCACCCACCACACGGGGATGCCGCAGGATGCCGCCTGCTGCCCGGCTTCCGCAAGGAGGCTGCTCGGCGTGCGGGCGAACCCAGCGCCCCCAGCCACCCACCACCACATTTTGTCGGGTCCCATAACCCTTCCCCCCTCATGGCTCCCGGAGCCCCCCCACTCCCTGGTCGGACGGTTCCGCGTACGGTTAAAGACCGTACGTCACGGCCCTTCAGGCAGTTTAAAACTAAAAAAACGGCCACTAGACAAAAAATGTGTCCTATTAGTCTGCACGGTAATATCATTCCCGAAGCCAAAAACGTTAAATACCTAGGCGTAGTTCTAAACAAGTCGATGAATTTTTCAACTCACGTCACAGCCGCGATCCGAAAAGCGAAATTTGTACTTTACAAATTGTATCCGCTATTAAATGCGCGTAGTAAAATGTCCTTAAGACATAAACGCACCCTCTACATAACTTGTATAAGAACAATTCTCACTTATGCGTGCGTCTCTTTCGCACACATAAGCGACAATCAAATGGACCGATTACAAAAAGTCCAAAACCGGTTTTTACGTCTAGCAACAGGGGCCCCCGGTATATGCGTAACATCGACTTGCATAGAGACTGCGAACTCGTCACTATTAAAGCCCACATCCAGGAACTCGCCGGGAGATTCTTTGATAGAGGCAAAAGGCACCCCAACCCGCTCATTCGTAAGGCCCAGGATTACGAACATGACGCACGGACTTTCCGACATCCTTTCAAACGACCTAAGCATATCTTAGTCGATCCCATAGATAGTATCACAAAACACGTACTGCAACATTTGCAGTCACGTAAACACACCACACCACACGCACCCGCGTGGTTAGTACTGCACCAAGGCCGGCGCCGGCGTTGTCCCAGGAGACTTTTAGCACTCACTACAACACGTACTGACTTACAGACCGACTCACACACGGGACCGAGTTCGGACCCGAGTTCGAGCCCGCGTCCTAGCAGTTTAGGAACACACCTAAACGACCGCGACCGCGATTTGGATATAGAGAGCTCTATAAACAACGCGGACCTCCTAGACATTAGAAATTACGCACGCGAACTAACCCGACCGCTCGCGGAAGGGTGAGGGCCTGCCCTTCTTGCACTAGCCAAGTCAATATCAATATAAAAGAGCTTCTCTAACGTGATAACTCGTTCGTGGATAGTTTTTGCTACCACGCGTGAGCTACCTCACTCGTCAGAGAGTGAGGACGGGGTTCGGACCCCTCAGCAGGGAGGACGCGTGTCCTACACGCAAATTTGTTTCTTTTTGCATCTACCCTCAAATTTGTTTCTTTTTGCATCTACCCTCAAATTTGTTTTTTTTGCATCTACCCTCAAATTTGTTTTTTTTTGCATCTACCCTCAAAGTTGTTTTTTTTTTCATCTACCCTCAAATTTGTTTTTTTTTGCATCTACCCTCAAATTTGATCTTTTGCATCTACCCTCAAATTTGTTTTTTTGCATGTACCCTCAAATTTTATCTTTTGCATCTACCCTCAAATTTGTTTTTTTTTGCGTCTACCCTCAAATTTGATCTTTTGCATCTTCCCTCAAATTGGTTTTTTTTTTGCATCTACCCTCAAATTTGTTTATTGTCTTTTTTGCGTCTACCCTCAAATTTGTTTCTTTTTGCATCTACCCTCAAATTTGTTTTTTTTGCATCTACCCTCAAATTTGTTTTTTTTTGCATCTACCCTCAAATTTGTTTTTTTTTGCATATACCCTCAAATTGTTTTTTTTTGCATCTACCCTCAAATTTGTTTTTTTTTTGCATCTACCCTCAAATTTGTTTTTTTTTGCATCAATCCTCAAATTTGTTTTTTTTGCGTCTACCCTCAAATTTGTTTTTTTTGCATCTACCCTCAAATTTTTTTATTGTCTTTTTTGCGTCTACCATCAAATTTGTTTCTTTTAGCATCTACCCTCAAATTTGTTTTTTTTTTTTGCATCTACCCTCAAATTTGTTTTTTTTTGCATCTACCCTCAAATTTGTTTTTTTTTGCATCTACCCCCAAATTTGTTTTTTTTTTGCATCTACCCTCAAATTTGTTTTTTTCTGCATCTACCCTCAAATTTGTTTATTGTCTTTTTTGCGTCTACCCTCAAATTTGTTTCTTTTTGCATCTACCCTCAAATTTGTTTTTTTTGCATCTACCCTCAAATTTGTTTTTTTTTGCATCTACCCTCAAATTTGTTTTTTTTGCATATACCCTCAAATTGTTTTTTTTTGCATCTACCCTCAAATTTGTTTTTTTTTTGCATCTACCCTCAAATTTGTTTTTTTTTGCATCAATCCTCAAATTTGTTTTTTTTGCGTCTACCCTCAAATTTGTTTTTTTTGCATCTACCCTCAAATTTTTTTATTGTCTTTTTTGCGTCTACCATCAAATTTGTTTCTTTTAGCATCTACCCTCAAATTTGTTTTTTTTTTTTGCATCTACCCTCAAATTTGTTTTTTTTTGCATCTACCCTCAAATTTGTTTTTTTTTGCATCTACCCCCAAATTTGTTTTTTTTTTTGCATCTACCCTCAAATTTGTTTTTTTCTGCATCTACCCTCAAATTGGTTTTTTTGCATCTACCCTCAAATTGTTTTTTTTTTGCATCTACCCTCAAATTTGTTTTTTTTTTGCGTCTACCCTCAAATTTGTTTTTTTTTGCATCTACCCTCAAATTTTATCTTTTGCATCTACCCTCAAATTTGTTTTTTTTTTGCATCAACTTTTGCATGTACCCTCAACTTGATATTTTGCATCTACCCTCAAACTTGATCTTTTGCATCTACCCTCACACTAGATCTTTTGCTTCTACCCTCAAACTTGATCTTTTGCATCTAAAAGTTATGAGAGCTCAAAAAACCGACGAAACGGAAAAGATATAAGATGCGGGTGATTAAACAATATAATATTATTATTATATAGAAATTTATTTTAGAGATAAGCAATATTTGTATTGTATTTCTTTTTAAGTAATCTGATTATCGTTTATGTGCACAATAAATTGTTAAATAAAATCAATAAATAAAATTAAAATAAAAGTTAAAAGTTATAAGAAAACTAAAGTGTCCAACTGTCCACGATGCTTGTAATAAAATTATTAATTGTCCCGCGAAATCATAAAAGCGTGGACATCTCCGCGATGAAAGCGGAGGCATTAATGGCTCTAATAAAATAAATGTGAGACATTCGTTTACACGTTCCTCTGTTTATGTCTCATTTAAGGACTTTTACAGCCTTCTCATAAAACGTCACGTGTCTAGGGCTGACCGGACACAAATGATGTAGTGTAGCCGGACTGACGAACGAAAGCCAAGCAGGAACATTTGACATCGCCTCAAAAGTAACGTTATCGAGTGATTATTTTATGAAAAGCATGACAGCGCCAATACAATTTACATTCCATAACGTGACTTTAACGAAGCTTTCCAATGTATGCTTTGTTGCTGCTTGGTCTATAAATAATATTAAAACGCCGATTCCAGTGACAGTGGCCGGTTTCATTAAAAACCAGGTCAGCCACGCAGGAGCTATCATTATAGTGCCCAAGTGTGTGAGCAATACACAGAATCACTCTTTCTTTCACTCGCGTAGCCCAGTGAGACGGTTAGCTGATACGACTGACGACAGAAGAAGTGCAAGACTGACTTTTTACATGTCCATCCGTTGCATGAATCATCTTTCTTGTCAGACAATCAGGTGATCGACTTGTCTTAACTACACTTGAAAACAACATTTCTGGTTGTTCCAACTCATCAAACCCTCGTCGGTCGTGAATGATACACATACAACCAATTATTAATAATAATAATAAAAATAATAATCTTTAAATAATAAAAATCTATTTAAAGCGAGGAAAACTTTATTTTACTGATTTTGGTACTACACCACTGCATTAGTACATATTGGTCGCCATTATATTGGTGGTCGCCACTCGATAATTTCCTTCCCCATATGGTTTCTGTTTTCCGAGCGATGTGGCCTGCCCATTTCCACTTCAACTGACTGATTATACGAGCTATGTCGGTTACTTTAGTTCTACTGCGAATATACTCGTTTCAGATTCTGTCCCGCAGAGAAACTACGAGCATAGCTCTCTCCATAGCTCGTGGATATAATTATATTACATACAACCCTACGTCCTTTCGGAAGCCAATTCATTCTAAAATACTTGTTTATTACACGCTCGTTACTTGAGGAAACTTTACGTAGCGTAAACTGTGTAGTGTCCCCGGTGTCACAAGTTTCAGTTGCAATAAGTATTCTTGAAATACCATTTGAGAAACAGTATTCGAGTCGGGGATCAGTATGTTCTTTTATTGTGAATAGGGTAGTCAAATTTTATTTTATTTATTGATTCACCAACAGAACATCATCTGGTACAATTCAAAAATAATTTAAACAATAGCTAATAGTGTCGAATATAATTTTTTATTAATCTCTTATAAATTCTTGTTTGGCCTGTCGCAAATAAAAATGATAAGCCACTATTATATCATAACAAGCTGAACCGTGCCCACTTCATTATATTCGCATACAAACCGATTAAACTGGACTTCCACGAATATTTCAAGACCAAGGATTATTAATCAAAGCTATGCCAGTGTTTTTTTAATTTTAATCTCGCCTACACTGATACTGGCTATTCTTTAAGGGAGGCCATTTTAAAGAAGAAGAAGAAGCAAAGCTATTATTGAAGGTTTTATTGATTATTATATCCCACCAAAAACATTTTCATGTAAAAATGTTGCCAAGACCAGTCTATATAGCTTACCCTGTGAAAAAGTTATCAGATATCGTATAAAGCCAAGCTCTAAAGACTACTCGCCCTAAATCTACAAGCACCTTGATCAAAATCTATCAAAAAGTGGACAAATCTCATGTAGAACCAAAGTTCTTGATCTATGCGCCCTTACTTTACTAGGCTTAGCTTCACTTACTCTACATTTCAGTTAAAACGTGATGCTTGCCCATTTTATTTCACACACGATAAATGAATGCGTATAAAATCTTCGTAACGGTAGCAAAACGGCCAAGTATCACGTAGAGTAAGTGAAGCTAAGCCTAGTAAAGTAAGGGCGCATAGATCAAGAACTTTGGTTCTGTCCTGTGTGACCGACAGTAATTTACAATTATTAGCTGCCTGCATATTCGCGCAAATTTTAAATAAGTGGATAAAAAACAAATTTTCCTCGCATAAATGATATTAAAATAATATATTTTTCATCTTCGGTAAAAGTCGGTCACCGATTAATAATTGGTGACCGACTTTTTGTAGATGAATAATAGAATTGAACTGAATGTAAATATAATACATTGTAAGTTAATGGTACTTTAGATCTAGTTATTGTTATAAAATTTATAAATATTTGTAAATGACTGTTTGTTACCTAAATAAATTCAAAAAAAAATAGAATATACTGAATGCAGTAGTGCAACGCACTCAACATATATACAGTCGGACATAAATTATATGGAGCAAAACTCTTAACGATTATTGGTCCTACAATAAGTAGGTCGTAGGTTTTTTATGTACTTGTATATTATATTCCTTTTATAAATTAAAGATCATCAGATCCTTATAATAAACAAAGCCCAGCACCGCGACGCTTGCCGACGCCCAGCACCACGACGCCCAGCGCCGCGACGCCTGCCGCCGCCGAGCGCCGCGACGCCTGCCGACGCTGAGCGCCACGACGCCCAGCGACGCGACGCCTACCGACGCCCAGCGTCGCGACGTCCAGCGCCGCGACGCCTGCCGACGCCCAGCACCGCGACGCCAAGCGCCGCGACGCCTACCGACGCTCAGCACCGCGACACCTGCCGACGCCCAGCGCCGCGACGCCTGCCGACGCCCAGCGCCGCGACGCCAAGCGCCGCGACGCCTACCGACGCTCAGCGCCGCGACGCCTGCCGACGCCCAGCGCCTCGACGCCTGCCGACGCCCAGCGTCGCGACGCCTACCGACGCCCAGCGTCGCGACGTCCAGCGCCGCGACGCCTGCCGACGCCCAGCGCCGCGACGCCAAGCGCCGCGACGCCTACCGACGCTCAGCGCCGCGACGCCCAGCGTCGCGACGCCTGCCGACGCCCAGCGCTGCGACGCCAAGCGCCGCGACGCCTACCGACGCTCAGCGTCGCGACGCCTGCTGACGCCCAGCGTCGCGACGCCTACCGACGCCCAGCGTTGCGACGCCGAGCGCCACGACGCCGAGCGCCACGATGCCTACCAACGCCTGCCGACGCCTAGCGTCGCGACGCCTACCGACACCCAGCGCCGCGACGCCTGCCGACGCCTGCCGACGCCCAGCGCCACGACGCCCAGCGCCGCGACGCCTGCCGACGCCCAGCACAGTGACGCCTGCCGACGCCCAGCGCCGCGACGCCTACTGACGCCTGCCGACACCTAGCGCCGCGACGCCTGTCGACGCCCAGCGCGGCGACTCCAAGCGCCGCGACGCCTGTCGACGCCCAGCGCGGCGACTCCAAGCGCCGTGACGCCTACCGACGCTCAGCGCCGCGACGCCTGCCGACGCCCAGCGTCGCGACGCCTTCCGACGCCCAGCGTCGCGACGCCTGCCGACGCCCAGTGCTGCGACGCCAAGCGCCGCGACGCCTACCGACGCTCAGCGTCGCGACGCCTGCTGACGCCCAGCGTCGCGACGCCTACCGACGCCCAGCGTTGCAACGCCGAGCGCCGCGACGCCGAGCGCCACGACGCCTACTGACGCCTGCCGACGCCTAGCGTCGCGACGCCTACCGACGCCCAGCACCGCGACGCCTGCCGACGCCCAGCGTCGCGACGCCTGCCGACGCCCAGCGCCTCGCCGCCTGCCGACGCCCAGCGTCGCGACGCCTACCGACGCCCAGCGTCGCGACGTCCAGCGCCGCGACGCCTGCCGACGCCCAGCGCCGTGACGCCTGCCGACGCCCAGCGTCGCGACGCCTGCCGACGCCCAGCGCCTCGACGCCTGCCGACGCCCAGCGTCGCGACGCCTACCGACGCCCAGCGTCGCGACGTCCAGCGCCGCGACGCCTGCCGACGCCCAGCGTCGCGACGCCTACCGACGCCCAACGTCGCGACGCCTACCGACGCCCAGCGCCACGACGCCTACCGACGCCTGCCGACGCCTAGCGTCGCGACGCCTACCGACGCCCAGCGCCGCGACGCCTGCCGACGCCCAGCGCCGCGACGCCTGCCGACGCCCAGCGTCGCGACGCCCGGCGCTGCGACAACTGCCGACACCCAGCAACGCGACGCCAAGCGCCGCGACGCCTGCCGACGTCCGGTGCCAATATTAGCTAATACCAGCTAGTATTTTTAACAGTACCTTATACCTAATAGTAGTAGTGATGATGGTAACTAGCACAAGGAATTCTATAGAATATTTTGAGTCACTGACAAGCTAGTTTCTTACAAATCACATTATAATAATTAAGCATACAAAGAACTTTACAGAAAAGAAATTTAACAACAGATGGAGCTTGTGCCGGACCTGTTCCATACACCGACAGTTATTTTGTGACCGATATACCGAATAAGTGCATAAAAAAACAAATTTTCCACTCATAAATAATATAATAATAATATATTTTTCATCTTCGATAAAAGTCGGTCACCGATTAATAATTGGTGACCGACTTTTTGTAGATGAATAATAGAATATACTGATTGCAGTAGTGCAACGCACTCAACATACATAAAGTCGGACATAAATTATATGGAGCAAAACTCTGAACGATTATGGGTCTTACAAAAAGTAGGTCGTAGGTTTTTTATGTACTCGTATATTATAATCCTTTTATAAATTAAAGATCATCAGCTCCTTATAATAAATATCCTTTTGAATCCAATATGGTGGTCCAGCATATTGGATTCAAAATGGCGGCATTAACATTTTAATAATTATTTTGTTGGTATTGTAGCAATAACAGCTTACATACATAACTTCAGCTTTCTAAGATTTCCGGAAGTAACCTAAGAATTTTGATGATCTATAAATAAGACAGTGACGAAATCAGGGGTTTTTACACATCGATAAAATCTAAAGTATAATAGCTACGACATTCAAACTTTGTATAATTCATGTATTTGTGGTCTCATTATATGTTCTGGTGTCATTATATGTTGAAATTTTCAACTATTTAGCATCATCCAAAGCAAAGTTATGGGAGTTTAAAAAAACGACGAAACCTTTCGAGAAAAGGTAGGTAGTGCCCTTGCGCTTCGCTTGGCTCGTCTTGACGGGGGCACGACCGTGCCCCCAGATCAGTGGTGGTAGATGTAAAAAGACATATCTAAGTACCAATTAAATATGACCTAACTTAGCTCATTATATATTGCTGTGTGAAACATTTTCAAAGTCTGTGAACATGATAGCTATCGTGCATAACGTAATGCGAAGTAGATCATCTGGCACAATAGTGGCAACATGGTGTGCGAATTGTGCATACAATGTCATTATGCAACTGCAGGCTTCGTAAGATGGGACAATTTAAGAGCAAGTTATAGTATGCCAAGTGCTATTTTCCGGTGTGAATGAAAATTGTTAGTTTAATATGGTGGAGTGAGTTTATATTTATGTGTACTATTTTGATTATTTTTCACTTTTTAAAACTCTCGGAAAATATGTTTCTCGCGACTCCGTGAGTGTTAAAACGGTATTCCACAGGAACGCTGTACTCTATCGGCCAAATCAATACTATCACATCAAAAACATAGCTTGTAAAAAATGCCAAGTCTCGCTATTTAATACTTCTATTTAAAAAAGTTTTGAGATCCCTTAAATTCATAATTTTATATAGTGATCATATCAATGTTAGTAATAATCTTTCATGTTTTAAATAAATAAGAAGATTGACTTGGCAATCACATAAAATACTAGGTAATTAATATCTATTTCACAAAAGATATGAATATTAAATCAGATCCTTTAGTGTGATTGCCAAGTCATACTATTTAAAGTAGATAAGCTAAGTAAAGAGCTACGAAATTTTCTTCAAGTGGAAGGACCCGAAACTTTAATAAACATTTTAAATGTATTGATACTAAGGGCGTGTTTCACCAAGCAATGTTAAAGTAAATCCTTCGTTAAATATCACGATGTTCCTCTCTTAATTCCTATCAATAAATGAGCAGGCATGGTATATTAACAAGCCGTAAACATTGACATGCGTTGGTGAAATCTAAAATAATAAAAAAATTACGAAGGATTAACTTTAACATTGCTTGATGAAACACGCCCTTAATGTAACACATAGTAAGTCATCAACATTTACTGTCGCAAGGGGAGACGTATTTGTGTTGATTAATTTTGAAACCCTATTTAGTAGCGTGTAAACATAATGTAAATTGATTTTGATGTTTGCTAATGTGTACACTGAAAAGGCACGTGACGATTTTAAAACACATACAGTGTGCTAAGTGCGAGTTATTGTCACAGCTCCCCGTGAAGTAGAATAATAAATAGTAACTATAGTTTGCAACTAGGGGAGTTGATCATACATACGAGTATCACGATTAACCTCCTCACGGTAAGCTGTGACAGAAACTCGCACTGAGCACATAGTCGATAATATTACAAAAAAAAATAATACAAACAGAGAAGATTAATACATTATTAGCTATTTTCTATATACATAGACTGTAAAAATTATTGTAAATATTAAAACGTGCATAGATCATAGTATACAATTTACATTCATATCATTTATTAAATTAATCAATCATACAAATATTTTACTATGTATTTAGACACGAGAGATGTGAAAGTAATTATAAAGTATTACCTATATTACCTGTATATATTAATGAGTGATAATACTTTGGGGTGTGAATAGGTCCTATTGTATTTACAGTGAAAGTACCGGCGTTGAAGCAGTTACTTTTTTTATTATTGTATGGTCAAACATAAATTTTACAACATAAGTTGTTGGGGCATTTCTCATAGAGGAACTTGAAAGTAAAAAGTAAGTCTTTCAGCGCTGGTATTTTCACAGTATACTCTACATAGGAGGCACATACACACCTTAAAGTATTAATTTTATCACTCAATTATTTTAAACCTTGTACTGGACCCGCTGCTTCGTACGCATAAATGTTATCATGCTGGAATCGTAGATTTTGCTGTTGTAAAATGTAGTCTATGTGTTAATCGGCCATATAAATATGAATATTTTTTTCGTTAAAGAATATAGAATACATCCAAACATACAAACTTTCGCTTTTATAACAGTACTAGCTGTGCCCTGCGACTTCGTTCGCGTGGTTTTTGAGTGACTGAAACCGTTTAGCAGCGCACGCAACGAAAGTTTCCAAACGTGAATAATTTTCCCCGTTTTTGCAACATTTCTCACTGACGCTTCGCTACTATTGGTCGCAGCGTAATGTTATATAACCTTAAGACTTCCTCTATAAATGGACTATCCAACAAAAAAATAATTTTCCAAATCGGACCATTAGTTACAGAGATTAGCGCGTTTAAACAAACAAACAAACAAACAAACTCTTCCGCTTTATAATATTAGTATAGATAGAATAAACACATGCTACCACAACATACTACTATTGGGTTTCCCTATAATTCTGCGACCTGAGAGCTTAATTACTGTTTACGAGGTACAGCGAACATTTTACACAACAAATTATATTCTATTCTAATAAAGTTCTTTCGAAGGTATGTCTGTGCATTAATGATATTTAAATGGGGCTCAAGTTGCAGGGTGGAATGTGATTTTAGGGCGCTGTTTTCTAAACGGGGGCTGTTGTAGCCGATATATTTTGTCTGTTTAATGTATTTATAATATTCAGATTTTTTTTGTATTAGACTCCTTAGTCTAATGCCGCGTTTCACCAAGCAATGTTAGAGTTAACGCTATGTTAAAATACCGTGCCATCTCATTCATTGACAGGAAATACGAGAGGGATAACATCATATTTAACATGGTGTTAACTTCAACATTGCTTGGTGAAACACACCCTAAGTCCCGATTTTACCAACGCATGTTAGTCAGCACTCTAAGGGCGTGTTTCACCAAGCAATGTTAAAGTTAATCCTTCGTTAAATATCATGTTATCCCTCTCGTAATTCCTATCATTGAATGAGAAGGCATGGTATTTTAACAAATTTTTGCCGTTAGCACTAACATGCTTTGGTGATATCGGGACTTAGGGCATGTTTCACCAAGCAATGTTAAAGTTAATCCTTCGTTAAATATCATGTTGTTCCTCTTGTAATTCCTATCAATGAATGAGAAAGCATGGTATTTTAACAAGCCGTTAACACTAACATGCGTTGGTGTAATTGGGGCTAAGTGTAAAGTGACATAAAATGTGAAACGCCACTACTGAGTTTCGGAAATAATTACGGCGCGTAATAGAAATACGTGACAATTTATAAGTTTCACCTTAATAAAGTGTCAACTTTTGGTCTTGTTGTAATATATTTTAAATATAAAAAAAAATGTGCCTACCTCAATTGAGGCTGACTGTATGATCCAGTATATGCAAGGCCATAGAAAATTCAGAGCACTGAAAATAAGACTCTACAATATAGCTGCAAATCGAACACTGACTGAGCTGACAAATTTCGTGTGTTTGATTGTCAACTCCAGCGTATTAACTCAAAGTTTCAATTTCAGCGGCGAAGCCTCCGATTCGCGTATTGCAACGGTTCGATTGTCAGTCGCACGTCCGTTAATTATAAGCGTGCAAGCGGGACAGAATAACGATTGAACCGATCGAGGTACAAGAATCGGGGCCCTGAGTTTTCTCGCCTGGGCTATAACATGACCTATGCTATACCAACCTTAGACGTAAACATTGGCTTGTACATTGCCACGTCATGGGCTTGACACCACGTCACCTCAACTAGTGATGAACTACGGAGCCCCCTAGTTTAAGATGCCTTTGAATATTCTTTCATAATTAAAGACATGAATTGATAAAGGTGATATGTCGCAAAATAACAATTACCGAGAAAATTGAGTTTAAACAGTCACCTAAACAATTTAGGATATCTATTTAGTACATTGATTGTAGAGACGGGTCTTTAGATTATGTTCTTAATACTTTAGGACGGATTCTAAAATGTTAAAGTGACAGTTTGAACTCAATTTTCTCAAAATCACAATTTAGCTACATATAGGTGATACGTAGTCTCCTCACATCCATTCATGTCTTCAATTGTAAGAACTACAATAACTTCAATTATACTTCACGTAATAGGACAAACAACTATTACACAGTCGTTACGATGTCAACAATGCTTTATAACGATGTGATTCTTACGTCGATTGCACCAGTATAACCTGAGCTTGCATGGCTTCGGGTTTCCATACTAATGCATACCAATATAAACGGGATAACGTTCACTGGGTAAGTTTACATAATAACACTTGTTTCTAGTTGTAACAGGTTATTACAATTTGTAAAGCAAACATAAGATAAAACTTTGAATTATTACAACACTTCCAAAGATTATTTTAATTTGTGTATGTAGGATCACATTCATTCATCTTCAGTTACCAAAATTGATTATTTTAACCTCCCACGAAAATGGTGGGTGCTATTAGTGTTACGTGACTGAGTGTCTGTATTTGACATCGTAGGTCCCAAATCCCTTCTTGTTTAATAGCTGATGAGAACGCGGGTGTTCTTAGCAATAATTCATTATCATCAGCTAGCTCTCAGCTTGAAAATTCGGGGTTATTTAAAAAAAATGTTTATCAATTACTACCTATTCATTCATCATCATTTACCCAAAAATACTCCTTTTTCACTATTGGCAACAGAACATCAAAAATTGTTAACTAAGGGTTTCCCCGAAAGCTTACACCATATCACTCACACGTCACCAAAACACTAAACATTATGCATTCACAAACGTTAAATGTAGTTATTTTGAAATGTTCGATATTTTCGAACGAAACTTAAAGTTCGGACAATTCCGAGTTGATCATTTATTTATGTTCACCCCGTCACACGTCAGTCGCCCAAAACACTTCACGTCATTTTAACATTCACAAACATTGTTACAGGGTGGATATTCTAATTGGTTACCGGTTTTTGTTTGCATAAGCCGGGTAGAGCGTTTTGCTTTTCTTTTTGCACGTACTCAATTTCCTGGCTCACTGGGTGTCTTGGAGAATAGATATTAATTTACATGAATAAATAAAATTTGCATTAAGTGCGCTCCCCCTGTGCGGGAAGAGGTATAGTGTAGTGTGTGCGATAATTTTCATACTTATAGGAATAATTGTTTACAAATTTATGATTGTTAGCTAATTTGTAAAAAAGTAATGCAATACTTTTCTTTCAAAACCCGAACTGACAAATTAACCTTTATTATTATAGTATTACTGAACGTCTATTTAATTTACAGTTAATGATGTATTGTTATTATTTTAAATAAATCAATATTTCATCTAATTACATTTTCATAAATATCACGACTAGGTTATAAAAATTTGTTGTCAATCATTAATTGTTTTTATTAGCCAATTAATAGTTTTCTCCCAACAACAAATTTTACTATTCTGACAACCCTAGTATCGCATGCGACATAATATCGTATGTGCAGAATAGCAACATATTAAGCTAAAATTACACTTCCCTCGTGCTAGTAATTTCGGCGCACTCCGCTGCTGGTTTGTTATTTCAGAATGCACTTCTGTTCCGTCTACTGCTCCCACAGGGTTGCCAAGTGGATTTTATTTATGCTAATTCTATTATAGGACGAAAATTGCTGTTTCCCTTTATTTTCCTAATAGCATTTGAGTTTAATATTATAACAAATAAAGGTATATGACATAATAATATGTAGATTGAAAGAAATAAATCATTTCATAGACATTAATCAAACAAATTATATTTTCTATTGCATTTTCTCAAAAATCACACTAATATAAAGAGTCAAATGTTTTTGAGCCTTCTTCACATGCCAACGGCTGGATGCTGGATCTTAGATTAACACTTAATAACTTTACATGCATTTGCGCTGACGTATTCATGTCAAAATTGACCACAATTTATTTAGGGCTGATTTTTCAATCGTCAGATAACTTTTATCTGATGAATAAATATTTGACGTTGGCAGATTTTGTATGGAACAAATGTCAAAGTCACATGTTTATTCAAGACATAAAGTTATCTAACGATTGAAAAATCGGCCCTTAGTATATTAAAAATAAATGAAATCATTTTTTATTTTTTACATTACTATTCAGTCTTGTTTCCATAGCCAGGTTTATTCCCGTCACCCCGGTTTCTGAAAGTTTGATCAAATCGTTGATCAACTATTTGAGTTGATAAACCATTTTGAACGCTTGTTTATGAACGTAGCGAGTGAGTGAAGTTGTTGCGAGTGTTGTTCGCCAATGAGCGTTCAGAATAGCTTGTTAACTCAAACGTTAGCTGATCGTTTATCCTTTCGAAAATCGGGGGCAAGCCTTATAAAATTAATTAACCTAGATACTGCCGACCACCGCAGCGCAGTGGTTGAGTGTGTTGGTGCTCGAAGCGAGAGGTCGCGGGTTCGAATCCCACCGAAGGAAAAAAAGTTTTCAATGTTCCTGGGTCATGGATGTGTATTAAATTTGTGTATAATATAATAAAAATCTCAAATATATGTATAGTATAAAAGTATTAAATATATTTCCGTTGTCTGGTACCTGTAACACAAGTTCTTCGGATACTTAGCGCAGGGCCAGATTGACGTGGTGTGAAGCGTCAATAGATATATTGTTATATTGCCTGCCATTAGCTGCTACTTTAGCAAGTAATTAGTTTAATTCACACATACATACAAACTTGGAAATATATTCGTTAGGTATCAGATTCGCAATTACAATTACTATAATATTATGTGGGTACAAAAGGGAAATTCGAGGGAAAGTGACATGGTAGTGATATTGGGCTTCGCTTGACTTGGCGAGGCACTACTGTGTCCTCAGATTAAATAATAAACTAGGCTAAAAATATTTTGATTTGCATCTCTAATGTAAATAATAAAAAAAACTTGTTTAAGGGTTTACAAAGGGCTCGTTACTCAGCCCCGGTCAAGTTTTCTTTATATCCCTTGTTCGGGTGATAGATTGCTCGTTGCCCAATAAGCCTGAATAATTTCAACAAAAAAAAAAAGCACCCAAATAAATAATTTGAAAGCCCCAGAGAACAAAGAATATCGTGTTCAATTTTGTGATCAAAGGTTTTTAATTTTGATAAAGCTGGTGAATGTGTTTTTGGGAGAAACAATATTTAAGATGGATGGGACCTTTTGTAATTTTATAACCCTTTTTAGGTCTGCGAGTTGTTTAAAACCCTTCATGCTCATTCCCAGTCATTTATAGGTGTACCTTCTACGTTTTTAACGATTTACAAAAGTTATATTATAATTTACTAGCTGTTCCCGCGACTTTGTTCGCGTGGTTTTTGAGTGATTGAAGCCGTTTATGCAGCGCACGCAATAAAAGTCCCCAAATGTAAGTAATTAATTTTCCCCGTTTTTGCAACATTTCACACTGACGCTTAGCTTCTATTGGTCGCAGCGTAATGTTATATAGCCTAAAACCTTCATCTATAAATGGACTATCCAACAAAAAAAGAATTTTTCAAATCGGACCAGTAGTTCCTGAGATTTACACAAACAAACAAGCTCTTCCGCTTTATAATCTATACATATAATAAATCTGTAGAGGGGTCATGTCTGTACATTAAGAATATTTAAGTGAAAATTAAAAAAGGGGGCCTATAAAAGCCACAGAACCTAAAAATAACATTTTTGAAAAAAATGTCTGTCTGTCTGTCTGTCTGTCTGTCTGTCTGTCTGTCTGTCTGTCTGTCTGTCTGTCCGTATGGGAATGTTTGTCGTCGCATCACGTTAAAACCACTGTATGGAATGAAATGAAATTTGGTAGGCAGGTAGCTTACAACCCGAAGAGCATTATTGGAAATTATTATCCCGAAAAACGAAAGGGTTCCCGTGGGATCTTCAAAAAATTGTAGGTACCTATTTGACGGTGTTTCAGCCAAACTACTCAACGTATTTAAATGAAATTTGGCATGCAGGTAGCTTATGACCTGAAGAGCATTATTGGAAATTATTATCCCGAAAAACGAAAGAGTTCCCGTGGGATCTTCAAAAAATTGTAGCTACCTATTTGAAGGTATTTCAGCCAAACTACTCAACATATTTAAATGAAATTTGGCAGGCAGGTAGCTTATGACCTGAAGAGCATTATCGGAAATTATTACCCCGAAAAACGAAAGGGTTCCCGTGGGATCTTCAAAAAGTTGTAGCTACCTATTTGACGGTATTTCAGCCAAACTACTTAACGTATTTAAATGAAATTTGGCAGGCAGGTAGCTTATGACCTGAAGAGCATTGTTAAAAATTATTATCCCGAAAAACGAAAGGGTTCCCGTGGGATCTTCAAAAAATTGTAGCTACCTATTTGACGGTATTTCAGCCAAACTACTTAACGTATTTAAATGAAATTTGGCAGGCAGGTAGCTTATGATCTGAAGAGCATTATTGGAAATTGTTATCCCGAAAAACGAAAGGGTTCCCGTAGGATCTTCAAAAAATTGTAGCTACCTATTTGACGGTATTTCAGCCATACTACTCAACGTATTTAAATGCAATTTGGCAGGCAGGTAGTTTATAATCTGAAGAGCATTATTGGAAATTGTTATCCCGAAAAACGAAAGGTACCCGTGGGATCTTAAAAAAATTGTAGCTACCTATTTGACGGTATTTCAGCCAAACTACTCAACGTATTTAAATGAAATTTGGCAGGCTGGTAGGCGGTAGCTTATGATCTGAAGAGCATTACTGGAAATTATTATCCCGAAAAACGAAAGGGTTCCCGTGAGATCTTCAAAAAATTGTAGCTACCTGTTTGACGGTATTTTAGCCAAACTACTCAACATATTTAAATGAAACTTGGCACAAAGGTAGATTGTAACATGAAATAACCAACATAATACTTTTAACCGACTTCCAAAAAAGGAGGAGGTTTCTCAATTGGTAAATATATGTTTTTTTATGTTTCTTCGCTGATATCTTCATCGTTTATGAAACGATTTTAAATTTTTTTTGTGTTGTGTAGGGTATAATTTAAATTTGGTCCCATTGTCACCGATCCGTGAGGAATCGAGGGAAGTCCTCAAAATTTATATGGAATAATATATCGATTTTGATTTTGTCTGAAGTAGTCTAAGCATATGTTACCAAACAGTAAGGTTTTGCACTATATCCTGGATCTAAAAGTACTGAACAGAACTTCTGAGTCCTTAGAAATACATGTTTGAAGATTTCAGCGTTGTTTAAAGAAATGCAAGCATATGCCACTACGTCAATTACAGTAGAACTTGGTCTCATAGTTATCAAAGTGGAGACCTGATGATGGCGTCGTGAGGAATTGAGGGAACACCTTGAAATTTATAGGGACACTCATAGTAATTTTGTATTTGTTTCGAGTAACATAAGCATATCCGAATAAAAACATCATTTTGAGTCTTTGAAGATATACGTTTGGAAATTTCGACATCGCTTATACTGCAAGCATATTTCGAAAATTACGAAAGAACACTGAACTTGGCATCGACTTGAAAATTATAGAATAAAATTATTGACCCAAGTGAAAATAAGTATTACTTTGTGCGAAGTAATTTATTTATATTATTGTTATTATTATTATTATTATACTTAGGTTTTGCAAATACGATAAATAAATTATAGGCGTAGGATGGTTTGTTTTCAAGATATTAGATGTCATAGGTACATTTAAATTAGAAAAGTTATGTCAATATAAGTAAGATTTATGTTTTTCATGATATTTTTATTTATTAGTTTTCATGCTAGGGTACGACTTGGGTTTTTTCTTTCTTTTGGACTTTTGTATTTTGTCGTCTAAAGGAAGTTAGTACTTAAACCGTCAAGTCCCAAAGTAGACTACATGTTTGTTAGCGTAGGTAATTAATAAATAATAAGTTTTAATTTAATACCTCAAAAAATTCATGACAAAAACGGCCATTATTTGACAGTAAACTATTATTATTACTCCATCGGCCTACTTCTTTTGCCTGTGGACGTCTAATACAGTGTACAAAGAAGTTTTACTATAAATTAGTGATTTTAAATATCCAAACGACAGTGTTCATAAACTAAAAATGTATTTAAACTGCTGCCCTAAATCAGTTTTCCACGCGTACGAAGTCGCGGGCACAGCTAGTACATATAATAAATCTGTAGAGGGGTCATGTCTGTACATTAAGAATATTTAAGTGAAAATTAAAAAAAGGGGGTCTATATAAGCCACAGAACCTAAAAATAACATTTTTGAAAAAAATGTCTGTCTGTCTGTCTGTCTGTCTGTCTGTCTGTCTGTCTGTCCATATGGGAATGTTTGTCGTCGCATCACGCTAAAACCACTGTATGGAATGAAATGAAATTTGGCAGGCAGGTAGCTTATGACCTGAAGAGCATTATTGGAAATTATTATCCCGAAAAACGAAAGGGTTCCCGAGGGATCTTCAAAAAATTGTACCTACCTATTTGACGGTATTTCAGCCAAACTACTCAACGTATTTAAATGAAATTTGGCAGGCTGGTAGCTTATGATCTGAAGAGCATTACTAGAAAATTATTATCCCGAAAAACGAAAGGGTTCCCATGGGATCTTCAAAAAATTGTAGCTACCTATTTGAAGGTATTTCAGCCATACTACTCAACGTATATAAATGAAATTTGGCAGGCAGGTAGCTTATGATCTGAAAAGGATTACTGGAAATTATTATCCCGAAAAACGAAAGGGTTCCCGTGGGATCATCAAAAAATTGTAGCTACCTATTTGACGGTATTTCAGCCAAACTACTCAACGTATTTAAATCAAATTTGGCAGGCAGGTAGCTTATGACCTGAAGAGCATTATTGGAAATTATTATCCCGAAAAACGAAAGGGTTCCCGTGGGATCTTCAAAAAATTGTAGCTACCTATTTGACGGTATTTCAGCCATACTACTCAACGTATTTAAATGAAATTCGGCGGGCAGGTAGCTTATGTCTTGAAGAGCATTATTGAAAATTATTATCCCGAAAAACGAAAGGGTTCCCATGGGATCTTCAAAAAATTGTAGCTACCTATTTGAAGGTATTTCAGCCAAACTACTCAACGTATTGAAATGAAATTTGGCAGGCAGGTAGCTTATGACCTGAAGAGCATTACTGGAAATTATTATCCCGAAAAACGAAAGGGTTCCCGTGGGATCTTCAAAAAATTGTAGCTACCTATTTGACGGTATTTCAGCCAAACTACTGAACGTATTTAAATGAAATTTGGCAGGCAGGTAGCTTATGATCTGAAGAGCATTATTGGAAATTGTTATCCCGAAAAACGAAAGGGTTCCCGTAGGATCTTCAAAAAATTGTAGCTACCTATTTGACGGTATTTCAGCCATACTACTCAACGTATTTAAATGCAATTCGGCAGGCAGGTAGCTTATAATCTGAAGAGCATTATTAGAAATTGTTATCCCGAAAAACGACAGGGTTCCCGTGGGATCTTCAAAAAATTGTAGCTACCTATTGGACGGTATTACAGCCAAACTACTCAACGTATTTAAATAAAATTCGGCAAGCAGGTAGCTTATGACTTGAAGAGCATTATTGGAAATTGTTATCCCAAAAAACGAAAGGGTTCCCGTGGGATCTTCAAAAAATTGTACCTACCTATTGGACGGTATTACAGCCAAACTACTCAACGTATTTAAATGAAATTCGGCAGGCAGGTAGCTTATGACTTGAAGAGCATTATTGAAAATTGTTATCCCGAAAAACGTAAGGGTTCCCGTGGGATCTTCAAAAAATTGTAGCTACCTATTTGACGGTTTTACAGCCAAACTACTCAACGTATTTAAATGAAATTCGGCAGGCAGGTAGCTTATGACCTGAAGAGCATTATTGGAAATTGTTATCCCGAAAAACGTAAGAGTTCCCGTGGGATCTTCAAAAAATTGTAGCTACCTATTTGACGGTATTTCAGCCAAACTACTCAATGTATTTAAATGAAACTTGGCACAAAGGTAGATTGTAACATGAAATAACCAACATAATATTTTTAACCGACTTACAAAAAAGGAGGAGGTTTCTCAATTCGTAAATATATGTTTGTTTTTTATGTTTCTTCGCGGATATCTTCATCGTTTCTGAAACGATTTTAATTTTTTTTTATGTTGTGTAGGGTATAATTTAAATTTGGTCCCATTGTCACCAAAATGGTGAACTGCTGATGGGATCCGTGAAGAATCGAAGGAAATCCTCAAAATTTATGTGGAATAATATATTGATTTTGATTTTTTCTGAAGTAGTCTAAGCATATGTTACCAAACAGTAAGGTTCTGCACCATATCCTGGATCTATAATATCAAAAAATTTCGCGTTTCAGTATAACTATATATATATATATATATATATATATATATATATATTGAAAAATTTCGCGCTGCTCTGGCTTATGCCAAAGCAGCGGTAAACTATATATACAATATACATATATATTTAAAAAATTGCGCCGCCCTGGCTTACGCCAGGCTAGGCTAGGTAGACTTTTTCTCTTTCTACTATTTTTTTTTATCTAATCAAAATAAATAAAATAAAAAAAGTTTTTGTTTTTCATTTTCCGTCCTCAAATAATCGTCGTCTGATCATTCGAGAATTATCCCTACTCAGTCTATACCCATCACTAAAAATCTGAAAATTAAATAATTTTAAACAAAAAAATACGACTTCAAAAGGTAAACTAAAAGGAACAATTAAATTTACTTCGCACAAAGTAATACTTATTTTCCAGTACAAGTGAAAATAATTATTACTTTGTGCGAAGTAATTTATTATTATACTTAGGTTTTGCAAATACGATTAATAAAGTATAGGCGTAGGATAGTTTGTTTTCAAGATATGAATGAGATGTCATAGGTACATTTAAATTAGAAAAGTTATGTCAATATAAGTAAGATTTATGTTTTTCATGATATTTTCATTTATTAGTTTTCATGCTAGGGTATGGCTTGGGTTTTTTCTTTCTTTTGGACTTTTGTTATTTTGTTGTCTAAAGGAAGTTAGTACTTTAACCGTAAAGTCCCTAAGTAGGCTACATGTTTGTTAGCGTAGGTAATTAATAAATAAAAAACCGGGCAAGTCCGAGTTGGAATTGCGCACCGAGAGTAGACTTTTAAAAAATTTGGCGCTCGGCGCCAGCAGCGCAGCGTCGGTGTTAAAACGATCATCGTCTGCAGTCGCTGCGGCGTAAAGTCCATACAAATCTCAGTACAGTAGATCTTCGTCGCGTATATCAGCGTACTATCAAGTAGTCCCGTTCGCATAAAAGAAAAAAAAATATTATACATACAGACGAATTGAGAAACTCCTCCTTTTTTTGAAGTCGGTTAATAATACACGGTCATTTTTCGAGCTGGAAGCATTTTCTTAGAAAAAATACCTCAAAACATTTACGTCAAAAACGGCCATTATTTGACAGTAAACTATTATTATTACTCCATCGGCCTACTTCTTTTGCCTATGCACGTCTAATACCGTGTATAAAGAAGCATTACTTTAAATTAGTGATTTTAAATATCCAAACGACAGTGTTCATAAACTAAAAATGTATTTGAACTGCTGCCCTAAATCACTTTTCCACGCGTACGAAGTCGCGGGCACAGCTAGTATTAAGTATACCTATAGATAATGCCCGCTACATACATCAACGATAAAACTGCACTGTCCATATAACGGGTGTAAAAGGTACAGTTACTAGAACTTTGGAATATACTACCTTTTCTCGTTCCAAAATTTTTTTATTCTTCCAACAGAAAAAATAAGAAATGGTAACAAGTAAAAAAAGTAGCTTTTGTCAAAAAAATACATTTCCAAAATAAGGAAAGGCGGTATAAAAATAAAATAAAATAAAATAAAAAACGTTTTATTTCCAAATGAAACTTAAAAAGCTATTTTCGGAAAGTCAACAAGAAAAACAAGCTACCACCACCACCACCTACCACTATAACTTTGTGGTACGATTATCGGACCACAAAGTTATAGTGACTATTCTTATTACACCATGTACATAGATGCACGCATATTGTGAGGCCGCTAGTGTGACTTTTTATGTAACTTGAATGAAGTGTATGTGTGCGGTCGATTTGTGTATAATTATGTATTTGTCACTGAACTTGTGCAGTTTTATTTTAATCTAGAATACAATCCTTTCGAAATCACTTTACGTACAAGGTGTAAAATAAATGAGTGTAATGGTGTGTATGTGCCTCCTATTTAAAGTATACTGTGAAAGTACCAGCGCTGAAAGACTTACTTTTGATTTTCATATTTATGAGAAATGCCCCAACATCATAAATTTTCCCATACAATAATAAAAAAGTACCTCTTTCAGCGCTTGAACTTTCTTATTAAACTTTACATACGGGACCCGTACCCTGAAGTATTATCACTCATTTATATTATAGCCTGTATAGTTGTACTCTTTAACAACAACTTAATTGCAAAATTTTAACAGACGATATCCGTAGTCTTCAAGAAAACATTACCCTCCCGGCAGCTGCAGTAACCTCATCAAAACAAACTCCTATCATAACCAGGTTTTCCTCATTTCGTAACCTGCCCCTCGATACACCCCTTGAAATTATGAAAGTGTATAAACATTTTCACGCCCTCCTTTCGTCCCCTGATTTCCTGCATTATTATTATCAAATCAGCCCATAGATACCTAGATAACCATGTTATTCCCCCATAATGGGGAAATAAGGCTGCGTTCCGTATCTAAATCATTGTTTTATGATACTATAATTTTGTTCGAGGGGGCCAAATTGTTATGGAGGAATTAAGCGTTTTTTGCTTTAAAAAGATTATTGTAAAAATTGGCTGCGACAAAAACAAATAGAGAGGTTTTATTCGTCTGGCGAAGGTTTACCTTTATTGAGCTCTTTTTCTGCGACCACACTAAGAGGAAACGGTGCAATTTTTTCGATTATACAATAAATATCACTATTATTACTATTTTTACAGTTTTTGTTACAATATCCTTAAAACATATTGATAACCTGTTTTGTAACTATCGCGTAACCTTTGTCAAATTTTAATCTTATTAATGTTATAATTTCTCAATGTAAGTGATTTCCTTAAATATTAATTGTTAGTGATCTCAAATATTTTACATAATTAATACATATTATAATAATATCTTATACTTCGACCAGATAATTTCGATAAACAGTATGGATCTGTTATAAAAAATTATGATTAAACAGTGGTGTGTTTTTCCCCGGCTGACGTAGTTTTAAATTCAAAATCTACACGTCCAATCCCTCTCCATATTAAAATGCATTCAACAAATGATTAAGTGCGGGCGTTTGTATAATCCGTGCATCAAATTCCGTTAATTTTCTTTTAATGTGCAGTCGTCAGCAGTTATTATTCTCTACGTTTAGCTGCAGTCTGGCTGCCGCTTTATATATCTTTATTTACTTATTAGTCCTGCGGCTTCGCCGCGTTAAAAAAAAATATCCAATGTTACTTTACTTTTTACTCCAAGAATATGTGTAAATGTAAACGTAAAAATTTTATCCGATACAACCCAAGCATA
The DNA here is from genome assembly GCA_905187575.2 of Celastrina argiolus. Classification (NCBI taxonomy): domain Eukaryota; kingdom Metazoa; phylum Arthropoda; class Insecta; order Lepidoptera; family Lycaenidae; genus Celastrina; species Celastrina argiolus. The sequence goes on from LR994589.1 coordinate 14,043,717, forward strand.
AGAAAGCTTGTTAAAAACTTGTAATTAACGCAGTGTAAAAACGCCCCGAGATAGTATTCAAACTATATTAATACTTTTATTTACTCTAAATAAGACAGTTAATATGGGTTAGAAACATTGTTCGTAATACATAATACAACATAGAGAATGACTCTAAGGGTCTCAGTCAAAAACTTCAGACTGTGTGTTGGTAAATACAGCTTAGTTTTATTTAAATGGTAAATATTTTGTTACAAATAATATAATTGTCAAATGCTTCCAATGAAACCGTGTAAATATTCAGAACTGTATACATTTGTAAATCAAGGTGTAAAGACTTAATCCCTACCAAGAGCCATGCTCGATTGTATTTCGATACGGCTTTGACATTGAGGTAAGTCTGAATATAATACACCAGTAAGAGGTAAGTCACCGGAGATAACTAGAAGTAGAAACTGTTTGTAAATAAATTAAAAAAAACGGCCAAGTACGAGTCAGTCAATGCACAAGACGAAGGGTTAGGTACAAAACGTAAAAACACATAATATGTTATTTGGGAGCCCCACTTAAATAATTATTTTATTTTATTCAAAGTATTAACTGTTGTTATAACGGCATCAACACAAACATAATTTGTAAAAAATGTCAATCGTTTCTTGAGAAACAGCCTGGTGACAGCCAGATAGACAGGCAGACAGTGAAATCTTAGTAATAGGGCTCCCTTATTACCCTAAAACACCACCATCTTATATTTTTTCCGTACGTAATTTTATACTATTGTTTACAGAACCTAAATCTCAAAATTATTACTGAAAAAAATAGTGTTTATTTTTTAACATTAAATTTACCATGAAATCTGATCCGTCGTATTAACAAGGTAACAGTTTCGAGAAAACTCGAACACACTGAGATCTCGTTGTAAGATCTCTGATCAAACTCTCATTATAAGTTCTTCACTTTTAATTGCAATACATCTGATATCACCCCGTGTTTAGTTAACAGAATATTTCTCATTAAAGTAACTTAACTTTGGATACGTTTAATGTACTCGATCTGACGGGAGTTATAATACTCTGGTATTTGTTTATGAAGTAACTTTATGTAGTAACATAAATTTTACTTGATAATTACTTGAATTGAATTTGGTTAAATATTTTACACGGTAAACGTAGAGACAAAAAACGAATTACATTTTTTATATAGTTATACATTTCATAATTATGCGAAGTGTGCGTAAAATAGTACTTTTTCGCTTCGCATTTTCGAAACCACATTATCTACATGTATGATAATGATGCCACGCTCCCACTTGACACTGGCGTACTTATATAAATGCTTATTTACTGTTATAAACTGGAGAGCCAGCTCGTACAAAGTACTTAACCCTCTTTTTGAAGGGGTGCGGCTGTGTTTTTAATATAGCGCTGCAAATGGTGTTTCATAATTGCATACTATTAATGTTGTTTAAATTTTAATGTTCTTTTGTACACTATGACTCTTTGTATACTACATGTTTATTGACCGACTTATAAAAAAGGAGGACGTTCTCATTTGACATATAAATATTTGTTATCACTTTTTAATGTGATCTCAAGCAGTTTTATTGCCATTAATTATTCTGCGAAAATGAGCACACCATGCCTGAAGTAGCCGTATGTATCGGGGCTACCATTGCTTCGGTCGCATTGTATTGTAGCAAAGCGGTAACAAGTAACTAAATAGTATATATTATATACTTGAAAATATAAGCAATCCACAGTGGTGGTTTCACCGCGAGTTTTCGTGGGCTATGAATATCATTTGTTGATATATTTTAAACTATCGCAAAAACTTATAAACTTGTCTCCCAAGGCACCGCGTTTAAGGTACTTTGCTTCGCAACACAGGGATCAAATTTACCGTAGCACTTACCTCTAAGGTATTCTTGTTTACATGAAACTAAAAGCATCTAACATAGAACAGTTCAAACATGAGGTCTTGGGATATTTGCAACCCTAACTACCACGAAAGAGATACCTTGGCTTCGTTCACGTAGCATTTGCGAAGCAGCAAGAGTAACTACGGTACCTTCGTATTTACATAAAACAAGCTGAGGTGAAGCTCAAACATACCCCATATCATTTGCAATTTTCGATACAGATGTCGCTGTTTGCAGTTAATTACGGTAATGGATTGCAGTTTAAACACGGTCTTGTCTGGTGTTTGCGTTCTCGAATATTCGGCAACTCGGTTCACCGTAACTGAGACACTGTGGACACTTCGTGTTTGAGTTTAGTTTGATGTTGATGTTTTAATTATTTTAATATGTTTGTGCTGGGGACAGTGTTTGGAATTTAGATTAATTCGAAGTTTAGAGGTGATAGTTCTGCTATTTATTTAGTCTACTATTATAATAATATGCAGATTTATATTTTACTACATTATAATTTAAACTAATCTATACTTGTTTGTTTGTTTGTTTAAACGCACTAATCTCAGGAACTACTGGTACGATTTGAAAAATTCTTTTTTCGTTTGATTGTCCATTTATAGAGAAGGCTTTAGGCTATATAACATTACGCTGCGACCAATAGGAGCGAAGCGTCATCGAGAAATGTTGCAAAAACGGGGAAAATTGGCCACATTTGACGACTTTCGTTGCGTGCGCTGCATAAACGGTTTAAGTTACTTAAAAAATATGTATGAAAGAATTATTCCTTTTTAATAATCTTAAAACAAAAACCAACGTGAGCAATCAAAAGATAATCGCAATAGTGTTTCCAAAAACCACGCGAACGAAGTTGCGGGCACAGCTAGTGAGAATTATTATACCTACCTAATATATGTTTTACGTCTTTAAATCATAACGCTTATTAGATCTTATTATATACAAAGTGCAGGATATAGCTGTCAACTTACTTAATAATATTTTATTGAAATATTATATTTAAATAAAATATTATACATAATATACATTTACTATACTATACTATGATAATTAGGGTAAGCTCACACCAAAACGTGTCATTGCGATACGATTATTAAAAAAAAAAAAGTGATTTTTAATTATTGCCCCTTACCCCGCTCGTGGTATGAACTGTCGATTACATCATATATCAACAAAAGCCCTACAACAACTAAGTTCTTTGGGCTTATCTACGCTTCAGATTAAAGTAAACAAAAGCTATTAGTTTACGAACCGCCGTAAAGCATAAGCCCTCGTACATAGTGGATGCAATAAAGGGGGGCGTAAAATATATTTTTATTGATATATAAAACATTATGATATATTTACGTGAGCCTAGAAAATGCTGTATCGTTAATGATGCTATAACCATCTATGGGATTGCCTGTCATAGCTATTATAACTCACGGTAGGTTTTAACTACCGCTGCCGCTTACCGTAAAATTTTATAATATAATTAGCGTTTATTGTTTAAGTTGAGGGATATGAGTCCGCTGTAAAGTCTTGAACAATACGCTGTTGAAATTTAAAAGAGTTTACAAGCGGTGTAAATATAATACTAGAGGTCGCGAGGGCAATATATGCCCATCATATTTTTTTTTTTTATTTTATTTTAACTTCATCTGATTGAACGTACTGTTGGTTCTTGATGGAAATTCATGTTCACAATAATAACACACACCTTTTTTACATTCCATAGCTTCAATGATAATGAAGTTAACAATTATAATAAGTTATAAACACACAACTTTTTTACACTTTTCCACTTTTTATTACGTTTTAATAAGTTTTTACAAAAACAAGACCGGTTTCCGGTATTACTTTTTAAAAAACTTATTAAAACGCAATAAAAAGTGGAAAAGTGTAAAAAAGTTGTGTGTTATAACTTATTATTGTTAACTTCATCATCATTGAAGCTATGACGGCAACCCATTGCATTACTTTGGGTGAGCCAAGGTAATGCAATGGGGGTAAGCCTATACTCGCCACGAAGACTTAGGTTGACGAGCGCAGTTTTCAGATCCGCGGAAACCCTTTTGCCCATTTCCGGATATACTGGGTGTAAAAAGAGCAGTCACTATAACTTTGAGATACTATTATACTATATTTTAACTTTGAGATACTATAATATAACCTTAACTCATTTTGGAAATGTATTTTTTAATAAATTTTTTTTTCAAAAACTAAATTTTTTTTTTTTACTTTTTACCATTTCTTATTTTTTTGTCGCAAAAATAACAATAAAGCAAAAAAAATTTTTTTTAAATATGTTGTAAAAAAAAAACATTTCTAGAATGAGACAAGGTAATCATATCCCAAAGTTATAGTGACTGCTTTTTTTACACCCGTTATAATATTCCCTCTGTCGCTCATTACTTGCAAAAAGAACAGCACATCGCTATCAACTAAAACCCACATTAATTTGAAGGGTTTTATCGCCACTTTTATTTTGTTTGTGAAAACTTGACAAAACTTAACGTGTAATAAAATTGTTAGTTGCGGTGTGCTTCCTATTGTTATTTGAATTAAATTTACGTATTTCCAATTAATTATTAAAAATACGTTTTACACAAATTTATCGATACAAACTCTAACAAATTACTGTGCCAAATTATTACCCTTGTATCTGCACAACTATCGTAAGACTGTAAATATACAAAATTGTACCTAGAAAGGTTGTAAAAAGAGCAGTCACTATAACTTTGGGATATGATTGTGTCTACTACTTTATTGTCTACTTCGTGCTACTTACTTTTCTTTTACTTACTTACAACCTTTTCTCATTCCAGATTTTTTTTTTCGTCAAATTAGATTTTTTTAAATATTTTACAATTGATTGTTTTTTAGTCGCAAGATTAAAAAAAAAACATTTTATTTAATTGTAAAAAAAAGAATAATACATTTCTAGAATGAGAAAAGGTAGTAGGTATCTATAAACATAATATTATCCCAGTTTTAGTGGCTTTTCTTTTTATTACTGTTGTATGAGATAACGAACATATATTCAAAAAGACATATTATTTATATGGAAAATTAAAATGTTTATGAGTATTTTCATCTGGACGCTAGTGTGGTCTAGTACTAAAAATAGGCCACGTAAAAGTATCAAAGACAATAAGTCCTCGAAGGTTGTCAAACTAATTGCAAAGCTGTGTTTGACGGGGGCTATAATTGAAACGGTATGAATTTTAGCCGGCCATTGAATGTTTTATGTGCTGGCCAGAAGTCTAACAATATCTATTTTGTATCTGCTCCGTAATCTATATTTTAATCTATTAAATAAGTTGATCAATGGCTTATATCTATACTAATATTATAAAGCGGAAGAGTTTGTTAGTTTGTTTAAACGCGCTAATCTCAGGAACTACTGGTCTGATTTGAAAAAATCTTTTTTTGTTGGATAGTCCATTTATAGAGGAAGGCTTTAGGTTATATATCATTACGCTGTGACCAATAGGAACGAAGCGTCAGTGAGAAATATTGAAAAAACGAGGAAAATCATTCACATTTGGGGACTTTCGTTGCGTGCGCTGCATAAACGGTTTAAGTCACTCAAAAACCACGCGAACGAAGTCGCAGGGCACAGTTAGTTTTTAATAAATTTGTTGCACGAAAAACTTAGTTATCTATTGTTCCTGATTAGTATATAACTGGACAAGGTATTAGAAATAAGAAGCAACAGTGAAATTTGTTCAGAGACCGCAACCGCCGATATATTGAAATACAATATAAATATTATTATAATATATTGTATTTCAATTTTTCGGCGGTTTCACTGTTGCTTCTTATTTCTAATACCTTGTCCTTATTCTCTTTTCTTTCTTGCGATAATATAGAAGCATTTATCTTTTGTGATTACTTTAATTCTGTCACATATGAGCTGCACGCAATATTAATATAATATAATATTTTTTATTACTAAAGTAAGAATCACCTTATTTTATAGGACTTGGCTCAATTCTAAGGTCTCAATGATTTATTAAGTCGAATTGCACAACCGACGTTGCTGACACCTCTGGTCAACTTAAATAGCCCATTTTATTGATTTATCCTTTCAATAACTTATTGGAGCAGTAAAGTTAGACCAGATAATAAAATTTTATTCATGTTTGGTAGATATAGTTAATCTGCTATGAACAGGATCCCCAAAAATATGAAAACTAAATACTGTTTCACTAGTAGACGTGTAAATACTTTTGGTATACAAGATCCAATTCAACCAACTTAAACTAATCCTTACCAAATATACGATCTTACAATAATGGAATTATATACTGTTTAGAGCGAATTTTATCAAAAAGTGAACCAAAATTAATGTGTAATTGTATTTCTTTCTTGTCAAATTCGTGGCGAGGGGCCACGTTGTTATTATTATATCCGGAAATTGGCAGCCGCGTTATCACGGGCAAGAACAATTTCTTAAGAATGCCAAGCGTGGCGAATAAAACAATTTCTCCCCATGAAATACTTTGAGGGAAGCTTATGGCAGTAAATGTCATAGCTGACCGATAAAAGTCATTTAAATTGATACCAATATAAGGCTTTTTTAACCGTAAAATAGTTTCGGTAACAGAAATCACGAATCACTTACCACATTGTGGTCACTTGTTTGGCCAAACCCAGGCAGACCAACGCATTTTTCCGATCATAACGCGATCTGTGTTATTGATTGAAATGTAAAAATCCAGATCCAGTTTTGAATTGTCAAGCGATTTTTTGGCGTTCCCCGCGGGCAATAAAATCATATTTTTATCGCACGAAATAGAATATTGATGAATTTTCGAACGGTCTCCTATATTTCTACCATCAAAAATTGCAGCCTTTCTACCTCTCTCGGGCCTCGTTTATCTTATAATGCAGGATTTATTTGTTTAAATTCCTATAATACTTATTTATGAGTCATTTAACATTTTCACATATTTGTTAGGGTTTCATGCCTACCTTAAAAGGACAAAATGGAACCCTTATAGTGCCACTTAGTTGTCCGTCTATCTGTCTGTTGTTCAGGACCCATTTTCCCAGCCCCTCCCAGCTGAGGAAATGGGTCCTGAACTGAATGGGCTTGACAAAGGTATCAAGCTGAAAATCATATTCAATACTCAGGTCTACTGTCTCCTGAAGCTGTAAAAAACAAACTTCTTAGCTAACTAATTTTCATTACTCACAATCACAAGGGATTCAAACCCTAGAGGATACTTTCTGTGAACACGTTAAAGTAATGGAAAAATTATGAAAACCGTCAGTTTTTTGTTAAGTCAATTATGAAAAAAATATATACCTACTACATATTTATATATACCTACTACATATTTTCACATAAATGCTTAGAGGTATTGTATACTCAGGACCATATTATGTGTCTAAGGGCCGATTTTTCTGTTATCTGAAGTTATCTGACGATTGAAAAATCGGCCATGAATCTGTAACAAAATCGAAACTATTATGTCATCAGGTACGAAACCCTCGGTGCCCCATTCTGACTCATACAATTAGTAGCTTTTTTAAAAAAAGTATATTATAACTAAGTTATCATTCGCACAGTTTTTCTTTAGATGTTAAATGTCTACTATAAAAGTACCATTGGTCGTAACGAACCTCTTTGTGAATCGGACGCTTATGTCACTGCAATTACTAGCATTTTATCCACCATCGAACCGCTGAATAGGACTATTAGGTATGAAAAAACGTCGCAGACCGCAGGAAAAAACGTGGCCGCGCCAAAATCGTAATGTCATCCGTGTTTTATCCGAGACTCTCCCAAAGACTTTTTGCATGAAAAAGAAGAAAATAAACACGCATTGTTCCCAAGATTCGGCAACCAATACCGATAATATATCTTAGTTATGGGGATTTTCGTAAGTGTGAAATATACGACTGTTCAATATTTATAGGATTTTTATTTGTATTGTTTATGCAGGAGCCACGTTTTGTGAAGACAAAAGAAGTCTTTCTTTTTTACCTGCATTCGTTTTGGATGTCTTAGGTGGTATAAATAATGCATTATCACGCGTAGGATCGTGACACGAACGGACTGGCGAATAAAATTATTTGCACCGTATCATACATCGAGTACACAGGTACTGAAAGCATAATAGTGAGTAAACATTAAGTTCAAATAATTCGCATAGTAAAAAAAGTGTGTGTACTTATGAACTCACTTAAGAGGTTTTAGTTACTAGCTAGCTTCATGGTGTCAGTTTTTCGTGTCAATGCGCGCGTACATCGTAATAAAATGTTGACTAGCTAGCTTCATGGTATTAGAGTGGGCATGCGACGTAGTAAAATGTTGGCTATCTAACTTCAAAGTTTTTGGTATCAGTGTGCGCCTGCATCGTTATAATATTATGTTGACTACCTAACTTCAAGGTGTCAGTTTTTCTCTCTGTGTGCGCGTGCATCGTAATGAAATGTTGACTAGCTAACTTCATGTCAGTGTGCGCGCGCATCGTAAAGTCTTATAATTTTCCCCTAACACGCCTAAATAAGTATTACTAAAAAAAACTTTACTGTGAAGTGCGCGAGAAATTCCGACTGGTTGAGAGGGAGAGTTTGGTAATAATATTAAATCTAACCCCGTGCTAGGTATCAGAAGAACTTGTGTTGGTTTGTGGTACCATTTTTATGCTTGGTACGTGTTCACACACTTGTGTAGTTGGTGGTCTACTCAGTAGTTACCATAGAATTAAATAATTCTAGATGTATAAATATCAGTCCATACACAAAAGGTAGGTAAATAGCTAATAGTCCGTTTTAATTTGAAAGCTGAAACTCATCTTAATAAATTAACAGTGTACATTTACGAGACAATAAATATATAAAAGACAAGCGAACGCCATTAACGTTATTACAATTTTACGGCGGTTTACGGTCCTTTTATTTATATACCAAGGAATATCATAAGGCAGAAGAATACCATTGATGTTAAGTTATAGATACGTTTAAATTGGAACCAAAAATAAAGAGGTTATTTTATATCTCAGCTTCTGTTACAAATGTAAGCGGGAAAGAATATTATGCGTCTGAACTGCTATTGACATAATATTGTTTATGTGCTCCATTGGTATTTTAAATTAATCGCAATTTCTATATAAATTAACACGACTTCGATGAAAACAAAAAGGTGTTATCGCAGCATGTAAAAGTGGTATCGCAGCTCCTAAACAGATGAGCCGGTTTTGATCTAGTTTTTTTTTTTTTACTGATGTCTACGCGAGTGTTCTTTGCTATAATTCATCATTATCAGTAAGCTTATTGCAGTAAATATGATTTTGTAGTAAAAAACAAGAATTGCTATGTACGAGTAACTGTTGATAACACATCTATGATATTATAAATCATTGGTGTTTTGTTACAGAAACTTTATTAGCACTTCTGTTTATAAATTAATTAGTCAAAGTGTGTTTTCGTTTCCATCGAAATAGTAAATATTAATTACTGAAGCGTGATTAATAAAGTGACATAGTTTTTACCTAATATAATAAAAATAATTGTTTTCAATATATCATTTAGTAATTCTTGTCGCTAAATTTACACGTAATAAATAGTGTTTTACATAAAACCACACCTAAAAGCATTGTTAATATATATGTAAGTTATAAACACACAATCGTAAAATTTTACAAACTATTATATTATATTTATCAGTAAATTGCGACAAACTTATCACTTTCGACTAATCACTCATCATCAGTAATCACTGAACACTGCATGATGGTTAAATTAAGTGGTGCTTAAATTACGTCATGCTGTCCTTGTCCGCTAAGGAGTGACTGTGACAGAATGAATAAGAAGGAGTTCTGCTGTACAGGTATTATTGATTATTATTACGATTTATTTAGTATGTTCACGTGCGCATAAAGAAATCGTACATTTTTCAGCTATAAAAAGTAGTATGATACTGTCCGCTGTCAATCAAATCTGTGGAGTGTATAGTAAGTTGTTGCAATTTTGGAGTCCATTCGATGCAAACAGACAAATCTTTGACCGCCGACGAAAACAGAGGGTGCCATGAATTCAACGTGTTTGTGTGTGTGTCTGTGGCATGGAAATGAACCGATTTTTATCTGTTTTTTTGTATGACAGCTGATGTGATCTCGGGTGTTCTTAATTGGGTTATAGAATTAATATTAAATTTATTTACTTTTGGACTCATTACTAAGAAAATCAAAGAGATGAGCAAAATTTAAAATAAGAATTGAGATAACTTTGAAAACATTTGAGTTTTAAGCAATTAAATTAAATTATCAGTCTCTTTCTTGCAAAACGATATTTGTACGCGGGTTGGTGTAATGTCTATGTAGGGTTTGCAACGTTACAAACGGTTGTTCCCTTCTCATTTGCATATTATCTTATACTAGCTGTTCCCGCGACTTCGTTCGCGTGGTTTTTGAGTAACTTAAGCTGTTTATGCAACGCACGCAATGAAAGTCACCAAATGTAATAAATTTTCCCCGTTTTTGCAACATTTATCGCTGACGCTTCGCTTCTATTGGTCGCAGCGTAATGTTATGTAGTTTAAAGCCTTCCTCTATAAATGCACTATCCAACAAAAAAAGTATTTTTGAAATCGGACCAGTAGTTCTTGAGATTAGCGCGTTTAAACAAACAAACAAACTCTTGCGCTTTATAATATTAGTATAGATAGGTATAGGTAGATATAGATATAAAAATGAATCGCTGTTCGTTAGTCTCGCTGAAACTCGAGAACTGCTGAACCAATTCGGCTATTTTAACCAACTTTAAAAAAAAGAGGAGGTTTCACAATTCGACAGTATATATTGTTTTTTTTTTTGTCTTTAAATATTCGTGGGTGTCCAGGAAAGGTTTAAACGGTTTGTATGGTCAACGAAGTGGGCACGGGTCAGCTAGTTTAATATCTTCATTATTTTTAATGTTACTTAAATAATTTTAGTTTTTAACCAGGGCTATTATAACATCAATTAAAAAAACTAAATATTGTTAGATACATCCCATCCTTATCAGTTCGCTCACTGCTTGGATTACTTAAAAATTTTGTTTATTTCGCAGACGAAGAATCTTAAAAAATGTTTCAAGTGGTGCTGACATTTCCAATCGCTTTCCAAAAGAGAGGTTATTTAATTAAGCTGAGGAAATGTTTCTTTTCCTTGTGATCTCGTAACGGTTTCACGTTTACGGTCTCCCAGCCCAAGGAGATTCGATTTGAGACAACGATCGCATTTCCCATCGAGTTCGGTTGCAGTGACGTCACGATTTCCATCTACCCTCCGTTTACAGGAACCGAACCCGCAGTCTGTGGCAGCAGGTAATCTCGTCAATTTATCGAATCTGAAATTTTATGCAGAACGCAGATGAAATTGGTGTTATTCATATTTTGAGAGAAATACAAAATAGGTATTTATAAAATCTATTACTGTCTTGCAGTGCCTTAGCTAGCCAGCACTAGCGCGATAGAGACAACAGCTCGAACTGAAATTACTTATTTAAAGCACAAGAAATCGACGTTTAGGGGACCCCTGTTTACTCCTCCAAAACTTAACCGATTTAGATATTTTTGTATTTATCTATACATATAATAAATCTGTAGAGGGGTCATGTCTGTACATTAAGAATATTTAAGTGAAAATTAAAAAAAAGGGGCCTATAAAAGACACAGAACCTAAAAATCTATACATATAATAAATCTGTAGAGGGGTCATGTCTGTACATTAAGAATATTTAAGTGAAAATTAAAAAAAAGGGGCCTATAAAAGACACAGAACCTAAAAATCTATACATATAATAAATCTGTAGAGGGGTCATGTCTGTACATTAAGAATATTTAAGTGAAAATTAAAAAAAAGGGGCCTATAAAAGACACAGAACCTAAAAATCTATACATATAATAAATCTGTAGAGGGGTCATGTCTGTACATTAAGAATATTTAAGTGAAAATTAAAAAAAAGGGGCCTATAAAAGACACAGAACCTAAAAATAACATTTTTGAAAAAAATTTCTGTCTGTCTGTCTGTCTGTCTGTCTGTCTGTCTGTCTGTCTGTCCGTATGGGAATGTTTGTCGTCGCATCACGCTAAAACCACTGTATGGAATGAAATGAAATTTGGCAGGCAGGTAGCTTACAACCCGAAGAGCATTATTGGAAATTATTATCCCGAAAAACGAAAGGGTTCCCGTGGGATCTTCAAAAAATTGTAGCTATCTATTTGACGGTATTTCAGCCAAACTACTCAACGTATTTAAATGAAATTTGGCATGCAGGTAGCTTATGACCTGAAGAGCATTATTGGAAATTTTATCCGGAAAAACGAAAGAGTTCCCGTGGGATCTTCAAAAAGTTGTAGCTACCTATTTGACGGTATTTCAGCCAAACTACTTAACGTATTTAAATGAAATTTGGCAGGCAGGTAGCTTATGATCAGAAGAGCATAACAAAAAATTATTATCCTGAAAAACGAAAGGGTTCCCGTGGGATCTTCAAAAAATTGTAGCTACCTATTTGACGGTATTTCAGCCAAACTACTCAACATATGTAAATGAAATTTGGCAGGCAGGTAGCTTATGATCTGAAGAGCATTACTGGAAATTATTATCCCGAAAAACGAAAGGGTTCCCGTGGGATCTTCAAAAAATTGTAGCTACCTGTTTGACGGTATTTTAGCCAAGCTACTCAACGTATTTAAATGAAATTTGGCAGGCAGGTAGCTTAAGACTTGAAGAACATTATAGAAAATTATTATCCCGAAAAAGGAAAGGGTTCCCGTGGGATTTCCAAAAAATTGTAGCTACCTACTTGACGGTATTTCAGCCAAACTACTCAACGTATTTAAATGAAATTTGGTAGGCAGGTAGCTTATGACCTGAAGAGCATTATTGGAAATTATTATCCCGAAAAACGAAAGGGTTCCTGTGGGATCTTCAAAAAATTGTAACTACCTATTTGACGGTATTTCAGCCAAACTACTCAACGTACTTAAATGAAACTTGGCACAAAGGTAGATTGTAACATGAAATAATCAACATAATATGTATTTTTAACCGACTTCCAAAATAGGAGGTGGTTTCTCAATTCGTAAATATATGTTTTTTTTTATGTTTGTTCGTGGATATCTTCGTCGTTTATGAACCGATTTTAAATATTAATGTAATACCACTACTACTTAGTCTTTGAAGGTATACGTTTGGAAATTTCGACATCGTTTATACTACAAGCTTATGGTAATTAATAAATAAAAAACCGGGCAAGTGCGAGTTGGAATTGCGCACCGAGAGTAGACCGCCGACGCCGAAAAATTTGGCGGTCGGCGCAAGCAGCGCAGCGTCGGATTGAAAGTCGGCGTCGGGCGTCGGCATCGCAACGTTAGGCGTCGCGACGTAGGGCGTCGGGCGTCGCGGCGTCGGCGTCGCGACGTTGGGTGTCGCGGCGTCAGGCGTCGGCGTCGTGACGTTGGGCGTCGCGGCGTCGGGCGTTGCGCCGTCGGGAGTCACGCCGTCGGGCGTCGCGACGGTGGGCGTCGCGGCGTCGGGATAAGCGTCGCGGCGTCGGGCGTCGGCGTCGCGGCGTTAGGCGTCGGCGTCGCGACGTTGGGTGTCGCGGCGTCAGGCGTCGGCGTCGTGACGTTGGGCGTCGCGGCGTCGGGCGTTGCGCCGTCGGGAGTCACGCCGTCGGGCGTCGCGGCGTCGGGATAAGCGTCGCGGCGTCGGGCGTCGGCGTCGCGACGTTGGGCGTCGCGGCGTCCGTCAGAGTCGCGACGTCGGGCGTCGGCGTCGCGGCGTTGGGCGTCGGCGTCACGACGTTGGGTGTCGCGGCGTCAGGCGTTGGCGTCGCGACGTTGGGCGTCGCTGCGTCGGGCGTCGCGGCGTCGGGCGTCGCGGCGTCGGGCGTCGCGGCGTCGGGCGTTGCGGCGGCGGGCACCGCGGCGTCGGGCGTCGTGGCGTCGGGCGTCGTGGCGTCGGGCGTCGTGGCGTCGGGCGTCGCGGCGTCGGCGTCGCGACGTCGGGCGTCGGTCGGCTCCACGACGTTGGGCATTGCGGCGTCGGGCGTCGCGGCGTTGGGCGTCATATACGGGACATGAGCGCGTTTAAACAAACAAACAATTTACATTTGGGGACTTTCGTTGCATGCGCTGCATAAACGGTTTAAGTCAAACAAACACCACGCGAACGAAGTCGCGGGCACAGCTAGTATAGATATATGTTTGGATTTTTTGTATAATGCAGTCAAATTTGTTTATTTTTTTAAGATTATTGAACGTCCATAATATCTCCTTAAAAAAAGGAAAAAATAGGTACATAAATATAAATAATATACATACATTTATTCAGGAAAAACATTATTACTCTAGTGCCATTGTCCAGGTAGGAAACAGGGATCACACAAACCACTATGTTTGACATTTAGTTGATCATATATTTATATGATCAACTAAATGTCAAACACAGTTTGAATAGCATTCGAGAAACAGTCTAGCAAAACAGCTTTGCCTGGTTAGAGGTGCACTGCCTTAAGAGGAAACACCACGAATTTTTTTCCATACAAATATAATAATAATAATAATAATAATAATAATATCTATGGACGCTTCACACCACGTCAATCTGGCCCTGTGCTAAGTATCCGAAGAACTTGTGTTACAGGTACCAGACAACGGAAAATATATTTAATACTTTTATACTATACACATATTTAAGATTTTTATTATATTATACACAAATTTAATACACATCCATGACCCAGGAACATTGAAAACTTTTTGTTCCCTCGGCGGGATTCGAACCCGCGACCTTTCGTTCGAGCGCCAACGCGCTCAACCAACTGCGCTACGGAGGTCGTCAGATCAGAGAATATAGGGGTCTAGGGGATTTCTATTTCCTCCCTGGATAACACCTCTAGAGTAACAATTTGTTTCCTGAATATTTATGGATATTGTTTGTACGTATCTATTTTTTCCTTTTTTTAATAAATTAATTATTTAAAGAGATATGGACGTTCAAAAACCTAAAAAATATGGCCAAACTCTCCGCTATGTTTAAATATTTAGGAAATAGATTTGACTACAATAAACAACAAAAGCAAAAATAGGAACCTAGCTCAATTCTTTTTTTAGCTAATACAGAAAAAAATATTTAAATCGCTTAAGTTTTGTAGGAGGAAACAGGAATCCCCTAAACGTCGATTTCTTGTACTTTTAATAGGTAATTTCAGTCCAAGTCGCAGTTGTCTCTATCGCGCTAGTGCTGGCTAGCTAAGGCACTGCGAGACAGCAATAGATTTTATAAATACCTATTTTGTATTTCTCTCAACCGTGGTGTTTCCTCTTAAAGGATAAAAATGATTTAAGAGAATTGTGTGATATATTTATGTTTGTGACAGCACCGGGTAAGAACCCGGAATCTTTCGATTGAATACCAAAGAGCTTAATCACCGCCCCACATACCTCGTCCATTAACTTTCAGTTAATACAAACACCATTTCGTTTTTACATAAAAATGGTGGTTAAAAACGATGGAGCTTTATTTTGTCACACCCCCATTATCCTGTACAAACAGCCAGTTGTAATAACATGATAATATTATGTGGGCGACTCGTCATTTGCATTTTTCCCAGGGATTATCTACATACTCTAGAGTGGGAGACTTAATTTATAATGTGGAAGTTAAAGGAAACTCTATGATTTTAGAAACAGCATCATTTTAGGTAGGTGTAAGTTATACATACATAAAATTAAATCGCATTCGTCGTCCAGTGGTATAGAGCTCTCAGAGGGTTTGATTCCCGCGTTGAAATAAATTAAATGTTTTTTTCAAGTTTCGTTAGGACAATGCAGGCTGATCAAGTGATCACCATATTGTCTCTACATGAAAAACTATTCATGCGTCGGATGGGTATGTAAAAAGTCGGTCCTGCGCCTGTTCCTTTCTAGTAGTGTCGGGTAACTGTTCCACTGGACTACGAGAATGAAGGATAAGAGAGTGCTTATGTGTATTGTGCACACACTTAGGCACTATAAAATAATTCCTAAGTAGCTTGGTTTCAATGAAAACGGCCACCGATAACGACGTCGGTGTGGTAGTTTTATTACAGACAATTTGCAATTCATTAGGTGTTTTAGTCACTTAAAAAACGTGACCATTAACCAAAATACTTTGGATGATAGATGTACAATTTTCATTTACATTTTGCAGAATTATAATTAATTCTGATTCAGAGGTGATAATTTTTTAATTAACTTTGTTATACATAAACTGGGTTCAAGCTATCATCGCTATATATCGCTTACGAAGTTCGAAAACAAAATGTATGGAATTTGACATAAGCTTCGCTAAATGGCATACGATTTCGCTCGTCATCTTTGTAAGCGGTAAATAGCTATGGCGTCTTTCCAGTTTTTGTATAACAAAGCTCTGTCTTCCTTTTTAATTTGGCCTGAGCCCCATAACACATTAATTTTGACGACCTCCGTAGCGCAGTGGTTCAGCGCGTTGGTGCTCGAGAGGTTGCGGGTTCGAATCCCGCCGAGGGAACAAAAAGTTTCAATGTTCCTGGGTCATGGATGTGTATTAAATTTGTGTATTAATGTAATAAAAAAATCTTAAATATAATATGTAAAGTATAAAAGTATTAAATATATATTTCCGTTGACTGGTACCTGTAACACAAGTTCTTCGGATACTTAGCACAGGGCCAGATTGACGTGGTGTGAAGCGTCTATAGATAATATTATTATTATATTATTATTAATGTACAAGTAAACATAGAGACAAAGTACTGAGCGGGTAAAACACGTCTTGAACAAGGATAAATGTGGCGACAAATGGAAGTCGCTACGTCCGACGGAAGCGCATAATATCAGTTACGCGACTCGGTAGAAGTGTTTTATAGTGGAATTTCATTTCAAATTAAGTAACTTTTCGAATAAGTTGGTAGTAAATGAGCAAAAATAGCAGACATAGTTTTAAAAGAACATCACTATAACTTTGGTATATGATTACTTATTTTTTTGCAAAAAGAAATAATAAAAAATACGTAGAATGAAAAAATGTAGTATAATATCCCAAAGTTACCGTGGCTGCTCTTTTTACACCCTGCAATAACTGCGATAATGATTACCCTGGATTCTTCTTAGTCGCGTGATTCGTCGGACGAAAAATCGTCTTATTTATCAGATAAAAATATTGAAACGCTGCTCTGCTACTACTAGTAGTAGCAGAGCGAGATTAGGTAAGTACTTCATTTTTTACCAAATTTTCCTTTAAATAAATGAATCATGGATACTATGAAAATTACGCGGCTAGGCAAGTAGGCCTATGTAGCCGGCGCGGCACCCCGGCGGCGGCGTGCGACATCAACGTAGGTAGTACGGGCGCGTACCTACGCGCGGTGTCCATGCGTTGGGTAAACAATTATTCAAGTTTAAGATACATTTACTCAGTGATTAATTGATATTGCAATAGCACTCTTCTTTTCAGTGGTAAAAAATTCCAGCTCATGGATCTTCAGCTGCGTTTTAAATAATGAACCTACTTAGGTCAATGTCCGATTACAATTTGTCTACAACCTTTAAAAGACAAGGTAAAAGGCGAGTTAAAAATAAATACCGTTACTATGAGACCCGGGTACCACGTTAATATTCATTAGGTCTCCCCTATCTCCCCTAGGGGAGACGGCTCAGACAAATCGACTGCAGCGTCGCAAACTCACTACAATACGCTTAATTTCTCGGTCTATTTTAATACCCACTAGAAGATTCGAAACTTGAAATTTTGAAATGCGAAAATATGCTTTTGTTAAGGAGATACTAATTTGTATAATTATAGTTTGTCTAATTATATACAGCGAAGTTAGTCTTAGTTTTGTCTATATTAGTTCTCGATTGTAACCTTTTAGCTTATTCATGGCAATTTTTTTTTAACTTCAATTCACTTCAAAGAATACCACAAATAAAAAGTGAAGACTGAACCACGCACTCAAGCCGGTCTAAACTACGCCTTGTGCTACTGAATAATATAATATTTCTTTTAAATATTGTTGCCCCAGAATACCTTTTAAAGAAAACTAGATCTAAATCGGTTCATCCGCTTGGAAGCTACGATGCTATAAACAGACACAGACACGCCAAACATAAAACACTCCTCTGTTTTCGTCGGTGGTATATTATATATACTAGATTTATACAGTGTGACTGGTGAGACATGTGCAATAGGTACTTGAGGACGTGATATTTGGCTATTATATGAGATTAAAAAAATATAAAAAAAAAATAATATCAATTAATCATTGAGTAAATGTAGCTTAAACTTGAATAATTATTTACCCAACGCATGGACACCGCGCGTAGGTACGCGCCCGTACTACCTACGTTGATGTCGCACGCCGCCGCGCCGCTGCATAGGTATGCCTACTTGCCTAGCCGCGTAATTTTCATAGTATCCATAATTCATTTATTTAAAGGAAAATTTGGTAAAAAATTAAGTACCTACTTTTATTACAAGTATTTATAATGGGAATCGAGTACCGAGTACTCTCCGTAAGTATAGCACATGTCTCACCAGTCAGGCTGTATAGTAAAACACAAACTACTTGCACTAATTTCCACTTTATTTGTTGTTTTACATTAATTATTACTTGAAATACACGACCGGTTTCGACATTACTGTTTTACTATATTACTTATTATATAACTCTGTACCGTTAGCGGTAACTCTTAAAACCAGATGGACGTGGTATGAAAACTTCCCGTGCTTTTAGTACATGGGCAGCAGAAATACTATAATATAAATATTTAAGTTTTAATAAAAAAACATATTATTATACACGGACCACCTTTTCTCACATTACTTACATTATTTTAAGTAAACATTTTTTTTACGTTTTAACATTTATTATTTTTTGGTCGCAAGAATACTGAAAAACGAAAAATATATACTTTGTAAGAATTTTTTTTAAATGGAAATACATTTCTAGAATGAGAGAAGGCAGTATAATCATATCCCAAAGTTATAGTGACTTGTCTTTTTAAATCCGTTATACGTCATATTTAATACACAATTCACATACACGACTTAGGAACATAGAAAACTTATTGTTCCTTTGGCGGGATTCGAACCCGTGACCGGATTATACGAACACCGCTCAACCATGAGCAAACATGATTAATTACAGCCAATACTAATATTTTGACGCTCTCAACCACTGAACCATAGGGTGGTTTAGTTGCAGCCTTATTAATATTCTTTCTAAAATGCACATTCTATTTCAACATACCTATGTAGTTGTATTCACAGCGTACAGTATAATATGTAAAGAAAACGAGCTTCAACTACAGTTTACAAAACTTACTTAATCTTTTGAAAGTATTCACAAAATCCTCAGAGGAGCTAAGTGTACATATTCATATTTTTCCTCTTTATTAAAATAGTACGTGCTAATATTATACGCCATTTTGAAACTAACATCTGTTTGGTTGCAAAATGGTGCAATTTAACATTTGGGTTTTACACTCTTTTTTGTTATTAATGAAATATGGTTTATGCCACTCGCAGATAATATTGTTATGTCTATGTTCGCTTCACACCACGTCAATCTGGCCCCATGCTGAGTGTCTGAAGAACTTGTGCTACGGGAACCAGATATATATTTAGAATTTTTATTATATTATATAATATACATTTAATACACATCCATGACCCAGGAACAAAGAAAACTTCTTGTTCCTTCGGCGGGATTCGAACCCGCGATCTCTGAATCGAGCACCCTTGTGCTCAGCCACTGCGCTTCGGAGGTCGTAATATGTAGTATAAGAATAGTGAAAGAATAATCCAAATCTGTCCAAACTTTTTTCAGTTTATTTGTAAATAAATAAACCCTCTTTATAATATCAGTATAAAGAAATTTCTTAGTTTACTCCGTACATAAAATATACAATATGTAATTTTTAAGTTTCAAACGTCAAGCCGATGCTAATTTTGGGTAATTCTAAAAATAGTTTCTGCGCATCTTCCTCCAAATAAACTTCATATTTGGAGGAAGATGTGGAGGGATTTAATTTACATTATGGTAGTAAGGTTAATACTATACAAGTATTGAAAAGTTTTTTGCGTGTTTGTGCAAAATTGAATACTTCATCGCACAGATCTTGTGAAATAGTAATCAAAGTTTTTGCTTTTCGCTTTTCAATACTTGTATAGTATTAACCTTACTACCATAATGTAAATTAAATCCCGATTGTTCGAACGGCAAAATCGATTCGCGTCAGTGCTGTCCCAGTGAACCGATTTTGCTTAATCAACGTTTGGATTGGAACTATTCGAACTATTCCAAGTGATTGGAGCGGCACTCGAGTTGACGACCAATCTTCCAGTAATATCCTTCGTGCGAACTCAATTACAATATGCGAACACCTTTTCTCATACGCCACTAGTCTGTTGTACTGCAGATAGATGCTGCAGTGCTACTGCTACAGTTAGCGGAACTACATTTTGTTTAATAATAATATTATAATAATATTTATGGACGCTTCACACCAAGTCAATCTGGCCCCGTGCTAAGTATCCGAAGAATTTTTGTTACAGGTACCAGACAACGGAAATATATTTAATATGTACTTTTATACACATATTAAGATTTTTATTATATTATTATACACACATTTAATACACATCCATGACCCAGGAACATTGAAAACTTTTTGTTTCCCTCGGCGGGATTCGAACCCGCAACCTCTCGCTCGAACACCAACGCGCTCAACATTTATTATTATAATTATTAAACTGAGTTTTGTTTGTTTTCAAAACTTTCTAAAAACTTTTGATTGTTATTAAATAGTTTGGTAAAGTTTCTAATTTCAGAGCATTACGCAATAAAAATATACAGTCAATTACCAAATTGCGTTGCAAATTCCACCAGAACAGAAAAGTTTTTTATTTTTATATATTATAGAAAGTCTGTAATAATAGTATTTTTAAGGACTAATATATGTATATTTAAATATAATAATATTTTTTAGTATTTCATTTTACAACGACACAAAGATTTTATTAAAAGAAGTAAACGGTTCAAACTTTAGGTAAATACTTAAACTAATTTATTTTTTTTATAATATATTTTTTTATAATATCTATGGACGCTTCACACCACGTCAATCTGGCCCTGTGCTAACTATTCGAAGAACTTGTGTTACAGGTACCAGACAACGGAAATATATTTAATACTTTTATACTATACACATATTTAAGATTTTTATTATATTATACACAAATTTAATACACATCCATGACCCAGGAACATTGAAAACTTTTTGTTCCCTCGGCGGGATTCGAACCCGCGACCTTTCGTTCGAGCGCCAACGCGCTCAACCAACTGCGCTACGGAGGTCGTCGAATTTATTGGCATTTAATTACAGCTCTAAATCCTATACTGTATTAACTCTCATAAGTAATAACTAAAGTGGCCGTTTTAAAATTTATTTTATTAAGAGTGGCGCTTGTTGCGGTTATACCTCGCCTTAAAGAAACAAAATGGAGAATATAATATTAAAAACGAAAATAATATTAACCAGACAAGATTTTAATACATCAGAAATATAACTTTGTCTTAAATTTTTTTTTGATGATTTTTGATGAACCAACGAGTTAATAGAATGAAATGCAACGTATGCCTTTTTTTAAAGGGCAAATGCCCACCACACACTCCCACCGCTGCAACTCCTGTGTAGGATCGACAGTGGTAACCAACCTAAAAAACCCTTTTGATATTAGGGGTGACCGAAGGAGATTAGATCTGTCATAGGACCCGCAACGAAATAATTTTGTGTTTCTAGTCAAATTAATGAAACAATTAAACGGATTCCAGTCATCAAATCAGTCATCTGATTGAATATGCTTATTTAATTGAATGACTAGCGCGGTTATATAATGGCCTCAAACAGCTCGTACTGATACTGTGATATATTTTTTGTTAATTAACTTTAATGTGCGTTATAATAGTACACATTCGGAAATTTTGAAGTAAAATAAAATATTAAATGGTTGTCCTAGTCTCCGATTCATTGAATTTGTTAGTAAAAATAGAATTCAATCAGATGGCTGCGACATATACCTAGGTACAAGGTGTAAACGGATCAGGGGGCCTACTCAAGATGCCATCGCTAATTATCGCTTACAAAGTTCGATAACAAAATGTATGGGATTTGACATAAGGTACGTTAAATGACATACCAAATCGCGATCATTTAGCGTAGCTTATGTCAAATCCCATACATTTTGTTATCGAACTTTGTAAGCGACAATTAGCGATGGCATCTTGAGTAGGCCCCCAGTACTAAGATAGTATAGTCATATCCCAAAGTTAGTGCATTTTTACACCCTTATTAACTGACGTTTGTTTCTCCAAATTTCATCAATCATCACTATTCAGATCATATACAATAAAGTAATAAAACTTTATATAATCCACATAAATTCCCCTTATCCGGGATCATAAATTTTCTTATTACATTCCAATCCTAGTAGGGTTTCAGTTATATTATGCAGAAGATAATTTGAATAGAACACGCAATCGGGCTTGTCACTGCTCCGAATGGGACTGTATCGGCCGCGGGTGTCGATTAGACCGATTCCTCCGGCGATAGGACATAGAGCATGGATATGTACAGGTGGAACTATTGTATTATGCCTAGTCGTTATCGTTTGGGCTATAACCATACTGGACGTAAGCCTCACGCAAATTATTCCACGCTTGGCAGGCGGGTTAGCGAGCGCAGTTTTCAGATTTCAGTTTTTTTTTTATAGATTATTAAAAAAAAACTGTGAGGAAACGCGGCTGCCCATTTCCGGATATACATTCACTCTGTCATATTTACAGAAATGATCGTTGATGGGGAGTTGCTATAATTTTTCAGGGTGCATCTCTTTAATAATAATATCTATGAACGTTTCACACCACATCAATCTGGCCCCGTGCTAAGTATCGGAAGAACTGGTGTGATAGGTACCAGACAACGGAAATATATTTAATAATTTAATACTATACATACACATATTTAAGATTTTTATTATATTATACACAAATTTAATACACATCCATGTTTTTAAAAGCAAATCAAATCAAAACATTTTATTCAGAATAAATTTTTACAAAATTATTTCTGACCCAGGAACATTAAAAACTTTTTGTTCCCTCGGCGGAATCCCAACCCGTGACCTTTCGCTCAAGCACCAACGCGCTCAACCACTGCGCTACGGAATTCTTCAAATCTCTCTTGGATGTCTCTATTATCGTAAAATAAGAGTGTGAAACATATTCCACTGACGGAAGCCCGCAAGTGTGGTCAAAGAGTATTAGATAGGGAGTATACACTATACAGTACAGACAAATTGCTTTATACATACATGACATATGTTTCCTAAGGAATATTAGAGCTAGCTCTTCCAATAAAAGCAGGCAAGACATAATATTATATTATAATAAGGGAATAAATGGTATATATTATAGAGAGTGCTATTGTTGTATGCACATTATCTCAGAAGTGAGCAGTGGTGTAGATATGAGTCGCCAGCTCTGGAGAAAGAAGCACCTTACTCTCTTAGATAAAGAGTGATATAATATTATGTATTATATTTTACAGCTAATCCTTAAAGCAATATCCTCCGAAAAAGAAGAATTTTCTCTAAAATATATGGCATAGAATAGCACGATATATGGTTAAAATGTACATAATAATAAAAGCTAATATTAAAAGAAGTCATAAGTGTTGTTTGTGATGTGTGAACTAATTGATGAACATTATTAAGTTTTCTGATTCATATAAGTCTGTTATCACTATTACTGTATTTAATAATTTACCCGATATTTGAGTAAGAATGTCATTTGTGATGTATGAACAAATTAAGGAATAATGTTAGTTTTTTTTTATTTATACTAAATGTTTACGTCTATCAGTGAAAACCTATTTATATTATTCGCTTTCTGTATGTTATATTGACTCTATTTTTGTTATACATAAGCTGTTGATTTTCCGAAAAAAATAAATAATATATTTACTTGTCCCTGATACAGTAGAATCATAAAAAAATTAAGAGTTCATATTTTTGAATCATAACCGAAAAGCAATATATATAAAAAGAATAAATATCAATTTATTCTACCACGATACTAAATAATATAATGTGTCGTTTCTACTTTACACATTCCTCTTCAATAAATAGCTTCTAGAGATAAGCCTGTCTATGACATACTAATGTTATTGCGGCGTGCGAATGGAATAAACTAAATACATTCAGGTCTGAGTCCGCAATCTCTGGGATCTCGTTGATATACGGTGGCAGGAAGCTAATGCTGTACCAGTTAGACTTTATGTTTCTGATTTAAAACAGGCTTATAATCGTCGATATGCAATATTAAGTATTGGTGTTTTTATTATTACAAACTGTCAGTTTACTGGAAAGGGACCTCGGCCTTGTCTTATTTTTGTCTTATTTTTACATTATATACTTGCACTTTTTTCCCACGTTACACAGTTATTTTACGGTGTGATGTCGAAACCGGTTGTGCATTTTAAGAAATAATTTGTAAAACAACTAATAAAGTGGGAAAAAAGTGCAAGTATTTAGTGTATTATTACTATATAAGTAATATATTGTCTTTCTATCAAGAACCTACAGTACATTTAAAAACATATATTACTCAGTGTATAGAAATTGAATACACAAATAGCTAACATAGTCTAAACCGTAGTTCTAAACTGTCATATCACTACTTATGTCTTACCAAATGCTTTTCGCGCAGATTAGGTACCTACAATTAATGACGATGATAAAACCTGACGCCTGATGATGTAATAAAAGTGGAAAAGGGAAAATAATACCTAGTAGTATATTATTGTGAACATGAATTTGAATCAAGAACCAACAGTACATTTAATCAGTTATAAATTATGCTAACACACCTAACACATATCGCAGTATGTTGACTTGCCTCCAGAAACTCACCACAATCCTATAATAAATTTTGTGTCAGTTTGGAACACATCTTGATGTGACACAAAACGTTTTATAACGGCTTATGTCACTTTCATCCAGAAAATAATTTCGCTGCTCCGAACATTAACGAGAGATTTATATAAATCTTGCGCCCGTTTTCTCCTAAAAAGACCCTCAAAAGGATATTAGAATAGTTCCACTAGATATTCGGGCCACGTTGCCGCCAGCCTGTGACAACTACTAAAAAAATACACGTACAAGTCCCACCAAAGTAGGCGAAGTCATTTATCAAGCGAGCTAAGAACTCTCGACATCTAAAGTTTGATACAGGACTGAGCCAGAAGACATTAATATTGGGGATATCGCGCGTCGAGTTTTTAGACGTATCCGTGTTTTATCACTTAAGTGGGTAAGTAATACTTCACCTTTCAAATTAGGCGCGTCTTGTTTCTAAAATAGTTAGTATTTCAATTTGTCAAATTATGTCTTAAAACAATGACTGGTGGATTATATTAAAGATACATTAAACGTACCTATTTCATAGAATATTATGTATACTTTTAGTTTAATTTGGATAAAATTGGGGATGAAATAGGAAGCTCATCCTGGATTAAAATAAATAATATACCTAATATATATCTTAAAACTATTTTTGTTACAAAATTGTACTTTCGTGATAAGGCTGCAAATATAGACGCATGTGTTAAAATAAGACACATTAAAGTTCACTGCCATTTCACATAAAACCTTGAAGCTTCGAATAATCTGCAATGTGAATTGAAACTAAGAATAAGAAAATGCCAAGAAGCATCTTCCATTTCACTCCGACTAAGGCTTGGACTGCATGGTTCTGAAATATCCGGAGGGAACTCTTATCACTGAAAATGAAGCTGTGCTTCAACAAAACACAGTTAAAAATCGAACACGAGCATCAAGTTATCAAATTTGATACAGACATTTGACCCTACGCTGGTTCTATTTCAACTTTAATATGTAAGCGTAGAGTTATATTTTTAGTGATTTAAATTCTTAACGAAAAAATCAGAACCATATAATCTGAGCCTAAGGCATTTCAAATTCCAGCTCATACAGCTAGGGTAAATTATAGTGAACACTGTAAACATCCAAAAAGCAGTTGGTCGGCCATGACATGATTTGAAATGATCGGCCATAGCGGAAACGTGAATAATTGATAGCCGCTGGCATTGATTTAGCGGCGTAACTGCGCGAGTGACATTTAGTATGTAATAGACGTCATTTTGTATTTTCTGTAATTCGATTGGCATAATCGCTAGACTCACTGGCGCCATTATGTTGCGAAATTCAATTTCACCGTTTGATGGACTTTAATCAGACTGTTAGTTAGAATTAATATTATATTATTGTACGTTTTTGTGATTAACTACTGCATCCGTGATAATATGTGACGATGCTGTGACATTCAGTATAATAGACGTAATAAAATGCTTCTTATTCCCTAAACTAAACTGACATTAATTGTATAACTGTCTTATTCTTATATATATAAATAAACTTATAAGATTACAATATTATCTTATAAGAATATTTATTTTTATATTAATTATTAGACACGTCATCGATCCTCATTAGAACAAAGGACAAGGAAGCCACAAAAAATATTATAGAGACAGAGGAAAACTTTGAGTATAAACTATGAGTAGATTTAGCGTGAGTGTCGAGTTAGAAGTGTAATGTAGCTTTGGGACGGCGGTAGGGGGGTTTACCTTATGGTCTGATACCAAGGTCTGATAAACCACGCAGCCCCTAGGTCCAGTAATTAGAACTCGTGTGAACTGGATCACCTTCCTGCGTAGAAACGGACCCTCTGCCATGAAGTAGATTAGAGATTGTGTAATGCGTGATCCATGTCCTTCCTAATTACTATTGGTTATCCTAAAAAAATGCTTCAATTTTATACTATTTATAATTTCACAAGGTAGTTTAAATAATATAATCCGACAAAACTACTATTCATAAATTAATATCAATTAGTTAAAGGCTTTGAGCAAATATCTGCATACACATTAATTTTTAATACTAGACATATCTCGAAAATAAAGAAAAAAATTGTGATATTATAAGATATTAATATTAATTTCAACTTTGAAGCAAGGAATCAAATATTATATTAGCAACAAAAGAATCCCAAACAAAACAAAGACTAACAACGTTAATGATGATGAAATAGAGGAAGTCATAATTACAAAACAACTTAGCTAAACATCTTTATACGCTGTAATTAGCTACGGAACTTTCGTTCTATCTGTTACAAACTTTTATAGACCGTAAACGACTTTACGTGTCGAACGAGGAAATTAAATTAAGAACTCCATCTCACCTTCGCAAAGGCATTTGACACTCCAAGTGGCCTTTTGTAAATTCCTTACGAAATAGCCCAAACACAGAGGGGTTATTGCGTCAATCTATCGGGTATCCTCACTAAAGCATGACTAAAGAATTCAATAAGAAACTACAAAGGCAATAAAGGACGATACAAAATACTTTTTGTACTTTACGTGTTTTGTTTCTTGCCCTTTTCTATTCCCCCGTGACACTGATGCCTCCTAATGTTCTTAGTTTGAGATTTTAGCATTATGTCCGTTGTGAACATATTATTTCTTTTTTGTAAAATACCGTTTTCCTTGTCGTGTTTTTCTTGTACGCTTTTACTTTTTATTTTTTATAAAATTGTTTATCGTCCATAGATATTATTACTTATTATTAAATTTGTATTAGTATAGTCTAGAAAGTAAAGAACCAATAGAATATAAAATCCAATGTTCCAATAAAAAACATAATATAATTTTTATTTTATAAATCTACATCTTAAAAAAAGTTCATCAAAACAAAATGCTATTATCTCTTAATTTAGAGCACGAGTGGCAGCTTATTGGTCTTGCATTCGTTCTTCTAAAATCGAGTTCTTCAGTATGTGATCGGGGTGTCCGGATAACTCGATAGTAACATACTAGCTGACGGTACATCGCGATAAAATAAAAAAAAATAGACTTATTTTTATTTTAAGTACTTATTGTATATGATGCCTGACTATTCCTAATTGTATTTTGCTATATATATATATATCAGTTTTATATATGCATACTTTTAATAATATTTTAAATTTACTGCAATGTTTTAAACTATTTTTTAATATTATTCTATACCTACTTATACTATGGTCTTTTGCCCGAAATAAATGTGATGTATTATTTATTTATTAAATAACGACTTATTACATTATACTACAATATATTTTCGAATATACGTATATTTATAGAAATATATCTAATATACCAAAAACATTCTACTTTACTAGTATTACTAGTAATAATTGTTATATTACTAGTAACTGTTAGGTGGTTGTTGTTATTTTCATGGCAGGCTTCATATCGGTGGTTGCTCGATTAAAAAAAACATTACATAATTGTGTGAGCGGGCGCGCAAGTGGCGCCGTACAACGTGTTACTATGTAGACCATGGGGTGCGGGGGACATATTATTGTCGGAGGGGCGGCGTAGGGCGCACCACTCTCGCCCGCTACTGATTCCAACCGCCTCGCCTCGTCAGTCGCACGCTAACCACCATGAGGACGGCACGCGCTCGCGTTGCCCAGAACCAAACGTTCTTACGATAGCGAAACGTAAACATCGAGTCGCGAGTGTGATAACCACAGTGAAACCAATCAGGACGCTCAAATAAAGTGAATTTGTGACGGAGCGATTTTCGAATACCGAATAAGGACAAATGTTTGGAAAATATGTTCCGATTTGTGACTTTTCTGTTTGTGACCTTTGGTGCCAGTGCTGTTAGTCTAGATAATTGTGTGAAGGATGGCGAGGATAGAAGTACGCTGTGTCGCGTACGTACACTCGAATCTAATGGGTCCAGTTTAGTTTCGACCCACCCAGAAAATACAAAACATCTGAAAATAGAATGTAACCAACTTCTACTTTTTGAGAGCTATCTCGAAGCGAACTATTTTCAAAAGTTCTCGATACTCGAGGATTTATCCCTGCAAAACTGCAAACTACTTAAGATCCCTGGCAATGCATTCGAAGGATTACGCGAACTTAAAAAGTTGTCGGTGCGATCTAAAAACGATGATTGGAGTCCGAGTAAAAATTTGGAACTCTCGCTCGGAACTTTCAATGGCTTAAGAGAACTTCAAGCGCTCGATCTCGGACAAAACAATCTGAAAGTAATACCGACAGATGTTTTCTGCGCTTTAGATAATTTACAACTTTTGAACATTACTCGTAACAAAATTAAGGGCGTGGATCGTCTCGGTTTTGGAAAGACTTGTGGATCGAGCCTACAAAGTTTGGACGTCAGCTTCAATGAAATAAAATCGTTAAGTGATGAATCAGAAATAACTGGATTTCGGCGACTTCAAGAACTGAAACTGCAGAATAATAATATTAGCGATATATCGAGTGAGATATTCAATGGACTTATATCGTTACGGATTTTAAACATTTCGTACAATAAACTACAGTTTATACCGGAGGGTACGTTCGCTAATACTAAGGAGTTGCGTGAAATGTATCTCAATAATAATATGCTGTTCGAATTAGCCAAAGGCGTATTTCACCGATTAGAACAGCTGCTTGTCTTAGATTTATCGAATAATCAACTCTCGAGCGCTCATATCGATGGCGGAACATTTATTGGCCTTATACGCTTAGTCATTCTCAATTTATCCAATAACGCCTTGACGAGGATAGATGGTAAGACGTTTAAGGATTTATTCTTCCTACAGATATTAGATTTAAGAAACAATTCAATCGGATATATTGAAGAAAACACTTTTCTTCCATTGTATAATTTGCATACATTGAATTTAGCCGAAAATCGTTTACATACTATTGACGAGTTCCTTTTTAACGGATTGTTTGTATTAAGTAAATTAAATTTAAATAATAATCTGTTAATTAATATTGACATAAAAGCTTTTAAAAATTGCTCAGATTTAAAAGAGTTGGATTTAAGCTCAAATCAATTAACTGAGGTCCCAAATGCCGTTTGGGAATTGTCTCTACTTAAGACTTTGGATCTTGGTGAAAATCAAATATTTGATATTAAAAACGGCTCCTTTAAAAATTTAGATCAGTTAACTGGTTTGAGATTAATAGACAACCAAATTGGCAATCTTAGTGTCGGTATGTTTTGGGACTTACCTAGTCTTCAAGTATTAAATTTGGCTAAAAATAAGATACAGGCTATAGAAAGAGGCAGTTTTATACGTAACAAACAATTAGAAGCTATTAGACTAGACGGTAACTTTATCTCTGATCTGAATGGAATATTTTCGACTCTATTAAGTTTATTGTGGCTCAATCTTTCAGAAAATCATTTAGTGTGGTTCGACTACGCTTTTATTCCGAGCAATTTAAAATGGCTCGACATACATGGTAATTTTATCGAGCATTTAGGAAATTACTACAAGCTTCAAGATGAAATCCGTATAAAAACATTGGACGTCAGTCATAATCGTATCGTAGAAATATCTCCCTACGCCATTCCTAATAGTGTAGAGCTTTTATTCATAAACAACAATCATATTAATAACATTCAAGTAAATACATTTATAGAGAAAACCAATCTCACAAGAGTTGATATTTATGCAAATGAGATATCTCATTTAGATATCAACAGCCTCCGGTTATCTTCAGTCCCCCTAAACAAGTCATTACCAGAGTTCTATATCGGAGGGAACCCCTTTGAATGCGATTGTTCTATGGAATGGTTGCCTTTAATAAATAATATGACAGCAAATAGGCAACATCCCAGAATAATGGATCTCGAAAACGTGTTATGTAAAATGACCCATACGAGGGGAGTCACCCATATACCATTGAGTAATCTAAAATCTACAGACTTTTTATGTAGCTATGAAACACACTGCTTCACTTTATGTCACTGTTGTGATTACGTCGCTTGTGATTGTCAAATGACTTGCCCGAATAACTGTTCATGCTATCATGATCCGACCTGGCATACAAATGTTGTAGATTGTTCTAATCAGAGAGCAGGCGACATACCAGAAAAAGTACCTATGGACGCCACAGAGGTATATTTGGATGGTAATGACTTTAAAGAATTGCAAAATTATGCGTTTATAGGGAGGAAAAATATGAGATCCCTTTATGTAAATTCAAGCGAAGTCGAAAATATACATAATAAGACATTCGCGGGATTATCGTCGCTGTTACTCCTGCATCTTGGAAATAATAAGTTAAAACAACTTAGTGGTTACGAATTCGAGCATATGACACAGCTAACCGAACTTTATTTGCAAGATAATTTTATTACTAGCATTCATAATTCTACATTTGCCACTTTACGACAATTAAGAATACTACGTTTAGATGGTAATCGATTAGTAGACTATTCACTTTGGAGTCTCACAGTGAACACTAATTTGAAAAGTTTATCGATCGGGAATAACATGTGGTCGTGTAAGTGTCGATACTTACAAAAGTTTACATCTTACATATCGGAGAATGTCCATAAAATTAAAGACATACACGATATCAAGTGCTGGAACACAGAAACCCGCTCGCCACAAAAGAAAGAATTAAATCTGAACGGTACAATATGTAGCGATTATTATGCGGGCGATTCGTTCACGGATAACATGATTGTTTCGGATTACATGCCGGTAATGGTGACTACGTTCACTGGGTTTACGCTTATTATCTTAGTCACCCTAGTGACTTTCTTATTTAGGGACACAATACGTATCTGGTTGTATACGAGTTGCGGAATAAGGCTGTTCCCATTCACTGGAGCATACGATGACACTGACAAATTATATGATGCTTACATTTGCTACAGCCCCAAGGATGACGATTTCGTGATACAAACTCTAGCCGCTGAGCTGGAAAATGGAAGTCCTTCGTACCACCTATGCTTACATTATAGAGATATTCCACAACACGGAGTTCCTTACATGCAATGTACATTACCATTACCTGAAGCTGTAGAAGCTTCGAAACGTATTATTCTAGTGCTCACACGAAATTTCTTGGAGACTGAGTGGTCCCGTTTTGAATTTAGACAAGGATTGCATGAAATACTAAAATCTAGATTCTGTACGCTATTAATTGTAGAAGATAGTTCAATATTAACTGATATTGAATGTGATCCAGATTTGAGGCCATATTTGAAGACTAGTGTGCGGATTAGGTGGGGTCAAAAGAAATTTTGGGATAAATTAAAATACGCGATGCCGGATCGACGGTACAAAACGAAAAAGTCTTCTAGTTACAGAAATAATATCAATTCGTACACAATGCGGAATGGCATGCAAAATGGCACGATGAGATCATTTTCGTTCACTGAAAAAATCAATGAGCCGGGTAGAAATGACGTACCGGAGTTTATTCAAAATCGACCCCCGCAACCACAGCCGATCTATGCGCCTGATGGCAGACCTCCGTCGGATCATATCTATTCCTCTATTGATTCAGACTATTCCTCATTAGAATTAGCCGGGAATAATCCTAATAGAAGAAGGGAGTTTAGGCACTGGCCCCCTCCACCTCCGTTAATTGATACCCAGCATTCAGGTCAAGCTTACCTCGTCTAGTCTAAAGCTTTTAATCGTTATAGTCAGCTTCATGTATAATTGTATCATCTGCCACGCTTTACCAAATAATTATGTCTATTTTTGTAATTTCAAGCGATTTCGTTGTGTAATTTTGTTGTAAATAACTTCTATAAGACTGCTGTAGAATATGTGAATTTGTATATATCGTGTAAATAAATGTCCATAATATGAATTACGAGTACATATTTATATACTTTAATAAAGCCATTGTGATAATTTTTGCACACACTTATTTTTATTTTGTCCTTACCTCTTGAATTATTTTTGTGATTGTAATTTAATCCATTCAAATCTAATTAAATCAAAGTCTACTTCATATTTTTTAACATCAACTTTTATTTCAAACCAAGTGTTTCAAAGGAATTAATATAAAGTGGTTAACGGCTAAAAGCGTAAACTCATGCACTATAACTTGAAATAAAGATGAAAAAGAGACCAAAATCTGATAAAGAACACCAAAACGAACGTGACTGGAATGTTTGGGTCATCTCAGGAAATTCATATCAAAATAACAAGGTAAGGGCGCCTGCTGAATTTTAAATTAATATTTTTATCAATCTACAAAAGTACCGCTGGTTATCTGATTTAAATAAAATAAGTGGTTTTTTATAAGTAGCTCTAAATTGGTGAGTGATTTTGTAAAACACCATAGAATATTATGATTTTTGAAACACATGAGGCACAATGGTAAATTATGTTAGAGGATATCGTTGCAGGATATTAGGGTTTTTTCATTATTTTTTTAAAACTTTAATAACATAAATTGATCTATCTATACAGGCTATAATATTAATGAGTGATAATACTTTAGGGTGTATATACCATACTCTATAAAGAGTTTACTGTGAAAGTGTCTTTTAACATTTATTTAAAGAGGTACTTTTTAAATTATTATATGGGAAAATTGATGATGCATTTCTCATACAAACATGAAAGGCCAAAGTCAGTATTTTAGCGCTGGTACTTTCACAGTCTACTCTACATAGGAGGCACACACCCACTCTAAAATTTTAAATTATCACTTATTACCTAGAAAATGAGAAATAATTTTGGAAAAATGAAAAGCAGGCAATAAAAAAAAGGCTGCAATCAGCTTAAAATATTTTGAATATACGGGATGAAAATATACATTTTTCTTCTCGCGACTAAAAAATATAAAAAAAATGTAAAAAAAGGTTAGTTTGTTTTTTATATTTCTAGATTGAGAAAAGGTACTATAATTAATAATTATATTTATATACGAAACTAATTATAACTGATCTTTTTACACACCGTAAAATAATAATATCATATCTAACAAGAGTATCTTTTAGTAGGTATCTTTAAATATAAAATTTAACCCTTAATTCTTCAACCTCTTATTCTTATCGCTGGTTGTTAAACAAATGTTAATCTTTTTTGTAAATTACGTAAAGATGACGTTAGATATGAGATGTTTTATTATGTTTTCTAAATTTAGAAAGATTTTATCTTTAAGGTTGGTCATTACTGGTCCTTATGTGTCCACTCTTAGTAATGTTTTGAAATCTGGAAAGAAGAGAATACAACAAGATTAAAAATAATGATAAGGTAAGCGGTAGTAAGTAGTAACCGCTACTAGTGACTTACAATGTACATTTTGAATTCACCTGTACTATAACTCATAGTGGGTTCGAATCCCGCCAATTGACAAAAAGATTTTACTGTATCATCGCCATGCATGTGTATAACGTAATAAGGTGGTATTGGACCCTCGTTATGGATTTTATTATTTATCATAACGACCGGGAATTATGTATAATGCCTAAATTAATTACTTGATCCATAATATAATATACAGTGTGCCCCACGGTTCATTTACCGAATATAGCGTAAAGAAAATGACGCGTAGAGCGTTTCATGTTTTGGCACCTTATATAAATTATAAGCATAAAGCGATAAAAAAATGCAAAGGTCTAAAATGACCAAAAAGAGTAAGTCTTACTATTACTTAGATTACTCGCGGGTTCCCTGTCTATATACATGAATGCACTGGTCATTGACCTAACACCTGATCAGGATTGAAACTCATCTGTTTTGTCACTTTTATAGAGATCTTTAATCGTGATTTGTTTCGTTATGGTAAGTAATTTATATATAACACTACATTCGGCTTGATATATAAACCATGGGACAGCCTGTATATCATCAGAAAAACATATTATAATAGAGTTCCGTTTTCCGTTGTGTCATTCTTATAACACAAGTTATTCGAGTACTTAGCACGTTCTTAGTACGTTAGCACGACGTAGTGTGATTATAGTTAAGTACTGTAAATATTTTTTAAACAGGTCGTTAAAACCCTATATAATGTCTAACATATGCATGACTGTCAGTCAAGTCAGCTTCCTAAAATGTCTATAACGTCCCAACTTGAGTAGTTTTTAACAAAAGACAATGAAAGGAGGTGTTTATAATACAAAGCTTTCTTGAGTTTACTATCTTTTTACGGCGACGACTTACAATGAGTCATAACTATTCACATGTTTATTGTTCCGCTTAATGCTACTCATGCTAGCACTACTGGAGCGAGGACAAAAGATGGTTAACTTTTCCCACTTTGGAAGAATTATCAGCGTTTGTAAGATGTTTTTATATTTTGTTATTAGATTTTTATATTCTATTCTCAACTGTTAGATTCTATTTCTATTTCCTACTGTAAATGGATGTGTATTAAATTTGTGTATAATATAATAAAAATCTTAAATATATTATGTGTAGTATAAAAGTACTAAATATATTTCCGTTGTCTGGTACCTATAACACAAGTTCTTCGGATACTTAGCACAGGGCCAGATTGACGTGGTGTGAAGCGTCCATAGATATTATTATTATTAAATACATGATGTAATTATTTCATGGTGAATCTTGAAAAAGGGCATGGTAGGTGATAATCCGGATGGATCAGGAATAGGAGATAGCGTAAAACTGGTTGCGAACTCGATTTCGATGAATATAATAATGATAATATAATATGAAACAGCATCATTAGATTTTGAATAAATCAATTTCCGTAGTCGGGAATCGAGCCGACTGATTTTGAACAAAAATTACATCTTATTATATTATTACGTCCTTCAATTTTGTGACCGATAAAGATAAAATCCTAGCAACAAATAACAAACCGCCAACAAAATAAATGTGCTGTGTCTAAAACACTGAACAGGTCATTAAAATCCACGGAAGATATTATTGAAAATCAAATAATAACACAATTATACAATAGAAATTTACTTTGTGAACCTTTCGGACAGTAATACAATTATTCTTCGAGTCAACAAAACTTCATGACGATCTCAATTCAAAGTTCAAAGTTACGAAAGACTCATCAGAGCGCCATTCATTAGTTGTTAACTTTTAACAACCTCTTCAATAATTACACAACGCACTTCATTAAATTGTCACTCACATTTTTCGTAATGAATTATGTAACTTACACTACACAGTCATGACTGGGCAAATCATTTGTACCCACATTCGAAGAAATTGATTTTTAGACTGACACTCTTCTAGATTTGGTCAAGTTACTATTTTCATTGCACTTACAATAATGACAGATGACGATACCTGTTCACAATAATTAATGATAATAGACCTATACTGATCCCGGTGACTGTGGGCAGTATCATTCAAACCAGGCCAGCTACGCAAGAGTTACTTTTAAAGTGTCCAAGTGTGTGCGCAATGCACAGAATAATTTTCTTAGGACGGTTACCTGACACGTCTGGGCTGAGATCAGGTGTAGGACTGACTTTTTACATCCTTAGTTGACGTTTGTTATTTTTCTTGTCACACGGTCAGGTTATAAGCCTTCTTGTCCTAACCAAACTGGAAAACAACATTTTTGGTGGTCCTACGCGGGAATCGAATCCACGACCGCCGAGTTGAGAGTCTAAACCAGACCCGATAATTCATTACAATAATTTATGAGAACATCTAAATACATTTGGGGCGTTTGTGTGCAGACAGGTGTAACAAATATCTTAAATAATACAAAATTTACCTACGTTTTGCGTTCGTCATATAAAATTTATGAAAGCACGCACCAGCTATAAATAACTAATGTACTTTTAAATAAAACATGCGTCGTAAACAATAAACAAAAATTCGCTGAAAAACAAAATTAATTTATGAATTTTTTATAAGCTTTCAAATACATAGTTCTCGACGTGTTTTTAGTTGAAACAAAAGAGATTATACTAAGTGATATAAGTAAAATGTTAAAAGCAAATAATGGACTAAGTGATTTATTTAGATTTGTAAGTGTTTTGAAGATTTATTTTATGAAACATCGAGTCTTATACGAAGCACAAAAATAAATTAATATAATAATTTATAATTGCTTTCTGCTAATGATGCGACGCGTCGCATCATTATTATCGACGGTTCTAAATAAAATGAAAGTAGTTGTTTGATAGTTTTGTTTAATTTAATTAAATCGTTAAATAATTATTTTGCGGTTACAATGACTCTAATAAAAAAATAATCCTACCGACTGCGCCAGTTATTAAAATTAATTACGCTCCTTGTTTAGGTGTGGCAAATATATGAAGTGATAAAGGCCGAAGGGAGTTTATGGATCACGTAGGACGTATAAACAGTGTTTTTTTATTTGCCCGTGGTTGTCAACCTGTTCTGTTTGGATTGAGGGAGTTAATATAACAAACGGGTACCTGGAAGTGACGGCTTAGACGTTCAATTTTAGATACAGCTATGCGATAGCGAACATCAACAACATATTTATTAATTTTGATAACATGGAAATATTTTATATGTTCATGCAATACTTCGTGATATATTATAATACCTAATAATAAAGTACACATTAGTTTCATTGAAATATTTTTTTGTGAAAGCAAAATATGCAAGATAATGTGTAGGTATTTTGATGTAACGCTTTAGTAACTGAATAATATTTTTATCAAACCAAAAATAGACTGTTTACAGGCTATAATACTAATGAGTGATATTATTTTAGGGTAGTACCTACCTGCGTTGAAAAAGGTACTTTTTTAAAATAATTGTATGGGAAAATTTATGATGTTGTGGCATTTCTCATAGAAACATGAAAATCAAAAGTAAGTCTTTCAGCGCTGATGCTTTTACAGTATACACTCATTTATTTTACACCTTGTGGTTTACATCCTAGTGCTATAACACAATATCTTTATGTATTTTCGATCGTATTGTAGATTTAGACATACGTGGGCGTGTGGTGTCAACTTCAAGTTTCTCAGAATATTTTTCTGTTACGTTGTCAGAATATCTCACAGAATATTGTAATAGCAGCATCAAGTTCCTTAGAAGTATCTAAATATACTTTTCCTAGGAAAGTAATTGGAATTTCTGAATGTGAAGAGTCTCTCGTTATTATTATAATACCTAGTTAAAACTGAAACAATACACAGCTTTTATTAATCAGGTCTGAATGAAATAGAACCGTTTTCTTGAACGCTATTCAAATGTAGGTATGATCAACTAACATAGCATTCAATTTAGTTAAATTCAGCGTTTGATTTTGATTTGGAATCTGATCCACAAAAAGACACCGATTAGTTGAAATACATTTGAGTAGCGTTTCAGAAGCCGGCCCATAATGTTTTAAATAACATCTTCAGTGTTGAATTAATTATTGTTACGTTTAGAAATTGGGTATGACTAAAGCGATAAAAATAATTAAATATCTAAGGAAAGCAAAAAAAAATCATCTTGTATGCACCTCCATATCGTTAATCTGTGATATAGATTAAATCTATCCTTAGTATCTACTGGTGCTAGATTAATATAAGCAGACTACACTACAACAAGTGCTCAAATAATTATTATTTTAGTTAAAAGTAAAATAATTTTAGTTCAGAAGAAAAAAGACAATAGAATGATGTATCTACGTTTAGACGTCAATGTAAGTAAGTATAAATTATGTAGTGTGGACTGCGGACAGGCCGAACGGATACGCCTTGGCTTTTATCTTTTCAAAGTAAAATTATTAATTAAACAAACACACCTGTAGAAAGTTAGTATAGTCTTTGATAATTTTTCTGGAATATGTGTTCGTCATAGTAACTTTTGTAGTTTAATATCTGTTCAGTTGATGTCAAGAAGTTGAATTTAAAGTTACCTTGAATTGAAAATGTTATGA
The DNA here is from genome assembly GCA_905187575.2 of Celastrina argiolus. NCBI lineage: Eukaryota > Metazoa > Arthropoda > Insecta > Lepidoptera > Lycaenidae > Celastrina > Celastrina argiolus. The sequence continues at coordinate 14,082,384 of LR994589.1, forward strand.
TTATTACATAAATATTTTTACTTACCTGCAAAAAAAAAGTTGTTTACATAATATGTTTAGTATAAAATGTAGAGTAAAGTAGTCTATTTGATTTCAGTTGAAACTACTCGTATAAATTGAAAAGAGATTATTAGTCAAAACATGAAGCATGTTTTATGCTTAAAGTTATTTAAGTTATGCGATCTAGATCCTAATAATATAGAGAGGAAATATTACGTTACCGATGTTGGCAATACCTAGAGGACATTTTTAACTGACTTCCAAAAAACGAGGAGGTTCTCAATTTGGCCAGTTTTATATCAACTTATATTCTCTTCTTGAAGAATCCACGAGTATGTGTATTAAATAATGTATTGCGATCTTTCCTTTCTTAAATATAGCTAAGTAATTGAAACGCGCATTTAAAGGTCAGACACTAGGGTCCTACAACCACTAATTCGTCTGAACATAATGTACTTGTAGTAAAGTAAGAACATGATAAAGTATTAAAGTAGAGTAAATTTACTACGAGGTTTCGTTAAAAATAACTAGTATTTACCATGCAATGTTGCAATTCAAATCTAATTTTAAGAAATTAGGTACAATTCCCAAGGCTATAGTAGAGGTTCATAGCCACATTATTTTACAAAGTAAATTGAAGTAAAGTAAAGTAAATAGTACCCTAGGTTAAGTAAATAGTCTATGCTACTCGGGCTTTTATATTTTTTTGTTTTTATTTAGATACTAGGTGACCCGTGCCCACTTCGTTGAGCATACAAACTGTTTAAACAATCCCTGGACTTCCACGAATATTTCAAGACTAAAAATAGCCCAATCGGTTCAGCCGTTCTCGAGTTTTAGCGAACAGCAATTCATTTTTACATATTTAGATATAATATCTAATAAACAGTTAAACGTTTTAATTAAACACAATTGTTGCACAATCTTGTAGAATAATAATAATATCATCTTCTATGTTAAGTACTGATTAATTTATAAGAAGTTAATTGTTTTTTGTCGTTATTCATTATAATAATTTATAAAAATCTCACTTTTTCTGTCAACAATTGCCAAAGCATGATGTATTTCACCGGTATATAATATTGTTTAAATTATTTTAGAATCAATAAATAAAATAAAATAAAATAAAAAATAACAACACCTTATTCATTAGCTTTATATAACATACAAACAAACATACGTACTTATTATACATAGATTGCCAAAATCATTACCTTCCTTTTGCCTTCACCGTAATGACTTGATGATAATAAAATTACTAGCATAAGAAGCAGAATTAGGTACCTGTTACAATAGAAAGCAAAAGTTACCAAATATCATAAAAATTGGTGTCGTTACATTTTCTGGTACATAATAATTGGTATAATCATACATACCTGTTATTTTCCTACACGACTTGTTGAACAATTGAAAAGCTGCCATTATTCTACCATCTAATTTCCATCGCGCAAATTTTAATAGGGCACACGAATGCATTAGGGTATGGATACAATAATTTGTTTAGCAAAAAGTTAACATTAGACTGACTGTCAAAAAAAGACAAGTTAAGGAAAAGATAAACGTTGTGATAAACGACTGCGAAAAATGGCGTATACTCTACCGACAAACTTTTAAAATTTTAATGAATGACTAACGCCCGTATAAATAGAACAATTTCAAACCTAACCTCACTTGAGAACCTATTTGACAGATAAAATAACGTTTAGTTTTTTTCAGTAAACAACTTTACTAAAGTTACTTAGTGTTTTAATTTCTTTTCTTTTTATACCGTAATATTCATATTATAGATTACAGAAAATCATTAAAGTAAGGATAATCTATATTTTAATAATTTTATTTTTACGTTTTAAACAAGAAAAAAATTTAAGTATGTAACATTTATAAGTGAAGTTCTTCATTTTTAGAAGTGAAACGAAACGTTTTTTTTTTATCTTTCAAATAGGTTCTCAAGTGAGGTTGGGTTTGAGATTGTTTTATTTATACGAGCCTAAGTGTGAAAAGCAATCAAAAAATTTTACTGGGAACATATTATAACCAGAAATCCGGGAATGGAGAAAATTCAGAATACTGAAAATAGAGCGCTGGGATAATAAAACAGAAATTCGTTTTACTTGTCATGAAACTATGTTATAAAAAAACATCAATAAACATCATGAAGCGCTATACAGTGTGTAAAAAGAACAGTCACTTTAACTATGAGATACGATTCCTCATTTTGGAAATTCATTTTTTTTTAAATAACTAAAAAATATTTTTTTTTTACTTTTTACCATTTTCTATTTTTTTACGCAAGACTAACGAAATAGCAAAAATATATTTCATAAATATATATATATATCTAGAATGAGAAAAGGTAGTACGAGTATATACTCGTACCAAAGGTAGGGACTGTTCTTTTTACATCATTCAACGTTATACAATTTTCATTCGACGTTAGGTAGGTACGTAGGTACTAATATCTCGAATAAAATGTTCCTGCTTGAACCTTATTTAAGCCATATCTGTACTTAATTATATCAGGAATCTGGATGTATACATAATATTTATTCGTTTCCTTGTATAATGTACTTGTTTGTTTTATAGATTTTGTTTGACAAGCCACAGGGAACATCGATAGACGTTAACACTTTATCCGTAAGTGGGAGTAGATTAGCCTACAGTACGAAAGGTAATTAGGTGTCTCGGTAGCATTGCAGTCTATGGTAGAGGACCAAAGACTCGACATGTCAAATCACCGAAAGAAGTTTTCAGTTGAAAATGTAAATGGCCTTATTGTATAGAAAAACAAAAATTATGAACAGCTCCCGAGGTATTTGAACTTGTTCAAAAGTAACTTGAACATAATGTACACTTTGTTATACCTTTTACTAACATAAAATTAATACTGTGTGTACCAGGCTTTATGTTATCGGACCACGCTCGACAAACACTCGTTACTTAGCACACGCTTGTTTCAATGTATTTTTAATAACACGAATTTGAAGGGTTAGAATATAAAATGTGTTTTTTTTTCTTTTTACTTTACCCGTAGAACAAATAAGTGGGATAAGTGACGCGTATATTTGTAGCTAATAAAAATATTGTTTTAATCGGTTAAATCAGGCTCAGTTAATAAAAGGTTGATTAAATACTGGAGTAGATAAAGATCCCAGTAAACCAGACACAATTTAAATTATTTTAAATCCTTACTGATAAAACATGTACCATATTGTAATATTTTTCTGCTGTGAGCCTATTTTAGGTACAAGGTACTTTACATACATTCTGATAAAATATCAAAATTATATTATTCTTAAACCAAAAAGGAACAATACTTACTTACAAAAATATTTTTTCTCTAAACTTTGTATGAACTAAGAGATAAATGTAAAGATTCATGATTTTTATTAGCAGAATCATGCAATACATAATAATAATATCTATGGACGCTTCACACCACGTCAATATGGCCCTGTGCTAAGTATCCGAAGAACTTGTGTCACAGGTACTAGAGAACGGACATATATTAAATACTTTTATGCTATACACATATTTAAGATTTTTATTATATTATACACAAATTTAATACACATCCAAGACCCAGGAACATTGAAAACTTTTTCTTCGCTCGCTAAACGCGCTCAACCACTGCGCTACATAGATGATAGATATCGCATATTTTATGAAAAATACAACATAAAAGTTAGTAGGTAATCGGTGTGAATATCACTTTTTGTATAATATTTAATTGTCTTTTTTGTACCATAACATACCAAAAGAACCGACTGGTCGACGAAACAGAGGTCGGCCCAAGAAAATGTGGCGCGACGACCTAGACGCGTTTCATGGAAAGAGAGAGGGGAGGCCTTTGCCCAACAGTGGGACAGTAATGGCTATTAATAATAATAAACATACGAAAAAATAATAATCAGCATCTAAGAATTGGCCTACGGCAGAAATGTGGGCGCACCCACTCATTCAACATTCGTTCATTGGAGACACTAATAATACTATACTACGTCCGAGATGAATTTAATGTGAATGTAAACAAACCCGTTTATGACACATGCATAAACTAGATAGTGATGAAAAACCATACAAAGAAATGAAAACGATTCAAATGAATCGATTTTGATTTATTTTATCGATAAATACTATTAATGTTGTTGTATGACTTTTATCGTTTCTACGACTACATTGTCGTAGTATAGTCGTGTTTTATTTGCAGTAACAAAATATATAAAAATGCATAATTATTTAGATTTAGATTAGATTTGTTTTTAGTAATCGAATGCAAATAAATATGGTAATATGAGTTTGATAAATAATTCTTTTAAGACGCGAGGGCGGGGGAACACTTTGTGAAGTCTGTTCTGCAATATCACTAACCTCAGTATGTCTAACAGTCATTATGATAAGTGTTGCCAAGATACATCGATTCGCTATAGCTTTTTTTTCATTCATAAAAAGTCTAATGCAAAATATATTATATGAATGCAATGTATTTAATTTTATTGATATGTTTTTAATTATTTTCAATAAATCATTTCGTTTTGCAAAAACTAACACCGTTAAAACCTATTTAGACGGTCACTTAACACGTTTGCATTTTGAAATCTCATTCCTATGGAATAGCTATTTCAAAACATTTTTTTTTATTATTTAAGTGGAAAATTTAAAAATACAATATTTCCTACCAATCGCAATTACACTAAATATTTAATATTATTATATCAGTCTCGTTGTACTAGATATAATAAGTGCACCTATTTGGTATTATCGAATTAATAAATTGTAATGTTTTCTTACACGCTCACACATATGAAAAAAAATATAATAATTTTGTTTTAAATATTTCCAGTAGGAAAGAATTATTCGCAAGTAGAATTCCAAAAATGAATCGAGTACATATTACTATTAGTTGTATTGCCGATCGTATAATTTACATCACTAATCCAATCCATAAACTATAGACTTTATTCTACAGTCGGCAGTGTCAAAATGGCGTATTTTTTACGGTGGAAGTTTTTCATTTAATGTTTAATCAGATTAATTATTGTTTATTTGCTATAAAATGTATTGGATATTAAAGTATGATATTTCAAGATTCCAGTGAAAGTGTTGATAAGTGTGCACATTATGTGAATAAGTGAAAATTTCGATGTTTTCGGTTTGTTTACAATCACATTAAATTCATCTCGGACGAACTATACAACATAGTACATGGCTGTCTGGCATCGCTGGGATCTCGGTCTATTAGCTTCTTTTTAAAATACTTACAAATATCTAGAAGAAAAAAAATCATAATCCTAAGAATATCATAACCTATCAACTATCAACACAAAGTATATTAAAGTACGGTTTACCATGAGAATTTTGTTACTGAACTTGTAAAGACGAGGACAGATGTGATAAATAAGTCACAAACTCTCACAATATTAGTACGCTAAGATGAAATAATATGTCTCTCTACAGTCAATGACATATGTGATTCTAACAACAGCTGCTGTGGTTGCGAATCTTTTGACGTTGTTTCGTAGTTGTTACGGTTGAAAAGAAAACTGTCACAAGATTGTTGTGACAAGTGTGAACTTATACAAACAAGTGGAATAGAGACTGTCAAGGGACTATTTGTGGTTGTATTTTTATGAAATGAAATCTTAGGTCCGCTTTGAGCCATTGTTCCTGACCAAATCAAAACGTGAGGAGCTTTGTCAAACAAAAACTGAGGGCAATTTTTAGGGTTCCATGGGAAAAAACTAGTTTCTTACGCCGGTTCTTCTCGCCGGGTTAGTCCCCGAACTGGTGGTAGGTCATCGTGTAGGACAATTCTAAAAGTGTTAGTATCTAACCTATTTGGAAATAAAAGATATTTCTTTTTTTTTCATTTTTCAAAACAGCTAAGACTTCCAAGCCCGTTTGTTACCGGATTATATCCCAAAAAAAATGTTAGAAAGACAGTTGAAATTTTCATAAATTATTTATTTCTGGTAAACATATATTATATATAGGTATATTGCCAGTTGTAAGTATATTGCGATTAGAGCTTTAGGCCGTGTTTCACCAAGCAATTTTAAAGTTAACGCCATGTTAAATATCATGTTATCCCTCTCGTATTTCCTGTCAATGAATCAGATGGCATGGTATTTTAGCATGGCGTTAACTGTAACATTGCTTGGTGAAACACGGCCTTAGAAAACTAGTTATAACATGTTTAAATACTGTAGATTTGTTTTGGTATAAGACATGCAGTTCTTGATTAATCGGAAGCCTGAAATATAGAGTAAGCAGAAATTTAAGTATTCATTATTGTAAGTAAGTATAAATTTAGATAAAGGTCTTCAGAAATCAGAAGGTGTAAGTGAAGCTGATAGGAATGGATTAGGAAGAACTCACTGGCCTGCACTGAGAGTAGTACAAGTTACCATTAGTAGTCATTCAATGTGTTGGCCTCCAATTAAAGTATGAAGGGTAAACCAACAGTCATTTGGCACCAAATAGTTATTGGACAGTCGATTTTGAATCAAAAAAAAATAAGAAAACAATAAATAAACATCTATAATTATTGACAAAATCTTGTATTAGTCAACTCTTTTTTATTTCATAGCTTTTCCTTCGCAGAGTAGTAGCAAAACGGAAAAAAAATTCGCTTGACTGTCCCATGACTGTCGGGTTTACCCTAATAGGAATTAAGAAATACTGATTTTAAATCGATGGTTTTGTACTACACATGCCCATATTAGGCGCACAGACTTTTGTTTACATAATCACGCCTCCGCAGTCCATTTTTTATAGCTTCGCGATTCTGGCGTTGAAAAAAAAACTATTTATTTCGCTAAAATATTTTCTTTGTATTATAATAACTTTATACTATACTAATAAAGGCGAGGCCCCATTAGTGCATTGCGCTGCATAATTGCATCGTGCCGCTTCCTCGATTTCCATACATTTTTTACTAGCTGTGCCCGCGACGTCGTTCGCGTGGTATCACATTATCGCGAAAATCTTTTGATTGCTTACGATGGTTTTTGTTATTATGATTATTAATAAGGAATAATTCTTTCATACATATTTTTTAAATAACTTAAACCGTTTATGCAGCGCACGCAACAAAAGTGAATAATTTTCTCCTTTTTTGCAACATTTCTCACTGACGCTTCGCTCTTATTGGTCGCAGCGTAATGTTATATAGCCTAGAGCCTTCCTCTATAAATGGACTATCCAAAATATTTTCAAATCCTTTCCTGAGATTAGCGCGTTTAAACAAACAAACAAACTCTTCCGCTTCATAATATTAGTATAGATGACATGGGCCAAGGAAAACAACGCAGCGTTGACGCTGCGACGACGCAACTACAACACTAATGGGGCCTCGCACTAAGGCATTAGTGAATGACCCACTTTATTGGCGCCAAAATACACTATTACACATTATAAATATTAATTAATGGCTAACGGTGGATATTTACATATTATTAACATTATTAATGTCTAAATATAAAACAAACTGGAATCCTTCTAGTAGTTTAACTAAAGCGACTTTCGCGTCTTAATATAATACGTTTAATACTAGTTTATCTGTATATCAAATCAAGGTTACAATTTCATGTATGTTAATGTTGGTACTTTCGGTAGTTTTGGACACTCAAAATGTTGTTCGATTGGTAGCCAGCTAACTTTATTTAATGTGACTGATAAAACAAAAAACTGTCATAAGAATATTGCAGTTTTGTTTCGACTTTCATATGACGCGTTGCCATCATAATGAAGCGCCCGTAAAAAAGTTCCCAAGCCGATTTCATTGAAACCAGGTTAGCAGGCATCATTTTATAGTTCCCAAGTGTGTGCGCAATACACAAAGGTATATTTCATTTTACTTGGTTAGACAACTGGGTTGTGAGTGTAAATGGAAGGGATTAAAAAAAACTCTGACCCGTCTCTCGACCTTCGGTGACCGTCTGGTCAACCAACATAGAGCAAGCGCAGGACCGACTTTTTACATGCCCATCCGATTACCTTTCTTGTCCGACAGTCACGCGATAAGCCTGCGATGTCCTAACCAAACATATGCATAATGTCTTTTCTAGTGGTTCTAACACGGTAATCGAACCGTCGACCCCCATGCGAGTCGAGAGCTAAGCTCCAAACCCCTGTACCACGGAGGTGTTTAATAATAATACATAAAATATTAGCTTATCTGTACAGCAAATCTAAGTTATAATGTCAGTAATTAAGGTAGTTGGGGACACTCAAAATGTTGGTTTATTGGCTAGTAAAGGTTAAATGTCACTTTATAGAGTAAATTAAATATAGTAGTACTGTTACAGATTAGGACGCTTAGTACCTATTCCACCAACGCTTGTTAGTGTTAACGGCTTGTTAAAGTACCATACCTTCTCATTAATAAAAAAAAGTGTTTTCCAAAAAACAGTTTACAGTTATTGAGTAGAAATCATAGTAACCTAGTAACGCCTGTATCAGGTGACCAGGATCATTCCACAGATAGCATAACAATAGCGATTATAACAATACACGAATAGAATGGAATAAAATATAAATATTTAAAATAATTTAAAATAACAGTGATAACAGTTAAGTACAAAACATAACATTTTTAAAGATTTTATAATAAATAAATCCCTAAATATAATAAAATCCCTATATCTAATCGAATTAAGCTTCGGTATGTGTGTGTGTATGTGTGTGGGTGTGTGTGTGTGTACAATTATGTGTGTGAGTAATTTATTAGCAGGAAATACGAGAGGGATAACATCTTATTTAAGGCGAGGAGTAACCGCAACTAGCGCCACTCTTTTTAAAATAAATTTTACAATGACACAAAGATCTTATTAAAAAAAGGAATCGGTTCAAACTTTAAGTAAATAGGTAAACAAATTTATTGGCATTTAAATACATCTCTAAATCCTATACTGTATTTACTCTCGTAAGTAATAACTAAAACGGCCGTTTTAGTTATTACTTACGAGATATAATATATAATATTAGTTTAACTATTATATATTACAATAATAAATTAGTTTAACTATTTACTTAAAGTTTGAACCGATAAATTTTTAAATAAGATCTTTGTATCATTGGAAAATTTATTTTTAAAAGAGTGGCGCTAGTTACGGTTACTCCTCGCATTAATAAAGAATTAACTTTAATATGTTTTAGTGAAATTGGCGCTAAAACTCTTATTTTCCAAGAAAAGGCAGGTCGTTATACAGCCGCCGTTAAAATATAGCGATGGGGGTAGGCAATAACTTATGTCTACCAGTGGACGTCCTGACTCCTGAAACGACTTCGAGTGGAGCTTCAACGTCAAGGACACCATAGATAATATTATGTATTTCATCGGACTAAGTTCTCATACATTAAGAGAAAACTTCACGGTTGAGAGAAATACAAAATAGGCGTTGTGTTTCCTCTTAAAAAACCGATTTTTAAGAAAGTTTGAGTTAAAATTTCGTTTACAACATTATTTCTCAGTATCAAAATACAGTATAAAAAAATGATAACTATACAAACACAATCCAACTCACACGGTAATAGTTCAACAAGTTTCTAAGAAAAGCAACTTGAGGTGGTGTTTGTCTAATATAATGGGCCCCATGTTTGCCAATCGAGATTGTTCTGCGCTACCTAACGGATCGATATCACTCTTGGACGTGGTTACAGTCTAAAAAGGCCACTTCTAGTTTGTATTACGTTTATTTCAGATATTACAAAATGAGGGGTATAAAACTAAAATCCGCTATAATGCTTCTGGACCATTTATGTTAGTAGCACCGTTGGAAACCTCGTAAAAATTGCTTTAAAATGCTTGGCTAGTTTCGTACCAAAACCCTCTAAAACATACAGAAATCTGCCCACCAAAAATAGATTCAAAATCAAAAGCCCCTATAACAGTGCATACCAGTATCAAAATCCGAGTAAGTTTAAACGTTTCTTGTATCCTGCGATATTTTTGAAAAGTACGTTTAGTGGGCTTTGGTACTGTACCCCTTAATTGGCCCTGGTGTCTTAGTATTCTATTACATTATGAACTCATTTATGCCAAATAGAAATACGTTTGAGGGCACACAGAAAGGTTACATACGTGTACATAGCCTAAGCAGGATAAAATTAAAGCTACATAGTCGCGGCTTCATCGAAAAAAAATTAAATACAGCGCCCATATAATAAATAATTGACGAAAAGTTATTGATCTATTACTAGTTCCTGCTAACCCAACTAATGGTTAACGAAATGATGATGGTAGATATCTACAGCCAATTGTGTATTAGTTGCATCTCGTTGGTGACACCTATATAAAATAAGATAGATAAGATTTAATTTTGCCAACTTTCAAAAAAGGAGCTTATTATTATAATCAACTGCACCTTTATAATTAATGTTTTTAATTCCTCACGAAATCATACGGGTGTTGTTAGTCGTGTGTATGTAACTGTGGCATAGCTGCTAAACGGGTGAACAATTTCGCTGCAGTATTTTTATTTGAAATCTGACGTGATCGAGTGTTGGCAATAATAATTCATCATCATCAGTTCGTTCATAGGTCAACGATTCTGTTTCTTAAAAAAATAAATTTAAGTAATTTATGACCTTGTTAGTTATATATATGTTTTCAATAAAGACTTTCTGCTATTTTTGAAAATCGGAAAATTTTCAGATATTCAAAAATAGGAGAAATTCTTTATTGAAAACATAATTAAAACATTCATAAACCGAGCACCATAGAAATTCTTGTAAAGTTAAAATGAGACTTTGAAAATGCTGAAGCTAAAATTAGACTTTGAAAATAACGATGTTTCGTCAAAGGAGCCGGACAATAAATACTCGTTAAAATTTGTAAAACCTTAAAGTCTAGACGATGTTAAGACTTGTTATATTTATAAGAATAAAATAACAAGTTTACGAATAAATAGGTATAGACACCGCTTGAAAGCCCTAAATATAATTAACTTACTGTCCTCTTTCGCAAATTACTGAAATAGGATTATTTTAAAGTAGATAGCTCGCTGTTCGTTAGATGTTGGCTTTCAAATAATGCACAAATTTAATATATTAAAAGAAACGAAAAAAAAACTAAACTTCTGTGTTATTATTATAAAAAAATAGTTTTTTTTTTTATGTCAAACGAAAAAATTAGATCATAATCGGTTCATCCGTTTGGAAGCTACGACTAGTTCTACGAGATTGTATTTGAGAAAAATACCTAAAATAATAAAACTACTACTGGCGATTAGTACTACTAATTTACTAGTAGTAGTACTACTCATACAGCATTTGCAACCCACGTAAAGTTATGACAGAACTCTGCAGCAGGTTATGCAACACTAATCAACATTTCTATACAAAATCTATTAGCCAATTATCTTATTGCTTTTGTTTAAAAACAATAGACGGATTCAGCATCTTATCGTGTGAGAATCGCGGCCGGAGCAGTAATTTAATACTTTCTACTGGTAAACGTTGCATTCATAGAAATTACACGGTGACCGCCCACTCGACAGGGACTTTGACAGCTCAATATTAGGGACTGAAAACATTAGACCGGGTGCACATTAGAGGTGAGTTAGAAGGTCACAAACCGCCCAAGTGCGAATCGGAATCGGAATTGTTTTTGTGCAAAACGAATAAAAATGTTTATAATTTAGTATAATATTGAATTTTGTTTGTTGTTGATTGTGGTCGTTAAGGACCTTTGTTGTTAAATAGCGACCTTAAATAAATAAATTTAAAAAAAAATGTTTGTTGCATGTGAGCCCTCATGTTTTATATAGATGTCATTACTTATTATTAAAGTAAGTACAATTACGTACATACAAAAGTACGTACTCTGAATATTTCAAGTGCCTTCCAGTTGCTTTTTTGATATCGAGCAAAAAAGACAAAGAAATCACTTTGATGCACGGGAGCCCCTTTCATATATTTTTTGTTTTTTGTAATTTTTAGCGGCAACAGAAATACTTTACTTATTAGCAAAAATTTCAATTGCCTAGCTATCATAATAATAATTTACATATTAGCAAAAATTTCAATTGCCTAGCTATCATAATAATAATTTACATATTAGCAAAAATTTCAATTGCCTAGCTATCATAATAATAATTTTAATGAAATTAAAAAATTTCAATTGCCTAGCTATCATAATAATAATTTACTTATTAGCAAAAATTTCAATTGACTAGATATCGTGGTTCTTGAGGGTCCCGCTCTACAATGGCGATCATCAAACAAAATCACTCATAGAGTTTGCAAAAAGCAAAGAGGAAAACAGTCATCCAATAAAAATTGGTAGTTTTTGCGCTCTGGTTTATTAGTGAGTAGGTGAAAATCCATGCCAACTTCAGTGTCCAAAGTCGACGCAATGGCACATCAAAAAGTCCATAAATAAAATAAATAAAAAAAGTCCATAACAATATTATAAAAGTAATTGTACACAATGTAGACAACACTTTACAATTTAAATTGTAAAACAAAGAAAAAAATCCAATGCCGACAAACGCAACAGGGAGCTCGAAATGCATATTTCGTGGGCAGTTTATGTAAATTAATCCATAATAAATATTTTGATTTTATGCTAACGAATAGTCGAAGATCGATCCTTGGTATACAAACTCGTTTATATTTCCTTGTGCTTCTGCGAGTGCTGTGCCCGACGGCCTTATAATATAGTTGAGCTCATGGCAAATAATAAAAAATGTGAACAAAGACATAGTTATTGCAATCTATTTAATGTAATTTAGATTGAAGAAAAATATCATACTTAATACAAAACGATTCTTAACAGTATCAGTAGCTTCATCTATACTATAAACTATAAAGCGTATACTAATCTATAAAATAATATTATAAAGCGGAAGAGTTTGTTTAAACGAGAAAGAAGAACGTCCGGTTTGAAAAATAATTTTTTTGTTGGATAGTCTATTTACCTATATAGAGGAAGGCTTTAGGCTGTATAACATTACGCTGCGACCAATAGGAGCGAAGCGTAAGTGAGAAATGTTGCAAAAACGGGGAAATTTATTCACATTTGAGGACTTTTGTTGCGTGCGCTGCATAAACGGTTGTAGTTGATCAAAAAATAGGTATGAAAGAATTATTCCTTTCTAATAATCACAATAACAAAAACCAACTTGAGCAATCAAAAGACAATCGCGATAGTGTTTCCGACAACCACGCGAACGAAGTCGCGGGCACAGCTAGTCGAAATATAAATAATGCTTCTTATTTGATTGGACATTATGCTATCCAATCAAATAATATTATATTTAATAAAAATATACTTTAAATACAATATTCTACTTATTACACACCCTTGATCTAGGAAGCTTGAAAACTTTGTGTTCCCTCGCCGGGATTCAAACCCGCCACCACCGCCTTGAGCACCAACGCGCTGAGCAACTGAGCTACAAAGATCGCTAAAATACATTAATCTATCAATATTTCAATAAATAATCCGTAAGTAACTTATAAATTAAATTATTATAAAACATTCTAAAAAGCCATTACATTAAAATAACTTAGAACTTGCTTTATAATTTAAATAACTGTATTCCTCGTTTGTTAACTATGTAAGTTAAAATTGTATGTTATGAAAGCGCTTTAAAAGCGGGAAAACTTTTGTGTATAATTTTTAGTTCAAATGTGAACATTTGGGACAGCCCTTTATGCTAAGTTAAGCTTTAGAAAGGCTCTACATTTTAAAGGCATTAAAAATTTAGATCATTTCGTATATTTTCCATGCTAAACAAAATGTAAATAGATATTTCCTGCTACTTCGAATGCTCTAAAACCTGTACATTTTGCCGCCGTAAAAGTAGCATATATGTTAATCGAGCATGAATTTTATCAAAATCCGTTTAGTAGTTTATCCGTAGAGTAACAAACATACTTATTTTAAGACCACGGGTCTTTTTCCCACTTTGCTGAGCATAAAAACCGTTTAAACCTTCCCGGGACTTCCACGAATAGGTATTCCAAGACTAAAAATAGCTGAATCAGTTCAGCCGTTCTCGAGTTTTAGCGAGACTAACGAACAGCAATTCATTTTTATATATAAGAAGAAAATAATAAGATAGGTTAAAGAATAAAAAATCGCTGTAAAATACTGTATTATTTTGAATATAGAGTTACGAATTCACATATAATATACTAGTCAGGTAAAGTATATATTTTCTTTCTAGTCTCACAACGTGTCTGGAAAGATGCATCAGGTAGCCAATTTATTAACACATTATGGACTAACGCCGTGTCCGAGCCATGAAGACGTCTTTATACCACCCTCATCCCACTTCTGATGCGAGGCACGATTCACAATACGTAGTTAGGGGTTGGTGGAGTGCAGCGGATAGTTCTGCAGAATATTTCTTAAAAGGTTGTATTAAGTTTCTGAAGGTTGTCTTGATGATCACATTATCATGGCGGTGATGATTATGATATTAAGCTTGCCGAAAGATGAAAAAATGCGTTCTTATATAGTTTTTCACATGGGACATATTTTAAGTAACGTTACGTTTCACTATGCCGTAAGCAGTAACAATATACATAAACAAGTCTTTTCTTTATTCACTTGATAAACGTTTTACTGTTACTTTAAATGTAACGATGTAGCTGATGAACTGAGGATTGACCACAAAACGGTATAGACACATTTGAAAAAAGCTGGGTACACAAAAAAGCTCGATATTTTGGTGCCTCACGAGCTCACTGAAAGGAACTTAATAAACCGTGTACTCATTCAACAATTATAAGTATAGGTATTAAAACTTCATTCTTAAAAAATTATATTATATTAGAAGCCGTTCATTACCTCTGAATATATAAAAATATTATTATAATGCATTTATGTTTAAATAAAGTGTGGTTCAAAGTACAGATTGCCTGATTACGCTTCCATATTTACGTGTGAAATGGTCGGTATACTAGAATGTCTTAAAGTAATTAAAGATAACCTGGATATTAAAAAATGTTTAATATTTTCCGATTCAATGTCTTCCCTAATGTCGTTATCAAACATTAGTAGTATAGATCCTCTAGTTAATTTAATTAAAGATAATTTGGTTAAATTAATTAATAATAATGTTGCCATAAAATTAATCTGGATTCCCAGCCACCAAGGTATCCCTGGTAACGAAAAGGCTGATGTGGAAGCTAAGGAAGCTACGAAATATGAACAGTGTAATTACTTAACCGTTAACATTAATGACCTAAAAAAATTTTTCAAACTAAAAATTAAAGATCTATGGAACAGCCATTGGGTAAATGATAACAGTAGTGCACTATTTGATATAAGAAAAACAGTTTTTGAAAAAAGTAAATTAAAACCAAATAATAGAAGGGAGCAAGTAATTATGAATAGATTAAGAATAGGGCATACCAATGTAACACATATCCATTTAATAACCAAGAATCCTAAGAATAAATGTGTGAGGTGTGATAGTGACATCTGTTAAGCACATATTAATTGAATGTCCAATGTATAATACTGAACGCTTGCAAGTGAACCTCCCTGTATGTTTAAAGGAACGCCTAGAAAAAACAGAGAAAACTGTACAATACCTAAAATTAATTAATTATTATAATTTAATATAAAATGTAAACCTACAGTGGTCGCTAATGACCATTGATGTTTGAGCGACATTAAATAAATTATTAAAAAAAAAAAAAAGTGTGGTTCATTGGTTTTATTATATTTCAATGTGGTCAAGAAGAAATGAATTGCGAACATAATAGGAAGTAAAATTTTATTTCGTTTTCATTTCGTGCATATTTTTACACAATGTACGATAAATTTTTATTCGAGATCAAATATTCGCATGAAATATTATTACAGAAAAATATATTTAGCAACTATAAAATTTTACAGAGAAAATGGTAAATTTTTATGAATTCGTTTTAGTGTCTACTAGGTTTGAAACTAAAACAATGTAATATTTTAAATATAAATTAATTTAATAAATGATTTGAAATATAAACTATATTATGTTTTTACATCTCAAAATTTTATAAAATATAAAATATTTTATTGATTCTGTAATTCACTTTATATTATAGCTTATAATTTACTTCTAAGGTTTTTTTTTTGTAATATGATAAATAAAACTTATTATATAAATAAACTTAAACTCGTATTAACGCCCACCACCTAATTGTCTATCTACAACTTACATTATTTATATACATACTTATACAGGCTGAAAAAATATCAGTTATAATTACTTAATTTTATAAAAATAAAATTTTTTATCGAAAAAAAAAATATTCTTGCTAAAATAATAGATGGTAAAAGTAAAAAAAAAAACATTTTCAGAATGACAAAAAGGTAGTTTAATCGTATCCCAAAGTTACTGTAACGTATGGTTGCCGATAAAATCGATTACTTTTCAGCCTTATGCGTATAGTAAATACACATAAGGTCCAAAAGTGATTAACAGATCTGTACTTGTCACAGAAGACCCTGTTTTTGGTCCACTATGAAGTAACTGTTCAAGTGAACAACTTAGAGTTACCTAAATTGTCATTTTCAACGTTTACTTTGCCAAGTTGATTATCGACTTAGAAATCTCCAAGGGTCTCTGCAAAGTCACTTTAGTGAAATTCTAAAGTCCCAAGTGAGTCCCAGTTCCGCCTTTGATGGTATAACTCGCTTTGAAATTGCTCGCATAATTTTATCTGTTCTTAAAAATATTAGTACTGTCAACACAGACATAATCTAAATAATCTATATATATAAAAGAAAGTCGTGTTTGTTACAACACTTATAACTCGAGAACGGCTGAACCAATTTTCATGGTTTTTGATTCGTTGGATTTGTCTCCTCCCCGAATAGCAGAATACATATTAAAAATAGTGAAAACTTGATGTGTAATGAATAATTAATCATATAAATAAATGCTCATATTTTGTTCATCAAATGTCAAACATTTGTTGTCAAATGATGTAACAACTATGCGTTCAGAAATCTATTCGTATTGAAGTGTCAGTTTGTAACTTTCAATTAGCAACGTTTTTCTTAATGCATATGACATTTTAAACGATATTTTCTTCTTTTTTTTGGCATTGGCAACGATATCTAGGTACTGAAAACGAAAATGCAATTTAAAAAAATGTCTGTCTTTCAGCGTGTCTCTTTGCTCCGGCTAATCTATGGAACGGGTGGACCGATTTTAACGAGACTTTCACTGGTAGATAGCTAAAGTTACAAGGATTAATTTAGGCTACTTTTCATCATCATCATCATCATCATCGTCATCTAACTAATGATCACCGAATCGGCTGGACCGACTGTGACGGGAGCATTCACCGGGCGTTAGCTTAAGTTAGTAGGAGTAATCTATACATCTATATGTATAAAAGTAAGTCGTGTTAGTTAAATTATTGATAACTCAAGAACGGCTTTATCGATAGGCTGAAAATTGGTGAGGTAGTAGCTTAGAGCAAGTAGACGGACATAGGACTATTTATTCCATTTGACAGCGTTTCCGTGAACGTTGCGGGTTCTGCGATAGGGTTTCGCGTTGTGGGTTCCGCGTTGCGGGTTCCGGATTTCGCGTTGCGGGTTCCGCGTTGCGGGTTTCGGGTTCTGCGTTCCGGGTTCCGTGTTGCGGGTTTCGGGTTCCCCTGTTGCGGGTTCCGCGTTGCGGGTTCCGGGTTCCCGCGTTGCGGGTTCCGGATTTCGCGTTGCGGGTTCCGCGTTGCGGGTTTCGGGTTCCCGCGTTGCGGGTTCCGGGTTCCCGCGTTGCGGGTTCCGGGTTTCCGCGTTGCGGGTTCCGGGTTCCCGCGTTGCGGGTTCCGGATTTCGCGTTGCGGGTTCCGCGTTGCGGGTTTCGGGTTCTGCGTTCCGGGTTCCGTGTTGCGGGTTTCGGGTTCCCATGTCGCGGGTTCCGCGTTGCGGGTTCCGGGTTCCCGCGTTGCGGATTCCGGGTTCCCGCGTTGTGGGTTCCGGGTTCCCGCGTTGCGGGTTCCGGGTTCCCACGTTGCGGGTTCCGGGTTTCCGCGTTGCGGGTTCCGGGTTCCCGCGTTGCGGGTTCCGGGTTCCCGCGTTGCGGGTTCCGGGTCCGCGTTGCGGGTTCCGGGTTCCCGCGTTGTGGGTTCCGGGTTCCCGCGTTGCGGGTTCCGGGTTCCCGCGTTGCGGGTTCCGGGTTTCCGCGTTGCGGGTTCCGGGTTCCCGCGTTGCGGGTTCCGGGTTCCCGCGTTGCGGGTTCCGGGTTCCCGCGTTGTGGGTTCCGGGTTTCCGCGTTGCGGGTTCCGGGTTCCCGCGTTGCGGGTTCCGGGTTCCCGCGTTGCGGGTTCCGGGTTCCCGCGTTGCGGGTTCCGGGTTCCCGCGTTGCAGGTTCCGGGTTCCCGCGTTGCGGGTTCCGGGTTCCCGCGTTGCGGGTTCCGGGTTCCCGCGTTTCGGGTTTCGGGTTCCCACGTTGTTTTTTTTTAGTTGAATTTTATCATAAACTCTTTTTATGCTCAACGAAGTGGGCAAGGGTCAGCTAGTTATTAATAAAAAGATGAGCAAAGTCTAAAATAATTGGTATAACTTTTAAAATATTTAATTTTTAAGCAATCAAATAAAATGATCTATCTTCATTCTTTCATTTGTTCATTTATTCTCAAAACGATATTTTTACGATAATGTCAATGGAGGGTTTCAACGTGATTATGATGTCACGTTGTGAAAAAGAAAAATAGTTAAATCGTTCAAAAGAGTAATTCTCAGTAAAGAATATAACCAAGTTATAAAAAAAAAAAAAAAACAAATCAAATAATAAACATAACACCTGTAAATAATTAAAAGTTGTTAACAGCCAGTCAGACGTAAGAGAATTAAATAAGACCAAACGGTTTTTATTCCTCTAGCTAGTGATTTATTGAGAAATGTTTATTTCGGTGAAGTTCGATTGTGACCCTTATTGCAACTTAGGAAGGTTCATGAGATTCGAACGCTAATGTCTGTAAGTATTGAATTGTCCAGTTTTTGCGATGTAACGACACAATTTTTTTATAGTAACAAGCCCAAAACCTTCCCTTTTTGCTGATTCTTCAGCGATAGGGAGGAAATCAATGAGTCTACTTTTTACGGTTTTATTGAATTACGTCTTAACGACCTTATAGCGTTGATGTGAAAATTGAAACTGTTAATGATTACTATTATTTCACGGCACTAACGGTAGGACACTAGCTAACTAGTAGGGGTCGTGTACACCTATACAAGATGTAAAATAAGTAAGTGATAATACTTTAGGTTGTTTTTGTGCCGCATATGTAGAGACTTTCATGTTTCTATGAGAAATGCCACACCTAATATTAATTGCACACAGAAGCAATCTCTCTTCCTTCACTCTAGTATCCGAATGGGGCGGATAACCAACACGACTGGCGTTAGATCAGGAGCAGGATTGACTTTTTACATGCCCATCCGACGCATGTATCATGTTTCCTGTCCGTCAATCAGGTGATCAGCCTGCATTGTCCTAACCAAGCTTGAAAAGTTGCTCAAACGCGGGAATCAAACTCACGATCGAGAGCATCGAGAGCAAAGTTCTGAACCACTAGACCACGGAGGCCTCAAACATTAAATATATAAAAAGTTTTTTACTACACATCTAAGAAGTTAACCAGTACACATTTTATATACAAAGGTGCAACTGTGATCAAAAATATGCAAGGCCAAATTGGGATTATGGCCTATCGAATTACTCCTGTAATTGGCCTGGCCTGCCAGCCATGGCTAATACAACAATTTACGCATCAGCTAATCTGCAAATTGGCGCTTTGTCGGCGGGCAGTGTGCACCCGGCTTTATGGTTATGTAACTAGTTTGGATTTTATGTACGTGGGTTTAGTTGGAAAATTCAAATTTTGCTATTTAAGCTTCTAATAAGCCTTTACTTAACATATTCAAGCATATAATTTCAAAGTTTGTACAATTACAACAAATCTGTTCCGACTGTAGCAAATGAAGTCTAGATTCAAGAATTCACATAGAAGCAAATTTATGTAAATTCAAAGCTTTATTAAAATTTATTGCTAGAGACACTTTACAATTATTTTATTATTATTTTTATTTGGGACTAGCCGGAACACCGAACGGAGATCTTTGATCAAGCGAGGAAGTATACTCAGTCCGGATGAAGTTGAGTTGTATTTATAGAGCAAAACAGAAAAAACTTTGATAGCGCGATTCAGTATTTTGGTGCTATTAATTTATCCGCAATAGTTATTTAATATTATAACAGTATCCTGTTTATATTTTTTTTAATTTTAAGCTGAGGTCAAAGTTTTGCGAAGATTGTATTTGACCAACACAAACAAAGGTGTGTAATTTTGTGTGTCTATGGATCATAGCTTCTAAATGATTGAACTGATTATGATGTTATTTTCTTGTATGAAAGCTGACACGATCGCCGATATTTTTAGGTATAAATCAACAATTTTCACGCCAGAAAATTTTGGAGGTTACTAAATATATTCAATTTTGTTTAGGTACATTTATTAATATAATTATGTTGTTGGATGGAAATACATGTTATAAAGTACTACAAAGTAGTACTACACTGTATTGTGCAACAAAAGTGTAAGTATTTAGTGTAGTATTACTATAAAACATTTATTAATGTATGTAGGTACTAATGGCGTAAGTTTTTTATAACTTTTGAAGACCCTCATCCATAGTTTAACCTATTATACAGGTTGATTAATGGTTCATATATCAAGCCGAAAATATAGTGTGAAGAGAAAGACGAGTAGAGATTTTTTTGTTTCGGCACTTCGTATAAATTACTTACCAAAACGCGAAACCGCGATTGAAGATCTCCATAAAAGTTACTAAATTGTAATGAGTTTTAACCCTGCTCAGGTCAACGTCCAGTGCGTTCGTGTGTATAGACTAGGAGCTGGCGAGCCCCAGCATAGTAAGTAAGATTCACTCATTGTGGTAATTTGAGACCTTTGCATTTTTTTATCGCGATTCGTAATTCTTATGAGGTGCCAAAATAAAAAATTATCTACGCGTCCTTCTCTTCACACTATATTCGGCTTGATTATGAACCATGAGACAACCTGTATAGACTGGTGCTTCCCGCTATGAAAAACCAGCCTATCGCCATAGGCATGTACTTAACATTGAGTATAAATCAATATTGTATTATGTACCAGAGTAGCATGCTACAACAGAGTTCCCCTTTCAACTACTTCGCTCGGTTCCCCGTAATTAACGCGAAGCTACTCGAATATCGTAAATTTGCGTCAAACTATGCCACGATTAGCTCGTGTTCTGCAAGTTTGCGTTAATTAACAATTATATTAGTGGTTATAATATGAAATGGTTAGTAATATATTTGAATAGAAGCCTTAGAAGGTAAATTTATTAATTCAATACAGTTCAGTTAGCACGTGGAACTGTAGCCCAAGGAATAACATTTGAAAGTTACGTAAAGTAATCAATTGTCTGTTATATCCCATCAAAAACAAAACTTGTAAAAAGTGCCAAGTCTCGCAACTAAGATCTTTTGCCGTAAAAAGTTATGAGATCCATGTGGTGCCAAGCTGGTGTAAGTCGGTGTAAGTCTAACAACATCTTATGGTGATCATATCAATATTATTAAAAATCTTTGACTGGATATAAGCCCCCCTCCTCGTAGATTATGGGGGGTAGTTGCCTATTATACTCGCTATGCTAAGCAGGCGGATTCGCGAGCGCAGATTTCAGATGTCACAGACACTTTACAATGTGTGAAACGGTGATACCCATTTCCGGATTGGATTGGACGGAATGGATTACCCACCTACGGAAAAATGGTTTTTAGTGAGGTGGTATTGTTTCTTCGACACCCCATGGATGAATGAAAAGATTTTTTCTAAGAAAAAATAATCACTATAATTTATTATAGAAGAGGAATTTAGTCCATTACAAAAAAAAAATGTTTGTACCTATACAATTTTAAACTCTGACATTTGTATCAAGATTCCAGGACATTGTAACTTGTTTCACACTAATTTATTAATAATAATAGGCGTTGTAAATAATAATTAGATTAATAATATAATTTTTTTTGAGTAAATTATTGTGACGAAAATAAAATTAACTATAATAGTTGCAAATTTTTTCATGAAGTGAGCAACATTAATTCCATAATGTTTTTAAATTATTTTCAATTTACCTACAAAAGTTAAATATTTTTCAACCTTCACCTGACGATGATTTAATTGAAACCGGACGTGTTTTTGTAAAATCTCATTAAAACGTAATAAAAAGTGGAAAATGTGGAAAAAACTTGTGTGTTATTATTGTGAACTAGCTGTGCCCGCGACTCCGTTCGCGTGGTGTTTGTTTGACTTAAACCGTTTATGCAGCGCATGCAACGAAAGTCCCCAAATGTAAATTGTTTGTTGGTTTAAACGCGCTCATGTCCCGTATATGACAGCCAACGCCGCGACGACCGACGTCGCGACGCCCGACGCCGCAACGCCCAACGTCGTGGAGCCGACGCCCGACGTCGCAACGCCGACGCCACGACGCCTAACGTCGCGACGCCGACGCCCGACGCCCGACGCCCGACGCCGCGACGCTGCGAAGCCCGACGCCGCGGTGCCCGCCGCCGCGACGCCCGACGCCGCGGTGCCCCCTGCCGCGACGCCCGACGCCGCGACCCCCGACGCCGCGACGCCCGACTCTGCGACGCCCAACGTCGCGACGACGACGCCCGACGGCGCGACGCCCGACGGCGCGACGCCCGACGGCGCGACGCCCGACGCCGCGACGCCCGACGCAGTGACGCCCAACGTCGCGACGCCAATTCCTGACGCCGCGACACCCAACGTCGCGACGCCGACGCCCAACGCCGCGACGCCGACGCCAAACGTCGTGACGCCCGACGCCGCGACGCTTACGCCCGACGCCGCGACGCCCGCCGTTGCAACGCCGACGCCCGACGTCGCGACGCTGACGGACGCCGCGACGCCCGACGTCACGACGCTGACGGACGCCGCGACGCCCAACGTCGCGATGCCGACGCCCGATGCCCGACGCCGCGACGCCCAACGTCGCGACGCCCGACGTCGCGACTCCCGACGCCGCGACGCCCGACGCCGGGACGCCCAACGTCGCGACGCCCGACGCCCGACGCCGCGACGCCCGACGCCGCGACGCCCGACGCCGCGACGCCCGACGCCGCGACGCCCAACGTCGCGACGCCGACGTCCGTAGCCCGACGCCGCGACGCCGACGCCCGACACCGCGACGCCAAACGTCGTGACGCCCGACGCCGCGACGCTTACGCCCGGCGCCGCGACGCCCGCCGTTGCAACGCCGACGCCCGACGTCGCGACGCTGACGGACGCCGCAACGCCCGACGTCGCGACGCTGACGAACGCCGCGACGCCCGACGTCACGACGCTGACGGACGCCGCGACGCCCAACGTCGCGATGCCGACGCCCGATGCCCGACGCCGCGACGCTGACGGACGCCGCGACGCCCGACGTCGCGACGCTGACGAACGCCGCGACGCCCGACGTCACGACGCTGACGGACGCCGCGACGCCCAACGTCGCGATGCCGACGCCCGATGCCCGACGCCGCGACGCCCAACGTCGCGACGCTCGACGCCGCAACGCCCGACGCCGCGACGCCCGACGCCGCGACGCCCAACGTCGCGACGCCGACGCCCGATGCCCGCCGCCGCGACGCCGACGCCCGACACCGCGACGCCAAACGTCGTGACGCCCGACGCCGCGACGCTTACGCCCGGCGCCGCGACGCCCGCCGTTGCAACGCCGACGCCCGACGTCGCGACGCTGACGAACGCCGCGACGCCCGACGTCACGACGCTGACGGACGCCGCGACGCCCAACGTCGCGATGCCGACGCCCGATGCCCGACGCCGCGACGCCCAACGTCGCGACGCCCGACGCCGCAACGCCCGACGCCACGACGCCCGACGCCGCGACGCCCGACGCCGCGACGCCGATGCCCGACACCGCGACGCCAAACGTCGAGACGCCCGACGCCGCGACGCTTACGCCCGGCGCCGCGACGCCCGCCGTTGCAACGCCGACGCCCGACGTCACGACGCTGACGGACGCCGCGACGCCCAACGTCGCGATGCCGACGCCCGATGCCCGACGCCGCGACGCCCAACGTCGCGACGCCCGACGCCGCGACGCCCGACGCCAACGCCCAACGCCGCGACGCCCAATGCCGCGACGCTCAACGCCGTGACGCCCAACGCCGCGACGCCGACGCCCGAAGCCGCGACACCCGACGCCGCGACGCCCAACGTCGCGACGCCCGACGCCGCGACGCCCGACGCCCTACGGCGCGACGCCTAACGTTGCGACGCCGACGCCCGACGCCGACTTTCAATCCGACGCTGCGCTGCTTGCGCCGACCGCCAAATTTTTCGGCGTCGGCGGTCTACTCTCGGTGCGCAATTCCAACTCGCACTTGCCCGGTTTTTTATTTATTAATTACCATATTATTATGCTTGCAGTATAAACGATGTCGAAATTTCCAAACGTATATCTTCAAAGACTCTCAGTAGTAGTGGTATTACATTAATATTTAAAATCGGTTCATAAAACACGAAGATATCCACGAACAAACATAAAAAAAACATATATTTACGAATTGAGAAACCACCTCCTATTTTGGAAGTCGGTTAAAAATATTATGTTGGTTATTTCATGTTACAATCTACCTTTGTGCCAAGTTTCATTTAAGTACGTTGAGTAGTTTGGCTGAAATACCGTCAAATAGGTAGTTACAATTTTTTGAAGATCCCACAGGAACCCTTTCGTTTTTCAGGATAATAATTTCCAATAATGCTCTTCAGGTCATAAGCAACCTGCCTGCCAAATTTCATTTAAATACGTTGAGTAGTTTGGCTAAAATACCGTCAAACAGGTAGCTACAATTTTTTGAAGATCCCACGGGAACCCTTTCGTTTTTCGGGATAATAATTTTTAGTAATGCTCTTCAGATCATAAGCTACCTGCCTGCCAAATTTCATTTAAATATGTTGAGTAGTTTGGGTGAAATACCTTCAAATA
This sequence comes from Celastrina argiolus, assembly GCA_905187575.2. Lineage (NCBI taxonomy): Eukaryota > Metazoa > Arthropoda > Insecta > Lepidoptera > Lycaenidae > Celastrina > Celastrina argiolus. The sequence continues at coordinate 14,107,411 of LR994589.1, forward strand.
GGTAGCTACAATTTTTTGAAGATCCCACGGGAATTCTTTCGTTTTTCCGGATAATAATTTCCAATAACGCTCTTCAGGTCATAAACTACCTGCCTGCCAAATTGCATTTAAATACGTTGAGTAGTTTGGCTGAAATACCATCAAATAGGTAGCTACAATTTTTTGAAGATCCCACGGGAACCCTTTGGTTTTCGGGATAACAATTTTTAATAATGCTCTTCAGATTATAAGCTACCTGCCTGCCAAATTGCATTTAAATACGTTGAGTAGTATGGCTGAAATACCGTCAAATAGGTAGCTACAATTTATTTAAGATCCTACGGGAACCCTTTCGTTTTTCGGGATAACAATTTCCAATAATGCTCTTCAGATTATAAGCTACCTGCCTGCCAAATTTCATTTAAATACATTGAGTAGTTTGGCTGAAATACCGTCAAATAGGTAGCTACAATTTTTTGAAGATCCCACGGGAACCCTTTCGTTTTTCGGGATAATAATTTCCAATAATGCTCTTCAGGTCGTAAGCTACCTGCCTGCCAAATTTCATTTCATTCCATACAGTGGTTTTAGCGTGATGCGACGACAAACATTCCCATATGGACAGACAGACAGACAGACAGACAGACAGACAGACAGACAGACAGACAGACATTTTTTTCAAAAATGTTATTTTTAGGTTCTGTGGCTTATATAGACCCCCTTTTTTAATTTTCACTTAAATATTCTTAATGTACAGACATGACCCCTCTACAGATTTATTATATGTATAGATTAAAAGAAGTATAATAATACTCTGTAACTTTCTCTTCTTTTCTATATACTTAATACTAAAAGCTGTGACCTGAATAAAACTAAAATTCTGTACATAAATATATTTTCTTAGAAATTATATTTAATTACACTACAGCGCCGGAGAGACTCCGCTCAGTTTATATTTTCAGGAGTTTTTACAAATTAAATATTAACATTTTTTAAGTAACAACGGAAGGAGAGAAAATTACGTTATAACAATGCGGGCATCGCTTTAAATATTAAATTAATTTGAGAAATACAACATCATCAGACTACCATCAATCATTTTAATAGGGGATTATTGATAGTAAACTAGTATAGTTAGATGCGTGGTTGACCGCGTCGATTTACATAAAAAAATAATTCCTATCTTATTTCGTGTTTACCTCCGACGAAAACAGAGAGATGAAGGTTTAACGTATCTGTTTGTGTATGTTCGTTGCTCCCAAAATGATCCGGATGAACCGATTTTGATCTGTTTTTTGAAAGCTATCACGGATGTTATATTATACCAATATCTATAACAAATCATCCTCACTTTGAAAATTCAAGAGTTATTTAAATTTTTTTACATAGTTTATTACTATAACATACAATGAACATTTTATATGGCCTAGTTCTATCTGGCCTAATATATATGGAGCCAAATAAAAAAAGAAAGAAGAAGTTGTTATATTTAATCTTAGAAGTTTATGTTTCATACCACTCTGTATCTTCCATAACATTTGGACTCTTAAGCTGGATCTACACGCCATGTCAGCCTTATTCGAAAATATTATTATAACTTCAAGTTGTGTACGTATGTATATATGCCTCTCACACCGATTTCAATGACGGTAGCCGGTTTCTTTGAAACCAGGCCGCTGGAGTTATTTTATAGTGCCCAAGTGTGTGCCCAATACACATAAGCACTCTCTCTCCCTTCACTCTCGTAGCCCAGTGGGACAGAAGCTGAAGTTGTATGACCATATCGCCTCCGTGGTCTAGTGGTTCAGAGCTTCGCTCTCGACCCGGAGGTCGTGGGTTCGATTCCCGCTTAGGAACAACAAAAAATTTTGTTTTCAAGTTTGGTTAGGACAATGCAGGCTGATCACCAGATTGTCTGACAAGAAAGATGCCAGACAATCTGGTGATCAGCATGGATGGGCATGTAAAAGGTTGGTCCTGCGCCTGATCTCTCGCCAGTCGTGTCGGTTTACCGTCCCACTGGGTTATGAGAGTAAAAGGACGAAAGAATGCTTGTATTGCGCACACTATTGGATACTATAAAATAACTACTGCGTAGCTGGCCTGGTTTCAATGAAATCGGCTACCGACACCGAAATCGGTGAGGGGAGCTATCATTATTGTAACCATACCGAAAACAAATGAGATGAAGATCACACAGTACGTTCAACCATTTCTAACCATAATCGCTTTTCATTTCTCAACACATTCGACTACCGTCATTAAAATGAAATATAGTTCCACATCTGAAGAACACCCAGGCTCAATTAAACCACATTTGAGCACACCTGGCCGAGATAAACATCGCAACCACGGAAACCCGAGAAATCCGAGCCACAATTTTGACAACAAAAAGGCCATAATCGATTTCGGGTACAAAGGGAGTATTATATTTGACAAGTCGACTGTGGAGCGATGTTTGCGGTAGAGATTACTTCGGTCGGAATGAATGAGTAAAACACGTATGTAATTGAAGTCCGCGGAACACCCTCAAGATTTTTTTTTCTTTTGGTTCGAGTTCGAGTGAGGTTTTGGTATCGAATCGAATTTCGGTTTGGTGTACACTTGAATAGTCGAGTGAATTTTTTTTTCTTTTTCAAGAATAAGTCGAAAAAAATGTTTTTTTTTTAATTTATTTACCATTTAAAGAAACCAAGTTTAGAATTACTTTTCTGTTTTCCAGGTACATGTATGTCAAATTACTAGAATGCTAAAGTTGTATAGTTATTATAATGTACTTAGAGAGCTTATTTATAAACTAAAAACCACTTAGAGTGACGTCACTTGACGACATCCGAAACGCAGTGGTTCCTGACAATCCTGCCGAAGGAACAAAAAGTTTGCAGTGTTCCTGGGTTCATGGATGTGTATTAAATTTGTATAAAATATAATAAAAATCTTAAATAAGTGTATAGTATAAAAGTATTAAGTTTCCGTTGTCTGGTACCTGTAATACAAGTTCATCGGATACTTAGCACGGGGCCAGATAGACGTGGTGTGAAGCGTTCATAGATATAATATATGAAGAATGGCTAATATTTTGTGTTACTAACTACTTGGGTACTTTACTAACAATACAAATTTGTCTCTTAATAATGTAAAAATAGAGATTAATATAGAAGAAAAATTTCACGCTCTGCGCTAGTATGAGTTGAGACTTAAGCTTTTTTAATATTTTTCTTTATCTGTGCCAGTATGCGTCGTTCCCTATTGTCCCCTTTTTTCAATTTCTTGAGCCGTCAAACGCACTGTCATATTTTGGGTGCAAGAAATTCTTTTTATTGTATTATAAAAGGTGTAAAGAGTTTAAGCCTATTCACCGACTTGTCTGATTATATTTAGGTATACTGAATATTATGTAGAATATTGTAATATTTTTTCAGTAGTATTTTTTTTTATTTCATCTGTTTTATATTGTATTTCAAATTTCATTCAGCGATTCAGAATGTCCAGACACTAGGGAAGTCTTAAATATAAAATAACAATAAAATAATTTTAAATATAAATACTAGCTTTTTTTCCGCAACTCAATCCGAGTATATACAGTTTCCAAAAAAAAATTAAGGAATATAAAGCCTATGTGCTAATCATTTCACATAGGCTTTTTATTTTTTATTCATCACTAACAAAGAGTGTAAGCTTTCTGTATAGGTACTAAATTTTATTAAAATTAGACTAGCAATTGATGCGTGAAGAAGTAATAAAAATGAACGTAATAAAAATCTTTTTGTGTGATTTGTAGTCAATGTCTTTACACAAAACCAGTCTCAAGCATACAAACAATTTTAATGTCCTGATTGTGCCTCATAATGAAATAATTTAAAAATCTTTCCTATTACTTTTGATTAATAGTCATCTCCAGGCACAGGAAATACCCAGAGGCTGCCACCTGAGGGTTGTAGATAATGATTAATAACCTTATTTGGCCCATGTCATCGGCCAGGCCCTCCCAGGGTTGCCACCTTCACGTCGATTCTCCCAAAATGCGGATAGGATTTTTTCTACGTCTGGTAGCCCTACGCCCAACAGTCAAATTACCAGGTGGTGTTTATCTGATCTTCAACCGTAAAAGGGTTAAAGCTTTGTTTTTTGACCCTTCGTTATAAGAATAAATTATTTGAATACGAATTTTGAAAGGGTCATTTTTAATGTCGCTCCGACTTTTAAATTAATTCGAATGTTGACCGCTGGGAAATTGAACGTTTTAAATGGGAGCTCATTTAAAAATGCCTATATTTTAAATTCTCCCGGTTATTAACATCATGAAAAAATTTACTAATTAAATGTTTTATATTCATAATTACTTTCAGTCAATGCAACGTAGGCGTCGAAAGCGACGATAATTTACTAATTCACGTAACTCGAAGTAGATTATACAAATATAATTATTCTGCATCGTTATGATCCATCAAAATTATGAGAACAATATTAGCTTATTAACTGATTAATATTTAAATGAAGCTCATGAATAGCATTGACAAAACAATCCTTATAAAGTCCAATTAATAATCATAACCAAATGCCCAATTCGTACAGCTCAAAATCGACAAAAACGGTATCGTTCAAACTCGAAAGCGATTCATAATTAATAATTCGAGTATGGGGGGCAAATGGGTTGATGGCCACATTCCGCTCCCGTGTAACTTACGCACATCGTTCATCACGTTGACAAGCGTTAATCCAGTTTCCGGCGATGTATCATTGACAACTCGACTCGAATTCACTTTGAAGTCTGGACCTGAACCGCAGAGAACATACTGCCGCCTTGTTGGGACTTAAGGTGGATTTATTAAATCAACAATCTAACAGATTCCAAATAAATGAAGACATAAATGGATGATATGTCGCAAAAATTGTTCACCCAGAAAATCAAGTTTAAACTATCACTTAAACATTTTAGGATAATATCCTAAAATGGATAGGATAATATCCTACATATTATGTAGTGACGTATTAAGTACATTGATTCTAGAGACGGATCTTTAGATTAATGTAGGTACTAAATACATTACGACATATTCTAAAATGTTTTAATAACAGGTTGAACAAAATTTTCTTGAAATCAGAATTTTGCTGCATACCTCCTTCATCAATTTTTTTAATAAATGTTGAAGGAGGTATTTAAAATAATTGGATTAATCGGACAAAGTAAATTCTACATATTATTATACAAATTTAGTTACTGCTATTAGGTACGCTAAGAACTTGTCGATAAACCTTATCCTATTTATATAATACAAGCCATACATTTTATCTATTATTATCATCGTAAATATGGTATATGTAGTGGTAAGTTAGCGATTTAAATCCTAACTATCTACCTTCGAAAGCCCGTCGTAGGGCCATTTCAAACTGTCCCCGCCCCGCCGAATCTCGATGACAAATCGTTGCGTAAATGATAGTGTACGCTCGTATGCGCGTCGAGTTTTTGCTGTCGTCTGGGCCGTGCTATTGTTTGGGGACTCGGATTGCATATTTTTTGCTTTTCCGCTACATCAAAAACTTGGTCTATGAAAGTATTTTGGCTTGTCGATTGACTCTTTTGTTACTTCGCCCATTGTGTTTTTGTTCATTTGGGAACGAAATATTGTATTAAATTGTATTTTGATACAGGAAGCGTGTTTACTAGTGTCATGTGGCTGGCGTATCTATTTGAAAGATATTAAAACATTTATACATCTCTATTGTGGAGAGAAACTAAAATGTATATTTATATTAATACACATTTTTATTAATCGTCTAGCGGTCGGTTTTAATAACCTATTTATCTATAACTAAATGTTAAAACCAATACAATATCAGATTGTATTAGCTTTTAACTTAAAGTTATAGATTGATTGATGTAAAGATCGAAGTTCTTATCGGCTTAAAATTTTAAAATAGTACAGCAAGACAAGCGGTATTAATAAAGTAAAAAAAAAGTTTAAATTAATTCAATAGAATTTTATGAGCAAGTAAAAACACAATATAGTAAAAAGTATGTTTCTAGTATGCCAGTAACAAAAAATAAACGGACTGTAAAACACTGACATTAAGGGGGTGTTTCACCAAGCAATGTTAAAGTTAACGCCATGTTAAATTTCATGTTATCCCTCTCGTATTTCCTGTCAATGAATGAGATGGCATGGTATTTTCACATGGCGTTAAGGCCGTTAACTTTAACATTGCTTGGTAAAATACGGCCTAAGTCCCGATTTCACCAACGCATGTTAGTGTTGACGGCATGTTAAATTACCATGCCTTCTCATTCATTGATAAGAATTACGAGAGGAAATATTTAATGAAAGATTAACTTTAACATTGCTTGGTGAAACACGCCCTTAACATATTAACTAGTTAGTTAATATGTTAAATGTCAGTGTTTTACAGAGAATTTTTAGATTAAGTTTAATCTACATGTATGTCACGGACGTAGATACATATAATATAGGACATAAAGCTTAAAAAATAAACATTCGTTAGCCTATCAAACGTTGGCTATACAATGGCGATCCACTGAATTCTGTCAAAAAAACAAAAACACAAGAGGAAACTAATACAAATTGGCATCCGCTACGCAGCGGCCATTTTTTCTAAACCATCCTGACTGTGAAACTAAAAACTACCTTCTGTTGTTCACATAGAGTATACATTTAAATAACTAATAACGTATTGGTAAAATTGATGTTGACATTCGTGATGAATACGACGTATATTATTCAAACTGCTACTATATTACTGTTTCATTCTATTGTTTCTCATATTGTTAAAAACTATTCTTCGATACTTTACATGGATATCAAGCAAAGGTTTTATGTGTATCTGTTTTTTTAATTCAACAAAATAGCTCCCTGTGTTCGATTGTTTACGCCACAGGTATTCGTTATTCTTTTTCTATTATCTCATTGTCTTCTATTCTTCGTCTATTCTAATGACGAAGAATAGAAGAAGTTTACGACCGGAGATTTTGGCACGTGGGTCCAAGTGATGAATCGTTGACAGCTAATTTACAACAACATTGTCACATCTCTACGGCAATTTACAACAATATTGTTATATCTCTACGGTAATTTGCGTCCAAAATAATGCATTTAATTTCTTTCCTTGAGCTTGGCGGCGGGTGGCACGAGAGAAGCTTTGCTTGCTCTCGCTAATTACGATGACGAAGTTCGAATACAAAAACATAGGAGATTTGAAATAAGTGACTTAAAAATCACAATTGGCGATGCTTATGTCAAATCTCAATCATTATTGTTAGTTATCGTAATTAGCAAATTGGCCAAAAGGTCCTATGTGCCTACTTGAATATATTTGATTTTAGGATTGACATTGTGATTAGATTGGAATTTGGCAGTTTTACTAATTTTAAACATGATAGCTAGCGCCAAGTTTAAAAATGACAGTAGCGTCACGTCAAAAAATTGTCAACTGTCAGATTACAATCCATTCACTTAGATGAATCTAATTAAGTCTTGAAGTAGGCCAGGCCTACTGAGCCTGCATGTAAAATCGGTATAAAATATTTATGTTAAAAATTCATAATGACTGGTCCGCACCGAATGGCGATTCTAAATTGTGCACTATCGTCATCTACTTCGTTCCCTATTACGGGAAAATTCTATTGATTTGAAAACATAACTCGATTGCAGCTCTTATATTAAAGTGCCTAGTATAATACTTATAAAAGTACTATGGTACTTAATAATACGCACTTCGGTAGGTAACAATAACATCTCAAGAAGCTCAGTAGCTATTAAATAATTAAAAAGCTAATAGATGGTAATCTGTGTAGGGCTATTGAAGTGAACCCTGGCAATAGACAGTTAATGCCGTAAGGACAGGTAACGTCGAAACGTTAAAGTGCATTAAACGCCAGTGCCCCATTTGAGGCAAGGCGACTTGTCATGTAGGGTGCATTAAACGAGAACGCAAGACGAAGTAATGCCAGTCTGATGGCGTTAGTGGTCTAGCCAGATGTGCTCGCAGTTCGAACCCCGCCAAAAAATAAAAAAATGAGAATGGATGTGTGTTAAGTATATAATAAAAATCTTGAATTATGTATACTTAATAGCTTCCCTCATCGATTTCGGTGTTGGTAGCCGATTTCATTGAAACCAGGCTAGCTACGAGGAGTTATTTTATAGTGCCTAAGTGTGCGCGCAATATACAAAGACACGCTCTCTTCCTTTTACTCTCATAACTCAGTGGGACGGTAAACCGACACGACTGGCGAGAGAACAGGCGCAGGACCGACATTTTACATGGCCATCCGACGCATGGATCATCTTTCTTGTCAGACAATCAGGTGATCATCCTGCATTGTCCTAATCAAACTTGAAAACAACATTTGTTGTTGTTCCAACGCGGGAATTGAACCCACGACCTCCGGGTCGAGAGTGAAGCTCAGAACCACTAGATATCGGTGGCGCTTACGTACTTAGTATCTAATATTAATTGTTACACACATCAGCTGCTTTGTCTGTATTACTATTAGTATTTCGAGTACCATATTAATATAGTGTGGACTGTGGAGCTTCTCCTCCAATCCTTAGAAATTAATTGTTTGTTAATAGGAATGTGAACGCAAAATGTTCCAAGGGGCTTTTTCTTACTATAAAAATTATTGGCCCCAGCTATATAAAGCTATTCTTAAGGCTCTCGGGGTAGGATTTATAGTTTAATCACGATACTCACCGGCGCAACGTAAATTGTGGCCGCCAAATCGGTTGATATACTATATTAATTAAGTGTTGTATACTGTATTATAACTATTTTAATTTAGATTATCTAACGAAACGGAAGCCAAACAAATTTATAGTGTAGTGTCCACATAGTGTGAGACTCGTATTAACTTCCATAAAAAAGTTTAATATAATCTGTCGTCTCGGGCAATATAATTTAATTATATACATACGAGATTCAAACACACTACCAGCTTGCCTGCGCCAAAAAATTCATCAAAAAGAGATACAACTAGAATAATAAATTGTTGATTTTTATAAGGTAAGTTTAAAAAATATTCAAATCACTATTAACTATTCAAATGTCATTTTAAGTTCCTTTTGCCAGATGGTTTATACAATTCAGTAGAGGCTGGGTTGTGAACTTGATAAACCCAATTGTTAGAGCCTATTATTAAAACAAATGAAACACTTAAAGTGACTGAAACAAAATAAATGTTTTTATCTAAACTCATTCAAGGGTGACCACGAAACAATGAGAATTGAGTAATAATTAGGACATAAAACGTAAGGGGAATAAAATTCCGTACGCTTGAGTAATTGGAAGCGTAAAAACTGTAATGTAATAAATAACAGTGTGTGGTCTGATCACTCAAGATTAGATGTTATCGGCAACAGTAAAAGACCTCAAGGGACCAAATTCCGAGGGGTCAAAAAGGGTACATTCAAATTTGACACCGAAATTAATCCTATTACCTTGACACATGTCGTCTTGGTCACCTTAAGCTTCCTTAAAAAAAACAGGATTCCTCAACCGTCGATTAATTGTTATAAAATGTCACTCCATCCGTTGGGACTTTATCAATTTGGAATTTACAATAAAAGGGGTTGAAAAATTTCAAGATGGCTGCCTTCTGCTGTCATTTATCTCGCTTGCTGCTGCTTTAACACGTTAGACCTCTCAGTTGGTATTCTGCTATTTTTTAAACACCTTTACGTTTTTATATATTTCCTATAGGGCCCAGTAGCTTATATTTTATGAACATTTTCGTTTTATGATAGATACATGGTTGATGTAAATTTAGTATAGTACGCCTACCTAATTGAGGAGTTTCGTATCTATAATTGACCGTCCGTCGATACAAAAAGGAGGCGGTGTTATACCTAAATATGGAGTATGTGTGTGTGTGTATCTGTCAGTCTGTATTTAGGTTTAGATACTAGATAATAATTTACGTTTAGATATCCAAAGCCTTTTTAGGGATAAGATTACGGAGAATATCTCTGTTTGTATGAAAGTTCCATGCTATTGAAGTTGAAGTACTTAGATATAGCAGTATGATTTAAATTCGTATTTAGGTAAAATAAATTCATATTATAAACAATTAATGTTCTTGAAGACGGTGTCAGTAAAAATGCAATATTCGGTTATATGCATTTAATTTTTAAAATTTTCAGATAACAATATAATTTTTTTCTAAGAGGTAAATAATGAGAAACCGCTGGTAGAAGATAGTTTCTTTTCAGAAAAAAGGGTTCACTCTTGGAGTGCCAGCAGAAGTGAAAGCAAAACAGCAGGAGCAGGCATACATTGTCGACACGCGGTTGTAAAAGAGGGGGATATTTCTCCCTTTTCTACGCCGCGCCGGCGCTCTTGCTCCGTCTTACGAATTTTCGATCAGGTCACGTGTTCTGACGCGAGTTTAACATTTTTTATCCATCCCAAGAAGTGCACAACGTCACTGAAGAAGTTTTCACTCCAATAATAAATGTAGATTATGTCTCTATGCGTCCTTCCAAGAACAGAGTGAGGTCCCGCTGGGTGAAACAATGTGAGCAGTTGTAAAGTTTAGTAAGCGCTACTGAAAGCTTTAAATGTAGGTGCAATATGCTTATCGTCATTTTCAGGACAATTTAGGACTAAAAAACTTTTTAGTTGAGTAGTCATGAGCATGCTGCATCTTAGTCATTATTTGTTTAAAATTATAGTAATATTATCAGACTGACGTAATATTTTTTTACTATTGTATTGTGACTATATTATGTTGACAAGCATGTTATATTATAATATAAATAAATTACAAGAAAATCTAAATGAATAAGAAAGAGGACCAAACATGGTATTCAGTAATTTTTATTTCAAAGAAATGTAAACGCTTCTAGCACTTATTGTAAAAACGATGCCACTCATTTTATTTTAAGACTATACTCGGGATGCTTAATTTAGTTTTAAACAATGACTTGTGATTCTGCTACGTTATCGCGTGCTTAGTAACGCTTATGATGAGTTTAATTTATCGCTAATGGCTTTATAATATTGCTTTTTGTCTAAATAATAATAAAACACTACAAATACTAAAGGCGAAGGTTATTTAATTCAGCAATAAAATTAATAACAGTATTCCTGAGATAATACCATTATCTAAAAAGAAACTAGGTATCTAAAATAATTGTATTACGTATTTATGAAAAATATTAATATCAGTTCTCATTTTTTGGCTTAGAGTTCTAAATATTCATTCATCATAGTCACCCTAACAGGAGTATGCCCTACCTATTGTATTCTGAACGTACAACAGTAGCGCGTTGTTTTAAAAAAGTGTTTTATTTGATGTTTACAAAGTCATAGCACAATAGATGACCTACATATTTACAATAGTTTAGTTGAAAGATGCAAAACTATTTCAATAGCTTTTGTATAAACAATTGTATGTAAATATGCCAATTTAAAATAATATATTGTTTTGAGTAGCAGTTATTGAAAGAAAACAATAATTTTAATCGTATAAATAAATAAAGGAAAGTAGGTTGTAATTATCAATATGAATAAATTTAAGTGTAGGTACACATTGGTACCTGTAATATTAACTTTAAATTCAGGTAGTCCATATTAAAAATTCATTGTTACTCTATTACATCGCCATTATTTTTTTAGTTACTTCTAGATTAAATTAGATCTAAACTATTAAGGATGATTTTTTCAAGTGTGCCATTGCTTATTAGAATGGTTCGGTGAAATCAGAAAAATAAAACAATAAAGAATAAGGCTTTAAACAACAGCATACCAGATTTTGATAAAAACTGAAACTTAATAGAGTTTATTTAAGTTAGCCAGGAGTCGAATCAACTTAGTTTGGAAAAAAATACGTGACATCCTCTATCAGTCAACAATTCGATAGTGTTGCTAATAAGAAACAAATTCTAAAAAGTTACGACACCTATGTAGTATCTAAAAGAAATGATAAATACCTACGTATCTTAGTTGCAACATAATTATGATATCAGATTTTTTTATAAAGTAAGACGCAGCTTCATACAGATAGTAAAAAAAAATACTCGCCCCGGGCGAAAGAATTAAGTCACGATTACGCCCGTGGGGCAAAACTCTACCGATGTTGCTGACCGTATTAACATAAACATTCCCGGACCTCACAATACATTTTGTGCCTTTTTATTACGTCAATAATTTCAAGTATTAAAGTGTACTTTAGGTATGTACAGTAGGCAACAAAAGTTTTTGGTAAAAACTTAAATAAGTTAATTTAACATAACATTTAACCTGTTTGATTTGATTTTTTCTTATTATTGTAAACATTAGAAGTGGAGCTTATTTCAATCAGAAACTAAATATAAATCTGGCCAAATACGAAGCGGATTTGCGCACTAAGGGTTTCGCAGAAACGGTAAAAAAATATGTCTTTTGTAGTCGGCTAGACCCCCTTTAATATTTATTTTATTTTATGAATGTTTCAACTGCCAACCTGCCAACAGTTTCCAAAAAACTTTTTAAAAAGGTCAAAGTTATACACAGAGTCGTATGTAGGTGTAAATAGTATTTAATTTATTAGTTACGATTCTTGTTAGAATCTCCTAAAATTAGATAATATGAAAAATGTTTTAATCATTTCATTTAAATATCCAGTAAGGAATTTGAAAATTGCATTAAATGAGCAAACTGGTTGTATGGAAATTTCAAAATCAAACAATACACTTTTTTGGTTGAGTATACTTTTCTAATACCGTTAACCCGCTGATGATTTGGGCCGTACACGCATGTACAATTATAAAATAAGTTTACAAGATTAAATAATAAAAGTTGAATACTATCGCATGAGTTTTTCATTAATGTTGATAGTATTAGTTTAAAAAGTACCTTTTTAAATGTTTATGTTTTGAAGATATTTTTATTTTAATATTTTTAGTGCTTCTGATGAGATAGAAACACGATAGAGAGAGATGACTGAGATGTGTTATAAGTTTGACGTGTTGTGTTGTCTGTCAGTGTGTGTGTCTGTCCGTGGAATCGTAGCCCTCAAACGGATGATCTGATTTTGATCCGGTTATTTAGTTTGCAAGCTGACGTGTTTAAGCTATAATATTTGACGCCTCCGTGGTCTAGTGAATAAGAGCTTGGCTCTTAAGCCTTAGGTCGCGGATTTGAATCCCGATGAGGGAACAAAAAGCTTTAAATGTTCCTGAGTCATGGATGTCTATTAAATTTGTGTATTAATATTTTTGTGTATTATAATGTCGTAATAAAATTTTTAAATATGTGTACAGTAATAAAGTACTCACTTTTCAAATATGAGTCGTATAGAATCAATAACAGCAATCTGACTTTTGACTTATTATAATGGACACCGATACTAAGTCAAATGTCATATTGCTGTTTTTGTCTAGTAGGTACATGTAACACAAGTTCTTCGGATACTAAGCACAGGCCAGATTGACGTGGTGTAAAGCGTCCATAGATATTATATTATTATCATCATCAGTTCTATCTTCATAATGCGGACCAAAAAATATATCTTAGATTATGTTATTATAATTAGTTAATAACCTACTTTGCATTACACTGTTTCAGTAACCTTAAAACACGTCTCAAACATTATGAAAATTCATATTTTTAGATATTTTATAAGCCACTAAAGACCTCAATAATATGACGTCACGTAAGCGCCCATATTGGAAAACTACACCGCGGAAGCTCAAGTAATAAACTTCAAAGAAATTCACTAAACAAATAAGTTACAATGTTAAGTCGTAAAGCATTGTTCTTAACGGTCATACGAGACGAGTCTTAATGACCCATTAGAGTTTTGTTTCACACCCATTACTAAAAGCCGGGGTCAAAGCAGCCGACGTGTTCCCTCGCTTTTACGTGTTAATTGTATTCGAATATCAGATAAGGGTATTCTTTTAATGATAACGTAAAAGGTATCTAATGTTACGTCTGTTTTATAATTTAATTATTAGGTTACGATCGTAACGAAAATTCATTAAAATGCCATTAATATCCCGCCCCGTCTGAGGGTTAACATTTTTACTTAATGCTATAACTTGAGTTATGAAATTGAGGAACGGTAAAAAGTTATAAAATTTACAGGTGACATTCAGGTGCAATTTGCTAGTGTATTAACCAAAATAAAAATTCCATTCGCTTCAAAGTAACTGAATCCGAAATGAAAGTTTTGTTATTGTAAAAAGGAAACCAAAATGGCCTTGAATTATTACTTTTTTTAATAAGATCTTTGTGTCATTGTTTTATTTTAAAAAGAGTGGCGCTAGTTGCAGTTATTCATCTCCTTAAACCAAAAACTCAGGCAAATATCATATCGAATTTCCTAAGGCCAGATTCTGTGTTTCATAAATTTTGAGGTTACGTTCATAAAATTGAACTTTTAAAAATTGCTTAAGAAGTTTTTTACAAAGTTGCTGAGGTTCGACGTAAACCGCGAAGTTTAAACGGTTCTAAACTCGGCTTAACCCATTTTGAACTTTAATAAACTAAGTAAAAGCGATCGTAATCTGATTTTATGTTTACCTTATAAAAAGGGGACAACTCAAAGAAGGAGCTTTTTAAAGAGACTAATCGAGCATTATTGAAGGTGTATCTGTCGCAGTCATCTAGTTGAATCTGCTACTTGATTCAATTTAATTTAAAGATTGAAAATATTGATTATCACGCTTATTGAATTCTATTATTACCAACAAATTCAATGAATCCGGGACTATGTCCTAGTCCCAGATTCATTGAATTTGTTGGTAATAATAGAATCCTAGTCCCGGATTCATTGAATTTGTTGGTAATAATAGAATTCAATGAGCGTGATAATCAATATTTAATGTTTTATTTTTAAACTTCAAAATTTCCTACTGTGTACACTATTATAACGCACATTAAAGTAAATTAATCAAAAAATATATTATCAGCATATTGCTATTTATCTGCTCGATCAGGTCGTGGGTTCAATCCCCGCATTGGAACAACAAAAAATGTTGTTACCAAGTTTGGTTAGGACAATGCAGGCTGACCACCTGATTAGCTGACAAGAAAGATGATCCATGCGTCGGATGTCATGTAAAAAGTCGGTCCTGCGCCTGTTCTCCCGCCAGTCGTGTCGGTTATCTGTCCCACTGGGTTAGGAGAGTAAAAGGAAAATAGAGTCCTGCTTAGCTGGTCTGGTTCCAACGAATTCGGCCACCGATATCGAAATCAGTGTGAGGAGTAATCATTATTATTATAAATCAATATTTATTATGTAAGAGGCAAAAATCCCGTATATTATATGATAAGTTGTTCAAACTTAAAAAGTATATGAATAAATAATCTAAAATTTCGACAGGCTGGTCTCTAGTAGTTAAAAAAATATTGTTACTTTAAGGTTACCACTATGTGGAATATATAAGGTTATACAGAAACTTTCAGGGAGGTTAAATTTGAATTTTTTGCGCGTCAGACGTAGGGTAGCATATTTTAGTTTCTTTTAAATAATTAGGTACAGATGTTGCACCACGAAGTGTTGGTAGGCAAACGTTGTACCATAATTTACTATTATACGTTATAGGCGTTATTAAGTAATAAGTAATAACGTTTATTAAGTAATAAGAAGCGACCCGCGGAGTCGCCATCGGGGGCTATTACGTTTATGGCGCAAAACTGCCGAGGGAATAAAAACGCTCGCTACTAACTCTTTAACAATTTGACAATAGAATTGCATTCAGACGCCGTCACGACACTAGCGCCAAACGGTATTGTTCTTTAGTTATCAATCTGAGGTTATCGAGAGTACCACATTTTTTTTAGACAGATTTTTATTTGGGATTGGATTTGACAGCCAATAGATCTGCTGAAATACAATATCATGTCCGTTACATAGAAGAAAATCACAAGATTGAAACTGCAGTGATTTAAATAGGAATGGAGATAAATGAACCCCACGTCACTGCACCTAACACTGCAATCCTCCCGCAACCGTGGCTGCTGGGAAGTAGCTGAAACCACAGATTACCATAATAATTATACTACGTAAGAAAAACGCTAGAAAATGTAAATTAAACCGAGACACTATCCTAGTCAAACGTAGGTATACACTTTACTGTATTGTACAATTTACGCCTAAAGAATTGCTGTTGCAAGATAGGTACATAATCAGTCTGCCGTAAGTTAGCTAGTTCCCGAACCGGTGGTAGGCATCATATAGAAACGACGTTCAGAAAACATTTTTTTGTAAAATTTACTCTGAATAAAAATATTTGATTTGATTTGATTTGATTTGAGTGTTTAAAATTACAGTATCATAAATTATTGTGTTGTATCGAACTTCGAAGGTGCATAATTGGAGACAAACAATCACTACACTAATAAAGATATAACTATAGATCATAAATAAAGCAATAGGGCCACTAAGCCTAATATCATCAAATTATGTACCCCCACGCACTACCAAAACTCCCACCTGACACATTATCTTCAATTAATAGACAAACTTAATTTATACAGTCTTACATATATTCTCATTATAGAACATCTTAATAGAGTTCGAAACGTATACATTTTAATGACGTAATTAGAAATGATGGCGATGAAATCTGGAATGTTTGGAAGTCATAGATTTGGTTATGAAATAATGTTGTTTTTTATTTGATTGTTTTTGAAAGTGAAAATTTAATGGGCCGTTGACTTGTAATGTCTTGAGTGTCTCATTAGTGCCAACATACCTTGCAAGACACTTTTCTTGTCTCTTGGCAAAACAAAGTGACAATATAAAAAAAAACTTCAAAGCTACCTCTGAAATTCCTATAGAAAAGTATTATAATGGGAAATACAACATCTACAGGCATATTGATGAGTGATATAACTTTAGAATGTGTATGGGTTCCGTATGTAGAGTTTACTATGAAAGTACCAGCGCTGAAACAGTTACTTTTATTAAAATTACTGTCTTAAACTTGTATTAAAATAAAACACAGGCCACTCTTCCCCCGACCGGCCGGTTCACCTCTATAGGGATTAGGGACCGGTAGGCTGATTATGTATCTTGCAACAGCAATTCGACAGGCGTAATTTGTACAATTGTTTACAATATCGCTGTCAAACGTATACACTTTAGAGCGATATTGTACACAATTGTACAATTCACTCCTGTCGAATTGCTGTTGCGAGATACATAATCAGCCTGCCGACTTTCTTCAAATTAAGAGAGCGCTCCGGCAAACTGAAGCGCTCTCCTCGGCGCCGAGACTGACAAAGCCGGGGAGGTTACCCTATTATCGGTTACCAGTAACTAACCATAAGGCCGTGTTTCACCAAGCAATGTTAAAGTTAACGCCATGTTAAAAAACCATGCCATATCATTCATTGACAGGAAATACGAGAGGAATAACATGATATTTAACATGGCGTTAACTTTAACATTGCTTGGTGAAACACGTCCTACGCCTGTTAAGTGCACACCAGTAATTTGAAAGTTAAATCCAATAATTGTGAAATGTAAAAAATACAAAATTGTTAACTCGAAGCCATTTGATATATAATTCCGAAGTCATTTCTCACTGAAATCCGTTACAGTGCTGATGTTGATTAATCGAACTACGATCAGGGAAATGAAATACTTGATGGAACGGTAAAACATTCACTAGTTACTAACGCCTCCGTGGTCTAGTGGTTTAGAGCCTCGACTTTCTGGTCATGGGTTCCATTCCCGCGTTGGAACAACAATAAATGTTGTTTTCACGTTTGTTTAGGGTAAAGCAGACTGATCACCTGATTGTCTGATAAGAAAGAGGATCAATGCGTTGGATGGGCATGTAAAAAGTCGGTCCTCCGTTTGATCTCCCGCCAGTCGTGTCGGTTATCAGTCTCACTGGGCTATGAGAGTGAAGGAAGAGAGAGTGTTTCTGTGTATTGCGTACACACTAGGGCACTATAAAATAACCCCCAGCTGGCCTGGTTTCAATAAACGGCCGTCACTGAAATCGGCGTGAAAGGCATTATTATTAGTTCAATCAATAAGACAGCAGTATAAGGCTTCCACAACGATTTTTGTGTCGGTGGCTGGTTTTAATGAAATCATGCCAGATACGCAGGATTTTAAAGTGTCCAAGTATGTGCGCAAAGAAGAAGCACTCTCTCCTCCTTTACTACCCAGTGGGGCAGTTACCCGAGATGGATAGCGAAAGATCAGGCGCAGAGCCAACTTTTCGGTTTAAAGATCTTTATTTCTCATTAAGACAGTCGTCACTTACATGAGAATAAAATTAATACAATAAATATTTAAATAAGTGCAGGTAGATTTAAAAACATTAGGAAGCGAGTATCTTTGTTGCGGTGGTCCAAGTTAAAAACGCCATCGCTTATAAGTGATTTTAAACATTAATCAAATTGAAGTGTTAGTGATTTTTTATTTGTATATTAAGTACATAGATAATTTTGACTTAGAAATTTAGTTGTCGTGTATATAAGCAAATAAGCTCCGTTTAAAAACATTCAAAGATTTCGCTTCCTTTACAGATTTAGGTAGTTTGTTGTACAACTGTGCTCCCTTATACGTAATGTTATTTTTACCGTAATTTGTTCTTACACAAGGCAATGAGATATGACTGGCTCGTCGTGTTTTATATGTGTTTGTTTGTTTCTTTGTTTGGAACGTGAGTTGTGTGTGAATTTGTTTATGTATGATTTTGTATATCAGAATACATGTATGGTAGTTGTATAATTGTGTAATATTCAAGAGCCTAGTTTCTTTATATATAGTTTCAGACGGGGTTAGGTAGTCATAGTTATATAAAATTTTTATAATTCGATTTTGTAGTACTTGGATAGTTTTAAGATTAGACTTTGTAGCATTGCCCCATATTTCTACCAGGTAAAGTAAGTGTGGTTTTACTAATGAATTATAAATTAGGACACGGACATTCTTTGGAATACATCGAGTTATTTGATGCAGACGGCCAACAATAGAGGTAAGTTTATTTTTAATGTGAATGATATGTGCATTCCAGCTTAAGTTGCTATCGAGGATTAGTCCAAGATATTTTTCCTGTTTTTTTCTTTGTAGCGGTTCTCCGTTTATGGTTAATGTAAGGTTGTTAGGCAGTTTTTTATTTTTGGCATTAAAAACTATATATGAGGTCTTGGCAACATTGATGGTGAGGAGGTTACAATTAAACCACTTATGCAGTATATTTAGATCATTTTGCGCTTGTTTAGTGATATGAACCAAGTCATGACCAAAGTAGAATAGGCATGTGTCATCTGCATAGAGAGATATCTGACCTTGTAAACCCGCTTGGCATATATTGTTTATATATACCAGGAAAAGAAGAGGGCCTAGAATAGAACCCTGAGGTACACCACACGTCAATAATTTAGGGGTACTTTGAGTCCACCCAATTTTTACAATTTGGTATCGGTTGCTCAGGTATGACGATATCATTTTGTGGGCAGTCCCAGTGATCCCAATACTTTTTAGCTTTTTAAGAAGGAGATGGTGACTAACTGTATCAAAAGCTTTTTTCAGGTCAATAAAAGTTCCTAGTGCTACCCGCTTTTGGTCAATTGAGGTTTTTATAGCAGTCACGAGATCAATTGTAGCTCCCAAGGTATTAGATTTGGATCTGAAACCGTACTGTTGGTTGGAAATAAAATTAATTTTAGTTAAATAATCATTAAGCCTGTTGTAGATAATTTTCTCTAAAATTTTGGATAAAGCGGGGAGGACGGATATGGGGCGGTAATTTCCTGGGCTAGATTTTTTACCAGATTTATAAATTGGGGTAACTTTGGCTATTTTCAGATTGTCCGGAAAGACTCCCTCAGTTAGTAAGCGGTTAAGGCAATTTGTTAAATTATGGACTACTAGACTCTTGATGCATTTAAGAGCCTTGATACTGACTCCGTCTAGACCATCACTCGTATTTGAGTCTAGGTCGTTAATAATTTTCGTTATTTCATCCACAGTACATGGTTCAAACTCAAACATCGAAGAACTTTTTATATCCACATATAACGCATGGATTTTTTTCTTGTATGCTGAGAGGACAATGCATTGTCCTAATTAAACTTGAAAACAACACTTTTAGATGTATCATCTATAATTGCTTCACCCATTTTTTTCAGCGCGCTCTACAAGGTGTGAAATAAATGAGCGATAATACTTTAGGGTGTGTATGTGCTTACTATGTAGAGTTTACTGTGAAAGTCCCAGCGCTGAAAGACTTACTTTTAACTTTCATGTTTGTATGCGAAATGCCCCAGCATCATAAATTTTTAAAAAGTACCTCTTTCATCGCTGGTACTTTCACAGTAAACTCTATATATGGACCCTTACACACCCTAAAGTATTATCACTCATTAATATTATTTATACAATACAGGTACAGTTATTATAAGTATCTATTGTTTACAAATCTGAGCTTGCAACATTGATATAATATTAATTACGTGTTATATTACGGAAATGGAAGAAATTATTTATAATATTATGTTATTAACAAAAAATATTTATTACATGTTTACATTGACCATTTTACATACCATTACATACCAGGCATTATTATCACATTCCATCCCGGATTTTGAGGGTCGAAAGGGCAGTCGCTGCGGGCGTTTAGGGGGACGCCAAAATAGAACCTAATTAGAGTTCTGTTTTGAACCCGCCTCCGCACAGTTCCGGTGAAGGAATTTTTTAGAAATTTCGGTACTTTGTTATAAAATAATATGTACCACGTCCATCAAGCCCCATGGTAAGTAAGAAAACATCCGCAGAAAATACTATACATAATAATATAATATTTAAGATTTGTTTCTTTGGTGGGATTTGAACCTGCGACCTCTAGCATGAGCGCCGACGCGGTAACCACTAAGCCACAGATTTCGTAAAAATAATTTTACTCACGTTGTAGACTTTGCTTTGTTGGCATTTGACTTGATGAATTTACTAGCCAAGTGTTTTGTTTTCCTTTAAATTCAAAAAAGAAAAGATACAATTAAAGACACGAATGCATGATGGTTTTGATTTCGAGTAAAATTGAGTTCAAACTGTCACTCAAATATTTTCGAATACGTCGTAATGTATTATGTTCATTAATCTAAAGCTCCGTCACTAGAATCATAGCTACTACTCCAAACCCTACTAGTATAATATACTAGTATACTACTAATAAGAATAATACAGGTATTATTCTCATCCTTAGGATATTCTTATCCGTAGGGCTTGTACTGTTCCCCTGGGAACAGCCCAGTTCTCCAAACCCTACTAGTATAATATACTACTAGTATAATATACTAGTATAATATACTACTAGTATAATATACTAGTATAATATACTAGTATAATACTAGTAGGGTTTGGAGAACTGGGCTGTTCCCAGGGGAACAGTACAAGCCCTAGGGATAAGAATATCCTTAGGATGAGAATAATACCTGTATTATTCTTATTATACATATTATAAAACAAAGTACCTACTCCACCGCGTCTGTCTGTCTAATTGTTCATTGTGTCGATAAACTTAAGAGGAAACACTACGAAATTTTTTCCATACAGAAATAGGGGCTACAGGATTCCTGTTTCCTCCCTGGATAATGCTGTAGAGTAAAACAATTTTTTTCCTAAATATTTATGGATATTGTTTCCTTTTTTTAATAAATTAGTTATTTAAAAAGATATGGACGTTGAAAAACCTAAAAAAAATGGCCAGACTCTCCGCTATGTTTAATCATCTAGGAAACAGATTTGACTACAATAAACAACAAAATCAAAAAATAGGGACCTAGCTC
Organism: Celastrina argiolus; assembly: GCA_905187575.2. NCBI lineage: Eukaryota > Metazoa > Arthropoda > Insecta > Lepidoptera > Lycaenidae > Celastrina > Celastrina argiolus. The sequence goes on from LR994589.1 coordinate 14,129,149, forward strand.
AATTCTTTTTTTAGCTAATAAAGAAAAAAATATTTAAATCAGTTAAGTTTTGGAGGAGGAAACAGGAATCCCCTAAACGTCGATTTCTGGTACTTTTAATAGGTAATTTCAGTCCAAGTTGCACTAAGCTAAGCTAAGGCACTGCGAGACAGCAATAGATTTTATAAATCCCTATTTTGTATTTCTCTCAACCGTGGTGTTTCCTCTTAAAGACTTCCCACCAGTTTCCCGAACTCTATTGAAATGAATGATCACCTAACATGGCATTCAAATTAACGACCCATATTGAACGCTAATTGGTAGAAAATTATCAGACAGAAAGGAACGGACAGATATTTTATAATTACATCACGCTCGCACTTGCAAGATTTGTTAAAATTCCACTGATAAGGTTAATTCACCAACGACACCGATTAGTTGACATACGATTTGAATCAGCGAGCGAGCGTGATGTAATTATAAAATATACCTATGTCCGTTCCTTTCTGTCTGATAATATTCCACCAATCAGCATTTAATATGGCTTGTTGATTTCAATGCCATGTTAGCTGTTGATAATTCATTAGAATAGCGTTCGGGAAACCGGGGCATAATCTATCTTTATACTGTTTTCAGCAATGGATAAATTGGTACTCGTATGTATATTAGTACAGTGCCACTGTTAAAGTGCATTAAGGTATAAAGTTCTCCGTTACAGCTAGTTTATTTATAATTATATAAAATGAAAGTGAAGAACGCCATATATGATACCGATAAAATCTATATTATTCAGTAAACCACGAAGATCCGGTCTAGCTAGCTTCCTAACTCTGATTCACAATGCGTAACTCGACTCGGATTTGACAACTTCCCTGGGCGGCAATAAACGCTTGCCACACCAAGCGTTAACCAATAACCGCGCGGTAGGTTCTCGAATCGCAGTCGAAAGGGAATTGTGAATAACCCCCCAGATGGCGCAAACTTAAATCATTCATTCCTTCAATCAAATCTTCCACTGGCCTTTGGAATCAATCATTGATTACATATTTTATTCAAGGGAACAAATAATTCAAAGGAACCCTAATAATTTATTATCCGAAGAAGGTTTGGTAGTCCGAAATCCGAATATCCAAAGGGTGTGGGGGGTAGGGTTGTCACTGTTTTGCAAGAAAAATAGTATTTACTTCAAGAAACTTACGACTTAAGAGGAAACAACACGGTTGAGAGAAATACAAAATAGGTATTTATAAAATCTATTGCTGTCTCGTAGTGCCTTAGCTAGCCAGCGCTAGCGCGATAGAGACAACTGCAACTTGGACTGAAATTACCTATTAAAAGTACCAGAAATCGACGTTTAGGGGATTCCTGTTTCCTCCTCCAAAACTTAACCGATTTAAATATTTTTTTCTTTATTAGCTAATAAAAGAAATGAGCTAGGTTCCTATTTTTTGATTTTGTTGTTTAATGTAGTCAAATCTGTTTCCTAGATGTTTAAAAATAGCGGAGAGTCTGGCTATTTTTTTTAAGGTTTTTGAACATCCATATCTATTTAAATAATTAATTTATTAAAAAAAGTAAAAATAGGGACGTACAAACAATATCCATGAATATTCAGGAAAATAATTGTTACTCTAGCAGCATTATCCAGAGAGGAAACAAGAATCCCGTAGACCCCTATTTTTGTATGGAAAAAATTTCGTGGTGTTTCCTCTTAACGAAGAAAAGTACTACTACTTTTAGGAGTTAAAGAGAAAAAATAGTACCTATCAACATATTTATTTTTATAGATCGTTTCGCTTTTCATTATGTCACTCACAGCAAATTAACAGTCTAGCGATGAATATAATGTACTATTTTACAATACTGTAGGACCTGTATTGTTTTTACGATACCTTACTAAAATGTATAGTGCAATTCTTAACAATGTAGGTCAACAGCTGATATATTACTTAATTTGTAGCTAGTAATTAGGTTATAACATTATTTTATTATATTTAAATAACTGTGTTAATTAATAGACTTGTAATAAAAAATCACACCATTTAAAGTAAAAGTAAGAAAACGATTTTGCAAAATCTGTAACGCCTATTATATTATACTAGCTGTCCCCGCGACTTCGTTCGCGTGGTTTTTGAGTGACTTAAACCGTTTATGCAGCGCACGCAACGAAAGTCCTCAAATGTGAATAATTTTCTCAGTTTTTGCAACATTTCTCGCTGACGCTTCACTCCTATTGGTCGCAGCGTAATGTTATATAGCCTAAAGCCTTCCTCTATAAATGGACTATCCTAAAAAAATGTTTTTTTTTTAAATCGGAACAGTAGTTCCTGAGATTTTTCTCATTTAAACAAACAAACTCTTCTGCTTTATAATATTAGTATAGATTATTTTAACAGATAAATTATTTCTATTTCTAATTTTGGCAACCCTAGTGGTGGGGTTCTCCGCTAAAGGGTATCCGGGGAACTTCCGTCCAATGTTCATCTGTAATGAGATTCCGTAGATGTTATCGCGATGACAACGGACCCCTAATTTGTGATCCATCTTGTATTGATGAAGTCAATCTTAAATAGGCTGCTACTTTAAGGGCGTGTTTCGCCAAGCAATGTAAAAGTTATCGCCATGTTAAGTATCATGATATCCCTCTCGTATTTCCTGTCAATGAATGAGATGGCATGGTATTTTTACATGGCGTTAATTTTAACATTACTTGGTGAAACGCGGCCTTAACAAGCTAATGGTCGAATACTAAAATGACGAATACGAAACGAAAAGTAATTTATATGCCAAAACAAAAAAAAAACACATTTTCACGTAATATTTACTTACCTCCTGTGTACACTTATCAACACTTACACCAGAAAGGTTCATACTTCATTATCCATTACATTTTATAACAATTAAACAATAATTCATATTATGTTTAAACATTAAAATATGAAAAACTTTCAAATACGCCGTTTTGAAACTGTCGACTGTAGAAAATCTATACTTACTAATATTATAAAGCGGAAGAGTTTGTTTGTTTGTTTGTTTGCTTAAACGCGCTAATCTCAGGAACCACTGGACCGATTTGAAAAAATCTTGTTTTTGTTGGATACTCCATTTATAGAGGAAGGCTTTAGGCTATATAACATTACGCTGTGACCAATAGGAGCGAAGCGTCAGTGAGAAATGTTGCAAAACGGGGAAAATTGGTCACATTTGAGGACTTTAGTTGCGTGCGCTGCGCAAACGATTTTAGTTACTTAAAAAATATGTATGAAAGAATTATTCCTTTCATACATATATATTATTCCTGTACGGATAGCTCTAAAAATAATCATAATGTGTTCCCGACAACCACGCGAACGAAGTCGCGGGCACAGCTAGTAGTCTATGTAAGTCCCGGGAAGGTTTTAACGGAGAGAATATATGGAAAATTTCATATATTCTCTCCGTGTTGAATTATCAACGAAGTGGGCACGGGTAAGCTAGTTTACTGTAATTTCAATACAAACATGATACTGATTAATACATTATAGTTATTGGAAGGCAACACAGGTATTTACTTATTCTTCGAAACCACTTAACGATAACTTTCTCCTAAACTAACAGCCACTAATTGTATTATTGGTGATTGACAGAAACTCCACGAATTTGCTATCTAAGTTACCTAATGTTGTTAATTATTAGGACTAAAAGCTTGTTTGTTTTTTTTACTTATTCGTAAATAAGTTAAAATTTAAATTAGCAACTTTGATCAAGTCTACAGGCACTTGAGAAAAATTAAAACATAACTTCTTATGTTCTTGTAACGCTGATAAATTTAGTTAAACACGATAACTGTAAGATTTTGTAAGTTTTGAACCAGTAAACATTTTGAAAATAACCGTTTTATTTTGATTGACCCATCGAAACCAGAGATAAATTAAAAATTAAAAATTTTCTCAATGTTCTACAGTAAAATTATTGCGAAAACATTTAGAAATAGTAATAAGTTTAGTGCAATAAATATATTTTTCTTTATAAATATAATACATTAGCTTGCATTTAATATTTAAAGCTTAAACGCAGTATTATATCACAGACTTATTCTAAATAGTTTTGAAATATCCATGGGTATTTGTTAGCGTTGAAGCACATTGTACCGGTAACAGCCCCCAGCTGACGGAAAATTAAAAAGCAAAACGAAGAGTTGGTTCTTTTTAATCTTTTCCAACGATACGATTCATTAAAATTTTCAACACGCCACCCCCTAGATTTATTCGATACGAAATGACGAAGTTGGAAGACTGATATAGAATTTTCGATGAGTACCGTATTAAAGCCAAAATGAGAATTTAGATCGATTGCACGATTGTCGAACCGCACCGTTATCTGATTGGTGGAGGCGATTTTTAATTTGTATGATTACGAACTGAGCAAACTCAAAATGCCTTTTTTGTTCATTTCATAAAACACCATTTTGATTTTAGATTAGCATGTGTTTTTTTTTAACAATTTTATTTTTCATTTCTAATGTTTTGATGATAAGCTCAAATTTAGCTTACTATCCTTTTTTTAGAATGTACAGGCTATGATAGTAATGAGTGATAATACTTTATGATGTGTATGTGTCCCGTATAATATAGAGTTTACTATGAAAGTGCAAACGCTTTTTTTAAATTATTGTATGGGACAATAAAATTTATGATGTTGAGGCATTTCTCATAGAAACATGAAAGTCAAAAGTAAGTTTTTTCAGCGCTGGTACTTTCACAGTATGCTCTACATAGGAGGCAGATACACACCATAAAGTAGGTACTATCACCTATTTATTTTACACGTTGTACATACTTAACTTTTAAAAATCTAATTAAAAAATCACATTCGACAACACGAAAGCTCTTAAACAAATTAAAATGACGCTAAGCAAAGACGCGAGGAAAAGCTACTTACGCGTAAATTTAAACAAATCGCCCTAATATAGAGACTCGTAAAGCGATTTTTTTCACAAAGTAGAAATTATGGCATTACGAAATAATAAAGAAACGGAACTTGGCTCACATAAATTTGCCATAATCTTCTTAACATAATGCCTAAGTAAACAGGATTCGTACTGGAAATTAAATGCGTAATAGTGTCCGTGATAAATGGTTATTGGCTAAAAATGGGGGAAATGTATTATTTTACCCGACTCAAACAGAAAATAATCATTTTGACCCCGGCAAAAACGGGAGGGGTTTTAAGTTAGACGTGTCTGTGCGAGTCTGTGGCATCATGGCTCCGTAACAGATGAACCGATTTTGATGAACTTCTGATAATAAGTAGCGTATAAGGCGTGTATTCAGTATAGATTAATAAAAATGATATCCACCTTCAAAAACGGGAGGGGATTTAAGTTAGACGTGTCTGTGCGAGTCTGTGGCTCCCAAACAGATGGACCGATTTTGATGAACTTCTGATAAGAAGTAGCGTATAAGGCGTGTATTCAGTATAAATTAATAAAAATGATATCCACCTTCAAAAACGGGAGGGGATTTAAGTTAGACGTGTCTGTGCGAGTCTGTGGCTCCCAAACAGATGGACCGATTTTGATGAACTTCTGATAAGAAGTAGCGTATAAGGCGTGTATTCAGTATAAATTAATAAAAATGATATCCACCTTCAAAAACGGGAGGGGTTTTAAGTTAGACGTGTCTGTGCGAGTCTGTGGCATCGTGGTTCCCAAACAGATGGACCGATTTTTATGAAATTCTGATAATAAGTAGCGTATAAGGCGTGTATTCAGTATAGTGAAATAATAATAATCTCGACCTTCTTGTCTTAATTGGTCGTGGATTCTAAAACTAATATTCAATTATTAATTTCACATAATCATTGTTATCTAATATACAAAACAATATTTTATGAGATCATAATATAATTTAAATATGTACCTCCATTTAATAATTAATTTATGGAAAAAGCGTACTTTTTGCATTTTTGGTTGATTTTTTTTCATTTGATTATTATATTTTACTTATAACAATAATTATATTTAAGTTGAGCAGTTTAATTTTAATACAAATTAAACATTAAATAAATACATTTTGTCTACGTGGCGTTTATAGTCGAAAATATAGTACGTTTATTTTTTTTAAGCATCGTATTTTAAACTTTCTTAATAAAAATAACATATTGCTGTCTTTGTCTTGTACGTTAAAAAGTCTCTTGACGGATATAGACGATAACTTGACGTACTAGTGAGAGGTCGCGGGTTCGAATCCCGCCGAGTGAACAAAAAGTTTTCAATGTTCCTGAGTCATGGATACGTATTAAATTTGAGTATAATATAATAAAAATCTTAAATTAGAGTATCGTATAAAAGTATTAAATATAACACAAGTTCTTCGGATACTTAGAACGGGGCCAGATTGACGTGGTGTGAAGCGTACATCGATATTATTATTATTATAATATAAAATCAGAACTAAACACTAATTGATATATAATACTTTTTTAGTTACCTTTTTATTAAATATTGGTAGAATTTCAACACAAAATTAATCGACAAAACATAATTTAGTATGTATTGATTATAAAATATTGCTAATAAAGTATAAAATCACAATATATTAAGTGACTCGAAGCGAATTCATTATATAAATAAATCACTATTATGTGACATCCTACAATAGAGGCATAATGGTTAATTAAAGTATACAGGTTGTAATATTAATGAGTGATAATACTTTAGGGTGTGTATGGGTCCCGTTTATATTACTGAGAATGTACCAGCGCTAAAACAGTTACTTTTTTATTATTGTATGGGCAAAATGATGTTGGTAAATTTCTCATATAAACATAAAAGTCAAAAGTAAGTCTTTCAGCGCTGCTAATTTCACAGTAAACTAGTAACTACATAGTAGGCACTGACACACCATAAAGTAATATCATATTTATTTTACACCTTGTCATAATAATAATAATGCCTCCCACACCGAATTCGGAGACGGTAGCCGGTTTCATTGAAACCAGGCCAGCTACGTAGGAGTTATTTTTAGTGCCCAAGTGTGTGCGCAATACACAGAAGCACTATCTCTCTTCCTTGGCTCTCGTAGCCTGTAACTGGCACGACTGGCGGGAGATCAGGCGCAGGACCGACTATTTACATGCCCATCCGACGTATGGATCATCGTCCTTGTCAGACAAGTGTAGCCTCCATTATCCTAACCAAACTTGAAAACTTTTTTTGTTGTTGCAACGCTGGAATTGAACCCACGACCTCGGATTCGAGAGCTAGACTCTGAACCACTAGGATACCTAGTACAATATAACGGATATAAAAATAACAGTCACTATATCTTTGGGATATGATTATTGATTACCCACAATACCTTTTCTCATTCTAGAAATGTTTTTTTATTACAAAATTTAAAAACATTTTTTTTGCTTATTTCTTATTCTTGCGACAAAAAAAAAGAAATGGTATTTTTTTTTTGTTTTTTAAAAAAATATATAAAAAAATACATTTCCAAAATGAGGTAAGGTAATATAATCGTATCTCAAAGTTATAGTGACTGTTCTTTAAACACACTGTATACAATACGAGCGGACCAGGTAATTATGTGTTTAACACTCGTCGAAACTATCACTGGGCAAAATGAGACCGCATTAGGTATGCATTAATTGGAATCAGGTAACGTGATTTTGTAAATGTACAATCGTATACAAAAGTGTTACTCAGTTCACCCGAGACAAGGCGCGGGCGCGGCACTTTTAAACGACTTCCAAAAAAGGAGCAAGTTCGCGATTCGATCGGTTTTTTATGTATAACATATGTCGGCGTGGCGTCACGGGGCAGGGATTCAGCCATGATTATTTGTTAGGAAAATAACCACGAACAGAGTAACAGAGTAACAGTATAACAACACTTTTATTGATAGTGATATAGATATAGTAACACTTTGATGATCAACAACAAAATATAACAGATTGAGTAATGCACCACTTTTTATACTAAATCTTACAATTTATCCAAATTGATTTAAGCAGTATTTTACAATTCAAAAATAGGTTTAAGCTTTATTTTAATGTAACATAAATTTTAATCATATTGCTTTTATATAATGTTAGCTAATTAGAAAAAACATTAAATTATTAATTACAATGTGTTAAATTAATTTAAACAGGAAGTAATAAAATATTACTTTCTTAATCATAAAGACTTATTCTAAAATCACATAATAATATAAATTGATTATCATTTTAATTGTAAAGAATATAATAGTAAATATTACATTTAATAGTTAATTCTTTTAATAAATAGACTTATAGTAACAGGAAACTAGGACAGATCATTTTAATCTAACTTAATAACCATTATAAAGAATCATTCTAAATTCACATAATAATATAAATTGATTATGATTTAAATTGTAAAGAATATAATAGTAAATATTACATTTAATAGTTAATTCTTTTAATAAATAGATTTCTAGCATCAGGAAACTATAACATGTCATTTTGTTTTAACTTGATAACAATTATAAAGACTCATTCTAAATTCACATAATAATATAAATTAATTATGATTTAAATTGTAAAGAATATAATAGTAAATATTACATTTAATAGTTAATTCTTTTAATAAATAGATATTTTATAGTAACAGGAAACTAGGACAGATAATTTTCATCTAACTTAATAACAATTACAAAGAATCATTCTAAATTCATACAATAATATAAATTGATTATGATTTAAATTGTAAAGAATATAATAGTAAATATTACATTTAATAGTTAATTCATTTAATAAATAGATTTCTAGCATTAGGAAACTATAGTATATAATTTTGTTTTAACTTAATAATTTTGTAAATAAAATAAATATTAATTGTAAATAATGATTTAAAAAATAAATATAAATAAATCTAGAACAGCGCCCATATATACTATGAGTGTTTTGATTTACGTGATTCTGTTTTCATTTAATGCAGGATAGATGTCATTTTTATAAATATACACTTGTCGGTTTGTTTTCTTTTTCTTTGATGCAAGAATTTGAATTTCGAGCCCCAGTAGACAATGCAGGGCAGTTTATTGGAATGAATTGACATTGAATCCATGCCATCAACTCTGATGTGTTACTGAATAAAGTTTAATTTTGCATCACTGTCATAAAAATGCCTCGCCTCTTCGCGTCTCTGTGTGAGCTGACCCTAATGTATTTATATCTGTGCATATAGAAAACATTTTTATAGTTTTTGTTGCTATTTGAATAATTGTTAGTTTTGACGAAACAATACATTAAAATAATATTATTATACTGAAAAGTGACGTAATAATAACATAAATTAGTCGTATCTGAACACAGGGGAATTAAATTCAAGTTGGTTTTTGTAATAACGTGCGTCTTAACAATTTTGTATCGTGTGTGTCTCAGCAAAACAACAACAATAATAAATAGATACGCTTTGTTTAAAATAAAATCTTGTCATTTAACACTTTTGTGCGCGACTACACGTGCGTAGGTGAACACAATCGAAGAATTTAAATACTTAATATATCTCTAAATGTATCAGTATATAAATTGCCAATTTTCTTTGGCGACATCATCCCGAGATTTATGATAAGAGATAACTAGAAAACTGGTTAGAGCGAACTAATATGGAGCCCATTTGTAACAAAGTGACATTATTATTACGGTGAGAAAGAATTGGAGGTGCTATCAAGATGAATTGGGCATTATTTTGCCATTTATTCTCTTAAACGGTCTTTCTTTGCGAATATTCTGAATTAGACGGGAGCTTTATGGTCATTATGTTGTAGTTAGATATTGTAATGTATGTATGTAAATATTTTAAATAATATTATTTTATGCTTTTTACTTTTTAGTTGTTGAAGTTAGTTTTTTAAGCGTAGTTTATTTTTATTTTTCAATTTTTAATGTCTCCAAAAATAAAAAGTAAAAGATGAATTCGTTTTGTAGCCACTATGCTACAGACAGACTGACAGACATCATATTTTTAATTTCCGAAAGTGAAAAACTCCCAAATTAGCCGCACTGAAACTACATACACAAATCTTCAGCATAAAAAAGTATCAAGCTGTTTTTAGTGGCAGTTTCAAGGGCCGATTTTTCTATCGTCAGATAACTTTTATCTGTTGAATAAACATATTGTGACTTTGACATTTGTTCCATACAAAATCTGCCAGTCACATTTATTCCTCAGGTAATAGTTATCTGACGATTGAAAAATCGGCCCTTAAAATAACACCTATTTATCATGTAAAATGAGAGGCCAATTTGCATTTTGTTTCTGCTATCTATAAAATTTTATGCAATCGTGTTTTGGTAACATAGTCACTAGAGTTGATCCTAGACATTGCAGCATTTTGATTTTAAATTCAGATTTACATTAGAATTATATTATATTTTTGACATTGCTCGCACATTTTTTTTAATACGGAATGAAGTAAAGATGGGCCTTCCAGTGATGACGTCATTGAAGGTGAAACTATGGTTAAACATATTTGTTTAAAAATATAAGCAACTAATTGGTATTTTTTTAGTTTATTTACAAAAAAACGATCACTGTATTCCTCTAAATGTTTTGTAATGGGAACAATAAAAAAATTGGACAATCCCCATTACTACAGCCCCATGTATAATTACAGAGAATCGTAATATTGTAAAGTCTTCGGGACTAGTTTTCACTGTATCCCATGATCCTAGTTTTGTAACAGCTTTATTTTCATGTTAACATTTAGAATTTTGGCTAAAATTTGACTTTGTTCCAGCGCCAAAACATACCGTATATTTGGCTATTACATTGTAACATGTGGTTGGCAGCTGGTGGCCTATTTTTTAATCGTCAGTTTAATAGTAGCGGCTGGTGTATGCTAAATGTGTACAATAATTATTATTTGCATGTAATTTTTAATTGTGTTGGCAACATTTGTTTATTCTATTTCCCACGACATTTGGCTGTTTTACATTTTTTTTCTAATGATATTGAAATATAATAGTAACTTATAGCTTGGCTAGCTTCCGGAGGTCTGAGTTCGATCTCGGCATTCGAACGACCAAAAATGTCGTTTTAAGTCAGGTTAGAACAACGCAGGTCCATTGCCATTGATCTGTCAAGGTAGACATCAATGCATCTGGTTGGTAATTAGTAAAATTCAGTTCCAGGGCCCCGATTCTCGTAATTTGAATTTCGGTTCATCAATCTGTCCCGTTCGCACGCGCACCTAATCACGTTCACGAGCGGGACAGACTGAAGTTCGAATCATGAAGAATCAGCGACATGCGCCTGATCTCCTGGTGTGTTGGATTGTGTGGATATCTTACTGACAACAGAATATAACGAGCCCTCGCAAAAATCCTGAGAGATGTAAAAAATTTTGAGCTTGGCGTGGCTCGGCTCTAGACTAAGGTCGCGGGTACGATTCCCGCTTCGGAACAACTAAATGTTGTTTTCAATCCTGTCTGACAAAAAATATGAATAAGCGTCGCATGAGCATGTATACAAGTCGGTCCTGCGCCTGTTCTCTCGCCAGTCGTGTCGGGTAACAGTCTCATTGTATTATGAGAGTAAAAGTATATTATGTATTGTGCACACACTTGAGCACTATTAAAATTACTATGTGATACTGAAACCAGTCTGGGACCGATCATTATTATTACACTGGCGTTGCAACAACATAGACGCGCATTGATGTTCTACAGCAAAAACTATGAGAATCCTACGCAAATATTATAATTGAATCTCAACATCAATCTCGAGACTTTGAAACTAATTACGCAAATAAACCCACACTTCACACGCAAAAAGAACCTCGACGAAATTACACAGCACCATAGTAATCCCGTCTCATTACCCCAACAATCCACGAGACATTTTTTCAATTATCCTTGCCACCGTGGATGCAATCACATTTTCTTTTATTTACGTCTTGCCGTGTAATTTTGATGTTTACTCCCTTTCTTGGCATGATAGCCTGGTACAAATTGAAATAACATTCTGTCATTCAGACCTGGGATGGTAGATAGCTCCGTAACCGAAACTATCGGTTATCCGATATAAAATATTATCCGTAACCATAACCGAATCCTATCTACTGTAAAAGGGAAAATTTAATCCAAAATTTAATATCCGTAACCGAAATTATCCGAAACTAACGGAAAATCCGAAATAAATTTATATTCCGTATTCGTATCCGAAATTTCAGACTTCCACTCATCTTTGAGGAAAATATTGTTGCATTATAATATGTCGGAAATAATTAATGAATTTGAATAAGAATATACCAGATAGTTGTAGAAACGAATTCAACGGCAAGTTGATCTACAACTATTATCTAAACATCTAATGCCCGCTGCAGACGATAACGATAAAATTGCACAGTTCGGCCAGGGCCACGCCACAACTATACAAGGTGAAAAATAAATAAGTGATACTATTTTAGAGTTTATATGTGCCTCCTATGTAGAGTATACTGTGAAAGTCCCAGCGCTGAAAGACTTACTTTTGACTTTTATGTTAGTATGAGAAATGCCCCAACATCTTAAATAATTCAATAAAAATACATCTTTTAGCGCTGGTACTTTCACAGTAAACTCTATATACGGGACCTATACACACCCTAAAGTATTGTTACCCATTAAAATTGTATCCTGTATTATATGCGAAAAAGTGTGCGCTAAAACAATAACTAAGATGAAGATTCGTGAAAATAGGAGGCGCTTTATTTATTTACGAAAAAAAAATCAAAGCCACAAGGTGTTCTTATCTTATCATCTTACTATGGTGGGGATCGAAGGCTCCTCGTCTATACACATGAACACACTGGTCGTTGACCTAAGACGTTACCAGGATTGAAAATCATCTGTTGTTACTTTTATGGAGATATTTAATGGGGATTTGTCGCGTTATGGTAAGTAATTTTATGAGGTGCCAAAACAAAAAATTCTCTATGCGCCCTCTTCACACTTCAGCTTTATATGGGAACCATCCTGTATCATACGGCTGCCTCGTCGCCTCTGTGGACTGTGGCACAATCTGTGGAGCTTGACTCTCGTGGGTTCCCGCGAAACAACAACAAAATATGGAGTTTTCAAGGTTGGGACAATGCAAGCTTATCATCTGATTCTTTTGGGAAGATGATCCATGCGTTGTATGGACATGTAAAAGGTTGGCCCTGCGCTTGATCCACACATATTGCTTTTATGTCATGCGCGCACACATTATAAAAGTAACTCCTGCTTATCTGGTCTTATTTCAATGAAACCAGGCAACGACATCGTAATCCTTTATTATTATTATATAAATATGGCGGTCTAGTATCATTTATGAAGATGTAGTATAATATAATAATGTATATTGCGAGTAAACTGTGCAGTTTTATTGTCGTCGTTTAAAGCGGGCATGATCTGATTACGTCTTGCATCAATTGGACTCATCATAACTGTACCAAATGGCCATCTACGAGTAACAAGTTCTTCAATAGCTATTATTTAATCATCGGACCCATCTTGAATGCAAGATGTCCTAGATAAAATGCACTTTCAATGATCAGATCTTTTATTGCACTCGGCGGAGTCATTTGCAACAATTAACCGTACTTGCTACTTTAACGAACCAATTACTCCATGAATAGACTGCCGTTAATTGATTTCAGTAAGGTAAAGCTAAAATTTATAGTTCATTTTATGTTTCTGTAGAACTTCCAGTGATTTCATTGAATATCAAAGAGGTTTGGTGAGGCGTAAAATTTATTGGAAACTTGGGTCATTATTTGCGCATTAAAATGTTAATGTTTTAATTTGTTGTGTGTTTTGCTTCATTGCTTCTTTATAGTATTTCAAAAGTTTTTTTTAAGCGGCTCGACCCCGTTTCTAAAAATCACACTGGAAAGGTTCCGTGGGGTGGTACCCTCTACCATCTTTCCCGTGGGTTTCCTAAAAGGTTTCAGAGGGAACATATATGGAGGGCAGCATAGTTTCCGCGGACATTATTATATTCTCTTGGGCTATACCAATTGTATCTGGCTGATTTTGGTATCATTAAAAAGTTTTAATTTTACAGAAGACAATAATTCCAAATTCAAATAAGGTAAATGTGAGATTTTCACTTGTTTTTCTTATTGTTAAAATGAGAGGTTCTAATCAAGATTGATACATTTTAATATTTTATTACAAAAAAGGTAAAAATGGAATACAAGCCGCGAAAAAAATTTGTCATGTTTATGGACCTCATGCAGTATCTGCGAGAGTATCGCAAATTTGGTTTTTTTTTTTTTGCGTTTTCGATCCGGAAATTACAATTTCAAAGATTATGTTTTATATGTTTAATATAATAAACGAACAGACAAACCTTAGCAGTTATATCAAGCTTGCATGTCCACACTTGTTCTAATTATTTCTAATCTATCTCATAGCGTATCTGTGTCACGTTTCTATTGTCACTATAAATAGTGACTATTAAATGTGCGAGTGTGTTCCTACTTATGTTCTCAGCATGCCATTTGTTACTACTATTGATAGTTAACCCATTTTGTTCATAATGCGGATGGAGCAATTTGTGGAGTGATACAGTTGCTTATTCGATTTCTGGATCAGCAATTAGAATATGTTCTTTATTGTTTTCATCATCACTAAGGCCCGTATAAATAAAACAATCTCAAACCCAACCTCACTTGAGAACCTATTTGACAGATAAAAAAACGTTTCGTTTCACTTTCAAAAATGAAGAACTTTACTACTTTAATTTTTTTCTTTTTTAAAACGTTAAAATAAAGATGTGAGCTATAATATAAATATTTGGTATAAAAAGAAAAGAAATTAAAGTACAATGTAATATTAAAGTTGTTCACTTTTAAAATGAAACGAAACGTTGTTTTATCTGTCAAATAGGTTCTCAAGTGAAGTTGGGTTTGAGATTGATTTATTTATATGGGCCTAAGTTTGCGACTACTTATTAGGTGAAGTTTATTGGATGAATTAATTTTAATATTATTATTTTAAAAAATCTCATTTCTTCATGTTGAAAATGTTCAAAATTTCGTTTTGGTTACTCGAGAACTATGTATTAGAAATTGTAGAGCATGGGGCTTGAGATAGCTTCAGATATAAGGGATACTTATATAATTTACAAAAAAAAAAATACTTCATTAGCGCAAAATTAGTTTAAAAATAAAGTTGAAATGCATGTGCGAAATATAACACAGCGTAAACTAGGTAGGTGGTGAAGATAGTAGATGCTAAAATAATTTACTGTAAGCTCATAAGAGGTCTTAATGCATTAAAAGATAATAATTCAGCAGTAAGTAGGTATTAAGTGTTATTTTGTCGCTGTTGCAAGTTCTAAGCGATGGGAGGAAACTGCGAAATCACGCAAAGAAATTGTTAAACATACACAGTATTAATTAGTGATAATTTTGTTGTTTTGATGACTTTATTTTGTCTTTTATTTATTATTGTCAGTTTACTAAAAAAGTACAAAAGGTAAAAAGGTACTTTTTTAAATTATTGTATGGGAAAATTTATGATATTGGGGCAATTCAAATAGAAACATGAATATCAAAAGTAAGTCTTTCAGTGTTGGTACTTTTGCGTTTTGCAAGCAAACGCAAAAGTTTTGCTTGCTTTTCAGCGTTTAATAATTCTATAATTCTAATGCTGCAAGAGCACCTATCTCGAAGTAGTTTTTGATACCTATTCGAAAAGAGTAAAGACCCATATTTTGATCAATAGTACATTTCTATGTCCGCGTGGTATATAGCAATAGAGCTACATGTGTTTAATAACTATCTGAGACAAGAGTTTTAAAACATTTCGAAGTTGATTTGAAATCCCTAATTAAGTCCCAATTTTATAAATTGAAATTTAAACACGTTCAAATTTAGGTTTTTTAAAATTCTAAGTGTGAGACGTGTTGGGAGTCCTCCAAGAAAACAAAATGAAAATCAGCACACTTATTAATTTTAATATTCGCAGGATTTCTTGTGCTTACACGAAATCAAAGTAAGAAATAACAACTGATTATATATACCGTTGGTTCTGGATGGACATTCATGTTCACAATAATAATACACAACTATTACTTTAGTTGTATATTATTATTGTCATGTCCTATGGCATTCTGCTATGGGGCAGTGCTGGAGATATAAATAGTATCTTTGTGCTGCAGAAGCGAGCTGTTCGGGCAATCTACAAGCTGGCCCCCAACACTTCTCTTAGAGAAAAGTTTAAGGAAACTGGAATACTAACTGTAGCTTCTCAGTATATCCTCTCTAATGTATTATATTATGTTAAGAAAAATGTAAACCTGTTTATAAGAAAATGTGATAATCATAATAGAAATACTCGGAATAAGAATAAACTTGTTGTTCCAGTGACTAGGCTAAGCAAAGTAAAGAATTCGTTTAAAGGCCAATGTATTCGCCTATACAATAGGATCCCAGAAAACGTTCAAAATTTTTCAACTAATAAGTTTAAGAAAGTAGTCAAAGAACGTTTGTGTGCAAAAGCTTACTATAAAGTTAATGATTATATGAATGACTAGCTGTGCCCGCGACTTCGTACGCGTGGAAAAGTGATTTAGGGCACTTTAGTATTTTTAAATATATTTTTAGTTTATTGGCGCAACCGCTGAGAACTTTCGCTAATAGGTACTTCCCAGTGCATCCCAGTGTTGATCCCGATCCAGCAAGACACGTACCCGGCAAGCCTCTTGGTATGCAGGGTATAATAATAATATATTACTATCCTTTCGGAGCTCGGCAAAAGAAGTAGGCCTTCGAACAATATGTAGAAGTCAGCAAAGGTATTCGAAGTTAGGATAATATTATTCGAATGCACCGTATAGACCCAGACAATTTTTCACGTTAATTTAGTAAAGTATTTAACTTCGATGTCCGTCTGTCTGTCTGGGTGTCAAAACTTTAACACGTGTAGGTATCAAGCTAAAAATCATATTAAAAACTCAGCTCTACTGTCCCTTCTGGCTGTGAAAAGAAACAGGCATCTTGGCCACATCTACCCAAAGATTCAGCCGTTTATATCGCTAATTTTCGCAATTTTCGACACGCCAAAGGGAACCAAAACCTAAAGGGTACTTCCCGGGAATAGAAATTTGATATGAAGCAACATCTTAATGCACTATTAAAATGTTGCTTCATATCAAATTTAAACGACATAGGATAAATTGCGAAACCATAAAAATATTTTCAATTTTTTCAACTTATTACCGTTTTTGTCATTAATGTTTTGAAGTATTATTAAATTTAAACTTATATTGCAATTACTAAGGTCTTTAAAACGGAACTCTCGGTTAGACATGGGCGCAGCGGCACGCCCCGCCGAGGATCCAGCAGGCTTACTCTCGACACAACTGAGAATCGAATCAGTTCGATCTTAACGGTTTTTGGTGTTTTATTTGGTAGATTACTTTGAAATTAATTAGGTTAAAGAAAACCGTTAGAACGTAACTTTTTGTACACCAGACCATATCAATCGACAGAGAATAAAAATAAACAAACGTCAATTTCTTCGGGAGTATGCGGCACGATCGACTCTGAATTAAAATCGAATCAGTTTGGAGAGTTAGGCCCCAGCTCGGCGCGCCGCGCCGATCGGCTTTAGTAGCGTTTTTTATAACCTACCCTAAGATTAAAAATAATAATAATATAAATAAATGAAATTTTGTTTTTAACAAAATATAAAATAAAAAAAAATAAATTTGAATGCTTGAAGCAGCGCGGTTCCCGCCGCGCTTCATACAAACGTCCAGTATTTTTTTTATTGTTATATATCTTCAAATCAAAGCGACATCTATATAAATTCATACTACCGGTACTGCCTGTTAGCACATTTTAATAGTATTTTTTACCCAGCAGTGGGGTGGAGTTCCTTTGGTTGACCTTCGCCAAAATTCCTACCTACCAGCATCTGAAACCTACACTACACCCCGACTCGGATGTAAGACGTCACGCATCAGCCTGTATCGCGCGGCGCGGCGCGGCGGTCGAATCACGGCGAAACGATTTTAATTTTGCTATATTATCTCCTAAACTATTAATTATACTTGCTAGGTATAAAGGGCAAATATAGTCTTCATAAAATTCTTAAGCCAACTAACGTATTAAAAATGATGAGGATTAATACCGTGATGGTATAAATAGTTTACCAAAAACCGCTTAACTGCCCGTTTTTTTAGATTATCGCGAAAGGCTTTCTTTTAATAATACAGTTAATTAAGTTGATTTATGCAATAAATGATAATTTATTTCAATTTGTGAAGCAAGTTCAAAAATACAATTTTTATATTATTATGACACTGTGGAAACACTCTTCTCAGAAAAAAAAATCTGTTAGGTACTTATTTCAAGTTCTAATCTACTTTAGTGCCACATTCTATTGCTTCGCGTCACTGTGTAAGCGATCCCCCCGCGCCCCCCGCATGAACCGTTCGTCCGCAGCCCGCGCGCGCGAAATTCCTCCGACTTGCTTCCAATTTATCGTCACTGCTCGGCTCCTATGTATCGTAGCGTTATGTTATATAGCCTATAACCTGCCCAGGAATATGGGCTACAATCGTACCAAGTTTGGTTAAAATCCCTTCAGTAGTTTTTGTTCCTATCGCGCACATACAGACAGACAGACAGACAGACAGACAAAAATTTTACTAATTGCATTTTTGGCATCAGTATCGATCGCCAATCATCCTCCAATATGTATTTTGAAAAAATATTCAATGTACAGAATTGACCTCTCTACAGTTTTATTATAAGTATAGATAGCACACCTTGGGAATAAAGTAGCCCCCTACAAGGCTACTTATATAGTACATTCTATGTTATTTAGTTTTAGTATTGACATATTTATATGTAAATTTGTACTTTTTTTAAAAAGAGAAATTTTCCATCTTTTTGGTAAAAGATGGCCCCATGCGAGTTTCTTACGCCGGTTCTTCTTGCTGGGCTAGTTCCCGAAGCGGTGGTAGGCATCATATAGAAACGACGTTCAGAAAACATTTTTTTGTAAAATTTACTCTGAATAAAAATATTTTTATTTGATTTGATTGCAAAGAAACACCCCTAATACATTATTTTACTTATGACGTATGTGTGTATCATTACGTTATCAAATACGTTATCAAGAAAACAACTAACCGATCATTCTAATCGCACACTGTCGTTTCTTTAGCACAATATTGTCAATTTTGAAATTTTCGATCTGATCGCTTTGCTGCTAGTGGAACGACTGTTAGATGTTAAAATTTGTTCGTTCGTTTATCTAATAAATTCTTATTATATTTTAAATGATCATTATCAAGAACATTATACAAGAATCCATAATAAATTTCCTCCATGATAACCAAAAATAACATCGATATCAGTGAAATCTGTCAAATCCAAGTAAACGTCAAAAAATTTACATTTTGCCCCAAGTAGGGAGCTGGGTAAAAATACAAAATGACGTGATCATTCTGAGCGTTTTGAACAGTTTTTGACAGATGACAGCTGCGTGTGGAACACTAGTGAAAACAGTTCAAAACGATGAAATTGGTGCTAAAAAGTGCTAAAGGAACGAAAAAACGTTATTTTCGTTTACTATCAGGTACTGGAACAGGGTATATCTGCAGCTTGACGCTTGCGCTTATAGCAAGTCCCATGGACGGCTATTATTTATCTCGCACAAGACGGATGGCGTTTAGCAAAGAAAACAATTTAATGGAATATTCTGCGGTGGTCGACAAGTCACTTAGTAACCCGAGAGTGCAGCGTTGTATACTTTGTAACCCAATAAAGCGGTCAGAAGCTTTGTCCTAGTTTCTATTTGCTTATCGTTTTCGGACGAGTGCCATTTGTTATTTCGGTTGGCATGTTTCACTTTATTAAAATTTGCTGCCAAAACAAACACTTCGCTTCTTGTGTTTGTTAAACAGTCAAGTTAACTGGGCATTGATCATGAGGTTCTTAATAAATAGCTGTCCCCGCGACTTCGTACGCACAGAAATGTAATTTCGGACAGCATTTTTAAATACATATTTATAGTTTGTGAACGCTGTCGTTTGGGTATTTTATAAGTAATCTATAGTAATGCCACTTCATACGCAATACTATACGTGCATAAGCAAAAGAAGTAGGTCTATGAAATAATAATAATAATATAATAACCGTATATTAATAGGTCCCCTTATGATTTCGGCGTCTGTAGACGATTTAATTGAAACCAGGCCAGCTACGCAGGAGTTATTTTATGATTCCCAAGTGTGTGCGCAATACACAAAAACACTTTCGCTTCCATTATACACTCATAACATTTTTACATGCCCATCCTACGCATATATCATCTTTCTTATCACACAATCAGGTGATCAACCTGCATTGTCCTAACTAAACTTGGAAACAAGGTTCCAACGCGGGAATCGCAACCACGACCTCCGGTTCGAAAGCGAAGCTCTGAACCACTAGATCACGGAGGCCGATGCTATGTCTATTGGAATGGAAATGTCGGTACGAGGTAGGTTCCTCTCAATACCTATCGGCTTCACTTACCGCTTACCTTTTGTAGACCATCATCTAAGCTTCTACTAACCTAACCTAGTAACTACAAGCTACGATTTGATAGGGATCATATTATAAATCAATTCCCATCAGCTTCACTTATCTTTACCCCTTTTTTAAAGATCTTTATCGTATAATTATAATACAATTTTACCATATATACCATAATTTCTACCTATTATCAGACTGGGACTTCCTGAAAGTGAACCAGCAGAAAAATAATTCGAAGCTGCATTATAAATATTATTATAGTCAAATTTTTTGTTAATTTAGTTTTTTATCAAAGTGTTTAGTATTACTGTATTTAATATTATTGTGTTTATTTTTAGAATTCGCGTTTACTTTTAACCTTATATTTTATAATTAAGGATAATTAAAATATCTTCTTCTGTAATTTCAAAATTTCACTCAGATTGTACCTAAAAGAGAAAATTTAAATCATCAAACGTAGAGCATCGTTAATTCAATATTTCATTCATAATTCAACCCCTTATAATTTTGTACTCGAAATTAAATAACAAAATGATTTATACCAATTTCTGTATTCATATTTTTGTAATATTATATTAAAATAAACAAGAGACTCTCATTACAGAGATAAGTTAAATTTACGACCATTTTGAGATTGCCACTAATACAATTGACGCGTATAATGTTTCTAAATCGAATTTAAATAGAAATTTATTCAATAAGCGGCCACGCGCCTTGTGATAAGCCACCGCAGATAAGTAGGTTAGGCCACGCGCACATAATAGAGAAGCGACGGAATAGATTTTTTTTTCAGTCAAAAATAAATATTTGATTACAAACAACTTAATTTATGAATTAAAATAGCACAGTTACAATAAAGTATGAATCTATTTTTCATACTTATTGGTTTTTAAACATTAGCTATACCATGGCCTACCATATCATACAATATATGTTTAATACAAAAGAAATGCATTGTAAATTATAAAATGTAAATATGCCTAATTAAGTATTAAATGACATTGAAATAAAGATAAGCATATTTTTTAAGCATAACATTACATTCATTAAGCTAAATTCAACTCCTTAATTAAGAAGAAGATACGAAACGAAATTAGTTTTGAATACGAATAATAGTGGCGCTAGATGGATGTTTCTAGAATGTGCCTCGACTTTCGAAGAAAACAAAAATAGCCAGTCAATTTGCCATTATTAGGTTGATACCATTTTCTAGGACTAGGTCGTGTCTCTGTTATATATCTACTTTGTGGCTATACAAAAGTAACAGATTTAGCTAGGACGTCGACTACTGGATACATATTATGTAGAATTTATAAATACTACAGAATATGAAAGCGCAACTTAAGTAATAACAAACACTTAAAAAACCACTGTATACAACGTGTAAGATAAATGAGTTATAATAATTTAGGATGTGTACTGTGTATATGCCTACTATGTAGAGTATACTATAAAAGTACCAGAGCTGAAAAACTGATTTTTGACTTTCATGTCTCTATGAGAAATACCCACATAAATTTGTCCACACAATAAGTAAAAAAGTACCTCTTTCAGCGATGGTACTTTCACAGTAAATTCTTGCACACCCTAAAGTATTATCACTCATTAATTAATGTTACAGCCTGTATTTAGCATTCATAGAAGAGCTATTTCATCAATGTTAACATTTAGTAACATGGTTAATGAATGTATAGTACTTCCAACCGTCTAAAGTGTGCGCTCACCCCAGCATCCACGCTAATCTCTGAGCCAACGCATCTCAGTATAAATTATACTTGTATAATTCCCAAATGGTATGTACTAAAATAATTTTATGCTTATTCGGATTTTATTTTATCGCGGGCTATCGTCGTTGGATCATAGAAGTATGATAAATAGTTGAGCCGAGACCCGGACCCTCCCTTTGAATGAATTATTGCTTTGAGATTTGTTATTTGATAATTTTGTTTAGATCTGTAGGGATTAGGGCATGGAAATATTGAGTGACTTCAAAAATACCAGTGACATGTTTTATTTCGTTCATGTGTAGGTATTGTATGATTCTATATATCTATTTAAAATGGATTGACTGGAAACACTTTATAAATTTTGAAAACATGATATTTTGTCTTTCTATAATACACAAATCTGAATGATAGTGTATTGCAACACATAGGCAAAACCCTTAAGGCTTGAAAATTGGTTTTTTGTTCATAATATAATATTATAATGACGAGGACATCCACTAAAGAAGTATTTATCAAAATTCAACTTTTAACGGGTTGAAATACGAGTATATTTCACGCAAAGCCGCTGGTAGAAACAAGAATAATAGTCTTTCTCTTACGGTTTATAATAATATATAATAGTTAAAGCTGATAAGCATATATTTAAGTTTTTTATTTTTTTAATATAAAAAATTATAATTATTGATTGGATTAAAATCAGTTGTGTGTATTTAAATTTGCATGTGATAATGTAATTTATGTTTAGAATAAATAAATAGCTTTTTATTATTTTATTTCTCTTATTGCTTTTTTGTCATCAATTAAAAATAAATTCTGCGCCTGCAATTTGCCTGTACCGACGTCAATTAGTCAAAGTTAATTAAGACACTACTTAATTAGGACTCGGCCTGATGCTGATGATGTCTTGTCAACAAATTTTACCACTCATCTCGAAATAGAGCGTCGCGGTAGACCAGCTGCAAACTTTCAGAAGGGACGAACAATTAAAATATCTTACTAATGGTGTACAGGGATTCCTGGGCTGATGAACACATCGGCTTAAAAGGAATTTCCTATTTGAAACAAAAAATAGCACCATCTATCACCCCATAACTGATGTATCCGACTTTTTGTGAATTTATGGACAATTTGTCCATTCGTAGGATAAATTAGCTGACAAATATATAGAACTTACGAGAATACTATTCCTTTTATAAGATCGATGTGTACTAATTTCACAATAAATAATTTTTATACTTTTAAATCTACTTTTTTTACAAAAAAGAAATAACAATCAACCGAACCAAAAACCAACCTAATACTATTATTCTAGAGTACAGTTCTATGCTCCTAGTAATATACACGTTACACGTATAATAATACAGTCAATTAATATTATACTGTAATCTTAGTAGCCAATGATCACGATACAATGCAAATTCATTACCTTAATTATTTGCTCAATACAATGCAAGTTATATACTTATATACTAATAATATAAAGCGGAAGAGTTTATTTATTTGAACGCGCTAATCTCAGGAACTGCTGGTTCGATTTGGAAATTTAATTTTTTGTTAGGTACTTCATTTATAGAGGAAGGCTTTAGAGTTTAGAGTATAATATAACATTACATTAATCAGTGAGAAATGTTGCAAAAACGGGGAAAATTATTCACATTTGGGGACTTTCGTTGCGTGCGCTGCATAAACGATTTAAGTCACTCAAAAACCACGCGAACAAAGTCGCGGGCACAACTAGTTATTTTATAAACGGTAAAAATGAACCCGCGGGAGAAACCTAGTTAAACGTACCTTAATAAGAAAAGTAAATCTCTTAATTTATTGCTCGATTTATATTCAAAGGGAAAATACGTGTAAAGAATAAAACAACGAATTATGAGAGCCATAATGAATTAAACCAAATATTAATTGGTGGAACTTTACTGCGGAATAACTTCCAACTAGTTGCAGAGTTCCACCAATCTGAATAAAACCTTATTTCGTATCGGTAAAGTTCATTATAACATGACAAAAGTAATGTAATTAAAAATGGAATTTTTACAGGTATTTATTTTGCAAATATTTATTTATCAACAGATAAAATTGAATTCATGAATTAATCGTATTATTCTGCAACGAGAATTTACATTAATAGAGCTAATTTGTTTTTTTTTTTATTCGCAACGCTTTAGCTAAGCAAGAAAAAAATATAATCATCTTAGTGGTAAGTGGGTGTATAAAATGGAATCTAATTTCGTTTAAAAAATACTAATAATAATATTAAAATCTACAGAATGGTAATACAATTGGCTTTGATAGAAAATAATATTATTCGGCTATTAAAGTTATACCGATTTTTGTAAGATGTAATTAATATTCCCCGTTTTTGCAACATATTTTCTTCGCTCCTATTGGTCGCAGCGTAATGTTATATAGCCTAAAGCCTTCCTCTATGGACTAAGCAAAAAAAAGCTAACAAAAAAGAATTTTTCAAATCGGACCAGTAGTTCCTGAGATTAGAGCGTTTAAACAAACAAACAAACAAACTCTTTCGCTTTATAATATTATTATAGATAGTACGTCGTATTTACGACTTTCGAACAATATGTCAAAGGACTATACGACCAATGGTTCTTAACAACAAAGATAAGAAGCAGCTCACATCTCGTTTTACGATGCCCAAAGAAACCAATTTTGGATAAAGTAGTAAAATAAAAAAAGATTAAAACTGGGGTCGCCTTTGCGTACAGGGTCACCCCTTATTTTCTACTATAAAAGCCCCCCATCAATCTTAAAACAGAATATAGATCCCTTTTTTGTTAAAAAATGAAATATGGGCTATTCAGACCTCCATGGGTCGAAAAAAGGACACACGCCTAGTGTCAGTGATAAAACTTGTTCGATTATTTGCACTAAAACTGAATTAGAAAGTTTCAAAGCTAACGTTGTTATCTTTATTAACTTTGAACTTTTAAACAATCTTGAAATGAAGCACGAAGAACAATAAAGAAATTAAGTACCCTAAAACAATTTGAAAACATTTAACGCTGTTACTAAGAATAAACATTCCGAGAGTATTAATTAATTTTAAATTTGGGATTCTATTTGACCAGCGCTGTGTGGATACAATATATCAGTTAGACAATTAATTTCAGGCCGTCTAGACCGCAGACGCTGAAACTGATGAATACGTTTGAGAAATACGATACAGTTCAGGGCAAATATTTGGAGCCTAACTTTATCACTTAAAGAACTGATGATTTTAAAAAGCATTACTAGGAATCCAATGACTATGAAAAGTATTTTGCAAAAACATATTCAAAGATTAAATGCATCTTTTTACAGAAGCTTTATAGTATAATTAATATTGTTTGTGATCTCCCTTTTATTTTATATGGTTATAATTAATAGGATTTGGATTTAGTTATGTGTTAGAAGTGCAGGTAGAGAAAGATTGCATCAAACAATATGAAATGTCGTTGACACAAAATGATTATATTATACTGTAATTTCGTAAAGTTATATTTTATATTTTTACAATTGAAGATCTTCTGAATCTTGGAAAAAATTTACCTATAAAATTGAGTTTAAACTGTCACTTAAACATTTTAGGTTATGTAGTAACGTATTTAGTACATTGATTCTAGAGACGAATCTTTAGATTAATAAACTTATTACGACGCATTCTAAAATGTTTAAGTGACAGTTTGAACAAAATTTTCTCGAAATCAGAATTTTGCTGCATATCACCTCCATTCGTGTCTACAATTGTTTCAGAATGCTAACAAATACATCAAAAGTCAAAGTCAGTTTTTTTAGTTTGTTTCGCAGCACGAAATATAACAAACATTAATAATTCGTACGAGGCTGGAGCGTCTAACGCGAATGTATAAAACCAGAATCTCTTAATTTACGCCCCAGAGGGATTTGCTAAAGCCAAACATTGTTCACTAATTATAACGGGCCGCATATGCTTCCTATCCCACGAGGATCACCAACTTAACGAGTAACACTTTTGTGGAAATGTGAACGGCTTATTTGAAATTCTTCTTGTGTTAATTTCACTATAGTCTTTATTATCCATTGTAGGAAAGAAACATTTTTATATTCATAGTCAAGCACTTTTTCTTCTTCGAGCTGTGAAGTAAAAAAATAGAGCAGATATATTATGGAGAAGCGAGATCTGCATTTTAGTATAGTTCGTCCCCGATAAATTTAACCGAAAGGTAAACAAACTGAAAACATCTAAATTTTCACATATTCACTTATTGTGCGCACTTATCAACACTTTCACATGAATATTAAAGGATCATACTTCATTATCCCGTACACTTTATAATAACTAAACAATAATTAACATATTTAAACATCAAATGAAAAACTTTCACTATAAAAATACGCCCACTGTAGAATATAGTCTATAGTCTATGGATTCATGTAGCCAACAATAAACATTGCATTAATATTGGCCAATTGGCATCACTGACTAATCTATGGTTGTGTCATAGACGGCTTTGTTTACCTTTGGATTAAATTTATCTTGTATGTACTATAGGAAATATTTATTTCTATTTGAAATAAAAACCCTGTCGACATGTACAGTAAACAAAGAAAGCTGATAATAAGTTAAAGAGACATCTACATTCAAATGGAACTGGATCTGATAGTATCTCCGCAGCGTTACATTAACACGTGGTCCCCTACCCTTTGTCTAGTCAAAACCTCGACCATAAACACATATCTGATCGACCCATCTGCCAGGCGAGATTCGACCTTTTTAATATGCAATAATGAACATTCGTATCAAAGGGAACGATGGGGCTCGCTAATCTGTCAGCTGATCCTCTCAAAATCGGTTAAAAGCCCTGTCCCCTTCTTGTTATTGTTTATTTAGGATGACGATTCGCGGTAAAAGCTGGTTTTTGAGGCGTGCTATAATGCGATTGTCCGCCGGCCAAGTGCTATAGAGTTTGATGGACGCCTTAATCAGGGCAGTCACATCTATTTGGAAAAGGGTTTTAGCATTTCAATGGTACACCTGCGCAGTGGGCAAATTGTTTAATTCTGTGCCTAGAAAAATATAAGCTGTTGTACGTATTATTGTTTCGGGATTAAATTGCATGACACCTAGTATTTTATATAATTTATTTTATAAATACTATACAAGTAGTAAAGGTGTTAAAAGAACAGTCACTATTTTATTATTGAAGAAATGTAATTTTCTTTAAATTTTTCAATGCCTTTTTTTATATTTTGGTTATTCTTGCGGCTAAAGAGTACTGACTAAGAAAGCATAAATTTAAATAAGTAAAAACCTTTTTTTTAGTTTTCGACTATAACAAAATACGTATATTTAAAGGCAAAGGGCAAATAAACATATTCCCAAAGTTATAGTAACTGTTATTTTTTTATAGTAATATGTTATTTTTACATCCTGTATTAAACTATAAATTTCAGTGGTTGATTATACCATTTCACACAACTAGGTTCTAGGGGCAGTTGTGAGTGTAGATATTCGTAGGTGTATGTTGGTACTTGGTAGCTATTTATTGAATGCAGCTCATAGTCAAGATAGAATAAACGTCTGTTAGTTTAAGTTAGGTAATTAAATCGTGTTATTGTGTGTGTTCTATATATATAGTACTTATAGTATTATGAAATTGAGTAGCAAGTCCAACATAGTGAAACTCATTCAAACTTGGTGATACTTCCGAAATAATATCCGACGACCTCCGTAGCGCAGTTGGTTGAGCGCGTTGGTGCTCGAACGAAAGGTCGCGGGTTCGAATCCCACCGAAGGAACAAAAAGTTATCAATGTTCCTGGGTCATGGATGTGTATTAAATTTGTGTATAATATAATAAAAATCTTAAATATGTGTATAGTATAAAAGTATTAAATATATTCCGTTGTCTGGTACCTGTAACACAAGTTCTTCGGATACTTAGCACAGGGCCAGATTGACGTGGTGTGAAAAAAAAAATTACCCAAAAAATAATAGAAGACAGAAATACTTGAGCTATTAAATAATTATTATATACAGGATCCAAAAAGAACAGTCACTAAAACTTTGGTATAGTGTGATTATACTACCTATTTCATATTTTGTTTTATGATTTTTGCTTTTTGTTATTCTTGCGACTAAAAATAATAAATTGTGAAAAGTAAAAAAATATATTTTTTGTCGAAAAAAATATTTATAATACACATTTTTAGAATTAGTAAAAGTAATATAATCATACCCCAAAGTCATACAGACTGTTCTATATACATTCTGTATAACGCCAGACATATTTTGAACCCTATACTGGAATTTCGATAGCTAGAATTGGGCCGTGTGTATTATTACACCAGCCGAAAGCCGAAGGACGAGGACATAATAAATTGCAGGAATCAATTTCACCCCGCATCGTGTTATCTTACACCGACGCAATCACGGGGCAAGCAATAACGCCGGACAAAAGCACAATTAAGCACAACGTAGATCGTTAACAGAGGCACAATTTGTTGCAGCTCTATCTTGGCCACCATTGACCCGATACCCTATTTACCCCAACCCTAAGCCGCCCCACGGTACTTTTGACCCATGCTTTTTTATCTAAATTACCTCGTGCGTAGGGTGATATTATTATTTAATGTGAGCGAAACATGTGGTCATATTATCAACGCTTAAATGATATTTTGAGAGTGATTTGCAATTCAATTATTATATGCCCCTCCAGCGTAAACGATACTCTTAAATATTCAGACAGCGTTGAAAATCTCCTGTGCTCACGTGCATATTTAATGTCTTATATTAATTTAAATTTCGGTTTAATAAACTATATTCTGCCAGAGTGATTTTTATACAAAACATCTTTAACATAACACGCTTGGTTGTTCAAATACAATTTTTATAATTATAAATCTCGTTAATATGTTAACATGAAAAACTCATGTAATTTTCCGGTTAAAAATATGGTGGACTAAAAATAAATTACATTTTTTCCCCTTCCAAAAATGGTATATCGCTTCACTCGACACCTTTTTTGCCCGAGCGCTCATTCCGCGTCAGCGCATGGACTAATTAGTTGACATCCGATACCAACACGTTTCTAGCTCCCATAGGAAACTCGCTATGCAGCTAAGCCAGGTGTGAAATTGTCAATCCTTAGATAAACAGAGGCGAAAAAACATTTGTACATATTTATTAATGTGATAGCCCTCAAGTTCTTCTCGGTCAATAAAAATATCATTATGTTAATGTAATTAGCCTGTAAAGATAAAAATATTTTTTCCACCTATGATATCTTAAGTAGTAACATTGGGTTAGTTACTAATGAAACGGTAATATTACAATCAAGTAATAATATTTTTTTTTGGAAAATTTGAATTTGACATAGGTAGGTAATAAAATACCTTTTACATTACATTTGTTTTGGTTCTACATAGTAAAATATAGTAAGTTACAACAAACTGGTTAACAAAACTCGTTGTTACAGTGTCGCCGACGAACTTCGCCCTTTTGTCGGCTTAGTTTGAAACAAACCACTGAATGTACTAATTAGAGTCCGCGCTTATTTGCCGAGTGCTATAGAAAGTTTGCAGTCGGTCTGAATGACCTGCGCTCGCAGGATGGGGTTAAATTATTTCACTTTGATTTTTACAATGATTTTCCTTTTAATCTGAAAGATATTAAGTAATATAATAATATAATAGTCATATTATTATGACTCCGTGGTCTAGTGGCTTAGAGCTTGGCTCTCGACTTGGTGATAGTGGGTTCGTTCGTGGACAGGGGTAAAAATGTAGTGTTCAAGTTTGTTTAGGATAATAAAGGCTGACCACCTTATTTTCTGAGTAGACAGATTATGTGTCGGTTAGGCATGTAAAAAGGCGGCTCTGCACCAGTATAATACCTACTTCTTTTTACTCATAGAAAACGGAAGTATTTTCCTAATTATGAAATTGATTCTAGTTGAAAGTAAATTTCAAGCAAAATAAAAGACAGAAGCTGTTATTGCTGCCATAATTATTATAACTTTCACAAATCACCAGCTAAATATTTCACTCGAGACATATTTTTACGAAGCGAGGCAAATCCAGAAAAATAAAAACCTTTTACGTTCGCAATTCTTACAGTTTTATGTTCCTTAATAACGACGAATCCTATTCTTTATCAAATTACTTCACCCACCATTAATTCCGCGACTTCAGTTCTCAGTATATCTATTTTCAGTAATAAAAAATCGCACCATAAAGTCATAACTTTCTCAAGATAATATGAGCAATTCGTCCGTTTCATTACGCCTCTCGTATATTAAATCTGGCATCGACTTTACGACGCTCGCCCTTTTATTGAAGGTAATGAGATATGGAACCCTTTTGTGATAAAGGCAATACTTCAATATTACGGCTCTGAATTCATACTGGACCTAGTATTGGATGATTTAGTGGTCGTTTAACCTGGAAAATCGAAGATGCGTTGTTTGGAATTTATATTATTCTTCTTGAAAACTCGGGAGCACTTAAATTAGTAGAAGTCATTGATTGTAAACATAAAATTTTTATGTCGAGTAATAAGGAGATTATAAGAATTTTCGTTTGAAATATCTTGAAACTACGTACAAATAGCAAATATTCCGAACATAAACGTTTATTGTAAACTTTAATATCTTCAAGGTGTGTTATTAACATAAAAACATGACAAAATATCAGTAAATTACGATACGATGCCTTGCCTTAAAATCACCAATCGTTTAAAAAAGGACACCTGAGATTATCCATATTAACATAATTTCGATCGATTCATTTTACCCCAAAAATAATACCCGTCTTTTAAACATTGATGACACATCTTAGGGTTAACGCTTAAACGTATAATAAGCGTTATCATTATATTTTTCAATCTGAATTTGCGCTATTAAGACGCGTTCGACGTCGGTACCCCAATTATACGTCGTTATGATCTCATTTCAAGAGTCTCATTATAATGTTGTTACGGTACAAAATAGAATATAATCATTTATATTAGCATTTAATTTTCCAAGCCAACGGTCGACGTCGATGTGTTTGTTCCCACAAAACTTTAAATTACAATGTGTATCGAGTGATGTTTAGACATAATTAATTTTGAATTACACGTTCTCATTTCATAACTAATCAAAATTAAATTACCTTAAGTTTTATATTGTGAATCATGTTTCTTAAAACGTTTCAAGAAACCACATCCTAATATTAGGAACAGATTTTGCAAAATTTACCTCAATGTCTGCTAATAAGACTAAATTAATACCTACTTATGATATTAAAATTTAAGGGACCGACAATATTGCCTTGAGGTACTCCAGAAATCTAAATCCTTTCAGACTTGGTGCTAAAATATTTTTTCACTACACCGTTTCTAGTGTATTCGGTGATTTGTGTACATACCTACATGATTCTAACATCCTCACTTCAACTGAATCAAGTAGCCACTTAGATGAAAGATGCAAAAACTAGCACTTAATGTGTGCCTCCAGGCTTTTTTGGTTTCCGATTAATAATTTGCAATCCAAATTACACGATTTGGAATCATTAAACCTTGGTTCTTAGTATGAATAATAGAGAATGGTGGTACCGCTATCTTAATATATTGGAGTGCTTCTAAGAAGCAAATATCTAGAGTTCTTCAACATAATATTTTATTGAGTCAGAAGCTTTCTAGAACATAACCAATAACTGATATAATAAGTATGAAATTTCGTTTATACTTTAGTCGATACATTTGCTCCGTTCCATACCCAGGGATGAGGGAACCTATAGTACTGCAAATGCCGCAAATCAGGCAGAGAACCTCAGGCCACGCGTGAACACATGGGTAGATTGCATATTTAAACCGTTTGAGCTAAAACACTAGGCACATGGAATCCGGGTGCGCATAAACTATTCGGAGAAATTTCCAAACAACTGTTAGACGCCACCTGAGACCCCGGCACTTATCTGGCTCAAACAGTGAGTATCACCATTCTACGTGGAAACAATAGCTCTTATTGTATCTATTTTTATGTAGATCTTACTTAATTTATGGGGAAATAAAAAAAGGAAATTGGCTTTATGAAAAACTATTGATTTGTCCAAGGTTATAGTTTTTTTTAATTTATACTTAACAATTTTAATCACTAAGAGAAAAAAATCCTCATCTCTTGTGTAATTATAATTATTACTTTCGTTACAAATTTTCACTCAGTATTATGTTTTATCAATTTGACTCAGACAATGCTCGTATGGTATTTCAGTATAAGATGAAGAGGTGTATAATTTGATCAGATTAGATCCAATAATTTCATCCTTTATCCACTGAAGCATACCAATCAATGAGGCCTGACACATAAGTTAGTCGAAACAATGGACTATTGTTATTGATTAGCTGTTTTATTGTTTAAATCTGACAGCTTCTGTAAGAAAAAGTGCTTTGATGAAAGAGAAAAATTGCTTCATTTGTTTTCAAGACGAATTTGTTTGTTGCGTAAGGTCTCTTGATCCCTACCATTTTGTATTTTTTTTATTTTCATAGTAAAATATTTGTCACTTTTTTAGACCTTGTAAGTAAAATCCACCTAAAGCCTGATAATTTTCGATTTTATTATGACATGGATTTTGTTTTAAATGAGGTTCAGGTATATGCATACATCCAAAATCCATTTCATAATAAAATCTAAAATTTTTGTTTTTTACTACTACTGAAAAGGTGCAGTTTTTCAGATACGAGGTTGAGCAGGTAAAGCGACGAATTATGATATTTAATGCAAAACTTAGAGTATGGTTGTTAAAGTTTATATAGAGAATTTAACTGAACTTTTTTAATGAATTTTAGAATTACTGACCTATTAAAAATCAAATTTGTTCTTCATTGAAGGTTGAAGTGGACGCTAACGATGTTTTACACGGTAAATAATATAATCGCTTATTACAGCTAATCAAGAGCACGTCCATGACGATAGACCATAAACGATTATAATCCAAAAAATTTAAAACTTCTGATGATATAATGGGATACATAATTTTAGGTTGGTGCAAATGCTCGATCGCTTACATGTATAAAATAAACATAGATAAAAGTATTCAGTAAGATAACTTTGTTTGCTGATGTACCTACATACAATTTTTACTTCATACGTGCAGAAGAGAATCCCGTAGAAACCATACATTTTTTTACAATAAGAATTTATGCTGATAGTGTATTTATTTGTGTCAAAAAGTAATGTAGTTTCGGAGCCTATTCAATGCCAACTAAAATTTGTATGTAGCAAAATTATGATTTCGAGAAAATTGAGTTAAAGAAAAAAAAATTGAGAGAGAAAACTGCCACTTAATTTAAAGTTTAAACTCAATTTTTCCTTCCTTCCTTTATCGATTCATGTCTTCAATTGTAGTAATGCTTAGTATTTATAAAATCGAAATAAACTTAGCTTGTTAATTATAATAAATACATAAAAACTCATATGCACAAAATAAAACGTTAACAGGCGTGTCTCTGATGATGCTTGACATACCGTGTGTTCTACCTGCGCCCGCGGGGTACCCCATGAATAAATAATATGAAATCACAATTTGGGTACGTCATTAAGCAATTATACTGTTGTTACCATTATGTTTTTGAAATGCTTTTAATTTTTTATTAGGCCAAATTGCCGACGTCGCTGAGGTGTTTTTACAAGCTGCGCTATTAAATATCAATCAATAACGTGAACGCTGATACGACGTTTAGCTTTTTTTGAGTTTGTTTACATCGGGTATATTAAAAACCTGAGGCGAATTCTTGGCAATGGAGAAAATTATATTTTTAATAATACACAGTTTGTGATATTTTAGAATAATTGGATTCTAGTTACGTTTCCTCGAACTATTTCAATTATAGAGTACAGAGAATGTGCGAACATTGATATTTTAATTGAACATGCAATTTTATGTCCATACTAATATTGTAAAAAGGAAAAATTTATTTATTACATTGAATAATATATAGTAAAACACTAACTACTTGCACTTTTTTCCACTTTATTTGATTTTTCACCTTAATAATTACTTAAAATACACGACCGGTTTCGACATAGTCATCATCAGGTGTCTAGTACTATGTCGAAACCGGTCGTGTATTTTAAGTAATTATTAAGGTGAAAAATCAAATAAAGTGGAAAAAAGTGCAAGTAGTTAGTGTTTTACTATAATTATATAACATGAATTTCCACCAAGAACCAACAGTACATTCAATAACATGTACAGTACATTGAATAAGCTCCGAAACTACTGGAGAGACATAGATCACGGGTACCACATTTTATCACGGCAAAATGTACGGTATATCCTTACGCATACGAAGTCACGTGTAGCATCTTTAAACAATAATAATAGCTCCCCTCACCGATTTCGGTGTTGGTTTAATTGAAACCAGGCCAGCTACGCTACGGAGTTATTTTATACTGCCCAAGTGTGTGCGCAATACACAAAGACACTCTCTCATCCTTTTACTCTCATAACCCAGTGGGACGGTAAACCGACACGACTGGCGAGAGAACAGGCGCAGGACCGACTTTTACATGCCCATCCGACACAATATGGATCATCTTTCTTGACAATCAGGTGATCAGCCTGCATTGTCCTAACCAAACTTGAAAACAACATTTTTGTTGTTCCAACGCGGGAATCGAACCCACGACCTCCGGGTCGAGAGCGAAGCTTTGAACGACTAGACCACAGAGGCGATCATTTTAAACAATATTCAAAAATATACAAGTTTCACGTTATTTTGCTGACCCCATGCGATGAGGTATATCAGCCGGTAATTGACGTATTGATCAATGACTAGGGTAAATGCCCCTGTAAATGCCCCGTAACGGGAGCCCTAAACCTCAGACAAATCTGCACTAGCGTGGTTCAGCTCATCACTCTTAATAATGACGGATCACAATGTTGATTGATAAGCCATCCCTTCCATGTAGACTTGGGAAGATATAGAAATGGTCGCCTTTGTTGATTTTCCTAACGAAGCTTGTTAAGTTATATTAGAAAATATAATTTTTGATTCTGATTATGTATTTGTAATCGCTTGTAAAATAAAAATGTATATTATATAGTGAGCTAGATCTGCCAACAAACTGCAATATAGTTTGGCAGCCATTAGTTATATAAACATTAGTTGTTTTTGTTTCTGAATAAATACTTTTTCATTTCATTTCATTTTTTCAACAGGCTTCCTAGAGTCGATGTATGTCTGCGGATGTTTTAGTATGAGGAACGATATACATAATGCTATTTTACAAAAAAATCTGCTCAAAGATACTCGTAAGCATCATTTTAACTCGACAATTTAATGATAGATAAATAATAATAGCTCCTAACACCGATTTCAATGTCGGTGGCCGATATCGTTGAAACCAGACCAGCTACGCAGGAGTTATTTTATAATGCCCAAGTGTGTGCGCAATACACAAAGACACTCTCTCTTCCTTTTACTCTTATAACCCAGTGGGAAGGTAAACCGACACGACTGGCGAGAGAACAGGCGCAGGACCGACATTTTACATTCCCAGCCGACGCATGGATCATCTTTCTTGACAGACAATTAGGTGATCGGCCTGCATTGTCCTAACCAAACTTGAAAAACAACATTTTTGTTGTGCGAACGCGGGAATCGAACCCACGACCTTTGAGTCGAGAGCCAAGCTCTATACCACTAGGCCACGGAGGCGTTAATGTAATGTTAATACAGCTCTGATACTTACATCAGGTACAATATTAAAATGATTATGTTGATTTATTTATTGATCGTGGATTATGAATATTATGAATATTTTATCATGTTATCTTATATGATTGTAAAAACTATATAAAATATTATCAATAAGTATTGGGTTTCCGTTTTCTAAAACCAATTATAGGCTCTATATCTAATAAATATACTAAGTAATAGGCTCTATCAAATTCTAAAATTTAACCTTTAACATCTAATAGTAAAATACCGCGATAATAATACACAACAAATATTTTATTAAAAAAAATGAATAACCACAGCAATAATTAAAAAAACATAATTATTGTTCGATAAAATTTTTTTAACGGCTTGTTAAAATACCTGTCTTCTCGTTCATTGATAGGAATTATGAGAGGAACAACATGATATTTAACTAAGGATTAACTTTTACATTGCATGGTGAAACACGCCCTTAATGTTCTTTTCTTCCGCATTATTCCTAACTCTATGGGTGGTATCTTCTCATTACTTAAAAGGACTCAACTTGATCCCTCCACTGGACTATAAGCTGCAAGTTTTTGCTCAGATCGAGATTACCCAATGATTGATTAAGATAAATATTTTCGACTAAGTGGCTAAACAAACTTTAAAGAATTGCGACATAGGCATTTTAAAGTTATTTTGATTACCTAATCAAAATAACAAAGTAAGCTAATTATAGTAACAACAGTTAAATTTCATATAAATAAATAACTTACTGGCAACTTGAAATATTTGCAAACTTTAAAATGTCCCCTAAAACTGAAAAAGGTCCCCTCGAGGCAGTGTCATATTTTTTATAACAATAGTTTTCTTTTTAGTTATTTCGTAGTTTTTAATTATAAGTTTAGTTTATCTAAATTCAATCAGTATAAAATGTATTTTTTACACTTTTATGTTGGTACTTACAAAAAACAACAAACAGCACTTTCATTAGTTGATGGCACTATTTACATGACGCGAAAC
Organism: Celastrina argiolus; assembly: GCA_905187575.2. Taxonomy (NCBI): domain Eukaryota; kingdom Metazoa; phylum Arthropoda; class Insecta; order Lepidoptera; family Lycaenidae; genus Celastrina; species Celastrina argiolus. The sequence continues at coordinate 14,166,062 of LR994589.1, forward strand.
GTTAAATTTGATGGATTTACGGCGCAGTTAACCATCAACATGAACCAAATCGAGATTCTCGGTTCAGATATTAGCGCCCGCTTACACGACCCTGTCTGCAGAATTAGACAGCCCATGGCCCTAATTATCAGGCCTTGAACTTAGTTTTTACTATCGGTCTGTCCCGCTCATGCAAATGAGATTGGTATATACTAATATTCGGCGAGTGGGATATACTAATATTCGGCAAGTGGGATATACTAATATTCGGCAAGTGGGATATACTAATATTTGGAACTAAGTTCAGAGTTAAGAGGCCATCGCAATCATCATTGACGAAGTTCGAAAACAAAATATATGGGATTTGACATAAGCTTCGCTAAGTAACACACGAATTCGCTTGTCATATAGCGAACTTTATGTCAAACCTCTTTTTTTAAACTTCGTAACTGATAATAGCGATGGCATCATGAATGAGGGCCCTGGACTCTAAAATCTAATTGTAATGGCAATCCAAATTCAGTCTTAGCAAATCAAGTCTGTCAAGTCATGTATTACATGTACTCCCCGTAAACAATACCGATAATATTGTAATGAAATAGTTTCATTTATCCGATATTCAATTTAAAAACAACGTGGCGCTAGTGTCGTGACGAGCTTTCAAATTCAAATGCAATGTCAATGTTTAAAATTAAAAATGTAGAACTTTAACTATTATTGTTACCTTAAAAACATAATAATATTATGCTGTCTGATACAGCATAGTATTATAATAGCAATAGAGCAAAAAGTCTAAAACTTTTGGCTAACCTACTCCAACGCCGCTTCTCGCGCAGGAACGTGTAGATGGACCATTACATACAAGATATTAAGATGACGTTAGCCAACACTCCATCAATCACTGGAATATTTCATTCGCCGTAAACTATACGTAAAATGATTTAACGGCTTCATTTCATAATACCACGCTAATATAATTGAAATCTACGTGACGAACAGGACAGACCTTTTTGTTCGTTTAATTTAAGTAGGATTGAATTGTCCTTAATTTTTGAGGTTCCGTACTGAAATGGTAAAAAATACTATATTACTAAGACTCCGCTGTCCGTCTGTCACGAAACTGTATCTCATGAACCGTGATAGTAGAAATATTCAAGGATGATGTACTTCAGTTGCCGCTAAAACAACAAATACTAAATCTATACAATATAATAATATTTTATATAATAGTCTCGCTAAAACTCGAGAACAGCTGCACCGATTTAGCTATTTTTGGTCTTGAAATATTCGTGGAAGTCCAGGGAATGCTTAAGCGGTTCGTAAGCTCAACGAAGTGGCCACGGGTCAGCTACTGTGATTGTTCGCGTTTTGTGAATCTTAAAAACCTTTCATGTGTGATGAGTCTTACTTTCTTATTATAGTTATCCAAGTAAATTAATTTATATCTTTTTAGTTTTTAGTATAAGTCAACTAGATAGCTATACTTTAAAACTGCATAAACATCCGCTAAGCTAAAATCTATATTAAAATATTGTATTATGATAAATATATATTAACTATACTATAATATTACAAGGCAACATTTATTGACTATTGTATATTTATACAGAGAATTGAAATTTCGCACAAACTTTTTCATATAACATAGGCACCCACTAACCCCTAAGGGAGTAAAATCCATTTACAGAGTAAAATCAATTTTACACGCGGAACTCGCCTTGAAATGCTACTTTCTATTAAAAACTGCTTATGTGTACCCTCGCAAGCAAAACCTGATTCCATTAACTATTTAATATCATACTATATGGCTTTATGAGTTAATGTAGGTATGTCATTACTTTTCTGTTGACAAAAGATCATAAGATGTGGTCCACCAAACAATATGCTATTACGCTTAGCCTATTTATTTGTAAAGATGATTTGAATTTTGTCTATAGTATTGACCTGACTCCTACGCTGTATTGTTGCTGTAATGCATTTCCTATTGTACATTAGTTAATAGAGGTTTGGTAGATGGAAGATAAGTTTAATCTATATGGTAGCTGATTATAGTGAAGTACTCGTGACTCATAACATTATGTTGGCTACTTATTTTCATCTTCGTCATATTTTTTATAGGAATGTGTTATGACACATTCATAATAATATTATGAAGTAAAAAATAAAGTGCTACAAACTTTGACTTAAACATAAGGATAGGCTATTGTATACATTTACCTTAAAAAGGAGAAAGCCCATTTCAGGCCCAGAGCGGACAGCCGTCTTAAGAAGACGTAATTTCTCCAGAAATGTATAATAAAGAGACATGATTTTTGATAACATTCAAATAACCGCCACTATAATCAGTAATGTTCCATTAAAAAAAGGAATTTTATTGGATTATTTGGAACCTAAATATAACGTTGAGGTGAAATGTTACCCGATGATAAAACTCTAATCAATCAATCCGAATATCGATTTATAAACAAATATAATAAACTCATGTAAAATACAAATAACGGGTCACTGTTGGTAATTCTGTAAAGAATTAATCAAAAGAAAACATTTATCTTAAAACCAATGTTTACGTTTGTTACTATAAATGATAAAGATTAATAAAAAGTCATATTATATCGACTATTTTTTACGTAATCGATTTATCGATTTCATTTTTTTGCGACAAGCGGCAACACTGATGACTGAAATGTCATTTTTCAAACGAATGATTTCGACCGTTCGTTTGTTGTTCAAAGATGCGTTTTGTTTTGGTTTCGATTTTTTTCACCGCAATCTGGCTTTCTCGCCTGAACTTGTTTCGGCTTTTCACGTACGACTTTGGCATTGTTTTACTAGTTTTGTTCTCTCCTTCTACGATTACTTGGCCCTGGATTAAAGTATTACGCTATTTGATTGTGCATACCAAAATGTCTGAAGAATAAATTGTATATTATGTTGTGGTAATAATGTTACCGAGAACCGTATTTTAGAGCCCGAAGAATTAAGTGTCATACAGCAGTGGGTTGCACGGCAGCAGGTAATCATAATATTATAATAAAATGTTTCTATTATTTCTTTAATTATGGTTTAATCGTTAAATCTTTTACGGTGGAAAATATTTATCATTAATGTTAATATGTTTTAGGTGTCAGGCGATAATCTTGTTTGCCACAATTGCTGGGTAGCAATAACTGAAAGTCTTGCACTACAACAAGGGCTATCTTATTATATCTTACTATTATAAATTATTGAAAAGTCGGAAAAGGCCTTGAAAATAAAATAGACAAAAAGTAAAAAAAAAAATATTTCTACAATAATGGCGGCATTTTAAGTTATTTTCTCAGATATCTAATACTATTAACATTTTAGAACACTCATTTTTAATGCGATTTTTTGATGTCCACATTGGGCCTGAGACACTATGGAGAGTGGGCTTTCTCCTTTCTTCAGTAAACGTATTTCAAATCGATTGAACTACGATGTATTACTATTAAGACTTGTAGTAACTTCAGTTAGCTACGATACTATAAATAAATATAACAGTTAAACTTTACCTATACCAATATATTATCTCAATCTTCTTCTTCTTCTTATATATATAAAAATCAATCGCTGTTCGTTAGTCTCGCTAAAACTTGAGAACGGGTGAATTGTCAAATGTAGAACTAAGGTTTCCCAATAGAGCACTCAAAGCAAGGATACTCCCTGTCCATAAGTCTACAAAGTATGTTTAAAATGTAAATGTAAAGAACTTTTTATCTACCATACAAGATACGTGGAATTTCACAATACGCAAAGAAATTGTAGTAAATGTAAATCTGGGGGCACGGCAGTGCCCCGCCAAGTTGAGCACGGCCGCACCATACTTTTCTCGAAACAGTTCAGGGCATTGTCTACCCTCTAACTTCGTTCTTGATAAAACTAGAAGCCTATTTAGTAAGTAAGCAGACATTGTAAAAAAACGATCTATTTCAAATTTCATTAAATTTAAATCAGAAGTTGCAGAATTATATCTTGACAAAGTTTCTTAATTTTGTCACTGACTCAATCACTCCTCACTGACCGATCATTATTAGGCACTTTACGCAGATATCGAAGCTTCAAATTTGGAATACAAGTAATGTTTAGTGTAAAAATGAAGGGAAACTTAAACATTATGGAATTTCTGTCCACTTATACGCCAATCGCACAAATAACTTTGTAATCACATATAAATGAATAGGGTTAGAAAGTTATATTGTCAAGTCAATATACTAGGAAAATTTACTATCAATAACACAAAAGACTCCTTAAAAATAACATATATAAATTAAAACTATTTTAGGTAAATTATTATTATCTAAACTATAAAATAAACAAGTAATAAAAAAGGCTATATGTAAAAAACTATACCTTAATCAGCGGCCGCTGGTAATGTACCCAAAAGAAGAAGAAAGAAAGAAGGCAGTATTACCAGATATTAAAAATAATAATTAATTAATTAATTTTATTTATAAATTAATTTTTTGGTATATTATTATTTATTTTTTATTTATTATTACTTAGTCAATATACTTATTTATTTAAAACATGAAAGATTTTTAATAATATTGATGTAATCACTATAAGATGTTGTTGGACCGACCGACTTACCCCAGCTTGGCATCACATGAATCTCACAACTTTTTACGTAGCGAGACTTGGCACTTTTTACAAGTCATGTTTTACATGGGATTTTATTTTATCTTTAGACCACACGTACAACAAGGAATGAACCGTAAGAGCATATCGCTCATTAAAGCCCTATCAACGTGGGAGGGCAAGACAATAGACCTTAATTCATTCATAAGTCGATCGAAGCTTCGCGATAGTATAGGGACTTTTGGTTATGGAAATTAATTTGTTGATGTGAAACATCTCATATCAACAAAATTAAAAACAGTTAAGTAAGTTAAATAAACCCTGTAATTGTTAAGTGAGTGAACTGATGATGAGTATATAGCTAAATAACGCCTAGTTGTCGTTTCAAGTTGTTCTTTCCATCAAACAATGTCGTTCCCAAGTTTGATTAAGACAATGCAGGCCGATCACCTGATTGTCTGATAAGAAAGATGATCCATGCGTCGGATGGGCATGTAAAAAGTCGGCCCTGCGCCTGTTCCCGCGCCAGTCGTGTCGGTCGCCACTGGGTTATATAAAAGGGTTCCTTGGTGCCCTTGGTGGCCGAAATAATATTCCAAACTTCTCAATATCACTTTTTATTAACTCACTTTTACACTCAGTTAGAAACTATTATTATATTAATAAATTAACAATAGTAACTTGTATCAGCACAACTAGACTATTTGGCTATCCAAAAACGAATGAATCCGTCTCTATCTCGCCATACATTTTTATATCCTTTCTAAGAAAACATAATTTGTCTGACTTCCGGTCTAAAAATATTATTCCTCAACATTGTGGACTTCCGGGTCTAAAATGACAAATATTCATTTTATGCACTTCCTGTCTATGCTTAAATATTCAAATTAAAGACATCTGGTATCACCGGATGTCTGTGTCCAAATAATGTTGAGAAATAGTATTTATTAGTAATAATTATACAATGGCTTACAACTCGGCCATCCGTTCTGAAACGAGTCCTCTCGTTTGTGGATGTTAAAAAATATAAGGTACATTCATTAACCTAATCACTCAAAAAAAAAATTACGGGCTAAAATGACACAACTAAAATATAATAATAACAATCTTATCAATATGTAATACAGATAATTGCAATATGATTTCATAATTATAATTATAAGTACCTAATCATAATATTGTAAACATTCAAAAACATAAAAACATTTAGCTATAATAATTTACAAATAAAATATAACAATAATAATCTTATCAATAGATAATTAATAGATGTAATTGCAATATAATTCTATAATTATAATTATAAGTAATCACAATATTGTAAACATTCTAAAACATAAACAAAACATTTAATTCATAAACTGTATAAATTATGTGTTAATGTAAATTGTATAACAGCCCGTGACCTGGCTGAGCCCGTAACCTGGCATTCTACAATTATCATACTTCAAAAATAGCCCGTGACCTGGCTGAGCCCGTAACCTGGCACTATACATTTATACTTCAGAAATAGCCCGTGACCTGGCTGAGCCCGTAACCTGGCATTATCCATTTATACTTCAGAAATAGCCCGTGACCTGGCTTAGCCCGTGACCTGGCATAATTCATATTCTGATGTACACACCCCAGTGCTATTCCCAGCTTTAATTGTATTTCAACTACAATGCATCCAAGCTGAGAACAACCTGTTACCGAGTCTGTACATCAGCTAAATCATAAATACTGATACTTGATTTCTAAAAATACTTTATTATAAAATCAATGCAAACATTTTAAACTCAAAATAATAAATCAATTGAAGCAATATAATAATTGTAGAGCAATAATAAATCATTTCATTCAGTTTCGTTGTCTTCTGAACTATCAGATTCTGAAGATGACTGCCTTTGAAAGTCTAACCATGGAAATTTTTTGTCGACGGCTACGACAGCTTCGTAGCATTTTTCCTTCCTCGTGATCGGTGTATCCTCAATTACAAACCGATCATTTGGAAGTACCTTTTTAATTCTGTAGGGACCCTGGCATTAAGGTTCAAGTTTTTTAGACTGACCATCTATCCCCTTTGTATTGGACTTAATTACTCTTACTAGATCACCCTCAGTAAAGTTTGTTTTTCTTAATTTACGCTTATTTAATCTTTCTCTATCTTTATCTGGTTGTTGTATAATACGATCATTCGCCTCAGCTCGAATGTTAGCTAAATCATCCTCATTCGAATTTAATTGTTCAAGATTTACTACATCATTTAATAAGCCTTGACAAGGATTTGTCACTGTACGCCCAAACAGCAGTTCCGTTGGGGTCTTTTCCGTAACACTCAAATTCAAATTCGAAATATTTTATTTCCAAGTTAAACTTAATAAGCTATTTTCGGAAAGTCAACAAAAATGCTACCACCGGTTCAACCCTAGCCCGCCAAGAAGAACCGGCGTAAGAAACTCGGACGGGGCCATCTTTTAGCAAAAAGATGGAAAATTGTTATTTTTTAAAAAAAGTGTATACATAATATGTTTACCATGTAAAAACTTAATATATATATTATAACAAAAGTCAGAGTACATAAAGAACATTGAGGTAGCCTTGCATGTGGCCATCTTATCCCCAAGATGTGCAATCGTCATTAAAATCATTGACCTTATAATAAGCTTTAGCACTAAGACGTTCTTTAACTACATTTTTAAATTTAATGATAGGTAGGCTTCGTTATTTGGGATTATATTGTAAAGGCGTATGCATTGACCTTTAAATGATTTACTAACTTTACTCAATCTGATCATTGTCGCTTTTCATTTTGAAATTACTTAAATTCTTTTTAACGTACAACACATTGTCTAAAATGTATTGAAAAGCAACGGTAAGAATACCAATTTGTTTAAACTTTTCTCTTAGAGATTCAAAAGAGGACATGACAGTAAGCGTATTTAAACCTAATTGAATTTGTGGTATATGTTCATCCCAAACACCGTTTGAATTATTACTATGATTCATTGCCCCGAGCGCGGCCAAAATTGAACGATATAATCGGAAAATCTTTCTACAAGACATGACTGTAAAGTTTTAAAAGCCTGAGATTCTTCAGCCTTCCATGTCCTGCCTGGACATTCTTTTTCGAACCTTGAAGGTTGGTCAAGGAACGTGCAATTATTGCGAAGTCTTTCACTAATCTTCGGAAAAAACTAGCCAGTCCTAAAAACCTTCTTACTTCATGAACGCTGCCTAGAGCGGGAAATTTAGAAATCGCATTCGTTTTAATGGACCCTGGTCTTACGCCATCTGCACTAACTTCATAGCCAAGATAATCTATTTTCTCAAAGCAAAAATTACATATTTTGTTTAGTTTTAGGGTGAGGCCACTATCTCTCAAGAGCCGTAAAACCTCCTCCAATCGGATCATGGATTTTTCAAATGATTTTACCGGTATAAGGATATCTATATACAGGAGCGCATAAGACCGTACTGGAGAGTTTTGCACGATTTTGTTCATAGTACGTTGGAATACCGACGGTGCATTGACAAAACAGAATGGCATCCTACAATACTCATATTGGTCGTCTGGTGTGACATAAGCTGTTTTATCTCGCGAAGACTCGGCTATAGGCTCTTGGTAATAACCAGACGCTAAATCAAGCATAATAAATAAAGAACTACCTACAAGCATGTCAAGTTGGTCTTTAATTCGAGGCATACGATAGTGCTCACGAATAGTCTTATGGTTAAGCGCGCGGTAATCCACGCATAGTCTTTTTTTTTTTCTGACTTCTTATTCACCAAAACGATTGGGCTCGCATATGGCGAGTTACTCTCCTTAATAATACCACTATCCAACATCTCATTAACCATTTCCCTAACTAACTGCCACTCACTGTCTGACAATCTGTATGGTCTATATACAACCGGATTGGAATCGGTTAACTGAATTATCATGTCAGTTTCCCTAGAAAAACCTAAGTCACTGAGACCCTTAGAAAAGCACGTTGGATACCTATCGAATATATTTTTCAATATTTCTCTTTGCTGCTGTGATAAATTTTCACCACATTATAGTATCGATTCATCTGAAGGACTATGAACGTCAATCTTTCGAATGTCTAAAGAAGTACTTTTTTTTTCTACTGTGTAACTACGCGTTATCAGTGTATCTATGTCAAATTTAATCCCTTCACTGCTAACGTTTTGGATGAACACGAAGCCTATACCGTCTGTTAAAAGATATTCACCAGGCAACAAATAGTATTCTTTACCTTCACGTCCCCTCAGGCTACTTTGTACGTAAACTCGACCGGTATTAACTGGATTGCATTTAACTGCAAGAGCCTTAATTTCACCAGAATTAATAACATTACTGACAGAACAAACTAGAGGAATTTTAATTGTATTATTAGGTTTAATTCTTTGGAATATAACATCAGAACCTGTCTTGATAATTTTAATACTAGTCCTTTCAGTGTCCAATCAACAAAGGTGTATTTAATAGATAGTCATCAACAATAAGTATTTCTACATCCTTTTCCTCAATGCCTTGAATTTTTAATGTACACAATAGGACAGACCGGGACCCCACCGAAACCCTTTAAAATTGGCCACAATTTTCAATCACAGTTTCAATTTATGAGCGCTACTAAGACGGATCAAGGTACCTTCACTTCCTAAATCGACATAACCATCCAATATAGCATTATTAATTTTTATAGGAATTTTGTATTTTGAGCTAGTATCGCCAAAACCTTCAGCTTTTAATATATTTTTACTAGTACTACTACCCTCATTAGTACCTTGATTTGTCTTGGAGCAGCCGAATGACCTATTAGTCTATAATTATTACATCGCAACCTAGGCTTAGTACAACGGTAAAAGTATGGCCCTTCTCGTTGCAATTGTAACACGTTAGATTTTCAAACTTACTATCTTTACGTAATTAATTGGAATTAAATTAGATATTATTTTATTACGCATATCCTTATTACATATTTGTAGATTCATCTGACGCCTTGTCCTGACTTATTTTGACAGATTTTAGAAAATTAAGTACTTGTTCCGGTTCCTTAAATTCTGCTGCTTGTGCTCCTAGCCTAACACCTCGATCATCTATTCCAAACAATAAGCAATCAACAGCTCTTTTACCATTAATTTCGCATCTGTTAAGTTCATTTTTGCATAGTAATAAAGTTCGAGAGACTCTCCAAACCGGTAACATTTCCGTCAACAACTCTGCGTAATTTTGACGTGATGGGAAAGATTCCCTTAGCTTAATTTTCCACTCAGTCCAGGAGTAAAGTAAAGTTGGAAGACCCTGGTACCAGGACTTGGCAACTCCGGCTAACTTTGGCAGGGCGTAATGAATGATGTGCTTATCATCCCAATTGTATATTTGAGCACATTCTTCCACTTTATGTAACCAAGAATCTATTGATTGCTCTTTACATAGCGGGTAAAACTCGGGTATTACATTATTGAGAACTGGGAATCTCTCGTGTTCATTACTGCTCTTATTATTAAAATTATTCATTGCGTTTATGAATTTATCGAAAAAATCAACCTGAGACTCTGCATACCTCGGGTCAACAGCTGCTGTTGGAGAGTGTATTTCACTGGAAACTGACGAACTGCGACGTGAGCGGTGCCTCCTGGACCTCGACCATCGCTGTCTGGACTCCCTGTTGCTGCCGTCTCTTGTGTTCGTCTGCTCAACATGCCTTCTGCGTCGAGTACCCCTTGGCCCCTCGGACTTCCGAGAGCGGCTGCGAGGCATGCTGGGGGTCTTGTCATGACGCTTACGCTTTGGCATTTCGGTATTACCTCAAACGAAAAAGTAAAGCATTATAATATTTAATACATTTATGCTAATATATTTGAAAACGTAAAATAGAAACATAATACTAAACCAATATGTAATCAATTCTTAAAATATACCATCTTGTATTTTATCAACTTATTTTTCTAAATAAATGTGTAATGCGTCATTCTTCTATCAATAAAATTAAATTGTAACTGCTTAGAATGAGTTTTATTTCAATTAAACAATTCTAAAATTATACCATCTTGTATTTTATCAACTTATTTTTCTAAATAAATGTGTAATGCGTCATTCTTCTATCAATAAAATTAAATTGTAACTGCTTAGAATGAGTTTAATTTCAATTAAACAATTCTAAAATTATACCATCTTGTATTTTATCAACTTATTTTTCTAAATAAATGTGTAATGTGTGATACTTCTATCAATAAAATTAAATTGTAACTGCTTAGAATGAGTTTTATTTCAATTAAACAATTCTAAAATTATACCATCTTGTATTTTATCAACTTATTTTTCTAAATAAATGTGTAATGTGTCATACTTCTATCAATAAAATTAAATTGTAACTGCTTAGAATGCGTTTTATTTCAACTAAACAATTCTAAAAATATACCGTCTTGTATTTTATAAACTTATTTTTCTAAATAAATGTATAATGCGTCAATACATCTATTAATAAAATTAAATTGTAGCTGCTTAAAATAAGTTTTATTTCAATTGAATAAATTATTATGTAATATTGCACAATTATACTCCAACGTTATACGTTTTTATTTTATTCCTGTTGTTGAAATTATTCTCATCTGTTGCAATCTTGCAAATGAACTTGTCAATTGCTAACTTAATTTATGATTAATTTATCAAATAGAAATAACATGACAAAATGACAATTTATGACATCATTCAAGAAATTTAATGTGAATTTTGATACTTCAATGAATAGAAAAAAAAAGCTGCAGTTTAATTTGCATTTCACGTACCTTTTATCGTAGGCTTATCCCGCTTCTGAGATATAAAAGGGTTCCTTGGTGCCCTTGGTGGCCGAAATAATATTCCAAACTTCTCAATATCACTTTTTATTAACTCACTTTTACACTCAGTTAGAAACTATTATTATATTAATAAATTAACAATAGTAACTTGTATCAGCACAACTAGACTATTTGGCTATCCAAAAACGAATGAATCCGTCTCTATCTCGCCATACATTTTTATATCCTTTCTAAGAAAACATAATTTGTCTGACTTCCGGTCTAAAAATATTATTCCTCAACATTGTGGACTTCCGGGTCTAAAATGACAAATATTCATTTTATGCACTTCCTGTCTATGCTTAAATATTCAAATTAAAGACATCTGGTATCACCGGATGTCTGTGTCCAAATAATGTTGAGAAATAGTATTTATTAGTAATAATTATACAATGGCTTACAGTTATGAGAATAAAAGGAGGTCTTTGAGTATTGCGCACACATTTGGGCACTTTAAAAACAACTCCAGCTACGCTGATTTCAATTAAATCGGTTACCGATACCAAAATCGGTGAGGGTAGCTAAAAACATTCTCGATCACAACAGAAGGTCAGCTTTCAAACAAAAACTACCTACATAGATTGAAATCGGCTCATTCGTTTGGAAGCTTCGATGCCACAGATACACACACAATTTTGTTTTCTTCGGGGGCTTAAAATTAAAATGATGAAAGAAAGCGCTGTAAGCAGTAAGACATTTTTGTGTAATTTGTTGTCAGATTAAGTAATAGGGTTTTGACCCTTTTAGGCACGGAACCCTAATATAGCGATTTTCAAGCTGGCTGGCGTACCTAACTAATATTCATATTAAAATATTTAAAACTCGTCTGCAGTTATAGAATTCACGCATTCAGAATTTCCACGCGAGGAAGCTACGAGGGGAAGAGGCACCCTAAGACGACCTACAACTCTAGTGCACCGGCGACTCATTAGGGGCCCACTACGGAGACCCCTGGGGCTCTTCAGCCAGAAAGGGGTGCTCCACTCAAGAGTCATACGTGAACTAACGTACTTACTAATCCACAGAGCGCTCGAGTCGCATACACCAAATTTAGCGTACTGTCCGTATCTCAAACATCTGTACCAACCATTTCCCTTCTGTGGTGTGATAAAGGTGAATGTTTGTTAAAACAGCTGAATTCCGTATTGCGTCTAGAAGTAATTCTAGCAAGTTATGGACCCAGCTCGCCGTATAAATGCAATCCGAGTTAATCCGGAATTGTCTTAATTTGTTATCCACGGTACATTTATTTTAACATTTCCTCATTCTGATACTTTAAAGTGCATTTAAAAGTTATTGCCGACTGCAATGGTGTTTTTACTTTTAGGTTTTACCTAATTTATTTAGTGTTAAAATAGTGTTTATTAATGGTATATTTTAAGGTATAAAAAAATAAACAACGAACACTTCATTTCCAAAATCAAAATATTTTAAATAGATTATTTTAATAAAACTGCACGTAGACCTTTATACATCGCACAGATAATCCATAGATATAAACACAGATTAAACAGCATAACAGTATTTACAGCTTAGAAATATTAATCTACAAAATATAATGACATATTTTGATATATACAATTAATAGGTTAATACGTATTAGTAATATTATATTCGAAGCCTTTGAATTTTAAGAATGTACGCAAAAGCTGTATAGTAAGAATGACATAGGCTAATTACCTTTAGTTAAAAGTAGTCTATGTCATTCCTCGTGGTCTTCTCTACATCTGTGGCACATTTCATGAAAATCAATTCAGTATTTTTAGAGCTTATATAGTTCTGCAATCATGCAAGCAATCAGAACTATCCTAAAATATTAGTATACAAAATGGTATAATAATGGTAAAATATATGAGTTAAAGATAAAGTTTTGAAGAGACTGATTGATATGAGTTGATAGACATGACTTTATTATAATAAAAATAAAGTCATGTCTATCAACTCATATCAATCAGTCTCTTTAAAGTTTTTAAGCCCCGACGTAAACATAATATGAATGTCCGTTTCTTGAGTTCTGTCTGTGTTCCGAGGAATGTATACAAAAAGAAAGTTCTTTCGTTCTTCGCCAAAACAACGTTAGAATTATAATACACGTGTAAGACCAGTTATACATTTAGTATATGATTTACTTCCTTTACTAATTCTATAAATATATTGAAAAAGCTTGCGACGAAAAAATAAAATAAATGGTACTATTTTTTTTTGTTTTTGACATTAAAGATACAGCTCCGTCATCATCTCCTTACAACAGCTCCAAACTATTTACGAGCAGTTTAAGTTGGCGCGAGTCTGGTGACAATTTATGCGACTATGGTCCGCGATATATTAAGGCGGTAAATCTGCTTACGCTGCTGTCTTATACGACATTAACAGGTTTTTTAAACAAATTTTTGCGTTAAACAATATTTACTATATTTTGCTCAATTGATTAAGGCGAGCAGTAACCGCTACTAGCGCCAGTTTTTTGAAAATAAATTTTACAATGACACAAAGATCTTATTAAAAAAGTAATCGGTTCAAACTTTAAGTAAATAGTTAAACTAATTTATTATAGTAATGTATAATAGTTAAACTAATATTATATATTATATCTCGTAAGTAGTAACTAAAACGGCCGTTTTAGTTATTACTTACGAGAGTAAATACAGTATAGGATTTAGAGCTGTATTTAAATGCCAATAAATTAGTTTAACTACCTATTTACTTAAAGTTTGAACCGATTACTTTTTTTAAAAAGGTCTTTGTGTCATTGTAAAATTTATTTTCAAAAAACTGGCGCTAGTAGCGGTTACTCCTCGCCACCATAGGTATTAATTGCATAACACCAATTAGTAAGGTGGGCTTCCATCAAACGAGCTATTTATTATATCCACGCTCTAAGATTTTTTTAAGTATAAATAGACGCAATAATAATAATTACAAAGATTTATTCCACAAAACGCACATTACACTACACAGTGATAAGATTTTTTTTTTTTTTTTTTTTTTTATTCAATTTTTAATTAGGGACTTTTAGTGCTAATTTACTATGTCAGTCCCATTATATCCTTACAAACTAAATATACTTATACATTAACTTAATTCATACCATGTAGTACATACTTACTTATATTATATTACTTATATATTTATATATTATAATTGCAGGTTCTGATGAAGGCTCCGACAGTAAAGTTTGAAATAATCCTACATCTAATAAATTTAAATTGAAAGCCCTCATCAGAGCCTCTCTAAGCAACTTGGTCCGGGAACATTCCACCAGCAAGTGGTGGACATCACAGTGATAAGATAAACACAAAAAAATACAAGAGTAAAAGAGAAAAACCGAGACGTAAGAGATACATAAATTACATAATTAAACAACAACAATAATAATAATAATATCTATGGACACTTCACACCACGTCAATCTGGCCCTGTGCTAAGTATCCGAAGAACTTGTGTTACAGGTGCCAGGTAATGGCAATATATTTAATACTTTTATACTATACACATTAGACGTATTTAAGATTTTTGTTGTATTATACACAAATTTAATACACATCCATGACCCAGGAACATTGAAAAGTTTTTGTTACCTCGGCGGGATTCAAACCCGCGACCTCTCGTTCGAGCACAAACGCGCTCAACCACTGCGCTACGGAGGTCGTCATTGTACAACAATGTACAGACAAACAAAATATAAGAAGAAAGAGGAAGACAAATAAGTATAGGCAATTCGAGGTCTGCGATTGGCTTGGTAGGCAGTGTTTTCGACAAATGGGCATTCCACAGCCCCAGATATTCTGTGGACTCAACTGTCAGACGTAGAGTATTCTATCCTTTTTCTGTCTGCGTTCGCAAATATTCTAATAATTAATTCTCATTTTAGCTTGACGATATTATGGTGTAAACGGTGAAAACTTTCTTTTATACACAAGTAAGAATAAGTAATTATCTTGTTCTAGATGTAGCTATATTTGATCATTTGATATAAACCCAAATATAAAATAACACAAAAGTTCGAATAAGTGTTATATTATTAGAAATAAATAATGTCCTTACTCGAAAGAGTAAATTAAATGAACACTGTAACAACTAACTGTTTTTTCATGGTCATTAAATATTTATTGACAACCATTAATTCAATGAATAGACGCACAATGCACAGAAAATTTTCTATACCTATTGTTATTAACCCTACTCGAATTTACCAGATCGCCGATAAGAATACTGAAATGGCTGACAATAAACACATTTAGGGTTAATTTAAAATTATTACATACCATTGACGTACCATACCCAAGGGATGGCACACTTTGCAACCTCATAAAAAAATATACGGTAAAGAGTTAGCTGTGATTGCCGACATTTAATCGAAACTTGTAAAGTTAGAAAAGACTATTTGGTGGACATACTTTGTATATAATTGCGACGCATATTGTGGTTTAGTGGTTAGAGCTTGTCTCTCGACTCAGAGGTTTTGGATTCGATTCCCTGTTAAAAAAACTAAAAATGTTGTTTTTGAGTTTAGTCAGAATAATTAAGGCTGCTCACCACTAAGAAGAAAGATGATATTATATGCGTTGGATCGGTAAATAAAAAGCGCTTTCACCGTGTCGGATATCGGTCTCACCTTTTCAGTGTCGATTTCATTGAAACCAGGCCAGATACGCAGAAGTTATTTTATAGTGCCCAAGTGTCTGCGCAATACACAAAGACACTCTTCCTTTTACTCTTATAACCCAGTGGGACGGTAAACCTACACGACTGGCGAGAGAACAGGCGCAAGACCGACTTTTTACATGCCTATCTGACGCATGGATCATCTTTCTTGTCAGACAATCAAGTGATCAGCCTGGATTGTCTTAACCAAACTTGAAAACAACTTTATTTGTTGTTCCAACGCGGGAATCGAACCCATGACCGGTCGAGAGCGAAGCTCTGAGCCACTAGACCACGGAGGCGATAAATAAGATATATAAATAATATGAAAAGCTGTTAATGCAATTAGGCCACAAACACCGAAATCTTTATGAAAATTCGACATTCTCAACATTGTACATCGATGCCATAAAAGAACTCAACACCGTGAAATGTACAAGCACCCCTATGCTATTTCCGAAGTTCCGCTCCTCAAATCACGTCCTCCCGTGAAATGACTCAATTATCAGCGGAAAGGTGCTGACTGTGAACATGTTGTTAATATTCTTTGATTTTCTTCTCTGTTGACATAACTTTGACTATATTAAACTTGGTATTAAAATAGAGAACTTTATCACAAACGTTGTCAACAAAACCTTAATCGCAGCATCCTTTTTGATCAGTTCTCTACGTAATAAAGAGTTGACTGATAAGTCCGTCAACTTTTTATTGCTTAGTTTATAACGTGCTAAGACATAATGTTCATAATGTTTACCCAAAGGTGATACTAATAATACTCCTTTTTAAGTTCCTACTCCATATTTTGGTACTGAAAAAATATTTTTCTTCTATAACGTCTTCTGCAGTAGTATAGAGTTTGACTCCTGATTTCGTAGATCCAACTGCTGCGTTCCACAACAAAACTTTCATTTTCCGGTCTGGTTAGGAGAATTCAGGCTGATCACCTGATTGTCTCGCGGCTTTTTTTAACGGGCGTTGGCCCACCTCACATTGCCACCACTGCAACTTCTGTAAGCCGGAATCAACAGCGGTAACCAACCACGACAAACCCTTTGATATGATCTCAGGGGTGCCCGAGGGACAAGCTAAATCTGACTTGGGACCCACAACGAAATTAATCAGAAAAAAAAAATTGGAGTAGGAAGTATTCCAGTTTCCCTCCCCAAGCAAAGTGGGAGACAGTACAAAATTATAATGACTCAAAAGGCCAAAAAATCAAGGGAAAGCACCACGGGAATATATATTATTATGTCATTGTAATCTAATTATGAATTTTTGGGAATTTATTGTGATGTTGATGAATGTTTCCAATAATAATTATGGCAGAAACTCTTGAATGCACCGAAATTCCTAGCGCTGTCCACGAGGTCATCGTAATATGCGACTCCAGATTTACAAATTAGGCTGTTAAGCCTAATTTGTAAATCTGGAGTTAAGTTCTTTCATCTCGCCAGAGATCACACTCCCATAGAATGTGATGCGCCGTTAGTTCGAAAATGTTGCCTTCGGTCGAACACTCGCATAGAGGTGATTCCACCAATTTGAATCCGTATAGTTAGTTTCGCTTTAAATTAATTACCATTTGTCTCGTACCTGACAAGAAAGATGATATATGCGTTGTCGGATGTGCATTTAAAATGCTGGTCCGGTGATGTCATCCATCCAACTGAGATACGAGGGTAAGAAATAAGAAAGTGGGAAAGAGGAGATAGTGTTCTCGTTATTGCGTACACACATATGCACTACAACAACTGGGTGTAGGTAGCTATTATTATTGTTATGGTTGTTTTGGTGGCATACTAATTGCAGTTATATAACTGCAATTAGTATGCCACCAAAATAGTGCGAGTTTTTGTCATTGCTCACCGTGAATATTCACGGTGAGCAATGACAAAAACTCGCACTAAGCACACTGATAGAATACTTAAGATTTTAGTTAGGAGCGTCACCTTATTATCATCACGTTATCATAGATTTTTGTAGCTTCATTATCATTATCTGTTGAACGGCAGCCAAGTTGCTTGACATGGATTCTGCCGACTTTGGCAGCGAACCAACACGGCACGGAAACCCTACCAAACTTTCTAATTCCTGAAAGTTATGCCAAAACTAGCTTAATGAGCAATTTGTAAGTTAGATACTGTAAATATCAAATACTGTGTGGTGGTTTACTTCACCTGAATTAGGGCACAAGTTATTTAACAAGTTCTTATTGTATAACTCCCAACTGTTAAACTATTTACATACTACTCAAGTTATACAATATATTCTCGTGATATATATGTCTCTTGACAGACAAGGATACAACATTTTATAGCCTATCTAGTGTGTAAATATTTTTATTAGTAAGGACACAAATAATTATAATAACAGCTCGCCTCACCGATTTCGGTGTCGGTACCCGATTTCATTGAAACTTTGAAAGCAACATTTTTTCTTATTCCAACGCGGGAATCGAACCCACGACCTCCGGGTCGAGAGCTAAGCGTCAGTCATTAGTGTTCATTAATTTAAATTGTACAAATATACAGAAGATCACATTTTGATGTTTTACACTCTATTGTTTTGCGATATTTTAGTGCGAATTTCATCGATGAAGATGATGAAAAGATGGAGAAACAACCTTTTTTTATAGCGGATTAATTTGTTTCTCTGTGAATGATTCTTTATTCTTATTATATATGTAATAAAATACCTAGCATTTTATTTGAAATAGGATTTATTACGTATTTAGAATAAATTGTTTTGAAGTCTATTTTCAAGACTGACAGAAATGATAGAAGAAAATGTTATCCAAGTAAGATACAGATAGAATTATTATTTTAATTATTTAAAGAATACAATATAGGAGGAACTAGAATAAACTTAATTGTCGTTTCTCGTATTTTCAGGTATTGTTTATTTTATATATTTTCTAAGTTGTTTATTGTATATTCATTTTGTAAGTTACTTATAATATACCTACTCGTATTTTCAGAGAAACAAAATGGTTTATTTTCCCTATGAGATATAATCTTATAAAACGACAATCTTGTTTATGAGATGGAGAAATTACAATTTAAATTTACTTTGTTACCCGGAAGCGACGGGAAGACAAATGTACTCTCTATAACGTCCATAACTACGCAATATGACAAAGAGTATTGTATACCTGAGGAGTTACAAGCAGCAAGCCAGCACAAAGAAATAATAAAAACCGCTACATATAGCAAAGTGAGAAATAGTTTGAAAAAAAGATACCAGACTAGGAGAGTCTGGATAAATATGACAAAGGAATTAATTAATTATATTAATTATTATTAAATATTATATATATATATATATAAATATTATATATATATATATATATATATATATATATATATAAATATTAAGTAGCTGCTGCTGGTCTGATGCTGGAGCTGGAAGGCACCTAACCATAGGAACTCTACATTAAAAAGCTATTGCGGAACTTCTATGTCAATTTTCCCGGTCCAGCATCAAGCTAGCTGCTGTCTACCATCGTAATTTTGCATTGTTACGCATCATACAAAAAATGTATGCAAAATATTCAACTGAATTGGACTACAGGAAATGGGTCAAATGTAACGTTCAAGATTTCATTACACACACGGACAAGTGTAAGTAAAAAAGTAAATAAAAAATAATACAAAATCCCGACTTAGCGTGTAACACTTCTATCACGTCTATCAAACGACCTGATGACCTTGAAGACCTGAACCGATTTCCACCAAACATAGCTAAGAACACTCTCGACTGATATTCCTTATAAACAAAAAAAACGAATTAAAATAGAATCATCCGTTTGGAAGCCACGATGCCACAGACATATTCATACACATTTACATAGACACGTAAAACTTAGAACACCCGGGTCGTTTTTGGTCGGGGGTTAAAAAGAAACTTAATGATTATATTAAATTTGTCTGTTAATATGGTGTATAAACTATTAGGATAATAATTTAACATAAAATGTAAGTTAACAAAGAAGCAATTATATTAATTCAGTATCTATACTAAATTAATCGTAAATATTTGTTGTAAGTTTCTCGTACAAGCTTTATCTAATAATATCTTGTTTATCTTTACTTTAAATAGACATTAATTCTACGAAATTATCTACAATATACGTATTCTGTATCGAATGTCTAATATTGTTTCAAGTTACAACATAATATAAAGTATTAAATTATGTACCTAAATTATATTCCAAAATTTATTTAATAAGTTTTGAGCAAATATGATCTCACCAAAAATATTTTCATTTAAAAATGTTGCCAAGACTAGTCTACATAGCTTATCCTGTGAAAAAGGTATCATATCTCATGTAGAGCCAAGATTCTTTATCTGTGCGCACTCTACGTTTCGGTTAAAACATGATACTTGGCCGTTTTTCTATTGTTACGCAGATTATATAAGTATTGTATCATCGTTTGATATTATTAAGAAAAAAAAGACAATTGAAACAGCCAAGCATCACGTTTTGACTGAAATGTAGAGTATTTGAAGTTAGGCTTGGTCAAGTAAGGGCGCTGAGATCAAGAATATTAGCTCTACATGAGATCTGATAACTTTTCGAGAAAAGCCTTGCCTCGTCTAAACGGGGCACTCCCGTGCCCCCAGATCGACGTGTGTGTTCAATTATGTTTAATTTGAGAGTTGATACAACTTTACATTTTAATGTTTAATACAAAATGAACTTTTCTGTATTAAAGTGATCAAATCAAATATACTTTATTGTGTACAAAATCTTTACAGAGTAACATATAAATAACTATACAACAATACATAAAATCAGACATGCACACAAGGGCAATACATAAAATCAGAAATGCACAAAAAAAAAAAAAAAAAGTGATCATTGTTATTAAAAAAAAACCATTATCTTAACAGCTAATAGCGCTATTGTGGTATTGGTTAAGATAATGTTTTTTTTTTGTTTTATCTACCATATAGAATAATAACACCCACACCGATTTCGGTGTCGTTGGACGGTTTCATTGACCAGCTGCCAGCCAGCTGATATGGAATAGTAATTTTAAGGTGCCCAAGTGAGTGCGCAATATATTATGTTTAAGTCTCTATCTTTTACTCTTACAACCAGAGACACGATTACCAACACGAGGCGAGAGAACAGGCGCAGGACCGACTTTTTTCGTGCCCATCCGAAACGACGCATGGATCATCTCACCAATAAGGTTGTCTTCAACCAAACTTGAAAACAACCTTCTTGGTGGAAGTGTTTCTCGGCTAAATCACAGAGACGTTATGCACAATATCAAAAATTGCCTCCAACATTTGCAAAAAATACCTCCACCTAATAAAGGCATTCCATAATTATTTGTAATGCAAAGACTCAAGAACATTATGTCTTTAATAAATCATTTTTATCTCCACAAAGACAATAATATCACGATCAAAGATCATTTGACACCGCGCCACCCTAACGAATGGTTCTTTGAAATCTTAACCTCCAGTAACAAGAGTATTACATGATACCAGTTCTATTTCTAATTAAACTGCTCAGGCAGTTTTCACATGACGCCGCGGCTGCGGCACCGTCACCGTCGCGGCGCCGCGCCGCTGCATTGTGGAGAATATTTCAGCTGCGGTGACTAATAGGATTTATTACCTTAAACATGGCAGTTCTCTCAACTTGTACGAGTATGGTTGATTGTTTACACACTAAGACTTAAGGCAAATACTGAAACGATAGTTAAATCAAGTGGCGCTCAACTCACATGCTGTCCTTGTCATCTTGCTGAGAAGAAAGACAAATTGTGAATAGGCCCTCCTATTTACTTTTCTTGACTTTAAGAAGCGTTTTGTATAACGACGAAATGCTCAAGCATTTCGTCGTTATATAATAATTCTGTTGCGAAGGCTACAGTTGCTGGTTCTGCGTTTCAGCTCCTGCAGGCGAAGAACGCCACCGCAGTGTCGTGTCAAAACTCCCTTACTGTTTTATAATGAGGTGTAAGGAAGTATCTGTGCGTCTTATAAAAAGTTTAAGACTTATGGATTTGGGGGAAAACGAGAAAATTATATTTTGTAAAATAGAGTAGAGGTCGCTCTGAGGTCGGAATTAGAACAAAATTGATATATTAATTTGCATTTTAAGCGTTATTTCAACCCATAGATACAATCCCGTTGAAATCAGTAAGTAACGAAAAATTTTCGTACCTAGCGCTAGTTTTCTGTCACCTTGTCTCTTATGTTTAAAAGGTTACAAATTTATTAATACAGGCATTTATATTTTTTTAAGAAAATGATGTTAAAATCATTTTTAATTCATGTACCTAGCGATTAGAGATTTCACGAACAACGATAATTTGAATTAAGCGTATAATACCTTGATATATTTACGTAATTGCAGCTTTCATTAGCGGTTCATATTCCAGCGTTTTCAGTCGGAAAATTCCAATGCCTCATAGTTCCAGTGTAATGGACAAAATGCCATAATCGGATTCCATGACACATCACGTGTTTCGAGGATTTGTTTCTCGGTTGTTTTCATTTTGAAAGGGGTTAATTTCATATATTATACAGTGTGACTGGTGAGACATGTGCAATACTTAAGGACGTGATATTTGGCTATTATATGAGTTATGAGATAAAAAAATATATAAAAATAATATCAATTAATCACTGAGTAAATTTATCTTAAACTTGAATAATTATTTACCCAACGCATGGACACCGCGTGTAGGTACGCGCCTGTACTACCTACGTTGATGTCGCACGCCGCCGCGCCGTGCCGCGCCGGCTGCACAGGTATGGCTACTTGCCTAGCCGCGTAATTTTCATAGCATCCATGATTCATTTATTGAAAGGAAAATTTGGTAAAAATTTAAGTACCTAATTTTATTTCATATTTATAATATGAATCGAGTACCGAGTACTCTCCGTACTTATTGCACATGTCTCATCAGTCAGGCTGTATAACTACAATCAAAACAACAATTAAACTCGACTAAATTAAAAAAATAATATCTATGGACGCTTCACACCACGTCAATCTGCCCGCGTGCTATGTAGGTATTAGAAGAACTTACGGGGAACAGACAACGAAAATATATTAAATACTTTTATACTTTTTATGCTATACATATTATGTTTAAGATTTTTATTATATTGTACATATTTAATACATATTCATGACCCAAGAATACAGAAAACTTTTGGTTCCCTTGGCGGGATTCCGACCCGCGATCTTAGCTTAGAGCAGCAATGTCTTCAACCACTGCGCTACAGTGTCCGTCAAATTAAATTGTAGTCAAGTAGGGTTCGAATCCCAAAAAATATAGGTAGTTTACAATATTCCTGGGTCATGGATGTGTATTAAATTTGTGTATAATATAATAAAAATCTTAAATATGTATGTGTATTTTATAAAAGTATTAAATATATTTCCGTTGTCTGTTCCCCGTAACACAACTTCTTTGGATACTTAGCACGGGGCCAGATTGACGTGTGTGAAACGTCCATAGATATTTTTACTATTATTAATTATAATATAGCCTATGTTGCCCTGACTGGAAATCGTAGAACAAGCTTGTTATAAGTACAAATTATTCTATTCCCAATTTGTGAGTTATTTTATACTGCCAAATAACATAGATAATAATATGAATATTATTATATTCAATATGTATAAAAAGGATTGTATTTATTATGCAACATATTGTACTCTTTCGTCGCTGCCAAAATATGTTTGATTAATTCTGTATGAGAATTGTTACTCTATCTTATTGATCAGTAATACCTCTGAGATACAATATGACGGTAATACGTCAATTTTTTATGTTAAGCTTCGATCATATAATATAGAAAAAAAAAATATAAATTTTCCATCTTTTTGCTAAAAGAACCGGCGTAAGAAACTCGCACGGGGCCACCCGTGCGAGTTTCGTTCCGGTTCTTCTCGGCGGGTTAGGGTTGAACCGGTGGTAGCTTGTTTTTCTTGTTGACTTTCCGTAAATAGCTTGTTAATTTGGAAATAAAACATTTTTTTTTTATCAATACACTAGATATCGTGTCAGCACAAGAAATCCATCTCGGCGATTATCAGCTCACTTGAAGAATGAGCTGTTATTTCATTTAGTGCCACAATGCTTGATTTGAAAATTTAAAAAAATCTACATTTAAACATATTGCGGAGTTTAAAAAAATAAGTGACATAATAAGCGATTTCAAATAACCAAATCAACTCGGAAATGTTTTAAAACTTTTTCTTAGTTCGTTATGGCATAGGATTCTTTATCTAAGGTTATGGCATGATGTTTGTCTGACGTAACATTCAATTAATACTTCCTATGATTGCCACTAGGTAAATTGTTTTTGACGCTAGTGTCAGCAAATAAAGCATCGCACGATTTTGGTTAATCACAATTTTTACCCGACTTCGGCGAAGCCAAAAGGAAGAGTAATGAAATGAAATGCTTAGGTTCAAAAATGGTCAAGGTAGAGCCATGGTGGGACCCGCTAACAAAATCCAAGCGTCAGCTCACACCGAAACATGATAGAAAAAAAAGTACTTAAAAAATCATAACATTCGTCTAGTGTTGGGATATTCAATGCCAATAGCGGGTGCGACCACGGCTCTACAGCTTGAACTTTTTTGTACCTATGCATATCTGGATTTCAAATTGAATTTTTTCTTGTTTTTTAGACCCCTTTTTGCGAAGTCGGGTTATAGTTTTTTAAACTTTTATTTTTACGTAATCAACCTACCAGATTTAGGACCGATTTTTCAATCGTCAGATAACTTTTATGCATAAATATGTGACTTTGGCAGATTTTGTATTGAACAAATGTCAAAGTCATATGTTTATTCAACAGATAAAAGTTATCTGACGATTGAAAAATCGGCCTTTAGAATATGTATTGCTAAACTTTATTTCACTGACTGTGCTTAAACAGTGAAATGTACATGTAATTCATTAATTGCTTTTGAAAAAGATTCCCCGGGTAATATTGTCGGATCACAAAAAGCACTCGGCTATGAGTGGACGCGGTATATTCACACACGTTTTACCTTTACAGACTCAGCGGCCATTGTTTCATATTGTTTTTCCATGAGCACTCGTGTTTTAAGTACTTTTTAATTAAATTTTTTGGTTTTGCATGTACGTATGGGTATGTATGGGTTCGGCTGTGAGACCTGTGAGTGTTCAATCACAGACGCAATCATAAAATATTTTTGTTCAGTGGTTTCGATAGTACATAAAATATGTCGCGAAAGTCTGAAGTCCTATGGCAATAATATGGCAGTCGTCTAGCTGAACTATCTACTATACAGTGTGACTGGTGAGGCATGAGCAATACTTGAGGACGTGATATTTGGCTATTATAAGAGATGAAACAAATAAATCAATTAATCACTGAGTAAATATAGCTTAAACTTGAATAATTATTTACCCAACGCATGGACCTGCGCGTAGGTACGCGCCCGTACTACCTACGTTGATGTCGCACGCCGCCGCGCCGTGCCGCGCCGGCTGCACAGGTATGGCTACTTGCCTAGCCGCGTAATTTTCATAGTATCCATGATTCATTTATTTAAAGGAAAATATTAAACGATGACAATTTACTTTTATCGCTACACACATTTGCCTAACATTGACAAATTCCTTTTAGTAGAATATTAAAAATCATTTCAAGAGGCAGGAAACATCAAAACTCCTGATACGTCACAGATGAAAGCTTGTATTAGTGATATCGTTAAAATGTATCAGGCATGTTTGTCCCCTGTGTGTGAGCTGTCAACGCATTAACTCGGTAATGGGGGGCTATATTTAGTTTTATTTCAGACGCCACGGGTTTGCATCCCCGGATGGATCTCACACCGACATGTAATTTTGATTTGTGAGATCGTGAATAGTACTTATACTTTTTTCGCAATATTACAATTGTTAAAGTTATAACTAGCTGACCCGTGCCCACTTCGTTGAGCATACAAACCGTTTAAACTTTTCCTGGACGAATATTTCAAGACCAAGCGAATTGGTTCAGCCGTTCTCGATTTTTAGCGAGCCTAACGAACAGCGATCCATTTTTATACGTAAGATAAATAAAATAATAATTTCAGGAAAATCATCCTTATTAGGATGGTAAATCATAATAATTCGCCTATTAATTATTTTTATTAAAATAATTAGAAGATTTGGTCAAACATGACAAGTTTTAAGAGACTATCTTGTTTATGATAGGTACATGCTCCAATTCACAAACTCTTCACAGACTTCATAACGCAACCATGTCTTTATAAGATATCATGTCTAGGACTAGAGAAGAATACCTGAGCCCGATTGGGGATATTTCGCGCCTTGATCATCCTGAGAGAAATTAGTTCATCCTTCATCATCATCATCACCTCAGACATCATCATACAGCTTTCCACTCAATTATCTTTCGATAACGTTGCGAATACGTAGCTATCAATCTTACTAAATATTACACGATGTAAATCTTACAAAGAGAGTTAACTAAATCCGTACGTTACACATCGGTGTAACAGACGGCGGGACGGACAGAATGTTTTTGTCTACCCCTGCACGCGTCGTCCACGTGCGGCGGTGTGTGCGAACCTTTATCTCAACTTGGAATGCGCATTCACATCTCGCCGCGTTTCTAACGAGCGTCTGATTGGATTACCATTAGATTAAAGGGATTTTGGTGCTTAAAATCTCTTAATAATATTTACGCAAATATGAAATGTTTATTTTATACACCCGTCGTTTAGTCGCTAAGTATAAACGAAAATAACGTTTTTTTCGTTCACATCGCGTTCCTTTAGCACCACTAGGGTCGTTTTGAACTCTTTTCACTAGTGTTCAACACGCAGATGTCAGCTGTCAAAAACTGTTCAAAACGCAATGGTATTATCTACGCCATTTTGTATATTTTTACCCAGCTACCTATTTGAGGCAAAATGTACATTTTTTGAAGTTTACTTGGATTGGACAGATTTCACTGATCTCGATGTTATTTTTAGGTTATCATGGAGGAAATTTATTATGGATTCTTTTATAATGTTGTTGTTATTGATAATTTTAAAAATATACTAATAATTAATTAGATAAACGAGAAATGTAAAATTTTAACATCTATCAGCCGTTTCACTAGCAGTAAAGCGATTAGATCGAAAATTTTAAAATTGACAATATTGTGCTAAAGAAACGACAGTGTGCGATAAGAATGATCGGATCGGATCGAATAGAATTAGTATATTTTACCAAATATGGTAGTTACAAAATATTTATTCGTGCCTCTCCAATTAGCCTACATTCTTTATTTGAAAAACGCTTTGGTACAATGTTTAGTTCAGAATGAAAATTAATAAATAAAAAATGTAGGCTAATTGAAAAGGTACGAATAAATATAGATTGATGATTTATAAATATTTATTAATAAGTGTCTGTAAGTTCGCTGGAGTTTGCAAAATAATTTTTTGGCCACTAAATCGACATTCATTCGGAAATGAAACATAATTATATTTTAAGTACAACTAAAGTTTTGTATGCACCCTATATACCTACTTTGCATAATCTGTTAAACGTTAAACGTCCATAAGTATACCTACTATATACTTTATACAGCGCTCTTATTCAAGAAGCCATCGCTATAACTTACGAGCTCGAAAACAAAATGTATGGGATTTAATATAAATATAAATGTAATCCCATGCATAGATAAGCTTCGCTATGTGACATACGAATTCGCTTGTCATGTAGCGAATCTTATGTCAAATCCCATACATTTTTGTTTTCAAACTTCCTAAGTACTTACCTATAACAGCGATGACATCCTGAATCAGGGCCCAGAGGTAGATATCGGTGGCTATTGTATTGCTGTTAAATTAAATGTAAAATTTTTATCGCGCAATAAGTAGGTACTTTCAGAAAAACAAAGATACATTATTTTGGTTTAAAATATTCTTTTCTGTTCACATAGAATCGTATAATCGTCGCATTACCTTCTCAACCTCGTAAAAAACCAATGTATTCTTGAAAATATGTAGCTTGTACTTGTATTAGCCCAAAGTGTATAAAAAATATGAAACTTAATTTTTATTTACTTTAGGGGCGATTTTTCAATCGTCAGATAACTTTTATCTAAGGAATAAATATGTGACTTTGACAGATTTTGTATGGAACAAATGTCAAAGTCACATGTTTATTCAACAGATAAAAGTTATCTGATGATTGAAAAATCGGCCCTTAGATTAATAGAAGCTAGATATAATACTTAACTGAACCCCATTTAATAAAAATCCATGTCATAAGAAAATCTAAATTTATTAAGTTTTTTTTTCTCTACTGACAAGTTGTAGCTTATAGATGTCGCAGTCATCTGGTTGAATCCTTTAACTACTCGGACAGCCATTTATTATTTTAAAACTTCAAAATTTCTGAAGAAGTACTATTATAACGCACATTAAAGTAAATTAATCAAAAAATATATCAACACATTGCCTTCTTTACGAGCTGTTTGACGCAATTAAGTAACCGCCTAGTCATTCAATTAAATAAGCAGATTCAATGAGATGACTGCGACATAGATACGAGGTTGTGAAGGTGAAGCGGCGATATCAGCAAATATATTTCTTCGAGTCTTATCTACTTGACTAATAAGAGTAGTATTAAATGTCCTGGGACTCCCAATGTTATCCCTGTAGGAGGCGTGACGCAACAAATTTGCATATTCAAATTTATGACCACTCCTTAAGGATTGTCTTTTCAAGGCAGTCGCTTAATTTGCGACGTGTACGAGTCTTGTAGTTTATTGTTTTAATACGGGGCGGCTAAATGAAGACATCTTAATCTTCAGTCCCTAAGGGACGTATTGTAGATCTCAAGGTTAAGTACAGAGGCTCGGATAAATGAGCCACACGCGACTAAAGCTGTAGCAGGGATGTTAGGAAGCTCCATAACCGTATCCGAAACTATTGGATATCCGATATAAAAAATTATCCATAACCGTAACTGAATCCGAAATGAAAGTTTTGCTACTGTAAAAAGGAAACCAAAATCCGTAACCGAAATTATCCGAAACAAACGGATAATCCGAAATAATTTAATACTCATATCCGTATCCGTATCCGAAATTTCATATCCATTTCATCCCTGAGCTGTAGCCTTGTAGCACGCCACCGCTTCTTCGCCGACAGCGATAAGACTGCACAATTTGGTATGCACATAATGCACAGTAGTCATATTAAAATAATATTATAATAGCTGACCCGTGCCCACTTCGTTGAGCATAAAAAATTAAAAAATAAACCGTCTAAACATTCCCTGGACTTCCACAATTATTTCAAAAGTAAAAATAACTGAATCGGTTCAGCCGTTCTCGAGTTTTAGCGAGACGAACAAAGACTTCATTTTATAGATAGAATAGAATATAGAATATTAATACTAGATAATGCCAATCGGCTCACGTACACTGCGATCGCTGATGTTAATACAAGGTATAAAATAATTGAGTTATAATACTTTAAAGTGTGTAACTGGGTATACTAATAATAATAATAATATCATTTATTTCGGGCTGCATAGGCCCATACTTTAAATACCTTACAGATTAACATACATATTATAATTATAGTTATAACTAGACTTCATCGCTCCGGAGTCTCCCCCAGAACCTTCGGGGCACCTACTGCCTCCTAAAGTTAAAGTATCAGCGCTGAAAAACTTACTTTTGTCTTTCATGTTTCTATGAGAAACATCATAAATTTGCCTGTACAATATTTTTTTTAAAGTAACTCTTTCAGCGCTGGTACTTTTACAGTAAACTCTATGTACGGGACCCATACACACCCTAAAGTATTATCACTCATTAATATAACAGCATGTATAATTGATGTGGGGTTTCTTGAAGTTCATTTACCATTCATATCGACTTTAACTATCAGATATTTCACTGATAATATATAAATAACGTCTCTGTGGTCTAATGGTTCAGAGCTTTGCTCTCGACCCGGTGGTCGTGGGTTCGATTCCCGCGTTCGCACAACAAAAAATATTGTTATCAAATTTGGTTAGGATAATGCAGGCTGATCACCTGATTGTCTGACAAGAAAGATCCATGCGTCGAATGGGCATGTAAAAAGTCGGTCCTGCGCCGGATCTCCCAACAGTCGTGTTGGTCCGGCTGGACTACGAGAGTGAAGGAAGAGAGTGACTGAGTGCTTCTGAGTATTGCGCACACACTTGGGCACTATAGAATAACTTCTGCTCAGCCTGGCTTGAATGAAACCGGCCACCGTCACCAAAATCGATGTGGGAGGCATTATCTCGCTGATAAAAATCCTACCTTATACTTACTTATATAAAATTTTATTAAATACATTTCCAGAATGAGAAAAGGTAGTATAATGATATTCTAAAGTTATTATAACTAGAATACCTCTGAAGAAGAACCAGCCGTCGCCACTGTACCTACCTAGTGTATGTCACTTGACAGTTGACACTTTAACTGTCAGTGTCTCGAGCGTAGGTATGTTCACACCTAGTTATGATGACGGGCATTGGTATTATAGGTGTCAAGGAGATACGACCTAGCCTTACGTGATGATGATACGTTGGCCAGCCATATTATATACGAATACTACAGCCACTGTTGGAGATGTTTATAATAAACTCACTAAGTTTATAATCTAAGTTTAATAACTATTTAAATTACTTTCTATTTACATTAGAAACATGTAAATTATGATTGATGAAGTTTTACATTTTCAACTCAACGTTATCAAAGCCGTGGCCTCAGAAGTAGCTTACATGACTCATTCCGCTATTTACCGTTTAAGCGGACATACCTCGACCTTGCTTTGATTTATAGCGGCTTATAGTGAAAATAAGCTAAACACCTAGGGTTGAAACATATAGTTCGCAGTAACGCAGCGTTGCGTTGCGGAACAAATAGGGTTGTATACATACAATAAAACCAAATTGATGGACAAGAATGGTTTTTCTACAGACATGAGAAATAGAGAAAATAAGATTATTGAAAGTCATTGAGATTGCGACATTTCAGGAAGCCAAGCAGGAACATTTCAGAGCTTGGCCAAACTTAAAAGTTACGTTACCGAATGTCAATTGTATTGGCACTGATTGGTTTCATGAAATTACGATTCGATAGCGTTACTTTTACGGAGCTGTCAAAAAACAGTACTTAAATGACAGACTATCTACTATTTTAATGATTAATGCAAGTGAAAGTATTTAAACCGTAACTCCTAATTTGTCTCAAAACATTCTATTGATTTTCTGCATAACGAAAGTAAATTAATTTACGATACATTCAATAACCAAATTATACAAAAGATACAAAAAAACAACGCAAAAATTAGCGGCGGGCGCTACGCTGATTTTGGCGGTGACTGCTGCGACGCAGTAACGTATGTTTCGACTCTTACAAGTTACAGCTCCTTCTAGATTCATATCAGCTATAAAATAGCAGTTGTCACGATCCCCGTTCGTGAACTTTAAGACTTTCACATGCGATTCCGTTTAACCTTTACAATTTCTATGTGCATCTTGAAATTGGCCAGTAAGTGAAAATCACTGGAATACGGCCTTTGAGTTAATGGATGGGTTAGAAATTTCATATCTCTAGTTGTAGCTTGTCTTACTTCTAAGAGACAAGTCGAACAATTTTCAAATAAAAAAGTAGAGTATAGAAAAAGAGAAGCAGGGACGTGAAAACTTCAACTTCCTGGTTCAGTCGTTAAGAGCTTGGTTCTCAACTTCGGAAAACCAGCCTTGTGCGTCTATATAAAAAAAATCGTCATCTATATAAAAAAAAGATAATAACAATATCTATGGACGGTTCACATCACGTCAATTTTGCCCCGTGCTAAGTATCCGAAGAACTTCTGTGATGTATGCTTTTAATACTATACAGATACTGAGGGTTTTTGCACCAATACATAAATAATACACAGCTATGACCCAGAAACACAATTTTTGTTCCTTCGGCGGAATTGGAACAAATTCATTTACATAAACGAGTATAATTTAAAAATAACTTAAAAATATTGGAGAAATAATTATATAACATTCTAAAGTCACGCGTGATATCTGATGCTGACCAATAATCTGCATAAATTTCTGCGAATTCGCGAACTAAACATTCCGCTCGGCAAAACTGCATCGAATGCCGCGCTACTCAGTAAATAGTTTCGGACATGCTGTTCCCTCAAACTGCCGGGAGGTACAGTTAACGAATAGTATTTTTGAGCCAGAAATAGTTATTGAAGAAGTCACCGGTCCTATCATTGCGACGACGAAGTTTGAAATCAAAACAGGGTTTTTCTAAGTCATTGCGATGTTTATGATTAGGGACAACTATCAGATTTTGCACCAATAAACTTTTACTTATTTATATATTTTTGTTATCGAACATCGTTATTGTAATTAGCGATGGCAAATTGAATAGAGGCTCTGGATTGTCCACCAGTAACGTCAATCAGCAATGGACTATCCACTCTACAAAATGTGAAATTACCTTCAAATTATAATTTTATTTTTCTTAAGTAGATCCTGATGTCATCGACTGACTCGCTACCAGAGGATAGAAAAAATCCGTCAACATTTCTGGACTCGATGGTTACGGGAATATGTGTCGGAACTACAGGCGCGCTCCAAGTGGAGACACCAGACAGAAGACCTTAAAGAAAATACTCTTGTCATCATAAAAGAAGACAACTGGCCTCCACTGAAATGGTGCCTTGGGCGCATAATGAAGACCTACCCGGGGAAAGACGGTATCTCTAGAGTCGCCGATATCAAGACCGCAACGACTACAATCCGACGGGCGTGTTCAAAGATCTGCCCACTTCTTGAGATTGAAGCGTCTTCGTGAATCAATTGAAAACCTGGAGTTTCCAAGGCCGGGTGTATGTAGGCGCAACCAATAAGCGCTAACATGACGTGATAGCCGAGCGTCCTCATTGGCTGAATACATCGTGTGACGTCGGAATCGCTCGGCTAGTACGATATAGAACTTAATGGCGGTGCTTCCATGTGCTTTTACATTACCGCGGCGACTAATCAGTTTTGTCTATACCATATTATCATAATATATCGAGGAACAACATGATATAATATAACGAAGGATTAACGTTAACATTGCTTGGTGAAACACGCCCTAAAGGTTCGTAAATTCTGACTTTCACAGTAAAGTGTGCTTAATTAGGTTTCTTTAAATTTTGATTTATCGCTGAACTTATTTCACTCACTCTGCACTAATTTATGTTCGCATTGTTTTGGATTTCTTTGATTGACGGTTCTCGCCGCCGCTCATTTAGCACTAAATCCCATTAACATTTTTCCTTTTCTGCAAAGTTAATTAGTTTTGTCAGTCCGAACATCGGAATTTTAGTGCTCGAACTTAATTTATTTGATGCCAACTTTTAAGGTTTCTTTCTTTTGGTGTGTTTGAGTTGCATCTATTTCTTTTATTTTCTAAACAGTTCTTATAAAATTTGTCCTAACTATAATTACTTTTTTATTGCCTACTTTTGGACAAGAATAAAAATTTGTATATATTCTTGCCATACCCACTACAAAACACGAAGTCTTGGCATATTTAAGAAGGTTTTGGACCGTCTCCTTCTTTTAAGTCTAACTAGCAGGCTGGTCTGATGATGAACCTGGAAACATTGTGCCAAGCAGAGGCTCAATAGTCTTTTTAGTAGCCTAAGCTACTCGTACCAAAACACTGTCTCTTCAAATCTGTTTCTCATGTATCTACATTATTTTATATTATTTTTTTGTCTAAAATTTCTTGTATAGGTACAGAGTAAAAAATCACTGTTCTATTTTTTGGTCTAAAATTTCTTGTACAAACCCGTGTACGAACTACAAAATCACTGGTCTAGACATAATTAAAAGTTTTCGGACAACGTGACATTAGTGAATTTATCGCCGGACACCATGAAAGCCATTACAAACTTTTCCACTTCATTATGATCAATAGACGGGGTCGTTTGAAGTGGACTTTTATGGGAATGTTAAAATGTAACGCGAGGAACAAGGAATTTGGTCAAAAATCAAACTTGTAATTACATGATTTGCTTGCAAGCATATCTTTCCTAACGAAATCCTGTTTTCGAATTTATCAAAATTTTTTTAGCAATCATTATTTTGGTAAAACAGTAAAAACACAAGTGTGCCAACGTAGAGAAAAAAACCTACAGACTTCACATCAAAACACGTTCAACGTCAACGACGATACGTTATATTTTGTCATGTACGTTCATTCCATACTAAAGATTTCACTTCATATTCTGGCAGTCCTGCTCCTGGACTTAAAGAGTAATCAATTATTACTCTTTAAGTCCAGGAGCAGGACTGCCAGATTGTATCTTTAGATACAAAATATGATGGTAAATTGTATCTTAGATGTATTAATATTTAATGACTCATTTCGTATATTTGGATACAAAAAATACACGGGGCACGGAAAATATGAAGTGAAATCTTTAGTATGGAATGAACGTACATGACAAAATATAACGTATCGTCGTTGACGTTGAACGTGTTTTGATGTGAAGTCTGTAGGTTTTTTTCTCTACGTTGGCACACTTGTGTTTTTACTGTTTTACCAAAATATTGATTGCTAAAAAAATTTTGATAAATTCGAAAACAAATAAAAACAGGTCGGTAAATATATTTTTTTGTGGTATGTAGATTAAAATCGAGTTTTGAAATAACTAGGTTTATTGGTGTCTTACTTCGTTTATTTGCAGATATCGGACCGTAAATTGGAAATATTTTGTTTTAAACTCCTAGGGGCGCTTGCAAATTTAGACTGTCTTCAATGGTATTCAGAAAACCCCTTGATCTTGACATAAATGATTTTCAAATAAAATTAATGTAATTCGTAAAGCTTTGTTACTTGTGATTTTCTCATTTACTGCAAATACGATGACTTAAGGACATTAAAGATTAACTTCCCACCTCGGTGCGACAAATCTCTCCGAAAATAAACAAACGTAAGCTCCAATATTTAGCATTACATAAATCAGACGATTCATTATAATAAATGTCATTATCATTTTGAGTCGGAGCGGTTAAAGAGTCTTTGAATATAGATTTATGGAGAATGGCGGCTAACTTTAACAGTCGTGTTATTATGTTTAAACTTTTCGCTCGTAAATATACACGGATTTAATTTTTATGTGACGTCAGATGAACGTGTCGGCTTTACTTATTTTGGTGAAAGGTCAACGTATTACTAAATTTTATGTGTCTTGTCATTTTTCTTCAAAGCCTTCTCTATATCGAACAGTGATAGTAACATTTTAGTTTTTTTATTTTAATCTACACCTACTTAAGCTAGTTCAACCGGGTAACATAACCGATAAAAAATATTTTTAAGAAACAAAATATTATGAGCTTGAATTCTCTTCGCATTAGGAGAGATTCGAGCCCTAGCAGTGGAGAAGTTATACGTATTCATAATGCTACCGATATTTTTATTGATGACGATGCATTTATTCCACTACACATGTAATGATTTCTTGTAATATTTTGACTGTGTAAACCGGGGTCACTAACCTTTTGACAGACATGGGCCACGTAGTGAAAAAAAAAGATAAAAGCGGGCCGCATTTGTATGATAATTAAGTATATAATATCTAGCTATTTAGTATAATATCCACTGTAAATAGATACTGGTGCTAATAAAAATGAAACATTATTTATTCTCATTAAATGAATACGGATGACAAAGGAGCAATGAAGACAAAATAAAAGGAAAACAAAACCAAATATAAAATGACTTCAAACTACTTGAAAACTAATACAGATTAGTATTCGAGTACTATAAGTAAATAAATTACGACAGTTAAAAAAAGTAGGGTGGCGTATCTGAGGGGTGTAGTATCAAAACCGACTAAACGTACTTTTCAAAAATATTACAGGACAGCTTAGTCAGATTTTGATACGGGTATGCTAAGTTATATGGCTTATGATTTTGAATCTATTTTGGTAGGCAGATTTCTGTATTTTTAGCGGGTTTTAATACAAAACTAGCCAAGCATTATAAAGCAATTGGAAAGGTTTCCAACGGTGCTACTAGCTCATATTAAGTCCAGAAGCATTATTGCGGATTTTGGTTTTTTATCCGACATATCTGTGGGACACGTTTAAGAACATTGCACTGGTTTAACCAAATGTTTTATCGTCACGTGTGAAGCGGGCTTGAAACATTCGGATAGAGATAAAGGGTAAAACGCACATTTGTCGTGTATTGTCAGCGTATCCAATGGCCGAAACTCAATTTTGCTCCGAAATGAACAAACCGAAAAAACAGGCTGGTGATTTGTGGGCCCCATTCATTGTAGTGACAAGCCTGTCGGGCACGGCGATAGTGGTGGGGCCCTGTCAGCTGAATCATCATCAGACCTATACTATTCAGATTATATATAGAATATTATAATATTATAAAGCGGAAGAGTTTGTTTGTTTGTTTAAACGCGCTAATCTCTAGAAGTACTGGGCCGATTTGTAAAATTATTTTTTTGTTGGATAGTCCATTTATATAGGAAGGCTTTAGGCTATATAACATTACGCTGCGACCAATAAGAGCGAATCGTCAGTGAGAAATGTTGCAAAAACGGGGAAAATTATTCACATTTGGAGACTTTCGTTCATGAACGGTTTAAGTCATTCAAATACCACGCGAACGAAGTCGCGGGCACTAGTTATATATAATAACTTAGACCGCGGAGAATCATTTAGTTAATTCGCGGTGACTATATAATATAATGTAGTAAATTGAAGTTTTAGAAAATATTTTGCAATTAGCGGACTGACGAATTATTGGTAAAACTTGCAATAAAAATAACTTTTCAAACAAAGATTACTAGATCAAAATAGGTTCATCCGTTTGGGATCTACGATGCCACATACACACAGACACGGCGACCTAATAACACGCCTCTGTTTTTTCAGGGGTTAAATATTTCCAGGTATGTAAACATTACATCCTAAGTTGTACATCACTAGAGTTCTAGGCTCGAGTAGAAAGACAAGGACCTAGGACACAACTTGGTAAGAGGAAACATCACGGTTGAGGGAAATAAAATAGTCTCGCAGTCCCTTAGCCTGTCAGCACTAGTGCGATAGAGACAACTGCAGCTCGAACTGAAATTACCTGTTATAAGTACAAGAAATCGACGTTTGGGAGACGCCTGTTTCCTTCTCCAAAATTTTACCGCTTTAGATATTTTGTCATTGTAAACTTAAAAAAAGACTTGAGCTAGGTTCCTATGTTTTGATTTTATTGTATAATACAGTCAATTTTGTTTCCTGGATGTTTAAACACGGCGAAAAGACTGGTCACTTTTAAAAAAATGTTGAACGTCTTTAACTCTTCAAATAATTAATATTGTTACGGACGTAAATAATAGCCAATGCTCCATATATAAACTTATAATATTTAATCGGGCAGAGTCTCTGCTTATAACAGTATCAATCTATTCTTAAGTCTGGTGACAACGAAGAGTTACACCCTTATATATGTTTGACAATCGTTAGGGCAAAAATCAATATGAGATCTATGTAATAGATTATATCCGGTATGATTATAATTATACCGGATATAAAAGAATATGATTATTAGGTAAACAAATATTAATCTTATATAATATTAATCTTAATAACAAATATTAATAACATATATTTAATCTTATATAATTATTCTTACTTTAGTTAAGATAATAAATTGTATGACAATTTAATATTATGGAAGTGACGTCATGGGTTGCCAATATTTAAATATTAAATCATTTAAAATAATTACAATAATATAATCTATAACATTTAGTTGATTGATAAATTATTAATAAATAGTTAAATGAAATTAACACTAATGTAACACGGATCTGAATGTGGGCGTCACTGGCGAGACGAAGTAGTTTTGTAACAATATATTAAAAAAAAGGAAAAATAGGGACGTGCATATAATATGTACATAGATATTTAGGAAAAAAAATGTTACTCTAGCGGCATTATCAAGGGAGGTAGCAGGGGTCGCGTGGACCTCTATTTTCGTATGGAGAAAACAAGTGAGATGTTTCCACTTAAATTCCGATCGCAGCTGATTGACGTTGATACGAGTAGTAATGTGAAGTTGGCAGCTAACCTTTCGCTGAGTTTTATATTTTCAGATTCAAAATAGACCTGTTGTGGTTTTTAGTTCACGTAGGTAAAAAGGGTTAACCCCGTCGGGTCAATTTACATTTTCTAAGTATATTATTTCTATTGCGTTAGCTATCGATCCATAATATGGGTGTAAAAAGTAGAGTCACTATAACTTTTGGCATATGATTATACTACCTTTTCTCATTCTAGAACTGTTTTTTTTTATAAAAAATAAAAAAAATCTTTGCTATTTCGTTACAAAAAAAACATTTCCAAAATGTGGAAAGTAATGTATTCGTATCTCAAAGTTATAGTGACTGTTCTTTTTACACTCTGTATACAATAAGCGGATACGTAATAAGCGATAATACTGTAGAGTGTGTATGGGTCCCGTACACAGAGTTTACTGTAAAAGTACCAGCGCTGAAACACTTAATCTGTTTTTATTATTGAATGGGCAAAGTTAATGATGTTGGGGCATATCTCGTAGAAGCATGGAAGTCAAAAGTATTACATCGTTGGTACTTTCACAGTAGACTCTACATAGTAGGCACATACACACTCTAAATTATTATATAGTAAAACAACCTACAGTACATTCTATAACATATCCTTAAAGTATTACAATACTGATGGAACCACATAACACCAGGCACTGTGGTGCTGACGTCACGGTGATATGCCTGAGTGGTTTCCTTTTTGGCAATTTAGGCATTACAATACGTCCAATACCCATTTCAATACCTGCATACAAGCTCATATATATATATATATATATATATATATATATATATATATATATATATATATATATATATATATATATATATATATATATATATATAGATCCCACTACCTATGCTGCGTCGAACATGGCGGCTTTTACCGACCATAATGCGTCTACCCGATTTACTGCGTCCTGTATACGGACGCAAGATTGACGAGCCCTGATTTTTTTTCTGTAGCCGTCATATTACTGTACCAGTGTCTGGTAAAAATTTTGGCATGGACGTAATTTTGAGTCGGGAATAAAATCCGGCGCATAATTTAGTTCAGCGACTTGCCGCACGCACCGCGAGGTCGCTTTGTGCGGCGTATATTGTATACGCGATTTTGTCACTGTTCAATTCTCCGCTTTTGATGATACCGAATATCAGATTTTTTTTTTATTTTAATCAATATAAATGATGGATTTAATTGCAGCCGCCAAATAAACAAATCGGCAGAGATGTGAGGCCTCTCAAGGTTAGGTACCGTATATATCACAAATATTTTATGTTTTAATCAATATAAAGGATGGATTTAATTGCGTCCGCCAAAAGAAACAAATCGGCATCGATGAGAGGCCGCTCAAGGTTAGGTACCGTATATATCACAAATATTTTATGTTTTAATCAATATAAAGGATGGATTTAATTGCGTCCGCCAAAAGAAACAAATCGTCAGAGATCAGAGGCCGCTCAAGGTTAGGTACCGTATATATCACAAATATTTTATGTTTTAATCAATATAAAGGATGGATTTAATTGCGTCCGCCAAAAGAAACAAATCGTCAGAGATCAGAGGCCGCTCAAGGTTAGGTACCGTATATATCACAAATATTTTATGTTTTAATCAATATAAAGGATGGATTTAATTGCGTCCGCCAAAAGAAACAAATCGGCATCGATGAGAGGCCGCTCAAGGTTAGGTACCGTATATATCACAAATATTTTATGTTTTAATCAATATAAATGATGGATTTAATTGCATCCGCCAAATAAACAAATCGGCAGAGATGTGAGGCCTCTCAAGGTTAGGTACCGTATATATCACAAATATTTTATGTTTTAATCAATATAAAGGATGGATTTAATTGCGTCCGCCAAAAGAAACAAATCGGCATCGATGAGAGGCCGCTCAAGGTTAGGTACCGTATATATCACAAATATTTTATGTTTTAATCAATATAAAGGATGGATTTAATTGCGTCCGCCAAAAGAAACAAATCAGCATCGATGAGAGGCCGCTCAAGGTTAGGTACCGTATATATCACAAATATTTTATGTTTTAATCAATATAAAGGATGGATTTAATTGCGTCCGCCAAAAGAAACAAATCGTCATCGATGAGAGGCCGCTCAAGGTTAGGTACCGTATATATCACAAATATTTTATGTTTTAATCAATTTATAGGATGGATTTAATTGCGTCCGCCAAAAGAAACAAATCGGCATCGATGAGAGGCCGCTCAAGGTTAGGTACCGTATATATCACAAATATTTTATGTTTTAATCAATATAAAGGATGGATTTAATTGCGTCCGCCAAAAGAAACAAATCGTCAGAGATCAGAGGCCGCTCAAGGTTAGGTACCGTATATATCACAAATATTTTATGTTTTAATCAATATAAAGGATGGATTTAATTGCGTCCGCCAAAAAAAAACAAATCGTCAGAGATCAGAGGCCGCTCAAGGTTAGGTACCGTATATATCACAAATATTTTATGTTTTAATCAATATAAAGGATGGATTTAATTGCGTCCGCCAAAAGAAACAAATCAGCATCGATGAGAGGCCGCTCAAGGTGCGGGGTGAGAGTTGTGTGGTAATGTTTTGTTTTCAGTATCTCGACAGTTATTAGCCGGCCGGGCGCCGTGACGACGCTGCAGTGTATGCAATTTTATAAGACTGATTATTATTTTCTAAGTTTTTTTTTGTAGTTTTGCTCAATTGGAAATAAAAAAAACTGTTATTATATGTTAAACCAGCGGTGCTCAAATTTTTTTTGGTGGCGGAACACTTTTGGAAAGCAAAATACTTGACGGAACCCTACAATAAAATAATAGTTTTTAAAAGTGTATTCTTTATTAATAAAGATAATAAAAGTATGTATAATGTAACAGTTACTAATTATTACTTACTTTAACATGCCACATGGCAAGTACATTATTACAAGATATTAAAAAAGAAAAAATCTAACTAATGGGAGGTATGAAACTGTTTTTTATTTTTCATTAATTGGCTGATGTCAGGTTTGATAAAAGACAGTTGCAGTCTCATATCAGGTTCGGCGTCCAGTCTATTGCGATATTTTGTTATCGTTACTGCATACGTTGAGAATCCTGTTTCGCACAAATATGTTGTTGGGAACGGGAGAAGAATATTCAGAGCCATTTTGCCAAGCATTGGATATTCATTACGAATTCTGCACAAAAATCTTTGAGAGGCATCGTTTTGAACAGTGACTCCATACTTATGTCTGATGACATTTCTAAAAGAGATTCATATATCTCGTTTGAAATACTTTCGGGCTTTTGCAAGTTGGGTAAAAAAGGATTATGAATCCATGAATTCAGTTTTATTTTTGTATTCTGTTCTTCGGGAAAATACTTTTCAAAAGATGCGCGCATCGAAGTGAGATATTGGACCAATTCTTTAAACATATCATCTTGAAACATTTCTGAGTCGTTATCGCTAACAAACTCACTGAGTAACGTAAAGCTTTCTATTTCTCTCTTATCAACGCAAACAATCCAAAAATCTAATTTTCTTTTGAAGGCAGATATTTTGTTATAGGCCTGGAACACTGTTGTCTGTTTACCTTGCAATGATAAATTCAATTCGTTTAGTTTTTGAAAGATATCCGCCATAAAAGACAATCGGAACAACCAAGTTCTATCATACAAACGGTCTTTCAAATTAAAAGAAGTATCAGCTGAAAGGAACATTCGTAACTCCGCTCTAAGTTCAAATAGCCTTGTTAAAGTTTTACCCCGAGACAGCCCCGACACAGAAGTGCGAACTTCTGTATGGAGCAGCAGTGTTTTATGTTTGCTGCCATAATCTTCACACAATAATGAGAACAATCGGGATTATAGTGGTCGTGATTTAATAAAATTAATTATTTTTACCGCTTCATCCATAATTAATTTTAGATTTTACGGCATTTGCTTCATCGCAAGTGCTTGTCTATGCAGAATACAGTGGCTGGAACTACAATAAGGCGCTTTATTTTATTATGCGTGACACTGCTCCTGCTGTTTTACCTGTCATCGCCTTGGCCCCATCTGTACAAATGTCAATGCAATCGTTCCAACTGAGATTATTTTCTTCAAAAAATATGTTTATTTTATTAAAAATTTCTTCCCCGGTAGTGTTTGTGGGTAGCGGTGAACACATAAGCATATCTTCTTCAAAAGAACTTTCATATGGATATCTCACAAGATATGAGAGGCTTACCCTACCCTAGGGTTCCGCGAAACCCCTGTAGGGGTTTCGTAAGAATTTAGAAAAAAAAATGAAAATACCTCTATCTGGTCGAACGTTTTGACTCCGCCCGCCGCGCCGCCGCCACGCGCATACCTACTAATAATTGTGAGCGCGCGTCCTTTGATAAAAGCTGCCTCTGAATTAGACATTATAGTTGTGAACAAGCGACTTTCGGCTCTAACTTCAAAACATAAAGTCGAGATTGTTTACAACGCATTTTTGTATTTTTATTTCCGCTTTTTGTTTATCAAAGGCGCCGACTCGAGTATTTTTGAGAATGTTCGAGATTGCGTCTAGGACTAAGTATAAAAGCGGCGATCGCGCGTCGCGCCTCGCCCAAACAACTAGCCACCCGGCTAGGTATAGTCCGATACAGCTAAATCGGCTTTCGAGCCATTAGTGAGTACCCTTTCGAAAAAAAAAAAAAAAAAAAAAGTCGCGCCTCGTCAGTCAGTTGAAGCGTTCGGAGCGATAAGTTCCTACCTTGTGAATTATTTTGACCCCACCATCCTGACGATGTAACATTATTAATAAAGAAGAATGGAACGTTGGCTTAAAGGCGTTAAACGTGTTGCAACATCATCTTCTAATGACGCTGAATGTTCAAAAGCAGTACGCGCGGAGCATGCAGCAATTACCGATCCAGACGATGATGCCACGACGTCAAGTTCCACGGTTTCAAAGACGAAAAAAAGGAAATATGATGAATCATTTATCAGTTTCGGATTTGTTGATTCCAACGGCTCACCTCTCTGCATGCTATATAGTAAACTGCTTCCTAATAGTTCCATAGCACCTGCCAAATTGCCGATATTTAGAAACTGTACACCCCGAGTCTAGAGACAAGAATAAAGAATTTTTTGTTCGCAGAAAAGAACAGTTATTGGAAATTCAAAAAAAAAATGATGCATGTAACACAAACTATCAATGAAAAGGCCACGGAGGCATCATATTTAGTTAGCTATCGTATTGCACAAGCAGGTGAAGCGCACACTATCGCTTCATGTCTTGCCGCTCCGCCTAGTACCTGTACAAAAGCAATCTCTAGATACTACAGCTACCTACATGTACTTACTCTCATATCTTGCCGCTCCGCCTAGTACCTGTACGAAAGCAATCTCTAGATACTACAGCTACCTACATGTACTTACTCTCATATCTTGCCGCTCCGCCTAGTACCTGTACGAAAGCAATCTCTAGATACTACAGCTACCTACATGTACTTACTCTCATATCTTGCCGCTCCGCCTAGTACCTGTACGAAAGCAATCTCTAGATACTACAGCTACCTACATGTACTTACTCTCATATCTTGCCGCTCCGCCTAGTACCTGTACGAAAGCAATCTCTAGATACTACAGCTACCTACATGTACTTACTCTCATATCTTGCCGCTCCGCCTAGTACCTGTACGAAAGCAATCTCTAGATACTACAGCTACCTACATGTACTTACTCTCATCTCTTGCCGCTCGGCCGTACCTGTACGAAAGCAATCTCTAGATACTACAGCTACCTACATATACTTACTCTCATATCCTGCCGCTCCGCCTAGTACCTTTACGAAAGCAATCTCTAGATACTACAGCTACCTACATGTACTTACTCTCATCTCTTGCCGCTCGGCCTAGTACCTGTACGAAAGCAATCTCTAGATACTACAGCTACCTACATGTACTTACTCTCATATCTTGCCGCTCCGCCTAGTACCTGTACGAAAGCAATCTCTAGATATTACAGCTACCTACATGTACTTACTCTCATCTCTTGCCGCTCGGCCGTACCTGTACGAAAGCAATCTCTAGATACTACAGCTACCTACATGTGCTTACTGTCATGTCCTGATCTGCGACCTAGACTTCTAGCTCTTGCTCTAAAATCTTGTTTACGGGGCACGCGGTTAAATGTTGTTTCGCAGTCTATGAATGCTAGGTTAAGATAGAAGATAAATTGCGTGCAGAACGGCATACAGCTGATCTAACAGACTAACCAAATATTAAATAAAAATAACACGCAATGGTCTACAGTAATGTTGTGGTTTTTAAGT
This sequence comes from Celastrina argiolus, assembly GCA_905187575.2. Classification (NCBI taxonomy): domain Eukaryota; kingdom Metazoa; phylum Arthropoda; class Insecta; order Lepidoptera; family Lycaenidae; genus Celastrina; species Celastrina argiolus. Next base: position 14,210,562 of record LR994589.1, read on the forward strand.
TAATTTAGCTGACAGAAAGGAAGAATCGGTGGGATATATCAATGAAAATATATAATGTGCCATATGATTACGGTTAAAAAAGGACGTAGCAAGAAAGCACAATGCACAAGGCATATATGATAATATACGCACACCACTTGATTACCACGCTGAATGGTCGTACTAAGAATAGTACTATGCACGAGTTATATACGATAATATACTGTGTGCTACATAAGTACCAGTATGAGTGGACCTCAAAAGTGACGAGTTATATACGATAATATACGATAATATACAGTGTGCTACATAAGTACCAGTATGAGTGGACCTCAAAAGTGACGAGTTATATACGATAATATACGATAATATACAGTGTGCTACATAAGTACCAGTATGAGTGGACGTCAAAAAAGACGAGTTATATACGATAATATACGATAATATACAGTGTGCTACATAAGTACCAGTATGAGTGGACGTCAAAAAAGACGAGTTATTACGATAATATACGATAATATACAGTGTGCTACATAAGTACCAATAAGAGAGGTCGTCAAAAGTGACCGAGAATTATTTGAAATCGAATATCAGCATACCGTGTTTAAATGTAATATAATTACGACCAAGTTCATATTAAGCAAATAAAATAACAATATTCACTCGCAGACACTTTTAAATCGTACTAGAAGTGGGAGATGCAATAAGTATCGAGTTTGAAAAGACGCACGAAGCCGTCTGAGATTTAAATATATATATATATTTTTTTTTTTTCTTTTTTTTTTAATGTGCGTTCTATTATTATTTTTTTTTATCGTTTTGTTTATGGTGTAGGTAATTAATCTGTTTTTAATGTAATTTTTTCGTTGTGTGTATTGTAATGTCAAAATTTGTTGAATAAATGTTCTTTATTTATTTATTTATTTATTTATTATCACTCATTTTACATCTTGTACTTTGGAATTATTTTGAGATGCTAAACTGAATATTTTGTTTTGTGAATTTTATTACGTAATTCAATTTAACGATTTCGATCAATTTAATTACCATTGAATAGTTAAACATCAATACAAAATCAACTAATAGAGACTACGGTTATTTTGGTCCGAGAGTAGGTAAGCATAATTAGTTTCAAGTGCCATCTTGAATACCAGTTCTGAACGGTTCACGCATTGAACAATAGAAGTCTCTCGAGTGTTCTTCAAGCTTATTAGTATTATATTACAGCTTACTAATTAGTATCCGTGGTCCAGTGGTTAAGAGCTTAGAGGTAGTGGGTTCGATGTTTAAGAAAGAAAGAAACAAGTAATATCTATGGACGCTTAACACCACGTCAATCTGACCATGTGCTAAGTATCCGAAGAACTTGTGTTACAGGTACCAGACAACAAATATATTTCATACTTTTATAATTTACACATATTTAAGATTTTTATTATATTATACACAAAAATACACATCCATGACCCAGGAGCATTAAAACTTTTTTCCCTCGGCGGGATTCGAACCCGCGACCTCTCGTTCGAGCACCAACGCGCTCAACCACTGCGCTACGGAGGTCGTCAAAACTCTCTCACTAGAACAACACTGTTTGTGTTGGAACAATAAATAAAATTGTTTTCATGCCTGGATTAAATTGCATACAATGTAAGACAATAAATGCCTGATTGTCTGACAATAATGATGCAAGTGTCGGATGGTAAAATATTAATAAAATTAAGTAATTTAAATTAGAATGTGTATTAGTTTACTCTAATGTCAGCTACTTACTTACGTAATATCAGGTGTTTTTTAAAAATTTCAGCTTTCACTATCTGGGGGCACGGGAGTGCCCCCGTCAAGACGAGCCAAGCGAAGCGCAAGGGCACTACCTACCTTTTCTCGAAAGGTTTCGTCGTTTTTTTGAACCCTCATAACTTTGCTTTGGATGATGCTACATAGTTGAAAATTTCAACATATAATGACACCAGTAAAAACATGAAACATACAAAGTTTCAATGTTGAAGCTATTATACTTTAGATTTTATCAATGTCTAAAAACCCCAGATTTCGTCACTGACTCATTTATAGATCATCAAAATTCATAAGGTACTTCCTGACGTCCTAGTAAGCTGATATTATTTATGTAAGCTGTTATTGCTACAAAACCAACAAAAAAATTATTAAAATATAAATGCCGCCATTTTGAATCCAATATGGTTGACGGTACAAAATGGATGTTTAATATGTTTATTATACGGATATGATCTTTAAGACATAAAAGAAATATTATATTATACAATATTATACAAGTACCTACATAAAAAAATAAGACCTACTTTTTGTAGGACCGATAATCGGTCAGATTTTTGCTCCATATTATTTCTATCCCACTTTATTTATTTGTGTGCGTTGCACTACTGCAATCAGTATGTTCTATTTTATTCCGATTATTAATCGGTGACCGACTTTTTGTAAATGAAAAATATGTCTATGAGAAAATTAGTTTTATATCTACTTATTTAAAATTATGTACCTATAATAATATTTGGTAAGTAAAAATTAGGTAAGAATTAACAGGCAGCAAGTAGTAAATTGTTGTCAGTGTACATAAACAAAATATTACGTCGATCTCTTGAAATTATCGGTCCGCCGTCCGGCACAAGCTCCCTGATGTTACGTACATGAAGTTACTTTGTTTATAGGGAATCTTATGTAAAAACCATTCGACACATCGATAGCGCGATGTAGATGGCTTACAGCGCAATCTATGTTTGGAACTGTGAAACATCTAAACACACATTTACCAATATATTTAACAGTCGGTAACGTTATAATGATAACAATAAACGAAAATATTACACGATCAATGTATAAATAATTTTAGTGTTTAATCTTATGACTATTATAATATGATTATAATATGATTTTTAACACGTCACGTCATGACGTTTAAAGATGGTCATAATCAAAAGAAAACCTTAAAGCTATTTTTCAAAAATAAATATATTTTTTTTCCTTCAAAAATAATAAGTTACACACAAGGTGTATGCAGTTAGCATATAATATACATATGTTTATGAGCCGTACAAGAATTAGTACCTCTAGTGACCAACAGATGGCAGTGACCGTCGTCTACATACGATATTATTATAGACTTACTGCATTATTTTAATAAGTATCAACATGCTTTATTAAAGGCAATCTCCGTCGTATATATTACGTATGTAATTCTCAAATTCTCGAATTATTAGTGATGAATTTATACTAGTGGCATCCTAGGATATCCAAATAAGAAGTTTCTCTCCAGCAATAAAATAATTTATATTTTATAATTTATATTTATTATATTATAATATAATAATATAACAAATAAAGAAATATGGACGAGACATTTATTTGAAAATCGGCCTCTACCTTAAAATTGCGGTGAAAGTTTATACACGGTATAATATTGACGGTGACATCAGTCGACGTCACTAGGGGTCACTATGCTAAGGCGCTGACTGTTCTATTTTCCGTAAGTAAAGGCCCGGGGTCAAAATAAGTTATCTTTTAATTAAAAAAAGTCCATTAACCAGCTTACAAAAATAAATGAAATCCCACCAAAAACATTTTAATGTAAAAATGTTGTCAAGACGAGTCTACACAGCTTACCCTGTGAAAAAGTTATCAGATATCGTATAAAGCCAAGCTCTACATTACACCTTAATCAAAACCTATCAAAAAGTGGTTAGATCTCATGTAGAACCAAAATTCTTGATCTATGCGCCCTTACTTCACCAGGCTTAACTTCACTTACGCTATATTATAGCAGTTAAAACGTGATACTTGACCGTTTTGCTACCGTTACGAACATTTCATACGAATTCATTAATCGTGTCCTAAATAAAACGGCCAAGCATCACGTTTTAACTGCTATATAGCGTAAGTGAAGTTAAGCCTGGTGAAGTAAGGGCGCATAGATCAAGAATTTTGGTTCTACATGAGATCTAACCACTTTTTGATAGGTTTTGATTAAGGTGTAATGTAGAGCTTGGCTTTATACGATATCTGATAACTTTTTCACAGGGTAAGCTGTGTAGACTCGTCTTGACAACATTTTTACATTAAAATGTTTTTGGTGGTATAAATTTCTTTTTTCTTTTTGTGAAGCTAAAAAATATAAAGCCACCGTTCTAAAATTCACACGCACGTTGTCTTAATTAAACGCGTTTTTTCGTTTCCCTTTCGTATCTATTTAACGAATTTAAGCGTTTTAACGACAAAAAAAGTCCCGTCTATAATGATATTGAGTGTTTTAGTTTGTTTTTGCCAACACCTCGTTTTTATTAAAGAAACTACCGCTAAAAGGGATATCCTTAAAGATATTTTAACACCAAATATTATCTGTTTTTTATCCACAGGTGCCCCGGACATCTTGCAAGTGATAAGATTAAGGGCGTGTTTCACCAAGCAATATTAAAGTTAATCCTTCGTTAAACACCATGTTGTTCCTCTCCTAATTCCTATCTATGAATGAGAAGGCATGTTATTTTAACAAGCCGTTAATACTAACATGCGTTGGAGAAATCGAGACTAAGGCCGTATTTCACCAAGCAATGTTGAGGTTAACGCCGTGTTAAATATCATGTTATCCCTCTCGTATTTCCTATCAATGAATGAGATGGCATGATATTTTAACATGACGTTAACTTTAACATTGCTTCGTGAAACACGCCTTAAAGCTTTATGCGAAAGATGGTAAAAACTGTGCACAGAAAGACACCTCATCTGATAGACTAGCAGGTGCATTGTAATTATTTTACCACTCATCTACTTATCTGGTGGACAGATATCAGACAATTCCGTTACTTTTCTTAAGTAGCAGAGGTTTTTACAACGAAGTACTACCGTGGCAAGACAATAGATAAGATACTGTAATAAAAACTCAACATTTTGATCTTATGCTGACCATGTTTGGGACCTATTCTACTTCGTTTTAAGAATGAAACGTATTTTCTGACAGTAAAAATAATAAAGTTCAAAAAGAAAAATTGTATACCGTAGTAGAATAATGGTAAGCCAACACTTATAATAAAATATTCACAGTTTTTATGAAATTAAAACATTATTTACAATTATTTACTAAAAGTAAAGTAAAACTTAAATAAGTATAAATTAATAATATCCACGGACGCTCCACACCACGTCAATCTGATACTGTGGTAAGTATCCGAAGAACTTGTGTTACAGGTACCAGACAACGAAAATATATTTAATACAAGTTCTATACTATACACATATTTAAGATTTTTACTATATTAATACACATGACCCAGGAACACAGAAAACTTTTTGTTCCTTCGGCGGGATTCAAACCCGCGACCTCCAGCTCCAGCAGTTCCAGCACCAACGCGCTCAAGCTGCGGAGGTCGTCAATAAGTGAATTAGGTTCTCGATCTTTGTTATTTCCTTTTGATTCTGTCACTAACATGGACCTATTTTGTTAATAACAAATCATTTTTAACCCCGTTCAACATCGTTAATATTATAATCTCAAGTAATCCATAACATAATATCGCCAAATGTATTGTTTCCGTTGTAAACAGGTGGTTTTGTTTAAGATGATCCCTGTAAAAGCATCTGTCTAATTTATCGATTTTCAAATGACTTAGTTTAAACGCTTGCATATGCTGGGATTATGGAAAGGTTTCATGTGTCATGGGGATTATTAGGATAATAGGGTAGCCTACGGGTCTATAATGATTGTTTCCTTCCATTTTATAAATTAGTAAAGTAAAGGAAAATTAAATGTTCCGAACAGGTGGTTATCGTACCTAATCGTTGTTGTACCAATATTTTTCCTTTATGTGACTTTCAAAAAAATGCATTTTGTAATTTCGAATAAGAATCTGTTATAAATAAAGACATTAACAATATATTTTAACTTCTTTGAGTTTCTTTTATTATTTTGTGGTTGGCTTAGTGGCTTCATCCAGATGTTTGATGTGGTCTATCTAGGTAGAGTGTGCTCTATATCACTATGTATTATATAATCACTATAACAATAGGTATTGTTTTATATCTCATCTGCTTATAGATGCTTTCTTAAAAGTCAATTACATTTATAAAAGGTTTATTTTCTATCGACTAGATGTACGTTATCAATATTTCTCTAAACTTTGCTGGCAAACGTTAGTTTTGTGCTGAACAGTGAACAGCTGATGTATGTACCGGTAGCATGGCTCAATTTAGCTTAGTAATAAATCATCATCATCTGTATCAACTTTTACTGTAAGTAAAAGTAACCTTTTACGTAGGTTGTATTAACAAATTCATATATACAAAATTCCTTATTAACATAAAGTGCTTCAACCAAAACGGCTTTTTTTTTTCTCTTTTATATGTATAAGTCATTGGACAAATTAAAAAGTATCCTTATATCATCCAATTGATATAAATTAAATTTAATACACAACTTACAATAATTGTGTTCGCATTTTAAACTCCCTTGACTCATATTGATGAGTTAAGGGAGTTTGTGAGTTTTTGATACTTTAGGGGTCATAACAGTGACACAACAAGTATGGATACACATAAAAAAATGGCCGTAAAAACGACACCAATCTTTTTTTTTATTTTAAGCTTCTTGAACCTAGCCCAAGACCGCCGACGCAGTCGTTACGGAGTGACATATGGCTGTCAGAATTAGGCGGATTAGTGATTTCACGGAGCTCCAAACGCCTCGTATCCAATTACACGCCGGAACTGGCATTAAAAAAAAACAAACACGACAATTGCGTTTAAATATGGAATGAATTTGAAATTAATTTGGAAGCGCCGCTGGTGGGAACTGTTTATTATGAGCATATGCGGACTCTGCGGCGTCTAAAATTTTCATAATGAATTTCGCAAAGAGAGCATTGGATATGAATAATTTCGTTTTAAATGGACAGTTCGTAGAAGCTTTTAATTTCAATTTGAATAATATAACTAAACAAATGTTTTCAGTTTGCGTTCCTGTTTCATAACGATTACGAGTTGTGTTAGTGCATAATAACTATGTCTCATTCAAGTTAATATGTGGTGTTGTTTTCTAATTTTATAGCTAACCCAACATTCAACTTATTAAAACTGTTTTAAAGTGTATCAAATGAAATATAGCTTATTTAAAGAAAAGGTGCATAAAACATGCGCTCACGCACATGTATGTAGCGCCATCCGACGACAATCTTTCGAACTAAAAGTTGAACCTAGTCACCGCTAGATGTCATTTTTCGTGTTGGTTTTTCACATTCTGAAATATTTTCTTACTCTATATTTATAACAATTACTAAAAGAATCACGAACAAACTTAAACTTTTATTTATAGAATACTTATGATAATAACACAATAATTATTATTTGGACCAAAGTTAAAATTGGAATTGTGCATACCTAATATTTATAAAGAATTTAAGATAATATTATCAAATATTTATAGGGAATTCTATTCATATTTTTCATACATCAATACAGTAAGTAAGAAAAAAATTTTTAATGCATCTGCTCTTTTTTTAACTGATAGATAAATTAACGAATAACTTAAGCATATTATTGAGAAGGGTGTTTCCTAATCTCCTGTCAAGACAGGCCCTCTTAGGGTAAAACAAAAACAATTTGAAATTATAAACGAAGATATTATAAAACAATTTCATCGTAAGCCCTCCTGTCTGCTCAACTTTTCAAACAATTATATGCAGTCTATCAAAATTTATCTAATCACAAATGGGGTTCTTGAGTTATAACAATAAGTTTGCCAAGAATCAACTGTTTCGAATATACGGAAAGTTATTGTAGAATAATCGCAGCGATTTAACATCGAACAATATTAATCGATACCTCTGTTATGTTGGCATTAATTGTTACTATTTATTAAAATAACTTATAAGTTGGTGTACTAGGTAAGTTTACCTAGTACACCATCTAATAAAAGTAGTCTCTGTAAAAAAAATCACAAATATTCCTTTACATAGTAAACAAAAATGACTGTGTTTCAATTGTTAAGTAGTTTTAATGTCTACTTGTAATAAAATGTACTTGTAATAATAAAATATTGCGTAACCTAAAATTTGTGAGTGTGGTGTGATCATCAGCATTATGACGCCTCCGTGGTCTAGTGGTTCAAAACTTCGCTCTCGAAGGACGTTGGTTCCCGCAGTGGGACCAGAAAAACAATGTTGTTTTCGAATTTGGTTAGGACAATAAAGGCTGATCACCTGATTGTCTAGAAAAGAAAGATGATCCTGCGCCTCATCACACGCCAGTCGTGTCGGTTATCCGTCCCACTGGGCTACGTGAGTGAAGGAAGAGAAATTGATTCTGTATATTGCGCACAAACTTGGACACTATAAAAGAACTCCTGCGTAGCTGGTTTCAACGAAACCGGCCTTCACCGAAATCGGTGTGGGAGGCATTAATCGGATCAGTAATTTAGACACTCCAATGGAACAGACACCTACATACAAATTATACTAAAAATTACCCTTCGCTTTAATTTTTTCGTAGTGATATAAAAAGCGAAATCCTTACGGTTTTAACTGCCATACAAAAGACACGTTTCACATTAGTGTAACCGCCCGTATGTTTACAGCAGTTGCATTTAGTGTGGCCCAGCGCTAATCGCGCCATTATTGTCTCCCCACAGAGATGGCAAGATCGGGTTGTGCATAAACCTCGGGTATAAATATTTATGAAGGGTTTGTTTTAATTGGGTGTTTTGATGATGGAACCTTAGGTTTTTGGTGGAGTAAGTTGTAAAGTCAACAAATCGATATTGTAGGTACTCTTAGCCGAGATGCTAATAATTACGACGACATAAGAAATCAAAAATGCATTAAATTAAAATCATAAATTTTTCTTTTGGAACCATAATTGCACAAGTAATGCTAGGCTTAAGGATCTATTATAATAAAATATATTACACATTTCAAAAAAATACGGTGGATTGAAAAATGCAATGGAATGATTTTTTATCAAATGCACGCTAGTGTGAGTAAAATGTATACAGGCTATAATATTAATGAGTGATAATACTTGAGGGTGTGTATGGGTCTCCTATATAGAGTTTACTGTAAAAGTACCAGCGCTGAAAGAGGTACTTTTTAAAATTATTCTATTTGAACATTAATGATGTTGGGGCATTTCTCATACAAACATGAAAGTCAAAAGTAAGTATTTCAGCGCTGGTACTTTCACAGTATACTCTACATAGGAGGCACATACACACCCTAAAGTATTATCACAAATTTATTTTACATCCTGTTTAGCAGTAGTGTGCGTGTTGTTGTCATTTACAGATTTAACTTGATCAAATCAGCTAATCTGAACGCACATTGGTGAACATCACTTCGCAGTCACTATTTTCACCAATGAGCGTTCAGATTAGCTGATCTGATCAATTGATCAATTTGATCAGCCCTTCAGAAACCGGGCGTAATTCTATTAGGAAATAGTAATAGCTATGAAAATGTCTAAAAATATCCCAGCAATATAATAATGGCGTAAATATAATAATCTAATAGAACCCGTAAATCGGCAACTAGGATCGGCTCATTATTTATAACGAGCTGGCGCTGGCACCGCGGCGGCACGTGTCAAAATCCACCCAATATCGGGAAAAACGATGGCAATATGTCCGAGATGGGGATAAAATGTAGAACAACGTAGGTTATTTCGTCGCTTCTAGTTTGTTTTTTTATTTAGGTATTCATTGAGAGTAGTCTAATGATGCAATAATATCCTAATAACGATTTTGTTTACTTACATATCTAATAATACAATACACATACATATTTATAGATTACAAGGGCGATGCTAAAAGAAAAAGCCAAAACCATTAGCATATTATATTATTACTAGCTGATCCGTGCCCATTTCGTTGAGCATACAAACCGTTTAAGCCTTTCCTGGACTTCCACGAATATTTCAAGACTAAAAATAGCCGAATCGGTTCAGCCGTTCTCCAGTTTTAGCGAGAGTAACGAAACGGTCATTTTTATATATACGAGAGATATATGTATTCTAATCGTAGTTTAATACGTGTGCATTTTATGTTTGTATCATAGTCCCTAAGCTACTGATGTAGATTTAATTCGCAATAATAGCCCGGGTAACATGCACCATAATATTATACCTAACTTACGCAGAGGGGTCATAAGTAAATAAAAAACAATAGTTTAAATTCATAATTTTTATATACAACATAAATAAACTTTTTGGCTCAACAATTACAGTAGTCTTTTACTTGGCACATTTGCTACCTAATCTTTATTTTATACACCATCGCTTTAGCTAAGTGATTACTCACATTGTCCGGGCGTTACGCGATTTTCGCCTTTATCGCCACTGTTTTATGGCGCGGCCATTATTTCACAATAACCAATCAGTGCCATACATGTCACTTGCCTGACGTCCCCCGCCGAACAGACGGCGTGCGAGTCGCAGTATTGACGCCGCATTCGACGCTCTACTATTTATTTAATAATATTATATTTTTTTACTTTTTTTTGTTATTTTATAATACTCGTATCAATGTTCTTATTAAGAGTTCAAGAAGGTTCCTTATTTTTATTATAAGTTGACTGGCTTCTATTTTTCCTAGAGAGACAAAATACACTTCATGTAATGTATCTAGTTCCACAAAATATTATAATAAATCGCTGTGATGTCATGATTACAATGTTGAAAGTATTGATCTGTATAGGGCCAAAATAGCACCGATGTTTACGTGTGCCAGACATCTGACTTACGTAATAATGTAACTAATATTATTTATTAGTTTTGGTTCAAAGTAGTCTTATGCAATTAATTAATCTACTGAAATAAAATATCATTTTATTTCAGTAGATTAATTGACTGGTAGATAAACGCTCAACGTTGAATGCCGTGTTTTCAGGTTCAGAGCTTCTATTTCAAATTTAATATAAAACAAGTTTTAGATTAATGTACATAAAGAATAAATAAATAAAAAATCAGAATCCATTATAATACTTTATTATCAATAGTATCGAATACGTTCCACGTGACATAAATATAGCAACCAGCCAAAACGACTGGTGTTTATGAAAGAAAAAAATATGACTTTTAGAGCAATTTTTGAGGGTGGAAACAATTTTCTATTGAATGGTGAAACGTTTTATTACCTTTTGTGAGCTTAGACTTTGAAACAGCTGCAAATTACCACCATTTCGGTTGAATCCAACTCTTTTTGTTTCAGCTTTTACAATTAAGTAACAAATGATTGGCACTACTCCTATTGTTAAATACGTCTATAAATCATCGCTATTTTCTTTCTCTTTCTAGATTTTCTGCTTCAGAGATCTACCAATGTGTTAGAGTCGGTACCACGCTTCTAGGCAAACGTAGTGAACGATCTACTGATGATTTGTAAAATATGGCAGTTGATTGGTATTGACAACCCGATATTGGGCAGTCATTACTAATGACTGCCCAGTATCGGGATGGTTGGCGCTCATTGGAGGGCAACGTAGGTATCGTTCAGCAGCGGACTACAATAGGCTGATAATGACGATTATGATCATTAGTAATGACTGACCAATATCGGTATGGTTGGCGCTCATTAGAGGGAACCTAGTATCGTACAGCAGCGGACTGCGATAGGCTGATAATGAAGATTATGATCGTTAGTAATGATTGACCAATATCGGTATGGTTGACGCTCATTGCAGGGCAACCTAGTATCGTACAGCAGCGGACTGCGATAGGCTGATAATGACGATTATGATCATTAGTAATGACTGACCAATATCGGTATGGTTGGCGCTCATTGGAGGGCAACCTAATATCGTACAGCAGCGGACTGTGAAAGGCTGATGAAAACGATTATGATGATGATGATGAGGACTAGCAACTTTCTAAATCTGCCAATGATTACAAAATCAAAGAAAAGACGCGTAGTTCGCCAATTCAATTGAATTTGATACTGTCATCTACGATTACATGTACCCCGCACGGATTCTATTACCTAAAATCATTTTCTGAAACTGACACACTATCTCGTGTATCCCTAAGGCTACAACTTTCTTAGACAAATCTATTTTCGTGAACGCGTCTAAAAATAATACGAATTATGTCCAAACAAATCACGGAACTCAATCATTTTGCGGAAACGGTTACGGAAAATTGAAAGGCGTCATTTTGTCATTTGGCGGCCATCTTGTCCACGAAGCATCTCACCGGCTTTGATTGGAATGCGTTACCGGATATCCGGGGCGATCGGCGTTTTCCTTTCCTATTATAAAAGAATAACGGTAAAAAAGAAAAATGTGTATAATATACAAAGTAAGCTAGATGTACCCATAACTTTGTTGTGCAGAAAAGGAATCTGTGTATCCTGGATAAAAGAATGCACCGAATTTTAACACCTTTAAACAAGAAATAGCACTTAGAATAGTCTAAGAATAAATAAAATAAATATGAAAAAAAGAAAAGCGGTTCTGTACATGAAGAACATCAGGGAAATTTCATGGAGAACACGAGAAAATCAGAGAGAATCTACGTCTTGTATTATATTATACTACCCTAGGATTCCTTTGGGAATGTCAAAATATGTGTATTTAAATCTAAAATAGCTTTTTGAAATTCCTTGAAATAATTTTTTTTACAGCTTTCAGACTCAAGCTTTGAGTAGGTATTTATTTTTATATTCAACTCGTTACCACAAACGAAGTCTTGTACGGGTTTCGATTTTTCTTTTGAATAACGAAACCCTAATAATGGTGAGTGAAATAAATAATGTACGAGAACTGTACTTATTAAGAATTCAATTACATTTGCTCTATAGGTACGTGATTGTCTTGAATGAAAAGAATTTTAGATGAAGATGGATTTCGATTTATTCGCAGACAGAACTAGAGATTGACCATAAAGATCGGATATAAAACGAAACTCTTCGTCTTAAACTATTTTCAATTTCACCGATGAATCTTTACGTTTGGATTTAAAAGATAAGACTTAAATCAAGTTCACACTTACTTTATTTACTAGTTTTTGCTTTTTTTAACCGAACGCTGACCATGTCAGGTCCAGACATCACTGCGACCCTTCTGGATCTATTGTGACTCTTTCACTTTAGAGTACCGTCCCCAGTCCTATGTTACTCATGAAGCGAACGATATGGTGGGGGTCTGCGGTGCAAATTTCCTCTGCTGTAGAGTATTCGTGCTGCCCGAGGTTTGCTCCTGCTTATATGAAGAGCTGGACAATCGAGAAGAAGGTGGAGTGATGTCTCGGCTTTCTCCTTGCAGAATCTTATTTACTCGTACCTGAATCGGTAACTAAGGCTCGAAATATATAACGCGCAGTCATCTGATTGAATCTGCTTATTTAATTGAATGACTAGCGCGGTTATTTAATGGCGTCAAACAGCTCGTACGGATAGCAATGTATTGATATATTTTTTGATGAATTTACTATTTTTTTTTTGCGTTATAACTTATAATAGTACACATTCGGTAATTTTGAAGTTTAAAAATAAAATATTTAATGGCTGTCCTTGTCTAGGATTCATTGAATTTGTTGGTAAAAAGAGAATTCAATGAACGTGCTAGTCATTCATTCAAATAGCAGATCCAATGCGACATATTATAATAATAAGTAGGTATACGTCCGCGCGACTGAGCGACGGCCAGCCGCTACGTCGTGACATTACAAGCAGTACCTACCTATGTAACGATTTATTTATTTAATAATTTATGTACACACATAAAAGAAAAAAACAATAGAAACTTAAATTAAGACACAGAAATTATGTACAAAGGTGCTACTTATCCCAATTTGGAATTTCTTCCAGTAGACCTAACAAAGGAAAAACTTAAATTTAAACAATTAGGCGCGTACAACATGCTTCAATAGTTGGTAAGAAATATATATAAGTATATAATATATATAATTAAATACGAATACATAAATAAATAATACTATAACATACTAATATATAATCATTACTATTGTACATACAATATACATATTATACATAATCATTATATTATACTAATAAAAATTAAATATATTTAGTTTAAATTGGCGTTTGCTGTCAGGCTAAATTATCATAGTGTTCACGCAATTTTTTTTTAAACAGTCCTAGAGTCTTACACTCTCGAATCTGAGCAGGCAAAGAATTCCAGAGCTTAGCAGCGTGTACAGTGAAGGAGTAGGCAAAGAAGTCAGTGCGATGGGAAGGGATATCTAGAAGGGTGCGTCTGAAGGGTCTACAGGATTGGTTGTGTAAATTAGGAAAGGAAAAGCGCTCGTTTAAGTAAGAAGGGGATAAAGGACAAAATAGGGTATTAAACAGAAAGCAGAGTATTCGGTAGTTTCTGCGAAGGCGAATAGGAAGCCACTGCAGCTGCTTTCTGTATTGGGATACGTGATCTCGTTTCTTTAAACCAAAGATAAACCTTATTGAGAGATTCTGCAGTCGTTCTAATTTGTTTAGAATCTCTTCGTTTGCATCTAATGAACAGTCATCAGCGTAATCAATCAAAGGTTGTATATGGGCTTGTGCTAAAAGAATTTTTGTAGGAGCTGGAAGGAAGTTTTGGAGTAACTTGAGTGAATGGAGGGAGTGGTAAACTTTCCTACTTATGTTATTGGTATTCGCATTCCAAGATAGATGTGAATCAAAAATAACTCCTAGGTTTTTGGCAGAGTCGGAAAAGGGGATCTGAGTACCATTTAAAAATATGGGAGGAAGTGTTGCCTTATTTATTAATGCTAACATCCGTCTGCTACCCATCAATAATGCCTTAGTTTTAGCTGGGTTTACAAGGAGTCCAAAAGACTGTGCCCATTCACTAATTCCTCTAAGGTCATCATTAATAAGGGCTATAGCGGATGCAGCATGAGGAATGGTAAAATGACGGTATATCTGAAGATCGTCTGCGTAAAGATGATGTTTAGCGACTATAACTTTGGTAAGAAAGTTAATAAAGATTGAAAAAAGAAGAGGAGACAGTACACCTCCTTGAGGAACACCTGCATCAAGATGATGCCAATCAGAGAGATCACCATTCATCTGTACTCGCTGCAAGCGGCCCCGCAGGTAGGAGTTAAACCAAGATAGGACAGAAGGGGACATGTTAAAGGATTGGAGCATACCAACTAGAATATCGAAGTTAATAGAATTAAAGGCATTACTAAAATCTAAAAGGACAAGGACAGTAAGAGATTTATTTTCCATGGCCCACCGAATGTCATCAGTTACATTTAAAAGCGCAGAAACTGTACTATGGCCAGTTCGAAAGCCTGATTGCAGTGTACTTAAAAGTTTATTATTCAGTAAGAATGTAGAGAGCTGCTGGTGAACGATATGTTCTAAAGCTTTGGATAGGAAAGGTAGTATGGATATAATAATAATAATAATAATAATAATCATTTATTTGCCAGAGCGAATGTACAATTTGGTCTTAGTTTACATTATTCTAGATTCATATCACTCAACTAAATGAATAGTATGCAAAAAGTCAGAGTTCTTCTTCTTCCATCACATTACATACATTGTTATACCTACTCTAAAATTAAAATTATATTATATATGTCATCACAAATTATATTATGCCAATAAAAAAAAACAATAATTTTAGATTTCTATTAACATTTTAGAAATAAGTGCCCCCATAATATTCTTTTATATCATAAAAGCATTTCTCTAAAAGCCATTCATTTAATTTTCTTTTAAAAGTTGTTAAATTTAATTTTTCGAAATCTTTTGGCAATTTATTAAATATTTTAATGGCCATAAAAAAGGGACTCTTTAGGTACGATGTGCTGTTACATTTAGGCATAACTAATTTATTAGGAAAACGTAATGATCTATTTGTCATGTTAATGTCCTTATTTTGTACAAAATATTTGGGGTTCTTTTTAACAAATAAACACATGTCTTTGATGTACATACAAGGCAAGGTAAGTAGGCCTAGCTTTTTAAAAAGCGGTTTGCAACTTTCAAGCGGACCCACGTTGCATAAGGCCCTAACACATTTCTTTTGTAATTTAAAAGCTGCACTTAATTCAACAGAGTTTCCCCAAATCAACAGACCATATGATAATACGGAAGAAACATAACCATGATATGCACAGAGAGCTGCTGATAAGGACACGGTTTTTGCTAAACGTCGCAACGCATATACGAATTTATCCAGCTTGCTACAGATATATAGGACGAAAGCTGGAAAGAGAAGTGGGGTTAGGAACTTTTGGTAGAGGAAGGATATTCGCCATTTTCCAGGATTGTGGAAAACTGTAAGAAGATAAAGAGAAATTAAAGATATGGGTTATTATAGGCAATAAACAAGGGAGAATCAATTTTATCATTTTAGAACAAATCTTATCACAACCAGCAGCCTCTGAAGAAATTGATAAAATTGCCATTTTTACGTTTGATTCAGAACAAGGGAGAAAGGAAAAGGAAGGACAGGTAAAAGGTTGATTAGACAGTGCTTGTAATGTATTCAATTTAGTGCAATCATTTAAAGTCATAGGGGGCTGAGAAAAATATTTATTGAGGGCATTCAGATCAACAGAAGAAGAGGAAAAAGTAGTTTTGCCGATTCCGACAGTTTTTAGAAACTTCCAGACATCTCCAGTGCCACGGTTCTGGAGAGAGGAGTAGAAATATCGCCTCTTGGCATCACGGCAAAGGTGATTGCAGTGGTTACGTAAAGTTTTGAATTTAGCGTGGTTGGCTTCATTAGGAAAACGTTTAAATTTCCTCTTGGTCTTATCACGTGCCGCCATTTGCTCCTTGATGGATTCTGTCAGCCATGGAGCCGGACTGTGTTTTATTTTAACTCTCTTGACAGGTGCATGGAGGTCGTAAAGTTTTAAAATTGTACTGTTAAACCTATCAACTTTGTCGTTAATATTTGAGCTTTCAAGCACAGGTGTCCAATCCAAATTTTTGGCACCAATTTCAAGCGCTTGTATATCTATTTTATTAAAGCTGCGTAAGAGGAAGGATTGGGGTTTACGTTTAGGGGGTTTTATTTTGTAAGACAAAAAAACAAGGTCGTGATAGGAAAAAGGAGCATCAAGCTGTCCATGGGTGGCTACGTTATTAGGAGAAGAGACAATCATGAGATCCAATAAGGAGGGAGTACAGTTAGGAAAGTAGTGTGTGGGACCAGAAGGAAGGACTTGTAGGTTGTAGGAAGTAAGAAGCGACTGTAGTTTTTCTGATCGATTATCAGCCTTGATTAAGCAGGTGTTAAAATCACCCATGATTATGACATGCTGATAATCAAGGCGAAAATTTGTAAGAAGATTGTCAAGAGAGTCAAAATAGTCAATGCCAGAATTAGGGCTATACAAAACAATCAGGAGCAATTTGGTGTGATGAGCGACAATCTCAATTGCCAGATATTCCGCTGATTCCGAATAAATAGTAGGAGACATATTCAAAAGTTTATACTCGATATCAGCACGGAGATATATAGCAACCCCACCACCACCCTTACCCGTTCTGTCATTGCGAATGAGGATAAACCCAGGAATAGAATATTGAACGGAAGGAAGAGAAGGCTTAAGGAAAGATTCTGATATTAAAATAGCATCAAGATGGGCAGTGTTGAAGGAAGCAAGAAGATCAGGGTAATGACTAGGAATACTTTGGGCATTGATATGCGCTATGTTGAGATTTGATTTGTAGTGATAGAAAATATTAGAAAGTTGATCACACAAAGTAAGAGGTGAATTGGAGTGTAAGGAACTGCAAGCACTAGTAAAACTCGACGACGAAGAACAAGAGAAAAAACTACTATTTATGTCATCCATAATATTAAACAAAATAATAAAATAAATATTATAATAGTACAAATAATATATAGTATAAACTTTGATATAAAATTTATATACTTATTACTTAAATAACTAATAAAAATATATAAATATATAATAAATAATAAAATATTATAAGAAACAGCAAAAAAAAAAACCCCTAAGGGATCACAATTTGATCGTAGAACTCACTACATACTCATTACAAATATATTTAGATAAATTTCATTGTATATCAAATAACTACTTAAAAATATTTTAAAATTTAAACTAAGTAATACATAAAAAATTCAACACAAGATAAATAAAAAAAATAAAAAAATGATTTAATAGATAGGCATGGAAAAAACCAAAATATGGCAATTTTGGGGAAAAAAAAAGAGGAGGAAGAACAGACAGATCATTTCTTAATGACATTAATCTTTGTTGACAACTTGACAAGTGCCAAATTTACTATGGAATGCATGTTTTTGAAAAATAATGTTAAGAAAAATCTGACTTTTAGAAAAGTTTGTTAGTTTGAAACTTAAAAGAATAATTGAGTAATTTTAAATATACCTCCAAGTATTGAATTGTTTGAATAACTGCAAGAAAAAAAACTTGTGCTTACAAACTAACTTACAGTGCGAATGACAAAATGAAAGTCATTATTGGATGAGAACTTTTAGG
Organism: Celastrina argiolus; assembly: GCA_905187575.2. Lineage (NCBI taxonomy): Eukaryota > Metazoa > Arthropoda > Insecta > Lepidoptera > Lycaenidae > Celastrina > Celastrina argiolus. Next base: position 14,229,006 of record LR994589.1, read on the forward strand.
TTATTCACTAATGACGACGCCGGGTCTGTCTGACGGATCTTCCAGCTTTGAGGTCATGCGGATGAGACTCTGCCTCCTCACTGGCTGGGAACTGGGTCATCAACTTCGCCAACGATGCACAAGTCACAACCTTTCGACGGCTCTTATCCGGGAGGATGATGACAATTTTTCCGTCGCTCGACCAACAGTTTTTTATACCAAAATGCGTGCGAGCAGTTGTAAAAACCTTATGCCTTGTTTTGGTCAAGAACTCTGATACAGTGATACCAGTGCCTTTAAGAGAAGACTTTGTATCCCACACATGTTGCCTATTTTCAAAAGTATTGAACCGCACTAAGATGGGTCTAGTCTTATTTGCTGTAGACATCCCAAGCCGGTGGCAAACTTGAAGGCAATCTGCACTAATATCACTTAGCTTCATCTTATCCAATATCACTTGCTGAATCATATCACACTCTTTTTCGCCTTGCTTTTCAGTGATGCCATGGAAGAGTAAAACCTTACGACGCATAATCATTTCATGCTGATCAAGACTGAGAGACAGAGATTCCATATCATTCTTGATCCGTGATAAAATTTGCCACATAGTTTTCTTAAAATCCTTAAAATCTTCGGTCAAAGTGACAATGTCTGGATTAATGTTTGAACCAACAGCAATCTTCTGTAGTTTGTCTTCATATTGCTTCATACGGGATTCAAAAAAGCTGCTCAAAGATTCCATGTTATTGACATCCATGATTGTTGAAACTAGTGTTGATTTTTTTGTTAATTTACTAAATAAAGCAGTTTGAGTGGAAACTATTATGTGAAATTGAGTACAGGTGAGTTCCACATAAAATTAGCACATAATAACACTTAATTAACTTATTTAGCTATTTATTTTAAAATAATAATTAGAGAGCACCAAAATTGCTACTGTTTTTGGGGACTACCCACCCAAAAAAAATGCGTACACTCACTCATCTGCTTGCAGGTTGTGGTTATAATTGTTTCGCGGGATATTGCTAGATATAATATATTTAAATTGTATGCTATGGATTTCCGCAAAGTAACGCCTGATTCCATTAACTATTTAAAATCGGTGAGCATGACCGTACAGGCACGACTCTATATTAAGCTAACAAAATTACATCGAGTTGCCGCCCAAAATATTTGGTTCAATCAACAATGCAAACATCTTAATGTTGTTCCCAGTTAAATTAATGTTAAAACCAACACGCACAGTCGAGCCGCCAATACGGCTATTAAATAAGCAGAGTCCATCTGGCTTAACGAAGAGACGCGTCATTGGTTTACCGTTAGAGATAATTTAAAACTACATCTCAAAGTTCTTTATACCGAGCTCTCATTCAAATTACATAACTTAGAATTCCATTGTTTGGATGAAAAAGCACGTAGTTTCGCATCAATCGAAGTGCATGCTAAGTATGTTAGTTAAAAGAAAAAGCTTCAGACTTTAGTAAATAAAAAGAGGAATGTACAATCCTATACAGAATCACAGTCTGAACCTCTTTCTTTCCACCCTCGCGTCAAAAACTTAACCAATGTCCAGTTTGCCAAGGATGAGATGACACTTCTGGAAAAGGGTCTTAAATATAATATTTCTCCTAAGATTAATCAGAATGCCTTGGAAATGCTTGCGGTAGATTCGGAAATGGCAGTTTTGATTAATAAGAAGGACAATATGGTTAAGGGTAGAGCTAGTAGAAGCTAATGAAATCAAGGGTACTCCCTCCGGTTTTTCGATAAACCCTGAAGGAGTTGCTTTGAAGTCATTAAAACAAACAATAACTAATAATGACTTGGTTGTATCTAAAGCGGATAAGGGTAACACAATAGTGCTGATGAGGCGCGACGATTACTCGGAGAAAGTTAATAACGTGATTCGTTGTGACCAATTTCTAAGGGTATCTTCTGACCCAACAAATAAGTTTGTGGCTAAGGTTAAATTAGCCATAAACAAAAATTCACACTTTTTCCAAACCGAATCAGCAAAGAGGAAACTTATTCCAATGAATCCTCGCGCGCCATCACTTTACGGCTTGCCAAAGATTCACAAAACTGATATTCCTATGCGTCCAGTTGTCTCATACATAGGTGCACCAGCATACGAGTTAGCAAAGTCACTTAATTACATTATTAAGCAAAAGCTTTCATTTAGACCACCTTATGCTATAAAAAATAGCTTACAATTAGTAGATCATATTAAAAATGTGACTTTGCCACCCCGTTGAAAATTAGTCTCGCTTGATGTAGATAGTTTATTCACTAATATCCCGTGTGAGGAAACGTTGGGTATTTTGGGTAATGCATTGGAACAACGTTTACCTCCTGGTGAAGGTGATGAATTGCTTTCCCTTACTAAAGTCTGCATGGAACAAAACTACTTTAGATTTAACAATCAGTTTTTTGTTCAACAAGACGGTCTAGCAATGGGCTCACCACTTAGTCCTTTGCTGGCTGAAATATTTCTGGACGATTTTGAACAGAGAAATATTGTTAATAATAAGAGCATTTTATATTACTATTATAGATATGTAGATGACTGCATACTTTGTTGGACGGGTACACAGAGACAACTGGACGTATTTCTTAAAAATCTTAATAAAAAACATATTAAAATAAAATTCACACTAGAATGTGAAGATAATAATACTCTCAATTTTCTAGATTTATCTATCACTAGAGTTGATAATAAACACAGTTTTGGGATCTTTCGCAAACCGACGTATACTAATACTACTATTCATGCATCCTCATGTCATCCTTGGCAACACAAACACGCGGCCTTTCATAATTATATTCACAGATTAGTTTCTGTTCCTCTTAGTAGAGTAAATTACCAAAAAGAGTTAAACATAATTTATCAAATTGCTGAGGCAAATGGGTACAATCCCAAAATAATTGATAATATGTTAAATATTAAAAATAAAAACGAATTGGTTAAGTTTTTGTACGCAGAGACCTCTGATAAGGAAGTAGTTAGATATAAGTCCAGTTTGACCTACATGGGTGAGGTATCTGCGCGTTTATCCAAAATAATGAAAAATAACGATATGCATGTCGCATTTAGGACGAATAATACTTTAAAAAATCAATTATGTAATAATAAAGACCGGATTGATTTAAAGTATCAATCAGGTGTATACAGAATCGATTGTCCTGAATGCGACAGTGTATACGTAGGTCAGACTGGACGTAACTTTGAGACTCGGTATAAAGAACATATCGCGGCTTATAGAAATGGTCATCATGATAAATCACATTTTGCCAAACATCTTTTAGATAGTAGTCACAATATACCAGATGGTCATTCCTATAAGATATTACATAAATGTGATAAAGGCTTTTGACTGAGCGTGTTGGAACAATTAGAAATAATTAAAGTAAAGAACAACAATAGAATTGCATTGTTGAATGACCAAACTAACCTTACTTCGTCACCTCTTATTAACTTGTTTGGTGGGGGTACTAGTTGGTAGGGGTAGTAGCGGTAGGGAATATAAGGCGGTGTTTTGGCGGGCGGCATCATTCTGCTCTCGGACGCCGTCCGATGAACAGATACCGTGCCGCGATCCGCTCGTCACCTTGCCAGGTAGCGCTATCCCTGCGATAGTGCTGTCTCGCTCTGTGCCGTACGCGCTGTCCAGGTACTCGACCGAGCACCGCTTTTCGTTTCCGCGCCGCGACGAGAAGACGACAGAGTTCCGCTGAGACGCTCGTTGTCTACCTCGTTCCCGCCTCTTATCGCGAGCATTCTGCTCGCCTTCGCCGCCGCGTTTCTCGCCACGTACTTCCGCCTGTACGAGTGAGTCGTTTTGTGTTGTGTTGTGAGTTCCAGCGCCCAAAGGAACGTTAACTGTAAGTAAGAGTGACACGTTAGGCACACACACGAGGAGTCCCTCCTCTTACTCACCTCCCCTCCCGAACGCCGGGAGGGGCAGACTTTCAGCCATTAAATATTAGAGAGCAGAATCTCCAAGCCAGATCCGGGCGCATTTATCATGGCTAACCACCTGATAAATACGTTCATGGCATTCCTGTCGCAGGAATTCCCCCAAGCAGCCAGTAGGTGGGAGCTTTTTATGAGCTCCCAAAGCCAGGACACCCCCGCGTCCCCCGAACCCGAGACCGCGAGCGTCTCGCAATTTATTCCCGCGATTCCTACTGAGAATTTCGTGGCCACCCAATCTCCTTCTGAGATGTCCTGCTCGGAGCAGGATTCCGACCGTAATGAAGGCGAATTCATTACGGTCAAGTCGAAAAAATCGACCAAGAGGAAGCGCGCCGATTCTTCTTCTTCTCCGGTCCTATCGTCCCCGACGAAACCCGCCGCGACTAAAAATCGCAAAACCGCGAAAACCGTGCAGGCTAGTAGCTCCGTGGCCCCCGTAGGCTCCCAAACCGCCCCTCAGGCATCCCAGGCCCCACCGGCTTCCCAATCGCAGCCCCTCCCGGCCCCTCAGGCCTCCCAAGGTCCTCCAAAACAAAAACTTCCTCCCCCTGTGATAGTACAGGAAAAAGGCAAATGGAATATCATTGCCTCCGCGATCAATGAAAATAAGATCCGATATACTTCTGCCCGCCCTACCTTCGAGGGTATTAAGGTGCAAGTAGAGTCCCCTGGCGATCACCGCCATCTAACTTCGTTCCTTCGGGAACAAAACATAGGTTACCATACCTATGCCTTAGAAGACGAGCGCCTTTTGCGCGTAGTCATAACAGGAGTAGATAAATTCCTCTCCAAAAAAGATATTCTCGATGACATCATCGCTCAGGGCTATCCCGCCCTAGAGGTACACCGAATGGTGCACCCTCAAAAAAAGTACAAGTACAATATGGTACTTGTAGTCCTCCCCCTCACTTCTGAGGCTAAAGCCATATTTAACCTCAAAACCGTATGCTACATATCCGGCATACGTGTAGAATCCCCCCGCAAACGCGGCGCTCCTGGCCAATGCCATCGGTGCCAACTTTACGGCCATTCCGCGCGTAACTGTCACGCGAGACCCCGCTGCGTCAAGTGCCTTGGTGACCACGGCACCTCTGACTGTCCCCGAAAAAGCCCAGCTGAGGAGTCCGAGCCTCCCAGTTGTGTTTTATGTCAAACCCAAGGCCATCCGGCCAACTACAGAGGGTGCAAAAAAGCACCCAAATTTAAGAGGCGCCCAGCGCTTCAACCTCTCAGGGCCTCCCCAAAGCAGAGTTTTATCCCTGCCCCCCCTCCATCCTCCAACGCCTGGGCTAAAAACCCCTCACCCCCGTCTCCAGCAGTTATCGCCGCTTCCCCCAAACAAGCCTCACCCTCCGCGCAAACCCGCGAGCCGCCAACAACATCTTTCGCGAACGATATTTCGTTCATAGCCGATTTCTGTAAGAACCTCAATAGTATCGACCCTATTGAAACGGCCCTTTTGGCGGCAAAACTAAAAGGCTCTTTAGCAGACCGAACAAACGCAATGATAACACATGCGACCCTCATAAAACAGATAATGAGTCTTAACGGTAACTAATGGATCCGTCAGGTAGAAAAAGGCCGAATTCCCTTTGTATAGTGTCGTTCAATACGAACGGCATTCGAAATAACATCCACGAAATCCGTGAATTCGTTCACACAAACAACGTTGATATCCTTCTAGTACAGGAGACGTTCTTAAAACCTAGTATACGGACCCCGAGAATTGCTAATTATAAAGCAACTAGAAACGATAGAACTCGATCCCGCCTCGGAGGCACAATTATTTATTACAAAAAATCACTACATTGTGTCCCCCTTGAATCCCCAACATTATTAAGTCTCGAAACTTCCATATGTCACATTAGCATGACAGGTCACGAACCCATTATTGTAGTGTCCGCGTATTTATCTTCAAACGCGGCCCTCCATACTAGCGACTTTGACTCGCTCTTTAACTTAGGCAACGCCGTCATCATAGCCGGCGACCTAAACTGTAAACACCCCGAGTGGGGAAACGTAAACAGTAACGTAAATGGCAACAGTCTCCTTAGATTAACGGACCAATTAGGTTTCGTAATTTTAGGCCCCGAGGAACCCACACGCTATGATACTCACCAACGTGTAAACAACGTTATTCACAATCCCAGTACCATTGACGTAGCCCTAATCAAAAACATTTCTCTCAATATCAATATTGAGACACTCCACGAGCTTAACTCGGACCACAGACCAATTAAAATTGCACTCGGAAATCTAAACCCCGTAAGCATCAGTACCAAAAGAGTAATAGATTATAAATTATTAGCTGACAATATAGAGGATCTTCAATCGAGTCATCTCGATAGCATTCCCGACATTATTGATAGTAGCGATTTGGCCCTTCAGGCAGCCTCTCATTTGACTGACCACCTGGTAGCGACCATAGATAAATCATCCAGGGAGATGCCAACGACTTTTCAAAGACGTTGGCCTCTCCCTGAGGACATAAGGGAGTCCATCAGACTCCGAAACGCGGCTAAACGCGCCTATGATCGCTACCCGTCGGAAGAGTGGAGGAAAACCCTCCGACATTACGAGAGGGAAGTTAAATTTAAAGTCAGAGATCACAAAGCCGAGCAATGGGATCGACTTCTAAGCGAAATAGAACCGTCACATACCGCGTTCTGGCCCCTCGCGAAAGCCCTTAAAAAAGACACGGAATGCGATATGCCTCCGTTAGTCGTACCAAATCGTCCTCCTGCACTAGAAGATACCGACAAAGCCGAAATACTAGCCGATACCATTGAACAACAATGCCGGCCTAGCTCCCTCCCTGTAGACCCCTTGCACCTTAGTTTTGTTAATAGAGAGGTCGAAAACCGACTCTCGATGCCACCCACTGTGCCCCCAAGGCCGGTGGACTCGGATGAGATCAAAGAAATTATAAAAAATTTGAATGCCAAAAAAGCCCCCGGTCAGGACGGTATTTCAAACAAAACCCTCAAATTATTACCTGCCGCCCTAATTCAATTGTTAGTTAACATTTTCAATGCCCTCTTAGTAGGATGTTCATTCCCAGACATCTGGAAAGTAGCCATTGTTATAGGCATCCATAAACCGGGTAAACCCCGCGTGTCCCCAGGTAGTTATAGGCCGATTAGCCTAATTAGCTCATTAGGCAAAGTCTACGAAAGAGTAATACTCAGGCGTCTAAAGGACGTCATAGTAGACAAAAACCTCCTCCCAGACGAACAATTCGCCTTCCGCGAAATGCATAGTTGTCCCGCCCAAGTACACCGCCTCACGGAGTACATAATTGAAAGTAAAAACGATAGGAAAGCGACTTGCGCTGTTTTCTTTGACGTTGCTAAGGCGTTCGATAAAATCTGGCATAACGGTTTCATATATAAACTCTATCAATTAGATATCCCCGTTTATTTAGTACTGATAATCAGTAATTATTTAAAAAACCGTTCATTTCTTTTTAGAATCGAAGGTACTCTTTCCTCCCAAAGACCCATAGCGGCGGGAGTCCCACAGGGCTCGGTCCTCTCTCCCTCCCTCTATAACCTCTACACTAGCGACATTCCCAAACACCCTAAGGTGCAAATAGCCATGTTCGCGGATGACACAGCTTTGTACTGTGCTCACCGCAAGCCCTCTATAGCCGCAAAATCCCTTCAGGAGGCAGTTACCGACCTCGGTAACTGGTTCTCGAAGTGGAGAATAGAAGTGAATCCCGACAAAAGCCAAGCCATCCAATTCGTTAAAAAAACGGCCTCTAGACAAAAAATGAGTCCTATTAGTCTGCACGGAAACATCATTCCCGAAGTCAAAAACGTTAAGTACCTAGGTGTAGTTCTAAACAAGTCGATGAATTTTTCAACTCACGTCACAGCCGCGATCCGAAAAGCGAAATTTGTACTTTACAAATTATATCCGTTATTAAATGCGCGTAGTAAAATGTCCTTAAGACATAAACGCACCCTATACGTAACCTGCATAAGAACAATACTCACTTATGCGTGCGTCTCTTTCGCACACATAAGCGATAATCAAATAGACCGATTGCAAAAAGTCCAAAACCGGCTTTTACGTCTGGCAACAGGCGCCCCCCGGTATATGCGTAACATCGACTTGCATAGAGACTGCGAACTTGTCACTATTAAAGCCCACATCCAGGAACTCACCGGGAGATTCTTTGATAGAGGCAAAAGGCACCCCAACCCGCTCATTCGTAAGGCCCAGGATTACGAACATGACGCACGGACTTTCCGACATCCTTTCAAACGACCTAAGCACATCTTAGATGATCCCATAGATAGTATTACAAAGCACGTACTGCAACATATGCAGTCACGTAAACACACCACACCACAAGCACCCGCGTGGTTAGTACTGCACCAAGGCCGGCGCCGGCGTTGTCCCAGGAGACTTTCCACACTCACTACAACACGTACCGACATACAGACCGACTCACACACGGGACCGAGTGCGAACCCGAGTTCGAGCCCGCGTCCTAGCAGTTTAGGAACACATCTAAACGACCGCGATCGCGCTTTGGATATAGAAAGCTCTATAAACAACGATGACCTAGACATTAGAAATTACGCGCGCGTACAAACCCGACCACTCGCGGAAGGGTGAGGCACGGCACAGCCTAATTCTAGCCAAGTCATTAATAATTAAAAAGAGCTTCTCTAACGCGATAACTCGTTCGACGATAGTTTTTGCTACCGCGCGCGAGCTACCTCACTCGTCAGTGAGTGAGGATGGGGTTCGGGCCCCTCAGCAGGGTGGACACGTGTCCCACAGACCGCATAATAATAGTCTACCACCGTAGCTATCCCCAATCCGGTATGAACATCACCCGGGTGATGTAAGGGGGGGTCACACCCCCCATTTACTCCCTTCTAAACAACTAGCCACCCGGCTAGTTATAGTCCGATACAGCTAAATCGGCTCTCATGCCATTAGTGAGTACCCATTCGAAAAAAAAAAAAAAAAAAAAAAAACGGGCGGCATCACTTAACGAACATTGTTCGCAGAGTCAACATCCTGAGGATGCTCCGGGGTCGGAGCGAAACGCGCGTCGAGTTTTGCAACCTGCATGGTGGTGTGACTTTGCACGATCGTGTTAACATTATTGCTTGTGTGGTGGTGGTGTTTTCATGTTTTTTGCTTGCGAGTGTACGCATAAGCAGTGTGGGAGGTGGGAGGTGCATCAAACGCATGCCTATGCGTACACTCACTCATCTGCTTGCAGGTTGTGGTTATAATTGTTTCGCGGGATATTGCTAGATATAATATATTTAAATTGTATACCTTATGGACGTATTAATAAAACAATCTCAAACTCGGTCTCAATTTTGGAATTATTAAATTTCTTATGGATTTAAAACATATTTATTACAATTTAATCATAGAATAATTTATTGTATAGTGCCCAAATGTGTGCAATACATAGTAACACTCTCTTTTTCTTTACTATAATTGCGTTGCGCGGTAAAAATACGCGCGTAGCTAGACGCAACCAACGTATGTGTGCCTAGTACTCGTGGTACTAGGCACACATACGCGCGTTGTGCAGCAAGTAGCTATCATTTCTAATACGCGCTTTCAGTAAAGTTAACAGGAGCAATTTAAAATCACGTATTCGTAATTTTATGATTAGTAAAATTATGAGAGCGCATGTAAAATTGGCATTAGTTTACGAATACGCAATCGTCAATTGTTCCAGCTTCGATTACTAGATTTACATTAGTCTGTCTAAGTGGGTAAAATTTGTTTAACAGTATTTCAACGTTAGAATAATAACTAATCAGAATTATTTTATAGCTACATATTTTGCCCAGCTGTCCAGGAGTTTGGGCTATTTGAGGGCAACGAACTCCTTAACATTAACTCCAGGGTTTGTGATTATGTGCAGACAACAAGGCCGCTGTTGGAAGTTAAGTTACCGCTCATATTAGTGAGAGAAAAACTCACACGAGGTAACCATGTTTGTATATAATCTACGGACTAATTTCCGAACGGCTAGTTTCCGAATCGGTGGTAGGCATCATGTAGGACAATTCTATAAGTCTTATATTTTAATAACCTATATGGAAATAAAAAGTTTTGAGTTTTGAATTAAATAGTAATAAATGAAAACCGGTCACACGCAAGTCGCACTTGAGCTCGGACGGTTCCGTACAAAACGAGTAAAACATCACGTCTGTTGTATGGGAACCCCTTTTATATTTTATTCTGTTTTTTAGTATCTGTTGTAGCGGCTACAGAAGTACATCATCTGTGAAAATTTCAACTATCACAGTTCATTAGATATAGCCTGGTGACAGAGGAATGAACAGCAGATTCGTAGTAATAAGGTCCCGTTTTTACCTATGGGTATGGAACTATTTATGAATAATTATATAAATTCGTACATTTTCTTACCATCAATTATAAAACTGTCACATCAATTTATACATTGTGTAAAAAGAACAGTTTGAGATACGATTACACGTTTCCTCGTTTTGGAAATGTATTTTTTTTAGTACAAAAAAAAATTTTTTTTTTAGTTTTTGACTAAAAAAATAACAAAAAACAGTCATTATAAAATATGATTATACTATATAATTCTAGAAATGTATTGATTTTATAATTTTTTTCAAAAATGCTTTTTCGTTATTCTTGCGACAAAAAATAAGATAATGGTAAAAATTATTATATATATGTATATTGTTTATATAATAATATGGTCAAGACCATTTCTGTACCTATGCATATCTGGATTTCAAATTGAATGATTTTCTTGTTTCAGCCTTTTTAGACCCATTTATTGCGAAGTCGGGTTTAGATTTTTAATCTTTTTTTTTTGCGAAGTCGGGATAACCCGAAAAGTATAAAGTGAAAAATAACTATAAAGTTTTTTAAATTTTTATTTTTTACTGTTTAAAGTGTACATAGTTTATAACAGTGTGGTCCCTATGAAGTCCCAACTCGCCCCATCGTGTGGTCAACCCAGTTATTCCTTAAACACGCGCACGGAGACAATAAAACCTCTTGCAATTAAATAAATTGCACGTCGTCGTCCTTCTGTAGACATTAAATTAAATAAATCTCGCAGTCCCCCCACGTATCGTCTACGATATGGTGTTAAATAAAATCTAATAAAACCTGGCTAAATGGATTTTTGAGAAACCTTTGTTATGAGGATGATGTTGTCTTGTCTATACTGCAAGTTATAGTTACAAACAAGAATTAGAAAATAACGACTTTTATAATTCGAATTTATATGTTCGTTGATTCGCTACTTCATTTGTATGTCACATAATATCATATTGTATAATAATTTATGTGTGGACTAAAATCTAAAAAAACCCGTCTAAATGGACTTTTGAGAAACTTTTTGATGCTTATGTTATAACTGCTCTTAGATACTGCAGTTACGAAAATAAAAATACAGTAATTTAAAAAACTAAAAACTTTTATTTGATATACCTATATATCCACCCAGTGTCACTCTCACGTTAAGGCGAGGAATAACCGCTACTAGCGCTAACTCTCATAAAAACCACCAAAAGTGGCCGTTTTAGCAATTACTTATGAGAGTAAATACAGTATAGGATTTAGAGCTGTAACTAAATGCCAATAAATTAGTTTAACTATTTACTTAGAGTTTTAACCGTTTACTTTTTTTAATAAGATCTTTGTGTCGTTGTAAAATTTATTTTAAAAAGAGTGGCGCTAGTAGCGGTTATTCCTCGCCTTAAACAGTAATCCTGTATATCGAGTCTTCTAAGCTACAAAGCGAGCCAGAGAATCTCTCGAAAAATATAACCCTCGATTCGGGCATTCGGGTAAAAAATAAAAAACAAAAAATTATAAGCTTCTTGATTGATTCGCTATTTTCATGCGCTTATTGTTTTTAACATCGATAGATTATCTAGCTGTTACCATAACATATTATTCGTTACCTTACAGCTAACTAATATCGTGATATTTTCACTTAAATTAACATACAGAACCTATATCTGCAGACGATAGTGAACTCATCTACGGTTATATAGTTCGAGAGCTATGTCTAAATATATGGGATTTGACATAAGCTTCGCTAAGTGACATGCAATGGTAACTTGTCTACCATAAAGACTGGCTGGTTTATCCATAACTCAAAAAGGCTTCACACGCAATTACTACATAATATTCATACAAAAAGGACCAGAAACCCGGATGTTGTGGCCACAGGCTCCCGAGGGAAGGCCGGTCGCGCGTGAAACTGATTTAATAACCAGTAACCACTGACCTTAGTGGTTACTGGTTGCCATTCCGAATTCAAATTCTAAGATAAAAAAGGTTGCATTGAATGAGTTTTTTCTTGGAATTATATGATTCTTTCATGCGACTAAGATTATAATAATATAACGTAGTGACTAAAGTTTCTGTTATTATATTTTAAACGTTATAATATCACACTATTATTATAAAGGTACGTCCGTGGCCTAATCGGTAGACCGTTGATTAGCACTCGAAAGGGTTCAGGTTCGATTCCCAGGTTGTGGCATTTACCGAGGAAACTTTTTTAGATCTTAAGTACCTTATACGGACCCACTAACGGTGAAGGTAACTCGCACATGGTCGGCCCCAGATGTATTGACCAGTCATTCCTCTGGATTAGTTCGACTATGTTGTGATGCCGTATGTGCTGGGCAACCATTTAAAACCGCTCGTCCCAGGCACTACAGTATATATTATGTAGTGCCTGGGACGGCTCTACATTTATATGGAATTACAAAGTTAATTATGCAGTTGGCATATCTAGATAACTAGACAGAAATTAAAAAAAATTTAATCCTCCCTATATCTATAGTCTAAACACTACTTGTATTCCAAATTTGAAGCTTCTATGTCTGCTATTATATTCCGAAAAAATTGCCTAATACTTTTGATGATCGGTCAGTGAGTGAGAGAGTCAGTGACAAAACTAAGAAACTTTGAAAAGTTGTAATTCTTGAACCTCTATTTTAAATTGAATGAAATTTGAAATATACCGTGTTTATACAATGCTTACTCAGTAACTAAAAATGCAGACTTCTAGTTTAACCCACAACGAAGTTATAGGGGGAAGTTATATGAAAACGTCCTGAACTGCTTCGAGAAAAGGATGGTACGGCCGTGCTCAACTTGGCAGGGGTACTACCGTGCCTCCAGATTTAATACACATTCATGACCTAGGAACATATAAAACTTTTACCTTTCGCGGGATTCTAACCCGCGACTTATGCGCTTGAGTATCTACGCGCCCAACCACTGCGCTACGAACGTCGTAAAATGATATAAAACGACGCTTTCAAACGTAATAAAATAATATATTCCCAAAAATACCTATCAATTAATTTTCATATGCCATTATTTTTGACAATAGGGAGCAGCCAAGCGCAAGGATTATAGAAAAATTGGAAACTTAAAAGAAAATGAATCCCCGAATTATATCAATAATAAAAATTGTATGGAATAAACGATTTGTAACACTGCCAATATCTGGATTAATGAAATACAAATAATGACGTATTGATACAGCACTAGGGCTGCGACACATAGTCGGACAGTTAGGGTTATTGGTTGCCGGAAAACCTGGACATAATATTATATACTCATTGGTTGCGTGTCCGAGATTGTACGATTGCAGCCCAGTCAGCAGGCTTACTTCTGAAACAATCGAGAATCAAATCAGTTCGATCTTTTGGTATTTTATTTGGTGGATTACTTTGAAACTAACCAGGATAAAGAAAATCATTAGATCGTAAGTTTTATACTCCCGACCATATCGATCGACTGAGAATCAAAATAAATAAAAGTCAATTTATTAGGGAGTACGCGGCACGATCGAATCTGAATCAAAATCGAATCAGTTTGGAGAGTAAGGCCCCTGATTACGGAACATAACCTAGAAACTTGAAAATTAAAATTTGGATTAATTTGGTCGAATCTCGATAGGAGAGTTTGATCTGTAGTTCCTTTAAAAATCATCATCATGCCCATCTCGTACTGCTGAACTAGGCCTCTGCCAATAAGCGTCGTGATTCCCCCATTAAAATATCAGTTTTATTAGTTTATATTTAATCTTTCCTAAAACCGGCCACGTACATCATATCTCCGCCATTTTGGATTCAGTTCTGGGAAGCATCAACCCTACGCACAACGGAATATTGAAATGTGTTGTTAATGCTTGATTGATGTTATTGTTTATTATAAAACGTTTCAACATTTGGGATTGTCCAGTAAATTAATATTTAATTGTGTAGCTGTAGGTATGTAAATGAATATATTTTTCTGCATGCACATTACTATATTTAAAGAAACTTTATACTATTTCGTGACTTTCTGAGGTGACTACTAACTTAGGGTGAGGCTAAACGAGTGTAAAAATTTTTTTTAGGTTAAGTTAAGTAGGATTTTTCTATGAATCAAAATGACAAACTTGCCACAAAATTGCGCTCGTTTGGATGAAATGAGAATAATGAAATAAACGCCTCTTATAAGAATAACGAAAATTAATTTTTTTTGGGAATTTTTTTCTTATTAAAAAATAACATATGCTATCTAAGCATTTGCTTTTGATGTACAAAAAGGTTTAAGGACGTTTAGGATGTTTTTGAACTACACGGAATTTTACCGTCTGGCATATGGGTTTTCATATATACTCCCTTATTTATACAAACATTCCACACTGTTCGAAAAATTTAATTTTTCCTTTCTATTGAAAAATTCGTAGGAAATTGTACACCCAATAATGTCTTTAAATGACTTATTTTACCTTAATACGTGAATGGTGTTTTCTTTTTTACAAAAAAGACCCGTGATATAATTTACAAATTATAAGACTTGTATAATGTCGGCTAAATAAATATAAAAACAAAACACTTAAGAAAGAGAATTCTTTACTGTTGAATCGTCTATCCACAGTAGATAAAATGAGGCATATAATAGAGTAGGGTCTAAAATATAATTACCTTTTACTAAGAAATTCCATTTTTGAGTCCATAAATTAGATATAAAGCAAGATTTATGTACACCGCAAGGCAATAAAGTATTGGGTACAAACATTAGTCATTCTTATGCCCGTTACTGGGAAGCTATGGTTGCGGGTACCTCTTAAGTCTTAGGTGTGTCATGTTAATAGGAAAAAAGCGGTTAGGTGTGCGAGTCATCCGAGCACATCACGGGTTATAATAAAATAAAAGATTAAAAAAACTATAACCCGACTTCGCAAAAAAGGGCTGAAACAAGAAAATAATTCAATTTGAAATCCAGATATGCATAGGTACAGATATGGTCAAGGTAGAGCCGTGGTCGTACCCGCTAAACAAATCTATAATATTCGTCTGCTGTTGAAATATACAATCCTAATAGCGGGTACGACCACGGCTTTACACTTTACACGGTTATAGTTTTTTTAATCTTTTATTTTATTTTACATTTTTCTATTTCCACACAAACTATAACATTTCACTAAACTAACGTTCAATTAACACATAGAAAGTAACTAAACAACTCCTAGATACTATTTGTACGACCGCATTTTAAACGTTTATTTTGAATTTAACAGTAAAATATAATAATTAATTAAAAATCTAAATACATTTTTGTAATGTGCTTGCCAAGACCTATCTTTTGATACCAAACACGATACAATTATCTAAATTAAATTTTTTTTGGAGATAGTTTTTGAGGTATAGTTTTCAAAATCCAAAATTTTTAGAAAAATTATATAGCCTATGTTTCTTGCGAGACTACTACGAATCGATTGACACCATATTTATTAAAATCGGACCAGTAGTTTAACCGCTATGAGGGAACATACATACATATACATACATACATACATAGACTGCCAAAATCATTACGCTTCCTTTTGGCTTCGCCGAAGTCGGGTAAAAATCACGTTTGTTTTTCTCAAAGGGAAGTAAAAAAATCATGTCTAATTTTTCACAAAGGGAAGTCAAAAAAATTATGTCTGTTTTTCCCAAAGGGAAGTAAAAAAGTTATGTCTGTTTTTCCTAAAGTTAAGTAATAATGTCACGTTTGTTTTTGACCAGTTAAGTACTTTTTTTCTTCTGTTTTAGTAACTTTGTTAAAGCCATAACAATTAGTTATATTTAAGCTGAAAATATCAACTGTCAACGGTCAAGGTTAAGGAGGTATAGCCTGATGATCAAATCAAATATAAAGCATTTATTGGGCACACAACTTTACAAAGTAACATATTATAAATACAACAATGATATTAATAATAGCTCCCCTCACCGATTTCGGTGTCTGTAGCCGATTTCATTGAAACCAGGCCAGCTACGCAGGAGTTATTTTATAGTGCCCAAGTGTGTGCGCAATACAAAAAGACACTTTCTCTTCCTTTTGCTCTCATAACCCAGTAGGACGGTAAACCGACACGACTGGCGAGAGAACAGGCGCAGGACCGACTTTTTACATTCCCATCCGACGCATGGATCATCTTGTCAGACAATCAGGTGATCAGCATGCATAGTCCTAACCAAACTTGAAAACACGACAAGAGTGAAGCTTAGAACCACTAGACTGCGAAGGCACTAGGTGAAAAATATTAACGCTTCGACTCTACGCAATGTGAATTGGGCCTTAGGCTTGTACTACACTAGAGTACCGCGGCCTACTTTTTGTAGGATCGACAATCGGACAGATTTTTCCTTCATATTAAGTTTGACCGACTATTAGTATGACGTGTTGTACTATTGCAATCAGTATGTTCTATTTTTTAACCGACAAAAAGTTGTTGACCGATTTTACACACTAATCACATGGCAGCGTTTTAAGTAACTCATCAATCGTGTGTTCAAATTTCAGCTCTATTGCGGTAACGTAGAGTTCTATTACTATCAGCGCTGTGTTCTCCGGACAAACAGATTCCCAGGCCCAGAGACCTTACTCCCCATACTGATTCGATTTTGATTCAGATTCGATCGTGTCGCGTATTCCCGAATTAATTGACGTTTGGTTATTTTAATTCTCAGTCGATTGATACGGTCGGGAGTACAAAAAGTTACGATCAAACGATTTTCTTTATCCTGGTTGGTTTCAAAGTAATCCACCAAATAAAATACGAAAAGCCGTTGATATCGAACTGATTTGATTCTCGATTGTGTCGGGAGTGAGCCTGGTCATTCAAAATGCCATCGCTATTATCACTTTCGAACTTACAAACAAAATGTATGAGATTTGACACACGCTTCGCTAAGTGACACTCGAATTCGTATGTCACTAGTTTATGTGAAACACACATTTTGATTTCGAATTTCCCATGCGATATTTGCATCTTGAATCGGGGCCCCGATATAACTGTTAGTAGCCAAAATATATACGTCAACGTGAGTTGAACCTTAGGGGCAGGCAGATGACTGTTCATGTCGCACTTTTATAGTCTATGAAAATAGAACCTATGAAATTAAATGTAGTAATACGACTCGTAGGCACAAAATCCATACCGACGTTTGTGCGTCGCAGACTCGACCGCACAAAAAGAGCGAGTACACAAACGGGCGCTTTGTTAACGCGCGTTTTGAGAACCAAGAGTTCTGTACAGACAGTGTACTCTGTACATACTCAAGCGCGCGCTTTGTCATCGCGCATTTTGAGAACCAGGAGTTCTGTACAGACAGTGTACTCTGTACAGACTCAAGCGCACGCTTTGTCATCGCGCGTTTTGAGAACCAAGAGTTCTGTACAGACAGTGTACTCTGTACATACTCAAGCGCGCGCTTTGTCATCGCGCATTTTGAGAACCAGGAGTTCTGTACAGATAGTGTACTCTGTACAGACTCAAGCGCACGCTTTGTCATCGCTCGTTTTGAGAACCAAGAGTTCTGTACAGACAGTGTACTCTGTACATACTCAAGCGCGCGCTTTGTCATCGCGCATTTTGAGAACCAGGAGTTCTGTACAGACAGTGTACTCTGTACAGACTCAAGCGCACGCTTTGTCATCGCGCGTTTTGAGAACCAAGAGTTCTGTACAGACAGTGTACTCTGTACATACTCAAGCGCGCGCTTTGTCATCGCGCATTTTGAGAACCAGGAGTTCTGTACAGACAGTGTACTCTGTACAGACTCAAGCGCACGCTTTGTCATCGCGCATTTTGAGAACCAGGAGTTCTGTACAGACAGTGTACTCTGTACAGACTCAAGCGCACGCTTTGTCATCGCGCATTTTGAGAACCAGGAGTTCTGTACAGACAGTGTACTCTGTACAGACTCAAGCGCGCGCTTTGTCATCGCGCATTTTGAGAACCAGGAGTTCTGTACAGACAGTGTACTCTGTACAGACTCAAGCGCACGATTTGTCATCGCGCATTTTGAGAACCAGGAGTTCTGTACAGACAGTGTACTCTGTACAGACTCAAGCGCACGCTTTGTCATCGCGCATTTTGAGAACCAGGAGTTCTGTACAGACAGTGTACTCTGTACAGACTCAAGCGCGCGCTTTGTCATCGCGCATTTTGAGAACCAGGAGTTCTGTACAGACAGTGTACTCTGTACAGACTCAAGCGCACGCTTTGTCATCGCGCGTTTTGAGAACCAAGAGTTCTGTACAAACAGTGTACTCTGTACATACTCAAGCGCGCGATTTACTAACGCGCGTTTTGAGAATCAATAGTTCTGTACAGACAGTGTACTCTGTACATACCCAAGCGTGCGCTTTGTCAACGCGCGTTTTGAGAACCAGGAGTTCTGTACAGACAGTGAAATCTGTACATACTCAAGCGCGCGGTTTTTCTTTATCCAAAAACGCGCATCAGCAAAGCGCGCGTCAGCTCAAAGTGTGCCGTCTGCACTGGTATATAGTTATTTTAGTACTATGACAATAGCTGTAGCTACGCAGAACAGAACAAGGAGACGATAAATCGCTAGACCCTCCCCGCTGAAGGTTAGCAACGCCCTTCAGTGTATTATACCACTATCGTACAATGAACTCAAACTAGACCGCTTAACTAGCTACTTAAACAGTAACGTAATGTAGTATTTTACGGGTATAAGTATAATAATGTATGCAATTTGTTGAAAACTCAAAATTAAATTGTACTTCTACACTTTTTTTCTACATTGACGACCTTCGTAGCCCAGTGGTTGAGCGCGTCGGTGCTCAAGCTGGAGGTTGCGGGTTCAAATCCCGTCGACGGAACAAAAAGTTTTCTGTGTTCTGGGCCATGGATGTGTGTATTAATATAATATTACTTATAATAAAAATCTTAAATATATTTGCAGTATAAAAGTATTAAATATAATATTTCTGTTGTCTGGTACCTGTAACACAAGTTCTTCGGATACTTAGCACAAGGCCAGATTGACGTGGTGTGAAGCATCCATAGTTTTAGTAATATGTAGAATCGATACACACCCTAAAGTATTTATTATATATTATCACTTATTATATTAATATCATAGCCTGTATATATTTTAGTAAAGATAATATTTATATCTGATTAGCTTATAATATTCTGCCGCGTACTCCCGAATAAACTGAAGTTTGTTTATTTTGATTTACAGTAGATTGATATGGTCAGGAGTACAAAAAGTAACGATCTAACGATTTTCTTAATCCTGTTTAGTTTCAAAGTAATCCGACAAATAAAATACCAAAGGCCGTTGAGATCGAACTGGTTCGATTCTCGATTGTATCGGGAGTAAGCCTGCAGGTCTCAGTTATTCGTTCATTTGATTAGACTGCAACTTGCGGTTTCAAATTGATTGGACTTGAAGTAATTATAATATCTATTAATTTCAATCAGAAGTCAACATTATTTATAGTGTAATAACATTATTGCGTTGTTAAGGCGCAGCTTTCTTATTTGTCATCCAACTATTGATTAATTGTACATAAAAAACATAATATATTATAGTTACTTTAAATACATAGTAAATACAAAATTATTTTCAATTTTAAAAATCACTTTAATTAATATTTTAAAAACAATAAAAAATGTTTATTCATTTTAAAATCAATCTTCTTTCACAATATTTAATATTTATCTATAAAATGGAGAAACAATTTCATTATATTATTATTATATTTCATCATATTTCAATGAGAAAAATATGCGGGCGAGTTTATTAATTATTTATTTTATTAATCGTATCTTTTTAAACAGAATCTTGAAGATAATAAATTATATTTAACTATTATAATATAACAATCGTTATTAAAATAAATTTTATTTATTTATTTATGAACACACACAAATATATTATATATTTACAGGATACCTAATACAATAGATAATTTAACACACTATAATAATTAAACAAGATATAAACTTAAAAACTTAAACAGACTTCCAATATAAAAAATTACGATAAAAACAATATGCGGCTCTTGTGAATTCACTCAGTGTACACGAAAATAAATCAATGTGGTTAGACAAAATGTTGAGTAGTTAATGGAATCAGGCGTTACTTTGCGGAAATCCATAGCATAAAATTTAAATATAATATTATATCTAGCAATATCCCGCGAAACAATACGAATATTGCTAGATATAATATATTTAAATTTTATAAAAATGTTGAGTGGTTAGACAAAGAGTAGATGGAATTAATATAAGATATAAAACGTATCGATGTCACAAATGTGGGGAATTGCTTCTGCGTTCAAACTTCTGGAATCCCTCGTGATACTTTAGACGGAAACTTCGGTATCTCTGAAGTGTTTTACACAAATTCTGAGTAAATGAAATATTGAGCAAGTTACCATATGGCTCGCGGCGATCTGAGAGTAACTGACGTTACAATTGTTAGTGCTAAATGCTGTTTGCGTCTAACGCCCGGTTTCACGAACGCAATTCAAATGAATGATCAACTAACATGGCATTCAAATCAACAAGCCATATTGAACGCTGATTGGTAGAATATTATCAGACAGAAAGGAACGGACATATATTTTATAATTACATCACGCTTGCACTTGCAAGATTTGTTAAAATTCTACAGATAAGGTTAATTCACCAAAGACACCGATTAGTTGACATACGCTTTGAATCGGCGAGCGTGCGGACAATCACTGTAGAAATACAAGAAATAAACACAAGTTAGATATACCTATGACCTATAGGTTAAGTAAGCAAATCTTTTAACGGTAAATGTATACGCCTTTATGATCCCAGAAAACGTTCAAAATGTTTCCATCAATAAATTAAAAAAATATTTATAGAACATTTGTATGCTAAAGCTTATTATAAGATAAATGATTTTGTTAATGATATCACACCCTGGGAATAAGGTGGCCACTTTCGAAGCAACTCCTATATACAAAGTATACTTTTGTGAATTGTAATTTATGTTAAATTATAACTTATTACTATATTTTTTTAAAGAACAATAATTTTCCCATCTCTTTACTACTTCTCTATGGGTTTGTCCCCGAACCGGTGGTAGATCATCAGATCAGATTTTTCATTTTCGCCGCTTCTTTTTTTGCTCGTCACGTCTTCGCCTTAAGTTCGTTTGCGATAGTTTATGTGGTGCGCAAATAATCGCAATCAAAGAGTAAAAGGAACATGACGTTGAGTGAGGGGCCCCGCCCTGCTCGTCCCTCCTCTTGCATGCTGCCGTATTTAGCTTCGCCTTAATTAAACTGATACAATCTTTAACGGGATATACCGTATAGCTGTGTACTTCGATCGATACACTAGATATCGCGTCAGCACAAGAAATCCGTCTTGGCGGATATCAGCTCTTGAAAAGTGATATGAAATCGCTAATGATGTCACTTCAAATTATTAAAAATCTAAATTTAAGCACGTTGGATTGAATAAAAAATAATCACGCAAATCGGATTATTAACCTCAAAGTAATCGTTGAACAATGTACATACATAAAGAAACCGGCCTGATTGAAAACCACTACGTGATTTTTGCCGTATATGGAACCCTTCGGGCGCGGGTTGTCACGCACTTGGCTTTAGAAAATAAACTCCCCTCAACGCAAAACCTATGGGTTACGGGTGAAATGACGGTGAATTTTTCAAGTGGCATGGTAAGCGAAAGCCGTAGCAGCGTGTTTTGTTTTTTCATTTTGATTTCTCATTAGGGATCAAAAGTGATGGTCCTTCGAGCTTTTCCCTATTGCCTATAGTTTTGGATTTCACCTTATTCAAAGAACTCTGTTGCTGTGTGGTCGAAATTCACCAATGATAATTGTTGTTTGAAATTTATTAGGGTCCTTTTAACTGAAATAATAATAATATCTATGGATGCTTCACACCACGTCAATCAAGCCCCGCGCTAAGTATCCGAAGACCTTATGTTACCAAAAAACGTAAATATATTTCATACTTTTATACTATAAACATATATTATTTAAGATATTTATCGTATTAATACACAAATTTAATACACACCCAATTTAATACACACAGAAAACTTTTTGTTCCTTCGTCAGAATTCGAATCTGCGACCCCCCGCTCGTGCACCAACGCGCTCAACTACTGCTCTACGGAGGTGACGAGATTAAGGAAAAAAAATCTAGTAAAAGATTGACAAAACTTAACGTGTAACAAAATTGTATAAAATGTATGCTAGTGTAAGTAGTATTATGCTGAGGTGTGTGTTGTTGTTAGTATTTCTAAGCAATATTAAAAATGCTTTCTCTACACAAAATTTTATTGAAAATTTCGTCTTTCTGCATATTAACAACTAAAAAAACTAGCTATACTAATTAAATTAATTAAAAGAATAATGCAATCATTATTCTCGTAAACTATACTCAAAGTCTTTAGTATAAATGGTTTCACTAATTTTTTTAAGTCTCATACTTCAAATACATACGACTTTTACACAATCTTCCAATCCCCATTTTACCCCCTAAGGTGGTAGTTTCATTTTTTATTTCTTAGTGGATGTATAATAAACTTACCAGCTAAATTTCAAGTCTGTAAGTGTTATAGTTTATGTGATTAACCAGTGAGTTGTATATTTTCGCTTTTGCACCACTCTTTGACCCTTTTAGAAGTAGTAGTCCTTTTAGAAATTGGTGTCAGCAATAATTATAATCATTATTAGGATAAGAACTAATAACCCAAATAAAACGTTTTTATTTAATAAAATTTGAAAATCGGAGACTAATATTTAATTAGGACAATAATTTATCCTTTTTAAATTTTTAAAACTGTTATATTTATGAAATATGGGATAGAGGCCTGGTGACCTGAAATACAGACCAACGCCTAGCTTAGGCACCAATCTCCCACAGTAAATTGTATTTTAGTCTAAGCTTACATGTACTATTGTTATGAATTGTGGTGAGATATATTTTTTTAATCCGTATTTTATAAACTTTAATGAAAAACCTTTCCACTGAATTTCGTTCGTATTACTTCAAAAACGGTAAATTTTCACAATACGTTTTACACCCTGACTGACCTGTTTTATACCGGTGTTGATTTTTGTAAGATCCTGTCTTGAGTTTTTTTAAGACTTAGATCCTACTTTAGGTGCATGTTTACGAGAATTATGCGAACAAGGAATTGTACAAATTTGGGTTCTAGTTCATATTGTGAAGGTTTGCCTAATTGTCAAGGTGGGACATATATTGTTTTCACTTGATTAGTATCAAGCAAATTTTACTGAGTACCTTCATTTTGATGAGACGTCCAATCATTTCTTGGACGGCTCTTGTTAGTTGTAGCTAGCAGAGATAGTAAGAATAAAGTTCGTGGATTTGGTGATTCGATTTTTTTTGGATAAATTTCAATTTCCGTTTGCTTCGGATAATTTCGGTTATGGATAATACATTTTTCTCTCTTAAACTTTCATTTCGGATTCGGTTACGGTTATTTATTACGTATATCCGGTAGTTTCGGTTACAGTTACGGAGCTCCTTAACGTCCCTGATAATGATCTAAATTATGCGAAAAATGCTATAATGCTATCTCTGTTAGCTACTACAAACAAGAGTTCCGTCCAAAAAATTCATGGGCGACTCATCAAAATGAACTCACGAAAAATTAGTATCAAGCTAATTAAGTGAAAACAATGTATGGAGAACCCAGACTATAATGCTAATTATTATAAAAACGCATAAAGAAACAAAAATATATGAATTTTGATAAAATATCTACACAATGTTCTGTGAACTGTTAATTCTGAATTCTCTCTATTACTACTCTATTATATTGTCTCTCGACCCTTAACTCTTATCAAAACCAAACTTTCGGGGAACAATTCGATTTAATTATGATTTGGATCGATATAATTGTTTTGTAATTATCCTTTGATCCTCGAAAGTTGATTAATTAACTTCGCCAACTCCTCTCAGATACTTATGGGATACAATTATAGGCTGGCTTATCATCATTATTTAAGATATTTTGGGATTTAAGGTGGTTATTTTTAAATACTTGGAAATTGAGATTGTTAATCCTAAAAACAGTTTAAAGAGGATCAATTTAAGAATAAGATTAAAATTTACTATTTTGCGTAAGTCTAAGTATGTCTGGGAATCGAACCTGCACACTTTTACTCGAAAGTGTGCAGGCTCTATCTATCTATCTATCTATCTATCTATCTAATCAACGGTCTACTCACTAGGCCTGTCTGTAGTTGCAGCTGTCTCTATCGGTTTAATCGGGCAGTTGCGGGACAACAAAATAATTTACAAATACTTCTTTTGCATTTCTCTATACCTTAATTTAATTTAATTTATTACTAATCTAATATACTCTAATTCCAATCTATTCTAATTAAATGAATTAATCAATTTATTTACTTATGTTTTGAATGTACTGTAGGTTCTTGATGGAAATACATTGTACACAGTAATAATACACAAATTACTTGCACTTTCTCCACTTTATTAGTTTTTAAACATAAGATTTATTGAAATACACGACCGGTTTCGACTAAGTCATCATCAGGTGTAGGTAGATTTAAAATTTATAAATAATTCGTAAACATTGTGCAGATAATATTAATGTTGCCAGCTCAGTGAAATTTTTACAATTTTGTGCAGTTTTTTTGTAAATTCCAGTTGCAAATTTATTTACTATTAAAATGTATAATTAAATACGCAGCCCTGGAATCTCAGCCACCGGCCAGCCACTACACGCCTGCAAGCCACTCTCCTGCTCTACGTACCTGAGTTCACCGCTCCTGTCGCTGGCATGGGAGTGGTACAGGGAAAGTAGAGTTGGATTAGAGTCCACTTGCACCCAAGGATGACGCGCACACCACTATAATGAAGAGGTTCAACCTCATCCAAGACCGTCTCATATAAGTGAGACGAGAGTTAGGGGTCATAGCCCCGACACCGACTACTCACTACCACAGAAAGGGGATTGTGAGAGAAACTAGGTCTTCTTAAGTAAAAGGTTGTTTTTTTAAAAAAAAATCATTAAAATATATTTTTTAATCATAACAATCAAAAATATTATTAGTGTGATGTAAATGAAATTCACATAATTTTACATTTTTCATATAAAAAAGTTAAACAAAAAGTCCTTATCTCTACATTTATAAAAGTACGGAAAGAGCGTAATGGAATTTCTCATATACGTTCGTATGCGGGTTGCGACACAATTTTGACCCAACGATACTTATTTAGGGGCTGAAAAAGCCTTTGTGAATAAAACGGGACCAAAATTAAAATGTCTTTTTAAATTAAAATATTTCAACGCAAAAAAGGTTTTGCAATTGGTTATTTCGCGGTTAGTTATCATGATTTTAAAATTGTATTATGAAGATCTGTACCAAGTACTTGTACAAAGACATAAATTTAGTTTCCTGTAATCGCAGTTGTAACTTTATTAGTATATAAAGTTACAACTGCGATTACAGAAAACTTTACCAATAATAAATAATATTTACACAATGCTTTGTACAAAACTTACTTGACAGACTATCACTGTCTACTTACTTTTCCAACGTCTGATACAAGAAGATAACATTGAATAGCCAACAGTGTTTAAATATCTTTATTAGTGTATATTTTTTTCTATCTGTCTATCTATATAATCTTATTATATAAAAATTAATTGCTGTTCGTTAGTTTCGGCTATTTTTGGTCTTGAAATGTGCGTGGAAGTCTAGGGAAGGTTTAAACGGTTTCTATTCTCAACGAAAATTCTATGCTAAAAATATACTAAGCCAACGAGCTGAGCCGCGCCCACTGCACGGCTCAGCTAGTTAGTATATTTTTATTTTATTAGTAGGTAGATAGTAGTAGGCAGTATCATTCCTCTACTGCTGTGATTGAGAGAATACAGAAAATTTTAACAATACAGATTTGCACACCGAGGATTCCGTACAAAACAGCAAAAAAAAAACATGGAGAGTAAATTACTAAGTAAGTTTTTTTGTTATTTCAAGTGCCTAAATGTTGCTGTTATTGATTTAAGAATAAAAAACAAAATTAAATCCGCTATATGTGAGTCCCCCTTAAATATTATTTTTCTTTTATTATTTATTTTTAAAGTAAGGGATTGTGTAAATATTTCAAGTGCTACCTGATTTTCTGTTATTAATTTCAATTCAAGCAAATAAGGTTCGTTGTATGGAGTCATAATTTTTTTATTATACTGTTTTTATTATAAAATATATAATATTGAAAAAAACTGCTTTTATTATTTGTTGTTATAGCGGTAACAGAAATACATAATCTTAGCTATCGCGGTTCTTGAAATAAAGGACTGACAGACGGAAAAATAGCGAAATCTTATTAACAGGGTCCCAATTTTACCCACCATACGGAACTCTAAAAATATACAAACGTACAGAAACAAAATTCATTTAAAGTTATCAGAGAGCACGGTACACGGTCAAACAATTTCGTTTCACTATGATTCAATTACAGCCGCTCGTGTGATCCGAAAATGGCCGTGATTTTATTATGGCGGACATCATTCCCAATATTAATACTGTTTATTGTTCTATAAATATGTTTTGTAATTAAACAAAACTGTTTGTCTGGGTTTATAATCGATCGATTTATGACGCGCTTCAATATCGATCTATACTTGTAGATAAATCGATTATTTATTGAAACGCTCCATAAGGCCGGCCGCATACATACGTTTTCCGTATTAGTTTTCCGAATTCATTTTCCGTATTCGGAGATCTGAACGCATGAAATCAGTAGAAAATACATTAACTGACGCACACGTTCGATTTTTTCCGGGCGGAATAAATTCCGCACGTACGTTTCGTGTGCAAGCCGGCGCGTCCGGAGAAACCTACTCGAATAAACCTAATAACGTTATTCGGAACTCAGCGCTTGCCTACATTTTGTTTGTGACACGTTCGGAAATTTCTATTCTGTTTCGCGCCCGCGCCGCGCGCATCTGACGTATTCTCTATATTGGTTACGCATAAATTGTACTCACGTGAATACATTCCGAATGAAAAAAACGAACGTTTGCGCTAGGGTTACGGAATTCCAATTCGAAATTACGCATTCGGAAAACGTATATATGTGGCCGGCCTAAAATTCAGATCACATTGGCGCAAAGTCGAAGCGTCGTGTCATTTTTCTATACATAAAAAAATTTAAATGTAATTGTAGTGAATGTGTTACTGAATAAATGTTTTTAACCGACGAAAAAACGACGGGGTGTTATAAGATTGACGTGTCTGTGTAAATGTGTATGTGTCTGTCTGTGGCATCGTAGCTCCCAAACGGATGATCCGATTTAAATGCGGTTTTTTTTTGTTTGAAAGGTATATAAGAACACTCTCGGTGTTCTTAGCTATGTTTGGTGGAAATCGGTTCAGGTCTTCAAGGTCATCAGGTCGTTTGTTATATAATAACAACTAGGGTAATATAATATATATTTATAGTCGGGTTATATTTTTTAACTTTTGATTACAATAGTTTCATTTCACAATAATTTTAGTGGAATAAGTAAATTTCGTCTGAATTTCTTCTTCTTTCAAAATCGACAATTTCTTTTTAGTAGGTCAACCCTAGTTATCCAGATCTTGTAAAAATACTATCCAGGAACCTTTTTACCGATAAATGCTATTCTAAGCCCGCATATTCTTTTCCACTGATGAAGCGTTCTTTGACAATCCTTTGTCTCTTTGAGTACTGAAGCTTTGAGTTCGTAATTATACAAAAATTCAAATACCACACTGTTTACAAAATATGAAGTAAAGGTAATAGGCAAAGAACGTTTAAATATTTGATGGCTGGTTAAAACTGGTTTTAACTTATTAAAATCGGTTTTAGGATGACGAATTTTCTGTTTTTCTCTTTTGTTTTCGATATTCTTGAACAGCGATGAATTATATTAGCGATCCGATTTAAAATTCTATTGTTATCAATACTGTATCGAAGCAATTCTTTAACCTCTGAAAAAGTCTTGAAAAATCCTATTTGTTTGATTGTGAAAAGGTTATTTAATTATTTATCACTGATGGTAATATGACAATCTATATCTATACATATAATAAATCTGTAGAGGGGTCAAGTCTGTACATTTAGAATATTTAAGTGAAAATCAAAAAAAGGGGGTCTATATAAGCCACAGAACCTAAAAATAACATTTTTGAAAAAAATGTCTGTCTGTCTGTCTGTCTGTCTGTCTGTCTGTCTGTCCATATGGGAATGTTTGTCGTCGCATCACGCTAAAACCACTGTATGGAATAAAATGAAATTTGGCAGGCAGGTAGCTTATGATCTGAAGAGCATTATTGGAAATTGTTATCCCGAAAAACGAAAGGGTTCCCGTAGGATCTTCAAAAAATTGTAGCTACCTATTTGACGGTATTTCAGCCATACTACTCAACGTATTTAAATGCAATTTGGCAGGCAGGTAGCTTATAATCTGAAGAGCATTGTTGGAAATTGTTATCCCGAAAAACGAAAGGGTTCCCGTAGGATCTTCAAAAAATTGTAGCTACCTATTTGACGGTATTTCAGTCATACTACTCAACGTATTTAAATGCAATTTGGCAGGCAGGTAGCTTATAATCTGAAGAGCATTATTGGAAATTTTTATCCCGAAAAACGAAAGGGTTCCCGTGGGATCTTAAAAAAATTGTAGCTACCTATTTGACGGTATTTCAGCCAAACTACTCAATGTATTTAAATGAAATTTGGCAGGCTGGTAGCTTATGATCTGTAAAGCATTACTAGAAAATTATTATCCCGAAAAACGAAAGGGTTCCCGTGGGATCTTCAAAAAATTTTAGCTACCTATTTGAAGGTATTTCAGCCAAACTACTTAACGTATTTAAATGAAATTTGGCAGGCAGGTAGCTTATGATCTGAAAAGTATTACTGGAAATTATTATCCCGAAAAACGAAAGGGTTCCCGTGGGATCATCAAAAAATTGTAGCTTCCTATTTGACGGTATTTCCGCCAAACTACTCAACGTATTTAAATGAAATTTGGCAGGCATGTAGCTTATGACCTGAAGAGCATTATTGGAAATTATTATCCCGAAAAACGAAAGGTTTCCCTTGGGATCTTCAAAAAATTGTAGCTGCCTATTTGACGGTATTTCAGCCAAACTACTCAACGTATTTAAATGAAATTTGGCAGGCAGGTAGCTTATGATCTGAAGAGCATTATTGGAAATTGTTATCCCGAAAAACGAAAGGGTTCCCGTAGGATCTTCAAAAAATTGTAGCTACCTATTTGACGGTATTTCAGCCATACTACTCAACGTATTTAAATGCAATTTGGCAGGCAGGTAGCTTATAATCTGAAGAGCATTGTTGGAAATTGTTATCCCGAAAAACGAAAGGGTTCCCGTAGGATCTTCAAAAAATTGAAGCTACCTATTTGACGGTATTTCAGCCAAACTACTCAACGTATTTAAATGAAATTCGGCAGGCAGGTAGCTTATGACTTGAACAGCATTATTGAAAATTGTTATCCCGAAAAACGTAAGGGTTCCCGTGGGATCTTCAAAAAATTGTAGCTACCTATTTGACGGTATTTCAGCCAAACTACTCAACGTATTTAAATGAAACTTGGCACAAAGGTAGATGTTTACATGAAATAACCAACATAATATTTTTTAACCGACTTACAAAAAAGGAGGAGGTTTCTCAATTCGTAAATATATGTTTGTTTTTTTTTTTTTGGTCCCATTGTCACCAAAATGGTGACCTGATGATGGGATCCGTGAGGAATGAAAAATTTATGTGGAATAATATTATATTGATTTAGATTTTTTCTGAAGTGTGAATTTAATTAAGTGAATTTTTTATGTTACCAAACAGTAAGGTTTTGCACCATATCCTGGATCTATAATATCAAAAAATTTCGCGTTTCAGTAAACTATTTAAATATATTGAAAAATTTCGCGCTGCTCTGGCTTACGCCAGAGCAGCAGTAAACTATATATATATATATATATATATTGAAAAATCTCGCGCTGCTCTGGCTTACGCCAGAGCAGCGGTAAACTATATATATAATATACATAATATATATATATATATATTATGTAATCGTTTTTGTTTTTCATTTTCCGTCCTCAAATAATCGTTGTCTGATCATTCGAGAATTATCCCTACTCACTCTATACCCATCACTAAAAATCTGAAAATTCAATAATTTTATACAAAAAAAAAATGACTTCAAAAGGTAAACTAAAAGGAACAATTAAATTTACTTCGCACAAAGTAATATTTATTTTCCAGTACAAGTGAAAATAATTATTACTTTGTGCGAAGTAATTTATTATTATACTTAGGTTTTGCAAATACGATTAATAAAGTATAGGCGTAGGAACTATCCTACGCCTAGGATAGTTCCTACGCCTATAATTCATATCTTGAAAACAAACTATTGTTTTCAAGATATGAATGAGATGTCATAGGTACATTTAAATTAGAAAAGTTATGTCAATATAAGTAAGATTTATGTTTTTCATGATATTTTTATTTTTTAGTTTTCATGCTAGGTACGGCTTGGGTTTTTTCTTTCTTTTGGACTTTTGTTATTTTGTCGTCTAAAGGAAGTTAGTACTTTAACCGTAAAGTCCCTAAGTAGGCTACATGTTTGTTAGCGTAGGTAATTAATAAATAAAAAACCGGGCAAGTCCGAGTTGGAATTGCGCACCGAGAGTAGACTTTTAAAAAATTTGGCGCTCGGCGCCAGCAGCGCAGCGTCGGTGTGAAAACGATCATCGTCTGCAGGCGCTGCGGCGTAAAGTTCATACAAATCTCAGTACAGAGATCTTCGTCGCGTATATGAGCGTACTATCAAGTAGTCCCGTTCGCATAAAAGAAAAAAAAATATTATACATACAGACGAATTGAGAACCTCCTCCTTTTTTTGAAGTCGGTTAATAATACACGGTAATTTTTCGAGTTGGTAGTAGGAATTATTAGGATTTTCATAGAAAAAATACCTCAAAACATTTACGACAAAAACGGCCATTATTTGACAGTAAACTATTATTATTACCCCATCGACCTACTTCTTTTGCCTATGCACGTCTAATACCGTGTATAAAGAAGCATTACTATAAATTAGTGATTTTAAATATCCAAACGACAGTGTTCATAAACTAAAAATGTATTTGAACTGCTGCCCTAAATTTCACTTTTCCACGCGTACGAAGTCGCGGGCACAGCTAGTTATATAATATAAATGCTGTCCAATTTATATGCAATTGAATAGTAATATTAGGGTATTCTGTAATTTATAGATATTATATAAAATTAAGGTGAACTTTTACCCTTTATACTTCTTACTTTATTCACTTACTAACAAAAATATTTACACCATAAATGAAGTTTTGTCCTTGTCTGTCAAGATCGTGTAAATAATATTAGTCAGGTGATTAGTTTTAAACTGCCATCTAGCGCTAATAGAGGGAAACCTCATCTTCAAGTCTTGATGTCCTTTAAAGCACTAAAGTATTAGTAATAATATAATAATTATATTATTCATATTACATTTATGAAACTGAATGAAATACGAGTACATAAGAATACGTACGTGCAAAATACTGAAGGAACCGTTTTTTTTTTGCTAAAGTACTCTATGTGTTAATCCAGAGCCTAAACTACTACCCTTACTAAGTTTCAGCCTATTTCGTTAGTATTCCATAGTTTTTGCATGACACACCAACAAACATCCATTCATGTTCAAACTTTCAAGTTATAATATTAGTACGAATTGAGGGAACCTAAAAATATTTGTACGTAACCTCCGAATTGTCAAGCAGCACTCTCTATCACGTCAGCTTTTAAAGAAAAAAAAAAATCAAAATCGATTCATCTTTTGCGATATGTCATAGACAAATACACATATTACGTAGGTACATACATGTAAATCCTGTAAAACCTTATAAAGCGGAAGATTTCTCTGTTTGTTTAAACGCGCTAATCTCAGAAACCACTAGTCCGATTTGAAAAATTATTTTTTAGTTGGATAGTCCATTTATAGAGGAAGGCTTTAGGCTATATAACTTTACGCTGCGACCAATAGGAGTGAAGCATCAGAGAGAAATGTTGCACAAACGGGGAAAATTATTCAATAACATTTGGTGACTTTCGTTGCGAGCGTTGCATTAACGGTTTAAACTCATCACTCAAAAACCGCGACAAGTCGTGGGCACAGCTAGTATATAATAAAAGATATACACTAATATGACAAAGAAAAAAAATGATGTTTATTTCCATCATCGCTCCGAAACTACCAAACCGAATTTAATTAAATTTGACACAAATATTATACTGCACTACAGGAGCTCATTTGATATTACGGGCTAGTTTATTATTCTCACGGAGTATTTACCCGATTGAGCCAGAAGTATGTATGTTTCTATAATTGTTTAGCATGCTCGGCAGTCTGAACGCTCATTGGTGAATATCACTCGCAACAACTTCGCTCACTCGCTACGTTCACCAATGAGCGTTCAGAATGGCTTGTTAACTCAAATGTTAGCTGATCGACGATTTGATCAGCCTTTCAGAAACTGGGGGTAGGGGTTGTAGCTTGAGAGATGTTAGATATAGATTCGTGTTAGTATTTTTTTTTCATTATCGTTTTATTAATAATAGCTTTTGACGTCGACTGTACGTTAATCGACTGTGAACTGAGTAATAACCCCTTTACTCTCTAATAGGGAAACCTCCCTACATTAAAGGGCCCAGGAATAATAACAAATATAATCAAAAGCACAATTAGTCGTTTAATCGACAAATTTGCAAGTTCGTTACCGCCCTATATTAAACGAGCTTATAATTGGCCGCGCAATTATCAACTTTAGCCCATGGTAGTAAAGTCGAAAACTAATTGCGCGGATAATTTATGACTAGCGTGCATAGACGGCATAAACATTGGCAGGTTATTGTTTTAAATTGTTGCACGCCCAGTAATGTGACAATGGGCGGAATGGACGTAAAGCCTTCACAAAAAGTCATGAAAATCATAAACCCAGAACGTAATTTTCCCCTTATCCGTCACCTTTTTGTGCAAATAGACATTAGGTGCCATGGGCAAGGAATTTATTAGACCTGGCAAGGATATTTTCCTAGTTTTGCGAACGTTTGAGGGTGCCCATGTAATTTTTGATTGATTTTTACACCGATTTTGGGCAGAATCTTCCACTATACTCGTACACGTATGACAGATGTTGTGACCTTTCTGTAGGATGTGACGGTGCACTATTAAAATCAGTATGTTATATTTTTCAATCGTAAAACGTCGGTCATAAAAAATATGCCGTGGGTAAATAAGTTATAGGTTATAAGTCATCAAATTTACATATATTATATCTAGTAATATCCCGCGAAAAAATGTAACCACCTGCAAGCAAATGGGTGAGTGTACGCATAGGCATGCGTTAAAGCACGTCCCTCCTCCCACACTGCTTATGCGTACACTCGCAAGCAAAAACGTGAAAACACCACCACCACACAAGCACTAATGTTAACACGATCATGCAAAGCCCCACACCACTATGCAGGTTGCAAAACTCGACCCGCGATTCGCTCCGAACTCGGAGCATCGTCAGGATGTAGACTATGCGAATAATGTTCGCATTGGCTTGCAGGTTGTGGTTACATTTTTTCGCGGGATATTGCTAGATATAATATATTTAAATTTTGTGCTATGGATTTCCGCAAAGTAAGGCCTGATTCCATTAACTACCCTTACAAGTCGTCAGGGACCAAGGGACTGTGACTTGGTTTTTGGTAAAATACTCTTAATTTTTAATATATCCGCGCTGCCACAGTATCCTACAGATATACTATAACTGAACAAGTCATAGCCTATGTTCTCGGCGCCGAGAAAAGCGCTTCAGCTAACCGCAGCGCTTTCTTAATTTGAAGGAAGCCCGGTCCGGAAGCATATTATAAAGATTGGGGGAGGAGTGGCTTTTGTTTTAACAGATCCAGGGCTCCACCCAACTTAACGGCTGATGGAAATCCGCAAGTGGTTTTAGTGGGTTAACCGGCCGTAGCGAGCCGGGAGTCTCACATACTCCTAGGAAACCCTCCCTGAGGGCTGCATAACGTTTATTCCCTTGCAAATAAAAAAGGTGAGCTTATGTGTTAATCCATGGAATGAGCTTCCTGCATACTAAATTTAAAGTTTTATCATATTAGTCAGATTAACATCCTTTATTTTTTAATATTAATACTTTTTCTAATACTTATAAAGATTGAATTTAATTTATGTATCATAAATAAAAGTTATACATTAATAATATCTATATATACATTACCTACTTATCTAACTACTTAC
The DNA here is from genome assembly GCA_905187575.2 of Celastrina argiolus. Taxonomy (NCBI): domain Eukaryota; kingdom Metazoa; phylum Arthropoda; class Insecta; order Lepidoptera; family Lycaenidae; genus Celastrina; species Celastrina argiolus. The sequence goes on from LR994589.1 coordinate 14,263,663, forward strand.
TTCATTATTTAAATGGAAGCCTTTTGTTTGGTTTCAGAACTGACTAATTTATTACCAGTTATTATAGTACGAGTATTTACCTTGAACTTCTACTAAACCTTAAATAACTGTTCATGCGTCATCATAGAAAATATGGAACAAGTGAGCTGTGCTATCAAATAGCATAGTGCATCATCATCATTTCAGCTATGAAGTCTGTTGTGATAGCACTGCATTTAGATAAGGTTCATGCACACTTCCAATAGGTACCTCGTAAAATATGATACATATGTGGAAATAAATGTTGCTTATAGTTAAGTTTTTCAAATAAAATATTATCTATTATTATTAGCGTGGAATCAAATTTCTTTTAGGTATACAGTACGATAGTATTACCTACAACTTCTCTGAAGGAGGACCAACCTAGACCAATAGTAGGTTGTTATTAACCCCAAGGTATTTCTAGTTTTTCTATGTTCTTGCGTGACACCTTTTATTAGAATAGAGGTGAGGAAAGTGCGTTTAACCCTAAAGCATAAACCGGGCTTATCTTACCCCTATAAAAAGTTCCGGCCAAATATAATATTATGTACTTATTGTCGTGATAGCTTCAAGATGGCTTTTTGGGGTTATAAAATACGAGATCATTCGGTTTTAAAGCAATAAACCGTGCACGAATTTTCAATGAAATTGAAACCAATATCTGCAGTAAGAATATAATTGTAGGTATATTTGTAATATAAATGCCTCCGTGGTTTAGTAGTTAGAGCTTAGCTCTCAACTCGTAGGTCGTGGGTTCGATTTCCGCGTTGGAAATACTAAAAATTTCATTTCAAAGTTTGGTTAAGGCAATGAAGGCTGATCAACTGCGGTTGTCTGACAATAAATTTAATATGATTTATGCGTCGGATGGGTATGTAAAAAGTCGGTCATGCGCCTGTTTCCTCGCCAGTCGTGTAAGGTTATGAATGAAAAACTGAGTATCCTTGTAAATTGCGCACGCACTTAGGCAACATATAATGACTCCAGCGTGCATGGTTTCAACGAAATCAGCGTAGGAGCTTATTTGTATTACATCTGAAAGTTTACTCTTTTTGATGGTAGAGACCATTTCACTCAATATTTCCATGTTTTTGATTTCTTCACGCAATAACTACTGAACGGATTTAGACTAAATGCACTATGGTAGTAATATTATAATAAACTCAGCTTTGTAATATTAGTATAGATGTAATATAATATTAATTCAAGATTTCAATATCTCCACTTACAATACGTTAGCATATTTCTAACGAGCAGTATACAAAATGCGTCGCAGCACGTTTTTGACAGAGGTACATTTTTCTTGTAACGAGTCTTGAAATGCTTACATTTACAGATGTAATATTACTAGAAGCGATAATCTACACTAATATTATAAAGAGGAAAAATATGTATTTTTTTTATTTAATTCGAAAGACCGATTTTAATAATTCTTTTTTCATTAGAAAGCTAAATTATCACTGAGTAACAAAGGCTATATAACAATCAATCGCTATTCATTAGTCTCGCTAAAACTCGAGTTTTGTGAGTTGAGAATGTAGCTTTCTAATAAAAAAAGAATTATTAAAATCAGTCCGGTACTATTTGAATTAAATAAAAAAAATACATATTATCTTTCCTCTTTAACTCTACTAAAAAATTATAGTTAAAATAGCCGAATCAGTTCAGCTGATCTCGAGATCAGCTGAACTGATTCGGCTATTTTAACGACACGGCACGAAATAACAATTATAATTGTAATTATAATTGTAATTGTAAATAACAGGTAACATTATAATTGTAGTATTATATTGCCCCTACACATTTTGAAGTGAATAATAGATCTTGTGTAACTAATTGGTATTATCAACCATCTAACAATAATAGCTATGGACAGGCATAATATTATGGCATCTAACCATGCGCGCGTCCGCCCCCTGCAACACAACTATAGTGACTATGGGGAAGTGCGCGGGGAGGGCGACGGGGCGGGTGGTGGTATAGCTGCTCTGCCCATAGCAATGAATCACCTTTTTAAATCCTTTTATATTTATGTATCGCTAACGTATTTATGTATCGTTCTATAACTGCTGAGTATTAATCTGTCCTTCAAATGACAATACTGATGGAACCACAGAATACCAGGCGCTGTGGTGCTCACGCCGCGGTGATACGCCTGAGTGGTATCCTTTTCGGCAATATAGGCATTACACTGCCTACCTTCTGGACCGAATTATTATTATTTAATTTATTTATCATATATTATGTTCATGCTGTAACCGGTCTTGTTTTACATGTAACTTTTTCTTATTTGTTCATTGTTAAGTGTTTTATTGTGTGTACTCAATGTAATGTAATGTCTAATTTTTGCTGAATAAATGTTAATAATAAACATTATTATTATTAAAATATTTGTGGAAGTCCCGGGAAGGTTTACACGGTTTCCATGCTCAACGAAGTAAGCACGGGTCAGCAAGTCCTTCTATAAATACAATGTAACTAAGTGAAATCAGCGGGCTTACTTAAAATTGAATAAATCGACACACAATTTAATAAAAACTTGCTGTAGATTATATAGATACAAGAGTGAAATTTCGATGAAAAATCGGTAGCGTAAGAAAAGGCTCATTAAGCTACTTGTAACCGACTTCAAAAGAGAAAGAGGTTATCAATTAACCTTATTTTTATATGTTTTTCGCCTCAGAGCTGTCGACTGGGTGGAACCGATTTTGATTAATTATTCTAATTTTTGAAATAAAATAATTAATTGTTATGCTCTGAATGTGGTACTATTTTACTTGAATCCAGTTTTAATATTTATGGTTTTTTAATTTTTTTTCTTAAAGTAGGTACCTACTTGTCCCGGATAACTTTATATCGGCTTAGAATTTAATATCTTGACACACTGAAAGTCATACCGAGTCGTATTAATGCGCTATAACCTTCCTCAAAAACCTGCAATCTATTCATTGGCAGAATGCAGCACGAAGACAAGACAGTATCGGGATATTACGTAAAATTAGCAAAAATCTAGCAGTAATTGCGTGATAGGCGCCTAAACGATTGCTGAATGTCAGAAAAAAAACGTATTACCTGTGTAATTGATTGGTAATTGCTCGCTGATATGTTTGAATTCACATTTAACTCGTTTTTGCTACGACACTAGCGTAGCGTAGTAGCAATTATTGCTATCAAAAGTCTTACGTAATATACACGAAATAATACGAAAAGACAGTTGTGAAATTTTTTTACGATTCAATGCAATTTCGTTGCTTTATCTTCATAACCTCATATCTATCTTCTTCATAATCTCATATCGGTACCTACAGTACAAAAACGTAATAATTACATGGATCCATGTCATAATAAAATCTAAAATTATTAATTTTTTTTTCACTCTACTGAAAAATTATAGTTTTATAGAAACTAGGTTATGAAGTTTTCATTTCATTTATAGTTCCTCAATTTTTTGGTAGAGGCAGTGCTGTCACTAGATTACTTCTGTAAGGTTTTTTTTTTTTTTTTATTTATTTATTTTATAGAGGCTTGTAACCTACAGGCTATATCAGCCACATCGTAACATGCACTACGGGCGACATAAATTTATGGGTCTCTTAATTTTAAACAATTATTTACAAATGTTACTACAGTATGAAAGTCAGTATGCGATAACCTTATAAAACTAAACACAAAACGCACGTCATACAAATTAACTCTAAAAAACTTAAACAATTTTGATTTTAAGGCTTCGTATTGAACACACTCTACAAACACATGATGGACATCCTCAGCAACACCACAAACTTCACAATTTGGAGATGCTGACTTCCGCATTAAGAATCCAAATTTGTTAAAAGAAATATGTCCAGTACGAATTCTAAGCATATTTAGTAATTCCCTCCTGGTGCAGCTTAAAGCAAGGTTTAATGAGAGGCCGATCCTGAATAATTTTTATACCAGAGCCTTTTTCCTTTGACCTTTTATCAACATACACTTACATAATACAAATTTGTGCAATTTTTGCGATTGTCTAACTTTTGCAATAAACGAAGTTTTGTTGTAATACAAATTTGCGATATTAAAGCAAAAGTTGCGCAATTTTTGCGATGTCTTAGCTTTTGCAAGATACGTAATTGCGTACGTATCTTTCAAAAGCAAATACGTAATGCGGTTCAGTAGTCCTTGAGTTAATCACGAACAGACAAACAGACTCGGTGGAGTATTTTCTTTTATAATTTTAGCAACAAATTAGTACTTTAAAGTCTATAGGGCTTATAGAACCGCTGGACCGTTCGGAGGCAATTATGCAACTAAAACTTGAAATGTGTTTCTTGTCTGCAATCTACCGGATTTATGGCAATCATTTAATCCTTTAATTGGTCACTAACTAACACTGACATCGGGGGAATCCCAGCGGTGTCTATACTCTATGCTAAATCTCTATAGCAAAGTTATATCGTTCACGACTGAACGAACTTCACACTGTACAAATACTCTTCTAGTGTTTTAGACATTTTGTCTAGTTTTTAATAGATTTTTCTGAAGGTATTTAAATTAAAGACGAGCGTAGGAATCATTTGACACTTATTACTTTAATACATTTTTTGTATCTATTAAATTCGTCAATAATTGTTGATGTATTTTGGGATAGGTCTTAGGAATTTCCAAGAAACTTGTCTGAGTCGAGGCCTTTTTAAATATTGAATAGCTAATCTTTTTATTTAGGTCACTAAAGACACGACCTCCGTAGCGCAGTGGTTGAGCGCGTCGGTGCTAATGTAGAAGTTAGCAGGTTCGAATCCCTCTCCCCTTTTCCGTTGTCTGGTGCCTGTAACACAAGTTCTTCGGATACTTTGCAAAAGACCAGATTGACGTGGTGTGAAGCGTCTATAGATATTATTTTTTAGGTAATTAAACTGATATTTTGTTATTATTAGGGTGTTCACACACTACATGATTGTTGTGACAGATTTTTTGTAAGTAAAAAATAGAACATACTGATTTCAACATAGACATGCACACGTCCTACAACAAGGTCACAAAATCGATTATATTTGTATTTTGTAACAGTCTGTGGCAAAATCGTTGAAATCCGACAAAATAAACACCGTAGTCGGCCACCCTTATTTGACGTTTCCAGCAAAATACGTATCCTTGTTTTCGAAATATGTTTTAAGGCGAAGGAAAAAGAAATTCATATTTATTACAAATGGTTCATACGCAGCGATATTTTTGTTCTTTTCAACCTTGGTTACATGTAGAAAATCACTTCATTCGAAATGACAAATTACTTTTTCGTTACATTCAAATTACTTGTAATGAACTCGTTATATTATTTTTCAGTCTGATAAGCACACTGATTAATATACGTATTTAATATTTTTAATACGTTGTTCCGTGTAGCTTTTATTTCATATAACTTGGCATTTCCTGCGGCTCCGCCTGCGTGAAACAGATTACACCCCCTTGGGAGTTGAATAAAGGTGCGATTCCACCGGTGTTCTGAACTGTTGCGAACATTGTGCGTAACAGATGTTTGTACCGGTGGACTCGCTAACAAATTGGAACACATACAAATTAGCACAGCTGAAATTCTGAAAAAATGTTGTCTAACAAATGTTCTGAACACTATTTTGGTGGAATCGTATCTTTAGAAAAACTCTTTAGTACATGTCTTTGTCATATTATGAGAAATAGGTACTTCTATGTGCGAAATTTCCGCCGGCCGACCGTCACTCCCACCCTTTAAAGTTCAATATCTCGGGAACTAAGCGACACATCGAAATAATTTTTACACACACTTTTTTTATTTCATATGGACTATATGAAACGTAAAAAAACAAAACTAGTGAACATTCTCCATTGAGTTCAAACTGTCACTTAAATACTTTAGAACACGTCGTAAATTATTAATTACATCAATCTAAAGATCCGTCTCTAGAATCAATGTTGTGCTTAATACGTTACTACACATCCTAAAATGTTTAAGTAATACTTTAAACAAACTTTTTTTTGTTATTTTTTTGCGACATAATATTACCTTCATCCATTCATATCTTCAAGTAATGAATTCTCATCTCATTCATAACGTAAGAACATCTCATCAACTCCTCACAATTTGTAAATTTATTTGAAGTTCCAATAAAATAGTCTAGTGAAGATTTTAGACGTAAGATGTATAGGAAAACGACCTCTATCGTTTTTTATTTAATGCTCTTAACTTAATGTGGAAAGTTTTAGCAATTTATAGTATTTATTTCGTTAAAAGGTTTACTTGAAAGATTCTTTGATGGAATGAAAAGCGCCAGCGGTCCTTAGAACGTTCTCAGTTCCATGATAAGATAATATGGGCTTTTGAAAAGTAAATATTATGCAACGTGTAACAGAAATGAGTGTGAAATCACAGGTGTAATTCTTGAGCTAACACGAAATAAATTAGTAATATCTTAAGCTATGTTTACTATTTATATTCTATTATTGATATTAACAATATAGGGCATCTCTGAGTGTTGTAACTAATTTATTTCCATTACTTTGTCTACATCTAAGTGACGGACGAGGCTGGGAGTTCTGTGTCGACTGGAGCAATTAGCAACTTCGTTATAACTTCCAATCCAATACATAAACTTTCCAATTATTTAAATGTGTTTCGACGTTAATTGTTACTGGAATGTTGGATTTCATTTTGTTTTGTAATTATTACAAGTTGCTATTATTATAATCCTTTTTTTTTTGACGCCGAGAAAATGCATTACGCACTCCGAGATAGATGAGGACGCCTACCGCAGGTATGTGGGACTCGCCGCGTCCGAAGAGATGGTGAACTAGACGCAGCCTCCACCCACTAACAACTCGGCGATACTCCGTCACTACCGCGGGTATGTGGGACTCGGCGCGTCCGAAGAGATGGTGAACTAGACGCAGCCTCCACCCACTAACAACTCGGCGATACTCCGTCACTATCATAGAGTATAATAATATAATAGGTATAGAGGGTACCCTCTCAGGTTTTTTTGACTACTACAGCTAATGTCATTTGATGGCTACATAGCGCCATCTGATATCATCTTCCGCAAACTTTTGGTATGTATAGCTATAAATAATATACATACCAGTATATTTTCAGTATAGTTTCAGCAATTTTACTTGTATTCAAGTTGATAAAGTTTGGTTTTGTTAAATAATTTACATATTTAATAAAATATTCATTTAACAAATCATAGCCAAACTTTATCAACTTCTATACAAGTAAAGTTTAATAATTTACTTTACAGAAACCTTGAATTTCATATTATATGGATAGGTAGGTACATAAATAAAACCATTTTTATTTTACAGTTTATTTATTTATTCACAGGTTTACTTATACACTTACATTAATGAACATAGAATGTATTATGTACTACACAAATCACAAGCATCAATATCGCAAACAAATAGCACAAACGTAGCGTCCTGGTCGCAAAAAAACGATTGCACTGAAATAGTGGAGGAACTAAAAGCTCAACTCACACAATATCTTCTGGAAATACACACTTCACACAAAGAACAGCACAAATAATAAGGAACAAAACTACAAACAAGCGCAAACGCAAGAAGCAGTCGCCATACTTGTTTAAAAGAATCATATGGAATTTGACAATCGATAGGAAATCAATTCACTGTGTTGCTATAGTAATTATTACTTAAAGTTGTAAGGTATTCAAAATTTTAAATTTATTAATTATAAAACAAGTTCAGTAAAATAATTAGATACTGAAATAAATATTTAGAATAAATAAATTTCAGAAATAAATTATTGTATAAAATTATCGACTGTGCTACCATCTGTGACACTTTATAGTAACTAGTTGTTTTGGAAGTTGATTACAGATGTCGCATTTTGAGTGAAAAAAGCACAGATGTATGGAAGTGTCCTACCCCTGGTCACTATCGTCGTTGGCGGAGACGCGAGGACACATTACATATATCCGCAACAGTTATTATAATCCTACATAGAACTGATTTTTCAATCTAAGGCCCGATTTTTTTTTAAAAACGACACTTGGCATTAAAGGGCGAAGACACGAATATCTAACCAATGCAAATAGTATAAATATTATGTTTACTGCTAAGTGCTGAATTTTTAATGACTATTATGGCGTGTTTCATACAAAATTTTACAATTGTTTCATACAAAAAACGTGAAAATCGCACATTTATTCCTCAAATAAAATATAAAATAAAAATATTTAAACTACTTTATTGGTTAGATATTCGTGCCCTCTTCCTTTTTTGTCAAATGTCGTTTAAACGTATTAGACAAAGACATGAAAATTCAATAGCAAATATTATGTTGCGTAAATAGTTCAACCAGAAAATTGTGTCAAATCTTTAACTATCTGCGCAGGTGTCAATATTATTTTTCATAATTTAAGACCGAAAACAACGCAAACATAAAAAATTACTTGAAGTTAACTTTATTTAATGATAGATTAAATTATTGAAACGGGCTGTTTATTCATGTCCTTTTTTCTCAAATGGCGTTTTCAACGCATTAGACAAGATCAACAAAATTAAATAGCAATTCATTTGCGTAAGTAGTTCAAATGTCAAAAATTTAAGTGGCAAGTGGCAACTGCTAGAACTGTGCACGGAATCAAGTATATAGTGAGATAAATTAAAATGGCGTCATCTTTTTTATCACTTTAAGCTGGAGCCATGTTTCATTCCGCCACGTCACCGCAGCGCCGGCATTCACTAAACCTAAATAAAGAAGTGGATTGAGAACCGAAAACGGCAACGCGCTCTCTCGAGTAGAAAAACCAAATTAACGAGACACCTGGCTATTCACCGCCCTTGGGAGGGGCTACGGGCCTGCCGTAGGCGCTCGGACTGCAGGGAGGTCGAGCTAAATTAGTTCGGGTGTTCACTCCGATTTTATGATCCGTGAATATCGCGCAGGCATTTCTAGATGTTCGCGTTTTTATTGTTATGTAAATGCTAGTTTCAAAGGGTCTGCGGCGCCCCCTGCCCTTCCGAATGTTTAGGCTGTGACTTGAATTTGGAAATTGAAATATGATTTTCGTGCTCGATTAGTTTTTACTGCGTCGTAAATTGTGGTTTTCTTCAGGCACGCGGTTTTTAGCGATCGTAAGTCGGAGTTCAGGTTCTCTGACCACACAGGTCAGTCGCGGATTCGTTTAGTGCTCCTCACCAGGGATGAAATGGATATGAAGTTTCCGATAGGGATACGGATCCGTTTGTTTCGGATAATTTCGGTTACGGATATTAAAATTTCGGATTCGGTTGCGATTTCGGATAATCTTTTATATCAGATATCCGATTGTTTCGGTTGCGGTTACGGAGCTCTCTAACATCCCTGCTCTTCACTAAGCAGTGGGCCCCCTGTCGACGTTGCTATCTGCTACGACAATGTAAGTGAGTCGCGCGACCGACAGGCGTATTAAGTATGTCTTGCAAAAGCAAAGCAATCGCAAAAATTGCGCAATATTTGCCCTTTAACTTTATCGACGGAAGGTAATAGAGCTGCACCAAAAACCAAATTGAACAGGAGAGTAGTTTTTTTATATCTAATATTAAATACAGCTCTAAATCCTGTATTTACTCTCATAAGAAATAACTAATTAAATGCCAATAAATTAGTTTCACTATTTACTTAAACTTTGAATCGATTACTTTTTTTAATAAAATCTTTGTGTCATTGTAAAATTATTTTAAAAAGAGTGGCGCTAATAACGGTTATTCTTCGCCTTAAGTTTTAAAGATTTAAAATTCAATAAAATTAAAATTAATACGGCCTGTGTCTGTTTGACGTAACGTTTAATTAATAGTTCCTATGATTGCCACTAAATTGTTTTTGGCGCTAGTGTCGTAGCAAGAAGAAGCAGATGTGCATTCAAACACAACAGCGATTACCATTATTTTGACGTTTAGGAATCAATTTCACGTCTATCGCTTTCTGCTAATCGTTGTTTTTACATAATTAGCCGGCCGGACGCAGTCACAAGCAACTTAAAAAAAACTTCCTATAACTCTTAAGTTCAAAATACAATATACAATACTCCTGTCAGTCTGTTTCCTAATATTCGACTGAGAGTTGATTATTAAAATTTCATCGTAACCTTTGTGTTTCTTGTAAACAAATCAAATATTCCGACTAGGTAGCTTAATTTTAATTAAATTTAATAATTAAAGCGATTCATAACCACGAAATTATGCGGAAGGTATGATTAGTAAAACACGTGTAAGCTGTAATGATTTGTTTTTAGTACAGATGCGTAAAATGGTAAATACAGGGTGGTTCATGGCTCATAGATTAAGCCAAATATAATGTGAAGGGAATGATGCGTAGAGCATTTTTTGTTTTGGCACCTCATATAAATTACTTTTATATGAGGTATTTGTTTTTTTAGTTATGTTAACTAAAAAACAAAGGTCTAAAATGACCACAAGGAGTGAATATTACTAACTGGGCTCGCGGGTTCCTAGTCTATACACACGAACGCACTGGTCGTTGACCAACCTAGGATTGAAACTCATATGTTTTGTGACTTATGTGATCTTATATCGTGATTTATCGCCCTGTATAATAGAAATTTCCTAATTATAAGTAAGAGTGAAGGAAGAGAGAGTGCTTCTGTGTATTGCGTCAAAACAATGGGCACTATAAAATAACTCCATGGTGGGCTGGTTTCTATAAAATCGGCTACCGACACCGACATCGGCGAGGGGAGCTATTATGTAATGACTAGCAGCTGTGGCCGCGACTTTGTTCGCGTGGTTGTCGGCAACACTATCGCGACTATCTTTTGATTGCTCACGTTGGTTGTTATTATGATTATTAAAAAGGAATAAGTCTTTCATACATATTTTTTGAGTAACTTAAAACGTTTATGCAGCACACGCAACGAAAATCCTCAAATGTGAATAATTTTCCCCGTTTTTTAAACATTTCTCACTGACGCTTCGCTCCTATTGGTCGCAGCGTAATGTTATCCCTATATCCACAAAAAAAAAAAAAAAAAAATTCAAATCTGACCAGTACTTCCTGAGAACCTACCGCTTTATAATATTTGTACAGATTGTGCTGCACAAAGAAATACTGCTCCCTTATTTACAAAATACTGGAGCATTTCATACTCACGTCGATCGCTCCATAAATTTCCGTTAACGATAATAAATGAAGTCATCAGGTTATAGCGCGAAAACTATGGAGTCGTCTGATAAAATTTTATTGAATTTCCCGTTCAATATGGCAGGAAGCGATATTGATGGCGGCTCCATGACTGGCAGAATTGGCAGCGATAAAGCTCCTGCATTTACATTTTAATTTTACCAAAGTGACAGTTATGGCAACATTTTTAGGGATACTTTGAAAGCGCTGACTTTGCGATGTCTTCCTTAATATTTAAAAACGACAATTTAAGAATATTTATATTTAATTTTGGAAGACTTGTGTTATATTTAGTAAACTAGTATTATACAAAAATCCATTCCGTAGTTTAAGTAACAAACATCCATCCATCCATACTTACAAACGTTTGCGTACTTATATTATAATATTACTAGTATTCAATGTCATGTTTGTATTTCACTCTTTCGTTGTCATCACCATTTTCATAAATGCATGTACTACATAATTTAAACGGATAATAATATACTTACTTTCATAACCAAACTTAAAAATTATATTTATTTTCTCACTCTTTCAATATCGTTTATTTCTTTCGGTAATGCATGCACTACATCATTAAAATATGTAAACGCATGTTACTTTCATAACCAAACATATCAATGTTATTTATTCTCTCACTCTTTCATTGTCGTTTATCTCTTTCATAAATGCATATTCTACATCATTGAAATTAAACGCATAACTTTCATTACCAAACATATCAATGTTGTTTATTATCTCACTCTTTCATTGTCGTTTATATCTCTCATAAATGCGTGTACTTACTTTCATGACCAAATAGAATAGATTATTATCATAATATGGGACTTCTCGTATCTCTAAGTCTCTAACTTCGTCATAACATCCATGGCATTAGTAAGCCCATTATCATTTGTATAAGGAGCTATACAGATTATAACAATGGCAATTATGCTGGACTACCCACATAATGTCCCATTTATATGCAAATTAAACTCTATTAAGATAATTTAAAGGTTCATATTTACTTTGGATTTAATATTATAAATATAGGCTTTATTCGTAATCGAATTTCACATCCGAGTGGTTTAGTAAGATAAAATTGAGCAGCAAAGTATCGGATAATTTGCTGGGACTATTTTCTATAGGAGTCCGGAGCCAATTGGGAGTCCTGAAAATAGAACTCTCGGTTAACATGTATACAGGCTTGGCAGGTGTGCATGGGTCCCGTATATATAGAGTTTACTGTGAAAGTACCAGCGCTGAAACAGTTACTTTTTAAAATTATTGTATGTACAAATTTATGATGTTAGGACATTTCTATAGAAACATGAAAGTCAAAAGTAAGTCTTTCAGCGCTAGTACTTACACATTAAACTCAACTCTATATAGTAGGCACATATAGAGTATTATCACTCATTTATTTTACACCTAGTGTAGTGTATGGTACTATACAGTAATAGTGTAGAAAACACACATATAACTATTTTTAGCGTTCCATACCTCAAAATAACGAAAAAACGGAATCCTTATAAATACAATCACTTTGTCATCCGCCTGTCTGTCTGTCAAGACCTTTTTCTCAAGAACGCGGGGAATTATCAAGCTGAAATTCATATCAATACTCAAATCGATTCGATTTTAGAGATTAGTTTGATCAGAAGATACAGCTTTTTATTAGATACGCTCGACATTTTCGAGGGGCAAGGGAATCAAACCCAGAGTGAATTCAGAATCCTGTAATTTGGTACATAGCAACGTCTTATAGTACAGATAAATTAAAATGGCGAATACCGTAAATTTTTACTACCATTATAATATTATATTAAAAATATTTTTATTTTAACTTACTACCGTTTTCATTGTGAATGTTCAGAGGTATTAAATTGAAACTCTTATCAAAAACTCAGGACTCTAATACCTAAGCTATAACAAAATAAAAAATGATATTATGTCAATTATTGACATATCATTTTTTATTTTGCCCTGCCAATCAATAAAGCAGTAAGTCACAAAACGCGGTTTTGACAAAATGACACTTAATGCTTAGTCAATACGTGCCATATTCCCAAAACCGCCTTTTCTGACTTACTGCTCTCTATTTATTACCAGTAGGTCTAGGGAACGCTCAATACATTCCGACTCGCACTTAGTCCGTTTTTTGGTTTTATTCCAAAATCGCTTTGCTAAAAACCACTAACCAATAATAATAATATCTATGGATGTTTCACACCACATCAATCTGGCCCCGTGCTAAGTATCCGAAGAACTGTGTGGAAACTTGTGCTACAGGTACCAGAAATACACATCCATGATCCAGGAACATTTGGAAAACTTTTTTGTTCCCTCGGCGGGATTCGAACCCGCGACCTCTCGCTCGAGCACCAACGCGCTCAACCACTGCGCTATACTGGTCGTCATATTTATGCATAATTTATTCGTATAGCGCAATAAACAAATGCATGTCTGCACATTTCAAAGCCACGTACACTGAGTGACGTGGTTAAACACCGCGTTATAACAGTTCTCGTAAGGCTGGTGAGTGTCTGTCTAATGAAATTCCTCCGCAAACGATGACGCGATAAAATTTTACGCACCATGTTATCATGGAGGTATAATCCTCCGAATAAGAAAGAGATGACAATATCATTATCGCCATCGGCTGTAATTTAATTCTTAGATTATACTCTAATCCTTTATTTATATTTATTGTATGTGTTTGTGTGAGTTGAAAAATAAACTTCTTTTTTCTTTCTAAAACATTTATTTTCATAATACAGGTCTCTGTCGATGCCTATAAGCCTAATTAGTAAGGTCACTGAAGAGCAGCCAACACCTATAGCACAAGAGATTCTTAGGCCTCAATCTCGAATTTTGCGGGCAGCGGGGCGGGAGCGGCGGCGGCGCGGGTGCGGTACTCGTTACCCGCTCCCGCGCCGCTGTTTTCGAGAACCGGTCTATTTGATTATACGCAAAAGATCCTGCCGCTCCCGCGCCGCTGCCGCTCCCGCCCCGCTGCCCGCAGAATTCGAGGCTGAGGCCTTAGTGTAGGGGTTGCGCATAAAAATCTGTCTAAACTTGTACAATATTACTGTGTTTTGCCTTAATATGTATTTAAAATAAGAACAAATAAACATTTATTATTATTTTATTATTATTATTTAAGTTTATTTATTGCGATTGCCAAGTCCATCTACTGTTTATTAAGAACAATCTATGGTTAAGTTTCTTAGTTATTACTTCTAATGTCCTTTAACTTGCATCCATTATATAGTGTAAAAAGAATAATCAATATAACTTTGGGACAGTAATATTATGATTATATAACCTTTTCTCATTCAAGAAATATATTTATTTGTTTTTGTTTACAAAAACTTTTTTATGCATTTTTGTTATTCTTGAGACTATAAAAATACCCTTTTTTTGTTGTTTAAATTTCTATAATGAGAAGAGGTAGTATAACCATATCCCAAAGTTATAGTGACTGCTATTTTTACACCATGTATATTGTATATAATACCAATCTAACTTAATCCCATCCAAGTCAAACTTAATGACCGTGGAGAAGTGATGCGGGCGCCACGTCACTTTGACACCGTCAATCTGTGATGATTGATGTTGTATTAAAAACTTGTTAAGCATTTTAATGATTATCTTGGTATTAAATTACTCCATTTATAATAATTAATAATTGAATCTATAACTTTTAATAGGATCTATCACAATGTTATAAACACCATTTGCAGCCTTCATAGGCCTATAATAATATTATAAATACCTTACAGAATAACATACATATTATATACCTATATACTTAATAACTACACATTTTTTTGTTGGATAGTCTATTTGTAGAGGAAGGTTTTAAGCTATATAAGATTACGCTACGACCAATAGGAGCGAAGCGTCAATGAGAAATGTTGCAAAAACGGGGAAAATTATTCACATTTGGGGCTTTCGTTGCGTGAGTTGCATAAACGGTTTAAGTCACTCAAAACCCACGCGAACTAAGTCACGGGCTCAGCTAGTACACCATAATACATTACATACCATAAAATTATTTTATTGACGATCGACTTTCGGAATAAGATGGCCACCTGCAAGGCTACTTCAATGTTCTTTTGTACTCAAACTTTTGTTACAATATACCTACCTATACACATTTTTAAAAAGAAGAAAATGGCCCCGTCCGAGTATATTACGCCAGTTCTAAGCGGTCTAGGGCTGTTGTAGACTTTTTTGTTAACTTTCCGAAAAGAACTAGTTTCATTTGGAAATTAAATATTTTGAATGTTTAATATACTTCTTGTTTGTTTTGTTTACATTAAATATGCTCCAAAACTACTGCTTTATCTAGAGCTAAGCATAATGTCAACTCTATAGAGTTGACATTATGCTTAGCTCTAGATCATCTGAAAACTTTTTGACACAAATTTGGCGTCTGGGCATAATTTTAGTTAAATAGTTATTTTTTTCTAGTTAAATAATTGTTTTTGTAAATTGCTCAGAACAATATATTTTAATTAATTAATAAACAAGAATCATTATCAGATTTCATAATCACTTCTATATTAAATATTAAATTTATTAATAATTATTTAATATAATATAGAATTATCTAGGGGTCAAAATTTAGAGATGTTTAAAAAAATCCATTCCCCAGTCGGACGCTTGACAGGATAAAAGTTATAAGTGTGTGATAAATATGTAGTTTTACAAGTTATTTTTGCACTATCACTTACTAAATTTGAGCTTTCTGGGACATGTCGAAATACTTTGAATATTGCTAATTATTAGCGAGTCCGTTATAATTCAGGAGATAATATCAATAAACTCTAAAATATAAGGATATTCAATAATAACATTTTGAATATCATTTAGTTTTACAAATACTCAACTTTTAACTTAACCATTTAATGTTAGGGAAAAATTCGAACAAATAATGAGGATTTTGATATTACGTTTGACATGCCTCTTGATAGTTGATATTTAATAAGTATTTTAATATGGAATTAAGTAAATAATAATAAGAGCTGCCCTCACCGATTTCGGTGACGTTAGCCGACAGGACACACAGGAGCTATTACATAGTGCCCAAGTCAGTGCGCAATACAAAAAGACACTCTCCCTTCTTTTTATTCTAATAACCCAGTGGGACGGTAAACCGATACGACTGGCGAGAGAACAGGCGCAGGACCGACTTTTTACATGCCCATCCGACGTATGGATCATCTTTCTTGTCAGACAATCAGGTGATCAGCCTGCATTGTCCTAACCAAACTTGAAAACAGCATTTTTAGTTGTTCCAACGCGGGATTCGAACCCACGATCCAAACACGAAGCTCTGTCTCACTAGACCACGGAGGCGATAAATAGTCAAAGTGTTCATGAAAACGTATGTGAACTTAGTTAATGGTTAATGGAATCAGGCGTTACTTTGCGGAAATCCATAGCATACAATTTAAATATATTATATCTAGCAATATCCCGCGAAACAATTATAACCACAACCTGCAAGCAGATGAGTGAGTGTACGCATAGGCATGCGTTTGATGCACCTCCTTCGACTTTCAGTCAACATCCTGAGGATGCTCCGGGGTCGGAGCGAAACGCGCGTCGAGTTTTGCAACCTGCATGGTGGTGGGATTTTGCACGATCGTGTTAGCATTAGTGCTTGTGTGGTGGTGGTGTTTTCATGGTTTTTGCTTGCGAGTGTACGCATAAGCAGTGTGGGAGGAGGGAGGTGCATCAAACGCATGCCTATGCGTACACTCACTCATCTGCTTGCAGGTTGTGGTTATAATTGTTTCGCGGGATATTGCTAGATATAATATATTTAAATTGTATGTGAACTTCACAAGAGCTATTAGGACTAATGGTAGTTCTAATCATATTAAATTTGTGTAATCATTAGTAATTGTTACGTCTTCAGTACCTATCTAATTGACTAATAATACAGTGAATAGTTTGGAGTATAATATCATGTACTTGCTAGTTTCCACTACTGTCCACAAGATATTTCATAGGAACACTCTACTTTTTCAGAACGAAATTCATAAAGGTCAAAATTAATATCTGAAGTTTAATATTTATTCAAGTATAATATTCGTTATATCAGTTTCTCGTGATATTAGTTCGTATCATGCAAAGGTAATGGGATATTTTATACAAAAAAGTTAGTATATTTGAACAATAAGGTAAAATAAAATAAAATAAAAAACGCTTTATTACCAAATGAAACTTAAGAAGCTATTTTCGGGAAGTCAACAAGAAAACAAGCTACCACCGGTTCAACTCTAACCCACCGAGAAGAACCGGCGTAAGAAACTCGCACGGGGCTGTCTTTTAGCAAAAAGATGGAAAATTGATCTTCTTTTGATGATGATTTCTTTGAAAAGTATATTTTTTTTCACAATGTAGCTTAATCTATACATATTAAACAACACAAATCTATTATCTAATACTTAGTTACTACAAATATAATACACACTTAGTACTTTACAAAGACTTCGTACCTATTGATATAAAGAGGGGTCTCTCACAAAACAGCAGGGTTTTCTATCAACATTCAACACCCATCCCTTAAATAATATGAAGAATTCAAAAACATTATTTTAAAAGCGTAATTAATTAATTTCTTAATGTCAGCCATCTTTAATGACAATTATTAGAATCCCCAGTTGCAAATACATTTTATAAAGCTGAAGAGTATGTTTGTTTGTTAATCTATTATAGTGTTGGATAACCCGTTTATCGAGAAAGGATAGGTATACAAGTTGTAAAAAAACAGTCACTATAAATTAAGGATATTATTATACTTATGACATTTGCTCATTCTAAAAATTTATGCTTCCATTTTTTGCTTCTTTGTTATTTTTTTGCAAAAAATAATTTAGCTTTTGACATCAAAAATACATTCGTGAAAATGTAGTACAGTCATATTATACCAAAGTTATTTGACTGTTCTTTTGTAACCCCCGACGCTTAGTGGCTTCCAAACAGATGATCCAATTTTAATGCGCTTTTCTTGTTAAAAAAGTATAACAGTCGAATGTGTTCTTAGCTATGTTTGGTGAATCGGTTCAGGTCTTCAGGGTAATCAGGTCGTTTGTTAGGTGTGATAGGAATGTTACACGCTAAGTCAGGGGTTTTTTTAATTTTTAATTTATAGTTATGCACCCTGTATATCATCACGATAAGACCAATAGGAGCGAAGCACCAATAAATAATGTTTCAAAATCAGAGGTTTCCACGCTTACACTTAACAGTTAACACACTTACACGCCACGTTTGACTTAACGAACACTGTTCACAGAGTCTACATCCTGAGGATGCTCCGGGGTCGGAGCGAAACGCGCGTCGAGTTTTGCAACCTGCATAGTGGTGTGGGGCTTTGCACGATCGTGTCAACATTATTGCTTGTGTGGTGGTGATGTTTTCACATTTTCGCTGGCGACGCACAAGCAGTGTGGGAAGAAGGGAGGTGCATCAAACGCCTATGCGTACACTCGCTCATCTGCTAGCAGGATAAGGTTATATTTTTTCGCGGGATATTGCTAGATATAATATATTTAAAATTTTGTTGACACTTTTATGTCGTAGCCATAAAACAGTGAGGATTATGAACCGACACTTAAAGTAAGCCTTAATTTTTTTTCCGACACAAAATTAATAAGAGTTTTCAGTGAAATATTCTTTCAACAATTAAAAATTGAAGTGTCAACTTTTTGTTACTTATAGAACGAGAGTTGGCGATAGTATTACAGAATGTTCAAGTTACTCTGAAAAAGTTTTATTATATGAAATTTTAAAATGTAAAAAATTTAAAAATAAGATAATTGCGAGTATCTAAGCTAAGTAAGATTGCGTACAATATCTGATTATTTTATAATTAATGATGTTGAATAAAAATAATATTTATAAAACAAAATGGAATTGTAAAGGCTTGTCAAAAAGTAAGTCTTTATAAAGACTAAGCATACATTAGGCAAGCAAGTGACTTAGAAATCATGCCCATTATTAGATATAATTATAATATACTTTTCTTAAATTGTTAGTTAAATATTTTGAATTAGTAGAGAAACATAATTATCATTTGGTACTTGTAGTGTTTGCATAACTGGTTACCTCTCTATCGCCGGAGTATACTATGCACGGGCACTTAGAGTGGGGTGCAGTCATACCATGGGCATACTGACAGCTGGACGTGTCTGACATATACATAATAGTTATTACTAGTGGTACACAGAGTCAATTCTTATAATATGTGTACACTACAGTACTTATTAAGAAATCACACCATTATAATACAGCCGACTCATAGCCTATATTGTTTCATTTCGCAATCTTCTCGAAAGAAAAGCCGACATTTTACAACCTTTAAAATGCCTTCATTAAAGTTTAAAGATAAGATACGATAAAGGTAAAATTGGGAGCGCCTCGCTGGCTCCTTAAATAATTCACACACTTGTGACGTAAAAAAAGATACGCCGTAGGGTGAAACCGAGTGAGTTATTTTAAAGGCGCATTTATAATGTAACCCAACTGAAGAATTTAAGCAAATTGGTAATAGAGCGATAAGGGTCAGTTTACATATATATGTATTTATTTGATAATTTAAAAAAATATATATTCAAAGGTCTAAAATGACCACAAGGAGTAAATCTTACTATGCTGAGTCTTGAAGGCTCCTAGTATATAAACACGAACGTACTGGTCGTTGACCTTACTATTTTGTGACTTTTATAAAGACTTTTAATCGCGATTTCTCGCGTTATGGTAAGTAATTTATATAAGATGCCAAAACCAATATGCTCTACGCGTCCTTCTCTTCACACTATATTCGGCTTCTTATAGAAACCGTGAATCATCCTGTATAATAAGTATAATATCCGTGGGAGGCCAGAGAAAGAATCATAATAAAAAAGTAAAGAAAAAAAGAAATAAAACCTTCCCATCAACCATCTTTCCTGTGGTTGTCGTAAAAGTTGACAGAGAGAATACATAATATTATATGTCGCAGTCATCTGGTTGAATTCGCTATTTAATTGAATGACTAGCGCGTTCATTGAATCCTGTTTTTACTAACAAATTTTAGAATCCGACACTAGGACAGCCATTTAATATTTTAGTTTTAAATATCGAAATTTCCGAATAAGTACAATTATAACGCACATTAAAGTGAATTAATCAAAAAATATATCAACTCATTGCTATCTGCACGATCTGTTTGACGCCATGATGTTTCCGCGCTAATCATTCAATTAAATAAGCAGATTCAATCAGATGACTGCGACATATACAAATAAGGCAACTACCTCCCTTGAAATACTTTGGGAGAGGCTCTATGTCCAATAGAGAACTTCATAGCAGATACAACGACACAAATGTTTTAAAACGTATTAATACCTCATGTAGAGAAAGAAAAGATTCTACTCCTACTAATCAGTACTATTAGACAATGATAGTGACATTGAATAGCTAATCAGTTGTATATTTTCTGGGGCAGTAGCGAAACGGACATGCATCACGCTTTGACTGAAATGTAGAGTATGTCATGTTAGGCCTGGTAAAGTTAGGGCGCATAGATCAAAAATCTTAACATGAGATCTGACCACCTTTTCATAGATTTGGATTAAGGTGTTAGTATAGAGTTAGTAGGTTTAAAGCGTGTGTATTTAGAGCTTGGCTTGATACTATATCTGATAACTTTTTACAGGGTCAAGCTATGTAGACTCGTCTTGGCAACATTTTTACATGAAAATGTTTTTGGTGTAACACTTTTGCATAACACCGACACGCAGTGTCTATGTGACTATAGTTTTAATTAAAAAAAAACAACAAACAATATACATACACCCTTATTCACTCACCATACAAAAATAGACTCTATCAAATTACAATAAAAACTAAATTCCTTTGTAGCGAAAGGAATTAGGTATAACTGTCAGTTTCCATATTAACGTGTCCACGTCAAATAAATTGCGAAGTGGCATTTCGAATTAAACGCCTTTAAGACGTCGTATTTAATTAGCTTTTGAGCGTAAAAATTACGACAGAAGTTGAGGAATTTTAATATGTTCCTGACGTCTATACGGTCAATGTGTGTGCTGAGTGCGAGTTTTTGCTATTGCTCGCCGTGAATAATGATACTATACTTCGATTTTGGGCGTGTTTCACCGAGCAATGTTAAAGTTAACGCCTTGTTACATATCATGTTATACCTCTCGTATTTCCTGTCAATGAATAAGATGCCATGGTATTTTAACATGGCGTTAACTTTAACATTGCTTGGTGAAACACGGCCTTAGTTTGTAGATGTTATGCTCAACGAAGGGTCAGCTAGTATGTAATTAAAAGACTTTAAAACAAATCCTATTTTAGCTAATTATTTTAGCTAATTATTTTCATTACGGGGCGCCAACCATGGTCGGTTCACCGCCTCCAGTGCCGTGCTGGTGCCATCAGTTGGAAATAACGCTCATTACCACTTACCTCAACACGCAGCTTAACGGCTACTTAAAATAAACACGCAAAAATGTACATTGCTTATTAATAATAGAGGTACTGTTTTTTTAATACTGGGTGTAAAATTGCAATAAAAATTTTATCATAAAATACTTGATTCAGATGTAATTATGTCACTAACCGGTCGTGTGCTAAACACATTCATTACTATTGAGAACTTACAATTTCTACAAGAGACAAGGCAAGTTGCACAGATCGACATCTCAGCATCGGACACCAGAAAATTACGTGGTCTCAGATTAGTCTAGTTCTAGGCTAAAAGTACTAGGCCTAGACCTAAGTCATAAAGTACAATGTGGTCTGTGAGCGCGCAACAGTGTGGTGCATAGAGCAAATACATCAGCAAGATAGTTATTTCTTTGGCAGATAAGTCAATCTAATAAAAACACTCTACTCCTTTTTTCTTCTGATTAATTTCGTTGTGGGTACCAAGATAGATTCTCCCTCGGGCACCCCTGAGATCATATCAAAGGGTTTGCGGTGGTTGGTTATTGCTGTCGATCCTGGCTTACAGGAGTTGCAGTAGTGGGAATTTGAGGTGGGCCAATGCATGTTTAAAAAAAAAAAAATGTATAATCATCAAAATTTACTTCAAAATGGTTTTATGTGACCTGACCTAAGATTTTCGACCCGCGACGAAAAATTTTTTTATTATATTACTTTGAAATGTCTTTAAGGCATCATAGCTTTCAATCGGATGAAAGGATTTTAATCTAGTTTTTTTTGTTTGAAAGATAATGGTCTTAGCTATAATACATCATCATAGTTTGCTACTGCTTGTCAATTCCAACTTACTTTCTACTAGGGGGTTACTCAAAAAATAATTAGTTTATTAATTACGTCAACACAAATAATTAATTATTGCCTATATATTTATGGCTCTTTTAATAATTAATTTGTAGCACTGGGCCAGATAGATGTGGTGTGAAGCGTCCAATATATAAAAAAAATATTGTAAAAACTTGATATTGGACACGAGGCAACATCCTTTTCAAATATTTCTAGTCTTAAGAACAATGCCAGCACGTTGGGCCTCATCTTAAGTATTATACTCAAGAACAGTCACTTTAACTTTGAGATACGATTATACTACCTTTCCTTATTTTGGAAATGTATTTTTTTCATATTTTATTTTTGTCAAAAACTATATTTTTTTTATTTTTTACCATTTCTTATTTTTATGTCGCAAGAATAACATACTTAATATTTTTTTTTTGTAAAAAGAAATTTAAAAAAACATTTTTAGAATGAAAACAGGTAGTATATAATATTATGTATAATCATACCCCAAAGATACAGTGACTGTCCTTTTTACACCCGTTATAATATAAGACCTACAGTAGATAAAGCATGAAGTTTGTCCGTAATAGTAACGTTATTAAGTAATAATTGTATATAAAGCATGACAGCATCAATACAATTAACATTCCTGCTTTGTCTTCTGGCCTGTGGGATACAGATGGGCCGCCGCGGGGGCCTCGTGAACTAGCGCGCGACGAATAATAAATATAACAGTGAGGGGTTTACACCAGTAACTCTGGGTTAAAGTTTTAGATATTTAAAATCTAAGTTAACATAGAGCTAGCTTGGGATTTTTAATTTAACCCATATTAGCGCTTAAGGGTCGAAGTTAGTTCATTTAATTTATAGTTTATTATGTTCAGTTTAACGCCTCCGTGGTCTAGTGCTTCTGAGCTTCGCTCTCGACCCGGAGGTCGAGGGTTCGAATCCTGCGTTGAAATAACAAAAAATGTTGTTTTAAGTTTTGATCACCTTATTGTCTGACAAGAAAGATGATCCATGCGTCGGATGGGCATACAAAAAGTCAGTCCCACCAGTAGTGTCGGATAATTATCCGTCCCACTGGGCTACGAAAGTGAAGGAAGAAAGAGTGCTTCTGTGTATTGCGCATATACTTGGGCACTATAAAATTACTCCTGCGTAGCTGGTCTGGTTTCAATAAAAACGGCCCCTCTCCACAATATCGGTGTGGGAGTCATTCTTATTATGTTCAGTTTGAGATACCCAATCAGATCTATTGTGGGACACACCTGGGTATAAAAATAATCGCAGCGCTGTTGCAGCGATAAATATATCGCGGCGACATCGTGGCGTGCACGTTGTCAGCAGGTAATCGCCTTTAAAATTTGCTAGTGTGAATGGGCTCTTAGAGCCACACACTAGGCGCTTTCTGACGCGCGTTTTGCCGATGCGCGTTTTTGGAGAAAAAGCGCGCGCTTGAGTATGTACCTACAATTACACTTTCTGTACAAAACTCCTGGCTCTCGCGCGCGTTTGAAAGCGCCTAATGTGTACCCGCTCTTAATGCTTAAACTAAACTGCCAATTACATTCATATCGTGATTACATTCACCAAATTACTCGATAATGATGATCTATACAAAAACTCCTAATGTAAGTAGGCAGCAGTGGAATAAATACATATTTAGACACCTAGTGCAGTTAAAACTGCAGATATATATCATAGGAACCTAACCAAGTCATAAAGTATAATGTCAGGACCTCTGTGGGGGAGTACAGAGGCACGGTTGCCGCGGGCACCTCGGAAACTTGCGCGGGACCAATGGTTGCAGGATAAATATATCAGTAAGTTAAAACTTAAAGAAGCATCCGACGCCTAGCGGGTTAAACGTTGATTAGCACTCGAAATGGTGCAGGTTCCATTTCCAGGTATGTATCAATGAGACTTTTTCAGGTTTTCAGACTGTAGCGGCGAAGGAAATCATCGTGAGTGGTATATAATGGAAGAATATTTCCCATCAAAAACATAACTTGTAAAATGTGCCAAGTCTCGCTACTTAGTTCTTTTACCGTAAAAAGTTGTGAGATACAATATGTTATGCCAAGTAGAACCCCTAGTTGGCATAACTAAAATCACTATAAGTTGTTAGCCGATCGGTCTAACAACTTATAGTGATCATAATCAATATTATAAATAATATTTCATGTGTTAAATAAATAAGTAGATTGACTTGGCAATCAAAGAGTCAGCGATAAAACTAAGAAACTTTATGTGTTTAATGAAATTTTAAATATACTGTGTTTATACAATATATACTTAGTAACTAATGCAGACTTCTAGTTTCCTCCACAACGAAGTTATAGGGGGTTGAAAATGGCCAGAACTGCTTCGAGAAAAGGATGGTACGGCCGCGCTGAACTTAGCGGGGGCACTGCCGTGCCCCTAGATTATTCAAAATAAATACCTTCACTTTTTGTGCACTTAACATAAATGTCAGATAAAAACAGCATAGAGCTGATACCTAAAAGATTAGAACAGGGACGCTGACAACCAGCGTTGCTGTTCTAAATATTTAAGCTATATCTAGCAGACACCGAATGGTTATTTTAAAGTGAACATCCTATATTAAAAGTATCATACGAATTCATAATATTAATATTATAAAGACTAATACAGGCTTATTATTATCAATAAGTTGTCATACTGTTACATTCCTCCTGCGGCATCACGACAACACCTACAGCGCTTCCCATAAATGGTTGTTTTTCGATACATTTAGCTTCATAGCCCCGCCCGGTCACGTATGAGCTTATATCTTGATTAGTTCGTCAAAATTACCCCTCCTTACTGCTTCGCTCCTGGTAATCTGATATTCATTGACACTTATGATATTCCAAAAGTTTGATTAGATGATTTCACACTACGTTAAAGATCTTGTATTGTTCTCGTAGAATTTGTAATATGGGTAGCAGACAATAGACAATGATTCATGAACATTGAAGTCTTTATACTCAGTGGCATTCGAACTCGCGAACTCTGCCAGATGGAAATGACATTCTTTTTCTAAAGTCATATCAAGTCATTTAATAAAAATAGCCTGGTAGTAAGATCGCGCTTTTTTCAGTACATGAGTAAGCCGAAACATTTTTAGATCTAGACTTTACTAACTCAAAATCCAGACTTATTGCACTATATAGCAAGTATCGCTAAAACTTATTCGGATTCTACACCCTTTCAATGAAATTAATGATCCTTCAGTTTTCATCGCAAAATTTAAACGAATTTCACTTAACTTCGGAAGCGTATTCAAAAGCTTTTTAGTATTTCGTTAACCAGGCGTACAGCTGCAGGAGATTGAATGAGAGTTGTTCTGCGATATGTATTCATTTTCTTTATGGTCGCCTGGTGTGCCAAAGTGATGTAAAATGAGAAATTGACCAATGCTGCCATTCTTAAGGCGAGGATTAACCGCAACTAACACCACTCTTTTTAAAATAAATTTTACAACGACACAAAGATCATACTAAAAAAATTTATCGGTTCAAACTTTAAGTGAATAGTTAAAAATGTTTTGAATAAAAAAAAATACATTTCTACAACGAGAAAATGTAGCAGTATATTTATACAAAAGTTATAGTGACTGTTCTATTTACACCAGTTATATAAAAAAATATAAACTTAATATCCATTCAATAACCCAATTCCTTGTCTTCAGTCCACAACTAGTACTTTCATGATTTATACCTTTTCCCTGTAGATACAATCTACATTATACAAACAAAGCTACTGTCCCCCTGTGTATTCTAATGCGGTTTTTACGCTAATTCAATGCAACGGCAGCGCTAATAGTTGTGATTTACGCGTTTTACGCACGCAGTCTACGAACGAAAGCACGTACATAATATACTACTATTCGACCTTATATCTATTGTAATAAGATCGAAATGCGGTACTTGGCTTATCTACTTGTCTATGATGGTTCGTGTCAAAATTTAACACCTTATATTTAACAATTTATATAATTAGTTTAATCGTATAGTCGTTACTTATACTATCATCATCACAAAGGAGAAAGCCCACTCTCCATAGTGTCTCAGGCCCAATGTGGACATCAAAAAATCGCATTAAAAATGAGTGTTCTAAAATGTTAATAGTATTAGATATCTGAGAAAAAAACTTAAAATGCCGCCATTATTGCAGAAATATATATATTTTTACTTTTTGTCTATTCAATAATTTATAATAGTAAGATATAATAAGATTAAGATATAGTAAGATATAATTAAGATTCAATTATTGCTACCCAGCAATTGTGGCAAACAAGATTATCGCCTGACACCTAAAACATATTAACATTAATGATAAATATTTTAAACCGTAAAAGATTTAACGATTAAACCATAATGAAAGAAATAATAGAAACATTTTATTATAATATTATGATTACCTGCTGCCGTGCAACCCACTGCTGTACGATACTTAATTCTTCGGGCTCTAAAATACAGTTCTCGGTAACATTATTACCACAACATATTATGTAACAATGTCCTTCAGATATTTTGGTATGCACAATCAAATAGCGTAATCCTTTAATCCAGGGCTAAGTAATCGTAGAAGGAGAGAACAAAACTAGTAAAACAATGCCAAAGTCGTACATGAAAAGCCGAAACAAGTTCAGGCGAGAAAGCCAGATTGCGGTGAAAAAAATCGAAAACAAAACAAAACGCATCTTTGAGCAACAAGCGAACGGTCGAGATCATTCGTTTGAAAAATGACATTTCAGTCATCAGTGTTGCCGCTTGTCGCAAAAAAATGAAATCGATAAATCGATTACATAAAAAATAATCGATATAATATGACTTTTTATTAATCTTTATCGTTTATAGTAACAAACGTAAACATTCGTTTTAAGATAAATGTTTTCTTTTGATTAATTCTTTATAGAATTACCAACAGTGACCCATTATTTGTATTTTACATGAGTTTATTTTATTTGTTTATAAATCGATATTCGGAATGATTAATTAGAGTTTTATCATCGGGTAACATTTCACCTCAACGTTCTACTTAGGTTCCAAATAATCCAATAAAATTCCTTTTTTTATTGGAACATTACTGATTATAGTGGCGGTTATTTGAATGTTATCAAAAATCATGTCTCTTTATGGTACATTTCTGGAGAAATTAAGTCTTCTTAAGACGGCTGTCCACTCTGGGCCTGAAATGGGCTTTCTCCTTTAGCCTGCACTACCCTAGCTTACTAGGCCGTGGCTAAGTCCTCGCAATCCTTGGATTATTAGGTAGGCCATTGAATCGCACTCGAGAGGGTTCAGTTTCGATTTCTATCTTGTGGCGTGTACCAATGAAACTTGTTGCAAATATCTAGTACCTACGTTATACGGACGCTGTAATGGTAAACGAAAATATCAGAGGAAACCCGCTCTTGGTTGGCCCCAGAGGTATAATTGATCTGTCCTTAAAACTACCTTATCATGTTCATAGTTCTACTAGAGCCGTGAGTGGCACTGAAACATACAGAAAAGTTTTTTTTTACATTATGTGTTTTTTTATTAGTGTTAGCACAAAGTAGATAATAAAGTGTTAGAAGGTGACATAACCACAAAACCAATTTCTACGATCACTGCAAAACGGCGTAAACTGGTGATAAAAGCGCATGTGAATATGAAATGTGGCGGCAACAAAGGGTTACACAGCATAAATCAATTGGCTCGCATTAGCCATGCCTCCGTGGGCAAAGTGCACTGCTGCAAATTATGGCGTAAACAGCACTGCCAATTAAAACGTGGTTCAACTCATTGGTAATATTGGCCCCGACAGAGCCCCGATTCAAAATGCCATGCTATTTATCGCTTTCGAAGTTCGAAAACGAAATGTATGAAATTTTACATAATATGCTTCGCTAAATGACATACGAATTTGCTTGTCATTTAGCGAAGCTCATGTCAAATTTCATAAATTTTGTTTCCGATCTTCGAAAGCGATAAATAGCGAAGGCATCATGAATCAAGGCTCAGGGCTTGGATAGTTCTGTACGTGCCCTATCATAGTCATATACCTGGAATTTGAACGCCTCCGTTGTCTAGTGGTTCAGAGCTTCGCTCTCGACCCGGAGGTCGTGGGTTCGATTCCCAAGTTGGAACAACAAAAAATGTAGTTTTCTGGTTTGGTTAGGAGAAGGCAGGCTGATCACCTGTTTGTCTGACAAGAAAGATGAGCCATGCGTCGGATGAGCATGTCAAAAGTCGGTCCTGCGCCTGTTCTCTCGCCAGTCGTGTCGGTTTACCGTCCCACTGGGTTATGAGAGTAAAAGGAAGAGATAGTGCTTATGTGTATTGCGCACACACTTGGGCACTATAAAATAACTCCTGCGTAGCTGGCCTGGTTTCAATGAAATCGGCTACCGACACCGAAATCGGTGAGGGGAGCTATTATTACTATTATATACCTGGAAAGGTATCCAAGTATTTATTATGATTGGATACATGTACCAAAAGAAATAACCGATATTTTGTGACTGTACGTCGAAAAAAAAATCGTATTTCAGGAACACCAAAATATAAATATTCATAAGTCCAAGCCGAGTCGAGCCCAAGTCTCAACATTGATAAAAACATATCGACGGAACGCAAAGTAATCATACCACAAATATTCACTTTCATGGAAAATTTCCCCGGTTAAGTCTAACCAAACAAGGTGGAATCTCTTCCACCATGACTTATGGTGGATCAATGCCGTGGAAAGCCCCCGCCCACCGTAGTAGGTTCCGTAGGTGCTTTTTAAGGTTTTTAAGTGAACACGTCATGTCTAAATAATTGACATTAATGGGTGAAGTCACAAAATTCCTATTTCTAGAAAATTTTGTTAAAACTGTCGCTTAAACATTTTAGAATATGTAACGTAATATACTTAATAAAAATTTTAGCGACATGTCACCTTCATCCATTTATGTCCTCATTTTTATTTAGTAGGGAACTACGGAACCTACGGAAGTAGGTTCATTTTAAGGTTTTTTGGGTTTTAAGTGTCTAAATAGTTGACATAGTTTAATGTTGCAAAAACGGGGAAAAGTTCTCAAATGTGAATAATTTTCTCCGTTTTTGCTACATTACTCAGTGCCGCTTCCCTCCTATTAGTCGCAGCGTAATGATAAATAGCCTAAATCCTTCCTTTATAAATGTACTATCCAACAAAAAAAGATTTTTTCAAATCGGACCAGTAGTTCCTAAGATTAGCGCGTTTAACAAACAAACAATCAAACTCTTCCGCTTTATAATATTAAATTATGTATATATTATATAAATGTAAAAAAAACCTGTTGATTTAATCTTAATTGAATGTCCTAAAACTACTAACAGCTAATGTCATTTGTATGAACTGACTAGATTAAAAAAGCCTAGTGTATCTAAGCTATAGTTATTAATCTGAGGTATCATCAAACCCGTGTAATCTGCTACTCTGTAGTAGATTCCAAGGATATTTTACTTATGTTTGCAATCTTATGCGGGACCCTAAAACTTAACTAGGCAAGCTACTAAGGAAATCACGTAATGTACATTTAAATACGGCATGGGGCTTATGAGTCACGGCGATTTAAATCACAAATTTATTCCGGCGGGAAGTACCTCGCCGTTGGGTTAATAGACCGAAATATGATCTTTAAACTTTTAATTGTTTGACGTTTATCACGTTTTATGGCGGGGTTGAAATGTTTGAAAAAGGTAAGTTGCGATTGTAATTGCATCGGCGGTAATTAAAATATTGTACTTCAGATTTTTTTTATTTATTTATATTTAGTACACAAACAGGTTGCAGTCATTGCATGACAGGTTAAATACTAAGCATAGACGGCAACCCAAAAAAGTATACATAGCTTATTTAGTTTTGGTTGCGTAATATTTAAATTAGTAACTTATTAATAGGGTACAATTATACACTAACGAAATAATCTGCAACTAACAGTAGCTTGTGGTTACAAATGGATAATACTAACTTATTAATAGGGTACAATACACTAACGAAATAATCTGCGACTAATAGTAGCATGTGGAATTTTAAAATTTTTTAAATGTTTAAATGAAAGTACAGAAATTACTCCTATAATTGATAAAATTATGATTTATTTCATAAACGAGTAAACAACGGTATTCTTCTAACATAAGTTTTGACTTACAAGAATATTATCTATAATTTGATCATGACAGTATTGTACAGATTTTTATAAAATCTTTTAATATAAATAATGACCATCGCACCAAAAAATTGTGCAGTATTTTAGCAAGAAATTGAAATTTAGCTTTAAACCCAATGTAAATACTAAACACTGTATAAAGTATATTTCATGAACTAAGTTCAGCTTTTGACGTCAAATAGAGTTCAGTTACAAAGGCAGCCCGTCGCATAATGACGTTTACAAAACCTTAATTAAGCTGACAAAGATATTAACGTAAACATGTAAATTTTGATAAGAGTAAATATTGTAATCTTGTGTGTTTTCTCATTTAAATAATGAGAGGGAGTAAGACATATAATCTGCATATTATGACTTAACGTATGTAGGCTTTATTTGCGCAGTCCCTCATTTTATGTAGAATATAATATTTTAGAATTCTACAATATTATATTTTAAATGCACTTACTAGAGTTTTTGTAGCACTCGAAAAAATGGCGAACGAATGGTTTATCCAATAGGTAGTGATGGATAATTGTGATATATTTAAATAAAACCTTTTCCTATTGTACATGTGCAAACAATTTGTAGGCAAACCAATTCAATATTGTTAGAAATATTTGAATACAAAATGAGAAAACCCATCAAAACACCAACACAACAACATGAAAAATTGTAAACAATAATTCACAATGTTTGTATAAGAAGTAATACAAATAGTTCGGTAATTCACAGGCTATTGGATCTCACAATGCCCTTTGTCACCCCCAGCTCGGAGGGAAAATATTTTGCGCCCTTGTTGGTGGAATCACGCGTCGACTCACGAAGACGGATCATTGGCACGCGGCGAGGGCGTGGTGCAGACGAGCGCTTTTAAGGCATGCATTTAACTGGTAGCTTTTAATTGCAATGCAATGCAACTAAATTCAATTTCTTGCATTTGTATAATATTATTTTATTTTATCATGAAAGAATATTATACCATTATATTATATATCATTAAATATTTGGTTTGGTTTGATTTTGATGATTTACTTAAATCATTTTTTTTAGACCGAAAGCTGGCCTTGTCAGGCCCTGACGTCAGTGCGACCGTTTTGGATTTTTTTTGGCTACCTTGGGGTGCCGGAGCAAAAATAGCACTTCCCAATTAACCGTCTATCCTGTGAGTGTCGTTAAATGCTACATAGGGAATATTATATCGTCCGAAAATGGGCAGCAGTGTTTATATATTAACCGCGCACGCCAACCAGCCTGTCAAGAGTATGGCAACTACCCCCCGTGTAAAACTTTGGGGTTGTCCAGCAGTGGACGTCATAGCTGAAACGACGAAATATTTTTATGGGCCAAAAAATTACGTCACCGCGACGAAAATTCGAAACTACAAATCTCAGAAAGTTCACATATTACAAGATAAGACAATAGTATCTAAACAAACAGACTAGTTTTTATTAAAAAATACTAAGTATTAACGAACTAACAGTCATTTCAAATTCTTGTAAAATTATAGTTGGAAAATGATGGCATCGGGTTGAGAATTTAAATAAGTTTAACTTAAAATTTTTCATATTTTTTTATTTTTAACAGATTAATAATAATAATAATATCTATGGATTATACGGAGAGCTTAAAAAATTTGTGAACATTATCCGTTGCTGTTGTGCGTTGTTGTGTGTGTGTAGCAATATAGTTTTTTTTTAAACGTGGTGTGAAGCGTCCATACGCTTCACACCACGTCTATCTGGCCCTGTGCTAAGTATCAGAAGAACTTGTGGTACCAGTCAATGGAAATATATTTAATACTTTTATACTATACACATATTTAAGATTTTTATTATATTATACACAAATTTAATACACATCTATGACACAGGAACATTGAAAACTTTTGGTTCCCTCGGCGGGATTCGAACCCGCGACCTCTCGCTCGAGCACCAACGCGCTCAACCACTGCGCTACGGAGGTTGTCAATTTTCTATATTCACTAATACTATAGAATTAAAAACGCCCGTCTGCGCCGTCTTCCGAGTTCCGCCCCCGAAGATGGATCATCGAGACGAAGGGATCGTTCGATAAACCGTCGCGATATGGAAAACTGTTAGCGCACAACAGAATGCAGCTTACTGCTGAATTTTACGCCATTATCGCGTTTAGACGGGGTGACTGGTGACTTTCCTAGAATATGGCGGTGTGGAATACATGTATATAGTGTTTAATGGTATATTAACTTATATACAAAATTCTTGTTTATAGATAAATATTTTAAAATTTCAAACAGGTTTCCTTATGATATTTGTTAAGTTAATTTATGTTTAAGCCGGACGAGTCTCCTGGATATGGAGTTTAATGGTATGTTATTTAAAATAAATGTTTTAATGTTTCACATAGGTTTATTACTAAAATTGGTTAAGGTAGTTTTACGTTTAAATGGGGTGTCTTATTACTTTCCTACAATATAACGGTGTGTATACTAGAATAGAGAATAGTATACAGAATGATGCATGGTTCATAAATAAAGCCAAATATAGTATGAGGAGAATGACGCGTAGAGCATTTTTTGTTTTTTTGTTTTGGCACCTCATATGAATTACTTATTATAATACTACGAATCACAATTAAAGCTCTCTATTAAAGTCACAACAGATGAATTTCAATCTTGGTCAGGTCTTAAGACCTCGTCGTTGACTTAAGTCAACGACCAGTGCGTTCGTGTGTATAGACTAGGAGCCCACGAGCCCCAGCAAAGTGAGATTCACTCCTTGTGGTCATTTTATAACTTTGATTTTTTCAAAAGTTATATTAAATAATTTAAATGAAGTGGCAAAACAAAAAATGCTCTTTGTTGCACGGTTAAAATACCATTCCCAAAAAAAAAATAACGTTAAAACCCCACTTGTTGAACGTTTAAAAATAACGTCAGATGCACGCTCCCGTTTATGCCGCTGAAAAAATATTGACATTTACTTAAAACTCCCCCCACGGCATTGCAAAGTTTGGAGACGGTACCAGGAGAGCATACACTTAAAAGAGCATTATCTTCTTATTTTTATATTAAACTCCGAAAGAGGGAATTTTGTAATCGCCTTAGAGCTTTTCATCAGTTCGGGACATCTGTTGCCTCGCCCCCTAAATTTTGAACTTTGCATTCACCCGGAAACAATAAACTTCATATTGTTTTATGGAATTGGAAATAATAATTATCTTATTTTAAAAGATGGGGGCGACAAATTATATTTTAGTGTGGGCACAGTTTAATATTAATTTCGAAATAAAATAATTATTTTCAAAATAATAATTATAATTAATAAGCGAATCTATAATGTGTAGTATTAAGGTAGGTTTGCATCAAAAGAACAAAATAATTCTTTCTTGTTTTTATATTGTAGCAAGAACAAGAGTTGAAATGAGTTTAAAGTAATTAATAGCCTAAAACTAGTTTATTGAAGTCTTTGAAACTGTTTTCTTACTAAGTTACGAAACGAGTGAATACTCAATACTCATTCTATCCCACTCTATCAAATTATTTTAATGTTAACAGCCGTAACTATAGCATTCTTTTGCCGTTGTTACTAAAAGATAAAAAAATAATGTTCTTGTTCTAAATATAGCTATTTTTTCTTTTGAAGTAATATAATTCATTAAATATATTCTAAATGACCCATGAGTATTGATGATAAATTATACTCTATGATAAAATCATTATCTATTCTAAAATTCTCATGGGTTTCAGTAAAAGGGGAGAAGCAGCCTAAAACATAGAGTAGAAAAATAATTGAATTTCCATTATCTAAATAGTCACGTAAGATTTTCATTAGTCTAAGAGCATTAATAAATACACTCTCGGATAATGCAAATGTAAATATTTTACGTGCGAACGGAGGTACGCCTACAGACTCCATTATTGGATGTGCTTTAAAATATTTTCCACACGAGTGCTTTTAGTATTATTTGTGTATGTTTGTTTATTGATCTTGTTATTCACAGAATCACAGGTATGCACTATTTGTATTTGCACATCCTTACTAATATAATATTATAAACGCAAAATATTTCGTAACGTATCGGGTACATTAACCTAAATATCCGTCTTTAAAATAAATATACTTAAGGCGAGGAATAACCGCAACTAGCGCCACTCTTTTTTAAATAAATTTTACCATGACACAAAGATCTTATTAAAAAAAGTAATCGGTTAAAACTTTAAGTAAATAGTTAAATTAATTTATTTTCTCTCATAAAAACCGCCAAAAGTGGCCGTTTTAGTTCTTACTTGAGAGTAAATACAGTATCTAGAATTTAGAGCTGTAATTAAATGCCAATAAATTAGTTTAACTATGTACTCAAAGTTTTAACCGATTACTTTTTTTAATAAGATCTTTGTGTCATTGTAAAATTTATTTTAAAAAGAGTGGCGCTAGTTGCGTTTATTCCTCGCCTTAATACGTTATAACGTGTATGTACACACAAAAAATGTAACAGATTGACAAATTTCAACATAACATTATAATCTTTTTGGTAAAAGGTGGCCCCGTGCGAGTTTCTTACGCCGGTTCTTCTAGCCGGGTTAGTCCCCGAACCGGTGGTCAGGTCATCATGTAGACATTAAAAGTGTTGGTTTCTAACATATTTGGAAATAAAAGACTTTTCATTTTTCATATTAATTTTCAATATAAAAGTGTTTTGCAGTGGTGGGTGGGTTTTCAAAACTCCATTCATACCGGCTTCACTTACCCCGTACCTTTTGAAGACCCCAACTATCATTTGACGACCCCCGTAACGCAGTGGTTGAGCGCGTTGGTGATCGAGCGAGAGGTTCGAATCCCGTCGAGGGAACAAAAAGTTTTCAATGTGCCTGGGTCATGTATGTGTATTACATTTGTGTACAATATAATAAAAATCTTAAATATATTTCCGTTGTCTGGTACCTGTAACACAAATCCTTCGGATACTTAGCACGGGGCCAGATTGACGTGGTGTGAAGCGTCCATAGATATTATATTATATTATCAGATTATACAGGCCATTCAATCTGAAGAAGAATCCACCTTCATGTCCGGCGAGTTGTTAATATTGTATGTATGTCAAAGCCTTATTCAAAAACATTTATTTATTGAATATTATACACGATTATCTCTACAAAAACTTTATCCAAACTTCGTACTTCTCCATTCTCTTAATTTTCGTAAAAGTGTACATAAAGTTTATGTTTTACGTCATTGTGTCAAGATTATTTACGTTCTTTTCTGTTTTTTTTATGTTTTACTTAATTTTTTTTGTTCCTTACATGTAATAAATTCTTGTTATGTTTTGTAGTTTTATAATGTTAATCTTTGCATAATGTGTAATGTTATTAACGTGTCAAATAAATCTTTTTTGTGAATATATGTAATAACAGTATATTATACAGTATATATAGTCTGGTGAATATGCGGACGAAGTCACGGGATAAAGCTATAAGAAAAGGCTAAGCAGATGGCTACCAGTTTCAAATAATAAAAGCTTAACTTTGATCTTTCGGGTAGAGAAAGGTCCGCTACATTATTCCGAAAGGTTACTTTTATTACAAGCAAATAAAAACCACATTTAACATGTAAATTCTAAACCATTATTCAATAGATTAAGTCAACCGTGACATATTGCTTTACCCGCGACTTCGTACGCTCAAAAAACCCCAACTTAGCGTATCACATTCCTATCACACCTAATAATGATGATGTCCTTGAAGACCTGAACCGATTTCCACCAAACATAGCTAGAACACTCTCGACTGTTATACCTTTTAAAGAAAAAGAACCGCATTAAAATCGGATCATCCGTGCTACGACGCCACAGACAGACACATACACATTTACACAGACACGTCAAACTAATAAAAACCCGCTGTTTTTTCGTAGGGGGTTAAAAATAGCCTACGTGGTAATCCAGAGTATTCTATCATACTAAATTTCATAAAAATTCGTTACGGAGTTTTTGCCTCAAAGGGTAACAAACATCCATACGTCTTTAAAAATTTCACATTTATGACATTAGTAAGCATTATAAACAATATACATATTATACAAGGTGTATAATATATTTCTACACCTTGTGTGAGATTCTTGGCGGGAATTTAAAAAAGCGCGGTTTTAAAATTTTCCAAAATTTTAAAAATAATTACATAATTATTATTTCTTTGTAAATATTACTGTAAATAGATCGGTATTAGCTAAATATAGTGCCTAATTAATAAAAATGGACTTAGATGAGGCGGGCGGGGATAACCCGCCCACCTCAAAAAAGAGACCTCGGCCTCCTGAAGATTTTCGGGGGGCTTCAGATGCTGGCGGCGGAGGTGGTGAGAGTGACTATTTACCTTATCGCAAACCAAACTATAAAAGATTATATTCAGAAAATTCCATCAATACGGAGTTTAAAGTGTTCATAGAAAGTAAAAATGCACAGGATAGACTAGGAAATAAAAGTCCGATATATCTAAATAGTATATTTTCCAATATTAAAGGAGTAGTAGCAATACGGCGAATTAACGCAAATAAGATAGTTGTGATTTTTAAACAACATAACACGGCCAATGATTTCATTAATAATATAAATTTTCTCGAAAAATATGATTTGAAAGCTCACATCCCAGCAACTCAAATTGAGAAAACTGGCATTATACGATTTGTACCGGCAAATATACCGAATAAAGAACTATTCTCTAATTTAACATCCACATTTGAAATTATTGCAGTAAGAAGATTCATGAGAAAAGTCGGTCACGAACTGATTGGTACTCAAACTGTTAGTATTACATTTTTATCAAATATTTTACCAGACAATGTACAGTATGACTTATTTTCCTATAGAGTGTTTGATTATGTTCCACCTTTGCAGCAATGTTATAAATGTTTTAAATTTAATCACTCTGCTAAAATTTGCAATGGCAAGCAGCGTTGCTCAATTTGTTCAGGAGAACATTTTTATAAAGACTGTAGTAAACCAAATGAGATTTGCTCTGTCAACTGCAGTGGGCCTCATCTGGCTATTTCAAAACAATGTCCAATAAAGATAAAGAAATTATTAGAAAAGAAAAACAAAATTACATATGCAAGTGCTGCTATTACAAAAGATAACATTGATTTCCCTCCTCTGCCATTACGCCCAAACCCTGTAAATAAAAATGTAAATAATATTAATAATACACCTAAACATGTTATTAAACCTGTAAATAAATCTGTAAATATTAAACCTATCTCTCAAGATGTAAACATTACTGATATTAAATCTCAAATAATTGAAAACAGTGATGTACTTATGGCCCTAGTACATACTCTGGTTCAAGTAGGTAATAAAAATGATAACGAACCTATTACTACATTGTTAATTAAAGATATGCTCATTAAAAATCTGTCAAAATAATGGATACACAAACTCATAATAAATCCTCTTTATGTATTGCGCAATTTAATGTTCAAGGACTTAATAATAAAAAACCTCTTCTTACAAAATTCTTAAATGAAAAAGATATTGATATTTGCCTATTAAACGAGACATGGTTAAAAGACCATCAGTCTTTTCGTATTTCTGGTTATAATTTTTACAACAAAAATTCTAGAAACTCTCGCAACGGAGTTGGAATATTAGTAAAGCCACACTTGAAATACAATGTTATAAATACCACTTTTTATGAAGACATACAAACAATAGCCATATGTGTATACACAGATAATACAATGTTGACTATACTCTGTGTATACTGTCCTCCCTCAAGTGGGCACATAAGAATGAATAGATTGCGTAATATTATAAGAGATTTACCAAAACCTCTATTTATAAGTGGCGATTTCAATGCACATCATATTGCTTTTGGATGTATGTCCACCAAAAGTCGAGGTCAAAATTTATACGATATAATTGATGATTGTGACTTATGTATTTTGAATAATGGCAGCTTTACAACAGTAAATTATCCTACACGTAACCCTTCAGCAATAGATGTAAGTTTTGTTAGTCCACATTTGGCCCCACTTTGTGAATGGTTTGTACATGATGATGCCATGGGTAGTTATCATTATCCAACAATTACAAACATTACAACTTGCATTGAAAGATACACAGTGAACCAATGTGATGACAGATTTTTATATCATAAAACTGACTGGACTAAATATAAAGAACTTTCTAGTTCAGCTTTCAATGAAATTGTGGTTAATGAAGAGGATCCAATGAAATCTTATAAGGAATTCTGTAATCGACTTGATAAACTTAAGCAAACGGTAGTTCCTAGATTTACTAGAAATAACTTTAGGAGTAGACCGCCAACTCCCTGGTGGAACAGTACATGTGAACAAGCCGTCATCAAATCATATGAATCATTAAAACTTTACAGAAACAATCCTACATTAGATAATTATATTAATTATAAAAGGAAAGATGCTCTGAAAAAGCGCACCATAAAGGAACAAAAAAGAAATAGTTGGAATAGTTTATGTAATAGTTTTAATAGAACTACTCCCATCAGTAAAATCTGGAATCTCATTAAAAGATTTAAGGGCATTAAAACTGGTAATAAGTCATATAGAAATGAATTTGTACAACCACTTTTAGATAAACTCTCAGATAATTCTAATTTGGTAGATCCAGTTTTATTAGAAGAATATTTTAATTCTAACAACGAAAATCCTCAGTCAAGTTTTTTATTGGATCCTTTTTCTTATTCTGAATTTTTAATGAGCATACAGTCTCGGAGAAATACTAGTCCAGGTTTGGATGATTTTCCATATTTATTGATAAAACATTTACATGAATCCATACAAAAAATATTTTTGAGCATATTAAATAGTCTCTGGCATAAAAAGTTAATACCAAGTTCATGGAAAACTCAATGTGTAATACCTATACTTAAACCAGATAAGTCTCCTGAGCAGCCTAGTTCCTATCGTCCCATTTCTTTATCATCATGTCTTGGAAAGATATTTGAAAACATGGTGAAGGTTCGCCTTGACTGGTATGTAGAATCTAATAGTATCATTCCTCATGTACAATATGGATTCCGTAGAGGACGAAGTTGTGCTGATAGCTTCATTTCTCTCATTCATGACCTGAAAAATGCAAAAGATAATAAATTACACTCAGTTTGTGTATTTTTAGATGTACAAGGTGCATTTGATAATGTAGATCCTGGCATACTGGTAAAAGTACTGAATAATGCTAATATACCTGGATATTTATGTAAATGGATTTATGACTTTATTACGAATAGAATATTATATGTAAAACATAATAATATTCTACATGGACCAAGAAATGTGTCAAAAGGAACAATGCAGGGTGCAACTTTGTCACCTTTACTATTTAATTTATATATATGGGAGATTTGTAAATATGTAAATATTAAAAATGTAAATATCCTTCAGTTTGCAGATGACGTAGTATTGTACACATCAGATGTAAACTTAGCTGTAGCTATTAGAAATATTAATACTTGCTTAATGCAGTTGAGTAATTATTACCAGGAAAAATTAAATTTAAAAGTAAATGCCACCAAAAGTACAGTAATGATTTTTGGTAAAGACACACCTGTAGATAATGTCATATATGATGGTGAGATTATTCAAAGAGTAGCTACACATAAGTTCTTAGGCATTTACATTGATCAGAAGTTATCATTTGAAGATCATATAAAATATATATCTAGAAATGCATTGAAAGGTGTTAATATTTTAAAATGTCTAGCTGGTGTTACATGGGGTGCAGATCCCAAAATACTGTCAGTATTATATAAATCTATTGTAAGAAGCCATTTTGATTACAGTTCTTTGGCCTATTTAAACAGCACTCATAATCATAAATTAAATGTAATTCAGAACAAGGCTTTGAGGATTATATCTGGGGCAATGTGTTCAACTCCCATAAGGGCCATGGAAGTTGAAACAAATATCATGCCTTTGATATTGAGACGACTTTTGCTCACAGAAAGATATTGTCTTAAACTATTATCATCAAATAACTTCCAAATTATAAATAGAATCATACCTCATCCAATCATTGCAGATAGTCCACTAGTTTCATCCCATGATCTTTTGACAGGTACATCTCCAACTCTATGCCGCATTTTACTGGAAATGAAATCACAATATGAAAATATTAAAAAACATTCACACTGGTCATGTTACACACATTCATATAGTAGTATAGTACATCCAATCACCATTTTAACTAAATCTATAGCGAACAATTCAGAATTTTCTGCCTTTTTAGAAGTAAATAGGAAATATTATACTATTTACACTGATGGTAGTAAAAGCAATGATCATGTGAGAAGTGCCATATATGATCCACAAAAAGATCTTGCTCAAGGCTTTGTTCTGGAAAACCATTGTTCTATTTTTACAGCAGAGGCTTATGCAGTTTTTAAAGCCTTAAATTTCATCAGTGGTATAAATGTTTGTAAATATTTTTTAATTTTAACAGACTCTTTAAGTCTTATTAATAGTCTTAAGTATATAAGTTTCAATTTTAAGACTAATTATATTGTTTACTTAATTAAGGACTTTGTATGGCGGTTGCATATCAAAGGAATGGCAATTGCCTTTATGTGGCTTCCGTCACATAAAGGTATTATTGGAAATGAAATAGCAGACAAAACTGCATATGATGGGGTCAATGCTCTTAATGTCAAAAATGTAGTGAAAGTACCTATGACCGACTTTTATTATAGTGTAAATATGTCTCTACGAAACATGTGGGAAGATTTCTGGAAAGAAGACCAAAAATTCAAAGGAAAGTGGTATGGATTAATACAAGAAAAAATAAGAATAAGACCGTGGTACCGTGAGCTGGAGATAGCTAGCCGTGACTTTATCACAACTATAAATAGACTGAGATTTGGCCATAATACTGCTCCTGCACACCTTGCGAGACTAAATATAATCAACAGCAATATTTGCACTTATTGCAATACCGAGATTGCAGACATGGATCATATTTTCTTTAGGTGTCCAAACTTCACCTTTCATAGACTAGTGTTGGCAAGTGAAATAATAGAAGTCAGTGAATTCAGTGATACCTCCCGCCGCCACTTGTGTGAATTACTCAAAAACAAGAAGTGTTATAGTGCGATATTCAAATATATTAAAAACACAGTAGGATCTATATGACAAAGTGCTTAAAAAACATTTAAACATAACAAAAATAACAGAAACATAAGAATAATAAGACTAATAAATATAAAATAAGACTTGGCTTAAAGGTTTTGTTACCAGGCCATAAAATCTTCAAAAAAAAAAAAAAAAAAATACACCTTGTGTAAAGACTTGACTTTCAAGTTTCTATGAGAAATGGGCCAACATAATTTGCCTATACAAAAAAAACCTCTTTCAGCGCTGGTACTTTCACAGTAAACTCTTTACACGGAACCGTTACATTACATTATCGTTATTATCGTTACATTCACTCATGTATATAGCCTGTATAAGGCGGTTTCTCACAATTTATACGAACCTATTTTGAATTTGCTTTAGATAACAGAAGCAATTACATAGCATTAACAGTTATTGATACTCGCTACGATAAAAAAGTAATGCAGTTTACATAACAAGTATCAAAGATCGTTATTCGCGCTGACGTTAAAAGCATCTACGGGAGCACTAAATAAATTTATCGCGGACTGAAACGGGCGAACTATCAAAGGCG
Organism: Celastrina argiolus; assembly: GCA_905187575.2. Lineage (NCBI taxonomy): Eukaryota > Metazoa > Arthropoda > Insecta > Lepidoptera > Lycaenidae > Celastrina > Celastrina argiolus. The sequence continues at coordinate 14,305,968 of LR994589.1, forward strand.
TCGGCAAAAAATAATACCGGCCAAGTGCGAGTCGAACTCGCACTGAGGGTTCCGTATTCAACAAAAATTTTAATCATTCAAATTATTAACCTTCGGCGTACGACGTGGGGTTATTTTAACCCCAACATTTTTAAAATACATTTATTTAATACAAAAATGCAACAAAACGTATCGATTTTCTCAGTAGCTGGAGCTTAAGACCTCCCGCGTCGATTCACAGCACTAGATTTATACCCCGCGAACCATGGTCGTGTGTGCACGCACTTCAAGCAGCTCCTGGGCATTTTTAACCCCACGTTGTACGGGACGTCGCTAAATAGTAAGTATACCTTGTTTCAGTTTTAAATTGTTTTTAGATATAATATGTGTTTTATTTGTAAAACATTGTGTTTATAGTAGTTACAGATATTCAATCACCATAATAAAATGAATAGAGATCTAATTTCAGCGTCGTTATTGTGGGAATATGAGTCGGATAATGACATATTCCATCCTATTAGCGAGGACGAAACTGACCACCTCAGCGAAGGTTCTGAAGTTAATAGTGAATTGGAAGATATCGAGTTGAACAATGAAGCTACAGCAGAAGATACACCATCGACATCAGAATCATTTTTTCTGAGTGAAGATGGCAGAACAAAGTGGTATAAACCTCTAAAATTGAGTTATTTTAGGTAACAAATAATCTCAATCTTTTAACCTATTGTGTTTCTTATAATTACATAAAATGTTATGTTTAGTTAATTGATAACAAAATTAATTACGTTTTTGTTACAGTTTTTTTATTTTATGGATTTATTTGAAGCTAGTTAGAAACATGTTAATTTTCAGGCAATGATTCCTTACTATGTGTTTTTTTTTTAATAAATGTATATTTTTGTATGTTTTTCAATATTATTTATTAGCGTCATATAATAAATACTCTTAAAAACTTAAATTAGCTTAATGCATTTCATTATAACACTAAAATAAAATAAAATCATGGTGGGGTTATTTTAACCCCACGTTGTACAGGTGAGGAGTATTTTTCACCTTGTACGCCGAGGGTTAACCGAACTAGCTGTGCCCGCGACTTCGTTCGCGTGGTTGTCGGAAACACTATCGCTATTTTCTTCTGATTGCTCACGTTGGTTTTTGTCATCATGATTATTAAAAAGCAATAAGTCTTTTCTACATATTTTTTGAGTAACTTAAACCGTTTATGCAGTGCACGCAACGAAAGTCCCCAAATGTGAATAATTATCCCCGTTTTTGCAACATTTCTCAATGACGCTTCGCTCTTAATGGTCGCAGTGTAATGTTATATAGCCCAAAGCCTTCATCTATAAATGGGCTATCCAAAGAAAATTAATTTTCAAATCGGACAAGTAGTTCCTGAGATTAGCGCGTTTAAACAAACAAACTCTTCCGCTTTATAGCAGACGCAGACGCAGCAAATTATTTTTTTTGTTGGATAGTCCATTTATAGAGGAAGGGTTTTGGCATTACGCTGCGACCAATAGGAGCGTAGCGTCAGTAAGAAATGTAGCAAAAACGAGAATATTATTCACATTTGGAGACTTTCATTGCGTGCGCTGCATAAACGGTATAAGTCACTCAAAACCACGCGACCGAAGTCGCGGGCACAGCTAGTACTCAATAAAACTCAACTGTCAAGGTACATGAGGTATAGCGAGACAGACATACAATGGAGTCTAAGTAATATGGTTTCACCCTTTGGGCGCGGAACCCTGTAACGAAACTCGAGTATGCAGGCTATAGAGCGCAACAAAAATTTAATTTTGCTACAAACTTGGTACGGTTCCTTAAAATTACTGACATGGCGACTAACTTTTCTTATTAGCGTCACATGCTTCCGCTCTGGTGTGGTACAGTCAGTTCAAGAATTTGCAAAATAAGTTTATTAAATAACAATAATACTTATTTAATACAATAATCCCCAAACCGATTTATCCGTTAGCCGATTTCGTTGAAACCAGGCTAGCTACGCAGGAGTAATAATATGGCTATTGTTCAAGGGAACAATATAACATTTTTGAAACTGAAATTTTAACACCGTCTACCAGTTTATATTAAATTCTTATGTTATGTATGTTCTGTTCCTGCTTTTAGAGTATTATCCTATAGATCAAATATTTTTTATACAATTAAAGTGCGCTTGAATGTCTATTCAATTACGTTGAAGCATCCCAGCACCAGTGCGCCGTCGCTGAGTACAAGTCGTCGCTCATACGAATCGAGATTTTTAAAGAAAGATTATATTTAGGATGAAGATGTTAATTAAAGAAGAATCTTGTTTATATTATACTAGCTGTGCCCATGTGAATAATTACATCCTGGGGCCTTCCTCTCCAAACTGATTCGATTTTTATTCAGATTCAATCGTGCCGTGTACTCCCGAATAAATTGAAATTTGTTTATTTTGATTCTCAGTCGATTGATATGGTCGAGGAAACAAAAAGTTACGTTCTATCAATTTTATTTAACCTGGTTAGTTTCAAAGTAATCCACCAAATAAAATATCAAAAGCCATTGAGATCGATTCTCGATTGTGTCGGGGGTAAGTATGCTGTTTTGTACTATAAAAAAACTAAACTCTCATTCAGATACCTTCAGAGTTACTTCAAAGAACAAAGTCCTCTCAATAATAGTTATCTATGAATTCGTCCTCCGTCTGACTTGGCAGTAAAGTTACATTCGCAATTTATGAATAGTAGGCTCGTTGGGTCAAAAGTTAATATCGGGTCCATCGGTGACACCCTAACTAAAGAATTATCGTTCTTTGTAACTCCGCTTTTTTACCCGACTGCTTCGTATCCAAAAGAAAGGGTAATGCTGGCAGGATCGGCCGAATAATGACGCGCTTATTGAAGTTACGGTCCTATTTACATCATGTCACTGTCACTGCTTGGCCAGGGACAGTATGCTACTTAATTTAAGTATTGTATTCAGTGCAATGTTTATGTATGTTTGTTCCAAAGTAGTTCCTAAAATACTGAACTTATTGAATGGAAGAGTTTTTGTTTACTTATAATAGTGTAAATAATGTAGTCGGGTTATTTTTTATAAGTATATTATGTTAATTTAATCCAACTTGCATTTATTAAACTATTTTTTTATTAAAATATATTATGGTCATGTCAGAGGTATGTTAAAGTCATAAAATATTAAGTCGTAATTTTTATGTTTTGGTAAAAATGTAAATTACAAAAATTAAAATATATGCAATAAGTTAAAAAAACTATATCTACACCTTCATTTATTATAATATAAAGTTAACCTATTAAAGGTAAGACAGATAAGAAAGAATATAAACAAGGAAAAACCCTGTTATTTTCGCAGATCCATAACCTGTCACTCCAAAAAGCAAGAAAACTTTCCGAAAAACTGGTCAAGTGTATATCGGACTCACGCACTACGGGTTCCGTATATTTTGCGCCTCCGTAGTCTAGTGGTCCAGACCTTCGCTCTCCACCCGGAGGTCGTGGGTTCGATTTCCGCGTTAGAACAACAAATAATGTTGTTTTCAAGTTTGATTAGTACTTAGACTAGGTTTAGGGCGTGTTTCACTAAGCAATGGTAAAGTTAATCCGTCGTTAAATATCATGTTGTTCCTCTCGTAATTCCTATCAATGAACGAGAAGGCGTGGTATTTTAACAAGCCGTTAACACTAACATGCGTTGGTGAAATCGGAACTTAGTTTGTGTATAGCATTCCTTGCTCACGGGCAAATAATCCCGGACCTTTGGAAGGCATGCGTGGGGCCGAAGCCAACACGCAAATGCCCCGTTACACAATTTAAATTTAAATGTAATATGACACCAGATATTTATTATTATTAATATTATTATTGTTTTAAACAAATAGAAGTCTCGGCATTATGCCGGGTAAATGATCCAGGTACGGGCGTGTGCCAAGTAACCTGATTCATAATGTATGAAAAAGTTATGATTGTGGTGAATTAGTGAATGAAGACGAAGGGTTCATGAAACGATGAACTATGGAACTGGTATCAATGACGACGGACTTCTGCATTTGTATGTATGTATTTTTATGAAGGTCTATTGTTTTCAGTGCTGCGGTGAGAGTTTTGGGGATGACGCCGGTCGAAGATATGATGATAGGTATGATTTTATTATTATTATTATTATTACGGAACTCTAAAAAAACTTGTACGTGCATAAGAAATCACGGCTGAATCACCTATGACATCCATTTGGAACTCCCGTGACATCCTTTGATTTATATCGTCGTCTGTTCCACTGACACGGGAACATTATGTGCAAGGAAAATCTTCGTACGCGAATGCTACTTCATATTTTCCGTACAATAAATCTTAAGGGAGGGACACATCTGTCAAAAGTGTAAAATATTTCTTCTAACAGTCGCGTCTCGTTTAAGTGAATAAGATGCATGCGATGGAGCATTTCAGTTGCGCTCCGGTGCTTCTGTTGTTTATGTCCGAATTACACACCTGGGCGAGGTACGTAGGGTATACCTTGGAACATTTAGGGTATTTTTAGAATACCTTTTACCTTATAGAAAAAAAAATTGCTCTATTTGAATTATTATTTTTACCGACATTGAAATAGCCTAAACTACTTACTTATAAGATTTTAAAGAAAAAGGGAGAAGATTGATGCTTCACAAATTATTAACGCATTTGGTTTAAAAATAAAATAAAATACTAGCTGACCCGTGTCCACTTCGTGATGAAGTTTTCCATATTTTCTCACCGTTTAAACCTTCCCAGGACTTCTATTACACGAATATTTCAAGATTAAAAATAGTGGAATCGATTCAGCCGTTTTCGAGTTTTACGTTTTTTCAGAGTGAGACTAACGAACAGCAATTCATTTTTATATATACACAGTGTAAAAAAAATGAGTGCTAATACTTTAGCGTGTGTATGTGCCTGCTATGTAGAGTTTACTGTGAAAGTACCAACGTTGAAAGACTTACTTTTGACTTTGTTTTTATGAGAAATGCCCTTATCACTCATCAATTATTGTTGTATGATGTTTTCCGAACGTATGAAAATGGGTATGCCTATGAGTTGATCCAGCATGTAAACTATTACCATACAAAATTTCATCAAAATCCGTTCAGTAGTTATTGCCTGAAAGAGCAACAAACCTACCTCCTTTTTTAAAACTTTCGCGTATAAAAGCTATCTTACTCATTCTAGTTTTTACTCATATTGTAAAATATTAGTAAGAACTAGAAAATAAATAATAATAAATAATAGTAAGAACTAGAAAATAATAAATAATAATTATTATTATTATTGTCCAGTAGTGCACGTCATAGTTGAAATGATGATGATGAGGATTGCGGTTATTTTGGCTGGTTCTACAGAACCACGATCGGTAACGTCCGCGTGTCGACGCGCTCATGCAGAAGTTATCGCTTATTGAAATCGATCCAGCTGATCGCTACCCACACGGTAGCCACCAAAGATCTAGTCTTTAGATAGCCCAAGATACGGCTGAAAGAAAAAGGAATTGTTATTATTTTGTGTCTATTATGTGCCTCCGAGGTGTAGTGGTTCAGAGCTTCGCTCTCGATCTGGAGGTTCAATTCTCGTGATGGAACAACAAAACATGTTGACATCAAGTTTGGTTAGGACAATGTAGGCTGATCACCTGATTGTCTGACAAGAAAGATGATCCATGCATCAGTTAGGCATGTAAAAAGTCGGTCCTGCGCCTATTCTGTGATATGAGGGTAAAAGGAAAAGAGAGTGTCCTTGTGTATTGCGCACACACTTGGGCTGCTGGTCTGGTTTTAATGATATCGGCCACCGTCATCGAAATCGGTGTAAGGAGCTACTATTTGTCTATTCTATAACATCTTATATCAGTTATACATAAAGTTATTTAATTTTGGGTGAAGTGATTTTCTAACCTATCTTAACTACAAGGTGGATTCCTTGTATCTAAGCTTATACAATATGTAAGGGGAAAATGATGTATCTATATATTTTATAGGATATCATTTATAATTCTACTAAATATGTATTAGGTATATCAATATAAGAGATAAGATATGGATCTTTAATGTTGTTTAGGCATAATAGAAACAATAGAAATAGTTCTGGATAAGAAGTTGTGGAAAAATTTAAACATAAACTAAAATATTTAGACTACAACTTATGGTAACCAGATACTTTTTTGTATTTATTTTTCAACTATATATATTATTTTAACCCAGAGTTCCACTTTAAGTGCCCTGAATTTCCTCCGGGCTTCCGAATTCCGGGTCCAGCCAGCCTAAAAGCTAGGATGGTTTCTCCATGGCTTCGTATATGTTCCTTACTCATGTCTTATGACAGAAGTAAGGAACTTATTATACAGATTTTATTTTATTATAAATATTAACAAATGCATACATAATATAGACTATGGGCTATGGCAATGCCAGCACCACCGCGCAGTTGCAGTGTTAAGGCTTATCTAACAGTTCAGATCTTTGTTGTTCGGTAACAATGATATTTTTCAAACACTATTAAGTGGTTATGAAAATGTGAAAACCATTATCCCTTTATCGTTATAGTTAAGTGCTAAAGCCTTGGTTTTTTTGTCCAGCTAAAGGAAAAGATAGATAAATTAGTGGTTCGTAAGTAAGTTTGCTAGAATTTCTTTTTTTTGATCTAAGTTTTATTCAGTCAGCCGTGATGTAATATTTTTACTTTCCGATAATACATTATTATGTTTAAAGTTATTTAAGAACAAGTTTTTATAAATCAGTTTTATGATACCTGTATTATCATCATCAAAATCAATCGCACACGTCCAAATTCGATCGGATTGCATAGTTTTATCCTCTCCAGCATCAGGTGAGATCCATGTCATCGTTGCTGAATTATCATGCACTAATGCGGAATTTAAATGTCACTACTACAACTCTATCCGACTAGTAGAAATAGGTCAAATCTTTGCATGATGCTTACGTTTAAAGCGACAGGTGAAGTAAAATAATTGTAAAAATGGTGTATTGTCTAATACGGTTGGATTTTATAAATTAATAATAATAGTATCAATCATATCAAGTAGGTCAATCTGGCCCCGTAGTAAGTATCCGATAATTAATACTTAATATAGAATTGCCAGAAGACTTGCAGCAGTTGTATCGGGGCAACAGTAACTACAGGCGACTACTTAAAAACATATTTAAAAATATAATAGGTAATAGAAATAATAGTATAGGCACAGTTAGCAGCCTCTTGTCCAGATAATCCTGTTAGTTTTTCCGGCAAGATCAATCATGATAATTGAGATTTTGTAACTTATTTTGAACAAAAAAAAAATAAGATTTTATTACATTGTACATCCATGACCGAGAAATATAAAAAAGTTTTTCTTCCCTTGGCGGGATCCGAATCTGCGACCTCCGATCGACCCACTGAACTGAGCCACCGAAGTTCACTTTTAAAAGTTTAAAAGCTTATCACGTGTCTGAAAACTATACATTCGTCGCCTTTTCAATTTCACATCAAAGCCGTTTGTGGCCTTAATTAGCAGAGCCTCGGTTCGGCGGCCGCTCGTGTGGAAGTTATTGTTTATTGGCAATAGCTCCGGAGACGGCCACTGGTGAGGAAAATTGAGGCAAAATGTACGCTTGGCCCGGTTTCGTATGAATCTTGAATTCGCTTTATAATTAACGAAGTGAACATTTTCGGGGATATTGCTTAGTGATTGATGAAACATTTTAACGAATTGTTTTACACATAGTATAGTTTTACATGATTGAATTCGTTTTTGGATGATTTATACATTATTTTTCGTGCGATGTAACCATTCTTTGAATGGTTGCCCAGCACATTCTTACAAGATAGTCGGCTTAATGCAGAGGAATGTCTGGTCGTCGTCTGGGGCCAACCATGCGTGGGTTTGGTTTCCTCACGATGTTTTCCTACGCCGTTAGAGTACTTGAGATGTACTTGAGATCTGAAAAACTCACTTTGGTACATACCACAACCTGAGAATTATACCTGTACCCCTTCGCGTCCTAATAAATAGGTAAATACACATCGTTTCATCATGATCGTTCGATCGATTGCCGCCACACCACTTTAGACACTCAAGCGCACTATTTATATATAGAAATATTTAATCCATATGATAAAAAATTAAAGTAATAATATGTTATATTATATATTTTTGGGACGAGAATGGGAAACTGATGACGCTCGTTCAATGAGTCCCCAGTGTAAGATTGCACCCAGTTGACTGCAATATATTATGGTTCGAACTACTTTACTGATTTTGATAGTCCTCATTTTTTATTCGCAGTAGTCGGGTAATAACCACAATATAATATAGATGAACATGGTACAGACACCGCAGGAAGCACATTTATGATACTTTATATCGCTGCAAAACGTACGGTTGCAGCGGGATTCCCTTATTTTACAAACTCAGGTGATAATGATGATCGTAAGAACTAAATATAAATGCGGTTCCATCCAAAGATGTGATGAAACTTACAAAATAGAATTTTTAAATTCACCGCGAAACAACGCGGAGATGAAAGTTACCTCCTTCCCAAGTAGGTCATAAAGTCACTCTGTACTTATGAATATTTCAAACACCACTCAAGTTTCCTTAAACTATCGAAAAACTGCATAAAACTGGCGCAGGTGTACAAACAGAGCGTAATAAATATTCATACTCGCGAGTGTTCTTTCAGAATTACTTTCTGTTTATCTTCGCGGTTTACGGTCCAAACTTGTGTCGTAATTCGGAACAAAGTCTTTGAAAGTTGTGCAGTTATGAATGAATCTTCAAAGTGTGCATACAAAGTAAAAAGATGAGACTAAGTGACCGAAAAGTTTACTATGCGGCGCTTTTCAGCGTGACAACTGGCCGAAAGTTATGACTTTTTGGACGATTAAATTGCGTTTTGTGAAACCGCAGTGCATTAAATTTGACTTCATAACCAAATTTTGGGACAACTTTGGATACAGTACAAAGTCGTTTCGATTCAATGTGACTTAAAAGTAAACAGAGCGAGTATTGACGGCTATTAAGAGAAAACACAACGTTTTTCCATACAAAAATAGCAGTTTACGCGACCCTAAACTCTCTGAACTCTAACACTTAATAATTATTAAAAATAGTTATATTATATTTTATACTTATTATGAATGGGTGCTGGTGAGGGTTTGACATAATTAAAAACATGGTACCAAAAGTAAAGCAAAAATAATTAAATGAACCTATCTCAGCTGCAGAACTTTAACTGAACTATAAAATAGTTAATGGAGTCATGCGTTACTTTGCGGAAATCCATAGCATAAAATTTAAATATATTATATCTAGCAATATCCCGCGAAACAATTATAACCACAACCTGCAAGCAGATGAGTGAGTGTACGCATAGGCATGCGTTTGATGCACCTCCCTCCTCCCACACTGCTTATGCGTACACTCGCAAGCAAAACAACACCACTACCACACAAGCAATAATGTTAACAGAGTCAACATCCTGAGGATGCTCCGGGGTCGGAGCGAAACGCGCGTCGAGTTTTGCAACCTGCATGGTGGTGGGGCTTTGCACGATCGTGTTAACATTATTGCTTGTGTGGTGGTGGTGTTTTCATGTTTTTGCTTGCGAGTGTACGCATAAGCAGTGTGGGAGGAGGGAGGTGCATCAAACTCATGCCTATGCGTACACTCACTCATCAGCTTGCAGGTTGCGGTTATAATTGTTTTGCAGGATATTGCTAGATATAATATATTTTTAGGATCGTAAGTAGAATTTATTTTAAAGAAAACAACACTGAACAAGAACACCGTTTTATTCATACGAAACAATCATTATTTTACTTTCCTAAACTTTAATAAACTAAAATGAAATAAATGAGATTACGATTGCACACTTTTAACAATTTAAACAAAGAAAAATAGCTCACGTGACCCTTAAACCAACCGACAGAGATTCGTGTAAACGTCTATCCGATGTTGGCGCCAAGGAAAAAGAGGCGCGCCGGCGCTTGAGTCACGCCTTATATAGCTAGCACGACAAAATGTTGTGGTGGGGAATCGCTGCTCCTCACACGGCCTCTCCTGATGATGTGTCGTCCTCGACACTGGCTCTTCTGGGATTGCCACTCTGTCCTGATGTGCGTGCCATTGATGGTCCGGCCTCCACGTCATCATCTAATGAAAGCATTAATCGATTGGCAGTAGTAGCTGACTCTGTCAGTACCGTATCTTTGTCTGCATTACAGACCGTATAACTAAAAGAAAATAACAGACTGTTAGGAAATATTCTTTGCAAGCATATACAGTGAAGCATTTGTCTTGTACACGATTCGTTCGGTCATCACTCAATTAATTCAAACATCGACTTTTGTTCAACTTTTACACAGCACAAATATCCATCGTTCTTAAATAAAACAGACGTCTCTGTTCGTAATACTAATACCTGAGGCTTGAACGCAGACCGTATTCAAACGTTCAAGCCTACTCAACACGCAGGCCGTATCCATACGTGAGAGGTCGCTTAACATGCAGACCGTATTCATACATGTAAGCCAAATCGACATGTGGACCGTATTCACACATGCATGCCTGAGTACTCAACACGCAGGCCGTATCCATACGTGAGAGGTCGCTCAACATGCAGACCGTATACATACATGTAAGCCAAATCGACATGTGGACCGTATTCACACATGCAACCTTACTCAACACGCAGGCCGTATCCATACGTGAGAGGTCGCTCAATGTGCGGACCGTATTCATACCTGTAAGCCAAATAGACATGTGGACCGTATTCACACATGCAACCTTACTCAACCCGCCGGCCGTATCCATACGTGAGAGGTCGCTCAATGTGCGGACCGTATTCATACCTGTAAGCCAAATAGACATGTGGACCGTATTCACACATGCAACCTTACTCAACACGCAGGCCGTATCCATACGTGAGAGGTCGCTCAATGTGCGGACCGTATTCATACCTGTAAGCCAAATAGACATGTGGACCGTATTCACACATGCAACCTTACTCAACACGCAGGCCGTATCCATACGTGAGAGGTCGCTCAATGTGCGGACCGTATTCATACCTGTAAGCCAAATAGACATGTGGACCGTATTCACACATGCAACCTTACTCAACACGCAGGCCGTATCCATACGTGAGAGGTCGCTCAATGTGCGGACCGTATTCATACCTGTAAGCCAAATAGACATGTGGACCGTATTCACACATGCAACCTTACTCAACACGCAGGCCGTATCCATACGTGAGAGGTCGCTCAATGTGCGGACCGTATTCATACCTGTAAGCCAAATAGACATGTGGACCGTATTCACACATGCAACCTTACTCAACACGCAGGCCGTATCCAAACGTGAGAGGTCGCTCAATGTGCGGACCGTATTCATACCTGTAAGCCAAATAGACATGTGGACCGTATTCACACATGCAACCTTACTCAACACGCAGGCCGTATCCAAACGCGAGAGGTCGCTCAATGTGCGGACCGTATTCATACCTGTAAGCCAAATAGACATGTGGACCGTATTCACACATGCAACCTTACTCAACACGCAGGCCGTATCCATACGTGAGAGGTCGCTCAATGTGCGTACCGTATTCATACCTGTAAGCCAAATCGACATGTGGACCGTATTCACACATGCAACCTTACTCAACACGCAGGCCGTATCCAAACGTGAGAGGTCGCTCAATGTGCGGACCGTATTCATACCTGTAAGCCAAATAGACATGTGGACCGTATTCACACATGCAACCTTACTCAACACGCAGGCCGTATCCATACGTGAGAGGTCGCTCAATGTGCGTACCGTATTCATACCTGTAAGCCAAATAGACATGTGGACCGTATTCACACATGCAACCTTACTCAACACGCAGGCCGTATCCATACGTGAGAGGTCGCTCAATGTGCGTACCGTATTCATACCTGTAAGCCAAATCGACATGTAGACCGTATTCATACATGAAATCCTACTCAACACGCAGGCCGTATCCATACGTGAGAGGTCGCTCAACATGCAGACCGTATTCATACATGTAAGCCAAATCGACATGTAGACCGTATTCATACATGAAATCCTACTCAACACGCAGGCCGTATCCATACGTGAGAGGTCGCTCAACATGCAGACCGTATTCATACATGTAAGCCAAATCGACATGTAGACCGTATTCATACATGAAATCCTACTCAACACGCAGGCCGTATCCATACGTGAGAGGTCGCTCAACATGCAGACCGTATTCATACATGTAAGCCAAAACGACATGTAGACCGTATTCATACATGAAATCCTACTCAACACGCAGGCCGTATCCATACGTGAGAGGTCGCTCAACATGCAGACCGTATTCATACATGTAAGCCAAATCGACATGTAGACCGTATTCATACATAAAATCCTACTCAACACGCAGGCCGTATCCATACGTGAGAGGTCGCTCAACATGCAGACCGTATTCATACATGTAAGCCAAATCGACATGTAGACCGTATTCATACATAAAATCCTACTCAACACGCAGGCCGTATCCATACGTGAGAGGTCGCTCAACATGCAGACCGTATTCATACATGTAAGCCAAAACGACATGTAGACCGTATTCATACATGAAATCCTACTCAACACGCAGGCCGTATCCATACGTGAGAGGTCGCTCAACATGCAGACCGTATTCATACATGTAAGCCAAAACGACATGTAGACTGTATTCATACATGAAATCCTACTCAACACGCAGGCCGTATCCATACGTGAGAGGTCGCTCAACATGCAGACCGTATTCATACATGTAAGCCAAATCGACATGTAGACCGTATTCATACATGAAATCCTACTCAACACGCAGGCCGTATCCATACGTGAGAGGTCGCTCAACATGCAGACCGTATTCATACATGTAAGCCAAAACGACATGTAGACCGTATTCATACATGAAATCCTACTCAACACGCAGGCCGTATCCATACGTGAGAGGTCGCTCAACATGCAGACCGTATTCATACATGTAAGCCAAATCGACATGTAGACCGTATTCATACATGAAATCCTACTCAACACGCAGGCCGTATCCATACGTGAGAGGTCGCTCAACATGCAGACCGTATTCATACATGTAAGCCAAAACGACATGTAGACCGTATTCATACATGAAATCCTACTCAACACGCAGGCCGTATCCATACGTGAGAGGTCGCTCAACATGCAGACTGTATTCATACATGTAAGCCAAATCGACATGTAGACCGTATTCATACATGAAATCCTACTCAACACGCAGGCCGTATCCATACGTGAGAGGTCGCTCAACATGCAGACCGTATTCATACATGTAAGCCAAAACGACATGTAGACCGTATTCATACATGAAATCCTACTCAACACGCAGGCCGTATCCATACGTGAGAGGTCGCTCAACATGCAGACCGTATTCATACATGTAAGCCAAATCGACATGTAGACCGTATTCATTCATGCCGGCTGTCCGATAATTTTCTATAAATTCGTCAAGTTGAAAAACCCTTGGAGCCACCAGGGGCCTACGTCAAAATAACACATTAGAATATGGCTATAAGCCGTATTTCGGAAGTAAATTCACGATCGACGCGGGCGCGGCGTCTTTGTTTACGCAAACGAGAATGTGACTCATCACGGGAGCTACTGCGCGACCTATCCCGACGGTGGATAGGTGTCGGAATCGCACGACCGATGCCTACTTCTACTACGCGAACATCACCTTACAGTATTACGTGAATCCCGTCGGTCTAGGACACGCGAGCCAGTCTACCGATCACGCCGTTCGTCGCTCGAGTGCTGCGAATTATTGTCACTGGACCGTGACCTATTTCGCGAGGCTCACTTGTGCCGTTTCTGAACGCGTAGCCTAGCTCGAAAACGTCGACGTTCACGGTCTCGTGATATTTCACGCATTACTTCTACCACTTAACCACGCATTTAGAGCACAGAACTATTAATAAAAGCTAGCAATCGTAACATTTAAAAAAAAACACAATCTGAATAATGGTTTTCTTATTCTTGAAATAGATAAAGTGAGCGTACTGAGTTTTTTATCCCAATTCGGATTTTAGGATCGTAAGTAGAATTTATTTTAAAGAAAACAACACTGAACAAGAACACCGTTTTATTCATACGAAACAATCATTATTTTACTTTCCTAAACTTTAATAAACTAAAATGAAATAAATGAGATTACGATTGCACACTTTTAACAATTTAAACAAAGAAAAATAGCTCACGTGACCCTTAAACCAACCGACAGAGATTCGTGTAAACGTCTATCCGATGTTGGCGCCAAGGAAAAAGAGGCGCGCCGGCGCTTGAGTCACGCCTTATATAGCTAGCACGACAAAATGTTGTGGTGGGGAATCGCTGCTCCTCACAATATATAAATTTTATGAACTATAAAAGTTTTATGTTACATAATTTTAACACGTACGTTACGTAACATATTTTTATTTTCAAGTATTAGATTAGATGCCTCGTTTTTTGTCTTTCAATAATTATGTACATTAATTCTAAGAAACACGAAAAATTAATGTTCATTTCTACATTAATCCGTAGAAGCCGTATGAACATCAGATAGATTAAAAAAAAATTCACTTGAACCGTCTAATGTGAACTTTAGGTGATCAAATCTGTATACATATTTAAATCTATATAAATCTGTTTTTAAGACTTTGTCCAACATATTCAGAGGCCTCTTAAAGGTTATCAAAACTAAAAAGAAAACAACCAATTATAAAACAAATCTAACGAGAATCTGTGGAACTCCTATCGATAACGTCAGCTTAAAAAAAATATCAAAATCGGTTCATCTGTTTGGCATTTACTATGCGTCACACATACGTGAAACTAATAAAAAGACGTTCTAACGACACGTTCGACGGTGTAAAAAGAACTATTACTTTGGGATAATATGATTATACTACCTTTTCTCATTCGAGAAATGTTTTTTTTTTATAAATGAAAAAAAAAATCTTTTCGCTTTTTCCTTATTCTTGCGACAAAAAAAATAAGAAATGATAGAAAGTAACAAAAAAATTAGTTTTTGACAAAAAAAATATTACAAAAAATACATTTCCAAAATGAGAAAAGGTATTACAATACTCGTAGTATCTCAAAGTTATATTGACTATTCTTTTACACACTGTATAATAAACAATAGAAAATCATACAAGTTATACTTCGCTAACTCAAAACATACTTTTTAATTATTCAAGATAGTTTGTATAAATGTAATGTTGGAAGAAATTCCACAGATAGGAATCTCCAGCGCCTCGCTCCGGGTCGATGTCAGAATAAAACTTTTTATCTGATTTCCGAACGTCTACTTTTTTGGGCTTCGGTTCTAATCAGAGCGAATTATTTGCAACTTTTTATATTACTGACGTAAAATTTGTTCCTCTTGTTGGATGATATTGGTTCGTTACGTAAATCGCCTTAACTTTTTTTATTTCAAATCTCTTTTTGTTTGTTTTCATTGTGACTTTGTGTGATAAAATGTTTTGCTAAAGGCTATTTAGATAATAAAATAATTATGTGCATACATGTAAAAATAAAATAAGTAGTATTATAAATAAATAAATAAATAAATAAATCTCTTTATTTCGGACAACAACAAATCCATACTAAACTTAACAATATCTAATCTAATCTAATCTGTTGGTTAGTAAAAATCTTATCCAAATCCAAATCGTATGCAATCTCACGCCCAGGGAACCCTCGATAATTCTAGAGGGCCCCGGACGGAGGACCACGACCAGAGGTTAAAGACCTCTCTACGTGGGGTATAATAAAAGGCGCACTCAGCAGAATGCTGAAGGTGCAAAAGCCTGTTCTTTTGGAGAGAACCTCCGCGACAGAACGCGAGAGAAAGACCAGAAATAATTAAGAAAGCCAAATATACTGTGCTCAACCATTTTTCATTACTGTATTCTTTTTTCATAAAAAACGATCAGCACGCACGCGGGCGGCTGAGACCTGCTGTGAGTGGACCATCCGGCTGTGGGGGCCTCGATCCCGGGGATCGAGAAACGCGTATGAGACCGCTCCCCCACGTGCACGGGAATTGCTTCACAGCTGACCCAAAGCGACCCGGTACTATCATCAACAATACATAGATAAGATATATAGAGTTATTATAATATATAGAGAGCAACTGCGTGCTCGACCACCCAAATATATATAATGGAGAGTCAGCACGCACGCGGGCGGCTGAGACCTGCAGTGAGTGGACCATCCGGCTGTGGGGTCTCGATCCGAGGGAATCGAGAAACGACCCCACGTGCACGGGAATTGCGTCACTACTGACCCAAGCAACCACGGACAGGGAAAAATATAATGAAATTTAATAAATTAAAATAATAAATTATTCTGTGCTCCGGCGCCAAAATGGCCAAAACACAATTATAAGGATGTGGGGAGGGGTGTAAGGACAACAACATAAGTAAAAACGGTTGTCCTGGCTCCTCCTCTTCTTAGGGTATGACGAGACTATAGCTCCGTCTAGTCCTCAACTGGTGGGACAGCGTCTCGAGGCAAACGCAGGCGGTCTGGCGGGCGCGCATGCCAGGGTGCCAGGTCAGCCAACTCAGGAAGACGCGAGGCGTCCGCTCGCGTGAACAAATTGGACGCGAGATGTGCGACAAACTCCTCCACGCTTTCGACGCGCAGATCTCTCGCTATCGTGCTGTTCCGCACGTACCAGGGGGCGCCAGCTGTACGGCGCAGCGCGCGATTCTGCAGCCTCTGCATCGACCTTTTCAGGGACGCAGAGAGCAGATGATGCCAGGCGGGCGCCGCGTACGTGAGGCGGCTGCGGACGTAGATCTTAAAAAGTGCAACGCGCATGTTGAGCGGGATCTGCGACGACGAGTAGGCCGGGGCCAGCATGGCTAGAGCTGCCTTGGCCTTCCCCACTGCTGCGCAGCATTGTGGACCCATTGTGAGTCGGCGGTCTAATGTGACCCCCAGGTACTGTGCCGTTCTTCCCCAGGGGATCACAGCGTCGCCGATCTTAAGCGGCGGTGGTAGCGCGACCTTCCTTGAGACGGCGAGCGCTTGGGACTTACCAGGGTTTACTGAAAGTCTCCACTTGCTCAGCCAGTCAGGTAGGAGGTCAAGCGTCCTCTGCATCTTGACGGCTGCATGTTTGGACGACAAGGAGGTGGTGATGAACGCTGTATCGTCAGCATACAGCGCCGCCGTGGTGTCTGGGTCTTTGGGCACGTCGCTTGCGTACAAATTGTACAGCGACGGAGAGAGGACGCTGCCCTGGGGGACTCCTGCCGTGATGGGACGCTCCGACGACTGGACTCCTTCGACGCGAACCCTGAAGGTCCGCTGGGCAAGAAAAGACGCGACTATTCTGACCAAAAATCGCGGCACGCCGACTCTAATAAGTTTGAAAATGAGACCGTCATGCCAAACACTATCAAACGCCTTCTCCATGTCGAGAAACACTGCGACCGACGACTCCCTTTTGTTGGCCGCAGCGGAGAGATGGTGAACGACACGGACTAGTTGCAAGGTGGTACTGAGTTCGGACCTGAAGCCGAACTGTTCTACTCGAGGAGGCAGGTACGGGTTAAGGTGCTTAAGGAGGAGGGATTCAAATGTCTTAGAGAGAGTAGACAGAAGAGTAATGGGCCGATAGCCGGCAGCCAAACGCAGGTTCTTGTGGGGCTTCGGTAGCGTGATAATAAGCCCCTTCTTCCACATTGATGGGAAATGGCCTGTACGCAGGATACCATTGTACAGGCGGGTTAGAGCGGCAACAGTCCTAAATGGGAGGTGGCGAAGAGCTGCGTTCGGGATGCCGTCTGCGCCGGGAGCCTTTTTAAGTTTGAGACGAGAGAGGGTTTTACGAACCTCTCTCGGGGAAAAAGAAAAATCAGGGGGATCGGAGGGGGCAAGAAGGAATACCTCCTCGGTGATGGTCTCGACATGTTCCGTTGCGGTGGTCGGCAATGGGGAGAACTGGCGTTCGAGGTGATCAGCATGAATCTCTGCCCTGTCCTCTGCTCGATAACGCAGGTTGCCGTCATCATGAAGGAGTGGTCTGACTGGTGTGGCGGTGTGTGTGAGGCTGCGACAGAAGCGGTGGAGAGAGTTCCAGTCCTCTCCCGCCTCCAGAATGCGCCGACTCCAACTGTCGGCCTTTATCTGGGCCAGCTCCTTCCTTACCTGGTTGTTTAAAGTATTGAGTTGCGCCTTGAGTGTGGGGCAACGGGAGTATTGCCAGCGACGCCGGAGCTTCTTTTTCTCCTTGATGAGAGCGGCGACGTAACGCGGCAACGTTGGTCTTCTGGACGGCTGCTCGGCTGCTGGACTGGTAGCTGCATCTAGTGCGGAGGAGATGGCGCTGGTAAGCTGGAATGCCAACGCCTCAACCGCCTCTGCTGAACTGACGGGTACATTTGGGGTGGACTCGTGCAGCTGCTGTTGAAACAGCTCCCAATCCCGCACCGGGCGACTGGGAATGGGGGGGACGCTCGCTGGAGAGGAGCGGATGACTGCCACGACGGGGAGATGGTCGGAGCCATGTGCGACGTCAAGTACCTCCTGATGAAAATCACCCGGTAAATTGTGCGTAATCGCAATATCCAGAACGTCTGGGGAATGGAGGGGGCACTCCGGGTAGTGAGTGGGGGAGTAAGTACCCACCACCGAGTAGCCACGCCTTTCGGCATCTTCAAATAACCGCGAACCGTCCGCATTCGTTGTTCGCGAACCCCACCCGGGGTGTTTACAATTCAGATCGCCGGCGATCACAGTAGGCTCTTCCGATAGGAGCCTGTGGACGTCGGCGATATCTAATCGAACTCCCGGGGGCTTATAGCAGGCGTAGACATGGGTTCTAGTGGACCCTAGTAACAGCTCGACGCCGAGCGCGTATAATGAAGAGACGGTGGGGTCGGGGAGAAGCTGGTGGAGAAGCTGCCTGCGGACCAAAACGGCGAGACCTCTGCATACGCGTTCCCCTCCTAAGTAATCTTGTCGATAAACGATAAAGCCCGGGGCACTGAAACGGTCTGGAGGAGACAGAAGGGTTTCACTAAGTAGGGCGACATCAACTTCGTACTCACGTAGAAGATGTTGGATAGACGCCGCCTTACCGCGAACCCCTCGGACGTTCCAGTGCACGACCTTTAGTTGTTGTGAGGCGTTGGTAGCCATTTATTAATTAATTTGGAAATGAGCGCGGCCCCTTCGGGGAGGCCTTGTAACAGAGAAGTAAATGTGTCCTCGCCGGCTTGAATTTTGTTGTAAATATTCGATGCCAGGCGGAACAGGGCTTTTAAAAGTTCTAGGGTGGACTCGGGACACTCCCGCTGTATTCTAACCCGACGCTGTGGGGCCGGTGGGTCTAGAAGAGAAATGGGGGCTGCCGGGGCAGTAACCGAGGCGGCCACTTCGGAAGTGGCCGGCTGATTGGGCGTGGTACGCGGCGTTCGCGGCGATCGCGGCGTATGCGGCGTGCGGGGGGGGGGGCGGGGGGCGCGGGGGGAAAGGGGGAGGCATATTCGAGGTGCCTGCTTGAGGTGTGGGGGGAGCGGAAGTAGCCGAGGCGTCGTACTCGGAGTCCGTGGCCGCTGCGGATGAGGTGCCAGGTTTGTTCTTCCTGCGGGACTGCTTCTTCTTCTTCTTCTGTTTCCCCTCGCCGCTGCGCACTGGAGGTGCACGGCGGGGGATGGGCTGGTTGGCCTCCGCCATTAGAGACGAGGCGGTGGGCGGGGGAGGGGCTACCTCCTGTTCCGGGATGGAGGGGCCGCGATTGGCCCGCGGGGCTGCATTCCGGGTGGTGCGGGCGAGGGGTCCAGCGCGCCGGTTCTGCTTCTCCCTCAGGAAAACCGGACATCTATTGGAATTGGCCGGGTGGGCCCCCTCGCAGTTTGCGCAGTGTGGCGTGTCCGTCGTCGCTCGGGGACAGTCAGCAGCAGCGTGCTCGCCGGCGCACCTCACACACGCCTGTTTGCGGTGGCAGTTGTTGCTGCTGTGCCTAAACTGTTGGCATCTGTGGCACTGCGACGGACCCCCTTTGCTGCGCCAAGCTTCAATCCTGATGCCGGGCATCAGCATAAAAGACGATAGTTTGTAAATGCCCGGCGTGAGGCCCGGGGTTTGTTTTAGTAAGACAAAAAATACGCACCCCGGTCTATCTCCTCGGCCGAGTACTCTGGTCACGTGTTCGGCGACGTATCCGTGGTAGGCCAGCTCCTCCTTGATCGCCTCCGGTTTGGTGCTGGTTGGCAGTCCGTAGATGCCCACCTTGAGTCCTCTGTCCTGGGGGAGGGAATACGAGTACCAGCTCAACTGGGTAGTGCTACCCAGGTCGGATAGGTACCGTTGTACCACCCGGTACTCCTTCTCACTGTCAGGGATGAATTTCACGCCGCGTCCGTAGGGCTTGGCGTTCGGTGGGTGCCCGAGGATGTCCCTCAGGGCACGAAAATGTGTCGGCCAGTCCTCCAGGTCCTCGACGACCAGGGGCGGGCACTTCGAGGTCTTCGGTGCAGGCGGCGGCACTCTGGAAGTGTGCGGCGCCGGCGTAGTGTCCATCGGCGACGGAGGCCGGGACATATGGGACGTGGACGCTCCTTCATTCACGGCCGCAGCATAGGAAGCAGACGTATCGCTTCGTTTTGCCGGCGGGGACACGTTAGGGGACGCCACTGGGTCGCGGGCTCTTTTCGGGGCTGCCGCGGGTGTCGGAGGGGGCGGTGGGGGCATCTCTGACGTCATCGCGGCCATGTGGGAGCGAGACGGAGATACGTGAGAGGGAGCGAGGGCATTGTGCGAGGGAGGCACAACGACGTTAGAGCAGGATGGGGCCTGCGGGGTGTGGGGCGGCGCTGCGGCGGCGTAGGCTGCTGGCACGGCATTGGTGGAATATTGAACACTGGTACCTGCTGCGGCGGCTTCGGTATCCAGCGACGAACATGGAGTAGCGGGTTTGAAGAGGCCGCCGTACTCTTCCTCGTTGCGGCGCGTAGGGCGCTGCGGTAGGGCCGATCCTTCTACGGCAGGGCGGGCGGGGGGCCCGGACTCGCTGCTGGCTACCACCGGAACACATTCAGGCGAGGGGGTGATAGTACCCTCCCGCGGGAATGCCGGTGACGGACTGGGGCGAGCGGTATCCTTTCCGCTACTGCTAGGATCGGTGGGCTTCAGGTAGCCTTTGCGGTGCTGGGGCGCGCGTGGTCTCGACCTCGATCGTGATCGGGACGAGGAACGCGACGAACCGGACGCCGCACGGTGGGCTAAACGCGGATCACGGCTAACGGGCCGCGAATCGCGGTCGGACATGGTTGATACTGTACTGTATCAACGGCACAAAGAACACTTAACACTTATATGAGTCATTTTTCTCAGGTACGAACACAAAAAGTTAAAAAGTACTCACACTGAAGTGGTGCGCGGCACACGGAACTCGTTCACACAACACACACACTCAGGAGATCTGACTCTCCGTGACCCCAACGTCGAACAGGATCCGACGGGGATCAAGGCGAAAGCAGACCGTCTCCCAGCAAGGCGCAATACACGACGATTTGAAACGAATCGTCGTGTATGTACGAACTGTTAAGAGCCACCAGGAAAAAGGCTTTTTAAAAAAAATACAAATTGATTTTTGTTGCACACGTCTAGCGCGGTTGGACTTAGGATGGAGACTGACTGAAATGGGAATGCAACTGGAGCTGCTAGACAAAGGAAATGCTGATAGGTAGGAAAAGGGCTGACAGGAGGATAAGGCTTACAGACCACGGCTATAACACCTCCCGGGGGTAGATTAAACTTCAGGGCTTAAGGTCCTGGAGTTTAGAAGAAAAACTAAACATTTGTTCTAATATTCGGAGAAGGAATTTCATTTAGAGAAGATTTGAATTTATTGGGTGTATTTTCAGTGACAGGTCTACTTGAATCGGATAACAAAACGTCATTAGGGGTAGTGGTAGCCAGGTCGGGTATTGAGGTGTTTGGATTTTGGCGTGATTGGGAAGGTAAGCGATAGGATAGACGGTGCTTTTTAATATAAAAGAACATTTTAAAAATTAGGTACATACAAATTATAACAGATATTAAAACTAATACAATAGAATAATGTGTCCCATATTTTATGATTGTTTTCTGGTTTAGAATTTCGTCTGCTTCCTTTAAAAGAGAATTAAATTTAAAGTTCGAGTCTGATGAAAGAGTTTCTAAGTCTATGTTTTTTAGTTTTATAGGGGACTCATTATTAGGCTTTGGCAATTTATTGAGGATACAGCAAGGGTCATTAATTATATTAAAATTAGGGTGGAAAACGGTGACATTTAATTTTAGGTCGGAATATCTGGGAATTAGTTTTGTATTTTCACAAAATGCAATACAATTTTGTGGTACCTTTAAGATACCTGTTCCGATTATATCAATCTCTACAATTTTCTTATCGATACAGTCTAAATACACTTTAATATTTTTTGTTTGCACATAAATCCAATTATTGTCATTAATAGGTTTCCATATGTTTAGTTGTCCGTTAATAAAATCTGTTTGGCACTGTGTTGGTAATTCACTAATCACTTTTGACATTAACTCACTTTCACAACTGGGGTGCGCACTTGTGGGGAACACGGTCATCACGTTGCAGATGTATTCGTCAGCGTCGATCGCCAGACAGTCCGTGAGTGAATCAAGGTTACAGTATTCGGATTTATCCCTGGTCATTGCTATAAATTTACTGCTTGGTCTAATAAGGCTAAAGGTATCTGGTTTTACATTGTTATGTGGTGTCGGTAGTGCTATATTATGATATAAATCATATTGTTTAGGGGACACAAGAGGTATCCTTATTACAAACACTATTCTATTATTCAAACTATAACTAACTATACTAGATACATTTAATAGTTTATAAATGTTGCTTAATTCTAAACTTAAAGGTAATTTAACATCTACGGGTAGGTGCCTGTAGTTGTCGACAAGTTCTTTATATATCTGTTTCGGGGATAAAATGGCTGGATGTAAAATATTACGACTTCCAAATAGGATGGCATTTGTTATATCCTCCATTTGGAAAGACAACGTTAGTAATGATGCTTCTAAACTGGTTAATATAGAATCAATATTTGCTTTCCAATTTAATTCAATAGAGCTTTTTGAAATATTTCTTATTTTTAGAGAAAGATTGTCGACAGCTTCAGTAAGGCTATTTTCATTGAATTTTATTTTAAGAAGTGTACTATTAATTTTAGAAAAAACTGAAGTTGTAACCAATATATTTTCTTTTATCAATGAACTTAGTCTTTTTTCATTATCTTGTACATTTAGGATGGCATTATCATATTTGATAGCGTCATCTTCATTCAAGGTACCGAATATAGTTTTAGACAATGATCCTACGGCACCTATCCATGCACGCTTGAATCGCTTATTACTAATTAAGTGTGAAATGGAAGAATATTCCGTAACAACATCCTTATATCTTATACTAAGTGGTTCCAGAATATTATGACATTCTAGATCCTTTATTGTTTCAATTTCAACTTGGTTACACAAAAACCGAACTGTACCCAAGATAGAGTTAATTGTCTCAATATGCGGTTCGATAAAAGATATATCGTAAGGAGTAACAAGATCTAAACGACCAACATTGATCTTGAGTTCGCCAATTGGATCAAAGTATATACCCGGACTCGAGTCGATTCGACGAGAATATTCTTGAAGAGCATGAGCCAGTATGCTGTAAGGGAAGATAAATTGCAACCATTAGGTATTTTATAGACTAAGGTAAGTAATGAGTAAAATTGTATATGTGTATAAAGGTTTGTATAAAATGTATAATTTGTATAACGTTTATTTATAATGTATATTTTTTGTTTCAGGTTCGAGGTTCTTCATCGATTTCTACGTGCTTTACTTCATCATAATGATGTTTAACATGGCGTCTATTGATTAATAACGATAAAGTATGATCGCCATGTATTTTTACAATTTTAAATGGTCCTTTCCATACCGGTGACAAAGCTTTGCGCAACCTAAGATGATTTTTGAGTAAAACATAATCGCCTACTTTATATTCTACGGGACGTGTACGTGTATCGTAATACTCCTTTGATTTTGTTTTAGATTTTTGTATGAATTCGAAGGCTTTGTCACGTGTAAACTTCATGCGATGCTGTAACATTCTTATGTAATCAGAGTAAGTAGCGGTTGAAGAATTATCATATATTGAAGTTGGAATATTTGGTTTATGGCCAAATAACAGTTCGTAAGGTGAATAATGTGTGGTCGAATGAATGGCAGTGTTATATGCTAACATAGCTGTGTATACATATTTAGGCCAATTGTCTTGGTTTTCGGATATATAGGATTTTAAGTATTCTTTTAAGGTTGAATGGCTTCTCTCTAATGCGCCCTGTGTTTGTGGGTGATAGGGGGAAGACCACAACTGTTTGATTTTGAAAAATTTGCAGGTTTCTTTGAACATGTCTGACGTGAAATTGGTTCCCTGATCTGTCAATATAGTTTTGGGGATACCAAACAATGAAATAAAGTGGATAAGGCAGTCGCTGGTTTCTTCAGCGGTAGTACTACGAATAGGGTAACCTGCTGAATATTTAGTCAGATCGTCTTGGAGTGTAAGAATATATTTTAGTTTTGCAGTGCCGGATTCGGGGAGAGGACCTACAATATCTATAGCTAATCTGTCAAAAGGGGATGTGGAAGTAGATGTAATGACCATGGGTGCACGGTTTATTTTGCGTAAAGCTTTATTAGCTTGACAGGAGGAACATTTCTTTACGTAGGCCTCAATATCGCTACGCATGTTTTTCCAAAAGAATCTTTCCTTAACACGACTGAGCATCCTATTAGTACCTAAATGTCCGGCGATGGGAATATCATGGTTCTCTTTTAAAATCTTTTGTATTTCGCTTAGAGCTGGGTAAATTATTTGATCGTGATATATATGGATCCTGATATTAGTTTCGTCAAACAGGTAACCTAACATATTGTAAATTTTAATGAATGAATGTTTATCAAACGGATTTCTAAAGTCTGAAATACTTATGTCATTTTCAGCGGGATATGTGATCATTATTTCATCTCGTAAGTATTTCAAGGATTTAAATATATCAGGATATGAGTGATCATCGAAATAATGAACTTTTGTAAATAGGAAAAGGTAAATTCTATTTTCTTTTTCTAATGGTAAACAAGTGTAAAGGGCTCTTTCTTTATTTAAAAATTCAGTTCGACCGGGTTCTGGACAGTTATTGATTACTTCTAATACATATGGCATATTTTCGTCCATATCAATAGAAGTTGGTATTATTATAATTTTGTGATTGCTCTTTAACACACTATTGTTATGTTCTATAATCTGGGTGTTAAAGGATTTAGAAGGTGATTTAAGGAAATTATTGTATGTTTCATCGGGTACTGTTGAGGATGGATGAGATGAAGAAGGATTTTCCGATTGATCGGTTGGTGACACAGGATTATGGGAAATAGCAGGAGTATCTTGTAGGTCGATTGGAAGTGATGATGGTGTCTGTTTGCTAATAGATGGTTGGGGATCGGATATACTGGTATTTGGATTCAAAATCGAAGGAGAAAATGACTGCCAACTGGTTGACGGCTGAGGTTCAAAAGTCATGTTCATGTCAGGATTGTCATTGGCAACAGGATATTCAGTGGGAGTAGGAGGATTCAGCGGTGTAAAGTCTAAGTCTTTTTCGTCAATTGGACTAAATGTTATTGTTGTCCAATCATTTTCGTCAAGGATATCTGTAGGTTGTTCTGTAATAGGTACAGGGTCATTTTCAGGCGGATTTTCAGGATATATAGGGTTTACAGGATATCTGGATAGAGCATCAGCAGCTGAATTTAGTTTGCCTTTTCTGTAGACTATTTCATAGTCAAACTCTTCTAGCTTTAGACGCCATCTTTGTAATTTGCTAGATGGATCCTTGTGATTGAAAAGCCATTTCAAGGGCCTATGATCGGTAACGATTTGGAATTTTTGTCCGTAAAGATATGGTCTAAATTGTTTACAACCAAATAGGATGGCCAACAATTCTTTTTCTGTTGTGCTGTAATTACTCTCGCTCTTATTTAGAGTTCGAGAGGCATAGGCTATTGGGCGTTCTTGGCCTAATGGGCCCTGAGCAAGAACAGCTCCAAGAGCGTAATTTGAAGCGTCTGTCGTCAGAATGAAAGGTTTGGTGAAGTCAGGATAACAAAGAACAGGTGCTGAGGTGAGTTTATTCTTAAGAGTTTCTAGAGCTAATTGTTGTTGGTTTTCCCATAGAAATGGTTGATCCTTCTTTAAAAGGCTGGTGAGAGGTTTAGCTATTTTTGAGAAGTCTGGGATAAATCTTCTATAGTAGGATACTAAACCGAGAAATGATTTAATATCCTTAGGACTCTGTGGGATAGGAAATTCAGTAACTGATTTGATTTTATCCGGGTTTGGTCTTACACCGTCTGCTGAAATGACGTGGCCTAAATATGCGACTTCACGACGCAGGAACTCGCACTTGTCGGGTTGTAGTTTTAGATTATTATGTCTCATTCTTTGAAAAATGAGTTCTAGATTTTGAATATGTGTCTTTAAGTCGTGGGAATAGCAAATGACATCGTCAAGGTAAATAAAGCAACGTAGGCCTTGTAGTCCGGATAGTGCTGAGTTCATGAGTCTTTGGAAAGTTGCTGGTGCGTTTTTGAGGCCAAAAGGCATCCTTAAAAATTGATAATGACCTTCTGGAACGGTAAATGCAGTCTTGGATTTGTCATCTTCGTTTAGCAAAATCTGGTGGAAGCCTGATGCAAGATCTAATGTGGAAAAGTAAGTACTCTGACCCAATTGGTCTAGGATTTCAGTAATCTGGGGAATAGGATAAGTGTCACCAATTGTCACGTCATTTAATTTTCTATAGTCTATTACAACTCTCCACTTCTGAACATTTGATGCGTCTAGTTTCTTTGGTACCACCCATATTGGGGAAGACCAAGGGGAATTAGAAGGTTCAATTATGTTTTGATTTAGCATTTTAGTGATTTGATTATGGACTTCAGTTTTGTGCACCTCGGGAAACCGGTATGTTTTTGTGTGAATCGGAACATCTGTAGTAGTTTTAATGTCATGCTTTAAGGCATTAGTATATGTAAGGTTTTCGTTGGATAAATGAAATATGTCCGAATAATCATAACATAATTGTGTTAAGGCATTCGCCTCTTCCACATTAAGGTGAGAGATACGTAATTGTTTCAGAATTTCTTCTGTGCGTTTTGTAGTGTTGGGTTTTGATATACTTGAATGATTCACTGATTTAATGTGACAATTTTGAATATTATAGGATTCAATTGGTATTAATTTTAAATTAAGATTTGAATTTAAAGTGATTTTTTCTTCGGAAAGGTTAACAACACATATGTTAACTCTATTGTTTTCTTTAACACGAACTATACTATTAGCAATTAATAATGAGTCTGAAATTTTTTGGTCAAGGATAAAACCTTCTTTTATTTCCGGGTTTGATACGGAGGATTCAATAATCTGTTCCGTTCTAGGTGGAATTACGTATGCAGGATCGTTGAAGTTAAGTTTTAATGATGATTTGCCTATATGGAGCGAGGCTTTATTATAGTCTATATTACAGTTAAGTGCGTTGAGCATATCGGATCCTATAATGCCGTCGTAAGGCAAATGAATTTTGTCAACGACGTGAAACATATAAGATACGCGGGATTTAGAAAGTTTTAGTACGAGTTCAAAATGTCCTTTGGTAAGAATAGGATTTTCTGATGAATCAATGCCTTTAAGTTGGATAAGTTCTTTTGTAAGAAGAGGAAGGATTTGCATACATGAATGCTTAATTAGGCTCACAGATGATCCTGAATCTACGAGCAAGGATATAGGAAGTTTGGATATAGAAGTTTCGACGAGCACATGAGGTAAGAGCATCATGGCTGGGTCATTTGTGATTTCGAAAGTCAGCAATGAAGGCTGAACTGGATTTAGAATTTTAGGATATTGACTCCCATGTAACGGGGTCGTAGGATTTTTATTATTAAAGTTTAAGGTATCGGTTTTTAGTGAACCTGATCCCGCACGACACCTGGACGAGACGCTTATGCGTTTTTTGTTCCAGTGTCGACTGTGTCGTAACCCTCGGACAGGCTGTTGTCCTCAGGTTCATTTTCAGTTGGCTCAGAAATGAAATTAATTCTTTGTTGCGACCTTGGGTTTTGATTAAATTTAAATTTTTCATTGTTATACTGCCGCTTCCTACATTCTTCTAGGGTATGGCCAGGTGCCTTGCAGTACCTGCAAATGACTACCTCTGTGGAATTGCTTGTAGCCTGATTGAATTGGGACGGTCTTGGTAAGTTACGGTTAAATCTAAAGGATTGTTGGTTATTATTATTATTAATAAAATTACCGGAATTCGGTTTAGACATTCGGGGTTTTTCTATTCGCGAGTTAGATTGTGAATTTTTATAAATAAATTGTTGAATTTTTTCCTCAGATATTGCAGCGTTTACGGCTTCATTGAGAGTGCGTGGAGACTTACACCTGACGATGTTTGAAATTCTCGGTGTAAGCCCCATTTGAAAGTGGTGGAGTGCTAGCTCCTCCATTGCGGCTGTGCGACCTATCATCTCCCGGCTTTTGTGGCCGTGTGAAATTGATATTTCAGTAAGCAATTGGGATAAGCAGGTTTCTATTCTTAGGGCATACTGGCTAATGGTTTCAGTCGGTTGCTGTTTACATTCTTGCAAATCAGTAAGTAAATGCGCATAATGTTTGCGCTCACTGAATTGCGTTTTTAGGAAATCTTTCAACTGTGGCCAATTTACGAACTCTTTAATTGAACACGCGATTTGTGCTTTGCCTTGTAGTTGACATAATATATATTTGAAAAGCACATCTTTTTGGAAGTCTGTGGCTAAATCATGAGCATTACTGCAGTTTACCAAAAAGGAATTTAGTGACTCCCTAGCGCCATCGTAGGGTTTAATAAATTTTAGTAATGTGGATAAATCTAACTCTGTCTTAGGCGCAGTTGGGTTTTGGATTTTTTTCTTGGACCTAGTAGTGGGTCCAGGTTGAGAAGAAGGAACGGCGTCATCTTCCATATCGTTTATAATTAATTCAGGCTTTTCAAATTTTGGGCTAGGAGCTCTAGCCTCTGACATTTTTAATTTTATTAATTATCTAGACAATATGAGGTAAGTAAAATTTTTATATAAAATAATTGCAATGACCAGGAATAGAAAAAACGAATCACTCACAGGAATCTGGTTACGGCGATGCACCTTATCATGTCTGGGCTGTGGCTCCCGCTCCGCTTATCGCGTTGCAGTCGTCGGGCTCGGCGTGTCGGATTTCTTCGGACTTCGGAGAATTGCACGGCAGATATGCACGGTGCAATATGGGGTTTATTTCGAATGATTGTTCTAGACGTTTTGTGTGCAAATTAAGGTAATAGTAAGGATTTTATATCGATTAAAAAGTTCAACTTGATGCTTGTGGCTTCCCGCAAGGATATAGAACGTTTTTTATACTGGATTAGTTTTGGCTAAGGAAGACGTTTTCCAGGGACTCGTCAAATCCCTTTATCGCTGCCACCAATGTTAAGAGCCACCAGGAAAAAGGCTTTTTAAAAAAAATACAAATTGATTTTTGTTGCACACGTCTAGCGCGGTTGGACTTAGGATGGAGACTGACTGAAATGGGAATGCAACTGGAGCTGCTAGACAAAGGAAATGCTGATAGGTAGGAAAAGGGCTGACAGGAGGATAAGGCTTACAGACCACGGCTATAACAGAACGCTGAATGGAGTATTAGGCTGCAATCAGTGGGGGGTCGGCACGGACGCGAAGCACAAAGACACACGCGCGCACTGAGAGCCAGGACGATCCAAAATCTTATCCTATATTAGTATTCTATTTTATATAACGATTTTGTCTTATTTAACATGTGTTCGATCAGTGGACAATTCCCACTGTCGACTATCTCCCTCAGAACGCTGTGACCGCTGCCGCGGAGTCTGGCTGGAAGTGATGCGGTCTTCTTGCGCAGGATAGCTTCAATGCTATCGACATCCGCTAGGGCAAACATCGCGGAGGCGCTACAGAACCGCGGCAGCCGCAACAGCGCCCTGAAGGCATTATTGTATTGAGTACGTAGGGCATTGTAGGCCTTCTTAGTATAGTTGGTCCATAGGCTGGAGGCATAGAAAGATGTACAGTATGCCTTAAAAAGAGTAATTTTAACAGCGTCCGTGCAGCGACTAAATCTATGTACCAACATGTTCGCCATGACCGACAACGCCCTACGCTCCCTGTCTATGTCTATATCGTCTTTAAGTTCGTCTGTTACTAAGTGTCCAAGATATTTAAAAGTATACACTCTTTCTAGAGGTTTGTTGTTCAAATAAATAGGGGGGACATTTTTAGGACACTTACGACCGGCCTTAAAAACCATATATTGCGACTTTTTAGTATTGTATTGTAAACCATGTGAGACAGCAAATTTCTCACAAGCACCGAGTAATGTTCTTAGTGCACTGACAGAGGGCGCCAGCAGTACCATGTCGTCTGCATAACTAATATTGTTGACGCACACGTTACCGATGTGGCAATCGACACGCATACCGCTGAGCTCCCGTATCAGTGCATCCACGTACAGGCTGAAGAGCCTCGGTGAGCTCAGCCCCCCCTGCCTCACCCCGCACTCCATCATGTACGGCTCCGAATACTCGTTCGCCCATCTCACATAGTTCACCTGATTACAATACCAGTACTTAAGCAGGTCGGTACATCCATCGGGCAAACCTAAACCTTCCAATTTACTCCACAGGATGTCGTACGAGACAAGATCGAAGGCTTTGCTGAGATCGAGGAAACAGGCGTAAACCGGTGTATGTCTATCCGTGTAATATTTGACAGTGTGCTTCAAACTCATTATTGCAGTCTCAGTTGACAGTCCACGCATGAAACCGTGCTGGCCATCATGGAGACAGCACTGTTTTGCCAGCATGGAGTTAAGCACACTATCAAATATTTTAGCTATTATTGTTGCTAGCGATATCGGCCTGTAGTTCGATCTGTCTGATACGTCACCGCAGCGGTTTTTAGGTATCGGAATTACAGTAGCTCTGATCAAATCTGTAGGTAAGTAAGAGTGTGCTATACAAACATTGAGTAATAGTGTCAGAACCCTAGGTAAATGTTTGCCCGCATACTTTAAGTGCTCAATACTGAGACCATCGTGACCTGGGGATTTCCCGGTAACCATCTTTCTAATAATTTGCTCCAGGGTTTTGCTCTGAATAGTTTTTAAGTCACGTTTAGCCTCAGTACCGTGCACGAAACTTGAGGATGGGCCCAATGGTGAAGAAACCTTGAAGTGGCCCTTGAAAAGGTTAGCAATTTCCTTCCTATCATTAACCCCATCCACAGCCTCAGGGAAACCAGGCTTTGAATTTAACTGGTTTGTTGACCTCCAGAATTTTTTAAAATTATGTTTTGAGTGATGAGCAGCTAGGATATCCATCTTTATTTGATCTTGATGATTTTGGCACCACTTTAATCTACTTTTGAAAACCCGCCGACTACTCATCATCTCATCGTACACAAAACCCTGTCTAGGGCGGCCACAATTGACCCATAGCAGAAATTTTGACCTAGCTTCCCTGTGTGCTGCACCGACATGCTTATTCCACCCCATGATAGGCTTTTTCACATTGTTGTTATATCTACCGTAGCTTTTAATTGCTGCCGAAGATAGAACAAACACAATATTATTATATAAGTCATTTATAATATTTTGATGACACACATCATTACAGAAACTATAACTACATTCAGAAAAATGAGATGGAAAATCAATTAGTTTTAAGTGTTCATTACATAACTCAGTATAATATTTTATTTGTTCGTCTGTTCGAACGCCCCAAATAATTTTATTTTTTAAATTATAATTATGCGAAACCTTAGGTGTAACACAATTTAGTTTGCATCTAATTAACAGTGGGAAATGGTCAGACCAGTATACATCGCACAAAATGCTTAAACTGTCTATTATTCTATACGCCGACTCAGTAGTCACACAATGATCTAACCATCTCGTCGTCCCGTGCACGTCACTCACATAAGTAAATGAATTGAAGTTTAATTTACTCACGTCAGCAACAATCCATTTTTGGTCCACACAGAAATTTTGTAGCTCACCATAAAACGGTTGACCCGGATGAGCATTATAGTCACCGAGTAGAAACACTGTCTCACATTCACTTTCTTCAATAATAGCGTTTAAGTAACTTAAACAATCCGTAAATTCAGTCAGGTTTTCAGTACAGTCGACGGGCATGTAAACACTGCACACTATAATTGTTTGATTATCTTGTGAGATTTTAATCGCACAGATACGCGCACTGGAGCACGGTATTACAGACACGCAGGGAAACACACTCTTCCTCCACAGTAATGCGACCCCGCCGTACGGTCGCCCCACCAATAGTCCTGTCGCCGTATCCACTGCTGACGTCCCGGTGCCTCCAAAGTCACTATCAATACTAGAGAGATATGACAAGTCGTGTGGTAGCAGCCAACTTTCCTGCAGTGCTATAATATCTGCAGTCTTACACAGCTGCCGGACTCCCTCGATTGATCTTTTTACAGATCTACAGTTAAACGAAATAAAACTATTACATGCCATATAATTATTGTTCTCCATTGTGATTGATCTTGTGTGCCACGGCCTCAGTTTGAGAATTAAGATTCAAAAACCTTCTAAACATTATTCCTTCTGGCCACAGCTTCTCATCAAGGAAAATGTGTAACTTGTGCCGAGGTACAAACAACTTAAATGCATTATATCCTCTCTCCTTGCGCTGTGATATTCTAATCAATGATATCTTTTCATTTGTATGTGTATAAATATAGTCACTTATGGCCTCTGGTTGTGTTTCTTTATGTACATTTGTGATAAATATCGGTATTTTTATATCTGCCGATTTAAAATTCGGGACATGACATGCCGATCCAATTTTATTTCCAAATATGGTAGTTTTTATTTTCTTTTTCTTTTTATTATTTGTTACTGTAATCCACTCGGACCCTTTACGAGCGTTATCGTGTAAGTTAGGTACGTGCTGTAACTCGTTTGTCGCTGGCGCGCTCAGCTGATCGCTTACGTCACTCGCACGTTGAGCCGGCGCGGGCGGTGCAACTTCAGTACAACTAATCGAGGCGGCAACCGTTAACAATGAACGATTCGAATTTGGGGGAACTTGCGTGTCTACCGTCGGTTTTGTGTGAACCATTGACTTCTCCTTATCACATAGTTCTCGGTTTTCCGTAAAATTAATACCCAACTGCATTATGACAAAAATGCAGGCTTCTAGTTTTATCCATAACAAAGCTACATATAGGGGGCGAAAATAGTTTGAATTGTTTGAGAAAAGGATGGTGCGGCCGTGCTGAACATGGCGGGGGCACTGCCGTGCTCCCAGATTCACTGTACAATCATGACACTGTAGAATCATGCTAATCCTGCTGATCTATCCTGCAGTTCAATGACACCTGCCATGTTAAGAGGAAACATCACAGTCTAGAGAAATGTAAAAGGTATTTGTAAATTCTATTGCTGTCCTGCAACTGCCCGATCAAACCGATAGAGACAACAGTAGCTAGAACTAAAATTACAAGCAAGAGAAATCGAGACAATTAGAAGACCCCTGTTTCCTCCTCCAAAACTTAACCGATTTAGATACTTTTTTCATTATACTCGTAAACTACAACAAGGCTTGAGATAATTATGTTCCTATGTTTCGAATTTATCATAAAATATACTCCAATTTGTTTCTTTCCGTTTAAGCACATCCGAAAATCTGGCCAAATTTTTTAGGTTTTTGAACGTCTATAATAATATTATCTCTTTTAAGATGAAACACAACGACCATTTTTCCATACAAAAACAGAGGTCTACGCAACCCGTTTCCACCCTACATAAGAGTCACTATAGTAACACTTTTTTCCTGAGTATCTATGTACACTATTATAACGTCCATATTTTTTCCTTTTCTTCATAAAATAATTATTAATACAATATACTATCGTAACGTAATGTACACAGTGTAGTACTAATCTACTAATGTACACATTATGTAGTACTAATGTACACCATTATGTATTACGTTTCACTGTCAAGCTCAATGGTACACAATACATAACTTCATATATTCGGAGTTGAGATGAAATAGCTATTGATAATCCAGAAACAATAGCTCCAAAGGTCTTTGTTTCGCCCCAAGAAGTTTCCGGTACAAATTATTCAGCCTCCTAATAGCCCGGTGCTTCCTTTAATATTCCTTTAAAGGTTACAGCCATTTTGTTATTGTGTTCCAAGAAGTAGAACAAATGTGTGGTGAAATTTTGTTTGGAGTTATGTGGTTTTAGCACTTCTTGTTGTATTAAAGTTTAATCTAGACACAATCTTGTTCACTTTTAGTATCAATATTCTTAGTATTGATTCCAGATTACAGCGACACTGAAAATATGGTTAGTGATTTTGGAGGTCTATTTATGTGTTCCATCGTATCACCTAAACTACTGATGATACGTAATAATATAGTCTACATATTTTTTCTTATACAAGTTAAAGTTATTTATTAAAATTTGGTTAGTATCTTTGATAAGAGTTATTAATATAATATCATGAAATTTTTCATTAATTTTAACAAGCTACATAATTTTTTATTTTTTATTTTTATAAAGTTTTTTAATAAGGTATAAAAAGCTATTGGAATATAATTTAAATTTTATCATTAATTTGAATCACTGCCATAATATCACTTTAAGTGAATGTAGCGTACCTAAATTCCTTAAACATTTCAAATTCCACCATCCCTCAGGTCGGTTGGACTTTCACAGTTCACTACCAAGGAATGAATATTAAATTTGTGGCGAGCCTACCGCTTGACCCTCGTGTCTTTGTATGTATTCGACGACATTCTCGAACAGTGTACACCCGCACTATCATACGAATGTACAGTATGAATGGAAAAATAAAATCTGCTAGGGTTATTTTTCTATACGGACACTAGGAAAAGTACTTAATGTTGAAGTGGGCTCAGTTACTTACATATAGTACTATCGAAATATTTTTCGTTACCAGATTTTACCAGAACCAGTTTCTTTTTATATACAAACAATTGAAACTTAATCGAAACTCTCAATATCAAATGAAGAGAAATCGTATGTCACTTAGCGAAACATATTATGTCAGATCCCATACATTTTTGTTTTCAAACTTCGTAAGTTATAATTAGCGATGGCATATTTTGTCCTGTGTATCGTTTTTGACCACAATAAATTGTTAAAATCAAATTAAAATAAATAAACTCAAAGTTAAAAGTCATACAATATAATCTATCTTCTTCTTCTCTTATATATAAAAAATAATCGCAGTCTCGCTAAAACTCGAGAACGGCTGAACCGGCTATTTTTCAGTCTTGTAATATTCGTGGACGTCCAGGGAAGGTTTAAACGGTTTGTATGCTCAACGAAGTGAGCATAGGTCAGCTAGTATTCACTTAAATTTGGTATTTGGTGATGGCAACCCCAAAGAAAGTAGGACAATTAATTTGAACAAAGAACGTGCATTTGGGCAGTATCGACCGGGCTAGACGCGGTCCCGGCTGTTCAATTATTCAGCCGACTTCCGCGGCGTTCGTTACATCTCGCCTGAGTGTATTGCCACTTTTATGGTGTTCCCCCCCATACACCACCATTTGTACTCCCAATAGGACATCGATACAGTATACTTTATAGTGTATTTTACACTGTAGAGGCGAAGCCACAAGGAAGGTATTGAACAGTCTATTATATCATGCTAATATTGTAACGTAACTTCTCATGTCTGTCTGGATGGCTTTTGGTAAGGAGATAAATAATATTATCATCGCTCTAAGACCAATAGGAACGATGCACCAATTAATAATAATATCTCAATCTTTCATATCTATTGACGCTTTACACCACGTAATTAATACTTTTATACTATATTCAAGATTTTTCTTATATTCTACACAAATTTAATACACATCCATGACCCAGGAACGTTGAAAACTTTTTGTTCCCTCGGCGGGATTTGAACCC
This sequence comes from Celastrina argiolus, assembly GCA_905187575.2. NCBI lineage: Eukaryota > Metazoa > Arthropoda > Insecta > Lepidoptera > Lycaenidae > Celastrina > Celastrina argiolus. Next base: position 14,342,160 of record LR994589.1, read on the forward strand.
GTGACCTGCTCGAGCACCAACGGGCTAAACCACTGCGCTACGGAGGTCGTCGAAAAAATTATGAAAAAAATCTGCTATGAACCTATAAGAATTTTCTTGTTTCATATTCGAAATGAGCCGAAAAGAGTACCTTTATATCGTCTTTCTTTGTATACTGTATTGTAAATTTTCTTATGTACAATAAATTGTGAAAAAAAAATTCACTGAATGCAAGTACTTAATATATTTATATATTTTTAAGAATAATTTTCTAAACGAGTAACTTAGGACCCGGAATATTTATACGCGGGATATTCCGGGTCCTAAGTGGCCACACTACACATACCCCTGTGATGTAATAAAATGAAATTTCGGTGTATTATTTACGTTCGGAAACTGGCAATCCAATAAAATTAAGGTTATTGTTATTGTAATATATTACAGGAATCAAGTTGGGGCAGTACTTTATGGTTATCGAAAATGGACCGTAGTTTGATCGGTTTTGATGCAATAAGCTGCCCCAAGTTAAAACCTAGCAAGGAATATTTTTTATACAAAACTGTTCTTTGATTACTTGCAAAATCCTGCTCTCGGAGTACGTCTCTACAAAATATTAAAAAAAAACAGATTCGAAAACTCACGTATATACTGAAATAATAAGCCACGATTTCACCAACCCATGTTAAGTTAACGGCTTGTTAAAACACCATGCCTTCTCATTCATCGATAGGAATTATGAGAGGAACAACATGATATTTAACGAAGGATTAACTTTAACATTGCTTGGTGAAACATGCCCTTAAGCATCGATACCTAGTAAGAGCATCATTACCTTCCATGTTGCCACTTTGAAACCTAGCAAGTAACTTTAACCATATCAAAAACCTAGCAAGTCTCTTGACTACCCTATTTAAAAATACTTTTCGAAAGGTTTTTGACCCTTATTAGGTTTCAATTTGGGATAGCCGAGTAATGTAGTAGTTTGAAGTTACTGCTTGTTCTATAAAATAATATACTCTTAACAGTCTATGGTCATGGAGTATAAGTGCATTCCAGTTGTAAGAAAATAACGCTACCAACAAAATGTTCAATCACATTGTTTTTTTATGTATCGACTTACGCCAACGCGACACAAGAATGTAATTTGAGATAGATTTTTTAAATTTAAAGAATAAGCAACTAAAATAAGAAATTTTATTATATAGAGTACCTAATTCGATATTTGACAACACGTAAAAGTTTATCGTTTAGAAATGATAAGGTTAACTATTACAACTTAGGAAAAGCAAAGTTCAAACTCAATTTATATAAAAGTCATGTGGAATATTAATACATGATTGTAATTAGTTTGCTTACATCATTACCAAACTTACTATCTAGGCGCAACGATAGATCAAACTTACATACATAACAATCATAGTACTTAGAATAACAGAATCATTACCCTCTTTCTTGCCTTCACCGCAGTCGGATAAAAAGGCCCTATATCACCAAACCAAGTACTTCTAACTTCATCCTCCATAACACACAAGGACGACAACCTCTAAAGTCTCAATAAAAGTTCGAAGGTGTGGCCCAAATATTAAAAAAGTTTTTGACAGCACTGCGCCATTCGTGTCCAGTCCCTCGTAACCTGATTTCGAGGAAGGACCGATTCCCCAGTGTGAGGGTCGACTTTTATTTACTGCGTATCAGTTGTGTCTCATAAACAACACGTAGATATAACTACATCAAAAATATTCCGTGAGGAAAATTATTAAAATGTGGCATACGAGTAACGTCGCTTTATAGACCCGTCGGAATAGGTTTTTAGGTTTCAAAAACTCTAAAGTTTTTTATTTTTGGCATATAGTTTCGGGACCATTTGCTGAGCCTAAAATCTGATTTTGTGTCATTTTGGACTATTGCGTTAGTAGATATTTAGGTATTTCTCTTTTTGGTCGCTGTCGGTCGAAAAGAAAATTATAGTTGAAAATTTAACCTTTGTGATGTTATTGAGGTAGTAACTGATCTATAGATGTATTTTGTGTCAGATCCATCCACGGGTTTTCGAGTAATTATCTAAGACCTAGAACATCGCCTAATCAGCCCAAAAAAAAATTACAATTTGTAAAATTGGTGTTACACGGTTTATATGATTGATCTCTATTGCTGTACAAGTTTTGTGTCACATTCATCCACGGGATTTAAAGATAATGAGGTTTTTTTAATTAAACAGCTCGTAGAAGCTGCAAAAGAAAATTAAAGTTATTAGAGTTTACGCCTTTCTGACTACTAAGTCGTTACAAATCACATTTGAAAATTTGTGCCATTTTCATCCACGGGTTTTAAAGTTATTGATAAAACAAACTTATTCGCGAGTCTGAGCAAGCACGGGTGCGGGCGGGGGGCACGTGTCACGTGGTCCAGTATCACCTTGCTTGACAAGCCGCCTGCCTAATTTCGATAATTCGAACAAATTTTATTTAAGAGGACAAATATTTTTTTATTTCTCACTTATACTTATTGAATTAATAAAATAATATTATATTCATAGTAGTATATTTTCTTTAAAATATAATTTCTTAATTAAGTAATTATAAAAAAATAAAAATAAGATCTAGTCGTGCTGAGTATCCTTAATAATTTTTATACCTACGATTTTTGTGATCCGGGATTTTCAGTACTGATAAAGGAACCGGGATTTCCCGGGATTTTGGTATGTACAGTCGGCTGCACTAACATGGATACATCTACAAATTTGCAAAAATATGTCTACGTTTATTTTTCAAAAATATCGTCACCTTATTGCATTCAAAGCGATGTAACCAGCAAAATGTTTCAAAATTATGAATACATTATTTTCATAATGAAGTAAACAGCAGTATTTCAGTGAATAGTATACACACTTAAATTCATAATTATGAATACGCGACAAATTTCTGTAGCATGTAAATATTGTTTATTTCATTATAATGTAAACGTTAATTTTGTGTTTTAGAAAAGGCTGGTCAAAATTTCATTACCTACATTGCAATAAGTACAATAATGAATTCTATAAATAATAGAGGTGATATGTTGACGGGTATTATTATGGACGGTTATTTAAAAATCACACATACATTAGAATAGCGATTATATTCTTTAGTGTAATAGGTATAACTGCGATTCACGCGAAGGTATAACGTATTTCAAATACTACTTTTATCGGTTTTTATTGTCTACCCTCAAACTATAATATTATGATTAAAACTAAACGATGTTAATATCGTTCTATATTAGTAATATTGTAAATATAAATAATATAAACTAACACGGGCAAAATGAAAAAATCCTATATTTTAAAATAATAAAAATTGTAGTTTTAAATGAATCAATTTGGATTACCTAAGCTTAAAAACAAAAAACAAACCAACAAAAAATTTAATTACTGAATAATGAATATTACGAAGTGCGAACGATGACTGAAAATATTTCTGGTTTCGTTTTCATCATATTATGTATAGTTTGAGAGTAGAAGTAAAAATCTGATTCTCGGTCTCTCAAATATAATATTATGTTTGCGTATAATATCTGATCGATTGCAATAAATTGGATAAATCTTGTCTTTTCGTGTTTTTTTTAGTCAGAAAAGCAAAATTATTTTTTTAACTAGGACTTGAATAGTCAAACAGTGAATGAACTGATGACGAATTATTGCGATCTCGTCATCTTTGAATAAAAATAAAAAAAAGTATATCAAAATCGGTCCATCCATTTAGTAGTTACGATGCCACAGGCAAACAGACGAACACACATAAATAATAGTCAAACTTATATCTATAATGTAAGTATAGTTTACAGACACGCAAGCTAACATTTTGTATGATAAACAAAATTAATATATTAAAATATCATAAATATAAATAGTTCGAGGGTAGAAGTAAAAACATAACAAAAATAGTTTCTGAAATATATTTTTAGGTAAATTTCTGATCGACTGTAATAAATTTGATAATTCTTTTCTTTTTGTGTTTTTTCTAGTTATAAAAGTAAAACTATTTTTTAAGTAGGTAACACTCGAATTGTTCAGCAGTAAGCAAATTTATTTTGTTGAATCTTAGCTTTAGTGTTTTATCATGACCATGTCAGCTTTCAAACAAAAAAAACTACATCAAAATCGGTTCATACGTTTGGGAGCTACGATGCCACAGACAGACATACAGACAGACTTGGAAAAATCCCTCTGTTTTGTCGGAGTTGAAAAAGGGATTTTTTACGAATTCAGAACTCCAAATTTCATGTTTCTACCATTTGTAGTTACGGCTGTGCGAAAAGAAAAAGAAAAAATTAATGTATACATCTTATTGGAACATACCCCGAGTACATTTTTGTGGCAATTAAAACAAATTTGCAGAAAAGTGAAAAATGCTAAAATGCAATAAGGTGACGATATTTTTGAAAAATTAAACGTAGACATATTTTTGCAAATTTGTAGATGTATCCATGTTAGTGCAGCCGACTGTACCTACTCACAACAGTTAGAGATAAAAAGTGTTATTTTAATAACGGAGATCAAAATAATAATAATTATTATATATTTTTTTAATATACAATTATAATCAATAATAAAAGTTCCAAACTGCGAAAAATTTTGTTGGAAATACTACGACATATTATTATACAAAACAGAATATTAAACACTTGACCGTTAGTTAAAGTTTACAACCATGAGAGTGGCAACACCTAGTTTCCATGAAAAATTTCGTCCTTTTCTTTCTATCTCGCTCGCACATTCCCCACTAGGTAGTTTGGCGAGCTAGTTTGACGAGAAAAATCAGCTCTGATATCTGCCTCATTGGCGTTAAGTTTTCCATCACCAGCGGTTCACTTTCGATACTATAGTCATTATCGAAGTGCTGAGATATCTAGGTGCACCTCGCACACTTTTAAAAGATATCCGAGGGTACCGCTTTCAAGCGAGACTCCCTCTCTTATTTCTCAAAAATCAAGGACGTTTGACGACTCCAGAGTCAGAACCCATGTCCGAGAGTATATCACAAATGATTCGGAAAAGGAGTTCTGGAGGAGGCTCCTCTTTTTCGGAGCTTTATCTCGACTACGTTTTTAGTCTCTCTCTCTCGGCACAAACCGATCCAATTTTCAACCTGAAAAATCTAAACTGGTATGTCGCAACTCAGCTATTCAAACTAGTTAATGTTTCGGGTGCCAGGGTTTTTCCAACAAAAAGACTATTCTATTCTTTTCTTATATTGACATATTTTTGATAGATTCTTTTTATTGTTTAGTTCTCTAAATACAGCTGCCGCAGCATAAGCTATTTTTCTTTGTAGTCTACTTTCCTAAGTTAGCTCCATCGTCATACAGCCACTTTCACTAGCTATCAATTATAATTAATTATTTTCAGTTTTCATAATTTTCCCTTGGTATCGGTTTATCAAACTACTATAATACCATATTTACTTAAGTCTAGATCATCTTTTAGTATATAATTTTCTTTCTATATCTTAGTCAGCCACGAAATTGTTAGCTTTTAAAAATTTATATGAACTAATAACTAGTAGATCTACATGAATTGAATTTGTATATTCTTGCCAAATTTCAAATATTATAAATTTCATGTTACAAGTCCCATCAAATAGTTCGTGTAATACATACATATTACATACTACATAGGACATCAGCCAGTACAGTTTTCTTTTAACTTGGCTGAACACAATGCCTTGTTAAGAACAATTTAAAAATAATTAAATATTAGCGTAGATTAATGCATTTGAAGAATTTGACTACCTCAGTTAAATTATTATAAACATAAATTTTTGATACAAAAAAAAAACACTTTTCTTAAAGCGCGGGGCTGTTTATGGCATGAAAGTATGTATTTTAAATATAACTACGTATTTTTTGTTAATGTTTTAAAATAACAAGAAATAAAGAAAGAAAGAAAGAGTTCCTACAGTGAACTCAGAAAGTATAGTGTGAAAGTGTTCCTATCTTCTAGTGTGTAACGCCTACCTTACGTGACGTCACGCCGCGCGGCGAACTTGTGATATGATCCTTATCATCAACACTAACGAATGATTTATATTGTTAATAAAGTACGATTTTTCTCGGCTAGGAAATCGATTTAGTAAAGATCTAATAATGTCGTTAAATTTTTTGTCAAAATCGAGTTCGCAACTTCTTTCGGTATTTTTTGTTTCTCGTATAGTTACGGACATTACCTACGCTTTTTAAAATATCATCTTTTTCCAGGACTTGATTCTTATCAGCAACACTTTTGAATTAAGTAATAAAAGGTATAATTTCGTTTTCAAAATCATTCGCGTTTATGTTGTAGTGTACTACGACATAAACACTAATATGTAATGTATTATCAGACGAGTTGAAATGTTTGTAAACGCTTTTTTCTTTTTATTTATTACTAGCAGCTAGGCTCCATGCTCAACGAAGTGGGCACGGGTCAGCTGCTGACCCGTGTCCACTTCGTTTCAAGACCAATAGCCGAATCAGTTCAGCTGATCTCGAGTTTTAGCGAGACTAACGAACAGCAATTGGTTTTTATATGGCCTATATTACATAGTGATAATGTAGCTTTCTAATGAAAAAAGAATTATTCAAATCAGTTCAGTACTTTTTGAGTTTATTCGTTACATACAAAAATACAAATCTTTCCTTTTTATAATATTAGTGTAGATTAGTGTAGATAATTTTAATGCGTATGTTAGTTGCAAAAGAACCTTAAAAATCCATAAAGTTATAATTTTAATATTTAATTATGGTTGCATTTTGCCCCAGGGTGACCCTCTAATAAATATAAATAACTAATTCTATACATTTTATTTTGACGAATAACATATATTATTATAACATTTCTGTCATTAACTCGTTTTCAGAAATCGGTTAAAAAAATCCCGTGATTTTCGGCACCGGGAAATTCCCCAGTTCCATAGCCTATTAATTTTCTATTCTATAATATTATTTGTCCGTCTGTAAATATTCAAAAGAATTACCTTTTAAAGTGGTACAAATACCACACAATTTATTATTATGTACTTACTTACCTATATAAAAATGTAACAAATTAATATATTATTATTATCTAATAGATATTGCTTGGATTTTTTTTGTTGTGTGTGATTTGAATTTATTTTGTGAATAAATCACAAAATAAATTCCTTCCACTGTTTGATGGGGGCGCGGGGCTGTTTATGGCATGAAAGTATGTATTTTAAATATAACTACTTATTTTTTGTTAATGTTTTAAAATAACAAAAAATAAAGAAAAATTCGTACCGAGTTCCTACAGTGAACTCAGAAAGTATAGTGTGAAAGTGTTCCTATCTTCTAGTGTGTAACGCCTACCTTACGTGACGTCACGCCGCGCGGCGAACACAGAAATACAAAATATTATAAAGTTTGAAACGGACTACCCCACGTGGCCACGTGGCCACGTGACACCGCGCGCAGCGCAGCCCCGCGTTCGTCCACTACATTTACTCCGTTCACAATTATTTTCATATTTTTGTGTTTAATTCTTTAACCCGTGCATGAAAATGACACAAAATTAAAATATAGATTTATCATTAAATTGTGATAGTAAATATGTAAACTCTAGTAACTTTAATATTTTTTTGGAGTGTTTATAAGCGTGGAAAAACAAAAAACATTAAATACTTCGAAACCCGTGGATTAATCTGACACAATTTTTTTTCATAGGTTTATGTAAGACTCCTAACCTGAATTATAGTTGTTTCATCGACTATAATTTTTTTACAGGTACTGTTTTAACGAACTGGCAATATGTCGGGTTGCAATGGGCGAAAATGGCCCAAATTAGGTATCCAGAATCCGAATGATATCCCACACATGACCCCGTTGTTATTTTAAACTTTAATTTTTTTAAAACAGATTTATTACAAATTTAAAAAATCGCCCACTTATTTTCGACTTACTCAAAATGCAATGATCAGAAATGACACAAAACTTGAAAATAAGCTAGTTGGGCACTACTCTATCCACATGCAAAAATTCAGAAACTTTAGAATTTTTGAAGGTTATCACCTCAAAATACGCTAGCCCGACCGGTCTATTACCTTCTCTTTATCTAAAAAGAATCTGAATCTCGAATCTGAACAATCGATGTTTTCTCTAAACTATAAAACTAAATTTATATATATTTTTCTACCGTATCTTAGTGTGAACTGATGCTTAGATTTTACTAGCGGGTACGACCACGGCTCTACCTTGACCATTTTTGTACCTATGCATTTCTGGATTTCAAATTTAACAATTTTCTTGTTTCAGCCTTTTTTGACCCATTTTTGGCGAAGTCGGGGTTTAGTTTTTTAATCTTTTTTTTATTACACATTAATTTGATATATTGTGCTGATTAACCTTAACGCAAAGATTGTGTAATCAGGATAATTCTTTGCTAACATAAATTATGATGTAGCGTCAACTAAAACATGACGATTATTAATATGTAATACGATTTACGTTATTGATCTAGCATTGATTGAAAAAAGATAATTTATCATATATTTAATTGCTATTCTTTCCTGTTTATACAATGAATTTTCTTTTTCCATTATATCAAATGTCACTCTCTTGCAGTAGCGAAGGCCAGTTGTCCTTCAGAGGGAACCTCTTCCCTGTATAATAGATGGGAGTTTCGATAAGGTTCTTTAAAATATAAATGCCTCCCATACCGAGTTTCACTGAAACCGGCACACGCAGGAGTTATTTTATAACGCCCGAGTGTGTGCGCAATACACAGAAGCACTCTCTCTTCCTTCACTCTCGTAGCCCAGTGGGGCGGATTTTCTTTCGTTTCCGCGGACTGGCGGAGGATCATACGCAGGGCCGACTTTTTACATGCCCATCCGGCACATGGATCATCTTTCTTGTCAGACAATCAGGTGATCAGCCTGCAATGTCCTAACCAAATTTTAAAACAACATTTTTTTGTTGTTCCAATGCGGGAATGGAATCCACGACCTCCGAGTTGAGATATTCTAAACCACTAGACCGTTGAGGCGTTAAAAAGGTAAGTGAAGCCTTACTGCACTCTTGTATACACTACAACAAAACGTTATGCAGTAGAAAAAATACTTTGAAATAAACCATTGAGAAAAATACCACCATACAAGTGTACATTTTCAAACGACATATTTCTTTTTACTTTATTTAACAGAAATATATTTTTAATACGTACAAGACGTACCTACCGTGACAAACAAATATTAAGTTGGAGTAGGTTTGTTCGTGAGAGCCCTTATGTCTGGGAAGTTTCCTACAAAAATCAAAAGCTTTGACTGAGAACTCGAGTTCCTTATAAAGTTTATTTCTTATTGTATTTTCGATTTGGTGCACATAAATATTTTCTCGTGTTTATTTCACGTGTCGTAAATATGTATTTTACTAGTTGTCCCGGCGAACATCGTACCGCATTAGAATTAAGCGCCACCTACTGAGTCCAATTGTGTAACTAAACTATCCTCGAATCTACTTGAACACACACAAAATAATCATTCAAATCAGTTCAGCCGGAGGAGTTAAGAGGAAACACCATGAAATTTTTTCCATACAAAAATGGGGGTCTAGGGGATTTCTATTTCCTCCCTGGATAATACCTCTAGATTGACAATTTTTTTCCTGAATATTTATGAATATTTTTTGTACGTCCGTATTTTTTCCTTTTTTTAATAAATTAATTACTTTAAGAGATATGGACGTTTAAAAACTAAATAAAAATGGCCAGACTCTCCGGTATGTTTAAATATCTAGGAAACAGATTTGACTACAATAAACAACAAAAGCAAAAAATAGGAACCTAGCTCAATTCTTTTTTTAGCTAATACAGAAAAAAAAATATTATCGGTTAAGTTTTGGAGGAGGAAACCGGAATCCCCTAAACGTCGATTTCTGGTACTTTTAATTGGTAATTTCAGTCCAAGTTGCAGTTGTCTCTATCGCGCTAGTGCTGGCTAGCTAAGGCACTGCGAGGCAGCAATAGATTTTATAAATACCTATTTTTTATTTCTCTCAACCGTGGTGTTTCCTCTTAAATTTCAATATACATGCTATATTAATGATAATACTTTAGGGTGTATATGGGTCCCGTATATAGAGTTGACTGGGAGAGCACCAGTGTATGGGAAAATTTGTGATGTTGGGGAATTTCTCATACAAACATGAAAGTCAGTAAGCCTTTTAGCGCTGGTATTTCACAGTATACTCTACTTATGAGGCACGCCGCACATCACACCCTAAAGTATTATCACTCATTTATTTTACACCTTGTATAATTCAAATTGAAATTCAAAATATTTTATTTCCAAATAAAACTTAATAAGCTATTTTCGGAAAGTCAACAAAAAGGCTACCACCGGTTCAACCCTAGCCCGCCGAGAAGAACCGGCGTAAGAAACTCGGACGGGGCCATCTTTTAGCAAAAAGATGGAAAATTGTTCTTTTTTTAAAATGTGTATAAGTACATAAGAATACGTTTACAAGTACATACTAATACGGCTCGGTATCCTCAATACCGGGTCCTTCGACCCCACGTAGAGGGGCTCATTAGCCTCTGGTCGTGGTTCCCCCGCTCCCGGCCACTCGGGCTAGGAGTGAGTGAGATGCAAATAGGTACAAGTACATAATATGTTAAATACCTTATAACTTATAAAAATATTTACACGTTGGATTAGCTATATATGTCTCATTTTCCTTTGAGAAACTTTGAAAAGTCACTTGATAGACAAGATCAAAACATTGTAAGTTGGTCTAGTGTAAAATATTTTAATTAGTAAGTTATATGCTAACATACTGATGTCTAAACTTTAGGTATAAGCAGGATGTTTAAATAAATTGTTGAAATTAGTAACTTATTATTCTAAGTAAATATTATAACCAAATAAGGCTAATAGATATTTTAAGTGACTTCCGATAAAAGAAAGAACAGATAGAAGGAATTTTCTCAATTCGGCCGGCTTTTTGAAATGTTTTTAAATGTATTCTGATTACGCTGAGATTTATGATTCGATTGCTGTAATAATTTTTTATTCGATACAGAATAACCATTAAAATTTAAAAAGTTTAGTATTTTTACTAGAAAAAAATCCAATACTAGAATTAATAAATTTTATTACACAAATATAAAAAAGTGAAGACAGAATGGGTTTAAATCCGGCAGTGAGTAACACCCGAAGATGGATCATCAGCAAGCCCGAAACAGATGACACTCTCCAATCTCTCCCTCGCCTGGTTATGTTGGACTACGTCGATATCATCATTGAATGTTATAAACGGCACGAAGTTTATTATAGCCATGGGCTCCCTGGATACCTCCTGAGCTGGGCCCTCCAAAGCATCTCCCGTGGTTGACACGCAGTAGTCAATGTCTATCAAACTGAGGCCCACAGCGTTCGCGCATTGAACGCTCTGTTGCAGGAACGAAGGGAATGGGGAGGAGAATTCACAGGCCATATAGTGGACCTGGGCGTCCAGGTTTCCTCTCAACAGGTCCAACGCGCATCGGTGCAGGCGATTGGCCCAGCAATCGGGCTCTCCGAATTGGCAGACCAGTCCTCCGTCTTGAGCGCGCTGCGTTCTTCCCCAAGGTACGAACTCCAGTTCCAGGAACTGCTTGTATTTTTCGTACACTGGAACTAGTTGTTCTCCGATGAATCGGACGGTGTCGCCGCAGCCTGATGTGGTGCCGACGGTGATCTTAATCTTCCCATTCACAGTCTGCACCTGCGCATCGGCTAACGACACGCAGAGTACAATTAAAATGGCCAATACTCCTCGCTCCATTCTGTCTTCAAACACGTTGCGATTTTGACTGATTATCAAATTTATACCGAATACTAACGGATTATCTTTGTTATAATAAATAATCTTGGTGATAAGATTAATGTTATCAATGAATTCGATTTATTTTATCTAACTATTGTTTTTTTTAGTTTCATCACACATTGTATTTAAACGACTTATAGCCAATTAACTAAATTCAAATATATAATACTAAATTAAAATATCTATACTAATATTATAAAGAGGTAACGTTTGATTGTTTGTTTGTTTGTTTGTTTGTTTGTTTGTTTGTTTGAATGGAATAGGCTCTGAAACCACTGAACCAATATGAAAAATTCTTTCACCGTTGGAAAGCTACATTCCTAGCGCTGAACATAGGCTATATTATATGTTTAAAAAAAGTAGGGTTCCTTACTAAAACCCCAAAAATGTAGCCCAAAGTGTAAAAAAACGACCTCCAAAATTTCTTACATCGTGTGCGCTTCGACAACGGCTTGACCAATTTCGCAAATTTTTTTACGGTATGTTCGTTATTGTTACGAAAAGGTTATTATGAAAGAAAATGTTGAAAAAAATAAGCAGAAAATTAGAAAAAAGAAGAAAATACGTGATGGTCACGCGGGGTTTGAACCTGGGCTCGATCGATTCACGTCGTTGGCAGTTTATATGACACGGCTGTCATGGCAACGTCATTATTTACAAATGGAAAATAAAAATTATGAAATGCTATAAATACCGTTTTTATATCAGCTTAAACTATTTGGATTAAAAAAATTATTAGGATTAACAAAAACATGAATCCAAATAGTTTCAGCTGATATAAATACGGTATGTATAGCATTTCCTAATTTTTGTTTTCCATTTGTAAACAACGCTGTTACCATGGCGACCGGTAGACGTTATAGACGTTTGGCTGCGTTTCCATTGACGCGGGGCGAGGCGGACAGGAGCTTGCGGTACCCGAATTGACCAATCACTATGCTCGAAATCTCTGCTCCACTCCGCTTGGGAACCACTAAGTTCCTATGCGCCCCGCTCCGCGTCAGTGAAAACGCCAAGATTGGAGAAGTTTTCCAAATCTATACATCTATACAAACAAATAAAATTGAAGTGTCAGTAAGTATGTAACTTTCAATTAGCAACGTTTTTCTAAATACATATGACATTTTAAACGATATCTTCTGCTTTTTTTTGCATTGGCAACGATATTTACTGAAAACGAAAATGTAATTTAAAAAAAAATGTCTGTCAGCGTCTCTCTTTGCTCCGGCTAATCTCTGGAACGGCTGGACCGATTTTAACGAGACTTTCACTGGTAGATAGCTAAAGTTATAAGGATTAATTTAGGCTACTTTTCATCATCATCATCGTCGTCATCAAACTCATGATCACCGAATTGGCTGGACCGACTGTGACCTTATTTTTTATTCACCGGGCTTAGCTTATGTTAGTAGGAGTAATCTATACATCTATATGTATAAAAGTAAGTCGTGTTAGTTAAATTATTTATAACTCAAGAACGGCTTTATCGATATGGCTGAAAATTGGTGAGGAAGTAGCTTAGAGCAAGTAGACGGACATAGGATACTATTTATTCCATATTATGTCAGCGTTGCGGGTTCTGTGTTTGGGTTTCGCGTTGTGGGTTCCGCGTTGCGGGTTCCGGGTTTCCGTGTTGCGGGTTCCGGGTTCCGCGTTGCGGGTTTTGGGTTCCCATGCTGCTGGTTCCGCGTTGCGGGTTTCGGGTTCCCATGCTGCGGGTTCCGCGTTGCGAGTTCCAGGTTCCCGCGTTGCGGGTTCCGGGTTCCCGCGTTGCGGGTTCCGGGTTCCCGCGTTGCGGGTTCCGGGTTCCCGCGTTGCGGGTTCCGGGTTCCCGCGTTGCGGGTTCCGGGTTCCCGCGTTGCGGGTTCCGGGTTCCCGCGTTGCGGGTTCCGGGTTCCCGCGTTGCGGGTTCCGGGTTCCCGCGTTGCGGGTTCAGGGTTCCCGCGTTGCGGGTTCAGGGTTCCCGCGTTGCGGGTTCCGCGTTGCGGGTTCAGGGTTCTCACGTTGCGGGTTCCGCGTTGCGGGTTCCACGTTGCGGGTTCCGCGTTGCGGGTTCCACGTTGCGGGTTTCGGGTTCCCGCGTTGCGGGTTCAGGGTTCCCGCGTTGCGGCTTCCGGGTTCCCGCGTTGCGGGTTCCGGGTTCCCGCGTTGCGGGTTCCGGGTTCCCGCGTTGCGGGTTCCGGGTTCCCGCGTTGCGGGTTCCGGGTTCCCGCGTTGCGGGTTCCGGGTTCCCGCGTTTGGGGTTCCGAGTTCCGCGTTGCGGGTTCCCGCGTTGCGAGTTACGGGTTCCCGCGTTGCGGGTTCAGGGTTCCCGCGTTGCGGGTTCAGGGTTCCCGCGTTGCGGGTTCAGGGTTCTCACGTTGCGGGTTCCGCGTTGCGGGTTCCGCGTTGCGGGTTCCGCGTTGCGGGTTTCAAGTTCCCGCGTTGCGGGTTCAGGGTTCCCGCGTTGCGGGTCCCGAATTCCCGCGTTGCGGGTTCCGGGTTCCCGCGTTGCGGGTTCCGGGTTCCCGCGTTTCGGGTTTCGGGTTCCCGCGTTGCGGGTTCTACGTTGTTTTTTTTTAGTTGAATTTCATCATAAACTCTTTTTATGCTCAACGAAGTGGGCAAGGGTCAGCTAGTGTATTAATATGAACGTAATAATTGAAATGTTTTTAAATAATTTAGGAATTACGATGCCGTAGGAGTTGAAAATATGCCAGACGTTCGTTATAAAAACAAGGAGCGCATTTAAACTTCCGAGAGACAGTAGACGTTTTCCATTACGTGAAATGAAAAAAATCTTATTACATTTTATGTAGCATAGTCCATATTCCTAAGTTCAAGAGGGTGCGGACTTAATATAAAGAGAACAGCACAACGTATTCATAAACTTCAGAACAAAAACAACTTTAAAACAATTTCCCCTCCTGCTAAAAGTATTTCAAGGTAATCTGCTGAGAATGCAGGAGCTCGCAGCGCCATGTACCCTCATATTTTTATGATTATTTTTTTAATGGCTTAGAAGCATTGCCTTGTCTTTCGTTGGATATTAGGGAATTTATGGAGCGTTTTTGTTTTAAAACACCTGCTTCTTGTATATTGTTGACGAGTTTTGTGAAGAAACTTAGTTGCTGCAAAAAAACTTTTATTTCATTTACTAAAAGCTCTCAAACACTTTCTTTGACTTCAGTGGTAAGAGTCGGTGCTCAAGCTGGAGGTCGCGGGTTCGAATCTTGATAAGGGAACAAAAATATTTTGTCAGTAGGCCATGGGTACATATAAAAAACATTAAATAGCCAGGGCTTTATAAAAAAGGGATCTAAAAAGGCTGAACACACAATTTAAGAAAATAATTCAATTTAAAATCCAGAAATGCATAGGTACAGAAATGGTCAAGGTAGAGCCGTGGTCGCCGCTAATAATACATAGACTGCCAAAATCATTTCCCCTTCCTTTTGGTTTCGCCAAAATTGGGTAAAAATACAATTAATATGATGTGTAAAATATTTTATAATAAGAGTATTAAATATCTTCCCGTTGTCAAGTCCCCTGTAGCCACAAGATTTTCGTTTACGAAGTATAGGGCCAGATTGACGTGGCCAGATCCACCATATACAAAGAACAGTCACTATAACTTAAGGATATGCTTATACTACTTTTTGTCAAAAACTATTTTTTTTTTACTTTTAACCGTTTCATATTCTTTTGTCGCAAGAATAACAAAAAATGTAATAGATACAAGTAAACTATGACCATTAAACAAAAATACATGTATAAGTACATTCAATTAACATAAAATATTTAAGATAAATGTATAAAACAATAGAGAGACTATTTTAAGTTTTTTTGAAGGTATAATATAATATTATAAATATATGTGTGTCACCCATACATATATAGGGTCATTACTTGTGTATAAGGAAATTAAGTCCTAATTTTACCATCGCTTGATAGTGTCAACGGCAAATGTTAAAATACCTCACCTTCTCATTCATTGACATGAAAAATGAGAGGCACAACATGATATTTATTGAAGGATTAGCTTTAACATGTGTTGGTGAAATTGGCACTTAATCTCATTGATAAATTTAGTAAATAATACAAAAAAACGCAATTTATGTCTTAATTATGCCTAATGAACACAGACCATCTCCGAACATACACAAGGGATTTTTCAATTAATCCTTTTGAATTCCTCCCCTTCATAATTTATGTTTCTTATTAGAAGTCTATTATAACAAATGCAGGGAGTTTCTTACAATTAGCTTTAAAAAATGCGGACCAACTCCCATTAATACTAAGACCGAGACACCTTAATCTTAATTCATTGCACAAATAGAAGTCTTTGGTTTACATATTTAAAAACTCCCCTACAAACGCGGAGGCAGTAATGAAATTGGCTTCCCCGGAGATCTGAACCTCGGCACCACGAATGAAAAAGGTTGTATTGTTTAGTTAGCCTTTGTACATTATAGCAATTTCGTTATTGATTTCGATTTGAATTCGCTTACGGTAATTGAAGTTTAAAGAGATGATGAAAAGGAAATTGTTTAAAAAATGATATTTTTACTGATACATTTTCTAACGTTATAATAATATGTTCCCACACTGATTTCTGTGACAGTGGCCGTTTTATTGAAAACAAGCCCAAGTGTGTGCGCAATACACAGAAGCACTCACTCTTCCTTGACTCCTACAACAGTCAAGGGACTGTTGTAGCCCAGCGAAATGGTTACCCGGCACGATTGGCGAGAGGACAGGCGCAGGACCGACTTTTAACATGTCCATCCGATGCATGGATCAGCTTTTTGACAGACAATCAGGTGATCAGCCTGCATTGTTCAAACCAAACAGCAACAAATGAAAGCAGCATTTTTTGTTGTCCTAATTCCGTGGAAATCTCATGACCTCCGGGTCGAGAAGCAGACTTTCTCAGACTAATTTTATAGTCGTAACGCTAATAGTATAAAGTTGAAGTTTGGTATGCCAGAGCTGATCAGACATCCTGAAGTAACACAAAGGTTGTACTTATAAAAATACAGTGTTTCCGTGGGACACTGTTTTTAGGCAAGCAAAGTCGAGGAAACCAAATATTGAGCTGATATCAGTACATCTGAAATGGGTCTACTATTTTGTTGCACTATCTGACTATATATCAATTTGTATGCATCGACATTGCATTGCAACTCCCACATCAATCTCATTGCAAATGCGACCCCTCTCCCCATGCAGGTCACGCAAATATGACACCCGCTCAATTTGCTCCCAATCCTAAATAAAAGGTGTCATAAACAATAGACGATATTAGCGCAACCCACATGGGTATCATAAACGCCCCCAAAACTTGCCTAATGAAATTAATCCATATTAGCGGGTAGTCGCGTCATGCGAGACCAGATTTTGCCCCGAAATTACTAACAAATGAAAACTGAAACTCAACGACTGTTTATACGTGGGTGGGGAAAACATAGAATTAATACCTCACCTCCAAATTGTCAGTTCACCTCCCCGGATGGTAATTTCCCTTAAATATTTAAGTTTCCTCCGCGCCCTCCATCCGCAACAAGATTCAATTTCACGCCCCAAAAAGGGGTCCGTTCGGACGATTCTCGCTTCCTTCAAATGTCAGGAGACAACTGTAAGTGTCCAATAAATTCTGAACTTTGCGCTTTCATTTGTCACTCGTTAATTTCCATTCGCTTCCTCCGCGGCTCCGGAGACGGGGTAGCTCAATTTATAATGGCGGAGCGGGCACCCGCGCGAAATATTTCGGTTGCATTCAAAATGGGAACGACACGAAACCGATTTGAATCAATCTTCTGTCAAATTGGTACAAGTAGAGGGAGCATTTAAACTCGTTGATAAGGCAGTAAAGCAATTTGCTACGAAGCCACAGAATCATATAAAAGTTGCTACGGAGGTCTCTGGAGTATATGTGAATAAAAAATACATTTAGCAAAATAAATAAAAAATCTCATATCTAAAATTCACAAATATACTAGTACAGACTTTACATAAATTTAAATGTGATTTTCAAAGACCTATATTCGCACGATTCTCGGGAAATCAAGTGCTTCACGTATTAAAATAGATTAGAGTAACAAGATGGGTTTTCTTAATTCCTGGTAAGCCACAAGCACTAGATTTTAATTAAGTTTACAGTTTCAAGTTAATTACTTGTACTAGGATACCAGGAACAGAGAGATGTTGACACATTAAGTGTATGGAGTCGTTTGACAAGGGTCTGTTCTGCGCTTTGTCGGAAATAGTTGGAATGGCATACGAAATAGCTCGCACGAAACTAGGAGTACAGCTGTAGCTACTGAATAGTTCATTTAGAGCGAGAATGCTTCAGACTATAAAGCTTTAAACAGAATCCGAAATGCTATAGACGATAAACGCGTTAAATGATTTGTTTTGAATAGCAACTAAATTACTTTTGCGTCTTAGAAAATTATAAAAACTGAAACTACAAAATATCGAAGTACGTTATAATTATTAAGTTCTTGGTTTTGGCATGGCCTACCATCCCATACAATCTATCTTAAATACAAAAAAATTGCATATTAACGTTTGTAAATTATAAAATGTAAATATTATACAAATATTGACATTATAATAAAGATAAGCATATTTTTTTAAGCATAACAACACATTGAACTAAATTCAATTCCTTAATGAAAAAGAAGATACGAAACGAAATTAGTAATTAGTATTTTCCAATAGTGGCGCTAGATGGCGGTTTCCGGAATGTGCCCAGAAATCGAAGAAAACAAAAATAGCCAGTCGAATTGCCAGTATTAGAGTGATACCATTTTCGAGTACATGGTCGTGTCTCTGTTATATATCTACTTTGTGGTTTTGGGTTTTAGTGGTGTTTAACAAATAAGTTTTTCTCATTAATAATCTTCGCCGCTGAGGTCGATGACCTCACACATACAGCTGGGTGATTCAAGATGTCCTCGCTATTATCACGCTTACGAAGTTCAAAAACTGAATTGCAAGGTATTTGACATAAGGTTTGCTAAATGACAAGCGGATTCGAATGTCACTTTGTTCATATCAAGCTTCAGTCAAATCCCATTTTATTTTCGAACTTCGTAAGTGAGGATAAGGATGGCATCTTGAATCGGGGCCTAGATTCTATTTTCAAATTAATTTTAAAATGTTCGTATTATTAGGTTTGAAATTATATGTGAGGTAAATAAGCCGATTGTCTGATGCCATTTGGACTTAGCCGTGATGATTCGTTACATTACAAATATTATTAATCCTTAAAAGTCAGGGTTTTACATTGTTTTCACTTGATTAGTATCAAGCTAATTCTTCGTTAGTACCTTAATTTTGATGAGTCGCCCAAGAATTTCTTGGACGGAACTCTCGACTGTGGTAGCTAACAGAGTTAGCAAGGATAAAAAAAATAGGAACTTTCGAGCGTAGGACCGGGATAACGTACCACGCAATTTGTAGGACAATTATGTCTGTTGAATAACATTAATATTAACTAAGTAATAAAAATAAAATCAGCTGGTTACTAATAATTTAAGATGACCTCGTTATTGATATAAGTTGGCAAGAGGGAACTCTTTGATCAAACCATAGATTTTGTAAAACAAATATTTTTTCGGATAATTTAGATCATTATCTTGAGATTTATCAAAAAAGAAATATAAATATTTTGGAATCACCAAATCCACAAACTTTATTCTTGCTATCTCTGTTAGCTACCACAAACATAGAGTTCCGTCCTAGAAATTCTTGGGCGACTCATCAAGATGAAGGTACTCACGAAAAATTAGCTCGATACTAATCAAGTGAAAACAATGTATGGGGGAACCCTGACTATAATGTATAAATTTAAATAATAAATTATTTAAAACCAGCTGAAAATCTCAGACTGTTTCTATGCTCAAAGAAGTGGGTTCTTTGAGCATAGAAATAGTCTGTGATTTTAACCATTTAAACCTTCCCGGAACTTCCACGAATATTTTAAGACAAAAAATATAATCAGTTCAGCCGTTTTAGAGTTTTTGCGAGACTAACGAACAGCAATTCATTTATATATATAAAAAAAGAATATATTTTTTAACGTCTCCGTGGTCTAGGGGTTCAGAGCTTGGCTCTCGACCCGGAGGTCGTAGGTTCGATTCCCACGTTGGAAGAATAAAAAAATTTGTTTTCAAGTTTGGTTTAGAGCCTGCCTTTGCCTGATAAGAAAGTTGATACATGCGTCGGATGGGCATGTAAAAAGTCGGTCCCGTCAGTTGTGTTCGGTTATCCGTCCCACTGGGCTACGAGAGTGAAGGAAGAGAGAGTGCTTCTGTGTATTGCACACACACTTGGGTGCTATAAAATAACTGCAGCGTGGCTGGTCTGGTTTCAATGAAACCGGCTAACGACACCGAAATCCGTGATCCCACACAGTAATATTATTAAATATTTTTATTATTCGATCTTAGAAAACGTTAAAAAGATTTTTAGAAACAAAACGTATAATGCTTGGGAAGATATGGTGGAAGGGACGGTGGAGTCAGACAGTTAAAGTTGCAGGCCACGCGCTCATATCCCACTGAAACCGTAATGGCGGCAGACTATTAGCTAGCGCCACAGACATTCAACGTAAAGGACCAGCCCTAATATATATATAAATGAATTGCTGTTCGTTAGTCTCGCTAAAACTGAACCGATTCGGCTATTTTTGGTCTTGAAATATCCCGTGCCCACTTCGTTGAGCAAACAAACCGTGAAAACCTTCCCCGGACTTCCACGAATATTTCAAGACTAAAAATAGCCGGTCAGCCGTTCCCGAGTTTTATATAAGACTAGCTGTCCCGTGCCCACTTCGTTGAGCATGGAAACCGTGTAAATCTTCCCGGGACTTCCACGAATATTTCAAGACCAAAAATAGCCGAATCAGTTCAGCTGATCTCGAGTTTTAGCGAGACTAACGAACAGCAATTGTTTTTTATATAGCCTACGTTACTCAGTGATAATGTAGCTGTCTAATGAAAAAGGGTATGTAATGAAAAAGTACTTTTTGAGTTAAGTCGTTACATACAAAAATACAAATCTTTCCTCTTTATAATATTAGTGTAGATTATATATAGTCGGTGCCAGCCAAACAAATAAATTTAATTAAGAAAACACTAAAATTTTTCAAATTTTCCAAAAAGAATTTTTAAAATTGGACCAGTGGTTCTTGAGATTAGCGCGTTTAAATTAACAAACAAACCCTTCCGCATTATAATTTATTAGTATAGATTGTATTTTGCCGTGTGTGTGGCTTCTCAAACAACACAACAGACTACGTTACCTAGGCTGCAGGCTGGCACCGACTTCAAAAATAAGTGATAACTGTAAATATTTAAATAGTTAAAGATGACTTTGTTATAGTATTAGGTATTTAGTTGTAAATATTTAAATAGTTGTAGATATATAATATGCATTAAGTAGATAAATTAGGTTATTTATCGCTTTTTAGTTATGTAGGTACTGTTTTTGTTTGGTTAAAGTTTTTGTCGTTTGTGTTTTTTTTTGAAGTCGGTTTAATTTTTTTTTTAAAAGTCAGTTTATTTCTCGATTTTTAGTTGTGCTAATGCGTTGTGAACTTAAATAGATGCTAGTTCATTTACTCAAGGGTTTCAGTTTATTTAATATTATATACCTACCTATAGTCACTAATTACAACGTCCGTTTGACGAATTGTTCATATTTTTAGGAAGCTATAATTATTATTAATAGGTACTTGAAAGAGCAGATATTACATATTAGGTATTCATATTTTTTATTATCATAGGTAGACCCAACGACATTGACAAAGTTATAATATGCAATGGCACACAGAGCCAAACCTGCTGCAGTTTCAATTTCGTCAATGTCGTCCATACTGCATAGGAAACAGATCTCAAATGAGAGTGTGAATAAAATGCTTGTTCTCGCGAGAAGGCCCGGCGAGACTTCTCTGTGAGATTTCTCGCCGTGAGTCTGGATGGTTATTACAAATATCACGTTAGCCCTACATATTAAGTCCTTACATATGAAATTGGCGTTTTGTATTGGAGGAACATAAAGGCGATTTTTTCATATTAAAATATATTTTATTAATCAAAACTATTGCAATCTATACACTTTTGCCATCTTATAGGTAGTTAATTGATCCCTTTACTAAAAAAACCATTCGGACGGGAACCAATGAAATCTTTGAAAGCGGTTTGGACTGCCTCATCGGAATTGAATTTTTTTCCTTGCAAGAAGATATCCAAATTTCTAATAAAATGGTAATATGTTGGATCAAGGTCCGGAGAGTACGGTGGATGTCTTAGACATTGCAATTGAAGCTCCTCTAATTTGGTAGCCGTCTGTTGGGCCGTGTGTGGTCTAGCGTTGTCTTGAAGCAGCAGTGGCGTAGAGCGATTGACAAGTCTCGGTTGTTTAACGACAAGCTTTTCCATCATGGTTTGCAGTTGCTGACAATAGACATCAGCCATATTCGTCTGACCAGATTTAAGAAAGCTATAGTGTACGACACCGGCACTAGTCCATCAAACGCTTACAAGTAACTTTTTTTGAGTCTATTCTCGCTTGGGGCAAGACTTTGCTGGTTCACCAGGGTTCAGCCATTATGATGAGCGTTTACGATTATCGTACAGTATCCACTTTTCATCACATTTAATGATCCAATTTAAAATTCCTTCATTATTGTGCCGGTTGAGCAATGTAACGCAGCAGTCGACGCGCGTTTGTCGGTTTGCTTCGCTTAATTCATGAGGTACCCACCTTTCAAGCTTTTTTTCACCTTCCCAATTTGCTTGAAGTGGATTAAAACGGTTTTGTCACTAACACCGCAGCCTGTAGCTAACTCTGATGTGGTTTGCGATGGATCTGCTTCCACAATAGCCTTCAATTCATCATTATCGACCTTGGTCTCCGTCCGTCCACGGAGCTTGTTCTGCAGGTCGAAATTTCGAGAACAAAAGCGTTGAAACCAAAAAACGCACCGTGTTTTCTTTTGCGACACCACCCCTATACACATAATTATTATATGTATAGGGGTGGTGTCTTCTAGCCGTATATATATAATATTCTTCGAGCCGTTTCTGCAGCACTGGTGCCACGGTGCTCGTACTCGTAAATAATGCGATATTTTAAGTTATCCATTTTGTGAAATGAGTGACTTAGAAAAAAGAGTAGGTAAAAGAGAATAAAACAAATGAATTACGGTGTTCAAAACACAAATGCATGAGTAAATAGCTGTTTAAATTTGAATTTGGAATTCCTAACTAAACAGGATATATTTAAGATCAAAGTGGCCAGAACGACAAAACGCCAATTTCATATGTAACCTAATACATTCGATCGACCAATTACAGTACTGCTCCCAACTCTTAACCGTTAAGGAGTACTGTAGCTTCATTATCAGCACAGCAGCATCAGATGTTGATTCAAGCATACCTCACAAGCAACATGTTAGCCCTACATACTACGAAATAGTTTACATCGACCAATTGCAGTACTGCCTCCCAACTCCTAACCGTTAAGGAGTACTGTAGCTTCATCATCAGCGCAGCAGCATCAGATGTTA
Source organism: Celastrina argiolus (assembly GCA_905187575.2). Taxonomy (NCBI): domain Eukaryota; kingdom Metazoa; phylum Arthropoda; class Insecta; order Lepidoptera; family Lycaenidae; genus Celastrina; species Celastrina argiolus. The sequence continues at coordinate 14,365,537 of LR994589.1, forward strand.
ATTCAAGCATACCTCACAAGCAACATGTTAGCCCTACATACTACTAAATAGTTTCCATCGACCAATTACAGTACTGCCTTCCAACTCCTAACCGTTAAGGAGTACTGTAGCTTCATCATCAGCACAGCAGCATCAGATGTTGACACCCTGAAGCATATACCTGAGTAAGACATAATTACGTAACAAAAACACCATACGAGCATACAATTTTTGGTGGTTGCCCTCGATTTCTCATGGATCCCATCATCAGATCCTGACCTGGTGAAAATGGGACCACCCCAGAAGTGAACTCTATCCAACAAAAAAAATTTTTTTGAAATCCGTCTATAATTGACGAAAATATCGGTGAACATACATAAAAAAAAAAAAAAAATATATATATATTATACATACAGACGAATTGAGAACCTCTCCTCCTCCTTTTTTTGAAGTCGGTTAAAAAAGGGTATGTAATGAAAAAGTACTTTTTGAGTTAAGTCGTTACATACAAAAATACAAATCTTTCCTCTTTATAATATTAGTGTAGATTATAGATTGGCATAGCCCGCCTTTCTATGGCACTGTCTGCTTTCTATGTCTATGGTTCACCCGACCGACTATCTGAGCCGGCTTAATCCGCAGAAGATTTGAACTAAAACTCATTTTCACCGAATATTTAACCCTAAGTGCAGCAATTTACTGTAATCCGATGCTTACAGTTTACTTAATTGTTAGATTATTAGTTTAACCTTAGTTGTGTACAGTACAACCACGATGCTAATGGTCCTCGGCAATCATCGTGTTTGTATACAAAATTTTGTGTATAAAAGAAATTAAAATTCTTAGGCAACAGTTACTTTCAAGCAGTGAAGGAACTGATAATGATGAATATAGCTAAGAACGACAGCAAAAATTTATCAAAATTGGTTCATCTGTTTGGGAGCTACGACGCCAGACAAACACAGACACTCCAAACTTATAACCCCCTTTGTTTGCCGGGGTTTAAAACGACTGTTCCTTAAATATTAAAAATATTTTGTTGTAAGGATCTTCTTAATATCACTAAAAGCATGTATGTACGTCCGATATATATTTAACCTTAACGTAAACAAACCAAAAACACCGAAATTTTCACATATTTACTAATTGTGCACACTTATCAACACTCTCACTTCATTATCCAATATAAAAAAAATATATTTTATAACAGTTAAACAATAATAAATATGTTTAAACATCAAATGAAAATCTTTCACAAAAAAAATACGCCATTTTGACACTGCCGATTTTAGAGTGTAAGCCTATATAATATCATATTAATGCTAAAAAAAATGCTCTATATTTATTTTAAAAAAGTAGTTACTAATTTGGTATAATCCCAAATTTTTTTTTGCTTTTTACTTCAATACTAAAATAAGTCTTAATGTTTGATTTTCTTAAAATAATATCAACATTAAACTGCAATAATTACAATTGCAACATTTTAGTATGAAAAACGTTTTGTAATAAAGTGAATTAACTGCGAACTTTATTTTAAAAATTATTTTTTCATAATTTCTAATTATAATAAATAAATAATACTAGCGTAATCTGATAGCTAATTAAACAAAATATCTATCAAAGTCTTTAGAATTGACATAGCGGTTCAGATATTTTAAATACAATTTTTTTAAGTGTACTCTGCGAACACGTAAAACTTTAAATGCGTTTTCCCACAAAATGTAAATTTTGAGTTATTTCGTTGTTTTATTAAAGGTGGGATATAGTCTATGGATTCATAGCTAACAATAATCAATATATTATTAATATTGGCAAATTGGCATCACTGACTAGTCTATGGTTGTGTCATAGACGGATTTGTCTACGTTTGGGTTAAATTTATCTCGGACGTACTATTGTCGGTATGTATTTAGGTAGGTTAGGACCCGGAGGTCGTGGGTTCGATTCCCGCGTTGGAACAACAAAAAATGTTGTTTTCAAGTTTAGTTAGGGCAATGCAGGCCGATCACCTGATTGTCTGATAAGAAAAATTATCCATGCGTCGGATGGGCATGTAAAAAGTCGGACCTGCGCCTGTTCTCTCGCCAATCGTGTCGTGGTTTACGTCCCACTGGGTTATGAGAGCAAAAGGAAGAGAGAGTGTATTTGTGTACTGCGCACACACTTAGGCACTATAAAATAACTCCAGCGTAACTGGCCTGAAGAACACAAATGTGTTATAATTTTGCCGTATCTGTGTGTGTGTATGCATGTGTATGTTTGTAGATCTCAAACAGATAGACCAATTTTGATCTAGTTTTTTTTTGTTTGAAAGCTAACCTGGGGGCTGATTCAAGATGCCATCGCTAATTATCGCCTACAAAGTTCGACAAAATGTTTGATTTGACATAAGGTACGCTAAATGACATACCAAATCGCGATCATTTAGCGTAGCTTATCCCATACATTTTGTTATCGAACTTTTTAAGCGATAATTACCGATGGCATCTTGAATCAGACCCCCGATCGCCGGAATTATTAGCGATTCATCATCATCAGTTTAGCTCACTGCTTGGCTATTCGGGGGTTACTTTTTTTGTTATAGATATTACTCCATGCCTTCCCCTGTCCAGTAGCCGCCGCGACAAGCGTATTGTCGGCTCCTGCATAACGTCGCACGTAAGCACCTCTAAGTAGCTCCAGGAAATATTGATAGAGGAAAAACACTCACGAAATCCCATTTGAATTTTGGTAACGCAACACAAAACACCCCAAATGTGAACATGTTTTTGATTTTAATATTACGTATGTCAATGATTTCAGTCGGCTATAAATTTATGTTTCGTAGCTTGATCACGCTTACCAAATTATTTATAATCTATTAGATGCGATTTGTTTCTTTTGAAATACCCTAAAGAGAATTTATTAAATTAGGGCTTAATAATTTTTACCAATAGATGGCGTTGAGTGATTTCTGAATCGCGATAACATTTTAAAATACGGAACTCCTTGTGTCCTGACATGCTCTGGGTTGCGTTGTCTGCGTTTTTCCTTTTCTGTTCGACTTCTTGACTGGAATGACTAGATGTGTAGACTTCCAATCTGTTATTTCCACACATGCCTTACCCTCAAGCAAAAAATGTATTTGACAAACGCTCGCAATAACGCTCTGCGCCAGCGGAATCGCACGAAACAAAGGCACCAATTATCGAGTGTACAGAAAAGCTTCTGTCCCGACGACTTGAAATTCCAATTTGTCATAAAACGTATTACTCCGAGCAACAAAAGGTTTGGTTTGTCTTGCGCATTCTCCTTTCATCCACTTGCTTTCATTGTTGCTTCATCCACAGGCCAGAATGTACCGTACAATTTCGTTGGTCTTTCTCTCCGCTAATTGGACTTTGATTTTGTGTTTCTCAGTTGGACAATGCGGCTTCCAGTTAGTTTTCGTAATAGAGAAATTGCATAGTTATATAGTTATCTTTAGACACTTTGATGTGTTTCGTCCTTTATTATTAATATAGAGTCGCTTTGTGGTCAAAATTCATCCATAATAATCTACATATTATAAAAAGATATACTTTTGTTTAATAATAATAATAATAATATAATATCTATAGACGCTTTACACCACGTCAATCTGCCCCTGTGCTAAGTATGTGTTACAGGTACCAGACAACGGAAATATATATTTAATACTTCTATACTATACACATATTTAAGATTTTAATTATATTAATACACAAATTTAATACACATCCATGACCCAGGAACATTGAAAACTTTTTGTTCCTTCGGCGGGATTCTAGCCCGCTACCTCTCGGTCGAGCACCAACGCGCTGAACCACTACGCTACGGAGGTCGTGTTTGTACTGCTGCAAATGTATAACACGGGAGATATGCTCGTTAAAACGAGCTGTGTTAAAACGTTTCGTCGTTTTAGTAACAAACTCTTCTTTCAGTTTTACATTTAGACCCATACCCATTTAGGGTATTCATTGAAACCACACTAATAACATATTTACTGTTACACGCCACCGTGCTCTCGACCCGCAGGTTGTGGGTTCGATTGCCGCGTTGGAACAACAAAAAATGTGGTTTCCAAGTTTGGTTAGGATAATGCAGGCCGATTTGATTAGGACAATGCAGGAGAAAGATTGTCTGATAAGAAAGATGATCCATGCGTCGGATGGGCATGTAAAAAGTCGGTCCTGCGTCTCCCACCAGCCGCGTAGGTTTACCGTCCCACTGTGTTATGAAAGTGAATGGAAAAGAGAGTATGCTTGTGTATTGATTGAGCTTAAAAACAACTCCTGCGCAGCTGGCCTGGTTTCAATTAAATCGGCTACCGACACCGAACACCGTCGGTGTTTATTTTTAGAGAGAACACCTCACCGATTATTATATTTACTGTCCAACGCGTGACCTCGAGAGCTAAGCTCAATAGCACTAGACCTCCACGGACAAAAATAAAATTACCATTCGCACAAAGAACTTTGTCAATACAAACCACAATCAACTTTTTAATTTCATTGTTTCTAGCTGGCAACAAATTTTTAACCGATACACGGCCTCTGTTCTGCTTTTGAAACCCTTCCTATTGTTCCGCGCGAGTGGTTTCATGTGTTTGCTTAATCTAATTGCTACTGAGTCGCGGGCATTCATTGAAACGAAATCATTTTGCGAAATCGATCCACGTTTAGGCTCTGCGAATGCTTTTGTATGTGGAATTGGGTACTAGACTGTACTTACACTATAGCAAAGCCAGTTAGATAATGATTTTGGCATATGTATGTTTTACCGCAGCACCATAGTACCTTTGGATGGTTGCCTGGGAGACATCGCTTTTAAGCGATAAGGCCGCCAAAATTGTACTTGTTCATATTGTTATGTACCGTGATTGTATATTTTGTGGTGTACAATAAAGATTATTATTATAAGGGCCGATTTTTCAATCGTCAGATAACTTTTATCCGTTTGTATTCTGAATAAACATGTGACTTTGACATTTGTTCCATACAAAATCTGCCAAAGTCACTCAGTTATTCCTTAGTTAAAAGTTATCTGACGATTGAAATATCGGCCCTTAGAGGGGCATCTCGCCTTTGTTGATAATAAATATATTTAGACCTAAACCTATTTATTATTATTACGAGAAGGTAGTATACTAAAATGATAGTTTGAAATAAACAGGATTGTTTGAAACAGTCTTGTGAATACGCCTCGTACAAGAGTTAGATTATGATGTCATGTTGCTCGTATGTTGCTACGAAATATGATAAGAGATGAGATGGAAAAACATTACTAATATTTTAATCTTGTTAGTCAATTCAAACTCTTATGCATTTCATATTTTATGAAATAAATATAATTTAATGATAACTAGATGTGCCCGCGATGCGTGGTTTTTGAGTGACTTAAAACAGTTTATGCAGCGCACCCAACGAAAGTCCTCAAATGTCAATAATTTTCCCCGTTTTTGCAATATTTATCACTTACCTTTCGCTCCTACTGGTCGCCGTGCCATGTTATATAACCCTAAGCCTTCATCTATATATGGACTATCCAACAAAAAAATATTATTTCAAATCGGATTGGTAGTTCCTGAGATTAGCGTGTTTAAACAAACAAACTCTTCCGCTTTATAATATTAGTAGATATAGAATAAAGATAATACACAAGATTTGTTCTCCATCTTACAAGAAATACATTTCACACCCTTGGGGGTTAAAATTTTTAAACCTCTTCCCTTGCGATGCCTTTATAATAATAAGAGTAATGCATTATATTATGTGTGCGTTGATACATCAGTCAATCACTCCTGCCTTTTACATAGTATCGAAAAATAAAACCTATTTTCAATGTTCCATATTTGTTGAAATACATGCAGGTTTCCAACGGGTAATCAAGCTAAGTAAGATGGTACATGAATGCTATGAATAAGCATTGAATGTGTGTATTTAATGAACGTGTTACATTCTATAGTTTGTATCAAACGCTCCAACTAACTATTGATCGTTTATGTTTCGAAATCGGCGATATTTCAATGTAAATTTGTTGATATTCGATAACATTTTGTGAATAAACGAATTGATTTTTGGCCGTTCATTTTAACGATTACTGGATTTGAATTGTTACCTGTGCTTTTGGTGCCACAGTGGAAAGAATAATTTATTTACGTTGTCCGAATTTGTTGCAGTGTGATTGTTAAATTTTATATTTTACCTATATTATATATAGCATTAAATAATAAAACAATACCAATTCAAAAAAGTGTGTACGGCATACATTATATGCGTAACTACTTACTAGCAATAAACGCTTTTGACACAGTGGTGGAGCGCGTTGGTACTCAAACGAGAGGTAGCTGGTTCGAATCCCACCGAGGGAACAAAAGGTTTTCAATGTTCCTGGGTCATGGATATGTATGTTTTTTTTTGTTTAATAGATAATATAATAAAAATCTTAAATATGTTTATATTATAAAAGTATTAAATATATTTTCCGTTGTCTGGTACCTGTAACACAAGTTCTTTGGATACTTAGCACGGAGCCAGATTGACGTGGTGTGAAGCGTCCATATATAGGTATTATTATTAATATTATTTTGTCAGAAAATTCACCCCCATATTTCCATGAAGAGCCAAGAGTTTTAACCACGTTTCGTCAAATAAAAAGGACTTAGAAACAAGTGAATTTCATTACACGAAAACGGTTTCACAGAATTGTTTCTTTTACGAGTAGATCGAGATATTGATGACATTAAATCGATCGCTCCGAGTGTCCCGGACAAGATCTCGATAACAATTCTCGAAAGTCTAGACGTCGAGTAGTAAAAGTTTCGAAGTAAAATAAATTTCCAGCAAGATAAGATTTGGACCTCTGGGGCCGATCTTTATGTAATTATGAAGAAGTTTTATCAGCATTTATCATATTTAATTTTCTTAACGTAGCTCACGCAGTTCTTACCTATTACATTGCCCGCGGCTTCGCCCGTGAAATAGTTTTCAACCCCTTTCTAAAATTTTACCACCAAGGTTGAATAAAAAAAAACCGTTCTTATTTAGCAGCCGCAGTTAATGCTACTCTTGCATGGAGAGTTTTTTATACGACACCTGGGTTTTTACTTTTTATGTAAACATTTTTTGTAAGCTTTATCTTTGATAATACTAATTTTTGTTTTATTATTTCTTCGGAAAAGTTACAAATAATTTTCATCTAGACTATTATTTTTGGTAAAATGTGCAATTTTGAATTTCATAACTCATATAAGTATATTCCATAGCTCACCCGTGCCCACTTAACGAAGTGGGCACTAACGGTTCATCACAAACTGATTCTATGCTCAACGGAGCATAGAATCAGTTTGTGATGAACCGTTTAAACCTTCCCGGGACTTCCACGAATATTTCAAGACCAAAAATAGCCGAATCAGTTCAGCCATTCTCAAGTTTTAGTGAGAGTAACGACCAGCAATTCATTTTTATATATAAGAAAGATATCATACAGGGAAAGTTATTGGCACTGATTTTTAGAGTAGGTACGTCGCGTCAGGTCTCGGTATGAACTGACGCTGTACGTAATACTTTAATTAAAAACTTAATCAAAACACATGTACACAGCGGCATTAAAGTCCTAGGGATTAACTATAAAACATTGTTTTATATGATGCAGTAAAAGCTAACGCCTAAAGTTTCGCGCGATAGTGCCGTTGACTTTGCTCGTATTACAGTGATTAATAAAATTTGACATTGCGGCTCAGTGGTTAAATCGTTGGTGATCACATGTTTGAATCCCGGTGAAGGAGCCAAAAGATTTCATTCATCATATTTTCAGCTATAATAATAATAATTATTATTATTTCAGGCTACATAGACCCATATTATAAATACCTTATCTAGAATAACATACATCTACACTAATACTATAAAGAGGAAAGATTTGTATTTTTGTATGTAACGACTTAACTCAAAAAGAACTGGACCGATTTTAATAATTCTTTTTTCATTAGAAAGCTACATTATGACTGAGTAACAAAGGATATATAAAAATCAATTGCTGTTCGTTAGTCTCGCTAAAACTCGAGATTAGCTGAACTAATTCGGCTATTTTTTGGTCTTGAAATATTCGTGGAAGTCCCGGGAAGGTTTACACGGTTGCTATGCTTAACGTAGTGGGCACGGGTCAGCTAGTATATTATATATTATAGCTATGACGTCCAGTACTGAACATAAGTCTCCCCTAAAGTATTACATGAAGGGTAGTTGTGGTAGGGTAGCTTGGCAGTCGGGTTGCCCAACACAGTTTTCATATTAATATCTGAAAATGTCCGCAGAAGCGCTGCTGCTCTTTTCCAGATATATAAGGTGTAAAATTAATGAGTGATAATACTTTTGGGTGTGTATACATGTGCCTCCTATGTAGAGTATACTGTGAAAGTACCAGCGCTGAAAGACTTACTTTTCATGTTTGTATGAGATATGCCCCATTTACCTCTTTCGTCGCGGGTACTTTCTCAGTAAACTTTAAATACGGGACTCATATACACCCGAAAAAAAGTATAGTATTATCACTCGTTTATATTATACCCCGTATATTCCATATGTCGCCGTTTACGACACCTAAGGGAAAGAAGGTTGACCCGGAGGTGTTATTTTTTCTCAGCCACCCCGTGAGCTGACGTGATGTGAAAGCATCCATAAGTATTATAAATATAAAAGTTATCATTATCTCAAATCGCCTCTAAAACTAAGATAGATAAACAAATCAACGAAAAAGAAATGGAAAATATCAGTTTTTTCGAAAAATATTTTTTTTTGTAAGTAATTCTTTGTTTTATTGTTTCATCACCCCCCTATCTATACTGTTCGGGACGCGAGTTGATATTTACTTTATCCACTGTTTTAATAAAATAGTTAATGGAATCAGGCGTTACTTTGCGGAAATCCATATCATAAAATTTCAATATTAGGTCCTTACATATGATATTGGCGTTTTGTCGTACTGGCCATTGATCTTAAATATATCCTCTTTGGATAGGAATTCCAAATTAAAATTTAAACAGCTATTTACTCATGAATTTGTGTTTTGAGAACCGTAATTCATTTGTTTTTTTCTCTTTTGCTTTTTTTTCTGCGTCACTCATTTCACAAAATGGAAAACTTAAAATATTATATCTAGCAATATCCCGCGAAAAAATTATAACCACAACCTGCTAGCAGTTGATCGAACGCATGTCTATGCGTACACTCACTCATCTGCTAGCAGGTTGTGGTTATAATTTTTTCGCGAGATATAATATATTTAAATGTTATGTTTTATTTAAATTTTCTTCATGTTCCTAATAGTAATTTCAACTAACTATAGTATTATAGTATTACAGTAGGGGTACAGTATACTGTATCCCTACTGTTTCCTCATTACGGAAAGTATAACCGTACGTTCTTGTCGCCTCACAGACGCCTGGTTTAATCAAAATGCAAATTAAAATCCCAGCTGACGTCACAAAACATCGTTCTCGACTGATGTGTGTTTTATATCGAGGCGGCTGCATGCGAATCAATATTAGGCGAAGTGTTGGGGACACGATGGGATATTTCTTCATAACAAGTTTGAGTTAGACCATGCCCTTTTTTATTAAAAAAAAGGACATGATTATGTGAGGATAGTGCCACGAGTATGGAATTATATAAATGTATATAACTAACTATAGCGTCCTAATAATATATTTTGTCTTTTATAGATAATATTTTATTTGCTTAAAATAAGATATAATAATTAAGATGTTACAATAAAGGTAAACTCCGTTCTAACTTATTTTGCCCAATTAAGGCGTGCAAATATTCAAATTTTGTGGTTTGTTACATAATTAGAAATAAATCATCGTCTTGTCAAGTGTAATTAATGTACATACAAATGAATAAATGTCATATCATTATTATTTTTGTTGTACAAAAATTTCGGTGTTTAGTTGAATTGAATCTTAAATTAGAACACAATTTTATTTTTTTTTTTTGCTCAATACAAGCACCCACATGGTAATAATATTCAAAAATCGGTCTGTTACACCAATAGACACTTGGATTTTTTAGTTTTTTACTTGGTTTCGTTCACCGCTTAATTTCGCCCTAAAACATGGAAGTGAGTTCATTAGAAAGATAGTACTTTTTAAGTATGATATTCATAACTAATTTTCGACCAAAATTCTTATATTTTAACCGTCTATATTCAGTATGTACCGAGTGTAAAACTCTTATAAATAACCACAAAAATTCCATCGTAAATATTAAAAGTAAACCAGACACCGACGTCTCTGCAATAGACAAAGGAAAAAATATTTGAAACCGCACGAATGTGTTTTAAAATGGTTTCTTTTTGCAAGCGACGAGTATCGATTCTGTTGGCGGTAAATAGAGAACAGACCGTCTCATGGGGACTGAACCTATTCTAGGATGTCTGTTACGATATGGCTGCAAAAACTTGTTTCGAAACGGATTTTGAAATAGAGTTTTGTTATTTAAATTATCACACCAGTGTGATAGTTTTACCAACCGAAAGCGTAGCGAATATAGACAATCCCCAGATTAAATTATTGTGGGAGTATAATGTCCCACAAGATATAAGTATAGATATGATTCACTACCCTATGAGTGTTCCCGTATCACATTCTACAAAATTTACGAAAACTCTTATGTTCTCTAAAAATAGAAGAACATGGATTACGCTCATAAAAAGCTCCACAAAAATATACGGAATTATTCTTGGTGATATTTTAATTTTATACCCAATTTACGAAAGCCACAAGACTAGCTATTGTAGAAAACGAGCTTGCAATGGCAACATTTTCATACCTTTATATTACCTAGTTATTCATATCCTTGCGGGACTCGGAATATTACGCTGGAAACGATGCATTCTAATTTGATCTATATTACACATGCGATAGAGCGCTTTATATTTTGTGACGATTAGGGTTACCACAACTTTGTATTTATGAGGACATAATGAGTTGGTATTTAACGGTATCCAGGTACACTCGTGTTATATTCCAGTCAGTTATTTTATCACAAAATATACCTTTCTATAAAATTTTAATGTCTGACTAAAGAGTCGAGCAGGCTGTAATATTAAATAAGTAATTAATATTCAACTTCATATTATACATATAATTTAACCAACTAAACAACAACTAGGTTTTGTGGCCTAGTGAGGAAACTGTTGATTTGAAATAGTGTAGGTTCGATTCCCAGGTTGTGGCGTGGATCCAGGTTCATACGGACGACTTCAACGAAAAAAAAACATCGTTATGAAACCCGCACAGGGGGCTGATTCAAAATGCCATCGCTAATTATAATATAGAGAACCGCAGGCTTACGCCCAACATAATCGAGAATCGGGTCAGTTCCATCTCAAAGTTTTTTGGTATTTTATTTGGTGGAATACATAAAAAAAAACGTTTAAGGGCCAATGTATACGCCTATACAATAGGATCCCATAAAACGTTCAAAATTTTTCAAACAATAAGTTTAAGAAAGTAGCCAAAGAATGTTTGTGTGCAAAAGCTTACTATACAGTAAATGATTTTATGAATGACAGCACACCTTGGGAATAAAGTAGCCCTCTGCAAGGCTATATTTATATACTATAAAATTACTGTACTTTTGTTATTTAGTTTTAGTTCTGACATTTGTAAATCTTAAAAAGAGCAATTTTCCATCTTTTTGGTAAAATATGGCCCCATGCGAGTTTCTTACGCCGGGCTAGTTCCCAAACCGGTGGTAGGCATCAAATAGTCACGACGTTCAGAAAACATTTTGTAAAAATTTATTCTGAATAAAATGTTTTGATTTTGACTTGATTTTGATTTTGACTAATTAGGATAAAGAAAATCGTTAGATCGTAACTTTTTGCACACCCGACCATATCAATCGACTGATAATCAAAATAAACGTCAATTTATTTGGTAGTACACGATACAATCGAATGTGAATCAAAATCGAATCAGTTTGGACTCCTAACTTTGGAGAGTAAGGCCCCTGGCCTTCTAAAGAAGAATCTCTTCTTAGATCAAAGTGATACTAGTGAAATAGGAAGGACAGATATGTAGAGAGACATTATGTCTATGGGGACTTTAAACTTTGATGGACTGGCAACCCTACGAGAAAGTTTCGACTTAGCCATCATATGCTTTATACGACTTTGCCAACACTCGGGGAAAGTACGAGGATTTGCAAGCTATTCTTTACGTACTTAAAATACCACGCTCTGTTATTTTTTTATTACGTTAAGGAAAATGTTATTTAAGTATTTTCTAAAATAAACTTCAAAATACCAGGGCTGCAGCATGTGAGATTTAAATAATATTGCAGTAAGTATAATATTTATAGTCTGTGTTTTAAAAGGTATTTTGGTTTTCTGATATCATAGCATAGGTGCTCTCTCTTTCACAATAGATTGTGAAACAAATTACTAGCGAAAATTGTTAAGAACAATTCACAATTTATAAGGTTGTTCATCAATTACGTCATATCCCACAAAAAAGAAGTATTTAATGACAAATTTTAATATATATATTTTATTACGTCATATCCCACAAAAAAATAAGTATTTAATGTCAAATTTTAATAAACTTTAGTAATTACGTTTATATTATGCCCAATATATACGTTACTAGCTGACCCGTACTAGCTGAGTTTCCATCACCAAATACCAAATTTAAGTGAATACTAGCTGAGCATACAAACCGTTTGAACCTTCCCTGGACTTCCACGAATATTTCAAGACTGAAAATCGCCGAATCGGTTCAGCCGTTCTCGAGTTTTAGCGAGACTAACGAACAGCAATTCATTTTTATATATAAAAAGACTAACTGACCCGTGCCCACTTCGTTGAGCGTACAAACCCTTTAAACCTTCCCTGGACTTCCACGAATATTTCAAGACCAAAAATAGCCGAATTGGTTCACACGTTCTCGAGTTTTAGCGAGACTAACGAACAGCAATTCATTTTTATACATTAGATGCGTTATTATTTGACCAACCTTATATGTTAGGGTAATTTTCAGTTGCCATTTATAAAGACCATGGTATCATGGGCTAATTGTCACAGTTTAATGCGCATGAAAATTCATTGGAGGACCTTCAAACAATGGCACGGCTTTTCGGGCACCATAAAATGATGGTCCCCTAAACAGGGTTTTTGTGAGGGAACAATGGTTTATTGTATGGGGGACACACGAGGTGATAGTGCCACGTAATCGGAGGTACTCTCGCGGAATACCCATCAAATGCATTATCTGTGGGCACAGAATATTTTTTGACGTCGATGTGGTTTTGAAGTGATAACTTGTTGTGGGAACACATGCCTTTTCTTAGCCACGAATTGTCTGTGAATATTTTATGTCGATGTGGTTTGAGATTTAATTTTTTCGTTCGATTTGAGTTCTTATGGGAGAGTGAACAGCTTTGTTATGTAACGCGTTACGGCGCTATCATTTTATGCCCAAAATATACGAAAGACTTGTTTTGCTTTAGGGAATAATTTTAATAATCAGTACTTGCTGAAATTATAATTTCGTTTGTGCGTAAAATATTATAAATGTGTACTGAATAGTACGCCTCGCATAACCGCCGTATAAATGCGCCATGTTTTTAGAAAAGTAGACATACTTACTGTAAACGAAATAATAAATTTCCTCTGTGTAGAAAGAAACCGTTTCTAAGATAGTCATATTACGCGAACAGGTATTAACAATCTTATCTAAACTGAAAGCAACTCATAAACTATTGATAGTATTTATTTGTTACTAAAATAATCAAGTTCACTAATAATGAAACGTTAATTAAAGTTAAGAGCCCTAATAACAGGCTATCCCTGCCACTACTCTGCGGTCTGAAAAGGGCAGCATATGACTAAATGGCTAGTTAATTTACTATTATTTTAATATTCAGCCGCTGAGGTTCTGAAATTATGGGATGAAATTTTAAATATTGAGCGATCATATTTCCTCATATTTTCAAAACCATATTGTTTCATCAATACAAACAAACTGTAATACCTATAAATAGGTATGGTAGAATAAATAATAATATTATGATATTTACATACTTTAAAAAAACAGTCACTGTAACTTTGGGATATGATTATACTACCTTTCTCACTCATAACTTGAGGGTGATGAATAATTGAAGACATAAATCGTTGAAGGTTCGTAAAAAATACCCTGATATGAATTTAAATTGTCACTTTAACATTTTAGGATAAAATTAATTCTAAATACATCATGTGTAGAAAGTAACGTATTAAGTACATTGATTCTAGAGACGGATCTTTAGATTAATGTACTTAATACTTTACGACGTATTCTAAAATGTTTAGGTGACAGTTTGAACTCAATTTTGAAATCCTAATTAATATGCTAGATCACCTTTATTCATTCATGTCTTTCACCAAGAAAGCGACTGCTTTAACACGGCTTACCTGTGCATGAAAATGCCTAAACCACCACATAACTCTTGATTACGATGCACCGAAAAGTTAGAAGTAATTTATATGGGATTAAATGTATATTGCACGAGGGTGGCCATAATTACCGGGATACAGGTATAATTCCGCGGGATTTGCGCCCCGGATCCCGCACTGTAATGTCCGTCTTACTGATATACTCCTTCGGGAAGATATACAGGACACTCACGTCGTAATGGCTACCATAATTGTACTAGTTACTAAAGTTAATTATACAATTTTAAAGTAAAGATTACGATATTTTAACGTACTCGAAATAATCATAATAAAAAGACAACCTGACTACGTGTTAGATAAATTTAACCTAAGACAAACCAAATCACCGAAATTTTGACATATTTACTTATTGTGCACACTTATCAACACTTTCACCGGAATGTTAAAGGATTACACTTCATTATTCAATACATTTTATAAAAATTGAAACATATTTAAGTAATTAGTTTAAACATCAATTTAACATTTTTCGAAAAAAAAATACGCCATTTTGACACTGCAATTGTAAAATATAAGCATATAGTCTATAGATTCATAGCAAACAATAATTAATAATGGTATTAATATTGGCCAATTGGCATCACTGACTAGTCTATGGTTGTGTCATTGACGGGATTTGTTTACGTTTGTGTTAAATTTATCTCGGACGTACGTTCATCATAATAATAATACAATAATAACACACAACTTTTTATTACGTTTTAATAAGTTTTTACAAAAACACGACCGGTTTCGATTAAATCATCATCACGCCTGATGTAAATAAAAAGTTGTGTTTGTGAACATGAATTTCCATCAAGAACCAACAGTACATTCAATCAGTTAGATAATAATAATAGCTTATCTTACCGAGCTATTATTACGAATGTATTAAATCCTCTTTCATTAAATTGGATCAGTAGTTTAGGCGCCACGCAACGGCCTTCGTTTAAATTACTAATCTGGGGCCTTGCTCTCCAAACTGATTTGATTTTGATTCAGATACGATCATGCCGTGGACTTCCTTGTAAATTGACATTTGTTTATTTTGATTCTCAGTCGATCGATACTGTAGGTAGTACAAAAAGTTACGATTTAACAATTTTCTTTATCCTGATTAGTTTCAAAGTGATTCACCAAATAAAATACGAAAAACCACTGATATCGAACGGATTCGGTACTCGATTGCGTCGGGAGTAGGCCCGCAGACTTTAATAGTTACCGATGTTCGACAATTTATTCCGGAGTACCTACTCGGCACGATCGTATTTGAATCAAAACCGAATCAGTTTGGAGAGTAAGGCCCCAGGTCCCGATTCTCTACATTATAACTAGAACTTCGTTTTGAATGTCAGTCGGTCCCTCGTTCATGGATGATTAGACCCGCGGACTTCGATTAGCAGTGCCAGACTGACAATCGAAACGTAGTTCGAGTTACGAGAATCGGGCCCCAGATTCTGGCTTAGAGGGGGGAAAGGCATATTAGGCCTCTACCAGGGCCCTGATTCAAGACGCCATCGCTATATATATCGCTTACGAAGTTCGAAAATTTATGCGATTTGATATAAGCTTCGCAAAATGACGAGCGAATTCGTATGAGCGAATTCATTATGTCAAAATCGTATAGACGAATTCTATACATTTTGTTTTCAAACTTCGTAAGCGACAAATAGCGATAGCAAATGCCTGGGTAGAATATTACATGAATGGAACGTTATAGTCAGGGTCCCCCATACATTGTTTTCAAATCAAATCAAATCAAAATCATTTATTTGCTTAAATAAGGTACAATATGGTGTTACAGGTTTGGTAAATCGCTCTCTTATTTTGCCTTTGAGTGGCGTGCAAATTTTTATTAAAATACAATTTATTAAAATTTCTTTCATGCATTAGGTGTTATTTTTTGTGATTATTGTTGTTTTGTTTACATGATTTTAAAAAATTACAATTACTGATTTGTCAATGTTATTATAATTATAAGTCACTAATAATAATAATCCTTACACATTTTATAGGTGAGTCAAAATTAAATTACAACTAATTACAATTAAATTTTCACTTGATTAGTATCAAGCAATTTTTTCTTGAGTAGCTTCATTTTGATGAGACGTCCAATAATTTCACGGATGAAACTCTCGATTGTGGTAGCTAACAGAGTTAGCAAGGATTAAAAAAAATCTCAACTTTCGAGCGTAGGACCGGGATAACGTACCACGCAATTTGTAGGACAATTATGTCTGTTGAATTACATTAATATTATTAACTAAGTAATAAAAATAAAATCAGCTGGTTACTAATAATTTATGATGACCTCGTTATTGATACAAGTTGGCAAGAGGGAACTCTTTGATCAAATCATAGATTTTGACAAATATTTTTTCGTATAATTTACATCATTATGTTAAGATCTAGGTATAAAAACAAGAAATATTTTGGAATCACCAAATCCACAATCTTTATTCTTGCTATATCTGTTAGCTACCACAAACAAGAGTTCCGTCCTAGAAATTCTTGGGCGACTCATCAAAATGAAAGTACTAACGAAAAATTAGCTTGATACTAATCAAGTGAAAACAATGTATGGGGGAACCCTGACTATTACATTCATTTAAAATTATTTGTACACTTCACTGCATACTTCAATGAAAACACTTAAAGTTATTCTTGTATGAAGTACCTAACAATCTTTAGTTCGGGTAAATTTTCCCGCTTGAAACGATGACGTCAAATTCTCCGAACCGCTTCCATTAGGGCTACTACACATACGGCGTCGTTTCACGATACGACATCGTGTCGTGTCGAGAGAGCATCGTTGTACGACGCGGCGTAGTATGTCATCGTTGTATCGTGTTTATGTGTAGTAGCCCTAATGGAAGCGGTTCGGAGAATTTGACGTCTCGTGTTTATGTTATGTGTGGGAGCCCTTAGGCTGCGTTTCCACTGACGCGGAGCGGGGCGGAGAGGAGCTTGCGGTGCCCGAATTGACCAATCACTATCCTCGTAATCTCCGCTCCGTTTCCGCGGAAACAGCACGAGCATAGTGATTGGTCAATTCGGGCACCGCAAGCTCCTCTTCGCCCTGCTCCGCGTCAGTGGAAACGCCGCCTAAGTCTACAGTTCTGTTCACCGTTTCGGATATTGCATAAAAAAGCGATACTTTTCCTTGAAGTGGAAATGCAAATAACGTTCCACTAGATGCATTTCACTTCACCCGCATTAAATATACCACAAGGAAATACTACATTATAATATTATGTGTACTACAATATTACACTCAACTATTATACAGGCTGTAAAAAGAACAGTCACTATAACTTTGAGATACGATTATAATATGTTTCTTCATTTTGGAAATGTATTTTTTATGTCAATAACTAATATTTTCTTTTACTTTTTACCATTTCTTTTTTTTATCGCCATTATAACGAAAAACTAAAAAAAAATTCTAGAATATTTTTCCCATACAATAATTTTAAAAAAGTGACTTCTTGCGCTTGTACTTTCACAATAAACTCAATACTTATATTAACCTACCTTTTTTCATTCTAAAAATGTATTATTGCTATAGATTGTTACAGTTACAGTGATACAGAACGTTTGAATGTTTGTATTTGAAGGTTGAACAGGCAATAAGGTAAAACTACAAAGATACCCGAACTTGGACAGTACAAAGGGATCCTTTCTGTTAGATATAAGCCGATTATGGTCCGCACTTGACCCATAATCTTCATAATTCCACTACATAAGAATATCCTGCAGATATTTCTTTATTAAATTCCTAATACTTGTCCGTGTAGGTATTCCTTTCCTGGTAGAATTTTTCTTTTAATTATCAGAATAGTTTTGTTTTTAAATTTTATTCCGTTTGTTGGATGCAGTTGGTTTGTAGATTAATAATGATCTTCATTAAGAAAAATACTTAATTAATAATTAATGAATAAGTGCCGAAATATGCCCGCGACTTCGTTCGCGTGGATTTTGAGTGACTAAAACCGTTTACGCAGCGCACGCAACGAAAGTCCTAAAATGTGAATAATTTTCCCCGTTTTTGCAACATTTCTCACTGACGCTTCGCTCCTATTAGTTGCAGCGTAATGTTATATAGCTTAAAGCCTTCGTCTATAAATGGACTATCTAATAAAAAAAGATTTTTTCAAATCGGACTCGTAGTTTCTAAGATAAGCGCGTTTAAACAAACAAACAAACTTTTCCGCTTTATAATAATAATATCTAAGTATAGATTTGACAGTATGAGCTCAAACTTGAGAGGTAAATAGCTATAGCATCTTGAATCAGGGCCCTGAGTTGAAAACAACTTTATAATTATTACAACGCAGGAATGAGAATATCTGAATTGAGAGCTCAAACCAATAAACCACAGACGATAAAGCAAGACGAACCCTAACAGATAATACAATAAGCCGAGTCAATCCTAAGTCGGTTAGCTCAATTTTAACATCAACCAGGGACTCGAATGTAAATACTGAAGATCCAGGAGATAATCAGTTCAGGCGAAGTGCAATTTAGCCTGGATTAAGCCCCGATTCCCGGCACCCCAAAGTGAATAATGCAGTATTTGTTGTGTTCGACGGGCTAATAGAATAATGTCGACGAGGTTGCTCAAGGAAATAGCTTGTTGTTCCAGTTCGGAAACGTTTGAATATTTGGGGGAGTTTTGGTGCCCTGCAGGTGATGCACCGTTGATACATTTCGCGGTATCCAATACTATCGTACAAATAAAACAATCTCTATCCCAACACTTGAGAACCAATTTGACAGGTAAAACAACGTTTCATTTCACTTTTAAAGTGAACAACTTTATTAATGTTACATAGTGCTTTAATTTCTTTTCTGTTTATACCGTATTATTCGTATTATAAATTACAGAAACACGAAAACATTCAATTAGGTAATTCAATAAATTTTTTTAATCCTTTATTTTTACGTTTTAAAAAGGAATAAATTAAAATATGTGACATATTATGTCATCATTTTTTAAAATGAAACGAAACGTTTTTTTCATCTGTCAAATAGTTAGGTTCTCCAGTGAGGTTGAGTTTGAGATTGTTTTATTTATACGGGTCTAAATGGTTTTTCAAAGGTTTTATTTACTGTTACCGACGTGTAATGGAATCTTGCACGGTTATAACCCACGTCACCTAGTCTGATTGAGTTGAAATTTCGCATGCATTTGTACATTGCGTGACAATGCAATATTACTACATGGACTGACCTCATGCTGGAAGGTGGCCAACGGAAGTCGGCAACAAATCGACACAGCTCCATCGAGTTTGGGGTCGTTTGATTTGTATTGATGAGTATAGTCTATATTTATGATAAAAAATGTTGTTATAAAATTCCTATTTTTTTTAAATAACAGAGTATTTTCTTTTACCCGACTGCGGCGAAGAAAAAGAAATGGGTAATGGTTTTGGCAGATTTAGCATTTATAAGCTACCACCAATGAAGAAAGTTTAAAAAGGCGGATTTTCAAGTAAACAAATAATTCAGCTTTACAATATTGTTAGTATAGATTTCTCGACGCAAATAAGCAAAATAATGCTTATACAACTGGTATATTGAAATTATTATGGCTTCGCTGGAGAATTTTTATTTCAGAAATTTTAACCAAACCAAACTTTAATTCAGAAGCAGGGGTCGGTTAATAAAGCCTTATCTTCTGTTCCCCTTGGCCTGGGGCAAATTTACCCCTTACTCTTAATCCGATACGATTTATTAATGGAACACCTGAATGGATCAAGGTGATATGTAGCAAAATTGTGATTCCAAGAAAATTGAGTTCAAACTGACACTTAAACATTTTAAAATACGTCGCAAAGAATAAAGAATTAAGTACAGAAAGGTCCGTCTCTAGAATCAATGTACTCAATACGTTACAAGTACATATCCTAAAATGTTTAAGCGACAGTTTAACCCGGCGTCAGCACAATCAAAATATGCAACAATGACAGTAGGGTTGGGTCGACAGGACCCGTATAAGAAAACGCCATAATTACAAAAGTTAAAATAAATTTGGTTTGTGGTCGTATTATTTGTATAATACGATTATCGTTATAGGTTTGGATAGAAAAAAAAACAACATCATCTTTGTAATGACTTTTTATAAAAGTATCACAAAATACTCGTAATAGCAAAATAGACAACCTCTGTCTAAAAGTAATAAAATTTTAACAAAACAATATTTTTTCTATAATATAAATTAATTTTTATATGTTAATCAAGTATTTAATAGACTAATAATATTATGCCATTTGTATCAGTCACGTATGTCAGTCATAGCATCGTTATCATCTGCGCAATCTTGGCAGCTCGGCATGCTCAAAGTCGCAGTCGAGTTAGTATCAAAATCCTGGTGTAATTCTGATGGTGAAGAATGTAAGCGACGGCGTAGTTGAATCAGAGGCTCATCGTCGCTGTTATTATCAGCTTCGTCTTGATTGGCTTGATTTGTTTGTATCTTGGCTGCGAACACTCACATGGTCTTCTTTTCATTTTTGAATGTACAATTTTCGTATTCGGAGTCAGATTCTCACAAAATACTTAAAATTCGCTGCCGTTTACGTTCTTTGCGATCAACAATGGCAAAAGTTCTGAAAATAACAAAATAAACAATATAAATAAACCAAAAAATCTTTTTTTAAACGGCGCAAAATTATGACACGAATAGTATGGTTGGGTCATATTTACCTTTTTTGCGCTTGGTCTTGTCTATCACCCGCTGCAGCCGCAACACGACTAAATGGCGATATCTAATAATATTAATTGCTATTCAAAAATTTGAGCAGCTCCTAAATACACTCGAGCATTTATGGAGTCTATTACATATTAAAAGGGGAAATATAAAGAGCATTGAAACTCTGAAACTTTTTATACGCTATATTGCAAGAAGCATACATACATAGACTACAAAATCACCCTTCTTTTTAGCCGACTTCAAAAAAACCTCCTCGGTTTCTTAATTCGACCGTATATTCTATGTTTTTAGGTACCGTACCGTAGGACCGTATATTATATGCTGTTCGGGTAAAAATAGAACGTTGTTATGCTCTCGAATATCATTTCACCTTTTCAGAAAGTCACCTTTGTATAACAAAACACTTGAAATAATAAACACGGGAATTTCTGAACTCAGATAGGTGTCCACTCGCATCTTGTGACGAGGGTCACTCGTTACTAACAAGGTACATATGTGGAGGATAAACTGTTACGTATTGCTGTCTGAGGGTTTTTTGTGTAATTTTTTTTTAGATGTGCAACTGTTTCAAGTTTAAGGTTTTAAGCTGTAGGCCCGCTACTACCGCCACTCTTTTTAACATTGATTTTACAACGACACAAATATCTTATTCAAAAAAGTAATCGGTTAAAGCACTAGGTAAATAGTTAAACTAATTTATTGGCATTTAATTACAACTCTAAATCCTATAGCGTATACCTCTACCTCTTTTTGCTGCGGTACATAGTTGCCTATAGGCTATATTATGTTGATCCAGCGTGTAAACAACTGCCATAACAAATTTTATCTAAATCCGTTCAGTTGTTTTTGCGTGGAGAAGTAATTAACATACACACTCAATCATAAACTTTCGCCGTAATAATGTTAAAATTTTGTAATCCAAAGTAGATAATAATAATATACAGGTGTAATTAAACCTCACATCTAACCTAATTTTACCTGTCGTGAATAATTCCTTAGTAAAATTCCGAATGTCCTTAAAATAAAAAATTGGAAATTTTAATTATCTCTATAATGAGAGAAACTTAAGCCCGGATCTAATTTAATCTCAATTCTCCTCTGTTTGCGGCTCAGTGTCAACGCTTTCGGAATTGAAGTTTTATCTCGAACCTTTACACTTAATACCTACGTGATAAGGTTCAAAATATGACATTTGAAGAATAAAGTAAGCCGTTGCAGCGGTCATTTTAGCAACTTGAACATTTTCCAAGACTTTGTGTTGTCATTATTAAAGTGAAATGGGGTTTGTTATGGCTTCTTTAGTATTATTAACAAGCTCTAAGGCAAACAATTTGTTACTCTTTCATGTCGGATATTTTATTGCGTTGGCCACTGTTCAGAATTCCATTCGCCATTCACATTTAAATGTATTCTAACGTTCTATTCTAAATTCAAAATTTTAATCGAACGAAAACTCTATGCTTTTCTTTTTTCAAATGCCGAATTCAATCTACAGTTAGTGGAAAATATACTTTTTTATTTGATTTTATGAAATCAGATCCTGATATTAAAATACAAAAGTTTAGTTTTAATGACGAGAAAAGATCATTGAGATTCATGGTTATGGACAGATTAAATTTACATTAAAAAAATGCCAAGTCTCGCTACTTAGTTCTTTTGCCGTATAGTAAAATGTTGTGAGATCCATGTGATGCCAAGCTGAGGTAAGTCGGTTGGTCTAACAACTTAAAGTGATTATAATTATGGTCAAACTTCACATAGGGCTTAATTATGTGTCTAGTGGCTAAGAGGGATCTAAAAAGAAAAAGTTAAAATTTAAAAGATGAACCATATTTGAATTTGGAACAGAGGACGAATTCTAGTATCACATTGTCGTCGATTCAGCTCTGACTTTCTGTGCTGGACGTGAATTTCTCCCAAAGTATAACATGTGGGGTAGTTACTAATACCCGCCACGCTTGGCAGGCGGGTTTGCGAGCGCAGTTCTTATATAATAACAATGTCCATGGAGACGCTGCTGCCCATTTCCAGATATACATTGTGTAAAAAGAACAGTCACTATAACTTTGAGATACGATTCCTCATTTTGGAAATGTCTTTTTTTCTCAGAAACTAAACAAGTTTTTTTTTACTTTTTAACATTTCTTATTGTTATGTCGAAAGAATAACGAAAAAAATAATTAAAAAATAAATTTCTAGAATGAGGTAAATAGTATAGTCATATCCCAAAGTTCTAGTGACTGTTTTTTAATACTCTTTATATTCCCTCAGTCGCATTTTACGACAGCCACGAGAAAGATGGTTGATGGGGAGACGCTATTCTTACTTCGACAGCCCACAGATAAGTAATATCTATACACATCTATACATACATATAATAAATCTGTAGAGGGGTCATGTCTGTACATTAAGAATATTTGAGTGAAAATTAAAAAAACGGGGTCTATTAAATCCACATAACCTAAAAATAACATTTTTTTAAAAAAATGTCTGTCTTTCTGTCTGTCTGTCTGTCTGTCCGTACGGGAATGTTTGTCGTCGCATCACGCTAAAACCACTGTATGGAATGACATGAAATTTGGCAGGCAGGTAGCTTACGACTTGAACAGCATTATTGGAAATTATTATACCGAAAAACGAAAGGGTTCCCGTGGGATCTTCAAAAAATTGTAGCTATCTATTTGACGGTATTTCAGCCAAACTGCTGAACGTATTTAAATGAAATTTGACAGGTAGGTAGCTTACGACCTGGAGAGCATTATTGGAAATTATTATCCCGAAAAACGAAAGGGTTCCTGTGGGATCTTCAAAAAATTGTAGCTACCTATTTGACGGCATTTCAGCCAAACTACTCAACATATTTAAATTAAATTTGGCAGGCAGGTAGCTTATGACCTGAAGAAGAGAACTTAAATGAAACTTGGCACAAAAGTAGATTGTAACATGAAATAATCAACATAATATTTCTAACCGACTTCCAAAAAAGGAGGTGGTTTCTCAATTCGTAAATATATGTTTTTTTTTTATGTTTGTTCGTGGATATCTTCGTCGTTTATGAACCGATTTTAAATATTAATGTAATACCACTACTACTCAGTCTTTGAAGATATACGTTTGGAAATTTCGACATCGTTTATACTGCAAGCATATGGTAATTAATAAATAAAAAACCGGGCAAGTTCGAGTTGGAATTGCGCACCGAGAGTAGACTGCCGACGCCGAAAAATTTGGCGGTCGGCGCCAGCAGCGCAGCGTCGGATTGAAAGTAGGCGTTGGGCGTCGGCGTCACGGCGTTTGGCGTCACGGCGTCAGGCGTCGGCGTCGCAACGTTGGGCGTCGCGGCGTCGGGCGTTGCGGCGTCGGGCGTCGCGGCGTTGGGCGTCATATACGGGACATTAGCGCGTTTAAACAAACAAACAATTTACATTTGGGGACTTTCGTTACAAGCGCTGCATAAACGGTTTAAGTCAAACAAACACCACGCGAATGAAGTCGCGGGCACAGCTAGTAATAATATATAACTGGTATACTCGATCTATACTTATAAATGTGCAAGCATAAAACGATTATATGAAACGGAAGACTTCATATTTAAATCATGGAAAGTTCTAGAACTAATGCCGAAGCTCCAAATAGTTCTGTGGAATAGTTCCAGTAATTCCCGGGGGAACGGACTATACTGTTTGTATGTCCAATTTCACGCTCTGCAAAGTCCAGGGAAAGAATCCGGGAACAAAATCACTTACCACACACCACACGGAGCTCCAGACCGCTCTTTGCCGATAACTTTGTGTGGTTCGCTTTGTTAAAGTTATTGTAATCTAAATTTAAACTAATATTATAAGGACGAAGGATTTGTATTTTTGTATGTAACGACTTAACTCAAAAAGTACTAGGCCGATTTTAATAATTCTTTTTTCATTAGAAAGCTACATTATCACTGTGTAACATAGGCTTAATAAAAATCAATTGCTGTTCGTTAGTCTCGCTAAAACTCGAGATCAGCTGAACTGATCCGGCTATTTTTGTTCTTGAAATATTCGTGGAAGTCCCGGGAAGGTTTACACGGTTTCCATGCTCAACGAAGTGTGCACGGGTCAGTTAGTAATAAATTTTCATAATATATGTAACTAGCTTTGCTAAAAAGCGCGTAAAGAAAGTACTATATTTGGGAAAATGCAGCTTTTCGCAATATCTACATATTATAATATTATCTTCTTTGTGGCAATATTAAATATACATTAATATACATGGTGTAAAGGAAAAGTCGTTATAAAGACAATGTTCCGAAGGTGTAGATGATACTCAAATAAAATATATGAGTATATTGATACATTTTTCTTCACTTTGGGATCATTTTGATGGTCGTATCACAGCCATTTTATAGCCTAAAAAATACATTACAGATTTTGTTAATACTAAAATTATTTTGTAATGGTTTCACAGAATAATATAATGTTAAATTATATTTCCTCGTTTAATTAATGTAAAAACAAGTTATGAGACATTATCCCTTATCAAACGGTGAGGGTAAATGCGGACTGACAGACAGACAGTTATTATTTTGACAAAAGGTGAAAACTGAAAACAGTCGTCTACGCTTTGATCAATGATTTGTCTCTGTTCTCAACATTCTGTTTACATTTAACAACGTATAAAATAAGATTATGTAAAATAGAAATTTGAACAAGAATACGTAATAATTATGTTAAACATTTTACTAATTCCAGGCATATATTTTATTATAATATTTAATGTTACAGAAACAGTCAAGCCGATGTTTTGATAGAGCATTTACGAGTATACTTTCTATACTGGGGCCTTTTCTCTAAACAAATAAGGTTTGTACAGGGTAATTCATGGTTCATATGAAATTTGTTGTTGTGGTATATAAGCCGAATATAATGTGAAGAGAATGATAGTACATTAGCTCATAGTAAATCAACTATCTATAATGACCAAAATACAAAATGCTCTATGCGTCCTTCTCGTCACGTATATTCGGCTTGATATATGAACCCTATATAATCGAAAATAGGTCCTTATTATGAAGTTGGCGCTTTGTATGGGAGGAACATAAAGGCGATTTTTTCATATTAAAATATATTTTATTAATCAAAGTATTTTTTTATTTATTTATTTAACAATTTATTGCACACAAGAAAAATTTTATAATAATACAGTTTACAAAGAAAGACGACGCAAAGGTACTGCTTATTTCTAAAGAAATTTCTTCCAGCTACGGAGAGAGATGGTATAAAAGATAGCGGATAGGACGTGCACAATTATAAATATAATATTAACTTTAATAAAACCACAAAATATTATAATAATATATGTCGGAGGAAAACTAAGAATAGGATCGATCGAAGAAGGAGGAGGAATCTCTTGGCGACGGGATCACGCCTGGGCCCTGATTACGTAACTCCGGTCGCTTTCCCGTCTCTCGAGATCAACTATCATTGTGACGTTACATCTTTTTAAAACACGATTTAAAAAGTTAAAACGTCAAAATTATGACATATTCATTTTTTAAATCGTGTTTTAAAAAGATGTAACGTCACAATGGCAGTTGATCTCGAGAGACGGGAAAGCGACCGGAGTTACGTAATCAGGGCCCTGGACGTGTTCAGTGACAGTTGGCTATGACAGCTCGTTTGACAAGTGTCACTTATGTCAGCGATGACAGATGGCATTGTCGAGGGGACACCGGAAAGGGGGTGATGATATTCTATTGGGGGTGACCATTGGAAGACCGAAGATATCGTGAGAAGCTGATGTTCACACACGTTAGCCAATATGTCAGCTGACCTCGTCACGTCTTGAGATGAATCCATTTGCATCCACGATCTGAGTTAATGTTTTAGAGTGAAACTAAGTTTTTGTTAAACTGAATATAAGTACTGTTTGTGCGGCTTATTATTTCCTGACGATACCAAACAATCAAAAGACGCCCACATTTAATCTCCCTCCGAAATCAGAAATTGGGATATACCCGCAAAATCAAGATAGATGGTTACAGGGTACCTACAAATTGTTGGATTGGATATTATGGCCCTGCGGATATTCAGATCACGTTGAGACGGAACAGATTATATTACGGAGCCTCCACTACCAAAGGCAGCATGGTATATAATGCATAGCAGAAAGACGATTGATGGGATGACAGCGCTGCTGACGATGGTAACGTGCTGACAATGGGAATGTGACGATTTACAATGAGAATGTGACGATTGACAATGGGAACGTGACGATTTACAATAGAACCACGATAATATGACAAGATTGACGTGGCTAGTCAACAACAGGTCTTGGTTATAAGCTTGATGGCTTTGGTAACAGGTGGTAGCAATCTTTTTATTCCTCGTTATAATTTGGAAGCCTTCAAAGTAAATACAATTTCAAAGTTTCCATGAAATTGCTTGCCCAAAAATCTAAATAAACTTTAAAGTTTAGTGTTCGTTTGTATTGCTGTTTTGTTTTATTTGTAGATGGACAATACATTGTTATAGTGCTGGACTGGACGATGCATAGCCTTGCATAGCTTGCATGCTTGCCCGATGCATAGAATGAGCTTTGCTGGGTAACCAACCAACGCAGATGAGCATTGTGTATCTTATGGACTATTCTACTTGCTTCGCAAAGATGTGAACTGGTAGTATGAGTATCATTACTTATTTCATTGTAAAGTTCAGAATTAGTCTGGTTTTATAATCACAGTATTAGTAACAGAAAAGAGATTCAAAGTAAAAGATCTTACAGTATTTTGATACTTAAATTATGTGAGTTTTAAAACTTGTTATTATACTAGCTATATTCTTATTAATAGAGTGAAATCAACACAGTTAATAAAGAAGAAATCAAAGTTTGATTTTAATGATAATAATTATTATTACACAACAAGTAAAGGTCTTATGCAGGTGAGCACAAGTTGTAAACAAACAGGCTTATACAATAACATTGACATGTTCTTTGTAAATATTGTTTACATGATAGTAAGTAGGTAGACAAGTTTGTAGGAGCGAGAAAGACGATTCAAAAAGAATTAAAAATTTATTTAAAGTTACAACTTATTAAAGTTTAAAACTTAATTAGGATTAACATGCAGAGCTTTTACAAGTTATCTTCTGTCGGGACACAACCAAGCAGAAATTCATGCCACGATCAAATGTCCCCATCGGGAGCATTTACAATAGTTGAAACAAAATACAACAACACATGTGTGTTAAATAAACAAAGCTTTGGTCATAATTAATCTTGGGATGCAATTAATGTGTCATCCCTTAGTTTTTACGTGAAGTCCGTTTTAAAGTCAAGTGCTGAGGGCTTGACAAATCTCTAGTTACAACAAATCTTAAGAGTAGTCAATAAATCAATAAATTGATCATGGGGTCTTGAGGGTTAACATAAGTAGGTAGTTTGAAACTACATACTTAAATGTAATTTTCATTGGTGAGTTTAAAACAAAGAAAAAAAAAAAAAAAGAGTATCTTTAAATAATGTCTTGTACATTGTTATTTATTCCTAAGCTGGCTATAAAAATATCTGTTAAAGTAAATTTGGAATACATATTACCTACAGATTTAACAGACTTTTACTTTTTAGAACATTATGCAATATGGAATAGTTTAAAATTCGTCCAACAGGATAATATTGTTTGTGATATGAGTTTTATGGAATTAACACATTTTAATTTCATGTTTCAGAAGTTACTGTATGTAAGCTGGTACTAATGGTGAACAAGGCATCACACACTCAACGGTCCAAGAGTCTCAGAGGCCGTGGCAGTCCACTGATGCGGTGGAAGATCAGAAAGTTCATTGAGTGACTTCAGTTAGCTTCGACCAACTTGGTGATTTTGTAAAAGGTTGTAAACGCACTAGCGAGTCTTCAGGTATTATGAATGACGAATGAATTGCCTCCGTGGTCTAGTGGTTCAGAGCTTAGCTCTTGACCCGTATTTGTGGGTTCGATTCCCACGTTGAAACAACAAAAAAGGTTGTTTTTAGGATTGGTTAGGACAATGCAGACTGATCACCTGACTGTCTGACAAGAAAGATGATCCATGCGTCAGATGGGCATGTAAAGGGTCGGTCCTGTGCCTATTCTCTTGCCGGACGTGTCGACTTACCGTTCCGCTGGGTTATGAAAGTAAAAGGAAGAGAGAATGCTTGTGTGTATTGCGCACACACTTGGGCACTATAAAACAGCTCTTGCGTAGCGGGCCTGGTTTGAATGAAATTTGCTACCGACACCGAAATCGGTGAAGGGAGCTATTATTATTATTATGAATTACTCTGGGGTCCAGTGGTTTAGAACCTAGTACTCGACTTTGTGGGTTCGATTCCCGCGACAGTACAACTAAAAATGTTTATTTTTGTCAAGTTTAGTGAGGACAGTGCAATCTGATCACTTGTTATTGTGTGACTCTAAAGTAATAGCTTATTTTCATTCAATCAGTTAGATCATTGAAAGGAAATTAAATTAATTTTACTGCATAGTGAAATCTAACATTTTAATCTCATTGTTGTTGCTGATATTTAAACCGCGATAGTTTTGTTCTTGAGATACAGCCTGATTAAAGACAGACAGGCACAGCGAAGTCTTAGTAAATAAATCCCTAAAAGAACTTAATTTTAGATAGTCTGAACATTTTTTTGTGCTGTTTCATTTTGTGTACAGTGGATCGAGCTTCGAGCAACGCTAGCGACGCAACACGACGCGACGGAGCGCGGCGAGCGATGCAGCGCAGCGCGGCGGCTAGACGACTGTCGTCTGTACTTCGTTGAAGTATCACATTCGAAACCAAAATTATTTGGTGAGCGTAATTGTTTATCTACTGACTGTAGTGTGATACTGGCGGAGTCGGGGTCTTCACAGACCATACGCTGTGCATGTGAAGCACACGGGTAGCCGCGGTTAACACAAATGTGTTAAGCGGTTGACGTATGTCGGCGATGGAGCCGTGTCATAGAAGTCAAATTCTGATGACAATATTTGACCTACCAGGCATCATTTCGCAGCAGCAACCATTAAAAGTCGGTATCTCTTGGGGCAACTCAAATAGGACGCGGAGCGCAGCTGGCGTGTGATGCTGGAAGGTTGGGGTCTACACAGACCACATGATGTGTATTCAATGAGTGATGCACACGTGTTAGCCGTGGGGAGAACACGTCGTGTTACGCGGCTAACGTATTTCGACTAAAGAACCCTGGTCATATAGGCATTACCTGAGACTTTGCGTAGTTTATTGTTGTGCATTAAAGAAGTTAAAGTATCTGTTGAGATTACTATTAGAGATTAAACTAGCAAATTGGCCTAAAATTGTAGAGTCAGGTTAGGCCGAGCAAAAGGCTTGTGATATTGCAGCTGGTTTTTTTTCTTTTACAGGAGCAGCACACGAGGACGTGTGACTGGTCAGAATGGCCGTGTCGGAGGAAAACTAAGAATAGGATCGATCGAAGAAGGAGGAGGAATCTCTTGGCGACGGGATCACGCCTGGACGTGTTCAGTGACAGTTGGCTATGACAGCTCGTTTGACAAGTGTCACTTATGTCAGCGATGACAGATGGCATTGTCGAGGGGACACCGGAAAGGGGGTGATGATATTCTATTGGGGGTGACCATTGGAAGACCGAAGATATCGTGAGAAGCTGATGTTCACACACGTTAGCCAATATGTCAGCTGACCTCGTCACGTCTTGAGATGAATCCATTTGCATCCACGATCTGAGTTAACCCATTTTCTCCCAAATGACAGCCGGCTGTCGCGCCATTTGCACACACTTAAGACCTAAGCGACAGCCGGCTGCCGCTTTTTTTTATTCGATTAAGTACCGTATTTCGCTGGTTTACAGACTACTTTTGTATGAACAAGTTTGATTAGTTACGTCCTTTGATACATGGGCCACATTCTGAATGAAAAATAATACTAACTATGTGGCCGACCAGTTTGTGCATGTCAGTGCAGTGCGGTGGGTGTGAGTGCTCTAAAATGTGTAGTTTTTTCAAGATTTTGCTGGTTTTCACGAATGTAAGTAGTATTTTGTATATATAAATGGTTTATTTTACTCATTATAAGTATTATTAGATAATCATTTGAAAGAAATACACCGTAATAATTTATATTTTTCACTTGAAAAAATTGGTTTCTATACGTATATATATAGACTGATTTAGATATGATATTCTTACTATGTTTGTAAATAAATGAAGTAATAAGCCTAAGGAAGTAAATATAACTAGTGTACAAAACGATTTATCGTCGGATTATGCCTAATTTTAGTAAAATAAACAAAAGAATTTGACAAAAAAAAAGGGCGTTTTGAATGCATTAATAACGGTCTCCCGCCGGCCGCGGCCATTATGAACTCTATTTGTACTACACTAAGGACGAAGTTTGCCTGTGAACTCGTAATGTAGTAAGTCGTAGTGTCACAACTCAAGTACTTTTTTTGTAAGCATCTCAAGTTCTTTCGTCGATTTATTTACATAATTAGAAAGAATAGGTCCCTGTTCTTTAGATTATAATATAGCATTTATTTATTTCTTGTGAAACAGTCAGCAACACAGTTTCCAAAGTTTATACTTGTGAAACGGATATGAAATCAGACTAAATACTATAGTTTGATGGCTTGATAGATAGAAAATATAACAGCTATTACAATGTTTTTTACAGAACCATAAAATATGGTGTGGTTGTAAAGTTATTACATTATTTGTACAAAGAAGAATTTTACGCGCCATCTTTGCATATGTGCATGTGCATATGTTTGTTTGCTCTTTGTCAATCTCACAGCGGAAGGGTTAATGTTTTAGAGTGAAACTAAGTTTTTGTTAAACTGAATATAAGTACTGTTTGTGCGGCTTATTATTTCCTGACGATACCAAACAATCAAAAGACGCCCACATTTAATCTCCCTCCGAAATATATATATTTAATATTATAATACTAATTATAAATAATATAATAAATACTTAATGCAATAAATATAAATAGGTATACATACATACATACATACATACATGTATGTAGGTACCATTGCCATCTATACACTTTTGTCATGTTATAGGAAGTTCATTAATCCCTTTACTAAAAAACCATTCGGACGGGAATCAATGAAATCTTTGAAAGCGGTTTGGACTGCCTCATCGGAATTGAAATTTTTTCCTTGCAAGAAGTTATCCAAATTTAGAAAAAAATGGTAATCTGTTGAAGCAAGATCCGGAGAGTACGGTGGATGTCTTAGACATTCCAATTGAAGCTCCTCTAATTTGGTAGCCGTATGTTGGGCCGTGTGTGGTCTAGCGTTGTCTTGAAGCAGCAGTGGCGTAGAGCGATTGACAAGTCTCGGTTGTTTAACGGAGAGC
Organism: Celastrina argiolus; assembly: GCA_905187575.2. NCBI lineage: Eukaryota > Metazoa > Arthropoda > Insecta > Lepidoptera > Lycaenidae > Celastrina > Celastrina argiolus. The sequence continues at coordinate 14,398,079 of LR994589.1, forward strand.
TTTTCCATCTTGGTTTGCAGTTGCTGACAATAGACATCAGCCGTAATAACAAAAAAACACAAATGCATGAGTAAATAGCTGTTTCAATTTGAATTTCGAATTCCTAACCAAAGAGGATATAATTATTTAAGATTAGAAAAATTAAAAAAATAACAGGAGATAAATATTTAAATTTAATTTGACTAAAAATTACACCTAAAAGGTAAAGGTGTGAAATAATGTGATAACATCAAAAACTCGAAAATAGAAAAAAACCTTTTATCCTTCCTCAAGCATTTTAACATTTATTTAAACAATGAATTGAAAATTCGAGGGACAGTGAACCTGAGTATACTCCTAAGTAAATATAATTACTGCCGCTCTTTGGGGAATCCTAATAGCAAGGTGGTAATATATATTTAGACTAGCTATGCTCGCGACTTTCTCTGCGGGACAGAATCCGAAACGAGGATATTCGCAGTAGAACTAAAGTAACCGACATAGCTCGTAGAATCAGTCAGTTGAAGCGGCAATGGGCAGGCACATCGCCCGGAGAACAGACACCAGATTGGGAAGGAAAGTTCTCGAGTGGTAACCACGGATTGGAAGACGCAGCGTAGGGCGGCCACCCACAAGATGGACCGACGATCTGGTCCGAGCCGCGGGCAGCCGTTCGATGCAGACAGCGCACGACCGGTCGTTGTGGAAGTCCTTGGGGGAGGCCTATGTTCAGCAGTGGGCGTCGTCGTGATGATGACGATTTGCCCGCGACTTCGTTCGCGTGGTTTTCGGAACCACTACAGCGATTATCTTTTGATTGCTCACGTTGGTTTTTTTATATTGATTTTAAAGGAATAATTCTTTCACACATATTTTTTGAGCTACTTGAACCGTGTATGCAGCGTACGCATCGAAAGTCCTCAAATGTGAATAATTTTCTCCGTTTTTGTAACATTTCTCACTGACACTTCGCTCCTATTGATCGCAGCGTAATGTTATATAGCCTAAAGCCTTCTTCTATACATCGAATATCCATTATATAATATGGAGATTCTTTTCTCGAAACAGTTCAGGCCATTTCAACCCCCTATTCCTATAACTTTGTTTCGGCTTAAGCTAGAAGCCTGCATTTTTAATTACTAAGTAAGCATTGTATTGATGGGATATAGTTAAATTACTTAAATAACTCACAAAAAAAACATTCAAAGGTCTAAAATTACCACAAGGAGTGAATCTTACTATCCTTGCCTATACACAAAAATGGTCGTTGACCTAAGACTTGACCAGGATTGAAACTCATCTGTTTTCTGACTCTTATGGAGATCGTTAATCATAATTTCTATGAGGTGCCAAAACAAAAACGCGTCATTCTTTTCTTCTTCTTCTTGTCATGTTTTTTATTTTTTCAAATTACCGTACTTTAATGCTATATATGTAGCAAAATACCCCTTATGAAGTTCTAACAAAAAATTATATAGTAGTAATTCGATTTGTTTTTATAGATGCTCACTAATGTCCTATAAGCGGATTTAGCTGCGTTGGCCTATTATTAGCCGGTGGCTAGTTGTTTGGCTAATAGTAGGTTTGACCCCCCCTAACATCATTAATTAGGAAACAACTTGGAATAAAATATACTTATCCCCTTACCTTAGATTATATACTCATTGAGTATATAATCTAAGCCCCTTACTAATAATAATATAATTTTCACACTGGATAATCTATACAATATTATGTCCTTGTCAGTCAAGTGATCTTCATAACGTATCAGACAAGGAGCAACGTAGCTTATACATACTGTTTCATTTATTATCGACTAGCTGTGCCCGCGACTTCGTACGCGTGGAACAGTGATTTAGGGCACTTTAGTATTTTTAAATATATTTTTAGTTTATTGGCGCAACCGCTGAGAACTTTCGCTAATAGGTACTTCCCAGTGCATCCCAGTGTTGATCCCGATCCAGCAAGTCACGTACCCGGCAAGCCTCTTGGTATGCAGGGTATAATAATAATATATTACTATCCTTTCGGAGCTCGGCAAAAGAAGTAGGCCTTCGAACAATATGTAGAAGTCAGCAAAGGTATTCGAAGTTAGGATAATATTATTCGAATGCACCGTATAGACCCAGACAATTTTTCACGTTAATTTAGTAAAGTATTTAACTTCGATGTCCGTCTGTCTGTCTGGGTGTCAAAACTTTAACACGTGTAGGTATCAAGCTAAAAATCATATTAAAAACTCAGTTCTACTGTCCCTTCTGGCTGTGAAAAGAAACAGGCATCTTGGCCACATCTACCCAAAGATTCAGCCGTTTATATCGCTAATTTTCGTAATTTTCGACACACCAAAGGGAACCAAAACCTAAAGGGTACTTCCCGGGAATAGAAATTTGATATGAAGCAACATCTTAATGCACTATTAAAATGTTGCTTCATATCAAATTTAAACGACATAGGATAAATTGCGAAACCATAAAAATATTTTCAATTTTTTCAACTTATTACCGTTTTTGTCATTAATGTTTTGAAGTATTATTAAATTTAAACTTATATTGCAATTACTAAGGTCTTTAAAACGGAACTCTCGGTTAGACATGGGCGCAGCGGCACGCCCCGCCGAGGATCCAGCAGGCTTACTCTCGACACAACTGAGAATCGAATCAGTTCGATCTTAACGGTTTTTGGTGTTTTATTTGGTAGATTACTTTGAAATTAATTAGGATAAAGAAAACCGTTAGAACGTAACTTTTTGTACACCAGACCATATCAATCGACAGAGAATAAAAATAAACAAACGTCAATTTCTTCGGGAGTATGCGGCACGATCGAATCTGAATTAAAATCGAATCAGTTTGGAGAGTTAGGCCCCAGCTCGACGCGCCGATCGGCTTTAGTAGCGTTTTTTATAACCTACCCTAAGTATAATAATAATAATATAAATAAATGAAATTTTGTTTTAAACAAAATATAAAATAAAAAAAGAATAAATTTGAATGTTTGAAGCAGCGCGGTTCCCGCCGCGCTTCATACAAACGTCCAGTATTTTTTTTATTGTCATATATCTTCAAATCAAAGCGACATCTATACGCCATACGCCGTACTTTTAACACGATTATTACTGGGGGCACAGTTAGCGGCTGTGCGTGGTTAAATTCATACTACCGGTACTGCCTGTTAGCACATTTTAATAGTATTTTTTACCCAGCAGTGGGGTGGAGTTCCTTTGGTTGACCTTCGCCAAAATTCCTACCTACCAGCATCTGATACCTACACTACACCCCGACTCGGATGTAAGACGTCTCGCATCAGCCTGTATCGCGCGGCGCCGCGATGCGGCGGTCGAATCACGGCGAAACGATTTTAATTTTGCTATATTATCTCCTAAACTATTAATTATACTTGCTAGGTATAAAGGGCAAATATAGTCTTCATGAAATGCTTAAGCCAACTAACGTATTAAAAATGATAAGGATTAATACCGTGATGGTATAAATAGTTTACCAAAAACCGCTTAATTGCCCGTTTTTTTAGATTATCGCGAAAGGCTTTCTTTTAATAATACAGTTAATTAAGTTGATTTATACAATAAATGATAATTTATTTCAATTTGTGAAGCAAGTTCAAAAATACAATTTTTATATTATTATGACACTGTGGAAACACTCTTCTCAGAAAAAAAAATCTGTTAGTTAGGTACTTTTTTCAAGTTCTAATCTACTTTAGTGCCACATTCTATTGCTTCGCGTCACTGTGTAAGCGATCCCCCCGCGCCCCCCGTATGAACCGTTCGTCCGCAGCCCGCGCGCGCGAAATTCCTCCGACTTGCTTCCAATTTATCGTCACTGCTCGGCTCCTATGTATCGTAGCGTTATGTTATATAGCCTATAACCTGCCCAGGAATATGGGCTACAATCGTACCAAGTTTGGTTAAAATCCCTTCAGTAGTTTTTGTTCCCATCGCGCACATACAGACAGACAGACAGACAGACAGACAGACAGACAAAAATTTTACTAATTGCATTTTTGGCATCAGTATCGATCGCCAATCATCCTCCAATATGTATTTTGAAAAAATATTCAATGTACAGAATTGACCTCTCTACAGTTTTATTATAAGTATAGAAGTGCAAGCCAATATAGATAAAGCAAAATCTTCTTAATTTAAAAATGTACTATTACCACCATAAAAGGGCAATTTGGATAAAGGGATTTTATCTTTTTATCCCGTTCCGTCTTTACTGGCCGTATAAAATTACGGCGAGCCCTGACAGTCCTTATTACCATATAGAGTGACATTCGCACTGCACTGACTATCAAAGGACTACGTCTTAGGCGGCCAAGAAGCAATCTCTTTTGGCACAAACAGATAACGAGGTGGCGAAAAGTTATTACGTCACTTTGATACGGTCAATAATAATCTCTCACGCTGATTTCAGTCGGTATCGTTGAAACCACTTCGGCACAGTTATCGTATAGTGCCCAAGTCTGTGTGCAGTACAGCACTCCCTCTTTGTTAACTCTTAACTCAATAGGGGCGGATAACCGACACGACTGACGAAGTGTCAGTTTTTACCTACAGCATAATATACAGGGTGTAAAAAAGGGACACCCGGATAGAACGAAGTTTAATTATTTATTATTTACAAAAAACCTGTATACACTCAACAAAAATAATCGTCGCGACACCACACTGTTCAATGCGAAATAGAAATGAAAATATCTGGCTTGCTTTCTATAAGAGAGAGAAAGACAGACAGAGAAACATGCGACGCCGCACAGCTTACAATAGCTTACTATAGCAAAAAGTGTAGTGACAACTTTTCGTAAGAATTTTTTCCGTCTAGCCCCCTTTCACAACGCGCGATAAGGAACTTCGTTCCAACAGTCACTATAACTTTGAGATACGATTATACTACCTTTCTTCATTTTGGAAATGATTTTTTTTTTAAAACCTTAAATTTTTTTTTTCTTTTTACCATTTCTTATTTTTTGTCGCTAGAATAACGAAATAAAAAAAATCTAGAATGAGAAAAGGTAGTATGAGTGTTCTTAATACACCCGTTATATTGTTTGTAAATTAGCAGAGAGAAATATTAAGCTAAGGTTATTTATCTAAGGTAATTTCACTTCAACTCTGGTGCAATTCAGAACCCCATCCCACAAATCTAATCTCATTCTCACACATTATTTTTTCCGATGTTTTTTATACAAATTTAATACACATTCAGAACCAACCAACACACTCAACCACTGCGCTTAAGAGGCGATCAAGTCACATGCTGTCCTTGTCATTCTGCCAAGGAGCGACAGTGGCAGCCTGTAAAGGAGTCTTAACTTTAATTAGCGTTCCAGAATTAAATGGTGGTGATGACGACGTCTTTATTAAATCTTCCAAACCGAGAACGTTAAATTACAGGGCGTGCTCGAATATTTCGCGAAATCAAATAAACTACTCTCGTATTTTAATTCCGCCTAGTATCGTTGAGGCAGACATTTTAAGCGCGGCCCAAGCAATGAGCGACAGCGGTGTCATCATTACGTACAGGTACATAGTTCGTCGGAGTGCTCTCTTAATTTCATGGAAGTCCGGTCCCTTTTGAGGTAGACCGGCCGGTCGGGGTGGCGTGGCCTGTGTGTTGAAAGATCCAGGACACTCCTCCCATCTCAACGGCTGATGGCAATCCGCAAGTTGTTTTAGTGGGTATTGAGCCGGGAGTCCCACATACCCCTAAGGGACCCTGGGGGATGCGTAACGCATTTCCCTTGCGACATAAAAAAAATGTTCGTCAGAATGAGGCAGGGGTCAGTCCCCTCTCCACAGAGGACCAGAGTCCTACGATCCGAAATAATAGCATACACTCATAGCTATCCCCAAACCGATCCGAACATCACCCGGGTGATGTAGGGGGGCAGAACCCCCCACTTTTCCCCTCTTACCAAACAACTAGCCACATGGCGAGTTATAGTCCTAGCGACTAAATCGCCTTAAATGCCATTAGTAAGTATCCTTTCGAAAAAAAAAGTTTATACATAATTACATTTTTATTTTTGTAGATAAGTGTCTTTTTTAACCCCTGACGCAAAAACGACGGGGTGTTATAAGTTTGACGTGTCTGTGTAAATGCGTATGTGTCTGTCAGAGGCATCGTAGCTCCCAAACGGATGATTTTGTTCATGAGTGTTCTTTGGTATGTTTCGTGAAAATCGGTTCAGGTCTTCAAGGTCATCAGGTCGTTTGTTGAGATAGGAATGTTACGACGAAGATAATAATAGGAGATAAATTTACATTTTAACGTGACAATTCTACAAGCGATTCTATTGCATTATCTAAGTCTTCTCCTTATCACTTCAGTCCTTTTCATTATGAAGATACTGCAGAATCCTCGTATCTAATTACATCATCGCCTGTAACTTACACCATACCACTCATAGGTTTAAACCACTACGCAAGTTCATAATTAGCTATTTCCCATTTCGCCCCAGGCCCGCTGGCTTTAGTGCGCCTTAATTAAGTGCACTGTTCTGTAATACACTACACTACACCCCCTATACCACATTATATATCAGATGACACATATTCAAATAAAACTTTTAATAAGCCCGCCTTTGACGTGGCATTTCGTAGAACTCGCTTATCCGGGGATTTTGTAATTTCAACCCACATTTGTGTAGTTTTTCAAAGCAATGTAAAATCTAGATAATGGGATTTTTAATTTAATTACAAAGGTCATTTATTGAAATAAAACTATCGAAACAGTACAATTCAATGTTACTACTGAATTTATATTAGCATAAATTTTTTTAAATTATATAGGTAAATATTGTATAAATTGATCAGAATTTAAAGTCGTTTTTTTTAATATTTTTACCCGACTTCGGCGAAGCCAATAGGAAGGGTAATGATTTTGGCAGTCTATGTATGTATGTATGTATGTATGTATGTATATTGATATATTTAACGCTAAACTTAAATCTCTTTATGATATCCATGCACCTGTTAGGCCCGTTAAAATCAAACATCTTCCCGCTCCCTGGTTATCAGACGAAATCAAATCTTTGATAAATGCTAAGCATGCAGCCAAAGCCAAATTTAAAATAAAAAAGACAGAAGAACATCGTAACAAATATATTAAAATCCGGAACCGCTGTAATATGATGTGTCGTGACGCACAAAGACGTCATATTCACGCCTCCGTTGAGAACGGGGATCCGGCTAAAACATGGAAATTTCTCAAATCCCTCGGCGTGGGCAAATGCTCTGAACCGCAAGACTCTCATAATATAGATATAGATTCACTTAATAACCATTTTACTTCCTCTTTTAATCTCGACCCCAAAATTAAATCACAAACGTTAAATTATATTTCTTCGCTACCTATATTGAATTCTGATCCGTTCCTTACTGTTCCAGTTTCCGAGTGTGAGATTAAAAAGCACATCCTTTCCATATCGTCAAACGCAGTAGGAGATGACGGTATCAGTCGTAGAATGATCACACCAATATTAGATATAATTGTTCCTGTTCTTGCACACATTTTTAATTCATGTTTAGAGTCTTGTACCTTTCCTGATGCCTGGAAGGCAGCTTACATAATTCCTTTACCTAAATCCTCCTGTCCTAAGACTGTGTCTGACTTCCGTCCTATTTCCATCCTACCCTTTTTATCAAAAGTTTTAGAGCGAATCATTCATCACCAGCTTACGAAATTTGTTACCCACAACAGCTTACTCAGTCCGTTCCAGTCCGGTTTTCGCACTGGTCACAGTACGACTACCGCATTGGTAAAGGTAGCTGATGATATACGGTCAGGTATGGATGATAAAATGCTTACTATTCTCACACTTCTGGATTTTAGTAATGCCTTCAATTCCATAGACCACGATATTCTGCTAGCCCGGCTTGCATCTTTAAATCTTTCACCATCAATAATTAATTTAATTCGTAGCTACCTTGTAGGACGACGGCAGAGAGTTAAATCATCTGATTATTTCTCCGATTGGAGTTATATCTATGCCGGCGTGCCTCAGGGTGGTGTGCTATCTCCTCTTCTGTTTGCAATTTTTATAAACCCTATAACAATATCGATTTCATCATCCTACCACTTGTATGCGGACGATCTTCAAATATACACACAGTCTCCTTTGGACAATCTGAATTCCGCTTTTGATCTAGTGAATCACGATTTGTCGAATATTTGTGAATGGAGCAAGAATCATGGACTTCTTATTAATCCTATTAAAACTCAATTAATTGTAATTGGTAGCCCCGGGCTAATTTCTAGAGTTGACCATGATTCTTTACCTCCTGTCCTTATAAATGGTGTAACAATACCTTTCAGTAAAGTGGTTAAAAACTTGGGAGTGTACTTTGATGAACATTTATCGTGGACGCATCAATTGCAAGAGATTAGTAGAAAGGTTTTTTCTACCTGGCGTTCCCTAAAACGTCTACGATATGTTCTTCCGATACCCACTAAGGTAGTTTTGGCTGAATCCCTACTCCTTTCCCATTTAGATTATGCGGACGCTTCTTTCACTAACTTGACGGAGGAACAACTGAACAAATTGGAGCGCCTTCAAAACCTGGCTTTGAGGTTTGTTTTCGGTTTACGTAAATTTGACCATATCTCCGAGTATCGCCTCAAGTTAAAGTGGTTGCCAATCCGCTACCGCCGTGACTCTCGTGTTCTCTCCTTCCTTTATAACATCCTATTTGACTCCCATTGTCCCACTTATTTAAAAAGTTATTTTAACTTCCGTACCTCTGACAGACTGGAACTACGATCTATATCTAATCTTCTTCTTGACATTCCTATCCACCGCACTAAATACTTTAATTGCTCTTTCATTGTAAAATCCATTTCCCTTTGGAATTCTTTACCTATCCATATAAGGCAGGCTGAAACTATACATCGCTTTAAAACTCTTATAAAAAATCATTATCTGGAATCATATTGTGTCAACCCGTAACTTATGTAACTAACACTTATTATTATAAATTAAAATATCATGTAGGTTTATCTATTGTATATATATATATATAGATATATATATTATATTATATTGTATACATATATTATATATTTATTGTGTTTATGTATTATTTTATTTTATTTACTTTTATTTTATTAAATATACTTTTGCGCAACTCCCATTCTCTAGCATTGTTTTCTCTAACACCATAAGGTTGTCTGGAAGAAATTGCTATCTAGTAATAAGGCCGCCTTTGTGTGCATGTCTGATTTTTGTAATGTACTTATATTTTTTTTTTGTTTTTTTTGTAACTTGTTGTGTGCACAATAAAGTATATTTGTATTGTATTGTATTGTATGTATGTTTGTATGTGTGTATGTATGTTCCCTCGTAGCGGTTAAACTACTGGTCCGACTTTAATAAATAAGGTGTCAATCGATTCGTAGTAATCCCGCGAGTAACATAGGCTATATAATTTTTTGAAAAATTTTTGATTTAAAAAATTATACCTCAAAAACTAGCTCCAAAAAAAATTAGAAATTAAGATATTTGTATCGTGTTTGATATGAAAAGATAGGTCTTGGCAAGCACATAGCGAATATGTATTTAGATATTTTATTAATTATTATATTTTATTGTTAAATTCAAAATAAACGTTTAAAATGCAGTCGTACAAGTAGTATCTGGGAGTTGTTTAGTTACTTACTATGTACTCGTAATGGTTAGCTTAACGAAAATATATTTGACGAGAAAACAGAAAAATATAAAATAAAAGAAAGTTAAAAACTATAGCCCGACTTCGCAAAAAAGAGGTCTAAAAAGGCTGAAACAAGAAAATAATTCAATTTGAAATCCAGATATGCATAGATACAAAAATGGTCAAGGTAGAGCCGTGGTCGTACCCGCTAAATAAATCTAAGCGTCACCTCACACAAAAATACGGTAGAAAATACAATCCCGAAAATACAATAATGTTGAATTAATATACAATCCCAATAGCGGGTACGACCACGGCTCTACCTTGACCATTTTTGTATCTATGCATATCTGGATTTCAAATTGAATTATTTTCTTGTTTCAGCCTTTTTAGACCTCTTTTTTGCGATGTCGGGTTATAGTTTTAAACTTTCTTTTATTACTTTACAATTTGGAAAGATAAGTTAGCAAATTTAAAATATATTATATCTAACAATAATATCCCTAGATATAATATATTTAAATTTTATGCTATGGATTTCCGCAAAGTAACGCCTAATTCCATCAACTATTGTAGGTCAGACCCAAGAAAAATATGTAACTTATACAAACACATACAAAGTGATCAGGTTAACTAATAGTATATAAAATATTCTGCTGATGTTCTGCCAATTTGAGACAGACTTGTTAAAAATGTTAAAAAAGGAAATAAGAATTCAAATCGCATGAGGTTGAATGTTCAAGCAATTTTATTCTTAAGTAGCAATGTGGTCTGTGACAAGTTTGGAGAGGCTTTTAGAACTGATAGTGGTTAATCCGATATCTTTGTCCCCTTACGTCCCCCCAGGCACTTGGGAACAAACCAGACGGTGGGGTCAAATGAACTTAATGGCTCAATGTGCAATAGTTACTGATTTCAAAGTCAGTTACGATAATTCGAATTGCCTATTCGTATACATGGTTGTCTGTATGTCTATGTAAATAACCTTTTCTTTCACAAATCCTGTCGGGTAAACGTCTGGGTTGTGAGAATACAAGGAAAAGTACTATAAAATAATAATAATATCTATGGACGCTTCACACCACGTCAATCTGGCCCCGTGCTAAGTGTCCGAAGAACTTGTGTTTCAGGTACCAGACAACGGAAATTTAGTTAATACTTTTATACTATACACATATTTGAGATTTTATCATATTATACACAAATTTAATACACATACATGACCCAGGAACATTCAAAACTTTTTTTAACATTGAGTTCCCTCTGCGCGATTCGAACCCGCTACGGAGGTTGATTCAGATACGATCGTGCCGCGTACTTCCCACTAAAAAGACGTTTGTTTATTTTGATTCTCAGTCGATTGATATGGTCGGGAGTACAAAAAGTTACGATCCAACGATTTTGTTTATCCGGATTAGTTTCAAAGTAATTCACCGTATAAAATACCAAAAGCCATTGAGATCGAACTTATTTGATTCTCGATTGTGTCGGGCGTAAGCCTACTGCTTTTATCAACACCAGCGACTGACACCGAAATTAGTGTGCCTTATTAGAACTATGCAAATTGAGCTACATAACTAAGTTCACGGAACAATTAAACGTAAAAATTCTCAATAATACTTAAACTACTGAAAGTAGTTATTAATACTAGAAAGCGTATTTAACATGTATTTACAAAGTAATTAAATAAATAACTACAAACAGCCGGCGAAAAATTAGAAACAATGTTTTTCAGCGCAATTCACTTAAAACTTTAACATTTTTGAACACGCAAATTCAGATTACTCGCTAACAAGTTGAAACAACGGGGCTGAAAACTTTAATTTGGGTGCATGGGGTATTTGCGAACGGAAACAAAATTCAACCCTCCCCACCCCTTGCACCACTTCTCCCCCTGTCAACTGCATACTGTTGCTAGTGAACGCTGCCCACTCTAGGGTTTGTGGATGAGGGAACACAAATAACTTTGGTACGGTTGGTAAAATATGGTTGCCGAAACGGAGACCCTAGTGCATGACGTGTTGAATATTATAGTAACGTTATAAAGCATATTGCCAGTGGCTTCGCCTATAAAATAGTGTTCTTGGCATAAAACTCCTGTAATAATTCTAACTTCCAAAAAGGAGGTTCTAAATTTGGCGATTTTTTTTGTATGTACACCGATTACTCTGAGGCTAATGATCCGATTTACGTGATTCTTTTTTTATTCTACGCAGAATAGCTACCATTTGGACCCCTAAAAATTATACATAGTTTGGCCTTGTACTTTTTACATTATGAACATGTTTCACCAATTTCCCGAAGTGATACATATTTGACGGTATATTTTTTATACGAATAATGTTTGTATAATTTATGTAGTTTCAGTACGGCTAATTTAAGAGTTTTTCAAATTCATAATTGACTCTCGACACAAAAAGGAGGTGGAAATTATAAATATTTTGTCTGTCAGTCTAACTGTGGTAAATCCGTTTGGATTTATTCTACTGTAATTTACTTTTACTTAGAGACATTACGTTTAAAAAAACTGACTTGAACAATGTAGTTTCTTTTTGAAACTGTTAACTTCTTTAAACTGAAAAAAAGTGTTCAGTCTTTTTATCACTGACACATTCAGATCTAAATACAAAAATAATCCTCAACCTTTTGGAGAGTGAAAAAAGTTTCGCAACCCTGTGTCAGCGGAACTTCAGTATAATTAAACTCGTTATTTCATAATTAGCTTTACGTGCCGGTAATTTAGGAAAATTCGACACCCCAACATCTCTGTCAGTTCTCCGTTAACTACGGTAGACAGACTTCGCCAAAATTACCATGTCCACACGCCACGTCAGTCAGGCGCAGGTTTTAAATGGGGACTTAGAAAACGAGAACCCTAGTCAGTAGACACGCTAGGCAAAAACACATTGCGGGTGTCGGCGGCTTTACACTAGCTATGCCCGCGACTTCATCAGAGTAAAATATTTCCGATTGTGAAGCATTTTTCATTGCTGTTCTACATGTGTTGGTGTTAGCGTGACGATATTTGACAAGAAAAAAGTAAATAAAAAATTTTGAAAAAACCCTGACTTAGCGTGTAACATTCCTATCACACCTAACAAACCTGATGACCTTGAAGACCTGACCGATTTCCACCAAACATGCGTCTACTAGGTACTGCTACTAACGAGTTCATTTGCTTGAACGCACTAAACTCAGGAACTTTTGATCAAATTTGACAAATTCTTTTAGTGTTGAATAGTTCTTTTAGGTTATTTTTTAACCCCCGACGCAAAAACGACGGGGTGTTATAAGTTTGACATGTAAATGTGTCTGTCTGTGGCATCGTAGCTACTAAACGGATGATCCGATTTTAATGCGGTTTTTTTCGTTTGAAAGGTATATCAGTCGAGTATTTTTAGCTAGGTTTAGTGGAAATCGGTTCAGGTCTTCAAGGTCATCAGGTTTGTTAGGTGTGCTAGGAATGTTACACGCTAAGTCGGGGTTTTTCTAATTTACACGCGAAGTCCGGGGATTTTTTTTTTTAATTTTATCTTCTTTTGTGTACAAAAAATAATTTTCTGTATACATGGTGTAAAAATAGCAGTCACTATAACTTTGAAATACAATTATACTACCTTTCCTCATTTTGGAAATTTAATTTTTGTATATTTTTTTTGTCAAAAACAAAAAAAAAATTTTTTACTTTTCTTTTTTGTCCCAAAAATAGCAATAAAGCAAAAAAAATCTATTTTGTTTTATTTTTTGTACAAAAAAAAATGCCTTTCTAGAATGAGAAAAGGTAGTATAATCATATCCCAAAATTATAGTGACTGCTCTTTTTACACCCCATATAACTCTTGAACCATATCAATAATAGTGTGTTCTCTTGCCCCGTGTCGCAGCCAATTCAAATTTATTTGTCAGTGTGAGAATCGCATTAGAAACCAAGGGAACTAGTCACGCCACCAGCACCCCGCCTCTAATGTTTTGATTCCGTAACGATAGTAATTTCAATACACAAAGCAATTTCAAGTAACTCGCCTGTAAAGTTTACTTGGAAAATAAATAATTTGCAGCTTTCAAACATTGTTGGAATTGATTTTACGGCGAAGTGTGTTTTTAACCGACTACGATTAACAAAAAGGGTTTGTTTTATTATACTTTTTTTATGGGATATTTTTTAGATCGAGACGAAAAGGAAGACGGGCTATCTGATGGTAAGCGGTCACCGACGCCAATTAAACATGGGCAACACCAGAGGAATCACCAACGCTTCTTTGGCCCTGAAGGAGAACTTTTTTAATACCCGTCACAACCTCCAGTCATTATGGAATATTTCCAATTTGAGATGCAATTTAATAATATGATATATGAATACAAAGATTTAATTTACATCAGACATTATAATTAATATTTCACCTTTTGGAAAGAATAAAAAAAAAATTTATAATCATTCTTATATTACTTAAAATTAGACCGATAGATATAGATATTATTCATATTGCCCACTTTAGTCACCTGGTCCATAACATAACATATACCTGATTATATATACATCGTTTACGTAGAAAAATATTACAACGGTTTTCTCCAAAAATTTGTCAAAAAAAAATTGTATTGTTTGTGAAAACTGTTTGTCTAAGAAATATAGTATTCAAGTCAAGAAACGTTGACTTTTATAAATCAAAACGAATTAAAATTATCGATTGATAATAGAAAAAAACGAATTTTCCATATTATTGACATACCTTCTTGAGTTATTACGCACATACTCGGTCACTAAATATTTCCAACGTAGCTGTATCAATCAATTAAATCTAAAGTCGTAGTATTTTCAATGTCATTTACGAGCTAGTGTTTATATACTAAACTAAACTATTATAAATTAATGTAAAAATAATTGTACAATAATAATTAATGAAAAACTTAATCTGCATCTACAAACCTAAACCCACATTCATTGTATTTGTAACGGATGGTCGCCATTGTTATGAACTGACAACCGCGATCGAGTAGCTAATTACTTGCTCCCATAGGGCCATACGTTGGTGCTATCACCAATTATAAAGTTTGCACACCCGGCCAGTACGTTTGGACCCCCAGCCGACGGTCCGGCTGTAGACGGCCCGAGTGAACACCCGGATTCAGGGGACCAACTAAACTTGGCGGGATACCCTCTGTTTGTTGTTAGGCGAAAACCAGATCCGAAAGTTTGTTAGTAACAACTAACAGTCTGCTCACTGCTCTTGTTTGAGAGGTGTGATATTTTACAATTGTTATTACTTTGCGTAATTGAAACGGATTGCTTTTGGAATCACTTTGGTTCGGAATCACCTGAGTTTACATTTTCCTATTATATACAGCAGAAGAATTTGAACTGAATTATATTTTGTGATTAAGTTAGTATATTTGAAGTGGATCACAATAATTTTGGTGTTAGCTTTGGCATTTTGTACCTTTAGGGCGTGTTTCACCAATCAATGTTAAAGTTAATCCTTCGTTAAATACCATGTTGTTCCTCTCGTAATTCTTAGCAATGAATGAGAAAGTATGATATATTAACAAGCCGTTAACACTAATATGCGTTGGTAAAATCGGAACTTATAGACATAATATCAGCAAAGTTCCTGATTTCTACTGCACTAGGAGGCCTTTCAATATTTAAAAGCAAAGGAAGCGACCGCATTAACTACAAACTTACTATTTACACATTCACGAGCGGCAACTTCTTCAGTAGCTGTACCAATCGCCTTGTCTAGTTAGATTTACATAGATAGTAGATACCTACTTATATACAAGGAAAATAAAATAAGTTTGTATAATTGAATTATTACAATTATTATGTGTAGGTACAGAATGATCAAGAATCATATATTAAGCCGAATATAGTGTGAAAAGAATGACACATAGAGCTTTTTTTTTTGTTTGATCAATCACTCATGTGACGTCAAACTTCAAAGTCATGTGACGAAATTAGATTACCGCATATCGCACTGTTCATCTGTTTTTTTTTTTTGGCAGACATCTTTAAATGTTTTAGTTTAACAACTACCCTCCCTTTTAGATTTGCCGTAGTAGAATATAAATACATTCGTTTGACCTGATATTGGACACGTATGTAACGATAATTGGTTTTGACGCGGCCAAAGCAAAACACATCACTAGCGTTAATGTATCAAAACATAGTTAAAGTAACTGAATAGTGTTGTGCCAACATAGTTACACGGACAAACAGACTATTATGTACGTAGTAAAGATCCTATTAACTGTCTTACATCGACACGCCAAGGTGTTATACTGTTAAATTAAGGGCGCCGTGCCCAAAACTTGTCAAACATAATAAATGAACTTCTATTGCAAAGTGTTACGCTCGTCTTTGAATATGTAGAACTTACTTTGCAATGCTCAACAGAGACCTTTGCAATGTAAAATTAATTTCGAAGCCTCTTGCAAATAATAATCAGGATAAAATAAAAATAATTTTGTTAATTCTCAAATAAAAGTTAACAAGTTTTTTTTGGGAACGTCAACAAAAAAAGCTACCACCGGTTTAACTTTAACTTTATGTAAGAGAACTTTTACTGCAAAGTGTTATTTTTATATATATGAACACTCTAATAACCGTATCAGAAGAACTTGTATTACTGGAACTATATAAGTAACGAAAATATAATATGTCATACATTCATATATTTAATATTAAATAACATAAATTAATAAATGAACATCGCAATTCTAAATAACCTTTTAAATATTATTCTCGAACATCTAATCAGGGTCTATAATCAGTGTAATTTAAATAATAGAACGTTTAATGCAAAAGCTTTGTCACTAACACTTTGAAGACCGCCGACTCTCAAAGTTAAACTTATACTCACTTTTCTTCGCACCCATGACTAATCACCACTACCTGAATATTATTATGAGTAGGTGTGTTCCCCCCAAAATATCTAAATATCACTCTGTGTAGGCAGTAAATGTCAACGTTAAAAAACAAACGCTCCCAAATTCTAATTAAGTATCAAGTGAAATTAATTCTGTACGTCGGTACTTAGTTCAGAGCAATGTGCTTAAAATCGTCGTGAGGTAAGGCTCAGCTCACACGCGCAGACTCGACACGGCGCGTCCCAACGCGTCATGTTTTCCCGTTATTAAGGTGCAAGGAAGTTGTTTAAAAAAAAATATATATATATATTTTTTAACCCACGTAAATATATGATTTATGCCTATGCTACCATGGCTGATGTTACGGATCTATTGACACTCTTTTATACAAATTGGATCAGTAGTTTAGGCGCTACGGTGAAACAAACATACATAGACTGCCAAAATCATCCCTCCTTTTGGCGGCGAACCGTAGTAAAAAAACCGCAAGGAAGGGTAGTGAAATATTTGGCACCAAAGGGGCAACTTCGAAATAGAAGTTGTGATGGAAAATCGACCTCATATTTCCGCGTCGCAAAGAGGCGTCACACATTCTTAACTAGGTTTAAAGATTGTGTGGAATTCATAGTTGATTCGTTTCTAACTTCACTATCGAGTCGATATTGTACCTTATCTAATCCCTCGGGCTCCAGTAATGATTGCTAATAAAAATAACGTCCTTTATTATTAATGCTAATAAATTAATTGCTTTTCAACAATATTTCGACATTAGGAATTTTCGGATTTTAATACAAAACACAGTACCGAAAGTAACGAAAATCTAAAAGTGACCGGTACCGAAATTCCCGGTTCTTAAAGTCGGTACCGGTTCTCAATACCCTAATTGCGAGTTTCGACGCGTTGTAATTGAAAAACGACGCGACGCGCGCCATTGTGTATCGACCCTACTGTTCGGTTAAGTCGGGAAAAGCTTGCACATGAATCGAAACGTGATTCTGTATTTACGTATCGTAAATTAAGCCTTTAATTACATTCACGAAATCCAAATGAAACACGCTTCGCTTATAAATATTAAGTTGTCGAAGTTGGCGCGTGTGACATGTCTCATTACGTATTCGTTAAGTTTTCTTTGATTAAGTTGCGAATTTGTTTAACATCGGGCCTAATATAACTTGAGGGACCCCTAATAGGGGTGATGCGAGTTTTTATCCGACAAAAAAAGAAAGGATAATATACTTTGACATGTAGTACGTTAGGATTGTTTTTTTTTTAATATCAACAAAGGACATGTCACTCAGGTGATAACATGTTTATATTACTACTGTACATTAATTCCACCGTAGCCTTTGATCAATAATCTTCTATCTTCTATACAGGCTATAATATTAATGAGTGATAATACTTTTGGATGTTTATGGGTCCAGTATGTAGAGTTTTCTAAGAAAGTACCAACGCTGAAAGAGGAATTTTATTTAAATTATTGTATGGGAAAATTTATGATGTTGGGGCATTTCTCATAGAAATATGAAAATCAAAAGTAAGTCTTTCTGCGCTGGTACTTTCACAGTATACTCTACATAGGAGGCACACACACATCCTAAAGTATTATCAATCATTTAATGTTATAAAAAATTGTATTTAAAAAAATTTATTGATGTTAGTTAGTCTTGCTAAAACTAAAGAACGGCTGAACCAATTCGGCTATTTTTAGTCTTGAAACATTCGTGGAAGTCCCGGGAAGGTTTAAACGGTGAGAAAATATGGAAAATTTCATCACAAACTATTTGTATGCTCAACGAAGTGGGCACGGGTCAGCTCTTTATAAATAATAAATTGGTGATCACAGACCATAGCGCCAAAACACATATGTAGATTCGCCATAATATGCCGGCTAATATAGAGATATTATAAACGTAGTCAAGTTAAGGATATGTAACCGCCATTTTTTTGAAAGTCAGTTAAAATAGGTTATCTATTCTTGGAAAGATACAGAAGGGAATCATTAAAACCACACATAAAATACAAATTATATTAACATATTACAACTTTTTATAATAATTTAGACAAATCAGGACAAAAACTTAAAACAGAATTATTAAATACAGAAATTAGGTTCAAAATTAACTAATTTAGGAAATGCAATACTCAAACGGGCAGAGTTTCCCCTTACCGACCGCTTTACCGAAAAAAGTGTCTAGACCACCTATGCACCGAATTAAATAGGCGTAATCCCCTCTTAAAAGACTCCATTTTGTGTTCCCACTCAAATTGGTGTTGCCGTTCATAAAGTGTGGCCACTTTATTAACACGGCCTCTCCTGACTGGAGGACGTCCCCGTTCTCCTGGTGCGAATGGCAGCAGCTCTTGTATTTGAAGTACTGGCTGCAGGCACCGACACATCTGCCAATGTAACCTCACTGGCCGCTTGCTCGAGTGCAGACTCCATTTCATCAGATTCGGCACCTTGAACGTAGACAAAAAATATCATTAACACTTATAAAAAAAAAGACATGATTAATGTGAGCAATTCTTGAGTAAAGAAAGCATACGCCTCTTTATCAAGAATCGCTACATATTACATCGTGATGACACAAAGGAATCGCTGCAGTCAATTCCGTCGCATCACCTCGATTCGTGTGGCTAGGTGGAACATAGGCACGACGTTAGCATATTCCACAAACACGTACGGGATCAGAGGCACGACGTTAGCATAATCCACAGCTACGTACTGGATCATAGGCACGACGTTAGCATAATCCACAAACACGCACGGGATCATAGGCACGACGTTAGCATAATCCACAAATACGTACAAATGCAACAAAAGACATGTTACACGCACATAACATGACATAGGCACGACGTTAGCATATCATGTATGTACCGTAAAAAACAACCTCACTTTCAAAGAGAGCAGCAAATGTATTAACATGACATAGGCACGTCGTTAGCATATCATGTAAGTACATATGGAAGAATCTCACTTTCAAAGAAAGTAGCACATGTATCAGGAGTCCATTCCCCTCGCCACGGTTTCATGAATTCTGCTGCAGCTCGAGTCAGTTTTCCATAGGAACTTGCCAGCAGTTGCAGCTCGTAGCGACCATGGGGAAGCGCCTTGACCACACGATAAGGTCCGCGCATGCCCGAGTCAAGCTTTCCAGTTGATTGCGTCTGCTTTATAACAAACACAAAAGAATTAACTTCAAACGAGCGTGGGGGTCTACGGTTGGCATTCGCCGTCGAGTCTTGTTTATGCCGATTTAATTCCAGATGCTGTGAGGCCACCTGCCTATGCATTTCTCTCAATGTCTCGCGATTTTGATGAGAGCCTTCTAAAGCGATGTCTCTTATGAGATGACGTATAAGAGGCGTAGCTGCTTCAATACCGACTAACAAATTGAGGGGCGATTGTTTGGTAGTTTTTTGTTTAGTTATGTTTAAAACCAATTGTAATCGCCACATAATATCTGACCATTCGTTGTGTCGGTGGTTACATTCTATACGAAGCATATTTAGTATTGTTCGGCAATAGCGTTCGACTTGCCCGTTCGAGCGATGCATCTCCGGTGTTATTAGATGTAAGTCAATTCCTAACTCTGTTAGTTTAGTAAAACCTGAGCTTTGAAACATACGGCCCCGATCTGCTACAATTAATTTTGGTGTACCAAATAACGATTTATCATTCTTTTGACATTAGTTACAAGTATTTTTAATTCTTTTGCATCTAGACCAAACATAGGGTATAAGAGACAATATTTTGAAAAGCGTCTACAACTATTAATACGTATTTGTAATTATTTGTCACTGGTAGTGGACCCAATCAGCATCTACATGTATAATTTCAAAAGGATTACAAGGTTTTTCCCATGAATGAATAAGTTGGTTAGGTGCTCGGGGAACCCTTTTATGAGTTATACAGACAAGGCAATGACTAATATATTTTTGAACAAATGAGTTAAGGGAAGGAAACCAAAAGTGTTTTCGTATGAGTTCTAATGTTTTATCAACCCCGGGATGATTATGCTCGTCATGGAAAATTCTGAGTAAGCTTAATGTATGACTTTGGGTACAAGACATAATCTAGAATTTTCACCGACGGGCATATACTTGTAATATAGCATGTCGTTTTTTTAATGTAACGTTTTGTGTCAAGTTGTCAGTCAGTTAATTTTTGTAAAAGTTGCTGAGTTTCTTCATCAGCAGCTTGCGCCATTTGAGCCCAATTCTGTTGTTTGCGTGCTTCACAAACATTTACAGGATTACGGCTCAAATAGTCCGCATGTGATATAAAAGTGCCTTTACGATACTCCAACGTAAAATCAAAATCCTGCAGATATATCCACCATCTGGCTACACGTGGTAAAATGTATATTTTTTTTGTTGAGTTGCTTTGAGAGCATTGCAATCCGTTACAACAGTAAAATGCACGCCAACCAAATAATGTCTATAATTCTGCAGAGCTTTTACGACGGCCAAAGTTTCAAGCTCGTACGAATGATACTTTGGTTCTGCTCCATGTGTCCGTTTGCTAAAATAACCAACCACTCGTTTGCAACCATTATCGTGAACCTGAAAAAACACGGCTCCGTAACCAATAGAACTAACATCTGTGTGAATTTCACTTGGTAAACTGGCATCATAAATAGCCAAAATTGGCTCGCTTGTTAAATGACAAATAATTATTTGCCGTGCTCCTTCCTGTTCACTACCCCATACAAAAGGTACCCCTTTTTTTTGTTAATTTACTTGCGCTCGGTTGTACCTGACCCTGAGATATCGTACGTCCTAAATACTCTATTTTAGTAGACAAAAATGAGCACTTCTTTAAATTGATAGAAACCCTGAATTAGTAATGATTTACAGTACTTCAATAAAAGTATGAAGCCCTTCATTAACCTTTCAATGCAATCAAAGGTAAAGGGAAACGATCTTTAATTGTAATTTCATTAAGTTTTCGATAATCAACGCACATTCGGTCCGTGCCATCTTTTTTTTTTTTTTACTAAAAGAATAAGGCTCGCATACTCAGATTCGGACTCCTGTATAATTTTAATAATTTCGCGAACCTTTAAAATTTCAGCATATGAAAGTCGATAAGGCCTATAATTAATGGGTGTATTTAAGTTATGGAGATACTACCAGAGGAGACGGTAGAAGTGGCCGTTCCAGTAATAAAATATTTAGAAAATGTGTTAATTATCTCGTTTAACTTCTTTAAATCCTCATCCTCAAGGAGTCTTAATCTGATTATGCAAAGATTGCACAACGCATAACACACTATGTGAAAGACGAGGTTCACACACAAGGTACTGTCTATTACGAGTACGGATATATGTTACACCTTCCCGATTTAAAACATCAGTACCGACTATTATAGGAACATTTAAAAACTGAGGGGACACAACCTGTAAGTCTACCTCTAGAGTAATTTCACTGAATTCTACTGATAGTGTAACGTAATAAGTAGACTCAATCGCTCGCCCGCCTATACCTCTTAAGACTCTAAAAGCAGGCTTACATGAGCATTTAAAATGCTTTAGTAACGACGACGATATACTTGAACCGCTATCTATAAGAATATCAACAGGTATTCCTTAAATTAATTAATCATTCCTACGATCAAGATTCTCTTGACAAAAGTTGATATTCTTTGTGTTACGAGCCTCCGATTTAATTTTAGCGAAACAGGTATCAATTTTATGACCAGGTTTTTTACAAAATGTACAAAGGTCCGATTTAACTAAATTTTGATTCATAATACTGGTCTTAACAACACTAGTGTCACTGTCTTTTGGAGAAATAATCTTTGACTTTTTTGAACAGTACAATTGTTTGTGACCGCGTTGCCCACACTTAAAACATCTCCTACTCGTATCTTCAAATTTTTGTTTGCGGAACTTACTCGTATTATAATTTTGTAATTTTTCGAAGCGCTCATAACTGGAGCATTCGATTTTTTTATTTGAATTTATTACATTTGTTTTGACATAATTTGAGAAATATTCAACCAATTGATTTGGCATAATTTTTGCATTAGTAGCTGATGCCCGAATCTGTGGATCTGTGATACCCCTAATAACTATTGCTGAAATTAGCTCGTCACTTAATCCCCTCACAATACGTAATTTTAATAAAGAACGGCGTACATAATCGGCATAAGTGCGATAGTTATCGGAATTCGTACACATTACTTCATACAAAATATTCGCTATATCTAGTTTCTTAGGACACAGAGGCTTAAACTCCTCTTTAAAGTTACTCCAACTACGATCGCCAGTAACCCACTCGTTTAACCAGATTCTACTTTCAC
This sequence comes from Celastrina argiolus, assembly GCA_905187575.2. Taxonomy (NCBI): domain Eukaryota; kingdom Metazoa; phylum Arthropoda; class Insecta; order Lepidoptera; family Lycaenidae; genus Celastrina; species Celastrina argiolus. The sequence goes on from LR994589.1 coordinate 14,420,908, forward strand.
CTTTTAAACAATTTCCGATACTTGATAAACACTCGCTATCGTTCCAGCCATTCAAAGCTTTAGCGCGATCTACTTCTTCGCACCAAGCATCTATATCGTTGAACTAGGGTCAAAATTAGAAATATAAAACGATTGGTCAGATCTCACCGTCGTGTTGATCGATCGTATCGCATTAACGATCCTATCCGTAGCGGTGGTGTCGCTTGTGACGGGGCTCGGAGAGTAGCCGGGTAGCGGGGCCTCGGCAACCATTACAGATGGCCGGGAAGGGCCAGCGACCGCCTCGCCGGGCACACCAGGCCGCGACGACGAACAGCACCGCTCCTCCAAGGACACCAATCGATCTAAAATTAATTGCATTTGTTCCTTTACACAGTTGTTAGGGGGGCTGCGATATTTGCGAGTAGTTCTATATAGAGGAGGAGAGCAACTCGGCGTTAAATGTCGAGTTCTGGATCGTGAACTACGGTCTCTAGAACGTGAACGACTTTCAAATCGCAAATTGAGATTTCTACTATTTCGTTTATTCGGCATAATGATTTCATGAATAAAACAGGCAAATGAAATGTTCCTATCGATTTATTTTGTTTCTTGGGGATCCTGATCTTAATTAATAAATGAGTAAGTAGGCCATATACTTACACAAAGACCATGAACAATGAACATAAGGTTCAATAATAACTTAAGATACGGTGGGTAGATAAAAAAATAATTATCTTACCTTCTATTCTTTAAAAATACAATTGGAATGTACTCACCAACCTCTGCGATACTGTACTCACCAGTGGCTTGAAATGCTTTACCGTATTACCTGTACCGCTATTTTCCGAAAATATTTTTTTTTTATTTCAAATTACGGGTATGTTAAAAAATATTTAAATCGTTTATTCAGGACGCTAAGCAAAAAGACACGTGAATTAACAATCCCACGTTTGATCTTGGAAAGATACAGAAGGGAATCATTAAAACCACACATAAAATACAAGTTATATTAACAGTTTACAACTTTTTATAATAATTTAGACAAATCAGGACAAAAACTTAAAACAGAATTATTAAATACAGAAATTAGGTTTAAAATTAACTAATTTAGGAAATGCAATACTCAAACGGGCAGAGTTTCCCCTTACCGACCCCTTTACCGAAAAAAGTGTCTAGACCACCTATGCACCGAATTAAATAGGCGTAATCCCCTCTTAAAAGACTCCATTTTGTGTTCCCACTCAAATTGGTGTTGCCGTTCATAAAGTGTGGCCACTTTATTAACACTATAATATCATTCCATTTTTGCTAGTTTAAATTTTACTTCTGTACCTACAATGTATTGTTGTATCGTACAGTTCAAAATAATATGTATTTTAATACCCGTAAGTAAAAAAAACTCCTTTATTATTTTTAGGTCGGATGAAGGGTATTTAAACAACCATTAACATTCAGTTAAATGTGACGTTACAAAAGCGTCGTTTAATGTTTTTATGGGACGAATCACGTACTGCAAAAAGTATTTTTAATAAATAATTAAATTATCATGTTACATAATTATACAGTGTGTAAAAAGAGCAGTCACTATAACTTTAAGATACGATTATACTACCTTTCCTCATTTCGGAAATGTATTTTTTTTATTTATTTTTTTGTCAAAAACTAAAAAAAAAAATTTTTTCTTTTTACCAATTCTTATTTTTATGTTGCAAAAATAATAAAAACGCCAATTTTTTTTTTTTAATTCTGTAAAAAAATACATTTCTAGAATGAAAAAAGGTAGTATAATCATATACCAAAGTTATAGTGACTGCTCTTTTTACACCCGTTATATACTAGAGGTCCTGTATTGTCTATGAAATCTGTAATTTGCTTTAAGAAATTAACCCCCGGTTTCCTGAACGCTATTCAAATGAATGATCAACTGACATGGCATTCAAATCAACAAGCCATATTGAACGCTGATTGGTAGAATATTATCAGACAGAAAGGAACGGACATATATTTTATAATTACATCTTATCAATCATATACCGGTTTAATATATAGATACATACTTTTAATAATGTTTATTAATATTATTCTATACTTGTCCTATGGGTATTTTGCCTAAAATAAATGTGATTTATTTATTATTTAAGGGTCAGCTCACATCGAGACACGACTCGACGCGGCATCGGAAAGTCCCGTCGCGTCTCGGTGTGCATAATTACGATCAAGTGAAGCGCCATCGGGCAGTATTTACTCCGACACCGGGGAAATCTGCGCGGACATTGCTATAAATAGTCATTCAATGGTTAAACCATTCAGTTTTCAGCTATTTAGGCTCAAGGCATACAGAAAAATAAAAATAGAATAATATTAATAATAATGGTAATAAAAATAGAATAATATTAATAATAATATTCATCTTCTGATACATCTTCCATAATATTAGGTCCTTACATATTAAATTGGCGTTTTGTATGGGAGGAACATAAAGGCGATTTTTTCATATTAAAATATATTTTATTAATCAAAGTATGTACCATTGCTATCTATACACTTTTGCCATCTTATAGGTAGTTCTTAGATCCCATTACTAAAAAAAACCATTCGGACGGGAATCAATGAAATCTTTGAAAGCGGTTTGGACTGCCTCATCAGAATTGAATTTTTTTCCTTGCAAGAAGTTATCCAAATTTCGAAAAAAATGGTAATCTGTTGGAGCAAGGTCCGGAGAGTACGGTGGATGTCTTAGACATTCCAATTGAAGCTCCTCTAATTTGGTAGCCGTCTGTTGGACCGTGTGTGGTCTAGCGTTGTCTTGAAGCAGCAGTGGCGTAGAGCGATTGACAAGTCTCGGTTGTTTAACGGCGAGCTTTTTCATCATGGTTTGCTGTTGCTGATAATAGACGTCAGCTGTAATCGTCTGACCGGATTTAAGAAAGCTATAGTGTACGACAACGGCACTAGTCCACCAAACGCTTACAAGTAACTTTTTTTGAGTCAATTTTCGCTTGGGGCAAGACTTTGCTGGTTCACCAGGGTTCAGCCATTGCGATGAGCGTTTACGATTATCGTACAGGATCCACGTTTCATCACATGTAATGATCCGATTTAAAATTCCTTCATTATTGTGCCGGTTGAGCAATGTAACGCTGCAGTCGACGCGCGTTTGTCGGTTTGCTTCACTCAATTCATGAGGTACCCACCTTTCAAGCTTTTTCACCTTCCCAATTTGCTTCAAGTGGATTAAAACGGTTTTGTCACTAGCACCGCAGCCTGTAGCTAACTCTGATGTGGTTTGCGATGGATCTGCTTCCACAATAGCCTTCAATTCATCATTATCGACCTTGGTCTCCGGCCGTCCACGGGGCTTGTTCTGCAGATCGAAATTTCGAGAACGAAAGCGTTGAAACCAAAAACGCACAGTGTTTTCTTTTGCGACACCACCCCCATACACATCATTAATCCTTCGAGCCGTTTCTGCAGCACTGGTGCCACGGTGGAACTAGTTCTCGTAAATAATGCGATATTTTAAGTTTTCCATTTTGTGAAATGAGTGACGCAGAAAAAAAAGCTAAAGAGAAAAAAACAAATGAATTACGGTTTCAAAACACAAATGCATGAGTAAATAGCTGTTTAAATTTGAATTTGGAATTCCTAACCAAAGAGGATATATTTAAGATCAAAGTGGCCAGTACGACAAAACGCCAATTTCATATGTAAGTGTAGTGGCCCAGCAGCCTACAGACTAAACTCCCTCCTTTCACATCCTGCTGCTATCAAGCAATACTCTTTTAAGTCATATTTTTTACTCAATTTTTTTTTTCTCATGTCATAAAAAATATATGGAAATCGATGCCGCGGTGATGACGCAACGCAGCGCAACGCACTAATGGAGCCGCACACAGTAACTTTGAAGCTATACGAGTATAGAACAGGTGAAGTACTAGGCAAGTAGATTATTAATTCTGCCCGAATCCAAGATACTCATTAAGAAAATGACAATCATAGTGAAGTGGTCCGAACTTTGTCAATATCAACTGTATAGAATAGTTGGCAACAATCCTTTGATCCCTTCTCAAAGTTCCCTCGAAGGCTTCCAACAAATTTCATCCTTCATAATTAAGGCATGGGTTTCAATTCGTTTTGTTTCTTTGTGTTTGAGGTAAAAATTTGGTCATGAAGGTCTTAACGTATACAAGGTATAAAATAAATGGACGATGATGCTGGTGAAAACTGCCGGGTCACGTTGGATGCAGGTGGCAATGGACCGGTCGCACTGGAAATGTGTTGGAGAGGCCTATGTCCAGCAGTGGACAGTAAAAGGCTGAAACGACGACGACGACGATGCTTTAGGGTGCGAATGTGCCTCCTATGTAGGGTTACTTTTCAAAATAAACGTTTAAAATGCGGTCGTACAAGTAGTATCTAGGAGTTCTTTAGTTACTTATATACTATGTAATGGTTAGTTAATTTAATAAAAATCTAAACCATTACTGTCCCTATGCATTACTGGATTTCAAATTGAATAATTTTCTAGTTTCAGCCTTTTGAGACCCATTTTTTGCGAAGTCGGGTTTCGGTTTTTAAACCTTTTTTTTATTTATAATTGTATTGGCAAATTTATGATGTTGGGGCATTTCTCATAGAAGTATGAAAGTCAATAGTAAGTCTCTTAGCACTGGAACTTTCACAGTTAACTCTACATACGGACCTATATAGACCCTAAAATATTATCACTCATTATTATTACAGCCTGTATAAAGAAACAAAAGCATGTATAATGCTGCTAATTTACATCACAGATAGTGCGAGCACAAGAGCATTCTTTCGTGATCTTTCAGTGTTAATGAAAGCTGAAACCGTCAGCGTTTACATTTACATAATATAAATGAGCAGACACAAGCGAACCAGACAGGACAGCGTAAGAACGCTTTACGACTTTTTACACTAAAAGAATGTGCATTCGCTCGTCTGATATAATAACAGTAGGTTTGACACATTAACCCCAAGTTTTTGAAAGGCTGATCAAAACGTCGATCTGTTAACTCTGAACGCTCATTGATGAACATCATTCCCTTTTGATCGTTCAGAATGGCTTGTTAACTCAAATGTTACCTGATCGACGATTCGATCAACCTTTCAGAAACCGGGTGTTAGCAATATTTATTTCACATTACATTTAAGACCGCTTAAAAATACTAAATAAATCAAATTATGATCGAATTTCGATCACAGGGCAACCATAAGTCGAGTTAAAAACATCCTTACGTTATGCTCAGGCTATTTACATTCAAGTATGTAATTTCATAGTTTGTTAGTCAAAGAGACACGCCGTAAAGTTGAGTTAATTTACATTTAAATGCATTACCCGGAGACTCCGCGTGCGGTGCCCACGAACTCCCGGGGAACTCATTAAATAAGCTCGAAAAATTAAAACACCGCGGCGAGCTACATTTTTCTACACTTGGAAGTTCCTTGAGGAATGTGATGTGAAATTTAATTTTCTTTCAGTACTTATGTAAAATTTTTTCCTACCCAGGGTAGGAGTTTATGATCGTAAGACCGGATAAAATTTAGGGCATTCAAAATGGAACTTGGGCTACTAAATTTAGTTGAAAATCTAACACTGGCAATCTAGGGCTGGTTTCTGAACGCTGGTTAAGCCCTGATTTCAACAACGTATGTTAGTGTTAAAGGCTTATTAAAATACCATGCCTTCACATGCATTGAAAGGAGCCCAAAGGGCGTGTTTCACCAAGCAATGTTAAAGTTAATCCTTCGTTAACCCTAGAAGCCCAATCATATTTAACTTGCTATAAAGCCCAATCATACGTAAAAATTACGTGTAAAATTAAAACTTCAGTATATTCCTATTTTTTCTGGTTCTAATCAATTTATTTGCATTAGTTATTAAAATATAGTTTTAATTTATAAACTAAATACATTTTATATGACTATACTCTTTATTAGTACAATTACAGTACATTACTTGGACCATAGAAAAAATCAACAAAAAAATCAAACCTCTAACAAATTTTCCCATAATTATAAAATCTTAAAAAAAACCAACTGGTATTAAATGTTTTTATAAAATTAAATCAATATCTAATAATACCTTATTAGTCTCTTTGAAAAGAAGTCTTTATATACAGTCTAGACAGATAGCAACATTATTGTGTTCTCCATATATGGCCTTTTCGTATTTGCAACATTGCGCTTTGGTTATCAGCCTTTTTTATATAATCAAAATACACAGTAGACTCGTTTCTTTAGTTCACGCTCATTGTCAGTGTTTTCTGAAGATGTTGGTACCATAGTTTTTAAAATATTTGTTACATTATCCCGTAGAGCCCTCCTCAAAGTTGGTGCCTGTAACCGTTTTGGATCCAAGGCGCCATCAGATCTATACTTAATTTTTTCACGAATTATTTAGGGCTCATTGATTTTTCTTGTTTATTTATGCTTAATGTGACAGTATATAATAAAGGATTTGACAAACGCCCGTCATCGGCCACCTAAGTTGAAGAAGTTACCTCAATATATTTATGGCCGATGGCCGAGAAGCAATATGGATTTTAGATGACCCTTGTCTGCTTGTATCTTCAATGAAGTCGACCATGGTGTCCTCATTATCACTCCTGTGAGGAATGACAATGAGGACGTTTTATTCAATTGCAAAATCTTACTACACGGAGTCCGAACTCAGCCGAGAACAATCGTCTTCAATTTTCGAAAATTGACGGTATGTCTTCCAGGTTTAGCCGTTGACAGGACTCCATCTTGAAATTTACTTAAAAATATAAATGCAACATTTAATAAACAAATCAATAAACTCAAATAAATCGCAAAAATAAGAAGTCAGAAACATTCCCAAAAGTTACACAAACAAAGCCCAATTATACGTCATAATGACGTGCAACCTCGCTATTACGACAAAATGGCGGCTGATGTATATATGTCCTGAAAGGTCCCAACACATACAATTTGTATTGAAGCAATTTGAGCGGATTTTTGCGCTCCGCCCCGACACGCTGCAGCCTGGCATAATGTGCTCGAACCTTAAGTGAAGACGTATACATAGCCTACACTCACTACTCTTAACAGGCGGGTTGGCGAGTGCCGTTTTCAGATGTCCGCGAAAACGCTACTGCCAATTTTCACCCTACGGATACATGACCAAATATTTAACCCTAGTTAATTACGAACATCAGGCTTACTCCCGACACAATCGAGAATCATATCAGTTCGATCTCAACGGCTTTTGGTATTTTATTTGGTAGATTACTTTGAAACTAACCAGGATAAATAAAATCGTTAGATCGTAACTTTTTGTACTCCCGACCATATAAATCGACCCAGAATCAAAATAAATAAAAGTCAATTTATTCGTGAGTACCCGGCACGATCGAAACTGAATCAAAACCGAATCAGTTTGGAGAGTAAGGCCCCATACCTATTACCAGGCTCTCTCACTGCTTGGCGGAATGACAAGGACAGAATGTGACTTGACATTCAACAGAGCCTTAATGCTACTAATATTATAAAGGCGAAAGTTTGTAACAATATATGTATGTATGTTTGTAACTCTTTCACGCAATACCTACTGATCGGGTTTTTGATAAAATCTGGGGGCACGGGAGTGCCCCCGTCAAGACGAGCCAAGCGAAGCGCAAGGGCACTACCTACCTTTTCTCGAAAGGTTTCGTCGTTTTTTTGAACTCTCATAACTTTGCTTTGGATGTAGCTACATAGTTGAAAATTTCAACATATAATGACACCAGTACAAACATGAAACATACAAAGTTTCAATGTTGTAGCTATTATACTTTAGATTTTATCAATGTCTAAAAACCCCAGATTTCGTCACTGACTCATTTATAGATCATCAAAATTCATAAGATACTTCCTGACGTCCTAGTTAGCTGATATTATTTATGTAAGCTGTTATTGCTACAAAACCAACAAAAAAATTATTAAAATATAAATGCCGCCATTTTGAATCCAACATGGTGGACGGTACAAAATGGATGTTTAATATGTTTATTATACGGATATGATCTTTAAGACATAAAAGAAATATTATATTATACAAGTTCATAAAAAAATAAGACCTACTTTTTGTAGGACCGATAATCGGTCAGATTTTTGCTCCATATTATTTATATCCCACTTTATTTATTTGTGTGCGTTGCACTACTGCAATCAGTATGTTTTATTTTATTCCGATTATTAATCGGTGACCGACTTTTTGTAAATGAAAAATATGTCTATGAGAAAATTAGTTTTATATCTACTTATTTAAAATTAGGTATCTATAATATATTTGGTAAGCAAAAATTAGGTAAGAATAAACAGGCAGCAAGTAGTTATTTGTTGTCAGTACTTATGTACTGACAACTAAACTAAACAAAATATTACATCGATCACTCGATTATATCGGTCCGGCACAAACTCCCTAGTGTTTCGTAAACATACTTATTTAGTTTAGAGGGAATCTTATGTAAAAACCGTTCGACACATCGATAGCGCGATGTAGGTGGCTTACAGCGCAATCTATGTTTGGAACTGTGAAACATCTAAACACACATTTACCTAATATATTTAACAGTCGGTAACGTTATAATGATAACAATAAACGAAAATATTACACGATCAATGTATAAATAATTTTAGTGTTTAATCTTATGACTATTATAATATGATTATAATATTATGATTTTTAACACGTCACGTCATGACGTTTAAAGATGGCCATAATCAAAAGAAAACCTTAAAGCTATTTTTCAAAAATAAAAATAAATACATTTTTTTACCTTCAAAAATGCTAAGTTGCACTTAGGTGTAGGTATGCAGTTAGCATATATATGTTTATAAGAGCCGTACAAGAATTAGTACCTCTAGTGACCAACAGATGGCGGTGACCGTCGTCTACATACGATATTATTATAGACTTACTGTATTATTTTAATAAGTATCAACATGCTTTATTAAAGGCAATCTCCCTCGTATATATAAGTCCCTCAAATTCTCGAATTATTAGTGTTGAATTTATACTAGTGGCATCCTAGGATATCCAAATAAGAAGTTTCACTCCAGCAATAAAATAATGTATATTTTATAATTTATATTTATTATATTATAATATAATAATATAACAAATAAAGAAATATGGACGAGACATTTGTTTGAAAATCGGCCTCTACCTCTTAAAAATTGCGGTGAAAGATTATACACGGTATAATATTGACGTTGACATCAGTCGACGTCACTAGGCGTCACTATGCTAAGGCGCTGACTGTTCTATTTTCCGTAAGTAAAGGCCCGGGGTCAAAATAGATTATCTTTAAATTAAAAAAAGTCCATTAACCAGCTTACAAAAATAAATGAAATCCCACCAAAAACATTTTAATGTAAAAATGTTGTCAAGACGAGACTACACAGCTTACCCTGTGAAAAAGTTATCAGATATCGTATAAAGCCAAGCTCTACACTACACCTTAATCAAAATCTATCAAAAAGTGGTTAGATCTCATGTAGAACCAAAATTCTTGATCTATGCGCCCTTACTTCACCAGGCTTAACTTCACTTACGCTATATAGCAGTTAAAACGTGATACTTGACCGTTTTGCTACCGTTACGAATATTTCATACGAATTCATTAATCGTGTGCTAAATAAAACGGCCAAGCATCACGTTTTAACTGCAATATAGCGTAAATGAAGTTAAGCCTGGTGAAGTAAGGGCGCATAGATCAAGAATTTTGGTTCTACATGAGATCTAACCACTTTTTGATAGATTTTGATTAAGGTGTAGTGTAGAGCTTGGCTTTATACGATATCTGATAACTTTTTCACAGGGTAAGCTGTGTAGTCTCGTCTTGACAACATTTTTACATTAAAATGTTTTTGGTGGGATTGGGTATTCGATAAAGTTTACTCCCTAGATTAATACAAAGACTCTATTAAATGAAAAAAAGAAATCTAGGGTTTCCTCGAGGTTTCATTTTTAGCGTACGACGTAGCAGGAAATATCTAGTTTAGATACATTTTCAGTCTATTCTCAAAATTAAATTTCTCCAACCATCAACCTAATTATAGCGGTTAGTCTGTAAGCATTTTCACAAGAGAAATAACAAACTAAACGCTTAACAACCAGACATCAAAGCCTTGGTAATTATCAACAAACTTACATGTGGAAGGGCCCAATATTTAGTCTTGGATCCGATTAGCCTACGTAATTGCCTTATAAACCTGTTAAGTCCATCTTGCCGCGCCCCAGTTTGCCCAACAAGATTAGGGTGCATCTTGACCTCGGTGATACCAAAGGACGGGTTTTACCCCGAAATATAGCAGAAAATCGGCTCGACACTGCGTGTGTAATAAATAAAATAAATAAATAAATGACACAATAATGACCTTATCTTTGATCTCTAGTGAGATTTTAAGGTTGTATTGTGTGTGTATTTTTCCTTGTGTCTTTTCAAACACGATTTTATTGAAGTGCCGAAGTTAGAGAAAACACAGTATAGTATTAGAAAAAAGATATTTAAGGTACTTTTTTTTTTCTTAAATATAAAAAAATATATTTTTATTGGCTTGTAATCTACGGGCTTTATCAACCTGATCGTAACATGCACTGTAAGCATGCATATTCTATAAATCTCTTTATTACTTGATTTCGCTATTACATAGTATATATAAATAAATAAAAAAATACATATTTCAATAGGCTAGGTCTACGTGTAATTTAAAAGGTGGAAATGTGAAAAAATGAAGTCAAAAAAAGATATGCTATAGTTATATTGTACATTATTGTTAATATCAATATATTGAATACTTAATCGTACAACCATAATATAACGATGATTTTCAACAAATTATATAAGTTTGGTGAGGAATATTTATGTTAGTTGGTAACACTGCTTGGCCTACTAACGGTTTAAAACGTACCACATTTCCCCGCTCGGGATGAAATTTTTACAGTGAATTTATTTAAAGTTATGATTTAGATGTGGTTTTCATATATGTAAAGAGGGAGTGTGATATTTTTGGATCGGGCGATTCAAATGCTCAATGTAAAACTTATGGAACAAAGTACAAATATTTAGTTTTTAACCCCGGCGAAAACAGAGGGGTGTCATAAGTTTGACGTGTGTATGTCTGCATGTGGCATACTTGCCAAACAGTTATACCGATTTTATACTCCTGTCAATTTAGACATAAAAATAGTGATCAAATAAAGAAAAGTCCGACAGAGACAAATCGACGTAGGTGAGAATGAAAATGGTAAAACTAAGGTTTAGTTTTACCATAAAGAATAAAGTGTCAAAAGTCCCCATGGGGTCTCATGTGTGCTGAGAATGTTTTGATCTACAACTATGCTCTCAGGTAATTTTTGATAAAACTTACTGTTTTTGAGGAAAATCCAAAAAACCAAAAATTTTGACATTGGGCCCCGAATTCTTAGCACATAAGGGAGTTTAGACACTTTATTTTTTATGGTAAAACTAAGGTTTCCACGGAGATTTGGCTCTGTCGTACTTTTCTTTATCAATCGTCCAAATTGACCGGACTATTATTTTAGTTTTTTTTAAGCAGCAAGGCTGGTTAAAATATTACCTTCCTTTTGGCTGCATCGTAATAAAAAGTTGATTACTAACTTTGTACCGAAACAATTTTAATGAAGTTCCGTTTTAGTTTTTGTAGAATCTATTTTGAAGTGCATATTTTATTACAAGTTCTCCCGCCATTTTCCTTCCACGACCTCCTTTCATTTGTTAGTGCATCTTGTAATATGATTCCGCAGTCCGGACTTATAGCCGAGAATATGAAGCGAAATGTATTTTACAGTTATTGTTGCCGTTACTTTTTATGAAGAAGCAGGCGCGTGTCTTAATAAATGGGACACAAGGGGTTTGATATTTAAAAATAGTTCACGTTCAAGTTAGGGAATTTAACTTTAGAATATGGGTCTTTCACGTTTTAATTACGACATGATGTACAAAGATGCAAAGCTAAACAGGGGCCTTACCAGGGATCGTAGAGCAGCTGTATTAATAATACTTTTAAATTTGATTATTATTATTCTTATTGGCCTTAGGGCACGTTTCACCAAGCTATATTTTATTTAATCCTTTATATTTAATAAAGGATTAACTTAAATATTGCTCATGTTGTTCCTCTCGTAATTCCTATCAATGAATGAGTAGGCATCGTAATTTAACAAGCCATTAAGAAAATAAACTATCCCACTGCTGGGGAAAGGCGTACCCCAGTGTCCTCCAGGTATTTCCTTCCTGCGCCACCGCTGGCCAGCCTGGGTGGTATGCGTCCAGCTCGCCGCGCCATGTTGTTCTAGACCGGCCGTTATACTTTTTAATCTTATTTTATTGAATACTTCTACAGGCTATAATATTAATGAGTGATTATACTTTAGGGTGTGTATGGGTCCGCTGAAAAAGGTTTTTTTTTTAATTATTGTATGGGAAAATTTATGATGTTAAAGCATTTCTCATACTAACATGAAAGTCAAAAGTAAGTAGAAATACTTACTTTTGTGCGCTGGTACTTTCACAGTGTATATACTCTACGTAGGAGGCACATAAACACCATGCATGTCTATGCGTACACTCACTCATTTGCTCGCAGGTTGTGGTTATCATTTTTCGCGGGATATTGCTTAGATATATAAAAAAAATTGTATCATTATCCTAGCCCTGATAAAGTTTTTACTTATGTCACGTCTTCTTAATAAACCCACACAATTTTTAATATTACAAAAGGATTACTTGCAAGATATATTCGACCTTCGTTTCTCCGACATCTTTTACCAAGTCACAGATACGTGCCAAAAATACATGTCACAAGCCTTACAATGTACATTTTTAACAATTCAACATAAAATTTTATGCCTGAGCGCTGGGTCTCACGATTAGGACATGAGTTTCACATTTTTATTATATCATCTAATATTTACTTATATCAAAAGTCGGCTTTGTTTTGAGTCTATCAACATAGCTGGCGCGCTTTTTATAATAAATACAAGTGATTCATGGTTCATATATTAAGCGGAATTTAGTGTATATTAAGCGGAATATAGTGTGAAGAGAATGACGCGTAGGGCACTTTTTATTTTGTTACATCAAGTAAATTACTTTAATAAGTAATTAATACTCAATAAAAATAAATTCAAATGTCTAAAATGATCACAAGGAGTGAATCTTACTATACTGGGCCTCGCGGGCTCCTAGTCTATACACACGAACGCACTGGTCTTTGACCTGGCCAGGGTTAAAACTCACCTGTTTTGTGACTTTTATGTTTAATCGTGATTTGTTGCGTTATGGGAATGAGTTAAAGTACACACCTTAAAGTATTATCACTCATTTATTTTCCACCTTATATAGAACTTTAAAGTTTTAAATTCGTTTCCAAACACTACTCCAATTTGCGTGCGTACAATGTCGTTGGCCTTTGATATTTTTGTGAAATTCCAGTGAAGTTTTGTTCAACGTAATACCGTATGCGTGACGTACGTTTATTTTCATTTCAGACATTGTTGTTGAAAATAATTATAGCTATTATAACAATTGCGGCAGCGCACGCTAGATTTTAAATAAATTACTCCCGTCAAATGATAACATGGAGTTTGTTTGTTTTAGGTCTTTTAAAATTAGAACTAATTTAATTTATTGTATTGCATGACAGGGTTTATTAGTGAAATACCCTAAAACACGGTTACTTCATAAATAACGCAAAGTGAGACGTCAAGTACGGTCGAGGACGTTAATGTTTTGTAGTTTTTTGGACATACCCATTTGTTTCAAATTATCTGCGAGCAGTGTTCCCGCCAAGAGGCAAAATAAATTAATATTTCTTAAAAAAAAACACGCCTAATTGCATCGTCATTCGTCCTTAATACGTATGCAAAATTGTAAGTTAACCAGACTTCTGGACTTCTAGGTGAAAATGAAGAAAAATTTAGAAATTTCACTAATTTTTATTTTTAGCTCTCCGTAAACTTTGTTAAAAATAAATAATATGTCTGAAAAAAATATTACAATACGTTGTGTAGTTTCCGAGATATACTTGTTTGAAATTCTCGACGCGATGACGTCATTTTACAACACTAAAATTTTAAATGTCTATAACTCATTAATACTAGGTTTTCTCGATATTTGAGATACGAGAGAACTAATTCTCCTCGTTTTGGAATTAATGTATTTTTTACCTTTTCTTTCTTTTTTTGACGCAAGAATAACGAAAAAAGCAAAAAAAAGTTTTAGTTTTCCTAAAAAAATACATTTCTATAATAATAAAATGTAGTATAATCATATCCGAAACATATAGTGACTGTTCTTTTTACACCCGTTATAATAAAAATATGAGTCCAAAAATGATTACTTCGTATAGTTTTAAATTCTCGATCCGATGATGTCGTTTTTCAACGTCTGCAAATTTTAAGAATTTCAAATATCTGTAAATTCATTAACACTTGGTATTTTTCAATGAACCAACAGCCCTACTGTGACAACAGTTTGTAATCCTAGTAACATCCTCCACAATGCTCAAAGATTCCGTTACATACATACATACATACCTACATACAATATACATACATACATACATAGAACCCAAGCCTACAAAAGCGTGTTACAACGAGGTGTAGCTGTGTCATGGACATCGCAGGTTATTAAGTTACATAAAAATGTTCTGCAACTTAACCTACGTAAGTACCTTTTTGCGTGAAAAAGCTATACATCCATACCCACAAGCATTCGCGTTAATAGTAAGGATAAGGATTCGCGCAAATTCAACTATTCAAATCGTTGTACTATTCAATAAATTACTGGCCAGTTATTCAGTAACCGAATAACGAGATTCAGTGACAAACTTGCAATATTTGCCAATAGACACAGATTGCATTTGGCAGGGAAGACCGCCGTCGCGTGCAGCCGAAACCGCAAGGGCTACAGACTGCACAGTGTAACTACTTCTAAACACTGTTAATATCGCTCGTTTAGACATTGTATAGCCGAGCAAAATGTTCGGTTACACTAACATTTCGCGTGGGAAAGATACTGACATTATAATACGAACTAATTAAGAGGATGACGCTGCAAAATTTTATTTGAGGTTATAAAATTGGTCACTTGTGTTCTATTCACAGATTGTATTCTTATTTTTATTTCATTCTATTTTGTATTATTTTTACAAGTTATAAGCCAGCAAAAAATTACACAATACACAACTCGCATATAAGGAAAGTCTTTGAAATATTTCATCCTTTTTAAAACATTTCTATTCGTGTTCTTTCTAACGGCCCAATTATCGCTCGTCGGCGGCCATTTTGAAAAAATGACAAAGAATTTTCCAGATTGAATTCTATCGGGTCAAAGTATTGTTTCTATAAGGGTGGGTGCACATTTGAATCATGTCGACGTGTCAAATTCAGGTGTATCGTATTGTATCTTGTTTAGTTATCATATTATCTTGTAAAAACGCGTTAATACGATTATCTAATGATGCAGTATTATTTATTGACGACCTTTTCCGCAAACTTTTTATATGTTCCTGTGTTTATTCTTTTACCTTCCACATGAAACTAGTAGTGTAGGTACAATACGTTTTTTTATTCTGGAAAATAACGTATATTTGAAAATTATATTTATAGCGGTTATCACGTATCGTATCATGATACTGTAACAAAATATGTCCGCACTACCGATCATGACATCATCATGATGACACGTGTCAGACACGAGGTGAAGAAAGATTCGCGCGTCCAAACTAAAACTAAAATAGCGAAAATGATACACATTGATGCCACGTGAAGAAGGTACGATACACCGAAATGTTAGAAGTGTAGATTCGGCTTAAAATTGTTAGTAGAATTCAAGCTGATATTGAATAAAGGTAGTTTCAGACCACGCTTTACGACATCGCGCGATAAAGTGAGAGGCAGTCGTATATTTTATATTTAAACATAATATACCTGTATTTGTCATTACTTGACAGCTCTATGTCTATTGGAACTAATAAGTAATAACATAAAAATGCTCTTATGTCGACGCAAGAGTCTGCCTCTCACATTATGGCGCGCTATAGACAAATGACATCAAAACAAAACGGCACTGAATTTTAAGGTAGGGATTCTATATTAAATTTTATTTACTACACAGAAAAATACACGTTTCATTACAAGAGTAGTAATTTCGAGCTGCTGCTGTACACCACTGCACCGTTGTACTGATTAAAGTACAACGTTGAATTGCTATCTTAAAAACGCAGCACCGCATATCGTGACGTGAGCTGACTCTAAGCGATATCGTATAGCTTATTCTAATATCGTAAGACGTTTTTTCATGATTTGCCGTAAAACATAGAGATGAATTCTCTTTTTGCGATTATTAAGGTACAAATTATGATTATGCACATAGGTCACGTTTACGCCCGTCGACACACGTTACATTTTGCTTGTAAATAGGTAGAAAAAACACGCGCCGCGACGCTTTGAATCTGCGCCAATGTGAGTTGATCTTAAAAGTCACCGCACACCGTATGCTCCGAGCTCTGACGTATGAATAAGAAATGGTATTGTTTTGCCGGGCTTCACAATTTTAGTGGTTTCATAGTTCTATTCTTAGATACGAACAATAGGCAAGGGCACTTGCGCATTGTTGTTTTGATTAGATGTTTTTATTCGACCGAAATGTTATACATTGTTCATCGTTTCAGCTGCGCGTTGAACAGTCCGGTTTGGAGACGCTTCTACTTTATAGCACCTACTGTCACGCTTAGGGCGTGTTTCACCAAGCAATGTTAAAGTTAACGCCATGTTAGATATCATGTTATCCCTCTCGTATTTCCTGTCAATGAATGAGATGGCATAGTATTTTAACACGGTGTTAACTTTAACATTGCTTGGTGAAACATGACTTTAACGCTAAATACATATTATTTACCGATAATATACTAATGATATTTATCCATAAGGGGATAGTTTCTTTGGGGGGGGGGGAGTTTCTTTTGTTAATTGTTTGTTTTGTTGTTATTAAACAATTAAGGTGTAGCATATGAAATTATTGTAATATTCTAGTTATAAGTTATATAACGTTGGTGGCCTGTGGTACACGGTAAAGTTTGTGTAAGCTTATGTTGTACCATAAAAATTATTGTCAATTTGTATTTCTATAAATAAATAAAAAAAATAAGCTATGACGTTCACTGCTGGATGCCTTCCCCCCCGAAGTTCTTCTACGCCACGCTTGGCTGGTTGGCGAGCCCAGTGTTATAATCAGTGTTGCCAAAACGTACCAAAATGTACGATTTTTCGTACTTTTTGTAATACAACCGTACCACTACCGTACCTCAGATCATACCTTTTTCGTACCTTATAAATTATAATAGTAATTCATGTTTTAACACATACTATAAAAGGATCTTATGGGTAGACTACACAGAACAGATAAAGAGGTTAGAATGGAAATAGTTTCGAATTTGTATCAGAACGCGCGTCGCCGCTTGTCTCCCACTCTTAATTCCACTACAAGGAAGTAACCCAATACGTACGAGCGTTACGCACACAAATAAACCTCACGCACTTAGATTGCTAATTTGTAATTGGTTGTCACACTAACGTAAACAATGCATCAGATGTACACTTACACACGCGCACTTTTCTCATACAAGTTAGGGCGACCGAAGGTCGATAATTAATATCGATAAAATTATTTTCACATTTTTTGCAATAGTTCGGTTAAATTTTTGAGGGGTGACAGGGTACCGTACGACTAATGTAATGTTCTTAATATTCTATTTATTTATTTACTAGGCAAAAAAAACATACATTAATCACAGATATAACAATATAATTATAATAATGTTCGTATGAAATTTTCTTTTATTTCTTAATAGAAAGGTAAATTAAATAAACAATAATTGATGGTAATTATCAATAAAGAGAGTTGCTTAAATTATAATATCATTTTCTTATATCGACATTGTTTACATCTTGGTACAACACTATCGATACGCACGAAGTACCTAGAATTGAAGCTATGATTCGGCGTGCGCATTGTTCGCTGTGAATGCAATACATTGTGTACTCGCAAACACATTATACAAAATGGTTCCCACGTATTGCAAGCAATGGATAATTTTGCGCCTAAATACGAATGTATCGTTTTCGATCACGAAGTACATAATGCTATGGAAATAATTACTAATATCACATAAAATTAAAAGTTTTTGGACTTACCGGTGGAAAGAAATTCCTTCTCGGGCTACACTACACACTTGGCTTCTTTTCCGACACGTTAAATCAGCGCAACACGGCATTTTTAACGACTTTTTATGGAGCTCCGTACGCTGTCACAGTAAGAGTGTGACTGTTGACCGATGAAACTCGTTTCGGCTGACATATGATCATTTGATCATATGTACGGCGCGTCTGCCCCGCCTACAATGCCATTCTAACCTCTTTTACTCTTCTGTGGGTAGACTATATCATTTTATTGTTTTGGCAAAACCGTACTTTTGAGTTAAAATCCGTACCTTTTCAGGAAAATGATTTATGATATTATCAATCATTTATTTTACAACTTGTATAATGTATGTCTTTCAGCGCTGGTGCTTTTACAATAAACTCTACATAGGAGGCACATACACACCCTAAATTATTCTCACTAATTTATTTTACACCTTGTATATTCCTTCTGTTCCCTTTTGCGTAACCCATGGGAGAGATGAAAATGTTATATTTTATTTCCAAATAAAACCTAACAGATTATTCTCGTAATGTCAACACAAAAAGGAGGAGTCTATACCTATGTATTTCACACACTCCTGGCCAGAGTGGCCGGGAGTGTGTGAAATACTTGAGGATACCGAGCCGTATTATACTTTATGTTTTTCTAGGGAAAACCCCCCGCGGCTGAACGCAGGGGGAAAACCGTGGCACTAAAAGAGATACCTGAATGGCAGGACGACAAGCAGTGCGGGGGGCCCCGGTCCTGAGACCGGAGAGCGTGTGTGATTCCACTCCCCCTACACCACCCGCCATCCCGCGGACCAAGCCCTACCATAGCTGGGGAGAGGATAAATGAATGACGCAAGTGACGTTTTTTTGAAGGCAAAACCCCCGCGTCAGGGCGCGGGGAAAAACCCTCGGAAAAAGGAGGAGTTCCTTATCTGTGATATTTTAACCAGCTTTGCGAGTGCGAGCGTATCGTAAAGAGAGAGACAGATATATATAATCTCTCTCTTTATCTCTGATAAATTTTGCACCAATCAGTGTTCAATATGAGTTGTTAACTTAAATGTGATGTTAGATGATTATAGATTTGCTAAAAGCGTGTTTTACCAAGCAATGTTAAAGTTAATCCTTCGTTAAACATTATGTTGCTCCTCTCGTAATTCCTATCAATGAATGAGAAGGCATGGTATTTTAACAAGCCGTTAACACTAATATGCATTGGTGAAATCGGGAATTAGCCTTTGAAAAACCTTCTAGTATATATAAGTAATAATATAACATTATGAATTCTTTAATATTCCATCTATAGAAAGTAACTTAGCGCATTAATGTATCGTGGTATAAACAATAACCGATAATCCTTTATATAATTTCCCCGAGGCACACATGTTCCTGTGCCTAATTGATCGTATTTCGTCCCTCGGCGCGTTAGTTATGAGGTACTTTACTGGCTGTTCACCGTATCTAAGTCGTTAAAGTTAAACATCACACCGTCTTATCTACACCCGTATTATAATGTGTATAACGTAAGATAAGGACTAAGACAAATTACGATTACATACGCTACGAGTTACATAAGCCACTCTCTTTAAGATCTCAATTTATGCATTTATGTTGATCATTGGATTCTCTATCCAATACATCTGTTGCAAATGCATTAATTACATGTTTAATTCAAACGTAATCATTCAAAATCACTTGGTTCTAAGAACCTTAATAGTCTTCAGGCATTGCATTTTATGCATTCCCTAATATCATGAAAACACACACAAATAAACAACACAGAAACCACTTTAGTACACAAAGGCGGCCCTATTACTACAATAGCAATTTCTTCCAGACAACCTTTGAAAGTAAGGATCAAACTACTGGATAATATCAGTGAGATATAGTGCTAAAAGTATATCTAGCGAAACGCTTAATACAAATTTACACTGGACACATACACTAAGGTTTTAATAAATTATATAATTTGTAGGTTTTAACTTTGTAATGGTTCTTTTTTGTGATAAATAGAAAAAAATATAAAAAATTTGTGACAGATAGAAAAAAATATAAAAAATTTGTGACAGAGTGACAATAATCGTGAAATACAATTTTAGGACACGCACATTTAGTGTAAGTAATAAATGTTTATTTATTTATTTAATATTCTGAAGTAGTGTTTGTTGTTATTAATACAGGCTGTAATATTAATGACTAATAATACTTAATTGTGTGTATGGGTGCCGTGTATAGAGTTTACTGTGAAAGTACTAGCGCTGAAAGAGCTGCTTTTTTAACTTTTGGACAAATTTATGATGTTGAGGCATTTCTCATAGGAACATGTAAGTCAAAAGTAAGTGTACTTTCACAGTAAGCTCTACTTAGGAGGTACATACACACCCTAAAGTATTTAGTTTACACCTTGTATATTTCGGTATTTCTTAGCTGGAAAAATATCCAATTTCTGCACTGCTTCTTCACGTAATTAACTTTAAAAGTAGCAAATTTCATATTCCTGTGACTGCACACTCGTAAAACATGGCATAAAGTTTATGTTTCTCCTACTGATCGTATTTTGAAAGGTATTTTTGTAATGTTTAAAGTGTTTGTCACCTGTTCATTAACGACTAGGGCTTATAGGGTTAATAGTATAACTTTGAAGGGCTCCAATTTCACTCTCGAACTTCAGAGCCCTTAACACTTGAAACTCTTCAATTAAAACTCCCGAACAAAAGAAACATTTAATTATCTATTACATCCAAACTGTTCAAAGTTGGAGATTTCTAAGTTGTTAATGCATTATCCGGCGCTAACAACTTTGCTTAGCTCGATTAATTCCAATGTTACTGTGGAATATTCCAAGGGAGGTTTAATTATAAAAATGATTATTTTTATTTCAATTATATAGAGTACATTATGTACTATGTACTGTACATAAACATAGTAAAACACAAACTACTTGCACTTTTTTTTTCTTTATTTGTTCTTTTACATCAATCACTTAAAATTCACGACCGGTTTCGACATAGACCCGGTTTTACTATATAACATGAATACCCACCAAGAACCTACAGTACATTCAATAACATATAGTACATAAAACCTGACCAATCTCATGTGCAATCAAAGACATCTATGTTAAATTAAGTTGAGGTCTAGCGCCTCCGTGGTCTAGTGGTTCTGAGCTTCGCTCTCGACCCGGAGGTCGTGGGTTTGATTCCCGCGTTAGAACAACAAAAAAATTGTTTTCAAGTTTGGTTAGGATAATGCAGGTCACCTGATTGTCTGACAAAAAAAAATATCCATGAGTTGGATGGGCATGTTAAAAGGCGGTCCTGCGCCTGTTTTCTGGCCAGTCGTGTCGGTTTACCGTCCCACTGGGTTATGAGAGTAAAAAGAAGAGAGAGTGTCTTTGTGTATTGCACTTGTTATACACTTGTGCACTGTAAAATAACTCCTGCGTAGCTGACCTGGTTTCAACGAAATCGGTTACCGACACGGAATTCGGTGAGGAAAGTTATTATTATTAAGTTGAGGTCTGACAGTAGCGCCACCAGGGTCCAATTGTTATCTAAACCTTTTTCTAATTCAACTGAAGGCGCACACAAAATGTCGTTAAATCAGTTTTGCGTTTTAGGTGAATTTCGGTGACATACATACGTACAATAGAATTATATAATATATCAAAATATATACATAAAGATTGTACCTTAATGTAAAATTTTTGATACTACCCAACATGACTATGCGTGTGAAAACTAAAAAATGTATGCTGATATTAAAATTTAATAGGTTTTAGACATGAAATGTGCTGAACCGATTTTGCTGAATTTTCGCACAGATATAGATTAGGCGATGGAGAAGTACGTAGGCAATTTTTCATGGCAAAATGCACGACTTTTGATTTCCTTTTGTAGGCACTAAGTCGCGGGAAACTTCTATTAAATAACTTCGATTGCCATTACTTTTAACAACAAGATATCTTGGTTTTTTTCAAACAAAACTTGTTTACCTCCAACTTCAGGGGTAGGTAAGTACAAGGATAAAAAACGTATCACACACCCGTATGTCAACGCCTAATGTTATCTATGCACCCCCAAAACAACGCGACCAGAATATTTAGGCGCTGCGCAGACGAGATATTCGTGACTAGGACTGGTGGCCAGCGACACATAATCTATATATATACTGGGTGTAAAAAGAGCAGTCACTATAACTTTGGGATATGATTATACTACCTTTTTTCATTCTAGAAATGTATTTTTTTAAAAAAAAATTTACAAAAATTAAAAAAAAAAATTTTTTTTGGCTTTATTATTATTTTTGCGACAAAAAAAATAAGAAATGGTAAAACTAAAAAAAAAACAAGTTTTTGACAAAAAAAAAATATAAAAAAATACATTTCGGAAATGAGGAAAGGTAGTATACCTAATCGTATCTCAAAGTTATAGTAACTGCTCTTTTTACACACTGTATATAAAACATAAAAATGAATTGCTGTTCGTTAGTCTTGCTAAAACTCGAGAACGGCTGAACTGATTCGGCTATTTTTGGTCTTCGGCTATTTTGGGCACGGTCAGCTATATCTATTATAAATATGAAGGTTTTGAAAAAAATACCAAAAAGAATTTTGATGGAATTTGGTGTGACAGTAGTTCTGGATTAGATCATATATTATATATTTTTATATTGCAAAAATACACGTATACCCTTCGAAAATCCTGCATCCATCCTTCAAAAACACTTCGAATGGCAAAAATAGTATCCACTGACAACCAGTAATGGTCGTTTGATACACAAACCGATACAAACGTTATATTAAGCACTACAAATATTAATACAGGTAGATAGACAATTCATTATTTATACATAAAAGACACATACAATAATCATAAAGCTATTGCTTTATGATTATTGTATGTGTCTTTAATAAATGGAAAAGGTAGGTAGATAGTAAGATAGGCGCTTACAGCAGCCTCTTTCAGACAACCTAATAGAATAAATATGTTAGATTAAAATAAATTTAATGTTTATTTTAAAATGTATACACACTACACAGCATAAAATAATTTATGAATATTATTTTTGTATAACAATAGAAACTACATGAACGATACACAAATAATATATCATAGGAATACACCTTTAAAATCAGTCCGACAGATGTAAATATATTCTAATATTATAAAGCTCTCCAGTTTGTTTGTTTGTTTGTTTAAACGCACTAATCTCAAGAACTACTGGTCCGATTTGAAAAATCTTTTTTTGTTAGATAGTCCATTTATAGAGGAAGGCTTTAGGCTATATAACTCTGCGACCAATAGGAGCGCAGCGTCTGTGAGAAATGTTGCAAAACGGGGAATTTTTTTTTAAATTTATTAATTAATTAATTTGAAATTTAAAACATTTGGGGACTTTCATTGCGTGCGCTGCATAAACGGCCGCGCAAATGAAGTCGCGGGAAAAACTAGTACTCTTTAATGCTACTAAATTAAGTGCCACTTACAAGTGCATTACATAACATTAATTCGGTAGCATTGAATGTTTCTGCTTACGAGCGTCCCGTCTGCACCGACTAGACGTCGGAAATTCAGAAAAATTCGTCCCCCTGTATGCAACTGCCAACAAAATGCATGCGCCGCCCGTGAATACGAATCGCCTCAAACGAGGGGGCGCATACAGAACGCATTTAATATCTTAGACATTCCGGAATACACAAAGATTCGCCGACGCATATTTGCATGTTTTAAATTTGAAATGAAAATATTAGTCGTTTAGGAATGTAGATGGTATGTAGAATTGTAGATAGAAGGTACAATGAGAAAAGTAATGTTCTCTATACAGGTTCGAAAATGAACAGTCACTATAACTTTTTAATAATTATGATTATAGTACTTTTTCTCATTCGAATTTTTAATTTTTAATTTTGACTATTTACAAAATTAGTTTTTTTTACTTTTTTGATAACGCGACAAAAACATAAATTGTAAAAAGGAAAACCTATTTTTAATACCTTTCTAGAATGAGAAATGGTACTATAATCATAATAATTGAAGACATGAATGGATGAAGATAGATCTAAAAAATTTTCTACCCAGAAAATTGACTTTAAACTGTCATTTAAAGATTTTATGATATGTTGTAATAGAGCCAGAATAATAATAATAGCTCCCCTCACCGATTTCGATGTCGGTAGCCGATTTCATTGAAACCAGGCCAGCTGCGCAGGAGTTATTTTATAGTGCCCAAGTGTGTGCGCAATACACAGAAGCACTCTCTCTTCCTTTTACTCTCATAACCCAGTGGGACGGTAAACCGACACGACTAGCGAGAGATCAGGTGCAGGCCCGACGTTTTACATGCCCATCCGACGCATGGATCATCTTTCTTGTCAGACAATCAGGTGATCAGCCTGCATTGTCCTAACCAAACTTGAAAACAACATTTTTTGTTGTTCCAACGCGGGAATCGAACCCACGACCTCCGGGTCGAGAGCGAAGTAGAGCCAGAGCATAGGTGAACGCCAGACTTCCGTTATAGTATAAAAGCTAAACATTTCTGAGTCCATGCTCCCAACACAGGTAAGAATGATGGCCAAATATGAAGTTTGGGTTGGGGTGGCTTTGGGAGATATAGGGTACTAAAGGTGTGAAAAAAAAACACTACTACATAGTATAAAGGTTGATTTTTTGGTATTACCTTCAGAATGTTATTAAACATTTTATTTCGACGTCGTCGTTTCAGCTAGTAGGACAGTAGGACGTCCACTGCTGGACATTAGCCTTACCTAAAGGTTTCCAATAAGTCCGGTCACTCCCGGCCTGCATCCAACGCATCGACGTCCTGTCCGCGGTATCTAACCTACCTGCCCCAGCCTGGCTTCAGATTTTCTCGTTTAGTTCTGTCTGATTTCCTCATTTCAGTTTCTATCTGTAAAGAATCACCGAGCATAGTTCCTTCCATAGTCCAGTGCAACACGAGGTCTATGGACAAGGCCCAATGAGAGACCAAGTTTCGGATCGTATCATCATCGGTAACACACGTTGCTTAGGCACTCAGGGATTTTGGAAAAGAAGATAATGGTCACTGGAATGGGCACATCATGGCTACTCAACATAATTTTTGACCATGCTAAAATCCCACCTGTTATGAAACTCTATAGAGGTCATAGTGTTAAGGTCTTTTAGGGTTTCCCACACCACGGCCGTAACAACTGGAACAATTGGTCAAATTTAATTTCACACATTGAAACCAAATCAATCTAAAAAAGCAGTATGTCAACGTAAAAGCCACCTTGAAAGACATACTTTTATAGTCTACTTTACAATACTTACACTATTGCATTGACAAGAAGAAACTGATATTTGAAATTTTGTAATTTAAAAAACCAAGTAAAATACTATCTTTTAAAAAGGGAATACTGAATGCGTATCGTTGTGAAATGAACCTTAGGGTTGATCATTATACAGAGTCTTATAAGGGGAACTAATATCTGATAAAGGCTGCCTTTTGGTAATGTTTCGATCAAAGACAACATTTGATACAAAACCTGTTGTTGTTAAATTTGAAACCTAATAACAATAATATTATTTATTTATTTACACTTTTTGCACATTGTACAATGGTGGACTTAATGCCAAAGGGCATTCTCTGCCAGTCAACCATAGGGTGGTGCAGAGACAACATAAACGAAAGGGTGCTGCAAAAAAAATCAAATTTAACACAATGGAATGCTAATATTTCATAATACATATTATGGTATTTTAAAAATATACTAAATATACCATAGTATTATGATTATACATACCAATAATAAAAATAAAAAAAAAACTATAAGGCTACATACTATACTATAATATTATACAAATACATATTATATAAATTATGATATACCTACAATATAATATACCTACTAAAATAATAAATATATTATTAATAAAGATGATAAAATAATGTATTCATTAGATTTCTGCCAAAAACTTAGATACCAGTTTATAATGTACTCGTATGTTAGTATTAACGATATTATGTATAACATTATAGTTTTGTAAACCGAGAGCTTAACCCACCGACAAACTGTAACGCAGTTTAATGGGCTGCGTGATTACAATGTAACTTTAAAAAATAAAGACTTTTATTATTATTAAAGATCAACAATACACTAGATATCGTTTCATCAAGAAATACG
The DNA here is from genome assembly GCA_905187575.2 of Celastrina argiolus. NCBI lineage: Eukaryota > Metazoa > Arthropoda > Insecta > Lepidoptera > Lycaenidae > Celastrina > Celastrina argiolus. Next base: position 14,447,310 of record LR994589.1, read on the forward strand.
TCTCGGCAAATATCATGTCACTTGAAAAGTGAGCTGTTATATTTTCATTTACAACACTGCCAACCGCCACACGTATCAATTGCTTGATTTAAAATCGCTAATTATATCACTTAAAATTAAAAAATCTAAATTTAAATTTACTGGGTCATGGATGTGTATTAATATAATAAAAACTTAAATATGTGTAAAGTATAAAAGTATTAAATATTGCTACTATCTGGTACCTGTTTAACAAATTTTTCGGATACTTAGATTGATGTGGTGTGGAGCCTCTGTAGATGTTATGTTATGTATAATATATATGACGACCTCCGTAGCGCAGTGTTCGAATCCCGCCGAGGGAACAAAAAGTTTTCAATGTTCCTGGGTCATGGATGTGTATTAAATTTGTGTATTATTATAATAAAAAACTTAAATATGTGTATAGTATAAAAGTATAAAATATATATTTCCGTAGTCTGGTAACTGTAACACAAGTTCTTCGGATACTTAGTACAGGGCCAGATTGAGGTGGTGTGAAGCGTCTATAGATATTATCATTATTATTATTATATATATACCTATATAATATATATACCTTATATAAGTATATCCTACGTTACCCTAACAAATACCCCAATACTGAGAAAAACTACTGCCGTATTCAAGTGAACTTCATAGAGCTTTTATAATACTACTTGTACAAAAAATTCCCTGAATTACTAATTATTACTGAAAACAAGATTATAATAATAATTTATTTATCATATTCACTAGAATCGCAGCGTTTTGTATCTTCGTGGAATTTGACTCTTAATTAACAAATAAACTAATAGCTTGTTTACTTGTAGCTTGTTTTCCTTGTTGACTTTCCGAAAATAGCTTGTTTAGTTTTATTTGGAAATAAAACGTTTTTTATTTTTTATTTATTTATTTATTACTATGTGTTTCATTCCCCATCTTCGTAACTCGTAGCAACGTAGACCGTTCGTAGCGGCTAGTGCTACGCTCGTAGACGCTGCTACGGAAACTTGTCTACGAACTTTTCATATTCAACGCTAAATGGAAAATTCCATTAAGTTATCGGGCCTGAGAGAAATCAAAAAGTTTACAGTTGCAATAGTCATATTACTTCTTGAATATTAAAAAAAGTTTTTGTCTTATATGTAAGAAATAAGAGTAATAATATTAGGAATGTTCCATTGTATATTTGAATATTGAATATTTAGATTTTGCTGCTGTGGTTTACTTTAGAGACACTATAAAGTAAAAAAAATACGTTTAAAACCGACTTCAAAGTGTTTTTTTTTTTTTGTATACACTTTACTTTTAAAAATGTTACTTTTTAAAATTGTCTTTATTATAATATGATATAAAGTGCTCCATTATAAAGATTTTAGGCTCCAATAAGTATTAGCTTCATTAAAGGTTAATTTCAAAGTGATTAGTGTTTTGTAATTACGTGACCCCAAATTTTTAAGCCTAAGTCTTATATTGTCTAATTATTCTTGAGGCTTGCACACTACACCACGAAACGGCACGAAGCGAGACGCTGCAAATATATTTTATGCAACAGATATAACAGTGTATACCACGGAAAATGTGTGGTCTCCTCGGTCGGTTAGGCATTACACCACCTACCATCCGACCCATACATTGCGCTTATCTTTAATGTTTTTTTATATATATATAATTATTGTTTTTCTTTCACTTATATTGTGTAATTTTTGATGTGCTGTCATTGTAATGTATTGTAATATCTAAGTTTCTTCTGTAGTGTAATATTTGTAATGTGTCAAATAAATGTTCTTATTATTAAAATAACAAAGAATTTTTACTGTGGTAAATTGTATAATGTAAGTTTGATTAACTAAGTCGCAACAAGAGTTACATTCTCCTGTTATTAATAAAAAAAGATTTTGGAATCTCAGGAAAGTGCGTGAGTAGATTTTGAACGCATGTCCATATATTGTTAGGTTATAAATGTTTCCGTGTACAATAAACTGAAAAAAAAATATAACGCAATGTCGCATCGCATGGATGACATAAAGCCATAGTTGATAAATTATTATTTTCATGTTCTTTAAAATATTATGGATGAAGTATCCTGGTTGAGAAATACTACGATTTCGGGATCAATGCAAAAGCAGTTCAGTAAATTACCGATGTATGTTTATTGATATCTAAAGCACTTAAATACAAAGTTTACTATTACAAAACTTACCGCTGGGTTTTACAACTCTACATGCATTATATTATGACGTCATTTGCGTTGCGTGATTGCAGTTCAGTGTGAAAGCCCTTAGGGCTGAATAAATGAGTGGGCTATCGGGAAACCTTGGAGGGCTCCGATGACCCTTTGATTAATTACAGACACGCTTTGTTGGCGTTCGGGAATTTAGGCATTTCAAAACACTTTTTTTTTCTTTTCTTTACTCAATCTTTTGTTTCTCTTGAAAACACTTCTTTGTTCTAGTTTAAAAATATTTTATATTGTAATTATTTAATGGCCAATTTATTTAGACCTACAAGGGTTTTTGAGTGCTAATATATTTACGAATAACTAAATAGCACCCTCAGCGTCGACCTCTGTGGCTGTCCGACCGGTGTTAATGGAATAAAATAGTTTTATGTATTCCTGAGTAATGGATATATATAAAAATTAAAAAAAACTGTTATTCTTGTGTCAAAAAAATAAGAAAAAATAATCAAGAAAAAAGAAGAAAAAAATTTTTGACAAAAAAAAATTAAAAAAAATACATTTCCAAAATGAAGAAAGGTAATATAATCGTATCTCAAAGTTATAGTAACTGATCTTTTTACACCATCTATAGTGGTTCGTCTTAGCAAATTGTGCTTTTTCAAAACGTTTTCACATACTCCGATCCGATATTCATATGAGACCAAGGCTTATTATGTTACAATAATTGTGATATTGTTCAATAACTAAATTTTTGTTCCTTATCCAGCTCATCGTATTTATGTAAATTAATTTTTACCCATACTTATTCATCGTAACAAATCTCTTAGAGAGATTTCAAATCATCCGATCCGATATCGGACCAATAGGTTTCAATTGTCATATTGTTCATCTAAACCCAAATCCTGTGATCGATGTTTTATGTAGCTCATCGTATTTACGATGTAAATTAGATCTAACTCAAATCGCCTCCGTAGTCTAGTGGTTCAGAGTTTAACTGGAGGTCGTGGGTTCGATTCTCGTGTTGTAACAACAAATAATGTTGTTTTCAAGTTTGGTTATGACAATGCAGGCTGATCACCAGATTGTCTGACAAGAAAGATGCGTCGGATGGGCATGTAAAAAAAGTCGGTCCTGCACCTGATCTTCTGCCAGTCGTGTCGGTTTACCGTCCCACTAAGTTATAATAGTAAAAGGAAGAGAGAGCGTCTTTGTGTATTGCGCACACACTTGGGCACTATAAAATAACTCGTACGCAGCTGGCCATGTTTCAATGAAATCGGCTACCGACACCGAAATCGGTGAGGGGAGCTATTATTATATAATTCATTATAGAAATAACTTGTAACGAATCTCTCAGAGCGTTTTCACATAATCCGATCCAATATCCGATAACCGACCAACAGTACCTATATGTATCAATATGAATTGTGATATTGTTCTATAACTAAATCCCGTGATCAATGCTGTATCCAGCTCATCGTATTTACGGTGTAAATTAATTCTACGCCCAGGTAAGGACGGAGTGAATTATTAACAAAACCCGGGGGAAATCACTAGTACAAACTCGGGCCTTAATGTGCATGCGTTGCTTCGCTGCCCCTCGTATGTCTAAACACACGCGTACATAAATTATATAAGATACATCTGAGTTGGCAAAAACTACAGCCTGTTTATACTTTATTTACATCTGATTTATTGTAAGGCTCAAATCATTGCAGAGTCGAAGCGTCATTTCTCGTCGTTTTTAACAGGGATGCTAGAGAGATCCGTAACCGTATCCGAAACTATCGGATATCCGATATAAAAGTAGCCGTAACCGAATCCGAAATGAATGTTTTGCTACTGTAAAAAGGAAACCAAAATTTCCGAAATTATCCGAAACAAACGGATAATCCGAAATAATTTAATATCCGTATCCGAAATTTCATATCCATTTCATCCCTGGTTTTTAACTCCCGTCGCAAAAACGACAGGGTGTTAGTTTAACGTGTCTGTGTAAATGTGTATGTGTCTGTCTGTGGCATCGTTGCTTCCTAACGGATCCGATTTTAATGCGGTTTTTTTTGTTTGAAAGGTATATCAGTCGAGAGTGTGTCTTAGCTCTGTTTGGTGGAAATCGGTTCAGGTCTTCAGGTCGTTTGTTAGGTGTGATAGGAATGTTACACGCTAAGTGGGGGGTTTCTTTAAATCTTTTATTTATTTTATTAATAATTTATGTACACACATTAAAAAAAAATAATAGAAACTTAAATTAAGACACAAAAATTATGTACAAAGGTGCTACTTATCCCAATTTGGAATTTCTTCCAGTAGACCTAACAAAGGAAAAATTTAAATTTAAACAATTAGGCGCGTACAACATACTTCAAATTAAGGCCATGCATAATGCACGGGATAGGTTATAGAATAATCTTATATTATTCTATAACCTATCCCGTGGAGATCGGGGATTCCTACCACGGGTATGCGGTGCTCGCTGCGTCCGTTAAGATGGTAAGTGGAGGCAGCCATACCCACTACACGGCGGTACTCCGACAGAACCGCCGCCCGCGGAGCCACGGGTAATACAATACCAACCAATATCGCTACCAACTATAAGCATAATAATCATTAGAAAATAGAGATGAATATGCTATGGGGAAGAACGAGACGACACGAGCAGTAAAAATATAAATTGGTACTTACCGTCAATCGAGGTTTTCGTGTAATCTTTATTAGACCTTGTCCAGACGAATCACGTGCGCGGCTTTTGGATACAATATAATATGGGAGCTTAGTATTTTAACACGTTTCAATTTTGTTAAGTTCTTTCCTTACTTTTTACTAGTCTGATCAATGTCTACTACCTACTGTTAAAATTTTATATATTCTGCTCTTCTTATTCGTAAAAACTTGTACTTAGTTGGCCATAATTTTGTTTTTATGTTGTTAAGCCTGTGCTAGAAGTAAGTTTTCCTTTAAAAAATAAATAAAATAAATGATAAAATAAATAATGTATTATTTTCTAGGTGAATACGTTATTTTTGGACATAGTGATACTGAACTTGTAGGTAGGTAGGTAAAATGTGGAATACACTTAAAAACATTGATTTTTTTTGGACGAGTAGCAATTACACAATTCATACAAGGTGTAAAATCAATGAGTGATAATACTTTAGGATGTCTTTGTGCCTACTATGTCGAGTTTACTGTGAAAGTACCAGCGCTGAAAGTAAGTTTAACAAAAATAAAATTATTTAAATTTAAGGTTAAAAAGATTTTTAAATGTACGTATTCCAAATAGGAAAACGAAAAAAAAAATATTTTTGTCGGACTAGTGATACCTACCTGTTTTCTTGTAGGACGTCGTATTTTGGGCAGAGAACACACCAACATATTATAAAATATTTTTGTCCTACAGTTACTAATCAGAAAAATGGTCTCGTGGTTTTAACATTTTCTAAGCGTAGGACCGGGATAACGTACCACACAATTTGTAGGACAATGTGCCTGTTAAATTACATTAATATTAATTAAGTAGTAAAAAGAAAATCAGCTGGTTACTAATAAAGTATGATGACCTCGTTATCCATACATGTTGGAGATGGGGGAACCCTTTGATCAAACCATGGATTTTGTCGGACAAATATTTTTTCGGATCATTTAGATGACAATCTTGAGATTTAACTAAAAAATATTCGGTTACTAATAAATATTTTGGAATCGCCAAATCGACATACTCTATCCTTGATATCTCTGTTAGCTACCACAAACAAGAGTTCCATCCAAGAAATTCTTGGGCGACTCATCAAAATGAAGCTACTCACCGAAAATTAGCTTGATACTAATTAAGTGAAAACCATGTATGGGGGAACCCTGACTAGAAACGATTTTCAGGAGTTAAGGTAATTTTATTTAATAAAATAATGTAACCGCTTCGTATTCTGTAACCACGTTCAAACAAATATATCGGAGTCGAAGGTAAATCAATCGCAGCTGAGCATCTGCAATACTGCACGGGTTGCACGTGCGAGACCGCTGAATTATGGTAATAACGTTCACCTGACTATGATTCGTTAAATTTAACATCTTTACTTTATTTAGGTTTTAATCTATACTATAATATTATAAAGCGGAAGAGTTTGTTTGTTTAAACGCGCTAATCTCAGGAACTACTGGTCTGATTTGATAAAATATTTTTTGTTGGATAGTCCATTTATAGAGGAAGGCTTTAGGGTATATAACATTACGCTGCGACCAATAGGAGCGAAGCGTCAGTAAGAAATGTTGCAAAAACGGGGAAAATTATTCACATTTGAAGACTTTCGTTGCGAGCTCTGCATAAACGGTTTAAGTTACTCAAAAAATATGTATGAAAGAATTATTCCTTATTAATAATCATAACACCAAAAACCAACGTGTGTAATCAAAAGATAATCGCGATAGTATTTCCGACAACCACGCGAACGAAGTCGCGGGCACAGCTAGTACTAAATATTAGACGAGATAAATACAATTATCAGACGGACGGAGAGACAGACAGGGTAGTCCCTTTAATAGGATATCCTTTTGTACCCTTTTGAGTACTGAATTCTAAAAAAATATGAACAAGTCACAAAATTTGAAAATTCTAATATTTAATCTACAGGCTTTAATATTTATGAGTCATAATACTTTAGGGGGTGTATGAGTTCCCTATTTTACTGAAGAACCAGCGCTGAAAGAGGTACTTTTTTTAAATTATTGTAGGGGAAAATTTATGATGTGGCATTTCTTAAACACACATGAAAGTCAAACGTAAATCTTTCAGCTCTGGTACCTTCACACTATACTCTACATAGTAGGCACATACATACCCTAAAATATAATCACACATACCTTAATATAATTCAATTTTAAATCTGTTTTAAGCCCTCTATATTTTATACCAATCAAAATCATCCGATTCATTTGCACTTTCATACCATTTAATACATATCGGCTCCCCACACCCCGAACACCTACCCCATAAACCCACACCCCGTCAGCTTGATAAATTCTGTATGGGCAGGGTTGAAACGGTACATTGACCGCTTAACAAACGACGGTCCATGGGATCCTTTAATTGTTACATGAGTACACCATTAGAGGCCATTAACCCGACAAAAAACAAACCATAAATTGTAGAGGCACCGTCCATCTTGCTATAGATTTATTATGCGCTCATATTAATAAGTGGATTTGGGAATTACTCGTAATATTGTTTGTTTGAAGGAGACTTTGGAGATATTTTAAATATTTAAAAGTAGTTTAGTCAGTTCGACAGCCTCCGTAGCGCAGTGGTTTAGCGTGTTGGTGCTCGAGTGAGTGGTCGCGGGTTTGAATCCCGATGCGGGAACAAAAAGTTTTCAACGTTCCTGGGTCATGGATGTGTATTAAATTTGTGTATAATATAATAAAAATCTTAACTATGTATATAGTATAAAAGTATTAAATATATTTCCGTTGTCTAGTACCTGTAACACAAGTTCTTGGGATACTTAGCACGGGGCCAGATTGACGTGGTGTGAAGCGTCCATTTAAATTATTATTATCATTAGTCTATGGCGAACATTATGTATGGAAGTTAGTGATAAGTATGAATAATTATTAGTAGAGGTATCTTAGTATAAGTATTTTTTATTAGACACCTATACATATACAAGAAATATCTATTCTCCGTTCCAATTCAGAATGGGAAAGAATGAATCTTAAAACTGCGCTCGTCAGGCAGTCTACTCAGCGTGGCAAGTACCTAAGGCAACTATCCCCTATGAAATACTATTTATTATTTTTTAGCGTCCATAGATATATATATTCAATCTATTTTAAAGGTGTGGGCATTGCATAATGCATAGCCTTAATTGTTTGTGTTGTAAAACTTTAACTTTCTGCTTATTTCTTTTTTAATATGTATTGTTATATTTGTTAACCTTTGACTGTGTTAATGTCCATTCAATATAGATATTTTTATTTTATTTATTTTAAATGAAAACAAATCTCACTATGAGCGGCTTAATGCTTTCCAGTGAAAAACAATGGCATATTAAAATTTCTAATGACATATTTTTTTCGTCAACATTTAGGTCAAATTAAATTATTTAAGTTAAATTTGACCTAAATGTTAGACAATAGCATAAATTTAAACTATTTTAAAAAACGATCGTATAGTACTTTAATTTATACGATAGGGTAGTTGCATAATAATTTATTTCAAGTTAGAAGTCATATAAAACTTTTGATGACCCCTTGTGCACATTTGGGTGACCCCCTGTATCCCAAGAAACGAACAACTCTAACTAGTCTCCTGAAATCTAACGACCCTCGAAAGTATATAACAAAGGCACCGCAGTTGACGAGATCAAACAAGCAGAAGTCAAACACGAGATGGAAGTAAATACTGGCGGCAAACATCGTAAAGACGTACGGACACACGTGACTGGACCCCCAAGTCCTCTTAGGGTCAATTCATACTAGCGCAGACAACAGCGAAGCAAAATTCTGAAAACATTAAATGTAACAGAATGAGACGCACTTAATATTATAATATGTACAGGCTGTAATATTAATGACTGGTAATACATTAGGGTGTCTATGTCCCTCTTATGTAGGGTTTACTGTGAAAGTACTAGCGCTGAAAGATTTTTTTTTTGTATGGGCAAATTTATGATGATGCGGCATTTCTCATAAAAACATGAAAGTCAAAAGTAAGTTAGCGCTGGAACGTTCACAGTAAACATAGGAGACATATACACACTCAAAAGTATTGTCACTCATTTATTTTACACCTTGTAGAGTGAGCCTTATGAGATAGTAGCCATATTTTTTATAAAAAACTTGTACCTGACTACATAAATTGTATAGCCAATGTTACCCGAGCTATTATTGCAAAACTTAAACTAAATTCACTACAATCGGGTACAACTAAATACATACAAAACCATTTCCCTTCATTAGGGTTTTGTCGTAGTCGGGTAAAAACGAAGTGCTTGGCCCGACTATTGTACCTCTAACTGTATGTTTGTCCCACTCGTGCATGCATGAATTTTACCACATGCAAGCGGGACAGACTGACATATGAAACGAAGTTACGAGAAATACGAGAATCGGGGCTCGAGTACAGGAATATCCGAGCAAATTCAAGCGAATAGTATGAAATGACCCTTAGTACCTCTTACCGAAGACCCCCAGCTGTAGACCCCCTAGAAAGTAGCACACCCTGTAGTGACCTGCAATTTTACGATTCAACCGGTGTAAATATTGAAAACTTTTTCCATTACGATTCTACTTTTAGAAGTATTGCTTTCATACATCGTTCTTTTTATATTAATTTATGTAATTATACTTTAAGTATATTTAATTGAATGGCTATTTAAAAGCTTTTATTTAACTTGCCCTGTCAGTATGTTAGTGTGGGACACATTTTGCGAGGTAAATTAGGACCACTTCTTGTCGTTAGATTAGGTTGAAATTTGGTTTAATAACGTAACTTCGGTGATAATGCATGGGTCTCAAGATAGCGTCGGAAGGTAGCCATAGGGACTCCTAAAATAAACAATATACCACAGTCGAATTTGGACCCGTTTGAATAGTCTTGATAAGCAGTCAGAGCATTTGAATAAAAGCTTGTATTTAAATCTTTTTTTAATTTATATTTTATTTATTGCAAAATTATAATAATAATCAAAATTCCACTTTTGTAGATCTTAAAAATAACGAATGTCAAAATTTTTATATATTATAGCTAATAACACTCTCAATTGACCCTTGTTAGCTTTCAAAAAAACTTAATCAAAACCGATTCATCCGATTGGAAACTAAATGCCAACCTCTTTTTTCATCGGGGGTAACATAACATTTACCGGGCACTGCAAGCTAAACAAACACCTTCACAGGATAGGTATAGGTGATCTAATAACTTGCAGATTCTGCAAGGAGAATGACGAGACACCCCTCCACCTTCTTCTTGATTGTCCAGCTCTTCATATAAGCAGGAGCATTACCTCGGGCTGCATGAATACTCTACAGCAGAGGAAATCCGCACCGCAGACCCCCATCATATCGTTCGCTTCATGAGTAACATAGGACTGGGGACGGTACTCTAAAGCGAAGGAGTCACAATCGATCCAGAAGGGTCGTAGTGACGTCTGGGCCTGACAAGGCCAGCCTTCGATTTAAAAAAGAAAAAAAAAACATTTTGTGAGTAAATATTGTTGTATAGTGCCTCAGCATATTATGTTACTGTTATTAGGATCCATTTACACGTCCAATAATAAGAACTTCTAGTTAATCGTATTGGCTTTATTCACGTAGATATTTTATCTTATAACTAGGTACAAAGGTCCAACCTACAAGGGCCTCTCTAGAGGACTAATATAATGACTATCTTAGGCATCAGTGTCAGATGTCATCTTTGACATATTATTGTTTTAAACCTAATACATAATGACATAGCATTATGTAACAAATATAATATTGTTATATTCAACACTTACAGTATACAACCGTATTGAGGGTGGGCGGGGACTTACCTGATGGTAAGTGAATACCAGTGTTACCTAAGTATCCAAACTCCGAGAGACCAGATGGTCTGAATTTCGAAGTTTCAGTCGAACCGTGGCAACAGCTTAAGAGTTAAGACGTTTCATATACATTGAACAGTGTCTGAATTCTCAGACGCTTCTTACAAATACGAGCCCTTAACGGCCGATTCAAATAACACGTACTGGGCGGCGATTCTCAGGCGATTCTAACTTAGTTCCGAATAGTATATCCCGCTCGCACGCGCGCTATATCTCATTTGCATGAGCGGGACAGACGATAGTAAAAACTAAGTTCGAGGCCTGAGAATTAGGGCGCAGGTTGTCCCATGGTTCACATTATTATTATTTTTTAAATATACATTTTATTATTTTAATTTTGTTATTTAGTATACTCTTTAGTCGCCTTTGAAGTAATAAGGCCGCCTTTATGTGCATGTCTGATTTTATGTAATTGTTGTCTGTTTGTTTTTTGTAATTATTTGTACACAATAAAGTATATTTGATTGATTGATACCAAGCCGAATATAGTGTGAAAAGAATGACGCGTAGAGCATTTTTTGTTTTGGCACCTCATATAAATTTAAATATAATTAAAATAACCACAGGGAGTGGATCTTACTATGCTGGAGCTCGCGGACTCCTTGTCCTTACACACGAACGCACTGGTCGTTGACCTACTCTTTTATACATTTCCACTCACTAACGTGTGAAAACAGAAACTGCTAGTGCCAGGAGTGTCAAATTTGAGTGAACATAGTCGCTCACAGGGATAAGAAGCGATGCTAAATTTTGATAGTTTAAATAGGGTGTTAAAATGTATTTTAAAACAGGCATCACAGGCGTAGGAATATAGGGAGCCAAGCTAAAACTGGGCAGGACACATAAGTCGCATACACGGCACGGGCAAAAAAATGCACCGATTGGGTACCAGAGGATGGACGACGTCACCGCGGCCGGCCCAAAACAAGATGGTGCGACGAGCTGGACGCATACCACCCAGGCTGGCCAGCGGTGGCGCAGGAAAGAAATACCCGAGGGACACTGGGGGAGGCCTTTCCCGAACAGTGGGACAGTTTAGGCTAGTAATAATAATAATAAATGTGGCGCCAGGAATCTGTAAAAATTATACCTAACATCATATCTTCGACCGGCGTCATCCCCAAAACCCTTAACGCAGCACTGAAAACAATAGACCTTCATAAAAATACGTACATACAAATACAAAAGTCCATCGTCATCGATACCTATTACGTAGTTCGTCATGGTGAATTAGTGAATGAACCCTTTGTCTTCATTCACTAATTCACCACAATGAAAACTCCTTTTTCATACAATATGAATCAGGATACTTGGCACACGCCCGTACCTGGATCATTCACAGAAAATAATAATAAATTTATTTCAATCTGTCCAACGAAATGGTCACCGGTCAGCTAGTGTTTTAACTCCAGCTTTATATTTGTCGATGATTTTTTCTGTTTTATCTCGTGGTACGTGCCGTGTACCTGCTCTAACGATCCGGCATCAGTATGCGCGCGGCGTACCGAGCCCTCTAAAAAGGTACTCTATAATTTTATTTCCCGACCAAAACTCGGTTATGCGATATCGATACTTTGTAAACCTCTCACACAAATTGAATATGTGCGAGTTTTCTTTAAGGGTTTTCGACAATTTTGTGTCGCCGGTGGAATATTTTATTTACAAACAGTTGTATTACTGTAGTGTATCCCAGGACATTGGTATTACATGTTGCATTTATGAAAATGGAATATCTTTTATTTCCAAATAGGTTTTTAACCTATTACCGGTTTTTGAACTAACCTCTCAAGAAGAACAGGGGGCCTATTACAAGCTCTTAATTCCAGCCAGTTTACGCCATACAACATGGCTGCCTGGAATTTTCGTATTACGATCACATAATAACTGCATGATGACAGCTAGTTGACGGTCACGTGACACTTGACTAGCTTCCGAATGTCACTTTCAGACAACCAAACTAGGGTGGATCCATTCAGTATAACATGTCGCTGTAATATGAAAAAGAACAAGGCAGTTTAAGACCGTATTATTGAATTGCCTGAAACCAGGCTGGTATTGTAAAAGATCTTTATACCGTCCCTGGTGGAAGAAATCATATCTATACATAATATAATAAATCTGTAGAGGGGTCATGTCTGTACATTAAGAATATTTGACTGAAAATTAAAAAAAGGGGGTCTATAAAAGCCACAGAACCTAAAAATAACATTTTTGAAAAAAATGTCTGTCTGTCTGTCTGTCTGTCTGTCTGTCTGTCTGTCCATATGGGAATGTTTGTCGTCGCATCACGCTAAAACCACTGTATGGAATGAAATGAAATTTGACAGGCAGGTAGCTTACGACCTGAAGAGCATTATAGGAAATTATTATCCCGAAAAACGAAAGGGTTCCCGTGGGATCTTCAAAAAATTTTAGCAACCTATTTGAAAGTATTTCAGCCAAACTACTCAACGTATTTAAATGAAATTTGGCAGGCAGGTAGCTTATGATCTGAAAAGCATTACTGGAAATTATTATCCCGAAAAACGAAAGGGTTCCCGTGGGATCTTCAAAAAATTGTGGCTACCTATATGACGGTATTTCAGCCAAAATACTCAACGTATTTAAATGAAATTTGGCAGGCAGGTAGCTTATGACCTGAAGAGCATTATTGGAAGTTATTATCCTGAAAAACGAAAGGGTTCCCGTGGGATCTTCAAAAAATTGTAGCTACCTATTTGACGGTATTTCAGCCAAACTACTCAACGTATTTGAATAACATTCGGCAGGCAGGTAGCTTATGACCTGAAGAGCATTATTGGAAATTGTTATCCCGAAAAACGAAAGGGTTCCCGTGGGATCTTCAAAAAATTGTAGCTACCTATTTGACGGTATTTCAGCCAAAATACTCAACGTATTTAAATGAAATTTGGCAGACAGGTAGCTTATGATCTGAAAAGCATTACTAGAAAATTATTATCCCGAAAAACGAAAGGGTTCCCGTGGGATCTTCAAAAAATTGTAGCTACATATTTGACGGTATTTTAGCCAAACTACTCAACGTATTTAAATGAAACTTGGCACAAAGATAGATTGTAACATGAAATAACCAACATAATATTTTTAACCGACTTACAAAAAAGGAGGAGGTTTCTCAATTTGTAAATATATGTTAATTTTTTTTTGTTTCTTCCCGGATATCTTCATCGTTTCTGAAACGATTTTAATTTTTTTTTATGTTGTGTAGGGTATAATTTAAATTTGATCCCATTGTCACCAAATGGTGACCTGATGATGGGATCCGTGAGAAATCGAAGGAAATCCTCAAAATTTATGTGGAATAATATATTGATTTTGATTTTTTCTAAAGTAGTCTAAGCATATGTTACCAAACAGTAAGGTTTTGCACCATATCCTGGATCTATAATATCAAAAAATTTCGCGTTTCAGTAAACTATATATACTATATATATACTAAACTATATATATAAACAGTAAACTATATGTACTATACATATATATATATATATATATACTAAAAATATAAATATATTGAAAAATTTCGCGCTGCTCTGGCTTACGCCAGAGCAGCGGTAGTCTTTTTCTCTTTCTACTATTTCTTTTTAAACTAATCGTTTTTGTTTTTCATTTTCCGTGCTCAAATAATCGTCGTCTGATCATTCGAGAATTATCCCTACTCAGTCTATACCCATCACTAAAAATCTGAAAATTAAAAAGTTTTAAACAAATAAAAACGACTTCAAAAGGTAAACTAAAAGGAACAATTTAATTTACTTTGCACAAAGTAATACTTATTTTCCAGTACAAGTGAAAATAATTATTATTATACTTAGGTTTTGCAAATACGAATAATAAAGTATAGGCGTAGGATAGTTTGTTTTCAAGATATGAATGAGATGTCATAGGTACGTTTAAATTAGAAAAGTTATGTCAATATAAGTAAGATTTTATGTTTTTCATGATATTTTTATTTATTAGTTTTTATGCTAGGTACGGCTTGGGTTTTTTCTTTCTTTTGGACTTTTGTTATGTTTTGTTTTGGTATGTGTTGTTATAATGTCCAAATGTGTTTGTGAATAAACGTTTATTTATTTATTTTATTTATTTATAAATTAGTGATTTTAAATATCCAAACGACAGTGTTCATAAACTAAAAATGTATTTGAACTGCTGCCCTAAATCACTTTTCAGACGCGTACGAAGTCGCGGGCACAGCTAGTATGTTAATAATTGCAATCTCGGCCCCTATGGTGGAAATAATAATAGAAAATAAGAAAATCATGTTTTGTTGGTTTTTATTTTATAAGTCTCTTTCTCTTTACCAGCATCTATACACTAATTGATAATATCAGTCAGTAAATGACATTTCTGTGTCACATCACCTCTCTTTTTTTCATTTTCAGTTAGCAGACACAGAATGCTTTTTGCCTGTCATTTTACTGACTATTCGAAAACAAATAAACAATTTAGGTAGAGAATGCCATACGGCATTAAGTCCGCCTTTGTACTGTGTGGGCATTAAGTTTAATAAAATCATAAAATTCGACCTCCGTAGCGCAGTGGTTGAGCGCCTAGGTGTTCGAGCGGGAGGTCGCGGATTCTAATCCCGCCAAAGTACAAAAAGGTTCCTGGGTCATGGATGTGTATTAAATTTGTGTATATTAGGTCCTTACATATGAAATTGGCGTTTTGTCGTACTGGCGACTTTGATCTTAAATATATCCTCTTTGGTTAGGAATTCCAAATTCAAATTTAAACAGCTATTTACTCATGCATTAGTGTTTTGAAAATCGTAATTCATTTGTTTTTTTCTCTTTTGCTTTTTTTTCTGCGTTACTCATTTCACAAAATGGAAAACTTAAAATATCGCATTATTTACGAGTACGAGTTCCACCGTGGCACCAGTGCTGCAGAAACGGCTCGAAGGATTAATGATGTGTATGGGGGTGGTGTCGCAAAAGAAAACACGGTGCGTTTTTGGTTTCAACGCTTTCGTTCTCGAAATTTTGACCTGCAGAACAAGCGCCGTGGACGGCCGGAGACCAAGGTCGATAATGATGAATTGAAGGCTATTGTGGAAGCAGATCCATCGCAAACCACATCAGAGTTAGCTACAGGCTTCGGTGTTAGTGACAAAACTGTTTTAATCCACTTGAAGTAAATTGGGAAGGTGAAAAGCTTGAAAGGTGGGGACCTCATGAATTGAGTGAAGCAAACCGACAAACGCGCGTCGACTGCTGCGTTACATTGCTCAACCGGCACAATAATGAAGGAATTTTAAATCGGATCATACATCTGATGAAAAATGGATCCTGTACGATAATCGTAAACGCTCATCCCAATGGCTGGACCCTGATGAACTAGCAAAGTCTTGCCCCAAGCGAAAATTGACTCAAAAAAAGTTACTTGTAAGCGTTTGGTGGACTAGTGCCGGTGTCGTACACTATAGCTTTCTTAAATCTGGTCAGACGATTACGTCTGATGTCTATTGTCAGCAAATGCAAAAAATGATGGAAAAGCTCGCCGTTAAACAACCGAGACTTGTCAATAGCTCTACGCCACTGCTGCTTCAAGACAACGCTAGACCACACACGGCCCAACAGACGGCTACCAAATTAGAGGAGCTTCAATTGGAATGTCTAAGACATCCACCGTACTCTCCGGACCTTGCTCCAACAGATTAGCATTTTTTTCGAAATTTGGATAAGTTCTTGCAAGGAAAAAAATTCAATTCCGATGAGGCAGTCCAAACCGCTTTCAAAGATTTCATTGATTCCCGTCCGAATGGTTTTTTTAGTAAAGGGATTAATGAACTATCTATAAGATGGCAAGAGTGTACAGATAGCAATGGTACATACTTTGATTAATAAAATATATTTTAATATGAAAAAATCGCCTTTATGTTCCTCCCATACAAAACGCCAATTTCATATGTAAGGACCTAATAATATAATAAAAATCTTAAAAAGGTGTATAGTATATAAGTATTAAATATATTTCCGTTGTCTGGTACCTGTAACACAAGTTCTTCAGATACTTAGCACAGGGTCAGATTGACGTGGTGTGGAGAGTCCATAGATATTATTATATTATAAAATTAAAACTAGATAAATAATGCATTAAGAGCTAAGAGTTTTAATACACAACATTATAGTCTTACTTTCACGTACGATATATATCACAAGAGCTACTGCAAACATCACTAGTTTAATTTATATTGTAGAGATAACTAGAATTAGGTCGCGTCTATTATAATCTCAAACATATTCTAAACTGTTATAACATTAGCAATTCAAATTACAGTCCGTAAACAAGCAAATAAACCGTAGGCGAGGCAACTCGTAGTTACCATACGAAGCGCGGGAGAACTGTTGAAACTACGCAACTGTGTTGAAGACGAAGTTTATTGTGGTTTTTATGTTAGTTGCTGAATATTGTAAGAATAAAAAAGGTAAGTGCGTGTTGGGCTTGCGCAGTATGAGCAAGCTTAATACATCTTATATCTTGCAAAAGCAAAGCAATCGCAAAAGTTGCTTTATTTTTTATGTTAGTTGCTCAATATTAAGAATATTAAGGTAAGGTACCTGAGAAATTCTATTTGCTCACGTATAATAATAATAATAATAATAATAATAATAATAATAATAATAATAATAATAATAACAATCAAATCATTGAAATCACAGTGGCAAGTTAACACAGTTAAAACCATACCAATAATCATATCAAGTACTGGCATTATCCCTAAAACATTACATACTAGTCTTCACACGCTCAACATTCATCCACTTACTTTTATCACGTTACAAAAAGCGGTAATTCTAAATACGTGCCGAATTGTCCGAAAATTCCTATCCATCAGTTAGTATCATGTTATCTAAAGTTGTTTGGTCACAAGCCCGCAACTTTAGACAAAATACAACCCCGCAAGGGAGAAAAGAAAATTTAAAAAACAATAATAATAATAATAATAATAATAATAATAATAATAATAATAATAATAATCGTTTATTCCTTTTCTCTGTAACAATTACACAACCATATACAATAAGACAAAAAAAAACAATAGTACTTATAAGAAAAAACAGAATAAAATAAACTATAAACGGACTTCAAAAAAAATAACTAAAAAGCGATAAATAAACTAATGTATCTACTTAATGCATAATATATACCTACAATTATTTAAATATTTACAACTCAATACCTAATAATTTAATAAAGTCATCTTTAACTATTTAAATATTTACAGTTATCACTTATTTTTGTGGTCGGTGCCAGCCTGCAGCCTAGGTAACATAGTCTGTTGTGTTGTTTGACGCGCGCGGCTGGCAAGCGCGCTGAAATAGATTATTTCAGCGCGCTTATGCAAATTCGTATTTTTAGTTTTGCTTTGAATTTTAGTGTCGGTCAGTATTCTTAATTACATTTATTTGTTTGGCTGGCACCGACTTCAAAAATAAGTGATAACTGTAAATATTTAAATAGTTAAAGATGACTTTGTTAAATTATTAGGTATTGAGTTGTAAATATTTAAATAATTGTAGGTATATATTATGCATTAAGTAGATACATTAGTTTATTTATCGCTTTTTAGTTATTTTTTTTTAAGTCGGTTTAATTTTTTTTTTAAAAGTCATTTTATTTCTCGATTTTTAGTTGTGTCGATGCGTTGTGAACTTAAATAGATGCTAGTTCATTTACTTAAGGGTTTCAGTTTATTTAATATATAGTCACTAATTACAACGTCCGTTTGTCGAATTGGTCATATTCTTAGGAAGCTATAATTGTTATTAATAGGTACTTAGTTGAAAGAGTTTGATAATATAATACTTATTAGGTATTTATATTTTTTATTATCATGGGTAGACCCAACGACATTGACAAAGTTATAATATGCAATAACACACAGCCAAACCTGCTGCAGTTTCAATTTCGTCAATGTCGTCCATACTGCATAGGATCACGAATGAGAAAAATGAAAGTGTGGATAAATTGCTTGTTCTCGCGAGAAGGGCCGGCGAGACTTCTCGGCGAGATTTCTCGCCGTGAGCCTGGATGGTATATTACAAGTATCACGTTAGCCCTACATACATTCGATCAACCAATTGCAGTACTGCTCCCAACTCCTAACCGTTAAGGAGTACTGTAGCTTCATCATCAGCACAGCAGCATCAGATGTTGATTCAAGCATACCTCACAAGCAACATGTTAGCCCTACATACCTACTACTAAATAGTTTCCATCGACCAATTGCAGTACTGCCTTCTTGCTCCTAATCCTAACCGTTAAGGAGTACTGTAGCTTCATCATCAGCACAGCAGCATCAGATGTTGATTCAAGCATACCTCACAAGCAACATGTTAGCTCTACATACTACTAAATAGTTTCCATCGACCAATTGCAGTACTGCCTTCCAACTCCTAATCCTAACCGTTAAGGAGTACTGTAGCTTCATCATCAGCACAGCAGCATCAGATGTTGATTCAAGCATACCTCACAAGCAACATGTTAGCCCTACATACTTCTAAATAGTTTCCATCGACCAATTGCGGTACTGCCTTCCAACTCCTAATCCTAACCGTTAAGGAGTACTGTAGCTTCATCAGCAGCATCAGATGTTGACACCCGGAAGCATATACCTGAGTAAGACATGATTACGTAAGAAAAACACCATACGAGCATACAATTTTCGGTGGTTGCCCTCGATTTCTCCTGGATCCCATCATCAGATCCTGACCTGGTGAAAATGGGACCACCTCAGAAGTGAACTCTATACAACAAAAAAATAATTTTTGTAATCCGTCTATAATTGACGAAAATATCGGTGAACATACATAAAAAAAAAAAAAAATTATACATACAGACGAATTGAGAACCTCCTCCTATTTTTGAAGTCGGTTAAAAAAAGAAAGCATAAGAAAAACATTCAGAAAAAAAAACAAAAATATTCTTATAATAATTTAACATTAGTTAAATAAAATATTATTTTCTATTTATATAAAATATATGTATTATGGCAGTGCAATGCCCAACAAAAAAAGGAAAAGGAGATCTACTACTCTACGTTTACCATTTTTTAACATTTAACACCTGTACGTGTGTTGTAGGATATTTGCAATCTATTTAATACTGTGTTCAATATATTTTGTTGTTATAGTCGCAATAGAAAAACACCTTTTTCGGAAAATCAACAAAAAGGCTACCTTGAACAGGTAGCCTTCTGAACTGACTGAATCAGGTACCTAAACAGAGCCTTAGTCCTGATTTCACCAACACTTGTAAGTGTTAAAGGCTTGTTAAAATACCATGCCTTATCATTCATTGACAGGAAATATAAGAGGGATAGCATGATATTTAATGAAGGATTAACATGTGTTGGATGAAATTGGCACTAGACCTAACTAGTTATGTTTATAATCCCCGACGCAAAAACGACGGGGTGTTATAAGTTTGAAGTGTCTGTATAAATGTGTGTGTGTCTGTCTGTGGCATCGCAGCTCCCAAACGGATGATCCGATTTTAATGCGGTTTTTTTGTTTGAAAGGTATATCAGTCAAGAGTGTTCTTAGCTATGTTTGGTGGAAATCGGTTCAGGTCTTCAAGGTCATCAGGCCGTTTGTTAGGTGTGATAGGAATGGTATACGCTAAGTCGGGGTTATTTTAAATTTTATATCATTACTCGCTGTCACAAATTCGTCGTTTCTATGGAAACAACAGACGATGTATGAAAAACGATTATTTCCGCAACACATTGAATTTGTGGTATTATACCAAAACAGTTTCGATTACCTTCCTGGGTTATTTTCGTTCAAGGTTCGTTGTCCGTTCCATAAAAGCGATATTTCCGGGTTAAATCGTATTAAGTGGTTTTCACACACCCAATTTAGGGATAAGGGCTAAAGAAAGGGCAAAGGTAAGCCTTTGACCAAATAAACTTGAGGGTGTCCACTCCAAGGCGTAGTTATATCGAGAATTAGGTTCAATGAGCCTTTTTGCGGCTGTTTGTATAACCTTAATGTTGTCTGTTTGCAAAACTTTGTTTGTTTAATACAACTAACTAGAATACCAGCGACATTCTAAAGGTGTAAACAATAGGTATACCAATTTAATCAAAACCTACTAATGAATAGATTTGATTGTTTACATGTTTGTCTACATTGAATAGGCTCCCAACTACTAGACCCAATTGAATACTCAATTTTAACATACATAATATCTCTCCTCTGTGGTCTAGTGTTTCAGAGCTTCGCTCTCGACCCGGAGGTCGTGGGTCCGCGTTGGAACAACAAAAAATGTTGTTTTCAAGTCTCGTTAGGAAAATGCAGGCTGCTCACCAGGTTGTTTGACAAGAAAGATGATCCATGCGTCGGATGGGCATGTAAAAAGTCGGTTGCGCCTTTTCTCTCGCCAGTCGTATCGGTTTACCTTCCCACGGGGTTATGAGAGTAAAAAGAAGAGAGAGTATCTTTGTGTATTGCGCACTATAAAGTAACTCCTGCGTAGCTATCGTGGTTTCAATGAAATCGGCTACCGACACCGAAATCGGTGAGGGGAGCTATCATTATTTAACATACATATAAATAAGACCATGGTCTTATCGAACACTGCAAAATATATGGTTCCCATGGGATGTCCTTTCGCCCGTTAAGTTACCCCGAAAATCTAAAAACGAATTCTCACTCGAGTACGCGAATTACAATTATAGCCTATGTTACTTGAGCTATTATTACAAATCTATTATCAAGTCTTCCATCGCTATTATATTAATAGTTAAACGCGACTGTATACAAAACATACACACTGCCAAAAGTATAACCTTCCTTTTTTGGCTTCGCCGTAGTCGATAAAACATCAGAGCAACAGACATCAATATGTTTATTGTTTATGACGACCTCAGTAGCGCAGTGGTTGAGCGCGCTGGTGCTCGACCGAGATGTCGCGGGTTCGAATCCCGCCGAGGGAACAAAAATGTTTCAATGTTCCTGGGTCATGGATGTGTATTAAATTTGTGTATAATATAATAAAAATCTTAAATATGTGTATAGTATAAAAGTATTAAATATATTTCCGTACCTGTAACACAAGTTCTTCGGATACCTAGCACGGGGCCAGATTGACGTGGTGTGAAGCGTCCATAGATAATATTATTATTATTGGACACTACGTCACGTAACTCAACCTGAGAGTTACGAAGTATGTAGACATACAAAATGTTCCGGCGGCGGCGCTCAGACAGATCATGGTCTGCAAGGCAGTGCAGCGCCGCGCCAGCGTGGAAATGATTATCATTTGCCGGCGCCGTGGTGCAAAATCTGATTAGATATTGATAGAGAATTGTGTTTAACGTAATTAAGTAGAAAAAAGAGGTGAACTAGCGCTTTTATTTCGTCCCCTAATTAACAAATTGTATTATATTATATCCACAGATTCGCTATTTGATGTCTTTGTATGATACATTATTTTTTCTTTTTAGAAGCCAAAATAACCTTTTCAAAGTTCAAATTTATAAATTATAATATTATGAATTGTTAGGGGTGACCTCTAGTAATAATAGAAACTTTGTAGACTGATGGATGGACAAATGCTTCAGCAACTAATATAACTTCAAATCTTTAAGCAGATCTTATATAGACAACCGTTTGAGTATTCAGTCGTGATTTCGAGAACGACTATAGTTAATCAAGATTGCCAATTTCGTAGTCTTTGAACCAAAAACAATAGATAGCCCTTGCATAGGAGCCTTTTTTCATCATGCGATACGATATCGGATATCGGTACGATAATAATTTACATCATAGCAGTGGCGCGGGATTTCTATAACTATCAACGCCTGTATGATTGGATGAATCAATTGTAAACTTACCTCTTACGTTTTGAAGACCCTCACCCAAATCCCTACCAATTTTAATTCGAAGGAGAAACAGTCTACACCAGTGTGACATAAATAAGTAAATGAGGTTTAGACCTGATTTACTTATTTGTTTTTTCTTTTTTCATTTGCTTTGTTTGTCTGCTGTACACTGTAAACGAATGCTCTAATAAACGATTTTTTATTTTTTTATTTATTTATTCATTTCACGCTTTGTCGCTAACGCTGACCACTTTAGGTTTACAAATGATATCAAATCATAATAGTTAATTAATCTTAGGTAATGTACAGTTTTTTCTGTGTCACTTTTAAAAAACAAATAAAGAGTTTATTTATGATAAAGTTCAATAACGGACATAATCTGTCTTTGATAATATTATCCGTGCAACTTCGAACATTGCGGTATTGTGAAAACGTACTTATGCCAAATTGCCAAAGATTTAAGAGTAATTGAGTCTGGGTCCCGTTTTTTCGCACATTCCTCAAATATCCGTTATATTGTGAGTCTACACCGCTCGTACGTGCGTCAAATCATACACGTGCAAGCAGGACAAACCGATATTCGAAGTTTCAGGCTCTGAATGTTATCCGATATCGGTATCGTATATTGTGAAATCGGTCTAAGGCGTATTGGCACAGTCTCTGTGTGTCCCTGCCAAGTGTTACGACACTGTCCTTACTCGGATTATAGTTTCTGCAGTGAGATTATGGCTTTATACGCCTCCGTAGTTCAGTAATTAGAGATAGGCTCTTGACCTGACGTTCGATTCCCAGTATTTCACGAAAATCCATTAATAGTGATCTACGATCGAGCGAGAGGCCAAAGCCATATTATGTTACAGTAGTTCCAAATATAAAAATAGCGCCTAACAAAAAAAACATTCGATAGTGCAATTCCGGATTGTAGCGCTAATTGGTCCGCCACAAGTTGCCTGGCGCAAAAAACCTCACGAAACACAACTGTTTCGGCGGAGGAATCTTGGGCGTTTGGAGTATTGTTTTTTATACTGCTTAATTTGGACTCCGGTTTATTACAATATATCGTCGTCAATTCAGCTATAACGTCCACTGCTGGATATACCTAAGCCTCCCGCAAAGCATTTCATGGGGGTAGTTGCTTATCCTCGCCACGCTCAGCAGACGGTTGGCGAACGCAGTTTTCAGGGACCCCGATACAATATATTCCCTCAGTCGGCTTTTACGACCGCCACGGGAGAGATGGTTAAAAGGAAGGTGCTATTCTTTCTCCAGCATCCCACGGATAATACAATGTAACGGAAAATATAAATAGCGTCTGCAATAAAGAGATGTTGAATGAAAATGACACGCGGAGTGAAGTTGGCCGCAGATTGATGAACACGAAGTTAGCGAGAGCGTTGACAGTCGCTAAATGTATTTTTTCTCGCAAAGTTCTTAGGTCAAGGTTTTAATTTAGAGGTAGAACGTGGAGCCTCTATTTACTCGCAACTCTAAAAAATAAACGGATATTTCATTTCGCTGTTACTGAAACTGTAACTGGGTTGAGTGGCTTGAAACACTTTATTCAGGTTATTCAAAAGTAAGGTATTAAAACAGAGGAAAAGGTTTCCTGTGGCTCTGTAATAAGCGATTTGGCGCGGATTCGAATTTGTCCAGGGACAAAAAAATTACTATGTCCCATCATCATAATATCCCATCTATGAAGATGTGTATTAAATTGGGTATCATATATAGTTATAACTGATTGAATATAATGTTGGTTCTAGATGGAAATTCATGTTCACAAGAATAACATACAAGTTTTTATTTACACTTTTCCACTTTATTACGTTTTTTTAATAGCTTCTACAAAATAACAAGACCGGTTTCGTTTTATTATCATCTGGTATGTATCATCAGGTGTAACTTATTATCGTCCTAGTTATGATAAGTACAGCCAGATTTCAAAATAATATTTCATAATTTGGTAAACCAGAACTATCGGCAACTGTACATGATATATTATTATAATTATGTCTAATAATACCACCAAAAATATTTTCATGTAAAAATGTTGCTAAGAAGAGTCTACATAGCTTACCATGTGAAAAAGTTATCAGATATCGTATAAAGCCAAACCTCTAAATTTACAAGCTCTATACTAACACCTCAATCAAAATCTGTCAAAAACTGCTATGATCTCATGTAAAACCAAAATTCTTGATCTATGCGCCCTTACTTTACTAGGCTTGACTTACTCTATATTGTTTTAGTTAAAACTGTAAAAGTGATACTTGCCCGTTTTGCTATTCTTACGAAGATTTCATAGACCTATGATTGAATGAAATTTTTGAAAAAATTGAAATTTGAAAATGAAAAAATTGAAATTAAACGGCCAAGCAACACGTTTTAACTGAAATGTACACCAGCAGTCGTCTTCTTTGGCGTGATCACGTCATGCGCACGATGGGCTCTCTTTACATTTGAACCTGTATAGGTCATTTTGCGTGCTGGTATTTTTTATTTTGGTTAGGACAATGCAAGCTGATCAAATACAATCATTTGGATTGTCTGACATGAAAGATGATCCATGCGTCGGATGGGTATGGTAGTATTTTATCCGTTCAACTGGGCCACGAGAGTGAAGGAAGAGAGAGTGCTTTTGTGTATTGCGCTCACACTTGGGCACTATAAAATAACTCCTGCGTAGCTTGCCTGGTTTCGTTGAAACCGGGCCACCGTCACCGAAATCGGTATGGGATGCATTATTATTATTAATAAATATCCACACAAACTTACGCCTTTATAATTTTAGTGTGATTTTCTAACACTAGTAGAAGTTTACTAACACTAGATCCCGGCAGATTTTGGTCCTAAAATGGCTGGTATTTCCTCGACTTTACGAGCCATGAACATCTAAGTATTTAGTACATAATTACGTAAAAATGGCATACGTGGTTTTATGATCGGAATTAGTCCGAGTACAGAGCTATAAATGTTATATTTTATGGAGTATCATAATGAAAATGTCATGAAAAATATTTTGATTCTAAATAGAAAATAACTCTTTTTGATTATAAATAGAAATGAACTGCTCTCGACAAGCGTGGCTATATTATTATACCCCAAGTGGATAACCCCAATATCCAATATTTTTTTTCCATGATCGAGACATCAGCCGACGTACAATACACTATGTTATAGCCAGCAGATTTTTTTTTGTTGAGATATTGGGTTAGCTATAATTTGATAAATTTTTAGCCGAGAGGAAATAAGTGAATGTATTTTTTTTTTCTTCGTGCTTGGGAGGATACAACTGCTCATCCCCACACTGTGCCGCAGCTGACGGTCATAAGGCTTCATGATACTATTGTCTGATACATTTTACTAATTATGTATTATCACTTGAGAGGAACTTGGTCACATAAATCTGTTACTGGCTCTCGGACTATAAGTATTATGTCTAGCTTGTATTAACCTTAAATAGGTAGACCGGTTATGAGGTGGTCAGATGACATAAAGTCTAAGCTGGTCCAGGATGGTTAAACACTGCCAGGGATAGAGGAAAGTGGGCTTCTCTGGAGGAGGCCTTCACCCGCGAAGGGGTTCTAGAAGATTAGTCTAATGTTTCTAATAATATTTACAAAATTATTAATTATGTATTTGTATTCTTCTACGAAATAAAGGTTTTTTAATTTAATATAAAAATTAAGTTTTACATACTTTAGATTAATACAAGCTAGATATTATCGAGAAAACATTGATTTTTTAGGTACGAGGTTGAGAAGGTCGTGTTTCACCAAGCAATGTTAAAGATAACGCAATGTTAAATATCATGTCATCCCTCTCGTATTTCCTGTCAATGAATGAGATGGCATGGTATTTTAACATGGCGTTAACTTTAGCATTGCTTGGTGAAACACGGCCTAAAGCTACGAATTGGCCTCTTTTTTTAACGCATTCCGTGGGGGGTTGGGGATTCCCTCCACGGATATGTAGGACTCGCTACGTCCTGTTAGGCGGCCGTCCCTGTTTGTCTTTTTAAAAAAGACTACACTTTACACTTAAAGCGAGGAATAACAGCAACTAGCGCCACTCTTTTCAAAATAAATGTTACAATGACACAAAGATCTTATTAAAAAAAGTGATCGGTTCAAACTTTAAGTAAACAGTTAAACTAATTTATTATAGTAATATATAATAGTTAAACTAATATTATATATTATATCTCGTAAGTCATAACTAAAACGGCCGCTTTTGTTATTACTTACGAGAGTAAATACAATATAGGATTTAGAGCTGTAATTAAATGCCAATAAATTAGTTTAACTACCTATTTACTTAAAGTTTGAACCGATTACTTTTTTCTATAAGATCTTTGTGTCATTGTAAAATTTATTTTAAAAAGAGTGGCGCTAGTTGCGGTTACTCCTCGCCTTAACTACTTTATTAACTTTCACACAAAAACTACACTATGACTGACAGATTATACCGGGTGCTAATAAATGCACTGTTCGCGGCAGCTTTCAGAATCTAACTGATGATTAAAATGAATACTTAAAAGAACCTAAGACAAAAATGCTACATAGACAGAAAATAGTAAGCGCGTGGTAAAAGTGCTGTATTAGCTTATGCTACATACTAGCTAGGGTTGTAACAGTGCGATAGATGGTAAATGGACGCAGCCCTACCCACTACAACTCGGCGGTACTCCGACTCCATCGGGGTTGACGAAGCCACAGGGACAACAAATATAATAATATAATATCTATGGACGCTTCACACCACGTCAATCTGGCCCCGTGCTAAGTATCCGAAAAACTTGTGTTACAGGTACCAGACAACGGAAATATATTTAATACTTTTATACTATACACATATTTAAGGTTTTTATTATATTATACACCAACTTAATACACATATGGGTTGTTGTTCCAACGAAAGCGAAGCTCTGAACCACTAGACTGAAGAAACAAAAAGTTTCCTGCCTAAGTTATGGATAATAATAATATAGTTAACATCCTGTTTATATTGTAACGACCACCGTAGCGCAGTGGTTCAGCGCGTTGGTGCTCGACCTCGAACTCGAGGTTGCGGGTTCGAATCCCGCCGAGGGAACAAAAGTTTTCAATGTTCCTGGGTCCCATGACCACTGCGCCACGGAGGTCGTCAAACAAACATCCGCGACGGCATTACAATGTAAATACTAAATAATATTCGGTATTTTTACCGTGGTTTATACTCGAGCTAGTCCGGTAAACAATGACTTGTCACTGGAAACGATGGATTTATACCGCCCTGTCCGCCGTCGGGTACGGCGCACACTAGCGCAACCACCAGTTAGTGCGACTAAATATGAATATGATAAATACTTGTATTATAAACTAGCTGAACCGCCCTCGCCTTGCTTCGGGTACCATTATTTATTGCTGGTGTTTGAAAAAAAGGGACAATTCCCTGTATCTGTCTAATTTGTAAAGTGCGAGCGCGCTTGAAAAAGTGCGCACGTTTTTGTGATATTTGCTTTAAAAATTAATTAAAAAAGTATTTGATAGTTTTACACTTTATTTATATACAAACAATTTACATAATATTGTAGGTATTCATTTAATATAAAGAGTATTGAACTACATACCTGCATAATAAGATAATATATAAATTTACTATATTTCTTTGTACACAAGGTTCACAATTTCTGATGGCTTATGTTGTAACGCGCGAAAGAGCTACACACAGTTTGCCATGCAAAAAACATGGCACGGTGAGGTCAATTCTTGCTACATTTAATGTTTGTCCATATGCTTTATTGATTGTTGTAATATATGTATACATTATGTATACTGATAAGAGTCTTAATGGTATATCATATATGTCACAAGAAATATGGCGTATCAGTCTTGGCTAGTCAGTCGCCCCGACAAGACGTGTGTTCAGTGCTTCTAACGTGATAATACATTGGCAAGCCTAATGTTATGAAGGACGAACAATTGTTATTGGGCGGCATTCGAGCACTACAACAGTGTCACGCCGCAAGAGATATTATACATATTTAACGATATGCCCAAAAATTCTATTGATTTCGAGAAACGTTAGTGTCTATAGTGTGTTGGTAGCTTACGATAAGGCGCGCCATTTACATCGCGTGACGCCATGTGCCGTGAGCGAGCCGCTTAGGAGACCCAAATTAAAACGAGACTGTCTGTTTAGATTACACAATCGATACGATTTATTATATACTATATAAATATATTTAATTCATTTTATTTTTATATTGGACTAGCTGACCCTGGCCCACTTCGTTGAGCATGCAAACCGTTTAAACCTTCCCTGGACTTGTACGAATATTTTAAGACTAAAAATAGCCGAATCAGTTTAGTCGTTTTCGAGTTTTAGCGAGACTAACGAACAGCAATTCATTTTTATATATAAGACTAGCTGACCCTTGTCCACTTTGTTGAGCATAAAAAAGTTTGTGATGAACCGTTTAAACCTTCCCGGGACTTCCACGAATATTTCAAGACTAAAAATAGCAGAATCGGTTCAGCTGTTCTCGAGTTTTAGCGAGACTAACGAACAGCAATTCATTTTTATATATAAGAAGATAGATTTGTTGTTAAAGTAGCCTATACTAGTAATTAAGACCACTCATGGAGTCATGAAAAAAAATACATTTCCAGAATCAGAAAAACTCATATCCCAAAGTTGTTATACTGGTATTTTACAACATACACGTATACTCAAGTACCTACCACAGAACAAAAATTGGAGTACTTTAACTCATAATGCATGAGAACTTTTTGTTTCTATTGCAATGAAGTTGTAACGAGTTATGAATATTGTAGCGTTCGGTGCTGGAAAACCTATTGAACAGCGTTTATATAACATTGTGTATTTAACATGTTCACTTCATAATTAACCACAACTTTTATAAAATTAACGTTGTTGTTGCAGCCGTGAGGAAGTTAACTTATATAGTTAAATGTACTGTTGGTTCTTGAGAAATTCGCTTATTATACATGACGATGATTTAAACCGATCGTGTCGTTTTGTAAAAACTATGAAAAGTGTAATAAAGTATTAAAGTTTATGTAAAAAGTTGTGGTTTACACACAACTTAATTGAGAAACCTCCTCCTTTTTTGGAAGTCGGTTAAAAATGTTGGAAAAAACGATGTGTTATTATTGTAAAATAACTAAAATTTGTCTGGCATTAAATTTGTTACCATAGTTTGCTACTAGGGCCATTGTCTCGATTATAAACTGTAGGTAGTTTCTCACGATGAGCATTGACAAAAACTTGCACTAACCACACAATGTCCGTAAACTTCAAAGCGTATGTTACCCGAGAAAATAAAACGAATATAAGTATAGATATAACAGGCTATAATATCAATGAGTGATAATATACTTTAGGGTGTGTAAGGCTGCATATTCACCAGAGCTGTGCTTTGCTGTGTTGCGAGGAATGTGTTTTTCAGAACCAATAGAGTCGCTTGTTAAGAGCCGCGCTGACCGATACGTGATAAATGAAGCGATTCTATTGGTACCTAAAAACACATTCCTCGCTACACAGCACAGCACAGCTCTGATACGCAGCCTAAGGATCCCCTATATAGAGTTCATTGTGAAAATACCAACGCTGAAAAAAGTACTTTTTTTAATTATTGTATGGGCAAATTTATGACGTTGAGGTATCTCATAGTAACATGAAAGTATTTCAGCGCTGGTACTTTTACAGTATACTATCACTCATATTTTATTACCTTGTATACAAGGCAAGGTAAATAATTGCCTTGTATATACACTTGTATATAACTTTGTATAAACTAAAATTACATTTCTTTTATTACAATCAGATTAGTAGTTTAGGCGCCATGGTAGAACAAACATACATACATAGACTAACATAATCTTTTTTGCCATATTCTTTTGCAAAAAAACCCTTCACCGTACTCTAGTAAAAATAATATTTGTTGAACCTTACGATGTCTATAAAATGATAATATTATAAACGTTTTTGTTACCAATATTTTAAATTTAAATATTATTTTATATCAAATTCAATTGTAAATGATCAAGTTCTGAACAGTCTGTTTTGTAAGTCAACGCTCGGGTTCAAATTTATACAAAACCAATAAGAGTATTTTTAACAGAACGATTCAATAATTTATTAGAAACCCAAAGTTTATTCAAAGTTTTTCTGAGGACTTTGCCCCGCTTGTATAGAGAAGAAAGTAAGTATAAGTTTCTATACATTTCCTTTGCACGAGAATACCTTTAAATATTTAAGCACGAAGTGGGCGACCGCGTCGACTGCAGACAAAAAATCCAATTTTCTTGTTAACCCCCGACAAAAACAGTGGAGTGTTATAATTTAAGACATGAGTGATGAAGGTATATATGTCGCAAAAAATTTCTACCCAGAAAATTTACTTTAAACTGTCATTTACAGATTTTATGATATGTTGTAACGTATTAAATACATTTATTCTAAAGACGGATCTTTAGATTAATGTACTTCGATATGTTACGAAATATTTTAAAATGTTTAAGCGACAGTTCGACTACAATTATCTCGAAATCAGTATTTAGCGTATATCACCTTCTTCCACTCATGTCTTCAATTAGATGTGTCTGTCTGTGGCATCGTTGCTCCTAAGCGAATGAACCGATTTTGTTTTGTTTGAACTGCACTGCTTGGACATTCGGGAAATATTTTATTTTTGTTTATAGTTATTAATAAATTCGACCGAATTATTTCGTATTTAACCCCTAACTGATGTCTTCCCTAGTGACGTTACATAGGACATGGGTTGAAAATATTGGAGTTAAACACGTGATTATTTTCTAAAAGATAAAAATTAAATCTAAAATAGTAATGTTTATGATTTCCCTGAATATTTCATAACAGTACGAACAATATGTGACGTCTACGAATATGCTACGCCGTAGCACTTCAACGAGATTTATTATTTCTTATCCTCTCTACGCTTTCGTGCATTATTAAAAAGTAAAAGTAGCAACGCTGAAAGAGTTGCTTTTTTACGCATGGTGACGGACCATCGAAGGCAAAGGCCCGTTTAAATAAATAATTTCGAGCTCTAAGGCCCGTATAAATAAAACAATCTCAAATCCAACCTTACTTGAGAACCTATTAGACAGATAAAAAATGGTTTCGTTTCAATTTAAAAAATAAAACAGTTTATTACTGTCAAATAGGTTATAGATCGCAACCTCAAGTAGTTGAGAACCTATTCGATAGATAAAACTACGTTTCATTTCAGTTTGAAAAAATAGCAATTTTACACATAAGATATAGACATAAGATATAGATTACACTTATTTTAATGTTTTCCTTTAATCTATAATATTATGAATACGTTTCAAAACGTAACAAACGCAATGAAACATGTGGACTGTAGTAAATTTAATAATTTTTCAAAGTGTAACGAAACGTTGTTTTATTTGTCAAATAGGTCTCAACTACTTGAGGTTGCGATCGCGAGTCTTGAGACCGAGTTTGAGACTTGTTTATTAATAAGGGCCTAAGTTAGAGACATGCCGCCAACAAATCGGTCCATTTTTTTTCTGATTGAAACGATGAATTATAATGGCTACGAACTAGTTGAATGAAGATATCCACGTGTAGAATCACCATAAACAAATATGTTTCAAATATTTTCATCAATCAAATTCGAATTCCAGGAATTATTTTTGAAAATCTTGGAACTACTCTTCGTATAAAAATAACTCAAGAATTACGTTAGTAAATTTTAATCACTTATTTCATATAATAATATACAGATTATGTTGTTGCAGCTTTGAAATTTCATTAAAATAAATTCAAAAATACTTAAACACTTTTATACCAACCGAAGTAGACGCATAAAAAGTCAAGTAACAAGTTGTGTATCGGTGGAACTTGTCAAAATTAAATATGGCCTGAGTTGAACTTGAGTGAAACTTGAAAAACCTCACTCAGACTAATGGAAGAAAACACTCAGGGTTGATGTTCGATATTCAAACCGACATAAAGCTGGTATAACTTCGGCATTAGCCTTAACTTGGTAAAAACCTTTTTTTGGCCGAAGGTAGTACTAAACTACAAGTGTATTTAGTAGCCAGTATTAAATCTTCAGTAGTGTGTGTGTGTGTGAGTGGTACTGTAGTTCCCAAACGAATTAAACAATTTTCATGTAGTTTTGACTATTTAAACAATTGAGCTGTTTTGTTTGTGTTATTGAATGTAGGTTCTTGATGGAAATTCATCTTATAGATATAGTAGATAATATAATGTAACTAAATACTTCTTTTTGACACCTTATGATGACTTTGTCGAAACCGGTCGTATATTTTAACACATAATCATGGCTTACCATCCCATACAATCTATCTTTAATACAAAAATATTGCAATAGATGTCACTACTATTAATGTTTGTAAATTATAAAATGTTGTAAGTACAAATGTTGTCATTAAAATAAAGATAAGCATATTTTTTAAGCATAACATCACATTAAGCTAAATTCAACTCCTTAATTAAGAAGAAGATACGAAACGAAATTAGTAATTAGAATTTTCCAATAGTGGCGCTAGATGGCGGTTTCTGGAATTTCAAAGGATTTCACCCTTTGCCAGTCGTATTGCCAGTATTAGGATGATACCATTTCCTTGTACTAGATCATGTCTGTGTTATATATCTACTTTGTGACATAATTGTAAAATAAAGTGGTAAAAATATTTTGTTTGATCGTGAAGTGATCCCGAGTGTTCTCAGCTTTATTTCGTCATCAACAGTTTTACTTAAAACTTTTAATTTTGTATACAGTTATTAGTTCTATACTCACGAGGAAACACAACAGCCGTTTTTCCATACAGAAACAGGGATTACTGTTTCCTCCCTGGATAATGCCACTAGGGTAACATTTTTCCTGAATATCTATGTATACTATTAGTACGTTCTTATATTTTCCTTTTTTTCATAAATTTACTATCAAAAAAGCGAAAAGAGGGGGGATACGTGATTCGAGATACGGGATTGGAACCCGCAGCATAATATGCATATTACAGAGCTACAAAAAATTTGTGTACTGTGTGGTGTACCTATCTGCAAATTACAATTCCAAATATTTTCAATATAAATAAATAACTAGTACCTAAGTAAATAAACTTATCCAGAAAATTCAAAAGTAATAATAATCCTATCTTACCGAACCGCAACAGTTAAATAATAAACAAACAATTAAAACGTCTCAAAAACTAAGTAAACATAAATCCGTGCGGTGTTTAGCGTCATTTTCATCAAAGAACAAGAACATTTAAAATCAAAACAAGTCCGCAATTAAAGTCGTTTGGTATAATAAAATGCGTTTAAAATTTGAAGTCACGGCTTTTAATTCGACAAACAAATCACGACAAAGGGCCCATTTGTAGGGCCGTCGCAGGGCCCAATTCGCTGGGCCAACGAACGGCCCAGTTCACTTTCATCTCATTAATGTCTTGGACGCATTTAATTAAAACCTACCCTCCATAAACTGACTTTATCTTTTGGGTCGTCGTTATTAGCACATTCCTACGTCTTCCCCCGATCGAGAATTAGATTATTCTTAATTATACATATCGACTTCAAAGTGTTTTTACGTCTTTGATCTAATATTGAACGTGGTGTAAACGTATAATACCCCATTTGTTTATGTAAGCTTCTTGATTAACCTAATTTTCAATAGCTTAGGGGCTGCTCAGTTATAACGTAAGACGAAATTACTAACTTTTTCAATTTATAATATAATATAATGTTTATCAATATAGTTTCGAAAACTAATATGTATGATTTAATACTTAATTTTTGTCTCTAAGGCTCAACTCACATTGGGACATAGTCGAAGCGCAGCGTCTCGTCGTGTTTTTTCTCCATAGCATATTTGACTCTGTTTTCTAAATATTAAGTCACAAGATATGATGTCAAATGTAGGTAGCGAGCGGTGCGGCGCAATTCAGTTCCTTTTTTGCGCTTAGACTCTATGTCAATGTGAGTTGAGCCGAAATCACATTAAGGTTGACTAGTAGAAATGCCTTGAGGCAAATTAATTCTGCCTTTGTACAATACAAGATGTTAAAATTACAAAATAAATAAATTTGATATTAGCGTCGCTTAGTGTCATAAGTATCGCTATTTTACTTAACGATGCTTATGTCAATTCTCATACACTATTGCTTTCAACCTACATCGTCATCGTAATTGCTGATTCCAACTTGGCTATTATAAGGTCTGAGCCTACCTTATATTGCTTTCAAGCAACATTTGCCAAGTCAAACAACATAAGTCAAAATGGATCGCGTACTTCGCCGGTATCATCTTTTCATGATACTTTAGCCAAAAACGGAACGCGTACTTTGCGAATATCATCTTTTCAAGCGACTTTAT
The DNA here is from genome assembly GCA_905187575.2 of Celastrina argiolus. NCBI lineage: Eukaryota > Metazoa > Arthropoda > Insecta > Lepidoptera > Lycaenidae > Celastrina > Celastrina argiolus. The sequence goes on from LR994589.1 coordinate 14,482,324, forward strand.
CCAAAAACGGAACACGAACTTCGTCTATGACGATCATCTCTTTAAGCAATGTTCCCTTTACACAATTTCTTGATGTTGTCTCCTAAGCGACATTTGCCAAAAACGGAACGCACACTTTGACGTGTGTCTAAAAACCTGGGTCCCCGTAATCCACGGTTATGCGGGGCTGAGTTAGATTGATGAGGGCGGGATTATGGTATAATGACCACCGCCGATACATGCTCCAATTTGTTTTGGCCAGTCAGCTTCTTAAGGGCTCATGTGGGCTTGTGGGACACCCTTCGGTCATCGCTTGATCTCCTGCTTACGTTCCGATTCATTTGATAAATATAAACAATAAAATGAAAATCGACCAAATTTATATATTATTGAATGTACTGTAGATTCATGATATAAAAACGTGTTACACAGTAATAATTACTTGCAATTGTTCCACTTTATTACTTATTTAACATTAAATTTATTAAAATTTATGATTGGTTTCGACTAAGTCATCATCGGGTCTCTGTGACGACAAGTAATTTGCGTATAATTACTGTGACCAAATTTATGCATTGTTTATGTTATTTATTTCGCGGCAAATATTTTACATTATGATCAGAAACATTAATTGCTGCACTTATCCCCAGTTTCTGAAAGGCAAATCAATGACCTAATCAGTGACCCAAGATACAGTTGAAAGTTCTTTTAGTAAAGTAATCGATTGTCAATTGTATTGGCGCTGTAATACGATTGACCTTCGTTCAGAGCCTTTAAATATGCTTGGGCTTTTAAATATTTTTGTCAAGTTTAAATTTAGTACTGAATTTGACAGATGACAAGAGACTTGAACACTGATTAGCTGTTGATTTAAATCGTTGAATTGCCTTTTAGAATCCGGGGGTTAGCTTTGTTTGTTTAGAACGGAGTCTTGGTACTCCAATTGAAGATATATTTTTTTGGCAAGTAACTTTATCAAACCCGACGTAAGTACAATTTTCTAAAAATCAACATTTTTTTTAATGTTAGTGTAAATTATAACACATAATGTAATAATAGAAATAATATGATCAAACGTATTTCTACGTTGGTGATGCTGCTGGGAATCTTTAAATTGTTGTACATGTATATCTTCAATTCACCTCAAACCACACTCTTACTTAATTAATCAAAAAACTTAATAGAGAAGTGACACCCAGCTGCTGATGATCATGTCCAACGAAATGTCTGCAAGAGAATATCGAAATAAAAAGCCATCTTGATTCCTCCCGGGTCGGAACGTTTTCTATCTGTTATTTTTATTCCCTTTGGCTTTCAATTTACAACATGGCGTCCGCGGAAATAGTTTGCGATTATCGTAAACCGGCCTGCAGTATTGTCGCTCATAAAAATAAACGTTTTTAAAATTGGAAACGGCCGATAGTTTCAGGCAATGGATTTGCCCGGCTACGCCAGAAGGAGGGTTATGTTGTGTAGAATGCGTATTTAATATGATTCTTAGTCCCGATTTCGCCAATGCATGTTAGAGTTAACAGCTTGTTAAATTTCTCATTTATTCATAGGAATTACGAGAGGAACAACATAATATTTAACGAAGGATTAACTTTAACATTGATTGGTGAACGCCGACGCCCTTAGCTTGATAATTCCGCGCGTTCATGAGAAAAAGGGTCTTAAAAGACAGACGTCGATCGAGAATTTGAAATTAAATTTTGGAAACTACACGACGTATCGTAATAATTTATTGACTCATATTTTTACTATAAATAATAATAACAAATAAAAAAGTTTTTATACAAAATTAAAACATGAAGTTTGTTTTTGAATATTCTTTTCGAACATATTTTCATAAAGTTTACGAAGGTTAAAAATAAAAACTAGTAAACATTTTCCATTGTTACCACACGCACTTGATGAAATACTTCATGAAATATCATGGGTAACGATACGATTACGATTTAGGTAGGTAACACCTTTAATATAGGTATAGTATGCGCCTCCGTGGTCTAGTGATTCTGAGCTTCGCTTTCGACCCGGAGGTCGTAGGTTCGATTCCTGCGTGGGAACAACAAAAAATGATGTTTCCAAGTTTGGTTAGGACAATGCAGACTGATCAGGTGATTGTCTGACAAGAAAGATGATCCATGCGTCGGATGGGCATGTAAAAAGTCGGTCCTGCGCCTGGTCTCTCGCCAGTTGTGTCGGTTTACCGTCCCGCTGGGTTATAACAGTAAAAGGAAGTGACAGTGTCTTTGTATACAGCGCACACACTTGGGCAACATAAAATAACTCCTGCGTAGCTGGCCTGGTTTCAATGAAATCGGCTACCGACACCGAAACCGGTGAGGGGAGCTTATTAATACGCATATTGATTCATTCAAATTTTAAGAGCTATGATCTTATCGGTAGAGTAATCACCACGTTTCTCGATCCTGTGACCTCTACTTTTGACCTCTTGATACGACTCAACGTTTATCTTCTCCTTTATTTGTTCTATATAGCTTCTCCTTCCTCTTCCTCTTCTCCCCTTTACTTTTGCCTTCCATAATATTCTTAACAAATTCGTTGTGTCGTACCAAGTGCCCGACCATCTTTCCCCTTCTGTTTAACATAAAATAGTAAGCATCATCATCATCATCGGCCTGAAGACGTCCACTGCTGAACGTAGGCCTCCCCCTAGGACTTCCACAACGACCGGTCGTGCGCTGTCTGCATCCAACGGCTGCCCGCGGCTCGGACCAGATCGTCGGTCCATCTTGTATGCCCCCCTACGCTGCGTCTTCCAATCCGTGGTCGCCACTCGAGAACTTTCCTTCCCCATCTGGTGTCTGTTCTCCGAGCGATGTGGCCTGCCCATTGCCGCTTCAACTGACTGATTCTACGAGCTATGTCGATTACTTTAGTTCTACTGCGAATATCCTCGCTAAAACACCACTACTAATACCCTAAGCGGGGTGTATTTATTTTGTTGCTAAACCGTATCTCTACAGTATGCGGCTGTGCGGAGTGGTGCGGGCGTCAAATCGCTGAATGTTTCTGCCCAGCCCAGTAAGCCACACTAATCAAGTGCTGGCGCCGTATTACCGCGCGCAAACACGATCGACGATCTAATCCAATGAACGCAGGTACAGTTGCTGGCATACAACTGGAAATCTACACTTACTAATAATAATTAATATTTTATCTATTCATATTTCATAAATATAATATTATGTTTATACTTTTGTGTTGTCATAATCCTGCTGGTGTGCATCTGTCGTTCGACAGACAACTGGATCCACAGAATACTAGGGATCGTGGTATCGGTATTGTACTATCTCGCGATCGTATACCTGAGTGGACTCCAATTCATCAGCTATATCCACATAGAATTATTTATTGTATATTTATGTTAAGTTTTCTATTTTGCCGATACTTTGTGATGTGAGTGTAATGTTAATGTGTTTGTTGAATAAATGTTTTTATTATTATTATCATTATTAGTAATAATATAATTATTATTTATTCAACGATCCCATTCACATTACATCATAAAGTATCAACAATATCGAAAACTTAACATAAGACGTAGGCATACGATAATAATTGTGGATGGGATAACGCAAAATACTTACTTTACAATCGAGTTTTGGTCGCATTGCTATATAATATAGTAATTTATATTCTATATAAATCTAATTTTATTTAATCTGTACTCACCCCCAGTTTCTCGAACGCTATTCAAATGTATGATGATGATCAACTAACATGGCATTCAAATTAACAACCTATATTGATCGCTGATTGGTGGAACATTGTCAGAGAGAAAGAAAGAGACAGATATTTTATAATTACATCACGAACTACGAAACCATGAACCACGAACGAACGAAAGACTGGCTTTGCTGATGCGCGTTTTTGGATAAAGAAAAAGCGCGCTCTTGAGTCTGTTCAGAGTACAGAACGCGGTTAACGCGCGTTTGAATGTGCCTAATGTGTACCCGCTCTAATAGTATACATAGTAATTAACTATTTCTATTTAGGTATAACGACTAATATTCTATGCTGAGTGTACACGAAGTCCGCACTATATATTGTATAGCCAACTATCCATTCCAGTATTTGACGAGATGCAAACGGTATACAATAGGTAGGCATAGTTTAGCTGATTGTGTAATAGCTTCGGAGATTATATACTTGCACGTACCAATATATTGGAATATAGTTAATTAATCACAACAATAAACCAAAGTATGTTATTGTAATGATGTAGATTGATGTATAATTGTAATGATGCAGATTGGTGGAATATAAGTTAAGCTATAAAAATGAATATAATTATAAGATTGATTTTAAATCGCTGCACAAGAAGATACATGCTTGTTTTCATTTCAAAAAAGGCATTACGCCTGGTGCTGCTTGAAATCGAACTCTTGTGATGAAACGTGTAGTGTTTATTTTTGTTTTGTGAAAAAGTTCGATATTGAATTGCTATCTTTCGGCGTGTTCAGCAGGCTTACTCCCGACACAATCGAGAATCGAATCAGTTAGATCTCAACTGTTTTTGGTATTTTATTGGATGAATTGGTTAGAAACTAACCAGGATAAAGGAAATCGTTTGCTCGTAACTTTTTGTTACTCCCGACCATATCAATCGACTGAAAATCAAAATAAACAAACCTCAATTTATTCGGGAGTACGCGGCACGATTGAATCTGAATCAAAATCAAATCAGTTTGGAGAGTAGCTTTACAAACTGAGGTCTGAGACTGATCCATAGATAAGAGTAAATATAATGACTGATCCTATGACACATGTAACGCTAAAATAGGGAAGTAAATATTCTAATCTTATTATTTAGCAAACGCCTGAACAAGGCATTAAGATGACTCGATGATGATTTAATCGAAACCGCTAGTGTTATTTTGTAAAAACTTATAAACACGTAATAAGAAAAGTGTAAATAAAAAGTTCTGTCTTATTATTGTGAAGGCATTAAGTTTTATATTATATTTTTCAATGTATTTTGATTTATTATGACGTATATACTTGGTTGTTAATAAAGTTTTTTAAAGGTTTGAAGTAAAATAATTCAAGCCGTTTAGGCTGTAAGTAGTCAAATACTTACTGACAATCGAGCATGCCAGAGAATGAGCATGAAGGGTTCATCAACCCTCTTATTTAGGCGGTTGGGTAAAATCATACATCTAAATTCTAATGTAGGTGTCTTCCAAACTTTTGCATTTAAAATATCGGTAGGAAGTCAAAATGATGTCAGTAAAAAGAATGCAAAGTTATGAACTTCTAACTTATAAAGCAAAAAACCATTACAAAAACTGCGTCCATTTACCCCCCAGCGGGACTCCAAAAACACCCCATGTTGTTCACAAAAGTGGAGAAAATTATCTGTTGAATAAATTATATTTCCCCCTTCATGAAGACATCTGAAGTGCATTTTCGTCCATCTTACTTTCTCAGATCAAAGGCATTCCCCGCAGAAGGAAAATGAATAAAAAAATTAATGCGACTTAATGTTCGTAACGACATTATTGAGTTATAGCTTTGTTTTCAAAGGAATGTTGGTTCAAACGATTTTTATGTAGCTAATCTCTTAAAAATGTTCATAAAGTGTTATTAACCTATAAACTGATCTTATTTAGGTTTTTATATGAAAAAAATTGCAAAATGGTTTTTATATTAATTTTTATTTTGTTAAGTTCGTTTAAAAGATGGAGGATGGATAAATGGAGGCATAGATATCTAATTTTCTACAAATCTTATTATCTGATAAACACATCACGTAACGGTTATATGAACGTATAAATTACTAGCTGACCCGTGCCAACGTCGTAAACCTTCCCGGGACTTCCACGAATTTTTTAAGACCAAAAATAGCCGAGTCAGTTCAGCTGATCTCGAGTTTTAGCGAGACTAATGAACAGAAATTGATTTTTATGTAGTCTATGTTACTCAGTGATAATGTAGTTTTCTAATGAAAAAAGTATTATTAAAATCGGTCCAGAACTTTTTGAGTTAAGTCGTTACATACAAAAATACAAATCTTTCCTCTTTATAATATTAGTGTATTCGCTATGTTTTTCGTAGTGGGGTTCATTTTTTCTTTGGAATTGGGATTTCTCGTTTCCCGAAAATGCTAGATATTTAAACAATACTTAAAAAGTATTTAATAACATTCAAAGCATTTAGTGATATTTATGCTTCGTTCAACAAGCAGGAACAATGGAGAATGTTCTGTAAACTTTGTTTAACATAAATTGATACGATACGATGATTATTTTCTGACACTTATTTTAAATTCTCGCCGCGATGACGTAATCTTCCAACACTTTAACTTCACAATAATTTGGAATGTCTGTGAATATATCAATACTGTGTCTTTTTCCACGAAATAAAAACTAGTGTATTTGTATAGATATAGATATAATAAAAAGATGGATGAAAGAAATATTACAATGTCTTGTGTAGTTTTCAAAATATTTCATTTCAAATTCTCGATACGATGACGTCATTTTCCAACGTCTGCTACGAGCCGCGAAATTTACAAGAATTTCAAATGTCTGTAAATTCATTATTACTTAATGTTTTTCAATGAAACAAAAACTAGTGTAGACACAAGCCCTACTGGGCTATCCTAGTTTTAAGCAATTTTGTATTACTAGTAACATTCTCCATTGTCAATTACGTATTTGTAAAAATATCAGTTGACAATAACAATACCATTGATATGTTAACCCCCGATGAAAGAGAGGGGTTAACATGTTATATATGACGTGACTGTCTGTGTGTGTCTGTTCTTGGCATCGTAGGCCCTAAAGGGATTGGCCGATTTTGATGTGGTATTTTTGTTTCAGAGTGTGGAAAGTATTCTTAGCTATATTTTATCATCACCAATTCCCTCGATGCCAGCCGATTCGAAGGTTACTTAATTTTTAATGACGTTTATACAGCCTGACTGGGGAGACAATATGTGCAATACTTACGGAGAGTACTCGGTACTCGATTCCCATTATAAATATGTAATAAAATTCGGTACTTAATTTTTTACCAAATTTTCCTTGAAATAAATTAATCATGGGAACTATGAAAAGTATCCATGCGTTAGGTAAATAATTTAAGCAAGTTTAAGCTACATTTACTCAGTGATTAATTGATATTATTTTTTTTTTTTTTTTTTCATCTCATATAATAGCCAAATATCACGTCCTCAAGTATTGCTCCTGTCTCACCAGTCACACTGTATTTATCACACTTACGATTAATATCATTCGATAACGTTACGAATTTGTAGATTTTATATTTGTCAATTTGTGTGTTGTAATTTTTTACGTCTACATTAAGTAGGTACATATATTGAATTTGAATTCTAAACAGGGTATTACTATTTATGTAGGTATCTCGTACCTGTAACCTGTAATAATGGGTGTAGCAAAAAATATTCTATTTGACGTAATTAGTATCTATATTTATTACAGAATTTACATTACATTTACAACCTAATGTATAAATACAATAAATAGAATCTCATAATAATCCATCCTGCACTTACAATAATAGATATAATAAAATTATGGTAGGAATTACAAGTTACAATAATTTGCACGAAACTAGAAGTAAGCCTACCTTGGCCTACCTAGGTATCTAACAATAATTTTAATTGGCAACGATTTTTATTATAATTTTGTCGTTTCACATTTATTCTTTCTTCAACGTTCATTACCCTCATATTATTTATATTATTTTCGTGAATTTATGGCAAGGCAATCAAGAAAATTTTAATTGCTACAATATTAATTTTAACTATTTTTAGCATTCCGCTGTAAGGCTGTTTCACACTTCTAATATGTGTCGGATAGCTCATATTATAGGCTGGGTTCCTACTACGCCGGACCGGTAAATAAATCTGCCGGACTCTTCAAACTGCCGGAAGGGCTAGTGGCTGTACAATTTGTATGAAGTCCATAATATAATATCCACAATACACCGGAGCCCTTAGTCAAGATGCCAATTAAGAGGAAACAGCACGGTTGAAAGAAATACAAAATAGGTATTTATAAAATCTATTGCTGTCTCGCAGTGCCTTCGGTAGCCAGCACTGGCGCGATAGAGACAACTGCAACATGAACTGAAATTACCTATAATAAGTACCAGAAATCGACGTTTAGGGGATTCCTGTTTCCTCCTCCAAAACTTAACCGATTTAAATATTTTTTTCTTTATCAGCAAAAAAAAGATATGAGCTAAGTTCCTATTTTTTGATTTTGTTGTATAATGTATTCAAATCTGTTTCCTGGATGTTTAAACATAGCGGAGAATCTGGCCATTTTTTTTAGATTTTTAAACGTCCATATCTCTTTAAATAGGTAATTAATTTTAAAAAAAAGGAAAAAATAGGAACGTACAAATAATATACATAGATATTCATGAAATAATAGTTACTCTAGAGTTATTATCCAGGGAGGAAACAGAAATCCCGTAGACCCCTATTTTTGTATGGAAAAAAATTCGTAGTGTTTCCTCTTAAGGGATTTGACATAAGATTCGCTAAGTGATATACGAAGTTGCTTGTCATTTAGCCAACCTTAGGTTCTGATTCAAGATATCATCGCTACTATTACTTACAAAGTTCGAGAACAAAATATATGGGAATTGACATAAACTTCGCTAAGTGACATACGAATTCCGCGTCATTTAGCGAACCTTATGTCAAATCAAAAAAAATGTTATCGAACTTCGTAAATGATAATAGCGATGGCATCTTTAATCCCATCAACAGTAATTTTTATGTTTAAGTGTAAGTACTTAAACACTAACGATTTTAGGCCGTTCCATTTACATCTAATTACATTCCAAATTCATAAAAATACGCTTACAATTATTTTGATCGTTGTTTCAAATGATGTGCTTACTTAGGTGTTTACTTCATAGTTCATACCCACATCAATTTTAAATTTATGTATATTCTTTCCAGCTGCGCACTCCTTGGTATTGCTGCGTGCTGAGTAGCTTTTATCACCGTTCGCCGTGAAGAAGCTAACTACAATAATTAAATTTGGAAGTCGTGAAATTTGTTACCATTGTTTGCCAGTAGGGGCGTTGTCGCCATACAAATTGTGGTTAATTTCTTCATTCTAAACAGTGACCATAACTCGCACTCGCACAATAATATAATACTATGTACTCGAAGTGTCGAAGAACCCATCATAATCCTGTACTTTGCCATTTCGTTATTGGAATGTCAAGTAATACGAATTTATAATATTTTGTTTACTATCGTCCGACAGATGGCGCTGATACCAAGTTATTTTATTCTTATAAGGTCACCTTTTGAATCGCTATCTTACGTAAATTCGAATTTCGAACGTTTTCAAACAGTAACTAAAAACTTCTCCTATTCTACAACGTTAAATTCTGTTAAATATTTTACTTCAGGCTAATATTATTGTAGCTAATTATTTATTATATTTTATTTTACTCATTGTCATTGAAAAAATATATTATGAAGATATTATCATTACTTAAATATGTTGAGTAAAAGTACGATTTGAGTTAGACGCTATATTTGTAAAGCTAGTTAAGAATAACTGCTAGATATTATTAAATTGTTGAATAATGGTACACTATTTCCGTTTTTTTGCTATCTTAGTAATTGTTTCGCTACATAAGTGTGTATCTAAAAGAGAACCTACCTACAACCCTTTGGAAATATCTGGCTTCTACGGAAATAAATAAAATGAGGAAACGTCATGCAAACAGGGCCCTGGGGGCCTACTCAAGATGCCATCGCTAATTGTCGCTTACAAAGTTCGATAACAAAATGTATGGGATTTGACATAAGGTTCGCTAAATGACAAGCGAATACACTGTTATATGTTATGTACGTGTCACTTAGCAAAGCTTATGTCAAATCCCATACATTTTGTTATCGAACTTTGTAAGCGATAAATGGTAATAACATTTTTAATTAGGGCCCTGGAGAGAAAGGTTCAACTCACATTGGCAGAGTTTTTCACCTATAGCATATTATTTATCTCTATTGTTACAGAATTAAGGTACAAATTTGTACCATCAAAATATATATTGATCACGCGCGTGATCTTAACATATTATTTAAATTTACTACTTAGTAGAAAAATATTAGATTATTACTTCGTATACATCTCAACAAAGCAAAATAAAAAAATAATAATAATAAATTTTTAATGAAACAAAAAATAAAATATAATTGGATGATGAAGTAATGAATATATTGCACTTCCTCAATTTAGCCACAAAATGATGTTGCTGTTTTAGTACTGTAGTACCAAAAACTTTGCTAATAACAAAAAGTTTTGTGCAAAAAAACTTACAATGGGAACATGTCAAAGCATTTTGAAATAGTAAATAATAATAAAAAACTCGTAACTAGGCTTAAGTGCCTAGGTAAAACTATGTCTTCACTGACCATTGCAAAAAGCGAAGTATACATAATGGACGACGACATTTCGACACCTATGGTACGTCCGAGATAAATTTTACCCAAACGTAAACAAAGCCGTCTATGACACAACCATAAATTATTAGTGAGTGATGTCAATTGGCCAATATTAATGCAATGATTATTGTTGGCTACATAATTCCATATACTATATTCTGCAGTCGGCAGTGTCAAAATAGCGTATTTTTACAGTGAAGGTTTTCTATTGATGTTTAAATGTGTTAATTATTATTTAATTGTTATAAAATGTATTGGATAATGAAGTATGATCCTTTGAAAGTGTGAAAGTGTTAATAAGTGTGTACAATAAGTGAAGAACAAAGTTTGTTTACCTTTAGGTTAATTTTATCTGGGACGTACTATAGTTGATATTCATACAACTTGGAATTTCATAATTGACAATCCTTAGGGCAGACGCAGACAGCACACATTTTGTGCAGTCTGCGACGCGTAACACGTCTACACGGCTTTGGCCCTTCACGTAGTATACGTTAATGCGCATAATTTCATTCCTTCTATTTTGCTAAACTAAGGACTGATTTTCCAACCGTCAGATCTTCTTCTTTTTAATAATGGCACCCTTGGTGAATTGCCAATGTCAAATCATCAGATCACTTTTACCTGAGGAATAAATATGTATGAAGAAATACTTGACACTGGCAGATTGTTGCAAAAAGCGAAGGCAAATGCCTATAATAAAAGAAGAAGAAGAAATATGTGAGTTTGACAGGTATGAAACTAATGTTAGGCCTCAGCCTCGAATTTTGCGGGCGGGAGCGGCAGGATCTTTTTCGTAGAATCAAATGGACCGGTTCTCGAAAACAGCGGCGCGGGGGCGGGTAACGAGTACCACACCCGCGCCGACGCCGCTGCCGTCCCGCTGCCCGCGAAATTCGAGGCTGAGGCCTTAGTCACAGGTTTATTCGACAGATAAGTTATCAGATGTTTGAAAAATCAGCCCTTAAAATTGCGTCACGGACAGTCTGTCTGCACTGCCCTTTATAGAAATCTTCACACAACAACAATTTTCTCACCAACGATATATCAACATCACTCTAAGAATGAGTTAGACTAACATCCTCCATATTTATTTTATCGCAATTAGGCCGTTAAATCTTAAACACGAATATATTTACATCTCACAGTAAAGTTGGCTTAAGGCGAAGCACCAAGCGCAAGCGGGCAAGACTGTTTTGTTAAATTTATTTGTATGTAGTAGTCAATATACCTAACTATAGTAGCTATAATACATGATTTCTAATAAATGTTCTGCACACAGTCGAATTTCCGAAAACAGCCTAGATTAAAAGTTTAAATCCAATAATTTAATAAGCATAATTTTAAATGCATCTTCTTGTACAGAAATTAGTATAGTAATCTCAGTCTACTAATTTATTTAATCATATTACAAAGTCATATATTTAATAACATCATGCTTATTCCAAAATGCTTATTATATAGTTTCCAGCATATTAAGAACTGCCTTGCCCCACTTGCTCTCTAGCTTGTCTTTTTTTTAAATAAGCTTATATTTCCTTTTTTTTTCATCACTTATTCTTAAACTCAAGGGTCTCTACAGACTTAACATTCTATTATAGTCGTTTTACATGTTTACTTCACTATTTCTATTATCATAACATACCTAACATTAAACGTGTTGTATGACATAGAAATTTAAATGAAAATAAGGAAAAATAAGTCTACCGATAAAAAAGTAGGCATTTGCATCCGTTATTGGATGATTTATATAGTATTCTCCGAGCAAAGTAACCGCTTTGAATAGTATGCCTGAGACAGGTGGTTTTAATGTCACATGGTTGCCCAGTTCATACAACATTCTTACCAAGTAACAACAGCTGGCCTAGTCCAGAAGAACGACTAGTCCATACGTCTGGGGACTGAATGATCATAAACAGAGTACATTAGTAAGTAATGAGTGTATATTCTTCGTTGCAAAGTAGTTCCTAATCCAAGGAAGCAAGGTATAATTTCTTAACAGCCATATATTTTGTTTACTTTTGACAGAGGCAAACAAATGTTGACAAAAATGTGTCTAGCTTGGTAGCGGCAATTATTCACGATTCAATGAATTTAGCCTGTAAAACAAAAAATGCTTCAGACATGTCTTGCCTTATCGACGAAATGCAGCTAAATAAAGAAGCTTCGATCTTGTAACATTATAATAAGAACTATTATTGTACGAACAGTATTAGTGTTTCTACAATCTGTCTATTCTTGCAAATCCTCCTATAGAGGCCATTCTAAACCTGCACAATCTAAATACAAAGCCTCTTATAACCATATTTTGTTTAGGCCCAACATTAACATTTATGTCCCAGGCTTAACTTTAGCCTCACAAACATCCACTATAGCCCCACACTTATCCACTATAGTCCCACAATTGTCCACTATAGCCCCACAATTGTCCACTATCTACCCGACACTCGCCCACCAGGTTATAGACCCAGCAGACACAGAGCGAGCAGGTTGGAACATCAGTCGTCTGCGTCAATCTCTTCATCACTCATCTCCTCCTCGCTGGTGCACTCCAGATCCTGGCGTTGAGAGATGCAGCGGTCGCACCAGCATATGAAGAGGTAGTTCTCGGCCAGTTCCTGAAAATTGGATACTTATTATAAGTTCTCTGAAGTTCCATCCGTGGGGTGGTGGATTAAGAATGGCTTCGTTTCCCCTGGGTGTCGTAAAAAAGGTCACATATTAAAGGTCACATATGAAATTATAGGCAACTGGGGGTAGTTGCCTATATTTCCTATGTGGGTAATAGATACAATATGAGTAATACACCTCAATATTATTTATAGGAGGCTTATGTCCAGCCGTGTCCGACGAATTTACCCTAAAATCGACCCTAGCTTTTATAACGTAACGTGTAAAGCGCCATCTAGTTATTTAATGTGAATTAATTATAATAGTCTAGTTGTTATAATATTCCAACAGTTGGCGTTGATATGAAATTATTATCAATTGCATTACACATGTCTAATAGATGGCGCTTTTAACCAGCAATGTACGAAATGTATTGTAAGAAGGTTTTTTATAAACAGTCTGGTGATAGACGGAAGGACGTAAGGGCAGCAGAGAATAGGGACCCGTTTTTTACCTTTTGGGTACGGAATCCTAAAATGAACTTTACTTTAATGAGTGAGGTACTAGACTTGTATCGCAAGTAACCACAAATTATGCCTATGCTTTTCCTCAAGTAGCATGGCACAAAAAAACATGGCCTACCATCCCATACAATCTATCTTTAATACAAAAAAATTGCAATAGATGTCACTACTATTAACATTTGTAAATTATAAAATGTAAATATGCCGAATTAAGTATAAATATTGACATTAAAATTAAGGTAAGCATATTTTTTAAGCATGACATCAGATTAAGCTTAATTCTCTCTCTCCTTAATTAAGAAGAAGATACGATCGAAATTATTACTTTGTATTTTCCAATAGTGGCTCTAGATGGCGGTTTCCGGAATGTGCCTGGACTTCACCCTTTGCCAGTAGCATTGCCAGTATTAGGGTGATACCATTTTCTAATACTAGGTCGTGTCTCTGTTATATATCTACTTTGTGACTCAAATAAAACAACAAGATCTCGTAGTTTTGATTTCAATGCAAAACAACCAATCAAATCTTTCATAATATTAGATTATTATTACCTTCTGCCTAGAATGTCTGGACCGTTGCAACGCACACTCATCCAGATAGCTGATGCAAATCTCGTCCCCTGGCATGATGTTCCTCATCGCTCGCAGCTGTATCCTGTGGTTGCCGTACGGGAAAGTGGACTCTGCGTTCGGTTCGCAACTGTGGTTGCATGCACTTTGCAACTGGTACAACCCAGAACCTTCTGTGTTGAGGAATTGGCCAGATTCTGAAACATATAAAAAACTACTGTGTACATTTTTTAAAACCCTTTTTAGCCGCAGATAAAATAAAATTTTAGAATTGTTGCCTCATAAGTAATAGTATAGATGTAGTTTGATTTTGTAGAGATAAATGAAATGTGAAGTCCCAACTAATGTATTCACTTCTTCAATTATTACTATTACAAGTTTCATTAATACTTATTCTTATTTAGCCATTCTAGTCATAGGTTTTAGGTTAGGTCAAGATTGACTTACAGTCATCACAAATATTATAACGAGAATGCTTGGAACCAAAGGTGCAAGTTTTGCAAGTGCAAAAATTTTGTTATTAAGTTTTATAGTCAAAATCATGTACGCTCATAAAGGTAGAGTTTGATTTTACATGTCAAATATCAGAATATATGAGCATAAAATTGTTAATTTCAAAAACAGACAAAATTAAATCTGACTTACTATTTACCTTGATATTTCTACTAACACTACCAAGTTATTATTCAATATTAGTCTCAACATTATTACATTACAAAATTACAAATAGCTAAAATGCGACCAACTAAATGTGTAATTGTATACTAGGATATTATATATTGTATGATAAGTGGCTTTTAAATTTCATCACAATTTGTAGCACTCTTCATTTGTTTTGATGAAAAAGATCAGTGCAGTATTGCCAACAGACAGACAGACACGGCAAACTACTTTGTTTAGAATATATGAAGATAAGGATAACCAGAAGACATTTATTCAGAACATATTTGTACATCATCTTCTCACGCTATTAGACAGTACTGCCTCCTTACCTTCTTCAATATACTGATACAGTTTATCAATAAACAGATCAAGCTGCTGCCTCTCATCGTCAGACATGGTCTGCTCTGTCACAGAGTTAACCCACAGTGCCAATGGACTTGTGCCAATACCTTGACCGTTTGTGCCAACTAGTGCCATAAGAGAACAAAATCCCTCCGGTGTTAGAAACTGAAATAAGTACAATACATATTTGGAACATGGCATACAATAATAAAATCACGAAAATAAATTTAATAATTAATGAACCACAAAGCCACCCCTTTAGTGCAGTGATGGGCAACCTGAAATATGCTTTTATTTAATGGGAAACACTCTTGAATTTAACTTGAACCATTTAGCAGAGCCATAGGCCATAGGTAATTAATAAAACAGCCCACTGTTTTACATCACAAATGTTTTTTTTTTAAGTTATTCTTCATTCATTTAAGAATGAGCTCAATAATGTGGAGAGGTTTATGTTTAATCTGTATGAAATGGAAAGGGGGTCTCCCTTTACTTTACTTTACTTATTACTTTACTTTACTTACCTCTTCAACATAGTCTCCATTAATAACATTTGCTGTCATCTCTCTTAATGTATTTATTTGACTATTGAACTCTTCTCCTAACAGTTTATGTATTAACTCTGCATCTTCATTGACTGTACGATGATAGAACTGTTTTACTGCTGCCACAGCACTCTCGGGGTCAGCATGCTGTTTTAAGTATGCAAGTATTCTAACAAGCAGCATAACATTTGCAGTTTCCGGTGGATAGTGAATTTGTCTGGAAATTTATTTTATCTGTTAAGCATTTCAGAGTATGTTACTAGTCTGGAAGATTGAGGGCGTGTTTCACCAAGCAATTTTAAAGTTAATGCCATGTTAAATATCATGTTTTTCCTCTCGTATTTCCTGTCAATGAATGAGATGGCATGGTATTATAACATGGCGTTAACTTTAACATTGCTTGGTGAAACACAGCCTTAATGTTTAATTAAAAGCAACACTTTTTATTCTTAGTAATTAATTACAACCTTTGTCAACGGCAAGGCATATCTCCTGTCAAAAAAGTATCACAAATTAGCAGGTTACATAACATGTATCCAATTTTGGAAAGTAAATCAGCATAGTCAAGTATTACAGTCACATAAAAAATTATAAGACTAGCAAAAAAGCATTCAAATAGGTATATTTTAATAGTATATTTTGTAAGCTTACTTCCAAGTTTCCAATAGCACATTCATTGGATGCTGTGCTTCACTCTGAATGTAGCACAAGGTTCTGTGATATGCATTGTATGAAGTTTCCTTACACTCCTCTGAGCAGTACAGTATGCCACACTGATTACAACTAGTTATATCCAGTAAATCAGTCTCGAAACAGTTTGAATGTGGCAAAACTATGTCCTGCTTGTTAGATAAGCGTCTTACATTCTGTTCGGGAGTTTCAAGTGGTCTGTAATGGAATAATATTTTAATATATTATATAGTAGTCCATTCACACTGAAACAAGTGCTGCATATTAAGGATCGCGATTTAAAATTAATTATATAGTTAATAGTTTCAAATTGAACTTTGCTTACTACACAAGAAGACACATGTTTCATTGGAAGTATTCGAATTTCGCGGTGCGGCGAAAAATGCGGCGCGAGACAGGTTTCGATGTGAGCTGACCGTAAGTAATTTTATAGTTGTGTAATGATATTTATTGGTTTTTTATACAATTAAACTTACCGCATGCAATGATCACAAGCTAAATATCTGTATGCGGCATTCCAAGCGAACTGGCAGGAAACTAGGGGATTTTCTTCTAGAATAACATCCCCTCTTTTAAACTGTTTCGTAGCAAACAATCCCTTGCCCTGTAAATATAGAGCATATATAGAGTGTTATTGTCTTGCTTTAACCTTTTAATTTTTAATTATGCACAGAATGTTACCTTTTTATTATTCGCAATGCGAACCTCAAAGCCGTCCATGTCGTATGATTATGCACAATAAATGTATTCTATAGTATAGAACTAACAACTATAGTTTTGAGCCGAAACAATAATTAAGCTACAGTATTATAGGTTATCGACGTATTGTGCGGAAATCTCATGGAAATCGAAAATATTTTTTGCCGTCCGCGATTTGACAGAAAATATTAAATTTGACATTGACACCTGACTTATTTTCTTTTTATATGACAGTATATCATAAAGCCATTACTAGCACACTATTATGATTGTAGGAAATAACTTTTTCGTTACGGATTTTCAACGCGGTTTCGTACCTAATAGGTTCAATCCTGACCATATTCCGCATTCACAGCTAAGGCTGTCTGTCTATCACATAAACTTAGGATTCCAAGTCTAGTGACTGTGCGCCGTGCGGCAGGATGTGCCTCATGAACCTAATGATAATCAATAAAACAAGAGGTTTATAATTTCATTGCATGAATCGTAATAGGTAAACCCCAGTTAAATAACAATCTTGAGTGAGTAGCGGGAAAAACTGGTGAAATAGGGGTCTACGGGATTCCTGTTTCCTCCCTGGATAATGCTCGCTTAGGTAACATTTTTTTTCCTGAATATCTATGTAAGTAGGTATATTATATTTTGTACGTCACTATTTTTTCATTTTTTGAATAAATTAATTATTTAAAGAGATAATAAGAACGAGCAAAAACCTAAAAAAATTACCACTCTCCGCTATGTTTAAACATCCAGGAAACAGATTTGACTAAATTATACAACAAAATGAAAAAGTAGGAACCTAGCTCAATTATTTTTTTAGCTAATAAAGAAGTTTTGGATGAGGAAACAGGAATCCCCTAAACGTCGATTTCTGGTACTTTTAATAGGTAATTTAAGTTCAAGTTGCAGTAGTCTCTAACGAGCTAGTGCTGGCCTTATAATACCTATTTTGTATTTCTCTCAACCGTGCTGTTTCCTTTTAAGCCTGAAGGTGGTTACGCCTGTGACCATACCCTTAGTCCTTCATTCCTGTATAAGCTTAGATTACATTTTTTATGCAGCATATTGAGTTAGGACTGGGAATAATTATAGTATATTATATAATTTTTCTATAACACGAACGAAGAGGTATAAATTAATCACAATTATTATAGATCCTCTTGGTTCACTATATCAGGACTGAGGATACTCAATTATTATAATTATGTATGTAAGTTGTTTTGGTTGAAATTAAGAGTAGTAGGTAGTGGAATTCAGTATTGAATTATTAATAATATTTTCATCATGAGAATCATTAGTTTACAAAGTTCCAAAGTTCAATTAAATAACCATTAAGTAATCATAACTTGTTTGTTTCAACTCTCAATTTTATTCACAAATCGCAGAATTTCTGAATAAAAAACCAGATACAAACCAATAATTTAAACTCATAATAGGTAAGTAATAAAAGATAATAATTATATAAGTAAATACTAAGGGCCGATTTTTCAATCGTCAGATAACTTTTATCTGAGGAATAAATATGTGACTTTGGTAGATTTTGTATGGAACAAATGTCAAAATCAATTGTTTATTCAACAGATAAGAATTACCTGACGATTGAAAAATCAGCCCTAAGTATGATGTGCTAGGCTTCGTTCGCGATCCACGTGACATAGTTACTTTGGAGACATACCTAATGGTAAGGTAGATATTTACTTAACCGAGTAAATTTCTGTAAGTAGTTTGTAATTTTTGTTTGAAACTTTAAACGTTTACGAAGCGCATGCAGTGGACGTTCTCAAAGAAAAATAAGCCCTTCGATTTTGAAATATTAAGCAATTGCATAGCTTCTATCGCGGGCCTTAAGCGTGGAGACCGAATCCAGAAATTTCGTAGCGAAAATAACCTAACACCCCCCACTCCGACCGGATACTTTTTATTGCCATCTATCGATGAATAGCAGAACTTTTAAATACTTTTTTGAAATATCACGCTTGTCTATTTAGTTCAACAACTCGCCTCTAGGTGGCATTGGTTGTATCGGATTAAGTTGAGCAATAAGTAAGTAAGTATGCAATAGCTTTACCGCGGCAGTCCCCGAGTGCCACATGTCTTTTTTATTGGTATTTTGCTCCTATTGGTCTTAAAGGGACGATAATATAAACTACATTATAGCTTTCCTTGATAAATGTGCTACCCGCGTCTAAAATATTTTTTATATCGGACCTACTGGCTACTGACTACCTACCTGAGGTTAGTGCGTTGAAACAAACAAAGTCTTTAATTCCTCTCAAAGATTAAGGCCGTGTTTCACCAAGCAGTGTTAAAGTTAACGCCATGTTAAATATCATGTTATCCCTCTCGTATTTCCTGTCAATGAATGAGATGGCATGGTATTTTAACATGGCGTTAACTTTAACATTGCTTGGTGAAACACGGCCTTAGTATTAGTTACTACATTTCTCTAAGGCCGGTCTCCAAACGAGTACACGGATTTCCTGATAGGGACTCTCGCTATACCGAATGTGTTACAATGGCGTTTTGCCGTTCTTTTTTAAATCCGGTTTCCTCGTTAATTCGTAGAAATACATACCTAATATTATTGTAGTCGAAACTACCCATTATATGTATTTAGGGCTAAAACAATAAACTTAGTGATAATACTTAATGCAAAATGTTAATTTAATACCTATTTACCTAGTGTATTTTAATTGTTAAAAATATATGAAACCCAAATAATTCTTATTACAATGCCCGATTAAAAAGACGTCCTTATGCCAATATGAGTAACATTTACTTAAAATGTTGTGTTGATCAAACACTTTCATTGTTAAAAAATAATCTGTTTTCTTTTTTAGCTCTTGAATTACACAAAGCTAAATTAGGTAAAGTTTAAATATCACATACCTAGTAAGTACAGTCTGTACAATAAATACATTGGTAATAAGGATTAAATCACGACTAAAGTAACATCAATAATTTGAATTGATTTGGTAAATTTGCTAGCTTTTGTGAGGTACAGTAATATTTTATTTTTATGCAAATAATATAACTTACCTACGTAACTATTTATTTAATAAAACATATAATACTGCTCATTTTTTAGCACACGACTAAGTACATACAATTTACCTATACTGAATTCGTACTGGGTAATTTCATTAACCAAAATATATAATATATTATGAGTATAGCAAACGTTTAATTTCAACTAAGCTTATGTTCCGTATATTATGTGTTTCATAAAACAGTAGGTAGGTATACCTGTTTCCATTATGTTATGTTTCAACACATTATACATTTCAGACACCATAAAAAGTCTATAAAGTGTTTCTAATTTAACCTATTACAGAGTCTAGTAGTTTGGTAGGTCCAACTTCGACAAAGAGGTAAATCGAAGAATCTAACTCGGCTGGGCAGCGTTCGGTAAACTGCGGGATATAATTTCGTCCAAAATACCTTAGTCCTTAAAGACGAAAGTGTGTTGCCAGTGTTGAATTATGGGACTGAGACGTGGTCCTTAACTGTTGGCCTTATGTGTAAGCTCCAAGTCACTCAACGAGCTATGGAGAGAGTTATGCTCGGAGTTTCTCTGCGAGACAGAATCCGAATCGAGGATATTCGCAGTAGAACTAAAGTAACCGACATAGCTCGTAGAATCGGTCAGTTGAAGTGGCAATGGGCAGGCCACATCGCTCGGAGAACAGACACCAGATGGGGAAGGAAAGTTCTCGAGTGGCGACCAAGGATTGGAAGACGCAGCGTCGGGCGGCCCCCCACAAGATGGACCGACGATCTGGACGTTGGATGCAGACAGCGCACGGCCGGTCGTTGTGGAAGTCCTTGGGGGAGGCCTATGTTCAGCAGTGAACGTCTTCAGGCTGAGGATGATGATGATGACAGAGTCTAGATGTAGAGCTATTTGGATGACAAGGTAATTAAAAAAAATAATGGTTCTTTGTCGGAGTTTTCGGCCTACTCTACTAAAGTGCGAATTCCTCGCAAGATTCTTTAGGTTAGGTACGTACAGTAATAGGGTTATGTGATTAAAAAATATTATTATTTTGTAGTCTGATAGGACCTCCACTACAAAATCAGACTGCAAAATAATAATTTTTAATTGCAATTTTTTACCTTTACTTAAATTGCAAATTTGGTAGGTAAAGGTATAATTGCGGTGTGTGTTTTATAAAATTTTAATTAGAGTATTTCTTTGAAATTATTATTTAATACTGCTGCTGCAGGTGCTTTGATAATTATTATTGTAATTTGTCGTTGTTTACACAGCGAACTGTACATTGTGAGTTGTGAGTTGTGACAAATATTCGTAAGACGCCGAGTCTTTATTTCAATCTATTTTGGAACGTTCGTGCCTTCCAATGCTAGTGTAAAACATTTACGAAAATAATAATAAAAAAATTATAATGCAAAAATCTGTGAAAAAGTATCGTATGAATAACGTTGAAAATCCGAAAGATTCGTTTGTAGACCTGCAAAAGTTTGGCAGATTTCACATTCTTCAGTACTTTCTAATATGTTTGCCTCTTGTGATGGTTTCTATGTTGCAGTTGAATTATATTTTTGTGGCTGAGGATGTCAATCACAGGTATTTTTTTTATATCAGTTTTCCGCTTTTGGGGCTGTATCATAATTCATACTTCGGTACACCTAAAGCTCCCAACATTACATACAGAATGCTAACATAATATTAAACTGTACCTAAACGTGATTTTTAATCTGTAAACATTATTAAAAATGTTTAAGTACAATTTCAAAAATAAAGTTACGTATGTGCTTAAATAAACATTAAAAGAAAAGTTGGGTACAGCGGCCTTACACTCCAAACTGATTCGATTTAGATTCAGATTCGATCGTGCCGCGTTCATCCGAATAAATTGACGTTTGTTTATTTTGATTCTCATTCATTGAATATGGTCGGGAGTACGAAACGTTACGATCTAACGTTTTTCTTTATCCTGGTTAGTTTCAAAGTAATCCACCAAATAAAATACCAAAAGCCGTTGAGATCGTACTGATTCGATTGTCGATTGTGTCGGTAGTAAGCCTACAGACTCTTAATAGGTATTATTAAGTTGATAATAAGTATCTACTCACGCGGGTATTGACAACATCTCATCTATTGTTTTAAGGCCGCGGTAGGCGATTAATGTTTAGAGATTAATTTCAAGCAGTTGCAAATGTCTTAGTGTTCAAAAGCCGAAGGAATTTGGAAGAACATCAATACATTTGCATTCGCGCCATTTTATATATTTTTCTTCGCTGTAAAAAATTACCTA
This sequence comes from Celastrina argiolus, assembly GCA_905187575.2. NCBI lineage: Eukaryota > Metazoa > Arthropoda > Insecta > Lepidoptera > Lycaenidae > Celastrina > Celastrina argiolus. Next base: position 14,504,695 of record LR994589.1, read on the forward strand.
GATGTAACGTAGGTAACATTTATAGGTAACATTTATGTACTTATCTATTACTAGCTGACCTGTGCCCACTTCGTTGAGCATAGAGACCGTTTAAACCTTCCCGGGACTTCCACAAAAAATTTTTTAAGACCAAAAATAGCCGAATCGGTTCAGCCGTTCTCGAGTTTTAGCGAGAGAAAATCATGTTTCAACTTAAACTTTCTTCATAATAAGTTGATCAGTAGTTTAGCGTTTAGGCGCAACGGTGCAGCAAACATACATGCTCAATGCTCATATACTGCCAAAATCATTACCCTTCCTTGACTGCACCGTAATAGGGCCATTAAGTAACTCCCAGAAACTTATTATTTTCTAAAAACTGCACTTTTTCCATGGTCATTTACCTAAACTATCTGTTTAATAATCTTGACTTATTGAAATACCTGTTATCCAAATATACGGCCGGTTTCTGAAAGGCTAATCAAATCTATGATCAACTAACATGACATTCAAGTTAAGAACAAGATAAACATTTATTAAAGAGAAATAGGCAAAACAACATTATATAATTACCATCACATTACATACATAAATTTCGCAAGTCAGGTTAATTCCATAGATTTGATTAGCCTTTCAAAAACCGGCCCTAAGTAATATTATTGTTTGCCTACTTGGATCATGGATGTCAGGAAAACAGTTTATCATAATAAAATAAATTTCGTTTTGTCTGGACTAAACCTTACTATCCTAGTATACTCCGATCTGAATCAATGCGATATATTATATGTAAACAAAGCCCCATAATGATCGGCAGTCATAAGGCTTAGTGTACATTGGCACAGAGTCAGAGCGTCGCGTTTATACCCATAGCATATTAAATCCCAATTTCACCATCGCTCAACATACTTTTAACAAGTCGTTAACGCTAACGTTTTAACGAATCCCTTGCACCTAGTCTACACACACGAACGCACTGGTCGTTGACCTAAGGTCTGACCAAGATTGAAACTCATATTCTGTTTTGTGACTTTTATATTTAAGGCAGTGTTTCACCAAGCAATGTTAAAGTTAACACCATGTTAAAATACCATGCCTTCTCATTTGTTGTCAGGAAATACGAGAGGGATGACATGATATTTAACATGGCGTTAACTTTAACATTGCTTGGTGAAACACGGCCTTAATGATCGTTATGATAATAAACAAAAATAAATTAGTGATAATACTTAAGGGTGTGAACCTGCCTCCTATGTAGAGTTTACTGTGAAAATACCAGCGCTGATAGACTTACTTTTGAGTTTTGACTTTCATGTTTATGTGAGAAATGCGCCAACATCATAAATTTGCTCTACACGTTCTTCTCTTTACACTTTATTCGGCTTGATATATGAACCATGAATCTCCCTGTTTATTAATGATTATTTACTTACCTATCTATTACTTAAAAAAACACATTAATTTGTTCGAATTGTATTTATTGGAAACACCATTTAAGTCACACAAACAAGTAAACAAGTCTTTGTTAATATTTTTATTGCAACCGCATTACAGATAAGCTAAATATATCTAACAAACGTCTTCTTAGTTCTTACGCGTATTTACGTGTTTTGCCATTGTAAAGATAAAGATATTGTAAAGCAAATTTGGCTTGAGGTAGGTAATGCTTTTAACTAGATACAAACAGTAGTGTCGACTGCATTAAGCCTTCTAACGACAGCGATTAAACTGCACAGTTAATGGCGTGTTTCACTGAGCAATGTTAAAGTTAATTCTTTGTTAAATATCATGTTGTTCCTCTCGTAATTCCTATCAATGAATGAGAATGCATAGTTTTTTAATAAGCCCTTAACACTAACATAACGAACTCCATAGAATCTAGGCTTTTATTCTACAATCGGCAGTGTCAAAATGGCGTATTTTTTCTGTGAAAGATTTTCATTTGATGTTTAAACATAATATTAATTATTGTTCAATTGTTATAAAATGTATTGCATAATGAAGTGTTATGTACCTGTGAAAGTGTTGATAATTAGTGTGCACAATAAGTGAATACATATCTCAGTGAAAATTTCTGTTTTCGGTTTGTTTACCTTCACGTTAAATTTATCAGGGACTAACTATACATACTACACTGTATACGTGATCGCTCATTGGTGAACGTAGCGAGTGAGCGAAGTTGTTGCGAGTGATGTTCACCAATGAGCGTTCAGAATGGCTTGTTAACTCAAAAGTTTGCCGATCAACCATTTGATCAGCCTTTCAGGAACCGTGGTCCGTGGGTCTGTCCACGTATGTTATAATTAAATATCAGTTTTATCTAACGCTTTATCAACTTTGTGGTAAGCCTAAGGCATTACTGTCCCTAACTCCCTAGTCCTTGTACTCTGTACAAAAAAGTAGAGTCAAGGAGTCAACTAGCATACTACCATCTCTAATACACGGTAATATTATATTTACTACACTATTCTGCGAATACTACTTACATAATAATTATTAGATAACAATATAAATTTTTGCACTATTACCGACATACAGGTTAGTGACTTGAAAGAAAGTTTTGAATATTCATTAGGTTTGTAAAATCCACCTGATTAACATCAAATTATAGAATACTAGATGTTGCACGTGAGTCAACAAAAAAAGTCCCGCTGGAACTTAGTTAAAAAAAAAACAAAAAACCCGAGTGTAAATTGTGAACTAAACTACGAACATATACGTAGAAAACTGAAAAAAAAAATTACTTAGATGTCCGGTGGTCTAGAATATACATAACAACTAAACAGTCAGGATCCATTAAAAAATTAGATCGACTTTCGATTTTTTTTTCACAATATGGCGTCCCATGACGTCATGTCTTTAGCGACGTTCGTCTAAGGGGAATCGATTGAGGTGCTAATCATAAAAATCGGCCCAGGCGTTAGGTCTGTATGCACTATACAGACCTAACGCCTGGGCCGATTTTAAAGGAACATACATACACAGACTGGTAAATACTATACCACTCCTTTGCGTCCCGCAGTTGGGTAAAAATAGACCAAAGACCAGTTTTAAATGTTAACCAACTCTCCGCTCTCCCTCCTAATGTTAAAGGTCTAGTCTCGTATGCGGTACGTTGATGATGATGATGACTGATGACACTTGAGCTACTACGCAGGAAATTATGATTTAAATAGAAAACACCAAACGGGTTTTGAGACCAGATTTTTAGTTAAAAATTTCAACAAATTAAAAAACAAGGCCAACGAGATTTTTAGTTGAGAATTCATAATCGAGGCGGAAAGTAGGTGTGTTTGTTGCAGAATTTTTTTACGCTACAAAAATTATGTTGCCTTGGCAAGACAAAATTAGGCTTTCTTGTAATGACACTGTTGATTTGGTTAGAGCCCATACACACGTCCAATAATATAGACTTGATCACTTTATATTATTTACTAGCTGAGCCCGTGACTTCGTTCGCGTGGTTTTTGAGTGACCGTTTATGCAGCGCACGCAACGAAAGTCCCTAAATGTGAATAATTTTCCCCGTTTTAAACAATTCTTACTGACGCTTCGCTCTTATTGTCGCAGCGTAATGTTATATATATAGCCTAAAGCCGTCCTCTATAAATGGACTATCCAACAAAAAAATAATTTCTCAAATCGGACCAGTAGTTCCTGAGATTAGCGCGTTTAAACTTTGAACAAACAAACATCTCTTCCGCTTTATAATATTAGTATAGATATATATTGTATTACAAGTAATATATTATTTTTAACGCCTCCGTGGTCTAGTGGTCCTGAGCTTCGCTCTCGACCCGTGTCGTAGTGGTCGTGGGTTCGATTCCCGCGTTGGAACAACAACAAATGTTGTTTTCAAATTTGGTTAGGACAATGCAGGCTGATCACTTGATTGTCTGACAAGAAAGATGATCCATGCGTCGGATGGGCATGTAAAAAGTGGTCCTGCGCCTGTTCTCTCGCCAGTCGTGTCGGTTTACCGTCCCACTGGGTTATGAGAGTAAAAGGATGAGAGAGTGTCTTTGTGTGTTGCGCACACGCTTGGGCACTATAAAATAACTCCTGCGTGGCTGGCCTGGTTTTAATGAAATCGGCTACCGACACCGAAATCGGTGAGGGGAGCTATTATTAATATATTATACATCATATACTAGGTGCACAGGGCTTACTTTTACATACTATCTTGGACTAGGTACTGACTATCCAAAACTAATCGGAGCTCATTAGAAGCTCATTATTTCATACCGTGGAGGGAATCCGTAATCCCCACGGAATGCTTAAAATCATTTCTCAGCGAAAAAAAGGCGGTTCGTAAAGCGTCACTAATATAATACGTAAGTAATACGAATTAGGAAAGAGGGGGTCGACCATGTGTTATTCGAGTAACATTCTTCATCATTCAAATAAATATCACGGAAATACGAGTTTCTTACGCCGGTTCTTCTCGACGGGTTATGGTTGAACCGGGGGCCTACTCAAGATGCCATTGCTAATTATCGCTTACAAAGTTCGATAACAAAATGTATGGGATTTGACATATAGCTTATGTAGCTTATGTCAAATCCCATACATTTTGTTATCGAACTTTGTAAGCGATAATTAGCGATGTCATCTTGAGTAGGCCCCCAGATGGTTTTTGTGTTGACGTTCCGAGAATAACTTGTTAAGTTTTATTTGGAAATAAATTATTTCATTTTCACATACAGTTAGTAGGTACACTTACAATACAAGTGACACAGCGTCGCTTTATCTATAAAACTACAAATTTTCAGTACAGTAAGAATACTTAAAAATTTTAGATTTTATTATGACATACTTAAATTTTATTTAAATGAGGTTATATAAGTATTATAATTATCTAGCTTTAAAAAATAAATACAAGCTAGATATTATCGAGAAAACATTGATTTTTAAGATACGAGCTTGAGAAAGTAAAGCGACGAAATTCTACCTTCAAATCAAAACACGTGGCCACAGTAACATTATTGTTTGAACAGTTGTGATAGTGTGCGTTACAACTGCTCCGCCACGGTAGAAATATGATGAAAATGTTCGCCCGAAATTTAGGCGAAATTTGACAAAATCGAAGGGTCCAAACCAAAAATTTGTCGAAGTAGAAACAAAGAAGTTATAAGGGTTTTAAGTTGGCCGCGCCAACGTAACGCCCACGATGGCGCGGCCATGGAAATCTCAGGAACTACGTGGGTTAGAGATCTAATTCTTTTTCTAGTATGAAGATTGAATTTGGCGAAAATTGTCGAAAAAGAAATTATAATCTAGAAATCGATATTTTAAGAGATATTTACCTCAGAAGCCGTGGCGGCGCAGACGTGCACTTCGTGTTTCTTTAATGTTGATTATTTATTTATATCATAAGACTTAGTATAAAAAACTGATACAGGAAGTAAGGGCTTAATTTGTCGAAACTAATGAAAGCAATAAATACGACGAAATGTTATTTAAACAGACAAATCGGACCGAAACAAAAAATTACATGGCCGCGCCAACGTAACGCTTCTTTGTACGCTGATATCTCATTACCTGTAATTGCTAGGATTTCGGTTTTTATATCCATTTATTCGGCACATTAACCTGATTAGAATGGCATATCGTTTTACCCTCAGAATGGTTTTCAACGCGTGTAATCTCCAAAAATGTGCTCTCTCATACAATGTTTGAGTAGGGTAACCATAACTTCGATTTTTATTTGAGAATACTTTTTACTCTACTAGACGAAAATGTGTCTATTTCCTAAATAATGCCAACAAATGGAATTATTACTATTAAATATTTCACACTTAAACGTAAGTATGTAGTTAGTACCTATGCCCGTAAGCGGTCAGTTGTAGATACTCGTATGATGATAATATTATGTTAGGTAAGTATACTGTACCTAGGCAGGCTACTTAATATTATGGGTTTCTTGCCCTTGAAATTAAGTACATACCTACTTATCTACGACAAGTATCCTCATTCCCTCAGCAAAGCAAGCGTTACGCCGGTTTTCATAGAGACCCGTGGCCGTGGTTAAGACCCGCTATTGGAATTAATATTATTGCAACGGCAGATGAATAATATGCTTTTTCAAGAAGGCACTTTTTTACCGTATTTCGGTGTGAAGTGACGCTTAGATTTTATTAGCGAGTCCGACTTTGACTATTTTTGTACTTATGCATTTTTAGTCATCTGTCTAATATTTACATTCTTGTTTCAGCCTTTTTAGATCTAGATTTTATTTCATATATTTCTGTTTCCATGATGTTTATAAAAGTACTAGCTATGCCCGCGACTTCGTACGCGTGTAAAAGTGATTTTATTAGAAGTTTATGAACACTGTCGTTGGGGTATTTATATACTTAACTAATATATAGTAATGCTTCTTTATACATGGTCTCTCGGAGGCCGATAAAGTAATATAATAATAGTTTCAAATAATGGCTCAGACATGCCATAATAAGACATAGGATTAACCCCAATAGACGTAACTATATGTTGAATATTCAAACAACTATTCAGCATCAAATAGTGCAAAGAACATCAGCATGACTGCAAAGCAATGGTGCAAGTCACGTGCACGAAAATGGATACATCTACAATTTTGCAAAAATATTTCTACGTTCATATTTCAAAAATATCTTCACAATATTGTATTCAAATGCCTGTAATTATCTAGCAAAATTATGAATACATTATTTTCATAATGAAGTAAACAACAAAATTTCAGTAAATAGTATACAGGGTGTAAAAAGAGCAGTCACTATAACTTCATGGGGTAATAACCAGGCAAGAGATATATCCATTGGTACTAGTCATTTGCTTTTAATCCACTGTTTTAAAAATTTTCAATAGTCAATGTACAACGTGCACAACACAGCGATCAGCTGATTACGCTGAGAGGTCAATAGCACGCGTAAGACGTTCATTACGTACTAGGGCAAAAATTATTAAATTTGAGAATTTAATGCAGAACGTTGTTTCAAACAGTTCAGCCTTGCGACTAGAAATAATAAATTGCAAAAAATTTTTTTTTTTTCAAAAAATAAATAATGAAAGAACTTCATTTCTAGAATAAGAAAAGGTCCATTAATCATATCCCAAAGTTATAGTGACTGCTCTTTTTACACCCTGTATAGCTTATCGTGATGTTGCTTTAGTGTTCCGTAATAAAATGAAAGGTTGCGTTTCCACTGACGCGTAGCAGGGCCTAGAGGAGCTTGCGGTGCCCGAATTGACCAATCACTATGCTCGAAATCTCCGCTCCGTTTCCACGGAAACACTCTCTCTTCCTTTTACTCTCATAACCCAGTGGGACGGTAAACCGACACGACTGGCCAGAGAACAGGCGCAGGACCGACTTGTTACATGCCCATCCGACGCATGGATCATCTTGTCAGACAATCCGATCAGTCTGCATTGTCCTAACCAAACTTGAAAACAATTTTTTTTTCCAACGCGAGAATCGAACCCACGACCACGGAGGCGATATTATAAAACATATTGTAATGCGTACAGGTTCATGAGGTCTATACACAACAGGTACATGAGGTCTATACACATGAGGACCACATTTTGTGGGTACCACCACAAAAAACTTATAGAGGTAGACCACTGACAGGGTGAGCTGTCATCAGCTTCACCCTTGCTGTGATCATCATTAGACAAGTGGCAGGTGTCACATAGAGTTGCACTTGAAAGCGTAGGCTCTAGAGCATGACAAACAATAATTCGACGATCTCCGTAGCGGTGGTTGAGCGCGTTGGTGCTCGAGCGGGTCGCAGGTTCGAATCCCGCCGAAGGAACAAAAAGTGTTCTGTGTTCCTGGGTCATGGATGTGTATTAATATACTAAAAATCATAAATATGTTTATAGTATTAATTATTGAATATATCTTAAGGGAGGCCATTTTGAAGAAGAAGAAGAATATATTTCCGTTGTCTGGTACCTGCAACACAAGTTCTTCGAATACTTGACACGAGGCTAGATTGACGTGGTTTGAAGCGTCCACATATATTATTATTATTATATTTATATTATACATAAAAATGAATTGCTCTTTGTTAGTCTCGCGTTTTAACTCGAAAATAGCTGAACCGATTCGATTATTTTTAGTATTGAAATATTCGTGGAAGTCCAGGGAAGGTTTAAACGGTTTGTATGCTCAACGAAGTGGGAACGGGTCAGCTAGTTATATTAATATAATAACACATACAACCATACTTTAAAAAAATATAACCATCATTCTGGTGCTTCGGGTAATTTTTTACCCGAAGCACCAGAATGATGGTTATATTTTTTAAGCGCACTGTCCAAACATTTAAATATTTCATTTTTAACCGATACCTATTTTTCGACCTTAAAAGTAACATTTGATATCTAACAGCAAATAGTTGGAGCATTTTGCATACGCAAATACAATTGGAATAACACCAATTGAAAAATAATTGGAAAATGCACGCCGCCATGCTGGCGTTGAGTTTTAGAAATGAATACAAAATATTAGCGTTTCATCATCATCAGCTTGGCCCACGGTGACTGTAGTCGCGCTCGACAGCATCGCTACTAACGACAGAGAAATGGTGGGAGACAAAAAGTCGGCCAACTTTTTATCGGTGAAAAATAAACTATAACGCATACGTCATACTTAAATTCAGATATATAATATGGAGGAAAAATCTGCCCGATTATCGGACCTACAGAAAAAGTCGGTGGCTGACTTTTTGTAGGTAAGAAATAGGACTGCAACGCTCACGTATACAAAAATTCGGTCAAAAATAATATGGAGGAAAAATCGGCCCGATTATCGGACCTACAAAAAAGTCGGTGACCGACTTTTCGTAGGTAAGAAATAAAGCTGCAACCCTCACGTCATACAAAAATTCGGTCAGAATTAATATATATTTTTTCTCCTTTAATATTTTTTTTTCAAATATCTTTAATGTAGACACGACTCCTCTACAGATTTATTATTTTATGTATAGCTTTTACCCGCAGCTTCGCCCGCGTGGAATTATGATTGTGGCAAAAACTTTACCAAATAACATTACGGGTACAGTACCTATTATAGGTGTAGTGGTGTAGGTAATGTTGTAATAACTTAATATTCCTACGTTCGTTGCGTTTTGGTGCGAAACCCTTCGATATTCAAATAAGTACACTATATTATTGAACGAAGGCGAAACCGTTTGAATAAAATTTGGTGCGTACTTTTTTCATTTTAACATTATTTCTTAAGACATTAATATAAACTGTATGGTTTAAACAGCAATTGTTACGTGTATGAAATGCTTAATAGCGACATCTATACGCAACACGTTTTAATATTATTGACACTTGTCTTTTTAATAAAATCATGTTAGTTACTTATTTAATGTTCTAGTCTACTTTAGTGCCACGTTTTGTAGCTTCGCGTCACTATAATATGTAAATAGTACTGTAAGCGATGCCCCCGCGCGCCCCACCCGAACCGTTCGTCCGCAGTTCGCGCGCGAAATTTATCGACTTGCTTCAAAGTTGTCGTCACTGCTCGGCTCCTATGTATCGTATCGTTATGTTATATATCCTATAACCTGCCTAGGAATATGGTCTACAATCGAACCAAGTTTGGTTAAAATCTCTTATGTGGTTTTTGATCCATGCGTGCACATACAGACAGAAATACAGACAAAAAATATAGATGTGTGTATAAAAGAATTATAACCCGTCGTCGCAAAAACGGATCAAGGGCAAGAAACGCATAATATTAAGTAGCCTGCCTAGGTACAGTATACTTACCTAACATAATATTATCATCATACGAGTATCTACAACTGACCGCTTACGGGCATAGGTACTAACTACATACTTACGTTTAAGTGTGAAATATTTAATAGTAATAATTCCATTTGTTAGCATTATTTAGGAAATAGACACATTTTCGTCTAGTAGAGTAAAAAGTATTCTCATATAAAAATCGAAGTTATGGTTACCCTACTCAAACATTGTATGAGAGAGCACATTTTTGGAGATTACACGCGTTGAAAACCATTCTGAGGGTAAAACGATATGCCATTCTAATTAGGTTAATGTGCCGAATAAATGGATATAAAAACCGAAATCCTAGCAATTACAGGTAATGAGATATCAGCGTACAAAGAAGCGTTACGTTGGCGCGGCCATGTAATTTTTTGTTTCGGCCCGATTTGTCTGTTTAAATAATATTTCGTCGTATTTATTGCTTTCATTAGTTTCGACAAATTAAGCCCTTACTTCCTGTATCAGTTTTTTATACTAAGTCTTATGATATAAATAAATAATTAATCAACATTAAAGAAACACGAAGTGCACGTCTGCGCCGCCACGGCTTCTGAGGTAAATATCTCTTAAAATATCGATTTCTAGTTTATAATTTCTTTTTCGACAATTTTCGCCAAATTCAATCTTCATACTAGAAAAAGAATTAGATCTCTAACCCACGTAGTTCCTGAGATTTCCATGGCCGCGCCATCGTGGACGTTACGTTGGCGCGGCCAACTTAAAACCCTTATAACTTCTTTGTTTCTACTTCGACAAATTTTTGGTTTGGACCCTTCGATTTTGTCAAATTTCGCCTAAATTTTGGGCGAACATTTTCATCATATTTCTACCGTGGCGGAGCAGTTGTGACGCACACGTTGTGATACATATTTGAATAAGCTGTGGACTATGGACTATGCAGTAAGCCATGGTAACACCGTACCTATATAAATCACCTTGACTTGACTACTTCAAATAATTAGATAATATGTTGAAGTGTTGACATCACTAATTTAATCATCATTAGAATGATTAAAACAATAGCCAAATATTGTATACCTATTTTAACACAAAACAGAGGAGTGTTATAAGTTTGACTGCTTGACTATTTGAGGAGTACTTAAATTAATAACAATTTATGTAGCTACTCTACATAAAGTAGGTACCACCGTTAAACGTCGCAAAAAATATACCTAATGTTTATTTTTTAGTAGACGTATCCTACGGCGCGGCGCAGAAAGCATTAACTTCACACAGTCGCAGCTGTTTAAAAACAAAACCCCACTTAAATCAGATAGTAGGTAGAGTGATTTCAACAGCATAAAGGAGTTAGAATTTTGTATGTTTGCAGTTTATTATAATCGATTATTTTCACTTAAGTAAATTCATAGATACAATAAGAATACAAAATTAAAAATAAGTGGGTTATCACTTAATATAATGTGAACTAAATTAATTAACATAACTAAATATTAAACACTGGCTGTCCCGGTGAAATCGTACCGCCTTGAAATATTGTTTTCTTTTTTTTTATCAAGCGCGTTTTTTCTTTTTTTTTACCGGGTCGAAAACTTTTCTTGGTTACCACTTTATGCCGTATTGAAAACAGCATGAAGATCGGTAATGGTCTTTGAATTTATCGCGAACAAACAGACGCGACGAATTGTTTTTTTTGGTATGTAACTTGTAAGGATTTAAACATACAACGTACAACAATGTATGATTACAAAAATATATCTAAATACACTTTATAAGTATTTATTTGGTAAATATAATTAAAGATAAGGACTATCAGTCACATCCAAGAGCAGACTACATCAGGGGGTCGCCTCGTACGTGGTACAGAGATTAGAACTTCTCATCTCCCGCCTGGGAAATACAAAAAATATTGAATTCAAGGCTTGCGCCTGATTTTGGCTCCTTGAACTTAGTTGTCTGTCCGACAGGCTAATTATGTATCTCGCAACAGCAATTCGACAGGCGAAAATTGTACAATTGTGTACAATATCACTGTCAAACTTATACAATTGCGCGATATTTAACGTGACCAATAACCATATTTTATTCTTGGACTAAAAACGGAACATTTCAATAATAGGTAGTCAGTGAAAAAACCGGGTAAGTGCGAGTCGGACTTTCGAGTCCGACTCGCAGCAGACTCCAACTCGCAGGGTTCCAGAGGAGGAGGGAGGAGGTGGAAGGGAACGACAAAAAACACGTTTGCTGTATGGCAATGCGTGCTCGAGCGGGACTGACTAGGCGTACGAGAATAGAGCCTCGAACTAAATTTCCATCGTATGTCGGTCCCGCAGCGCTCCGACCGGCATCAATTCATGTCTGCACGAGGGGGAATAGAACATTCGAAACGAACTTTGAGGTACGAGAATCGGGACCCTGATTCTCGATAAGAACAATGCAGGCTCACCTGATTGTATTATTAGACAGATGATATATATGCGTCGGATAGGCATGTAACTAAAATGTATGTGATATGATGTAATCGTCGCTAAGAGACATTTATTAATATATTATAACGCTTTGTCATGCTTTAGCAATTCTTATGTCTAATCCCATTAAAAAATACATGTTTTTTTTTTGTCGTCATACTTGGCTAATGAGGGGTTTTCGAAGTGTCACTTTTAGGTACAGAGACTACCGTAAGATGGCGCTTGCCTAATGTAATATGTCAAAAAATCTGTGAACTTTGTTGGGTGGTTAATAGTTGCCAGATGCTGTTTCATACACAAAAATAATCCTTTCAAATTCCTTTCTCAGTGATCTCCTACACTTCCGAGGAAACCTACATACATTATAGCTTGCTGGCTTCGATATCTTTGATTTTTGAAACAAATAATTAATCACACTTTTCTCCCGTTTCCGTAGGGATTTCGGGAAGTTCTTGTTTAGTACTCCCCTATATTTAGATTCTAAGAAATATACATGCCAAATTTCAGCCTTCTGAGGAGTATTTTCGACTCGACGCTAAGATAAATATTTTACCTCTTGGGGCTCTTGCCAAATGTGATGACGGAGAGATGAAATCTGCTGGCGTAAAGTGAGTTGAACATAATATGAAGGATTTTTTTCTTGTAGCTAATCCTGTTTTTATATGTTTGATAGCCTCTATCCATCTTGATCTCCGAGTTTCATCTTGGGGAAAGCGGTGGTTACCTATATTTTTATAAAATTGTACTGCGCATGGACTAGCCATGTTTAATTTAGATCTCAGGGCACAATTAATAAATAATAAACTATTGCAAGTGAAAGAAAGAAAGTTGAAAGGTAAACAAACAAAAAACAAAGCGGAAATTGACATTTTACACAGGACTTGACATATTACTTAGGTTTAATGCCATCTATCAGCAGTTTTCTGAAACTAGTAGAACTGTCAAAATAAAAACCGCTCATTGACCGGTACGGGCGGTCGGGCTGCGTTCTTTCAAAAAAAATAAATTTTTTATAAATTCATATATTTTTGTTATATTATAGGCTAAAAAAAATATTATGTAAAGTACATCCTTTTTTAACGTTATAACTTTTTTATACAGGTTGTATAAAGAACAGTCACTGTAACTTTAAGATACGCTTATACCTTTCTTCATTTTGGTAATGTTTTTTTTTTTTTGTTTTTGTCAATAACTAAAATATTTTATTTCATAACAATTAAACAATAATTAACATATTTAAACATCAAATAAAAAACCTTCACAGTAAAAATACGATAGTTTGACACTGCCGACTGTAGAATATAGTCTATAGTCTATGGATTGTAGCCAACAACAATCAATAAACTAATACCTGGCCAATTGGCATCACGGACTAATCTATGGTTGAGTCATAAACGGCTTTGTTTACGTTTGGATTAAATTTATCTTGGACGTACTATAGGTACTTATAATACGGGTACCTATTCAATTTAATGTTGTTTATTTCAGATGCCGAATACCAGAATGCGACAATTTTAATGCCACGGTCGACACTCCGGAGTACTGGCCCAAAGACATAGATGCGAGATGTTTCAGACCAGTGGTTGTTGGAAACGAAAGTGGCACGTGCACCAACGAAACCTTCAGTGGTATGGTGGAAACCTGCGATGAATGGATCTTTGAACACAATAACTCCATTGTGTCTGAGGTTCGTATAATAATGGTAATATAGGTCATAATATCAGATGAAATTGCCAATAAAATGTACTTTTATACCGCATTGGATGAAATGAACCGCAAGATGTTTAAAAATATGTAGCGGCTTGAGTGACTTCCTTCTTCAATTGTGTAAAATTCAACAAAACAATAATTTGTAGTTCCAGACATTTTGAAACAATAAGACCTCATGAGTGACTTATGAACTCACATTCTCTCAATCTTGTCACATTTAGACATTTAGATCTAAAATAACTATAGTAATAGTACGTCCCGTTTAATTTCAACCCAAACGTAAACAAACTCGTCTATGACACAACCATAGACCAGTTACCAGTGTTACCAATGGTACAATACAATACAATTATTTTATTGTTTGCGACTATGAAATATGAATCCATAAACTTTATTCTACATTCGAAAGTATCAAAATGGCGTAAAGCATTTCATTTGATGTTTTAATATAATAATTATTGTTGAACTGTTATAAAGTGTATTGGATAATGGAGTACGATCCTTTAATATTCCAGTAAAAGTGATGAAAATATCGGTGTTTTTGGAATTTTTAAGTTTATGTTAAATTTGAAACGTATTTATAGATCAGCGTATGTTTATTGTTTGTTAGGTAGCGTCGCCACTGTCAGACTTACATAGATAACACGTCAAACTTATGACACTCTTCTATTTCCATCGGCGATAAAAAAAATATTTTGCTTATTATATAGCGCCTGTCAAACATTAATATTACATTAATGTACTACCGTAAGTTACTTTTTGATAATTGCCTACAAAAAATAATTAGCAATGTGTATTAAAGCAATCACTAATTAAAAACATCAACGTCAATTTTAATAATACAGTTTTCTTCTCACATTCAATGAGTTTTAAATTACTTTTAATACCATTTGCCCATTGCCCGCTAAATTAAAATTAATTGACAATAATTTGTCGCCAACACACAAGTGTATTTAATATTTATAGGCCCCTCGTAGTAGGTCGAATACGACTCCAAATACAGGGTGTAAAATAAATTAGTGTTAATACTTTAGTGTGTATGTGCTTCCTATGTAGAGTATACTGTGTAAGTACCAGCGCTGAAAGACTTACTTTTGACTTTCATGTTTGTATGAGAAATGCCTCAACATCATTAATTTTCCCAGAGAATAATTAAAAAAAGTACTTCTTTCAGCGCTGGTATTTTATAGTAAAATATACAGTTACCGTATATATACGGGTGATAATTAATACTTTAAGGTGTATATAGGTATACAAGTACACACCCTAAAGTATTATCACTCATTAATTTTATAGCCTGTTTAACAACCCGTACGGTAGAATACTGAAATGATAGTTTAACTCAAGTCACATTGTCCATATCAAGCAGTGGCAGTGACAGCGTGTGAATAGGAGCGCTTTTATCTCTTATTAATTTTCTTTCGTTAAGTTGTTTGTTTGCGGATGCCAAGCCCACCACAGCAACGCAGGGCTTCGTGGTCGAGTGGTATAGAGCTTAGCTCTCGACCTGGAGGTCCTGGGTTCGATTCCCGTGTTGGAACAAAAAAAAATGTTTTCAAGTTTGGTTAGTACAATGTAGGCTGATCTGATTGCCTGACAAGAAACATGATCCATGCCTCGGATGGTCAAGTAAAAAGTCGGTCTTGCACCTGTTCTCTCGCCAGTCGTGTCGGTTTACCGTCCCACTGGATTATGAGAGTAAAAGGAAGAGAGGGAGTGTATTGCGCACACACTTGCGCACTATAAAAATGACTCCTGCGTAGCTGGCCTGGTTCAACGAAATCGGCCACCGATACCGAAATCGGTGTGGGGAGCTATTATAACTCCTCTAATGCATGGCGTACATAAGTGGTCTCATACCATCGCAACGTCAAACGTGAACTCTGTCGGCCTAATAAAAAACGGTAATTAAAATTAACTCACTGTCACTGTTACTGCCTAGTAACAAGGACAAAACGTGACTTAAGCGTCACTTAATTTAACTATCGTTTCAGCATTCGGCATGTAATTGGTGTAGTATTAACTATATTGTATATTTTTAGTTATTAAGGCCAACGTTAACTGATTTTTCAGCTGAACCTAGGCTGTCAGTCGTGGAAGCCCATGCTTGTGGGCAGCGTTCACAATGCCGGGATGGTGTTTTCTATGTCTATCGCTGGCTGGCTCGCAGACAGGTAATGAATAAAGAGAATTGCACTTCACAAAATTTATGTAGATGGGGGCACATGAGATATTAGGGCCTGTTTTTCGCCGAGAAAATGCTTCCCACAAGGAATGGAGATCCCAATGGATCTGTGAGTATGTGAGTCTCTGCTGCACCCTAAGAGATGATGAATGGGCGCAGCCCCTTCTCACAAAAAACTCGGCTGTTATTTTTGTACCAGCCACGCGGGCGACGGAACCGATAGAGCTCACACCGCGAGAGGCACATGAGTTATTGAGGCCTACATAATTCACTGCTTTTGATCTTGGAAATGCGTGAGATGGGCAAAATAAAAGTAGGTCCGGCGACTGATCCTCTATCCCGCTCGTAAGTACGTCAAAGTGCGCGTACGAGCGGGATAGATTGAGAATACAAAACGATATTCGAGGTGCGAGAATCGGGCCCTTATTTCTTCCCAGTCGTGGCATAAATCCCACTGAGTTACAAGGGCAAAGGAAGATAGTGCTCTTGTGTATTTTGTACACTTTTCGGCACTATAAAATTAGCCCTGCTATGTTAGTCTGTTTTCCATGACACCGCGGCCAAAGAGAAGGTAATAACCGCGGCACCAGCACCACCGATTGGCAGAGAGCGTTTTTTAACCGACTTCCAAAAAAAGGAGGAGGTTCTCAATTCGTCTGTATGTTTTTTTTTTTTTTTTATGTTTGTTACCTCAGAACTTTCGCCTGGTTGAACCGATTTGGATGATTTTTTTTTTATTTGAAAGGTGGTGCTTCCCGTTTGGTCCCATTGTCACCAAAGTGGTGACCTGATGATGAACTCCTCAAAATTTATATGGAAACATATATCGATTTTGATTTTTTCTGAAGTAGGCCAAGCATATGTTACCAAATAGTAAGATTTTGCACCATAATATCCTGGACCTAAAGTACTGAACAGAACTTCTGAGTCCTTAGAGATACACGTTTGAAGATTGCAGCGTTGTTTAAAGAAATGCAAGCATACGCCACTACGTCAATAACAGTGTTGTACCAGTGTTTACCAAAGTGGTGACCTGATGATGGGATCCGTTAGGAATCGAGGGAACTCCTCAAAATTTATATGGAAACATATATCGATTTTGATTTTTTCTGAAGTAGCCCAAGCATATGTTACCAAATAGTAAGATTTTGCACCATATCCTGGACCTAAAGTAGTGAACAGAACTTCTGAGTCCTTAGAGATACACGTTTGAAGATTTCAGCGTTGTTTAAAGAAATGCAAGCATACGCCACTACGTCAATTACAGTCGAACTTGGTCTCATAGTTATCAAAGTGCATGCCTGATGATGGTGTCGTGAGGAATCGAGGGAACTCCTCGAAACTTATAGCAACACTCATAGTAATTTTGTATTTTTTTCGAGTAACATGCTTATGTTACTCGATATGCTTATATCCGTCTAAAAACAAATATAATTTTGAATCAACTATCAAGGTATACCGCATAGATCAGAAACAGGCATACAGGACTGCTTAGTCTTTGAAGTATACGTTTGGAAATTACGACATCGCTTACAGTACTGCAAGCATACTTTAAGCGATGCTACTATATCAATTACAGTACTCAACACCACCTCTGTCTTCACCAGATAGTAGGTATCCATAGATACTATCATAACAATATGACGAAATAGGTAAATATTAAAAAGGGAAAAAATTGTTTTAAGCCAAATAAAGAAATGTAAATAGACTAAAAATAATAAAAGAATTATAGAAATCATATTCAGTTTGGCTGGTACCGACTTTGATATTATTAAAAATTGTATATCATTTTATAGTCAATCAACTTGATATATATAATTTTTGCGCTGCTCTGGCGGTAAATATCCCTACTCAGTCTACCCATAACTAAAAATCTTAAAATAAAATAATTTTAAACAAAAAAAAACCGACTTCAAAAGGTAAACTAAAAAGCAAAAAATAAATTTACTTCGCACAAAGTAATACTTATTTTCACTTAAGTAAATAAATTTATTCTATAATTTTGAAGTCGGTGCCAAGTAAGTACTTCAACAACCTAACTGCAATATCAAATTACTAAATATATGTAGGCAATCACAGAAAAAAGAATCAGAAAAAAATATACAACTATCAATGTAACTATTACTATATATTATGTACCTACCAAAGTACTGGCTTACAAACTAATATTAAATGAAAACAAATTATGAAAGAACGCTGGACTTGGCACCGACTTCAAAATTATAGAATAAATTTATTTACTTAAGTGAAAATAAGTATTACTTTGTGCGAAGTAAATTTATTTTTTGCTTTTTAGTTTACCTTTTGAAGTCGGGTTTTTTTTGTTTAAAATTATTTTCTTCCAATTTGGCACCTATTAGCCAAGTATACAATTAGTCTATGGTATAGCTGAGCGTGATGTTGTGTATATTTTCTAACAATTGGCACGTATCCATATTAGTGCTTATGTAATTGCGTGTATTTCCTATTTAAAATTCCTACATTGTACAGTCATACTAATAAAAAGCGATACATGGCCAAAAAAATACGCATCGACCTTTGAACGTTGATGGTATTCTAAAATAGAGGACGTCATATTAATCTATATTATTATTCATATTTTTATAAAAAAATGATTTTAGTCTTTGACGATAAAAAAATAAAAAGTATACATTTCTTATCTTATCTTTGACAATAAAAGAATAAAAGTATTCTAGAATGAGGAAAGCTAGTATAATCATATCCCAAAGTTATACTGACCGCTCTTTTTACACCCTGTACTATAAAGATTCTCACGTTTTGTTCTTCTTCTCAATTTCAGGTTCGGGAGAAAGCTCGCAATGATACTTTGCTCCGTGGGCGGTGCTGTCGGGTTGTTTAAGATATTCCTGACCAACTACTACGGGTACCTGGTCATTGAGTTTCTGGAGACGCTGCTGGCTTCGGGACTGTATACCGTCGGTATAGTTATCAGTAAGTATTTACTTTTTAATCCCTGAAAAACACAGGGATGTTATTATAATAAATACCATTTATTTCAGGCTGCATAGGCCCATATTATAAATATCTTACAAACAAACATACAAAACATGCACGTGTTGTCGGTGACGTGTAGCGCGCTGCATTCCGGAGTCTCCCCCAGAACCTCCGGTAGACCACGCCCGTCGCCCAAAACTCCTCCGCGTCGAAGGTCGAAAGAAGATAAGTCACTCTCACCACAAAGGAACTAAAGTTGACCTTGTGGCGATACTCCAGACGCTCAACCCTCAATGGGAGGGACATCTTCGTTCGGATGTAGTCCACGACGTCCTCAACCTCCATGGAGCAGTGCAGGCGGGACACTTCTCACCGCAGGCGCTGCTCCGGTCCGCAGGGTTCAATGCCGCGGTGGTTTCTGACGAAGTGTTACAAGTTTGACGTGTCTGTGTGTGTGTGGACTGGACATGGGCGCCGAAAAAAATGTTGGTCATCATGGTCGGTGCGGCGGCGCAACGCCGGCGTGGAAATTACCGTCGTCTGCAGACGCTGCGGCGCTAAAATCATACAAATCTTAGTCGACGACACCACGAGATCTTCGGCGCGTATGTAAATGTACTATCCAGTTCGCATAATAGATATAATAGACGGTCATTTACCGTGCTGGTAGTAGCAATTGTCAGCATTTTCATAGGGAAAAAACGCCACATGAACCGTTCGGCGCGCCGAGTTGGATCTTCGGCGGCGGCGGCGCCGTCTAAAATCGGCGCGGCGTACCCGTCGCGGCGCCCATGTCTAGTGTGAATATAAGTCTCCCCCAAAGTATTTTATGGGGGGTTGTCTATACTCGCACGCTTGGTAGTTGGCGCGTTAACGAGTCTATTCACAATATATAATAATCTTTAAAATAGTTTACTCAAATCAATAATAATTTTTATTATTACAGTGATAGAAGTCGGTGGTGAATCCAAGAGAGTCTCGACTGGTGTTATATTCTGCTACGCCTTTTACGTCGGAGAAGTATTATTCGCCTTCACTGCGATGGGAGTGAAGTATTGGAAGTATATCATCATGATTGTATACGCGCCGATGATTCTATTCATATTCTACGTGTTCATACTAAAGGAAAGCATGCGATGGCAAATTATTAATGAAAAGATACTAGAAGTTAAAGAAACACTGAAAGATATAGCGAAAATGAATAAATTGAGCATTACAGAAGAAGAAATAACAGAAATCCCACCAGAGGAGTTGACGAAGAAATTCAACGCCGTGGTGCAGAAGGAGACGGAGAATGTAAAACATATTATAGCGTCGAAAGAGATGCTTATACGTTTGGCGGTGTCGTCCTTTTGCTTTTTCACATCGGGCCTGACGTATTACGGCATGGCTGTCCATTCCGTTCTTCTTCCAGGGAACAAGTATATGAACTTTATTCTGGCTGCCCTGGTGTCATTTCCGAGTGATCTCGTAGCCCTATTCCTGATGAAGAGATTTGGAAGGAAGAGGACATTGCAGTGCGGATATGTGTGCTTGAGCGTATTCCTCGTTGCGTCGTCTTTCTCTCCTGAAAGTAAGTTTGTGTTAAAGTCTTTTTAATTTTCTTTATGACCCCCTACAGACTTTCCATAAGCCGGTTAGTTGGACGACTAACGGCCCGTTTAAATAATATATCTACCTGTAACATGTATGTCACAGACAGACGTTTTTAACTTTTATTTATGAGTAGTAGACTAGTTTATGAGAGTACACAATCTAGAATCGAATCAAATCGATCTCAACGGCTTTGGGGGTTTTATTTGGTGGATTACTTGGAAACTAACCAGGATAAAGAAAATCGTTAGATCGTAACTTTTCGTACTTCCGACCATATCAATCGAATACGCAAACGTCAATTTATTGGGAAGTACGTGGCACGATCGAATCTGAATCAAAATCGAATTAGTTGGGAGAGTAAGGCCCCTGGACATAAACCTCCCAGAAGTATTTCATGGCGGGTAGTTGCTGATACTCGCTGCGCTAAGCAGCAGAATTAGCAAACGCAGATTTAGAGCAAATTTCAGCAACACATGTTAAAATTAATTCTTTATTAAATATCATGATATCCCTCTCGTATTTCCTGTCAATGAATGAAAAGCCATGGTATTTTAACAAGCCTTTAAAGGTATAAGCTTTGGTGAAATCGGGACTTAAGATAGCAATAAATAATAATGTCCGCGGAAACGTTGCTGTCCATTTCCGGAAATATTCCTTCTCTCACCTTTGACGACATCTAGCGGAAAGATGATGGGGAGGTGCTGTTCTCACATCGGCAGCCTACGTAAAGTGTATTGGGAATTAATCTGTATAAAATTTAAATATATTATATCTAGCAATATCCCTATCCCGCGAAATTGTAACCACAACCTGCTAGCAGATGAGTGAGTGTACGCATAGGCGTTTGATGCACCTCCCTCCTTCCC
This sequence comes from Celastrina argiolus, assembly GCA_905187575.2. Lineage (NCBI taxonomy): Eukaryota > Metazoa > Arthropoda > Insecta > Lepidoptera > Lycaenidae > Celastrina > Celastrina argiolus. The sequence continues at coordinate 14,526,201 of LR994589.1, forward strand.
ACACTGCTTATACGTACACTCGAAAACAAAATCGTAAAAAACACCACCACCACACAAGTAATAATGTTAACACGATCGTGTAAAGCCCCACACCACTATACAGGTTGCAAAACTCGACGCGCGTTGCTCCGACCCCGGACCATCCTCAGGGTGTAGACTCAACGAGAGAGAACAATGACTCAAAGAGAACAATTTTCGTTAAGGTTTTAAGATTCTTTATTTCTCAAAAGAAAGTCAAAGTTAACGTGGTTATAATTTTTTCGCAGGATATTGCTAGATATAATATATTTAAATTTTATGCTATGGATTTCTGCAAAGTAACACCTAATTCCATTAACTCATTAATCTGTAATTTATTTACAGATATGTCCCTGCTAAAACTAATACTGTTCCTGTTCGGGAAGCTGGGCACCGTGGTCTGCTTCACCTCCATATACACGTACGGCCTGGAGCTGTTCCCCACCAGCGTGAGGGGCACCCTGTTCGGTACCGGGAACACGGCAGCGCGAGTCGGCAGTATGATAGCTCCATTGACTCTGTTGCTGGTAAGTATTCTATTGATGGCTTGTAACATTACATCATAATATTATGATCATAGACGACCTCCGTAGCACAGTGGTTGAGCACGTTGGCGTTCGAACGAGAGGTCGCGGGTTCGAATCCCGCCGAGGGAACAAAAATTTTTCAATGCTCCTGGGTCATGGATGTGTATTAAATTTGTGTATACGTACCTGTAACACAAGTTCTTCGGATACTTAAGACAGGGCCAGATTGACGTGGTGTGAAGCGTCCATAGATATAAAAAAAATAGATTTGTCTATTTCGGGAACGGTGGCCGGTTTGACACCAGACCAGTTAGAGAGGAGTTATTTTAGTCCCGAAGTATGTACGCAATACACAAGAACTCTCTCTTTCTATTGTAAACCAGTGGGACGGCGACACAATTGGTGAGTTCAGGTCTCTGGTTCAAGATGCCAGTGCTATTTATCGCTTAGGAAGTCCGAAAACAAAATGTAAGCTTCGCTCAATGACGAGCGGATCCGTATATCATTTAGCGTAGCTTATGTCAAATCCCATATATTTTGCTATCGAACTTTGCAAGCGATAATTAGCGATGGCATCTTGAGTCAGCCCCCTGGTGATCACCATGCATTGTCAGAATCAGGCTTAAATACAACATCATTTGTTGTTCCAACGCCGGAATAGAATCTGCGATTCTGACTTTACATCTATAGTATGTCCCAGATAAATCGAACCCGAAATAATTTAATATATATAATTTTCACATATTTACTTATTGTGTACTCTTATGAACATTTTCACCGGAATGATCCCTCATTGTTCAATACATTTTATAACAGTTAATAATAATTTATATGTTTAAACATGACATGAAAAACTTTTACTGTAAAAATACGCCATTTTGACACTGCCAATTGTAGAATAAAGTTTATAGGCTATGGATTCATAGTAGCAAACAATAATCATTATATTAATATTGGCCAATTGGCATCACTGACTGACTAGTCTATGGTTGTGTAATAGACGGGTTTGTTTACGTTTGGGTTTAGTTTATCTGGGACGTACTTAGGGCGTGTTTCGCCAAGCAATGTTAAAGTTAATCCTTCGTTAAATATCATGTTGTTCCTCTCGTAATTCCTATAAAAAATAAGAAGGCACGGTAATTTAACAAGCCTTTAACACTAACGTTGGCGAAATCGGGACTTAGTATTCAGCGTCTGATATAAAAAGTAGTTATAAAAAGTATTTATCTTCTTCCAGACAAGCACATCTGCGGCTCTACCGTCCATCATCTTCAGTTCCTCAGCACTGATCTCAGCGTTCCTCCTCATGTTCACACCGGAGACGAAGACAATGCCCATGTTCGACACCATCGCCCAGGTCGATCACTACATGAAGAAGAGCATGGAGCCAACTGGAGCCGATAACTTGACCTTTGAAATTGCTGAAAATACATAGGACTTATTTATTTTCTGTTTTATTTCCCTACTTTCACTGCTGGACATAATCCTCTACCAAAGTACTCGTACTTCAAAGGGGTAGTTGGTTATACTTGCCACGCTTGGCAGGCGGGTTGGCGAGCGTAACTTGCTTAAAGTAATAACAATGTAGGTGGAAACGCTGCTGCATATTTCCGGATATTAACTCTTCCCTTTTACAACTCCCATGGGAAGATGGTTGATGGGGAGGTGGTTCTTGCTCCGCCACTCCACAGATTTACCGCCTTAGAATTAACTATTATATCTTCTTCTTATATATAAAAATGAATTGCTGTTCGTTAGTCTCGCTAAAACTGGAGAACGTCTGAACCGATTCGGATATTTTTAGTCTTGAAATATTCGGGAAAGTCCAGGGAAGGTTTAAACGGTTTGTATGCTCAACGAAGTGTGCAAGGGTCAGCTAGTATAATTATAAAAATATATATACAGGCAGTAATATTAATGACTGATAATACTTTAGGGTGTGTATGGGTCCCGTATATAGAGTTTACTGAGATAGTACCAGCGCTGAAACAGTTACTTTTATGTAATTATTGTACAGACATTTTTTTTATGTTGGGGCATTCCTCATAGAAACATGGAAATCCAAAGTTAGTCTTTCAGCGTTGGTACTCACAGTATACTCTACCTATACATAGCCTCATAAGAGGCACGTATATGCCTCCTATATAGAGTACACCCTAAGGTGTTATCACACATATTTCATTTAACATATTGTTACAAAAAGACGAGGGGGCGGGGCCTGGTTCGGTCTGATGACATTACGCTGAGCGAACCAGTTCGTGCGTTCCCGATAAACAGCGCCGGCGAGGAGCTTCACTTTTTCGTGACATTTCGAACGTGGTGGACGTTATTAGATTTCGTTGATAATATTTTAACATAATTTGTTCTAATTTAGATTGTGAAGAGTTTGTAAAGTTTAGTTTTAAATAAAGATTTTGTGATTCTATTTTTAACTTTTTATTTTGTTCGTTTTAAAATAATAATTAAGGCGTATCCATTATAATATTTTATAATTAGAATTTTTTAACGCACTCACATCTACAGTACCCACCGGGTCCAATTAAATTTACACTTTAGTGTTCCATCCTTGAGAACCACTAAGACAACATTTCTGAAAACAGCATGAAGATCGGTGCAGTAGCCTTTGAGTTTATTAACTTAGTTACTATTATTAACATAGACATATTAAAACATGGGTTTATAATTTCATTGATTATTTATGATTAGTTAAAAATAGTAGGTCAAAATCGGTTCATTCGTTTGGGAGATACGATGCTACAGACAGATAGACCCGCAATGCAATTCTCTAAGTGACCGATTGAGGCTGTGCTCTTCGCTATGATCATCAATGTCACCGCCGTCACATAGTCGGATGCGATAGTTGTCAATATCAAAAAAACATACATATATATATACAAAACTATTACGTCATACGCACGCACGCACGCACGCACACACCTACAATTGTTAAGCACTCTATCAGTCCTATGCGTTGCGCAGTCGGGTAAATTGTGCATCTCTGTATTGTTCTTTAGTAAATAAATGACAACTTTGTAGCATTATAATGGCATTAATTTCTATTTCTTTTCCTGTACCGTCACTTATCACATAACAAAGAACTATAATATTACTTACATAAATATTTTTATTACAAGATTTAAACAGCAAGATAATGTTATTTGTTAAGTAAATATCTGCTAAATCATTTTATTGTTAGCATTTTTGTAAATCCTGCAGCAAACAGAGAGGTGTTGCGAGAGCGAGTGTCTGTCTCAGGGCCGCGTCGACCCCCTGCAGCGATTGTGTGCGAGACCCATGAAGCCGATGAAGCACCTCATATTTTCACGAACCTTTATGTTTCATGCATGTTTTTATGTAATAACTAGCTGACCCGTGCCCACGTCGTTGAGCATAATATAAACAGTTTGTGATGAAATCCAATTACATCGCGGAACCCGCAACGCGAAACCCAGAACCCGCAACGCTGAATCCGCAACGCGGAACCCGTAACGCGGAACCCGGAACGCTGAACCCGCAACGTGGAACGCGCAACACGGTGAAAATTTAGGGTTGTATGTATTTTTAATGCCACATTATAAAAAAATAAAAACAAAAAATATCGTCCAAAAATAAAAAAAAAATATTAAGGGTGAACAACCCTTATCACTTAGGGGTATGGAAAATATATAGTAGCCGATTCTCAAACCTACGTATGTTGCCCGTGGTTGTACTGCGTACTTAGTCCTACTGGTAGATCTTATAAATATATAAAAATCAATTGCTGTTCGTTAGTCTCGCTAAAACTCGAAACCGACTGAATCGATTCGGCAATTTTTAGTCATGAAATATTCGTGGAAGTCCAGGAAAGGTTTTAACGGTTTGTATGCTCAACGAAGTGGGCACGGGTCAACTAGTTAATTATATAAAAACTCGTAACATAGATCCTAGTATTACATACTTCAGCTGATTAAGATATTATATTCTTTAAAAAAATAACAACAATATGCAACAAAATACGACCGCGACGCGACGGGAGGGCACCCTAATAGCAGAAATCTCTGACGCCTTTTATGGCATGTAATGCTCATTTCGCCTATCTACCTAATTCCAACCTATTTAAAGAATATTAGCATACCTACTTCATTTTGGACGTCTCAAAAAGTACTAAGAATTTTAATGAGTGTAAACAGAAGTTGATGTAATATTTTATGTGTACATATTTATAGTGCATAATCTATACTCTTTAAATAATTAGGACATGCTATTATGGCATGGTCGTAAAATTATAATTATGAGGACTACATAGTTTTACGAGCGCCTCCGTGGTCTCGTGGTTCAGAGCTTCGCTCTCGACCCGGAGTTCGGGTTCGATTCCCGCGTTGGAACAGCAAAAAATGTTGTTTTCAATGTCTGATCACCTGATTGTCTGACAAGAAATCCATGCTTCGGATGGGCATGTAAAAAGTCGGTCCTGCGCCTTTTCTCTCGCCAGTCGTGTCGGTTTACCGTCCCACTGGGTTATGAGAGTAAAAGAAAGAGATATTGTCTTTGTGTATTGCGTACACACTTGAGCACTATAAAATAACTCCTGCGTGGTTGGCCTGGTTTCAATGAAATCGGCTACCGACACCGAAATCGGTGACGGGAGCTATTATATTTTATAATTTTACATCAGACAAGTGATAGTAATATTCTGTGCATGGTCGTACCCAAGTCACAGATTACTAAATAGTTACTACGTACTGTACGCTATTTTTTTTTCGGAAGGCTTGCTATGTTGTCACTACGACTCTTTTGGATCGAATATTGTGACTCCTTTAGAGTACCGTCCCCAGTCCTATGTATGTTTATCATGGGATCTGCGGTGCGAATTTCCTGTGCTGTAGAGTTTTCGAGCTGCCCGAGGTACTTACTCCTACTCAGATAGAGTGCTGGACAGTCAAGGAGAAGGTGGAGAGGTGTCTCGTCTTTCTCCTTGCAGAATCTGAAGTTTTTAAATCACCTCGTTTGGTAGTGCTTAGAGGTATTGCACAGACTGGTTCTGGGGCATACGTGGGGCTTTTGGTCCCCAGCTTTGCTAGGGGGCTTACCTTCGAAACTAATAGTTCCGATCCTACACCAATCCGACTCCAACGCTGACAAGTTATGTGCTATTCTCGAAAACAATACTGATTTTGTTGGATTGTTGGATTTGATAGTTTTACCGCGTAGTACATAGAAAAAGCAATGCAATCGCTCCTGCATTCTGCTTACCAATAAGAAAGATAGATAATAATATTTTTAAACAGGCATTGGCTTGGCCCGCCTCACATTCCCACCGCTGCAACTCCTGTGAACCAGGATCAACAGCGGTAACCAACCACGACAAACCCTTTGATATGATCTCAGGGGTGCCCGAGGGACAAGCTGAATCTGTCTTGGGACCCACAACGAAATAAATCCGAACGAAACGAAACGAAGTATTCCAGTTTCCTAGATTGTAAAATTTTTAACATTGATTTTTCTTTGCTGGTATTTTGTTTGAATGACAAAATACTCGTAGTCACAGACGATCTAGCCTAATAAATCTGACTGGCTCCTAGTACTAGGCCAGAAGCTGTGTGCAATGTAAGGTGTAAGGCAACTCCCGGCCTTAAACGTAGATTAAATGACAATTGAAAATGTTTTAAAATTCAACTCTTTTTTCTTGGGTAAAATAAAAAAAATAAGTACCCAAAGAATAATAAAAAAATAAGTTTAAAAACTATAACCGGATTTCGCAAAAAGGTGTCTAAAGAGGCTGTAACAATAAAATAATTCAGAAAATGATAAGCATAATTTTCAGAAGTCTAATTAATTGGAAATTTGGCATATCAAGGACCATGACTGTAATAAAATGTGTATAACTTTTTTATATTAAAAATGTAAGGTCCACGTTAAGAGAAAATCTTAGCATGGATACCTACACAAAAATTATTAATGCAAAAATATTAAAAATATTGCATACCTACATGATAATATGTAACTGGTAACATTTGCATGGAGTTCACCGAAAGTAACATGGTTATCTTTTAACGGTTGATCAACTTAGGAAGCACACAATAATCCAAGTCACTATTTAATTAAATAATATATTGATTAGTATGAACATAAAATCATTTTAATTTGCAACTTTATTATGCGTTTCGATCTGTTAAGAAATATAATCGGTAACTTTTTACTTAGACCCAAAATATAGATGTGCTTTTAGTAGATCAACAGTAGGTTATGTTTTGACTGTCAATAACTTTATAGTAAGTAGAACCAACAATCATAAAAGAATCAAATACGATTCTTAATAAAACCTAGTTCGTTAGAACTAGGTACCTACTATGTATTGTAGCAAAGTTGTTTATTTTACGATTTATTCGTGGATCAAGTTATTAGGTAGATGCAATATTTTAAAAGAATGACAATCAATAATAATTATAGTATCTTCATTATCAAACTAATTACCATTTAAAAAATGTTCATTGATGAATTACCAATAATCTATTTAATGCTGTAATTAGGTAAACATTCCCCAAAAATGGAGAATGTAACTGGCAGGCAACTACATTCACAAATAGAATAATTTCTTATAAAACAGATTGAATTTTTTGACACTCCTAAAGAATTATCTACAATAAACACGTGAGTATAGTAATTAGTACAGTTAGTGTCATAATATCATATTAATTTTGTTGAATTGTTCGAATTAATTCATGCTGGGCCACGGAGCAATATAATAAATGTAATTTAATGTGTATCATTTGTGAGCTCGATACGTCCTCATCTAAATTGTTTTTTCATGAGATTGCCAAGTCAATCTACGTATTTCTTTGAAACATATTACAAGATTTTAAAATTGATTTGGTCACTATAAGATGGTCTCTGGGGTAGAGGGGTTCTTGAGTGGAGACCGCGAACGGGTCGTAGAAGCGTTGGAGGACCTCACATTGTCATCTCCGTCAGTATCTTATGAGATCTTAAATAGGTAATAACATGTAGGTACTTATATCATATCTGGGAAGGTACTATAGAAAAGGGTAAATATCGTGCCAGTGTTTTAGGTTATTATTTTTGGTAATTAGTAGTGTAGTGTGCACTAAATTATACGAAAGGCGGGCTCCTTGTACCGTCAACAATTCTAGTACGTCTTACTCTTAGTACGTCTGTCTTAATACTGATTGAGTGGGGCAGCCCCCCACCAATTATAGTACTTATATTGTCCACGATATAGAGATCACCATTTAGCCAAACACTACATCCCTTCCTTATTCAGAAGTATATTTTAATAACTCTAAGCTACAGTTGTAAGATAGAAAAGTACAAGTATCAAACCTAGTCAAAATGCATATTCAGATTTAACCATAAGAATAACTTAATTTCCTCCCGATGTATGATAGCCATACTCAGCCTTTTCCTTTCCCTTTCGTTTTAAATGATTTGGTGAAAGAGCATCTATGTATATAATAATTACATCAATGATCAAACGCTTTTAAAATCTTAGTTTAAAAAATTTAAGCCCAAAAGTAACTTTGATAGTATAATATAATATTAGCTTATTTACTAGCTTTTAAATTCCATCATATGAAATATTATATTAAACATTTAAGGCCCATACTTCTTGTTAGGAACAAAGTCTGTTACTATCCAGTAATGTATGACAAATAAAGACACAGATACAGAATATACCTTGTACATTATACATTGTATATCCTTAGCCTTTTTTTATAAATTTAATTATACTTAGCCTTTCCCTTTCCTTTTCTTTTTAATTGATTTGGTGAAAGAACATCTATGTATATAATATTTACATCAATGATCAACTCATTAAAATCTTAGTTTAAAAAAAAATTAAGACCATAAGTAACTTTGATAATGTAATATAATATTAACTTATTTATTAGCTTTTAAATTCCAACATAAGGAATATTATATTAGTAACAAAGTCTGTTACTATCCAGTAATGTATGACAATAAAGACTAAGATACAGAATATACAAATACATTGTAACGATTTAGTTACAATTCTATTATGTAAAACTTCACAGAGATCAGTGACATGTCAGGACGATTCCATGATACTAACTGTTTGCTAATAGTCATACAGATGACACTAGGCTGTTCCTACATCGCGGCATCGAAACGCCGAGCCCTAGTAAAGAGGCTCACGTATGTAACATAATAATAATATGCTGTGCTGAAAAATAGTACGCAAGCAAATTGCCATAGATATAACTAATGTTTCTGACCTTTATTTATTACATTAATTATCTAATAAGATATTGATTCCATAAAATTCAACCATTTTAATTCCAGCCACCGAACGAACAGGTTTACTAGTATCTATAACAGTAAAACGCCATCTAGAACAAATTCCAATACTTGTTTCAATATCAGATATCAGATTGTCTCTCTTTGCTGGTGTTTTAATTGTATAATAATATTTTATGATGAATTCCCCATCCTACCTTTAATGACTTTCTGTTACGTCTCGGTACCATATTATGGTTTTCATTTGAGACTGAAGGCTCATACTGTCATTTGACACCTTGGTTACTACTCGGTAACATATGATTTTCATTTGAGAATGAAGGCACATACTGCCTTTCAACACCTTAGTTACCACTTGGTAAAGTATGATTTTCATTTGAGAATGAAGGCACATACTGCCTTTCAACACCTTAGTTACCACTAGGTAAAGTATGATTTTCATTTGAGAATGAAGGCACATACTGCCTTTCAACACCTTAGTTACCACTTGGTAAAGTATGATTTTCATTTGAGAATGAAGGCACATACTGCCTTTCAACACCTTAGTTACCACTTGGTAAAGTATGATTTTCATTTGAGAATGAAGGCACATACTGCCTTTCAACACCTTAGTTACCACTTGGTAAAGTATGATTTTCATTTGAGAATGAAGGCACATACTGCCTTTGTACACCTTGGTTACCAACAGGTAAAGTATGATTTTCATTTGAGACTGAAGGCTCATACTGCCTTTGTACACCTTGGTTACCAACAGGTAAAGTATGATTTTCATTTGAGACTGAAGGCTCATACTGCCTTTGTACACCTTGGTTACCAACAGGTAAAGTATGATTTTCATTTGAGACTGAAGGCTCATACTGCCTTTGTACACCTTGGTTACCAACAGTTAAAGTATGATTTTCATTTGAGACTGAAGGCACATACTGCTTTTGATCATCCGTGCTCCTATTCAATGCACGGTTCGCAGTTTAATCCGGGTTCGTACTGCCAGTATTTTATAGTAGAAGGGATGAGACGGTGAGAGATTCTAGAAGATATGAATGAAGCTCGAGGTCCTTGGTAGATTTTAGCCATTAAGGCTTGCTTAGCTCGCAGGTCGTAATCATTATCTGTACTCAAAAGTTGTGATTAGATTTGTACCTACCTACGTTATTCATGTTCTTCACAGAACAACATTTTATTACTTTATTATTTCTAATAAATAATAAAGTAATAAAATGTAATAAAATATGACACGTCATTTCAATTACCATAGCGTAAAATATAAAGTTCTTATCAGTGCTACTGAGTATTTTGAATAATAATTAAAATATAACAACAATATAAATATCAATTTTAAGAACTATGATGGCAAATTTCCCTCTGCCAGGTTGTAGCCATACCAATGAGATACTTCCAGATTCTAACGTATATTACGGACGCCTTGTTTTGCTTTCCATCCGATTCCGGTAACAGTCATTCAAACCAGTGGCCAGCTATGCCGGAGCCATCTTTAAAAAGGTCAAGTACAATACACAATAGTTATCCATCATCCCTCAACATCGCATCCAGTGGAACGGACACCTGACACGGCTGGAGGGAGATAAGGCGCTGAACCAACCTGAACCAACCCTCCTCACACCTGTCAGATGCATGGATCATCTTCTTTTTCAGACTGTCAGGTTATCAGCCCGTATTGCTCTAAACAATTTAAAACAACTTTTTTTTTCTTTTTTACGCGGAAGTCCATTGTTCTCACCCACCACCTCTAAGTTCCAGACGAATTGGCCGACCATTTTATGAGAATTCAAAAAAAATATTTAAAACCATCATTGGTCACCGCTTTCCAAGCACTACATTATAAAATATTTCTAAAGTAGTTCTCACTCGTAGAATACTATATAGATTATAGTAGTAGATTATATAGCACGAGGAAAGGCCTAAACTTTTAATCCTAATAAAAGCTTAATTTTCAAACTCATTCAACCACATCAATATATAATATTCGAGTAGAATTGAATATAATATGTATGCAATACACAAGCAATAGGCAGTTTAAAAAATCCACTTACCATAATTCCACTGTCTTATAATATGTACAATGTACATACCTACATTCTATAGCTCTATCCTTTTGTCAAGTAATTATTGTTTAATTAGGTTTTTTCATACTCGGTAATTTGTAGATACTGACTTATTTGACATAGTATTTCAACACCATATTATAATGTTAATATTATGTCTTTAGAGCATAACATTATTATAGATAGAAGGTTAATTAGAATATAACTAATATATTGAAATATGTGTAATAATGAGTATCTGGTGGTATTTAATAGCACACAACAAAGTTTATTTTTAGACTCTTGTATGTTTCGACTTTTGAAGATACAACCCAGTACTGAGATATATAAAACAGTACTCTCACAGACGCCAAATAAGTCTTGTAAGTCCTCAAAACCCAGTTAAAAATGCACAAGAGACTTTAGTTATGATTCAATCAAAGTAACAGAAAAGTCTTAGTTAAATAGAATAGTTCATTTACATCTTAACTTGTGCATTTACCATGTTTTTTGTTAATTATACACCGGTAGCAATGACTGATATCAATGTAAACCTTATCCTTCATTAATATTATTTAATAATAAAATATATGAAAATTAAGATTGTACCTACATCTTGGCTTAGCTTTGCATTGCTGTAATTGTCAAAGATTTAATTCCTGCATTGTATGTAACAACTTCATATTCATATTATAATTAAATAATTCATTCTGAAGCAGACGCTTTTTAGAATACTGCGTAGCATTGCAATATTGGAGCTAGATAAATTTTCCTTGCATTGTTCTATAATAATATCCAATATACTAACTCGCTTCAGACAGTTTGTACCACCCAAAGCTACATAGTATTTGAAACTTCTTTTTTTTTCTAATTTTGAATATGGGTTGTACTTATTCGCAGAAATGAATAACACATTTTTATAGTTTTCGGTCACGGTTAATTACTGATTTAGAACCCATATCTAATGCGATTAAACTAACATATAAATCTATTTCATCTTGCAGTCACTTGTAAGATACAAAGACAGTATTTATGAGAAGGGTTTTTAAAGGTTTCTGTTTATTCACTACAACCTGCTATATACCTATGTATTAACAAATTCAATAAACCAAGTAAGCCAGCCAGCCAGTCTTGTAAGGGGCTTACAATATCCTTGAGTTATTCATATATTACTTGAAATTTCAAGTGACTTCATATAATGAAACCTTAATGATTTTTTTAAATTATAGGAATCCCAATTATGCATGGTGTATAATAATAATTAACATGTTGGTCTTAGATTATGTTTTGTATTAAGAGATATAATATAAACAACAAAACCAAGGACAGACTACATGTTTTTGCTTAAAAAGTAATAGCTGTTGCGCCTTTTACAGTATAACTATTACAGTTGCAAGTGCACCGCACAATACAACAATTGATGTGGACTTTATAGACACTGCCTATCTACGCTGTATTAATTTAAGTTTAAACTATTAATTTAAGTTTATATTTCCATTTTACACATCATAGTTTACTACATACGTATACTATAACTAACTGTCGGTTCTCTAATCTGGATGCCTTATCGACCCGATATTACCATAATTATAATAAATATTTAAAGATCAAGTTTAAATTTTCCATAATTATAATAATATGAACTGAGCTAGTATTAGAGTATTGTCAAGATCCACTATACGCACATATTTTAGTGCAATGTAATTACACTTTTGGAAAAACCCTTTTATTTGTTGGTCTGTTTATAACTAATATTGTAATGGAAAGTAACTAATTTATCCATCTTCCAACTATCGTTGCGTTATAGAACGGCAACTTTATGTAGTTCTGAACAATATGATACTGTCGAACTGATGTGATGATGGAGTCGAGAGATAGGCTCTTGCCTATCATTGCCTTTCATGAGGAATATCGTATCAAAATCGTGCTTGCACTTGTGAGAACAGTGTAATATTGAAAATCCCGATGAACCGATAGACGGGCATTATGCAGCTTCCGCCATCTTCATCTTTTTTTATACAAACGTGTTTTAACTATTAATTTTTCGACATTTAGAGGAGCTAGAACTTTAGATGTCATTTATTTTACACGTCAACCTTTAATTTCAATAACGAATTCGCCATCTTAGACAACCATATAACTTTGTTATTTTATTACTCACTGTTGAATTCATCATATTCGTAGAATATTACTTATTTGAACGGATGATTTTAACCCCTTATCCTGATACACTTTTTGTGCCCAGTTTAATAGACTCGTATTAGGGTGTAATGAACATTCTTACTAAACAATTAAGCATTTTCTTATCTTTTAAACTCCTATGAAATGCAATACAATTACGCCAGTTAAACTAGTTTATAATCATGATACTTTAGTGTACTTTAGGTGTCAATGAGCTCATCCTTCCTTTTCAATTTAGTTTTTCAATACGCACGTGATTTACAAAATTAATTATTTTTTTCACTGACCTTATTACTGACTTACTAGTATTATAGGTTTATCCTCGTCGCCATTTGTAGTGTGCACTAAATTATACGAAAGGCGGGCTCCTTTTACCGTCAACAATTCTAGTACGTCTTACTCTTAGTACGTCTGTCTTAATACTGATTGAGTGGGGCAGCCCCCCATCAATTATAGTACTTATATTGTCCACGATATAGAGATCACCATTTAGCCAAACACTACATCCCTTCCTTATTCAGAAGTATATTTTAATAACTCTAAGCTACAGTTGTAAGATAGAAAAGTACAAGTATCAAACCTAGTCAAAATGCATATTCAGATTTAACCATAAGAATAACTTAATTTCCTCCCGATGTATGATAGCCATACTCAGCCTATTCCTTTCCCTTTCTTTTTAAATGATTTGGTGAAAGAGCATCTATGTATATAATAATTACATCAATGATCAAACGCTTTTAAAATCTTAGTTTAAAAAATTTAAGCCCAAAAGTAACTTTGATAGTATAATATAATATTAGCTTATTTACTAGCTTTTAAATTCCATCATATGAAATATTATATTAAACATTTAAGGCCCATACTTCTTGTTAGGAACAAAGTCTGTTACTATCCAGTAATGTATGACAAATAAAGACACAGATACAGAATATACCTTGTACATTATACATTGTATATCCTTAGCCTTTTTTTATAAATTTAATTATACTTAGCCTTTCCCTTTCCTTTTCTTTTTAATTGATTTGGTGAAAGAACATCTATATATATAATATTTACATCAATGATCAACTCATTAAAATCTTAGTTTAAAAAAAATTAAGACCATAAGTAACTTTGATAATGTAATATAATATTAACTTATTTATTAGCTTTTAAATTCCAACATAAGGAATATTATATTAGTAACAAAGTCTGTTACTATCCAGTAATGTATGACAATAAAGACTAAGATACAGAATATACAAATACATTGTAACGATTTAGTTACAATTCTATTATGTAAAACTTCACAGAGATCAGTGACATGTCAGGACGATTCCATGATACTAACTGTTTGCTAATAGTCATACAGATGACACTAGGCTGTTCCTACATCGCGGCATCGAAACGCCGAGCCCTAGTAAAGAGGCTCACGTATGTAACATAATATGCTGTGCTGAAAAATAGTACGCAAGCAAATTGCCATAGATATAACTAATGTTTCTGACCTTTATTTATTACATTAATTATCTAATAAGATATTGATTCCATAAAATTCAACCATTTTAATTCCAGCCACCAAACGAACAGGTTTACTAGTATCTATAACAGTAAAACGCCATCTAGAACAATTTCCAATACTTGTTTCAATATCAGATATCAGATTGTCTCTCTTTGCTGGTGTTTTAATTGTATAATAATATTTTATGATGAATTCCCCATCCTACCTTTAATGACTTTCTGTTACGTCTCGGTACCATATTATGTTTTTCATTTGAGACTGAAGGCTCATACTGTCATTTGACATCTTGGTTACTACTCGGTAACATATGGTTCTCATTTGAGGATGATGGCCCATACTGCCATTTGACACCTTGGTTACCACTCGGTAAAGTATGATTTTCATTTGAGAATGAAGGCACATACTGCCTTTCAACACCTTAGTTACCACTTGGTAAAGTATGATTTTCATTTGAGAATGAAGGCACATACTGCCTTTCAACACCTTAGTTACCACTAGGTAAAGTATGATTTTCATTTGAGAATGAAGGCACATACTGCCTTTCAACACCTTAGTTACCACTTGGTAAAGTATGATTTTCATTTGAGAATGAAGGCACATACTGCCTTTCAACACCTTAGTTACCACTTGGTAAAGTATGATTTTCATTTGAGAATGAAGGCACATACTGCCTTTCAACACCTTAGTTACCACTTGGTAAAGTATGATTTTCATTTGAGAATGAAGGCACATACTGCCTATCAACACCTTAGTTACCACTTGGTAAAGTATGATTTTCATTTGAGAATGAAGGCACATACTGCCTTTCAACACCTTAGTTACCAAATGGTAAAGTATGATTTTCATTTAAGAATGAAGGCACATACTGCCTTTCAACACCTTAGTTACCAACAGGTAAAGTATGATTTTCATTTGAGACTGAAGGCTCATACTGCCTTTGTACACCTTGGTTACCAACAGGTAAAGTATGATTTTCATTTGAGACTGAAGGCTCATACTGCCTTTGTACACCTTGGTTACCAACAGGTAAAGTATGATTTTCATTTGAGACTGAAGGCTCATACTGCCTTTGTACCCCTTGGTTACCAACAGGTAAAGTATGATTTTCATTTGAGACTGAAGGCTCATACTGCCTTTGTACACCTTGGTTACCAACAGGTAAAGTATGATTTTCATTTGAGACTGAAGGCTCATACTGCCTTTGTACACCTTGGTTACCAACAGGTAAAGTATGATTTTCATTTGAGACTGAAGGCTCATACCGCCTTTGTACACCTTGGTTACCAACAGGTAAAGTATGATTTTCATTTGAGACTGAAGGCTCATACTGCCTTTGTACACCTTGGTTACCAACAGGTAAAGTATGATTTTCATTTGAGACTGAAGGCACATACTGCTTTTGATCATCCGTGCTCCTATTCAATGCACGGTTCGCAGTTTAATCCGGGTTCGTACTGCCAGTATTTTATAGTAGAAGGGATGAGACGGTGAGAGATTCTAGAAGATATGAATGAAGCTCGAGGTCCTTGGTAGATGTTAGCCATTAAGGCTTGCTTAGCTCGCAGGTCGTAATCATTATCTGTACTCAAAAGTTGTGATTAGATTTGTACCTACCTACGTTATTCATGTTCTTCACAGAACAACATTTTATTACTTTATTATTTCTAATAAATAATAAAGTAATAAAATGTAATAAAATATGACACGTCATTTCAATTACCATAGCGTAAAATATAAAGTTCTTATCAGTGCTACTGAGTATTTTTAACAATAATTATCAATTTTAAGAACTATGATGGCAAATTTCCCTCTCCCAGGTTGTAGCCATACCAATGAGATACTTCCAGATTCTAACGTATATTACGGACGCCTTGTTTTGCTTTCCACCCGATTCCGGTAACAGTCATTCAAACCAGTGGCCAGCTATGCCGGAGCCATCTTTAAAAAGGTCAAGTACAATACACAATAGTAATCCATCATCCCTCAACATCGCATCCAGTGGAACGGACACCTGACACGGCTGGAGGGAGATAAGGCGCTGAACCAACCTGAACCAACCCTCCTCACACCTGTCAGATGCATGGATCATCTTCTTTTTCAGACTGTCAGGTTATCAGCCCGTATTGCTCTAAACAATTTAAAACAACTTTTTTTTTCTTTTTTACGCGGAAGTCCATTGTTCTCACCCACCACCTCTAAGTTCCAGACGAATTGGCCGACCATTTTATGAGAATTCAAAAAAAATATTTAAAACCATCATTGGTCACCGCTTTCCAAGCACTACATTATAAAATATTTCTAAAGTAGTTCTCACTCGTAGAATACTATATAGATTGTACATAGCACGAGGAAAGGCCTAAACTTTTAATCCTAATAAAAGCTTAATTTTCAAACTCATTCAACCACATCAATATATAATATTCGAGTAGAATTGAATATAATATGTATGCAATACACAAGCAATAGGCAGTTTAAAAAACCCACTTACCATAATTCCACTGTCTTATAATATGTTCAATGTACATACCTACATTCTATAGCTATATCCTTTTGTCAAGTAATTATTGTTTAATTAGGTTTTTTCATACTCGGTAATTTGTAGATACTGACTTATTTGACATAGTATTTCAACACCATATTATAATGTTAATATTATGTCTTTAGAGCATAACATTATTATAGATAGAAGGTTAATTAGAATATAGCTAATATATTGAAATATGTGTAATAATGAGTATCTGGTGGTATTTAATAGCACACAACAAAGTTTATTTTTAGACTCTTGTTTGTTTCGACTTTTGAAGATACAACCCAGTACTGAGATATATAAAACAGTACTCTCACAGACGCCAAATAAGTCTTGTAAGTCCTCAAAACCCAGTTAAAAATGCACAAGAGACTTTAGTTATGATTCAATCAAAGTAACAGAAAAGTCTTAGTTAAATAGAATAGTTCATTTACATCTTAACTTGTGCATTTACCATGTTTTTTGTTAATTATACACCGGTAGCAATGACTCTGATATCAATGTAAACCTTATCCTTCATTAATATTATTTAATAATAAAATATATGAAAATTAAGATTGTACCTACATCTTGGCTTAGCTTTGCATTGCTGTAATTGTCAAACATTTAATTCCTGCATTGTATGTAACAACTTCATATTCATATTATAATTAAATAATTCATTCTGAAGCAGACGCTTTTTAGAATACTGCGTAGCATTGCAATATTGGAGCTAGATAAATTTTCCTTGCATTGTTCTATAATAATATCCAATATACTAACTCGCTTTAGACAGTTTGTACCACCCAAAGCTACATAGTATTTGAAACTTCTTTTTTTTTCTAAATTTGAATATGGGTTGTACTTATTCGCAGAAATGAATAACACATTTTTATAGTTTTCGGTCACGGTTAATTACTGATTTAGAACCCATATCTAATGCGATTAAACTAACATAATATACATCTATTTCATCTTGCAGTCACTTGTAAGATACAAAGACAGTATTTATGAGAAGGGTTTTTAAAGGTTTCTGTTTATTCACTACAACCTGCTATATACCTATGTATTAACAAATTCAATAAACCAAGTAAGCCAGCCAGCCAGTCTTGTAAGGGGCTTACAATATCCTTGAGTTATTCATATATTACTTGAAATTTCAAGTGACTTCATATAATGAAACCTTAATTATTTTTTTAAATTAAAGGAATCCCAATTATGCATGGTGTATAATAATAATTAACATGTTGGTGTTAGATTATGTTTTGTATTAAGAGATATAATATAAACAACAAAACCAAGGACAGACTACATGTTTTTGCTTAAAAAGTAATAGCTGTTGCGCCTTTTACAGTATAACTATTACAGTTGCAGGTGCACCGCACAATACAAAAATTGATGTGGACTTTATAGACACTGCCTATCTACGCTGTATTAATTTAAGTTTAAATTATTAATTTAAGTTTATATTTCCATTTTACGTATACTATAACTAACTGTCGGTTCTCTAATCTGGATGCCTTATCGACCCGATATTACCATATAATAAATATTTAAAGATCAAGTTTAAATTTTCCATATAATAATATGAACTGAGCTAGTATTAGAGTATTGTCAAGATCCACTATACGCACATATTTTAGTGCAATGTAATTACACTTTTTGTAAACACCCTTTTATTTGTTGGTCTGTTTATAACTAATATTGTAATGGAAAGTAACTAATTTATCCATCTTCCAACTATCGTTGCGTTATAGAAACGGCAACTTTATGTAGTTCTGAACAATATGATACTGTCGAACTGATGTGATGATGGAGTCGAGAGATAGGCTCTTGCCTATCATTGCCTTTCATGAGGAATATCGTATCAAAATCGTGCTTGCACTTGTGAGAACAGTGTAATATTGAAAATCCCGATGAACCCTTAGACGGGCATTATGCAGCTTCCGCCATCTTCATCTTTTTTTATACAAACGTGTTTTAACTATTAATTTTTCGACATTTAGAGGAGCTAGAACTTTAGATGTCATTTATTTTACACGTCAACCTTTAATTTCAATAACGAATTCGCCATCTTAGACAACCATATAACTTTGTTATTTTATTACTCACTGTTGAATTCATCATATTCGTAGAATATTACTTATTTGAACGGATGATTTTAACCCCTTATCCTGATACACTTTTTGTGCCCAGTTTAATAGACTCGTATTAGGGTGTAATGAACATTCTTACTAAACAATTAAGCATTTTCTTATCTTTTAAACTCCTATGAAATGCAATACAATTACGCCAGTTAAACTAGTTTATAATCATGATACTTTAGTGTACTTTAGGTGTCAATGAGCTCATCCTTCCTTTTCAATTTAGTTTTCCAATACGCACGTGATTTACAAAATTAATTATTTTTTTCACTGACCTTATTACTGACTTACTAGTATTATAGGTTTATCCTCGTCGCCATTTGTAGTGTGCACTAAATTATACGAAAGGCGGGCTCCTTGTACCGTCAACAATTCTAGTACGTCTTACTCTTAGTACGTCTGTCTTAATACTGATTGAGTGGGGCAGCCCCCCACCAATTATAGTACTTATATTGTCCACGATATAGAGATCACCATTTAGCCAAACACTACAAGTAGTTTATTATTAAACTACTTACTCAGTGAAGGCCCTGGATCCTAAAGAGCAATAGACTATGTGTAAGTCGAAACATAACATAAATAATTAAACAATACATTGTGTAGATTGCAGATCTCGAAAAGCTTACTTATTTATTGTACTTATTTTGAAATAAAATTATTGACAAATATTTTTCAAATATTTCAACTAATATTCGAATATGAAATGTGATACCGTTGAAAATGTTTTTAGTTCCTGTTGTCACCGCGTCACACTCTTGGCAAGCTGTACGATGCATCTACAATAATTTAATTTGTGACAATACTTACTTTTAAAAATTAAAGAAGTTTTTTCAAATCGGTTTAAATGAATAATAGCTTACGCGATATTGCCGCCATTAAAAGCAACATAAATAAATGTAAATGCAATAGTTATTCCGGTTTTGAAGTCTGTTCGGAACGCTATCTTCTTGTCCGACTGTACTTGTGTAGTAAAACCATACATTTGCGCGACATTGTTTCAAACAACTTTTGTCATGCGGGGATACTGTCCATGCTTTATCGCATTTGAGATTATACAAAGACATCTAGAGTATTTCGATTAAATTTTACACAGCGACTATGCAATCGGTGGATTTGGCTAAGTTCGGGCGGTATCAGATATACCAGTACTTTATAATATGTGTGCCCATTATGATAGTGTCCATGATGAATGTCAACTTTATTTTCGTCGCCGAAGATGTTGATCACCGGTAAGTTTTTTTATTTAAATCTTAAGGGCTATTCTATCCAGCCTACAAATCCAGTATCATGTTAATAGAGTCAAATTAAAACCTACTAGTAAATAAATAAAAACATAATTAGTGGGCAATAATTTAAATTTATTGACACGATTTATTTATACCAGGCTAGTTGTAAAAAGTAGGTCGATTTTACAAAATATATTAGCGGTATCTATAATAATTAAACATTAGCAATAATTTGAACCAACCAGTCTTTTGAAAATTACAATAAACTAAATTAAAAATTAAAAAAAAAACCCAACTTAGCGTGTAACATTGCTATCACACCTAACAAACGACCTGATGACCTTGAAGACCTGAGATTTCCACCAAAACATAGCTAAGAACGCTCTCGACTGATATACCTTTCAAACCAAAAAAACCGCATTAAAATCGGATCATCCATTTGGGAGCTACGATGCCACAGACAGACATATACACATTTACACAGACATGTCAAAATTATAGCACCCCGTCGTTTTTGCGTCGGGGGTTAAAAAGACTTCCACCCTTATGAGTTTTGGGTTGACCTTTAATGTTTTTCGAAAGCAGTCATATTGTGTACCACTTTGAACTTTTATGACAATAAATGACGCTGGATCAGGCTAGATGGATCAATTAAGGATACAACTTAAGATGTATTTTCAGATGGGGCAAGATAATAATAATAAAAATGGCTATCCTCAACGATTTCGGTGTCGGTAGCCAATTTTATTGAAACCAGGCAAGCTACGCAGGAGTTATTTTATAGTGCCAAGTGTGTGCACAATACACAAAGACACTCTCTCTTCCTTTTACTCTCATAACCCAGTGGGACGGTTAACCGACACGACTGGCGAGAGATCAGGCGCAGGACCGACTTTTTACATGCCCATCCGACGCATGGATCATCTTTCTTGTTGGACAATCAGGTGATCAGCCTTTGTCCTAACTAAACTTGAAAACAATATCTAGGGGCAAGATAGTATATGCGTTAAGATGAACAGTGCCATACAAATTTACGTTCCACTTTCCCAAAACTTATGTCCATTGCACTACTGAAATATTTAAAAATCGAACTCGCGTCATCGGTTTTTTTTCACTCAAATAAAATCTCGTAACAAGCTACAAATGGAGTGAAGGAACTGTACATTTTCACGCGATAAAAATAATATCTATAGACGCTTTACACCACGTTAATTTGGCCCCGGCAAGTAGTACAGTACTATACAGCTTAAATATCTTGCGTTGAACGCAAAATTCGTAAAAATATCAAGACTTTTTCGATAAAAATAATATAACATTTCCTTAAAAGTTGCTTCCAAAAAAACTAGAAAGTCCTTGAATTTATAAAAATCAACTGCGAATATAACAAGTTTAATAAAATAATGATATTTTTTTTTTGATACCTAACAATTTAAATAACCAAAGCCTGGACTTGGGCCTAAAGTTGGTTCCGTACAAGTCAACGATCAATAGTTTTTTTAACTACACACACAACTATATATCCAGCAGTAATAAACATTTTTAATTAGTTTAAAAATACCAGAAAATATATCTTGTAAACTATTTGGCAACTTTGCAAAACAATTGCGCGAAAACGCTTTACTATATAAGAAAGTCGTGTATATGTCGCAGTCATCTAATTAAATCAGCTATTTCATTGAGTGACTAGCGTTTTTATCGAATGACGACATTTAATTGAAAGACTAAAGGACAACTCGTCAAGTTGTTTATTGTAACGTCCAATGTCTTGACTGAACATTGATTGAACGTCATTTAGTCATGTAGTCATTGACTGAACGTCATTTAGTCCGATTTTTTAACCGACTTCCAAAAAACCTCCTTTTTCTATTCAAGCTTTCTCAATTCAATGAATAAGTAGGTTTTTTTTGTTTGTTAGCGAATAGTTTTCCGATTTTTTAACCGACTTCCAAAAAAGGAGGAGCTGGAAAAAATTTTGTATAAATGCCTCTTAATTGGGGGGTGGAGGGAGGGGGAGGGGGAGGAGGGGAGGGGGAGGAAACCCCCCCCCTACCACTCCCACCTTTAGGAGACTACTAGTTTGGAAGATATTTATGGTTGAAGTTTTGAGGTTATGTCTGTGTTTCCGGGATATTTCCAGGAGTAAAACAGGGGAGAAAGGTGGAGACGGCGGTAAGGGGACAAAGGAAATCCCCCCTACCCTCCCCTCTACTCAGCAACCACTAGTTAAGAAGGACGTGGAGTCGATAGATTTATTTTTGGGACAATGTCGGTCTGTCACGTCTCCGGCGCTGCGGGAAATGCAGCCCCTTCGCCCATGCGTAACGAATGACATCAACCAACACTCGCCTTAGGCAGCTCCGGCTTTCTGGTCGCCTTCGGCGACCAGCCTCCACCGCCACGGCAAGTCCTTCGTTACGGCGGGCGGGGGCTGCTCTCCCTCCGCGCCTCCGCGCTTAAATATACACTCTAGGGGTTGACAGACAAGTACTACGTGGAGTCGGGGTTGATAGATTCGCTTTTGGGAAAATTCAGTCACCTGACTGATTTTATGTCCGCTCTCATATAAGGGCTATGTTACAATCCGCTAACTAATTGGACGTTGAGTGACGATTGTACAATCAATGTTCGGCCTAGTCTTTCAATTAAATGTCGTCATTCGATAAAAACGCTAGTCACTCAATGAAATAGCTGATTTAATTAGATGACTGCGACATATATAAACTCACCTTTACATTTTAAAATGAACTATCCGTAGATAAAACATGTAATGGGGAGCCACCCCTTAGATACAGATATATTTTTTATCATTGTATACTGCCGAAAGAGACGTCGACACTCTATTCTTCTTATATTAATCGCTGTGCGTTAGTCTCGCTAAAACTCGAGAACGACTGAACCGATTCAGCTATTTTTAGTCTTGAAATATTCGTGGAAGTCCAGGGAAGGTTTAAACGGTTTGTATTCTCGACGAAGTGGGCACGGGTCAGCTAGTATTATATAAATAGACGACGACGACGCAATCCGTAAGTGTACCTACAATGAATCAATACATAACCAAAATAACAAAAGTTAGTAGGATCTGACAAATGAAATCTATAAGGGTCCCTTTTAACCGACCTTCAAAACAGACGGAGCTTATAAATGTTAGGCTTTGGATATATGTATTATTATTTGTTATCACTAAGGAACCCTACAAACCAGCTTTCAATGTTAATACTAAAATCTTGTCAGACAATCTTGTACCTAACTCATAACTGTGGTTTTTACCTGTGTTCTTTAATCGATTTTAAATTGTCGACCGTTATCATAAAATTAATCATTATCTTGTTTAATGAGGTGCGTTCCAGATGCAAGGAAATAACTTTATTAATGAAATTTTCAATCACATTCTATTTTTTTTTTGTATGAACTTAGGGCGAAGAAATGTAATTGAAAATTTCGTTAATAACGCTATAGCCTTGCAACCTACAGTAGGTTACTGAAACGAATCATTTAACTATCGTTGGTAATGGAAAAATATACGTTAACTTCTCAAGCAATTCAACCTTACGCCTCTTCAAAATTTGTTTGATTGATGTATCAAATATCAATTGGTTCGCCATTTCGTTCATTACGGTTCAATAAGAATGACTCGGATCGTTGTCTCCAGACGCAAATGAATTGATGTTCCAAATCTTTCCATCCTTTCATTCAAATCGAGCTTCACATACCGATTTCTAAAACGGTGGCCGGTTCCAAAACCAGTCCAGCTACGAATGGACTGTCTCTCATTCTCTCTCTTCGTTTTTCTCTCTTATCGTGGTACCTACAGAGTTTCTCTGATAACTGGCTATTGACTGGCGAGAGAACTGGAATGGATCGTTTTGGACAGTCAGTTGCATTATCCTAACCGGTTGCCAGACCATCAGTTGAAATAATTTTTTTTACAACGTGGGAATAGAATCCATAATCAACCTCCGGTCAAAGCTCTACAACTAGATAACGGAGAAGTTAGATAATTGCTGTTATTGATGAGATACACCGGAGATATTTTATTATTAAAGGCATGAACCAAGTCAGCGAGATTCATATTTTGTTGAATGTTTTATATTTCACAACATTACCCAGATTGTCTTCATTTTGTCTCTCTTACTTAGTTGGTTGAGAGTTATTGAATTAAGGAAAATTCAACGTTCACAAAATGTGAACGTTGAATTTTCCTTAATTCCTTAAAAATAATAATAATATGATAATATCTAAATCACTTGTTGCGTTGCTAATCTTGCATAACATATTATATTTCCTTAAAACATCATATTTTAATATTATATTATTGCCTAACTTCCATCATTTGTAAATTAGATAATCACTCAGAATACTAACAAAATACTATAATATTAATTAATCAGTCTAGACCTCCTTTGGCTTTAAGCGTGTTTTTTTTTTTGCAGATGTCGAGTCCCAGAATGCGACAAAACCGTATCCGTAGAAGTTCCAGAATACTGGCCAAAAGATATCAACGCGAGATGCTACCGGCCAGTTATAAATAAGGAAAAATATTTCGAAAATGGAACATGCTCTAACGAGACTTTCACTGCTAAATTGGAAGAATGCGATGATTGGATTTACGAACACAACAATTCGATTGTGTCTGAGGTGAGATAAAAATAGGGCTACAATAATTTTCTACCGGTAAGGCCCTCCGGTATAATGACACTGACAAGAAAATTGAGTGTCGAATCGTCAAAAGTTGTCAAATTTGACAACAAGATATCGCGTACGTTCGATTCTTAGCTCTATTTTATTGACCCTGAGTTCTATTTTCAGTGCTCTGAATTTTAAACCAGCCTTCCTGCTAATAATTATAGTAATAATAATTAAGTTCACAAACATGATGAATTGATAAATATCATACGTAAGCATAAATTGCAATACACAGTACATTACACAGAAGTGGCGAAGGTTGGTTCTCTTTCAGTCATAAGCCTGTAATCGGCTCGGCTATTTTTAATCTTGAAATATTCGTGGAAGTTCAGGGAAGGTTTAAACGGTAAGAAAGTACTGGTTGCGCGTTGCAGGTTTCCGCGATGTAGTTGAATTTCATCACAAACTGTTTGTATGCTCAACGAAGTGGGCACGGCTCGGCTAGTACTCGTACTTTATACATTTCACACATTCTTTTATTACATAGCATAGATGAATTATTTATAATTGGTCTCCTTGGACCGAGTCCTATAATTCCTTTATAATCTACCTATGATATACCTACACATATTATTTCCGGAAGCTATAATTAAAATCAATTAAACGACATAGTTAGTTAATTGTTGTTTTGGCGTTCTCATGGCAGATAATAGACTGAACGCGATTAATAATTACGACCAGTTAACACTAAGAAACCGAGCGGCAAACTATTTTTATACGAGTTATTTAGTACCTACCAATAATTTAGTTGTCCTTGAAAAATAATTAAGTTAGTTTATATTATTTTTTAACCATTAATTAATCTGTAAAGTGATTCTTAAACATATTTTTGTAGATACTTTTAGTATCTACAAAAATATCCTTAATTCAGTAATTAAGAATTTATTTTTTATGTAATTTATTGGAAATTTAGGTTAATAACAATCATTATAGTAATGTGATTATTAAACACTTCGCGCTAAAAATATTCATAATTCAAGAACAAATCAAATAATTTAATAAAAATAAGATATTCTAATCATTTAGAAGACGACGTTGCGTCTAACACAGATAACAGATCTAATAAGCTTCTAATGAGATAACAGAAGAATATTTGATCACATAAAATATTTTTTATCACAAAGATTAGGTACAGTTTAATTTTCACCTTTCTTTTGCATAGATTTTTCTGTAACAATTCGTAATTACTTGGTAGAAACTATTTTGCCCACTATAGTTCGTCCCTGATAAATTTATAATTAAAAAATATAATTTATATCCAATACATTTTATAACAATTGAACAATATTTAACATAATATTTTAACATCAAATGAAAAACCTTCACAGTAAAAACACGCTATTTTGACACTGCCGACTGTAAAATATAGTCTATAGTCTATGGATTAATGTAGCCAACAATAATCATTGCGTAATAATAGCAGCGTTTTACCTTACAATAAAACGCTTATTAAACTACTTACCTTATTCGAAGCTTAATATTGAGATAGGCACATCCGTTTCCCGTCTACTTTTAATGTTTTTACCTCCCTGTGACGACACTTCCGGGTTTAAACATGTCCTCCCGCCATTACCAGGTGTTTTTGGAGCGAAGAATTTTCGCCATCTTTAATCATTGCGTCGAAAATCACCAGCAGGAATAAAAAGTTAAGCTTCGAATAAGGTAAGTAGTTTAATAAGCGTTTTATTGTAAGGTAAAACGCTGCTATTAAGCCACGTGACCGTTATTCGAAGCTTAATATTGAGACGTGTTTGTTATCGCCTGGTGATGGTGGTGGGTTCCCGGAACGCCAATGTGATATTATAATGCCTCTACAATTGGGTATAAAAGAGAATGTTTCAAAATAGTATCAAAATCATTTATTCTAATTCCTCAAGTCATCAAATACACAATTTATATTAATATTAATTAACAGCTTGAAATAAATTCGTAATGCTAGACCTAGAATCAGTACTCTTTTTGTAAATTTCACGACGATAATATTTTTTAAAAGTATTAGCAGATTTCCAATTTCCCCGTGCTAACAATTCATCAAAATCAACGTTGTCGACCCAATTTCTGGACGCCACAGCTGATCTTATACTACCCGGAGATGCTGATATGCCAGCCTGGCGAAAAATTGATTTTATCCAACCGGCTATTACTGTACGAGAGGCTGGTTTTGGTTGGCCTCGAAGCGTTATAAATAAGTTTGACGAATCGGATTCATTTCTTCGACTTTCAAATAAAGATATGGTTCTTTTAATACAGAATACAGGATCTAACTTTTGACAATCAGGGTTCGGTAACAACCTCCAGCCTGACTGTCTATAAGAACTGCAATCTGTTTTTGACCCGAACTTAGGCCATAAAACTATATTACTATTAACTGAAAGACAATGATTAAGATCTACACATAGCAATGTGAGGTCGTGTATGCGTCTACCCGAGCACAATAATAGTAACAATGCAGTGTGTCTTGCTGTTTGAAATAAATTATCGAAATTTACGGACATTCTTTAAAAATACTAATAATTCATTAACATCCCATACAGGGGATTTACACATTTTAGGCTTTTTAAGTGAAATCGCTTTTAATATGTGTTTGATTAGAACATGTGAACTTAATTGACCTGATAAACTGGGACTACTTAATGTCGCAACCACAGATTTATGTAGAAGTATAGTGTTGTAAGAAAAATTGTGCTTCAGGTAAAGGTCAGCCAAGAATTTTGCCAAAGTGGATGCACTACACCCAATTTCGCTAGTATTTTGATCTCTACACCATTCTTTCCAACGATTCCATGCCACCTCATACGTTTTAATAGTAGATGGTCGCCAGGATGATTTTAATAAATTAAGCTGTTCTGCATTCCATAATCTTACATCCTCAGACCACCCCCACATTTCCAAACCTCCAGACAAATCTGGTCTATTTTCGGAGGTGGTTCTCCTGTGGAGATGTCTACCAGGTAGCGACGGAGATTCCACAACTCGAACGGTGGAGCCAGCGCCCGAGATTTCACGTCGGCTCGCCAATAAACCTTCTCCCACTTCGGAACTACCAAGAGGTAGATCCCGGATGACCGATTCAGGTGAGCAAGAACCTTGGGAATGAGAAAGGGTGGCGGAAAGACCCACGCCAGGGTGAAGTGCCATGGAATGCTGAAGGAATCGTGGATAATCGCCCGGTTGTCGGCTAGATCCAATGTTGCATAATTCGACACTACGTGAGCTCGGGCTGATGCAAAGAGGTCCACTACTGGTGTCCCCCATTTCCGAAATACTTTCTCTACGCAACTGGGTATTAGGTGCCACTCGGGTGGTTGCCGATGTCGCGAAAGATGATCGGCATGATTGTTCAGCCGGCCAGGGATGTAATGGATTCGAAAATGAATGCTGTATTTGTCCAGTAACTGTAACACCTGAAAAGTCAATTGGTTCAGTGGGGATGACCGAGTGCCTCCTTCGTTCCGTAAATACGCTACGACAGTTTTGTTGTCGCACTGTATCAGTATGGAGCTGTTGCGTAGTTCCACTGATTTGGCTTGGAACACTTTTAGAATAGCCAACATTTCCTTCTGATTGCAATGAAGGTTCTGTTCGGACACTAGCCATGACCCCGTTAATGACTGGTTGTCGAGTTGGGCGCCCCAAGCTATGTCGGAAGCATCCGTAGTCAGGAAGTGCTTTGCTGGCGGAGGATGTAAAATTGTACTGGTGTGACAATTCTCGATCCACCA
Source organism: Celastrina argiolus (assembly GCA_905187575.2). NCBI lineage: Eukaryota > Metazoa > Arthropoda > Insecta > Lepidoptera > Lycaenidae > Celastrina > Celastrina argiolus. Next base: position 14,555,007 of record LR994589.1, read on the forward strand.
AAGGATTTCGTTCAGGACATTTACAGGTAACCGATGCCGCATCTTTGCATCCTCTGGTAGGGAGTTTAGAAAAATCAAAAGAAAACGGTGGTTCAACCTGCCCCGTGGTACTGCAAAGCTGGCAAAATTTAGGAGGCCCACCATGCTTTGCACTTGTTTGAAGGTAGCATACTTTTTCCCCAAGATCATTGTTAGGTTCTGAATGATCTTGGTGCACTTGTCCTTTGGTAGTGCTATCCTGTTTTCCCAAGGAAACCACTGAATTCCCAAGAACACCAAGCTCTTTTGAGGGATTAGTGTGGATTTGTCGAAATTGACATGCCACCCTAGATGTGTTAAGAGAGCTATCAACATATGCACGTGATTTTGCAGGGTGGACCGGTTTTGATGCGCCAAGAAATAGTCGTCCAAGTAAACGACAACCCTTACACCTTGATTGCGGAGTACTTGTGCTATCCAATTGGATATTGTAGCAAACGCTTTTGGTGCAGTGCTCAGTCCAAAAGGAAGACATGTCATTTGCAACAATTCGCTCTTGTAAATGACCCTTAGAAAGCGTCTGTGGCATTTCGCCACCGGGAGATGGAAATATGCCTGTGAGATGTCTATTTTGCAAAGCCAGTCGTGCTTCTGTAAAAAGTCCGGTATGCGGTGCATGTTTATTAACCGAAACTTGTCTGGCTGAATGTACCGATTGAGGTTTTTCAGATTGAAAATGGGCCTCATCGATCCATCGCTTTTCGGTACCAAAAACATCGAGGAGACGAAGCTTGGAGAAATATTTGCTAGTTCTAGAATGCCTTGAGATTTCATTTTCTGAATCACACAAGTCATCTCCTTCGATTCGCTTGTATTGGCAAATCGGTTTGGCACTGTTGGTAAGACAAGGGGAGGCTTTTTTACAAAGGGTATCCGATACCCCTGAATCATCTCTAAAATTATATTTGGCGCGCCGATCGCTTGCCACCTTCCTAGAAATGTTTGGAGCTGACCGGCCCGAAAATGTCTCGAGTCATTGTCTCGATCTTTTAGAATTACCTCTATTGGTAGAGGGAGAATGATGCCGCTTACGACCACCTCGTTGAGCACCATAGGTTCTTGGACCAGGTCTCGAACCTCTGCCACGAAAGGAATCGTAATGTCCTTTTGTATTCTTAGGACCATTATAGTAATGTGACTCCTGTTGATTGGGCTCTCCCGAAGAGCCATGATTATGTGAACCACTCCCCGAGAGTGGACAATAATGATGCCAACGATCTGCAGGCAAATCATATGCTCTATGGTTACCACGAGATGAAACCTTATAAGAACCTGGTCCCCCCGAGGGACGGTTCGAGCGCTTACTAGTCCCAGGTTGCGAAGTGCGAGCAAAAACTGTATTATTATGAGGCCAAAATGTTTTACGGACACCGCCCGCTTTTTCTAAAGCACTAGTAAAAGCGTCAGCATTAAATAAATGACTACAAGAAGGTGGAATCTTGTTCAAAGAAGATTTCATTAAAGGATCGCGAACGTGAGTAAGAATAGCATCACGACGCATTTCAATACTTTCCGATCTATGGCCACATGCTAATTGTAAAAGATCACTAGAAACTTTATGGAATTCACCTTTGACAAACAACTCTTCAAGCTTAGTACTCAACAGTTCCGAATTAAAACCATTAGAATCAGCCCAAGTAATCAGAGAACGCAAATTATCTTGGATAATCTCGCGTTGTTTTAATACACAGAAGGTTATTGCTGCGTATGACTTATCGGAATGAGACATATGACGATTAGAATCATATGCCTTTACCTCATCGTTTATTTCCAGTTCGCAGTAACCTGGCGTGTGGTTGTATAATTTCTGCGTGTCCGCATAGCGAACTTCGTTCCAATTAGTACTATCGAATCTTTGAATATCAAGTAAGTATTTTAAGTAAATATCTGAGGTTTTTGGAATAGTGGGTTCCTTTAATTTAGTTTCAATGTTAAAAGTGAATTCCGTAAAAGCACGCTCATCTATATTATTGTCATTATAGAGATCACGGCTCACTTCCGAAGTCAGTGAAATATTATCATAGCTATTATTATCATTGTCACTGCACTTGTTATTATAAGACACATATTTTCGTAACTCACCAATTTCTTTTGTTAATTTTTCGAGCTTCCGATCGGTATTTCGACTGTGCTTACGTTTATTGCGACGCCCGCGACGGCGTGAACGCTTACGCTTTTCTACCGATGAACTCGATGAGGAACTGGACGAATTATCATCACTAGAGCTACTTGTTTGCCTTCGTGTCACAGTTTGCTTAGCGTTATGGTTCAAATCGTCACTAGGGCCACTGAAATTCATAAAAACTTATCACTACATTGAATAAATAAAATATTTATGTAGGTAGATTTAAAAATTATTACAAAGTAATTAAAAATTATTTCGAACGGAAACTCCGTTAAAAGAACATTATAAATGGAAAAACTTACGCATCCATGATGAAATACTTAATATATTGATTAAATACTTAATTATCCAACTCCAAAACTTCTATAACACTGTAATTTCCGACCATGAACTACGTTGCGAATGTTCACAAAATGGCGGATTCGTGAAATTATAAAAAGCACTTAGAACAGAATATGAAATAATTATGGACGCGTGTTCACTCGACGGGAATTGAAACGCCAATGATTAAAGATGGCGAAAATTCTTCGCTCCAAAAACACCTGGTAATGGCGGGAGGACATGTTTAAACCCGGAAGTGTCGTCACAGGGAGGTAAAAACATTAAAAGTAGACGGGAAACGGATGTGCCTATCTCAATATTAAGCTTCGAATAACGGTCACGTGGTTTAATGGCTAATTATCATCACTGACTAGGTAATCTATGGTTGTGTCATAGACAGATTTTATTACGTTTACGTTAAATATTAATTATGTATTATGTTTTTCCTTAGTTTTTGCTTATTTTTAAATAGTTATCACCTTATGGATTCTACTTATAATACGTAATATGTAATATAATATATATTTCCTAGTAATTATAAATCCATAGTGACGCAATCGACATTTTTGGCGAAAATGAGTTAATAGTATATTCGGAATCACCGCAACGAGATCTACAAGGATCAATCATTCAATTTTTAATAGCCGTTAAACTTTTAGTTATTTTGTAAAAAAAAAACCATTCTAAACTTATAACTAGCCATAACCATCGTAAATTAACTAAATATGTAAATATAATATCGCACATACAAAGTCCACCTTAAAAAGCACTAAACAAAATAAAAATATTCCTATTAGTTAGTTTCATAGATACAACAAAATATAGAAAAAAAATTCGATCGCGATTTACTCGAAAGTAACCTTCAAGCGCGTTGTATATAGGGTTTTAAGGTTACGGGCGTGTTTCACCAAGACATGTTAAAGTTAATCCTTTGTCAAATAAATATTATGTTATCCCTCTCGTATTCACTGTCAATGAATGAGAAGGCATGGTATTTTAACATGGCGTTAACTTTAACATCGATTGGTGAAACACGCCCAGACAGGCGTGCGGCCGGCATTGGTCTGAGACAGGCATATAAGTTTTCAGGCAAGTTTTCGGGAAGTTCAGTTATCATATTTTTTTTTTTATCAGTTGTAAAGGACGTACATAAAATCACTAACTCCAGGTTTATACTTCTATTTCATCGGGCAGAATCTCTGCTTTACAACGGTATCAATCTATTATTAAGTCTGAAGACAACCGAAAATTACGCCCTTATATATTATTGACAATCGTTAGGGCAAAGTCAGTATGACTATTATATTATATCCGGTATGTATAAGTGGCGCTAGATGATTCCGGTTTTCCGGATTTCCGGTGCCTGGAAATGGAAGAAAACAAAATATAAGAGCCAGTCGAATTGCCAGTATTCCAGTATTACGGTGATACCATTATCTAGTACTAGGTCGTGTCACTGTTATATATCTACTTTGTGGCTGTATGTAGTTCTTATGACAATGAAAAAATATAGTAATGTCGAACTGATCTGATGATGGAGCCGGAAGATATGATCTCGAACTGATTGATTTAACATCATATCATAGCTGTTTTTGGATTTCTTACAATACGTGCTTTGACCACGATTAGGTTTCAAGGTCGGATGTTGAAGATAGAAGATACTGGCATTCCATGATATCGTATCATAGTCGTGTTTGCACTTTTGAGAAAGGCCACGTAATGTACTTTGAAGCGTGTGTTTCTAGTGTATTTTAAACTATCAATTTTTAATTTATTAGATTTCCCGATGAACTCTGTACTAAAATCTTTCTCGTAAAACACATTTGCCCTCCATTTTTATAGGGCACTTCGTCGATTTCATGGGGTCGGCCATTAGCGGTAGAATTTGTAAAAACATTTCCAATGAGGGCTTTTTATTTTGACAGTTCTACTAGTTTAAGAAAAATGCTGATAGATGGCATTAAACCTAAGTAATATGTCAAATCCTGTGTTAAATGTCAATTTCCACTTTGTTTTTTGTTTGTAATTTGTTTACCTTTCAACTTTCTGTAATTCATTTTGAAATAGTTTATTATTTATTAATTGTGCCCTGAGAACTAATCTAAACATGGCTAGTCCATGCGTAGTACAATTTTGTCAAAATATTGGTAACCACCGCTTTCCCCAAGATGAAACTCGGAGATCAAGATGGATAGAGACTATCAAATATAAAAAAACAGGATTAACCATAAGAAAAAATTCCTTCATATGTTCAGCTCACTTTACGCCAGCAGATTTCATCTCTCCGTCATCACATTTGGCAAGAGCCCCAAGAGGTAAAATATTTATCTTAGCGTGCAATAAGAAATAATAATAAAGTTTATTGACATTAGACTTAAATCAGTTACATTTTTTTAATTTCTTAACCTAAATATAAGTATATCTTTATGTTTGTTACCTATGTTAGGTATCATAACTTAATGAAAACATACTACAGTAGGTACCTTAGGAGTTCATACCTAAAAAACCAAACTTTTGTTTGCAGCTCATCGCCTAAAAATACTGAAAAGAAAAGCTGTTCCTTCTATTTTCCCATGGAATGAAGCTTGTCAGCAAGCTAACCAGCTCCAGCAGCAGTCAGAGCCAATGTTCAATCCAACTGCAGTTCAGGCTACATATTCTCGCAGTATGTAACGAATTAATATAATACTATAAGTATAATTCTGTAGAAGCTCTATGGATACATATATTTTTTTTATAATAATTTACATACCTACTGTTTGTTCTGATTTACTTACAAAATATTTTGTTACAGCTCCTCCTGTTGCATTCGTTGAGATGCCACCTATGTTGGAAAGTGATGTTAGAGAGGACAAAATCATAGACCCTTTGGATATAACAATAAACAGTGATACAGAAATTATAGTGCCAATAACCACAGACAGCCAAGAAATAGAGATAAACAATCTTGAAAATTCACCGCCACCATTCCTCCAAGAGATAGAACTTATTGAAATAGGAACATCATCAGTACAAACTCAAACACAAGAAGACAGTGTTCAATCACAACCTAGGACAATGTCAGTTCACACCCAAACACATGGACATATTGTGACAAGAGGTTTTACAATATATGATTATAAAAATGATGATAAATGCCTTCATTTTTACACAGGACTAGAAAATTTTGACAAGATTATGCTAGTGTTCCACTCCTTGGGTGATCATATTAATCATTTAAAATATTTTTATGATCCTCCCCCTGCAAGAATTGATGCCTTAGATCAGTTATTTATCACATTGATTATTCTACGTAGGCATTCAACATATGAAGAAATTTCAATGTTATTTAAAATAACACTTAAAAATGTCTACAGTGTATTTATTACATGGATTCGTCTCATGGCCCTCACGTGGAGAAACCTTGATTTATGGGTTGACAGAGATCACATTACAGCAAACACACCATTTGATTTCTTTGATAAATACCCTTCAACGAGAGTCATCCTTGATGCTACTGAGTGTCCCATTAAGAAGCCAAAATTACCACTTGCACAACAAGTCACATTTTCCACATATAAAAATAGAAACACCATCAAATTTTTACTTGGCATAGCTCCTGGTGGCCTTATAACTTATATATCTCCAGCTTACGGTGGGTCTGCTACAGATCGCCAAATCTTAGAAAGAAGCTCGATCTTAGAGAGATTTAATTATAATGATGAGATCATGGTCGACAAAGGCATCAATGTGCAAGATATACTAGTACCATATGGAGTAAAAGTGAATATGCCAGCTTTTTTTAAAAAGGGTAACCAAATTCAATCTGAAACTCTACTTTCCAACCGAAAAGTTGCCAGTAAAAGAGTCCATGTGGAGAGGGTAATTGGCATGTTAAAGACATTTAAAATTCTAACACAACCCATGAACCAAACTGAGATTATGCTAGCAAGTGATATTGTTTTAATTATAGCAATGCTGGTTAATTTTAGATCAAATATAATAGATAAAAATGGTTAATTTCTAGAACTATCAGACTGTTACTTACTTAGTTAAGGAAAAACATGAGATAGTACTTTTTGCCGATGACACTTCACTAATTTTTTTGGTAGGTCATCATGTAGGACAATTCTAAAAGTGTTAGTAACTAACCTATTTGGAAATAAAAGATTTTTCATTTCATTTTCATTTATTTCACTTATTACCGACAGGTAATAGAAATCTGGGTAATAAACCCAGATATGGCACAATGGCCAACCTCAGTGCCGTAACTAGCCTTTTATGCGCCTGGTGCGAGCTTTTAAAACTGCGCCCCTCTAGATACTGGTCTGGTTATTTTTGCGCCCCTCCAGGGTCTGCATCCTGTGCCGGGGCACCGCCCTAGTTACGGCACTGGCCAACCTATCCATGAGTAGCACACTATTTCAACGCAATAAGGTCTAAATTCAAACTAAGGAAATGTTGATCTGTCCGTCAATGCAGACTGCTATTACAATAAGATAAAATCAAAGGCCATGTTTTTTAGTAAAATTAAATTCTTTTATTGTACAAAAACCGTTCTAACATTGCCTGTTTATAATAATTATCATAGAACGATTTCAGTTTTTTTAACATTTCTTCAATAAATTCATTATCCCTTTTAACTTTGACAATACAATAATTGCTCAGAGTATATACAAAAAAATACACATTAGCTTTTTGTGCGCACAACATTTGACCCTGTACCTGAAAATAGTACTCATGATTTTCACATAATTTAAATACACCACTATTTTCACATAAATACAAATAGGGTACAGTATCCCCAGAAATTTGTTTCTCTTTTGCTGAGTACGGGCATTTGACTTCTAACAGTTCAGTCTCTCCTACTAGGCCATCAGGTATACTCCCAAGAAATTGATTTTCAGGATGGACTATAATGCCACATTTTGTAACTGGCTTACCAGTTACTTGTTCAAATTTATTTATTGCCTCATTTTCATATTTTATGCCATGTTTTATAGCAGGTGTTTGAAGTACATTGGTTTTTAAAAGACTCTTTGCTAAATTTTTTAAATTAGTTTTTTGCTTGCAAATTCTTCCAAAAGACGAGCTATGCAACCTCAATTTTCTTTGCTCAAAAATTAAATGTTTGTTTTTATTATCTTTAGTTTCTGCTTCTAATTTATTTATTTCTTCTTCATTTAATATTAAAGAGCTGAAGTAATCTTCTTCTGCAGTCTTTTCCAAATATGAATGGTCTTGAAATATTGCCTGCTTATTGGCAGGTTTCAGTATCTGAGCGATGGGCATATTTGCATTCCCTCCACCACAGTAGTTGGCAACTAAATTTCGGAAATTTTCCCTGTACTTGTCTACGCTTTCAACATTTGGTCTAGGATCAAAATTTTTAATTTCTTTCATTTTTTTATTTTTAAATTTTAATGTTAAGTTTTCCACCAGAATGGGATTGCCAGAATAGCTTGTGCTTGGCTGGTGAAAACTTTGAAGCACACTTGTAGTGCTAGGTTTCAACTTGATAATTTTATTTTTATTAAAGTCTACAATGCCGTATATTACAATGACAATGTGTTTGCACTGACCGTATGGTCCAGCACCTGCAGCACACTCACACTGGGCTTCTAATATAATATTATCTTTGACTTTCACAGTCACATTGTAAGTGACATTTTTCCTCATTTCAGAGGCACACACTCCAGTAATATAATATTCTTGATTCAATTTTGCTGAGCGGCACGAAATCAGAAAACATTCTTCATACATATTGCTTGAAGTTATGAGATTATCTCTCCCTGTAAGCAAGCAAAACGATTCCAATTCACTTGTAGTTAACAGAGGCATTTGAGATCCACTGTGGATATCCCGGAAATGTTCCGGGCTTGGTAGCACAATCTTGTAAGCTATTTCTGGACAATTTATGAGTGGGCCAAACAGCTTGTCGTAATCCTCCAATCTGAAACAATTGTCAATAAAATCAGTAGGTATAACAGTTTATTAATACCTGAGTACCTATCTCAGTAATTTAAAAATATATATTTATTACCTTTGGACGAGCACTGCTTTTTTCCCAGTTACTTTAGCGCTTCGCTTTTTGAGTTCGCTTTTAAGGTCTGCGAGTGACCACGAGCCGTAATCTTTACTCATGTTGGTAACAAACAACTGAAGGAGTCTAAAATTCTAGTTCCAGTGGGCAAGCGAAGGTAAATCGGGTAGGCTAGGTTCAGGGTCCGAAAGCGTGCAAAAGTTGTCAAGGAAATCAGTTCAATCAAGAAGAGGTTCAGGGTCCGTGTAAGCTGGCAAAAGTCGTCGAGAGAATCACAAATAAACGCAAAAACAGGAACGAAATCACAAAACACCACGCAACGAGAGCAAACAACAGAAGTTAGGTACTTAGGTGTTGTATTTGTTTGTAAAGTTTTTTTTTCATCACAGAGTTGCCAGATGGTGTTTGAAAAATTCCTTAGTCCACAAACCAATTTTATTCAAACGTTTTTAGTTTCTCTCATCATTTGTCATCTAATCATGCAAATTTAATTTGACCCACTTCCCGTTAATCGATTGAGCTAATTTAAATATATATAATATACCGACCACTTAAGAGTCGAAAATACTCGGCAGCAGGCTGAAATTTGGCATGTATATTTCTTAGAATGTAAGTATAGGGGAGTACTAAACAAGAACTTCCCGAAATCCCTACGGAAACGGGAGAAAAGTGTGATTAATTATTTGTTAGAAAAATCAAAGATATTGAAGCCAGCGAGCTATAATGTATGTAGGTTTCCTCGGAAGTATAGGAGATCACTAAGAAAGGAATTTGAAAGGATTATTTTTGTGTATAAAACAGCATACTTACACTTTATGAATAATTTCACTACCTGAAAATGGATAATAGCTATAATCTGGCAACCCTATTAACCACCCAACAAAGATCACAGTTTTTTTGACATATTACATTATGCAAGCGCCATCTTACGGTAGTCTCTGTACCTAAAAGTGACACTTCGAAAAGCCCTCATTGGATACCTACGTCTTTACGAAAAATACTCGTTCCAAATTTGAAGAGGCGTAGCAACGTACCTGATATTATGTATAACATGGCGCGGTCTTGATTTTTCCATAACATTACAAAATATAATATGTTATCTCAACGATCAACGTTTTAGGCTAATTATTCATGTATTATGTAAAGAAGATGATAATTATAATGTTGTGATAAACAATAACATTATGTAATACCTGTTATTTCCAGTTGAACCTTGGGTGTCAGTCATGGAAGTCAACCCTGGTGGGTACCATTCACAACGCTGGTATGATGTTCTCCATGTCGTTGGCTGGATGGATAGCTGATAAGTAAGTAAAAGCAAGAGCTCGTAAGGGCCAGCCAGCCATTCGTTATTATACAGAATGATTCATGGTTCATATATCAAGCCGAATATAGTGTGAAGAGACGCGTAGAGCATATTTTGTACCATAACGTGACAAATCACGATTAAAGATCTCCATAAAAGTCACAAAACAGATGAGTTTCAATCCTGGTCAGGTCTTACGTCAACGACCAGCGCGTTCGTGTGTATACACAAGGAGCCAGCGAGCCCCAGCGGGCCTACTCCCGACACAATCGAGAACCGAATCCGTTCGATATCAGTGGTTTTTCGTATTTTATTTGGTGAATTACTTTGAAACTAATCAGGATAAAGAAAATTGTTAAATCGTAACTTTTTGTACTCCCGACCATATCAATCGACTGAGAATTAAAATAATCAATTGTTCATTTATTAGGAAGTACGCGGCATGATCGTATCTGAATCAAAATCAAATCAGTTTGGAGAGTAAGGCCCCAGCATAGTAAGGTACACTCGTTGTGGTCATTTTAGAATTTAGACCTTTCAATTATTTTTTTTGAGTTATATCATATACCAATATTAAGTAATTTATATGAGGTGCAAAAACAAAAAATGCTCTACGCGTCATTCTCTCCACACCATATTCACACTTAATATATTATGAACTATGAATCATTCTGTATAAAGATTCTGCGAGTTAAATACTTACTACAAGTAACTTACTTCGATGCAGTCTCAATATGTTGCAGTTATAGCTTATGTTATTCTCATACACGAGTAACCAACATCAAAGCGATTGGTGATGATGGATTGGTACAACTAAATCAGTTTATGATATCAAGAAGATTAATTTATAATTCAAGGAAAACATGGTTATGAATTGAAGGTCTAAGTTAACAAAATACGAGAATTGGGGTTCAATGGGATTTAACAGTAAAAAAAATACATATACCTTTACTTAGTTCATGCATTTATGGCAGGCATGCAAAATATAAGATGGTCACACAAAATTATACTCGCAGTATCTACAGGCTGTTTAATATTAATGAGTGATAATACTTTAGCGTGTGTATGGGTCTCGTATTAGATTAATAGAGTTTACTGTGAAAGTACCAGCGCTTAGAGAGATACTTTTTTTTAATTATTGTATGGGAAAATTTATGATGTTGGGACATTTCTCACACAAACATGAAAGTAACTCTTTCAGCACTGGTATTTTCACAGTAAACTCTACATAGGATGCACATACACACCCTAGAGTATTTTCACTCATTTATTTTACACCTTGTAATTATATTATGCGTATAAAGGAACTATACTCTAGCAAAGTACTGAAGTCTTAAATCACAACGAATCGTCGTTGTCGTTTTAGTGACGACCAGTGCTGGACATAAACCTCCCACAAGTATTGCGGGGTGCCTATAATATACTCGCAAACGTTTGGCAAGCGGGTTGGCGAGCTCAGTTGTAGGGCGCAAGATGTCCGCAGAAACGCTGTTAGCTATTGCTAGACATATTATACTAGCTGTGAATTATATTATATTGCGAATATCTTTTGATTGTTCACGTCAGTTTTTGTTATTATGAGTATTAATAATTTTAAACAAAAAAACCGACTTCAAAAGGATTATTTGGTAACATATGCTTGGGCTACTTCAGAAAAAATCAAAATCGATATTATGCAGCGCACGCAAAGAAAGTCCTCAAATGTGACTAATTTTCCCCGTTTTTGCAACATTTCTCACTGATGCTTCGCTCCTATTGGTCGCATAATAATGATACATATTATATAGCCTAAAGCCTTCCTCTATAAATGGACGATCCAACAAAAAAATTACTTTTCAAATCGGACCAGTGGTTCCTAAAATTAGCGCGTTTAAACAAACAAACTCTTCCGCTTTATAATATTAGTATATCTATAGATACTAATATCATAAAGCGGAAGAGTTTGTCCTTCTGTCACCTTTTACGAGGACAGACAAGAGTCATGCCTCCTCTTTAGGGTTGAGCGGAGTCTCGGCACAAGGTCAACTTCAGTTCATCTTCTTTCGACCTTCGGGTTCTGTTAGACCTTCTTTTAGTCTTGAAATAATTGTGGAAGTCTTGGGAAGGTTTAAACGGTTCATCACATACTGTTTCTTTGCTCAACGTAGTGGGCACGGGTCAGCTAGTATGGTATATACCTATAATGAGGAGGTGATAATCTTACTCCGGAACTTCACTAACAATCCGGAATCTCTTAATCAATGTTGTTTATCTAAGTATATACTTATATATACATATGCATATACTTTATGTAACTCACACATTACTTATGTACAAAATTTTACATTAAACACTTTTGTTTAAAGGTGCGATTCCACCGGTGTTCTGAACTGTTGCGAACATGATGTTTGTTCCGGTGGACTCGCTAACGCAACATTAACAAATTGGAATACATACAAATTGGCACAGCTGGAATTCTGATAAAAATGTTGTCTAACAAATGTTCTGAACACTATTTTGGTGGAACCTTACCTTTTTTTTTGGGTACCTTAATATTTTATTGTTTTCAGGTACGGAAGAAAACCAGCTCTAATTATTTGCTCAGTTGGCGGTTTGGTCGGTGTCGTTAAAATGTTTCTAAGCAACTACTACGCGTACTTGCTCGTCGAGTTCCTAGAAACGTTACTGGCATCTGGGCTTTACACAGTTGGGATCGTAATGAGTAAGCTTATATACTTACCATATTATTGTTGCTAAACAATTTTTAATTAATTATTTACATATAACTAGTATTTCTTTTTTATTTAACGGGCATGGGCCCACCTCACATTCCCACCGCTGCAACTCCTGTTAGCTAGGATCAAGAGCGGTAACCAACCACGACAAACCCTTTGATATGATCTCAGGGGTGCCCGAGGGACAAGCTAAATCTGTCTTGAAACCCACAACGAAATTAATCAAAAGAAAAACGGAGTACTAGTACTGTAATCTACATAAACTAATATTATAAAGTGGAAGAGTTTGTTTGTTTAAACGCGCTAATCTCAGAAACTACTGGTCCGATTTCAAAACTTCTTTTATTGGGTAGTCCATTTATAGAGGAAGGCTTTAGACTATATAACATTATATGCGACCAATAGGAGCGAAGCGTCAGTGAGAAATGTTGCAAAAATGGGGAAAATTATTCACATTGGGGACTTTCGTTACGTGCGCTGCATAAACGGTTTAAGTCACTAAAAAACCACGCGAACGGAGTCGCGGGCACAGCTAGTATTCCCTTGTGTCACATTATTACAGTGTCAGGCGTAGCTGCATTCAATTCGATTTTATTGCCAAGTCGCACAGATGAGTTTTTAATAATAAAAGATATTTTCTTAAGGGCCAGTGTATCAATATTTACTTACCTCTGAAGAGTGAATTAACTGGATGATTTGGCTGGAGTCTTATTATGGCATAGCTGTAGCGCCAGGATGACTATGGACGGCATCGCTAGTCATATCAGGGGCCTTACTCTCCAAACTGATTCGATTTTGATTCAAATTCGATCATGACGCGTACTTCCCAATAAATCTACGTTTTTTTGTTTTAATTCTCATCCGATTGATATGGTCTAGAGTACAAAAAGTTACGATCGATTTTCTTTATCCTGGTTCGTTTCAAAGCAATCCACCAAATAAAATAGGTATCAAAAGTCTCTGTGATCGATCTGATTCGATTCTCGATTGTGTCTGCAGGTCTATTGACTCTGCTTTACCATTGTAAAGAAAAAGAAAAGGCTTCTTTTAGAAGCATACTTATATGAATGACATGTGCCTGCTCCTTCCGCGTGATATAGCACATATAGTAAAATAAGCCTCCGATTTTTAAATGACTTCCAAAAAAGGGGAAGGTTCCTCAATTCGGCCTTTTTAAATATATTATGTTCACAGATTACTCCGACATCTATGATCCTATTTGAGTGATTTTTTGTTTCATGCAAAATTGTTGCCATTTAAATACAATCTTTATTTTACATCTGCTCCTATTGGTCTTATCGTAACTATAGGTATATTAGTAATATATTATCCTTCCTTAAGGCTGCGTTTCCACTGACGTGGAGCGGGGCGGAGAGGAGCTTGCGGTGCCCGAATTGACCAATCACTATGCTCGAAATCTCCGCTCCGTTTCCACGGAAACAGCACTAGCATAGTGATTGGTCAATTTGGACACCGCTAAGCTCCTCTCCGCACCGCTCCGCGTCAGTGGAAACGCAGCCTTATAGATGGGCTATCCAGCACTGAAATGTAATATTAGAGTATCGATGACACTTAAGTATTTGTAAATCATAATATTTCAAACTATTTTCAGTGATTGAAGTTGGTGGAAATTCTAAGAGAGTGGTCACAGGTGTAGTCTTCTCATACGCCATTTATACTGGAGAAGTAATATTCGCCCTCATAGCGATGAGCGTTCAGTACTGGAAGTATATAGTTGCCATCGTGTACACACCGACAATCCTATTCATCTTCTACATATTCGTATTAAAAGAGAGCATGAGATGGCAAATCGTCAACGAAAAAATATCCGAAGTGAAAGAAACGCTCAAATTCGCTGCAAGAATGAACAAATTGAGCATAACAGATAAGGAAATAGACGAAATAAGTGGAGATGAGCTGATCAAAAAGTTGGATGCAATAAAACAGAACGAGACAGAAAACTTCAAAGATGTACTGAGTTCGAAAGAGATGACTATACGACTAGCTGTTGCCTCTTTCTGTATGTTCACATCGAGCTTCGTATATTACGGCCTGGCCGTCCACTCTGTTCTTTTACCAGGAAACAAATATACGAATTTCGTTCTAGTAGCCGTAGCGTCATTCCCCAGTGACTTGCTAGCCTTACACGTATTGGACAAATATGGAAGGAAATTAACATTGCAATGCAGCTACGTGTTCCTGGCTGTTTTCTTGACAGCAGCATCGTTTTCTCCTGAAAGTAAGTCTTGAAAATATCAGCCAAATAAACTAAAATATATGAAATCACGACGCGGACTGCAAGGACCCCTTAATAATAATCATCATCATGGAATGCTTGATATCATATTTCCAATGAACGGGGTTAAGAGCAACCAAAGAGGTCACTGCTGAAGATTAAGATCAACTCAAATTGTTGCGGAGTTTAAGTTTCAAGTTTTGATAAGTTACAAGTTTTGATAAGTTCCAAGTTTTGAAGAAGTTTCAAGTTTTGAATAAGTTTCAAGTTTTGAAGATGTCTCTATTGTTCCATTAAATATTATTTTCAGTGGAAATCCATAACTTATAAGGTATATAAGTAAGTGTTAATACACGCGAAGTCGCATGCTATCATACTTCCATGCCTTAAGAGGAAATTTGTGTTCGGCATTATCCAGGAAGAAAACGTAGAGTCTCGTAGAGCCTTATATATGTATGGAAAAACGGCCGCCGTGTTTCAGTGAAATGATCTCATGGACTATTGTTTCGACCCCAAACGGTGTAAATATAAGATCTCCACTAAGCTTCTCGTATTTGCGCCGCTTGAGGTTCTGTGTCAGGTTAGCGGCTGCACCTGAAAAAAGGGTAAAAAACTTGAAACTTCAACTTTGCGCCAATATCAGTTTGGGTATTGTGTACGCCAGTGTGGTGACGGCATTAGAATACAATTATCACCACCCCCGATACTATCCTAGGGGAGTCGTAAGAGGCGACTAAAAGGAAACACACACACATCAACAGCTAGTGTGAGAGAAGGAAAACTCGAAACAAAACCCTGTACCAACCCGTCTAGCCAGCGTGGTACCAGTGGGCTAAACTTTCCTCCAAATGATTACGCACCAGAAAACCAGGCCCCTAGTCCCCGGCGGCCCCGCTATTCCTGGCTACGGTAGCGGCCACGGTAACGGCGGGGCGGGGGGTGCTAAGAATCCCCGGAAGAGATCCGGCTACCACCCCCCTTCTAAACGACAACTGGCCCTGGTAACACACAACGTGCGCACTTTGAGGTTGGACGAGAAGCTCGTAGAGCTGGAAGAGGAGATGAACAAGTTGCACTGGGACATTATTGGTTTATCGGAGATCCGAAGAGAGGGCGAGGATACGATAACCTTACAGTCCGGCCACTTGTTCTACTACCGGGAGGGAGAACAGAAGTCCCAAGGTGGTGTTGGGTTTATCGTCCACAAATCTCTCATCAACAACATTGTGTCCATCGAGAGTGTGTCATATAGGGTTGCATACCTTGTACTGAGAATCTCAAAACGATATTCGTTGAAGATTGTACAGGTATACGCCCCATCGTCAACACATTCAGACGATGAAGTAGAAGCTACGTATGAGGACGTCAGTAGGGCCATACGTAGCCCTAAAACACACTTCACAGTTGTTATGGGAGATTTCAATGCGAAGCTGGGCTGCAGAAGCGATGATGAGCTGAAAGTGGGGCCATTTGGATTTGGGCAGAGGAATCCCAGAGGACAGATGCTGGCGGACTTTATGGAGAAAGAAGGACTCTTCATGATGAATTCTTTCTTCCAAAAGCCGCCGCAGAGGAAATGGACCTGGTTGAGTCCCGACGGTGTAACTAGAAACGAGATTGACTTCATTATGAGCACCAAGCGGCAGATATTCAACGATGTCTCTGTGATCAACAGGGTTAAGACCGGAAGTGATCACCGAATCGTCAGAGGCATGTTGAATATCAACGTCAAACTTGAGAGATCGCGTCTGATGGAGTCTACACTCCGACCGTCGAATGCCCATATCCAAAACCCCGAGAGCTTTCAGCTTGAACTGTCAAATCGCTTCCAATGGCTAGACAGCTGCGCATCAGTGGAAGATATAAATAGCAGGCTGGTAGAAACTGTCCATACGGTGGGGTCAAAATTTTTCAAGACCCACCGTACAAATAGACCTCAGAAACTATCCGACCAAACCCGGAACCTCATGGCTAGTCGACGTTCAATGACGCTCCAAACTTCGAGTGACGTTGAGTCATATAGGCAGCTCAATAGACAGATTACGAAGTCCTTGCGACACGATATCCGTTCTTTTAATACCCAGCGTATTAAAGAGACAATAGAGCGGAACCAAGGCTCCAAAGTGTTTGCAAGAGACGTATCTATTGGGCAAAGCCAGTTGACAAAGCTGAAGACCGAAGATGGACGCGTAACGTCAAATAAGTCCGAGGTACTACGGGAGATAGAAAGGTTCTATGGACAGCTGTATACCTCGATCTCAGCTGAACCTGCTAGTTTAGCTGCAGACCCAAGAGCCAGGCTAACACGACACTATACCGAAGACATCCCGGACATCAGCCTGTACGAGATTAGGGTAGCTCTCAAACAGCTTAAGAACAACAAGGCTCCGGGCGAGGATGGAATCACTACAGAGCTTCTGAAAGCGGGCGGCACGCCGGTACTAAAAGTCCTTCAGAAACTCTTCAATTCCTCCTTACTCGATGGGAAAACGCCAGAGGCATGGAACAGGGGTGTTGTGGTCCTGTTCTTCAAAAAAGGCGACAAAACCTTACTGAAGAACTATAGGCCCATAACACTGCTGAGCCATGTCTACAAGCTGTTTTCGAGAGTTATCACGATGCGTCTCGAACGCAGGCTGGATGACTTTCAGCCTACCGAACAAGCCGGTTTCCGAAAAGGCTATAGTACCATAGACCACATACATACGCTGCGGCAGATTATACAAAAAACCGAAGAGTATAATCGGCCATTATGCTTGGCGTTTGTGGACTATGAGAAAGCCTTTGATTCCGTTGAAATATGGGCGGTCCTTAGATCTCTCCAGCGTTGCCGTATTGACTTTCGGTATATCGAAGTGTTGAAGTGTTTGTATAATAACGCCACCATGTCAGTCCGAGTACAGGAGCACTGCACGAAGGATATCCCTTTAAAGAGAGGAGTAAGACAGGGGGATATCATATCCCCGAAACTGTTTACCGCTGCTCTGGAGGATTCCTTCAAGCTCCTGGAATGGCAAGGACTTGGCATCAACATCAATGGCGAATACATCACTCACCTTCGATTTGCCGACGACATAGTAGTCATGGCAGAATCGCTGGAAGATTTGGGGCGCATGCTCGGTGGCCTCAATAGAGTTTCTCAACAAGTGGGTCTTAAAATGAACATGGACAAAACAAAGATCATGCACAATGTCCATGTTGCACCCACCGCACTAACTGTTGGGAGCTCTACTCTTGAAGTGGTTGACGAATATATATACCTAGGGCAGGCTGTCCGATTAGGTAGGTCCAACTTTAAGAGAGAGGTCAGTAGACGGATCCAGCTCGGCTGGGCAGCGTTCGGTAAATTACGCAACGTCTTCTCGTCCAAAATACCTCAGTGCCTCAAGACAAAGGTATACAACCAATGTGTGTTACCAGTGATGACTTACGGTTCTGAGACGTGGTGCTTCACGAAGGATCTTTTCAAAAGGCTCAATGTCGCTCAGCGTGCTATGGAGAGGGCAATGCTCGGTATTTCTCTACGTGATCGAATCAGAAATGAGGAGATCCGTAGAAGAACTAAGGTTGCTGACATTGCCCGTAGGATCAGTCAGCTGAAGTGGCAATGGGCCGGCCACATAGCACGAAGATTGGACGGTCGATGGGGCAAAAAGATCCTAGAGTGGAGGCCACGTACTGGCAAGCGCAGTGTGGGACGGCCACCTACCAGATGGACCGACGACCTGGTGAAAACTGCCGGGTCACGTTGGATGCAGGTGGCAATGGACCGGTCGCACTGGAAATGTATTGGAGAGGCCTATATCCAGCAGTGGACAAAATAAAAGGCTGAAACGACGTACGCCAGTGTTGCATGTGGCGGTACAACTAGCGCTGCAATCCTATAACGCGCTATCGAAGTTTTCTAAGATAGGCACTCTATATTTATAATACAGGGTGACTCATGGTTCATAATAATATGTATATTAAGCCGAAAATAGTGTGTAGAGAATGACGCGTAGAGCATTTTTTGTTTTGGCACCTCATATAAATTACTTACCACAACGCGACAAATCACGATTATAGATCTCCATAAAAGTCACAAAACACCTGATGTGTTTCAATTCTGGTCAGGTCTTAGGTCAACGACCAGTGCGTTCGTGTGTATAGACTAGGAGGACCACCGCAAGCTTTTAATTATTATTTTTTAATTATTATATTTACCTTTGATTATTATTTTTTTGAGTTATATTAAATAATTTATATGAGGTGCCGAAAACACGCGCCATTCTCTTCACACTAATTCGGCTTATATAACATCTGAAAACTAGAAATCTCCTATCTTTGGGACTTCCACTTTATTCCCACAAGCATTTGTGTGGTGGTAGTTTGTTAATTATCATTAATTACTATTTTCAGACTTATCCTGGTTGACGGTGGTTCTGTTTTTGCTCGGCAAGTGCGGCGCAGTGATTTGCTTCACCGGGATCTACACCTTCGCCCTGGAACTGTTCCCGACTAGTGTGCGCGGCACGTTGTTCGGGATCTGTAGCACGATGGCGCGTTTTGGCAGCATGCTGGCACCTTTGACGGTGCTTCTAGTAAGTTATTTTTGTAATAAAAAGAACTAAGTTATCTAATAATAATGAACCAATAGCGGGCTAGTTACAACAATAAAAATTTTATTAAATAACACCTATAGAATTGTACCACCGGTTCGGGGACTAACCCGCCGAGAAGAACCGGCGTAAGAAACTCGGGGCCACCTTTTAGCAATAATACTAAATACAAAATAAAATAAATATTCAAGGTGGGAGGCGGGCTCTCATACAACAAACGAAATTAACTCAAACACCTTAAATGTATATTTTTTGTTTCCAGAGAAGTGAGTTCAAAGCTCTACCGTCGATCCTCTTCAGTTCTACAGCGTTGATAGCGGCGCTTATGCTTATTTTCACCTCGGAGACAAAAACGTTGCCGATGTTCGACACCATCGCTCAAATAGAATTCCACAAGGAGAAGAACAAGTGCAGCGTGCAGGGCATAGACAATTTGGGTTTAGAACATGTAAAAAATATAAAAGTATGAAACGACGTTTTTTTTAATTTATTACCAACTAGCTGTAGCGCGCGATTTCGTCCGCTCAAAACACTCCGAGGAACCGAAGATTTTACGAAATAAAATGTAACCTATGTCTCTACATCTGTACCAAATTTTATCAAACACGGCACAGTAGTTTTTAAGTTTATCTATTCCTCACAAACATACCTACACAAAAAATAGTACGTTTAAAAAAACCGATTTCAACAGCTAAAAAGGTAAAAAATTAGATTTTAATAATGTTGTTACAATTAGCGTTATTTTTGAAGTCGGTGAATTTTATTAATATCTACGAATAAAAATACATGAAAAATATCGTTGAATTTGTTTCATACAAATTGGCAATTTCATAGGTAAAGACCTAATATTATATTATTAAACATCATAGATGAAGATGAATATTTTATATTTAATTAATTAATTAATATTAAAAAAAAAGTTTTCTATTTTCCTGGGTCATGGAATATAGATGTGTTTTTTTTTTAACAAAGGCTGGCCTTGACAAGCCCAGACGTCACGGCGACCCTTCTGGATCTATTGTGACTCCTTCGCTTTAGAGTACGTTAAAACGTAGTGATTATATTCTCTTTGGAGTACGTCCCCAGTCCTATGTTACTCATGAACGATATGTTGGGGGTCTGTGGTGCGAATTTCCTCTGCTGCAGAGTATTCGTGCCGCCCGAGGTACTTGCTCCTGCTTATATGAAGGGCTGAACAATCAAGAAGAAGGTGGAGGGGTGTCTCTTCTTTCTCCTTGCAAAATCAGCAAGTAATTTGATCACCTATACCTATCCTGTGAAGGTGTTTGTTTAGCTTGCAGTGCCCGGTTAGGGTTCTGGTGAGGATTCTTAGTTGGTTCCTACTCATTGAAAGCGCCGATTCTGCGTGTCTTTTGTTGAAACCCGGGATCAGTGCTTTGGAGTGCTCTAGTCCTGGGGCCACAGCCCACTGCTCTATGCTTAGCCTGCGACTCCATCCCTTAAGCTCGACGACCTCCGACTTTAGACGACCTCCGTAGCGCAGTTGGTTGAGCGCGTTGGCGCTCGAACGAAAGGTCGCGGGTTCGAATCCCGCCGAGGGAACAAAAAGTTTTCAATGTTCCTGGGTCATGGATGTGTATTAAATTTGTGTATAATATAATAAAAATCTTAAATATGTGTATATTATAAAAGTATTAAATATATTTCCGTTGTCTGGTACCTGTAACACAAGTTCTTCGGATACTTAGCACAGGGCCAGATTGACGTGGTGTGAAGCGTCCATAGATAAAAAAGCTCTCGTTTGGTAGTGCTGGGAGGTATTCCACAGACTGGTGCTGGGCCATACATGGGGCTCTCAGCGCCCAGCTTTGCCAGTTCGTCTGCAGTTTCGTTGCCGGGGATGTTGATGTGTCCCGGAACCCATACTAGTCGTATGTTGTTGTTACGTCCTAGTTTGTTTAGCGTCTCGGTACAGTCCAGAACTAATTTGGATGTGATTTCGGCCGCAGTCAGAGCTCTGAGTGCGGCCTGACTGTCGGAAAATATGTATGAGTAGTCGCGGTTGTATTATATTTCCGGTGGCTCCCTAACGGACGCAGCGAGCCTCACATTCCCGTGGTAGGAATACCCGTCCTCCACGGGATGCAGCAAATAATATTTTAACAGCATTATAATAAAATTATGTATTATAAATTATCGTAAAAATGTATGATAACACTTTACGAAAATACAAGAAAATACACAAAAATAGATCTCAAT
The DNA here is from genome assembly GCA_905187575.2 of Celastrina argiolus. Classification (NCBI taxonomy): domain Eukaryota; kingdom Metazoa; phylum Arthropoda; class Insecta; order Lepidoptera; family Lycaenidae; genus Celastrina; species Celastrina argiolus. The sequence continues at coordinate 14,576,588 of LR994589.1, forward strand.
TGAAGAGCCCACCCTGCAGCGTACAAGGCTCAAAAGTCCAAAAAAGTTAGGTACCGCGCTGTATAGCCCAACGCTTTAAAGGAACCGTGCTGAGCTCGCAGCCTCCGGCTTTAGCCTCCGATCTCTACGACGAATGGAACACGAACAAACACGTACTGCTCCAATGCTGCTTATTTTGGATGTTTAAGTCTAGAAGCATAATTATCTACTATGCAGCAGAACCAGCAGTTCGTGTGGTGCCGGGGAAGTGGGGTGCGAACGTGTTTACGCACGTGGCGACCCATATGAGGCAGCGACCTTTCAGCCGCTGGGGTGTTGGCCGTCGTTACGCCTCAACACACGGAACGTTTGCCACTGAATCTCTACGAACGATATCGTTGAGGGAATGGTATCTGGCGAAGCGACCGGCATACTTGATTCAGCTGAATCCGTGATGGCCAACGGAATCAGTCTTGGCAGCGATGGGGCTTACATACCTTGCCTAGCCTCAGAGCTACCGCCAATCGTAGGTTGTTATTGAGAAGAGTGTCGAGCTGTTAGGTTAGTCTTTTTTTTCAGTTTATAACTTATGAGTACGTAGACTTTGTAGTTTACTAAAACTAGACTCCACTTGGACTTTAACATAAAAAAAAACAAAAACGGAATTGAAAATTATTGTAATAAAAGAAAATTTCCGCCTATATAACTTGGAACTAGTAATTATTTCATGCTCAACTAATATATTAAATAAAAAAAATAGGTGTCAAAGATATCAAAACTGTCAGCTGTCATCACTCATCTGTCACATAGGCCGCCAGAAATAAAAGAACAGAACAACAGGTAACTGTCAAATCTGAAATGGCGGCTAATGCTGGCTAATGCTTTTCTCTTATAATTTTCTGTAATTATTGTGTTTATTTCGCATTAAAAATGCATATAAAACAAGTAATTCTTAACTTTTTTGTGCTTTTTTTGTTTAAACAAATTAAATAACTTTTGTCATGATGTGTTGTTAAGTTGACGTGTTACCAAAATATTGTGGTTTTTGTTTATAGGTAATCATTCAGGGTTTTAAGAGTTATCGAGAGCAAATCGTCGTAGAACCGTTTGATAAGAGACATAATGTGGTAGTAGGAAGAAACGGTTCCGGCAAAAGTAACTTCTTTCATGGTATGTATTTACTAACCCACTTTGTACTTCTTCAGGCTAGTGGCGTCACTGTTTGTATTGTATAATGTCTTCTTTCAGCCATCCAATTTGTATTGAGTGATGAGTTCTCCCACCTCCGACCTGAGCAGAGGCTTGCTCTCCTCCATGAAGGTACTGGACCCAGGGTGATATCTGCCTTTGTGGAAATTATATTTGATAACTCTGACAACAGAATTCCTGTAAGTAATTTTTTACATATCGAAGATTAGTTGTATTGTAAATTTAATTACTAATTTTAGTAATGTTAACTTAAATTTTCTGATTTAAGTAAACATTACTAAAAGTAGATTTTTATATGTTTTAAGTGTTTAAAATTAATGAAATAAGGACAGGAACAAGAATGTTAATAATCTATTATGATTTGTGTTTAATTTCAGATTGAAAAAGATGAAATATTCCTTCGCCGAGTTATTGGTTCTAAGAAAGATCAATTTTTCCTCAACAAGAAAGTTGTTCCCAGATCTGAGGTTTTAAATCTCCTTGAAAGTGCTGGATTATCCAACTCCAATCCCTACTATATTGTAAAACAAGGAAAAGTAAGTTATATATATATGCAAGCTATGTTTATTTTTAAAATGTTTACAATACTCTGATCAGATGCAATTTTATCTAAAAAGATTAAGTTTGTTAGTGCTAAGATTAATAAGTGATACTAGATTTTAGTGTACCAGCAATAAATAATGGCACCTGAAGCAGTGTGAGGGGTAAACAAAAACTTGCTGAACAAGTTTTTGTTTACATTCAGATTAGACCTCTCTTTAAAAACTTTCTCTTAGCAAGTAGCAACCACATTAAAATCAATGTTGTTTGTTGTAAAATCTTATTAAACAAGTGCAAGAAATGTGACTGTTTTACACAAATTATATCCAATAAAATATTTTGCACGGTTTAAACTAAGTTTAATGTTCTACTAAATGTCCTCTCTGTGTATCTCTTGCCTTTTTTTAATAAATTATATAAGTTTATTTTAATTCATCATTTTATGTTTTTTTTTCTTCAGATTAATCAAATGGCAATAGCCCCAGACTCGCACAGATTGAAACTACTAAGAGAGGTGGCGGGAACTCGAGTTTACGATGAACGCAGAGAGGAATCTGTCACAATCCTTAAAGAAACAGTGGGAAAGGTATTATATATTATATATAAAGGTATATAAAGGAAAGGCTTTATACATTTACCATCATGTTATTTGTAAAACTTGCTTTTGCCTGTGGCTCCATCTGTGTTGGTATACTGCTTTTTACAGAATTTGAATCATCACTGACTGGAACATTATTTTTTCGTAATATAATGTAGCCTATTGCCTATTGTGTTATACTAATTATTATTTTTGTTATTCACAATAATTTGTACCATACAAATTTTTTAAACATTTTTAATAATATTGTGTTAAGCCAAAGTGTGAGCTTTTTGCATACGAAATTTGTATCCAATATTGGTCTAGCTGTTTCCACATGAAAAAGTAACAATAAAGTTACATAGAAATATATTTTTTTTGCCTTTATAATATTATTATAATTAAAAATAAATATACTAGTATTGAAATGTATATTGTAAAGTGTGTAATAATTTCTGTATGTATTGTTTAGGTGGAGAAAATTAATGATTTCCTCCAAACAATTGAAGAACGCTTGAAAACCTTGGAAGAAGAGAAGGAGGAATTGAAGGAATATCAAAAATGGGACCGGGCAAGGAGGGTGCTGGAGTTTATAATACACGACACAGAACATAGAGAGAACAAACGCAAGTTAGAGGAGGTACGGCAAATTATAAAATTCCATTGGAGGAAGTTAAAAGCCTAATCTTAGGCCTGTATTAATAAAGAAGTCTCAAACCCAACCTTTATTTGAGAACCTATTTGACAGTTAAAAATAATATGTTTCGTTTTACTTTTAAAAGTGAACAACTTTGTTAATGTTGATAGTACTTTAATTTATTTTCTTTTATACCGCAATATTCGTATTATACATTACATAAAAACATTAAAATAAGTATAAACTATATTTTTATAATGTTTTTTTTTTAAGTTTTAAAAAAGAAAAAAATTAAAATATAACACATACATAAGTAAAGTTCTTCATTCTGATTCAAGATCATGTAAACAAAAAAACTACCAAATTGTGTTTTTCTTTGTAGTTTGCATTTTACATTTAAATTGGAAGCATTGTAGCCACCCATGCTGGCCTTTATTTCATGTATATCACATGAAATAGGAATGGAATAAAACAATATTTTTTTTACAGTTGGAGAAAATGAGAGCCAATAGCGGCAAAGAACAGCAGCACTATGCTGACATGGTCAGAGAAGCTCAGGACCATGTGAGGGAATCTAACAGGTAAATTTTATTTCACTCCAACTGTGAAAAAAGGTCTTAGGGCCGATTTTTCAATCGTCATATAACTTTTATCTGTTGAATAAACATGTGACTTTGACATTTGTTCCATACAAAATCTGAAAGTCACAAATTTATTCCTTAGATTAAAGTTATCTGACGATTGAAAAATCGGCCCTTAGTCTAATTTAAAACTACTTGCGCCAGACTTCCACAAGTGAATTGAAGTCATGTGAATCAATGAAGGTGACAAATTTACCCAGAAAATTGAGTTTAAACTGTCACTTAAACATTTTAGGAAATTTAGTAATTACATTGAATCTTTAGATTAATCTAATACTTTACGATATATTCTAAAATGTTTTAGTGACAGTTAGATCTCAATTTTCTCGAAATCAGAATTAGCTATATATCACCTTCATCCATTCATGTCTTAATTAATTTATTTTCTTTATTAATTAATTTACATATCTTTCATAATACATGACACGACAAACAGTTTAAACTCGATCATTACATCTTATTTAATGCTTCATTAATGTTACAACTCTAATAATTATGTTATTTATCATTAGAAAACTGAAAGAGGCGCGAAAAGACGTGGCGTCCGCTAGAGAGGAGAAGGACATTATGTCCACTGAGCAACAACAGCTTCTACGGGAGAAGACTAAACTGGAACTGGCCATTAAAGACTTGACTGACGACGTGGATGGAGATAATAAGTCTAAGGTACTATTTCTTTAAATAGTAAAAGCTTTGACTGGAAAGTATTTATAAAGTACATTTCGTGAAAGAAGTCCTCTAGGCGGCGCTGTGATCGCGCGATGGAATGTTAAAAAAAAGTGTATTTATTGACATTGACTGTTTTTATAAACAGACTTCATTGAGATTGTCTGTTTATAAAAACATTCAATCTCAATAAATACACTCAAGTGAGTTATAAACTTGAAACTTATTAGAAGTACCTATATAAACTTCTAATAACGTTCAGATAGTTTATTCGGAAGTTTTGTTACTTCTTACTTTATACTTAACAATAGAGACAAAACATGTACACATTTTTGTTTTGTTGTATCAAAGCTATGTTATCACAATTGAAGACATGAATGGAACAAGGATACAAAAAAATACCCAGAAAATGGGGTTTAAACTGTTACCTAAAAACTTAAGATATCTAATAACATATTAAGTACATAGATTCTAGAGATGGATCTTTAGATTAATGTATTTAATATGATACAACGTATTCTGAAATGTTTAAGTGCTTGAACAAAATTTTCTCAAAATCAGAATTTTTGTTACATAGGTCTATCATACATTCATCCATTCATGTCTTCAATTAGAAATAGAAAAGTTTGTAAAATCTGTGCATGTGTGTGTCTAAGAGCTAAATATTTTTTCAGGAAAGAGCAGAGGGAGAATTGGAAAGACTGAGACAGCAAATAGCCGAGAAAGAGAGGGAGCTAGAGGAACTGAAGCCCAAGTACGAAGAAATGAAGGCCAGGGAGGAGGAATGTACCAGAGCGTTAGCACTCAACCAACAGAAGAGGCAGGAGTTGTATGCGAAGCAGGGACGTGGGACACAGTTCACCTCCAAACAGGACCGGGACAAGTGGATCGAGAAGGAGCTCAAGTGAGTTATTATTGTCACATATTATAAAATATCCCCATGGTCATGGCCTACTATCCAATACAATATATGTTTAATACAAAAAAAATGCAATAGACGTCACTACTATTAACGTCTGTAAATATGCCAAATTAAGTACAAATATTGACATTAAAATAAAAATAAGCAAATTTTTTAAGCATAATATCACAAGCTTAATTATACTCCTTAATTAAGAAGAAGATACGAAACGAAATTAGTAATTAGTATTTTCCAATAGTGGCGCTAGATGGCAGTTTCCGGAATGTGGACCCTTTGCCAGTAAGAGAGGGAGGGAGGGTGATCAACAGGGTCTACCGAAAGTTCCGTATTTGGCCACGGCGCTGTGATCGATTCATAGTTCTCCCACCACCTACTTCAGACCCATCGAATACATATTATAAAACAAAGTCCTCAGCCGCGTCCGTCTGTCTGTTCGCGATAAGCTCAAAGACTACTGATTGATGTCTCACTCTCCTAACTGATTCGATTTTGATTCAGATTCGATCTCTGATACTCCCGAATAAATTGACGTTTGTTTATTTTGATTCTCAGTCGATTGATATGGTCGGTACAAAAAGTTCGAACGATCTAACGATTTTCTTTATCCTGGTTACATTCAAAGCAATCCACCAAATAAAATATCAAAAGCCGTTGAGATCGAACTGATTATATTCTCGATTGTGTCGGCAGTAAGCCTGCTGCACCCACCTTTTTGCTGTTTTCAACAATGGATTGGTGAGAATGGTTCTCAAGGACACAGCACTTTTAATTGGCACCGATAGGTGGCGCTGATGTCTATACAAAGTTCTAATAATATCTGTAGACTCTTTTACACCACGTCAATTTGAACTCTGGCTTCACGCCACTCAGAAAGGTTTTAGAGATACGTAAAGTGTCGTAAACGAATAATAATTGTATGAAAATTTTGACTGCGCCAACATAATTAGCAATCGATAACTTTACTTTACGAAGCTATCAAATTTTGTTTGGGCTACGGTTTTCGTGTACCACACAAGAACTACAGAAAAGTATTACGTATTTTTATACTATACATATTTAATATACATTAATTACCACCGATTTTATTTTTATTTTATTTTATAATGACCACCGAAAGCTTTTTGTTTTTGTGGAGGGATTCCATCCCGCGACCTTCGACCAACGGCGACGCGCGACAAATATCGACATAGTCATGTTTAAGTTGTCTCGACAGCTTAAACATGACTATTCGGCTTCTAGAACCTTTTTCGGGACACGCCTAATGTCTCTTAAGCGGGAAATTCACTAAAATACGGAATAATAATAATACATATAACAGATATGTAAGACAGGCTTCACTAATATTAGGTCTGTACAGTGTATTGCAAGTCCTTGGACTTAATTAACAAAACCCTACAGTTATGTCCGACAGGCTTCGCTACTATATTGATATCTTTGAGATATCAATATAGTAGCGAAGGCTGTAAGACATAACTGTAGGGTGGCCAGCGGGCATCTTCGTATAGTGAGTTCCCCGCTTTAGAGCCGTCACTATCGTAAACTATAAGGTCGTAACATATCAAATTAAACAAGAAGAAGTAGAAATATAGCGCGAACACTATAAGCATCGTGAATCACCGCTCTTGATCGGGTATTTCCGTACAATGCAATTTATATGCCTTAAACGCTATCGATTTTACGAACAGTCCAAAACAGTTTACTAAACAAAGGGGGTCTGAACGTTTCACGTACAACTATTGAACTTTGATGTTTATTAGTTTTACGTCACACTAGCGTGACTTAATATGCACTCAAACGAGATTATTTTAAAATAATGATGTGAATTGGAGATTATACAAGAAGTAGACTTGTAGATATTTAAAAATAAATTACAATTAAATATTGACTTTGTAAACAAACTAACTAACAGAATGACAAATTAGACAAAACAATGAATGCTATAATAAAAGTATTTGGGTAAGTTATAAGTTTTTTGGTGCGAAATTGTGATTATTTATACTAGATGTTTCCCGCCATTGGACGCGCAAAATGTAATTCCGCTGGAACCGTACATTTTGATGTGGTTAAAAGTAGTGTAGACAGCAAGTAAACTACTTCCATATCAAATTTCATCAAAATCCGTTTAGTAATTTTCCGTGAAAGAGTAACAGACATACGTACATCCGCAAATATAAACTTTCGCATTTATAATATTAGTAGGATATACAGGCTGTAATATTAATGAGTGACAATACTTTAGGGTGTGTATGGGTCCCGTTTATAGAGTTAGTATAGTATGGGATTAGTAGGATGAACCTTTTTATCCTGCTACATATTAAGTCGTCTGCCATTTAATAACAATATTATGTTTTATTTCCATGTAAGGCTTACAAAGTTAAATAATATTGAGTAGAAATATAGACTGCGAGCCACACGGCCAAATGCCAGTCGATCTCCCGTACGAGGGGTGCCTGTGATCGCTAATCGCGGTTCTTGAGACACAGCCTAGTCACAGACAGCGAAGTATGAGTAATACAGTCCCTTTTTTACCCTTTGGGTATGGAACCCTAAATATAAATCTATATATATATATATAGCTAAGTGGGGATGTAAGTGACGTAAGCGTCCACCAAATCACTTTATGGGGGGTAGTTGCCTATACTCGCCACGCTTAGTAGGCGAGATGGCGAGCGCAGTTTTAAGAGGAAACACGACGAATTTTTTTCCATACAGAAATAGGGGTCTACGGGATTCCTGTTTCCTACCTGGATAATGCTGCTAGAGTAACAATTTTTTTCCATACAGAAATAGGGGTCTACGGGATTCCTGTTTCCTACCTGGATAATGCTGCTAGAGTAACAATTTTTTTCCATACAGAAATAGGGGTCTACGGGATTCCTGTTTCCTACCTGGATAATGCTGCTAGCAGCATTATCCAGGTAGGAAACATACTCTAGAGTATTGATACTCTAGAGTAACAATTTTTTTCCATACAGAAATAGGGGTCTACGGGATTCCTGTTTCCTACCTGGATAATGCTGCTAGAGTAACAATTTTTTTCCATACAGAAATAGGGGTCTACGGGATTCCTGTTTCCTACCTGGATAATGCTGCTAGAGTAACAATTTTTTTCCATACAGAAATAGGGGTCTACGGGATTCCTGTTTCCTACCTGGATAATGCTGCTAGAGTAACAATTTTTTTCCATACAGAAATAGGGGTCTACGGGATTCCTGTTTCCTACCTGGATAATGCTGCTAGAGTAACAATTTTTTTTCCATACAGAAATAGGGGTCTACGGGATTCCTGTTTCCTACCTGGATAATGCTGCTAGAGTAACAATTTTTTTCCATACAGAAATAGGGGTCTACGGGATTCCTGTTTCCTACCTGGATAATGCTGCTAGAGTAACAATTTTTTTCCATACAGAAATAGGGGTCTACGGGATTCCTGTTTCCTACCTGGATAATGCTGCTAGAGTAACAATTTTTTTCCATACAGAAATAGGGGTCTACGGGATTCCTGTTTCCTACCTGGATAATGCTGCTAGAGTAACAATTTTTTTCCATACAGAAATAGGGGTCTACGGGATTCCTGTTTCCTACCTGGATAATGCTGCTAGAGTAACAATTTTTTTTCCAGAATATCTATGTATATTATTTGTACGTCCCTATTTTTCCTTTTTTTAATAAGTTAATTATTTAAAGAGATATGGACGTTCAAAAGCCTTAAAAAAATGGCCAGACTCTCCGCTATGTTTAAACATCCAGGAAACAGATTTGGCTACAATATACAACAAAATAAAAACGTAGGAACCTAGCTCAATTCTTTTTTTAGATATAAAAAAAAAAAACATTTAAATCGGTTTAGTTTTGGAGGAGGAAACAGGAATCTTCTAAACGTCGATTTCTGGCACTTTTAATAGGTAATTTCAGTTCAAGATGCAGTTGTCTCTATTGCGCTAGTTCTGGCTAGCTAAGGCACTGCGAGACAGCAATAGATTTTATAAATACCTATTTTGTATTTCTCTCGACCGTGGTGTTTCCTCTTAAGATAATAACAATCTCCGCGGAATCGCTGCTGCTTGTTGCATTGATATGTATTCCCTCTGTCTCCTTTTACGACACCCTCGCGAATGATAGTTCGTGACGACCTCCGTGGCGTAGTGGTTGAGCGCGTTAGTGGTCGAGCGAGAGGTCGCGGGTTCGAATCCCGCCGAGGGAACGAAAAGTTTTCAATGTTTCTGGGTCATGGATGTATAGTATAAAAAGTATTAAATATATTTCCGTTGTCTGGTACCTGTAACACAAGTTCTTCGGATACTTAGCATGGGGCCAGATTGACGTGGTGTGAAGCGTCCATAGATATTATTATTATAGTTGATTCTCACTCTGGAACCCCACGCACCATAAATGATGATTTTTTTTGAATATTTTCTAGATCACTAAACAAGCAGCTGAAAGACAAGAAGGACCATGAGAACAAGCTGAGGGAGGATCTCCGTAGGGATGCCGTGAAACTTACCGAGCTGGAGAAGCGTATAGAGGACACCACTAAGGAGATGGAACGTCAGCGAGTGGCTATAGACGAGCATAACAAACAGTACTATGAGTGCAAGAAGAAGAAAGATCAAGAACAGAGCTCTAGGAAGTAAGTGGTTTAAGGTTTTGCTCCATTGTGATTGGAAATGAAAACGTGTGCGTCTCCGGACGCTAGACTGGTGTGCTTACTAGACAGACTGGCGCCGTTACTCGTTACGTAACGAAATGGTTTACCCTTCCATGAGAAGTTATTAATAATGATATAAACACGAGACAGACCACATTTTTCCATTAAAGCATACTTTCTTTTTAAATATTAACATTTGAACAAAATTTAATTTAATTTTCAGTGAACTATGGCGCAAGGAAACCACACTGACTCAGAATCTTTCGTCTCTAAAAGACGACTTGGCCAAGGCTGATCAAGCTCTTAGATCAATGGCAGGAAAAGTAAGAATATTTTATATTTTTAACACAACACACATATCTATAATATTGATTATTGCCCTGTTATTTGAGAATGTGTAGTAGGCCAAGGAAAGATTCTCTAAGCTTAATTGAAAGTGATAATATGAACCAAACTACATAATATAGTGGTGTGTGCGTGCGTACGTACGTGCGTGCGTGCGTGCTTGCGTGCGTTCGTGCGTGGTTGCGTACGTGCATGCGTTCTGTCTGGTATCGAAGCTCCCAAGCGGATGAACCGATTTTAATTTTCTCTTTTGAAAAGCTGAAGTGATCGAGAGTGTTCCTTGCTATTATTAATCATGATCAATTCGCTCACTGCTCAACATTCGAGAGTTTCGTTAATCACTTAAAAAATATTTGTGTGTGTAGCTGTCTCACGATATACATAATAACAAAAGAACTATAAACAATTTAATTTATGAGTTATGGTTAAATTTCGTCCACAAAGCGACGTTTAGTATTTTTAATGTATTATTCCAGCCCATCCTGAACGGTCGAGACAGCGTGCGTAAAGTTCTGGAGACGTTCCAAGAGCGCGGCGGCGATTGGGCGAACGTCGCGACGCAGTACTACGGGCCCGTTATAGAGAACTTCTCCTGTGACAAGACTATTTATACCGCTGTTGAGGTAACGCTTTTGGGGCTCCGTACCCGAAATGGTCAAGCGCGAGTCGGAATCAAGCACTAAAAGTTTCGTGCCATTGAATCAAGCAAATCTTCTAAATAATCACGTTTGTTGTATGATGCCCCTCAATTTTTTTTAATTATTATTATGTAAATATATAACTCTGTCTTTTGTAAATATTTCAAGTGGTTACCTGTTGCCGTTATTGATATCAAAAAGGTAGTTTAGTTCTTCGTGCTCACCGGTCATACTTGACCATTAATTACACATTCGCAAAGAAGAGAGAGTGCTTCTGTGTATTACGCGCATACTTGGGCACTATGAAAATAGCTCCTGCGTTAGCTGGTTTTAATAAATACCGGCCACATTCACCGATATGTGGGAGCATGTTATGTACCTTATGACTCGTCCCATTTATGAAGCATTTAAATAAAACAATATACAATAATCATTTCCAGGTAACAGCCGGCAACAGATTGTTCCATCACATAGTGGAGTCGGATACGGTCGGCACAAAAATACTTAAAGAGATGAACCGACAGAACTTACCCGGCGAGGTCACTTTCATGCCTCTCAACAGGCTCCAAGTGAGAGATATGGTATATCCTAATGACAATGTGAGTATTGCCTTGAACTAAGAACTTATATTAGGAGCATGACTCAAGGTGTTGAAATTTCCGGTGTGAAAGTTGAATAAAAGGAGGTCTGTGTATGGACGAAACTAGTCAATATAGTTGTGTATATGTATATGTGCGTTGCGTTCACGTGCGTGTGTACGTACGTGCATGTGTGCGTGCTTATCTGTGGTATTGCAGCTCCCAAGCGGATGAACCGATTTTTATCTAGATTTTTTTGTTTGAAAGCTGACTTGATTGAAAGTGTTTTAAACTATAACCATTCATCATGTGGAAAAGACTGTGGATACTTGGATAGTTTTTATATATTCTTGGTTTTCAATTCACAAAAAACAAAAACACAAATATATTTTGTCATATATCAAGTCATACTTTTAATTAAAGGCTTATTTTCTATTTCAATAAGTAAATGCTTTTTGAAATAACAGTCGATCGTGATGTATACTGCTTTCCGATTCGATGTAATCTAAATATAAACAAAGCTGCGTATGGACGGCTATAATGCTTCCAATTAAAATGTCACTTATTCACTGCGCAATATAAAAAATTACATTACTTATTTTTCATTTTGATCAATGTTTTCACTTTCAGAATGCCATAGCCATGGTTCAAAAACTTAAGTACGATGCGAAATACGCCAAGGCCATGAAATACATCTTTGGCAAAACACTCATCTGCAGAAACCTCGAGTGCGCCACAGAGTTGGGAAAACAGTTCCACCTCGATTGTGTTACGTTGGAAGGAGATCAGGTAATATCGATATACATGAGGTTATATAAGAGTTGGTGCCTACAACATGTGTATATGCTAGGTTGAGTGGTGCATATGAGTAAATATTACGAAATGGGGCACGTATGATTGATATTAGACATTTTGTAGACTCAAAATGTTATTAAACAGCCTATATGTCTATATCTAAAATGTAATAGATAAAAGTACTCTTAAAATATCACTGATAGTCCGGCGAGTGTATATTTTTTTTTCTTATTTGCATAATGTTAATACGCCTGCCTTCCTTTCGTTCATGCACAGAACCATCTTGTGAAAAATCCATTTCTCATTTTGCTGCCATATAATTGGTTTATTCTTTCTTGTACTCAGGTATCATCCAAAGGTTCCCTCACCGGAGGCTACTTCAACCAATCCCGATCTCGTCTGGAGATGCAGAAGACCCGGTCTGAGCTCATGGAACAGATCGGGGCACTGGAACAGGAGTTGGGTGCGCTGAGACAGGAACTGTCCAAAACGGAGAGCACCATCAACAGCATAGTGTCCGACATGCAGAGAACCGAGACCAAACAGGGGAAGGCCAAGTGAGTGTATTTTATTTTTTATCTTGTACATTTAGAACACAATATACAGTGATTTTAATCAGCAATGAAATGGATATGAAATTTCGGATATGGATATGAAATTATTCCGGATTATTAGTTTCGGATAATTTCGGTTACGGATATTAAATTTTAGTTAGCTTTGACAGTAGAAAAAACTATTATTTCGGATTCGGTTACGGATAATTTTTATATCGGATATTCGATAGTTTCGGTTACGGAGCTTCCTAAAATCCCTGTTTATAATTATATTATAATACTTTAAATGGATTAAAAAATATACCTATAGTCTCTTAAGGTAGTATTTTACATAGTTAAATAACGCGCAGCGTGGATACTAATTTAGTGTGTGTGTGTGTGTGGTCAGTGGTGTGTAGTATAATTCCACTAGGATAGATAGATTAGACTTAAGTCTTATTACTAAATATCTCACCTAATAAAAAAGCTATTTGTTTGAAATGGCTGATAGATTTCAAGTTGAATTTATTGATGCCAAATATTTGCTACACAAAATGCTTTCATGGTTTGTGAATATGTAGTAAATGACCCAGTAGTATCATCATATTCTATAACTATCCAGTGGTATAATACCCACATACTTTTCTTATTACAGGGACATATTCGACAAAGTCAAAGCTGACATTCGACTGATGAAGGAGGAACTGGCCTCCATAGAGAGGTTCAGAGGACCAAAAGAGAGGTCTCTAGCTCAGTGCCGCTCCAGTTTGGAGGCTATGCAGGCCACTAAAGAGGGACTGGAGTCTGAATTGCACCAGGTTAAAACCATATTATAAAATTACCCGACTACATACATTTTGTGCCAGGGTTATTATTACGAATCCATTGACACTTCTTTCATTAGAAACGAATCCATACTTTAGGCGATACGGTACAGTACAAATACACATATTATATATGTTATGGACCAGGTCATTAATGCAGGCAATATGAATAATAACTATCTCTATCGGGCTAATTTTAAGTAAAATGATAATTATTTAAAAAAATGTTTTATTATTCTACCCAAAAGGTGATGGACAAAATTATGTATAATGGCCGATACAAATTAAGTCTTAGTATATTATTTAATTGCACTCTCGTATTGGAAATATTTTGTAATGACAAATTTACAGACAAATTATACATATTTATTTATATTATTTTAGATCAATATATTATTGTAGTTAGCATTATTTTATGTCATAATGTATTATTCTGAATTTATTATAATTACATACTTTAAAAAAATATGTAATGAATTAATTTATACAATAAACCACTCCCAGGAACTTATGGAGCAACTATCGACAGCGGACCAGGGTAAAGTGGACGAGTTGAATGACGCCATCCGCCGCCTCACACAAGAGAACAAGGAGGCTTTCAGCCAGCGTATGAATCTAGAAGCCACCAAGAATAAACTGGAGAACTTACTCACTAACAATTTGATAAGGTGTGTATAAAGTTTTCGTTGTACAATGTTTAGGACAAGAATGACTTTAATGAGTTGTTCGTCGTTTCAGCTAAGACGTCCAATGCTGGACATAGCCCCTCCGTATTTCGTTGGCAGGCGGGTTGGCGAGAGCTGCGCTAAAATAATAAGTCCGTGCTGAAAAGCTGCTGCGAATTTCCGGATATTATATTCCCTCTGTCACCTTTTACGACCTAAATAGTATAGATTCAAAAAGTTCTCAATGTTCCTGGGTCGTGGATGTATATATTGTGTATTAAATATGTGTATAATATAAGAAAAATCTTAAGTATATGTATAGCATAAAAGTATTAAATATGTTTCTCTCGTCTGGTCCCCGTAACACAAGTTCTTCGGATACTTAGCATGGGGCCAGATTGACGTTGTGTAAAGTGTCCATAAATATTATTGTTATGTAAATAGAGCTCAGTATATGTAGGCTATAAGGCTACCAATTTAAATGTCACTTATTTACCGCACATTATAGAAACACAATGGCACTTTAGTTTGGTCGAATTTAATTTTTTTGTTAACATTTAGATCGCATTGGAGTATAACTTTCTGTAAATTGTGTATGTAGTCAAATGTTATTATAGTTAACGAACCCGACTTTGTCACCAGCTTAATAGTTTTAATCGCACCAAATTTATTTGTAAACTATGTTAAAGCTGTTGTTTAGTTAATTGTACATATTTTAATGAAATCTTTTTGTTTGGTATGGTTACAGTGTTTGGAAATTAGAAAAAGCATACAGGCGTATGCTTGCCTTGTAAATAACAATAGAAAAATAAATAAAGAATTTTAGATGTTACACAATTGCGATTTTAAACAATTCTTTAACCCGACTACCTAAAATATAATAACTCGGGCTATTATTACGAATCAATTGACATCTTTTTCATTAAAATCGGAACACTAGTTTAGGAGCTACTACACATATGGACTACCAGAATAATTACCATTCGTACTGGATTCTCCGAAGTGTTAATAATATTTATCAAGATGTTACGCGCGACTTCGCTCGCGTAAGTGGAAATCATTTGTACATTTTGCCGCAAAATGCCTATGTTATTCCTCGTGATCTGCTTTATGTCTGTACCAAATTTCATCACAATCGTTCCAGTAGTATCGAAGTCTATTATGTAAAAAAATAATCAAATATTTCCTCTTTATATATTAGTACAATATTTGGTAACATATTGATTACAGACGTAAAGACGAGCTAGTGCAAGCCCTGCAGGAGATCTCCGTGGAGGACCGGAAACGGAAGCTGGCCAACAGCAAGGGAGACCTCACTTCCGCGGAGAAGCGCATCCGGCAACTGAACAAGGAACTGGAGGAGGTGGAGCGGAAGGTGCAGGCCGCGGTCAAGAATGAGAAGGCGTTGAAATTGGAGCTGGACAAGTGGCGGTCTAAGGTATGGGCCATCTTGGGCAGCATGAATACTATACAGCAGAGGAAATTCGCACCATTAACTCCAATATCGTCTCAGGTTCACATATGGCTGGGGACTTTAACGCGAAGGAGTAACATTAGGGTTGCAGTGGCATCAGGCAGGCCCTAATTACGTAACTTCGGTAGCTTTCCAGTGTCTGAAAATCGTCTGAGCGAAAACGAACAGCCTTCGATGGCAAAAAAATGGCATGGAAACTCGCAAAACAGGTTAAATATTACGCTATAGGAGGGCAGGTAGACAAATATTGACAAAATTATAACTTAGTGCCTTGTACTTGCATTTGCTAAAATGAACCATCAATATGATTTATGCTGATGGAGTAGAGATTTATTCAGTATATTTGTATATAATTATACCTTTGTCTTCTGTACAGCAATGTAAAATATTTTACAGACAGAGATTCATTTTGAAAATATGTAAAAATATTGGAAGTACATCAATAAATTAAATTCCAGGAAAAAGAGGCTCAAGACAAAATGGAGGAAGACGCGAAGGGATTGGAGAAGATGGCGTCTAAGGAAGTTTTACTGCAGGAGAAGATACAGGAGTCTCTGGACAAAATAGCCGCGCTCGGCACGCTGCCCAACGCTCCCGAACTGCATTCTAAATATCAGAAACTGTCACTGAAACAGGTATGTTCGGAAATGCTTTTTTTATGTTTCAGTTTTATTATACTTTGTTATGTTTTAAATTATATATTACTAGTTTTTGCCCGCGATTCCCCAAGGGAAAGTTGTACTTTTTCGGGATGAAAACTGTTGTACTTTCCGAATTTCGGCAAAATTGATTCACCTATTAAAACTGACTCTCAGACAAACACACTTTATATGTTTACTAGCTGTGCCCGCGACTTCGTTCTCATGGGTTTTTGAGTGACTTAAGCCGTTTATGCAGCGCACGCAACGAAAGTCCCCGTTTTTGGAACATTTCTCACTGACGCTTCGCTCCTATTGGTCGCAGCGTAATGATATATAGCCTAAAGCCTTCCCCTATAAATGGACTATCCAACAAAAAAATAATTTTCCAAATAGGACTAATAGTTTCTGAGATTAGCGCGCTTAAACAAACAAACACACTCTTCCACTTTATAATAGGTGCTATTGTAGTATAGATTGATTTGAAAAAAAAGTGTCATCATTAATTTTCATGTGTCATGAATAAAATAATCTCTACATCCGACGAGTAAGCAGTATGTTAATGTATAATTTTTTATAGCTTTTCAAAGAATTGGAGAAAGCCAATCAACACCTGAAGAAGTACAACCACGTCAACAAAAAGGCGCTGGACCAGTTCATCAGCTTCTCGGAACAGAAGGAGAAGCTGTACAAGAGGAAAGAGGAGTTGGATATCGGGTTAGTGTTGTACAAGATATTATTCTGTCCCCGTGTGTGTAATGATTTTCACATTAAAATTTACCTACTTTTTGATTTCTGATTGTGCTGAACTGTTGCATGTAAATTTATTATATAATTAAATTATATAAATAATATAATTAAATTGTTAAGAAATGAAAGAGTAGATATTAAAAATGAACGAGCCCTGTCACAGATAGGGGCGATGCATAATTTAATAATAATTAAAAAAAAGAGCTGTTGCATGTATTATACTATGTATATCGCGTTACACAATGTAAAGTAGGTTTCGTTTAAGCGAGCTAAAGCAACCCAGTCTATGACACAACCATAGACTAGTTGGTGATGCGAATACAATTCAATTATTATTGTTTGCGAGTATGAATCCATAGACTATATTCTACAATCGGCAGTTTAAAAATGGCGTATTTTACTGTTTACTTTTCTTTGTAAAATGTATTGTATATTTATTTATTTACACTTTTTGCACAGCGTACAATGGCGGACTTAACGCCGAGAGGTTTATTAAAGTATTTTCATTTAATATTCCTCGGAAAATATTGATAATTGTCCACAAAAACTGAACATGTGAAAATTTGGGTGTTTTTGCTAGGATTAGGTTAAATTTAAAAGGGACGTATTATATTATGATGAGATGGAGCTGGTCCGATGCTGGAACTGGAAGGTGGCCATAGGGTTCATTTCCTTGTTCTTTTGAAGCTCGATTACTTTGTCCATTTCCAGATCCTTTTGTCACTATATAACAAAAGTTGTTATATAAAGCATTTTTAAATCACAATTATTTATTCTATACGTGTTTGTAACCATTATAAGTTGTAGAAAACATTGAATATAGTTTATTTAAGTCTCACAGGTAGGTGTTTAAACTTTAAACGCTGTAAGCAAGATTATTATCGTGTTCGAATCTCCTTATATCTTTTATAATGGTTTCGTATACTGCAAACTTTGCTACGTCGGCATACATGTAGTCGAAATGATTAAAACCATCGATGTAATACACATCGCGAACATTCGGTAACTTCTTACGCAGAGTAGTAACGTCAGACGAATCGGATAGCCAATCATTTTTGCTGTAAAACAATGACACAGGAGTCCTGATGTTAGCCATATTGTAATCCGGAGGCACGATTTGACCGTATTCCAGCAAGTTTTCCAAAATTCCATGATCGTACCGACAGAATCTTCCTGAATCCATCAACTGGAAGTAATGTATTATCTGGTATATCGAGGACTCTGTTGGAAAGTGTTTCAATATAACCGGTAGCAGTGTGGAGTTCACTAAATTATTGTCGCTTCCAATGAACATTTGGAGTGCATTTTCACAGCTGTTCGGCAGGAAATGGCAGAGAATTGAAAATACACTTTTCAAATATCTCGTGCTAGGCAATACATTGATGGTCGGTAGGAGCAGTTTGACCAATTCATTGTTTAGCAGCCTCAGTATGGGACTCTTTGTGTGCTTCATCCATGCCACCGGTGACAGCGCATACATCATTTTCACTTTAACGTCCTGTCTGAATGAGTTCATGACGAAAAAGCTAGTAGTTCCCTGCGAATGGCCAATATAGTATACGGCCTGATTGGTGTAGTTCGCGACGTAATCTATCATAGCTGGCAAATCGTACATGCCTATTTCTTCCCAAGAAAACTTCCAATATTCTATCTCCAAAGGGCTTAGTACTGTGTGTGTGTTGGAGTACTTATTGCCTCTCGCGTTGCCCATCCATACGTCGAAGCCTTCGTCTGCTAGAATATAAGCTAGAGCGTTTTTTGGTCCTTGCAATGCCCAGCAATCTGATGAGTCCAGTAGACCGTGCATCAGAAATACGACAGTAGAATTTTCTACTTTCGGTGGTATTCTATGCAAGTCCAGTACATAGTTGTCTTCGGACACCACTCTATGAGTTTCGATATTATATCCATATTTTGCGCCCAATTCTGTGATGTTCATGTAAGCGTCCTCCGAAATCCCATTATCCTTGCCGTTCGATAGATTTATATCGAAGATGTTTTCGACACCATTTATTATATCGTTTAAATTGTTAATACCGAATTCTAAACTGTTTACCAAAGACACTATTAAAAGTATACTGTACGGTAACATGATTTTAAATATTGTAACAACAAAAAGTTTTTGTTGTTTATAAACATATGGGATTGTAATTAGCGATAATGGATTTAACTCGTTCTTAATTACGTAGACCTTGGTCCAGTATCCTAAATTACACCTTTACAACGGTGATTTAGAACAGTTAAGCCATAGATCACATAGGGTTGAATTAACCTAGTTTTATAGTTTTTTTGTGAAATGGTCTAGGTAATTGGTAGTCTAAAAAAGATCTAGAGGTAGTCTAAAAGCATCAGCTTTATGTTTAAATATTGTATAAATAACAAATTAATCAGAATTTAAAGTCGCTTTTTATATTTCTACTTTACAATTTAGAGACATAAGTTAACAAATTTAAATATAATATACGTCGCAATATCTCTAAATGTATCTCTAAATTGCAATAGATGTCACTACTATTAACAGGGCTTCACCCATGATGTAACTCTAGATTGTATTTTGAAATTGTATGTACCTATTTATGAGAAACATTATTCGTATCTACTTCTTTGTACAATCAACTTTGGCAACAATAAACTTTTTGTTTATTATTATTATTAACGTTTGTAAATTATAAAATATAAATATGTCGAATTAGGTACAAATATTGTCATTAAAATAAAGAAAAGCATATTTTTTAAGCATATCATCACATTAAGTTAAATTCCACTCCATAATTACTAAGAAGAAGATACGAAACGAAATGAGTAGTTAGTATTTTTCAATAGTGGCGCTAGATGTCGGTTTCCGGAATGTGCCTGGAAATCGAAGAATATAAAAATAGCCAGTCGAATTGCCAGTATTAGGATGATTCCATTTTCTAGTACTAGGTCGTGTCTCCGTTATATATCTACTTTGTGGTTATGGTAAGTAATGTATATGAGGTGCCAAAACAAAAAATGCTCTACGCGTCCTTCTCTTCACACTATATTCGGCTTGATATATGAACCATGAGACACACTATATGTTATACTCGACTTATTCACATACCTTAACTGATATATTTCAATTTCAGCGGTGAGAAGATCCGCGAGCTAATCGAGACACTGGAGCACCGGAAGTTGGAAGCGATCCAGTTCACGTTCAAGCAAGTGAGCAAGAACTTCACGGACGTGTTCAAGAAGCTGGTGCCCCAGGGTCGGGGGAGCCTCATCATGAGAGTCGCCTCCGATGACGGGCTGGAGGTCAACGCTGAGGTAAGTGTACAAATAAATAATAATAATAGGCTCCCCTCACCGATTTCGGTGTAGGTTTCATTGAAACCGGGCCAGCTACGCAGGAGTTATTTTATAGTGCCCAAGTGTGTGCGCAATACACAGAAGCACACTCTCTTCTTTCTACTCTTGTGGCGGTACTACTAGCGCCACAATCCTGCATCGCGCTATCGAAGTTTTCTAAGTCCGGCGCTATATGTTTATACGACATCTGAAAACTAGTGCAGTGGGCGTCGGCCTGAGCGAGCATATCACCTCGCTCGGTCGGAGATCTACCTTTGGGGCTTCCACTCGTACTCCCACACTCTCATAACCCAGTGGGACGGTAAACCGATACGACTGGCGAGAGAACAGGCGCAGGACCGACTTTTTACATGCCCATCCGACGCATGGATCATCCTGTCAGACAATGGGGTGATCTGCCTGCATTGTCCTAACCAAACTTGAAAACAACATTTTTTGTTGTTCCAACGCGGAAATCGAACTCACCTCCGGGTCGAGAGCGAATCTCTGAACCACTAGACCACCGAGGCGATCATGCATTTAAATAGCGTTCGAGAAAGCCGGGGCAAGTCATACTGTTTTAGATTAAGTGCATTTCTTATAATAAATAAATGAAAATTTGTTTGTTTCAGCGCGCGAACGCGGAGCAATTCTCTGGTGTCGGCATCAAAGTGTCCTTCACGGGCGGCGAGGGCGACATGCGGGAGATGAACCAGCTCTCCGGGGGTCAGAAGTCCCTGGTGGCGCTGGCGCTTATATTCGCCATACAGAAGTGCGATCCCGCACCCTTCTATCTGTTCGACGAGATTGATCAGGTATTTACATTTTTGAATATTTAGTAATTATGCATTAACATTCTCTATGTTATTTTTTTTTTTCTTTTTTCATGGGTGCTTTCACTTTTTCAATTCATTGGTGCACAAAATTGATTAAAACTGCAGTCACAATAGGGCTTGTATCTGTACAAGTAAACTAGTTTTCGTTTCATTGAAAAATACCAAGTATTAATGAGTTTACAGGCATTTGAGAATCTTGATTCATCGCGTCCAGAATTTGAAACAAGTATGTCTCAAAAACTACAGGACGTATTTTTTTCTGACATCTATACTTATTATAAAACTGTAGAGAGGTCAATTCTGTACATTGAATATTTTTTCAAAATACATATTGGAGGATGATTGGCGATCGATACTGATGCCGAAAATGCAATTAGTAAAATTTTTGTCTGTCTGTCTGTCTGTCTGTCTGTCTGTATGTGCACGATAGGAACAAAAACTACTGAAGGGATTTTAACCAAACTTGGTACGATTGTAGCCCATATTCCTGGGCAGGTTATAGGCTATATAACATAACGCTACGATACATAGGAGCCGAGCATTGACGATAAATTTGAAGCAAGTCGGATGAATTTCGCGCGCGCGGCCTGCGGTCGAACGGTTCGTGCGGGGGGCGCGGGGGGATCGCTTACACAGTGACGCGAAGCAATAGAACGTGGCACTAAAGTAGATTAGAACATCAAATAAGTACCTAACTATCAGGATTTTTTTTTCTGGGAAAACAGTGTTTTCACAGTGTCATAATAATATAAAAATCGTATTTTTGAACTTGCTTCACAGTTCACAAATTGAAATAAATTATCATTTATTGTATAAAATCAACTTAATTAACTGTATCTATACCTATAACATAGACCAATTACATAAGACTTGCAAAGCCCATACATAAGAGCGTTCCTCAATTGTTAGTTATAGCACTGGCCGCTTGATGGCATTTATAAGTGTATCAATTCCTCAAAATAAGTCAAGGTCAATTGTTTATTTCAAATTGAAAGTGCCATCTATTAGGTTATCGTGAAACGACTTCAACAATTCTAATACTATTACATGATAGATGGGGTTTTTATACTTTTATGAAGATTTGTGACACTACCTGTGTAATTATTATTATTATAACATACCGTAGTAACCTTGATGGGGCACTCGAGTTATCTATACTTATAATAATAGGTAACTATATTATCTATCTATATACTTTTAATATTATAAAGCGGAAGAGTTTGTTTGTTTGTTTAAACGCGCTAATCTCAAGAACCACTGGTCCGATTTGTAAAATTCTTTTTTTGTTGGTTAGTCCATTTATAGAGGAAGGCTTTAGGCTATAAAATATTACGCTGCGACCAATATAAGGAGCGAAGCGTCAGTGAGAAATGTTTCAAAAACGGGGAAAATTACTCAAATTTGAGGACTTTCGTTGCGTGCGCTGCAAAAACGGTTTATGTTACTCAAAAAACATATATGAATAAATTATTCCTTTTTAATAATAAAAAAAAGTCGGTGACATTATATTTCCATCTCTTAAGATTTACTTAATAACTAACAGGATCAAAAAACGGGCAATAAAGCGGTTATTAGAAAAAATATTTATACCATCACAGTATTAATTCTTATCATTTTAAATACGTTAGTTAGATTAAGCATTTCATGAAGACTATATTTGCCCTTCAAAGCATGCAAATGTAATGAATACTTTAGGAGATATAGCAAAATTAAAATCGTTTCGCCGTGATTCGACCGGTCGCCGGGCATCGTGTGAGTTGCGAGTTGCGACGTGTCTCGCGTCCGAGCCGGCATGGTAGGTACTTAGGTAGTAGGGACCCCACGCATAATATTTTATTTTTTTAAACTATTATTTTTTATTAAATAATTTATTACAAATAATTAGTACTGAAATTACAATTACGCACACAAAACATTACGCATGAATTAGGTACGTGATAATTTTCAACCAATTAATGACATTAAAATCACGTGAAACCCGAGTTATCGAATACACAGCTTGGTTAAAAATGCTATTAAAATGTACCTAAGTCATCTTAATCTAAATAACAGGCAGTAGGTACCGGTAGTTTGAATTAGACCACGCACAGCCGCAAAATGTGCCCCCAGTAATAATTGTGGTAAATGTATACCTATCTGTACGGCGTATGTCGCTACTATTTTTACCTGTAAAATGGTCACAAATAATGTGGTAACTATTTTGAGATGCTAATTATTAGAAAAATGCAATAATAATCCTTATCAAATTAAATACGTTAGCCACTTTTAAGCATTTCATACACGTAATAATTGCTGTTTACACCATAATATACATAGTTTACAATTAATATCTTAAGAAAAATTGTATTGAAATGAAAATGTGCGCATCCAACTTTATTCAATTAACAATAAAGTAGGTATATCAATTCGGGTTTCGCACCAAAATGCATATTAAGTTTCTTTGCCCAAAGAATATAGGCGTATTTTGATAACTCGGTTATCAAGGAGTTTTATTGTCTAGCTCATAGATTGAAAACTACCTATCATTTATTGTTTTGTTCAGATATCCACAACGTTTATGTGTATAATTTAGTAATTAGTAGGGATTAACGGTGCATCCAAATAATATTGCCGGGCACGTGACTTACTGGATAGGGATCATTGAGATGATGCTTCCGAAGCAAGTATTAGCGAAAGTCCTTAGCGATTGCGCCATTTGTTTGCAGTCATGTGAGAGTTCTGTGCACTTTTGATGCTGAACAGTTATGTCTAACTATCTATGATATAGTACACCTAAATTGGGGTCAATTCTATGTCCTGAGTCATTATTTGACGGTAAACTTCATCGGCCTACTTATTTTGCCTATGCACGTCTAATACCGTGTATAAATAAGCATTTTACTATAAATTAGTTTTTTAAATACCTACCCAAACATAAAATATATTTAAAAAATACTGCCCTAAATGACTTTTCCACGCGTACGAAGTCGCGGGCACAGCTAGTATTACATATTTATTTTCAACAGCGTCTACGGAGAGCAAACATTAAAATTTGTGAACTCCTTCGGAGGAATTCCTATGGCTTCTTTTTTTTAAATCTAATTGAAATGTTTACTTATATGATATTTGCCTAAAATCAAATCAAAAAGTGAATATATTATCGATGCTTATGTCGAATCCCACACCTGATGATGACTTAGTCGAAACCGGTCGTGTATTTCAATAAATCTTTCGTTTAGCAACTAATAAAGTAAAAAGAGTGCAAGTAATTTGTGTATTATTACTGTGTAATATAATAAGTTATTTATTTCTCTCACCCAGGTTCCAATTTAAATCGTTGTACTATTTTATGGGCTTTGTACAGTTTGTTAGTAGTTCGCTATACCTGAGAGGTTTCTCTTTGATACTTACTGTGTTCCCCAGGCCCTCGACGCCCAGCACCGGAAGGCGATAGCCAACATGATCCACGAGCTGTCGACGTCGGCGCAGTTCATCACGACCACCTTCAGGCCGGAGCTGCTCGAGCACGCGCACAAGTTCTACGGCGTGAAGTTCCGCAACAAGGTGTCGCACGTGGAGTGCGTCACGCAGGACGAGGCCAGGGACTTCGTGGAGGACAGCGCGACGCACGCCTAGGTACGCCGCTTCTCCGTAACATCGTGGCCAGCGTCGCCAGATCCATGACCTACCATCCTATACAATCTATGCTTAATACAAAAAAAATGCAATAGATGTCACTACTATTAACGTTAGTAAATTATAAAATGTAAATATGCCGAATTGGGTACAAATATTGACATTAAAATAAAGATAAGCATATTTTTTAAGAATAATATCATATTAAGCTAAATTATACTCCTTAATTAAGAAGATACGCAACGAAATTAGTAATTAGTATTTTCCAAAAGTGGAGCTAGTGGTTTCCGGAATGTGCCTGGACTTCACCCTTTGCCAGTCGCATTGCCAGTATTAGGGTGATACCATTTTCTAGTACTGGGTCGTGTCTGTTATATATCTACTTTGTGCCAGAACGTACCATCACACAACCGTACCACTGCCGTACCTCAGAGTGGACCGTACCTTAAAAATTATACTGGTAATTATTTTTTTAATACAAACTCAAAAAAGGTCACTATGCGTAGACTATAGCATTGTAAATGTTTTGGCAAAACCGTACTTTTCAATTAAAACCATACCTTTTCGGCTTTCGTACTTTTTTGGGAAGTCATACTGGCAACACTGATCGTGGTAGTTGACATCTTTGGCTCAATGGCTGTAGCTTGGCTATCGACTCGGAAGTTATAGATTCGAATTCCGCATTGAAACACACGACGATATCAGTCTCACAGGATTATAAGAGTACCTGATTTATTATAGTTATTACCTTAGCCGGAATGCCAGATTTGGTCAATCAACAGACTGAAAATAGAATAATTTAGGCCTTTTTTTACTATATTAAAAAAATATATGTTTTGTTTTTCGCAGATGCTGTTTGAAAATGGGAACAAACTAAAGTTACGAGATTGAGGAACGCTAGAGTTTTATATTTATTTTTTAAACTTATCTTTTTTTAATTACTAATTTTACTTATATTTGAATAGGTTTAGAGAACACTTTTTATTTGGTTAATCCCAATATTCCCAGTTTAAAATTGCTACTTCACTAAAAACCCGTGAATATTATTTCAATATTACAAAATACCTTTCCAAAAATATTACTAAAGATGATTTTTATAAACGTCTAATTATTGCAGTTAACTATACTGAAATGGTGATTTAAATTTGCCAACATATGCAATTAAAGTTTAATGGACTTTTATACATAATATAATTCATTGTTTTAATATAATTTGTCGTTTGATACATAGTTAAGTTAGTTAATAAGATTGTATGAATGTTCCGGACATGGTATGCAATGGTGACATGTGTTATTGAAAGTTAATTACAAATACATAGTTTAATATATTTATTGTTTTATTCGCTTCTAAAAAAAAATATCCCATCAAAAACATAACTTGTAAAAAGTGTCAAGTCTCGCTACTCAGTTCTTCTACCGTAAAAAGTTGTGAGATACATGTTATGCCAAGTAGTTAAGTTTATCGTTAGATTGTTCTAAATCAATTACATAATTAGCTAAGGGCTACACTGCGGTTACATAAATAAAAAACAATAAACACAGAAGGGTCTATATTTACAATATAAAATATGTAGAAGTCACAAGATATATATATTGCTTTACATATCACACTCAGATACATTTTAGTTACAATCCGAAGAGTTATGATTCGGATAAAATAAGCTATATTTGGTACCTATGTCAATTAAATTAGGTTTAGGGTGTGTTTCTCCAAGCAATGTTAAAGTTAATGCCATATTAAATATCATGTTATCCCTCTCGTATTTCCTGTCAATGAATGAGATGGCAAGGTATTTTAACATGGCGTTAACTTTAACATTGCTTGGCGAAACACGGCCTTAAGCTTTCAAATACATGTGAAACAAATCGTTGTCGAGAATTAGCCCCAATAAAAAGGTTTTAGGAACATGTTACATATATCTACAATTAGGACAGCTCGGAACAAATATATAATATTATTTCGTAGATAAATAAATATAATGTATTGGCGATTTCCAAAGGCGGTAGTTACACATTCTTTCTGGTTATTTGTTCATAAATATATTGTTATTGCTATATCTAAATAACTGTACTTATTTCTTAATTTCCGAGCTGCTTCAAAATTTTAATACCTCTAGTTTTATAATAATTTAATATCTATAGCAAGATTAATTTTATATGGGAAATTTTTTGATATATTATTATTACATAATCTAAACTGAAACTCTAAAAGTAAGTGGATTTAAACCTAGTGGATTTAAAATAAAACATACATAGAAAAGTAAAAAAACATGTTACATAAAAATTCACTAACCAAAAAAAACAACGAATATAAAATAATTAAGATCGTATTAACTAGCTATAATGTATGACAATATACTGGGTGATTTTTTATGTTTTAGGCATATATAGTATTAGTATTGATTAAGAGTATATAATCAAAATGGATTTGAAATATTTGAAACTTGGAAAATCAATTTATTGTATACAATCATATTAAAATAAAAAATATTCCATAAACCAATTACAGCCATTTTTTTATGAAACGGAATAAAAAGTCATCCCAGTGTTTCTTTTTCCATTATTAGAATTATAGTAACAGCCCATAATTAGATAAATCGCGAAACGACAAATAGTTTTAAAACATCTACCACTACTGAAACGTTACTAATTATTAGAAAGATATAAAAATCTACAGAAACACGCAGACAAGGCACGCAGATATTTAGAATCCTTTCACGCCAAATACAACTCAAGTTTAGCTCTCAAATAATTTAATGAATTTAAAACATAGAAATAAGTGGATGTACAAGCTATAATATTAATGAGTGATAATACTTTAGGGTGTGTATCAGTCCCGTACATAGAGTTTACTGAGAAAGTATTAACGCTGAAAGAGGTACTTTTTTGTAATTATTATATGGGAAATTTTATGATGTTGGAGCATTTCTCATACAAACATGAAATTTCAAAGTAAGTCATTCAGCGCTGGTACTTCCACAGTACAGTCTACATAGGCAGCACGTACAAACCCTAAAGTATTAAGTATCACTCATTAATTTTACACCTTGTAGATTTAAAACTAAAATTTATGAAAAAGGATATTAGGTATTTTACTATGGAACGACGACTAATTATCAAATTATTAAATCAATTTTATTTATTAAATCAATAAAAGAATTACATAAAAAAAACTTAAACTACACAGTGTAACATAAACCATTACTGGTTTTTCCGCACACTGCTAAATGCTAGTCGTGGATTACAGGTAATCTAAAGTATTTAATATTTATATAACATACATTATTATTATTCTTGATATCAACATTAGTATCCGTTATCTGGATTGTGTGCTTAGTGCTAATTTTCGTGACCGCTCATCGTAAGGAAGTCAACTACAATATGTACCATGGCATCGAAACGCCGCCCCTAGCGGCAAACTATCGTAAATACTTTGATGCCATAATAATAATTGTAGACAACTTTCTCACGTTGAGTAGTGACATCAGCTCGCACTATGCATAACAACGGCATCGCATATTGAGATATATTTTTTTAACGAATATATTAATAATAAAATAAATCACTTTTTTAGACAGCTAGTAAAAATTTAAAATGTCTTGCGTTTGTGTAAATTGCCTTGTGTAAAGTGCTTTGTGTTATTTTTTTACAAAGTTGGTATAACGTTCATAGTAATCCATTAAATAAATAAAACAGTTAAAATGATAATAAAATATAAAAAAGATGATAATATACACAACCAGGCAAGATTATAAGCAAGGCAATAAAAATAATAAGTACATCCCAATCTATAAATTTTCCAATCGTTCTGACATTTTGAAGGAAGAAACCTTATTATCTATTTAATCTTTTATAAAACAATACGTTCTTATTATCTATTATAAACACTACACTTTCAAATAAATAAGTTGTATTTTCTACGAGATAACACTTCCTTTTTCGTTGTTTTTATTATGTCCGTTTTCATTTTGTTAGCAGGACTACAAAACCAAAATGTGATACGTACTCGGTACTATAATAGATTGAAATTTTAAAAAAGTTGGCGAAATCCGATACTGTCCGCCAGGCATGAAATGGATACGAAATTTCGGATACGGATACAGATATGAAATTATTTCGGATTATTCGTTTGTTTCGGATAATTTCGGTTACCGATATTAAATTTGGGTTACCTTTTTAGAGTTGCAAAACTATTGAGGTAAAACCTCTTTTGAGTTAGATGGGTTGACTTGTCCAGTTTTTTAGATGTTTTTTATATTATAACTGTTTTGATAGCTGTCTTATGTGTTGATTTTTCGGGTCCTATTAAACGTTACGTTTATCTTACATCCATTGTATTTAATTATATTTCATATTATATTACTTCATCCACACAGCCGCTTACTCTAAAAAAAACTTTTATTTCGGATTCGGTTACGGATATTATATTTATATCGGATATCCGATAGTTTCGGTTACGGTTACGCAGCTCACATATCTGCTGCCGGTGATAACGACGCAACTCCTTTCAGCATTTTTAAGTTTCGGAATTCACCTACCATGACCATTTTAAAAGTTCAACCTGTATATTGAAGAAGATATTCATACAGTAGCTCTTATTTGCCAATTCTTATGTTTATTGCATTTCTATTGAAAACTGTCAAAACTTATGAATCTCTAATATGATTGATTGATTGATTCTATCTACGATTTAATTTATGAAATGAAATTTCTAGTGGCATTCCTAGGCCTGATGATATAGTTTGTTTCTCTTACTCCATCTATAGTAAATACAATTTATGTCCTTGATCTACATCTATAAGAATCTAAGGTAATAAGTGATTTACATAAGATACACCTACAAAAATATATTTGGCCATATTTACAATCGATTCGAACTCATAACGCCAATTCTTTATAATATCATACGAGTATCTGACATCTGATACTGTTTATTTTTTAATATAACGATATTAATGAAATCATAATAACATTTCAGTGGTATCATTATGACTACATGCCAAATTAGCAGATTCGATTTCTAATTTAGCCTCTTACTATACAATTTTCTCAATCTGTATCAGAATATTAAACATACCAAATAATGTGGTCTATTTTATAAAAAATACTATTTTGTTAAAAATTAAAGGAATCGCAAATGGCAGGATTATCGTTGTAAACATGTTTAATTAAAAATATTAGGTAGGTACATTTTAACACCTACAATACAGATAAGTATACCTTATATTATTACTTTATTGTATTTAAAAGGTCAACTCATAAACTAATCGTTGATAACCTAAACAACAGTCTAACTTTTAAGTACCAGATATGTTTACTTTAAACTGATCTAATATATTTTTAATTTACAGTTTTCGAATAACTAAAAGGTCAACAACCAACATCAGTTTTTTTCAATAATTTTAATTTATGACCTGGGCGGCGATTCTCAGGCCTCGAACATAGTTCCGAATATTAGTATATCCCGCTCGCACGCGCGATAAATCTCGTTTGCATGAGCGGGACAGACCGATAGTAAAAACTAAGTTCGAGGCCTGAGAATTGCCGCCCTCAAACTAAATTTAATCAAGACTGTAAGGTCAACTATACCCTATAATATGTGCTGCCAGTTTGCATACAACTGAAAGGTCAACTTATACTATTCCTATCGCAAAGGTCGACTGCGTGCGAGTGGGACGGCTATAGTCGTCGGAGCGGGACGGCGTACGGCGAGTTCCAGTCTCGCTCGAACACTTCCTGCAACTGAAGTCGGATGTCGACATATTGTGTCGTGTTGCCGTGGCTCTCCTGCGGCGAGTAGACCATGGCGACGCCCGCCGTGCTCGTGAAATAGTCGCCGTCCCTGTGCAAAAGTTTTTATATTTAAAAATATTAATATACCTGTCGATTGATGCGTTAATTATTAATAATAACAGTCGAAGACATGAGTGGATGTAGGTGATATACGCAAAATACTGATTTCGAGAAAATTGAGGTCAAACTGTCACTTGAACATTTTAAAATATTTCGTAACGTATCGAGTACATTAATCTAAAGACCCGTCTTTAGAATAAAAGTCAATTTTCTGGGTAGAAATTTTTTGCGACATATATGTATACCTTCATCCACTTATACTCTTCAATTATTGTAACGTCAATGAAGGCTGGTCTTCTGATATTCTGAACAGATAGCAAGATGAAAAGACTAGGACAACCATTTAATATTTTATCTTTAAAAACTTCAAAATTTCCGAATGTGTACTATTATACACGCACATTAAAGTAAATTAATCAAAAAATATATCAAGTACGATCTGTTTGACGCCATTCAGTAACCGAGCTAGTCATTCAATTAAATGAGCAGATTCAATCAGATGACTGCGACACATATACGAGCATAGATTAAATTGTACCCGCGCCGTATAGATGGCGCCAGCTCGAAAAGGTAACCGTTATCGAATTATCAATGTGCGTGTCCTAATGTAATTACTCGACCTGTCAGCTAAAAGTGGTTACAGGCTATTTCTCATTCCCAATGTCTATCTCTTTTCATCTTGCTACGACATATGTATAACTAAAAGTACCTGAGCTTATAAATCCATTACATTGACCTCCTTTCGCGGAAATAAAAGAAATAAATGAAAAAAATGAATGTAATGAGGCACTGACCAGTTGGACGTGCCGATGTAGGCGGTTTTGTCGGTGACCATGTACTTGTTGTGGTTGACGCGCGCATACGGAATCTTGTCTTGCTCCGGCGTGGACGGCACTATGAACCGCCGCTGTGGACAAACGAGTTAATATATAATATAATGTCTATGGACGCTTCACAGTTCACACCACGTCAATCTGGCCCCGTGCTAAGTATCCGAAGAACTTGTGTTACAGGTACCGGACAGCGGAAATATATTTAATACTTGTATACTATACACATATTTTTTTTTATTATATAATACACAAATTTAATACACACGGCGGGACTCAAACCCGCGACCTTTCAGTCGAGCACCAACGCGCTCAACCACTGCGCTACGGAGGTCGTCAAACTATACTTTAACTATAGCTTTTGCCTGTAAGTTTGAGTAAAATGGCAACGTCATCTTATATATAAAAATCAATTGCTGTTCGTTAGTTTCGCTAAGTCCCGATTTCACCAACGCGTGTTAGTGTTAACGGCCTGGTAAAATATCATGCCTTCTCATTCATTAACAGGAATTACGAGAGGAACAACATGATATTTAACGAAGGATTAACTTTAACATATTATAAAGTCAATGATTTAATTGACGATTGCCACCTTGGGAATAAGATGGCCACATGCAAGGCTACCTCAATGTACTTTATGTACTCTGACTTTTGTTATAATATATAGATTAAATTTTTACATTGTAAACATATTCTGTATAAACTTTAAAAAATATATATTTTTTGATTTTTTTTGCTAAAAGATGGCCCCGTCCGAGCTCATGCTCAACTATGTGGGCACGGGTCAGCTAGTATGATATAAAATTCATCCATGGAATGCCGGAGAAAGAATAGTATCTCCCCATGAAACGCCTTTTTTCGTGAGTGAGAAGGCGATTGAGGGAATACATAATGTTACATAATGCTATACAATTATGAATTAGGTTTAAAACAATGTAATGTCAACATGACGTTTGTCAGTGATGCCTAAGATAGTAGTCCCCCAAGAGAGGTTATAAGAGAAGGATTTTAAACGTTAAAACAAAGAGTTTTGAGTTAATAAATATTATTTATTATTATTATTTTCCTAAGCGTAACAAAGTCAAAATTATTTCATGGCACGTCCATGACCATATTATGGCAGTACCTACTACTAGCGCCACAATCCTGCATCGCGCTATCGAAGTTTTCTAAGTCCGGCGCTATATATACGACGTCTGAAAACTAGTACAGGGGGCTTCGGCCTGACCGAGCATACCATCTCGCTCGGTCGGAGATCTCCCTTTGGGGCTTCCACTTGTACTCCCACAACCTCATTAAACATTAAATTTCTTTAAAAATGGCACGTTGGTAGGGGTTGGTTGGTAGGACGACCTCTACCCACTGGCCTGACCTGGGGCCTTACTCTTCGAACTGTTTCGATTTTAATTCAGATTCGATCGTGCCGCGTACTCCCGAATAAATTGACGTTTGTTTATTTTGATTCTCAGTCGATTGATATGGTCGGGAGTACAAAAAGTTACGATCTTACGATTTTCTTTATCCTGATTAGTTTCAAAGTAATCAACCAAATAAAATACCAAAAACCGTTGAGATGGAACTGATTCGATTCTCGATTGTGTCGGGAGCGAGCCCGCTGGCCTGTACTCACCACACGCAGGTCCAGGCGCGGGTAGGCGCCGGCGAGCGCCGCCAGCGACGCCAGGAAGTTCTCCTCCTCGGGCGCGGAGTGGCGCCACCAGCTGATCAGCATGCGCACGTGCACCTTGTGCTCGATCGCCGCGGTGCGGATGGCGTCGTCGATCTTCGGCCAGAACCTGGAAAACCATCATGGAATCTATACTAATATAAGCGGAAGAGTTTGTCTGTTTGTTTGTTTAAACGCGATAATCTCAGGAACTACGGTTCCGATTTTAAAAATTCTTTTTCTATAGGATAGTCCATTTATAGAGGAAGGCTTTAGGCTATATAACATTACGCTGCGACCAATAGGAGCGAAGTGTACGGGAGAAATGTTGCAAAAACGGGGAAAATTAATCACATTTGGGGACTTTCATTGCGTGCGCTGCATAAACGGCTTAAGTCATTTAATAACGACGCGAACGAAGTCGCGAGAACAGCTAGTATAGTAAAAATCTTAAATAATATGTGTATAGAATTTCCGTCACACACAAGTTCTTCCGATACTTATAATAGGGAGAGATTGACGTAGTTTGAAGCGTCCATATATAGGTATATTTTATTAATATTATTATCTCACACCTTTTTAGTTACGAAATCAGGGTCAAAGTATGTCATACTTCTTTTGCTTATTGAATGTACTGTAGGTTGGTGGAAATTCATGGTACACGTACAGTATATACTTATATATCCAAATTACTTGCACTTTTTCCACTTAATTACTTATTTAACATCTTTGTGCAAAGTGGAAAAAGTGCAAGTAGGTTGTGTATTATTACTATCTTTCTCCCTTCTTCCTTACTTCAACTTAGGCGCATAGGCGATCATCGGCGAGTAGTCCATGACGGATATGTAGACGAACTCCTCTGCTGCGCCGATGATGTGGACTATCGCGTCATCATCGTTGGTGCGGCCTGACGGGCTGAACGGCGGCGGGGAGCTCTGCAACGAAGGTAATGTTCGTTACGTCATGGGCTACCATTCCATACATTCTATCTTTAATACAAAAAAAATGCAATAGATGTCACTACTATTAACGTTTGTAAATTATAAAATTTAATCCGAATTGAGTACAAATATATTGACATTAAAAAAAAGATAAGTATATTTTTTAGGCAGGACATCACATTAAGCTAAATTCAACTCCTTAATTAAGAAGAAGATACGAAATAAACTTAGTAATTAGTATTTTTTCAATAGCCACTATTGGCTAGATGCCGGTTTCCGGAATGTGCCTGGAAATCAAAGAAAACAATAATAGCCAGACGCATTGCCAGTATTAGGGTGAAACCATTTTCTAGTACTAGGTCACAACCTAACAGAGACACGTCTCTATCTACTTCGTGGTTACGTCTAACTAGTACGACTAGGATCCGACTTTTAAAAAAACCTAGCGCCAAAAATAGCTTTTGTTTTATTCGACATATTGCTTGTTTTTTTTTTCAGAAACTAGTAGCAGCTAAGCGGATTTGTAGACTGTAATGGACGTCCTTGCGATGCTGTACCCATTCATCAAATGAACATTTTGAGATTCGACATGTTGGACTTGTTTTTTTTTAGAAACTAACAGCGCGAAACTGCCCATACCCATACCCATTCTTTAAATGGCAAAAATCGATTCTGCAATTTTTTTTTAATGCGCTACATTTTTTATAATTTTTAATCTTCCATGTTACACAGACTGGTGACAGTCAGACAGCAAAATCTTATTAGTAAATTATAGTCCTTTTTTACCCTTTGGATACAGAACCCTAATACGCGGTGGTAGAAACTCCAAATGCTTTTAGACAGTCTTCGAAATCAAGCCTACCACCAGATGCGACCTATCAACCTTCTTTTGAACCTCCGCTTGAGGTTTGAAGCGATATAGCTCATTAAAACTTAGCAAGTAAGTTCGATGGTTCTAAATAAAACCAGCCGTCAGGTGTCGTCTCTCACGGTCAAAATAGATTTTACATGGCAATTTGCACCGTGACACTTGCAGTTACTGAACTTTATATATAAATACATGAATAATTTTCTCACAATACTCGATGGTAATATTTAATAGTCAAATAGTCAAAAGATAGACACCGCCCTATGGGTTTTCCTGGAGACCCTCTAACACTTCTAACGTGTAAAACATAACAAAAATACCCTATTTTATAAGGAACTAGCTGACCCGGCAAACTTCGTACTGCTTCAATCAATATAATATAAAGGTTTTAGGACTTTTGTATAAAATAATCTTAAAATAAACAAAACAGCATGACGACCAAGTGATCCTACTTTTAACTGTAAATTGTGAGGTGGTAATCCCGACAATTCCAGTGAATCTCCGCGATGCTATAAGTGCCGATGGCAATATGAAGAATGTGGAAAGAATAACAATTTTGTCAGCCACTTGTATAGGAAGCCCACGCCACTAGAAGGTGGGCGAACTACACATTATGCCTTAAAATTACCATTAAACATGCAAGTCACCGAAACACCAATTTGCAACATCGCCAAAAATAGCGCAATGGCCAAGATCCTACAGGTATGCAAATTGATTGTTTGGGATGAATGCACATTGCACAATGGCCCATAAGGGGTCACTGCAGGCACCAGACAGAACGTTGAAAGATCTTCGTAACAACCAAAATATTTTTGGTGGGGCCATGTGATTCTGTTGTCAGGAGATTTTCGGCAGATTCCTTCAATTATTCCCCGATTACCTGTTGCTGATGAACTAAATTAAATGCATGCCTAAAGTCATCGAATTTGTGGCATTATGTAAAGACATTCCAATTAACAACCAACATGCGAGTATTTTTGCAACAAGATGAATCTGCAAATGTATTTGCGCAGCAGTTGTTAGGCATTGGAAATAATAAAGTTGCAGTGGACACCTCGACCGGATTCATCACATTACCCACAGATTTCCCACAGATTAGTAGAAAGGTTTTTTCTACCTGGCGTTCCCTAAAACGTCTACGATATGTTCTTCCGATACCCACTAAGGTAGTTTTGGCTGAATCCCTACTCCTTTCCCATTTAGATTATGCGGACGCTTCTTTCACTAACTTGACGAAGGAACAACTGAACAAATTGGAGCGCCTTCAAAACCTGGCTTTGAGGTTTGTTTTCGGTTTACGTAAATTTGACCATATCTCCGAGTATCGCCTCAAGTTAAAGTGGTTGCCAATCCGCTACCGCCGTGACTCTCGTGTTCTCTCCTTCCTTTATAACATCCTATTTGACTCCCATTGTCCCACTTATTTAAAAAGTAATTTTAACTTCCGTACCTCTGACAGACTGGAACTACGATCTATATCTAATCTTCTTCTTGACATTCCTATCCACCGCACTAAATACTTTAATTGCTCTTTCATTGTAAAATCCATTTCCCTTTGGAATTCTTTACCTATCCATATAAGGCAGGCTGAAACTATACATCGCTTTAAAACTCTTATAAAAAATCATTATCTGGAATCATATTGTGTCAACCCTTAACTTATGTAACTAACACTTATTATTATAAATTAAAATATCATGTAGGTTTATCTATTGTATATATATATATATATATATATATATATATATATAGATATATATATTATATTATATTGTATACATATATTATATATTTATTGTGTTTATGTATTATTTTATTTTATTTACTTTTATTTTATTAAATATACTTTTGCGCAACTCCCATTCTCTAGCATTGTTTTCTCTAACACCATAAATTGCTATCTAGTAATAAGGCCGCCTTTGTGTGCATGTCTGATTTTTGTAATGTATATTTTTTTGTTTTTTTTGTAACTTGTTGTGTGCACAATAAAGTATATTTGTATTGTATTGTATTTCTATCACATCACAGAATCAAGAGATATGCTTATTCAATGTGTTCTCCCAGATGGACGAGCAATATTGGCGGGGAAAAATAAAGATGTCGAGGATCTAGGAATAAAGATGTCTCAATGCGACCATTCAGAATTTTCTTCCAGGACAGTTGGTTTCCTTCAAATTATTCGACACCATTATGAACCAGGATGACATAGTCAACTATCCCACGGAGTTGTTAAACTCACTGTCCGGATTACCACCTTACAATTTGCAGTTAAAAGTAGGATCAGTTATCATCATGCTGCTTAACATTAATCAACCTCGACTGTGCAATGGAACAATACTGGCTGTGAAAAAGCTGATGAATAACGTCATTGAGGCAACAATCATAAAAGGAAAATACAAAGGAGAGGATCTCTTGATGTCGCGAATACCAATGATACCAACGGATTCGATTTTAAACGATTACAATTTCCAGTACGTCTGGCCTTTGCGATGACCATAAATAAATCGCAAGGACAGTCGTTAGAAGTTTGCGGAATCAATTTAGAGTTAAACCTTATAAATAGCGAGTATTTCAGAAAAAATGTGTTTTGTAAACAACATGATGTGTCTAAAATAATAATAAATTTTTATACTTCATTCAGAAATTGTTTTTTTTATTCATTCTTCTTCGTTTACTCGCTGCGTTCACCAATGAGCGTTCATAATTGCTTGTTAACTCAAATGTTAGCTTATCGACGATTTAATCAGCCTTTCAGAAACCAAGTGACAGACAGACACGTCAATCTTATAATACCCCAACGATTTTCCGGGGGTTAAAAAAACTATGACTTACGTCGACCTACCCGTAGCCGTGACCTAATCCACTTAATACACACATGATAAGCTGTCCTTCAATTGTAATAATTTTGTTGAGCGGCTAATAATATGTTATAAGGTTTACTGAATTTTTAACCACGACGAAAATAGAGAAGTGTGATAGGTTTGACGTATATGTGTGTGCTTGTGTGGCGTCGTAGCTCCCAAACGAATGTAGATAGATCTTTGTTAAAAACATAAAAAAAGCAAAAAATAAACTACGTTTAAAAAAACCGACTTCAACAATTAAAAAGTATAAAATAATAATTTTATAATGTAGTTACGATTAATGTTCTCTTAGAAGTCGGTGTCAGCAAAGGTAAGTTTCGAGTCAGCTACTTTAGAATGTTGTACTTTTAGCGTACGTAGTACATTTAAAACACCTTTTTTTTTGGATTTCGGTTATTAAACACATACAATAAGAGCAATAAGAGGAACTGTACAAAAAGACGATCTTACTGCTGGCAGGGTTTCTCACTGTGACCTCAGAATAAAAAAAGTGCTTCAAAATTCTGAGAACCTCTTCAACCAACTATTGAGGTCTTTAAATTTATTGCGAACAGACAGACATACAGAGATGCAGTCTTTAAGTTTATTGCGAACAGACGCGGCAGAGGACTTTGTTTTATGTAAGGTTAACATACTACCGACCTTCCGAAATGGATCGGTCACATTCTTATATTTAATTGATAGATCACATTTAATTGACATGTCCATGATAAACTGTACTTTTATTTCGCATGCTACCGGAGGAAACCAAAAACCAGAATACCTTTAGAAGCCATCACGCTACATTCTGAATAATTAAAATCCACTCCATCACTATTACGGATGTTTATTATAATGATAAACAAACGCCGAAATCGCGTGATCACTATCAATTCCTGGCTACATGGCACAGTTGTTTGTAAACTTCGTAAAATATTTCAAGGTCAGGGGAAAATGCAAATTATATGGACCTGAAAATGTTTATACATGACAAACTTACAACATACAGTCAATCAATAACAACACTTCCTACTCCACCTTCATCCTTCTGATTAATTTCGTTGCGGGTCCTCGGGACCAGGGGGCCTACTCAAGATGCCATCGCTAATTATCGCTTACAAAGTTCGATAACAAAATGTATGGGATTTGACATAAGCTACGCTAAATGATCGCGATTTGGTATGTCATTTAGCGTACCTTATGTCAAATCCCATACATTTTGTTATCGAACTTTGCGATAATTAGCGATGGCATATATTGAGTAGGCCCCGATCTATAGTACGTCCGAGATACATTTAACTCAAACGTAAACAACCCGTCTATGACACAACCATAGACTAATCAGTGATGCGAATTGGCCAATATTAATACAATGAATATTGTTTGCTATGAATCCATATTTTAGACACTGCCGATTGTAGAATATAGGCTTATATTCTACAATCGGCAGTGTCAAAATGGCGTATTTTTTCTGTGAAAGATTTTCATTTGATGTTTAAACATATTAATTATTGTTTAATTGTCATAAAATGTATTGGATAATGAAGTATGATCCTTTAATATACTTGTGAAAGTGTTGATAAGTGTGCACAATAAGTAAATATGTGAAAATTTTGGTTTTTGGTTTGTTTACGTTTAGGTTAAATTTATCTCGGACGTACTATAGCATGTCTCTCGGGCACCCCTTAGATCAAAGGGTTTTTGAGGTTACCAGGAGTTGTCGATCCTGGCTACACAGGAGTTGTAATGGAGGGCCATTTGCCCGTAAAAACATACAGTCATTCAATCTAATTGATCGAAGACGTAAAGAAAATCGAAGGATGCTAATAAGGATCCTATCTTTTAGTGACTCCATCTGAAGGACCCTTCATATTCCCTCATCTAAATGCCTACAATATAAGGTAGCCTGTATAATTTTGAGTCTCCAAAAAGCAAGATGTCTAAATAAAGCCGATAGGAACCCTAAGCCACTGCTAATTTCAGTTCATGCTGCAGTTGTCTCTATCGCGATAGTGCTGGCCAGCTAGGAACAATTGCCAATAATTGGTGACGGACTTTTGTAGGTGTAAAATAGAACATCGTTTAATCACCTGATCAGAGGGGTAAGCAGGTGTAATTGACATCTACGTATTCGTTAACTAACGAAAGAGAAGTGTATATGTCGCAGTCATCTAATTGAAATCGCTATTTGATTGTTTTTTTTCGAATGACGACATTAAATTGAAAGACTAGGCCGAACATTGATTGAACAATCGTCACTGAACGTCCAATTAGTTAGCGGCTTGTAACATAGCCCTTTCAATTAGATGACTTGGACTTATATAAATTGACAGCGCACATATATTTGACATTCGATAACGTTACGAAATCGTCGATTTCTCCTACTTAAGCTACTGGCCAGGCCACTGTCAAGTAACAGGGCTGATTATAATGGACGATTACTTCTACCGCAACATTCAACCAGTTGGTAACCTTGACAGGGCTTAGCTGAGTCAGCATCGCTGGAAATGCCATGACTAAGTCTTAGCTACCTGAAAACCTTTTACTTACCGGTATGGTTTTTGACGTGTTAATCAAAGCTTCCACTTCTAAGAACCGTCACGGAAATTAATTT
Source organism: Celastrina argiolus (assembly GCA_905187575.2). Lineage (NCBI taxonomy): Eukaryota > Metazoa > Arthropoda > Insecta > Lepidoptera > Lycaenidae > Celastrina > Celastrina argiolus. Next base: position 14,617,024 of record LR994589.1, read on the forward strand.
GAAGGCAAACGATCTACTATTATGTAAGCTTGTTTCATTTCTTTCAATTTGACTCGTAGGTATGTATTGCTTAATAATAATAATAGCTCCCCTCACCGATTTCGGTGTCGGTAGCCGATTTCATTGAAACCAGGCCAGCTACGCAGGAGCTATTTTGTAGTGCCCAAGTGTGTGCGCAATACACAGAAGCACTCTCTCTTCCTTTTACTCTCATAACCCAGTGGGACGGTTAACCGACACGACTGGGGAGAGGAATAGGCGCAGGACCGACTTTTTACATGCTCATCCGACGCATGGATCATCTTTCTTGTCAGACAATCAGGTGATCAGCCTGTATTGTCCTAACCAAACTTGAAAACAACATTTTTGTTGCTCCAACGCGGGAATCGAACCCACGACCTCCGGGTCGAGAGCGAAGCTCTGAACCACTAGACCACGGAGGCGATATTGTCGTATGTATTGCTTGTTTGGGCTTCAAAACAGTTGTTTCGTATTCCTTCGATTTTTTAGTTAAAAGTTACTGTCATAGTATCCTGCAATGTATTTAAAAATGGCTGCGCTTCCACAACCCGTGCAAATCAGCTGAGTAATCACTTAGCGTAATGATCTTAAACTTCTCAACAAAGCACGTATTCCACCACACTTAATTTAGTCGTCCCACATTCCTTATAAGGATACTAAGGGCGTGTTTCACCAAGCAATGTTAAAGTTAACGCCATGTTAAATATCATGTTATCCCTCTCATATTACCTGTCAATGAATGAGATAGCATGGTATATTAACATGGCGTTAACTTTAACATTTCTTGGTGAAACACGGCCTTAGTCAGAAGCCGCGATTGTTTCGATTAAGGATGCTAATTAGGATCCTATCTTTTAGTGACTCCATCTGAAGGACCCTTCATATTCCCTCATCTAAATGCCAAACTAGGCAATATAAGGTAGCCTGTATAATTATTCTCCAAAAAGCAAGATGTCTAAATAAAGCCGATAGGAACCCTAAACCACTGCTAATTTCAGTTCATGCTGCAGCTGTCTCTATCGCGCTAGTGTTGGCCAGCTAGGGCAATGCAAGACAACAATAGATTTTATAAACACCTATTTTGTATTTCTCTCAAACGTGGAGTTTCCTCTTAAAAGAGCAATTTAAGAGTTATCACGTCAGTACTACGTGATCACGTCAAAACAATTATCCTTCGTAATTTAATGTGATATGATAGGCAATAATATAATAGAAGGTAATAATCTGATATAGAAATGTTGGCAAGTTGTATTGAATCGTGCAATCTATTCGACCCCCGGGGCCTGGGGGTAAGGACGACTGCACGAACCGTCTAGTTTATTCATACAACCAAATTGAATTGCGTTATTTGCTACGCGAGCGAATTGTTAACGGAATTCACCTACTCCAGTGGAGCTTTATATTGTTTCTGAAAAATGGTCGTTGCTACTTTTATATTTTTGGTGAACCTTGTTATTTTTTTTGGCGGAAGGCAAAGGTGCAAACGGTTCACTGAATATGTATATTACAAACAACAATTCATTTTAATTTATAAGACTAGCTGACATGTGCCCACTTCGTTGAGCATAGAAACAGTTTGTAATTAAACATTGAAACCTTTCCGGGACTTCCACGAATACTTTAAGACTAATAGCCGAATCGATTCAGCCGTTCTCGAGTTTTAGCGAGACTAACGAACAGCAGTTCATTTGTGTATGACTAGCTGTGCCCGCGACTTCGTTCGCGTGGTTTTTGAGAGGCCTAAACCGTTTATGCAGCAACGAAAGTCCCAAAATGTGAATAATTTTCCCCGTTTTTGCAACATTTCTCACTAACGCTTCACTCGTATTGGTCGCAGCATAATGTTAAATAGCCTAAAGCCTTCATCTATAAATGGACTATCATTTTTTTTTCAAATCGGACCAGTAGTTCCTGAGATTAGCGCGTTTAAACAAACAAACAAACTCTAAATATTAGTATAGATTTTCGTGGACTAGAAAATAAAAATGTTTTATTTCTAATTAGTATACAAACTAACACGAATTGTCCTATATGAAGACCTGCCAGTTCGGGAACGAACTAATTAGATGACTGCGACATCTATATGCCTATGTTATATTGTATTAATGGTATAGAAATAAACATTACCAATTTATACCTAATGTCATTCTGATATACAAAATTGATAGCCCATCATAGTTTTCAATTAAAATAATTGTAATTCCGTGTAATGCGCGTTTACATTGCGTGCACAGTGCACACCGCCGCCGGCTACGAGTGATCAATATTAAATATTCAATATATCGCTGATTGTATCTGAGTGAAATGTCAGATACAAGTTCAATTACGTACATGATATTATGTGTACAGTCGAATGTAACATTTTCTTATGAATGTAAGTACACAAATATTAGACATTGTAAAATAATATGAAACTTGGTTATGTGGACATGTCCATACACACGAATCTTACCATTAAGTTTTCGTCTGTAGTTTCGTGAAATGCTACGAAAGTGTGCACGGATACACACGTATCACGAAATATCTATTCGCGAGAAAATCCAAAAGCGTGTTCCACTAAATGCAGTTTTTTCCCAAAACACTACGATAATTATTATAAGCATAAAATGCTGTTTCTTTATCGTAATATCTACAATTTTAACAAATAAATATTATTAGAATATATTTAATAAAAAAAGTATTTGATATTATGACGCTAATAAATCAGGGCCTATAGTCAAGTTACGTCAAATCCCATGCATATGATACAATGATAATTGCGATAATAGCGACCCTGGGCCCTTAGCCATGTTGCCATCGAAATTTTCACCAACAAAAATGTTTCGAAAACAATATGACATTTAAAACTTCTTCTTCTTGATGGGAATGGCTCCTTGGTGATTTGCCAGTCTCAGGTCCGTATAAATAAAACAATCTCAAACCCAACCTCACTCACGAAGCTATTTGACAGATAAAAAAAACGTTTCGTTTCACATTTAAAAATGAAAAACCTTACTTATGTTACATAATTTAATTTCTTTCTTTTTTAAAACGTAAAAATAAAGATTATTAAATAAAAATTATACTTATTTTAATATTTTTCTGTAATCTTTAATATGAACATAACGGTATAAAAAGAAAAGAAATTAAAGTACTACGTAACATTAATGAAGTTGTTCACTTTTAAAAGTGAAACGAAACGTTTTTTTATCTGCCAAATAGGTTCTCGAGTGAGGTTGGGTTTGAGATTGTTTTATTTATACGGGCCTCAGAGTGTGTTGAATAAGACTTTGCTAAATGTGAAAACTGAAGAAACAAGGGTACGATGTACATTAGGAATTTAAATATCCGCTCAAATAGGCTTGTAATTTAGCGAACCTTGTGTCAATGTGTCAAATGGCAGGAAAGTGAGCAAAAATGTCGTATGTTATTGAATGTACTGTAGGTTTATTAGTTATTTTACAAAGAAATAATTTGTAAAATAACTAATAAAGTGGGAAAAAAGTGCAAGTATTTAGTGTATTATTACTATATAAAAATGTCGTTCCTGTCAACCTACTGGTACGAACAAGCACAAAAATTACTTACAGTAATAAAAGCGTCGAAGTTGTGCACCCCATCAGTGATGTTGACCGGGTGTTCCATGTTGATGTCCGTGCTCAGCTCCGGCGGCCAGTGGTCGGGCACGGTGGCGTCCGCGGTGCCGAGCTGCCAGTACACCTACAGAGAAGAAGTGGCGAAATACTATAGATCGTCTCTGATAAATTTAACCTAAAGTTAAACAATCCTAAAACATCGTAATTTTCGTATATTCACTTATTATGCACACTTATCAACACTTTCACAGGTATATTAAAGGATTATAATTCATTATCTAATACATTATATAACAATTAAACAATAATTAACATATTTAAACATCAAATGAAAAACCTTCACAGTAAAAATACGCTATTTTGACACTGCCGACTATAGAATATAGTCTATAGTCAGTCTATGGATTCATATAGCCAACAATAGTCATTGCATTAATATTGGCCAATTGGCATTACTGACTAATCTATGGTTGTGTAATAGACAGCTTTGTTTACGTTTGGGTTAAATTTATCTCGGACGTACTATACAAACCTTAGACAGTCGGAAAAAAGCTCAAGTTTCACTTGGAAATAAAATACAGTGTACACCAAAGTATAGGATACTAGACAATCTAGTGAAAATAATCGGAAAGGAAAACAACAGACAGAGGACAACAAAAAAACAGGTAGGTAGGTACTCGTAGCACGGGTTTTCTCATGAGAAAACCCGTGCTACGAGTACCTACGTAAGATTTTTCATGTCATTTCATTAATCAAGTGGGGAGGGTTAAACGTCGTACCTACAGTTTCATTGTGTATCTATGTATTTTTAACTGACTTTCAAAAATGAAGCAGTAGTGTTTTACGGCTAATTTAGGAGTTTCTCATTTTAAAGTAAAAAAGAAAAAGATACTACGTTTCAAAGCGACTTAAGCAGCTAAAAGCTTCAAATAACATTTTAAAATGTAGTTACAATTTATGTTCTTGTTGGATGTCAGTCAGTGGCAGCCGACGTCAAAGAAAAACATTCTTAAGTAGCTCACATTTTGTTGTTACAAACTCATCTTTGCTGTCACTGACTGATAAAAGAACATACATTTTATTATACCTAGATTTTTTAGGTATTCAAGTCGGTTTTTTTTATAACTAACTAGCTGACCCCGCGACTTCCTTCGCGTGGTTTTTGAGCGACTTAAACCGTTTGTGCAGCGCACGCAACAAAAGTCTCCTCGTTTTTGCGACATTTCTCACTGACGCTTTGCTCCTATTATTCGCAGCGTAATGATAAAAAGCCTAAAGCCTTCCTCTATAAATGGACTATCCAACAAAAAAATATCAAATCGGACCAGTAGTTCCTGAGATTAGCGCGTTTAAACAAACAAACTCTTCCGCTTTATAATATTAGTAAAGATACATTAGCCTGATATAGAATTAGCCTGTAAAGGCATTATTCTAAATGTTTAGGGTTCTGTACCGAAGGCCTAAATAATCTATTGTCACTTTTATTAAAATCGGATCCGTAGTTTAGGCGTTACGGTGGAACAAACTTACAAAATAATATATTTCATACACACACAGACTACCAGAATTTTGGGTACATAGTAGGTAGCCAGGTAAAATGGGACAATGCTTCCAAAACGTGGTTAATTTTAGAAACAAATATTCTAGTTTTTTTTTACTAAGCCACAATTCCATTTCTTTTGACGTAACCTAATTCGTAATTACGCTAAAACCCGTAACAGGTACGGGCGGCCTCCGACGTAAAAACGTTAAATAACGTTAATAGTTAACTTTGTAATTGTGTAAGAGGGGCAGAAACTTGTGTCATTACAGTAATTGAGGTACACAAACTTGTATTAGATTAGATTAGCTGTAGGTACAGCAGGCTTACTGCCGACACAATCGAGAGTTGAATCAGATCTATCTCAACGGCATTTGGTATTTTATTTGGTGTATACTTTGAAACTAACCAGGATAAAGAAAATCGTTAGATCGTTACTTTTTGTACTCCCGACCATAACAATCGACTGATAATTAATCAAAATAAACAAACGTCAATTTATTTGGGAGTATGCGGCAAGAATGAATCTGAATCAAAATTTAATCAGTTTGGAGAGTAAGGCTCTTGGGTAGATTAGGGATCGATGCGGGTCCCAAGACAGTTCTAGCATGTCCCTCGGGAACCCCTGAGATCATATCAGAGGGTTTTAAGGTTGGTTACCACTGTGGATCCTGGCTACACAGGAGTCGTGGTGATAAGACATTAGCTATACAGAAACGGGGGGCCGTTTCCCGAACGCTATTCAAATGAATGATCAACTAACATGGCATTTAAATCAACAACCCAGAATATTATCAGACAGAAAGAAACGGACAAATATTTTATAGTTACATCACGCTCGCTCGCTGATTCAAATCGTATGTCAAATAATCGGCGTCTTTGTTGAATTAACCTTATCCGTGGAATTTTAACAAATCTTGCGAGTGGGAGCGTGATGTAATCATAAAATATATGCCCGTTCCTTTCTGTCTGATAATGTTCTACCAATCGTTCAATCATGATCATTCATTTGAAGAGCGTTCGGAAAACCGGGGGTAAGTAGATGCAGAGGTCTTACTCTACAAACTTTAGGCTTACACCCGACCCGACACAATCGAGAATAGAATCAGTTCGATCTCAGCGGCTTTTGCTGTTTTATTTGGTGCATTACTTTAAAACTAACCAGGGTAAAGAAAATCGTTAGATCGTAACTTTTTGTACTCCCGACCATATCAATCGACTGATCAAAATAAACAAACGTCAATTTATTAGGGAGTACGCGGCACGGTCGAATCATAATCAAATTCTAATCACTTTGGAGAGTAAGGTCCTTGATTTTCAGTCTATTGATATGGTCGGGAGTACAAAAAGTTACGATCTCACAATTTTCCTTATCCAGGTTAGTTTCAAAGTAATCCAGCAAATAAAACACCAAAAGCCGTTGAGATCGAACTGATACGATTCTCGATTGTGTCGGGACTAAGCCTGCTGCTTGCGACTTGGTTCGTGAAAAGAAAATATACCGCTGGAACCGTACCTTTGCTATATTAATATCGATGTACGGTTGCTTATATATTTGCCTGTGTATTTTCCTTTGTTAAACACATTTGAAATCGGTCCAGTAGTTGCGGTGCCTCTACTAACTATTTACGCAAATTTACGGATTATAACCTACAGCTAAACAATATACACAAAAAACCAACTGAAAAGACAAAATACGAACACATTTCAAGCAACCATGTTTGCATCGCAAAAATAACAAATTCAGTGCTATTATTTTCGTTACTAAAAGCGCAGAAACCTTGAGTTTCATACTGTAAACATAACGTTTGTGTGGGATTTCAAAGGGGCTATATTTAGCTGTAAGAAGGTTCATTAGCGCGGTATAATTACTCCCGCCGGTACAACCCGTATATTTTATCTCTACTAAATTACACTCTGTACGTTTTATTTCTGAAGCGCGGTAGAGATGAAATACATTATGTATCATGTACCTATATTTAGAACATAGTACATTTACAATTTCTATTATTAAAGATAAGAATGTATTTTAAGTGACTTTCAGAAAAAGGAGGAGGTTCCTAATTCGGCAGGTTTTTTTTTATGTATGTACACCGATTACTCTGAGGTTAAAGATCAGATTCGCGTTTTTTTTTTTTTTCGACACAGAATAGCTGCAATTTGGTCCTATAAAAATTTTATATAGTTTGACCTAGTACATTTTATTTTGTGAACATATTTCACCAATTTCCAGAGGTGATACATATTTGACGATACATTTTTACATAGATGATTTATGTGTATGTAGTTTCAGTACGACTAATTTAGGAGTTTTTGACTTTATATGGCTTAATATGGTGTCTTTCAGTCTGTCTGTACGGAGCGTTAATATAGGATGGCTGTTTGTGTGCAAAAATAAAACAGTTTAGCGGTCTGTTCACACTGAAACGAGACACAGTACTGCTTTTTTATATAGGGATATGAAATTGAATTTTATTCACTACACACAAATACGTTTTATTGTAGGAGTTCAAATTTCGAGCTGCCTGCGCTGCACCTGAATATATGAAACGTGTAACTTCTAATGATGAAAATAAAGTTTAATTTTGTATAATTAATCTAAAAAAATACAGTCCCGCGTCTCGTTTAAGTGTGAACTGACACTAAGTATCAAATATTAAATAGTTTACAACGGCTATCCTCACATATTCATGTAATACATCTTTATATATCTTTTATCTGCATTTTGTTGTTGCAAAGACTTATTTACCAAATAACACAACACACAATAACACAATGGATCGTACACATAAACTTTCCACTTTAATCACTATATCATTTAAGGGCATTTTTCAAAAAAGTGTTGTTGTGCGACAGCCAAAAAACGCCTGGTTTTTAGGCTGTCGCACGTCTTTGAACTTTAATAACAACAATATGGATAAACTATATGGGTTAATTTTTTCAAAAGATGAAATAAAATATTATAAACATTTACATGAATAAGCGACATTAGTGCCAAGTACTCTCAATTATTAATTATTAATATTTTAAGTTCACGGGAGAGCTGTTTTTGGCCTGTTTTTGCTCTTAAATAAAACCGCCACTAAATCCAAGCATACATAGGGAAGAGACAGCTGGAAGCGACTATGTTTAGGAGCGTGCAATCAAATTTCAGTACGGGCCGATTATTCAATCCTCAGATAACTTTTACCTAAGGAATAAATATGTAACTTTGACAGATTTTGTATAAAACAAATGTCAAAGTCACATGTTTATTCGAAAGATATAAGTTATCTGACGATTGAAAAATCGACTCCAAGTCAAACATTGATATCATCGTCGATATCAATTCACACAGACGCAAATATAATACGCATGTGTGTGTTAGCGCTAGATTGAGACAGTAGTCGGACAAATAACTTTGATACTCTGATCCTAATCAATTTTAATACTACCATGTCAATACTTGTATACAATCAAATAATATTTAAGATATAAAACACAAATACATACTACAAACTAGTTATCGCAAGCGGCTCCGTCCATGTTCGAACTATCGGTAGCAGTTAAAGACACGAATGAATGAAGGTGAATCGAAAAACTCTGATTTCGAGAAAATTTTGTTCAAACTGTCACTTAAACATTTTAGAATACATAGTAACGCATTTAGTACATTATTATAAAGATCCGTCTCCAGAATCAATGTACGTCTCGACATAGCCTAAAATGTTTAAGTGACAGTTTAAGCTCAAATTTTCTCGATTAAAAATTTTGCGACATACCGACTTCATCCATTCATGTCTTCAGTTACTTTCACGCGTTGAAAGGTGTGAAAGAATTTTATGGTGATTGCTGATGTTACATTGAAGACCTCCGTAGCGCAGTGGTTCAGCGCGTTGGTGCTCGACCGAGAGGTTGCGGGTTCGAATCCCGCCGAGGGGACAAAAAAGTATTCAATGTACCTGGTACATGGATGTTTATTAAATGTGTGTATTAATATAATGAAAATCTTAAATATGTGTGTAGTGTTAAAGTATTAAATATATTTTCGTTGTCTGGCACCTGTAACACAAGTTCTTCGGATACTTAGCACAGGGCCAGATTGACGTGGTGTGAAGCGTCTATGGATATTATTGTAAACAAAATATACTCACATCAAATATCTTCCCCAAGTCTTTGGCGAGGCAGGAACAGTTGTGCGCCACGATACCGAGCTCCTTCACCTGACAACACATTACTTTACCTATAGTACGTCCGAGATAAAATTAACCTAAACGTAAACAAACCAAAAACACCGAAATTTTCACATATTTACTTATTGAGCACACATAACAATACAGTCCCGAAACTTACACTTAAGCACTGAAATACATCTCAGTTTTGCCGTTGTAATAGAGTCAGGGTTCCCCCATACATGGTTTTCACTTGATTAGTATCAAGCTAATTTTTCGTGAGTATCTTCATTTTGATGAGTCGCCCAAGAATTTGTTGGATGGAACTCTTGCGTGGTTGCTAACAGAGATAGCAAGAATAAAGTTTGTGGATTTGGTGATTCCAACATATCTATAATTTTTTTTTGATAATACATTAAAGGATTACACTTCATTATCCAATACATTTTATAACAATTAAACAATAATAAATATCCAATAAAATATTATTACAAAAAAAATACGCCATTTTAACACTGCCGATTGTAGAATATAAGCCTACAGTCTATGACAAACAATAATCATTGTATTACATTGACTAGTCTATTGTTGTGTCATAGACGGGTTTGTTTACATTTAGGTAAAATTTATCTCGGACGTACTATACTTAGTATAATAAAAAAAATACTGATTTAATTTGCAATGTTGCAATGCAATACAGCGTGTCTCATGGATCATATATATGATCCATGAGACACGCTGTATTGCAAAAACGCGTCATTCTCTACACACTATATTCGTCTTAATATACATATAAGTCAGCCTGTATTATAAATATAGAGCGCAGAGTTTAGAAAACTTCGATAGCGCGATGCAGGATTGTAGCGCTAGTTGTACCGCCACATGCAACACTGGCCTACGCAAAGTCTTAACTCGACTTGATATATGAACCATGAGACACGCTGTAAACTATATTTTATGTACTTTTCGCGTGAGGTTCGTACAACTTCATTCCCATAGCCGGCTGGTGTGCACAACCTGCGGCTAGTAGGTAGTCAGTTAGTTTACCTGATTGAGCGAGCGCCAGTCCATATTCGCGCTGCCTATGTAGAAATGCGCGCGGTCCACCAGCCAGAACTTCGTATGAAGCACCCCCCCACCGAGCAGCTTGGAGAAATTTAAGCTTCGAACCTGCAATGGCATTCATTAGCTAGTACCACAAAGTAGGAGGGACCAAAAAGTTTTCAATGTTCCTGGATATGTGTATTAAATTTGTGTATAATATAATAAAAATCTTAAATATGTGTTATAGTATAAAAGTATTAAATAACTTCTATGGATACTTAGCACAGGGCAGGATTGACGTGGTGTGAAGCGTCAATAGATATTATAACAGACACGACCTAGTACTAGAAAAAGGTATCACCCTAATAATGGCAATTCGACTGGCTATTTTTGTTTTCTTCGATTTCCAGGCACATTCAGAAAACCGCCATCTAGCGCCACTATTGGAAAATACTGATTAATAATTTCATTTATTTTCTTCTTAATAATTAAGGAGTTGAATTTAGTGTGATGTTATGCTTACAAAATATGGTTATATTTAATTTGATGTCAGTATTTGTACTTGATTCAGCATATAAACATTTCATTTACAAACGTTAGTAGTGGTGACATAGGTAGATTGCAATTTTTTTGTATTAAATATAGATTGTAGGGGATGGTGGCCATGGCTAGTACTCGTATTTTTCGTCATTTTTGTAATAGAGAACATGATAGTTATCTAAACTAACTATAATCTGTGTATATATATATAAATAAAAAAATAACCAAGATGCAATTTACAATAAGAGGGAGATATCATTATAGTATCTGGAATCTGGATTGACAAATAGGCTATTTAACCGAATACGAAATAAAAGATCTGCTACTGTAAAAAGGAAACCAAATTTTAATATCCGTAACCGAAATTATACGCACTGCAAGTATACAGCAGTAATAATATAATTATATAATAGTGAGACATACATTAAGGTCTATTAACTTACTGTACCGTTATTCAAAGCCATAATAATGAGAGTGGCAACACTATTTTTCGTATGTGTGGCGGAAGCGGATACTAAACGACTTCAATATCCTCCTACGTCAGGTGGTTTCTGTGTTCCCATTGGCTACTGTTTTAGTTCTAAGTTTCTCCACCAGGTGGCAGAGTTGAGCTCTTTGAGCACAACTGATTTAGAATCATTGGCGGTTTATTTTTCGTGATGTGCGGACTATTATTTATTTTACGCGTAATTTCATATTTCTTATCCTTATAAGTTATATTTTGTTTTAATTAGCATAATAGCTAGAGTTTTACCGTACGACTTCTAATATAGTTAAATATTTTTTATTTTGTAATGGGTTCGGATAAAAGTAATAGTAGTAGTTCGAGTTCTTCTTCGTGTTCCGAATCCGATCCTCCTGCGCGAAACAAAAGGAAGGCCGAGACCACGCGGAGCAGAGATCAGCGCAAGCGCCGTAAGACATCTAATAGCGAGTTAAGTAAGCTCGCCGAGCAGGTCAGTAACATTCAACAATTTTTGGCGCAGTCTTCTTTTCAACCGACTGCCTGTCATACCTGCCCTATTGGGCAAGTGCCCAATAATAATGATGATAACTTGAGTTTAAATGTTAGCGGCGAATTGTTTTCCGAAAATGAAAACGAAAATTTAACGAGTTCGAAACCGGTCGAAAACTGTGTAAATTTTTCGGTTAATACTATACTGAAAGAGCCCTCGTTACCGAGGTCATCCCAAGATCATTTGGATTTGCTAAAGTCGGCTCAACATTTCGATGCTCCCGAATGGAAGGACGTACGTTATTCGGATGTCCAAAAATTATATTGTTCTACCCCCGGTTTCGTTGAACTCGAATGCAATGATGAAATAAAACCCTTTGATAAATATTCAAATTTGTGCGTGGCTGAACGCAGTTATGCCGCTATTTCGCAAGCAGTATTAAAACAAAAAGATGCCGCGCAGGCGGGGTTTGAATCATTTTTAAGTTGGATTTTAGAAAATTCGGGTGATTTAACTGTCTCATCAATTAAAGATAAAATTAATGAAATTTTTGTGGAAGGTACGTTCAATAAAATATCTAGTGATATCTTACAACTCGCTTGTGGGCACAGAGCTGACATAATAGAACAAAGACGGGACTCGACTTTAAGATCTGTTAAAGATAAGTTTTTACGAGCTGCCTTACGTAAAATACCTCCTACTTGCGATAGCCTATTTAACAAAGAACAGTTTTCGCTAGCTATTGAAAAAGCGGGGGGTAGTAGTAAAATATTTTGGCCGGTACGGCCTTCAATGCAAAGAACAGCCGCGCAGGCTAGCTCGAGTACGAATTATAAAACACCCGCGCAGGGTGCCCGGTTCCCTCCACACAGGGGTTCATACACCAGGTTTACACCTATTTTTGCACAAAATGAATATCCTTATCAATCGATTCAAGCACCACGTATGGTACCTAATTTTGCTAATCACCCAAATTCTAATCACCCGTTTCAAGGGTATAAGGAAAATAAACGGTTCGCGCAGAACCAAGACAAGCCAAGGGCTGACGCAAACAGATCTCGCCAGAGGTCTAATTTTGACAATGCTAAAGGTCATTCTAAGACTACGCATAACAAACATTATCAATCAAAACGTGGATTTTGAATTGCCTATCGTTTTGACAAATTTTGTTCATGTTTGGGAGAATCTTCATGGTCCAAAAACTATGGTAAAAACTATATAAAAATCATTTATAGTAGAAGCCACTGCTACGGGTACCATATTAAGTTGCCAAAAATTTCACTCTTAACTCGGCTCAAATGTCAGTATAACCTATTAAAAACCGGCGCCTTGGAGAAAGCGCGCAGCTTCCCGAGTTTTACCTATATCTCCAATGTTTTTGACATGCAAAACGTCGGCGGTCTGAGACCAAAATTCAATATTTGATTGTTAAACAAGTTTGTAATTGTAACAAAATTCAAACTAATAAATATGCAAAAAGTTCCCAACTTTATACAGCCATTTATCATAATATGGTGACTTAGCAAAGATAGGTTTGTCGAATGCGTACTCTAATGTTCCTATTGCGGCCTCTCACAGGAGGTTCCTAAGGATGATGTACAATCAAAAATTATATCAAATTACTTACCTACATTTTGAGCTGGCGACAGCGCCGCATGTGTTCGCAATGTTCAGCAATTGGGTCGCGCAGACCTTGCGAGACAAAGGCATAAGGATTATATTATTATCTTACTTGAACGATTTCCTAATTGCCAATCAATACCTGGGGCCTTACTCTCCAAACTGATTCGATTTTGATTCAGATATGATCGTGCCGCGTACTTCCCAATAAATTGAAGTTTGTTTATTTTGATCCTCAGTCGATTAATACGATTGGGAGTACAAAAAGTTACGATCTAACGATTTTCTTTATACTGGTTAGTTTCAAATTAGTTTCAAAGTAAATAAAATACCAAAAGCCGTTGAAATCGAACTTATTCGATTCTCGATTGTGTCGGGAATAAGCCTGCTGGGGACTTACTCTCCAAACTGATTCGATATTGATTCAGATTCGATGGTGCCGCGTACACCCGAATAAATTGACATTTGTTTACTTTGTTTCTCAGTCGATTGATATGGTCGGGAGTACAAATAGTTACGATCTAACGATTTTCTTTATCCTGGCTAGTTACAAAGTAATTCACAAAATAAAATAGAAAGTTGAGATCGAACTGATTCGATTCTCGATTGTGTCGGGAGTAAGCCTGCAGACTGCACTTACCTGGTCATATCCAATATACAGTCTACTTACTAATAAACCTAGGTTAGCAAATCACCTAGAGCAGTTTGGAATTTCTCGGGATCTGTTGGGATCCATGGCTTGGCCTCAAATGGCTTCATCTAAAGATCGATTGTCTTCTCGAGAAATCCCGACCTATATTACAAGGCACATCTAACAAATCCAAAGCCTTGTTGGACTAGTCAATTTTGCCAGCTTTGTGGTCCCTGGAGGCCCTTTGAACTTTCGGAAAGTACTTCGATATTGCAACTTCCTTATAAAACTCCGTTCCTGTTGGCGCTACGCAGTCACGAACGTGTTACTTCACGACCTAAATTGGTCGGGTTTGGGGCGCCCGAATGAATCACGAAGCTTGGGATCACTGGGCACCCGACGACTGATCTTAAACTCCAACCAAAAGGAGATGCTGGCAGTGGTTTGTGCATTAAAATATCAATGTCATTAACTAGCCAACAATTCAGTTATGCTACAGACGGACAGTAGAAATGTTTTTTATTTTTTTTTATTATTTTCGTATTTGAAAAAAAAGGAGGCTCAAAGTCCCCCGCTCTGATATACCTATATTGTTCACAAGGTGTCCGGCCTTCTCGATACTCTACCGGGCAAAATCATTCATTACCAGAGGGGAATTCCAGAAATAGATTTGATGGCATCAAACTGTTCATGCCGTTCCTTCCTACGTAAGCCTTGATTTGAATGACGAACACGCAGTGTTCCACGATGCTTTCAGCAAAAAAAAAAAAAAAAAAAAGGGAATTTTCATCTGGCGTGGGTGTTCCCACCTCCTTTTCTTATGCCAAAGTTTTGGCCCACTTGAACTCGGCCCAAGGAATCTATTTAATCGTAGCTCCGCTTTGTGAAAAGGTGTTTTGGTGGCCCGACCTTAAACGACGAGCCCTGTCTCTGCCACGGCAACCGGCCGAGCCCTTCCGAAAGTAAACGAAATGCCCCTATGGCTATAAGAAAAGATTGGACATCTGACCTATTAATCATGTTGGCGACCTTCTTCTCTTAAAACCTATGATTATGCATGGAAAAATGGTTACATGGTGTGATAGTAATAATTTAAAAGCGCCTAGCAATCCAACTGGTTCCCAATTTGCTAGATTTTTGTCAAACTTATTACAAAAATATAAATTATCCTACAATATAATTGTAATTTATAAATCAGTTATACCTACACTTTGTAACCCTGACATATCTGAAAGACTTAGTTCTCATGTACTTGTAAAGAAAATTCTTTTATCTATAAACAAGCAAAACGCATTATCTGGGACGTCGAAGAATTGAGCTTCTTGGTGTATTGCTAATGATACAAATAAGGAAAATTTATACCAGTGTTCTAAGAGAGCCGCAACTCCTTTCACTACTTTGTTCTGGTCGCCGTGTCTACGACTTTACTACGACACTACTAGCAATTGATAACGATCATTTGTTATTTCAGATTATTCTATCGTATTATGGCCTAGGTTCGGGTCAAATACTGACAAGTCTGACGTTGGACAATCTGAGTGCCTAAGTAAAAATAATCAACATCAAAATATCAATACTGTTTGTTGGGTAAGACAAGCTATGGCTTGTCTTATCTATAGATTATCAGCTGGAACCAAAGCAAGCGCTGGCAGTTCTAGTTCCTCAGTGGCATAAAAGTTGGGTACTTAACTGCCTTTTAGATGACATACTAGCTAGAGGAAATTGGCGTTTACAGGAAATACTACTGTCGTGAAATTAAGTCAAAACAAAACCAAACAAATGTGGTATCTGCTATGTTTTCTCCTATAGCAAATTAATTACTTGTTTGCTTAATTTTGTCAAGTTTATTTTATATTATCTTTTTTCTTTCCTGTATTTCAATTATAAATAAGAAAGTTATTACAAAAGTACAATATAAATACACTTTTATTTTAGGATTTTGTATTATCCATCATTATTTAAACACAATACATTTCATAATTTACTTTTTTTGCTAAACTTTATGTATAAGCTAGTAACCTGTGTAGCCACTGAAATACGATTCTTATTTTTCTTTTTTGTGATTCAAATATGTATTACAATATACTTAGTTAATTTCCTGTCGCTTTTGTGAGTGATTATTATTATTTATAACTGGTTTCTTTAAGGCGCTGTTTATTTAAATTCAACACATTGTATTATCATAATATCATTAATATAAATAAAATTTATGATTTGATTACAAACATATTGTGTCAAGCTAAATAAATTATTATATATCTTGTTTGAGCATATATACTAGCATTACTACTAAAATATTGGGTTTAAATATAATCTCTTATCCACCAGGCGATATCAGACAGCTCTCATTATTATGGCTTTGAATAATGGTACAGTAAGTTAATAACAGCGTTTTACCTTACAATAAAACGCTTATTAACTACTTAACCTTATTCAAAGCCAACTTTAAATTCTGCCTGGAATTTTTAACGCAATGATTCTAAATCAGTTGTGCTCAAAGAGCTCAACTCTGCCACCTGGTGGAGAAACTTAGAACTAAAACAGTAGCCAATGGGAACACAGAAACCACCTGACGTAGGAGGATATTGAAGTCGTTTAGTATCCGCTTCCGCCACACATACGAAAAATAGTGTTGCCACTCTCATTATTATGGCTTTGAATAAGGTTAAGTAGTTAATAAGCGTTTTATTGTAAGGTAAAACGCTGTTATTAAGCCTTAAAATATGTTCAAAAAATATCAGAAAGAAATCACTTTGTATATAAACTTGTTCTATGCTAGAAATTTGAGTCACACAAATTAGGATTACCTGTGCAGCTTTTTTTCTCACTAAATACTCTGAATCCATATTAGGATACATCTTAGACGGCCAGTTTTGAGCAATTTTCAATTTTATTTTCCTTTTAGTGCCTGCATTTAACAATGCTTGAAAAACTTGTTCACCCTGAAACAATAAAATGTTAACAACTACAGACTTAAAAACAATTATTAAGGGTGTATTCCCACAGCCTACCTTTTGTAGTACCAATAATATCAGACAGTTTGTTCTTTGAACATTGCTTTTAAATTCGTTGATTTAATGCTTACATCTAAATATATTTGCACATTGTACACTGTATTATTAAAGTTTAGATGTTTGCTAGCTTTTAATGGCTCCAACACTCATTATTTAAGAAGTGAAACTATCTCTAAAATCTATACTAATATTATAAAGCGGAAGAGTTTGTTTGTTCGTTTAAACGCGCTAATCTCAGGAACTACTTGTCCGATTTGAAAAATGTTTTTTTGTTGGATATTCCATTTATAGAGGAAGGCTTTAGGCTATATAATATTACGCTGCGACCAATAGGATCGAAGCGTCAGCGAGAAATTTTGCAAAAAAGGGAAAATTAAGACTTTCCTTACGTGCGCTGCATAAACGGTTGAAGTTACTAAAAAAAATATGTTTATAATAATTATTCCTTTTTCCGTTCCGAAAGTCCGTGAAAAAGTCCGTGACAGTATATATCTATCTCTTAAGATTTACTCATAATAATCATATTATCATAATTGAATAAATCTTATTATTTTATAAAGGCAAATCATACTCCAATAGGTTGTGGACACCGTTTATTTTTATAATCGCACATCAAAAATGTTTGTTTTATTAACAAGTGGCAAATTGTGATGAATAAATACCAAATTTTACGCGATAACACTCGAACGCCCCCGAGTCGACCCGATCTCCGGTTACGTGCGACCCGAGTGCGCCTGAATATTTCCGATCTCGTTCACCGCGCCAATATTCAAATCAAACTTATTATTATAAAGGGTGTAAAAAGAGCAGTCACCATAACTTTGGGATATGATTATACTACCTTTTCTCATTCTAGAAATGTTTTTATTTTACAAAAATGTCAAAATATTTTTTTTTTGCTTTATTGTAATTTTTGCGACAAAAAAATTAGAAATGGTGAAAAGTAAAAAAAAAAAATTTAGTTTTTGACAAAAAAAATAAAAAAAAATACATTTCCAAAATGAGGAAAGGTAGTATAATCGTGTTCAAAGTTATAGTAACTCTTTTTACACACTGTATATTATCAAAAAGGCCGGATATCCGGCAGCCGGATATCCGGCGCTCCGGCCTAGTAGCTTGCCGAATATCCGGTATCCGGTATCCGGCCAAACTACTATCCGTTTCATCTCTAATAACAATATGCTGCTACCATTATTATGAGTTCACGATCATAATAAGAAAAAACCAACGTGAGCAATAAAAGATAATCGGGATAGTGATTCCGACAACCACGCGATGGAAGTCGCGGGCACAGCTAGTAGTTAAATAAGATAAGACTCACCTCCACAGAAGAGTTATAGGGATAATCTTCATTTAACCTAAGGTTCCAATAAAAAGATGCTATTTCTATGGATGATTGAGCTTCATCTATTAAATCTAACCATGCATTCTTCGTGGGCATATGTGTTACATTTGGAGGATACATATGCCCCTCTGGTATACTTTCTACTAATGATAATCTAAAAAAAGGATATTTTATATTAATAAAATCTATAACACTATATCAAATTAAAAGAATTGTAAACCATTATCTCTTATTCAGGTTCCCCAAAATATTCTAGTGTTAGAAAACTAATAATAATAATGCATCTGTTCAGATGTATAATGTCCACAATGATTGAAACAGTGTTGCCAGTCTGATACCCTAAAAATGTATGGCTTTCAGAAAAGGTATGGTTAAGGGTTTTACTTAAAAGTATGGTTTTGCCACAACATTTAAAATGCTATAGTCTACCCATAGTAACCCTTTTATAGTTTGTATTAAAAAATAATTACCAGTATAGTATTATATAAGTTACAGTCCACACGGTTATGCAATAAAAAGTATGGAAAGCCATACTTTTTGGTATGTTCTGGCAACGCTGGATTGAAAGTCATCCAAATAATGAGTCATTGTTTTTCTTTATTAAGTGAGTAAGTGATATATAAATTAGAAGCATTATACCCGCCTCTACTGAGCTAGATTCATGTTTACATCACATTAAATTGGAAAAAAATTACACGCAATTTATCTTACCTACACTCATCTGAGCATTGCATGTTGACCTTCGCAGCCATGGGCAACACATGCGCTACATTTGGCTGGTCTAGCAATGGGACTAACACCACTAACACTATCAAAACGATCACTATAGATACTGGAATGCATGACGGTCTACACCATATGCTACGTTTCTTTCTCCTGCAAAAAAGTGATTTATTAAAAAACTATTGAAGAATATAATATTGCAAATCTATGTTTCTAAAACTTATACTAAATAAAGTATAAAATTTATTTGGTTTTCCTAGTCTTGGATTCATTTAACTTGTTGGTAAAAATAGAATTCAATGAATGCACTAGTCATTCAATCAAATAGCAGATTCAATCAAATGACTACGACATATAGATACTTATATATTATACTTATAGATATAAGTATCTATATGTCGTAGTCATCTGATTGAATCTGCTATTTGATTGAATGACTAGTGCATTCATTGAATTCTATTTTTACCAACAAATTAAAATATATTAATTGCCTTATGTAGCTTTTTGTGTTGACATTTGAAGAACAACTTCTTAAGTTTTATTTGGAAATAGGTATATAATTTTTTTTTATTTAATCATAGAGAATCCAAAAATTTCCCTATATTAAATATTAATAAAATGTTTTTAATTTAATTAATAAAGACAGTTAAATTGTCTGTAATGTTGGAAGCCGAAGTTGGAAGTGGAAGAAGTAAACCCACTTGGCAGACAAAGACTAAAGCATAGAATGAGTATTGATGGTGTAAATGTTTTTATTAATAAGGAGATGTCAGGGTTGTACCTTTAGGGCACTTACTTATCATTATAACTGTTCCCGTTTTCATCTCTCATCATGAAAATTTGTTCCCACTGTTCCAACTCCTCATCAGACGATGAAGCGTTCCCCACACTCCCCGATTCTAGCACAGTCTGTAATAGAAAAATAAAAAATAATTACTTTTTTTCGGGTTCCTAACGTTCTAATCGGTTACGAGATGAAGTTTGAATTACATAAATTTATACTTTATCAATATATTAGACCGAATGACGAATATAAGGTACTTTACGTTCACATTGTTGTTTAAAAAGCATAATATTATTCTTTAAAAGTTATGCCAACTTACTATAAGTAGTAATTTCAGTCTGGTGAAAAAAGCTTGTAAAAAAATTCATTTTGTAAAGTTAGTTGAGTATACGTGTAAAAAATGTAGAACAACCGCTATTTCATTAAAAATTCACTTCATAAATTTTTTGTTTACATCGCAAAATTCTGCAATTGAATTTTGAAATTTGAAACATAAACTTGCTGTCAAAAAGTTTTCAATGTGTCATTTGTCATTAACTTTTTTAAATATGTACTTAAAATATGCATAAACTTATATCAACAGCTTTTAAATTGTTGGTTAATATTAATTCTTTAGTTAAAATAAGTTATACAACTGATTTTTTAAATTAAAATCCAATAAATTCGAAAACAATTAACTTCAATGATTAAGTAACAAATTGCACTTAAACTACTTTACGAAACCACAGCACTGAATAAACTGCACTCACCATTATTTTCACTACCTATGTATTTTAAACAGTAGCTGTCTAAACAATCGATAACTACTTTTAATCAAATTAAAAACACGAACGTATTTTGTAAACTGCATTTCGATTTATTATTTATCCTTATTTTCCCTTATTAGTCGTCTAAGCGCATTAGCACTGAAAATAATACTGCAAAGTAGATGACGTATACAACCGCATTGTGCATGTACATTTTAAATACTAGGTTAGTTCAATCAGAACAACTATTCAGGCCACAACTGTTTTAATATAGTCATTATAGTCATTAGGTAAAGCACTACATTTATAAAGTTACATAGCACTTTATATACTAGGTATTCATTAAATGAGTCAACTTTTTCAAGTAAAGCTTAATCGTCTAATACTAAGCATTGTTAAAAGTACATAAGTACTTTGATGAGTAGGTACCTACCTACTTATGTAGGACATACGTTTACTAAGAGTTATCTTCGTTATTGTTAATTTTTTACACTTTATAATAACTACATAGATATTTAGTTTTAAAGGTCCTAGCACTAAAGTCTACGACATAACGCAGATAACTCTTATTCATTTTATAAGAAAAATGGAATAAAATCCTAACTGAAGAAATAATTATTTAATGATGACATAATTTTATAAGATTCAGTTTGTTAAGTGTCCTATAAAGAAAAACATAATAAAAATTTGTTTCGAGAAAACTTGTTACGGGAAAACAAGGCGCAGTAGGTGACGCCAACCTTTTATGTTGGTCATTGGATAAATAGGCAAAAACAGTTTATTAGTAGGTTCTATATACAATAGGTTATAGATACGTAATGTACATAAACGTTACTGTCGTTACTTAATGTCCGGCAATAATTACAAGAGCTTAAGTCGTAAACATTGAGTCTCGTCTTGTATACGCGGCAATATTTTTTTTATCGCCTCTTACTTCTTTATAGCCAATAAAAGGGAAATCCCTGCCGCTTAGCGATATTCAAAAATAATCTTCATTAATTGTTTCGCACTAAATCCGAATTTATCGAACACTTAAAATGAGTTTATCTAGGCTTTACAACTGCACAATATTTTTAGCCTTAATTAATTTTGTTATTAGGTATCTATCACCTAATTCACGAATCGTCCTTGAAATGCAGCAGCTCCTGAGCAACCAGGATCGGCAATGGTCACCCTCAAAAGTCAAAAACCCATTGGTATTATTGTCTCAGGGGTATCCGAGGGACTTCGGGGATATCTCTCTTGGGACCCGCAATAAGATTAATCAGAAGAATGTAGGGGGAGTAGAAAGTCGAGGCTGTGATGTGCGCCTTATCTACCTAGGTACTATTTTATAATCTAAAGGGAAGGCCCAGTTTTACAGTTCAACTATAACAGTAGGCAACGCAGGATCATTTGACAGCTCCGTATAGTTAACGAATAATAGTTGTGCGTACAGCATGACAGCACCAATAAAATTGACAATCAACTACTTTACTTTACAGAACTTCAAATTGTTCCTGCTTGGGCTAGATAGAAGATGGATAGATTTTTTTATTTGTACACTGGCTGTGCCCGCGACTTTGTTCGCGTGGTTTTTGAGTGACTTAAACCGTGTATGCAGCGTACGCAATAAAAGTCCCCAAATGTGAATAATTTTCCCCGTTTTTCCAACATTTCTCACTGACGCTTCGCTCTTGTTGGTCGCAGCATAACGATAAATAGCCTAACTAAAGCCTTCCTCTATAAATGGACTATCAAACAAAAAAATAATTTTTCAAATCGAACCAGTAGTTCCTGAAATTAGCGCGTTTAAACAAACAAACAAACTCTTCTGCCATGTAATATTAGTATAGATTAAAAAAAAAAAAAAACATACAATAATAATCAATTCAAATAAATCAATAATTCCAAAAGAGTCGTCTTACTGCTTACATCAGTCTCTTCCAGACAACCTAAATACTGGTCCGTGGGGTATCGGAGAAAGAATAGTACCTATCTTTAATCATCTTTCCCGTGTCGGCAAAAGGCATAGACAATATTTATTCGGAAATGGGCAGCAGTGTTTCCGCGCACATCCTTAAACTGCGCGCGACAACCCGCCTGCCAAGCGTGCGAGTAAGAGTAGGTATAGGCATTACCCCCATGAAACACTTTGGGGAAGGCTTATGACCCTCAGTAGGTCTTGGACGTCATAACTAATCCTACTGGTTAAATAAATAAATAAAAATAAAATAAAAAAGCCTTATATTTGTTACCAAAACTAATACAGTTGTTTAACAATATAAAAAAAATAATGAAAAGTAACATAAATATTAAATAAATATAAATAAACAAATTATTAACTGGTTTAGTTTGGTTAAGTAAGAGCCCCTCTTCTCTCGAAGGTGAAGGCCTCCTCTAGAGATTTCCATATTTCTCTATCCTTAGCTGTCTCCACCCAATGTTCTCCTGCCACCCTTATGATGTGTCAATCCTACTGGTTATAATATTCCAAACTGGGGGCCTACTCAAGATGCCATCGCTAATTATCGCTTACAAAGTTCGATAACAAAATGTATGGGATTTGACATAATGTACGCTAAATGATCGCGATTTGGTATTTCATTTAGCGTACCTTATGTCAAATCCTATAATTTTGTTATCGAACTTTGTAAGCGATAATTAGCGATGGCATCTTGAGTAGGCTCCCTGATATCTAACAGTCTTCGCGCCCTAATCCATTAGGTCAACCGGCAACCGACATTAGGTGCAATAGGAAATTGAGCTCGCTCAACTTCCATAAACGCTTTTATTCTCCACAAAAGCTTTTATCGGAGCCAATTTGCGGCGTTACAGCCTGTGGTTTCAACTTACAATTTGTGAAACCAGTTTTAGGCGGCGCACAAACGTGCTATAGTAGTCCGACCACTGCCTACATTAGGCCGATTTTGTTCCACCATACAAATTTGACCGATTTATGAACTACTTTTCGTAGAACGTGTGCGATGCAGTATTTAAATGAGTATTTTCTATTTTTCTCATACAGAAAGTCGTTTACAAAGTATACCTAACTGCGACTTCCAATAGAATAATCGCCTCCCTGACAAAAAAAATATCGTTTTCACAGGTAAAATATGGGTATCAAATGAAAGAGAAATACAATAATTTCCAGACGAAGGATAAGAGAAAAGTAAAAGGCAGGGCTCAAAATAGGTTATTTTTAAACTCAAGAAAGAACTTGAACCAACTTACAAAAATAAATGAAATCCCACAAAAAAATACATTTTCATGTAAAAATGTTGCCAAGACAAGTCTATATAGTTTACCCTGTCAAAAAGTTATCAGATCTCATTTAGAGCCAAGATACTTGATCTATGCGTCCTTATTCATTTAATTCATTAGCGGCCTAACTTCAGTCAAAACATGATGCTTGGCAGTTTTATTTCACACACGATGAATACCTATGAAATCTTCGTAACGGTAGCAAAACGGCCAAGTATCCCGTTTTGACTGAAATCAAGAGTGTGTGAAGTTGGACCTGGTAAAGTAAAGGCGCATAAATATCAAATGAAAATAGACAATACAATAATCGCCACCCTAACAAAAATATTTCCACACTGTATAAGCTAGAGAAACTTTTTGTCCTTATCTGTCAAGCGACTTTTGTGCAGTGATAGACAAGGACAAAACAATGATTAGCTTCTGCAGTGTGTTTTCTATACTAATATTATAAAGAGGTAATGTTTGATTGTTTGTTTGTTTGAATGGAATAGGCTCTGAAACCACTGAACCAATATGAAAAATTCTTTCACCGTTGGAAAGCTACATTCCTAGCGCTGAACATAGGCTATATTATATGTTTAAAAAAAGTAGGGTTCCTTACTAAAACCCCAAAAATGTAGCCCAAAATGTAAAAACACGACCTCCAAAATTTCTTACATCGTGTGCGCTTCGACAACGGCTTGACCAATTTCGCAAATTTTTTTTACGGTATGTTCGTTATTGTCACGAAAAGGTTATTATGAAAGAAAATGTTGAAAAAAATAAGCAGAAAATTAGAAAAAAGAAGAAAATACGTGATGGTCACGCGGGGTTTGAACCTGGGCTCGATCGATTCACGTCGTTGGCAGTTTATATGACACGGCTGTCATGGCAACATAAGTATTAACAAATGGAAAATAAAAATTATGAAATGCTATAAATACCGTTTTTATATCAGCTTAAACTATTTGGATTAATAAAATTATTAGGATTAACAAAAACATGAATCCAAATAGTTTAAGCTGATATAAATACGGTATGTATAGCATTTCCTAATTTTTGTTTTCCATTTATAAACAACGTGGTTACCATGGCGACCTTTAGACGTTATAGACGTTTGGCTGCGTTTCCATTGACGTGGGGCGAGGCGGACAGGAGCTTGCGGTACCCGAATTGACCAATCACTATGCTCGAAATCTCTGCTCCACTTCGCTTGGAAACTCTAAGTTCCTATGCGCCCCGCTCCGCGTCAGTGAAAACGGCAAGATTGGGGAAGTTTTCCAAATCTATACATCTATACAAATAAATAAAATTGAAGTGTCAGTTTGTAACTTTCAATTAGCAACGTCTTTTTGAATGCATATGACATTTTAAACGATATCTTCTGCTTTTTTTTGCATTGGCAACGATATTTACTGAAAACGAAAATGTAATTAAAAAAAAATGTCTGTCAGCGTGTCTCTTTGCTCCGGCTAATCTCTGGAACGGCTGGACCGATTTTAACGAGACTTTCACTGGTAGATAGCTAAAGTTATAAGGATTCATTTAGGCTACTTTTAATCATCATCATCGTCGTCATCTAACTAATGTTCACCGAATTGGCTGGACCGACTGTGACGGGAGCATTCACCGGGCTTAGCTTATGTTAGTAGGAGTAATCTATACATCTATATGTATAAAAGTAAGTCGTGTTAGTTAAATTATTTATAACTCAAGAACGGCTTTATCGATATGGCTGAAAATTGGTGAGGAAGTAGCTTAGAGCAAGTAGACGGACATAGGATACTATTTATTCCATATTTTGTCAGCGTTTCCGTGAACGTTGCGGGTTCTGCGTTTGGGTTTCGCGTTGTGGGTTCTGCGTTGTGGGTTCCGGGTTCCCGCGTTGCGGGTTCCGGGTTCCCGCGTTGCGGGTTCCGGGTTCCCGCGTTGCGGGTTCCGGGTTCCCGCGTTGCGGGTTCCGGGTTCCCGCGTTGCGGGTTCCGGGTTCCCGCGTTGCGGGTTCCGGGTTCCCGCGTTGCGGGTTCCGGGTTCCCGCGTTGCGGGTTCCGGGTTCCCGCGTTGCGGGTTCCGGGTTGCCGCGTTGCGGGTTCCGGGTTTCCGCGTTGCGGGTTCCGGGTTCCGCGTTGCGGGTTCCGGGTTCCCGCGTTGCGGGTTCCGGGTTCCCGCGTTGCGGGTTCCGGGTTCCGCGTTGCGGGTTCCGGGTTCCGCGTTGCGGGTTTCGGGTTCCGCGTTGCGGTTTCCGGGTTCCCGCGTTGCGGGTTCCGGGTTCCCGCGTTGCGGGTTCCGGGTTCCCGCGTTGCGGGTTCCGAGTTCCGCGTTGCGGGTTCAGGGTTCCCGCGTTGCGGGTTCAGGGTTCTCGCGTTGCGGGTTTCGGGTTCCCGCGTTGCGGGTTCAGGGTTCCCGCGTTGCGGGTTCAGGGTTCTCGCGTTGCGGGTTTCGGGTTCCCGCGTTGCGGGTTCAGGGTTCCCGCGTTGCGGGTTCAGGGTTCCCGCGTTGCGGGTTCCGGGTTCCCGCGTTGCGGGTTCAGGGTTCCCGCGTTGCGGGTTCCGGGTTCCCGCGTTGCGGGTTCCGGGTTCCCGCGTTGCGGGTTCCGAGTTCCGCGTTGCGGGTTCAGGGTTCCCGCGTTGCGGGTTCAGGGTTCCCGCGTTGCGGGTTCCGGGTTCCCGCGTTGCGGGTTCCGGGTTCCCGCGTTGCGGGTTCCGGGTTCCCGCGTTGCGGGTTCCGGGTTCCCGCGTTGCGGGTTCCGGGTTCCCGCGTTGCGGGTTCCCGCGTTGCGGGTTCCCGCGTTTCGGGTTTCGGGTTCCCGCGTTGCGGGTTCCCGCGTTTCGGGTTTCGGGTTCCCGCGTTGCGGGTTCCGGGTTCCCGCGTTGCGGGTTCCCGCGTTTCGGATTTCGGGTTCCCGCGTTGCGGGTTCCGGGTTTCCGCGTTGCAAAATTCAAAATTCAAAATTCAAAAAATTTTATTTCCAAGTTAAACTTAACAAGCTATTTTCGGAAAGTCAACAAAAATACTACCACCGGTTCAACCCTAGCCCGCCGAGAAGAACCGGCGTAAGAAACTCGGACGGGGCCATCTTTTAGCAAAAAGATGGAAAATTGTTCTTTTTTTAAAAAGTGTAAACATAATATGTTAACAATGTAAAAACTTAATCTATATATTATAACAAAAGACAGAGTACATAAAGTACATTGAGGTAGCCTTGCATGTGGCCATCTTATTCCCAAGGTGTGCAATCGTCAACAAAATCATTGACCTTATAATAAGCTTTAGAACAAAGACGTTCTTTAACTACAATTTTAAATTTATTGATAGGGAGGCTCTGAACGTTATTTGGGATTATATTGTACAGGCGTATACATTGACCTTTAAATGATTTACTAACTTTACTCAGTCTGATCACCGGTATATCTAGCTTGTGCTTATTTCTAGTGTTCCTATTGTGATTGTCGCTTTTCATTTTAAAATTACTTAAATTCTTTTTAACGTACAACACATTGTCTAAAATGTATTGAGAAGCAACGGTAAGAATACCAATTTGTTTAAACTTCTCTCTTAGAGATTCAAAAGAGGACATTTTGTAAATTGAACGTATTGCCCGCTTCTGCAGCACAAATATTGTGTTAATGTCGGCGGCATTTCCCCATAAGAGAATGCCGTAAGACATCCTACTATGAAAATAACTAAAATATACTAATCGCGCCGTGTCTTCGTCAGAAATTTCTCTAATTTTTCTAACCGCATATGCTGCAGAACTGAGCCTACTTGCAAGATTGGCAATGTGAGGACCCCACTGTAATTTACTATCTAGTGTTATACCCAGGAACACAGTGGAATCCTCTAGTTTCATTTTCTCATCATTTAATAGTATATTGGTTTGTAATTGCTTAACATTGGGCAAAGTAAATTTTAAACATTTAGTTTTTTTAGAATTTAATAATAAGTTATTAACATTAAACCAATTTACTATTTTTGAGAGAGCACTATTTACCTCGTCATAATTTGACTGTTGTCGCTTCACATTAAAAATGAGTGAAGTGTCATCGGCAAATAATACTATCTCATGTTTATCTTTAACTAGATAAGGTAAGTCATTAATATAGATGAGAAAAAGAAATGGGCCTAAAATGGATCCCTGTGGGACACCTAATTCTATTTTAGTCCCAGTGGACCGTTTACTATTTACCTCCACCCTTTGAATCCTATTTGTAAGATAAGAACTCAAAAGGCTGAGGGCTGAGTCCCTTATGCCATAGTGCTTTAATTTCCTGATCAATGTAGCATGCTCAACACAATCAAAAGCCTTGGAAAGGTCGCAAAACACACCCAACGCATCCTGCGACCTCTCCCAAGCTTCAAAAATATTACAAAGCAGACCTATACCAGCGTCCGTTGTGGATCGACCCTTAGTAAAACCATATTGATTATTATGTAATAGATTGTTTATATTAAGATGTACTAATAACTGATTTAAAATTAATTTTTCAAATATTTTACTAAAAGTCGGCAAAATCGATATAGGTCTGTAATTTGTCGGATCAGATTTATTCCCAGCTTTAAATAAGGGTATAACCTTGCTATGCTTCATTAAGTCAGGAAAAACACCACTCTTTGTACAATCATTGAAAATCATTGCTAAATGAGGAGCTACGATGTCAATTATTGATTTCATAATTTTTGTAGACATGCCCCAGAGATCAGCAGTATTTTTGATATTTAACATCTTAAATGTATTAACAATTTCTCTGGAATCAATTTCTTTGAACTTAAAATTGACATCACATTCCTTTACATTATCTTTAAGTATTTTTTCAGCAGCTGCAGGAGACGAATCTAGACTTTTTGTAGTTGAGACCGGAATGTCAGCAAAAAACTTTTCGAATACCGTCGCAACTTCTAGATCTGTAGTTATTTTTTTATTGCGTTTTTTTTATTATTTTTTTGTTGCGGGTTCCGGGTTCCCGCGTTGCGGGTTCCGGGTTTCCGTGTTGCGGGTTCCGGGTTCCGCGTTGCGGGTTCCGGGTTCCCGCGTTGCGGGTTCCGGGTTCCCGCGTTGCGGGTTCCGGGTTCCGCGTTGCAGGTTCCGGGTTCCGCGTTGCGGGTTTCGGGTTCCGCGTTGCGGTTTCCGGGTTCCCGCGTTGCGGGTTCCGGGTTCCCGCGTTGCGGGTTCCGAGTTCTGCGTTGCGGGTTCAGGGTTCCCGCGTTGCGGGTTCAGGGTTCTCGCGTTGCGGGTTTCGGGTTCCCGCGTTGCGGGTTCAGGGTTCCCGCGTTGCGGGTTCAGGGTTCTCGCGTTGCGGGTTTCGGGTTCCCGCGTTGCGGGTTCAGGGTTCCCGCGTTGCGGGTTCAGGGTTCCCGCGTTGCGGGTTCCGGGTTCCCGCGTTGCGGGTTCAGGGTTCCCGCGTTGCGGGTTCCGGGTTCCCGCGTTGCGGGTTCCGGGTTCCCGCGTTGCGGGTTCCGAGTTCCGCGTTGCGGGTTCAGGGTTCCCGCGTTGCGGGTTCAGGGTTCCCGCGTTGCGGGTTCCGGGTTCCCGCGTTGCGGGTTCCGGGTTCCCGCGTTGCGGGTTCCCGCGTTTCGGGTTTCGGGTTCCCGCGTTGCGGGTTCCCGCGTTGCGGGTTCCCGCGTTTCGGGTTTCGGGTTCCCGCGTTGCGGGTTCCGGGTTCCCGCGTTTCGGGTTTCGGGTTCCCGCGTTGCGGGTTCCGGGTCCGGGTTCCCGCGTTGCGGGTTCCGGGTTCCCGCGTTGCGGGTTCCGGGTTCCCGCGTTGCGGGTTCCGGGTTCCGCGTTGCAGGTTCCGGGTTCCGCGTTGCGGGTTTCGGGTTCCACGTTGCGGTTTCCGGGTTCCCGCGTTGCGGGTTCCGGGTTCCCGCGTTGCGGGTTCCCGCGTTTCGGGTTTCGGGTTCCCGCGTTGCGGGTTCCGGGTCCGGGTTCCCGCGTTGCGGGTTCCGGGTTCCCGCGTTGCGGGTTACCGCGTTTCGGGTTTCGGGTTCCCGCGTTGCGGGTTCCACGTTGTTTTTTTTTAGTTGAATTTCATCATAAACTCTTTTTATGCTCAACGAAGTGGGCAAGGGTCAGCTAGTTATCAATAAAGCGGCTATTATGAAGCATTTGTCATCTTCGATTACGGCCTTACAAGTTACATGGTCACAGTATCGAATCCATCAAATCACGGCTACCTCTACCATTAAAACATAATGAGTAGATGAGGCGCTTAGGAACAAACAAATATACATTTTGGCATCGCCGTAGTAGTAAAAGTTTTCTGTTGTTTGGTTTTACGAGTGTGAGTTTTGTCGCAATTGGTTTTTTCAATTATTTTTTGAATTGATGATATTGATAGCCCCAGAAATGAAGAAGGTAGGTAAATGATGAAGTACTCTGTAATACCGTATGTTCCAGGAGCTAATAGTAAACGAAAAAAACGTTTTTTTCATTCAATTTTGCGTTTCTTTAGCACTGTTTAGGGTCGTTTTGAACTGTTTTCATAGGCACTGTCAGCTGTCAATGTCAGCGTTATGAATGATCTAAACGTTTAGAGCGTCTCCTGGAACAGGCCCATATTGTATTTAAAAGTGCAATTCGATTGCCTCATAATAACCTCAAGGTGTTAATAGACTTGACATTTGGTATATTTGAGTTGCACTTGTGACGTAGGTATCGCTATTCTATTGGAAACTCGGAGGTATTTCCGTTCCATTTCACAGGTTCTATAAAATGGTATGACGTTGAAACCAGGTCACGATCTGACCTATATTTCCTAGGACTAGGAGTTCTAGGGTTTTCTAGGATATTGAGATGTGACCTACGTGTCACATCGTGAGGACAAAGGAAGCATTCGTAAATTGTATAGTACTTGAACTAGAGCTTGTAACACTAAAGCTGGTTCGAATTAGTCGCGAACGGCGTGTATTATAATATTAGGTATCTTATGTCTAGGAATACAGGGTATAAAAAGAACAGTCACTATAGCTTTGGGATATAATAGCTCCCCTCACCGATTTCGGTGTCGGTAGCCGATTTCATTGAAACCCGGCTAGCTACGCAGGAGTTATTTTATAGTGCCCAAGTGTGTGCGCAATACACAGAAGCCGACACGACTGGCGAGAGAACAGGTGCAGGACCGACTTTTTACATGCCCATCCGACGCATGGATCATCTTTCTTGTCAGAAAATCAGGTGATCAGCCTGCATTGTCCTAACCAAACTTGAAAACAACATTTTTTGTTGTTCCAACGCGGGAATCGAACCCACGACCTCCGGGTCGAGAGCGAAGCTCTGAACCACTAGACCACGGAGGCGTTATATATATAGCTTTAGGATATGCTTATACTACATGTTGTCATTCAAGAAAGAATGTTTTTTTTAGTTTCCAAGTTTGGTGCAGGCGTATCACCTGATTCTCTGACAAGAAATATGATCCTTGCGTCGGATGGGAATGTAAAAAGTCGGTCCTATATTCCATATTATGTGCTTTACGATCTAGTAACCACAGAAGAGTAAAAGAGGTTAGAATGGCATTGTAGGCGGGGCAGACGCGCCGTACATATGATCAAATGATCATAAGTCAGCCGAAACGAGTTTCATCGGTCAACAGTCACACTCTTACTGTGACAGCGTACGGAGCTCCATAAAAAGTCGTTAAAAATGCCGTGTTGCGCTGATTTAACGTGTCGGAAAAGAAGCCAAGTGTGTAGTGTAGCCCGAGAAGGAATTTCTTTCCACCGGTAAGTCCAAAAACTTTTAATTTTATGTGATATTAGTAATTATTTCCATAGCATTATGTACTTCGTGATCGAAAACGATACATTTGTATTTAGGCGCAAAATTATCCATTGCTTGCAATACGTGGGTACCATTTTGTATAATGTGTTTACGAGTACGCAATGTATTGCATTCACAGCGAACAATGCGCACGCCGAATCATAGCTTCAATTCTAGGTACTTCGTGCGTATCGATAGTGTTGTACCAAGATGTAAACAATGTCGATATAAGAAAATGATATTATAATTTAAGCAACTCTCTTTATTGATAATTACCATCAATTATTGTTTATTTAATTTACCTTTCTATTAAGAAATAAAAGAAAATTTCATACGGACATTATTATAATTATATTGTTATTTCTGTGATTAATGTATGTTTTTTTTTGCCTAGTAAATAAATAAATAGAATATTAAGAACATTACATTAGTCGTACGGTACCCTGTCACCCCTCAAAAATTTAACCGAACTATTGCAAAAAATGTGAAAATAATTTTATCGATATTAATTATCGACCTTCGGTCGCCCTAACGTGTATGAGAAAAGTGCGCGTGTGTAAGTGTACATCTGATGCATTGTTTACGTTAGTGTGACAACCAATTACAAATTAGCAATCTAAGTGCGTGAGGTTTATTTGTGTGCGTAACGCTCGTACGTATTGGGTTACTTCCTTGTAGTGGAATGAGTGGGAGACAATCGGCGATGCGTGTTCTAATACTAATTCGAAACTATTTCCATTCTAACCTCTTTATCTGTTCTGTGCTAGTAACCATCAATACACTCACATAGGAAGTACGTCGCGAAATTGCTAATGGATTGAGATACCAACTGCGCCAGACACCCCTTACTATTTTTTTTTATTGTAAAACATCTAAATACAATGTGTGTAGTGAGTACAATAAAGGTACCTGCTAGCTGCTGCACGGTGTATCGTGGGTTAAAAATTGGCCCACACGGCACACCGTGTTTTATAAACCATTTTAGGAACAAGGCGCTAAAGTCGCAGAAAACTTTTAAAAATTCTTCATGTAAAGTATCATTCTTATTTTTTTTCTTTAGAATAATAAACCTAGGGAACAAAGCGTATTACAGTATTTTTTTCTAGACTTAGTATGAACAGAGATATTAAGTTTAGAAGTTTTATAATTACTATATCTACATGGATGATGTTGCTTTTTTTATGAAAAATAAAACATTGATATTCAGTGTAAACACTTTATAATTTTTTATTGTTATTATTTTACGAAAGATTCATAAAGTTAGAACATTTTTTTGTACTTTTGGATCCATACGATACATCTAAGTTTTATGTATGTACATATATCCATATATCCATATGTACATACATAAAACTTAGATCACGGTACAAACTAACGGGTGTGCAATATGCATAATAATGTTCATTCATGATTTTAAAACTAAAGACACGAATCGATGAAAGTAGTATGCCGCAAAAAAATTACCAAGAAAATGGAGTTTAAATTGTCACTTAAACATTTAAGGATACCATCGGTGGCCATATTATTAGGGACAGTACGAACATTTTCAAATTTATCAGTTATATTGAATTTCTGAAAGAAACTATTAGTTGTAAGTATGTCATATATTTTTTGTTTGTTTCTTCTTTTTATTGGGGTTATAAAAACAACTAAAATATTACAAATAACCTTTATTTTTCTTAATATTAGGTTCTATATAAAATCGAGAAAAAAATTAGTATTTTGTAATGTCACCTTTTGCTGCAACAACAGCTTCTATGCGTCGGGGCATGCTCTCGATGCATGTTTTTGCATGTTCCCAGAGTGTAGTATTATGTTGCCACTCTCATAAATAAGATCTATAAGTTGCTGCTTATTCGTTATAACTTTTTTTTTAAGTGGCCCGTTTCGTGAGTTCCCACATATTCTCTATAGGGTTCATGTCTGGCGAATTCCCTGGCCAAGGCAAAACATTAATTTTTTTCATCCAAAAATGCAGTAACAGTTTTGGCTTTATGGCACGGTGCCGAGTCATGCATGAAAATATATTTTTGGTTGATGGGAAACCATTCTTGGACCTGCGGCAGTAACCGGGTTTCGAGTACTTTCTTGTACTGGTCCTGTTTCATCGTCCCTTCCACAACATACAGCCGCCCCATGCCTTTGGCTGATATAACAGACCATACCATTATGCTTACTGGGTGTTGAACTCTCTGAACCAAGTAGTCCGGATGAAATAGTTCTCCAGGACGGCGTCTTACAAAAGAACTTTTGTCGACCAAAATTTGGAACGTCGATTCTTCGGAAAAGCAGACCTGTTAATAAATAAAATTATTAAAATGAAATGGTTATTGACTTATTGCGCTACAAAGAAAGTTATACCAACTTGACTCCAATCGTCAACAGTCATATTTTGATGTCACCGAGCCCATTCAAGACGTTTCTTCTTCATACTCTTCATACTGTCCGTAAGACGTGGCTTTTTGGCAGGACGCCGGCCCATTAGCTTCTGTTCGACAAGCCGTCGCCGCATTGTTCTTTCGGAAATGCTAATACCATCATCATTCAGCACTGTGGTTAGACAGGCAACCCTCTTTTTTCTATTCTTCAGGCAAATATCCCTGATTTTTCAATCAGTACGAGCCGTAGTGAGTCTTTTCCTGCCACATTTGCCCGCGCGATCTGCCTCAAGAGGTTGTTTATTGTCAATTTTAATTTTAATCGACTTACTACTGGCTTAGAAATGCCTGAAAGATATGCTAGGTCTCTTTGGGAATATGCGGAGTGCAGTAACAGTGTTTGTACCTCCCTACATTTTTTGGAGAAATGTCTGAAGTCTTACCCATTCTAAAAAAATAGAAAATCATTAGTTGTCGTATTGAAATATGAATAACATGTAAAATGTCTGTTAAAACTAGTTGAAAATATTTTTATAACATCTTTCACTTACCTTTTGGTTAATTTAAATACAAAAATCTGTTTAAAACTAATAAAAAACAAAAAACTGAAAATTCGCGCCTTTTCGACAAAAAATTGCATCTGACATGATGTACCATGTAATTGACAAATGACGTCGAAACCTGTGTTGCCATATCGCAAAAATAATAGCAATCATATAGGGAGTAATATTAAATAAAATTACCACGGTAAAAAATTGTTATTTAATTTAAAAACAATGTATAAAAAAAAATATATATAAAAAATTTCGTTGTCCCTAATAATATGGCCACCCACTGTATGTAATTACGTATTAAGTACATTGATTCTAGAGACGGATCTTTAGATTAATGTGCTTAAGACTTTACGACGTATTTTAAAATGTTTAAGTGTTAGTTTGAACTCAATTTTCTCGAATTCATAATTTTGCTACATGTATCACCTTCATCCATTCATGTCTTCAGCTAATACTGGTAGTACACGGTACATGTTTTATCAGTAACTAGAAAAATAGAATAGTTTTCCTCATTTTTGCAACATTTCTCACTGACGCATCACTCCTATTGGTCGCAGCGTAATGATATATAGCCCAAAGCCTTCCTCTATAAATGGACTATCCAACAAAAAAATAATTTTTCATATCTGACTAGTTCCTGAGATTAGCGCGTTTAAACAAACATTGTTTGTCTCTTCCGCTTTATAATATTAGTATAGAAAATGTTATAAGGGGTGTCTGGCTGGGCTAGGATCTCGGTCTACACCGTGGCTGTACACGTGAGATGTGACGGCGTTGATGCTATCGTCACGTGAGCACTTTGCCGCTCTATATAAAGCGTATTAGATAAAGTTTAGTTATTAACTTTAATATTACCCATGTAGATAGTCGAGAGTGTACCTACTTAGCTTTTCCATATGCGAAAACGGTGTAAGTGTCTATAATTTTTACTATGTACATTACTCATATTAATATTTTATTTACCGTTTCGTTTTCCGAATAAAATAAAATAGATAAGTACCCATACCTGGTGTAAAAAGAGCAGTCACTGTAACTTTGGGATATGATTATACTGCCTTTGCTCATTCTAGAAATGTATTTTTTTCCGTCTAAAACTAAAAAATAATATCCTATTTTTACAAATTTATCTATTAGGTATTTTAAAGTTGAAAAAAAAAACATTTTTTTCAATTACGATAAAAACATGCCTTTCTATAATAAGAAAATATATCATATAAATATCGTATCATATCGCTGTCAAGTTATAGTGACTCTTTTTACTCCCTACCTGTATATTTACCCCACTATTAATACAAAATATTTTACACAACTTATAGCATAAAACTTCCTTGAAATATACAATTACTTATAAGCTATATCTATAATTCTTCTTTTAGGAACAAATCAATGTCATATTCAGTGTGTAAGTATATTATGACTAAGGTTGAAAGTTTTAAACTTTTGTGTCAAAGCACAAGTCAAAAAGGATAATATAGAGATCTAGGGCCTTATTACGCAACTTCTGTGGCTTTCACGACCGTGGACATCAACTGACATAGTGACGTAATTTTTTTTTAAAACACTTTTAATTTGATAAAATCATATTAAATCGTGTTTTAAAAAGATTTCACAATGACAGTTGAAGCCCACGGTCGTGAAAGCCACGCAAGTTGCGTAATCAGCCCCCTAATATCCTCTTTGACTCTTAAAGCTCTTAGATTAATAAAGCTTATTCCCTGTGCATAATATCTTTGACTCTTTAAGTCCTTAGATTTATAACTGTACGTGTGTGTATCGCCTCCGTGAACTAATGGTTCAGAGCTTCGCTCTCGGCCCGGAGGTCGTGGGTTCGATTCCCGCGTTGGAACAACAAAAAATGTTGTATTCAAGTTTGGTTAGGACAAAGCCGGCTGATCACCTGATTGTCTGACAAAAAAAATGATCCATGCGTCGGATGGGCATGTAAAAAGTCGGTCCTGCGCCTGATCTCTTGCTACCGTCCCACTGGGTTATAAGATTAAAAGGAAGAGAGAGTGCTTCTGTGTATTGCGCGCACACTTGGGCACTATAAAATAACTGCCTGCGTAGCTGGCCTGGTTCCAATGAAATCGGCTACCGAAATCGGTGATGGGAGCTATTATGTACGTGTGTGACGCACGTGCATTCCTCTTCCAAGTTTCCAAGATTCCAAGTTTTGAAGCCACCGTACCATGTTTCAAGATACTATATCAAGTATGAAGCCTGGATATGATTTATACAGAAGACCAAGTTCAAACCAACTGACTACGAGATCTAAGATTTCGAAGTTTCCTCAAGTTTACAAAGCAAGTTCTTAATTAAATAAAAACTTATGCTTCAAGTCTGACACTGCGAAGTAAATTTAAAAGCATTGGACTAGGATTAATTAGGTTTGCTTGCATTTTTTACTTTAGACGCAAAAACGACGGGGAAGAATAAGTTTGACGTGTCTGTGTAAATGTATGGCATCGTAGTTCCCAAACGGATGATCCGATTTTAATGCGGTCTTTTTTGTTTGAAAGATATATTAGTCGAGAGTGTTCTTAGCTATGTTTGGTGAAAATCAGTTCAGGTCTTCAAGGTCATCAGGTCGTTTGTTAGGTTTGATAGGAATAATTGTTACACGCTAAGTTGGGTTTTTTAATTTTTAATTTAGTTGTATCTAACATACACCATACATTAGTACGTCCGAGATAAATTGAACCTAAACGTAAACAAAGCCGTTTATGATTAGTCAGTGCCAATTGGCCAATATTAATGCAATGATTATTGTTGGCTACATGAATCCATAGACTATGGCCGTGTTTCACCAAGCAATGTTAAAGTTAACGGCCATGTTAAATATCATGTTATCCCTGTCGTATTTCCTGTCAATGAATGAGATGGCATGGTATTTTAACATGGCGTTAACTTTAACATTGCTTGGTGAAACACGGCCTATAGACTATAATATTCTACAGCCGGCGATGTCAAAATAACGTATTTTTATTGTGAAGGTTTTTCATTTGATGTTTAAATATGTACTTTTATAACCTCTCGAGGACTAATAACTAGACTATCTCAGGCATGTCAAATGGCATATTAGACATTACATTGTTTTAAACCTAATTAATAATGGCATAGAGATAATAATTATGTAACATATATCAACAAACCCAAAAGGCAAGAGGTGTCAATGCATCAAGGACCTTAACTATTTATACCTACAAACTTACAATATACATTTTTATTAGTAATTATCGTATTTATAGCTAATACTTACCTCTTCGCGTAATGGAAGTCTAGCTTCGCTTCAAACAACAATGTAATATGAACTTGTAAACTTTTAGTGTGTAGTAAAGTATAGGACGTGGCACCGTTAGTGGTTTTAGTGGTTTCAGTAAACAGTGAGTCATGTAATTACAGTGTATATCTAGTGTATACGTAAACACTTCGTCCATTGTTCTACGTCATTAGTGGCCGTTTTTTTTTTTTTTTTTGTTTAAAATTATTTTATTCTACTTGATCTTCCTAATTTCGAAGACCAGCCACTCTGTGTTTTGAAGAACATGAAATATGCACTAGAAATATGTTTTATTAGGATATAAGTAGATAGATGACTTAGTCCTGTTTTCACCGACGCATGTTAGTGTTAACGACGAGTTAAATTATCATGCCTTCTCATTCATTGATAGGAATTACGAGAGGGATAACATGATATTAAACGATTGAGCGACATGTTCACTGACTGAACCAGCTCGTGAAAATATAAAGATTAAAATAAGCAAAAAAAAACGACTTCAAAAGGTAAACTAAAAAGCAAATAATTGTCAATTTGTTGAGCACATACTTAATGTAAATTTCATGGGTGCCATTATCAGAACTGGACCAATTTGCTATGGGATCAAACGGGAAGCATCAGCTTTGAAATAAAAAAAAAACATCCAAATCGGTTCGGTTCACCCAGGCGAAAGTTCTGAGGTAACAAACATAAAAAATAATAATACAGACAAATTAAGAACCTCCAACTTTTTTTGAAGTCGGTTAAAAAGACAACAGACCAACGAGTGAGCAAGTACATACATTCATGTTTTTAGATTTTGACAAGGCCGTAAGCTCACAATATTGTGTGAGACAACATTCGTTCCTTCCCCGTTGACATGGTGACCGGCCATATACAAACCTATCTCAATCTAGGCTCTGTTTACAAAGGAAAAAGGAGATATAAAACACACAAGTTGTATGTCAAGTCGAACGAAGCATAAAAATACATGGTAAAACATTCCACATTGAGTGTTCGAATTTTGAAATCAAATTTGTATCCGTTGTTAGGGTATAATATGTAGGGTTCCGTACAGGATAAAACCCTTTTCTCTCTGTCTGTCTGTCATCAGGTTATATCTTCTTAACCGTAATTGAAATATTCCCACATTATATATATTTTTTGCTGATTTAACAACTTAGTAATACAAAACAAGACGAAATAAAGTCAAAGTGCGAGTCAGACTCGCGCACAAACGGTTCCGACAAATTTATATCCGTTTTAGTGTTCCATGCAGGATAAAATGGGACCATATTAATTATACTTCGCTGCTTGTCTGTCCGTCTGTCTGTCATCAGGTAATATCTACTTGACTATAGTTAAAATATTCCCTCGTTAAATTTTTTTGCCCATTTAACAATTAATACAACACCATTAGAAAACCTTTTAATTTGAAAAAGAAAATGAAAAATGTTAACAAGTTATTCTCGGGATGTCAACAGAAAAAGCTACCACCGGCACTGGTTCAACTCTAACCCGTCGAGAATAACTGGCGTAATAAACTCACACGGGGCCATTTTGTACGGAACTCTTGGTGCGCAATTTCGACTCGCACTTTACTGGTTTTTCTACATTTCAAACAAAAGCATAAAGTACCTACATATTTACATTAAAAATGCTCAATTATAAATTACTTTTCATTCCTTTACAAAACGTAGACAAAACTATTAGTTCTTATAGAGGTCAAGGTAACGTAGCTTAATTAAACCAATGTCTTTTGTTATCTATAATATACGATAATTATCTATACTAATATTATAAATCGGATCTATAACCCAGGAACATAGAAAACTTTTTGTTCCCTCGGCGGGATTCGAACCCGCGGCCTCTCGGCCGAGCACCAAGTGAGTTTACGTAGTAACTAATACTTAATCTGTGAAGTGAGTGACGCGGAGCGGTGCGGAGAGGAGCTAAGCGGTGCCCGAATTGACCAATCACTATGCTCGTACTGTTTCCGTTGAAGCGGAGTGGAGATTTCGAGCATAGTGATTGATCAATTCTGGCACTGCAAGCTCCTCTCCACGTCAGTGGAAACCCGGCCTTATACTTATCATCATACGTAAATGTTAATTTTGTAATGTGCATATAAGTTATGTAAAGATTCTGTTCTTTTCTAAAGATACCAAAATATCACTATTAATAATATTATTATATTGAGTGATAACTTTAATGTATTGGAATTTATTTATCTCATTATCTCAAAAATCAATGGAATATTTCACAAAGCAATAGGTGATCAATTTTGGTAAAGAAATTCAAATGTTTGCGGTATGTCTTGTGAGTTGTGTTTTTATTCAAAACCTTTAACTTGCTAGCTTTTTTTTATTTTTATGGTAACATTAATTTGAGTACGATGTTTTTTTCGTAAATCTATTTAGGGGAACCCTGTCTTATTTCGTAAGTATTTAAACTCTTATTTTAATCCATTTGTGGCGGGGGACAAAACTAGTAAAAATCGTCCCAATCAACAAATGAACGGCCCCTTACCAAAAGTAGTATAAATCTTAAGCGACTGATGATAAATTACCGATAAGACAACGACGAATTTAAGCTATAACTTACAAAGGTTGACGACCTTCTACTTCCTGAAACATTTAAGCCTCGGTTACATTTACCAGTTTTACATTTACATTTCAGATAATCGTTAGGTGCCTATGTAGTACATCTCGTCTAGACATCGCGACTCATAAGTACCAATATAGGAAGAGCCTTAAACTACTTAAAATTCTAATTTACTAAGGACGTGTTTCACCAAGCAATGTTAAAGTTAATCCTTCGTTAAATATCATGTTGTTCCTTTCGTAATTCCTATCAATGAGTGAGAAGGCATGGTATTTTAACGTGCCGTTAATACTAACATGCGTTGATGAAGTTATCAAATATTACCAACGCTTGTTACTGTTAACGGCTTCTTAAAATACCATACTTTTTATTCATTAACAAGAAATACGAGAGGGATAACATGATATATAATGAAGGATTAACTTTAACATGTGTTGGTGAAATTGCCACTAATGATCCTATCTCAGCCTGCTAATATTAAAAAAGAAAGTTTGTAAGTATGGATGGATGGATGTTACTATACTATGGAGTATGGATGGATGATGACATTCGGTATGGTAGTTTATGCTTTAATATTATGTTAATTACACATAGGCTCATTTAAACGACCTCCAAAAAAGGAGGTTGTAATTCGGATAGGGTTTTTTAACGCAAAAAAGGTACAGTTCCCGCGGCATTACCGGGATTAGCGGGAAAGATTTGGTTTACTTTATATTTTACAAATGCAACACGGTTTTTCAAAAGTAGCGATTAGCGCGGGTACTAACAGGCTGCAATAGATATTGGTAACACGCTTTTATTAGCTCGTATGTATATATGTATGTATATATGTATGTATGTATGTACGTATGTATGTATGTAACGGAACTTGTGAGCATAATTTTACCAACTTCCAGAAGTCTGATTAATTTGAAGTTTTGATGACAATGCAATTGAGTGTTTATTTTTAAAATTTCACTATATTTGAAAAAAGGTTGCCTAGACCCTGTTCTAATTTATCAAGCTCCAAACTTGTCATAGAAATTATAACGAATGTCAACAAACCGACACAGTCGGACAAATAGCTTTTTAATGTGCATTTGATGTTATTCTGCGACGGACGAATTGTCCAAAAAGTCTTTGTTCTTTGATCATTTTATTAAAATTTTACTTTCAGGCCTGTATAGTGTATAGGTTATAGAGGGGTTATCAAAGTTGATAGAAGTAATTAGGGTCCAAAGTTTTTATTGTGCTAATGTAATATTAAACTGTTTGTAGCTTAGCTACTATTCATCATAATCAGTTCACATCATAATGAGTCACTCACTGCTTGGCAAAAGGGATGATAGTGACATTTAGTCAATTTTATATTTTGAGATATACAAAAAATAAACATGTAAAATATTAATAAATTGACAATTAATTAATCAAACCAACATCAATACTTACATAATATACTATAAAAAAAAACTAAACTTCAAATTAAAAAAAAACCCCTGACTTTGCGTGTAACATTCCTTTCACACCTAACAAACGACCTGATGACCTTGAAAACCTGAACCGGTTTCCACCAAACTTAGCTAAGAACACTCTGCTGATATACCTTTCAAACAAAAACCGTATTAAAATCGGATCATCCGTTTGGGAGCCACGATGCCACAGACAGACACAAACACATTGACACAGACACGTCAAACTTATAAAACACCCCATCGTTTTTGCGTCGGGGATTAAAACACTGAGTAAGCATTAACTTAAACGCACCAACGTCGGATTAGCAAAATATTACACACGAACACAGTGCACTTTTTCGGAAAAAGAGCATATGTTTTAATTCGAAGCGTAGACTAGGTACCCCACCCATATTTTTATGAAATTCCGTTTTGTTTTTATTGCGTGAAAGTTACAAATATCCATCGATCCTCTTAAACTTTCTCATTTATGTATGTATTGTTAAAGGGTTGCAAAATATAAATAAATTATTTTCAAAATAATTTATGGATGTAATAGAATAAATTAATTTTAAGAATAATTTTAAGTTTTTATTCTCAACCTGAATAATTTACTAATTACGACATGATTAACTAGTTTATTTATAACTATTGTTATTTGATATCTGATGTCAATTTTATGTTATATCAAACATAGGTTTAAGTACCTATGTGAAATGATAGCCAAGTTCGATATTACAACTAATATAATAATGCTTAGCTATCTGCCGACAAAGGTATTATGGTCGGTTTCCAGTTATTAGATATATATATAATATATATAATATAAT
Organism: Celastrina argiolus; assembly: GCA_905187575.2. NCBI lineage: Eukaryota > Metazoa > Arthropoda > Insecta > Lepidoptera > Lycaenidae > Celastrina > Celastrina argiolus. The sequence goes on from LR994589.1 coordinate 14,659,744, forward strand.
ATACAACATCTATACTAATATTATAAAGCGGCGTAGTTTGTTACTTTGTTTAAACGCGCTAATCTCAGTCAGATTAAAAAAAATATTTTTTTGTTGGATAGTCCATATATAGAGGAAGGCTTTATAACATTACGCTTCGATCAATAGGAGCGAAGCGTCAGTGGGAAATGTTGCAAAAACGGGGAAATTATTCACATTTGAGGACTTTCGTTGCGTGCGCTGCATAAACTTAAGCCAAGTTACTTAAAAAATATGTATGAAAGAATTATGCCTTTATAATAATCATAATAACAAAAACCAACGTGAGCAAACAAAACATAATCGCGATAGTGTTAGCGACAACCACGCGAACGAAGCCGCGGGCACAACTAGCCTACACTAATATTATAAAGAGGAAAGATTTAAATTTTTGTATTTTTGTATGTAACGACTTAACTCAAAAAGTACTGGACCGATTTTAATAATTCTTTTTTCATTAGAAAGCTACATTATCACTGAGTAACATAGGCTATATAAAAATCAATTGCTGTTCGTAAGTCTCGCTAAAACTCGAGATCAACTGAACTGACGCGGCTATTTTTGAACTTGAAATATTCGTGGAAGTCCCGGGAAGGTTTACACGGTTTCCATGCTCAACGAAGTGGGCACGGGTCAGAATAGAATAGAATAGAATTCATTTCTTGGTCAGCTAGTGTAAATATAATAGTAGTATATATTTAAGGATGCGTCTATATTGTATGGAGTTCACTGTGAAGGAATCACAGTGAAATCTATACACGCGCTAAAGAAGTTACTTTATTGGAGGCTAAGTTAAAGAAATGCCGTTAACCAATCGGTCTATTCTATATAGTTCTGATTTGAGCGGTAAAACATACTAACTAGTTAAATGAAAATCCACGTTTACAATCACCATACATAGTTGATGACCTCTGTAGCGCGGTTCGAATCCCGCCGAGGAACAAAAAGTTTTCTGTGTTCCTGGGTCATGGATGTGTGTTAAATTTGTGTATTAATATAATAACAATCTTAAATATGTGTATAGTATAAAAATATTAAATATATTTCTGTTGTCTGGTACCTGTAACACTAGTTCTTCTGATACTTAGCAAAGGGCTAGGTTTACGTTGTGTACAACGTCCATAGATATTATTTCCACGGACTAGCACGGCCACGGTATAGTCGCGGGCAAAAGCTAGTAAGTTATATTCAAGTAATGTAGCAGTACGGTGCTGGAGTAACGAGTAATCGACGTTTGTTTGAGTAATAACTGTAATATCGAGGCATAAAGTGCGATAAAAATAATGACTATTGAATTCCAGCACGCAATGAGTAATGCCTTTGTTTCTTTTATTTTTTATATGAAAAAGTAAATAAACTAAGGAATTACTTCCAAACTGTACATAAAATTATCTAAACGTTTCTCTATAGTAAATATACTGGCTATAATATTAATGAGTGATAATACTTTAAGGTGTGCATTGGTCCGGTATTTATGGTGTGTATATAGGTGTGTACAGGTACTTTTTTTAATTATTGTATGAGCAAATTTATGGTGGGACATTTCTTATAGAAACATGAAAGTCAAAAGTAAATCTTTCAGCGCTGGAATACTTTCACAGTATACTCTACATAGGAGGTACAGTCGGCTGCACTAACATGGATACATCTACAAATTTGCAAAAATATGTCTACGTTAGTTTTTCAAAAATATCGTCATCTTATTGCATTCAATGCGATGTAACCAGCAAAGTGTTGCAAAATTATGAATACATTATTTTCATAATGAAGTAAACAGCAGTATTTCAGTGAATAGTATACACACTTAAATTCATAATTATGAATACGCAACAAATTTCAATAATATGTAAACATTGTTTACTTCATTACAATGTAAACATTAATTGTATCAATAATATGGATACACTTATAAAACTTTAGCATTTTTCACTTTTCTGCAAATATGTTTTAAATGCCACAAAAATGTACTCGGGGTATGTTCCAATAAGATGTATACATACATTTTTTCTTTTTCTTTTCGCACAGCCGTAACTACAAATGGTAGAAACATGAAATTTGGACTATTGAATTAGTAAAAAATCCCTTTTTGTACCTCCAACAAAAACAGAGGGATTTTTCGAGTCTGTCTGTATGTCTGTCATCGTAGCTCCCAAACGGATGAACCGATTTTGATGTAGTTTTTTTTGTTTGAAAGCTGACGTGGTCATGTTAAAACACTAAAATGATTCAACAAAATAAATTTGCTTACTGCTGAACAATTCGAGTGTTACTTAAAAATAGTTTTACTTTTATGACTAGAAAAAACACAAAAAGAAAAGAATTATGAAATTTATTACAGTCGATCAGATATTTTACCTAAACATATATTTTAGAAACTATTTTTGTTAGGTTTTTACTCCTACCCTCAAACTATATCTATGATATTTTAATATTATATTAATTTTGTTTATCACACAAAATGTTAGCTTGCGTGTCTGCAAACTAAACTTACACTATGATATAAGTTTGACGTTTATTTATGTATATTTGTCTGTTTGCTTGTGACATCGTAACTACTAAATGGATGGACCGATTTTGATATACTTTTTTTTTTATTCAAAGCTGACGAGATCGCAATAATTCGTCTTCAGTTCATTCACTGTTTGACTATTCAGGGGCTAGTTAAAAAAATAATTTTGCTTTTCTGACTAAAAAAAAAACAAGAAAAGACAAGAATTATCCAATTTATTGCAGCAGATCAGAAATTTTACGCGAACATAATATTTTATTTCAGAGACTGTTTTTATCAGGTTTTTACTTCTACCCTCAAACTATACATAATATGATGATAACGAAACCAGAAATATTAAGTCACGAGTTTGTACAACAGAGTTAATTTACAGTTATCGTTTGCACTTCTCAATATTCATTATTCAGTAATTAATTTTTTTTGGTTTGTTTCTTGTTGTTAAGCTTAGGTAATCCAAATGGAGTAATTTAAAACTACAATTTTTATTATTTTAAAATATGGGATGTTTTTCATGATGCCCGTGTTAGTCTATATTATTTATATTTACAATATTACTAATACAGAACGATATTAACATTGTTTGGTTTTGATCATATTATAGTTTGAGGGTAGACTATAAAAACCGATAAAAGTATCTTTTAAATATATACGTTCGCGTGTATCAGAGTTATACCTATTACACTAAAGAATATAATTGATATTCTAATGTATGTGTGATTTTTAAATAACCGTCAATAATAATACCCGTCAACATATCACCTCTATTATTTATAGAATTCATTATTGTATATATTGCAATGTAATGAAATTTTGACCAGCCTTTTCTGAAACACAAAATTAACGTTTACATTATAAGGACATAAACAATGTTTACATGCTACTGAAATTTGTCGCGTGTTCATAATTATGAATTTAAGTGTGTATACTATTCACTGAAATACTGCTGTTTACTTCATTATGAAAATAATGTATTCATCATTTTGAAACACTTTGCTGGTTACATCGCTTTGAATGCAATAAGGTGACGATATTTTTGAAAATTAAACGTAGACATATTTTTGCAAATTTATAGATGTATCCATGTTAGTGCAGCCGACTGTACATACGAATCCCAAAAGTATTATCACTCATTTATTTTGCACCTTGCAGATTATCTAGTGCTGACTCTGGTTCAAAAGCTACTACTAGATGGTAATACGCCTGGTAATTTGCCTGATGTATGCTTAAAATGTAAATCACAGAGAGCTTTTAAAAAAAGCTTTTAAATTAATGTATTTAGTATCTACTATGAAAAAGGTATGCACTTTTTTTAAGACGAACTTTCAAAGCCTTAAAGTTTTGTAAAGCAGCTTTTATCAAGTATTGGTGCGCATGTAATTTATTCACATTTGATTACGCCAATAAAGTCAAGAGTCCTCGGCACGAGCGTGTCGTAAAGTTTATGTTTTTGTCGCAATCAATAAACATATTATAAGTTTTATGCAGTGATGTTATTTATTGGTCGAATATGTATTTATATACGTTTTTAATTGGTTACATCAACACTACTAAGAGGAAAGTTTTGATCGTTTGTATAGTTATTGAATGTTGCAAAACTAATGGACCGATTTGGATAAAATTTGTCATGGACATAGAGTAGCAAAAGATTACTAAGTTATATCGAATAAAAATGTGTGGTTTCCACGGAAGGTATATCTTGTATAGTTTATACAACACTAATGAGTGATAATAATACGGTGTGTGTATTTCAGCGCTAGTACTTTCACTGTAAGCTTTTCTTACTTTTCAGTTCCACGAATCTATGAGAAATGCCCCAACATCATAAATTTGCCCATAGAATAATAAAAAAAATGTAACACTTTCAGCGCTAGTACTTTCACAGTAAACTCTATAAACGGGACCTATACATACTCTAAAGTATTATCACCTATTAATATTACAGCCTGTATATAACAGACAGGTACAGTTACACTTTAATTTAGTAACCTGTTTTGTTTTTCGTTATTTTGTTAATAATTGCCATTCACACACCATTTGTTATGGATGATAAAATGGTGCTTGAACTATTTATACTATAACAACGATTATAAAATTGCAGATATAAATAGTATCTTTGTGCTGCAGAAGCGAGCTGTTCGGGCAATCTACAAGCTGGCCCCCAACACTTCTCTTAGAGAAAAGTTTAAGGAAACTGGAATACTAACTGTAGCTTCTCAGTATATCCTCTCTAATGTATTATATGTTAAGAAAAATGTAAACCTGTTTATAAGAAAATGTGATAATCATAATAGAAATACTCGGAATAAGAATAAACTTGTTGTTCCAGTGACTAGACTAAGCAAAGTAAAGAATTCGTTTAAAGGCCAATGTATACGCCTATACAATAGGATCCCAGAAAACGTTCAAAATTTTTCAACTAATAAGTTTAAGAAAGTAGTCAAAGAACGTTTGTGTGCAAAAGCTTACTATAAAGTTAATGATTATATGAATGATAGCACACCTTGGGAATAAAGTAGCCCCCTACAAGGCTACTTATATATAGTACATTCTATGTTATTTAGCTTTAGTATTGACATATTTATATGTAAATTTATACTTTTTTTAAAAAGAGAAATTTTCCATCTTTTTGGTAAAAGATGGCCCCATGCGAGTTTCTTACGCCGGTTCTTCTTGCTGGGCTAGTTCCCGAACCGGTGGTAGGCATCATATAGAAACGACGTTCAGAAAACATTTTTTTGTAAAATTTACTCTGAATAAAAATATTTGATTTGATTTGATTTGATTTGATTGTAAACCACAATTCCGTGAATAAATGATGATGATTATGATTAATACAGAATACAATAAGAGTACTGCTGTAAAATTAGCTTTATAAAGAATTAGAAGCATACAATTAAATATAATATTACAAATATTTATTAACTGTTCATAATTTTGCAAGTTTAATTTTACCGACTTTCCAGTTTTGGACCGAGTTTTTTGGCAAACATGTTGAATTATGCTGTATCGCGTGATAATACAGTATTATGATGACATAGATCTGATAGGATGATAGAGCTGGATGTGCTCAAAGAAACTCCGTTATAAAAAGCTTGATTTAAACGTTTTCAGTATTCCGTACCTCAAAAGGAAAAACGGAAACATTATAGGAACAGTTTGTTTTCCAACTGGCTGTCAAGACCCTTTTTCTCAAGACTGCGTGAAGGTATCAAGCTGAAAAACATTAAAATACTCAAGTCTACTGTACCTTGAAGCTGCGAAAAAAATCTAGATTATAAGCCAACTCAATCAAAATATTAAATTTCAACACCCCCATGGGAATTGAAATCTTATGGATACTTCCCGTGAACTCAGAATCTTGAAATTTTTGCAACGCAACTTTAAGCAGAAAAAATGCCAATACTGTTAAGTATATCATATCATAATAGAAATTTTTTTTTTTTTTATCATTATAAAGTTATCCTTATTTCGAATGTTATCAGCAATACCTTTTAGATGTAACAGAATGTAAATTCATTCATATCAACAGGTTTGTGCGCAACCCTCAGTACGCGAGTCTCGCATTTGGCCAGTTTTATTTATTTATACGTAATGTGTCTAGTCGTCTAAGCGGACAAATGTATATTTTTGTTATTGTCTACCTTGTTCTACGCTCTCCGAATCTCGTAGCAATTTGCTACGAACACCTACGCGGCTACGACGCGATATAAGATTTTAAATTAAGTTTCGTTTATTCTAAAGTACAGTTGTAAGCCATGTACAAGCTCACATAAATTAATGTTTTGGATTTGCAGTATCAGCGGACCATATAGATTCGTGCAGGCACGATTAAACAGTGGGCTTAGCAGGAACGATTGAAGACAACGGATTTGCAACATTATCGATATATAATATACGCAATTCTTGACAGCATATTAAAATTTTGATAACGTTACTAATACGTTATTGTCATTTGTTCGTGCTAAATGCCCTGAAATCACGTTACTAGCCTCTAGGTATTAAAGACCTATAAAGCAGTAAAGCTATTTTAAAATAGCGTGCAATTTCAAGGTTCTAAAAATATAATTTATGAATTTAAAAATACAAATCGGGGACAAAAGCTCAACCACTTCACGGTCAATGATAACAATAACACACGAGGCCAACGCGGGCATCAATGAATAAATAAAATCATATATTTATTCCACCCTTGACATGTTCTAATTCAAGGACAATATCAAGTACAAACTACTAATGTATTAAACTACACATCGCCCTCAAATTCGTTACCAAATGTCCAATCAAATTATATACAATAAAAGTTACCAAAAAGTAGGCTATATGTCCTTTATAGTATTAAAGTAAGTACTTTGTGTAACATTAATAAAGTTGTTCACTTTTAAAATAGTGAAACGATTCGTTTTTTTCTGTCAAATAGGATCTCAAGTTAGGTTGGGTTTGAGACTTCTATATTAATACGGGCCTTATAATATTCTTGTAAACAAAAATACATAAGGTACACTATAAGTACGTTAATAATACCAACACAACAACCTTTAATAAACTTACCATTAAAAAACTTATTTCAAATCCCACACATTTTTATTTTCGAACTTAATAAGTGTTAATAGTGATGGCTATTTGGCTAAATGCCCTATAAAGTTATCAATGGTAAATCGATTGATATGGGGTCGCGTGTGCCCCACGTCACATGCAGCCGGGTTAACTATATTCGGTATGTTTACATCCATCGCTGTTGACAGGTTGCAGCTACAGGTTAAACGGCCCTCTGCATACATGAAAATTTCTTTGGAGTGATTTGACTGCCAAATGTAATTTATTTCGTCAGTTCCTATCTAGCTTTTGTCTAGCTTGTGTCTATGCTCAACAAAGTGGGCACGGGTCAGCTAGTCACATAATAAAAAAAGCCATTTATTTTATGCAATTCGTACATAGTAGTTACACACACAGACACATTTATACAGTTTTAAATTTTCATTGATGATTATTATTAATAGCTACGATTTTTATGTACCTATTACATTATTATTACTTAAGACGTTTTAAAATTTACTTAGGGCCGATTTCCTTATCATCAGACATTCTCCACCTGAGGAACAAATATCTTGTTTTGTTTTTTTTTTCTATACAAATTCTATCAAATATTGTAATAAGTCAATATTATATTAGATTTATAATATTATATTAAGGGCTAGTTATATACGGTACCGTAAAGAAGATCGCTGCCGCTGTGGCACTTGTATGGTGAACGTGCCGGCTTCGACGAATCATTCTGCTGTTCCACCATTCAACTTTTTTTTTATCTTAATTTATTTAGAGGCTTTTATACAAAAGTATATGACAGCCTCAACATAACTTATACATAGTAAACAAAAATTTAATTCTAAATTCATACACACTTTAACTAATATTATTAATATTATTAATCGTAATACTGATGGACAGAAATCTCAACAAAAGTTATAGTTCCCTGAAACATGTCTGTGACAATATGTGATGGAACCTACATCCGTTCTGTTGAGCATTTTACTGAGTTTTGTAATTTTGATGTAGCAATTACATTGGTCATACCCAGTCTGATCTAGCATAGATCAAGAGCGTAGGTAGGCGCGGAGGTAGACCGTTGATTAGCGCTCGAAAGAGTGCAGGTTCATTTGAATTTGACAGTCCGTAACGACACTAGCTCCAAATTGGTTTCAAATCGAGTGTCAATTTTATACAGCTATTACAATCCCATAGAATCGGTATCGTTTTCGAAAGTGACGTGACTTGACAGTATTGGAATCAATCCGATTCTTAGGTCTAGAAACTTGAAAATCTGATAAGGTGCCTTACTCAACAAACTGATTCGATTTCGATTCATTCTGATTCGATCGTGCCGCATACTCCCGAATAAATTGACGTTTGTTTAATTTGATTCTCAGTCGAGTGATATGGTCGGGAGTACAAAAAGCAGCAATCTAACGATTTCTTTATTCTGGTTAGTTTTAAAGTAATCCACCAAATAAAATATCAAAAGCCGTTGCGATCGAACTGATTCGATTATGGTTTGTGTCGGGAGTAAGCCCGATTGAAATTAATTTCGAGAGTAAGCCCCCTGTATATATCAGATCTGACACTTCTCAGCAATTTCGTTGGCTTAAAGGAATATGTCATGATATTGGTGTGGCCGGGCTTACGATATAATTCCAGAGCAATCGATCAAAACTACACGTATTGGCGCTTAGGAGATTTGGATCAGGATTAATCGAAAAGTCGCGTTGGATCTGAGTTCTTTTATCTGACTAATCCTCTGACATAAGCTTAGTAGCTTCAGTTTTTATATATTATTATATAAAAACTGAAGTCTACACTTTCACACCACGTCCATCTAGCCCCGTGCTACGTTCTCGAAGAGCTTATAAATCTATACTAATATTATAAAGCGGAAAAGTTTGTTTGTTTCTCTGTTTAAACGCACTAATCTTAGGAACTTTAGATTTTTTTGAATAGTCCATTTATAGAGGAAGGCTTTAGGCTATATAACATTACGCTGCGACCAATAGGAGCGAAGCGTCAGTGAGAAATGTTGCAAAAACGGGGAAAATTATTCACATTTGGGGACTTTCGTTGCGTGCGCTGCATAAACGGCTTAAGTCACTCAAAAACCACGCGAACGAAGTCGCGGGCACAGCTAGTTTATTCTAAACAATTTCTATTTAAGATTTTTATTCTAACTATAATCCAAGGAACTAAAAACTTTTTTGTTATTTTAGCGGGATTCGATCCTCCGACTGAATCGAACAGCGCCGGCATGGGCGGTAATCACTTACCATCAGCCGACAGTTTGCCAGTCACATTCCATAACGCTATTTGATTTAATTTAACGTTTTCAACGGTGAGAACAAACGATCTCACCGACAATAAAACATTATTGTCGGTGAGATCGTTTGTTCTCACCCCCACGCTAAGTAACTTTGCATGTTCCTACTGAGGGTGCCAGACCCACGGCATAGTTTTTATGGACCGATTTTGAGATTATTCTACCATACAAATATGACCAACTATCTGACCTACTTTTTAACCGACTTACAAAAAAAGGAGGAGGTTTCTCAATTCGACCGACGATAACGGGTGTAAAAAGAGCAGTCACTATAACTTTGGGATATGATTTTACTACCTTTTCTCATTCTAGAAATGTATTTTTTTCCCTTTTTTTACAAAAATTTAAAAACGATTGGTGAAAAGAAAAAATATTTTTTTTTTAGTTTTTGACAAAAAAAATTGTAAAAAAAATACATTTCCAAAATGAGGAAAGGTAGTATAAGCATATCTCAAAGTAATAGTGACTGCTCTTTTTACACCGTGTATGTTTTTGTAGGCCGATTGTGAGATTATTCTACCATACAAATATGACCAACTTTCTGACCTACTTTTTGTAGGACATTTGCTTTGCACTAATGAAATCAGTGTCTATTTTTCACCTAAAAAAAATTCGGTCACTAAAAGTGTACCTTGGAAGGGCACCCTTAACCATCAAAATTATACACACTCAGCATGTAATAAAATTTAAATGACCGACAGGTGCGCTTAGTTACGGCGAACACGAAAGTAAATCTTATTGTCAAACCATAAGATTGATGTTGGTTGACATTTCATGCTTACTAATCGTATTTTTTATAATCTATGCAAAATATTATGACGTGTGATAAAATTTCTAGGCATCTAAAGTTTTCTTTAGCTAAAACTTTGAGTACATTTTTATTACAGCTTCAGTTTTGAGTAATAATATTCTAGTGGTAACCCACAAAAATGTAACAAAAGTAACATTCTAACTGCAAGACCGAAACCAACGGAAAATAATACACTACAAAGATTGATTTGACTCGTAACGTTTCGAAATTCAATTTCATACGAAACTTTCAAAGAATATGATGGTCTCATAAATAGTTGCAAGTATTAAATTCTTATTATTATTCATTTTTCACGCTATATTTAACATTAAAAACCTTTAGTTTAAACATTCTAACTGCAAGTCCAAAAACAAATAAATACATATTCATAAAATATCGACCACCGTTTCTAAATTAAATTTTATACAAAATTATCAAAATGATAGTCTCATAACTTAGTCATCAATTAGAAATTGACATTAAAATTTATTGATACAAAAGTTGTTGTTGTTAAATTTGAAACCTAATAAGTAATAACATTAATATGTATGTTTGTATTAATAATATTATGTATGACATTATAGTTTTGTAAACAGAGCGCTAAACCCACAGACAAATTGCTACGCATTTGGTGGGCTGCATGACTTAAAAATGTAACTTTTGCTCAATATTTTAAGTGGTATAGGTATTTTAAAAATATAAATAATAACAGTCTAAATACAAGTCCAAAGACGATAAAAGTAGAACCGTGGAATCTCTGATTCGTAAAATATCGACCTACTAATAGCGTTTTCAAATTCAATTTCATACAAAGTTTCGTTAAAGTATCTAGTTTAGCTTTCCACGCTATATTTTATGTAGGAAAGTATCACTAAAGTGTAGTATTTAATGTTTTGGGTGCGGCGGTGGCGACGCGTCGTCTGCTATTGTGGTGCATCTTATGATCCGAGGAAATGCAATTTTATATTTTAAAAGTTTTCGAAAGGAACATTAAATTATAACGAATACATGTTTGGTTTCCAACTTTTATTGTTTGTTATATACAGGCTGTAGTATTAATGAGTGATAATACTTTAGGGTATGTGGGTATGTCAAACACTGCTTAGGGAAAGAGATGACAATGAACAAGAGATGTTATCTATCCTGAAAAACAATAAGGACTTAAAGTTAGAACTTAACAAATTAAGCTTGGACTATGAGGACATTTATCATCAAAAAATGGAGCTTCAATCCCTTGTTGACGGGTTTGACCAGTGCAGAGAGGAGTATGAAAACACTCTCAAGAATTCTAATAACCTCAAAGTGAAGTTGAATAATGCAGAGGAATATATATTGAAATTGGAAGAACAATTGAACATTGAAAACTCCACCAATACGCAGCTCTTATTCAACAAACTAATTTCAAACAAGAACTGTTTAGTTTCCAACACAAATAATGATAAAGACATTTGTACCATTGACTTAACAGGTGACGATACATCCACAGTGTGCTCAATGAATAGCAAGAAAAAATTAAAGAAATATATTAAAATTAAGAAATGTATTAAAAATTTTTGCCAACTCTCACAGAAAAACAAAAAACATTTGAATATATTGTCTAAGACTATTAAAAAAAATCAATTATTAAATAATAGTATATTAAATTGCAATCTTTACTTAGAACAAACTAAGTCCAATTATGAGGCCGATGTATGCAGCCTTCAGGAAGAGATTTCCACTTTACACAACACTTTGGATAATATAAGTAAAAAATATGAATTATCACAAAAGGAAATACAGGCACATATATCAGCGATGGATGATTTGCTTGAAGTGACTCGTTACAATGAGGAACGGGTTTATTCTTTATTGAGAGTCAACGGTTCCTCAGATAAGCTAAATCATTCTGCTTTTAAAAGCATACCTGATATATGTCCCAGTCGGAATGCTCATACTGAATGCCCAACAAATATTCCTAATATTACAATATTCAGTGATGAGTTAGGTAAGGACCTTGGTATATATCTCAATAAAATTTGTAAGGGCCAATCTATTTGTAATTATTGTATGCCCGGATCCAGTTATAAAGATATAGTAAGTAGGGCTTTAAATATTAAATATTGTCCCAATACAACTTTAATACTAATAGTCGGGAGAAAAGGAAAATTAAACAGAAAACAGATGACTGAACTATATGACAAGTTGTTTGCAATTGAAAATATTAAAAATATGATATTGTTTACTTTTCCTTATATACAGATGTTGCCACAAAGTAATTCTAAAGAGAACTTTTCTAGATATAAGTTAAACAGCCTAATGTATAGTGCTGCTAATAATAATTGTATACTATTAAATGACACACAACAAAAATGTCAAGTTGTGGACATAAATAATTTTAGTTTTAATTTTTGTAACATAAAAAAAGATAAGTATTTCTTATCAAACTATTGTAAGAGACATATAGCTAGGTGGCTATTAAACTTTTTATTTTTAAAACCAGCCAAGGATTTGGCTTCTTCGACTACTGTTTTTATTGAACAGAATACTAGTTGTAGTATTAACGAATTGGAATATGTTCCAAATACTTATTTAAATTAGATAATAAGACAATGGAGGACGTCTCTTGCAGAAATAGGTTAAGTTTAAGTGTACAAAATCCTACCAATGACTTAAAAAAATTTAAAGTTTCAAATAATAATAAATGTAATTTGATTAATCTGGTGCATCAAAATTTACAAGGAATGGTAGGTAAAGAACTTGAAATTGAGTTATTCTTAAAGGAATTTAATATTGATATTATTTGCATATCTGAACACTGGTTCAGAAATCATGAACTCATTTTCAATTTCAATGATCACCAGGTAGCTAGCTCGTTCAGTAGAGAGAATTCTATTAGAGGCGGCTCTTTAATATTAATTAAAAAAACCTTAAAATGTAAGGAACGTAAAGATATTGTGAGTCTCTCAACTGAACGAGTAATTGAGGTGGCCTGCATAGAATTGAGTCATCTTATTATTGTGTGCGTATACAGGCCTCCATCTGGGTTATACGAATCATTTGAACAAATTATGGAACAATTATTGTCAAAAATATGTGCATCTAACAAAAACGTTATTATATGTGGTGACTTTAATATTAATTTGTTAGACCTAAACTCCACTACGGTTAGATTCACATCATTGTTTAGATCGTATAACCTATTTAATTTATTTCAAGAACCAACAAGAGTATGTGATACAACTGCTACTTGTATTGATAATATATTTACTAATCTTATTCCAAGTAAAAAAGATATAATTAATAAACTCAGCTCTGATCACTACGGACAGTTAGCTTCTTTTAATATATATTGTGACACTAACCTAAACGAAAATCAAGTGTTTATTCCTGTGAATACTAAACGTATTGAGAAATTTAGGAGTAATTTAAGTTCAAATATTAAATTATTAGATGGGTCAAATAGGTCAGATGAAGCTTTTAGTAAATTGTTTAAGATAATAAGAACCCAATTTAATTCAGTATTTACTCCTAAATCGGTTAGAAAAAGCAACAAAAAAGGTAACTTTATTGAGTGGGCAACTGCAGGAATTAAAATAAGCAGACAAAGACTATATGAATTATACAGTGAAAAATGTATAAATAACAGTGAAACTTTTAAAATATATGTTAAAAATTACTCTAAAATTTTCAAAAAAGTTTGTAAAGCTGCAAAGGCTCTTCATATTAGAAATAAAATACAAAATTCTAAAAATAAGATTAAAACTACATGGAAGATAATAGCTGGTGAGACTGGAAACGTCACCTGTCGTAACACAAATTATGAACTTAGTTTTGAAAATAAAAAAATAACTACAGATCTAGAAGTTGCGACGGTATTCGAAAAGTTTTTTGCTGACATTCCGGTCTCAACTACAAAAAGTCTAGATTCGTCTCCTGCAGCTGCTGAAAAAATACTTAAAGATAATGTAAAGGAATGTGATGTCAATTTTAAATTTAAAGAAATTGATTCCAGAGAAATTGTTAATACATTTAAGATGTTAAATATCAAAAATACTGCTGATCTCTGGGGCATGTCTACAAAAATTATGAAATCAATAATTGACATCGTAGCTCCTCATTTAGCAATGATTTTCAATGATTGTACAAAGAGTGGTGTTTTTCCTGACTTAATGAAGCATAGCAAGGTTATACCCTTATTTAAAGCTGGGAATAAATCTGATCCGACAAATTACAGACCTATATCGATTTTGCCGACTTTTAGTAAAATATTTGAAAAATTAATTTTAAATCAGTTATTAGTACATTTTAATATAAACAATCTATTACATAATAATCAATATGGTTTTACTAAGGGTCGATCCACAACGGACGCTGGTATAGGTCTGCTTTGTAATATTTTTGAAGCTTGGGAGAGGTCGCAGGATGCGTTGGGTGTGTTTTGCGACCTTTCCAAGGCTTTTGATTGTGTTGAGCATGCTACATTGATCAGGAAATTAAAGCACTATGGCATAAGGGACTCAGCCCTCAGCCTTTTGAGTTCTTATCTTACAAATAGGATTCAAAGGGTGGAGGTAAATAGTAAACGGTCCACTGGGACTAAAATAGAATTAGGTGTCCCACAGGGATCCATTTTAGGCCCATTTCTTTTTCTCATCTATATTAATGACTTACCTTATCTAGTTAAAGATAAACATGAGATAGTATTATTTGCCGATGACACTTCACTCATTTTTAATGTGAAGCGACAACAGTCAAATTATGACGAGGTAAATAGTGCTCTCTCAAAAATAGTACATTGGTTTAATGTTAATAACTTATTATTAAATTCTAAAAAAACTAAATGTTTAAAATTTACTTTGCCCAATGTTAAGCAATTACAAACCAATATACTATTAAATGATGAGAAAATGAAACTAGAGGATTCCACTGTGTTCCTGGGTATAACACTAGATAGTAAATTACAGTGGGGTCCTCACATTGCCAATCTTGCAAGTAGGCTCAGTTCTGCAGCATATGCGGTTAGAAAAATTAGAGAAATTTCTGACGAAGACACGGCGCGATTAGTATATTTTAGTTATTTTCATAGTAGGATGTCTTACGGCATTCTCTTATGGGGAAATGCCGCCGACATTAACACAATATTTGTGCTGCAGAAGCGGGCAATACGTTCAATTTACAAAATGTCCTCTTTTGAATCTCTAAGAGAGAAGTTTAAACAAATTGGTATTCTTACCGTTGCTTCTCAATACATTTTAGACAATGTGTTGTACGTTAAAAAGAATTTAAGTAATTTTAAAATGAAAAGCGACAATCACAATAGGAACACTAGAAATAAGCACAAGCTAGATATACCGGTGATCAGACTGAGTAAAGTTAGTAAATCATTTAAAGGTCAATGTATACGCCTGTACAATATAATCCCAAATAACGTTCAGAGCCTCCCTATCAATAAATTTAAAATTGTAGTTAAAGAACGTCTTTGTTCTAAAGCTTATTATAAGGTCAATGATTTTGTTGACGATTGCACACCTTGGGAATAAGATGGCCACATGCAAGGCTACCTCAATGTACTTTATGTACTCTGTCTTTTGTTATAATATATAGATTAAGTTTTTACATTGTTAACATATTATGTTTACACTTTTTAAAAAAAGAACAATTTTCCATCTTTTTGCTAAAAGATGGCCCCGTCCGAGTTTCTTACGCCGGTTCTTCTCGGCGGGCTAGGGTTGAACCGGTGGTAGTATTTTTGTTGACTTTCCGAAAATAGCTTGTTAAGTTTAACTTGGAAATAAAATTTTTTGAATTTTGAATTTTGAATTTTGAATTTTATGGGTCCGGTACATAGAGTTTACTGAGAAAGTACCAGCGCTGAAAGAAGTTGTTTTTTTGAAATTATTGTATACGAAAATTTATGATGTTGGGGCATTTCTCATTTAAACATGAAAGTCGAAAGTAAGTCTTTCAGCGCCGGTACTTTCACAGTATACTATACATAGGAGGTACATATACACACTCTAAAGTTCACTCATTTATTTTACACCTTTTAGAAACAAAAAGGCCGTTATTTAATTAGTAATTTAAATATATATTATATTGTGTGTATACGAGTACAAGTTCAAAAAAACTAACATTTAAAAAATGACTTTGATAGCTAAATTTATAAAGGAAAACTACACTATAAGTTATAACGAGCAGTAATTTTGATAATTCGAAAGTTTGGAAGCTTGTTCTTCGAACTTTTACTGTGTCAATCCATTACATATAGAAACCAAAGTATGACAAGATTTTATAATTTCAAAACTATTTAGCTATGTTTATTGTCTAGTGACCATGACGGTTACAATCTGTGTGAACAAATAATAATAAATAATTGAAGCACCATTTAATTCTTAAGTGTTAAAATGGATGAAGTTAGGTCTTCAATTATCCGCTATACCTATATGCCAGTGAAATAGTATTATTTTCTTAAAAGAGTTGTAAAATGTCGAATTTACATTACGATAAAAGGGCATTATTCATTATGAGCTGTTACCGCCAGGCAGGACTGAGATTAAAGCAGGAAGTTGAGAGAAAGCGGCCGGAATTAATCAACAGAAGGGGTGTGGTTTTTCACCATGATAACACTAGACCTCAAACATCTTTAGCCACTCAGTAAAAATTACGGGAGTTTGGCTGGGAGGTGGTAATGCATCCGCCGTATAGTCCTGACCTTGCACCTTCAGATTTTACTACCTGTTTCGGTTGCTGCAGAATTCCTTAGGCATCACAAGAGGACTGCCAAAACCACTTGTCGCAGTTTTTTCATCAGAAGCCCCAACATTGTTATAGCAATGGGATCATGTTTCTACCAACAAGATGGCAAAAAGTTATCAAACAAAATTACACCTATATACTTTATTCAATTGTAAATAAACTTTATAAAAAACCTTTTTTATATAAAATGCAAAGAAACCTTTTCGCTAACCTAATATACAAAAGATAATAACGATTTAGGTCTATAAATAAAATGAGCAAGCCTAGGTATACAAATTTATTGAATAAACTCTACCTTTTAATGTCAGGTATAATCCTATTAACTCTTTCTTATCACATATGGCTCTATAAATAAAGTCATTTGATTCTAAACAGTAAAGCTATAACATTAAGGACTAATTTATGAAAACACGAGCATTATATTTTCATAACCGTAAAAGGCTTAAGGTTTTTGAGGCCAACGGAAGGCCGGCCCAATGTCACATGTTAACGATGTAAGCCTTTTATATTCCTAGGTGTTAAAAGGGATCTTATTGATTTTCCTTTCCTATTCCAGCACAGTATATACGATAATTTCACTTCTCTATAATTCGAAGTTAATAGTCCAGTAATATTTATATTTTTTTAATTTGATTTTTTTCCTAATGTATCTCTGTAATTTACAAAAATTACTCACAGCCTGTTTCAATAACCTTTATTCAATCATCTAAATCAAAGTACCTCAATAACTATAAGCTAAAAACCGAATAAGATAGTCCTTAGAAACTAGACGTTTGATATAATCACGCCTAAAAGTAGCTACTTATTTCGCAATTGAATAACTAAACCTGACTTCATATACACTCAGTGCATATGTCATGTTACCTAATAACTAAAATATTATGTTTTATACTAAGAAGATATCCTTTAGTTTTTTACATGGCTAATTAACGGCGTGTTTTACCAAGCAATGTTAAAGTTAATCCTTCGTTAAATATCATGTAATACCTCTCGTAATTCCTATAAATGAATGAGAAGGCATGGTATTTTAACAAGCCGTGTGTGAAATCAGGACTAAATCGTCTATCAGCTAACATTAGAGATAACAAGCCATTCTGAACGCTCATTGGTAAACATCACTCGCAACAACTTCGCTCACACGCTACGTTCACCAATTAGCGTTCAGAATGGCTTGTTAACCCAAATGTTCGCTGATCGACTATTTGATCAGATTCAGAAACCGGGGTAACTCACATTATTTAACTCACACTGGCACATGCGGGCCTTACGTACATAAAACACAATTTCAATTTCGAATGTAATAATAAAAGTTATTTCTTCAATCATGAGCCTCGTCTACGTCAAGAATTTAATCGGATTTGTAAGAGGCTTACGGGCTTAAGAAATTGTTACAATACAATGTCAGGGATCGTAACCGGGCTTGGAAAAACTCACAAAAGTTGTTCGTATTTCTTAAGAACATCTTTGGGTTTTTGGAGAAAAACACACTGATTCCCGGAAAACCATCTTTTCGTAAAAACCGAAACCAAGTTTAAAAATCTATAAGTAAAGTTTTAATACGTTTAATACTAACTACATACGTTTTAATTCTATTATAACGAAATATGTACGTTTTAACTAGCTTGCACATCCTAAATCCAATTATTAAATTGCTTTTGCATGCTTTACAAAGTATTAGGGCCCGTTTTCATTGCCACATTACGATGTCGGTAACGTGAAACGGCGCAAAGTACGATGTCGTACACAAGATACGTCAACGTTATAGTTAATATGTCCCAGAATTTTACAAGATACGGGGAACCTACGTACTTGTCTGTTTTATTACATAAATGTATAGTGCCCTGGAAAAAGGTTCCATCGGAAATAGTATACTAACAATTAATAGTTTTTAAGAACCATTCGATTGTTTCAATAACTTTTCCGAGTCTAGTAATTAAACGCTCCATAGTTACAAAAATGCTTAAAACACAGTTTCTCTCTCTCTGCAGTTTCACATATTGATTGTAAGTATACCATTCATTTGATAAATTTCTTTTGTTAACATCATCATGTACGAGTATGAAAAAATTACAGTCAAGTACCCAATTCACGTCGCCGTAAACTGACGCTGAGTCGCCGTGATTTGTAATATTTCCGTATATTTTGTAACGGTGCCTATCTAGCACGAGGCAAGTACCCTATTAGCACGACATCTTCATCGCGAAACCGTCCCGTCTCACGTCGACGACGTCGTGTCGTCGTAATGTGGACATGAGGACATGCCGTTAGAGCACTAATGACTATTTATTCACACTACACTTATGTGGTATGCAACTCTATAAAGTAGAGTGCACTGTGTTGACTCATAAATAATAGTGATAAATGATAATGTCACGTCAGTGTGTAATTGTAATGTGTTCTAGTACTAGCCTCGTAACTTAACAAAAAGGTACCAGCTTTTTGTAAGTAATTAATATAATATAACAAAACTTTTTAGTCATCAAAAATGTTGAATGGGTCTTTTGAAAAATGCGCAAAGCATGTGCGCAATTCACACGCGATTGGGCGAGACCTCGATGCAACATTATATAGGTAGTTTTAGTACATTGCACATCAACAAATGAATTGCTATCGTCGATTTTGCTGTAATTTTGATATACAAATGAACTATAACTTTGGGATATGATTATACTACCTTTTCTCATTTTAGAAATGTTTTTTTAATTTTGTTTTTTACAAAAATTTTTTTTTGTTTTTTCTTTATTTTTGCGACAAAAAAATTAGAAATGGTAAAAAGTAAAAAATCCAAAATGAGTGCAGGTAGTATAATCGTATCTCAAAGTATAGGTTATTATCAATACATAGTATAAAACAAAGTCGCTTTCGCTGTATGTCTGTCCGTATGTATGCTTAGATCTTTAAAACTACGCAACGGATTTTGATGCGGTTTTTTTTAATAGATAGAGTGATTCTTACAGAAGGTTTGTATGTATAATAAATGCATAATATAGTAGAGAAACACTGATAAATTTAAAGGTTTCTAATGTGATGTCGTAAATAAGTACGTTTTTTGCGCTTATATTGCAAACGCTGGCTGAACCCTACGAGATAGACCAAAATAATGTACTACAGTATTGTTCACCTTGTTATATATAACCACACCCTTACAATAGTACGAATAGAGAATATTCTTTAAGTTAATGTCGCCTCTACATTCATACATATTCATTGACGGATTTCGCTGTCGCCGCTGCAACATACATAATCATTGGTAACAAAGAAACAATATTCAGGGAAACGAAATGCTGACTCCGCGCACGTGTAACTGGATCGGAAGTGTAGCCGCCACCTCACTTTGCCTCCAACCTCGAGCAAGTCGATAGTTTATATAGTAATTAACTTTTATGTAATAAATTTTGAGTCTTTTCAATAAATTTAATTTTGAAAATTGGTTTTTTTTGAGAGACTCAGGCGTCGAAATTATATTTGGCGCAGTCGGTAGGATTTCCGGGTCCACCAGGATAAAATTAGGGAAAATTCTGGACGAGATAGGCGTTCCCAGCCGAACCGGAAATTCGAAGAACTTCGTCGCCCGAGCATCAAAACTTCGATACCTCTCAAGAATGCCGAGATCAATGTGAGTACACTATTATTTCAGTGATTGCTCCTTTATATCCTATGTTAGTTTTAGATTTTTTATTTCAGCACATGTTATAAAATTTTCGATCCTGAAAATTAACGAGCAGTGTAGGAATATATTATAGGATTAGTATTCAGTAGTATTTTATAGTAATTAATTTTTCTATTTGATTAATTGAATTGATTTTCATTTGAAAAATTTAATATTAAATATTGACTTAGATATTTAAATTTAAAGATTAAAATTAAAGGAAATTAAAATAATTTTTCGATATTAAAATTTAAAAATTAAAATTAAAGGAAATTAAAATAATTTTCCAAGTAAATTAATAATTAATAATTAGAATATATATTTTATTAAATGAGTAGCAGGGAAAATTTACTTGATCAATTAAGGCAAATTGACGAATCAAATATTAGCATAAATATGACTAGCCTAGACGATATCTGTAAAGCCCTCCGATTGGTTCCTGAATTTGATGGGAATCCTCATGTTTTAGTAAGATTTATTAATATATGTGATCAATTAGTTGCGACTTATGGACAGGATGGTAATCAATTAATTAATTCAGGTCTTTTAAATGGAATCCTTAACAAGGTAGTAGGTGCTGCTGCACGCCAAATTAATTCTAACGGTATCCCTAATGATTGGAGTAGTATACGTAATTCTTTAATAAATAATTTTGCAGATCAAAGAGACGAAACTGCACTTTATAATGATTTAGCTTTATTAACCCAAGGGTCTAGCACACCGCAAGAATTTTACGAGCGTTGCCAAAACTTATTTAGTACAGTAATGACTTATGTTTCACTGCATGAATCACTTGTAACCACCATTGACGCTAAACGTGATCTTTATAAAAAATTAACCCTTCAAGCATTTTTACGTGGATTAAAGGATCCATTAGGTTCTCGTATTAGATGTATGCGTCCCGAAACAATTGAGAAAGCTTTAGAATTAGTTCACGAAGAAGCTAATACCATGTATATTCAGAATAGAAATTCGCATATGCCAGATAAAAAGCCTAGTGATAATCATCAACCTTTTAAAATGCATAGTAATCAATTTCAGCCCTTCAGGCCTAATAATTTTAACATGCCCGGTCCATCAAGACCACAATTTATGCATAGGCCACCATCTTTTCCTCAGCATCAATTTAAAATGCCCTTTAATCAATTTAGAATGCCAACGCGCACTCAGCAAATTTTTAGTGCACAACCTAATAGTCATCAACATGGGTTTCAAAATCAATCTAGACCGCAACCTTCATTTCAAGGCCCTAAGCCTATGAGCGGTGTATCTCATTTTGTTACCAGAGAAAGACCGATGCAAGCAGGTACTAGTGGATGGAATTGGTCCAAACAGGGTAATCCGCCACCCTCTAATTATTTTAAAACGCGCGATGTAAATGTTAATGAATGTGCAAGCTACGAAAATGACGATTCTGATTATTATAACTATTGTGACTACTACGACTATAACGGTTATTACGATTCTGACGATTATTATAATGATTATTGTGAAATGGTTCCGTATGAAAATCGCGAAAGCCCTATAGTCGAAGAGTTAGACGAACATCCCCAATCTGTACAGAAACCATCATCATCATCTAGTGAAAATTTTCAAAAGGCTCAGAATACAAAAAAGTTAAAATAGAATTAAATCTTCAAACACAACGCCAATTACCATTTATTCGTTTTTCACTTATAGGAGGATTTTCCTTAAATTTTCTTATAGATACCGGAGCAAACCAGTCCTTTATTAGTCCCGAAGCTGTGGAAAAATACTTTTCACACATTCCATTAAATTTTGATCCATTTGAAGTCACTAACGTTCATGCGACAAGTAGAAATGATTACTCTATAACTATACCATGTTTCCAAGAATTTAACGATGACTGTAATATTAAATTATTCGTTTATAGATTCCATAAGTATTTTGACGGTTTGATAGGAATGGACTTTTTAACTAAATTTGAAGCTAAATTAGATCTTAAAAATTCAAAATTAATAACTAAAAACGCTATAAATCCTATTCGGTTATATAATTCACGGAATTTAAATTTGTACGAAAGAGTTATACCTAGTGAAACCTCTTTACTTCTTAAATTACCTATTAACGCCGCTGATGGTGAAGTTTTAGTACCCGAACAAATAATTTGTAATTGTCTAATAAGTGAATGCGTAACTACAGTAAAAAACAATAGAGGAATAGTTCAAATAACAAACTCTACGAAAAACGATGTAATTTTTTCATTAGATCATCCAACACACGCTACCATTTTTAATCCTGAATTTTCACAAGATTTTTCACACCGTGCTAGTGACGTCATACCACGCTTACGTACAGACCATTTAAATGCCGAAGAAAAAGCTAATTTAAATGCATTATGTGCTAAATACGCCGATGTATTTTATATCGAAGGCGAAACTTTAACATTTACGAATAAAATTAAACATAAAATCCGTACGCACGATGAAGTCCCCGTTTATACAAAAAGTTATCGTTATCCTTATATTTTACGTGAGGAAGTACAAGATCAAATGTCTAAAATGTTAAGTCAAGGTATTATTCAACCATCAGAGTCCGCTTGGAGCTCTCCGATTTGGATAGTCCCTAAAAAGATGGACGCCTCGGGAAAACAAAAATGGAGATTAGTCATAGATTTTCGGAAACTTAACGAAAAGACTATTGACGATAAGTATCCCATACCAAATATTAATGATATTCTGGATAAGTTAGGAAAATGCCAATATTTTACTACTTTGGATTTAGCATCAGGTTTTTATCAAGTAGAAATGTCAGAAGAAGATATCCATAAAACTGCTTTTAGTGTAGAAAATGGTAAATATGAATTCCTTAGAATGCCAATGGGTTTAAAAAATAGTCCTGCAACATTCCAAAGAGTCATGGACAATGTCCTTAAAGGCCTTCAAAATGTTATCTGTTTGGTATACCTAGATGACATCATAGTTTTCTCAACATCATTACAGGAACATATAATAAATCTAGAAAAAGTTTTCCAAAGGTTACGCGAGTCTAATTTTAAAATACAGTTAGATAAATCAGAGTTCCTCAAACACGAAACCGCATATCTAGGACATATAATTACAAGAGACGGAATAAAACCTAACCCCGACAAAATAATTGCTATACAAAAATTTCCTATCCCTAAAACACCTAAAGAAATAAAATCATTTTTGGGTTTAGTCGGTTATTATCGTAAATTCATTCCCGATTTTGCTAAGATCACAAAACCATTAACTTCATGTTTAAAAAAAGGAAAGAAAATAACATTGGATACAGAATACGTTAACAGTTTCGAACGATGTAAGACACTTTTGATTAATGATCCAATATTAATATACCCAGACTTTGAAAAAGAATTCATCCTCACAACAGACGCATCGAATTTTGCTATAGGCGCGGTTCTTTCACAAGGAGCCGTTGGATCTGATAAACCAATAGCGTACGCTTCTCGTACTTTAAATGATAGCGAAGTAAATTATAGCACAATTGAAAAAGAATTGTTGGCTATTGTGTGGGCAACGAAATATTTTCGTCCTTATCTTTTTGGTCGTAAATTTAAAATTTTAACAGATCATAAACCTTTGCAGTGGGTTATGAGTCTCAAAGAACCTAATTCTCGCTTAACGAGATGGAGATTAAAATTAAGTGAATTTGATTTTACTACTCAATATAAGCCTGGCAAAAAGAACACGAACGCCGATGCTCTTTCTCGTGTCGAAATCTGTAACGAAGAGATAAGCTCTATTATAGGAAATACGTCTAAAGCATCCGTAGCTGTAGCCGATGACTCTGAAAGTACTATGACCGCACACACCTCTAATGAAAACCCAATTCTTGAAATACCTATATCATTTGATCCTTTAAATAAATTTCATCGACAGTTAATTTTAAATATTGTAAATGACGTAAAGAAACGCGCAACCGTAACCAAACCATTTGATACTCACACTAGGATATCCATACAACTATCAGAATCAAATTTAGAGACAGACTTAATTAATGCAATCAAAGAATACGTAAACCCTAAAATCAGGACCGGTATACTTATTAACCCTCCATTAGGTATGTACAAAATTGTCCCAATATTACAAGAAAAATTTAAAAGCTCTTGTATGAAAGTTTTAATCGCTAAAGTTGAATTAGAAAATGTCAAAGAATATTTAAGACAACAAGAAATTATTCGTAATTACCACGAAGGAAAAACCAACCATCGTGGCATAAATGAATGTCATCTTGCATTATCAGCACGTTACTATTGGCCTAAGATGAAAGAACATATAACTAAATATATTAATGATTGTACAATATGTGGCCAAGCCAAGTACGATAGGAATCCTATTAGACCTAAGCTCAATTTAGTACCACCAGCTACAAAACCTTTTGAAATTGTACACATGGATACTTTTACAGCTCAAAATGAAAAATATGTAACCATCATAGATGTTTTCTCAAAATATGGACAAGCATACTTACTTAGGGATGGTACTGCACTTAGTGTCATACAGGCTTTATTAACATTCAGCACTCATCATGGCTTACCATTTACTATTATCACTGATCAGGGTACAGAATTTAATAATCAAATGTTTTCAGAATTTTGTAAAATTCATAAAATAATTCATCATCAAACTTTAGCTCATTCCCCTAACGCTAATGGTAACATAGAACGTCTTCATTCGACTTTGCTTGAACATTTACGAATATTAAAATTAAAACAACGTGATCAACCTGTAATTAATTTAATGCCTTACGCTTTAATTGCATATAATAGCTCAATACATAGTTTTACTAAATGTAAACCTTATGATCTTATTTTAGGACATACCGATCCACGTGATCCTATTGATATCGATTTAACAGCTCATTTACTTCAACAGTACATGCAATCCCATAGAGAACAAATGAAACAGGTTTATGACGTTGTAAATGAAAATTCATATGTTGATAGAGAAGCTATTATTGAAAGATGTAATAAATCTAGAGAACCGGAAGTAGATTATGAACCAGATCAGCAGGTTTTTATTAGTAACCCTTTAGCTAGTAGATCTAAACTCGCACCCAGATACACTCAGGATACTGTCCTAGCTAATTTGCCTATTCACATTTATACATCAAGGAAAAAAGCTCCTATAGCTAAAAATAGGTTGAAACGAGTCCCTAAGACCGCAAATTTGTTACAGAATGCTGATCATGATGTTTCTCACAACGACACTGGCTCTCGAGATAAAACTTGAAGAACTTGGAGAGGGTCCGGGAATTTTACCTTTTAACTTAGGTCCCATGCGACTAACCACTCATTACCATACATTTTTGCAATATATAGAATTAAGGGAAATAGATTCTAATATTAGTTTGGTACAATCGCAGCTAAGCGAAGTTAGAAATAAGTTAAATAATATTACTTATGCTGTCTTTGAGTCTCAAATAGATTATTTAAGTAATAAACTAGATTTTGCATTGATGCAATTAAAAACCCTAGAACCCATAAGGTTCAGGAGAGGCTTAATAGATAGTCTTGGGTCTGTAATAAAAAGCATAACCGGAAATTTAGATTATTCAGATGCCATTAAATATAATGAAGCTTTGTCAGTACTTATGAAAAATCAAGATAAAATAGTTATTGAGCAAAATCATCACATCAGTCTTAGCAAAGATTGGATGGATGAACAAAATAAAGTTATTTCAAAAATTGTCGATAATCAAAATGAAATTAATAAAACATTAATTATGCTGACAAACCCTGACTCATTTCCTTCGCCGGACATAATTAAATTTGCTAAATTCGCACAAGCATTGGCAATTAGCAGTAATAACGTAGATAGTTTACTAAGCGAAATAAGTAGGATAGAAAATGCGCTTGCATTTTGCAGTGCTTCGCGCACTCATCATTCTATGATTAGTATAGACGTAATGAAAAATATGTTAAGTAAGCTTAAGACATTTTATAATAAAGAACAAATATTAGATTTAGAAATTAGAGACTATTATGACATAATTAAGCCAGTATCTTATTATAATGGAGATCAATTAGTTTTTGCTTTCAAATTTCCTATAGTTTCAGTACTTAAATATAACTTTTATAAATTAGCTATCGTTCCTAATAAGTATAAGCAAGCTATTATTCCTTCCTCTCCATTCCTTGCAATCGCTGGTAATATACACGTGTACATAGAGGCAGAATGCCCGAAGTCAGGCATGAGGTACATATGTGAAGATGAGCTGAACCATTTACTCAAACCCCATCCGGATTGTATCAGCAACATCGTTGAAGGAAAATTAAACGAAGATAAAAGCTGTGAAATGACTACTGTGAACCTGATGAAACCAGCAATGGAAAAACTTGATGATCGCCACTACGTCATCGTGTTCCCGCAGTCAACTCAAGCCCGTTTGTCCTGTGAACGAGAAGAACTTATTAATCTTAATGGAAGCTACCTAGCTACGATACCACATTCCTGCAAGCTGCACACAGAAGAATTCACAATTGTCAACACCAACGATCACATTGATGGACAGCCCATGAAAATCTTAAGAAATTCAGCACATAATATAGAAGAGCCCACTTCATCATTTTATATCAAAACTAATTCAATCAGCCTGAAAAAACTTCATGATATTCAAGATAAACTTCATCATCAAGAACCTATTCAGTTAGAACAAATTCCAATGTTCTATAGTACAACTATTCCTTTCTATACTATATTATCAAGTGCTATTGCACTCCCTATAATAATTTTGGGCAGAAGACTGTTCCTGAATAGAAGAAAGAAGAATCAAGAAAGAAAAGAATCCACTCAGAGGTCATGTCAAGAATCAAACTATGCTGAACCTGGACCAAGGAAAGATCAGAGCAAGCTGCCAATGACATTTTTTCCCGCTGTTCAAAAATAGTCATTGATCTATGGGGGGAGATGTTATATATAACCACACCCTTACAATAGTACGAATAGAGAATATTCTTTAAGTTAATGTCGCCTCTACATTCATACATATTCATTGACGGATTTCGCTGTCGCCGCTGCAACATACATAATCATTGGTAACAAAGAAACAATATTCAGGGAAACGAAATGCTGACTCCGCGCACGTGTAACTGGATCGGAAGTGTAGCCGCCACCTCACTTTGCCTCCAACCTCGAGCAAGTCGATAGTTTATATAGTAATTAACTTTTATGTAATAATTTTTGAGTCTTTTCAATAAATTTAATTTTGAAAATTGGTTTTTTTTGAGAGACTCAGGCGTCGAAATTATATTTACCTTAAAAAGTTCAACAAAAAAGTCCGCGATGGTATATGTCTATCTCTTAGGGATAACCCACCATGACCATTTTTATCCTTTACTAAAAAAATGGTTATTTACGAAGTGATTTTAAACAATACAGCATTAATCCTTATCCAATTAAGTACCTTAAATATATTGCACATTTATTATAGATCAATATGCTTTTAACAGCATGTAATTTAAGCGAATATTACCGAAGATATTACAAATTTTAAATGCAGGGTCGTAGTTATTTGCGCCGCGGCGGCCGGCCGGGTGTCGGGCGGCGTAATATATAAAAATGAAATTGCTGTTCGTTAGTCTCGCTAAAATTCAAGAACAGCTGCACCGATTCGGCTATTTTTGGTCTTAAAATATTCGTGGAAGTCTAGGGTAGGTTTAAACGGTTTCTATGCTCAACGAAGTGAGCACGGGTCAGCTAGTATTATATAAATCTTAAATGTTCGCGCCGTGTCACATCTTCGTGACCCAATTAATATAATAATTATTGTATATTATATAATGGCAAGGAGAAAACATGGTATAGCTCATCATCATTTTAGCTATGACGTCCACTATTGGACTATCCCCAAAAGTATTTCATGGGGTAGTTGCCTATACTCGCCACGCTTGCCAGGCGGGTTGGCGAGCGCAGTTTTCAGGTCCGTGGAAACGTGATGCCCATTTCCGGATATGTATTTCCTCTGTCACCTTTTACGGCATCAACGGGAAAGATGGTTGATAAGGAGGTGCTATTCTTTCTCCGGCACACCACAGCAAGTATGTTAATATTTTTATTAGCAACTACTAATAAAAATACATTAATAAAAATGCCTCCAACACCGATTTCGGTGACGGTGGCCGGTTTCATAAAAACCAAGCTAGCTACGCAGGAGTTATTTTATAGTGTCCAAGCGTGTGCGCAATACACAGAAACACTCTCTCTTCCTTCAATCTCTTAGCCCAGTTGGACGATAACCGACACGACTGGCGGGAGATCAAGCGCAGGACCGACTTTTTACATGCCCATCCGACGCATGGATCATCTTTCTTGTCAGATAATCAGGTGATCAGCCTGCATTGACCTAACTAAACTTGAAAACAACATTGTTGGTTGTTCCAACGCGGGAATGGAACCCACGACCTCCGGGTTGTAAAGCACTAGACCACGGAGACGGAAAAAAAATATACATTAGAAAAGGAGTGTCTGTTTTTTTCGAGTTGTGAGTTTCTTACGCCGGTTCTTCTTGCTAGGCTAGTTCCCGAACCGCTGGTAGGCATTCGTCGAGAAAAATTTTTGGAAAATTTATTCTGAATAAAAAAATGACTTTACTTGGATAGGTACACTTTAGTTTCTAATGTGATGTCGTAAATAAGTACGTTTTTTGCGCTTATATTGCAAACGCTGGCTGAACCCTACGAGATAGACCAAAATAATGTACTACAGTATTGTTCACCTTAAAAAGTTCAACAAAAAAGTCCGCGATGGTATATGTCTATCTCTTAGGGATAACCCACCATGACCATTTTTATCCTTTACTAAAAAAATGGTTATTTACGAAGTGATTTTAAACAATACAGCATTAATCCTTATCCAATTAAGTACCTTAAATATATTGCACATTTATTATAGATCAATATGCTTTTTACAGCATGTAATTTAAGCGAATATTACCGAAGATATTACAAATTTTAAATGCAGGGTCGTAGTTATTTGCGCCGCGGCGGCCGGCCGGGTGTCGGGCGGCGTAATATATAAAAATGAAATTGCTGTTCGTTAGTCTCGCTAAAATTCAAGAACAGCTGCACCGATTCGGCTATTTTTGGTCTTAAAATATTCGTGGAAGTCTAGGGTAGGTTTAAACGGTTTCTATGCTCAACGAAGTGAGCACGGGTCAGCTAGTATTATATTAATCTTAAATGTTCGCGCCGTGTCACATCTTAGTGACCCAATTAATATAATAATTATTGTATATTATATAATGGCAAGGAGAAAACATGGTATAGCTCATCATCATTTTAGCTATGACGTCCACTATTGGACTATCCCCAAAAGTATTTCATGGGGTAGTTGCCTATACTCGCCACGCTTGCCAGGCGGGTTGGCGAGCGCAGTTTTCAGGTCCGTGGAAACGTGATGCCCATTTCCGGATATATATTTCCTCTGTCACCTTTTACGGCATCAACGGGAAAGATGGTTGATAAGGAGGTGCTATTCTTTCTCCGGCACACCACAGCAAGTATGTTAATATTTTTATTAGCAACTACTAATAAAAATACATTAATAAAAATGCCTCCAACACCGATTTCGGTGACGGTGGCCGGTTTCATAAAAACCAAGCTAGCTACGCAGGAGTTATTTTATAGTGTCCAAGCGTGTGCGCAATACACAGAAACACTCTCTCTTCCTTCAATCTCTTAGCCCAGTTGGACAATAACCGACACGACTGGCGGGAGATCAAGCGCAGGACCGACTTTTTACATGCCCATCCGACGCATGGATCATCTTTCTTGTCAGATAATCAGGTGATCAGCCTGCATTGACCTAACTAAACTTGAAAACAACATTGTTGGTTGTTCCAACGCGGGAATGGAACCCACGACCTCCGGGTTGTAAAGCACTAGACCACGGAGACGGAAAAAAAATATACATTAGAAAAGGAGTGTCTGTTTTTTTCGAGTTGTGAGTTTCTTACGCCGGTTCTTCTTGCTAGGCTAGTTCCCGAACCGCTGGTAGGCATTCGTCGAGAAAAATTTTTGGAAAATTTATTCTGAATAAAAAAATGACTTTACTTGGATAGGTACACTTTAGAAAAATTCAAATATCTGGAATTCTCCATTAACCCATTAACCCCTTCGTGCACACGCAACCTTAAGAATATCGCGAAGCATGTGCTTAATTTGTTTTCAATAATTTAAAAATTGATAATGTTATATTCGCGTGCCGCAGCGGGAGACATTAAATCGCGAATTTACGGGGCTCTTCGCGAGTTTATTGCTGCTGGTTTACGACCGAAACGACGTAACGCCATTATAATATACCGTACTGGGTACTTCGCATTGCGTTAATAATGAAAACGAAAATGAAAATAAAAAATATTTTATTTCCAAACAGGTTAGAAACTAACACTTTAAGAGCGTGTTAAACCAAGCAATGTTAAAGTTAATCCTTCGTTAAATATCATGTTGTTCCTTTCGTAATTCCTATCAATTAATGACAAGGCATGGTATTTTAACAAGCCGTTAACATGCGTTGGTGAAATTGGGACTTAGCTTATTAGAGTAAAACAATATTTTTTTAATTTTACACAATACACGAAAGTGGCGAGATCGTGTGAAATTTCTAATCTCAGGAGATCCCGAGTAAAAGAAAAACTTTTCGCCGACAGCAAAAAGCGCAGCGAGTGTAAACATAGCAACAGTAGTTAAATTAAGTGACAATCAAGTAACATGCAGGGGCCTTACACTCCAAACTGATTTGATTTTGATTCAGATACGATCATGCCGCGTACTTCCTAATAAATTGACATTTGTTTGTTTTGATTCTCAGTCGATTGATATGGTCGGGAGTACAAAAAGTTACGATCTAATAATTTTATTTATCCTGATTAGTTTCAAAGTAATGCACCAAATAAAGTACGAAAAACCACTGATATCGAACGGATCCGGTTCTCGATTGTGTCGGGAGTAAGCCCCCTGTCCTTCTCATTCCGCAAGCAGTGGCAGTCTAAGAATATGCGAGCTCCTACCTTTAATAAACGTTCCAGTATTTGGTCATGAGCCTGCTAAATAATACCATTGTGTTAATGTATAACATAATACTATTGTGTTAATGTATAAACATATTTGCTGGCATCCATCATAATCATTGAATACATCAAGAAAGGTGAAAAGCAACCTTGAATATTAAGTGTTTTGAAATGTTCTTCCACGAACCTATTATTGTATGCTAATGAAAATATTCTGATAAAGGTTCTTTTAAATAATATTTCGTAATGCATCATAATGTATGAATATGAATTTAGTAAAGGTATAATGTTATAACTAAACGAATGTATTTAATGCTTTATTTTAGTTTTAACAATTAATAGTTATAATTGTGAATTGAATAGGAGGCAATATATCAACACAAAGACCTCTATGGCTATGTGGTTAGCGTGGCACTTGAGCGAGAGGTCGTGGGTTCGATTCCGCCAAGAGAGCTTAGAAAACTTTTTTGTTGTCTTTCAATTCCTTAATTGTGCCTCATGAATAATATATTATGCCGTATAAAATATAGTGTATTACCTACAACAGTACTACCTATACATGCTGTAATAATAATGAGTGATAATACTTTAGGGTGTGTATGGGTCCCGCATATAGATTTTACTATGAAAGTACCAGCGCTGAAACAGTTATTTATTTTTAATTATTGTGTGGACAAATTTAATGTTGGGACATTTCTCATAGAAACATGGAAGTCCAAAGTAAGTATTTCAGCGCTGGCTTTTTATACAATAAACTCTACATAGTAAGCACATACATAAAGTATTTTCACTCATTTATTTTACACCGGGTAGGTAATACAGCGATGGAAGACTTTTTCTATGTGACAATTGCTGCTTTCTTATAAGTAACCCCCGAAAAGTCGAGCAGTGAGCCGACTGACGATAGTGAATTATAGCTAAGAACACTCAATCACTTTAGCTATAAAAAATAACTATATCAAAATCGGTTCATCCGTTTGAGAGCTACGAGCCTCAGACAGACACGTCAAACTTATAACATCTCTCTGTTTTCGTCGGGGGTTAAACATTTTTAAATAAAAAATCCTACGCCCTAATCTTTTTTCAGTGGTGGCGCAGTGGTTGAGAGCGTTGGTGCTCAAGCGAGAGGTCGCGGGTTCGAATCCCGCCGAGGGAACAAAGAATTATCAATGTTCCTGGGTCATGAATGTGTATTAAATTTGTGTATAATATAGTAAAAATCTTAAATATGTGTATAATATTAAAAGTATTAAATACAATTCCGTTGACTGGTACCTGTAACACAAGTTCTTCGGTTACTTAGCACGGGACCAGTTTGACGTGGTGTGAAG
This sequence comes from Celastrina argiolus, assembly GCA_905187575.2. Taxonomy (NCBI): domain Eukaryota; kingdom Metazoa; phylum Arthropoda; class Insecta; order Lepidoptera; family Lycaenidae; genus Celastrina; species Celastrina argiolus. The sequence continues at coordinate 14,692,648 of LR994589.1, forward strand.
TGTCCATAGATATTATTATTATATATCAAATCACTATTACAGCAACATCTGACATTATCTATAGCGTGTACCCTATCTCATTACACTCAAGGTCCCTGGCTAAAACTGGAGCAATTTCGTTAATAAACGACGAACCAGAGACAAAACACTAGCCAATATTGGGTTATGAAAAAGTTCGGTGCGGTTTTTGCGGTGTTTCTGAACCCTCGGTGTTCGAAATTGTTATCATTTTTCAAATTGTGTAAGCGGTTTTAGGTTGTATCGCAACGTCAATTGTGGAATTATAATTGTGGAAAATTAAAGTAGTTTTGTCCGTGAAACTTATTTCTTATTTTGATGGTATACGTACAGATTATACATCACAGTTTGATAGTATACATCACAGATCATACATCAGTTTTATAGTTTATAACAGATTATACTTCAGTTTTATAGTATACATAACAGATTATACATCACAGTTTGATAGTATACATTACATATTATACATCAGTTTTATAGTACACATAACAGATTATACATCACATAGTATTCAGACAGACGTCTTCGTCGTCTAACATTGAGGCTGTAAGTGTAATATGATTAAAATACCGGAAAAATATCTACATTTGTAACAAAACTGCAGTACTCAGGGGCACGATTCTCGGGATAACAAGAACATGAATTCAATTTTTTTTAACGAAACGAAGATAGTGCATTCTCAGAACATCAAATTCAAGATCATACCCCTGGGCCTTTATTCAAAAATAAAAAATGAAGCTTTTATTCAAAATTAAAACATAAAGTTTGTTTTTTGAAGGTCAATAATTTTGAAAATAAATTACCATTATAGTTACCAGTTACCACCGGTGAAAACCACCACAAGATGCCATTGTATCATATCGATATCATAAGCTTCGCAAAATGACACACGAAATCATTGTACACATGTTGTACAGTATGTTGTCAAATCCATAAATTTTGTTTTCGAACTTCGTTATTGGTAATAGCGATCGTATCTTGAATCAGGGGGCCTACTCAAGATGCTATCGCTAATTATCGCTTACAAAGTTCGATAACAAAATGTATGAGATTTGACATAAGGTAGGCTAAATGACATACAAAAGCGCGATCATTTAGCGTAGCTTATGTCAAATCCCATACATTTTGTTATCGTACTTTGTAAGCGATAATTAGCGATGGCATCTTTAGTAGGCCCCCTGGGCCGTCTCTTCTCAGTGTGATCTTTGGCTGTATTTATTCTAACACGTAAACCTTGTCTTATATAGCAAGCAAATCCATAATGGTCGCCAAACTTGCAAAACTGAGAATTGACTAGAAAATTGGTAAAAACTGCATAAGATTTGTGCAGTCTCAGACAATCGCGAACAGACCAATAGACAGACGCGGTTTTATAATATGTGTTTGAAATGAGGATATCTGATTTGATTATCCAAATGCTTTATCAAGGAATAATTTCACCTTGACCGCGTAGTGAGGCGTAACTCGGGGCGTAAGTCGTAACTGACATTTACGTAGAACTGCTCAAATCGTCTGGCACCTAAATGTTAGCAGCACGCACACAGGTGATTACGATAACAATCCCAACGTCGTAAGTTTTACGCGTATGTATGTACGTGGATCTGTGGCATCATTATAATAGACGCTTCACACCACATCAATCTGGCCCCGTGGTAATCCGAAGAACTTGTGTTACAGGTACCAGACAACGGAAACATATTTAATACATAAATACTTGTCATGATTTTATTTTATTTCGGAAAACAAACAGTATACATTGGCTGATATAAATAACTAAGAAAGTAACAGAGATACCATTTACATGTTTTCGCATATAAGACACTTAATATTAAACAAAATTTACTTATTAATTATCTGATATTAGTGCAACAATAACTGAAGTTAAATCAAGAGAACCAAATGAGAACAGAAAAATAAAACATTTACAATATTTAGTGGTTTAAGTTACTTTTAAGGTTTGTTATAAGTTAATAAATTAAAAGTTAGTAAAATTAAGTCCGAGAATCGCTTGAAAACCAGTTGTCTGTAAGTTTGTCTTTAATTTTATGAGGTTTGTCATTGAATAGGTCGATCTCAAGCTTGTCGCATAGTTTATTTAAGTAATTTGCGGATCTTACAAAGAAAGAATTTAATTTATAGTTAGTTAGTTTTGGAAAAAGGTACGTGAAGATATTTACTCTTCCTATAAATTCTAATAGGCACATGTAGATTGATTTTGTCTAAAAGGGAAGATGAGTCTATATAATCCTAGTTCACTCAAGTTAATCCAGCGATCAATCCTAGTTCACTCAAGTTAATCCAGTGAACAACCCTAGTTCACTCAAGTTAATCCAGTGAACAACCCTAGTTCACTCAAGTTAATCCAGTGAACAACCCTAGTTCACTCAAGTTAATCCAGCGAACAATCCTAGTTCACTCAAGTTAATCCAGTGAACAACCCTAGTTCACTCAAGTTAATCCAGTGAACAACCCTAGTTCACTGAAGTTAATCCAGCGAACAATCCTAGTTCACTCAAGTTAATCCAGTGAACAACCCTAGTTCACTCAAGTTAATCCAGCGAACAATCCTAGTTCACTCAAGTTAATCCAGTGAACAACCCTAGTTCACTCAAGTAAATCCAGTGAACAACCCTAGTTCAGTCAAGTTAATCCAGCGAACAATCCTAGTTCACTCAAGTTAATCCAGCGAACAATCCTAGTTCACTCAAGTTAATCCAGTGAACAACCCTAGTTCACTCAAGTTAATCCAGTGAACAACCCTAGTTCACTCAAGTTAATCCAGCGAACAATCCTAGTTCACTCAAGTTAATCCAGTGAACAACCCTAGTTCACTCAAGTTAATCCAGCGAACAATCCTAGTTCACTCAAGTTAATCCAGTGAACAACCCTAGTTCACTCCATAAGAAAATATTAAAAATGTAATCCCATTCTATACTTGCATTAATAAACCAGTAGACAGTTATAGCATAATAATAGTTTTGTTTCAATTTCATATGTAGGCATTAGACCAATATCTTTTTCTATCATCTATTTACATGTTTACATTTCATACTATGATCTTAATATCCTAAACAAAAGTCGATACGGGAAACCCACAAACACAATGGTCATAATGGTTTTATGCTTATTGCATAAGATTTATTATTTTATCATCATTTGTGTCCACCATCCATATTACATAATCAATTCTGATTTAAACATTAGTGTTTTTATTATTAAAATATTAACGAATAAAGATATTTTTAGGTATGATGTACAACAAATATGGTGTGGGAATCTTAATTGTTATTTACCAACATCAGATTTTATAGAAATATGTTGTTTGTCACTCATTTCATTAATTATAACAACGTTATCTAGGACGCAACCATGCCTTACGAAAATACTTTCAAGATCATACTAGGTATATTACAAAATGCATAATACAATGATTATCACGTGGATCGTTATTATTGATACTAACCTAAATGTAAGGGACCTTGTATCTTTCCCGTCTTAAAATATTATATTTTATTGAGGTTATATATATTTTTATCTACCCACATTGAAGTTAACGCTAATATCATATTTTATTGTTAAAACTTTGTCATGACAATATTCTCATGTAAATGTTAAGTATAAAACAAAGATTTTAAAGCGAATCATTAAAACTGAAAATAAAACTGTACTGTCGAAGTGTAGCCTCGGCCACGTGCAGTAAATTGTCATGTGTGTGATGTGCACTGTCGAAGAGTAGCCTCGACCAAGTGCATTAATTTGTCATGTGTATGATGTGCACTGTCGAAGAGTAGCCTCGACCAAGTGCAATAATTTGTCATGTGTGTGATGTGCACTGTCGAAGAGTAGCCTCGACCAAGTGCAATAATTTGTCATGTGTGTGATGTGCACTGTCTAAGAGTAGCCTCGACCAAGTGCAATAATTTGTCATGTGTGTGATGTGCACTGTCGAAGAGTAGCCTCGACCAAGTATAATAATTTGTCCTGTGTGTGATCAGCACTGTCGAAGAGTAGCCTCGACCGAGTGCAATAATTTGTCATGTGTGTGATGGGCACTGTCGAAGAGTAGCCTCGACCAAGTACAATAATTTGTCCTGTGTGTGATCAGCACTGTCGAAGAGTAGCCTCGACCAAGTGCAATAATTGTCATGTGTGTGATGGGCACTGTCGAAGAGTAGCCTCGACCAAGTACAATAATTTGTCCTGTGTGTGATCAGCACTGTCGAAGAGTAGCCTCGACCGAGTGCAATAATTTGTCATGTGTGTGATGGGCACTGTCGAAGAGTAGCCTCGACCAAGTATAATAATTTGTCCTGTGTGTGATCAGCACTGTCGAAGAGTAGCCTCGACCGAGTGCAATAATTTGTCATGTGTGTGATGGGCACTGTCGAAGAGTAGCCTCGACCAAGTACAATAATTTGTCCTGTGTGTGATCAGCACTGTCGAAGAGTAGCCTCGACCAAGTGCAATAATTGTCATGTGTGTGATGGGCACTGTCGAAGAGTAGCCTCGACCAAGTACAATAATTTGTCCTGTGTGTGATCAGCACTGTCGAAGAGTAGCCTCGACCGAGTGCAATAATTTGTCATGTGTGTGATGGGCACTGTCGAAGAGTAGCCTCGACCAAGTACAATAATTTGTCCTGTGTGTGATCAGCACTGTCGAAGAGTAGCCTCGACCGAGTGCAATAATTTGTCATGTGTGTGATGGGCACTGTCGAAGAGTAGCCTCGACCATGTGCAATGTATCGTCATGTGTTTTATATGCACTGTCGAAGAGTAGCCTCGACCATGTGCAATGTATTGTGATGTGTTTTATATGCACTGTCGAAGAGTAGCCTCGACCATGTGCAATGTATTGTGATGTGTTTTATATGCACTGTCGAAGAGTAGCCTCGACCGAGTGCAATAATTGTCATGTGTGTAAGTATAATTACATCATAATTGAACTAGAATTTATTTAGATACCTACATAACGTTTTTTCGACATACCCACTAATAAAACTAAAAGTTTAGTGGTATTATATCAATTTAAGTAAAAGTTATTCAAATATTATACTTGATTGTTATAATATTTAAGTGAGCGTACATACCTTGAGTGTTTTATCCCACTTCTGAAGTTTAATAAAACTTCAATCTTCAGTATATAATAATCAATAATTTATTAACTCTTTACACTTGAGTAATAATTAGGGCAGCAATATCTTGTCGAGCAAATTACAAGACCAGGGGCCTTACTCTCCAAACTGATTTGATTTTGATTCGGATACGATCATGCCGCGTACTTCCCAATAAATTGACATTTGTTTATTTTGATTCTGAGTCGATTGATATGGTCGGGAGTACAAAAAGTTACGATCTAACAATTTTCTTTATCCTGATTAGTTTCAAAGTGATTCACCAAATAAAGTACGAAAAACCACTGATATCGAACGGATTCGGTTCTCGATTGTGTCGGGAGTAAGCCTGCTGTACTTTCGTCTTTAGCGCCTCCACCAGAATGACGGCGCCCGACCGCCCACCACTACCTCACCGCTCCTCTCCCTCCACACCCATCAAGAGATGAGGGTGGAAGAGTAGGAGCGGTGTTGCCAGATAAATAAAATAAAATCATGACATACTATACACTTATTTAAGATTTTTATTGTAGTATACACACATCCATGACCCAGGAACATTGAAAACTTTTTGTTCCCTCGGCGGAATTCGAACCCGCGACCTCTAGCTCGAGCACCAATGCGCTCAACCACTGCACTACGGAGGTCGTCATTATGTGTATAACAGTGTATATTGTAAACAGATAAAGCAATTTCGATTTACTTTTTTTTTTAGCTAAAGTTAGCTTCACAACAAAAAAACTAATCACTTGATCACTTGATCGACAGTGTTCTTAGCTGTAGTTTATTGTTGAAATGCTACACCATGGGGTTAGGATCCATTCACACGTCCAATAATACACTTTGGTTGATGTTATAATATTTATTAGCTAGTACTACATGATAAGTCTTATAACTAGGTACATATGTCCTACCCTTATAACCTCCCTTGGAGGACTAATATAGACTATCTTAAGCATCATAGTCAAATGTCATATTCGACATTATATTGTTTTAAGCCTAATTAATAATGGCATAGCATTATGTAACATTTATCATCACCAGTTTTCTCACTGCTTGACAATTCCGGTGTTACTTATAAATTTTATTCACTTCACGAAAAATATATGTTTCATTCCAAGAGTTCGAACTGCACGGCATTGCAGCGCAGCACCGATCTTAAAATACGTATCTTTTGTATAGTGAATAAAGTTTGAATTAGAGTTTTTTCCTTTGGAATGTGCGCCTTGGATGGCCAAGACAAATTCGGAATTTTGGACTTGTACTAACTGTAAGTCCTTGCAATACTAACTACGGCTGTAAGGAGGTTCTCACACAGGATCACAAACTAAAACGGCTAGTGGTAACCAACAACTGTATTAGCGAAAAATTGACGTAGTCACACAAGCCTCCTTAGCTCAGTGGTAGAGCACTGGTCTCGTAAACCAGGGGTCGTGAGTTCAAGTCTCATAGGAGGCAGTCTAGCGCAATGAAAATTTTGGGTTTTTATAAATACTATAAATGTGGTAGTGATAATAATCTTATAAATAAAAATAAATTGATGTTCGTTAGTCTCGCTAAAACTCGAGAATTTTATTTTCATAAACTGATTCAGTTATTTTTAGTCTTGACATATTCGTGGAAATTCCGGGAAGGTTTCAACGATTCATCACAAAGTGTTTCTATGCTCAACGAAGTGGACAGGAGTCAGTCTTAATATAAAACATACTTATTGCTATATTCATAATAATATAATATTTATAATAATAAACCTCGGATACGCTGACCAAATTGCTGTCTTTATCTAATTCGTTGAAAAGCCACTTGACAGACAAAGACAGTAACATCAAGTCGAGTAGCATGGAGCAATTGTTTTATAATTGGGGATTAACGTCCAAACTTGCAAAATACACATACCTATTCCAGGTCCTATTTTTGGAAAATCACTTTCTTGAGCTTAACAACTTTGTGTAAACAAAAAATTTAAATATTTACTTAACTTTCTATTTAAATAATCAAAATCGGTTCACAAACGACGAAAATATCAGTGAACACACAAAAATATATACGGCTTATTGAGAAGCATCCACGTTTTCTAGTCGGTAAAAAAAATGCGTCACAGAAGTTTTTTCTATATAGGGTAATATTCAAAATTTCAAAATTCAAAATATTTTATTTCCAAATGAAACTTAACAAGCTATTTTCGGAAAGTCAACAATAAGGCTACCACCGGTTCAACCCTAGCCCGCCGAGAAGAACCGGCGCAAGAAACTCGGATAATCAAATGTTTACCTCGTGAGTGTTAACTTGGCACTCGTGCGGTTGTGTTTATTGAAACAATATGTCTGTGTATACTTGTGTATCAATATTTACTGACAATACACTAGAACTGACCGTGCTGTGTGTACAATTAGAACTAGTTCCGTCGATTGAATAAATAGACATGAACGATTAACACTGACGTGTTTCGTGATAAGTGTTATGTGTTCTTAGAATGTCTAATATAGTGTATACTTTTTATGGATAAATAATAACAAGCTAAATAACACATTTCATATTTTCCTACTCTAACTATCCAGGTTCACATTTATTTAGTAAAGAAAGTACGTATCATAAATTTGGAAGAAACGTCCCATTTTATTTATACTGAAAAGTCCATCAAAATTATTATTTTCTAATTATAAGACAAATTTAAAATTTTTGAGTAAAGTTGTTTAAAAATTGCATTTGCGGTTTTGCTTGCAATATGAGTGTTTTACAATCTTCTTTATAATTTATGAAAAAAATGTATCCCGTTATTCAAGGATTACACAACAGTTGAATGATAGAATTATCAAAATACGTCTGGTAGTTTTTCCAAAAAATTTATTTAATATTATACATAGATCCTAATTATCTGTTTGCACCCGATTGAGACTTATTTTCATTAAATACTATGCAGCTATTTACACAAACGCAAAAATTTACGTATCTACATTCTACGTAGGCGCTACGAGACTACGAGAATATTGTAGCTGCTACGAAATGCATAGTGCTGAAATGAATTTTGTCAAACGTTTGCTACGAATGCGCGATCTGTGTATGTGCTACAAACAGGAGGATATGCTACGAAGCTAGGAGTATATGCTACGAACCCAGGAGCATGTGCTATGAAGCTAGGAGTATATGCTACGAATCCAGGAGTATGTGCTACATAATGTTGTAGTATGAGCTACGAACCTAAGAGTATGCGCTACGAAGCTACGAGGACGTGCTACAACGAACGTGCTACGAATTAGTACCGTAGTAAGTAGGCCAAAGCAATAAATACAGTTTGAATACATTATTCATCGCGTTTGGTTTATGCTAGCCTATTGTTAGCATACGTCGCTGTTACTAAGCTACTGTACTTTTAAATGTTTTTTTCAAAATTATTTTGTTTCATTAACTAGCTTTGGTCCGCGTCTACGCTCTTTAACGAAAGGTCTTGTGATAAAAAATCTATCCTATTTTACTCAAGGATAACGTAGCACTCTAATTGTAAAAGATGATCGACATTCATCGCGGTACATTTGAGTATATTCGTAACAAACATAAAAAAATTTACTTTAGAATATTTTGATTAAGAAAAAAAATAGTTTTAATTATGTATTTTTATCTTAAATTATAAGAACAACAACATTTTGGAGATTTAAACAAAATTATAAGGTCACACTTTTATATTTAAAGCTCAATGGCAAAGCCTCAAGGACAGTTGTAAAGGTAAATAAGCCCATTAAAATTACAACAATACGCTAACGGCCTTTAAAATGTGCTCTTTTAAAAACCATAACGAGGCTGTAAATTTAAAAGATCGCACCGCAGCAGGAGACTCGCCGTTAAAGTAACGCCTTCACCAACATAATGTTTGTGAAAACTTTTTATTCCTTTGGCGGGATTCGAAGTGCACATTGGTGCTCGAGCCATGTCGTTGGTTCGAATCCCGCCGAAGGAACAAAAAGTATTCTATGTTCCTGAGACATGAATGTGTACTAAATATGTTTCCGTTGTCTGGCTCCCGTGACGCAAGTTCTTCTGATACTCGGCACGGGGCCAGATTGACGTGGTGTGACGCATCCATATATATTTTTATATTATTAATTACGTGTTAATGAATATAATTTAAATGTTTTTACTGGAATAAATTCCAAACTGTAATAAGTAGCACCTTTGTCCATAGTATCTGTGTTTTAATTGAAGTTTATATTGTTTTATAACATTGTGTGTACATAAATTATTTATTAAATAAATAAAAAAAATAACTTATTCATATTTTATATAAAATTTGTTGAAATAAGAATTCCTGCAGATATGTGACTTTTTATGTCAAGGGAAAGTCATTACGCCACTCCCAGGACGAGGTATCCTGGGGGAATGTGGGAACCGGCCCGATACCGGTTACACCAAAACCATCAGCCGTTATGGTAAGTTAAGTCCCGCATCTGTCTAACACAGGACACTCCCACGACGGACCGGTCTACCTCGAAAGGGACCAGACTTCCTACCACAGGACGAAGGGTCCTTTGACAGTGGAGATGTGTGACGTAGACCATTGAAATCCAGGTTCAGTTACGCTCACTTTCCAATGTTATTAATGGTCGCCATGGTTGACTGTACTAGTGAAATATCATTATGTAAAAACTTATCGCGTAAATATACCTTTTTATATACGACTATATTATTTTACAATCCAAATAAACGTATTCTATCGCTATCAAAACAAATTGTCATAAACCTTAGCTCATAAAATGTTAAGGGGTCGTTGACACAGAAGTTTAGCACAGACAGAAATAAATCGATATCTCACACATAATATTCAAAATATCGAAAACTAAGGCAGTTTAACTGCTTCACATAAAATATAGAAAGATCAGAAACAAGGACTAGACTACTTTTTTTTCTTTAAGTACTTGATAAAAAATATAAATAAGTGCATAACTTAAAATGTACAGTACAACAGTACATTAAGAACGAGATTATCGATTATTTTACATAAAATCTCAATTTAAATATTAAATTTCAAACGAAGGACTTATAATAAAATGAGTTTTAGAAAGATGTAAAATAATAAGTATTTAGTTAAAAAAATGATCATTCAGTAATTATAAAGCGCCTTTAAAACTTTAAATAAGTTTGAAGTTACGCTCGAGTGACCTACATAGACACAAAGAACGTACCTTTCCTACGAAACTATTGCATTTACTTTGGTGTGGCGAATATTCCTAAAACAGTGTCAATTGGAGCAAGGCCGCAGAGGGCGAAGCGTGAAGCGTGTGCATACAAGATCGATAATTTAACAAAACTTTACAACACTAAATACAAAATAGGTCAGTTACCTCAAATCGAATCAGCTTGCAAAGATGCGAGTACAACACTAGTGAAAATATCGGTCTCACCGACTGGACACATGTAATGCACTTGTATGCATCTTTTAAACTGAAGACAATGATTGGTGGGACTGAGGACAGTCGACAGCGCGAGTCGATTATCGAGTGTGGCCTTACCGGCCTATAATGCCTTAAGGCTTTTAATACAACAACACGAAAATTTACATTCAGCCATTGTGTTATTTTTGCAGTCATAGTCGATAGTAACAATACGGCTACTGGGTCTTTTATCGTTGGGATTTCGGACTAATTAAAAAAGTTGACAGAGCTTTGTCGAACAAAAACTGAATACTGGGTGTTTGTGTATGTAGTTCGCTCTCGCGGCTCAGTGGTAAACGCGTCGTGGCTGAAGCCGGTGGTCGCGGGTTCCGAATCCCGTCGAAGAAACAACATTTTTCTATCCAATGTTGCCAGTTTGTGTAGTGTAATACACAATGTTTATTAAATTAAATGTTGTAATAAAATCTTATCTCTTACATATAAAAATGAATTACTGTTCTTTAGTCTCGCTAAAAGTCGAAAACGGCTGAACCGATTCGGCTATTTTTAATCTTGAAATATTCGTGAAAGTCCCGGAAAGCTTTGTTTAAACAGTTCATCACAAACTGTTTGTATGCTCAAGGAAGTAGCCCCGGGTTAGCAAGTATTGTATAAAAGTATTAAGTAAATTATATTATTTCCGTTGCCAGTCCGTAACACAAATCAGATGCTTAGCACCAGATTGATGTAGTGTGAAAAGCGTCCCTACTTTCATGGATGATGACGATGTCGTTGATATACTATACACACATAAAATCTGTTTACTTTGGTTTGAGTGCTGATTATTATTTTTATAATGAACTTGCATTTTCGAAATAAAATCCTTAACCTAGACCCAGGCCATAAATTATTGAGAAGTCGAAAAATGAAGCTCAAATTGTATTCAATCCTACAACACCTGAATTATAAATGAAGGTATTCTCCGAGCACACTGCACGTTCAGCTAATACAAATTTGTATCACGAAGATACGTGAGCACTCAATAATTATCTAAGGGATCCCAAAAGTATTTGCTACATTTTCTTATACCAAATGTCGCCCAGTGAATTTCTTTATTATAATTTATTGAATTTTTTAATGGTCACTGAAAATCAGGGTCGCAAAATTTATTTGCAGCATAATTATGCTGAGTGAGCACCAATTTGGAAAAATTTCATGTATTTTATTTTTGTTACATCGAGTATGATCATTTTGTGTATATTTTACATAATATATTTTTCCTTTTCTTTCTTTCTTTCTAATAGTTATATTTTAATATTGATTAAGAATTATTCAGTAAGTCTTTAATACAATTTTTTAAAATTTTTAGATATTTTTTTATTACTTTATCTTAGTGGTAAAATTGTCATACCAATATAAATTTTTTAATGATTTTCCGTTAGGGCTTTTGTAGCTTTTGTAATAAGATTAAGAATAAAGATTGGAAGAGAATTCGCAAACACGGGGGAAAAGAAACAAAAACCCTTTACTTAACATTACATCAAAAGGGTTAATATACTCATAAGTTAACCCTAGATTATAAAAGAAAGAAAATATCATACTTTTATTAATTGGACGAATTATAGCATATAAATAAGTACGTACAAAATTTTAAATTGCCTATAAGTAGATTCAATTAAACAAATTGTGACCTTACTACCTTTATATAATCTCACAAATTTTATTTTTTAAACGTAAAAGGTACCTATGGATGTTTGTTGTCCTTTCAGATAAAAAGTAAATAATGGATTTTGATGAAAATTTTGTATAGTATAACGTGTATAACGGCTATCGATTAACGTCGGTTTAAATAGATTAGGCAAATTTGTAGCTGATTGGCAAAGTTTCAGCAGTTTACGGTATGTATTTAATAAAATTGTAGCTCTACTCTCTTCTATAAGTAGTGTAGATGTTGTTTAACACGTATTTCACCAAGATAGTCTACTGCAGGTCGGCTGGTGTTAAAATCACAATTTCGATGTTTTAATCCCCGACGAAAATAGATGGGTTACAAGTGTATGTGTCTGTGGAATCGTTGGAAGCTGACATAGCTAAGAACGCTATAAATAATCATCATCAGTTCGCTCACTGCTTGAAATTCGGGGGTTTCTTAAAACACATTTTATTTATTATATACATAATAAAACTGGGTACATAAATAATAAAAAAAGCTATTAGATCCTTACCTAAATACAGAATTGATAAAGTATTAACCCACGCAATCCTATAAGTTTTGATAGAAGAAACAATAAATAGACGTGTTTTTTTTTTATTATAAAAATATTAGTTTCAAAATCTAAATTATGCGATATGTTGCTACATTTGTTTAAACTTTTAGCATATTTTTAAACTTTTTAGTAAATGTGACTAGTTGTGTGCCTGATGCTTGCAGGAGAAAGACAGAATACTTACTTAATATGGAAGAATCTCTACTACTCTAGTTTTATTTAGAATATGTACAGGTAGAATGCGGCCGTTGGTTACACAATTTAATAAAACGTACGTTAAGCAGGACATAACTTAATGGTTTTTAGAGTGTTGAACCTTTATGAAATTAAATAAATAAAAAAAAACACTTACTGATAGCCCCGGATTGCAGCCAGTAGTTAGTGAGTTCTTCCTAAACTTCGGCACGCAGATCTGCAAAGAACTTTTGCCCGAGGGGGGACCAGCACAGCCATACTCGTCGTTCCGGTCGTCCCTCGTCAAGTTTATATTATTCGTGTTGTTCACTTTGACCAATATATTACAGGTCTGCGACGCTATTTGGAAGAGGCCCTCCTCTAGATTCCTCTTATTGTGGTATCGACGGTTGAAATTCAAATAGTCCCACCAAGAAGGCATCTTATGAAAAGCCCGCGAAACTACGATTTGGCGGGAACGACCGTCCGCGTCGAGGTTAGGTTTAGCTGTGTGCTCGTCACAGACGGAGTGGACTTGGGGCTTGCGCGGTAACTTACAAAAAGTATATTGAACATTATTTAGGTATATATACTAATTGTAAATAAAAAGTAACGTTTATTTTTCGCATTACTAATTACGCCGACGACGTGTCTTATGAATAATTAGTTCTCATTAACGTAATATAGGGGTGAGTAACTACGTAATTTACTTTTATCAAAAGTTATAATTCCTTATATAATTACTAGTAATTAATTTGACGACCTCCGTAGCGCATTGGTTGAGCTATTCGATGCCCAAGCAGGTCACGGGTTCGAATCCTGCCGACGGAAAAAAAGTTTTCTGTGTTTCTGCGTCATGGGTGTGTATTAATATAATAAACATCTTAAATATATGTAATATGTATAGTATAGTATAAAAGTATTAAATATATGTAATAAAATACCTAGTATTTTATTTGAAACAGGATTTATCACGTATTTAGAATAAATTGTTTTGAAGTCTATTTTCAAGACTGACAGAAATAAAAAAATTAAAAAAAAACCTTTTTTTTTCCAAATGAAACTTACAAAGTTATTTTCGGAAAGTCAACAAGAAAAACAAGCTACCACCGGTTCAACCCTAACCCGACGAGAAGAACCGGCGTAAAAAACTCGGACGGGGCCAACTTTTAGCAAAAAGATGGAAAATTGATCTTTTTTAACAGTATATATTTTTTACAATGTAACTTAATCTATAGCCTACACATATTAATATTATAAAAGCCAGAGTACATATAGTAAATAAAAATATAAGCAGCCATCATGGTTGGCCACCTTATTCCCAGGGTGTGCAATCATTAACAAAATCAATTATCTTATAATAAGCTTTAGCACACAAACGTTCTTTAACTACTTTTTTAAATTTATTAATGGAAAAATTTTGAACGTTTTCTGGGATTTTATTGTATAGGCGTATACATTGCCCTTTAAAAGATTTACTTACTTTGCTAAGCCCGATCATAGGTATATCGAGCTTGTGCTTATTTCTAGTGTTCCTACAATGATTGTCACTTTTTGTTTTAAAATTGTTTAAATTTTTCCTTACATATAATAAATTGTCCAAAATGTATTGAGATGCAACGGTTAGTATTCCTATTTCTTTAAACTTATCTCTCAGAGATTCAAATGAGGACATCTTGTAAATGGAACGTATTGCTCGCTTCTGCAGCACAAATATTGTGTTAATGTCGGCTGCATTTCCCCATAAAAGGATGCCTATGAATGATAGAAGAAAATGTTATCCGAGTAAGATACAGATAGAATTATTATTTTAATTATTTAAAGAATACATTATAAGAGGAACTAGAACAAACTTAATTGTCGTTTTATAAGATTATGAAAATATGTGTCATATTGGGATAAACCAAATGCAAAAGATAGTTGGTAAACTTTATCCCACCAAAAACTATATAGCTTAAAGTGAAAAAGTTATCAGATATCGTATAAAGCCAAACTCTAAAGACTACTCGCCCTAAATCTACAAGCACCTTGATCAAAATCTATCAAAAAGTGGACAAATCCCATGTAGAACCAAAATTCTTGATCTATGCGCCCTTACTTTACTAGGCTTAGCTTCACTTACTCTACATTTCAGTTAAAACGTGATACTTGGCCGTTTTGCTACCGTTACGAAGGTTTTATAGGAATTCATTTATCGTGTGTGAAATAAAACGGCCAAGCATCACGGACCGACGCCCAGCGTCACGACGCCTGCCGACGCCCAGCGTCGCGACGCCTGCCGACGCCCAGCGCCGCGACGCCTGCCGACGCCCAGCGCTGCGACGCCTACCGACGCCCAGCGCCGCGACGCCAAGCGCCGCGACGCCTACCGACGCCTAGCGCCACGACGCCAAGCGCCGCGACGCCTACCGACGCCCAGCGCCACGACGCCCAGCGCCACGACGCCCAGCGCAACGACGCCCAGCGCCGCGACGCCTACCGATGCCCAGCGCCGTGACGCCCAGCGCCGCGACGCCCAGCGCCGCGACGCCTGCCGACGCCCAGCGTCACGACGCCTGCCGACGCCCAGCGCCGCGACGCCAAGCGCCGCGACGCCTACCGACGCCGAGCGCCACGACGCCCAGCGCCGCGACGCCAAGTGCCGCGACGCCCAGTGCCGCGACGCCTACCGACGCCCAGCGCCGCGACGCCTGCCGACGCCCAGCGTCACGACGCCTGCCGACGCCCAGCGCCGCGACACCAAGTGCCGCGACGCCTACCGACGCCCAGCGCCGCGACGCCAAGTGCCACGACGCCCAGCGCCGCGACGTCTACCGACGCCCAGCGCCGCGACGCCTGCCGACGCCCAGCGTCACGACGCCTGCCGACGCCAAGCGCCGCGACGCCTACCGACGCCGAGCGAAACGACGCCAAGCGCCGCGACGCCTACCGACGCCCAGCGCCGCGACGCCTGCCGACGCCCAGCGCCACGACGCCAAGCGCCGCTACGCCTACCGACGCCCAGCGCCGCGACGCCAAGTGCCGCGACGCCCAGCGCCGCGACGCCCAGCGCCGCGACGCCTACCGACGCCCAGCGCCGCGACGCCTGCCGGCGCCCAGCGCCGCGACGCCTGCCGACGCCCAGCGTCGCGACGCCTGCCGGCGCCCAGCGCCGCGACGCCTACCGACGCTGAGCGCCATGACACCAAGCGCCGCGACGCCTACCGACGCCCAGCGCCGTGACGCCTGCCGACGCCCAGCGTCACGACGCCTGCCGACGCCCAGCGCCGCGACGCCCAGCGCCGCGACGCCAAGCGCCGCGACGCCTACCGACGCCCAGCGCCGCGACGCCTGCCGACGCCCAGCGTCGCGACGCCTGCCGACGCCCAGTGCCACGACGCCCAGCGCCGCGACGCCTACCGACGCCCAGCGGGGCGACGTCTAGCGCCGCGACGCCAGCCAACGCCCAGCGCCACGACGCCAAGCGCCGCGACGCCTACTGACGCTCAGCGCCGCGACGCCTGCCGACGCCCAGCGTCGCGACGCCTGCCGACGTCCAGCGTCGCGACGCCTGCCGACGTCCAGCGTCTCGACGCCTGCCGACGCCCAACGCCGCGTCGCCTGCCGACGCCCGGTGCTAATATTAGCTAATACCAGCTACTATTTTCAACAGTACCTTATATCTAATAGTAGTAGTGATGATGGTAACTAGCACAAGGAATTCTATAGAATATTTTGAGTCACTGACAAGCTAGTTTCTTACAAATCACATTATAATAATGCTAAGCATACATAGAACTTTACAGAAAAGAAATTTAACAACAGATGGAGCTTGTGCCGGACCTGTTCCATACACCGACAGTTATTTTGTGACCGACAGCAATTTACAACTATTAGCTGCCTGCATATTCACGCTAATTTTAAATAAGTGGATAAAAAACAAATTTTCCTCTCATAAATAATATAATCATATATTTTTCATCTTCGGTAAAAGTCGGTCACCGATTAATAATTGGTGACCGACTTTTTGTAGATGAATAATAGAATATACTGATTGCAGTAGTGCAACGCACTCAACATACATAAAGTCGGACATAAATTATATGGAGCAAAACTCTGAACGATTATGGGTCCTACAAAAAGTAGGTCGTAGGTTTTTTATGTACTTGTATATTATATTCCTTTTATAAATTAAAGATCATCAGATCCTTATAATAAACATCCTTTTGAATCCAATATGGTGGTCCAGCAGATTGGATTCAAAATGGCGGCATTTACATTTTAATAATTTTTTTGTTGGTTATGTAGCAATAACAGCTTACATACATAACTTCAGCTTTCTAAGATATCCGGAAGTAACCTATGAATTTTGATGATCTATAAATGAGTCAGTGACGAAATCTGGGGTTTTAAGACATTGATAAAATCTAAAGTATAATAGCTACAACATTGAAATTTTGTATGTTTCATGTTTTTACTGGTGTCATTATATGTTGAAATTTTCAACTATGTAGCATCATCCAAAGCAAAGTTATGGGAGTTCAAATTTAAACGACAAAACCTTTCGAGAAAGGATTTGGAGGTTCTAGATCATCAAAGAAATATTTACATTTATTAGTAGACCATTTTAGTAGATACGCGTTCATTCTTACATCAAAAACTCAGACTGCTAGAATAATTCTATCTATATCTTACCTAAAGAATACAATATAGGAAGAACTAGAATAAACTTAATTGTCGTTTCTCATATTTTCAGGTATTGTTTATTTTATATAATTTCTAAATTGTTTATTGTATATTAATTTTGTAAGTTACTTATAATATACTCGTATTTTCAGAGAAACAAAATGGTTTATTTTTCCTATAAGATATAATCTATACATATAATAAATCTGTAGAGGAGTCGTGTCTGTACATTGAAGATATTTGAAAAAAAATATGATAGGGGACCTTTATTTACGCAATAGTACCCAAAACTATGATTTTTGAAATTTTTGTCTGTTTGTCTGTTTGTCTGTTTGTCTGTTTGTCTGTTTGTCTGTGGGTTTGTGCACGCTAATCTCAGAAACGGCTTATCCGATTAAGATGTACTTTTCACTAATATATTGCGGCAAGCTTCACTTAACATTTAGTGTTTGTTTTATGTAAATCGGTTCATAAATAAAAAAGTTATGACAGTATTAAAAGATCATGTCGTTTTTGCTGGACGTTTGTAGGAAGCGCGCGCCGGTCCCGGGAGCCGTGCGCCGCCGCGCGCGCGCGCCGCTTCAAATTGTATTAGCAGCAAACGCACCGGGGCCGCGGGGGTGACTTTTATTTCTTAGTTTTAGGCAAGCCTAGCAAGCTAGGTAGGAACAATCTAAGATTTTTTTCTTGAGTTTATTACGAAAGTTATTTGTATAAAAATAGTTAGTACTTTTACTGTACAGTCCTTTGTGATAAGTAGGTACTGTATACATATTTGTTAGCGTAGGTTAGTAATAAGTAAATAAATAAAAACCGGCCAAGTGCGAGTTGGACTTGCACACCGAGAGTTCCATACAAACCTGATTGACATAGAATTTTGATTTGGTTACAGCTTGAATATATTAGAGACCTAAGTATTTGTTATAAGTTTCAATTAAACACATTCATGACAAACGGTACGAAGTTTAAAAAAATCAAAATATTTTTACTACTTATCTATATAATGTTACTAAAAACGTATGGTTTTAGACGTTGCTTGGTTTCAAATTTTATGATTTTGAGTTCACGGGAAGTACCCTTTAGGTTTTGATTCCCTTACGAGTGTCGAAAATGACGAAATTTAGCGACATAAGCGACTGCTTTTGATTGCATTGGCTAAGAAGTCTGATTTTTTCACTGCTTCAAGGAACAGTAGTTCCTGAGTATTTTATATAATTTTCATCACAACACGCGTTTCTGAGTAAAAGGGTCTTGACAGACAGACGGACATGGAAATGATCTTATAGTATGTGTTTCGTTTTTTCCTTTTGAGGTACGGAATCTTAAAAACAGTTTTAAGATTTTCATAAATATACTGCTCTTTTTTTGTTTTTTCTATTTAATAAGATAGACGTTAAAAACATCTCGATAGTTACTAAACTGTGTTACAGGGGAAAACTGTTGATACAACTCGATTCCAATCGAGATACCTTTTGAAATTCTAGCCTTTTGCGGCCTGTCCTGGATATGTGTTAACGGTGTGATTATTATGGGTTTTTTTTGTCAAATATCATATTATGTCATAATATTGATAGAGTATTCTCTTATACAAATCTATCTATACGCCAAATGCCGTACTTTTAATACAATTATAGCAAGGTTGAGTAGGTACCTACATTTATACAATACGTTATCCGAGAGTTATATGTATAATATTATTTTGCATCTATATTATAGTTCTCATTCCGTCCGTTTAAATTCATACTACAGCCTACTATTACTGTACATTTTTATAGTTTTCTTTGTCCAAATTATGTATTCGATAACTGCATAATATATAGAATTTTGATTAACATAAGTATTGTGTTTACAGTTAAACTAAAAAAGTTATGTCAATATAAGTTAGATTTATATTTGTCTTGATATATTATTTCTTAGTTTTTATCATGGACCGAATGGTTTTTATGTTAGGTACAACTTAGGTTTGTTTTCTTTCTTTTGGAACTTTCTATATTTTGCTACTTTTTTGTATAAAATCAGTTAGTACTTTAACAGTGAAGTGATTTATAATCAGTACCTACATGTTTGGTTATTAATAAATAAAAATACCGGGCAAGTGCGAGTCGGACTTACGCACCGAAAAGACCGCAAAATTAAAAAACAGCGGGGCGCGCTCACTTAATATCATTGTCGCCACACCAGCAGCGTCGGCGTGGAAACGATCATCGTCTGTAGTCGCTGCGGCGCAAAATCCATACAAATCTTAGTACTAGATGTTCGTCATGTATGTACGCGTACTATCAAGTAGTCCCGTTCGCATTATAGTAATTGTACACGGTCGTTTGTCAAGCTGGTAGTAGGAATTGTCAACATAAAGTAGTTTTTTAAATACCTTACGACATTACGACAGTTTTTATAACTAAAAATATTTTTAAAACAGATATATTATAACACTGCCCTAAATCACTTTTCCACGCGTACGAAGTCGCGGGCACAGCTAGTCTTATATATATTTCCGTTGTCTTGTTTTTTTTTTTTTTTTTTTTTTTAAGTATATTGTACACTGTTTTTAATATCTAGATCTCATATAAAATAAAGTTATAATTTTGTTAGAGCTCTGTTAGAGCGCACCGAACAACTGGGTGAAGCTACTAAAGAAAATAAAAAAACAAAGGCGAATACAATTTCATAATGAAAATGACAATTCACGAAAGACAATGTAATATTTTAAAATAGTTAATGTATTAATTAATTTATTTATTATTAGTTATTAAGTTATTTATTTTCTCTCACAATCACATAGTACAACAGTAAATACAACACAAGGTAAGTAAGCTTATATATATGAGAGACTGGGGTCGATACTAGGTGGATACCTGTGTTACAGATACACGTAACACGTCTGGTACACGTAACACAAGTTTTTCGAAAACTTAGCACGGGGCGAGATTTACATGGTGTGAAGCGCCCATAGATATTATTAATATAATTTCTTCCTGCAAGGATTTATAGTGATTAATATTAGTTTCATTAAGATTAGAGCGATTGTCTAGCCTCAATCTTGGCAGAAAGGTCCTTTCCATTAAAAATTCGCGCTGCAATTCGTGGATCTACCAAAACTTAGAATATCCCGTAAATAAAAACTCCCGATCTCAGTTATTATATCTAATATTATCTGTTATCCGTTTTTATTTGGGAATCTTATATGGGGCGTTCCAGTTTCAACGAAATAACGTTTTGAACGAAATTTTTTATCATTATATTCCTGTTTCGTTCGTCCTAGGTTCATGAATAAAAACAGAATGGGATTGAAAAATTCGTACAAAACGTTATTTCCTTGTAACTGGAACGCACATATAGGATAGGTTTGTTTTAACATTCCGAGCTTGTTTCATGGAAAGGGTGCAATAGTTGCAATGCAAGGTGCAATTCCGAGACAGAAATAGTAAATGCTAGAAATTTAAATTTCAAATGTAACTTCTTTTGTATGAAGGACACCTTCAGTGTTCATGGTGTGACAGAAAGTACTTTCCATCATGAGGTCCGTTTGCTTATTTCATCTGTTAGTATGTCATAAAAAATATCCGCCTAAAGAACTCTAAAAAGTAGTTTGAATATTATAATTACAGCTTTGGGAATGCCTTTGAGTATAAACCATGTTTTTAAAGCGAAAACACTGTTTATACACACGGGAATTGTATTGTTTGCTTCGTGTTGTATACATTGTAGATAATTTACATACTATGAGTGTATACCTCTACCTTTGTAAGTGCCAGCCTTGCGGTAGCGGTAAAGATAGCAAAAAGCTGCTTATATGTAAAATGTTGAATATTGTTACACAAAGTTTTGTTAAACTTGTAATAGGTAGGAACTTAATTCTGGTAACATAATAGGTGGTAGCCTTTTGTTGACTTTCCGAAAATAGCTTATTAAGTTTTATTTGGAAATAAAATATTTTGAATTGAATTTTTAATGTTTTCTGTTACCTATATCAGAATATCGGAACGTCAGCACTGAATATTAAAATAAGATAGTTAAAGGAATTAGGCGTTACTTTTCGGAAATCCATAGCATAAAATTTAAATAATATATTATACATAAATTTTATTAAAAAAAGACGCCGAAAATGTTCTATTTTAATGCTATTTAGATTATTTTGGTAATTAATGACTCATTTCTGAAGACCATAAAACCGCTTCTTTATCGAAAATAAGCTAAAGTAAATATTTTAAGAAACACAAACAAAATTAAATTAATACTAATCTTTAATCAAAAGGTGAATAAACCTTTAACACTATATAAAAGAATTACTCTAATCTATGCCTTAAACCGCTACGATCGTGTCTATGAATAATAAGGAGAACGAAAAGAGATAATCTTAAATCAAAATTGTTTTTCTGATCTTACATTAAGTTATGCTGTACGTGGTTGTACACAAAAATGGCATAACACTAAAGTTCCTATGTGTTACATTTTTGGATGTATCATAGGTTTTTACCTATGACTACCCTTATGATTAAATTTACATCCTCATCCTAAGAAAGTCATCTTCATTATAATCAACAATCCACAATAATAATTGCATTCATATTTATACATGGACTAGCTGACCCGTGCCCACTTCGTTGAGCATAGAAACCGTTTGAACCTTCCCTGAACTTCAACGAAAATTTCAAGACCAAAAATAGCCGAATCGGTTCAGCCGTTTTCAGAGTTTTAGCGAGACTAACGAACAGCAATTCATTTACGTACGTATTTACATACGAAGCTTATACCTATAATCTAATAATGATAGGATGGTGATGTGAGTCGACACTTGTCTTATCATTTATCATCAACATCATTTCAGCTATGAGGTCCACTACTGGCATAAGCCCCCAAAACAATCCTACGAGGGGTAGTTGGCAACTACTCACCACGAACTGGTACCAGGCACTCACCACCCTTGGCAGGCGTGTTGATGAGCGGATTTTTCATATAATAACAATGTCCGCGGAAACGCTGATGTCGATTTCCCGATACCTATAGGCATTCCATCTGTCGCCTTTTCCTACACCCACGGGAACGATAGATGGTGCTGAGGTGCTATTCTTCCGGCATCCCACGGATATTGGTTGTATAAACTGAAATCATGAATCGTTCATCGATTGATATGTCGCAAATAATGTCATATATTGAAAATCGTAACCAGTCAGTTGTACTAAATGGTTACAAATCAACGTCGATTCCTATACCTTCTGGTGTTCCACAGGGATCTTTGCTTGGCCCTTTACTGTTCGTTATCTTCATAAATGACATAATATACTTATGTTTTTCTTACGCTAAATTAATCCTCTACGCAGACGACATGAAAATACTCTGCCCTATTTCAGATTACAATTGTTGCAACAACTTACAACAAGATCTCTTCAATCTTACAAACTACTGTACTAATAACAAGCTCGATCTTAACGTGGCCAAGTGCTTTGTCTGTACGTTTACCCGAAAACCCAACCCCCGTGTGTTCCAATATAAGCTGTACGATATCGAAATTAACAGGACTAATAAAGTTAAGGACTTAGGTGTTATATTTGACTTTAAACTACTATTTGATGCACATATCGACAGCATTATTAACAAAGCTAATAAATCATTAGGTTTCATATTAAGATTTTCCAATGAATTTGTGGGAGTACGAGTGGAAGCCCCAAAGGGAGATCTCCGACCGAGCGAGATGGTATGCTCGGTCAGGCCGAAGCACTGTACTAGTTTTCAGATATCGTATATAGCGCCGGACTTAGAAAACTTCGATAGCGCGATGCAGGATTGTGGCGCTAGTAGTACCGCCACATCCCTCCCCCTCGAAGACCGGAGGTCGAAACTTCAGTCGTCTTGTGCTTGGTCGCCAGTGCCAGTGAGTCCCAGTGAGTCGGAACTGTGCTGCTGCTGCACGGGCTCCAGTGAGTCGGAGTGCTGCCGTGCGGGCCGATGCTACGTGCTGACCAGGAGAGATGTGCTCTGCTTGCTGACCGGTCGTTGTAGTGAGAGTGCCCGTTGATGCCGATGAGGGTTCGACCAGGCCGCGCTGCGTTGCGGCTAGTGGACGAGGTACCCGAAGTGGCGTGGTGCGGAGGGGCGGGGAGTGATGATGATGAAGGAGTGTTCTGTCGAGGGTCAGCAATGTGGGAGTACGAGTGGAAGCCCCAAAGGGAGATCTCCGACCGAGCGAGATGGTATGCTGGGTCAACCGAAGCCCACTGTACTAGTTTTCAGATGTCGTATATATAGCGCTGGACTTAGAAAACTTCGATAGCGCGATGCAGGATTGTGGCGCTAGTAGTACCACCACAAATTTAACAATATAAAGACTTTAAAAATTTTATACTGTGCATTCGTCCGCAGCCATTTAGAATATGCTTCTCAAGTGTGGAATCCAAATTATAGTTGTTACAGCAATAGAATTGAGTCAATTCAAGGGCGCTTTCTAAATTTTTAACCGACTTCAAAAAAGGAGGAGGTTCTCAATTCGTCTGTATGTATAATATTTTTTTTTTTTTTTTTTTATGTATGTTCACCGATATTTTCGTCAATTATAGACGGATTTCAAAAATTTTTTTTTTGTTGTATAGAGTTCACTTTTTTTACAGTTCAAATCCCGTAATTACGTGTCTGATTACGTCACTCGTTGCAAAAAATTTCACATTTTACCCTTAACTGAACGGCGATATATTGCAGATTTGTCATGTCTCTTTAAAATAGCAAATAGCTCTATCAACTGCCCCGAACTACTAGGTGAAATAGGTTTGGTAGCCCGATCCGTACTGATGCGTAGACCCAAATTGCTTCATATCCCATCCGTCAAAACAACTTATAGACAGAATAGTTTTCTCATACGTGCCTGCAGAAGTTTTAATGATATTTCGTGTGAAGAGGACTTGGACTTATTTAATACCAGCGTCTCCCAAATGAAATATTATCTTACAAGAAGCCTTCTCATTTGTGTAATTCTATCTACTTTTGTATGTAGCCGTAATTTTTCCAAATGTAATAAAATAAAATAAATAAAAAATTACCCAGAAAATTGAGTTTAAACTGTCACTTAAACATTTTAGATTATGTATCACGTTAGATAATTACAATGATTCTAGAGACGGATCTTTAGATTTTAATATATTTAATACTTTACGACTCTAATAATATGTTTAAGTGACAGTTTGATCTCAATTTTCTTAAAATTATAGTTTTGCTACATATCACCTTCGTCCATTCTCATGCCTTTAATTCTTTAAATATCTATATTAAAATCCTTGGCTGCTTTGATCATATTGGACGTAACCATTTAACACTCTTGTTTATTCATAAAACCTACTCATGAGCCTATGTCTATTCAACTCTATTCCCTATTATTATAATCAATACATTATGATTTTTGCGATCCGCTAAGGACTTATGGAGCCATTTTTAAAAGGAAGAAGAACAAGTAATTTATGTTAAACTGCAACTTTCGAATTAAGACTTGGTAAAAAGTGCGAGGGTAAATATTTAAGGCCGCGTTTCTACTGACGCAGAGCTGGGCGGAGAGGAGCGGTGAAGAGCGATGAAAATTGGTCAGTGTTTTCACTGAAGTGGAGCAGATTGGAGTGGAATGGAGCGGAGGAGCATACTTTTGGAATCGCGCATTTTTGCGCTTAGTTACACGTTGCACTCAATCTCTCAGAAAGACGATACGTTATGTTGTCGTATAAAAAGCAGAAGATAACGAATCAGATGAAGTAGCATGGACTGTTGCGACTTTTTTGGTTTCGAAGCGAAAACATAGATTCTGGATTCGACAACATATTATTATAAAGTCACGCACCGCCCCGCTGTCCTCCGCTCTGCACCCCAACGCTCGTTGTCCTCCGCTGCGGATCGCCTTGCTGTATTTTTATTATGAAAACCCGCTCAGCTCTGCTCTACCTCGTTTGTGCTGTTTCCATTGAAGCGGAGCGGAGATTTCGTGCATAGTGAATGGTCAATTCGGACACCGCTAAGCTCCTCTCCGCCCCGCTCCGCGTCAGTTCAGTCTCCGGCCAAATACTTTAAAAAAAAAGGTGGTAATGTACTTTTCGTATTGAGAATATAGGTATTATCATGGACCAATTATACATAATATTATGTAATTGGTCTATGGTATTATAAAGGTTTAAGGAGCAGTACTACGTCATCTTTTACATCAGGGGATCTATCTGCTAGTTTGCGCATCGTAATATAAAGAAATTACATGATTGAGCTACGAATAACAATATAAGTTACTAAGTAATAATTAACCTACAAAACAACTTTTTTTTTTGTTTTTACCGATTTTATTGATATTGACAGTCTACATAAAGTATGTTTGTTTGTTTGTTTCTTCGTAGCACCTAAAGTAATTGTGCGATTTATATGAAAGATGTGTCCATAGATCGTTATAATGGCCCGGATATCAAAGGCGATACAAGTTGTAAGCCAGGTTTTTTAAAAATGATGAGAATATAAAATTATATTTCATCATAAAATTAGTTAAGGTGATAAATAAAAATCAAACCAAGGTTAGTACTTTATATAGTTTATTGATCTTGTTTTAAAAAAACATTAAAAAAATGTTAAGTTTTTATTTTTGTAGTAACAATACTTTCACTATGTTTCAACATCTTTCATGTCAACATCGTCAGAAATTGAGTCCATATCATCAGGTTCATCTAACAATGCCTGCAACTGGTGGATCGACGTAACTAAGACATGGAACTGTTTCTTTCTCTGTGACAGACGACTTTCCAATTGCTGTTTAGATGCTTCTAAGTTATTTAATTCCGTTTTTAAAGTGCCAAGTCGTTCTAATGTCTCTTTTCTGTCGGGCTGTTCACTAATAACCTTTGCGAGCACATCATACTCAATTCTATTCTTACGTACAGTCTTAGCTTCGGCCAAATCTGCTTTACTCTTGTCTATATTCCTCTTGGCAACTTCAATGCCATGTTCTAAAATTTGTGATAGAGATTCATAGCTTTTTAACTCAGCGGACATCATTTCTGATCCTAATTGGGATTTGGTGACTGCAAACTCGCACTGAGCTAACTGCGCTAGCATTCTGTCATGTGTGGACTTACTGAAAAAACAACTTTAATTAGATAGTTGGCACAAAAAAAATAAAGAATTTTGGTATATCTGTAGTTTTTTTTAAGGCAAAATATTATGTTGTAAAAACTAAATAAGTATACATAAAAATCAATCAACGAAAGATTTGTTTGTTTTTATAGATTAACTCATAGATTAGAGTAATTATTTTAAGATTAACTTCTAACCTCTCTTCTGGTTTATCGTCCGTGCTATTACACCATTTTATTAATGTTTTTAGCAAAACATTGAGTCGTCGATCATCACCGGTTCCGTCGCCGTCGATAAGAAGCCTTCTTCTAATAACATCCTCTGAAATAAGATTGTATGATAAAATGTCAATCTTAATTTGCAACATGACAAACAATGCACAAGTCCAAAGAAAATATTACCGTCAGCCATTACTTAAATTTAATTATTTATTGCTTTCTAAAGTACCAATATTGTACGAAAAGTATTAAAATGTTTAAAACTCGATAAATTTTCCAAGTCTAATAATCTGTAAACAATTCTTCTAATCTTCGCCTTCTTAGTTTTAAAATTTAATAATTATCCTCTTTTTACGTTTGGCATTGGCCATAGGGAGTACCTATTGCTTGATGTTTAACTCTTGTTCTAGCTCGGGCAGACGGGCAGGAGACTCGAGCTTTTTTTTTTGACAGTGACATAAGACTGAAGACATCTCTTCACTTGTCAAATGTCATTCTGCCAATTGCCAATTTTCTGTTTTCATCAATATTTTTGCGATTGTTTTTGCAATACGTGATTATACAAAAACAATGGCTTTTAGTGTAAATGTTTGTAGGTTTGAATTATTTAATGATTAACTCCTGTGTATGATAAATATTGTGAATCACATTCAACATGGAAGTCACGACTTTTAGTGAAAAAATTGAATTGTATTTCAGCGAACTTGGTCGATGGTTTGTGTTATTTTATGCCTACCAATACTGTTTAAAATTTAGTTTAATTGACAAATCACATTTGTTGCAGGAAAGTATGGAGCGGCATAATACTGGGACAAATCCTATCGCTACTTCTCAGTGTAAAATGTATACTTACGACTTTACTGCAAAGTGCGACTTGGCAGTTTCCTACTACCAGCCAACTAATAATACCTTATATGATGCTTTTCATTCTGTTCACACCTTCGTTACTGTGTAATGGAGTAAAGAAACTGAGCAAGTAAGTTTTACCATCATTTACATTTAGCAATTTCCTTGATTTATAGTTTTTCCTTGAAAGTCAATACTTAATGCTCTACATGATATACATACATGTTTTATCTGGTTTTCAGGAGATGGTGGATAATTTTAATAGCCTGTGTTCTGGATGTAGAAGCTAACTTCTTATTGGTAATGTCGCAACGCTTTACGTCAGTGTTGAGCTGACAGCTTTTAGCATGTAGCGGTGTAGGTGCAGCCTTAGTTGGTGGTGCCTGGCGTGGACAGAGACTAGGGATTGTGCATGTATCTGGTGCGACGTTGGGACTGATGGCGGTTGTTTGTGTGGTCTGGGCAGACGTAGAAGGAGCCCCAACAGATGGTATGTAATTGAAAGAAATAAAAAGCCTTTATTTTTTATTTTTAAATAAAAAATAATTGGTATTTATTTATTTTACTTCTCTTTTAAATTAAAATTTTGTAACAGTTTAAAGATATTGCACTGTTTAAATAATGTTGTCAATACTATATTTTACTTTGCAGGAAGAAACCAGTTAGTTGGAGACATGCTATGTTTAGGAGGGTCACTTATGTACGCAGTAGTGACAGTATTGCAAGAGATAGTTGTAAAGACACACTCCTCGGCCGATTATCTCGCATGTCTTGGCTTTATAGGCAGCATTATAGCCTGTACTCAGGCATTTTTTCTAGAATTCAATGAGCTTCTGATATTTAACTGGTATGAACTGGATACGATAATTCATTTGACGGGCTACTGTGGCGTCCAAACTGTGTTTCAAATACTCCAAAGTTTTATGCTTGGCAATGCTGGGTCTATAATCCTTCATCTGTCATTCCTGTCGGCAGATTATTATACGCTAATAGCTGGAATGCATATATTCCAATTTAAGGTAAACCTATTTTTAGTTTATTATTTTGTTGTTTAGCTAAGATAAGTGTTATTTGATGATTATGCATTACCATAAGAAAAATATAACGAACTAAAAGATGTCACAGAACCAGGGGTTGTTCCACATTACAAACCAGTATTAATGGCGTCACTAATCCAGCGTCATAATGTACTGGGGTGCCAGTACATTTCAATAAAATAATTTGGTACCTTAAAGCCGCCTATACATATTGGCTGAGCGTTGCCGAGCGGCGGCCAACGCCAATATGTAGACAGTCCATTTGCCTTGCCTTGTCATCCCTCGGCATCCTCGGCATCGCTTGCCTAGCTGGCTGAATGAACTGATGTGTCTTCATTTGCCGCCACATGTCTACGTTCGTCCTCTCTCGTGACCACCAGCGACCACTCGCCTCACTTCGGATCGGTGTCCGTTTTTGTGCAAAATCAAAGGTGCTCGCCTGCGCTCGGTCAATAGCGTCCACACGTTTGTATAGCCGCCATTGTATTATTTATGATTTCGTCGCTTTACCATCACAACCTCGTATCTATAAAACAACAAGTTTTCAATAGAGTTAAAAAACTTTATAAATTTAGATTTTATTATGACATAGATTTTGTTTTAAATGAGGTTCAGTTATGTACAGTATTTGTACATCCAAAATCCATGTCATAATAAAATCTAAAATTATTAAGTATTTTTACTCTACTAAAATGTTGTAGTTTTATAGATACGAGGTTGTGAAGTTAAAGCGACGATTTATCGCTGTCAGGCCAATGTGTGGCAGCTCTGCAAACGCTCGTCTACATTGGCCACTTGTGTCAATTGCCGAATGTGTGGACGATAGCACTCGCCTTGCACCTATTTGCCGACGCTCGGCCAATATGTATAGTTGACTTTACAGTGCTACCATATGATTTGCATTGTAATACTAATTGACGCTATTACTCTGCGCCAATGTGAGTTATGCGTAACAACTGTAATAATATTCCAGTTCCACGCGCTATATTTCCTGTCGTACGCGCTGGCCATGATCGGAGTGTTTCTGTTCAGCTCGCGACCGACCTCCACTCCCCCCACACCGGTGCTGCCACAGATTATAAACGACTCCGTACAGACACAGGACAATGTATCTATGTGAGCACTTTAATATCTCCATCTTATTTATATTTGTTATACATGTATAGGTTCCCACACTGATTTAGGGGTTGTTGGCCGAATTCGCTGAAACCAGGCCAGCTATGTAGCATGTTTTATAGTGCCGAAGTGAGGGCGCAGTACTCGAACACTCTTTTTCTTTTATTTACTTTTAGCCGACCGAGCTGGCGAGAGAACACACTTGTTATGTTAACACTTGATGTTTTAAAATTAAGACTTATTATAAAGACCTATGTTAGCTCTGATGTTGCCCACCATAACAAATCGAGGAACAGTACATTTTGCCGCCTATTCCGGTGCAGGTGTAGCACAATAAGTGGAAATTTCGGTGTTTCTGGCTCGTTTACGTTTAGGTTACATTTAAAAGGGACTATATATATCCTCTGCAGCTTGAACGGCCCGATGTGTTTCAGCTGGACAGTTGTCGTTAGATTCGCATTTACTGTGAGGGTGACACTGTGTATATTAAAAAAGCACTCTGTTTCTACAGTTTTTTTAAGTACTTTGATTTTATAATATATTTTATTAAATAAAGCGGACTCCGTTATACGCTGTTGTTAAAATATGTATATTGTACAGCTGTTTATTTTTAACATGAAATGCTCTTTGTTACATGTTATGGTCTGTTAAATACAGGGCTAATGGCTATGTATTATTGTATATTTTAATTACCGTCTTTAATTTTATATTGTTTTTAATTTTCAGGGAGTTCACAGTACCAACACTAGATTGTATACCGTTATCAGAGGGTCTGGAGCCGCCAATGAGTCGAGACACCACATTTACATCGTTCCTGGGGGGTGGGCACAATACATTGCCAAACGGGATTGTCACCTTCGGACATACTAATGGCACTTCCACCATCAGAGAGAAACATTGTGATGAAATGAAAAGTGGTTTGTGAATATGTAAAAGCCACTTAGAAAAAAAACTTTTTTAATCTTTGTACAGTACAGCTTCTTAATGTCTCCGATCTTTTTTCTAAAGGTGACATGCGATGTAGAAAACTACGATTGCCGATATGCGTGGTTTTACTTTACAGTAGAACTCCTTTAAAAGTTTTATTAATGTCCCTCGGCAATCCTTTCTATAAAAATGACGATACCTAAAAGGCATTAAGAACGTAGCTGTATTTAAGCGAAAGAATTTGACGTTATTTTATCGACGATCTTGAGTGGTTGTCCTTTGAATTTTGTAAATTTAGTTCTTAAGAAACCATAACAATTTAAATCTTATAGCGTAATATGATATTAAAGCATCTAAATTTTATGAATAATTTTTACCCAAATGTAAATTTTTATAACCAGTTTTAATCGGTGATTTGCTGGAATTTTTACCAAACAATATTAAGTTGTTCCTACTTCCTATAAAATGATTGTTGTTTATTTCAATGTTTAAAAATTAACTGCCATTATACATATTAATCAAATAAGTTTGATCTCGTTTTAAAGTTTATATTTATTAAGGCTTAGCATTTAAAAGATGTATTATAATGTTTAGATTCTATGTTATTGTCGGACTGAGGAAGGAACGGTACTACTTTCTAGTATTTTGCGAACCTTTAGGTTCCGCTTAGAATCAATTTTTGACTACTTTTAGTAGAATTTTACTTAGAGAAATTTGTCAAAAACTTCTAAATAAGGCTGGGATTCCGCTGACGCGGAGCCGGGCGGAGAGGAGCTTGCGGTGCCCGTATTGACCAATCACTATGCTCGAAATCTCCGCTCTGATTTCACGGAAGCAGCAGGAGTATATAGTGATTGGTCAATTCGGGCACCGCAAGCTCCTCTCCGCCCCGCTCCGCGTCAGTGGAAACCCAGTCTAAAGGTCCCCACGTCATACTTTTTGTAGTACCGATAATTGGCAGGTTTTTCCTCCATATTATTTCGGACCGACATTTGTATGACGTGTGTGTGCACTATTACAAACAGTATCTATTCACCTACAAAAAGTTTTGCCACATCTACCCGTAGTGGAATTTCAACTTATAGACAGAAAAATACAGAACATTTACAGGACCATTGAAAAATTATCTAAACACAACTTTGGAACGAATTTTACTAACAATTTTAGAACACGCGTTTAAACTCAGTAGTACTTAGGAAACGTCTATAGCGCACAGTAATGAATCAGTTACGCTCATTCGATCTGCAGTACAAATGTGTGCTGAACATCGAATGAACGTATTATAGCTGACCCTTAAATATACTTAAGTACCTATATATAGTCTTCATGATATTGAATTTAGTAATAAGGTAATTCAAATAAATACGAAACTGCCATGTACTCGAATTTCAAATATATTTAAGACATTTTAACTAAATCTGTCAGAGTCTATCCCCCGGTTTCACAAACGCTGATCAAATTGTCGATCAGTTAACATTTGAGTTAACAGTCCGTTCTGAACGCTCATTTGTGAACATCACCCGCAACGACTTCACTCACTCGCTACGTTCACCAATGAGCGTTCAGAATGACTTTTTAACTCATATGTTAACTGATCGAAGCTTTGATCATCCATTCAGAAACCGGGAGTAAATCTTGGAAGGAGCA
Source organism: Celastrina argiolus (assembly GCA_905187575.2). NCBI lineage: Eukaryota > Metazoa > Arthropoda > Insecta > Lepidoptera > Lycaenidae > Celastrina > Celastrina argiolus. The sequence continues at coordinate 14,725,126 of LR994589.1, forward strand.
CTAAAATCCAAGCAGGCAACACTTATCTATTTCACAAAACATCAAAGGCAAAACCCATAAGAGTAAAAGGGAAAGCAAATCCATTTCTTTTTAAATAGGTTTTTGTACTTAATGCGAATTACGACTTTATGGTAATGTAAATAAGTGCCGTCGTAAATTGATAGCAAAATAGTATTTGTGTCTTGTTCTCCTGATAATAGCCAGGTATTTATGCTATTTTAGTTATTAATCTAAGGTCACAATTGCCTTTGATGTTTCAATTAATGGTATTGTAAGAATCTCTTATTATTTAATTATTTGGGTATTAGAACTAAAATGTAGAAAAATGTACAACTTTAATTTATTCCAATGACTTATTACAACTTTTTTATTCTGACAGTGTATAAAATATAGTTTTATTATACTGTAATTTCCAACATGTATGCTAAGCGATTCTAGTATTGTTTAAACGCTTTTAAATCTATATTTATACATCTTAATTACTGTGATTTAAATTTTTATATTGACTATTCATTTAAGCTACTTACAAGATTTTAGCCACGTTCAAAGATTTTATTACAAATTTTAAAACTCCAAAGGAAATAAGTATTTAATGCTCAATTATTAACGTAAGTTATAGTCGGTTTGATAGATATTTAGTATAGTTTGTGTAAAACTTAATTGAATAATGGATTTGAAATGTATGCAAGTGGTTGAATTGACGGTACATTCCTACAATTTACGGTCGCTTGACAATTACGTTCTTTTACGTTTTACGTTCTTAATTACATTAACCGTAACATAGAGTACGGAAGCAACGCTTTCAACATTATGTCATATATTATGTTATATTTACTTACTTAATTTTAAAAAGTTAATTACTAATGGAAAATAGTAAGAAAATATATTTTTTAAATTGTTATATTTTTTAAATGATTTTATAAATATTCATTTTCTTAATAAACTTATTAATAATATTATTCACACTTACTGCCGTAATATACTTTACTTAAGCGCTGTTAATAAAAATATACATAAGTCGTCGTAAATTGTAAGAATGTAACCTAGCTATTCGAGAAGTAATTTTGAATGTCTTATTGATTGTAAGTTTTTGGGACCTGCAACAGTATTTTAAATATATACCTACAGATGATTTTCTGACAGTTTATAGCACACTGGTCGTTTTGTTATGCAGTTTTGATGTAAATTCTCGTAGTGTTTGTAGCTCTTGACTGTGTCTTAACTGTTTCAATATACTGTTAGATAACGAATATACACGTTTTCATTAATACTTGTTTTATTGCAATACCCTAATTTCATAAAAATTAAGTTTAAAAAATAATAACACGCTGTGAAAAGTACGAAACGAGAAATAGTCGTTGCTGAAATTATTATGTTACAGACTATAAATAAAAAAAAAATAGTCTCTATTTCAGACGTAATCTTTACAAATTCCTATAAAACTAATATTTGACACTTATGTATGGTTGCCTTACTTTTTTATCTGTTAGAATTTTTGTATGAACTCTCCCCTTCAGGTGCGCAATTCTTGATTCCCTACAAGTTATTTAATCTCTTTCTATTTGTCCCTAAGTCCATTCTCCTCCCATTGCACAGGCGGTCGCTGTATTCGAATAATACACTGCGGTCTAAAGCAGCATGCAATATTTTTTTATGAAATAGCTCAGAGGCGTAAGAATTATTTTTCACCACTGTGTCATATCTAACGTATCTTCTTATGGTAGGGTTAGATAAAAACAAAAATTTCGTCATAACGTTTATTGAACAATAAACTCACAAGAAATTAATATTACATAATATATATGACATTCTTTTATGGATAAAACGTAAAATAAATCTTAAATATACTCAGGTAAGTTACCCTATTATTAACACCATTTTTTTGCACATTTTGAAAGTATACAGAAGCCAGCAAGATTGTAGATAATTATTTATATGTCAAACAGCTCGTACATATAGGAATTATAATATTAAATATAGCAATGTTGATATATTTTTTGATTAACTTACTTTAATGTGTATATATTAGTGTTATATTAGTACACATTTGGAAATTATGTAGTTTAAAAATAAAATATTCATTGAATTTGTTGGTAAAAATAGAATTCAGTGAACGCGCTAGTTATTCAATCAAATAGCAGATTCAACCAGATGACTGCGACATATACATAGGTATTTTGTTACACAAGATTTAACTATAATTTGCTTATAACAAAGACAAGGACAACATTTTTAAGTATTCAGAAACGTATTATGTAGATAAAATTTTGCTTAGTGTATATTTGTAAGCTGAATTAGTATAGCGAAGAATGAACAGTAACCGGAGCATAATGTTATATTAGTTCCACGCCAAGAAAACGAGCAACAAAATAAAGTGTTAATAATCGAGTAGTTTACACTAATTTTCATCTTCACTAGCGGAGACGGATTTTCTCGACTCGGGCGTCGCCGGTCGAGAATTTCTCGACCCCGATCTTGATCGGGAACCAGATCTTGATCGGGAGCCTGATCGACTGCGCGAGCCGCTCTTGGATCTCGACCGGGAGCGCGATCGTGACTTTGATCGAGACCTACTCTTGGATCTGCAAAAGAAACGGAAGTTAATATTTTCATTCAATCCTAAAAATGAAACAAGACTGTTATTTCGAATATATTGTTTTAACATTTGGTCTGAACATTTTACAAGTTATTTGTAATAAAAAAATCATGTACCTACACATATTTGTAATGGTCACAAAAAATTTTTTAGTTTCACACATTAGATTTTGGTATTTGTATCGTCAGTATCGTGTAATTTATTTAACAAAAAACGTACCTCGACCTAGACCTCGAAGCGCTTTTAGACCTAGCTCGGCTCTTAGACCGAGATCTGCTCTTCGAACGACTCCTCGATTTCGATCGGCTCCTCGATCGCGAACGACTTTTCGACTTAGATCGGCTCCTCGATCGCGATCGGCTCTTCGACTTGGATCGGCTCCTCGATCTCGATCGGCTTTTAGATCGCGAGCCGCTCTTGGATCTGGATCTAGAACGGCCTTTAGCAGAGCCAGAGCGAGAGCGACTGCGGGATTTCGAACGACTTTTCGACCTGTGAAATGACAAGTGTAAGTTAAAAATAGGAGCAAGTAAAATTATATTATTTAATTTTATTATCTTTGATTAAAAATATTATATTGCCTACTCCCTACACTTTAGACATACCAGAGGGTATGTGGTACTAATAAAAAATTTACACACATCTAAAAATATTTAGCTGTGCAACGTTTTGACCTTGTCTGTTAAGTGATTTTTATAGCTATATTGTTATTAGTATTGGGATAATGTTTTCATAGCTTTATATTGTTATTATTTGTACACTGCTCACTGGAAATAGCGTTGCGTTCTCGCGACATACATCGAGATGTTGCGTAAAAATACAAGGATATTTTAACTAAAGATGCGCCTTTCGTAACAATATTCTTGTATTTATAGTTACTTTACGTTATCGTGTGCTTTTTTTACCAGTCAGTCTGACCCTTACCTGTCGCTGTCAGAAGCCGACATAATCCTCTTGCGGCCCTTATTCGCTGGCGGGCTGCGACTACCACTGCCACTGCCGCTGCGACTGCGACTGCGCGACTTGCGACTGCGCGACTTGCCGCCCGCGTCCGAGTCGGACTCGGACGTAGAAATAGTCTCTTTCGACACGATCTTCGCTCTCTGCTTGTTGCTGAGCTTCTCATCGGCGAGTTTAGCCGCTTTCTCGCGACGGCCGATGCCTTTCTCTCCCTGAAAATAGAGTAGGGTTTTATTTCACTTTCATAAAATTTTTGAGGTCATTTTTTATATTACTAGCTGACCCGTGCCACCTCGTTGAGCATACAAACAGTTTGTGATGAAATACAATTACGTCGCGGAACCCGCATGTTAGGGGTGGGTAACCCTTATTAGTTTGGGGTTTGAAAAGTAGATAGTAGCCGATTTTCAAACCTACTGGATATGCATATAAAATTTCATAAGAATCGGTCAAGCTGTTTCGCAGGAGTATGGTAACTAGCACTGTGACACGAGAATTTTATATATTACATGATAATAGTTAAATTGTAGTGTTCTCAGAGGATTTCATTTTGCGCGTACGAAGTAGCGAGAAACATCTGGGCCCCGATTCACCTGCCTCGAACTTAGTTTCGAATCTCAGTCTATCCCGCTCTAGCACGTGTGATATAGCGCGCGTGCGGGCAGGAATGACTGACGATCGAATCTATGTTCGGGAGACGAGGATCGGGGCGCGAATATTATTGCTTGTCTGTCGAATTAGTTTAAGATGCTTTAATATTTTAAATAGTGTAGTTTTGGCCTTACCTTCTTGCGGCCGCGCTTCTTGGGTCGGTCGGTGTCGCTGCCGCTGCGGTCGCGCTTGCGGCCGCGCTTGCCTTCGCTCTTCTCCTTGCGTTTCCTCTGCTTCGGCTCGCGACTGAAACAGTTAGTCAACTTCATGTAAAAATTACATTAATTATACTATTACTAAATTTTCCAATATACATTTCGATAAGTGTAAAAACAAAGAGAGCTAAGCACAACTTAACTCTATTTCAAATAACAGAGATTCTCTAACAGAGCTCTTTGTGTTTTACAAATTTTAATATTAATTTTATATTAACTCTAGCGAGTCTGTCCTTCATCAATCATCGTCATTTGTCAATCCAGCACACATAAAAGATTTTTTATCAATCTGTAATTTTATCCACCGTAGAAAGAGACAACCTTACTCACTTCTGCTCCTTGGGTGTCTGCGGGCCACAACCCAGCTCACCCCTCTCTCTTCGGGGTGTAAAACCCAGTTTACCTCTCCCTCTGCGAAGTACAACCAAGCTCACCCTTCGCTCTGCGCCCAACAACCCAGCTCACCCCTCCCTCTGCGCCCAACAACCCAGCTCACCCCTCCCTCTGCGGGCTACAACCCAGCTCACCCCTCCCTCTGCGGGCTACAACCCAGCTTACCCCTCTTCCTTGGGTCTGTCGGAGCCGCTGCTGTCGCTGACGTACTCGTCGCGGCGGCCCCGGCCCTTGCCCTTGGGTCGCTCGGGCGGCGCGTCCTGGAACATGACGGCGTTGCGCGTGCGCTCCACGAACTGTTGCCGCTTGGCGGCAGCCTCCACGCTGCTCTTCGCCTGCTCCTCGACGCGGCGGCGGCGCTCCTCCTCCTATAAAACGATTTTATGAAGATGAATGAATGATAAAACGATTTTTTTTTTAATTTTATAAATAGGAAACAAACGCTTACATCTATCTTAAACTATAAATAACTAATATTTAGTTATTTAAACTATAAATAACTAATATTTAGTTATTTATAGTTTAAAAGGGAAGCCCCAGGTTTCTTAAAAGGCATATCAACATACAAATCCAGTTTATTTAATTGATCTTCGATTTTTTTGTTATGAATATAATGACTGACAAGAGATTTGAACGCTGATTAGTTGATTTATAGAGCATTGATTTGCTTTTCAAAAAACGGGGAGTAAGACTAATGGTTTAATCGAATTTTACAAACAATTGTGTAATACGACATAATACTTAATTCAAACTAATAGTAGGTAGTAAGTCATTCAGTCACTTAGTTTTCAAGCTTTTATCAGATTAATAAATTTTGTTTTATATTTAATATAGCTATGTTGTTGCCAAATAGTTTGTCGCCGTTTGTTGTCGACATCGATAAATGTTTTATTGTATATTTTAACACTACGTTTTAGGAAGTTATTACTAGTTACGTATAACTTTGCACTTTAATGATAAAAACAGACAAAGACAGCGGCATTGACACATGAGCAGAAGTGAATGTGGTATAGCTCAGTGTTATGGTATAAATTACGGTCTAAGGAAAGGTTATTTGTATTTTCTTTACACAAGGCTATAGTGGAGCTACCTCCCTCGCTCATACACCCATCCCTCTCACCTGCTGCTTGCGGAAGGCCTCCCGCTGCTCGCGCTGCCGGTCCCTCAGCGTGAGGTCCTCCTCGTGCTGGCGGCGCGCGCGCGTGACGTGCCACTGCGCCTGGGACAGCAAGTCCGCGCACGTGCGCGCCTCCGCCGCGGCGCCGTTGTCGCGCCGCGCCGCGTCCGCCGCCGGCGTGCCCGCGACCGCCGCGTTGGGAGTCGCCGGCGGCGCCGCGCCGCTCAGACGCTGGAAGTACCTGTAAACATTTACAATATTATAATAATAACACACAGAAATAGCCAGGAACAGTTTTTTAGTACTTGTCACCGTTGTTTATGTACATAAGAATTTTTTAAGAGTTATAAAAAAACGTTTCGAGAAAAGGTAGGTTTGCTTTCGTTCCCTTGCGCTCCGCTTGGCTCGTCTTGGCAGGGGCACCACCGTGCCCCCACATTCACTCCTGTACTATTGCCGTTGTATGACGGCAACGCTGTTCTGCGAAATCAGTAAAGTAATAACTCTGTTTAACGTGACGTAATACCGTAACATGTATCTGTGAAAAAGTGTATGAACTTAAAATAAAAGTGTGTGCCGTGCGCGTGTGTCTGTGTACTTAGCTCACCTGTGGCTGACGTGCAGCTCGTGCACGGCACGCAGCACAGCGCGCAGCTCGGCGCGTTCGTCGCGCAACACGTGCGCAGCCAGGCGGCGCAGCGCGAGCGCAACGTTGTGCGTCAGCGCGGGGTCGTGCGGCGCAACGCGGCGTGCACGCAGCAGCGTCGCCCGCGCCTGGCGTGCGCGCCCGGCGAGCGTCTGCGCGCGACCGAGCCACGTGAGCCACTCCACGTCGTGGTGCAGACGGAACTTGCGGATACAGTTCTCGTACTGGGAATAGAGAATAGATAATACATATATCGTGTGGTCGATAAATAACAAATATCGACGAACTAACGAGCGTGAAGATTACAGTTTTGTAGTTCGTGGTAACTGTTCTGACTGAATCAATCGTGCGTGAGAATTGCTTAAAGGTAAACTTCGATGCCTCGCGATCGAATGCGGTCGCCCGCGGCTCTCGACTGAATAAAAATGATATAATAGTGAAGAAACGTCTTGGATTTCATGGCGCGAAAATGTCTACGACCGCAGGAGAAAACTTTTGAATAAATATTTGGTCGTATCTTAATTTTTCTCTCATTGCATTGAATTGCATTGGCATCACTGACTAGTCTATGGTTGTGTCATAAAGGAGTTTGTTTACGTTTGGGTTAAATTAAAACGGGACGCTTTTTAATTTCAATACCGTAGCATTATATATAATACGTATTATAGTAAATAAAACATATATTTAGAATAATCTAGAGTCTAGACCAGTGTTTTCCATTTCCGGTCGCGACCCGGTACCGGGCCATCAAAGTAAAATACCGGGTCGCAACATTACTGCTTTGTTTTAAAAATAATACCTACTATCGATTGACATTAAAAAACAGTCGTAAAATCATGTCATTATTTCTCCTTGCAATTCGATGAAAGTACAAACAAATCCAATCTGATATGTTTTGTAATGTAGTAAAATATTATAATGCAGTATTTAAAAAAACATCAATACTAATAATAAACTGGTATTATTTAATTTAGTGACATCAGCTTTAGTTTGAAAGGAATAAGTGGGTCACGAAAGGACAGTGTAAAAATTACCAGGTCATGTCAAAACAATGATTGGGAAACACTGGTCTAGACTGTTATTAAAAACAAACCAAATTTTATCTATACTAATATTATAAAGCGGAATAGTTTGTTTGTTTAAACGCGCTAATCTCAGGAACTACTGGTCCGATTTGAAAAATTCTATTTTTGTTGGATAGTCCATTTATAGAGGAATGCTTTAGGCTTTATAACATTACGCTGCGACCAATAGGAGCGAAGCGTCAGTGAGAAATGTTGCAAAAACGGGGATAATTATTCACATTTGAGGACTTTCGTTGCGTGCGCTGCATAAACGGTATAAGTTACTCAAAAAATATGTATGAAAGAATTATTCCTTTTTAATAATCATAATAACAAAAACCAATGGGAGCAATCAAAAGATAATCGCGATAGTGCTTCGGACAACTACGCGAACGAAGTCTCGGGCACATCTAGTTTTGAATAAATCTATGAGGCTGGCATAGATGCCTAGTGCATCATAAGCCTCGTTAAATAATAAATAAAAAAACTCACCATCTGTATAGCGTTAATGTATTGTTTCTGCTCGACGTATATGTGCGCGATGTTCATCCACACGTCGGGAAAGTCCGCGGTCGCCTCGCGCACCTGAGCGAATATGTCGCGAGCCTCGTTTATGCAGCCCTGTGGAAGAAAATATTGTCTATGGTCATTATATTGTCTATGGTTATCTCACAAACTGTTTATAGTTAAATTAGAAACTACTATAATTATAAGATCTTCCATTGTAAGAGGAATCTGACGTAAAGCTTCTAAAATCTTGAAGCGATAAAATTATATATTTGCCAAATGTAACGAAAAGCGGTCGAGTACTTAAAGCCTATTAATTTCAATCAAACAAATAATGGAATCTCACCTCTTTATAATATTATTATAATATACCTAGACTACTAGTATAGACTACAAAACGTCCAAATTAGACATTGAACACATCAGTAGTGTGTGCAAGACTTAATGAAGTTCGCCCCATCATCAGATCACGAGCACTAACATAGCACCAATAAAATTGTAAACACTACTACTAGCAGTTTATTTAAGAATTATTGTTACATGTAATGTACATGTATTTCTTGGAAAATTTGGCGAGTACTACTCGCGAGTGTACATGTGTCCATTTCCTGTAGATGGCCTGTAAAGTATACAATGCCTGTATAGTGTACATGACCTGTAGAGTGTACAGGGCCTGTAGAGTGTACATGGCTTGTAGAGTGTACAAGGCCTGTATAGTGCACATGGCTTGTAGAGTGTACATGGCCTGTATAGTGTACATGGCTTGTAGAGTGTACAAGGCCTGTATAGTGTACAAGGCCTGTAGAGTGTACAGGACCTATAGAGTGTACAAGGCCTGTATAGTGAACAAGGCCTGTAGAGTGTACAGGGCCTGTAGAGTGTACAGGGCCTGTAGAGTATACAGGGCCTGTAGAGTGTACAAGGCCTGTATAGTATACATGGCCTATAGAGTATACAAAGCCCGTATAGTGTACATGTCCTGTAGAGTGTACAGGACCTGTAGAGTGTACATGGCTTGTAGAGTGTACAAGGCCTGTAGAGTGTACAGGGCCTGTAGAGTGTACAAGGCCTGTAAAGTGTACATGGTCTAGAGTGTACAGGGCCTGTACCTTGTGCGCGAGCACGCAGCCGATGCCGTTGGCAGCCCAGATGTTCCGCGGATCGTTCTTCAGCACCTGCTTGTACATAGCGAGCGCGCGCTCCTGGTGACGCTTCTCCTTTTCCTTTTCACGCTGGTGTAACGTCTGGAGCCACACGTTGCCTGAAAAGGAAAAAAATAATGTCACGTCCTGGCGGATTTAATAGCGTCAATACTCAGCGCGGCATTTGTAAAATAGCGACTCAAAATTGAACTTTACACAAGTATCATTGCTTGAACGCCGCGTGTTGTAAATGAAATTGACTTATCTTCTTGTGAATAACGTTAAATTTTTAATCGCTATTATAATAATGCCACGTCGCGTCTGATCTGGCTCTAATAGTTTCTTACACCAACAAGTTGAAATTATTCACTTTCAAACCCTTTACTTTGCAACCCCTATTAAGGCAGATGGTATCATCAGTTGCCCTTGGCTCTTCGGTACCATTATTTAGACCGCGAACTACAACTAAATTGGTATTCTATAAGTTCCTATTAATAATAGTGCCTCCCATAGCGAATTCGTTAACGGTGGCAGGTTTAATCAAAACCAATTGTGTGCACAATACACAGAAGCACTTTCTTTTTCTTCACTCTCGTAGTCTGGTGAACCCCATTATATGTTTATCGTTTATGTGCACAATAAACTGTTAAATAAAAGTAGAGTGTATACGGCCTGTAGAGTGTACAAGGCCTGTATAGTGTACAAGGCCTGTAAAGTATACATGGCCTGTAGTGTGCACGAGTGTATCTTGTGCGCGAGCACGCAGCCCATATCACTTAAATTCCCACAGCGAATGATGAAATAAATAAACCTTTCGCTAATATAAATTCTCACCTAAAGCAATCAACGAGTAAGCATCACTCGAAGTCGAGGGGTTCTGTAATATCCTCTCGAACTTCCTTTGTCCGGGGCTCCACTCCTGCTGGGCCAAGTGCAGGTTGCCCAGCAACGACCAGGTGTCGGGGTGCTCCGTGTTGACCTTCAGGGCTTCTTTGAACCAATCCGACGCTTCGTAGATTTGACCCTTGTCACGAGCCATACAGCCTAACCTGCAATAATAAGATTAACAATCAATACAGTCACATGATTTTGTTTTGTGTGTATTAAAGCAGATACATGAAATTACCAACCCCTACCAATCAAATGCCCAATTCTCTTAATCCTAGAAATCCTTCTTATAATTATTTTGGATATAATATCATGTTTGGCCAACGGGCGCTCATTCAAATATGGATCATATTAATTTGTCATTGTTTTCCTTTCTTTGTTTGCGGAATAAGTGATATTTATATTGGAAGTATATAATCAAGCTTTGACGACCTCTATAGCACAGTTGTTGAGCGCGTTGGTGCTCAAGCGGGAGGTCGCAGGTTCGAATCCTGTCGAAGGAACAAAAAGTTTTCTGTGTTCCTGGATCATGGATGTGTATTAAAATTGTGTATTAATATAATAAAAATCTTAAACATGTTTATAGTATAAAAAGTATTAGTATTATAAGAAATATATTTCCGTCGTCTGGTACCTGTAACAAAGTTCTTCGGATACTTAGCACGGGGCTAGATTGACATGGTGTAAAGCGTTCATAGATATAATTATTATTACTATTTACACTAGGTAGCTGTCCCCGCAAACTACGCACCGTTTTAGAATTAAGTTAACATCATCGCCACCTACCGGGTCCAATTAATACACTTAATATTTCCTCAAGAACCATTCTAATGATGAAAACACCACGAAGATTGGTGCAGTAGTTTAAGTTTATCTATAATATATATAATATAAGTATTAATATAAGTTTATCTACAATATAAATATTTACCTTAAATAACAGTCAATATAGTTGGGATGCTCCTTTAATATATCCTTGTATAGTTTCTCGGCCTTGTTGTACATACACAGGGCCTCGTTGAGTCGAGCCAAGTTGTACATAGTGGTCACCGCAATACTGTTGTAGTATTGGGCATCTAGAGTTTCCGCTTCCACTTTCTCCCTGGAAATTAAAATTGAAAATAGAATTCGAATAATAGGCTATTATGACAATCAATTTTTTTAAATAATATATGAGTAAGACATCAAAACAAACAGTAAAGGAATAGCAGCTGTATAAAATATTTTCCCTTATAAACAGAAGACCAATTAAAACATAATAAATAGTAATTACAATAAACTAGCTACTAGTAAAGAGTAAAACTAAAACAGAGGATATTATTAACTAGCTGACCCGTGCCCACTTCGTTGAGCATAGAAACAGTTTGTTATGAACCTAAATGGTTCATAACAAACCTCCCCTGGACTTCCACGAATATTTCAAGACTAAAAATAGCCTCGAGTTTTAGCGAGACTAACGAACAGCAATTCATTTTTATATATAAGAGATAAAGTTTATTTTTACTTGTAATATTTTTTGGCATTCCAATAATTAATGTATTCAGATATCAAACACGTGTAGTAAAGACACAGTTTTCACTTTTCAATGATGGGCTAAGATTACGCCCGCAACGCAGTATAGACCACGAGCTTATGAATAGAATTATAAGCTCGCGGTCATAACATGGAGGACCTTGTGACGCGGTTATTAATATACAAGGTGTAAAATAAGATAATACTACAGGATGATGATGACTGATCGTAGATTCGAGGACATAAAAAAAATTATAGCCGGTAGAATTTAAGTATTTTCTATAAAATGTACCTTTCCAGTGCCTCCTCAAGATATTTCATAGCCTCATCCAAGTTCCCCAGCCTGTAGTGCAGCGCGGCCACATTGTTCAGTATCTCAGCTGGGATGTCAGCCTTCACTTTCTCTTTGAGGATCTTCATTGCTGTAGTGTATGCATTTAGCGATCCCTAAAAAACACATGTCCTTTTATAATGCTATAATTACATCTTTTTGAAAACTTCTCTTTAAGTGGATAAAAAAGCACAAACAAGTGTGTATTCAGATTCCAATAAAACAAACTGGTATTTTTTTCTAAGATCACAAACGTTACTAATAACTAACTAAACTACTGTAATAAATACGGTTGAAAATATCAAAAAAATTCATTCATCATTTCGCAATATTTACTAGTAAATTATGTTAATAAATTACAGTAATACAGTTTAGATCAGCCTCCATATTATGTTAAAAAAAGCAAAATGATATTCTCATAAACATTCAAAGCCATTGACATCCAACTAAAACAGTTGGACCAATTTCCAAAATTATTTTCTGATATTAACTGTAATACATTTTAATAAATTAAACAATCGAATAATAGCACTGAAAGGCTATCGCTGTTACTTGTTACTGCTTGGCAGAATGACCGCACATGACTTGAGCACTTTTTTATTTAACTATTATTTCAGTAATCGAAATAAATACAAGAATTATTTTACCGTTATACAGAATGGGATTCATGACGCAACTACAAAGTTATCATGTAATCTATAGACGCTTCACACCACGTCAATCTGGCCCTGTGCTAAGTATCCGAAGAACTTGTGTTATAGATACCAGACAACGGAAATATATATTTAATACTTTTATACTATACACATATTAAGGATTTTTATTATATTAAAATTACACAAATTTAATACACATCCATGGCCCAGGAACATTGAAAACTTTTTGTTCCCTCGGCGGGATTCGCACCCCTCAACCTCTCGGTCGAGCACCAACGCGCTGAACCGCTCCGCTACGGAGGTCGTCGAATCTCAGTCATGTGGTCGTTCATTATTTATTTACCTGCAAGTCATTCTGTTCCAATATCTGTGCCAACTCGATCCACGCTTCCACATCGTCCGGAAACTGTTCAGTCACTTTCTTGAGATGCTGCCTCGCTATATCCCTTTGCAGTTGCGAGGGAGAGGTGGCGTACAATGAACCCAGGATCTTCATCGTCTCGTAGTTACCCGGCTGCGCTTTAAGCACTTTCTCGAAACACTGAGCGGCCTGTGGAGAAACATAATAAATTATTACAGAGGTACAATTCAACGGCCGCACTCACAGGCGAATACTGAAACGCAAAACTAAGGCCAGGGGGCCTATTACAAGCTCTTAATTCCAACCAGTTTACGCGATACAATATGGCTGGCTGGCATTTTAGTATTACGATCTACGACCTTATTGACTTGCTTCCGAATGTCACTTTTAGATAACTTTTAGGGTGAATCTATTCAGAATAACAAGTCGTTGAATTATGAAAAAGAACAAGGCAGTTTCCAGGCCGTATTACTGAATTTATAATACGGCCCCTGTATAAACAAGCCTGGAGCTCGGTCTCAATAATTGCGATCCTACTTCAAGTGGGAAGAGGTTGAACCTATATTTGAGAACCTATTCGACAGATAAAATGTTTCATTCCACTTTTAAAAATGAACAACTTCACTTATGTTACATACTTTTATTTTCTTTTCGAAACGTAATATTCATACTCGTAATACACATTATATTAAAAAATTGTAGTTAGAATGATCATTTTATAAATGAACAAAAAAAATTAAGTATGTAACAAAAGTAAAGTTGTTAATTTTTTAAAGTGAAACGAAACATTGTATAATGTGTCAAATAGGTTTTCAAGTAGAGGTCGCGATCACAATCCTTGAGATCGAGTTTGAGACTTGTTTATTAACATGGTCCTTTGCAAATCCTTTGGCTTTTACTCTTTTTTTTTCTTTATTCCTTGGCGAAATTACAAGGACACCACGGGAGTTGAGCGCCATAAAATTTCACAATCGTATCAGTATTCAGTAAGAGACATCCTAAGTAAACATCAGGTTTACTTAGGACCGAATGGTCAAGTGGTTGTTAGCTTGGCTCTCTAATAGACTCGTGGGTTCCTTTCCTGCCAATGCGAATTTTAACAAAAATATTGCTTTCAAGTTTCGTTCAGACAATGCAAGACAAGAAAGGTGATCCATGCATTGGATGGGCTTGTAATAAGTCAGTTCTACTCATATTTTGTTGCTAGTCATGTCGCGTGTTCAAATCAGTTCTCTAATGTACACACTTGGGCACTGAAATAACTCCTGTCCTCACCGAAATTGACGTGGGAACTAAATGTCATAGTGCATTTTTGCAAGTATTACGTCCCCCATACAAAAAAATACTTTGTCCTTATGTATTGTGCACATAATTCGGCTTAGTTATAAATTAAAAACTTACTTTAAATTTTATTGATACAGAAACTGGTGTTGTTAAATTGGAAACCTTTATATAGATTATGTATGTCAGTATTAATAATATTATGTATTGTAAACCATTATAGTTTTGTAAACTGAGCGCTAAAACCACCAACAAACTGCTATGCAGTTTAGTGGGCTGCATGATTTGAATGTAAAATGTAACTTTGGAAAAATAAAGACTTAATAAAGACTTAAAGACTAGCAAACCATGTTAATTTACTTACATTTTCAGTATCACCTCTGTAGATATACATTTGGCCCAGCCCATAATGCGGTAGAACAAAGTTGGGGGGAGCGAACTGTGTCGCCTGGTAGTAATACTGAAAGGCTTGTACGCAGTCCCCCTGCGCATGGAACGCTCGAGCCAGGTGATGACAGCTCTCAGCGCGCATGGCTTCGTTCTCTGTGTTGTGGAACGCATGCAGAGCCAGCCTTTGTACTTTACCGTAGTCCTGAAAATTAGTAACATTTATTTCACATATAAATATTTTTTTCTGACTAGCTAACATACATTATACATAAACATTGAATTGGCAAATGCTACATATTCAATGTGTGTAACATTATTTGAATCATATGCAATAAATGTTGTATTTTCTGCAGGACAATGTTTATTGTATGTGGAATGCATATCAGGCATACGAGGGAGTAATAGTCATAAAAAGGAAAATTTAAAATGCAACAATTTTAAATCTAACCATATATTTACTACTCACCTTTTTAAAGAAAAAGTGATTAGCCAAATGGTTTAAAACCATTGGATTTTTCGGATCTATAACATACGCTTTAGTCAACATGATGACTGCAAGCTTATTGGATTCACTCTCCTGGAGGTTCAATTTCAGAATAGACAGACCAACTAGAGCACCAACACACTGCGGATCTAGTTGCAGAGCTCTTTCAAATGCCATCCTTAAATGAGAACAAAATAAAAATTAGTGGCAAAGGCTGGTTTTTCAGATCGAAGCCCTCATCTGTACATTAGGCAAATAACTTATAACAAATAACTAAATTAACTGCACCCAATAGGAATCGAGTCATGGGCCCCATGCCACTGTAATATTATATCGATGAAAGCTTTCACATCACATCATTTGTTCCCATTCTAAGTTACAAAATTTGTGATACTATTATTGTTCACAAACTCACCTCGCCTTTTCTTGGTTGTTCAGCTTTATAAAACAATGGCCCATTCCAAGCCGTAAAGCTGCTGGACTATTCGGGTTAGTTCTTAATGCCTTCTTATAAAAGGCTAGAGCACCTCTATAGTCCTTTCTATTGAAGGCAATACATGCTTTCCCAAGCAAAGATGGTACATTGTTCGGAGATTGATTCAGCACAAAATTAAACTGGGTATCAGCCTGACCCATCTTATCTCCTTCCAGCAAACAGAAGTATGCACGACCCAGAAGATGGTTCTGAAAAAAAGTTATTGTGTAGTACAAACAATACAAATACATTTATTTGCCACATTCAACCTTTTTGTGTTGATAATTTGAGATGTAAAATATCTATTTTGAATCTTCTCACACATAATGATCTTATTTTACTTAATGTATTGCTTGATGAAGCAAGACATAAAATAATATCACACGAAACAAAAAAATCAAAGCAATATTTATAATCTAAGGGATAAAATATTGCTCCTGCAGCACATTATTATATTGTATTGTATACAGTAAATTTCTGTATAAACCACAATTATGTTAGTTGTAAAGGAGTCCCCCTTGCAGTACACAAAATTTCTTCTATTATTTTTATTAACATAATTAAATTAACAAAATAAAAAACCTTAATAACACACTTACTTGGTCATACATAATAATTTTATCAGCCATAGTATAGAGAAGAGTTGCTTTGGTGAACAACTCTTTCTTCTTGTCTTTTGACTTCTCCTTGTTGGCCTCCTGGACATAGTAGGCAGCGAGCATGTCGAGTGCTCGCATCTGATCCCTCTCAAAGTCCCGATAACCAATCTTAGCGTCCACCCGGGAGGACTCAAGGATTTTGAGAAAGTCATCAATCTTCTTTTGCTTATAGTAAGCAAGCTGTAAGCAATATGTTGTATATATACTTAAATGACTTAATGGGCGTGACTTATATATGTTTAGGATATATTCATAATTTAGAATTTATATTTATAGAAGAGCAAAACTTTGCTTTTTATTTTGACATCAGTCTCGTTACCTTATGACTTTACTTCCCACATATTTCTCACTTCTAATGGTTTTGTGCTATTTTACAAGAAGTGTTTACTTAATAGAACCACTATCATGAATCTATCAGACAAAATGCAATATCTTTAAGGTTATTATAAACTTTTTAAAAAACAATAATTCTAAAAGATTGTTACATTGGTAACACTAACTATACCACATTTACAGCCTGTATCACAAACTTCTAATAAGTGCCTAAAATCTTATTCGGAAGTTTAGTCCCTCCTTAAGATAATTGACAATGAAGTGAATCAGACCCTTAGTCCTTAGCTAAGATTATTATGAAATTCATACAAGTATGAAACAGGTTATACTCACAGCGACATTAATCCAGACATTGAGTTGCGAGCGCTCCTGCTGCAGTATACTGAGTACTTCATCACCAGAGGGTAGTTGCTCGGGATCGAGCTCTATCACCTATGAAATAAGCAAAATATTATAACAATTCAAAACCAAACAGATGCGATTTTTTTATACGAATAGATACCTCATCGGTGCTCATCAAAGGTATTTCTAACGACATGTTGGCCGTTTATCGTCACTATGCACTTTAAATCCAATAAACCATTGTGTGAAAAAATATTTTAGTTTATTCTCTTATTTTTACATTCCACACAACCACAACTCACAACATTTTTTGACAAATGACAGCGGCCTTATGCGTAACGCGGCGAGATGACAGCTAACCATAGAATACAAAGTTAATATTTCACAGGTAATAAAATAATTTAAATACCTCACGTTACGTTGCCATTTAAAAAAAAGAATTTTATTTATGAATTAGGAAACTAATGGACGTGAGATCTAAGGGAGGTTAGGGTTGTGGGACTTTAGAATATTAGGTCTTGCCTCTTTCCACCAAGCAAATCCCACACATCTTAAATCTTAATATTTACCTACCTATAGTTATAGTTTCGGATATCACATACTATGCCCCTTTTCAAGATTCACCATTGTACATATTTTAGGATCTTATCACTTATTATAACACTCATTTGCACTGGTTATAAAAGTATAAAAATCTTTGATTTCTTAGATTTCACTTCGTTAATTAGAGGGACAGTCACACAACCGAACATCTCATAATCATAAAGATGTATTAATACATGCCTAAATTCAACATAGTTTCTTGATACACAATGACATATATGGTGCTGCTATTTAGTGCCTAAAGATATATTTTATAAGTAAATAAATAATAGTCACTAAAGTGAACATTCCGGTTGGGTCGTATTTTATTGGTTATAATTTCAATTAAATTTTAGTAGTATTTTTTTTATAATTATTAAACAACAACACTTTCTATTGATACATTGAATGTTTAAGAACCTAAAATATATTTTAGGTTCTATATCTTTAAGAATAAACATTGGTAATTTAAGATTTTGTTATGTCTACTGGTATGTCCCCTTACATGTAAATTGTATTCAATGGTGTCCGGTATTTAAAAACCTTATATTTTAACAAAATATTATACAAACGTGAGTTGAGAAAGCTTATATTTGCACTTATATTAAAATGACTATGTTAGTATGCAATTTTCTACAAAAAATATGTATCAAGGGACAAGGTAAAAACCAGGGGTACAAATTTTTCGAAAATGCCCCTTAACTATATTAAATTAATAATATAAAACAGCACTAATTCATTAGCATTTAGAATATTGATTAATTTTGAAAATTAATCGATACAGACTATATTATATATATAAAGCCATTAAAGCACTATTCATATGTCGATCCGCCCTCAGATTAATAACTAAAGCATAGATACCGGGTAAAAAGCAAGAGCAGAGACATATTTCTGTTCTTGTCTCACTATACGACACATGCTAATGGGAAGGAAAGGGAAGTCTAGCTGTCCGTTACTTTATTTTTTTAGGCTTGTCACCACTTTGGGCAATCACCTCTGTACGAAATTGCTCACAAGTTGCATGTCAGCCAGTTTGAGCTAATTTGATGTCTTTATTCGAGGGACGTCCATAGTCGACATCACATGTCGATGAAAATGAAAATAAAGAAGAAGATATAATGTTTATACTATCTACCACCCAGTATAAATTACTTTCCTCTTAATCTCCGTCTATGTCTATTAAGCTTAAGGGATTTTAGTTTGCCTCAAAAAATATTCAAGATTTCTTCTTAAGGAAGTTTTCTAATATTATGAATAGGATACATTGCTTCCGCGTGAGTTTTTAATGATTTAAAAAACCTAAGTCAATAAGCATCTAATCTAAGAAGTATTAGCATCTTATATTCTTAGATATACTCGTACCTCGGTACTACTATTGCTAAAATATAAAGATTGTAACATTGTGATGCCGTTCAATATTCTGGAGGAATCTAATCTACTAAAACACTATTTAACTACATAAAAGAAACTAGAAAAAAAACAACAGTATATTTAGCGTTTGTAATGGACGTAATGCTATCTATTCAAAACAACGTTACGTGTAAAATCAATTTGACAAAATTAAGAATGTTGAGATAGAGAATATGAATAAAAAGTAAAGTCATATATACTTACACCATAATCAAAAGTCAGGAAGAGATTGCTGTAAGCAGTAACACCGCCTTTATGTACAATTCCTCATATTGCACTTATCTACTATACAATTGATTGTATTTTATGTTCAAAAAAAGATTTTTTTATTCCTTTCTATTTCCATACTATTTGAAAAAAACTATTAGATAAAAAGTATAATATTATCATCCAAGTCATTCTTATCATCGCATTTTACTGTACTGCTGGTGTATGGAAATCGTACAGTGCAAGTAATATTTAATGGTGTAACAACACAGACACACACAGACATTTGACATTTCTAGCATTTGGATTGGGATAAGTAAAAAAAATGTATTCAAAAATATATTTATTACGTATAATAATATTAAATTAACAATGGTAAACAACGCTTACAAACATACAAGAAACTGCACCAAAAATACAAAAAAGCTCTCTCAGTCTATTAACGCAGCATGCACTCCAGTTACGTAGGAGAGCCATGAATTTGACGATACAAATGGACCGACAGGACCGGATTCATAACTCGGCTTCACAGGAAACCGGTGTGCATCGACATCAAGGAGATACAATATTCTCGTTTGCAATAAAATAATTGGGGGTAAATGTTTAGAGCAAACATGAATCTATGTAGCTTCTGGTTTTTCAATGAGCTCGAACCATTTTATTTTTGAAGCATGATTTTGTAAAAAACCTGTAAATACCAATTAGCAGAATAATTATATTTAACTTGGTATGGTAACATGGTACAGTTAAAATAATAAAAGTTAAAAGTACCGATTATATTATCTGTTCAAACATAAAGTGATTATTTCGAAGGGTTATCGATATAGAAATGTACATCACTAGGAGAAAATTAATCTCTATGTTATGTAAACAAATAATTTTTAATATAATGCAAACACCGCATACTAGTAGAAACTATAATAATATACACATACATCTATTAAAATAAATTAGTTCTAGCCTATTTGGATAAATTTACTAAGCCTATATCATTTAAAACATACTTATGAAAAGATATTGTTCCGTCACAGTTTTCTTTTCGAGATGTAGGTATAACTTTTACACGCATTCACTAAGCAAGGCTTTTTCCGAAACAGTTATGTTGTAAATTGCAAAAACTGTAATAAATCAGATGAGAATTATTATATATTACATTATAATAATAAAATCTAAAAGAAAATGTTTTATTCATGTTTTATTGTTGACACAATAATAGGATGGCATATAATGCTACCAATTGAAGTTGTCGCTAATTTTTAAAGAGCTATAAAAATACAGAGACGTTTTTATTTAGTTGGTTTGATACGTTTGACAGACCACCAAAATTTGACAGACCACCAAATCGACCTCTGACCTGGTGACAACGCGAAAAATCATGAAGTTGCTGTCTCTTTTACTCTCATGAATCTTTGCATTTGAAATTTGTTAGATAGATCGCTGTTTTTAGCTCTACTTTTTACACTCCTTCTATGTATATCCTATTTCTATGGATCCGCCAATAAGGTATGTTCCGGTTAATAGTTTCCGGCTCGTATATTTTGTGTTTACTTCAAGTTCATTTGTTTCCTTGGTCATTGGATGTAGGTACCTACCTCAGATTAATAACTAAAGCACTAGTACATTCTATGTCAAAAGTCCGTTCACGCAAGCTGTTTACATTGATTAATTATAATTGTAGCTCAAATTAGCTCTTCTGAATTGTTCAGAATGAACAAAACTATTAGTAGTAGTGGTAGAGCAGTGATTTATAAAGTTTTATTGCGATGTTTGGCTCAATCTGAAGCAGGACAAATTTTATTACAAATAGGTAATGTTTATCAAAGAACTGCCGATATGACAGGTATTTATCCCTATTTATCAGCATAATAAGGTTCCTACATTATGTTATTATATTGCATACTAGCTGTGCCCGCGACTTCGTACGCGTGGAAAAGTGATTTAGGGCAGTAGTTCAAATACATTTTAGTTTATGAACACTGTCGTTTGGATATTTAAAATCACTAATTTATAGTAATGCTTCTTTATACACGGTATTAGACGTGCATAGGCAAAAGAAGTAGGCCGATGGAGTAATAATAATAGTTTACTGTCAAATAATGGCCGTTTTTGTCGTGAATGTTTTGAGGTATTTTTTCTATGAAAATGCTAACAATTCCTACTACCAGCTCGAAAAATGACCATGTATTATTAACCGACTTCAAAAACGGAGGAGGTTCTCAACTCGTCTGTATGTATAATATTTGTTTTTTCTTTTATGCGAACGGGACTACTTGATAGTACGCTCATTTACGCGACGAAGATCTCTGTACTGAGATTTGTATGGACTTTACGCCGCAGCGACTGCAGACGATGATCGTTTTCACACCGACGCTGCGCTGCTGGCGCCGAGCGCCAAATTTTTTAAAAGTCTACTCTCGGTGCGCAATTCCAACTCGGACTTGCCCGGTTTTTTATTTATTAATTACCTACGCTAACAAACATGTAGCCTACTTTGGGACTTTACGGTTAAAGTACTAACTTCCTTTAGACGACAAAATAACAAAAGTCCAAAAGAAAGAAAAAACCCAAACCGTACCTAGCATGAAAACAAAAAATAAAAATATCATGAAAAACATAAATCTTACTTATATTGACATAACTTTTCTAATTTAAATGTACCTATGACATAGTTTACCTTTTGAAGTCGTTTTTTTTTTTGTTAAAAATTATTTAATTTTCAGATTTTTTGTGATGGGTATAGACTGAGTAGGGATAATTCTCGAATGATCAGACGATGATTATTTGAGGACAGAAAATGAAAAACAAAAACGATTAGATAAAAAAAAATTGTAGAAAGAGAAAAAGTCTACCGCTCTGCACTGGCGGAAGCCAGAGCAGCGCGAAATTTTTAAATATATATGTATATATATACTACTACTACTACTTCAGAAAAAATCAAAATCAATATACTATTCCACATAAATTTTGAGGATTTCCTTCGATTCCTCACGGATCCCATCATCACCATTTGGTGACAATGGGATCAAATTTAAATTATACCCTACACAACATAAAAAAAATTTAAAATCGTTTCAGAAACGATGAAGATATCCGCGAAGAAACAAAAAAAAACAAACATATATTTACGAATTGAGAAACCTCCTCCCTTTTTGTAAGTCGGTTAAAAATATTATGTTGGTTATTTCATGTTACAATCTACCTTTGTGCCAAGTTTCAGTCAAATATGTAGCTACAATTTTTTGAAGATCCCACGGGAACCCTTTCGTTTCTCGGGATAATAATTTTCTAGTAATGCTTTTCAGATCATAAGCTACCTGTCTGCCAAATTTCATTTAAATACGTTGAGTATTTTGGCAGAAATACCGTCAAATAGGTAGCTACAATTTTTTGAAGATCCCACGGGAACCCTTTCGTTTTTCGGGATAATAATTTCCAATAATGCTCTTCAGGTCATAAGCTACCTGCCTGCCAAATTTCATTTAAATACGTTGAGTAGTTTGGCTGAAATACCGTCAAATAGGTAGCTACAATTTTTTGAAGATCCCACGAGAACCCTTTCGTTTTTCAGGATAATAATTTCCAGTAATGCTTTTCAGATCATAAGCTACCTGCCTGCCAAAAGTCATTTAAATACGTTGAGTAGTTTGGCTGAAATACTTTAAAATAGGTTGCTAAAATTTTTTGAAGATCCCACGGGAACCCTTTCGTTTTTCGGGATAACAATTTCCAATAATGCTCTTCAGATCATAAGCTGCCTGCCTGCCTGCCAAATTTAATTAAAATACGTTGAGTAGTATGGCTGAAATACCGTCAAATAGGTAGCTACAATCTTTTGAAGATCCCACGGGTACCCTTTCGTTTTTCGAGATAATAATTTCCAATAATGCTCTTCAGGTCATAAGCTTCTGCCTGCCAAAATTCATTTAAATACGTTGAGTAGTTTGGCTGAAATACCGTCAAATAGGTAGCTACAATCTTTTGAAGATCCCACGGGTACCCTTTCGTTTTTCGGGATAACAATTTCCAATAATGCTCTTCAGATCATAAGCTACCTGCCTGCCAAATTTAATTAAAATACGTTGAGTAGTATGGCTGAAATACCGTCAAATAGGTAGCTACAATTTTTTGAAGATCCCACGGGAACCCTTTCGTTTTTCGGGATAATAATTTCCAATAATGCTCTTCAGGTCATAAGCTACCTGCCTGCCAAAATTCATTTAAATACGTTGAGTAGTTTGGCTGAAATACCGTCAAATAGGTAGCTACAATCTTTTGAAGATCCCACGGGTACCCTTTCGTTTTTCGGAATAATAATTTCCAGTAATGCTTTTCAGATCATAAGCTACCTGCCTGCCAAATTTCATTTAAATACGTTGAGTAGTTTGGCTGAAATACCGTAAAATAGGTAGCTACAATTTTTTGAAGATCCCACGGGAACCCTTTCGTTTTTCGGGATAACAATTTCCAATAATGCTCTTCAGATTATAAGCCACCTGCCTGCCAAATTTAATTAAAATACGTTAAGTAGTATGGCTGAAATACCGTCAAATAGGTAGCTACAATTTTTTGAAGATCCCACGGGAACCCTTTCGTTTTTCGGGATAACAATTTCCAATAATGCTCTTCAGATCATAAGCTACCTGCCTGCCAAATTTCATTTAAATACGTTGAGTAGTTTGACTGAAATACCGTCAAATAGGTAGCTACAATTTTTTGAAGATCCCACGGGAACCCTTTCGTTTTTCGGGATAATAATTTCCAATAATGCTCTTCAAGTCGTACGCTACCTGCCTGCCAAATTTCATTTCATTCCATACAGTGGTTTTAGCGTGATGCGACGACAAACATTCCCATATGGACAGACAGACAGACAGACAGACAGACATTTTTTTCAAAAATGTTATTTTTAGGTTCTGTGGCTTTTATAGACCCCCTTTTTTTAATTTTCACTTAAATATTCTTAATGTACAGACATGACCCCTCTACAGATTTATTATATGTATAGATGATTTTATAGTTTTTTTTATTTTTAGTCTTGTTTACAAACATCTGATTTTGAGGTTATGTTTTTTCGACTGACAATTAATGTATACTTCAACACGAATAACAATGATACTTGAAGTTATTATTACATTATTAAAATTAAATTATTTACATATTATATTTTTTTTTGTTTTAGGTAATTAAAAGAATTTATGAAGATATTGAACACGTAATTAATCTCAGAGACGACAGTAGCAGCTGTGAATCATCAGAATCAGAATATGATTCTTAAGTTGCAGGAAGCTCCAGCGATATGACAATGTTTTCAGGCGTAGAATATTTAAACGAAACTTTGTTAAACTCTGATTAAAGTATTATAGAAATATGTAATATTTAGTTTTATTGTATACCCACTTTAAAAAAAACTTGTGTTATAAGTCATATTATTATAGTAATGCCGTGAATAATATAAGTAGAATTAAATCTATATTTATATTATAAAGCAGAAGAGTTTGTTTGTTTGTTTGATTAAACGCGCTAATCTCAGGAACTACTAGTAATATTTATATAAAAATAAAAAAAGTTTATTGTTGCCAAAGTTGATTGTATAAAGAAGTAGATACTAATAATGTTTCTTATAAAAAGGTAGGTACATACAATTTTAAAATACACATTAGAGTTGCATCATGAGTGAAGCCCTGTTATCCTTGATATGCTGGTAAACCTGTAGTAAGGGTTAACATACCCTTTCCCTCTAGATTTTACATACTGTAAACTTAAGTGTTAAATTTAAAATACATTTTATTCATAGAATAAAACTGTGTGTGTGTTTATATGTCGCATTCATCTGATTGAATCTGCTTATTTAATTGAATAACTAGCGCGTCTTAGACATCGTTAGTCTTTAAGAACGATATCATATTTCAAATAAAAGATATTTTATCATTAAGTATAATTATTTTGAGTAAGGTAACCTATACTCGTTTAAATAGGTCAAAACTAAAAATTACAAGTATAAAATTGTTTAAATTTTTATTATTATAATAAAATAAAAGATATTTTATTATAATATTATTATGTTAAGTAAGGTCCCTATAATCTATACTAATATTATAAAGAGGTAATGTTTGATTGTTTGTTTGTTTGTTTGTTTGTTTGTTTGAATGGAATAGGCTCTGAAACCACTGAACCAATATGAAAAATTCTTTCACCGTTGGAAAGCTACATTCCTTGCGCTGAACATAGGCTATATTATATGTTTAAAAAAAGTAGGGTTCCTTACTAAAACCCCAAAAATGTAGCCCAAAGTGTAAAAAAACGACCTACAAAATTTCTTACATCGTATGCGCTTCGACAACGGCTTGAAAAATTTCGCAAATTTTTTTTACGGTATGTTCGTTATTGTTACGAAAAGGTTATTATGAAAGAAAATGTTGAAAAAAATAAGCAGAAAATTATAAAAAAGAAGAAAATACGTGATGGTCACGCGGGGTTTGAACCTGGGCTCGATCGATTCACGTCGTTGGCAGTTTATATGACACGGCTGTCATGTCAACATCATTATTTACAAATGGAAAATAAAAATTATGAAATGCTATAAATACCGTTTTTATATTAGCTTAAACTATTTGGAGTAATAAAATTATTAGGATTAACAAAAACATGAATCCAAATAGTTTAAGCTGATATAAATACGGTATGTATAGCATTTCCTAATTTTTGTTTTCCATTTGTAAACAACGCCGTTACCATGGCGACCGGTAGACGTTATAGACGTTTGGCTGCGTTTCCATTGACGCGGGGCGAGGCGGACAGAAGCTTGCGGTACCCGAATTGACCAATCACTATGCTCGAAATCTCTGCTCCACTCCGCTTGGGAACCACTAAGTTCCTATGCGCCCCGCACCGCGTCAGTGAAAACGCCAAGATTGGAGAAGTTTTCCAAATCTATACATCTATACAAATAAATAAAATTGAAGTGTCAGTATGTAACTTTCAATTAGCAACGTTTTTCTAAATGCGTATTATGACATTTTAAACGATATCTTCTGCTTTTTTTTGCATTGGCAACGATATTTTCTGAAAACGAAAATGTAATTAAAAAAAAAAATGTCTGTCAGCGTCTCTCTTTGCTCCGGCTAATCTCTGGAACGGCTGGACCGATTTTAACGAGACTTTCACTGGTAGATAGCTAAAGTTATAAGGATTAATTTAGGCTACTTTTCATCATCATTATCGTCGTCATCTAACTAATGATCACCGGATTGGCTGGACCGACTGTGACATTCACCGGGCTTAGCTTATGTTCTCTCTCTATATGTATAAAAGTAAGTCGTGTAAGTTAAATTATTTATAACTCAAGAACGGCTTTATCGATAGGTTGAAAATTGGTGAGGAAGTAGCTTAGAGCAAGTAGACGGACATAGGATACTATTTATTCCATATTTTGTCAGCGTTTCCGTGAACGTTGCGGGTTCTGCGTTTGGATTACGCGTTGTGGGTTCCGCGTTGCGGATTCCGGGTTTCCGTGTTGCGGGTTCCGGGTTTCGCGTTGCGGGTTCCGCGTTGCGGGTTCCGCGTTGCGGGTTCCGCGTTGCGGGTTCCGCGTTGCGGGTTCCGCGTTGCGGGTTCCGTGTTGCGGGTTCCGCGTTGCGGGTTCCGCGTTGCGGGTTCCGCGTTGCGGGTTCCGCGTTGCGGGTTCCGCGTTGCGGGTTCCGCGTTGCGGGTTTCGGGTTCCCATGCTGCGGGTTCCGCGTTGCGAGTTCCGGGTTCCCGCGTTGCGGGTTCCGGGTTCCCGCGTTGCGGATTCCGGGTTCCCGCGTTGCGGGTTCCGGGTTCCCGCGTTGCGGGTTCCGGGTTCCCGCGTTGCGGGTTCCGGGTTCCCGCGTTGCGGGTTCCGGGTTCCCGCGTTGCGGGTTCCGGGTTCCCGAGTTGCGGGTTCAGGGTTCTCACGTTGCGGGTTCCGCGTTGCGGGTTCCGCGTTGCGGGTTCCGCGTTGCGGGTTCCGCGTTGCGGGTTCCGCGTTGCGGGTTCCGCGTTGCGGGTTCCGCGTTGCGGGTTCCGCGTTGCGGGTTCCGCGTTGCGGGTTCCGGGTTCCCGCGTTGCGGGTTCCAGGTTCCCGCGTTGCGGGTTCCGGGTTCCCGCGTTGCGGGTTCCGGGTTCCCGCGTTGCGGGTTCCGGGTTCCCGCGTTGCGGGTTCAGGGTTCCCGCGTTGCGGGTTCAGGGTTCCCGCGTTGCGGGTTCAGCGTTCCCGCGTAGCGGGTTCAGGGTTCCCGCGTTGCGGGTTCAGGGTTTTCACGTTGCGGGTTCCGCGTTGCGGGTTCCCGTGTTGCGGGTTCCGGGTTCCCGCGTTGCGGGTTCCGGGTTCCCGCGTTGCGGGTTCCGGGTTCCCGCGTTGCGGGTTCCGGGTTCCCGCGTTGCGGGTTCCACGTTGTTTTTTTTTTAGTTGAATTTCATCATAAACTCTTTTTATGCTCAACGAAGTGGGCAAGGGTCAGCTAGTCGTTTATATAGGTCAAAACTAAAAATTACAAGTATTAAAATTGTATAAAGAGGTGTTAATGAGGGTTGCCACTAAAAAAGGAAAAGCGACCTCATTTATTCCACACTCTTTTTTGCCAAGCTGTATGTCAGTATGTTTAAAAAAAAACGATGTCAAAATTGTAATCAAATACGTGTTCCTGCACTTCTCTTACTCCGAACGCTCAGATTCTTAAGCTAGTGGAACGACTGGCAGATGTCAAAATTTAACATTTTTCCTTTTTATCCCTTAAATTCTGCATTTCATTACATTAAAAAAGAATCGCTCCATCCGCTAGAATTGCTCGATCCATAACTTAAAAATAACATCGAGATCAGTGAAATCTGTGAAATATAAGTAAACGTCATGGACGTACTAAATATAGTAAACGTCAAAAACAAGATGGGTAAAATCTAGCAAAATGACGTGATCATTCTGAGCGTTTTGAACAGTTTTTGACAGATGACAGCTGCGACTGGAAAGTGGAACACGGTATTCATCAATAACAACTAGGTGCCTTCAGTATGCGGATGACCTGTTATTATACATTCCTTCAAAGGATATTACGGAGTGCTCTGCTCGCCTTGGCTCGGGCATTAGTTACCTAATTGAATGGATGGACAGGCATGGCTTATCCATTTCTGTCCCCAAAAGTACTGTAGTGGTTTTCTCCCGATCTAAAACTGTACCACATGTTTCGATTCAGTACAAAGAACAGGTTTTCCCGGTTAAGGATAGGGTTAAGTTTTTAGGTGTCGTTCTAGACTCTAGAATGACTGGCATTTACCAAATTCAACACACATCACAAAAATGTGAAAAGAATATTAACATTCTGCGGTCTTTAAGTGGAGTATGGTGGGGTTCTCATCCCTATACCCAAAAACTTTTGTATAATGCCCTTGTTCGCAGCCATCTAGATTACGGATCGTTTATACTTGAGCCATGTAATAAAATCCCTTTAAAAACTTTAGACAAAATCCAAAGCAAATCACTGAGGATCATTGTTGGAGCAATGAAGTCATCTCCGATTAATGCACTCCAAGTTGAGTGTGTTGACCCCCCACTTAGTATCAGGCGGCAGTATCTATCAGACAGATATCTTTTTAAAATATACCAATCATCTTACCATCCTTTAATCAGTAAACTTCATACACTTTCTCAATTAACTGCCATATCAAACTATTGGTTACATAAAGAACCCCCATGTCTCTTGGTCAGCTACCTTAAGTTAACTCGTCTTCCCTGTCCTGTCTTCCAGTGCATACTTAATCCTCTTTTTTCAACTCCATTTGATGCTCTAACATTTTCCCCCAGAGTGATACTCAACTTTCCCATAGATAAAGGATCCTCGTTGGCCAACTCTCAATTTGATGAAATAATTGATCTGCACTTTAGGGATTGGCTGCTTATTTTCACGGATGCTTCTAAATTATCTAATGATGGCTGTGTTGGTGCTGCTGTTTGGGTTCCGAGGGTTAATGTGATTTTAAACTTTAAATTGCCTCCAACCTCATCGGTATATACTGGTGAGGTACTTGCCATCTACGAGGCTGTTTCATTTATTGAATCGCATGGCTTAGACAAATCAATTATCCTTTCGGACTCCAGAAGTGCCCTGGAGGGTATCATGGCCAATCAGTTTTGTACTAAGGTTAGAACACCTTTGATCCTGAGAATAAGACAGCTTCTCCTTAGGTGCCATTTACAAAACATTCATGTCGTTTTAGCATGGATACCGAGCCATAGCGGTATTACTGGCAATGAGACTGTAGATACCTTTGCTAAAGAAGCCATAATATCAGGTGGGCTCAGCCATTATAAATTATATTGCCAGGATCTTATTCCCGTGGCTAAAAAACACTTGGCCATTAGGTGGAACAATGATTGGACCAGGTCAAGTAACACAAAAGGCAAACATTACTTTGATATTCAAAGTGATGTTCCGGTTAAACCTTGGTTCTTTAAATATTCTCAAAGTAGTAAGACGGTGTGCTCAACAATCTGCCGAGTGAGACTTGGACATTGTTGCTCACCAGTTTTTCTAACAAAAATTAGGGTTAAGGATAGTTCGTTGTGTGAGTGTGGCCTCGACGAGGGTACCTTGGATCATATCTTTTTCTGTTGCCCTAGATACCAGCCCTCCCTCTACGACCTTCTTCCTATCGACATTCCTCGCCCTACCAACTTCAAATCAATCCTGTGTTATGTAAATACTCCTTTTGTTAAAATTTTATGTACATTTATCCGTTCTAACAATATAAAATTGTGATGTTTTACTAATCCATATATGTTTGTGTTTGTTCTAGGTTATTCAACAAGTTTTTTTTTTAGAAAAGTAAATCACTTTACACTTGTTTCTTCACTAGACCTACAATAGAGCAAAGTCACCCACAAACTAAACACTCTGACATTGGCAACTCACCGAGGCCGCCAGAAATAAAAGAAGAAGAACAACTAGGTGCTAATTATAAATAATGAAATAAAATAATTTCTAATTATACAGAGGATATTAATCTTATAACAATGACTGAAGTTACTGGAAAAAGGATTACATTTAAAAGATCCAGACCTAATCCGTTATTCGAAAGCTGGTTAGAAGAATTGCACGAAGAAGCTAGTAATAAAAAGAGCAAACTTGAACCAATGTTAAAAGAAGCTCTCGCATCATTATCTAAATATCCGCTACCGTTATTAACAGGAGGAGAATGTGCTATCCTTTCTGGGTTTGATAAAAGGCTTTGCCAATTTTTAGATAGTCGACTAGATGTTTATAACAGTAACAACATGAAAGTACATAAGCTAATCCAATCAAACCAAGAAAATTCTAGTAATAATTTAAATATCCCAGAAACTAATAATGTCATTCAAATCAGTGACCATAACCAATATGTATCTCATACTGAAGAAGCAGTAGCATCCACCTCTCAGACTTCTTGTGATCCAAATTTGTCGCAAAGACTAGAAAATAGGGCTAACAAAAGGCCTAAAAAAGCTAAGCAGTATAAACCAGCCCATAGATCAGGTGGATATGCTATTTTACTTGGGTTACTAGAAAATTCTGTATCAGGAAATCCAATTAATAAACAAAATTTAATTGAAGTCGCTCAGAAGTACAGTGAAGAATCATTTGTTAGACCAAAACCAGAATCATTTTACACAGCTTGGTCAAATATGAACAAATTAGTTGCTAAGGGCCTAGTAATAAAGCATGGAGCTAGAAAAGCAGCCTATACCTTATCTGAACAAGGTTTGATACTTGCAAAAGAATTATTGGAAGAAACAAAAACTACACCTACAATGAACAATATAATTTTCAATGATAATTATTTGATGAGGACCAACTCTTTAAGTCCAATAGAGCCTGTTCTAGAAGTAAACCATGCCATAAACATAGGTAATGCACTACCAACAACATCAAGACAGTGTATTGTTGATGAAAATCCAGTTTTGGAGATGCTTCCTGGCACTTTTGATGTTATACTTATAGTTGATGTCCATGAAACTAATGGGTTTGTATTTACTTCTATTTTACTTTCTAAAGTATATAAAATATACCAATTAATAAATTTTAATATTAGAACTGAAGATACAAACAAATATTATTTTATTTAAACAATAACCATTTTAAATAGATAATGGAATCAGGCGTTACTTTGTGGAAATCCATAGCATAAAATTTAAAAATATTATATCTAGCAATATCCCTATTTGCACGATTGTGTTAACATTATTGCTTGTGTGGTGGTGGTGTTTTCATGTTTTTGCTTGCGAGTGTACGCATAAGCTGTGTGGGAGGAGGGAGGTGCATCAAACGCATGCCTATGCGTACACTCACTCATCTGCTTGCAGGTTGTGGTTATAATTGTTTTGCGGGATATTGCTAGATATAATATATTTAAATTTTATAACCATTTTGCTAAAATTATTTCAGTTTATCAAAAAAGACTGATCCAACAGTGGCCCAGTTTAATAAATATCCAGACCTCAAGCATGAATATAGAAGCCTAAAAATTGGGGATTTTGCCTGGATAGCAAGGGACAAAGTACATAAAGAAAAAGAATTTGTCCTCCCCTTTATAGTAGAACGGAAGAGAATGGATGACCTGGGTTCTAGCATTAAAGATGGAAGGTTCCATGAACAGAAATTCAGATTAAGGAAGTCTGGGTTGAGAAATATAATTTACTTAGTTGAAAATTATGGTAGCAATAAGCATCTTGGTTTACCTGTTCAGACTCTTTTACAAGCTCTAGCAAATACCAGAGTCCAAAATGGATATAAAGTTCATATAACTGACTCGCATACAAATTCAATTAGATTTCTCGCAATGTTGACTAAAAGACTGACTATTGAGTATAAGGTATGTTTTTTTAGTATTATAGTTAAGTAACTTTAACAATAATTTATTAGAGATAAAAATAATACTTTGTTTTTAAGTAATTTGTTTTATAATATGTAGTGATTAGGTACAGTTTATAAATGGATATAAAAGTATGTGAATTGTAATTCTTCTTTCAGGATAAATCTTTAAAAGGACATAATCAAGAACCAATTGGTGATATACTGCAGACTTTTGCATTCTTCAATAAATCTGTTTTGAAGAATAAACCTTTAACAGTGACGGATACTTTTATAAAATTGTTGTTGCAAATGAAAGGTGTTTCTGTAGAGAAGGCATTAGCTATAACCAATGTTTATAAAACACCAAGTTCTCTATTCAAAGCTTATGAAGGCTGTGATGATGACAAAGTAGGGGAGTTACTATTAGCTAATTTAAAATATAACAATGTGTCCCAAAATGTGGGACCAAAGATTAGCAAATCTATTTACCAATTGTTCACATTTGACAATTATATCTAGTGTTTTCTTTTGCATTTAAAAATTACGTTTGTATTCTGAAGTTAACAAAATAAAACCGGAACTGGCTGAACTTATTAAAAATTATGAATCTAAAATATTTTATTAAAATATGTTTAAATGTTGTAATGTGTTTTATTCTGAATTTTATAAAAAATGCACATATGCTGATGATATGAAAATGATTACTTATTAGACTTTATACTTGGTAGGTACTCTACTTTGTGTTAAGTAGGTACCAAATATGAAATAATATAAAAATAGGGTCTGATATTGATTTCGGACGTCGATATCCAAGAGCGATTAAAATGTATGAAACTTGTTCTCATTGCCCGTCCGATTTCGGATCGGAATTCGGATAGTGTAAAAAAACCATATTATGAAAATAAAACTAAGAATTTTAAGAAAATTCTTTGATGACACGTAATTAATAATAAAAATATCTATGAACCTTTCACACCACGTCAATCTAGCCCTATGCTAAGTATCTGAAGAACTTGTGTTACAGGTACCAGACAACGGAAATATATTTAATACTATTTATATTATAAACATATTTAAATTTTTTATAATATTAATACACATCCATGGCGCAGGAACACAGAAATCTTTTTGTTCCTTCGGCAGGATTCAAACCTGCGACCTCCCGCTTGAGCACCAACGCGCTCAACCACTACGCTACGGAGGTTCGAATCCCGCCGAAGGAACAAAAGAATTTAGGTCATGGATGTGTATTAATTTATTAAAAATATTAAATACCTATGTGTTTTAATGTATTGTGACGGACGTAAATAAAACAGTTGGTCCATGTTCTTGTATCTTATAATATTTAATCGGGCAGAGTCTCTGCTTACAACAATATCCATCTATTCTTGAGTCTGAAGACAATCGAATGTTACCCCCAATATTATTGACAATCGTTCGGGCAAAAATCAATATGAGAACTATTTTACAGATTTAATTATAATTAGCTAAATACGTTTAAATCGAATATAATTATTAGGTAACAAATATTTATCCTTTATCAATAGGCATTTAATTATAATATAATTATTCGTACTTTAGTTTAGATAAATAATAAATTGTACTACAATATTATAATCTATAACAATCAGTTGATTGATTTGTTTTCGTTGTCTGGTACCTATAACACAAGTTCTTCACATACTTAGGACAGGGTTAGATTGACGTGGGTGTGAAAGGTCCAAAGATATTATTATTATTAATTACGCGCTATCAAAGAATTTGCTGACCATTATTAGTTTTCTTCTCATAGTAAGGTGTTTCACGCTATTCGAATTCCAATCCGAAATAGGACCAAAATTGATTTATTCAAAATTGAATGGAGTTTAGTTTTTATCAAAATGTAGCTTGCAAGTCCCTTCAGCATTTTTAGCTATCTTTTACGGTTTAAAATATCGCCTACCATGATGCCCTTTTTTAAGATTCAGCCTAAGGTATATAACCTACCTACTAGAAACATTATTTTTATTATTGCTGCTCAGAGCAAATAGTTAAGAAAGGTTGGTTAAACAAAATCTGGCCTCCAAATGATAATCTATAGTTTATTATTTCATTACTGGACTCAGTTTTTGAAAAAAACTTGGGTGTTACGTTCATCGAACGCCTACGCTGGACAAACGTGAAGGCAGCCTTAGTTTAAGCAAAATAAATTCACTATTATTATGTAATATACTATAACATATAGCTGTTGACGGCGACGTGGGTGTTACAATTCTGATATATTATTTATAGACCAGATTTAAGAGCACTTTAGGATGGAATCATCTTTCCCAAGTTTACAAAACCATGAAAAATGTAGGATCAGTTCGGCACAAACATTCTAACATCGAGATTCCAGACTAAGATCAAGCATTTGAGATAAAAAGGGTGTTCCAACAACTGTTTGTGCCAAAGCAATCTTGTATCTTATCACATTGTCCTTAATCTAATGTGTAGAGGCAAAGTGGAATATCAAATTCTAATGAAACCAGGTGCTTCAGACATGGCACAGAAAATATAGAAACATCTAAAGCCAAAAATTGCACTCGGCTCTCTTTACACATATACTATAAAATTTGAAAACAAATAATAAATTCTAATTCTTTTACATCTACCAATAAAGGTATATAATATCAAATTTATATACTATTAGGCATTTCTTATATTCAGACAATTATATAACATTTCAAATATGTACAAAGAAAAAAATAAAACAAATGCACATACATTGGAAACTTTGAACTTAAAAACTATGAGAAATTAGACTTAATAGACATAAATTCGAAAAAGTATCCATTTGATACAAAAACATTTAGAAACTATGAAGAAACCCTGTTTTTCGACTCGACAAACAGAATAGTGCACATGAAACACAAAACTAGCAATAATAATTTCAAAAGTAAATACTTCAGTTTAAAATAAAATAGATACGGTACAGATATGTGCACTAATGAACTAATGTAGATCCTTACAATGTGTGATAGTTTCTTTCGGTTTGGTTTTTGTAATATTTGAAGCCCATGAAACCAATTGCCAAGAGACCAAGAGTCAAAATAATGCCTCCAATAAAACTCGGACCATCAAACCTAGAAAAGAGAACATTTAAATTAGACATACATGTGGACAAGCAAATTTGTTGGCAATAATTGTACAAAATATTAGCATGGTGGTGTAATTATTTTTATTATAACCTATAATAGGTAGCTCATATAAGTAAGTTTGTTTTGTAAGCCTAGTGCAAGTTTTTGTCACTGCTCATGGTGAGTAAGTTAAGTATGATTTGTATGGCATCGAAACTGCGCCCCTAGCGCCAAACTATGGTAACTAATTTTATGCCATTAACTTCCTTACCGTGAGCAGTGACAAATTCTCGCACTAGGCTCACTGGTAGCTGGAAAGGTTTTCCACAATCTGTTAATTACTTGCCTGGCAGCCTTCAATTATTTTAATTAGATAATTGCATAGTATAACATTTTGTTTGCAATGAGGCTTGCATAACAATTTATTTCATTTTATCTATAGCTTGAGAACTGTCATAGAAAGTAGAGTTTGTAGTAAAATTCAAAAATGAATTGAAAAAACCAGTTTAAATAGTTGAAACTGGTTTTTTCAATTTTGATGACGGTTATAGCATGTCTAAACAAAAGCCAAAGATCGCGGGTCTGAAGGAACAAAAAAGAGTTTTTGTGGTACTTGATTTGTAATAATAAATAGTAGAGATGTAACGGATATCCGGTATCCGGTATCCGGCCTGTCCGGCTGGATACTGGATAGTAAAATTTTAAAAAATTATATACAAAAGAAGAAGATAGAAAAATAAAGGTGTCCACAACCTATTGGAGTATTCCAATAGGTTGTGGACACCCTTTATTTTTATAATCGCACATCAAAAATGTTTGTTTTATTAATTATTAGTTTAATACTCAAAATTAACAAGTGGCAAATTGTGATGAATAAATACCAAATTTTACGCGATAATACTCGAACGCCCCCGAGTCGACCCGATCTCCGGTTACGTGCGAGGTGCGACCCGAATGCGCCTGAATATTTCCGATCTCGTTCACCGCGCCAATATTTAAATCAAACTTATTATTATATATTATCAAAAGGGCCGAATATCCGGCAGCCGGATATCCGGCGCTCCGGCCTAGTAGCTTGCCGAATATCCGGTATCCGGCCACTACTATCCGTTTCATCTCTAATAAATAGCATGTTTTCTGTTAAAACTATTTCATCTTTTTTTTAGCGACAAAATAACTTCGGTATAAAATAAATTTGAAAAAATTTACCCTCTAGCTTGCAGGACTGGCTTTTCTCCATCGGTCTTAGGGGCCACAGTTGTTGGTGTACCATTTGGTTTGGGAGTTACGTCATTTTTTGGTAGCACTGGCTCTACTTTTGGTTTAGTTTCTTGTTGGGACGGGGTTTCTTTACTCTTTGGGGTCTGTTCTTTAGCTGCCGGGATTACAGTGGTGTTATGAGATTCTTCTTTCATTGCGTCACTTTTAGCTGCTTCCTCTTTCTTGTCAGTAGTTTTGTTGTCTGGTTCAGTTTTGGATGCAGTTTGGTTTGAAGGCACAACTTGTGTGGCATTCTCATGCACATTTGGTACATCAGTCACATTTGCTTTTTCAGGAACATTTACTGATGGTTTAATAGATGGATCAGGTACTTTGTTGTCAGTGGTAGAATTATTTACAATTGCAGTTGGAGAAACAGGAACTTTTTGAGCCTCTTGGATTGGGGGCTTTACAGCATCTGTAATTTAGAATAAAAGGACCAAATAATAGTGTGTACAAAGTAAATATTTTGCTAAGTTACCCTAAGATTTTAGTTAAAACAATAAATTGAAAACAGTGTATAAATAAATATAACTGTAGTTTGTATATTTATATTATTATAATTAAATACATTTTCATTATAAGTGTAGATTTATGAGGGCAAAAATATCTTCAAGGACAAACAGGATAGATACCATATTTTATGAAATTATATAGACACTAAACTTATCGTCTGAAGTTTTAAAATATGTAGAGAACTAGAATCCATAAATTAAAATTAATCAATATGATTTAATAGGTATACTGATATACTGAGCAACATTATTATAGGTATTGTTATGAAACATAAGATTTTTTATAGAAGAAACTATTTTATTGTAAAAAATGAAGCTTGTCAGTATAATGAGTAAATAAATGTTAAGGGTATTCTATAAGTCAATTTATAAATCCTACATAATCTCTTCAAATCCTTGAAATTAGTGTTGACTCTAGCACTAAGTAGATATACATCAGAGACATGACTTAGTACTAGAAAATAGTATCACCCTAATACTGGCAATTCAACTGGCTATTTTTGTTTTCTTTGATTTCCAGGCACATCCTGGAAACCACCATCTAGCGCCACTATTGGAAAATACTAATTACTGATTTCGTTTTGTATCTTCTTCTTAATTAAGGAGTTGAATTTAGCATAAAATAAAAAAATTTAAGCATAAAATCACATTAAATAGGCTTATCTTAATTTTAATGGCAATATTTGTACTAAATTCGGTATATTTACATTTTATAATTTACTAATGTTAATAGTAGTGACATCTATTGCAATTTTTTTGTATTAAAGATAGATTGTATGGGATGGTAGGCCATGACTCTAGCAAGAAGTATATTTTATATATAAAAGTATATTTTATGGTGATAGGAATAATGACTTTATATTCAATAACACAGCCACATCTCTCCATATTAGCCTGTTATTAGTATAAAATACATTGTATGTATATGATAACAAATAACATACTACTTATACATAAATGACATGTGAGATCCCTCTCTATCTATGTAATGAATTACAGTGCAAGTAAGTATTTTATGAGTTTTTTAACCTACATTGTGATTACAATACTAACATTCATAATAATATATTTATTGTAGTTTAAGAGAATAGTTTGCTTTTTTAGACTCCATGTACATACAGAGACAACTTTTTAATAACAATAATGAGTCACTTGTATCAACATAATGGATAGTAAAAAGTTGAGAGACCTGACATTCAAACACTGGTTTCATGATTATCTGCTATTATCACAACTGCAATGTATCAGTCATTAGAATTGCTTTTCATTGCAATGTTTGTTTCATATTAAAGGTGTCCAATGTGTGATTCCAATTAAATATGACGCAAATGTAAGCAAAGCTCAGTGTGGCAACTGTAAAGCTACCAATATATTGATTGTCACTTATTCATCGCACAATGAATTAATACATTGGCACATTAAATTAAAATTTTGGCTTTACATTTATACCTACCACATTATATGGAGACGTAATTTACTATATATCCCAAAGTGTATTATTTGTTTTATTAATGCCTCTAAAGCAGTACATTCAAGCATATTTATAATACTGTGTAGTTTAATTACTTAACATTAGAATCTCTTCTGCAATACGGTATAATGTAGGGGAACAGCACAAATTGCAAGATAAAGTATTTAAGGCACAAAGAAGATGCATTAGAGCAATTTGTTGGGTTAAGCCGAAAGAATCGTGTCAACCGGTATTTAAGGATTAAATCCTTAAATACCGGTTGATATATGAAAGCTGGTTACTGTCTCTCTATTCTTTAGTCTCCATATATGGAAACATAAGGATTTGTTTATGGCAGCTGAAGAGATGTATCCTCATAGTAGACGGGATCCCTACAGGCTGCTAGTAAGCGACAACCAGGCAATTATATAATTAATAAAAGTTGCATAAATATAGTGTGTGTCCAATTATATAATAAGATACCAAAAGATTTAAGATTAAGTTGTTTAAATGGATAGCAGACCAAAATTTTTATAGCATTCAAGAATTTAATAAAAATGTAATTTAGCCTGTGTGTTAAAAATAAATAATATTAGGTACCTATATTGTATTAGGTGTATGTTATAAAATAACTAAGTATCGTAAAAATGTTAAGTCTTACAAATTATTGAAATTATTGTAGGTAATCATTGTTTTGTATTCGATTTTGTACTCCACCCAAAGGCAAAGCATGTACTGGAAATGGATTGTAACACCTTAATTGTGTACCCTATTTGAACAACTTAATAATAATAATTATTATTAGGTATTATTATTTTACATGTGGGCTGCAGTGCTGTGCGGGAATCAATTATAAATATTATGCTATGACAAGCAGATTATGCACAGCCATAACCACTAATGGTAGAAACATATTTACTGTAGGTACATATAGTAGTTTTAATTTACAATGTGGATGTACACTCTTAAATTATCAAAACTAAGATTCATGCTCCTTATTACATTGTATTAAATAGGTATTTCAGGAATTATTAGAATTTATCCCTGGAAGTTGTGAAAAACGGGTTGAAAGTTTGTATGAATAAAATTTCATGCAAACGAAGTAGGTAAGTACCTACCTACTTATTTAAAATGAGTCCCTAAAGAGGTGTTAACTGTTAAAGGTGTTAACTGTTAAAGGTGTTTCAATGCTTATAAAAGAAAACTACCAAATTATATTATAGTAAAATATCAATAACTAGAGGAATTGTTGAATTTTGGCCGTTGATAGGGCGATTGACATGTAAAAGAAGGACGATTACTGTAAAAAAGCATTTTTCGATTTTTTCAAAGGATTGCAACGGGAATTTTCTCCTCGCGGAGAAAGTCGCGGGCAAAAGCTTAGTATTTACATAGATAACTGAGTGGGTTGCAACTTGCAGTGTTTTAACTTTTAGAATAGAATTATGTGTACTTCGTGGATCCTAAAGAACTATTAAATAGGTAGACAATATTACTAGAAATTTTAAAATAAGCAAATTTGTAGTGTATAAAGACGAATTAAGTTTTATACGTTATATCAACTGTTAATATTAAGTATTAGAATTGATTTATTTCAATCTTTTATGTTAACAAGTTGATTTTTATTTTTGCGCTAATTCGTTTGTTTTTCATGGAATAAAGATGGCGGCTACTTTAAATTAGTACCTACCTAACTTAGTAAAATTTTACATTTTGAGACAATAATTTCAGAAATAGAATAAGATACGTAAGTTTTCACTAATTCATAAGTATAAATTATTGTGCAAGAAAATGAAATCTACATGGCAAAATTACGACTATAGAACTTGTTTTCCTTCAGCTGTAATTAGACAAATTCCAATAGAACGCAATAGATTGAAGACTTATTATTCCGCGCTTACCTTGTGCTATTGCTGGTTCTGATGCTTTACTTAAACAAGTAAATAAAGAAATAAGGAGAATGACAAATACTTTCTGCATTTTTGTTAAAATTTATAAATTTGAAATAGTTAATAATAATAATAAGTGATCGCAGCTTGCACTTCTACCGTAGAAAAGAAAACATAAATTTTTATATTTTTAATGACGTTAGTAGACCAGAAACTAGAGTAGGTACCATAGAGCACAGCCATTTGTCTATACATTCTCATTTAAATCACGTCTCTTGTTTTGAACAATGAGACACATATTATACGGTCATTAAAAATTTAGTATTATTCAAAGTGATTTTGATAAATAAATTAAAGATGGTCTGATATTCAAAGTAATAATAGAATTACATGTCGTAACGAGAATCCATTTTACGTTATCCATCATATGTCCATCATACGTTACGAAATAATAATAACCTAAAATGTTTAAGTGACAGTTTAAATTCAATTTTCTCAATAAAAATTAAAAAGACATTCGTATGGCGAGGAATAACCGCAACTAGCGCCACTCTTTTTAAAATAAATTTTACAATGACACAAAGATCTTTCTTATTAAAAAAAGTAATCGGTTCAAACTTAAAGTAAATAGTTAAACTAATTTATTGGTTTTTTATTACAGCTTTAAATCCTATACTGTATTTACTCTCGTAAGTAATAACTAGAGTGGCCGTTTAAGTTATTACTTATGAGAGTAAATACAGTATAGGATTTAGAGCTGTAATTAAATGCCAATAAATTAGTTTAAATAATTTAGTAAAAAGCTAAACTTTAAAATCATGGTAATTTTATGCAAAGAGAATCTAAGATTGTACCTACTGCCGCAACTTTCGGAATAAAAAATTCATATCATGTTTTTGTTTACTTTTGAATAAAAAAAACTCAAGTGTATTTTAAGAAAAGGCTAAACTTTAGAATCATGGCAATTTTATGAAAAGAGAATTTATGACTGTCTGCCGATTGTATTACTCTTAACTATGGTCATAGATAATACAGTATATATAGACTATGGTTAATGGTACCTACTGCCGTAAGAAGAAAACTGGTTCGAAATTTAAATCTATACCGGTTTTTTTTGAAGCAATATCGACGTCTAAAAGTGCAAAAGTTTAAAATGATCCCAAAATGAAAAAAAAAGAGTAACGATTCGTAGGTTAGTTAAAATATGTTTTAATTTTATACCTACGTAGGTATAATCTTACATCGTCATGGTCATAGCTATGACTAAAACGTAGTGATTATATTCTCTTTGGCTATGACTTGATGATTTCGGCTAAGACTGGCACTAGGTAACTATACCTATATAGTTACCTAGTGCATTATTATATTATTATTAGGTATACCCTCAATCTAATTTTTAAATGTACGATGGAGCATCAAATCAAATCAAATTTAATTTTCGATAACGCCCCAGGGTCTACTCAAGATGCAAGACACTTTATTTTTTTATTTACCCTTTTTTCACATTGTACAATGGCGGACTTTAGTCGCTTTCGAAATACGTGTATCCCTGCTATTAACATTACTAACATCTAAATCTTAGAGCCAACATACTACTCGTATATTATTATGGGCCTTAGTGTCGATAGACAATTTTATTATAGGTCAACCGGTTTTTGCATAGATATTTTGTTAGGTGGGGTATTTTCATAAAATATTGAATGAGTCCTATATCAAAATGCACACTGAAATTAGAGATATCATAATAGATAGTTAACCTACTAAAAATGTATATTTATTATTAGCTGCCGAATTGGTTAAACCGTTCTCCAGTTTTAGCGAGAGTAACGAACAGCAATTCATTTTTATAAATAAGATTAAGAAGAAGAAGAAGAAGACTAGCCGAATCAGTTATAACGAACAGCAATTAATTTTTATATACATACAAGATTACACCGGCCGACATAATTTTTTTTCCAATCTGTTTAATCTGCTCAAAATAGCTGAATCAGTAGTAACGAAATCAGACCCCATTTTATCGTACCACATCCGATTTTTAATAAAACGAATACCTATATTCTCCATTTTTTATTATTCAGCAAAAACGAATAAAATTAATAAGTTATCGCTTCTTTATTGAATTAAGCGACACATCTCGTGAAAAAAATTATATATATATTTATATTATTTTTTTACTTTAAGTACTTAATCTTTGTGTTTATTTTAAAAAAAATATTAAGTATATTTTATTTTTGGTGTTTAAAATATTTAATTATTTATTTGTGGTTGAAAAACGTAGGATATTGTCTCCAAGAAAATGTCGTAATAATCCAGATACATTTTGTTACATTTGTGGAAATTTTATGATTTCAAAGCAGAAATTAAAAATTACCTACTTTATTTGTGGAAAATACTTTTAATTCTTATTTTGGCTTTTAAATTCAACACAGATCGTGGACTCCGGACTTTGTTTGGACTTTTTGTATTGAACTACTAATGCAGTGGACACGCCGCAAAAACCAAATCTCCAAGTTGTTCTCTACAAATATTTTCAAATATATGTAATATATATATTATATATTATAGATTTCTTTCTAAAAATAAAAAAAAGGGTTTTTCTTGTTTATAAAAAAATCAGATGTGGTAGCTAGTAAATATGTAGGTATTTTTGTGTTTAAAATACATTAGTATTTACTAATTAGTGATATTATCACTCTTAACAAAAAAACTTTCAAAAAGTCTTAATTTGTCGGCAGGTGTTATTATTATTATAGTTTTTTTGGTAATTGTACCTGTATGTAAATTATTTCTACCAGCAAAAAGTTTTGATTGGCTTAAAAAGTAAGTACCTATGTATTCTGTTT
The DNA here is from genome assembly GCA_905187575.2 of Celastrina argiolus. Taxonomy (NCBI): domain Eukaryota; kingdom Metazoa; phylum Arthropoda; class Insecta; order Lepidoptera; family Lycaenidae; genus Celastrina; species Celastrina argiolus. The sequence goes on from LR994589.1 coordinate 14,768,228, forward strand.
TTACTCATAAACAATAATAACATGCGAGTTACTAGCACTGAGCAGGGGAACGCCTGGGTACCAAAATTAATATTGGTACGTGAGGAACACAAGCTAGATTAGTCTAGATTGACAGCTTGAAATTGCGTCAAAGGCTGGCTTCGTACAAAGGGGGTGTATGGAAAACATAATACTTGAATAGGAGACAATAGTATTATTTGCTGTATAGAAGCATTAGTAAATCGATCTCAAGAATATTTTGCAAAGCGGAGGACAATGGGTATTTTAAATGAGTCCCTTTAACTCTCAATAGGGTAATGGTCAGCTAAATTGTAGATACGAAATTCGATTAATATTAAAGTTTATACGGGATTAAACTCTCCTATATAACTCAAATTCCGATTCATTAAAAAAAATAAATTCCAAATAATTTTTTAATATATTTATATACATAACTAGATTTCTAATATAAATATTTTTTACCAAATAAACTCCACGTGTTAATATTTTATGCATTGAGATTTGGAACTCAAAAAATATATAGGTTTAGAAATTAGAATAATAATAAAAAATAGTTTGTTCGAACTGCCCGTTAGTTGGCGAATGTAATCATTGTACGTAAATAGCGTACGCCTACTTAGATTTAGATGCTTCAAACTGTGTGATCATGTGTTTTATGAAGACTCTACATTAAGGTGTGTTACACTTATGTCTTTTCGTAATAGGCTTTGATAATAAGTACTTAGTACCCATGCAAGTTGATAAAACGACAGGGTTGTCATATCTAATTCGTAGTAACTTAAACGACCAAAAATCATTCATCACTACTCAAGTACTCAGATGTTGAAATCATTTGTTTTTTACCTTTTTTTTATTTTGAAATACCTAATTGATGTTCTAATTATATTTTTTATTAATTATTTACAAATGAAGTGCACTCATCAACTTGATTTGGATTCTGTGTAATAAAAATCTCGAAGTCTTGTGTTTCTTTTAATGAGTTTTTGAATTATACATAATTCAATTTGTACGTCTACATAATATTATTTTATTGAGCACCGACAAGCTAGACGACTTTGTATTACTATTTAGATTTTACCTTTCCTTTTGCTGTAAGTAATGATAGTATTAAATTGTGCGAAAAATATCTAAGTAGCCTGCCTATTTTTTTAATTAAGTAGGTACCATTTTTTTAGTTGTTGTTTTCAAGTTTGGTTAGGACAATGCAGGCTGATCACCTGATTGTTTGAAAAGAAAGATTTGTTACGTATCAGACTAGGAAACATACAGACAGATTAGGAAACATTGTATAGCACAGCTACATTATACAGAATGTAACTATTATATTTTATTTGTACTTAAGGGGGATTTTATTTTCTCTAGAATATTGTGATAAAAAAATCCAAGCGTAAATCGCGAGAAACGAATTCAAAGCTTCTATAGAAATCTTTAAACTTCCACGTGAAATCAATAAAAGTTACTTAAGGTTAAGGTGCATCTGAAATTGAGCTCAAAGAGCAAATGTGAAATACATTTCGAATTGCAGGTGTGGTACAAGAAAAATAAAGTGTTTGAATCCATTTTTAGATCTTAAAAAAGGGTGTTGCTGGGTTATGGACATGTCCGTTTGTTGTACGTGAATACGGGTCTATCGTAGCGTTATAAAATATTCTGTAAATCTTTAGTTGCCAGTTGTGTAATAAAAAAGTTGGATGGAATGATAGACAATAGTATCACTAAATTGCACTACCGCATACTACCGACACAATCGAGAATCGAATCAGTTCCATCTCAACGGCTTTTGGTATTTTATTTGGTGGATTGCTTTGAAACTATCCAGGATAAAGAAAGTCGTTATGTCGTAACTTTTTGTACTCCCGACCATATATTATATCAATCGACTGAGAATTAAAATTAACACACGTCAATTTATTAAGAAGTACGCGGCACGATCGAATCTGAATCAAAATCGAAACTTCAGAGAGTAAGAGTCTTACTGTGTGTTTTTTATTAAATTTCAAATGCCTATTTAAATGCCTATTCAATGGTGAACTGAGTGGCTTTAGGCTTGGCCCGTCATAGATAAGGACTAAGGACGTTTGCAAATCCATTATCTATGTCAATAAAACTCATCATATACAAACAGTGGTAATATTTGACGACCTCTGGTCGAGTTTTCAATGTTCTTGGTCATGTATGTGTGTAATTTTATGAAATTCATAAATATATCTGATACCAGGCAAAGTCTTAATAGTAATATTATATTTCCGTTGACTGGTTTTCCTATCACATGTATCGAATCTAAGTATATTAATATACAGTGAAACCTGGTTAAGTGAGACATCAAGGGACCTGCAATGTCGTTTCACTTATAAATAAATATCTGTCTCATTTACTGAGGGTTCCATTAATAGAGGTGAGAATACAAGCTATTTCAGTTATACAGGTGCGATCATTAAATAAAATAACGTGTTATGTATGTAAATGAGTTTTAATAAAAAAAAAATATGTTTATTCTAAATTATTCTACAAAGAGTAGATTTTGGCACATTAAATTCGGTATAAACTTCTTCGCGTGTCTTCCCACTTTCATAAACGGATATTAACTTCAGTTTTTCACGTAATGATAACGATTGTAGCTTTCGTTTTGGCATTTTTCAATGATGATAGTAAAGCGAAACTAAAACTGAAGTTAATTGAAGCTCAAAATTTGTACTTACGTATTTGGAATTACGTGTGGAATTTGTGGGTAGAATAACAATGAGTAAACAAACAATGTTATCTCAGTTACAGAGGTTTATGCATATAAAATTTACTCGCTGTCTCAGTTATAGAGGTAACTATGCTGATAAATCGAAAGAACAAATCCCAGATATAGAGGCTTACCTCGTCCCACTAATAGAGGTAATTCAGTGCCAAAGTGTCGGGACCTCAACATGAGTTCCAGTTAGGGAGGTTTCTCACTTATCCAGGTCCCACTTAACCAAGTTTCACTGTATTATAAAGCGGAAGAGTTTGTTTGTTTGTTTCTTTGTTTAAACGCGGTAATCTCAGGAACTACTAGTCCGATTTAAAAAAATCTTTTTTCGTTGGATAGTCCATTTATAGAGGAAGGCTTTAGGCTATATAACATTACGCTGCGACCAATAGGAGCGAAGCGTCAGTGAGAAATGTTGCAAAAACGGGGAAAATTATTCACATTTGAGGACTTCCGTTGCGTGCGCTGCATAAACGGTTTAAGTTACTCAAAAAATATGTAGGGAAGAATTATTCCTTTTTAATAATAATAATAACAAAAACCAATGTGAGCAATCAAAAGATAATCGCGATAGTGTTTCCGACCACCACGCGAACGAAGTCGCGGGCACAGCTAGAATATTATAATATTTTAATTATTTACGATCTGTAGATAATGTCAGCGCCTTGCATATTTTAAAAGCAATATCCTAACGCTACAACCTAATTATAATAACTGGCCCAGGCGTTTGGTTTGTATCATGCTTCATACGAACAACCATACATAGGCTGATAAACACATTGTGCTGCGCAGTCAAGTAGATAGCAGTTTGCAATATTATATATTAAATGCCCAAATGATCATAGTGTAAATTGGAAACGCGAAACGAAACACACAGGAAATATTATAAAATATAAACTTTTATGAAATTCTGCACGTAAGAAATGTAATATTGTTTATATTTAAAGTTCTAGAAATTTCTGAAAGTACGCTACCACGCATGCCTCGGGGTAGAGACTGGAGTCTGTCAAACAATAAAATTCAAAATGGCTCCACCATCAAATCCTTTTTAGACTCGCCGCAGTACGCCTGAGTATTTTGTATGACATACATTTTCGTATATTGCTTTCCCGGATTTGTTTTATCCTGTTTATACAATACTTTTATTAATACAAACTGCTTATTTAAGGAGGTCGGTAAACAATACACATTAATATATTTTCCTTCTTACTTCCTTGTTAATAAAAATAATAATTCAGGCGGAAATATAGCATTTCCTGACAATTTCTCTTTCACGGTTCATAAAACGTAGTAAAATCTCCAATTATTATTAAGGAACTTTATTAAAAGACCATGTAAAAAATTTTCAGTCGTTCAAAAATTTTTTCCTCTAATTTTGTAAAATTTGCCGTGAAATTTTCTAATTTTATAGCCACTCAATAAGGTCTGGGGACACTTGACCTCTCGTGCTTGACCCTTACAAAAATTGACACTTCACCTTGTATTAAGCTGAACCGTGTTTCCAAGAACGGTTTTAAATAGCTTACCCAACAATATGGTAATACAGGAGGGAATATTTATTTAGCGTCCAGTCTTGTCCAGTTTGTACATAAGTTGATTCCCCGAGGCTACAATACCTACTTAAATTTTAATATGAGTTTAGGACGGGGACCATAATATTGTTTGGAGAAAATCTTGTATTTGTATATTAAAACTCTGCGCCATGACGTTTTTTTTGTTTCTTTTTGGGTTGGGATTTGTAGCCATGATGTTAAAAACCGAACATCGAAAATACTAGTGTCGAGTTGTCAAATTTGACATTGACAGCTGAGTCAACGATCTTCTCAACTCTTTTTTAACCCAGAATTGTATGTTCAGTCCACTATTGCCCGATTTTGTTCTGTGTGCTGAATGCGAATTTTTGTCAGTACTTGACGTGTGAAAGTTAGCTAAAATTTTTATGGCATTATTTTTTTTTTAATAATAAAAGTCTTTATATTTTTAAGTTACATTTTAAGTCATGCAGCCCACCAAACTGCGTAGTTTGTCGGTTGAAACAACCCCTGCCAGAAATTACTAATTAAATACTAAACTCGCACAGGCTGCTATGATTATTTTATATTAAATTTTAGTTATGCAAAAAAATTAGGTCGTCATGAAGAAAGCAAATTTTATACAATGTGTTATTAAAACGCCGTATGTCGCATTAATATGCTGTCAGCTACGACGCGACGATTTCATTAAACGCGTATATTAAATATTTAGAATAAGCGGTCTACCCTCAATCTACCCCAGTATACGCTTTTAAAGGATACGTAGGTACATAGGTACATAACCTACTATTAAGAGTCTTTAATAGTATCTCCTCGTCCGTCTGTATATCTGCTCCTACTAACGTCTGTGTGTGTTTATGAATACAAAATGTATCGATATAAAGTATAACATGTAGCAACTTTAGGAAAATTATTTGCAGCGAAATCGGACAGTGACATTTGAGGTTACATAAATTAACTCGCCTTCTGTCATGTAATGTTCTTTTTCTGGGTTGGGTTTTCATTATTGCTTTTTGACTTAACAGCCGCATTTATAGGATGTGACTTCATTCCATAAGCATGATCTGAGGGGAATCATCCCCATCGTCTACAATCTAAATTCCAGGTAGGTTCAGATTGCGTCGTCACGCAACGTACTAATGCATACGAAATTTCAATTCAATCGGTTGGGAAGTGTCAAATTTATAGCGCTAGATTGCATAAGAGCATGTACTAGATTCTCACACGGCGACATGATAGTAAATAACTTAAAACTTCAAACACTTTAACTGTGTCCTGTCATTGTTTATGAATAATGTACATAAATATGTACATTATTCATAAACAATGACAGGACACCTTAGTAGCTTTAACTTAGTAGCTAATGTAAGGTTCATAGGCACTTGATTTTGTTAATATTTTCAATTAATTTCCACTTTAAATACATTAAAATTCGAGTAGCACGTAGTCGCTAAAAGCAAAATGTCTTCCCAGTAGGATCGAGAGTATTATACAGTTTTCTATTTCCTTGCGTGGAAATAAGATTATGTTTTAACAACAGCCGCAGGGAACTATAACCTGTCCGTACCGGGAATCGGTAGAAATGGCTGTGTTACAATAACAAAATAATATGAGGTCACATCAAATCTATAAGGCGCTAAGTGGACGTGCAGCGATATCCGATATTATGTCGGCAAAGGTAACAGACAATGCCTAGCAAGATTAGAATATGGTTGCTGAAAGGTATCTAACTCCTTAGTCTTCAATCCTCATGCGTCTAATCCTATTAGGTTGCGTGCGCGCGCATTTAAATTGAAAGCTTTTTTCTCAATACGGGTCTTATTGAAAAATTTCAAAAAAATAATAATAATCTTCAATATATTTAGCAGGGGATTATTGTAAAATTTCGACAACAAAAATATTGCAGCATTTTTAAAGCCCTTTTTAAAGATAACTCTCATTACTCATAGCATAAACTGACAAAATTCCTTTGGCTATCCAACCTAACTCCTTAGTCCTCATACGTCTAATCCTATTAGGTTGCGTGCGCGCGCGTGTAATTTGAATGCTTTTTTCTCAATACGGGTGTTATTGAACAATCCCAAAAAATAATAATAATTTATAGACGACAAAAAATTTGCATCATTTTTAAAGCACAAAGATTACTCTCGTAGCAAAAACTGACAAAATTCCTTTACGTAGTAGGGGAAAACCCTTTTACAGTCGCAACGTACGTTCGCGGCCTAACCCGCAGCCTACAGGCGAGTGCATGTGAACTCCCCCGGGGCGGATACTTCCACGGGGATGTCGGTGAACATGCTAATGTTGGATAATTTGAAAAATCCGACTACATGCGAGCATGTAGTCGGATTTTTATATATTTAGATTATAAGAGGAAAAAAGTAAGTTTTTTACCCTGTTGTTTAATAGACAAGCGTCATAAAATACAATTTATATGCGCAGATAAAACAATAGGCAGATAGAGCGCGTGCAACAACAATATTGTAGACTACTTTTTCTATGGCCGTGTTCGGTGGCTTGTTATTTGACGCATGCGCTTGTAAAGCACCAATCAAAAACCTTTATTTTCTATTAACCGTCAATTTATTTAAAATTGTAGACAACTTGACATTGTTCGACATGCGCTTTCATTTTCTCTAGAGTGTAGGCGCTAAAAGGTCGAACGAACACGACCAATATCTCCTAAGTTTGTGATAGGTAGTACCTATCTAAAGCGAAAGTCCATTTCATACTCACAGACATGGTGTTGGTATGTGTGCATCACGAATGCTCTTTTAAGTTATCGTTATTAATAATAAAAAAGTTCATAAAAAATTTGTAGATCTTAACCCATGTAATTCCTGAGATCTCCATGGCCGCGCTATCGTGCACGTTACGTTCGTTCGGGGCCAACTTAAAATGCTTGTAACTTCTTTGTTTCCACTCTGACATATTTCTTAAATTTTTTTGGCGAACTTTTTTATTCATTCGATAACATAAAGGTGATTTGGACTTGAATCTTAACCTATAAAAACTAACGAATGTTTATACCTACTAAAACTTACAACCAACGAAATTATGGGTTTCCGCCCGGTAAATCTCTGTTTCGTCCCCTAGAGAAAAAGGAGTTTCTTCCCCTAAGCATCTGTATCTGCTCCAACAATATCGTCGTTTGGCCTAGTCCCGTCTTATTTCCAATACCAACTTAACTCTATCATTTTCCTAACGATAATACCCTACCTTACACATAAAGACACATTTTGGAACCATATAACATCTATTATTCCGAACCCTTTTTTAAGACGACATATCTTTTGAGGGCTTTTACAGGCACTCGACGGTGAAGTGAGGGCCCAAGTGGACTCGAGGGCCAAGCCAGCCAATATAAAGTCCAGACTTGTTCCTTTGCAGTGAAATGTCAAGGGTATCCATTGTAATGTGATAAGATGTAGACTACGTGCAAGAGTTTACATATATGTAAAAACTTTTAGTATCTACCGTTCCCGAAGGGTAAAACGGGACCCTGTTTTTAAGAATTCATTGTCTGTCCGTCCGTCTCTTTGTCACTAGGCTGAACCGCGATATCTTGATAATTATTTTTTTCAGAAATTATATAATTCTCTTGGCGCTATAACAACAAATAAGTTACCTTCTAGAAACTGAATAAAATAAATATTTATCTGTTTTATCCGAAAATAGTAGTTATTGTAGTTTGTATGTAAGTGTATCTTTGTATTAATTATTCTGTGTATGAACTGTTTTACAAAAAATACCCAACCTAAGTAACCAGTGTAAAGGAGAGTACTTAGTACTTAGGAGTACTAAGCTTGATCACCTGGGGTTTTTTTTTAATTGTGGCGAGTAGTATATTTTTAAATTTATAGGTGGAAAGGGCCTTACTGTTGTACCTATTTTCCAAACTATACGAAGTGTAAAATAAATGACATAAATAAATAACTGTTAAATAATACTTTGGGGTATGTATGTGCCTCCTCTGTAGAGTATACTTTGAAAGTATCAGCGCTGAAAGCTTACTTTTGACTTTCATGTTTGTATGAGAAATGTCCCAACATCTTAAATTTTCAGTAATTAAAAAAAAGAATATTATTAATATAATTTAAAAAAGTCTTTCAGCGCTGGTACTCTATCAGTAAACTCTATGTACGGGACCCATACACACCCTTAAGTATTATCACTTATAAATATTATAATAGCTACATGACAACTGACAACTAAGGGTGGAGGAGGATGTATCTACCGAAAGGTCACCTAGGAAAAAAAAATATTAAAACGTGGTCAAGGGTAACCCAGCCCTCTAATTCGGAGGATTTTCTGAATATCGACTGTCAATTTGACGTTTGAACTTTTTAAACATGATTTAAAAGCCAAAAATCTCAAAAAAAATACATTTTAATTTATTAAATCGTGTTTTTAATAAGTTCAATGGGCAAAACGAAAGTCTTTATTCAGGAACTGGAAAGCCACCGAAGAAAGGAAATTGGGGGCTGGTCAAGTTATCTATACTTAATATTATAAAGCGGAAGAGTTTGTTTGTTTGTTTAAACGCGCTAATCTCAGGAACTACTGGTCCGATTTGAAAAATAATTTTTTATTGGATGGTCCATTTATAGAGGGAGGCTTTAGGCTATATAACATTACGCTGCGACTAATAGGAGCGAAGCGTCAGTGATAAATGTTGCAAAAACGGGGAAAATTAATTACATTTGGGGACTTTCGTTTCGTGCGCTGCATAAACGGCTTAAGTCACTAAAAAACCATGCAAACGAAGTCGGGGAACAGCTAGTTATTACTAAAGGCTGATGATGTTCCTGAAAATGCTCTGGATACAATCATCGGCTGAGGCAATAGGCAGGCAAATTTCCATTGTTTACTTTCAATTTGGCGGCTGGGACGTATTGTTTTAGAACAACAATGTCCCGACGGATAATACATTGTGTTATCATTTAATAAATTATATAATAATATTGAGCTATTAAGTGGTCTCGGGAACAGCAGGCTTGCTCCCGACACAATCGAGAATTGAATCGGTTCGATCTCAACGGCTTTTCGTGTTTTATTTTGAAACTAACCAGGATAAAGAAAATCGTTAGATCGTAACTTTTTGTACTCCCGACCATATCAATCGACTGAGAATCAAAATAAATAAACGTCAATTTATTAGGAAGTAAGCGACACGTTCGAATCTGAATCAAAATCGAATCAGTTTGGAAGGTAAGTAAGGCCTTACCTTTCGCGGCTTCCGCGGCTTTGTCTTAGAAACGTTTGTCTGAAATGTCTATTGTATGCGTTATAGATTAGGTGATCAATGCGGGCAATATGAATAATATCTATCTCTATCGCGCTAAATTAAATTAAAATGGGAATTGTTATAAAATAAAATGGTTATTACTCGGGCCAAAAGGTGAAGGACAACATGCCCGATACAAATTAAGTCTTTGTATATTATTAAATTGCACTCTGATATTGGAAATACTTCATAATGACCGGGCATTACTTATAATACTCAATTTATTACTTGGTCCATAACATGTATACATGGAAGGATTCCACGAATCGGATCTACAACATTTTCTTCTCATCACCTTAGAAAAGTCGCTTCACAGACAAGGACGAAACATTAATAATATCCTGTGTCACAAAGTAGATATATAACAGAGACACTACCTTGTACTAGAAAATCACCGTAATACTGGCAATGCGACTGGCTATTTTTGTTTTTTTCGATTTCCAGGCACATTGCGGAAACTGCCATCTAGCGCCACTATTGGAAAATACTAATAACTAATTCCGTTTCGTATCTTCTTCTTAAATAAAGAGTTGAATTAAGCTATTAATGTGATGTTATGCTTAAAAATAAGCTTATCTTTATTTTAATGTCAATATTTTTACTTAATTCGGCTTACATTTTATATTACAAACGTTAATAGTAGTGACATCTATTGCAATTTTTTTGTATTAAACATAGATTGTATGGGATTGTAGGCCATGCCTGAGTGTAAATATTTTGATTAGTCAGAGAGATGTAATAAAATTTCTGTCAGGCAGCCTATTGCAATGTGCTTGCAAACGTGTATCCTTTTGTGTATCTAGTGAATGAATTTCAATTTTGAATCGCGTCGAGTGGTATGAGCTGATTCTAATTTCTAATTCTTAAATCATAATAGAGATAGCAAAAATCCTCTCCCTCTATGCAGCAAAAACAGTAAAACTGCAGCATGTATCGCAACTCGCAAGCGTTCTATAGACACACTAATGGCAAATCTCTGTACCTGTAAAAGCTCTCGAAAATTCCATTTAATGTCCATCTAAATCTCTATTTAGACAAAATAAATGGCTATTACTTTTAAGTGTCTTGTGTTTTAAATGTTTAATACTCTACATTCTTAATTCGAATTTAAACATAGTAGTAAATAACAAAATATTAATATTTGTACTAATGTACACATATTAAAATAGTGTGTATTGTATAATATTATATAAAAGAACACACAATACAGTGTGTAAAAAGAACAGTCACTATAACTTTGGGATATGATTATGCTACCTTTTCACATTCTAGATTTTTTTTTAACTTTACATCCTTTATAGACTGCACCTACCTGAAAAAAAACCTGTGAAATTATGGGTTCATTTCATACTATAGTGATGGTGCCGTGTAGTCAGCGCGTGTCAGCATATCACCCCACTTGAAAAGTGAGCTGTTATTTTATTATGTTTCCTTGGAACAGTGCTAACGTTTAAAAAATGTAACTGACATAATTAGCGATTTTAAATCAGTTAAAACAAAGGTATAATATACTAATTTTGGCCTTGTTTTTAGCCTACGGGACACGTTATCTAGTGTTATCTTGATCGAAGGTAGTTTATAATATTTTTTTCTTCTCATTTTATGTTAAATTCAATGTTATGTTAAGGGCGTGTAACCAAGCAACGTTAAAGTTAACGCCATGTTAAAATGCCATGCCTTCTCGTTCATTGACAGGAAATACGAGAGGGATAACATAATATTTAACAAAGGATTACCTTTAACATTGCTTGGTGAAACACGCCCTTAACCTTGTTTTATTTGTAGTGTAATGTATTAACGTGTCAAATAAATGTTTTTTTTTTAAATATTTAAATAAGTTTCCGAATGCGAGTTGAAGGGGAATTGTGAATAACCCCCAGCCTAACAGCTTTTTCAATATTAAAAGCAGTGCCGGATTGCATGCGCGGGGCCCGTACCAAATTTTCTGACCTGGAGCACGATTCTCGGGTAGTGGAAAAATGTTCGAATATTAGTATATCCCGCTCGCACGCGCGCTAAATCTCATTTGCATGAGCGGGACAGACCGATAGTAAAAACTAAGTTCGAGGACTGAGAATTAGGGCCCTGGGCCTTAATTCTCAGGCCTCGAACTTAGTTTTTACTATCGGTCTGTCCCGCTCATGCAAATGAGATTTACCGCGCGTGTGAGCGGGATATACTAATATTCGGAACTAACTTCGAGGCCTGAGAATCGCCGCCCTGCATATACGGCAGATATTTTGTAGAGCTTATTATCAGGCCGACTGAATTTCTACGCGTTTATACAAGCAACTTTTCTTAGAACTTATGCGTTTACGGTATGAAATTATTTACGCCTAGGAAATAGTCGGGTACCTAGTGTCTGGCATGGATTGTCTCAATGAAAAGTTTCACGTTTTCGTATAATATTTTAATAAGTGTCACGTAAAAAAAATACGCTCAGGCAAAGATGTGCGTGATTTATGCGGGGCCCCTTTCGCGCGGGGCGCGTAGCTATTGCTACTCTTGCTACGTGGTTAATCCGGCACTGATTAAAAGGATATCACTGTTTGTAATAAAGCCTCATTTCTTAAAGAGTCGCCAGGGGGAGCATTTTTTTTTCGCAGGGGAAATCTTCAGTAAGATACCTAGAGCCTGGGGATTATGTGGGATTCCTACCCACTAAAACCCCTGCGGTGGCCTCTTCTTCACACAAGGGGGCTGCGGGAACTTACAAGATTACATCCGCTGCCCCGTGTGTTCCGCTGTTAAGCTCATATTCGAGACTAAAAGTCCGCAAAATCATGGTACCATAAGTCGTGGTACCAATACACTTGGATCAATTGTTTGGGTTGTATAAATTCCCCTATTTATACATCCATGATCATAAAAAAGTAACTAGATTACTAACACAAGGTCCTATGTGCCATACCAATCGCCAATTATTTATCGTTTGCGTGTCTGACGAGTGGGATCGGATCTTTTACGAATCCGTTCAGCCATGTATGCCATATGTGCCATAACAGAGCCACAAAAGGAGGCAACCGCATTCCACTTCTGAGTGGAATGCGGTTGCCTCCTTTTGTGGCTCCAGTGATCACCAGTGATCATGGTAGAGATAACCTTCGCCAAAGAGAGATCTGGTCCTATATATTGGATCAAAACTTGCAGTTAAACTCCACGCGGGACACCTTTCGAGCGTATGCTGGGCAGTATCCTCCTCTTCACTACAGTGGTAGCAAAGTGCTGTCATCTCACGACCAATCCTAAGCAGGTAGCTGCCAAAGCACCCATGGCCTGTCAGCATCTGTGTAAGATGAAATGTCACTCGACGCTTTTGCTTGCTCCAAGCTGTAAACACAGGAAACACCACCTGGATAACACGTTTCTGGGAGTATCGTTCTTCTTGTAGGCGATTCCACCATGCTTCAATGGCAACAGATTGTTCCTGACGTCGTATGTCTCCTCTCAGTAGTCCTTCCGCATTATGGATTCGTTCATACACCTTTCTATCCATCTCAGCCAGAATGTAGAAAATCTCGATATTCGGTTTGAAGGAAACCAAGATTACTTAAATCTGATGAAAAGAGTAAAATAAATAAGTAAAAAAATAAAAATAAAGGCATATTTTTTTTTGTTTTATTAAAAAATATTCTAGAATGAAAAAAAATATTGGGGCAGTATGCTTTGACACTCGTTAGACGGTTAACGTGGACTCACTACCTCTCTTCTTCCTTACCTCGCAACTTCCCATACTACTTGTGTGTGTGGCAGGCAGGGATGATATGGATATGAAATATCAAATCAAATTAAATCAAAAATACTTTATTGTACCTAAATAATTACAAAAAACAAACAGACAACAATTACATAAAATCGTTTGTCGTGGTTGGTTACCGCTGTTGATCCTGGCTTACAGGAGTTGTAGTGGTGGGAATGTGAGGTGGGCCATGCTCGTAAAAAAAATTTACATAAAATCAAACATGCACACAAAGGCGGCCTTATTACTTCAAAGCAATTTCTTCCAGGCAACATTTTGGATTTTTGTGATATTGGAAAGCAATAATAGGTGATGTGCTAAAGTATTTCAAATATCGCATACGGATATAGGAATGATTATTATACCCGATCCGGATATGGATACGCATATGAAATTATTTCGGATTATCCGGTAGTTAAGGATGATTTCGGTTAAGGATATTAAATTTTTAAGGAATTTCAAAAGTAAAAAACAAACGACTTGTTGTTGAGTAGTTGCCTACCCTCCAATTTTTCTTCTGATTAATTTCGTTGTGGGTCCCAAGGTTTTGGTGGGGTTACTGCTGTCGATAAGAGTGGTTACTGCTAACAGTGGTGGGAATGCGAGGTGACTCAAATCGTTTGTCGAGTAATCGGTGTTCTTGGTGAATTCACCTTACCTGAGGAATTTTAACCAATTTCCAAACCAACCAATTTCTTAAAATAATAGATATTTTAAGGAACACTAGCTAGTGATAATGTAACGGAACCCTGGATAAAGTATATTTGTATTGTATTTGTATTGTAGGCTTGGCCTAGTATAGGAACCAAATAATATTAGCTTATACCCGCTTTTCTTTCACGATTCTATAGGATAGGTTGATCCGTCCGTCCTTCGCACGACCACTCTGATATTCGATACCGTTACATACAAATACGTAAGTTACGTTAAGCTTACCCTAATCAATACAATCTTAAATTAGCCTAGTTACTAGTGAATGAATTATTCTTAAGGAAGTACAAGTTATTACTGCGAAGTTAGAACTGCTGAATGAATGAATAAAATTACTATAAACCTAACTTATTAGCATGCTCCGCGCACTTCTGTAAGTCACTAGTTATTAGTATACAGAGTTGGTGCCAACTGCCAACTTTACTAGATTATTCATTAAGTGTTTGCCCCTGTAATAATTGCAGACATTATTTTATGGAATACTACTGGCACCTCATAATAAATTACTTACCATAACGAGACAAATCAAGATTAAAGATCTCCATAAAAGTCACAAAACAGATGAGTTTCAATCCTGGTGTCTTAGGTCAACGACCAGTGCGTTCGTGTGTGTAAACTAAGAGCCTGCATGCCTCAGCATATTAAGATTCACTCATTGTGATCATTTTCGGTCTTTGATTTTTTTTATATAAAGTATAATAATATGAGTTTTATGAGGTGCCAAAACAAATATGGTTTACGCGTCATTCTCTTCACACTACATTCGGCGTAATATATGAACCATGAATCTCCTGTATACCAACAAATAATGTAATACCTATTATGTTAGGTAATAATACATAATATTGATCGTTTGTTGCCCGTGGTCCTACTGCGTAGTTCTACTGGTAGAACCACGGGCAACTGTTTCCAACGTTCTATTGCCCGTGGTCCGATCAGTCGAACCACGGGCTGTCATTCATAAAATGTATTGCCCGTGGTTCTATCAGTAGAACCACGGGCAATGAAAGTGTAATTTTTATTGCCCGTGGTTCTACCGAGTAAAACAGTAACGGTTCTCTTTATACGTAAACTCCTTACATAAAATTGGTTGTCAATAAAAAAATGTATTGACATTTCTACATTTCTTTTATTTTATTATATTATAAAATATATAGTACATTCTTAGATTATTAATTGGTCTCAGCGCCCTTCGACTAGATGGAGCGCTGTCAATAAAAAACAGATTCTTGAATGCGTCAACTTCATATTGTAGTGTGTGTAAAACAATGCACAAAGATTGTAGTGTGCATCTATAATTGTGTTGCCAGCTACTTGACTAGTGCCCGATCAATAGGGAAAATATTTCGTTGCTGTGGTGCGGTAATTTATCAATATTAATAAATAAAAAAAATCTTTAATATGAAATCATAAGCATTTTTATGAAGGTTCTTCTTCATATTCTTAAATAATTATTAGGCATAATTTTCAAAAAACTTTTTTATTTTAGTATCTGGGGGCACGGCAGTGTCCCCGCCAAGTCGAACGCGAAGCAAACACTGCCGTACCATCCTTTACAGGAACCATTTTGTCGCATTTTCAGGCCCCTATTTGAGAACCTCCGGATAAGACCAGAACGCAGAAATTATGGTCATCCAGTAAGATATAAAATCTGTCAATAATTAGAAATCCATCTGTCAACGGCCAAGTCACACAACATTAACTATAATTATATATAATATATATAATTATAGTTAATGTTATATATATAATATATATATAATTGTTGTTAATGTTGTAATAATAAATAATATAATAAATAAATGGCCTAACAGGGTTCTATATATATATAGAACCCTGTTAGGCCATGCACTAAAAAGTATCCTATAGGCAGTTTCCAGTGCTCAGTTAAACAAACTAATAGGAAGACATATTCCTCTAAAACTATATATAATATACTCGATTTTGATTTTGGTCCCACATACTTTTCTGGCGTATAGCCATTTCATCTGAAATAAGCGCGCAAACAACATTACATTTACCACATTAAGAAGGAGCGTACTTTATTAAAACTATTAATAAAGGTAAATGCTTCTTCAGTAAATCCTGGAGTGCCATCGATGATGACAAATTTACTCCTCACGTTATTATAAGCCGATGGGGAATAGAAGTTTAAAGTCAAACAGATTTTTTTAAGTTCATTAGAATATTTCGGTATAATTTTCTTTTCGTTTTTATGCTTTTTGTATAATATATTATACTATATTTTTACTAAGAATGTTATATATTATATCAATGAAACGTTCATGATTCAAAAATTTTATTATACTTTTTAAATTGCAATTAGCTTTTTTCAATCGACGCGACGAGTCTTTTCCCGCAAAGCTTTAATTATTCTTACATGTTTTGTTTGTGAGACCGTGAGTTTTATTTTTAAATAAAGCGCCAAAGGCCTTAAAAGTCATGTCCTATCTACTAGTCAAATATAGCTCCCCCCCTCTCTTTCCCTCCGCGAATACTTGTACAGTTTTTGAGATATAAATTTCGAAGTTTTATTTGCCACGCAAAATGCGCTGGAAAAGTGTGTTGTTTATTCTAGTTCAATCACCTATTTTCCTTAACTAGAGTGAATCGGGCAGAAGTCGATACAAACACATTCACATAATATAGGTATACTCGGAAGCAGAGGAATAACGCACAAATTAGACATTAGCTGTTAATATCCTCCATCCGAGATGGCGAGTTGCGTTTCGTTTCACCTTTTCACATAATTACATTTCAAAAACTGTACTAAAGTATAAAGTTTACGTTCCGTTTCGCATCATTGCAATAATATTTAAGAATTTTTGATTTTTTTTTTAATATTTAGACGCAACTCCGGCATTCAAAATTTCTATAAGGGGAATTATGACTTTCTCGCTTAAGCCCCCTACACCACGAATACTCGTAAATTCAGGCGACTCGTTATAAAATCCAACCCAAAATGACAACGCCCAAACATCATATCATGGTTGCCTATCAAGTCGTAAACAATATGTTTCTTGGCGTTACTATGACATGACATGACGTGGCAAACACGGGCAATCTGATACTAAATATGGTTAAAAATTTTTGAATACAAGGCAACATTGAACACAAAGCGGTACTCCGATCGGAGATTTTAGGATTATATTATTTGACTGTGTTTTAGAAGATTTATACAATACTTACTAATGGTATGTGATGCCAGTATTTTTCTTGTTTCATGTAGTATTATTTTTACATAGTTTGACTATGAAAATCGGCATTTTGCTTCGCTCTCACACAAATCTTTGACAAATTATCGAGACGTCTACTTCACTTTACGCTTGTAGCGCGACTGGCGCGGGTACGCCGAATTCGGCGTATTATTTGTTGCCGCATTTTTCAATACGCTGGACGGTATCTAGTCAAAGCAACCAATTATTAATCTATGAGTACATTAAAATCGTATGATATTTTAGAAGAATGGATCTCAAATTAAATAATGATATTTGTTTTATTAATAGAAAGGGAGGTATAGTACTTTTATTTGGCGATTGTCAATATTATAGAATGCGGCAG
This sequence comes from Celastrina argiolus, assembly GCA_905187575.2. Taxonomy (NCBI): domain Eukaryota; kingdom Metazoa; phylum Arthropoda; class Insecta; order Lepidoptera; family Lycaenidae; genus Celastrina; species Celastrina argiolus. The sequence continues at coordinate 14,785,795 of LR994589.1, forward strand.
TATAAAAATGGGTCAACAGTGTGGCGTTGTGCAAATTATAAGAAACTAAAATGTAAGGGTACAATAACGACTAATATGGTAAGTCTTTTTTTCGTTATTTCACCAAAAATAATAAGTACCTACACTTAAGATAAAATCACTGAAGGTTTATCTATACTAATATTATAAAGAGGTAACATTTGATTGTTTGTTTGTTTGTTTGAATGGAATATCTGCTCTGAATCCACTGAACCAATATGAAAAATTCTTTCGCCGTTGGAAATCTATATTCCTAGCGCTGAACACAGGCTATATTATATGTTAAAAAAATAGGGTTCCGTACTAAAACCCCAAAAATGTAGCCCAAAGTGTACAAAAACGACTTCAAAATTTCTTACATCGTGTGTGCCTCGACAACGGCTTGACCAATTTCGCAAATTTTTTTACGGTATGTTCGTTATTGTCATGAAAAGGTTATTATGAAAGAAAATGTAAAAAAAAAATAAGCAGAAAATTAGAAAAAAGAAGAAAATATACGTATTGGTCACGCCGGGTTTGAACCTGGACTCGATCGAATCACGTCGTTGCCAGTCTATATGACACGGGTGTCATAGTAACAACATTGTTTACAAATGGAAAATAAAAATTATGAAATGCTATAAATACTGTATTTATATCAGCTTAAACTATTTGGATTAATAAAACTATTTGGATTAACAAAAATATGAATCCAAATAGTTTAAGCTGATATAAATACCTACGGTATTTATAGTATTTCATAGTTTTGTTTTCCATTAAATTTGTAAACAATGTTGTTACCATGACGACCGTTAGACGTTATAGACGTTAGGCTGCGTTTCCACTGACGCGGAGCGGGACGGAGCGGAGCGGAGCTTGCGGTAACCGAATTGACCAATCACTTTGCTCGAAATCTTCGCTCCGCTTCGCTTGGGCACCGCTAAGCTCCTCTCCGCTCCGCTCTGCGTCAGTGGAAACGCAGCCCTATAGACGGGCCAAGATCCGAACGGTGTTCCAAATCTATACATCTATACAAATAAATAAAATTGAAGTGTCAGTTTGTAACTTTTAATTAGCAACGATTTTCTAAATGCATATATGACATTTTAAAACGATACTGAAAACGAAAATGCATTTTTTTTGTCTGTCTGTCGGTATGTCTGTAGGGTCAGCTAGTTAATATATAAACCGGTACCTTATTTACAAAGAAACTTAATTTTCAGGAAAATGCAGTTTTAAAGAATATAAGTCACCAGTGTCTACCCAATCGAGCCAAAAATGTTGTTGACAAAACTATATCAGACTTAAAGAAAACTGTGATAAAAACAGATCGTCCAATGCTGCAGCTATATAACGAAGCGATTGGAGATCTCAAGGATTCCGGGCTGAATTTTATTCAGAGTCTACCTTCCTTATCCAGCATGCAACATTGCCTTTATAATATTAGAAATAAGGCAATAAATTGCACTTAAACAGTTTTTAAGACCCAAGACGAGGTACAAGTACCTAAAAATAGTATGTCGTTCGTTTTAGCTGATTATTTTTACGAAGGTACGCGTATACTCGTTTTTTGCTCTAAAAATGCGAGAAAATTAATTCCTGAAATAAAGGAATATTTTTCAGATGCTACATTTAAATCGTGTCCTAAGCCTTTTGCGGAATTATATACTTAGTATACTGGGTGATATTGGCAGTACATCGGAACAGACAAAAGTTGTACCACTAATATTTGCATTACTACCCGATAAAAAAGAGAAAACTTACATAACTTTATTTAACTTAATTAGATCACAATTGCCATATTTTCAACCTCAAAAAATACATTGTGATTATGAGCAGGCGGCAATTAATGCCATATCATTAGTTTTCCCGGAATCTAAAATTATTGGATGCTTCTATCATTGGACTCGGGCGATTTGGTGAAAAGCAAAACTTTTAAATGTTTCAAAAAATAAACCTCAAAGGAGAATAACCTCTTTAACTGCAGCGTTACCCTTATTACCGCCTGAACGCATTTCCCAAGGCTGGGCATATATAAAAAATGAAAGTAAAACATGTGATGTTCAAAAATTTATAGATTTGATTACGTACAAAAAAAATATGATAAGATTTATCAGTGTTTTTGATCAACGCCATCGCACAAACAATGTAATCGAAGGATGGCATGCTAAATTAAACAGACGATTAAATAAAAATACTATCACTTTGCAACGACTTCTTACAGTGCTACAAAAATTCAATTTGGAAGCAATGCAAAATTCTAAATATAAAATTAACACAAAAAAACGATCTTTAATTTTGATTCAAAATGATGATTTTATTAATACTGTCCAACTGGAGCTACTCAATGCCGAAATAAATGTTGGGCATGCATTAGATAAGTTACGTTAGCGCGATTTTACCTATTCCACGGTATTGCACTGTCTGGATCTTGTAAAAACGTGCTTTTAAATTGCTGAAATCGGTTTTTAAACATAGTAACTTTTGAATTTTTTAATTTTTAGTGTCTCTATGTAAAAAATAAACCCGTTTGGTAGCTACCATGCTACAGACAGACTTGCAGACACCATACTACATACCATGCTACAGACAGACTGGCAGACATCATACCATATAATTAAAAAAACACCTCAGTTATTTACACTTCTTCTTTTTGTCGAGAGTGAATAAAACATCTATGTAAAAAAAATATTGTCAAATAGGTATCACCTATGTCAATTGGTGAAATATGTTCATAAAATAAAAAGTACAGGCCTAACTTTGTAAAATTTTTCGGGACGAAATGGCAGCTGCTATTCTGCGTGAAGTAAAAAAGAATCACGCAAATTGGATCATTAGTCTCAGAGTAATCGGCGTATATAGGTACATAAGAAACTTCCGATTTAAGAACCTCCTCTTTTTTGGAAGTCGGCTAAAAAGGCTTTATCTTACAAAAGGTGGGGCTTAGAAAATTGTATTAAAATTTAAGTTGTTTATGTTTTAAGTTTTTTTATTACTTGTACATTTAAAATGTTTATACTTTATACCTGTAAATCCACCATTTTGTTTAAATACCTATGTGTAGTTGAAAGTTATTAATATATTTAAATAAATTACAAGTAAAACATTATTTGGTTTTTATATTTTAAATCTTAGTTTATAAAATATTCAGTAAATATTTTGCTTTATTCGCCGCATAAATAGTAAATTACTATTTGACGGTATTTCGGCCAAACCGGCTACTTATTTAAATGAAAATTCCCATATGTATAGATAATGGATCTGAATGTATCCTTTACTGTATATATATATGAGGTATTACGGATTTCTGTCATCAAATAATAAAGACCTATAGTAAATCAGTCAGAAATAAAGTACATACGTTATGTAGATTAGTAAATTTTGACATTCAGTCCTCCACAACCACCACCCGAACGGACACGAATTTTAGATTGGCGACCTCCGTAGCGCAGCGGTTCAGCGCGTTGGCGCTAAAACGAGAGGTTGCGGGTTCGAATCCTGGGTCATGGATGTGTATAAAATTTGTGTATTAATATAATAAAAATCTTAAATATGTGTATAATATAAAAGTATTAAATATATATTTCCGCTGTCTGGTACATGTAACACAAGTTCTTCGGATACTTAGCACAGGGCCAGATTGACGTGGTGTGTAGCGTCTATATAATATTTATATTTATTTATATTGGAACATGAAATAACTAACATTTTTTTTTTCCTAGAAAAACAAAACGGCTCCCTTGGGATCATAATTTTTCGTATAATTATTACAAGATCTCTTTTAACTAAGAATTTACTGCGAGCGAGAGGCCAACTTATCTGGTGGTTTAAGTTGTTAACATTAATTGGCAGATAATATTAGACAGTAAATAATTAATTACTACGAAATACTAGTCCACGCGGGCGAAGCCGCGGGCAAAAGCCAGTTTGGCATATTACTGACGTAATCGAACCACGGGTAAAATGTTTCCCGTGGTCCTACTCATTTAGTAGAACCACGGGCAATACATTTTATGAATGACAGCCCGTGGTTCGACTGATCGGACCACGGGCAATAGAACGTTGGAAACAGTTGCCCGTGGTTCTACCAGTAGAACTACGCAGTAGGACCACGGGCAACAAACGATATTGATATCATTAAAACGTGTACCTATTACTTATATTATAATTAACGACACGTGTAACTCGCGTGGTGCAAGTATTAAATACGATACGACCACATAGATGGTTTGCTACAGGGGAGAATAACCTTTTTTTAATTATAAAATTAATTTAAATATTGATAATCAGTTAATGTTAATTTTTTTTCCAAATTAAATTACAAAATAAGGGAGCGAGCGAGCTCGGTGTCCCATAAGCCCGTGGGGTTTGTCCGTACACTATACATATTATACAATTGTGACATCATCGTCAGTTTAAAAAAGTTATCTAAATCTTATGTATAAAAATGAATAGCTGTTCGTTAGTCTCGCTAAAACTCGAGAACGGCTGAACCGATGCGGCTATTTTTAGTCTTTAAATATTCGCGGAAGTCCAGAGAAGGTTTCAACGGTTTGTATGCTCAAGGAAGTGAGCACGGGTCAGCTTTTTTATTTATCCGTATAAAGTATAAAGTTCCGACGTCATCACTACAAGAAGAGAACAAACCGTTATTACTAGTCTTCGTATTATATATATATATATATAATATGTACACATTACGAATTACATTTATTATTAGAGATTAAATTCATTAGAGACGGATTAGAGACAAAATTTAAAGTTTTTTCCTAATTAATAATTATACGGATTCTATATTCCAGTCAACACGGTCGTGAAAATTAGGGTGGAAAAATTAAAACATAATAAGGAGCAGTTACTATAGTGTCAAACTAAATTACATGCATAACGTATTCATATGTAAAGTTTCATAATACTTTAATTTAAAAACATGTTTTGCATCATCATAATTTTTCTCTGAGTTAGTTAGTTAGTACTTAATAGTTGAGCAACTGACTAACGAGCAATATACTAACATATTTTACAGCTTAAGAGGAAACAGCACGGTTGAGAGAAATACAAAAGAAGTATTTATAAAATCTATTGCTGTCTCGCAGTGCCTTAGCTAGCCAGCACTAGCGCGATAACGACAACTGCAACTTGGACTGAAATTACCTATTAAAAGTACCATTAATCGACGTTTAGGGGACTCCTGTTTCTCCTCCAAAACTTAACCGATTTCAATATTTTTTTCTCTTTTAGCTGACAAAAGAATTGAGGTTCCTATTTTTTGATTTTGTTGTATAATGTAGTCAAATCTGTTTCCTGGATGTGTACATAGCGGAGAGTCTGGCCATTTTTTTAGGTTTTTGAACGTCCATATCACTTTATATAATTAATTTATTAAAAAAAGGAGAAACAGGGACATACAAACAATATACATAAATATTCAGGAAAAAAATTGGTACTCTATCAGCATTATCCAGGGAGGAAACAGGATTCCCGTAGACCCCTTTTTCTGTATGAAAAAAAATTTGTAGTGTTTCCTCTTAAGACCTTATCCATCTGAAACATAAATGAGAGCCAAAGAAAATGACAAAATATAATTTTCAAGCAGTGGGCGAACTGATAATGATGAATTGTAGCTAAGAATACCTAGCTTTTAAACAAAAAAAACTAGATCAGAATGAGTTAGTTTGTTTGGGGGCTACGATGTCATAGACCCACACCCAGATACGTCAAACTTATAACTTTATTTTTTTCTTAAATAAGCGAGATCAAAATGGGTGCCAAGTCATGATATTTACTCATAGCACAAAGTAGCTTATACATAGCAACACAAAATATTTTATAACAACTCAAAATATAGGTTATCCCATCTAATTCTATGAAATAGAGTAATATGGAGTACTTTTTTATATATATAAAAATGTTTAACCAACGACAAAATGTAACAAAATATACATTCCTTTCCTTATATACCAGAAATGTGATAGAATTATCACTATCATGCTGATGCAAGTTAGTCCCAACATCCATAAATAATAATAATATGTTAAAGTAACGTGCAATCTACTAAAATATATTACAGCCCACGACCATTATAATATATCTCAGTGTTGCGTGATCTACACAGTAAAACATTAAGAACATTTGTCTCTCTAAAGAGAGTGATTTAAGAAAATAAACTCTCGAGCAAAGGCTAAAACATCCGCTCGGAATATAAAACAATAGGTATAGTACGTCCGAGATAAATTTAACACAAACGTAAACAAACCAAAAACACCGAAATTTTGTCATATTTACTTATCTATAGATAATATAGCGCACCCAACATCTGGGGGAAGCCACGAGATGAAACACAAAATCATAAGAAAATAGCTTTACTGTATTCTATTTGTACTTGAAATGTTCTCAACGTCTTGCGATAATCGTCGTTTTTAATTGTGAAATTGTATTCGCTTTTGATTTTGTATTTGAGCGCTTTCGGCAATAGTCTTTTGAATGTTTTTTTAAATTGATGATATTATAGCAAACAAGTAATGTAAAACTAAAATTATTTAGGTACCATTAAAAATAATGAAGATATTAAACTTTTAAATATAATGTGCGAGCGAGAAGGAACAACCGCTTGTGACGTCACGTTGTTAACCCTACACCAACATTACACCAACCTGCGTGCAAATATCGTTTTGCCAGAAAGAGATGGATAATTTTATTTAATTGCTTAAAACTTAAATATTTTTTAAACTTATCCTAATTCTTATTTTAAAATTTGCAAATCTTTTTGATTTTCTTCGTAATGAGTCCAAAAGTAAATAAATTTAATATTAATTCTACTATACTCTAGACATCAAACTAATTATGATAAGTATGCAATATATGGAGAAATAAAGCCCTACGCTGGATCTTATCAGGTAACCAAAAGCTGTAGAAATATGTCAATAAATACGGATGATGTTTTAGTATTATGTATTGGAGAAAATGACCTAGATGCTACCGTAGCCTTAACAAGTTTGAAATATACACTCGAAATGTTTACAAAGAATACAATTCTAGTTTTAAGTGTAAGCAAAAACAAAAATTTAAATCTAAGAAAACTTAACACCGAAATTAAAATGTTTTGTAATAGGTTTGAAAATTGTAACTTTTTAGATTGTAAGTATTTGTCTATGTCTTCTGTTTGTAAAATGATTAACTATTCTATAGATTGTAGTGACTATGCAAAAAACTTTTTAAATCCTAAAGCAATAGTGAGGCGCTCAGTGAGCAAAAAGCGAAGTCACAATAAATCAAATGAAAATAATTATGTCAAGAAAGGAACGATACCTTTTTACTTTAAAAATACCGCGACTATAAATATTGACACGAATAAAGTAAATAATGCATCATCAATTAATGTTAAACCCCCAAAAAAAGGTACAATAACTTATTATTTCTCAAAAAACATTGACCATAATAATACAAATAAAAATCTTTTTCGTTCCTAGCGGTGATACTTTTTTAACTATTCTCCATCAAAATATAGCGGGAGCAATAAACAAAAGTGAGGAAATTTTTATAGCTGTATCGGAGCTGTCTAAAAGTCTTGAAATTGATATTGTCTGTTTAACTGAAACTTTTATAAAGAAGGGGTCGGAGAATCTGCTTAAAATACCGGAATATAAGTTAGTCTCCTCTTACTCACGCAGCTCTAACAGAGGCGGCTCCTGTATCTTAATAAAGAGGAATTTACATTGTGAAAAACTATCTTGGTTGTCAGATTTTTCTACTAATTACGATTTTGAATGCTGCGGCATAGAGTTATACGCCCAAAAAATTATTTTAATTTGTGTGTACAGGACACCATCAAGTAACCCTCGTGTTTTCTTAGAAAAAATGGAAAGTGTACTGTTTAGAATATTGAAACGTAGGAAATCAGTAATTGTGTGTGGAGACTGGAATTTTGATTTTTTAAAACCCAACAAATATTGTTTAGAACTAATAAGTATTTTTAAAAATTTCAACATGCGAGCGCACATTACGACACCGACCAGATTGCAAGCCTGTCTTGATCAGTTTTCTAGTAATATAAAAGAAATTGATTCAAAAGTTCATTACTTAGGTCTTTCTGATCACGAAACGGGCCAAACTTTAAGTATTAAAATCAATAAAAAGCATACGATTTGCAAATGGACGGAAACGATTAGAGATTATAGCGCAGAAAACGTTAATAAGTTTTGTTATTGTATGTCAGCTCTATCATTTTCCGATGTTTATAAAAAACTAAATTTAGACGATTCCTTTGAGGAGTTCTATAACCTATTCTTGTTATTTTTCAACCTATGTTTTCCAGTATATACGGTACGTGAGTGTAATAAACCGCAAAGAACGGGATCGTGGTTAACAAAAGGCTTAAAAAAATGCGCTATAAAAAAAAGGATACTCTACTTAAAACATAAGTTCACACCTGTGAACTTTGCTGCTGATAAAAATAATTACAAGAAAATATATAAAAAATATTCTAAAATACTTAAACAGTGCATACATAAATCCAAACAATTAAATAATATAAAATACATAAACAATAAAAATAACAAATGTAAAGCCGTTTGGGATATTATAAATGATAATATTAATGATATGCGATTAAACAGATACATAGAAAAAATTAATTATAATAATCTATCATATACGACACCTTCGGACATTAGCAAATTATTTAATAATTTTTATATTAATATGACAAATAATAATAATTTTAAATTTAACACAAATGACATTAACTCTACTATGAATTACAATAACTATAATAACTCAATGTTCTTAAAACCAACTTGTCCATTAGAGATATACAAATTGATAAATAACTTAAACAATACTAAATCAGTCGGGGTCGACAATATTAACACTAAAATATTAAAACTATCAGCTAAATACATATGCCAACCTTTGAGCCATATTATAAATCTATCCCTTCAAGAGGGAATTTTTCCAAAGAAACTAAAATTGTCTATTGTAAAACCCTTATTTAAAAAAGGTGACTTAACTGACATTAATAATTATCGTCCGATAACGTTAATCCCGGTAATTTCAAAAATATTTGAGAAGGTTATGTTAAATAGACTCTCTGATTATGTGTCAAGTCACAACATACTTACACAAACTCAGTTTGGATTTCGCAAAAATAGTAGTACAACCTTAGCCTGTTTTGATTTGTTAAAATCTGTCACGGAGTCCCTTAATGACAGAATTCCTGTAGCGACTATATTACTGGATATGTCCAAGGCTTTTGATAATGTGGATCACGGTTTACTTCTTTATAAATTAGAAAAATACGGGATTAGAGGTGTTGCTAATGATTGGTTCAAGAGCTATCTATCTGGCCGTTACCAATGTGTAGAGATAAGCAAAATTTCTAACAACAAGAAGTATACCAACCAATCAGACTTCAAACTTAACAAATGTGGAGTCCCACAGGGAAGTATTCTAGGCCCATACCTATTCTTACTCTATATTAACGATCTACCTAGTGTAACTACGCATAAAATGATTTTATTTGCAGATGATACGACGCTTATAATCAAATGTCAAGATATAGAAAACTTTGAGAGCAACGTTAACAAAACTCTTGATAAAGTAATTAATTGGCTAAATAATAATAATTTAAGAATAAATATCAATAAAACACAATTAATACAGTTTCAAAATTATAAAAGAAAAGTCATTGATCTAAATATTTATCATGATAACACTAAAATTAAAGAAGTAAATACTGCTACGTTTCTCGGTATTATCTTGGACAAATACTGCAACTGGAAAGCTCAAATTGAATACTTATGTACAAAATTAGATCGTTTCGTTTACGCCATCAGAAGACTACGACAAACTGTAAGCACTGCCGCAGCGCTTAGTGCTTACCACGGATACGTATCGTCAGTACTCTCTTATGGGCTCTTATTATGGGGAAATTCTGTAGAGATAGATAAGGCTTTTCGGTTGCAGAAAAAGTGCGTTAGAGCGATTTCTGGTGCATGGTATATGGATAGTTGCAAACCTTTATTTAAAAAATATAACATACTTCCGCTAACATGTATGTACATCAAAGAAGCTTGTATTTTTGTAAGATTACACCCCGAATATTTTGAACTTAAATCAGACTTAGGACGTAAAAATGAAAGACACAAATATAAGATCTACTACCCACTATGTAAATTAAATATATATAAAGATAACGCTTACGTACAAACAATTAAAATATATAATTCTTTACCTGTCGAGTTTAAAAGTTTACCGTATAATGTGTTCAAAAGAAAATTGACAAAATGGCTAGCTGAAAACTGCTTTTACAATATTAATGAGTATTTTACTTATAATAATAAATCGCTGTTTCCTTAAAATGTAAATCGTTAGTTATAAGATTAGATTTAAGAGTTGACATTTTTCTGTAACAATATTATTATTGAATGATTATGTAGTAATTGAACAATGTATAGTTGAAATTATCATGCCTTATGTAATGTGTATCTTAATTGTTAGTCTATGTATAACTATGTATAAATTGTATGACATTTTAAGTAAGCAATTTTTTTAGTTACTATATTAGGGTTGTTATACCTACTCACACACCATTATGTTATGGTAGAATGTACAGATAATTGTGTTTTTATAATATCTATATTGGTACTGCATTCTTGTGATTGAATAAATGATTAAAATGATTAAAATGATTCCATCTAATTCTACTAAGGTTTTCGGCGTTTCGATTAACGAAATGTCGAAAGCGACATAGTACATATTATATGTAAATATTAAAGTTCATATTAAGTGGTACACATCGGCAGTTGGTGACTGTAATAAGACATAAACATTTTCCAAATAATATTATGTTTGTGTAAAATAAAATAATTAAAAACTATTTTGTTTCCAAATTAAACTTAACAAGCTTTTATCGGAAAGTAAACAAAAATAGGCTACCACCGGTTCAACCCTAGCCCGCCTAGGAGAACCGGCGTAAGAAACTTGTATGTTGTAGGTTTCTTTCAAGTGAGTATATTATAATCTAAGGTTTCTAGTAAACATTTTCAGCTATTGTCTACCAAGTCCCAACAAAAATATTTGAAGTTAATAAATTCATAACTAATTATCGGAAAACGCCTGAAAAGTTAAGGTCTGATCACATGCAAATTGATACCGCCCAGACCGTCTGCATTATAAATAGACGACCTTCATTGCTCTCATTTGTCCCTGGTACCTGAAGTTCGATGTTTATTAAAAATGTCCAAGAATCAGAAATAAAAAAAACAATATAAAACAACACGAGTTGAATGAACTATGAGAGGTATCATTTGCAAAATAAAAAAAATGAGGTGTATAAAGTTGTGGACACACCAACATTTTTATCGCACACTATTTAATATTGGACTTATAATATAACTGAAAACGAAACATTTTTTTAAGTAACATACATTTTTAATTTTGTTTTTTTTGTTTGTTGCTTAACAATTTACGAATAATATTCGCAATATGCGAATTTATGATGATAAATTAGCTTCTTAGCTATATCCTTGCTTTTTGTCAATTTCGGCTGGGCAATTTGTAAATACTATTATCTCCTTGGTTCAACGTACTGTTTAGCAAATAAAGTTCATTAACATACACAACAGATAGTAGATAGAGATGGGCTCTATCAGTATGGTTTGTTTTAGTATATTGTGTAACGAAAAGGTTGAAGAGCCCTGCATCACGCATGGTGTGCTGAAAATCACGAATGCATCTCGTGCACAGCTTAGGTACTTCAGTACGGAAAATTACTTTGGCCGTATGTCATAACATAGCATCGCAATTCGTAAAATTATTACTTCGTTGATAAACTGTTTGATCTTAATTAAGAAGTCAAGTGTAATTGAGGTCACGATACAGATGGTTCCGTACAGCAAGAAATGTGTGAATTAAGCTCAGATCAAATGAATATTTTTTTTTATTCGACCTGAGCTTAAATTCTAAAGTTTTACCTCTCTAAAAACCAAAATTTGTGTAAATTGAGCTTAAACAGTTTTTTCGGACTTCTAAAATATGCTACGATACATATTATTTCATCATCTGTTTACGTAATAATTGATGTCTGTTTACTAAAAATAATATCGAGACGTAGTTACTTTGCTAGCCGGATTAGGTTTTAAGGTTCCTTGGTGAAGGTAAGTTTAAGCAATGAGAATCACGTTTAGCTACAATACTCTTATACCACAAGACTATGGAGGCGTTCTATGACTAACAATTTATTGATAATCTCCACGGATAGAACGGCCAATGTTCGCAGAGTCTATATCCTGAAGATGATCCGGGGTCGGAGCGAAACGCGCGTCGAGTTTTACAACCTGCATGGTGGTGTGGGGCTTTACACGATTGTGATAACATTATTGCTTGTGTAGTGGTGGTGTTTTCACGTTTTTGCTTGCGAGTGTACGCATAATCAGTGTAAGAAGGATGGTGTGCTTTTACGCATGCCATTACGTACACTCACTCATTTGCTTGCAGGTTGTGGATATAATTTTTCGAGGGATATTGGTAGATAGAATATATTTAAATTTTATAATTGTTCCATATTAAAATGGTGGAAATTTCTAATTAGTTTTGAATCGACTTCAAAAAAGTTCTCAATTCGTCGGAATATTCTTTTATGTATGTTTATTACTACTCAAAGACGCCTGGACTGATTAGGAAAAAATATTTTTTCGTTTGATAGGAATGAGATCTAAACCTGAACACCTGGAAAATGTACTCTCCAGGTGTTCAGGTAAGGATCTCATTATGTTATCCTTGAATTATACTTTTTAGTTGATGAAGTCGGTTTTTTTAAGCTTAGTTTTTTTAAGTTAACAGATGTTACACTGCTACACTGGCCAAATCTTTTTTTACGATTGTTTTCCTTTTAGGCTTATAAAGCTTTAAGAGCGTGCATTCAATTTACGACGAAGTTTCAGTTTTTCGGTGTTTTTGACTGCCCCTCACACGCATAAAATAACTAAATTAAATAAAACAATTAGAAATATATAAAGATAAACTCTTTATTTTGGACATCATTTTATAAAATTAAAGTTTTAAGTAGTACATTTGAGTAAATTTAAAGATTTCGGAACGCCGAATCGCAAAAATGCCGATTTTAGCTCACTTTGATAAAGAAAATAACAATTAAATCGTGTTAATATAGTTTAATTTCTATTTTTATAAAAAAGATTATAAAGTCCTTCAATGAAATATTGATAAAAAATTAAAAATATATGTATTGTTAACTGCATAAAAAATCTTTTAAAAATGACATAATTTACGTTTTTCAGTGCTGTATTTCTACTGGAAAAACTAAATTTCTTCGATGATATTATTTTTATAATTGATAATCATACTATTGGTAAGTTGACACTATTTTTTATTTAATTAAAAAACGATGTTTATCCCATTATTCAATTTTTTAAAAATTACTTGTTTTCAACCAAGCGCACGCGTCATGTAAATCGCGATCTATTTAGTACCCGCTGAGAATTCGTGAGGGGAGGTTGTGTCGCTCTGCGCGGGACCATCAAAGTATAAAGGTTCACCGACCTGGTCCGCTCATGGACTTATAGTGCGACTACGCAGAATTGACGCTTTGACGAGCATTAATATTTTTATGAGAAATGGGGGAAATTTACAGAGATTATATTATGTCGATTACAAAGTTCATAATATTTATATAGAAAAAAAAATATTAAGAGGTTACCACAAAAAAGGTGTGTAATTTGTTCAGAGTTTATTTATAAAATTTAAAATTTATATAATAATCATCATCAGCCCCTGTGTGTCTGTTTCTCATATCGTAGCTCCTAAATGCATCACAGATTTTGATGCGGTTTTCTTAAGCAGAAAGCTGGTGTGGTTTATATATTTAAAAATTATACTAATCATCATCAGCCCCTGTGTGTCAGTCTGTAATATCACAGCCCCTAAATTAATCAAAAGATTTTGATGTCAATTTCTTTTGTTGAGAGCTGATGTGATTTGTATATTTAAAAATTATACTAATCATCATCAGCCCCTGTATGTCTGTCTGTAATATCACAGCCCCTAAATTAATCAAAAAATTTTTATGTCAATTTCTTTAGTTGAAAGCTGATGTGGTTTATATATTGAAAAATAATACTAATCATCATCAGCCCCTGTATGTCTGTTTGTTATATCGCAGTTCCTAAATGATTGACAAATTTTGATGCGGTTTTTTTTAGTTAAAAGATGGTGTGGTTCATATATTATTTAAAAATTATACTAATCATCATCAGCCCCTGAGTGTATGTCTGCTTTAATGTAACTGTCATCAATATAACCGAGTATCTGGGGGCACGGCAGTGCTTCTGTCAACTTGAGCACGGCCGTACCATCAATTTCTCGTAGCAGTTTAGGCCATTTTCAACTCCCTATAACTTTGTTGTGGATTAAAAGAAGCCTTCATTTTTAGTTACTAGGAAAGCATTGTACAAACACAGTATATTTCAAATGTAATTCAATTTGAAACAGAAGTTACATAATTATAACTTGTCAAACTCCTTACTTTTGTCACTGACTCAATCACTCACTGACCGATCATCAAAAGTATTAGGCACTTCTAGCAGACATAGAAGCTTCACATTTGGAATACAAGTAGTGTTTAGTGTATAAATAAGGGAAAAACCTAAAAAAAATATTTCTGTAGAATTATCTAGACTAACTGCATAATTAACTTTGTAATGTCATTTAAATGTATAGGATTACAAAGCTGTATTTGCCCTTTTGACAAAAACACGCGTTTAGTAAATCTTCTACAAAAAGAACTGAGATCCCATCAAAAACATATCTTGTAAAAATTGCCAAGTCTCGCTACTTAGTTCTTCTACAGTAAAAACTTGTGAGATACATGTTATGCCGGAAAAAATGTACATTACGGTCGGTCGTGTTGGCGGCTGCAAATTTTATGGCGAATAGAGCTATATGTAAGGAGTCACTAACCAAAATTAAAAGTTGCGGCAACTCCTAGTTTTTTAGTTTTTGAAAAAATAAAATTCGTATTTTTGTATGAATATTCGACTACTTTTGACGTAATTTTGACAGTTTTTTTTATATAGCGCCAAAAGCCATTTTTATTCTAGTTCAATCATCTATTTTTCTTAACTAGATAATCGGGCAGAATTACGTCAAAAGTAGTCGAATATTCATACAAAAATACGAATTTTATTTTTTCAATAACTAAAAAACTACGAGTTTCCGCAAGTTTAAATTTTGGTTAATGACTCCTTACATATAGCTCTATTCGCCATAAAAATTGCAGCCGCCAACTCAACCGACCATAATGTACATTTTATCCAAATAATCTTTAATTTTAAATCAATTTCATTCAATAATCAGACGGTTGCAAAATGCTAGTTAGTATAGTGACAACATTTTTGTCACTGAAAAAAGCATGTCCATCCCGACTACCCACTAAAAATTGGTATTTTAGTACATTTTAGTGGGTAGTCGGAAGTGGGTCAGTAAAATATTTAGGGACAAACATTTCTGGACATCAAAGATGAAAAATAAATAACTTGGTATATTTTTATTAAAATTAGGTTGTTGAATTTTTTATTCTCATTACTTACTTATCCTAAATTATAAATGTGAAAGTTTGTTTGTTTGTTCGTGTGTTTGTTTGTTACTTTCTTCACGTCTCATCTACTGACCAACCACCATGAAACTCTTTTCACACAATCATCGCGAAAGTTATTCCCGACGGTTAGACAGTAACGCGGACTGAGCCGCGGGCGATTACTAGCATGTCGAGTATGTATAATTTGTATTTTATAACTTAAATACCATTTAATTTTATAGAAGTTTTGAAATGGTAGGTAATATTAAAATTCATTAGGATCAAACTACCAATATTACTCGCGCGCGCTACGTACGCTCGACCTAGCGTTAACCCACACATGCGTGTTGTTATGCGTCTGTGTGAGTCGATATCGTCTCTCGCAGCGATTTCGACTTGATGAAATTTGATTGCGCGCTCTTAAATATATCGATTAAAAATGAATACATACTCTACATTTCAGTCAAAACGTGTTACTTGGCCGTTTTGCTATCGTCACGATGATTTCATAGGTTTCATTCATTCATCTTGTCTGAAATAAAACGGCCAAGCATCACGTTCTGACTGAAATGTAGAATATGTGAAGTAAGCCCTGGTAAATGAAGGGCGCATAGATCAAGAATCTTGGCATGAGAATTGACCACTTTTTCATAGATTTTTATCAAGGTGTAGTGTAGAGCTTGTAGGTTTAGTTTTTAGAGCTTGGCTTTATACGAAATTTGATAACTTTTTACCAGGGTAAGCTATGTAGACTCGTCTTGGCATCATTTTTACATGGAAATGTTTTTGTTGAGATCAATGTTTCCTTTCTACCTTTCTCCCCCAATCTTTAGTAAGCCCCGTACCTACACACATCGCGATTTCAATATTAATTAATGTTGAGGTAAGTTAACGTTTTGTTAAAGTTTTGGTTTACTTTACATATTGGCTCGATTAATTATAATTTACCAGACCCGACAGTACCAGGTATTTAGGCCGTATTTAAAACAAACTTCGGCTTGATCTGTAGGCTCAAATATTGAATACTAATAACTTATTATGTAAAAGGTAATCCCGCGGGAATCGTCAATTTTGCGATAAAAAGTAGCCTATGTTACCCCATGGTCTAGTCTGTGTGTACCAAATTTTATCAATACCGGTATCTATACAATGTAAAAATACAATATTAATTAAAATGGAGCGAGTGAGCGAAGTTGTTGCGAGTGATGTTCACCAATGACCGTTCAGAATGGCTTGTTACTTTAATGTTATGTGATGGACGATTTCATCAGCCTTTCAGAAACGGGGGGAAAGTCTTTCCGCTTTATAATATTAGTATAGCTATAGACCAACGTCGACTGCTGGGTATTGCATTGATTAGTTACTTGATATCAGACAGCATTCTCACCAGTAACAAGTTATATGCCTAGTTTATTTTTTTATTTTACGCCTTTTATTCTCTCAAATATCAGTGTGTAGAGTGTTCCTTAGCTTAGGCCCCCTCCAGCTTTACATATTCTATCCAATGCTACCCGCATTGGATAGAATACAAAGGAAAGAATGATAGAATAAAATTCTAGAGAAGTTGCCTCGTATCCATTACCTATTATATATTTCTACCCGTGTCCACTTCGTTGAGCATCGAAACATATTGTGATACCGTTAAAACCCGGGACTTCCACGAATATTTCAAGACTAAAAATAGCCGAATCAGTTTGCCCGTTCTCGAGTCTTAGCGATACTAACGAATCATATTTTAACACATCAACATTAAGAAAATTTGTTGAACGGAGAAACATAAATCTATAAAAGATGTCGGTATATTTTAGGTTGACACGATTAAATATTATGAGCAAATGAAACATATTTTCCATATCTTGCGAAAAACGATTTGTTACGTCAGTCTTGTTCTTTTTCTTGCAGAACTGTCTAGTCATTAAGCATTGGCCCTCAAATATAAGTCGCAAATACTCTAATCCTAGATCTCATTACCATAGTGTAATGATATCTAGGATTAGAGTAGTAAGTAAGTATCCAAAGTACTTATGTAGACTCGGTTAATACTGCTCTGTACTAATGCACAGATATCATTATCCGTTAATTGGTCAGGGAATTTTATCAATACTTATTACAGTGGTTTCATAACAACGTGATATTACCGTAACAGATATGAAAGTCCAAATGTGTTCAAAGCTACGGAACCGCAAATATCACCTTTGGCATAAGTAGGTCAAAGTTCCCGTTTCGAAACATTTTTCTTTACACAAGGACAACTAAATATAACACAAAGGAAGTGACCGCATCGTCTCTGTAGTCTGTACGAGGCTAACGCCAGTGTAAAATAATAATAATGACGCAAGAAAACGAAAATAATGTAAGTGCCATACTTTAAGTACTGTTTGGTTCTTACAGCATTTTCGTTTTCTTGCGTCGATTATGTTGCATCATTAAATCACATCGTAGAAGCGAGTTAGATTCGGAAGAACGCAGTTTACAGCTTAGTGCGAGTTTTTATCGCTGCTCGCCTGGACAAAGTTAATTTGAATTTGAATGTATGGAATTATAAGAACTGTTTTCTACCTATATTTTTAAGGTACTATTAAGGTACAAATTATAAATAAGCATATACAGGATAGTTCATATATTAAGCCGAATATAGTGTGAAGATAATGACGCGTTAAGAATTTTTTGTTTTGGCCCTCATATAAATTACTTAATATAACTCAAAAAAATCAAAGGTCTAAAACGACCACAAGCAGTGAATCTTACTATGCTGGGGCTCGAGGGCTCCTAGTATAGACTAGGAGCCCTGTATATAGATACACACGAACGCACTGGTCGTTGACCTAAGACCTGGCCGGGATTGAAACTCATCTGTTTTGTGGATTTTCTGGAGATCTTTAATCGTGATTTGTCGCGTTATGG
Source organism: Celastrina argiolus (assembly GCA_905187575.2). Classification (NCBI taxonomy): domain Eukaryota; kingdom Metazoa; phylum Arthropoda; class Insecta; order Lepidoptera; family Lycaenidae; genus Celastrina; species Celastrina argiolus. The sequence continues at coordinate 14,804,285 of LR994589.1, forward strand.
TAAGTAAAGCGCGTCGGATCCCGATTCTGTTTTTCCTAGTGAATGTAATGAAAGATCAAATCAAATCAAATCAAAATTATATATTTGCTTAAATAAGGTACAATATGGTGTTACAGGTTTGGTAAATCGCTCTCTTATTTTGCCTTTGAGTTAGATTTTTATTAAAATACAATTTATTAAAATTTCGTTCATGCATTAGGTGTTATTTTTTGTGATTATTGTTGTTTTGTTTACATGATTATAAAAAATTACAACTACTGATTTGTCAATGTTATTATAATAATAAGTCACTAATAATAATAATAATCCTTACATATTTTATAGGTGAGTCAAAATTAAGTTGCAAAAGAAAAGTTATTTAACTACTTACATTTACATACATAATATATCTATTTTTCATTATTCATCTGCTATCATACTAAATTGTCTATAATTGTAATATGTGTATTTTATCCAGATAATCATTTTATTCTATACAATTACATATACATTTATCATTCAAATATTCATCAATTGTATAATAACATTTCCTAATTAATAATTTGAATGTCATTTTATTAAAGTATGTTTATTTAGTATTCTTGTATTCTTCCGGTAATTTATTAAATATTTTTATTGCCATACAGTATGCACTAGTAGAATATATATTCTTTTTTTGTATGGAGATAATTAATTTGTTTTTATAGATAAAGAATAGTTATTATCACTGCTTGTCTGGACAAAGTAAACCTGAATTTGAATGGCATGGACTTAGTAGTTTTTGCTACCTGCGACATTATTTCGATGTCATTGCTGAGTAACAGAAACATTTACAGTAAGTAAATACCCACTAAATGGTCCGGGAGACTATGGGTGCCCAAAAGTTTTTTACGATGACCGTTACGGCGACTATAGAAGCCCAGCTCTACATAATATATCATGTAATATTATACAGTACAAGCCACATTATTGAATGTCCATATGCTTGAATACGCTGAATATGGGTTAATAGGGCTGTAATATCAGTTTACAGCTGTACCCATCTTGGACGAAGTTGTTTGTCCATTAGAGATATACACATCTGGTTGAATCCACTTATTTGATTAAACGACTAGCGCGGTCATTGAATGGCGTCAAACAACTCGCACAGATAGCTTTGATTAATTTACTTTAATGTGCGTTATTCTTCGAAAATATTTTACACTCGGAAATTTTGAAGTTTAAAATATTAAATGGCTGTCCTAGTCTCGGATTCATTGAATTTGTTGCTGAAAATAGAATTCATTATTCAATGAACGCGCTAGTCATTCAATCAAATAGCAGATTCAACTACATGACTGCGACATACATATTGGCTCAATATCTTATCTTATGTTGGCCACGCTACGGTGTAGGCAAACCGGGCCTACTCTTGAACGAAATTGGAATAGCGTTTGAATTTGACAGTTCATTTCGACACTAGCGCCAAATTGGTTCAAAATTGAGTGTAGATTTTATGAAACTATTTCAATTGTATTCCTTACGATAGTTAGAACACGACATGACATTACGGCATTGGTTTTGGATTGGCATTGTATTTAGTTTCGAGAGTAACTTCTTTTCTGTTCTGGTTACTAGGGCCTGTTTTATAGCCACACTAATAATATTTTTTTAACATTTATTGCACACAAGAAAATTCACAACAATACATTTTACAAAAAAAGACGACACAAAGGTAGTGCTTATTTCTAACAAAAATTTCTTCCAGCAGCCCTACATAATAATAGTATAAATGACTTCTGCATTTATGGTGAACAAATATATTGTTACTACTTTTCGCGGGAATGGCTAAACCAAATTTTATAAAATTTGGTATGCAGGAAGCTGATCAATTAATAGGCTCCTTTTTATACTGAAAAAGCACAGTGTCCCTGTCGGATACAGCTATACAAAGCCGCGTGCAAAAGCTAGTTAAAAATACATTCGCAATTTAAGTAGAAAATAAATATATAGTTACGAAGAACGAAAGCTTTAACTAAAATTATTCTCGTCATTATTTTCTCGTTATGAAAGTGTTTCAATATTTATCTTATTTACAAATGAAACTAAAGAAAAATATAAAGTGTAGAACAGACTATTTATTTTAAAACCTGCAGGCTTACTCCCGACACAATCGAGAATCGAATCAGTTCATCTTGATAATATTTTATTTGATGGTTTTTTTTTTGATGTGGACTCCCGGCTCGCTACGGCCGGTTTACCCACTAAAACCACTTGCGGATTGCCATCAGCCGTTTAGTGGAAGACGTGCCCTGGATCATTTGGTGGACTTTGAAACTATCCAGAATAAAGAAAATCGTTAGATTGTAACTTTTTATACTCCCGACCATATTAATTGACTGAGAATAAAAATAAACATACGTCAATTGATTCGGGAGTACACGGGAAAATCGAATCTGAATCAAAATCGAATCAGTTTGGAGAGTAAGGCCCCTGTACAGTTTTATTGTACTGTAAAGCAGTAGTACTTACAGTTGAAAACTATATATTATTATATCAACTATTTATACATTAGGTAGGTAACCTTCAGATATAGGGCCTATTTCTGATGCTAACTATAACAAATACTGAAAACAACGAATATAATAAATATACAGCCTATACATTAATGAGTGATAATACTTTAGGGTGTGTATGTGTCCCGTATATAGAGTTTATATTATTGTATAAGAAAATTGATGATGTTGGGGCATTCCCCATACAAACATAAAAGTCCAAGTACGTCTTTCAGCGCTGGTACTTTTACAATATACTCTACATAAGAGGCAGATATGTACCATAGAGTATCATCACTCATTTATTTTACTCCTTCGTATATCAACAGTTTTTTTAATGTAACATATCAAGTTCCCACTAGGAGACGCAACGTCTGCGTGCGCTGTGATAACGTTATCACTGCAGTCAAGTTCACGTACGAGGGCGAGTAGAATAAGACTTGAACAGAAAGAGCGTTCTAAACGCGAAATGATAATGCATACGCGCGAGTACAGTAAGGCTGCGTTTCACCTGACGCGGAGCGGGCGGAGAGGAGCTTAACGGTGCCCAAATTGACCAATAACTATGCTCGTGCTGTTTCCGTGGAAACGGAGCGGAGATTTCGAGCATAGTGATTGGTCAATTCAGGCACCGCAAGCTCCTCTCCGCCCCGCTCCGCGTCAGTGGAAACGCAGCCTAACCCCAGCAAGAACATTTTGAAAGTTGGGTAAAAGTAGTAATTTTTGTATCGCCCTTAAGGTAGCCAAAAGGTTGGCTTCGCCGAAGTCGGGTAAAAAAAAGATGATTATTATGCTATCCGATTATAACACATGACGCGTCGCATCGCTTGGACGCTACCAGTGTGCGTTGAGCCTTAAGCCCGCCACGTCAGCGCCTGACCCATATATTACGTTGTAATTCATTTATAATGACATGCATCGAACCATATCTTATTATGGTGACCCCAGACGCAAAACGTTCAAGTGATTTATGTGGGGTTGTCTTTTTGTAATGTTTGTAGTTGTGTCTGTTGGTGGCATTATGCACCAAAACGGATTAATTGACTACTAAACGGAACCCTGATAGGATAATTTTGATGTATATGTCGCAGTCATCTGGTTGAGTCGGCTATTTCATTAAATGTCTAGCGCGTTTATTAAATGACGACATTTAATTGATTGACTAGGCTGAACGTTGATTGACCAAGCGTCACTCAACGTCCAACTAGTTAGCGGACACTAATAAAGCCCTTTTAACAGAGCGGACGTAAAATCAGTCAGGTGATCGAAATTTTGTTAATTTTTTCCCGCAGTGGTGCTAGTAATCACGAAAACAAATATAGCGGCAAACTGCTCGCACAGATAGTACATAGTTGATATTTTCATTGAAATTGAGGACATAACGTCATGTCATTTTGTGTGACATGACGTTATGTCCTCAATTTTGAGGACCTTTAAGTTGCGAACCTATCTTTACCAAACATTACAAAGTATGCTAGATCCTATTCAATGACTATGCCAAAGGACGTTCAGTTAAGACGTTGAACGTTACATTAAACAACTTGACGAGTTGTAACTTGTACTTTAGTCATTCAATTAAATGTCGTCATCTCATAAACGCGCTAGTCGTTCAATTAAACTGCTGATTTCATTAGACGACTGCGACATATACCTACACTGCGACATATGACTAAGTTCCTATTGTTAAATCGATATGATTGTACAACACTAATTAAGCACCCCCTCACTAGTTTTTTATTTTATAGTCTGTCATGACAGGGCGTGTTCCTTTAGGCGCTCTTTTTACACTGAACGCTCAGATCATTCATAACGCACACAGTCGTTTCTTTAGCACAATATTGAAATTTTCGATCTGAACGTTTCTAACAAACTTTACTGCTAGTGGAACGACTGACAGATGTCAAAATTTAACATTTCCTTTTTATCTCATATATTCTATTTCTATTTTAAATTAACAATAATAACTACATTATAAAAGAATATATAATAAATTAGCTCGATCCATAACTTAAAAATAACAACGAGATCAGTGAAATCTAAGTAAACGTCAAAAACAAGATGGGATCATTCTGAGCGTTTTGGACAGTTTTTGACAGCTGACAGCTGCTTGTGGAACACGAGTAAGAACAGTTCAAAACGATCATAATGATTCTATATAGTGCTAAAGAAACGCGAATCTGAACGAAAAAAACGTTATTTTCGTTTACTATCAGCTACTGGAACACAGGGGTAGAGTTGCGTAATGCGTAGTTTCCCTTTGTTTTGAATATTTTACAACGGCAAGTATGTTTTTAAATTAATAAACGTGTGAAATGTATTAATTGACTATTATTATATTATATTATCTAACACTATTAATTATGTAGTAAAGTTATCTAATAATCGTGAATTGGTGTGTCATTACAACTAGGATATATATAATGAAGATCTTAAGAAAAATCGTATTATTATTAATTACTAAAATAATTAGTCCGTACAAAAAAGCACATTAGGAAAGCAATAAATAAAACTCATAGAGATTCACATTAATATAATAAGAATAAACATTATGATAGCAGTAATAAAACACAAGTACAAGAATACTGAACTCAAATTTATTTCAGACGAGAATTAATGTACTTGAGTGGTCAATTCTAAACAATGTTTTAATATAATGACGTACATTTATAATATAGTTTTCCATTGAAACGATCGGTAATATAAAACCGAATGAGTTAATAGAGGACAATTAAACTGTTCCATGCGAGTGGACTTTGTATGAGTATTAGGCTCAACCTGATATTGGCACAGAGTCGAAGCGTCGCATTTATTCGTGTTTATCCCCATAGCATATTCAACTCTATTTTCTAAAACTTAGGGTACAAATTATGTTAACGGAGCGAGCGGTGCATGGCGTCGCGACGAATCGCCGCGTGTCGGATCTCTATACTTGGCTCAGAGGCCTTACTCTCCAAACTGATTCAATTTTGATTCAGATTCGATCGTGCCGCGTACTCCCGAATAAAATGACGTTTGTTTAATTTGATTTTCAGTCGATCGATATGGTCGTGAGTACAAAAAGTAACGATCGAACGATTTTATTTATCCTGGTTGTTTCAAAGTAATCCACCAAATAAAATACCAAAAGCCGTTGAGATCGAACTGATTTGATTCTCGAATGTAGCGGGAGTGAGCCTTCTGATTCAAGATGCCATCGCCATTTATCGCTTACGAAGTTCGAAACCATAATGTATGGGATTAGAAATAAGGTTCGCTAAATGACAAGCGAATTCATGTGTCACTTAGCGAAGCTTCTTTCAAATCCCCTACATTTTCTTTCGTAACTGACAATAACGATGGCATCTTGAATCAGTGGGCCTACTCCCGACACAATCGAGAACCGAATTCGTTCGATATCAGTGGTTTTTCGTATTTTATTTGGTGATTTACTTTGAAACTAATCAGGATAAAGAAAATTGTTAGACCGTAACTTTTTGTACTCCCGATCATATCAATCGACTGAGAATCAAAATAAACTAATGTCAATTTATTAGGAAGTATGCGGCATAATCGTATCTAAATCAAAATCAAATCAGTTTGGAGAGTAAGGCCCCTGGGCCCTGTTTTTCTTAGTAACATAAAACTGCGCTGGCCATTCGCCAACCAGCCTGCTAAGCGTGGCGAGCAGAGGCAACCCCCCATAAAATATTTTGGGGGGCTCTTGGCTTGATACGACACAACGAATTTCTTAAGAATATTATGGAAGGAAAAGTAGAGGGGAGAAGAGGAAGACCTAGGAGAAGTTACATAGAACAAATAAAGGAGAAGATAAACGTTGGGTCGTATCAAGAGGCCAAAAGTAAAGCACAGAGAAACATGGCGATTACTCCACCGACAAGAGCCTAGCTCTTAAGATTTGAATGAATGTCCAGTAGGGGAGGTCATTGCTGAACTTCGACGATTAAATCTTTTGTCACTAACAACCCATATTATTGGGTATGAAATTGTATGGGTTTTTGGTCTCATGGCCCATTGGTGGCTTTGTTCTCGAATCACGTCGAAGCTATACGCACTTAAGTTTACGCACGTAATTCGCCTTTTAGCCTAAGCAGGAATAATTGAGTAACGTTATCGAATGTCAATTGTATGGGTGCTCTTATTTACAATTCTCTTTCGAGATTACGTTTTCAATTGTTCAATATTGTTTTTTTTTCAATAAATTTGTTTTTCAATAATTTTCGTGACCGAATTCTTGTAGGTGAAGAATAGAATATACTGATTGCAATAGTGCCCTGGTAATTAAAAAAGAAAGAAAAAGTGGTTTGAGAAAATGGTATCATAGTAGTTTTCCAGCACCATCTCATACTGTGAGGATGTAGCAGAATTACACAATGTTATATAGGTAGACTAGGTAGAGTTTTATAGGGTATTTATAGGGTTAGACGAAAACAGCCGATCGGCCACCTGATGGTAAGTGGTCTCACGCCTATGAACATGGGCAACGCAAGAGAGATCACCAATGCAACGTCGACCCTGAAGGAGAACATTTATTAGCTGAGTTCTTCATCAAGAATATGATTTTTCTCTTTCGCGAATATTAATTCAAGTTACAATTACGTCAGTACATATAAATTGTGGGGAGTTCAATATAATATAATTAAACGATAATTAATAAAATAATAAGATACAAAATAAAACAGAAAACATTGTAAGAGTAATAAATGTAATAATAAAGCCGCCTTTTTGTGCATGTTCGATTTTCGAAATGCTTATTTTTCTTTTTCTTTGTTAAGTTTGTTATGTGCAAGCTATATTTGTGTTTATGTAATTTGTGTAATATTAAAAGATTACTATCAAAAACTACAATCATGTAGCACTTAATCCCTTGCGGTTTAGTTATAGTGTCGGGTCAGACAAGTAATATCTTAATCTGTAGATTATCTCGTCGCGCTAATAGATGTCGCTTATCGCTTCCCCGGAGGGTAATGAGAGCTGATTTAGTATTTGACCCGGGCTAAATTATAGTTCAGGATTAGGAGAGTCCATAGAGGAATGATGCCATCTAGAAAGATCTCTCGTCAGCTGATGTTTATTTCCTGATCAGCATGATCGTCTACTCTTACAATCCTTACAAGGGGCATCTTCAAATTGTCGATCCCTCAAAACCAGAATTCTTAGGCCCGTATAAATAAAACAATCTCAAACCCAACCTCACCTTGAGAACCTATTTGACAGATAAAAAAGCGTTTCGTTTCACTTTTAAAAGTGAACAACTTTATTAATGTTACATAGTACTTTATTTTCTTTTTATACCTATATTATTTTATATTACGACGACGACCTCCGTAGACGACCTCCGTAGCGCAGTTGGTTGAGCGCGTTGGTGCTCGAACGAAAGGTCGCGGGTTCGAATCCCGCCGAGGGAACAAAAAGTTTTCAATGTTCCTGGGTCATGGATGTGTATTAAATTTGTGTATAATATAATAAAAATCTTAAATATGTGTATAGTATAATAGTATTAAATATATTTCCGTTGTCTGGTACCTGTAACACAAGTTCTTCGGATACTTAGCACAGGGCCAGATTGACGTGGTGTGAAGCGTCCATAGATATTATTATTATTATTATTATATTATTATTATTTTATATTATAGATTACAGGAAACAAGAAAATAAGTATAATGTATATTTTTATTTCGAAAACAAAAATGCATACATGAATTCGTATATCACTTATCGTCGCTTTACCTTCACAACCTCGTATCTATAAAACTACAAGTTTTCGGTAGAGTCAAACAACTTAATAATTTTAGATTTTATTATGACATGGATTTTGTTATAAATCAGGTTCATCATGTACAGTATACATCCAAAATCCATGTCATAATAAAATCTAAAGTTATAAATTTTTTTGACACTATTGAAAAGTTGTAGTTTTTTATAAACGAGGTTGGAAAGGTAAAGCGCACGATATGTAACATACTCGTAAGTAAAGTTATTCACTTTTAAAAGTAAAACGAAACGTTTTAATTGTTTTAATTAGTCAAAAAGGTTTTCAAGTGAGGTTAGGTGTAAGACTATACGGCCCATGAAGTTACAGTGGAGACTATATACTAAGCGTAGGCAAAAGTAGTGTAGAACATCTTGAATTTGCGATTTAAAAAAGGTGGCAGGCAGCGAATAGATGAGGATTATCCAGATCATGATGATCGGGCTAATTGGGGGAGTTCTCTCAGGGGACGGTGATAGGCTGATGATAATCGTTTATTTACTATTGTTGAGTGTTAATCTGTCCTTAAAATGACAATAGTGTTGAAACTACATAATACCATGCGCAGAGGCACAGTGGTGCTCTTGCAATGGTCATACCTCTGAGTGGATTCCTTTTCGGTGTTATAGGTACAATACCTAGTACCCATCTCCTGAACGGATTTTTTAAATTATTATAATTTCTTTTTTCTGTATTTTTTTTTCTCGTCTGTTTTGTTTTTTTTGTATTTTTTTCCTATGTAGTATTGTCTGTAATTCGGTGTGTGTTTTGTCTAAATTTGTTGAATAAATGTTTTAATTATTATTGTAAAGGTGATGATGATTACAAATAGTAAGTATGTTTGTGGCTCTCGATTAATCTCAAATAATCCGCATTCCACATTAAACTAAATTAGGTTAACATACTCGTACTAATCATACAATTCGAATGCGGTTAAACTATAAAAGATACTTGCGATATAACAATCTATTAAAACTGTACGATGCTCATGCGCCTCTTAAGAAAATAAAGCTAAAACACCTACCAGCACCATGGTTATCTTTAGATATACGTGAGGCGATGAGGCGCAGGGATCGTGCTTTTTCAAAATTTAAAAGAAATCGGTGTGTGACTAATTGGGACACCTTTAAATCAGCCAGGAATCGGTGCAATCAAATGATACGTAATGCTAAACGCCGCCATATTCATGAAAATATAACTTCTTTATCCCCACCTAACATTTGGAAGCTCCTTCAAACGATTGGTATAGGTAAGCCACATGATCTCCAGGAACTACCTAGTACTTTTAGTCTTGATGATTTAAATCTTCACTTCTCTGCTACAGTAACATTAGATGATCGTACCAAATCCCAGACCATAAGTTATTTAAATAGCCTACCTCGTCCTAATATAGATCCTTTTCATTTTTCTCCAGTTGCTTTAGATGAGATCGACAAGACAGTCAAGTCTATTGTTTCAAAAGCCGTGGGATGTGATGACGTCAGTCGTCGCATGATTACCACTATCCAAGACCAACTTCTTCCCACCATAACCCACATTATCAATTTCTCCCTCGTATGTGGCGTGGCGCAAAGCCTTCGTTCACCCGCTTCCAAAAGTCCCCAACCCTACTGATCCTTCACATTTTCGTCCAATCTCCATCCTTCCCTTCTTATCAAAGATTCTCGAAGCCTGCGTCTATAAACAGTTGTCCGGTTTTATTTATCAAAATGATTTACTTTCTCAACTTCAGTCTGGATTCAGACCTGGGCATAGCACAACCTCAGCACTGTTAAAAGTAACAGGTGATATAAAAGCAGGTTTCGAGAACTCTATGATTACCATTCTAGTGCTAGTAGATTTCTCGAACGCATTTAATCATGTTAATCATGACATCCTACTGGCCGCACTTTCTAGTCTTTTGATCTCATCTGAAGCATTAACTTGGATTTCTTCCTATCTTCGAGGCCGCCAGCAGTCTGTACGAATGTGTAAAATGTCCTCTAACTGGAGCAATATTGATACTGGCGTCCCTCAAGGCGGTATTTTGTCTCCCCTGCTTTTCAGTATTTTTATAAATCTCGTTACCAAAAGACTTCGCAGTACGTATCATCTCTATGCCGATGACCTGCAACTTTATAGACCGGCAGGATTGGAACAGCTATCAACAGCCATTGTGGAGGTAAATCAGGATTTACATGCAATAAAAGTTTGGTGTGAAAACTTTGGCTTAACTGTTAATGCTTCTAAATGCCAGGCTATATTGTTAGGAGGTTCTAGACAACTGTGTAAAGTGGACCTCGGGACCCTTCCACCTGTTATCTATGATGGTTCTGTAATTGATTTTAGTACAAGCGTTAAAGATCTTGGTTTATATATCGATTCTACACTCGCTTGGCATACCCATATTACCAGCATTTCCTGTAAAGTCACGGGTATCTTGCGATCCCTTTATCGACTTAAAAATTTCCTTCCTATCCCTATCAAGACCTTGTTAGTTCAAACCCTTATTTTCCCAATAATTGACTATGGTGATTTGTGCTGTCTCGACCTTAACGCTGATGAACTGAACAAGCTTGATCGTCTTTTTAACAGTTGCTTAAGATTTATCTTCAACTTGAGAAAATTCGATCACGTTTCTTCCTATCGCTCTAAACTGAACTGGTTGCCAGTTCGTCAACGACGATCCGTGCGGGCATTATGCATGCTTTACTCGCTGCTGCACCAACCCAACGCTCCCGCGTATCTCTCCTCCCACTTTCGATATCTCTGCAGCAGCCACGACAAGAACCTCCGATCTTTTAATAACGAGCTTTTACTTTGCCCTTCCCATAAATCTAGTATCGTCCACTTTTCTTTTAACGTACAGGCTATTCTTCTCTGGAATGCACTTCCTCTGGAAATCAGGATGTCCAAAACCAGAGAGATGTTTAAGCGCAGAATTCGTGACTTTTATCTTAAGCAATTGGCAAATTCTTAAAATTTTCAGTATCTTGTAGTTATATATTTATTTTTATTTAACATACTTATAATATGTACTTGTTATTATTATAGTAAGTATAATATATATATATATATATTACTTATTTTATTATTTATGTTATTAGTATATAATATGTAATGTTGTATTTATTTTTATTACTTTATAAATAAGATAGATAGAATCATTCTGTTACTTTACCGGCACCTATACAATTTTGCTTTTGTAACGACCAAAGGTTGACTGGTAGAGAATGCCGCATGGCATTAAGTCCGCCTTTGTACAGTTTGTGCATTAAGTTTAATAAATAAAAAAATAAAAAAAATATATGTAATCACGAAAACCCGAAACAAGTGGCCACTTAATGAAAAGCAGGAAAATACACAATTATCATTTATCGATTGCCGGTAAATTCTAGAAATATGTAAATACGCTTAATTGGGAAAGTTAACTCTATCTAAAACGTATAGAGTTGACTATCGTTTGCAGGGTGTAAAGTGTGTTTGGTATTATAACTGATTTAATGAAGCACCCTCGTGATAGGGAAACCACAGGTGATAATACGCTTATAATCGAAATTATGTACATGAAGTGTTGTTTAAATATAGGATTTTCTGTAATATTTAAATAATCGCTTAGCGCGCGACCAGTTTGAGCATCGATAACCATTGCGCCACAGGGGTGTTCAAAAGAATGATGAAATATTATAGACTTTATTACAATCAATTACGATAACCTACTCCATGGAGTAGGATCTAATTGAAATGAAAGATTTCACTTTTTCATTTTATATATTTTTATTACTTTTCCATATTATATAATTTTGATGTCAGAAAATTATATCCATTGCCCAAACTTGACCTGCCAGGTGCGAGTCGGGGCAGGCGTAGCGTGAGGTGCAATAGCGCTTAGATTGAATCGCTGATTTTAAATGATCTGAAAATGAAAAAGTGAAATCTTTTATTTCAAATAGGTCCTCTTTTCCTGTACCGAATAAAAAGTGAAGACAAATAGAGACATAATAATATACAATCACATACAAAACATCCGTGAGTAAGTTAAGTATGGAACAAATATTTGTCATTCTGTAACAGCCTGATAGATAAGACCCACCTGGATCACTCCATGTATAATATCAAATCTTTTCAAACATGGAATAGATCGCTGTAATGCCTCAGTGGTCTAGCGGTTTACAGCTAGGCTCTAGATTAGGTTGTGTTGTTTTCAAGTTTGGTTAGGACAATGCAAGATTGTCTGACAAGAAAGATGATTCATGCGTTGGATGATAATGTGGAATGTCGGCATTCAAGATGCCACCGCTATTTATCGCTTGTGTATTGCGCAATATTAGTAACTAGCAGACCCGTGCCCACTTCGTTGAGCATGGAAACCGTGTAAACCTTCCCGGGACTTCCACGAATATTTCAAGACCAAAAATAGCCGCATCAGTTTAGCTGATCTCGAGTTTTTAGTGTTACTCAGTGGTAATGTATCTTTTTAATGAAGAAGGAATTATTAAAATCGGTCCAGTACTTTTTGAGTTATGTCGTTACATACAAAAATACAAATCTTTCCTCTTTATAATATTAGTGTAGATAAAGTCTCGTTTTTATCATTTTGGTACAACTCTTCACCGTTATTGCAGTTGCCAACGCAACTTCACAGATTCAACAATCTGGCCCGTATAAATATAACAATCTCATTCCCAACTACTTGAGAACCCATTTGTCAAATGGGAACCCATTTGTAAAATAAAACAACTAAAGTTAAAAGTGAATGAATAACTTTATTAATGTTACATATTGTACTTTAATTTACTTTCTTTTTGAATGCTGTAATATTCATAATACAGTTTATAGACAACATAAAATAAGTGTGATTTATATTTTTATGATCTTTATTCTTACGTTTTAGAAAGAAAAAAATGAAAGTACTCGTATGTAACATAAGTAAAGTTCTTCATTGTTAAAAGTGAAACGGAACGTTTTTTTATTTGTCAAATAGGTTCTCAAGCAGAGTTTTCGATTGAGATTGTTTTATTTATACGGGCCTAAGTTTGCTATTTGTCCGAGTTTTTCCGGATTTGTGCCAGTTTAAAGAGTCTGTATCGGCCGGGGTTTTATTTGTATTCCGGGATAAAAAATTTAAGTCTTGGCCGCTCGTGCCACAAGTCGTGGGCACTGTGCCCGCACGCCATGTTCAACTGGCGAACCGACTCCTTTTGACATGTCCCGAACATGTTTTATCCCCTAAAATTCTCACGCATTTCCTGGTTGCCAAATTTTTAGAGTTGGTAACCCTAGTCGAATCCCAGGTGGGTATAATCTGCCAGCAGGCAGTTACAGCATGCCACATATTTGTTTATTACGTAACGTACCCGCGGATCTTATCATAACAATAAAATAAGTAGAACAAATAGGAATGAGTATAAACAAATATTTAATGTCTGTGCACGCGATAATACTGTGATTGTTTAAACTGTAAAAGTGTATTTACGAATTAAGAGCTAGTTACTTACAGATTAATAATACTGTTAGTTGTTACCAGCCTCTAAACTCTAAAGTATATATTACTTATATCATTTATAATAAGAAACCTTGTTCTTACAAAATATTATTAATAATTCCTGTCTTGGCTAATTTCATAACGTATTAAATAATACCTTTCAAAAACCACTCTAGAGTGTTCTCCACTCTCTGTCTTTAGAGTTTATTGTGAACAGACAGACAGACGAGGCGGACTATTTTGATTTATAATACGAGTATATATAGTATAGTATAGAGAGTAAATTCCGCCTTAGTCATATACTAAGGGGGACTTTACTCTCCAAACTGATTCGATTTTGATTCAGATTCGATCGTGGTGCGTACTTCCCAATAAATTGAAGTTTGTTTATTTTGATTCTCAGTCGATTGATATGGTCGGGAGTACAAAAAGTTAAAAGTTCTTTATCCTAGTTAGTTTCAAAGCAATCCACCAAATATAATACCAAAAGTCGTTGAGAGTGAACTGATTCGATCCTCAATTGTGTCGGGAAGACTGCTGCCTATGGTCTAATCGGCATGCCACTAAAGGCTTGTCCCCCACACCGATTCTGGTGACGGTGTGGTGGATTCTAGCCGGTTTCATTAAACAATTTTCATAGTGCCCAAGTAGCACTCAATCTCGCAAACCACTAGACCACGAAGACGTTACATATTTAATACTTTTTAATTATATAATAACTATATACCACAAAATTTACGCGAATCAACGACAATTGTACCACACCAAAATGCATTACCTAGCAAATAATGCGAATCAAACAAATACAAACATAATATTAATAATATTTAAATAAGCAATTTATGCACTACTATTAGGAATATAATTTAGGAATATAATAAAGGGAATTTCGTCGCTTTACTTTCTATAAAACTACTTACAACTGTTTACTAGAGTCAAAAAACTTAATAATTTTGGATTTTATTATGACATGGATTTTGGATGTATACTGTACAAACTGCAAATTTAAAGCAAAATTCATGTCATAATAAACTCTAAAATTATTAAGTTTTTTGACTCTACTGAAAAGTTGTAGTTTTATAGATTACGGTTGTGAAGATTTACGGTCTCAAATACAGTGTCGGCAAGTATTCGCGGAAGAATGCGATTAGTTCCCGTGGCCCACATTATGTCGCAGAAGGAGGTATGGGGGGGGGGGGGTTAGTCGGTAAACCCCGGCGCACGTTACAGCGCCGGCGGGAGCCCGACATAACCCACCGCCTTCCCCCGGAGTCAGCGGATATGCGTAACGCATTTCCCCTCCTAAAAAAAAAAAAGAAAAGAAAAAAGTGTCGGCTAGTATAGCAAGAGCGGCTTCACCGCTTTACACATTGCACTCCTGTCAAACGGTGACTATGGTGTTCACCTGCGTGCCCCGCTGCTGTTACCGCCGATCATGCTGCCGCTCTTGGTGCTGATCTTGCCAGCGGTCTTGCCGCTGCTTTCACCGCCGCGCACTGACCAATCGACGCAGCATTTGCCGCCGCTCATATGCTGTTGCTTTTACCGCTACCCATGCTGCTGCTCTTGCCGCTTCTCTTACCGCCTCTCATGCCGCTGATCTTGTTGCCGCTCATGCCGTCGCTCTTTGCACCGCTCGCCCACTTGCCTCTGTTCGAGACAGCAGATTGCTTATAGTCACAATTCACAAACATAATAATATTATTATGATTGTTTTTGTTTTTCTCTATATTACGTTTGCTAAACGAGTCCTTGCTAAGTCGCACCACATATTACGTATTTTCAATGTCTCGTTTTGTTGACATATACATAATATGTTATGTCAACATCAGCAGTATCCGTTATGATAAACAGATTTCGTACTATTTGCTAATGGTTGTTTCCGAGAAATTACTACACACACCCACTTTGTGATCAGCAACTTCTTGAAGGGTTTCTATCCTTCAGGAACTACTGATGAAAGTTAAGCTAATGTACTTTACATTACAATTACCTTCAAGCAGCGAAACTATTTTCATACGTAAATATCATATACCTATATAATATATATCACTTGGAACTTGTGATACTGATTTTGAGACGTTTACAAAAAACAAAGAGAAAATTTTCTATCCTTATGGTTTCGTTATTTTGAAGCTCATCAAAACAAACAATAATATGGACTAGGTCTGAAATAATTCATGACTTTTTGCCTATTTATTTTAAGTATGCAATTATTTTATACATAAAACGGTTTTATAATAGGGTATTTTACAGGTGTGGTATATCACGTTTGATTAAATAAAATTAGATGGTCTATTAAACCAATAACTAAAATAATGATTATTATTTTATTTTTTATTTTATTTTATTTTTTTATTATTTTATTATTAATCATTTTAGTTATTGGTAATAAGTAAATAATATTCTAAACTATTAAGTTTAGAAAATTATTTACTTAATTAATCCAATTTTTTATTTATTACATAATTCTTAAAAGTATCTATTTTACATAAATAACTATTATTATCTAAAAGATCTATTAAAATTAATAAAAGAAATAGCTTATTTCAGTTCACGGGATTCAAAATTACGAATCGAGTTTCGGTTTTTTTTTCCCCAACGTTTTGGCTACTATCCAGCAGGCGTGATAACGACAACTCCAATGAATAATATTCACGTAAACATAAGAAACAATGCGACTTTGTTGTTTTTTAAGATATAAAGAAACGAGGGAATGGAGAAGAAAAAGTAATGAAAAATTTCGATTGTTTATAACCACGACATTTAGATTATATACCAGAGACACGACCTAGTACTAGAAAATAGTATCACCCTTATACTGGCAATTCGACTGGCTATTTTTGTTTTCTTCGATTTCCAGGCAACTTCCGGAAACCGCCATCTAGCGCCACTATTAGAAAACATTAATTACTAATTTCGTTTCGTATCTTCTTCTTAATTAAGGAGTTTAATTTAGCTTAATGTGATGTTATGCTCAAAAAATATGCTTATCTTTATTTTAATGTTAATATTTGTACTAAATTCGTTAATTAGTAGTGACATATATTGCAATTTTTTTGTATTAAAGATAGATAGTATTGGATGGCAGGTCATAATTTAGATGAAATAAAAGTAATAGCCTATTGGAATAGCAGACTAGCGACTGAATATTCAAAACTCTACTGTAGTCAAGAGACATAGCAGTTACGGCCGTTAACCAAATGGATGCATTCTAGAGTGTCACATGTGTGACTTGAAAATCCCATTAAATTTGAGTGCAGAATCATATTGTGTCGTATATAAAGCGAATTTAGAACAAAAAAATGTTTAAGAGTGCCGGCAGAAGTGTAGAAGTGAAAAAAAAATAGTAGCCATTTTCGACAGCGGTCGAACTCTCCTTCTATCTGACGAATTTTCGATCAGTGAGCCTAGTGCGAGTTTTTGTCACTGCTCATGGTAAGCAAGTTAACTACAATTTTTATGGCATCGAAACAGCGCCTATAGTGTTAAACTATGGTAACTAATTCGATGCCATCACCATGAGCAGTGGCAAAAACTAGCACTAGGCTCACAGGTCTCGATTTTAACTATTTTTACCATACTAAGGACGTGTTTCACCAAGCAATGTTAAAGTTAACGCCATGTTAAATATCATGTTATCACTCTCGTATTTCCTGTCAATGAATGAGATGGCATGGTATTTTAACATGGCGTTAACTTTAACATTGTTTGGTGAAACACGGCCTAAGTCCCAATTTCACCAACTCATGTTAGTGTTAACGGCTTGTTATATGGTAATGCCTTCTCATTCATTGATAAGAATTACGTGTGGAACAACATGATATTTAACAAAGGATTAACTTTAACATTGATTGGTGAAACACGCCCTAAATAGTGTACAACGTTGTTAAAGAAGTTTTCACTTCGAAAAGTAAAGCTTTATCAAATACTCGTAAATCATCATTGCCGTGTGGTGACGGCATTAGAATACAATTATCACCACCCCCGATACTATCCTAGGGGAGTCGTAAGAGGCGACTAAAAGGAAACACACACACATCAACAGCTAGTGTGAGAGAAGGAAAACTCGAAACAAAACCCTGTACCAACCCGTCTAGCCAGCGTGGTACCAGTAGGCTTAACTTCCTTCAATAATGTATTGGAGAGGCCTATGTCCAGCAGTGGACAGTAAAAGGCTGTAACGACGTAAATCATCAATTCTATTTCATTTTCGTACGAAGCTGAATTTTACCTTTTATAGGGATTATTTTACAATATTTTTACAGCTCCTGTTATAATTGAACAATCAGTCTTCAGGAAAGTATTAATATTGTTTTTTTCTTTGAAATTATTTTGACGATAGGACCAAAAGTATATAATAGCTATAATTATGTACTACTAATATAGTTCATGGATTCCAAATATTCACACAAGTTAAAGTTTATGAAAATGTCTATACAACTATAGACCAAAGAATAATATTATATAATTGGTCCATGATACAACTGAACCACAGAGATCTATTATACAGGCTGGTGGCTGATATATTAATAAGTGATATTTCTTTAGGGTTTATCCCATACATATCCTAAAGTATCCCGTATGTAGAGTTTAATGTGAATGTACCAGCGCTGAAAGAGTTACTTTTTTAAAATTATTCTATGGGTAAATTTATGATGTTGGGAATTTTTCATAGAAACATAAAAGTCAAAAGTAAGTCTTTCAGCGCTGGTACTTTCACAGTAAACTCTACGTAAGAGGCACATATACACTTCAAAGTCACAAATTTATGTTATACATTGTATATTTATTAGAAACCATAAATACTCATAAAGACCATGATAACGGGTACTCCAAACAAAAATATTATTTTATCGTAAAAAATGATGTAAACATTTTCACACGAAAATATTCCAGTTGTTATCATATTAATTTAGTTGTATCTCGTACAGGTTGTGAAAACAACAGTCACTATAAGTTAGGGATATCATAATTTTTATTTTATTTTATGTGACAAAAAAGTTAAATATATTTTTTTTAGTTTTTACCAAAAAAAATGTTTAAAATACATTTCCAGAAAGAAAAAAAGTAGTATAATCTTATCCCGTTATGTGACTGTTCTTTTTACAACCTGTATATTATGAATATTATACATAATATTTGTTATATTGTAATAATTAATGATGAACTATTAAAATTTACTTACTTTACTTATTTCTTACAAAACCCTATAACGTATTGTCGATTCTCTTCTTATTTAAACTATACGAGACCTATATTACCTATACATATTATCAAATCAATATGTGATGGTCTCATTATTGGGGCCAAAGTCTGATATACAAAACATGTCAAGTGTGAGTCCAGACAGACAATAAGGTTCCGTACCAAATTGTACAATAAATTATAGTTAATATAAAATGTATTCCATTACAGGTTTTTGAAGAGAAGGCGAGTAAAAGATTTGTTCAATAATTTGAGGATTGTTTACCAATCTTGTTTACAAAATGTAGTCGAACTTCACCTACTTTCAAAGGTACTTCGACCATTATTATCACTTAATTATACATTCTATAACTATTGTAATTATTACATGATCAAAATACCGTACATGGTATCTGTAGATAACCCTGAAAAAATGGAAATATGTAGCGCGCTGAGTGGAAATCTACTACGCGAGTTCAACAGTAGTACCGTTTGATTATTGTAATAGCTTCTAGAACGCGCGTGCTTAGTGCAAAGTTTACAAACACGATAAACAGCGAGCGTCATACGTGTTCCATGCCGGTATATAAACGCCGCACGATAGCACTGGCCACATAACAAACGCATCAACAGAAGAGACAAGATTCAAAATTCGAATTACATACAGAATTACGAAAGTAGTATTTTTTTTAATTCGTGCCAGTCATAAGCAGTAAAGGTTTATCCTTTTGACGTGACAAAAACAGAAAAAAAAAACAAAAATGGACAAAATGCACCTCATCGGAAGCGCTACCCGCTACATCGCCGGTAGAAATGCCGTCCAGACCGTCTACTGGAGGAAGGGTTCAGAAGACGGAAAGACTTTGCTGAAAACTACCAAAACTACCTTCTTCGGAAAGCATGATGGCGGGAGTCGGGACTCGGAGATGTTCGCGAAAGTCCGTGAAAGATATTCGTAAATTAGAAAGAGTAAGATTTATTTATCTGTGATATTAAAGTGAGTAAGTGAGCGTTTGTGTATAAAAATGTCAAGAGGCTACTGTGTGTTAACTACTTAATTGTTTATAAGTATCTGAACAAGTACAAAATAAATTATTTTTAGTTATATTTTTTTTATTTTATTCAACACCTTTTTTGGTTAGTGGGTTTAAATGTGTTAATTTTTCTGTGGTTAAAAATTGAGAATAGTTTTAGTAGCATATATTATATCTGTGACTTGTTCTTATTAATTTATTGATGGTAGGTATTTGTTACCATTCATAGAAAATAAATAAGACAGAGCTTTGTTAAACAAAAACTGACGTCGATTGTTATGTATCTATAGTTCATGAGACTACATATATAGGTACATAAAATCACAAGGCGTAATTTATACGGGCATCACTATGTGCTTCGCAACTCTATATTAATTAGGGTTCCGAACTCAAAGGGTCTATTAAACTCTATTACTGAGACTTCGCTGGCCGTCTGTCTGTCCGTCTGTCACCAGGCTGTATCTCTAGAACGGTGACAGCTGAAATTTTGACAGATGATGTAAGTATAACTATTGCCGCTATAACTACAAATCTTCGCTTTACCTTCACAACCTCGTATCTATAAAACTACAACCTTTCAGAAGAGTCAAAAAACTTAATAAATTTTAGATTACGACATGGATTTTGTTTTAAATGAGGTTCAGTTATGACATCCATAATCCATGTTATAATAAAATTCTAAAATTATTAAGTTTTTTGACTCAACAGACAAGTGGGCCTACTCCCGACACAATCGAGAAACGAGGTTTTTCGTATTTTATTTGGTGAAATACTTTGAAAATTATCAGGATAAAGAAAATTGTTAGATCGTAACTTTTTGTACTCCCGACCATATCGATCGTCTGAGAATCAAAATAAACAAATGTCAATTTATTAGGAAACACACCCGGCATGATCGTATCTAAATCAAAATCAAATCAGTTTGGAGAGTAAGGACAAGTTGTAGTTTTTTAGATACGAGCTTGAGAAGGTAAAGCGACGAAATACTAAAAATAAAATAAAACAAACATTTAAGGATTGTATTTTTTTTGTATTGTAAACGCGTTTATTGCATTTTGTGCGGAAGTCTTCGTGGACGCGTCCAAATCGCACTTGGCCGGTTTTATTTATTTAATCTGAGGTAGTTTGAAGTAACATGGACATTGGTGACCGGACAGTCTATATAGAATACATTTTACTGTTGTTTTACTACTGAATAGTCTTACTGAAAGCTGAGCAGCGATAAAACTAAACCAGGGCAGATTTTACGTCCGTACCCTTTTATTATAGACTGTCTTCGTCAATTTACTCAAAGTGATATGCAATCTGCTATTAAAAAAAGGCAAAAAGTAAATATTAAAAGTTTACTCATTTTATTTATTCATAGGTAATCGGAACGGGTGACCCCAATTACGTTAATTAACTAAAATCTAAGTACAATTATTAATACATTCTAACAAATATAAAAAGTAATAGCAAAAAAGAAGATAACTTCAGAACACTACAAATTAAACCTGTCTTACTGTACTTTTTAAATAGCCACAATTTTTAAGAAACTCTTTAATTATGAAGCCCATGTTTTCCGGATTAGGAATCTGTTGACATCTCATTCATAGAGTGAGTTCAGTAGTTTAGGCGCTACGTAGGAAACATACATACATCTAACTTTTGGCTTCGTTTTAGTCGCGTAAATATTAGTTTGTGATAATTAAACGTAAGTATATCAAAAGGCATAATGTTGAGCGAAATTATTGTTATGTTTCATCATAATTAATATTGTTATTATAGTAACAATAATAAAATTAATTACTTTATTATGTCTGTGACAAAACATCACCTAGCCGAATTGTGTTATCAAAAAAAAAACTAGGGTTATCGATGCTGATTAAAATATAAGGTATATTATACGAGTAACACAGGGTGATTCATGGTTCATATATTATCTTTCGTTTTTATTTATTCATTTTAGTTCTTAATTACATAGCACAACGCGATAAAAAAACAAAGGTCTAATGACCACGAGAAGTGAATCTTACTATGCTGGGGCTCGCTGGCTCCGAGTTTATACACACGTACGCACTGGTAGTTGACCTAAGACCAGACCAGGATCGAAACTCATCTGTTTTGTGATTTGTCGCGTTATAGTAAGTAATTTATATGAGGTGCCAAAACAAAAAATTAACTTTTCTCGACCTCTCGATATCCCTTGTAGTAAACGATTTAACTTTTCTCGACCTCTCGATGCCCCTTGTAGATCTAATGTCAGAACTATTCTTTCCATCCCATCCCATCGCTCCAACTTCTACTCCTACTCTTTCACTGTTCATGCAGTCAGATTGTGGAACTCGCTTCCCCACACCATTCGTGACAGTCCCACCATTACCGTGTTTAAAAGTCGCTTGAAAGAGCACTTTTTCAAATCTCAGTCCATATAATACCGCTATTAATATATGTATGTATGTATGTATGTAAGTGTGTATTTATGTATGTATATATACCTATATTTATATTTATTGCATTAAGTATTTATCATATTATTTATAATTATTATTATAATATTAAACTTATATATTATTATAATATTTTGTGGTTATAATAAAGTTAATATTAAATTTATAATTGTGCACGTCTCATCCGCTATCTTTTATACCATCTCTCTCCGTAGGGCTGCTGGAAGAAATTTCTTTAGAAATAAGCAGTACCTTTGTCTTTCTTTGTAAACTGTATTATTGTAAAATTTTCTTGTGTGCAATAAATTGTTAAATAAATAAAAATAAAAAAAAAATAAAAAATGATCTACGCGTCCTTCTCTTCACACTAAATTCGGCTTGATATATGATCAATGCATCACCCTGTATAGATATTTCGTTTTGTAACACAATTCGTGTTATGTAATTATAGTTCATGGAAGTCCGTTCACTCTGTTTTTACCCGACTTCGGCGAACCCTTAAAAGGAAGGGTAATGATTTTGGCAGTCTATGTATGTATAGGTATGTATGTATGTACGTGTATGTTTGTACAATGTTTGCGTATGTATGTATGTATGTATGTATGTTCCCTCGTAGCGGCTAAACTACTGGTCCGATTTTAATAAATGAGGTATCAATCGATTGGTGATGATACCGCGAGTTACATAGGCTATACTTATAATTGTTTGAAAAATTTTGGATTTTGAAAATTAAACCTCAAAAACTATCTAAAAAAAATTAATTATGATAACTGTCTCGTGTTTGAAAGGAAAGATAGGTCTTGGCAAGCACATAAGGAATATGCATTTAAGTATTTTATTAATTATTATATTTTATCGTTAAATTCAAAATAAACGTTTAAAATGCGGTCGTACAAGTACTATCTCGGTATTGTTGTCCGTAGGGCAGTGGTTCAGCGCGTTGGTGCTCGACCGAGAGGTTGCGGGTTTGAATCCCGCCGAGGGAACAAAAAAGTTTTCAATGTTCCTGGGTCATGGATGTGTATTAATATTATAAACTCGAATCGGTATAGTTTTTCTTTAAAAAAATTAAAAGGTTTGTACCTATATATTTTGCTTAGTACAAATTTACCAAAACTATCCTAATTTTGTTCATTCTCTCTCTAGATTATGGCTCGACGCCGCGACGCCCGACGCTCGACGCCGAGACGCCGACGCCTGACGCCGTAACGCTCGACGCCGCGACGACCGACGCCTGACGCCACGACGCTCGACGCCTGACGCCACGACGCTCGACGCCCGACGCCGCGACGCTAGACTTTTAAAAAAATTAAAAGGTTTGTACCTGTATATTTTGCTTAGTACAAATTTACCAAAACTATCCTAA
Source organism: Celastrina argiolus (assembly GCA_905187575.2). NCBI lineage: Eukaryota > Metazoa > Arthropoda > Insecta > Lepidoptera > Lycaenidae > Celastrina > Celastrina argiolus. The sequence continues at coordinate 14,828,027 of LR994589.1, forward strand.
TTTTGTTCAATCTCTCTCTAGATTATGGCTCGACGCCGCGCCGGCGTCGGGAGTCGGGCGTCGACGCCGCGACGCACGACGCCCGACACCCGACGCCGCGACGCCCGACGCCGCGACGCCCGACGCCGCGACGCCCGACGCCGCGACGCCGACACCGCGACGCCGACGCCTGACGCCGCGACGCTAGACTTTTAAAAAAATTAATAGGTGTGTACCTGTATATTTTGCTTAGTACAAATTTACCAAAACTATCCTAATTTTGTTCATTCTCTCTCTAGATTATGGCCCGACGCCCGACGCCGCGACGCCCGACGCCGCGAGCCTGACGCCCGACGCCGCGGCGCCGACGCCGCGACGCCGACGCCTGACGCCACGACGCTAGACTTTTAAAAAAATTAATAGGTGTGTACCTGTATATTTTGCTTAGTACAAATTTACCAAAACTATCCTAATTTTGTTCATTCTCTCTCTAGATTATGGCCCGACGCCCGACGCCGCGACGCCCGACGCCCGACACCCGACGCCGCGACGCCCGACGCTGCGACGCCGACACCGCGACGCCGACGCCTGACGCCGCGACGCTAGACTTTTAAAAAAATTAATAGGTGTGTACCTGTATATTTTGCTTAGTACAAATTTACCAAAACTATCCTAATTTTGTTCATTCTCTCTCTAGATTATGGCCCGACGCCCGACGCCGCGACGCCCGACGCCCGACGCCGCGACGCCGACGCCGCGACGCCGACGCCGCGACGCCGACGCCTGACGCAGTGACGCTAGACGCCGCAACGCTAGACGCCGCGAAGCTCGACGCTGCGACTCCCGACGCCCGACGCCGCGACGCCGACGCCGCAACGCCTGACGCCACGACGCACGACGCCGCGACGCTCGACGCTAGACGCCGCGAAGCTCGACGCTGCGACTCCCGACGCCCGACGCCGCGACGCTCGACGCTAGACGTCGCGACGCTACACGCTGCGACGCTCGACGCTGCGACGCTCGACGCCGGGACGCTCGACGCCGCGACGCCGACGCCTGACGCAGTGACGCTAGACGGCGCGACGCCCGACGCTACACGCCGCGACGCACGACGCCGCGACGCTCGACACCGCGACGCTCGACGCCGCGACGCTCGACGCCGCGACGCCGACGCCTGACTCAGTGACGCTAGACGTCGCGACGCCCGACGCCGCGACGCCCGACGCCCGACGCCGCAACGCCTGACGCTGCGACGCACGACGCCCCGACGCTCGACGTCGCGACGCCGCGACGCCCAACGCCGCGACGCTCGACGCCACGATGCCCGACGCCGCGACGCTCGACGCCACGACGCCCGACGCCGCGATGCTCAACCCTCGACGCTGCGACGCCCGACGCCGCAACGCCGACGCCCGACGCCGCAACGCCTGACGCCGCGACGCACGACGCCGCGACGCCGTGATTATACGACGATTTTATACGACAAAATTATTATTTATTTCTGTTTGTCAAGCAAGTACAAAAGTACGAGTTTTATAATTCTGATACCGGGGGAACCCTTTTGTTTTGTAAGGAAAAAAAGACAGACAGACAGACATACATTTTTTTTCAAAATTTTTATTTTTAGGTTCTGTGGCTTTTATAGACCCCCTTTTATTGATTTTCACGTAAATATCCTATGCAATACAGAGAAGCACTCTCTCTTCCTCCACTTTCGTAGCCCAGTGGGACGGATAAACAGGACCGACTTTTTTTGGGTATGTAGCCATCCGACGCATGGATCATCTTTCTTGTCAAACAAACAGGTGATCAGTCCGCATTATCCTAACCAAACTTGAAAACAAAATTTTTGTTGTTCCAACGCGGGAATAGAACCCACGACGGGGTCGAGAGCTAATCTCAGAACCACTAGACCACGGAGGCGTTGGGTATATTTGTCATGTTTGGGAAAACATATTGATATTCAAAGGCCTAAATACAACCAACTCACTGAAACCGAATACGGTTAGGTAGATTATATTAATGTTGATCGGTTATATAACGCCAAGGGCCGTTTATAATTACAATTTAATTGTATGATCTGAATTAACGTAGTTAGATGCCTCAGGCCTGTTGAACACACACGATTTTCGCCTTCAAAATCTAAGGCCGATTAAGGTTATGGAATGATAATTATTGTGTGAAAAGACCGACTTTTTGTAGAGGAGATTTCAGTTTATTTTGGTTACGGAATAAAAAAAATCTTGGCTAGTGTTCATAAAACATATTAAAACGTAATAAAAAGTGGAAAAGTGTAAATAAAAGTTGTATGCTATTATTGTGAACATGAATTTTCATCAAGAACCTTTACATTCAATCAGTTATATCTTGGCTAAAGTCTTAACAGTTTACAGAGATTGCTCTGCCTAGATTATTCAGGAAATACAAATTTCTTCGTAAAATCTAGACTGACTAGTAAACAGAGTGAGTCACTATCACTCACTGATAAGCGCCGATCATGTTCCACACACCGTCACGACGAGTGTTGTATCATACTAGATGTCCGTGTGACGAGCGGAATCTCGCTATAACCGTACTTTTTGCCGCGATATAAAGTAAACTATGTATTTCCCGGTGATCTTAACGAAATTTGGGAATATAGAGTAGACATATCCCCGCAAAATTTCATAAAAATCTATTCAGTAGTTTCGGAATATTTATTTGGGGGCACGGTGGTAGGCAGAAGCTTCAAATTTGGAATACTAGTAGCGTTTAGTGTATAAATAAAGGGAAAATCCAAAACATTTGGAATTTCTGTCTAGTAATATAGATACGATAACTGCATAGTTAACTTTTTAATCCGATATAAATGTATAGGATTACAAAGTTATATTTGCACTTTTCGACAAAAACACTCGTTTTAGTTATTCTTCTATAAAAAGAACTGAGATTCCATAAAAACATAACTTGTAAAAAGTACTAAGTCTCGCTACTTAGTTCTACCGTTAAAAAGTTGCGAGATACATGTTATGGCAAGTAGGGGTTAGTGGGTCGGTCTAACAACATCTTATAGTGATTATAATCAATATTATTAATAATCTTTCATGTTTAAATAAATAATGGATTGATTCTTTACGCAAAAACGACTGAATTGTGATTAAAGTTGGTATGGTAGTAGTCTACATGCTGGATTAACACATAGGCTACTTTTTACTACAGCAAAATGTACGGTTTCTGCGAGATTAAATTTTGCGCGTACGAAGTAGCGGGAAACATCTAGTAAAGTTATAATAGCCTACGTGATCGAACTTCATAGCTCTCTGTGAGAAATATCTTCTGAAAAATGTGCAGGAACTTGGCAATGTTCTGTCTGATTGTAAAATCGATAGTAATCTAGGACATCTTTCATATTTATGGATGTAAATTATATTTTAAATTAATGTCCTTTTAATAGTGTAGTAAGTTGTATTCTTTAATAATCCTTACAAAATAATAGTCATAAGTTATGACTCATAACTCAACTGATAATAGAAGCTAATAATTTATTGTGGAGTTGGCAAAGATTTTGTTGGTCAAAATAAATCAACTACGGATTAAATATTTTTAAAACATACCATATTATTTTGAAATAGGTAACATGGTTAAAATTGTTTTCATTTAGTTATACAAAATAATGGAATCAGGTATTACTTTGCGGAAATCCATAGCATAAAATTCAAATATATTATATCTAGCAATATCCCGCGAAACAATTATAACCACAACCTGCTAGCAGATGAGTGAGTGTACGCACAAGTATGCGTTTGTTGCACCTCCCTCCTTCCCACACTGCTTATGCGTACACTCGCAAGCAAAAACGTGAAAACACCACCACCACACAAGCACTAATGGTAACACGATCGTGCAAATCCCCACCACCACGTAGGTTGCAAAACTCGATACGCGTTTCGCTCCGACCCCGGAGCTTCCTCAGGATGTGTTTAACATTATTGCTTGTGTGGTGGTGGTGTGTGTACGCATAAGCAGTGTGGGAAGGAGGGAGGTGCATCAAACGCATGCCTATGAGTACACTTACTCATCTGCTAGCAGGTTGTGGTTATAATTTTTTCGCGGGATATTGCTAGATATAATATTATATTTAAGTTTTCATTTATGTTATCTAATGTTTTATAAAAGGTGTCAGTGTAAAAATGGCATCTCCCCATGAACCATAATTTCCATGGTTCCAAGAGTGTCGAAGTAGGTGACAGAGGGTATATCTTCTTTTTCTCTTATCTTCTCTCTTCTTTCTCTTTCTTATATATAAAAATGAATTGCTGTTCGTTAGTCTCGCTAAAACTCGAGAACGGCTGAATCGATTCAGCTATTTTTGGTCTTGAAATATTCGTGGATATACAGGTAAGGTTTAAACGGTTTGTATGCTCAACGAAGTTGGCACGGATCAGCTATGTATAAATTATGTAGCAACGTTTCCGCTAACATTTTGTGTCCGTGACGTAGGAACACAGAAAACTTCTTCGTTCCTTCGTCGGGATTCGAAACCGCGACTTTTCGCTCGAGCACCAACGCGCTCAACTACTGCGCTACAGAGTTCGTCCATATTACGTGGTGTCGTTCGACAGAAAGAATATATGGAAATGGGCAGCAGTGTTTCATTGCCTTACGCGCTTGCCAATCCGCCTGCCAAGCGTGGCAAGTATATTCAACTACCCCCCCAATTAGATACTTTTATATTTATGTTATGTAATATTCGGGTAAAAGTAAGCAGCTGTAAGCAAAGATTGTATTGATTGATTTCAACTAATGAAATTATAAACTACTAGCTGATCCGTGCCCACACAATCGATTCAGCCGTTCTAGAGTTTTAGCGAGACTAACGAAAACTAAAAGAAGATTGTTTATTTAATATCATTGATATAAACTTAATCCGCCATAAAAAGACACAGCGTAAGATAATTAGACAAACAATGTAGACAAATATTTGCTTAGAGATAAAAGGTTGCACATGTAGACAGATATAGACACATGTATTATGATATAGTTGTGAAGTGTGGTTTCATCTGGGGACGGGTTGATTAAACCGGTAACTCATTCGGAAAATGCTAGTGTTGTGCTTATCGATACTTTACGAAGTGATTTATGTACAGTCGATATTTTATTTTTTTATCATGCACATTTTGTACATAGGCGGACTTAATGACTCAACTTTTCTTACAGTCAACCTTCAGGTGATTTAGAGACAAAAAGCATCTACTTATGCTTTCTTTTAAATAAAAATTCAGTATACATAAAAAACCTTGCAAAGCGCTATATCTGAATTAAGATCTAGTTTAGATCTTAATCTCTTGAAGTATTGAGATGTCACTTTTTAGTCACAGCTTTACTTTAACTATTATGTTTTGATAACATTAAAATTCAATATCTTTATTTTCACGCACATGCTATATACAAAAAACAGTAACATTAACAAATTATAATATCACAATGACACGATATCAAGTTACTATTTGAATAACGCCTACACACTACATACAAATACACTACTCCACTTTATCACCTTTTTAAATAATACCATTCCTTCATAACGTCAATTTACAAATCTGTTTTCCATGTCGAAATTATCGATACGTCGCACATCACTAAAATGACGAGTTAATCCTGTACACATAATGATGCGAGTTAATGAATGTAGAGGGCCGATAGTGATGTACACGACGGCTGTACATATGACACTCACGATAAAAGCCTGTTATGACGATTATAAAATGATTTTATTTGCGGCTTTTAAACAAATGAACACAAAATAAATATTTAATAGCCTATTTGAGTATCGGCTCTATTTAACTTTATCTCTTATTCGTCCTTTTAAATAAATATACATTTATTCACTAACACATTTGGACATTACACTATGTTACAATTAAAACAAGTAAAAATAAAGAGATACACTTTTTAAATACAAGAAATTTTTGTCCAAGGTTTATAATAAATGAGTGATTATACTTTAGAGTGTGTATGTGCCGCCTATGTAGAGTATATTGAGAAAGTATACTCAGCTCTGAAAGACTTACTTTTGACTTTCATATTTGTATGAGAAATGCACTAACATCATAAATTTTCCCATACAATAATTAAAGAGGTACTTTTCGTACCTCTTTCAGCGCTGTTACTTTCACAGTAAACTCTATATACGGGACCCATAACGGTGTTTTTTATTATAATATATAATATAATATCTATAGACGTTTGTCACCACGTCAATCTGGCCCTGTGCCGAAGAATTTGTGTTACAGGTACCAGACAACGGAAGTATATATTTAATACTTTTATACTATACACATATTTAAGATTTTTATTATATTTAATACACATCCATGACCCAGGAACATTGAAAACTTTTTGTTTGGTGGGATTCGAACCCGCAACCTCTCGGTCGAGGATCAACGCGCTGAACCACTGCGCTACGGAGGTCGTCAATATATATATTATACACAGATTTAATACACATCCATGACCCAGGAACATTGAAAACTTTTTGTTTGGTGGGATTCGAACCCGCGACGTCCGGATCGACCACAAATGTATAGGAATTAGGTTGTGCAGTCCAAACAACGTTTGTAAATGTTAATATAAGATAATATTTATTAATCTTATAAACACTAAAAAGTCAATAACGTATGTCTCTACAAAGATAATATAAATATTTATTTTACACAATAATAAATAATATTGATTGGTTTTTGAATAACCTGTAAATAGATCCAACAAATGTGCTGCACCAACTGCGCTACAGGTAGATGACGATTTATGAAACCAGAATATATTTCTCAGGTTTTGGTCAGCGTGTCTAGGACGCTTAAGATTTATTCCCGGCCTAAAGTGCAATGTACGGTCGCCGTTAGATTCTGTTTAGCATTTTTCAACTTTATCACGTAGCAATAATAATAAGGTTTAGAAGTATAGTACGTCCGAGATAAATTTAACGTAAACAAATCAAAAACACTGAATTTTTCATATATTTACTTATTGTGCACACTAATTATTTATCAACACTTTCACCGGAATATTAAAGGATTATACTTCATTGCCCAATACATTTTATAACAATTAAACAATAATTTATACGTTTAAACATCAAATGAAAATCTTTCACAGAAAAAATACGCCATTTTGACACTGCCGATTGTAGAATATAAGTTATATAGTCTGTGGATTCAAAACCATACCAACCAACCAGCAAACAATAATCATTGTATTAATATTGGCTAATTGGCATCACTGACTAGACATGGTTGTATGATGTGTCATAAACAGGTTTGTTTACGTTTGGGTTAAGTTTATCTCGGACGTACTATAGTAAACCGGATCTGTGGGCGAGTGTACATCCGTGCATCCGTGGCGGTGCTCGGTGAGGCACGGAACATAAATTGTCATAAGCAAACAACCCCTCCAGCTAGTTGTATGACAGTGAAAAATATTTGTAAACAATACTAAACTTCTAAATAATTCTTAAATAAAATTCTATAAGTCGTAAGTTAAGCGTTGTATGAATAATTTTGAACATAATTCTTAGTTTTAAACATTTCAAAACTACTACTCTTTTTCTAAAATACAAGCATTTACATGTTTGCTAGAAAGATAAAAAAATATATGAAAATTCGTTCTTATTGCTAAAGGATAAGTAGGTGGTTAAACAAGACAGTTTCATCGATACAGATAACAGACAGATAGACAGTTCCGAGTCTATAGGACAAACGGCCGACAGTACATTTCCATCACTGCAACTAGCCAGGATCGACAGTGGTAACTGGTTACCAACTTCAAAAATCCTTTGATCTCATGGGTGCCCGAGAGACATGCTGATGCATATGACGACCTCTATAGCGGAGTGGTAGTGGTAGTGTAGCGTGTTGGTCGAGCGGGAGGTCGCGGGTTCGAATACCGCCGAAGAAACAAATAAGTTTTCTAGGTCATGTTTGTGTATTAAAATAATACGCAGAATTACGCAGAAATATTAATGAGTGATAATACTTTAGGCTGTTTATGAGCGCTGAAAGAGGTTTTTTTTATTATTATTGTATGGTAAAATGTATGATGTTGGGGCATTTCTCATACAAATATGAAAGTCAAAAGTAAGTCTTTCAGCCCTGGTACTTTCACAGTAAACTCTACATAGGAGGCACATACACACAATAAAGTATTATTGCTCATTTATTATACACCTTAATTATTTTTAATTTATCTATACATATAATAAATCTGTAGAGGGGTCATGTCTGTACATTAAGAATATTTAAGTGAAAATTAAAAAAAGGGGGTCTATATAAGCCACAGAACCTAAAAATAACATTTTTTTAAAAAATGTCTGTCTGTCTGTCTGTCTGTCTGTCTGTCTGTCTGTCTGTCTGTCTGTCTGTCCATATGGGAATGTTTGTCGTCGCATCACGCTAAAACCACTGTATGGAATGAAATGAAATTTGGCAGGCAGGTAGCTTACGACCTGAAGAGCATTATTGGAAATTATTATCCCGAAAAACGAAAGGGTTCCCGTGGGATCTTCAAAAAATTGTAGCTACCTATTTGACGGTATTTCAGCCAAACTACTCAACGTATTTAAATGAAATTTGGCAGGCTGGTAGCTTATGATCTGAAAAGCATTACTAGAAAATTATTATCCCGAAAAACGAAAGGGTTCCCATGGGATCTTCAAAAAATTGTAGCTACCTATTTGAAGGTATTTCAGCCAAACTACTCAACGTATTTAAATGAAATTAGGCAGGCAGGTAGCTTATGATCTGAAAAGGATTACTAGAAATTATTATCCCGAAAAACGAAAGGGTTCCCGTGGGATCATCAAAAAATTGTAGCTACCTATTTGACGGTATTTCAGCCAAACCACTCAACGTATTTAAATGAAATTTGGCAGGCAGGTAGCTTATGACCTGAAAAGCATTATTGGAAATTATTATCCCAAAAAACGAAAGGGTTCCCGTGGGATATTCAAAAAATTGTAGCTACCTATTGGACGGTATTACAGCCAAACTACTCAACGTATTTAAATGAAATTCGGCAGGCAGGTAGCTTATGACTTGAAGAGCATTATTGAAAATTGTTATCCCGAAAAACGTAAGGGTTCCCGTGGGACCTTCAAAAAATTGTAGCTACCTATTTGACGGTATTTCAGCCAAACTACTCAACGTATTTAAATGAAATTCGGCAGGCAGGTAGCTTATGACTTGAAGAGCATTATCGAAAATTGTTATCCCGAAAAACGTAAGGGTTCCCGTGGGATCTTCAAAAAATTGTAGCTACCTATTTGACGGTATTTCAGCCAAACTACTCAACGTATTTAAATGAAATTCGGCAGGCAGGTAGCTTATGACTTGAAGAGCATTATCGAAAATTGTTATCCCGAAAAACGTAAGGGTTCCCGTGGGATCTTCAAAAAATTGTAGCTACCTATTTGACGGTATTTCAGCCAAGCTACTCAACGTATTTAAATGAAATTCGGCAGGCAGGTAGCTTATGACTTGAAGAGCATTATTGAAAATTGTTATCCCGAAAAACGTAACGGTTCCCGTGGGATCTTCAAAAAATTGTAGCTACCTATTTGACGGTATTACAGCCAAACTACTCAACGTATTTAAATGAAATTTGGCAGGCAGGTAGCTTATGACTTGAAGAGCATTATTGAAAATTGTTATCCCGAAAAACGAAAGGGTTCCCGTGGGATCTTCAAAAAATTGTAGCTACCTATTGGACGGTATTACAGCCAAACTACTCAACGTATTTAAATGAAATTCGGCAGGTAGGTAGCTTATGACTTGAAGAGCATTATCGAAAATTGTTATCCCGAAAAACGTAAGGGTTCCCGTGGGATCTTCAAAAAATTGTAGCTACCTATTTGACGGTATTTCAGCCAAACTACTCAACGTATTTAAATGAAATTCGGCAGGCAGGTAGCTTATGACTTGAAGAGCATTATCGAAAATTGTTATCCCGAAAAACGTAAGGGTTCCCGTGGGATCTTCAAAAAATTGTAGCTACCTATTTGACGGTATATCAGCCAAACTACTCAACGTATTTAAATGAAATTCGGCAGGCAGGTAGCTTATGACTTGAAGAGCATTATTGAAAATTGTTATCCCGAGAAACGAAAGGGTTCCCGTGGGATCTTCAAAAAATTGTAGCTACCTATTTGACGGTATTTCAGCCAAACTACTCAATGTATTTAAATGAAACTTGGCACAAAGGTAGATTGTAACATGAAATAACCAACATAATATTTTTAACCGACTTACAAAAAAGGAGGAGGTTTCTCAATTCGTAAATATATGTTTGTTTTTTATGTTTCTTCGCGGATATCTTCATCGTTTCTGAAACGATTTTAAATTTTTTTTATGTTGTGTAGGGTATAATTTAAATTTGGTCCCATTGTCACCAAAATGGTGAACTGCTGATGGGATCCGTGAGGAATCGAAGGAAATCCTCAAAATTTATGTGGAATAATATATTGATTTTGATTTTTTCTGAAGTAGTCTAAGCATATGTTACCAAACAGTAAGGTTTTGCACCATATCCTGGATCTATAATATCAAAAAATTTCGCGTTTCAGTATAACTATATATATATATATATTTATTTAAAAATTTCGCGCTGCTCTGGCTTACGCCAGAGCAGCAGTAAACTATATATATATATATATATTGAAAAATTTCGCGCTGCTCTGGCTTACGCCAGAGCAGCGGTAAACTATATATACAATATACATAATATATATATTTAAAAAATTGCGCCGCTCTGGCTTACGCCAGGCTAGGCTAGGTAGACTTTTTCTCTTTCTACTATTTTTTTTTATCTAATCAAAATAAATAAAATAAAAAAAGCTTTTGTTTTTCATTTTCCGTCCTCAAATAATCGTCGTCTGATCATTCGAGAATTATCCCTACTCAGTCTATACCCATCACTAAAAATCTGAAAATTAAATAATTTTAAACAAAAAAAAAACGACTTCAAAAGGTAAACTAAAAGGAACAATTAAATTTACTTCGCACAAAGTAATACTTATTTTCCAGTACAAGTGAAAATAAATATTACTTTGTGCGAAGTAATTTATTATTATACTTAGGTTTTGCAAATACGATTAATAAAGTATAGGCGTAGGATAGTTTGTTTTCAAGATATGAATGAGATGTCATAGGTTCATTTAAATTAGAAAAGTTATGTCAATATAAGTAAGATTTATGTTTTTCATGATATTTTTATTTATTAGTTTTCATGCTAGGGTACGGCTTGGGTTTTTTCTTTCTTTTGGACTTTTGTTATTTTGTCGTCTAAAGGAAGTTAGTACTTTAACCGTAAAGTCCCTAAGTAGGCTACATGTTTGTTAGCGTAGGTAATTAATAAATAAAAAACCGGGCAAGTCCGAGTTGGAATTGCGCACCGAGAGTAGACTTTTAAAAAATTTGGCGCTCGGCGCCAGCAGCGCAGCGTCGGTGTGAAAACGATCATCGTCTGCAGTCGCTGCGGCGTAAAGTCCATACAAATCTCAGTACAGAGATCTTCGTCGCGTATATCAGCGTACTATCAAGTAGTCCCGTTCGCATAAAAGAAAAAAAAATATTATACATACAGACGAATTGAGAACCTCCTCCTTTTTTTGAAGTCGGTTAATAATACACGGTCATTTTTCGAGCTGGTAGTAGGAATTGCTAGCATTTTCTTAGAAAAAATACCTCAAAACATTTACGTCAAAAACGGCCATTATTTGACAGTAAACTATTATTATTACTCCACCGGCCTACTTCTTTTGCCTATGCACGTCTAATACCGTGTATAAAGAAGCATTACTATAAATTAGTGATTTTAAATATCCAAACGACAGTGTTCATAAACTAAAAATGTATTTGAACTGCTGCCCTAAATCACTTTTCCTCGCGTACGAAGTCGCGGGCACAGCTAGTATCTTAATATATTTATTGAACTGGGCCGAAAAATCTTTATTCTCAAAGTAAACTAAAATGAATAAAACAGTAATTAAAATAATATTAGACTAGCTACTAACTATAAACTTTAAAAAAAACTATATGAGTATTACAATATAACTTCAAAAACTACAAATAAAAAATTACCCCAAGATCGTCCCCCTCAGGCAGAGTACCCAGAAGGCTCAAAGAGTTTCCCCGCTGGATGGCGATGCTTACATTTGAGCCAGGTGCCTGCTCTGGGGTCTCGGGTGGCCTTTACACCTTGTATAATGTAATTACGCAACTGCATTTGTCATGTCGAATTAAAATACACCAAGAACATTCGACAATTAGTTAATGGGAGCCATAAATATGTCAATAGTTCGCTCTCGTCCCCAGGGAAATCATCTGCACACTAAAACTCACTACGAAATAAAACTAAAACTTTTTAGGATCGTAATATATCAGCTGTTGTCTCGTTTTGAGAGCATTTGAAGTTGAAAATTAAATTTAAATGAACGACATCTTCTATTGCATTTATTTTTTTGTGGTACCTTTGAAAAGTCCTGCTTAGGCACATAACAAAAACGGCGTAAAATAAATCCTTTTATCATACATTCGTTTCTGGTCAGGTTAATCTTACAGCCAAATACTGAAATACGCTAATTAAATTAAAATCCTTCTGCGAATGCTGTCATTGTCACTTTTTGGCGGAATGACAAAGACAGCGCTATGACTTGAGCGCCACTTAACTTATCGTTTCAGTATTCGGCTGTTCATAAAAGTAATGAGTCGCCAACCATTTGTCGGCATTTTACAAAATTACGAGTATAAGATACATACAAACGGCATATTTTCTCACCGTTTTAACCTTCCCGGGACTTCCAGGAATATTGCCGAATCGGTTCATCCCTTATCGAGTTTTAGCGAGGCTAACGAACAGCAATTTTCAATTTCATGTATATAGACTAGCTGACCCCATCTTCGTTGAGCATAAAACTAAATAAAATAAACGTTTAAACATTTCCTGGACTTCCACGAATATTTCAAGACCAAAAATAGCCAAATCGGTTTAGCCGTTCTCGAGTTTTAGCGAGACTAACGAACAGCGATTAATTTTTATAAAATTGTGGGAGTACTAGTGGTAGCCCCAAAGGGAGATCTCCGACCGAGTGAGGTGGTATGCTCGGTCAGGCCGATCAAGGTGTGCTGAGGTCAAAGGATCAGAAAGGCACTTAAAAGGGCTTTAATATTAATTGTTCCAAAGGTCGGGAAATGATGTACGTGGCCTGACTGAAAACCTCGGGTAAAATCGCCATTTCATCTGCGTGATTTTATGCAGGCTTCGGCTAGAAATTGCTTTCGCATACCTCTATCGATATTTCTTTTATTTTAAAAAACGTCTCACATTTTTTAAAACTAATCGTTTTTAATAATAACTACATTTCGATTAGATGGTTACTGGTTTGATTGAAAAATAAATCCATTGTTATTTTCTAGTGTTAAAGTATATGGCCAAACCAAAAAAGTCACGCTTGGCTTTTTGCTATAAAACCTGATGAGACGTACTGATGCTCTGAGACATCAGGCGCGTCCTGCACCTGATGTCTCAGTACATCAACTACGACTATCATCAGAAACATTTACCGACTACATTTTTTTTGCTGTCACTTTCAGTTCCACGATAATGCAAAAAGAGGCAGCGAAGTGTGAGCACCAGATGCGTCGGAGGCGACGTGGACGCAGACACTTGGTGCACCACAATGAGCTAAACAGAGCGCAGTGAATGGATCCATAGACGGCACCACGGCCTACCGAAGGAGCCAGGGCTCCCTAATGCCCGGGGAACTCTTGGTGAAGGAATATGGCAGCATCGCCGTCATATATTTGAAACTTATAGTTTCTCAGTTTAACCGCAAGATTATATTTTTTACTAGCTGTGCCCGCGACTTCGTACGCGAGGAAAAGTGATTTAGGGCAGCAGTTCAAATACATTTTTAGTTTATGAACACTGTCGTTTGGATATTTAAAATCACTAATTTATAGTAATGCTTCTTTATACACGGTATTAGACGTGCATAGGCAAAAGAAGTAGGCCGGTGGAGTAATAATAATAGTTTACTGTCAAATAATGGCCGTTTTTGACGTAAATGTTTTGAGGTATTTTTTCTAAGAAAATGCTAGCAATTCCTACTACCAGCTCGAAAAATGACCGTGTATTATTAACCGACTTCAAAAAAAGGAGGAGGTTCTCAATTCGTCTGTATGTATAATATTTTTTTTTCTTTTATGCGAACGGGACTACTTGATAGTACGCTGATATACGCGACGAAGATCTCTGTACTGAGATTTGTATGGACTTTACGCCGCAGCGACTGCAGACGATGATCGTTTTCACACCGACGCTGCGCTGCTGGCGCCGAGCGCCAAATTTTTTAAAAGTCTACTCTCGGTGCGCAATTCCAACTCGGACTTGCCCGGTTTTTTATTTATTAATTACCTACGCTAACAAACATGTAGCCTACTTAGGGACTTTACGGTTAAAGTACTAACTTCCTTTAGACGACAAAATAACAAAAGTCCAAAAGAAAGAAAAAACCCAAGCCGTACCCTAGCATGAAAACTAATAAATAAAAATATCATGAAAAACATAAATCTTACTTATATTGACATAACTTTTCTAATTTAAATGAACCTATGACATCTCATTCATATCTTGAAAACAAACTATCCTACGCCTATACTTTATTAATCGTATTTGCAAAACCTAAGTATAATAATAAATTACTTCGCACAAAGTAATATTTATTTTCACTTGTACTGGAAAATAAGTATTACTTTGTGCGAAGTAAATTTAATTGTTCCTTTTAGTTTACCTTTTGAAGTCGTTTTTTTTTTGTTTAAAATTATTTAATTTTCAGATTTTTAGTGATGGGTATAGACTGAGTAGGGATAATTCTCGAATGATCAGACGACGATTATTTGAGGACGGAAAATGAAAAACAAAACCTTTTTTTATTTTATTTATTTTGATTAGATAAAAAAAAATAGTAGAAAGAGAAAAAGTCTACCTAGCCTAGCCTGGCGTAAGCCAGAGCGGCGCAATTTTTTAAATATATATATTATGTATATTGTATATATAGTTTACCGCTGCTCTGGCGTAAGCCAGAGCAGCGCGAAATTTTTCAATATATATATATATATATAGTTTACTGCTGCTCTGGCGTAAGCCAGAGCAGCGCGAAATTTTTAAATAAATATATATATATATATAGTTATACTGAAACGCGAAATTTTTTGATATTATAGATCCAGGATATGGTGCAAAACCTTACTGTTTGGTAACATATGCTTAGACTACTTCAGAAAAAATCAAAATCAATATATTATTCCACATAAATTTTGAGGATTTCCTTCGATTCCTCACGGATCCCATCAGCAGTTCACCATTTTGGTGACAATGGGACCAAATTTAAATTATACCCTACACAACATAAAAAAAATTTAAAATCGTTTCAGAAACGATGAAGATATCCGCGAAGAAACATAAAAAACAAACATATATTTACGAATTGAGAAACCTCCTCCTTTTTTGTAAGTCGGTTAAAAATATTATGTTGGTTATTTCATGTTACAATCTACCTTTGTGCCAAGTTTCATTTAAATACATTGAGTAGTTTGGCTGAAATACCGTCAAATAGGTAGCTACAATTTTTTGAAGATCCCACGGGAACCCTTTCGTTTCTCGGGATAACAATTTTCAATAATGCTCTTCAAGTCATAAGCTACCTGCCTGCCGAATTTCATTTAAATACGTTGAGTAGTTTGGCTGATATACCGTCAAATAGGTAGCTACAATTTTTTGAAGATCCCACGGGAACCCTTACGTTTTTCGGGATAACAATTTTCGATAATGCTCTTCAAGTCATAAGCTACCTGCCTGCCGAATTTCATTTAAATACGTTGAGTAGTTTGGCTGAAATACCGTCAAATAGGTAGCTACAATTTTTTGAAGATCCCACGGGAACCCTTACGTTTTTCGGGATAACAATTTTCGATAATGCTCTTCAAGTCATAAGCTACCTACCTGCCGAATTTCATTTAAATACGTTGAGTAGTTTGGCTGTAATACCGTCCAATAGGTAGCTACAATTTTTTGAAGATCCCACGGGAACCCTTTCGTTTTTCGGGATAACAATTTTCAATAATGCTCTTCAAGTCATAAGCTACCTGCCTGCCAAATTTCATTTAAATACGTTGAGTAGTTTGGCTGTAATACCGTCAAATAGGTAGCTACAATTTTTTGAAGATCCCACGGGAACCGTTACGTTTTTCGGGATAACAATTTTCAATAATGCTCTTCAAGTCATAAGCTACCTGCCTGCCGAATTTCATTTAAATACGTTGAGTAGCTTGGCTGAAATACCGTCAAATAGGTAGCTACAATTTTTTGAAGATCCCACGGGAACCCTTACGTTTTTCGGGATAACAATTTTCGATAATGCTCTTCAAGTCATAAGCTACCTGCCTGCCGAATTTCATTTAAATACGTTGAGTAGTTTGGCTGAAATACCGTCAAATAGGTAGCTACAATTTTTTGAAGATCCCACGGGAACCCTTACGTTTTTCGGGATAACAATTTTCGATAATGCTCTTCAAGTCATAAGCTACCTGCCTGCCGAATTTCATTTAAATACGTTGAGTAGTTTGGCTGAAATACCGTCAAATAGGTAGCTACAATTTTTTGAAGGTCCCACGGGAACCCTTACGTTTTTCGGGATAACAATTTTCAATAATGCTCTTCAAGTCATAAGCTACCTGCCTGCCGAATTTCATTTAAATACGTTGAGTAGTTTGGCTGTAATACCGTCCAATAGGTAGCTACAATTTTTTGAATATCCCACGGGAACCCTTTCGTTTTTTGGGATAATAATTTCCAATAATGCTTTTCAGGTCATAAGCTACCTGCCTGCCAAATTTCATTTAAATACGTTGAGTGGTTTGGCTGAAATACCGTCAAATAGGTAGCTACAATTTTTTGATGATCCCACGGGAACCCTTTCGTTTTTCGGGATAATAATTTCTAGTAATCCTTTTCAGATCATAAGCTACCTGCCTGCCTAATTTCATTTAAATACGTTGAGTAGTTTGGCTGAAATACCTTCAAATAGGTAGCTACAATTTTTTGAAGATCCCATGGGAACCCTTTCGTTTTTCGGGATAATAATTTTCTAGTAATGCTTTTCAGATCATAAGCTACCAGCCTGCCAAATTTCATTTAAATACGTTGAGTAGTTTGGCTGAAATACCGTCAAATAGGTAGCTACAATTTTTTGAAGATCCCACGGGAACCCTTTCGTTTTTCGGGATAATAATTTCCAATAATGCTCTTCAGGTCGTAAGCTACCTGCCTGCCAAATTTCATTTCATTCCATACAGTGGTTTTAGCGTGATGCGACGACAAACATTCCCATATGGACAGACAGACAGACAGACAGACAGACAGACAGACAGACAGACAGACAGACATTTTTTAAAAAAATGTTATTTTTAGGTTCTGTGGCTTATATAGACCCCCTTTTTTTAATTTTCACTTAAATATTCTTAATGTACAGACATGACCCCTCTACAGATTTATTATATGTATAGATAACATGAACAATATGGCTTTACCAAAAAATCCATTCTTATAGATAGATCTCTTACAAAGAGGTTATTGAAACGCACCATTATTTAACATGCCATTAAAAATACGGGTTTACAAAATTGACACTAAGTGACAGCGCGAATCGCGTTACTATCATACATTTTTGATTTGTAACTTCGTCATCATAATGAGCTGTGACGACTCTGTTCACATAGGATACCGTTGCCGTCATATAACGACAGTAAAACAGCGAGGAATAAAGATTATTGTCATTAAACAAAATGGCGAAGTCTCTTACCCCGGCTCCACACTACTCGCGAAGTTGAACGAAGTTAGACGAATAGGATAGTGTAGAGATGCACTTCGGCTTACCTCGTCAAACTTTACTAGTACTTCGCCGTACTTCGCCGAGCAACTCCGCGAGTAGTGTGGAGCCGACTTTAAAGTGGGTTTAATTCAAAGGAACGAATTACTAGAGCTAGAACAAGAGCAACGATTTTGATTGTTTAGTGCAATCGGAAACTCATTTTCAGCGTATATCAACAGTCAGACGCGAGAAAACGCATATCAAACAACGAAATTAAGGCTCTATGTCAAAATGAGAAAATGAGCATTCGCTCGTTTGATGTAACCTGACCTTAAGTCTAAGGGTCCTATTAGTGCGTTGCGCTGCGTTGCGTCGTTGCCACTGCCTCTATTTCCATATATTTTTATGGCATGGGCCACGGGAAACAACGCTGCGACGACGCAACGCACTAACGGGGCCACGCTCTTAGCCCGCGCGGATGACAAAATAGCCCTCGTCGCTAACCATCTGCATTCGATTATTAACTTTAGCTCGCGTAAAATAGTGTCTCCTTCGCAACAAAACAAGTAAGTTTTCCTGTACGATCGTATTTGTGGACAAAAACTCTATTTTGCGTGCGGTTAAGAGGAAACATCACACGTTTCTTCCATACAAAAATACGCGTACAGGAGTCGCGTATACCCCATACGCGAATCCTGTTTCCTTCCTGGATAATGCCGCTAGAGTAACAATTTTTTCCTGTATATTATTTGTACGTCCCAATTCTTTGCTTTTTTTAATATATGAATTTTAAGGAGATATGGACGTTCAAAAAAAAAAAAAATACCAGACTTTTCGCTGTGTTTAAACATCCTGGAAACAAACTTGCCTACATTATACAATAAAATCAAAACATAGATACCTAGCTAAAGCTTTTTTTTAGTATATAATGAAAAAAATATCTAAATCGGTATGTTTTGGAGGAGGAAACAGGGTTCTCCCAAACGTCAATTTCTTGTACTTTTAACAGGTAATTTCAGTTCGTGCTGCAGCTGTCTCTATCGCGCTAGTGCTGGCTAGCTATGGCTCTGCGAGACAGGAATAGATTTTATAAAAACCTATTTATTATTTCCCTCAACTGTGATGTTTTCACTTAAGTCAACAATCGGAATGCAGATGGTGAGCGACAAAGACAATTTGCCACTCGACAGTGGTACGAGTAATTATCACAGTTTTTTACACAGAAACATCAACACTAACCCAAGCTTTGCTATTCCAAACGAGCGCTTCGCTGACAAAGTCTTAGTCAATATCTAAGTCTCCATCAATTAGTTGGGAAGTTGTGTGCAGTTAAGATCTATGTTGGCTGGAGACTGCGCTGTGCTAACGACAGCTTAAACGATTTAACTTCTGATATGGAGTTGGGAAGCGTTTACCTACTAAGTGGTATAATAAATATGGTTAGTGGATTTTCGACCAAAAGTTTATGGTGAAAGCAATTAAATTATAAACTACCTCTTCTTTTATTGAATATCATTGGCTGAAAGTATTTGTCTTAATAAAAAAAAGGAGGGCTTACATTAAGTACTGTAGCCGGCCGGTAAAATCGGTGTAAAATAACGCTTCATTTCAAATTATGTGTTTGGTGTATGAGATGTACATGCTAGAACAAGCGTAGGTACATTTTATACTAATTATTGTCGTTGCCAAACGGCTGAATACTAAAACGACAAATTAAGTAATTGGCACTCAAAGTCACCTGCGGTATGTACTATGTACATTATATTATACAAGGTGTAAAATAAATGAATAGTGAAAAAGAGTTAAATATCATAATATATTGTTTTCTTGTATACATGCTTTAATATTAAGTGATAATACTTTAGGGTGTGTACGTGTATCCTATGTAGAGTTTACTGTCAAAGTACCAAGCGCTGAAAGACTTACTTTTGACTTTCATGTTTGTATGAGAAATGCCCCAACCTCTTAATTTTCTCATACAATAATTAAAAAAAGGACCTCTTTCATAGCTGGTACTACTAACCCTAAAGTATTATCACTTAATGTTAAAGCATGTATACAAGAAAACAATATATTATGATATATTTAATTCTTTTTCACTATGTATTAATATCTCATTATATTATACACCTGTCATATTCAATACAAATCCATGATCCAGGAACATACAAAACAGTTTTGTTCCCTTTGGAATTTGGATCCTCGAATTCCGACTTTGACTTTGACTTTGACATGACAACATCATTGATTATGAACATGATTACTGAATATTACAGTTCTAAGAACGTTCAGTATGAGCTAATTTAGTAATATGGTAATTTCTAACTGAAACATAAACCGAAACTCGTAATTAGTGCTTTGATATCGGGGCTACATATTACAGTTAGGAAATTGTAGCAGAATTTGTCCCCGACATTCGCGTGAAAGGAAATACGACACATCGCGTAAACAGTATAGTGTTATTTAAATTCCTTTCGGGATAAAAATACCGTATTATTATGATTGTGTTAAGCATTGCTCGCGGGCAATTAAATCTCGGGTAATACGTGGAGCTTGGAAGGCATGTGGGAAGCCACGCAGAGGCTCCAACACACCATTTTAATTTAAATGTAATGTGAAAATAGCCGGCGACTCTCCCTGTACGCACTATAGAAGTGCGCCCACGGAGACCCACCGCTTAGTGTAGGACTATTGCAAGGATGGCATTAGAATTTATATACGAGAACAATTCGAAAAAAGTTTTTCTACTTTACGGCTATTATATTTTGCTTACTAGAAACAAATCTATAAAAGCATGTGACATACTAACTTTACAAATTCGAAATCTTGTAGAATATAATTTGTATCTATACTAATATTATAAAGAGGTAACATTTGATTGTTTGTTTGTTTGTTTGTTTGTTTGAATGGAATAGGCTCTGAAACCACTGAACCAATATGAAAAATTCTTTCACCGTTGGAAAGCTACATTCCTAGCGCTGAACATAGGCTATATTATATGTTTTAAAAAAGTAGGGTTCCTTACTAAAACCCCAAAAATGTAGCCCAAAGTGTAAAAAAAACGACCTCCAAAATTTCTTACATCGTGTGCGCTTCGACAACGGCTTGACTAATTTCGCAAATTTTTTTACGGTATGTTCGTTATTGTTACGAAAAGGTTATTATGAAAGAAAATGTTGAAAAAAATAAGCAGAAAATTAGAAAAAAGAAGAAAATACGTGATGGTCACGCGGGGTTTGAACCTGGGCTCGATCGATTCACGTCGTTGGCAGTTTATATGACACGGCTGTCATGGCAACATCATTATTTACAAATGGAAAATAAAAATTATGAAATGCTATAAATACCGTTTTTATATCAGCTTAAACTATTTATATTAATAAAATTATTAGGATTAACAAAAACATGAATCCAAATAGTTTAAGCTGATATAAATACGGTATGTATAGCATTTCATAATTTTTGTTTTCATTTGTAAACAACGTGGTTACCATGACGACCATTAGACGTTATAGACGTTTGGCTAGGTTTCCATTGACGCGGGGCGAGGTGGACAGGAGCTTGCGGTACCCGAATTGACCAATCACTATGCTCGAAATCTCTGCTCCACTCCGCTTGGGAACCACTAAGTTCCTATGCGCCCCGCTCCGCGTCAGTGAAAACGCCAAGATTGGGGAAGTTTTCCAAATCTATACATCTATACAAATAAATAAAATTGAAGTGTCAGTATGTAACTTTCAATTAGCAACGTTTTTCTAAATGCATATGACATTTTAAACGATATCTTCTGCTTTTTTTTGCATTGGCAACGATATTTACTGAAAACGAAAATGTAATTTAAAAAAAAAAATGTCTGTCAGCGTGTTTCTTTGCTCCGGCTAATCTCTGGAACGGCTGGACCGATTTTAACGAGACTTTCACTGGTAGATAGCTAAAGTTATAAGGATTAATTTAGGCTACTTTTCATCATCATCATCGTCGTCATCTAACTAATGATCACCGAATTGGCTGGACCGACTGTGACGGGAGCATTCACCGGGCTTAGCTTATGTTAGTAGGAGTAATCTATACATCTATATGTATAAAAGTAAGTCGTGTTAGTTAAATTATTTATAACTCAAGAACGGCTTTATCGATATGGCTGAAAATTGGTGAGGAAGTAGCTTTGAGCAAGTAGACGGACATAGGATACTATTTATTCCATATTTTGTCAGCGTTTCCGTGAACGTTGCGGGTTCTGCGTTTGGGTTTCGCGTTGTGGGTTCCGCGTTGCGGGTTCCGGGTTTCCGTGTTGCGGGTTCCGGGTTCCGCGTTGCGGGTTTCGGGTTCCCATGCTGTTGGTTCCGCGTTGCGGGTTTCGGGTTCCCATGCTGCGGGTTCCGCGTTGCGAGTTCCGGGTTCCCGCGTTGCGGGTTCCGGGTTCCCGCGTTGCGGGTTCCGGGTTCCCACGTTGCGGGTTCCGGGTTCCCGCGTTGCGGGTTCCGGGTTCCCACGTTGCGGGTCCGGGTTCCCGCGTTGCGGGTTCCGGGTTCCCGCGTTCCGGGTTCCACGTTGCGGGTTCCGGGTTCCCGCGTTGCGGGTTCCGGGTTCCCGCGTTGCGGGTTTCGGGTTCCCACGTTGCGGGTTCCGGGTTCCCGCGTTGCGGGTTCCGGGTTCCCACGTTGCGGGTTCCGGGTTCCCGCGTTGCGGGTTCCGGGTTCCCGCGTTGCGGGTTTCGGGTTCCCGCGTTGTTTTTTTTAGTTGAATTTCATCATAAACTCTTTTTATGCTCAACGAAGTGGGCAAGGGTCAGCTAGTATTCTATATTCTTGTAGAATTTAATTAACAATTACATACAGAGTAACTAAAAAACTCCTAGATACTATTGGTACGATCGCATTTTTAGTGTTTATTTTGAATTTAACAATAAAAGGTAATAAATAATTAAATATTTAAATAAAAATTTGTGGTGTGCTTGTTATCTTATAAAAATTTTTTTAAGTTAGATTTTGAGGCTTAATTTTCCAAAATACACTAGTTTAAAGAAAACAAAATATGTTACTCGCGGCATTATTACAAATCAATTGATACCTCATTTATTTAAATTGAACTAGTGCTAGTGGTTTAGCCGCTACAAGGGAACATACATACAAGAACATACGTCCTTTTGGCTTCGCCGAAGTCGGGTAAAAAAAGTCTTGAGAAGCAACAAAGTGATCAACAGAAGAGGACAACAAAGTGATCCTACTCGTATAGGCATTCTATTTTTTTCTTTTTTTTTGAGGTACGGAAGCCTAAGCTTAGCAATGGCCTACTATCCCATACAATCTATGTTTAATACAACACAATTGCAATAGATGTCACAACTACTAACGTTTGTAAATTATAAAATGTAAATATGCCGAATTGAGTACAAATATTGACATTAAAATAAAGATAAGCATATTTTTTAAGCATAACATCACAAATAAATTCAACTCCTTAATTAAGAAGAAAATACGAAACGAAATTAGTAATTAGTATTTTCCGATAGTGGCGCTAGATGGCGGTCTCACCCTTTATCTATTGGAAATAGAAGAAAACAAAAATAGTTAGTCGAATTGCCAGTATCGGGTAATACCATTTTCTAGTTCTAGGTCGTGTCTCTGTTATATATCTACTTTGTGGCTTAGCTAAGGGTAAGCTTAGATATGGGCATTAATTATCTGGTCTCAATGTACATTGTACAGTCTACGTGGACAGTCGCAAACAATAATATCCTTCAACAACAGCTTACTGTTGAATGTATAAACGATGGAAATGCATTTGAAATGGAAATCCAAGCTTACAACACACCCAGTAAATAGCCTGAAAGGATTATGACAATGTGATTCAATATTCAATTACGACGTGAATCGAATGGGAAATCAATCGGTCGAGGGATACAACTATAGGATATGTTCAGCATTTTCTTTGCCATTATGATGTTCGTATTATTACGATACAAACGATTTAAATATTCCGTGATGTGCTAGATTAGTCTTACTGAAAATGAAAATTCTTTTATTTCCTAATAGGTAACTTACCACCGGTTCGGGGACTAAACCGGCGAGAAGAACCGGCGTAAGAAACTCGCTCAGGGCCGTGTAGCAAAAATATGGGAAAATTGTTCCTTAAAATATATATATTATATATGTTAAACATAAATTAAAATTGACAAAAGTATACTTTGTATATAGAAGTAGCCTTGGAAGGCCACTTTATTCCCAAGGTGTGCTATCATTAACAAAATCATTTATTTTATAATAATCTTTTCACAAGTTTCTTTAACTACTTTTTTTTTAATTTATTGATGGTAAAATTGTGAACGTTTTCTGGGAACCTTTAAAATTAATCCAAACCAAACATCTTTCCCGTGGGTGTTTATTTATTTCCGGAAATCGGTTAGCACCATTTTTGCAAAGTTTATTAGAATGCCATCCCGTCTGCCCAGTGTGAAGAACTACTTCATGAAATACTGGGAGAATTAATACGTCATAGCGATAAATTACATTTTGACCACCTTTGTAGCGCAGTGGCTTAGCGCGTTGGTGCTCGACCGAGAGTTCACAGGTTCGAATCCCGCCGAAGGAACGAAACAGTTTTCTGGGTTCGGGGGTCATGGGTGTATATTCAATTGTAGTAGTTAATATAATAAATATCTTAAATATGTTGTGAAGCATAAAAGTATTAAATATATTTCCTTTGTCTGCTACCTGTAACACAAGTTCTTAGGATGCTTAGCAAAGGGATAGATTGGCGTGGTGTGAAGCGTCCATAGATATAATAATATATAAATAAATGTTATTTATTTATTTTATAAAAATAAAATAAATAAATAAATAACATTTATTTCGGGCTGCATAGGCCCATATTATAAATAACTTACAGACTAACATACATTTTATAATATATCACACTCTCACAGTGGCGTTGCCATTATAAGAAAGTAACACGAAAAAGATGAAATTAACCGGTTCTTCTCGGCGGGTTGAACCGGTGGTAGCCTTATTGTTGACTTTCCAAAAAATATTGTTTAGTTTCATTTGGAATATTTTGATTTTGATTATGACAATTCAATATCAAACCCTTTCATTAAAGATAAAATTGTCATCAAAAATTCAACAACAGAGACTTTAACCGTAAATCGGCACTGAAGATAGCGTGTTTATGTGGCGAGTCGCGATAACAACTTAAATTCATTTGTATTTATGGAAGTAACAATAAAACGGCAGTTTCAGCGTCTTCACAGTCTATTTAAATATCAAACGTATTTATTATCTCTATTGGACAGACAAAGGGTTACTGTTTACTTCGATTACATAGTCGCTTTTATTTTATAACGTACACATAAAACTTGAGGAGTCTGACATCATCCTCGAAAGTTTACAACTTATTAGTAATTGATTTCATGACAATTCATGAAAATATAAAAGAGTTCATTCGGGGACCCTTATTCATGATGCTATTATCACTAACGTATTTCGAAAACAAATAGCATAGGATTCGCCATAAGCTTCGCTAAGTGACATTCCCGTGTCACTTAGCGAAGCTTATGTCAAATCCCACATATTTTGATTTCGAACTTCGTAAGTGTTAATAACGATGGTATCTTGAATTAGGGCCCAACTCGGTCTTCTGAAGTGCGTCGGCAGTTTATCAATTCAATAGTGCTTTTTATTAGACCGCTTTAACTTCATACAAGCTTAGAAAACGAGCACTTATAATTAAGTCTAAAATAAAATTATTTTCTTCTTCTTCCTCAGATGAAACGCTTATAAGTGTTATCTACACTTTATAAATGGAAAAATAAAATTTAAATTTTTATGTATCCTATAATAGTATGTAGTTATATAATTGTTTAATATATTGAATAAGTATAAGTCAATTATTGTGTTAAATGTACCTATTTTTGTTTAAAATTGTATTTCTTATATGTGTTAACTTGTGTTTCCCGCCTTCGTTATAATAATATCATGTATTTTTTTGTGAGAAATAAAGCCTTAAACCTAAAAAAAACGAAAAATACTTTATTTATAAGTAAATAAGTACTACGCTTTGTGTGTGACGAAATTGGCAGTCTTAAACCTTATTTAATGACGAAGTCTCGATATTAAAGACGATATTCGCTCAGAATACTGAATAGGTACGTACTTAAAATAATAATATCTAAGATACTTATTAAAGAATATCATACTGAAAGAATAAATAACAATTTAAATGCAATACTGTTTCAATATAACCAACGCAAAAGTTAATCGATGATTAAATATCACGGTATCTTTCTCGTTTATCGTATTGGTAAATGAGAAAGCATGTGTCAAACACAGTAGTGGTAGACTATGGGCACTAACGCCCGAAATTAATCATCAATCTTGATCCAATTTAAGCAATCTGAGATTTTATCAATTTGATTTCGAAAATGACACTTAGGGCATGTTAATATGCAATCTGTCAAAAGACGTCCATCTTTAGATTGTTTCTTGACAGATTTTCAATCTCCAAGTGCCATCCCCGAAATTTATCGGATTGGAATATGAGATTGAAAATCTGTCAAGAAACGATCTAAAGATGGACGTATTTGCATAATTATTAACATGCACTAACTGTCATTTTCGAACAGAGGCCAATCTTTAATCTGCTATCCGCCCTCACAATCAAGATTGATATTAATTTCGGGCGTAAGTCAATACCATACTAATTGTAGTCAACTTCTTCACGACGAACAGTGACAACACGCACTAAGCACGTGATCTGTGACATCATGACATCCCTATACAACTCACGCGAGGACGTTAATGTACTCTGACGAGAACAATCAATTGCTGGTACATAACTATGGTGTAGAGTTTCCGAATCAATTTAGTCCCGCAATTACGTAAAATATATTGCTTACAAAACAGTAGCAACAACAAAAATATAATGTAGGCTGATTATGTATTTCGCAAAAGCAATTCGACAGGCGTAAATTGTACAATTGTGTACAATATCGCTGTTGAACGATGCACTTGAAAAACAGCAGGCTGCATCGCCTGATAAGTAATAACCGCAGGGTGATTATGTAATTATGTATCTCGCAACAGCAATTCGACAGGCGTAAATTGTACAATCGTGTACAATATCGCTGTTGAACGATGCACTTGAAAAACAGCAGGCTGCATCGCCTGATAAGTAATAACCGCAGGGTGATTATGTAATTATGTATCTCGCAACAGCAATTCGACAGGCGTAAATTGTACAATTGTGTACAATATCGCTGTTGAACGATGCACTTGAAAAACAGCAGGCTGCATCGCCTGATAAGTAATAACCGCAGGGTGATTATGTAATTATGTATCTCGCAACAGCAATTCGACAGGCGTAAATTGTACAATCGTGTACAATATCTCTGTCAAGTGCATACGTTCGACAGCGATATTTTACACAATTTTTTTAGCTCTCTGTAAGCTTTGTTAAATATAAATAAAATGAGTAAAAAAATTGTTACGATACGATGATTAGTTTACGATACGATGATTAAATTCTCGACGCGATGACGTGAAATGTCTGTGAATTTATGAATACTGGGTCTTTTTCCATGAAATAAAAACTAGTGTATTTGTATATATGTAATAAAAAGATGGATGAAAAACATATTGCGATATGTTGTGTAGTTTTCAAAATATTTAATTTCAAATTCTCGATGCGAGAATTTGAAAACGAGCCGCGAAATTTACAAGAATTTCAAATGTCTGTAAGTTTATTAATACTTGGTATTTTATAATATAAAAAAATGTATTTGTATAGATACAAGCCCTACTGGGATAACAGTTTTAAGCGATTTTGTATTCCTAGTAACATTCTCCATTGTACAATTTACGCCTGTCGAATTTCTTTTGCGACATACATATCATTATTCAGCCTGCGGTTATTACTTATCAGGCGATGCAGCCTGCTCGTTATTTCCATTTTGGTGGTGGTTTTAAACATTAAGGCGAGGAATAACCGCTACTAGCGCCACTCTTTTTAAAATAAATTTTACAATGACACAAAGATCTTATTAAAAAAAGTAATCGTTTAAAACTCTAAGTAAATAGTTAAACTAATTTACAAACCTTGAAGGTTTTAGAGTGTTGAAAACAATAGTACTACCTTTATGAAAGTAAATAAATTAAAAAGAAAATCATATATTTTCTTTTTAAATTCAATGTAAAAAATGCAAAGAACAGCAGCATTACTTACATCAAATTAATTCGGCTTAAAAATAATCAACTTTAGAATATAGCGATCAAACGCATTCCTGGTAGAAGAGTGAAAAAATCCCCGAAAACACATCGGGATCCGCGTTTAAATGAAACAGCTCTTAGCTGATCAAACAGGCGAGATGTGTGTTCGCATACAAATGATACAACTTAGGCATAATCTCTTAATGGATCGTCCACTAAATCATGCCACGCCTAAACGTAAAATTGCCTAAGTACGAAATGTACGAAAAACTTGGGAAAACTAATTAGCAACAAAAACATGGTGGCGTGTGTAGGCTGGGATTATATCCGGAAGTGCGTAGAAAATTACTCAAAAACGAACTTTGGATAAATGCAATACAGTTGAAAGGAATCACATTAGCGTGTGATTCCTTTTCAACTCAATTTTGAAAACCCGACACCCGTGTTTTCTATTTCTAAATGATGCCATTTAAAACTCGAAAACTCGCAGTGTAACTCTCAAACTGTAAAAATAATTCGAGTTTTCCAATTTTGGAAAAAGTAATTTCTACTACATATTATTATGCTTGTATACTTTTGCCAGAAATTAAGATAAACCGTACTTTGTCCCTCTTTTTTTTTAAATTCCACCTCTACCACTGCCCGGCCTTAATTTGGACATAAAATATCTTTTTTTCATTTTTGTCATAATATCTTTTTGCTTTTCCTATTATAGGTGTCATCCTTCTTTTGTTATTTTTTTGTTGCAAGAATTATCGGTAAATTGTAGACAATTTACAACTAATATTAGAATTAGTTGTTCGTTAAATTTTCACCAGCTATTCTTAAGGGTTTAGTATATATTATTTTCATCCATATATTAAAACAACATTTACCATCGGTTTATGAAAGGCTAATCAAAGCGTGAACGTAGCGAGTGAGCGAAGTTGTTGCGAGTGATGTTCATCAATGAGCGTTCAGAATGGCTTGTTAACTCAAATGTTAGCTGATCAACGATTTGATCCGCCTTTCAGAAACCGGAGCTTAATCTTTCCATTACTGAGTGAAGTTTGCGAACGGGATAAGCTCCCGAGATTGGTGTTCGTCGTTCGACGCAAATCCTTTCTCATGGGAATTCCCAAAAATACTAAACATATTTTTTGTTCTAGTCCAGATTAATGATGATACTCCTACAGCCTAGGCTAATCATGATGAATATTATTAGGTTAATAGATATTATTTTTATTATTATACTAGCTGTGCCCGCGTCTTCGTCCGTTTTTGGGTGAATTAAACCGTTTATCTAGCGCATGCAATGAAAGTCCCCAAATGTGAATAATTTTCCCCGTTCTTGCAACATTTATCACTGACGCTTCGCTACTAGTCGTCGCAGCGTAATGTTATATAGCCTAAAGCCTTCCTCTTATAACGCCGCGTTAAGGCTGCCCGCTCACCGCCTACTTTTGCAAGTGAACATAGAACTAATTTCAATACTGCAAGACAGTCACGTCTTATCTAATCGGAATATGTTCCGTACAAAACACAAAAAAAAAACGTTTTCTCTTTAAGTATATTTATTTAAGGTCGCTCAAAAGTAAAGCTAAATTATTATTAGCGACCACTTTATTTTATCAAATAATAATAGTTAATTAATTTAAGTTTTTTCAGTGCATGCAAAGGTTCTGTATTCTATGTAAAATGGGTCTGAGACTTCTTTATTAATACGGGCCTAAATGTGTTTTCTTTGCGTTATTTATTTTGACATGAAAATAATTTAGTATGTCTACATGCACATTGGATAAAAGAAAAATGTTTACCCCGTATAGGTTTACTATATGCATTTAAAGCTAAGGACACAATACTATAAAGGCATAATTTTTAAGAAAAGCCTTCTCAGTTACATAAAAAAATATTGTGATTTTCTGTAATAGTTACTGTGTCATCACTCATAATTATTATGATAAGTATATCTAAACTAATATTATAAAAAACAAATTTGTTTGATATATATATTTAGCGATACAGCGAGGTAATACTGCCAGTCTTTTGGGTACATTACCAGCGGCCGCCGATTTAGATATAGTTTTTTACATATAGCCTTTTTTATTACTTGTTTAGTTTCTAGTTTAGATAATAATAATATACCTAAAATAGTTTTAATTTATATACATATGTTATTTTTAAGGAGTTTTTTGTGTTATTGATAATAAATACCAATTTGGAAAATAAATTAATTTGTTTGATTGTATTTTTGTCTCCATTAAATATACTCTGAAACACATTTTCGATGATATTTGTTACATAATATAAATTAGGCCACAGGGACGGACATAGGCTTTATTATCGCGGCAAAATGTACGGTTCCCGCAGGAGGATATATTTACGGGGCTATAGGGGTAGGGAACCAACGCAGGGTTTGAACCCTGCGTTGGAACTTATATTATCTATTTTGTGGTTGGGACAAAACAATATTGTACGAGTAATCAAGGCATGGGCCTAACTCTCCAAAGTGACTCGATTTTGATTCAGATTCGATAAATTGACTCCCGAATAAAATTACCTTTGTTTATTTTGATTCTCAGTCGATTGGTCGACTTTTTGTTTGATCGACGAATTGATCGTCTGGTCGAAAGTACAAAAAGTTACTATCAAACGATTTTCTTTATCCTGGTTAGTTTCAAAGTAATCCACCAAATAAAATACCAAACGCCGTTGAGATCCAACTGATTCGATTCTCGATTGTGTCGGGAGTAAGCCTGCTGGTTAGGACAATGCAGGCTGATCGCCTGATTGTCTGACAAGAAAGACGTTTCATGCGTCGGATGAGCACGTAAAAAGTTGGTCCGTCACCTGATCTTTCGCCAGATTACGACAATGAATGAAGAAAGAGTGCTCTTGGGCACCATCAAGTAAATCCGACTTTAATGAAACTGGCCACCAAAAGCTGTGTGGGTTGCCAATATTTATTAATTAACTAGCTGACCCGTGCCCACTTCCTTGAGCATATAAACCGTTTAAACCTTCCCTGGACTTCCACGAATATTTCAAAACTAAAAATAGCCGGATCGGTTCAGCCGTTCTCGACTTTTAGCGAGACTAACGAACAGCAATTTATTTTTATATATAAGAGAAGAAGATATAAATCTACGACCCAGCAGTGTCGATATTTATATAATTTAGGTAAAAAAATAAAGATCATGATTAGAAACTTAATAACTCACATTAAGATAATACTCGTAATAACTCGTATTCCTACGAAATAAAATTAATTATTCTGTACACAACAAAAACACAAAAATGTATCTATACATTTTGTGTTTTTGTTAAAAACACAAAATGTATCTATACATTTTGTGTTTTTGTTAGATAATTAATAAGTCTCACTACCTCCCATACCTAACCCGTTGGTCCACTACTTACGGGACATTCTGTGTAACAGCCTAAATATAGCCTACATAATTTACGGGAAAAGTTCATAATATAATAAATGTGGTTATTTAATAACGAAATGATTGATGAAGAAAATCTTAAAGACATACTTATTAAACGTGCCTACGACGTAATGAAATTATGCTTAGATCGTCTTCCCGGTGGATTTGAATATTAGACTGAGATCCCAGACCCGCCAGACTACCCATATATTCTTGGTGAGACTTAATTATATTACAGTATTACTGTGTACATTAAATGTATGCATACCTGCATTGTGCCGTATGCTAATCATTAGATATAAGACGCTACATTGCACACACTTGATTTAAATTTTGATGAAGTTTCAATCTTATTAGAATACATAATGTAAGGAACTAAACTTATAATTGATATTTTTCTCAAAACTTAGTATGAACAGAAATATGCCTTAAAAGAAGAACTTAGAAGTTTTTTTTAATTTCTACATTAATGATTTTCGCTTTTTTATTTTTATAAAAGTGATGTGTATGTCGGTGTATAATTCACTTCATAATAATTAAGTCTATCATACAAATAAATAATTTCAAATCCAGTAAGAATTTTTTGCAAATTTTCGTACCTCAGGGTATTTTTGTACCCAACCTCTAGAATTAGCCCACGATGCAAATTAGCGAGTATTTATTCCTTCTTTATGCACACTATGATAATAAACTTTATTACTAAGCGCATACGAACGCTTCGCGGTGGAAAATTCTACGTGACGTCCGCGCTCAAACAATGGTAGCGTGGCATCTAAGACAATTGTGAAAACTGCAGACATGTGTTTTCCCTTTAAAAGGTTTTTAAATAAATAAAAAAATATATGTCAGACTTTCATTTATACGTGTATACTGTATATCGACTTCAACTTTGAACAGTAAAAGAATATAAGGGTAGCCTGGCGGGCCTGGGATCTCAGTCTATAACCACTCTGTGTGTTCACGCCCCATGGCGCACGAGCGGTGCCGCGGCCAAATATTGTGACACGTATCTTGTTCCATGTACGTCATCGATTTAATTATAGTCTCACAGAAACAAGAGGCAGATAGAACGCACCGAACGACTTGATGAAGCCACTGAATAGTAGGATTTTGCATCCGTTATTAGATGATTAATACAGTGCCTGGGATACTAGGTTGTAATGTCGCATGGATGTCCAGCACATACCCGGCATTCTCACAACATAATCAGTCTAGTCCAAAGGAATGACTGGTATATATGCCTGGGGCCAATTATGTGCGGGATTGCTCACGAGGTTTTCCTTCACGTTTAGAGCGTCCCTATAGTGTACTTGAGATCTAAATGATACATGCCACAATCTGGGAATCGGACCTGCACCCTTTCGATCGCTAATCAACGGTCTACGCACTATGCCATGGACGCTAATGAAGGCACTAAATCAAAAGCGAATTCAATTTCGCGCTTGGAAATGACTAGGACTATAAGAAGATGACTAGTTATTAGAACATATCGCCTCCATAGTCTAGTGGTTCAGAGCTTCGCTCTCGACCCGGAGGTCGTGGGTTCGATTCCCGCGTTGAAACACCATTAATGTTGTTTTTAAGTTAGGACAATGCAGGCTGATCACCTGATTGTCTGATAAGAACGTTGATCCATAAAAAATATCATCCATGCGTCGAATGGGCATGGAAAAAGTCGTTCCTGCGCCTATTTTCTCGCCAGTCGTGTCGGTTTACCGTCCCACTGGGTTATGAGAGTAAAAGGAAGAGAGAGTGTCTGTGTGTATTGCGCACACACTTGGGCACTATAAAATAACTCCTGCGTAGCTGGCCTGGATATGAAATCGGCTACCGACACCGAAATCGGTGAGAGGAGCTAATAAAGCGCCAATCAAAAAACCAAACTGCTGGTTAAAAAAACTTCACGACGTTAAGAACTTTAGAGGAAAACTAAAAAGGATTAGATAACTTTGTTAGTTATGGAGGCCGTGCTTGTCAAATGCGCTTACTTGGAAAGTTCCGGATTTTATTATCGAAATAATACATTATACAAACATAAATGGGTGACTTCGGAACCTAAGTCGATGCATGGCCTGACACTAATTCATGATCATTTCTGCTATGACGGCGACATAATCCTCCCCCAAAGTGTTTCACGGGATGTATTTGCGTATACTCGCCAGTTTTCAGACAGTAAAAATGCCCGTGGAAACGCTGCTGACTATTTCCGGATATTTATTCCCTATGTCTTTTGATGGGGAGGTGATTTTTCTCCAGAACCCCAAGCATTTGGCTGGCTTTAAAATAAAACCATTTTTTTATATCAAAAAGCTACTTACAACATTTTTCTTTTAAATTTTAGACCTTCTATTCACACAGAAATGTAGCTGAATGTATAACCAATTAAAGACATAACTTGTAAAAAGTACCAAGTCTCGCAGTTAAGATCTTTTGCCATAAAAAGTTGTGAGACCCATTTGATGCCAAGCTGGGGTAAGTCGGTTGGTGTAACAACATCTTATAGTGATCATAGAAATATTATTAAAAATGTTTTAAATAAATAAGTAGATTAACTTGGCAATCGCATCTGAACACAAGAATCACAAGAATGTTTATAATAATAATATCTATTTCACAAGTCATAGACATTAAATCAGATTGTTTAGTGCGATTGCCAAGTCAATTTACTATTTATTTAGACCTAACATGATACCATTGCTTGTATTCTTTAAAAATAATATTAAAAAAATACTGTAATGTCAATTTACATCTTGATACATTTTATTCAAACAGAAGTGCTCGCTTCCAGCTGTAGCTACTTCGTTACAAACCAGACGAAGTGTACGCCGACCTCACAGGGCACAGCGGTCGAATATCCAGCTGGCATTTCAAACCTTTACAATTTGGAGGTGAAAAAGATTTAAAATCACACTTTATCATAAAAATACTTTGGAACGCTTTTATCGAGACGCAGATGTTATAAAGATTTTAATATTTCATAAGATTGCTGAATTGTTTCAAACAAAAACGCTCCTGAAGTTTTCAAATAATATAATTGAAATATAGAATTGAGGAGGCATTACATTCCTACGTGACTGGAAGTTGTAAGTAACGGATCAGCGGACACAGTTCCTCTAGTAACTCCCTGTGGGGACATTTAAGGAGTTTTGGAGTTCTATAACTTTACCTTACGTGACTTCTTTAGGCATTTTATGGCATAACAGCCTTCTTTCTTAGGAAGTTGATTGATAAATAATTTTAGTTAAGACTAGATGTGCCCGCGTCTTCGTTCGCGTGGTTTTTGAGTGTCTTAAACCGTTTATCCACGCACGCAACGAAAGTCCCCAAACGTGAATAATTTTTCCCGGTTTTTCAACATTTCTCACTGACGCTTCGCTCCTATTGGTCGCAGCGTAATGTTATATAGTCTAAAGTCTTCCTCTATAAATGGACTAACAAAAAAATATTTTTCAAACCGTAACCAGTAGTTTCTGAGATTAGCGCGTTTAAACAAACAAACTTTTTCGCTTTATAATATTAAGTATAGATATTAAACTATTATTATAGTTATAAAACGTTGGCTCTCATTGAAAATTGATCGGTCCCATTTATAAACTGTTTCATAGTTTGCGTTCGCGAAATTAATGTTTGCATACATACTCGTGCATTTATACCGATATTCGATAACGGTTATTAGTATCGGTACTAGATACCGGCTAAATAACCGTTGTCTGAACGATAATGCACACATTCGAGTTCGACATTCATTTGTCAAAACTATTATAAGTTTGGGTGTATCTGTAGTATCGTAGCTCCCAAACAGATGAACCGAGCTTTTTTGTTTAAAAACTGACATCAAGTCATCGCCGAGAACTTTTAAAGCGGGTGCTATAATTCATTATTAACAATACACAAAAAAAAAGTAATTTTTTAAAACCGACTTAAAAAAATAGAGAAAGTTCTCAATTTGTCCGGTTTTTTTAAGTAAGTTAAGCTGAGATCCGATTTTCGTGATTTTTTTAATTCGACGCTGAATAGCTGCCATCTTAATAAGGTTAATAAATATAAAGTTAACTGATCTATAAGTAGGTAAGGTTTTTACAAACTCACCTTTGCTGAAACCGACTTCAAAAAGAACATTATCTAATTGTAACTACATTATAAAAAAATACTATTTTATACTTAGTTATTCAAGCCGGTTTTTTAATGTTGTTTTTTTTCGTTTATTATAATTATAGATGTCAAATCTTCATAAAAACGCATCACACAGAAGTTTTGAACTAAATACATGTAGGACTAAATACATGTAGGCGTACGTCATTTACGTACAATTACATTCGCCAACTGACCGTCGTTCGAACAAACTAGGTATAAATGTTTAGTTAGATATAAGTAAATTTTTCACGCATACTCAACTTCTAGGTGTTATAATTATTGTAATAAAGTAATAATTTTATCACAAAACCAAGAAATAAATTTAAAGACAATTTATTTGATATTTTTACAAAAATCAACTTTTGAAGAGCCATGTTTAGAAGCACTCAGCATCGTGTTTGCTTATCGCATTTACTTTGCCAGCAAATGCCGTGGCATTTCAACTTTTGATATTATAAAAAGTTACTCTGAAACTGTACTTGGAGCTTCCAATTCTAGTGTTTATTGCTTTACTTTAATGAATATCTACGTATTCTACGTGTTGTACAATGAATGATTGCGTATCTTGCCCTGTGTTTCAGGAGACGCTCTGAACGTTCAGATCATTCATAACGCTGACATTGACAGCTGACAGTGCCTGTGAAAACAGTTCAAAACGATCCTAAACAGTGCTAAAGAAAATAGTAAACGAAAATAACGTTTTTTTCGTTCAGATTTGCGTTTCTTTAGCACTGTTTAGGATCGTTTTGAACTGTTTTCACAGGCACTGTCAGCTGTCAATGTCAGCGTTATGAATGATCTGAACGTTCAGAGCGTCTCCTGGAACAGGCCCTTCGTCGTAGTCATCTCAGCTATGACGTCACTTGCTGGACACAAGCCCACAGGCCTCCAACGAAGTCATTTCAGAGTTGCAGAGTTCATAGTTGCGGCAGGTGGATTGGCGACGCTGTTTTGTGTGTGGAAGCTCAATGAAAGTAAATACAGAATCAAAAGCAAATACAGTTATTTCACGATTAAAAACGACGATTACCGAAAAACATTAAGAAAAGTGGACATTTAATATAGAAAAAGAATATAGAAATCAGTAAAGCTATGTTTTTAATGACTTTCGAGAATTGGGTAATTGAACGAATATGAAATTTATTTACTTTTGGACTCATTACGCAGAAAATCAAAAATACGAGAAAATCAAATAGTTATAAGCAATTAAATAAAATTATCTATCTCTTTCTCGCAAAACGATATTTGTACGCAGGTAGGTGTAATGTCTATGTAGGGTTAACAACGTGACGTCACAATCAGTTGTTCCCTACTCGTTCGCACATTATATTTAATAGTTTAATACCTTTATTGTTTTAATGGTACTTACATTATTTTAGTTTTAGATTGTTTGTTTAACAGGGGGCTATAATAACATTAATTAAAAGAAACATTCAAAAGACTAATTGAAGACACGAATAGAATATGAAGGTTCGCAAAATTTTTTATCGAAAAAAGTATCAATGTACCTACTTAATACGAAAAAAGTTTAAATTTTGTTCGTATTAAGTACATTGATTCTAAAGACGGCTCTTTAGATTAATGTACCTACTTAATACGTTACGACATATTCTAAAATGTTTAAGTGACAATAAATTTTGAACAAAATTTTCTCGAAATCGGAATTTTTGGACATATTATCACCAATATCTATTTCTTCAATTATGTCCTCCAAACCTGCCGCGTACATACCGCCTTTTGATTAAATTTCCCTTTTTGCTGTAATAAAAATAACTTATTCAAATACAATAGGTATAAATTGTGATGAAATAAAATATTATGAATGACGTTAAATTATTATTTATTATTGTCACTTACAAAATATTATTGTGTGTATCAACATCCGCGTATTTGTTATTTTTATGTTAACAAAATATAGTAAGTACGTAACGATAATGCCAAAACAAGCTATGTATGTTTACATGCACTCTGACCTGTGACGTCACAGG
This sequence comes from Celastrina argiolus, assembly GCA_905187575.2. Taxonomy (NCBI): domain Eukaryota; kingdom Metazoa; phylum Arthropoda; class Insecta; order Lepidoptera; family Lycaenidae; genus Celastrina; species Celastrina argiolus. Next base: position 14,865,639 of record LR994589.1, read on the forward strand.
CTATGACGTCGCAGTGCTATCTCCGATGTTGAGACATTAACCCTTCAGGTGCGAGTTACACCGTATTTCCTAGTTGCTCCAGTCTGGGTTAAGAAATCCAGAATTACCTTATATTTGGGTTGTTGTAAAGTAACCGGTTCCCGCGCGATATAATTTTGCGCGTACGAAGTAGCTGGAAATATCTATTCCTAAATAAGAATTAGGGTAAATTTTAAACATTATCTCATTATCCAATTATGTACAACAATTTACAAATTACAACAATGAAAAGTTTTCTATGTTTCTGGGTTATTGAAGTGTATTAAATTTGTGTATTTTTATAGTAAACATAATATTAAATATGTGTATAGTATAAATGTATTAAATATACTTATGTTGTCGTGGGTTGGTTTTTGGAACGCTATTCTAATGTAAGCTATGATCAACTAACATGGCATTTGAATTAACAACCCATACTGAACGCTGATTGGTAGAAAATTTATCAGAGAGAAAGAGAAGGACAGATATTTTTAAAATGTCCCTAGAAAATATTATTTTATAATTACATCACGCTCGCACTTGGAAAAAATTCCACAGATAAGGGATACATGGAATTTAAATTAAGAACGTATCTCAAATAATCGATTACTTGATATACGTTCTTAATTTAAATGCCATGTTAGTTGATCATACATTTGAATCATATTTCAATTCATACACACAAATTACATCATACATGTAAATTTTATATAAGGTGTCAAAACAAAAAAATGCTTCACGTGTCATTCTCTTCACACTACATTCGGCTAAGTATATGAACCATGAATCTCTCTGTATACAATAATAAATAATTACTGTATATTTCTATTTAAATAAGATTCAAATGCAATGTCTTACAAATCACGGATTTTAAACTGGAAGTAGTATATATATAGGTATTATAAAAGACGATCTTATTTCTTACGTCTTTTTTATTATGAACGTAAATAGTGCAATGTTTGTGTACAAAAAATGAGCTTGTGTTGTAAGTGTGCGTTAGTAAGGAAACAACCCTCCCCGCACCAAAATTGGCAGAATATAATATAGAAAATTTTCGAGCTTCACTTATCCATGAGTATATTATAATCTAATCATACGCTTGTCTGTTCGTTCGTCATAAAGACTCCCAAGCTGCCTACTGTCTAGTTGTTTGCCCTCATCATTGCTTTGTACAAAGGACGTTTCTGTAAAACGGTTCTTTGTACTGAAACAACATATTTAGAAATTAGGGGAAATCATATAACAGTGTGTTAATAATATTAGCTATAATAAGAAAACCAAGTCCTCCGCCCCGTGTATTATATATTTATTTTATTTCATACTTTAACTACCTACTGGTTTTCTGCTACTTCGTATGCGCAAAACGAAATTCCGCGGAGACCTTACTTTTTTTATACATTTATCGTCGCTTGGAACTACTGAGGTTATCAACGACCACAACATGAAACTAAATTAAACTATACACATTACAATATTTGAGGAATTTTAGAACATTAGTACACATATCTGGATTAGTTAACAAAACATATCTATCATTACTAAAATTAAATAACTGTCTTTCGGATCTAAAAAGAGTACAATCAAATAAAATATGTTTCACAGTGAACGGTGAACTACATCTTAAACAGGACCGAGGAGTGCTGTTCGCAAATAAATGAGAGTGAGATGCATTGGTGTGGCCTATTCTTAATCGTGTAATTACACATTGGTCTTTTCTGATTAATTTATATTTCGTTTCGGTTTTTAAAATATATTTCCTGAAATAATGCAATTTAGAAGCATCCGTAATCCAAGTCTCATTCCATATATGAATAATAACCTTACATTTTGCTGCGCTAATAAATAGGCAATTGTTAATCTAGCATGTAAACTACCATAACAAATTTCATCAAAATTCTTCCAGTAGTTATTGGTTAAAATCCATCATTAAAAACTTTTACATTTATTATATTTATTTATGTTTTTATTAATTTATTTATTGACTCACCAACCGAAGAATATTTGGTACTTTAATAAAAAAAGGGTTAAAAATAAAATGATTATAGTGGCAAATAATCGCAAATCTACATAAAATCGTTTTGTAGCATAACAAACATACATACACACAGTGTGTATAAATATAAATTATTTGAGTTACATGCAAGATGTAGGTTTGAATCCTGAAGCCTAATTTAATGTTTTAGCAATAAGGTTCCACTATCAGTGCCAATATCGACGACTACAGTGCCACCAAATAAAATGTCACTTGTTACGTCGTAAAAAAGTGCTATTGCTGGCTGTTGTATTTTTGTTTCTGCAAATTTGTTTCATTGTTACTACGACACTATCTCCAAAAACAATTTACTGGCAATCATAGGAAATATTAATTAAATGTTACGTCCAAACAAACATGGACTCAAAATTCATTTTTTGGAATTTTAAAACTTTAAACTGCTCTAGAACTTTATCGACGTTTAAAGGGCCTTTTAAACGTCGATAAAGTTCAAGAGCAAAAATTGCGCAATTTTTCGATGGCTTTGCTTTATACGTAATAAGCCTGCCTAATGTAATATCGTTCAAACTTTTCAAATTTAGAACATCCATATTAAACCTTTAAAATTTTAAACATCCATATTTGACATAATTGCCGCCCAGTTCAAATATTCAGCACAAAACCCTAACTCGTGCCAGAAGTCGTAAACCATTATGCATAAAATGTTAAACATTATTTAACATTAACGGTCTCTTTAAAATAACTTTGTTAATATTTCGTTAACGGCATAATTTAAACTTTCGCTCAACGCGGCCCTCTGGTGTCAGGGAATTCAATGTGAATTATGACAACAATACTGAATGGAAACTTAAAGTGGAATAAATTACACTTTTTATATCTTATTCAGCATTATTTATGAGATGGGAATGAAAAATTGATTTGGTTATTTAACAATTGTCTGGTGCGCTGTTTCTTAACCTTTTTCTGGAACCTGAAACCACTGATTTATTTATTTTGAATTAACCTTTTGACCCCCACGAAACCATAGGGGTGATAAGTTAGAGGTATCTGTGTGTATGACTGTGGCATCGGACCTCCTAAAGTGATATACCGATTTTGACCCCGTTTTTTGTTTGAAAATTGACGTGATCTAGTGCGTTCTTACCTATTATTCATCATTATTAGTTCACTGACTGCTTGACTTTGTATATAGTTATTATATAATAATAGCTCCACTCACCGATTTCAGTGTTCAGTGTACACAGAAGCACTCTCTCTTCTTTTACTCTCATAACCCGGTGGGACGGAAACCGACACGACTGGCGAGAGAACAAGAACAGTACCGACATTTTACATGCCCATCCGACGCATGGATCATCTTTCTTGTCAGACAATCAGGTGATCAGCCGGCTTTGTCCTAACCAAACTTGAAAACAACAATTTTTGTTGTTCCAACGCGGTAATCGAACCCACGACCTCCGGGTCGAGAGCGAAGCTCAGAACCACTAGACCACGGAGGCGCTTATTTATAATTATATAGTAAAATATAAACAGGTCTACCATTTTTCTTTCGACGGAAAGAAATAGCTCTATAGCTCTTAAATTCTTAAATATTTAATGTTAAACATTAAATACAACATAATTTATATATCATATTTATAGCTTTATCCCCGGAGACATCAAAGGTATTTGGGCATGTCACATGAGCGACGAATTCGCGAAATTTTGCTACGGAGAGATAACAGATTGATTTTGCGTTTGAAGTCGGTACCCCGGAACGAAACGTAATCTTAACATGATTGATAAGTTTTCTATTCACTAGTACAGGTGAATCCTATATTCGGAAGTTGGGATATTTTATACGTTATAGTAGGGGAGCCGAAGAGGGGATTTTTGTAGTAACTCGAGCGTGTCAGATTAAGATAGTACCCATATATGTGTCCCACATGCCTGTATTAATCTATGACTTTTTTAATTTGATTGGTGGCGATAAAAAAAAGTTTAAAAAACTATAAAAAAATTAATTCGATTCGCCAGATTAAGGTTGGAGATGTTAAGTAGGTATCAGAAAGCACTGACGATTTGAAAGTTGGGTAAGCACATAGGGACGTGTAAAATTTAAAAAGTAACTCACTATTTTTAAATATTTATTTTTCTCAAATATTTTATGTTGGACTAAGCGTAGTATTCTTGTCAGTCTTGTCGAATCTTACGATAAATATACTACTACATAATAACATTTCATAAGAATTTTCTTTAAATAATGCTGTTTCCGCATATTCCACTACTAAAATAAAAAAAAAAACTATTAACCTAAACGCACCCATTACCGCCAGTTTAAGCATAGTTCAGATTGATGTAAAAAAAATAAGCATATTATTAATATGTAGCGCCAATCAAAATATTTTTTCGAGTACTAAAATTGCGTATTTTTTTAATCATGTTTAAGAACAACTGTTTTAAGAATTACATAAAAAATTAAAAATAAAATAAAAGGAAAAGGGCCATGTACCTATTACCGACCCAAAATATCGCGTGTGTGCCTTATACCGTTTATGTGACACCCTAATACCCATCACTGAATAAATAAAACCGTCAAAGTAAAATAAAAATGCTCATGCTATAACAAATGTATATAAATGCATGCCCCCGCACTACACGTACAGTAGGCTATCACCACTTATCTATTATTACCCGACTTCGGCGAAGCCAAAAGGAAGGGTAATGATTTTGGCAGTCTATATATGTATGTATGTATGTATGTATGTATGTATGTATGTATGTATGTATGACTGTTCCCTCGTAGCGGCTAAACTACTGCGATGTATGTATTTTATAGAATTCTGTACCTTGTTTCTATTACTCCGAGGTATTACTAGGGTAACTACCCTAATTTGTAACTTTATTTCCTTGAATAATAAATACCACATAAAAAATATCTACTAGTTAGGGCGTTTGTTTGAAAATGTACAAGTAGACCGGTAATAGGTTTTTTTAAAGGACATTGTATAACCTATCCCACCAAAAACATTTTCATGTAAAAATGTTGCCAAGACGAGTCTACATAGCTTACCCTGTGAAAAAGTTATCAGATATCGTATAAAGCCAAGCTATAAAGACTGAGTGCCCAAAATCTACAAGCACCTTTACTAGTCTTAGCTTCACTTACTCTACATTTCAGTTAAAACGTGATGCTTGGCCGTTTCATTTCACACACGATAAATGAATGCCTATAAAATCTTCGTAAATCCAAGTATCACGTTTTAACTGAAATGTAGAGTAAGTGAAACTACGCCGGACGACGCCCAGCACCGCGACGCCTGCCGACGCCAAGCGCCGCGACGCCCAGCGCCGCGACGCCCAGCGCCGTGACGCCCATCGCCGCGACGCCGAGCGCCGCGACGCCTGCCGACGCTCAGCGCCGCAACGCCTGCCGACGCTCAGCGTCGCGACGCCTGCCGACCCCCAGCGTCGCGACGCCGCCTCGCCTGCCGACGCCGAGTGCCGCGACGCCCAGCGCCACGACGCCTGCCGACGCCCAGCGTCGCGACGCCAAGCGCCGCGACGCCTGCCGACGCCCAGCGCCACGATGCCGAGTGCCGCGACGCCTACCGACGCCCAGCGCCGCGACGCCTGCCGACGCCCAGCGCCACGGTGCCGAGCGCTGCGACGCCTTCCGACGCCAAGCGCCGCGACGCCCAGCGCCACGAAGCCTGCCGACGCGACGCCTGCCGACGCGCAGCGCCGCGACGCCCAGCGCCGCGACGCCGAGCGCCGCGACGCCTGCCGACGCTGAGCGTCGCGACGCCTGCCGACGCCGAGCGCCGCGACGCCGAGTGCCGCGACGCCCAGCGCCACGACGCCTGCCGACGCCCAGCGTCGCGACGCCTGCCAACGCACAGCGCCGCGACGCCAAGCGCCGCGACGCCTGCCGACGCCCAGCGCCACGATGCCGAGCGCCGCGACGCCTACCGACGCCCAGCGCCGCGACGCCGAACGCCGCGACGCCTGCTGACGCCCAGCGCCACGACGCCCAGCACCGGGACATATTCTTATCAGCGACATAGTTCGATCGAGGGTCGATAATAAGAAAAAAAAAGTGTTTTTTGTTCCTATTACCGCTTGTTTTTAATATTGAATTTTAGGCAAAATAAAATAGTATCTCATTATAAATAGTTGTTATTTGTGTTCCTGAAAATATTTAAAAATGTATTAAAGTACTGGAAGTTAGATTTAAAAGCTTGACCATATAATATTTTGCTAATAGTGGAACGTCAGTACTTACGTTATCGGGAACGCCACAGTATGGAAAATGCAACTGTCGCCGACGTACACGGCCGAATTGAGCTATTATTCTTTCTTTAAATCGTTGAGTTACCCAAACATACAAAAGGCGAATATTTGCAATACAAAATATACATCTTTTTTTTTAAACAACCAATTGTGTAACTTTAATATATAACATAAAAACGATAGTTTTCTAAATAGGGCGGTAATGAGCGCGAATTTTAAGGGGTCGTTATTTGGTGCGTTTACGTTATATGTTTTTTTCCTCCTATCATCTAATCGTCAGAGCCTGCTAGGTCTCCACAAAGCTTGAGTACGTAACACATTTAGCTACTAATACTACAAAATAGATATTTGTAAATCTATTGCTGTCCCGTAACTGGCCGATCAAACCGATAGAGACATCTTGAACTGAAATTATCTATTAAAAATACGAGAAATTGACGATTAGGAGACCCCTGTTTCCTCCTCGAAAAACTTGTTTCCTGGATGTTTAAGCACAGCCGAAAATCTGGACATATTTTTTGGTCTCGTTCGTTCGTTTCGTCTTAGGTTTTTAGAAGTTTTCGTATTACGTTCAACGTCTATTTCTAATATAGTAACTTCGTCGTCCTAATCAGCAATGGCGGCCGAAGCTCCCAATCATTAACGGCGCCTATTGTTCCAATAATTGAATTGTTGTGCCCAAACAATGAAACAATTAAATATTGAAATTGGTTCCAGTGCGGTTGCGGTCGCGGCGATGCGCCGACCTTTGTGTTGTCTCTGAAACGCAGTTCAAAGTAGCTAGGAAACCGGGAGACATGATCAATCAATCAATCAAATATACTTTATTTTGCACAAATAATTATAAAAACAAACCGACAACAAAGTCAATCAATGATAATGCTTCTGACACGTACCTGGTCATAAGATTTATTTCTAAAGTGCCCTTTGGCCAGATGTGTGCTCAATACACAGACACACTGCCTCTTCGTTTACTCTCGTATACACTGATTTATAATTTTAGTCAATAAAATTACATTTCTTCCTCTTTCTTCCATTGTCCGTTAGCAGAGACGAGAGGCCTGGCGGGAGATTAGGTGTAGGACCTACTTATTTCATGTTCATCCGACGCTTGACTACCAGACAGCCTGCATTGTCCTAAGAAAACTTGAAATAACTTTCTTTTATTGTTGTTTCCAACGTAGGAATTGCATCCACGGCCTCGAAAGTCGAGAGACAAACACTAAACCACTGGACTATGGAGGGGATACATAAAACATAAAAAAAATCCCTCCCTATGAGCTAAACGGCAGGCTTAATGTGTACAGACATGACCCCCCTACAGATTTATTATATCTATAGATGTAGATAATATATATTTCGGAGCAGAGGTATTTTGTGGGCGTCACTTTATAGGATCAGGAAATAATAACACCAAGCTGAACGTGTTTATATTATGAACAATCAAACCTATTGCTACAAGTACTTAATGCAAAGCAGACATTGAACGTAAGCGAATTTAGTCAACTCCTTTTTTCTCAAGCCCCGCCATCCCATCGCACGCCACCCTGACCAGTCCTCCCTGTCATCGGTGACACACGTCTTCTCCTTCCTCTTTTGTAAGCGGCGACCGGCCTCTTGGCAAATATGACTAAACTTGCTAGGCTTTCTTTTTTTTTTTTTTTTGCAAGCCTTACGTTTCAACTCCGACACGGCCATCTGACTAGTCACACGTCCTCGTGTGCTGCTCCTGTAAAAGAAAAAAAACCAGCTGCAATATCACAAGCCTTTTGCTCGGCCTAACCTGACTCTACAATTTTAGGCCAATTTGCTAGTTTAATCTCTAATAGTAATCTCAACAGATACTTTAACTTCTTTAATGCACAACAATAAACTACGCAAAGTCTCAGGTAATGCCTATATGACCAGGGCTCTTTAGTCGAAATACGTTAGCCGCGTAACACGACGTGTTCTCCCCACGGCTAACACGTGTGCATCACTCATTGAATACACATCATGTGGTCTGTGTAGACTCCAACCTTCCAGCATCACACGCCCGCTGCGCTCCGCGTCCTACTTGAGTTGCCCCAAGAGATACCGACTTTTAATGGTTGCTGCTGCGAAATGATGTCTGGTAGGTCAAATATTGTCATCAGAATTTGACTTCTATGACACGGCTCCATCGCCGACATACGTCAACCGCTTAACACATTTGTGTTAACCGCGGCTACCCGTGTGCTTCACATGCACAGCGTATGGTCTGTGAAGACCCCGACTCCGCCAGTATCACACTACAGTCAGTAGATAAACAATTACGCTCACCAAATAATTTTGGTTTCGAATGTGATACTTCAACGAAGTACAGACGACAGTCGTCTAGCCGCCGCGCCACCGCGCTGCGCTGCATCGCTCGCCGCGCTCCGTCGCGTCGTGTTGCGTCGCTAGCGTTGCTCGAAGCTCGATCCACTGTACACAAAATGAAACAGCACAAAAAAATGTTCAGACTATCTAAAATTAAGTTCTTTTAGGGATTTATTTACTAAGACTTCGCTGTGCCTGTCTGTCTTTAATCAGGCTGTATCTCAAGAACAAAACTATCGCGGTTTAAATATCAGCAACAACAATGAGATTAAAATGTTAGATTTCACTATGCAGTAAAATTAATTTAATTTCCTTTCAATGATCTAACTGATTGAATGAAAATAAGCTATTACTTTAGAGTCACACAATAACAAGTGATCAGATTGCACTGTCCTCACTAAACTTGACAAAAATAAACATTTTTAGTTGTACTGTCGCGGGAATCGAACCCACAAAGTCGAGTACTAGGTTCTAAACCACTGGACCCCAGAGTAATTCATAATAATAATAATAGCTCCCTTCACCGATTTCGGTGTCGGTAGCAAATTTCATTCAAACCAGGCCCGCTACGCAAGAGCTGTTTTATAGTGCCGAAGTGTGTGCGCAATACACACAAGCATTCTCTCTTCCTTTTACTTTCATAACCCAGCGGAACGGTAAGTCGACACGTCCGGCAAGAGAATAGGCACAGGACCGACCCTTTACATGCCCATCTGACGCATGGATCATCTTTCTTGTCAGACAGTCAGGTGATCAGTCCGCATTGTCCTAACCAATCCTAAAAACAACCTTTTTTGTTGTTTCAACGTGGGAATCGAACCCACAAATACGGGTCAAGAGCTAAGCTCTGAACCACTAGACCACGGAGGCAATTCATTCGTCATTCATAATACCTGAAGACTCGCTAGTGCGTTTACAACCTTTTACAAAATCACCAAGTTGGTCGAAGCTAACTGAAGTCACTCAATGAACTTTCTGATCTTCCACCGCATCAGTGGACTGCCACGGCCTCTGAGACTCTTGGACCGTTGAGTGTGTGATGCCTTGTTCACCATTAGTTCCAGCTTACATACAGTAACTTCTGAAACATGAAATTAAAATGTGTTAATTCCATAAAACTCATATCACAAACAATATTATCCTGTTGGACGAATTTTAAACTATTCCATATCGCATAATGTTCTAAAAAGTAAAAGTCTGTTAAATCTGTAGGTAATATGTATTCCAAATTTACTTTAACAGATATTTTTATAGCCAGCTTAGGAATAAATAACAATGTACAAGACATTATTTAAAGATACTCTTTTTTTTTTTTTGTTTTAAACTCACCAATGAAAATTACATTTAAGTATGTAGTTTCAAACTACCTACTTATGTTAACCCTCAAGACCCCATGATCAATTTATTGATTTATTGACTACTCTTAAGATTTGTTGTAACTAGAGATTTGTCAAGCCCTCAGCACTTGACTTTAAAACGGACTTCACGTAAAAACTAAGGGATAACACATTAATTGCATCCCAAGATTAATTATGACCAAAGCTTTGTTTATTTAACACACATGTCTTGTTGTATTTTGTTTCAACTATTGTAAAGGCTCCCGATGGGGACATTCGATCGTGGCATGAATTTCTGCTTGGTTGTGTCCCGACAGAAGATAACTTGTAAAAGCTCTGCATGTTAATCCTAATTAAGTTTTAAACTTTAATAAGTTGTAACTTTAAATAAATTTTTAATTCTTTTTGAATCGTCTTTCTCGCTCCTACAAACTTGTCTACCTACTTACTATCATGTAAACAATATTTACAAAGAACATGTCAATGTTATTGTATAAGCCTGTTTGTTTACAACTTGTGCTCACCTGCATAAGACCTTTACTTGTTGTGTAATAATAATTATTATCATTAAAATCAAACTTTGATTTCTTCTTTATTAACTGTGTTGATTTCACTCTATTAATAAGAATATAGCTAGTATAATAACAAGTTTTAAAACTCACATAATTTAAGTATCAAAATACTGTAAGATCTTTTACTTTGAATCTCTTTTCTGTTACTAATACTGTGATTATAAAACCAGACTAATTCTGAACTTTACAATGAAATAAGTAATGATACTCATACTACCAGTTCACATCTTTGCGAAGCAAGTAGAATAGTCCATAAGACACACAATGCTCATCTGCGTTGGTTGGTTACCCAGCAAAGCTCATTCTATGCATCGGGCAAGCATGCAAGCTATGCAAGGCTATGCATCGTCCAGTCCAGCACTATCCCAATGTATTGTCCATCTACAAATAAAACAAAACAGCAATACAAACGAACACTAAACTTTAAAGTTTATTTAGATTTTTGGGCAAGCAATTTCATGGAAACTTTGAAATTGTATTTACTTTGAAGGCTTCCAAATTATAACGAGGAATAAAAAGATTGCTACCACCTGTTACCAAAGCCATCAAGCTTATAACCAAGACCTGTCGTTGACTAGCCACGTCAATCTTGTCATATTATCGTGGTTCTATTGTAAATCGTCACGTTCCCATTGTCAATCGTCACATTCTCATTGTAAATCGTCACATTCCCATTGTCAGCACGTTACCATCGTCAGCAGCGCTGTCATCCCATCAATCGTCTTTCTGCTATGCATTATATACCATGCTGCCTTTGGTAGTGGAGGCTCCGTAATATAATCTGTTCCGTCTCAACGTGATCTGAATATCCGCAAGGCCATAATATCCAATCCAACAATTTGTAGGTACCCTGTAACCATCTATCTTGATTTTGCGGGTATATCCCAATTTCTGATTTCGGAGCAGAGGTATTTTGTGGGCGTCACTTTATAGGATCAGGAAATAATAACACCAAGCTGAACGTGTTTATATTATGAACAATCAAACCTATTGCTACAAGTACTTAATGCAAAGCAGACATTGAACGTAAGCGAATTTAGTCAACTCCTTTTTTCTCAAGCCCCGCCATCCCATCGCACGCCACCCTGACCAGTCCTCCCTGTCATCGGTGACACACGTCTTCTCCTTCCTCTTTTGTAAGCGGCGACCGGCCTCTTGGCAAATATGACTAAACTTGCTAGGCTTTCTTTTTTTTTTTTTTTGCAAGCCTTACGTTTCAACTCCGACATATAGAAGTAAGAACACGTACGGTACATGCTTTCATTACAAAACCGATGAACGGTTTACCCAAATCGGTAGAGCACCTGTTTAATAAAAAAAAAATGCCTGCTGTTTTTAATCTGCTTTTTCAATTTCAATCACGTACATGCCAGGGTAATAAGGAAATTGCCAATTTTCACAATTTTTTATATTTAGCTCTCCGTAAACGCAATTAAAAATAAATAGTGTAACTAAAAATATTACTATACCTTGAGTAGTTTCCGAGATATACTATAGTCATTTTCCAACGTCTGTTACGGGCCACAAATTTACAAGAACTTGATTATCTGTAAATTCATTAATATTCGGTATTTTTCCATAACATAAAAACTAGTATATTTGTATACAGGCTGTAATAATAATGAGTGATAATACTTTAGGGTGTACATTGTAGATACAAGCCCAACTAGACAACAATTATAAGCAATATTGTATATTATGTTGTCCATTATCTGACACGTCGTTTCATCGTTATGTTGCAACAAAAAAAAGATGGTGGTTATATGTTCGGCTGTGGATATAATATTATATTTTTTTTAAACTATTACTCCACCGTGGTATTGGTTCCGCACTTGAATACTTAGCACGGGGCCAGATTGACGTGGTGTGAAGCGTCCATAGATATTTAAAAAAATATATATGTCGGAGAAAAATAAGAAGAAGAAGGAGTCTCTAGGCGTACAAGATCACTCTTGGACGTGTTCAGTGACAGTTGGCTATGACAGCTCGTTTGACAAGTGTCACTTATGTCAGCGATGACGGATGGCATTGTCGAAGGGAGACAAAAAAATGGAGTGATGATATTCTTTTGGGGGTGACCATTGGAAGATACCGTATGAAGCGGAGTTTCAGACACGTTAGCCAATATGTCAGCTGACCTCGTCACGTCTTGAGATGAATCCGTTTGCATCCACGATCTGAGTTAATGTTTTAGAGTGAAACTATTTGTGATACGATGAATAAACCAGTACTGTTTGTGCGGCTTATTATTTCCTGACGATACCAAACAATCAAAACGCCCACAAAATACCTCCACTCCGTTTTATATATTTATGGGGGATCCCATACAATATCCCAAACTTGCGTTACAATCTATTATTTCGTGTATTTAGGTTCATTTGGCCGGTAATTTTCTACAGCTTTACACTTAGGTCTTAAATAGTTGTAGTGCCTGCTCGCTTGTTGTGAGGCAGCGGCCTCAGTGTTTATCAAGGTACAAAATTACATTAGGGACCTTATATTAAAAGTAGGCCTTTGCATCCGTTATTGGATGATTTATACAGTATTCTGCGAGCGAAGTGACTACTCTTTAAATATTGTAGAGCCTGAGACAGGCGGTTTTTATATATCGCATGGTTGTCCAGCACATACGGCATTCTCACAACATAGTCGGCCCAGTCCAGAGGAATGACTGGTACGTCTGGGGCCAACCATGGTTCCTTACGAGGTTTTCCTTCGCTGTCCGTCTGTCCGTCCATCTGTCACCAGGTCATCTATCTTTGTATATCAAGAACGGTGATAGTAAGATACAATTTTCACAGACTATGTATTTCTATTGCTGTTAATAACAACAAAATATACTTAAAATAAAATAAAACAAACATACACACAACAAAGGTGATTTATTTGCTCGTTTTGTACCGAACCCTTCGTTCGCGAGTCTCACACGCACTTGGCCTTTTATTATTTTAATGTAATAACGTGTCTACAGTTTACTTGAGTCTGTATCAGAAACGTTCATTAATTAATTGTGTTGCGTTAACGAGCTCAGAACTAACTTGTTTAAAATCTTTTAGTTTCTGAGCATTATTAAAATTTTATCTCCATTATTCTACAGTCAGAACTTATATTTACTCTTTTTCTACAAACAGCTTATAACATTCACACAAAAACAACTAAGTACAAAGAAAACTTTTTCTGTCGATATTAGAAAAATATAATTTTTCATTATAATTTATTGGAAAGAATATTGTATCTAATAGATTGGACTGAGATCCCACGCCTGCCTGACAACATATTATATTCTTACTGATAAAATGTATTATATAATTTATAATTTTAGTTTTAGTATACATAATTAGTATATTATAACCGCTAGTTTGTATGTACCGTGGCCCATTAGTTAGGTAAAATAGGATTGCGAAAAATTGTAGTTACTTTAGTAGTATAGATTCGCCGGTTCTGGCTCAAGAGCCAAAACCGGCGAATGTTAGCTGACCACAGGCGTTGGTCGGCTAAAAAAAAAAAAAAAAAAAAAGTTTGGTGTCAAAATAGGGGTTTTCCGCTACGCCCGATCGATAGCAAGCATTCCCATGGCGCTATCTCTCACCGTTTCTGACTTACGATATGATCTAATAAACTCATTAGTATTTATCTACTCCACTAATGACATTCCTCATTCATTACTATTGTCCTATTGTTCTATGTCAAGCCCTTGTTCACTGAGTATTGGGCAGGTTATTTGAATGATTTCATTAAATAAAAAACTTATAATTTTATTGCAATTGTTTTATTTTATGTATAACTTTCTTAATAATACACAGTGTTAATTACACAACAATCCAACGTGATGTTCATATTTCAAAAACAAGACTGAAACATCATATTATGCAATAACATATCATTTTTCAAAGTATCTCTACTATTAAAATCGCTTATAAAATCTATCAACGACTTCTTATTAAACTTATATAACAAATATGGGCAGGTTATTTGAATGATTTCATTAAATAAAAAACTTATAATTTTATTGCAATTGTTTTATTTTATGTATAACTTTCTTAATAATACACAGTGTTAATTACACAACAATCCAACGTGATGTTCATATTTCAAAAACAAGACTGAAACATCATATGCAATAACATATCATTTTTCAAAGTATCTCTACTATTAAATTCGCTTATAAAATCTATCAACGACTTCTTATTAAACTTATATAACAAGTACATTAAACAATACTCTCCACAAACTGAAGTGAAATCGTTTTGCACCTGGTACGGACTAAAATTCCAATATTTCGAATTCCGATTCATGAACTTTCTGTGATGACCCGTGGGTGCTCTTCCATATGTGTCAAAAAATTGTCCAATACCGTGAATGTCTATGTGTATAGCTATCCAATGAGAACCTGGTTGTGTGTCCAAATCCAAATTGCTTATAATGTATGCAGGGAGTTGAAAATGTATGGGTAATCTGTTTGCTGCATATACATTGTATTGTAAGCTCGGGTGTATTTTTCCCAAATTTTTTTGAATTTCAATAGTATTCATTTTGACATACAGAAGTAGTACATTACTTAGTCAATGGCTTTATTACATGAGAGTGAAAAGACGCGGGTAAGACATCCACGTTTTATGGATATTTATATTAGAAGTGGTAAGTAGTATAAATAAAAGATATGTATAATATATACCAATGTTTTATTTAAATCATAAACCTATTTGATACAAAATTTGTTATCCCTAGCTACTATAATCTATAGTTACATTTCTATTCTTATCTATTTCAATTACATTATCAAACTCCGCATACACAACGCAGTTTATTGTTTCAGTAAGAGTCGATTCGAAACGCACCTCTAATCTTACACTACCATGTTTTATAAGATTCCAATGATTGGATGAGTTGGCTGACAAGTCTGGGGTGAGATCAAATGCTAACAAACAATAACCATTTGAATATTTATCGCGGGATATTCCATTACCTTCATTTAGAAAATGTATACCAGTTCCTGAGAATAGTGTATGATAAGTTGAAGTAAACATATTACTTTCAAATGATGGTTGTAAGGCTTTTGATGGTATTTGTTGACCATCTATGTACAAACAAAATGAACTCATATCGTAGTTTTCAAAGTTAAATGGATTTTTAGTGAGAATACCATTAAAGGCTGCGTTATTAACAAATCCAATTATACACATTTATTTTTGCTCTCCTTACAATGAGAGTTGCATCTGTTAACTTTTAATAACTAAATTTAATAACAACTTTAAATTTCGAAACAAAAAACCTCGCTAGTACAGTTTAGGATGCGTAACACAAAGAATGTAAACCTTTGTTTTCTAATCTATACCATTACCATTAGTGGAACAATTAGTTATCTTTATGAGTATTTGAAAACATTGGTATATAAGCCCGCAAATATTTTTTGTAAGACACAGTGTGTAGAATTGTTGCTAAGCACGTTATAAGTTTGTGAAGTGTTCCTTAACAAAATGCAGGTAATAACATATTTTTCATAAATTATTGTTAAAAATATTTTAATTAATGTGAAATATTCATTGGGTTTATTTATATTGTTACAGGACTCAATCAATCTATTAAACGGTGACAACACCTTTAAAGATTATAATGCATCACCTACTGACTCTGAAACGGAGGATTTAGAAGTAACCCAACCTACATCCTTAAAACGGGAACATATAAACGAAACAAAGCAATTAGATGTAAAATTTAAAGAATGTAGAGTTTAGGATGCGTAACATAAATAATTTGTGTTACGCATTCTAAACTGTGTCCTTTGTATTCTTATCTATGCCATTACCATTAGTCAAACAAGTTATCTTAATGAATATTTGAAAACATTAGTATATAAGGCCCCAAATATTTTTTGTAAGTCACAGTGTGTTGTAGAATTCTTGTTAAGTGAGTTATAAGTTTGTGAAGTGTTCCTAAACAAAATGCAGGTAATAAAATGTTTTTATTAATTATTTATGTTATAAATGTTTAGATTAATGTGAAATATTAATTAGATTTATTTATATTGTTACAGAACTCATTCAATCTATTGAACGGTGATAACACCTTTAAAGATTATTATAATGCATCACATACTGATTCTGAAACACAAGATTTAGAAATATTGCCGACCCAACCTACATCGTTGAAAAGGAAACATACAAACGAAACAAAGCAATTAGATGAATTATTTAAAATTACATCTAAGAACAAGAAAAAGAAACAATCGAGTTCGGTGTCTAGAACTCAAGAAGGAGGCACTGGATTTATTTCTTCAAACTCAGATGATGCTAGTAATGCAACTCATTATATCAAGATAGAAATTTTTGATTTAAAAAAGATATCTAAGTTACCACCATCAGAACATTGGAAACACACTGAAATGCGTGTAAAATTATACACGCAAAACAACAGTGCTAACTATGAAAACATTCAAAAATTAATATGTAATATCACAAAAGATATTTCAAGTGACAATAATTGTAAGAAATACTATTTTCAAAATATTGTTTAATATATAATTTATAACAATAGCTTCCTTAAATAAGTTCATCTATTTCATTTTTGTCGATACACTAGTTAATTAGTTGTAAAAATAGATTGTTAAAACAGCATTATCAAAACAACGCTAATGATTTCTTATTGTGTACTCATAGAAGTACTCGAAAAACATTGAGTTTGTAACCAACTCGAAATCATTATTGGTGTCATAGCTTTGACTATTTGGGGACTCAATACCCAAAATGGATTCCAATACATGTGAAAGCGCCTTCTTCTGTTCTCAAGTTGACGAAATTCTCGATAGTGAAATGATCCAGATTTGCGAAGAAGTTGAGAGATGTGAATTGTATAATTCATGTTTTGACGAGGAGTTTGTGTGTGCTTCTGTTGAAAATTACATTAAGTGAGTGTTTTTTTTTTTAATTATTATATATATTTTTTTTTTCATAACATTATAAATCAAATGTATAACTTTTTTATTATTTGTTCCAGTCAACCACTTCAAGAAGGGGGATCACTCAAAAGGTCTTTAGTTCACGATGATTTGAAAACTTCAGATCACCAAGCAAAACGTCAAATAACTGAAGAGACACCTTCAACTTCTTCTAGGATATCAGGACCCCACACAGGTAATCACTCAGATAAAGTAGAATGTGATGCTTGTAGAATTACAGTTAGTAGAAGATATTTTGTGAATCATTTAAAAAGTAAGACACATAAAAACAACTCCTTAAAATTACATCAAAAATTTGATAACGTATCAGTTATTGAAACAGCTTTTGGTCAAAGAATTATAACGTACAATATTTGCACTAAATCAAACCCATCTCTAGAATCAACATTGCAAACTCCTGAATCTTTTTTGAATTCAATTAAAGATAATTTATTATTTTTAATTGAAGAGTCTATTGTAAATCATACTATTTTTAAAGTTAATTTTATATTACATGCAGATTTTATTCAACAAAGTAAAAATGATATGACAAATTCATTTGATTTCCAAACTAGTAACTTTATAATTTTTCGTGGAGATGATTTTGATATATTTTTTACATCTTTATCAAACACATTAACAAATAAAATAAGTACGTTTGAGAAAAAAGATAGCGGTTGGAGTCTTAAAAATATAAAAAGTATCGATATGAATATCAATAAATTTAATCCTCTTCGTGGTACTTCATTTATTGATTTACCAAAGGACATTGCTACAAAAAAGGCTGTCATTAATGTTAAGAATACCGACTATTTGTGTTTTAAATGGGCTTTACTCTCTGCTCTATATCCTTTTTGTAAAAATGCTGAACGCGTATTCTCATACTCTAAATATTTTAACAAATTAAACTTTACAAATGTGACATTCCCTGTTAAATTAACCGATATTCCTAGAGTTGAAAAATTAAATAATATTAGCATAAACGTTTTTGGTTTAGAATTTGATAAACGAACTAAACGAAATAATGTGATTGGTCCATTATATTTTACAAAAAGTCGTAAGAATAGTCATATAAAATTTGTTGTATTTGAGTAATGGTACATACAACCATTATTGTTTTATCAAAAATTTATCTCGTTTAGTTAGCAAACAACTTTCAAGTAGAGATCATTCTGTTTATATATGTGATGGATGTCTATTACATTTTTCAACTGGCGATCGATTATCAAATCATCAACAACAAGATTGTTCCCACGTAGTAACTGAATTACCTACTAGTAATCTCATATTTAAAAATTGGTTTGGAGAGCCCACATCTAACGATAGCGTTATGTTTAATAATTTTGAACGAAAACTGAAGGTTCCTTTTGTCATATACGCAGATTTTGAAGCGTTTCTAAATCCTATCCATTCATGTTCTAATAATCCATCTAAATCATATACAGATAACATTCAAAAACATGAACCTTATAGTTTCGGATATTATGTGAAGTGTTCTTATGATGACAATTTATCGAAATATGTGTCTTATTGTGGGGTTAATTGTACACAACAGTTTATGAATAGTTTGTACGAACAGTTGAAAATAATTTATAGCAAAAATAATTTTCAAAAATGTCCAAAATCGTTGAGTGTAGAACATAAAAACATTATAAGTGATTGTACAATTTGTCATATTTGTGAGACTAATTTAAATGATGAAAAATATTTAGATTTTGATTGGTATACGGGTGATTTTATAGGTGTTGCTCATGAAGTATGTACAAAAAAGAAAAAAACTGTACATTTTATACCAATATTTCTCCATAATTTAAGTCACTATGATTCACATTTCATTGTTCATGCTCTTAATTTTAAAGATGGCCCAGTAGAAATAATTCCACAAAACAAGGAAAAATACATATCCTTTTCAAAAATATTAAATATAAATAACCAAAGAATAAATTTAAGATTTATAGATTCACTAAAGTTTTTACCATGCAGTCTTGATCAGTTAGCTAAAAATCTTAAAGATAATCAATTTCACACTCTTAAAAAGAGTTTTCCTAAAAATGATGATTTTATACGTCTTAGGAAAAAAGGTATTTTCCCATACGAGTTTATGACTTCTTCTAATAGTTTAAAGGTGCCATTTTTACCTAGTTAAAAAGAGTTTTACAGTACTTTAACAAATTCAAACATATCCGAGGATGATTATAGGCATGCCCAAGATGTTTGGAATCACTTTAAATGTATAAATATGCAGGACTATTCTAATTTATATCAAAAAACAGATGTTTTACTATTAACAGACATATTTGAAAATTTTAGAGACCTTTGTATTGCTACTTATAATCTTGATCCTGCACACTACTATACAGCACCAGGTTTAAGTTGGGATGCGATGTTAAAATATACCAAAATACAGTTAGAACTATTGACTGACTTTGACAAAATTGCTTTTATAAGGAATGGTATTCGTGGTGGTGTATCTCAATGTAGTAACAGGTATGCAAAGGCTAATAATGAATATCTAAACAATTATGATAACACGAAAACGAAATCTTATCTCGCATATTTCGATGCAAATAATTTATACGGTTGGGCTATGTCTCAATATCTCCCCGTAGGAGGATTTGAATGGGTTGCTCCTACAACCTATTTCAATGTGCCAGACAATTCAGAAAATGGATTTATTTTAGAAGTAGATTTAATGTATCCTGATGAACTTCATGACCAACATTCTGATTTTCCTCTTTGCCCCGAAAACATTTGTGTAGGCGATTCTAAAGATGTAAAATTAATATCAAACCTTAATAATAAAACAAAATATGTAATTCACTATAGAAATCTAAAACAATGTCTTAAATTAGGTATGAAATTGCAAAAAATTCATAGAATATTAAAATTTAATCAAAAGCCCTGGCTGCAAAAATATATAGATTTAAATAATAATTTGAGGACGAAGGCAATGTCAGATTTTGAAAAGGACTTCTATAAGCTGATGAACAACTCAGTTTTTGGTAAAACAATGGAAAACGTAGAGAAGAGAGTAAATGTTAAGCTTTTAACCCATTGGGAAAATTGTGGTAAATCTTTAGGTGCACAAGACTTAATCGCACGACCAGAATTTCATAGTCTTACAATATTCTCGGAAAACTTAGTTGCCGTCCAATTGCGCAAAACAAAAGTTATTCATAATAAACCCATTTATCTAGGATTTTGTATTTTAGATATTTCTAAGACTCTTATGTATGAATTTCATTATGATTATATGTTAAAAAAGTTTAATGATAACACCAAACTGTTGTATACCGATACTGACAGTTTTATTTATCAAATATTCACCAATAATTTTTATGAAGAACTCAGACCTGATTTAGCTACACGGTTTGATACGTCCGACTATCCAACTGATAATATTTTTAATTACCCCAAAATAAATAAAAAAAGGTTAGGATTTTTCAAAGATGAAAATAATGGTAAAATTTTAGAAGAATTTGTTGGATTACGATCAAAAATGTATGCATATAATGTAGGTAACCAACTTATAGCAAAAGCTAAGGGTGTAAATAAAAGCACTACTAAAAAATTAAATATTGAAAATTACAAATCATGTCTTTTTAATCAAAATGTTCAGTACCAGAGTATGCATAGATTTAAATCAATTAAACACACAATATTCACCCAAAAAATTAATAAAACTTCTTTGTCATATAATGATACTAAGCGTTACATTTTACCTAATCTCATTGATACATTAGCGTGGGGTCATTATTCGTTAAGATAAAGTGTTGTTGTTATTTACTTTTACATAATTATATTGTTTATTTTTACTTTACTAGATAAGCTATGTATATATGTTTTTGATATTAATGTGTAAATAAATTTATATGTGCCTAACATTTAAGAAAGTTTGTAAATGAAAATGATTTTATGTTTTATTTAATTGTCCTATAAATTATTTATGTTATATTTTATTGTGTCTTTACAAATAAGAAGTTAATAAATATAATGTTTTAAACTACAATTGTTTACTTTATTCCTTGATTTCACATTAATCACACGTAAACGACATGAATCATTTTATCCACCCTTTTAGTGCAATAATTGCTGGGCCTAGTGGATGTGGAAAGTCACATTTTGTAACTGACTTTATCAAACATAGAAATCAGATGTGTAACATTATTTTTTCTCAAATAACTTGGTGTTTTGATGAAATGCAGCCATTATATAACCTTAAAAACGTTAACTATTTTCAAGGATTACCAGATCTGAATATGTTTGATGGTAAAGAGCCTAATCTTATTATAATAGATGATCTCATGAGGGAATCAGATGGACGTATAGTTGACATCTTCACTAAAGGAAGCCATCACAGGAATTTGAGTGTTTTTTATATAACTCAAAATTTGTTCCATCAAGGAAAAGGACAGCGGGACATTTCTTTAAATTCAAGTTACATAATATTTTTTAAAAACCCTCGTGATAAAACACAGATTCGCTATTTAGCACGTCAAGTAGTACCGGAAAATACTAAGTTTGTTGAAGAAGCGTACAAGGACGCAACCTTGGATGCTCATGGATATTTAATGATAGATCTTAAACAAAATACTAATGATTTATGTCGTATTAAATCAAAAATATTCCCCGACGATGGGTTTTGTTCTATTTATGTACCAAAAAAAGGGTTTAAATACGACATTAATCAACAAATTTCTGTCATTTACAAATAATGGATCGAAGATTAAAGACGCATAAAGATTTACTCCTTGCATTGCACACGTTAAATCCAAAATATCAAAAAGCTTTATTAAAATCGTGTGATGAAGATGAAATAAATTGTATTTGTGAATGTATTCACAACGTTCTACAAGGTAAAGTTCCATTGGAAGAAAAAGAGAAAAAATCTCTCAAAAAATATAAATCCTTGCTTCGTAAGCTTGTACGCAAAACAACAAACAAAGTAAGAAAAAATATAATAGTACATAAAGGTGGTTCATTTCTACCTATTATATTGGGTTCAATACTAAGTGGATTAGTTAGTGGTTTAGTTTAAAATGGAACATGCTAAAAGGATGATCCTTGTTGAACCGAGTTTCATAGACAAAATAACCCAAAAGGGGTCTTCTGATGATCCAAAATCAAGATTGGATATTGAAATGCAAAATATTTTAAAAGGCAAAGAAGATGATAGAAAGAAATGGATTTTGTATTTACAAGTTTTGCAAAGGTACTTACACTTTACTGGAGAAGATCGCCAAACGTATGAACTACCAATAATAACATCAAATGATTTACCTGAAACATTACCAAAAAAAGAACATATTAATAAAAATGTTGAAACAGTTTATAAAGATTCAGTTATCAATAAGACGTTTAATGAAGAAGATATCAACCTGAACAGTAACGTTACACAGAGAGAACCTGTTTATTCAGTTAAACAAATTTTAAGTTTGATACCAAAGACATATTCGAAAAAGGGTGAGCAGTTATTGAACTTGTTATTGATTAACAAAAATAAAATAAATTGGGATGAAGAGGGTACAGTTTTCATTAATAACAAAAAGGAAACTGGGAGCAATATAATAGATTTAATAAACGATGTATTGAGACCACTAAAAAATAGTGAACCAATAGGGTGGGAAAATTTTGCAAGGACTTTAAAAGATTTGAAAATACCACTTACCTATATTGGTAATCCTAGAAGAAGTCAGTTTATAAATCAAATAGAGTTTAAAGATTCCGAAGAGGTAGTATTTTCTACACCTACATCGAGTCCAAAAAAAATATATGATAAAACAGATTTTGGTGAGAGATCATTTTCTACACCTAATCAAAAACATATTAAAAAAATTCGAAATAAAATCGATTGGGAAAAATGGACCCCTTACTAGATATTAATAATATTTATTATGATCCATCGAACCCTGCTGGTTTTAGTAGTATTGATAAACTTACAAATGCCATGAAAGGTAAAATGTCTAAAAAAGAAGTTAAGGAATGGTTGCAGTCACAAGAAACGTATACACTTCATAAACCAGTACAGAAGAAATTTTCTCGAAATAAATATATTTTATCTAATTTAAATGAACTTTGGCAAGTAGATTTAAGCGATATGAGAACTTATAGTAAATATAATAATGGTTTTAATTATATACTGTGTGTAATTGATGTATTTAGTAAGTGTGCCTACGCCAGACCTCTAAAACGTAAAAATTCTGAGACAGTAAAACGATGTTTTGAAAGCATATTCAGTGAAGCAAATACAACCCCAACCCATATACAATCAGATAAAGGAACTGAGTTTGTTTCGAAAGATGTTAAAAAATTTTTTAAGTCTAAGAAAATAAATTATTACACTACGAACAATCCAGATATCAAAGCAAGTGTTGTCGAAAGATTTCAAAGAACATTGAAAACCAAAATGTGGCGATATTTTACACATAAAAATACTTACAAATACATTGATATTTTACAAGATTTAATGTATTCCTATAATCATAGTTATCATTCAAGCATTAAAATGACACCGTGTGATGTAAATTCCGGTAATATTATGACGGTTTGGAATAATTTATATGATAGAAAAACATTAAAGGTACCTAAAAATATTCCATTGCCTAAGTTTCATGTTGGTGATCATGTTAGAATAACCAAATATAAACATATATTCCAAAAAGGGTATGAGTCTAACTGGAGTGATGAAATATTTGTGATAACTTCAGTTATTGAGAGATCACCTTGGGTAGTCTACACATTGAAAGATTTAAAAGATGAGGAGATTGAAGGGACTTTTTATGAAAAAGAACTACAACAAGTAAATTACAACCCAACATCAAGTTATAAAATTGATAAAATACTAGGTTTTCGTTATTCAGGTTCCAGAAAGCAGGTGTTAGTGAAGTGGAAAGGTTATCCTGATAAGTTCAATAGTTGGATACAAGCTTCAAATTTGGAAACAATATGATAAAACATAATTTTTACATAACATTACCAAGCAATAGTTCGATGGAATACTTTCCTCAAAATAGGACAACAATGTTTTCTACTAAACTACCCAAAGCAATAAAATTAGAGGGAGAATGGGTCGTTGGTCTGGTTGAATTTCAATATCCATGCACTATGTTCACTGTTCAGGAAGGCGAAAATATTATATATATAACTAAACATATGTTAATGCCCAACGAAAACACTCCTTCAGTGGTTCACTATAAGGCCCACATTCCAGCCACAAATTATGATGATATAAAACATATTTTAACGGCATTAAATAATATAAGGGAAAAAGTGAGATTTCGCTATGATGAAATATCAAAATTTGTTTCCGTGACAGTTAGTGATGAATCAATTGTATCATTAACGTTGTCACCAAAGTTAGGTCTTCAATTAGGATATGAACCCAATAGAAATCTTGTAGAGAAAGGTTTGGGTAAATGTCCTGCAAATTTACATTTAGGGTTACCATCCCAACTTTTCGTTTATTGTGATATCGTAGAACCCCAAATTGTAGGTGATGTAATTACACCACTGTTAAGAATTATTCCTTTGGACCCCGCTAAGTATATATCGTCCCCGTAGTTGGAAAACTAAATAACTCGATTTTTGGCGATTTTCGCTTTTCCCTATTTTTAAATCACCCAAAACACGACGCATGTTTGAGTCTAACAGGGGTCTTCCTATCTTATTTCGTTCCAAAAATATAGCTATTTTTGTCGTTCAGATGGAAAAATACACATCTTCAAACTAACTAAAATTTTTTGAAGGAAAAATAAACAACTCAATAAATAAATCAATAACTATGGTCAATGATAAGTTGAATTTTCGATAAATTAAATAAAACAAGTTGTTGAATTTTGCCTCAATTTGCTATATCTATCACAAAACTAACAAAGTTCTAGGAAAACTAAATAACTGTATTTATTTAATTGTCCTACTCAGAATTCTGGCAAAAAAATCATTACTTTATAAATACTTGATGTTACCTATTTCTTCCACAACTAGATAATTATTAATTACGAGATGATAGGCAAATACAATCAAATAGATTAAGTTATTTATAATTGCCATAAAGATAAAATACGTGACAAAAGTTATTAATTTTTTTTCATCCCAAGAAAGACCAATGTAGCACGTGTAACAATTATAATAAAGATAAAACTAATACAAATATACTTAATGAATATACTCAGCATATAGAGCGAAAAGAGGCGTCTTATAGATCTAAAGAGCTGGATAAAAAGAGGTCAGAAGAAGATGGTTCATATTTGTGTGTCACCATGGACTTGCAAAGTCTACTGCAGATTCCATCGACTGCAGATAGTTTAATGTATTATTCCAGAAAATTAAATTTATATAATTTATCTATTTATCAGTTTAAGCCCCCACAGAACGACGCTCACTGTGTGATCTGGACAGAAATAAACGGAAAAAGAGGCAGTGTGGAAATAGCATCTGCTATTTATTTATGGATTAAGAATCTACCCGAGGCTGTTACGCACGTCACGATTTATTCAGACACATGCTCGGGGCAAAACCGGAACCAGTACATAGCAGCATTTTTATTGTACTTAGTACACACGCATGAGACAATAAAAGTTTTAGAACAAAAGTATCTTGAAAGTGGTCACAGCTATATGGAAGTAGATTCGATGCATAGCGCTATAGAAAAATAAAAAAAGTACACAGACACTTATTCTATTACAGATTGGAAAGGAATTATGCAGCGGGCAAGATCAAAAAGACAAAATAAAAATGTGACTCCGTATAAAGTAACTGAATTGTCGTATCAAGACATGATTGATGTAAAATCACTTTGTTCAAAAATAATTAAAAACAAATGCTATTTGTAAACCAGGGAGATCGACTAGAAGAACTCAAAACTCTGTAATGCCAACCATAAGCGCTGAAGATCTTCCCCGGGCATATCATTTTTTTTTTTTTTAATAGAAATAGGGGGCAAACAGCAAAGATGTTAAGTGAATCCTGACGCCCATAAACATCCTCCACTCCAGAGGAACTGCAGGTGCGTTGCCGGCCTTTGACGAAGGGTAGCTCTTCTCTTGAAGGCTCCTAAGTCGTATCGGTTCGGAAATACCGTGGGTGGCAGCTGGTTCCACAAGATGGTGGTCCGAGGCAGGAAGTGCCTTGAGAATCTCACGGTGGTTGATCTGTGGAGATCAAGATGATGTGGGTGGAACTTCCGGCGCGAGCTTCGATGTCGAAATTTAGCTGCAGGTATTAAGCCAAACAGTTCCTCGGAACACACCCCATGATAAATGCGATAGAGGATGCAGAGTGAACCAACATCTCTACGCAAGGCCAAAGTGTCAAGCCGCTCGGAAAGAGCCTGGTCGTCGACGATTCGAGCCGCTCTACGTTGGATGCGGTCAAATGGAAGGAGCTGGTATTGGGGAGCCCCCGCCCAAAGGTGAGAGCAGTATTCCATATGGGGCCGAACCTGCGCCTTGTACAGTTGCAGACGGTGAGCAGGTATGAAGTACTGCTTCGCCCTATTGAGAACCCCCAGCTTTTTGGAAGCTAGTTTTGCCTTCCCTTCCAGATGACCGCGAAACTGAACGTCGCTCGATATGTCAACTCCAAGAATTCCGATGCTAGCTGTGGCAAATAGGGGAGTGTTATCGAAGCGAGGAGACACGACAAAAGATGTTCTTTTAGCGGTGAACGCGCAAACTTGAGTCTTCTTGGGGTTAAATTGGACTAGATTTAGTCGGCCCCAGTCCGAGACTTTAGTTAACAAAGTTTCGACTTCAGACACAAGTTTGTTCCGACACTCGTTGACATGTTCCCGAGAAATATTTGCTCGGCCTGTGTAAAAGGCATCTCCTTTGTAAGAAAAATATCATTCCTAAAGAGCTTCACGGCTGGTACGAAGGTTTACCATGTTTAAGCGAAGGCCAGGGAACTCCAACCTGCTGCAGTGATTTATCTGAAGTCGATGATTAAACTTATTTTGACCCACCATTTATATGTCTCTTAAAACAAAAGTTTTCGCTCTCTTTACCTTTAAGCATCTAATAAGTACCGTGATTTTAATTGTTTTGAGTTGCAAATGTTTTATTTTAATATGTAAGATTAACAATTCTAAGAAATTTATATTACGAGTTCGTTGATTGTTGCACTCTATGTACCTGATGACGGATGACTGATTCATATTGTTTTTTTTAATTTTATATCATAGACTGATCAGTCAGATAGCGTACAGTCTATTAGTTGTGTTTCAGTTACCTAATTACCAATTAAGAATTATTTTTATTTGTAAGTTTTGAGTTATTTTAAAGTTTATAATTATTGTTATACTTACCTTTGATTTGTAGTTCATTTTCTAAATAATTACTTTTGATTTGTTACCTATTGATTTAGTAAATAATTTTATGTCAAATTACAGCATTTTATTTTATATAGCACCAGCAGTAACAATAATTTAACAATAACAAAGTAATAAATAAATGATCAACTTTTACATTTAAGCGTATTTCAGGTTGGATAAATTCAATAACTACATTTATTTCGCCTTGTTTTCCTCTACCAGATGAATCTAGGTTGTGGGAAAACTAAATAAGTAGCCAAAATATATAGATAACTGCAGTAACGTTAGAAATAGTAGTTGTGGCAAAATTAAATAACTAGATTTTATATGTTTTATTTTATTATAGTTATAGATAGAGTCCACTTTGTTTAAGAATAATGTAAGAGGTAATCAGGTCCACAAAATATAAAATTAGCGACAGTAAAATTGTCTCGCATTTTTTAACAAATGAGCATAAACTGAAAAAAAAACACTAAATCGCGATTATCTCAAAACTGCAAAATCGGAGTTATTTAGTTTTCCTTCTACGGGGACGATATATGGTGCTAATAAAATGCATGTATTTTCACCCCCACACTACATACCTGTAATGCGAAGAGAATTCGATACTATTGAAATAGATATAAGATCAAGCACAGGTAAAAAAATACCATTTCAATTTGGGACGGTGTGTGTTAAACTACACTTCAAAAAAATATAATGTATCCCCGAGATCATCCAAATTGCCCATATGAAAATTACTACACTCATCAGGCTGGTTCAGGAATGGGAGTAATATATAAGGGAGCACCTTATCAACGTGGGCATGGTATTGGTAGCTTTTTGGGAGGGCTATTTCGTTCAGTTTTACCAATATTTTCAAGTGGTGCAAAGGCTGTAGGAAAAGAAGCTTTAAGTGCTGGTGTAGGGTTGTTATCAGACATGGTTAGAGCTCGACCAATGGAAGAGTCTATCAAAAGTAGACTCAAAGAAGCTAGTTCTAATTTAAAAAGGAAAGCCGATGATAAAATTGATAAAATAATGTCTGGTTCAGGATATATAACAAAGAGAAAACTAATATCATCATTCATTCCACCGTCAACTGTTAAAGTGAAAGGAATAAACAAACGGAGAAATAAAGCTCCTCGAAAGATCAAAGATATTTTTTCATAAATCAAAATGTCCTTTTTACATAATAATTCTTGTGAGTGTATTAAATCGGAATTGGATTTATTTGCTTTACCATCAACACAAACTAGTATAGAAAGCGGAACATGGGTACACTACAAACCCATATCTTCACTAGGTGATGATGGCCCTATAGAATTTCAAGTACCCGGAACTGGAGATGATTATGTTGATTTGTCCCATACTTTGTTACATTTAAAAGTGAAAATATTAAATGAAGACTCAACAAAATTAAGTGCAGCTACTGTAGTAGCCCCTGTAAATAATTGGCTACATACACTATTTAGTCAGTTAGATGTTTATTTAAATCAAAAATTAGTTTCACCTCCTAATAATACATATGCATATCGCGCCTATATGGAAACTCTCTTAAACTATGCTCCAGCAGCAAAAGAATCTCATTTAACATGCAGTCTTTGGTATGAAGATACTGAGGGGAAAATGAATTCAACTGATGACAAAAATGTTGGTTTTACTAAAAGACAACAATTAGTATCTGAAAGTAAAGAAATAGAAATGATCGGACATCTTCATGGTGATATATTTAATCAAGAAAAGTTCTTACTCAATGGTGTTGAAATGAGTGTAAAGATGGTTAGATCTCGTGAATCTTTCAATCTTATGGCACCATCAAATGTTTCGAAATTTAAAGTTAGCATAACAGATGCAACTCTCATTGTAAGGAGAGCAAAAATAAATCCAAGTATTTTACTTGCACATCAAAAAGTTCTCTCGTCCACTACAGCAAAATATCCTATAACTCGAGCTGAAGTAAAAGTTTTAACAATACCATCGGGAGTTCAAGGAAAAACACTCGATAATATTTTTCTAGGACAAGTTCCTAAAAGGTGTATTATTGGATTTGTTAATAACGCAGCCTTTAATGGTATTCTCACTAAAAATCCATTTAACTTTGAAAACTACGATATGAGTTCATTTTGTTTGTACATAGATGGTCAACAAATACCATCAAAAGCCTTACAACCATCATTTGAAAGTAATATGTTTACTTCAACTTATCATACACTATTCTCAGGAACTGGTATACATTTTCTAAATGAAGGTAATGGAATATCCCGCGATAAATATTCAAATGGTTATTGTTTGTTAGCATTTGATCTCACCCCAGACTTGTCAGCCAACTCATCCAATCATTGGAATCTTATAAAACATGGTAGTGTAAGATTAGAGGTGCGTTTCGAATCGACTCTTACTGAAACAATAAACTGCGTTGTGTATGCGGAGTTTGATAATGTAATTGAAATAGATAAGAATAGAAATGTAACTGTAGATTATAGTAGCTAGGGATAACAAATTTTGTATCAAATAGGTTTATGATTTAAATAAAACATTGGTATATATTATACATATCTTTTATTTATACTACTTACCACTTCTAATATAAATATCCATAAAATGTGGATGTCTTACCCGCGTCTTTTCACTCTCATGTAATAAAGCCATTGACTAAGTAATGTACTACTTCTGTATGTCAAAATGAATACTATTGAAATTCAAAAAAATTTGGGAAAAATACACCCGAGCTTACAATACAATGTATATGCAGCAAACAGATTACCCATACATTTTCAACTCCCTGCATACATTATAAGCAATTTGGATTTGGACACACAACCAGGTTCTCATTGGATAGCTATACACATAGACATTCACGGTATTGGACAATTTTTTGACACATATGGAAGAGCACCCACGGGTCATCACAGAAAGTTCATGAATCGGAATTCGAAATATTGGAATTTTAGTCCGTACCAGGTGCAAAACGATTTCACTTCAGTTTGTGGAGAGTATTGTTTAATGTACTTGTTATATAAGTTTAATAAGAAGTCGTTGATAGATTTTATAAGCGAATTTAATAGTAGAGATACTTTGAAAAATGATATGTTATTGCATATGATGTTTCAGTCTTGTTTTTGAAATATGAACATCACGTTGGATTGTTGTGTAATTAACACTGTGTATTATTAAGAAAGTTATACATAAAATAAAACAATTGCAATAAAATTATAAGTTTTTTATTTAATGAAATCATTCAAATAACCTGCCCATATTTGTTATATAAGTTTAATAAGAAGTCGTTGATAGATTTTATAAGCGATTTTAATAGTAGAGATACTTTGAAAAATGATATGTTATTGCATAATATGATGTTTCAGTCTTGTTTTTGAAATATGAACATCACGTTGGATTGTTGTGTAATTAACACTGTGTATTATTAAGAAAGTTATACATAAAATAAAACAATTGCAATAAAATTATAAGTTTTTTATTTAATGAAATCATTCAAATAACCTGCCCAATACTCAGTGAACAAGGGCTTGACATAGAACAATAGGACAATAGTAATGAATGAGGAATGTCATTAGTGGAGTAGATAAATACTAATGAGTTTATTAGATCATATCGTAAGTCAGAAACGGTGAGAGATAGCGCCATGGGAATGCTTGCTATCGATCGGGCGTAGCGGAAAACCCCTATTTTGACACCAAACTTTTTTTTTTTTTTTTTAGCCGACCAACGCCTGTGGTCAGCTAACATTCGCCGGTTCTGGCTCTTGAGCCAGAACCGGCGAATCTATACTACTTACTTTATTAACATTGTGACACTTACATTTTCGGTTTAAAAATAATATAAAGAACAAAACTTAGTAACGCTATTTTTTTTACTTCTAGTTAAAATAATGAAGATAGAAATACAAAAATTAAAACTGTTTTTTTATTTTTTTATAAAAACGACGACACAAAAATAAGGAATTGGTGTAAATTTACATGTTTTAATATAGTATGAAAATTATCATACTATATTAAAACATAAGATTCGTTTTAAAGGCTATACGAAAAGTTTTTTGTGTCTTAGTTAATCTATACAAAATAAAAATTTAAACATTATATAGGTATTGTATACCGCATTATACAGATACATACATGCCAATAAGCCATGAACAGACAGGTTTTTTGTTCGCGTGGCGGGATTCAAACCCAGCTAGAGTACTGACGCGGTCAAACATTGAGCCACAGGCTGGGTCGTCGATATTATCATAGCGTAATATCCAAGGTAATGTATGAAATCCCATCGAAAACATAACTTGTAAAAAGTGCCAAGTCTTAGTTCTTTGTGAAAGTTGTGACATACATGTTATGCCAAGCAGGAGTTAGTCGGTTGGTCTAACAACATCTTATAGTGATTATAATCAACATTATTAATAATATTTAATGTTTTAAATAAATAACTATATTGACTTGGCAATCGCATGAAAACAACATAATATTTATCTCACAAGTGATACATATTAAATCAGATCGTTTACAGATTAGCCCTCTGCGGCGGTTATACACGCTCGTTAGAATAAAACTACAATTTTATAAACATTTTGTCACAAAGAATAAAAGGGTAGATTGGAGGGCCGCGGATCTCTGTCTATAATGCGAGTTCACCACTAGACCACTAGAGCTATTGTTACTTAGAGTATTATAAAAGCTTTTGAGTTACTTGATAAAAGATTAACACGAAGGAGAACTAGGATTTATTATTTTGTAGATCAGATAATTCTAAAATATTGCTTTAGTACAATTAAAAACCAAATATATCGTTTTCTTTACAAAATATATTGTTTAGTTTACAATATCCTCATTTTTATTATTAGCATGTTTTAAAAATCTATGTGCTCAATTGATTTTTAACAATCTCAAATATAACTTAGTATTTTTATGACTTTTGTAAATACTTAGTACGTAAGCCATACTCAATAAATTCTCAAAACAACGCATTTTTTTAAACTATTTCAGTAAACAAATATTTTTTTTTTACCACTATCCATTTATGTAATAAGTAAGTAGAATTTGGGTAATAATTGAATACATGAATGGATGAAGATGCGACATATTCGCAAAAAAGCCTAGGAAATTGAGTTTAAACAGTCACTTAAACAATTTAGGATACGTAGTAACGTATTAAGTACATTGATTCTAGAGACGGATCTTTAGATTAATGTACTTAATACTTTACTATGGATTTTAAAATGTTTATTTTTAGAATAAATCGTAAAGTAAAATCAAACGAGAATATAATTGTTGTACAGTCTCGACATACATGGACTAAAAGTGAAATAAATACAGAACAAGGAATGTATAACGACATAATAAACCTCACGCATTGTCCCACCATTTCCCTTGCTAATAAAATTGTGTCATGTCCATAAGGAACAAGCTCACGTATTATGTGCGGGCTCTACGTATCACAATGGTGACGTTACGTTAGCGAGCAAATTACAGTTTCTTCTATCTTCTTCTTCTATAAATTTATAAACTAATTTCTGGTTCGCTAAAACTCGAGAACGGCTGAACTTTTCGGCTATTTTTAGTCTTGAAATATTCTTGGAAGTCCCGGGAAGGTTTAAAAGGTTAATTGAAAACTGTTTCTTTGCTTAACGAAGTGGGCACGGGTCAGCTTGTCTTATATATAAAAATGAATTGCTGTTCGTTAGTCTCGCTAAAACTCGAGAACGGCTGAACCAATTTAGTTATATTTGGTCTTGAAATATGCGTGGAAGTCCTGGAAAGGTTTAAACGGTTTGTATGCTCAACGAAGTGGCCATGGGTCAGCTAGTTATAATATAATAATTTAATAATAACTGAGTATATTGTTAGGTATGTTGGAAACAATATTTTAACTCATTAATTACTATACGTTTCTTGCTACTTTGCACTTCCGAAATAGAATCCCGCCGAAACCGTACATTTTGCTGCCTTAAAAAGTAGCCCATCCCCAGGTTTCTGGAAGCCTGATCAGATTGTTGATCAGCTAACATTTGAGTTACTAAGCCATTCTGAACGCTCATTGTTGAACGAAGCGCGTGAGCTAAATTGTTGCGAGTGACCAATAAGCGAATGACTTGTTAACTGAAATGTTAGCTGATGGACGATTTGATCAGCCATTCAGAAACCGGGGGGTATGTGTTAATTCAACATGTAATACATTAATTGTTTAATAGTTGGAAGAAATTTCTTGTTAGAAATAAGCAGTACCTTTGTGTCGTCTTTCTTTGTAAAAATGTATTGTTGTGAATTTTCTTGTGTGAAATAAATGTTAAATAAATAAATAATAAAATAAAAATACTACCATACCATCGCGATAGTTACCTAAATAAAATAAAATAGTAATGATTAGTGATTTAAGTAGTCGACAATCTGAAAAAGTGATTTTTAATACTTGTATTTGCCAAAAGTCTGGGTAACAGTATTGTCAAGTCATTTTCTTGGTGTACTTAATTGGAAAATCACTCTCCCGTGGTAGCCATGGGCGAAACTCATTAATTTCGGACCTCGATCGCAAAATCTTCGGGTATTAATTGAAACAAAAATTTCTTGAAAAAAAGATTGGGGATTTTTCAACTTGAACGGTTTAACAGATTATTTTTTAAAGATGTACAGATTACGTTTTATATTTTGTTTTACCGCTCTGGCATAGTGGTTGAGCCTCATTGCACGCGGTGCGTTTTAGCAGCAAATTAGTGTTTTGAATGTTTTAAACAAATAATGTATCAAGATTGTTTGAGTACTATGAAAAATAATGAGGACATTAAACTATTAAATATAATGTGCGAACGAGAAGGGAACAATCGATTGTGACGTCACGTTGTTAACCCTACATAAACATTACACCTGAAATATCGTTTTGCGAGAAAGAAATACCTAGATTTTTTTTTATTGTCTAAAACATAAACGTTTTTAAAACTTATCCTAATTCTTATTTTTACATTTTGCATAACTTTTTCATTTTGTACGTAATAAGTCTGAGAGAATAGTAAATAAATTTAATATTCATTCAACCCAATTGTTTCTACAAATATTGACGACCTCCGAAGCGCAGTGGTGCTCGAACGAGAGGTCGCGGGTTCGAATCCCGTAACACAAGTTCTGCAGATACTTAGCACAGGGCCAGATTGACGTGGTGTGAAGCGTCCATAGATATTATTAGATATTTTACTAATATGATCGACCTTGTAGGACGTGTGCGTTCCACTATTAAAAAAAGTATGTTCTATTTTTCTCCCACAAAAAGTACTCTGTTGATGGGCAAGCCTCTTGCTTCATCGTTGGCTGCTGATGATGATGATGTTCCCTACAATATCTCAATTAGTTAGGGCTGTCAATTACATGGGTCTTATCGTGGCGGCCCAGCCCCACGCAATATGTTTTTAATTTATTCCAGAACCTTCTAAACACCTTTACCCTTTGTTAGATTTTTAAAGGATAATTGAAATGTTATTTGAGTTGGTTTTGTTGTGTTTACAATAATTATGGAAGACATTAAATATTTTGGGAAATTTAGAAAGATTAAATTATAATATGATTTACGTATCTAACAAAATATTATATTACTCTTATTTATAACTAACTATAAACAGTATGGATATCAGGCGTTTAGCAGGATTAGAAGGCGTGTTAATGAGGAGAAGAAAACTTTTTTTTTTAAATGTAGATAAGATCAAAATTAAGTTCGTAATTTTTACTTTCACAAAGAACCTGATTTAAGATGCCATCGCTATTATAACTTACGAAGTTCGAAAACATAATGTATGGAATTTGACATATTAAGATTCGTTAAGCGACATGCGAATTCCCTTTTCAATTAGCGAACCATCTAGCATAAGTATAATCATAGACCAATTACATGTATAATTGGTCCATGGTATAATATAATTTTTTTTTTAGTTTTTGACAAATAAAAATACATTTCCAAAGTAAGGAAAGGTAGTATAGTATAATCGTATCTCAAAGTTATAGTGACTTTGTTCTTTTAACACACGGTAGGTACGTATATCTACTGATCTATTTAGTTTAGTAGAGGTAATGTATTTATTCTGATTTCTGATTTTGATATTGTGTAGATGTAATGTATTTGTATGTAATTGTGGATCTATTTGTAATTGTGCTCTATTTGATATCTTTTACCCCATAAACCTTCTGTAGGGCTGCTGGAAGAAATTACTTTCAGAAATAAGCAGTACCTTTCTTTGAAATTTGTGCAATTGTCAAGTGTTTTTTATGTACAATAAATTGTTAAATAAAAATAAATGTTCAGAGAGTGGAACTTCCAATTGTCTGTCCGGCAATTGATTAGAACTGCTACGGGTGCGCGACCCCGAACTGCTCTAGCTACTACTGTCACATTCCTATTCCTTTACCCACCGTGACAGTGGTATCCTTAATCTCCTAACCCACCCACTACCCATAGTATCCTATTCCTTTCCCCTATAAACTAGGAATTCCCAAGGAGGGTTAACGTCAGGCAGGCGGCCGGTTGTAAAATATCTTTGCCAAACCCCCTTTACAACATGATAGAAAGTATGTATAGGGAGAACGAGAATGTTAGGGCGTACCCTCTAGGCGACGCGCAAACGCATCACCCGGCGGTTGTGAGAAGTGGACTAGGGTTGTCGCATCAGGGACGGGTGCGACGTAAGAAGCAAGTCCGAGAAGTGAGAATGAGGTTTGCAAGCTGGAATGTGGGTACAATGACAGGGAGGGCGAGAGAGCTTGTGGATGTTCTAGAAAGAAGAAGGATAAACGTTGCGTGTCTGCAGGAAACAAAGTGGAAGGGAATGAAGGCAAGAGAAATCGGTGGTGGATATAAGTTTATTTATTGTGGGAGTGATGGGAAAAGAAATGGGGTGGGAGTTGTTTTAGATAATGAAATGAAAGGATGTGTGACTGACGTTAACAGAGTGAATGATAGACTCATAGTTGTGAAATTAATATTTAATGGATCACCTATGAGTATTATTAGTGTATATGCCCCACAGGTTGGATGTAGTGAGTCCCTGAAAGAGAAGTTTTGGGAGGACTTTGATTGCGTGATGATGGAAATTTCGAGTGATGAGGAAGTGTATATCGGAGGTGATTTTAATGGACACGTGGGGAGAGTGAATGTAGGGTATGAGAGAGTCCATGGAGGGTGGGGCTATGGTAATAGGAACAAAGAGGGAGAAAGCATACTGGAAGCCGCAACTGCCTTTGATTTGGCGGTGGCTAACACCTTTTTTAAAAAAAGAGACAGTCATTTAATAACCTACAGTAGCAGCAATCACAGCACTCAAATCGACTACTTTCTTTTGCGGAGGAAAAGTATGGCAACGGTAAGAGATGCTAAAGTTATACCCGGAGAAGCCCTAGTATCACAACATGGCCTCCTCATATTGGACCTAAAATTTAAAAATAAAATAATCGGGAATAAGTCAAAGCCCCCGCCTAAAACAAGATGGAAGTTATTGGGAAAAGAAAAGTATGCAAGAGAATTTAGGATGAAAGTTATATACGGAATGAGAGAAATGAATGATATGAATGAAAAATCAATTAATGATCGCTGGGTGGAGTTGGCAAAATTAATAAGGAAAACAGCAAAGGATGTCTTCGGGGAGACTAAAGGGAAAGGAAAGATAGACAAAGATACCTGGTGGTGGAACGAAGCAATCCAAAGTATCCTTAAAGAAAAAAAGAAGGCCTTTAAAGAATGGAAAGGTACTGATGTCAACGACACAATACTGAGAGATAGGAGAAGAATGAGATATGATGAATGCAAAAAGAATGCCAAAAAAGCAGTAGCCATTGAAAGGGCCAAGGTACAATGTGAACTGTATAAATCACTCGACAGCCCAAGTGGACAAAAAGACCTGTACCGTTTGGTAAGATTGAGAGAGAAGAGTGCAAGAGATGCTTTGAAAGTTAAATGCATAAAAGATGAGACTGGAAAGGTTCTGATGAAAGATGAAGATATTAAGAAACGTTGGAAGGAATATTTTGAGAAATTAATGAATAAAGAGAATGAATGGAGTGGAGAACTAGAAAATAGCTCCATAAATATAGGTGTAGTACAAGAAGTAAGTTTCGAAGAAGTCAAGGAAGCAGTGCAAGGGATGAAGAATGGTAAATCTATTGGCCCGGATGGAATACCAGTGGAAGTATGGAAGTTGTTGAAAGCGGATGGATGGATGTGGCTGACTTTATTTTTCAATAAGTTGTTACAAGAAGAGGCGATCCCAGATGAATGGTGTAACAGCTTGTTGGTGCCCATATTCAAAAACAAGGGTGATGTGCAAGATTGTGGCAACTACCGAGGAATAAAGCTCATGTCACATACTATGAAAATTTGGGAGAGAGTGATAGAGAGACGGATAAGAGAAGAGAGTGATGTGACCCAGAACCAGTTTGGATTTATGCCTGGGAGAGGAACCACGGATGCCATCTTTGCACTTCGCCAATTGTGCGAAAGATACAGAGGTATGCACAGAAACCTACACATGGTGTTCGTGGATCTGGAGAAGGCATACGACCGTGTACCCAGGAATGTTCTGTGGTGGGCAATGAAAGGTAAGAAGAGTGCCTGGGAAATACCTGCAGCTTATCCGCGCTATGTACAGAGACGCGAGTACACAAGTCCGGTCCGAAGCTGGTACCACGGACAAGTTCAATGTGTCAGTGGGATTACACCAGGGTTCGGCTCTAAGCCCATATCTCTTCCTCCTGATTATGGATGCACTGACATCGGACATACAGGAGGAGGCACCCTGGTGTATGTTGTTCGCTGATGACATTGTTCTTGTCGGAGAAAGTGCTCCCGAGGTCCAGAACAGACTGGAAATATGGCGAGAGAGATTAGAGAGTGTTGGCCTGAAGATAAGCAGAACCAAAACTGAACATCTGTTCTGCGACTTCGGCGGTATAACTTCTTTCACTCACATCGCCTTAAACGGTGTATTCCTACCGGTCTGTTCCGACTTTAGGTACCTGGGTTCACTTATCCAACACGACGGTGGTATTGACCGAAACGTAAAGAGCCGGATAAATGCAGGTTGGATGAAATGGCGGCAGGTCTCAGGAGCAATTTGCGATCCGAAAATGCCCTTAAAACTCAAGGGCAAGATCTACAAGTCCGTCGTAAGACCTGTCGTACTGTATGGATCTGAATGCTGGGCAACAAAAGAGATCGATGAAAGAAGAGTACACGTGGCGGAGATGAGAATGTTGAGATGGATGTGTGGTGTGACAAGAATGGACAGGATTAGGAACGAATATATTAGAGGAAGTTTAAAAGTAGCAGCTGTGACTGAAAAGTTGAGGAATAAAAGGTTGTCGTGGTATGGACACGTAATGAGGAGGGATGAAAGCTACATTGGAAGGAAGGTCATGGCTATGGATGTGGAAGGATACAAGGGTCGAGGTAGACCAAAAAAGGTTTGGATGGACTGTGTGAAGAAAGATATGCGTGATAAGGATGTGTGTGCTGAGATGACGAATAATAGAGATGAATGGAAGCGAAAAACATGTTGTGCCGACCCCATCTAGAGTGGGATAAGGGCAGGATAAAGAAGAAGAAAAATAAATACATAAAATATTCCTGTTTATCTTGTGGTTCCCTAGAAATTCCAGTAACTGTATCATTGTGATCTAGTAACCTCAATTATTTCTTACCATATACGTATCAAGTTAGTTATGGGTCTGTTTGTCTATGCTTATTACTTTGGAGAACATTTTTGGAAGCCTATTTTGGGAAGAATGTGAAACGATATTGTTATTTTTAAATTAGAAAATAAAAAAAATCCTGCGGAAACCGTTAATTATACAACCTTAACATCAGTTGTTCTCCAAAGTCTACTTTATAATTATCTGCGCCAAATTTCATCAAAACCAGTCCAGTTTTATCGGCTCTTTATAAATATTAGTGTGGAACAATAATAAGTTTACGTAATAAATCTAGCAAAGCAACTTAAGTGAAATCATGCTAAAACTAAATAATCTTGATCAAGTCCAAAATGAACACAGACGAAGGTTAAAGTCTCCATTAAGTCGTTGATATAGATTGCAATTAAGTATAAATTAATGTGGTGACTTGTAAACGACAGTTTTAACTTCTAGACGACTACAATGCTTTACAAGTAAGGATGTGCCCACAAGAACTTTTTGCACAAACTAGTGAGTACCCATAAAACACGACCGATGAGACGCGATGTCTATTGATTAATAATAATATCTATAGCTGCTTTCACACCCCGTCAATTGGTGGCTATTTCTTGAATAAGTTACGGATACCAGACCATGAAAATATAATTATTTAACTAGCTTTTGCCCGCGGCTTCGCCCACCCGGAATTAAGTTTGTGGCAAAAAAATTTACAGGTTAGTAAATTAGGTAGTATAGGTTTAAGTAAAGTTATAGTATTAGTACCGTCCATCCCGACGCATCCAATCTCTGATGGTCAAAATGGATTTTTGACTATCAGAAATTGGATGCGTGTTATATACTGAATGATTTTTAAAATTGGACACTGGTCCGTCCGTCACGAAACTTTTTAGTGAAATAAATTTTCGTTGTAATAAACAAACAAATCTTTAGTCAATAAAAAATCATAAAATAAAGCTTTTGCCTGCAGCGTCACCCGCGTGAATTACCTAGATTTAACCTTGTTTGGGGGGTTTAAGTTTTTAGAAACTCTGAAATACGTATTTTTGATGTACTCACTTGATGCAGCATCGTCCCTTTATAATAGGAAGCAGTCGCGACCATTGGTCTGTAGAGGTCATTCAATTTAAACACGCACGTGCACGGCGCGCGGCGTCGACTCTCTTTAGATGTCAAATTGCTTATGCCGCAATGGGGCACTCACGTTGGAGACATTTTCACTCTTTGCCCTGTTCCTAATATAATATTAGTCAATGCGCACCGATATTTTCTCTGTGAATTGTGGCTGACACCGCATTAGCAATTTAGATTAGGTCTCCTTCTCTGTTTGATTTGTTTCGACACACGTCATGGGACATGCGCGATGTGTATCCATTTTAACAATTACTGGTACTAATGGCTGCCTTGTTTGTATTGAATAGACCCCAAATTATTAGTCCAATTTTGATGAAAAGCACGGATAAGTAGACCGTGGGTGTGCCCAGGCAATGGCAAGGGCATTAAAACTGCGCTAGCAAATAAATTTTACCTTTGTTCGTTTATAAAGCATGCAGTGTTCACTTCAAGAAGGTACAACACTACTGTAAGAATGTAGAATTAATTATTTTGTACTAATTTTAAGTGTTTGGCTAGTTTTGTGAAACTATTAATAAATAATAAAAAAAAACTACATATAAATCGGGATTCTCCATGAAAGTGTTGAGAACGTGCATCTACAATAGGCCCAAGGTCACGTTGACCGTGTGCATAGTATAAGGTTGATGGAATTAAAACACAGATGAAATGAAAACTGCTTTAGGTTTATAGACTAAATTATACAGGTATGAATCCCGCCGAGGGAACAAAACGTTTTCAATGTTCCTGGGTCATGGGTGTGTATTAAATTTGTGTATTAATATAATAAAATCTTAAATATGTGTATAGTATCAAAGTATTAAATATATTTCCGTTGTCTGGTACCTTTAACACAAGTTCTTCGGATACTTAGCATGGGGCCAGATTGACGTGGTGTGAAGCGTCCATAGATATTATAATATATTATATTATATTGTCACCAATGGGGCACACCTTTACTTTAATATTATAAGTACAGTGAGTAGGCTAAATTAAAAATATTATAGACATACTAGCTGACCCGTGCCCACTTCGTTGAGCATAGAAACCGTTTAAACCTTCCCTGGACTTGCACGAATATATCAAAATTAAAAAAAGGCGAATCGGTTCAGCCGTTCTCGAGTTTTAGCGAGACTAACGAATAGCAATTCATTTTTATATATAAGAAATTTATTTATCAGTAAACCAAGAATCAAATAGCATCAAATGCATTAATTCCATTTAACATCTAATCATTGTAAATAATTTTAATTCTAAATCCGACCGTTGACATCGACAATTAATAATTCTAAGCTAATTAGTTACCATACTTTGTCACCAGGGGCGCTGTTTCGATGCCATACAAATTGTAGTTAACTTCCTCACAGATAGCAGTGACAAAAACTCGCACTAGGCTCACTGATTCGTATTCGAATTACAGCCGAGGTGCCTATAATCACGATGCTAACTAGTGGGTAGTTGGGTAGTTAGGCTACTAATTTGAAGTCAGTTAATTCCGACCTGCGAGATATTCGGCGAACCAATAATCCGCTCTGGAATTATCGATAGTTTCGTCAATGTATTGAGAGTTTCAATTGAAAGGCGCTTAGAATTATTAATTGTCGATGTCTATGATCGGATTTAGAATTAATATAAAATCACTTCCAATGATTAGATGTTAAATGGAATTAATGCATCTGATAAGTTCTTCTACTAGTCTCTTCTTCTTATATTTAAAAAT
This sequence comes from Celastrina argiolus, assembly GCA_905187575.2. Classification (NCBI taxonomy): domain Eukaryota; kingdom Metazoa; phylum Arthropoda; class Insecta; order Lepidoptera; family Lycaenidae; genus Celastrina; species Celastrina argiolus. The sequence continues at coordinate 14,907,892 of LR994589.1, forward strand.
GAATTGCTGTTCGTTAATCTCGCTAAAACTCGAGAACGGCTGAACGTATTTGGCTATTTTTAGTCTTGAAATATTCGTAGAAGTCCAGGGAAGGTTTAAATAGTTTCTATGCACAACAAAGTGGGCACGGGTCAGCTAGTCTTTTATCTTCTTCAACTATAATATATTAAAAAAAGAATCGCTGTTCGTTAGTCTCGCTAAAACTCGGGAACAGCTGAACCGATTTGGCTATTTTTGGTCTTGAAACGTGGAAGTCCTAGGAAGGTTTAAACGGTTTCTATGGTCAACGAAGTGGGCACGGGTCAGCTAGTATGTCTTTAATATTTGAAATTTAGCTTAGACTTATTTGCGCTATTTCATTCGTTATTACTATCTATCTACTATCAATACAGTACCTTCAAGCGATTTAACCACTCTTTACCTACTGTAGTTCTAGACAGGCGCTTTTAATAATTAATGTGGTAGGTTGCCCATCATATACGGCATTCACAGTATAGTATATACCTATAGTCTGATTTCATACGAAATGACATAATGAATATTATATATTACTTTCCATGTTGTGCATTCGAATTGCGTGCTCATGTCATGTTGCAGTGTAACATATACTCATGTCATGTTGCAGTGTAACATGCACTTAATTCAGTTCTGCACATACTGTTCATAAATAATTTTGTTTCGTGATTAACATGTTTACACATACAAACTTTAAACGAATGTAATCAGCGGGTCAATATGTATACTTTGATACTAAATTTGTTCTGATCCAATTCAATCCAAATCAAACGTATGCAATTTGATTAAGGGCCGTTTTTTAAATCGTCAGATAACTTTTATCTGTTGAATAAACATTTGACTTTGACATTTGTTCCATACAAAATCTGCCAAAGTCACATATTCCTTAGATAAAAGTTATCTGACGATTGAAAAATCGGCTACAATTTAAATATATTATATCTAGCAATATCCCGCGAAACAATTATAACCACAACCTGCAAGCAGATGTGTGAGTGTACGCATAGGCATGCGTTTGATGCACCTACCTCCTCCCACACTGCTTATGCATACACTCGCAAGCAAAAAACATGAAAACACCACCACCACACAAGCAATAATGTTAACACGATCGTGCAAAGTCCCACCACCATGCAGGTTGCAAAACTCGACGCGCGTTTCGCGCCGACCCCGGAGCATCCTCAGGATGTTGACTCTGCGAACAATGTTCGTTAAGTGATGCCGCCCGCCAAAACACCGCCTTATATTCCCTACAGCTACTACCCCTACCAACTAGTACCCCCACCAAACAAGTTAATAAGAGGTGACGAAGTAAGGTTAGTTTGGTCATTCAACAATGCAATTCTACATTTATGTAATAATAAATGTGATAAAGGCTTTCGACTGAGCGTGTTGGAACAGTTAGAAATAATTAAAGTAAAGAACAACAATAGAATTGCATTATATATAATATATATATATTATATGGGATATATTGGGTTGCAGATTTGAAGGACTGGGAATCGGGAACGCACATGTGATTCCTCTAGTGTTACGCGTGTCATCGCTTGCGTGCGATGTTGGTGTAATGTCTATGTAGGGTTTACAACGTGACGTCACACTCGGTTGTTCCCTTATCGTTCGCATAATATATTTAATAGTTTATTATCTTAATTATTTTTTAATGGTACTTAAATAATAACATATATATGCCATACCATAATAACATCAATTAAAATAAAACTATTCAAAAGAGTATGTAGTGCAAATTGTCATTCTACTAACTTACCGATTTTTCAATCGCCAGATCACTGAAGAATAAATATGGAACTTTGACACATTTTGTATGAAACATTCGCCCCTTATATTGCATAAGATGTTAATATGCCTATGGGGGCTGATTCAAGATGCCATCGCTAATAAAATTATCGCTTACAAAGTTCGATAATGACATAAACTACGCTAAATGATCGCGATTTGGTATGCAATTTAGCGTACCTTATGTCAAATCCCATACATTTTGTTATCGAACTTTGTAAGCGATAATTAGCGATGACATCTTGAATCAGCCCCCTGTACTTCTTAATATAAGTAATTCCAAACATTTTAGCCAAGTCCAACTTAAAAATTCTCGCGTCATGCGCCGTTTAAAAATGTATATACTGTCAACTGGCCTCATTAGTTGAAGAGGCTGGCCGTGTGTTCACAACTTCCCCAGTTACAGTTTGGAGAGCACGCTACAGAGCAAATGTGTCTTTTAATTGCTTTCTACTAATATGTCTAGTTCTGCCCGCAACTTTATCAATCAAACGACTTAGTGTGTGTAAAACGATATTTATGTATTCCTTTTGCCGTCATTCTGAAGGTGTATTCCTGAACCATATTTCTTCAAAATAACGAATGTATAATCTGTATACAATGCGTAGTAGAAATGAGTGATAAAAATTTACTGGTGTAATTTTTGAGTTACGTTTTACACGAAAAGAAGTTGCAATCAAACTTTGTCAACAAAAGTCCTTCTTACACTGTTACAACATTTATTATGAACTACATACTAGCGAGATAATTAAAAAAAAAAAATAATGTATTATTTTAATATTTTTCAATAATTCATCTTATTATAAATATACCTAATACAGGGTTTAAAAATAACAGTCACTATAACCTTGGGATATGATTATACAATCTATTCTCATGCAAGAAATATATTTAACTTATTTTACATTATTTTTTTGCTTTTTTTTTAGTTTTTGAGGATAGTCATATCCCAAAGTTGCAGTGAATGCTCTTTTTACTATATTTCTCTGCGTATACTGAATGAATACATTAAAAGTTTTTTTGTGTTATGATAACAATATCTACAAGTAGTTGTTTGATTTTTTATATGGTTCATATTTTCAGGCACATTCTATACCGAGAGTTAGACAATGTCCCAATTATTAGTGTATTACTGTCCCAATGAATAGTGTCCCCAATATAATGTCCCAATTAATAATTCCAATTCATTTGAAATAGGTATTGCTAAACATAATTTATTATGAAGTTAATTTATAATGCAATGTACCTATATTATACTCCGCTAAAGCAATATTTTACCCATAAACATTTTGAAACCCAACTGATAGTTCATCATCATCATCATTTAATATAATATGACGTCCACTATCCAGTAGTGGACCCCCCGAAGTATTTCATGAGGGGTAGTAGCCTATACTCGCCACGCTTGGCAGGCGGGTTGGCGAACGAAGTTTTTAGATAATAATAATGTCTACGGAAAAACTGCTGGCCATTTCCGGATATTTTTTATATATTTTTTTTCAAAGAGAAATTTTCCATCTTTTTGGTAAAAGGGAGTCAGTCCCCATGCGAGTTTCTTGCGCCGGTTCTTCTCGCTGGGCTAGTTCCTGAACCGGTGGTAGGCATCATATAGAGACGACGTTCAGAAAACATTTTTGTAAAATTTATTCTGAATAAAAAAATTTGACTTTTGACTTTTTGACAGCCTGGCTGGTGAGACATGTGCAATACTTACGGAGAGTACTCGATACTCGATTCCCATTATAAATATAAAATTAGGTACTTAATTTCTTACCAAATTTTCCTTTAAATAAATGAATCATGGATACTATGAAAATTACGCGGCAAGTAGGCATACATAAGCAGCGCGCCGCGCCGGCGTGCGACATCAACGTAGGTAGTACGGGCGCGTACCTATGCGCGATGTCCATGCGTTGGGTAAATAATTATTTAAGTTTAAGCTACATTTACTCAGTGATTCATTGATATTCTTTTTTTTTATTTTTTTTTTTCATCTCATATAATACATGATCAAACGAACTTCTAAGTGAAGTTCGATCAGTATTATATGAGTCTCTTTATTCGAAGATATAAAATCTTAATAACATGTAGTATTCCTTGTTTCGCATTCATTCGCACGCTTTAGAGTTTTAACTCAAAGTATCGATTGTCATAATCGATCTAAACAGGTTCTAACCTGACCGGACGACGCCATGACACCTCATTATTTAAGAGATATGTTTTACTGTAGGCAAAACTTAAAGGGTAGGGTGAGGTGGGACCTCAGTATATCTTCGAATAAAGAGACTCATATAATACTGATCGAACTTCACTTAGAAGTTCGTTTGATCATGTATTAATATTTCATCTCTTTATTCGAAGATATAAAATCTTAATAACATGTAGATGTTAAGAGATCACAAGTTTTGCCACTGAAGATTAAAATATATATTAAAATTTTAACGAAAAGTTAATTCTTTAATCAACAAAATTGAAATTATAAGTAACATACTTTCACGTCAATTAAATATACTTATTTCTAACCTAGAATCAGAAATCAGTAATTACAGGTACATACTTAATTAGTGTAACATACATTAAATTATAATGACATATTTTGAGAGCAGACCGCTGCTGCAAAATTATTATTATCTATAATCTGCCTATTACAAAATTTAGCAAAAGTATTCGAGGCCCGCGTCCATCCAGCGGTCTTTCTGATAACATCTAGCTAGACGCCCGCGCGGCTGGCGGCGGACGTGGCGGTGTGGCGGGCGCTGTGCGCCACGAGCACCGCCACGTCCACCCCGCTGGCGGCCAGCACCTGCTTCACCCACCGCGCGATCGTCTGGCTCAACGCCGCTCAATGAGGCGCCCGCCAGGTCAACAGTAAATTATCTACATTGCTGTGCGATCTCATAGGCTCAGTTCGCTCGATATAAGCCTCGAGCGCTGTAGCTGAACATACATCCCTATTTTAGTAAAAATAGGGAAGAGTCAGCAACTGCTCTCAGCCTGCTGAAGATGTCTTTACTATACCTGAAATAATTATCTGTATATTGTCGTTATTAAATTTGATATTACTAATCTTAATGTAAGATAACGTTCGTGTTCTGTGAGGTGTTTAACACACACACACACAGAGCTAATAATAAAGTGAGTTTTTAATTAATTTTTCAATACCTAAAGTATCGTGAGGTTTCCATTGAGCTATATGATCTAAAACTTTTTGAGGGCCCCAATCTACATATTATATTATAGGTAATGTGGGTCTCAATCTGTAAATACTCTTAAAAAATCTTTTAATTAAACAATTAGATCCCAAATCCTGATTTCACAATAAGGCCAGCGCAGACCTTTGTCTGTTAAGGAAACCCTAAGCAGCACCATGCTCAAACTGATTGTTTAAAAATAATAAAGTCAAAGAATTAAAAAAAAGTATTTTACGGATTTAAATTTAAATCTCTACAAAATTGCCACCATAACTTGTATGTACATACTATTGTACTGTTGTATGGTCCTACCGGCGAGAAAAGACAGCATTATGTGAAATGCAGGCCGGAGTTCCATTTTGTATGAAAGCTTCCCGGAGAGCTTCACAGCAGCCAGGGTAAATTTGAATTATTGACTTATCCTGGGGGCAAAATTTAGAATAAATATATTTGGGTCTAAGTATATTCTTTTTGAAATATGCATCGTTTGCAATAATGGGAACCACGGTTGTAAAGTTCAGTAAAGAAATACTAAACTATCTATGGCTTTTTCGGATTTTTAATCTTTTTTAAACATTTTAAAATGAAGGTAAAAGGAGGAAAGGCATAAAAGAACTATTTATTCCCGTTTATCGTAAAGGCATCGACGGCAAAGGAGTCTGGATCTTGTTTCCATGAAATATATTTGTCACACTTGGCATTAGCCCGAGAAGCAAATAAATCAATCTGTGGTGTACCAAAAAACTTACTTACTTATCCCCTCGTCTGTAGTTTGTCATTTTTTCAAAAAACCATACTCTGTGGAGGTGCTTCAGGGTGGTCTCGAATTACGTCATCCGCGCGAGGATCAAATTACAAATATTTCAAATATTTTGTTTATGAGCTTATTTAGATTATATAAACAATATGTCGTTAAAATCGCTATGAAACAAGCTAACATATACTTATAGATTGGTTTAGTTTGGCCTTGTAATGTATAACTTATTCCAATTTGAAATTAGGTAAAACTATTTTTTCCCCATTTTGTGGTATTAAAGTCGTTGAATTAAAAAATATATAAAATATTTTATCCTAAAGTTATTTTCGTCCTCAGGTTTATTCATATTACTTCCCAGTATTAGTAAAAATAAGACACATTACATTCATTGTTTCTAAACCACAAGCATTATAAAAACACGGCACTTGACGCGGCCTCGAGCTCGGGCAAAAAAAAGGTCTTGTTTACACTTCAATTCCGAGAACTCCATTGTCGAGTGGCCGGGAATGTTACTCATTGTTTATTATGGTTAATAATCTTTTAAACAAACGAAAGTTGAAGCGTTAAAACTGTTTTGTTTATTAGAAATCAAACGATGAAAAAAACACTAGTTAATACGAAAAAATTTCAAATCATGTTTGATGAAATATCAATTTTTGTGCAAAATATTTTCTAAATACACATTATAATGCATGAAATATTGTTTTTTTATTACTTACCTATCCAATTAATAGCACAAAACACAATTCACAGCACAAAACAAATATATTTTAACAATTTTCTAAAAGACGGTTGGTGTAAAAAAACAACAATGAGCGACGTCATTTTCATACGGCTCGTATTTCATACTAACAGGTTCCATAGATTAAAGCAAGTTTTTAAAGGACAATCTATATATTTTTTTAAAAATTGGCACATCTGTGGCAAAGAAAAACACAAAAAGCCGTCAACTGTTGAGAAATCTATTTTAGTATCGCCATAGTATCGCGCACCCGACTCTAGGAGTCGGCTCCACAGACAGCGGTTTTTTTGACAGCGCTCCTAGAGCGGGCCCCACAGACGAAATTTCAAAAATATAATTTTTGAAATTTCTAATTCAGTATCTAAATTTTCATTGCAGGACTCTTGGTCTGCTTCTACATTGTCTTTTGTGTTTACATATGACGCGTACAACCATATATTTCGGTTCTCACACCATTCCCCAATTTCATTAGTTATGTAATTCAAATGGGGGAATTGTATTCCACCCATTCTATTAATATAACTTATTGCGGTAGTGTTATCGCATCGTAATAAGACAGAACTATCCTTTAAATATTTGGCAAAAAATTTTAGACTAAGAAATGCTGCTTTTAATTCCAAATAATTACCTAATATGAAAGCGCAGTTCTACACTTCTCCAGTGGTAGATACCACCACACCTGATTTTATTACAAAAAACCACCCCAACCCAGTATAGATGCATTAGAGAAAATATCAAATGAAAAATATGGATTTCAATTACATTTTGGTAAATAAAAACATATTTACTCCACCACAACAAATCAGGTAAAATAACAATAGAAAGTGTAAATCTCAAATTAAAATTATTGTTATTTTTGAGCATAGCTATATTTTTCTCTCTTTCTAGTAATTTTGTGCATTTCCAGCTGTATTTGACAGGTTGACATGTGGCTATAAGTATATCTATTAAGTGTGAAAATTCTCTAATAGTACAGTCGGCTGCACTAACATGGATACATCTACAAATTTGCAAAAATATGTATACGTTAGTTTTTCAAAAATATCGTCACCTTATTGCATTCAAAGCGATGTAACCAGCAAAGTGTTTCAAAATTATGAATACATTATTTCCATAATGAAGTAAACAGCAGTATTTCAGTGAATAGTATGCACATTTAAATTCATAATTATGAATACGCGACAAATTTCAATAATATGTAAACATTGTTTACTTCATTACAATGTAAACATTAATTGTATCAATAATATGGATACACTTATAAAATTTTAGCATTTTTCACTTTTCTGCAAATATGTTTTAAATGCCACAAAAATGTACTCGTGGTATGTTTCAATAATATGTAAACATTGTTTACTTCATTACAATGTAAACATTAATTGTATCAATAATATGGATACACTTATAAAATTTTAGCATTTTTCACTTTTCTGCAAATATGTTTTAAATGCCACAAAAATGTACTCGTGGTATGTTCCAATAAGATGTATACATTCATTTTTTCTTTTTCTTTTCGCACAGCCGTAACTACAAATGGTAGAAACATGAAATTTGGACTACTGAATTCGTAAAAAATCCCTTTTTGCACCTCCGACAAAAACAGAGGGATTTTTCGAGTCTGTTTGTATGTCTGTCATCGTAGCTCCCAAACGGATGAACCGATTTTGATGTAGTTTTTTTTGTTTGAAAGCTGACGTGGTCATGTTAAAACACTAAAGCTATGATTCAACAAAATAAATTTGCTTACTGCTGAACAATTCGAGTATTACTTAAAAAATAATTTTACTTTTATGACTAGAAAAAGAAAAGAAAAGAATGATGAAGTTTATTACAGTCAATCAGGCATTTTACCTAAACATATATTTCCGAAACTATTTTTGTTAGGTTTTTACTTCTACCCTCAAACTATATCTATGATTTTTTAATATTATATTAATTTTGTTTATCATACAAAATGTTAGCTTGCGTGTCTGCAAACTACATAAACTTACACTATGATATAAGTTTGACGTTTATTTATGTATGTTCGTCTGTTTGCTTGTGGCATCGTAACTACTAAATAGATCGACCAATTTTGATATACTTTTTTAATTTTTATTCAAAGCTGACGAGATCGCAATAATTCGTCATCAGTTCATTCACTGTTTGACTATTCAGGGGCTAGTTAAAAAAATAATTTTGACCAAAAAAAAAACAAGAAAAGACAAGAATTATCCAATTTATTGCAATCGATCAGAAATTTTACGCGAACATAATATTATATTTCAGAGACTGTTTTTATCAGGTTTTTACTTCTACCCTCAAACTATACATAATATGATGATAACGAAACCAGAAATATTTATTCACGAGTTTGTCCAAGAGAGTTAATTTACAGTCATCGTTCGCACTTCGCAATATTCTTTAAGTATTTTTTTTTTTTTGGTTTGTTTTTTGTTTTTAAGTTTAGGTAATCCAAATGGAGTCATTTAAAACTACAATTTTTATTATTTTAAAATATGGGATGTTTTTCATGTTTGATGTTTGCCCGTGTTAGTTTATATTATTTATATTTACAATATTACTAATATAGAACGATATTAACATTGTTTAGTTTTGATCATATTATAGTTTGTGGGTAGACTATAAAAACCGATGAAAGTATCTTTGAAATATATACGTTCGCGTGTATCAGAGTTATACCTATTACACTAAAGAATATAATCAATATTCTAATGTATGTGTGATTTTTAAATAACCGTCAATAATAATACCCGTCAATATATCACCTCTATTATTTATAGAATTCATTATTGTACATATTGCAATGTAATGAAATTTTGACCAGCCTTTTCTGAAACACAAAATTAACGTTTACATTATAATGAAATAAACAATGGTTACATGCTACTGAAATTTGTCGCGTATTCATAATTATGAATTTAAGTGTGTATACTATTCACTGAAATACTGCTGTTTACTTCATTATGAAAATAATGTATTTATAATTTTGAAACACTTTGCTGGTTACATCGCTTTGAATGCAATAAGGTGACGATATTTTTGAAAATTAAACGTAGACATATTTTTGCAAATTTGTAGATGTATCCATGTTAGTGCAGCCGACTGTACATCGAGGCAAGGTTAGGTATCTTTGAACAAGATTAAATATATAATTCTGTTTTACAATAAGTAAACTAATGGACATGTTTACTGAATTAAAAATAAAATCTAAATATTTCTTTACTGTGGTCGGCTCTAAACTACTTTTATTATATTTAACAATAAACCCTAAACATTCTAACTATAGTTTAATCGTTTCCAATACATTTCTTTTGCATTCTGTATAGGTGGAAGCTATACACAAAATAATATGCCATTCCAAATATACCACGGATTAAAAGCCTTGGCTTCTTAATTTACCTATAACCACTTTTGAACACCAAGGACACTTACTAAGATAATGTCTTAGTAAATGTCCTTGGAGCTATAGATAATCTATATAGCATTAAATTCATAATAATATGTTTTGTCTTCAAATTGGAATCTAAGAAATTTTTTATGACTAGAATTAATAGTTTCTAATAAGTATGATTTTTTCAAATCTATTGTGGCAATATAACAGCCTTGGTACGTTATTTGAACAACAGTTCTGTAATCTTCCATTTTGAAGTGAACTTTTTCAATGAATTTATTGAGAGGTTTTAAATTTAATACAAATCTGTAATCCCGATTAGGTTTAGGCGCCAAAAACAAAAATTGGAAGTATATTGGTTTTGTTATGGCTTACAAACCGAGAGAGAAATATAACAACTTATCAATAGACTTAGAAAGTAAGTTATTGCATTTTGGCTTTAGTTCACAAGTTGAATTATTGAAATTTACCGTTTTAATAAATGGAATTTAATAAATGGAGGTATAGGAAAACCATCTTGAATCCATGATAACACAACCTCATTAATTGTTATTTTGCACCAACAATTATAAACATATTTTAACCTGCCTGCCTGTACCTCTATGTCCGAGGGCTTGCACGCTGAGGAGGTTTGCTCCACACCTTGCTCGGATTGCATGTGTTCAGATAAGTGTGTGTCTTTGACTGTTGTAGGGAGTCTTCCTGGCTCCTCCTTGGCCCCCCCCTGTTCGTTGAGCGAGAAGTGCTCTCCAGTTTCCCTGCTGCTTCGTTGATAGAGCAGTAGATTGTCTGGAAGAAACTTTCGTCTCTGTCCATTTAATTTGAGAACCTTGTTTCTCAATAGCTTTTGAAGCCTTTATTTTTTCTGGTAAAACCGTACCAAATAGCATCTCATCTCTTTCACAGTTTTGAATTAAATTGTTAAAAGCTTTATCTAAACCAAAAGAATGATCTAAACCAAAAGATGATTTCATTCTGCTACTTGTTTCTAAGGCATGAAAGTCAGATAAAATTCTAGTGGCATCTGACAAATATTTTATGGCTCCAACATGGAAGAGATTGCTTTATTAATTGCCATTAAATCGACAACCAATTGTTGTTGTGTGCCTTCTATCTTCTTGTCCCGCGAGCGGGCAAACTCAGTTATAGCTGCTGCTATTTCAGGGTTCAATTGCGGAGCTCGAAACAATTTGCAATTCTGTGGTATAGCATATTGTTTAAATAATTGTTCCTTTAGTTTAGGATCGGCTTTAGTTTTTCTAAGTATGGGTGTATGTCGGGGCCATCAAATGTCTTCTGAAGGTAACTCACCCAACACAACCAAGATATCGGGCTCCAGAGTATCCCGCTCCAGGTTCCTCTGATGAGCTAGTGGGTGGCGTGCCCTCAATATCCACGGTACAAGTAGGCAGCTCATTATTATTTCCGCTATTTGTCATATCATTTAGTTGTGAAATTGTGTTTGCCCCGACATCTAAAAATTACATTTAGTGTAAGTAAGGCGGAATGATACCTATTTGGTTGACTCACGGACAACTCGACAGTTATAGGTATTAAAAATTCCCACTGATCAACTCACGGTTAATTCTTGGGTTAAATTAATGCTTTTGGTTGCCTCACGGACAACTCTAAGCAAGGGCTTGGCCTTTTAACAATACAAATTGTATAGAAAATGAAGGTAGCTATTTTAAAAAGTTTACACGTTCTTTAAAACTATTCTTGGTTAAAAACTACTGGACGGCTATGAAACGAACGTCCTGATAGCTTATAAAATAGTATTTTAAAAAAGTATTATCTCCAAATTGTTCGTAAGTACTAATTATTGAACTTTTACAATTATGAAAATTCGTTACCTGAAGTTTGTTCGATATCAGATTCACTATCTGATATAAATAATTCTTTTGCGACGTTTCGTCTTGGCCTCTAATTTTCTAATTTTCTTCATAATAAACTTATGAATTCTATCTTCAGTACTGCGTTTCGGCATTTTTGAAGCGTGTTGTCGAATGCGCGCACGAAGAAATAATGAGGTGTCATGGCGTCGTCCGGTCAGGTTAGAACCTGTTTAGATCGATTATGACAATCGATACTTTGAGTTAAAACTCTAAAGCGTGCGAATGAATGCGAAACAAGGAATACTACATGTTATTAAGATTTTATATCTTCGAATAAAGAGATGAAATATTAATAGCCAAATATCACGTCCTCAAGTAGTGCTCATGTCTCACCACAATGCTTATTAAATCTGTCATCTTTTATTAAACCCACGGAAAAGATTGTTGATGGGAAGGTATTGTTCTTATTCCGGCACCCCACGAATACTTTACTCAGGATTCATCTCGTAATATCGCAATGAAAATAAAGTTGTTGAGACTAGACAATTTTAATTAAACATACTGTTATGTCTTGAACCCGTATTTTTCTGATTATTAATAAAAGTTTTCGTTATTTAATTTTACTTTCGGCAGCAAATTGAATTGTGTAACATTTAGTATTTCTATTTCATTTGAGAGAACTAAGTGCTAACGTGAACAGTTCAAGCAGGCCAATTAAAAGTTTGGATGGAACAAATAGTTAGCAAACACGACGACAGTTAAATGTGACAAGTTTCCAGATTCGCAAATAGAGAAATTCTCGTTAACATTTGATCTAGCTATAGAATGACATTGCTTTGAAGCATTAACAAGTATACTTGTTACTTGGATGTGCTATTTTATTTTCAAAAACCTTTAAATTTAATTAATTATTAAAAATATTAAATTAAAAAAAAAATTAAATCAATATATTTAATAATTATTAATTAATATATTATATATTTGTCACAGGTATGCATAACTGGTATTTGAAAATAAAATAGCACATCCAAGTAACAGGCATACTTGTTAATGCTTCAAAGCAATGTAATTTTAGAGCTAGATCAAATGTTAACGAGAATTTCTCTATTTGCGAATCTGGAAACTTCTTCATTAATATATTATATACTTGTCACAGGTATGCATAACTGGTATTTGAAAATAAAATAGCAGTTGTGCTGTAAAGTGTGTAACAGTGCGTGTAAACAATAATATGTGATACGTTATATTAGTAAATGAAAATCAAATTAACAAACGCAAGTGTGAGTAGAATAGGACTGTTCCATATTTAAGTGGAATGCACAACTTATAATAATGAAAAACAATTATGCAAATTACCCTTAAAGATTGCTTTTAGTGAAATTAGGTATTATAAAACTTGAAAAAATACTGAAATTATTGATGTTTTTTAATATTGTATTTGGTTTGTTGATGAGTGTGTTCGTTAATGATCCTAGTTATTAAAAAGTGACCTCAAGTAAATTAATAAATTAATTATATTTTTATATATTAACATGTGACCAATAAAATATTAAATATTACATGAGAAAAGAGAATAAAATATTTTACCACAACGCCGCCTACAAATGTTCATTACTGAGTCCGGGAAAAATTCGCGCGTAAAATGTTTAAGAGAATTTTCGAAAGCCCCAATTCGAAAATTGTATAAATTTAAATATTTATTATTCTTCATCGCCGTTTAATGACTGGCCAGTATTTTCGGCGAGTCATTTTGTACCTACCTACTGGGTTTTATGAAAGTTTTTTTTAATTGTATAGGAACTTTTTTCTGTGTTATTCAAAATATTTTATTCTCTACGAAAAAAGTTTGTAATATAATATTTTACTCTTTTAACTGGCCATTATTTCAATATGTTATTTTTCAATACACCATTTTGTTTAAGTGAAAGTGCGTACAAGCTGTAAATTATCATTTATTATGTTGTGTGCCCTTAGTTGCAAGATTGACTTTAGATGGTACATAATGGTCGATTATACTTTTACCAATAAGATATTATAGTACATCTAATAAAGTATAGGAACCAAATCGAATCTGTAAATCAATACAATATTGCGTCTACGTAATTATAAAGAAGAGTATTATGTAACACATTATATGTAAAAAAATATGAATATTAATAATAATTATCGACTATCGTAAATATAAATTCAATAGAATCTATACAATTAATACAGATAAATATATAAACACTAAAACATTTATATTTATACCATGTAATTCTATAATAATTGTAAGTGTCAATTGAAGACATGAATGGATGAAGGTGATAATAATATGTCGCAAAATTGTTTATCGAAAAAATTGAGTTTAAACTATCACTTAAACATTTTAGGATATATCGTAACGTATTAAGTAGGTAAATTTATTCTAAAGACGGTTCTTTTGATTGTATTTAATACTTTACGACGTATTCTTAAAAGTTTAAGTGACAGTTTTAACTCTACTTTCTCGACTAAAAAGTTACGTTAAAAGTTACGAAGGTGATATGCTTAGTATAGCAACTAAACATATCACCTTCATCCATTCATGTCTTTAATTATTATTCAGCATCCAATACAATCTCTTTGGGACTTCGCAGTAGTTCTTCGAATGAGATTAATGATTTAATAATGAGGAGCGTTCGTGTTCGAGTAACGTCGTTATAATTGTTCGTCACGTAGACGTAGTACAGTCGGGTAATGTCGTTACCGAAGCAATGAACTGCTGAACTGAATATGCAGTAACTGTTCACGAGAAAGCCACTATATTATTAACGTTATAAGAAAGTAATAACAATTTTCATTGTGAAGAGTTTTGTAACCCTAAGAATGAGATACCGGCCAAGTGCGATTTGTACTTACGAAGGGTTCTCAACGAATGGTACAATTGTATACCTATATATACGACCTCCGTATGTGAGTCTCAGCCTAAGATATAGGCGCAGCCCCTACTCACTAAAAACTCAGCGATACTCTTTGTACCAGCCTTGCGGACCACGGGATCGCGTGAGCACGCACGCGAAGGTGTTAATAACTTACCTACAGCAAAAAAATCTAGTTTATTGTATGAGACCCTTCTTAAATATCTATTTTAGTTTGTTTTGATTGTATCGGTAAATGCATCATTTGTGGAAATAAGAATTGCCTAGCTATCGTGGTACTTGAGATACGAGTTTCAGACAGACAGCGTAAGTCATACCCCCGGTTTCTCAAATCGTATGTCAAGTAATGTCTTTGGTGAATCAACCTTATTTGTGGAATTTTAACCGATCTTGCAAGTGCGAGCGTGATTATAAAATATCTGTCCGCTCCTTTCTGTCTGATAATATTCCACCAAACAGCGTTCAATATGGGTTGTTGTTATTTTTTTCTTTATTTTTTAAGAGGACTTTTACCGTACATGGCATGTCAGCCCCATCATAACTTATACTACATTTTAATAAATAATTTTGTATAAAATTTTGCTGCTTCACTCGCAGGTGAAGCCAGAATGCTCATGTATACACAGAAATCAAACCTATTAATTCTAAATTTAATATATATATATAATAGCCAAATAATGAATATCCTTAACTAGACCGCATTCATCGCAGTTAGGCGAGTTAGATATTTTAATTATATATCTATAAAAACCACAAGGATAACCCGAGGGTTGTTGATATGAATGCCATGTTAGTTGATCATTCATTTGAATAGATTTTGAGAAACCGGGGAATAGATTTACTAAAAAGTCCCATTTTTCCCCTTTAGATACGGGACCCTAAAAAGGTCAGCTACACTTTTATTTGAATAAAATTATTGAAATGTTATTAAATATACATTGCTCGCAACTTTGCAGATAAGTAGCTAAAAATTAGATTTTTACAATATCAATAAGGAGAAGATGTTAAGACGTTGATTCTGTAAACTGTTTAAAAATGTATGAGGCATCATTACATTTTATTAGTGATAATAATAATATCTTTGCACGCGTACCACCATATCAATCTGGCCCCGTGCTAAGAATCCACAGAACTTGCATTACAAGTACCAGACAACAATAATATATTTTGGAAAATTTTATACTATAAACATATTTATGATTATTATTATATTAATACACAAATTTAATATTTGGTTCCATAAATGACCGTGGATCACTAGCGGACCCGTCCGTGGGCACGGGTCAGCTAGTGATTGATAATTTCTTCGTTGAGCATAGAAAACTTTTGTTCCTTCGCCTTCGGCGGGATTCGAACACGTGACCTCCAGCAAGAGGACCGCCGCGCTCAGCCACTGAGCTACATAGGTCGTCAATACTTACATTCACTTCAAATTATCCGTGAAGAAATTATCAATCACTAGCTGACCCGTCCGTGGGCACGGGTCAGCTAGTGATTGATAAAATAACTTCGTTGAGCATAAAAAACCGTTTAAACATTCCCTGGACTTCCAAGAATATTTCAAGACCAAAAATAGCCAAATCGGTTTAGCCTTTCTCGACTTAGCGAGACTAACGAACAGCAATTAATTTTTATAACTGGTGTAAAAAGAGCAGTCACTATAACTTTGGGATATGATTGTACTACCTTTTCTCATACTAGAAATGTATATTTTAAATTTTTTTTTTACTTTTTTTTCCTTAAAAATATTTTTTTTTGCTTCATTTTTATTTTTCCGACAAAAAAATAAGAAATGGTGAAAAGTAAAAATTTTCTTTTTCAAAAAAAATATTTAAAAAAATACATTTCCAAAATGAGGAAAGGTAGTATAATTGTATGCCAAAGTTATAGTGACTGCTCTTTATCTGAAAACTGCGCTTGCCAACCCGCCTGTCAAGCGTAATGGTGAGTATAGGCAACACACTCTATAGACAGCCTACGTTGTCCCAACAGAACTGAAAACGAATTTTTTTGTTGCTGTCGGGAATCGAGCCTAATAATGCCTCCCACATTGATTTCGGTGAAGGTGGCCGGTTTCATAAACCAGTTATTTTATAGTACCCAAGTGTGTGCGCAATACACAGTGGGATGGATAACCGACACGACGGGCGGGACGATCAGGCGCAGGACCGACATTTTACTTGCCCATCCGACCAAACTCGAAAACAACTTATTTTGTTGTTCCGACGCGGGAATCGAGCCTACGTCCTTTGCGTCGAGAGCCGAACTCTGAACCAGTACACCACGGATGCGTCTGCTTGATTGCATAGTAACAGTGTTCAACCTACAGCGAATATGTTATCTATAGAAAGTTATTTTCGTGTCATGACGTACTCGCATATTTAATTATTATTATAGAATACGGGGACATTAATCTGTGACGTCACGTTATATTAGAGAATCTGTAAGTAATAATTATTCAACGTGAGAGATATCTGATAAAGCTATGATGTCCACTCCCGGATGTAAGCGTCCCCCAAAGTATTTCATGGGGGGTACTTGTATATTCTACCGTAGGCGCAATTACTGCTTATCATGATGCAAAATGCCAGCTCGTTTTGAGGGTCATCTAATTTCTTGTATACCTTCTGTCTCTAATCTGTCACCTCCAAACAAGATACAAACATAATGAAGGAAATAGCTGAATTTTATAATTAATATTACATTTTTTCAGTTAAAAGGATGTTAAAAGTTAATGGAGTCGTTAATATAAATTAATCGCCGCCATTAATCAGGATTAGTCAAGTATTTGACATTTTGTTTTGACAGGGCTGACCAAAGTTAGTCTGCTAAGTTCTGAATTGCGTTGGCGATATTGTTTGCTTAAATTTTATTCTGTGCTGTATGCATGGCGATTCTTGGTTCATATATTAAGCCGAATTTACAATACAATAAAATACAAATATACTTTATTGTACACACAACAAGTTACAAAAGAGACAAAAATATAAATTACAAAAATCAGACATGCACACAAAGGCGGCCTTATTACTAGATAGCAATTTCTTCCAGAAAACCTTATGGTTTTAGAGAAAACAATGCTAAATAATGAATATAATGTAAAGAGAGACACGTAGAGCATTTCTTGTTCTGGTACCTCATGTAAATTACTTACCATAACGCGACAAATCACGATTAAAGATCTCTATAAAAGTTACAAAACAGAATATGATTTTCAATCCTGGTCAGGTCTTAGGTCACCGACATCGGTGTGTATAGACTAGGAGCCCGCGAGCCCCAGCATAGTAAGATTCATTCCTTTGGTCATTTTAAAACTTATATTTTTTTTTTTTTTTTTTTAAGTAACTTATATGAGGTGCCAAAACAAAAAATGCTCTACGCGTCCTTCTCTTCACACTATATTCGGCTTAATATATGTGCTTTGTATCCGTGGGGTGCTGGGAATCCCTTCCCATCTTTCTTCTGGCTGTTGTAAAAGGCTCTACGCTGCTCAAGACAGAGGGAATAAATTTCCGGAAATGGGCTTGTACACAAAACTGCGATGCGATGCCGCATCGTAGTTTTGTGTACAAGCCCAAGGCAACGACCCCCCATCTACTTAGGCTTATGTTCAGCAGTGAACGACAAAGATAAAATGATAACGAAACGACGATTTATAATTATTTTCTCCGAATTTCTTAAGAGTTCTTTAAAATGGCCGCAAGGCCCGCAGGTGTACCTGAAATTGATTTCTGTTTGTTCCATTACGAACCTCCCTTGGAACTGTGTTTACGGATATACGAACAATGGAAATAAGGGTGAACCCTTTCATAAGTCGACCTTAAGTTAAACACACTGTTTGTATTCAATAGCGTATGAAGACAGTAAATTATTCTTCATATTCCGCATCCTAATGGGAAATGGGTTTAGTTGCGAAAGGGTGCAATTTTGATCCCTCGTATCATGTTATACAAAACTATTGTTTTTTGCTACATATACATTAAGAGTTTGTTTGTTTGTGTGTTTGGAGAAACTACCGATGTTTTTGTTTCACTACTAGCTGATCCGTGCCCACTTAATTAAGCATATAAACCGTTTAAACCTTCCCTGGACTTACACGAATATTTAAAGACTAAAATAGCCGAATCGGTTGAGCAGTTCTCAAGTTTTAGCGAGACTAACGAACAGCAATTCATTTTTATATATAAGACTAGCTGACCCGTGCCCACTTCGTTGAACATACAAATCGTTTAGGCCTTCCCTCGACTTCCTCGAATATTTCAAGACCAAAAATAGAAGAATCAGTTAAGCCGTTCTCGAGTTTTAGCGAGACTAACGAACAGCGATTCATCTTTATATATAAGATTTTATGCGCAGCTGGTAATCTATAAAGTTTTTGTGACATAGGAATTTGTCCTTATTTAATTTTTTTGTAATAATACTTGTTATAAGGTTGTTATGAAGAAGAGAATATATTTAGTAACATTAGATACGATATTTGAGTGAAACGTCAATTTGTAACATTTACATAATTATGTTGTCCGCGCGGGGGAGAATTTTTAAGCAGAACCGCCGATAAAAATATGGAAATTTTGGACACAAAAATAACAACTTAATGTGTAATTTATTTTTGTGTACTTTTTATTATATCATATTATATATAGGGGCAATTCACGTCAAGTGGGCCAGAACAATAAAGTCAAAATAAACAAAATAAAAAAAAAAAACTTAAGTGATGACGATAAAAATGAATGAAAATGAAAATTTTGTTCCAAATGATACTAAACAAGTAACTCTCGTCAACACAAAAAGCTACCACCTGATAAATTATAAGAAAACTCTCAATCAAGTCAGTGAAACATCAAACTAGATAAAAATCAGCACATCCATTTAGGAGCTACTTAGCCACGGGGAGACACATACGCTACGACACGATATGACACGACACGACACGATACGACAAACTTATAACATCCCTCTACTTTTGTCAAGGGTTAAAAAGCATATTAGTAGATTGGGGGATAGTATTTGAAATAATTATTGCTATTCTCTAAATGGCAAATAAAAAATTAAAATGACATTGAAGTCGCTGAAATACACATAATAACATATAATATTGCAAACATTTGATTATATTTGTATTATATGTGTGTTTAATTTTTTTATATATTTGCTTGTTTGTGTTGAAATAAAAGCCCAGATAACTAATTATTGTTTACGTTTGACTCAAATGGGATGGCTTAATTGGGGTGTAATATTTTATGTACAATGGTAGCGTATGGGTATAATTGACATAATTTTTTTACAATGTTTTGATACGTAAAAAAGCCAAACATTTTATTAGTAAGGGGGTTAGTATAAAATAATTTACAAATTTTTCAGCCCGCATTGTCACTTAGATTCAGGCGCTATGTCTCTTCTGCCTTGTATCCATTGAAAAAAATTTTTTTTTTTACAAAATCATTTTTATATCATGATAATATTTAGTTTATAATATTTCCTAGTAATACATTTAAGTTTTAGTTACACTTTACTTTGTTAAATGATATCATTAGAATTATTAATGACCAAAAGAATTAAAAAGTCCCATCTAACAATCGTAGCACTACGCCGTAGCTCGTAGCGGCAGTAGACACGAGAGCGCCGCGTAGCACACACGCCGCGCGCTACGGCAACTTCTACGAACAACTAAGTTTATGCCCGAAGTTTATGTTGATGAATGAACGATATGAAGTTACGGAGTGTTACTTCTAATATGTGGTAAGTCGTTTTTTGTACATATTCGTATTAAATTCACTTTATACTTAAACACTTTTCCATTTATATAATGTACCATTTTAGGGTAATACTACGTACGTAGTACGTCATAAAGCATTATTAAACCTAATATATTTCGAGGTCAATATTTTTAATAAAGTATAAACGACTTGATTAAATTTAACTTCTTTATACCTAAATACTTTTCCATTTATATAATGTACTCTTTTACGGTATAGTACTAAGACGTCATAAAGGATTATTAAACCTTAAATATTTTAAGGTGAATATTTTTAATTAACTTTAGGTCAGTCGCTATGTTCAGGACAATTCATGTTTCGGGTAGAATATTTTTCTTAATTTCAATAGGTCTGTCTAAATACTTATATACAATTAAAGTCATAATGTTGCGGACTTTAAATGAAATGAAATTTTAAACAGAAGTTATCGTAAATATTAGTTTAAAATACTAAAAACGCTTAATTGCATAGTCATTAGTCCTTGATGCGTATGCAAATTTTAAATTATCATACCTCTGGAAATTGGTGAAAATTTTGTACAAAACAAGCTATTAAAAGCGTGTAAAAATTGATGTTATGCGTTTAACTGTTTTAATAATTTTAAGAATAATATACTTGAACAATGGTATATTAGCCTTAAATATTGAAAAAGTATATACTAAATTGCATTTTATTTAGTCATAAAATTATTCCTAAAGTATAAGAAATGAGATTCGTATAACCCTTTCGACATGTCACCAATTTTAGAGAAATAGACCTTAACATTGAAATATTGGAGTCGCAGGTTCGATTCCTCGGGGATTCACATACGTAATGTCGTACATTTCTTATGTCGAATAAATCTCATACGGTTTTTAAACGAAACGGAGAAACTTGCGTCTACAGGGACTTACGAGGTTTTATACATCTTTTGGAAGCTACTCGACTTATATTTCAATGTCACCTAGTAACTAAGAACTTATTTTATTTTTTAAATATTAAACACAGCTTAAACAAGAGGTATAGACACATCTGGGTGGAGTGGTGAAGCTCAACGAAAGTAAATACAAAATAATGTATTACAATTATTTCACGATCAATAACGACGTTTTCCAAAAAATATTAAGAAATTATTATATATACATCTACTATAGAAATTGAATTCAGTTAAACTATGTCTTTCGGGAATTGGGTAATTTAATGAATGTTAAATTTTACTAATTTACTTTTGGATTTATTACAAAGAAAATCAAAGAGACGCAAAATTTTAAAAAACAATTAGGTAAAATTTTAAAACATTTAAGTTTTAAGCAATTAAATAAAATTATCCATCTCCTTCTAGAAGACGATATCCCATCAAAAACAAAACTTGTAAAAAGTGCCAAGTCTCGCAACTAAGATATTTTGCCGTAAAAAGTTATGAGATCCATGTGATGCCAAGCTGGTGTAAGTCGAACAACATCTTATAGTGATCATATCAATATTATTACAAATCTTTCATGTTTTAAATAAATAAGTAGATTTACTTGGCAATCGCATGAATATACAATGTATCTATCTCACAAGTGATACATATTAAATCAGATTACTTAGTGCGATTGCCAAGTCGTTGTACTATTTATTTAAAACATAAAAGATTTTCTCCGTATATAGGTTACCTGCGCTGAAAGACTTACTTTTACTTTAATTTTTCTATGAGAAATGCCCCAACATCATATATTTTTCGCATACACTAATAAAAAAAAGTAACTGTTTCAGCGCTGGTACTTTTACAGTAAACTTTATATACGTGACACATACATACCCTAAAGTATTATCACTAATTTGTTAACAACTTGTATACAACGTACTTAAATATTTTACCGACAACCGTTTGAGGTGGTCTATCGCTTTCTAGAACGTAATGTATGTGCGGCCAAATAAAAAAGAGAGCCTTTAAATCAGGCTTTCACTCGTTTCCGCTCCATTGACCAGGAGGTCCGTCCGGAGGAGGAGCAGGAGGTCCGTATGCAGTGACCACTTTTCACGCTCGAGTTATTTCGAAGTCTTTTTCTAATGTGACACAATTTATGGGGTAACGTAAAAAGTCGGCCCTGCGCCTGTTCTCTCGCCAGTCGTGTCGGTTTACCGTCCTACTGGGTTATGAGAGTAAAAGGATGAGAGAGTGTCCTTGTGTATTGCGCACACACTTGGGCACTATAAAATAACTCCTGCGTAGCTGGTCTGGTTTCAACAAAATTGGCTACCGACACCGAAATCGGCGAGGGAAGCTATTATCACTTCAGAATTTTATAATAATACAACCTACACCGCTGCAACTGAGGAGGTTTTAATCTTCAACCTAATTTCCAGCGCGGAAGTATCTTAATCTTTAATCTAATCGCAGTCCCAGTGCGAGGATTAAAAGTTATTTTCCGGTGTCCTCTTTGTGTCCTGTCCGATTACGATCGCAACAGGAGTGGATTGAAATCGAAACATGTTGAGTTTGTATCATTACGTTTATTTTGATTCAAATTCAATCAACCGAATCCTATGTTTTGTTTATTTTATTTAAACAACATGTAACAGAATTTTGTGATAAAAGTTACTAGCGTGATTCTCTAATCGTGTTTTATCCGAAAGGTATTAAATGGCTAACAAAACTCCAAACCTAGTCGGTTTTCGGCAAGCTTTAGGTGTCTATTGGAGCGGTAAAAGTAACAATTTTAATAGACATCAACATTCATATAGCCAAACCAAGCCAAGTTTAACGGCGATGTGCGCTCATTTAGTATTCTTATACTGTTACAAAATTTATTTCATAACAAAATTAATCAACTTACACATGGAAAATATTTTTCACAATAATACCGCACAACTTTTTATTTATACTTTTCCACATTATTACGTTTCAATAGTAACTAAAATTACACAAATAATATGAACAGGCCTAATTGAGAACCTCCTCCTTTTTTCGGAAGTCGGATAAAAATAAACTCATTCTTTTAACAATGCGGCGTTTAATTTCCTTCCTTCTGCAATTACTTAATTTCACAATTACATGTGACACGTTTGAATGTCCCCGCGCATACATTTTGTAGGCCGATTCCACCATACTGTGACCATACAAATATGCCGATTTTAATACTAGTTGGTATTTTAACATTGAACTTGTAATTAATGTGAAACTTACTTAAAAAAAAAAGAAAAGCAATGAGCCTTGTCTGTGATAGGGGCAAAGCATTAAATAAATAAAAAATGCCGATTTTGAGACCTTCTTTTTGCACGACGTGTGGGATGCACTATAGACATCTTTTTATTTAATCACAGGAAATTCTACAGCTAAATTTACAATTACTTAGTTCAAAGTTATATCATTAGAGAGCCAATTACAGAATTTCGCGTATAGGAAATAGTTTTTTTTTAGTGAGTGTGTGAGCTCTTAGTAAATATAGTGAATTTTAAATTTTATACACAGCAAAACAAATGAAATTAGTAAGTACAACAGGTAAGTTGATTAGGGAAGTGAGTACCAACAGTATATTCCTATCAAAGTTCTAGTAGAACCAAGACAACAAAGGACCGCCAGCAGTGCCACCCACATTCAATTACAATTACATACACAACATAATAAGGTTATATAAAGAAATCATTGCCTAGATGCCGCCTCACTGTCGCAATACTTGAGCAAAATAAATCTGTATGTTCTTCTTACCTACATACAGTCGGTCACAAAAAGTCTCCTGTGGGAACCCTCAAAATGTATTTTCGTCTGCACTTACCTGTGACAAAACTCCTAGATGTAACTGTACTATAAGTCTTTTTACTGGGGACCATTAAAAAGGGATTTTTACTAAGGGCCGGCACAAACCATTAAATACGGATTCGCTAAAACATTTAAGGCCGGGTTCAAGTGTGTAATTTCCGCTTCTCTTTACGAAGCCTTCATTAACAAAGGACCGGAAACGCGGGAAATTGTAGTTATAACGTAATCTCTATAAAGGTTATATAAAGGATAAAGCCTTTATAAATGAGGTCCTAAATACTTAATGTATAGCTAATCGAAGCAAAATCTTAGAAGTCAAGATTTAGGTGTCATTCGCAACTTCGTTTTGTATCCGTCTACGCATATAGTATATTATAATAATATAATGTAAATATAATGTAGTATATTATAAAAATAAATAGTAACCTATTTCCTTCACCAAAGAATTGGTGACTAAATGTATTAATAATAATAATGCCTCCCACACAGATTTCGGTGACGGTGGCCGGTTTCATTGAAACCAGGCCAGTTACGCAGGTGTTATTTTATAGTGCCCTAGTGTGTGCGCAATACACAGAAGCATTTTCTCTTCCAGGCTAGTGGCCCAGTGGGACGGGAACTGACACGACTGGCGAGAGATTTTGTAATGTGAGTCATATTTTGCACATTTTTTTCTTTTAAAGAAGAATAATTAATGGTGCATTTCGCTCTTAAGTTTCAGTAAAGTGTTCTAAGCCGGTTGAGTGCCATCAGCTTTACAACATGAACACACACTGTGCTGTGTTTTATGTCCACTTAGAAGTTTTAAGACTATTTTGGCTGAGTGTAATAGGTTGTGATTGTTGTGGTTGTGCTTAAGAGGAAACCCGTTTGAGAGACATACAAAATAGGTATTTATAAAATCTATTTTGTATTGATAAAATTGCTGTCTCGCAATGCCCTTTTTTTTTGATTTCGCAAGGGAAATGCGTTACGCATCCCCCCGAGGGGTATGTGGGACTCCCGGCTCGCTACGGCCAGTTTACCAACTAAAACCACTTGCGGATTGCCATCAGCTGTTATGTTGGGACGAGTGCCCTGGATCTTTCAAAGCACAGGTCACTCCTCCCCCGACCGGCCGGTTCACCTCTACAGGGACCGAACTTCCATCAAATTAAGAGACCGCTCCAGCAATCGAAGCGCTCTCCTCGCGTGATACAGACAACTGCAGCACGAACTAAAATTACCTAAAAAAAGTTATATGCTAGTCAAGAGCGCCTAGATTATAGCGATGTGTTGCGTATTTGTTGTAAGTGATTTTAGCTGATTTACAATTTGAACATCCTATCAGAAACTGGGGGATAGTTTATTATTAATTATTATCCGTGAGATAACGGAGAAGGAATAACACCTCCCCTAAAATTATTTTTATTTTTAGTAAAAAAATACATTTTTAGAATGAGAAAGGAGTAGTATAATCATATCCCAAAGTTATCGTGACTGTTATTTTAACACCCGTTAAACCTATGCTGATGTATGTAGTAAACTTGAGTGCTTACATAGTAAACATCAGACGCTACGTCTGCTCAAGTATATCCCATGATGAATGGTCCTGCTCGTTATCCCAAGATATTACTCCGGGTCTCAAGCACATAAGCGTCGCGTTTCGGAGTGCAACATTTTATGAATATTATGAAAATAGTTCCTTTAATGTATCATTATTTTAGCTACGATATCCCCTATTACTGGACTTATGACAAAGTATTTAATTGGGGGTAGTTGTCTATACAATGTGTAAAAAGAGGAGTCATTATAACTTAATGATTATTATACTACCTTCAGTATATTATAACCAGTATATATTATAATATATTTTCGCTCTATAAGAAAGATGAATTATGCATCGGATGGGCATGTAAAAAGTCGGACTTGCACCTGTTCTCTCGCCAGTCGTGTCGGTTTACTGTCCCACTGGGTTATGACAGTAAAAGGGAGAGAGAGTGCTTCTGTGTATTGCGCACACACTTCGGCACTATAAAATAACTCCTGCGTAGCTAGCCTGGTTTCAATGAAATCGGCTACCGACAACGAAATCGGTGAGGGGAGCTATTATTATTATAACCAGTATATAACGAAACGGCTGAGGGATTACGATAGAATCTGGTATTCAACACCACCTGGAACTACGTTTACATTAAAAACATAATATAGATGGTGTAAAAAGTAAATGCCACATCTGGGAATCGAATCTGAAAAATTTCAAGTGCCACTCAACGATCTACCCACTATGCGACGCTATTCCATATAAACCAGTACCCTCACACGAACGGCGTGTTATTTCCGATCGCGCCCAAGTCTTAATTACTGACGCACCTACATTCTACACGCTGGTTAAATGAGTTACGTTATGAGGTTAGGTTGGGCTATTTCAGACCTGTGTTAGCAGGAAAAATTTACAGATACGTACAACTTTGTTGGGCGCTGAAATCAGGGGAGTGATATAAGTTTGACGTGTCCGATTTCGATATTTGTGTTGTTTGAAAACTCATCACCACTATTCTTTTCTTTAATTCATCATCATCTTACTCTTGACAATTCGGGGGTTACTTAAATGTAAAACTTTGTTTATAATTATCTGGGGGCACGGGAGTCCCCCCGTCAAGACGAGCCAAGAGAAGCGCAAGGGCACTACCTACCTTTTCTCGAAAGGTTTCGTCGTTTTTTTGAACTCTCATAACTTTGCTTTTGCTTTGAAAATTTCAACATATAATGACACCAGTAAAAACATGAAACATACAAAGTTTGAATGTTGTAGCTATTATACTTTAGATTTTATCAATGTCTAAAAACCCCAGATTTCGTCACTGACTCATTTATAGATCATCAAATTTCATAAGGTACTTCCTGACGTCCTAGTAAGCTGATATTATTTATGTAAGCTGTTATTGCTACAAAACCAACAAAAAAATTATTAAAATATAAATGCGGCCATTTTGAATCCAATATGGTGTATTCTCATCACGTTTTAACTGCAATGTAGCGTAAGTGAAGTTAAGCCTGGTGAAGTAAGGGCGCATAGACCAAGAATTTTGTTTCTACATGAGATCTAACCACTTTTTGATAGATTTTGATTAAGGCGTAGTGTAGAGCTTGGCTTTATACGATATTTGATAACTTTTTCACAGGGTAAGCTGTGTAGGCTCGTCTTGACAACATTTTTACATGAAAATGTTTTTGTTGGGATTTCCATTTTCAAATAATATTGTATTACGTAAAACAAATTTTCATCAGTTTACTATATCGAGACGACGTTTACTATAAGAAGACGATATCATTTGTAATTCATTGAAAGTGTATTAAAAGTCTAAGGGCGTATTTCACCAATCAATGTTAAAGTTAATCCTTCGTTAAATATCATGTTATCCCTCTCGTAATTCCTATCAATGAATGAGAAGGCATGAAACATGCGTTGGTGAAATCGGTACTAAGGCCGTATGAATAAAACAATCTCAATCGAAACCTCTACTTGAGAATCTATTTGTCAAATAAAAACACGTTTCTTTTCACTTTTAAAAACTA
Organism: Celastrina argiolus; assembly: GCA_905187575.2. NCBI lineage: Eukaryota > Metazoa > Arthropoda > Insecta > Lepidoptera > Lycaenidae > Celastrina > Celastrina argiolus. Next base: position 14,935,561 of record LR994589.1, read on the forward strand.
TGATATTATATTATAACATTCGTCTGGCTGGCTAATAGTTACGCCTTTGATAAAATTTGAATGAAGACATTGAAACATAGTTTAATATGCTACTATTTAAAATATAACATATATTTTATACTATTTAAAATATAACATATGTTCTGATTTTAGACTTCAAGTCCGATTTAATTTTAAACGCCAGCAAAAATTAACACAGCAGTAAAACGATTTTCAAAGCAAACCTTATTCCCAGTGGCTAACCATAGACAAATTTCATTGAAGCCAAAGACAATTCGCAGAAACCATAAACAAATTGCCTCAATCCAATAGCAAGTTTCGGTAAATTGACCCTGCCGGTTTAGGCGGGAAAATGAACGGATTTGGGCGGCTCAGAGAAGTGCGAACACTAATGAGTAGTTTGGTTTGTATAAGGCGGGCACTCACTATTAAGTATAAAGGGTATATAAAAATACTTTTTCTCATTTTAGAAATGTATTTTTTGTCAAAAACCAAAAAAATATTTCTTACTAATTACAATAATAATAAATAAAGGTAGTATAAGAATATCCCAACGTTATTGTAACGACTGTCTTTATATCCTGTATTGTACAATAACTATGTGGAAGGAAAGAGAAAGGACATCGCTATAATATCAAATTACCTACTTGCTTCCTTTATCTTCTTTAGTAAAAGTTAAATAGTAAGTTTTTTAATAACAATTGCACCTATTTTTACGACTATGTAACTGAGTATTATAATTTTATTATAAAGGTTATAAGGACGTTTCTGCAATGAAACAAGAAATAACGAATCGCATACAATGATACACTACATTTTCTGATGAAAAGAAGTGTAGCATTTACGTGTATGTCTCGCAAATATGTACTCGGTTTAGAGTGTGGGGCCATTCATTTATTACGCAAGATGATTTAAGGGGGAATGAGTTGACGATGTCTTATTTTTGTCTTATATCGCTTTCTGTTTTTTATTTAAGGAAAACTTCAAAAATTAGCAAATCCGTGTTACATAATAATAATAGCTTCTTTCACCGATGTCGGTAGCCGTAGTCGTTTTTATAGTGCCCAAGTGTGTGCGCAATACACAAAGACAGTCTCTTCCTTTTACTCTCATAACCCAGTGGGATGGTAAAGCGACACGACTGGCGAGAGAACAGGTGCATCATCTTTCTTATCAGACGATCAGGTGATCAGCCGGCATTGTCCTAACCAAACTTGGAAAGAATACTTTTTCTTGTTTCATCACGGGAATCGAAACCTGTGGGTCAGGAACAAAGCTCTGAACCCCTAGACCCCATGGTCTAGGGGTTCAGAGCTTTGTTCGCTTCCATAAGCGTTTAAATCCATATAACATAATCAATGAATAGCCCCTGTGCTCGATGAAGTGTCACAAATCACTATGTCGATTGCGTTTAATCAGAGCAATGACTCTTAGGCTTGAGGTTTCGAACAGATATTGCATACCACTAGAAGCCGATGAGAATTGCCGAGAGAATGAGAAATTCCTATGCAAAGATATGTAATCTATACATGAAGTTTCTAGAAATTTCTAACACTTACAGTTTATAACTGGTGTAAAAAGAACAGTCACTATAACTTTAGGATATGATTATACTACCTTTTCTCATTCTAGAATTATTATTTTTTTGCTTTTTCGTTATTCTTGCGACAAAAAATAAGATAATGTAAAAAGCAAAAAAAGAAAAAAAACTACATTTTCAAAATGAGAAAAGGTAGTAACTAAGTAAGAGTAGTACTTAATCGTATCTCAAAGATGTAGTGACTGTTCTTTTTAACCGACTACCAAAAAAGGAGGACGTTTCTCAATTCGACCGTATATATGTTTTTTTAATCCTGTATTGCAGAATAGAACTTTAATAATACTCATAGAAATACATAAAATAACTACAACACACACTACTGCACGAGCACAGCCATTCGCTTCTTCTTTTATTTTCGCCCGACTGCCCGACGCAAAGGGGGTGGTAATTGTTTAACAGCCTACGTATGTATGTTTGTGTGTTTGTATGTAATGCTATCCACACCGATTTCGGTGACGGCAGCCGGTTTCACGTAGGACCGACTTTTCTCATGCCCATCCGACGCATGGATCAATCTTTCTTGTGAGACAATCAGGTGAACAGTCGCATTGTCCTAACCAAATTCGAAAACAAAATTTTTTGTTGTTTAAACGCGGGAATCGAACCCGGGGTCATGGGTCTGAAGCACTAGACCACGGAGGTGTTTATATGTATGTAGTTACCTAGTCCCGGGCACGATTTTTATGACTCGTAATACAAGCTGGACTAAGATGCTGAATCGATTGACATACTATGTCATTTATGGCATTATGATTCAGCATCTTAGTCCAGCGAGTGTCGAGTGTCAACATTCGTCAGCCAATCAAAATTTTCTATTGATCCCTATTCTTCAGTTGTTATGTTCTAACGGAACATAACAGATGAATCTTCTTCTTTTATATAAAAGATAATTGCTGTTCGTTACAGAGCTAAAACTCGAGAACGGCTGAAGCGATCCGGCTATTTTTAGTCTTGAAATATTCGTGGAAGTCCAGGGAAGATTTAAATGGTGAGATAATATTGTTTGTATGCTCAACGAAATGGGCACGGGAAAGCTAGAATAATATATTTTATTCGAAGGTATGCATTTAATAATATTGTAGAAATGTAGAATACTGCCGGGGGCCTACTCAAGATGCCATCGCTAATTATCGCTTACAAAGTTCGATAACAAAATGTATGGGATTTGACATAAGCTAAATGATCGCGATTTGGTATGTTCTTTAGCGTACCTTATGTCAAATCCCATACATTTTGTTATCGAACTTTGTAAGCGATAATTAGCGATGGCATCTTGAGTAGGCCCCCTGGACGTTTTTTTTATTATTTACGTTGGTAGTTTGGTGTAGTTTTTACGCAGTCAGGTTATGTCCTTTATAATTATATTGGCCATAGCGTACCATGCCTTTTTTTTATTGTTTTTATTTAAAGTCGCTTTTAACAACTATGGTCCTTAACGACTACTTATTTACTAATAATGACAGTGTTAAATCAAAGTGTAATAGCGAATTACTTTTAGAAATTTTACAGTATTTTTATAGTCTGATAAACAATCTTTTAGTGTACTAGGAAGGTTAACATTCATTCTTTCCGAATTAAACATTTGGCAATCAATTAGTAAATGTTTGATACTCAACTCACAACCGCACCTAGAAAATTAATTTTCGGCGCTTTAGTGATGAGATGTATATGAGTGACGTTGCAATGACCTATCCTTAATCTATTTAAAACTATTTCATCTCTTCTATTATCAACCTGAATTTTACATTTTTCGAACACAGATTTTCTTATATAGTATAATGCACTTTTATTATTTTTAACCCAATAGCTGTTCCATAGTTTTCTAACGTTTAACTTGCCTTTGTTTAACAGTAGGTTTGAAATATATTTTGTTAATTTTTATTGTACATTATGTAGGCAACATTTACATAATATTGTCCTAATACGTTTCCGAAAAGCAAAAGAACCCAATAAAAGGTTTAATTGCATATAAAAAAACTAATCATAGCCGAATTTAGATAAACACATTATACGAATTTAGATAGCCCGTCTTCTTTATTTAACTAACTTTATTTCACTTGCCAGTTAAATAAAGTTGTATGCAGCAGATTTACAAAATTGAAATAAGATTAAAATGGAATATATAAATTATCTACAGATACACGAAACACATGATAAACTATGCATAATATAATACTTAGTAAACACCTGTTACTAGATCTGGTTATTATTATAATTCCTTTGCTGTAAAGGTCACAATTCCTTGGAACTCACTGCCAGCCGACACCCGAAACTCCAAATCACTCGGCATTTTAAAATCCAAATTACATAAATATCTTTTACAAAGTGACCAGAATGTTAAATTATGATTATTATTACAAATAGTTGATTTATTTATTATGTACAAATAGTAATGTATATACCTATCATAATTTTGTATGTATTTAGTTTATGTACACATGTACAGCTAGTAGGTATAGTATTTTTTATTGTATTTTATGCTTAATATCCTGATAACTACTCAGTCTTACAAATCAAGTTCTCCGTTGACACAAAAGTTGTCTGGAAGATATCGCTTTAAGAGATAAGACCGCTTTTGCCTACGTTTTGTAAAATCGTTTTTATTGTTAAGTTTGCTTATCTACTATGTAATATGTGAGGTATAAAGTGTGTTAATAATAATAATAATAAATTAAACTTTAATATAAACTAACTACATTTAAACTTTGACTAAAGAAATATTAACTCAAAACTTATGCTCGAGGTATGCGGGCGTGTAACGTGTACGATCTCTGTAAGTTGGAAAGTCACGTTGGAACTCCACAGCTCGTTACGAGTCGTGAATTAAAGTTTATACTTTGACTGAGTAGTTAGGATAGTCGTACGAACTATTTAAGTATTAACAATCCAAAAAACATTTTAAATATTTAAAGAATAAAGAATAAAATTATTGAAAATGAATTCCAAAATGGTTAGAAACTAACACTTTTAGAATTGTCCTACATGATGATTGATGATCTACCACCGGTTTTTCAATCAATTTATTTTGTCATCACCCAACACATATATGACAAAAAGAACGAACAAGATGACTAAAGCCAAGTACATGTTGTGCGATGCCAAAAACTGCCCCTAGCTCACTTTTCACTTTTTAACTATTTACATGGTTAATTATCCAATTAAAACCAAGACCCGGCTGCGTAAATAGTGAACAAAACTACCATACGTAAAAACTAAGAAAGCACTTAGATAAAGAAAATAAAATATATTCTAAAAATAGAACATAACAACTGAACAGTTGGGATACATTATTTGTTAGGCAATCGAATTTCTTTATATTATACTTTTTAGTTATGAGTAGGTACTTGACTGGATTTCCTTACAAGAGTAGCTTTTAATATTAAATTCGAATAATAATAAACATTGCATAGTTACTTAAATACTATTTAATGAAACTTAACCGTTGATTAGACGAATCACTAGATGAATTAATTAATACAAACTTCACAATGGATAACTTAATGAATTAATTGGTTAGTGCAAATTAATTGGTAGTGTTTATTCATTGGAAGTATTTATTTACAATAAGTTATGGGAATTTCCATACATAATTATAAATAAACAGACACGTGTAAATTTGCTGAGAGTTTATAATTAAATTGGCATTAAAATAGTATTTGGGTAAGCTGTAAGGTTATTTGAATTAACTTACCTAAATACTATCTATACTTCTATACTATAATATTATAAAGCGGAAGAGTTTGTTTGTTTGTTTAAACGCGCTAATCTCAGGAACTACTCGATATTTAAATATCGTTAAAAATATTTTAAAATCAAACCTGTTCGATAAGAAAAAATATTTTTGTTGGATAGTCCATTTATAGAAGAAGGCTTTAGGCGATATAAAATTACGCTGAGACCAAAAGGAGCGAAGCGAAAAGAAGCAAGAAATTTTGCAAAAACGGGGAAAATTATTCACATTTGGGGACTTTCGTTGCGTGCGCTGTATAAACGGTTTAAGAGGAAACACCACGAAATTTTTTCCATACAAAAATAGGGGTCTAGGGGATTTCTATTTCCTCCCTGGATAACACCTCTAGAGTAACAATTTTTTTCCTGAATATTTATGGATATTGTTTGTACGTCCCTATTTTTTCCTTTTTTTAATAAATTATTTAACGAGATATGGACGTTTAAAAACCTAAAAAAAATGGCCAGACTCTCCGCTATGTTTAAATATCTAGGAAACAGATTTGACTACAATAAACAACAAAAGCAAAAAATAGGAACCTAGCTCAATTCTTTTTTTAGCTAATACAGAAAAAAATATTTAAATCGGTTATGTTTTGGAGGAGGAAACAGGAATCCCCTAAACGTCGATTTCTGGTACTTTTAATAGGTAATTTCAGTCCAAGTTGCAGTTGTCTCTATCGCGCTAGTGCTGGCTAGCTAAGGCACTGCGGGACAGCAATAGATTTTATAAATACCTATTTTGTATTCCTCTCAACCGTGGTGTTTCCTCTTAAGTCACTCAAAAACCACGCGGACGAAGTTGCAGGCACAGCTAATTCATAATATAATTATCATGTATCTAACTCTCTATTGGCAAAAGATTTAACTATAACATGCTACACAAACATACTATTTGTTAGTCGTCAAAGTCTTAAACAAGAAAACATTTTGTTGTATTTCAACAGGGAATTGTTTGCTTTCAAAACATTTGCTCTCTCTATCTCTATCGACGCTTAAGTTGCGATTGATTATTCCTTTGTAGAGTAAGTAAGCTTTCCAAGCTTAACAGAAGCACTTACCTTTCCTTCAATATCGCAGCCCTGTAGACCAGATAACCGACTGGCGTACACCGACTTCTTATGTGTCCATCCGACAGTTCATATTTTTTGTCAATCAATCTTACATTGTCCAAACTTAAAAACTTATTTGTTGTTTCAATGCGGGAATCGAACCCACGAGGGGAAAGGTAAACTGCTAATTAGACCATGGATGCGTTACATCTCGGTAACGAACGATGATCTAACTGCCAAATTCATTTTACATTAGAATATGTTTCTAACATTATTGCGATATCTCGCCCACCAGTTGAAAATACGTTTACATGTATTGCCCGAAGCATAATATCATTTTGCCACGAAGTAAAATGTCTTTTTCAATCGATACATTTGATTCCCTTCCACTGAAACACTTTGTATTCTCATATTGTCTCGGCGACAGCTATTGTCTTCGAAATTGCTTTAAAACTACTATTCGGCTTCGCGCTACACAATACACTGGCACTGTGCAGCCGTGAGCAACGATATTAGCTTTTAATTTCAGTTACGAAAGGTGTTGCTCAAAAGTTTTTCCAGTCGGATTATTATTGGTGGTTATTGTTGGATAAATATTTACGTATGGAACTCATAAACCTTAGGTCAAATTTTAATGTAAAATTAGTTTGTATAAAGTTCTTAATACTAATTATGGTTGCATATTGTTTCATTTCTGTATTATATTTATTTAATACACTTTGAAGGTAGAAACAATCAAAAACTCTTGAAGAAACTTCTTGATCCTTCAGCAATAATATGTTAGAAACGGATATTTGTAAAATTTATAACGTATTTTTTCATTTTAGTAAATAATTTTCATTATAAAATTTGTCACGGTAGCTAAAAGAACAACATCGTAAAGTTGACTCGAAGTCACATTTGCTAATACCAACTTCAAAAAGAACATTAATTGTAACTACATTATAAAAGTATTATTTTATACTTAATAGTTGTTGAAGTCACTGTTTTTTAAACGTAGATTCTCTTTTATTATGTCGTAGTAGAGTATTCCCATACTGTGTTTACGCGGGCAGAAAAATATAGAAGAAGCAAAAGTAATGTACATATTCCATGTAAATGTCAGCTATTATTGAAAAGCAAAAAATCCAAATACAGGATATCACAAGAACTGCCCTAACTATAATATCTGGATGAACAGGTCTTCAAGTTACCCAACATTTGGGTCTAGGGACCAGACTTAGTCTATTATTTGCAAACTAGTCCAAGTCTCAATTATCCCTCCGTCCCTTCCAACTTGTAACTATGCTAAATAATTTTGTAGATAGTTTTCTTTACATATAAGGTACATGTAAAGAAAACTATCTATAGTTCGTCCCTGCCAAATTTAACCTAAAGGTAAACAAACCGAAAACATCATTATTTTCCCTTGTTCACTTATTGTGCACACCTATCAACACTTTCACAGATATGTTAAAGGATTACACTTCAATATCCAATGTATTTTATAACAATTAAACAATTAATTATATGTTTAAACATCAAATGAAGATCTTTCACAGAAAAAATACGCCATTTTGACACTGCCGATTGTAGAATATAACCCTATAGTCTATGGATGAATAGCAAACCAAAATCATTATAATATTATTGGCCAATTGGCATCACTGACTAGTCATTGGTTGTGTCATAGACGGGTATGTTTACGTTTAGGTTAAATTTATCTCGGACGTACTATACAAATCTGCATTCCGCACAACCTAAAATTCCTACCAATACTTATTTTAAATTAAAGTGAGGGGAGCTATTATGTGAAAAGTACTTTCATACTTAGGTTAGCCAACCATGGCCTACTTTTGTAGAATAAATAGCCGGGCAGATTTTTCTGAGCGACTTATGTATGACGTCTATTTTTGACATTAGGCGTCACGACATTAACAAATAAACAAAGATTTAATGACAGGGTAAAATATATATAAAAAGGATTTTAAATACTGATATACTTTTATATAAAAAATTGTGATTATTAAGATTTTCAATAAACTAAAAGATTAAAATAGTGCAATCGGCCATTTTGACTGAAACACCGCATTACAGCGCATGACGTCACGTCTAGGTAAACATCACTGTCATGGTCCATCGCTGCTGTCATTATATATTACTGTTTTATCTACTTAAGAACTGACGTTTACCTAGGCGTGACGTCACACTCGATATTTATTAGTTTTTTACCGAAATAAAGGTTTTTAAATTTTTAAAATCTTTCGTCATGCCTATTGTTACCAGTATGTTCTATTTTGCTGCTACAAAATCGGTCACATTCTATACAGAAGTGTTGTAGCTAAAGTTACATTCTCTCACTCTTCTAACTTAAGAGCTTCGCTCTTGTCGGTGGAGGAGAGATGTTTTCTCCATTCCTCTATGCACTCCGACTTTCTTTTGACCACCTGATGAAAGTTACAATACGATACGAAAATTCTTCATTAGTTAGGCCCTAATTCAAGATGCTATCACTCAATGATGATTCATAATATAAGGTTCGATAAATTTCTAACAAAGATCATGTCAAATCCCAAAGATTTTGTTTTCGAACTACGTTAGTAAAAATAATAGCATCTCGAATTGTGGCCCTGAGGCTAATATTGAAAACTATTTTAATCTAATGTTTAGTATCGAATATGTAAATAATATATTTTATAGGTAGAAGAACATATTTGGATAAAATTTGATTAACAAAAAATTATGATTTCTCAAAAAGTACTCGTAACTAAGAAGATCTAAATGGAAATAAATAACTGTATTCGGCATGATCGCAAATTATGACTAGATTTATTAACACCTAAATAATCTGACTAAGCGACTATTTCGGGCCTGATCGCAGACACAAAAGCACCAACATTTACTTGCATCTATATAATTATATTCTTCACTGATTGTCTGACAAGAAAGATGATCCATGCGTCGGATGGGCATGTAAAAACTAAAAAGTCGGTCCTGCACCTGTTCTCTCGCCAGTCGTGTCGGTTTACCGTCCCACTGGGTTATGAAAGTAAAATAAAGAGAGAGTGTCTTTGTGTATTGCGCACATACTTTGGCACTGTAAAATAACTCCTGCGTAGCTAGCCTGGTTTCAATGAAATCGGCTACTGACACCGAAATCGGTGAGGGGAGCTACTATATATTCTTCAAAGAAGAGTACTAGACTTGTTGGAATTAAATGCTTTTGAAAATGTCCAGAAATCGCGTATTCAAAAAACCGCGCATGTCGAAAAGTACCTCGACATGCGCTGTTTTTGAATAGCCCTAGTAAGGCCCCTGTACATTGCGTATAGAAACTACGAACGTAGTTATTGCAAGTAATTCGATTTCTATAAAAGGTTTAGGAAAGGAAGAAGGAATTAAACATGACGCATCGGTAATTGTTCGTGACAAAAAGTAATACAATTTCTAAATATAAGTCTAGAACATAAAAGTGAATGTTACCAAGTACGTCTGTCCTTTATAGCCACTATAAGCCGTATTGCCTTCGAGATAACGATCATCTGCGCACCAAATGTTTATGTTTCGATTTTCATAACTTTTCCTTTATTTACTTATCAACATGTTGGAGGCAATTCACCTGATATTACAAGTCAAACACAAACGAAATTTTTTTAATCAATCATGTCTAAAACATACAGGGTCGATAACCAAAGAGTCCTTATTTTTGAAAGGTGCGGACTTTCCACAGGTAAAACATACCCTTCAAGTAAAAAGGACTCTCTTATAGATGTACCTTATCTTAGGCCCGTATTAAGATAGAAGTCTCAAACCTAACCTCACTTGAGAACCTATTTGACAGATAAAAAAAATTTTTCGTTTCACTTTTAAAAATGAAGAAATTTACTTATAGTTAAATACTTTATTATAATTTTTTTAACAACGTAAAAATAATTATCATAAAAATATAGAATAAAATTATTTTAATGTTTTTCTGTAATTTATATTGTGAATATTACGGTATAAAAAGAAAATAAATTAAAATACTATGTAACATTAATAAAGTTGTTTACTTTTAAAATTGAAACGAAACGTTGTTTTATCTGTCAAAATATAGGTTCTCGAGTGAGGTTGGGCTTGAGACTTCTTTATTAATACGGGCCTTACAGTCGTACATACATGTATCTATTTATTCTATAGTAGGTTTGGTCTCGACAATCTCATGCAATAAGCGGTTTGATAGATTAAGCAGCAGTGCCATCTAAAGGGTTGAATGAGACACTAATACCTTCTTCGACAACCGCTCTATTCCGAATGAATAGATTAGTTGTAGTGGAAAGTTGGGTTAGGTGCCGGGAAAGACAGCGTGAAGATTATCACGAACAGACTAAAACAGGCGCGGTGGAGGACTTTGTTTTATAATACGGATGAAATTAAAGGGATACATAATTTAAAAATCCATATCACAACGAACCCGCCCGAACGTGTGACGCAATTATTCTCGTCACTTTATATTTCCATCAAACGCCAATTTCGAGTAAAAACCTGACAAATAGGCTAAGCCGCTTCAAATTGAGTTTGCCATTATAATAAAAACCATAAGACACGCATACAAAAAGCTTTTTATGATTTATAAAATTTTACTTGATGTTTCGGCGTAAAAATTGCGAGCGTGTAAATTGTTTTAGACAATTATTTCGTAACAGGCTTTGCCGCAGCTTCGTTCACGCAAATCGAAAGGCTATCGGGGCTGTTTTGTTAGGATTAATTGTAGCTACAGTTCTAATAATAATGTAATTGAAATGAAACAGAAAATCAATTTACAGAGAATCAAGCTGTATAGTTATAAATACAATTCTTTTCTGTAATATTTAATCTCACCAAAAATATAAATGTAAAAAAGGAGAGCCAAGTTCAATACAAAAATTATGCTTAACTGTAGGCTTCGCCGCAAAAAGAGTGGAGATCTAAATGAGTGCCAAGTTCTATGCAAACCTCCAAATATGTATTAATAGGAACAAAATAACATTTTTAGCAAATATATGACCCTCCCTATTTTCTATTTTTAGATTTTTGTCTACGCTTACATACATTAACCGAGCTGGATTTCTAATTTAATTATTTTTTTTAGGTTTAGGTACTGTATTATGTCGGTCAGTGCTAAAATTTACGACCTTCATATATTTATAACCGATCGACATAGCTTCATGAAATTTGGGCTTCTAGATGTCCTTATGCATATAATTAAACACACGTAGTCTAATGTGTTCACGATTTTGAGAGGATTTGAGTTATAGAAGGGTCAAAAGTGGCACTAAGTGGTTCGTGTAATATTACACACTGGGCCCCTGGCTAGCCAGTTCCTTTGCTTGGACTTGGCTTAACTTAACCTCCTCCCTCATGTCTCCTCTAGATGTCGCATACTCCGTTCCAATTTAATGTGATGTAAAAAATGCTCGAAATGAGCGGCTACAATGCTTCCAATTTAAATATCACTTATTCATTTTGGTCGAGTTCACTTTTGTTAAGTTTTTGTTCATTGTTACCTCATCAAATTTATATGTAGCCTGTATAATAGGTGGGAATTTAAATGAGATTCTACAACAGGTAAAGAACGAAGGGGAGATAATAATGGAGGAACCCCACGCCACTGGTAGGTACCTACATAAAATATGTCCATGATTCACGTCACATACCCATGTAGTGTAAACTAATAACACCGTTATGTGAACATTCTGTACTGGGTATCCGAAACATTCGTAACATACTATATTGCGAACGTCCAGGGGTGCGATTCTCAACCAGTAGTTCATATACACATAATAAATACACGATCGAATTTGTTACTTAAAATCTGTAAGCTACGTCTTGTTTTAGTATAAGTTACCGTAATAGCTGATATTGTTTTTGTTCTCAAGTAAGTGAATTATATATTTGAGAAATAAAATAGTAATTATTTATTTTCAGACAACTTTGGCCCAGATTAACATCTAGTTCCCGTAATCTACTCCCGTAATAATAAACTAGTGTTAGTAATACATTATTTTACATACATATATATAAATATTATATACACATATATAAACCGTAATTTGAACGAAACATATTATCGTCTTTATCGAAACATAATATGGACTACTATAACCAGATTCCTTTCCATAAAAGAAATCCCTCGAAAAATTGAAATAAATCTTGTCTATATTGGTGATTTGTATTATACTATACTATATACCAAGTATAGATCTAACCTACTTTCGTCAAGTGGACTTTATTCATGGAACTCATGAGACTTTACATCTAACCCCAACAGTTTCAGCATTCTCAAAAACAGTTTAAGCAAACTTCGCTCGATATCGAATTTCCTTATAAAAAAACTAACTTTGAATTTATTCCAATGTTTTATTTATTGCATGAGAATCGTGCCCCAGTTCTATTTAAAGTCTAAAGTAAACATCGCTTTTACGTGCAACATATTCGTTTCAACTCGCACACTTTTGAAACTCGATCACGACACTTAATCGGAAACAAGTGACAACCAAACACATCGATGGGGAATTCGAGAAAATGAGACAGATTGGAAAAAAATAGGATATTTTGTTGATTTCACTTCTGCCGTGCGAGAACCGCTACGTCCACCCAAAGGAATCCTTCCTTTGGGAAGACGTAGACGGATAAAAATGGGGTGATTTGAAGGGGTGATTTCATTTTGGTAGTATAAGTATGTATGTATGTTTATGTGTTCAATCGCATTATTATATTGAGCCAATTTTAATGAAAGAAGTATCTATATAATAAGATTAAAAAGCCTTTAATTTCTAGCTTTTACAGTTAAGATATACAATTAATGCATTCAAAAGGCTATATAACATAGGCTACATAATTTATGAAGTCAAGTGAAAGTTTTATAAAAAAATTGTGGCAAGTTAGAAGCATATTCAAAGCTCTAATATTAGAAGCATATTCAGCTTATCAGTTATCAACATAGTTAGATGACTTTGTTATAAAGCTGATTTGTAACATGTTCAGTTTTACGCGGTATATTTGAATTGCAAACGTGCATTGTATAGCTTACACATATCAGCTGAGCGCAGGCTGCCTTTGTAAATTTGAAGTACAGTCGGCAATTTAATTAAGCTTGTTACTACACTATATAGTTTAAAATATATTGTGTAAAAGTACCAGCGCTGAAACAGTTACTTCTTAAAAATATTATATGAATAAAATGATGTTGGGGCATTACTCATAGTAGAAACATGGCTACTCCAAAGTTAGTCTTTCAGCGCTGGTACTTTCACAACTCTTTTTTTCTCACATATATTATATATTTTACCTCGGGGTTTCCCCCCGTTCTCTCGCGGGGAAAACTTTTACCTTTTAACCCTTAAGGCGAGGAATAACGTAAGTAATAACTAAAGGGGCCGTTTTAGTTATTACTTATGAGAGTAAACACAGTATAGAATTTAGAGCTGATGTGAGCGTGAGAGAGTGCCATTTTTTCATACCCATGTAGGGTTTTTATGACCTCTGATCATTGCTTCCCGCCTGTTCGGGGGCTCCCGGCGTGTCTGCATACTCGTGAAGACGAAATCACAAATTTGGATGTAGCGCAATTAGGAATTGTGGCTCTCATGGGTTCGCCAAAAATTATAACAATTATTTTTATTTTCAACACCACCCCGACAAAAAAAGGATGTTTTGTCAGTTTGATGTATTTTGTGTGTGTGTGTGTCTGAGTGTGCCATTGTAGGTCACAAAAGGATAAACCAATTTAGATTCATTTTCTTTGAAAGCGATGAAAAGACGTGCAACTACGTCCTTAGCTAGAATTCATCATCATCAGTCAACTCGCTTAACAATTCAGGGGTTGCGTATTATTATTTCAAATAAAAAGGCACCTTCAGCAAAATTTCCTGACGTGTTCCATTGTTATAATCAAATAGTTATTCAACAAATGGTTCTAAAAGTGTTCTTAGAGACCAAACTTGCCTTTCCAACTTAGAAACTTATCGCTGTTCTGAATAGGCTAAGCCAAATTGCCAACTCAAAACCTTGAAATTGAAAAGCCTGTTTTCTGTTTGAATATTAAGAGCTTAGCAATTATTTTATCATTTGAATGTACAATTAGACGGTTAAGTACTTGGAAACTTCTGTATGCTTTAGGTAATATTTACAAATATAAGTTTGGGCCGCTGCTGCGACGGCATTTTGTCTACCTAAATATATATATAATACATATCTTTGAGTAGACAAAACGATGTCTTGTTTTCAACAGGATTTTATTGCCAGAAAAATGTATAAGGTGCTGCTAACTCCCATGCAACTCACGGGTGCAAGCTAAAACCACTGTCACTTTCCCATGACCCTTATAGTTATACTTTTTTGCTGACGACCTCCGTAGAGCAATGGTTGAGCGCGTTGGTTCTCGAGCGGTAGGAGGTAGGAACAAAAAGTTTTCCGTGTTCCTGGGTCATGTAATTTGTATTCAATATGTGTATTAATATAATATAGATCTTAAAAAATATTTATTTATTTATTTACAACACTTTATGCATTTTACAAAGGCGGGCTTAATGCCTTATGGCATTCTCTACCAGCCAACCTTAGGGTGATGGGGAGATAGTGTGAGTAGGCGCAATTCTTTAAATTACAGAAATTAAATACAAAACCAAAAAATAATAATAAATAAATATAATATATAAATATATTATAATACATATTATATGGTACAGGTAATACATAATTTATCTAATATACATAATACTATACATTATATAGGTAATATACTATATACCATACACAATGAAATAATAGACCTTATTCAGCCAACAAACTTAAGTATAATTGGCGAACTCTACTTTTAAAAATATTCCTAGATGGAGACATTCTAATTTCCTGGGGAAGGGCATTCCAGAGAAGGATGGATTGAATATGAAAAGAGGAATGTACAGTCGGCTGCACTAACATGGATACATCTACAAATTTGCAAAAATATGTCTACGTTAGTTTTTCAAAAATATCGTCACCTTATTGCATTCAAAGCGATGTAACCAGCAAAGTGTTTCAAAATTATGAATACATTATTTCCATAATGAAGTAAACAGCAGTATTTCAGTGAATAGTATGCACACTTAAATTCATAATTATGAATACGCGACAAATTTCAATAATATGTAAACATTGTTTACTTCATTACAATGTAAACATTAATTGTATCAATAATATGGATACACTTATAAAATTTTAGCATTTTTCACTTTTCTGCAAATATGTTTTAAATGCCACAAAAATGTACTCGTGGTATGTTTCAATAATATGTAAACATTGTTTACTTCATTACAATGTAAACATTAATTGTATCAATAATATGGATACACTTATAAAATTTTAGCATTTTTCACTTTTCTGCAAATATGTTTTAAATGCCACAAAAATGTACTCGTGGTAGGTTCCAATAAGATGTATACATTCATTTTTTCTTTTTCTTTTCGCACAGCCGTAACTACAAATGGTAGAAACATGAAATTTGGACTACTGAATTCGTAAAAAATCCCTTTTTGCACCTCCGACAAAAACAGAGGGATTTTTCGAGTCTGTTTGTATGTCTGTCATCGTAGCTCCCAAACGGATGAACCGATTTTGATGTAGTTTTTTTTGTTTGAAAGCTGACGTGGTCATGTTAAAACACTAAAGCTATGATTCAACAAAATAAATTTGCTTACTGCTGAACAATTCGAGTATTACTTAAAAAATAATTTTACTTTTATGACTAGAAAAAACACAAAAAGAAAAGAATGATGAAGTTTATTACAGTCAATCAGGCATTTTACCTAAACATATATTTCAGAAACAATTTTTGTTAGGTTTTTACTTCTACCCTCAAACTATATCTATGATTTTTTAATATTATATTAATTTTGTTTATCATACAAAATGTTAGCTTGCTTGTCTGCAAACTACATAAACTTACACTATGATATAAGTTTGACGTTTATTTATGTATGTTCGTCTGTTTGCTTGTGGCATCGTAACTACTAAATAGATGGACCGATTTTGATATACTTTTTTATTTTTATTCAAAGCTGACGAGATCGCAATAATTCGTCATCAGTTCATTCACTGTTTGACTATTCAGGGGCTAGTTAAAAAAATAATTTTGCTTTACTGACCAAAAAAAAACAAGAAAAGACAAGAATTATCCAATTTATTGCAATCGATCAGAAATTTTACGCGAACATAATATTATATTTCAGAGACTGTTTTTATCAGGTTTTTACTTCTACCCTCAAACTATACATAATATGATGATAACGAAACCAGAAATATTTAGTCACGAGTTTGTCCAAGAGAGTTAATTTACAGTCATCGTTCGCACTTCGCAATATTCATTATTCAGTAATTATTATTTTTTTGGTTTGTTTTTTGTTTTTAAGTTTAGGTAATCCAAATGGAGTCATTTAAAACTACAATTTTTATTATTTTAAAATATGGGATGTTTTTCATGTTCGATGTTTGCCCGTGTTAGTTTATATTATTTATATTTACAATATTACTAATATAGAACGATATTAACATTGTTTAGTTTTGATCATATTATAGTTTGAGGGTAGACTATAAAAACCGATGAAAGTATCTTTGAAATATATATACGTTCGCGTGAATCGCAGTTATACCTATTACACTAAAGAATATAATCAATATTCTAATGTATGTGTGATTTTTAAATAACCGTCAATAATAATACCCGTCAATATATCACCTCTATTATTTATAGAATTCATTATTGTATATATTGCAATGTAATGAAATTTTGACCAGCCTTTTCTGAAACACAAAATTAACGTTTACATTATAATGAAATAAACAATGGTTACATGCTACTGAAATTTGTCGCGTATTCATAATTATGAATTTAAGTGTGTATACTATTCACTGAAATACTGCTGTTTACTTCATTATGAAAATAATGTATTTATAATTTTGAAACACTTTGCTGGTTACATCGCTTTGAATGCAATAAGGTGACGATATTTTTGAAAATTAAACGTAGACATATTTTTGCAAATTTGTAGATGTATCCATGTTAGTGCAGCCGACTGTACTAGACTAGAATTGTGTTGAGGACAAAGAAGAAGTAAATTGTTGGTAGAACGAAGGTCTTTACTGTGAGAGTTGCAAAGAAATTTAAAGTGGGGAGTTAAATAGAGGGGAGCATTGGGTGATTGGACTTGAATACAACATACATACCGCCCGTAGCGATCGACGTTGGCGGATTGGTAGCCACTATAGCTTAGTCCGATAGTAGGAGATATGATCATACTTGCGAAGATTAAATATAAACCTGTACTATTACTATAAATATGTGTATAGTATAAAATTATTACATACATTTTCGTTGTTTGGTACCTGTAGCACAAGTTTTTTGGGCCCTTAGCACAGGACTAGATTGACATGGTGTGAAGCGTCCATAGATGTTTTTTATGTTCAATAATTTTTCAGGACACGAACGAAACAGAAAATAATAACTAAGCAGTGTATGACATGACAAAAGAACGTAATTACAATAAAACATATTAAGATATACATTTCTATTTATAATAGGTATGACTTTTGTAATTAACAATCTCACGTCTCCTACGCAGAATTTTTAAATTTTGGACATTTTGTTCTAAAACCTTTTTCAGTTTAATGTTAAAACTTTCGTTTAATACCATAGTAGCTATTAATTAAAAATACTATTAATAAAAAGTTATATAATTTTAAAACATTCACAACAGTTATATATTAAACAATTTCAAAATTAGAATTCCCAACTGACAGTGATAGCGGCCATGCAACAAGTGTAAACCAAAATGGCGTTTTGTTTTTATTGACAATCGATTTCACATCAATCACGCGGCAGCTGCGTGTAATGAGCTGTGCTTCATTATGTTGATGTATATTGCTGGTCATGTCATCATCAACATCTGTATTGGTATGCTCAACCTTGGGTTGCAAAGTTTTCTAGAAATTTTATTAACTCACTACTCAATAGTCTTAGAAATCTCAGTATACAGGTCCTAGGACTTATATACCTCCATCACTTGGACTACTGAAAGTAACCCAGTGATGAAAATTGTTATTCGTTTTTAGGGCATGTTTCACCAAGCAATGTTAAAGTTAACGCCATGTTAAATCATGTTATCCCTCTCGTATTTCCTGTCAATTAATGAGATGGCATGGTATTTTAATATGGCGTTAACTTTAACATTGCTTGGTGAAACACGGCCTTAAGCTATTAAGAACTCGGGTTACTTCACCCACAATATACAAAACAATCTCAAACTCGTTTGAAGGATTGCTATAAATATCGCTACTCTACTCGAGAACCTATTTGACAGATAAAACAATGTTTCGTTTCACTTCTTAAATTGAACAACTTTACTTACGTACGTACATACATACATTTTTTCCTCTTCGAAACGTATTATTAATAGTACAGATTATATTTATTTTAACATTAACCTATAATAATAATAATATCTGTAGACGTTTCACACCACGTCACTATGGCCCTGTGCTAAGTATCCGAAGAACTTGTGTTACAGGTACCAGACAACGGAAATATATATTTAATACTCTCATAAATACTATACAAATATTTAAGATTTTAATTATATTAATACACAAATTTAATACACATCCATGACCCAGGAATATTGAAAACTTTTTGTTGATCTCTGTTTTGTTTCTTTTGTTCTAACTCAGAGCTTGTATATTCTAACTTAGATCTCTAGGTTTTGTTCTGTTAGTTCCAACTTTGTATTCTGTGCACGGTGCCAAATTATGGACGTAGTGAAATCGTCCATGGACATTAAATTATTATATCATAGACTCGTTGATCGCGAATGAAAGGGACATAAAGCTTACTTAAAACTTCAAGTTGAGACTAAGATGGCTTATAACTTTGAAGTAAATCTCTACAATGAATAGGATGAATGAAGCCTAGTGTTAATAAAATCCTCATTATGATCGATCTCTGCAATGCTAGAACTAATAAATTGGGTTTAGCAACTTACTCTTTAACACAAAACCTTTTTGTGAAAGAAGTATGTAAGTATGTTGCCATTTAATATCTGATTTTTAAATAATTAATCGCCTCCGTTCGATTCCCGCGTTGGAACAACAAAAAACGTTGTTTTCAAGTTTGGTTAGGACAATGCAGGCTGATCACCTGATTGTCTGCCAAGAAAGACGATCCATGCATCGGATGGGCATGTAAAAAGTCGGTCCTGCGCCTGTTCTCTCGCCAGTCGTGCCGGTTTACCGTCCCACTGGGTTATGAGAGTAAAAAGAAGTGAGAGTGTATTTGTGTATTGCGCACACACTTGAGCACTATGAAATGCCTCCTGCGGTTGGTTTTAATGAAATCGGCTAGCGACACCGAAATCGGTGAGGGGAGCTATTATTATTATTATTTTTAAATCTGACTACAAATTTATTTAAAATACAATTTTTGAATGAAACGCGGGTTAAAATAATAAAACTTATTTTGATATAATTGCGTAAAATAAATGTATAGTTGTCACGCAAAGAAAAGGGACATTGGACCTTTTTCCTGGTCAGTTGCAATTACACCAATAACCATAAATAATCATAATTAAGAGGTGGACAAAAGTTCGTGTTTTTCGAATTAATAACCTTTGCTGTTTCATGAAACTGGATATTAATTGGACGTGATTTCATATTCTTTTAATTGGAATACGCAGTCATAATTTAAGGCGAGGAATAATCGCAACTAGCGCCACTCTTTTTAAAATAAATTTTACAACGACACAAAGACCTTATTAAAAAAAGTAATCGGTTCAAACTTTAAGTAAATAGTTAAACTAATTTATTGACATTTAATTACAGCTCTAAATCCTATACTGTATTTATTCTCATAAGTAATAACTAAATTTGTTATTACTCATGAGAGTTCAAGTACGAAGCAATTTCGTCTATCGGTTCAAATTTTAAGTAAATAGTTAGTTTTTAATAAGGTCTTTGTGTCGTTGTAAAATTTATTTTAAAAAGAGTGGCGCTAGTTGCGATAATTCCTCGCCTTAAGCAGATTATTGTAACTAAACACTTTAATTTGACGCAATTTGGAACACAATACAAGGTTACGTGGGGGGAAGAGAAGGGGGTAATATGACCGAATTACCCCGACCTTGGTTTGTGGGAGAAATACGCCAATTTAAGGTAATTCTGGTAATGGGTAGTAATCGACATCTTTTACTAGAATTTGGCTTTGAATACTAAAGATAAAAAGAGATATTAAAATTATGGTTTAGCTCTATTTGGTTTTTTAAAACGTACAACTCTTTAAACGCCTAGTTAAAAAAATAATTAAGATTGGTATAACAGTTGGCATTTATAATTATAATAGTAGTTATAGACAGCAATAGTCGTCAGTTGCCTGTGTGTCGTATTTCGTAGATTTTATTAAAAGCTTTTATTCAACTTGCCCTGAGTATGTTAGTGTGGGACAAATCTTGCGAGTTAAATTAGGACCACTTCCTGTTGTTAGATTAGGTTTAAATTTGGTTTAACAACGTAACTTCGGTGACAATGCAATTATATGGTACCATGAAGCTGGTCTCAAGATGACGTCAGAAGGTGGCCATAGGAACTCCTAAACTAAACAAGATAAAATCGTCAAGTTTGGACTCGTTTAAATAGTCTTCATAAGCACTCAGAGCATTTAAATAAAAGCTTATTTTTAAAATATTTTTTAATTAATTTATTTATTTTTGTTCGTAGCTACAATGAGTTTAATACACATCTGGGACCGTATTATGATCTTTTACAATACCAGCCTGGTTCCAGGCAATTCAATAAAACGGCCTTAAACTGCCTTGTTCTTTTTCATGTTACAATGATATGTTATTCTGAATGGATCCGCCCTAGTTTGGCTGTCTGAAAGTGACATTCGGAAGCAAGTCAAGTGTCACGTGACCGCTGACCAGCTGTAAATAAGTGATCGTAATACGAAAATTCCATGCAGCCATGTTGTGTTGCGTAAAGTGGCTGGAATTAAGAGCTTGTAATAGGCCCCCTGAGCTAAAAACTTGTATGTAATAAATGTGTATAAAATATTATATTAAAAATATATTTTTAATTATGTGTAGAAATTTGAATAATATATATCCGTTGCCTGGTACACGCTACACATTATCACGTTTCTTGTACGTGGTGTGAAATGTCCATAGTCATATTCATGGTCGGTTAATTATTCAGGATGTTAATGGATCGTCTAAACACAAATATTAACTATCCAATTACTGATACATCCTCTCAATAATTACTCCGTAATGGAAATAGTATGTACTTGGACTTACTCAGTTCTAATTCAATGTGACCTAAATGAAAACAAAGCTTAATATTGGCGGCTATAATTCCTCAAATAGGTTGGTGGCCTAGTGGGTGTACCGTTAATTCGCACTCGAGAGGGTGCAGGTTCGATTCCAGGCCGTGTACTAATAATAAAAAAATACCCGAAAGAAAAATATTTTAATTCCTTTTTAATCCCGCTGTTCCAACACTATATAGTGTTATCATAAATGTAATCTACGAAGCAATTTCGTCTATCCAGAGAAAAGCCATTAACTATTTATACGTTGAACTCGAAACGGGAAAATATGGAGTGAAATATACGACCTTTGAGTATTTATTACAGGGGACACTTGACGTTTTGACACAGATATATAATGTAAGCCTTAACTCGCACGAGTGCTGAATCGAAGCGTCGCGACGCATCATCTTTTTCATTAACTAGCTACTCGTTATACCGCTACATACTGCGAAAGCATCATTTGTACCCTACTTATTATAAAATATATTAAGCATATTCTATCAGGGCCCTGATAGTATATGCCATAGCTAGTATTACTTACAAAACTCTAAAACAAAATGAATGGAATTTGACATAAGGTCCGCTGAATGACAAGCGAATTCGTATGATACTTAGCTTAACATTTGGGGGAGTACAACTATACAACGCACTTCCAAAAGATGTCAAAGACGCGACCTCGCTCATAATTAAAAAAAAAAAGCTATCAAGTTATATATTAAACTATAATATATAAAATCGCTTATGACTTGGACCACCGGCTTATACAGCGAACTCGTGTCTTGGACACGTCTCGATGTAAATTTATTTCTGTATACCCACATAATCGGGCCTACATGAATTGTTTAAATATTTGAATATTAATTATGTTCTCATGTAAGTGACAATGTCTTTTTGAGAATAAAGGTCTTTAAACCGAAGCTTATATCAAATCCCATACATTTTGTTTTCCAACTTCGTAAGTAGTAATAGCTACGGCATCTTGAATAGACACAATGAAATGCGACGCTTTAACTAATTCGTCGCTTTATCTTCTCAACCTCGTATCTAAAAAACTACAACTTTCAGTAGAGTCAAAGATTTGTTGATTTATTTATGATCCGAGATTTTGTTTTAAATGAGGTTCAGTTATGTACAGTAAACATCCAAAATAATCATAATAAAATCTAAAATTATTATTAAGTGTTTGACTCTACTGAAAAGCTGCAGTTTTTTAGATACGAGGTTGTTTTCAACCTAATAAAGCGGCGCTATGTTCTGTGAGTTGAGCCTAAGCGCGTTACATCTTCTGAAACATAATACACAAAGTTGACTGAATTATTTCTTGTATTGAATAATCAACGATCAAATGAACTGATTGTGTGACAGTGTTCGTTGATTTGGCGTTCATTTGCCTTTTAGAAATGGGGGATCTACTGAAGCCCCCCCCTAAAGTATTTAATGGGAGGTAGTTGCCTATATTCACCTCACATAGCAGGCGTGTTGGCGAACGCAGTATTAAAATAATAACAGTTTCCGCGGGCACGCTGCTGCCGGATTTATTCCCTCATTATTTCCTGATATATTCCCTCCTTATTTCCGGAAATATTCCATCTGTCACCATTTGTGCCACCCACGGAAATTCTTTCTCCGGAACCCCACGGATAATCACATTATTTGACAATGTAAGAACAACTAACATTAAGTAAAACTCAAGTTAGGTGTAAGTACAGTTATCATCACAATACAATCGAATCGAGAAGGGAATACAGAAAACCTTGAATACCTACGTTTCTTTTTACAAATATTCTGAACTCTGCTTAATCGCAGTGATAGTATCAATGTAACGTGACATTTACATCCGTCATGATTAATTTTAAGCGTCACCTTTGCCCTTTCAACTCCTGTTGCGGTGGAATTGAATATATTTTTCATAGACGAAGTTAAAGCTTGAATATTAAAATCTTTTTAATGGTTAAATGTTAGGCCTCAAGGGATCACTGTGCTGGAATAAAATTATATTTAAAGCGAAATGTCATTTCAATTCCACGATAGCAGTCTCTACTTGTCTCTACACCTCTGTAGCGCAATGGTAGAGCACGTCGGTGCGGAAGGTGGAGGTTGCCGGTTCGATTTCCGCAGAAGAAACAAAAAGTTCCTGAGTTATGGATGTGTATTAAATTTGTATATAATATAATAAAAATCCTTAAAATGTGTATAGTATAAAAGTATTAAATACTAGCTGTGCCCGCGACTTCGTACGCGTGGAAAAGTGATTTAGGGCACTTTAGTATTTTTAAATATATTTTTAGTTTATTGGCGCAACCGCTGACAACTTTCGCTAATTTAATAGTTACCTCCCAGTGTATCCCAGTGTTGATCCTTATCCAGCAAGTCTCTTGGTATGCAGGGTATAATAATAATATAGTACCATCCTTTCGGTGCTCGGCAAAAGAAGTAGGTCTTCGAACAATATGCAGAAGTCAGCAAAGGTATTCGAAGTTAGGATAATATTATTCGAATGCACCGTATAGACGCAGCCAATTTTTCACGTTAATTTAGTAAAAACCTTCCATGGCCGTCTGTCTGTCTGTCAAAACTTTAATACGTGTAGGTATCAAGCTAAAAATAATATTAAATACTCAGGATCTTCTGTCCCTTCTGGCTGTGAAATAAAAACAGACTTCTTAGCCACATCTACCCAAAGATTCAGCCGTTTATGTCGCTAATTTTCGTAATTTTCGACACTCCAAAATGAACCAAATCCTAAAGGGTACTTCCCGGAAACTCAGAATCTTTAAATTTGATATGAAGCAACGTCTTAATAGTGCCGACATAGGGTACATTGCGAAACCATAAAAATATTTTCCATTTTGAAACTTATATTGCAATTACTAAGGCCTTTAAAACGGAACTCTCGGTTAGACATGGGAGCGGCACGCCCCGCCGAGGATCCATCTTGCGTGCTCAAACGCACCGACAAACAGACAAAAATAAAAAAAAAAGATTGTTTTTGGTACTATTTCATAAATAAAAATCTCTTATAATAATTTTTCTCAAATATATTCAAATCAAAGCGACATCAATACGCCATACGCCGTACTTTTAACACGATTATTTTTTTTATTACTGACACAGTTAGCGGCTGTGCGTGGTTAAATTCAAATTACCGGTACCTCCTGCCTGTTTGCACATTTTAATAGTATTTTTTACCCAGCAGTGGGGTGTAGTTCCTTTGGTTGACCTTCGCTAAAATTCCCTACCAGCATCTGATACCTACACAACACCAGCCCGGCTCGGACGTAAGACGTATGAAATGCTTAAGCCAACTAACGTATTAAAATGATAAGGATTAATACCGTGATAGAATAAATAGCTTTCCAAAAACCTTTTTTTAGATTATCGCGAAAGGCTTTCTTTTAATAATACAGTTAATTAAGTAGATTTTATACAATAAATGATAATTTATTTCAATTTATGACGCAAGTTCAAAAATACAATTTTTATATTATTACGACACAAGTGGAAACACTTATCTTCCCAGAAATAATGTTAGTTAGGTTCTTATTTCATGTTCTAACTAATCTACTTTAGTGCCACATTCTATTGCTTCGCATCACTGTGTAAGCAATCCTCCAGTTCGTCCGCAGTCCGCAGTCCGCGCGCGCGAAATTCATCCGACTTGCTTCAAATTTATCGTCACTGCTCGGCTTCTATTTATCGTAGCGTTATGTTATATAGCCTATAACATGCCCAGGAATATGGGCTACAATCGTACCAAGTTTGGTTAAAATTCCTTTAGTAGTTTTTAAACCATGCGTGCACATACAGATAGACAGACAGACAGACAGACAGACAGACAGAAAGACAGACAGACAGACAAAAAATTTACTAATTGCATTTTTGGCATGAGTATCGATCACCAATCATCATCCAATATGTATTTTGAAAAAATATTCAATGTACGGAATTGACCTCTCTACAGTTTTATTAGAAGTATAGATATAATTCTATAAATAAGTTATTTTATTATTAATCTGCGTACGTAAAATATTTGTTTGCACAAAATTTTTATTACACGTTACAAGATGTAAAATAAATGAGTGATAATACTTTAGGGTGTGTATGTGCCTACTTTACTGTGAAAGTACAAGCACTGAAAGACTTACTTTGGACATTCATGTTTCTAATAGAAATGCCCCGACACCATTGCTCATACTATAATTTTTTTTAAAGTAACTCTTTTAGGATCTCGCTGGTACTTTCACAGAAGACTCTTTATACGGGACCCATACACACCCTAAAGTATTATCACTAAATAATATTACAGCCTGTATCATTATCTGTTATTAAATATAAATGGTGTAAAAAGAACTTTGGGATATGAATCTATATGACTACCTTTTCTCATTCAAGAAATGTTTTTTTTTAATTAGGAAAAAAAATTTTTTTTTGCTCTTTCGTTATTTTTGCGACAAAAAAATAAGAAATGGTAAAAAGTAAAAAAAATATATATCTTTGACTTAAAATCAAAAATTATTGAATAAAAAAAAAAACGGAAAAAAAGGAAAGGCTTTACACACTGTATAACTATTTTTTTTTCTTGCGTCTAGTTGTGTGACTATTGTTTATTCTTTCTACATGTATAGTTGAAGCACCAATTATCGGACAGATGGACGGACGGTGGTAGATACTTAACTGTTCTGAAAACATTTTTGTGACCCAACCCGACCCTTTTTAATCCTGACGAAAAATAAACATTTTTGGATACTTTTCGTTTTTCCCGTTTTTAAACATACTATATCTGTGTTCAGAATAATACAGACACGTGTAAAGGGCACATATATACTCTATATGGCTACCCTTACAGGGATGACAAGGATAAAAAAAAATATTATCTATGGACGCTTCACACCACGTCAATCTGGCCCTGTGCTAAGTATTCGAAGAACTTGTGTTACAGGTACCAGACAACGGAAATATATTTAATACTTTTATACTACATACATATTTAAGATTTTTATTACATTATACACAAATTTAATGCACATCCATGACCCAGGAACATTGAAAACTTTTTGTTCCCTCGGCGGGATTCGAACCCGCAACATCTCGTTCGAGCACCAACGCGCTCCACCACTGCGCTACGGAGGTCGACGAAAATATAATGATAATAATTGATAGACGGATATAAGTAAAACAACTGATCCGCCGATTGCGTAATGTACGAGTAGGTACACTAATTTATTGCTGTTCTACAAAATGAAAATATATATGAAAAATGTTGTACCAAATTATAATCTGCTGAACACACAATATCATGTACGATTGCTCGTACACTACGACACAGCATAGCACGTTGTGCAGCGCCCCATACCGTTTCATCCTGGACACCATGCCTCATCTAGAGGGGCACCGGCCCCTGGTCTTGATTTCCCGCTCCAGGCCACTCTGGCTAGCAGCGTGTGACAGCAAAGGTAGGTCACTTGTAACTCGAGATTGACTAAATCGATGTTCATTATTTTTAACCCCCGACGCAAACAGGGCCCTAACATTACATTTAAATTAAAATTGTGAAACACGCTGCGTGATAGCTTAGGCCCCACACATGCCTTCCAAAGTCCCTGGAATAAGTTGCCCGTGAGCAAGGAATGCTGTACACAAACATTGTAATACTATAGTACATCCGACATAAATTTAACCTTAACGTAAACAAACCCGTCTATGACGCAACCAAAGACTAGTCAGTGATGCCAATTGGCCAATATTAATACAATGATTTTTGTTCGCTATGAATCCATAGACTATAGGGTTATATTTTACAATCGGCAGTGTCAAAAGGGCGTATTTTTTCTGTAAAAGATTTCCATTTGATGTTTAAACATATTAGTTAATTATTGTTTCGTCGTTTCAGCCTTTTATTTTGTCCACTGCTGGATATAGGCCTCTCCAATACATTTCCAGTGCGACCGGTCCATTGCCACCTGCATCCAACGTGACCCGGCAGTTTTCACCAGGTCGTCGGTCCATCTGGTAGGTGGCCGTCCCACACTGCGCTTGCCAGTACGTGGCCTCCACTCTAGGATCTTTTTGCCCCATCGACCGTCCAATCTTCGTGCTATGTGGCCGGCCCATTGCCACTTCAGCTGACTGATCCTACGGGCAATGTCAGCAACCTTAGTTCTTCTACGGATCTCCTCATTTCTGATTCGATCACGTAGAGAAATACCGAGCATTGCCCTCTCCATAGCACGCTGAGCGACATTGAGCCTTTTGAAAAGATCCTTCGTGAAGCACCACGTCTCAGAACCGTAAGTCATCACTGGTAACACACATTGGTTGTAAACCTTTGTCTTAAGGCACTGAGGTATTTTGGACGAGAAGACGTTGCGTAATTTACCGAACGCTGCCCAGCCGAGCTGGATCCGTCTACTGACCTCTCTCTTAAAGTTGGACCTACCTAATCGGACAGCCTGCCCTAGGTATATATATTCGTCAACCACTTCAAGAGTAGAGCTCCCAACAGTTAGTGCGGTGGGTGCAACATGGACATTGTGCATGATCTTTGTTTTGTCCATGTTCATTTTAAGACCCACTTGTTGAGAAACTCTATTGAGGCCACCGAGCATGCGCCCCAAATCTTCCAGCGATTCTGCCATGACTACTATGTCGTCGGCAAATCGAAGATGAGTGATGTATTCGCCATTGATGTTGATGCCAAGTCCTTGCCATTCCAGGAGCTTGAAGGAATCCTCCAGAGCAGCGGTAAACAGTTTCGGGGATATGATATCCCCCTGTCTTACTCCTCTCTTTAAAGGGATATCCTTCGTGCAGTGCTCCTGTACTCGGACTGACATGGTGGCGTTATTATACAAACACTTCAACACTTCGATATACCGAAAGTCAATACGGCAACGCTGGAGAGATCTAAGGACCGCCCATATTTCGACGGAATTAAAGGCTTTCTCATAGTCCACAAACGCCAAGCATAATGGCCGATTATACTCTTCGGTCTTCTGTATAATCTGCCGCAGCGTATGTATGTGGTCTATGGTACTATAGCCTTTTCGGAAACCGGCTTGTTCGGTAGGCTGAAAGTCATCCAGCCTGCGTTCGAGACGCATCGCGATAACTCTCGAAAACAGCTTGTTTAATTGTTATAAAATGTATTGGATAATGAAGTGTAATCCTTTAATATACCTGTGAAAGTATTGATAAGTGTGCACAATATGTGAATAAAGGAAAATTTTAATGTTTTCGGTTTGTTTTCTTTAATTTAAATTTATCAGGGACGAACTATAATACAGCTATCAGCATACCAGCCATGCAAGTTCTAGCGTGATGTAATTAACATCTGTCCCTCTCTTTCTCTCTGATAAATGTTCCACCAATCTGCTTTCAGGATATTATGTCAACGTTTGACATATCCTCAACGCTAATTACGCTGATTACATAAAAAAATTACTTTGTTATAGACCGAGATCCCAGCCCCGCCAGACTATCTTCATTTACTTGCTGGTAAAATGTATATGATTTTGTAGTAGTGTGTACGCAGTACAAGAAACGTAGATATTATACCGTAGAATGTGAGTAGAGTGTGTGAAATTTTTCGCTACTTTAACATATTATACCTAAAACTTTGACTACCGTATAAACAAGCAGGCATACGTTCATGATTGTACATACAATATACTCCCCACTAAATATTCACACGCATACCTACGATGTTTTGTCCTTGTCTGTCAAATTATTTCTCTAACATTGTATAACGTACCTAATATACAATGTGTAAATATTTTTATTAGTACTATATTTTTATTTATACTATAAAATTTTAATTGTGCATTTTATCAGTAAGCATATAAGGGTAGTCTGGCGTGGGATCTTAGTCTATTATAAAATCGAACCTTTGTCATATTTTAAATCAAGTGGTACGTGACCGGCATTTATGTGATTTGAGATCGAATAAATTAATTTAAAAAATATAGAACTCCTTTGGAGTTGTCTTACGATAAGATTTATGAAATTTTTATTCATAAGGTTTTGCGAGGGAAAATTTTTAATGTAATTTGAGAAATGCTCGTTTTTATCTGAGATTTTATTCTCTTGATGAGATTTTCTTTGTAAACTATTCTTAAAGTTTATATTAAAACATGGCGAGGTAAATATTTACGACAAATGTTTATGCCTGTAGATGTACATTAACGGAAATCACAGTAAAAAAAACGCAGCAAAATCTATATTCTATATTTCTATATCTTCTTCTTCTCTTATATATAAAAATTAATTGCTGTTCGTTAGTCTCGCTAAAACTCGAGAACGGCTGAACCGATTCGGCTATTTTTGGACTTGAAAATTTCGTGGAACTCCAGGGAAGGTTTAAACGGTTTGTATGCTCAACAAAGTAGGCACGGGTCAGAATATAGTCTGTTTATACAATTAGACCACAGGCAAAATCGTCGTCGTCGTTTCAGCTTTGAAGTTACTCCTGGACATAAGGATCCGAGTACTTCATGGGGGGGGGGGGGGGGGAGTTGCACAATAATTATACTTGCAACACTTGAAAAGCTCAGTTTTAACAATGTCCGGATATAATACTGGGTGTAAAAAAAGCAGTCACTATAACTTTGGGATATTATGATTAAATAACCTTTTCTCATTCTAGAAATGTTTTTTTTAAATTTTAAATTTTTTTTTATTAATTATTTTTAGTCGCAAGGCTGAAATGTTTGGAACAACGTTCTGCATTAAATTCTTAAATTTTATAATTTTTGCCCTAGTACATAATGATATTTATGTATGTCTGTACATCTATGTGTTTTCTCCAACGCCCGAAACCCCGATTGTAGTGGAAGAAGTGTATATTATATAAATTATTATAATAATTTGAGTATAATTTTTCACAAAAGTGTAGTTATTTTATATTTGACTAGCTGACCCGTGCCCACTCGTTGAGCATGGAAACCGTTTAAGCATTCCCGGGACTTCCACAAATATTTCAAGACCAAAAATAGCCGAATCAGTTCAGCTGATCTCGAGTTTTAGCGAGATTAACGAACAGCAATTGATTTATAAAATATACCCTAGATGTTACTCAGTGATAATGTAGCTTTTTAATGAAAAAATAATGATTAAAATCGGTGCAGTACTTTTTGAGTTTATTCGTTACATACAAAAATACAAATCTTTCCTCTTTATAATATTAGTGTAGATAAAGACAGAAATACAATTTACAATGTACAAGGTACTAAGGAATCCGTTTTCAATTCCGCATCTTTGCAGCCACACACGTATGACAACCACTTTTGAACCTTATAGCGTTAATAATAAGGTCGTAATGTGTGTGTTTTGCCAGTGTACTTGCACAATCTGAAGCTTAGTGTCGGATTACGAGACCGAATTCGGATGTTCAGACTTTACATTAAGGTAAACTGCTAGATACAGCTCAACTCAACTTAAACTCTTTGCAACATTACTCTCGAACGATCAAGTGCCAAAAAGTTTTTGCATAACAAAAAAACTTTATTCTATATTTTTGAATAAAGTTTTTTTTATAAGCTTTATTCTATTTTGAATAAAGTTTTTTTTCTTTGATAATGAAAATCGTATGGATGGATGGTGAAAGATAGATTGTGAAATGCGTTACATATTATTTTTTGGAAAAATATATTTATAAAAAAATATTTTTTCTTAAATTTTCCAACACTCATTCATTTGCTCCTGCCTGGGTTTCTGTTGAAATATTTTCTTATTTTATACTTGACAAACGATAGCCATACTCCATACAATTCAGGATTACCATCCAGTATTTACTGAGGGCCTATTACAAGCTCTTAATTCCAGCCAGTTTACGCCATACAACATGGCTGCCTGGTATTTTCGTATTACGATCACTTATTAACTGCATGATGACAGCTAGTCAGCGGACACTTGACACTTGACTTGCTTCCGAATGTCATTTTCAGAAAGTCAAACTAGTGTGGATCCGTTCAGTATAACATGTCGCTGTAATATGAAAAAGAACAAGGCAGTTTAAGACCGTATTATTGAATTGCCTGTAACCAGGCTGATATTGTAAAAGATCATAATACGGCCCCTGATTCCAGATGCCATCGCTAATTATCGCTTACAAAGTTCGACAGTCAAACGTATGTGATTTAACATAAGGTACGTTAAATCATCGCGATTTGGTATGTCATTTAGCGTACAGTTTGATATCGAACTTTGTAAGCGATAATTAGCGAAGACATCTTGAATCAGCCTTCTGTACTGTCTATCAGTTACGGAATCTGATTCTCTTTCAGAGTGAAGCCAGGGCTAACAGGCTAGCCTGTAAGGTAGGGCTTGGATGAGGATCTTCCAAAATTATGCCAAACTTTACTTACTCCATAATTTTGGAAGAAAGATAGGTTAAAAAAGATAGGTTTATAGTTACAGGTATCCCACGCCTCTGCTGTCTATCTTGATCTGATTGACTTGATCAGTTAGAACTGCGGATCGGCATGATACTGATTATGTTTGCTTGATTTTGTTGTGATTATGTAGTATGTTAGCAACAGATTTTTTTAAAATTGCTTTATCATGCCGGTAATAAATATTATTTATATTTAGATACATTTTTAGAAGTAAATAGTTTTACTTCATTACATTCTATTGCATATTTTTCTACAACAACGAAAGGATTCAAATCAACTTCACTCTGGCAACTCCAAGTCACTGTTAGAACGGGACACAGGGTCTACTGATAGCCTTCTCACTCGGCTCCATTTTTATTTTGCTCGCAATAAGACTCTTACAACCTTAGCATAAGGTTTTCTTTTCTTTATTTTAGGTACAAGATGCAAAGATAGAGCTCATTCCGTAGTACTTATTACTTCCATGATCTTTAGTGACTCTCGCCGGAGGAAGATTGACGTGACGAATCATGTAAATTAGCCCAAGCTTTTAGTGTCCCTTTAAAGCACTGTTTCAAAGGGTCATATATAAATACATATATACATTTGAGCCTGTTAAACATAAACACAATACCACTCCTTTGCGTCGCGCAATCGGGTACAAACAGTTTATAGTACGTCCGAGATAAATTTAACCTAAACGTAAACAAACCCGTCTATGACACAACCAAAGACTAGTCAGTGATGCCAATAAATAAAAAAAATAATTTATGGACGCTTCACACCACGTCAATCTGGCCCCATGCTAAGTATCCGAAGAACTTGTGTTACAGGTATCAGACAACGGAAATATATTTAATGCTTTAATACTATACACATATTTAAGATTTTTATTATATTATACACGAATTTAATACACATCCATGACCCAGGAACATTTGAAAAGTTCCCTTGGCGGGATTCGAACCCGCGACCTCTCGTTCGAGCACCAACGCACTCAACCACTGCGCTACGGAGGTCGTAGACAATTGGCCAATATTATTACAATGATTTTTGTTTGCTATGAATCCATAGACTATAGGCTTGTATTCTACAATCGGCAGTGTCAAAATGGCGTTTTTTTTCTGTGATAGATTTTCATTTGATGTTTAAACATAATAATTATTGTTTAATTGTTATAAAATGTATTAGATAATGAAAGTTTAATCCTTTAATATACCTGTGAAGTGTTGATAAGTGTGCACAATAATTGATTATGGGAAAATTTTGATGTTTTTGGTTTGTTTACCTTTAGGTTAAATTTATCAGGGACGAACTATACAACAAGCTATGCTAGAAGATTAATTACTGTAGGGATATTGGACGTGAAGTAAATTGAAATATATTGGATGCCGCGTTTTCACTCGGTCAAAGCATGTCAATGTGAGTGTTACAGTTCTATCGCTGACTTTCCTTTACATGTCTTCATACTTTGATCCGAATACCAGCGACCTATTGGGTCGCATACTCAATTATCGCTTTGACGACGTAGCGCAGGTAAATGTGTCGGTGATCAAACTGGAAGGTTCAAATTCCGCCAAAAGAACAAAAGTTTTTTATGTTCCTGGGTCATGTATGTGTATTATATTTGTGTAAATAAATATATTGTGTATAGTATAAACCTGTAACGCAAGTTCTACGGATACTAAGCTTGGGGCCGGATTGACGTGGTGTGAAGCGACCATAATTATTATTATTATGTCTGTGTATAGCTTCCTTGCTCACGGGCAATTAAATCCCGGACCTTTGGAAGGCATGCGTGGGGCCGAAGCCAACACGCAGAGGCCCCGTTACACAATTATTATTATTATTACTGTCCCGTACCCAAAGAATAAAATGTAACACTCAACTGTCCATTACCACACTATCTGAACGGTGATAGCTAGAAACTATAAATAAAACAACGATGTAGGCTGTAATATTAATGAGTGATAATACTTTATTAATATTGATTGTGTATGGGTCCCGTATGTAGAGTTTACTATGAAAGTACCAGCGCTTAACGTTGGGGCATTTCTCATAGAAATTAAAAACATGAAAGTCAACTCTACTTTCTTACTCTCCTTTCTCTACTTTCACAGTAAACTCTACAGGGGCACATACACAGCCTAAAGTATTATCACTAATTTATTTTACACCATGTCTATCTGTTACTGATGTTACGAAGAATAAACATAAATACTTAAAGAGGACCCCTTAATTTAAGAATTTCGGTCCATAAACGGCAGACCAATCGTTGAACAAAAAAAATATTTTGTTTTATACTACCATGTTTCCTTTTATCGTAAGTTGGTAAAAACTAGCTTTTACACAAAAAGAAGAAAGCAAGTGAATGAAACTAAAATGAAAACTTCTATTTTATGAAAATTTATTACCGAGCGAAACGGGCGAAGCGAGAAAAATGAATTCGCAAAAATCCGGCGCCAACTCGAACACAACCCCACTCACTTTCCGTCGCGAATGAAAAAGGGCTGAAATTAGACTAAAGGAAAAATATAGTCGAATAAACCCTAATTTTTTACTCTTACGTGGCAGCATTGACACTTTTCAGCGTCGATAGAGGATGAAGAAGGTTAAATTAAAAATGTCCCTTGCTTTTGCGTGAACAATTTTCGTATTAGGGAGGGGAGGGGTTTATTATTCACCCAACGACATTGCTTGTATATACAGTTTTCATTACTTATTATTATTACATAGTGTATATGTCGCAGTCATCTGATTGAATCCGCTATTTAATTGAATAACTAGGGCGGTCATATAATGGCGTCAAACAGCTCGTCCAGATAGGAATATTCCTATTGATATATTTTTTGATTAATTTACTTTAATGTGCGTTATAATAGCACACATTCGGAAATTTTGATGTTTTAAAATAAAATATTCAATGGCGGTTCTAGTCTCGGATTAATTTAATTTGTTGGTAAAAACAGAATTCAATGAGCGCGCTAATCATTCAATCAAATAGCAGATTCAACCAGATGACTGCGACAAATATACTAGGTGCCCATGATGAGGGGTAGTAGGTATATAATGTAAAAATGTATACATTATTTTAGTCAATATTTACATTTTTCATCTAATAATTATAGCGGGTAGATGGAAAATATTAGATGACAAATGACGAGAATATTAATTCTCATTGGTATTCGATCAATACATGTACATAATTGTTGATCCGTAGTCACTGGTAATCAATTATTGATAAATATAAGAATATGTCATACGGGCTACGAATAATTACTTGCTTTTACAATTAAAATGTACTAATAATTAACCTTAACATAATATTGTTAATATCAAGAATAATAATAATGTATATTATATAAATATTAAATACTTTAGATTACCTGTAATCGACGACTAGCATTTAGCAGTGTGCGGAAAAACAGTAATGGTTTATGTTACACTATGTAGATTAAGTTTCTTTTATGTAATTCTTTTATTGATTTAATAAATAAAAAATAACAAAATACATTAGTTTGTGATTATTTACTAGAATTATCATTTATTTCTAATCTTTTCGCTCTACCCGCCATGTTGGCTAACTGAACGGTTATTGAACCGCTCCGGCCCCGCGCCGCTGCAGCCGACATCTCCCATTACCCGGCCCTCCGAACTCCATTATCTTATTGTTTGAGTGATATTGGCGCCGTCTTCGTTTAAAAATATATGGTCATCATTTCTTCTTCGTCTTCAAACATCTTTTGAAGTTTGGTAGTGATTATCGATGTTTGTATACTTATTAATGAAATTCACGGTTGAAAACTTCAAGGAATATACTATATAGATGTTTTCCGCGATGTCGTGAGATTATAAACTAAATTAAAAATTAAAAAAAAACCCCGACTTAGCGTGTCACATTCCTATCACACCTAACAAACGACCTGATGACCTTGAATA
The DNA here is from genome assembly GCA_905187575.2 of Celastrina argiolus. Classification (NCBI taxonomy): domain Eukaryota; kingdom Metazoa; phylum Arthropoda; class Insecta; order Lepidoptera; family Lycaenidae; genus Celastrina; species Celastrina argiolus. The sequence goes on from LR994589.1 coordinate 14,971,582, forward strand.
CCTGAAGCGATTTCCACCAAACAAAGCTTTAAAACAAAAAAAACCGCCTTAAAACCGCAAAAAAGTAGCATCATAATATCCTTTACCGTAGTCTAAACTAAATTTGTGACAAATTTCATCAAAACCGATAGTTTTGAAGTTACCTTAAGCAATGCAACTAACTAAACAGTGCAATCAAGTTTTCCTCTTTATAATAATAAAGTGGAAAGTTTAACTGATTGATGAAATAGTATCTAAGAATAATAATTATTATGGTCACGTTCTTAATTCCATATTTGGCAAGTGATTGACGTCTGCAGCTTAAGTTAATGGGTATAAAATTGAGTTCCATCTGTAAGGGCTATATTTTACCGGGACAGGCTGTATAATTACTCACCTGCAAGCTCTCCCGACACAATCGATAATCTAATCAGTTCGATCTCAACGCCCTTTAGTATTTTATTTGGTGGATTACTATGAAACTAACCAGGATAAAGAAAATCCTTAGATCGTAACTTTTTATACTCCCGACCATATCAATCAAAATAAACAAACGTCAATTTATTGGGAAGCACACGATCAAATCTGAATCACAATCGAATCAATTTGTAGAGTGAGGCCCCAGGTGTCCGCTTTAGAGCTGTATATATTTTGGCCCCCCCACAAGATGGACCGACGATCTGGTCCGAGCCGCGGGCATCTGTTGGATGCAGATAGCGCACAACCGGTCGTGGTGGAAGTCCTTGGGGGAGGACTATGTTCAGCAGTGGACGTCTTCAGGCTGATGATGATGATATTTCGTTGGCAGTGGCGACTGGTACAGCCACTATGGTGTCCCGGTGAAATATAACCCTAAAAGTATTTAACTTTCTCTAACATGAGACTAGATCTATTGCCTTTCTTATTCTCGTACTACGGCTACTAGCTATACAGAATGATTCATGGTCCATATATTAAGGGTGTTTCACCAAGCAATGTTAAAGTTAATCCTTCGCTAAATATCATGTTGTCCCTTTCGTAATTCCTATCAATGAATAAGAAGGCATGGTTTTTTAACATGCCGTCAACACTAACATGCGTTGGTGAAATCGGGACTTAGCCAAATAAAGTATAAAGAGAATGATGCGTAGAGCATTTTTGTTTTGGCACCTTATATAAATTACATACCATAACGTGACAAATCACGATTAAAGATCTTCATAAAAGTCACAAAACTCCATAAGAGTTTCATTTGAGTTTCATTTGAGTTTCAATCCTGGCCAGGTTTAAGGTCTACGACCAGTGCGTTCGTGTGTATAGACTAAGGAGCCCCCAAGCACCAGCATAGTAAGTTTCACTACTTGTGGTCATTTTAGACCTTCGAATTATTTTTCTTTAATTATTTTAAGTAATTTATACGAGGTGCTAAAACAAAAAATGCTCTACGCGTCATTATATTCGACTTTATATATGAACCATTCATCATTCTGTATAATATGTAGATACTACGCCCTATGACGTAATTAAAAGTTCACATACCGATATTACCTTTAACATTTTCGGACTGTACTATTTAATATTAATAATTAATCTATGAACGCTTTACACCACGCCAATCTGGCTCCGTGATAAGTATCCGAAGAACTTGTGTTACAGATACCAGACAACGGAAATATGTATACCTTATAAATTTAAGATTTTATTATATTAATTATTATAAAAAAAAACACACATTTAGTATACATATATGGCCCACACAAGAAACTTTTTATTCCTTCGGACCTACGCGCTCAACCATTGTACTACAGAGGTCTTCAAGTATGTACCTACTAACTCTATCTGTGTTTTAATTTAAAATAGCTAACATTAGCGGAATCACTGGGCGTGTATTTCTCATTCACGCATGAACGGGCAGGCCGAATGCCATCCTTTCATTCAAATGCAAAACGCAGCGAGAACCCAACTAATTTGTGTCGGTGTTTAATGGTTATTGCAAAATGACTCAACTCGTGTAAAATATAATCAGTTTTATAAATTAACTACTTAGATATTGGATTATGAAATAACAAAAAAAATCACGTGATATTGAAAATTGCGGCTGTTCTCAATATTGTGCATAATATAAAGCGAGTACATAAATATATGGACTGATTAAACATCAAGTGTAAGATTTGTTTAATTAAGATATAGAAAATAAAGAACTATAAGTATAGAGTATAGATTTAATTTGTCTAGTTCAAGTATCTATTTTCTCTATGGCTAGTAGAAGAATTAAGTCATTATAATAATATAAGGACATAAAAAAAATGTCCGTCACAGGTCGCCCAATAAATATGAAAACGTCTCATAAAAAAGTAACCGTGCACGCCCATAACAAAATCGACAGCTGCGGCGTAGTGGGGGCATCGTGCCACGACAATATCATGCCGTTTTCCGTCACGGCATTAGAGTAATTTTTATTGCCAAACCGCATCAATAGAAATTCACATTACCCACCATCATTTACTTTAAGTTTCCTCGTAATCATGTTATAATTATAGATTTATCAATTAGTAAAAGTTTAAAACGTAATTACTAATTGTGGTAAGAAGTTATAATTAATTAACTTTGGTATTATGAAGTTGTGCGAGCATTTTGTAAAGCTATTTACAACTTCTTAACTTTTAACAACATAATCGTAAATGTAATATATAAATGTTATATGAGTAGGCTAAGGCCGTGTTTCACCAAGCAATGTTAAAGTTAATCCTTCGATAAATATCATGTTATCCCTCTCGTAATTCCTATCAATGAAAGAAAATGCATGATAATTTAACACACCGTTAACACTAACACGTGTTTCACCAAGCAATGTTAACGTTAACGTTATGTTAAATTATCATGTTGTCCCTTTCAATTAATGAGATGGCATGGTATTTTAGCATGGCCTTAACTTTAACATTGCTTGGTGAAACACGGCCTAAAGCTGTTCAGGAGATTTAAAATAGAACTCTGCACTAATACCTTAGAGTTCGAGACAGAAAATCAAATTTCCAAAAGATTTTTTCCGGATAGGGAAATTCCGGACAATATAGTGCCACAACACATTCGCATAACAAATTATTTTAGAGCAAAAACTTATACTTATATATCTCGATTATTATAAAATATATAAAAATAATGTCAGGAGAAGAGCTTGAATATAATAAAAGCAATAATTTCTCATTCAAGAAATGTATTTCTTTTTATTTGATTTTTACTTTGTTTCTTGTTTTAGAAGAAAAATAATAAGAAATACATTCCTAGAATGACAAAATGTAATAATCATACCCAAAGTTATAGTGAGTACTATTTTACAGCCTGTTTAGTATGGGTCTCAGTATCTCAGTACAGAGTCTCATTATTTGTAGGTCAGTGGCCTCACATCTACGTTATTGTCTTGTAAGGCCCCAGATATTAAAAAAAAGTTTTTATTCAAAATTAAAATATAAAAATTCTTCTTTGAACGTCAATTTTGATAATAAATTACAATTACCAGTTACCACCGGTTCGGAACCCGAATCCGGCGAGAAGGAAAAAAGATAAAGATCGTTTAAATATCAATTCCACGCGGTAACAATCTATATCTGTACAAGGTGTAAAATAAATTTGTGAGAATACTTTAGGGTGTGTGCCTACTATGTTGAGTATACTGTAAAAGCACCAGCGCTGAAGGACGTACTTTTGACTTTCATGTTTCTATTAGAAATGCCCCAATATAAAAATTTTGCTTATACAATAATTAAAAAAAAAAGTAATACTTTCAGACCTGGTACTTTCACAGTAAACTCTATATATGGAACTTATACACACCATAAAGTAATATCACTCATTAATTTTACAGCCTTGTATACACACAAATGCCTTCAACGACAAATACCTTCTGCCTAATTAATGTAATATTTCATAGCACATAATTTTGTGCAGACGAAGCCACAAAAATGGCCGCCGAAAATATTTGAAACACAATTTGATCCGTTGCTGCGTTGACAACAAAGCTTTGATGTCCTTAAAATAGACAAGCCGACGCCATGTTCCGGATAATGTCCCGGTTTCCGCGAATTATTTATCTAACATTTAATACATTTCATTAATATGAAACAACGACACGACGACTCTTTGATGTTGGAGGTATATTAATTATTGCTAATATTATTCGCGGGATTACAAACGTTTTAGTTGAAAATGGAACAGTTAACTCATTTTGTCTCAAATCAATTAAAATGGACTCTATCATACCTAAATTAATACACAACTGAATAATATCTCAAAAATATATTAAATTGTTATGTATATTATATTACTGTGTGCATTATTGTAAAGTGCGTACTGGAAAAGTGAGCGCGATATGATGAAAATTGTAGTATGAAAAACCTTTTTTTTTCAATACTGATCTAATTGAATAATCTTCTTTATATTTGCCAGATGATTATCGTTATATAAATTGATATTTTTGTTTTAATATAGTGTAAAAGAATATGCAAAGTACCAGTTTTTTATTAGCAACTCAAGGGACTATAGTACACTGTGTAGAGTAATGTACAGAACTCCTGGTTCTCATATCGCGCGTTTGAAAGCGCCTAATGTGTACCCGCTCTTAATCTTTGCAAATTTTGTCTAAAATTTTTTAAAACGAGTATTTATTCGATTTGAACACATTCCGGTCGACGTGATACAACTTTCTCGCGATACTAATAGTCGTCCAAGGTCACTGGCGTTATAAAAAGCCTTAAAAACATGTGGGATGCTCGGGTTTACACCGGGTCACCCCGTCAATACGTGACAAAAATTTCTTACTCTTAAAAGACCCTTTAAGTAAAGTAATATTTAAAAATATATAATAGTCATGTGATCGTAGTCAAAGCTAATAATATTATATAATATAGGTAATTGTTAAATCAAATACAATTAAGGTTAAGTTTTATTATTTAATTTCTATTTCATATAACTAACCTACACGCCGATTTCGGTGAGTCTGTGTACCCAAGTATGTGCGCAATACTCACTCACTCACCTTTAGTCCCAATTTTACCTAGGAAAACGGTGAACCCTTCCCCGTTAGAAATAGTTCAATATATTCGATTACCATTTTCAATTGAGTATCGTCAATTTCACAATATGACGTAATTAGTAATTCTAAAACCATTAACGTCTCTTTGATCTGAAGCTTCCTCCATTTTGCATAACTGAGCGCTGATCACAAAGTCGTTTGCAATTAAAACAAGTCTGCCAGCAACAGTCTGTATGGTGTAGGTTCCAATTATACGACCCCCGTGGCTTAGAGGTTAGTGGATAGCCTGAGGGAGCGGGTTCGACTTCCGTGGAAGGTGCGAAAAGTTTTTAATGTTTCCGTGTCACGAACATATGTAATGTGTATAGTTTAAAAGTATTAAATATATTTCAGTTGTCGAGTCGGCACCACAAGTTCCTCGAGTAGCATGGAACCAGATTGACGCGATGTGAAAATTTCCATAGATAAAAAAAATAAGTAATTTATATGTGGTGCCAAAACAAAAAATGCTCTACGCGTCATTCTCTTTATACTACATATATTCGGCTTGGTATTTGAACAATGGGATACACTGTAATCATACAAGCAAACAAACATCGTGGTAGGTGAAACTAAACAAAACCTTGCAATAATAAACGGGGTTTAGGAGGACACAGGAGAACTAAATTAAAGTTAACTTGTACAGTTTAAGTTTAAGGTTAAGTACAGTTTAAGGTATCGAGAAAAATGGCGAAAACTTCACCGACAAGAGCATGGTTCTTAAATAGAAGAAGAAGACAATTTAGGAAATTGCAAAGTGAAAACACAAATTAAATACAATAAGCTGAGTAACATTCCTTAATTAAACGGCGACTATTTATACAATACTTAACGAGTTTGCGAAGTCAAATACTTTGTGAACTGGGCCTATTTGCAATTAGGAACAAAAACCCTTGCTCTTAGCTAGTGGTTGTAGGAAGCAAGTTCAAACACAAAGTTTACGGGCTTTGATTTATAAATAATAAAAAAAATACTAGCTGACCCGTGCCCACTTCTTTGAGACTTTCACGAGTTTTAGCAAGACTTACGAACAGCAAATCATTTTTATATACAAGACTGCCGTGCCCACTTCGTTGAGATAGAAATTTAGTTAATATTTTCCCGCAGTGGTGCTAGTAATCGCCAAAACAAATATGGCGGCAAACAGCTCGCACAGATAGCACATAGTTTATATTTTAATTTTTTGTGACATGTCCTCATTTTTGAGGACCTTTTAATTTGCGAACTTATGGTCAAACCTACCCCTACCAGACCTACCAGACTCAACGACTCAACGACTTAAACAACTTGACGAGTTGTCCTTTAGTCATTAAATTAAATGTCGTCATTTCATAAACGCTCTAGTCAATTAAACTGCTGATCAATCAGACAACTGCGACATATACAAACATTTCACTTCTGTAAAACGTATACGTATATGCTGCAGAGCAGACAAATCAAATAAAAACATTTTATTCAGAATATTTTTTTACAAAATGTGATGTCTGAACGTGGTGTCTATGTGATGCCTACTACTGGAACTAGCCCAGCGAAAAGAACCGGAGTAAGAATCTCGCATGGTACCATCTTTTACCAAAAAGATGGAAAATTGCTCTTTTCATATAAGATTTACAAATGTCGGAACTAAAACTAAATAACAAAAGTACAGTAATTTTATAGAATATAAATATAGCCTTGCAGATGGCTACTTTATTCCCAAGGTGTGCTGTCATTCATAAAATCATTTACTGTATAGTTTTTGCACACAGACGTTCTTTGGCATACTTTCTTAAACTTATTGTTTGAAAAAATTGGAACGTTTAGAAAGAAAGGAAAGATTTAATATTCGTAGAGCAGGTAGGTAATTGAATATCACAAAATGTCTCCAGGCGTAAGCTTAGAAGAAAACTAGACTATTGCAAACTACAAACTGTAAGATACTTAAAAACTTGCTCCCTTTCGCCAACAACTTCCAAGAGATACCTTTTAAGAAATATGTGTAATTTAGGTCAGGTTATTAAGGGCGATCCGGAAGTGCCGGACCTTGTAGAGGCGGCATAAGAAACGAAATAGGACAAGTTTTGTATAGACTTTGAGATGAGTACGGAAAAATGATTTTGTTTTTCGTCGGTCCATAAGAATACGCGGAAGGGTATCGAGAAATTCTTTTATTAAAGGTTGAAAAGGAAAAGGTCATACATAACATTATTTCCGTAAATATTGTTGATGGAGGTATCGGGAAAATAGTAAACATACCTACACTTATTTACATTAAAAGTAATTTTCTTCATGCTAACAATATTGTATTACACAACATTTAAAATAAACAAGTGATCATATTACATCTATTTCATAATTTACTGTGAAAAAATAACTTTAGACTTGTATAAATTATTCATACCATGATTATAAAAAAATGGTATAAATATGTAAAAAAAACCCCGACTTAGTGTGTAATATTCTTCTTCTTGAAGACCTTAACCGATTTCCACGAAACATAGAAGAACACTCTCAACTGTTATACCTTTCAATCAAAAAGAAGCGCATTAAAATCGGATCATCCATTTAGAAGCTACGATGCCATACATTTACATAGACATGTCAAACTTATAACATCCCATCGTTTCAGCGCCGAGGGTTGAAAATGAAACGTAAAAAATGTTTTACATTTTTCGTTCTTGCGACTTAATATTAATAAAATGTAAAAATGATTTTTTTAATTTTAACAAAAAATACATTTCCAAATTGAGAAAGGCTATATAATCATATCCTAAAGTTATAGCGACTGTTCTTTTACCTGTCTGTACTTTCCAGAAGAAAGATTACTCAAGAATTACGCCAGTAAATTTTATCGCGCACTTCAGTCAAACTTTGTATAAATTTATTCTTTTTAACAATTATAATTATGCTTACGAAGAATAATTAAAGTCGGTTTACATTTTACTTACGAACAGAAGTGTTGAAAGATAAAGTAATTAATTATTGAATAAAACTTAACTTAAGCCACGATTCCAGACATTTTGAGCTGTCTTGCAATGTGCGATAATTTAACACAACCTACGGCCTACGGCTTCTATGAATAGTTAGGAGGTACGCAGATACTTGGTGTTGGGGTGCCTCCCTACTTCTACTTTTTGTTGACCGATAATTTATTTCTGACCGACTTAATATAATTAATTAATTATATGACTTTTCGTCTTTTTGTCGTAAATTTCTACTGTTTAAAAACATAATATATGTGAATTCTCAATATAATTAAACCATTCTGTTGTTAACAAAATTTTAAATCGGAGACACGTTTGGTAGAATCGATAAATGTTGAATTGGTCTATACAACTATACCCGACTTGCTTCTTTTGTTGATATTTTTTTAATTTTCACAATATTCTGGCGTCTAGTCTTTGCCATATTAAATTGTTACTTACACGTCATAATAATATTGCGTTTGTCCACACTCGCCGGGCTATGCTGTGAATCATAATAATCATGCTGTGAATCATAATAATGCCAAGGCATATATATGGTCTGTATAGTTCTTCAAAATATACATAGGCTGTTTTACACAGTACCACTTCTTTGTGCAGTCGGGTCGCTCAAATTCATTAAATTCTTCTTATGTAAAATACTTCTCTTGTTTATTTATTTAAACAAAATTCATTGGTCAATATTAATTATCCTTACGATGGTAGGTAGGATAGATACTTAGATACCTCCTCATATTAAAAAATGTTCGAAATATTACACAATATATCTCTCAGTTTATTACAAAAGCAATATTAGCTGCAAATGTTAGTTTAGTTGATTTGCAAATGAATTGAAACTATGAATAATTTATATACGAAACCAATGTTTGCCGTGTCTATTTATTAAGTTAAATGTCACATTTGTTTACACACGAACTTGTTAACATAGAGGCACGTGTACTTCTTCAAATCAGGTATAGTTACGAACGTTAAAAAATGCAAATCACAATAATATAAACTAGAGTCCATTGCGTGAACGAAGTAACTTAGACACAACGCGATGAATGTGAAATATCCATAGATGGTCAATGAAAAAGGGTTAACTTATCCAGTGTATTTATTTACGGGTATTTTATGAAAAGTTAAATACCGACCACTAATAAGTAAACAGCGTGCTCCACGGTTCATATACCGCGCCAAATGTAGTGTGAAGAGAATGACGCATAGATCATTTATTGTTTTGGCACCTCATATAAATAAACATAAGGCGATTAAAAAATCGAAAAAGGTCTAAAATTATCACTAGAAGTGAATGTTGCTGAGGCTCGCGGGCTCCTTTTCTATAAACACGAACGCACTGGTCTTTGGCCTAAGACCTGACCAGGGTTAAAGCTCATCTGTTTTGGGACTTTTATAGAAATCTTTCATCGAGATTTGTCGCGTTATGAAAAGTAATTTATATGAGGTGCTAATACAAAAAATGCATACACTATAATATTCGGTTTGATGTATGAACCTTGAGACACATTTTATATTACGGAATGGACTCTACATATTATTATCTGTTAGAGTATTTTCTATTCTAAACGTCGTCTATTAAAATGGACTAGCAAAAACTCCAGAAATCCTGTCCACTTTTTGTTGTCAAAATAATACATCTATTTTGACAACTCACGTATTGTTAACTCTGTAACTGTGTCCTAGCAGCAAGCAGGAACATGTCAAAGTTCCGTAAAGTAAAGTTATCGTTCACTTTTATGCAATTATTGTTCGTTTACATTACTTTACGGATCTTTCAATTGTTCCTGCTTGGTGCGTGGCGCGTATTTGACGATATATGTAAAGCAGTGGTTAAGAGGAAACAGCACGGTTGAGAGAAATACAAAATAGGTATTTATAAAATCTATTGCTGTCTCGCTTGGACTGAAAATGCCTATTAAAAGTACCAAAAATCGCCGTTTAGGGGATTCCTGTTTCCTCCTACAAAACTTAACCGATTTAAATTTTTTTTTCTTTATTAGCTAAAAAATTGAGCTAGGTTCCTATTTTTTGATTTTGTTTTTTTATTGTAATCAAATCTATTTCCTGGATGTTTAAACATAGCGGAGAGTCTGGCCATTTTTTTTAGGTTTTTGAACGTCCATATCTCTGAAAATAATAAATTTATTAAAAAAAGGAAAAAGTAGGGACGTATAAAGTACAAACAATATCCATAAATGTTCGGGGAAAAAATTGTTACTCTTGCAGCATTATCCAGGGAGGAATCCCGTAGACCCCTATTTCTGTATGGAAAAAATTTCGTAGTGTTTCCTCTTAAGCGCAGTGCTGAAGCGAGAGGCCGCAGTTTGAATCCTGCCGAAGGAACAAAAAGTTTTCCGTGTTCCTGGATCATGGATTATGTATTAATAAAAAATGTATATATATGTGTATGATCAACATTTTTTAAAACAACTTCCATTGTCTGGTACCTGTAACACAAGTTAACAGGATACTTAACACGGAACCAGATTGACTTGTTGTGTAGCGTCCATAGATATTATTATTTCTCATTTGTACACGTGCCCTTAGGCAATTCCGCTAGTATTTTAAAACCAACACAGTACACACACTGACACAAATAAACTTTGCTCAATAAAATAAACCATAAAGTTTGAAAATATATTGTTACAAACAGCAGAATCATCCTAAAACAATAACATTATACTACCTTGTCGGTTTAACGTCACTTTGTAATTCAGAATACTTTACACGTATCGTCAACAAACTCGCGATATAACTTGTCAACTTTTATAGGGAAAGCTCGTACGAGCCCTTCCTGTCCTAAACTTTATGTCATTTGAAATTAGGACAAAGGGGCTTTTTAATACTTTCACGGCAGCAATAATTAATTAAATTTGCCGTGAAATTTACGTATGTGTGTTTATTGTTTAATTTACACTTTGTGCAAATGTATAATAGTAGTTAGTAGAAGTTTCAGCTATCTCCACTACTGGACATAGGTAGATTGGCTGGGGTAGATTGGATGCATTGGAATCTACCATCCATGTCTAAGGGTGGAGTGCACCGACAGAAATAATCAGTTGATTTCGTAATCGGCCGTTTAGTCAAAAATGTAATACACCTAAATGAAACATAAGGCTACTACATAAAATTACATTTATGTGTCTGACATTTTTATTTGGTTACGTAAGATTTAACACTACAAAATTTGTTGTCACTGCCTGTGTGTGTGTGTGCCTCACTGTTTACATTATTTGGCCGGCCGATTATCTTAACCGAGCCCGAGAGTCTAGTTTAACCGTCGACCGTCAATTATAGTGATTCGGCAGAACTTTTGACGTCTTCACTCGGTTCACTATTATAATTATATTTTGTCAACACTCAGAAATTTGTCAGATACTGTTATATTTTTGACTTACTCATATTGATAGTCTAGGAGTCAGCTGACATATAATCCACCGTCGTATGGTCAGCTGAGAATGTTTTTCTTTTAAAATATTAGATAAACTATATACTATGATACATTTTTAAATGAGACCAAAAAAAAAAATTTTTCTCCACGCGTGGGAGGCTGCCACTGCCCAACCCACCCACGGAGTCGCAGCTGACGGTCGCGAGCATTGATAGTATAAGTCCCTTATGTATATTACGAAGTTTCGCTCGAGAAGACATAATTGACCGAAAATGTACCTGGCTCCAGGACTATAAACGGCCGATTACGAAATTAACTGATTATTTCTGTCGGTGCACTCCACCCTTAGTGAATTATCACAATTAAAATGTAATAATTCATTAAGTGGGTCACCCGATCATTCAACTGCGTACGTCAACACACGTCGTGCACGCGCGCTATGGGCCTATGCGCCCTGAAATAAATGGTAATATTTAATATTAATTTAATAAGTCCCCGTAGAGTATTTCAGGGGGGGTAGTTGCTTAAAGGTACTCGCCACGCTGGTCAGTTTGATGTAGTGGTAAATGCAGTTTTAAGATGCCCGCGGAAACACTGCTGCCCATTTCAGGATATACAGTGCGACTGGTGAGACATGAGCAATACTTGAGGACGTGATATTTGGCTATATGAGATGAAAAAAAAATAATATAAAAAAATAATATCAATTAATCACTGAGTAAATGTAGCTTAAACTTGAATAATTCTTTACCCAACGCATGGACACCGCGCGTAGCAATGCGCCCGTACTACCTACGTTGATGTCGCACGCCGCCGCGCCGCGCCGGCTGCATAGGTATGCCTACTTGCCTAACCGCGTAATTTTCATAGTATCCATGATTATTTTATTTAAAGGAAAATTTGGTAAAAAAATTAAGTACCTAATTTTATTACATATTTATAATGGGAATCGAGTACCGAGTACTCTCTGTAAGTATTGCACATGTCTCACCAGTCAGCCTGTATATCCCCTCTGTAACCTTTTACCACACTCATGGAAAAAATTGTTGATGAGGAGGTGCTGTTCTTTTACCAGCACGGACAATTAATTAAAATACGATATTTCTTCGAACAGCTTCTAGACATAAATTCGTAATCTAATTCGCAAACTCAATTGTACTTTCTTTGCTTTTTTGTTCGGAACTTTTGTAACTTTTAAGCCAGGCTCAGTAGAAAGACCATTGTTAACGCTGTAATTTAACTTTATAATAAACCATAAAAGGACGAGTTCCGGGAGATTTAAACTCGTAAAAGAACCAAAAAAATACAAATATAAAATTCTTTTCATTTCTTCGTTGTATGTATTCAGTTTCCTATTTTTATTGTGTTCGCGATTCGCGACAAATTTGAAAGTAGTTATGAATTATTGTATATTTAATTACATTTTTGAAAAGTAGGTAATTTTTTAAATAATTCGACATTAATACGACAAATTCAAACAAATCTAAACTACTAGAACACTGTGTTTAATGTCTGTGTTACATAATAGTATACATAAATAATAGGTTTAAAACAATGTAATGTCAACATGACGTTGCCCAAGATAGTCTTTAAGACCCGAACAAATAAAACAATCTCAAACCGACCGAGAGATAAAACAACGTTTCGTTTCACTTTTAAATGTGAAGAATTAATGGCACATTTTACTTTATTTTCTTTTTATACCTTAATATTCATAACATAGATTAGAGGAAAACAATAAAAAAATAAGTACTAGTCTATATTTTTATAATATTTATTTTAACGTTTTAAAGAAAAAAAAATTAAAGTATGTAACATACCTACATAATTGAAGTTCGTCATTTTTAAAAGTGAAACGAAACGTTTTTTTTATACCTATATCAAACAGGTTCTCAAGGTAGGTTGGGTTTGAGATTGTTTTATTTATACGGGCCTAATTTAGTCCTCCAAGAGAGGTTATAAAAGTAGGACCTATGTACCTACTTACTACTTAGTAAGTGATTATAAGTGCCAATCAATAAAGTAATATATTAACCCAAGTATATTATTGAACGTGTGAACCGACATTAACCAAAGGCTGTAGCATCTCAACAGTCCTCTTTTAGTATTTTTTCTTAGAGCGGCAAATTAATGGGCTATGAATAATTTGTGATTCTTGACATAAACTCTGTCATATCTGGTGACAGACAGACAGACAGCAAAGTGTTAGTAATAAAGTGATAAAAACTGGTGATAAACAGAAAATATTTGTTTTTTGCATCGAACGCGCTCCGGAACAACACTGTCCATTTTAATGGAATTGTTTTTTTACAATATTTTTAAAGCCAAGCTCTAATTTTACCTCAAAGAGAAAATTGAGATAAATTCTTCGAATTTCAATTTGTTCCTGAACCTAAGTTCACGACAACACAGCAAGTAAACGCCCGTTAAGCTTCAGACAACCGCAAAATAATAAACAACGTGATTGATGGATATTCGGGGAAAATAAAGCCCAAAAATGTTTTAATTTTCCTGATTTGAATATAATAATCAACTAGACGTTTCCCGCAACTTGAAAGAAAAAACCGGCCAAGTGCGAGCCGGGCTGGGGCACCGAGCGTTCCGTACAAACCTGTTGACCTGGGGGCCTATTACAAGCTCTTAATTCCACTAAGGTTGCTGACATTTCCCGTTGAATCAGTCAGCTGAAGTGGCAATGGGCCGGCCACATAGCACGAAGATTGGACGGTCGATGGGGCAAAAAGATCCTAGAGTGGAGACCACGTACTGGCAAGCGCAGTGTGGGACGGCCACCTACCAGATGGACCGACGACCTGGTGAAAACTGCCGGGTCACGTTGGATGCAGGTGGCAATGGACCGGTCGCACTGGAAATGTGTTGGAGAGGCCTATGTTCAGCAGTGGACTCTAAAAGGCTGAAACGACGACGACGAATTCCAGCCAGTTTACGCCATACAACATGGCTGGCTGGAATTTTCGTATTTCGATCACATAATAACTGCATGATGACAGCTTAGCGGACACTTGACACTGTACTTGCTTCCGAAAGTCACTTTCAGACAGCCAAACTAGGGTGGATCCATTTTGTATAACATGTCGCTGTAATATGAAAAAGAACAGTTTAAGACCGTATTATTGAATTGACTGGAACCAGGCTGGTATTGTAAACGATCATGATACGGCCCAGTTCAGTTTTGATTTTATTAGAGAGATTCCCGGTTTCTCAAACGCTGTTCAAATGCACGATCAACTAACATGACATTCAAATGAACACCCTTAGTGTAGAAACCTATTGATGTTTAAGAGTCCATTATTATTTTCTAGACGCTTCCTTACTTCGTACGCGCATCATAGAATCCCGTGGAAACTGTACATTTTGCTTCCGTAAAAAGAAGCCTGTGGGTAACCCACAACTACAGCATGTTAGTTATCACCATACCAAAGTTAACATATTATGTTCATATGTTTCGTCGAGAGTTAAAATCATACACACACACTCCTTCGCCTTTCTAATATTAGTATGACTTCTAGGTTCCATAAAAACAAAAAATATTTTGGAATTTCCATTTGATATTTTTCAATAAATAAATAAAAAATTATTCCAAATAATGCATATTACACTACACAATGAACAGATAAACATAAAAGTATAGAAAAAAAACACAGACGTAAGAGAGAAAAAATAAACAAAATCAGAGAAAAAAAAAAACAATTTAAAATAAAAAAAGTCCGAGGTCTGCAAATGGTTTGGTAGGCAGTGTATAATTGCATAAGCTGTCGAATAGGTTGATGACTGGATGCTCCAGAGTCCCTAATATCCTGTGAACCCAAACTGTCAGGCGTGAGACAGACTACTCCAGGCAATTTTGTTATGATAATAGAATATTGAATTATTTAATATTATTTCATACTCCAATATTTTTATTCGGCTTTGTGTTAAAATGTGTACAAGATTTTACTGGATATTTGATCTATATAAAGCGGAAGAGTTTGTTTGTTTGAACGCGCTAATCTCAGCGGTCCGATTTGAAAAAAACTTTTTTGTTGGATATTCCATTTATAGAGGATGTCTTTAGGCTATATAACATTACGCTGCGGCCAATATTAGCGAAGCGTCAGTGAGAAATGTTGCAAAAACGGGAAAAAATAATTCACATTTGGGGACTTTCGTTGCGTGTGCTGCATAAACGGTCACTCAAAAGCCACGCGAACGAAGTCGCGGGCACAGCTAGTGTAATAATAATGATAGTTTCCCTCATGTCATCTCCGAAACTATTAGGAACAGTGGTTGAAGTTAAATTACAATTTTCTACTTAGTTTTCCTGGCGAAAATTTAGTCGCGCTGTCGTGTAGTTGGCTTATGTAAATCTCAGTTTTGCATGCTATATAGTAGATAAGCTAAACTCGGTTCTGCTTAGCTTGTAGCTAACTTTTCATTGAATTTTCCTTCATACCTACAAAGCATTTTGTTAAAATTATATTAAACTGAATTCTCTCAATAAACTTTTATTTCAATTTGCCGTTGCCTTATCTCTTGGAAAGCTTTAATTGTTTTTTCTTCGTACGCTTTTGCCGTGTTTGTCTGGTACCGTGCTAAGATCTTGAAGAACTTGTATTAGCGGCAATGGAAATAAATTTGATGCTTTTTGTTTGTTTATGTTAACACTATCGTGCAAAGCCCAACACCACCATGCAGGTTGCAGAACTCGCCGCGCGTTTTATTCAGACCCCGGAGCATCCTCAGGATGTAGACTCTGCGAACAATGTTCGTTAAGACTTAACATTACTGCTTGTGTGGTGGTGGTGTTTTCACGTTTTTGCTTGCGAGTGCAGGTGAGAAGGATTGATTAAATCATTAAACGCGTGCCTATGCGTACACTCACCCATTTGCTTGCAGGCTGTGGTTATAATTTTTCGTGGGATAGATATAGACTAGATATAATATATTTAAATTTTATGTTATGGATTTCCTCAAAGTAACGCCTGATTCCATTAGCTATATAAAAGTAATAAAAAATAACATAAAATGACTTTTAAAAAAAAAATTAAACCGACTTCAAAAAAAATAACTAAAAAGCGATAAATAAACTAATGTATCTACTTAATGCATAATATATACCTACAATTATTTAAATATTTACAACTCAATACCTAATACTTTAACAAAGTCATCTTTAACTATTTAAATATTTACAGTTATCACTTATATTTGGAGTCGGTGCCAGCCTGCAGCCTAGGTAACATAGTTGTGTTGTTTGACGCGCGCGGCTGGCAAGCGCGTTGAAATATATTATTTCAGCGCGCTTATGCAAATTCGTATTTTTAGTTTTGCTTTGAATTTTAGTGTCGGTCAGTATTCTTAATTACATTTATTTGTTTGGCTGGCACCGACTTCAAAAATAAGTGATAACTGTAAATATTTAAATAGTTAAAGATGACTTTGTTAAAGTATTAGGTATTGAGTTGTAAATATTTAAATAATTGTAGGTATATATTATGCATTAAGTAGATACATTAGTTTATTTATCGCTTTTTAGTTATTTTTTTTGAAGTCGGTTTAATTTTTTTTTTAAAAGTCATTTTATTTCTCGATTTTTAGTTGTGTTGATGCGTTGTGAACTTAAATAGATGCTAGTTCATTTACTTAAGGGTTTCAGTTTATTTAATATATAGTCACTAATTACAACGTCCGTTTGTCGAATTGGTCATATTTTTAGGAAGCTATAATTGTTATTAATAGGTACTTAGTTGAAAGAGTTTGATAATATAATACTTATTAGGTATTTATATTTTTTATTATCATGGGTAGACCCAACGACATTGACAAAGTTATAATATGCAATAACACACAGCCAAACCTGCTGCAGTTTCAATTCGTCAATGTCGTCCATACTGCATAGGAAACAGATCACGAATGAGAAAAATGAGAGTGTGGATAAATTGCTTGTTCTCGCGAGAAGGGCCGGCGAGACTTCTCGGCGAGATTTCTCGCCGTGAGTCTGGATGGTATATTACAAGTATCACGTTAGCCCTACATACATTCGATCAACCAATTGCAGTACTGCTCCCAACTCCTAACCGTTAAGGAGTACTGTAGCTTCATCATCAGCACAGCAGCATCAGATGTTGATTCAAGCATACCTCACAAGCAACATGTTAGCCCTACATACCTACTACTAAATAGTTTCCATCGACCAATTGCAGTACTGCCTTCCAGCTCCTAATCCTAACCGTTAAGGAGTACTGTAGCTTCATCATCAGCACAGCAGCATCAGATGTTGATTCAAGCATACCTCACAAGCAACATGTTAGCTCTACATACTACTAAATAGTTTCCATCGACCAATTGCAGTACTGCCTTCCAACTCCTAATCCTAACCGTTAAGGAGTACTGTAGCTTCATCATCAGCACAGCAGCATCAGATGTTGATTCAAGCATACCTCACAAGCAACATGTTAGCCCTACATACTACTAAATAGTTTCCATCGACCAATTGCAGTACTGCCTTCCAACTCCTAATCCTAACCGTTAAGGAGTACTGTAGCTTCATCACCAGCACAGCAGCATCAGATGTTGACACCCGGAAGCATATACCTGAGTAAGACATGATTACGTAACAAAAACACCATACGAGCATACAATTTTCGGTGGTTGCCCTCGATTTCTCCTGGATCCCATCATCAGATCCTGACCTGGTGAAAATGGGACCACCTCAGAAGTGAACTCTATACAACAAAAAAAAAATTTTTGAAATCCGTCTATAATTGACGAAAATATCGGTGAACATACATAAAAAAAAAAAAAAAAAAAAAAAAATATTATACATACAGACGAATTGAGAACCTCCTCCTTTTTTTGAAGTCGGTTAAAAACAGACTATCTCAGATTACCCAGGTTAAACGTCAAAATAGAGGTGAACCGGCCGGTCGGGGGAGGAGTGGCTTTGTTTTGACAGATCCAGGGCACTCCACCCAACATAACGGCCGATGGCAATCCGCAAGTGGTTTTAGTGGGTAAGCCGGCCGTAGCGAGCCGGGAGTCCCACATACCTCTCGGGGACCCTCACTGGGTGATGCGTTGTGCATATGCATTTCCTTTGCGAAATAAAAAAAAAGTTTAAACGTCAAACGTGTATTACGACAGCTTCTTTTTATGAAAACAAGACAGTCCATTTATGATTCATTGTCAAAATAAACAAAAGTATTGGACTTGGGATTGTTAAAATCTAAAAGCCCTAAATGTCGTTCCGTGATCAAAAAACTTTCGCGCCAGAAGAAAGGTAACATTTTTTGTGTTATGTCAAGGGGATAAGCTATCATTAGGGAATAGGGAGTGTCGAGGCTAAACAAAGACGACTTCTCCAACAATGGTAAAGGTCGACTTTTAGAACTGTTTGAAGCCCAAGTTTTTGTATAATATAAGTTTCTTACAAAGTATATACACACTAGCTGTGCCCGCGACTTCGTTCGCGTGGTTTTTGAGTGACTTAAATCGTTTATGCAGCGCACGTAACGAAAGTTCTCAAATGTGAATAATTTTCCCGTTTTTGCAAGATTTCTCACTGACGCTTGGCTCCTATTGGTCGCAGCGTAATGTTAAATAGCCTAAAGTCTTCCTCCATTAAATGGACTATCCAACAAACAAAGAATTTTCCAAATCGGACCAGTAGTTCCTGAGATAAGCGTGTTTAAACAAACAAACAAACTCTTCCGCTTAATATAAATAGTATTAGTTTAGATTGAAACGGCCAAGTGATAAACGGACTCGTGCACCAAGGGTTCCGTACAAAACGAGCAAATAAGTCACTTTTGTTGTATGGGTCCCTCAAATATTTATTTTATTCTGTATTTTAACCGACTTCCAAAAAAATATAAGCTAAAAGAACAACATCCTAAATTGCTGACTTGAAACTCATCTTTGCTGACATCGACTTCAAAAAGAACATTAATTATTGTAACTACATAATAAAAATATTATTTTATGCTTTTTAGTTGTTGAGGTCGCTTTTTTAAACGTATTTTTTTTTTTTTTTACTTGTAACTATAAACTATTTGTGTGCTGTATTTACTATACTGTATTTGTTATTTGCGTTACTGTAGTTATTGTTAAAGCGGCAATAGAAATATATTAAAATAAAATAAATAAATAAAAAAAAAATTTTATTTCCAAATGATACTTTTGCTTTTTTCGGAACGTCATAAAAATGGCATTATCTGTGAAAATTTCAATTATCTGACTATTACGGTTCATGAGACGGACAGACGGACTGCGGAGTTTTAATAATAAACCTTTTTGAGGTCATTTTTGAACCCTTTGGGTACGAAACCCTAAAAATGTTAAGTCACCTTCAAATTGTCACCAGTGCGCGAACGGGTGAAAAAAAGGTGAAACAAATTTAATATGGCCAAAAAACTCAAACTCTTCAGCATTTAAATAAAAAAAACTAGATCAGGATTGGTTTATCCGTTTCGGAGCTCGATGCCACAGACACACAGGACATCAAACTTATAACACCCTTCTTTTTCGTCGGGGATTAAAAATGTACCGGATG
Organism: Celastrina argiolus; assembly: GCA_905187575.2. NCBI lineage: Eukaryota > Metazoa > Arthropoda > Insecta > Lepidoptera > Lycaenidae > Celastrina > Celastrina argiolus. Next base: position 14,991,513 of record LR994589.1, read on the forward strand.
TTATATAATAATAAAATATAATATTATAATCAGGGACGATTCACACCACATCAATCTGGCCCCGTGCTAAGTATCCGAAGAACTTGTGTTACAGGTGCCAGACAACGGAAATATATTTAATACTTTTATAGTATACACAAAGTTAAGATTTTTAGTTTATTAATTCACATCCACGACCCTGAAACACTGAAAAGTTTTTTATTCCGTCGGCGGGATTCGAACCCGCGACCTTCTCCTTTAGCACCGACGCGCTCAACCACTGCGCTCGGTTATGATCATTTTTGAACATCTGGTGCACGTACACTACGTGATGTGTGCCGTGATCACCGCTCGGCACCCTGCCAGGGTTGTCGATTGAAAACTAGTTTTAAAATCAAAGATTTTGGGTTCACTTCGATAATCCAAACGAGAGTTTACCGAAAATATTTAGAGCGAAGACCCATTAATGGGTCGCGTCGTGGCAGCAGATCAACGCATTGTGATGAAGCCCCACTTGGAAGTAAATGAGACAAATGGACTGTGTAAAGAATAGCCGTGCCCGCGAATTCGTCCGCGTGGTTTTTGAGTGACTTAAACCGTTTATGCAGCGCACGCAACGAAAGTCCCCAAATGTGAACAATTTTCATGTTTTTTGCAACATTTGTCACTGACGCTTCGCTCCTATTGGTCGCAGCGTAATGTTATATAGCCTAAAACCTTCCTCAATAAATGGACTATCCAACAAAAATAAGATTTTTTCAAATCGGACCAGTTGTTCCTGAGATAAGAGAGTTTAAAGAAACAAACAAACAAACACTTCCGCTTAATAATATTAGTAAAATTATAGTATTATATTCTTTAACTGTAAGGTTTCAAAGTAATGCCCGTGTGCCTGCGCGTTGGAGAAGCAGAGTGGCGAGAAATAAGAGAAGAGAATATATCGACGACCTCCGTAGCGCAGTGGTTGAGCGTGTTGGTGCTCGAGCGAGAGGTCGCGGGTACGAATCCCGCCGAGAGAACAAACAGTTTTCAATGTTCCTGGATCGTTCATGGATGTTTATTAAATTTGTGTATAATGTAATAAAAATCTTAAATATGTGTATGGTATAATAGTATTAAATATATTTCCGTTGTCTGGTACCTGTAACACAAGTTCTTTGGATACTTAGCACGGGGCCAGATTGACGTGGTGTGAAGCGTCCAAAAATAATATATATATATATTTTTTTCTTCTCCTTGTTCTCCTTTCTTTCATATTCCACAAAAAAATTGGAGTATTTGAAGCTACAGAACCTAAAATATCTCAAACTAAATGGAACTCTCTCAAACTAAAATAACTCAAAATAATAAAAAAATATCATAAATTTGATTTTATTAAATTTACTATTTTCGAACTTTGATTGCAGGGCGACATCTAGTGCAATAATATAAAACGATCTAGAAAATGTTAAAAGCAGTTGAGATTTTGAGGTCAAGACTAAACATTCAGGTCTCATATCAAACGTGTAGCAGGTTTTAAGCCAAGAAAGTAATGAAGTAATTACTGAACCTGCAAGTTGCATATTTTAAAATGAATTTTGCACTTTGACGTAAAAAGTTAATGAATCTTATGCATAATTAGTGCAACTTTTTACACCACATAGTTTATGTACACTGTTTAGTATTTGAGAAAGAAATTAAGTTAAATTGTTAACATAAAACCTTCAAGTTATAGGCTTGTTTATAATAACTATAAACAAAATAAAAACAAACTTAACCCTGAATTTATAACAAACAGTAATGATACACAAATTACTTGCACTTTTTCCACACACTCCCTGAATTTATAAGCCTCACTGCTTATAAATTCAGGGAGTGTGTGGAGTGCGAGGGTTAGTTAAAAATAACGAATTATAGCTAAGATCACGTCAGCTTTCAAACAATAAAAGTTTAAAAAACTATAACCTGACTTCGCAAAAAAGGGGTCTAAAAAGGCTGAAACAAGAAAAAAATGGTGAAGGTAGACCGGTGGTCGGACCTGCTATTGAGATTGAATATGGCAACAGAATATTATGATTTTTAAACTCTCTTTTTTCTACTGTATTTCGGTGTGAGCTGACTGCTTTTGGCTTCGCCGAAATCGGGTAAAAAAGAAACAAAATCCGTTTGAAAGCTACGATGCCACAGACACACACATATACGTCAAACTTATTACACCCCTTTATTTTCGTCGAAGGTTAAATATCTAGAACTAGTCACACATAATGTCCACGATTTAATCTTTGTAATAAATATTTAAGAGGACCCTACATACAACTGAAATCAAAAAAAAATAAAAAAGACCTGAACCGATTTCCACCAAACTTAACTAAGAACACTCTTGATTAATTTACCTTTCAAACAAGAAAACTGAATTAAAATCGGATCATCCGTTTGGGAGCTTCGATGCCACAGACCCCGTCGTTTTTGCGTCGGGGTTTAAAAACATTGTTTGTGTTGAATAGGCTCCGTAACGGCTGGACCGAAATTAGAAAACTTTAGAAGACATACAGTAGATCACGAGGACAAAGATTACTTTTTACCGCGGCAAAATGTACGGCTCCCATGAGATTTCCGTCCACAAAGTCGCGGGTAACACTTAGTACGTAAATTAAAAAGGCTGAAAATATATCTACATTGGTGTTTACTTAGCGAAACATTTGCTCAGGGAGTGTCGTATATAAATGAATGTGAAATTCAAATGTTTGTTAAGCTTTATATACGAGTTCGTATGCTATCACTTGAAGTAAATAATTCCCTTCGTGGATTGGAATATACAAAGGCCGTTGTAGCGCAGTAGTTGGAACGTTAGCAATCAAGATGGAGAAAGAATTCAAATCCTGCTGGGAGCAAAAAGTTTTTAATGTTCCTGTCCCGGTATAATTAAATCCCAACAAAAACATTGTCATGTAAAAATGTTGCCAAGACGAGTCTACATCTTACCCTGTGAAAAAGTTATCAGATATCGTATAAAGCCGAGCTCTAAAGACTACACGCTCTAAACCTACAAGCTCTACTCTACACCTTAATCAAATTTTATTAAAAAATGGACACATGTATATTGTATACCCAAGATTCTTGATCTATGCGCCCTTACATTACCAGGCCTAATATCACATAAAATGTGATGCTTGGCCTGTACACACAAATTTAAGCGATTTTTAACAGCTAATAATACACATGTAAGACAACACTGATATCTCCCCTATTTGGTAGGTATGCAATCTGTTGCCGGAGTGCTCTCTCAATTTGATGCAAGTCTGGTCCCTATATAGGTGAACCGGCCGGTCGGGGGAGCTGGAGTGGCCTGTGTTTTGACAGATCCAGGGCACTCCACCCAACATACCGGCTGATGGCAATCCGCAAGTGGTTTTAGTGGGTAAACCGGCCGTAGCGAGCCGGGAGTCCCACATAACGCTCCGAGACCCTCCTGGAGGTTGCGTAATGCATTTTTCTTGCGACATAAATGAAAAAGATAGAAGAAAATGCTCATGGACTGTAGTGGTTTCCATTATTTCACGTCGGTTTTATGTGAGATCGTGGTAATTTTCCATTATTAAACTCAGTAGACGCATATTTGAGAGGTAGTAAATTAACTATAAGCGATATTTATAGCGGGAATTTCGGGTATGACAAAATCTTCTATCAGGAATTTAGGAGCACCAAACACCTCTAAGAATTTATCGGTTACCGATTAATTTCGGCGAAAATGATTTTAATATTTGATCAGCTGGCTTGAAAGCCATAAAAGTTGATAATCATCGTTTTGGATGGGAACATTTAATAGGTAAGTGTACGGTTTGTTATATCGGGTGTAAAAAGAACAGCCGCTATAACTTTGGGATATGATTATACTACCTTTTCTCATTCTAGAAATGTATTTTTATTTAAATTTTTATACAAAAATATCAAAAAAATATGTTTTTTTTAATATTTCGTTATTCTTGCGACAAAAAATAAGATATGATAAAAAATTAAAAAGTTTTAGACAAAAAGACTTGGTGAAGTGATAAACGAAAACCAGTTATGATATAACCTGAATACCTAACAATCAACTATATTCAACCTAAGATAAATGATGAAAAGAAAGATGATTCCTGCGCCAATCCAGGCATGTAAAAAGTCAGTCCTGTGCCTGTTCTCTCGCCTGTAATGTCGGGTGTTTGAGCCACGAGAGCAAGTAAAAGATAGTGTATTGCGCACACACTCGGGCACTCTAAAAATAGCTCCCCGTGGTTTTAATGAAACTGGCCACCGTCAGCGGAATCGGTGTGAGGGAGCTTATAACCTAGCTAATTATAAAGTCGACTCCACACTACTCGCGGAGTTCCTCGGCGAAGTACAGCGAAGTACTAGTAAAGTTTGACGAGGTAAGCCGAAGTGCATCTCTACATTATCCTATTCGTCTAATTTCGTTCAACTTCGCGAGTAGTGTGGAGCCGGGGTTATAGACAAACCGCACGTGTCTCTTGTGGCAACTGGCAACCCTCATTGGGTAGTCATTTCGGCCGCATGCAGACTGTAAGCATCCAATTACTTCCTACATGTCTTTCCCATCACGTGGGCGCGTGCTGCCCACACTGGAACGAGTCCCGCACGTGTTATCCGCGTGACAGGAAGGTCACTTACGAAGTTCGAAAACTACATGTATGGAATTCGCAATAAGCTTCGCTAAGTATACGAAATCGTATGTCTTATTATATAACATAAATAACATATGTCGTAATGTGACTGATACGACTTCGCATGTCTTATTAAAATCAGTCACATTTTGTTTTCGAACTTAGTGAGTGATAGCGATGGAATCTTAAGGCTGTATGCGCGAGAAAGGCTGAAAATTGGAATACTTCGAAACCTTTTTTCTCAATACTGGTCTAATTGAAAGATCCCAAAAATTATTGGTGTAAAGTCTATGCAGGATTATCGACATGTCGTCACAATCGGTTGTTCCCTACTCGTTCGCATATAATATTTAATAATAATAATAATCTATGGACTCTTCACACCACGTCAATCTGGCCCCGTGCTAAGTATCCGAAGGTTGTGTTACAGGTACCAGACAACGGTAATATATTTAATACTTTTTAATACTATACACATATTTAAGATTTTTATTATAATTTATATTTAGCTATATAATTAATATTTTAAATTTTCAGTTTTACACTGTTTATTTACCGGCGGGCTATTTTAACATTGATTGAAAAAAAAACATTCGAAAGACTAATGACGGGTCATTTCACTCGTTCCTTTGTGGCTTAATGCATATCATTACTAATATTGTAAAGCGGAAGAGTTTGTTTGTTTAATCGCGCTAATCTCAGGAACTACTGGTCCGATTTGAAAAATTATTTTTTTGTTGGATAGTCCATTTATAGAGGAAGGCTTTAAGCTATAATAACTATACGCTGCGACCTATTGGTCTCTCCCTGGATTGGACCTATCGGTAAATGTTGCAAAAACGGGGAAAATTATTCACATTTAGGGGACTTTCGTTACGTGCGCTGCATATACGGTTTAAGTCACTCAAAAACCACGCGAACGAAGTCGCGGGCACAGCTAGTTGTTCTATAACCTGCAATGAGATAATGTTAACTACTGGAACCGGCTGTGGTCATAACGAACCATTGCACATCTTTAAGCTTTTATTGCTTGTAATGGCTAGCTATTAGCGGCATATTGCGGTTTTCATAGCCGCAACAAGCAATTATTACTTTTTACCGGCAAAACCGAAAGGACGGGAATGATTTTGGCACTATATTTAAGTTTGTTTGTCTCATCGTAGTACCTAAACTACTAATCTGATTTTAATGAATGGAATACCATGGATCAATCAGTTTTATTGGTCCATGGCAATACCAACCTAATTCGGTGTGACCATTTTTATGACCATAACCTTTATTATAATGGGTAAGAGCGTCCGTGGTCTAGGGGATAGACCGTAGATTAGAACTCGAAAGGCTGCGGGTTCGATTTCCAGGTTGTTGCATATACTAATGAGGCTTTTTCAGATCTCAAGTACTTTATACTGACGTACTAATGGTAAAGGAAAAACGACGTACAGTCAAGTCATTCATGCTGTGAATGCCATAATATGTGCTGGGCAACCATGCGACATTTAAAACATGTCCCAGGCTCTACAGTATTTAAAGAGTGGTCACTTCGCTCGGAGAATACTGTATAATCTTTTTATCTATATACGCTTCACACCACGTCAAACTTGCCCCGTTCTAAGTATTCTAAGAACTTGTGTTACGGGCACCAGACAACGGAAATATATATTTAATACTTTTATACTATACACATATTTTTATTATATTAATACACAAATTTAATACACATCCATGACCCAGGAACATTGAAAGAAAGAAATATGTTCCCTCGGCGGGATTCGAACCCGCAACCTCTCGGTCGAGCACGAACGCGCTGAACCACTGCGCTACGGAGGTCGTCTAAAAAATCATCCAATAACGGATGCAAAAGCCTACTTTTTACCCGATTTCGGTGAAGCCAAAAGGAAGGGTAATGATTTTGGCAGTCTATGTATGTATGTATGTACGTATGTTCCCTCGTAGCGGCTAAGCTACTGGACTGATTTTAATAAATGAGGTATCAATCGATTGGTGATGATGCCGCAAGTAACATAGGCCATATTATTTTTTGAAGAATTTTGGCCTTTGAAAATTAAACCTCAAAAACTATCCAAAAAAATAATAAGGTAATTGTCTCGTGTTTGGTATCAAAAGATAGGTCTTGGCAAGCACATTACGAATATGTATTTAAATATTTTCTTAATTATTATATTTTATTGTTAAATTAAAAATAAACGTTTAAAATGGGGTCTTACAAGTAGTATCTAGGAGTTGTTTAGTTACTTTCTATGCGTTAATTTAACGTTTCGTAATTTAATGAAAATATAATGATATATTTTATGTGGAAACACACAAAAGAAAAATATAAAATAAAATAAAAGTTTAAAAAACTAAAACCCGACTTCGCAAAAAATGGGTCTGAAAAGGCTGAAACAAGAAAATAATTCAATTTGAAATCCAGAAATGCATGGGTACAAAAATGGTCAAGGTAGAGCCGAGGTCGGACCCGTTTAACAAATCAAAAATCATACTATTCGTCTGCTGTTGCAATTATACATTCCCAATAGCGGGTACGACCACGGCTCTACCTTGACCATTTTTGTACCTATGCATTTCTGGATTTCAAATTGATTTATTTTCTTGTTTCAGCCTTTTTAGACCCCTTTTTTGCGAAGTCAGGTTATAGTTTTTTAAACTTTTATTTTTTCTAATGCGTAATTGGGAAGATTAGAATTTTCCAATTTCATTTGTTTGCCTATAATATAAACAGATGTTTTACGAAGACCCCTTATCGATAATTATTAAGTATTTGGATACTAATCTCCAAAATAATGTAATTTCACTAAAAAAAAATATTAATACGTGCTGCCAAAATACTTTATTTCAATGATACTTATGCAAAATTCAAGATGAGATAAGTAATCTTACAATTTGCAATAAGTAAAATTGCAATACCTGCCGTTGTAAGTGTCTTTCGCTCGTTACACTAATAGTCAATTCACATTAGCTGTCCCTTTTACACTCACATGTCTATCTCGCTCTCTGTGACGTCATGATCTCCAATCTAGCCTCTGAAGTCAAGTGTTCCATTACGGATGAATGCTTCTCTTTAATGTATTTCATTCAGTTTCTTCAGACTTATAGGTTCATCATGAAATTAAAAAGTACTTTTTTATTTCTGAATAAATTAAGTACCTACAAACTATTTTCTTAAACTATTTGTTAACCTATCACCACATCGAGAAATAGACCAGCGAGAAAAACCGGCGTATGAAACTCTCGCTGAGCAAATATAACAATATTTATAGACGCTTCACACCACGTTAATATAGCCCTGTCCTACGTATCCCAAGAACTTGTGTTACAGGTACCAGACAAAAGAAATATATTTAATACTTTTATACTATACACATATTTAAGATTTTATTATATAATACACAAATTTATTACACATCCATGACCCAGGAACACAGGAAACTTTTTATTTCTTTGGCAGGATTCGAACCCGCGACTTCCCGCTGAAGCACCATCGTGCTCAACCGCTGCGCTACAGAAGTCGTCAATATAGTTATTACTTTCACTCGACTACGGCGTAGCAAATAGGAGGGTTATTTTGATCTGTGATATTCATCTGTAACTGTACTTCTAATCTAGTAATCTTAACTAGATCAAGGATAGCCAGGTATTGTAGTAAAACAGATTCGATATAATAATAAAATCAAAGCGGCACACGACCACAGCTATCCTTTAAAAACATATTTTCTATCAGTATGATGTACAAAACTACGTTAAAATATGCTATGTGTGAACGTTTATTTAAATGTTGGTAATTATTTAATAGTTTTTAACCCCCGACGCAAAAACGACGGGGTGTTATAAGTTTGACTTGTCTGTGTAAATGTGAATATGTATGTCTGTGGCATCGTAAGTCCCAAGCGGATGATCCGATTATAATGCATTTTTTTTTGTTTAAAAGGTATATCAGTCGAGAGTGTTTTTAGCTATGATTGGTAAAAATTGGTTTAGATCTTTAAGATAAATAAATAAATAAATGTTTATTCAACAATACGAACATTACACTACACAATGGGAATAAAACAAAACATATTGTTATCATTACATACACCAAGACATAAAAAAAGACATGATTAAACAGTAACAACAAAACAGGAATACGTTGAAAATGTAATAAAAAAATCATGAGGTCTGGGTAATGGTAGTAGGTAGTGCAATGCACCGATCGCCGAAATGGTATCCACTCAGGATAATGACTGTGGATCTCCAGTCCCTGATATTCTGTGGACCCAAACTATCAGGCGCGAGACAGACTACTCCAGGCACATATGCGTTCTAACATACTAATAGATAAAATATATTTTATATACTAAGGGCCGATTTTTCAATCGTCAGATAACTTTTATCTAAGAAATAAATATGTGACTTTGGCAGATTTTGTATAAAACAAATGTCAAAGTCACATGTTTATTCAACAGATAAAAGTTATCTGACGATTGAAAAATCGGCCCTTAATAAGTAAAAAATACTTAACAATAATTTATATGTGTAAATGTGTGTAGGTCGTCAGGTGTTAGGTGTGATTGGAATGTTACAAGCTAAGTCAGGGTTTTTTTAAATTTAATTTTTACATGTTTGTAAACATTTTTGTGCACTAAATAAACTTAATATGAAGCAGGTGTCGCGTCTCGGTATAAACTGGTGATAAGGATCGCCGGACAGTGAACTTTGGGTATAGGTTCACAAGACGTTTGTGAGCTCGTCCTGCACGTACCAAATTTCAATTCATTTGTGAGTGAAACTTTACTAATTTCAGCTTTGCTACGGATATCTAAAGCCGTTGTTGGTCTGTTAATAGACCAAACTTTACCTAGGCTAACTTTGTCAATCAAATACGTCTTAATAGGACATTCTACAGAATATGAATAGTATATTTTTAAGCTATTACATAGCTTCTATCGCGGGCCTTGAGCGTGAGGACCGAATCTAGAAATTCCGTAACGAAAAAAACCTAACACCCCCTGAACAACACTCACTTGGCCCTTTGGGTGGTGGGGTTCGAATCTTCGAATAATAACTCAAACTCGTTACTAATAAGAATTATATTTTCGAACATAGCCCCACACAACAATAAAAATCCTTCACAATAACTACTTATATATTTCACTAATGTTTTTGATAGCGTGACGTAGAAAACTGCAGAAAAGTAACAACGTCATCTAGGTTTAACATTGTGAACTAAAAGTTACATATTAAGTTTATTGAACCATATAAAATAAAAAATACTATGCAATAGCTTTACCGCGGCAGTCCCCGAGTGCCACACGTCTTTTTTTATTTATTTAATAATTTATTGTACACAAGAAACATTTAGAATAGAACAATTTACAAAGAGAGACGACACAAAGGTACTGCTTATTTCTAAAAGAAATTTCTTCCAGCAGCCCTACGGAAGAGTTATGGGATAAAAAATATCAGAAAGAGCGTGCGCAATTACATACATATACATTACATCTACATATACTAGATCAAAAACCGAATAAATACACTAACAAAATAATTAATATAAAATAAATAAATATACCTGTAAATAATTAATTATTTTTATAAACAGTTTTGCGAGAAAGATATGGATATTTTATTTAATTGCTTAAAACTTAACCTAATTCTTATTTTAGATTTGATCATCCTTTTAATTTTCTGTTAATAAACTAACTGTGTACAGGTTTACGTTAAAGGTTTAATCAATTGTAGTTTAGTGTATAGTTTTAATAAATTGTATTTTAGTAAAAATTTGCACTCCACTGAAAGGCAAAATAAGAGAGCGGTTTCCAAACCTGCGACACCGTATTGTACCTTATTTATTAAGCAAATAAATGATTTCTATCTCTATTTCTAAGGAAATCATATTGGATGGTATCATTGAATGATGGTATCAATAGATTGTATCATAATGGTAAATCTGCTTCCTCATAAGTGAGGCTGCGACCAACGGCATCGTTTGTGTAAATTGTCCAAGTATATGCGCAAAACGGCCCTCTCGCTTCTTTATTATCATAAATGGCGCACAGAAAAAATTAACTCGTGTCAAATAAGTTTACAGGTCGTTAAATAAAATGTTATGAACATTGTCACGTACTGGAATAATGGCGGGCTTAAACGATTTACGCTATATTACGTTTACTTTTTTTATGATATACGACCTTCTCCGTGGTTTGGAGAGTGGCTCTTAACTCTGTCGGGGGTCCCGAGTTGGATGAGCAAAAATGCTCTTCAGTGTCTGGTTGGGATAATGAAGGCTGATCACCTGGGGCCGTGTTATCTTTTACAAAACCAGCCTGGTTCCAGGTAATTCAATAATAATGTCTTCAGCTAGCGGTGCCCGAATTGACCAATCACTTTGCTCGAAATCTCTGCTCCGCTTCAACGGAAACAGCACGAGCATAGTGATTGGTCAATTTTGGAACCGCTAAGTTCCTCTCCGCCCCGCTCCGCGTCAGTAGAAACGCAAAACCTAAACTGCCTTGTTCTTTTTTATATTACAACGACATGTTATTCTGAATTGATCTACCCTAGTTTAGCTGTCTGAAAGTGACATTCGGAAGCAAGTCAAGTGTCATGTGACCGCTGACCTGCTGTCAATAAGTGATCGTAATACGCATGTAATACGAAAATGCTAGCCAGTCATATTGTATGGCGTAAACTGGCAGGTATTAAAAGCTTGTAATGAGCCCCCTGGTCTGAAAACACAGATGATCTACGCGTCTGATGGGCATTTAAAAAGTTGGTACTGCAATTGATCTTGGTTTAAGTTAAGGAAAAGAGAGAGAGAATATTGTGTATTGTGCATTAAGGTTACGTCGCCAAAATCGCTTGCGTATTGCTGCCCGATAGCATTGTTAAAATACTATGAAAATGTTCCACGTTTTACTGAAAACAAAGGGCAACCGATGCTTGCAATCGAAAACAATATCATTCAAAAAGTTGAGAATTCCAAAGTGGATTAAAAAGAAAGTTTATTGTAAGCGGAGAATACCTGGATTTACAAAGGGAGCCGATAAGAATTGTATTGTGTTGCGAACAAAAATCCCCTGGCGGATATTTGTGTGCGAACAACAGTCCCCTGGCGTATATATTTTGTGTGCGCACAACAGTCTTCTGGGCATTTGCATGGGGAATCTTTCAGCTTCTTACTTAGCCGTGTATTGGGTTGGGAAAATGTTTTGTGAATAGAAATTATGCATACACCGACCGTTCGATGATCGATGTATGCATAAACAGACCGTATTGTTTTTGGCTTACTTTGTGAATCCCACAGCGGATTGGAACTTTTTACTGAGTATTTCGGGTACCTGCTAGCTTTCCGTCTTACAATAAAATGATACACTTTTCCAGCCTTTTCATTTATTTATAAACTTAGCAACCTGTAAATTATGCCTGAAAAAAAGTTGACAACCCACCTTTTTAACTATCTGTACCTTCGTTTGGTATTTATAGTTATCCCAGAAATAATTATGAAATTATACAGAATGAATGCGGTTTTTTTTGTTTGAAAGGTATATCAGAGAGACCTATGTTTGATGGAAATCGGTTCAGGTCTTTAAAGTCACTTGTTAGGAGTGTTAGGAATGTTACACGCTAAGTCGGGTTTTTTTTTAATTTTTAATTAATTTTATCTATGTGTATGTGTATTTTATAATTATTAACAATAAAGTATATTTTTATATCATTTTGATTTCATTTCTTGTTACTACACAGAAAATAATTGATATTAATTGATAGCGGTATAGTGTAACTGTGGTGTATTTTAACGACAGTTTTTTATTGTTTCCACACGGGAATCGAACTCACGACCTCGGAGTCGAGAGCTAGGCTCCAAACCACTAGACTACGGAGGCGTGCGAGAAGGCAAAAATAAAAAGTAATGACAACAATAATTCAGAATTACATAAAACATAAGCCATTTGACTGGCAAAAGAAATCATAAGAGAGTAATTACATTTTCCAGAAGTTTTCTTCTGGTCGTAGTGAGGATTTCATTTTTATTCACGTCATATCTTATTTTTCTCAACGCAATTTTCTGGCTGAGATCAAAGGCTCCTAATTATAATAGACTACAGAAAAGAAAATTTTTATTATAAAGGGTGTAAAAAGAGCAGTAACTTTGGGATGATTAATAGTTTTCTCATTCTAGAAATGTATTTTTGTTCCTTTTTTTTTACAAAAATTAAAAAATATTTTTTTTTGCTTTATTGTTATTTTTGTGACAAAAAATAAGAAATGGTGAAAGTAATTTTTTTTTATTTTTTCAAAATTATCCTTTTTTATCTCGTTTGAAAAGCATCAGCTACTTATTTTTGTCTCTAAATCACCTAAAGGTTGACTGGTAGAAAATGCCTTGAGGCATTAAGTCCGCCTATGTACAAAATGTGCATGATGTTTAAATAAATAAATAAATATATAAATACTATGGAAATCCCTCTTGTCTAAAAGTTAAAAGTAAACCATGTATTTTGATCCATTTAGTAAAATCATATTTATATTTATGTATGTTGTGAACACATCTTTACACGTGTTCTCTCTTGTTACAGATCAATCATCGGCGAGTCGGAGAAATAAGAAAATACAAATCCAATAAAGAAATAATATCGACGAACGTAAAGAGAAAATATTAATATTTATTCAATAAATTTGAAAGGCGTATTTAGTTACACAAAATGCCGTATAAGATATTTCATCTTAAGAAAATAATATTTCTGGAGCAAATGAAGACTTACTGCTGGGGCTCCCTCGCTGCGGGGAAACCGAACCTCCCCAACATAAACAATGGGACGTGAAAGTAGACCATAGTCACCATGGGGCAAACATACACATACGCTTACGCAAATAACTCCGATGTCAACTTCTCCGAGTCGTACGAGATCGACATAGCCAACGAGTGCGCCGTCGCCGACGACCCGGTGTATCCCAGCAGCTTCGGCATAACCCTCGCCGTCCCCGAGTGGGAGGCCATCTGCACGGCCATAGTGCTCACGCTCATCATCATCAGCACGATCGTCGGCAACATCCTGGTCATCCTCAGCGTCTTCACCTACAAACCGCTTCGGATAGTCCAGAACTTCTTCATAGTGTCGCTCGCAGTCGCCGACTTGACGGTCGCCATCCTGGTGCTGCCGCTGAACGTCGCCTACTCCATCCTCGGACAATGGGTGTTCGGAATCTACATGTGCAAAATGTGGCTCACCTGCGACATCATGTGCTGCACCTCGTCCATCCTGAACCTGTGCGCCATCGCCCTCGACCGGTACTGGGCGATCACGGACCCGATCAACTACGCCCAGAAGCGAACGCTGCATAGAGTGCTCCTGATGATCGGAATCGTGTGGGCCCTGTCGCTCATCATCAGCTCCCCGCCGCTGCTAGGCTGGAACGACTGGCCAGACGTATTCGAGCCGGACACGCCCTGTCGCCTCACATCGCAGCCGGGCTTCGTCATATTCTCCTCGTCCGGATCCTTCTACATCCCGCTAGTTATAATGACGGTCGTGTACTTCGAAATCTATCTAGCCACCAAGAAGAGATTGAGAGACCGCGCCAAGGCCACCAAAATTAGCACCATATCGTGCGGACATAACAAGGGTAAGGGCGATCATCACGACCAGGACTCCGTGAGTTCCGAGGCGAATCACAACGAGCATCAGGGCGAGAAAAAGAGGAAGTCCAAAAAGGTGACGCCCAAGAAGAAGCAAATCAAACGGTATTGGAGCAAGGACGACAAGTCGCAGAACAAACTCATAATACCGATACTGTCGAACGACAATTCTGTGACGGAGATGGCCGACAACCACGAAAATAGAGTCACCTCCTCGGAGAGCAATTCTAAGGAGACGCACGAAGGTGACATTGAAGTCATCGACTCGTCATCGGTCACCCAGCCTAAAGTACAGAGAACGCATCAACAGAATACAGTTTACCAGTTTATTGAGGAGAAACAGCGGATCTCGCTGACCCGGGAGCGGCGCGCCGCGCGGACCTTGGGCATCATAATGGGTGTCTTCGTCGTGTGTTGGCTGCCCTTTTTTGTGCTCTACCTAGTGATACCCTTCTGTTCGAGCTGTTGTCTCTCGAACAAGTTCATTAACTTCGTGACGTGGCTCGGATACATCAACTCGGCGCTAAATCCACTCATCTACACAATTTTCAACATGGACTTTAGGAGAGCTTTTAAGAAGTTACTTTGTATTAAACGGTAAAACGCCAACTTTGCTCAATCAGAACAAATTTATTCTCCATCCAGAATAAAATTAATTAAGTAGTTCTAAAGAACGGTTTAAAATTTAACGTGGTTTAAGCTTTCAAGTGATGATTGTTAGTTTGAATTTCATGTAAGTACAGGTTTCGTGCGTAGCACAGGTAGCAGTAGGGGTTGTATCTAATTCCATATTGTAAGTACAGTATTATCTAATGTAAATATTATAGCAATAAATTATATTGTATAGACATATCTAAATTGTAAATATTTATCGACTCGATGTAACAAAGTATTAGCTTCTTCGATTGTGATAATTTGTTCTAAACGTTTAACTTCGACTTTGTATATCCCTTTAAAATAATCTGAGCCCATATTTGAAAGGGATATTGGACTTGTAAAACTTTCCGTTCGTAATTCTTGGATTTCTAATAAAAATAATTTTTGGGAAACTTTTTTATTACTACCTCACTCGTTATAGGACCTGAAAACATTATTTGAGCGTAACGTTCATCGAATATGACGCTTAATACGACGGCTGCAAAGCCTGGATTCGATTGAGAGGTGACGTTCCAGAAAAAATAAAAAAGGTTATTCAGTGTAATGCATAAATTTTGCTCTTACAAGCCCAACTCATCTTCATTACGGTTAAGAGGATGTTTTCTCTAGATTGAGTCCTTGTGACGCTAGATTTTGTTAGATAATGCCTACATGTCATATGGCCGTTGTTTATATTAGGCATTAGTTTATAGCAGAAAATTTATGGTAAGTTTAAGTGACGTATTTTTGAATTACAAAATAATAACTTGGTACTGCGTCGGCAGTCAAGGCCTAGCTCGTTCGTTCAAATCTTGCGTAAGGAATAAAACAGAAAATGCGCTTACCACTGAGCCAGAGAGGTCCTCAAAATAAATGATTGTAAGAGATCACGAAATAATTCACAATTATTCTAATTCAAAAAAATATATACGTAAGTTAATAGACAGCCTTTATTACCCGAATGAAAGTCATGTTGCTGGTGAGTCTGGTAACACCGTGATCACGTGGACAATGCGTGTGACAGATGGCCGCCGCCTCCGCACTTACGTAGCGGGAATCGAGGGCATAATGTTAAGATGGATGATCATTTTTAGCGTCTTTTTTTCAGGGGAAATCTTCGGTAAGATACCTAGAGCCTTTTTTTTACTTGGGGAAATCCTTTAGGGATTCCCGTCTGTCGGCCGGGATATGTGGGACTCTCTTAAGTGCGAGTTAAGGAACGCACTCGGGGTTACCGCACTAAAACCCCAAGTTGCCATCTCCTCCGCTAGGCGCTGAGCCACCGGACCCGCCTAGGCGATATCAGCAGCGAAAGATACCTAGAGTCTTGGGATTAGACTAATAGGTTATGTGGGATTCTAATTTTAGTGTCTAGAGAAATTTTGGTTGTTACGTTTTTTTAGTCAAACCCTGGGTGCTCTAAGTGCTTACTTAAGTAGCTATTTGAAAAAACCCTCTAGGATTTTGAAAGAAAAATATAACATATATTATGGACTTTGTGTTAAGCACTAAATGTACTCTACATTAAAAGCTTACATTAAGGCTCAACTAACATTGGCACAGAGTCGAAGCGACACGTTTTTTCGTGTTTTTTTTTCAGAGCATATTCATCTCTATTTGTCAATTATTAAGGTACAAATTATGATTATGCATGTATGGAGCGGACGTCGCGTCGACGAGTGTTATGTTTTTCATAGTCAATGTATACAGGATTATTCATGGATCATATTAATATATGATCCATGAATAATCCTGTATACATTGACTCGAGAGACTTGAGCCGATCATGTATTAAGTGAAGAGAATGACGTAGAGCATTTTTTTGTTTTGGCACCTCATATAAATTACTTATAATAACTAAAAAAAATTAAAGGTCTAAAATGATCACAAGGAATGAATCTTACTATCCTGGGGCTCGCGGGCTCCTAGTCGTATAGACACGAACACACTGGTCTTTGACCTAAGACCTGACCAGGATTGAAACTCATCTGTTTTGTGACTTCTTTAATCTTTAATGTTTTAAACGTGATTTGTTGCGTTATGGTAAGTAATTTATATTATGAGGTTCCAAAACAAAAAATGCTCTACGCGTCATTGTCTTTACACATTCGGCTTAATATATGGACCATGGATCACTCTGTTGAAAAATGACGCGTCCTTAAGGAGTTACTTAGTAGAGATTGTAAGATAAAGCCATACTCAGAGGAATGTAGCCGTAAGACCTTGACCAGTAGCGTTAGCGGGAGCCTTGTCGGTTAGCGGGAGCAAGTGACTTCTACATATTCGTTACATTATCAAAAGAAAATTGAAGAAAATTTAAGGTAGTATGGCACAAAATTCCGATTTCGAGAAAATTTTGTTCAAACTGTCACTTAAACATTTAACGTATTAAGTACATTAATCTAAAGAACCATCTTTAGAATCTATGAACATATTACGTAAAGACAACCCAAAATTTTTAAGAAACGTTTAAACTCAATTTTCTCCATAAAAATTTTTGCGACCATCACCTATTTATTTTTCAATAATTTCATCTTTAATTGTTTGATAATTGAAGACGATATAATAATTTAATAATTTCATCGTTAATTGTTTTATAATAGAATAGAATTTGATTTCGAGAAAATTGAGTTCAAACAGTCATTTTAGAATACGTTGTAACGTACATTAATCTAAAGATCCGTCTCTATAATCAATGTACTAAACACAATTTTCTGGGCAAAATTTTTTGCGACATATCCTTCATCTATTCATGTTTTCAATTATTACAGCGCGCTGTGCCGATACGTACGATATATTTGACTGATATAATATGAATAACGAGTTAGCACTCGACGACCTCTGTAGCGCAGTGGATGAGCGCGTCCGTGCTCAAGCTGGAGGTCATGGTAGTGTATTGAAATTGTGTAAGTATAATATAATGAAAATCTTAAATTTGTGGAGTATAAAAGTGTTAACCCGCCAGCACTCGCGCCTCAAAAAGTTACACCAGCACTCGCGTGTAGAGCATTTTGCTCACGTTCATAAATGCCAATAAATGCAAGTTTTTCCAAAAAATATGAATAAAAAAATAGTTTATTAAATAAAATACACATTATTTAGTCTATAAAATATTTATTCAATAAGTTAACAATATTAATGTTTTGTATTTTAATTAACAATCATGCGAACTAATTTACCAGTCGTCTAAGGCAGTCTTACGGAAAAAATTCAACAAAAAAAATTTGTTTCAATAAAAAACTTAAATAAGTATGAATAACTAATCTTCATAATATATGCGAGCTTTACACATATCACATACTGTACGAGTATGCTCGGTAAATAAAAATTTTTGGCAGTAAAATTCAGCTCTTTTTGGTCTTGCGATTTTCGCGTTTTGGGCAAACAGTACAGATATCAGTTGGATTTTTTTTCTGGTAAGCCCAATTCTGGTAGAAAACGTTTTATTACTTGCTGAAGAGTATATGAAATATTTTGGAAGGGTTTTTTCTTTGTATGTGTGTTAGTTGAAGAGCTAGTTATTTCAAGTAGTTTCTGCGCGTAATGATTATACCCGTATTTTCTATGTAAATTATTTGGCTGTTGATTCCGGTTATATTTAGGATCGTGAAAAATAATCTCAGCGGCTTTCTACACGCCAATCTTGCCACAGAATACTCTTCTTTTAGTCGATACACAAAATCAACACCTCCTTTCGTTTTATTATAAAAGGTGATAATTTCGGGTTTCGCGGTAATACTCGTACTAGTAGTTTGATCGATTCAGTCGTCGTTATGAAGTGTACTTATCTGATATATGATGACTGTGTTCACTGCCTCGATCGCTTTCAATATCATCGGCTCTAAAAGACGTGTCCTCAGTGTCTTTCAATGTTCCTCCATCAACCATGCCAAAATATGTTCAGCCCTTCGATCACGATCCATCTATTATATAAATACTTAATAGATTACTATTTCAGTAAGGTAAAATCATAATATTACACAAAAGTAGCAATAAAACTGCCGCTAAGATGAAAAAAAAATAAAGTCATGAGTAAAAAAAGTACTTACGTCGGTACTCACGCGATGAGCAAAATGCCGCCTGATGGTACACGGTGCAACAAACCACCTCGTCCGAGTGACTGGCGCATACCAGCGAGAAGTGAACTACATACAGGGTTGGGGGACGAAACAAAACTCAGCTACCGAATAAACGATGAACGTACGAATAATTTTGACAAAATGGCGCGTGTTTTAAATTTACTGTGAGCAAAAAGCTCATAGAGCGAGTGCTCGCGGGTTAAATATATTTCCGTTGTCTGGTACCTGTAACAGCTGGCCTGTTGCTTCGTACACTACGCGGATTGGTATGTAATCTTCTCTTATATATAAAAATGAATTGCTGGTCTTTAGCATCGCCAAAATTCGAGAACGTCTGAACCGATTCGGTTATTTTTATTCTGGAAAGTATAAGGATTTATAATAAGAAAGGAAGGTATAACGATTAATTACAAACTGTTTGTATGCTCAACAAAGTGGGTACGAGTCAGTTAGTTATATAATAATAATATCTCCAATATCTATGGACGCCTCACACCACGTCAATCTAGCCCAATGGTAAGTAGAGAGAGAGAAAATCTCCCCAATTTAGACGATTTAAAGGAAAAGATAATTGAGAACGCAAACAAAAATAAAAGATAAAATCAATGATTCAGATTGCCTCAAAGCAAATTGCAATTTCTGTGTTTTGTACAATTTTCCTTAGCGTAAATTTATTTCCGGGTTTTTATCGGTGAATATTTATTATATTTACTGTTTGAATCTTTATCTTTACTTTGTCGGTGGCATCTAACAATTTATGCTGACACTAAATGGTATTCGAGAATCTTATTTGGCGCGGAACAAAAGGCAGGATTAATAATTTTAGCCGTCTAAATTACTTATGTTTAATACAAATACTACAATACGATTTTAATTAAAGAGGTGTCAATTTAATATGTGTATATGTCGCAGTCATCTGATTGAATCCGCTATTAAATTGAATGACTAGCGCTTTCATTGAATCCTGTTTTTACCTACAAATTTTAGAATCCGAGACTAGGACAGCCATTTAATATTTTAGTTTTAAACTTCGAAATTTCCGAATGAGTACTAATAAAACGAACATTAAAGTAAATTAATCAAAAAATATATCAACACTTTGCTATCTGTACGAGCTGTTTGACGCCATTTTATAACCGCCTAGTGATTCAATTAAATAACCAGATTCAATAAGATGACTGCGACATATAGATTAAGTAACATTGTAAAAAATATATACTTTTAAAAAAAGATCAATTTTCCATCTTATTGCTAAAAGATGGCCCCGTGCGAGTTTCTTACGCCGGTTCTTCTCGGCGGGTTAGGGTTGAACCGGCGGTGGTAGCTTGCAGTTTTTCTTGTTGACTTTCCGAAAATAGCTTGTTAGCTTTCATTTGGAAATAAAACATTTGTTATTATTTATTTATTGTTTATCAATACATTTATATAGCGTGTAACAAATAACAGTCACTATAACTTTGGGATAACTATCTAACTTTTCTCTTTCGGGAAATATATTTGTAAAATATTATTGTGTCAAAGACTTACTAACTTTTAAGTTTACCATTTCTTATTTTTGATCGCAATATAAGTGATCGCAGTAAAATTGGTGTCAGATATTAAAATTCCATAACAGGCTACTCTCTCTTCCTTTACGGCGGGAGATCAGGCGCAGGACCGACTTTTTACATGCCCATCCGACGCATGGATCATTTTTCTTGTCAGACAATCAGGTGAACCTGCATTGTCCTAACCGAACTTGAAAACAAAATTTTTTGTTGTTTCTATGTGGGAATCGAACCCATGACAGTCGAGAGCTAGGCTCTAAACCACTAGACCACGGAGGCGTTAACACCTTTATTACAAGATTGATAAACCAGTAGTAATGGTAACAAGGCTTCGTCTATAGAGTAACTAGATTGTATTATAAATTGTAGGTTTCCGAGTTCTAAGATACATTATTTTGTATACTGTTTGTACAATCAACTTTGTCACCAACAAACTTTTTAAATGTTATTAAAAAAAATTGAATTATACCCTACACAACACAAAAAAAAAATTTAAAATCGGTTCGTAAACGACGAAGATATCCGCAAACAAACAAACAAAAAAAACATATGTACGGTAGAATTGAGAAACATCCTCCTTTTTTGGAAGTCGGTTAAAAAATGAAATAGAACGTGAAACAAATAGAAATTACATAATATATGGTAGACGCTTCTGATATGGATTTCCACTAAAATCGCTACGTAGCGAGTATCTTTGTCATAATGTTCACAATAGGGCTGCGAAGGGCTCTTATCGTCCGATCTATTGTATTTATCGTCACAAATCGCTCCGTCATCCTTACAGGACAATATCATATCAGATCAATTTGTTGCTTTAACAAGGTTTTTGTTAAAAGCTCAGACCAAAAATAAAAGTGAAGATACAACTTTGAGGTCAGTTTTGTATAATATAATTATATGATACGACGAGCTCCGCAGCGCAGTGGCTGAGCGCGTTGGTGCTCGAGCGAGAGGTCGCGGGTTCGAATCCCGCCGAGAGAACAAAAAGTTTTCAATGTTCCTGGGTCATGGTTGTGTATTAAATTTGTGTATAATAATATCATACACAAATTAAACACATATTTAAGATTTTTGTTATATTGTAAAAATCTTAAATATGTGTATAGTATAAAAGTATTAAATATATTTCCGTTGTCTGGTAAGTAAAACCTAAGATTATCAGAGTTGCTAATCTTAGGTTTTACTAATATTATCTACTTTGTAGTTTTACTCTTAAGACTTAGGATTTACAGTTGTATAGACCGGCTTAACTGTGGGATTGGCAGTACTTTTACTAACCGACTTCCAAAAAAGAAGGAGATTCTCAATTTGGAAAACAAACTTCTTTAGCTTTGAAAATCAGAATCTTATGATTAAATGTTTCTTTATCGATAAATATGGTGGATCCCTTAGACAATTAACAACTAAGGGTGGGTCTTTCAACGCACATAATTATCTACGGCTCCTAACGGCATGTATATGTCGCAAACATCTATTGAATTCACTATTTAATTGAATGACTAGCGTGTTTATTGAATTCTATTTTTACCAACAAATTAAATGAATCCGAGACTAGGACAACCATTTAATATTTTATTTTAAACTTAAAAATTTCCGAATGTGTACTATTTATTATAAGCACATTAAAGTTAATTAATCAAAAAATATATCAACACATTGCTATCTGTACGAGCTGTTTGACGTCATTATATAACCGCGCTAGTCATTCAATTAAATAAGCAGATTCAATCAGATGACCGCGACAAACGCCGAACCTACAGAACAACTTCTGTAAGAAAGAAGAGGGATCTCTCCCGAAACTGAGAAGAATTAGTACCACCAAAGTTTGACTTGGAGCAACTAACTCTCGCATAAAATATTCGTTCGCGCATAATTTTCGTATAAAGACCTTATCTCAAACTTTGCTATTTATCCCTCAGAAAGCCTCGAAATAAGAAATCGATAGTATATTTTCCCGGGCGTTAACAGTGTAATCCACTTAGCCTGATATTGCTATACTCGGTCAGCTTCGTAAATATGAAATCCACACCCGACCGAGATTCCGAATCTCAGCTCATACATTTTAAACGAATTCTTTAAACCAGTAGTGCTGAGATTAATCATAAGGATGTTAGGTGTGTTTGGTAAAGGTTAAATTTAATAACACCTGGGGGCCTATTACAAGCTTCCAGTTTACGCCATACCACATGGCTGCCTGGAATTTTCGTATTACGATCACTTATAGACAGCCGGTCAGCGGTCACGTGACACTTGACTTGCTTCCGAATGTCACTTTCAGACAAGCAAACTAGGGTGGATCCATTCAGAATAACATGTCGTTGGAATATGAAAAAGAACAAGGCAGTTTAAGGCCGTATTATTGAATTGCTTCGAACCAGGCTGGTATTGTCAAAGGTCATACGGCCCCTGGATTTGGTTTACCAGGAGCCTGATGATAATCACACGGATTTAGATAAGGAGCACCTGGGCCTGATGAGGAACACCTGAAAACTGATGAACGCCTAAAACAAGATGAAGAGTATTTGGAACCCTATGAGGAGCATCAGGAACCTGATGAAGGAATGTGGATCAAGCCAGAGTATACCAGGATCACGTTTAATGTAGGTATCGAATTGTAAATAAATAAATAAAGAAACAAACAGGCGAAGAAGAGGGAATGTCTATCGCACTAATATATACGAGTAAAACTCTGATGAGTTTTTTGTATTGAGAACAAAGTGAACAGTTATTTATGGCTTAAATAAAAACTTACTTTTAACACCAACGCGCCGTCGTCGTAATGAAAAGTCGATGACTTAGGCCGTGTTTCACCAAGCAATGTTAAAGTTAACGCCATGTTAAAATACCATGCCTTCTCGCTCATTGATATGAATTACGAGAGGAACAACGTGATATTTAACGAAGGATTAACTTAAACATTGCTTGGTGAAACACGCCCTAAAGTTAGTTTATCGTACTGAGGGACAATTTGAAGAAATTTACTAACAGATTCGCAACAAAATAATATGACGGCACTTAAAACATCTAAATAAATATAACGTCATATTTCAAAACAGAGGATTTTTTCTTTTCCCTTAATTAACACTAAATCCATCATGTAGTCTACAATTTCTGTAGGTATACCTTTATGCGATAAAAGTAGCGTCGCTGTAGGCTAACTACTTTATGCATTTTCATTTTTTGCAAATAAGCAAAGAAATCTTTCCTCTGTACAATATAATCCGTATAATATTTACCTACCTCGTGCACTATAAGAATGATTAGTACAGTATCCATAATGTTTTCATATAAAATATATTTTATTTTACAGAAATATAAAAACATAAAAATATTTTTTTCTAACATTTCAATCCGTAGAGATCTGGCAGCTCTAACCTACATTGAGCAATTTAATATACATTTTGTTATTAAGGTAATAGATTACCGTGTATATTAATAGAATATACACAGTATTAACGAATCTGTTTGAGCCCAAGTTGAGCACGGCCGTGCCATCCTTTTCTCGAAACGGTTATTTTCGACCTCTTATTACTTCGTTGTCGATAAAACTATAACCCCTTCATTTTTACATACTAATTAGGCATTGTATAAACACGGTATATTTCAAATTTCATTCATTATAATTTGTCAAACTTTTTAATTTTGTCACTGACTCACTCACTAACCAATCATCAAAAGTATTAGGCACTTCTAGCAGACATAGAAGCATCAAATTTGGAATACATGTAGCGTTTAGTGTATGATTTTTTTTTTAATTAAAGGACAAAGCTAATTTTTTTAGAATTTCAGTTTGTAGTAAGTTATCAATTTTTTTTTTTTTAATTTTTTGAATTAACTTTGTAAACTTTGTAATTGATTACAAAGTTAAATTTGCACTCTCCGACAAAAACACGCGATTTAGTTAATATTCTACAAAAAGAACCCATCAAGAACATAACTTGTGAAAAGTGCCAAGTCTCGGTGGGACAAACATATACACATCTCCATATCTACATACACATACTGCAAATTATCATTAGGTACCTGCTTTGGCTTAACCTTAGTGGGGTAAAATAAAAGAGTTTAAAACACAACGACTAACAATAGTGGTTTTCAAACATTTCTTGTAAAAACTAGGAATAAATTTTAATATTCACAAAGTCGGTGTTAAAAAAGGCAAATTAAAAATCCAGCTTGTTAGCCTTTGTTAAACTTTTATCCCGCAATACTGTAATGCCGCCAAGTAAAATAAACGAGATCGCGCATAAAAGTTAACCGCGGAAGGTTAAGATGTTAGATATTGAAAAGAAATGTTACACATTTTGTACAAGTACCATAGACAGCATACACACGAACCTACATAATATAGTATTGTCGCTAAAATGACGGAAATGGGTCCACCGAAGTTGCGGGTTGTGCGTTCCAGGTTCCGCGTTGCATGCTGCGCATTGCGGATTCCGCGTTGCAGGTTCTACGTTGCAGGTTCCGCGATATGTGAGACTGAATTTCATCACAAATACAACTGACGCACAACGAAGTGTACACGGGCTAGCTAGTATTATTGTAAATTGAATCCGAATATAGGATCCGGCAATTCTCAGAATATTTATTTATATATCAATCGATCTAAATCGAAAAATCGGCCGCTTGACCGCCAATTCATATTCTTTACGGCCTATTTATTAAAAGGAAATTGATAACAAGAATTTCCGAAAGCGGTCTTTCTATAGTACGTCCGAGATAAATAATAATAATAAATAATAAATAATGCCTACTTGCCTCGCCGCGTAATTCTCATAGTATCCATGATTCATTTATTTAAAGGAAAATTTGGTAAAAAATTAAGTACCTAATTTTATCTATTTAATGGGAATCTAGTACCGAGTACTCTCCGTAAGTATTGCACATGTCTCACCAGTTAGTCTGTATATACCAAAGACTAGTCAGTGATGACAATTCGCCAATATAATATGATTTTTGTTTTCATTTTTGTGTACAATCGGCAGTGTCAAAATGGCGTATGTTTTTTGGTAAAAGATTTTCATTTGATATTTAAGATATTAATTATTGTTTAATTGTTATGAAATGTATTGGATAATGAAGTGTAATCCTTTGATATACCTGTGAAAGTGTTGATAAGTGTGCACATCAAGTGAATAATCGTTGAAATAGGGTATACATTATGAAGAGGCAACTACAGCGAGTTTACCCTATATGAAGTACCTGCGTATTTTAACGTGGAACAAAGAGGGACATCAATCTTCACGTGACTCGTGAGGCCTGCGGGGGGGCTACCATCAATCTAGATACCAATTTCGGTATTTTCTCCAATATTTTATTTCCGTGCCAGATACTATCGATATGATAAACGACTCTTAGCCTGCTTTTGTTGAGTATGTTTAATTGGTGTAGTAAAAATGGTGAAAGCTAGATGGCTCTAAAAACACCTCCCAATGGTTTGGAGATGGTTTTGAAACTGAAGATCGTCGGTTAGTTACCTGCGTTCAAATCTGGTCAAATAATGTGATCATCCATATGACTTGTTTAAGATAATACAGGTTTACAGGTTGTAAAAATAACAGTCACTATAACTTTGGGATATGATTATATTATACTACCTTTTCAGCCTAGAAACGTTTTTTTTAATTTCTTTTCGTCAAAAACTAAAACAAACGTTTTACTTTTTATGTTATTTTAATAGCAAGAATAACAAAAAAGCAATCATTTTTTAATGTTTTTTTAATGAGAAAGGGAAGTATAATCAGATGTGACTCTCATTTTAACACCCTTTATATTGCGCACACACTTGCGCATTAAACAATCCTTCTATGCCTTGATATGAAGGACCTACGAGAAATTGTACATATAGAATTATGCGCCACAAATGGTTCATATATAGTGCTGTTTTTGAGGTTACCTGATGCCATGGCCTACCATCCCATACAATAATATTATGTTTAATACAAAAAAAAATGCAATATATGTCACCACTACTAACGTTTGTAAATTATAAAATGTAAATATGCCGAATTAAGTACAAATATTGACATTAAACTAAAGATAAGCATATTTTTTAAGCATAAATAACACATTAAGCTAAATCCAACTCCTTAATTATGAAGAAGAAACGAAACGAAATTAGTAATTAGAATTTTTCAATAGTGGCGCTAGATGGCGGTTCCCGGATTGTGCCTGGAGTTCACCCTTTATCTATTGGAAATCGAATAAAACAAAAATAGCCAGACGAATTGTCAGTATTAGGGTAATACCATTTTATAGTACGAGGTCGTGTCTCTGTTATATATCTACTTTGTGCTGATGCCTATAGAAGGTTAGTGATTTCAAGGATCAGAAACGAAAGTGCGCAGCAAAGGACTCACAGGTGTTACCGAATGTCCATGGGTGGCGGTAATAGCTTACCATCAATCAGGCGATCACTCTGCTCGTTTCCTGGTCCTTTTCACAAATCGTTTAGGACGACCGTGACTTTGATGAGGCCGATAAATTATCGAATGCGATAATCAATAAAACCCATTTTGTAAACTTGACATTGTACAGACTTTAGGTAGGTAATACCCGATGTGTTTTATCTTTATTATAGTTTTATCGTTTCAAAGAGGTTTTTACTGTTTCTTAAGCATTGACGGGCTCAACCACTATGCTACAGAGGTCGTCGACTTTATTATTATATAGTATTATCAATATTAAGCTTTTTTAATATTCTTTTCCTAGCGGGGTCTACTGCAGGCTTGTGGCCAAACAATTCCATTTTAAATTAGTGTGGCTACGTGGACGGTGTTATTATTATCAACCACGGTTTCGTCCTTGGTCAGCCAAGTTTTGTATTTAAAGACTCAGAATTACAGACAATGTATCCAAAGTAGATTAAATATAGATTATCCGGAAAAAGATTCCCATGAGATACTACGGGCGAATCCGTAGGCAAAAGCCTGACAGATAAGAAACATACAAACATAGACACACAAGTAAAGAGTAAATAAAGCGTGCAAAAATACAGCGCTACATTTTATTGTTAAAGGGACAAAGGAATTAAACGGTTAAATCGCCTAATG
Source organism: Celastrina argiolus (assembly GCA_905187575.2). NCBI lineage: Eukaryota > Metazoa > Arthropoda > Insecta > Lepidoptera > Lycaenidae > Celastrina > Celastrina argiolus. Next base: position 15,019,083 of record LR994589.1, read on the forward strand.
GAAATATAAAAATATCAGCAAAATAAACTCTCTTTTATTAATCACCAATCGCTCGATATTAAGAGGTTATTCCGTTGTCCTCAAACACAACGCTTCACGCCGGTTTTCTGTGATGCTGTGGCGTCCAGTCGATCCAGCTCAAGTACGAGTCTCTCCCATGGTAAACGGGTTGACTTACACAATTGGTTAAATTAACTAACTCGCAGGCTGCAAATTAACATTTAATTGCAAGTGAATCAGTGCATTGTACCTAAGTTGGTAATGCAAATCTATTAATGTACCGCAGTCACCAAGGTATTGGTTCCTTTGCATAATGAACTCGCATTCTTGTCAAAATTAGACAATGCTAAGCTTGGATCAACAATACACTATAGTCAGGGTTCCCCCATACATGGTTTTCACTTGATTAGTATCAAGCTAATTTTTCGTGAGTAGCTTCATTTTGATGAGTCGCCCAAGAATTACTTGGACGGAACTCTTGTATGTGGTAGCTAACAGAGATAGCAAGAAATAGTGATTCCAAAAATTTTTTTTTTGATAAATCTCAAAATAATGATCTAAATTATCCGAAAAAATATTTGTCTTACAAAATCTATGGTTTCATCAGTGAGTTCCCTCTTGCCAACTTGTATCGATAACGAGGTCATCTTAAATTATTAGTAACCAGCTGATTTTATTTTTATTACTTAGTTATTATTAATGTAATTCAACAGACAGTTATCCCGGTCCTACGCACGAAAGTTGAGATTTTTTTTATCCTTGCTAACTACTACAAACAATAGTTCCGTCCAAAAAAATCTTGGACGACTCATCAAAATGAAGATACTCACTAAAAATTAGCTTGATATTAATCAAGTGAAAACCATGTATGGGGGAACACTGACTACGAGATATCGTGTCAGCACAAGCAATTCGTCTACGCGAATTTCATCAGAATGCTTGATTGGAAATCGCTAATTATGTCACTTCAAAATTTTTACACACATTGCGATGTTTAATTTTGATTTAAAAAAATTTCAAATCACCAATTATAGATTGACACAAAATATACGGCTTTCGCGGGGTTTCTTATTGCGCATAGAAGTTAATGGAATCAGGCGTTTAACGAACATTGTTCGCAGAGTCAACATCCTGAGGATGCTCCGGGGTCGGAGCGAAACGCGCGTCGAGTTTTGCAACCTGCATGGTGGTGGGACTTTGCACGATCGTGTTAACATTATAGCTTGTGTGGTTGTGGTGTTTTCATTTTTTGCTTGCGAGTGTACGCATAAGCAGTGTGGGAGGAGGGAGCTGCATCAAACGCATGCCTATGCGTACACTCACTCATCTGCTTGCAGGTTGTGGTTATAATTGTTTCGCGGGATATTGCTAGATATAATATATTTAAATTGTGCGCATAGAAGTGCCAAAACAATAGCATAACATTCCTGCATGTTATGAGTATGCAGCAATGCTATTATCTCGCTGTCCAATCTGTCCTGTCCTGTTGATTTATATTTTGCGGCCATATTGTGTGACGTCACGGATGAGACATATTATTGTGTATGATGGTGTATGACAAGTTGTGACGGAGGTCGTGTTGGTCAACGTAGATTTGGTGCATGCTTTTTTTTCGAGCTGGAAACTAAGTCGCATGCATTCATGTCTTACTAGCTGTCGTCCTTTTTTTTCGCCGAGAAAATGCTCTTGAGCATTCCGCAGGGAATGGATATCCTATCTGTCTAGCACAGGCACCAGGTCTCTCACAAAGGTTATATTATGTTAATATGGGCGAAATTGTATTGTAGCTTAAATATCCTTTGTGGAGAAAGCAATAAATATATTATTATATATCTGTGCATGTTTTTGCTGCGCCCTAAGAGATGAATGGGTGTGGCCCCTAAACACTAAAAACTCGACCTTGCGGGACATGTGGTCGCGTGAGCACACACCAACTAAGACTGGTTTTCAAACCGACTTCAAAAAAGGATGTTTCTCAATTCGATCGTTTGCAAGAAATGTTAAGCATCCTCTAAAGAATTAAAAAGGAAACACCACGGGCTAGATAAATGCAAAATAGGTATTTGTAAAGTCTATTGCTGTATTTGCTGTCTCGCAACTTGATCAAACCGATAGAGACAACTGCAGCTTGAACTGAAATTACTTATTAAAGGAGAAATGGACGTTAAGGGGACCCCGGTTTTGTCCTCCAAAACTTAACCAATGTAGGTTTTTTTATTATAAACTAAAAAAAAGGATGACACTATATTCCTACGTTTCGATTTTATCATAAAATCGAAACGTAGGAATAACCAAAGAGATGAACGTCCATCTCTTTTAATAATTAATTTATGAAACAAAAATAGGAACGTTCTAATTATAGTATACATATTATATACCTATTCAGGAAAAAAATGTTACTGTTCCAATTATGTTAAATGAAAAATCTTTGAACATAATTGGAAATGTTTGAGAATTTCATACATCCAAGTTAGTGTATTTAATTAGTAGTGATATCATTATTCCTGAACTAATTTTACCTTTAATATAGGTTAAGGGTGCCCGGCGCCTTTTCTACGTGAAAAAAAGGTTTTTTTCACCTTATTGAATGTACTGTAGGTTCTTGGTGGAACCTGCTGATGACGACTACAGTGATGATGACTATGTCGAAACCGGTCGTGTATTAAAATACACGACGGTTATAATAACTTTACTACTAAACCAGTAATAATAAATGTAAAATAACAAATAAAGTGGGAAAAAAGTGCAAGTAGTTTGTGTTTTACTATTTTTTCACCTTGTCAAAAAGTAGGTCGGAAATAATAATATGGAGAGGATAAAAATCTGTCTGATTATCATCGGATCTACAAAAAGATAATATTATGAAGTCCGTTCCCCTAGTACCGGAAATGAGAACAAACTAATTGACGCATTTTTCCCCGTTACATCTACCTCAGGTGTAACAGATTTTATACAACAAACCTCGAAGGCTCAACTCACATTGGCACAAAGTCGCAGCGTCGAGTTTGACACACATTAATATTCAACTCGATATTTCCACAATTTTTTTACGAAAAAAGTTAACAAACATATATACGTTTGTTAACTTTTTTGTGTGTGCTGCGCGTGAAGATGCTATTATATTTTGACAATACAAATGATATTGATAAATAATAAATAATATAAAATTTAAATATATTATATCTAGCAATATCCCGCTTGTTTCGCGGGATATTATATTTAAATTTTATGCTATGGATTTCCGCAAAGTAACGCCTGATTCCATTAGCTAATAAATAATAGTTTTAAAAAACCTGTAAAGAACACGCTTAATTGCATTGCTATTGGTAATTAATTCTTATGCAACATTTAAAATTAATCAGACTTCTGGAAGTTGGTGAAAATTATGTTCAAAGATTCCGTTATACATGTCGCAGCCATCTGATTGAATCTGCTTATTTAATTGAATAACTAGCTATAATGGCGTCAAAAAGCTCGTACAGATAGCAAATTTTTTGATTAATTTACTTTAATGTGCGTTACAATAGTACACATTCGGAAATTTTGAATTTAAAAATAAAATATTAAATGGTTGTCATCATAGTATCAGATTTATTGAATTTGTTGGTAAAAATAGAATTCAATGTCGGCGCTAGTCATTCAATTAAATAGCAGATTCAATCAGATGACTGCGACTTATACATTGATAGATACAAACATACAGCCCAAGCTTATAAAAGCGTGTTAAAAATAGAGATTAGGTAATAGTCATGCCAATTTCACCAACACATGTTAAACTTATAAATCGGGACTTAGGGTGTATTTCACTAACTCTTGTAAGTGTTAACGGCTCGTTAAGACACTATGCCTTCTCATTCATTGACAGGAAATACAAGAGGTATAACATGATATTAAATGAAGGACTAACTTTAACACGTGTTTGTGAAATTGCCACTAGGTCCCGATTTCACCAACGCATGTTAGTGTTAAAGGCTTGTTAAATTACCATGCCTTCTCATTCATTGACAGGATATACAAGAGGTTTAACATGATATTAAATTAAGGATAAACTTTAACATTGCTTGGTGAAGCACGCCAGTAACAAACCCGACGCTTCGACTATGCGGCTATGTGAGTTGATGCTAAAACAGGTTCCGCGTTGTCTACGCACTTTAATGACTAAACCAATAGTTCATTACCCTAATCGTGTTTTTATAACAAACACAGGGGAACCCCGCGAGGTATTTACTTTGCGAGAGTATGCAGCGAGCAGAGGACCAGCTTCGTAAAGCTGGTGGTTTTCTACCTATAGTCAAATCTTATATTTAAAAATGAATTGCTTAGTTCGTTAGTCTTGCTAAAACTAGAGAACGGCTGTACCGATTCGGCTATTTTTAGTCTTGAAATATTGTGGAAGTTCAGTATTCTGGAATTTTTAAACAGTTTTTTTTATATTTTTTTATGCTTAACGAAGTGGGCACGGGTAAGCTAGTTATTTATATTTTCAAAGAAGATGTATTTTTTCTAAGTTTGCATTATTTTGTTATCGAATAGTAATTTTGGAGTCTTAAATTTATTACAATAAAAAATGTTAAAGCAATCGTAATTATTTAATTGAGTCCGTCCATAGTAACTACATTGTATACCTTATATAGGATAACTATGTAAACTCATGATTCACAATAATTAAACACTGAATTTATCACGCTTTTCCTATTTAGTCCGGTATGGTAAATTTATTATAATATACGTCATAACTGGTGGTGACTAGTCATGACTAAATTATACTCGTACTACTAGACATAACAGGATAAATTATTTTTTTTATAAAGTAAATGTAAAATATTAGTTAATGTACATAAAATTACTTAGTCGTACTAATTTAATTATACTTACCATAAATAATATATCACTTTCAATTTTGTTGATCAGCACTAATAATGTTCAAAGTTTCGATTCTACGCGATATTTCTTCACCTGCCGAGGCTATTTGTATTTAATTCATAATGAGATAATGACTTTGTATTTATTTGAATAGTTGTTTGATGATAATATTATTATAGCATACAGGTAACGTTTGTTTCCCAACGTTTTTGCGTTCTGACTAAGCCAAACTTTGCAAATCATATTTTGTTGTATTCTCAAAGTTGTAGTGATGTGGTTTTGTAGGTGTTATGACATGACGTGGTGATGACGGTAACTAAAGAAATTAAAAAATGTTTCTGCTTCTCAATCCCATCATTACTAGGCCATATAGAGAAGGGATTGGTAATATTGCGTAAAATCACGCTAAGAAAAAAAAACTAGCTGTGCCCGCGACTTCGTTCGCGTGGTTTTTGAGTGACAGTGAACCGTTTTTTTGCAGCGCACGCAACGAAAGTCCCCAAATGTTAATAATTTTTCCCGTTTTTGCAACATTTCTCACTGCTTAGCTCCTATTGGTCGCAGCGTAATGTTATATAGCCTAAAGCCTTTCTCTATGAATGGACTATCCAACAAAAAATATTTTTTCAAATTGGACCAGTAGTTTCTTAGATTAGCAAACAAACAAACTCTTCCGCATTATAATATTAGTATAGATTAATGAATATGACAACAACAACCACAGACTTACGCTACCACGCTTTTCTACTATTCTTTCAGATTCCATAGACAAATTTAAAAGTTTAAGCTCTAAATACAAATTACACAAACAATAAAAATATTCTCTACAAATAACGCGTACCTACCTATCTACAGTCTAGCTTAACTCTTTGACGTTTACAAGTTTCTAACGCTCAAACAAGTCGTATACAAGTAAATCAAGGACAAAAAGCTGGGGCTTATTACTTTTCTCTCAAGCATGAACTTTTCTCTCCAGCATGAACTTTTTTGCTTGTCTTCTGCAACGATTTTGCAAAGAACTGTAGCGAGACTGTACAAACTAACTGAAAGTTTTGTATTTTTTACATTGTTCCACATTTTATTTAATTTGCTTGTTCTTTCTCTTAGTTCGTTATTTAAATAAAATTGTTACTTCTAGGGTACCATAATGAAACGTTATAGTTTCATTCGGGAATTGACAACTTCAGTAACTATAAATATATTAAAATATATAAAAATAGTAACGAAAAAAAGACGAAATTTAGTACATCATAGATTGCATAATATTGATTATTGACTGTATTTTGGCATCATAAAATAATTATAATTGTGTGTAGTGATTTACAAGTTGATATTTTTTTGACTATTGCTTGACATTCCATATAGGTGACACAGGTTACACTAGATAATATTTACGAAAATTATTTTAACCCTTGAATACTAATGTAAATTTACCACAGCTTAATACTAATGATCGCTTGGGTGGCTACTTTTTAATAAAAATTATTTATTACAATATTTTCCTATTATATTTTTAAAAGGATAACATTCATTAACTGGCAAACATATACCTTTATAAAAACTAAAACGAAAATCCTTCTATAAAATAACTATATTCTTAAAATAAGGCTTAAAACTTAAAACTATTCATATTCAGAACTGTTTTTCGTATAACGTAACAGACTTTTAACTGTCTTATAGAAAAAAAATACTTGTATGCATTCGTAGCACTATCCTGTATATTTTGTACTTTATAAAACACAACAATAAACTTTTGGTAACATCGTATTTTTTCTACGATCTAAAATAGTTTGTACTAATTTTAGTTTGTTAATACTAATGATCGCCTCCAAAGCGATCGAGTAACCTATATTTTGAATACGGAGAGTCTGCGACGTCTCCACTTGCGCCTTGGTCTGCGGGGTGGTGTATACAGAAATGGCACGAAAGCACAATTTGTATCGTGGATGCGTTTTTAATCGGAAAAAACTATCCGCACACGGCCTGCCAGGCGATGATTAGTATTCTAGGGTTAAATTACATCGGATAGCTTTCGAAGTATGTAATTAAAAAACCTATTAAGCGTTGCTATCTATGGCTCTCTAATAGACAATAGACATGTCCCGACATGCTATTGATCAGGGTACGACCTTATTAAAATTAAATCATCTTGGGAATTTATTGCCAAATATTTAGTAAACTTAATACCAAAGTCACTATTAGAATACAATAACCTACCTTCCGGCTTCCTCTGGGCTTTTCCTTGCACCAATGACACCAAAAACGGATATAACATTGCGTAATAATTTACCTTGGCGAAATCCGCGTCATACAGCTACTTAAATACCCTTACGGCTTGCTGACCACACATTCGTGAGTCGAACCTCGAGCGAGATGGATCGACTGCTAATATATATCACCTTATTCAACATACTATACGTGCAGGCGAGGACGATATATTATCCGGTGACGAGAAACGCCGACGCGATCGTTTTCGAAGGACCGACAAACGACGTGAACGATATCGAAGATGATTATTTCGATTTGGACATTCGATTCGCTGGTTCGGAATGCCCGTCCGGATTTCACAAGCAGGGCTCGATCTGTTTTCCGAACGATTAAGTAACATCAAATGTGAAGATTGTGAAGATCGAGATGAGTTAAGTGTGTCGGACAGAAATTGACTGATAGCAACTGTGATTCCTATTTATTTATTTATTAAAATATGTGATTTTGTGTATATTGTTTTTCATTTCAATCGTTGTCAATTTAAATATTGTCTATCGTTTGGTGAGTGATTCTAAAATGCACTGAGTGACTTGCTACAACTAGTCGAAGTAACAAATGAGTAAAACAAGTAATTTTAACCGACTTCCAAAAAAAGACGAGGTTCTTTTTTTCGGCCTGTTTTTTTTATGTACATACACCGATTTCTATGAGGCTAACGAATCGATTTGCTTGATTCCTTTTTAAGCTGACTTTTGGTCTCATAAAATATAACATATTTTGGATCTGTACTTTTTATTTTATGAACATATTCCACCGTTTTCCAGAGGTGATACATATTAATTTGACGGTACATTATTTATTTATGTAGATGATTTATGTATAAACTAAAAGAACAAAATACTAATGTTGCTGACTCGAAACTCACCTTTGCTGACACCGACTTTAATCGTAACTACATTTTAATAGTATTATTATAGGAAACCATATACTTTCTTAGGATGTATAGTAGCCTTTCCCCAGTAGTCTACTCTATATCAGTGTCAAATGTCATTAAAATAAGTGTACCAGTTTAGGGGCTTTTTAATTTTAATAACCAATTCTTTCTACATTGTCATTTTGAAGTATAGATATAATATGTACGAACTAGCACGTACAAGATTAGTTATTATGATTATGTTTGGAAGGCATGCATGGGGCCGAAGCCAACACGCAGAGGCCCCAACATACAATTTAATGTAAAGTGACACCAGCCGGCGACTCTCTCTGTACGCACCATGGGAGTGCGCCCACGGAGACCCACCGCTTAGTGTAGGACTATTGCAAGGAACGGTTAATATAAGTGATACTGGGCTACGGGTGAGGTGCTAGTAGATACGACGTCTGCCAGATAAGAAGCAATTATTATTATTATTAGTGTGAGGTCAGTTATAGGTGGCAGCCGGCAGGTAAAAGTATTACATAATTCAACCTTTAAATCACACGTTAAAAGGATTCTATTTTTTACATACTAAACAATACGTAAATAGTTAAGTATATACGCTAGTTAAACTTCCAATAATTTCCTGTGAGTCGTGACTTAACCATCACGCCCTTGTAATAATATAATTAACGACTTTACCAAAACAATAACACACAAACCGCATTGCAAATATATTTTTCTGTATTTACGCAAAAAGGATAAATTATTACAGTAACTATTCTGATGACGTAACAGGTAACAAAAGGTAATAGCCAGGGAGACTTATATTACTATACAAGGTTCACTCCAGCTGGTAGGAAAAAACGTTATTAATGAAATTTTCAATACAGTTTTTATGTCTGAACATAGGCCGAAAGAAACAGGAATGTGATAGAAAATTTTGTTAATAACGTTATAGTCAGGGTTCCCTCATACATGGTTTTCACTTGATTAGTATCAAGCTAATTTTTCTTGAGTAGCTTCATTTTAATGATTCGCCCAAGAATTTCTTGGACGGAACTCTTGTTTGTGGTAGCTAACAGAGTTAGCAAGGATAAAAAAATTCTCAACTTTCGAGCGTAGGACCGGGATTTGTAGGACAATTATGTCTGTTGAATTACATTAATATTAGCTAAGTAATAAAAAGAAAATCAGCGGGTTACTAATAATTTAAGATGACCTCGTTATCGATACAAGTTGGCAAGAGGGAACTCATTGATGAAACCATAGATTTTGTAGGACAAATATTTTTTCGGATAATTTAGATCATTATCAGCTTGAGATTTATAAAAAAAAATGGAATCACCAAATCTACAAACTTTTTTCTTGCTATATCTATTAGCTACCACAATCAAGAGTTCCGTCCAAGAAATTCTTGGGCGACTCACTAAAATGAAGGTACTCACGAAAAATTAGCTTGATACTAATCAAGTGAAAACCATGTATGGGGGAACCCTGACTATTATTTCCTTGCAACTGGAACGCACATATAATTCACGAAGTTGTTTAAATAGAACCAGGCTTTACCAGCTTGGTGTAAGAAATGGATAATAACCGTGCTTAAAACGTAAAATCTATAACCTTACTACACGAACTATAGCTTATGTCAGGGACAGCGGACTTTTACGTACCAACGTGCCATTTTACTGCCATTTTACTGAAAAAATGTTTAGTGAGGTTATATACGTGCCATTAAATAATTTTGATTTTGTTATTATACAGGATGATAGTTCATATATTAAGCCAAATATAGTGTGTACAGAATGACGGGTAGAGCATTTTTGATTTTGGCACCTCATATTAATAACTTAAAATAGCGCGACAAATCACGATTATAGATCTCCATAAAAGTCACAACACAGATGAGTTTCGATCCTTGTCAACGACCCCCAGCCTTACTCTCCAAACTGATTCGATTTTGATTGAAATTCGATCGTGCACTCCCGAATAAATTGACTTCTATTTATTTTGATTCTCAGTCGATCGACTATATTATGTCGGGAGTACAATAATTTCGATCAAACGATTTTATTTATCCTGGTTAGTTTCAAAGTAATCCACCAAATAAAATACCAAAAGCCGTTGAGATCGAACTGATTTGATTCTCGATTGTGTCGGGAGTCAGCCTGCAGTTGGTTTGTGTGTATAAACTAGGAGCCAGCGAGTCCCAGTTACTTAGTAAGATTTACTCCTTGTCGTCAATTTAGACCTTTAATTTTTTTGTTTATTATTAAGTATAATAAGATGCCAAAAGAGAAAATGCTCTACGCGTCATTCTCCTCACACTATATTCGGCTTAATATATGAACCATGAATAAATCTGTGTATCTACCATCAACTCAAAACTCTTTATCGTCTGGACATAGATTAGATATGTTTTCAAATTATTTCGAACCGTTGATATCACTTGCATTAACTAGTAATATTATTGTATTTAGCTACGTGGTACTTCACAATGAATTTTGTGACCAGTAACGTGCTCAAAATATTCTATCGCGTGCCATTGGTTCAACATCACTGGAATATCTTATCCAGGTCATTATTACCAATCCTTAAACACCTTAATTCAAATCTTATCAATACTTTAGGCGCTGCATCAGAACAATCATTCATACATAGACAACGAACATCATTACCCTTCCTTTTGGCTTCGCCGTAGTGAGGTAAAAGTAGATTTTGTATAATAATTGATCTGATACAGTGCCTGTAGTACTCATTAAGTACTAGCTTCCACGCGGCACGCCGTAATATAGTGGCGGTTTCAACGAAACCAGCCACCAGTCAGTGGTTACGTTGGAACCAAAAGGCCAAGCGGGGACATTTGAAACTACCATAAAGTAACGTAAACGAATAATAATTGTATCAAAAGCGTAACAGCGGTAAAACAACTGACTATTGAATATTTTATGTAACTTTCAAATGTTCCTGCTTGGGTCTGGCTATGCTAGAGGTTTTTTAAAGAGCCTAATTTTCACCTTCGTAAGTCGTAACCCAGTGATCGTTACCAACACAACTAGTAGCGTGTGCGTAACATAAGGACAGTATCTTTTACTCGCTTAACCCAGTGGGACGGATAACCGACATAACTGGCGAGAGAACAGGTCCGACTTTTTACATGCCCATCCGACGCATGGATCATCTTTCTTGTCAGACAATCAGGTGATGAGCCTGCGTTGTCCCAACCAAACTTGAAAACAACATATTTAATTGTTCCAACGCGGGAATCGAACCCAGGATCGAGAGTCCAAGCTCTATACCGATAGACCACGCAGGCACGCAGGTTAAATACAAGTTATACTTATAATATGAGTAAGTAACATTCAGTTTTTGGATTTGGCCTGACACAAAATTACGAATCCTCCCTTTAAACTACATTCCGTGTAGCGCTCGAGTCAGGACATATTGCTACTTCACCTCTGTGACCCTAGTAACGGGATTGAATGGTAGGGTAAATTGGCACTTTGATCCTACATTATTGTCTAAAGTTCCTAACGTAAGAAGTGCCAAAATTAGACACCTTTAGTCAATTACTACAGGTTCGGTTCTATTTGAGGTGACGAAAAGGTTCCATGAATGGGTCACGAAAGGCTGGTAAGTTGATACTAGACCACTAAATTAAGACTTAAGTAGATACCCAAGTTCATTTTGAATAATAATAGCATGATAATAGCACGTAAGTAAATACAATTTAAAAAAAAAAGATTAAAAAACTATAACCCGACTTCGCAAAAAATGGGTCTTAAAAGGCTGAAACAAGAAAATAATTCAATTTGAAATCCAGAAATGCATAGGTACAAAAATGGTCAAGGTAGAGCCGTGGTCGCACCCGCTATTGGCATTTTTTTCTGCCGTATTTCGGTGTGAACTAATGCTTACATTTTATTAGAGGGTGAATTATTTTCTTGTTTCAGCCTTTTTAGACCCATTTTTTGCGAATTCGGGTTATAGTTTTTTAATCTTTTTTTATTTAATATTTTTCTGATTCCACATCAAATATAATAATTATTATATTTTTATTAAATTGTCCAATACATAGAAAGTCCAAGACAACTCCTAGATGCTAGTTGTACGATCGCATTTTAAACGTTTATTTTGAATTTAACAATAAAATATAATGATTAATAAAAAATATAAATATATATTCGTATTGTGCTTGCCAAGACCTATCTTTTGATACCAAACACGAGATAATTGTCTTAATTAAATTTTTTTTGGAGATAGTTTATGAGGTATAACTTTCAAAGTTCAAAGTTTTAAAAAAAATTATATAGCCTATGTCACTCGCGGCATTAATTCGAATCGATTGACACCTCAGTCATCAAAATCAGACCAGTAGTTTAGCCGCTACGAGGGAACATACATACATACATACAACTATACATACATTCATACATACATACATAGACTGCCAAAATCATTACCCTTCCTTTTGGCTTCGCCGAAGTCGGGTAAAAAAGGTGTCTAAAAAGGCTGAAACAAGAAAAGAATAGGTAAGGTATAATAGTTATAGGTAAAAACTAAAATAAAAAAAATAAACACCTCCGTAGCGCAGTGGGTGAGCACGTTGGTGCTAAAGCAGGATTCACGGGTTTGAATCCCGCCGACGGAAAAAAAAAAGTTTTCTGTGTTCTTAGGTCATGGATGTGTATTAATATAATAAAAATCTTAAATATATTTATAGTATAAAAGTATTAAATATATTTCCGTTGTCTGGTGTACCTGTTACACAAGTTCTTCGGATACTTAGAGTGACGTGGTGTGAAGCGTCCTTAGATATTATATTATTATTATTATGTTTGTGTATAGCTTTCCTTGCTCACGGGCAATTGAATCCCGGACGTCTTCCAAAGGAAGACATGCGTGGGGCCGAAGCCAACACGCAGAGGCCACGTTACACAATTATTATTATTATTACATTTGAATCGTATGTCTTCGTGACTGTTGAGGTCTTACAAAGTATTGCGACTGTTACTCATATCAAGGTTCAATGACATGTAACCGTGGCATTTATGAGTAAGTAATGGTCAGGTCACACCGTGTCGTGACGTGGCGTGCCATCGACATCCATAAAAGGTGGCGGTTGTAATATTATTTTCGGATGAAGAATCTGGAAAATTATTTTTAATGTAATATCAGGAACTGGCAGGGTTGTCTCCAAAATGGAACTTTAGTATTACTTATAGAGCTGCATATAAACTAATATCAAATGCAAACTTCAAATACATTATCATAATAACTATTGTCTTCGCATACATTATATGGTATATCTATATTTATTTGGTACTAGCTGACCCGTGCCCACTTCGTTGAGCATACAGACCGTTTAAACTTTCTCTGGACTTCCACGAATATTTCAAGACTAAAAATAGCCTAAAACTCGCTAAAACTCGAGATCGGCTGAACCGATTGTTTAGCCGTTCTCGACTTTTAGCGAGACTTACGAACAGCAATTCATTTTCATATATAAGATAATTGGAATGAACTGGGCATTTAATCTTAAAAGCTCGGTGTGAATTGACCCTAATTGTGTCACACCTGAGCTCTGCGAAGTTCAAGGATTCAATAAGGTCTACTATTTAATACACTTTCTCAACCCTGGTGTATATATGGTTTAAAGTTTAAACGTGTAAGTTAAATTAAATTGACTACGTTTGTTCAAATAACATAATATAAATTGAAGCAAAGTTTTCTATACACGCTATAATATTAATGAGTGATAATACTTTACGGTGTTGGGTTCCGTATATATAGTTTACTCTGAAAGTACCAGTGCTAAAAGAGGTACTTTTATTTTTATTATTATATGGAAAAATTTATGATTTTGGGGAATTTCTCATAGAAACATGAAAGTCAAAAGTAAGTCTTTCAGCGCTGGTACTCACAGTAAGAGGCACATTCACACGCTAAAGTATTAATTATCACACACTTATTTTACACCTTGTATATTTTTTGGAGAAAAACTCCTTTATGCACGCCTACTTTAGGGAGTAAGAATTCGCAACGAGAGCGTTACAAAAAGTGTGATCGGCCGAAGTGAACGAAAATTTAGATTTGAAAATTTGAAAAATTCTTTTTTTGTTGGATAGTCCATTTATAGAGATAGGCTTTAGGCTAAATAATAATACGCTGTGACCAATAGGAGCGAAGCGTCAGTGACAAATGTTCCAAAAATGGAGAAAATTATTCACATTTGGGGACTTGCGTTGCGTTCGCTGCATAAAAGGTTTAAGTCACTCAAAAACTACACGAACGAATTCGCGAGCACAGCTAGTATTATTATAAACCTCAAACATTTTAATACGACACAAATAGGAACAACGGCTCTACCGCGGTCAATTCGTAAGAATTATGATTAACATTGTTCTCAATTATCAATTAACTATTTATGGATTACAGATAAATGTGCTTAGATCCGTATACAAATCCTGCCTGATTCATATCAAGTTAAAGATGGAATTGTCAGATTTGGCCTTTGGGAAGTCCGAACGATACGACAAAAAGTTCGTGTCGACCTCACTTATACAGTCGATAATAAATAGACATAGATAATGGACGAAACGTTTCTATACTTTCTCTGTAAGCTCAATATGCACCATAGATATAGAATTTGTCTTCTATTATTCTATAGAATCAGGGTGCCTACGAATCTGTTACCGATTTTTTGTAGGTGAAAGATAAAACACTGATTGCAATAAAATAGTTCAACGCACACGTCACACAAAGCCACTTTTTTCAAAACTATAAGAACTATACTTTAAAAACTTGGTAAGTAGATGTATTCGACGAACCGCATTAAGATTTTCATACAAAAATAGAAAAAAACAATCAACGAATATTGAAATGAGTTAGAATATAGAAACAAGGAAAATATTTAATTTCATAAACATGAACCTTATATTACGTAACTTGCTGATACGGAAATCATATATTATTTGAACAAATAGTCGTTCAAGGTCATTTGCGTTAATCTACGCCATAATAATAAACAATAATAATAATAAAAATAAAAGTCTTTTTAAGCATATCAGCTTAGTAGCAAAACTCATAATTTGACAAATTTGTTGAAGCAGCGTGGCGCCGCAGCGGTTGCGTTTACTATTTTAATATTATAATGTCAGTTCGGTCAACGCGCTAAATTATGCACGCGTTTGAGTCTGAAAATTCAAATGCGATATGACCGATAATAATAATTCACCTCAGTTTATTCTCTATGTCTTTGGTTGGAAATAGGAGATACCCCATAGATATCACGCAGATAAACTGCAGATTAGTTTAATCCAGGGGGTTGCCATAGATCATACTTACGTAGCTTAAACTGACATTTCATTTTAGGAAATACAATTTATAGATGCAGACCTTTGAAACTATTTTGGGATGATTATATTAAGAGAGCCGTAACAAAATATGTATTAAATATAAAAAAAAACAAGATATAAATTAAATTATACATTAAGTGACTTCTTCCTATGTCTCATGTCCCTCCCGTCAGTCCTGCCTGTTATACCTCAGCTGCTCAATGGTTGAGCTCGTCAGAGCTTCGGTGCTCTAGCCGAAGGTCTCAGATTCGAATTCCATCAAAGTATTATTTCAAAAAGTTCTATAATATGCTCTTTAGTGGAGTAAAAATAGATGTCTATTTATTTATTTATTTATTTATTTTGTTGTAAAAATAGATGTCTAACATACTATTTTTGTTGACAGGTAATAATAGGTACCTGTAATACAAATTCATCCGTCTGGCTTGGCTGTTTAAACCATAATTTATCGCCATATTAGCCCGTACTAATAAAGAAGTCAACCCAATCTCACTTGAGAACCTATTTGACACATAAAACAACGTTTCGTTTTACTTTTAGTGAGTAAGTGAACAACTTTATTAATGTTACATTACTGTAATTTCTTTTCTTTTTATACCATAATAGTCATATTATAGATATCAGAAAACTATAAATTATGTTTTTTAAAACTTAAAATTATTTTTACATTATAAAATTGTACATTTTGAGTGAGGTTCCATTAGTGCGTTGCGTCGTCACAGCGTCGACGCTGCGTCGTTTCCCGTGGCCCATGTCTTAAAAAATATATGGAAATCGACGCAGCGGTGACGACGCAACGCAGCGCAATGGGCCCTCGCCCTTACTAATTTGTACAACGTACGGCACCCGAATAAAATCCCCGATAGCTCCCTGACATAATGACCTCATAACTTAACCTACATTTAAATTCTTCGCGTGCGGGAAAATGTCGTAGGCACCTATTATGAATCGTATGATGGATGTAGGTGCGTGCTCTCCGTGTTTTATACGTAATTCTTTACAATTCCTTAAACGAAACGTGTTCCTATAGCTATAGTCTGCTCAACTGCGATTCTTCCTAGCTGAGAAACTGTCCAGCTTATGAAATTCCACGCAATTCCTTAAACGAAACGTGTTCCTCTAAAAAGTGTATTTTGCACTGCTATAGTCTGCCCAGCTGCGAAACTGCCTAGCTGAGAAACTGTCCAGTTTATATGAGATTATATACAATTCCTTAAACGAAACGTGTTCCTCTAAAAAGTGTATTTTGCACTGCTACATTTAGCCCAGCTACGAAACTTCCTAGCTGAGAAACTGTCCAGTTGCGAATCTTTTCACTGGCAAAAATTCATCCTTGATGAACCTTAATTATCTATGGGGTGCTGTTAAAGGCGACAGAGGGAATATTTATTCGTAAATGGCTAGCAGCGTTTCCACGAATATTCCGAAAACTGCGTTCGCCAACCCGCCTGCCAAGCGTGGCAAGTTAGGCAACTACCCCCCATTTAAGGATTTTATCCAATAGTGGACATCATAGCTGAAATGATGACGCATTTATAAAAGCAAATCAAATTGAATTAACAAATAAATTTGTAGCTATGTTATTAATTAATTTTGTACTCGATTAGAGATTTATGAAACAATTGGGTAAGTATCTATTTTGTTTACCAATTACCGAGAGTTAAATTGTATATTCTTGTATTAATATTAATATTTCGTCATTTCACATCTGCGTCATTATAATAATAAATCTCTCGTTATATTATATTTTATTGACAACCTCATAATGGCTATAATGAGTTTTCCAATGGCATTGATGGTGTTGATTTCGTTTACTTGAGGCCTAATTGTGCCAGTGTGGGTTAATTTATAACCTAGGGCCAGCCCCTAATCTGTAGTGAGATGTCCCAACACTTTAATGTGATTTTTCAATCCTCAGATAACTTTTATCTGTCGAATGAACGTGCAACTTTGACATTAAAATTTGATTTTTACAAAATCTGTCAAAGACACATCATATTTATTCCTCATTTAAAAGTTATCTGACTGTTGCAAAATCAGCCTTACTTTTAGAAGTAACTGTCAAAAACCTTTAACGCAGACAAAAACAGATAAGTTTTACAAAAAAAAAACAGTTATCTAATTAATACTATATCCCAACCATTAATTTCGGCGGTGGCCATTTTCTTTGTAATCAGACCCGCAGGAGAGATTAATTTATAATGCCCAGGTGTGTCCACAATACAGGAAATCATTTTTACTTCCGTAACTTTTTCAAATCAGTGAGCCGGAAATTAATTAAAATAATTGTAGTTGAAGTTGTTATAAAATATTTTATTTTACTATAAATATTAAATAAATAGCAGGACTTGGCCACCATTAAAATGTAAATTTTTGTCTTAGAACTTGGATCTCATATAACATTTATGTTTAGGGATTAAGTAACAGTAGTAAAAAGTATGAACTTGACTGTGTCATCAACGGGTATCCTGACCTTGTAGTTGTTCCACGTACTAGTAATACAGTTACTAAGGAATGTATTGTTTTCCTCATTTCCTTTCTGACGTGCTAAAATTTTAGTCAGGTTGAGTGACTCATTGAATCAAATAAAACCAGCCAAGTGCGAGTCGGGCTCGCACATCAAGGGTTCCTTACGAAACGAGCAAAAAATCACGTTTCTTGTATGGGAGTCCCCTTGAATATTTAGTTAGTTTATTCTGTTATTTTAGTTAAATACATAATTTGTTGATAAACAGCGGCAACAGTCAATTTACTATTTATTTAAAACATACAAGATTATTAATCATATTGATTATGATCACTATAAGTGTTGTTAGACCGACCGACTAACCCCTACTTGGCATAACATGTATCTCACAACTTTTGACGGTAGAAGAACTAAGTAACGAGACTTGGCACTTTTTACAAGTTATGTTTTTCTGGGATTTGTTTATGTTGAATGGGCTCCATACTACTGGACCGATTTTATATGTAGATAACGGGGATCATAGGCTACTTTTTACTGTACAACATGCACAGTTCCTAGTTAAAATATTTTTTGTGTTTTACTATATTCCTATTCAATTATTATAGTGTGAAACTGGGAAAACTGAAATGAAAATAAACTAATAAAAAATTCATATTAAAAAGATGAACAGTTGATTTTCAGTGCAAATTAATTATTTTTAATCTTATATATATAAACGATTCGCTGTTCGTTAGTCTCGCTAAAGCTTGAGAAGGACTTAACTGATTCGTCTGTAAGTAGTCTTGAAATATTCGCAGAAGTCCCGAGAAGGTTTAAACGGTTTGTATGCTCAACGAAGTAGGCATGGGTCAGCTAGTACTATAATATTTTGTTTCTATGATACAATAGGTTCTATTGATTAAAATATTGTGCGATACGTTACGTACGATCTTATGATAATGCTTTAGTTATTAATCTGAGATCGTACGTAACGTATCGCACAATATTTTAATCAATAGAACCTATTGTATCATAGAAACAAAATATTATAGTACTAGCTGACCCATGCCTACTTCGTTGAGCATACAAACCGTTTAAACCTTCTCGGGACTTCTGCGAATATTTCAAGACTACTTACAGACGAATCAGTTAAGTCCTTCTCAAGCTTTAGCGAGACTAACGAACAGCGAATCGTTTATATATATAAGATTAAAAATAATTAATTTGCACTGAAAATCAACTGTTCATCTTTTTATATTATTAATTTTTTGAACTCCATAGCGCAGTTGTACTCGAGAGTCGTGGAGTCTTATGCCGCCGAAGGAACAAAAGCTTTTATGTGTTCCCAGGTTCATAGATATGTACAGAAAAATGTGTTTAACATAATAAACAATCTTAAATATATTATGTATAGTATAAAAGTATTAAATATTATATTCTCATTGTCTGGTCCCCGTAGCATATTATGTTCTTCGAATACTTGGCACGGGGCCATTGACGTGGTGTGAAGCGTCAATAGGTTTTTATGACAATACTATTTTAATGCAAAAAGGTAGCACTAAATTAAATCCTGTCTCTATGTCCTGGAACTACTACAATTACTAGACGGACATAGATAAAATTCTTTATACAGTCATACGTTTGTCACTGCATACAGAATGTAAAAAGTCATATTACAGTGTGTAAAAAGAACAGTCACTATAACTTTGCGATACGATTATACTAGCTTTTCTCATTTTGGAAATGTATTTTTTTACATTTTACCATTTCATTTTTTCTGTCGCAATAATCACGAAAAAGCAAAAAAATAGATTTCTAGAATTAGAAAAGGCAGTAAAATCATATCCCAAAGTTATAGTGAATGTTCTTTTTACACCCGATATAGTGATATACATACTATCTTTTCTCATACAAGAAATGTATTTTTTTAGCGACCAACAGAATATAAATTGTAAAAGTAAAGTTTTTTAGTTCTTGACAAAAATATATAAATATGATAGTATAATCATACTATCGCAAAGTTATAGTGACTGGTCTTTTTACATCCTGCATATTAGGACAGATCACATACGGATACAAAACGTCAATTAAGTACATTAGTCAGAAATAGGGGGAATTACATACGTATATGATTATGTATGACAACATATGGGTTTTGAATGATTTGGAACTGACAGTATAATAAAATTTCTTGTGTATACGAAGGCTGGTCGTAATCAGCAGGCTCACTCCCAACACAATCGAGAATCGAATCAGTTCGATCTCAGGGGCTTTTGGTATTTTATTTGGTACTTTGAAATTAACCATAAAGAAAATCGTTAGATCGTAACTATTTGTACTCCCGACTATATCGACTGGGAATCAAAATAAACAAACGTCAATTTATTGGGGAGTAAGCGGCACGATCGAATCTGAAAAAAAGTCAGATTGGCGAGTAAGGCCCTAGGTCCTGACGTCCTTGCAACACAATTGGATCTATGTTACCTTTGGGTTATAGGTAGTATTCCCAGTCCTACTGTGCTACTCAATAACTGAAGAAAATAATATAACTGAAAGGTACAAAGTAGCGGCAAACATCAAGTTATTCAAACATTTACTGTATCATAATTGTCTGCACAGATTACAGAAATATATGTTTATCCCACACAACAACATTAACTAGGGAACTGTATAGTTTACATAAACAATTAATTGAACAATAGTTGTCCGTAAACTATAAATATATTTACATTTAAATGAATTCCCCTAGGCCTCCGGAGTCCGGGCAAATCCTTAATTGAAATTAGGTAACCCGGGCTCCCGTTATCTCCGGGAATAACGCCGTAAGCCGCTGTAAAGTCCCTTCACTTGTTTCGTTTCTCCAGGGCCCTGATTCTCATACCTCGAATGTCCTTTCTATTGTGAGTCTGTCACGCTCGTACGCGCACGATTTTATGTGTACGAGCGGTTTTTTCAATTGAATTTTGAACCTTGTGATTGTCAATTAGGTCCATATTAACAGGGCACTTTGAATAATTATAGTTCGTCCCTGATAAATTTAACCTAAACGTAAACAAACCAAAAACACCGAAATTTTCACATATTTACTTATTGTGCACACTTATCTACACTTTTACAGGTATATTAAAGGATTACACTTCATTATCCAATACATTTTATAACAAATAAACAATAATATTTATAGGTTTAAACATCAAATGAAAATCTTTCACAGAAAAAATACGCCATTTTGACACTGCAGATTGTAGAAGTCTATGCATTTATAGCAAACAAAAATCATTGTATTAATAATTGGCCAATTGGCATCCCTTGCGAGTCTTTGGTTATGTCATAGACGGGTTTGTTTACATTTAGGTTAAATTTATCTCGGACGTACTATAATTAAGTTTCAATTTATATATGTTTGCGCTAGAAAGAGACAGTAATATTGGTGAGTAATGTCGAGCTACAAAATAATATATAGAGATGAATGTCATTTCTTGGTGATATTCGAACCGGTGACTACTAGCAAGTCAAGCAAAAGGAGGTGATATAATATGGTGTTCTAATCAATTATTATAGGTACTAATAATGGTAACTACTAACTAGTGTTGGGATACGTGGCTGGACCAAAACAAAATATTTAGAAAATACGTTCAGAATTATTTTGCTTCGGAATGTCTATGAGAGTTATATCCTTATCTGGTTGGCAGTAAGGTTAACGCACACTTATCCGAGCCGAACGCGTCTAACGATTTGAAGTCAAGAGGGCGTCGCCTATCCGCACCGAAAGAAACAACAGCGCTGAAGAAATTGTTTCTATAATATTGTACCTGTCATTGAAACCTGTCGCACTGTACACATATTGTAATAATATATCGTTTTGTGTACGCAACTGTTAAAATGCAAGCTTAGCGGTCGAGTCGTCTGCATCAGCTGCGCCGATTCTGATCCGCCTCGAATGACCATGAACCCTAAAAATATTTACTGAATAAAACCACTGTTTCACTGTCTGCTGATATCCAAGATCCAATTCTGAAAAGTAAAACTAGAACTCAATAGAGCGATACAGCCAAAAAAAAAATAAAATAACTTTAAATTTAGATCAATCATTTGAATAAAAAATATAAAATAAAAAAGGAGTTTTAACACTGATGATGAATATTGGTCAAAGTGTCTTAGAATTCTTGGGTCCAGATTCTGACGATTTGACACAGACAAGTGTGCAAGGTTGCATAAAATTTCATACAATATTATTTTCATTTAATTAATTTGGTGCGGTCAGAACGGATAAGTGTTTGTTCACACTCGTCAGAGGCAATATAACTGAACGGACTATAGCATAATGATGACGATCGTTGAACGACCTCAAACGTAAATTACGTTACGAGATTTTACGTCAGCGTCACAGCATACGTGACGCAAGACGCAACGCATCCGTCACGTAACATACGATAAAGGTTTATTATACCTATTATGGGCATTATTTAATTAAGTTTTCATACTGATCTCCTATTATTTTCCATCAAAGCACTAATCACTTGTTTACCGGTTGGGTATTCTTCAAAGGAATTTTCTGGAATTTCAATGGCTTCCTAATTAAGCCTATTAGAGGCTGTTTATATTTTGTTTAATTCTGTTTTTCCTTTTACCCTTTTCTTAGGAATATCATAGAGGTACCAACGTATACAGAGTGTTAAAAGAACAGTCACTATAACTTTGAGAAACGATTATGTTAGGTTAGGTACTACCTTTCCTTATTTTAGTTTTTTTTGTCAAAAACAAAAAAAAATGGTTACTTTTTACCATTTCTTTTTTTTTTGTCGCAAGAATAACCAAAAAGCAAAAAAAATATATTTATGTTTGAAAAAAAAGTTAAATAAAATATATATTTATAGAATGAGAAAAGGTAGTACAATCCCAAAGTTATAGTGACTGTTATTTTTACACCCGTTATATATCGCTTGGTTTGCAACACGAAAAGGTTCCTTTCCGGGTTGCGCTGTAACCAACGAGATATTTCCCAAGGTATCTACTACACTAAAACTGTCTCAGAAAAAATAACCCACCCAGTCTACTACATGTCATGTCTACCACTCCGCTTCACTTGGCAATTGGCAGTTGGCAATTCCATAAATAAGATTAAGATCAAACTAATCTTATGACCACTAGTTTTATGAACACGTTACAGAAGTTCATAGACCTAATGGCTAGGTCTACTAACTTCCATGCCAAGTCTCACGGCTCAGGCCTTATCGGTTTGTATTGAAGCGTAGTAAAATTAATATCTAATACCTCTTATACCGAATTCGTCTTAAAAAAATCGCCCGTTGATTCACGCGTCATTTTTCTATCTCATAAACAAAATTAAAATATTGAATTAGCCCGTTGTAAGAAAATACTTAATTGTCAAGCAGTTAGCGAATTGATTATGATGAATAATTATAGACAAGAAAACTCTCCATGCTGTCAGCTTTCAAATAAAAAAAAAACAGATCTAAATCGGTTCATCCGTTTGGCTGCTACGATGCCACAGACACATACAGACACAGACATACTTTTTGGGGTTTAAAAAGGAATATGTGCGTTGCGCTGTAGACATAAGAGTGCATTTGCTATAACATTATGTTTCAGAATTATACACATAAATCTACAGGTTATAATATTAATTAGTGATAATACTTTAGGATATGTATGGGTCACGTGTACAGAGTTCACTGAGAAAGTACCAGCGCTGAAAGAGGTAAGTACTTTTTTTTCTTACTGAATGAAAAATTTATGATGTTGGGGCATTTCTCATAGAAACGTTAAAGTCAAAAGTAAGTCTTTCAGCGCTGGTACTTTCACAGTATACTCTACCTATGAGGCACATACACACCCTAAAGTATTAAAACTAATTTATTTTACATCTTGTATAGATAGATACCCAGGAACAGAGATTTTTTTTGTTCCTTCGGTGGGATACCAACCCGCGACCTCCAGTTTAAGCATCACTCAGTGCCAGAGGTCGTTAAACACCGAAATGGTCTTCAATATACTGACAGATGGGATTTTCTGGGGTATATTTGCCCAAGGTACGCGTTAGAATCCCTGAGGCATCAATAAGAAAAGTAAATCTTTCAGGTTTATCTAAGACAAACAGCCTACGGTAGACCAAATGTTCTATTGTAAATATTTGTTGTGTGTTTATCTTTTATTGGAAATTGAAATAAAGCTAATAAGTCTGATTGATTTTAACTAGGTATTAATGTGAGGTATATGACCTTACTCGACAGGTACAAAAAGTACACATGTAGGTCACAGGCTGGGTAGATAGATGTTAGCACTGGGTCAAGTGCGAGTAGGACTCGTGCACGCAGGGTTAGGTTAGCGGCAGTTAGGCACGCAAAAATTGTTGCATGGAAGCCCCCTAGAATATAAATTTTATTTTAGAATATAAGTTTTATAACGGCAGCAGAAATACGTAATCTGTGAAAATGTCTACTGACTATCACGGTTCATGTGATACAGCCTAGTGAAAGACGAACGGACAGTGGAGCTCAGTAATAGGGTCCTTTTTTACCCTTTTGTTACGAAACCCTAAAAGTGAGAACATTCGACCTAGTGCCTTTTAACCCATTAATGGTCAAAGGAAAACTACAAGTAATTACTTATAACGTTTTTTCTTTAATTATTTAATTATAAAAAAATATCAGAACATGAAAAAAAACTATATATTATTTATTTCGTTTTTTATAGGGCTGTACCCAAATTGGCACACTGGCCACATTTTTTACACGATATTTTTTTTGGTACAGCAACCAAACATGGGTAATTTAGCAATTTATCAAGGCGCGCTGGTTATAATTATTTTCTTGCTGGCAGAATTTAAAGGATAACTTAACTTTTTGAAGATCTTACATTATAAACCGCTAGCAGGTTTACTTCCAATTTCACCAACGCATGTTAATGTTAACGGCTCGTTAAAATACCATGCCTTCTCATTCATTGATAGGAATGAGAAGAGGAACAACATGATATTTAACGAAGGATTAACTTTAACATTGCTTGGTGAAACTCGCCCTTAATAAGTTGGCCGCTTGTCAAGTGTAAAAATTTAATTTGGACAAGCTCAATATTATCACAAAGTAGATAGTTAAATATTATCAAAGAACCCTTTAAAGGTCGAATTACAACGACACGCTTTTACTTTTCGTTGAAAAGTTTTGGCGATATTGTTTACATACCTAAGCTAGATATTTTGTTTGTGTCTCTAAAGAACGATGTTTATGTACACATATATAATGTGGTTTCAAATAATACTTTAAATATTGTGACAGCGTTACATAGCCAAGCGCGTTTTACATGGAAAAGAGTTACTAAGCGTGCGCGTAAACATGCCCGGAAAAAAAAATAATTTCCGAAAAATTTCTTGCTTTCCGCAAAGAGTTAGTTATTATGTAGTTATTAGTTACAGCTTTTTAATCCTAGTTCTGCAAAAAAAAATGGTTATACCACAGATTACTAATTACGTAAGATACATTCGAAAGGTTTGCCAAACTACTAACAAACCCAAAAATCTGTAGTTATATATTTATAGTTAATAGTATGCCACATTGTTGTTCTGTCACATATATAATAATAAAAAACCTTTAATTCATATCCACAAATTACATAGGTTTTTAACATAGTCTTGAAATAATATGTCAATTATGGGATATCTGGAGTCTAAAATGGCATGTAATATAAGTCCACAGACCTCTTCTATACATTTAATGTATGTATAATACATATTACTGTTAAATGTTACACTTCAGACAAACATAAGCAATATCAACATGCAGATGTGGGCATAAATGGTTGCTGAAGTTCTGTTTGTTATAATCATAAATTAGTTTGAAAATATAAGCTAGATAAAATTTAATTTTGTACCTTCTGAATCTCTACGTAGAAGCAACTTGTACTTAGTATCTTTATTCCTCAGATAAATTTTCATCCTAATAAAAATCTATGTAAAAAATCAACTTCTAAAATAAAATAATTTGATTTAAGCAGTCTTGTACTTTGTAATGTTCAAAAATGCCTGTGATTGACTTGGGACGATGAACAAAGAATTTTTTCTCGACTTTTTAGACACGCAAAATGAAGCGGACATTGTATTTTGACGACGGCCACATGTCCATTGTCCATGGCATGACGTCGTTGACGTGAAACAATGCGGCGCATCGCCAAGATGCATCTTACCACGCTGGACTGGTAAAATTAGTGCGGCTTCTAGGATTCTACAACGACGTTAACCTTAAATAACCACTTTTTTTAATAACTATTACTAATATGTTGACACCTCTTTCATTATTATTGGATCAGTAATTTAGACGCTACGATGGAACAACAAAAATAGAGTACCAAAATCATTTACCCTTGCTGGTTTGGCGTAGTCAGGTAAAGATCACGACGACGCTGATTCGCGTTGATAATATTGTGCCGTAACGTGAACACGTGGAGAAGCTCACCTTTATTCCCTACAATAATTTTCCCAAACAAACATTTCTATTTCAAAATTATTTCTAATCACTTTGAAACAGATTTTTAATCTCTTTAAAACAATTTGATTTTTAAGCTCTTGCTGTGTTTTAAGAAGTGTTTTCTCTTAACATACAAACTTTGAGATCTTGACGCCATAGAAACTCTGCTCAGTTTTACATAGGAGCGGTATGTCACACAACTTAAGTAGAAGAAAATTAAAAAGTTTGTATAGAAGAAAAGAGGTTAAAAAGGACCAAATGGCTGCAATAGCAGACCCAAAATATTGCGTCGAAAAACACACGCAAATCGGATTATTAAACTCAGAGTAATCGGTGTACATAAATAAAATAAAACAGGCCCGAGAACCTCCTCCTTTTTTTGGAAGTCGGTTAAAAATGTATAAGGGTGTCTGTATATATACTGTCAGTCTACTCATAAAATACTATATCAATGTATTATAATATATAAACAGGGATATCAATAGAACTTTAAATAACTAAGCAAACTACCTAGTAAACTCTGATATTCGGTCTAAAATTGCCAAAGTAATATTGCATCAGAACTAGAGCTGTACCTATTGGCTGTGTTTCCACTTACTGCCGGTACCGACACGGTACCAATCCGTCGTAGCGGCGATGTATTAAAATCTTCGATCAACTACTCATCACTCATGATCACTACATGTTGTGTCAGCACAAGAGGGTACCTTGCGAGGGTAATGTAATTATAAAATATCTGTCCCTTCCTTTCTCTCTGATAAATGGTCCTCCAATCAGCGATCAATATGGGTTGTTAATTTCTGTGTAGTGTAAGTGGATCATACTTTTGAATAGAGTTCCAGAAACCAACCGAAAGTATGTAAGAGGAAACAGCACGCCTGTTTTTCCATACATAAATACTGGTCTATGCAACCCCTGTTTTCTCCCGGGATAATGCCGCTAGAGTAAAATTTTTTTTCCTAAATATCTATATATATTATTTATACGTCCCTATTTTATCCTTTTTTTAATAAATTAATTATTTAAGGTGATATGGAAATTCAAAAATCTAAAAAAAAATATCAGACTTTTCGTTGTGTTTAAACATCCAGGAAACAAATTTGACTGCGTTATAAATACAATAAAATCCAAACATAGGAACCTAGCTCGAGCCTTTTTTAGTTTAATAATGAAAAAAAAATCTAAATCAGTTAAGTGTAGGAATTAATAAGGGTCCCCCAAACGTCGATTTTGTCTACTTTTAATAGGTAATTTCAGTTCAAGCTGCAACTGCAAGCGCGCAAGTGCCGGCTAGCTAAGACACTGCGAGAAAGCAATAGATTTTATAAATACGTATTTTATATTTCTTTCAACTGTGCTGTTTCCTCTTAATATTTGATGTCGACGGTGCCGGGCGGGTTAGTGGAGACACGACCACTAGCTATCTGCGGTCAATTACCGCAATTATGCAATCCGGGTATGAATTATTGCCTGATTTCTGTTCCATTCGCGCATTCGATCTATATTTTGTGTTGCAGAATTGAAATTAGAACATAGCTTTATCAAACATTCAAGTCTCATTATTTTAGATTTATTTGTTGAAAATTCAAGACCAGTGATTTAAATTTAGAATGAGCGTACATATTCACATATTGTGACCGAAAAATCTTCATTCAATGTTGTTTCATAAAGTATAGCATGTATAATTACGAGATGCCCCAGGCACTCCCAATAGTCTAACATGCATCGATATAATATTATGTATAGTTTTATGCCCTTTACCTACAGACCATAATATAAATTGTATTCATTGTATCTGTTATTTATAGTCCATCTCCCTTGTAGGAATATTTGAATTGCGTAAATTAAATTTCGACAATTATTGTATTGGCGCTGTCATGCATTTCATTTGTTTACGAAGCTTTCAAATGTTCCTACTTGGCTTACTGATTTTTATATCACTTTGATTAAAAAAAATAAAAACTAAAAAAAGAAAGTAAGTACATTTAAAAAACTGGCTTTTTAGTTGTTCAAGTCGGTTTTTGTAACAAAGTTTCTTTTTCTTTTTTTTTCTTTTTAGACTCTTTAAGACAAAGTAAAAGAAAAATCCGTTTAGTAACTAGGATGCTATAGACAGACTGACAAACACAATATTTATAATTTCCACCTCTTTTTTGAGTCGAGAGTCAATTATAAATGCGAAAGTGGAAAAATCCTAAATTAGCCGTACTGAAACAGAAACACGTAGAAATATATGTCACCTCTGGAATTGATGAAATAGTATGTTCAAAATATAAAAACTACAGGGCCAAACTATGTAAATTTTTTATGGGACCAAATGACAGATATTTTGCGTCGATTAAAAAAATAGTCACACAAATCATATCATTGACCTCAGAGTAATCGGTGTACATACATAAAAAGGCAGTATAGAGAACCTATTCCTTTGGATGTCGGTTAAAAAGGGTAACTAAGGCCCGTATAAATTAAACTATCTCAAACCCAACCTCACCTTGAGAGCCTATTTGACAGATAAAACAACGTTTCGTTTCACTTTTCAAAGTAAACAACTTTATTAATGTTACATAGTACTTTAATTTATTTTCTTTTTATACCGTTATATTCATATTATAGATTACATAAAACAATAAAATAAGTACAATATATATTTTTATAATCTTTATTTTTACGTTTTAAGAAAGAAATAATTAAAGCATGTAACATTAGTAAAATTCTTTATTTTTAAAAGTGAAACGAAACTTGTTTTATCTGTCAAATAGGTTCTCAAGGTGAGGTTGGGTTTGAGATAGTTTTATTTATATGGGCCTTAGTATTAAGAAACAGGCACCAAAACACGTCATCGGAAACAATTTCAAACAAGCCAAAGCAATAACGGAAGTGCATGCATGCTCGAAAAAGTACGAAATTGGTTTTGGGAGCAAAAACACATGTGGCTCAAAGAGCCGACTAATATTATAATAGCATTTGGGCGGGAACTGCGAGGTAATGGAGTTGGTCCGTCGAGTCCGGAAACAACTTTTTTATGTCGATTTAGAACTGATACACGAAATATATTACCACTAGCTGTGCCCGCGACTTCGTCCGCGTGGTTTTTGAGTTACTTAAACCGTTTATGCAGCGCACGCAACGAAAGTCCCCAAATATGAATAATTTTCCCCGTTTTTGCAACATTTCTCACTGACGCTTCATTCCTATTGGTCGCAGCGTAATATAGCCTAAGGCCGTGTTTCACCAAGGAATGTTAAAGTTAACGCCATGTTAAAATACCATGCCATCTCATTCATTGACAGGAAATACGAGAGGGATAACATAATATTTAACATGGCGTTAACTTTAACATTGCTTGGTGAAACACGCCCTTAAGCCTGTATCTATAAATGGACTATCCAACAAAAAAATATTTTTTTAAATAGGACCAATAGTTCCTAAGATTAGCGCGTTTAAACAAACAAACAAACAAACTCTTCCGCTTTATAATATTAGTATACATAATAACACACAATTTTTATTTACATTTTTCCATTTTTTTTTACGTTTAAATATAATTTCACTATGTGGTTAACTATGTGGTATTTATACAAAAACGACGGGGTGTCATAAGTTTGACGTGTCGGTGTAAATGTGTATGTCTGTAGCATCGTTACTCCCAAACAGATGATCCGATTTTAGTGCGTTTTTTTTTGTTTGAAAGGTATATCAGTCGCGAGTGTTCTTAGCTATGTTTGGTGGAAATCGGTTCAGTTCAGAAATCAGTTCAAACTCGAAGTATAGTGTTTTTTCATGGCCATTAACCGACTTCGAAAAAGCAGGATGTTCTCAATTCGTCGGATTTTTTGTTTGTTCACCGATTACTCAAAGACTCCTGGATTGCTTTGCAAAATTATTCCGATAGCGTCCCTATTTTCTAATTACCTGACTTAGGCGAAGCCAAAAGGAAGGATTGATTTTGGCAGTCTATGTATGTATGTATGTATGTTCCCTCATAGCAGTTAAACTACTGGTCCAATTTTAATAAATAAGGGTCAATCGATTCGTAGTGGTCCCGCGAGTAACATAGGCTATATTACTTTTGAAAAAACTTACCCGCTAAATAAATAATCTAAGCATCACTTCACACAAAAAGAGAACTTGAAAAATAATAATATTCGTCTGCTATTGAAATATACAATCCCAATAGGCAATAGCGGGTACGACCACGGCTCTACCTTGACCATTTTTGTACCTATGCATATCTGGATTTCAAATTGAATTATTTTCTTGTATCAGCCTTTTTATATAGTTTGCAACGCTGATTTTCAGGGAGCACCATAGATTAAAAACAATAATCAACAAATAATAATAACTATAATAAAACTAAGCCAATTTAGCTGTGTCGGAATATAACTGGCCGAGTGTCCCATACTGAACGGTGATTGGTATAACATTTATTAGAGAGAAAGAGAGGGATGATAATTATATTATTACATCACGCTCGCACTCGCAAGTTAACATTTCACAGATATGGTTGATTCAAATCGTATTCTACTCGGGCTCTCCTTGTACTAGCCAAGTCAATATCAATATAAAAGAGCTTCTCTAACGCGATTATTCGTCCGTGGATAGTTTTTGCTACCGCGCGCGAGCTACCTCACTCGTCAGAGAGTGAGGACGGGGTTCGGGCCCCTCAGCAGGGAGGACACGTGTCCTACACACCGTATAAAAATAGACTACTTCCGTAGATATCCCCAAAATCCAGTTTTATGTTAGGGTTTAAACCTCCCCATCTACTCCCAGCCAAACAACTATCCACCCGGCTAGTTATAGTCCGATACAGCTATATCGGCTTAAATGCCATTATTCGAAAAAATAATCTAATCGGTATTTTGGTGAATACGCGATTAAAAGTTTTTCACCCCAAAAAGTGCACAACGCCGCTCAAGAATTAATTAATGAAAAATTCCAAGTATAATGAGAACGCGCGGCTTGCGGTCTGAACTCTGCACCGCATAACCTTTTGGGACTTAGCCATCTGATTCCAAGTGCCCTTTTATTTTCTGGACCAACGAAGCCAGCGGACCGCATTGGTCAAGCATTTCGATACTAGCTTTTGTCCGCGACTCTGCCTACATCGGGTATTGCACCGCATTTTTTAAAAATAAAGTCATCATGAACCTACTATATTAAAAAATGTGTTGTTACATTAAATATGTAGCATTTAATGGTGAATATAAAAGTTTAAGTTACGAATTGACAAATCAAAGTAATTTTTGAATATTACATAATTTTCTATATTCTTTACATGCTATATTATATATTATTAATGAGTGATAATACTTTAGGGTGTGTATGGGTCAAATATAATTTATAGTTTACTGTTAAAGTAGCGTAGTAGTAATAGTAAGGCTGCGTTTCCACTGCCGCGAAGCGGGGCGGAGAGGAGCTTAGAGGCACATACACATTACACAGTATACACCCTAAAGTATTATCACTCATGTATTTTACACCTTGTTTATATAAAAATTAGACTCGCTAAGACTCGAGAACTGCTGAACCGATTCGCCTATTTTTAGTCTTGAACTATTCGTGGAAGTCCAGGGAAGGTTAAACGATGAGAAACTATAGAAAATATACTGGTTCCGCGATATAATTGAATTTCATCACAAACTGGTCGTATGCCAAACGAAGTGGGCACGGGTCAGCTAGTATTTAATAAATTTGCATTTTTTAATAATAAATTAAATATGACAAATTACGTGATATATTTTTATAAAATACTGACAAATTTAATTACAAACAAAATTTAAATAAAATAAAATTACAAACATCATAACCACCCAATCGAGGCAGTCGGGTAAAAAATGTAGTGTATATAATTTTTCAAAAGGTTTAAAGTCTTAACGTTATGTAATAGCGTAGTCGAGAAAAATATACCATAATCCTATTTGCAATTTTAAACCTGGTCCAGACTCCAGGTGTGCTTTAAGAAAAATTTATCGCCGGATTCATTAGTTTAATACGAGGAAATTAAATACCGTAACGAACTGTGTTTATATGTAAGCAGAAAACTAGAATCACACCCGAGTTGGGTGGTTGGGGTGTTTGGCAAGCACAACTTGAAGTGCAGTTTTACGTGAGTTATGCAGACAAGTAGTAGGAAAGGAGAAGGACCATTTTGGGCCGAGAGAGGCCAAGTAACCGGCCTATGTAATAATGTGACAGCTTTGTAGAGGAAGTCAAAGTAAATATTTTTTACTGTGGTAACAATTCCCTCCAATCCGTATAACTTATTGAACCACTCGCAGTAGCCCTATAAAATTGTTACGAGAGTAAAAAATATTCACTTGACTTCTACAAAGCTATTGCTCAGACTTGAATTGAGCGTGTTCCGTCACGTATTAATCTTTAGGTATAAAATGTATTAATCTTCACGTATTAATTATGATTCATACGTAATAAAAACATGGCAACCTCCGTAGCGCAGCGGTTCAGCGCGTTGGTGCTCGACCGAGAGAGTCGGGTTCGAATCCCGCCGAGGGAACAAAAAGTTTTCAATGTTCCTGGGTCATGGATGTGTATTAAATTTGCGTATTAATATAATAAAAATCTTAAATATGTGTATAGTATTAAATATATATTTCCGTTGTCTGATACCTGTAACACAAGTTCTTCGGATACTTAGCACAGGGCCAGATTGACGTGGTGTGAAGCGTCTATAGATATATTATAATTAAAAAGGGTTTGTACACAAGACACTTCGAAAAACAAAATTTAGTGCGTTTATAACTTGATAGCAGTGGCACAAGACATACCTTTCTTTATTACAACTCATAAATGTCGGTTTTATTAGGACCAATAAAAAACGAATTTAGTAGAAAAAACTTATTTCAGGAATCATCGGGAATATAGGTTTGCTTTATGTCCGGATTGGGATAATAAAACTAGATGGCACTCGGATTATATCGTGCCTTTGTTTGGGTACTTGCGGATGATTGTTAAAACTAGAGGACGCACTGTAATCGATATTCGATCATAGTTCATGTTTAAATATTTAACCTTACCTATACTAGATATATTTCTCACTGTGGAGAGTGTGTCCTTGTGTATTGCGCACACACTTGGGCACTATAAAAATAACTCCTGCGTAGCTGGCCTGGTTTCAATGAAATCGGCTACCGACACCGAAATCGGTGAGGAAAGCTATTTATTTTAATTTTATTTCACTGTGGTATCTGATAATTGTAAAACATAAAGTTTACTTTTAAAAGGTTAATTTATTTTCAAAATTAACCTTTAACTTTGTGTCTTTTTTTGCATAAAACTTCGTATTTTTTTATTTTATTTAAAAATACGAACAACAAAATGGCCGCCACGAGATGCCCGACAGATGTAAAATATTATATTAGTGTATGTATAATTGTTGTATACGCGTCCATAGCGGATTGGATACTAATGGCGTGGGGGTTTCGTGCCTTGACAGTGTCATGCCGTTTTCCGTCACGGCGCGTCAATAGTTTCACATAAAAAATATAAAATGTAAGTGACGGCAGCTGAGACACTCATACATAAATGATGTGTGATCATGTATGAATATAAGCCATTCATTATTGTGTAATGTATTCTCGCACTTCTTGCGCGAAATTACATTCCATCTTAACGATTCTCTTTTCATCCATAATTCTTTGTGTCGTTACATTTTAATTTACGAATGAGATGAGAGCAATATAATATCGCTCGTTTAAAACTACAACGTGTCACAGTGGCATAACTCGATTTTGAGTTATTACCACCATTTTATTCACCGTACCCGAATCTATTTAATGCAAAAACGTGGTACAATTTAAGCCAATACCAACAAAAGTATGAGGAAAAGAGAGAGCTTGTCACGATGTAGCGCTGCCCCGTTTAGCAGCTAAGCTTATTTCCACAACGCGCCTCCTCAGTGTGACTATCCTTGTGTTCCAGGACCTAATAGTAAACGAAAAAAACGTTTTTTTCATTCAGATTTGCGTTTCTTTAGCACTGTTTAGGGTCGTTTTGAACTGTTTTCATAGGCACTGTCAGCTGTCAATGTCAGCGTTATGAATGATCTAAACGTTTAGAGCGTCTCCTGGAACACGGCCAATGCAGTGCGTGAGAGTACTTGCTTGCGGTATAAGACAGCAACGTGTCAAGACCTGCATGACACCTTTTTGGAGTAAAGGTAAATATTTTATTACTTATTTATTTAATTCTATAATGTGTCACACTTGTTATGTCGCATTTTAGCATTAAAGAATTAATTGATCGTACTTGGTCATCACTTTGATAACACGTTGTTACTTTGAAAATTATGAAAATAAAATTGGCTTGTGTTAGCATGTCACGTTGTATGCAATAATTTTTTACACTTATTTAAATTTACGCTTCGTTTATAACAGGATGTCACGATATATATTTGAAATATTGTTATTATATTAAGAAATTCATCGTTTTGTCACATTGTTTATAATAATATTTTATTAATAAAGATTTTTTTTTCGTTCATAATGGGTTCACGATCAAGGAGAGTAGTGTAAATGGCTAATGAAAATTATCATCAAGATGAGAAAACTCCAGAAAAGCGTCGGCGTTTGCGATTAATATTAGTACCTACTTCTGATCCTAAAACGACACTATAATAAATTTTAATCCTTCTATAATTCATAATATCAGGTCTAATTATTATTTTTAGACGTAGGATTGTTTAGTCTCATAAAATGAAGGTTTTAATTTAGATATAAAAGACACCACTTACTTATTTTTGTTATTATTTGTTTGTTTTAAACTGATTATAAAACTAGTAAGTTACACTTTAGCTAATAGTTTTTTTCAATAAATACTATTAAAATTTCAACAGTGTTATTATTACTATATAATATATTCTGTACCACAGTCTTAAATCTCTTTATTTTGTTACCTATAACGTGATATACCCCTTTATCAGTCAGTAAGTTCATTATTTTTATAGGAAGAACGTGACATGTAGGGACTTTTTTTATAAAACTATAATTTCATAAAAAAATATCTATAAATCAATGAAATTTTCACTGAGATTCATAGTTTCTTAGTAAAGTTTCAAATGGGCAAAATAATCTTTTTTGTAGCTTTCTTACTTTAAAAGTTGTAAGATTTTAAAAGTTTCAAAGTCGTTTTCCCAAAATTCCAGTTTTTCGTTGTGCCACGTTGTAGTTTTAAACGAGCGATATGCTTGTGAAATATAAAAACGTAACCACATTTTTCCACAATTTAGACTAGACAAAATATTTATTCTCGTTTATAAAAAGTCCTTTTAATAAAAGAAGGCAATTAGTTAATCTTAATATTATCTATACGGGGTGTAAAAATAACAGTCGCTATAACTTTGAGATACGATAATACTACCTGTCCTTATTTTAAAATGTATTTTTTTTGTCAAAAACAAAAAAATATATTTTTTAATTTTTGTAAATTAAAAAAATTTATTCTAGAATGAGAAAAGGTAGTACATATAATTATATTCCAAAGTTATAAGTGACTATTCTTTTTACACCCGTTATAATATAATATTAGAGATCAGAGAGATCATTTAACTATGTTTTGTTTTCCCACAAATAAAAACAATCGATCTCTGTGAATATGATATTTTATCCTTCATTCTTTGGGAATCCTAAAATATTCAATTTTTACATTACAGCGCGTCTTCTTATCTATCACTTCTTTCACGGAAAGGACTCTAGTTATAAAAAGTATAAAAATTAATTGCTGTTCGTTAGTCTCGCTAAAACTCGAGAACGGCTGAACCGATTTGGCTACTTTTGGCCTTCAAATATTCTTGGAAGTCCAGGGAATGTTTAAACGGTTTTTTTTTGCTCTACGATTCAGCTAGTATTTTATAAAGCTCAAAAATATCCTATAGCAATTTTACATTTCTTAAAAATTTATTTTTTCTTGTATCATAGAGTTTAAACTTTCTTCTAGTTTCTATTATTTCAAGAATAGTTTTCGTAATCTTATATTATGTTTATTATTATTCCTCCCACACCGATTTCTAGGAACCAGGAAAAACCAGGCACGCAGCAGTTATTTTTATAGTGCCCAAGTGTGTGCGCAATATACAGAAGCACTCGCACTCACAGAAGAGAGTGAAGGAAGAGACCTTCACTCTCGTAGCCCAGTGGGACGGATAACCAACACGACTGGCGGGACCGACGCAGGAACGACTTTTTACATGGATCAACTTTCTTATCAGACAATCCGGTGATCAGCCTGCATTGTCCTAACCAAGCTTGAAAACAACATGATTTGTTGTTCTAACGCGGGAATCAAACCCACGACCTCCGGGTCGAGAGAACCACTAGAAAACGGATGCGTTATACTACACCGATTAAGGTATAATATACCTACTCTAATGTGTATCTTAGGTGTGCCGTCACAATATGTATCGTTATCGTTTGTGTAGCCCTACTATATTTATAAAAATCCTCCCTCTAATGCCCAAAGGTTTATCCCTTAGTCTCTGGGATCCTTGTAAAATCTGAGCGATTTTAAGAATTACTGGCCCGAATTGATTACGACGAGGTTCGGGTCGCGTAACCCTTGGTGATCCCCGGCTAAGCTATAAATAAAGGGAATCGCTGAAAGACCAGGTAAAGGAAATATTGAGGCACTAGAAATGACCTTTCTGAAATAACGATTCATACCTCCGTAGCGCAGTGGCTCAGCGCGTTGGTGCTCGACCGATGCGGGTTCGAATCCCGCCGAAGGAACAAAAAGTTTTCGGTGTTCTTGGGTCATGGATGTGTATCAAATTTGTGTATAATATAATAAAAATCTTAAATATGTGTATAGTATAAAAGTATTAAATATATTTTTCCGTTGTACCTGTAACACAAGTCCAGATTGTCGTGGTGTGAAGCGTCTACCAAAATCAAAAATCAAAATTTTATTTGTTAATCAACGAATGGCCGTCCTTTAAAGCTCAATACTTTTTAGGCATTTAACTTTTTATAATTATGCCGTAGGATAATTGCAAAATTATAAAATTTCCCCTATTTTCATCAAGAAAAACCTGACTGTATTTATAGGACAAGTGAGATTTTTTATCACACTAATCTTATAAAGCAAAATTTTGTGAATGTCAGTACCTCTTTGTTATGCAAACGGCTGGATGAACTTTGATAGAATTATGCATGCTGCTAGATTACCACACAGTCACAGTTAATCCCGAAACAGTATTTTTTTTAATTATTTCGCAAGGGAAATGCGTTACGCATCCCCTCGGGAGGGTCCCCGAGGGGTATGTGGGACTCCCGGACTACTACCTTTGTCTGACTGATTGCCATCAGCCGTTTTGGGTGGAGTGCCCTGGATCTGTCAAAACACAGGCCACTCCTCCCCCGACCGGCCGGTTCACCTCTATAGGGACCAGACTTCCATCAAAATAAGAGAGCGCTCCGGCAAACTGAAGCGCTCTCCTCGGCGTAAAACAACAGTATACATGTTCCAAAAGATATTAATCTGAGTTATTTTAAACCAAATACATTGTACCTATCATTTATTTAAAACAAATTACAAGTAAAATACAATATATCAATAAAGGTAAGCAGGGCCCAAATTTAAGATGCCATCGCTATTATTATTTACGAAGTTAAAAAAGAAAAATGTTTGGGAATCCCTAATTGACAAGCGAATTAGTATGACATTTAGCGAAGCTTATGTGAAATCCCATACATTTCATTTTCGAAGTTTGTTAGTGGTAATAGATCTTGAATTGAGCACAGAAACTTTAAAAGACGATTGGTACGTCAAAAGATTCACGTCACGAAATAGGTTATTCGTAACTACGAGTATACTTTCAAAGTTCGAATGGAGTTAAGTTCGTTCGATTTCCGCAGTTCTTAAGAACGAACCGTGTTCATGTTAAAGTTTAAATTCCGAATACTATTATCTAAGCCATGTATCACTAATATTATAAAGTCGAAAATTTGCGAGCGTGTGTGTGTTTGTTGCTATCTCACGTCTAAACGGCTGAAGCAATTTTAATAAAATTTGGCACTGAGAATCTGGATTACCACATGGATGGAAATGAAAAGAATAGGCACTATAACTTTGATATTCGATTATACTACTGTTACTCATTTAAAAAAACATGTAAAAAAGTTTTTGTAAAAAACTAAGAAATATATTATGTATTACCATTTCTTTTTTTTTGTCGCGAGAATAACGAAAAACCAAAAAAATATATTTAAATAAACTAGACTGGGATACAATGTTTGTGTTGCTGACTCTACCATTAATGTGAGTTAAGTGAAATTAATAATTACAAATAAGAGAAATGCCTGAAATCCAAATTGATTAAAAGCTTTCGTAATAACGACTTGAAAATGTTCTAATTTAAATAATTAAATTTCTACCTATTTCAAATTTGTAATAGCTGTTTCGTGGATCGTTTTCACAGTTCAGGCTGAAATTATAAAACTGTTACTTAACTATTTTAGAGGCATTCTTCTGATACAATGATGATCACACCGATTTCAGTGATGGTGATTGATGACATACATCTTTTAAGCCCGGCCAGCTATGCAGGTGTTAAATTTATAGAGCCCAAGTGTGTGCACAATACAATACACAGAGCATACACAAGACCAACTCGTTACATGCTCATCCGCATGGATTATGTTTCTTGTCAGACAATCAGGTGATCGGCCGCATTGTCATAACCAAACTTGAAACCAACCATTTCTTTATTTGTTGTCCTTGTCCTTGATCCTCAACAAGGTCCAACAAGATCCAAACAAGGGCACTCACTATTGCTTTTACCAAAACTGCATTATTTGATTTTTTATGAATCAATGTCTCTATCAAGAATCAAACTGACTGAAAAAAAAAAAATTACAACATTGGATGGCGTTGCTATGATCTTTGCAAAAAATCCTAGAAAGTCAAAAGGAAATGACATTCATTCACAAAAGAAAAGTGCTAATTTCAAACATGACATAAATTGTATCATTGTGTGATAGCCCTTTTAGAACTTAAATTTTTTGTTAGTAATTTTTTATATGTCTAAAATTATAACCAAAACTTGTTTAAACGAATAAACTATAATAAAAGTCTACCTGTCTGTCAATAATAACATTAATATCGTTTTAGAAAACAAAGGGTAGTTAAAATTTGTTTCACCTAATATCCCCGTATATAGTTTCTCTTCACAATGTATGGTAAAAGGTTTTATTACATTACAAAGGCACGAAAAGATTTCAACGATAACCTGACCTCAGCTATCGTCCATTAATCCACCTATTACAACACCGCATCCTTTATTCATACACCCAGGCGATTCATTGTAATTTCAACCTTATGGCATCGTAATAAAAGCTTAATGGGTCCATACTACTTCCTTGGAACCCTTTCATCGTTCCATTCCCGGGATGTATGGCTCTCGAATAAATTGCGCCGCTCAAGTCGGCTGGAGCGCGCTATACAAGGCGTCCTTTTGGAATTCAGATTATATTTTAACCGCCTTCCCAAAAAAGAGGCGGTTATATGACTGTATACTTTTTTATACAGGGTGTAAAAAGAGCAGTCACTATAACTTTGAGATACGATTATAAACTCATTTTCGAAATGTATTTTTTTTATTATTTTTTTGTCAAAAACAAAAAATTTTTTTTTTTTACTTTTTACCATTTCTGATTTTCTTGTCGCAAAAATAACAATAAAGCAAAAAAAAATTTTTTTAATTCTTGTAAAAGAAATGAAAAGTAAGTACATTTCTAGAATGAGACAAGGTAGTATAATTAATAATATCCCAAAG
The DNA here is from genome assembly GCA_905187575.2 of Celastrina argiolus. NCBI lineage: Eukaryota > Metazoa > Arthropoda > Insecta > Lepidoptera > Lycaenidae > Celastrina > Celastrina argiolus. The sequence goes on from LR994589.1 coordinate 15,059,146, forward strand.
TTATAGTGATTGCTTTTTTTACACCCGTTATATTCAACGATTACTCCGCCGTTAGAGGAGCGATTATTTTGTGTTGTTTATGTGTATAGCCCGAGTGTACTAGTTTTCACATACAAGATGAAAATGTGACCTAATACAAATAATAATAATAATAGCTCCCCTTACCGATTTCGGTGTCGGTAGCCAATTTCATTGAAACCAGGCCAGCTACGCAGGAGTTATTTTATAGTGCCCAAGTGTGTGCGCAATACACAGAAGCACTCTCTCTTCCTTTCACTCTCATAACCCAGTGGGACGGTAAACCGACACGACTAGCGAGGGATCAGGCGCAGGACCGACTTTTTACATGCCCATCCGACGCATGGATCATCTTTCTTGTCAGACAATCAGGTGATCGGCCTGCATTGTCCTATCCAAACTTGAAAACAAAATTTTTTGTTGTTCCAACGCGGGAATCGAACCCACGACCTCCGGGTCGAGAGCGAAGCTCTAAACCACTAGACCACGAAGGCGATAATACAAATCAAAGAAACTCCTTCAAATTGAATGAAATCAAAATCGGGGATACAGTTTACCCCCGGTATCTAAAAGCCTGATCAAATAGTCGATCAGCTAAAATTTGAGTTAACAAGCATTCGCATGCTCATTGGTGAACAAAGTTTTTATATAGTGCCCAAGTGTGTGCGCAATACACATACGCACTCTCTCTTACTTCACTCTCGTAACCCGTTGGTCGGATAACCGACACGATTGATGGGAGATCAGGCGCAGGAGCGACTTTTTACATGCCCATCCGACGCATGGATCGTCTTTCTTGTCAGACAATCAGGTGATCAGCCTGCAGGTTTACCCCCGACACAATCGAGAATCGAATCAGTTCTATCTCAACGGCTCTTGGTATTTTATTTGGTGGATTGCTTTGAAACTTACCAGGATAAATAAAATCGTTAGAACGTAAATTTTTATACTTCCGACCACATGAATTGACTGAAAATCAAAATAAACAGACGTCAATTTATTGGGAAGTACGCGGCACGATCGAATCTGAATCAAAATCGAATCATTTGGAGAGTAAGGCCCCTGCATTAACCTAACCTAACCAAACTTGAAAACAACATTTTTGTTGTTCCAACGCGGGAATCGAACCCTCGACCTCGACCTCCGAGTCGAGAGCTAGGCTCTAAGCCACTAGACCACGGAGGCGTCAATGTCACGTTTTATCATCTGTCATCCGCATAAAATTTCAATTTCATTACTTGATGTCTAAAAATCTTAGAACTCATTACGCTAGACTGGTCTGGACAGTATTCACGTACAACAAACGGCCTCGTACATAATACTGCCTAACCCCTTTTATTAATATAGTGTATTTTAAGCATCTTTATAAAAACTCCATTTTCGAAAGTGCAAAGACTTTGTAATATTATTATTCGAACGAAGTATGAAATCACACAAGTCTATACTTGCGTATCTAATTACAATATAATATTATGCTAGCTAGCTATTAGCTGACCCGTGCCCACTTCGTTGAGCATAGAACCGTTTAAGCCATCCCGGACTTCCACGAATATTTCAAGACCAGAAATAGCCGAATCGGTTGTTGAGTTTTAGTGAGAGTTAGTCTCAGAACAGCAATTCATTTTTATTTATAAGAAGACTAGCTGAGCCGTGCCCTTCGTTGAGCATAAAAAAAAACCATTTAAACATTCCCTGGACTTCCACCAAGACCAAAAATAGCCGAATCAGTTCAGTCGTTCTCGACTTTTAGCGAGACAAACGAACAGCGATTCATTTTTATATATAAGAAGAAGAAGTTAAACAAAGTCTTTGTATAGCGTATTAACAGATGACGTTACTTTTCTAATCCGAGTTAAGACAGAAGCAATTTGAAAGACATTAAATACTAGGAGACATTTAAAGGGTGAGCTAACTCGCTTACTTTGTTATCTTTAGGTGAACCAACAGCAACAACTTCGTTGAAACTTGAAGCGGATTTTGAATTATGACTCGAAACTGTTCGCGAGAACTCGCGAGATTGAATTCCAGACTGGAAAAATATTCTCCGCGAACGGAAATTCATCCCACTTTACAAAATATAGAAAACTTCTGGTCGTATAGTTTGCGATTCTGGGGGCACGGGAGTACCCCCGTCAAGACGAGCCAAGCGGAGCGCAAGCACTACTTTTTCTCGAAATTCACTTGATGAATACCTATGAAATCTTCGTAACGGTAGCTAAACGGTCAAGTTTTTTCAACGTTTTCACTGAAATGTTGTATGTGAAGTTAGGCCTGGTAAAGTAAGGGCGCATAGATCAAGTTCTTGGCGGTACATGATCATAATCATAATCATTTATTCAATCACAAGAATGCAGAACAATATGGATATTAAAAAACACATTCGATCTGTACATTCTACCATAGCATAACGGTGTGTGAGTAGGTATAAAATCCTAAAATAGTATTATATAATATTATTATTATTATTATTATTATAATATCTATGGACGCTTCACACCACGTCAATCTGGCCCCATGCTAAGTATCGGAAGAACTTGTGTTACAGGTACCAGACAACGGAAATAATATATTTAATACTTTTATACTATACACATACTTAAGATTTTTACTATATTATACACAAATTTAATACACATCCATGACCCAGGAACATTGAAAATTTTTTGTTCCCTCGGCGGGATTCGAACCCGCGAACTCTCGCCCGAGCATCAACACGCTCAACCGCTGCGCTACGGAGGTCGTTAATATAGTAACATTATAAGAAAAAAAAGAGATATGGTAACTGATAACATTGTAAGCTGACATTGTAAGCTCTGTAGACTCGTCTTGGCATCATTTTTACATGAAAATGTTGTTGGTGGCAAACATTTACTCGCACGAGTTCGTCTTAAAATTTAATGAAAGACGTTTAATCTATTGTTGTATGCAGAATAGAGTGCACTCTACTCAAAGTAGAAGCCGAAAATTGTGTAATGTGAGGGGACATTCGCCTATCCCATCTCTCTACGGCTGCTGGAAGAAATAACCACTACTTGTATTGTATTTCTGATACGAATACTAGCCGACCCGTGCTGACTAACCGACCTGTGCATACTGGAACCGGACCGGCCCAGACCGGCTCGGACCAGATCGTCGGTCCCTACGTATCGAGTATAGGCAACTAATAAACATGAGCATCCCCCAAATTATGTAACGGGGGATCCCATACTTTGGGGGATGCTTAAGCCCAGCAGACTCTACAGTCGTCACATTACGTGAACTCCCATATTATGTGAACTCTAATATTAAGTGAACTCCCATATTAAGTGAACTCCACAGTCTACATATTACGTGAACTCTCATTTTATATGAATTCTACACATTACTCATAATGCACATTCCGCACTTCCGCAGTACGCGGATATATTTTGTAATACCCATTCCGGGAATTTATTTCATCGATATGAGACGAAACCTTATATTTTAATACACTGGCATTTTTATCCGAATGATATACAGCGTGTCTCATGGTTCGTATATCAAGCCGAATATAGTGGTACAGACAAGGACGCGTAGAGCATTTTTTGTTTTGGCACCTCATATAAAAACTGTAGTGCGAGCGTGATGTAATTATAAAATATCTGTCCGTTTCTTTCTGTCTGATAATATTCCACCTATCAGCATTCAATATGGGTTGTTGATTTGAATGCCATGTTGATTATACATTTGAATAGCGTTTGAGAAACCAGGGCATAGATATTATTTTTATTAATATTCTGGGTTAACTTTACTTAAAATGATATTTGGTAATTAATGTAATCAATGTTACCTTCTGTCTGCCAACCCTGAGTGAGATGTGTTTGCTGATAAGTGGATGTCAAGAATGTATGTTTGAAATTTTGTGAGGGAAATGAAAGAGTTTCTTCTATCGTTAGTTAATTGTAATCTAAATGTATATTGTGTTGTCAATTACTTAGAAAATAATTTGTTACTATGTTTCAATTGTACTTAGATATAAGTTAATTAATGTAACTGGGGTCACCCGTTTTAATTAAGTATAAAATAATAAATAAATAAATGTTGTTAATTAGTAAATGATATTTGGGACCACTAATTATATCATTGACCCGAGTATAAAAACATTTTGCATTTACAACATTGTAATCAGAAACCAATTAAATGAGTTCGAACTTTATTTAACCGAAATTACATGAACGATATTGGAGAAAAGGAAATGCAAATTTAATTTCAGTTGAGTTTTGATTAGAAAAACATAATTTGTCCCTCATCAAAAAGTTAATACAAACTTGTGCGACACTCTTCCACCGTCAGATAAAAAATTCCAGGCGTCGGTTTTTCCAAGTTCTAAGCAAAAATTGTATACCTACTTAAATATACCTAATATATTACCGACTTATATTAATACAAAGTTTTGTACCCTTGTCACGAATACTGCGCGGACAGAGGCATATGAAATTTCCCTATGAAAAGTATCTGATTCTCAAATCTACTGGATATAAAATTTAATAAGAATCGGTCAAGCCGTTTAGGAGTATGATAACTAACTGTGACACGAGAATTATATATATTAGAAGATTTCAAGAGACATTAAAAAAACCGCCTTGGTTTTGGATATTTTTTATACACTTACTCGAAAATTTCGCAAAAACAACATGGATTTATTCAGAGTGACTGAAAAGTGTTTCTAGCATAAATAAAATGTACATTCCTGATTCTTTGTTCCATTAAATTAAGGTTTCCGGAGATAAGTCTGGCTTAAAGCCCCCATTTACGGTACGATCTTCCTTCAGTTCGGATTGAGTGGTTTCAGAATTGTGTTGTCTGTAATTTGGTCTTGAGGTATATAGCACCTTTCGGAAAGTCGTAGAGAGAAGAGACGTAACGACTTTTTCGTGTATGTGCTCAAATCCGTTCAGGCCGATCAGGGAATTAATAAAACTAATTAATAATAATAATAACACCTCCAGCCGATTTCTTTGAAATCAGGCCAGCAACGCAGGAGTCATTTTACAGTGCCCAAGTGTGTGCGCAATACACAAGGACACTCTCTCTTCCTCTTACTCCCATAGTGGATAAACGACACGACTGGCGAGATAACAGGTGCTGGAGCAACTTTTCTTCTCCGAATCTTTCTTGTCAGACAATCAGGTGATCAGCCTACAATGTCCTAACGAAACTTGGTGACAATATTTTTTGTCGTTCTATCGCGCAAATTGAAATTCTTCCATAAAATCAACACAATGAATTTTAAATTCAAACTAATTTGGCGCTAGTGTCGTGACGAACTGTCAAATCCAAATGCAATTCCAGTGACAATTTTGTTCATAAGTAGGCCCATTGGAATCAGAGTGTGAGGTGTCAACCTATCGCATTGAATTAGTTACTATCGTTTACCGCTAGGGGCTTTAATTCTTCAAAGTGAGCAGTGGCCAAAACTTGCAGTTCCTGATCGGCCTCCTCGTATGTGGGGGCCTTTAGTAAATGATCTTTTTGGATAAGTTCCAAGGCTCTGTTGGCTATCCACACTATTCTAAATAATTACAGACCGTGATGTAGCAGATTAACTACGAAACCTATGAGACCACGGTTTGATCAAGACTTCGTGTCTTGAAAAAAGCAAAGACTTTTACAATTGTTTTACGAAAATTTTGTGAACAGAGTATGGAATTTGGTTAGAGCTTAGGTGTGCAGGAAGTAAAGTGATAGGTACATTATAAATAGAAAAAAAAAGAAACCCCAGACTATTTCAGCATCGATAGAAATAAGTCCCGATTTCACCAACGTCACGTCACCAAGTCTTAAACACAAACCTCGAATACATAGGGGTTAATTAACCCCAATGTATTCGAAGGTTAAAAATGTCAGCTTTAGAGATGTACGATGACGTCACCAGTCACCACTAATCATAAAGCGACGAGCATACCGCCATTGCCAAGTGAATAAATATTAAAGCGAACAATTTTTAACATTTCCGCGGAATTTCGGAGCACTTTGTCCACTCTGATAGGCTTTTGATACGTACAATATTCCGAAGCCTTTGAAAACACTAACAAAGTTAAACGAGAGAGTGCAAAAATGTATTCAATAAATGCACCGGGTAAACTAAGTTTTTTTATTTTATAAAATTGTAATCGCATGTAAACCGATTTTCACAGTTTCATTGAAACCAGACGCAGGAGTACTATTATTGTGTCCAAATCTGTGCACAATTCATTAAAATAAACACCTCCGTGGTCTAGTGGTGGAGCTTCGCTCTCGACCTGGAGGATGTGGGTTCCCGCGAACTTTGGTTAGGACAATGGAGTCTGAGCACCTGATTGTCTAATAAGAAAGATGATTCATGCGTCGAATGGGCATGTAAAAAGTCGGTCCTGCGCCTGTTCTCTCGCCAGTCGTGGCGGTTAACCATTATGAGAGTACAAGGAAAATATAGATAGTAGGTATTCATTTGTATTGCGCTCACACTTTTGAAATGACATGGATCATCTTTTTTGGACTATCTATGATCAGCTGCAGGATAACGAGACTCGACAACAAACTCTATCTCGTTCCAACGCGGGAATCGAACACACGACCTTCAGGCTTGAGCATGGCTCGAGGAGCCATGCTCGCCCGTTTATGAACAAAACGGGTAAACAAAGCGTAATGTATTAATATCTTTTCATAAAGCTACACTGTCATTAATAACATTTGGTAAATTTCCCTTCTGACGCGGGTTTCAGACATATTCTGTCCTATTATTTGCAAACTTTATGGCGACCCGACGACTTTACGAACATCGACGTACTATAAGATGAAAGGATGTTGCAGTGGTGTGGAAGTTTATAATAACGCCTCCCACACCGATTACGGTGACGGTGGCCGGTTTCATTGAAACCAGGCCAGCTACGCGGGAGTTATTTTATAGTGCCCAAGTGTGTGCGCAATACACAGAAGCACTCTCTCTCTCTTCCGTCACTCTCGTAGCCAAGTGGGACGCATGACCGACACGACTAGAGATCAGGCGCAGGACCGACTTTTTACATGCCCATCTGACATGGATCATCTTCACAAAAATAAAGATTGTAAAATATATATTATACAAGTTTTAATTTTTTAAAATTAATGTATAAGAAGAAAAGAAACAAAATTAACTACTATGTAACATTAATTATAGAGTTGTTCACTTTTAAAAGTGAAACGTTTTTTTATCTGTCAAATAGGTTGTCAAGTGAAGTTGAGTTGCAAGAATAGATATTATTTCAAAATATACAATATACAATAACATTTCAAATTCGTTTACCTTCACAATTATTGTGTGGCTTACGGAAGTTTACTACTACTTTTCGGACAAAACGTAACTCAAGTCTCCATTAAATTGTATCCCTCGTTGCCATTAACGTTGTATATCGAGACATCAATGTGACCAAGTAAAAGTGTCAGACGCTAAAAATTACGGACATCAAAATGATATGTCACGTCGCGCGGCGTCGAAAAGGTGTCTGACTAACTTTTTGGTCCCAAATTAATATATTTGATGTCAAGTAACCAGACAGATTGTGACCTTCAAGTTTTGTAGTCGCGAGCACTAATATATGTCGCAGTCATCTAATTGAATCAGCTGTTTAATTGAACGACTATCGCGCTAATATATTAATTGAATGACTAAAGGACAAATCGTCAAGTTGTTTAATGTAACGTTTAAAGTCTTGACTGAACGTCCTTTAGCATAGTCATTGAATGGGATTTATAGTATACTTTGTAATGTTTGATAGGGGTAGGTTTGACCATAAGTTCACAACTTAAAAGGGCCTCAAAATGAGGACATGACAACACCAAATGAAAATGAAAATATCAACTATGTAGGCTACTGTCTGTGCGAACTGTTTTCCGCCATATATGTTTTGGTGACTACTAGCGCCACTGCAGAAAAAATTAACTAAATTTCAATAACCTGACTGATTTTACGTCCGCCCGGTTAAAAGGGCCTTGTAACAGTCCACTGACTAGTTAGACGTTGAGTGACTATTGTGGAATCAACGTTTGGCCTAGTCATTCAATAAACGCGCATGAGACATTTAATCAAATAGATGATTCAATCTTATAAAATAATAATAATAAAATAATAATAAAAATTTTATTGAACAGTAGCACATGCATACAATCTTAAGTCTATCACTGGTCTCCACACTAGGATTCCCTGTGTCGTGGAGGCCAGTCTCTTTCATATCTAGAAATACATTGGCACTAAGAGGAAAGAAAAAAATAGTAATAACAAGTAGGTACAGTGAGGATTACATTCAAAAAATTATTCAATAAAATCAGAAAACAAAATCCAGTTAGATACACTAATATTATAATATTGGAGACATTATACCGTGACATTCAAATTACAAAGATATTGTGTAAGTGTGTGTGTGTGTGTGTGCGACATTTATAATTATTGCATTTTTTTATGTAAACAACAATTATAGTTTCTTAATCTGAATCCTTTTTTTAACTGACACTCGGTTAAAAAAAGGATTCAGATTAAGAAACTGAGAAAGACGGAGGTAATATGTTCGGCTGTGGATTTTTTATAATAATAATAATCATATCTATGGACGCTTAACACCACGTCAATCTGGCCCCGTGCTAAGTATCCGAAGAACTTGTGTTACAGGTGCCAGACAACGGAAATATATTTAATACTTTTATACTATACATATATTTAAGATTTTTATTATATTATACACACATTTAATACACATCCATGACCCAGGAACATTGAAATTTTTATTCCCTCGGCGGGATTCGAACCCACGACCTTTCGCTCGAGCACCAACGCGCTCAACCACTGCGCTACGGAGGTCGTCGATTTTTTTGGATGTTCAACGATTACTCCGCCGTTTGTGGACTTATTTTAGAACACCCGAAATTGGTCCCGTCATTAAAGTAGTGATCTGTTGATGGGACCATAAGGAATCTAGGAATCTAAATATTCTTCGCTCTCGACCCGGTCGTGGTTTCGATTCCCGCGCTGGAACAACAAAAATGTTGTTTTCAAGTTTGGTTAGGACAATACAGGCTGATCACCTGATTGTCTGACAAGAAAGATGATCCATGCGTCGGATGGGCATGTAAAAAGTCGGACCTGCGCCTGTTCTCTCGCCAGTCGTGTCGGTTTACCGTCCCACTGGGTTATGAGAGGAAAAGGAAGAGCGAGTGCTTCTGTGTATTGCGCACACACTTGGGCACTATAAAATATCTCCTGCGTAGCTGGCCTGGTTTCAATGAAATCGGCTACCGACACCGAAATCGGTGAGGGGAGCTATTATATTACAAGGAATCTAGGGTAGGTACTTCTTAATCGTATGTATAGCAATTTGACTTTTTCTAAAGTAATCCAAGCATATGCTACCAAAAAGCAAGATTTTGTATCAATGTATACCTTGGATCCAAAGAACTGATTATTGATCAAGCCTCTACCTAAGAATCGAACCTGTACCCTCTAGATATTCTACCTACGGTGTACCCGCTAGGCGCTATCTCTACCCTAACATACACAACAGTCACCGTAACTTTGGGATATGAGTATACTACCTTTTCTCATTCTAGAAATGCTTACTTTTTTACATTTTTTTTTGCTTTATCGATCCTCTCGCGATAAAAAAAATGGAAAATTAAAAAAAAAATAGTTCTTAGCAAAATAATAATTTCTAAAATGAGGAAAGGTTTAGTCGTTTCTCTAAGTTATAGTGACTGTTCTTTTCACACCCTGTATATACTAACACATGGCATATTTACGCTCGAATAATATTTTTCCAAGTTGACTGTCATTATTTAAGGATTAACGGCTTGGTCTGGTCAATCATACTTACCGAAAATGCAAAGAAGCTTTTGTCGGGCACAAAAGCTTCCATTGGAAAAGTTATGGAACAGATTTCAATTTCATCATAATTGAATGACTAGACGTTTCCCACGTCTTCGTTCGCTTAAAAGAACGCTTTCTGCACAGAAACACCATAAATATCTACTAATAAAACATACGTTCTGATCAGTTAAACATTTTTTAATGTTATACAGATGTAACAACATCTGTTGGAAGAATGTCAAGCTATAGAAAAATTATGTGAATTACCCAATAACATTAAAAAATGTTTAACTGATCAAGGATACATACAGACGATTACCTTTGTAGAAAATATTATATAATATTATATAAATGTAACTATGGTAGTCGCTAATGACCTTCGTTGTTAAAAAGCGACTTTAAATAAATAAATTAAAAAAAAAACTAACGTTTCACTACTAGATGTGTTTTACCGAATATCCAATTTCCAAAAACTAATCCTTCTCTTTTATACAATGTTGTTGAAATTTATCTACAGAACTAAATAATCAAGTTCAAAAAAGACAAACTTTTTCAATAGTAATCTATACTAATCTATACTAATATTATAAAGCGGAAGAGTTTGTTTGTTTGTTTAAACGCGCTAATCTCAGAAACTACTGGTCCGATTAGAAAAAATATTTTTTGTTGGATAGTTTATTTACAGAGGAAGGCTTTAGGTTATATAACATTACGCTGCGACCAATAGGAGCGAAGCGTCAGTGAGAAATGTTGCAAAACGGGGAAAATTATTCACATTTGGGGACTTTCGTTGCGTGCGCTGCATATAAACGGTTTAAGTCACTCAAAAACCACGCGAACGAAGTCGCGGGCACAACCAGTCAATTATAAAATGTTTATAAAAACAAGAAGTTTAAACATACCGACCGCCATGAACGATTAAGTTCATAATAAGTATATAAGGATATAAAGGTAAGACTTGCTTATTAACACTTGCAATAATATACAAACCGTACATTTACACAGACAACGGAAATATACTTAATATTTTTGTAGTATACATAATAATATAAAAAGGCTTCGCTCGCGTAGAATAAAAATGTAACTGCTAATGCTAAGAATATGTGTAGAACTTTTGTGATGATCGGTTAAATCGTTTTTGCGTTAAAGCATATCGAACAAACTTACATTCATAGTATTGGTACATATTTTTACTATTACATTATACACATAAAATTTAATCCACATCGATTCAATCCCGCGATCTGCAGCTCTAAAAAACCCATATTATTTGCCCAACTTGCCTAATGACTTTGAATACCAAAATCCCCAATTCACGTTACATCAAACCATCAAACTTTCAACCCAAACAGATCCTGAAATAAAACATTACGGCGCTATAAAATCTAAAATCTAAACGGGTTGAGCAAATTGGTAGGGATTCATTTATACGTCGGATATAGATTGCCTCCGTCCCAAATTAAATAGAAGGCCCGTGAGTTATGGGGAACTATCAGGAATTATACAATCTTTCCACCTCCAGACTGATTTATGGAAGAATAGATAGGCCACTGAGAAGAAAAGCCGCTTATCACGACAAGGTGCGGTCACTAGATATCTAGGTATATTTTATAAAATTTTGCTATTTATCTGGCAATACCACGTGAAAAATATACCCACAACTTAAGTCACAACTATTTAGCAATCCGTGCCACAACCTAGCAGAATTATAAGATATTTCTGAGTGCATAAGTTATATTATTGTACTTATGAATGAAACCCTGTTTTCTCCCTAGATAATGCATCTAGAGTCACAATCTTTTTCCTGTATATCTATGTATATTATTTGTACGTTTCTATTTTTTAATCCATTAATTATTTAAGGAAAGAAAGAAATTTAGTCGTTCAAAAATCTAAAAAAAATTACCAGACTTTTCACTGTGTTTAAACATCCAGGAAACAAAATTGACTGCATTTCACAATAAAATCAAAACATCACACATGAACCTAGTTCAAGCCTTTTTAAGTTTATAATGAAAGAAATATCAAAATCTGTTAAGTTTTGGAGGAGGAAACAGGAATCCCCCAAACGTCGATTTCTTGTACTTTTAATAGGAAATTTCAGTTCGAGCTGCAGTTGTCTCTATCGCGCTAGTGCTGACTAGCTAAGGGACTGCGAGACAGCAATAGATTTTATATTTTGTATTTTCATCAATCGTATTGATTCCTCTTAAGCTGGAGATTGCGGGGGGCTGATTCAAGATGCCATCGCTAATTATCGCTTACAAAGTTCGATAACAAAATGTATGGGATTTCACATAAGGTACGCTAAATGATCGCGATTTGGTTTGTCATTTACCGTACCTTATGTCATCATATATCTTGAACCAGCATCTTGAACCAGCCCCCAGGTCCCAATCCCTCCTACGGAACAAAAGGTTTTCATTACTCCTGGGATATGAATGTGTCTTATGTAATAAAATATTTGTGTATAGTATTAAATTTCCGTTGTCTGGTACCTGTAACACACGTTATTAGGATACTTAGCACCTGATTGACGTGGTGTGAAGCGTCCAAAGATAATATTATATTGTTATTGATAATATGTGCAGAGTGCAAGTTTTTGTCACTGCTCATCGTGAAGAAGTACAATAATATGGTATCGAAACTACTTCCTAGTTGCAAACAATGTTAACAGCTGTACAAATTAAAGTTTAACTTTAGGCGAGTTACGACATAAACTCTTACTCAGTACACTGAATGAATGAACGATACGCAAGAGAACTAGTCTAAGGCCCGTATAAATAAAAAAATCTCCAATCTAATCTCACTTGAGAACCTATTTGACAAATAAAACAAAGTTTCGTTTCACTTTTAAAAATTAATAACTTTACTCATTTTACATACTTTTATTTTTTATTTTTTTCTTTCTTAAAACGTAAAAATAAAGACTATAATAATATTGATTATACTTATTTTAATGTTTTCTGTAATGTTTAATATAAGTGACATTTATACAGGGTGTTTTGCACATGGACCGACATGATTTTTTGGGGGGTGGGGGGGGTCATGTGCTATTTTCCCCCGTGAGACCCAATATCCTAAGTCTCACGGTAGTCTAGATATGTTTTTTTTTAATTTTTTTGAAATCTACCCGAAATCTTGCCTTTAAATCGTCCTAACTTTTTTGTTTGTGGTTATAATACCACAAAACAAAGTATGCTTGTATTTTACAATGTTTTCTAATTCTAAATAAATCATTAAATGTTACAATTGATATCCACAAAAAAACTTCTGAGCTTTCAAAGTGGTAAATCGGTGTAAATGTTATGAAAAGTGACAACTTATCAATTCATTTAAAAAAAACTAAAGTTCATTTTGAATTTAGCTTTTTTTAAAAAAGTTCTTTACTTATTACCCTTTCTAACGATATGCTACATGATATAAGAAACCATTCTTAAAGTGGTCAAATTAAGCTTCATTTGCCTGAACACGCACTCTAACAATGTAACTGGTTTGAACAATGTAACCAGTCAACGCGGATTATCAAGCAGCAGGTAAAAAGTTAGTCCCTTTCTTACTAGTAGTACAGTTATTGTTGTCTTTGTCTATCGAGTTGAAAGTGAGTGAAGGTCACTTGCCGGGAATCAGTCGAGATTACTCTGCGATTCGAAGTGCCCGTACTTTTCCCGTTGTTCTATCGTAATCAAATTAAAGTCTTGTTATTGTTTTTTTGTTAAATCTGTTGTTGAACTGTTACGTTTTTGTTGTGTTTATCTTTGCGTATTCGTTACAATGGCGAACTTCAGTAACGAGGAGTATGCTGACATGATGTTGGCGTATGGTAAAGCTGATTGCAATTCGCATGAAGCGCGAAGAATTTATCAAGAACGCTACACTGATCGACGGTTACCTCACCACGAGACCTTCTCAACTACCTATCGACGTCTGAGGGAGACCGGAAACTTAAACTTTCGGGAGCCCCGAGTGAATGTGAGGCAACATAATGTTGAAGTTGATGAGAGAATCCTTCAAGCTTTTGATGACGATTCTACAACAAGCATACGAGTTGTTGCTGACGGACTTAACGTATCAGTTTGGAAAGTCTGGTCCGTTCTTCGGGCAGATGGAAGGCACGCATTTCATTACACTCCTGTTCAAGGTAACAACTTACAGTACTTACTACTTATTTAAAATGTGACATTAAAACATTTTACTTGATTTCAAATCTTAATGTGTTCACTTTTACTCTTATTATTTTTTATTTTTTATTGTTGTAATTGTTTCGTTGAATTCCTTTCTTGCTATGTTTCTCGGACAACTGAAGAAGTTCTTTGCGTGAGCTCAATTAAAAGAAAGAAATATCGCGTTTATGCAGTTATTACCACAAACTCACGGATTTCATTCATTGTTCCAGGTCTCGAAGAGGGTGACAATGCAAGACGGTTAGAGTTCTGCCGATTTTTATTGCACACAGATGTTGAAGATAGCGACTTTTTGAAAAGAATTTTATGGACTGACGAGTCAAATTTTAGCCATGAAGGCATAGCAAATCTGCACAATTTGCATCACTGGGAGAAAAGGGGCCAAAATCCGCACAAAAAAAGGCAGACTTCCTTTCAGCGAAAATTCAGCGTAAATGTTTCGGCTGGTGTTATTGGGCGAAATCTTGTCGGCCCATATTTTTTGCCAGAACGACTCAATGGAAACAATTGTTTAGAGTTTCTTCAAAATGATTTACCTGAACTGGTACTACCAGTTTTAGAAGATGTGCCAATTGTTTTTCAAAATGATGGCTGTCCGGCACATTACCAACGAACGGTACGAGAGCATTTAAATAATGCATTTCCAAACTCGTGGATTGGTAGAGCTGGCCCCATTCCATGGCCAGCACGGTCCCCAGATTTAACACCCCTGGATTTCTACGTATGGGGACGTGCAAAAGAGTTAGTGTATGCAACAGAGGTGCCCACAAAAGAAATTTTAGTGGAACGAATAAACACAGCATTCGTAAAAATGCAAGAGGAAATGCGGCTTTTAACTACAACCTCGGAAATAAGAAAAAGGTGTCGTGCATGCATAAGGTGTGGAGGCGGCCAATTCGAGCAAACTTTGTAATTTTAATTTAATAAAAACAACTTAACATAAAAAATGTATTTTCATTATCTTGACCCTAGCAACAAAGTATCTCTTAGGTCGACCCCTGATGTATTATTTCTGTCATGTAGCATATCGTTAGAAAGGGTAATAAGTAAAGAACTTTTTAATAAAAAGCTAAATTCAAAATGAACTTTAGTTTTTTTTTAAATGAATTGATAAGTTGTCACTTTTCATAACATTTACACCGATTTACCACTTTGAAAGCTCAGAAGTTTTTTTGTGGATATCAATTGTAACATGTAATGATTTATTTAGAATTAGAAAACATTGTAGAATACAAGCATACTTTGTTTTGTGGTATTATAACCACAAACAAAAAAGTTAGGACGATTTAAAGGCAAGATTTCGGGTAGATTTCAAAAAAATTAAAAAAAAACATATCTAGACTACCGTGAGACTTAGGATATTGGGTCTCACGGGGGAAAATAGCACATGACCTCCCCCACCCCCCAAAAAATCATGTCGGTCCATGTGCAAAACACCCTGTATACAACGGTATAAAAAGAAAAGAAATTAAATTACTATGTAACATTAATCTGTCAAATAGGTTCTCAAGTGAGGTTGGGATAGAGATTGTTTTATTTTAGACCTACATGTGCTGGTCTTGCATCAGCATAAATATTGTAAACTTACAGCAGTCATTTTCTCCTACTAAATAAGACAAAAAATGTACCTATATGAATATACCTACCTCAATTGTCTTCCATTTTATCTTCCATCATATCTTGGATCTGTTAAAATGTGTGTAAATTCCTAAACTTAATGACTAATAACAGTCACTTTTTTCTTTTTCACCTTTTAGTTATTAGTTTATTTACAAATCTGTGTGGCATAATACTTATAATGTACCTAATTATTATGGGCGAAGACACTGGCCTCTGCAATACAGTTGTCACTAGTGCAGGGGTCAGGGGCTTCGTAACACTAATGTTGTAAAAATTTTGGTGTCAATAAAGAAATTTTATTTTTATTTTTTTTTAGATTATTTATACGGGCCTAAATGAACGACTCATTCGAAGTATGTACGTATCGCGAGATATGAGCTCTGTAAAGGTTGTATGGCGAGATATTACGTGTGAATTGGCAGTATTCCCCATTGGGCCCGCCTCATTATACACATAAGCTTCCACATTCAAGTTGCTGCTTTCAATTTACAAAGCATTTCTTTTATTTCAAGGTTATAAAGTGGGCACCTTAGTTATCACTTTCAAAATGAAGATATATCCCGCCAAGTTGCTATTATGACGACGTAATTCGAAAACAAGAATGTAATATGTGATTTACCTAACCTACGCATTGCAAAGTGATTTAAAATTAAAAATGTATGATTCCGCTGGAATGATCATGAACAGAACTCTATTAGTTAATGGAATCAGGCGTTACTTTGCGGAAATCCATAGCATAAAATTTAAATATAAACAAGCTTGTTACGCGGGATATTGCTAGATATAATATATTTAAATATTATAGAACTCTATTGGTCAGTGAGAGAGTGAGTGAGTGCGTCAAAATTAATAAACGAACAAAATGTAAACAAGTTATAATTCTAAAACTTCTTTTTCAAATTGAATTGTTGTTGAAAGTTGTATTATAGACTAGCTGTTCTCGCGACTTCCTTCGCGTGGTTTTTGAGTGACTTAAGCCGTTTATGCAGCGCACGCAATGAAAGTCCCCAAATGTAATTAATTTTCCCCGTTTTTGCAGCATTTCTCGCTGACGCTTCGCTCCTATTGGTCGCAGCGTAATGTTATATAGCCTAAAGCCTTTCTCTATAAATGGACTATCCAACAAAAAAAGTTTTTTTCAAATCGGACCAGTAGTTCCTGAGATTAGCGCGTTTAAACAAACAAACAAACAAACTCTTCCGCTTTAGATTATTAAGTATAGATTAATCCACTACATCACTATCAGACGTATACCTATTATTTTTAAATTCTAATTTAAATGCTTACATTAAGTTCCTATTTAAACTTTGATTAGATAAAAATTTTATATCAATGCTTGGATAGCTAGCGACGTAATTTACGTAGAACATTTAAATTTAGACATAAAATAAATTCGAATATGAGAATTAACACAAATACAACTTCGTTTTCGACCATCGACATCGTTATTAGCGATGGTATATTACACTTTTAAATATGAAAGTATATTTTATAACCGGGAAGTTAATTAAATATGCTCGCTTTATCTTTAATGTCTACAACGAAATAATAATTTATTTCGTAACAAAATAATAATTTATTTCAGACGTTGCAGACATTGTGAGATTAGGACGATCAGATAATATTTCTATTTAACTTATCCACCTGTACAGACTATTGAAAGACTGAGGATAAAACAAATAGATATCCAATATATTACACAAATAAAGAGTATCGGTTCTTTACTGGAGTTTGTCATCAATCTTGTTACCTAGATACTACTACATTATTTTGACAAAGGCAATTTGGAATTAAGTATAATATTTATTATTATAACTAAAGCTTACTGTTATATTAGTCTAGCAAGGAATGGTAATGATTTTGCCAGCATAGACGACCTCTGTAGCACAGTGATTGAGCGCATCGGTGCTCAATTTGGAAGTCGTTGGTTCGAATCCCGGCGAAATAACAAAAAGTTTTCTATCCCTGGTTAAGGGCGTGTATTAAATATGTGTATAATATATCCCATCACAAACATTACTTGTAAAAAATGCCAAGACTCGCTACTTAGTTCTTTTGCCGTAAAAAGTTGTGAGATCCATGATGCCAAGGGATAAGTCAGTCGGGCTAACATCTTACAGTGATCTTATCAATATTGTTAAAAATCTTTCATGATTTAAATAAATATGTGGATTGACTTAGTAACTTGTTGAAGCGTCATGCTTATCACATATAGCATTCAGCTCTATATTATAATTTCCTTTATACAAATTTGTATTAGAGTGTCCGCTCAGGTCATACTTTTTGTATTACCGATATCCAGACAGATTTTCTCCCATATTAATTCCGACCTACTTCTGTTTGACGTGTGTTGCAATATTGCAATCAGTATATTCTATTTTTCACCTCCAAAAATCGGTCACCGACTATCGTTCCCTTATGGGGAAATATTATAGCAAGTATCGATGCAGCTACCTTTATCATGTCTTAGTAACCATAAGTGCTATCCCATCAAAAACATGACTTGTAAAAAATGCCAAGTGTTACTTAGTTATTTTGCTTTACACTAATTAACACTACTCGTATTCCAAATTTGAAGCTTCTATGTCTACTAGACGTTCCTAATACTTTTGATGATCGGTCAGTGAGTGAGTGAGTCAGTGACAAAATTAATAAACTTTTACAAGTTACGATTCTAAAACTTCTTTTTCAAATTTGAAACATACTGTGTTTATACAATGCCTACTTAGTTACTAAAAGTCCAGGCTTCTAGTTTTATCCACAATAAAGTTTTAGAGATCGAAAATAACCTGAACTGTTTCGAGAAAAGGATGGTTACAGCCTTGCTCAACTTGGCGGGGGCATTCCTGTGCCCCCAGATAACAGAAATTGGTACCTTAGTCACGGGAAATAGAGATGAACATTATGCTATAGGTAAAAAACAAAACTTTTCATGTTAAACAGTTTTAATGCATTAAGAATCAAGAAAGAGGCAATAGAAAAAATGAACTAAGAAGTTGTAACTAACTCACAAGAGTGAATATCACAAAAATACATTTTCACACATGTCGCTTTACTCAAATGTCTGCCGTAAAATTATTTGCAGTAAAATTTGCTTTCAACTAAACTTGGATGAAATTGATATACGTATATAGGCCAACCTTCGGGAGGCAGAAACGTAGACTTAAGAATAGAATCAAAATCAAAATCAAAACATTTTATTCAGAATAAATTTTTACAAAATGTTTTCTGAACGTCGAGACTATTTGATGCCTACCACCGGTTCGGGAACTAGCCCAGCGAGAAGAACCGGCGTAAGAAACTCGCATGGGGCTATCTTTTACCAAAAAGATGGAAAATTGCTCTTTTTTAAGATTTACAAATGTCAGAACTAAAACTAAATAACAAAAGTACAGTAATTTTATAGTATTTAAATATAGCCTTGCAGAGGGCTACCTTATTTCCAAGGTGTGCTGTCATTCATAAAATCATTTACTGTATAGTAAGCTTTTGCACACAAACGTTCTTTGGCTACTTTCTTAAACTTATTGTTAGAAAAATTTTGAACGTTTTCTGGGATCCTATTGTATAGGCGTATACATTGGCCCTTAAACGATTTTTTTACTTTACTAAGTCTAGTCACTGGTACATCAAGTTTATGCTTATTTCGAGTATTTCTATTATGGTTTTCACTTTTCTTCTTAAATAAGTGTAAATTTTTTTTAACATATATTAAATTTGAAAGGACGTACTGAGAAGGTACAGTACAGAATAATAATCTTATTTAATGATATTACAAGACCTACCTAAAAATCGTAATTGAAGTTATAATTTTACTATGGACATTTGACAAATTAAACATACGTAATTAAATGTACGTCCGTCATGTACGTATTGAGGACGTACTTAGGAGTTTTTCCATTTTTAACCCAGAAAACTAACGGGGAGTGTTATATTATGTATGTTTGTGTGTGTGTGTGTTTGTGGCCATGTAGATATGTGTACGTATGCGATGTGAACGTATAAGATAGAATGACGTGACAATACATAATGAAACTGGACAGGTGGGTGCTTATCTATTAAAAAAAAGGTTTTATTTTATTATGTAAGTCTTTTCGGTAAGAATATAATATAGTTTTTTGTATGGATTTTAAGGGTGATAATAATATGTATACCTACTGTATTATCTCACGAATCCGTGTTAACACAAACCCAGCTTGGGGTTTTTTAACATTGAAAATTGTACTTTTACGACACTTTTTGTATGTAAATAAAATAAAAAAAGATCTTAAAGGAAAGAACCGATTTTGATCTAGTTTCTTTTGTTTGAAAGTTGACGTGTTCGCGGATGTTCCTAGATACAATTCAACATCATCAATTCACTCACTAATTTAAAAAATCAGTATGTAGTGTATCTGCCATGTCTGCCGGTTCTGGTACACACTGCCACTGTGCCTGCCGCCTCAGATTTATAGTTCTCACTTAACTCCGGCTCTACATCTTCTCCACGTTTTGTTCCAATTTGTCACAGTTAATTTCCTAGTGTATTAAATTATTTTTTATTCTTAGTCGAGGCTTGAGAGTATTTTTGGCAGATTAAGGGCGTGTTTCACCAAGCAATGTTAAAGTTAATCCATCGTTAAATATCATGTTATCTCTCTCGTATTTCCTGTCAATGAATGAGAAGGCACAGTATTTTAACATGGCGTTAACTTTAACATTGCTTTGTGAAACACGAAACACCCTTAGAGTGCACGTGCATAATTTTTGTGAAAAATAGAACATACTGATTTCAATAGTGCAACGCATACCCACTTTGGGGAGGAAACTGGAATACTTCCTACTCCTCCTTTTTTCTTCCGATTAATTTCGTTGTGGGTCCCAAGAAAGATTTAGCTTGTCCCTCGGGCTCCCCTGATATCATATCAAAGGGTTTGTGGTGGTTAGTTACCGCTGTTGATCCTGGCTTACAGGAGTTGCAGTGGTGGGAATGTGAGGTGGGCGAGTGCCCGTTAAAAAAAAAAGTGTGATACCAAAATTCGGTCTCAAATCGGACATATTATGTGTATAGTGGAACAATCTGCACACAAATTCCGTAGCAAAATAGGTGAAAAAATCTATTATGTTCGGTAACTACTATACAGAATAATTCATGGGTCATATAATTTATGAAGCCCAATAATATAGTGTGAAGAGAATGACGCGTAGAGCATATACATATACCTATATATGCTATACGCGTATATATTTATATCTAAAATGACCACAAGGGGTGAATCTTACTATGCTTGAAGGCTCCTCGTTTATACACACGAACGCACTGGTTGTTGACCTAAGACCTGACCAGGATTGAAAATCATCTGTTTTGTGACTTTTGTAAACACCTTTAATCGCGTTATGGTAAGTAATTTATACGAGGTGCCAAAACAAAAAATGCTCTACGCGTCCTACTCTTTACACTATATTCGGCTTCCTGTATGACCCATGAATCATCCTGTATATTTACGGTTTCAATATCCTCTATAATTCTTAAACTAAATGTAAAAAACGTTAAGCTGAAATATTTCGTAAAAGCAATACATAATTAAACACTTAACTTTAAGTAATTTCAGTTTCAATGACGTCATTCATTTTCAAGTCAACAATGACGATTTTAAAGTAACGAGGAAGTGATATTCAAATTTATCTTTGGGATTAAACCGTAAAATTGAACTTAAGTGTATTACACTTTTACTGTAACATAAACCGGAGTATACTTAAGTTTTGAATTAACTTTTAATGAGGTCATCTCAATCCGCCATTTTGGATTCGGGTGAAAGTTTTGTAATAAACATAAAAGATCTTTAATTTTCCCTTCAGTTCTGTTTTCTAGGATAGCATTGTCGTCATATAACGTCCGTAATACAACATTTTTTTTATGTTCAAAAACATTTTAGTACAACCTTTCACAATGCGCATCAATGGACATTATGAGATTATATACGAAAAGCTGTAATACCCTAGCTAGCTCGACTGAATAGCCACTATGAACAGTAGAAAATCCTTTTAAACCTGTTTTTCATTAAAAATACGTAATGAACGAAATCGTCATAGATTTAACAGTTCAAAATCAATTCAAATCAAAATTGAAATTTCCGCGCTGTCGACGATAAATTTATATTGAGCGAAGTAATAAATAGCATCAGGACTATTATATTCGCAAGACAATATATTTATAATTGTGTACAGAAAATGGTGAGTAACAAATATGAATAATTGCCTGGGACACGATATTAAAACCTTTTGATACAAAGTATAGGAGAATGCTACTAGGTATATAAGATTGCTTAAAACTAGGTGTACATATGTCTTGTATCCATACAAATACACTAGTTTTTGTTTCATAGAAAAATACCAAGTATTATTGAAAACGGACATTTAAAAAATTTTGTAAATTTCGCGGTCCGTAGCAGGTGTTTGTATAATGCAAACTTCCAAAAATTTGCGTTATACAAAGTATTGATAGTTCCAACATACAACCATTAGTACCAATTTCACCAAAGTTAATCCTTCATTAAATATCATATTATCCCTCTCATATTTCCTATCAATGAATGAGAAGTCATAGTATTCTAACAAGCCGTTAACATTAACAAGCGTTGGTGAAATCGGGCCTGTTGATTGTGCATGAACATTGCATAGTACATGTACTTTGTACAAGTGTTTCTAGTGGATGTGCATTTGCGGTAAGCCCGAAGCCGACCATCTCTGTCTATCCGATTCAATGCAAGTACAAGTCTATTTGAATAATCAAGATACAGAAATCTTTTTGTTATTTGAAGACTCTTTATGTGCGCCCACCAGGAATAAGTTGGGATTAAAGAGGATTTATATAGTAATAATACACTAAATACTTGTACTTTTTTCCCACTTTGTTAGTTATTTTACAAATTGTAAAATAACTGTATTTTTTTGTAGTTTGTAAAAAATTGTAAAGTGGAAAAAAGTGCAAGTATTTAGTGTATTATTACTATAACATGTATTTCCATCAAGAACCTACGGTACTTTCAATCACATATGTAGAGAGGATTTTGCATACAAAATATCATTGTCATCAGTTCAGCTATAATATAATATCTATGGACGCTTCACACCACGTCAATCTAGCCCCGTGCTAAGTATCCGAAGAACTTCTGTTACAGGTACCAGACAACGGAAATATATTTAATGCTTTTATACTATACACATTTTTAATATTTTTATTTTATTATACACTTACACATTCATGACCCAGGAACATTGATAACTTTTTGTTCCCTCGGCGGGATTCGAACCCGCGACCTCTGGCTTGAGCACCAACGCTCTCAACCACTGCGCTACGGAGGTCATCTGGGCTATGACGTCCACTAATTATTATAAGCCTCCCCCAAGGTATTTTCTGAGGGAGAGTATTTTCTTTATTTTGCCTATACTCGTCACGCTTAGCAGGTATAGACGAGCGCAGTTTTAAAGATAATATTATAAAGCCTCCTCTACACTACTCGCGGAGTTCCTCGGCGAAGTACTCGAGATACTTTGTCAACAGTCCGAAGTGCGACACTACACTACTCGTGCAACTTCGGGCCCTTTGACTCGGTACCAAAAACCGACAACAAATGGAAGTCACCCGAGGCGAGGTAAAGTTTGACGAGGTAAGCCGAAGTGCATCTCTACACTATCCTATTCGTCTAGCTTCGTTCAACTTCGCGAGTAGAGGAGGGGTAACAATGTCCGACGAAACACTGCTGGCCATTTCCGGATATGTTATAATCCCTCTGTCATCTGTGCTATTCTCTCTTCGGCACCCCAAGGATATATAAAATACTAGCTGTCCCCGCGACTTCGTTCGCGTGGTTTTTGAGTGACTTAAACCGTTTATGCAGCCCACGCAACGAAAGTCCCCAAATGTGAATAATTTTCCCCGTTTTTTCAACATTTATCATTGATGCTTCGCTCCTATTGGTCGCAGCGTAATGTCATATAGCCTAAAGCCTTCCTCTATAAATGGACTATCCAACAGAAGAAGAATTTTTCAAATTGGACCAGTAGTTCCTGAGATTAGCGCGTTTAAACAAACAAACAAACTCTTCCGCTTTATAATAATATTAATATAGATAAGCAGTTAGTTGTTTTTTTTACTTTTAGAAATAACTTGAAAAATATATTTTGAAAAATATAACTATTTTATGTATAGTTTTGCAATGAGGTGCACATCAAAATCTGGCTGAGCTAACTGTGACAAATTTTATTATGCAGAAAGCTGACACATATGCTTTTTGTACCGAAAAAAACAGTACTGATGTACTGTCAGTTTACTATGAATATGCAGTTAGAGTACGTTGTTATTATTTCTTTGCTGTAGCACTCGATTGCAGAACATCTCTCTGAAAAAAATATAAATATAATTATAAAAAATCATTTTCACACGTGTTTGTTCTATACACGTCGAGTGAACACGAAATATAATATGTAAATGATCGCAGTATTTGTATATCTTGTTGACACAAATAACCGTAGGAATGTTCCCAAAAAAGTAGGCTATACATCCGTTATCGTATGATTTATATCACTATTCTGTGGGCGAAGTAATAATAAAAAATGCTTTCCACACTGATTTCGGTGACGTTGGTCGATTTCATTAAAACCAGACGCAGAAATTATCTTATAGTGCCCAAGTGTATGCGTAATACACAGAACCACTCCCTATTCCTTCCCTCTCGTAGCCCAGTGGGAGGATAACTGACACTACTGGCGAGAGAACAGGCGCAGGACCGACTATTTACATGCCCATCCGACGCATGGATCGTCTTTCTTGTCAGACAATCAGGAGATCAGCCTGCATTGTCAGCACAGCTTGAAAACAGCATTTTTGGGAAACGAACCCACGACCTATAGTCGAGAGCGAAGCTCTGAACCACCAGACCACGGAGGGGATGCCGAGCGAAGTTATCACTGTCTAAATACTCTAGTTCATGGGACGGGTGGTCTTAAATGTCGCATGGTTGTCCAGCACATACAGCTTTCTCACAGCATAGTAAGTTAGCCTCGTCTCAAGGAATGACTCATACAATACACCAGATGTATTGATCAGTCATTCCTTGAGCTAACCATGTGCGGGCTTCCTCACGAACATCGTCATCCTTCACCGTTAGAGCATCAGAACGTAATGTACTTGAGATCTGAAGTCTCATGGGTACATCCCACAACCTGGAAGTCGAACCTGCACCCCTTCGAGTGTCAACTACGGTATATCTACTACCTTTCTCGGACGCTCTTATTTGTCTACTCCCTATACTTTTCTTAACGTGCATGGTAACTAAAAAGAAAATAAATTTTATAATTCCAGTAAAATTCAAACGCAAATTTTTCACCCCGGTCGCTTTAAATAAAACTGCAAGCTTCTATTCCGAATGGGGGCTTAAAATATTTTATACAAAAACCTAACAAGAGCATGCTTTACAACAATAACCCTTCGCCACAAAGGGAATATCTTTCCTAAATTATAGAGAGAAGACAACAGACATTTTTTGTTCAAAAGAAAATTATTTTCAATATTTTTTCAGTATTTATTGAGAAGACTTTCCTAGGCGTGTATAAATAAAACAATCTCAACCGCGACTTCTACTTGAGAACCTATTTGACAGATTAAACAACGTTTCGTTTCACTTTTAAAAGTGAACAACTTTATTAATGTTACAAAGTATTTTAATTTCTTTTTGTTTTGAACCGTAATACCATAATATTCTTAATAACCATAATATTCTAATATTGAATGTACTTATTTTTAATGTTTTCCTATAATATATATTATGAATATTACGGTTCAAAACAAAAAGAAATTAAAATACTTTCAATATTCTAATATTGAATGTAACAAACCAACATACATACAAACATATAAGTAACAAACATTCATGCATCCTCCCCATTACACGTATAAAAACTTTCAAATTTATAATATTAGTAGGATAATATGCCATAATGCCTCCCACACCGACATCGGTGACGGGGGCTGGTTTCATTAAAACCAGGAGTTATTTTTATAATGCCCAAGTGTGTGCGCAATACAAAGAAGCACTCTCTCTTCCTTCTCTCTCGTAGCCCAGTGGGACAGATAACTGAAAAGACTGGCGGGAGTTCAGGCGCAAGACTGACTTTGCATGCCCATCTCACGCATGGATAATCTTTCTTGTCAGAAAGTCAGACCAGCCAGCCTTGTCTTAACCAAAGTTGAAAACAACATATTTCACAATAATAACACATAACTTTTTTGCACTTTTAATTACGTTTTATTTCGTTTTATTTCGTTTTAATCCGCACGACCGGTTTCGATTAAATCATCATCAGGTTTTGATGATTTAATCGAAACCGGTCGTGTTATTGTAAAAACTTATTAAAACGTAATAAAAGTGTAAAAAAGTTGTGTGTTATTGTGAACATGAATTTCCATCGAGAACCAACAGTACATTCAATCAGTAAAAACAACATATGTTGTTGTTCCAACGCGGGAATCGAACCCACGACCTTCGAGTTGAGAGCGATGCTCTGAACTACTAGACTACGGAGGACCACTAGAATAATATCTCTTATACGAATATCAAAGATAAAGCCCTCAATAAATATAATAATATTAGCCATTAATTCACATTGATTTTGTTCTAATTGTTGTTGTTCTCGAGGACTTAGCTTGGGGACTAATGAAAAAAGTTGCTCCATCATGTCTCGTGAGGACTAATAGTTTTATTATCCCGTATCGTGGACCGGGTAATGTTAGGGACAGTTGGGTCTGATGCTACCCATTTGTATACCCTATCATATCCAATGCTACCCATTTGTATATCATATCCAATGTTTATTGTAATTCAGAACATAATGAGGTTAATTCTAATACCCCGACCTCATTCGGAAAATTTTAATTAATTTAATCTTTGGGTCTGATGTTACGAACATTTTGTAAAATAATCCGATTTGTAGGTATTCTTGTAATGCGTAACATCGTCACGTTACACTGATAATAATAATTGAAGATATGAATGGATGAAGGCGATATGTAGCAAGATTATGATTTTCGCTACTATCCTCCTTTTTTTTTCGCTGAGAAATGCTATTTGCCACATCCCGTGGAGGACGGGGATTCCTACCACGGGTATGTGGGGCTCGCTGCGTCCGTTAAGATGGTAAGTGGACGCCACTACAACTCGGCGGCACTCCGACAGAACCGCCGTCCACGGAGCCACGGGGAATATTATTATACAACCGCGTCGGCAACGCTATCTTAGGAAAACAGAGCTTTACTTTAATACACTACATGTTTCACGATGTTTGCGAACGCAATATTTTTTCCACGCTTATATCTACGATAAAGCCTCCCAGAGCTTTTAAAAGGTTTAAATCCGCTAACGTTAACGTGAAGAAAATGACGCGGCTCCAAGAATATTACGTTTGATAAATACCACAGAGTGAACAATGAATAGAAGGAATTTTACTGACCTTCACATTTCTAGTTGAATGGAAAATTCCGATAGTAGTCGTAGCTATTTCAATAAAATTCACTTTAGTAAAGTAGATATATGTTCATAATTAAGAACATTAATTTGTAAGTAGATTTTGTATATTTTCGTGTACATTTATTTCACTTACATATATAAATTATTTAATGTTTATGATTAAATTATATGTTATTACAGTTAAAAAAAGTAAACGATTGCTTAGAATGATAAAAATATTTATTTAATACACTGTTTAACTGACTATCAAAAAAGATTCGGATGTTTTCTGATTTATTTGTATGTTCAACGATAGCTCCGCCGTTTGTTAATCGATTGTTAATATCCTTTTTTTGTTATATAAATAATAATTCTGTGTGGTGATGGTAGTGATGAAATCCATGAGTTTAGTTAATAAGGTCTTCTAATATAATCTTCTTTTTTAGTACTCATGCGGGATAAGTAGCATCTTGGCGCCCGCTGTTGCGGTTGAAAACGAGCCGTTTGCCCATTTTCAACCGCAACAGCGAGCGCCAAGATACCACTTACTTACATATCCCGCATTTGTAATAAAAAATAGTATGTGCAAATCGTGCGACGTTGTCGATTACCCACTCAAGCGAATGACCGCACTCGCTTCGCTCGTGCGTTCAACTTCGCTTTCGTGGGCAATCGACAACTTGTTGCACAATATACTATTGTTTCTGTTATAAACGTGCACGAATGTTTTTCTCATTGTTTAATGTAATGTCCAATTTTATTATACAGCCTGACTGGTGAGACATGTAAATTAGGTACTTACGGAGAGTACTCGGTACTCGATTCCCATTTTAAATATTTAATAAAATTAGGTACTTTTATTTTTTACCAAAATTTTCTTTAAATAACTGAATCATGGATACTATGAAAATAACGCGGCTAGGCAAGTAGGCATACCTATGCAGCCGGCGCGGCACGGCGTGGCATCAACGTCGGTGTTACCTACGCGCGGTGTCCATGCGTTGGGTAAATAATAATGTATGTTTATAAGCTACATTTACTCAGTGATTAATTGATATTATTATTATTATTATTTTCATCTCATATAATAGTCAAATATCACGCTTGTGTCTCACAGTCACACTGTATAAAAAAAAACTTTCCAGAAATATTCCCTACTATGCGTTACGTGTTCTAAGGTAAATTTATTCGCACAAGTAAACACTCAATGGGGTAGATAGCACTTGGGAAGCCAGAAACACGGGGAAACGTTAAAACCATCAGATTTGTTCTGAGCGATGAAAGCACTTGTCGCGAACATAAATTATATCTGAAATATTGTTATTGTTGCTCATTTATTGTGCGATGTGTGAAAAAAGGATTCGAGTTTTAGTCTTCATTCATCACGAGCTATTGCTCATTGCTCCGGTCGCGTACAATAATGTACTTTTTGGCATGAAAACTGCCTACCTTTTTAGAGAAAACCTAAACTTTAAGGCCGAGAAGAACTTTTATAGACCAGGTGAAGGAGAAAGTGATGGTCGTGTCGTATCAGGAGGTCAAGAGAAGGGCGACTGCAGAGAACAGAGCAAAGAGTTTAGAATAAATTAACGAACCTTAACTTTCGACAATTGCTTCATTCAATCAATCGCGTTTCTAGGTGTCAGGTCAAATTTACTTTCATCAACTTTAAAGTTTTGTCCAAAATGAAAGATTAAAAATTTTCATATTTTATAGAAATTTTTCATTGCATTCAAATTTTTTTCATTTCATTTTAATTTCGAAAATAATGTATTAATGAAGAACATATCAATATGTATAGTTATTTAGTTTATCGATTTAAACTCACTACTCTGTAATATTATGTTTAAATAAGGTTTATATTATGTTTAAAGGGGACCATAATGTAACCCTAGATTGAAATAACATTATTTAGAATTCAACTTGTATAGGGACAATATTCAAAGGGACGTGACTGTCCACTAGAACCTAGACCCTAGAGGGTCGGTTGTTTTGATGTGAATCATTTAATTAACCCCCGACACAAATACAACGGGGTTATAAGTTTAACGTGCCTGTGTGAATATGTAAGTGTCTGTCTGTGGCATCGTAGCTCCCAAACGGATGATCGGATTTCAATGCGGTTTTTATTGATTGAAAGGTATATCAGTCGAGAGTGTTCTTAGCTATGTTTGGTGGAAATCGGTTCAGATCTTCAAGGTCATCAGGTCGTTTGTTAAGTGTGATAGGACTGTTACACGCTAAGTCAAGGTTTTTTTATGTTTAATTTTGTTTATATTTAATAAATATTAGCTTACTAAATAATAGTTTCAAATGTATTTCATTTAAGAAGGAAAAATATTTGTGGTGCAGTGGTGAGAAGAAAACACGAGAAGAAAAAACTTTGTACTATTTTTAGGAATATTACGAGAAGGAAGAGAATTATAATACTTTTTTTATCAAAATGTATATAATTAACGCACACTGCCATGATAATTTATTTAATAACAGTAGGTTTGATACCTTTTCAATATTTCTCCCACATTATGGCATTAATAGCATTATGTATTTATTATATTGAGTATCTAAGAGACAAGAGAAGCTTTAAAAGTTTAATCAATTAAGGAATTTCGTCGACAGGCGACCGCTAGTTATAATATTAGCTGGGATTAATAACTAATTAAGTACACGGATTATCCATCAAGTATAACATGAAATATAATATGCCATTAATTAATAGAATCCACCCAAGTTTGTTTAATCTCTAAAACTTATATACATTCGAGCAATAATCTCTGCGAATGCCTATTACAAGTTGTATTATGTTACAAGTTACAACAATACGAAAGTTTTCTTCATAAAATTGCGTTTTCGTGAGCAATTTAGGCGTGTAGTTAATCTTTTTTGTTACTGATTAAGGTATATTACTACGAATAATTGTTATTGCATTTCTGATTTAATCGCGGTTAATTTTTTTTAAGTTTTTTTTATTCAACTTGCCCTGTTAGTGTGGGACAAAATATACGAGTATTGCGACTTAAATTAGAACCACCCTAGACTCCTCTCCTGTCGTTAGATCAAGTTCAAATTTGGTTTACTAACGTAACTTCGGGACAATACAATTATATGGTACCATGAAGCTGGTAACAAGATGGAGTCGGAAGGTGGCCATAGAAACTCCTGAACTAAACAAGATTAAGTTCGTGTTTCACCAAGCAATGTTAAAGTTAACGCCTTGTTAAAATACCATGCCATCTCATTCATTGACAAGAAATAAGAGAGGGATAACATGAAATTTAACATGGCGTTAACTTTAACGTTGCTTAGTGAAACACGCCCGTCCGTCACCGTCGAGTTTGAACAGTCTTAACAAGCACTCAGAGCATTTAAACAAATCCGACGTAAAAGCTTGTTTTTTTTTTTTTTAAAGAAATTAATATTTTATTCGAAGATTCTGTTTCGCAGACCACGGTCGCTTACAATACAAACACTAGGAAAAACTGAAATAAAGTCTCTTGAAGAACTTTTACTAGCTTTTATTTTACTTCCAATGTTTGTACTCGTATGTAATATGTTTGTTCGCCTCGAAGTAGAATCCTGAAACATTTATACATACTTTCTGGTTCTAACGAAACTTTTCTTTTCTACTTCTCTCTATATATATAACGGAGTGTGGTATTTTGTGGGCGTGTTGATTGCTTTGTATCGTCAGGAAATAATAGGCCGCATATACAGTACCGGTATATTGTTCGAAATATAACAAGGTTGCACTCTAAAATATTAACTCAGGGCATGGATGCAAATGGATAACGATCAGAAACGCGGAGAGTTCTGCGCTCACGTCCGTTCCGTCTGACACCCCACTGTTATGTGTCATTTCAAACGAGCATAGACCACTCCCAAGCCATGACAGCTGTCCAAATCATAGCTTGACGTTTCGTAGACAGATGACAGCTACAGGTGACATGTTGCACGACTGAAGCGCCATCCCGCCGACACGGCCTTCCTGCCGCATCACACGTCCTCGTGTGTGCCTGAAAGAGACACATACTACCAGTAGCCTTTGCCGTCTCTCGGTCATCTCTGACCAATAAAACGTAGTCACTTAACATCAAATTTATTACAACTCTTTTAACTTAGCACATTGATCACAAACTATGTTTACTGATTTCAAACTATGTCCACTAATTACATAGTGCTTTTGTAAATCAACATCGAAGGATATCGGAAGTTCAAACTTTAAATCAAATCATCATTACGCAATGAACACATGTCGCGATTCCATACAGTCTACACCACACATAACACCTCTCTCGAGCATTATGCGATCAGTGCCTCCATCGAGCACGTCATAAGAGAACAATGCCTCCATCGAGCATTTTCCCCCAAGTGCAACCGAACATAATCACGCGATGTGCCAGAAACTTCAGATCATCACTTTGATCAGCTAACTCTTCTACAACCAACTGACCTTCAGAGCATCCTTCTCAGTCTAGCATACTTGTATGTCCTCTTAGAATCTAATGCCTTTAGCAAGTATCGATCCCCATCTAGCGACTCAATGTTTATTCATCATCGAAATGAATATTTCGTAAATAGGTTTCAAACAAGACTGTACCAAATTTTCACACTACAGTCAAGAGATAAACAATTACGCTTACCAGATAAATTTTATTTCGAATTTGATACTTCAACGAAGTACAGACTACAGAGCGGAAAGTCCTAGCCGTCGCGCCGCCGCGCCGCACAGCACCACCCGCCGCGCTCCGTCGCGTCGTCGCGTTGCGTTGCGTCGCGTCGCTAGCATTGCTCGAACACCCAACCTCCATCTGTACACAAAATTAAACAGCACAAAAAAATGTCCAGACTATGTAAAATTAAGTTCTTTTTGGGTTTCCTTATCGGTGAGGAGTCAGAGAAAGAATAGCAGCTTTCATCCATCCAGCAACCATTTTTCCCGTGCCGTTAAAGCGATAGAGGGAATACAAAACTGGAAATTGCGCCCGCGGACCCGCCTGCCAAGTATGGCGAGTATAGGCAACTACTTCCCATGGAACACTATGAGGGATGCAAATGTCCAGAAGAGGACATCAAAAGCTATCGAGGTTTAAATATCGGGAATAACAATAAGATCAAAATGTTAGATTTCACTATGCAATAAATTAATTTAATTTCCTTTCAATGATCTAACTGATTGAATGAAGATAAGCTATTACTTTAGAGTCACACAATAACAAGTGATCAGATTGCACTGTCCTCACTAAACTTGACAACAATAAACATTTTTAGTTGTACCATCCCGGGAATTGAACCCACAAAGTCGAGTACTAGGTTCTAAGCCACTGGACCCCAGAGTCGTTCATAATAATAATAATAATAGCTCCTCTCACTGATTTCGGCGTCCGTAGCCAATTTCATTGAAACCAGGCCAGCTACGCAGGAGTTATTCTATAGTGCCCAAGTGTGTGCGCAATACACAGAAGCACTCTCTCTTCCTTTTACTTTCATAACCCAGTGGAACGGTAAGTCAACACGTCTGGCAAGAGAATAGGCACAGGACCGACCCTTTACATGCCCATCCGACGCATGGATCATCTTTCCTGAAGACTCGCTAGTGCGTTTACAACCTTTTACATGATAACCAAGTTCGCCGAAGCTCACTGAAGTCCATTGGAGAACATTCTTATGCTCCTCTTCTTCAGCCACAGCCCACGGCCTCTGTGACTCTTGGACCGTTGAGTGTGTGATGCCTTGTTCACCATTAGTACCAGCTTACATACAGTAACTTCTGAAACATGAAATTAAAATGTGTTAATTCCATAAAACTCATATCACAAACAATATTATCATTTATCATGTTAGACGAGTTTTAAACTATTCCATATCGCATATTGTTCTATAAAGTAATAGTCTGATAAATCTGTAGGTAATATGTATTCCAAATTTACTTTAACAGATTTTTTTATAGCCAGCTTAGGAATAATAACAATGTACAAGACATTATTTAAAGTTACTTTTTTTTTGTTTTAAGCTCACCAATGAAAATTACATTTAAGTATGTAGTTTCAAACTACCTACTTACTATCATGTAAACAATATTTACAAAGAACATGTCAATTATTATTGTATAAGCCTGTTTGTTTACAACTTGCGCTCACCTGCAGAGATAAGACCACTACTTGTTGTGTAATAATAATTATTATCATTAAAATCAAACTTTGATTTCTTCTTTATTTACTGTGTTGATTTCACTCTATTAATAAGAATATAGCTTGTATAATAACAAGTTTTAAAACTCACATAATTTAATTATCAAAATACTGTAAGATCTTTTACTTTGAATCTCTTTTCTGTTACTAATACTGTGATTATAAAACCAGACCAATTTTGAACTTTACAATGAAATAAGTAATGATACTTATACAACCAGTTCACATCTTTGCGAAGCATGTAGAGAAGTCCATAAGATACACAATGCTCATCTGCGTTGGTTGGTTACCCAGCAAAGCTCGTTCTATGCATCGGGCAAGCATGCAAGCTATGCAAGGCTATGCATCGTCCAGTCAAGCACTATCCCAGTGTATTGTCCAACTACAAATAAAACAAAACAGCAATACAAACGAACACTAAACTTTAAAGTTTATTTAGATTTTTGAGCAAGCAATTTCATGGAAACTTTGAAATTGTATTTACTTTGAAGGCTTCCAAATTATTACGAGGAATAAAAAGATTGCTACCACCTGTTACCAAAGCCACCAAGCTTATAACCAAGACCTGTCGTTGACTAGCCACGTCAATCTTGTCATAATATCGTGGCATTGTCAGCACGTTACCATCGTCAGCAGCGTTGTAATCCCATCATTCGTCTTTCTGCTATGCATATAGCATGCTGCCTTTGGTAGTGGAGGCTCCGTAATATACTCTGTTCCGTCTCAACGTGATCTGAATGTCCAATCCATCAATTTTATAATCTATCTTGATTTTCAGGGTTACATCTCGCTTCTGATAACGGAGTGTGGTATTTTGTGGGCGTGTTGATTGCTTTGTATCGTCAGGAAATAATAGGCCGCATATACAGTACCGGTATATTGTTCGAAATATAACAAGGTTGCACTCTAAAATATTAACTCAGGGCATGGATGCAAATGGATAACGATCAGAAACGCGGAGAGTTCTGCGCTCACGTCCGTTCCGTCTGACACCCCACTGTTATGTGTCATTTCAAACGAGCATAGACCACTCCCAAGCCATGACAGCTGTCCAAATCATAGCTTGACGTTTCGTAGACAGATGACAGCTACAGGTGACATGTTGCACGACTGAAGCGCCATCCCGCCGACATATATAAAAATTAATTGCGGTTCGTTAGTCTCACTAAAACCCGAGAACGGCTGAACCGATTCGGCTATTCTTAGTCTTGAAATATTTATTGGTGGAAGTCCAGGGAAGGGTTAAGCGGAGAGAAAATACTGTTTGCTGGTATCTTATATAAGAAAAGTCTCATTGGATTGAACTTCGAAACGCACGTAATTTCTCTGCACATAAAATCTTTTTTCGACATCACAAGTTATAATATCCATGGTGTACCGAAGTAACCATAGCAGCTCCCCATCAGCCATTTATCCCATGGATGAAGAAGGCAACGTAGGTTATAGGAAATGAATGACAGCGTTTCCGCGACATTAAATCCGAAAACTGCGCTTACAAATTCGTCTGCCAGGACAGGCGTGTATAGGCAAATTTATTGATTGATTGCAAAGCCCTACCCCAAGTGTTCCACTTATCTTCTTTCCTGTGCCAACGCTGGCCAGCCCGGCTGATGTGCATCCAAGTCGTCACGCCATCTTTTCTCAGGCCATGTTGGCGTCGTCCATCTTTGGGTACCCATTTAGTGACTATTGCGCAGCGGTCAGGATGCATTCAGCTAACATGTCCCGCCCAATCCCATTTCAATTTAGCAGCTTTGATGTCTTTGTCCTTTCCTTGATTAATCAGTTTATTAAATATTAAAAAAATATATTTATTAAACACAGCGAAAAGAATAATATTAATAATAAAACAAAAAAAAAAAAAAACTTAAAACTATGTAAAAAACTAAATGACAAAAATAGTTACATTTAAGACCAGCTGTGCATTGCCCACTCTTATGCTGCGCTGCACCCGACTTGTTTATATTATTTCCATTTATCGCAGCGATAGCATTTTGTAATACAGTCAACCGCAATACGATCTACGAAATCGTAGCGCTAGGAGCTACGGCGTAGGCCTGCAGTGTATTTTGAATATCACACCAGAATATATATAGATTTATAGCAATTTACGATAAATTATTTTTATGTTAGTTTAATGGAGTAAGACTCGGGGGACTATCGTTTTCGTTTTTGCAGATTTTGTCTAAAAATATTTTAAAACGATCGTCGTCGTCGTCGTCAAATTGTCTTTCTCTTGTAAACTTGTAGTATTGTAAAATTTTCTTTTGTGCAATAAACCGTTAAATAAATAAAAATAAAACGAGTTATACAGTGTGTAAAAAGAACAGTCACTATGACTTTGAGATACGATTATACCTTTCCTCATTTTAGACATGTATTTTTTTTTTTTGTCAAAAACTATTTTTTTTTTACTTTTTACCATTTCTTATTTTTTACAAGAATAACCAAGAAATGTTTTTATTAAAAAAAATACATTTCTATAATAAGAAAAGGTAGTATAATCATATCCCAAAGTTAAAGTGACTGCTCTTTTGACACCCGTTATATTGTAAGCTCAATAATTATTGTAGTAACAATAAATTAAATTAGAATATTAAAGTACTAGAATATAGATTTATAAAAATTATGATAATAGTACTTGAATCTTGGTCTGTATAATATTATTTTTATGTGAGTTTAATGAAGTAAGAATCACAGGGGACTATCTTATAATAGTTTTTGTCTAAAAATATTTTAAAACGAATTATACACGATTACCACGTACTCCGGTCGGCGCGATACTTTCTTGCCATACAAATAGTAGTCCAAGGTCATTCACGTTATAAAAAGTTTTAAGAAAAATGGTGCGACAGAACGCTCCAAGCCATTAAATGGAATGTTAGAATTCCTAATCGATCGCGGCTGCGGCTCGCTGAGTCTGGAACGCTATTGATAAAATTTTACAGACAATTATAATTAATATCGCCAACTATTTAATAAACTTCAAGTTTTTAAACTTTGACCTTTGAACGAAGGAGAATAACCTTTAAGTGAATTAGTAATTTGTGTGACGTAGATATGTATATGTCACAGTCATCTGATTGAATCTGCTTATTTAATTGAATGACTATCTACTTAATGACGTCAAACAGCTCGTACAGATAGCAATGTGTTGATATATTTTTTGATTAATTTACTTTAATGTGCATTATAATAGTATTCATTCGGAAATTTTGAAGTGTATAAATAAAATATTAAATGGATGTCCTAGTCTCGGATTCTAAAATTTGT
The DNA here is from genome assembly GCA_905187575.2 of Celastrina argiolus. Classification (NCBI taxonomy): domain Eukaryota; kingdom Metazoa; phylum Arthropoda; class Insecta; order Lepidoptera; family Lycaenidae; genus Celastrina; species Celastrina argiolus. Next base: position 15,095,744 of record LR994589.1, read on the forward strand.
TGGTAAAAACAGGATTCAATGAACGCGCTAGTCGTTCAATTAAATAGCAGATTCAACCAGATGTCTGTGACATATACAAGGTATAAAATAAATGAGCAATAATACTTTACGGTGTGTATGAGTCTACTATGTAGAGTGTACTGTGAAAGCGCTGAAAGACTTACTTTTGACTTTCATTTTTGCTTCATGCCCCAACGTCATAAATTTTCCCATACAATATATTTTTTTAAAGTAGCCGTTTCAGCGCTGGTACTTTTTCTAAGTAACCTCTGCATACAAGACCCATACACACCCTAAAGTATTATCGCTTATTAATATTATAGCCTGAATTTATGTTAAGTTTCGTATTTTGCTGATACTTTGTGATGTAGTGTAATGTAAATGTGTTCGGCGGCAGGATTGGCGTTTTTAAATAATAACAATCAAAATTCAATTCAAAATTCAAATTATTTTATTTCCAAATAAAACTTAACAAGCTATTTTCGGAAAGTCAACAAAAAGGCTACCACCGGTTCAACCCTAGCCCGCCGAGAAGAACCGGCGTAAGAAACTAGGACGGGGCCATCTTTTAGCAAAAAGATGGAAAATTGTTCTTTTTTAAAAAGTGTATACAATGTCCGCGGAAACGCTGCTGCTTATTTCCGGATATATGTTCCATCCGACACCCACGGGAAACGTGGTTAATGAGGAAGTGCTGTTCTTTCTATGACACCTCACAGAGAAAACACATAACTATGTAACCGGGTAAAAGTGAGTTGCTTGTTTAATAAATTTAATTAAAACTCAAACCGTTGACGAATGGAATAATAAACGACAACGTAAGGGGCGAAGGCAAAAAAAAACTATCCGAATTGTGTTGCAGGTACCAGACAACGGAAATATTTAATTTTATACACATATTTAAGAATTTTATTATATTTTACACAAATTTAATACACATCCATGACCCAGGAAAATTGAAAACATTTTGTTCCCTCGGCGGGATTCGCCCAACCCGCTCAACCACTGCGCTACGGAGGTCGTCAATTATGCATTTCTAAATGTTTATTTCGCAGGAAAAGAAAGCTGTAAGTTTCTCCAGGGACCGATTAATCCGCTATACGGCTGTAGCGGTATCAATACAAACCGTTTTATTTTAAATATCCATATTAAGGGTTTTTAACTATGCTCTTGTCTTAAGCGGTATTAAACCGTTTAATACAGCTGCGCCAATAACCGAAAGAGACAAAAAATTGTGGTACACGCCGTGGCTGGGATCAAATCTATGAAAAGCGGTTTTTTTCATCAATGACTTGAGGTTTCAATAGCCTTGCTGTGCATTATGCAACATTGATTTTGGCACTTTAAACATTATATTTTATAATAATTACAATGACAAGTCAAGATTTTTGTATAGCTACCGGTTTCAAACGCAAATCATGCGTGCATTGCATCTTTTTGACCCTTTGGCATGTTTATTTACTAATTTAAATTATCTAAATTACAATTCCGTATAATTAGAAAAAAAATAAGATGGGAATTAACAATCAAAATCAAAACATTTTATTCAGTATATTTTTACAAAATGTTTTCTGAACGTCGAGACTAGGTATTTGATGCAACTCCGCCACGGTGGAAATATGATGAAAATGTTCGCCCAATATTTAGGCGAAATTTGACAAAATCGAAGGGTCCAAACCAAAAATTTGTCGAAGTAGAAACAAAGAAGTTATAAGGGTTTTAAGTTGGCCGCGCCAACGTAACGTCCACGATGGCGCCGCCATGGAAATCTCAGGAACTACGTGGGTTAGAGATCTAATTCTTTTTCTAGTATGAAGATTGAATTTGGCGAAAATTGTCGAAAAAGAAATAATAAACTAGAAATCGATATTTTAAGAGATATTTACCTCAGAAGCCGTGGCGGCGCAGACGTGCACTTCGTGTTTCTTTAATGTTGATTATTTCTTTATATCATAAGACTTAGTACAAAAAACTGATACAGGAAGTAAGGGCTTAATTTGTCGAAACTAATGAAAGCAATAAATACAACGAAATGTTATTTAAACAGACAAATCGGACCGAAACAAAAAATAACATGGCCGCGCCAACGTAACGCTTCTTTGTACGCTGATATCTCATTATCTGTAATTGCTAGGATTTCGGTTTTTATATCCATTTATTCGACACATTAACCTGATTAGAATGGCATATCGTTTTACCCTCAGAATGGTTTTCAACGCGTGTAATCTCCAAAAATGTGCTCTCTCGTACAATGTTTGAGTAGGGTAACCATAATTTAGATTTTATTTGAGAATATCTTTTACTCTACTAGACGAAAATGTATCTATTTCCTTAATAATGCCAACAAACGGAACAATTATTATTAATCATTATTTCACACTTAAACGTAAGTATGTAGTACCTATGCCCGTAAGCGATCAGTTGTAGATAGGATAATAATATTATGTTAGGTAAGTATACTGTACCTAGGCAGGTTACTTAATATTATGCATTTCTTGCCCTTGATCCGTTTTTGCGAAGACGGGTTACAATTCTTTTATACACTCTGTACGAGCCAGCACGTACATTGCTGATTCTGCAGAATTATTTGCATTGTGTGGTAAAGTGCAGGCTGCCGGGCCCAGTGCGCATCAAGCATTCAAACCGCGCGCTCATAATCATTTAGTAATTAGCATTCGTGAGAATAAACGTAAATATCATATCAAGGACTTTTAATTATCAATCAATCAATATCACCAAAAGGTGTAGTTGAGTAGCAGCTCCTACATCCTTTTTTTTGGTCCTTCGGCAAACAGTGAAATCAGTGACTATCAAATTATTATCAGTGACTTTTTAAGTGTTTATCAATCATCAAGCAGCAGCAGTGAGCATCATCAATCAACAGCATCTATCAGCACAGTAATCAAGCGTAGCAGCGCACCAAGTAAGATCTTTCTAATTTTACAAAACCTCGTATCCTCGATTCAATCATGTCGAGCGTGGAGGAACTTCTAGCAAGCCAGCAGCAGCTGATATCCCGTGTAGAACAATCTTACACGAATTTTAAAAAGGACGGCGCGGACCGTAAAACACCGGAATATATACAGGCGAAATTAGCAGCCCTAGATCAATATTGGGCAGAAATTGAAGTTAATCATAAAAAATTAAGTACGTACGAGTTCGCTCATTCGTTCACGTATTTTAAAAATAATCAGTTTGATACTGCAAAAGAGAGGTTTATGCAGATTCGGTCTGCCATAGCCAACTATCAACCGCTGGCCCCGTCGAGGGCTGGACCATCCACCCCGCTACTTAGGCCAGGGACGCCTCTGGGTGACGCAGCAGCGCCACGCCAGCCATCACCGTTGCCTGCGACTCAGTCTCACGGCACCAACAGTAAAACGGACGAATTATTAAGACGTCAGAATAGCAATTTTAAGGCTTTTCGTCATACACTAGCAAATATTGCTTTAGATTTAATAAATGAAAAATGGGAATTCGATCACCTACTGCGGAATATTCAGTCTCGCTGGACAGCAATCGACTCTCTACACTGGGAATTAGATAGCGAGCTAGGGGGTAGGAATATGGAGTATGAGCAAACATTTTATCAAATAGAAACAGAATACAACGACGTAGTTAAGGCTATCAACCGGAAGTTATGGTCAACATATCATAGGGAGCAAATTACCCCACAAATAGAAATACCGATTTTCAATGGCACTTATAATCAATGGACTTCTTTTAAAGATTTATTTACAGAAACCATTCATAGCAACTCTTCTTTGTCTAGTGCTCAAAAAATGCAATTTTTAAAAACTAAAGTTAGGGGGGAGGCTGCGTGCCTTATACAGCACCTTAATATTTCTTCAGATAATTACACTGTCTGTTGGAATATATTGAATCATCGGTATAATAACAAAAGATTAATTTTTAACTCTCACATTGATATTTTACTTAACATGCCAGTTGCTTATCATTTATCAATAAATAATATTAAACGTGTCCATGATACTGCTTTAGAGACTCTAAATGCTATTAAAAATATAGAAGTTGATATCTCATCTTGGGATCCATTATTAGTATATCTTTTGTCGCAAAAATTAGATTCTGAATTGCATAGTGAGTATTTGTCATCGGTAAAAAACCCACGTGAATTGCCAAACCTTGAAGATTTTTTAATATTTTTAGAAAATAAGTTTACTACTTTAGAGTCTTCTAGAAGGAAATATGATAATACTTCATCAAAATCATACAACCGCTTCAATTCGCCTAATAATAAAAACACGATTTTACATAATTCTAAAAGTTATAATATGCATAAAAACTTAAACATAAAACAATCATTTCCCACACAAAACAAAGTTTCGCAATCTTTTCCCCAGGATAAAAATGCTTCGACGGTGAAATTATATAAATGTCCCGTATGTAACACGAGCGAGCATGCTCTTTTTAGTTGCCCGCGCTTTAGCGACATGCCGCCTTACTTAAAGCGCAAAATCATCAAACAGCATGACATTTGTCAAAATTGCCTTTATTCACATAATAATAAGGCTTGTTATTCTACTAAACGTTGCCGACAGTGCAATGAAAATCACAACACTCTTTTGCATGAAGCGTTTGCGCAACAAGCGGTTTGGAAACACGAACCAACGCAAATGAGCTCTCACGTGTCTTTGCAACGTGGGATTCCAGAAATCCTTTTGGCAACTGCTATCATCAATGTACAAAAATTAGATGGCACTTTCGTTCAAATGCGTGCTTTAATAGATCAAGGTTCCCAAATATCTCTAATTACTGAGCATGCAGCTCAACTATTAAATTTACCTCGAAAGAAATGCAAGGGAATCGTATCAGGTGTCGGTGCCAAGGAAAGCAACTGTAAGGGTGAAGTAAGACTTTATTGTGCGTCAATAAATAATGATTTTAAATTTGAAACGGATGCACTTATCATGAGAAATCTTGTCAAAAATTTACCTAGTTTTTCGTTTGATAAACCTTCATGGCCATTTTTACAGAATATTTCATTAGCAGATTCTAAATTTAATGTAAGTCGCCCCGTGGATCTTCTAATAGGAGCCGACATATACGCTCTTATTTTATTAGACGGTATGCTTAAGGTAGATAATTGTACACCTATTGCTCAAAATACCTCTTTAGGCTGGATTCTTACAGGTAACGTTAAAACTATTCAATGCAATGTAGTTTTAAACAATTTAAATCAAATACAAAAATTTTGGGAGATTGAGGATATTTACGAAAATTCCAAGTTATCAGTTAGCGACCAAAAATGCTTAGATTATTATAATGAAACCACGACGCGACAAGAAGATGGTCGTTATGTTGTTAGGTTGCCTTTTGAGGACGATTTTGAAAATAAGCTAGGGTTGTCAAAACCAAAAGCCGTTGCACAGTTTTTATCGTTAGAGAAAAAATTTTGTAAAGATTCTAATATGCAACAAGAATATAAACTGTTTATGGAAGAATATCGTACATTAGGTCATATGATACCCGCAACAGATAATTCAACATCATCATATTATAATACTCATCACGGTATTCGGCGTGATGATTCTACGAGCACACGCTTTCGGGTAGTTTTCAACGCATCTTGCAAAACTACATCGGGCTTAAGTATCAATGATTTAATGTCATCTGGACCCAATTTACAGCAGGATCTCCAGTCTCTTATCATTAAATGGAGACAGTATGAGTTTAGTTTTACAGCTGACATTGAGAAAATGTACAGAATGATAGGCGTCCATGATGATGACCAAAAATACCAAAAACTCGTTTGGAGAGACTCTCCATTCGAGCCTATCAAAGATTATCAGCTGAGGACGGTGACGTACGGTACCAAAGCCGCACCGTTTCTCGCGATGATGACGTTGAGACGGCTAGCGTCTGATGAAAAAGCAAACTATGTAAATAGTGCGGCTATATCTGTATTAGAAGAATCTCTTTATATGGATGATTTAGTGCATGGTCATCATAATTTATCAGTTGCTAGGCAGCTACAGCTCGACCTCATAAAATTATTGAAGTCGGGAGGATTCCATCTCCGCAAATGGAAGTCAAATGCACCTGACTTGTTAGTTAACGTAGACACGGAAGCCGGCAATGGTTTCTTTTTTAAACAAGAGCAAAGTAAAATATTAGGTCTAAGCTGGAATCCAAATCAGGATCAGTTTACTTTTCAATCAAAAATTGATTCTAATATTCCTTGTAAAATAACAAAACGTACGTTACTATCAGAAATATCTATGTTATTTGACCCTCTAGGATGGCTCTCACCCGTATCAACAAAACTTAAAATCATTTTTCAAAATACTTGGCTAGCTGGCATTAAGTGGGATGATGAGCTACCTGTTGATATTTACGCGGAATGGATTAAAATCAAGGTCGATTTGTGTAATATTAATAAAATAAAGTTGCCACGATGGATCGGTACAAAGGAAAATGAATGCATCGAATTACACGGGTTTTGTGATGCGTCAACAAAGGCGTACGCTTGTGTAATATACTGTCGCATTAACCGAGTGGAAGGGTCCCGTATAGCATTATTAGTAGGTAAGACGAGGCTCGTTCCTAGTAGCAAATCAGCAATATCATTACCTAGGCTAGAGTTGTGTGGGGCTCATTTACTATCAAAATTAATGAATAAAGTTAAAACTTGTCTCAGCAGTTATAATATAAAAACATACGGTTGGGTCGACTCTATGATAGTCTTAGGCTGGTTGAATGGGAACCCCACGCGATGGAACGTTTTCGTAGCCAATCGAGTTCGCGAAATATCATCATATATGCCACCTGAATGTTGGCGATATGTTAAATCAGATGAAAATCCAGCAGACTCAGCTAGCCGAGGAGTGACTGTATCACAGTTAATTGATCACTCTTTGTGGTGGCAGGGTCCAAACTGGTTGCCTAATTTCTGTGATCAGGAGATTGATCAAACATATTTAACAGAACAAGAACTTAAAGTTTCTGCAGTAGTTAACTTGGTCACACAGCAATATCGTGACGATTGTATCATATTACAATTACTTATGAAATATAGTTCTTTCACTAAAGTAGTTAGAATAGTAGCATATATATTAAGGTTTGCATCATATAAAAGATGTAATATACAAGCAAAGCACTTATCATTATCAGAATTAAGCAAAGCAAAAAACACTATCATAAGAAATATACAGTACCTAAGTTTTAATACAGATATTGAAAATTTAAAATATAAGAAGGTTTCATCTAATAGCATAATTTATAGTCTTAATCCTTTTCTAGATGAAAACTACATTTTAAGAGTAGGAGGTCGGTTAAAACATGCCAATTTAGACCCTGAAATGAAACATCCTATTTTAATACCTAACAATAGTCGTTTAGCAGATCTTCTCATAGACCAGGCCCACGAGCTCACCTTTCACGGTGGAGCTCGTCTGACGTCCGCATTTATGCGTCAAAAGTATTGGGTAATCGGCGGTAATAGGGCTACCAAAAAGCGCCTTCGGTTATGTATAACGTGTCGAAGACACAGTCCTAGCAAGCATCAACAGTTGATGGGCGACCTGCCGGCCGCTAGAGTCAACCCTTCTAGGCCTTTTCTATCAGTAGGAGTAGATTACACCGGTCACATAATGATCAAATGTAACAAGGGCCGTGGTATCAAAACCAGTAAAGGTTACGTAGCAGTTTTTGTATGTATGGCCACCAAGGCCGTACATCTTGAGGTTGTATCAGATTTAACCACCTCAACGTTTTTAGCCGCTTTACGTAGAATGTCCGCTCGTAGAGGGACGCCCCGTAAAATATGTAGCGATAACGGAACTAACTTCTTAGGTGCTAGTAAGGTACTCCAACAGGAATACGTTGAGTTGCAGAAAATATTTACTGATAATTTTTATAGTGAAATAGCAGAAATGGGTATAAGCTGGCATTTTAATGCCCCATCATGGCCACAAGCTAGCGGCCTCTGTGAAGCAGCTGTCAAAAGCCTTAAGCACCACCTTAAACGGGTAATCGGAGAACAAAAGCTGACGTATGAGGAATACAACACTCTTTGTACCCAGCTGGAGGCGTGTCTCAACTCCCGACCCTTGTGTCCTATGACCGAGGATCCGGACGATTTAAATTATTTGACTCCATCTCACTTTCTTTCCTCCGGACCGATTTTAACTATTTACGAAACAGAACATGATTTAAGAACTAGGTGGCATTTAACTCAAAAGATTTTTAATGACATATGGAAAAGGTGGCAACAGGAATATTTAGTTAATTTGTCAGCACGCAGTAAATGGAGACAGTCTTCAGAAAACATTAAAATTAATGACATAGTTATCATTCACGACAACAATCTGCCAGCTGGCAAGTGGGCGTTAGGCAGGGTAGTACAGTTGCACCCGGGTACGGACGGGTACGTTCGAGTCGTTACTCTCAAAACAAAAAACGGCTATATGAAACGTCCTATTATCAAATTATCACTTCTACCTGTCAATGAGTCTCAAAATCATCAAACGACTTCTGTCGAATCCGAGCAACAAGCTCCGAATATATTAGGTGAGAGAGTAAAAAGACGAGCCAGAACACGGTACAATTTGCCTACTATCATATCAGCTGTTTTATTATTTTTTATGACTCTTATTACTTCTTCTCAAGGCTCATTTTATAACAATACTCCTTTAAATAATAAAGTAATCTACTTCGATAAAATAAATAACATGCATGTAATTAGAGATGGTTGGCGCCTTGTCGTCTATTATGATATGAAGCCGTTCTGGGAAGGCATTGCGGCATGCAAAAAGCACATTGTTTATCTTGACCGCGCGTGCGCAGAGATAAGTACCGTGTCTCATTGCGCCAGTATCGTGTTACAATTAAATCACACCTTTAATGAGTTACAGTACTATAATACTTTACTGTTAGATCAGCATTTTTCTGCGCGCACGAGACAAAGAAGGGGACTTATAAATGGTGTAGGATATATTGCAAACAGTTTATTTGGCGTTTTAGATCAAAATTTTGCGGATAAATATGAGCAAGATATAAATATAATACGACAAAATCAAAATCATTTAGCAACATTATGGAAAAATCAAACCTCTCTAGTAGAAGCGGAATTTAATTATGTAAAAAGAAGTGAGGCTGTAATGGAAAAACAGCACAAGTCTATTTTTAAGAAAATAAGCGTCATTGATAATTCTGTTGACATGTTAAAAGGTAACATAAAAAATATATCTTATATTAGTGATTTTTTGTTATCGTCTATAACCGCTAGTAACTTAATACACTACTTACATTACATACAAGATAACTTACTTGATACTATCACTAATGTGTACGATGGAAAATTTTACGTACATATATTAACACCGAATCAACTTAAGCTAGAATTACAAAAAATATTAACATTAATATCTAAAGATCTAACAATTCCTTTCTATGCAGATGTATCAAAATTATATAACTTGTTAAAAATAAGAACTCGAATTAGTACTAAGTATTTGCTGTTTGAAATAACTATTCCGTTGATAGCCAGCGACTCGTACGAGTTGTATGAGATTTATCCTATCCCCCAAAAAGCAAATGAAGCGATGAAAAGCATAATTCCTATTGGACAATATTTAGCAATTAACTTAAAAAAAGACACATTTATAATAATTACTGATACTGAGTTGCTTCAATGCTATAATCAGAATTCGGAATCGATGTTGTGTCGTTTAAACAAACCCGAATATCACCTGAAGGATAATGAAAGTCTATGCAAGCGAAACAAAATCACTGGAAACTGTCAGTTCGTCACGGATCAGTGTGATAACATATGGGTCGACAGTCATAAAATTAATACATACTTTTATTTTTGTTGTGAATACTGTTCTTTGAAATTACTTTGCAATGATGAAATAAATGCGATTCAATTGTCTCAGTCTGGCTTGATTAGCGTTAAGCAAGGATGTATGATTAAGTCGAAAGACTTTTCTGTTCACTCGTATAAAGAAGACTCGAGCATATTACACGTAAATCATCAGGTTTACTTCGTAGATATTGCTCCTATTAATAATCTTTTTAATATGACGTTCCCGGATTCGTCATCGATAGCACTTAATTATAACGAGTCAGCCGAACATAGAGAACAATTAAGTGAACTACAGAAACAACTTGATGATTTAAAACAGAATGACCCTACTCTAGAAACTTTTTCATATCATGACATACATCATTATACCGCTATTTATGTTATAGCAGTTTTAATTTTGATTATTGGATTATGTCTACTGTGGAAATGTAGAAAAAACATTGTAAACTCATCTACCGAAAGGGAGGCTGGTGGAATAGAGATGTCTTCCCGTGGAGATATCGTGATATCTCAGTCGCCAATAAGCGATCAGCGTTTGAAGGAAGTGGTGCAAACTCTCAGTGATAACAAAGTGTGTGGCCCTAGCAGGCAAAGTCGCGGCACATCGCCAATACTTCACTCGTTTGTGACAATCGCCGACAAGTAGTGTGATTACTGTCTAGCATTAAGTTAGAATTAAGGACCTATTGTCTTTCACCTTGTATCATCATCATCATCATGCGGCCCGGGAGTATGTACGAGCCAGCACGTACATTGCTGATTCTGCAGAATTATTTGCATTGTGTGGTAAAGTGCAGGCTGCCGGGCCCAGTGCGCATCAAGCATTCAAACCGCGCGCTCATAATCATTTAGTAATTAGCATTCGTGAGAATAAACGTAAATATCATATCAAGGACTTTTAATTATCAATCAATCAATATCACCAAAAGGTGTAGTTGAGTAGCAGCTCCTACACACTCATCTATATCTTTTTGTCTCTATTTCTGTCTGTATGTGCAACATCAAAAGCCACGGAAGGGATTTTAACCAAACTTATTACGATTGTAGACCATATTCCTAGGCAGGTTATAGGATATATAACATAACGCTACGATACATAGGAGCCGAGCAGTGACGATAACTTTGAAGCAAGTCGATGAATTTCGCGCGCGACTGCGGACGAACGGTTCGGGCGGGGCGCGCGGGGGGATCGCTTACACAGTGACGCGAAGCTATAGAACGTGGCACTAAAGTAGATTAGAACATTAAATAAGTAACTAACATGATTTTATTAAAAAGACAAGTGTTTCCACAGTGTCAATAATATAAAAACTGTATTTTTGAACTTGCTTCACAAACTGAAATAAATTATCATTTATTGTATAAAATCAACTTTTGGTATTATTAAAAGAAAGCCTTTCGGGATAAACTTAAAGAAACGGACAATTTAGCGGTTTTGAGAAGCTATAACGGGTGTAAAAAGAGCAGTCACTATAACTTTAGGATATGATTATACTATCTTTTCTCATTCTAGAAATGTATTTTTTTTCATAATTTTTTTACAAAAATTAAAAAATATAATTTTTTTGGCTTTATTATTATTTTGGCGTCAAAAAAATAAGAAATGGTAAAAAGAAAAAAAATCATTTTTTTTTAGTTTCTGACAAAAAAAATACATTTCCGAAATGAGGAAAGGTAGTATAATCGTATCTCAAAGTTATAGTGACTGCTCTTTTTACACACTATATATATAAATATGCCATTCGATAAAAACGATAGTCACTCAATGAAATGGCGATTTAAATTAGATGAATGCCATCTACCATCACGGTATTAATCCTTATCATTTAAAATACGTTATTCTGCTTAAGCATTTCTGAAGACTACATATTTTGCCCTTTAGACCATGCAAATATAATGAATACTTTAGGATATAGCAAAATTAAAATCGTTTCTCCGTGATTCGACCGGGCGCCGCGTGATGCTGGCTGCTGCGCGACGTGTCTTGCGTCCGAGCCGGGCTGGAGTACTGTTACGTCTATTGGGGTTAATCCTATGTCTTAATATGGCATATCTGAGCCATTATTTGAAACTATTATTATTACTTCATCGGCCTCGGTGTGACCATATATAAAAATGTATTTAAAAATACTAAAGTGCCCTAAATCACTTTTACACGCGTACGAAGTCGCGGTCACAGCTAGTACTTTTGTAGTGTGTGTGTGTTATTATTCTCGGTAATCGAATCTTGTATATTCAGCGATTTGTGGCGCGGCGAGCGACGATATAACTCCTGCGTGAGTTAGTCGCCTGCCCTCCGCCTACCTAAGTTAACGTGTAATAAAGTAATGCAGTATATCCAGTATTTGATTTGAAGACCCCAGCCCATGTACACTAAACTGGTGACCCCGACGTGATTCCGGGTCCCCAGGTGCTCTTCTCGGCCGCGATGTCGATCTTCTCCTGAAATCGGTCCGTCTGTCGTTGCTCCTAGAGCGCCCGCGATCCCTCAGTTCGGCGCGAAGCGCTGCAACCTCCAGCTCTCATCAGCTCATCGGCTATTGACTCATCGGCTCAATCAAAGAAAAAAATGAATAAAGCAGCAGCATCAGACACGGAGATCAAGGAAGAGGCGTCAGGCGCGGCGTTGGCATCGATAAGCGTGTCCACCAAGCTACCAGAATTTTGGACAGACTTGCCATGGTTATGGTTCGCACAGTTCGAGTCTGTGATGGCCCCACAGAAGCAGGGGGAAGAGACCAAATTCAACCTGGTCATATCGAAACTCGGAAAAGAGGCCATTCAGCAGGTCAGCGACCTCGTGATGTCACCACCCGCCCAGGATAAGTATACGGCGCTTAAGGAGAGGCTGCTGCAGGTTTATGAAGAGAGTGCCGAAAGACAGATGCAGAAGTTGATGTCAGAGCTGGAGTTGGGTTCGCAAAGACCCTCCCAGTTTTTAAGGCGCATGAAGGATCTGGGGCGCAGCGCACAAATTGCGGACAACACACTCAAGAGCCTGTGGTTGTCGAAAATGCCGTCATCAGTTCGAGCAGTCATGGCGGTTTGTGAAGATCAGTCTCTGGATAAGCTGGCGGCCATGGCAGACAAGATTACTGAATACACCAACGTCGGGAATGTGGCAGCCGTGTCATGCAAGAAGGAAACAGATGAGCAGCCGGACGAGAAGATGAGCAGATTGGAGCTGGAGGTTGCAGCGCTTCGCGCCGAACTGAGGGATCGCGGGCGCTCTAGGAGCAACGACAGACGGACCGATTTCAGGAGAAGATCGACATCGCGGCCGAGAAGAGCACCTGGGGACCCGGACTGGCTGTGCCGTTTTCACTTTCGGTACAGATCGAGAGCTAGCCGCTGCGAGCAACCCTGCGCGTGGCGAGCCAAGCAGTCGGGAAACTAGACGGAGTACATGCGGGCGCGGTGGACGGATGTACTCAAGGTCAGGTAACCAAAAGCCATCGTTTATTGATTAGAGATAATTTAACGAAATATAGTTTTTTGATCGACACAGGCGCTAACATTTCCGTCATCCCAAAGTGGTGTGTTAGAAAGCCTATCGAAAAAGTCGATCTAAAGTTGTATGCTGCAAATGACAGCGAAATTAAATGTTATGGAGTATGTAATTTAGAATTATCGTTAGGCCTAAGGCGGTCATTTAAATGGCCTTTTGTCGTGTGTGATGTAAAACAGCCGATAATAGGTGCCGATTTTTTGAAGAATTTTAAATTAAATGTAGATTTGTATAATAATAAGTTAATCGATTCAGTAACCAGTTTAAATGTCTGTGGAATTAAAAGTACACATTTGTCCGGCACTATTAAAAATATAAATAGCAACCATCCTTACGCGGATTTACTGGAACAATTTCAGGACATCACGCGCCCGCCAGCCTTCAAGGATGTCCCAGAGCATTCCGTGTATCATCATATCGAGACTACGGGACCACCTGTCCACGCGCGTGCCAGGAGGTTACCGGCCGACAGGTACGATAGGGTTAAAAAAGAATTCCAATTGATGCAAGAGCTAGGCATATGTAGACCTTCAAATAGTGAGTGGGCCAGTCCTTTACATATTGTACCTAAAAAGGATGGTGGTATCCGACCATGCGGGGACTACAGGATGTTAAACGCAATTACGAAGCCAGATCGTTATCCGATACCTAGGGTACAAGATTTTACGTATGGGTTACATAATAAGAAATTTTTTTCAAAGTTAGATATTTGTAGAGCCTATCATTTTATAGGTATTAACCCAGATGACATTAAAAAAACAGCCATTATTACGCCATTTGGGCTGTTTGAATTTCCAAGAATGACGTTTGGCCTGCGTAACGCGGCACAAACATTTCAAAGATTTATCAATAATACAGTTTTATCAGGCATAGAACAATTGAATTATGGCAGCGACTGTACAGAGGGCAAAGGTCAGTCAGTCGTGTTCGGGTACATAGATGACGTCATCATAGGATCGGATAACCCCGATATACATAGAGAACATTTACGATTAATTTTTGAGAGGTTGAGTAAATATAAAATGTCTATTAATTTAAGTAAATGTGTTTTTGGACAATCCTCTATAGAATTTTTAGGCTATTTAGTTTCAGAAAAAGGCATAAGTCCGATGCCGGAAAAAGTTAAAGCTATCGAGTCATATCCGAAACCGGAGACAGTAGAACAATTACGTAGATTTTTGGGCATGTTAAATTTCTACAGAAATCATATTCCTGACGCGGCTCGAATTCAGGGAGTTTTAGATAGGTATTTACACGGGGCTAAAAAACGAGATAAGACGCGTATTGATTGGACAGACGAGGCGAATAGTGCATTTGAAGTGTGTAAAGAAAATTTAAAAAATGCCGTCACTATTTCGCATCCAATATCTAGTGCCAAATTAGGGTTAATGACTGACGCGTCAGATTTTAGTATAGGGGCAGTGTTAAATCAGTGGGAAGGAAATTCTTGGAAACCTTTAGGATATTTTTCAAAAAGATTATCGGAACCGCAAAAGAAGTACTCCACATATGACAAAGAGCTTTTAGCGATTTATTCAGGAATAGTTTACTTTAGGGAATTAATCGAAGGTAGAAATTTAACAGTTTACACGGATCATAAACCTCTCACTTTTGCTTTAAGTAAATTAAGTTCTAATAAAGAGTTACCTAGGCGAGCGCGTCAATTGTTGTATATTAGCGAATTTACAAGCGACATACAACATATTCAAGGCACTGAAAATCAGGTGGCCGACGCTTTATCGAGAATCGAGAGTATCATATGTCCGAGTTCGAGTGAATACGTGGAGGTTGCGAGAGCACAGGCGACAGACGCTGAGCTCGCGGATTTGATGAAAACAAATGATAAATTGCAATGGAAACAGTTAGCGCTCGATAATAATGACGATATTAAAATATATTGTGAAACATCAGCTCAGAATATTAGGCCGTATATACCAGCACAGTTTAGGAAAAGTATTTTTCATAAATTTCATGACGTTTCTCATCCCGGAGTTAGAGCATCGCGTGCGTTAGTTAATAAAAAAGTTTTTTGGCCAGGCATGAATAAGGACGTGGGGACCTGGACCAAGACGTGCGTTAGGTGTCAGAGAAGTAAGGTTATTAGGCACACTGTTTCGAAACTTAGCGATTTTAACCATAGCGAGCGTTTTGAACATTTGCACGTGGATCTAATAGGACCTTTACCGGAAACCGAGCATGGTTTCCGTTATTGCGTCACTATGATCGATAGATTAACGCGGTGGCCTGAGATTTGCCCTGTGAAGGACATGACTGCGGAGTCGGTAGCTAGAGCAGTTTATGAAGGATGGATTTGTCGTTTCGGGTGTCCTAAAGTTATTACCACCGATCAAGG
Source organism: Celastrina argiolus (assembly GCA_905187575.2). NCBI lineage: Eukaryota > Metazoa > Arthropoda > Insecta > Lepidoptera > Lycaenidae > Celastrina > Celastrina argiolus. The sequence goes on from LR994589.1 coordinate 15,111,434, forward strand.
TAGACAGTTTGAAAGCGAATTATTTACAGATTTAATGAAATTATTAGGTATTCAAAAAACGAGAACTACCCCGTACCACCCGCAGTGTAATGGTAAGATAGAAAGGTGGCATAGGTCCTTAAAGTCGGCTCTGGTGGCTAGATTAAATAATAATCTATCATGGTTAGTAGAACTACCTACGGTCATGTTAGGATTGAGAGCAGCTTGTCAAGCGGACACTGATAATATCAGCGCGGCGGAATTTGCTCTGGGTCATTGTTTAAGGTTGCCGGGAGAATTTTGTTCGGATAAAAGTACGAAAATTGATAATCCACATTCATTTTTAAGTAAGTTAAGAGACACTTTGAACAAAATTAAGCCCATAAAAAGGGCATGTAAAAATAGTAATAGTACTTTTGTGCATGCTGATCTAAGTTCCTGTTCACATGTTTTTCTAAGAGTGGACGCAGTACGGAGACCGCTAACGCCTCCGTACAGCGGGCCATATAAAGTTTTAGAAAGAAATAGTAAAGTTTTTAAAATATTAATTAATAATAGAGAATGTAATGTTTCGATTGATAGACTTAAGCCTGCGTATATTTTAGAAGAAAATGAAGTTAGACATGACAGTAGATTAGATCAGCATAGTGAGGCTAATGTGTACACGCCTTTACAGAAATCACGTAGTGGCAGAAAAATTAAAAGACCTGTAAGATTTTTGGACTGTAACTAGGTTAATGGTGCATTGGCATTTTTGTTAGCAAGTAGGTACGCGAAGGTTGCGTAATGTCATCTCAGCACATATTAATGTTATAAGTAATTGTTAGGAATATTTGTATTCATTTTATTTCAAATCTCGGCTCAACAAGTTAATTATATATAATAATATATAAATTTGATTGTCGGCTTATTTCACAAAGTTTAAACTTTAAAGTTATCAGCATCAAACAATATTTAACAAAATGGGAAAAACATATTCGGTTGAAAAGAAAGATGAAGAAATTGTTATCGCCCATGTACACTAAACTTTTATAAACATCATGGATACAGAAATAAATGAAATAAAATCTAGGTCTAAAAAGGCTCAAACAAGAAAGTTAATATTAGGCAGATGACTAAAAATGCATAAGTATTGTACTTATATATATAGTCAAGGTCGGACTCGCTAATAAAATCTAAGCGTCACTTCACACCGAAATACGGTAAAAAAGTGCCTTCTTGAAAAAGCATATTATTCGTCTGCCGTTGCAATAATATTAATTCCAATAGCGGGTCTTAACCACGGCCATGGGTCTCTATGAAAACCGGCGTTACGCCGGCTTGCTTTGCTGCAGGGAATGAGGATACTTGTCGTAGATAAGTATGTACTTAATTTCAAGGGCAAGAAACCCATAATATTAAGTAGCCTGCCTAGGTACAGTATACTTACCTAACATAATATTATTATCATATCTACAACTGACCGCTTACGGGCATAGGTACTAACTACATACTTACGTTTATGTGTGAAATATTTAATAGTAATAATTCCATTTGTTGGCATTATTTAGGAAATAGACACATTTTCGTCTCGTAGAGTAAAAAGTATTCTCAAATAAAATCGAAATTATGGTTACCCTACTCAAACATTGTATGAGAGAGCACATTTTTGGAGATTACACGCGTTAAAAACTATTCTGAGGGTAAAACGATATGCCATTCTAATCAGGTTAATGTGCCGAATAAATGGATATAAAAACTGAAATCCTAGCAATTACAGATAATGAGATATCAGCGTACAAAGAAGCGTTACGTTGGTGCGGCCATGTTATTTTTTGTTTCGGTGCGATTTGTCTGTTTAAATAACATTTCGTTGTATTTATTGCTTTCATTAGTTTCGACAAATTAAGCCCTTACTTCCTGTATCAGTTTTTTGTACTAAGTCTTATGATATAAAGAAATAATCAACATCAAAGAAACACGAAGTGCACGTCTGCGCCGCCACGGCTTCTGAGGTAAATATCTCTTAAAATATCGATTTCTAGTTTATAATTTCTTTTTCGACAATTTTCGCCAAATTCAATCTTCATATTAGAAAAAGAATTAGATCTGTAACCCACGTAGTTCCTGAGATTTCCATGGCCGCGCCATCGTGGACGTTACGTTGGCGCGGCCAACTTAAAACCCTTATAACTTCTTTGTTTCTACTTCGACAAATTTTTGTTTGGACCCATCGATTTTGTCAAATTTCGCCTAAATTTTGGGCAAACATTTTCATCATATTTCTACCGTGGCGGAGCAGTTGTAACGCACACTCATTTTTGCGTAAAATGGTGCGCCAGTCTAGTTGTGACATGATGGAACAAATTCAGCCAATAGCGTTCCGCGGTACTTACTTATCACGCATCCTTTTTTAACACAAAAAAACGAACGAAAATGAACCTTATTCATAAACGGTTTATTTATACCGTTGATTTAGCCGTATATACGGCTGGTGCGCATGTTAGGGTTTTTCAGAGAATCGTATAAATTAAACAGTTTAAAACACCAAAATGGGTAACCTTTTCGGTCCCTGAGTTTCTCTAACGGTTTTGATTTATTAGCTAAAGACTTATTGAGAATATTAAAACAATTACTTTGAAAAATTGCATCCTTTTCTTTATATTTTGTTAAACTGTCAGACGTTAATGAGTTATGTTAAAAATAAGTTTATATCCTATATGTAATAAATAAGTTTTGACTTTGACTGTAATAACAATGTCCGTGGAAAAGCAACAGCGTATATATCCGGAAATAGACAACATGTTTATTTCCGGACATATATTCCCTCGCCTTTTTCAACACCCCCGGGCAAGCTGGTTAATGGGGAGGTTTTCTCCGACACCCCACGGATTGGTGTAAACTAATTTGATCCAAACGTCTATGACGCTTGATGGAATATAACTGATTGAATGTACTGTTGGTTCTTGATGGAAATTCATGTTCACAATAATAACACACCACTTTTTTACACTTTTCCACTTTTAATTACGTTTTAATAAGTTTTTACAATGATACGACCGGTTTCGATTAAATCACACCTGATGATGATTTAATCGAAACCGGTCGTGTTTTTGCTTGCAAAGTTGTGTGCTTGATAGAATACTCAAAAATACCCTTTTTTATTAGATACAAACATCTGTATGTAAATCGCAAACAAAACGTTAGGGGGAGCGCAGACAAGCGTATAACGTACCGCCGCGCAATACTCGAATAATTGTAACGCGAATTGAACGCTCTATCTTATATGCAAATTTTAGAGCACAATATACATTAGAATGAGACATAAAAATGCGAGCTGAAATTTTTAAGTACGGCAATATGGATACAAAAAATATGAGTAAAAATTTCATTAAACTTGTTTTAATTAAAATTGTAATGTTATTCTAATAAATTATTGTACAATGTTAATGTATTTTTCGTCTTATCTCCGCCATTATAGTTACCAAGTTTCTACATTATGCCTGTTCAATAACGCAATAAAGGCACTTACCGCCTTAATACGGTTGCGTTAAGTTATGCGCACACTGAACTCGCATTATACACGCCACGCACGTGAGCACTCGCCTTTAGACACATTAGCGGCTTGGAAACGGACTAAAACAATAGGATTAGCGAAGTTATGTTAATATGTGTCTGCTTTACGTTATTTTTATTAGAAAAACATTTTTGACATATTTTAAACTATCACAAATAATATTTTATTACTGCACTTATTTAAAAGTATTTGTACAACGCTACATAGAATGATTAAAGTAGTAATGAAATTTATTTTGTACTTTTTTTTAAAGTTTTGGTTAGGTATTCCTTTTTCAAAAGATGGCACTCGTGCGAGTTGCTAACGCCGGTTCTTCTCGCCGGGTTAGGGTTCTAAACCGGTAGTAACTGGCAATTGTAATTTATTATCAAAATTGACCTTCAAAAAACAAACTTTATGTTTTAATGTTGAATTAAAACTTTTTTATTATTATTCACTTATTTATTACTAACACATAATATAGTACAATAGAGTAAACATGCTATATTATACATGTTACGTAAACTTAACGTAAGGGCGCGTCTACAAATTTGACATAAGTAATGCTCGGTCCATATTGCGACCAAATGAAATCAATTCCTACAAAACTAACAAATATCGCAAATATACTAATTTATGTATTATGTTTTCCGCTACTTCGTATACGTAAAATAAGATGCAGCAGGCCGGCGATTCTCAGGCCTCGAACTTAGTTTTTACTATCGATCTGTCCCGCTCATGCAAATGAGATTTAGAACGCGTGCGAGCGGGATATACTAATATTTGAACTTTTTTCCACTGCCCGAGAATCGTGCTCCAGGAACTGTATTTTTCTACGGTAGAAAGTAGCCTATTTGTCCCATCTATAATCTAGAATTTTAAGTATTTATTGCGTCGTCGCTAATGACCATTGATGTTTGAGCGACCTTAAATAAATTATAAAAAAAAATATATAATACAGAGGCATAACTTAATACGATAGAAGTGATATCAAATTCAACAAATTACTAATACAAAAAATAATAGAAGGTAGCATTAAAAGCTCTAAATATAAAAACATTTTAGCATTCCATGCATAATAGTGCATGTTTGCATTAACATTTTCAAAAAAGTATCAGTTAATACAAGCTGGGGCCTTACTCTCCAAACTGATTCGATTTTGATGCAGGTTTGATCGTGTCGTGCACTCCCGAATAAATTGACGATTGTATATTTTGATTCTCAGTCGATTGTTATGGTCGGAAGTACAAAAAGTTAAGATCTATTTTCTTTATCCTGGGTAGTTTCAAAGTAATCCACCAAATAAAACACCAAAAGCCGTTGAGATCGAACTGATCCAATTCTCGATTATGTCGGGAGTAAGCCTGCTGGTGTGCATTTTCAATACCACCCCATTGTCGAGCGTGTTAGTTTGATTATTAATATGTCAATTTGTTACTAATTAAAATTGTAACTAAATAAGATGTTATTATTGTATCGAACAAGCGCCTAGCACATTACAGAAGATTCCTTAGACAGAATATTTAAATACTAAAGCAGAGATCAGACAATTGGCTATTGTTAACAAAATGAATTCGGTCTCAAGTCTATAACATTTAGGCAGACAATACCTGAGTCTAGTAGTTCTAGAATCCAGCTCAGACATTTATTAATGGTTATTACGTTCTAGAATTAAGTTTAGTTTTCCCCGGCTATGTTCGTTATTAAGGATTGAAATTAAATTCTATTTTAGATTCCGAGATTGAATTCCGAACTGTAATTTCAGTAATTAAAACTAACTCTAATGGCGTACACGGAATTCTTAATAAAAATAATTGTTCGAGTGCAGCGTAATATAAAACTTTACTTAAATTATCATCAATGACTAGCTGACCCGTGCCCACATTAATAATAATAACTCCCCTCACCGATATCGGTGTCGGTAGCCGATTTCATTGAAACCAGGCCAGCTACGCAGGAGTTATAGTGCCCAAGTGTGTGCGCAATACACAGAAGCACTCTCTCTTCCTTTAACTCTCATAACCCAGTGGGACGGTAAACCGGCACGACTGGCGAGAGATCAGGTGCAGGTCCGACTTTTTACATGCCCATCCGACGCATGGATCATCTTTCTTGTCAGACAATCAGGTGATCAGCCTGCATTGTCCTAACCAAACTTGAAAACAACATTTTTGTTGTTACAGCATATTTTCTCACCGTTCAAACCTTCCCTGGACTTCCATGAATATTTCAAGACCAAAAATAGCCGGATCGGTTCAGCCGTTCTGGAATTTTAGCGAGACAAGAAAAGGTAAATTATTACTCAAGTGTTTCATATTCCGTACCGTTTGCTGGTTTTGGGGACAAAGAACAGTCATTATTACTTTGGCATATATTTAGTCTATTGAATGTTATTTCCTGGTAAACAAATAATGTAAAACTACAAAACATTTAAGAGCCATTAAAAATTGGAGATATTAAACTATAACGAAAAGGGAACAACCGATCACGTTGATAATCCTACATAGACTTATGTCTAAGTAAGTCTTAGTGTTATCACCAGCCCGCGTACAAATATATTTTTTGCGAGAAAGAAATGGATAATTTTATTAAAATGCTTAAAACTTCAATATTTTAAGAACTTATCCTTATTCTTATTTTAGATTTCGCTTATCTTTTTGATTTTCTTCGCTCATTACGAAGTCTAAGGGCGTGTTTCACCAAGCAATGTTAAAGTTAACGCCATGTTAAATATCATGTTATCCCTCTCGTATTTCCTGTCAATGAATGAGATGGCATGGTATTTTAACATGGCGTTAACTTTAACATTGCTTGGTGAAACACGGCCTAAAGGTAAATAACCCAAGTATCGTAATATTCAGGTCTACGGCGTAGCTCGTAGCGCTACACTTTTTTTCGTAGTGGATTTGTCCGTAAAATAGTATTTATATGATTTTTTTTTCTGGGGGCACGGTCGTGCCCCCGTCAAGACGAGCCAAGCGAAGCGAAAGGGCACTACCTACCTTTTCTCGAAAGGTTTCGTCGTTTTTTTGGACTCCCATACCTTTGCTTTGGATGATGCTAAATAGTTGACAATTTCAACATATAATGACACCAGTAAATATATGAATTATACAAAGTTTGAATGTCGTAGCTACTATAGATACTTTAGATTTTATCGATGTGTAAAAACGCCTGATTTCGTCAGTGACACATTTATAGATCATCATACGCTACGCTGGGCGTCGGCAGGCGCCGCGGCGCTGAGCGTCGGTAGGCGTCGCGGCGCTGGACGTCGGCAGGCGTCCCGGCGCTGGGCGTCGGTAGGCGTCGTGGCGCTGGGCGTCGGTAGGCGTCGCGACGCTGGGCGTCGGCAGGCGTCGCGGCGCTGAGCGTCGGCAGGCGTCGCGGCGCTTAGCGTCGGTAGGCGTCGCGGTGCTTGGCGTCGCGGCGCTGGGCGTCGGTAGGCGTCGCGACGCTGGGCGTCGGCAGGCGTCGCGGCGCTTGGCATCGCGGCGCTGGGCGTCGGTAGGCGTCGCGACGCTGGGCGTCGGCAGGCGTCGCGACGCTTGGCGTCGGCAGGCGTCGCGACGCGGGGCGTCGGCAGGCGTCGCGACGCTGGGCGTCGTGGCGCTCGGCGTCGCGGCGCTGGGCGTCGGCAGGCGTCGCGACGTTGAGCGTCGGCAGGCGTCGCGGCGCTTGGCGTCGCGGCGCTGGGCGTCGGTAGGCGTCGCGACGCTGGGCGTCGTGGCGCTCGGCGTCGCGGCGCTGGGCGTCGGCAGGCTTCGCGACGTTGAGCGTCGGCAGGCGTCGCGGCGCTTAGCGTCGCGGCGCTGGGCGTCGGTAGGCGTCGCGACGCTGGGCGTCGTGGCGCTCGGCGTCGCGGCGCTGGGCGTCGGCAGGCTTCGCGACGTTGAGCGTCGGCAGGCGTCGCGGCGCTTAGCGTCGCGGCGCTGGGCGTCGGCAGGCGTCGCGACGCTGGGCGTCGGCAGGCGTCGCGGCGCTTGGCATCGCGGCGCTGGGCGTCGGTAGGCGTCGCGACGCTGGGCGTCGGCAGGCGTCGCGACGCTTGGCGTCGGCAGGCGTCGCGACGCGGAGCGTCGGCAGGCGTCGCGACGCTGGGCGTCGTGGCGCTCGGCGTCGCGGCGCTGGGCGTCGGCAGGCGTCGCGACGTTGAGCGTCGGTAGGCGTCGCGACGCTGGGCGTCGGCAGGCGTCGCGGCGCTTGGCGTTGCGGCGCTGGGCGTCGGCAGGCGTCGCGACGTTGAGCGTCGGCAGGCGTCGCGGCGCTTAGCGTCGCGGCGCTGGGCGTCGGCAGGCTTCGCGACGTTGAGCGTCGGCAGGCGTCGCGGCGCTTAGCGTCGCGGCGCTGGGCGTCGGTAGGCGTCGCGACGCTGGGCGTCGGCAGGCGTCGCGGCGCTGAGCGTCGGCAGGCGTCGCGGCGCTTGGCGTCGCGGCGCTGGGCGTCGGTAGGCGTCGCGACGCTGGGCGTCGTGGCGCTCGGCGTCGCGGCGCTGGGCGTCGGCAGGCGTCGCGACGTTGAGCGTCGGCAGGCGTCGCGGCGCTTAGCGTCGCGGCGCTGGGCGTCGGTAGGCGTCGCGACGCTGGGCGTCGGCAGGCGTCGCCACACTGGGCGTCGTGGCTGGGCGTGGCGTCGCGGCGCTGGGCGTCGGCAGGCGTCGCGACGTTGAGCGTCGGCAGGCGTCGCGGCGCTTGGCGTCGCGGCGCTGGGCGTCGGTAGGCGTCGCGACGCTGGGCGTCGTGGCGCTCGGCGTCGGCAGGCGTCGCGACGTTGAGCGTCGGCAGGCGTCGCGGCGCTTGGCGTCGCGGCGCTGGGCGTCGGTAGGCGTCGCGACGCTAGGCGTCGGCAGGCGTCGCGACGCTGGGCGTCGGCAGGCGTCGCGACGTTGAGCGTCGGCAGGCGTCGCGGCGCTTGGCGTCGCGGCGCTGGGCGTCGCCCAGCGTCGCGACGCCTAGCGTAGCCACGACGCCCAGCGTCGCGACGCCTACCGACGCCCAGCGTCGCGACGCTGGGCGTCGTGGCGCTCGGCGTCGGCAGGCGTCGCGACGTTGAGCGTCGGCAGGCGTCGCGGCGCTTGGCGTCGCGGCGCTGGGCGTCGGTAGGCGTCGCGACGTTGAGCGTCGGCAGGCGTCGCGGCGCTTAGCGTCGCGGCGCTGGGCGTCGGTAGGCGTCGCGACGCTAGGCGTCGGCAGGCGTCGCGGCGCTGAGCGTCGGCAGGCGTCGCGACGTTGAGCGTCGGCAGGCGTCGCGGCGCTTGGCGTCGCGGCGCTGGGCGTCGGTAGGCGTTGCGACGCTGGGCGTAGGCAGGCGTCGTGACGCTGGGCGTCGGCAGGCGTCACGGCCGTGAGCGTCGGCAGGCGTCGCGACGCTGGGCGTCGGCAGGCGTTGCGACGCTGGGCGTCGGCAGGCGTCGCGGCGCTTGGCGTCGCGGTGCAATGAGCAGACTTGGGGAGACTAATTAAAAGATGTATTTGATCCGACTGTCGTTTAATAACTAACACAATCTAATTAATATCTACGTAATTATACAAAAATACAAATCTGCTATGCTATTGCTGTAAAATTAATAATTTCAAATCTGTTTTTATAGCTAGTGATGGGTTGTTGACGATCTTAAATATCAATTATATAAAAAAAAATGAAATTCATTTTAAATAAAATATAGTAGATAACAATGTATACATTTTTTTAAATAAAATTTATGTTTTCATTTTAATATTTCACATTTAACAAATTTTATGTTGTAGGTATCATAATTCATTTCTTTTTTATGTCATTCTTCTAACATAAACTCATCTTCTTATGAAAATAAACTTTATGTAAATCATTAAAATAATAAACAAACTATATTTTATTTATGACAATTCATTTTCAATATACTTTTCTTTCACCCTTTTATAATAGCCAAAAATATTCTCATTTTTGGAAATTGGATTGCATTGGAATACATAGCGACATTAACATAATATTATTATTGTTATAAGTATTTGTCCTTGAAGGAAAGTTACTGTTGCTAATTGCAACACAATATTTTGCATAATATGTAAACTACTGGAATTCTAAAAATGCTTGCTTGACACTTTTGGATGCATGTTGCAACTTAAGATTATGCATCGTACTGCTAATGCACCATAAATGGTATAGCAAAAGTTGAGATGATATGTTATGCGATACTATTGATGATCTCATAACATAGACCATGGGTGGTCTCTATTTAATTAAATTATGAGACTACACAATACGAAAATTCAAACGAAAATATATTACTAACTTAAATCTTCTGTCTTTAAACTATGTAAACTAAATCACCAAAATTTATATTACCTTTAAGTTACATACAAAATCGGCAGGCGTCGCGGCGCTGGGCGTCGGCAGGCGTCGCGGAGCTGGGCGTCGGCAGGCGTCGCGGCGCTGGGCGTCGGCAGGCGTCGCGGAGCTGGGCGTCGGCAGGCGTCGCGGCGCTGGGCGTCGGCAGGCGTCGTGGCGCTCGGCGTCTTGGCGCTGGGCGTCGGCAGGCGTCGCGACGCTGGGCGTCGGCAGGCGTTGCGACGCTGGGCGTCGGCAGGCGTCGCGGCGACGCCCAGCTCCGAAAATCAGGGCCAATATATACGCCTATACAATAGGATCCCAGAAAACGTTCAAAATTTTTCAAACAATAAGTTTAAGAAAGTAGCCAAAGAACGTTTGTGTGCAAAAGCTTACTATACAGTAAATGATTTTATGAATGACAGCACACCTTGGGAATAAAGTAGCCCTCTGCAAGGCTATATTTATATACTATAAAATTACTGTACTTTTGTTATTTAGTTTTGACATTTGTAAATCTTAAAAAAGAGCAATTTTCCATCTTTTTGGTAAAAGATGGCCCCATGCGAGTTTCTTACGCCGGTTCTTCTCGCTGGGCTAGTTCCCGAACCGGTGGTAGGCATCAAATAGTCTCGACGTTCAGAAAACATTTTGTAAAAAATTATTCTGAATAAAATGTTTTGATTTTGATTTTGATTTTGTAGCACACCATGCATTGTTAAAACGTAGTTACTGCATGGTATGTACATTAGTGAATTTTATTGATAAGCCATCAATCAATCATAATTGGTACTTGGCAGCAGGTAGATTTGAGTTATTATTATAACGGGTGTAAAAAGAGCAGTCACTATAACTTTGAGATATGATTATACTACCTTGTCTCAGGCAAGAATTTTTTTTTTTTCATTTTTTACAAGAAATTAAAAAAAAAATTTTTTTGCTTTATTGTTATTTTTGATGTTATGTTAATAAGAAATGGTAAAAAGGGAAAAAAAAATTTTTTTGTCTGACAAAAAAATTATAAAAAAAATACATTTCCAAAATGAGTTAAGGTAGTATAATCGTATCTCAAAGTTATAGTGACTGCTCTTTTTACATCCTATATAATTCAGAAAACATAGAAGTATTACAACTTGATAAAAGTAAAATAAATAAGATTCTATTTGTACTTTTTAAATTACGTGCATTTGATAGTTAGTAAAAAGTTGTTTTTATAACTAGCTGACCCGTACCTACTTCGTTGAGCATGGAAACAGTTTGTGATAAACCGTTTGAACCAACAAACCCAGGACTTCCACGAATATTTCAAGACTAAAAATAGCCGAATCAGTTCAGCAGTTCTCTAGTTTTAGCGTGACTAACGAACAGCAATTCATTATATATAAGATAGAGATAGATTGGTGTAAAATATTAATCCTCACTTACGTTATATACTATTTCCCCAATCGGTGGTAGGAATCATTATAGAAACGACGTTCAGAAATCATTTTTGTAAAATTCGTTCTCAATTAAAAAAAGGGATTTTGTCATTGTCTATGGTATGGAATAAAACGCACAAACTTTGGAGTTATTAGAAACGTATTTTGCATGTGATTGTACATTTCATAGCAACTTATGAGCAATGTAAATCGTCACAATCGAGGGAATTTCTTAACTTACATTGTCACGAGTTTCAAATCATCAGGGGCCTTACTCCTAAACTGATACGATTGTGATTCATATTCGATCGTGCCGCGTTCTCCCGAATAAATTGACGTTTGTTTATTTTGATTCTCAGTTGATTGATATGGTCGGCAATACTAAAAGTTACGATTTAACGATTTTCTTTATCCTGATTGTTTCCAAAGTAATCCACCAAATAAAATACCAGAAATCGTTGAGATTGCACTTTGAGATTCGATTCTGGATTGTGCCGGGAGTAAGCCTGCTGAAGTTTTCTTTAACTCTGTCTTTAATACGATGAACTTACTTCTCTGTAGTTATTTACACTGTAGCTTTAATGACAAATTAAAATAGAGCTTTCAGTTGCGAATTACCTCAAGTTCGTCACTAAAATTTAAGTTACACAAAAGTCATAAAGGACTTAAATGGTTATAAAACCTTAATAAAGTAAAAGTACTGTAAGACCCTTCAATCAGATTAAGCCAAAGTCCTAATATCAGTAAAGCCTTCTTCAGTTGTAATGGATCGTGAAATATTATTAGGCGAAATCATCTAATTTACTTTGAGTTTGTATGCTGTCGCACTATTTAATGGGGATGTGAGTGTGATAGCATGCATTGACATACATACTGTAATATAATGGCATATACTGCAACATAATGATACATACTGCAACATACTGCACCATAATGCAACATACTGTAACATAATGCCACATACTGCAAAATAATGTAACATACTGCAACATAATGCAACATACTGCAACATACTGTAACATTATGCCACATACTGCAAGATAATGCAACATATTGCAACATGATGCAACATACTGCAACATACTGTAACATAATGCCACATACTGCAACATAATGCAACATATTGCAACATGATGCAACATACTGTAACATAATGCCACATACTGCAATATAATGCAACATAATGCAAGAAAATAAAAATTATGTTATTTTCTTGCATTATGTTATCTACTTTTTTTTTAATCTTTACTATCCGACCTATACAAAATACTCGTCAATACAAATCATACTAGCCTGAAATTGATGGTGTTGTGTCGTTTTATTACGGATTTCATATCCACCTTCCAGTTCTACCTTATTATTATTTACAAATGGGAAATTTTTACTCAACTGCACTGGGGGAAGTGAGTCAAATTATCACCACACACACGGGGACTAGATTATCAAGATTATATTATATATCCGGCGCATCGCGTCAAATGTTAGGGAAGGCCTATGCAAGTCCTAAAGGGGCCTTTGTTCGGCCTGTGGGGCCCCTAAGCGCCCCCGACAAGTCGGGTCTGCAATCCCACAAGACAGCCACTCGTCGACGGAGTCGCGGATGTTTTGTTGTCCCTGTGGCTTCGTCAACGGCGGTGGAGTCGGAGTGCCGCCGAGTTTTAGTGGGTAGGGCTGCGTCCATTTATCTTTCGGACGCAGCGAGTCCTACACATCCGTGAAGGTAATCCCCAATCCCCCACGGAATGCTAAAACCATTTCTCAGCGTTAAAAAAATGGTTAATTTATCTAACGATTATAAAATCACCCCTTAGTTTTCCTGGAACACTGCCAACGTCAACACGTGCCACAATGCCGCAATGTGTGCTTAAAGAATTTACTAAATAAGATCGCTAAATCAACTTTGAAATCTTTTAAAACTTTTGTCGCAGTTCGTTATTAAACAAATGTAGCTCTATTGGCTTATATCACGCGGACAGATTTCATCCTCGTTTTGTATGGGACTCGTTTTGTCGCATTGTTGATCAAAGACTTGTGTAGCTAATTAACTAACACGATGCAATATTTGCAAATAAAACGGGAAACTAGATTAACTAGTGAATTTAAACGACATGAATATTCATAGTGTTTAGTGTATTCAATTTAGCTCAATTGACAAACAAAACCTATTCGTAAATCCAATTAATTCACGAATTAGTTGGAAAACTTAAATTTAATTTAGATAAGACCCGTTTACTTAAGGCTCAAGAGGTGACCTAAGAAAAATGGTCTTTGTATTTTTCGCTTAAAATTCGAAACATCTTTCATCTAACCTTGTAAATAAATTTTAATGTAAATCTCTTGTTTTTATGTGCCTATAACAATAATCATGGTCTCCATTATAATTCTTCATTATGTTTATTAGTATATATTTGTTATGGACCAAATAATACGTTAAGCATTACACATAATGCGCAGTCGCTATGAAAAATGCCCATTATAACAGTGCAATTTGATAATAACAATTGAAAGATTCAAATTGCCTGGGCATTATATAAAGTATTAATACTTTTTGAGCAGAGTATTATAAACAATATTTAATGATCTTTTTTATTATTATTGTCATTTATCTTAAAATTGTGCAAATGTTAAACAATTTAGATCAGATCTCACTACCCACTAGTTTTTGTATTAAAAACTCATAGAAAATAATAATACTAAAAATATAGGTAGCACAAAAGAAAAGAAAATTGACACAAAAATTTCGCAATATCTCTTGTTTTAGGTGAATGAAATGAAATTCGTAAATTAAGTTATTTCCGTGCAATTGCATTGCAATACGAGTCCGCCGTAGGAGCTGCAGGCAGAATGGCAGTATCTAATTATCTAATAGGTCAAAGCGTGTCACGCTTACTTAGTTACCCGCACCGTGTCAAATTTAGCTTTAATATAAGCTATTAGCAGTATTAACAGTAGCTGTGCCCGCGACTTCGTTCGCGTGGTTTTTGAGTGACTTAAACCGTTTATGCAGCGCACGCAACGAAAGTCCCCAATTGAGAATAGTTTTCCCCGTTTTTGCAACATTTCTCACTGACGCTTCGCGCCTATTGGTTGCAGCGTAATGTTATATAGTCTAAAGCCTTCCTCTATAAATGGACTATGCAACGAAAATAATTTTTCAAATCGGACCAGTAGTTCCTGAGCGCGAGAGTGAGATTAGCGCGTTTAAACAAACAAACAAACTCTTCCGCTTTATAATATTAGTATAGATAAACCACAAACTTGCAGCTCTTAGAATTATAAATATATATTAAAATATTATGTAAACGTTTTATTAAAACTGTTTCTGAACAAGTCTCCGCCAGCTGGGACATTTGCCTTGCAGATCGCGGGTACAATTTCGGGGTGAATTTACATCGATAAGTAGGACACAATTATTTATTGTATTTTACTTTGAGTGAATGTGTATTATTTAAAGATAATATAGATAATTATTTTTTAATTCATATTTCAAAATTACTTGAATTATTTATTTAATAGTTTAAACCATCCTGATAAATGAACACATGAATTGATGAACGTGATGTGTAGCGAAATTGTGTTTTTGAGAAAATTTAGTTCAAACTGTCACTTACACATATTAGAATACGTCGTAAAGTATTAAGTACATTAATCTAAATATTCATCTCTAGAAGCAATGTACTTAGTACGTTACTAAATTTTATCTTAAAATGTTCAAGAGACTCAATTTTCTGGATATTTTTTTATTGCGACATATCGTTTTCATCCTTTCATCGATTCATGTCTTCAAATGTGATATTCAATCGTGAAAACCTCAAATAGCATCAGTGACAAACGTAGCCAAATATACATTACATACAAGTTTTTTTTAAAGTTAGATTTTAAGGAAAATATTTCCCATATATAAAAATATTACAAAGTATAATATCTCATGATGTTAATGAGTTGAGTTCAGTGGGCCTACTCCCGACACAATCGAGAACCGAATCCGTTCGATATCAGTGGTTTTTCCTATTTTATTTGGTGAATTACTTTGAAACTAATCAGGATAAAGAAAATTGTTAGATTGTAACTTTTTGTACTCCCGACCATATCAATCGACTGAGAATCAAAATAAACAAATGTTAATTTATAAGGAAGTACGCGGCATGATAGTATCTGAAATAAAATCAAAATCAAAAAAAATTTATTTCCATATAGGTTTTTAAATAACACTTATAGAATTGTCCTACATGATTCCTACCACCGGTTCGGAAACTAGCCCGGCGAGAAGAACCGGCGTAAGAAACTCGCGCGGGGCCATCTTTTAGCAAAAAGATTGGAAAATTGTTCTATTTCTTTTTAAATAATATATAATATACATAACAATGCTATGAATTAAAAGTAAAATTATAAAAACAAAGTGTAGAAAGTTGTAACCTCATCAAAATCAAACCAGTTTGGAGAGTAAGGGTCCAGGCCTAAGCACTGATCCATAGGTCTAAAACATCTACAAAAACTGTTATTCTATGATTTGTAGACTTTACTTCAGGCTGGACGGATTATATATAAAGGGATGCCTTTGTAGTCAATTGAATACAGGTCCTAGGGCGAAAAAAGGTCTCTCCTATAGAAATCGTTCACTTAGCGTCCAGCGGGAAATGAATAGCTTTTGTTATGTCAGTCAAGGTTGTACAGTCACGAGCATTACGTAGATACCGTATATGTACAGTTAAACATACATATAATGTACAGTCGCGGTTACTTGCCGTGTACAAATACAAAATAGAAGCTGAAGTTTCCAAACATTTAAGTGTAAAACAATTAAATTAATTTATCTATATATTTTTTGCAAAACGATATTTGTACGCAGCATGGTGTATGTAATGTCTATGTAGGGTTAACAACGCGACGTCACAATCGGTTGTTCCCTTCTCGTTTACACATCATATTAAATTGTTTAATATCTTTATTATTTTAATTGTAATTAAATAGTTTTAGTTTCACATCTTTAGTTTACCAGGGGCTATATTAACATCAACTACAAAACATTCAAAAGACTGATGTCACAAAGAATCCTCATGACATTAGTAACGTTACATTACAGTATTCTATTTCCATTTCTATTTTAAATGTAATTTGAGTATGACAGTTAGAAAATTTCCCAATTAAAGGTTTTCACCGACAGAACTATTTTGAGATTTTAGTAATTGATAATAAATTCGCGTTAAGCTTCCAATTTAAACGTGAAGGAAATCAAATCAAAATATTTTATTTCCAAATGAAACTTAACAAGCTATTTTCGGAAAGTCAATAACCACCGGTTTAACCCTAGCCCGCCGAGAAGATCGAATGTATAGAGGAATGGGAAATATATTTCTTACCAATTTACTCGCAGTATGATATTTTACGAAAATATTTTACTTTTAGTTTAAAAAAAGGATTTATTATTTTAATTGGCGCGTTAACATCATTCGGACGACCTCAGTATCGCAGCAGTTGGGTGCGTCGGTGCTCAAGCCGGAGATGGTGGATTCGAATCCCGCCGAAGGAACAAAAAGTTTCCTGTGTTCCGGGGTTATGGATGTGTATTAAGTTTGTGTATTATATAATACATTATAATAAATTAATTGTTAAAGTATGAATTATATTTCCGTTGTCTGCCTGTAACACAAGTTTTTCGGATACTTATCACGGGGCCAGATTGATGTAGTGTAAAGTGTTCATAGATATAGATATAACGGAGTGAGGTATTGTGTGGGCGTCTGTTGATTGTTTTGTATCGTCAGGAAATAATAAGCCACACAAACAGTACCGGTATATTGATTGTAAAATAACATAGTTTCACTCTAAAATATTAACTCAAGTCGTGGATGCAAATGGATAACGATCAGAAACGCGGAGAGTTCTGCGGTCGCGTCCGTTCCGTCTGACACCCCACCGTTATGTGTCATTTCAAACGAGCATAGACCACTCCCAAGCCATGACAGCTGTCCAAGTCATAGCTTGACGTTTCGTAGACAGATGACAGCTACAGGTGACATGTTGCACGACTGAAGCGCCCTCAGATTAATAACTAAAGCATAGATACCGGGTAAAAAGCAAGAGCAGAGACATATTTCTGTTCTTGTCTCACTATACGACACATGCTAATGGGAAGGAAAGGGAAGTCTAGCTCTCCGTTACTTTATTTTTTTAGGCTTGTCACCACTTTGGGCGATCACCTCTGTACGAAATTGCTCACAAGTTTCATGTCAGCTAGTTTGAACTAATTTGATGTCTTTATTCGACATCACATGTCGATAAAAATGAAAATAAAGAAGAAGATATAATGTTTATACTATCTACCACCCAGTATAAATTACTTTCCTCTTAATCTCCGTCTATGTCTATTAAGCTTAAGGGATTTTAGTTTGCCCCAAAAAATATTCAAGATTTCTTCTTGAGGAAGTTTTCTAATATTATGAATAGGATACATTGCTTCCGCGTGAGTTTTTTATTTTAAAAAACCTAAGTCAATAAGCATCTAATATAAGAAGTATTAGCATCTTATATTCTTAGATTCTCGTACCTCGGTACTACTATTGCTAAATTAAAAAGATTGTAACATTGTGATGCCGTTCAATTTTCTGGAGGAATCTAATCTACTAAAACACTATTTAACTACATAAAGGAAACTAGAAAAACAACAGTATATTTAGCGTTTGTAATGGACGTAATGCTATCTATTCAAAACAACGTTACGTGTAAAATCAATTTGACAAAATTAAGAATGTTGAGATAGAGGATATGAATAAAAAGTAAAGTCATATATACTTACACCATAATCAAAAGTCAGGAAGAGATTGCTGTAAGCAGTAACACCGCCTTTATGTACAATTCCTCTTATTGCACTTATCTACTATACAATTGATTGTATTTTATGTTCAAAAAAAGATTTTTTTATTCCTTACTATTTCCATGATACTATTTAAAAAAAACTATTAGATAAAAAGTATAATATTATCATCCAAGTCATTCTTATCATCCCATTTTACTGTAGTGCTGGTGTATGGAAATCGTACAGTGCAAGTAATATTTAATGGTGTAACAACACTGACACACACAGACATTTGACATTTCTAGCATTTGGATTGGGATAAGTAAAAAAAAATGTATTCAAAAATATATTTATTACGTATAACAATATTAAATTAACAATGGTAAACAACGCTTACAAACATACAAAAAACTGCACCAAAAATACAAAAAAGCTCTCTCAGTCTATCAACGCAGCATGCACTCCAGTTACGTAGGAGAGCCATGAATTTGACGATACAAATGGACCGACAGGATCAGATTCATACCTCGGCTTCACAGGAAACCCGTGTGCATCAACATCAAGGTGATACAATATTCTCGTTTGCAATGAAATAATTGGGGGTAAATGTTTAGAGCAAACATGACTCTATGTAGCTTCTGGTTTTCCTATGAACTCGAACCATTTTATTTTTGGAGCATGATTTTGTAAAAAACCTGTAAATACCAAATAGCAGATTAATTATATTTAACTTGGTATGGTAACATGGTATGGTTAAAAATAATAAAAGTTAAAAGTAAGGAATATATCTATTCAAACATAAAGTGATTATTTCGAACCGTTATCGATATAGAAATGTACATCACTATGAGAAACTTAACTTCTTTGTTATGTAAACAAATATTTTTTAATATAATGCAAACACCGCATACTAGTAAAAACTATAATATTATACACATACATCTATTAAAATAAATTAGTTCTAGCCTATTTGGATAAATTTACTAAGCCTTTAACATTTAAAACATACTTATGAAAAGATATTGTTCCGCCACAGTTTTCTTTTCGAGATGTAGGTATAACTTTTACACGCATTCACTAAGCAAGGCTTTTTCCGAAACAGTTATGTTGTAAATTGCAAAAACTGTAATAAATCAGATGAGAATTATTATCTATTACATTATAATAATAAAATCTAAAAGAAAATGTTTTCTTCATGTTTTATTGTTGACACAATTTAGGATGGCGTATAATGCTACCAATTGAAGTTGTCGCTAATTTGTAAAGAGCTATAAAAATACAGAGACGTTTTTATTTATTTGGTTTGATACGTTTGACAGACCACAAAAATTTGACAGACCACCAAATCGACCTCTGACCTGGTGACAACGCGAAAAATCATGAAGTTGCTGTCTCTTTTACTCTCATGAATCTTTGCATTTGAAATTTGTTAGATAGATCGCTGTTTTTAGCTCTACTTTTTACACTCCTTCTATGTATATCCTATTTCTATGCTCTGACCTGGTGACAACGCGAAAAATCATGAAGTTGCTGTCTCTTTTACTCTCATGAATCTTTGCATTGGAAATTTGTTAGATAGATCGCTGTTTTTAGCTCTACTTTTTACACTCCTTCTATGTATATCCTATTTCTATGGAAGCGCCATCCCGCCGACAGATATAAATTGAAAGTAACAAAAGTACTACATTCCTCAAACATGAATAATTTTATATATATACTAGAGTATCATCATTGGTTGCTTGTACCTACTACATGTCCCCAGTGTACCAGACATGTCCGACCGTCAGTTCCTCCAATGACTGTGTCACGACCGTGTCCGTTTTCCTCCACCACCGGTATCAGGGGTCACAAGTTACGTAAACTACAGTGACCAATGGGGAAAAGGAGTAATAATGGCAAATGATAGGTCTCCTAATATATATGTGAATGTTCTTTCAGAGATTGGACCCGTTTAATAAAACAGTCTCAAACCCAACCTCACTCGAGAACCTATTTGACAGATACAAATAACGTTTCGTTCCACTTTTAAAAGTGAACAACTTTATTAATGTTACATAGTATCAGAGAACAGACGTGGACGACGGGAATGGACAGTGGCAATTAATAATAATATGTGTATGTATGTATACTAATGAAAAATAATACTGCCAAATAAACTCGCAATATTGAAAATACAAGCACCACTCGAAAGCCAGACAAAACAAATATTTCAATAGCGGATTGAATACAAAATATATTTTTTAAGTTGGTAAAACTAAAAATATATATTTTTGCAAGTTGTACACGATAGTGAGTGCGTCTGTACATAGGCTGTATTTCTAGTAGCAGGGGAGCCGAAGAGGGGATTTTTGTAGTAACTCGAGCGCGTCAGATTAAGATAGTATATGTGTCCCACATGCTTCTGGTAACCTAGGCATGATTTTTTAAAATTTGATTGGCGGGGTTAAAATAAACTTTTAAAAAGTATCAAAATTTAATTCGATACGTCAGATTAAGCTTGGAGATCTTAAGTAGGTATCAAAGAAGCTCCAACCGAAAGCACTGATGATTTAAAAGTCAGGTGAGCTCATAGGGACTTAAGTAAAATTTAAAAAGTAACTCAATTTTTTTAAATAATTGAGTTTCTCAAATATTTTATATTGGTAATACTCTTATCATTTTTGTCGATTCTAACGATAAATAAACTATATTAAAATACTATTTCATTACAATTTTGTTGTTAGTTTAAAAGGGCTGTTTCCGCTCATTCCACTACTAAAATACAAAACTATCATATGTTTTTTTCTTCCTAACATCTTATCACCAAAACCAACTAGGTCTCCGCAACGCTCGAGTAACTACACGTTTTGCATTATGGGCTCCCCTACTATAGGTTTGTATACAAAAAAGTGTGAAGCCTTGGAATTGCGTTTGACATTTCACGACCCTAGCACACATACAGTGTCGTATGCCGATTTTATGGAACTATCACAATCCGGTGTTGTTTTTGAGAGTATGACATGACTCGACAGTATTGGAATCGCATCTTAGATCTGAATTATAATTAGTTTAAAAATTAAGCCCCCAGTTGTTCGGTGCACTCCATATGCCTATTGTTAATTAAAACTTGAACGTATGTAGTGCCTGCTAAAACTGCTGAATGGATTTTGATGAAATTTGGAATCGCTTGTTACAGTGATCCTGTGGGATATTTACGCGGGTGGAGCTGCTAAGCTCAAATATTTTATTATGGTCCTATTACTAATTGGTTTGAGTTTGAGCTACGTTTGGAGTACGTTTAAATACCTTTCCCTTGTAATTAAACTTATAACAAACAAAAATATTTGAATGTTTTCTTTATTAAGTAATCCCCGATTTTGAAGCAGTGAGATTTTTAAGCAATACTTCTGAAAATATATAGTCTCATTATATTCGGATTTCGTTTGCGGAGGGGTTTGGATGTTTTAATCAATCAGCTCTTTAATTAAGGTCAAGTAGCCGAAGTTCTAGAACTTTCATTAAGGCTCGTCTGTTACAAAACAACAAACTATCTGTTACGAAAATTCAAGTTACAAATATACTTTAAACTTGAGGCTAAAATGAATAGGCTTTACGGAGAATTCAAACTACTTCATTTGTCTTAGGAAAAGTTAGTTAAAATGATGAAATATCAGCATCACAATGTGGAATGGAGAACCAGGATAACTTTAATTGGTAGTAGACATTTGAGTCCAGCAAAATATACTTACGGCGCCGGCGTCGGCGTAAATCCGCAGTCGCTGCGGCGCAAAATCCATAAAAATCTTAGGACGGCAAATATTTGTGTATGTGAGCGTACTATATTATATTAGATTATTCCCTGATTGTTTTTGTTTTTCTTTTCCTATGCCAAGGGTTGTTTGGAAGAAGTCGCTTCAAAGCGATAAAACAAGTGCGAATCGCATTCGGGCTTTTACCATTCAGAGCTGGTAAATCTTAGGTATGACTCTTAAATCTTAGGATTTACCGTAATTCGAGCTTTTACAGTAATAGATACATCCCATCAAAAACATAACTTGTAAAAGTGCGAAGTCTTGCAACTACGATATTTTGCAGTAAAAGTTATGAGATCCATGTGATGCCAAGCTGGCATCAAAAATTCAATTCTTACTTAGTAACTAAAAATGAAGGCTTCTAATTTTTTCCACAACGAAGTTATATGGGGTCAAAAATGGCCTGAACTGCTTCAGGTCAAAAATGGCGGGAACTACCGTGAACAGATATTTTAAGTATAATTTACACGAAAAACTAAGGCATAACCAAAGTCTCCACTCGCCGCTAGTTTCACAAAGTACCTACACAAACACTTTGTACCTACATTGTGAACACGACCTCAGACCTTCAACAAGCTGAACCGTGTCAAGTGTGTCTTGTCGCAGGTGACATAATTCAGTAGGATAGCTTCTTTACCGTTCTTACTAAGAAAATTGACTGTTTAAGATAATATTATACAATGTTTTTTTCTTGTCTTTTAAGTGACTTATAAAAGAAACTAGCTGCCCCGTGTCCACTTCGTTGAGCATAAACATTCCCTGGACTTCCATAAATATTTCAAGACCAAAAATAGTCAAATCGGTTCAGCCTTTCTCGAGTTTTAGCAAGACTAACGACTCGCTAAAACTCGAGAACGGCTGAACCGATTCGGCTATTTTTGATCTTAAAATATTCGTGGAATTTCCGGGAAGGTTTAAACCGTTTCTATGGCCAACGAAGAAGGCACGGGTCAGCTAGTACATTACATATTCTGATTTTTGTTACAATATACAGATTAAGTTATTACGTTATAAACATTATGTATACATTCAAAAATAATTAAAAAATTTCCATCTTTTTACTAAAACGTGGGGCCCGATCGACTTTCTTACGATGGTTCTTCTTTTTGGTGACATTCCGAAAAAATCATATATTATTTGGAAATAAAAATATGTTAATTCTCAAACACTTAATGAGGGGTTTTCGAAGTGTCACTTTTAGGTACAGAGACTACCGTAAGATGGCGCTTGCATAATGTAATAAGTCAAAAAAGTGGTTAATAGTTGCCAGATGCTGTTTCATACACAAAAATAATCCTTTTAAATTCCTTTCTTAGTGATCTCCTACTCTTCCGAGGAAACCTACATACATTATAGCTCTCAGGCTTCGATATCTTTGATTTTTGAAACAAATAATTAATCAATCACACTTTTCTCCCGTTTCCGTAGGGATTTCGGGAAGTTCTTGTTTAGTACTACCCTATACTTAGATTCTTAGAAATATACATGCCAAATTTCAGCCTGCTGCCGAGTATTTTTGACTCGACGCTAAGATAAATATTTTACCTCTTGGGGCTCTTGCCAAATGTGATGACGGAGAGATGAAATCTGCTGGCGTAAAGTGAGTTTAACATAATATGAAGGATTTTTTTCTTATAGTTAATCCTATTTTTATATGTTTGATAGCCTCTATCCATCTTGATCTCCGAGTTTCATCTTGGGGAAAGTGGTGGTTACCTATATTTTAACAAAATAGTACTGCGCATGGACTAGCCATGTTTAGTTTAGTTCTCAGGGCACAATTAATAAATAATAAACTATTGCAAGTGAAAGAAAGAAAGTTGAAAGGTAAACAAACAAAAAACAAAGCGGAAATTGACATTTTACACAGGACTTGACATATTACTTAGGTTTAATGCCATCTATCAGAAGTTTTCTGAAACTAGTAGAACTGTCAAAATAAAAACCGCTCATATTTACTAGAGACAAATATAAAATTATATTCTGTTTCGTTTCATCATTACCGTCTTACTGTATAGCTACTCTACCAAATGTCTTGAGGCTAAGTGCACACAGTGGAATTGTTAATCAGCGTTTGGGTCGGCTGCGATCGGTGTGTAACGTTACTCGGTCACGATGGTTAAAGTGACGTCACTGAACAAAGTGAAACCTGCAAATTGTCGAAACCAGTTGTGATAATTACATACATTAAGTGAGGATATATATTTAAAACACAAAATTTAACACCAGATAACACAGCAAAAGGGTAACAAAAAAAACAAGGAATAACAAATAGCAAGTTCATATCCGGTGGGAAGTGTTGGTACTGCATTAAATTAAAATGGAATACCACTCAGGTGTATCACCATGACGCGATACCTGCTGGCTTACTCCCGACACAATCGAGAGTTGAATCAGTTCGATTTCAACGGAATTTGGTATATTTTATGTTGGATTGCTTTGAAACTAACCAGCATAAAGGAAATAGTTGGGCGTAACATTTTGTACTCCCGACCATATTAATCGACTGATAATCAAAATAAACAAACGTCAATTTATTGGCAAGTACGCGGCACGATCGAATCGAAAATCAGTTTGGAGAGTAAGGCCCCTGGTAGACCAGGTGGCCCCAAATCGTATGACGTACGACAGACTCAGAAAGCAACCATATAAATTAATAAAAATCATTACATCAGATACGATAACAAAGGACAAAAATAAGATAGTGTAAATATAATATTATTATAATAGTGGTGTGATACCAGATAGAACTACTGTTTTCGTTGGTCAAATGTACTAACGCGACATCGACGGTTACAGAAACAGGTGGCACTCGGGGACTGCCGCGGTAAAGCTATTGTATAGGATTCTTTACCTAATGGAATCAGGCGTTACTTTGTAAAAATACATAGCATAAAATTTAAATATATTCCGCCAAACATTATAACCGCAACCTGTGAGCAAATGTTTTAAGACTTACGTAATTATAATTATTTGTTATTGTACAAGGTGTAAAAGTAATATGTTATTAAAATATTTCCATGTCCTTATGGGCTGAAATTGCGAAAAAATAAATATAAAATGTGCCTCCTATGTAGTTTACTGTGAAAGCACCAAAGCTGAAAGAGGTACTTGACATTCACAGAAAACTCTATATACGGGACACATACACACCCTAAAGTATTATCACTCGTTAATATTTCAGCCTGTAGTATGTAGCGAGCATCGCGTCTACGAACGTCTCGTTTTTCTATTGAACGTAGAAAAATGACGCCTTATTTCATTATTTTAGCGCATTTCATTGTTTTGTATTGGAAGTAGGTTAGCGTTTTTTGATCTATATCTACTATATCTATACAAATAATATAATAATACATAATATAGTACAAATAAATAAAATTGAAGTGTCTGTTTGTAACTTTCAATTAGCAACGTTTTTCTAAATGCATATGACATTTATAAGGACTCTTAAAACAAAAATGATTTTTTTAAAAATTGTCTGTCTGTTTGTTCCGGCTAATCTCTGGAGCAGCTGGAGGCTTTCACTGGTAGATAGCTAAAGTTATAAGGAGTAATCTTTTCATCATCATCGTCATTAAAGTAATGACCTTCTCACCGGCTGGACCTGGATTCATTAATTTTACACCCTGTGTAAACAATATTAACTCTACTTCATCACAACACTCAAAAAAGTTTGATTTCCATATCGAAACGTCGAAATATCTGAACGGAAACTGAAATGTTTCGATCGAACGTTTATCAAAAGCCTCACATTAATTTTCTTAAGCTCCGAACGAAGTTAACTTTTCAATTCGAATAATGAACTTCCCCGTAATAGTGGGGAGGAATTAGCGAACTTTGGTCTGTGGAAAATTAAATTTCCGAATTGAATCGGATTCCTGGTATTGACACTTTTTATGGGAAG
Organism: Celastrina argiolus; assembly: GCA_905187575.2. NCBI lineage: Eukaryota > Metazoa > Arthropoda > Insecta > Lepidoptera > Lycaenidae > Celastrina > Celastrina argiolus. Next base: position 15,137,163 of record LR994589.1, read on the forward strand.
AGAACAGCTGACCTGAATATTTGATACTTTATATAAGGGAGCATGCCCATACGTGACTTGTTTAGGGGGGTATTTAAAAAAAATAAAGTATCTTCGACCCATATCAAAAAATTATTATTGTAATAATAAGACACAACTCTTTATTACATTACACAACAAATAAAAATTAGTTAAAATTCAGATACACAAATTCAAGATATTAAAATAGACAGTATTGGTAATTATTATGATTACATTTAATTAAATATTATATTATACATTTTATCAATATTACGTATTCCCCTGATAACGAATTCGGTGGCTTTTCAGTTTTTTCGAAATCGACTGCCATTCAAAACATGATTTAAAAAGTTGATATGTCAAAATTATGACATTTTAACTTTTTAAATCGCGTTTTAAAAAGTTCTAACGTCAAAATGACAGTTCACTGAAGAAAGGCTACCAAAATTACTTTACACGGGAGCAGAATTTTAACCTACATATACTATCAAAATTATTACAGTTCACTTTGGCCACGCGATAGTCAGGTCAAAAGGTCAGGAATAGTATACTAAGGATGATAGATTTAAAAAAGGGTGTTTGCCTTGAATACTATTTGCGAGCAAGGCCGTGGGCAAAAGCTAATATATAAATACGAAAACTTAATTCAAACAGCATCCATATAAAAAGGTTTATTAATCTCACCCGAAACGGCGTGACAACAAACAACTGAAATATAAAGTGCGAACGAACATTAAACAAAAGGACAAACTAATTTAAAAGATCCCAGCGTGATAAAAAATATAATATTTTTTCTGAGTTTCGGCTTATAAATTGGACAATGGAGGGTTCTTGGATCGGCACAATGGTCGGCGCCATTTGAATAGCTCAGAGCATCACGTAATTAGTTTATCACTTCTGCCTCGCGGGGCGCTCGTGTCGCGTCGTAAATAAAAATAATGCGAGCTGCTTCATTTAGTCTCGGGCATTATCACGTACCAGTAATTAGCTTTTGTCTGCGGGGTCATTATACACATCTAACTTTTGTATGAGGCTCCGTCTGATTATGCCCGGTATAGACAGCGATAAACCGAAGCAGTAGACGGTTGATTAGCACCCGAAATGGTGCAGGTTCTATTTCCAGGTTGTGGCATGTACCAATGAGACTTTTTCAGATCTCAATCGTGCGTATACCGTTTTATACGGACGCTTAAGGAAATCATCGTGATGAAACCCGCACACGGTTGGCCCCAAACGTACTGACCAGTCATCCCTCTGGACTAAGCCGACCATTAATGTAAAAATGTCGTAAGCCATGCGACATATAAAACCTCCTGTCCCAGGCACTACAGGATTTAAAACTCTACACTTAGGAAAAATATCCACTAACAAATGCAAAGGCCTTTACTTCATTACACTAGTTGAAGAATTATCTTTAATTAAGATATATTTATCAGTAAAAGCTGATATATAATAAATAGAAAAAGTACACTTATCACACGTACACGTATCTTAAACAAATAATTTCATACAGAGACATTAATATGTTACCCTCTTTATTGTGCTACGTACAGTTAGGCGTGTAATAAAGATGATTTACGCACACATGACATCAAAAACATGCATCATTGATATGAGTTATAGTATCTGAAAAGGATTAGTTATGCTGTAAACTGGTAATAAGTCATGTAAGTTATCGTTTTTGTCATATTCAGTCATTAAAATGGGAGAGATATGACAAGAGATATCAGCAAGTGGAGGCAAGTATATAATACATCTCGTAATATAATGTATCATCATTATTTCAGCTATTACATCGACTACTGGTTATAAGCCTCCCACAAAGTATTCAATTCAAGCTGCCTATACTCGCCACGATTGGCAGCCTAGCGTAGTTTTCAGATGTCAAATGCCCGCGGAAACGTTACGATATATTACATTTTTTTACGATACTCACGAGATGGTGCAATTCATTTTTCGGTACTCCATGGATTACAATAAGTGATAATAATTATTAAGGATGCCTTGTATGTGTCTCTATGAGTTCACTGTGAAAGCAGCAACACTAAAAAAGTTACTTTTGTTAATTCTTACCGTACCAATATACTAGTCTATAATATATTATGTAAAATATAATGGATCTATAACAGCCGTTATTTATTTTTGATTGAAGGGGTAAATCATAAGAGCTACTAAATCTACCTATAGAAGCACAATACATATATAATGTAATTTTAATATTTTTGTAATTTATTATTTGTATATTTCCCGCCACTTCGCACACGCAAAATGAAATCCCGCAGGAACCGTACATTTCACTGCGGTAACAAGTAGCATGTGTGTTAATATGGCGTGTAAACTACTACCATAACTAATTCTATTAGAATATAATATAATATATAAATCTATACTAATATTATAAAGGGGAAGAGTTTGTTTGTTTGATTGTTTAAACGCGCTAATCTCTGGAACTACTGGTCCGATTTGAAATATTCTTTTTTTGTTGGTTAGTCCATTTATAGAGGAAGGCGTAGGCCAAATATCATTACGCTGCGACCATAAGAAGCGAAGCGTCAGTGAGACATGTTACAAAAACGGGGAAAATTATTCAAATATAGGGACTTTCGTTGCGTGCGCTACATAAACGGTTTAAGTCACTCAAAAACCACGCGAACGAAGTCGCGGGAACAGCTAGTATAGTAATATATAATAGTAACATCCATCCATCCGTACTCACAACTTCGTGCTTTTATAATATTAGTAAGATTCGCTTTCGACTGATAAATTATGTTATGAACGTTAATTTGGTATACTTACGATGTTTTATGTATAAAATATAGCAATTTATTAACTGAAACCACAATTTCTGTAACGTTTTCTTTCAATCTCGCCGAGTTAATTACTGTATTTTACAAGAAACACAATTTTCAATTTGCCTTTTCGCTTGACTTGGGATATTTTAATACTCGTTGAAATAAATTCAATATTATTTTTTTTATGTTAAACACAAAGCAAACTACTTGCTGCCAGGATTATAATAAATACAGTTATTTCTATAAAATATACATAATTAATATAAAATACACTGGTTTTTACGTTTTACTTTTGTGCTGTATTTTAAGTTTTGTATCCTACTATTTATAAAACAAGGTTGAGTTACTTCAAATATTTACCGAAGATTTATTTAATAACACTAATACTCGTTTAAATACACCATTCTTTAGAGTGATAAGTGATAAGGTCGAGTGTCGAATTATGCGCCATTGGATACATGTTCATGTACACGTACCGAATGCTGCAAAGAGACCTAGTAGATACATGAATTAATTGGGTTAATTTTTGTTATCTTTAATTTTTTTTGTATCACTTACTAACATAGTTAAAGTTTAATGAATTGTAATTACTAACACTCTATGGACTGGAACTGGAACAGTCTGAAATAAATGCATATTTATTATTTATTATTATTTAATACTCATTTTATAAAAAAAACATTTATTTATTAATTTTATTTAACAATGGCGAAAGTTTGTTCATGTGTATATTTGCTACTTCTTAACGTATAAAAGACTGAAACAATTTGAATAAAATTTGGTATTGAATTAGCTGACACTCACTCAGGGCATTTATACATAGGCTACTTTTTACCACAGCAAAAGGTACGGTTCCTGCCGGAAGCATCTAGTTATGTAATAAATGTAAAGAAAAGCAGGTCGCGCGCTGGTGACCAAAATAATGACTTTCCAACTTAATAATACAAATTGTCCTTTTACACAAATGCGTTACTTTTATTCCATTTTTCATGCAAAACCCCTGTTTCTCTCGAAACGGAATTCAAAATCACCCAGTATGAAGCAGGAGGACTAAAAAACATAGAATTTCCAATCAGAGAACCAAACCCCACACAAATAAAAACAAAACTTCAACAGTTTCTACCTGTGAAGCTATCAGCCGAATTTATTTGATTCCGGTCACACTTTACTGTGGATGTGTTAAGACTTGAGAGTAAAAACAAAAGTAGGAAGAGAACTGCTTAACTTCGCTAAGAGGTTCAGAACTTGAACATTCTACCTCCATATCTTTGTTATTCGTGTCAGGCTGCACGCCCATGAACGATAATCGGTCACCGACTTTAGTAGGTGACAAATAGATACTAACTAGCAGATCCGTGCCCACTTCGTTGAGCATACAAACCGTTTAAACCTTCCCTGGACTTCCACGAATATTTAAAGACCAAAAATAGCTGAATCGGCTCAGCCGTTTTCGAGTTTTAGCGAGACTAACGAACAGCAATTCATTTTATATATAATATAGATATAGATTGTAACATAAAGGTGATCGAAACATAATATGATGTAAATATCAATTATCTACTTGTGATAAAATGTGATGAAGTTATTTTTCAAAATAATAGTACCAACTATCTTAGATCTTTAGATATTAGATGCAATATAAAACCTTGATGCACACAGTTAAAACAGCTAGTATTGAATTTGTTCTGTATTTCGTTTGAGGATTATCGGTTTGTCATTAGTATCTACAGTTTCGTCCAAAGTATTCTGTTTATAAACTTTGTCCGTTTAGAAACGGAAAACTTTTGTCCGTTTCCACTGCGTTGGTTTTCTAAAAACATTAGCAATATTCATTTTGTCAGTTGTAATGGATTACTTTGCTGACTTTTAAAAAGTGTACAATTTTTTACTGTTAACTCTCGTGGTCTCTCTAACCTACTTATTATCTAAAAGATTTGATGAATGACAAGATATTATGTTTGTTATGTGTTAGACACGAAAAAGTAATAATAAAAATTGTCCTGGGCATAACAATCCCACCAAAAACATTTTCATGTAAAAATGTTACCAAGGCGAGTCTACATAGCTTACCCTATGAAAAGTTTATCAGATATCGTATAAAACTAAGCTCTAAATACTACACGCTCTAAACCTACAAGATTTACACTATTACACTACACCTTAATCAAAATCTATCAAAAAGTGGTCAGATGTTGATTTACCAGGCTTAGTCCCGACTTCACCAACCAATGTTAGAGTTAACGGCATGTTAAATTACCAGGCCTTCTCATTCACTGATAGGAATTATTACGAGAGGAACAACATGATATTTAACTAAGGATCAACTTTAACATTGCTTGGTGAAACCCGCCCTTAGCTTCACTTACTCTACAATTCAGTTAAAACTTGGCCATTTTATTTCACACACGTTTAATGAATGGCTATGAAATCTTCGTAACGGTAGCAAAACGGTAGCACTGTTAAAATGTATTTAAATGATAATATTAATAGCTCCCCTCACCGATTTCGGTGTCGGTAGCCGATTTCATTGAAACCAGGCCTGCTACGCAGGAGTTATTTTATAGTGCCTAAGTGTGTGCGCAATACACAAGACACTCTCTCTTCCTATTACTCTCATAACCCAGTGGGACGGTAAACCGACACGAGTGGCGAGAGAACAGGCGCAGGACCGACTTTTTACATGCCCATCCGACGCATGGATCATCTTTCTTGTTAGACAAGTCAGGTGATCGGCCTTCATTGTCCTAACCAAACTTGAAAACAACATTTTTTGTTGTTCCAACGCGGGAAACGAACCCACAACCTCCGGGTTGAGAGCAAAGCTCTGAACCACTAGACCACGGAGGCGCTATAATTATAATATTATGGAGTAGGTACGGACGACAGATCCCTAAACATAGAAATGATTTTCCCCGATACAATAAAAAGAGTCGGTTTTTAATTAATGAATTTCTGATCAAAAGGCTTGCTTTGTATATTCTGTATCGGTATTAATTAAAAAACCGTTGCACAAATAAAAATACAATTTGTACCTAGTTGATGAAAAATTCAATTTTAATACAGCAACTATTTCTCTAGGGAGTTATACTTTTCTATTACAACTAAAAAAACTAATGTTTTTTTTTCGACAGAAAGTAGAAACGTTATATTTCATTTATTTACAAAGCCATTGTAGGTTAGTTTCTTACCTATTTGGAAATAAACAATTTTCAATAAAGTTATAACAAAATGACCGTTTTCGACGATATTTGAAAGCATCGCCGTAGCTAACCAAAATTAACTATTAATATTGATGAACGGGAATCACGGACCTGAATAAACTATGTGAGCCCGGGAGTAGTTTTAACCTATAAATTGTATCGTTATTTGAAGGTTTTTTGTGCGTTTAGGAGCACTCCAATTCACAGGCAATCACCGTCGCTGATAGGCGGAATGTCTAATGCCTGTGGTCCAGTGGTTTAAAGACTAAGAAAGAAAGAAAGACGCCAGACTTCACGACGCCGCGACGCCGACGCCAGACGTCGCGACGCCGACGCCATACGTCGCGACGCCGACGCCCGACGCCACGACGCCGACGCCCAACGTCGCGACGCCGATGCCCGACGCCGCGACGCCAACGCCAGACGTCGCGACGCCGACGCCCGACGAGGCGACGCCGACGCCCGACGCCGCGACGCCGACGCAAGACGTCGCGAAGCCGATGCCAGACGTCGCGACGCCGACGCCCGACGCCGCGACGCCGACGCCAGACGTCGCGACGCCGCTGCCAGACGTCGCGACGCCGACGCTAGACGTCGCGACGCCGACGCCTGACGTCGCGACGCCGCGACGCCGACGCCAGACGTCGCGACGCCGATGCCAGACGTCGCGACGCCGATGCCAGACGTCGCGACGCCGACGCCATACGTCGCGACGCCGACGCCAGGCATCGCGAAGCCGACGCCCAACGTCGCTGCGCATGTCCGACGTCGCGACGCCGATGCAAAACGTCGCAACGCCGACGCCCAAACTTGCGACGCCGACGCCCGACGCCGCGACGCCGACGCCGCGACGCCGATGCCGAGACGCCGACGCCAGACGTCGCGACGCCGACGCCATACGTCGCGACGCCGACGCCCGACGCCGCGACGCCGATGCCCGACGCCGCGACGCCGACGCCAGACGTCGCAACGTCAATGCCAGACGTCGCGACGCCGACGCCATACGTCGCGACGCCGACGCCAGGCATCGCGAAGCCGACGCCCAACGTCGCGACGCCACGACGCCGACGCCAGACGTCGCGACGCCGACGCCAGACGTCGAAATTCAAACTCAATATTATGAGTTCTATAAACTAAACAAATATTTTGTATTTGTAGTAATTTATGTACCTATAAATTTCGAGGAGTTCCCTCGATTCCTCACGACGCCATCATCAGGCATTCACTTTGATAACCATGAGACCAAGTTCGACTGTAATTGAGGTAGTGGCATATGCTTGCATTCCATTAAACAACGCAGAAATCTTCAAACATGTATCTCTAAGGACTCAGAAGTTCTGTTCAGTACTTTTAGGTCCAGGATATGGTGCAAAACCTTACTGTTTGTTAACATATGCTTAGACTTCTTCAGAAAATATCAAAATCCATATGTGTTTCCATATAAATTTTGAGGAGTTCCCTCGATTCCTCACGGATCCCATCGTCAGGTCACCATTTTGGTGACAATGGGACCAAATTTGAATTATAACCCACACAACACAAAAACAATATTTAAAATCGGTTCATAAACAACGAAGATATCCGCGAACAAACATAAAAAAACATTTATACGGTTGAATTGAGAAACCTCCTCCTTTTTTGAAAGTCGGTTAAAAATACTTTTTTCTATTGCTTCGCGTCGCTGTGTACTGTGTAGGTAGATAAGCGATCGCCCCGCGCGTCCCGCACACCCCGCAGTCCACACGCGTCGAAATTCGTCCGACTTACTTCAAATTGATCGTCACTACTCGGCTCCTATGTATCTCAGCGTTATGTTTTATAGCCTATATACCTGCTCAGGAGTATGGACTACAATCGTACTAAGTTTGGTTAAAATCCGTTCAGTAGTTTTTGTTCCATGCGTGCACATACAGACAGACAGACGGACAGACAGACAGACAGACAGAAAAAAAAATTATTGATTGCATTTTTGGCATCAGTGTCGATCACCAATCATCCTCCAATAAGAATTTTGAAAAAATATTCAATGTACAGAATTGACCTCTCTAGAGTTTTATTATAAGTAAAGAATATAGATAATCCATCTGTTCTCTCACCAGTCGTGTCGTGTAAATGTCCCAGTAACAGGAAGAGTGTATCCTTGTGTATTGCGCACACACTTGGGTACAAAACGACTCCTTTATAGTAACGCGATTATATTACTTCAACAGTCGTTTCAGTATTTGGCAATAAAGATGTTTCCTATATTGAAGAAGTATTCTCCTATATCCATAATAATATTTTTGCCTTATTCTGTCACTAATTGCATATTCTTCTTGAAATTCAAATTACAGAATCAATGTAGAGCTATTTGTGTAATTGAAATCCCACTAAAAACATTTTCATTTAAAAATGTTGCCAAGAGTCTACATAGCTTACTTACCCTGTGAAAAAGTTATCAGATAGCGTATATAGCCAAGCTCAAAAGACTACACGCTCTACAGTACACCTTAATCAAAGTCTATGAAAAAGTGGTCATATCTCATGTAGAGCTACTTTACCAGGACTAACTTAAAATACTCTACATTTCAAAACGTGATACTTGGCCGTTTTGCTACCGTCACGAAGAATTTATTGACATTCATCTTGTGTGAATTAAAACTGCAAAGCATCACGTTTGACTAAAATGTAGAGTATGTGAAATTATGCCTGGTAAAGTGAGGGCGAGTAGATCACGAATCTTGGCTCTACATGAGATCTGACCACTTTTTCATAAATTTTAACTATCGTAAAAAACGTAGAAACGTTTCGAGAAAAGGTTGGTTTGAGAAAAGTACTCTTGCTCTTCGCTTGGGTCGTCTTGGCAGGCACTTCAGTGCCCCCAGATTTTCTCTATTCAAACTATATTTTCTTCTTGCGTCAGTGAGAAGTCGCGGAAAATCACATTATTTATATTTTATCCTTCTCATTTCATGAATGTTAAAGAAAATCCCAATGCAATCGGATTCGAAATCAAAAATTTAAAACGGTTCATATTTCCCGTATGGAAAATTGCATTCGGTTCGGTTCGAGAATGTTGCGGGGGTGTGATGGGGTATATATTTCTTAACGCTTATAAATTAGGAGATATTTTTTACCTACGGGATTTGTTTGTGTGTATCTATGAACAACAATACACTACGTAACGTGTCCCATACAAAAACAAGGTTGAAATCTATCCGGATATATGCCAATAGAGCTACATTTGATTAAAAACGAACTGACACAAAAGTGTTAAAACATTTCAAAGTTGATTCGGAGATTTAAAATCACTAATTATGTCACTTTAAAAATCTAAATTTGAACTCGCATTGAAATAACAGCTCATTTTTCAAGTGCGCTGATATTCGCCGAGATGGATGATTTTTTGTCCTAACACGATAGTGTATTGTTGATCGAAGGTGTGTATAAATCTTAAAGTAAATTGGTCTTCCACAGTTCGATCAATATAAATCCAAGTTAATAACTATATACAAAATTACAATTTTGAATTAATTCCCGACTTTGTAAGAAACAGAACTTTTTCATACCTCAATCTATTTTCACTGAACATATTACTTATTTTGTAATGTGCACTCGATGCGCTTTCATTTGAGGCCCCACTCGAGTATATTTGCAGACAATCCATTATTCTTCCCCACTCCTTTTACACCCACAACTTTTAAACGGCTAAACCGATGTTCATCAAACATGTCCCACACTGCCGACTAATTCACCTCTCAAACAAAATACAAAATTTGGGGCGCTATGATGCCACAGACAGACAAAAAACACACACACAGACCAAGTATGGTGTCCAATTTATAACACCCCGTTGTTTTTGCGTTATAGGGTTTTAAAGCCTAACTAACTTTTACCGGGTCATTAATAATCATTTGACACCTTGAAAGATTGGCTTATTATGGAAGTTATTTTAAGCAAAACAGCATTAATCCTTATCCAATTATATAGATGTAAGTATAATCACATAGCTAAATATAAAACTTAATTAATATATCCATGAGAAAATGTTACAAAACTTCCCACACTTTTTCAATAATTATACAAATATATTTTTTTCATTATTTTTATTTAACCACTATTTCGAAATAATATAATTTTAGGCTGCTGGTTCTGCGTTGTGAACTAAAACGAACTCACGAGTACGTTTAAAATAAAATGATGTGTATGATGTGGCTAATAACGTGTATTAATTTGAAAATTTTACAAGATTTATGTTACTCGTTTTTAACGTCATACATCAAATAATAACCGATAAATTGTACACAACCCGGTGGGTTATACAAGTAAATCTTTCCGCCAGACTGGCGTAATAGTTATAGACGTGCGCCATATTGGAAAAGCTACATTCACTACACATTACTGTAAGGATAGGTCCTGTTTACCCGATTAAATATTCCAACCTGAGCTACCCTGAAACGCAGTGGGGAGTTTATCCAAGAAAACATGTATCTTAATTTAAAGTCTTCTAGCGTCTAGTATCTACTATACCGGACCCTAACGTACCTCACGTAGAAGGCCACAGGCCCTTGGTTGTGATTTCCCGCTCTGGGCCACTCCGGGTGTGTGACAGCATAGGTAGGCCCTGATACGGAATCGTCTACGGTACAACGCGAGAAGTACAAAACATGGCAAGACTATAAATTAATATAATAGTTTTTGTTATTTTATTTATTAATTTCGATGTTCTAACACAATAAGTGATTTTCCTATATTAAAATTAAATACAAAAATAAAAACGAACATTAAAAAAATACATAAACATTAATAATATCAATTTTTTTTACTGTTGTTTGGGAAAAAAAATGACTGGTATTTGGGATCTGACTGGTGTCTGGTGTGTTGTGTGTATGGTATGTGGCGTGGCGTATGATGTAGTGTATAGTTGTAATGTTGAAAGATTCATGTGAAACGTTTCTAGGGGCCCGTACTTACTTTTAAAACATTGCACCCGCCATATTGGAAAAGCGCTAAGTTGTAACAAGTGTAAGAGAAAAACGTAATCATAAAATTTTATTTGAAGGCAGGTACTAGATATTTATTGATGTTCTAAAAGTTTAGGACCTTACAGGTTTAGCGATACTTTACCGCGCGTTATAGCTCCCTGAAGTATCGCCAGGAAGGCGAAAATATTGCATCTAAACTATAAAGGTATTACGGATTACGGGAGAGCGGTCATATTTAGCAATACAGATATATAATTTATCTACTTATACTATATAAAGAGTTGTCAATTGTCGTTTTAAAAATACCTGTTCTACAAATTTTAAAATCCGTGGGTTCCGAAAAAATAGCATCATCAAGCACCATCAAGCATCTTTCCCGTGGGTGGCGGTAAAAGGCGACACAGGGAATGCATTATATCCGGAAGTGTTCTCGCGGACATTTCAGAAAACTATGCTCGCCAACCCGTCTGCCAAGCGTGACGTGTATCGTGTATGACTATCCCCAATAAAATACTTTGAAGAGGTTTATGCCCAGTAGTGACGTCAAAGCGAAGATCTTACTTTAGATACTTTCATAGTAAAAAAAATATACAGTCTCAACTTACATCATTAGCGTAGACAATGATAATTCGACTCTGCGCCAATGAGACTATAAATTATTTGGATACTTGATTATAAACCCACCTGCTTGACTACACGTCATATTAAACTAAATTAAACCGCAGATTTCCAGTCCATTCCGGTTGAAACTGGATGAAACCGGCGCGAGTGTCACGTGACTGTTGATTAAACATGACCGACGGTTATTCACTGCATTGCGGAATGACAAAGTTATTTAACGTCCCTGCGGTCCAGTGGTTTGCAGCTTGGCTCTCGACTCAAAGGTCACTTTCACTTTCAAAGGTCATTCTCTAGTTGAAGACACCAAAAAATGTTGTTTCAAGTTTGGTAAGAACAACGCGGGATCGCTTGATTGTCTGCAAAGAAAGTTGATCTATCCGTCGAATGGGTATGTAAAAAAGGTCGGTCCTGCACGTGACCTACCGTTTACCTTTTTGTAGGTGCAAGCACTACAAAAACTAGATCACAAAGTCGGTCCATACGTAGAACAATGGGAGAAAAAAATCAACCTACAAACAGTAAGCCGTATAATCGTGCCCCCTTAAATATTAGCACTTATTTACTTTACATGTCGTATATTATTGTATAGTGTGACCGAATTGTGTAACTTTGTCGTTGTCAGTAGCAAGCTTAACTAATACAGATTCGTTCAGACAACCAACAGATAAATAACCGGCTCCATAAGAAATCCTCTCGACGCATTTTGAATACCAAATCAATGTATGTCCGAATAGGTTTGCTTTACAGTGTGACTGGTGAGACATGAGCAATACTTGAGGACGTGATATTTGGCTATTATATAAAATGAATAAAATAATATAAAAGAACAATATCAATTAATCACCGAGTTAATGTGGCTTGGCCGTGTGGTGACGGCATTAGAATACAATTATCACCACCCCCGATACTATCCTAGGGGAGTCGTAAGAGGCGACTAAAAGGAAACACACACACATCAACAGCTAGTGTGAGAGAAGGAAAACTCGAAACAAAACCCTGTACCAACCCGTCTAGCCAGCGTGGTACCAGTAGGCTTTTTAACCTCCTATGTTTACGCACCAGAAGACTCTCTTACTCTCCAAAATGATTCGATTTTGATTCAGATTCGATTATGCCGCGTACTGCAGAATAAATTGACGTTTGTTTATTTTGATTCTCAGTCCACAGTACCAAAAGTAACGATTTTCTTTATCCTGGTTAGTTTCACAGTAATCCACAAAATAAAATATCACAAGCCGTTGAGATCGAACTGATTCGATTCTCGAATGTGTCGGGAGTAAGCCTGCATGTACTCGCTGTTGTACCCTTACTTCCTGCTTCTTTATTCTTCTGAGTAATATCGTTTCGGGTCGCAAGATGGATCTAGTATGTCTGAGGAAACAGGTGTGGTCTTCGTCTGTTTTTGTATGAAAAAACGGCTGCTGTGTTTTCTCTTAACGAATGTATGCAAAAACGGCTCTTGTGTTTTGTGCGGTCGGTCACAAGTCTGCAGACTTGTGACCGACTTTTCTTGAGATATTGAATAGTAACATAATTTAAAAAAAAATTACGTAACTTTTCGGAAATTTTTACCTATGTAAGTAGTAATTATAATTACTATGTAAAGAGTATATTTTTGATAATTTTTTGTTTGTGATAAACAGACTTTGATAATTTGAATAACGTACGTTTATATTGTGGTTTGAATTGTTTATTCGTTCGAGCATATATATTATAATAATATCATAATATCTATAGACGATTCACACCACGTCAATCTGGCTCTGTGCTAAGTATCCGAAGAACTTGTGTTACAGGTACCAGACAACGGAAGATATATTTAATACTTTTATAATATACACATATTTAAGATTTTTATTATATTAATACACAAATTTAATACACATCCATGACCCAGGAACATTGATTACTTTTTGTTCCCTCGGCGGGATTCGAACCCGCAACCTCTCGGTCGAGCACCAACGCGCTGAACCACTGCGCTACGGAGGTCGTCATAATATTTTCAATTAGAAATTTCACAAAATTAATCTAAACGAATGAAATACAAAACATTATTTATCGTTGTCATTTTTCCTTTTGAAGATTGTTTAATTATGTCCGAAGGGCCCAGCGAGAAGGGCCATTTTAATGAGAAATTTACTTTATAATATGGAGATAAATAATTTCATTAAATAGTATAACAAGAACACTTGAATTAACAAGGGGTTTGTCCTGGGACTTTGTCCTTTGCGATTCTATGACCGCTCTTTGACACAAAAGTTATTATTATCCTATTTCTGACAGGTTTAATAAAATACTAGAGGTTATACTTTAGTTGAATTCACCCTTAATTCATATCATATTTAGGTTGCTATATTATTTCTGAGTAGGCTATATTTTAAACATCATGACAAGTGTAAAAAATTAAAAAAAAACAATAATCATTAACTTGGACAGCTAATCTAATTTTTCAATGGATCCCGAATGTTCCGTTGTTACGTTTCATTCTGGACCACCGGACATCTAAGTGCATGTTTTTACCCGACGGCGAAGCCAAAAGGAAAGATAATGATTTTGGCAGTCTATGTGTGTATGTATGTATGTATGTAAACAAATCTAAGCGTCACCTCACACAAAAATACGGTAGAAAAAAGAGAACTTGAAAAATAATAATATTCGTCTGCTGTTGAAATAAACCATCCTAATAGCGGGTACGACCACGGCTCTACCTTGACCATTTTTGCATATCTGGATTTCAAATTGAATTATTTTCTTGTTTCAGCCTTTTTAGATCCCGTTTTTTTCAAAGAGGGTTATAGTTTTTAAACTGATTTTTTTTCTTTTCGTTTTTTTATTATATACCTGGTTTGGTTCACTTTTCGATGTAGTCTGACAGTCAGATGCATTGATGCATCTATGAGAAATGATAAATATGATATAAACAAGATTTTTCTTATCTATTTTATAATAATTAAGGTTAAGTAATAGTGTACCCTAACGTGAGTGAAATAATAATATGTCACTTTGGAAAGAACACTCAGTATAACTTTATTAGATAATCATTCGCACACTGTAGACTTCTTATGCTAAAAATACTTCAATATCTAGAACCACCTACTAGTAGCTAATAAAGTTTTCTGGGTAAACACCAAGCTATATATAAGCGATACAAAATATTTGTAACGGTGTATTATGAACCTAATATCGTTCGATGGCAATATTCGTAGATTTAATAACATAGCAGTATCAACAGCTAACAATAGCTTTAATCACTCACACCGATCTCTAAGTAACTGGATGGAGTTTGAATTCTGAATAGTTCTTGTGTTACGACTTAGAGTTTGAATTCTGAATAATTATTTTGTTACGACTCAGGGATTGAATTCTGAATAATTATTTTGTTATGACTTAGAGCTTGAATTCTGAATAATTCTTGTGTTACGACTTAGAGCTTGAATTCTGAATAATTCTTGTGTTACGCGATCGCTTATTCTCGATCTTAAACCTATGCTTATAATATGGAGATATTTTATTCCTGAAAGTCGGAAGAATATCAAGTCCCACCACCTTTCCCGTGGCAAAAGTTGGTGGGATTTGATGTAACAATTTTTAAATGTAATTTATTTACAGTATTATAATAAAACACACCATTTTACACAATTATACATTTATTTAATCAAACTCATAACTACCACATTTTATTTTTCATACTATTAAATTAAACAATAATTCGTAAAATAAACGTTACCAGTGATGCAACCGTTACCGCCTACACTGCGACCGTCTCGAACGAAAGGAAAGAGACCAGATAAAAGGTTGATCGCCTTTTTATAGTACTGACGACAACCCTTCTCCAGTCATATGCATTAGAGGGGGTCATTCTAATATATGGAGGGGGTTTAAGATGGTGTAGACCAGCGCGCAGCGGCCTGATTACGTAACATCTGTGGCTTTCACGACCGTGGACATCAACTGTCATTGTGACGTTAAATCTTTTTAAAACACGATTTAATATGATATAATCATTTAAAAAATCATATTAAATCGTGTTTTAAAAAGATTGAACGTCACAATGACAGTTGATGTCCACGGTCGTGAAAGCCACAGAAGTTACGTATTCGGGCCCCTGCACGTCAAACGTCATTGTCATCGTGATGGCAGCTTCTGTCACCTTACAGTATATTATGTAACACTCATCAGTATACTTGTGAACTCTTTACATTTTCGTGTTGTAACATATCCGTGGTATATCCAGTATAACACAGATCCCGTTAGCTCTACCATACATATTAAATGCCGGCCAGTGTATCGAAGGAGAGGCATTATTGGAATAAACTGAACACAACAATGAGTGGATAGCATTTTAATCAAGAATCATAAAAAGTCCGCGATTGTATTTTAATCTGTAGATTCAATATAATAATAGCTCCCCTCAACGATTTCGGTGTCGGTAGCCGATTTCATTGAAACCAGGCCAGCTACGCAGGAGTTATTTTACAGTGTCCAAGTGTGTGCGCAATACACAAAGACACTCTCTCTTCCTATTACTCTCATAACCCAGTGGGACGGTAAACCGACACGGCTGGCGGGAGATCAGGCGCAGGACCGACTTTTTACATGCCCATCCGACGCATGGATCATCTTTATTTTGTAGACAATCAGGTTGCATTGTCCTAACCAAACTTGAAAACAACATTTTTTGTTGTTCCAACGCGGGAATCGAACCCACGACCTCCGGGTCGAGAGTGAAGCTATACGACGAATTGTAATATAATTTTGAGATATATTATTTACTAGCTGTGCCCGCGACTTCGTTCGCGTGGTTGTCGGAAACACTATCGCGATTATCTTCTGATTGCTCACGTCGGTTTTGTCATCATGATTATTAAAAAGCAATAATTCTTTCCTACATATTTTTTGAGTAACTTAAACCGTTTAAGTAAATCTCCGTTTTTGCAACATTTCTCACTGACGCTTCGCTCCTATTGGTCGCAGCGTAATGTTATATAGCCCAAAGCCTTCATCTGTAAATGGACTATCTAACAAAAAAAAATTTTTTGTTAGATATTGGAGGATGATTGATGATCGATACTGATATCAGTATCGATCATCAATCATCCTCCAATATGAATTTTGAAAAAAATATTGAATGTACAGAATTGACCTCTCTACAGTTTTATTATAAGTACTAGCTGTGCCCGCGACTTCGTACGCGTGGAAAACTGATTTAGGGCAGCAGTTTAAATACATTTTTAGTTTATGAACACTGTCGTTTGGATTTTTAAAATCACTAATTTATAGTAATGCTTCTTTGTACACTGTATTAGACGTCCACAGGCAAAAGAAGTAGGCCGATTGAGTAATAATAATTAGTTTACTGTCAAATAATGGCCGTTTTTGT
This sequence comes from Celastrina argiolus, assembly GCA_905187575.2. Classification (NCBI taxonomy): domain Eukaryota; kingdom Metazoa; phylum Arthropoda; class Insecta; order Lepidoptera; family Lycaenidae; genus Celastrina; species Celastrina argiolus. Next base: position 15,154,120 of record LR994589.1, read on the forward strand.
CATGAATTTTTTGAGGTATTAAATTAAAACTTATTATTTATTAATTACCTACGCTAACAAACATGTAGTCTACTTTGGGACTTGACGGTTAAAGTACTAACTTCCTTTAGACGACAAAATACAAAAGTCCATAAGAAAGAAAAAACCCAAGTCGTACCCTAGCATGAAAACTAATAAATAAAAATATCATGAAAAACATAAATCTTACTTATATTGACATAACTTTTCTAATTTAAATGAACCTATGACATCTCATATCTTGAAAACAAACCATCCTACGCCTATAATTTATTTATCGTATTTGCAAAACCTAAGTATAATAATAATAATAACAATAATATAAATAAATTACTTCGCACAAAGTAATACTTATTTTCACTTGGGTCAATAATTTTATTCTATAATTTTCAAGTCGGTGCCAAGTTCAGCGTTCTTTCGTAATTTGTTTTCATTTAATATTAGTTTGTAAGCCAGTACTTTGGGTACATAATATTATAGTATAATAACTTTACTTTGATGGTTAGTTGTTGTACATAGTTTGATATTATAGTAAGGTTTTTGAAGTAGGTACTTACTTGGCACCGACTTGAAAATGACGAAACGAATAGAATAAATTTATTTACCTAAGTGTAAATAAGTATTACTTTGTGCGAAGTAGATTTAATTGTTCCTTTTAGTTTACCTTTTGAAGTCGTTTTTTTTTTGTTTAAAATTGTTTAATTTTATGATTTTTAGTGATGGGTAGACTGAGTAGGGATAATTCTCGAATGATCAGACGACGGTTACTTGAGACGGAAAATGAAAAACAAAAACGATTAGATAAAATTAATAGTAGGAAGGGAAAATGTCTATCGCTGCTCTGGCGTAAGCCAGAGCAGCGCGAAATTTTTTCATATATAAATAAATAAATAAAATAAAAATAAAATAAAAACCATTTATTTCAGGCTATATGGCCCATATTATAAATACCTTACAGACTAACATACATACAAAATATACTTAAAACTACACTTAAACTACACGTGTTGTCGGCGACGTGTAGCGCGCTTCATTCCGGAGTCTCCCCCGGAACCTCCGGTAGACCACACCCGTCGGCCAGAACTCCTCCGCCTCAAAGGTCGATAGAAGATGCGTCGGTACTCTCACCACAAAGGAACTGAAGTTGACCTTGTGGCGAGACTCCAGACGCTCAACCCTCAAGGGGAAGGACGTCTTCTTCCAGATGTAGTCCACGACGTCCTTAACCTCCATGGACCAGTGCAGGCGGGACACGTACAGCGGCGTGGAGCGTACTTCACACCGCAGGCGCTGCTCGGGTCCACAGGGTGCGGTGCCGCGATGGTTGCGGACGGCGGGCTTTTTCTTCCTTTTCTCCACCAGTATGAAGCCCTCGTCATCGCACCTCCTGCTCTCGTCCTTGCCAGGTTGCGGTGGCTGAGCCTTGCGGCTTTCTGTAGCCTTGCGGCTCTCTTTCTTCCCCTCTGTCTTCGCCCGCGGGGGAGGTGCGGGGTGAGCGGCGATACATGCAAAATTACTACGAGTGTCCCTATAAATTTCAAGGTGTTCCCTCGATTCCTCACGACGCCATCATCAGGTCTCCACTTTGATAACTATGAGACAAAGTTCTACTGTAATTGACGTAGTGGCATATGCTTGCATTTCTTTAAACAACGCTGAAATCTTCAAACATGTATCTCTAAGGACTCAGAAGTTCTGTTCAGTACTTTTAGATCCAGGATATAGTGCAAAACCTTACTGTTTGGTAACATATGCTTAGACTACTTCAGACAAAATCAAAATCGATATATTATTCCATATAAATTTTGAGGATTTCCCTCGATTCCTCACGGATCGGTGACAATGGGACCAAATTTAAATTATACCCTACACAACACAAAAAAAATAATTAAAATCGTTTCATGAACGATGAAGATATCCGCGAAGAAACATAAAAAAAAACATGTATTTACCAATTGAGAAACCTCCTCCTTTTTTGGAAGTCGGTTAAAAGTATTATGTTGGTTATTTCATGTTATAATCTACCTTTGTGCCAAGTTACATTTAAATATGTTGAGTAGTTTGGCTAAAATACCGTCAAAAAGGTAGCTACAATTTTTTGATGATCCCACGGGAACCTTTTCGTTTTTCGGGATAATAATTTCCAGTAATGCTCTTCAGATCATAAGCTACCTGCCTGCCAAATTTCATTTAAATATGTTGAGTAGTTTGGCTGAAATACCGTCAAATAGGTAGCTACAATTTTTTGAAGATCCCACGGGAACCCTTTCGTTTTTCGGGATAATAATTTTTAGTAATGCTCTTCAGATCATAAGCTACCTGCCTGCTAAATTTCATTTAAATACGTTAAGTAGTTTGGCTGAAATACCGTCAAATAGGTAGCTACAACTTTTTGAAGATCCCACGGGAGCCCTTTCGTTTTTCGGGGTAATAATTTCCGATAATGCTCTTCAGGTCATGAGGTACCTGCCTGCCAAATTTCATTTAAATATGTTGAGTAGTTTGGCTGAAATACCTTCAAATAGGTAGCTACAATTTTTTGAAGATCCCACGGGAACTCTTTCGTTTTTCGAGATAATAATTTCCAATAATGCTCTTCAGGTCATAAGTTACCTGCATGCCAAATTTCATTTAAATACGTTGAGTAGTTTGGCTGAAACACCGTCAAATAGGTACCTACAATTTTTTGAAGATCCCACGGGATCCCTTTCGTTTTTCGGGATAATAATTTCCAATAATGCTCTTCGGGTTGTAAGCTACCTGCCTGCCAAATTTCATTTCATTCCATACAGTGGTTTTAGCGTGATGCGACGACAAACATTCCCATACGGACAGACAGACAGACAGACAGACAGACAGACAGACAGACAGACAGACAGACAGACAGACAGACAGACATTTTTTTCAAAAATGTTATTTTTAGGTTCTGTGGCTTTTATAGGCCCCCTTTTTTTAATTTTCACTTAAATATTCTTAATGTACAGACATGACCCCTCTACAGATTTATTATATGTATAGATATAGATTTGTATCAAAGTTTACGGAGAGCTAAAAATAAATATTCTCCATTGTAAAGCAGTGACAAAACTGATAATGATAAATTATAGCTAGAAACACCCCCGATCACGAAATCAAACAAAAAAACTTTATCAAAATCGGTTCATCCGTTTGGCCGATGCCACACACAGCCATGTTAAACTTATCACCTCTCCGATTTTGTCTGGGACTAAAAATAGAGATGTATCTTCCAAACGAAGTGATTCATAAAGTCAAAGACTAAGTTAGATTAACTGTAAACACCGTTAAATATCGAAGGCAAATTAGGTTATCTATACATATAATAAATCTGTAGAGGGGTCATGTCTGTACATTAAGAATATTTAAGTGAAAATTAAAAAAAGGGGGTCTATTTATATAGACCAATATTATTCCAATAATGCTTATGCCACAGAACCTAAAAATAACATTTTTGAAAAAAATGTCTGTCTGTCTGTCTGTCTGTCTGTCTGTCTGTCTGTCTGTCTGTCTGTCTGTCCATATGGGAATGTTTGTCGTCGCATCACGCTAAAACCACTGAATGGAATGAAATGAAATTTGGCAGGCAGGTAGCTTACGACCTGAAGAGCATTATTGGAAATTATTATCCCGAAAAACGAAAGGGTTCTTGTAGGATCTTCAAAAAATTGTAGCTACCTATTTGACGGTATTTCAGCCATACTACTCAACGTATTTAAATGCAATTTTTCAGGCAGGTAGCTTATAATCTGAAGAGCATTATTGGAAATTGTTATCCCGAAAAACGAAAGGGTTCCCGTGGGATCTTTAAAAAATTGTAGCTACCTATTTGACGGTATTTCAGCCAAACTACTCAACGTATTTAAATGAAATTTGGCAAGCTGGTAGCTTATAATCTGAAAAGCATTACTAGAAAATTATTATCCCGAAAAACGAAAGGATTCCCGTGGGATCTTCAAAAAATTTTAGCTACCTATTTGAAGGTATTTCAGCCAAACTACTCAACGTATTTAAATGAAATTTGGCAGGCAGGTAGCTTATGATCTGAAAAGGATTACTGGAAATTATTATCCCGAAAAACGAAAGGGTTTCCGTGGGATAATCAAAAAATTTTAGCTACCTATTTGACGGTATTTCAGCCAAACTACTCAACGTATTTAAATGAAATTTGGCAGGTAGGTAGCTTATGACTTGAAGAGCATTATTGAAAATTGTTATCCCGAAAAACGTAAGGGTTCCCGTGGGATAATCAAAAAATTTTAGCTACCTATTTGACGGTATTTCAGCCAAACTACTCAACGTATTTAAATGAAATTTGGCAGGCTGGTAGCTTATAATCTGAAAAGCATTACTAGAAAATTATTATCCCGAAAAACGAAAGGGTTCCCGTGGGATCTTCAAAAAATTTTAGCTACCTATTTGAAGGTATTTCAGCCAAACTACTCAACGTATTTAAATGCAATTTGGCAGGCAGGTAGCTTATGACCTGAAGAGTATTATTAGAAATTGTTATCCCGAAAAACGTAAGGGTTCCCTTGGGATCTTCAAAAAATTGTAGCTAACTATTTGACGGTATTTCAGCCAAACTACTCAACGTATTTAAATGAAACTTGGCACAAAGGGAGATTGTAACATGAAATAACCAACATAATATTTTAAACCGACTTACAAAAAAGGAGGAGGTTTCTCAATTCGTAAATATATGTTTGGTTTTTATGTTTCTTCGCGGATATCTTCATCGTTTCTGAAACGATTTTAATTTTTTTTTATGTTGTGTAGGGTATAATTTAAATTTGGTCCCATTGTCACCAAAATAGTGACCTGATGATGGGATCCGTGAGGAATCGAAGGAAATCCTCAAAATTTATGTGGAATAATATATTGATTTTGATTTTTTCTGAAGTAGTCCAAGCATATATTACCAAACCGGCTTACGCCAGAGCAGCAGTAAGCTATATATATATATGTTGAAAAATTTCGCGAGCAGCGGTAAGCTTTTTCTCTTTCTACTATTTTTTTTTATCTAATCGTTTTTGTTTTTCATTTTCCGTCCTCAAATAATCGTCGTCTGATCTTTCGACAATTATCCCTACTCAGTCTATACCCATCACTAAAAATCTGAAAATTAAATAATTTTAAACAAAAAAAAAACGACTTCAAAAGGTAAACTAAAAGGAACAATTAAATTTACTTCGCACAAAGTAATACTTATTTTCCAGTACAAGTGAAAATAATTATTACTTTGTGTGTGAAGTAATTTATTATTATACTTAGGTTTTGCAAATACGATTAATAAAGTATAGGCGTAGGATAGTTTGTTTTCAAGATATGAATGAGATGTCATAGGTACATTTAAATTAGAAAAGTTATGTCAATATAAGTAAGATTTATGTTTTTCATTATATTTTTATTTATTAGTTTTCATGGTAGGTACTTGGGTTTTTTCTTTCTTTTGGACTTTTGTTATTTTGTCGTCTAAAGGAAGTTAGTACTTTAACTTTTGTTAGCGTAGTTAATTAATAAATAAAAAACCGGGCAAGTCCGAGTTGGAATTGCGCACCGAGAGTAGACTTTTAAAAAATTTGGCGCTCGGCGCCAGCAGCGCAGCGTCGGTGTGAAAACGATCATCGTCTGCAGTCGCTGCGGCGTAAAGTCCATACAAATCTCAGTACAGAGATCTTCGTCGCGTATATGAGCGTACTATCAAGTAGTCCCGTTCGCATAAAAGAAAAAAAATATTATACATACAGACGAATTGAGAACCTCCTCCTCTTTTTGAAGTCGGTTAATAATACACGGTCATTTTTCGAGCTGGTAGCAGGAATTGTTAGCATTTTCATAGAAAAAATACCTCAAAACATTTACGACAAAAACGGCCATTATTTGACAGTAAACTATTATTATTACTCCATAGGCCTACTTCTTTTGCCTATGCACGTATAATACCGTGTAAAAAGAAGCATTACTATAAATTAGTGATTTTAAATATCCAAACGACAGTGTTCATAAACTAAAAATGTATTTGAACTGCTGCCCTAAATCATTTTTCCACGCGTACGAAGTCGCGGGCACAGCTAGTTTTCATTACAATCCTGTTTGAAAATTCATACCTACTGGATGACTATACCGGGTGTAAAAATAACGGTCACTATTACTTTGGGACATTGCTTTTGATTCATTTTTCGTAATTCTTGCGATAAAAAAATAATAAATGGTACAAAGTAAAAAAATATATAGTTTTTGACCAAAAATAAATGTAACAAAAATACATTTCCAAAATGAGGAAAGGTAGTATAATCGTATCTCAAAGTTGTAGTGACTGTTGTTTTTACACACTGTATCCTGTCCTTTTAGGGTGGTCATCTACTTTTTATAGTTCAATTTTTCTACCTATTTTGCCGCAGATTCCGTCTTTCAAATATGACCGATTTTGGAACCGATATTTTGCGTTGCAATATTGAAATCTGTATGGAACATACAGACTTCACCTACAAAATCAAATATCAAAATCAAAATATTTTATTTCCAAATGAAACTTACCAAGCCTACCTTACCTATTTTCGGAAAGTCAACAAAAAGGCTACCGTCGGTTCTACAAAAGTCGTTCACAAAAAGTATGATGGAGGTGAACCCTTAGAGATATTATTTCTTTTTATTTTTATTAATTTGATGTATTAATGCCAAATTTCAAACTCCTACGTGTGCAAAATTCTCGTAGGACTGTACCCAAAGATTTTATTTCACGTATTGCATCTTTCTAATAATAAAATTCAATTTATTAAATGTGAAACTTTAATAAATTTAATGTAGTAAAGTTTTCTCATGCAAATAAGCTTAAATACGTAAGCTTTGTCCGAGCTAGTCCGAAACTATTAAGCGTTTAAGCTCTGAACTTTAGAAAGCTAACTTTAGTAAAAATGTCTGAAATAGAACAATTGGACAAAAATTGATCCGTACCTGTATAATAGATTTGGTTATCTCATTGATATGGTAATAATATTTATTACCTTATATACAACGGGTGTAAAAAGTGCAATCACTATAACTTTGGGATATGATTATACTACCTTATCTCATTCTAGAAATGTATTTTTTTTTATACTTAAAGAAAATATAGATACCGATAAATGTCGATTGTGCCACCAAACCACTGAAACAATAGACCACATCACTGGCGGATGTAGTTCTCTTGCCAACAAAGAATACACGCACCGTCACGACAATGTAGCCAAACATATTCATCAGCTTCTTGCCACTCAGTACAAACTAATAGATACACACACACCCTACTACAAATACAAACCATGCAATGTTCTGGAAAATAGTACCGCAAAACTTTACTGGGACCGAGACATAGTAACAGATCGCACCATCTTAAGTAACAGACCAGACATAACCTTAACAATTAAACCCGAAAAAATCACTTACCTTATAGACATAGCCGTCCCGAACACAAACAACCTAAAACGAAAACATAATGAGAAGATTCAAAAATACATACCGCTAGCTGATGAAATAAAACAAATGTGGCGCCAGGAATCTGTAAAAATCATACCTATCATCATCTCTTCTACCGGCGTCATCCCCAAAACCCTTACCGCAGCACTGAAAACAATAGACCTTCATAAAAATACTTACATATAAATGCAAAAGTCCATTGTCATTGATACTTGTTCCATAGTTCGTCGTTTTCTGAACCCTTCGTCATCGTTCACTAATTCACCACAATCATAACTTTTTCATACATTATGAATCAGGTTACTTGGCACACGCCCGTACCTGGATCATTTACCCGGCATAATGCCGAGACTTCTATTTCTTTAAAATATAATAATAATAATGCCTCCCACACCGATTTCGGTCACGGTGGCCGGTTTCATTGAAATCTGCGCAGGAGTCTATTGATTAGAGCTGTAAATAAACATTTTATTTATTTGTTTGATTAAATTTCATGAATCGCTGCTATTTTTATAAAATTGTATTTTGTGTTTTGAAATAAACGTGTTAAAATAAAAACCTTTTTAAACAAGAATATACGTATCCCGCATCAGTGGTTTGCATGAAGATCGGTGTAAAACCTAGTATTTGAATCACGGATAGACAGACAAACAGATGAGGGGACAATATTATTTTATAATATACATGGTGTAAAAAGAGCAGTCACTATAACTTTGAGATACGATTATACGACCTTTCTTTATTTTGGAAATGTATTTTTTTCATTATTTATTTAGTCAAAAACTAAAAAAAAAATATTTTTACTTTTCACCATTTCTTATTTTTTTGTCACAAAATAACAATAAAGCAAAAAAAAAATTTTGAGTTTATTGTAAAAAAAAATGAAAAAAAAATTACATTTCTAGAATGAGAAAAGGTATTATAATCATATCCCAAAGTTGTAGTGACTGCTCTTTTTACACCCGTTTATAAAAATGAACTGTTGTTCGTTAGTCTCGCTAAAAACTTGAGAACGACTGAACCGATTCGGCTATTTAGGTCTTGAAATATTTGTGGAAGTCACGGGAAGGTTTAAACGGTTTATCACAAACTGTTTGTATGGTCAACGAAAGTGGCACGGGTATGCTAGTATTGATATAATAATCATATCTTTGATAGAGCATTTTGGCTGAAATAAACTTTAGTCGTTTTCCGTCGGTTAGTGTGGCCCCATAATATAACGTCGTAACCCTTTGTATGGTCCATCAATTATGTATTTTTATTTCTCTCCCGCTTTTACAACGATGTCGTAGATTTTATCGAGTGAAAACTCCAATTGCAAGCTACAATCCCGCAGTACGACGTCCAACGCTCGTTTCATACTAGTTTTATTATGTGTTTATGTAAATTCACGTCGTTGGAGCTGCATTTGATATTTCTGTTCGATAAACGTCCATATCGATGTCATGTAATTTCTGGTTATTATCGTGGAAAATTATGCAAAATAAAAGATGTAAATTCGTTTTAATGTTATGCAAGAGATATAGATTTGTATATTTTGAATAACATATCCCATTAATTAAAACCGCCTAGGAGATATTTATAGCAGATAATAGCTTTAATTTTTTTATTTTTTTATTAACGCCCTCTTTTGGGGTTTTCACAACTACTTTATACGTAATAATATTTTTGAATATTATTGAATAGTTTATTTTATACGTTTTTGTAAGCCGTCTAGCATCTACACCTGTTCAGAGGATAAAAATACTTAAAATACATACATAATTTCAATATTTTTTTATCAATGTTGGTGGTTAAAACTCTTTAAGGCCCTCCCACCTCTTTTGTGATAGTTTTAATTCCAAAAACAGGGTTGATTTGTCCATAAAATTCAATACCTTTCTGCTGTTAAAATCTCTTAGCATCGACAAACGCTGTAAGATAATAAGCTCGGAAGAAAAACGTAAGTACATTAAATTTTCCACTAAATTCTATAATCTTTTGTCCGGAGTCTTTTGATCCGAACTCCGAAGTGGCTAGTCATTAATCATGTTCTTTTTGAGGTCTAGATATTTTTAATGGACCATTATTTTCCTCAGTCACTTCGAACCTGTAGAAAGTGACAAAGTGTTTCGTGTTATCTGTTTATAAATTATTCTTGTGACGTACGTTGTAAGGCTTTAGGTCGGGTTTCACACTGACGCGGAGCGGGGCGGAGAGGAGCTTGGCGGTGCCCGAATCGACCAAACACTATGCTCGTGCTATTTCCGTTGAAGCGGAGCGGAGATTTCGAGCATAGTTATTGGTCAATTCGGGCACTGGGAAACCCGGCCTTACACCTAAGTTTAGTTTTTTTTATAGTACCCAAGTGTGTGCGCAATGCACACAGACACTCTCTCTTTCTTTTACTAAGATAACCCAGTGGGACGGTAAATCGACACGACAGGCGCAGGACCGACTTTTTTACATATCTTGTCCGACAATCAGGTGATCGGCCTGCATTGTCCTAACCAGACATGAAAACAACATTTTTGTTGTTCCAACGCCGGAATCGAACCCACGACCTCCGGGTCGAGAGCGAAGCTCTGAACCACTAGACCACGGAGGCTATTATCTAATTTCTCTAGAGCATAAACGGTGGTGTTTCCTCTTATGGTACATAATAAGGATATGCTAGTATGCAGCGAGCGGTGCGTGGCGTCGCGACGCGTCGGCGCGCTTCGGATCCCGATACTGTTCTTACTAGTGAAAGTATCGAAACATCACGTCACGTCATTCTTCTATATATAGAAGTCATTTTTCTATATTATAATCTAGTGGCATTATCCAGGAAGAAAACAGGAAAAACAGCTGTTGTGTTTCCTCTAAATAGTTAGAAAATAGAGATAAATATGTTATGGGGATAAACACAGAAAAACGCGACGCTTCGACTACGTGCCAGTCAGTTGAGTGATACGGCCGTGCACTGGAACACTAATTAAAGCTAAGAGGCTTCCACTGTCACTGCTTTACAGAATGAAAAGGCGTGAGACTTGAACGCCACTACGAAGTATCGTTTACAGAATTCAGCCGTTATCTCAACAACGCCTTAAAGTTAATCGTTGATTAAATATCATGTTATCACATACGTTCTTCGTTAATGTTATCTCGTAAGCAAAATGTACGATTTTCGTGATACGACTGATTTTGTTCAACGCATTTTTTTTATTTACCATTTACAACAAAAATTATTATACAACATATTGTATAAAAATATCATCAAGAAACTACAGAGGTTTATGAAGATGATTTATTACCGTTTGCACCAACTTACAGATAATTAAGTCTAATAGTAAATAATATTAAATTATACAATATTTTAAAATAAATTATCTCAAGTCACTTCGAAAGTTTAATTAAAATATATTAAACAAAATGGACGACTTTTTGGAACAAAATATATCAATGGTTCAATCAAACATAATCAACTATATTGAACTGATAGCGAAGCCGAAATATACAGAAAGGTTAATGTAGAAAACTCTCTTCATCAAATATAATCCTTTTAAATATACTGGCGTATTTTATAACCCTTTGACAAAATATTTGACTCCGGTTCTGGATAATCAGATTAAATATATGAATTAATTAAGAGCGGGGATCGTTTTAATCAGGGTAATTTTTGGGATGTGGTCCGCGAAATCTGTGGAGAATACTTTTGAATAAGGGGCTATTTAATTGGGTGAATGTTAATTACAAGCGAAGCCGCGGGCAAAAGGTAGCAAGTTATAATTATAATTTACGTAGTCGACTTAATTTTTTTTTTGTAAAAAAAAAACAAAAAAATTATTTCTTACTAAACCGATTTCATTGACCAGGGCCTCTCCACACTGATTCAATATTGATTCAGATTTGATCGTGCCGCGTACTCCCGAACAAATTGACGTTTGTTTATTTTGATTCTCAGTCGATTGATATGGTCCACAGTGCAAAAAGTTACGATCTAACGATTTTCTTTGTCCCACATAAATATATATATCTTAATTTAGCCAAGTAATTAAAATGTTAAAGGAGCACAATATCAGAAAATCCTACTAATTCATAAAAAGCATAAATTATTACATAATATTATGTTGTGATGACCATTAAAAAATATTAATCAACTACTGTTCTCATATAAGTGACTCTGTATGTCTTTTTGAGAATAAATTCTTTAAACCTAAACCTATAAAAAATATAAAATGTAAAAAATAATATATTTTTAGAGTTTATCGAAAAATTAAAGAAAAACATTTGTAGAATGAGAAAAATATCATCCTATACCAAAGTTAAAATGACTGCGCTTTTTAAGTCCTGGTTCATGCAGAAATATATAGTTAGGTACTTGTCAGGAGTGAATTGGCATTTAGCTCCATCCCCAGGTCCTGGGGGAAATCTCTGTAATCCCGGTTAGCTTTTAACTTCCGAACCGGGTGCATCATACCTGAGCACTGAACACGGATATGTTATTTTCTATAATAAATTGCAGCATACTTAATTCAGACATGATGACTAGAATAAATAACCAAATATTTTTTAGAAACGTTTTTTGAACGTAGTGTAAGGAGAAAGACGCGTAGAGCATTTTTTGTTTTAGCATTTCATTTAAATTACTTACATTCTTCTAACTTAAGAGCTTCGCTCTTGTCGGTGGAGTTTTCTCCATTCCTCTCTGCACTCCGCTCTTGACCTCCTGATACGACACGACCATCACTTTCTCCTTCACCTGGTCCATAAAAGTTCTTCTCGGCCTTCCACGTTTTCTTCTACCTTCTATCTTTCCTTCAATTATTCCTCTAATAGAGTTGTCGTGCCGTATCAAGTGTCCTAACATCTTTCCTCTCCTGTTCTCGATGGTTTTTAACTACCATAACGCGACATATCGCGATTAAAGATCTCGATATGAGTCAAAATAGATGAGTTACAACCCTGGTTAGGGGTTGTCCATTAATCACGTGAGGCTTGAAAGGGGGGGGGAGGGGTTTGATAAAAATCACGAAAATAACACAAGGGGGGAGGGGGGGTGTAGTAAGATATCTCGTGTATTTATTTTTTCGTCAAACGCGCGATTTTTAAACAAATATTACGCGGCAAGGCGCGGCGTGTAGAGACCTACCTGTATTTAAATTAAGATAATATTCAGAAAATTTTAAGATTCTTTGTAGATACTAAAAATACACGTGATGTTGATAAGGGGGAGGGGGGGGTGGTCTTAAACCTCACTACATATCACCAATGGGGGAGGGGGGGTTAAAAAATGCTAAAAAAAGATCACGTGATTAATGGACAACCCCTTAGGTGTTGGTCAACGATCAGTGCGTTCGTGTGTAAAAACTAGAAGCCCGCAAGCCCCAGCATAGTAAGATTTACTCCTTGTGATCATTTTGGTCCTTTGCATTTTTTTATCGCGTTATGGTAAGTTATTTATATGTGGTGCCAAAAAAAAAATGCTCTACGCGTCCTTCTCTTCACACTTGATATATTATGAACCATGAGACACTCTGTATAATGCCTACCACCGGTACAAAAGGTACCTTATAAATAGATATACCTACTACCAATATTATAATGTGCACTGACCCTTGTTGGGTTTTTAAATAGTTTCACTTTGTGTGATTAACTGATTATCTACAAGTACAACCTACATCTAAAACTTACACGTACAATCTACAACCCAAACTTACTATTACACCTACACACTACTTTAACCTAAACTTACACCCTCAATATAGAATATTTTACCTGTTAAACTTCCACAAGGAAGAGTTAAGAACAAGTTTTTATCTTCATAGTATTTGTGTTGAAACAATGTCCCTAGTGGTGAATAATATAATGACTACTAGTCGACCTGAAATAGTTTGTATGGTGCAAATTGTAATTTATAATAAGAAATATATATATGGACGCTTCACACCACTCCGTCTGGCCCCGTGCTAAGTATCCGAAGAACTTGTGTTACAGGTACCAGACAACGGAAACATATTGAATACTTTTATACTATACACATATTTAAAGTTTTTATTATATTATACACAAATTTAATACATGTCCATGACCTAGGAACATTAAAAATTTTTGTTCCCTCGGCGGGATTTAAACCTGCGACCTGTCGCTCGAGCATCAACGCGCTCAACCACTGCGCTGCGTCGTAATTAAAAAAAATTACATTGAGTAGTAAAAAATTCATACTGAGCAATGTTGTCTCATTACTGTTACTCTCTGTACTAAGCTGGTTACGTAACACAACTTCTCCAAAAACTTACCGCAGGACAAGATTGTAGTGGTGTAAATAGCGTCCGCGGTGTAAATATGTCAAGGCTGTTGACTGATTGACACCTTCTCGATAGTAAACTTTCCCGTGAAAATTGCTGCGTATCTTTCTAGACATAATATTTACTTGTTATTTAATATTGGCAATTTTATTAGGTAAATAAAAACTACTTATTAAATTATATAAAAGGCATAGTTCAAAGCACTTTTAATTAAAATACAAATTAGATGGCTTGTGTATTTAAAAACCCGTTAGTCCTACGTGCGCCATGCTAAATGTTCATGTTTGGTCTGCGTAGGGTTGCTAATCAAATAACAGAATATTAAATGAAAATGAAAAAGTCTTTATTCGGTATTCTTATACATTAGTACGTAATAAGTTGCTAGGATATCCATTTCAGTTTATACCTGTGTTTGAAGACCCTGTTATTTAGTAAACACGCAGAAGAGACTTTAAAAAAATTAACTTAGTCATTTATTTGACTATAATTTATAACAATCAAATAGGGTAACTCAACAAACTCGGAATATAATTATTGTGACACATAATAACAATGTAACACAATAATAATACAAAACCCTCATCTACATTTTTGTAATTAAAATTAAATGAGATATCATTTATTTCGGGCTACGTAGGCCTTAAGCTTACATAGGCTTTGGCATACATTATGGCTCTGTTTACGTTTGGGTTAAATTTATCTCGGACGTACTCGTACTATAGCAAATTTCCGATTTCGGGAAAATTTTGTAGAACTTTTTAGAATAAATAAATAAATAAATAAAATCTTTATTCAGATAATTTAGACATTACATAGGTACATATTAACAAAAAAATATAAAATACAGTAAAATATTGACACAATGGTACAAAAAAAAAACAATACAAAAGAGAAACACAAATAACAAGGAATTAGGCAGTTGAACAGTGTAATGTCCAAAATTAAATCTGAAATGGCGACCACTCAGGTATAATACTACGGCGCGGCGCGCCGCGGTACCTGGTCTTCCGTGGCCCCAAACCGTAAAACGTACAACAGACTTAGCAAGAAAGCAACCACAGAAGTATCATAAGTAAACATAATACAGCAATAGTATAAGTATTATAAAATATTATAATGTTTGGATAGTAAAATAGGTAATATATGTATTAATAAGTATAGGTATGTATTAATAAATAAGTAATTACAAGGCCATATACTAGGATTCTGAAAGTCTTGATTTATGAGATAGGGAGTTGGATGAGTGGCACTACAATCAATAAGTATAGGTATACCTGGCAAGCATCTGAGAATTAAAAAACTGCCTCGAGTCGGCAATGATAAGCAATACATAATAACATTGCCATACAGCTACGATACTATATAATTACAATATATATCTACACATATACACATACATACACATATACATATATAAACATATACATACACACACACACACACATCACTTACATTGTTATGGTTTTAAATAAGTGTTTAACGAGCTTAAAATATATACTATAATATTTGTAATTACAAATCAGAGTATTGTTCGCGAAACAGCAAATCTTTTAGTTTTAATTTGAAATTATATGTGGTTTTCAGAGCTCGGAAAGATGGTGGCAGAAGGTTGTTCCAGATCTTACTGGCCAGGTACCTAAAACTACCCCTAAATGCAGACAAGTGATGACGAGGAGTGATAAGCATATAAGCAGAGCCTCTAGTAGTGACTGTCAAGTGATAATCGCTAGCCCACTGTAACTTGTCGAAGAGGTAGGAAGGAGTCCTATATTTAATTACACCAAAGAGCAGTGTAGCGAAATGCAACCTTCTACGGCCGTCCATTTTAAGCCAACGCAATTTGTTAATATATGGCGTAACATGGGCACGAGGAGGAATACGTCGTAACCTATTAAGTACACTAATCTAAAGATCTGTCTCTAGAATCAAACTTACCTAATACGTTCCTACATATCCTGAAATATTTAGGTGACAGCTGAAACTCAATTTTCTGGGTAAAAATTGTTTGCGACATGTCACCTTCATCAATTAATGTTTAAATAACAATTATGAATATATTTAAATAAATAAATAACAAATATAAATATATTTAAATAAATAAATAACAAATAAATAACAATTATAAATAATTTTGTGACAACCCTACAAAAGGATTTAGCGCCCAGCAGTGCAGTGCAAATAAACTTTATACTCCAGTAGCCGGAACTAAACCGTTTTTTTGATAACACTCCTATTGTTATTGTATATCCAATACATTTTAAATTTATACCCGGTTTTCAACACAACAACCCGGAGTTTTAGAGCATAAAATTCGTCACAACTGAATATTTTTAGTTTCATAAAAAATATAGTTTATATTTTTGTTGAAATTTGTACTAACGGTTGAGTTCTAATGTTTAAATGAATACTTATAACAAATCCTTATTAATATTATGGTACAATTCTATGTTACCCCAAGTAAGTCAGATAGTACCAGAGCAAAATCGAACTGCTACTCCCTACATACAACATTAGTATTCACGAATACGATCCCGTACATTTGAAATTGTTCAGATTTATTGTTTTAAATTGTTCGTGATACGTGATAGTGCAGCACAGGATTAACTTCAAAAGCTTGAGCTTTGTTTATTAGGGAGATATCTCCATCTTTATTGTATATCTGTGACACATAGATTGTGCAATTTAACTATTTATAGTATTACACTGTGCAGTTTTAGGGCTCAGACAGCAACTGACCCTTGTGAAGTAATTGAATGAATGGATGAAGGTGATATGTCGCAAAAAAAGTTTCTAACAAAATTAAGTTTAAACTGCAGTTACTTAAACCTTTTTTGATATATAGAATAATATTAATATATTTTTTTTAATATCTATGGACGCTTCACACCACGTCAATCTAACCCCGTGCTAAGTATCCGAAGAACTTGTGTTACAGATGCCAGACAACGGAAATATATTTAATACTTTTATATTTATACTATACATATATTTAAGATTTTTATTATATTATACACACATTTAATACACATCCATGACCCAGGAACATTCAAAACTTTTTGTTCCCTCGGCGGGATTCGAACCCGCGACCTTTCGCTCGAGCACCAACGCGCTCTTTCACTGCGCTACGGAGGTCGTCAACGACAGAAACGTATTGAGTACATTGATTCTAGAGACGGATCTTTAGATTATAATTGTACTTAAACTTTACGACGTATTCTAAGATTTTAGGTGACAGTCTGAACTCAATTTTATATAAATCGGAGGTTTTCTACATGTCAACTTCATCGATTCATGTCTTCAATTATATTAAATGCAAAACTTAAACGTTGTATGAACTTTTACAGCTGTATGATTTTAACCGACTTCCAAAAAAAGGAGGTTCTACATTTTTTTATGTATGTACACCGATTATTCCGAGATTTATTATCCGATTTGTGTGATTCTTTTTTTATTGGACGCGGAATAGCCTGTATTTTAGTGCCTTAAAAATTTTACATAATTTGGCCTTGTAGTTTTTATTCTATGAACATTTTTCACCAATTTCACACCTCTGTACCCGGTATTTACGGACATTTTTTATATGGATGATGTTGTTTCGATACGGACTGACACCGACTTCAAAAAGAATAATTATTGTAATAACTACATTATAAAAAAAGATTAAGTACTTTATACTTTTTAATTGTTAAAGTCGTTTTTTTTATTACTTTGTTTTTTGTATAAGTTTCATTTTCATCAACTAAATGAATATTTGTCTACTAACGGAGGGTGGAAATATTTGAATATTGTCATAGACTAGACTCCGAAAATACTGGACCGATTCTTATAAAATTAAGGCACATAATATAATATAGAGTAGGTAGACAATGGGGACGGACAGATACTGACAAAGCGTACGGTTCCAGCTGGATATGGGTACCTATCATGGCTCATCATTTTCGCGGGCGACATAATAATAATAATAATAAAATAATAATAATAAGTCCAGCGACACCTCTCCTGCCTCAAGCCGCTCTGTAAATGTCGCCGCCTTGGTGCACCGTGCGTGCGACCATTTTACGGGGCCCATTACGATGAGTTGGCGAGTCACCGTCTGCCAACTTTATGATACATGTAACCACGTGGTATCTGGCAGACGCCATAGTCCTTCCATAGTCCTAGATACCCAGTCCACTAGCACCTCACCCCTATAGCCCAGAATCTTTTCCTATAACCGTTCCTTGCAATAGTCTTACGCTAGCCGGTGGGTCGCCGTGGGCGCACTCCCATGGTGCGTACAGGGAGAGTCGCCGGCTGGTGTCACATTACATTAAAATTAAAATTGTGTAACGGGGCCTCTGCGTGTTGGCTTCGGCCCCACGCATGCCTTCCAAAGGTCCGGGATTTAATTGCCCGTGAGAAAGGAAAGCTATACACAAACATAATAATAATAATAATCCTTGCAATAGTCCTACACTAAGCGGTGGGTCTTCCTGGGCGCACTCCCATGGTGCGTACAGGGAGAGTCGCCGGCTAGTGTCACATTACATTTAAAATAAAATTGTGTATCCCGTTACACAATTTCCTTACACAATTGCCCCGGCCTCTGCGTGTTGGCTTTGGCCTCGCGCATGCCTTCCAAAGGTCCGGGATTTAATTTCCCGTGAGCAAGGAAAACTATACACAAACATTATAATAATAACAATATCTATAGCTGACCATGTCTATACCATGTCAATCTGGACCCGTGCTAAGTATCCGAAGAACTTGTTTTAGTAGGACCAGACAACGGAAATATACCTATTAATACTTTTATACTATACATATATTTAAAATGTTAATTATATTACATAATACACAAATTTAATACACATCCATACACATGATGGAACACAGAAAACTTTTTCGTTCCTTCGTATGTGTTCATCTACTGCGACAGAGGTCATCGAATATTACATATTATTTCACAACATGCATCATAATATTAAATTGCGTGATACGCTAGTATTACAACAGTGATTGTAATACTAACAATACAGTCAGATGTAGACATGCCGTTAGTATACTAATATTTACTAGTAATTGCAGTGATGTTTGATGTGCAATTTGTGTGCCTGTACAGTCGTTGTCCTCTTATAAACAGCCGCGAACCCGCGCATTTTAGTTCATCAAGCTGATAACTAACATACGGGCAGCTACCGTACATTTGAAGTACGTTATCTCTCTCCAAACCGACTGGTTTCGGCTGAAATTCAAAATGTAGAGACATCAGAGCGTGAAAACAATTGTGTAAATTCTGAAGCTGGTGTTACCAGCATTCAAAAATATTATTCCCTTGAAGCCAAAATCCCAAGGCTCCAAATATGATAGATTTTATTATAATCTATACTTAATATTATAAAGCGGAAGTGTTTGTCTGTTTGTTTGTTTGAACGCACTAATGTCAGGAAATCCTGGTCCAATTTGAATAACTTTTTTTTGTTGGATAGTCCATTTATAGACGAAGGCTTTAGGCTATATAGCATTACGCTGCGACCAATAGGAGCGAAGCATCAGTGAGAATTGTTACTCAAATAATATGTATGAAAGAATGATTCCTTTTTGATAATCATAATAACAAAAACTTACGGGAGCAATCAGAAGATAATAGCGATAGTGTCACCGACAACTACGTGAACGAAGTCGCGGGCACAGCTAGTATATACAGGTTGATTCATGGTTCATATATTAAGCCGAACATATTGGGCGTGTTCCTTTAGGCGCTCTTTTTACTCTGAACGCTCAGATCATTCATAATGCTAGTGGAACGACTGACAGATGTCAAAATTTAACATTTCCTTTATATCCCATAAATTCTATTTTTATTTTAAATTAACAATAATAACTACATTAAAAAAGAATCTAGAATAAATTTGCTCGATCCATATTTAAAAATAACATCGAGATCAGTGAAATCTCTGAAATCTAAGTAAACGTCAAAAACAAGATGGGTAAAAATATGCAAATTGGCGTGATCATTCTGTGCGTTTTGAACAGTTTTTGACAGCTGACAGCTGCATCTGGAACACGGGGATTGTGAAGATAAGGACATGTAGAGCTTATTTTGTTTTGGCACCTCATATAAATTACTTAATATAACACGACAAATCACGATTAAAGATTTCCATAAAAGTTACAAAACAGATGTGTTTCAATCCTGGTCGGCACCCTTATTCAAGAAGTCATTGCTATTTATCGCTTACAAAGATCGAAAACAAAATGTATAGAATTTGACATAAGCTTCGGTAAATTTCATACGAATTCGCCTATCATTTAGCGAAGTTTATGTCAAAACACAATTTTTTTTTCGAACTTCGTAAGCGAAAAATAGCGAAGGCATCTTGAACTAGGGCCCAAGTCGTAGGTCGTTCATATGTCTAGGAGCCAGCGAGCCCAGCATAGTAAGATTCACTCCTTGTGCTCATTTAGACCTTTGATTTTTTTTTTGAGTAATATAACTACAACTACAACATTTCCGCCTAAATTTATATAAATTATTATATAAAATTCCAAATCATAAAATACGCCTGTAGCTAAAAGTATTTTCGCCCAAGTTTAGGGAAAAGTTGACATGGTATCACTGTCGTAGTCTCTTTAGAAGCTCCAAATATAATTATGTGGTTACATTTAAATTCGGAACTGTTTTAACATTCATATTTTCGACACACACCTGGGCAATGTTGATTTTAAGTTATTTCAATCCTGGCTTGAATTAGAATTTTGCATTTCACATTCAACATCAGTTTTTTCTGTATTATTGTAATTAGACTCAGAATGTAACGTGCCCTAAACGTGACCATGTTAGATGCTCTAATAATATGCATTATTAATTATTGTCTATACAGCTTTACTATACGTCTCGCGATGTGACGTGTAATTTCGATTTTATTGCTTTTTGAAAAATGCTCTACGCGTCCGTCTCAGTATGAAGTAACCCTATAATCTAGTAATGGCCAATTACTAAAACGCCAATTAATTAAATAAATAAAAATATTTCAGATTATCACATCCATATTATGAGTAGTAGGTACAATGGAAAACTTAAAATCTATTTTCATATTTTTTTCATCACACATTACCACCACTGCAACTCTTGTGTAGCCAGGATCGAGAGTGGCAACCAACCTCAAAAACCCTTTGATATGATCTCAGATTGCCCGAGGGATATATTTGTTTTAGCAACCGCCAAACCAGCAACGAAATTAATTGGAAGAATGATGGAGGAGTAGAAAGTGTTAACACCTGTTTCAATATGTACCAATACAAATTAAAATTATTAAGGTATGGCACTGAACTGATTTAACATGCACTCAAATGTGCCATCATGCCTCGCCAGGAATATCCGTCAATGCTGTTACAATGCTGTTAGTGCTACTTCTGACACACTGCTTCTAAATATGTAAATATATAAGTTACTTAAAAAAATTAAGCTAAGAGCCCTCGCTGGCTGCCACTGTCACTCGTTGGCAGAATAACGAGGACACCATGTGACTTAAGCGCCGCTTCATTTAACTTTTTTGATTACTATAGACTCAAATAATCAACTTTTACACAAAATACTATATATTTATATACTTAACTATACGACTGGAGGACAATAAGTTCATCCGTTTAGGAGCTGCAATGCCACAGACATACACTGACATACACACACAGACACGTTATACGTATATCCCTGTTTACGTCGGGGGCTGAAAACAAACGAAGACAAAAATAAGTCGCCAAAATATGGCAAATTGTTTAAAAATAATATGACTATCAAATTTCTTCAAAATTACAGCAGTTTAAGGTTTTTATAGCGCATTTCTTAAGCTCATAGCGTGCGTTTAGCATACAGAGCGCGGGCTCCTTGATACTTCAACAGTCCAATTTGTGCGAAATGTATGAAAATGTAAGTTTACTTGCTTATAAATACCGCGTTACTGCAAATTACACCAAGTATCTGCAATACTATTATAGTAGACATAACACTAAAACTTTAGTTACGAATTTTTAAATTATAATTTGATAATTATTTATCAACATCAACATATAGCAACATAACGGGTGTTAAAAGAACAGTCACTATAATTTTCGGATTTGATTATACTACCTTTTCTCATTCTAGAAATGTAGGTTTTTTTTACTTTTACGATAGTTATTCTTGGTACAAAAAAATGGTAAAAAGTAAAAAAAAAAATTTTTTTTGACAAAATAAAAATAAATATCCGTAATAAGAAAATGTAGTATAATCGTATCTCAAAGTAATAGTGATTGTTTTTTTTACACCCTGTATAGAGAGGTATAACGGGTGTAAAAAGAACCATCACACATACTTCAAACATAACATAAATGTTTCACATAGAAAAAAAACAATTTTTCAATAATATTAAAACAAACAATTTTTCAATAATATTAAAAACAAGGAATTTTCAATAATTTCTCTATTTTTAAGCTGGTGCTACATTATTTCCTTCTACTTCAACAACTTATAATTGCCCATGCAGCGCACGTCTCTCTTAAGAGGAAACACCACGAATTTTTTTCCATACAAAAATAGAGGTCTAGGGGATTTCTATTTCCTCCCTGGATAATTAGTCGAGAGTGTCGCTGCGTAACACTTCACTTGAATAAAACACACACTGCTGAGAAACTTAATTTATTTAAAATTCTTCGTGCCCTTATACAGTTACCGAAGACATACCGATAGCGCGATCTACGAAGGCTAAAGCTCCATCTATGATCGTGACCACGCACTATATATTTGACAAAAACATATTTGGTTTATATTTAACATTTGATGGGTGGAATCTTTATTTATAATATTTAGATGTATTTATATGCACTTATATTTATTTATATTATTATACTAGCTGTGCCCGCGACTTCGTACGCGTGGAAAAGTGATTTAGGGCAGTGTTATAATAAATCTGTTTTAAATATTTTTAGTTATAAAAACTGTCGTTGAGGTATTTAAAAAACTACTTTATGTTGACAATTCCTACTACCAGCTTGACAAACGACCGTGTACAATTACTATAATGCGAACGGGACTACTTGATAAATGATAGTACGCTCACATATACGACGAACATCTAGTACTAAGATTTGTATGGATTTTGCGCCGCAGCGACTGCAGACGATGATCGTTTCCACGCCGACGCTGCTGGTGTAGCGACAATGATATTAAGACAGCGCGCCGCAAACTTTTGCGGTCTTTTCGGTGCGTAAGTCCGACTCGCACTTGCCCGGTTTTTTTATTTATTAATAACCAAACATGTTGGTACTGATTATAAATCACTTCACTGTTAAAGTACCTACTAACTGATTTTATATAGAAAAGTAGCAAAATATAGAAAGTCCCAAAAGAAAGAAAACAAACCTAAGTTGTACCTAACATAAAAACCATTCGGTCCATGATAAAAACTAAGAAATAAAAATATCAAGACAAATATAAATGTAACTTATATTGACATAACTTTTTTAGTTTAACTGTAAACACAATACTTATGTTAATCAAAATTCTTTATATTATGCAGTTATCGAATACATAATTTGGACAAAGAAAACTATAAAAATGTACAGTAATAGTAGGCTGTAGTATGAATTTTAACAGACGGAATGAGAACTATAATATAGAATCCAAAATTATATTATACATTGCTAATGATGCACGCTGAGTATAACTCTCGGATAACGTATTGTATAAATGTAGGTACCTACTCAACTTTGCTATAATTGTATTAAAAGTACGGCATTTGGCGTATGGATATATTTGTATAAGAGAATACTCTATCAATATTATGATATTTGACAAAAAAACCCATAATAATCACACTGTTAACACATATCCATGGCAGGCCGCAAAAGGCTAGAATTTCAAAAGGTATCTCGATTGGAATCGAGTTGTATTAACAGTTTTCCCCTGTAACACAGTTTAGTAACTATCGAGATGTTTTTAACGTCTATCTTATGAAATAGAAAAAACAAAAAAAAGAGCAATATATTTCTGAAAATCTTAAAACTGTTTTTAAGATTCCGTACCTCAAAAGGAAAAAACGAAACACATATTATAAGATCATTTCCATGTCCGTCTGTCAAGACCCTTTTCTCAGAAACGCGTGTTGTGATGAAAATTATATAAAATACTCAGGAACTACTGTTCCTTGAAGCAGTGAAAAAATCAGACTTCTTAGCATTGGCTAAGAAGTCTGCAATCAAAAGCAGTCGCTTATGTCGCTAAATTTCGTCATTTTCGACACTCGTAAGGGAATCAAAACCTAAAGGGTACTGCCCGTGAACTCAAAATCATAAAATTTGAAACCAAGCAACGTCTAAAACCATACGTTTTTAGTAACATTATATAGATAGAAAAAATATTTAGATTTTTTTAAACTTCGTACCGTTTGTCATGAATGTGTTTAATTGAAACTTATAACAAATACTTAGGTCTCTAATATATTCAAGTTGTAACCAAATCAAAATTCTATGTCAATCAGGTTTGTATGAAACTCTCGGTGTGCAAGTCCAACTCGCACTTGGCCGGTTTTTATTTATTTACTTATTACTAACCTACGCTAACAAATATGGTCTACTTATCACAAAGGACTGTACAGTAAAAGTACTAACTATTTTTATACAAATAACTTTCGTAATAAACTCAAGAAAAAAAGTCTTAGATTGTTCCTACCTAGCAAGCCTAAAACTAACAAATAAAAGTCACCCCCGCGGCCCCGGTGCGTTTGCTGCGAATACAATTTGAAGCGGCGAGCGCGCGCGGCGGCGCACGGCTCCCGGGCCCGGCGCGCGCTTCCTACAAACGTCCAGCAAAAACGACATGATCTCTTAATATTGTCATAACTTTTTTATTTATGAACCGATTTACATAAAACAAACACTAAATGTTAAGTGAAGCTTGCCGCAATATATTAGTGAAAAGTACATCTTAATCGGATAAGCCGTTTCTGAGATTAGCGTGCACAAACCCACAGACAAACAGACAAACAGACAAACAGACAAACAGACAAACAGACAAACAGACAAACAGACAAAAATTTCAAAAATCATAGTTTTGGGTACTATTGCGTAAATAAAGGTCCCCTATCATATTTTTTTTCAAATATCTTCAATGTACAGACACGACTCCTCTACAGATTTATTATATGTATAGATTTATTTATTTATTTGCTGTTTTATGTGTTAAGTTCAGATCTGTATTAAACATCCCGCCCACCAAAAGGACTCGTTCCTTTTCAAACTTATTAAAAAAATTACAAAATGACATAACTAACTCAACTTTTAACAATTACAATTTCAAAAAAGGCAACATTTTCTACTCGCACACACATTAGGCGCATAACAATGAACCTTCTTTATAAATATAAAAAAAAAACAAAACCTTCTCTCAAAAAACAAAACTCTAATGTACATAACACTTTTAGAGAGAACACTAGTCTAAATAAACAATGGTACATATATAATATTAGTGTTAAGTGAATTAACTTACTTAATCAAATTATGAGGCTTTAGGCAAAAAACACAATTTATTACAGGGGCGTTTGCATACACCATTTTTGGTTTTAACACTAACTACTCTAGTAATTTTATCGCTGCCCTGATGTTTTTCAATTATTTTACCTAACAGCCATTTAGCTGGTGGGATATTATGATCCCTTATTACAACAATATCATCAACTTCTGGTTCAACTTTTTTATTAAACCACTTATATCTATGATTTAAAGTCACTAAATACTCATCTGACCATTTACGCCAAAAATCATTTACCATTTTTTGAGTAAGTTTCCATCTCTGAAGGCCAGTAAGACGAATATCAGTATAATCTGGTTCTGGGATTGTAACCAGTGGTTCCCCAACTAAAAAGTGACCGGGCGTCAGGGGCATTGGATCATTTGGATTATCGCTCAGGAAGGATATTGGACGTGAATTTAGGCAAGCTTCAACTTGTGTTAAAACTGTTGTCAGCTCCTCAAAGGTAAGTGTTGCATTGCCTATTACTCTTTTCAGATGTGTCTTCGTAGACCGCAAACCGGCCTCCCACAGGCCTCCGAAGTTAGGCGCATGTGGTGGTATAAAATTCCATGTTGTACCTGACTCATTTAGTAGATGGGCGATTTCATTGGGAAGCTGAGATTTAGCTCTATTAAACATATCTCGAAGTTCTTTATCAGCACCCACAAAATTTGTGCCATTATCGCTATACATTTGCTGACAGCGTCCTCTACGAGATACAAATCTCTTAAAAGCAGCTATGAAGCCGGATGACGTCAAGTCAGATACGGCTTCTAAATGAATAGCTCTTGTAGACATACAAATGAAAAGGCATATGTAGCCTTTATACGATCGTGCTCCTCTACCAGGTGAAAATCTAATGTCTATATGACCTGTGAAATCTACTCCTGTGGAAAGGAAAGGTTTGCTAGGTGTTAGTCTGGTTTTTGGAAGCTGTCCCATAAACTGATTGTTATTCTGACGTGAATAACGAACACATATCACACAATCTCGATAATATTTTTTCACTTTCTCTCTAGCTCTGATAATCCAGTATTTACTCCTCAAAAAATTCAACATAATCTGAGGTCCACCATGAAGTGTTCTATGATGTGCATCTATAATTATTAACTTAGTCAAATGAGATTCACTAGGCAAAATTATCGGATGTTTTTTATCAAATGATACTGACGAATGTGTAATTCGGCCGCCCACCCTTAAAATCCCATTCTGATCTAGAATCGGTGAAAGGGTGTGCAGATGATACTTTTTAGTAACACTTCCATTGGCTCTCAGATTTTTAATATGCTCTTCAAAATAAAATTCTTGAGTAGCTTTTATACATATAATTAAGACTTCATCCATTTCTTTAACTGTTATAATTTTATTATTCTTTTTTCTTTCAGGTATCTGTGTCTTCAAGAATTTCCTGCAGTATGATAATACCCTCAACATTTTGATCAAGTTTGAAAATCTCATCCATATAAAATTCTCTTCAGGATGTATTAAAGTTGCCAACACCTTCATTGGTCTCATTTCAATCTCTGTAGTGACCTCTAATTTGTTACAGTACACATCGCTTGCTCGCAAAGCCTTTGGACCATGCCACCACAATTCGTCTTCTCTTATTTCTCTTACAGATGTGCCTCTTGAGGCACAGTCAGCTGGATTTTGATCTGTGGTGATGTGATTCCAGTGGTCGTAGTCAAGAATGGTCAAAATTTCGGAAACCCTGTTACTAACAAAAGTGGTCCAACGACTTGGTTCTCCTTTAAGCCACGCCAAAACAACAGTCGAATCGGACCAGGCAAACAATTTTTCTTTGGGTATCTTCAATATTTGCGACACTTCGAATATCAACTTTGCTCCCAACAAGGCTGCACATAACTCCAATCTTGGAATAGTTATCTGTTTTTCGACTGGCGCGACCTTTGTTTTCGCTGTAACGATATTGACGTAAGTATTACCTTTTTTATCTTTAGATTTGATGTACACTACTGCCGCATATGCCATCTGAGAAGCATCAGCATACACGTGCAATTCTACGGGATCGCCTTTCTTTATCGACAACCAACGAGGTAAGGAAATCATATTCACATACTTTAATTCATCTCTAAAACAAATCCACTCATTTAAAAGGTCCGGTGTTAGATTATCATCCCAATTTAATCCAGACTTCCACAGCTTTTGTATCAAGATTTTGGCCGTTATCACTACTGGCGCTATCCAACCCATTGGATCGTAGAGCCTAGCGACTTCAGATAAAACCTTTCGCTTCGTAATTGGCTGAGTAATTTCAGGTAAGTTGTAAGTATATTCAAATACGTCCGAATTTTTGTTCCATGAAATACCCAAAACTTTGATAGTGTCATTGACTTTAAAAACAAAATTGTCCGTAGAATTTAACTTTTCCTGCTTTATATAACTTAACAACTTTTGATTATTGCTACACCACTTTTGAAGTTGAAATCCACCCTTTTCCATTAGTTTATTAATTTCTATGTAAATAGCAATAGCTTCTTCATCTGTCTCACATCCGGTTAGTAAGTCATCTATATAGTAATCTTCTTGCGTTAATTTTGCAGCTAACAGGTATTTTGATTGTTCGTCCTTTGCTAGCTGTTGAAGAGACTTTACTGCTAAATATGGTGCGCAAGCTGTTCCAAAGGTAAGTCGCAAAAGACGAAAATGTCGGACTGGTTTCTCTGGGTCATCGCGCCATAAAATACGCTGAAAATCCACATCACTTCGATTTACTACCACTTGTCTGTACATCTGTGTTATATCAGCTACAATACAATACGGATGTGTCCTCCATCTCATTAATATGTGGCGCAAGTCTTGCTGAAGTTTTGGACCTAACATTAATGAGTCATTTAATGATACGTTGTTAATACCTTTACACGACGCATCAAAAACAACTCTGACTTTCGTTGTCTCTTTATCCTCCCGTATCACAGCGTGATGGGGAAGATAAACTGCGTAAGGATGCTCTATCTCATGCACATTCGTAATTTCTTCCATATGATTTTGCTCCAGATAATCATTCATAACCTTTATATATTCATGTCGTAAATGTGAATTTCTCTTAAGTTTGCGTTCTAACATCATAAATCTTTTCATAGCGATATCTTTAGACTTACCATACATGCATTGTGGATCAGGATCTCGAAATGGCATTCGTACAACATATCTTCCTTCACTAGTTCTTGTAGTTGTAGTCTCATATATTTCTTCGCACCTTCGTTCCTCCTTAGTTAATTTCTTTTCAATCATTTCTGGCTCTCTCTCAATCTCCCAAAATTGTTTCAGGATATCGTCTTCTTTTACCTTTAAATGCATGCTAACCACTCTTGGTTTAATTTCTTCTTCGTGACCTACTTTGCCTGATAAAATCCAGCCCAGCTGGGTGTTTTGAGCAACAGGACCCCTGGGAGTTGGATGTTTAAGGAGGCCACTTAATAATATTTGACTATAACCCTCTACTCCAAGAATGACATCTATTTTTCCAGGTGAACCATAATAAGGATCTGCTAAAGGTAAGTGATCAAGATCTGGCCAGTTCAGAATGAAAGCTTTACTAGATGGAATAAATGAAGTTAATGAAGTTAATACAAATGCATTGATTGACAAAGAAAAGTTATTATTATGAAGTGACTCTAACTCAAAATTAACAATACTTTTAGATCTGAGTTTCCCTTCGCCTACACCCGTCACTAAACCATTAACCGGTATACGACTCAGACCTAGAGACTGCACAACACTCTCAGTAACAAAAGAAGCTTCTGAGCCCTGATCTATTAACACACGTACAGTCTGACAATAGCCATTTTGTGAACTAATTTTTACTAATGCTGTAGCCAATAACACTTTGTGATGGCTTTGTTGATCCTCTTTAGCAAAATGAGCTACTACTTTCTTCTCGTAAGTTTCAAGCACTGCATCCTCCACTGCGTCGGATGCAGAACCAGTTGATGTAGTCGACTCTCTGGTAACCTCTTGAGGTCGGCTTCTCTCAAAATGCAGCAGTGTGTGATGCCTTCTGCCACATCGACGACAGCACGTTGTCTGGTGGCAGTTCTTCACGTTGTGGGTAGGTGCAAAACAATTAAAACAAAGCCTCTTTGATTGTATAAACTCAGATCTCTCTTGGGGAAGCTTCGATCCAAATTGTTTGCATTGATATAACAAATGTGGTTTGTTACACATTACGCAGCTTTTCTCTTCTTGGACAGTTGTTGTTCTGTGACAATGTAAGGTTTTGATATGAGTGGGCTGTGTGACACGGTGACTTGGTTTTGATACAGGCAACATTTCTAACGTTCTAAATTTCTTCTCCATAAATGCAACTAACTGATCCCAGGTTGGGAACTCATCTCCCGCTACACGACTGACTTCGGTCTCCCATTCCATTCGTGTCTCGTAATCCAATTTTGAGATGGTTAAATAGATAATAATAATATCCCATGTTTCTGTATCGATTCCTAAGTTTTTTAATGACTTTATACATGAGGTAGTAGTATCAAGTAAATTTTTAATAGCAGTAGCTGACGGTTCATTATTTAATTTTATAGATTTTTGGAAAAATAGTCGCTTCATTATTTCATTCGCGTTATATCTTTTATTACTGTAACGACGAACTAATTTCTCCCAGGCTTCAGAGTAGTTTACTTCGGTTGTTGACAGATTTCGTATTAGAATCTCTGGTTCGCCTCTCAAACCACTCTTTAAATAATGCATCTTCTGTACTGCGCTTAAGCTGTCGTTACTGTGAATAAGTGATCTGAACATATCATGGAAACTCTGCCACTCTTCATAAGCCCCAGAAAATGTAGGGAGCTGAATTTGGGGCAGCTTCACGTCCGGTTTAGACGATGTACATACATGGGTAACTCCTTCTGTTTCGGCTGTATTTCTTTTACTCTTGTCCATTTTTAATTTAGTTTTATATTCCATATATGTATCTTCTACCGTTGTGTACCACTCCTCCACAAAATACGCCACCTTAGTTCTTTCTGCTTTGGGCACAGCACTCACAACCTTAAAATGATTATTAGTAAATTTTGTCCATAAGGGTTCTAAACTTTCGAGTCTTGTGTCGATGTATATTGATGTCAGTTTCTCTTTATTGGTTTTCTTGTAATTGACAAAGCCTTTATTAATTTGTTTGCCAATTTCTTCTTGTTCTAACAACAATGACTCCATATTTGTAATATAATAAACTTCTAACAACTGCAGCTTAAGTCATAAACAGTCTCGGAATTTTTCTAAGTCTCGAATTTGCTCCAGAGACTATGTCCACAGCCCATACAATTAGGCGTAGAATTTTTCTAAGTCTCAGAAATTTGCTCCAGAGACTATGTCCACAGCCCATACAATTTGGCGTGGAATTTTTCTAAGTCTCAGAATTATCTCACAGAGACTATGTCCTGCCACATATAAATTGAGCAGGAAATTTTCTAAGTCCAGTCTACTTAAATTCACTTTAACTTTAAGAGTCTACTTAAATTCACTTTACTTTAAGAGTCTACTTAAATTCACTTTACTTTAAGAGTCTACTTAAATTCACTTTAACTTTAAGAGTCTACTTAAATTGTTCACGTACTCACGGTTTTACACTGTCACTGTCCTTTTTACTCACTGTTCACTTTAGTTCCCGGGTTTCGGCACCAGATGTCGCTGCGTAACACTTCACTTGAATAAAACACACACTGCTGAGAAACTTAATTTATTTAAAATTCTTCGTGCCCTTATACAGTTACCGAAGACATACCGATAGCGCGATCTACGAAGGCTAAAGCTCCATCTATGATCGTGACCACGCACTATATATTTGACAAAAACATATTTGGTTTATATTTAACATTTGATGGGTGGAATCTTTATTTATAATATTTAGATGTATTTATATGCACTTATATTTATTTATATTATTATATTTATTTATTTATTTGCTGTTTTATGTGTTAAGTTCAGATCTGTATTAAACAAGAGTAACTATTTTTTTCATGAATATCTATGAATAATATTTGTACGTCCATATTTTTTCCTTTTTTTAATAAACTAATTACTTAAAGAGATATGGACGTTCAAAAACCTAAAAAAAACCGCCAGACTCTCCGCCGTTTTTAAACATCCAGGAAACAGATTTGACTACATTATGCAACAAAATCAAAAAATAGGAACCTAGTTAATTTCTTTTTTTAGCTAATAAAGAAAGAATTATCTAAATCGGTTAAGTTTTGGAGGAGGAAACAGAAATCCCCTAAACGTCGATTTCTGGTACTTTTAATAGGTCATTTCAGTTCTAGCTGCAGTTGTCCCTATCGCACAATGAGAGGCGAGGCTTGAGGTAGGGGGACGCGGACAAATACGTACACACACGCGTGATGTGACACGTAGTCGATAATGATATCGATAAACTAGTGTTGTTTATCGATATCGACCTTTCTAGTTTCTTACATCTTTTTCGTGAAGTCTATAGCTTTTTCATATTTATTAAATTATTATATTACACTAACTTTAATTATATAAATCTAATTAAATTATATTCAAAAAACATAAAAAACTATTATGCGTCCTCTCATCATTCTCTCATGCTTACTGCCAAATAACGAGGATCGTATTGGGCCATAACGTCAAATAGCCGGTCGGCTAAAACGTATTATATTATAATGTTGTAAAGGCAACCGAACTGAATAATTACAGCAAGAATACTCTAAAAATGTTAGTAAAAAGTGTCCAAAATAATTTTGAGCTCGATTTGTATAAATCTTAACTAAAATACCTATTTTATTTTTGGAGAAATAATATCTTATGAATGGACCCCAGTTGGTGTTAGCGTTTTGAATATTTTAGATTACATTATACATTTAAATTTTTTTTTAAAATAATTATTAAGATTTCGGCTTGTTTGTGAGTTATAATATTGTTATTTTAAAGTAAATATATTTTTTAAATACTTTTTTCTATATCGTTGAACATACTCCAGCGTCTGTGGACCAATATTAGTTTTTCTTTGTGTTTATGAATATATACTGAAATAAATTCTTTAAAATTGTTTATTATCGTCAACTTATTAATTTCCCCCGGCCGTTCAAATTTAAATTACTCGATTGACTTATATACTATAAAACTCAGTCTATTGAAAACAGACTCTTATATTTTGACTTATTATACTTATTCAAAATCATACATAATATTATTGATGCTCCAAATCTGCTAAGTATAATTTGCTCTACAAATTTATAAATCAACATACCATTTTTTTAATTCATTGACAGGCAAGGAGAGTCTATGACAACTCTCATTTACATAACTTTCTTGTAGACAAAATATATACTAGCTACTATATAACTTTCTTTTAATAATAAATAAGCACAAGATCATTTCTGGTGTTGTAGCCTTTTTGTTGACTTTCCGAAAATAGCTTGTAAAGTTTCATTTCTAAATAAAATATTGTGAATTTTGAATTAAGTAATACAACATATATATATATAAATAAAACGATCTCAACTTCGAACTTCGACAGTCGAATTAATAAATAGTACTTAAGCACTTAACTTAAAGACGGTGTCTCAACTGAGTATGAGCGTTATCAACAGCTGTCAAACTGCTACATGAGTAGATGAGCTTTGGAAAGTAAACAGTGATTTGAGAGTTGTTTTGAGGCTTATGTCACTATCTCATTCCGTTTTACCTATTTCTAGTTCCGAATATGAACTTTCTTTGTGATGGAATATTTAATTTCTACCAAAATATTAATGAAAAACTGGTTTTTAATGTAATAATTAAGATTAAAGTCTCTTTTTGATATTATACTACAAAATTTTGTTACATGCATTTACAGAAATTTTGAAAAATATTATATTTGTTATAAAACTAATAAATCTGCTATATAATAATTTACTAGTCACACATTAAAAAGCAGTTTTGAAAGGTTAGATCTTAGTTCAGACAGCGTTCCTAAACCCGGTTCACCTGATACGTCCTTGAAATCAAACTATTAATCAAATGAAGAAGCTAATCTTAGTATGAGTTTGTATCAACCAAGAGAGTCCTAGTTTTACACTTCTTTATTAATACGGTCATAAGTGTTACAGCAAGTCTGAGATACTTAATATATTTTTAATAAAAAAATAAACCGTTAAAAAAACTGGGAAAAACTTTTTTAAGCTTTTTTTAATTAAAATTTTAAACAAATGTCCCCTTAGTTCAAAAAGTAACAAATGCAATATATAAATATGCAAAAGTAATTTTGCGTTGGCGCTAAACAATTTACCACGGTTATGACCGCTCGCCGAATAATGCTTATAAATATTTTTTTCTGTGTTCCTAGAGAATACTTAATACTTAGTTACTTAACTGAAAATTTTCAGTTTGACTCACTATACATAGCTGTGTGTGAGCATAGCATATTTGTTTTCATTGGCTGGTTACTTGAATTTATGGCATAGACTTCTATGGAGCATGATCCATATCCTTTCGTGGTAGACTTAGTCTAGTCCACCACGAAAGGATAGGGATCATGCTAGTAGTAGAATAAAAAACATTTTAAACTTTTTTATGTTTAAAATGTTTTTATAAGTTTAAAATGTTTAAGTTTAAAATGTTTAAAATACATCGATTAAAATTACTTATTATGTGGTTAGCTTATTCGATCCGATGATATTTAGATCATATTGACCATTTGATAATCATAATGATCGTAATGATCACAATGAAATTTGCCCAAAAAAAATTCAAAAGTTATAAATAATTAACATCTTCAAAAATAGTGTTTGGTTTGTAGTTATTTATTCCATAAACGGACATTATTTAAATATTTTTTAGTTTAGAACGATAACGGAAGTTTGAAAAAATAATTGTCTAGCATAATTATTGAAATATAATGTTTATATGAAAAAATCCGACAGAAATCAATTCTTTTGAGTATTTAGATTATACTTTACATATTTTTATGTTTTTCATTTAACTCTAAGTACTTAGGTACCTACTTTAAAAATATTAACTGACGCCTAAGAGGCCGTCTGCATGCAACAATGGCGCGGAGGGCTATTTTCAGCGTTCATTTAAAAATATATATAATGGAGGTACAATTCCGGGAGTGTAACCTTTTTTTGGTAAATTTCCTCCTCTTTCAGGATATTTTTTTCAAATTTCGTAAATATTTATAGTTATCGAACAATAGCCTATAAACCAAACATTATTTTTTGAAGGTGTTTGAGTATATAAAACTTTTAGATTTTTTAATGGGCTAATTTAATTGTGTGCCGAAATAGCACAATAGCGATCTAGACAATTGCGGATTGAATGAGCCACATACTTTAATCATAGTATGTAGAATTAACACCATAATATTATGAAACTATGGACTTCACTAGTTACTGTATACGAGCATCGACCATTTCTGGTACTAGGTACCTAGTCGAGGTAAAAACTAAAAAGTGTCTAACGAAGATTCCATTTCTTGTCATAATCATAAAATATAGTCCGATTTACTTTAAGCATTTCAAGTAGCGGGAGGCCCAGCGCAGGCGGCGCGCGGCGTTCACGCACACATAGACGATCACACTCACACATCGATAGCGGGCGTGAACCACGTGATCAAGGCGCATTGGAGACGGCAACAAACTTTTCAAATACCTATTTTTCATTTCTATCGTCCGTGTGGTTTCCTCTTAAGCCACAAACACATTATGGGGCAAAATCTGCGATATTTTATGTGGAGTATTATGCCTACATGTAACGTATAATATAATAACGTGCAAGGATTTCTAATTAAAAGGGATTTCTAATTAAAAAAATGTGGTTTCTAATTAACCCGCCTGCCAAGCATGACGAATATAGGCAAATACCCCCAGGAAATACTTCTTGGGAGATGTATGTTCAGCAGTAGACGTCATAGCTGAAACGACGATAATAATATTAATAAAAGATTAATAAAATAGATGTAATTTTTTATGATTCAAAATTCGAACATGACGTCACATTTTTCATTGCTTTTTTAATATTTATTTGCCACTAAAATCTTCTGTGCCATTTTTCTAATTTTAACATTTTAATATAATATTATTTACCTCATCATCAAATATTACTAATTTTGACACCTAATTTAATTAAAAACCCAGCAGTAGACGTCATAGCTGAAACGACGATAATAATATTATAAGATTAATAAAAATATAAGTATTTTGCTTGTTGGCATAATGTAAATTTCTTTTTTAAAATAATTCAAAATCGAACGTGACGTCACATTTTTCATCTATACATATAATAAATCTGTAGAGGGGTCATGTCTGTACATTAAGAATATTTAAGTGGAAATTAAAAAAAGGGGGTCTATAAAAGCCACAGAACCTAAAAATAACATTTTTGAAAAAATGTCTGTCTGTCTGTCTGTCTGTCTGTCTGTCCGTATGGGAATGTTTGTCGTCGCATCACGCAAAAACCACTGTATGGAATGAAATGAAACTTGGCAGGCAGGTAGCTTACAACCCGAAGAGCATTATTGGAAATTATTATTCCGAAAAACGAAAGGGTTCCCGAGGGATCTTCAAAAAATTGTAGGTTCCTATTTGACGGTATTTCAGCCAAACTACTCTACGTATTTAAACTAAATTTGGCATGCAGGTAGCTTATGACCTGAAGAGCAATATTGGAAATCATTATCCCGAAAAACGAAAGGGTTCCCGTGGGATCTTCAAAAATTGTAGCTACCTATTTGACGGTATTTCAGCCAAACTACTCAACATATTTAAATGAAATTTGGCAGGCAGGTAGCTTATGACCTGAAGAGCATTATTGGAAATTATTATCCCGAAAACGAAAGGGTTCCCGTGGGATATTCAAAAAATTGTAGCTACCTATTTGACGGTATTTTAGCCAAACTACTCAACATATTTAAATGAAACTTGGCACAAAGGTAGATTGTAACATGAAATAACCAACATAATACTTCAAACCGACTTCCAAAAAAGGAGGAGGTTTCTCAATTCGTAAATACATATATGATTTTTTTATGTTTCTTCGCGGATATCTTCATCGCTCATGAAACGATTTTAATTTTTTTCTGTGTTGTGTAGGGTATAATTTAAATTTGGTTCCATTGTCACCGATCCGTGAGGAATCGAGGGAAATCCTCAAAATTTATATGGAATAATATATCAATTTTGATTTTGTCTGAAGTAGTCTAAGCATATGTTACCAAACAGTAAGGTTTTGCACTATATCCTGGATCTAAAAGTACTGAACAGAACTTCTGAGTCCTTAGAGATACATGTTTGAAGATTTCAGCGTTGTTTAAAGAAATGCAAGCA
The DNA here is from genome assembly GCA_905187575.2 of Celastrina argiolus. Taxonomy (NCBI): domain Eukaryota; kingdom Metazoa; phylum Arthropoda; class Insecta; order Lepidoptera; family Lycaenidae; genus Celastrina; species Celastrina argiolus. Next base: position 15,190,704 of record LR994589.1, read on the forward strand.
TATGCCACTACGTCAATTACAGTCGAATTTGGTCTCAAAGTTATCAAAGTGGATGCCTGATGATGGCGTCGTGAGGAATCGAGGGAACACCTCGAAATTTATAGGGACACTCATAGTAATTTTGTATTTTTCGTCGCGGCGTCGGGCGTCGACGTCGCGGCGTCGGGCGTCGGCGTCGCGACGTCTGACTTCGGCGTCGCGGCGTCGAGCGTCGGCATCGCGACGTCGAGCGTCGGCATCGTGACGTCGGGCGTCGGCGTCGCGGCGTCGGGCTTCGGCGTCGCGACGTCGCGGCTTCGGCGTCGCGACGTCGGGCGTCGGCGTCGCGACGTCGGGCGTCGGCGTCGCGGCGTCTGGCGACGGCGTCGGGACGGCGGGCGTCGGCGTCGCGGCGTCGGGCGTCGGTGACGCGGCGTCGGGCGTCAGCGTCGGGACGTCGCGACGTCGGGCGTCGGCATCGCATCGCGGCGTCGTGCAACGACGATGCCCGTCTGGTTTTGGTCGCACCGTAATGTTATGCCTTCCTCTATAAATGGACAATCCAACAAAAATTGCATGCGCTGCATAAACGGCAATCAAACACCACGCGAACGAAGTCGCGGGCACAGCTAGTAGCATATAATATTTTATTTGCCTTTAAAACTGTACCATTTTCAAATTTCTATTATTTTAGCACGTTATGAAGAAATATTATTAAGTTTGACCCCTAATTTCTATTAAAACTCCGAAAAAAGATTGGGGCTCTGTAGGAATTCCGATTCACGAAATCCCGTGTTTGATGGTGGCTGATTTCGGACGTGACCGCCAATAACAACATACTAATTCATATCAATTTGAGGTTCTCGAAAAATAAATCGTAGTATTATACTGTCACATGACGTCATAGAAGCAAAAGCGGTATTTCGAAGACTTCCTAATGTTTAAAGTAAATAGAGCTCCCCGCTTTAGGTGTTTTGGAAAAATTTAAATTTTCAAAATCGGATAGAACATAACAGTGATGCAAAAGTGCATCACTGTTATGTTCTATTTTTTCTCCTACAAATCGATCACCGATTATCGGGAAATGGGCGGGGAACTTTATCAAAAATATAATTTTATACCTAACTAGCTGACCCGTGCCCACTTCGTTGAGCATACAAACCGTTTAAACCTTCTCTGGATTTCCGCGAATATTTCAAGACTAAAAATAGCCGAATCGGTTAAGCTGTTGTCGAGTTTTAGCGAGACTAACGAACAGCAATTCATTTTTATATATTATATGACAAGATAATATATTATATTATATATAATATACAAATCACATTGCGTGTACAATAGAATTTGTGTGAAATTTCCTACGTAATGACTACACGCGAATCGACGCGAGAGTGACAAGTTATTTCGCAAATTACATATCTTTAGTTACGAGATGACTGTGTCAGATACATCGTTACACATGCAGGATTCCTACTGAAACGTTTGCGATATTATTATATTTCATACTATATTTGGCCCGCAGCTTCGCAGATGTAAAATAAAAAGTAATCATAATTAAACGTTTATTTATTTAAGGGCTGATTTTTCAATAGTCAGATAACTTTTATCTGTTGAATAAACATGTGACTTTGACATTTGTTGCATACAAAATCTGCCAAAGTCACGTATTTATTCCTTAGATAAAAGTTATCTGTCGATTGAAAAATCGGCCCTAATTCAAATTATTTTTCCAAATGAAACTTAACATGCTTTTTTCGGAAAGTCAACAAAAAAACCAACAGTTCAACACTTGTCCGGCGAAAAGAACCGGCGTAAGAAACTCGGACGGGCCAACTTATGCAAATAATTATTCTAATGATATTACAACCTCTTACCCGCGGTTTGGTCTGTTTGGAATTAAAGTATCCTATGTTACTTCTAATATTTATTTTATAGTTTCTTACGCCGGTTCTTCTCGGCGGGTTAGGGTTGAACCGGTGGTAGCTGGTTTTTCTTGTTCACTTTCCGAAAATAGCTTGTTAAGTTTCATTTGGAAATAAAATATTAAGAATTTAGTTTTTTTTTTTTTGCATTTTTGAATTTAGTCAATGTAATTGATTAATTTGATAATCTCTGTAGCGCAGTGGTAAGCGCATTGGCACTCAAGCCGGAGCTCGCGGGTTCGAATCCCGCCGAGGGAACAAAAAGTTTTCAATGTTCCTAGATCATGGATATGTATTAAATTAGTGTATTAATGTAATAAAAATCTTAAAAATGTGTAGGTATAGTATAAAAGTTACTAAATACATTTCCATTGTCTGGTACCTGTAAAACAAGTTATTATTATTATTAATTAATGTATTTATAGATACTAGAGGTCGCCCAATACTTATTCATATTTTATATTTCGAACTTTATAAATATTTGTCCTCTTAAATAAAAAAATGTAATATACCTAAATAAACTTTCATTGTGCCAGATTTCATACTGCTCTGTTCACATTTAAGAAAAATTTAAGTAAAACTGTTCTCAAAGATTTTGTCTCGTTCATTTTAAAACGTACATTTATAAGAACAATGCACATTTAAAAGGTAATGCACACAAATAGGAATTGTAATTCATTTTGCTTTGAAACGAAGGTGGATTATCTTAGTCACAAAAGCTTTTGAGCTTTACATTGCAAAATGGAAAACTCAGCATTTATAAAATCTGAAACTACTAAGCGCTCACTGACGTATTTCTTTCTACGTCATATATTCTTTACATATTAAGGAATAATATTAAGAATTTCAGGGTGATTCATTGTTCATATATCAAGCCAAATATAGTGTGAAGAGAATGACGCGTAGATAATTTTTTGTTAGGCTATGTTTTTGTTCGCGAACAAAGACGCTACACTAGGTCAAGCAGGAACATTTGAAAGCACCGTAAAGTAACTATTCCAATGTTATTGGCGTTGTCATGTTTCCATAACGTTACTTTTACGGAGCTTTCAAATGTTCCTGCTTAGCTTGCGGGTCCTTATTGTTAAGCAATACTTATTAAGTGTATCTACCTTGGGGCTGCCATCTCTAAAACCTGCATCCCAAGACCGGAAGCGCAGTTTTCCGGATTTTGGAGCTTTCACTCCGGACTTTTCAATATTTTTTTCATTCACTTACATATTATTTATTAGAATCTGGGGGCGCACCCAACGTTTCTTAACTTTGGTGATCGGACGAGAGCCGGTGTGTTCAACATGTGGAACGGATTTGATCGAAAACCCGGACTTTTACTAGTCCGGGTTTGACTCGGACTACAACTTACACCCCGCTGACGCTCCCCGGACGGCTTCCAAACTAGGACAAATCCGGGGAAACGCGGACGGATGGCAGCCCTAATCTACCTTAGTATTTTATATATTTTCCCATGTGCAAGTAAAAGAAGTAATCTCGAGCCTCCTAATGAGGTCGAAGTCAATAGTCCTCACCGAAGTTTGCCGAGCCTCTTACTAGGCCAGGCACGTAGGCCCCTACAACCGCAATAAGAAGATACCAATTTTCTGGAATGTTCGATGGCATTTGACCGAACAGTGCAGGGGTCATCGCTTGTTTAGTAGCCTGAGCAGAAATAATTGAAGACATGAATCGATGAAGGTGATATGTCACAAAAAAAATTAGCCAGAAAAATTAGTTTAAACTGTCACTTAAACATTGTAGGTTATGCACTATGTTAAGTACATTGATTCTAGAGACGGATCTTTAGATTAATTTACTTATTAGTACTAATTACTTTACGATATATTCTAAAAAAATACGGTGCATAATAATCACAAGTTCAATAAAAAAAGAATGTTCGTAGAAACGTTACGTGCTAAAAATGTTGGTGAAATATGCTCATAAATATAAAAATACGAATTCACCCGTCATTTAGCGAACCTTATGTTAAATCCTATACATTTTGTTTTCGAACTGCGTAAGCGATTAATAGCTATTGCATCTATCAGGGCCCTATACAGTTAGCAAACGTTACTTAACTTTGCGTGTATGATAGATAAGCATGAACCAACATACTTTAAATAATACCCCAATCAAATAAAATTATCACTCAAACTTTTTAACAGCATAGAATATAAAAAACCAATTTCTAGAATTGAATACAACTCTAACGTTCATATGTCGATATCAATTTCAAATCTTGGAAATGTTAAATTACAATTCCATTTGCAACCCCTTCCCCCTATAGCATATTATTCCCCTTTCACCTGTTACATTCGCCCTTCGCCCCAATGTGCTCTGCCAAAGGGGGATGAAGGAGGAAAGGGTGCTTGTTATTCTAACAAGCGACTTAGCTTACTCGCTTCCTGCTTGCATACTCTAGCATTTTGCTTTGAAATTTAAAATACGCTGAATATGTAAAATGAGGTATTGTGCATGTAGAACGATCGTGTTTCTGTATTTCGTAGCAATTTTGAAATGCCCTTGTTCGATTGTGAGACCCAAAAAAGAAGAGAGCTTTGACTATGAAGTACTGAGACCGGTTCTTAGTTCCTGTCTTTGCACTCCATACATTTATAGCACACTCCGCTTGCCTGGTTTTGGTACATGTGTGTGTGTGTTTGCGTGCGTACTTTATTTTATGATGACTGTGATAACGTCTTATAAACCTATGAACGCCGCCTGAACGCACGGAAAAGTTTTACTCATTGTCACGTTCCGCCTGAGCTGAGGGTGCAAGCGATACGTATGAGTAAAAGGGAAACAGCAGCAGCAGCAACAGGAAACTAAAAAAAAATACGTAAAATTGTCCGTCCGTAAGCTGACTTTACAGACAACCCATTATTTTTGGTTTCTTTTTAGAATTATAGTGTCTATGGCCGACAACCAATTCATGTTTGATCACAGAAATGTAGTGTCTATGGCCATGATCGACGAATCGAATCGCGACGACTTCGAGCCGGGCTCCGATGTGCTGTGTGATCAACTAGCACTGGAACCATAGAGAACTCTGCCAAAGTGTGGTTCTTGGACGGTTCGTTTATAAAACAATAAAAACGCTGATAAGAATGGATGAGTAAGTTCAATTGATATAGGTCTTGTTGATAGAATGAGATTACTGATTACGGTCATCCAAAAAGAATCACGCTAGACGACTCCTTAAATATTGTTATAAATGCGGGTTCGAATCCCGCCGAGGGAACAAAAAAAGTTTATGTTCCTGGGTCATAGATGTGTATTAAATTTGTGTATAATATAATAAAAATCTTAAATATGTGTATAGTATAAAAGTATCCCATCACAAAATTACTTGTAAAAAAGGCCCAAGTCTCGCTATTTAGATTTTGCCGTAAAAAATTGTGAGATCTATGTGAACTGGAGAAGTCGGTCGGTCTAACAACATCTTATTATGATGATTTAAATATTAAAAATCTTTTATTTTAAATAAATAGTAGATTTACTTGGCAATCGCACAAAACAATCAGATTTTTCTTAAAACCCGACTAAAAACTAAAAAAAATATCCTATAATTTTGAATACGGTGTCAAGTAAGTACTTCAACAACCTTACTACAATATAAAATTACTAAATATATGTAGGCAATCACAAAAAAAGTATCAGAAAAAAATATACAACTAACTATTAAAGTAGGTAACTATTGTATATTATGTACCTACCAAAGTACTGGCTTACAAACTAATATTAAATGAAAACAAATTATGAAAGAATGCTGAACTTGGCACCGACTTAAAAGTTATAAAATAAATTTATTTACATGAGAGAAAATAAGTACCTATTACTTTGTGCGCAGTAAATTTATTTTTGCTTTTTAGTTTACCTTTTAAAGTCGGTTTTTTTGTTTAAAATTATTAAGAAAGCTAGTCGTATTTTTTGGTCAATCATACAGGCAACACTGGTATCCTACTTAGTTTAGTTTATAAATGACATAGGGTTGGACTCTTTTTTTAGATGTTGGGTCCTAGAATTATTAATAATCAATCATTGGAGCAATCCATCATCACTTGCGAGTAAAGTCACTTGAGGCGCGACGTGACGGAGTGTTAGATTCTACGTAATTGAAATGACAAAGTTAAAAAAACGAAAAATAAACCATTTTGTTTAAAAATAGAAATAAGATAATGCTTAGGACACACCCATGACAATCGAACAGAGAGAGGAAGTGAAAGAGAGTGAAGAACGTCGGATAATAAACTGCAGGATTATATTGTACTAGCTGTGCCCGCGACTTCGTTCGCGTGGTTTTTGAGTGACTTAAACCGTTTATGCAGCGCACGCAACGAAAGTCCCCAAATGTGAATAATTTTTGCAACATTTCTCACTGACGCTTCACTCCTATTGGTCGCAGCGTAATATTATAAAGCCTTCCTCTATAAATTGACTATTCAACAAAGGAAGATTTTTTCAAATGGGACCAGTAGTTCTTGATATTAGCGCGTTTAAATAAATAAACAAACAAACAAACTCTTCCGCTTTGTAATATTAGTATAGATTTAGAGTATTTTCAAAAAACTTACTATTTATTACCATACAATTTTATTATGTGATCAAAGAAACAACAGTTGTTTGTTTTTAATAATAAAAAGTATATTTTTTAACAGATAACTTTTTGAAATCAATGTACCACAATATTATTATTGTCAGTATCTACTTACATGACAAGAAATATACAGAAATATGAATATAATTTAACTACCTACGTAAAAACATTAATTTAAATACATTAATCCCTTTAGAGATAACTTTTCGACTATTACATGTATATTCACGTTATTGTAATATATTGTACCTAACATAACTCTTGGAATAAACGAAATACCTTAACATAACTAGCTGGAAAAAGTAACTCTTGTATGCATAACTTTTGTTACTTTTTAAGATATTAATACAGGTCTCCGAGTTCTATAACAAGATTTACATTTTCAATTTGTTATTTTCAATTTTAATCTTCATTCGTAATGAGTTTAGGCGAATAGTTAAACTCGAATGAAAACGGTTAAACTCGACATGAGAGTGGTAGTATATGATACAGAATCTGGACAGAAGGAGCGAGTTCAGAGCACAAAAAAAAACTCTAGGCTTATGTAATAGAGCTCAAAATCTAACATGAAACGTTAAATGTCAATGTCAAATTTGACAACTCGACACTCGATTTTCTACTTTACTTCAAAGTATCATGGATTCATATTTTTAGCACATATTTTTCGTATCATATAATCCCAACCTTAGAGGGACTATAGAAATTTCTTAACTCCCATTCGGAGTTAAGAAATAAGCAAACCGAAATGGTTTGATTTTTGTTGTTACTTTTAAAATATAAAGATGATAACTACCTATAACTACAGTTTAGTTTGATAAGTAACTTACATGATTTAGTGACAGGTAACTTAACATAATAGAAGTAATCGATGAACAATATTGAAACCATTGATTTAGTTGTCCTCGTCTTTTTCTGTCAAGTGAAATTTGCAATGAGACGAAGACATGTATAGAATCAGTAAATATTTTTATTAGGGGATACAACTAATAACATATCAATAACAAAACAAAATAGATTTTATAATCACGTTCGAGTTCCAAAGCTTACTTACAAGCTACAAAATATTAAAAAGACACTATTCATATAAATTGGGTTTTAGGAAGCTATCATATTATTTTAATAAAACTATCGTATTGTAATCACATTTAAATACACTAATTTCATGCATACAATTAAACTAATTGCTATCGTATCAAATATCACCAATTTTCTAGAATAATCTCAAAAACCACTTCAATGGCCACCATCTTGTTTCAAGTGTCATCCGCCATTTTGTGTCAGCCAGTCAATTGATCGGCAGTTTTTCGTGGAGCCAGGTACGCTTGCCTTCGTTAAATTCCCGGGCTGTATGGTCTGTACCTTCTAGAATCCATTTTGTGGTCAACAGACCTTCAACGCCCACGGGACCTGAAGAAAATAAATTATTTTGTATTTTTGGCTGTTGTATTTGGCTTTATGAAAAATTTTGCTTTTATTTACAAAAAGGGGGATAATTTTATAATCGCTGATCCTATGTACCTAACCTGATGATCCTGAATAGAGTTAGTTTGAATATTTGTATTTTTTTACAAACAAAAATTGTAACTGAAAACCCCATTTTTAGGTTACAAACATGTAAACTGTGAACCTAATTTTTAAATCGGCTAAAATGCTAATGAGCAAATAGTTCGTCTCTATAGTCCTCACATTTAACTTGACTGTAAACGAATTATGATAAATAGACTGTCTGATTATCAGCTGATCCAAAGTACAGTGTATAACGTATATGATAATTACATTTTGCTCTTCGAGGAAGATCGAGAAGGAATTATTATAGGATTGAAATAGCATAATCTATAACGGGTGTAAAAAGAGCAGTCACTATAACTTTGGGATATGATTATACTACCTTTTCTCATTCTAGAAATGTATTTCTTTTTCAGTTTTTTTACAAAAATTAAAAAAATTTTTTTTTTAGCTTTATTATAATTTTTGCAACAAAAAAATAGGCACAATAAAAAAAAAAAAAATTTTTTAGTTTTTGATAAAAAAAATACATTTCCGAAATAAGGAAAGGTAATATAATTGTATCTCAAAGTTATAGTGACTGCTCTTTTTACACACTGTATATGTACAGAGATGGATGAACAGAATATGCCACAAAAATTCCTTGCAGAATATAAACAGTCCAGTTTTACTTTAACATTTCTTATGAATTTCATGTAAAATGTGATCTCTATTTATATAATCGAAAATAATATTATATGTTTTCCTCGAAATCTAAAAGTACTTTTAAAGTAATACTGATAGGACGTCGTGATAATGCCTCAAGAGGAAGAGCTAATTTTATATTTTTTATACACAGGTATAAAACGTACCTCTAGCATGTATCCTCGCAGTGGAGATGCCAACTTCAGCGCCGAGACCGAACCTGAAGCCATCAGCGAAGCGAGACGACACGTTGTGGAACACACAGGCGCTGTCCACTGAGCCCATGAACTGCTTGGCTGTGTCATCTGTCAAAATTTCAAATGAAACTTGAAGCGGCTAATATGTATTAACCACTTACAATAATACCTAAACAGAGAATATACTAAATTTCTGATTGACTAAAATTTCTAAATTCGGAAAAATAAATAAAAGATGTAAAACCAACTAATAACTTTTATATTCACTTTATACAAACGATACAATATGCAAAAAAACAAGCTTTATTCGAAAAGTCAAAATCGCCACCATAGAACCGGCGTAAGAAACTTCTATTATTTCGTAATAATCGTCAATAAACTAATATAAAATATTGGTTCCATACATAAAATGCTGACGGTTGCCAAAATTGCAGAAGGCATTAAAATCACTATAAGCTTCGTTGGTGGACCAGACGAAGATGTCGCATGTAAGTATTGGCTATAGTAATCAAATTCAAAGGATATAACTAAAACTATTGTTATGAATGTTAGTACTAAAACAATTTTTACTAAAAATGAAGCTGAATGTTAAAAAATCTAGGCATATAATTATTATAAAGGCTAGGAGGCGTTACTATTTTACAGTATAAACTAAGGAATAAGATAAGTATAGCCATTTCAAAAATGAATACGTCTGGTTTACGAAAATTAATAGTTGTAACCCGATAGCAAATTTTCGCATATGTTAAGACGCAAAACACTTAAACTCGTAGATATGAATAGAGGAATGGGCCTTACCGTTTTCAGTGATAATGACATCGGTGTGAGAGCTTCCGTATTTGTGAATGTGCTCAACAGCTTCGTCCAAATCCTTCACAATCTCGATACAACATTCCAATGAACCGTATTCGTGTTTCATCGTCTTCGCTGGTGGTGGTCCAAATGTTAGCTGAGCCGCTAGTTTAGGACCGGCGTGAATCTTCACACCTTCGTGTTTCAGCATATTGCAGATTTCAGTGAAGAATGGGCCGTTCATATGGTCCTCGTGGATCAGTAATGTCTCCATTGCGTTGCAGGCAGCTGGGTAATCGCATTTAGCGTCGCAAATAATCTTCAAGGCCTTAGCATGGTCTGCATCCTTGTCCAAATAAACATGGCAGATACCTTCGGCATGCCCCAAAACCGGTATGTGTTGGGATTGCATCTGAATGTTTCTGACTAGTTCAGAAGAACCTCGAGGAATGATGAGATCGATATGAGATTCCATCGCGAGTAAGTCACTGATTTCCTCTCGTGTTGAGATCAATGATATCGCATCTTGGGCGCCGACCGACCTTAGGGATTCCTTCACCAGGTCCATCAGCACTCTGTTGGAGTGAGCAGCTTCCTTTCCACCTTTTAGTAGAAGACCGTTAGCAGAAGCCATGGCTAATGCAGCTACCTGTGGTAGGGAATCAGGTCTCGATTCGAATATGACTAGTAAAACTCCAATAGGTACTGTCACTTGTCTGAGAGTAAGATTTTCAGCTAATCTCGTTTTACGTAGTACCCTGCCTACGTTTTCATAACTAGAATCGGCTATTTGTTTCAACCCTATAGATAGAGTCTGCAATTTTCCTGCGCTCAAAGACAGCCTGTTCAGCAATGGTTTGTCCAAGCCACTTCTTGTAGCTTCTTCTAAATCCTTTGCGTTCGCTTCTAAGATTTGATCCTTTTTGTCGACCAAAAGGTCCGCTAGATTGTGAATTGCCGATGCCCTTTCACTCGGTGTGAGTTTCTGAAGTACTCTACTACCGGAACGAGCTAAAATGACATAAAAATATATTATTACCTTACCAATAGAATATTTATACCTACAAGGTATAAGCTATATATAGATAATGTTGTTGTCTTGCCTAATACATTAAAAAAGTCACTTGATAGTCAATTTTATTATTATATAATTCATAACAATATACCATTTTCAGCCAAAACATCCACCGGAGTGGTTGCAGAGGTTGGGGAGTCCGTGAAGAATGTTCCAACCTTCCGTCCATTGATGATCGTTTTGATGGCTTTCTCTTGCTTGCCGTTGCAGATGACGACACTCACGCCTCTAGCCATGGCCCATGTTGCAGCTTGCACTTTGGAGTCCATTCCGCCTGTGCCCACCTAAAGATAACAAGGAGTGTTTGAACAGCTTTTCGTTTGAAAATAATTTAACTATAAATACTCTACTGTTCCTTCTACGTAGTAACAAAAATCTTTTCTCTCCTTGGACATACGTTTTATAGATATTTGTATAGGAATTTTTAGAGCCTTTAGCGATGGCAACTTATGCCGTCTTTAGAGATTACGACGTGATGCGTAATGCAGTTCCCTAGCGACATCAAAAATAAAAAAAGATCCAAGTTGATGTTTGCTCTCGGGTAATCTACGTACTTCTTGAAACCCTTACCTTGGACTTCTGCCCAAACTCCACCTGGTCCCTGTCCTTCGCCGTGTACGTGTGCATCATCCTCGCGCCGTCCTCCCATGGCGGCTTGTTGTAGATCCCGTCCACGTCGGACATCATGATCAGCAGGTCGGATTGCACCTCCGCTGCGAGTAAGGCCGACAGGCTGTCGTTGTCCTTTATACCAATACCCTGGTGAAAATTATTAATTAGTGAGCGTTCCTAATTGAAATATAGTATTTTAAGTTCTAAAATATTATATGTCTCCTGGGATACGAGCAAACGGATTCCCAGTGGTAACTGATTACCGCCCATTGACATATCTGCAACAGGATGCATATATCAGGTGCGTTCTTAAACTTTCTTTATCTGAGTTATAATTACTAAACTCTTTCGGCTCATCACACCTACACACTTTTCACATATGTAGATTTGATGAGCCTCAAGGCATTATTTTTTTTTCAACCATAAGCGATAAAAAGAGTAGATGCATTCCTTGTACAGCCGAAAATATAATATTACTAGTTGACCCGTGCCCACTTCATTGAGCATACTAATCGTTTAAACTTTCCCTGGACTTCCACGAATATTTCAAGACTAAAACTTGCCGAATCGGTTCAGCCGTTCTCAAGTTTTAGCGAGACTAACGAACAGCAATTCATTTTTGTATATAAGAGAAAGAAGATATTACCAATGTTTCTATACACAAACTGTTAGCAGAGGCATATTTAACTTAGGGCCGATTTTTCAATCGTCAAATATCTTTTATCTAAGGAATAAATATGTGACTTTGGCAGATTTTGTATGAAATAAATGTCAAAGTCACATGTTTATTCAACAGATAAAAGTTATCTGACGATTGAAAAATCGGCCCTTAGAAACTTAGAGGTGTATTTAAACGCCTCCGTGGTCTAGTGGTTCTGAGCTTCGCTCTCGACCCGGAGGACGTGGGTTCGATTCCCGCGTTGGAACAACAAAAAATGTTGTTTTCAAGTTTGGTTAGCCCTCTGCGACTGACGTGGATTAACTTCAACAATAGTACTGACGTGGTAGTACACGAGATACCAATTCAAATGTAAATATTTTTATATATTTGAATTATGCTTCTAATTAATTTATATTTATTAGATACTTAGGGTAGTTTTTTAATAAAATTTGCTGTTAATCAAAAATAATACTTCATGGTTTCAAAGGTAAACATTTTTTATTGACATAATAAAAATCAGTCTTTGAAATTTACTTAAGCATTAATAACATAAAAAAACTAATAAAAATCAACATTATTAAATTTAACATTAGACATTTTTAAAATTAACTATTATAATAATCAGTATATAAAAAATGAGTTACTTTCGTTGGTTGACTTAAAAGTTAGACAGCTCCAAATCACAGCTTTGTTTGACAATTTTCATACATTGGTTTTGAACAATCACAGCAAAAGTACTTTCGTTTGTCTTTTTATTTTTGTTTGGCAAATATAACATAGTTTTCTACCAGTGGAAGTAACAGACCGAACTACTAGGGGTGGAGGGGGAACATCTTTACATGAAACTCTGGTAGTAGTCATACGTAGCTCTCTTGGCAATCTTTCATCATACACTCGAGTTTGAATATGAATCAGCACTAAATCCCTTCCTTTATTCGATAAAAAAGTACCTCTCCTCATTTTATCATCAGTGTCTACTGTCTGCACAACCTTGATATAATATAAAGCTATTTATGCCTGCCATGTCCATTCTGCTTTGAAGAGCCATTGCTCTATTTGTTCTTTCTATTCATATCTTTACTTATAAAAGTTCCAGCCCATGTTTTCTTAGAAGAAGTACTTGGTTTAGGATTATTATTTGACTCAGCCATCTAAAAAAAACAAATTTATATTGTAAATAAAATCAAATAATAGTAATAATTACTTTTTTACTGACGTGTTGGTTTAGAAGACACTGTGAAAATATAACCATATTATTGAGGTAGTACAGTAGACACTTACCTTAACACTGACGTGGTGGACTGGTGGACACCTTGCTCCCGATACATGCAGGTGAGCTTCCTGTGGCCACTTCCCCCGCACTGACCGACACGCGAGTTTACTATAATAAGGTACTAGGAAAGGCGGTGCTCGAATTTGAAAAATAACGAAAATAATCCGGAATATTATTTCGGCGGTGTCTATTGGACTACCACGTCAGCCACAGACGGTTAGGACAATGCAGGCCGATCACCCTGATTGTCTGACAAGAAAGATGAAGAGAAGATGATGCGTCGGATGGGCATGTAAAAATTCGGTCCGGCGCCTGTTCTCTCGCCAGTCGTGTCGGTTTACCGTCCCACTGGGTTATGAGAGTAAGTAAGTAAGTAAGAGAGTAAGGAAGAGAGAGTGTCTTTGTGTATTGCGCACATACTTGGGCACTATAAAATAACTCCTGCGTAGCTGGCCTGGTTCCAATAAAATCGGCTACCGATACCGAAGTCGGTAAGGGGAGCTATTATTATATTCAACTTGGCTTAATTTAGCTTATACGATCTTCAATACAGACGAAAATTCACTAAACGAGATTCAAAACATTCTCGTTGCAAAGGAAATTGGTGAAATTATTATTGCATCGTAATCCTGTTCCATCGAAATTCGCGTATGCTAAACAGGCGGTATTCTATCGGAGCTTTTGGCTTTGATATTCAAATATGATACGTCGCAGCGTTTTAACGTGTATTAGCTTTTACGTAAAGGAATGCTTCCGTTTGACGCCTTAATCAATTTACTTGCTTGGATAAATCGGGTTATAGAAGATTCTGGAAAAACATTTATGGATTTTTTTAGGGAGAGAGTATTTTGAAAAAAAATATAGAGGTGAAACTTTAAAAAGAGTTGCCTAGCAATGGCTTTCTAGGTTTTGATCCTTATCAACAACACCATCGAATAAAGTAATAATAATATAAGGTATGATTTTTTTCAAAATCGGTTAGGATTATGGCTAGAAAAATTGATTTATTAAAATGTTCTAGTTTTTATCGAAATCGAGCACGCAACTCATTTAAAAAGCTTTCTCCGATACTTTCAAAGATCGCCTACCATGCCCTATTTAAAGTCTCACCTGTATAGCAGTCCTTAATGTCGTGTTAAACTGGTTGTATACATGTTATTTACTCAGGCTTTTTCTGTTGGGTTAATGAGCTCAGCTTTGAAAACTTTTTAGGTATAAGCATTGGGTAGTCAACTTTCCTAATTTAAATTATTAGTATATTTGGTGTTTTATCACCAATATCTTCGTGGTTTTTTTTTGCTTGTTTGGATGCTGTTTATTAAGTTGGGTAATAATGTTCGTTAGAGCCACGTCCAAACTTAGTGAATAAATGTTTTATTTTTATTATAAGAGCGGAAAAAGGCCGCAAACCAGGGACACAAACAATATAAAATATATATGAAATTCGTCCGTGCTTTTGCGTGAACCGAAGCTTAGTGTATTGCACTTTTTAAGTCAAACGAGAAAAGTTTATCAGATAAATGTTTATAACATAAATAAACCTATATAATATATTATATAAATTGGCCGTTGTGCTACCGTTGCCAAGCATCACGTTTGATTGAAATGTAGAGTGTGTGAAGTGATGTCTGATAAAGTAAGGGCGCCTAGAACGAGAATCTTGGCTCTACATGTGACCACTTTTTTATGGATTTTGTTTAAGGTGTAGAGTAGAGCGTGTAGACTTTAGAGCTCGATAATATAAAAATAACGATATCTGATAACTTTTTTACAGGGTATGTAGTAAAATGTTTTTGGTGGGATTATAATTTCCAGTTTTTTATTAATACAGATATTACAGACAATTATAATATAGTCATCTGGCAAACTACGCGCCTTTAATATGTAGGTATCCGTGTACTTGTGATCTCGATTAAAATGTACAAATAAAGTGTAAAACCTCTCAGTTAGTTTCAAAGAATAATATTATCGCAGACAGAGGGCAAACTCGCGCGTATTCTTTACTCAGTACTCAACAAATTTACATTATGTAGGAGCAGATTTATATCTGGGACAGTCGACGAAATATTTTTTTTCTATGGAAATAAACTTGGTATGGCTGTCTAACTCGTAGGTAAATAATAAAGTAAAATACAGATATTGTCGACAAATGAATGAAGAGACGTGACAATAGACGTGACAATTTCTCGATATTAGCACAAATATTAGTAACTAGCTGACTCGTGCCCACTTCGTTGAGCATACAAATGAAATTCCATTAAAAAGGAAACAAAAACCCGCACCCGGACCCCGCAAACCCGCAACGCGGAACCCGCCACATTTTATTTCATAAAAACTTTCTCCTGAATATAACAAACACAACAAAAAAAGAATTGGCCAAATTGATCCAGGCGTTGTTGAGTTATGCGCTTACCAACACATTTTGCGATCCATTTTTATATTACAAGACAAGATTATTGCCATTGTACATGCCGTGGTTGATTTTCACTAGTGCCCAAGGCTCACTCGAACTTAGGCCCGTATTAATAAAGATGTCTAAAACTCAACCTCACTTGAGACACCTATTGGACAGATAAAACAACGTTCCGTTTTACTTTTAAAAGTGAACAACTTTATAAATGTTACATAGTACGTTAATAAATTTTTTTTTATACCGTATTTAATTAAAATAAGAATAATCATATATTTTTATAATCTATGTATTTACGTTTCAAAAAAAGAAAAACACTAAAGTAGATATGTATCATAAGTAAAGTTTTTTTCATTTCTAAAAGTGAAACGAAACGTATTTTATCTGTCAAATAGGTTCTCAAGTGAGGTTGGGTTTGAGACTTCTTTATTAATACGGGCCTTAGATTTGTTCGTTAGCCTGTCCCGTTGTAATGTAATATCATACGTGCACGAGCGGGCAGACTGAGATTCAAAATGAAGTTCGAGGCACGAGAATCGGTGTCCAGGGCGGCAAATTTTCTAGAGCGGAAAAATTTGGAAAGAAGAAAACAAATGTATTTTCAATGAAAAACTAGGTATAGGCGTTTATAGTTACGGAACACGTTATTTCATTTTAACATCCGTTTTTTCCTGACTGTACAGACTACAGTAACGAGTGGGCGTAATTTAAAACTGTCAAGTTTTACTGCGACTAATCTAGCGCCGCGGCACGGCTTTACATGTGAGATTGAGCGCCACTTGTTACTGGCTGACACGCATTTAATCTAGCAGCGCATTTCGACAAAGAATAAGGGAGTATAAGGCCTTATTATTGAACTAGCTGTTCCGTAGTTTTTGAGTGACTTAAGCCGTTTATGCAGCGCACGCAATGAAAGTCCCAAATGTAATTAATTTTCCCCGTTTTTGCAACATTTTTCACTGACGCTTCGCTTCTATTGGTCGCAGCGTAATATTATATGTAGTCTAAAGCCTTCCTCTATAAATGGACTATCCAACAAAAAAATAATTTTTCAAATGGGACCAGTAGTTCCTGAGATTAGCGCGTTTAAACAAACAAACAAACAAACTCTTCCGCTTTATAATATTAGTATAGATTATAATATAAGAATAGATAGCCTGGCAGCCATAAAACCATGCTGGTATTATAGTGAATCTTACTATGCTGGGACTCGTGAGCACATTTTGTATACACACGAACGCACTGGTCGTTGACCTAACACCTGACCAGGATCGAAACTCATTTGTTTTGTGACTTTTAGATCTTTAATCGTGATTTGTCGCGTTGTGGCAAGTAATTTATATGAGATGCCAAAACAAAAAATGCTCTACACGTCCTTTTCTTCACCACCATATTCGGCTTGATATATGAACCATGAGACACGCTATACATACTGTGTAGTTTATAATCCGATTTTAATGTAACAAGTGAGTTGTGGTGTGGTACGGAAAAATAGATTCATGATGATAGCCCCTCCGGCCCCAAGGCCGGATTATGATCTTTTACAATACCAGCTGGTTCCAGGCAATTCAATAATACGGTCTTAAACTGCCTTGATCTTTTTCATATTACTGCGACATGTTATACTGAATGGATCCACCCTATTTTGGCTGTCTGAAAGTGACATTCGGAAGCAAGTCAAGTGTCACGTGTCCGCTAACTAGCTGTCATCATGCAGTTAATAAGTGACCGTAATACGAAAATTCCAGGCAGCCATGTTGTATGGCGTAAACTGGCTGGAATTAAGAGCTTGTAATAGGCCCCCTGGTAACATTGGCTAACTAATTATCTAAGTGCGCAGCCAAGATTAAAGAAAACTGGTGGGCGATATAATTGACGCAGTAAAGTTGAAGGTGATATAAAAATTGTGAATATATATTTTTTCTATCTTCGCCCTTTTTGTAAATTGCTTTAATTCATCGTGAACAAGGAAATTTTATCGCCCGTACCACGACGTTCCGAAATAAACTTCTGAAATTCCGTTTTAGGAAAATCAACTATTTTCGACAGAGTTCGCGATTGTTTATAAGTTTTAAGTTCCTTCCTCCCCCAACAGTTTACTTGTGAGATGCAATTGCAAACTAAAATAGTAGCACTTTCAAACATTTTACAGTACATTTTCTGTTCCTTTATTTCATTTAGAGCAGTTGATGCGTTTTCTCCGTAAATTATCACGTAAAAGACTGTCCGTGACACCGGGACGGAAATAAGGAAACACTAGCTCTCGGAGCAAACGAGCTACCAACGATCGCGACCATTACTATTTTTGACGATTCGCTGCTACAAGTCGCACGCGGTTAGGGTCGAGCAAACGAGCTACCGACGATCGCGACCATTACTATTTTTGACGATTCGCTGCTACAAGTCGCACGCGGTTAGGGTCGAGCAAACGAGCTACCGACGATCGCGACCATTACTATTTTTGACGATTCGCTGCTACAAGTCGCACGCGGTTAGGGTCGAGCAAACGAGCTACCGACGATCGCGACCATTACTATTTTTGACGATTCGCTGCTACAAGTCGCACGCGGTTAGGGTCGAGCAAACGAGATACTGATGATCGCGACCATTACTATTTTTGACGATTCGCTGCTACAAGTCGCACGCGGTTAGGGTCGAGCAAACGAGCTACCGACGATCGCGACCATTACTATTTTTGACGATTCGCTGCTACAAGTCGCACGCGGTTAGGGTCGAGCAAACGAGCTACCGACGATCGCGACCATTACTATTTTTGACGATTCGCTGCTACAAGTCGCACGCGGTTAGGGTCGAGCAAACGAGATACTGATGATCGCGACCATTACTATTTTTGACGATTCGCTGCTACAAGTCGCACGCGGTTAGGGTCGAGCAAACGAGCTACCGACGATCGCGACCATTACTATTTTTGACGATTCGCTGCTACAAGTCGCACGCGGTTAGGGTCGAGCAAACGAGCTACCGACGATCGCGACCATTACTATTTTTGACGATTCGCTGCTACAAGTCGCACGCGGTTAGGGTCGAGCAAACGAGATACTGATGATCGCGACCATTACTATTTTTGACGATTCGCTGCTACAAGTCGCACGCGGTTAGGGTCGAGCAAACGAGCTACCGACGATCGCGACCATTACTATTTTTGACGATTCGCTGCTACAAGTCGCACGCGGTTAGGGTCGAGCAAACGAGATACTGATGATCGCGACCATTACTATTTTTGACGATTCGCTGCTACAAGTCGCACGCGGTTAGGGTCGAGCAAACGAGATACTGATGATCGCGACCATTACTATTTTTGACGATTCGCTGCTACAAGTCGCACGCGGTTAGGGTCGAGCAAACGAGCTACCGACGATCGCGACCATTACTATTTTTGACGATTCGCTGCTACAAGTCGCACGCGGTTAGGGTCGAGCAAACGAGCTACCGACGATCGCGACCATTACTATTTTTGACGATTCGCTGCTACAAGTCGCACGCGGTTAGGGTCGAGCAAACGAACTACCGACGATCGCGACCATTACTATTTTTGACGATTCGCTGCTACAAGTCGCACGCGGTTAGGGTCGGGCAAACGAGATACTGACGATCGCGACCATTACTATTTTTGACGACTCGCTGCTACAAGTCGCACGCGGTTAGGGTCGAGCAAACGAGATACTGATGATCGCGACCATTACTATTTTTGACGATTCGCTGCTACAAGTCGCACGCGGTTAGGGTCGAGCAAACGAGCTACCGACGATCGCGACCATTACTATTTTTTCGTCGATCGCGACAATCACTGTTTCAAGACACAAGACACAAGACTTTTACAACACGCCAATGATCTGATCCCATGTATCACAGGTACTAGACAACAAAAATATATTGTTTACTTTTATAATATGCAAAATATATTCAAGATCTTGGATGAAGCGCCGATGACGCGCTAACCATTGAGCCCCAAAGGTCGTTAGCACCGTACTGTCCGTTCCGTCGGCGCAAACGAGCTACTGATGATCACTACAGTCGCTAATTTTGACGATTTACTGCTGTCGTACTCGCTATCGCGGTTGGCAGGGCGGCTTGAAATGTATATTTGTATAGCGTCGGCGACCGGTCGCAGCAGTGTGTCGCCAGTTTGCGCTGAGCATAAGAACCTATTATCACTATCCTATTTTCGCTGTATAGTTTAATTTGTACTGCTAGTATCTTCTATCTATACTTATAATAAAACTGTAGAGAGGTCAATTCTGTACATTGAATATTTTTTCAAAATACATATTGGAGGATGATTGGCGATCGATACTGATGCCAAAAATGCAATTAGTAAAATTTTTGTCTGTCTGTCTGTCTGTCTGTCTGTCTGTCTGTCTGTCTGTATGTGCGCGATGGGAACAAAAACTACTGAAGGGATTTTAACCAAACTTGGTACGATTGTAGCCCATATTCCTGGGCAGGTTATAGGCTATATAACATAACGCTACGATACATAGCAGCCGAGCAGTGACGATAGATTGGAAGCAAGTCGGATGAATTTCGCGCGCGCGGGCTGCGGACGATCGGTTCATGCGGGGGGCGCGGGGGGATCGCTTACACAGTGACGCGAAGGAATAGAATGTGGCACTAAAGTAGATTAGAACTTGAAATAAGTACCTAACTAACAGATTTTTTTTTCTGAGAAGAGTGTTTCCACAGTGTCATAATAATATAAAAATTGTATTTTTGAACTTGCTTCACAAATTGAAATAAATTATCATTTATTGTATAAATCAACTTAATTAACTGTATTATTAAAAGAAAGCCTTTCGCGATAATCTAAAAAAACGGCCAATTAAGCGGTTTTTGGTAAACTATTTATACCATCAAGGTATTAATCCTTATCATTTTTAATACGTTAGTTGGCTTAAGCATTTCATGAAGACTATATTTGTCCTTTATACCTAGCAAGTATAATTAATAGTTTAGGAGATAATATAGCAAAATTAAAATCGTTTCGCCGTGATTCGACCGCCGCATCGCGGCGCCGCGCGATACAGGCTGATGCGTGACGTCTTTTATCCGAGTCGGGGTGTAGTGTAGGTATCAGATGCTGGTAGGTAGGAATTTTGGCGAAGGTCAACCAAAGGAACTCCACCCCACTGCTGGGTAAAAAATACTATTAAAATGTGCTAACAGGCAGTACCGGTAGTATGAATTTAACCTGGATGTTTGTATGAAGCGCGGCGGGAACCGCGCTGCTTTAAACATTCAAATTTATTGTTTTTTTTATTTTATATTTTGTTTAAAACAAAATTTCATTTATTTATATTATTATTATTATACTTAGGGTAGGTTATAAAAAACGCTACTAAAGCCGATCGGCGCGGCGCGCCGAGCTGGGGCCTAACTCTCCAAACTGATTCGATTTTAATTCAGATTCGATCGTGCCGCATACTCCCGAAGAAATTGACGTTTGTTTATTTTTATTCTCTGTCGATTGATATGGTCTGGTGTACAAAAAGTTACGTTCTAACGGTTTTCTTTATCCTAATTAATTTCAAAGTAATCTACCAAATAAAACACCAAAAACCGTTAAGATCGAACTGATTCGATTCTCAGTTGTGTCGAGAGTAAGCCTGCTGGATCCTCGGCGGGGCCGGGCGTGCCGCTGCGCCCATGTCTAACCGAGAGTTCCGTTTTAAAGACCTTAGTAATTGCAATATAAGTTTAAATTTAATAATACTTCAAAACATTAATGACAAAAACGGTAATAAGTTGAAATAATTGAAAATATTTTTATGGTTTCGCAATTTATCCTATGTCGTTTAAATTTGATATGAAGCAATGTTTTAATAGTGCATTAAGACGTTGCTTCATATCAAATTTCTATTCCCGGGAAGTACCCTTTAGGTTTTGGTTCCCTTTGGCGTGTCGAAAATTGCGAAAATTAGCGATATAAACGGCTGAATCTTTGGGTAGATGTGGCCAAGATGCCTGTTTCTTTTCACAGCCAGAAGGGACAGTAGAACTGAGTTTTTAATATGATTTTTAGCTTGATACCTACACGTGTTAAAGTTTTGACACCCAGACAGACAGACGGACATCGAAGTTAAATACTTTACTAAATTAACGTGAAAATTTGTCTGGGTCTATACGGTGCATTCGAATAATATTATCCTAACTTCGAATAAGTACCTTTGCTGACTTCTACATATTGTTCGAAGGCCTACTTCTTTTGCCGAGCTCCGAAAGGATAGTAATATATATTATACCCTGCATACCAAGAGGCTTGCCGGGTACGTGACTTGCTGGATCGGGATCAACACTGGGATGCACTGGGAAGTACCTATTAGCGAAAGTTGTCAGCGGTTGCGCCAATAAACTAAAAATATATTTAAAAATACTAAAGTGCCCTAAATCACTGTTCCACGCGTACGAAGTCGCGGGCACAGCTAGTTTAAGAATAAATGTAGTCACTACTTAGTAAATTATTCTGTAAGTAAAAAAAAATTAATACAATATTTAATTGATAAATCAAAGTTCTATAAAGTCTAAGTAAAATTCCATTTTACAATAAACAAAATATTTAATGTATCCCGTGAATTGTCAAGCCGTTTATTTTTCAAACAAAAACATTGATTTGAGAGCTAAGGGTGCTACAAAAAACACACAGAACTTATAACACCCCCGTTTTTCGTCGGGGGTTATAAAAAGTCTTCCCCGGCTCCTTTTAAGCACCTTCTGCCATTATACAGGCTATAATATTAATGAGTGATAATACTTTAGGGTATGTATGGGTCCCGTATATCGAGTTTACGGCGAAAGTACCAGCGCTGAAAGAGGTACTTTTTTTAATTATTGTATGGGAAATTTTATGATGTTGGTACCATTTCTCATACAAACATGAAAGTCAAAGTAAGTATTTCAGCGCTGGTACTTGTACAGTAAGTATTATTACTAATTTATTTTTAATATTACTAACCACGACAATCACCCTGTACACCATAGATATTATTATACTAAGAAACTAAAGATATCGTATTTTTTTAAAACTGTGACTAATAAAATATGTGGGATAGAGGCCTGGTGACCTGAAATACAGGCTAACGCCTAGCCTAGGCACCAGTCTCCCACAACAAATAGTATTTTTAGACTAAGTCACACTTGTAAGTACTACTGTCATGAAATGTGGTGAGAAAATATTTTTTTATTATTTATTTATTTATTTTACACCGTGTAGTGAATACATAAATACTATTATAGCAAAACAACTATCCTATTCGTAAGTAAACTTAATTGGAATTTCCCGAAATATCAATCCTATTTGCACACCTACACTAGAACACTGCCAGCTCAAACCGAACAATAACAAGGATTTGTGTAAGTCTACACGAACGAAGCAAGCTTACAAAAGACTTTACCGTAACGAAATTGAATGTCAATACAATAAGATTCCAAGTAACATTTACACGTGGATTTTACATAAAAATTGGTTGTGTGTAAACTTAGATATCAAACGATAATTTCATAAGAAAATATTATTGAAAAACAACGGACACTATTCAAACAACCATCACAATATCTTGGAATAAATGAATATTTATCTTATCCATCACTTCTACTTTTCTTTTTTTTGTATAGCGATACAGGGTGTGAAATAAGTGAGTGATAATACTGTAAGGCATGTGTGTGCCTCCTATAGAGAGTTTATTGTAAAAGTACCAGCGCTGAAAGACTTAGTTTGACTTTCATGTTGGCATGAGAAATGCTCCAACATCATGAACTTTTCCATACAATAATAAAAAATAAAATACCCCTTTAAACGCTGTATACGGTACCCATACACACCCTAAAGTATTATCACTCACTTATTTTACATCCTGTATAAACGGTTAAGAAAAACGTGTAGGTTGTCTCTTTTCTCACTCGGACGCATCGCGCTTGCACGTTCAGCTCAGGAACGTGACAATGAGTCTTTTTTTTCGTGCGTGCATCCGACGTTCATCGATTTATTATTATTATTATAAGCTGTGTCTCACTCATCAACTTTGACTGTCTTTTTTATCTATGGACGCTTCACACCACGTGGTCTTATATTATCAGACAGAAAGGAACGGACAGATATTTTATAATTACATCCCGCTCGCTCAACTAATTAGTGTCTTTGGTGAATTAACTTTATCTGTTGAAATTTAACAAATCTTGCAAGTGCGAGCGTGATGAAAGTATAAAATATCTGTCTGTTCCTTTCTGTCTGATAATATTCCACCAATCAGCGTTCAATATGGGTCGTTGATTTGAATAGCGTACGGGAAACCGGGGGTTAATTGCTGTACCTTCTTTCCAGTGCCGGGCACGACGGTGTCGTCGTGGATGTACATGGGCGGGCTGACCGCGTCGTTGGTGTTGATGATGGGGACTATGTTGAGGGATATCAGCTCCGACAGTGTAGCGAACAAGTGCTTCCGAGTCTCCTCGTTGTAGAAGTCCGGTTTCGTCACCAGCACCTGTGGATGGAGTTTTGTTGTTAAGGTTTAAATTACGAACATAGGCAGACATAATGATATTGCTTATTTAAACGAATGTAACGTTTGATGCTTATGTAATTGTAGGTAAAAAAAATATTTAGTAATTTAACTACATAATTTACGCCGCTGACGCAAGTGATCTCTAAATCCCGTATAAATAAAACAATCTCAAACCCAACTTCACTTGAGAACCTATTTGACAGATAAAAATTCGTCACGTTTCACTTTTAAAAAATTAAGAACTTTACTTATATTACATACTTTAATTTTTTCTTTTTTAAAATGTAATAAAAAGAGTATTTCTGTAATAATATATAATATGAATATTAATAGAAGAAAATAAATTAAATTATTATGCAACATTAATAAAGTTGTTCACTTTTAAAAGTGAAACGAAACTGTTATATCTGTCAAATAGGTTCTCAAGTGAGGTTGGGTTTGAGATTGTTTTATATAAACGGACCTAAGTTTTAGTTACAAATTATCACTAAAAAGGATAGTTTTAAATCAGCTGTGTGGTACATAATGAGGCTATGAGGTGGATAATTAATTAAGTTGTTGTCTAAAAAAAAGTTAAGTTTCATAAAAAAAATTATCCATATATAAAAAAAATTATACACTTTTAAACAAGCTTTTAATTACCAAATCTCATCATCAGTTATTATGAGCATAACGTAGTTATCAATTTAAGTAAAACCGCATATTAATAAATGGTTCAAATTGAATAAAGTACGCGAGTGAAATATCGGTGTAAAATAATTATGTTCAAATTATCTTAACGAAGTTTTGGGCAAATATTCCTCGCGTGGGTTACATGGGCAATGGATGTCCGTTGTTTAATGATGTCATCACGTAGATGATAAAATATGATGTATAACATTTTTCCTTTCACTTTATATTGTAATTTATATAATTCTATTATAAGTATTTTCATTTAAAACGCGATAGTAAAGTTGGTAGAATGAGGTTATAACATAACCTCATCAAAATGTAATTTTATGTAATAACTAAGGATTATTATGATATTTGTGTGACAGATATAATATTATGTTCATGTTAATAAATAAATAATGTTTTTTAATTAACAATGAATAGATTTTTGTGATGTCGACTAATACAAAGAAAATCATAAGCAGATTACTAAAATTTGAACACTGTCAGGATTAGTGGTATAACTACTATACTCGGTTCCAACTCAGTTTGATGCAAAAATAAACAAAAAAATTAAATGCAACCAAATTTGCATTGTATTTCTTCATTGCGGTGAACAACTATATCTTATATTGGTAGTATTCTAGCCGGCCAAATCTAATCGAAACGTATTATACCTACAGCGTATAACAATAAATTAGTGATTTGTATACGCATGCAACCCGAACATCAGAGTCCAGCAGCACGATTCTCGGGCAGTGGAAAAATGTTCGAATATTAGTATATCCCGCTCGCACGCGCGCTAAATCTCATTTGCATGAGCGGGACAGACCGATAGTAAAAACTAAGTTCGAGGCCTGAGAATTAGGGCCCAGCCCGATTCTCATTTCGAATATCAGTCTGTCACGTATGATTTAGCTCGCATAGAGTGGGACAGACTTATATTCAAAACGAAGTTCGAGAATCCGGGCCCTGAAGGTAGTGATAAGAGAAGTTGTTGTGAGTGATATTCACCAATGAACGTTCAGAATGGCTACAACTCAAATGTTAACTGATCGATGATTTGATCAGCCTTTCAGAAACCGAGGGTTATTCAAAGATGTCGCCGTCCAAGCGGTCCATCTACTCTGGGGATAAAATCGTTGGATTGTTACTTTTTGTACTCCCGACCATATCAATCGACTGAGAATCAAAATAAATACCTATGCGTCAATATATTTGAAAAGTACGCAATACGATTGAATCTGAATCAAAATCAAATCAGTTTGGAGAGTAAGAACTCTCGTACTTCCCAATGAATTGACGCATATTTATTTTGATTCTTAGTCGATTGATATGATCGGGAGTAAAAAAAGTAACAATCCAAAGATTTTCTTTATCTTGGTTAGTAGCACTAAATAAAATACCAAAAGCCGTTGAGATCGAACTGATTCGATTCTCGATTGTGTCGGGAGTAAGCCTGCTGATTTGATACCACTCAAATCAGCAGGCTTACTCCCATCATTTTTTTTTTGTAATTATATTTTCGAAGCAAGGAAACCTTAACTCAACTCGTGCGAGGTACGTTGTTATTAAAATTATGAAATCTGCTGTTGAACCTTTCTTCAACTCTCGTGGGCAGAAGAAATGAAACATTGAGAAGGGATTGAAAGGGGTTTTCTCTCAATAGGGTTTTAATTTGACAACTGAATGTGGACAATTTGAGAGTATACATATTTTTATATAGGTACTTAAGTATCCCTTCTTCTAATACCTTCAAATAGAAAACGATAGGCCGGCCTCCATCGCCACTAAATACATTGATCGTCATCATATATTTTCAAAAGAGCATGTTAAAATGAGGAAGTTCGGAACATTTTTTTATAAAAAAACCTTGGAATATTTGTATATTAAATATCAATCAACCAAGATATTAATTTTTGTATAAAAAATATTTGACCATCTGGGCCCCGATGCTCGTGGCTTAAAGACGGTGTGTCTTAAGAGGAAACACCACGGTTAAGAGAAATACAAAATAGGTATTTATAAAATCTATTGCTGTCTCGCAGTGCCTTAGCTAGCCAGCACTAGATACATAGACGCGATAGAGACAACTGCAATTTGGACTGAAATTACCTATTAAAAGTACCAGAAATCGACGTTTAGGGGATTCCTGTTTCCTCTTCCAAAACTTAACCGATTTTAATATTTTTTTCTGTATTACCTAAAACAAGAATTGAGCTAGGTTCCTATTTTTTGCTTTTGTTGTTCATTGTAGTCAAATCTGTTTCCTAGATATTTAAACATACCGGAGAGTCTGGCCATTTTTTTCAGGTTTTTAAACGTCCATATCTCTTTAAATAATTAATTTATTAAAAAAAGGGAAAAATAGGAACGTACAAACAATATCCATAAATATTCAGGAAAAAAATTGTTTCTCTAGAGGTGTTATCCAGGGAGGAAATAGAAATCCCCTAGACCCCTATTTTTGTATGGAAAAAATTTCGTGGTGTTTCCTCAAACTGTCCTGCACTGCCTGTGCACTATAATTTGGCGAGCGTGCAAGCGGCTTCGTCGGACGATCAAATCGAAGTTCGTTACGGGAATCGGTTTTTTTTTGTTATATGGGTGTATTTCATATTATGTATAAGGGCAGAATTGCAAAGGCTGGTTCTCTTCCAATAGCAATTAAATAATTTACGTCTATCTCTAGACCTGATTTCACCAAGTTAACAGCTTATTAAAATACTCTCATACTACCTCTACCTCTCATTTATTGACAGGAAATACGAGAGGAATAACTTGATATTTAATAAAGGATTAACTTATGGGGCATTTCATGTCAAGTGGGCAAAAAAATTAAGTCAGGTCTGGGAATATACAGTAAAAAAATAATTGTTAAGGTTAAAACAAAAAGAAATTAACTCGCCCAACTGAAAAAAAAAAGTTTAATATTAACTTCCGGTTTACTGGTACAATTTTTTTTTCTAATTTAAATTTATTTTCTTGAAAATCAATTAAATTACTTAAACAAAAACTATTTACTTGTTCTTTATTCCATCTAATTACCTTCATTAACAGCTTTCGAAAAATCAGCTTTTCAAATTTTGATGATTTTTAGGGCCCATAAATTTGTAACTAGGCATAAAAAAAGAAAAATATGGACGTACATTTATTTAGGTCCTATGGAAGTGCAATTGATCCATTTATGAACAACATCCAAGATCTGACTTTATTTTACTGTAGTCCGCTTGACCTGAAATGCCCCTTATGTTAGTAAAATTGGCTCTTAGTATTTAAGTATCTACGTGTCATAAAATTCACAAGGTATTAAAAACGTATGATGTGTAGGCAGATGAGATAAAACTCTAACAATGAACATTCATTAGCATTTACAATAACGGAGCCCTTTTTCCCTTAATTATTATTAAGGGAACGTACTATTCTACTTTATACTCAAAGGTGAATGCCAAAGCTTTCAGTTTTATTAGCATTTAGCGTTAGAATGAGTCTTAAAATAATGTTAAATTTTAGTGAGAAGTCACAATGGAGATTTTTTTATATAAATAAGGAGGAAAATATTACTATTTTCTTTTTTGTCCGTAAACTCTGTTGAAAAAAAAATGTGTAAAAATTATTTGTCGTGATATGTATATACTTCAAGTTCTTGACGACATTACAACAATTTAAATGTAAAAAAAATAATGTCTTTAAATGGGTATTTTGCAATGAAATAAAAACTGTATTTTAATCCCTCAATTCTCAACGCGATGACGTCATTTTTAACTATCAATAATTTCAAATTATTGTATTTTTGTTTAAACTTGGTCTTTTTCAAATAAGCAATAACTTGTCTATTCGTATTTCGTATAGATACAAGCTCTATTAGGACAGCCGTTTTAAACGATTTTGTATACCTATACATTCTCCAGCATTGCCTAAAACCTAATGGTCACTTTAAATAACCTATACATCAATAACTTGGGTCTGAAAACCATACAACGATCCGATAACCTTGATTAGTTTAAACCATAGACATTGATAGATAGATCAATCATTTGGGCCGTAAGTTAATCTATCGGGTATTATCGCTACACTGAACCTCGTTATAATGCTATAAACCATAGCTTATAATGGTATAACACATAATAGTTTAAATATAATTATGGTATCTCCTGATAATGTCAACACAATTAACAAAGTTCCCAATGTATCGGCGGCTTTATACTAGTGTGACCATGATCCGTATGTAAAGCAGGACATTAGACGTGACGTGTGGTGTGGGCGCTACCCTCATCAAACGACCACCTCAATAATACCACCAGACGTCGCGCCGCCAATAAATATCATTGAATAATTTGAAGGGAATATTTGAATACATTATATTTTTATGGACGATATTTGGAACGATTTTTGACAACAGATGAGATGATGAAAAAATTATTCTCACATAATATTATTGGCGTTGTATGTTTCACAATATGATCCTAAAATATGTTATAAAAATTTTGTTATTGTATCTGCATACCTACATCTATAATTGACAATTGTATTATGTATGTTATCGCAATATCTTGTTGGTGTATCTTTTCAATGAATTAAAAATAAATAATATGCAATAAAACATTTTTCAAACAATTGGAACATCAAGCACTTACATTACAACACTACAGTATACTGAGTGCGAGTGTATGTCAGAACAGAACAGAAAAACCTTATCAAATTTATTACATTTCATTAAATATATTATATGTTTGTATTTATTTTATTCATCTATAGTGTCGAAAAAAACGTTGGCCTTTTTCCCTTCTAAAATTATCAAATCCGTAGCTGTTTTAAGAACCTTTTCAAGGCTGTCTTCACGAAATTTAAGTTACTGAATACACAAAGAAAGGATCAAATCATAGTTACCTATATTTATTTATTTAGGAAAACAAACAGCTTCTAATACATAATATGAAAGAAGATAGAAAAAAAGCCTACATGAGCCAGTAAAGTTTTCACAATTAGATTTTTCATTACAATATATTAGCATGAATATTTATATATTAAGCTTACCTGTGCGATCTTGACGTTATACTGGGAGAACATGGCGTCGTACATCGCCATCAGCTCCGACTGGCCCACCGCGGCCGCCGCGCGCGGGTCCAGCGTGCTGCTCGCGTCCTGTGAACACAAATATCGTGGTGGCATTAGTCCAGTATACTAAGATAATATAATAATAATATCTATGGACGCTTCACACCACGTCAATCTGACCCTGTGCTAAGTATCCGAAGAACTTGTGTTACGGGTACCAGACAACGGAAATATATTTAATACTTTTATATTATACACATATTTAAGATTTTTATTATATTATACACAAATTTAATATTTAATACACATCCATGACCCAGGAACATTGAAAACTCTTTGTTCCCTAGGCGGGATTCGAACCCGCAACCTCTCGTTCGAGCACCAACGCGCTCAACCACTGCGCTACGGAGGTTGTCAATAATAAGTGCGTATTTCTTACAGTAGTGTGTGTCCTAAAATTGTGGTCACTTTCGTTACGAGTAATCGCTTTCTGCGTCCCGTGAAAGTACAAGCGCATTAGTTACGGCCTACTATTAAATCACTAGTTAAAGAGCCGTATTATTCACAGACTGTCACTGCCACTTCTTGGAAAAATGACAGCATATTACTTGGCTTTTGCGCTATGTCGCTATGTGACTGATTACTGATGTAGAGTCACGGGTTTATGTTCGAAAAGTATGGTCACTTGAGTTACGAGTCTTTATCGTGTCCTAAGAAAACAAATACTTGGTCACATTAGTTAAAAAGTCCCGCTTATTGTGTCCTATGGATGCCTAATTAATATATTTATAAGCACAACAACGCCGACATAATAAGCATTTTGCACGTACAAACGAATGTTAATCGGATTTGTTATGAGTTATAAAATTACTTTACGAATTGAATTACACGGTAATAAAAAGGCTTCCGAGGAAGAATAAAGAATTTTTAAACATCCTAATATTTATCCATTTCGTTTTCCACGAAACGGGCCGGAAACCGCCGAAAAAGTATCGATATCAACAAAAGTTACTAATGAGGGGGATAAATAAGAAAACTCCCGAAATAATACCAACGGAAGATGTAAATAAAATTCCGGAAACGAGGCCGGACTTAGCGGAATTGCGAATTGACTAATGAACGATATTCCGTAAATTCCGGAAGTCTCAACACGTAAAGGAAAGTAATTAGTCAATTTAAGGAAGTGTCGAATTCGGGGAAATACTTTGACCTATTTCTGAACTTGTATAATATCTAATTTGTAGAATTTAATCTCCTCTTATTAGTATCAATATTTATACCACGGTTAGGGTAAAATAACAATGCCTGGTGTGTTGTATACCTATTTACCTAATAAGAAGTAAGAACATAAGCTAAAAATTAAATCTTAAAAAAATAAGTCACGTGACAGACAAACGTAGGTCTATAAACGCGTACGTCTATAAAAGTAGGTATGTAAAGTAAAGTAAATTCCAATTTGTTATGTACTTTCTAGTCAGTTGTTCAAACATAAATAAATATGTGTAAAGTTGAGGAATAATTAAGTTAACCATAAAATTATTAATTCAATTTTAACTTGAAAAATTTATAAAGAAAAAATTTATAAAATTTATAAAGAATACTATTTAATATAACTTTTATTTAAATATAAAGTTTTGTCAACTGCTTCGCTCGAGTACACTATAAAATATAATTTTTGCGTGAAATAGCAACAAATATCCACCCATACTCAAAAAAAATCGCTGTTATAATAAGTAAAGTTTCTTGTATTTATTACAAACTAGCTGACCCGTGCTCACTTCGTTGAGCATACAAATAGTTTGTGATGAAATTCAATTAAAAAAAACAAGAACCCGGAACCCGCAAAACCCGCAACGTGAAACCCGGAACTCGCAACGCGGAATCCGCAAAACTGGACCCGCAACGCGAAATTTTATAATTTTCTGCTAATTTATATTAACATTTAATTTCATAAAAACCTAATCCTGACCATAACAAATACAACAAAAAAAAAATTGGCCAAATTAATCCAGGAGTTGTGGAGTTATGTGCTTACTAACACATTTTGCGATCCATTTTTATATTATAGATTATTTTTACGCATAGTCTTGAAGTATTCACAGTCATAGTCATATTCATAGTCTCGATGAAAAAACAAGAAACTGATCATAGGAAACTAAGATAATAATATTACTCTGGAGTCTAGTCCAATCAGACAACAAAAAGTAGATCCATTTCTAGTATCGCCAATAGGATATATCCTGCAATAATCCTTTCTGTCCAATATCACAATATCCCTCGGGAAACTTTCGTGTGTCGAGATATAGTAGAATTTGTGATAATTTAATCAAGAGAATAGGCTATAATCGAACATTCTTCTACAACTCGTTATAAACTTCATAAATAATATTCGACGTTCGACGACCTCCGTAGCGCAGTGGTTGAGTGCGTTGGTGCTCGAGCGAGTGGTCACGGGTTCGAATCCCACCGAGGAAACAAAAAAAAGTTTTCAATGTTCCTGAGTCGTGGATGTGTATTAAATTTGTGTATAATATAATAAAAATCTTAAATATGTATATAGTATACAAGTATTAAATCTCGCTCGAGCGAGAGGTCGCGGGTACTAATTCCGCCGAGAGAACAAAAAAGTTTTCAATGTTCCTGAGTCATGGATGTGTATTAAATTTGTGTATAATATAATAAAAATCTTAAATATGTGTAAAGTATAAAAGTATTAAATATATTTCCGTTGTCTGGTACCTGTAACACAAGTTCTTCGGATACTTCGCGGTCCTAGAACAGTCCCTCAAGGGAGTGTTCTAGGACCTCTCTTTTTTCTCATTTATATTAATGACATTACTAAATGCACGAATCAACATATGACTTTATTTGCTGATGATAGTACAGTATTGTTTACAGAAAAATATATAAATATGATGGAAATTAATATTAACTTAACTATTGACAAAATTGTAGAATGGCTAGAATCAAATAACTTAAAATTAAATTTTGAAAAAACTAAAATAATGAATTTTAAACTTAAGACATCTAATACAATAAATAACCTTTACATTAATTACCACGGACATAACATAAAGGAGATTGACACAACAAAGTTTTTAGGCATAATAATTGACAAAAAACTAACATGGAAACCACACATAGAATATTTGAGCAAAAAAATTAATCAAAGTGCCTACGCCCTTTATAAACTTAGGGCAATAACAAATATGTCGACGCTATTGACGGCATATCATGGATATGTATCATCCAATATTAGATACGGCATAATGTTTTGGGGCAACTCTACTGATTGGTTATCAGTATTTAGGGCTCAAAAGAAATGCATCCGCGCAATCTGCAATATAGGTAGAAGTGAAACGTGCAAACCACATTTTATTAATTTAAAAATATTAACGGTGACATCAATGTATATATATGAATGTGCTCTTTATGTCAGACAAAATCTAGACAATTATAAAACATGCTCCTCTGCTAGACATAGAAATAGGCTATTAGCAATACAATCTAATTCAGAAATTAAAAGGAAAAGTGTTATTTGTACTGCACCCAAATTATATAACAAGTTACCAAAAGAAATTAAAAATACTACAGAACTAAAATTATTTAAATGTAAACTAAAAGATCATCTAACAACAAAAGGTTACTACAATTTAAAAGAATATTTAGACGATATACATACATAAAAAGACCATTAATGTTTTATGATTATAAATTAGGTAATTGATTAAATAGCAGAATGTAACATGATAAATCTAAAAATAAAATATAAGTAGACTAATAATAATAATAATAAGGATGTTATATATGACTGCATGAATGTATATTGCACGCCTCTAAGGCTAATTGTAGTTCACAAACAGAAACCAATATTATGACAATGTAACACCATTTTGTATAACTACAATTGCAATAAATAAATAAATGAAACAAATGAAACTTAGCACAGGGCCAGATTGACGTGGTGTGAAGGTGTCCCATAGATATTATTATAATATTACTAGCTGTGCCCGCGACTTCGTTCGCGTGGTGTTTAATTGCCTTAAACCGTTTATGCAGCGCATGCAACGAAAGTCCCCAAATGTGTTTATAGAGGAAGGCATAACCATTACGCTGCGACCAAAACCAGTCGGGCATCGTCGTTGCCCGACGCCGCGATGCGATGCCGACGCTCGACACTGCGACGCCGACGCCCGACGCCGCGACGCCGACGCCCGACGTCACGACGCCGACGCCCGACGTCCCGACGCCGACGCCAGACGCCGCGATGACGACGCCGACGCCAGACGCCGCGACGCCCGACGCCGCGACGCCGACGCCGCGACGCCGACGCCCGACGTCGCGATGCCGACGCTCGACGTCGCGATGCCGACGCCCGACGTCGCGATGCCGACGCTCGACGTCGCGATGCCGACGCCCCACGCCGCGACGCCGACGCCCGACGCCAAATTTTTTCAAATCGGAACAGTAGTTCCTGAGATTAGCGCGTTTACACAAACAAACAAACAAACTCTTCCGCTTTATAATAATATTAGTATAGATATAAGAAGAAAAGTTTTCTTACGTCCAGAGGAGCGGAAAAAAATTATAATATATTATACTATAGACTTCCAATAGTATATATATAAGCTCTCATAGCCGACAATATATAATATTATATATAAAGTTGATTGACTTTTATAGTCAATCAACTGAGAATCAACAAAATGAGATACAAATTTTCATAATAACAAAGTCGGTACCATCCAAACTCAATATTATGAGTTCTATAAAATAACTCTTTTATTATTTTAAGTCGGTTTTCATTGTTTTATTTGGCTAAAAACTATTTTTTCCCCTTTTTTAATACTTGCCTATTTCATCATATTGTTATGATGGTATATATGGATACTTACTATCTGGTGAAGACAGGGGTGGTGATGACTACTGTAATTGATATAGGTAGTGACTTAAGCTTGCAGTACTTTAAGCGATGTCGAAATTTCCAAACGTATATCTTCAAAGACTAAGCAGTAGTGGTATTACCTTGATAGTTGCTTTAAAATTATGTTTTTAGTCGGATACTGACGACCTCCGCAGCGCAGTTGGTTGAGCGCGTTGGCGCTCGAACGAAAGGTCGCGGGTTCGAATCCCGCCGAGAGAACAAAAAGTTTTCAATGTTCCTGGGTCATGGATGTGTATTAAATTTGTGTATAATATAATAAAAATCTTAAATATGTGTATAGTATAAAAGTATTAAATATATTTCCGTTGTCTGGTACCTGTAACACAAGTTCTTCGGATACTTAGCACAGGGCCAGATTGACGTGGTGTGAAGCGTCCATAGATATTATTATTATTATATGCTTATGTTACTCGAAACAAATACAGAATTACTATGAGTATAGTAATTTTGTATTTGTAGTAATTTATGTCCCTGTACATTTCGAGGAGTTCCCTCGATTTCTCACGACGCCATCTTTAGGCATACACTTTGATAACTATGATTGACGTAGTGGCATAATATGCTTGCATTCCTTTAAACAACGCTGAAATCTTCAAACATGTATCTCTAAGGACTCAGAAGTTCTATTCAGTACTTTTAGGTCCAGGATATGGTGTACAACCTGTTACTGTTTGGTAACATATGCTTAGAATTCTTCAGAAAATATCAAAATCCATATCAGGTCACCATTTTAGTGACAACGGGACTAAATTTGAATTATACCCCAGACAACACAAAAACAATATTTAAAATCGGTTCATAAACGACGAAGGTATCCGCGAACAAACATAAAAAAAAACATATTATATACCGTTGAATTGAGAAACCTCCTCCTTTTTTAAAAGTCGGTTAAAAATACTGTTTTCTATTGCTTCGCGTCGCTGTGTAGGTAGATAAGCGATCACCCCGCGCGTCCCGCACACCCCGCAGTCCACACGCGTCGAAATTCGTCCGACTTACTTCAAATTTATCGTCACTACTCGGCTCCTATGTATCTCAGCGTTATGTTTTATAGCCTATAACCTGCTCAGGAGTATGGACTACAATCGTACTAAGTTTGGTTAAATTCCCTTCAGTAGTTTTTGTTCCATGCGTGCACATACAGACAGACAGACAGACAGACAAAAAAAATATTGATTGCATTTTTGGCATCAGTGTCGATCACCAATCATCCTCCAATAAGAATTTTTTAAAAATATTCAATGTACAGAATTGACCTCTCTAGAGTTTTATTATAAGTATAGATATATATAGTTTACTGAAACGCGAAATTTTTTGATATTATAGATCCAGGAAATGGTACAAAACCTTACTGTTTTTTAACATATGCTTAGACTACTTCAAAAAAAATCAAAATCAATATATTATTCCACATAAATTTTGAGGATTTCCTTCGATTCCTCACGGATCCCATCATCAGGTCACCATTTTGGTGACAATGGGACCAAATTTAAATTATACCCTACACAACATAAAAAAAAATTAAAATCGTTTCAGAAACGATGAAGATATCCGCGAAGAAACATAAAAAACAAACATATATTTACGAATTGAGAAACCTCCTCCTTTTTTGTAAGTCGGCTAAAAATATTATGTTGGTTATTTCATGTTACAATCTACCTTTGTGCCAAGTTTCATTTAAATACGTTGAGTGGTTTGGCTGAAATACCGTCAAATAGGTAGCTACAATTTTTTGATGATCCCACGGGAACCCTTTCGTTTTTCGGGATAATAATTTCCAGTAATCCTTTTCAGATCATAAGCTACCTGCCTGCCAAATTTCATTTAAATACGTTGAGTAGTTTGGCTGAAATACCTTCAAATAGGTAGCTAAAATTTTATGAAGATCCCACGGGAACCCTTTCGTTTTTCGGGATAATAATTTTCTAGTAATGCTTTTCAGATCATAAGCTACCTGCCTGCCAAATTTCATTTAAATACGTTGAGTAGTTTGGCTGAAATAGCGTCAAATAGGTAGCTACAATTTTTTGAAGATCCCACGGGAACCCTTTCGTTTTTCGGGATAACAATTTCCAATAATGCTCTTCAGATTATAAGCTACCTGCTTGCCAAATTGCATTTAAATACGTTGAGTAGTATGGCTGAAATACCGTCAAATAGGTAGTTACAATTTTTTGAAGATCCTACGGGAACCCTTTCGTTTTTCGGGATAACAATTTCCTATAATGCTCTTCAGATCATAAGCTACCTGCCTGCCAAATTTCATTTAAATACGTTGAGTAGTTTGGCGGAAATACCGTCAAATAGGTAGCTACAATTTTTTGAAGATCCCACGGGAACCCTTTCGTTTTTCGGGATAACAATTTCCAATAATGCTCTGCAGGTCATAAGCTACCTGCCTGCCAAATTTCATTTAAATACGTTGCGTAGTTTGGCTGAAATACCGTCAAATAGGTGGCTACAATTTTTTGATGATCCCACGGGAACCCTTTCGTTTTTCGGGATAATAATTTCCAGTAATCCTTTTCAGATCATAAGCTACCTGCCTGCCAAATTTCATTTAAATACGTTGAGTAGTTTGGCTGAAATACCTTCAAATAGGTAGCTAAAATTTTATGAAGATCCCACGGGAACCCTTTCGTTTTTCGGGATAATAATTTTCTAGTAATGCTTTTCAGATCATAAGCTACCTGCCTGCCAAATTTCATTTAAATACTTTGAGTGGTTTGGCTGAAATACCGTCAAATAGGTAGCTACAATTTTTTGATGATCCCACGGGAACCCTTTCGTTTTTCGGGATAATAATTTCCAGTAATCCTTTTCAGATCATAAGCTACCTGCCTGCCAAATTTCATTTAAATACGTTGAGTAGTTTGGCTGAAATACCTTCAAATAGGTAGCTAAAATTTTATGAAGATCCCACGGGAACCCTTTCGTTTTTCGGGATAATAATTTTCTAGTAATGCTTTTCAGATCATAAGCTACCTGCCTGCCAAATTTCATTTAAATACGTTGAGTAGTTTGGCTGAAATAGCGTCAAATAGGTAGCTACAATTTTTTGAAGATCCCACGGGAACCCTTTCGTTTTTCGGGATAACAATTTCCAATAATGCTCTTCAGATTATAAGCTACCTGCTTGCCAAATTGCATTTAAATACGTTGAGTAGTATGGCTGAAATACCGTCAAATAGGTAGTTACAATTTTTTGAAGATCCTACGGGAACCCTTTCGTTTTTCGGGATAACAATTTCCTATAATGCTCTTCAGATCATAAGCTACCTGCCTGCCAAATTTCATTTAAATACGTTGAGTAGTTTGGCGGAAATACCGTCAAATAGGTAGCTACAATTTTTTGAAGATCCCACGGGAACTCTTTCGTTTTTCGGGATAACAATTTCCAATAATGCTCTGCAGGTCATAAGCTACCTGCCTGCCAAATTTCATTTAAATACGTTGCGTAGTTTGGCTGAAATACCGTCAAATAGGTGGCTACAATTTTTTGATGATCCCACGGGAACCCTTTCGTTTTTCGGGATAATAATTTCCAGTAATCCTTTTCAGATCATAAGCTACCTGCCTGCCAAATTTCATTTAAATACGTTGAGTAGTTTGGCTGAAATACCTTCAAATAGGTAGCTAAAATTTTATGAAGATCCCACGGGAACCCTTTCGTTTTTCGGGATAATAATTTTCTAGTAATGCTTTTCAGATCATAAGCTACCTGCCTGCCAAATTTCATTTAAATACTTTGAGTAGTTTGGCTGAAATACCGTCAAATAGGTAGCTACAATTTTTTGAAGATCCTACGGGAACCCTTTCGTTTTTCGGGATAATAATTTCCAATAATGCTCTTCAGGTCGTAAGCTACCTGCCTGCTAAATTTCATTTCATTCCATACAGTGGTTTTAGCGTGATGCGACGACAAACATTCCCATATGGACAGACAGACAGACAGACAGACAGACAGACAGACAGACAGACAGACAGACAGACAGACAGACAGACAGACATTTTTTTCAAAAATGTTTTTTTTAGGTTCTGTGGCTTATATAGACCCCCTTTTTTTAATTTTCACTTAAATATTCTTAATGTACAGACATGACCCCTCTACAGATTTATTATATGTATAGATTATATCTTTATTTTGTTAATGCGTGAAGCAAAAACTTTATGAGGAGTTTCACGATAACTGTGCGAGCAGAGAAAGGATAAATTGGCACACTAACCCCCGGTTTTTGAAATGCAAATCAACATCAACAGTGTTCAAGTCTCTTGTCAGTTGTCTAATTCAGTACTACTCCCGGTTTCTGAAATGCTGTTCAAATCGTTGATCAGCTAACATTTGAGTTAACAAGCCATTCTTAACGCTCATCGGTGAACGGAGTAAGTGAGTGAAGTTGTTGCTATTGAACGAAGTTGATGCGAGTGAGCGAAGCTGTTACGAGTGACGTTCTCACACAACAAGTTGACAAAAGATTTGAACACTGATTAGTTGATTTGTCTTTAAGAAACCGGGGGTCATAATTCAATAGTCAAGGATTTCCGAATGCTAGTATTTTAATAAGTAATGCCTAGAAATATGTAAAAACTACTCACAATAGCTAACTCACACTAAGATGCTTTGTATAGTAAAAGTATTTTAGATTCCATAGACAAAATTTACATAATAATAAATTATAATTGCAAAAATAAATAATATATTATTATAGCAGTGGCGCAAGGTTCCTATTTCCTTTAACTGCATTCCTATCGCCTTCAAATCCCTGACTTTTTAGACTCTCATCCAAATTCCTAAATACCTATAATACTGTAAGGGAGTGCCCTATTTGGTTGTTAAATAAATGTTAACACTTCGGACTTCATAATATATTATCCAGATTAATTATTATCACGCATACACAGGTATTGATACATAGGTACATAGGTGCCGGCAGGGCAATATACCCTTACGGATACTAAATTATAACTGCACAATAAAATTAGTCTTAGAGACTAAGCGGGGCACCTCATTACAGGCTACATCACACATGCATACAAATGCGTATGTGCATATCTGCATACGCTGCACGTTACAATACGTTATACAAGCTACGGTTTCCCTCTGTAGAAGAACCACCCTTTGCTGTTTTACATAATGAGGCAAAAGGAACCCAAAAAAGATGAAACTTGAAATTAAAAAAACAAGCGATATTCGAATTTCAGCCACCATAATTTTAATTATTGTATCTTTAGTTCCAGCTGCAATTTTGTGTTAATGTGATAACGTAATAAGCGGGAGCGGAGCTCGATCCCGGTGCTAATTGAGTAGTGGAATTAATTCGTTAGCGCAGAATAAGGGCACAGACATGCTACAGTCATATAATAACGACAAACGTAATTAAAACCTACACCTGATGATGATTATACAGGGTGATTCATGAATCATATATTAAACCGAATATAGTGGTGAAGAGAAGGACGCGTAGAGCATTTTTTGTTTTGGCACCTCATATAAATTACTTATATAACGCGACAAATCACGATTAAAGATCTCCATTAAAGTCACAAAATACATGAGTTCAGTCCTGGTCAGGTCTTAGGTCAACTACCAGTGCCTTCGTGTGCATATTCTAGGAGCCTTCGAGCTCCAGGATAGTAAGATTCACTCCTTGTGGTCATTTTAGACCTTTGACGTAAAAAAAATCAAACAATATGCTCTACGCATCATTCTCTTCACACTTACCTCTGGTTTCTGAAAGGCAGATCACTCGCAACAACTTCGCTGACTTGCTACGTTCACAAATGAGATTTCAAAATAGCTTGTTTACTCATACATGTTAGCTGATCGACGATTTGGTCAGGTTTTCAGAAACCGAAGCTTTATCAATATTTTTTTTAATTTAAAATATTCTATTGATTGTAACTTAAAAAAATTATAAATTGTAAAAATAAGTAAAAACGTCTTTTTAGTTTTTTTACGAAAAAAATTAAAAAAAAACCATTTCTAGAATGAGAAAAGGAAAATATCCCAAAGTTACAGTGAAGGTTTTTTCACGTTCTGATTGACTGTTCAAAATGATATAATGGTTAATTAAAATCAGTGTGTCCAGCCCTTCGAAGCCTTATGTGCACTCGGCCCTAAAAATTTCCAACCCTTTTGATATAACGCAGGCCCTATTATAACTATTATCCGAACCCCAATTTGAATATCTCGTTAAATAGAGCCTATCACACTCATCAACACGCTATATACCATACATACATTTTGATAATTTAGTACCTACTACCGACAGCAATTTAGCAAATTTTCATTTATTTTGGGGATCTTCGTTTTTCGTATATCGTCTGTTAGGTTACTACAAGCCCATGGAAAAAAAATCCTGTGAAATGAATCAACGTCAATAACGCCTAGTTGTTAGTTGTTACTTTATCATAAAACTAGCTGAGCCCGTGTCTTCGTTCACGTGGTTTTTGAATGACTTAAACCGTTTATGCAGCGCACGCACTGAAAGTCCCCAAATGTGACTAGTATACATCACTAAGTAGATAATAAAAATTTGTCAAAGTACATTGACTATTTATATCTATACTAATATTATAAAGAGGAAACATTTGATTGTTTTTTTGTTTGTTTGAATGGAATAGGTTCTGAAACCACTGAACCAATATGAACAATTCTTTCGCTATTATATTGGAAAGCTACACTACTAGCGCTGAACATAGACTTGTAAATCTTGTTATTAATAATTTTAAAAATTATCATTTGTTTCTTCTTCCTGTAAATTACAATTACAATCAGGGATGTTGCGAATATTCGCATCCGCTTCCGCATATGCGGAACATCCGCATTGATTTTGACATTCGCATCCGCATCCGCATAAATCGATGCGAAGCTGATGCGGATGCGGATTTGTAGCAGGTCGCGACAAGAAAGAAAGGGGCGGTCCCGGTAAGTGGCACGTGTCAACCGCATGTGTTATTTGACCAATAGGAAAGCAATGATTTTTGTTTTGGACTTCGGTGAATCGGTGACCGTGACCCGTCTCGCTATTGTTTTGTTATAATTACTAGTGAGTAGTTGTGACAAGTGACAAGAAGCGAGTTAATTTAAATGAGAGTCCTCTTAAATGGTGGAGTGTTAATCAAAGCGAGTTTAAACTTTTATCGAAAATAGCATGCAAATTTTTATCAGCTCCACCAGCCAGTGTTCCAAGTGAACAGTTATTTAGTAGCGCAGGATTAATATACGAACCCTTGCGAAACAGGCTAGAGTCCGAAAAGGCGGCCATTCTACTTTTTATAAAATATAATGCTCCAATATTCAAATTTAATTACTTATTAAAATAAATAATTACTATAAATAATTCATTCATTACTTTATTATTAAATAAAAAATGATAAATAATACTGTGTTTCTTTCTCTACCAAACCAACACTTAAGTTTTTTGTACAGATCCGCATCCGCATCCGCAGATGTGGAAAAAAGTGGATCCGCAACATCCCTGATTACAATTACACAGCCATACACAATAAGAGAGAAAAAAATATAGTTATAATAATTATAGTTTAACACATTAAGGCAGTGTTTCACCGTTGGTTAAAGTTAATGCCATGTTAAAATACCATGCCTGCTCAATGCTCATTCATTGACAGGAAATACGAGAGGGATAACATGATATTTAACGTGGCGTGAACTTTAACATTGCTTGGTGAAACACGCCCTAAGTTAAATAAATTATTATTTTCTATTTGTACCTATAAAAAATATTATGCAGTAGTGCATATAAACGCTACCCCCCCCCCCCCGGACTCCCCCAAAAACATAAACTTTCTAAGCGAACTGAGTCGCGATTGATTTGATGACCCAGGAATACAGAGAACACTCAACGCTTACTAACATCGTCTTGAATACAACATTTTTCGGTGTTCCATGCGGGACTCGAATCCACGACCTCCTCAGTCGAGAGGGAAGATCTACACCATTGTGCCACGGTGTTTTTACTTCTTAGTTTTTACTTCTTAGTGAGTTCTTACTTCTTCTAACTACAAATGGCATATTGATTATAGTTACTAGCAATTTGCACTCCCTTACATGAATTTTAAATGTGCTCAATTTCATAGCCTACATTCGCACAATTCTCGTTAATTTGGACTTAAGGTCAAGATAATTATTATAGATAAATTGCTACTAATCAATGAATCTATAAAATAAAGATCTATCAATCTTCTCGGATAACATATTAGATTGAAACGTTTTATCGTTTACCTTCGGTTACGGGTCATTTGACCACTAATGAGCGGTTTTCTCTAAATAATGTACCCAAATACCTGATGGATGTAGGCTATATAACAAGTTACGAAGACGTAAGTACCTATTACTCCCAGATAATAAATTTGGTATACTCACTAGGTCTGATTCGTAATGGTCGTTGATGGCAGAACAGCGTTTGCTGAGTCAATTAGTCTCTAAATACAATTAATGTTTATAGCATGGGGTATCCATGGGGTACCGGCGTATGAATAGCTCCCCATTCTCCCGTGGGAGTCGCGAAAGGCGACAAATCCTTCCACCAACCCATGGCATCAACCGATCGTGGTTATACGGGCCGAAACACGGGCGCACCCTACTGTCTCGGGCGTTTCCCTTCAGGTGCGCAATTCTTGATTCCCTACAAGTTATTTAATCTATTTGTGTAAGTCCTTCTCCCCTTCCTGGACGGACAATACAGATACGACTTCCGGGAAGGTGACAGTGGGAAATAGTAACATTTATCGAAAAATGGGCAGCAGCGATTGCGCAGACATTGTTATTATCTTAAACTATTAATACTTTGGGGAGGCTAATTTCTGGCAGTGAACGTGTTGGATAAACAAAGACGAAGTGGCCTTATCTAAATGCACTCTATCTGCCAGTTGTTTCATAATTTGTCTCGAAGCTCACGTGTTTGAATTTTTACCCTGTGAGCCTAGTGCGTAGTTTGTATGGCATCGAAACGTTACTAATTCGTTGCCAAATTGTAGTTAAACTCGTCACCGTGAGCAGTGAAAAACTCGCACTAGATAGCACGTGAGCCTAGTGCGAGTTTTTGTCACTGCTCACTAAAGCAGTGATGCTATATTCGATAGGGATATTTTGAAACGTATTAGGTAACAGGTCCTGTCCTGTCCTTGTCACCGCGCTTCATGTCTGGAGTATGGTCGTAAGAACTCACCTCTCTAGTGTGGTCACTCGGTGACAGCGTCTCCCTCATGGACAGCGACATGAGCAGCTCATGGGTCAACTTCTGTCGGCCGAACGCCACCGCGCCGCTCGTCACCATGATGCACTCGCGGCCCTCGTGGTGGCATTCTGCGACCTGAAATATTTTAAGAATTAGGGATGAAAAGCGAAATAATCATCATTTTCCGGAAATATATACTTCGACATGTTTTACATATAAATCACATTAGAATGCCTTTAACAAATTATAAGCGCCGAGTTTTTAAATTGCTGACTGTAGGTTAAATTTGCAACTACATTGTATAAATCTGGGCTCACCATTCTAAGAAAATGTAGAGTACTGGGCGGCGATTCTCGCTATTAGAACA
The DNA here is from genome assembly GCA_905187575.2 of Celastrina argiolus. Lineage (NCBI taxonomy): Eukaryota > Metazoa > Arthropoda > Insecta > Lepidoptera > Lycaenidae > Celastrina > Celastrina argiolus. The sequence continues at coordinate 15,235,140 of LR994589.1, forward strand.
TTTTCCGCATGACATTTGTTCATGATTTTTTCCATTCTACCGAAACGTTCGAGCGGTTTATAAAACACGTAATGCGCATGGTTCTCAGGCAGTGGAAAAAAGTTCATATTCGAATAAAACATCAAAATTCGGAAATTTTAAGAACGATAAACACATGACGTATTCTCAGATCTTCACAGTCGAAGTAAATCGTGTAAAAGTCCCCGATATCCAACGAGTGGTAAGGACCGGTAGATGTCCGCATCCACATGTACAAATAAATAATTTGGCAGTCTATGTATGTACGTATGTATGTGTGTATAATGTATGTATGTACTATGTATATATGTATACATGTATATTATATGTATTTATGTATGTATGTATATATGTATGTATGTATGTTTGTATGTATGTATGTATGTTTGTATGTATGTATGTATGTATGTATGTATGTTTGTATGTATGTATGTATGAATTTATGTATGTATGTATGTATGTATGTATGTATAATGTATGTGTGTATGTATGTATGTATAATGTATGTATGTATGTATGTATGTATGTATGTATGTATGTAGGTAGTGTTAGTAGATATGTCTCATATTTTCCGTTTCTATTGCGCGTATCAGTAAAACTTTTTCGTCAATACACAGTGATTTTCTTTTACTAGCCACGCTTACCGTTTGAAAGTTTGTGACCAACTAAGAATATGTTAACGTTAGATAATCCATGACTCCTACTTATTAGTAATGGTCAAAAACAGTCAACACGTGCAAGCAATCCCAATTTGTAAACAAAAGAACGAATTTCTTAGAATGTTCACTATGCATGATGCCGACAGTCAAGTTTATTGCGGGCTAGGATCATAAAGCGACAAAAGAACGTACCTACACAGCTGACAGTTTTTACTAATTTTAGCAACTTATTATGTAGTTTTTATTACTCAATTGTTGTCATTATTGAGAGTGGGTGTAATATTTAAAAAACGATTTTAGATTTTCAAAATTAAACTTAAAAAATTCTATTCTAAAAATTAAATTAAGATAATGAAATTCATATAGTCTCGGACCTTGCTAAAGATGGCCCCGCGCGAGTTTCTTACGCCGGCGCCGGTTCTTCTCGCCGGGCTAGTTTCCGAACCGGTGGTAGGCATCATGTAGGACAAATCTATATATTGTGTTATTTAATAATCTTTATGGAAATAAAAAGTTTTAAATTTAGAATTTTTTGGATTTTGACCAGTAGTTTAGCTGCTGCGAGGGATGCATACCTACATACATACATAGTAAAAATCATGTACCCTTCCTTTTGACTTCTCCGAAGTCGGGTAAAAATTATTTTAACTATCTATGATTGACGAAATACGTAATTGATACGTTTATAATACCTACATAATATTATACTTACCCATATAAAATATTAATATTTCGGACAATATTTACAAGAAAATCACTTTATGTCTTTTAAGTTTCCCATAGCGTTTTTTTAACGCTAAGTTTTTTTAAAGTTAAGTAAGAAAAGTGCACCACCAATTTGATAACCTACCAGCCGCCATATGTAGGTATGAAGTTGTCCGTTCTACTACCGAAAAGTTCGAACGATTCTTGAAACACGTATTCTGGGGTACCAATAGAACAATTACCAATCGAACTGTCGAAGTGAAGCTTACATCAAAGAGAATATAATCACTACGTTTCCTTACATCTTCTATAATATAAAAATGGATCGCAAAATATGTTGGTAAGCGCATAACACAAGAACGACTGAACCGATTCGGCGAAACGGTTTGTATGCTCAACGAAGTGGGCACGGGTCAGCTAGTATTTATATAATTTATTAATGTGTATATAATAGTTAATATATTATTAACGTCTACAATAAAAATGATTAATTATTATAATAATAATCAATAATTATTGACGCTTTAAAAGTCAACGATATTGTACCTAAACGCACCACCAAAACAATTAAAATACGAAACATTTCGTCAAGTAAAATAATAAAAACACGTTACTTCATCGACCTGCAAAACGCAACTAACAAGTTCTAACAAGTACAAAATAAGCCGTTTAAAATATAACAACTTATAAAAGTAATATGCAATAGTAAAGAATTTTTACTCTTATTACCCTCTAACAAGAACGATTTTTCTTAGCAGCGAAATATGCGTAAGCATATTGTACACAATGAACTCTTATCACTTAAAAATGTACAAAGAATTTTCACACTTATGCCGGCAGCCTAAGAACGATTATTCTTTGCTCATTCCACACTTATGATTAAATAAGTAATAAACGGATTTTTTTCAGTGTGTTCTGAGAATACACCAAGTGTGCATCGTTCTTAAAATTTCCGAATGTCGACGATTTATTCGAGTATGAACGTTTTTCCACTGCCCGAGAATCGCCGCCCAGATAATAGAATATTGCGTTAATACAATTGAAAATGAACATACGAGCGTCTCTTTTTTACTTTACAACAGAATTCTACTGTCGGTACTCAGTGCTCTCAATATTCTCCGTTCTTTCGGATTCCAGATCATATATAGTTTAGTTGATCATACATTTGAATAGAGTTCCAGGAACCGGTCGTTGGAGATCTATTTCGGCCCTTTTACCGGATAACACCGGCCAATGTAGTCCGAGCCTAATATTAGCTCTCAAAAAATAAATGCAGTATCAAATTCTTCCTCACACATCGGACGGATCATATTTCCTATGGAAAGCATTGCCCCGAGACTAATGGCCGAAATGAATAACGTAAAGACGACCTATCATGTTTTGCAGTACCTTTTGTTCCGCCGGAATGAAACTTACGAGAGGGTTCAATGCTACCATAAGTTGATAAAATTTTATTCAATTACGTGTATTTGCTATTAATTATGATGACAAACTTTTTAGCGAGCTGCGTGGACTACTATTAGTTGGCAAAAAGCGGAAACTTTTTCGTCGCCATGTTACTAAAATTACTGTAGTATCCACATAGGTGAGACTAAGTACTCATATAAACTTCTATAAAAAAGTATAATATAATCTGTCGTCTCGGGCAATTCACAACGCGGAACCGAAAAAGATATGCTGGTTTGCTGGGCCCTGATTCAAGATGCCATCACTATTTTATCGTTTGCGAAGTTCGAAAACAAAATGTATGGGATTTGACATAAGCTTCGCTAAATGACATACGAATTCGCTAGTAATTTAGCGAAGCTTATGTCAAATCCCATTAATTCGTTTTAGAATTTCATAGGCGATATATAACGATGGCATGCAGGACCCGAGAAAGACTAAGACATCGTGTATAGCTGATAATAAATATTTTAATTGTATAGGTTCGCAGTAGGTACCTACAACTTTACAGTACCTACAACTACTACCATTCCAACTGAATCAAAATTTCCACCCACTTCCACCCTCTCATTATTTAAAGAGTTACATATTAAAATATGTATATTTACTATGTGAAAAATTTTCTCTGTGTTTTTATATCGCTGATGGTACTTTAAGAGTATAATTTATTAAAATAACGGCGTTTTTCTCAGCTACAGCAGACGCTAAACGGCTCGGAGAGAGGACGAGGCAAACAAATTGACTTTCAGCGGAATTCAGTCTCGGGGGTGACTACGGAATAACGCTTTGACTAGGTTCTAGACTAGCTATTAGAAAATTGGTTGGGTTTATAAACTGACACTTTCGATAGTGACCGGCTGTTTGTCTGTCTGTTTTTGAGTTAGATGGTTTATCAGTTATTCTCACTCTTGCCTTTCTAAACTATAAAAGCCTCGATGTTGTTATTAATTACATCCTAGGAAAAACATTTTGACTGATAATGGGTAACTTTTGAAGTTGTTTAAAAAACTTCTAGATATATTGGTAAGTTACTATATAATTATGACCTCCCTTGATTAATGGGCAGTAGGTATGCGTTCAGGAATCAGGACATAAAACATTTCATTTCTTATAAACGTTTGTATTTCTCTAGGTAAATGTTACAGCAAGTTTTTTTAACAAATTTCAATCACTGGCTAAAATGTTATACAAAATAACATCATAGCAACATGATGAATAAAATTATCACAAGCCACCGCCTGGCGTATGTTTTAGTGAAAACCTTAGTAAAATTATACGCCAAAATGTAATATAGTGTGCATTCTGCTTTTTCCACTATAGATGCTATCTTCTCATTGAATAAAATTTAAATACATTATTATAATACGGTAAAGAAAAGTATTTTTACTTAACGGGTTTAGTAAAGAATCCCACGTAAATATATTTTCTTAGACTAAAGTTATAGTATTTGATAAAAGCTTTATTTTTTCTTCAGTATTTTTGCAACATTATTTCTTAAATGTTTCTACGTTTATATTGGACTAAATTAGCAAAATTTTTACGAAGGTTTCCTCTGAAATTTAGCTTGTTGCGCATTTCAACTTTTTACGTGAAAAAATATAATACTTTAAATCAAATGGACGACGATAAAATAATGCAGTTTAATCTTAATAATCGATCCGTCTTCATCCTGTTTTTCTATAAAATCGTTTCCGTCATATTATAGCTTCAATTTCAAAGGTGAATGATTTTCTAAGTAAGCAAAAAAATTATACGTTTAAAAAACCGACTTCAACAACTAAAAGGTATAAAATAATATTTTTTATAATGTAGTTACTATTAATGTTCTTTTTGAAGTCGGTGTCAGCAAAGCTGAGTTTGTAATAACCTTACTTATAGGTCAGCAGCTTGACGATGTTGTTCTTTATCTAACTAATAAAAACTACAGAGCCACACTATGTAAAACTTTTAGGAGACCCAATGGCAGCTATTCTGCGTCGAATAAAAAAAGAAACACTCAAATCGGATCATTATTCCCAGCGTAAGCGGATGTATCATGTACATTTATAAAAACGAATTGACAATCCCTCCTTTTTTGGATGTCGATTAACAATGGCGCGACTTCCTGGGCCCGTATAAATAAAATAATCTCTCTCTCTAAAATAAAAAACGTTTCGTTAATTTTTTTAAAAATAAAGAAATTTACTTAAGTATGTAACATACTTTAATTTTTTTATTTTTTAAAACGTAAAAATAAAGATTATAAAAATACAAATCATGCTTATTTTTATGTCTTCCTATAATCTATAGTATGAATGTGACGGCTCAAAAAGAAAATAAGTTAAAGTAAGTATGTAACATTAATAAAGTTGTTCACTGTAAAAGTGAAACGAAACGTTCTTTTATCTTTCAGATAGTTTCTCAAGTAGTGATTGAGCTTGCCCGTGTTCGGTGGCTTGTGATTTGACGCATGCGCTTGTAAAGCACCAATCAAAAACCTTTATTTTCTATTACCTGTCAAGTTTAATTTAAAATATATAAAAGTTTGAGAACCGCTGGACTCTAAAGTGCTAGAGCACTTACCTGTTCAATAATCGAAGCCAGTCTTCCTAAAGCCAGCCCATTGCCATCCTCCCTCGTGATGACGGCGCTGCCAAGCTTCACCACCAATCGCCTGGCATACTTCAGCTGTGAGCGGTCAGAGAAGGTGCGCTGCTTGCGGTCACCCAAAGTCCGCTTGTCGAGGCCTAGACCCTGAAAAAATAGTAAACAAAACCTTTAAGTTCATACTAGACCAACGTCACTAGAAAGTGTAAACATTATTATCAAACAAGCTATTAAAACAGATGTCAAATCTGTTAATAGTTCATATTATTATATTGTAAATACTAATAATAGATAAATATAATGTTGCACGCACTGAGCAATATTTAGCTAATGTTGAGCTAATGTTTAAATTGTACGAAAAAGTTCGAGAGTGAAAAAAAATCTTTTTAAAATTGGCGCTCATCTTAAAAAAAGAATGTTCCAAACAACCAATCAGACCGCTGTGGTTTTTTTTAATTTGCGAGTCTGGTGCATAGGCATAGGCGCATTCACTATTCAGCCTGAAATGCCTGACTGGCAAAAAAACTTTGCAAGATTTAAAAAATATGAATACGGGCCTTACACTAACTGCAAGCTAATAATATAGCTAAAAGCATATTAGCCATAATATTATTATACCAGTCTATAGAATCCTATCTTTATAGAAATTTCTTTAGCAAAATAAAATGTAAAGTTTCCATTCGTTTGATTTGCTCTATTCCACGAAACATGAGGAAACATTTGGGTATAACTGGCGAAATTACACCTAATATAAATACGAATGTGTATTGTGTACACAATACAGAACTAATCACGACTAAATAGTCTTATCGTAAGCCTTATTACCGTTTACTGACAGACAATATTATGTAGGTTAATAGAACTAATATTTCTGCTAATATTTATGCTATGCTGCATAGTTCTTCTTATTACATTTATTTACTTTCACCTATCCCCATAAGTCATAACATCTGAAAGGCACAAGACCTACTACACCTTTCATTAATGAGATCAGAGGCCGTACACTCCATACTGATTCGATTTTGATTCAGAATCAAGTGGCACGTACTCCCAAATAAATTTACGTTTTTTTATTTTGCTTCTCAGTCGATTGATATGGTCAGAAGTACAAAAAGTTACGATCTCACGATTTTATTTAACCTAATTAGTTTGAAAGTAATCCACCGAATAAAATACCAAAAACCGTTGAGATCGTACTGATTCGATTCTCAGTGCCAGGACAGAGCCTGTTGTTGCTTAGGTGGGACGAACATAGACTACATAGAACTTCAAAATCATAACCTCCCTTTGGCTTCGCATCGCACAAATAAGTACACAAACAAAATTCTATTAAGATTCGTCGTAAAGGTGATTTTAAAACAAGTGCCCGTGAGACCTTCCGCAGCTGGGAAGGGATTGGAAAGGCAATCTGAGGTTTAAATGCTACTTCATAAAACTTTGAAACACACAGATTTCTGTTGCTTTAAAAACGTGGGTCTTGGTTTTTAACCATCGACAAAACAGACGGGTGTTTATTTTATTTTATTCATAAAAGGGACACCAGCGGTACATGTATTACACATTCAAAGTTGGGAACAGGGTGTTGTTTGTGTATGCAATTATCTGTTGCATCGTACCTCTTAAACGGCGGTTCATCCGTTTAGGAGGTACGGTAATTAATCTAGTTTTGCTTCAAAGCTGACATCATTATTGCGGATGTTCTAAGCTATAATTATCATGGCCATAATTCGAGATGTCATCGCTATTAGCGCTTACGAAGTACGAAAACAAAAAGGTATGGGCTTCGACATAAGGTTCGATAAATGACAAGTGAATTCGAGTGTCACTTCCTTCCGAAACTTATGTCAATTGTCAAATCCCATACATTTGTTTTCGAATTTCGTAACTGATAATAGTTTTGGCAGTCTAGTGTGTATGTTAATATGTATGTATGTTCCCTCGTAGCGGTTAAACTACTGGTCCGATTTTAATAAATAAAGTGTCAATCGATTGGTAATGATATTGGGAGTAGCACTGGGTACGTAATTTTTAGAATTTTTTTTATGTTTAAAAAAGGCTTTTTCCGCTCAATCCACTACTAAAATAAAAAACTATCATGTATTTTTCCTCATATCATCTAATCACCGAAGCCTACTAGGTCTCTACAACGCTCGAGTAACTACTCGTTTAGCATTCTGGGCTCCACTACTAGTGTTTGTAAGTTTTGTCACGACTTTCTTCATAACTAGCGACAGAGATAAAATATACAACATTTCATTTGAAGGCTTTGAGACTGTACAAGTTTGGACGACACCTGGGTGCTTAAGAAGAAACAGCACGGTTGAGAATAATATAATACAAAATAGGTATTTATAAAATCTATTGCTGTCTCGCAGTGCCTTAGCTAGCCAGCACTAGCGCGATAGAGACAACTGCAACTTGAACTGAAATTACCTATTAAAAGTACAAGAAATCGACGTTTAGGGGATTCCTGTTTCCTCCTCCAAAACTTAACCGATTTAAATATTTTTTTCTTTATTAGCTAAAAAAAATATTAAACTAGGTTCCTATTTTTGAATCTATTGTGACTCCTTCGCTTTATAATCATAATATCTATGGACGCTTCACACCACGTCAATCTGGCCCACGAGCCACAGGTACCAAATAACGGAAATATATTTAATACTTTTATACTATACACATATTTAAGATTTTTATTATATTACTAGCTGTGCCCGCGACTTCGTTCGCGTGGTGTTTGTTTGACTTAAACCGTTTCTGCAGCGCATGCAACGAAAGTCCCCAAATGTAAATTGTTTGTTTGTTTAAACGCACTAATGTCCCGTATATGATGCCCAACGCCGCGACGACCGACGCTGCGACGCCCGACGCCGCAACGCCCAACGTCGTGGAGTCGACGCCCGACGGCGCGACGCCGCGACGCCCGACACCGCGACGCCCGACGCCCGACACCGCGACGCCCGACACCGCGACGCCCGACGCCGACGCCCAACGCCGCGACGCCCAACATCGCGACGCCGACGCCCGACGCCGTGATGCCCAAAGTCGCGACGACGACGCCTGTCGGCGCGACGCCCGATGGCCCGACGCCGCGACGCCCAACGTCGCGACGACGACGCCCGACGCCGCGACGCCCGACGGCGCGACGCCCGACGGCGCGACGCCCGACGGAGCGACGCCCGACGGCGCGACGCCCGACGGTGCGACGCCCGACGGAGCGACGCCCGACGGCGCGACGCCCGACGCCGCGACGCCCAACATCGCGACGCCGACGCCCGACGTCGCGACGCTGACGGACGCCGCGACGCCCAACGTCGCGGCGCCAGACACCGCGGTGCCCGCCGCCGCGACGCCCGACGCCGCGACGCCGACGCCCAACGCCGCGACGCCGACGCCCAACGCCGCGACGCCCAACGTTGCGACGCCGACGCCCGACGTCGCGACGCTGAAGGACGCCGCGTTGCCCAACGTCGCGACGCCGACGCCCGATGCCCGACGCCGCGACGCCGCGACGCCGCGACGCCGACGCCCGACGCCGTGACGCCCAACGTCGCGGCGCCCAACGCCGCGACGCCCAACGTATATCTTCAAAGACTAAGTAGTAGTGGTATAACATTAATATTTAAAATCGATTCATAAACGACGAAGATATCCACGAACAAATATAAAAAAAACATAATATATTTACGTATTGAGAAACCACCTCTTATTTTGGAAGTCGGTTAAAAATATTATGTTGATTATTTCATGTTACAATCTACCTTTGTGCCAAGTTTCATTTAAGTACGTTGAGTAGTTTGGCTGAAATACCGTCAAATAGGTAGTTACAATTTTTTGAAGATCCCACGGGAACCCTTTCGTTTTTCGGGATAATAATTTCCAATAATGCTCTTCAGGTCATAAGCTACCTGCCTGCCAAATTTTAATTTAAATACGTTGAGTAGTTTGGTTGAAATACCGTCAAAAAGATAGCTATAATTTTTTTAAGATCCCCCGGGAACCCTTTCGTTTTTCGGGATAATAATTTCCAATAATGCTCTTCAGGTCATAAGCTACCTGCCTGCCAAATTTTAATTTAAATACGTTGAGTAGTTTGGCTGAAATACCGTCAAATAGATAGCTACAATTTTTTTAAGATCCCCCGGGAACCCTTTCGTTTTTCGGGACAATAATTTCCAATAATGCTCTTCAGGTCATAAGCTACCTGCCTACCAAATTTCATTTAAATACGTTAAGTAGTTTGGCTGAAATACTGTCAAATAGATAGCTACAATTTTTGAAGATCCCACGGGAACCCTTTTGTTTTTCGGGATAATAATTTCCTATAATGCTCTTCAGGTCATAAGCTACCTGCCTGCCAAATTTCATTTAAATACGTTAAGTAGTTTGGCTGAAATACTGTCAAATAGATAGCTACAATTTTTTTAAGATCCCCCGGGAACCCTTTCGTTTTTCGGGATAATAATTTCTAATAATGCTCTTCAGGTCATAAGCTACCTGCCTGCCAAATTTTATTTAAATACGTTAAGTAGTTTGGCTGAAATACTGTCAAATAGATAGCTACAATTTTTTGAAGATCCCACGGGAACCCTTTCGTTTTTCGGGATAATAATTTCCAATAATGCTCTTCAGGACATAAGCTACCTGCCTGCCAAATTTTAATTTAAATACGTTGAGTAGTTTGGCTGAAATACCGTCAAATAGATAGCTACAATTTTTTTAAGATCCCCCGGGAACCCTTTCGTTTTTCGGGATAATAATTTCCAATAATGCTCTTCAGGTCATAAGCTACCTGCCTGCCAAATTTCATTTAAATACGTTAAGTAGTTTGGCTGAAATACTGTCAAATAGATAGCTACAATTTTTTGAAGATCCCACGGGAACCCTTTCGTTTTTCGGGATAATAATTTCCTATAATGCTCTTCAGGTCATAAGCTACCTGCCTGCCAAATTTCATTTCATTCTATACAGTGGTCTTAGCGTGATGCGACGACAAACATTATCATATCCCATATGGACAGACAGACAGACAGACAGACATTTTTTTCAAAAATGTTATTTTTAGGTTAGGCTCTTATAGACCCCCTTTTTTTGATTTTCACTTAAATATTCTTAATGTACAGACATGACCCCTCTACAGATTTATTATATGTATAGATACACTAATTCAATACACATCCATGACCCAGGAATATTTGAAAAACTTTTTGTTTGCGGGATTCGAACCCGCGACATCTTGCTCGACATCACATTTATTTTACGCTTTAGGGTGTGTTTCACCAATCAATGTTAAAGATGAAACATGTTAAAATACCATGCCTTCTCATTCATTGACAGGAAATACGAAAGAGATAACATGATATTTAACGAAGGATTAACTTTAACGTTGCTTGGTGAAACACGCCCTTAGAGTACAGTCCTATGTTACTCATGAAACGAACGATATGGTGGGGTCTACAGTGCGAATTTCCTCTGCTGTAGAGTATTCGTGCCGCCCGAGGTATTTGCTCATGCTCAGATAGAGTGCTGTAGTGAATAAAAAAGAATAGTAATGAACTTATTGTAGTGAATAAGATTACATTTCAATCATTATCTTAAACACAACGTCGCGTCTTGTTTACATCTGTAGTCAATTCTTTCTTTTTTAAACTTACGTCCGAACGATTATTTAAATGGCGCTCACGGTCAAATACTTACCTTGTCTTTTCGCCAAGAAGTAAAAGAGATACCCTGCATATAGGGCTCTTAATCCCTTGGAAAAATAAATGTAAAAAGCGACATCAGAGCGAAATAACTTACGTATGTTTACTTGTAAATCTAAAGGACCTTTTGGAGTATTTAATAAGATTTTTACTAAATACTTAGCATTTCTGTTGAATAAAATTTCGCTTCACGGGTGAAGAGGTTTATTTTTACCATTTCCTGAAATATACATAATCAGCTTTATGTAAGAGAGTGACTTTCCGGCGATAATTTCTGGGGCATCAAAATGTACATTGTAAATGTATTTCGCGTACTAAATACAGGGTTGACCATAATATTACCAGGTATGTGTATGTATATGATCCTGAATTTGATCCGATCCTGATTCGATCCTGATACTGATCCGACCCTGATCCGATATATTATTATACTTAACTCTAATTACCACTATTAAAAAAAACTTCGATTACTTAAATTATATTAGCGTAATGCCTATGGTATTATTACATATCTATTTTTTCCTTAAAATAAGATCAGTGGTTTAGGCCCTACGATAGAATATGGGCTTCTGAAAGTTTATTCTGCTAATTAGGTAAATCTCAAAATAAGAAAGTTACAACATTTTCGATAGATAAAATATAGACGAAATGTATGGCAGTATAGAACGAAAAGGCGTAAATAAATAATAGCTTTAAAAAACTTAAAAAAAAACGCTTGATTGCATTGTCTTCCAAATTTCAAATTTATCAGACTTAACTTGTCGGGTGAAAATTATGCCAAAACATTCCGCTACACACATAGATACAAATGATACAACCCAAATTAAACGCCTAAAGTTTTTGAACATTCATGGAATCATTTTGTAGTATATATTATATACACGCACATAGTGCTAGAGTACGAAGTTCTATTGTTATTTTTCTAGTGTTAGTATTGTGTTGTAGGTATATATTTAGCTTACTATTTCTATTTTGTATGAAATTAAGGGCGTGTTTCACCAGCGCATGTAAACCGCGTGTTAAATTATCATGCCTTCTCATTCATTGATAGAAATCACGGGAGGGATAACATGATATTTAACGAAGGATTAACTTTTACATTGCTTGGTGAAACACGGCCTGAGTGTAATGTCCAAACCTATTGAATAAATGTCATATTATTATTACTATTGCCTGTACTATTCTTTATTCTGTGGCGCGAAGCCTTTAGTTCGCCTCCGTAGTAGCCAATGAAGCGAGCATCGAGGCAATGCTGCGGTTTGATGGATGAACACGCAAACCGCTCGTGTGTGTAATTGACACCGGCGTGCAAGTCGCGTGCTTCTGTCATATTATATCACACTATGATAATTATAGTATGATATAATATCTGGGTGCACGGTAGTGCCCCCGCCAAATTGAGGACGACCGTACCATCCTTTTCTCGAAACATTTTCCATTTTCGACCCCTTATAACTTCGCTGTCGATAAAACTATAATCCTGCATTTTTACATACTAATTAGGCATAATTATAAACACGGTATATTTCAATTTTCATTCAATTTGAAACAGAAGTTTAAGAATTATAACTTGTCAAACTTCTTAATTTTTTCACTGACTCATTCACCCACTGATCGATCATCAAAAGTATTATGTACTTCTTGCAGCATAGAAGCTTTAAATTTGGAATAAAAATAGCGTTTAGCTTTATTTAAAGAGCAAACCTAAAAATTTTGTAATTTATGTCTATTTATCTAGATGCGCCAACTGCATAATTAATCCTATATTTAAATGTATAGGATTACAAAGTTATATTTGCACTTTCCGACAAAAACACTAGTTTAAGTTAATCTTCTTTCAAAAGCAGTTCTTTTTGTAGAAGATTAACATAAACTCGTCCCATCATATCAAAAACATAACTTGTAAAAAGTGCCAAGTCTCGCTACTAAGGTTCTTCTACCGTAAAAAGTTATGAGATACATGTTATGCCAAGTAGGGGTCTGTCTAACAACATCATAAAGTGATCATAATCAATATTATTAATAATATTTTAAATTTTATATTATAATTGACTTGGAATCGCACTAATACATCTGATTTAGGGCCGATTTTTCCATCGTCAGATAACTTTTATCTGTTGAATAAACATGTGACTTTGACATTTGTTTCATACAAAATCTGTCAAAGTCACATATTTATTCCTCAGGTAAAAGTTATCTGACGATTGAAAAATCGGCACTTAATATATTAACTACTACCATGCCGAATTCCATAAAAATCCGTTTAGTAGTTTTTATGTAAAGGAGTATCAAATATCTATGAAAAAATTTGGCGATTATAATATTATAGTAAATTGAAGGGAATATGAACCGGCGGGACCCCTGTTTGGTGTAGGGTGTCAGATGTATGCCCCCCCCCCCCAAGACGAGCTGGTAGAATTCCGGCGGACGTCGGCGGAGTCGCGGATGTATGTAATGTGTCCCCGTGGCTCCCGCGGTAGTGATGGAGTGTCGCCGAGTTTTTAGTGGGTAGAGCTGCGTCCAGTTTACCATCTTTTCGGACGCAGCGAGTCCCACATACCCGTGGAGTCCTCATCTGCCTCGGAATGCGTAATGCATTTTCTCGGCGAAAAAAAAAAAAGGAAATATGAAACATATTTCTTGTCTTATTAAAAGAGCTATACCAATGTTTCTGTTGATGTTTTCTGTCAAACAATGCTAAAATTGTAGATTCTTGCTAGTTAGGTGTCACTTGTGAGGAGTGTGGATTTTTCCTAAACGTAAAATTGTATTTTTAAACATCTTTTAACAACTCTATATTATTATATATCGTTTTCCCATGTTTTAACAGAACATTTCCTTTCGAGAAATTAAGTTGGTTAGCGGAAAATTCTACCGGCACTTTTAAAAGCGCTAAAACAACACTGAAATACTGAAACACAAAAACTGCATGAACTCAGCACATACGTTAGTATTCCGTTAAATGGTGGAATTAGTTGGAATTACACATCGAGTTTCCTGTAATGGGTCAAAGTTGCAACGAGCACTCTAGCTAAACACGTTTACCGCAAAAGTTTCAGTTAGAGAAAGTACTTGAATCTGTATATTACATTTAAAACCTGAGAAAAAACGTTATAAATGGGAATATTTTTGAGGATCTATAAATGTATGTTTATGAATATTATGACTTTTATTAATATTATGACTATTCACGCATAAAATACGGAACTGATTTAAATTAAATTTGATGCAGTAGTTTAACCTCTGGTTAGCCTCACGGGCATACTTTTTACTTTTTATAATGTATTGTAGTGGTTAGTTATCTAACTAACCACTACAATATCTATGGGCGTTATCTAACTAACCACTACCATATCTATGGGCGCCGCGCCGGGTACGCCGCGCCGCACCGATTTCGGATGGCGCCGCCGCCGCCCGCCGAGGATCCAATTTGGCGCGCCGAACGGTTCATCTGCGATCTAATTTAGATCCATGACCAAGCACACAGCCTAATTGTCATCGCTATTATCACTCACGACATTCGAAAACAAAAGATATTTGACATAAGCTTCGCTAAGTGACACACGAATTCGTATGTCGCTTATGTCTTCCCATACATTTTTGTTTTCTAACTTCTCAAGTGATAATAGCGATGACATCTTGAGTAAGAGCAGGCTTACTCCGGACACAATCGAGAATCGAATCAGTTCGATTTCAAAGGTTTTTAGTATTTTATTTCGAGGATTACTTTGAAACTAATCAGGATAAATAAAATAGTTAGATCGTAACTTTTTGTACTCGCGACCATATCAACTGAGAATCAAAATAAACAAACGACAATTAATTCGGGAGTACGCGGTACGATCAAATCTGAATCAAATTCGATCATCAGTTTGGAGAGTAAGGCCCCTGGTCCACTTTGAATGAGTCTAGACTCTGCTCGGGACACGTGCATCTAGTTAGATAACGTTTATGAGCCAGTTGTACGCGGAAGTACTGGGTACTTGTAATAGATAACAACATGTATTTGTTTTACATATTTATCTACAAGTATTGTAATTATGTATTACGTACAATAATATTTATTGTCGTTTTGTTGTCGATCCTCAATTCTGTCATATAACGTAGACTTCCAATCCTTATTTCTTAACGAACATTGGTTATATTCCCATCTCTACAACTCCAGAGCCAGCCTCCGGATTCAAGATCGCTATTTATCGCTTACGAAGTTCGAAAACAAAATGTATGGGTTTTGACATAAGCTTCGATAAATGACATAGGAATTCGCTCGTCATTTAGAGTAGCTTATGTCAAATTCCATACATTTTAGAGTTTCGTTTTCGAACTTCGTTAGCGATAAATGGGGGTGGCATTTTGAATCAGGGCCCAGGATCGACAGTTGCAACCAACCATGAAAACCCTTTGATATGATTTCAGGGGGGACCCGCTACCACATTAATCAGAAGTAAAGTTTGACGACGGAAGAATTCCAGTTTAAATAAAAATAAAAAAAAATGTAAAAATAACCTACTCATCAACATCAGTATTAGTAAAAGGCGACAGAAGGAATATACAGCAATGGGCAGCAGCGTTTGGACATGATTTCCATCATCATTAAGAACAGGCAACTAAACTTTGAACATATTTAAGCAAAAAAAAAACATCGCCTCCGTGATCTAGTGGTTCAAAGCTTCGCTCTCCACCCGGCGGTCGTGGGTTCGATGCCCTGAAAAGTAAATTTTACGTTGGAACAACATAAAATTTACTTTTCAAGTTTGGTTACGACAGCCTGCAGCTGATCACCTAATTGTCTGACAAGTAAAATGGTCGGATGGGCATGTAAAAAGTCAGTCCTGCGCCTGTTCTCTCGCCAGTCGTGTCGGTTTACCGTCTCACTGGGTTATGAGAGTAAAAGGAAGAGAGTGTGTTTGTGTACTGCGCATACACTTGGGCACTATAAAATAACTCCTGCGTAGCTGGCCTGCTTTCAATGAAATCGACTACCGACACCGAAATCGGTGAGGAGAGCTCGAGCTCTTATATTTAAGCAGTTAAACGAAGAAGTACATTTTTTAAATTTATACTAATATTATAAGCGGAAGAGTTTATTTGTTTGTTTAAACGCGCTAATGTCAGGAACTACTGATCCGATTTGAAAAAATCTTTTTTGTTGAATAGTCCATTTATAGAGGAAGACTTTAGGCTATACATTACGCTGCGAGCAATAGGAGCGAAGCGTCAATGAGAAATGTTGCAAAAACGGGGAAAATTAGTCACATTTGAGGACTTTCTTTGCGGGCGCTGCATAAACGGTTTAAGTTACTCAAAAAAGAATTTTTCCTTTTAAATAATCATAATTACAAAAACCAACGTGAGCAATCAAAAGATAATCGCGATAGTGTTTCCGACAACCACGCGAACGAAGTCGCGGGCACAGCTAGTATATCAATATGTCGCAGTACGAAAACTGAAAATACGAAGAAGAAGTCTCGAGGCGTACAAGATCACTCTTGGACGTGTTCAGTGACAGTTGGCTATGACAGCTCGTTTGACAAGTGTTACTCATGTCAGCGATGACAGATGGGATTGTCGACGGGACACCTGAAAGGTGGTGATGAGATTCTATTGGGAGAGACCATTGGAAGATACCGTGTGAAGCGGAGGTTCACACACGTTAGCCAATATGTCAGCTGACCTCGTCACGTCTTGAGATGAATCCGTTTGCATCCACGATCTGAGTTAATGTTTTAGAGTGAAACTATGTTATTTAAAAATGATTAAACCTGTACTGTTTGTGCGGCTTATTATTTCCTGACGATACCAATCAATCAACAGACGCCCACAAAATCAACAAATTACTCTAATCTATGCACAGAATACCTCCACTCCGATAAATATATCTCCTTCGATTCCCTGCCTTATTACTCGTGGATCAGTCGACTTACTGGGAATCCACTGTATTCCTCTAAAAGCTCTATAAATAACACTTAGAGCTTCGACTAAATAAAATACTAGACTTTTATATCAATTTAATGAAACAATATAGGTGTAAAAGAAACCTAAAAGCACATAGTAAATATTTACAATATTACTTTGTGCTGTATGCTTTATACAAGGTGTAGAATAAATGAGTGATAATACTTTAGGATACTGTGAAAGTACCAGCGCTGAAAGACTTTCATGTTTGTATGAGAAATGCCCCAACATGATAAATTTTCCTCTACAATAATTTAAAAAAAAGTACCTCTTTCAGCGCTAGTACTTTCACAGTATAAGGGACCCATACATACTCTTAAATATTAACACTCATTAATATTATAGCCTTGAAAAGCTTTGAAAGAACTCAATGAAAGTAAAACCTGGGGCCTTACTCTCCAAACTGATTTGATTTTGATTTAGATACGATCATGCCGCGTACTTCCTAATAAATTGACATTTGTTTATTTTGATTCTCAGTCGATTGATATGATCGGGAGTACAAAAAGTTACGATCTAACAATTTTCTTTATCCTGATTAGTTTCAAAGTAATTCACCAAATAAAATACGAAAAACCACTGATATCGAACGGATTCGGTTCTCGATTGTGTCGGAGAAGGCCCGCTGGATTCCAAAGATGAAATTAAGGGCAAAAAACGAACAACTAATAGGAAGTCTATATTGGAAACCGCTACAGAGTATCACAGAAAACTGTACTCATGTAAAATTGATATCGTGGTGTGAAATTGACTGAAGTCTTAAGAAAGTCGAAAAAATAAGATAAATCCTAGCAATCTATTTAGAAGTGTAAATATTTAAGATCTTGAAGCGGGGATATTGACCCCCGCACTATTTGTGAGAGTAAAAAGCTCCAAATATATTACGAGCTTCAAAATAAGCTTCTTAAAAGCTTTGAGGTAATTTATTTTGAAGCGCCCTGAAATGTATTGCTTTTCAATACAAGTACGTACTTAATAGAAATAATAATGTACTTATTGAACCACATTTTATATAAAAAATTAAACCACGTAAAGTATATAGCATTAGTTACCCGGACTATTATTAGAAAAGAAAGAAAGAAAAAGAAGTTTAAATATTCAACTCACACAAAGACACAAAATATAAATTAAAGAAATATCTATGAAAATTATTCTTTTTGGAATATAATTAACAATGTTATAACTTAACATAAAGTGCAAATTACATGAGTATAAGTATAATATTATGTCGTATCCTCCTTAATAAGTGAGTTAGGCTATAATAGCAATGTAATAATCATTGGCCAATTGGCATCACTAACTAGTCTATGGTTGTGTCATAGACGGGTTTGTTTATATTTGGATTAAAATCATACGGGAGATCCTCATTATATACAAATATAAACAGAACATCAATTAATTTTAAAATTTAAAAGGTTAGCATCGACCCTTTACCAGTAAGAGCCAATTTCACCAACGCATGTTAAAGTTAATCCTTCGTTAAATATCATGCTACCCTCTCGTTTTTAAAAAAAAATATATATTTAAGGTCGCTCGAACATCAATGGTCATTAGCGACCGCTTTAGGTTTACATTTTATATTAAATTATAATAATTAATTAATTTTAGGTATTGTACAGTTTTATCTGTGTTTTCTAGACATTTTTTTAAAAATATAGAGAGGTTCATCTCGTATCTACTTTTTAGAAGGCATGTTTTTTAAACAAGCCGTTAGCACTAATATAACAAGCGTTGGTGAAGTCGGGACTAAGTCATATAGGTCTGTTGTACATTCTTGCAAGGCAAGTCTGGTGGTGATGATGATGAAATAACACTTCTAAATGAATTCTCGACATGATAAAGCGGCGATATTGATAACGTGGTAAACAGGGTTCATGTCGGTTCAAGGGTGGTGTCCGCGTAAATGATAACACATTGATTAGTTGGAGTAGATTAGACGTCATAATATGTTCTTGTTCAAATCTAGTGTATTCATTGCCTTAGGCTCTGTGCATATGAGAGACTGGTGAGACATGAGCAATACTTGAGGACGTGATATTTGGCTATTATTTAAGATGAAAAAAAATTATATAACAAAATATATCAAAAAAATGACCGAGTAAATGTAGCTTACTTAAAGTTAATAATTATTTACCCAACGCATGGACACCGCGCGTAGGTACGCGCCCGTACTACTACGTTGATGTCGCACGCCGCCGTGCCGTGCCGCGTCGAGGTATGCCTACTTACTTGCCTAACCGCGTAATTTTCTTAGTATCCATGATTCATTTATTTAGTTAAACGAAAATTTGTATGGAATCGAGTACCGAGTAGGTACTCTCCGTAAGTATTGCACATGTCTCACCAGTCAGGCTGTATTATTTCAATGCCACACATTTATTTTACTTTTTTGATGGGCAGTGACAAAGGCTCGCATTCATACTTCTGGTTAAATACATTCTTGAAGAACTTGGTTACGACTTTTGTGTTTCGGCTCGGAAGAAGAAGAAAATATTCAAGTTGTTTGTTGTTTTTTAATATATATCTGTGACCCGAGAATACAGAAAACCGTTTTTATTCGTTTGTGTTATTTTGCTAATATACTGACTAATGACTATTAAATTAGATTTTTTGAAAATAAGTGAAAAATCTGTTAATTCCGAACAGGTCAGTTATCAACTCTTTGTTTAGAATTGTTCTACACAATAACCTACTACCAAACTAACCCGGCGCGGCGTAAGACGATAATATTACACCTTAGCTTTTTTATCAAATCACATAAAAAAGTAAGCAGCGAATAGAGAATTCCATTTTCAAATCGCGTTCGAAATATGAGCGCTGTAAATCCGTCTGACAGTGACTGGTGAGTTATCAGCCGACAGCCAGTGTGAACGAACTGCATCGAACGAGGTTTCATATGTCGACTTTCCGGACCTTCTATCTTTTTACACATAAATCTGCTGTGAAAGATAAATGAAGATTTTATGCGTTGTACAATACGTTTTACAATATTTTTCTTCGACATGACAGATGGTAAAAACTTGACAGTTGAGTCTGTAAAAGTATTCATTTCTTTTCTAACAATATATATTGTGGTAAATACTAAGCGTGTAAAGTAATATTACTTTACAAGCTTATATAAAGTACGTTTACTTCGTGTTGGCTTCAACTTCGTCCTTCAATTCCGCGGGAACCGTGCATTTTGTCGTGATAAAAAGTTGTATAATATTTTCTTCCTCCACTCTCATCAAAATGGCCCACTATAAAATCGGATATTCAATGTAAACAAACAGATCTTTCCTTATACTGCTAGCTGTGCCCACGACTACGTTCGCGTAGTTTTTGAGCGACTTAAACCGTTTATGCAGCGCACGCAACGAAAGTCTCCAAATGTGAATAATTTTCCCCGTTTTTGCAACATTTCTCACTGACGCTTCAGTCCTATTGGTCGCAGCGTATTGTTATATAGCCTAAAGCCTTCCTCTATAAATGGACTATCCAACTAGTTTCTTACACCGGTTCTTCTCGGCAGGTTAGGGTTGCTTCTCGTTGACTTTCCGAAAATAGCTTGTTAAGTTTCATTTGGAAATAAAACGTAAAACGTTATTTATTTTATTAACAAAAAAAGAATTTCTCGAATCGGACCAGTAGTTCCTGGTATTAGCGCGTTTAAACAAAGAAACTTCCGCTTTATAATATTAGTATAGATAATAGTAGTACCTACAAGTGCTACAAAATATGTAAATTGATTATGTGTTTTTAAAGTAGGTATTTATTACTGAAATTTGCTCCTATTTATTATACGGGTACGATCTTAATCCCTTTTGGGAATTGTCGTTTTAATAATCTGCCATTATTCCAAATTTCCATAATTTTTCCATAGAAAAACATGCCGAGCCCTATTAGCAAAATTTTCTATGAGACAATGACGATTCCCGGAAGACATAAGTACTTATGAATATTTAATAATAACAAATAACTAATGTTTATGTTATTAATCTAAATAATAAACTAATTAGAGAAAATGCTGTAAGTATTCATAAATATAGTTACTTCTTCTTTTTAACCGACTTCCAAAAAAAGGAGGAGGTTCTCAATTCGTCTGTATGTTTTTTTTTTTTTTTTTATTTTTGTTACCTCAGAACTTTCGCCTGGGTGAACCGATTTGGATGATTTTTTTTTATTTGAAAGGTGGTGCTTCCCGTTTAGTCCCATTGTCACCAAAGTGGTGACCTGATGATGGGATCCGTGAGGAATCGAGGGGACTCTTCAAAATTTATATGGAAACATATATCGATTTTGATTTTTTCTGAAGTAGCCCAAGCATATGTTACCAAATAGTAAGATTTTGCACCATATCCTGGACCTAAAGTACTGAACAGAACTTCTGAGTCCTTAGAGATACACGTTTGAAGATTGCAGCGTTGTTTAAAGAAATGCAAGCATACGCCACTACGTCAATTACAGTGTTGTACCCGTGTTTACCAAAGTGGTGACCTGATGATGGGATCCGTGAGGAATCGAGGGAACTCCTCAAAATTTATATGGAAACATATATCGATTTTGATTTTTTCTGTAGTAGCCCACTCATATGTTACCAAATAGTAAGATTTTGCACCGTATCCTGGACCTAAAGTAGTGAACAGAACTTCTGAGTCCTTAGAGATACACGTTTGAAGATTTCAGCGTTGTTTAAAGAAATGCAAGCATACGCCACTACGTCAATTACAGTCGAACTTGGTCTCATAGTTATCAAAGTGCATGCCTGATGATGGTGTCGTGAGGAATCGAGGGAACTCCTCGAAATTTATAGGAACACTTATAGTAATTTTGTATTTTTTTCGAGTAACGTGCTTATGTTACTCGATATGCTTATATCCGTCTAAAAACAAACATAATTTTGAATCAACTATCAAGGTATACCGCATAGATCAGAAACAGGCATACAGGACTGCTTAGTCTTTGAAGTTATATGTTTGGAAATTACGACATCGCTTAAAGTACTGCAAGCATACTTTAAGCGATGCCACTATATCAATTACAGTACCTACTTAACACCACCTATGTCTTCACCAGATAGTAGGTATCCATATATACCATCATAACAATATGACGAAATAGGTAAATATTAAAAAGGGAAAAAATTGTTTTAAGCCAAACAAAGAAATGTAAATCGACTAAAAATAATAAAAGAGTTATATAGAAATCATATTCAGTTTGGATGGTACCGACTTTGATATTATTAAAACTTGTATATCATTTTATAGTCAATCAACTTGATATATATAATTTTTGCGCTGCTCTGGCGGTACCTAAATATCCCTACTCAGTCTACCCATAACTAAAAATCTTAAAATAAAATAATTTTAAACAAAAAAAACCGACTTCAAAAGGTAAACTAAAAAGCAAAAAATAAATTTACTTCGCACAAAGTAATACTTATTTTCACTTAAGTAAATAAATTTATTCTATAATTTTGAAGTCGGTGCCAAGTAAGTACTTCAACAACCTTACTACAATATCAAATTACTAAATATATGTAGGCAATCACAGAAAAAAGAATCAGAAAAAAATATACAACTATGAATGTAACTATTACTATATATTATGTACCTACCAAAGTACTGGCTTACAAACTAATATTAAATGAAAACAAATTATGAAAGAACGCTGGACTTGGCACCGACTTCAAAATTATAGAATAAATTTATTTACTTAAGTGAAAATAAGTATTACTTTGTGCGAAGTAAATTTATTTTTTTCTTTTTAGTTTACCTTTTGAAGTCGGTTTTTTTTTTGTTTAAAATTATGTACTATGTTGTTGTGCCCTTTTCGCTTAGAAACACTGAAATATATTATGTCTAATGAAGATATGTACGTCGTAGGTAAGGTATTATTTGTTTATATTATTACGTACTTAATTACGGCCCTTGATTTTCTGTTTTACGAAATACAAAGAACTAGACTCAGGACAAAATAGAGTAATGACACTGACATAATATATTATGTTAAGCTTACGCTTACGCTTAGGTACGCCTCCGTGGTCTAGTGGCTTAGAGCCTGGCTCTCGACTCGACGGAGGTCGTGGGTTCGATTCCCGCGTTGGAATAACAAAAAATGTTGTTTTCGAGTTTGGTTAGGACAGCAGGTCAGGATCGCCTGATTATCTAACAAGAAAGATGATCCAAGCGTCGGATGGACATGTAAAAAGTCGGTCCTGCGGCTGATATCCCAGTCGTAATTTGCCTGCTTGGGTTAATATATGAGCCACTTGTTACGTACACAAGTATTTCAAGATTAAAACTCGACTGAACATATATCTTAAACGACATAAAACTCATGAAATGAATAGAATAGTCAACAACACATATCTGCATACTTTTTATCTAACAAATATCGTTACATTGAACTTATTGTTTGACCTTACAGCTACAAAACAACGGCTGAGCCGATTGCGTTGGAACTCACCGTGGCGATCGGAGGCAATCCATCAGCAACAACAGTATACAACCTCCTCCCAACAACATGTTTTACAACATTACGCGTTCGCAACATAACAACTTTTTTACGCGTGCGTTTAACACTGGCGCAAGTTATTAAATGGCTTATCAGAGCATTTATTGTTAAATAATTGTAATTTGATAATATATTATTTGGGTAGCTGTGCTCAAATCTTTTATCTTGTTTGTTTTGGAGTAATTGCTGTGTTTAATTGATGTTATTTTTAACTAAAGATTAAAGAAATGACATAACAATAGGTACCAGTACCTACTCTTCATCTCTACCAATACATTAATATTATAAAGGCGAAAGCATGTGTTTGATACTTCTTAATGAACAAACTACAGGAGCAATTTTGATTTTGGTATGCAGCTGATACTGTGGATTAACACAGGCTATTTTTTATCCAAAAAAGTGCGTTGTTATACTGTATATCAACGCGGGTGGAGCAGCGAGCAAACGATAGGAAAATATCCAGTTGTAGGAATACCTGTCAATCAGTTCTAGTCTTTCTTATACTTCAACATGATATTATTATAGGTAATTGACCATTTTTAGGGTTTCTAAGTAATCTGCTAGATGTGTTGGAACCCTAAGATGTTTTCCATAACGTAAAATTCTGAAAAATATATCTGTGTGAACGGTTTCGATTTCATGAACTGGGGCCTTACTCTCCAAACTGATTCGATTTTGATTCAGATTCGATAGTGCCGCGTATTCACGAATAAATTGACGTTTGTTTAATTTCCTGGTTAGTTTTAAAGTAATTCAAAATAAAACAACAAAAACCGTTTAGATCGAACTGATTCGATTCTAGATTGTGTCGGGAGTAAGCTTGCTGCACCCGCTGCCGTGCGTATCAAGTGATGTACCATTTTACAACGCACTTTAATGGTTCGTTTTAATATTCTATCTATCGTTACAAAGAAGTCAACGTCATATGATTCACATAGTATGATGTTCTAACTATTGTTATACAGCGTGTCTCATGGTTGATACAAAGGCGATTATAGTGTGAAGAGAAGGACGCGTACAGCATTATTGTTTTGGCACTTCATATAAATTACTTACCATAATGCGACAAATCACGATTAAATATAAAAGTCACAAAACAGATGAGTTTCAATCCTGGTCCGGTGTTAGGTCAACGACCAGTGCGTTCGTGTGTATATGTCGCAGTCATCTAATCGAATCAGCAGTTTAATTGAACGACTAGCGTATTTATGAAATGATGACATTTAATTGAATGACTAAAGGACAACTCGTCGTGTAACGTTCAACATCTTGACTGAACGTCCTTTGCATAGTCATTGAATGGGATATAGCATACTTTGTAATGTTTGGTAGGAGCCTACCCCTTTTGACCATAAGTTCGCAACTTAAAATGTCCTCAAAACGAGGACATGACATGTCACATCAAATGAAAATCAAAATATCAACTGTGTACTGTCTAGTTGGACGTTGAGTGACGCTTGTTCAATCAACGTTCGGCCTAATCAGTCAATTAAATGTCGTCATGCAATAAATGCGCTAGACATTTAATCAAATAGCTGATTCAATCAGATGACTGCGACATATAGACTAGGAGCCCGCGAGCCCCAGCATAGTAAGATTCACTCCTCGTGGTTTGGTCATTTTAGACCTTTGTATTTTTTTATCGCATTTTGGTAAGTAATTTACATGAGGTGCCAAAACAAAAAATGCTCTACGCTTCTAATGCTCTTCACACTTATATGAACCATGAGACACGCTGTAGATTGTTCGGTTATTGATACAGACCATAAGAAAAGCGTGAGAGATCGTTATTCTTGACAAACAGTTTGTTTTCATTACACCCGGTCGTGTGCTAACATGTTGACTCAGCTCAAGGGCTTATGCATTACTTGCAATTGATATGCGCAGACGCATCGCGAGATAGACACGTTATTTATATACATATATGATATAGGTATATACATACGTAATGTATGAATGTAGTAGCAAAACATGTGCATAAACTGTTTTAATTAAAATGATTAATTTACATGAGCCTAGTAGGGTGACATGAATAGAAAATATTATGTTTAAAGTTATGTTTTTCTATAGCAGGGAATTTTAGAATAATAATATAAAAAATTTAAGAATGTTTTTCTCAATTCAGCTTTTTTTTTATGTATAGGTACATGAGATTTATAATCCGATTTGCGGGATTCTTTTTTTGTTTGATGCAGACTAGTTGCCATTTTGGTCTCATAAAAAATTTATAGTTTGGCCGAGTAGTTTTTTTATAATACACTTTTTTTGTGATTTATTCATACGTGTTTTGTGTGGATGATGTAAGTTTAGCTTGTGTACGGCTTATTTAGGAGTTCTTCACTTAAAGTTAAAAATAAAAAGAAACTACGTTAAAAAAACCGACATTCTAACAATTTCTTTAACTAATGGTCAACATCACGTAACGGCGATCGGAGCGTGATACATCACAATCTATGATGAACTGCAGCGAAATTGTCAATCCAGGGCCCTGAAAAAGATGTCATCGTTATTTATCTTTTACGTACCTCGAAAACAAAATGTATGGAATTTGACATAAGCTTTGCTAAAAGACATATGAATTTGCTCGTCACTTCGCGAACCTTATGTCAAAATCCTTTTGGGTTCCGAACTTCGTAAAAGATAAATAGCGGTGACATCTTTTTCAGAGCTCTGGGGGCCTACTCAAGATGCCATCGCTAATTATCGCTTACAAAGTTCGATAACCAAATGTATGGGATTTGACATAAGCTACGCTAAATGATCGCGATTTGGTATGTTCTTTAGCGTACCTTATGTCAAATCCCATACATTTTGTTATCGAACTTTGTAAGCGATAATTAGCGATGGCATCTTGAGTAGGCCCCCATTTCACAACTTGCAATAAACAACGTGGAATTTGACATAAGCTTCGCTAAAAGACAAGCTAATTCGTCTGTCATTTAGTGAAGCTTATGTCAAATTCCATACATATTGTTTTTGAACTTCCTAAGCGATAAAACAGGATGGCATCTGAATCAGGGGGCGGGTAATTGTATGCAGAACCTTTATTCAAGATGCCTTCGCTATTATGACTTACTTGACATAGGGTCCGCTATATGACAGGCGAATGCATATTATGTCAATTAGCGAAGCTTATGTCAAATCCCATATTTTTTTTATAACTTCGTAAGTAAGGATAACGTAGGCATCTTGAATCAGGGCAGTTTGTTTCGTCATCAAGACCATGTGACAGCGTGTAGCATTTAAGCGGGAAATTTAAACAATATGGAAAGAATATCGAATGCAAACAGAGTATAAAATATTAATAACAAATGATATAGTGGATTTTACATTAGAACACGTTGCCACGGCAATTTAATGCAAATTTGGGGTAGCTATGTGAGGGTAAATTAAGGGTAGCTATGTGATCGTAATTGCTTTTGGATTAGAATGGCGTAGGTCACTTATCTCCAGCAGTGCAATTCTCAAAGTGACCGGTTGAGGCTGTACTCGTCGCTGTGATCACGAATGTCACCGCCGTCACACGGTCGGCGATAGTTGTCAATAGTAAACACGAATCTTGGGGAATACCAATTCATCATCGCTGTTACAGACGATGGAATCTTGGCTGTCACGATTTTTGCGCTTAGAGACTTGCACTGCTGGAGGATGGGTGGATAAATACTGTTCTATTGTAAGTACAAAAAGCCTCCGTGATCTAGTGGTTCAGAGCCTAGCTCTCGACCCGGAGCCTGGAGGTCGTGGGTTCAATTCCCGCGTTGGAATAATATAAAATTTTGTTTTCAAGTTTGATTACGACAATGCAGGCTGATCACATGATTGTATGACAAGAAAGACGATGCGTCGGATGGGCATGTAAAAAGTCGGTCCTGCCGGCTGTAATATTAATGAGTAGAGATTAATACCTACTTTACGATAAAAATACCAGCGTTGAAAAAGATACTTTTTTTCACTTGTATGAGCAAAATGATGTTGAGGCATGTTGAAACATGAAAGTCAAAAGTAAGTATTTCAGCGCTGGTACTTTCACATTATACCTACTCTACATAAGAGGCACACACACCCTAAAGTTTGGGTTTTATGTATGTGCCTCCTATGTGGAGTAGGTGTACAGTGAAAGTACCCGCTCTGAAAGACTTACTTTAGACTTTCATTATAGGAAATGCCTCAACATATTTTTTTCAAACTCATTTATTTTACACCTAGTATTTGTATGAATGGGAACTACGTATCACGTTCAAACCAAACGGACACCCGGTTTATGGGTTTAACATTGACCCTGTCGAGATAACCCTGTACGTGAGTACTAGCACTTACACACACCACATCACTAAACAACTAATGTACTTACACGACACATGACAATATAACACGCAACACAGACTTCAATGAAAAGAAAGTACGTTTAAGGGGCGATTTCACAAATGAAATTAAGCTGGCTAAGTCCCGATTTAACCTACGCATTTTATGTTAACGGCTTGTTATTGAGTATATATTATATACCATATGATAGGCTATCAATTAATTAGTCGGACTGTTATTAAGAATCTATTAACACCTCTTCCATTTTAATCAAGTAGGTACAATAAAGCTACGGTGGAATATCGGTGGAATATACTGCCATAAGGCTTCGCTGACGCTGTTGTCGGTCAATAAAAAACATGC
This sequence comes from Celastrina argiolus, assembly GCA_905187575.2. Lineage (NCBI taxonomy): Eukaryota > Metazoa > Arthropoda > Insecta > Lepidoptera > Lycaenidae > Celastrina > Celastrina argiolus. Next base: position 15,263,371 of record LR994589.1, read on the forward strand.
AAATTTTTGATTAATCATCGACTTTTAAGGTTTTTTTTATATATTTTCATGCAGTCAACGGCCTAACGGCTAGTTCCTGAACCGGTAAAAATGTAAAAATTTATTCTGAATAAAAAAAATATTTTGATTTTAATGATGATGACCTATAGAACACCCGCAATCGCTTCAACTTTCAAACAGACATACACACGTCAAACTTGCAATGTTTTCGTCGGGGGCTTAAATATTCTTAATGTCTTTGAAGAATTGTCGTTTTTCATTTTGAATTGTATTCGCTTTTGATATTTATTATAGTGGCTTCATCCTGATGTTCATTGCACTCTGACTTTGATTTTGCAATCAAAGGATTAATCTCAGTAATTAATAAACACTTGAACAATACAGTACTTATCAAGTTATTACCTCAGAACACAGATAGGTACTTTATGATCCTTGATAGTACAAATTGCAATTTGTAGAGTAATTATTATCAATTACTTACTCTACATAATATTTCTAGACCTTTTTTTATTTATTTATTTAAGTTCGCTATTTAACAACAAAGGTCATTAACGACCACAATCAACAACAAACAAAATTCTATATTATTCTAAATTATAAACATTAATCAATATTATAAATTATAAGGTTTTGTCACAACCATTATAATTTACTTAGCAATCTTTAAGGCAATCGGGTAATTTACATAATAAAATTGTTTTTCACTATTATAAGCTGTCCATTCCAGTAAAAGATGAGAGACAGACATATTATCCTGCCCACACTTGCATTTGTTATTTGATTTTTACTAATTAAATGTATGTGAGAAAAGTTTTTACGTATCCTATACGTAGCCTTGTTATTGTTTCTAGACCTTCGATTGTTCTAGAAATAAACAAATATAGGTATATTTATATTATTTTTACTTTTTTAATGGCTTAATCATTTACTATTTACATGACAGAATGATTCTATTCATTGTTTTTACTTTTTTCATTGATTGACTATTACGGGTTTAGGAATTCTAGGACTAAAAAATATAACGATTTGCAAAATCTAGACCACAGTCTGGTACCTACATGATACCTGATGCTTAGTGGTTAGCTAACCTATTTACTCAAAGTAGGAAAAATTATGTAAAAATGTACTTAATTGAAAAACCGACCAAGTGCGACCAGGGTCCCAGATTCAAGAAATATAAAAGGCTTATAAAAGGCTTCGCTAAATGACGTACGAATTTGTTTGTCATTTAGCGAAGCCTACGTCAAATCCCATACATATTGGTTTCAAACTTCGTAAGCGATAATACATATTGGTTTCAAACTTCGTAAGCGATAATACATATTGGTTTCAAACTTCGTAAGCGATAAATAGTGATGGCATCTCGAATCAGGGCCCAGGGTTTCGTTCGTTGTAACTTATAAGTCAGTTCCGCTCGCGCGCTCGCTAAATCATGTCACTCATGTGCACCTACACGAGCGGGACAGACTGCTATTCGAAACGAAGAGAATCGGGGCCCTAGTCTCGCGCACGAAGAGTTGTTGTACGGACTTTCCCTGGAGACTAGGGAGGTTTAAGAGACTAAAAAAGTTAAATATTTTAACTAATTTTCATTGTATTCCCCAGACGGGCTATGTAGATTCAGTCAAATTACTTACTTATTGTAAGTCGCTTAATCCTAACCTCTCAAAAGATTAAAATATGAAAAAGTTTCAAAGTTGAAGAACCGTGGGGGTTAAAATTGATTTATCTCTTATTTTAAGAGATATCTACCTAATCGCCTCCGTGGTCTAGTGGTTCAGAGCTTCGCTCTCTACCCGGAGGTCGTGGGTTCGATTCCCGCGTTGGAACAAAAAAAATGTTGTTTTCAAGTTTGGTTAGGACAATGCAGGCTGATCACCTGATTGTCCGACAAGAAAGATGATCCATGCGTCGGATGGGCATGTAAAATGTCGGTCCTGCAACTGTTCTCTCGCCAGTCGTGTCGGTTTACCGTCCCACTGGGTAATGAGAGTAAAAGGAAGAGAGAGTGCTTCTGTATATTGCGCACACGCTTGGGCACTATAAAATAACTCATGCGTAGCTGGCCTGGTTTCAATGAAATCGGCTACCGACACCGAAATCGGTGAGGGGAGCTATTATATTATTATTATTATCTACCTAATTCAATTTAAACCTTTGACTGAAAGAGCGAGGTGTTATAAGTTTAACGTGTCTGTGTGTGTGTCTATCTGTGGCATCGTAGCTCCCAAACGTATGAAATCCTTTCATTACAAACTTTAGTCGAAAACATATCAGTAGCACAAACAATTAACTTGCAACGCATTCGTATAATAATTATCGAATAAAATTATTTGTCATGATTTTCATAAAATACTTATTCGATATTTTACGTTGTTGTCAACTATTCGTGTTAGGCCTGCTGGTGTTGTGTGTAATTGAGTACTATTTTTGACTAAACATGGGCGCCGCGCCGCGCCGCACCGATTTTGGCCGGCGCCGCCGTCGCCGGGGAACCAGTTCTAGTGGCGTTTTTTTCTATGAAAATGCTGACAATTCTACCACCAGCTCGCCAAATGACTGTTTATATTTATATTACCTACACGAACGGGACTACTTGATAGTACGCTCACATACGCGCCGAAGATCTTAGTACAGAGTACTAATAATAAGTAAGATTTGTGTAAATGCCGCAGCGACTGCAGACGATGATCATTTCCACGCCGACGCGGCGCTACCACGCCGACGCGGCTCTACCACGCCGACCATGACGTGTCGGCGCGCCGCCGTCGGAAAATTTTGTGTTGGACGCCCATGTCTACCTTTGACACATACCGTATGGGTATCGGACATACGCCAAATAATAAGGTCGAAATGTAGGCTGGATTTGTAAGCAGCTGTTTAGATATTTAATATTTGGTATTTTCTTTTCAATAAATTTATTAAATTACTCTCTTACGGCTCTTTTAAATAATATTATCTATAACTATATAATAAATAATATAATTATATAATATATAATATAAATAACTATACTATGTCGTTTTAGTAAACGCATTATCAATTATGTAACAAAGTACCTTGTGTTTATCATAATATGTGTTGTTTATTTTGCGGCGTTGCAATTGTCATATTTCATTACCGTGAAGGTCGACTGCATTTTACGAGTCATTTATTATGCAGCTGACTCCACAGACTGTTCATAGCATAATTTATATATATACAAGATGATTCATGGTTCATATATTAAGCTGAATATAGGTAAAGAGAATGACGCGTAAAGAATTTTTTGTTTTGGCACCTCATATAAATTACTTATTATACTTAACTCAAAAAAACAAAAGTTTTAAAATGACCACAAGTGATCCTACTACGCTGGGCCTCGCGGGCTCCCAGTCTACACACGAACCTACTGATCGTTGACGGCGATTCTCAGGCCTAGAACTCATTTCCGAATATTAGTATATCCCGCTCGCACGCGCGGTAAAACTCATTTGCATGAGCGGGACAGACCGATAGTAAAAACTTAGTTCGAGGACTGAGAATTAGGGCCCTGACGAGGATTGAAACTCACTGTTTTGTGACTTTTATGGAGATTTTTAATCGCGATTTGTCGCGTTATGGTTAGTAATTTATATGAGGTGCCAAAACAAAAAATGCTCTACGCGTCAATCTCAGCAATCTCTTCACACTATATTCGGCTTAAGGCGAGGAATAACCTAAAAATACATTTCCGAAATGAGGAAAGATAGTATAATCGTATCTCAAAGTTATAGTGACTGCTCTTTTTACACACTGTATATAGCCGAGAATAGCATTATGCGGAAAAAGCGATGGTTAATGTAACGCTGTTTATATTATGTAATTTAATTTCTTTCTTTTTTATCAATCAATACAAAACTAAATTTGGAATGGTTAGGGCACCTTTCGAAGTTTAACATCTTTAGATTTAACTAAATTTATTAATTAGTATAGCCTAAATGTCTAAGTACTTTTTTTTTTAAACAAAATATTTATTTACATTACAAAAATATACATTCAAGTGGATTTTAAACGATATTTCTGAATGTCTGAAACCTGAATGTAGATATAAAATCTATTTGTATGATAATTATGATGAATATAATATTTATTCATAATATGTATATATAATATCATATAATATTATACGAAACAGGCATAAATCTGCCGGTCTTTTTGGACCTAATAGTATTATTACGTATAAAATTACGGAAATAAAATAAAACATCTAAATAAATCTAATTACTTATTATGCTATTCTGCAGTAGCTCAGATGCACCAAAATATACCGAGAAGGTAAAGCTTTCGGATTTCAATTTTTTGTTCGCTTTTAATTGCATCACATGAATTTTAACCTTACAGTGAAATATGGATAAGAAGTTAAAAACCATGTACTTTAATCTTACAGTGAAATATGGATAATAAGTTACAAATATAACGGGTGTAAAAAGAGCAGTCACTATAACTCTGGGATATTATTATACTACCTTTTCTCATTCTAAAAATGTATTTTTTTAATTTATTTTTTTTCAAAAATAAAAAAAAAATTTTTGGCTTTATTATTATTTTTGCGACAAAAAAATAAGAAACGGTAAAAAGAAAAAAAAATTTTTTAGTTTTTGACAAAAAAAAACTAAAAAAAAATAATTCCGAAATGAGGAAAGGTAGATCAATCGTATCTTAAAGTTATAGTGACTGCTCTTTTGACACACTATATACTTATATTGTGAAGCATGAAGGTTTAAGTAGTACTATTTAATGAACACTCACATTGAGACTGCCGAATTTAACACTAAAACACCGCGCATTGTTCCGCACACACACTCGCAGGCAAGGGATCCGCAACATTTTTATTCCATTAAACAATTAAAAACAAACTATATTTTTATTGAAATGATGTGTTTGAGTCACAGAACTAATGTCGACTATTTAGTTCCTGTATGTGACGCACTTGATATATAAGCTGTGGGTACATATATTATCACTGATCGCGTATCTGTATTGGAGGACATATAGCTAATTGGCGAGGCTTAGGGCCGATAGAGCACATAGGCCAGTAGGTTGATTCGCACTTGAGATGGTGCAGGTTCGATTCCCAGGTTGTCGCGTGTACCGATGAGATAGTCGGTAGAACGTTGGTCTCTCACTAGTAGGTGCAGCTTCGAATCCCAGGTTGAGGTTGAGATGCCAATGAGACTTTTTCATCTCAAGTACATTATACGGACGGTGCTAACGGTGAAAACCCCGCACATGATTGGCCCAAGTAGTTAATATTTAGTATTGTATAAAATTAAAAATATTAATAAAATAATATCTATGGACGCTTCACACCACGTCAATTTAGCCCCGTGCTAAGTATTCGAAATCCTTGTGTACCAGGCAACGGAAATTATTTACATATATTTAATACACATCCATGACCCAGGAACAATGAAAACTTTTTGTATAAATCATCGAATAGCGGATGAAAACGCCTTAAGTTCTAACTCATTATCATCATAACATTGGCTTCGTGCACACTAACGCCATCTATTAGACATTAACAAGAAAGTAACAAAAACAGATTTGATGGTAACAAATAGCTATAGAAGTTTACGTGTAGCCAAAAAAAAGTCACTTTATTCAAATTCAATGGCCAACACCCTGACCCCATATTGCAACGTAAAATTCGGACCGAGCATTTGAACTGGGGATCTGTCGCGGTTTTTCTATCATTTCGAACGAATTATACAGACTATAATATTAATGAGTTATAATACTTTAGGGTGTATGGTTTACTGAGAAAGTACCAGCACTGAAGTTATTTTTAATTTTTAGGAAAATATACGATGTTGTGACATTTCTCATACAAACATCCAAACAACATACAACAACCATGTTGACAGGATAGAATCAATTCAGCGCAGATTTCTGAGACTTCTATGTATGAAGTGTGGGATAAGAAAGAAGTTACCTTTATATGAAGAAAGACTTAACAGGTTCGGTCTAATGAGTCTGGAAGGGCGAAGGCAAGTCGCAGATTTATGTGCTCTGCATGGAATAGTAAATGGCACTTTGGACACGCAGATTTTAAACGAAATCACAATAAAGGTTCCTACCCGATCCGTGCGTATACCACAGCTATTTGACATACCTCGATACAGAAATAATGTAGCAAAAAATAATCCCACGGTTAGAATGTGTTCTTTTTATAATTATTTATCTTCTGATTATGACATATTTTTTAACAGTTTGCCGTCTTTAAAAAAGAATGAATGAGAATAATAAAATCAAAATCATAAATAAATAATGTATTTCTATATAACCTGTAATAATTTTATTCCTATTGTACTATGTAATCTTAAATTCATTTCTTTTTGCTATTTGCTATTTCTAATTTCTATGTTTAAATAATTTCATGAATTTTAATGACATTTTAATTGATTATTATTTCATATAATTTATTGTAAGAGTAATGCGTCAAATAAGAATTATTATTATTGTAAGTAAGAGAAAGTAATTATATATATTTATTTATTTAATTGTAAATTATTAGGAGCTTTTTTATACGTGTAGTTAATGTTTAGTAATAGATATTTAATCAAATGTTGTGTATAGTAGTTATAGGATAGCAGTGTAAAATGCCTTTAAATTATGTTTCTTTTTATATTATGTACCTGCACTGTTGTCTGTTACTGTACCTAATGAATAAAATAAAATAAAATAAACATGAAAGTCAAAAGTAAGTCTTTCAGCGCTAGTACTTTCACAGTTTCTCTACATAAAAGGCACATACACATTACACACCCTAAAGTATTATCACTCATTTATTTTACACCTCGTATTATTATTAAAGGTAGGTCAAATAAAAATAAGCCAGCTAACATAATATAAATATTATAATCACTTTACTTTCACATAATTACCTTACATTTACCTACTTAAACATAATAATATTATACACTGACTGGTGTGACATGGCAATACCAACGGAGAGTACTCGGTACTCGATTCCCATTATAAATATGTAATAAAATATGGTAATAAATTTTTTACCAAATTTTCATTTTAGTAATTTTATTGAATCATGGATACTATGAAAATTACCTGTGCAGCCGGCGCGGCATGGCGCGGCGGCGAGCTAGACCAACGTAAGTAGTGCGGGCGTCCTACGTCCTACGCGCGTTGGGTAATGAATTATTCAAGTTAAAGATACATTTACTCAGTGATTAATTGATATATTTTTTTTCATCTCACATAATAGCCAAATATCACGTCCTCAAGTATTGCTTATATCTCACCAGTCACACTGTACGTATAATTTCCAAGATACTGTTCGTAACTCATAACTTCTTTAAAAAAAAAGGTCACCAAAGCAATCGCAAATATTGCGGAATTTAGCGATTGCTTTACTTTTGCAAGATATAGGTACGTAAAGCCTGCCGGGGTATGATTGCCATTGGCGAATTATCGTATATAGTCAGGGTCCCCCATACATTGTTTTCACTTGATTAGTATCAAGCTAATTTTTCTTGAGTAGTTTTATTTTGATGAGACGTCCAATAATTTCGACGGAACACTCGATTGTGGTAGCTAACAGAGTTAGCAAGGATAAAGAAAAATCTCAACTTTCGAGCGTAGGACCGGGATAACGTACCACGCAATTTGTAGGACAATTATGTCTGTTGAATTACATTAATATTAACTAAGTAATAATAAGAAGATCAGCTGGTTACTAATAATTTAAGATGACTACGTTATCGATACGAGTTGGCAAGATGACCACGTTATCGATACGAGTTGGCAAGAGGGAACCCTTTGAACAAACCATAGATTTTGTAGGACAAATATTTTTTCGAATAATTTAGATCATTATCATGAGATTTATCAAAAAAAATATATTTTGGAATCACCGAATCCACAAACTTTATTCTCGCTAACTCTGTTAGCTACCACAAACAAGAGTTCCGTCCAAGAAATTCTTGGGCGACTCATCAAAATGAAAGTACTCACGAAAAATTAGCGTGATACTAATCAAGTGAAAACAATGTATGGGAGAACCCTGACTAATACCATTTCTGATTCTGTGGTGATGGTTACATCAATGGATCATCTTGGGTTTCTAATTTTGGTAAAAGAGATGAATTGTGGTATGAAGCTTCCGCGTGCACCGATGATGATGATGACGGCCTATTTGAAGCGGACAAGACGATAGTCTTATTGCACTGCCTGTCACAAACATCCGTCGTTTCAGACAGTTGGTTCAGTAAACCCCTGCGCAAAACTGAGTGTATGATTGTTTCGGCGTGTAGAGCTTGTAGGTAATTCATTTTTTCTAATTTTTTGGCAATCGTTATAGACAAAGCCTCATACTCTGATAGTTCTTTTTTGTTCTTCAATGCCTCTGTGCAGGCGTTCATCAGCTTTTTTTGCAACAGAAATTGACTGTCGATTACGTTTGATCTCAGTTTTCGCTTCAAGCCTCTCGCAGGTACCTGAAACAATACCATTTTTAAGTTCAAGGAAACAACTATCGTTGATTTTTTCAGTTTCCTACGTGAAAGAAGAATGGTTGTTAATTGATAAATGCTCTCAAAATCGATGGAATTTTGTTAATAGTGGTAATATATTTACATATTAATAATTGTGGTATAAATAATACCCAACCGCAATTAACAAAATTCTTTCGATTTTGGTACGAGATTCGAGGGTTGTTTTTTTGTTAAAAAATGTGTCAGTTATCGGTGTGTATGAAAACGTGCTAGTTTTAAAGAACATTTCATTTGTCGCTATATGACGGAAGCTGTATTTAGGCGCTACGATGGATCCAACATACCCACATACATACCTGCATAAACTGCAAAAAACATTATTACCCTTCCGTTTGGCGTCGCCGAAGTCGGGTTAAAAATGTATTTTTATAACCCCCGACGATAAGAAAGGGTTGTTAAAAGTTTGACGGATTACCGATGAACCGATTTGGATTTTTTTTATTTGAAATCTAACGAAAAAAAAATAGCTGTAATCTTTGACCAACTTGATTTTAGATAACGTGTCCCATACAAAAACAAGGCTAAAATGAAAAATCTGTCCGCGTAAATGCCAAAAGACCAACAAATGTATTGTTGAATAACGAACTGAGACACAATTATGAAAACATTTCAATTGATTCTGTGACTAAAATAAAAAAAGTGGAATTGAGAACCTCCTCCTTGTTTGAAAGTTGGTTAAAAAGGGAAAACTATTAAATTACGCAGAGACAGATTAATTGCGCTGACACGATATCTAGTGTATTGGCTGTATTTATCGTTTTCTCTCAATGCGTGACAATTAAACAAATCTGAAAAGGCGGGGTTTTTAATTTTAATTTTGTTTATTTTACCTTTATCACAGAGTGGGTACTTAGATAATACCTAATGTGATCATTTATTCTTGGACTCCAAACGAGACATGGGTTTTTTTTCAATAATAAGTAGGTAGTCAGTGAAAAAACCGGCTAAGTGCGAGTCTGACTCGAAGGGTTCTAAAGGAGGAGGGGGTGGTGGAAGGGAACGACAAAAATCACGTTTGCCGTATGGCAGCCCCCTCTAAATATTTATTTTATTTTTACTATAATTATTAGTGAAGTAATTATGTACACGGCTACAGCGTGCAATCAATTTGGCCGGACGTCTATTAATTTTTCGCGGTTTCTAAGAACGGGACAATTTTGCGTCTCACAGTTCATTTCGGGGACACCGGGACTCGTAATGTAAAATGGGACAGTTTCGTTCAAAACGGGACGTCTGGTCACTTTTTTTATTATTTTATCTATAACGCTTCACACCACGTCAATCTGGACCTGTGCTAAGTATCCGAAGAACTTGTGTTACAGGTACCAGACAAAGGAAATATATATTTAATACTTTTATACTATACACATATTTAAGATTTTATTATATTAATACACAAACTTAATACACATCCATGACCCAGGAACATTGAAAACTTTTTGTTCCCTCGGCGGGATACGAACCCGCAACCTCTCGGTCGAGCACCAACGCTCTGAACTTTATGTATTAATCATCGCTTTCTCTAACTGCGTGACAATTTAAAAAAATCTTACAAAGGTGGGGTATTTATTTTTACTTAGACAATACCTCTACAATGATGTGTTCCGAGCTCGGCGGTGACGGGACGCTGGTGCGCTGCGCCGGGGTCTCCAGGACACGTGACGAGGGCGTGCGGGACTCCTGCACCTCCGGATCACACTCGATGTAGTCGTCCTCCCCCGCATCAGACGCGGGGGTCGGGGTCTCCTGGTCTTTGATGAACAGCAGCAAGTCATAGTACCATAGACTCGGTTGATACGTAGCATCCTGGCTCCCACTCCCGCTTTTGCTGTCCAATACCTTCTTCAACTCTTTGCGAAATGCACCTTGAACCAAAACAAATGATCGATTATTTTCTCTGGGGCCTTACACTGTAAACTGATTGGATTTTGATTCAGATTCGATCGTGCCGAGTACTCCCGAATAAAAAGACGTTTGTTTATTTTGATTTTTAGTCAATGAAATTATAAACTCTTGTTTTATTTTATTTTTTACTCATAATATATAAATTCTTGTTCTATTGAATATCATTGTTTTTGGTTGATTGATATGGTCGGGAGTACAAAAAGTAACGATTTAACGATTTTTTTATCCTGGTTAGTATCAAAGTAATCCACCAAATAAAACACCTAAAGCCGTTGAGATCGAAATGATTTGATTCTCGATTGTGTCAGGAGTAGGCCAGCAGTTCTCGTACAGGGTTTGGTAGAGGAGATTTACGATTTTGTAATATTGACGAAAATATGTATAAATGTTTATGATCTGAGTAGGTCAGAGATTTTAGGCCAAGTTGTCATTACGAAAGCGAAGTCAAAAAAGGTAAAGAATCGATAGAGGTATCTACATAATGTTATGACTTATGACTGTGACCACGTGTGACTATCTGTAAAATAGTAGATTTATACGAGTATTAGGTAGAACGGCCTCTATCCTATACCAATGCAACGCAACAACGAAGTGCAGCGTCATCTACATCTACACTAATATTATAAAGAGGAAAGATTTGTATTTTTGTATGTAACGACTTAACTCAAAAAGTACTGGACCGATTTTAATACTACTTTTTTCATTAGAAAAGCTACATTATCACTGAGTAACATGGGCTACATAAAAATCAATTGCTGTTCGTTAGTCTCACTAATACTTGATATCAGCTGAACTGATTCGGCTATTTTTGGTCTTCAAATATTCGTGGAAGTCCCGGGAAGGTTTACACGGTTTCCATGCTCAACGAAGTGGGCACGGGTCAGCTAGTATTAAATATACCTAGTACATATTCTATGGAGTATGGACGCCGAGCAAAATTTTCCGACAGATCATGGAAACTATCATCTTAGTACAGAGATCTTCATATGTGAGCGTTTGTTTGGTGAGCTGGTGGTAGGAATTGTCAGCATTTTAATAGAAGAAAACGCCACTAGAATCGGCGCGACGAGTTAGATCCTCGGCGGCGGCGGCGCCGGTCAAAATCGGCGCGGCGCGGCGCGACGCCCATGTATAATGCACCGTGGTCCGTGAGTAATATTGTTGTGTGTGTGGTGTGCATTCACGGTGCACACGTATGCGACGCGTGACGCGTGACGCGGGACGCCCCGCCCGCTGACCCGCTACGTCCCCACCCCCCATTCCCCGCGAGTCACTATCCGCGCGCGCGTATCGCGTCATTATTCTTCATTGTTATATTTTGTTGCCGGTATCCTGGCTACCTGGCTACTGCTAGTAATTGTATCAGCTATAATAAACTATAATATACGACTACATCGTCCTATGAAAAGATTTAAATACTTACTGAATTTGTTACTATAAAGTTAAAATTTTTTTTATGATTAGATTTATTTTATTCATTGTGACATTTTTATAAGTTTACTTTGTGTCTAATACAATTACTTATAATAAAACGAGATACAGAAACACATTAAAACATTTTTTATTGTAAAGACAAAGAAAGTACCTACCTAGGTAGGTACGACTACCTACCTAGTTATTATTGATGCAAATTTGTAGCAAACGTACCTAGCTATAATGACGTAATCAATGCCAGGTGCACAAATATTTTAAATACCTACCTAGGTACAAACACATAAATATTTAAATCGTTTTGTTTAAATAGATAAGTAGGTACCTATTATGTGATTGGTTATTACCTCTCAAATTTTGTATTTTTTTGGTGACGAACTCTCGATTTGCCGAAGCGAATTTAAGCGAAACCTAACGATTTGCCTAGTACCTATTATGTGATTGATTATTACCTCTCAAATTTTGTATTTTTTTGGTGACGAACTCTCGATTTGCCGAAGCGAATTTAAGCGAAACCTAACGATTTGCCTAGTACCTATTATGTGATTGATTATTACCTCTCAAATTTTGTATTTTTTTGGTGACGAACTCTCGATTTGCCGAAGCGAATTTAAGCGAAACCTAACGATTTGCCTAGTACCTATTATGTGATTGATTATTACCTCTCAAATTTTGTATTTTTTTGGTGACGAACTCTCGATTTGCCGAAGCGAAACCTAACGATTTGCAAAACTCAACAAGTTCGTCGTACGCTTCGTTTCTCTTATTCCTATTAGTGTAGTCCCTGCTCCTGATCTTCCACAGGCACGAGTGTTCACGGAACAACCGAATGAACTCCGTGACAGCTTCGACACTCCAAACAGACATTTTTATTTTGTTTTAACGCGGATAAAACTGCGAGAAATGCGCTCGCATCGACCTGCCGGATCGGACTGTCTCCCGCGCTGCGCGGGCCGAACGCGGGGGGCAGTCCGATCTAGCATGTCGACGACCTCGCTCCGAAACGCTACGTGTTTGTGTCGGTGCGAGGATTGGAACGCCGCGGCGCATGTTTAATTCGTTCAAAACTATTACTTACTTGTCAAGGATACAATTTAATAACATTATTGATAGGTAACTAGATAGGTATGTAGTAGATACCTAGGTTCTTAATACACAATATTATGTTAATATTTTACTGAGATTAATGTAAATAACTAAAAAAATAAAATAAATATAATCGCCCGTATTGATCTTTGCTCACATTTGTATCACATCGGAACGGAGTGTAGACGCAGAAGAAGGGTACCTAATACTTTTTTGCTTCTCTAAATTTACAATTTGCTACATTACCAAGAGTGTTTTTGCAACTAAATAGCACTGTAAATAGAACTCTATTATTAATATAAATAGAGCCTCCTCGATATAATATCAAGTGTCAAACGGTCGATTTTCAACTTTAATGTATTGACGCAGAGTTCTATTTACAGTGCAGTTAAAATTTAATAATATTCCTCGTTCATAAAAAAGCCAAACATTTTGGAATTTAAATAAAAATATATATTATGTGGACGAAGAACATATTAAGTACCATAAATAAGTATGATAGGTATTAATTAAAATGTAGGTAAGTAGGTACGGCTGTCGAGACGTTTTGGTATCTGTCTCCGACCATATATAATTTTCTTACTTACCTTTCCTTTAACCTTCTTTACCTTTTCACCTAGTTGGAATTTAAATAAAAAATAAATACCTAATATTCTTACTAGTCCATAGTCCATAGCTTTAAATATTTCCAAGTATTTTTGCATTCCGTCGAAATATTAATAAAATATACTTAGGTACCTACTATGCAATACGAATATACTTAACACTTTCCTATTTATAAATTGTCTACGGAATCTAAAGAAGCAACTTAAAAGTTAAAATATAAAACAAAAGGTAGCCTAAAACCTATCGCATTATGTTCTAACTTTTAAGGGTGGAGTGCTTCGACCGTAAATAATTACCTAGTTGATTTATATTATAGACAAGTTTTAGGTCACGAAAATGTTCAGTTTTTTCTGACAACTTTTTTTTTTGTTTGATTTTGCCTAACCTGCTAGATTGGCCAATGCATAGGCCAATGTCATTAATTGTAAAATGTCATAGCAGCTGCCATCGTTGTTTTGATATTTTACACAGGGGGTTAACATTTTTTTACAAAAAGCATTAACTTAATAAACTTCTGAAAATACACAGAACCTTTTGCCTTCACCTTCACTACTATGCCATAGAAAATCCCATAAATTGGTAAGACCTTTTTACTGTACTTGGACTTATCTCAGTACAAGAGTACTGAGATGCGTCGATCAAATAAACAGTAAGACACCTATTATGTAACTTTATTATTGCTTTTAGACTAGGTACATCTATATCTGCCTAATACTAGAATGTACTCGAAGGCACTGTTTAAATTTTGGGAACCTCACTTGGGTAATTGAGGCAGTTATAAGATGTGTGGCAGAGACCAACACGAATACGTCAGTGAGCCGTACTGTAGCAAATGCAAGAACTACAAGATAATATACCAATTCCCGCCAAAACCAACTTCACGTTCCAAATCTGTACAAAGGGAAATTCTTCGGTTAGTACGCTTATATATGTCGCAGTCATCTAATTGAATCAGCAGTTTAATTGGACGACTAGCGCGTTTATAAAATGACGAAATTTAATTGAATGACTTAGAGCGTGTTTCACCAAGCAATGTTAAAGTTAATCCTTCGTTATATATCATGTTGTTCCTCTCGTATTTCCTATCGATGAATGAGAAGGCATTGGTATTTTTAATTTTAACAAGTAGTTAATAGTGTTTACACTAACATGCGTTGGTGAAATCGGACTAAAGGGCAACTCGTCAAGTTGTTTAATGTAACGTTCAACGTCTTGCCGTCCTTTAGCATATTAATTGATTGGGATATATAGCATACTTTGTAATGTTTGGTAGGGGTAGGTTCGACCATAAGTTCGCAACTTAAAAGATCCTCAAAAATGAGGACATGACATGTCACAGAAAATGAAAATATCAACTTTGTAGGTACTATCTGTGCGAGCTGTATGCTGCGGGAAAAAATGAACTAAATTTCAATAATCTGACTGATTTTACGTCCGCTCTGTTTAAAGGGCTTTGTTACAGTCCGCTAACTAGTTGGACGTTGAGTGACGCTTGTTCAATCAACATTCGGCCTTTTCAATCAATTAAATGTCATCATTAAATAAACGCGCTAATCATTTAATCAATTAGATGATTCAATCAGATGACTGCGACATATACATACACACATACTTAGCTTATAAAAGCGTATAAAAATCGTTAGATACCAGCGCCATCTGGTAAAATGTTCCAAAGTTATCATTCCTAATTTCCTAATGCATCCATTTCAGAGAACGCAAACCTGGCTGCTGTCAAAACTGTAGGAGCAAAATGTTCTGCCAACTGTTCTGCTTTCTCTGTGGGTTCAGCGTGGCCATCCTACTGATTATATTCGCTGTGCCATAAATAGGCAAAATACCAAGGGATTTTAAAAAATGGCATGGGAGCACTTTTATCTGGTATCATTTATTGCCTCGTGGTCCCCAAACACAAATCAATAGACCACAGACGATTACAATTTATAAAATAGTTAATACAATAAAATACATCAATGTAAAATTATTTTTATTTACAAATTACATAATCACTTTTAGGTAAATATTATTTGAACGACGCTCTTGCAATTTGAACATAAAACAATTCAATACACAAGTCGGTGTAAATATAATAAACATAAGTTCGACGTTAAATTTTAATTTGTTTAATATAAACAACTTAATACATAAACTAACATAATGTAAGGTACCTCCGAGAGATTCAGTTTACGACTTTTTGACCTTATCACATAGCAATATGGTTCAAAAGTAATAAACCGGAACTTTCGGCGACTGTACAAGTGTACAGTTAAAGCTAAGGCTTTTCAAATGTTTAGCCATTGAAATATAACTTAATAGCTTTTAACATTTCAGAATAACTGAGGTGATATAATAATGGTAATACTTTATTCGATCATATTTAGAATTTATTTAAATTCTAAAGTTCGTTAAAACCTTGTTTACATATTCGTCTATTGTATGCCTGCATTATAATTTATGATCCAGCGAATTAAAATAATTAAAAATCATCAAACACCATAAAAAATATTGCTTAGTTTTATTTAATTGCATTAAAATATTTCTAATGTGTTTCGGGAGTACTGGTTTTTCTAACATAATTTGTTTCATAGAAAAACGAAGATTGCCAAGGGCCTTACCAGCATGATCATACTAAACATATACTACAGACTACAGTGCTATATTAAAATTAAGACTATTAAATAAAAAATATTTTGGCAACGTTTTAGTATACAGTAATAAAATAGCTAGCTTTTTATTAAAGGCACCTTATAATATTCTTAATCCTTCTCTTAAAGAACCATAGCAAGCAAGCAATAGCACGCAATGCTGAATCTCCTAATTTGTAGACTGATAACGAAACAAACCGCTAAGAGCGAGTCGAACTATTTGACGTGGGTTCCATACGAAATAGCAAAAAAAAATCATTTGAGAAGATACTAGTCTATTACGTTTTATGAGATATACAGCCTGGTGGCAGACAGATGGACAGCAGTCTTAGTAATACGGCCCTTTTGTTGAACGACCCTTTGGGTAGAGAACCCTCATAAAACGTATTAAATTAATAATACCCGTTTTAAATAATATTGTGTGTGTTATAGTTCTGAGATCAGACTAGCGAAACGCATTCTATCAAATAAAAAATCTTACACATGTAGAATATCTTTCTTCTTGAAATTGGCTGCAGAATTTCATATACATAAAAGGATAATACTTGGTCGAATGCGGATTAAAATGTTTGTTTTAAAATATTTTCTCATAATAATAATTTAAATTATTAGAAGAAAATTTAACATTATTATTTTCATTTTACCTGTTTTGTCCATTGGCTTATTGGCAAAATATTTAATCGACGAAACGCCACCTAGCGACCTATTTCTGGTATAAAAAGTATACCAACCTTCAAGAGTAAAAAAATTATGAATATTAATTGTAATATGAATATTAATTGTAACCTTATTGAGAATATTGATTCTCAATAACGACTACATTATTTACAAATCCGTTTCGTGTGGCTTAAAATTCTCATCGCCCTCTTTCATAAGTTTCGAGGTGGCTTCGACAAAGGGCGCTGATCTCTTTCTATTCGGACTCAAGTCCACATTCACATCTTTCAACGGCGACCGAACATCCGAAATCGATTCCACGGCTAGATTACTGATCGATGACGTCAAATCCGTCGGAACGTTACCGTTGAGGCAGTATAGCAGCGATTCTGATATCTTATCGGTCTCACTCGATTGGTTTAACATCGATAGATCGATTGGCGTCGCGGTAAGAACCGATCTACTCAATAGGTACTCTCTGAATGGTTCCGTGAGCGATTTCTTTTGAGAATTCTCGATGTCTTCAGCTAGGAGGGTAGTATTGAAATTCTTGTCGCTGGAATTTGAGCTGGACTTGGAGCCCAATTCTGAACATCCCTCGACGTTTATCCGAGGCATTGACGGATGTCTGGATCTGGAAATCAATATTATTGAAGTAATAAATTACTTCAATATATTTCTTACAAATTAATATAAGTAAAGAGAATAGAATAACACCTAATAATAATTTGTAAGAAAATTTAAACTGCAGTAAGAATATCACAATATTATTTTGTCTATGGTACAGTAAAACCATGTTGCTAAGGGCCCTCGGCAATCGTCGTTTGACAAAAAAAACGTATATTATATAGGGTCGAATTGAAAAACCTCCTCCTTTTTTGGAAGTCGGTTAAAAATATACCAAACGATTGCATAATTATATTTGTAATATGAAAAACGACGATTATATCAAAAGCCATTGAGCTCATAGTCGTTCTGTACTTACATAAATAATACTGTTACTATTTCGTATAATTATTACATAAGAAAAATGTAACAGTTTATAAACAAAAGCATTATTATTACAAATTATTAGTGGCAATTAAAAGCGGTTTTAAACAGTGTGTTCCTTTAAATGCTTCGATATTTCCTTAGCACAATAACGAAAATTATGAAATTTTCGATCTGATTGTTTGTAGCAAACTTTACTGCTAGTGGAACGACTGACAGATGTTAAAATTTGACATTTCCTATTTATCTCATAAATTCTAGTTATATTTTAAATTAACAATAATAACTACATTTTATAAGAATCTAGAATAAATTTGCTCGATCCGTAACTTAAAAATAACATCGAGATAAGTTAAATCTGAGAAATCCAAGTATGTCAAAAACAAGATGGATAAAATTATGCAAAATGGCGTGATCATTCTGAGCGTTTTGAACAGTTTTTGACAGCTGACAGCTGCGTGTGGAACACTAGTCAAAACAGTTCAAAACGATCATAATGTTGCTATAAAGTGCTAATGGAACGCTAATCTGAGCGAAAAAAACGTTATTTTCGTTTACTATCAGGTACTGGAACACAGGGAAATAGTTTACCTTTCAAAAGAAAAAGATGTTCTTGAGTTCATATCATCATCCGAAGACACGAAATCGCTGTCATTCTTTGGGGAAATTGATCGATAAATGTCAGACTTTGACTGGTAAATCTCAGACTTTGACTGGTGAATCTCAGACTTTGACTTGTAAATCTCAGACTTTGACTGGAATTTGTCGACTTTGAGAGAATCCTCTTGTTGCGACACTTCCATTGTATTGTCCCTTTGCTCGCAAGTTATGATCAGCGGTTTCCGTGACCTTGGTGTCATGATGGATTCCTGGAAAAAAGATTATTATATTTAGGATTCTTTGTAGACTTAATGCTTACTAAAATATGATCAGATCAAGGTACTTTCAATACATGGGCAAGAATTAAGAAATGTTTGTTTTAAAAAGATGTAAATGAATGATTTTGAAGCGAAAAATGAAGCGTCCATAGATATTAAAAAAAGAGAAACAATGACGCGTTAATTTGGTGTAATTTCATTCGGACAGATTTTACCTCCATATTATTTCTGCGGGCATACTCCCGACACAATCGAGAACCAAATCCGTTCGATATCAGTGGTTTTTCGTATTTTATTTGGTGAATTACTTTGAAACTAATCAGGATAAAGAAAATTTTAGATCGTAACTTTTTGTACTCCCGACCATATCAATCCACTGAGAATCAAAATAAACAAATACCAATTTATTAGGAAGTACGCGGCATGATCGTATCTGAATCAAAATCAAATCAGTTTGGAGAGTAAGGCCCCAGACCGACTTTATGTATGACGTTCGTTGCACTATTCTAATCAGTATGTTCTATCTTTCACCTACAGAACCGATAGGTCACCGATTATCGGATTCACAGATCACATTCCGGAACAGTCATTCACACATCAATCACTATTTATAAAAGTTAGTACATGCCCATGCAACAAACCTGCATAGCTTTAGACAATTTCTGTGTGGACTTGGTGATAGGAGACATAGAAGCTCGTCTAAAGTTCATGGTGTATGGAGTGGAACAATCATCACTGAAAACCGCCTCGGATATACCCGGGGTGCTAGTTTGATAATTGATTTTGAACTCTGGGTCCACGGCGTAGAATTTACTCTTCCTCGGCGTGTTGTCTATACTTTTCTCTATTGATATGTCATCATCGGACACGGTGTCTTGATCGTTGATGCACGACACGCAGGATGTGGGTGTACTGCGCACGACCGTTGAGCGTTTTTGATACTTTTTGTTGATCTGTGTACCGGAAGGTACTTTAGACCGGAACATCCGTGGGCCTCTCTTTGGTTTCTTTGGCGTTTCCTCGTTGTCTATGACACTCAAATTTGGTTCGGAGACGAATTTCGGACTCATTTTCTTGGATTTACTGATGGCCCCTTCGGACAGCGTGCTTTCGTTGCTAGCGTCTGAATCGTAGTCGTCATTCAACGATTCGGTGCTAATCATTTTGTTCGCTAAATTCTTTAGTACTATATTCTTGTGGGACACATCGACTTTGCTATCGTCAATGTATCGTTTTTTACTTGACTTCTGAAAAAGATTGCATGCGTTTAGCACAATGCGTGAAAGAAAGTTAGATATGTTTCAAATTAGAATTATGAACATGAATAATATAGTTCTACTTCGAAACACAATATATTAGTCAAAATTAGAAAGATAAAACTTGTTAGTCATGCACATTATTAAAGTTAAGAATATAGTTGGTATATTATATTATAAAAAAAAGTTACAAAGTACATTATTTTTTTAGAATTAGAAGAATAACAATGGCATTCTCACAGAAAGGGTAATGTAGCGATGCATGGGTGTTAGTTACATTTTTACGGAATAACTACTAAACGGATTTTAACGAAATTTGGCATGGTAATAGTTTTTAATATTTAAAACATATTTGGCTACTTTTTATCGCAGCAAAATGTACGGTTGCGAGATTATATTTTGCTCGTATGAAGTCGGAGGCCTCTTCAAGTATTTAAAAATTATTTAAATCGATATTTTTAGAGTCCTCTGATAGTGGCTTATTTTTATCCGAAAAATTGAGTTTATAACTACTAGTAACGTATTAAATACATCGATTGATTCTAGAGACGGATCTTTAGATTTATGTATTTAATTTTTCAAATCGGACTAGTAGTTCCTGAGAATAACGCGTTTAAACAAACAAACTCTTCCGCTTTATAATATTAGTATAGACACAAAGTAGATATATAATAGAGACACGATCTAGAACTAGAAAATGGTATCACCCTAATACTGGCAATTCAACAGGCTATTTTTGTTTTCTTCGATTTCCAGGCCGAATACTGGCAATTCGACTGGCTATTTTTGTTTTCTTCGATTTCCGGAAACCGCCATCTAGCGCCACTATTGGAAAATACTAATTACTAATTTCGTTTCGTATCTTCTTCTTAATTAAGGAGTTGAATTTAGCTTAATGTGATGTTATGCTTATCTTTATTTTAATGTCAATATTTGTATGTACTTAATTCGGCATATTTACATTTTATAATTTACAAACGTTAATAGTAGTGACGTCTATTGTATTTTTTTTGCATTAAAGATAGAAATTGTATGGGATGGTAGGCCATGGTGTAGATAACCGTACCTCTGCCACAGTGTTGATACTCGAGCCGGAGCCCTTCTTCGGCGTCTTGTTGAGCAGCCCCTTGTTGAAGATGTGCCGCTTGATGGAGTCGCCGAAACTCCGCGATCCCGCCACCTTACCCGTCCGCTGTATTTGGATCGGGGTGCCTGAGAAAATTATAGTCAATTTTTAATTAAAATTAATACTAGCTAATTACATAATATACTTAACTTACATCTTTTACGTGTCATAAAAGGCGATATAGTGGGACTCTACATCCGGAAATGAGCAGCAGTGTTACCACCAAGCGTGGCGAGTATAGACAACTAACTTCCATGAAATATTTTGGAAGTTCTAGTCCAGTATCCAGTAGTGGGCGTCATAGCTGAAATAATGATGATGAGCGTCAACTTCTTCAACGCCTTCATGGTGAGTGCCGAATTCGGTGGGCAGAAGGCCCAAGTGTGCGCTCAATGCATATAAGCACTCTTTTCCTTCTCGAAACCAAGTGAATCGGTGAAACGGCTGTATAGATATCATTCGCAGGGACGACTTTTTACATGCCGACTTGAAAACAACAGTTTTTATTGTTACAACACAGGGACTCACCGCACCCGCGAACACCGGTATCAGAATCCAAGTTTTAATTGGATTACCAAGGGTAATAATTATATAAGTACAGTTAAAGTAGTTATTGCTATAAACTAATAACATGTACCTGTGTTGTCTGAAGATAGAAATAGGCATTGCCTATCATAACAGTATGTTAAAGTTTTTGAAATTTGACTTGGACTTTTTTAAAGTCTTGCTATGCCGTGCCGTGACGTCACTCACCGTAGCCATTCTGGCGGTTGAAGTGCTTGACGAGACGGCGGCGACGCGCGGAGGGCGGCAGCGCGTGTGTGACGTCACTCACCGTAGCCGTTCTGGCGGTTGAAGTGCTTGACGAGACGGCGGCGGTGCGCAGAGGGCGGCAGCGCGTGTGTGACGTCACTCACCGTAGCCGTTCTGGCGGTTGAAGTGCTTGACGAGACGGCGGCGGTGCGCGGTGGGCGGCAGCGCGTGTGTGACGTCACTCACCGTAGCCGTTCTGGCGGTTTAAGTGCTTGACGAGACGGCGGCGGTGCGCGGAGGGCGGCAGCGCGTGTGTGACGTCACTCACCGTAGCCGTTCTGGCGGTTGAAGTGCTTGACGAGACGGCGGCGGTGCGCGGAGGGCGGCAGCGCGTGTGTGACGTCACTCACCGTAGCCGTTCTGGCGGTTTAAGTGCTTGACGAGACGGCGGCGGTGCGCGGAGGGCGGCAGCGCGTGTGTGACGTCACTCACCGTAGCCGTTCTGGCGGTTGAAGTGCTTGACGAGACGGCGGCGGTGCGCGGAGGGCGGCAGCGCGTGTGTGACGTCACTCACCGTAGCCGTTCTGGCGGTTTAAGTGCTTGACGAGACGGCGGCGGTGCGCGGAGGGCGGCAGCGCGTGTGTGACGTCACTCACCGTAGCCGTTCTGGCGGTTGAAGTGCTTGACGAGACGGCGGCGGTGCGCAGAGGGCGGCGGTGCGCAAAGGGCGGCAGCGCGTGTGTGACGTCACTCACCGTAGCCGTTCTGGCGGTTGAAGTGCTTGACGAGACGGCGGCGGTGCGCGGAGGGCGGCAGCGCGTGTATGTGCGCGTAGAGCTGCGCGAGCGCCGTGTCGGTGGGGTTGGACGCGTGCTCCGCGACGCTGCGCGAGCGGTCCACGAACGTGTAGACCGTGTTGGCTGCCGTTCTGCAAAATACATGCAAAATTCTAAGGCTGCGTTTCCACTGACGCTGAGCGGGGCGGTCGGAGACGGTCTGTTGAACCAATGTACTTAATACGTTACTACATATCCTAAAATGTTTAAGTGGCAGTATAAACTGTATTTTCTGGGGTTTTTTTTTGCGACATAATTATCACCTAAACTTAAACACTAATGACGTGATCGAAGAGTGTTCTTTGTAATAATTAACCATCATCAGCTCGCTTTTTGCTTGACATTGACGTGGATTACTTAAAAAAATTATATATTTTTTGTTAAGGTGCGGACTATGTTCGGTTCGGATAAGACAATACTGTTTTGAATTCAAAATAGAACACACGAGTTGTCAAATTTGACAGTGACAAGTATCGTATGGCTCGTCTGTTCGATTTATGACTTTATTGTTTTAGGCCAGAGTTCTATTTTTAGTGATTAGATATATTTTTTTTAATTCAGTACAATATAGTCCGAGGACCGAGCCTAAGCCTGCGTTTCCACTGACGCGGACCGGGGCGGAGAGGAGCTTGCGGTGCTCGTATTGACCAATCACTATGTTCGAAATCTCCGCTTCGTTTCCACGGAAACAGCCCAAGCATAGTGATTGGTCAATTCGGGCACCGCAAGCTCCTTTCCGCTCCGCGTCAGTGGAAACGCAGCCTTAGAGACGTCAAAATATATATTTACCTATCCGTGTAACTCTCGTCCAGGTCCGCGGCGGGCGACAGCGCCCTCTTCCTCTCTCGCGCCGCGAGATACGCCGCCGCGTCGGTGGCGAGCCGCGCCGGCGCCGCCCACAGCGCGCGCGACCGGCGGATCATGAAGCTCATGAGCGGGGCCAGGGCTAGCGATTCCTGATGGAACGCCTCGGGGGAGAGCTGGAAATTTTATAATCTATATATATAAAAGAAAGTCGTGTTAGTTGCACTATTTATAATTTAAGAACGGCTTCACCGATATGGCTGAAAATTGGTGAGAATGTAGCTTAGAGCCAGGAGACGGACATAGGATACTATTTATTCCGTTCGACAGCGTTCCCGTGTGACTTGACATAAAACATCAGTCACTATAAAACGTGGTATAACAAAAAAGAATCAGACTTGGAAAAACAAAACACAAATGACAGCTATGTAATGGATGACAATTCGATTTTTGTAAGAAATCAATATTAAAACTATTTCTTTATACTAATACTATAAAGAAAAAACATGGGTTAAGCGTTGCGAGTTGCGAGTAACAGGTTTGCGGGTTCCGCGTTACGGGTTTTCGGGATTTAGTTTTTTTTTTTTTTATTTCATCACATACTGTTGTTCGTTGTTATGCTCAACGAAGTGGGCAAAGGTCAGTTAGTTACTTATATTTAATAACCAACTATAGTTCCTCCCAGATAAATTTAACCTAAAGGTAAACAAACCGAAAACATCGAAATTTTCACATATTCACATAATGTGCACACTTATCAACACTTTCACAGGTAGGTATATTAAAGGATCATACTTTATTATCCAATACATTTTATAACAATTAAAAAATAACTAACATATTTAAACATCAAATGAAAAACCTTCACAGTAAAAATACGCTATTTTTACACTGTCGGCTGTATAATATAGTCTATGGATTCATGTTGCCGACAATCATTGCATTAAGATTGGCTGATTGGTATCACTGACTAATCTATGGTTGTGTCAGACGGCTTTGTTAACTTAAAGGGTTAATTTTTTTGGACGTATTATAGCTGACCTGTGCCCACTTCGTTGAGCATATAACAGTTTTTAACCAACTTCCAAAAAGGAGGAGATTTCTCAATTCGACCGTATATATTGTTTTACTTTGTTCAAGTTCTTTTTTTTATTTAAATTTGTTTAGTTTACCAAAAATTGTAAATTATGTACACAAACCTTTCTCGGTTCTCCTTTTATCTACTGGGGTAAACCTAATATAAATAGGCTTTATATCTACTAAGATTATCCTGTACAAACAGACAGAAAAAGAACATAGGTTTGACATAACATGGGCTAAATGTATAAACAATATTATTCAAAATCAAAATCAAAATCAAAATCAAAACATTTTATTCAGAATAAATTTTTACAAAATGTTTTCTGAACGTCGAGACTATTTGATGCCTACCACCTTATTTGACGACCTCCGTATTCATTTGACGACCTCCGTAGCGCAGTGGAGGCCTTGGTGTTCGATTGGGGTCGCGGGTTCGAATCCCGCCGAAAGAACAAAAAGTTTTCAATGTTCCTGGGTCATGGATGTGTATTAAATTTGTGTATTATATAATAAAAATCTTAAATACAGTGTAAACTCCATGTAACGTCCCTCGATTTAACGACAAACTCCCTAAAGCGTCGAAATATATTGGCTTTGGTTGGTTTAGCTTGTCTTCCATACAATGATACACTCTACATAGCATTACACCCACTCTCAATAACGACAACAATTGAGTAATAAAAACTACATTTTAAGTTGCTAAAATTAGTAAAAACTGCACAGCACTACACACTTTATTATCCCTAGGCCCTAGCCGGCAATAAACTTGACTGTCGGCATCATGCATAGCTTTCAAAGATATTCGTTCTTTCGTTTACAAATTGGGATTGCTTGAGATTGAGTCATGGATTATCTATACCTACGTTAGCATATTCTTAGTTGCTCATAAACTTTTAAACTGTAAACATGGCTAGTAAAAGAAAATCGCTGTGTATTGACAAAAAAGTTTAACTGATACGCGCATTAGAAATGGAACATATCTACTAGCACTAGTCTGAAATAAACTTTTTCTTTTTCTAATTCTGATTTCTCTTCACTCAATTTAACGACAACTCTCCATAACGCCATAAAATGCAGAGTCCATTCAGTGGCGTTATATAGAGTTTACACTGTATGTGTATAGTATAAAAGTATTAAATATATTTCCGTTGTCTGGTACCTGTAACACAAGTTCATAGATATATATTATTATTAATATTATTCATACCTTTCTAGGACACAGCAGGTGTGGTGTGAACATTGTTGCTAGAGTATCTGGTGACATTCTATTGCTGGCTTCGTTGTCGGCCACCAAACGCAACAACCTCAGCAGCCTCTCTAGAAAGTTTCTGTGAGAAGGAGACAAGAGCAACAGTAGTAGCTGCAAGGCTGTCAGCAGTTTTGATTCTGACGTTTCCAGACTTGGTGGATATTGAGCTGTAATATGGTGAAATAATAGTAAATAAAGGTAGTGCTGTTGGCTGTGGTTGAAATTTGCCCATTTCTTGTGTGTATTAAAAAAAATGGAACTGTTACTCAGATTGTCATATGTCAAATTAGTATAAAATACAAGTGTGAGTTATAATCTGAGGTACTTAGTTTATTATATTGTAATTAAATCCTAAGATTCAAAAGATAAATTCTAAGCATTATTTTCAAAAACTTCAGCCTTTCTTCTAAAAAAAATTTAACTGTGCCACAAGCTTCATATTTCTCAATTTACAATTCTTATAAAACTCAAAGTTTTATATAAATAAAGCAAAAACAAAAACTTTAGTTTCTAAAACCTCTCATCGTCAAATTTGCCATGATACATATTATAGAACAAGAGAGAACATAACTTTTTATCATAGCAAAAATCAAATGTTTTTTTTTCTTCACACAACACAGCCATGCAATAAGTAGTGAATAAGTAAATAACAATATATACTGATCCTTATGTAAACCATAACCACAAAGTAGATATATATAACAGAGACACAAGTACTATTAGAAAATGGTATCACCCTAATACTGGCAATTTTTGTTTTCTTCGATTTCCAGGCATATTTCTGAAACCGCAATCTAGCACCACTATTGGAAAATACTAATTACTTATTTCGTTTTGTATCTTCTTATTAATTAAGTAGTTGAATTTAGCTTAAAGTGATGTTATGCTTAAAAAATATATATTCTTTTTTTTATGTCAATATTTGTACTTAGTTCGGCATATTTACATTTTATAATTTACAAATATTAATGGTGACATCTATTGCAATTTCTTTGTATCAAAGATAGATTGTATGGGATGGTAGGCCATGCCTTAACATAACAAGAGATTGATACTTACTAGCTAGAGTGCAATAAGTTTGATAGTATTGATCCATCAACAATGGCTGGGGCAGTTCTGCTAGAAACCCTTTTAGCACTGACGCACAATCATGCACAGTGAACCTACCCTCTTCAAGACCTAGGTTTGAGCCTGTGATGAGCAAGTTCTTAAGTTCCTGTTGTCGACTAAGAGACCCAGTGCGTCGAAATATACCCTCTTGGATTACATCTGAAAATGGTAATATAAATATATTATATCACATGGGTTGTACCTACAAAGACTAAGAAGTATGTTTACCGGTCTTGAATCTTTGTAAAATGATATTTAATTTATAATTAATGTTATAATATTTGTAATAGGTAATTAATTAAATTTTTTAGAACAAGTCCTATATGGTGAGATGAAATAATATAGGGTATATTAGACCATAACAAGACTCACTCAATAGCGCACAAACCGAATTCTTTTCATATTGAATATAATTATATACAAATATTTGTATAAATAAAGTTAGTAAATTTTTTTTATTGAGAATCAATTTTACATAAAATGCTTTCTGAACGTCGTTTTTATATGATGCCTACCACTGGTTCGGGACCTAACTAGAACTAACTAGATTAGAATATGAGAGTAACATATACTTACTGTCTGGTAATGACAAAAATTCTATGAGTTCATAAAGCCTGAGCATTCCCTCTTCTGTTATAGAATTTACTTCCTCATTCTTTTTCATATTATTTATATTTTGACTAGAGTTCGAGTTAGAATTCTTCGTTTTCTTGTGGAAGTTCCATCTAAATTGCTTTGGTTTGTCAGTTGAACATTCAACACTAGAAAGGAAACAAGCAAACTAGTAATTCCTATTTAATTCTTAATCGTAATAGCTGTTAGTAATTCACTTACTCGTCGGTATTAATATCTACAACAAAAGATAAATGCATTCGCACTAATGTAAAAAATTGGTCTAAGTTTTCATTTCGTAATTTGTCTATCAGTTCCGACGTACTCATTTTGAGTGAAATTATTTAAAAACTTATATTATAAGGCACGGCCACATCACAATGTTTAAGAGCACTTTTATTTGCAATAGAAGCTCTCTTTTAAACAGAAAATAAAATAAATTTATCAAAAATTAACCGCAGTCCGCATTGTTTTCAAATCAAAACATCTGTCATCTGTCACAAAATGCAACGGCTAAACGGTTTCGTTCAGAAATGTAGACAAGTGATTGACAAGTGACAGCAAGTTCATTTTTTTAACCAAGTAGATAGTGAAACACATAGATGAAGAATACATAGATTTGCTACAATACGTCAATAAAGTGTGTGAACGAGATCACAACATACAAAAACTTTAAGGAAGGAAAAGGAAGGCGACAATATAGCCTGTCTTTGTCAGAGTTCCTGTTTTTGTTTGTTGGGCACAACTGCTATGTGCCCAACAAATCAGTTGACAGTTCGGTCACAGCTCGTATCTTCCAGGATTTTTAGTGAATAATAGTGATCTAAGTGGTGAAAATAAAAAGAAATTTAAGTGATACATACTTAGATAAAGAATCCTATAGATTTGACACATTGCCACAGCCGACAGAGACAAACGAAAAGTATATACAATATCTGTGTTGCCAACCCCATTTAAATATACCCAATTTATTCAGGAATCTTACTACTCGGGACTAACAAAGATTAGTACAGAACAGTAAAATACAAATTTATTAAAGAGAGAAAGTTTGTTCATGTATATATTTGTTTCCATTAAATTATGAAATTTGGAACGGATAAAGCAGGAAATAATTAAATATGTTACGTTTATGACGTGTAAATGTACCAACGGTTCCCATTTGCGCATAAAAGTAGCATTGGCTGCAGTAGCGGAAAAAAATATAAAGTATTATATGCCCAAAACATATCATACAACAAAACCCAAGGTTTTAAAAAAACATCTTTACATCATAAATCATAATTATTTTCATCACAGACGGGGACGTAATAATAATTTATGTATGTCGGTACTCTATTTATGTTATCGAATGTACTATAATTTCTTGGCGGACATTCTTTTTATGTAGTAACTAGCTGACCCTTGCCCACTTCGTTGAGCATAAAAACAGTTTATGATGAAATTCAACTAAAAAAAACAACCCCTAACTCGGAAACGCGGAACCCGCAACGCGGGAACCCGGAACCCGCAGCATGGGAACCCGAAACCCGCAACCCGCAACGCGGAAACGCGGAACCCGCAGCATGGGAACCCGAAACCCGCAACGCGGGAACCGCAACGCGGGAACTCGGAACCCGCAACGCGGGAACCCGGAACCCGCAACGCGGGAACCCGGAACCCGCAACGCGGGAACCCGCAACCCGCAACGCGGGAACCCGGAACCCGCAACGCGGGAACCCGGAACCCGCAACGCGGGAACGCGGAACCCGCAGCATGGGAACCCGAAACCCGCAACGCGGGAACCAGGAACTCGCAACGCGGGAACCCGGAACCCGCAACGCGGGAACCCGGAACCCGCAACGCGGGAACCAGGAACCCGCAACTCGGGAACCCGGAACCCGCAACGCGGGAACCCGGAACCCGCAACGCGGGAACCCGGAACCCGCAACGCGGGAACGCGGAACCCGCAACGCGGGAACCCGGAACCCGCAACGCGGGAACCAGGAACCCGCAACTCGGGAACCCGGAACCCGCAACGCGGAACCCGCAGCATGGGAACCCGGTACCCGCAACGCGGGAACTCGGAACCCGCAACGCGGGAACCCGGAACCCGCAACGCGGGAACCCGGAACCCGCAACGCGGGAACCCGCAACCCGCAACGCGGGAACCCGGAACCCGCAACGCGGGAACCCGGAACCCGCAACGCGGGAACGCGGAACCCGCAGCATGGGAACCCGAAACCCGCAACGCGGGAACCCGGAACCCGCAACGCGGGAACCAGGAACTCGCAACGCGGGAACCCGGAACCCGCAACGCGGGAACCCGGAACCCGCAACGCGGGAACCAGGAACCCGCAACTCGGGAACCCGGAACCCGCAACGCGGGAACCCGGAACCCGCAACGCGGGAACCCGGAACCCGCAACGCGGGAACGCGGAACCCGCAACTCGGGAAAACGCGGGAACCCGGAACCCGCAACGCGGAACCCGCAGCATGGGAACCCGAAACCCGCAACGCGGAACCCGGAACTTGCAACACGGGAACCCTGAACCCGCGACGCGGAACCCGGAACCCGCAACACGGGAACCCGGAACCCGCAACGCGGAACCCACAACGCCAAACCCTTCCGTGAACGTTGCTGATTCTGCGCTGTCAAATGGAATAAATAGTATCCTATGTCCGTCTACTGGCTCTAAGTTACTTCCTCACCAATTTTCAACCATATCGATAAAGCCGTTCTTGAGTTATAAATAATTTACCTAACACGACTTACTTTAATACAAATAGCTGATGTATAGATGGAACTAACATAAGCTAACGCCCGGTGAATGCTCCCGTCACAGTCGGTCCAGCCGATTCGGTGATCATTAGTGAGATAACGATGATGATGATGAAAAGAAGCCTAAATTAATCCTTATAACTTTAGCTATCTACCAGTGAAAGTCTCGTTAAAATCGGTCCAGCCGTTCCAGAGATTAGCCGGAGCAAAGAGACACGCTAACAGACAGACAGACATTTTTTTTTCATTGCATTTTCGTTTTCAGTAGCAAGAAAAAAAAAGACAGAACAGACAGACGTTAACTTCGCACAAAGACAAATGACGACAAAAGACATAGTGGCGTCCTATCATGACGTTTTCGTTTTTTTTTTAATTGTTCGTGAATTATGACCATGGATCTAACTCCTTCGATCTGATTTTTAAATTAACATTTATAATATATTCTTATTACAACTTATAAGTTAAGTACTTTTTTTAAATAGGTATATTTATAGTTGTTAAAAGATTAATCGATTTTTTGAGTAAGTCTCTAGTGTTTAATAAGAAAAAGTGTTAACTGACGTAACATTATCACGACGTTTATTTCATTAAATCATAATTTGTATATTATATTTAAGATCGTTTATCAGTGAAAGCAAATCGTAAAAAAACTCATATTGGTTATGTTGACAATAAATATCTTATAATTATTAAATAAAGTTTAGTAAATTCTGCAGTTTTAACAAAAAGAAAATATTTATTTTATTATGTCGTCGTTACAACGTTACGTCGCTCATTTTTGATAAACTGTCAAATGTTACCTATTAAAATGACCCGACTATTTATTAGTGGTGGACAAATAGTTTAATGAATCCAAATAGTTTAAGTTTATGTTAATACGTTATTTATAGCATTTCATAATTTTTATTTTCCATTTGTAAACAATGTCGTTACCATGACACCCGTGTCATATAAACTGGCAACGACGTGAATCGATTGAGCCCAGGTTCAAACCCCGCGTGACCATCACGTATTTTCTTCTTTTTTCTAATTTTCTGCTTATTTTTTTCAACATTTTCTTTCATAATAACCTTTTCGTGACAATAACGAACATACCGTAAAAAAAATTGCGAAATTGGTCAAGCCGTTGTCGAAGCGCACACGACGTAACAAATTTTGGAGGTCGTTTTTTTACACTTTGGGCTACATTTTTGGGGTTTTAGTAAGGAACCCTACTTTTTTTAAACATATAATATAGCCTATGTTCAGCGCTAGGAATGTAGCTTTCCAACGGTGAAAGAATTTTTCATATTGGTTCAGTGGTTTCAGAGCCTATTCCATTCAAACAAACAAACAAACAAACAAACAATCAAACGTTACCTCTTTATAATATTAGTATAGATAAAACACAAACTATGTACTTGCACTTTTTTTCACTTTATTATAATATATACCTACACCGACGATGACTTCATCGAAACTGGTCGTGTATTTTAACAAATATAAAAATATTTAAATGAATGTAAAATCACTAATAAAGTATATTATATATATATATATATATTATGTAAAAAGTATATAAAATAAAAAATAAGGTGTTTAAAGGTAATCTGTGCATATAGTAATTATTTAAATGATTTTATTATTTGCATTTTTTTTAATTATTGGTATATTACAACATTTATGGGTCGTTATTCAAAATGATTATTTCCGTAACTGTATTCATACCGTTTGCTATTGGAAGTAGATGCACGAATTTCTTCCTCCTCGTTTAAGCATTTGGTATTTTCCTTTTCATGCCTGTATATAGTGTGGATCCCTTACCAGCATTTCCGGGGACATTTAAATTTTTAATTTATTTCTTATACCAACTACAATTTATAGATTTAATCTCATTCGACTATTCACCGCAGTTCAAGAGTTCATGAACGGAAATTTTTGGAGTGACTTTTACGACTTATATTCACTATACGTCTTCCAATAAATATTTCTTCGGCTTTCCTAAAACAAAGCAATAATATATAAAATAGGAGTAGTAGAGGCGTTCGTTAAATGTAGTCAAGATTTCCATTTCCATCGTTATTTTACAGTAAAAAAATAGTACTTTTAGTGAACTTATGTAAGTAAATTTCAGTAGGCTCTACACAAGACTCTGAATATAATATGTTTATAACATTATAATAATCACTTTTATAGTACGTAAATAAATACCATAAAAGTAACTAACCTGCTCGATGACATGACGCGTAGGAATAGATAACGGGTTTAAATATGTCATATTTGCTGTTTTTCTAAAACAACTTTGTTCAAAATGCCTAGATCATACTCGAGTATATTTGGTTGGTTGCTAGTTTTGTCAGCCTGTGGCACGAATCCATAATTGGCGGGTTGAAGAGTCCTTTGGAAATCTGTAACAACAGTTTCACTATTGCACAGCTTAAGATTTAATAATAAAATAAAAATATAATATATATACGGTCGAATCGAGAAACCTCCTCTATTTTTGAAAGTCTGTTAAAAAAGACCCCACTTTTAGGGTAAATTATGAGTACCTTAGCTGGTATCCCCATAAAATCTTTAACATTACTAAGTCAAAAAGTAGTTTAAAATGGCGGACTGCCTGACATTTGTTTCGAGGATGACCATTTAACCTTGTCACATACATTGGTTGGATAATACATTTATTATTGTAATTTTAAATAACATTTTAATTCATTATTTCTATTCACAATAACCTATTAATAGCATATTAGTGTGCTACGGAACACAACCTGTCGATATTTTATCAAAGCAAGGTGTATTTGTTACTAAAAATTGTACTTACGCATGAAAGGAAATATTTCGTGTTTTTTGCTCAGTACGGCTTTTACAGCCGATTATTTAACATATATCCATGTAAAGCAGGGTTAGTATTATGTATCACTTAAATTTATTTTTATTTTCACCACTTAGATCACTATTATTCACTAAAAATCCTGGAAGATACGAGCTGTGACCGAACTGTCAACTGATTTGTTGGGCACATAGCAGTTGTGCCCAACAAACAAAAACAGGAACTCTGACAAAGACAGGCAATATTGTCGCCTTCCTTTTCCTTCCTTAAAGTTTTTGTATGTTGTGATCTCGTTCACACACTTTATTGACGTATTGTAGCAAATCTATGTATTCTTCATCTATGGATACATAATACTAACCCTGCTTTACATGGATATATGTTAAATAATCGGCTGTAAAAGCCGTACTGAGCAAAAAACACGAAATATTTCCTTTCATGCGTAAGTACAATTTTTAGTAACAAATACACCTTGCTTTGATAAAATATCGACAGGTTGTGTTCCGTAGCACACTAATAAGCTATTAATAGGTTATTGTGAATAGAAATAATGAATTAAAATGTTATTTAAAATTACAATAATAAATGTATTATCCAACCAATGTATGTGACAAGGTTAAATTGTCATCCTCGAAACAAATGTCAGGCAGTCCGCCATTTTAAACTACTTTTTGACTTAGTAATGTTAAAGATTTTATGGGGATACCAGCTAAGGTACTCATAATTTACCCTAAAAGTGGGGTCTTTTTTAACAGACTTTCAAAAATAGAGGAGGTTTCTCGATTCGACCGTATATATATTATATTTTTATTTTATTATTAAATCTTAAGCTGTGCAATAGTGAAACTGTTGTTACAGATTTCCAAAGGACTCTTCAACCCGCCAATTATGGATTCGTGCCACAGGCCGACAAAACTTGCAACCAACCAAATATACTCGAGTATGCTCTAGACATTTTGAACAAAGTTGTTTTAGAAAAACAGCAAATATGACATATTTAAACCCGTTATCTATTCCTACGCGTCATGTCATCGAGCAGGTTAGTTACTTTTATGGTATTTATTTACGTACTATAAAAGTGATTATTATAATGTTATAAACATATTATATTCAGAGTCTTGTGTAGAGCCTACTCAAATTTACTTACATAAGTTCACTAAAAGTACTATTTTTTTACTGTAAAATAACGATAAAAATGGAAATCTTGACTACGTTTAACGAACGCCTCTACTACTCCTATTTTATATATTATTGCTTTGTTTTAGGAAAGCCGAAGAAATATTTATTGGAAGACGTATAGTGAATATAAGTCGTAAAAGTCACTCCAAAAATTTCCATTCATGAACTCTTGAACTGCGGTGAATAGTCGAATGAGATTATATTTATAAATTGTTGTTGGTATAAGAAATAAATTAAAAATTTAAATGTCCCCGGAAATGCTGGTAAGGGATCCACACTATATACAGGCATGAAAAAGGAAAATACATACCAAATGCTTAAACGAGGAGGAAGAAATTCGTGCATCTACTTCCAATAGCAAACGGTATGAATACAGTTACGGAAATAATCATTTTGAATAACGACCCATAAATGTTGTAATATACCAATAATTAAAAAAAATGCAAATAATAAAATCATTTAAATAATGACTAAATGCACAGATTACCTTTAAACACCTTATTTTTTATTTTATATACTTTTTTACATAATATATATACTTTATTAGTGATTTTACATTAATTTACATATTTTTATATTTGTTAAAATACACGACCGGTTTCGATGAAGTCATCGTCGGTGTAGGTATATATTATAATAAAGTGAAAAAAAGTGCAAGTACATAGTTTGTGTTTTATTACTACATAAAAAGAATGTCCGCCAAGAAATTATAGTACATTCGATAACATAAATAGAGTACCGACATACATAAATTATTATTACGTCCTCGTCTGTGATGAAAATAATTATGATTTATGATGTAAAGATGTTTTTTTAAAACCTTGGGTTTTGTTGTATGATATGTTTTGGGCATGTAAAGTAGCAGCCAATGCTACTTTTTATGCGCAAATGGGAACCGTTGGTACATTTACACGTCATAAACGTAACATATTATTTCCTGCTTTATCCGTTCCAAATTTCATAATTTAATGGAAACAAATATATAGATGAACAAACTTTCTCTCTTTAATAAATTTGTATTTTACTGTTCTGTACTAATCTTTGTTAGTCCCGAGTAGTAAGATTCCTGAATAAATTGGGTATATTTAAATGGGGTTGGCAACACAGATATTGTATATACTTTTCGTTTGTCCCTGTCGGCTGTGGCAATGTGTCAAATCCAGGGGGCTGACAGTGTAGTTCCATTTGTTACGTTTTGGCGCTGCGGTCGAAAGCAAAATGGCGTCGTTTTGTGACGTCACACACGTAAAGTTTATCTATTTGTATATGTGTTTAATGATCTATGTTGTCAAAACTCAAATATGGCCGCGTGTAGTTTGTTAGTGTTTTGTTTATCCTCGTTTCTTGCTTGATTTGATACAAAATATTCAATTACTCCGTATAGTATTGATACATTATATCAATCTTTTATAGTGTGTTTATTAATTTAGTGTAAATGGTGTTAGTTTTTCGTTTTAAGGGACTATTTAAGTCTTGTGTTGGCGGTTGCAACGCAACTATTAGTTCATGAAACGGCATTTTTCTTTCCCAAAGAACATTAATTTTAGAAACCTGTGGCTGTCCTTCCTGGTGCCAACTATCCTTATCGGTCTTTCTAAAGAGCAACTTCGAAAACTTGTTACTGAAAAACACTTTCATAAATATCAATTTGACGAAGAAGGCCAAGATATTTATACATTCTAATCCATTTCTCCTTACGGATGATGAAATACAGAGCACGGCATGCCTCTATCGTCCTGTGAATCAGGTGAGTTTTACTTTTAACACGTTATAGTTAGAGCTAGTGTAATATAAAGTATGAACAGTATATTATAATTATACTTAATCTTTGACTCATTAAGTTTGCCAATGTTTTTTGCTTTTGTATAACAATATTAATCTTAAATGTACTCATTTGTTTCAGACATAGGCCTATATACTATATATACCCCTAGGCCTAAGTGATCACAATGATTACAAAGAGAACTCCAATGAGGATGTAAATGCTTCTGATGAAATGTTGGTCATTGGAAGAGCGGGTATGTATTAAGTACTATGGCATATTGACACTCATTCTATATGATATTTTAACATATCAAAAGATACTGAAATTGTTTTATTTTTGTGAAATACCAAGGTTTAGTGGTTTGGAACTTGGCTCAGGAATTGGAGGTTGTGGTTTCGATAACTTCATTGAAACAACAAAAAATTTATGTAACACTTGTTTGATATTTATGAAAAGATGGTCTTTTCATAAATGTTAAACAAGTGTTGTGGCAGTTTAAGCATATTTGATAGTAGAACATTATTGCAGTTTTATTTAGGGTAATCAACTTAAAGTGTTGAAGAACAAAACTAGTTAATCTATTTTTGCCAATTAACTAAAGTTTTTACTAGAAACCCTCCTTGTTTTGTTGTTGTTGTTGGCCGGACTAAGTGACCGGCCAATTTATGTACTGTTTTTTCATCTTAAATATTGTGTTATTTATTTACAGAACTGACTGATCATCTTTTGTGTCGTCAAAGAAATGAAAACAATTGAAATAAGAGCACACTTCAAGTAAGGCAAGTGACCTTAGAAACAGGAAAACCTGGACTTGTGTGTTACCATCTCTAGATCGTTGGATTACGACATTAGAGAGTTTTATTAGGATAATTATTAAACTACTATTAAAAAAATATTCTGTTAAATATTAATATTCTTGCTATATCAATCAGGGCTTATTAGAAATTTAGAAAAAAAAAAACAATAAATAAATGATAAATGTAACCTGTTTTTATTTTGTATTACTTAATAAAAATAAATTACCTGAACTACAAAAACCTACCTACAAAAAAAATCGATACCTTACTAAAGTATCGATAGCTGGACTCGATTATTCAACCACTTATACAATGTGTGTTTGTAGTCTGTGATGTGCTATGGTCTGTGGTGTGCGGTCAAAATGACAGATGCGACAGTGCTGCCAAAACGTAACAACTGGAAACTCGGTAAAATATCACTGTCGTATCTGTTACGTAGTAACTAATTCTTAATCTGTGGTCAAATCTATAGGATTCTTTCAAAGATTATTATTAGTTGGATTCTTTATCTAAGGCACAGATTAAGAATTAGTTACTACGTAAATCTAAGGTGAAACAGAATTCTAAATCGCCCCTACTAAATATCTATGGGTTGATTCACGCCACTAAAACTTTTTAAATTATTTAAGCACTTGGTAGATTCATGATTATTTAAGTCCAAGATACAATATATAACCTTCTGCTGTAAACCTTTAAGCACATCTAATTTGTGGTTACCAAGCAATCTATACTCTACCAAGCAAAAAAATCTTTTATAATTTGTATTTTAATACTATCATCTAAAATCTTCTTGAATACAAATTACATTAGACTTGATCATAGATTAGAGTAATTATTTTAATATAGGGACTTGATTTAGTGATGTTTAAATGTGGTTTTGATAATATTCTGAATATCTTTTTGTCCCATAAATCTTCAAAGTTAAATGCTTAAAGTTCTAACCTACTTCTATCCTTTTAGCTAGAACTGCTTACAATCCACTTGCCAATAGAGGGCACTTTTCCATCCATCCTCTTTTATTTGAAATCGAATATATTAGATGAACCTAAGTTGATATAGGTAGGTATTCCAATATTCTTGCTTCATACTGTTTTTAATTACTTATTTATAAAATCTATTGCTGTCTCGCAGTGCCTTAGCCAGCCAGCACTAGCGCAATAGAGACAACTGCAACTTGGACTGAAATTACCTACCTATTAAAAGTACCAGAAATCGACGTTTAGGGGATTTAAATATTTTTTTCTCTATTAGCTAAAAAAAGAATTGAGCTAGGTTCCTATTTTTTGATTTTGTTGTTTATTGTGGTCAAATCTGTTTCCTAGATGTTTAAACATATTGGAGAATCTGGCCATTATTTTTAGGGTTTTCGAACATCCCTACCTCTTTAAATAATTAATTTATTTAAAAAAGAAAGAATAGGGACGTACAAACAATATCCATAAATATTCAGAAAAGAAATTGTTACTCTATCAGCATTATCCAGGGAGGAAACAGGAATCCTGTAGACCCCTATTTCTGTATGGAAAAAATTTGTAGTGTTTCCTCTTATGAAGTTGCCTTAAAAATTAGATTGTAGATATTACTTTAACAAGGTATATTTTAATAATCTTCAAACTTGCTCATATAAAATATTTATCTTCAATCCATTAATACTGCAAATAAGGTAATAATTAGGTAAAACATAGGTATTATTATAGGAATGTATTTAAAATGTTAAATCAGTAGTAAGAAAAAGTTTAATCTTAATTGATCATATAATTTTAAAATTTACTCCCTAAAACATGTCATCGTGGCCTAGCTCAGCTAACATATTGAGGCCTCGGTCTTTTAATGCCTTAGATAGTAGTTTCTGTTGTTCAATTTTGGCATCTTGTTCACGTCTTTGAGCATCTAGAATGTCATCAACTGATACTTCTGTTAGCGGAAGATTTTCTTCTTTATCCTTATCCTGAGAACGATAAACATAATTGTGTTAGCCATAATAATAAAACAAAAATTGCAATACAATTTTTTTACTTTACCCTTAGATCTTAAGTGTTATTAATAAGTTATACTTGTACTTACGATTTCTCCTAAAAGTACGACATTTTCACCCCTGACTATGAATATCCCTCGAGGTATATCCCCATATTCTTGTCCAACATGGATCCTCTCTATTGTCTTGTGTAGAACCAAATTAGCGAACTGATCCACACATCGTAAATATCCAATTAATGTTCTTCCATCACGAAGCAACACCATAAGTTTCTCTATGTAAAATAAAATAATATATAAATCAATTAATTACTCGTGAGCCATTCCAAGTTTCTTTATTGAAAGAACATACTGTCTAATTCGTCCAATAAATGAGCAGTTCCCTCTAAAGGATTTAAGTTATTAGACATTTTGAATAAATTTATAGAGTATTTTAAACCAAATAATTGCAAAATATTAAATTATAAATACTATTTTCACGATTCAATTTTCAAAACAACCAAAAAACAACAAAACCCATTTTCTTATTTTTTTTTTATTTTCTTCTTCCTCTTTTGACTTATGTACAACTTTACTTTTGAGATGCGGAGTTTGTGCGTTAAAAACTAGTATTCAACTTTTTGCAGTTTGAGTTATGAGTGTTTTAAAAAAATTATATGTCAAAACTCAAATGATTGGATTATGGAATTTCGTTGAGTCAAAACTTTTTAGCTAGAAATACCGAAATATTTGACGAAACATTTATCGTTTGTGTAATGCATACACGGTGAATATATTGGAAAATTGTTAAGCAAGCGATTTGTCAACGTTTTTCAGCCTTTTAAAAA
The DNA here is from genome assembly GCA_905187575.2 of Celastrina argiolus. Lineage (NCBI taxonomy): Eukaryota > Metazoa > Arthropoda > Insecta > Lepidoptera > Lycaenidae > Celastrina > Celastrina argiolus. The sequence goes on from LR994589.1 coordinate 15,303,035, forward strand.
ATGTGTACGATCGCCAGGACCGTCGTAGCATTGTAATCGTAAATATTTTTGCAAGATGGAAGCTCAGGACGATAAATTAAAGTGGGGGTGTTTATTATTCCCGCCAGCCGGAGGAAATGTGTTTAGTAAATTTCCAAAAAAGGTACAGTCTGAAACTTTATTTAATACCTTGTTTCAGTAGTGTAACATTGAAGTAGTTATCAAAATCCGCTATTTTAGTTGCACCGACAATACGCTTTCTAATGACTCAGGGTTACGGTATGTTGATCATTGTATAAGTATGCCGGTTACTCTGGTTTTATGTAAGATGCACGAACATGCCATATTACTTATTCAAAACTCTTGTGAGCTATTTTTAATATTTCGATTCCTTATGTATTTAAAAACGTGGTATTTTGTAACTGCTTTAACAACTATAAGAGTTGACAGAGATGGTTGACGAATATAAAAATTGTTATCCTTAATCATGTAATTTTGTTTACAGAAAAATTGGCAACAAAAATATTGTATATTGTTTAATGCAAGCATACAAGGTATAGAAAGACTTGAGATTTATGACAACAAAGACGATGTTACCAATGGTGCTATTCCAAAAGTTATAACCCTTGAAAATTGTATTAGAATTACCCATTCTAGTCCCAATACCATTACCGTTTTGACTAAGTCTAATTCACAACAAATAAGTGCTCAAAGTGAAGCTGAAACATTAGAATGGGTCACAGCATTGCAGTCTGTTGCTTTCAAGGGCAGAGATAACAACCCAATAGCTTGTGATGAGGATAATGACCTCTACTGCTCATCTGGAGAAGGAATATTTTCTGTGAAAATGTGTTTGTCCGAAGCCTCAACGAGATGTGGTTTTGAACCCATAAGATACCTCCTACTATTGACTACAACTTCCATAGAGCTACGAGATGTGAATGACAGTAAGTTGTATGCAACCTGGCCATATAGGTATATAAGACGTTATGGGTACAGGCAGGGTAAGTTTACATTTGAGGCAGGAAGGAAATGTGAGACTGGAGAAGGAATCTTTCATTTGGAACATCCCAATCAATCTGAAATATTTAAGTGTTTGTCCCTGAAAATGAAAACAATGAAACAAATGATTGGCAATGATAACTTAAATAGCCCTGAACATAGTGAATTTAATATTCAACCTACTGCAAACTTATTTCCTGGGTCTAGAAGCCCACTTATTGCAGCAAGGCCGGATGATTTGAATTTGAGTTGCTTATCATTCAAAACATCATCAGTTTCAAGCCATCAGACGACCAGCACTGACAGAGAATCGGCCCCACTACTCATGCCTAAGCCTGCACTAAAACCGAAACCACAAAAACCTCCTAGGAAAGTGGTCAATATGCCCAAACCAAACAAAGATATCCCTTGTTCAATAGAGGAAAATTTGGAGTTTAGTAGGTACAAAAAGCTTGATAACTACGAACCAATAGAGCATGTAAAAAGGGATCATAGTCCACCAGTGCCATATGATAAGGTTGAGGTACGCTGTGATGCGTGGAAAACCTTAGGAATAGATGATCCTGATCACACGGAGTTCACACCTAACTTAGCTGACAGTCCTAACTGTATGAAGCTAATATCAAGGTCTCAAGACAATTTAAACTCCTCGGGGCCAGAATCTTCAAGGATCATCCTATTGCCGAGTCCAGTTGTAGATCCTGAAGACGAAAACTATGACAGGTTGCAATATTTTGGTTCCACTAGTAAATTGAATAAGTCATCTAGATACAAGTTACTAGAAGCTAGACCAACGACACTTGCGTTAAATGACACAAAAAGTAAAGATACTTGGAATGATTATGATGAAGTGGAAAATGTCATGCAAACTGCTAGACTAGCGGATGATTCTCATCTGGGTTATGGTATGATTAGGAAACCAAACACTCCTGGTCCCCAAGTACCGACTGCTGCCCAAGCTCAAGCCTTACAAAATCAAGCATTGGAGGATATAGCACATAACACTTGCAACGGGACAGATTATGCCATAATTAGTCGCCCGAAAAGAGTATGAGAATTTATATTAAGACTGAATTTGTCATCGAATTTTTTAATGTAATCTAAAAGTATTATAGTCCATATATGCCTTTTAAATCTACTTAACATACAAAGACATACAATGCAACAAGACAAAGTTAAATGTATTCACAATACTTGGTGGCAAATATTTGTACTGACTTGGGCTATTGCCTATTTGAAAAAGATGATTGGAATTTCCTGCAATTGTTATAGACATGTTTTTCCTATTTTAAGATTCTTTAATAATATTTTAGATCATTCCATTTATTCAATCTTGTGATTAACATTTTAATGTGCCAATTTTTGATATTTGAAGTGATTTTTTTACTTCTATTTTTAACTGATATATTTGACATTATTGGATAATAATTAATATCAAAATTTGTGAGACTGTATTAAGCATTCCCTAGATATGTTTCTCGCCATTTATATCTCAAAAGTATGAATTGAGGAAAATGTGATTTTAGTGCCTTATATTGTAATTTTATTTCAAAGTTGTTATTGGCTTGGTCTTTTCAACAACTGTTTTTTCTAAATGTTATTTAACTTAACTAGTGTGTAACATTCATTTGGAAATATTACCAATATGATAAGTCCATATATTATTTTAACATTAAGAATAGTGTTATATTTTATCATAGTTTTAATATTATACAATATAGGTACTTACCTATACAATGGTGCCAATTTGTATACAACTAAATAGGATTAAGTAAGGATTGAATATTACCCACATGTATAAAAGAATCTCTTATTAAAAGCAGTAGGTATAATTATTTCTTACAAAATAATGAATTCAAAATATTAAACTACATGTTACTTTTATGTCTTTCAGCCAAATTGGAAAATTTTGTAAGCATTAAAAAACTTGAAATGTAAGTGTTATTGTATATTCTGTAGTCAAGATACTTAAATATATAGAGGAAGTAAATCAATAACAATGTTTTTTAATGTCTTTATATTTTTCTTGAATACATTTTTAATAAAAAAAAATCATTTTTTACAATTTACAGATTTAAATCATTCTGTTGAGTGTAGTGTAGGTTACTTTTAAAAATAACCAACTTGCTAAAGTTGGTTATTTTTGTGTTTAAGTAAATTACACAAAACACATTCAATTGCATATTAATAAATATTTTTTACCCTAACAACTATGTACCGTTGTAAACAACATCTATAGTTTAAAAACTGGATTGAAACAAAGCAATACATTTATTTGCTATATATTTCAGTACAGTTTTAATTGGTAAAGGGCAGCCCAAGGAAGAACAACTGACAACAGCTGAGTATTTGTAACATAATATAATATGATGTTATAAACATGATGTCAATTGTTCCAGCTAACCCTACAGAAAGCTAAACATAATACTAGAAATACACTATAATATGTATACTACTTATAAAATACTATCCAGCAATTTTATTATCTTCCATATTCTCCGTAATTTCTTTGGCAATATACTCTAGATCACGTGACATTATTTTTTGTACAGTTTCTCCCTTTTCGGCCATAATATCTTCTATGTTTTTCTTGCCGTTCATATCAGAAAACCAGTTCAAATTGTCTGCTATTAAATGCTTGTTCTCACATCCGTCACATATCACAATAACCACGCCTTTGTAGTAGGCTTGCTTAGAAATAAATTTAGAATTCCTGGTTTCACATTTCTTGCATGTAAACATAAGTTGGAACTTTCCTTCTGTTGTATTTACTTTGTTTGGCAGTGTATTATCAAGTCTGGAAACAGTCGTACTAAACTTTCTAGCTGCTGAAATACTTGATGTTGTTGGTGCTGATGAAATAAGTAGACGACGTCCGAAGTACGAATTTCCATTGCTAGGAAAACATACGACATTATTTAAAAGTCGTGGCTTATGATACTTCACAACAAAGTCAATAAGAGTCTTAAAATACATTTTTAAAAGTACTTAAACACTGAATGAATTAAAAAATAGGAACAACTATTTCATCATATTTGAATTATTTCATATTTATCATACCACCACGCGCGCGATCAAAACAATTTTTTTTGGTATGACACATGACATATCATCTGACAGTGACATAATATTGCTTTTTTAAATATTCATTTCTAGACATGAGCTATAGACAAATTTACGTCATTGTCTTGCACAAAGTTGAAAAAGAAGAAGAAAAAAAGAATATAAAATTGTTTTAACCTTAAATTAGCGAAAAATATAAAATTAATTTAAATTTGTTGTTTTTACTTTATTTCATAGTAATTCATAGCAAACTGCTTAAAAAACGCTAAAATAAAGTTAGCCTTTTGTGGTTCAAACATTGAACATATGAATAAAAATGTTAATTGTTACACTTAGGACTTAGGAACTTTCATTATTCTGATTTGAACAAAACACCAATAAGTATTGGCTTTTGTAAAAAGTTTCCACAAAACCATACCATAAAATGGATCCTATTTGGCTTAAGCCAGAATTTGCTGACGAAATCATGAAGTCTGAGACAATATTTGAAGAAACAAGTAACATTATTTCAGGTTTGTGTTACTTTGTGCCATTTTGTGTAACGTTTTGTATTTTTTTTTGTATTTTTGCTCTTTTATTGTGTAAATATTGTTCTGAAAATTATCTGTTTACATTGAGCACAGCTTTGTATACAATTATCATTGCTACATAGTTATAGAAGCAACTCTTTAAGTGCTTAATTAATACTTCTATTGTATATGATTTTCAGACATGCTGAGAGGAAGAATTGATATTAACGATATTGTTGAAAACATGGCTACCGTTCTAATTAACAAAGAACCAGCATTAAGAGAAAAGGGAATGAGATTTTTTACAAAATTGTTAAGAGAACTTCCAAGAGAGCATTTAACGACTATGCAGCTAAAATTTATATCAAAGTTTTATATTGATCGCTTAAAAGATAATCACAGAGTGATACCACCAGTCTTGGAAGGATATATGAGGATAGTCGAGATGGACAATTTTGATGTAAGAAGCTGTGGTGAATATTTTTCAGTTTTGTTCCGGGAAGTACCATGTCAGTCACAAGTGAGGCAGGACCGGTCGCACATATATGCCACTCTGCAAAAGATAATGGACAGAGATGTAGAATGTAAGTGTCTGTGAATATAAGTCAGTAGGTTGATTGCGCTAGTACAATCTTTGTTGGATTAGTAATAAATAAAGCTATGATATAGTCTCAGTATGTTAAAGCAGCAAAATGGTTTCCTCATAAACATTAATTTTAATTAAAGCAATAATTTTGTATTTAGACACAAATCAGCTTATGATATAATAATAATAATAATAATATATATAGACGCTTCACACCACGTCAATCTGGCCCTGTGCTAAGTATCCGAAGAACATGTGTTACAGGTACCAGACAAGGGAAATATATATTTAATACTTTTATACTATACACATACTTAAGATTTTTATTATTTTAATACACAAATTTAATACACAACCATGACCCAGCAACATTGAAAACTTTTTGTTCCCTCGGTGGGATTCGAACCCGCAACCTCTCGGTCGAGCACCAACCCCCTGAACCACTGCGCTATGGAGGTCATCAGACCTTAGATAGGCAGGATTTGATCCTTTTGAAAGTCAAATAGAAAATTGGGGCTCTGTTTAGTAGTTTTTTTGTGTAAAACAATAATACATACATACATACAAACATGCATTTATAATGTTAGTAGAATAAATTAAATTTAAGACTAGACTAAAAAAGTTTTTATTTTAAATTAATACATAAAGTTTGTTTTTTGAAGGTCAATAAATTACAATTACAAGTTACCCTAACTGTACAAAATAATATGTGGATATTACTATGTGATAAAATTCTTATCTAATAAGTGTCAAAGAGCAATGTCATGCTTAAGTACTTAACATAATGGGATAACAGCTATGATAAAATGTTTTACTATTATTATAATTTAAAACCTCAGTAGCTCAGTGGTTGATCATGTCCATGCTTGAGATTAGACATGGGCGCCGGGCCTAGTACGACGCGCCGTGCCGATGTTGGACGTCGCTGTCGCCGCCGAGAACCCTACGCGGCGCGCCAAACGGTTCTTGTGGTGTTTTTTCTCCATGAAAATGCTGACAATTCCTACTACCAGCATGTCAAATGACCGTATACTGTATCTATTACGCGAACAGGACAACTAGATAGTACGTTTACATACGCGCCGAAGATCTCGTGGTGTCGTTGCACTAAGATTTGTATGATTTTTTTTCACGCCGCGGCGCACCGCCTCCGGCCAATTTTGCTCGGCGCCCATGAGATGAATATTTCAAGTTCAAATCTCACCAAAAGAACAATAAAATTGTCTGCAAAACATGTATCTACCTAATTTAGTACTTCTATTTGTTGTAGATATGAAAAAGCTGGGCCCGGACTTTGTCTACGGTGTCATATCAGCAATGGACGGGGAGAGAGATCCACGCAACCTATTGTTCCTCTTCAATTTCCTACCAACGTTCCTATCCCATATACCTATAGGGCACTTAGTGGAAGAGATGTTCGAGGTCATATCCTGTTACTACCCTATCGACTTCCACCCATCTCCGAATGATCCCGCTCCGGTGACCAGGGACGACCTAGCGGCAGCTCTCTGTCCTTGTCTCTGTGCTATCCCAGAGTTTGGAGAGCCATGTATGATACTGCTTGTAGAGAAATTGGATTCTGATTTAAGAGTGGCTAAGTTGGACTCTTTGCAGTTATTGGTGAGTTTTTTATTTTCATATTTTAGTTTAGTCATGTAGGGACAGTGTATGTGTGAGTGTCAGCGGTTTAGTGTCTGGAAGATATGTATGTTTGTGACGACGGGCAGTCACTGCGTGAGGCCTAGTCGGTATGAACGAGAGTTTAGTTTCGTATACCTACACTGACAAATGTGTTTTAATTGAGTGACCAGCATAAGGTGTAGTGAATATTAATTTAAGTGCAAGAGTAAGACTCCTTTTTTTTTTTTTTTTTTTATTTCGCAAGGGAAATGCGTTACGCATCCCCCCGGGAGGGTCCCCGAGGGGTATGTGGGACTCCCGGCTCGCTACGGCCGGTTTACCCACTAAAACCACTTGCGGATTGCCATCAGCCATTATGTTGGGTGGAGTGCCTGGATCTGTCTAAACACAGGCTACTCCTCCCTCGACCGGCCGGTTCACCTCTACAGGGACCGGACTTCCATCAAATTAAGAGAGCGCTCCGGCAAACTGAAGCGCTCTCCTCGGCGCCGAGACTGACAAAGCCGGGGAGGTTACCCATCCCTCTACCCGGAGCCCCGTACTAGACGTACTTTAATTAACTAGACGTGTCGAAAAGTCCCGATTACTTCTGTATCACATACGATTTCTGCATAAAACAACTAATAACTAATTGATAACAACAAATAACTAATTGATAAATCGAACTAAAAAATGAAAAATAAATAATAGTTTAAAAAAACTAAAAAAACACGCTTTTATTGCTAACCGAACTAAAAAATAGAAAATAATTTTAATTTCGAAGAGTTTATATTACAGTAGTAGAAGATCGAACAATCAATTAGAATTTATCACCTCAAAATAAAATTATAATAAAGTTTAAGTTGTTAACAAAAGAATTAAATTCAGAGTAAAAAGCGTGGGGTGCATTTTACTACTTTTCATAACTGTCCTCTCATAGACTGTTGCCAATAGAATGATTGTTACATTTACTTTATCAAGCACCCCATTTATGGATAAAAAATTATCTATCTGATAGACAGCAATGTGTAGAAATATCGACCACGAAAAACAGAATAAGATCCTTTTGTAAATCAAATTATAGCAAAAATCACGTAGGTGTTCCGCAAGGCACTCTCTTGGGGCCCTTATTATTCTTGTGCTACATAAATGATTTACCGGATGCAATTAAACATGAAACCATCTTATTTGCCGATGACACAACTATCCTTGTCAAGGGAACTAACGCTAATGATATTGCAACGGAATTAAATAACACATTAAGCTATGCAACGAATTGGTTAAAGCAAAACAACTTACAATTAAATTTAACAAAAACAAAAATAGTTAGCTTCCAAACTCGTAAAACAAATACAAACTGTAAATTAAAAATTAACTTTGATAACATTGAAATAGAAGAATCAGTATCTACAGAATTCTTAGGCGTAACTGTTGACTATTTATGTACATGGAAGGAACACGTGGACAAGCTCTGCATAAAACTGGAAAAGTACATATTTGTATTAAAAAACTTAAAAAATACAGTATCTATCCCAGCCGCCCTAATGGCGTATCATGGGTACGTAGCCTCTGTACTTCGGTACGGTCTTGTTATATGGGGTAACTCCGTAGATATACTTAGGGTCTTCAAAATTCAAAAGAAATGTATTAGGTGTATATCGAGCGCTAAATACCTAGAAACTTGTAAGCCACTATTTAAAAAATATAAAATACTACCCTTGCCTTGTCAGTATATCTTTGAAATGAGTATTTTTGTACATAAAAATATAGATCACTACTTCACCAAAAAATGTAGTGTAGCTTCAAAAAGCAGCAGAGATGAACATAAACTTGTTATTCCTTTCCAAAGAATTAATATCTGCAGCAGAAATGCATACTGTATGGCAGTTCGAATATACAACAAACTACCTAATCATTTTAAAGGAGCTACTATTCAAAGATTTAAAAATGAATTGAACACCTGGCTTCTTAACAAAATGTATTACTCAATTAATGAATTCTTTGATGACAAAATGTATGAACTGTAAACTAATTGTGAATATTATAATCTAACTTATTTTATTAATGTTTATTGAATTTCATCTGTATTTAATTATAATGTAATGTATTATCTGTATTGACATTTTTCAAACTTTATTAATTTATTGACATAATAATAATAGTTTAATACAATTAATTTTAAAGACCTATTGTTTGTAACAGTAATGAAATTTCTTATATTTACTGCCACTTATGTATTTAATCAATTTATAATCTTATATTAATCATTTGAAATCTACAAAATAACTTAAATTAACTTATTTGTACACTATATAAATGTAGTAGAATATGTGGAAATGTAAAATACTAACATCTTAATGTACCATATTCCTTGCAAATAAATGACTTGATTGATTGATTGATTGATTGATTGATTATAATCAATAGAACTCTTTGTACTTTTAATTTGTACTATGTTTATTCATCTTTGGATAGTAATCACATAAACTTAAAAACTTTAACGATTTCAATATTAATTATGAGCATTAACAAAAAGTGTCAATTATTCGTTTTGCCCGGGGGGGTCGGGCAAAACGGATACGCCCCAAGGGCAAAAAGGATAATGATGAATTAGTGAAAATCAATCTTCGCATTCATCACAGAAGTAGCTGCCAACTCCTACATAAGAAGTGCACTCTTCATGGGCGCATGAAGAGTGCTTCTTCTTCTTCGCTTCTATATTGATTACACTGAATCCAGTCTTCGGCTGGTGGTTCAGTGTATTTGTCAGCGCACACTAAACAGTAAAAATCTGATTTTGGGTTTTTGTTCTGTTGTTTGACTGAGGGTCTTTTAGTCTTGCTGGGGCCTGCTTAATCTGAAATCCTGGTCTTCTTATTATTAGCCTTCTGAAGCTTCTGACCATGCTGCTCGGTTAGTTTTGCGTTTATAATTAAACACCATCTAAAACAAAAAAGGCGTCTTAATATTTTTATGAGTTCATTGAAATTGAATTTAAAATACTAGGGTATTTTAAAGTTTTCAAAATACTGTTAAAATATTTTTTACATATGAAGGAGATAATGGAATAAATAAACGGGCAAAAGGGATACCTATGCGTTTTGCCCATATCCATTTTGCCCAACACGCTCATATTAGAAACAAGTCAAGACTTGAAATAAGTTTAATAGGTAAAAAAAAGTAACTATCATAAATAATACTTAATTAATCGTTCAATTGGATAAATAAAATATTTCATAGATTAACTAAAGACTAATACAAAAAGTTGATGTACAAACCTTCACAAAAATCGTAACAAAACAACGATATTTCATTTTTTTTCTTTTCACAAAAAATGCACTCGCGCATTGTTTTGGTTGAACTGTCATGGCGTCGCCGGTCGCACGTGCCACGGCTTAGAAAAATTGTAAAAGCGCTATCTATTAGAGATTTATGGAAAAAACAGTTATTCTTCTTATCCGCACTATGCTTCTTGCCCGGGCTTCCCCTAACATGATAAATATTTATTACTTACGAGAATCTAAGTGTCAATTACACCAACACGTGAAAGTTAATTAAATTATTCATCAAATATATTGTTACCCCTCTAATATTTCCCGTCAATAAATGAGAAGGCATGGTATTTTAACAAGCCGTTAACACTAACAGGAGTTGGTAAAATTGAGATTTAGATGCGATTACATAAAAATCTAATATAAATCAACTTTGTATTTTCAGGCTGAAAGCTGCAAAACGTTCAAAGCAGAAAGCTATATGCCATTTTTAAAAACTTTGTGGTCATCAATCCATAGGGAGATTACACATAAAACTGATGATGAAATAAGGATGACCGCGCATTTGGCACTGCAGGCTCTGGTCGGCAAACTAGCCACCACTGCAAACACTGATCAGTCGTTCGAAAACTTTCTGAAAGGCATACTGATAGCCTTACAAACTGCCATCGCGGATTCCAACACGGTGTTGCAATTTTTACAAGCATCAAAAGTACTATTGACGGTTGCTAATTCGTCCAAAGAATCGTGTGTGATAATCACGAAATCAATGATACCGGCTGTTCTGGCGTATTACGAGTTCAAAACGTCACCAAAGTTACAAACCGCAAGTTTAAACTTCTTAGGCGATATGTACGAAATTGTTAAGCATTGGAGAGTGTTAGATGAAGTGCAGATGCAAGAAATCCCTCAGCTCTGCTTAACAGCTGCTAGTGTACCGTCCAAGGAACACCAAATCGCCGGACTCAAAACTTTAATACGAGTCAAAGATGCTCTAAACGTAGACTTAGTGGTACCCTTTGTTGAAATTCTAATATACATTATACATAATTCTGATGACGAAGAACTACTCAAATACAGCGTAGATACTGTACACGCTATAGCCAAAAGATATCCGGAAATTATCATGGACTTGGTAGTCAAAGGGAAATGTGACTTGGACAATTTGATACAGGACAAAGTGACCTTGGAGAAACGTCTCAACTTGCTGACGAGTCTGGCCAGCTTGGACGACTTCACGACAATGATTATTAGTGAAATTTTAAAATTGATTACGACTAATGTCGAGGAGGCGCCAATAGCAGTGAGAGCTCTCAATGGATCTCTATCCGACACATGTTTGTATTCACAAGAAAAACTAGTCCAAATTGAAAGTGATCACGGATTAGTCGATTCTATTCTGTCATGGCTAGTGAAAGATGTAGACGCCCCACAAGAATCTCTAGCTGAAGGCTACGAGCTAATTTCTAGCACAATATCAAGTTTGCCCAAAAAGAAGCAGTCAAATATACTCTCTAAGCACACAAGTATGTTACTCGAAAAATCAAACATCAATAAGAATTATTTTCCTATTATACAATCATTATACGCGTCCATTCATCAGAACGTATGGAACGAATATATGGATGGAATACTTAACTTATCAATGATTGTAGCGTTACAATGTGAGAATGCAATAGTGAGGCAGAAAGCCAGCTATTTAATAGCGCATTTCATTAATAAATCCGAACACGGAAGATTTGAAGTCCTGTATGGAACGTTGAAGAGTTATTTGACGGCGTGTAGTAAAGAAAACGAAAAGTTGTGTCCGAGATTATTATATTTGTACGGTTTCATTACGAAAGCGTTGGTAATGCGAGGGACTGAACATTTCAAATACTGGTTACAGAAGGTGAGTGTGATATCTATACTAATATATGTGATATATAAAGCGGAAGAGTTTGTTTGTTTGTTTGTTTAAATGCGCTAATCTCAGGAACTACTGATCCGATTTGAAAAAATCTTTTTTTGTTGGATAGTCCATTTTTATAGAGGAAGGTTTTAGGCTATATAACATTACGCTGCGACCAATAGGAGCGAAGCGTCAGTGAGAAATGTTGCAAAAACGGGGAAAATTATTAACATTTGGGGACTTTCGTTGCGTGCGCTGCATAAACGGTTTAAGTTATTCAAAAACCACGCGAACGAAGTCGCGGGAACAGCTCGTTGTATATATTATTATAATAACGACAAGAAAAGCAATATATTGTATACAGAAATGAGCAAGAAAAAGTATATTGTTGTATTACTAACGCCATCTGTTGAGGATAGTAATAATCTGTAAAAAAACTTCTAACATATTATGATTTATACAAGGTGTAAAATAAATGAGTGATGATAGTTTAGGATGTGTATGTGCCTCGTATTTAGAGTATTCTGATTAAGTAGGTACCAGCACTAAAATAATTACTTTTGACTTTCATATTTGTATGAGAAATACCCTCCTTATAGTATACATTTTCCCATTCAATATTTTAAAAAAAGTACTTCTTTCAGTGCTGGTACTTCCTCAGTAAACTCTATACGGGACCCATACTCACCCTAAAGTATTATCACTCGTTAATATTATAGCCTGTATAGATACTAGTTCTATTCCATGAAATCTCGCATCGGGATGTTAAATCAACCTATCCTATAAGATCCATTAAGAAAGAATATTAAAAGTTAGTATGTATTAACTGAAATCAGTTGGCCAAGCAGGAACATTAGAAAGCTCCGTAAAGTAACATTACCAAATAATAATTGTATGAAAAGTATGACAGCACCAATACATCTTACCTTGTGTTCCTTTAAGCACTTCTTTTACTCTGAACGCTCAGATCACTCATATGCTAGTGGAACAACTGACAGATGTCAAAATTTAACATTTCCTTTTTATCCCATAAATTCTATTTATATTTTAAATTAACAATAATAACTACATTAAAAAAGAATCTAGAATAAATTTGCTCGATCCATAACTTAAAAATAACATCGAGATCAGTGAAATCTGTGAAATCTAAGTATACGTCAAAAACACGATGGGTAAAATTATGCACAATGACGTGATCATTCTGAGCGTTTTGAACAGTTTTTGACAGCTGACAGCTGCGTCTGGAACACGGTATTAGAATCAATTGCTTTACTTTATGGAGCATTCAAGTGTTCCCGCTTTCTTGGGATGCCTGCTTTCTCGAGGGATACGCTAGAACTGTCCTGGGACCTGAAACTGACCTGAAGAATGATACCTGTTATATTTATTAATTCCATGTCCACGCTTTAGTTAGTAATAATAATTAGCTTAATTCTGTATAAATAATATATTACATATTAATCAGGGATGAAATGGATAAATTTCGGATACGGATACGGATATATTGTTTCGGATACTACATTTTTACAGTAGCAAAAGTTTTATTTCGGATTCGGTTACGGTGATACATATTTAATTAAAAATCAATATACTAAAATATTTGTTTATCTATTTCAGATAACAACATCAATATTGGACGCTACCTACAGTAGTCAGGGTGCAGAAGCGGTGCACACAATAATGTCAGACTCTGCAGAATATCTGGATGCCCGTCACCACTGCAAAACGAGTCTCTTCTGTAGGCAGAGGATGTTCTTGAGCTTCGCAGCTCTGATGGACAAACAGACACCAAGTCCGGAGGCCAAGGAGACATATTATTTGAGCTGGGCCTACGTCATCGAGGGCACACCTAAGACGGTTATCAACAGTGAAATTAATAAGGTATGTCTCAAAAAAATTTTAGTTTTAAAAATTAAAAACAAAATGCAATTACATTCCCGTTGGTCCTTGATACATAATATGCAGATTTTCAAATAATTAGACTTCTGGAAATTAGTGAAAATTATGATCAGAGATTCCATTACTTCATACTAACATACAAGTTACAACCTAAGCTTATAAAAGTATCATCTTTACTGAATAAATAAATAACTAATAATAAAGTAAATAACTAATTAATCTTAAGCATAGGGTTCATTTCCTTGGCGTAAGTAAACACTGCCTCCTTACCATTAAAATATTTACACTGTATAAGCTACCCAATGTTTTGTCCTTGTCTTTCAAATGAATTTCTAACGTATCAGACAAGGAGACATTGTATACCTGTACAATTCTCAAATGAACCTTTTGCTAAAGACTAGTTTGCTGTGTGTGGCTAAAAGCGCCATCTATTGTTATTTTGGTATTAAGCAATTCTTTATTGCCAGTTTAACGGGCCTAGTAGTAAAGTGTGTCGCTGGAGGTTGCAATTTTGAATTCCGCCGAGGCCGCAAACAGGCTTCAATGTTCCTACATGAAAAACATAAAAAAATACATAGTAATAATAACAATTAAATTAAATTAATTAAATACCATTTATTGCAGGCTGCGTAATATGTGCCTCGAATCCGCAGGTGGAACCTGGAGTCCTGAAATACAGGGTCCCTAGCTTAGGCTCCAGTTCACACGTTAAATATTGTTAAACCTTATTTTACCGTTATATTATTCTGTGTGAAACAATAAACAACTTTTAATAATATTATATATCTGTCATAGATCCCGCGACGGCTTCCTTTAAACAAGATTTTTTAAATAACGTTATTATTTTTATTTTCAGATTGCTCCTCTGCTGATCGACGCGTTAGATTTCGACAACAAGGACTTGCTGTTAGTGATGATGGATGTCCTCATATATTTTATTCAAGCCAAACACGCCACTGTCGCTCAGAGCTTACAGACAATTTTGCCGCGTCTCGTCAGGCTATCTACTTATGTTAAGTCTATGGTAGGTATTGCTATAAGGGTAACTAGTTATATTGTGATAAAAGGGGACATTCATTAACTACGTCACACGAATCTCATGATTTTTGACCTCGTCCTTGTCACAGCTGGTCCTCCAAACTCCCCTGTCCCTAGAGTGACGTCACATATTTTGCAGTTTTACATCTAGAAATTATATTTTCCATTTCCATTGATAAAATAAAACTTTAGTGGTTTTTGAAATGCGACGTCATAAACTTTAGGACCCCTTCCTCCCCCTCCCCCACTGTCACGTAATTTATGGATGGTCCTATACATACATTCCTAGTAAAATATCCTGAAATATTAGGATTTATAGCAGACTTTGCAATTTGCGTCCCTTGTAATTACAATTTTTGTGAAAAAATATTTATACCAGACTTCGTAAATTTTAAAGCGTGGCATACGCTTTAAAATTTACGAAGTCACTTTCGCTATACCACCTTATTTATTAACCGCACTAGTAGTTTAGGCGCTAACATACATAGACTGCAAAAGCGATTACCCTTCATTATGGCTTCGCCATTGTCGGGTATTTTAAAACGAATTAATGTAATTATATTATAAAAATTAAAAGATGTAATCTCGTCTTGTATTTAATATCAAGTAGGTAAATAAGTTTTTTGGTTATTCAATGAGACATATTCATTTTCAGGACGTGCGAATAAAAAGCCTCCAATGTCTATTCGAGATCGCCAACACGTTTCAGACAGTTTTGCTTCTACCCTACAAGAGAGACGTGCTATTGGATTTAGCGCCATCTCTCGACGACAAGAAGAGACTCGTCCGAAACGCGGCGGTCAAAGCGAGAACCAGATGGTTCCTGATCGGCTCGCCTGGTGAAAATAAAGAAGATTAGCTAGAAGATGCTTAATTTAATAATAAATGTTTCATAATCTCCTAATAGTAAATGTAATAGTTAATAGGGCCAGCACCCTTACGCCCGGTTTCTGAAAGGCTGAACGGTTTCTGATTGGTGAACACCACTTCGCAGTCGCTGTTTTCTCCAATGAGCGTTCAGATCAGTTGATTTGATCTATTGATCAATTTGATCAGCCTTTCAGAAACCGGGCGTTACTCTCATAAAAAAATCAGTTGGCTAATCTTGAACGTGTTCAAGGTTGTGTCGTGACACAAGCGCCAATTTAGTTTAAAATTGAGTGTCTATTTAAGGGGCCATCCATAAATTACGTCACGAGCATTTCATGATTTTTTTAACCCTTTCACCGTCCTGGTCACAGCTGTTCACATTTGTGAGTCTCCCTCCCTGGTGTGACGTCACATATTTTACATTTAGAAATTATGTTTTGCATTTCCATTGATAAAAACAAAAGTAAAAGTTTTCTAAATGTCACGTCACGTTCTTAATCACCCCTCCCATCCCTTTGCCTCCCTCCCTTTAACGTGTGACGTATTAATTATGGATGGATACGGGACTATTTAAATGTAACATAATCGGTATAGTTTTCGATAGTAGCGAATGACATGACAACAAAAATAACATTAAGATCGAATTGAATTTAGATTGGAATTGAATTGAAATTGAATTTAGTTCAAGAGTGAGGGGGCTGGTCTAACTTTGTTGTCCATATCACATAATTCCTAGATAATATATTAAGAGTCAGTTTCGCAATCTATTGACAAGATCGATACTTTATTTTTTGTCTCTGTCGCTCAGTATAAAAGATAAACAAAATAGCAATTTGTAATAAGCCCCCGAACTGTCAACGAACTGATGATGATGAGGAGGACTGAGAACTAGTAACACACTCGATCACGTCAGCTTTCAAACTAAAAATCTAAATCGGTCGGCTAAAAATATCGCAATCGATTGCTGAACGTAAAAAAACGCTGTCGTGTCATTTTGCTTAATTTTTGCTAAGACACTAGCGCCAAGAATAATTTAGTGGCAATCATAGGAACTATTAATTTAATGTTACGTCAAACAAACATTGACGCCAAATTCATTTTTCAGAATTTTAAAGCTTTAAACTGCTCTCCCGTTGAATTTGGCTTTTGACGCTTATGTCCTCTTAAAATTTCACCGTCGATAAAATTCAAGATCCAAAATTGCGCATTTTTTCCAAATTTAAATGAAGGTGATAAGTAGCTAAATTCTGATATATAGAAAATTGAGTTCAAACTGTCACTAAAACAATTTAGTATACGTCGTATGGTATTAAGTACATTAATCTAGAGATCCGTCTCTAAAATCAATGTACGTTACTACATATCCTAAAATGTTTAAGTGACAGTTTAAACCATGTTCGGAGTTTTTTTTTGCGACTTATAACCATCATCTATTCATGTCTTCAATTAACAAGTATATTGTGAAACTGACTCCAGAACAAAAGAAAGATTTGTTAAAATAACGATATTATAAAAAACATTATCTAAATAAATTCCTTAAAAACTATTTTGTATAGATATTGTTGTATTGTATTATAAAGGTCTGTAAATCGTGTACAGAGATTCTGACAATCCTAAAGCTATCCTATTTCAACAGAAGATTATTATACAATAGTAGACTTGCTTTATAATCTCATGATTTAGAGTGCTTATTATATTGCAATATATATACGCTGACATGTTTATAAACGTTGTTCATATTATTATTCTATAAGCACATCTAATCTCAGGGAAAGTAATTCATAAGCAGGGAACGTTGTCATAATTTGTTTGTATCATAATAATTGAAATATAATATTTTTTACAAACTTACTATATTTGCTCTATAAAGGGTGTAAAAAGAGCAGTCACTATAACTTCGTGGGGTAATAACCAGGCAAGAGATATATCCATTGTACTAGTCATTTGCTTTTAATCCACTGTTTTAAAAATTTTAAAATTTTCAATAGGCAATGTACAACGTCTCAACACAGCGATCAGCTGATTACGCTGAGAGGTCAATAGCACGCGTAAGACGTTTATTACGTACTAGGGCAAAAATTATAAAATTTAAGAATTTAATGCAGAACGTTGTTCCAAGCAGTTCAGCCTTGCGAGTAAAATAATAACTTACAAAAAAATTTTTTTTTTTCAAAAAATAAATAATGAAAAAAATTCTTTTCTAGAATCAGTCAAGGTCCTATAATCCTATCCCAAAGTTATAGTGACTGCTCTTTTTACACCCTGT
Organism: Celastrina argiolus; assembly: GCA_905187575.2. Classification (NCBI taxonomy): domain Eukaryota; kingdom Metazoa; phylum Arthropoda; class Insecta; order Lepidoptera; family Lycaenidae; genus Celastrina; species Celastrina argiolus. Next base: position 15,321,030 of record LR994589.1, read on the forward strand.
ATAGTAAGATTTTAAAAATATTACAGTATTTTCCTACATGTGATTTTTTTAATTCATTGAGAAAGAATGAAGTATCACAACTTGGTAAAAGTATTAAAAATAAGATCATATCCGTGACTTATAAATTAAGTGCAAAAATACAAAATGTTGATTTTGTTAACATGTTGATTTTGTTAACATAATGATTAATAATTGATGTTGAATACATAATACAAAAAATATTTAATAGGTAAGTATGATCATAAAGAAAAAAGTCACGTCCTCATACAAATAGATTATGGGAACACCCAAACATGCTTTTTGAATTAGATTCCCTGATATTGCATAATATTATTTTATGTGTTTCATCATCAAATAATAATATTATATAGAGGTATGTTATAAAACAAGTACATTATAAGGACTATGTAAAAATCTGTGCGTGATTACCTATTTATAACACTTGTTGAAATTATAGTTTTGAAATTTATTACAATAAATTATATGTCTATCTATTAACATTTTTTATTTCTTGCAACATGGATACTTTTTGTCTGTACTAAGGATGCAAAACTTATCTCTATATATTATGTATGTTTTACATCCTATCGCGTTTAGTTCTTCGGAAACTTAGCACAGGGCGTACCGTGATGTAAAATCATTCATTACATAAAATAGAAAAGTATTTATTTGTACAAGTTCTATAAATCACTATTACTGATTTACTATAAAAAGGCGATATTTCTGCTTACCTCAGTTTCTTCCCGACATAGTTATATTGTACGTCCGAGATAAATTTAACCTAAACGTAAACAAACCAACGACACCGAATTTGTTTACGTTTGGGTTAAATTTATCTCGGACGTACTATACGTGCGAGTCTAGAGCCATGGGCGTACCCAGCTTTTGGCCTTGAGGCAAGCAGGTTTGGATAGGTTAGGCAGATCGCGGCTGTTTTATCATACACACTAATCACTACCCAAAGCCCTGACCCTATATTATGTTCATAGCTCAAATATCCACTTAATAAGCAAAGATTAAATCGGTTGGCTGATTGCGTAGAAATAGCGATTAGCAAAAATCACGCGATAGACGCGCAATCGATTGCTGAACGTAAAAAATAGTGCTAATCGCTCGCTGTTGTATTTAAATGCACATATTTTGCTTCATTTTTAATACAACACTAGCGCCAAATACAATTTAGTGGCAATCATAGGAACTATAAATTTAATGTTACGTCAAATAAACATTGACCCCAAATTCATTTTTCAGAATTTTAAAACTTTAAACTGCTCTCCTGTTTAATTTGGCTTTTGGCGCTTATGTCCTACAGCCCCCCTGCCCCTACATGTTCATAGTTGAAATGTCCACAAAATAAGCAAAGATAAAACCTCAATTGCCACGTGATAAATCACAAACTCTTTGCAATTATCTTGTGGCATGTCGGACCGCGATAACAGATTATGCAAATGGCCGAATTGTTAGTGGCGAATCCGTCCGACTAATCCGGGGACGTTTCTTTTACCCCCGTCTTGGGGTAATTTGAATGTTGGGGGTAATTTGAATAAATTAATCCCGCATGCGTTGAGTTGTGATAGAAACTGAGATTTATTTGCATTTCAAAAGTGGTCTTAGAACAAGATTCATTCGTTCGTCCTATAATATTGTACCTACCTATAGTTTCTATCAGGGTTTGAAAGCGGTACAGATATAAAGGTATTATACCGGTACTAAATTACGATATCGCTATAATTTAAAGGTTTGGTCAAAACGGTTGAAATTCACCATTGCAGTATCGCAAAATAACGATATATACCTTTATTATTTTACGGTATGGTTATACCTCATTATCATTATATTTTATCACTACCGTAACCGAAATCATTTCGGTACCGAAATAATTTTCAGAGCAACACGGCAACGTCGCACGCACTGGCGCGGCGCGGCGTTGTCAATTCGAAACTTTACAGTTTACATGTTTGCACAATACGGGATTAGTGGTATTCGTTGCAATTTGCTATTCCTTGATCTTTCAACTTTCATTCGCTCGCTAATTTCGTTGCAGTTTACACGTCGTGTTACGTTGCTAACTTATTTATAATAGCGTAAGAACGCAGTTTACGCATACTTTACGTATGGTAAAGAAACTAAATATTCCAAATGTTTAATTCCTGGTTGTGAAACAAATGTTAAGGTTGTAGTCGTCTACTAACTAACGTAGATAGTATTTTATGAGCGCGCAATCAAATTTCATCAACTCGAAATCGCTGCGAGAGCCGATATCGACTCACACAGACGCAAAACAACACGCATGTGTGGGTTAACGCTAGGTCGAGCGTGCAAGTAATATTGATACTTTAATCCTAATGAATTACCTATAGTTAAATATATTTAATATTACCTACCATTTCAATACTTCTATAAAATTAAATGGTATTTAAGTTATAAAATACAAATTATACATACTCGACATGCTAGTAATCGCCCGCGGCTCAGTCCGCGTTACTGTCGAACCGTCGGGAACAACTTTCGCGCGATGATTGTGTGAAAAGAGTTTCATGGTGGTTGGTTCAGTAGATGAGACGTGAAGAAGTAACAAACAAACACACGAACAAACAAACCAACTTTCACATTTATAATTTAGGATAAGTAAGTAATGAGAATGAAAAATTCAACAACCTAATTTTTATAAAAATATACCAAGTTATTTATTTTCATCTTTGATGTCCAGAAATGTTTGTCCCTAAATATTTTACTGACCCACTTCCGACTACCCACTAAAATGTACTAAAATACTAATTTTAGTGGGTAGTCGGGATGGACATGCTTTTTTCAGTGACAAAAATGTTGTCACTGAAAAATTGTTTCCTGTCACAACTATTAGGTAGCCAGGCACAAACAGGTAAGCTATACTAGCATTTTGCAACCGTCTGATTATTGAATGAAAATTAAATAAAATTAAAGATTATTTTATTAAAAACACGGTGGTTTAGGATTACCTGCGAAATTTGAAAAATAAAATATTGGTGCAACTTGTGTGCGACTGAGAGGTCCCAACCAACCATCCCCGACAGAGCATAGCAGCAGTTTGAAGTCTGACCATTTCAAGAAAGACAGTGCGCTTGCTATATTTTGTTATTGGAAATGAAAAGGATAACCCATATAAAAAAACTTGTAAAAAGTGCCAATCCTTTCCAAAATAATATTGATTGTGATCACTATAAGATGTTGTTAGACCGACCGACTAACCCCTACTTGGCATAACATGTATCTCACAAGTTTTTACTGTAGAAGAACTAAGTAGCGAGACTTAGCAATTTTTACAAGATATGTTTTTGATGGGATCTCAGTTCTTTTTGTAGAAGATTTACTAAACGCGTGTTTTTGTGAAAAGGGCAAATATAGCTTTGTAATCCTATACATTTATATGACATTACAAAGTTAAATATGCAGTTAGTTAGTCTAGATAATTCTACAGATATATTTTTTTAGGTTTTTCCTTTATTTATACACTAAACACTACTTGTATTCCAAATTTGAAGCTTCTATGTCTGTTAGAAGTGCCTAATACTTTTGATGATCGGTCAGTGAGTGATTGAGTCAGTGACAAAACTAAGAAGTTTGACAAGTTATAATTATTTAACTCCTGTTTCAAATTGAATAACATTTGAAATATACTATGTTTATACAATGCTTTCCTAGTAACTAAAAATGCAGGCTTCTTTTAATCCACAACAAAGTTATAGGGAGTTGAAAGTGGCCTAAACTGCTTTGAGAAATTGATGGTACGGCCATGCTCAAGTTGACAGAAGCACTGCCATGCCCCCAGATACTCGGTTATATTGATGACAGTTACATTAAAGCAGACATACACACAGGGGCTGATGATAATTAGTATAATTTTTAAATATATAAACCACACCACCTTTTAACTAAAGGAAACCGCATCAAAATTCGTCGATAATTTAGGAACTGCGATATAACAAACAGACACACAGGGGCTGATGATGATTAGTATAATTTTTAAATATATAAACCACATCAGCTTTCAACAAAAAAAATTGACATAAAATCTTTTGATTAATTTAGGGGCTGTGATCTTACAGACAGACACACAGGGGCTGATGTTGATTAGTATTATTTTTAAATATATAAACCACATCAGCTTTCAACAAAAGAAATTGACATCAAAATCTTTTGATTAATTTAGGGGCTGTGATATTACAGACAGACACACAGGGGCTGATGATGATTAGTAATATTTTTAAATATATAAACCACATCAGCTTTCAACTAAAGAAATTGACATCAAAATTTTTGATTAATTTAGGGGCTGTTATATTATAGACAGACACACAGGGGCTGATGATGATTAGTATAATTTTTAAATATATAAACCACACCAGCTTTCTGCTAAAGAAAACCGCATCAAAATCTGTAATGCATTTAGGAGCTACGATATGAGAGACAGACACACAGGGGCTGATGATGATTATTATATAAATTTTATATTTTATAAATAAACTCTGAACACATTACACACCTTTTTTGTGGTAACCTCTTAATGTTTTTTTTTTCAATATATTATGAACTTTGTAATCGACATAATATAATCTCTATAAATTTTCCCCATTTCTCATAAAAATATTAATGCTCGTCAAAGCGTCAATTCTGCTTAGTCGCACTACATGTCTATGAGCGGACCAGGTCGGTGAACCTTTATACGTTGACGGTCCAGCGCAGAGCGACACAACCTCCCCTCACGAATTCTCAGCGGGTACTAAATAGATCGCGATTTACATGACGCGTGCGCTTGGTTGAAAACAAGTAATTTTTAAAAAATTGTATATTGGGATAAACATCGGATTTTAATTAAAAAAAAATAGTGTCAAGTTACCAACAGTATGATTATTAATTATAAAAATAAAAATAATATCATCGAAGAAATTTAGTTTTTTCAGTAGAAATACTGCACTGAAAAACGTAAATTATGACATTTTTAAAAGATTTTTTATGCAGTTAACAATACATATATATATTTTTAAATTTTTATCAACTTTTCATTTAAGGACTTTATAATCTCTTTTATGAAAATAGAAATTAAACTATATTAAAACGATTTAATTGTTATTTTCTTTATCAAAGTGAGCTAAAATCGGCATTTTTGCGATTCGGCGTTAAGAAATCTTTAAATTTACTCAAATGTACTACTTAAAACTTTAATTTTATAAAACTATTCCAAAAATAAAGAGTTTATCTTTATATATTTCTAATTGTTTTATTTAATTTTGTTATTTTATGCATGTCAGGGGCAGTCAAAAACACCGAAAAACTGAAACATCGTCGTAAATTGAATGCACGCTCTTAACGCACCAATAAAACATAATTAAACATTATAAAACAAAATTGCTATGCACTATGAATTTTTTAAAATAAGTAGGTACTAGGTTATATAGGTAATTTAATGGTATCCTTATCTTAACTGTTTCCCAAGTGTTATAACTAAAACTGTCAAAATAAAAACTATTTAGTAATTTACTATTAACTATTTACTAAAAACTATTTAGCAATTTACTATTAACTAAGTACCTACGCAGTACGCTGCGTTACAGGCAGGGCACTCCGCACGACTGTCAGTAATTTTTAACACTCAAGATTCTACGACCAAAGCAATCGGCGTGACTCTGGCGGGCAGCAGGGTACCTACTAATAAAACCGTCATTTTACAAATTTTGGTATCTGAAAAAATTTTGATACCATAATTTTGCGGTACCAAAATAATAGCGGTACCGTTATATAAGGTTACCATAATTTTAAGGTATGACGTCATACCGTTAACCGTTTTTACCGATATTTTTCGGTTATTCAAGCCCTGGTTTCTATAATATAAATTTATCCTATTATTCATATTTATGAAAGAGAAGGCGTTTAAACGATGTACCAGGCGTTAGTGAAATTGAAGCTTAAAGAAAACACAAAGTCAAGAGACTAACAAGTAACAAGGCGGTGCGAATCTCATCGGGAACAAATCCCAGGGATTTCCCCCCGTACATTACTCGCGACGAAATGACGGGCTTAGCGAATTACACGGAGCGCCGTGGTGTTTAATTACATCTCCGTGTATTGCATGGCGAATAGAGATAAGAAGTGTCAGCTGACATGAAAAAGTGTTCGTCAAAATTCATAAATTAAGATGGCGCCACAATCGCATCTGAGTAGATTTTTTAACCCTCGATGCAAAAACGACGGGGTATTATAAGTTTGACGTGTCTGTGAAAATTTGTCTATCTGTGGCGGAGTAGTATCCAAGCGGATGATCCGATTTTAATGCGGTTACGATAAAAGTTATACATTAAAAAAAGTCGAATGTTAATAAAAAAGTGCACGCAATGCAATGGCCGTGTTCGGTGGCTTGTTTTTCGATACATGAGCTTGTAAAGCACCAATCAAAAATTTATTTAAAAATTGTAGACAGAAAATAGAAAATACAAGTTTTTGATTGGTGGCTTACAAGCGCATGCGTCAAAAAGCAAGCCACCGAACACGGCCAACGTAATCATTAAAAATTAAGTTAGGCACTACTTAATAGTTTATAAATTGAAAATGAGCATTTAAATTCAATCTCCTGTAAGTCACAAAACTGAATCTAATTAGCCATTTCATACGCGGCGTGCATCCGTCCGCCCCGCAGGCATCTCCCTATCGCTCCTAACCCCCTGGGAGTTATCTAGGTACTAATATCTGTGGGGGGATCTCCGTTATGTTGATCATTAGCGTTGCTGCCAGATTTCTAATGGTATTTCAGGCTCTACCTAAATTGGGACAAGTTTTGCGCCAATATTTATATTCACCACCACAAACTACATAATAAACCTCTACTGTTACACAGTCATTATAACTTTGGTATTTGATTATACTACCTTTTCTCAATCTAGAAATGTATATATGTATTTAATTTTAATATATTAAATGTATATATTTTTTCCTTTTTCGTTATTCTTTACAAGTGCTTTTGCATGCGTTCCGTTTAAGACGTAGGAACGCGGGAACCCTGAACCCGCAACGCGGGAACCCGAAACCCGCAACGCGGGAACCCGGAACCCGCAACGCGGGAACCCGGAACCCGCAACGCGGGAACCCGGAACCCGCAACGCGGGAACCCTGAACCCGCAACGCGGGAACCCGAAACCCGCAACGCGGGAACCCGGAACCCGCAACGCGGGAACCCGGAACCCGCAACGCGGGAACCCTGAACCCGCAACGCGGGAACCCGGAACCCGCAACGCGGGAACCCGAAACCCGCAACGCAGAACCCGCAACGCGAGAACCCTGAACCCGCAACGCGGAACCCGCAACGCGGGAACCCGGAACCCGCAACGTGGGAACCCGGAACCCGCAACGCGGGAACCCGGAACCCGCAACGCGGGAACCCGGAACCCGCAACGCGGGAACCCGGAACTCGCAACGCGGAACCCGCAGCATGGGAACCCGAAACCCGCAACGCGGAACCAACAGCATGGGAACCCGAAACCCGTATAAAAAATAGTATCCTATGTCCGTCTACTTGATCTAAGCTACTTCCTCACCAATTTTCAGCCATATCGATAAAGCCGTTCTTGAGTTATAAATAATTTAACTAACACGACGTACTTTTACACATATAGATGTATAGATTACTCCTACTAACATAAGCTAAGCCCGGTGAATGCTCCCGTCACAGTCGGTCCAGCCAATTCGGTGATCATTAGTTAGATGACGACGATGATGATGATGAAAAGTAGCCTAAATTAATCCTTATAACTTTAGCTATCTACCAGTGAAAGTCTCGTTAAAATCGGTCCAGCCGTTCCAGAGATTAGCCGGAGCAAAGAGACACGCTGACAGACATTTTTTTTTAAATTACATTTTCGTTTTCAGTAAATATCGTTGCCAATGCAAAAAAAAGCAGAAGATATCGTTTAAAATGTCATATGCATTTAGAAAAACGTTGCTAATTGAAAGTTACATACTGACACTTCAATTTTATTTATTTGTATAGATGTATAGATTTGGAAAACTTCCCCAATCTTAGCGTTTTCACTGACGCGGAGCGGGGCGCTTATGAACTTAGTGGTTCCCAAGCGGAGTGGAGCAGAGATTTCGAGCATAGTGATTGGTCAATTCGGGTACCGCAAGCTCCTGTCCGCCTCGCCCCGCGTCAATGGAAACGCAGCCAAACGTCTATAACGTCTAATGGTCGTCATGGTAACCACGTTGTTTACAAATGAAAACAAAAATTATGAAATGCTATACATACCGTATTTATATCAGCTTAAACTATTTGGATTCATGTTTTTGTTACCCCTAATAATTTTATTAATCCAAATAGTTTAAGCTGATATAAAAACGGTATTTATAGCATTTCATAATTTTTATTTTCCATTTGTAAATAATGATGTTGCCATGACAGCCGTGTCATATAAACTGCCAACGACGTGAATCGATCGAGCCCAGGTTCTAACCCCGCGTGACCATCACGTATTTTCTTCTTTTTTCTAATTTTCTGCTTATTTTTTTTAACATTTTCTTTCATAATAACCTTTTCGTAACAATAACGAACATACCGTAAAAAAATTTGCGAAATTAGTCAAGCCGTTGTCGAAGCGCACACGATGTAAGAAATTTTGGAGGTCGTTTTATTACACTTTGGGCTACATTTTTGGGGTTTTAGTAAGGAACCCTACTTTTTTAAAACATATAATATAGCCTATGTTCAGCGCTAGGAATGTAGCTTTCCAACGGTGAAAGAATTTTTCATATTGGTTCAGTGGTTTCAGAGCCTATTCCATTCAAACAAACAAACAAACAAACAAACAATCAAATGTTACCTCTTTATAATATTAGTATAGATGTGTATTTAAAAAAAATCACGTTTCACGTCAATGAAAAGAAAAAGAGGTTAAAGGGAGGTTAAATTTGGGTTGTGGAAAGTTAGTATAAAAGTTCTCCGATTTCAAATTTATGTTAATCAAACGTTGTATTAAGGGGTGTTTTACTAAGCAATGTTAAAGTTAATCATAAACATGCGTCTACCCTTTATATGAATTCAATCCCTAAGGGGTTAAAATAAGTGACAAACTTTGTACGAAACTTTAATAGTATTAAATAGTTTTAATAGTAGGGTTTCCAAAATAATATCGTTACAAAAATAGTGTTCCAGTGGTATATTGTATAAACGTATAGCCGCAGACCAATGCCAGTCTAGTATAATCCTCGAAGCCTTACAATTCGATTCTCAATACCAAACGTGTCCGTTCAGGACTATTGTTTTAAATCACTATTCATGTGCTGTGCATTAATATCAGATCCGAACGCTCCGATTGAGACAGTGTTCTGTGAAGCCCATCTATAAAACGATTATGTATAATAGACCGGGATCCCAGACCCGCGAGACATCCCACATTTCTTACTGACAAAATATGTAATTTTGTAGTATTAAATAATATCATAGTATGTACAATGAACGTATGCAATAATACAAAATGGCATAATTTAGTCAGTCGCTAGTTTGTGTCCGATTTTTATGTATTAAAAAATTTTTTTTTTCAAAAAGGTATAAGGTTAAAGTTGTGCAAAATTCACTTTACTCACATTCTGATGGAGTATCAATCTTATTTTTCTTGTAAAATAAGAACAAAAGAACTATGGTACAAAACGTACGTGGTCATTGTTCTACAAACTAATAATACCAAATTTATAACGGGTGTAAAAAGAACAGTCACTATAACTTTGGGATATGATTATACTACCTTTTCTCATTCTAGAAATGTATTTTTTATTCTCTTAATCTTTGCTTTTTTGTTATTCTTGCGACAAAAAAATAAGAACTAGTAAAAAGGAATAAAAAATGTTTTTTGTTTTTGACAAAAAAAAAACCTTTCCAAAATGAGGTAAGGTAGTATAATCGAATCTCAAAGTTCTATATGAGGGTGACTGTTCTTTTTACACACTGTATACATATTTATCAACTCACGCCAGAAGGAGAATTATGATTTTCTAGAGCATGTAACACGCTGCAGGCCTCGATGCCGCCTCGATGGATTAATCTCGAGAGGAGTCGAAATTTTGACTGTGAGAATGACACTGTGTATACCTATCAAAATAAAAACTTAAGTTTTTTTTAGTTTTTCAATCCCTTTCTATCAGTAATAAAATAAGGGTTGTCTAGCGGACCTGAGATCCCAGTCCATGTCTGACAATCCGAGCCGTTATCTTGTCTCCGAATACATTTGAAAGCAACGATATACGAGCTTAGGTCGTACGACCACAAAACCAAAACACATTGATGGCGTCTGTAGCTAAGTGGTGCGCTCAAGAGGTTCGAATTCCGCCGAGGAAGTATAAATTTTTTTTTTCACCAACGCATGTTATTGTTAACGGCATGTTTAATTACCATGCCTTCTCATTCATTGATAGGAATTACGAGAGGGACAACATGATATTAAACGAAGGATTAACTTTAACATTGCTTGGTGAAACACGCCCTTAATGTATTAAAATATGTGTAATATAAAAACGCTCTAGTAGTTTAGAACCTAGCTCTCGACTGGGAGGTCGTGGGTTCGATAAAATAACTCATGCGTAGCTGGCCTGGTTTCAATGAAGTCGGCTACCGACATCGAAATCGGTGAGGGGAGCTATTATACTGGTCGCTAATGAAGCCTGAAGTAAAATTCCATGTTTTCCACACATAATGGAGAAGAATTGTGAACATTTCAAGTTTGTTATATGCTCTTATATGTTGCCCTCGCATTAAAAGAAAATAAAACGGCTTTCCGTAATAATATGTCTGCTACAGAATGCCGTATGTATTTAAAGCGATACACGCCAAGAATTACAATTATATCAGACGGGCCGGAGCGCACGCGAGCGCACGAGGACGCATACAGATGCAGGGGACAGCTGTCTTTGTTGATTCGCAGATTAATTTAAATAGTGAATGCATGCAGGAATTATGGGAATTTTGTCAAATTTTGAACAAGTGGTGGTTACAAGATTGAAACAGTAAAGCTCAATACACACTGTCGTAAAGTCAAGGCGTTATTACGGCACTGGGGGCCTACTCAAGATGCCATCGCTAATTATCGCTTACAAAGTTCGATAACAAAATGTATGGGATTTGACATAAGCTACGCTAAATGATCGCGATTTGGTATGTCATTTAGCGTACCTTATGTCAAATCCCATACATTTTGTTATCGAACTTTGTAAGCGATAATTAGCGATGGCATCTTGAGTAGGCCCCCAGAGGTCTAGAGGTTTAGTCTAGCTCTAGACTCGGAGGTCGTTGGCTCGATTCCCGCGCGAACAACAAAAAAGTTGTTTTCGTTTGGTCAGGACAATGCAGGCTGATCACTTGATTGTCTGACAAGAAAGGTGATCCATGTATCGAATGAGCTTGTAAAAAGTCGGTAAAAATAACCACTAAACTGATTTAAATAATTGATGCTTCACCATTAGAATGCCAAAGTTTTCGAATTAGGAAAATTATTAAGAAGTTACTTCTCGTTTCGTTAAATTGATGTTTGGTGAAGATGACTGACTATAAGCAAACTGCGGCATTCGACATTTGCGACCATCAATCATGCTATGGGGGTGAATAGATCACACAAGTGAAATGGGTTTAGAATTTGAATCCATATTGGGTATCGTTATACGTATAGGCCACTAGCGACCGCGGCCAACGTGTCGCGCGATCGCAATGTACATGTACCTAATGATAATAATAATAATAATATAATAATATCTATGGAGACACCACGTCAATCTGGCCCTGTGCTAAGTATCCGAAACTTGTGTTACAGGTACCAGACAATGGAAATATATTTAATACTTTTATACTATAGGTTTAAGATATTTAAGATTTTTATTTATTTATTTATTTATTTACACTTTTTGCACAACGTACAATGGCGGACTTAATGCCGAGAGGCATTCTCTACCAGTCAACCATAGGGTGATGCAGAGACAAAAAAACGAAAAGGTGCTGCAAAACGATGAGAGAAATACTGTGGAAGAATAAAAGGAATAAAATTAAATTAAACGTAATCATATAATATGAATTAAATATATATATATATATATATATATATATATATATATATATATTATAATATTATAATAATACATACTAATAATACAAATTAAACGAATAGGCTACATACTATATAATACTATTAAGTACATAAATACATAATTTTATATTATATATACACTGTACAATACTACACTATATACATATAATTAATACTATAATTAATAAAGACGATGATAATTTCATTAGGTTTCTGCCAAAAAACTAAGATACCATTGACGGACCCTCCGTTTAAACGTTTCTCTGGTTGAAGACAATCTGATTTCCAAAGGGAGGGCATTCCAGAGAAGAATAGCCTGTATGTGGAAGGATGAATGGATAAGACTAGAAGTATGAGAAGGACATAGGAGAAGGGCATTGTTTGAAGAACGCAGGGTTTTATCGTGACTATTACAGAGGTATTGAAAGTGAGATGTTAAATAAGTGGGGGAATTGGGGGAGTGAAGAAAAGAGTAGAGGGTACATAGGGCGCGGAGTGAACGACGTTGGCGTATTGGGAGCCACTGCAGCTTGGAACGGAAGGAGGATACATGATCATATTTACGAAGATTGTATATGAATCTAATACAGTTGTTTAGGAGTCGGTCATATTTATTTAGTTTGTCCGCATTGAGGTCAAAATAGCACACATCACCGTAGTCAATGATTGGCAGTATAAGGGACTGCACCAGCGAGATTTTAATACTTGAAGGTAGGAAATTTTTGAGTCGGTAAAGGGACCGCAATGCATTAGTAACTCTCTGGCTCACGTGAGCTGATTGTGTTTGCCAGTCAAGAGTGGAGTCAATGTGCAAACCGAGATCCTTAACACAGGAGCTGAAGTCAATAATAGACCCATCGAAAATTACAGGCGATAGTGAGCCTACATCAACCCTGGGCAATAATCGGGCACTGCCCAACAATATCGCCTGGCATTTACCTGGGTTGACTGACAAGCCATAGTTATTACACCAGTCCCTGATGGTATTGAGATCTCTATTTACCTCTTCGATCGCCACAGACAAATTCTCCACTCTTGCTTGGCTATAAATTTGGAAATCGTCAGCATACAAATGATACGTGCAGCGAAGTCTAGGAGTAACATGATTGATAAATATGGAGAAGAGAAGAGGAGAAAGAATGCCGCCTTGGGGTACACCAGTGTCTAGATGACGCCATGATGAAGTGGACTGGTTCATGCGTACAGCCTGCTGTCGCCGACAAAGATACGACGAGATCCAATTTAACGCCTCAGGCAAGATCGAAAGACTAGAAAGTATGGCTAGCAAGATGTCATGGTTTACTGCATTAAACGCATTTGAGAAATCTATTAAGACTAAAACAGTTATTTTAGTGTTCTCAATGCCTACTCTGACATCATTGGTCACCTTTAATAGTGCAGAGGTAGTGCTATGTCCAGATCTGAAGCCAGATTGCAGTGGTGATAAAAAATTACTTTGTTGTACAAACCTGGACAGTTGCTTATAAGCACAAGCCTCAAGCACCTTGGATAGGTATGGAAGGATTGAAATGGGACGAAAATGTGAAGGATTTGTGGGATTGGAAATTTTAGGGAGGGGTCGCACGTAGGCTCTACGCCACTGATCAGGGAACTCGGATGATTGGAGGGAAAAGTTGACAATATGGGTTATAATGGGTAAAAGTTGATCTTTGATAATAAATATCATATGCCGACTTATCCCATCACAACCCACAGCCTTAGATGTTATGGCAAGTATAGTCTTATCGATCTCGTCTGATGCAATTGGTGAAAACTGAAAAGGAGCTGTAATATTAGGTCGTGGCAAGCTATTTAAATGACAGATTGTTTGGCATTTTGTTGTATCATCAAGTGTAGTAGGTACAGTGAAGTGTATGTTAATATCTTCTAGACTAACCGTTCTCGGTAGTTCCACTTGACGTGACTTACCTATGCCAAAGGATTCTAAAAATTTCCAGGTATGAGAGGGTAAACAAGATGATAAGTTATCGAGAAAATGACGGCGTTTTGCTTTCCGTATCATCTGGTTGCAGCGATTTCGAGCTATTTTAAAGTTTGACCAATTAGATGCATTGCGATCCCTCTTAAACTTGCGAAACAAGCGATCCCTACGCCTCATTGCTGTACGAATATCGTCAGTCAACCAAGGTGCAGGTGGGTGCTTCAATTTTAATTTCTTAATGGGAGCATGTGTATTGTACAGTTGTGTTATGTTCTCATTGAAAATCTTAACTTTTTCGACAATAGAGATAGCATCGAGTAAAGGATTCCAATCGATATTTTCTGCATCGGTGCGTAATTTTTCTTTATCAGCACTAGCAAGACATCGACTGTAAATAATTTTAGGGGATATTTTGGGGGGCTTTAATATGTAGGAGAGGTAGATGAGGTCGTGGTGGGAAAAACCAGGAGCCGGTTTTTTATTATATTATACACAGATTTAATACTCATCCATGACCCAGGAACATTGAAAATTTTTGTTCCCTCGGCGGGATTCGATCCAGCGACCTCTCGCTCGAGCACCAACGTGCTCAACCACTGCGATACGGAGGTCGATGATGTATCACAACTTTAAAAAAAAAAGATGTAAGTACTTTAAATACTTTAAAAAACTTCGATCAATACACTGGATAACGTGTCCCATAAACAAGGCTAGAAGCTGCCCGCCTGGTATATGCCAATAGATTTATAATATAGAACATTTTTTAATAACGAAGTGAGACAAAAGTTTTAAAAACATTTCAAACTTGATTTTGGTGATTAAAAATCGTTGATTATGTCCCATTAGTTTTTTAAGAATCTAAATCATCGTCGCAATGTGTGTTTATAAAAAAAAGTAAGTGATAAATGAAATGAAATTAAAATATACTATACACAAGATAAACAACACAAAAAACACGATAGTACATAAAGGCGGTCGGTATTACTACTACAGAATTTTCTTCTAGACAACGTTTGAAAGAAAGAATCAAATTACTGAATAGTAGGTATTGTCCTAATATTATAAAATAAAATAAATAAATAAATTTTAATAACATAACGAATTTCTTATGCCTAAACGATATTTAGTATTGTAGAATCGAAGTTAAAATAAGTTTTTTTTATAAAATACTTTATTGTCACAGCCTAATATTCAAGGTCAGGTACAAAGGTTCTGTAGAGTTTCTAGTTAAATGTTAATACATTGCATAATATGCAGGAAGCTGACACCCTGTTCATGTGCTTTCATACATCGTCATTCATACACGCGGCGCCGCAGGCAAGAGCTAGTTAAAATAAAACTCCCTAATCTACTTCTGTATTAACTTTTTAATTAACTTGAAAAATATACTTTTTGTTATGTCTGGGTTTCATAAGGAACGGAGGCTCGGCTTAAAAGGATTTCTTTATCTCGTTTAATGAGAACTAACGTAAAGGATTCTTGTATTTCTTGTGTTGGCTGAAAAATATGAGTTTCCTTAGGCCGTGTTTCACCAAGAAATGTAAAAGTTAACGCCATGTTAAAATATCATGCCATCTCATTCATTGACAGGAAATAAAAATGGGATAACATGATATTTAACATGGCGTTAACTTTAACATTGCTTGGTGAAACACGGCCTTAGCACGGGGCCAAATTGACGTGGTGTAAAGCATCCATAGATATTATTATTATTATTTGTTATAATACATAATACTATTAAATACTCTCTTGGCCGATTGATTTAGACAGCCTGAGGCATCAACGTCACATTGACATAATATTATGTCAAATTGACTTTCACATTGAATTCCTCTACTACTTAAACAAATAATAAATAAAAAAGTTTTCATTATGTATAAAAAATTTTTTTGAAGGTAAATTTTCGAAATAAATTACTATTACCATTTATCACCTTTTATAACAATATGCAACACTTACTACCAATAACTTTGATATGTACATAAGTTTGGCAATTTTTTTTTCTGAAAGCTACATATTATATGCAATTGGCTAGAATATAGGCTATAAGAAATAGGCTATATTAGCTAATCGCAAAGACCTAACTTATCACAAGCGAAACCAAAGGTATAACCTTGTTATATTTTCACAAAACAATCTTAAATAATTCATAGGACGCCTACCAAATTACTAAAATTTACGAGT
This sequence comes from Celastrina argiolus, assembly GCA_905187575.2. NCBI lineage: Eukaryota > Metazoa > Arthropoda > Insecta > Lepidoptera > Lycaenidae > Celastrina > Celastrina argiolus. The sequence continues at coordinate 15,337,248 of LR994589.1, forward strand.
ACAAAACCAACAACTTTCTGAAACAAGTTTTATAAATATAAATTAATGTGACAGAATGAAATAAATATAAGAATATTCAGAAAAGTTTGCTACGAGCTTCTATTGAAACTTCTATTAGCTATAATTCACTTACAAGTTCCAAACCTATTCATTACAAATTAAATTATTACTTTGTACACTTATGTAAATTGCAGAAGTAAATTTAAAATGTTTTTTTATAACGGATGTAAAAGAGCAGTCACTATAACTTTGGGATATGATTAAACTACCTTTTCTCATTCTAGACATGTATTTTTTTTCATTTCTTTTTACAAAAATTTCAAAAGTAAAAATGTTTTGCTTTATTGTTATTTTTGCGACAAAAAATAAGAAATGGTGAAAAGTAAAAAAAATCTTTTTTAGTTTTTGACAATAAAAATACATTTCCAAAATGAGGAAAGGTACCTAGTAATTAGTATAATCGTATCTCAAAGTTATAGTGACTGCTCTTTTTACATCCTGTATTATTATAGCTAAAGTGTTGTCAAATATAAAATTTTTTAATCCTACAAGTAGGTACCTACTCAGGTTTTTTTCTATGGAAGTTAGTAAAAATATGATAAACTCACGACGCCGACACCTGACGTCGCGACGCCGACGCCCGACGTCGCGACGCTGACGCCAGACGTCGGGACGCCGACGCCAGACGTCGCGACGCCGACGCCAGACGCCGCGACGCCTTTGCCAGACGTCGCGACGCCGATTCCGACACCTGACGTCGCGACGCCGGTGCCAGACGTCGCGACGTCTGGCGTCGGCGTCGCGACGTCTGGCGCCGGCGTCGCGACGCCTACCTCCGACGCCGCGACGCCGGTGCCAGACGTCGCGACGCCGACGCCCGACGCCGCGACGCTGACGCCAGACGTCGGGACGCCGACCCCCGACGCTGCGACGCCGGTGCCAGACGTCGCGACGCCGACGCCAGACGTCGGGACGCCGACCCCGACGCCGCGACGCCGGTGCCAGACGTCGCGACGCCGGCGCCAGACGTCGCGACGCCGACGCCAGACGTCGCGACGCCGACGTCAGACGTCGGGACGCCGACCCCCGACGCCGCGACGCCGGTGCCAGACGTCCAGACGTCGGGACGTCGACCCCGACGCCGCGACGCCGGTGCCAGACGTCGCGACGCCGGCGCCAGACGTCGCGACGCCGACGCCCGACGCCGCGACGCCGCGACGCCGATGCCATTTATAACGCTTTTTAATCGCCTCCGTGGTTTAATAGTTCAGAGCTTCGCTCACGGTCGTGGGTTCGATTCCCGCGTTGTAACAACAAAAAATTTTGTTTCCAAATTTGGTTAGGACAATGCAGGCTGATCGCCTGATTGTCTGACAATATATGATTTTCCTTTTGTGTCATTACAATTTTGTACTGTCTCCCACTTTGCTTGGGGAGGGAAACTGGAATACTTCCTACTCCTCCTTTTTTCTTCTGATTAATTTCGTTGTGGGTCCCAAGACAGATTTAGCTTGTCCCTCGGGCTCCCTGAGATCATATCAAAGGGTTTGTCGTGGTTGGTTACCGCTGTCGATCCTGGCTCACAGGAGTTGCAGTGGTGGGAATGTGAGGTGGGCCAATGCCCGTTAAAAAAAAAATGACAATATATGATCCATGCGTCGGATGAGGATGTAAAAAGTCTGTCCTGCGCCTGTTCTCTCGCCAGTCGTGTCGGTTAACCGTCCCACTGGGCTATGAGAGTAAAAGGAATAGAGAGTGTCCTTGTGTATTGCGTACACACGTCTTGTGCACTATAAAATGATTCCTGCGAAGCGTCACCGAAATCGATGTGGAAGGCATTATTATATCACTAATAGAGAAAATAAATTATTGATTAATTGAATATATTTGGTAAGTCTAGAATACTTTGTAGGCTTCTTTAGGCAGTTTATTTCGGTATATTCAATAGGAAGATTATCTAATGTGGGATTAACATTAATATGAAATAACGTAAAATAATATTTGTTTATGACCTGTATAATATACAAGCTAACACCCCGGATATCGTCGTTAGCTGAGCTTTACCTCAGGTGGGCTGCTCTTCCTGTCGATAGCACACGTGGGCTGTAAAATGACGCTGTGCGCTTGACTGTCGACATAAGGTATAGGAAAAATATTAAAACTTTTTAATGCTAATCAATATAATATTATTATACATTTTTTACTAAGACGATTGAAAAAACTAAGTGTTGGGCAGTCCATAAAATGACTTATAGCTTATAGAATTTCTCGATAAATGCTGTCAATTTATGGAGAAACTAGAGGTTTTTTCGCTATTTCGTACGCGTAAAATATACACACATACAAACTTTCGCATTTATAATATTAATAGGACATTTAATATTAATTAAAGAACAGAACACCAATGAAGAAGGTTAAAATTCGGGGGTTATATTTGATTCAAGCGAACAGAAACGCAGGCACAATAATTAATGAGTGATAATACTTTAGGGTGTGTATGGGTCCCGTATATAGAGTTTACTGTGAAAGTACCAGCGCTGGAAGAGGTACTTTTTTTAAATTATTGTATTGGCTTTATGATGTTCGGGCATTTCTCGTAGAAGCATGAAAGTTAAAAGTAAGTCTTTCAGCGCTGGTACTTTCACAGTAAACTCCACATAGGAGGTACATAGACACCCTGAAGTATTATCACTCATTTATTTTCACCTTGTATAGTTGATGCAACATCTTACCGCCAGCCGTGTCACCGCTATGCTCGGGTCTTTATTAGCGCGGTCTGTACCCCCCTACCCGCCACACATAACAGGGGGGGTCCACCCCACCCCGTATTGTCTCTGAACTGCAGTAGTGTTTATTATATATTGGACTGTGGAAAACAGAAACAGCTGGTGAAGGTACTAATAAAAAAGTAGTCAAAATTAAAAATGTTAATTTACCGCCCAATTGTTAAACAGTGAACTGATGATGATGAACTGAAGACATGAATCGATGAAGGTGATATGTCACAAAAACTTTACTCAGAAAATTGAGTTTCAACTGTCACTAAGACATTTCAGGATATGTCGTAATGTATTAAGAGAAAACACCACGGTTGAGATAAATACAAAATAGGTATTTATAAAATCTATTACTGTCTCGCAGTGCCTTAGCTAGCCAGCACTAGCGCGATAGAGACAACTGCAACTTGGACTGAAATTACCTATTAAAAGTACCAGAAATCGACGTTTAGGGGATTCCTCTTTCCTCCTCCAAAACTTAACCGATTTAAATATTTTTTTCTGTATTAGCTAAAAAAAGGATTGAGCTAGGTTCCTATTTTTTGATTTTGTTGTTTATTGTAGTCAAATCTGTTTCCTAGATATTTAAACATAGCGGAGAGTCTGGCTATTTTTTTAGGTTTTTAAACGTCTATATCTCTTTAAATAATTATTTTATTAAAAAAAAGGAAAAAATAGGGACGTACAAACAATATCCATAAATATTCAGGGAAAACTTGTTACTCTAGAGGTGTTATCCAGGGAGGAAATAGAAATCCCCTAGACCCCTATTTTTGTATGGAAAAAAATTCGTTGTGTTTCCTCTTAAGTACATTGATTCTAGATACGGATCTTTAGATTAATGTGCTTAATACTAATTTACGACATATTCTAAAATGTTTATGTGACAGTTTGAACTCAATTTTCTCGAAATTATAATTTTGCTACATATCACCTTCATGTCCTCAATTATAGCTGCGAAGACTCGCGATCACGTCAGCTTTTAAACTATAAAACTAGAATAATATCACATCATATACCTCTCTGTTTTTGTGAGGGGTTAAAAAACACTTTCAGTTTGAATGTTCCTTGTTTACCATGCAATAAGGAAATTGTATGTTCTTGTTTAAGTTTAGAATTTGGATCTAAACAGAACATAGAGCTTAGTTTGTATAAGTGTGACTTTTATTAAGTTGTGACGTTAAAAATTTTTACGTTAGAAAGTTCAAAGCTTAATATCGTAGTAGTACTACGCCGTAGCACCTCTACGAGATGATCTACGGCTGAGCCTACGAATGTGCTTCGAGAATTTCTATATTGATACTTTGCTAGCGTAGGTTCTATATTTAGTAAATAATTATTTAATTCATATTTTTCCTACATGTATTTTTTTTTTATTTAATACTTAATTTATTGCACACAAGAAAATTTTACAATAATACAGTTTACAAAGAAAGACGACACAAAGGTACTGCTTATTTCTAAAGAAATTTCTTCCAGCAGCCCTACGGAGAGAGATGGTATAAAAGATAGCGGATAGGACGTGCACAATTATAAATATAATATTACCTTTAATATAACCATAAAATATTATAATAATATATAAGTTTAATATCATAATACTAATCATAAATAATATAATAAATACTTAATGCAATAAATATAATTATAGGTATAATACATACATATATACATACATAAATTAATGGCGGTATTTATATGGACTGAGATTTGAAAAAGTGCTCTTTCAAGCGTCTTTTAAACACAGTAATGGTGGGACTGTCACGAATGGTGTGGGGAAGCGAGTTCCACAATCTGACTGCATGAACAGTGAAAGAGTAGGAATAGAAGTTGGAGCGATGGGATGGGATGGAAAGAATAGTTCGGACATTAGACCTACAAGGGGTATCGAGAGGTCGAGAAAAGTTAAAGCGGTCGAGAAGATAGGATGGAGAAAGAGGATTATATAGAATATTATAAAGTAGACAAAGGATATGAGAGTTGCGACGAAGGCGAATAGGGAGCCACCTGAGTTTCAACCGAAAGGCTGATATGTGATCGAACTTTCTCAGTCCGAACACAAACCGAATACAAAGGTTCTGCAAGCGTTCTAGTTTTGTTAACAGCTCCTCGGTGATGTCCAGGTAGCAGGAGTTGGCATAATCAAGGATTGGGAAAATTAGTGTCTGGATAAGGAAAATTTTGGTGTTTATGGGCAAAAAGTTTTGGAGGCTTCTTAAGATGTGCAACGAATGGTGGACTTTTCTACTTACTTCACAAACCTGCTGATTCCAAGATAGATCGCTGTCAAATACCAAACCCAGGTTTTTCGCCGTATTGGTGTAGGCAATGATGTTGCCATCATACATCACATTGGACACATTATGTAAACGCCGAGTCATATATTTGCTGCCAATGATCATAGCCTGCGATTTGTTAGGGTTGACCAACAGACCGAAAGATTTAGCCCAAGTCGCTATACGCTGTAGATCGGCGTTAATTTCAGTAACTGCAGAATTAATCTCATCGAAAGGCGAATGTCGATATATTTGCAAGTCGTCTGCGTAGAGATGGTAGTTAGAAGATATTAATTTAGAAATAGTGTCAATAAAAACAGAGAATAAAAGAGGAGAGAGAACGCCACCCTGAGGAACACCCGCTTCGATATCACACCAATCCGAGGTAGCCTCGTCAGAGCGGACACGTTGCGAGCGACCCCGAAGATAGGAGTCGAACCAGGCTATCACTGAGGAAGAAATGTTTAGAGAGCCAAGGACGGAAAGGAATATGTCAAAATCTACAGAATTGAAAGCACTGCTAAAATCAAGTAGTACCAGAATGGAGACACATTTGTTCTCCATTGCTAGACGGAGATCGTCAGTAACTTTTAGCAGCGCTGTAACAGTACTGTGACCAGGGCGAAAGCCGGATTGGAAGGAAGAAAGCAATTTATTAGAGGATAAGAATTGGGAAAGCTGTTTGTGCACAATGTGTTCAAGGACTTTGGACAGGTAGGGTAATATGGAGATTGGCCTGAATTGAGATAAGGAAGAGGGATTAGAGGTTTTTGGAAGTGGGATGACATTAGCACGTTTCCATGCCGAAGGGAAGGAACTTCGGGCTAATGAAAAATTAAAAATGTGAGTAAGGATTGGCAAGAGCTCTGGAAGGATAAAGGATACCATACGAGGGCTTAGGTTGTCATTACCTACAGCAGTAGAGGTGATAGCTATGATATGTTTCTTAATTTCATCCTCAGTGACAGGCTTAAATAAAAACGGGGAACAAGGAGGGAGAGGAAGGGAACCAAGATGGGAAATTGTATGTGTTTTTGTAACCTGGTCGACAATTACTGGTGGAACAGAGAAGTGAGCATTGAGTTCATTTAAATTGACTGAATTGTCAACCCTGGTGGAGGACTTGCCAATGCCGAGAGTTGACACAAATTTCCACAGCTGTGATGGGTTGCTTTGATCTATTGAGGAATGTATATGGCGTCTTTTTGCATCTCTACACAAGCGACTGCAACGATTCCGCAGAAACTTATACCTGGCAAAATTTTCGTCTGTCGGCCGATTCCTGTATCGCTGCATAGCATGGTTGCGTTTAGCCATAAGGGCGATAATGTCTTGCGTCAGCCAAGGTTCCGGTGCATGTTTTAATTTTACTTTTTTGACAGGTGCATGTGTATCAAATAAACGAGTGATTGCATCAGTAAGAAGTGTCACCTTTTGGTCAATATCGGTGACCGAGTATACAGGAGACCAGTTGATGTCAGCTGCGTCGCGTTTAAGAGCCTCCAAATCTATAGCCTTAAAACTACGTAGGAAAACAAATCTAGCTTTACGCCGGGGAGTTCTGATTTTAAAGGATAGAAAAATAAGGTCGTGATGTGAAAGGTTGGATGGAAATTGGCCAAAGGAATCGATAAGATCAGGGGACGAGGTGATGAGAAGATCTAAAAGAGAAGGAACACAATTTGGAGTTTGATGGGTTGCTAAAAGAGGAAGTATGTTGAGGTTATAGGAGGAGAGTATGGAACGCAATTTATAGGCACGAGAGTCTGATTTTAAGAGACATGTGTTGAAGTCACCTGCGATTAGAGTATAGTCGAAATTAGAACACTGAGCAGCTAACAACGTCTCCAGACTGTTGAAGTAGTCTATACGCAGAGATGGGCTATAAACCACACAGAGCAGCACTCTTTTGTAGTTTAAGGTGACTTCAACACATAAGTATTCAACTGAGCCCGAGTAGCGGTTTGGTGAAGCAGCAACAATTCTACTAACTATGTCACCACGCAGATAAACCGCCACCCCTCCACCGCTTTTACCCACGCGATCATTACGAATCAGCTTATATCCCGGCAGAGCATAAGAAGTAGACGAAAGAGAAGGCTTAAGCCAGGATTCAGACACTAAAATGGCGTCTACGGGGGAGTGGCTGAACATTTGAAGAAGATCCGTGTGATGGCGTGGAATGCTCTGGGCATTGATATGAACAATGTTGAAGTTATTAGGAAAAGAGGAAAAGACGCCATTCAACTGTTCAAGAGTAGAAGGGGAAGCCGAACTCCCGTCATCACTATCCACACTGCGAAAACTATCAGACGAAGAAGAGCATGAGAAAAATGTATCATTAAAAATATTATCGGTTAAATCCATAGAACCATCAATATAATACTATAAAATATATTATATGGTATAAATAATACTAATAAATAATTATAATAATAATACTAGCGCTTATCATACAAAATACCTAATCAGCAATATTAATAAATACAACCCATCTTAGCTCACCGTAGAAATGACAGGATAAAATTACACACTTACAACACAGAGGAAAAAAAAAAAAAAACAAAAACAAAAACTTTTGCTCTGGCAACATTAAAGTTATGAAGGCTAAGGACTTATGACATTAGCATAAGACGTACTTCAAATTAAAAAAAAAATATCTAAATATATAAGTCTGACAGATGACATTGACACAAGTGTCGGATTATTGATATTTTGCAATGTGACAGAAAAGAATATTGTGATTTATTACAAAATTAACGGGTGAACTTATCTAAATAATTAAACAACCGTAAATTTTCACCAGAGATACAATAGAAAAAAACATGTGAAACATCTAAGAGAAGACTTATTCTATGAGAGTAATAAAAATCTATTATTTGGGGAGAGCGCCTCAACTAAATCTTTTTAGCACGGCGAGAGGTTGATGTTGCTCTGCTGGTGGGCTTAATCTTCGTGTTAGGCTTGGACAGAAGCCCATCACTCTTATCCAATGGGGGAGATGTTGCCTTAGGATCTTTGATAGCGGGGTACAAGGCCATTAGTTTTTTAAGCTTTTGCATGGACTCTATCTTCCGCCGTGTCTTGTCAGGCAATATGATTGCGATCTTTCCCTCCGTTGACCAGCAGCTACTTACTCCAAAGTGTTGACGCCCAGTCACAAACACTTGGTGCCGTGACTTAGTAAGAAATTCCGAAACCGCAATGCCAGTACTCTTGAGCTTACTCTTGGCATCCCAGGCCAGACGTCGCTGCTCAACATCACGGAATCTAACTAGTACTGCACGGGCTTTGGTATTTGGAGATCCAAGTCGATGACATGACTGAATATCATTAGAGGTAAACTCAATGTGCATTTTGTCACTAATGATTTTAGAAATAACATCAAATAAATTTTCAGTATTTGTTTCAGCTATGCCATGAAATAGAAGTATTTTTCTGCGAAGGAATGCTTCATGCCGGTCCAGTCCTAAAGCTAGCAGTTCAATCTGTACTTTGAGCTTTAAAATCGTTAAACTCACTCGTTAAACCGGCCAAGTCTGGTGGTGAAGGTGCTGAAGCAACATTGTGGAGACGCTGCTCATAAGACCCCATGCGTGATTGGAAGAGTGCAGCCAGATCCTCCATGTTAGCAGCAAGTTGAGCTGACATATCCATTGTAGTTGATGAAGTGGTGTGATGACTTTTTGAAGTGATTAAATGTGTTGAAGTGGTGGAAAATTTATATTGTGGCGAGCAAAGAAGGGTTTAAACTATAAATTTGTGCAATACATATATTATTTTGGTAACTATTTATATTTTTAATTTATAAACTATGACCCAGACTTTAAATTAGGAGTGGTTGCTACGCCTACCCTCAAAAAAAAAAAAAAAAAAGTTTGTATATTTGGTACAATGATTGCAATAATAATAATAATATAATGCCTCCAGCTAGGTAGGAGTTATTTGAGTACCCAAGTGTGTGTGCATACACAGAAGCACTCTCTCTTCCTTCACTCTTGTACCCCAGTGGGACGGTAAACCGACACGACTGGCGAGAGAACAAGAACAGTACCGACTTTTTACATGCCCATCCGACGCATGGATCATCTTTCTTGTCAGACAATCAGGTGATCAGCCTGCATTGTCCTAACCAAACTTGAAAACAATATGTTGTTCCAACGCGCCAATCGAACCCACGAGCTAGACTCTAAGCCACTAGACCACGGAGGCGTTCGATAATTACAAACAAGGCGAAAAAATCTTTCATGTATTTTAATAAGATTTTAAGCCCAACAAAACCATAGAAAACATCTACATACAGGTACATTGTCATAAAATTTGTAACAAAAATAACGAGCGGCTAACAACGCAACATAATAAATTGGGACGAAATTCGTGAAAGTTTTCCCCTACAGACAAACGGGGATATAATTTATCTAATCCTTATTCCATTACCCGCACTCTTATTCCGTGGTATATATTATTCCGGGGTATATATTATTCCGAGGTATATTTTATTCCGAGAGCAATAAATATACCACAGTTAACGTATTCTAGCGCCGTAAATAGCAGCGTTGATAAGAACACTTAATATTGTTAATAAATGTATGTACGTTCAACATTTATCGCAGAACATAAAATAAGCGGTTTAGATGTACAAAAATACTATAACAATAATAGCGCCTTTACCAATTTCGTTGCGAGTGCCTAAGTGTAAGAGTGCGAGTACTTTACTTTCATAAACCTGTGTTTTTTTTCGTCCCTGTGACTTTTACATGGCCATACTACATGGTAACTGTTGTGATGGCACAGCATTTAGTTAGGGTCCATGAACAAGTCCAACGATACACTTATAACTTATAAGCTTATGCTAAGTGCTTCGCATATAAGTTACATGTTATATCTAGGTACATAGGTCCTACTGTTACATACTCTCTTGGACGACTGGTATAGACTATCTGAAGCATCACTGTCATACGGCAATGTTTGACATTGACATTACATTGTTTTAAAACAACATTTTTTGTTGGAACGAGGGGATCGAACACAATATGTCCGGAGTTGACGCGTTCATCAACCCTTTCGACGACCTCTGTAGCGCAGTGGTTGACTTGGGTTGACTCGAGCAGGAGTTCACGGGTTCGGATTCCGCTGAAGGAACAAAAAAAGTTTCCCGGGTCATGGATGTGTAATAAATTTGTGTATTTATATAGTAAAAATCTTAAATACGTGTACCACTTTTCGACATTATCACGTAGCACTCCCGACACAATCGAGATTCGAATCAGTTCGATCTCAACGACTTTTGATGTTTTATTTGGTGAATTACTTTGAAACTAACCAGAATAAAACAAATCGTTAGATTGTAACTTGACTAATAATCAAAATCAACAAAAGTCAATTTATTCGAGAGTACGCGTCACGAGCGCATCTGAATCAAAATCGAATCAGTTTGGAGAGTAAGGCCCCAGGTCTAAAAGTACGAGGGCGACTGTGCAATTATATTTTCATGTTAAAATAACGGCCGTGAATTTGCGAAGATGCTTACAGCTTCGTCGCTTGAGTAGTGGTGCAGAAATAACTTTATGATATATTGGTGGAGTAATTTGTTGTTAATCAGAATTACGCTCAATATGAATATCTAACTATCTACCTTCCTATATACCAAGGCTCGTTTATTCCGACCAATTTTTTATTATATGCATGACATAATAATTTAATTTTACGCAAACATTGCTATGAAACATGTTTCTGATGAAAATTGTCGCAAACTTAAGTAAGCTATTTCAGTAGTTTTTCCTATACTTTGTGTATCTAGCCCGATATCGTACATCGCGGAAGCCGCTCGAGTAGTCGCCAGAGTTTACACGCGGCTCAGCGCGCGCCCGACGCGTTGGTATAACTGGCTCGCGTTTATTTAATCGGCTCATCGATGTTATATAAATTATAGGTAACTTACATAAATTGGCAACAATGTAACAAAACTTGCCATTCGCCAGACGACACTCTTGTACGTGAAGCAAAAGGTGCAGTTTTATTAAGCAAACAGAGGATTGGCAAATTTGGCACATTCATAGTCTACAAGCTGACCCGTGCCCACTTCGTTGAACTAACAAAAAGTTTGTGATGAAATCCAATTACTTCGCGGAACCCGTAATTTCTCACTGTTTAAACCTTCCCTGGACTTCACACGGTTCAGCGGTTCTCGAGTTTTAGCGAGACTAACAAACAGCAATCTATAGATATGGTGATGGTTTGCCCAATGCTTTTACCTTTTTTCATAACGTTTGTGTTTTTTTTGGGAATTAAAACATTTGATTTAACATCCTGTTTCACTTGACATTGAACGAAAATTTACCCAATATAGTATATAATTTGTTTATCTAGTATTTATAAGACATGTAACGCCACATGCAATTCAATTAGTACAATAGCTTCAGGGTGGAGCCCTTACGGGCTAGCCGGCCCAGCTTTATTCCGCTGTTGCATCTGTAACACAATAACAATAATAATATGTGCGCTTCGCACCACGTCAATGTGCATGGGAATCTATGAAACCTTATAGTAATTGAAGACATGAATGGATGATGGTGCCGCAAAAAAATTTTACCCAGAAAGTTGAGTTAAAACTGTCACTTAACATTTTAGGATATGTAGTAACGTATTATGTATATTGATTCTAGAGACGGATCTTTAGATGTACTTAATACTTTACGAGGTATTCCAAAACGTTTAAGTGACAGTTTGAACTCAATTTTATCGAAATTAGAATTTTGCTATGTATCACCTTCAATCATTAATAATAATAATAATTAATTATTTTGACCAGAAATGAATGTTGAGTAAGTAAAACGACACGAAAAGCATCAGCTTTGAGATGAAAAAATGATCATTGATGAACAAACAGCACGGTTTAATTGAGAACTTCCTTTTTTGAAGGCGGTAAAGAGACAAATAACGGTTTAAATCCACAAAGAGAAATGCGGTTAAAAGTTTAACATATTAAATCTAAACTGTCTTAACTGAGGCTTAATATTTAATATGGGTGCGGTGAAACTGCTCGTAACTGGAAACAACAGCAATGGAGTTAGGATTTATTACTGTCAACTGTAAAAACTTTCAGGTACAACTCGCTGATAGCGCAGTCCAAGCTTCAAGTTTAGTAATAATAATATTTATGGACACCACGTCAATCTGGACCCCGATTCAAGATCTCTTACGAAGTTCGAAAACAAAATTGTGTTAGAATTTGACTATTTATAGTCAGGGTTCCCCCATACATTGTTTTCACTTGATTAGTATCAAGCTCATTTTTCTTGAGTAGCTTCATTTTGATGAGACGTCCAATAACTTCTTGGACGGAACTCTCGATTGTGGTAGCCGACAGAGTTAGCAAGGATAAAAAAAATCTCAACTTTCGAGCGTAGGACCGGGATAACGTACCACGCAATTTGTAGGACAATTATGCCTGTTGAATTACATTAATTAATAAACGTAATCAACTGGCCGCTCCATAGAAGAATCAGATCATAATGTCACATCACGCAAGTAGAATCTTAAAATTACCATCGAAGCGTTTTCACATGTTGAAGTTGTAACAGAGTGACTTTCTACATTATTTAACTTTTTACTTTCAAAAGTTTTGGAGACTTTTCTGTAAGGGTGCTCACCCTCGGAATACTATTCTGCCGCCCTCATCATAAACAACGCAATCGACATTTATGGCGAAAATGAGTTAATAGTATATTCGGAATCACCGCAACGATATCTACCAGGATCAAACAAGTTTCAATAACTTTTCGTTATTTTGTTACCTAGTCATAAACAAAATATGTGGATCCATTGCAAACTAATAACTAGTCATGACCATCGTATAACTAAATATATAAGCATAATATCGCACATGTAAACTATCACTAAAAAATATCACTATAACTTTACAGTTACACAGAGATATGCGGTTAAAAGTTTAACATATTAAATCTAAACTGTCTTAACTGAGGCTTAATATTTAATATGGGTGCGGCGAAACTGCTCGTAACTGGAAACAAAAAAATATCACTATAACTTTACAGTTACACAGAGATATGCGGTTAAAAGTTTAACATATTAAATCTAAACTGTCTTAACTGAGGCTTAATATTTAATATGGGTGCGGCGAAACTGCTCGTAACTGGAAACAAAAAAATATCACTATAACTTTACAGTTACACAGAGATATGCGGTTAAAAGTTTAACATATTAAATCTAAACTGTCTTAACTGAGGCTTAATATTTAATATGGGTGCGGTGGATATTTTATTTACATATTTAGTGTTACCACTAAATATGTAAATAAAATATCCACATAGAAAAGCACGAAACAAAACAAAATTATTTGGAATAATTCTATTAGTTTCATAAAGATAACAAAATATAGAAAAAAACTTTAATCGCAAGTAACCTCAAAGCAAGCGCGTTGTTTATAATAAGGACTGTGACCGACCTTTTTAGGTAAAAAATAGAACATACTGATTTCACATATGATACAAATATGAATTTTATGATCTACTCTGGTGTAGTTGAGAATATTCATCATTTTATTATGGAGTGTGTGGAAGGTGCCGACCAAATAAAGGAGTTTTTTACTAAATTTACATGAGCATTCTGGCTTCACCTGCGAGTGAAGCAACAAAATTTTTACACAAAATTATTTGTTAATATTTACAATCAGATATGATGGGGCTGGTATGGTAAAAGCCTCTAAAATATAAAGAATAAAAAAATATATATACTATATGTAATAGATTATAAAATGTATATTTGCATGGTTAAACGATCTGCGTTAAATCGGTGGCAAATATTTTTTAGAGTAAGCGGCTGTGTGGGTGAAGTAATATTATATGAAATATAATAAAAGATAATGGACGTAAGATAAGCGTAATTTTAATAGCAACCGAAAAATCAAAACGAATATAAAAACATCTAAAAACTGGTCAGGTCAACCCATCTAACTAAAAGACCTTCTCTAGGCTAATGCCTATAGTAAGTAGGGAGTGGGTAGCGACCCTTTACATTTGAGTGAAAATAGAGTGGGAACGATAAAGGACCCGTGAGTACATTGGTACCTGAGTTCACTTGAAGACTTGGTACCTGAGTCAACTTTCAAACTTTAGTATTACTAGGAGTAAGATGTAAATCTTATCTTCTGTATGTTGCTTCGTAACGGTACATATACTAAGCCGAATAGTGTTAAGAGAATGACGCGTAGAGCATTTTGTTTTGGCAACTCATATCAAAGGTCTTAAATGACTTCAAGTAGTGAATCTTGCTATGTTGGGGATCGCCTGCTCCTGGTTTATACACACGCACTGGTCGTTGACCTAATACTTGACCAGTGTTGAAACTCATTTGTTTTGTAATTTTTATCGAGATGGTGAATCGCGATTTGTCGCGTTATGGTAAGTAATATATATGAGGTGCCAAAACAAATAATGCTCTACGCCTACTAAACTACTAAGAATGTTCTATTCACACTATATTTGGTTTGATATATGAATAATGAAACACCCTGTACATTAAGCTTTTACCAGCCGCTACACCCTACAGTTTATGAATTACCCCTGTGTTAGGTTTCCATCACAAATATCAAAATTGGTCCACCTGTTTGCGCGTAAAAAAGTATCAAACATTCACAAATTTCACCTATATTGGTGGGATTACACAAAAGTAGCGGTTCACGTCTTAATCATAATACTTAACAAATAGTCTTTTTAACCCTCTGCAAAAACAGAGAGTGTGATAAGTTTGACGTGTCTGTCATCGCTGCCTAACCGATAGACCGAATTTGATCTTTTTTTTTAAAGCTGACGTAATCGCGGATGCACTCACTGCTTGACAATTGCAGGCTATTAGAATTATTTAATTTTGTTTATAATTATAGAAAGAGAACTTCTGTATAAATGAAATTAACACAATTGAAATATACAAGGTTTATTTTACAAATGAGTGATGATACTTTAGGGCGTGTATCTGCCTCCTATGTAATGTGAAAGTGTATATATACTGTGTATATATACTGTGAAAGTACCAGCGCTGAAAGACTTTACTTTTGACCTCAACATGATAAGTTTGTCCATAAAATAAGTAAAAAAAGTACCTCTTTCAGTGCTGGTACTTTCACAGTAAATTATAGATACGGGCCCATACATACCCTAAAGTATTATCAGTCTGTATTGTATTAGCAACCTGTATAGATGTTCTTTTGACACAAACAAAGTCGCATCTATGAATTAGTTCATAGTATTTGATCAGATAGATACCCACAACCTCACCTACAATTTCAAAGGCAAACTACTCGTAATTAATCATTTTCATTGAAATCATTTCCATACCCGGCTCCTCGGCTACGTCTCCTAGACTGGGGGACGAAATAATTGAAGCACAATTAAGCACGGCACAATACACCTTTATCTCCCGATCAGTGTGCACCGCCCCTAATGTCGTGTGTAAGCTGCCTTAAGCAGATTATGACGACCGGTGTTAGTTGAACTGTGGCTTCTCAAAAATTATATCATAGGATATTGACAGTAGATACCAGTGGAATGATGAATGACAATAAATAAATAATTTTTAAAATTAATTATTTTATGCACAATATTTGCAGATACGTACACTTGAGAGTATCTTTCAACGAGTCCTGTGCAGTAAATTGTAATAATAAACCCTACAAACATTATAGTCATAGACCCAACATTACAGGAAGATTCATGGGTCATATATTTAGGATACGATAAAAGTGTGAAGATAATGAGGCGTGAAGCATTTTTTGTTTTGACACCTAATATAAATAAAATACAAAATTAAAAAAAAGTCAAAGGTCTAAAATGACCACAAGGAGTGAATCTTACTATACTTGGGCTCGCTGGCCCCTAGTCTATACACACGATCTCACTGGTCGTTGACCTAAGACCTGACCAGGATTGAAACTCATCTGTTTTGAGATTTTTATGGAGATCTTTTATCGTGATTTGTCGCGTTGTGGTAATTAATTTATACGAGGTGCCAAAACAAGAAATGCTCTACGTGTCATTCTCTTCACACTGTATTAATATTTAAACCATAAATCACCTTTTATATCAACACTTATACATAAAATATATTTTTAACCCCTTACAAATAAAAATATTAACACACTGTCTAAGCATAACTATGTTTTGTCCTTATCTGTCTAGTGGCTTTTTTAACGTATCAGACAAGGATATTAAAATAAGACGGTATGTTTATAAAATTCGTCTGAAAACAACGTGGCAGTTCCTTTTCGACGAAAGCCACATCTTTGCAAAAAGGGATCCACGAGAAAAGCTTACAATATTAAAGCTTTTATGTTACAATAAAAGAACTGATGTAAACATAAGCTTATTATAAACAAGGGGTCTACTTACAGTGGTCCACGGGGGAACACCAGGGGGAGTTCGGGACGCTGTATAGACCATTAATTGTTTGCCCGCCTCGTGTATTATATTTATATTTTGTGGATCAAAGACATGTCAGGTAAGTCTGCAGAGGACTGTTTTGGGGGTCTCTTATTACGCCCAAGTTTTATAAATTGTTCAATGAAAACGCTTCGCCCACGTGAAATACATTTTAACCATTTGGGGGTGAATTTTGAAAAAACCTTCCTTCCTTTCAAAAATAATCTACGCTTACGATATAATTTTATTAAGACTAATACTAGGTTCTTACTTTAAGACCTCGGCCAGTCCTTTGTTCAACAGTCCTTTGGCTATATTTAGATTAGATAGGGGTAGGTAAGGTATAAATAATCTGCAATTTATACCCCCCTATCCTATATAATAATAAAAAAAAAACCATTTATTTCAGGCTACATGGCCCATATTATAAATACCTTACAGACTAACATACATACAAAATTTCGGGCGGCATAGGCCCATATTATAAATACCTTACAGACTAACATACATATTATAATTATAACTAAGATTTATCACGTATTATAATCGGCGACGTGATGTGCGCCTCGCTCCGGAGTCTCCCCCGGAATCTTCGGTAGACTACACCCATCGGCCAGAACTCCTCCACCTCGAAGGTCGATAAGCGTTGTGTCGGTACTCTCACCACAAAAGAACTAAAGTTAACTTTATGGCGAGACTCCAGACGCTCGACCCTCAAGTTGAAGGACGTCTTCTTCAAGATGTAGCCCACGACATCCTCGACCTTCGTGGACCAGTGCAGGCGGGACACGTACAGCGGTGTGGTGGGTATTTCACACCGCAGACGCTGGTCGAGTCCGCAGGGTGCGGTGCCGCGGTGGTTGCGGACGGCGGGCTTCCTCTTCTTTCTTCTCTCCACCAATGTGAAGCCCTCCTCATCACACCTCCTGCTCTCACCCTCGTTAGATCGAGGAGGTTCTGCCTTACGGCTATCCTTAGCCTTGCGGCTCTCTTTCACCCCTTTTATCTTCACCCCCTGGGGAGGTGCGGGGGAGCGGGCAGTGACACCCGCAAAACTTTTCTTCTGCTGAGTCGCTGGTTGACTCAGCTTCGGCTCGACCTCGAGGGGAAGGCGGGCGGGAGCGGCGGCGGTCGCTGACACGTCGAATTCTGCTGACGCGCAAAAGGTGTCAGCTTGCGCGCCGCGGCGACGCGTATTTACGAAGGTCAAATGCTCGGGTGACATACATAATGAATTATTATTTTTCATTTGCAATAATTCATTACGCAAATCACGGATGGTGGATTCCGATGCATTCAACCTACCTCGCATCTCGTCCAGCTCTGCCTTCATACTATTGAAGTTCTTCAGCAGGCTGGAGACGTCGACGTGGTCCATCGTCACCACCGGCAGCTTGTGGAGATCTTTCGCCACAAATGCCGGCACGTCGTCTGGATCCGTCTGCTTCAGCAGGGAGATTATATCCTGCACGCTTCTGTCTGTCCCATCTCTGCGTCGCGATGGCATATTCGCGCTCTGGCCGAGCGTCTCGTACAGCAGCTGCTTGCCCTTGCAAATCTCCTCGCTGTTGAAGGAAGACTTGCAGATCTGCATGATGCTGACCTCGTCCATGGTGTCGATGGCATGCTGGATAAACGCCAGCAACTCATTGGCCACGAGCGCCATGGTGACGTGCAGCCGCGCGATTCGCAAAAATATAAATTAATATTTGTTGCGCGTGTATAACGCGGAGCGCGACCGTTCGCTGGCTCGACACATTATACACTGACCTACCCCTATCTAAATCTCTATCTATTTTGGTAAAAAACATAAATTAGGTTTTATTTGTAAGTGTCGAAAGATTTTTGTTCGTTTTAAGTCTATTTAGCGCTCTATCTGTTATTTGTAATCTGAGGCTTACCCATTATTTAAGATATTAACTACCTTTAACAAAACTAATACATCACAAAATTAATAAAAAATTACTAGCACAAAAGTAATTGAACTTGTTAAAAAAAAAATATCATGTTGGCACATGGTTAAAATAGCCTCGATTTAATACAGTGCTATTTAACTGCTTCTTAACATTTTGCCGATGATTTAAGTAATAAAAAACATCTAAATGGAGACATAAAAAGTAACAACCACGCATGAGAAAACAATATTCCGGCCGTATATTGTTACGGCGTACGGAACCCTGCTCGCTTTTACTCTTATGTTTTTATAATGCACTCAAATTCACCTTAAGATGGCGTATTTGTTCACAATTTGGAGAAAACCCCCGATTTACATATTCTAGGAAGTATAAGATGATTTTGTTTGTGCTGTACGTTACAAAATTTATTTACAACCTTTATTAGGCCGTGTTTCACCAAGCAATGTTAAAGTTAATGCTTCGTTAAATATCATGTTATCCCTCTCGTAATTCCTATCAATGAATGAGAAGGCATGATAATTTAACACTCCGTTAACACTAACATGCGTTAGTGGAATCGGGACTGAGGGCGTGTTTCACCAAGCAATGTTAAAGTAAATATTATGTTATAAATATTAATGTCTGTTTGACGTTCTGACGACCTCCGTAGCGCAGTGGTTAAACGCGTTGGTACTCAAGCGAGAGGTCGCGGGTTCGAATCCCGCCGAGGAAACAAAAAAGTTTTCAATGTTCCTGGGTCATGGATAAAAAACTTAAATATGTGTAAAGTATAAAAGTATTAAATATATTAAGAGTATTAAATATACAAGTTTTTCGAATACTTAGCACGGGACCAGATTGACGTGCTGTGAAGCGTCCATAGATATTGTTATTATGTTATTGTTTGTTTGTTATAATTTCCCGCGAAAAAGTACTAAACTCGATCATTATGAAACTTTGTATGCATATTCTTTAAGGTATTAGAAGTAACAAAAGATAGGTACTTTTTATTTAACACGGGCGAAGCCGCGGACTATACCAATGCCAATCTTATTAATACCTCTCGTGTCGCAGTGAATGTAACAAAACTCCTCCAAAACGGCTTGAGCAATTTTTATTAAACAAATATACCTGATATATGGGGTGTCTCTGAATAGGTTGTTTACTAACGTATAAATAAAACAATCTCAAACCCAACATCACCCTGAGAACCTAGACAAGTTTGTGGGAGCGAGAAAGACGATTCAAAAAAGAATAAAAAATTTATTTCAAAGTTACAACTTATTTAGTTTAAAACTTAATTAGGGTTAACGGGCAGAGCTTTTACATGTTATCCGGACACGACCAAGCAGAATGTGGTAACATCAGGTAGGGACCCGAATGTTAAGGGTAACATGTGAAACAAAATACAACGACACATGTGTGTTAAATAACTAAGCTTTGGTCATAATTTATCTTGAGATGCAATTAATGTGTCATCCCTTCGTTTTTACGTAAGTCCGTTTTAAAGTCAAGTGCTGAGGGCTTGACAAAGCTTTAGTTACAACAAATCTTAAGAGTAATCAATAAATCAATAAATTGATAATGGGGCCTTGAGGGTTAACATAACTACCTATTTGATAGATAAAACAACGTTTCGTTTCACTTTTCAAAGTAAACAACTTTATTAATGTTACATAGTACTTTAATTTATTTTCTTTTTATACCGTTATATTCATATTATAGATTACAGGAAACAATAAAATAAGAATGATGTATATTTTTATAATCTTTATTTTTAGGTTTTAAGAAAGAAAAAAATTAAAGTACGTAACATAATTAAAATTCTTTATTTCAAAAGTGAAATGAAACGTCTTTTTATCTGTCAAATAGGTTCTCAAGGTGAGGTTGGGTTTGAGATTGTTTTATTTATACGGGCCTAGGTCGCAAAGCTGTTTCATACATATTTTTTTAAATTTTAATGCTTGGATTTGGTTTGACTTATCTCACCTTTCCTACTTATAACAATTCGAAATTCGAAAAACATGATTGTTGGGAAAGCAGTTTAAACTTTTTTGACCCCTTGTATTTTCACAAAATCGGTGATAAATAATTTAAACTACTGATAGTCACAGTTCTGACTCTTTCTGTCAAAAGCAAAAATGTATATACTATATTATTACAAAAACTCCAAATCATAAAATTTTGAGTTATGCCTATATTATTAGGAATGGTGCGATATGTCACAATAAATATAGCAAGTACTGAATAATTAAATCTATGGACGCTTTTACGCCAGGTCAATCTGGTCTAGTGCTAAGTTCTCGAAGAAATTGTGTTACTGGTACCAGGCTACTGAAATATATTTAATAATATTTTAGTAGGTCCAGCCGATTCGGGGATCATTAGTTCCAGAGATTAGCCGGAACAAACAGAAATGCGGACAGACAGACAGACAAAAAATTTTTAAATTGCATTTTCGTTTTCAGTATCCTTTATAATGCCATATGCATTTAGTAAAACATTGCTAATTGAAAGTAACAAACAGACACTTCAATTTTATTTATTTGTATAGATGTATAGATAATGCATTTATTTTACTTAAATTATATATATCTATATATATAAAAGAAAGTCGTGTTTGTTACAACACTTATAACTCGAGAACGGCTGAACCAATTTTCATGGTTTTTGATTCGTTGGATTTGTCTCCTCCCCGAATAGCAGAATACATATTAAAATAGTGAAAACTTGATGTGTAATGAATAATTAATCATGTAAATAAATGCTCATATTTTGTTCATCAAATGTCAAACATTTGTTGTCAAATGATGTAACAACTATGCGTTCAGAAATCTATTAATGTATGTCAGTTTGTAACTTTCAATTAGCAACGTTTTTCTAAATGCATAATATGACATTTTAAACGATATTTTCTTCTTTTTTTTGGCATTGGCAACGATATCTAGGTACTGAAAACGAAAATGCAGATATTATTGATAACTCAAGAACGGCTTTATCGATATGGCTGAAAATTGGTGAGGAAGTAGCTTAGAGCAAGTAGACGGACATAGGATACTATTTATTCCATTTGACAGCGTTTCCGTGAACGTTGCGGGTTCTGCGTTAGGGTTTCGCGTTGTGGGTTCCGCGTTGCGGGTTCCGCGTTGCGGGTTCCGACTTCCGGATTCCGCGTTGCGGGTTCCCGCGTTGCGGGTTACGGGTTCCCATGCTGCGCGTTCCGCGTTGCGGGTTCCGGGTTCCCGCGTTGCGGGTTCCGGGTTTCCGCGTTGCGGGTTCCGCGTTCCGGGTTCCGCGTTGCGGTTTTCGGGTTCCCATGTTGCGGGTTCCGCATTGCGGGTTCCGGGTTCCCGTGTTGCGGGTTCCGGGTTCCGGGTTCCCGCGTTGCGGGTTCCGGGTTCCCGCGTTGCGGGTTCCGGGTTCCCGCGTTGCGGGTTCCGGGTTCCCGCGTTGCGGGTTCCGGGTTCCCGCGTTGCGGGTTCCGGGTTCCCGCGTTGCGGGTTCCGGGTTCCAGCGTTGCGGGTTCCGGGTTCCCGCGTTGCGGGTTCCGGGTTCCCGCGTTGCGGGTTCCGGGTTCCCGCGTTGCGGGTTCCGGGTTCCCGCGTTGCGGGTTCCGGGTTCCCGCGTTGCGGGTTCCGGGTTCCCGCGTTGCGGGTTCCGGGTTCCCGCGTTGCGGGTTCCGGGTTCCCGCGTTGCAGGTTCCGGGTTCCCGCGTTGCGGGTTCCGGGTTCCCGCGTTGCGGGTTCCGGGTTCCGGGTTCCCGCGTTACGGGTTCCGGGTTCCCGCGTTGCGGGTTCCGGGTTCCCGCGTTGCGGGTTCCGGGTTCCCGCGTTGCGGGTTCCGGGTTCCCGCGTTGCGGGTTCCGGGTTCCCGCGTTGCGGGTTCCGGGTTCCCACGTTGTTTTTTTTTAGTTGAATTTCATCATAAACTCTTTTTATGCTCAACGAAGTGGGCAAGGGTCAGCTAGTTATATATATATTTAATATACATCCATGATCCAGGAACATATAACATTTTGTTCCCTCGGCGAGATTCAAATCCGCGACCCAGTTAAGCTGACGCGCTAACAACTATGCCACAGCGGTCGTTTACCTTCAAGTGACGATATTGTAGATACGAGCCTTGTTTATAGTAGATAACATTTTTTTTCTCAGTTCCCATTTCTCCAACGCCTGGTTAGTGGTAACCGTATGTTTAGCCTTGTGGTCGAAATTAGTTCATAATTAATGTTTTAAATCATATTTTTATGCGTATGTTTGACGTTGTCTATGAAGAATAAAGAAAAAATGTACAATTGTTAATGGAATCAGGCGTTACTTTGCATATAGTGTGGAAACGAGGAATGCGCAGATTGTGGTTATATTTTTTTTGGGACATGCTAGATAATATTATACATGGTGTAAAAACAGCAGTCACTATAACTTTGAGATACAATTATACTACCTTTTTGGATTTTTTTTTTGTCAAAAACTAAAAAAAATACTTTTTTACTTTTCACCATTTCTTATTTTTTTGTCGCAAAAATAACAATAAAGCAAAAAAAAATTGAAATTTTTGTAAAAAAAAAGAAAAAATATACATTTCTAGAATGAGAAAAGGTAGTATAATCATATCCCAAAGTTATAGTGACTGCTCTTTTTACACCTTTTTTTATATTGAAAATTGTGTCAAACCTACTAACTGTTATTATATTAGGTATACATATGAAATTGGCGTTTTGTCGTACTTTGATCTTAGATATATCCTCTTTGGTTAGGAATTCCAAATTCAAATTTAAACAGCTATTTACTCATTCATTTGTATTTTGAAAACCGTAATTCATTTGTTTTTTTCTCTTTTGCTTTTTTATCTGCGTCACTCATTTCACAAAATGGAAACCTTAAAATATCGCATTATTTAATTTTATTTATAATAAATTTCTTTGGGATATGATTATAAAAATAATAAAATTAAATTTATAATCATATCCTACTAAAACTAAAACATTTTTTTATTACTTATTTTATTTATAATCATATAAATAAAGAAATAAAAATAAATGTTTTTGACACAAAAAATAAATAAAAACAGCATTTTCAAAATTAAGAACTGTAATAACTAAAACTAAAATAATTACTACCTGGATAATCGTATCTGAAAGTTATAGTGACTGTTCTTTTTACACTCTGTATATTGGCATTCCGCAAATCTTCAAAATTTATACCGCAAGTGCATCAAATTTTACAATTCTCTTTTCACTCAATTCTCGTAAAACAATACCTGAACTTTTGCTTCACGTACTAAATATACAATAAGGAAAGATATAACATTAATATTAATCAACGATTAGCTATAACCGACGTTGGTGAAATTGGCACCAATGATAACCTCTCAACTTGAACAGCGATTTCTTAAATATCCGTTTTGTTTTTGTCAGTTCTATAACGAAGTGGTTTTCTAATTTTGCACAATAAAATTTTTAATAACCAATCAAAAATGAAAGAAGTCAGAGATGTGTTAACATATTTGTCCTACGTGTTGAATTTGGCCGGTCCAGCGAGTGATGTGGCTAGTACACTTCCGACATACTATTTCAATCCCTGTCCGGATTTCCCAGCTGTTCGAATTGCTTATACTCCAAGTGCGGATCCCGGTAACGAGAATCGTTATGAAATGTTATTATCTGGGAGGTTCAGGCCGCGAGCACGACTGACTCTTCTATTTGATGCTGATGCCGCAATAACATTGGTATTATTTATTTTATTTTATTAATAATACACGAGTTCGAATCCCGCCGAGGGAACAAAAAGTTTTCAATGTTCCTGGGTCTTTGAGGAGTTCCCTCGATTCCTCACGGATCCTATCATCAGGTCACTATTTTGGTGACAGTGGGACCAAATTTGAATTATACCCTACACAACACAGAAACAATATTTAATATCGGTTCATAAACGACGAAGATATACCCAAACAAACATAAAAAAAACATATATACGGTTGAATTGAGAAACTTCCTCCTTTTTTGAAAGTCGGTTAAAAATACTGTTTTCTATTGCTTCGCGTCGCTGTGTACTGTGTAGGTAGATAAGCGATCGCCCCGCGCGTCCCGCACACCCCGCAGTCCACACGCGTTGAAATTCGTCTGACTTACTTCAAATTTATCGTCACTACTCGGCTCCTATGTGTCTCAGCGTTATGTTTTATAGCCGTTAACCTGCTCAGGAGTATGGACTACAATCGTACTTAGTTTGGTTAAAATCCCTTCAGTAGTTTTTGTTCCATGCGGGCACATACAGACAGACAGACAGACAGACAGACAAAAAAATTATTGATTGCATTTTTGGCATCAGTATCGATTACCAATCATCCTCCAATAAGAATTTTGAAAAAATATTCAATGTACAGAATTGACCTCTCTAGAGTTTTATTATAAGTACTAGCTGTGCCCGCGACTTCGTACGCGTGGAAAAGTGATTAAGGGCACTTTAGTATTTTTAAATATATTTTTAGTTTATTGGCGCAACCGCTGACAACTTTCGCTAATTTAATAGTTACTTCCCAGTGAATCCCAGTGTTGATCCCTATCCAGCAAGTCACGTACCCGGCATGCCTCTTGGTATGCAGGGTATATAGTACCATCCTTTCGGGGCTCGGTAAAGTAGGTCTTCGAACAATATGTAGAAGTCAACAAAGGTATTCGAAGTCAGGATTCGAATGCAACGTAGGTATAGACCTAGCCAATTTTCACGTTAATTTAGTAAAAAACTTCGATGTGCGTCTGTCTGTCTGTCTGGGTGTCAAAACTTTAATACGTGTAGGTATCAAGCTAAAAATCATATTAAATACTCAGGATCTTCTGTCCCTTCTGGCTCTACCTAAAGATTCAGCCGATTATGTCGCTAATTTTCGTAATTTTCAACACTCCAAATGGAACTAAAACCTAAAGGTTACTTCCCGGGAACTCAGAATTTTTAAATTTGATATGAAGCAACGTCTTAATAGTGCCGACATAGGATAAATTGCGAAACCATAAAAATATCTTTAATTTTTTTGAACTTACTAGGTACCGTTTTTGTCATTAATGTTTTGAGATATTAAATTGAAACTTATATTGCAATTACTACTAAGGACGTATTTAAAACGAAACTCTCGGTTAGACATGGGCGCAGTGGCACGCCCCTCCGAGGATCCAGCAGGCTTACTCTCGACACATCCGAGAATCGAATCAATTCGATCTCAACGGTTTTTGGTGTTTTATTTGTTACATTACTTTGGAACTAATTAGGATAAAGAAAACCGTTAGAAATAAACAAACGTAAATTTATTCGGGAGTATGCGGCACGATCGAATCTGAATCAAAATCGAATCAGTTTAGAGAGTTAGGCCGATCGGTTTTAGTAGCATTTTTTTATTAACCTACCGTAAGTATAATAATAATAATATAAATAAATGAAATTTAGTACTGTAAGTATAATAATAATAATATAAATAAATGAAATTTAGTTTTAAAGACAATATAAAATAAAAAAAGATTAAATTTGAATGGTTGATGCAGCGCGGTTCCCGCCGCGCTTCATACAAACGTCCAGCAATTTTTTTTAATTGTCATAAATAATTGTTTGTTATTTATGAACCGATTGAGATGAATGAATAAATATTAAGTCAAGATTACTACATTATAATATTATGATTGAACCACATCTAAATCGGATAAGCCGTTTCTGAGATTAGCGTGCACAAATGCACCGACAAACAGACAAAAATTCAAAAAAATATTGTTTTGGGTACTATTGCATACTTAAATAAAAGTCTCCTATAACACAGGCACAGATAGCACAGTTAGCGGCTGTGCGTGGCTAAATTCAAACACCGGTACTGCTTGTTAGCACATTTTAATAGTATTTTTTACCCAGCAGTGGGGTGGAGCTCCTTTGGTTGACCTTCGCCAAAGTTCCTACCAGCATCTGATACCTACACTAAACCAGCCCGGCTCGGACGTACGACGTAGCAGCCGGCGGCGCCCGGTCGAATCACGGCGAAACGATTTTAATTTTGCTATACCTATTTCCTAAACTGTTCATTATATTTGCATGGTATAAAGGGCAAATATAGTCTTCATGGAATGCTTAAGCCAACTAACGTATTAAAATGATAAGGATTAATACAGTGATGGTATAAATAGCTTTCCAAAAACCGCTTAATTGCCCGTTTTTTTAGTTTATCGCGAAAGGCATTCTTTTAATAATACAGTTAGGTAATTAAGTTGATTTTATACAATAAATGATAAATTATTTCAATCTGTGAAGTAAGTTCAAAAATACAATTCTTATATTATTATGACACTGACACTTGTCTTCCCAGAAAACAGCTGTGTAAGCGATCCCCCCGCGCCCCCCGCACGAACCGTTCGACCGCAGGCCGCGCGCGCGAAATTCATCCGACTTGCTTCAAATTTATCGTCACTGCTCGGCTCCTATGTATTGTAGCGTTATGTTTTATAGCCTATAACCTGCCCAGGAATATGGGCTACAATCGTACCAAGTTTGGTTAAAATCCCTTCAGTAGTTTTTGTTCCCATCGCGCACATACAGACAGACAGACAGACAGACAGACAGACAGACAAAAAGTTTACTAATTGCATTTTTGGCATCAGTATCGATCGCCAATCATCCTCCAATATGTATTTTAAAAAAATATTCAATGTACAGAATTGACCTCTCTACAGTTTTATTATAAGTATAGATAGATATAGATATAGATATTATGCTTAAAATAAATACTTATACCAAGTAATAAAAGTTTTAGATAACTACATTTATAAATGAATATTGTATGAAATTATAATCAATCACTATAAATAATGCCAAATTAATTACGTTATATTTTAAGTTCATTTTTTATTTTATCTATATCTTGCTTGCCGTGTGGTGACGGCATTAGAATACAATTGTCACCACCCCCGATACTATCCTAGGGGAGTCGTAAGAGGCGACTAAAAGGAAGCACACACACATAACAACAACTAGTGTGAGAGAAGGAAAACTCGAAACAAAACCCTGTACCAACCCGTCTAGCCAGCGTGGTACCAGTTGGCTTTTTTTAACCTCCGATGATGTATACGCACCAGAAAACCAGGCCCCTAGTCCCCGGCGGCCCCGTTATTCCTGGCTACGGTAGCGGCCACGGTAACGGCGGGGCGGGGGGTGCTAAGAATCCCCGGGAGAGATCCGGCTACCACCCCCCTTATAAACGACAACTGGCCCTGGTAACACACAACGTGCGCACTTTGAGGTTGGACGAGAAGCTCGTAGAGCTGGAAGAGGAGATGAACAAGTTGCACTGGGACGTTATTGGTTTATCGGAGATCCGAAGAGAGGGCGAGGATACGATAACCTTACAGTCCGGCCACTTGTTCTACTACCGGGAGGGAGAACAGAAGTCCCAAGGTGGTGTTGGGTTTATCGTCCACAAATCTCTCATCAACAACATTGTGTCCATCGAGAGTGTGTCAAATGGGGTTGCATACCTTGTACTGAGAATCTCAAAACGATATTCGTTGAAGATTGTGCAGGTATACGCCCCATCGTCATCACATCCAGACGATGAAGTAGAAGCTACGTATGAGGACATCAGTAGGGCCATACGTAGCCCTAAAACACACTTCACAGTTGTTATGGGAGATTTCAATGCGAGGCTGGGCTGCAGAAGCGATGATGAGCTGAAAGTGGGGCCATTTGGATTTGGGCAGAGAAACCCCAGAGGACAGATGCTGGCGGACTTTATGGAGAAGGAAGGACTCTACATGATGAATTCTTTCTTCCGAAAGCCGCCGCAAAGGAAATGGACCTGGTTGAGTCCCGACGGTGTAACTAGAAACGAGATTGACTTCATTATGAGCACAAAGCGGCAGATATTCAACGATGTCTCTGTGATCAACATGGTAAAGACCGGTAGTGATCACCGAATCGTTAGAGGCATGTTGAATATCAACGTCAAACTTGAAAGATCGCGTCTGATGAAGTCTACGCTCCGACCGTCGAATGCCCATATCCAAAACCCCGAGAGCTTTCAACTTGAACTATCAAACCGCTTCCAATGGCTAGACAGCTGCGCATCAGTGGACGATATAAATAGCAGGCTGGTAGAAACTGTCCATACGGTGGGGTCCAAATTTTTCATGACCCACCGTAAAAATAGACCTCAGAAACTATCCGACCAAACCCGGAACCTCATGGCTAGTCGACGCTCAATGACGCTCCAAACTTCGAGTGACGCTGAGTCATATAGGCAGCTCAATAGACAGATTACGAAGTCCTTGCGACACGATATCCGTTCTTTTAATACCCAGCGTATTAAAGAGACGATAGAGCGGAACCAAGGCTCCAAAGTGTTTGCAAGAGACGTATCTATTGGGCAAAGCCAATTGACAAAGCTGAAGACCGAAGATGGACGCGTAACGTCAAATAAGTCCGAGGTACTACGGGAGATAGAAAGGTTCTATGGACAGCTGTATACCTCGGTCTCAGCTGAACCTGCTAGTTTGGCTGCAGACCCAAGAGCCAGGCTAACCCGACACTATACCGAAGACATCCCGGACATCAGCCTGTACGAGATTAGGGTAGCTCTCAAACAGCTTAAGAACAACAAGGCTCCGGGTGAGGATGGAATCACTACAGAGCTTCTGAAAGCGGGCGGCACGCCGGTACTAAAAGTCCTTCAGAAGCTCTTCAATTCCTCCTTACTCGATGGGAAAACGCCAGAGGCATGGAACAGGGGTGTTGTGGTCCTGTTCTTCAAAAAAGGCGACAAAACCTTACTGAAGAACTATAGACCCATAACACTGCTGAGCCATGTCTACAAGCTGTTTTCGAGAGTTATTACGATGCGTCTCGAACGCAGGCTAGATGACTTTCAGCCTACCGAACAAGCCGGTTTCCGAAAAGGCTATAGTACCATAGACCACATACATACGCTGCGGCAGATTATACAGAAGACCGAAGAGTATAATCGGCCATTATGCTTGGCGTTTGTGGACTATGAGAAAGCCTTTGATTCCGTCGAAATATGGGCGGTCCTTAGATCTCTCCAGCGTTGCCGTATTGACTATCGGTATATCGAAGTGTTGAAGTGTTTGTATAATAACGCCACCATGTCAGTCCGAGTACAGGAGCACTGCACGAAGGATATCCCTTTAAAGAGAGGAGTGAGACAGGGGGATATCATATCCCCGAAACTGTTTACCGCTGCTCTGGAGGATTCCTTCAAGCTCCTGGAATGGCAAGGACTTGGCATCAACATTAATGGCGAATACATCACTCACCTACGATTTGCCGACGACATAGTAGTCATGGCAGAATCGCTGGAAGATTTAGGGCGCATACTCGGTGGCCTCAATAGAGTTTCTCAACAAGTGGGTCTTAAAATGAACATGGACAAAACGAAGATCATGCACAATGTCCATGTTGCACCCACCGCACTAACTGTTGGGAGCTCTACTCTTGAAGTTGTTGACGAATATATATACCTAGGGCAGGCTGTCCGATTAGGTAGGTCCAACTTTAAGAGAGAGGTCTGTAGACGGATCCAGCTCGGCTGGGCAGCGTTCGGTAAATTACGCAACGTCTTCTCGTCCAAAATACCTCAGTGCCTTAAGACAAAGGTATACAACCAATGTGTGTTACCAGTGATGACTTACGGTTCTGAGACGTGGTGCTTCACGAAGGATCTTTTCAAAAGGCTCAATGTCGCTCAGCGAGCTATGGAGAGGGCAATTCTCGGTATTTCTCTACGTGATCGAATCAGAAATGAGGAGATCCGTAGAAGAACTAAGGTTGCTGACATTGCCCGTAGAATCAGTCAGCTGAAGTGGCAATGGACCGGCCACATAGAACGAAGATTAGACGGTCGATGGGGCAAAAAGATCCTAGAGTGGAGGCCACGTACTGGCAAGCGCAGTGTGGGACGGCCACCTACCAGATGGACCGACGACCTGGTGAAAACCGCCGGGTCACGTTGGATGCAGGTGGCAATGGACCGGTCGCACTGGAAATGTGTTGTCAGCAGTGGACTTTAAAAGGCTGAAACGACGATATCTTGCTGAGTTTTAATAGGAATGATTTTACCTTTGTCATTTTTACACCAAATGAATTTGTATTCATTTTTCAATTCTTCTTTAGTCTTCCAGAGTAAAAATGCCGTAGCAGGGGTTAGAGATTCGCGTAAGTAAATTTTTTTGCTTCCTTCTAAACCCAGAGTAGCAGGTGAAACTTCTGTTTTTCTGGATGCTTCTAGCCAAGAACTACGGGCCCCTTCTTTCAGTTGAATGATGATAGTAGGCGGTGTCTCCCTCTTAGTTCCTGAGTGCCAAGGCTCCTTTTTGTAAGATTTTACAATGTCATCTGGATTCCGTTGAATAGTTTCTGCATATTTTTTGCGATAATTTCTGTATTATTAGAGGTTCCTGCGTCTATCCCACACAACTCTAATTGGTTAGATAATTGCAATTGAAGTATCTTATTTACCTTACTCTCTGTCACTTCGTACTTGAGATACAGGTTTTTATAGTTGTTACCTAATTCTGTGCACTGGTTTTCTAATTTCTTCATATTTTTTTCGTAGGTAATTATTTTAGCTTCGTACTTGTCTATTTTTTCCGAATAAAATTCAAACGTACGCTGGAGCTCGTCCTTGATTACTTGACTAACCTCTCGCCTGATGATGCTTAGAACTTCTTGAGCTTGTGTATTGGCTGAGCTTGGATCGCTCAAATCTTCATCATCATCAGGTATTATACCAGACAAACGTCTTTGTTTGGAGCCAGCACAAATTTTGCACTTCCAATCCACCGAGTCCGTTGTGACGAGAACATTTAGTTGATCGTTTGACAGTCCGGCACATGCGCCGTGGATCCACATGTGCCACATTGTATCCCGGGATTTTTTTTATTAACATTTTTATTACAAGTATTGCACTTACTCACATTACAAGAATGTTTGTTAAGTTTGCGTATATTAGTAACTTGCGATAAGATAGTTAGGTAGGTAATTGGCGTAAGCGTCAATCGATCGGCGATGCACGCGCACCTCGGAAGGGGTTGCGATTGCGACTGTTATTCTTTTGCCTTATAGGTGCATAATAGATATTCTATATAAATTTAGTTTTTCGAAAGAAATTATATTCATTTTAGGTTGTTCTTTGCATTATTTAAAAAATATAACTAATCTGTAAAACTTTTATAAAATAAACTTCCAATTTGCCAAATTTCATACCATGTTCGCATTATTCTCGTACAAATGTACCTAAAGATTTTGCATTACATATTAATGGATACAAGGTGAAAAAAAACAGAGTGATAATACTTTTGCGTGTGTATGTGCCTCATCTAGAGTTTACTGTCAAAGTACCAGCGCGGAAAGACCTTTTAACATTCAAGGTTCTATAAGAAATGCTTTGGAGCATTCATAAATTTTCACATACAATAAAAAAAAGGTAATATTTCAGCGCTGGTACAGTAAAACTATATACGGAACCCACACACACCGTAAAGTATTATCACTCATTAATATTATAGCAATAGATTTAACGGTCATCACTCTTTTACTTTTACAATGGTTAACTTCAAATTAAAAATCTTTATTAAAGGTATTCATTTTACGTTTCGTAATTCCAGACAACTAATAATTTATTGAAGTGTGAGTAAAGTGGAGATATATTATGATTGTAGTGATGATGTAGGGCTTACGAGGGACTGTCAGGCCCTATTTTGTTCTAAGCATCTTATTTGCCGCCATATTTTAACTTATACCTTTTTTATTCTAGCACCGACGAGTCCACGCAAGACTTTACACTAGTTCTCAATATCATAACCAGTATTTCCAAATACATGTTTATGCTTTTCAAACCGATTTGCGATTTACTGTGCAAGGCTTGAACAGTGGTGTCGTACCTTACTTAAAGAGTATTCAGGAGTCGAATACTGAATATTGCAATCGACCGAGAACGGTTAGTATTACAACTGCTTATAACGGGTGTAAAAAGAACAGTCGATGTAACTTTAGGATAATTATGATTATACTACCTATTCTCATTCTAGATTTTTTTTTTTGCATTTTAGTTGCGACAAAAAAAAATTAGAAATGGTAAAAAGTAAAATAATGTTTTTTTTTAGTTTTTGACAAACAAAATACGTTTCCAAAATGAGGAAAGGTAGTTTAATTGTATCTCAAAGTTATAGTGACTGTTCTTCTTACACCCGGTATAAGTAAAATTAATTAGTATATTTTTATCGCCTTACTAATAAAAATATTTACATAGTGGATAACCTATACAATTTGGTAGTCTGTCCAGTGACGTTTTGTAACCTAACAGACAATGAGGAGATATTGTATTGCTTGTAGTGTGTACATCTTTTATTTTTATGGGGGCTAACAACATTAAACTTCAAGTTGATAATGCCTGCTTCAAATCTAAAACTAGAACCTATACACTTTTCAGGGTTTTCTTGACCAATTCTTACACAAAAAAAAACTTACCTGCGGTAGAAGAGGCGTGGAGTACAAGGAGCTGATCGTCAATGGCGCGTCAACTCTCCCCGGCGACTGGCCTTGGCACGCGGCGGTATACAAACAGGACAGGGGCACGCTGAACTACATCTGCGGCGGTACCCTGCTCTCCGACAAGATTGTGCTGACAGGTAATATAAAATGAACAGTGATTTTGATTGTTTCTGAATTCTTATATTCATGTTTTTGAAGTGCTATTTTGCAGTCACGATTTTGCTGGGCCAGCAAAATCGTGACTGCAAAATACTATGACTAAGACTATACCTATAGCTATGATTACATCAGCTTTGATACAAAAAAATCATTTGGGAGTTATAATGCCACAAACAAATACACACACATACAGGGTGTAAAAAGAGCAGTCACTATAACTTCGTGGGGTAATAACCAGTCAAGAGATATATCCACTGGTACTAGTAATTTGCTTTAAATCCACTGTTTTAAAAATTTAAAAAATTTCAATAGGCAATGTACAACGTGCACAACACACGATCAGCTGATTACGCTAAGAGGTCAATAGCACGCGTAAGACGTTCATTACGTACTAGGGCAAAAATTATAATGTTTAAGAATTTAATGCAGGACGTTGTTCCAAACAGTTCAGCCTTGCGACTAAAAATAATAAATTGCAAAAAAAAAAAAATGAAAAAAATTCATTTCCAGAATGAGAAAAGGTCCTTTAATCATATCCCAAAGTTATAGTGACTGCTCTTTTTACACCCTGTGTATACACGCGGTTTAATAAGAGCAATTTATAGTTTCTGAATTCTTATATTCGTGTTTTTGAAGTGATAACTTCGTATAGAAGGGTTCTATCGCAGTGGTAGATACCACAATAGATGAAGATTTTAGGGCTCTGCAATAAATAGCAATCAGTGCAAGCTAAGAAAAACTAAAGATTCACTAAATACTAAAAACAAAATTTAAAATTCTAAGACTGTGTCATCCACACAATTCTAAGAAAATATCGAACAGGACAGAATTCTTAGAAAATATCCAACAGCACACAATTCTAAAAAAATATCCAATATCACACAATTTTAAGGAAATGTCCAACAGCACACAATTCTAAGAACACATCCAATAGGACACAATTCTAAGAAAATATCCAACAGCACACAATTTTAATTAAAATCCTGCCTTTCAGTTGCTCATTGTACTACTGTGCAAGGTATGAAAGTGTTACCCGAGATTCTAAACGTCGTCTTGGGGAAATACAACCTCAACGGTGGTGATGTGACTACTCAGGAACGAACGGAAAGTATTTGAATAAAGAGTAGGCAGTATTATTATTGTAATATATAAAAGGTAGTATTATTGTAATCAAATAAAACCATATTAGGTATGTTTGTTTAATAAAATCAGTAAATAATATTTGCATGCCATTTAAAAGGCAAAATGTGTTGTGTTGTGATCAATATTATGATATAGTTAATATTTAAAAATGAAATAATAATTTTCAGGTCCACGAGATTATAGTGCATGAGAAGTTCTCAAAAAATAATTTAGACAATGATATTTCACTGTTGAAATTAAGGATTACGGTTAAGTTTGATGACTTTGTTCGGCCGATCTGTATGTGGAATGATGATGTGGCTAGGAGCCTTACCTCGAGTGAAATTAAAGGAACTGTGAGTACCTATGTTTCATCTTTAAAGGGTATTTTACAAGTTTCAAGTAGGTATAGTTACAAAAATAAAGATATTGAAAACATTCGTTTTGGCTCTAACATACAACGTAAAGTTAGTATTTTTAGTGCTTCTGTATGATTGTTTTTTTAACCGACTTCTCAATTCAGTCTGTTTTTTATTATCCGACTTCGGCGAAGCCAAAAGGAAGGGTAATGATTTTGGCAGTCTATGTAAGTATGTATGTATGAATGTATGTATGTATATATGTATGTATTTATGTATGTTCCCTCGTAGCGGCTAAACTACTGGTCCGATTTTGATGAGTGATGTGTCAATCGATTTGTATTAATGCTGCGAGTAACATAGGCAATATAATTTTTCGAAAAATTTTGGATTTTGAATATTATACCTCAAAAACTATGTGCAAAAAAAAGTTTAGAAGTTGTTTAGTTACTTTCTATGTGTTAATTTAAAATGAGTTTGGTGAAAATATAAAGTTGCAGTTGATGTGGAAACAGAAAAATGTAAAACAAAATAGTTCAAATTGAATTAGCCTTTTTCGGGTACGACCACGGCTCTACCTTGACCATATACACATACATACATAGACTGCCAAAATTATTACCCTTCCTTTTGGCTTCGCCGAAGTCGGGTAAAAAGGGGCATAAAAAGGCTGAAACAAGAAAATAATTTAATTTGAAATCCAGATATGCATAGGTACAGATATGGTCAAGGTAGAGCCGTGGTCATACCCGCTAAACAAATCTATAATATTCGTCTGCTGTTGAAATATACAATCCCAATAGCGGGTACGACCACGGCTCTACCTTGACCATATCTGTACCTATGCATATCTGGATTTCAAATTGAATTATTTTCTCGTTTCAGCCTTTTTAGAGCCTTTTATTGCGAAGTCGGGTTATAGTTTTTTTTTACTTTTATTTTTTGCGAAGTCGGGTTATAGTTTTTAAACTTTTTTTTATGTATGTACACCGATTACTCTGAGGTTAATGATTCGATTTGGGTGATTCTTTTTTATTAAAAAAAATACCTAGTTAGTCCTTGTATTTTTTATTTTATGAATATATTTCACCAATTTCCAGACGTGATACATACTCGGCGATACATTTTTTTATATAGATGATTTAGTTTCAGTGCGGCTAGTTTAGGAGTTTTTCACTTTCACATTTATAATTGACTCTCGACACAAAAGGGAGGTGAAAATTATAAATATATAGTGTTTATCAGTCTGTCTGTAGCATCGTAGCTACCAAACCGACTTCAAAAACTAAACATTATAAAATAATAATGTTATAATGTACTTTAAATTAATGTTCTTTTGGTGTTAGCTAAAAGAACAACATCCTAAAGTTACGAACTTGATTATATAAAAGTATTATTTAATGCTTTTTAGTTGTTGAAGTCGGTTTTTTAAACCTACGGACTAAATTCATTTAACATCCTGCTAAAATCAAAATACACTTTAAAATTGTGTGATATTTTGTTGGCTGTGTTATTTATTGCATCAGCTTTTTGTTTTTGAATTTAAATTCAAATTATAACTTAAATTTGTGCACTGGTATAGTGCTGTTGTTATAAAATGTATAACTAGCTGTGCCCGCGACTTCGTTCACGTGGTTTTTGACGGACTTAAACCGTTTATACAGCGCACGTAACGAAAGTACCCAAAAATTTTCCTCGTTTTTGCAACATTTCTCACTGACGCTCCGCTCCTATTGGTTGCAGCGTAATGTTATATAGCCTAATCGACTATCCAACAAAAAATATTTTTTCAAATCGGACCAGTAGTTCCTGAGATTAGCGCGTTTAAACATGTTTCTTTCTACTCTTTCTAACTAACTACTTCTACTAATTAACTAACTCTTCCGCTTTATAATATTAGTATAGATGATAAGTTTAATGCTCTATTACAGGTAGTAGGGTGGGGATTCGATAGCACCAATACACTATCTTCTCAACTAATGCAAACTACGATGAATATACTACCAGAAGCTACTTGCATACGAAAAAATCCCTTGTTTTATTCAAGAATCCTAAACGAAAACAAATTTTGTGCTGGAACAACCAATAGTATGTATAATCATACATTTAAGATCTATTTTGAAGTCTCACATGATGGGTGATTTTTTAAAAAGTTAAAATGAATTGAGATTCACATTTTATTGCAATGCCATGCAGCCAAACAAGTGGATAGAGTAAGTGTTCCATCTGCCAACATTGGAACATTGCTGGTCTGCAATACTTTCCAACTAGCCATTGACTTGCGTCTTGGTGACCCCCACGTCGTCCCTCATCAGTGTGTTTGGGGCGCGAACGTAGACAGCTACGGTCATCACGGGCTGTGCTGCTCCCGAAGTGCTGGGTGCATTTACCGACATCACAGCCTGAATGATCTCAATAGTCATGCTCTTGTCACCGAGTATGCCAGCAATACTGGGGCCCTCCAATCTAGCACGTGACAATGGCAACAGACCCGATGGAATGACCCTGGTTCCTTTTAGTGTGGGACGGCCCATTGTATGGGCGCCACTTGCGTTGATACTTTGGCTCCGTCCCATCTTCAGTCCTTCCAAGTCGTGCTGTGCGGGCGCGGCCGCCAACCAAGCAGAGAACCTCAAGTATGAGACCCTTAGCGAAGACCTCATTTTTGAACCGGACCCTATCGGTATACCGGAACCGGACATCCTTTTCCACCCCAAAGGCACATAGGGTCCGGGTGCACATAAGCTTTTCGGAGTTATATAAAAAAGCTTATGGAAGCTACCCAGGACCACAGAGTGGGGAAATACCTAGCACAACGGATATCCATAGCTTTTTAACGCGGCAATGCTGTCAGTTTGCTGGGTACTCCGCAAGAGGGGGGCGACCTGGGGGCCTTTTTCTATTTATAGGCAGGTCTAGTGGTGGGTTGCATTGATACTTATTTTATTTTAGTGTTTTTAATTTTTGTAGATAAGCCCTACTTTTCTTTACTACTAACCCAGCTGTCGGATAGGGTTAATTTATATTTCTTTTACAGAAAAGTAATGTGATTTTATTCTTAAATATTATGACTTAATTATTTTACACGTCTCGATGTGAGTTAATCCTAAAGTAAAACTGTGTTATAGGTACATCACCATGCAACGGAGACAGTGGTGGAGGGTTCGTGGTGTTCGTGCCGGACTCGCCAACCGACCCCCCTGGGGGAAGCGGCACCTATTTCATACGAGGGATGATTTCCACCACGGTGTCCATACCCGACCGAGCTGTCTGTGATCCAGAATACCATGTTGTTTTCACCGACGTCTCCAAATACAAAACATGGATAGAAGATAGCGTCAAAGATGAAATATAATAAAAACTTTTACTTTTATTTTTATGTTTTAACCTTGCCGATCCGGATAGGTGCGTCCAACCTGAGTGACTGGTCGGCGAAATTGAGTTAAACTTCATCGGCAGTAAAAGTTATGGTGGAGTGACGAGACGAAAAGTCAATAGTAGCAAAGATCGGGATTTGTGGAAAGATAGGAGGGACTTTGTCTAGTCGTGCGACTGTACGAGCTATTAATCATAATAAAGAAGTTTTTAATATTTACACCACATCAATCTAAGCACAGGGCATTGTGTCCTGCCTAATTCAAAGAACGCCAGTGCGATGCCTACTGTATATACTACTGTTACAGAAACCATTTCATGTCATGTCAATTTTAAATTTAATGGAATTGAACCCAGAATTATTATCATTAACACAAGTTATTAAATACAATACTTTACATAATTAGGGTTTAGCAATAAAGAGGACAGAGAAAAAATTAAAAGGAAAATTTAAAAGAATAATACTAAATTAGAGGTGGAGAGAATGGTAAATAAGGATCCCCAAGTAGTGCTGCATGGGGTGCTCAAGACGAATTCCAAGGAGGATATCCTCGGGGCAATTCGGTCCCAAAATGAGCACCTCATACAGTCACTGCTAGGCGGAAAGGAAGATAGGATGAGTTTGAAATACAGAAAGAAAGGGAAGGACGTTGATACAGAACACGTGGTGTTGACCGTGTCCTCGGGGCTGTGGCAGTGCCTCACAAAGGCGGGGCATGTCTACATAGACATGCAGCGTATCCGCGTCGCCGACCAGTCCCCCCTTATACAAGGCTCGCGCTATTTAGGGTACGGAAACGGAAGGCGACACTGTAACAGCAACGAATGGGAGAGGTGCAGCCACTGTACCGGGGAACACTACCAATCACAGTGTTCAAGTTTAGAAGAAGGACTAACGGCATGGTGTATAAATTGTAGGAAAGAGGGGACAGACATAGCAAAGCAAGACCACAACGCGTTCAGTGCGGGGTGTCCCATTCGGCGTCGATGGGATGCCATAGCACGTGCGGCGGTGGCTTATGCCAGCGCTGATCCATAAGCACACAACAAGTATAAAATTGTTAAAGTAATATAAAATAGTTCAAGTAAATAGTATATGTATGATACAAAAATAAACTTATGTAATATATATAAAAGGGTAAATGTAAGTGTATAAATGTGAAAATGTGTAAAGCATTGGGTGCCATCAAAATTGTTTTTGCTGTAACCAATTCAACAGTAGCAATAAGTTATTATTTTTGAAAAACAAAAACCAACACTTCGCATATACATAAATGGTTATGCTAAAACATGACACTAGCATTTATGGCACAAGTTATTAAAAATATGTAATTAAATGTGAATGTCTAGTAAATAATATATAAATATGAGTATGTAAGTAATAAGTATATAATATTATACTGTATGTAATATAGCACAAAAACAAACATAAAAAATGCATTTAAGTACATAGTAAAACACAAACAAGTATTAATGAAGATTGTATAAATATATGAGTTGAAGTAATAAATTAGAGAACAAAAAATATAGCGATAGTTTATTATTAGATGTTTAATATTAAGTTAAAATAAAAACCATGCAATAGAATAAGAATATAAAATGTAAGATAAAACATATTTAAAAAGTGTAAAATAAATAGAAATTAAAATGTTAAGCAAAAATGTAACAGAAATAAAAAGACATTGTATAAAAAATTTAAATAATGTAGCGATTGTAGTGATGCGACGTGGATTGGGGCTGGCGTGGGCCGGTGCCGGGTTAACGTAGTGATTATATTCTCTTTGCCGGGTTATGGCAAACCATAACATTGGTACAAAGTATTTTAGCAAATAAAGAGTCACAATAACGACCGATGGGAGACTCAGCGCGGAGCGCGTAAAAAATGAAACTACAAGTGTAAGGACGAGAAATTGTTAGACAAAAGTAAAATAGAAATTAGAGTTAATAAATATTGTATGAAATAAAAGTAACTAATAAATAAATAAGATGAAATACACAAAGTGGAAATGAAAATGTAATAAGAGATTAAATGTAAAACATTCCATTAAAAACTGTAATATAAAAAAAGCAAGAAATTGTCCCTGCTTATGATAGGGGGAACAAGTCGGACCCACTCTATATGGACCTACTTTTGCAATAGGGAACCAATCCACACACTGATAGTTTTGAGAGAAAGCTATTTTTGTTTAAATTTTGTATAGAAAAAAAAGTGTTGTTATTTTGGTAAAGGTCTTTAGGAGAGAAAGCTATTTTTGTTTAAATTTTGTATAGAAAAAAAAGTGTTGTTATTTTGGTAAAGGTCTTTAGGAGAGAAAGACCTTTATCAAAATAACAACACTTTTTTTTCTATACAAAATTTAAACAAAAATAGCTTTTTCTCAAAACTATCAGTGTGTGGATTGGTTCCCTATTGCAAAAGTAGGTCCATATATTCCCATTAAAAAAAAATACTTTACACAGTAATATTTTTGTTGAAAAAACTTGTTAAGTTTCATCTGGAAATCATTTTTTTTATTTTACTTGTTTTTATTATCTTCATCCTTTTCGGCCTTGTCTTCAAATAAAAATATTATAACTTTATTATTATTATCAATCGCCCGTACATTCCTACTGCTGGAAAAAGGTCGAGTACACTACACTACTGCAAAGATAAATCTAATAATTTCATCATCAGAAATCAATTTGTTTCGTATAGAAACTGGATTTAGCTTATATTTTGTATACTTTTGATGTAGAATTAATAAAAGGTGCAATTTAGACAATTTTTGGTATAATTTTAAAAATTGATCTGTGTTACCATGGTTTTGAGGGTAATCTATACTTATAATAAAACTGTAGAGAGGTCAATTCTGTACATTGAATATTTTTTCAAAATACATATTGGAGGATGATTGGTGATCGATACTGATGCCAAAAATGCAATTAGTAAAATTTTTGTCTGTCTGTCTGTATGTGCACGATGGGAACAAAAACTACTAAAGGGATTTTAACCAAACTTGGTACGATTGTAGCCCATATTCCTGGGCAGGTTATTGGCTATATAACATAACTCTACGATACATAGGAGCCGAGCAGTGACGATAAATTTGAAGCAAGTCGGATGAATTTCGCGCGCGCGGCCTGCGGTCGAACGGTTCGTGCGGGGGGCGCGGGGGAATCGCTTACACAGTGACGCGAAGCAATAGAACGTGGCACTAAAGTAGATTAGAACATCAAATAAGTACCTAACTATCAGGATTTTTTTTTCTGGGAAAACAGTGTTTTCACAGTGTCATAATAATATAAAAATTGTATTTTTGAACTTGCTTCACAAATTAAAATAAATTATCATTTATTGTATAAAATCAACTTAACTGTATAATTAAAAGAAAGCCTTTTGCGATAAACTAAAAAACGGGCAATTAAGCGGTTTTTGGAAAGCTATTTATACCATCACGGTATTAATCCTTATCATTTTTATACCTTATATACGTTAGTTGGCTTAAGCATTCCATGAAGACTATAATATTTGCCTTTTATACCATGCAAATATAATAAGTAGTTTAGGAAATATAGCAAAATTAAAATCGTTTCGCCGTGATTCGACCGGGCGCCGCGTAATGCAGGCTGCTGGGTGACGTCTTACGTCCGAGCCGGGCTGGTGTAGTGTAGACTGCTGGGTAAAAAATACTATTAAAATGTGCTAACTGTGCCTGTGTTATTATAGGAGATTTTTATTTATGCAATAGTACCCAAAACAATTTTATTTTTTATTTTTGTCTGTTTGTCGGTGCATTTGTGCACGCTAATCTCAGAAACGGCTTATCCGATTTAGATGTGGTTCAATCATATTTGTAGTAATCTTGACTTAACATTTATTTCATCTCAATCGGTTCATAAATAAAAAACTTATGACAATTTAAAAAAAATGCTGGACGTTTGTATGAAGCGCGGCAGGAACCGCGCTGCAAACATTCAAATTTAATCTTTTTTTATTTTATATTTTCTTTAAAACTAAATTTAATTTATTTATATTATTGTTATACTTAGGGTAGGTTAATACAAAAACGCTACTAAAACCGTTTTGCTGGGGCCTAACTCTCCAAACTGATTCGATTTTGATTCAGATTCGATCGTGCCGCATACTCCCGAATAAATTGACGTTTGTTTATTTTTGATCTATGTCGATTGATACCGTCGGGTGTACAAAAAGTTACGTTCCAAAGGTTTTCTTTATCCTAATTAGTTCCAAAGTAATCTACCAAATAAAACACCAAATCCGTTGAGATCGAACTGATTCGATTCTCGGTTGTGTCGAGAGTAAGCCTGCTGGATCCTCGACGGGGCGTGCCGCTGCGCCCATGTCTAACCGAGAGTTTCGTTTTAAATACCTTAATAATTGCAATATATTATGTTTCAATTTAATATCTCAAAATATTAATGACAAAAACGGTAGTAAGTTCAAAAAAATTGAAAATAAATTTATGGTTTCGCAATTTATCCTATGTCGGCACTATTAAGACGTTGCTTCGTATCAAATTTAGGTTTTGGTTCCCTTTGGAGTGTCGAAAATTAGAGAGATACGGCTGAATCTTTGGGTAGATGTGGCTAAGGAGTCTGTTTTTTTCAAAGCCAGAAGGGACAGAAGATCCTGAGTATTTAATAGGATTGTTAGCTTGATACCTACACGTGTTAAAATTTTGACAACCAGACAGATAGACAGATGGACATCGAAGTTAAATCTATATATATAAAAGAAAGTCGTGTTTGTTACAACACTTATAACTCGAGAACGGCTGAACCAATTTTCATGGTTTTTGATTCGTTGGATTTGTCTCCTTCCCGAATAGCAGAATTCATATTAAAAATAGTGAAAACTTGATGTGTAATGAATAATTATCATATAAATAAATGCTCATATTTTGTTCATCAAATGTCAAACATTTGTTGTCAAATGATGTAACAACTATGCGTTCAGAAATCTATTAATGTATGCGTATTGAAGTGTCACTTTTTTGTAGCAACGTTTTTCTAAAATATGCATAAGACATTTTAAACGATATTTTCTTCTTTTTTTTGTCATTGGCAACGATATCTAGGTACTGAAAACGAAAATGCAATTTAAAAAAATGTCTGTCTGTCACCGTGTCTCTTTGCTCCGGCTAATCTCTGGAACGGCTGGACCGATTTTAACAAGACTTTCACTGGTAGATAGCTAAAGTTACAAGGATTAATTTAGGCTACTTTTCATCATCATCATCATCATCATCGTCATCTAACTAATGATCACCGAATCGGCTGGACCGACTGTGACGGGAGCATTCACCGGGCGTTAGCTTATGTTAGTAGGAGTAATCTATACATCTATATGTTCCGGGTTCCCGCGTTGCGGGTTCGGCGTTCCGGGTTCCCGCGTTGCGGGTTCCGGGTTCCGGGTTCCCGCGTTGCGGGTTCCGGGTTCCGGGTTCCCGCGTTGCGGGTTCCAGGTTCCCGCGTTGCGGGTTCCGGGTTCCCTCGTTCCGGGTTCCGCGTTGCGGGTTCCGGGTTCCCGCGTTGCGGGTTCCGGGTTCCCGCGTTGCGGGTTCCGGGTTCCCGCGTTGCGGGTTCCGGGTTCCCGCGTTGCGGGTTCGGCGTTCCGGGTTCCGGGTTCCGCGTTGCGGGTTTCGGGTTCCGCGTTGTTTTTTTTTTTGTTGAATTTTATCATAAACTCTTTTTATGCTCAACGAAGTGGGCAAGGGTCAGCTAGTAATTTACTAAATTAACGTGAAAAATTGGCTGGGTCTATACGGTGCATTCGAATAATATTATCCTAACTTCGCATACCTTTGCTGACTTCTACATATTGTTCTAAGGCCTACTTCTTTTGCCGAGCTCCGAAAGGATGGTACTATATTATTATTATACCCTGCATACCAAGAGGCTTGCCGGGTACGTGACTTGCTGGATCGGGATCAACACTGGGATGCACTGGGAAGTACCTTTTGGCGAAAGTTGTCAGCGGTTGCGCCAATAAACTAAAAATATATTTAAAAATATAAAAGTGTCCGAAATCACTTTTCCATGCGTACGAAGTCGCGGGCACAGCTAGTAGTGAATAAGTTAAGATAGCGGCTACTAATTACAATAATATGACGTTTAATAAAAAGCCTATAAAATTTCCCATAGCAATTAATGTATAAGGTTGTTGCTACATAAGGCTAAATAAACTTAGGCGCTG
The DNA here is from genome assembly GCA_905187575.2 of Celastrina argiolus. Taxonomy (NCBI): domain Eukaryota; kingdom Metazoa; phylum Arthropoda; class Insecta; order Lepidoptera; family Lycaenidae; genus Celastrina; species Celastrina argiolus. The sequence continues at coordinate 15,381,376 of LR994589.1, forward strand.
CAACACAATGTTTTTCAAATTATACAGGATTCAAGACTTTCTACCTAATAGGCTCGAAGCTAATGGATATGCGAAGTAAATTATCATTAAGAGGAAGGTTTGTATGGAAGAAACAGGCATCGGGCCTGTTTCTTCCATACAAAAATAGGGGTCTACGCGACTTCTGTTTCCTCCCTGGATAATGCTGCTAGAGTAACAATTTTTTTCCTGAATATCTATGTATATTATTTGTACGTCTCTATTTTTCCTTTTTTGAATATATGAATTATTTAAGGAGATGGAGAAATGGACGTACAAAAATGTAACAAAAAAAATTTTTTTGCTGTCTTTAAACATCCAGGAAACAAATTTGACTGCATTATACATACAATAAAATCAAAACATAGGAACCTCGCTCAGGCCTTTTTTTAATATATAATGAAAAAAATATCTAAAGCGGTTAAGTTTTGGAGGAGGAAACAGGGATGCCCCAAACGTCCATTCCACTCCTCCCCCAACCGGTCTGTTCACCTCTATAGTAACCGAACTTCCATGGAATTAAGAGAGCGCTCCGGCAAACTGAAGCGCTCTCCTCAGCGCGAGACTGACAAAGCTGGGGAGGTTACCCATCCCTCTACCCAGAGCCCCGTACCAGATGTGGGCCGCTATGCGACGCCTTCGCATCCCCATTTTGCAACAGCGAAACGGAACGGAGGATGGGTCCATATCTCTGTCCCGCTCCGAGGCTTCCTTCTGCGAAGTGACGTATTCGAAAATGTAGGCTGCCACCTGCCAGGCCTCAAAGCTCTCGAGCATGCAGCGAACCACACTCGAGAGCGAGAGGTCCCGCCCAATCTCTGCCACAAGATCGTGGCGCTGCACGGCCCATCGATCACACACCACGAAGGTGTGCTGGATCATGTCCTCCTCAGCGCCACATTCGTGCCAAGCTGACGTAGACTCTTTCCTGGCAACCTTACACAGGTACGCACCGAAACATTCGTGTCCGGTGAGTACCTGTGGAAGGCGGAAGGTGAGGGGCTTGCTGTTGCGGCGTCGCAAGATCTGGGCGCAGTGCCGTGACCGCATGTTGACTATACAAGGAGCAACCACTGTTGCCCAGCTTCCGCTTCTCCAAAGTCAGTGCATCATCTTGCAGCCTCTTCTCAGCGCGGAAGAGGTGCTATTCGGTGAGCACCGACGCCTCCAGATCCCACTTGTTCCCACAGAGCTTGTGCAAAAGTTGATCTTGTGTTGTACAAGTGTGAATTAGTAACAATACTATTTATTTTTGTTTGTTGTCACAGTGTGTGTAAGGTTGGTGGTATTAAAAAAAGGTGAAATGAAGACTGCTCTCCGTTTATTAATAACATCCTAATTTATAGGCTATATCATTCAGTTATTATAAGGTTGTTAGGAAACTTACAATAATTATTGATACGCCACAATGAGTTACCATTCTCGCACCAAAATCGACAGGCTGTTTTATTATAAAACTTTCCTGTGTCACTTATCCATGAATCTTAGAGTATAATATATCTAAGATTTATATAAATAAATAAAATAATAATAATAATTAAAACGTTGATAATAAATATATTTAAAGATTTGTAAGTACAGATGAAATATGTAAGATAATTATTAATAACAATGTTGAAATGAAATAAACTTAATTCTAGCATTTTATTTATATAGTAAAACTTTTTATATAAGTAAAAAATGTAAAATGTATGTTGCGTAGTACAAATAATGTTACAAGCTTAGTATCGTAGAAAGCTATAGGCAGTAACAGGTTTCCCATAAATAACAATAATGTCGTTGAAATAGAAATTAGAGTTTATAAGTAAAAAGTTGAAACAACAATAAGCACTATTGGTAAGGCAGTGCTTAGTGCTAGTTGGCACCTACTACAATGTCCACAGCAAACAAGTTTTTATTTTATTTTGTAAGTATTTTTTGTTTATTAATCTTTGATGTTATCTTCTATCCACGTTCTATATTTGGCAACGTCGGTAAAAACAACATAGTAATCTGGATCACAAACAGCAATGCCGGATACTGTTGTCATGGCCACGGTGGTGGAAACCAACCCTCGTATGTAATAACTTCCGGTCTCGCCGGGGGCGTTGGTGAGTGAGTCCGGCACGAACACCACGAAGCCTCCACCACTGTCTCCGTTGCAGGGTGATACACCTGCAACACAGTTTAGGGTCAACTCACACCTAGGCCCGTATAAATCTCAAACCCAACCTCACTCGAGAACCTATTTGACAGATAAAACAACGTTCCGTTTCACTTTTAAAAGTGAACGACTTTATTAATGTTACATAGTACTTTATTTTTTTTTCTTTTTTAGTACCGTAATATTCATATTCAATTAGAAAAAAAAAAAAAAATAAGTATAATCTATATGTTTATAATCTTTATTTTTGCGTTTTAAAAAAGAAAAGAAAAAAAGTATGTAGCATAAGTAAGGTTCTTAATTATTAAAAATGAGTCGAAACGATTTTTTTTCTGTCAAATAGGTTCTCAAGCGACAACCTCGTTTTTAAGACTTCTTTATTAATACGGGCCCATATCTCTGTCCTCTCTCTGTCCACTCGACATGATCAGGCCCTGATTACGTAACTTCTGTGGCTTTCCCGACCGTCAACATCAACTGTCATTGTGACGTTCAATCTTTTTAAAACTCGATTTAAAAAGTTAAAACGTCAAAATTATGACATATTAACTTTTTAAATCGAGTTTTAAAAAGGTTTAACGTCACAATGACAATTGATGTCGGCGGTCGGGAAGGCCACAGAAGTTACGTAATCAGGGCCTGATCATGTCGAGTCTAGGCATACATGATGTAAAAATACTAGTTATTTACTTTGGAATATGATTTTGCTACCTTTCCTCATCCTAGAATTGTATTTTATATTTTTGTTTGCTTTTTGTTATTATAGCAAATAAAAAAAGGGTAAAATAGTTTTTTTACTCTTCGGCAGGTCTAAAATGAGAAAGGTTGTATCATTATCCGAAGGTGACTGGTCTTTTTACATAACCTGTATACAACGTGTATAGTGATAATATTTAAGGACATATTTACATGCCGCTAGACCAAAATTATTTTTAGTAGTTAATGCTTCACAGATGATATTTCGAAATTCCATTTTTTGCTGCACTGCTCTTGCAATGAAAAATGAGTCTCATCTTGTAGTGAATAAAGTTAATTTTAAATTACAATCTTAATAACCGTCTCGCGTGTCAGTGTCAACTGTCAGAGCCTTAGGAGTGTTCACAGTGAGCGATATTTGATATAAGTTTATCCCCGGTTTCTGAAAGGCTGATCAAATCGACGATCAGCTAACATTTGAATTAAATAGCCATTCTGAATGCTCATTGTTGAATGCGCTGCCTGTAGACGTGCAGCAGAGCCCACGTGTGGGCACGTTCAAAACACGACTGAAGAGTCACTTTAAGTCATCAATCAATAAATAATTAATAAAATTAAAAATAATTTGTGAATCGATCATAAAAATATTAATTATATTTAGAAAATTTATGTATATATTTATCGTTATTTAAGTTAGGATTATTATTTAATATATATTTTTTTGTATAAAGATTATAATTAGAATCATAGTGTCGTTTTTTTATTTTAATTTTGTATTTTGTATTACCCTCGTTATAGACTACTCAATTTATAATTGTTATTCTTTCTATTCTTTTCATTCTCTTCTGTACTATCTGTGTCCGTTTATGTATCTCACAACGTCCTGTCGTGGGTCTGCTGGCAGAGATCTCTTGTAGAGATACGCATATTATGTACTTCTATTACAGTTTGTCTTACTCTAAGTTACTTTTAGAATTATGTACTTAAATAATAAATACAAAAATAAACATCATTCGTAATACGAGTAACCCCGCTCGCTCGCTGCGTTCACATAAGAGCTTTCAGAATCGCTAGTTATCGACGATTTGATCATCCTTTCAGAAACCGTGATTAGAGTGATAAAAATGAAATATACCTCATATAAAAAAAAAAAGTAACAGACATTCTAATAAATTAAGGCGATGGAAGTGATCGATTCACAAATTATTTTTAATTGATTTTACATACCTTTATCAGCCCCGGCACAAAATTTGTATTCGGTTAGTTGTGTTGAATAAAATAAGGGTTGTTTTCGTATGCAAATAGTTTCGGGCATTATGGTCATCATTGTTTGCGTCAGCTGCGCAGATAATGTATTGTTGACATTGTAACCCCATCCCACTACCTGTAGTAGAGAATTGAATTTATCATAATGTAGCAGTCATCTGATTGATCAGCATTTTAATTGACTAGAGCGTTTATGAAGTGACGACATGTAATTGAATGACTAAAGGACAACTCGTCAAGTTGTTGAATGTAACGTTCAACGTCTTGACTGAACGTCCTTTGGCATGAATGTTTGGTAGGTTTGACCATAATTTCGCAACCGTTCCTCAAAAATGAGGACATGTCATGTCACACACCATAGCGAAACGAGCCAAAACTAAAATTGGCATAGTCTTTATTTTTTTTATGTACTTAAATACTTATTTCGGCCTATAAAGTTTAATAATTTGACGACCTCCGTAGCGCAGTGGTTAAGGATGTTGGTGCTCGAGCGAGAGGTCGCGGGTTCGAATCCCGCCGAGGAAACAAAAAGTTTTCAATGTTTCTGGGTCATAGATGTATAATAAATTTGTTTATAATATAATAAAAATCTTAAATATGTGTATAGTTATAAAAGTATTAAATATATTTCCGTTGTCTGGAACCTGTACCACAAGTTCTTCAGATACGTATCACATGGCCAGATTGACGTTGTGTGAAGCGTCCATAGATATAAAATAAAAATAAAACTTACATTTCCTTTAATTTCACGCGAGGCTAGGCTGTTAGCTACATCGTCATTCCACATACAGATCGGCCGAACAAACGTGTTGAATACGACCACAATCCTTAATTTCAACAGTGCAATATCATGGTCTAAATTTTTTTTTGTGAACTTCTCATGTACTATTATCTCGTGAACCTGAAAAATATTATTTCATTGTTTAATTAATTAAAAAAAAAACTAGTAGAGGCCACCCGAGACCCCAGAGCAGGCAGCTGGCTCAAAGAGTAATCATCGCCATCCAGCGTGGAAACTCTTTAAGAGGAAACACTACGAAATTTATTCCATACGAAAATAGGGGTACAAAAAAGGTAAATAGGGGAGAAACTGTTATTAATAGCTGTTACCTGTAGATAACCGCCGTTGTAGGTCACAGCGGCGACGCGTTTGAAATAGACTGTTTATGAGAGCGTATTCTTAGGACATTATCATCATCACGGCTTATCTGATTTTTGACATCTAATTATCTTTATATAGGAAGAAAAAATGATTGACGACCTCCGCAGCGCAGTGGTTGAGCGCGTTGGTGCTCGATCGGGAGGTCGCAGGTTCGAATCCTGGCGAAAGAACAAACTTTTCTGTGCTCCTGGATCATCGATGTGTGTTAAATATAATAAAAATATTAAATATGTTTGTAGTAGGTATAAAAGTATTAAATATATTTCCGTTGTCTGGTATCTGTAACAAAGTTCTTCGGATACTTAGCACGTGGCTAGATTGACGTAGTGTGAAACGTCCATAGATATTATTATTATATTATTAATTCACCCAAACACAAACAATAAATAAATATAAATAACTAAGAAGACAGTTCCAGTATTTAAGAGGAAACACTACGAATTTTTTTCCATACAATAATAGGGGTCTAGGGGATTTCTATTTCCTCCCTGGATTTTTATTTCCTCTAGAATAAAAAGTTTTTTCCTGAATATTTATGGATATTGTTTGTACGTCCCTATTTTTTCCTTTTTTAAATAAATAAATTATTTAAAGAGATATGGACGTTTAAAAACCTAAAAAAAATGACCAGACTCTAGAACATCTAGGAAACAGATTTGACTACAATAAACACCAAAATCAAAAAACAGGAAACTAGCTCAATTCTTTTTTTAGCTAATACAGAAAAAAATATTTAAATCGGTTAAGTTTTGGAGGAAGAAATAGGAATCCCCTAAACGTCGATTTCTGGTACTTTTAATAGGTCATTTCAGTCCAGGTTGCAGTTGTCTCTATCGCGCTACTGCTGGCTAGCTAAGGCACTGCGAGACGGCAATAGATTTTATAAATACCTATTTTGTATTTCTCTCAACCGTGGTGTGTCCTCTTAAGCCTTCTGGGTACTCTGCCTGAGGGGGACGATTTTGGGGTTTATTGTATTCTATTTTTGTTTAGTTAGTAGCTGGTCATATTATTGTAATAACTGTTTTATTTGTTTCAGTTTTTGTTACATAATGCTGTCATTATTAATTAGGCTTAAAACAATGTAATGTCAAATATGACATTTGACAATGATGCCTAAGACTAGTTATTATATACTCTTGGAGAGGCTTAACAGGTGGGACCTATGTACTAGCTATAAGATATTGCATATTAAGTTAAAGTGTAATAAACGTAATTATAAAATTATTTCACGTGTATCATTGGACGTGTAAATGGACCCTAACGTATGCAGTGGCATCATAACAGTTTTCTTTGTAAATAAATCTATTATATTTAAATATCATATAAGAGTACCGTAGTATTGAAATCATAATTATATTTATCAGTGTTTAGTTGCAACCACTTTATCATTGGTGGCTTGACCTTTTGTTCTGTTATAAAAATAACAAACTTTTGTTTTGTTTATTACCTACTTTGTGGCGCTGTTCGTTAGTCTCGCTAAAACTCGAGAACGGCTGAACCGATTCGGCTATTTTTAGTCTTGAAACATAAGTCCAGGGAAGGTTTAAACGGTGAGAAAATATGCGGAATATTCATAGGGTTCCGCTTTACCGGTTCCGCATCGTCTCGAGTACCAATTTGATACCAATATCAAAAGATAGGTCTTGGCAAGCACATCACGAATATGTGCATCAATATTTTACTAATTAATTATTACATTTTATTATTAAATTCAGAATACACGTCCAACCACGGACCTTGGCCATTTTTGAACCTATGATTTTTTATATTTCAAATTAAATTGTTCTTTCAGCCTTTTAGACTCCTTTTTTGCGAAGCCGAGTAGTAGTTTTTAAAACTTTTTACTACAATACTTTTTTGTGAAATCGGGTTATATAATATATTTTTTCTTTTTAGTTTATTTTGATATTAGATATTGAAATATCTAAGGTTTTATATGGTTACAGTGAAATTTCCTATTCCTAATTAAAATACTTGCCGTTCGTTCCTGAGTGGGCACATCACCACCGTTGAGGTTGTATTTCCCCAGCACGACGTTTAGAATCTCGGGTAACACTTTCACACCTTGCTCAGTAGTACAATGAGCAGCTGAAAAATAACATAATGACTCAGTCATGAATGGATGAAGGTTATCACTTTCACCCATTTATGACTTCAATTATTATCATAGAGACGGATCTTTAGATTAATGTACATATATGTAGCAAAAATCGGATTTCTAGAAAATTGAGTTCAAAATGTCACTTAAACATTTTATAATAAGTCGTAAAGTATTCTGTTGGATATTTTCTTACAATTTAGAACTTTAGTTTTTAGTATTGAGTGACATTTTAGTTTTTCTTAGCTTGCGCTGACTTATCCGAGCCCTGAGATGTTTATATACTACGTTAGATACAGGGAACGCGTATACTGGCTGATTATTACGTCCAAACAGAAAAGAGTTTAATAGGAACGATAGAACCCGGACAGTCTAGAAAAATACAAGATAGGTATAAAGGAAGATTTCTAAAATCTATTGCTGTCCGGCAGTGCAGCACTAGGCGCGAGAGTTAACTTCAGCAGCAATCTGGGGGCACGGTACTGCGCCCGGCAAGTTGAGCACTGCCGTACCATCTTTTTCCCGACACAATTTGAAGATGTGCTTCGAGAACATCTCCAAAGTACGAGTATTTTAGAGCAACAATTAGTAAATTCAAATGACTGATTTTCGATCCGCATTCGACTTGAAAAATCAATTTGTTTCATCAAAATTAGGCACTTCTAGCAGACATACAAGTTTTAAATTGAAAATACAAGTAGTGTATATAAATAAATGAAGAAAAAACTTAAACATTTTGTAAACGTTATATCTAGTGATCTAGATGCCATCCGCATAAATAACTTTGTTATAAAATTACAAAGTCGTATTTGCACTTCTCGACAAAAACACTAGTTTATGTTAATGTTCTACAAAAAGAACTGAGATCCCATCAAAAATATAACTTGTAAAAAATGCCAAGACGCTACATAGTTCTTCTACCGTAAAAAAATTAGAGATACATGTTATGCCAAGACGGGGTTAGTCGGTCGGTCTAAAACATCTTAAGGTGATCATAATTAATATTATGAATGATCTTAATATTGTAAATAAATAGTAGATTGACTTTGCAATTCGCACTAAACGATCTGATTTAATGTGTATCATTTGTGAGATAAATAATATTATATTGTGATTTCATGCGTGCATTTCAACTTTTGACGGTAGGAGAACTTAGTAGCGGACTTGGAATTTTTACAAGTTATGTTTTGGATGAAGTTCTTCTTGGTTATGAGAGTAAAGTGAAGAGATTGTCATTATGCATTGAGCACACATATGAGCACTTTGAAATTACTTTTAGTCGGCGCCTGGTGTCAACGACACCTTCCAAGTAACAAAAAGTGAAAGCTTATTATATCAATTGAAACACAGAAACAATTAAAATTGCTGTTATTTTTATATTACCTGTCAGCACAATCTTGTCGGAGAGCAGGGTACCGCCGCAGATGTATTTCAGCGTGCCCCTGTCCTGTTTGTATACCGCCGCGTGCCAAGGCCAGTCTCCGGGGAGAGTTGACGCGCCATTGACGATCAGCTCCTTGTACTCCATGCCTCGTCTCCCGCACGAGGGACTCACTTTTTGTTGGTTCAGATGAAGGAATTGATCAAGAAAACCCTAGAATCATGAAGGTTCTAGTTTCAGATTTGAAGACATCGGTGTAGTATTCGTTTATTATATACTAGCGACCCGCCCCGGCTTCGCACGGGTGCAATGCTGATACTAAATTAAATACACTACAGAAAAACTATGAACGTTGTATATAAAAACATAGCGGCCCGCTCTGACTTTGCACGGGCATAAAATATATATGCCTATGTCACTCAATGAAAACATGATTAAAATCGATCCAGTATTTTTGATTCATTCATTACTGCCCTTGGCCTGCACGCATTAAATTTGGAGTAAAACAATTCCTCTTTCCCTATACTTACTATGAAGATTTCCTGCTATCTTTGGAATATCTAAATTTATACAATTTTTATTACATTACACATTTTTACTTATTTCCTTTTACATTGTTACCTAGGTATTTATTTTATTTTTACAACAATTATTATATTACAGGATGTCTTTAGGGCATAAACTGAGTTAAGCGGGCATCCGCGCGGCTTCATACAAAAGTGACCCGTCGCGGAAAGCCGCGCGGGAGACCCGTCGCGGGAAGGCGGGCCGCGCGCCCGCGCTACTGAGCCCGTCTCCCCGCGACGGGCACCCGCGCGGGTCACTTTTGTATGTAGCCGCGCGGGTGACAGCTTCATGTTTCAAATAAATAAGTAGATTGACTTGGCAATCGTATGTTACATATGCACCCCTCACGTAAAATGAACTTAGAGCAATTTGCCGAGTACTCTTATAAGAATCATCATCATCAGTCAGTTGCAGTCCAACATGCTCCTGGACTATGATTAATATTGAGAATATAATAAATGAAGCCACCTCTTGGACTATAAAGAAAATACAATGCAAGCAGTTTCTTCTTAAATTATGAAATAAAACATCAAATCCTGGAAATGCTGATGCCGCATCATCGAGGTGGTCCCATCTCCGTGGGACCGTGCTCTTAATGTTAAGTTAGTTAGTCACTTCAGATCTTACATCGGTCGGAGCCAGTAGTCTTAATTTTAATTGTAATATTCTTGTAGATCCAACATAGATCTAACATTAATTAAGTTATAATTTGTAAAAGTAAGTTTAATTTAAATAAATTCTAAAATAAAATCGTTTTTTTTGGAACTCCCGTTCGAGAACACTAAAACTGGCGCAGTCTTGGTGGTTTTTTTCCGAAAAATCTATGAATCTACGAAAGTGTTCCGGGAGAAATAAATTCGGGTGTGTGTGAGATCCAGAAATTGATCCAGCAGAGACCAGAATGTACATGTAAGTGCTTTAGTTTCTATCTAGAGTTGCTTCCTTTATATCCTATAATTTTAATATAATTTTCCAAGATTTTCCACCCAAGGCAATCACGGAATCCTAGAGTTAGTAATAGAAATAATTTGTTAGATAGGAATAGAAATTTAGAAATAATTTCAGAAGACGGAGAAAATTTAATTTTGAGTGAAAACTTTTCAGAAAATTATAATATATTAAATATGGCAAATTTAGATAATATCTATAAGTCTCTACGTCTTTTACCTGAGTTTGACGGAAATCCGAATATTTTAACTAGATTTATTAGATTAGCTTATTTCTATGTAGACAATTATATAGTAATAGTATATAAGATTCCGATTGTCTTTTCCTTAAAATATGATTTATATAAATTATCCCTCATTCCTAATAAATACAACCAAATCCTCTTACCTATTTCACCTTACCTAGCAATCTCTGGTGACGATTCTAAGCACATGGAGGCTGAATGCCCGAAGGTAAAAGAATGGTACCTCTGCCCATCAGCATCAAACTATAAAGTAACAGAATACCCCGAATGTATCCACCACCTGATAACCAAGCAGGAACTTCTTGAATCATGCAAGATAACTACAGTTACCCTAATCAAAGAAGCAGTAGAAAAACTAGACGACAGGCATTTTACTATGAATTTTCCGAACATCACGAAAGTAAGAACATCGTGTGGCCAAGAACAGCACAGAAGTCTTCATGGAAGCTACTTAATTATTATTCCTGTAAATTGCTATTTCAAGACGTCTACATTCACAATCTCCAACTCGGAAGATCACATAAAAGGTCACCCTCTGAAAATAATAGAACTACCAAAGTATCAAGAACCTGACGAAAGCACATATCACACACATGCAACCTTAAACTCAATCGATCTCCAAAATCTTCACTCGATTAATGGGAAAATTATATTCCAGAACCCTATAAAACTAGACAAACATTTGCAACTAAGTTTGTTTCATACAACTATACCATTTTATACAATATCGATTGCAGTCATACTATGTGCATTATATATTGCATACAAGTATCTACATAGAAGAAGAAGCCTTCGCGAGAGTCACGCCGTAGAAGACAATGCCGATATACCTTTGAAGAAAAGAAGACCACCTGCTGAAGTAGAAATAGACCACAGCGATATTTCGGCAACCCTATCAAAACTTTCGAAATAGTCGCCGAACTATGGGGGGAGGTGTTACATATGCACCCCTCACGTAAAATGAACTTAGAGCAATTTGCCGAGTACTCTTATAAGAATCATCATCATCAGTCAGTAGCAGTCCAACATGCTCCTGGACTATGATTAATATTGAGAATATAATAAATGAAGCCACCTCTTGGACTATAAAGAAAATACAATGCAAGCAGTTTCTTCTTAAATTATGAAATAAAACATCAAATCCTGAAAATGCTGATGCCGCATCATCGAGGTGGTCCCATCTCCGTGGGACCGTGCTCTTAATGTTAAGTTAGTTAGTCACTTCAGATCTTACATCGGTCGGAGCCAGTAGTCTTAATTTTAATTGTAATATTCTTGTAGATCCAACATAGATCTAACATTAATTAAGTTATAATTTATAAAAGTAAGTTTAATTTAAATAAATTCTAAAATAAAATCGTTTTTTTTTGGAACTCCCGTTCGAGAACACTAAAACTCGCATGAAAACAACATAATATTTATCTCACAGTGATACGTATATTAAATCAGATCTTTTAGTGCGATTGCCAATCAATCTACTATTTATTTTAAATATGAAAGAATATTAATAATATTGATTTTGATCACTATAAGATGTTGTTAGACCGACCGACTAACCCCTACTTGTCATAACATGTATCTCACAACTTTTTACGGTAGAAGAACGAAGTAGCGAGACTTGGCACTTTTTACAAGTTATATTTTTGATAGGAACTGATTTCTTTTTGTAGAAAATTTACTAAAACGCGTGTTTTTGTTAAAAAGTGCAAATATAACTTTGTAATCCTATAGGTTTATTATGGATTACAAAGTTAATTGTGCAGTTAGCGTATTTAGATAACTAGACAGAAATTCCAAAATGTTTAGGTTTTTCCGTCATTTATATACTAAACGCTACTTGTATTCCAAATTTGAAGCTTCTATGTCTGCTAGAAGTGCCTAATACTTTTGATGCTCGGTCAGTGAGTGAGTGAGTTAGTGACAAAATTAAGTTTGACAAGTTATAATTCTTAAACTTCTGTTTCAAATTGAATGAAATTAGACCGTAACTAAAAATGCAGGCTTCTCTGGCTTTAACCCACAACAAAGTTATAAGTTATAGGTTGAAAATGGCCTGAACTGCTTCGAGAAAAGGAGGGTACGACCGTGCTTAACTTGGCAGATTATAGACATACATCCTCACCCTGTCATTTGGAACCAGGCGAATGAATTATATAAAGAGCAAGGCGCGCGGAGGCAGCATGGCTCTAAATTTGCAAATAATTATAACCTATTTGAAAATTTCGAAAATTTCAGTGACGCAGAAAAATCATAATATTAAGTTCTCCATCGATACGACTGTTGAACGACGTACATGCAAACTGTTAAAATTAAACTGGAGACACTGCGTAAGTCGGGTCTCCGCGACGGGCTCTGCGACGGGCCACGCGACGGGCCACGCGAGGGCCCCGCGACGGGCCCCGCGACGGGCGCCCGTTTAACACAGTTTCAGGCCTACACAACGTTCACAGTTTTCTTGTCATTAGACAATACAAACATGTTTTCTCTTGAGGTTACTCTTGAAAGAGCGACATACAGTTGGCCATGTGAAAAACAGTCAACGCTCAAATTTCCCCGTCTGGCCGGTGACCGCCCGCCGCAAATTTTAAATTTGTAATATCTCCGAAAATATTTGTTTAATTTACATGCTGTAAGGAACCATATTGATCTATATTAATTGCACACTGTATTTAAGGTACTTAATTCAATAGGGATTAATGCCGTATTGCTTAAAATAGCTTCGTAAATAAGCCATTTTTTCACGTAAAAAGTAAAAAATAAAAATGGTTAATGTGGGTTATCCCTAAAAGATAAACATATACCATCGCGGACTTTTTTGTAGACCTTTTTATGGTGTACAATACTGTAGTACATTAATTTGATCTAACTCGTAGGGTTTAGGCAGCGTTTTTGCTAAAATAGGTTAATGTACAACATCACGTTAGAAACCTCTAAAATTAGCAATGTTGCCTTAGTATATTATGCATGTATTATACATATAAACCTTCCTCTTGAATCACTCTATCTATTGGAAAAAACCGCATCAAAATCCGTTGCGTAGTTTTAAAGATTTAAGCGCACATAGGGATATAGGGACAGAAAAGGCGACTTTGTTTTATACTATGTAGTAATATGTGTCGCAGTCATCTGATTGAAACAGTCCGCTATTTAATTGAATGACTAGCGCTTTCATTGAATCCTGTTTTTACCAACAAATTTTAGATTCCGAGACTAGGACACCCATTTAATATTTTAGTTTAAAACTTCGAAATTTCCGAATGAGTACTATTTAGTTTAAAACTTCGAAATTTCCGAATGAGTACTAATTAGTACTCATTCGGAAATTTCGAAGTTTTAAACTAAAATATTAAATGGGAATAAAACGATAATTAAAGTAAATTAATCAAAAAATATATTAACACATTGCTATTTGTACGAGCTGTTTGACGCCATTATATAACCGCCTAGTGATTCAATTAAATAACCAGATTCAATAAGATGACTGCGACATATGTAATATGTATCGGCTCGCCAACGTATCATCACGGGCTAGGTGTTATACGGCTGACGGCTCTAATGCCGCCATATTGCCTGTGTGACCGAGACAAGTTGAAATGTCAACTGTCATAGTGACATACACTACATCTAATCAGCTTTTATCAAATTAAAGTTTAAACACGTTTAGTGCGTAACCCTGCTGCCCTTACTTTTCAAAAAGTGCTGCATCAGGCTGTTTAGGCCTGTTGTTAAACTCTGTCAAAGTGCGTTATCGGGTTCAAACGACCTGTGCCGCATTTTCTTTTTAAATGTAAAAAGCATATGATATTTATGGATAAAAACTTGAATTCATGCTTGAAACATATTTATATTGAGTTACTCTATACTAAAACTTGAATAGTCCTAGAATTCAGCTTTTACAACTTATATAAAAAATTAAAACAATTTGTAGGGTCTTAGGCACCTGATATCAGCACAGAAGGGTAACTATGTCGATAAATTACAGGTGTTGAGAGTAAAATCATCGATATAAAAAAAAATATTTTAGTTACATTTTATTTTGAACTAAGTATCTAGTTTTTTTTCTTCTTTGTAACATGCTCGGCAGTAAGTTTCAGAACACTTATAACAATAGGTCACGAGTTTTTTAACTTTTTTTGGCCGCCCGTTTAGCTACTTAAAGTTTGTCTTAGCATAATGTAACACCCTACGCAATTTTTTTATCTGCTTTTTCTAAGCTATGGCCATTATTATTTTTTGTTTCCATTGTCATCAAAGTTTGATTGAGTGTCAGCATCTATTCTATCTGTAAAAGGGATGTTTGTAAATTTGTCTATGATATTGTCTATAAAATCAAGCTTAGTCATTTTTATCTCATTATTCATATTATAAACAATCCATGCATTAACCAAAGTGGTCCCGAATAACATCTCCATCATTACTTTATTATACCAGACATCACTAGTGTAATGTCCTGCAATTCAAGTGCGGTTATCGGGTCATCGGGTATCGGGTCTTTAACATCTGATGTACGCACCTAAGGGATATAATTTCCTTTCAGGCCGTATCAGGTTTTAACGACCTGATGCGATTTTAATGGTTCTATGTCTACTATTTAAAAATACAACACCAATGTATATATTTATCACTTTCGTATTGCAAAAAATCCTATATTTATTTAACCCGTCCCGTGAGATAACAATAGATTTAAAGGCCAGGCCAGTAGGACAGTTACGCATCGGGCATTTTCAACCCTATACCGCACCGAACGTATAATGTGACTACGTAGGCCTTCCCAAAAAATATTTAAATGCTGTACAAGTTATGAAATTATTTCTCCTCTTCTAAAACGTTACAAAAGTCACTCGATAGACGAGGCCAAACATTGTATAGCTTACTGTGTGTGTATTTTATGAGTAAAGGAGTAAAAATAATATTTTATTTTACTCATAATATTAGCAGACGTAATACTTACTGCGCTCGGTTCAGTGCAAAATTCAATATTCCACATTTTAATACTATTTATGTAAGGTATAACACCAGCCTTTGAGCCTTGTACAGTGAATTGCAGTAGTATTTCAAATTTATAAAAAATTATATCAAAACGCCGTTTATGTCTATTATCACCATCAACCGTTGCGAGGACTCCTTTAGCCTAAGAAAAAGAGATATAGATTAAAATTTGCAGATAAATAACGTACTTAGAACAAACGGTAAGTGTTTGATTTTTTCCAGAACAAATAAATAAGGAATTGGTTTCTTTGTTAAGAAAAATTTTTCGCAATAAAAAAATGTTAAAAAACTATAACCCGACTTCGCAAAAAAAAAAAAGATTTAAAAACTAAAATCCGACTTCGCAAAAAAGGGGTCTCAAAAGGCTGAAACAAGAAAACAATTCAATTCAATTTGAAATCCAGATATGCATAGGTACAAACGTGGTCAAGGTAGAGCCGTGGTCGTACCCGCTAAACAAATCTAAGCGTCACTTTACACAAAAATACAATCCCAATAGCGGTTACGACCACGGCTCTACCTTGACCATTTTTGTACCTATGCATATCTGGATTTCAAATTGAAGTTTTTCTTGTTTCAGCCTTTTTAGACCAGTTTTTTACGAAGTCGGGTTATAGTTTTTTAATCTTTCTTTTATTTAATATTTTTCTGTTTCCACATAAAATATAATAATTATTATATTTTTATTTAATTGAAAAAATCAGCCATACATATAATAATGAAAGAAACAATTTACCAATGTTATTGTGGCCTCAGCGTCAAAGGAAAGTATCACCCGGGCTTGGGGTAAATAGACCCCAGCTATTACCATTTCGTACTGGTTTTCAACCCCAGGTTCCACGCTGGGAGTATAATCAACTCGTATACCGGGGTTGCCCACGCAGGGGTTGTAATGCAACGTCGTCACATCACTCACTTCAGCGGCAGTAACATAAGAATTGAATAAGCAAGTCAAAATTATTACAATTTTTTTCATTTTTTAATATATAAATCTTGACTTTTTAATGCAAAATATTAAAGTGCAAAATGAATAATTTGCAAACCTCCTCGTGATAGCTTTGACAATGAAATGTATATTTATAAGTGTTCACGTTTGACTTTTGACTTTATTATCTGTTTAATAATATCTCGTTATTTTGCTGCTCTCGAGCATTCAAATGCAAACAACCCGTATTAGACCGGTCGGGCTAGCGTATTTTGAGGTGAAACCTTCAAAAATTCTAAGATTCTGAATTTTTGCATGTGGATAGAGAAGTACACAATTAACTTATTTTTAAGTTTTGTGTCATTTCTGACCATTGCATTTGAAAACCCGTGGATGAAAATAACACAAATTTTCAAATGTGATCTGTAACAACTTATTAATCAGAAAGGCGTAAACTCTAATAACTTTAATTTCCTTCTGCAGCTGCTACGAGCTCTTTAATTAAAACCTCATTATCTTTAAATCCCGTGGATGAATGTGACACAAAACTTGCACAGCAATAGATGTCAATCATATAGACCGTGTAACACCAATTTTACAAATTGTAATTTTTTTTAAGGCTAATTAGGCGATGTTCTAGGTTTTAGCCAATTACTCGAAAACCCGTGGATAGATCTGACACCAAATAAAAGATCAGTTACTACCTCAATAACATCACAAAGGTAAAATTTTCAACTATAATTTTCTTTTCAACCAACAGCGATCAAAAAGAGAAATACCTAAATATCTACTAACGTGGTCCAAAATGACACAACATCAAATTTTTGGTCCCGAAACTATATACCAATAATAAAAAACTTTTGAATTTTTGAAACCTTAAAACCTCTTCCGACGGGTCATGCACAAAAATACAGAATAATGAGTCATATAGAATCAAAAACAGCAATCTGACTTTTGATTTATTATGGGTACCGATACTAAGTCAAAAGTCAGCCAACCAAAAACTCAAACTAGATTGAAGAAATAAACTATTAAAATTTTCTTTAACCTTAACTTTAGTTAAACATACATTTGAGCCAAATGCTAAGATTTTTGAAAATCTATGGATGTTTTACGCCATGTCCGTCTACTCTAATACTACGTTATAGAAGAACTTGTGTTATCTACGCCAGACAACACATTTTTTATTATATTATATTTTGCATATCGCATAATAGTACGTACGTTTTTAGGTTTTTACGTTAGGTTATTTATGACAGTCACAGTATACAAGGTATAAAATAAATTAGTGAATTATCGCTAATTTATTTTATACCTTGTACCTTAGTATTAACTTTAGGGCGTGTATACTTACAACTCTACTGAGTTTACTGTGAAAATAATAAATAAGCCTTTTATTTTTCTCATATATAAATAAGTATAGTTACATATTTTCATTTACATAATATCTATTTACTTTTATAATATCATAATATCATTATTACACTTCTATTAAATTTATACAAATACAATTATGCTATTATTAGATTTTAATTTAATTATAATTGGATTTTTCAGATTAGTTTTTTATTTACACATTGTATTTAGTTAGTATGAAATCTGTTAAGTGAATAATTACTTTGAGTTATATATTTACTAATATAATACATAATATCTACTCAATTTTACATTTTAGTTGATTTATTCATTTTCATTTTTGAATTACTGTGAAAATACTAGCGCTGAAATCATAATTTTGTCTTTCAGGTTTCTGTAAGAAATGTACCAACATTTGCCCATACAATTATTAAAAAAGTAACTGTTTCATTCCTGGTACTTTTATAGTATACTCTATATACGGGACCCATACACACCCTTATGTATTATCAATCATTAATATTACAGGCTGTATATCACATCACTGTCATACAGACTGTGGTAAAACTGACAGAAAAGCTAACGTGCAACGACTTAGAAATATTTGCAGACCACTCTATAAATACGAATATTACAACAGCGTAATTGGAGACACGTTGTAGAAAGAATGCACTACACACACACACTAAAGTATTATCAATCATTAATATTACAGGCTGTATATCACATCACTGTCATACAGACTGTGGTAAAACTGACAGAAAAGCTAACGTGCAATGACTTAGAAATATTTGCAGACCACTCTATAAATACGAATATTACAACAGCGTAATTGGAGACACGTTGTAGAAAGAATGCACTACACACACACACTAAAGTATTATCAATCATTAATATTACAGGCTGTATATCACATCACTGTCATACAGACTGTGGTAAAACTGACAGAAAAGCTAACGTGCAACGACTTAGAAATATTTGCAGACCACTCTATAAATACGAATATTACAACAGCGTAATTGGAGACACGTTGTAGAAAGAATGCACGACACACACACACTAAAGTATTATCAATCATTAATATTACAGGCTGTATATCACATCACTGTCATACAGACTGTGGTAAAACTGACAGAAAAGCTAACGTGCAACGGCTTAGAAATATTTGCAGACCACTCTATAAATACGAATATTACAACAGCGTAATTGGAGACACGTTGTAGAAAGAATGCACTACATACACACACTAAAGTATTATCAATCATTAATATTACAGGCTGTATATCACATCATTGTCATACAGACTGTGGTAAAACTGACAGAAAAGCTAACGTGCAACGACTTAGAAATATTTGCAGACCACTCTATAAATACGAATATTACAACAGCGTAATTGAAGACACGTTGTAGAAAGAATGCACTACACACACACACTAAAGTATTATCAATCATTAATATTACAGGCTGTATATCACATCACTGTCATACAGACTGTGGTAAAACTGACAGAAAAGCTAACGTGCAACGACTTAGAAATATTTGCAGACCACTCTATAAATACGAATATTACAACAGCGTAATTGGAGACACGTTGTAGAAAGAATGCACTACACACACACACTAAAGTATTATCAATCATTAATATTACAGGCTGTATATCACATCAGTGTCATACAGACTGTGGTAAAACTGACAGAAAAGCTAACGTGCAACGGCTTAGAAATATTTGCAGACCACTCTATAAACACGTTGTAGAAAGAATGCACTACACACACACACTAAAGTATTATCAATCATTAATATTACAGGCTGTATATCACATCACTGTCATACAGACTGTGGTAAAACTGACAGAAAAGCTAACGTGCAACGGCTTAGAAATATTTGCAGACCACTCTATAAATACGAATATTACAACAGCGTAATTGGAGACACGTTGTAGAAAGAATGCACTACACACACACACTAAAGTATTATCAATCATTAATATTACAGGCTGTATATCACATCACTGTCATACAGACTGTGGTAAAACTGACAGAAAAGCTAACGTGCAACGACTAAGAAATATTTGCAGACCACTCTATAAATACGAATATTACAACAGCGTAATTGGAGACACGTTGTAGAAAGAATGCACTACACACACACACTAAAGTATTATCAATCATTAATATTACAGGCTGTATATCACATCACTGTCATACAGACTGTGGTAAAACTGACAGAAAAGCTAACGTGCAACGACTAAGAAATATTTGCAGACCACTCTATAAATACGAATATTACAACAGCGTAATTGGAGACACGTTGTAGAAAGAATGCACTACACACACACACTAAAGTATTATCAATCATTAATATTACAGGCTGTATATCACATCACTGTCATACAGACTGTGGTAAAACTGACAGAAAAGCTAACGTGCAACGACTAAGAAATATTTGCAGACCACTCTATAAATACGAATATTACAACAGCGTAATTGGAGACACGTTGTAGAAAGAATGCACTACACACACACACTAAAGTATTATCAATCATTAATATTACAGGCTGTATATCACATCACTGTCATACAGACTGTGGTAAAACTGACAGAAAAGCTAACGTGCAACGACTTAGAAATATTTGCAGACCACTCTATAAACACGTTGTAGAAAGAATGCACGAAATAATTAAATATCAATATCTACGCCATATTGGAAATTGGTAAAAGAGAAAAGAATAAAGGGTGTGGACGTACACCGCACAGTACATACATACATGATATATACATATCACCGCTCGCCAGCGAAAATATAGATATGAACTTCTGACCCTGCGCGGTTGACTGTTACACCGTTGACGACCAGACTTCCTTTTAACGAAAGAACGTAGAGCTTTGGCTGTAAAAGGTAACGTGTTGGTTCACAGATTTGCTGGTTGTACCCATCCCATGGTGTTTGTTCTCCGAGCGATGTGGCCTGCCCATTGCCACTTCAACTGACTGATTCTACGAGCTATGTCGGTTACTTTAGTTCTACTGCGAATATCCTCGTTTCGGTATTTTGTCCCGTAGAGAAACTCCGAGCATATCTCTCTCTACAGCTCGTTGAGTGACTTGGAGCTAACGCATAAGGCCAACAGCCAAGGACCACGTCTCATTTTCATATGTCAACACTGGCAAGACACACTGATTCTCGGAATGTCAACAAAAAAATGCTACAACCGGTTCAACCCTAACCCTTCGAGAAGAACCGGCGTATTCTATAATTCCGATTTCAAAGTCACAAAAATTACATATTTTCTTTCCAGTAACGGTGTACACGCAGCCACTCAATTTGGACGTTGCGTTTTCGACAAACACAAAATATTAGATGTATGTAGTCGGTACTGATGCATGACGCTTCCAAACGAACTGCTTATCTGTGAGTGCAGTTCGGAGCCAGCGTCTATTTATAATATTAACTTTTCAAGTTTTTTGCTGTCGGCACATACGATGATGTTTTATTTAAAAGCGTCCGTGGCCTGTGGGCAGACCGCCGATTAGCACTCGAAAGGTGCAGGTCCGATTCCCAGGAATGTAACAATTACACTTTTTCATATTTCAAGTTGATACGGAAGGAAAACATTCTGAGGAAACCCGCACATGTTTGGCTCCAGACGTATGAATCAGTCACTCCACTGGAGTAGGCCGACTATTTTGTGAGAATGCCAGTCCAATACATACGGCATTCTCACAAAATAGTCGGCTATGCGACATTTCGACATTTCGACCGAAGAACTTGTGTTATAGGTACTCGACATTTATTTAAAGATTTTTATTACATTAATGCACGAATTTAATACACATCCATGACCAGGAACACAGAAAACTTTTTGTTCCGTCGTCGGGATTCGAACCCGCAACCTCCTGCTTGAGCACCCACTCAACCACTGCGCTACAGAGGTCGTGAAAAATCCTATATACATATAGGTTATATAAAGACGTCATTATAAAGATAAAACGTAGTAAGTTATAATAGATCAATCAATTTAAATGTCTCATATGTACGGTGGAATAAAGGAATGTTATTGTTTAAATACTAATTAGTAAATAGGTAATGTTTCTTTGTAAGGCACATGCATTTTATCTTTTTCACCTACTGCAAAATAAAAAGGAGTTTCAATTATACCGGTTTTTATTATATGTGTTAAGATGAATGATTACATTTTCGTGATTCTTTTTTTTATTTGACGCAGAACATTTGGTCACCTAAAATAATTATAATTACATGTACTTTGTAATGAACATTTACGGATTATTTACTTTGGGAGGTGGTGTTAAGTTGCCTGTCTGTTTGTACTATCTTCTTCTTCTTTTGGCATATGCCCCCCCCCCCTCTTTAAAAAAATGAATTTTTATTATAATGTATTTACAGTTAATGTTCTTTTTGGAATTTGTAAGTGCATTATAAAAATATTATTTTATACTTTTTTGCTGTTAAAGTCGATTTTAAATGTAGTTGTTTACATGTACGACGTACGTACGTGTGTGTATAATTATGTCATTAACGTCTCTGTGGTCTAGTGGTTCTGAGCTTCGCTCTCGACCCGGAGGTCGTTGGTTCGATTCCCGTGTCGGAAGAACAAAAAATGTTGTTTTCATGTTTGGTTAGGACAATGCAGGCTGACCACCTGTTTGTCTGACAAGCAAGATGAACCATGCGTCGGATAGGAATGTAAAAAGTTGGCTCTGCGCAGTCGTGTCGGTTTACCGTCACACTGGGTTATGAGAGTAAAAGGAAGAGAGAGTGCGTCTGTGTATTGCGCACACACTTGGGCACTATAAAATAACCCCTGCGTAGCTGGCCTGGTTTGAAATGAAATCGGCTACCGACACCGAAATCGGTGAGGGGAGCTATTATTATTATATTATGTTACAGTTGTAATGACATAATGTTTAATTTGCGTAAACCGAAGTCATCATTTACTCATATTATCAGGACTAACCATAGTGGGCTTAGTGCGAAAACGTTAATCTGACATATCCCTGCGTGTACAGTACAAATCTGAGCAACATAAATAACGATATGTAAGTACAATAGTTGGGGTGACCACGGTGAGCTGGGAAAGTAGGACACAGTCTCAAACCATATTAATGGCAGATATATTATTAATGTACTGCAGGGACTGGGGTCTTATAGCAGTATTACGGTAATGTTACTTATGAATTCCGTGTAAACAAATATGATCTCTATTTATACAGTGTGTAAAATAACAGGCACTATAACTTTGTGATACGATTGTACTACCTTTCCTCATTTTGGAAATGTATTTTATATATTTTTTTTTGTCAAAAACTAAATTTTATTTAAACTTTTGTTTATATTTTCAAATTTTTTTGTCGAAAGAATAACAAAATGAAAAAAAAAATATTTTTGAAAATGATCGAGATGGTATGCTCGGTCAGGCCGAAGCCTACTCTACTAGTTATCAGATGTTGTTTTTATAGCGCCGGACTTTGAAAACTTCGATAGCGCGATGCAGGATTGTGGCACTAGTAGTACCTACCGCCACACTATTATTATTTAGTCCCAGTAATATCTGAAACCTGGTCACCCCACCCGCGGGTGATGGGCGGATATCTCTTAAGCGTTGTGGGGAGTTTAGAAAACATTCTGCCCTGAGGGACTGTCAGGCTCACCCCTACTACGGCGCCGTGACACGCGTGGTACGATCGAGTTTGCAATTTCGTGTGTTATTTTTTATTTATTTATTATTTTTTATTTAATAATTGATGTACTCTCAATGTTAAAAGACAATAGAAATTTAAATTAAAACACAGATAATATGCACAAAGGTTATTAACCCTTGAAAAACAGAGATGGTATAAGTTTGACGTGTCTGTCTGTGTGTGTCTGATTGTTTGTATCGTTCATATTGTGCTCCGAAGCAGATGAACCGATTTTGATCTAGTTTTTCTGTTTGAAAACTGATGTGTTCGAGAGTGTTCTTAGATATAAATCATCAGATGGCTCTTTTTCCTTCCTCTCAATTCGGAGGTTAGTTATTTTTTTAATTTTGTTAGTAGTTATTATTATTATTTACTTAGTGCGTAATAATAATAATGATTTCGGTGACGGTAGCCGGTTACATTGACACCAGGCCAGCTACGCAGCAGTTATTTTTATAGTGCCCAAGTGTGTGCGCAATATAAAGAAGCACTCTCTCTTCCTTCACTCTCGTAGCCCAGTGAGACGGATAACCGACACGACTTGCGCAGGACCGACTCTTTACATGCCCATCCGACGCATGGATCATCTTTCTTGTCAGAGAATCAGGTGATCAGCCTGCATTGTCCTAAACAAACTAACAATTTTGCTTGTCCCAACCCGGGAATCGAACTCGCGACCTCCGAATCGAGAGCAAAGCCCTAAAACACTAGACCACGGAGGCGTTCAATTTAGTTAGTGAGTAGTTAGTATAAAGTAGTTAGTAGAGTACAATACTAGTGTACTTTACTTTTTTCCGATTCGTTAGAAAAGTCACTTGACAGACAAAGTTGTATAAGTTATTTTTACGCTCGGTTTCTGAAAGGTTATTCAAATGTATGATCAACTAACATGGCATTCAAATTGACAATTCATAATGAATGAATTACATAAAATATTTTAAACTGTTTCACTAATTATTATCTAAGTATTTTTTTATGTTGTTTATAAATTGTCTGATGTATTCCGATATTGTGTTTGTACGTGTATGTGCTTTTATTGTCGTGCGTGACGTCACCTGTTGGCCCAGGGGAAGATCAGCGATGATTGCTGGCAATCGCCACATGCTGAGAATCTGAGATGCTCGATTTATTTTCTGTTTTTGTAAAAATATTTATGTTTTTTCGTACAATTACAGATATTCTATTCTAAATAGTTATTCAGAAACCGGCCCTTTTTATTAGTGAGACAGAGTGTGTATAATGTTTCGAGAACTAATAGTAAGGGTACTGTCAAAAACAGAAGCGGGCTAATTGTGGGTATAAAAATGTACCATATACGGCCCCGGTGTGTGTACGTGTACAGGGGCCGTCGAGCCGGGGATTTGTTCTTTTGATCTCCGGATAGGGGGTGTATGAGACGTTTCACTTTACTGTCAAACGTTTTAGGATCAGTTTATACTGGGACGCGACGCAATGCAAATGCAATATTCTTGAAGATGAATAACAACATTAGGCTACGTTTCCACTGACGCGGAGGAGATTAGCGGTGCCCAAATTGACCAATCACTATGCTCGTGCTGTTTCCGTGGAAACGGAACGGCGATTTCGAGCATAGTGATTGGTCAATTCGGGCACCGCAAGCTCCTCTCCACCCCGCTCCGCGTCAGTGGAAACGCGGCCTTATGCATAGCGTGGCAGCGTGCAAAAATTTTTACAAAAACGGAAAAATTATCCGTAGGGTACCGGAAAAAGATCACCTCCCCATCAACCATCTTTCCCGGGGGTGTCGTAAAGGAAATAGAGGGAATTCGGAAATTGGCAGCAGCGTTTCCGCAGACATTGTTCTAAAAGCTACGCTCGCCAACTCCTCTGCCAAGCGTGGCGAGTATAGACAACTAGACATAAAATATAGTGTTCGACCGAAAATGGTTTTCCGGTCGAAACCGAAATCACATATTCGGCCGTGGCTTCTGTTTCGGTTGCCACGAGAAACTAAATTAGGCGAGCTTGCATGATAACTTCCGAAATCAGTTTCGGCGAATTTTGACCGAAACCGAAACTGCCGCCGAAACTTGATTTTTAGCCGAAACTCGGCAGATACCGAAACCGAACTTTCGGTCGAACACTAGTAACTTTACTACTTTGACTATTGTCTAGCTGTAGTGGCCGTCATAGCTGAAATGATAATGACTACCTTGTAGCGTCGTACCACGACTCGGTGTAAGCTGATCCTAACAGAGTAAGCACAAAGTTTTGAGAATTTCTGTTACGGCTAATCGTCTGAATGATATTATTATACAAGAACGGTTCTATAAAAATATTTTTTCTTTTATTTTTAACTCTACTCAGATTAAACATCAATTGTTTTATTAATTTACCCCGGCTTCTGAAAGGCTGATCAAATCGTCGATCAGCTAACATTAGCGTTAACAAGCAATTCTCAACGCTCATTGGTGAACACGCAACAACTTCGCTCACTCGCTAAGTCGGCCAATTACCATTTAGAATGGCTTATTAAGTCAAATGTTAACTGATCGAGAATTTTATCAGCCTATCAGAAACTAGTGGAAAGTCATGTTGCTTTCTAAACAAAATAAAACATTTTAAGTAATCCCCGATTTTTGAAGTACTGATGATGAAAGAAAGACTATAAACCGCGATCACGTCAGGATTCATCCGTTTAGAATTTATGTGGTATCACAAACAAAAACGCTTAAACTTACACATACATGCACCTCTGTTTTTGTCAGGAGTTAAAAATATTTTTACCAGCACAAATTACTGTTGTCATGTACCCACGGGTCTTAAATTTATAATATGTTTAACGGTTTACGTATGTTCACATCGTTGAGCATACAAACAGTTTAAAACTTCCCTGTACTTCCACGAATATTTAAAGACTAAAAAAAGCCGAATCGATTTCGCCATTCTCGAGTTTTAGCGAGACTAAAGAACAGTGATTCATTTTTATAATATATAAGAAGAAGATTTAAGACAAAGTCAAACATATTTATTCAGAATAAATTTAACAAAAATTTTTTCTGTAAAATTTCTATACGATGCCTACCACCACCAAACTACTGGTAAATACGAGTAAATACTTTAAACAATATCCAATCTGTATAGCTTTATACAAGACGTATTATATTAAACGTTTTATATGAAACCGGCCGTCAGCGTCAACAATGGGGACAGCGTATGTCGCCGGACGCGAGTGTTATTGAAAATTCCTCCCCATACAGTAAAATGTACAGCCTGTATACAGAAACAGTATACACATCATGTATACAGGATGCATGGTAGGCGAAATTCGTAACTACGAGAAATAGCGCTAACTAACGAAATATGCTGAAAGCATGCTTTAGACACAATGGGGATTGTCCAATTTTTTTAATTGTGCCCATTACAAAAACATTTCGAGGAATAAAGTTAGTGATCGTTTTTCTGTATGTAAACTAAAAAAATACTCATTAGCAACTTATATTTTTAAGCAAATATGTTTAATCTTAGTTTGACCTTCAATGACTTCATCACTGGAAAGCATTACTATCTTTACTTCATTCGGTATAGGGATTTGAGATTAGTATTTCTTGTGACATTTAACACCATCTTGAATTTTGACAATGCTCTTTTTTAAATTAATTTTTATCTACTCGTATTCAATGACGACGTCATAGATCCGAAAATTTTAAAAAATTATAAAAAAAAACTAGCCAATGAATTTCAAGAATGTTTAATTTGTATTCTTAAAATAGTAAATTTATTTCAACGAAAAAAATGTTTTTTTTTTTGGACAATGCCCATTGAAGTAAAACTTCTCAAGCTGGCCCGTCAACGAAACCGTCCACTGAAGGCGGAATCAGTTTAAGTTTTTTATTGTTTAATTTCTTTTAAAATCAGTAAACCAATATCTATTGAAAATTATACAATTCATAATTATTTAACTATTACTAAATGCTTCCCGCTACGCGCAAAATGAAATCACACATTTTGCTGCGTTCAAAAGTAGCCTATGTAAATCCAGGGTAGTTATCAGCTAACTCCATACCAAATTTCAGTAAATTCACTCCAGCCGTTTAGACATGTATGTTTGTTACTTCTTCACACTCACAAACTTTGGCCTTTATAATATTAGTGTAATATAGAGTGATATTACATTACTTAACAAACCTTTACCGTATTCCAAAGTTACGGCAACCCTATTGCGAAGTTTTCTCTGAGATGTCTTTTGTCATACCGGGTCACTGAACTTCAGCTTTCAGCTTGCGGACATATTACACTTCATGTGATAGTCGGTTTGTCGCTCAAGTGAATATTATAAAGAATATGAAATGTTACTTTATCGGATACTAGCTAACTCGTGCCCACTTCGTTGAGCATACAGTTATATATCAACGTGAAACCCGCAAACTCGCAACGCGGAACTTTCAACGCGGAAACCGCAACGCGGATCCCGCAACGTGAAACCCGCAAACTCGCAACGCGGAACCCGCAAACACGCAAAGCTTAACCCGCAACGCGGAGCCTGCAAGTCCGTTTATTATAAAGAATATTAAATGTTACTTTATCGGGTATAACTCAATATCATTTCAGCTGTATAGGCTGATAGGAGGCACAAAAGCCTCCTATCAGCCTATATAGCTGATATATTTATAAAAATTAAAAACATAACCAAGTCACTGAAGCCGAAGTCGGCATGGTTGATTATTATTATTATTATTTTGCAGGTTGATTTTCTTTATCGATTTTGCCGCAGATTGTTCCATCATACAAATATGACTAATATAACTAATTTTGTGACCGAATAACTGTACTACTCATGTATGTCATACTCATGTGCGATGCATTATTAGTACCTGTGTTCTACTTTTCGACCAACTTTTTGTATGTCATGTGCGTTACATTATCAGTACCTATGTTCTATATTTCAGACCGACTTTTTTATGTCATGTGCGTTGCATTATCAGAACCTATGTTCTATTTTTTAAATCCAATTTTTGTAAGTCATGTGCGTTGCGTTATTAGTACCTATGTTGTATTTTTCAGACCAACTTTCTGTATGTCATGTGCGTTAATGATCAGTACGTATGTTCTATTTTTAAAAGTCGGTGTCACAAAGTACGCTGTGGGCGTGCCATTATTTACGGGTCTAAAGGACCGAAGGGTCATGAAGCTGGTAACATTTCGTAAAGAATGCTTTAAATCAAAACCAGCTAATGAAAACTTCGAGTTTCGTAACCTCGATAGGGATGAAGTAGGCGAAATCCTTCCTCGGATGCCGACAGTTACGCCCCCTCATTAATACGGTTTCGATTGCGAGATTAGAAATGTAAAATAGACGAAATGAGTTCGAGGTGAGAGGATATTGCTGACGGAACTATTCATAGATCTTCTAACTATTCAGTATAATATACATATTTAATGTTACGTCTTATAATTTCACGAGAAGTTGAGCGTTACTTTGTCGGCGAAAAATCGATATAAATCCATATACTCGTATATCCATAGCCTAATAGTTTCGGGGACTACTCAATGCAAACTTTAATTAATAATATTCTAAATAACGTGTCCCATACAAAAACAAGGCTAAAATAATATGTCCGTGTGGTATAATTTAAAAAATCTAAATTTAAAAACGTAATGTGTGTTTAAATTTAGATTAAAAAAACGAAGTGACATAGTTAGCAATTTCAAATCAAGTGTAGCGGTCTTAGGCGGCGCGCGCAGGCCGGCGCGCTGGTGTTGCGGGATGACTCCATACAAGCATTGCGACATGATGATGATGACTCTGATTCATGTCCCTACACATTTTATCTAGACAATCCTTTGTAGCGCAGTGGTTGAGCGTGTTGGCGCTCAAGCCGGAGGTTGCGGGTTTGAATCCCGTCAACGGAACAAAAATATTTATTATTTCTGGGTCATGGATGTGTATTAAATTTCTTGCCTCGCCCTTCTCTTGACCCCCAGATAAGACACGACCATCATTTTCTCCTTCACCTGGTCCATAAAAGTTCTTCTCTGCCTTCCACGTTTTCTTCTATCTTCTATCTTTCCTTTGCCTTCTACGTAGCCGATGTTAATTGCTGCCGATTCCCGAGACCCTTCCAGAAATCATTTCATCGGCTTCCAGCCATACTGCCTAGCACCAGGGGAACGCCTATTTAGTGGCATACTATAAATAAAAAACTGATTGAAAGACTGTTTCAACATACAAATCCGGTCTTTGTATGTTGAAACAGTCTACAGAAAAATTGGCTTTTGAAAAGTAGGCAGTAGACACCCTTAGTTAGTGACCGGTGTTTGTTCCTAATGCCCGAACAATGAAATACAAAATAAGTTGTCTATTATGTGGATTGTGAAGAGAATTGAATGAGAATAAAACCGTTTCGTACAAGTTTGTCTACGTTACTGTAAGGTACAGGGACAGCACACTTCTTGTGCTATGGAGTCTGACAAATCGTCTACAAAAGTAGGGGAGCCCAGTATGCTAAACGTGTAGCTACTCTTATGTTATGGAGACCTAGTAGGTTTTGGTGATAAGATGATAGGAAGAAAAAAACACGAGTTTTTTATTTATAGTATGCCACTAAATAGGCGTTCCCCTGGTGCTAGGCAGTATGGCTGGAAGCCGATGAAATGATTTCTGGAAGGGTCTCGGGAATCGGCAGCAATTAACATCGGCTACGTAGAAGGCAAAGGAAAGATGAAAGATGAGAAAACGTGGAAGGCAGAGAATAAATTTAAAAATGAAATAATTAAATGGTTAAAAATTAAAAATTTCTACTCGATAAATGAATTATATAATCTAAATCAAAATAATCAATAATATTAAATAATATGAGAAGGTACCTGTTATCTGTTTTAAAATTATATTGACTTTAATCATTATGTAATTGATTCCATTAGAATAAGTAATTATTGTTATTTAACTAAATGATGAAATGTTATGCTATTATAATTCATGTTATTAAAATTAGACTTCTTAAAGTTAAAATAAGAATATTTTGCATGCTAATGTTTAGCTAAAAGTGCTAGCTCTTAATGTAATCTATGTATTGAACATCTTTTGTACCACTTTTAAAGCAAATAAATAATTGATTGATTGATTGATTGAACTTTTATGGACCAGGTGAAGGAGAAAGTGATGGTCGTGTCTTATCTGGGGGTCAAGAGAAGGGCGAGGCAAGAAATTTAATACACATCCATGACCCAGAAATAATAAATTTGACAATTGTTATAAGTTTGACATTACTGCGTGTACACTGTATGTATGTGTGTGTGTGTGTGTGTGAGTGTGTGTGTGTGTGTGTGTGTGTGTGTGTGTGTGTGTGTGTGTGTGTGTGTGTGTGTGTGTGTGGTGTGTGTGTGTGTGTGTGTGTGAGTTGTGATCGAAAGTGTTCTTAGCTATAATTTTATTAATCATCATCATCTGCTAGACTATTCGGGGGGCTTAAAATATTAAATTTATTCTAGAGAAAAATAAACTTTGTTTATTTTTGTGTTTATGATAGTCAACAACAGCTATAGGTATATGCAAATTACTAGGTTTACATCCGTTGAATAATTGTATTGAAAAGAAAAATGACGAATGAAACTCTACAAAAATCTCCCAACTTCGAAATCCATTGTTCGGAACAACACGAAAAACAACAACATTAAACAAGTCTTAAATATTAATGCTGAATTAAACATTGACCCATTTCCGAAGACAATAGTGACAATACAATTACGATGTAATTTTGTCCCTTTGTCCGTCAGCGGGTGATGAGTGAAAATATGGTGTACATTTATCACTTTGTCCCATTTTCGGGTTGATCATGTTTAAAATTATTCGTAAACATAACCGATCGCTCCCCTCACCGATTTCATTGAAACCAGGCCAGCTACGCAGGAGTTATTTTATAGTGCCCAAGTGTGTGCGCAATACACAGAAGCACTCTCTCTTCCTTTTACTCTCATAACCCAGTGGGACGGTAAACCGACACGACTGGCGAGAGAACAGGCGCAGGTCCGACTTTTTACATGCCCATCCGACGCATGGATCATCTTTCTTGTCAGACAATCAGGTGATCAGCCTGCATTGTCCTAACCAAACTTGAAAACAACATTCGTATACATATAGATACAGTAAAACACAGTAAGTTTGTTGTTTCCTTTGGAGACAGCAAACAATTATGTCCTATGACGGAACCCTGAAAATAAGAATTAAAAACCAATTACTTAATTGTTTGAAAAGTTATTTGTCAATTTATTTTTGTAAATCATTTTCTCATTATCGGAATGAAATGTTTCAGGAAAATCGCAAATGAATTTTATTTTGAAATTTGTATTAAAATGATGTGATGAATGAAATTCCAGCTATCAACATTGAAAAGTTCCTAGAATCAGGTTATTTCCGCTTCGGTAAATAATTTATTGAAATTTAAGGGTGCCTACCGTCGGCATACCTTTTCTAACCGACTTTTTGTATGTGACAAATAGAACACACTAATTTAAATACTGAAATGCACACATCCTACAAAAAAGGCATAAAATCAGTCATAATAATAATATCTATGGACGCTTCACACCACGTCAATCTGGCCCCTTGCTAAGTACCACGCCAATCCGTGGCGCAGTAGTTGAGAGCGTTATGGGCTCGAATCCCGTAGAGGGAACAAAAAGATTTTTATGTTCCTGGGTCATGGATGTATATTAAATTTGTGTATATTATATTGAAAATCTGAAATATGTGTATAATATAAAAAGTAATATAACGGGTGTAAAAAGAGCAGTCACTATAACTTTGGGATATACTACCTTGTCTCATCCTAGAAATGTAGTTTTTTTTCATATTTTTTTACTTACAAGAAATAAAAAATTTTTTTTTTGCTTTATTGTTATTTTTGCGACAAAAAGATAGAGACATAAGAAATGGTAAAAAGTAAAAAAAAAGTTTTTTGTTTTTGACAAAAAAAAAAAAATACATTTCCAAAATGAGGCAAATAAAATAATCGTATCTCAAAGTTTTAGTGACTGCTCTTTTAACACCCAGTATATATTTCCGTTGTCTGTAACACAAGTTCTTCGGATACTTAGCAAGGGGCCAGATTGACGTGGTGTGAAGCGTCCATAGATATTATTATTATGACTGATTTTATGCCTTTTTTGTAGGATGTGTGCATTTCAGTATTTAAATTAGTGTGTTCTATTTGTCACATACAAAAAGTCGGATAGAAAAGGTATGCCGACGGTAGGCACCCTTAAATTTCAATAAATTATTTACCGAAGCGGAAATAACCTGATTCTAGGAACTTTTCAATGTTGATAGCTGGAATTTCATTCATCACATCATTTTAATACAAATTTCAAAATAAAATTCATTTGCGATTTTCCTGAAACATTTCATTCCGATAATGAGAAAATGATTTACAAAAATAAATTGACAAATAACTTTTCAAACAATTAAGTAATTGGTTTTTAATTCTTATTTTCAGGGTTCCGTCATAGGACATAATTGTTTGCTGTCTCCAAAGGAAACAACAAACTTACTGTGTTTTACTGTATCTATATGTATACGAATGTTGTTTTCAAGTTTGGTTAGGACAATGCAGGCTGAT
The DNA here is from genome assembly GCA_905187575.2 of Celastrina argiolus. NCBI lineage: Eukaryota > Metazoa > Arthropoda > Insecta > Lepidoptera > Lycaenidae > Celastrina > Celastrina argiolus. Next base: position 15,414,449 of record LR994589.1, read on the forward strand.
CACCTGATTGTCTGACAAGAAAGATGATCCATGCGTCGTATGGGCATGTATAAAGTCGGACCAGGGCGGCGATTCTCAGGCCTCGAACTTAATTTTTACTATCGGTCTGTCCCGCTCATGCAAATGAGATTTAGCGCGCGTGCGAGCGGGATATTCGGCACTAAGTTCGAGGCCTGAGAATCGCCGCCCTGCGCCTGTTCTCTCGCCAGTCGTGTCGGTTTACCGTCCCACTGGGTTATGAGAGTAAAAGGAAGAGAGAGTGCTTCTGTGTATTGCGCACACACTTGGGCACTATAAAATAACTCCTGCGTAGCTGGCCTGGTTTCAATGAAATCGGCTACCGACACCGAAATCGGTGAGGGGAGCTATTATGTTTACGAATAATTTTAAACATGATCAACCCGAAAATGGGACAAAGTGATAAAATATGTACACCATATTTTCACTCATCACCCGCTGACGGACAAAGGGACAAAATTACATCGTAACTGTATTGTCTTCGGAAATGGGTCAATGTTTAATTCAGCATTAATATTTAAGACTTGTTTAATGTTGTTGTTTTTCGTGTTGTTCCGAACAATGGATTTCGAATTTGGAAGATTTTTGTAGAGTATCCTTCGTCATTTTTCTCTTGGAAACATGAATAGAATTATTTAACGGATGTAAACTTAATAATTTATTTATACAGTTGTAGACTATCTTACACAAAAATAAACTTTGTTTATTTTTCTATAGAATAAGTTAAATATTATAGCTAAGAACACTTTCGATCACATCAGCTTTTAAACAAAACCTAGATCAAAATAAGTTTGAGAGCTACGATGTCGAATACTCACACACACATGTATGTATGTATGTGATACAGTGTACACGCAGTAATGTCAAACTTATTACACTTGCTATTTCTGTCCAGGGTTAAAAACAAAAACTTACGCCTAAGAAAATGCCGCGAACCAAAACTTTTACGTAATCTAAAATGGCTGCCAAAAACAAGATGGCTGACTTATCGGAAGACGCAGTCATACGTCACGTTTGACGGCCAATACACTTCGTGCGGACTTGCCTAATCTGACTTGTTTACTACCAATCAGATACTGTATGTCCTTGGTTAAAGGCAGTATGTTGACCAAGCTCGTCGGTTCGTACTGAAACGAGCAATTAAGCTTCAGATGAATCCTAATTCAATATTGAGAATACCAAAATTTCATTGATTTCTGATAGTATCTTGTACAGACTGTACTGTGTATATTAATGAGTGATAATACTTCAGTGTACTTGTTTTTTTATTGTTGTATGGGCAAATGTATGATGTTGGGGCATATCTTATAGAAACATGAAAATCAAAAGTAGGTATTTCAGTGCTAGTATTTTTACAGTAAACTCTTAATAGTAGGCACATACACACTTTAAAATATTATCACTAATTTATTTTACACCCTGTATACGTGTAGCAAAAACTTTCAGTACAGTTTTACGAGAGTTGTGCGAAGTGAGAAATATGAAATATTTTGACACAGTTAAGTTGATGCGGAGGAGGATAATATGTTATGTTTATCAATATGTCATAACTTTTCAATTTTTTTCATCTTAATGGCAAAAGAACATTTTATAAAAGTTCATCATCATCAATTTCAGCTAAGACGTCCACTGCGATATAAGAGCTATAAGGCTTCCCAAAGTATTTCGTGGGGTTATATTTGCCTATACCCGCCGCATTTGGTTTTCAGACAATTACAATGTCCGCGAAAACGCTGCTGCCAATTTCCGGATATACAGGTTCTAAAAAGAGCAGTCACTATAACTTTGAGATACGACCTTTCCTTATTTAGGAAATGTATTATTTTATTATTATTTTTGTCAAAAACTAAAAAAAAAAATTTCGCAAAAAGAACAATAAAACAAAAAAAAAAATTTTTTTTGAATTTTTTGTAAAAAATGAAACATATACGTAAACAAACAATTGCTTACATTAAAAAGTTAAATCATTATGTAGGTTCCCCACTTCTGAACATTTTATTACGGATGTCTGCAGTTCACAATTCCCTTTTTTGTGTAAAATATGATGTCATGTGTAAAACTCATAACTATCTACAAACCCATAAACCGAACTTTGTGTAATGCGGGGATATCTCTATCGGAACCCCGTGCGCATGACAGGGGTTATTTTAACCCCCATGTACCCCACTTGAGGGGGGCTTGTAAATCATTGACAACTTTTTTCAGACCTCGTAAAATGCAGATGGCGAGCATAAAGGTCATGTACAAACCCAATAACTTATGATCCGAAGTATTGGTCTGGGGCGGCAGAAAAATGGCCGAACTTTGAGTTTTTTTTTGGCTCAGATGCTATTATAGCGTTTGCAAGGTTACATGCTTTCTTTTTATTAATCGCCAAAATGGAAGCGGTTATTTTTGTAGGAAAAACAGAGCAGTGTTTGTGTTGTGTTGGGCAAAAGCTTGATGTGTCTGTGTTATCGTAGCTCTCAAACGGATGAACCGATTTTGATCAAATTTTTTTGGAAGCTGACGTGATTGTGTTAATTCTTGATCGCTAGTTCTATTCGCTGCTTAAATTGGACATGCTTATTTTTAAAAGATCCTAGCTATTATCACTAGCTGTGTCCGCATATTGCGATAGTGACCGAAACTATATTAGGGGAGCCCAGAATACTAATCGTGTAGTCAATAACTCGAGCGTTATGCAGATCTAGTAGGTTTAGGTGCTTAGATGATAGGAAGAAAAAAAACATATGATAGTTGTTTATTTTAGTAGTGAACTGAAACAGCCTTATTTAAACTTTGAAAAAACAAAATTGTTATAAAATAGTATTATAATATGGTTTATTTATCGTTAGATTTGTCAAGACTGACAAGAGTACGCTGAGTCCAATATAAAATATTTGAGAAACTCAATTATTTAAAAATAGTGAGTTACTTTTTAAATTTTACATGAGTTAACCCGACTTTCAAATCGTCAGTGATTTATGTTAGAGCTTCTTTGACACCTACTCAACATCCATCCACCACTTTAATCTTACACCACTTCCATCTTAATCTGCCGCATCGGATTAAATTTTTGATACTTTTTACATTTTTTTAATCCCACTAATCAAATAAAAAAAAATCATGCCTAGATTACCAGAGGCATGTATCTGACACGCTCGTGTTACTACAAAAATCCCCTCGTCGGCTCCCTTACTAATAAGGATTCCTTGTAGCGACTATGGATCCCTAAAAAGGATTTAAGTAAACTCCAGGCCGGCTCGCGAGCGGTTATCTTGTAAGTGCATCGCTAATTCGCTACGGCCGAAACTTCTACATGCGATACGAACTTTCCATTCCGTGTTACAGATATATATTTAAGTAGATGAGTCTTTATTTTAAACCAACATCTAAAAAGGAGGATGTTTTTAATTCGCCCTGTTTTTTATGTATGTACACCGATTACTCTGAGGTTAATGATTCGATATGCGTGATTCTTTTTCATTCGAATCAGAATGGCAGCTGCCATTTGATCCCCTTAAAAATTTTACATAGATTTGGTAGTTTTTATTTTATGAACATATTTCAGCAATTTCTTGAAGTGACACGTATAAGTACAGCTAATTTTGGAGTTTTTCACTTTGGCATTGATAATTGACTCTCGACACAAAAAGGAGGTGGAAATTATGAATATGATGACTGATGATGTCAGTCTGTCAGTAGCATCGTAGCAAACATTATCCTACTGTATTGTACTTTGTCAAAGAGATACTAAAAAGTAAATATTTTTATAATGTAGTTCCAATTAGTGTTCTTTGTGGAGTCGGTGTCAGCTATAAGTACACCCTAAAGTTGCTGACTTAAAACTCACCTTTGCTGACAACAACTTCAAAAAAAAAAAATTAACTGTAACTACATTATTATTTTATGCTTTTTAGTTGTTGAAGTCGGTTTTGTTTAAACGTAATTTCTTTTTTTTAACGAAGTGTGCCGCACATGAATTCGGCCTCAATTGTGTTCAACAAAGCTATTCATATCTACCTACACTAATCGATAACTCAAAAAGTACTGGACCGATTTTAAGAATTCTTTTTTCATTAGAAAGCTACATTATCACTGAGTAATAACGTAGGCTATATAAAAATCAATTGCTGTTAGTTAGTCTCGCTAAAACTCGAGATCGGCTGAACTGATTCGGCTATTTTTGGTCTTGGAAGGTTTACACGGTTTCCATGCTCAACGAAGTGGGCACGGGTCAGCTAGTGTTATATAATCTGATGCATGTCATAAAAGTATATTCAATTCCATTTCAGTTGTGCGATCCACGCAAATATATCTCTGCCTCAAACTCTACCGGGCTGTCCACAGTTCCACGCGCAAGTTACTCTGATCCAGATGACCGCGACGAAACTTCCCCGTGAGCGAGCTGCTGTTCATGCGGGGCAAGTGTGTGCCTCGCCACGAGGATACAGGGTAAATGTGTGGGTCTTTCCTTACGTGATGACACAGGCTAAGTGTGTGCATCGCTATATACGAGGATACAGGGCAAATGTGTGGGTATTTCCTTACGTGATGACACAGGGCAAGTCTACATCGTAGTTCCCAAATGGATGACCCGATTTTAATGCGTTTTGTTTTGTTTGAAAGGTATATCAGTCGAGCTATGTTTGGTGGAAATCAGTTCTGGTCTTCAAGGTGGTTTGTTAGGTGTGATAGGAATGTAAAGCTATTTTCCTTTAATTTATTTATATTCTGTTTCTTTTGAGAACTCATTAATGAAATAAAAACAATTTAGTCGTCTAGCCTATTATGACGAAAATCCAATCTATATTAACTTCTATTAACTTGAGCCTAATATTAAGGCGAAAATTAGGTCTTGTTAGTTTAACAAAAGCCAGACTCTAATTAAAAATCGATCTCGGGCCCTACGCCGAGGTCTGATAGCAGTATAACTTTAGTATTACTTTATATAAATAAAACACATTTTTAACTTCGAAAGCGATCTAGCTGACAAAAATCAAGACTGATGTTAAATAAGTATAATGTACTACTGTGGAACCTCGTGACAAGGTCCTTTAGCAGCGTTTCGCAGTTTTTTTTAATGGGTAAAAACGTTTAACTCGCGGCAGGTCACGTGACCTGATCGAAAAATCGTAAGACGGAGGAAGAGTAGATCGCTGGCGCGGTGTAAGAGAGGAAGGAATATCCCCCTTTCTTTCTACCGCACGCCGAAAATGTATGCCTGCTCCTGCAGTTTTGTTTTTCACTTCTGCGGAAACTTACAGAATGCAACAACGTTTTACTCAATTGCGCCAGAAGAAGGGTTATGTTATTCGAGAGTTTTATGTTTGTATGTATAATTGTTTTGCACGCTCTACAATCTAAACGCCATCCTGGTAAGGCCCCTGAACCTTAAGTTATCGGTGATGTAAAAGACGTTTTCCCCAAACAAAAGCCCAATTAAGTTTTACTACAATATAAAGGAGTTTTAAAGCTGACAAATGAGTGGGTAATTCCGATTTTTGAGATAATTTACCGGAGAGGCAATTAGGGCGATTCCCGCGGGTCTGGCGCGCTGCCCGGGGTGCGTGCCAGACACATTACGCCAGATCCGGGATCCTCGGAAAACGCGCCTTATTTACAGGACGTTTTAAATTGGGTATGTGTTTGCAAGGATTGTGTATTGAGTGTTTATTTTTACTGAGGCCGCACAAGGACCGAAATTCGAGCATGAATCAAATTATATGTTTCAACTGTTTTAAGGCTCTTTTTCCTCTTTGATTTGCAATAAAATATTATATAAATGGAATACAAAAGAAAAAAGAGGAAAAACCTTTTATTGGATTGACAAATGTGATAATGTGCAATGCAATGTTTGTGTGACTGAGATAGTGGCTATTATTTTTCATTAATTTTAGGTAGTTTTTAGCATTATTCCAATAAATATTATGATTCAGCAGATATTTTTCATATATTATAGGATAAACCGTCAGTTATTGGACATCAGGTAGTTATTGGACAGTCGATTTTGAATCTCAAAAAATAAGAAAACAACAAATAAACTGGGACATCTACAATTATTGACAAAAACTGCTTCACGATGCCATCGTTGTTATCATTTTCGAAGTTCGAAAATAAAATGTATAGGATTTAACAAAAGCTTCGCTAAGTGACATGCGAATTAGCTTGTCATTCAGCAAACCTTAGGTCAACTCACATACATTTTTGTTTTCGAACATCGTAAGAGATAATAGCGATGGCATCTGGAATAAGGGCCCACACGGAAAACAAAATGTATGGAAATTTACTTCGAATCACCCTTTATTTTTTCAGTCATTTAGCGAAGCTTATGTCAAATCCCATATATTTTGTTACAATAGCGATAACATATGAATCAGTGCCCTGTTTTTACATATTAAGAAAATTGTTATTTTCTTATTTAATATATTTAGTCACATTATTTTTTGAATTGTTATTTCTTTCATTTTTCATTATCTCCAAATATCATGGCTGATTAAAAGGTTAATTATAAATTTTAATAATTTGTTCAATATTTTGTTTATAGAGATTTTTATAAATATATTAGCTATAGAAAATATGTTTTTTAAATATAATAAGTTAATATAATAAAAACACAATATTCTTATGTTATTTTATTATTTGTATAACTATTATTTCCCTATATTAACCGACTGTCCAATAACTGAAATTAAATGTCCAATAACTATAATTTTTGTCCAATAACTGTGTTTTTTGTTCATATTTTTTATAACACTGATATTTTGCAATTATTTACAAGATATAAGATTTTTGAATCATTCTTATGATAGCTCATTTCATCTAGTTTCAAAATATCTCTCTAATATCTAAGTTACTGTAATAGCCGAAGAAAAAAAAATATTTATACGAGTTCATTCGCTTAACTGTCCAATGACTGTACGATTTACCCTATATACTTCAAAAACAAGGTATACTTCAAATGTGCCACATCTGTGAACATAGTGTTTAAATTTTCAACATAGTATTTCAAACTTTTCATTTCATTTCATGTTCGCAAAATTCTCGTATTAGTTTTAGCATCGCGTATTAAATAAATAGTAAAATACAGAATATGTAAGCGTCTGGGACGATGAATTATATTTAGATTTTATAATAAAATAACTTAGATATTAAAATAGCCTGGGGCCTTAGAGGCGAGTTCTTATGGCGGTATTATATAAAATTACTTTTGGATTTAGCGAAATTAAAAAATGTATTTTTGTGAATTGTAATTTGTAGGTTTAAATAGAATAATAATAGCTCCCCTCACCGATTTCGGTGTCGGTAGCCGATTTAATTGAAACCAGGCCAGCTACGCAGGAGTTATTTTATAGTGTCCAAGTGTGTGCGCAATACACAAAGACACTCTCTAGTCCCTTTACTCTCATAACCCAGTGGGACGATAAACCGACACGACTGGCGAGAGATCAGGCGCAGGACCGACTTTTTACACGTCCATCCGACGCATGGATCATCTTTCTTGTCAGACAATCAGGTGATCAACCTGCATTGTCCTAACCAAACTCGAAAACAACTTTATTAACCACTAGACCACAGAGTATAAATAGAGATCATTTTTTAAGACTTAAATATATTATATCTAGCAAAATCCCGCAAAATGATAACCACAACCTGCAAGCAAATAAGTAAGTGGTTATAATTTTTCGCAGGATTTTGCTAGATATAATATATTTAAATCGTATGCTATACATTTCAAACAAAGTAACGCCTGATTTTGGAATCAGGCGTTAGTTATTGGTAACTGGATTTTTATAAAATTCAAAAGTAATATAAAAGTAATACTGCTTTTATTTTATATCACCAATGTTGTATAGTACGCCCGAGATAATTTTAACCCATACATAAATAAAGACGTCTATGACACAACCATAGACTAGTCAGTGATGCCAATTGGGCAATATTAATGGAATGAATTTTGTTTGCTACATGAATCCATAGACTATGACTACGGACTATGGACTACAGTCTTATAGTCTATGGATTCTACAGTCGAAAGACTATTCTACAGTCGGCAGTGTCAAAATAGCGTATTTTTACTGTGAAGGTTTTTAATTTGATGTTTAAATATGTTAATTATTGTTTAATTGTTATAAATAGTTAATAAAGTATAGAGATCCTTTAATATACTTGTGAAAGTGTTGATAAGTGTGCACAATAAGTGAATATGTGAAAATTTCGATGTTTTCGGTTTGTTTACTTTTAGTTTAAATTTATCTCGGACGTACTACACTACCAGACACAATGTGCCTCCAAACCTATAAGCCAGACTACGCTGGACTATTACTATATTTTAATTACGCCGGAGTTTGGAGTTCAATAACAGTAGATATTGGAAATCAGAGAGTAATTTAGTCGGCGTTCTCCGAACGAAAGCTCTCAACACTGCCCCGGGCATCCGAAATTGGCAGAGCAAACGCAATCCACAGAGCAGGCTAAATAAAAGGCAAGCCGAATATAATATTCTTTTTTAAGAGAAAACACCACGAAATTTTTTCCATACAAAAATAGGGGTCTACGGGATTCCTGTTTCCTCCCTGGATAATGCTGCTAGAGTAACAATTATTTTCCTGGATATTTATGGATATTGTTTGTACGTCCCTATTTTTTACTTTTTTTAATAAATTAATTATTTAAAGAGATATGGACGTTTAAAAACCTAAAAAAATGGCCAGACTCTCCGCTATGTTTAAACATCTAGGAAACAGATTTGACTACATTAAACAACAAACTCAAAAAATAGGAACCTAGCTCATTTTTTTTATTAGCTAATAAAGAAAAAATATTAAAATCGGTTAAGTTTTGGAGGAGGAAACAGGAATCCCCTAAACGTCGATTTCTGGTACTTTTAATAGGTAATTTCAGTCCAAGTTTCAGTTGTCTCTATCGCGCTAGTGCTGGCTAGCTAAGGCACTGCGAGACAGCAATAGATTTTATAAATAACTATTTTGTATTTCTCTCAACCGTGTAGTTTCGTCTTAACTACCGATGGAAACAGAGGAGAATCATGGATGTCTAGCTGTGGTATCGTAGCATCGTATCTCTTAATTGAATGAACTGATTTTATTAAAAATGTTTTTCAACTTGAAGTATGTTTGTTACGATACGAAATTTCAGAGAGATAAACAAAGAAATCCCGTGGTTTTTAGTTAGTGAATCTAAATTTTATCTAGATATTTAGTGTGTAAGATGACATTAATTACTATAACTTAAAAATGCGATTATACTACCTTTCCGAAAAAATTTTTTTTTTTACCTTTTCCCATTTCTTTTTTTTTGTCGCAAGAATAACGAAAAAACCAAGAATTTTTTAAAATATAAATATAGGTAATATAATACATTTCTAGAATGAGAAAAGGTAGTATAATCATATCCCAAAGTTACTATTACTGTTCTTTTTACACCCGTTATAGGTTTATTAGTTTTTATTTTCGAATCCGCCGCAGGAATAAATTTTCTGTGTTCCTTGGACATGGATGTGTATTGTGTATTAAATATGTGTATAATATAATTAAACAGGTCTCCGTAACATAAGTTCTTCAGATACTTAACACGGGCCCACGATGGAGTGAAGGTTCTATAGATATTATTATTATTATATTGAAGGTCAGTATTTAGCATTCCGTCGTGCGTTCACTATACTCTATATAGGACTTCTTAACATCGGAGCCTGCATCGTCCTAACCAAACTTGAAAACAACATTTTTTGTTGTTGCACGCGGGAATCGAACCCACGACCTCCGAGTCAGAGTCGAGAGCTAAGCCCTAAACCACTAGACCACGGAGGTGTCTTGCATATTCCTCTTAATAGGAATTTAAAAACGTCAGAGCATAAATAGGATGGCAATACGGTGTGTAGGTAAAGAGTTCACAGTAATAATACACAAATTACTTGAACTTTCTCCACTTTATTAGTTGTTAAACATAAGATTTAATGAAATACACGACCGGTTTCGACTAAGTCATCATCAGGTGTGATGTTTTCAAGTTTGGTTAGGACGATGCAGGCTCCGATGTTAAGAAGTCCTATATAGAGTATAGTGAACGCACGACGGAATGCTAAATACTGACCTTCAATATAATAATAATAATATCTATAGAACCTTCACTCCATCGTGGGCCCGTGTTAAGTATCTGAAGAACTTATGTTACGGAGACCTGTTTAATTATATTATACACATATTTAATACACAATACACATCCATGTCCAAGGAACACAGAAAATTTATTCCTGCGGCGGATTCGAAAATAAAAACTAATAAACCTATAACGGGTGTAAAAAGAACAGTAATAGTAACTTTGGGATATGATTATACTACCTTTTCTCATTCTAGAAATGTATTATATTACCTATATTTATATTTTAAAAAATTCTTGGTTTTTTCGTTATTCTTGCGACAAAAAAAAAGAAATGGGAAAAGGTAAAAAAAAAAATTTTTTCGGAAAGGTAGTATAATCGCATTTTTAAGTTATAGTAATTAATGTCATCTTACACACTAAATATCTAGATAAAATTTAGATTCACTAACTAAAAACCACGGGATTTCTTTGTTTATCTCTCTGAAATTTCGTATCGTAACAAACATACTTCAAGTTGAAAAACATTTTTAATAAAATCAGTTCATTCAATTAAGAGATACGATGCTACGATACCACAGCTAGACATTCATGATTCTCCTCTGTTTCCATCGGTAGTTAAGACGAAACTACACGGTTGAGAGAAATACAAAATAGTTATTTATAAAATCTATTGCTGTCTCGCAGTGCCTTAGCTAGCCAGCACTAGCGCGATAGAGACAACTGAAACTTGGACTGAAATTACCTATTAAAAGTACCAGAAATCGACGTTTAGGGGATTCCTGTTTCCTCCTCCAAAACTTAACCGATTTTAATATTTTTTCTTTATTAGCTAATAAAAAAAATGAGCTAGGTTCCTATTTTTTGAGTTTGTTGTTTAATGTAGTCAAATCTGTTTCCTAGATGTTTAAACATAGCGGAGAGTCTGGCCATTTTTTTAGGTTTTTAAACGTCCATATCTCTTTAAATAATTAATTTATTAAAAAAAGTAAAAAATAGGGACGTACAAACAATATCCATTAATATCCAGGAAAATAATTGTTACTCTAGCAGCATTATCCAGGGAGGAAACAGGAATCCCGTAGACCCCTATTTTTGTATGGAAAAAATTTCGTGGTGTTTTCTCTTAAAAAAGAATATTATATTCGGCTTGCCTTTTATTTAGCCTGCTCTGTGGATTGCGTTTGCTCTGCCAATGTCGGATGCCCGGGGCAGTGTTGAGAGCTTTCGTTCGGAGAACGCCGACTAAATTACTCTCTGATTTCCAATATCTACTGTTATTGAACTCCAAACTCCGGCGTAATTAAAATATAGTAATAGTCCAGCGTAGTCTGGCTTATAGGTTTGGAGGCACATTGTGTCTGGTAGTGTAGTACGTCCGAGATAAATTTAAACTAAAAGTAAACAAACCGAAAACATCGAAAACACTTTATTAGTTGTTAAACATAAGATTTAATGAAATACACGACCGGTTTCGACTAAGTCATCATCAGGTGTGATGATGACTTAGTCGAAACTAATAAAGTGGAGAATGTGCAAGTAATTTGTGTATTATTACTGTGTACAATGTATTTCCATCAAGAACCTACAGTACATTCAATAACATAGGTAAAGAGTTCGTTGAACTATTTCCCATTTATCATGGCATGTCTATCACATCCTATATCTACAGGCTATTACGGCGGCTGCACGGTAAACGCACTCGTAGACTGATCCGACAGATCGCCACAACCCAGTCAAAACATACGTAATTTTAGTATGAATTCAACATCTATATTATCAAAAACCACGCGAATGAAGTTGCAGGTAGCTTGACCTGCAACTTCATTCGCGTGGTTTTTGAGTAACTTAAGCCGTTTATGCAGCGCACGCAACGAAAGTCCCCAAATAATTTTCCCCGTTTTTGCAACATTTCTCACTGACGCTTCGCTCTTAATGGTCGTAGCGTGTGTCATATAGCCTAAAGCCTTCCCCTATAAATGGACTATCCAACAAAAAAATATTTTTGCAAATCGGACCAGTAGTTCCTGTGATTAGCGCGTTTAAACAAACAAACTCTTCCGCTTTATAATATTAAAGTATAGATGGTGGGTAAATAAATATTAAAAATGTGTAATATAAACGAACGGAGAAGTATAAGATTTATATATAACCTGATGTATGTAAGTGGATTAATTATTATTATTATTTGATTTTACTTTTTACCCGACTTCCGCGAAGCCAAAAAGAAGGGTAATGATTTTGGCAGTCTATGTATGTATGTATGTATGTATCTATGTTCCCTCGTAGCGGTTAAACTACTGGTCCGATTTTAATAAATAAGGTGTCAATCGATTCGTAGTGGTCCCGCAAGTAATATAGGCTATATAATTTTTCAAAAAATATTGGATTTTGAAAATTATACCTCAAAAACTATCTTCAAAAAACAAATAATTTAAGATAATTGTATCGTGTTTGGTATCAAAAGATAGGTCTTGGCAAGCACATTAGAAATATGTATTTAAATTTTTAATTAATTATTATATTTTATTGTTAAATTCAAAATAAACGTTTAGATGCGGTCGTACAAATAGTATCTAGGAATGTTAAGTTACTTTCTATGTTTTAATTTATCGTTAGTTTAGTGAAAATATAATGTTATAGTTTATGTGGAAACAGAAAAATGTAAAATAAAATAAAATTTTAAAAAATCTATAACCCGACTTCGCAATAAAGGGGTCTAAAAAGGCTGAAACAAGAAAATAATTCAATTTGAAATCCAGATATGCATAGGTACAGAAATGGTCAAGGTAGAGCCGTGGTCGTACCCGCTAAACAAATCTATAATATTCGTCTTCTGTTGAAATATACAATCCCAATACACGGGTACGACCACGGCTCTACCTTGACCATTTCTGTACCTATGCATATATCTGGATTTCAAATTGAATTATTTTCTTGTTTCAGCCTTTTTAGACCCCTTTTTTGCGAAGTCGGGTTATAGTTTTCTTAAACTTTTATTTTATTGGTGAACAAGAAAGTATTATTCATTCATCCATTTTTTGACACGCCGATAGTATTTGAATTAATGCAAAGTAAAAAAGGACCGTAACAGGTTGTCTTTTATTAAAGGTGCGAGACGCTTGACAACACCTGCATGATATTGGAAATAGTGAAAGCTCACGAGATATCGACAGCAGGTTCGAGCAGGAAAACTAATGTTTAGCAGTTCGGTCATCATCTTAGGCCCCTATATTTGAGACTTGTATATTTAACTATGCTCAAAATCGAGCTCGAACATTGCAATCGCATCTACTTGAGAAACTATTTGACGTTTCTTTTCATTACAAAAACGTGAAGTATTTTAAGGTATAGCAGACACTATAACTTTGGGATATCATTATACTACTTTTTCTCATTCTAGAAATGTATTTTTTTTACAAAAATAAAAAAATAATATTTTTGGCTTTATTATTATTTTTGCGACAAAAACATAATAAATGGTCAAAAGAAAAAAAATTTTTTTAGTGTTTGACAAAAAATATTTAAAAAAATATATATTTTCGAAATGAGGAAAGGTAGTATAATCGTATCTCAAAGTTATAGTGACTGCTCTTTTTACATACTGTATCTTACCCATGTATACGTCCGTTTGAAACAGCTGCGGTGGAGACCGCCAGTTCATCTTTATTAGGTTTTGAACAGAAATTGGAAAATGTTTTCTACATTCCTGCCGTTTCACGATCTGCTTGTGAATAAAATATGTTTTTGTTACAATGAAACTTCGTTATCGACGTATGGGAGATATCTGTCACTTTTCAGTTTCGCGCCATATTCACACTTCTCAAACCCAACCTCACTTGAGAACCTATTTGACAGATAAAACAACGTTTCGTTTCACTTTAAAAAATATATATTAATGTTACATATTATGTAGTACTTTAATTTATTTTCGTTTTATACCGTTATAATTATTCATATAATAGATTACAGGAAATAATAAAATAAGTATAATGTATATTTTTAATATCTTTATTTTTAAGTTTTAAGCAAAAAAATTAAATTAAAGCATGTAACATAAGTAAAATTCTTTATTGGAGTTTACTCCTTAAGAAACGATTTGAGTTATAAGGCCCGGTACAGAAATTTTTTGAGGAGTAAAATCAAGTGTAATACGAAAAGTTGAGGCGTTACGTAGAAAGAGACAAAAATATATATCTGTAGGATTGAACGTGTAAAAGAATGAGATGGAATACATTACACAGCGTATCTCATTATTATTTAAAGAAATTTAAGTCTCGGCTGCTTGCCGGTACAATGACTCAGGTACGGGCGTGTGCCAAGTATCCCGATTCATATTATGAGGCATGAGTTGTGAGAGAAGTGTGTGGTATGGGGAAAGATGATGATGGATTAAGAAAACGACGTACTATGGAACAGGTGTCAACGACGAAATGGTCAATGGTGGTGTGAATGGTGTATTATTATTATTATTCGTCGTTTCAGCCTTTTACTGTCCACTGCTGGACATAGGCCTCTCCAATACATTTCCAGTGCGACCGGTCCATTGCCACCTGCATCCAACGTGACCCGGCAGTCAGTATTATTATTATTTATATTGTTTTGTAACATACTTTATGTAATACGCTTTATTGAAGTAATATAAATAATCCGAATAATTACAGATAAATGTTTGTTTCTCTTATCATTTTAGCAGATGCGTTCATTTACCCTTTTTTTCTATTCGATATATATCATAATTATCGTTCGTAAGGAGTAAACTCCAATCGTGCGTCGTAGCTGACACACACACACTTTTTTTTAAAAGTGAAACGAAACGTTTTTTTATCTGTCAAATAGGTTCTCAAGGTGAGGTTGGGTTTGAGATAGTTTTATTTATACGGGCCTACAGTATTAGTCACACTTTTCTGTTACGCGCTATATCTATTTCTAAAACTCGTGTATACACACTAATACAAATTTTTTACCCATAAAAAGTAGAATCTGTTAATAACAATAACAATTATAATATAACAGTAAACATCATTTTCAGGTTACAATCATCATTAACTAAAGTACATAAGTGTTAGTTCACACTGACACCCGATGCTTGAAGACACTAATCTTTCTTATATTATAAAAATGAATCGCTGTTCGTTAGTCTCGCTAAAACTCGAGAACGCCTGAACCGATTTGGCTATTTCTGGTCTTGAAATATTCGTAGAAGTCCAGGGAATGTTTAAACGGTTATTTTCATTTTTTTTATGCTTAATGAAGTGGGCACGGGTCAGCTAGTAATATGTAGGTATAAGACTCAGCTCAAACCAACCCACCTTTGCAAGACCTCAGATTGCAAGCAGTTCGTGCAATGAAACGTATATTTTTGGAGTTGTGAATTAAGTTCAATTTTAAATCGCTATCTTAAATACGGACAGAAGCAAAGAGATCCTATAAGTATTCCGTTTTTTTCCTTTTGAGGCACGGAACCTTCATAATATGCGCCGCGTTGCGTTTTTAGTGAGCCGACTCTTAATAATGAAAACTAAATTTTTTTGGACGACCTCCGTGGCGCAGTGGTTGAGCGCGTTGGTGCTCGAACGAGAGGTAACGTGTTCGAATCCCGCTGAGGGAACAAAAAGTTTTCAATGTTCCTGGGTCATGGATATGTATTAAATTTGTCTATCATTACATAGTATAAAACAAAGTCGCTTTCGCTGTATGTCTGTCCGTATGTATGCTTAGATCTTTAAAACTACGCAACGGATTTTGATGCGATTTTTTTTAATAGATAGAGTGATTCTTAAGGAAGGTTTGTATGTATAATACATGCATAATATAGTAGAGAAACACTGATAAATTTAAAGGTTTCTAATGTGATGTCGTAAATAAGCACGTTTTTTTGCGCTTATATTGCAAACGCTGGCTGAACCCTACGAGATAGACCAAAATAATGTACTACAGTATTGTTCACCTTAAAAAGATTAACAAAAAAGTCCGCGATGGTATATGTCTATCTCTTAGGGATAACCCACCATAACCATTTTTATCCATTACTAAAAAATGGTTATTTACGAAGTGATTTGAACAATACAGCAATAATCCTTATCCAATTAAGTACCTTAAATAAATTGTGCATTTATTATAGATCAATATGCTTTTTACAGCATGTAATTTAAGCGAATATTACCGAAGATATTACAAATGTAAAATGCAGGGTCGTAGTTGTTTGCGCCGCGGCGGTACCGACCCGCGGCCGGCCGGGGGTCGGGCGGCGCGTGCCTAACTTTTAACGTTGCAGGATTAGACTTGAGCGTTGAGTGTTTTTCACATGGCCAATTATATGTCGCGCTGTCAAGAGTAACGTCTAAGCAAAACATGTTTGTATTGGCTAATGACAAAAAAACTTGTCAACGGCTTCGCACGGGTGCAATGCAAAATATACCTACTACAGAATGTCCTTATAGCCGGGGCGGGTCGCTAGTAATATAATAAAAACTTAAATATGTGTATAGTATTAAATATATTTCCGTTATCTGGTTCTTGTAACACAAGTTCTTCGGATACTTAGCACAGGGCCAGATTGACGTGGTGTGAAGCGTCCATAGATATTATTATACTACTATTATTTTTTCTAATATTTAAATTGTTTATAAAATGCTTGTAGTAAAGCGGCTACTTCAAAGAAAGTAAGAAAAGAAATATACTTTTTATGTATGACTCGATGTACCTGTGGGTTCACATGTCGTCTTGCCCAACTGACAATACAAGGAACTTCATATGAGCCAACCCTTATCTAAGCATCTCGATAATGCAACATTAAACAGCAACCAACATAACATTAGCATAATCACCCCATAAGCTATATATACAGGGTGGTCCCAAACTGAAATAAATATTATAGCGTTGGCATTATGCGATAATCGTCAAAAGTGTATTGTACCTATTATTAATAATAGTATTAACATATTAATAAATTACAAGCTCTACATCTTTTCACACTAATCCTGTACCAAACAGGTATTGGCTACCTGTCATTTCAACATCATCTCTTCATATTAAATACATATTAGGCTTCATAATAAAGTACTTAATTTATAATACCATAGTCGCGCGACCAATACTGCGCAGCGGGCGCGTGGCGATAAAGGTCGCTGCGACGTACGGCAGTATGAGCAGGACATACATAGAGTTGTCGGGAAAAAAACACGGTGATATTTATTACCGTGTTATTTTTTTGCAAATAAAGTTTTAGTTATGCATACTGTAATTATTTACTAGCGTTACATAATATTTCGAGATTCTTGGATTAAATGATAATAATAAAAAAAAAGAATACATTAGGTACTTACGTAAATGATAATAGAAAAGTAAAAAATAAAAATATTAAATGTTTAATTCGGAAAAAATACACCCATCCTGTATATATTTACGTACCATACACGGGGTTTGTAATTCCGGAGAAAACACGCGGCCAGACACATAAAACATGTGCATTGGATGCCGGCCAGCTTGAGCTTTTGATCAAGAGCTTATTAAGCTCAAGCTTCATACATACCACGATATATTGTTTAGTAGCTTTTGCTGTGACGTTTGTGTGTGAAAATGCATTAGGTGTACGGGTGAATTTATTGTGGGATTAAAAGGAAAGGTTTGAATGTTTGTTTGTTTGAATTGTGTGTGTGTATGTCTGTCTCTGCCATCTTGGTTCGCGGATCGGCTGATTTTGATCTAGTTATATTGTTTGAAAGCTGATTGCAGGAGTTCTTAGTGTTATATATTCATATTAATATTCATCATATGTTGTCTCACTGCTTGATTTTTAGAAATTCGGTGTTTTTTTTATTTCTTTATATTTTGATCGCACACATCTAAGAAGTAGACCAAAACGAATATATGGGTTACATTTTGGCGTTAAAAGGGACGATAACTGGGGAATTTTCTTTTGAGCAGTTTAGATAAGAATATTAATCCTATGATATGTCCAGTAGCACAATTTGGTATCAGAGATTCAGAAGAAGTCTGGTTCTCCTTCAAAGGGAAGTTCTAGTAGTTTCTCCTAGCATGTATAATAGGTATGAATTTGGTTGAGAATCTTCAGATGGCAAGGACTAAGGGGTAAAGCGGAAGCCCATAGGAATGGAGTTCCAGGAACCGCACGCCAGGGGTGGTGTAGATATGTAGGTGTAGTAGTGTAGGTATCCATATCTGTCTTAATTGAAGACATAATGGATATGTAGCAATTTTTTTTACCCAGAAAATTCCGTTTACACCGTCACTGAAACATTTTAGGATATGTAGTAACGTATTAAGTACATTGATTATAGAGACGGATCTTTAGATAAATGTACTAAAACGTAACTTTACGACGTATTTTGCAATGTTTAACTGACAGTTTGAACTCAATTTTCTCGAAAGCACAATTTTGCTATATATCACCTAAATCCATTCATGTATTTTGACGACCTCCGTAGCGCAGTTGGTTGAGCGCGTTGGTGCTCGAACGAAAGGTCGCGGGTTCGAATCCCGCCGAGGGAACAAAAAGTTATCAAAGTTCCTGGGTTCATGGATGTGTATTAAATTTGTGTATAATATAATAAAAATCTTAAATATGTGTATAGTATAAAAATATTAAATATATTTCCGTTGTCTGGTACCTGTAACACAAGTTCTTCGGATACTTAGCACAGGGCCAGATTGACGTGGTGTGAAGCGTCCATAGATATTATTATTATTATTATCTATATCTATATCATACTGTTTCTGCTGCTATAACAACATAGCAAATTTCAATGATACTATTGAAATTAGATCACCTGATTGTCTGATAAGAAAGATTGAAATTAGATTTTAGAGCCTACTGACCAAAGCCTTATCGTTAACGAGACAAAGTCCGTGGTAAAAATGAGGAAACAATTGGACGGGGTAGTTGCAACGTGACCCGCTTACCACGCGGCGACCACGTGTCGGCAATTATACCGACATTAAGGCCTCCGTGGTCAAGTGGTCAAGCTTCGCTCTCGACCCGGAGGTCGTGGTTTCGATTCCCCCGTTGGAACAACAAATAATGTTGTTTTCAAGTTTGGTTAGGACAATGCAGGTTGATCAGCTGATTGTCTGATAAGAAAGATGATCTTATTATTAAGGCCTCAAACACATGATGCAAATTCATAAAACCTGAAAGCTTGAGCTACAGTCGAGGAAAATAACAAGTGAAACCCTACTATGAGTTGTCTAGGAAAATAATGGGAGTGGTAGCCTCGAGATATGGATACAAACGCTTAGACTCGCCAGCATATTCCGATATTGGACAAGGATCATTTTGGGCCATCAGGTCAAGTAGCCGGACGATGATAAAATTATAATAGCCTATATAGAGGAAGTGAAACAGAATTTAAATTTATATTAACACAATTAATTAAATATTAAATTTATTTACTTTTGGTCTCATTACACAGAAAATCAAAAAGATGAGCAAAATCTAAAATAAAAATTAAGATAAGTCTTAAAAACATTTCAGTTTTAAGCAATTAAATAAAATTATCTATCTCTTTTTCACAAAACGGTCTTTATACACATATTTGTGAAATGTAAAACTGGAAAATTATTCACATTTGGGGACTTTCGTTGCGTGTGCTGCATAAACAGTCGCTCAAAAACCACGCGAACGAAGTCGCGGGCACAGCTAGTATGTTATAATAACGTCTGAATGGATGAACATAACATAATTGAGCCTAAAGCTATGGAAATGTTCGGTAGTCAAAGCCTGACATTACATGTCGGCCCCATGCATGTCAGTGTTTTGGCGGTAGCGGCCATTTTTGCGGCATTTCCATGAAACTGAAAATGTATTTCAAAACGTAAAATACACAGCAGTATTTTCAAATGTTTCTGATTTGTATATATTAGAAAGTATTTTAATAATAATTTTAAAAAATATGTAACACATAATTAGTAACGTTATCGAACGTCAATTGTATTGGCACTGTCATGCTTTTCATGCCATTACTAGCTGACCCGTGCCCACTTAGTTGAGCAAACAAACCGTTTAAACCTTCCCTGGACTTCCACGAATATTTCGAGACTAAAAATAGCCGAATCTTCGTTCTCGAGTTTTAGCAAAACTAACGAACAGCAATTAATTTTTATATTTATGAAAGATCATCCGATAACGTTTCTTTTACAGGCCTGTCAAATGTTCCTGCTTGTCCCACTGTGCTAGGTGCTGCGCGTAACTTCGTCGCAGAAACGACCTAATTGCCGCAATAAAAGTAGCCTACTTAAGTAGTGTACTCCATAATATCTGTTTCTAAATTCAGCAAAATCGGTCCAGTATGATATATGTCTATCTATCCAAATCAAACTTTCCTCTTTATATTAAGTATAAGTAGTTACAAATCAAAGGCGAAAAACGAAGAGTTATGCAGGGTGTAATAAGACCAGTTATAATACCTTTGGGATATGATACTACAACGTTTTCTAGAAATGTATTTATTTATTTTTTCCTCAATAACAACAACGACAAACACTAAAAAGATATTTGTTAACTTTTTATGTTTTATGAGACTCAAGAATAACAAAAAACAAAAAACATGCATTTTTAAACTTTGTAATATAGATATTTTTGTAATAAAAAAAAATATATTTTTTTTTAAATAAAAAAATATAAAGTAATACAACTCTAGAGAAAACGTAGTAACTATACCTTATCATATCCCAAAGTTATTACTGGTTTTTTATACACTGTATTATTATCAAAGCGCATTGAACTATCTGTACTACCTATAACAATAAGTATATTAAAAACATAAAAAAAATATATATTATACTTCCTCTGAAAAACCATGAAGAACTAAGAATTAAATCTTTTCATAGTAGTAAATATGAATGGCAGAAAAAAAAACTTTTATTTCCAAATAGGTTAGAAATTAGAAGCTTTGAGAATAATTGTCCTACATGATGACCTACCACCGGATCCGACGAGAATAATCGGCCTAAGAAACTGGTAAAAACTTTTTTTTACTCAAAAGTTAAGATTTAGTACTATTTTTATCAAATAGCGCTGAACGATTTTGACGACCTCCGTAGCGTTGGTTTAGCGCGTTGGTGCTCGTACCGAGAGGTTGCGGGTTCGAATCCCGCCGAGGAAACAAAAAGTTTTTTATGTTCTTGGGTCACGGATGTGTATTAAATTTGTCTATTAATATAATAAAAATCTTAAATATCAATATGTGTGTAGTATAAAAGTATTAAATATATATTTCCGTTGTCTGGCACCTGTAACACAAGTTCTTCGGATACTTAGCACAGGGCCAGCTTGACGTGGTGTGAAGCGTCTATAGATATTATTATTATATTATTTATTAACTAACATAACAAAAATAATAAAAATACTACTACTACTGAACTTCGACAATTTCGACAAACTGCACATAAACAATTCCGCACGTTACCGTTAAAAAAGCGATAAATATGAACCAACAAATAGACTCATCATCGCGATATACCGCCGCTACACGTTCCTGCCGGCAGGACGTTAATCCCCGCCAGCACGTACTAACTCATGTCGCCCACTGATTTATATCACTGACGTTTACCGACAAAATAAATATGTTATTGGTTTTAAAACGGTTAAAAGAGCTTCCTACTTTTAAAGTAATATCGGTTTTGGTAAAGGTTCTTTATTTAAAGTCGGAGAAACTCAATGACCACTTCACGAAACGTTTTTTTGTCTGTCAAACAGGTTCTCAAGTGAGATTGGGTTTGAGACTTCTTTATTAATAGTATCAATACGAGCCTTACAGCAGTTTAACCATGTCATTTAATAATATTCTTATCTAAGTTTTAGGTTTGTTTTATTTTGACTTTCCACTTCCATTTTACGAAAGAGCTCCTTTGATGCTTCTATCATATTATAGATTATTCTTTAATCCAAGTTTCAACATAGCAGCCTAATGTACAAAGACTGTATTTACAAAGTATAAACGCATTTCAGATTTATCGACCGCTAGAGGCGATGCTTTGCCGCAAGCAGGTTTATGCAACCGCTATCTGAACGGATTCTATTAGAATATTACGCTTTTAATATGAGCATTTACATAGACACATGTACACTTTTAAAGATATCTAACATTTTTATCAAATGAAATATGTTGCTGTGTATGTAATAAAATCAGCTATTACAAAGATAAGATTCGCTTGTAAGAATTTATAAGCCTCTGTAATTATTATTTGACTATTTTGTAAATGACACACATATAGATTAAACCACGGGGAATGACAGGCTATTTTTGAGGCAAAATGTACGTTCGTAATCGATACTAACTATAGACTTAAAACGGTCGTCCCCGGTCCCTCGGATATAAAATTTTATCTATTGACTAGCGAACTGCGCACTTCGTTGAGCATAGAAACCGTTTAAACCTTACCTGGACTTCCACGAACATTTCAAGACCAAAAATAGCCGAATCGGTTCAGCAGTTCTCGGGTTTTAGCGAGACTAACGAACAGAAATTCATTAATATAATATATACTAGCTGACCCGTGCCCATTTCGTTGAGCATACAAACCGTTAAAACCTTCCCGGAACTTCCACGGATATTTCAAGACTCAAAAAAGCCGAATCGGTTCAGCCGTTCTCGAGTTTTAGCGAGACTAACGAACAGCAATTAATTTTTATATATAGGATATGTAAAATATTTTAATTTTTTAAATTATTAGACTTAATTATTAGTTTAGTTACATAATATCTCTAGAGATTTTTAATTATATTACATTTCATCTCTCTTGCGTTATATTAAAAGTGCCTGGAATAAATATGTCTAACGTCAGACATTTGGATCCAAAGGATATCAGGGGCTGTGGAGCATCCACAGTCATCAACCTGAGTGGAGACCTTTTTGACAACTTGTGCATTACACTGCCTACCAATTATTTTGATTTTTTTGATTGAATTGTGAAGGGGTACTTTCATTGAAAAAGCAGAAATGGTTCATGTCTTTTCGTACAGTGAAGTTGAAGCCATGCTGGAGAATGATTTTTTGTTGGAAGTTGCCTCCTTTATCTCCCTGTTTCGTTTGATCCACGACTTTTTGACCAGCCTGTATATAGAATGTACTCATGTTATTTAGTTTTAGTATTGACATATTTCGTCGTTTCAGCCTTTTAGAGTCCACTGCTGAACATAGGCCTCTCCAACACATTTCCAGTGTGTTCGGTCCATTGCCACCTGCATCCAACGTGACCCGGCAGTTTTCACCAGGTCGTCGGTCCATCTGGTAGGTGGCCGTCCCACACTGCGCTTGCCAGTACGTGGCCTCCACTCTAGGATCTTTTTGCCCCATCGACCGTCCAATCTTCGTGCTATGTGGCCGGCCCATTGCCACTTCAGCTGACTGATCCTACGGGCAATGTCAGCAACCTTAGTTCTTCTACGGATCTCCTCATTTCTGATTCGATCACGTAGAGAAATACCGAGCATTGCCCTCTCCATAGCACGCTGAGCGACATTAAGCCTTTTGAAAAGATCCTTCGTGAAGCACCACGTCTCAGAACCGTAAGTCATCACTGGTAACACACATTGGTTGTATAACTTTGTCTTTAGGCACTGAGGTATTTTAGACGAGAAGACGTTACGTAATTTACCGAACGCTGCCCAGCCGAGCTGGATCCGTCTACTGACCTCTCTCTTAAAGTTGGACCTACCTAATCGGACAGCCTGCCCTAGGTATATATATTCGTCAACAACTTCAAGAGTAGAGCTCCCAACAGTTAGTGCGGTGGGTGCAACATGGACATTGTGCATGATCTTTGTTTTTTCCATGTTCATTTTAAGACCCACTTGTTGAGAAACTCTATTGAGGCCACCGAGCATGCGCCCCAAATCTTCCAGCGATTCTGCCATGACTACTATGTCGTCGGCAAATCGAAGGTGAGTGATGTATTCGCCATTGATGTTGATGCCAAGTCCTTGCCATTCCAGTAGCTTGAAGGAATCCTCCAGAGCAGCGGTAAACAGTTTCGGGGATATGATATCCCCCTGTCTTACTCCTCTCTTTAAAGGGATATCCTTCGTGCAGTGCTCCTGTACTCGGACTGACATGGTGGCGTTATTATACAAACACTTCAACACTTCGATATACCGATAGTCAATACGGCAACGCTGGAGAGATCTAAGGACCGCCCATATTTCGACGGAATCAAAGGCTTTCTCATAGTCCACAAACGCCAAGCATAATGGCCGATTATACTCTTCGGTCTTCTGTATAATCTGCCGCAGCGTATGTATGTGGTCTATGGTACTATAGCCTTTTCGGAAACCGGCTTGTTCGGTAGGCTGAAAGTCATCTAGCCTGCGTTCGAGACGCATCGTAATAACTCTCGAAAACAGCTTTTAGACATGGCTCAGCAGTGTTATGGGTCTATAGTTCTTCAGTAAGGACATATTTATATTATGTAAATTTATACTTTTTTTTTTTAAATAAATTTTCCATCTTTTTGGTAAAAGATGGCCCTTTCTTGCCCATTCTTGCTGGGCTAGTTCCCGAACCGGTGGTAGGCATCATATAGAAACGTGGTTCAGAAAATATTTTTTTGTAAAATTTACTCTCGACTAAAAATTAACTAAAATTTACTCTTGACGACCTCCGTAGCGCAGTTGGTTGAGCACGTTGGCGCTCGAACGAAAGGTCGCGGGTTCGAATCCCGCCGAGGGAACAAAAAGTTTTCAATGTTCCTGGGTCATGGATGTGTATTAAATTTGTGTATAATATTAAAAAAGTCTTAAATATGTGTACAGTATACAAGTATTAAATATATTTCCGTTGTCTGGTACCTGTAACACAAGTTCTTCGTATACTTAGCACAGGGCCAGATTGACGTGGTGTGAAGCGTCCATAAAAAAAAAAATACTCTGAATAAAAATATTTGATTTGATTTGAATGCAATTGCAGACCTCGAACTGTCAATACTTTTGTCCTCCTCTTTCTTCTCTTTTTGCTTATTTTTGTCTGTTCGTTGTTATAGTTTTTCTTAATTTTTTTATTTCTTAAGTCTGTGTTTTTTATTTTTAATTAATTTAGTAATTTCGAAAATTTTAATAAATTCGTAGTTTCGAGTGACCAATAGACATAGCGGGTTAGGAGGAACAGTTGACATCTACATTATATGTAACGTTATCGCAAGAGATTAGTATGAAAGTGACTGTGCACACTTACAATTAGACGACCTCCGTAGCGCAGTTGGTTGAGCGCGTTGGCGCTCGAACGAAAGGTCGCGGGTTCGAATCCCGCCGAGGGAATTTATTTAGCACACGATTAATGAATTCGTATGAAATATTCGTAACGGTAGCAAAACGGTCAAGTATCACGTTTTAACTGCTATATAGCGTAAGTGAAGTTAAGCCTGGTGAAGTAAGGGCGCATAGATCAAGAATTTTGGTTCTACATGAGATCTAACCACTTTTTGATAGATTTTGATTAAGGTGTAGTGTAGAGCTTGGCTTTATACGATATCTGATAACTTTTTCACAGGGTAAGCTGTGTAGTCTCGTCTTGACAACATTTTTACATTAAAATGTTTTTGGTGGGATTTCATTTATTTTTGTAAGCTGGTTAATGGACTTTTTTTAATTTAAAGATAATCTATTTTGACCCCGGGCCTTTACTTACGGAAAATAGAACAGTCAGCGCCTTAGCATAGTGACGCCTAGTGACGTCGACTGATGTCAACGTCAATATTATACCGTGTATAATCTTTCACCGCAATTTTTAAGAGGTAGAGGCCGATTTTCAAACAAATGTCTCGTCCATATTTCTTTATTTGTTATATTATTATATTATAATATAATAAATATAAATTATACATTATTTTATTGCTGGAGTGAAACTTCTTATTTGGATATCCTAGGATGCCACTAGTATAAATTCAACACTAATAATTCGAGAATTTGAGGGACTTATATATACGAGGGAGATTGCCTTTAATAAAGCATGTTGATACTTATTAAAATAATACAGTAAGTCTATAATAATATCGTATGTAGACGACGGTCACCGCCATCTGTTGGTCACTAGAGGTACTAATTCTTGTACGGCTCTTATAAACATATATATGCTAACTGCATACCTACACCTAAGTGCAACTTAGCATTTTTGAAGGTAAAAAAATGTATTTATTTTTATTTTTAAAAATAGGTTTAAGGTTTTCTTTTGATTATGGCCATCTTTAAACGTCATGACGTGACGTGTTAAAAATCATATTATAATCATATTATAATAGTCATAAGATTAAACACTAAAATTATTTATACATTGATCGTGTAATATTTTCGTTTATTGTTATCATTATAACGTTACCGACTGTTAAATATATTAGGTAAATGTGTGTTTAGATGTTTCACAGTTCCAAACATATTTTGCGCTGTAAGCCACCTACATCGCGCTATCGATGTGTCGAACGGTTTTTACATAAGATTCCCTCTAAACTAAATAAGTATGTTTACGAAACACCAGGGAGGTTGTGCAGGACCGATAATTTCGAGTGATCGATGTAATATTTTGTTTAGTTTAGTTGTCAGTACATAAGTATTGACAACAAATTACTACTTGCTGCCTGTTAATTCTTACCTAATTTTTACTTACCAAATATATTATAGATACCTAATTTTAAATAAGTAGATATAAAACTAATTTTCTCATAGACATATTTTTCATTTACAAAAAGTCGGTCACCGATTAATAATCGGAATAAAATAGAACATACTGATTGCAGTAGTGCAACGCACACAAATAAATAAAGTGGGATATAAATAATATGGAGCAAAAATCTGACCGATTATCGGTCCTACAAAAAGTAGGTCTTATTTTTTTATGAACTTGTATAATATAATATTTCTTTTATGTCTTAAAGATCATATCCGTATAATAAACATATTAAACATCCATTTTGTACCGTCCACCATGTTGGATTCAAAATGGCGGCATTTATATTTTAATAATTTTTTTGTTGGTTTTGTAGCAATAACAGCTTACATAAATAATATCAGCTAACTAGGACGTCAGGAAGTATCTTATGAATTGTGATGATCTATAAATGAGTGTGACGAAATCTGGGGTTTTTAGACATTGATAAAATCTAAAGTATAATGGCTACAACATTGAAACTTTGTATGTTTCATATTTGTACTGGTGTCATTATATGTTGAAATTTTCAACTATGTAGCTACATCCAAAGCAAAGTTATGAGAGTTCAAAAAAACGACGAAACCTTTCGAGAAAAGGTAGGTAGTGCCCTTGCGCTTCGCTTGGCTCGTCTTGACGGGGGCACTCCCGTGCCCCCAGATGTTATATTTTATGTGGAAACAGAAAAATGTAAAATAAAATAAAAGTTTAATAAACTATAACCCGACTTCGCAAAAAGGGGTCTAAAAAGGCTGAAACAAGAAAATAATTAAATTTGAACTACATATATGTATAGGTACAACAATGGTTAAGGCAGAGCCGTGATCGGACCCGCTAATAAAATTTAAGCGTCAGCTCACACTGAAATGCGGTAGAAAAAAAATAGCTTGAAAAATCATAATATTTTCTGCTGTTGCAATATTCAATCCCAATAGCGGGTGCGACCACGGCTCTAGCTTGACCATTTTTGTACCTATACATATTATCTGGATTTCAAATTGAATTATTTTCTTGTTTAAGCCTTTTTTGCGAAGTCAGGTTACAGTTTTTTAAACTTTTATTTTATTACACCCGTTATTGTTGATCGAACCATCTAACGCGTTTTCGTAAGGTTATTCTATTTATTCTATCTCTCCCATTGAAACTTAATTTGTTTTCTAACAAAGGTCCTAATAAATTAATCCAAATGGCTGATAAAAATCCTCGCCCGCCTCACTAGCTGCTGGAATTCGGTTTCCATTCAGATTTCCTTTAGCACTAAGGGAAATTCCAATAAATTACCAAGCGGTGATTTATTTGGTGAGTTGTTAATCTTGCCGATTCAGATATTCCTCGTATTAAATATATTCGGTGGTAAATATTTGTGTGAGGAAAAGGGTATGGAGCATAAGTATTGAATAGGATATGTTATTGAATGTACTGTAGGTACTTGGTGGAAATTCATGTTATATAGTAAAGCACAAATGACCGGTTTCGACATAGTCATCATCAAGATGCCATGGCTAATTATCGCTTACAAAGTTCGATAACAAAATGTATGGGATTTGACATAAGGTACGCTAAATGACATACCAAATCGCGATCATTTGGCGTAGCTTATGTCAAATCCCATACATTTTGTTATCGAACTTTGTAAGCGTTAATTAGCGATGGCATCTTGATGATGACTATGTCGAAACCGGTCGTTTGTGTGTTTAATTAACTAATAATTAATGTAAAATAACAAATAATGTGGAAAAAGTGCAAGTAGTTTGTGTTATATTGAAAAGGATAGTTTTTTTATTTATTTATTCATTGATGATTACTTTAGTTTTAAATTAAATAAGAATTATTAAGCAATTTTGAACACTGTACGGTTTTTTCTGTTTTCAAAACTTTTTCAACATATAGGGAGGTTCACTTGCAAACAATTAATATTATACATTGTACATTGATATCTACTTATGGGTAGGTTACTTCTGGAACATCACAATTTAATAATCAAAATATAATTATGCATTTATTTCAGTACACACGTTTAATCATAGGCGAACCAAAAATACTGTCCATTTTTCTTCTATTTGCTTTTCTATCAGACCTTGTTACGAAACAGATTTGTAAGTGTAAGTAATATAAATTACAAAGGTGGCCTAAAATTGTAAAATATATAGACATATAAAATATTTATATCTTAAAATAACATTAAACATCTAAAAGAAAGTTAACATTTTTGCCAGTATGTTCTCTTGTTGGTTCACCTATAGCGCCTAAATTGTTGATACGATTTTAATAAATGAAGTGTCCATAAATTCGTAACAACAGCTAGGATAACTGTATCTATAATTTTCTTCGCTTATTTAAAAAAAATGTGGTCATTAGCCACAGCGAATGGCTATGTATTTTAACCATCATTTATAAAGAGGAAACACCACGGTTAAGAGAAATACAAAAAAGGTAAATTTATAAAATCTATTGCTGTCTCGCAGTGCCTTAGCTAGCCAGCACTAGCGCGATAGAGACAACTGCAACTTGGACTGAAATTACCTATTAAAAGTACCAGAAATCGACGTTTAGGCTATTCCTGTTTCCTCCTCCAAAACTTAACCGATTTAAATATTTTTTTCTGTATTAGCTAAAAAAAGAATTGAGCTAGGTTCCTATTTTTTGCTTTTGTTGTTTATTGTAGTCAAATCTGTTTCCTAGATATTTAAACATAGCGGAGAGTCTGGCTATTTTTTTTACGTTTTTAAACGTCTATATCTCTTTAAATAATTAATTTATTAAAAAAAGGAAAAAATAGGGACGTACAAACAATATCCATAATAATTCAGAAAAAAAATTTTTACTCTAGAGGTGTTATCCAGGGAGGAAATAGAAATCCCCTAGACCCCTATTTTTGTATGGAAAAAATTCTGTGGTGTTTCCTCTTAAGAAAAAGGGCCAAATCTTTCTAAAAGCAAGACCATAAAATAGAACAGAATCTCAACCATATTTGTGCACGTTTTTTTAATAAAACAATACCACTCCTCTATCGATTACGTGACCTTAGTTTATTGAAGCCTTCAGGGCTTTGCTGTCGGCGGTATTGGCTAGCCGTGTTTGAGTTATTACTCCAGTATAGACGTGTTCTCCACACGTTTTGTCTGTGTCTGGATGTATGAATGTATTGATTTACCTCTGTGGTCCAATGGTTAGAGCGTTGGCACTTATGCTGGACTTCGCCGGTTCGAAATGCAACTAGGGAGCAAAAACTTTTATGTTTTCCTGGGTCACGGGTTTCTATTAAATACCTATATGTGTATACTATAATAAATAAATAACAGTTAAAAAAAACTAAGAAACACGCTTTATATAAAATTTATAAGTTATTATTTTAATATTGGTGCTGTATGAACACTGGAAAGATCAGAATCAATACTGTTGTTACTAAATATTTTTTTCTCATAAGAAAGTCCCAATACAATATTATTGAATGAAAATAACTTGTACGGTGGTCCGTACTACGCCATAGATTGTATTCAAATATTAATATTATGTGCTAACCAGATTTCATATTTAGATGACTATCTTATATATAAAATCGTTAGTCTCGCTAAAACTCGGGAACGGCTGAACTGATTCGGCCATATTTGGTTTTGAAATGTTCGTGGAAGTCCAGGGAAGGTTTGAACGGATTCTGTGCTCAACGAAATAGGCACGGGTCAGCTAGTATATATATAATATATAAATTATTATATTGAACTGGCTTTTGGACTAGATTCGTTTAAGCCACCATCAAAATACCTAACTAGCTAAATGCCCTGCAACAGGTAGAATGTAAGAAAGGAAGGAAAATTAAAAAAATATGATGTAATTCCACTAGTCTTTACAGTAAAGGGTTTACAGTAAAGGTCATTAGGAAATATTATAATGTTTCCCAAAAATCTTGCATGGTAACATCAAAAGACGTTCAAAAAGTAACGAAATTAAAAGCATAAACATTGTTAGCGTACAACCACAAGAGGCTCGAAGCCGAGAATGTGGCCGTTTATGAAAAACGTAATGCCTTTTAAGTCGTTTTGTAAAAAAAACAAAACCATCCCTGTTTTCTTTGCACGGCTGAATGCTCATGCAGTGAGCTGGAATTTTTGTCATTTATAAAACGACTTCAAAGTGAATAACCTCTCACAACATATCCACTATTATCTGCATCTACATGAAAATTCAGCTTTTCGTGTCGATAAAGAAGCTTCGCGTCTGTCTGAAAAATGTGACAGAATAAGTTTTTATTATCTGAATGGTTTTTCGATAATAGTTAATGGAATCAGCCAGTACTTTGCGGAAATCCATAGCATAAAATTTAAATATATTATATCTAGCAATATCCCGCGAAAAAATTATTAACTTAACGAACATTGTTCGCAGAGTCTACATCCTGAGGATGCTTCGGGGTCGGAGCGAAACGCGCGTCGAGTTTTGCAACCTGCATAGTGGTGTGGGGCTTTGCACGATCGTGTTAACATTAGTGCTTGTGTGGTGGTGGTGTTTTCACAATTTTGCTTGCGAGTGTACGCATAAGCAGTGTGGGAAGGAGGTGCATCAAACGCATGCCTATACGTACACTTAATCAGATGATTGAAGAAAATTTAAAAGATTGAAGAAAAAATTGTAACCACAACCTGCTAGCAGATGCTAGCAGGTTGTGGTTACAATTTTTTCGCGGGATATTGCTAGATACCTATATATGTAGGATCCTAGAACTCACCAGTAAAGAGTTGAACCAAGCGGTAGGAACGCTTTGTATTGAAGCTCTATTCTTAAGTTGTTTAGAATGTTTAAATATAGGAAGTTGTGAACAGAATATGTTAGGCTTAAGACAAGGGTTATTATTGAGGATATTGACTGGAGTGTAATTATTATAATATATTGAATGGAGTGTAATTGTAGTTTCTTTTTATGTAGTGTATTTTTAAGATAGTGATTGATAGCTGTTGTATTGACGGCACACGACATGGGTGCGTTAGCGTGGGACATAAATTATTGTATTGTTTCAACTACGCATTGTTTGTAATTTTGAAGGAAGCGAAGCATGGGATGCGGATGCATGAGCGAGTGGGGTGAAGCCCAGGTATAAAGTGTGTGTTAATTTTGTGTAGTCACAGTCCTTGGGTTGCCTTGAAGAAGGCATCTTGTCGAAGTCCTGATGTTATAGTGATAGAGACAACTGGTATTTAGTTTGTACTTTTACAACAATAAACTCACATCACTAATTTACTCGTGAACTGCGTTTCCATAAATCCCAAAACAATAGTATTTCTCAACGGGAGATGCTACATATATAAGTACTAGCGACCCGCCCCGGCTTCGCACGGGTGCAATGCTGATACTAAATTAAATACACTACAGAAAAACTATGAACGTTGTATATAAAAACATAGCGGCCCGCTCCGACTTTTCACGGGCATAAAATATATATGCCTATGTCGCTCAATGAAAACATGATTAAAATCGATCCAGTATTTTTGATACATTCATTACTGCCCTTGGCCTGCACGCATTAAATTTGGAGTAAAACAATTCCTCTTTCCCTATACTTACTATGAAGATTTCCTGCTATCTTTGGAATATCTAAATTCATACAATTTTTATTACATTACACATTTTTACTTATTTACTTTTTACATTTTTACCTAGGTATTTATTTTATTTTTACAACAATTAATATATAACAGGATGTCTTTATACACAACGTTCACAGCTTTCTTGTCATTAGACAATACATAACATGTTTTCTCTTGAGGTTACTCTTGAAAGAGCGACATACAGTTGGCCATGTGAAAAACAGTCAACGCTCAAATCTAAGCCTGCAACGTCCGCCCGCCGCAAACGCAAATTTTAAATTTGTAATATCTCCGAAAATATTTGTTTAATTTACATGCTATAAGGAACCATATTGATCTATATTAATTGCACACTGTATTTAAGGTACTTAATTCGATAAGGATTAATGCCGTATTGCTTAAAATAGCTTCGTAACTAAGCCATTTTTTCACGTAAAAAGTAAACAATAAAAATGGTTAATGTGGGTTATCCCTAAAAGATAAACATATACCATCGCGGACTTTTTTGTAGACCTTTTTATGGTGTACAATACTGTTGTACATTAATTTGATCTAACTCGTAGGGTTTAGGCAGCGTTTTTGCTAAAATAGGTTAATTTACGACATCACGTTAGAAACCTCTAAAATTAGCAATGTTGCCTTAGTATATTATGCATGTATTATACATATAAACCTTCCTCTTGAATCACTCTATCTATTGGAAAAAACCGCATCAAAATCCGTTGCGTAGTTTTAAAGATTTAAGCGCACATAGGGATATAGGGACAGAAAAGGCGACTTTGTTTTATACTATGTAGTGATGATAATATATTAAAATTTTCGTTAATAATTAATTTTCTTTTGCATTCTACAGGCTAATATTGAGTGATAATACTTTAGGGTGTGTATTGGTCCCGTATGTATAGTTTACTATGAAAGTACCAGCGCTGAAAGAGGTAGTTTTTTTAATTATTGTATGGGAAAATTTATGATGTCGGGGGATTTCTCATACAAACATGAAAGTCAAAAATAATTATACTCTATGTAGAAGGCATCTACACACCCTAGAGTATTATCACTTATTTATTTTACTCCATGTATAAGTGTTCTGATATATAACACAAGTTCTTCGGATACTTAGCACAGGGCCAGATTGACGTGGTGTGAAGCGTCCGTAAAAGTGATATCAATGTTGAATATATTATATGTTTTTTCAGATATATATTTTTTTCTAATTCATAAAATGCCGATTAAGTTCGACTGTTTTCAGGCAAATTCGGCTACCTACCCCGAGATAGTTTTAGATTAAAATTAACTTGTACTGTAACTGTAACTGATTGATAAAGATTACCTATTTACATACATAAGAATTTATATATAAAAAAAGAAAACAAATAATTGTTGACAGTATACAAATAACTGTTATAAAACATGAAAATTATATAACGCACTAGTTGATCGATATTTGAAATTTCTCCTCGATTTATGTTGTCGTTTATTTATCATGGGATATTTCTTTTCTAAGAAAAAAAAACACATAGTCGGTTAATAAACGAGAAACTCACATGAAATCACGACCTTCTCCTTTATTGCTGTTGGTTTTAATAATCTATCTATTTATGAGTTTTTTTTAATTTCTTTTCTTTATTTATTAAAAGGACTTTTAGTAGATAAGTTAAGTTTATCGGCATAAATACTGTTTATCTCAAACCCGCAGAACATAAGCGTAAAAACCTTTTTGGCCGCAGTTCTTTTTGCTCGTATAACATCGAGATAAGTTCGGTTACTCATTTCCCCCATTTCCAAGTATAGATATAAAATAAATAGATACAAAGCCAACCAACAAAAGACGTTTACGACAGCCGAAGTGCAAACTCTTGTTAGGGAGACTCGCTTGACGTTCTGCCGTAATGCCCCGAATATCTCAATATTTATGATATTCCGCTGGCTCTATTTATTTGGGGCCGGGTGTCTAGATTTTATAAGATATACCAGAAAAAATATAATGTTAGTTAAGCCTTGTCAAAGTTTTCTATCACATTAATGTAACAGATATAAAAGTGATATCGTCGCTTTACCATCATAACCTCGTATCTATAAAAGTACAACGTCCTTTGAACTTTGAAATCAGGAACCTTACTCTCCAAATTGATTTGATTTTGATTCAGATACGATCATGCCGCGTACTTCCTAATAAATTGACATTTGTTTATTTTGATTCACAGTCGATTGATATGGTCGGGAGTACAAAAAGTTACGATCTAACATTTTTATTTATCCTGATTAGGTTCAAAGTAATTCACCAAATAAAATACGAAAAACCACTGCAACTACAACGAACGGATTCGGTTCTCGATTGTGTCGAGAGTAAGCCCGCTGAATAGCACATAATATTAATATTATCTATACTAATATTATAAAACGGAAGAGTTTGTTTGTTTGTTTGTTTAAACGTGCTAATCTCTGGAACTACTGGTCCGATTTGAAAAATTCTTTTTTTGTTGGTTAGTCCATTTATAGAGGAAGGCTTTAGGCTATATAACATTACGCTGCGACCAATAGGAGCGAAGCATCATTGAGAAATGTTACAAAAACCGGGAAAATTATTTACATTTGGCGACTTTCAATGCGTGCGCTGCATAAACGGTTTAAGTCACTCAAAAACCACACGAACGAAGTTATGGGAACAGCTAGTTTTAATACAATCTATGACGTAGCTTGTACGGTTATGTTGACATTCCAAAAATAACTTGTTTTATCGGGACTAGACTCTATAAAACTATTTAAAATTACTTATTTTAAATGAAGTTTAATTATGTACAGTATACATCCAAAATCCATGTCATAGTAAAATCTTAAATTATTATGTTTGACTCTACTAAAATGTTGTAGTTTTATAGATACGAAGTTATGAAGGTAAAACGACGATAATAATATGTCGATGTTAGGTATTCAAAAATCATTTATTATTTATATACAGGTAAATCTGAGAGGTTTTTGTGTAGGGATAAATAATGCCATTTATTTGTATTGCACAATAACAATTAAATAATGCCATTTATTTGTATTGCACAATAACAATTAAATAATGCCATTTATTTGTATTGCACAATAACAATTAAATAATGCCATTTATTTGTATTGCACAATAACAATTAAATAATGCCATTTATTTGTATTGCACAATAACAATTAAATTAATAGTAATTAGTCTTTTTTTCTTGCATGCCTGTTAAATTTCTGTGTTTAAAATATATCGCTCCTTTCTTACTCGAATATTATGTAGTGTAATGCCCAAATGTCTAACGTAATAAGTATTTTATTATTAAAAGAAGTGAATTGAGAATAAATAAGGGACTTTTAAAATAGTAAATGAACATGGAATAAATTTACATCGGATCTTCGTGTCTAAATTTGATGTTTTTAAATACAAAAATAATACTCGTATGACTGTCTTGTTCACGTATACCACTGCCCGCCAAAAACATTTGCATGTAAAAATGTTAGCTCACCCTTTGAAAAAGTTATCAGATATCGTATAAACCCAAGCACTAAAGACACGCTCTATACCTACAAGCTCTACACTACACCTTAATCAAAATCTATAAATTAATGGTCAGATGTAGATGAAGATCATTAATCGCGATTTGTCTCTATATTCCCTTTGGCGCTTTTTAAAAATGGTCGATAAGGAGATGCTATTCTTAACTCGCCACCCCACGGGAAACAAATATTAAATTATAATTCGCGCGAGCCACGCATGCGAGCTAAACCCGTGCGTGACAAAAACGCGCGACTCTAAGGCCCTTAAGGCTGAATGAAGCGCCTTTACGGTCTCTCGTAAACACGGGATGTGCATTAAATTAATGGTGTTATTATGTAAAGAAAATTATGACCTAACTAGAAACTGCCCGCGGCTCCGTGTGCGCGAGAAGAAATATCGCGGGAATCGTAGATTTTGTCATGATAGCAATGTGTAGAGATTCGTAGCAATTTGTAGAGATTAGTAGGAATTTGTAGAGATTCGTAGCAATTTATAGAGATCCGTAGCAATGCGTCGTGTTTCTAACAATGTGTAGAGATTCATAGCAATGTGTAGATACTCGTAGCAAAGTGTAGAGTTTTGTAGCAATGTGTAGATAATCGTAGCTATTTGTAGATATTCGTAGCAATTAGAAGAGATTAGTAGCAATGCGTAGGGATTTGTAGCAATGTGTAGAGATACGTAACAATGTGTAAAGATTTGTAGCAATGTGTAGACATTTGTAGCAATTCGTAGAGATTCGTAACAATGTGTAGAGATTCGTAGCAATGAGTAGAGATTCGTCGCATTGTGTAGAGATTCGTAGCAATGTGTAGAGATACGTAGCAATATGTAGAGATTCGTAGCAATGTGTAGAGATACGTAGCAATTTGTAAAGATTCGTAGCAATGTGTAGAGATTCGTAGCAATGCGTGGATATTAGTAGCAATGTGTATTGTGTAGTGATTCGCAGCGACTCGTAGCATTTTTTAAAGAATGTGCACTTTTATGCTAGTGTAGCAGGATATACAGAACAAAATACATATTTTCTGCCAATAAATAAAAAAACACTTGTAATTATCTTATCATATATATATATTTTCTGTACATTATGTGCAATACGTAGCAGCCTTTTAACAATTCTGCATTGAAATGAATCTAAACATAAAACTAATAGACTAAACATTATAATGCTGCTAATTAATATGCCACTTATTAATTTGCAGCGTATTAATAACAAATCGCAAATCTCATATTGAACGTTTGTCCAAATGATTTCCCCCACCATTAAGAGTTGAATTGAAACGAGTTCTTATTTAGCGAAGGTTAGTCTTTTGTTATTTGCTCGATCTCCGGACCGCGGCGCTTAATTAGAAAAGGTTACAAGTTACTGGCCGTTTGTTGAGAGTTTCCAGCGGCTAGTGAGGGGGCATACAAACCGAAAATGCGCTTGCTAAAAATAAAATGTTAAGTATAATCGTCATGATCTAAGCCCGTATTAATAAAATTATTTCAATCGAAACATCTATTTGATATCCTATTAGACAGATAAAATAACGTTTCATTTCACTTTTAAAAAGGAAGAACTTTATTATGTTACATATCCTAATATATAAAAAACGTTGAAACTGAGACAGTAGCATCAGAATATACAATTAAAATCGCAATATGTAATAATCGCAATATATAAAAAATTATGATCATATCCATTTTATTCTCATTATTATTGTTAAGAAGTATACATTTCAGTACAGTTTACGAGAATTGTGCGGGAGATTATATAATTTGAGACAGCGAAAGTATGGAGGATGGTGTGTTGAAAGCTAAATTTTATTTAATAAAAACATGAGGTCGTTGTGGGATTGAAATTTGACATCTCAATATTTTCGGTACTTTTAGCATAACTAGAAAAAAAAAATCCTTCTGCATTCCTTCTTTATTTAAACAGTAGTCTGTAAGTGTGGGATCTTTATACACCTCCGTCTGCGGAATTTTCGTAAATGGATAACTAGTTTTGCTTCATAATATACAATAGCACACACAATATCAATCGGCGAGTGATTCACAACTCCTTGCCAAACAAAATCCGTTCCCATCCCTACCCCGTAACCGGTTCAATCTTTATAAGCTACAAGACGGATGAGTTTCATCAATTCCGGCGCAGACTGATTGAGCCGTCGTCGACTGGATTTCAGTTCATTCACTCAGCTATTTGTTCACTTCCGCATTGAACTTGTCTCTTCACTACCTATATATATGGGACTTCGTGTGCGCATAAGTTCCCATCGAAACCGTGCGTTTTGCGGCGAAAGTAGCCTATTTTTTCCTATTTATATATTTTATGACATATTTTGCTTTTTTTATAGAGCAATTTTTCATTATTATATTGTGTGTGCCAAGTTTCATTAAAATTAAACTTATAGTTTCGCAGCCTATACAGCCTAGAATAGAACATTCTCAAATTTGACATTTATTTTGTTTGGTATTTATTTATATGTTTGTATGTCATGATTTTTTTCAAATAACGCGACTCGAAAATAATGTCTTAACTAATGTATAAATAATTACAAAGAATTAAATCTCCTACATTTATCAGGCTCAACGCACACTGGCGTAGAATTGAAGCTTGGCCTCGAGTAATTTTTCTAGACTTTAATATAAAATAACGCGTGTTGACTCACCGCTTCCTACATTTATATGAATAATCTTTGTAACTTAATTTAAAAATGATAAATATATGCTATGAGGACAAACACGATAAAACGCGAGAATCGAAATAAGCCATATTGCGAGATTAGCCTAAGTATAACATAAACTTCATATAACGAATGTTCTGTGTAATTGACGTTGACACCGCCGCCCGCCACTTAACGAGTCATCAATAACTTTATTATGTGTTAACTATAATAATAATAATAACGGTTCTGTGAAGTAAAGTTACAGTTAAAACATTGTTAGCGTGATTTCTACTAAATACTAACATTTAACACGGCTACGTATCATACATGCGAAAAAGTGTTAACCCAGAATCGAAACTATTATCATACCAAATTTAAACAAATCCGTTTAGTAATTTTTGCGTGCATTCACGACATATATCCATCAATCCATTTCTATCGTCACAAACTTTATAATTTTTAATAGTAATAGATAAATAATATGCAAGTATATCTAAAAATCCATGAGACTTCATTTCTTTGTTTAAAGCACCCCAATACCTAATTTCATAGTACTTAGGTCTAGGATGTCTATGATGCTGGTCGCGGTGTTTGAAGCCTATACAGTGAAATGAGACCTATTTTTTAAAAAACCGAAACCGAAAAGAACTTTTATTACATGTGCCATACCACAAAAATATATTTAATACTTTTAATTCTTAACACATAATATTTGAGATTTATATTTGCTTTATGACCATTCACAATAGACACATCCCTGACCCAGGAACGCAGAAAACTTTATTGTTCTTTCAGCGGGATTTGAACCTCCGCTAAGCACAGACGCGCTCAACCACTGCGCCACAGAGTTGCCATGTTAATCTAAGAGCGGGTGCACATTAGGCGCTTTCAAACGCGCGCTTTGTTAACGCGCGTTTTGAGAACCAGGAGTTCTGTACAGACAGTGTACTCTGTACATACTCACTTTAACATGCCACATGGCAAGTACATTGATACAAGATATTAAAGAAGAAAAAATCTAATTAATGGGAGGTATGAAATTGTTTTTTATTTTTCATTAATTGGTTTATGTCAGGTTTAATAAAATACAGTTGTAGTCTCATATCAGGTTCACCGTCCAGTCTATTGCGATATTTACTTTTTTTTTAAACTCTTGCGGAACCCCTACAGGGGTATCGAGGGACCATAGGGTTCCGCGGAACACACTTAGAGTATAGCTGCAGTTTATCCAAAAACACGCATCAGCAAAGCACGTGTCAATAAGCGCCTATGTACCAGCTCTAACCTGAGTACTGCGATGTTGTCGATGGTAATAAATACACACAGATATTTAATTTTGTATCCCCGAACGCTACGTTCCATGCATTCCCCAGGGAACATATTAAAAATGCTTACTTAAGCTAAATGAACACATAAAGTCGGCGCTTTACGATTTTAATCTAAGCAAATTCCGTCGGAGATTTATGCGAAAACTCGGATCAAATCGTTGTGCTAAGTGCTCTTTACACCAGTTTTATGTAACACGTCAATATATTAAAAATTTTATCACCTAAACACCGCCGCGTCGGGAGCAAATTAAATTTGCCTTCATGAAAACACTGCGTCAGTATAGACATCCGTCCTTCTCTTCACTCTATATTCGGATAGATATATGAACCATAAATCATCCTGTATAATCACGTAAAATCAATAACGAATACATTGGCAAATATTTTTAAGCTATTGCATAGAATCTATCGCGGGCCTTGAGCGAGGAGACCGAATCCAGAAATTCCGTAACGAAAATAACCTAACACTCCGACCGGATACTTTTTATTGCCATCTATCGATGAATAGCAGAACTATTAATGACTTTTTTGAAATATCACGCTTGTCTCTTTAATTTAGCAACTCGCCTCCAGATGGCATTGGTTGTATCGAATAAGTTGATAAAAAATGGTATGCAATAGCTTTACCGCGGCAGTCCCCGAGTGCCATATGTCTTTTTTTTATGAAATTAATTTAAAAAACCGTGGTTTTTTATGAAATTAATTAAAAAAACGAGTTCCGTACAAAACAAGAAAAAAAATAAGAGCCCCCTTAAATATTTATTTTATTTCATTTTTAGTATTTGTTGCTAAAGGCAACAGAAAATAAAAGTGTAAAATATTCAACAATAGCGCTATCACGGTTGATACAGCGTCGTGACTCACAGACTCACGGACATACGGAGAGACGGACAGCGGATTCTCAGTAATATCTCTCTCTCGTATTTTAACCTTTGGGTACGTAACCTTAAAAAGAAATAAAATAACATTGCGATAGCTATCTCTATATATTTCTATTATTATTATTATTTTAAAGAAATAGAAGTCTCGGCATTATGCGGGGTAAATAATATGAGGTACGGGCGTGTGCCAAGTATCCTGCTTCATATTGTATGAAAAAGTTATTATTGCGGTGAATTAGTGAACCATGACGAAGGGTTCAGAAAACAACGAACTATGGAAAAGCAGGTTTACTCCCGACGTAAATCAAACCACATCGACTTTTGGTGTTTTATTTGGTGGATTACTTTGAAACTAACCAGGATAACGGAAATCGTTACCCCGGCTCCACACTACTCGCGAAGTTAGACGAATAGGTTAGTGTTGAGATGCACTTCGGCTTACCTCGTCAAACTTTAATTCGCCTCGGGTGACTTCCATTTGCTGTCGGTTTTTGGTACCGAGTCAAAGGGCCCGAGGTTGCACGAGTAGTGTAGTGTCGCACTTCGAACTGTTGCCAAAGTATCTCGAGTAATTCGCCGAGAAACTCCGCGAGTAGTGTAGTGTCGTACTTCAGACTGTTGCCAAAGTATCACGAATAATTCGCCGAGGAATTTCGCGAGTAGTGTAGAGGAAGCTTTAGATGGTAACTTTTTATACTCGCGATCATATCAATAGACTGAAAATCAAAATAAACAAACGTCAATTTTAACGAAGTACGGGATACAATCGAATCTTAATCAAAATCGAATCAGTTTGGAGAGTAAAGCCCCAGGTATCAATGACAATGGACTTATGGATTTGTATGTCATGTATTTTTATGAAGGTCTATTGTTTTAAGTGCTGCGGTAAGGATTTTGGGGAAAAGGGATGATGATAGACGGTATGATGTTTACAGATTCCTGGCGCCACATTTTTTTTATTTCATCTGCGAGAGGTATGTTTATTTTAATCTTCTCATTATGTTTTTGTTTCAGGTTGTTTGTGTTCGGGACGGCTGCCTTTTAGGTGAGTGATTATTATTAGTTATTGTTATTATTAACTAGCTGGCCCGTGCCCACATCATTGAGGACAGAAGTAGAACATATAACAGTTTGTGATGAATCGTTTAAACCTTCCCGGAACAAGACTAATAATAGCCAAATCGGTTCAGCCGTTCTCGAGATTTAGCAATACTAACGAATAGGAATTCATTTATATATGTAAGATTAGCAATCGTTAACTTGGTAAAGGGCTTCATTGGCAACTGCTGATGATGCGCGATGTAAGCCTGTAGGGACATTTTTTCCCAGCGGGCAGGTTACAAAGGGCTAAAGGATGAGCACGGGCCGCTTGCTCTGTGCGCTTAATTACACATACCCGGCTGTATAACATACCCGGCTGTACAACATACCCGGCTGTATAATATACTGCTAGTAGTATGCAACATTGTTCGAAAAAATTATACCTAGTGTGGCGGACAAATTAGCGCCACAATTTTTGACAAAAAAAATACATTTCCAAAATGAGGACAGGTAGTATAATACCCGGCTGTATAACATACCCGGCTGTACAACATACCCGGCTGTATAATATTCTGCTAGTGGTATGCAACATTGTTCGAAAAAATTATACCTAGTGTGGCGGACAAATTAGCGCCACAATTTTTGACAAAAAAAATACATTTCCAAAATGAGGACAGGTAGTATAATCCTACCACCACCACCACAAAGTTATAATGACTGTTCTTTTTACACACTGTATTTGAGTAGTCTTTACGCCTCAGTATATGATTATTCTATATCTAGTATAGGATTATTCAGAAGTTAAAGGTTTTTGTGTAAAATAAGATTACGCTAAAGCAAAATCCTAAAATTGTTTAGTGGTGAAATATTATTATCATCATAAACATCAAGGTATTTATAACTTAAGCATTCTCTATCATCGTTTTACTAATGAGATCTTCTGCCGAACATAAGCCTCCTCCAAAGCATGGAAGGTAGCTGTTGCCCGCTCATTGTGCTTGGGAGGCGGGCTGGCGAGCGTAGAATTAAAATACTAACAATATTTTAATAAACATTTTTCATTTTCATTCGCGGAAACACTGCTGCCTATTTTACAGGTTGTAAAAAAAAACAGTCACTATAACTTTAAGATGATTATACTACCTTTCCTCATTTAGGAAATGTATTCTTTTTATATTTTTTTGTCGATCGAAAAAGCAAACAAAAAAAATACATTTATATAGTGAGAAAAGGTAGTATAATCATATCCCAAAGTTATAGTGACTATTCTATTTACACCCGATATATTCCCTCTGTCACTCTCTACAGACACGGCAAATAAAGTTGATGAGGTGATTCTTACTCTGGCACCTGCGAAAAATACATAAATATTCTCTACTCAAATTCAAATTCAAAATAATATAATAATATAATTAATAAGCTATTTTCGGAAAGTCAACAAAAAGGCTACCACCGGTTCAACCCTAGCCCGCCGAGAAGAACCGGCGTAAGAAACTCCGACGGGGCCATCTTTTAGCAAAAAGATGGAAAATTGTTCTTTTTAAAAAGTGTATACATAATATGTTTACAATGTAAAAACTTAATCTATATATTATAACAAAAGTCAGAGTACATAAAGTACATTGAGGTAGCCTTGCATGTGGCCATCTTATTCCCAAGGTGTGCAATCGTCAATAAAATCATTGACCTTATAATAAGCTTTAGCACTAAGACGTTATTTAACTACATTTTTAAATTTATTGATAGGGAGGCTCTGAACGTTATTTGGGATTATATTGTAAAGGCGTATACATTGACCTTTAAATGATTTACTATGCCATGGGTGGGAAGTTCTAAACTCTACTTACCTAAGTCTTTCACAACCTTAAGTGTGCAACATTCCTTCTTTAGAGTTCATGGCGTTGAAATTCTAGAGTTGTGCTAGAAACGATTTGTTAGGAATTTCCTGCCGCTCTGTGGATGTACTTACGTAAGTACGTTTCTTGTGTCTGTTTTTAGGTTCTGTAGTTCACGTCTCGAAAATTATACAGTATCCGAAGAACTTGTGTTGTGGGGACCAGACAAAGGCAACCCGTAACTTTTACCGTAATTCTTCGGATACTCAGCACTGGGCCTGATTAACGTGGTGTGATGCTTTCATAATATCTCTTCTACCTCCTGCCCACAGGAACAGCGGGATATACAACCCTGACTGCAAAGTGTCAGCTTCATGCACACCAAATGTTATCAAAATTGGCCTAGCTGTTTGCACATGAGCAACGCATACAAAATTTGGACTAGTGTGATAATATTAATTGTCATACTGCCTGAAAACATTACATACGTCATTGGCAATTGAATTGAAATCCTATATAATTCCTTTAATGTTTTCCCCGTAATTAATTTTGCGACGCGACCCCGCTAATCCGGCTCATGAAGGGACAGTCCGCCGGTAAGCCCGGGTATTACGTAAATAAATAAAAAGGGTCATTATAGCCAGTACAAACGGTTTAAGATTTCTTTCGTATTAAAACTGGGGTTTTTAAGTGATACTTTGACGTATCTATGAATGACGTTAGGGCCTTATCATACTAGCGGTTCGAAAGCCATAAAGGGTTATTGTGGTTATATTGTACAATCGGCAGTGTCAAAATGGTGTATTTTTTCTGTGAAAGATTTTCATTTGATGTTTAAACATATTAATTATTATTTAATTGTTATAAAATGTATTGGATAATGAAGTGTAATCCTTTAACATACCTGTGAAAGTGTTGATAAGTGTGCACAGTAAGTGAATAAGGGAAAATTTCGATGTTTTTTACCTTTAGGTTAAATTTATCAGGGACGAACTATAGCTGACCCGCGCCCATAAAAACAGTTTGTGATGAACCGCTTAAACCTTCCTGGGACTTCCACAAATATTTCAAGACTAAAAATATCCGGAACGGTTTAGC
The DNA here is from genome assembly GCA_905187575.2 of Celastrina argiolus. Taxonomy (NCBI): domain Eukaryota; kingdom Metazoa; phylum Arthropoda; class Insecta; order Lepidoptera; family Lycaenidae; genus Celastrina; species Celastrina argiolus. The sequence continues at coordinate 15,459,162 of LR994589.1, forward strand.
CGTTCTCGAGTTTTAGCGAGACTAACGAACAGCAATTCATTTTTATATACATATAAAGAAAAAAAGAATATGGATAATCACAAATGCATAATGCACAAATATGTTTTTTAATTGAATATATAAAATAGTTATCAAAGGGTTTTGTTACTGGCATGTTAATAATAATATGTCCCCGATGGTTTGTGGTTTGTGGTGATGTGTGGTGAGCTAATTGCCCGTTAAAAAGGGGGAAAGGTAGGGGGTATATTCCCACATCATGCAAAAGGCATTTAATAAAATATTATAATTGATGTACTTTCATGTGAAAGTATGTACTTCATCATCAAAACACCAGCCTCCTTACTCTTGATATTAATTTCAATCGATCGGAAATTTGTTTTTTTTTGCATCTACCCTCAAATTTGTTTTTTTTTGCATCTACCCTCCAATTTGTTTCTTTTTGCGTCTACCCTCAAATTTGTTTTTTTTTTGCATCTACCCTCAACTTTTTTTTGCATCAACCCTCAAGTTTTTTTTTTGCATCTACCATCAAATTTGTTTTTTTTGCATCTACCCTCAAATTTTTTTTTTTTTGCATGTACCCTCAAATTTGTTTTTTTTTGCATCTACCCTCCAATTTGTTTCTTTTTGCGTCTACCCTCAAATTTGTTTTTTTTTTGCATCTACCCTCAACTTTTTTTTGCATCAACCCTCAAGTTTTTTTTTTGCATCTACCCTCAAATTTGTTTTTTTGCGTCTACCCTCAAATTTGTTTTTTTTTGCATCTACCCTCAAATTTGTTTTTTTTTTGCATCTACCCTCAAATTTGTTTTTTTTGCATCTACCCTCAAATTTGTTTTTTTTTGCATCTACCCTCCAATTTGTTTCTTTTTGCGTCTACCCTCAAATTTGTTTTTTTTTTGTATCTACCCTCAACTTTTTTTGCATCAACCCTCAAGTTTTTTTTTTGCATCTACCCTCCAATTTGTTTCTTTTTGCGTCTACCCTCAAATTTGTTTTTTTTGCATCTACCCTGAAATTTGTTTTTTTTTTGCATCTACCCTCAAATTTGTTATTTTTAGCATCTACCCTCAAATTTGTTTTTTTTGCATCTACCCTCAAATTTGTTTTTTTTTTGCATCTACCCTCAGATTTGTTTTTTTTTGCATCTACCCTCAAATTTGTTTCTTTTTTGCATCTACCCTCAAATTTGTTTTTTTTGCATCTACCTAATTTTAAATAAGTGGATAAAAACTGATTTTCTCATAGCTATATATTTCATTTACAAAAAGTCGGTCACCGATTAATAATCGGAATAAAACAGAGCGTACTGATTGCAGTAGTGCAACGCACTCAAATAAATAAAGTCGGATACAAAATAATATGGAGCAAAAATCTAACCGACTATCGGTCCTACAAAAAGTAGGTCTTATTTTTTTATGTACTTGTATAATATAATATTTCTTTTATGTATTAAAGATCATAATCCGTATGATAAACATATTAAACATCCATTTTGTACCGTCCACCAAATTGGATTCAAAATGGCGGCATTTATATTTTAATCATTTTTTTGTTGGTTTTGTAGCAATAACAGCTTACATAAATAATATCAGCTTACTAGGACGTCAGGAAGTACCTTATGAATTTTGATGATCTATAAATGAGTCAGTGACGAAATCTGGGGTTTTTAGACATTGATCAAATCTAAAGTATAATAGCTACAACATTCAAACTTTGTATGTTTCATGTTTTTACTAGTGTCATTATATATTGAAATTTTCAACTATGTAGCACCATCCAAAGCAAAGTTATGAGAGCTCAAAAAAACGACGAAACCTTTCGAGAAAAGGTAGGTTAGGTAGGTAGTGCCCTTGCGCTTCGCTTGGCTCGTCTTGACGGGGGCACGACCGTGGCCCCAGATTTTTTATATAAAAATGTAATCATGTAAATTGTAATAGGTATTTTTTAAATAACATAATTTAGATAGTAATGTGAATTGTAATTACCCGACTTCGGCGAAGCCAAAAGGAAGGGTAATGATTTTGGCAGTCTATGTATGTATGTATGTATGTATGTATGTTCCCTCGTAGCGGCTAAACTACTGGTCAGATTTTGATGAATGAGGTGTCAATCGTAGTAACATAGGCTATATAATTTTTTGAAAAGTTTTAGACTTTGAAAATTATACCTCAAAAACTATCTCCAAAAAAAATTAAATTAAGATATTTGTCTCGTGTTTGGTATCAAAAGATAGGTCTTGGCAAGCAAATTACGAATATGTATTTATATTTTTTATTAATTATTATATTTTATTGTTAAATTCAAAATAAAGGTTTAAAATGCGGTCGTACAAGAAGTATCTAGGAGTTGATACTTTCTATGTAACGGACAATTAAATAAAAATATAATAATTATTATATTTGATGTGGAAACAGAAAAATATTAAATAAAAAAAAAGATTAAAAAACTATAACCCGACTTCGCAAAAAAGGGGTCTAAAAAGTCTGAAACGAGAAAATAATTCAATTTGTAATCCAGAAATGCATAGGTACAAAAATGGTCAAGGTAGAGCCGTGGTCGTAACCGCTAATAAAATCTAAGCTAATGCACCGAAATACGGTAGAAAAAAAATTCAATGCTCGATGCCAATAGCGGGTGCAACCACGGCTCTACCTTGACCATTTTTGTACCTATGCATTTCTGGATTACAAATTGAATTATTTTCTTGTTTCAGACTTTTTAGACCCCTTTTTGCGAAGTCGGGTTATAGTTTTTTAATGTTTTTTTTTTTAAATAACATAATTTAGTAATGTAAATTGTAATAGGTATTTTTATACAAAAATGTAATGATGTAAATTGTAATTGGTATTTTTTATATAAAAATGTAATAATGTAAATTGTAATAGGTATTTTTTTTAATAACATAATGGAGAATGTTACTGGGTATGCGAAATTGGTTGTAACTTTGTCACAGTAAAGCCTATATGAATATAAATACACTACTTTTTGTTTCATGCCAAAATATCAATTAGTTTAGATTTTATAGACATTTAAAAATCTCGATAATTTAAAATTGTCGCGCGCGATATCTGATAACTTTTTCACAGGGTAAAATATGTAGACTCGTCTTGGCATCATTTTTACATGAAAATGTTTTGGTGGGATACCTATTACAATTTACATTATTACATTTTTATATAAAAACTACCTATGACAATTCACATTACTATCTAAATTATGTTATTTAAAAAAAAATATCTATTAAAATTTACTTACATTGTTTTTAGAAATACTGATTACAATTCCCAAAAACAATGCATCTAAATTGCGTCTCGAGTACAGTTTCAAATACAAACAATCGAATTGCGATTTTAAATTTGAATGTCTGAGTGGAGCAATTATTTCGCCATTAATCGCAACCACATCCCCGAGTATTTGCAAGTCAAATGTCAACATGATATTGTGGGCGTATCAATTAACAGACTAGCTTTTAGTACATGGTTTGTCTGTGATAGTGATATTTGCTCAGGGTTGACCATGATTTAATACAATAACAGGACCTGATTTTATGTGATTTGTGAGGAATTGGGAATATGTTTTAATTTTTTTTTCTTGAATACAAGATGTAAAAAAAACAGTCACTATGACTTTGGAATATGATTATACTACCTGAAATGTATTAATTGATGATTTATTTTGGATTTTTTATTACAAACTTAAATCGTAAAAAGTAAAATGACAATACTGATGGAACCACAGAATACCAGGCGCTGTGGTGCTCACGCCGCGGTGATACGCCTGAGTAGTATCCTTTTCGGCGATATAGGCATTACACTACCTACCTTCTGAACCGAATTATTATTATTTAATTTATTTTTCATGTATTTTGTTCATGCTGTAATCTGTCTTGTTTTACATGTAACTTTTTCTTATTCCTTCATTGTTAAGTGTTTTATTGTGTGTACTCAATGTAATGTAATGTCTAATTTTTGCTGAATAAATGTTTATTATTATTATTAAAAACATTGTTTTTTTAGTTTTTGACGACGCAGTTCTTAAGATACAGCCGGGACAGACTAACAGCAAAGTCAGACCCTTTGGGTACGGGACCCTAAAAGGGAAAAAAGGGATAAAGTCTATGCACAACTAACAATTTTAAATAAGTTCCGAATTTTGCTTCGTTGCGCTGACTAGGGATGTAAAAAAAAGTTTTTGAATAATCGATTATTTTATAACACAGCTGCTTCTTGCCCTTCTATTTCGATTCCGTTGATGTTGATTCTAATATGTAAACCTTCTGTATCAGCTTTGTTTCATTCTTACTGAATAACATAATAACTACAAAACATTTTTTTCTATTTAAAAAAAAATATTTTTTGATAAATCTAACAAAGGCGTGTAAAGAAAATCGATTATTAAAAAAATCGAAATAAATACCACAATAAATAGATTTTTATGGGAAAAAGAAAAATCATTATTAGTTAATCGATTTTTTAGTCACTATCACATCCCTAGCACTGACTCTGCGCCAGTGTGACCCTAAGCCGATTAAAGGTAAACCAGTTATTTATTAATCTGGAAGTTGGGTGAAGTTTAATGCATCGGTCCGATGCAAGCGCTCACTCATATGGTGGAATTAATGAAATTTCGGTGCAGATTCCAATATGTTCCCCAATACCAAGGGTGCCACAGCTGCAGCATTGCCAGATCGTACCATCACACAACCGTACTACTACCGTACCTCCGTGTGGACCGTACCTTGTTTTGTACCTTATAAATTATACTGGTAATTGAATTTTGAACATTTTGAATCAAAACACCCGTACCTTTTTAGAAAACCCGTTTGATGTTACCCGAGCTTTTATTACGAATCTATTGACACCTGTTTCATTAAAATTGGGCCAGTAGTTTAGGCGGTACGGCAGAACAAAAAAAAAAAGATTAAAAATCTAAAACCCGACTTCGCAAAAAATGCACGTCTAAAAAGCCTGAAACAAGAAAATAATTCAATTTGAACTTCAGAAATTCAATAGGTACAAAAATGGTCAAGGTAGAGCCGTGGTCGCACCCGCTATTAGCATCGAACCTTGCAACGGCAGACGAATAATATTATGCTCTTTCAAGTTCTTTTTTTTCTACCGTAATTCAGTGTGATGCTTAGATTTAATTAGCGGGTACGACCACGGCTCTACCTTGACCATTAATGTACCTATTGCATTTCTGAAGTTCAAATTGAATAATTTTTTTGTTTCAGCCTTTTTAGACCCATTTTTTGCGAAGTCGGGTTTTAGATTTTTAATCTTTTTTTTGTTCTGCCGTACAGCCTAAACTACTAGTCAGATGTTAATGAAACAGGCGTGAATATATTTGTAATAATAGCTCGGGTAACAAAGGTTATATAATTTACAAGCTCACTTAAATCAAATGTGAATTCTAATAACCCCTGTTATTAGAATTCACATTTGTTACTTTTTATGTCAAGCTATGTATAATGTGTAAAACCTTGTGCTTTTCAAATCGAAAATAGATCACCTAATGCAAAGATGCCACGAGTAGTTTTTAAATTAAAAAAGTGGCTAAACTGCAAATAATTGCATTACCCAAAGTAACAGTAAAGTGAACGGAATCGCAGGCCTCGCTAGTGAATAAAATAAATTGGCTTTTGGCCCAAGTAATTGCAACTTTTCTCCGATTAAATAGTCGAGGATACCATTAATTACGCAAGGCCTGCGCAGTGTTGCCCTAACGTGTATTAATAACGTGCGGTTTATATCGGCCTGGGGAGGGGAACATATTTTTGACGTATAGAGATATTGAAGATAATTTGTTCTTTCAATAAAGTTCGGTAGGATTAAAACTACTTTCGATAATATTGTTGATACTTGTATTTTATCAGTTTATTTCAGACTGGTCAGAGACTAACCTTCAGTTTCTCGAACGCTATTCAAATGATCAACTAACATGGCGTTCAAATCAATAACCCATACTGAACGGTGATTGGTAGAATATTATCAGACAGAAAGGAATGGACGGATAGTTATGTATTTTGTTATTTCAAGGTAAACCTACAGCTAAAATACCTAATGCTACATAATTATTTTAGAAGGCCAGTTAAAAGTATTCACAAAAATAACATTAAAAAACATATAATTATAACGAGCATAAAGTACTACAAACCTTCAATTGTTCTTAGCGTGACGATAAAATTAATCGATGACGATAAATTAAGATTACTATATGAAATGAAATGAAATAAAATAAAATGAAATGAAAATATACTTTATTGTGCACAATCAGAAGTTACACATATACAGTAAGATAAACAACACAAATGAAAAAAAAATCCTACTTCAATAAAAAAGGCTATCCAACGAAGGAAGATTTCTTAATCAGACCAGTTCCTGAGAATAGCGCTTACAAACAAACTTTTAAGCTATAATATCAGTATTAATAAAAATATGTTTTTAGCTTACTTAAATAGTGTCCGAATATTGAGGAAAATCGTCATGAGGATTCGGACACTATTTAAGTAAGCTAAAAAATATTTTTATTAATACTGATATTATCCTCATAGAGTCGGACACTATTTAAGTAAGCTAAAACATATTTTTATTAATAATTATATTATAGGTTTGTATCTCTTATAATTTATCTGACATTCATAAGAATTGCTTTTTTGTTTTGTCAGGAAAATTCATGCGTCTTTACCTAGCTTACGAAACGCACAAAATTTAACCAAAAAATTAAAGCACAAAATATGAGAATTAAATTTCTCGTGCATAATAAAACCCTCTTCGAGCCACACACAGAATTATAAAGAGTTAAATTCAGTTTGGAATGCACGGAGGCGTTTGGTTAAAAAGTAGTTGTTCGTAAAAAGTTAAACGCGAAATCATTTTACCAACTGCGCGGGTAGTTGCAAAAACAGTAAATTGTCAGTTTAAGCGCTAAGGCATGGGCAGAGGCGATTTAATTTTGTTTTTTTGGGTGCAGTAGTATAGTTCTGATTAACGATGAATGTAAGTTTTTAAAATTATAATATTCATAACCGATTTCTTATTTCGCTAATAAAATTTACGATCAACCAACATGGCAATCAAATTAACAACCCATATTGATTTTGAAACATTTATCAGAGAGAAAGAGAGGGATAGATGTTATATAATCACACGCTCACACTCGCAAGGCTGGTTAAAATTCCACAGGTAAGATTAATTCACCAAAAGGCTCTGATTAGTTGACATACAATTTGAATCGAAGAAACCTTTTTAAATTAATTATATTCATATCTATGTCACTTTAGTCTAAGAGACTTTTTCAACATAAGCATATAATATTATCCATTGTTCCGAAGATCGAAAGTATCGAAATGTCGATTGTTCAAAAGAAACAAGATTATTTTGACAAAATATCAAAAAAAATTGGGACTTCCCCGGAATTACTTTAAATTTATATATTAATCTACTGTTATGCCTTGTACCGCACGTCATTAGCGCAGCGGAGTACAGCACACAATATATGACATCGTAAACTACCTTCACTGGCCGTCATTGTTGCAGTATTGGCCCTACCATTCACAGGAAGACTAAGGCCGTGTTTCACCAAGTAATGTTAAAGTTAACGCCATGTTAAAATACCATGCCATCTCATTCATTGACAGGAAATACGAGAGGGAAAACATGATATTTAACATGGCGTTAACTTTAACATTGCTTGGTGAAACACGCCCTAATTCCTCTAAAAGTACCAGAAGTAGCTTTAAATATGTATTGACGCTTCACACCACGTCACTCTGTCCCCGTGCGAAGTAACCGAAGAACTTGTGTTACAGACCAAATCTCATTGGTACAGGTCACGGGTTACACCACACACAAATGAAATCCTATTGGGAACTCTCGAAACTAATTTTCAAGATCCTAGTCCACTCCAATTCTGATGCTGATAGCATTAATTCGACCTTCGAAAACAATACCGATGACATTAGATTGAAACTGTTCCATAAAATTGACACTCAATTTCAAATGGATTTGGCGCTACTGTCGTCACGAACTGTCAAATTCAAATGCAAATGTATTTTTTCAAGACTAGGCTCACAGGTATATATTATGATAATATTTGTTATGCGAGAAGTTGACACCCTTAGCCCCGATTCTCGTGACAGACTCAGATTCGAAACGAATTTCTAGGCACGAGAATTGGGACCCAGGAAGCATATAGCTCGCACGAAAAAGTACAATGTTCCTGTGGAATACAGTTGTTATGCAGGCGGAGCAGCGGGCAAAAGCAAGTAAATATGTCCTAACTTTTCTCAACTTTTGGACACACGCGTAGACTTTACGCTCAAGCAACATTATGACACAATTTTTCCTCAACACTTTGTTGTCACTGTGACGCCACATAAAGTATAATCTTTTGTGTCATGTGTCATACAGAATGGCCCGCTTGTGTCATGACACATGACGACATAAGGGTAAGTGGTCGTTTAAGACATAGAAATAGGATATACATAGAAGGAGTGTAAAAAGTAGAGCTAAAAACAGCGATCTATCTAACAAATTTCAAATGCAAAGATTCATGAGAGTAAAAGAGACAGCAACTTCATGATTTTTCGCGTTGTCACCAGGTCAGAGGTCGATTTGGTGGTCTGTCAAATTTTGGTGGTCTGTTAAACGTATCAAACCAACTAAATAAAAACGTCTCTGTATTTTTATAGCTCTTTTTTAATTAGCGACAACTTCAATTGGTAGCATTATATGCCATCCTATTATTGTGTCAACAATAAAACATGAAGAAAACATTTTCTTTTAGAATTTATTATTATAATGTAATAGATAATAATTCTCATCTGATTTATTGCAGTTTTTGCAATTTACAACATAACTGTTTCGGAAAAAGCCTTGCTTAGTGAATGCATGTAAAAGTTATACCTACATCTCGAAAAGAAAACTGTGACGGAACAATATCTTTTCATAAGTATGTTTTAAATCTTATAGGCTTAGTAAATTTATCCAAATAGGCTAAAACTAATTTATTTTAATAGATGTATGTGTATATTATTATAGTTTCTACTAGTATGCGGTGTTTGCATTATATTAAAAAATATTTGTTTACATAACAAAGAGGTTAAGTTTCTCATAGTGATGTACATTTCTATATCGATAACCGTTCGAAATAATCACTTTATGTTTGAATAGATATATTCGGTACTTTTACTTTTATTATTTTTAACCATACCATGTTACCAAGTTAAATATAATTAATCTGCTATTTGGTATTTACAGGTTTTTTACAAAATCATGCTCCAAAAATAGAATGGTTCGAGTTCATAGGAAAACCAGAAGCTACATAGAGTCATGTTTGCTCTAAACATTTACCCCCAATTATTTTATTGCAAACGAGAATATTGTATCACCTTGATGTTGATGCACACGGGTTTCCTGTGAAGCCGAGGTATGAATTCGGTCCTGTCGGTCCATTTGTATCGTCAAATTCATGGCTCTCCTACGTAACTGGAGTGCATGCTGCGTTAATAGACTGAGAGAGCTTTTTTGTATTTTTGGTGCAGTTTTTTGTATGTTTGTAAGCGTTGTTTACCATTGTTAATTTAATATTATTATACGTAATAAATATATTTTTGAATACATTTTTTTTACTTATCCCAATCCAAATGCTAGAAATGTCAAATGTCTGTGTGTGTCTGTGTTGTTACACCATTAAATATTACTTGCGCTGTACGATTTCCATACACCAGCAGTACAGTAAAATGGGATGATAAGAATGACTTGGATGATAATATTATACTTTTTATCTAATAGTTTTTTTTAAATAGTACTATGGAAATAGAAAGGAATAAAAAATTCTTTTTTTTAACATAAAATACAATCAATTGTATAGTAGATAAGTGCAATAAGAGGAATTGTACATAAAGGCGGTGTTACTGCTTACAGGAATCTCTTCCTGACTTTTGATTATGGTGTAATATATGACTTTACTTTTTATTCATATCCTCTATCTCAACATTCTTAATTTTGTTAAATTGATTTTACACGTAACGTTGTTTTGAATAGATAGCATTACGTCCATTACAAACGCAAAATATACTGTTGTTTTTCTAGTTTCTTTTATGTAGTTAAATAGTGTTTTAGTAGATTAGATTCCTCCAGAATAATGAACGCCATCACAATGTTACAATCTTTATATTTTAGCAATAGTAGTACCGAGGTACGAGTATATCTAAGAATATAATATGCTAATACTTCTTAGATTAGATGCTTATTGACTTAGGTTTTTTAAATCATAAAAACTCACGCGGAAGCAATGTATCCTATTCATAATATTAGAAAACTTCCTCAAGAAGAAATCTTGAATATTTTTGGGGCAAACTAAAATCCATTAAGCTTGTTATACATAGACGGAGATTAAGAGGAAAGTAATTTATACTGGGTGGTAGATAGTATAAACGTTATATCTTCTTCTTTATTTTCATTTTTATCGACATGTGATGTCGACTATGGACGTCCCTCGAATAAAGACATCAAATTAGCTCAAACTAGCTGACATGCAACTTGTGAGCGGTGATCGCCCAAAGTGGTGACAAGCCTAAAAAAATAAAGTAACGGACAGCTAGACTTCCCTTTCCTTCCCATTAGCATGTGTCGTATAGTGAGACAAGAACAGAAATATGTCTCTGCTCTTGCTTTTTACCCGGTATCTATGCTTTAGTTATTAATCTGAGGTTTAAGAATTTTTTATATCAACAATATGGGATCGTCACTTTTTATTCTTACAGCCTCAAATAAGACCTAAATAGATGTACGAAATAAAAGTTTCATTTCTAGAAATTAAATTACCTATACATTATGGTATACGTTTTGATTTCGCTAGGAAATGTCGAAAATGAGAAAAATTAAAAGCATAAACGGCTGTATCTTTTGGTTAAGAAGTCTGATTTTTAGCTTCAAGGGACAGTAGTCTTGAGTATTTGATATGATTTTCCCCTTGAACCCTCCACGTGTTCCTGAGAAAAGGGTCTTGACAGACAGACAGACGGAGAATAAAGTGGTCCTGTAAGTGTACCGAGCATACCACCTCACTCGATCGGAGATCATCACTAAAGGCTTCCATTGTTTTCACACTACGGAACTCTAAAACAAGCGTCTTCTAGTAGTCTTTCTTTCCTTCTTTTTACAACCTTAGACCTGATTTCATCAACGCTTGTTATTGTTAACAGCTTGTTAAAATACCATGCTTTCTCATGACAGGAAATACGAGAGGGATAATATGATAACTTTAAAATGTGTTGGTAAAATTGGCACTTGATATTTTAAAGCCTTGTATCTACAAGTATCTTGGATTTACTTACATTACCGAGTAATCTGGGACTAATACGTGGCTTATATTTCAATTTTTTCGTAATTCGAATATCGTCGACAATTGTAACACCCAAAGGAAATTAAAGATTCTATCCGTGGCCGGGACTTAATCCTCCAGTAATAGTTGGCGGGAAAATTGCAAATTAAAGACTGGAGACACTCGAATGTGTACCTTACCCCTCGGTGATAAGGTTTTCGAGTGGCAAAAGGGTAAAGGGAAAGAGATAAAAACGCTGATTCACCGGGATACGTCCTGGACGGGATCAATTAATAAGGATGCCCATATCGGTATCGAGGGGCGATGATTAAAAAAAACGTAATTACAACCGTTTCACACGTAAAGGTTCGAAATTGTTTTTCGTTTTAAGGTTGCGTAGTACTCAAGGAACCTTATTCTCCAGCTCTCTGCTTGTCTCTCAGTTTGTCTCTCTGTTTGTCTCTCTTTTTGTCTCTCTTTTTGTATCTCTCTTTATCTTTCTGTTTGTCTCTCTGTTTGTCTCTCTTTTTGTATCTCTCTTTGTCTCTTTGTTTGTCTCTCTATTTGTCTCTCTGTTTGTCGCTCTGTTTGTCGCTCTGTTTGTCTCTCCGTTTGTCTCTCTGTTTGTCTCTCTGTTTGTCTATCTGTTTGTTGTTATGTTTGTCTCTCTGTTTGTCTCTCTTTTTATATCTCTCATTGACTTTCTATTTGCAGCTAACATTAATAATAATCACATAAGCTTCTTTATCGGAAATAAAAATCTATGTTAATTCTACTACTACCATGCCAAATTTCATCATGTTCCGTTCAGTAGTTTTTGCGTGAAAACGTTTAAAAGAACCATCAATACATACTTACAAAACTGGCATATATTTTTAAACAGTATAAAAAAATACATATTTTCTTAATGCTAGTTTTAGGCAATACATCATCGTATTAAAACGACAATTGCTTAACATTTATTTTCTCCGATCGTACATGCAATAAATAAATTTATGATAAATCTTATCATAAAAAGGTGTTTCAACCCCCGACAAAAACAGAGGAACTTATAAGTTTGAGGAGTATGTGGCTTCATAGCTCCAAAAACAGATGAACAGATTTTAAACTAGTTTTTTGTAGTTGACGTGATCGTGAGTGTTTTTATCATCATGGCCCTGATTCAAGATGCCATTATTTACGAAGTTCAAAAACAAAATGTATGGAATTTGACATAAGGTTCGCTAAGTGACTTACGAATTTGCTCGTTATTTACTTTATTTCGTAAGCGATAAATAGCGATCTTGAATCAGGGGGCCTATTACAAGCTCTTAACTCCAGCCAGTTTACGCCATACAACATGGCTGCCTGGAATTTTGAATTTTCGGATTACGATCACCTAATGACAGCCAGTCAGCGGTCACGTGACACTTGACTTGCTTCCGAATGTCACTTTCAGACAACCAAACTAAGGTGGATCCATTCAGAATAACATGTCGTTGTAATATGAAACAGAACAAGGCAGTTTAAGGGCGTATTGAATTGCCTGGAACCAGGCTAGTATTGTAAAAGAACATAATACGGCCGCAGTGCCCTATCACTTACTGCATGGAAATTCGGGTTTTTGTATTTTACATTTTGTTAACAGTTATTTAAAGTGAGTTAGCTAGCAAATCGTGAAACTAAAACATCTGCTAAACGTAATTTTGTGACTTGAATTATTTTTGAACAGCGCAGCTTGTTTCGTAAGTTCAGTATAGGCGAAGTTAGTGCACTAAATATTTCACTGCAGGAATAAACTCCGGCAGAATTTATCTGTAAAATATTTGTTTTAAACTCAACAGAACTTTGTTTAAACTGATTTCCCGTAACACTTTGTGTTTGTGCCATTGGATTAAAGTTCTCTCATATTGTATTTAATCTTAGTTATTTTTATGGTGAATTATTGCAGTGAAAATTCTATATCGTACTAGCTGATCCGTGCCCACTTCGGTGAGTATACAAACCGTTTAAACCTTCACTGGACTTGGAATGTTTCAAGACTAAAAATAGCCGAATCGGTTAAGCCGTTCTCGAGTTAAAACTCTAACGAACAGCAATTCATTTTTATATACAAAAAAATGAGAGATATTTAAGTCGTCACGTTTTTCTGTTACGCAAAATAATTATTGTGTCCTAGTCATATTTTTCTGTGACTTGCCATACTTTATTCTAGAAACTCATTGCTATGAACTAATAACACACAGAGCTTGTTTTTTTAAATGGACATTATTATTATAGGATTTATGTTACACAATTTGATTGTTGGAAATAAGCACACTAATATTATGGAAAAATTAACGAAAGTGCTCATTTTTAAGTAAAACTTTTATTTTCATACCTGGAATTATTTTCTACAAGAAATTTATGAGCCAGTTCGATTCCCGGCTAAAGAAAATTATTTGTATGACCATCGAGCTAGCTAGAACTTCTTCAGCATTTTTCACTTTCGGATTTCATCTACGATGCATTATAAAATTTAACCGAAGGAGAGAGATATAATAATAATAATGAATAATTAAAACCTTTATTTTCAAAAAATACAATGTTTAAAAAATGTAGCCCAGCTAACTTCATAGCAATCTGTAGGTGGTACTGAATAGCCTTCGCATAGTAAAAATAATAATATCTCCGTCACTGATTTCGGTGACGGTAGTCGGTTTAATTGGAAACCAGACCAGCTACGCAGGAGTTAATTTATAGTGCCCAAGTGTGTGCGCAATACACAGAAGCACTCTCTCTTCCTTTACTCTCGTAGCCCAGTGTGACGGGTAACCGACACGACTGTCGGGAGAACAGGCGCAGGACCGATTTTTTACACGCCCATCCGACGCATGGATTGTCTATCTTACCAGATAATCAGGTGAATCAGCCTGCATTGTCCTAACCAAATTGAAAGCAACATTTTTTGTTGTCCAACGCGGGAATCGAACCCACGACTTCTGGGTCGAGAGCTAAGCTATATTATTAATAATAATAATAATATCTATGTACGCTTCACACCACGGCAATCTGGCCCCGTGCTAAGTATCGGAAGAACTTGTGTTACAGGTACCAGACAACGGAAATATATTTAATACTTTTATACTATACTTAAGATTAGAGTTTTCAGTATAGTTTATTTTATAGATTTAAATATTTAAGATTTTAATTATATTATAAACAAATTTAATACACATCCATGATCCAGGAACACTGAAATCTTTTTGTTCCCTCGGCGGGATTCGAACTGACCTTTCGCTTGAGCATCAACGCGCTCAACCGCTACGCTTCGGAGGTCGTCATTATTGACATTATAATATCAATAAGATACTCGTCATCAGTATAACATTTGACTAATAACAGCCTGTCCCCCTAAAACCTATCAATATTATGATAGTAATAACAACCGTGTTATTACAATGATATTGCAAAGATAATATGTTTGATAAGACGTTATTATGGAATGATATCATATATACAAAAGCCAATATTTGTCTGTTTGTGTTCGTTGCCGAAATGTATTTTGTAGGGATAGAACCTTAGAGATGGCACCATGTCTATTTGTTTACGCCAAGGTTGTGAACATATTGGAGTTCTGATGTTCCTCTATATCAATAAATAATATTGTTTTTAGGTAACCCCAAAATTGTCATGCGGTGAGTATTATAGACTTATCGCCTTCGTGAACCAGTGGTTTAGAGCCTAACTCTCGACCCGGAGATCGCGAGTTCGATTCCTGCGTTGGAACAAAAAAAATGTTGTTTTCAAGCTTGATTGGGACAATGCACGCTGATCACTGATTGTCTGACAAGATAGATGTCGGATTGCCATGTTTAAAAATGTTCCTGTGCCTGATCTCCCGCCACGTGTCGGTTATCCGTCCCACTAGGTTACGAGAGTGAAGAAGGATAGAGTGTTTCTGTATATTGCACACACACTTGGGTACTATAAAATCACTCCTGCGTAGCTAGACTGGTTTCAATGAAACCGGCCTCTGTAACCGAAGACGGTGTGGGAGGCATTGTTATTATCATTATACTTACATTCTCGATTTACTTTCGAAAAGAAAAAAACTAGTCAAAAATCGGATCATCTACTTTTAAGCTAATGACACACATACAGATACGTCAAACTTATCCTTTTTTGTCAAGGGTTAAAAAAATATATAATTTACACTACACTATAAAAACAAGGCAATAAATTCGATATTCGAAATATTGGTACTTAAATCGACAGAACTTTTAAATTTGCTTTTTTAACCATATTTTAAATAAAACGAGATATATTTAATTAACTGTTTCAGTAACCTATCAATCTATAGCTTCCGAACACGCCACATATAATAGTAGAACGAAAAGATTACGGCATACGTTTGTTAGTTGCTACGAAATGTATTTTATTTTTATTTTATTTATACAGAAAAACTTACATACACAGGCAGTAATATTAATGAGTGATAATACTTTAGAGTGTTTGTGAGTCCCGCATATAAAGTTTACGCTGAAAGAACTTTGAAAATGTATTTGTTACTGTTATTCTTGTAATTTCTATAATTTGTAATATGTTTAATATTATATACTACTGAGTGTATTGACATATAACAAGTGTGATCGATTCGCCTACGTTACCAATAAACTAAACTAAACTAAGAATTATTTTTTTAAATAATATAGTATATAGTTGGGACATTTCTCATAAAAACATGAAAGCCAAAAGTAAGTCTTTCCGACTAGTACGTTCACAGGAAACTCTACATCCGGGGCTAATACACACCCTAAAGTATTTTCACTCATTAATATTACAGCCCGTGTATGTAAGTTTTTCTGTATAAAATATACACACCCTAAATTTTGACTCATTTATGCCATACCTTGTATACATATTTTAATACTAAGTTGAGACAGAAATCCATGTGCAAGTTTTTACAAATATGATCTGTTGTGCAGTTCGAAATTTGCGCATAATTTCAAACATATACATGCTACCTCATTATTTCTGAATATATTACAAAGTCTTAATTTGTTCACTTTTTACTTATACTTTCGTTGTATAGTAACTCCCTATTTATTTCTTAACTTGTCCTCATATCTGCTAAACAGACAAAAACATTGCAGCCAACATAATGAAAACACATAAAATAATTTTGTAGCTTAACAGCCTCCGTGACGGTACAAATAAAGTCATAATCTAACACATTAAGTTAATGTTTATATAAAGTTTTAATCTCATTTTGTAAAATTACTCGGCGGCGTGAAGGGAAATGTTAACGGCCCAGAATTACGCCCATAATAATTACGAGTTTCTAAGGCCGCGTACGAATTTCTAAGGCTGCGTACCAATTTCTAAAAGTGCGTACAATTTTAGGATGCGTACGAATTTATAATGATGCGTACGAATATAATATACTAGCTGTGCCCACGTTCGTTCGCGTGGTTTTTGAGTGACTTAACCCGTTTATGCAGTGCACGCAACGAAAGTCACGAAATGTGAATAATTTTTCCGGTTTTTGCAAAATTTGTCACTGACACTTCGCTCCTATTAGTCGCAGCGTAATGTTATATAGCCTAAAGCCTTCCTCTATAAATGTACTATCCAACAAAGAATTTTTCATATCGGACCAAGTAGTTCGTGAGATTAGCGCGTTTAAACAAACTAACAAACTCTTCCGCTTTATAATATTAGTATAGACTAGCTGGTACCCGCGACTTCGTTCACGTGGTTTTTGAGTAACTTAAACCGGTTATGCAGCGCACGCAACGAAATTTCCCAAATGTGAATAATTTTCCCCGTTTTTGCAACATTTCTCACTGACACTTCGCTCCTATTAGTCGCAGCGTAATGTTATATAGCCTAAAGCCTTCCTCTATAAATGTACTATCCAACAAATAATTTTTCAAATCGGACCAGTAGTTCCTGAGATTAGCGCGCTTAAACAAACAAACTCTTCCGCTTTATTTTTATTAATATTAGTATAGATAAGTATTCGTACATATTTCTAAGGCTACGTACGCGGGGAGCATTAAGACCACAGGGCAGACTTTATAAGGACTGTCTTTATTCAAGATGCCCTCGCTATTATCACGTACAAAGTTTTTAAAAATATAAAATGGAAGTGTAATTATTTTAGCAGTCTTTGTATGCATGTTTTTTCGAACATGGCGTCTAAATTAATAATCCGATTTTAATTAATCAAAAGATCCGTAATAAAAGCGAAAGTAACAAATACAATTTACGCAATCGGTTTATAGTTTTTCACAAATCTTTTAGGTATCTGATAAACTATCAAGATTAGCTCTACGCACATCACTAAAATCGTAGAGCATCGTTGACGTGATGCGATTATGCAGATTGCAGAAATGACGTGTCAAATGTTAGCTGTCACGGCTCAGTGTCACGTCACGGCTCGGTGTCACGTCTCGGCCCGGTGTCACGTCACAACTCGGTGTCATGTCACACGTGATGCGGTTAGCGTGCATAATCTAGTATCAAGACTAGCTGGTCTGTGTTTTGATTCATTGGATTCAGAATTCGTCTGAACGTGTCTATTATATGAGTATTATTATTAATTCCAAAATTGAAGCTTTTAAGAGTGCTAGAAGTGCCTAATACTTTTGATGATCGGTTTCTTAAGTTTTTCACTGACTCACTCAGTGAGTGAAACTTTGACAATTTTTAATTCTTAAGCTTCTGTTTAAAATTTTATGTTATGTAATACCGCGTTTACACAACGTCTGCTTAGTTACTAAAGTACTTATACCACAATGAAGTTATAGGGGTCGAAAACGGCCTGAACTGTATTCGAGAAGAGAATGGAACTGCTGTGCTCAATACAACTTGGCCAACTTGGCAGATATTAGTAACTGAAACAACGCAACAGCAGTTTAGTTTATTATTTTATAATCTATTTCTTAGATGTTTCAGAAAGGTTAGCATTTTATTCATTGTTACTAACTGCAATTTGTTACTGTCGCTAATTTGATGAAACTAAACAGTCAGAAAAGTAAGTTACCTGTTTAATCGATACCATTTGTAAGTTTTTTTTGTAAACGCCGAGACCCTTCGAAACCCAATGGCTCAGAAGCAGATGATAAGTACCTAAATGATGATGATGCTCATATGTGTATATCTATCAAAATACAAAAAGGTTTATTTAATAAGGCACCTTATGGGCTTATCTCAGGGTATAAATCCGTATTATAGAGACATGTTCCTCTCATGTAAATGTTTACGCTTCATTGGCCACACACGCTTACCTTGTTGCAATAACCCCTACTATTTGTGCTCACTTTATACTTTTTCTCAAAAATGTATCTGTCGAAGCGTTGGTTCAACCTCCCAGGTGAACAGATCTGAAGAAGGTCACAGTGAATGTAGAATCAGTAGGCCACGAAGCTTAGCTAATATACTTTATTGAGTAAAATATTATACCATCAAAAACATAACATGTAAAAAATGCCAAGTCTCGCTACTTCGCTACTAGTTCTTCTGAAGTAAAAGTTTGTAAGATCCATGTGATGCCAAGGGGTTAGTCGGTCTAACATCATCATCATCATCGTCAGGTCATTTATCAAATCTTTTCATCTTATTCAGTGATCACTGATCGTAATTTATTATTAAAAATCTTTCATATTTTAAATAAGTAAGTTATTTGGTTACAGTGGGTGCAGACCACGAGCGACTGGTCGCACTTGAAAACATTGGAGGAAGTTTTTGTCTAGCAGTGGACATCCAAGATGTTCTAAAGTATAGTGAGAAAGTAGCTAAACGGACAGCTCCCTCCTTAGAGACGTATCTACAGAATCCAAGCTAGAAGCTTTTACAACTATCCTATACTAATCGTATCTTTAAAATTGTTAAGCTGTATGTACTATGTGATTTAGAGGAAATAAATAAATATTATTATTATGTATGTGTATAGCTTCCTTTCTCACGGGCAATTAAATCCCGGACCTTTGGAAGGCATGCGTGGGGCCGAAGCCAACACACAGAGGCCCCGTTACACAATTTTAATTTAAATGTAATGTGACACCAGCCGGCGACTCTCCCTGTACGCACTATGGGAGTGCGCCCACGGAGACACACCGCTTAATGTAGGACTATTGCAAGGAATGTTTATAAGAAAAGATTATGGGCTATAGGGGTGAGGTGCTAGTGGACTGGATATCTATGACTATGGAAGGATACGTGTATCACGTGGTTACATGTATCATAAAGTTGGCTTTATTGTTATTATTATTAGATATTATTATTAGTCATACAAGTAAGAATAATAATGTCTATGGATGCTTAACAATACGATGTACGAGTTCAGGGCTCTAATTCAAGATGCTATCGCTATTTATCGCTTACGAAGTTCTAAAACAAAATGTATGGGATTCGACATAAGCCTCGCTAAATGACAAGCGAATTCATCTGTCACTTAGCGAAGCTTATGTCGAATCCCATACATTTTGTTTTCGAACTTCGTAAGCGATAAATAGCGATGGCATAAATCAGGGCCCTGGCTATTTTTCGACCTTCGATCTTCACTGTGAATAATATATACTTTTCAAGTCCAAAAACATAAATAATAGTTGGAGCATGTCTTAAAAACCTGCGACTCTAAAAAATAATTCTCTACTCCATGGTAGGGCCACCGAAAATAATATTTCACGTATAACGTATAACTGACGTGAGGGGATCCCGATATACAAATTCGATTCTCTTGTAATTTTGCCCCGGGAGCGATGGAGTCGTCACATCACATTTCCTCCACATTTCCCCAATCAATCCGGGATTAGGTGGAACTCGGGGTGGGGATGAGAAGCAATCTTTGTTCATTATATTCGTATAATTTAGTTAAGCATATTTGAAAGAAAATAATGAACTTTATTGATGAACCTACTTAAATTGACAGAAATTTTGTCGTTAATTTTTTTTATCAAAAAAGATATTTATGGCCTAAACTATTATGTATTATACATCACATTTCTTCCGCATTCCCCCAATCAATCCGGGATTTTTTTTTATAATTATTTTTTCTATGGACGCTCCACACCACGTCAATCTGGCCCCGTGATAAGTATCTGAAGAACTTGAGTTACAGGCACCAGACAACAAAAATATTTAATACTTTTATACTATACACATATTTAAGATTTTTATTTATCATACACAAAGGAGAAAGCCCATTTCAGGCCCAGAGTGGACAGCCGTCTTAAGAAGACTTAATTTCTCCAGAAATGTACCATAAAGAGACATGATTTTTGATAACATTCAAATAACCGCCACTATAATCAGTAATGTTCCAATAAAAAAAGGAATTTTATTGGATTATTTGGAACCTAAGTAGAACGTTGAGGTGAAATGTTACCCGATGATAAAACTCTAATCATTCAATCCGAATATCGATTTATAAACAAATAAAATAAACTCATGTAAAATACAAATAACGGGTCACTGTTGGTAATTCTATAAAGAATTAATCAAAAGACAACATTTATCTTAAAGCCAATGTTTCCGTTTGTTACTATAAACGATAAAGATGAATAAAAAGTCATATTATATCGATTATTTTTTACGTAATCGATTTATCGATTTCATTTTTTTGCGACAAGCGGCAACACTGATGACTGAAATGTCATTTTTCAAACGAATGTTTTCGACCGTTCACTTGTTGCTCAAAGATGCGTTTTGTTTTGTTTTCGATTTTTTTCACCGCAATCTGGCTTTCTCGCCTGAACTTGTTTCGGATTTTCACGTACGACTTTGTCATTGTTTTACTAGTTTTGTTCTCTCCTTCTACGATTACTTAGCCCTGGATTAAACGATTACGCTATTTGATTGTGCATACCAAAATGTCTGAAGGACATTGTTACATAATATGTTGTGGTAATAATGTTACCGAGAACTGTATTTTAGAGCCCGAAGAATTAAGTGTCGTACAGCAGTGGGTTGCACGGCAGCAGGTAATCATAATATTATAATAAAATGTTTCTATTATTTCTTTCATTATGGTTTAATCGTTAATTCTTTTACCGTTGAAAATATTTATCATTAATGTTAATATGTTTTAGGTGTCAGGCGATAATCTTGTTTGCCACAATTGCTGGGTAGCAATAACTGAAAGTCTTGCACTACAACAAGGGCTATCTTATTATATCTTACTATTATAAATTATTGAAAAGTCGGAAAAGGCCTTGAAAATAAAATAGACAAAAAGTAAAAATATATAAATTTCTACAATAATGGCGGCATTTTAAGTTTTTTTCTCAGATATCTAATACTATTAACATTTTAGAACACTCATTTTTAATGCGATTTTTTGATGTCCACATTGGGCCTGAGACACTATGGAGAGTGGGCTTTCTCCTTTTATACACATCTATGACCCAAGAACATTAAAAACTTTTTGTTCCCTCGGCGGGATTCGAACCCGCGACCTCTTGCTCGAGCACCAACGAACTCCACCACTGCGCTACGGACGTTGGGATTAGGTGGTACTTGGGATGGAGATGAGAAGCAATTTAAGTTCATTGTTACTGAATCATTTATGAAATAAGAAAATAATAAACTTCTTTGATGGAGTCGATTAGGTGGGCAGGTACTAAAACAGTCGACAGAAAAGTTGTTAGAAGTATTTTTTTACCAAAACAAGATTGATTATAATATAATGGATATTATAAAACTAGCTGTGCCCGCGACTTCGTTCGCGTGGTTTTTGAGTGACTTAAACCGTTTATGCAATGTCCCCAAATGTGAATAATTTTCCCCGTTTTTGCAACATTTCTCACTGACGCTTCGCTCCTAAAGGTCGCAGCGTAATGATATATAGCCTAAAGCCTTCCTCTATAAATGTACTATCCTGTTTCTGAGATTAGCGCGTTTAAATAAACAAACAAACAAAACAAACAAAAAAACTTTTCCGCTTTATAATATTAGTATAGATAATGTATTTTATCACATTTTCTCCTCATTTCCCAATCAATCCGGGATTAGATGGATCTTGTGGTGAAGATCAAAAGTAATATATTTTGTTCATTTATAAAGCACTTTTGGAAGAGAATAAAAAACATCTTTCTCGAGTGGGTACATCTTTCTATATTGGTCATAGCCTTGCGATCCAAAACATTTTGATTTCTGAACTTAGTCATTGTAATTAACAACGAATACACTGTACTTGGCTAAATAACTTACTGGTACACTGACAAGAAAAGTGTCGATTATGACATTATAAATAATAATAATAATATTTATGGACCCTTCACTCCACGTCAATCCCATTCTAAGTATGTATCCGAAGAACTTGTGCTACAGGTACCAGACAACGGAAATATATTTAATACTTTTATACCATACACATATTTTTATTATAATAATACACAAATTTAACACACATCCATGACCTGGAACACAGAAAACTTTTTGTTCCTTCGGCGGGATTTGAGCCTGCGACCTCGTTCGAGCACCAACGCGCTCAACCACTGCGCTGCAGAGGTCGTCCGATTCGTATAAATGACGCTAAGCATGAGTTACGTGGTTCTTTTTTCATAATATAGGTACGTCATGAATTATAATTTAATACATATTTTGCTTTATTTATTTATTAGCTGTCACTACGAAATTCATATCTTGACGCACTGACTGTAGCGCCAACTGCGAGATGAAATTAATAAACTAAAACCTTAAGGTGCGATTCCACCGGTGTTCTGAACTGTTGCGAACATCGTGCGTAACAGATGCTTGTTCCGGTGGACTCGCTAACGCAACATTAACAAATTGGAACACATACAAATTGGCACAGCTAGAATTCTGAAAAAAATGTTGGCTAAAAAATGTTCTGAACACTATTTTGGTGGAATCGTACCTTTACTCGATAACCATTGATGAATATAGCAGAAGTTCGGTTTTGCGAACAAACAGACAGACAGATGCGAAGGAAGACTTTGTTATAAGAACTATGCTCTTACACACGGCTTCGCTTACTTGGGTGTAAAATATCTACAGTATTTTGAGAAAACAAGCATTCGAATCCCAAACATATAAACCTTTGTGTCAGGGATAAAACAACATCATATAAAATTTATATGAAAAAAAGTATGATATGATCAGGAAGGCGACGTTGGATATGCAGGGGGTGCTTGGGGGTGCTAGGGGGCGCCGGGGGGTGCAAGGTGGAATCGGATGAGCAAATTAGTTTAGCGCGGAGACGGGTTTAAAATATCGACGGATCTGTCACTCTCGACAATTCCATTTACATTTATGGCGACGTAAAGGTTTTGGAATCACTTTTTTCGATACCTTCATGTTGATATAATATTTGTTGATGTAAAGGCGAATAATAAGTTTTTGTTGTGTTAAGAGTGAACTTACAAGGGTTGCCATGTATATGATAAGTTATTGATTACGCAAGGCTTTATATAGGTTTAATATGTTTGTAAACTTTGTATTGTTTTGAGATAATAAGTTTACTTTCTATCGCATTGGTAAACCTGTAATGGCAGAAGTTATTGTGGAAAATAAATAAATATGTTTTTATGGGTTATGTTAATAACATAGTCTTAATACAGTGTGTTCCATGGTTCATATACCAAGCCGAATATAGTGTAAAAAGAATGACGCGTAGAGCATTTTTTGTTTTGGCACCTCATATAAATTACTTACCACAACGCGACAAATCGCGATAAAAATGAAGAAACAGATGAGTTTCAACCCTGGTCTGGTGTTTTATAGCTAAAGCAAACTGACAATAATTATGATAAAGAATTTAATTTCTTTAAAATAGTATTCTATTATATTGAATAATATTCATTTGTGAAATGCATTTACATACATTGTTTTAGGTGTTAACTTAATTATTAGTTTCACTACACTTCCACCTACAACCAAGTACCTACCTACCTATACAAATATCGAATAGTGCAAAAAATTAAAACTTTCTACAATATAATTGAAGACACGAATGAAGGTGATATGGAGCATAATTATGATTTCGAGAAAATTGAGTTCAAGCTGTCACTTTAACATTTTAGAATACGTCATAAAGTATTATGTTCATTAATCTAAAGATCCGTCTCTAGTATATTTGTACGTTACTACATAAATATCCTAAAACGTTTAAGTGACTATTTAAACTCAATTTTCTGGGTAAAATGTTTTTGCGACATATCACCATAGATTCATGTCTTCAATTCAACATAATTTTAATGTTAAGAGGAAACACCACGGTTGAGAGAAATACAAAATAGGTATTTATAAAATCTATTGCTGTCTCGCAGTGCCTTAGCTAGCCAGCACTATATACTAGCGCGATAACGACAACTGCAATTTGGACTGAAATTACCTATTAAAAGTACCAGAAATCGACGTTTAGGGGATTCCTGTTTCCTCCTCCAAAACTTAACCGATTTAAATATTTTTTTCTGTATTAGCTAAAAAAATAATTGAGCTAGGTTCCTATTTTTTGATTTTGTTGTTTATTGTAGTCAAATCTGTTTCCTAGATATTTAAACATAGCGGAGAGTCTGGCCATATTTTTTAGGTTTTTAAACGTCCATATCTCTTTAAATAATTAATTTATTAAACAAAAGTAAAAAATAGGGACGTACAAAAAATATCCATAAGTATTCAGGAAAAAAATTGTTACTCTAGAGGTGTTATCCAGGGAGGAAATAGAAATCCCCTAGACCCCTATTTTTGTATGGAAAAAATTTCGTAGTGCTTCCTCTTAATTTAGGAATATTTCACTTTCGACACCATTAAACTTTGATCTAGTTTAGCTGAACCCTACAGCTGTCCCAGTGTTCTCAAACACGAACAAATCAAATGGGCGGTCTGAGAGCCACCGCAGGACACGTGCCCTTAAGGGCTGTAACAGACCTGGACATGTACGACCCTTGTGTAGTTAGAATACACGAGGCTGTCCGTTGACCTCTGGTGATTTTGCGACTACTAAAATCTTTAATTTGAAGTAGGTTCTAGACAATGCTATGCTTAACGTATGATAGTGATGCTTGATATATTTTATGGAGAGGCAATTTAATTATCCTATATCTAATTGAGGTCGCGGGTTCGAATGCTGCTGAGGGAACAAAAAGTTTTCAATGTGCCTGGGTCATGGATGTGTATTAAATATATATAGTATAAAAGTATTAAATATATTTCAGTCGTCCGGTACCTGTAACACAAGGTCTTCGGATACTTAGCACAGGTCCAGATAGACGTGGTGTGAAGCGTCCATAGATATTATTTATAGATGTCATTTTCAACCGACATCCAAAAAGGAGGTTTCACAATTCACCCGTTTAATAACGGGTGTAAAAAGAATAGTCACTGACACTTTGGGATATTATGATTAAGTATACTACCATTTCCCATTCTATAAAAAATAAAAAAAAACTTGTTTTTTTCGTTATTCATGCGACATAAACATAACAATAGTTAAATTTTTGTCAAAAAAAAATACATTTCCTAAGCGAGGAAAAGTAGTAATCGTATCTCAAAGTTAAAGTGACTGTTATTTTTACACCTTGTATACTTTTTCTAAAATGAATCTGTTTCACGTCTGTTATTAGTGAGTACGAGGGAATATACACTGTAATATGATAGTAGTTATATGTTGTTTATGTAAAAATCCTAGGTTGGTGTTTTATTAAGGGTGCCCATCCACCATACGCCATAAAAATTGGATTTTATGCCAGACCTTTTGCATGACGTGTAAGATTGAAATCGGTACGTTCAATTTCAGGGATGTTAGGGAGCTCCGTAACCGTAACCGAAACTATCGGATATCCGATATAAAAAATATCCATAACCGTAACCGAAACTATCGGTAACCGATATAAAAAATATCCATAACCGTAACCGAAACTATCGGATATCCGATATAAAAAATATCCATAACCGTTACCGAAACTATCGGATATCCGATATAAAAAAATATCCGTAACCGTAACCGAAACTATCGGATATCCGATATAAAAATATATCCGTAACCGTAACCGAAACTATCGGATATCCGATATAAAAATATATCCGTAACCGTAACCGAAACTATCGGATATCCGATATAAAAAAATATCCGTAACCGTAACCGAAACTATCGGATATCCGATATAAAAAATATCCGTAACCGTAACCGAATCCGAAATAATAGTTACGGATAGGGGATGTGTTGTGTTACGGTCGATTGAAATGTATTTAAAGTCGTTTGTATTTCACTTTTGAAATTCTTTAAATACTTATTTAATATCTGTAGCCGAAATTATTCGAAACTATCGGATAATCCGAAATCTATACTAATATTATAAAGCGGAAAAATTTGTTTGTTTGTTTAAACGCGCTAATCTCAGGAACTACTGGTGCGATTTGAAAAATTCTGTTTTTGTTGGATAGTGCATTTATAGAGGAAGGCTTTAGGCTATATAACATTACACTGCGACCAATAGGAGCGAAGCGTCAGTGAGAAATGTTGCAAAAACGGGGAAAATTATTCACATTTGGGGACTTTCGTTGCGTGCGCTGCTTATACGGTTTAAGTTACTTAAAAACCACGCGAACAAAGTCGCGGGAACAGCTAGTAACTTCATATACGTATCCGGTATAATAATTACTCCCATATCCGTATCCGATCCGTATCCGTTATTTCATATCCATAACACATACATACATACATACCTACATAATACATACCTACATACATACATACATACATACATACATACATACACACATACATACATACATACATACATACATACATACATACATACATACATACATACATACATTAATACATACACGCATACATACATACATACATACACAAACACAAAGGCTTATAATAAATCTATATAATATCACTTACCTTAAAAATAGAATAATATTATGTCATACTTATTCAACAAAATAATAAAAACACTCTTATAAATATGAAGAGTAAAGGGCTATAAAAAAAAATAAAAAAAATACACATGATTAATATTTTATTATGTATACTTTAACAAATATTAACTAAGAACTTAAAAAAAAAATGTGTATGCCATTTTCTTTTTTTCGTTTTATTCTTAAAAAGAAAGTTGATAATTCTGTCTTCCATTAATCCTACCTGGTCTAACATTATAATATTGTACGCTAAAACTGAATCTTAATACTGCGCGTATTAGTATAAGTTAAACATGTTACTGGGGGTGAGGACCTGGTGATCTGTAATACAGGCCTGACCTATAATGGACACCAGCTCTTCACATTCACTGTGCTGCAAAATACTTAATGTTGTTATTATGTATATTTATGATTTGTAATGTGGGAGAAATAAAGTTATATTATTATTATTATTATATTATTATATCTGTATCCAATCCGTATCCGTTATTTCATATCCATTACATCCCTGTTCAATTTTTACGTACAAAAAGTTGATCACATAAAATATGCCGTGGGGATACCCTATAATAAAAAATAATGGTTTGAGCATTACACCACCTTTTTTCTTCAATTCCTTTACATTTTTGTAATACTCAGTACTAATCTTTTATTATTGTTATTAGTGTGAGCCATATATTTTGCTGTTCATATTTTGTTTGTTCAAGCAGTACTTAGTAGTGATAAAGTGTTTAATGTATACAAAATTATTGATTCAGTTTAATTAGTGTATTGTATGTAATAGTTAGATATAGACGTACAGAAATACATGAATAATAATTGATCACAATTATATAACCTATGTTATTCGCGGCGATGTAACAAACGAACATACATACATAGACTGCTAAAATAATTACATTCCTTTTGCCACTTGTAAACATTATAATAGGTTAGGGAAAAGGTTTCTTTGCGTTTTATATAAAAATTCAAAAGGTTTTTTTATTAAGGTGTACTTACAATTTACTAAAGTATAAAGGTGCCATTTTATTCGATAATTTATTGCCATATTGTTGGTAGAGTCATTATCCCATTGCTATAAAAATTTTGGGGCTTCTGATGAAAAAACACACATTTACATTATTGGAAACATTTGTAACAAAATGTACACTTGTCATCTTCGGACTGATAGAAAGTAAAGGAAATTCCAAGTTTCTAAGTACTAAGTAGTTTAAGGCGTTTAGATTGTGCGGTACTAATCCGGCGGAATCCGGTAAACTAGCTTGCACCTAACCGGATCGATCCGGATTGAGCTAGATTACCGTCTCCGCCGACAAATTGACTTACATCGCACCTACACAGACTAACGTACGACAGATATTTTTTGAGTTAATCTAAGAGCAGGCTTAAGATATTCATTATTGTTGTAGGTTACGGGCTTGAGTTCATCATCAGCCTGGCCACCTAGTTTTTTTACCCGACAACGATAAGCCAAAAAGAAGGATACGGGTAAACTACTAATCCGATTTCAATGAAAGAGTCGTTAATAATATAATATATTATATTTGTTATACTAGTAAAAGCCCGGGTAACAAAGATTTTATAATTTAGTATTAGGTTTACAGATTTTTAATACCTTTTTTTTCTAATTCAATGTTTTGTGTGTTAATTTAATTCCTTTTTCTTTTCCTTACCTTATTTCTTTACTAATCTCTGAAAACAATTACTCTGTAATCCATTAGATATATGATTAATCAATGATTATAATATTATTATCGGATTTGTAGGTTATGTAGAATTCTACGATAAGACCGTTATATTATCTATCTGTCCATCTTTTGTATCTGATCAGTAGCAGTGTTAATGTTATCTAGTTTGATGTGCTTGAATGCATACGTGTTACTTTATAATATAAAGCTGAACCGTGCCCACTTTGTTGAGCAAAAAAATAAAAAGAAACCGTTTAAACATTCCCTGGACTTCCACGAACATTTCAAGACCAAAAACAGCCGAACCGGTTCAGCCGTTCTCAATTTTAGCGAGACTAACAGCAATTTATTTTACATAGATAAGAATAACATAAAATAACAAGGGCAGGGCAGCTTATGGCGAGATGTTGGGAAGTATGGACCCCACGTACCTGAGTGCTCCCAGGGGAGGGCCCTGTTCTCCATCTCCGGCTTGCCTCTTGCCTCCGGCCGGAGTGATCACTGAGGAACAACAGCTCCTACCTCTTGCCTTAACCGGTCAGAGTGGAGTCGCGAGAGCTTCGTGCTCGGAGCGTAAGTGGGTAGTGGGTGTCGTGTTGGGACCCTCTGAGGGTGCAAATGATCGGCGTACTGCAACTCTGAAAATGTTGCCGCCTTGGTGCACCGTGCGAGCGACCATTTTAAGGAGTCAGTTCCATTCCAGTGAGTTGGCAAGTCACCGTAAATACAAACATGGTGTTTACACCATGTTAATATTAAAATAAATAAGTGATAATAATTAAGGGTGAGTATGTGCCTCCTATGAAGAGTTTACTGTCAAAGTACTAGCGCTGAACGACGTACTTTTGCTTTCATGTTTCTATGAGAAATGCCCCAATATCATAAAATTGCCCATACAATAATTAAAAAAAGGGAACTCGTTCAGTGCTGGCAGTTTCACAATAAACTCTATATACGGGACTCATACACACCCTAAAGTATTATCACTTATTTATTTTACAACATGTATAAAAATAAAAAGAAAATATTTTTTTCGAATGAGAAAAGGTAGTATAATCATGTCCCAAACTTATAATGACTGCTCTTTTTTCACCCTGTATATCCCTGGCCAAGGGACATTACTGGCGGTAATTATAATGATATGGCTCCCACAACGTGAAGTTCGTATGATATTCCATTATCGCGAATCGTTGGATTTAAGAATTCATGTCCAATTAACCGGAGCGAAGTTGGCGCGCTTTGTGCGACAACAGACAACAATAAACGAAAATTGTCACTATTAAAAATTCCATCACAGCATAGCTGCCGGCAACTGAATATATCAAGGTCATAAAGGTGGTATTCACTCCTATTCATGAAGCTGGCTTCTGCGAAAACGACTTAATTGCTGCTCCTGTTGCGCCATTTTGAATCCCGTTCCCTACAACATAAAGTCTAATATGGTACACCGTGAGGACGTCTTATGTTATAGTTTTCCTATATTTGTTCGGCATGCCCCGTGGACTTTTGTGAGCCCTTCCAGGTTGTTTTGCTTGTGTATAATGCTGAAAACTTCTTTGCTGCGTTTTAACTCTGTAACCCGTTTTGGAATGACAAAACTAAAATGTTTAAAGCGGTACGGGAGCGTATACTTGAAAAGTTTTTTCAAGTTTCAACTACTTTCAAGTCAGCAACACGCTAAAGTTTTGCCCGCCAGTCAAACTTTCCATTACTGTGTAGAAGAACAAAAACAATGAAGAGATTGCCATTATTGCCATACATGCCATACATTTCTCAGGTTTTAACTAATATCCTCGCTGCTGCTACGTCTACGTAACACTCGGAACAGCATCCTGAAAATGATTGGCAGTAGACCGGACTGCCCTATCCAAAGGCACTGGGTAGAGGTAGCACTTGGTCTAAAATGCAAATAAAATGTAAATTAAAATGTATCATTATTAAACTAACAATTATACTAACATAATATAAGTTTATATTGTTACTAACATACCTACTAATATTGTTATGGACTGTATTGTGGGTCTGAAATAAAAGTTTTTAATTTTTTTATTTATTTAATATTATGTATCCCACCAACGTGTTAAATAACTGCATATTTGAGGAGTATAAAAGCCGCTATAATGCTTCTGGACCAAATTTGAGTTAGTAGCACCTTTGGAAACCTCGTAAAAATTGCTTTAAAATGCTTGGCTAGTTTCGTACCAAAACCCACTAAAACATACAGAAATCTGCCCACCAAAAATAAATTCAAAATCAAAAGCCCCCATATACATAAGCATACCAGTATCAAAATCCGATTTCCGAAGCGTTTTTAGTATCTTGTGATATTTTTACGTGCGATTTAGCGGCTTTTGATACTATACCCCTCCTTCCGCCTTCCCCCGCGTTCTATCTGTCTAACTAAAATAGATTATTTTCATCTTTAGTTAAAATAATTCTCGAGGAATATAGAATTGTCACGCGGGTGAAACTGTAGGACAAAACTGGTATAATTCGAAACATAACTGCCAATACGCTAAGTTGTCTTTAAGAGCTAATTTGTTTACATTAGTTGCCAGCTTAACACCTTAAAATTGAAACAATAGGGTCAAGTTTACTTAAGACGCCCACAGATTATTAATATTCATATTTCAAACACCCTCCTGCTGACAGCTGAGCTAGCTGAGTACGAAGATCTGGGAAACTCTGGAACGTTTGCTCATAAAACTGTAATCTATTTTAAAAGGAAAAGATAAATACAAAAGACTTTCTATAATCTATTTCTATAAATTGGACGCTCTTCTATTTGTCTAGATGTTTTATTAAATAACTAAATCTCTTTGAAGCTAGAATATTCTATAATTATCTATTAGAATTTGTGTTGCTCGCACATTTATAAGCATCGCATGCAAACAAAAAAGTTGGTTAATGACTGCGGTCGGGATTTCAAAGCGTTGGATAACCTTCCACCGGGTGGATAGATAATAATATAATATCTATGGACGCTTCACACCACGTCAATCTGGCCCCATGCTAAGTATCCGAAGAACTTGTGTTACTGGTACCAGACAGCGGTAATATATATTTAATACTTTAATACTATACACATATTTAAGATTTTTATTATATTAATACACAAATTTAATACACATCCATGACTCAGGAACATTTTAAAACTTTTTGTTCCCTCGGCGGGATTCGAACCCGCGACCTCCGAGTCAATAGCCAAGCTCTGAACCACTAGACCACGGAGTCGTCATCGTCGTCGTCGTCGTCGTCGAAAAAAGATGACCTAAAGAAGATCATATGGAGTTGGTAGATGCAGGCTGCGACCGACCTACCGCACTGAAAAACTTTTATAATATAATTTGTCCAGTTGTGAACATCTTAGATGAAACGAGGAAACACATGAAAATAACTCATTTTCTATAGATAGGCGTTTCTAGAACTTGAAAAGACACCCTTCAGGATTTCAGATTCTCGACTTTACGATCATGTTGTGGCCTCCACGGAAGTGTAATTTTTCAAACAAACGAATATAAAATTAAATTGGGCCAGGCAAATTTCAGTAATGATGTAACATACAAATTGTTTGAATACGAGTTGAAACCCCAAAGTGTGCTATCCAACCGGGCGAGATGGTATGCTCTGTCAGGCCGAAGCCCACTGTACTAGTTTTCAGATGTCGTATATATAGCGCCGGACTTCGATAGCGCGATGCAGTATTGTGGCGCTAGTACGAGTAGTACCGCCACAAAATAATTAATAACCTCTTCATATAAAATCCCATAAGAAAGTTTTCCCGACAGGAATCTTATATCTATATCCAAACGTGTACATTCCAGTGCCATAAGTTCTCGGCTTCTCTCTATCGAACAATAGAGAAAGGCTCTGTGACATAACGTAAAAGTATTAAGTAATATTCCTCCACACAGTATTCAGGATTTCCATTCCTTTATACGTGCAATAATGGCTCGGTGTAGTGCAGACGAGCGATTTGTTCAACTATTTTTAGTCGCTGAATTAATTAAAAATCACAATCGTCACAAAAAAATCACAAGATAGTTTATGCTATCCCGCTGTTGGGCAAAGACCTCTCTTACTTATATCTTTCCTTCTTTTTTAACGTCTCAAGGGAAATGCATTACGCATCCCCCCGGAAGGGTCACCTAGGGATATGTGGGACTCAGTCCATATGTAAAACATGATTGATTGACAGTAATCGGCTTGTTATAATTACCGGAAAAAGTGACTCACACGTTAGCGTGTTTATCTCTGTTTATCTATACCTACTTCTATACATATATTATAAAGCGGAAGAGTTTCTTTGTTTGTTTGTTTAAATGCGCTCATCTCAGGAACTACTGGTCTAGTATCATAATCAAAACAAAAAAAAAAGATTTTTGTTGGATAGTCTTTATATAGAGGAAGGCTATATTATATTATAACATTACGCTGCGACCATTAGGAGCGAAGCGTCAGTGAGAAATGTTGCAAAATCGGGGAAAATTATTCACATTTGGGGACTTTTGGTTTAAGTCACTTAAAAAACCACGCGAACGAAGTCGCGGGCACAGCTAGTAATTAGTAATTCTCGGTTTTTTTTTGTTGTTGTTAAATACTCCAGGAAAACGCTCGTCTGCACTTCACCATAAACTAAAGTCTGAGCGTCGACAATGGAAGTAAAATATTAACTGGATCCTCTGCACGCGCCTTTGACTCAAAGAACCGATGTGCTAAATCTTTATTAATTTATTGCACTATTATACGTACTTTCATAAAATACTAGTACGTTCTGTTAATTTACAGGAGTAAAATTTTACTTAAATTTACTAGAAGTGGTTAAGTAGCACAAAGTGTCGAATTGCTGTTCGTTACTCTCGCAAAAACTCGAGAACGACTGAACCGATTCGGATATTTTTAGTCTTGAAATATTCGTGGAAGTTCAGGGAAGGCTTAAACGGTTTGTGTGCTCAACGAAGTGGCCACGGGTCAGCTAGTCTTATATATAAAAATGAATCGTTGTTCGTTAGTCTCGCCAAAACTCGATAACGGCTGAACCAATTCGGATATTTTTAGTCTTGAAATATTCGTGGAAGTCCAGGGAAGGTTTAAACGGTTTCTTTGCTCAACGAAGAGTTCACGGGTGAGCTAGTTATTATTAATTATTAATTATTATCACCAGGGCAGTTGCCTATAATCACCACGATTGGTATGAGTTGGCGAGCGGAGAATTAAAATAATAACAATGTCCGCGGAAACGCTGCTGGCAATTTCCGGATATATAATCCCTCTACCTTTTACGACACCTACCGGAACGATGGTTAATGGAGTAGCGCTGTTCTTACTCCAGCAGCTTACAAACAAGCAAGCAAGCACAAATACTCGGGGATCGGAACAATCGTGTCCTAGAGAACAAATAGCTTACCTATTGACTAACTTACTAAATCTATCATAATATAAAATTTAAATATTTTATATCGAGCAATATCCCGCGAAAAAATTATAACCACAACCTGCTAGCAGATTAGTGAGCCTCACACACTGCTTATGCGTACACTCGCAAGCAAAAACGTGAAAACACCACCACCACGCAAGCAATAATGTTAACACGATCCCGCAAAGCTCCACCACCATGTGATGCAGGTTGCAAAACTCGACGCGCGTTTCGCTCCGACCCCGGAGCATCCTCAGGATTAGACTCTGCAAACAATGTTCGTTTATTATCCATCTATTATAAAATCTCACTGAAAAGTTCTAAATGTGGTCGCTGTGAAAAAATATGTATTTAAAAAACAAAATATTACAGATGTTTTAATGTCTCACCAAAAATGTAAAACTTATTATTACTGTATTGTTAAATATTTTATTATGTACTTAAGTAATCCGTGAAAACATAGTGGAGTGTACAAAAACTTAACTTTATGTTAATATGTAATTTTTATTTATAATTTATTTGTATGCTTGTTTGTTTACCAAATAAAATAATAATGTAAAGAAGTAAGAAGACTCTGCAAAGTTTCTTCCAATAAGTGAAAATATTTTGTAATATTAACCCGTTAAAGCTCAGGGGAAGACAGCCCTATAAGTGACAGATTAGGTGAAAAATACCCCTTGACGCGCTAGCAGATTTAATTTCAAGATGGCGCCATTTGACACCTTGGGGAGAGCAGCGCCCTCTTTCACTCCTCAAAAGGTGTTACTTGATACTATTTTTATAGTTCCGTGCTACAAGAGAGCCATATTATAGAGGCTGATTAATGGTTCATATATTAAGGGCGTGTTTCACTAAGCAATGTTAAAGTTAATCCTTCGTTAAATATCATGTTGTTCCTCTCGTAATTCATATAAATGGACGAGAAGGCATGGTATTTTAACTTGCCGTTAACACTAACATGCGTTGGTGAAATCAGGACTAAGCCGAATATATTATGCGAGTGTCTTACGCCGGTTCTTCTCGTCGGGTTAGTCTCCGGACCGGTAGTAGGTCAACATGTAGGATTTCTAAAAGTGTTAGTTTCTAACCTATTTGGAAATAAAATATTTTTCAACTCATTTTCATATAGATCTAGAGAATGACGCGTAGAGCATTTTTTGTTTTGGCACATCATATAAATCTTACCATGACGCGATAATTCACGATTAAAGATCTCCATAAAAGTCACAAAACAGATGAGTTTCAACCTTTGTCAGGTCTTACGTCAAGTGCGTTTGTGTGTATAGACCAGGAGTCCGCGAGCACTATATATTTTAAATATTTTACGCTTGCACTTGCAAGATTTGTTACAATTCCACAGATAAGGTTAATTCACCAAAGACACCGATTACTTGACATACTATTTGAATCAGCGAGCGAGCGTGAGGTAATCATAAAATATCTGTCCGTTCCTTTCTGTCTGAAAATGTTCCACCAATCAGCGTTAAATATGGGTCGTTGATTTGAATGACATGTTAGTTGATTATTCATTTGAATAGCGTTCGGGAAACTAGGGGTTAGAGCGGGTACACATTATGCGCTTTCATACCCGCGTTTTGAGAACAGGCGTTCTGTACAGACAGTGCACTCTGTACATACTCAAGCGCGCTATTTCTTTATCCAAAAAAAAAGAAGATATATTAAAAAACTATAACATGTAAATGTAAACTAATGCTTAGATTTTAGTAGCGGGTACGACCACGGCTCTACCTTGACCATTTTTGTACCTATGCATTTCTGGATTTCAAATTGAATTATTTTCTTGTTTCAGACTTTTTAGACCCATATTTTGCGAAGTCGGGTTATAGTTTTTTAATATTTTTTTTTATTTAATATTTTTCTGTTTCCACATCAAATATAATAATTATTATATTTTTATTAGTTACTTGTCCATTACATATCTTAATATATATATTTCTTGTGTGCGTGTGTATGTGACTGAACTCCTCCTAAACGACTGGACCAATTTTGATGAAATTTTTTGTGTGTGTTCGTGGAGATTCGAGAATGGTTTAGATTTACAATTGGAACCGATAGGTGGCGCTGCAGTCAGTATGTCAAGCAATTAATTAATAAGGCAATACGAAGTTTGCCGGGACACCTAGTAAAGTATAAAATCCTAGATACTACTTGTACGTCCGCATTTTAAACCTTTATTTTGAATTTAACAATAAAATATAATAATAAATAAAAAATATAAATACATATTCGTAATGTGCTTGCCAAGACCTATCATTTGAAACCAAACACGAGACAATTATCTTAATTAAATTTTTTTGGAGATAGTTTTTGAGGTATAATTTTTTTAAAGTTAACAATTTTTCAAAAAATGTATAGCCTATGTTACTCGCGGCATTAAAACAAATCGATTGACACCTCAGTCATCAAAATCGGACCAGTAGTTTAGCCGCTACGAGGGAACATAGATACATACATACATAAATACATATATACATACATACATACTTACTTACATACATACATACATACATACATGTACATACATAGACTGCCAAAATCAATACCCTTCCTTTTGGCTTCGCCGAAGTCGGGTAAAAAACCCGCATCAGCAAAGCGCGCGTCATAAGCGCCTAACGTGTACCAGCTCTAAGAGATGACGTTTGGATCGTCACTGACTTGTTACCGCAAGGTCGACCTGTGGTTTGAAGTACACGTGTACTGTATTAGCTCGACAACGGAGCTTAAGTCTTCATTAGCATCCGCAATGGAACAGATGTATGTTACGCTAGTGGTGGTGGCTCTTCTGGCGGTGGTGGCAGCAGAGAAGACCTCGGCAATAGAACAATGCCCCGGTGAGTTATAATAATAATAATAATATCTATAGACGCTTCACACCACTTCAATCTGGCCCTGTAGTATCCTAAGAACTTGTGTTACAGGTATCAGACAACGGAAATATAATACTAAATTAATCACTTGAGGAGGTATGATATTAATGTATGTACATTTTTGTGTCAATAAAGAATTATTATTTATTTCTTTTCATTAATCCCTAATATTATGAATGTCCGTTTGTTTGTTACGCCTTCACGCAAAAACTAAGTACTTAACCGATCATCTTGAAACTTTGTACACATATTCTTGGAGATATTAGAAGTAACATATTATATATTTATTCAATGCGGGCCAAAACGAGTATGTAATAAAATAGGAATTTAATCTTATATATAAAAATGAATTGCTGTTCGTCAGTCTCGCTAAAACTCGAGAACGGCTGAACCGATTCTGCTATTTTTGGTCTTGAAATATTCGTGAAGGTCCAGGGAAGGTTAAAACCGTTTGTATGCTCGACGAAGTGGGCATGGGTCAGCTAGTTTTCTTATGTTTACGGGAATAACACTCATAGTGTTGAATTTAACTAAAGGTTAAATTATATATTATTTGATGCCACACAATTGTAGTACTTCTTCACGGCGTGCAGTGACGTAAACTCGTACACAGTACACATTGCATATTCTCTTTAGTTCCAGCGCAAATCGCGGCCTAACTTTGCGGGCGAGATAACTTTTATTCTTTAGCGATTTTGACCACTAGGTACTGTAGCTTAGTGATTAATCGCGTCGATGCTAAATCGGATGCCGCGGGATCGAAGTCTGTCAGTGAAACAATTTTATTTTATGTTCTTTAATTATAAATGATCAAACGAACTTCCAAAGTGAAGTTCGATCATTATTATATGAGTCGCTTCATTCAAAGATATAATTAACCAAGTAGTCCCTTAAATCCGCTAGGCAACGTCGCGCAATTTTAAAAGTCAAGTATGTGGGTAGTTGACAAAAAAATACCGGCCTGTTCGGTAACTCGTCGCAGCTGTTCATTATGTTTAGAGAGAGGTAATGCCTAAAAACTTTCTTGCTTTGGGTACTCCAGCAAACATAGTTTGCGCAGAATGGGTGGGAGGGAGATTATATCTTTGAATGAAGCGACTCATATAATAATGATCGAACTTCACTTTGGAAGTTCGTTTGATCATTTATTATATTTCTTCGCTTCATTCTTCGATATAATTAACCAAGTAGATTTTTAGAGATTTTTAAAGAAAGTTTTTCAGGTTTCTATGATAAAATATGATCATTATTTAAATCATTACATAAAAATTTAATGTATGTTAACATTAAGTAAGTAGGGAAATCAGTACAAAATAAGAGGACCCTTACTACTTAATAGATTTGGTTACAAACTGCCCCGGCGAAATTTCGCTCGTCGGTAATAACTAGTACGGTTATAGAATTTACAGAAAATGTTGGACGCGCTGGTCCACCCTGCCGTCTCATTCATTTATACCGACAGCCCCCGCGAGTATGCGGCCGACGTGGCGGCGGCGGCGGCGCGGCGCGTGCCGTGTGCACTGAGCACGCTCACGTCGACGCCGCTCTCGGATAGCACCTGTTATATCCAGCGACTGACTGACAGAGTAGTAGTCGGTCTGTGCGGTGCTTTAAAAGTCAGTAACAATGAACTCGTGCTAGCCGTTCTCTTATTTTTTGTAACAAAAATATAGTCTCCGAAAACAGTTGCAGGGCACATGCTAACTATATTCTTGAAAAAAGCTAAATATGAAGGTGGTTGGTCAGGGCCAGGGGCTGAGGTTTTTATTATTTCCGTTATATAAACTTTAATTCCGTTATCGAAATCCGTAATATTTTCGAATTTACTAAAGACTATTTATTGTATACTATAATATTATTAATTAATAACGTCTGGACTCGATGATCAGTACAGAGGGCAAGATTTTTTTTTTTTTTTCGTGATCTTTTCTAGATTCGATCAGTACTCGTATTGGGGAGCCATTGTGATTCAGAACTAAAACTGGATCCCAAGTACTAGAATACTTTGGTGTTAAATGGTTAAAACCTGAAAGCTCCATTCAAAAGACGTTTTACACATTGATTCGAGCCAATAAAAAATGATAGTGCAAACAGATGGCCATTCAAGGTAGGCATAGGTAGTAGGTACCATATTATGAACATCAATTGTTAAATTGTTGGGCTAAAAACGATTAAACGGTAGATTTTTTCGGGCAAAATACAATAATGTTAGTAGTATGACAGTATTGCCCTGGTGGCAATCTTCAGTCAATCTTCAGCAAGCTTCAGTGGTAGGTACGTTACATTGTTTAATGGTGCTTTCTACTAGCGAAGCAATCATTAGATTTCGAGTGTTGAGCGGAGAACCGCGACGGATGAAGGCCGCAGAGCCTCGCTGTAGCCAGGGTAAGGTTCTGATGGAGCGGGTGGTGTTCTCTATAATAATATTGAAGGGGATATTTATATGAAATATTTTTTATCAGTGTATTTCGGAACAAATCAATTTTTTGAGCATGGGAAACGGTGGCTGCGAAGGCCAGGGGAAAACAAAAATACTACACGCTTCATCGTCTATCAATTTTCTCAAACACTTTAACATAAATCCAAAAGGTGTGAACGTATAAAAGTAAAAACTTTGTCAGTTCATAGTGAATCCGGCTCCGGTTTTCGCGTTAATTAAACTATTTGTTCTTGTTATTGGTACGAGAAGCGAATAATATATGTATCAATTTCGGTCTGACCTAAACGTTTCGTTATAATTTAAATGCTTTATTTGATAATTCCTATTCCGTGTCTTTATATTTTATCATTCTAGAATCCAAATCAGCATGATTGTGTTTTGTGTAAACATAAGAAGGTGTAAGTGCACCATTGTATAAAGGTTATTATTGTCAAGTAAATCGAGATAAATTGTTTAAATGAGGGAATGGTATTCTCCCCATTTGATTCACATAGCTTATAATATTTTCGATGCGGAGCGATATAGCGTAATTAGTATCCAAATTAATAGCATTTTTTCAAACCAAGAAAAACTGATAACCATTTTAATATTTAATGTGGTGGTGGTATTTAATTCGCCCGAGCGGGGCCACATATCGTTAGCTTGAGGCGTCAGTGTATAATATCTCCAATTTATAATGCGAATATCACATATTATGCTTAAAAATTGAGAACATTATGTTCTCGATTGACAAAGATAAGATAAGAAAAAATATTTTAATAATTTAATTATTCAGGTATCGTAAACTTTGTGTCGTAATTTTCATGAAATTTCTTTAACATTAGAAATTTGAATCGCTCTAAAATCTTCGTGTACACCCGGCCGTATTTCGCGGCCGAACACGTAGATGCTGGGACGCATATTAGTTAAGCTAACTCACGAATACTGCAAGTTGCAACGTGGCAGGGTCGACTATTTTCTAACTAGTTGTGCTATAAAAAATATAGCAATATTTTTAGCTTTTCAATAGGTTACGATAGTGTCAAGTCTCTTGTATGAATTACAAAATTTAATATTAACAAAACTGTTGTGGACTTACACTTTTTTCGTAATTAACAATAAAACCTAAACATTTCAGTAAAGATAATATTTCATTTTCAGTATTAATACACTTGGTATAATTATCACATATACACAAGATATCTTAGGTGACTTAAGTACCCCACTAATTTAATAACCGTTTTTGGATTTCTTAAAAATGAAAGTAGGTACCTCTTTTATAATCTTTGTAAAACTCTTGGCGCATCCGACAGTCCGAACGGCAAAGCTTTATGAAAATTGTTTGCCCTAAAGGTGATTCGAATTCAAAGCGTAGGTACTTTCGATCTCATACATTAGTGGGGACTGGCAAGTAGACTTCCATTAAATCGGTAGTAGCTAAATACCCATTTTTGGGTATTAGTTTTAGAGCCGTAATCCTCCATTTTAAAATGTTACTTAAAAACAAATGTATTTAGAGGTTTTTTGTTTAAATGAAAGCATTTACCACCGCTTTGTATCGGGTTAAAAAAAAAAATCTTTAAAATAAATTGAGTGGGGGTACGTACACATACCATTAAGATTGAATGACATATTTATAGCCAAAAATAAAAATCCTGCTTTTCAGTATGCGATGCATTAGTCATGCGTGCAGTAGAATAGTCTGATGTACTTTCTTACAGAAAGAAATCGAGTATCCCGCTCTTATCCAATTGAGAATTATATAATTTTTTGTGACATTGAGCCAACGATTATTAAAAATGAGTTAAGCGTCTACTTACCTGCACTGCTGGGCGGCGGTGCACGGGGCCTGTTCGAATGAACCTCGAGCCCGCAGCCGGGTAATCGTACCGCCGCGGCGCGCTCGCTGGCGGCGCCGGGCCACGGTTCCCTCGCCGCCCCCCCCCTGTTCGA
Source organism: Celastrina argiolus (assembly GCA_905187575.2). Lineage (NCBI taxonomy): Eukaryota > Metazoa > Arthropoda > Insecta > Lepidoptera > Lycaenidae > Celastrina > Celastrina argiolus. Next base: position 15,500,718 of record LR994589.1, read on the forward strand.
CGGGTAGCGAGGACGGGTTTGCCAGTTACCTTTATAAGGAACGCGATAGGTCTGTTGAAAAGTACTAGCTGCGTGCCGACTTTTCTGGTGCCACTCTTTTCATCTGCAGACCTTTCTTTTCGATACGATCGCAAAGGCTTGCGGCTCTTATTATTACCGAGAGTTTTTCTCCGATCAAAATCTCATCTATTTCTGTATCAATTATAGCGTTTAGACAAGTATTATCGAGACTGGGCGTTATAAGATTGGTACGGCATGTGTAAATTGGTAGTGTGGTTCCGTTAGCTAACGGCAACCGGTACTGAGGTGTGTCTTCTCCCAGTAGAAGCAGGCAGGCAGCCGAGCTGCTGCTGCTGGGCGCATAGAGTGTTCTCGTCTGTGTTGCGCACCATGTCGGGAATGGCGGCCGCTATTTCCGCATTTAGTTTCGGAGTTTGTAATAATTTACAAATATTGGTAGTTAAACATTATTTTTTTTTTTTAAAAAACTGTCTGTACTCTTTAGCCAAGGTCTTTTCTTGAAATTAATGACCATACTTTTGCTTTGCTCTCTAATAATTTTAGAGAATAATAATTCAGCGAATCCGACAAGCGTTCACCTAACGCCAGTAATAACTCAGGGTCTGTAGGTACACATGGGTCTAGTGCACCATTTGGTCCATTCGTGATGGCCATGTCAATGTGAATATTATTGAATTATCGCATTGGGAGGTATATCCTCGTTTATCTGGTCATGGTGACCTAAAGGAGGTGCACTTTATCTTCACGATATATACGGCTATTTTTACGTTAATCGTAAAATTGGTAAAACTTTGAGGGTAGTAACTTTAATTGTTACGTTCTGAATAAATATCGTTATACACTCGCAGTGTATCCCGACACCTTGTATATCATCATTAACGATATAAAAATATAGTAGTTATTAACTCGCAGTTAATCCCCACAAACCAGCAAATTATAATAATTCTATTTATAGAATAGGCCGCAGGCCGCACCTCGGTGTTTGTTAACTGATAAGACATCGTCGGAGACTCGCAGTCAACTCCGATGCTTACTATATTTAAAATGTATTTATTGACTCGCAGTCAATCCATACAAGCCAGTTACTATATTTAAAATGTATTTATTGACTCGCAGTCAATCCATACAAGCCAGTTAATTATGAAAATATTATTGTAATATCCATTGCTGTAAACACTTACTGTGTTCAATCTCCTGTCCCATTTAGACTCCAGTCGCCTAATTTTCCTTTGCTAATAATCGAACTTTTCTCGAGCGCTGCGTTTCGGCATGGTTACAAAGTATACGTGCTCGCGTTGCCTCGCGCAAATAAAGAATGAACAGCTGCGACGAGTTACCGAACAGGCCGGTATTTTTTTGTCAACTACCCACATACTTGACTTTTAAAATTGCGCGACGTTGCCTAGCGGATTTAAGGGACTACTTGGTTAATTATATCGAAGAATGAAGCGAAGAAATATAATTATATTTATTCACTAACTTATTATAGCATATATTTATGTGGCGTGAAAGGCATGCATTATATGTGGTAACGCCTCCGTGGTCTACTGGTATAGAGCTCTCGACTCGGAGCTCGTGGGTTCGATTCCCGCGTTGGAACAACAACAACAATATTGTTTTCAAGTTTGGTTAGGATATTGTCTGACAAGAAAGATAATCCATGCATCGGATGGGCATGTAAAAAGTCGGTCCTGCGCCTGATCTCCCGCCAGGCGTGTCGGTAATCCGTCCCACTGGGCTACGAGAGTGAAAAAGTATTGCGCACCAACTTGGGCACTATAAAATAACTCCGGTTTCAATGAAATCGGCCACCGTCACCAAAATCAGTGTGGGAGGCATTATTATTATGTATCTGTAATAGCTATATTCTTATATTCTTTGCTCACGGGCAAAAAAGACTTATTTACATAGTCAATCAAATCATAAAAGTCAATATTAAATACTTTTTCACACAACCTATCATTCTGTGCATGATTCTTTCTAATGTCAAGGAAAGGGTTGCCTGGAAGAAATTGCTTTAAAGTAATAAGGCCGCCCTTGTGTGCATCTGATTTTATGTAGTTATTGTTATATTTGTGTTACTATAATATCGTTTTGTGCACAATAAAGTATTTATTTGATTTAACTTGCTGTTGATCCATTGTCCATGTGTGAGGACCTGGTGATCTGTACCACAGGCATTTTAGCCCACCACAGACACCAGCTGCTCACAAAATATAATAAATAATGTATAATGCATAAAATGTTAAAAACCTATATGTATTGTGAGGAGAAATAAATAAATGAATTGATTTGATTTGAAAGTCCAAAGGCGTGGGGCTCGAACCCTTCTTATTGTTACTATATTCTCTCCAGGTGAGCATCATGAGGATCTGCTGACGCGAGTCACAGTGGTGCCGTGCGGCAGGAGCCGGTGCAAGCTGCACAAGGGCAGCAACATCACTGTGACCTTCCTCTTCAAGACGAGTAAGTTACATCTATACTAATATTATAAAGCGGAAGAGTCTGTTTGTTTGTTTAAACGCGCTAATCTCAGGAACTACTGGTCCGATTAGAAAAAAACTTTTTTTGTTGGATAATCCATTTATAGAGGAAGGCTTTAGGCTATATACCATTACGCTGCGACCAATAGGAGCGAAGCGTCACGCGTCAGTGAGAAATGTTGCAAAAACGGGGAAAATTACGCATAAACGGCTTAGGTCACTCAAAAACCACGCGAACGAAGTCGCGGGAACAGCTAGTAAATAAATAAAAAATATTTATTTGACACGTTAAAACCATTACACTACACATTATAGAAAGATTAACATTACAAAATCACAAAAGACATAACAGGAATTTATAATATGGAAGGAACAAAAAGTTTTAAAAAAGTAGCATTGGAGTGTTGTCTATAGTACATATTATGGCAAAAACGTTTGGAAACGGAAATTTCTTGCGATGTTTGAGATCTTTGTTATACACTACCCTACATACAGGATTTTTATTAATTTAAGTTTTAAAATAATATCAATATCCGCGGAAACACTCGCCAAGCCGCCTGCCAAGCGTGACGAGTATAGTCAACAACCCCCCATAAAGTACTTTGGGGTAGTCCAGTCGTGAACGTCGTAGCTAAAATGATAATAATGATGATGAGGCAGTCCTGATATATTATTCTTAAATTGGATAAAACACACAAGAATTCTCATAATTTATTATCAGAATAAATAATTAACAAATTTATTGAATATAGCAAAAAGTAGTTACTAATATTGCGGAAATAATATAAGTTACAACTTGATTGATGTCATCACTAAAAACGAACATTGTAAATTATGATCGTGATCTGACACTTAAGCCTGATGTTGATGTATGTGACCGCGACGCGAGCCCGAGACTAGCGATCAAGTTCTGTGGCCACGCCCACTGGTCGCGCGACTAATCGCGGGACTTATACATGCAAACCTAAACAAACCAAAAACACCGAAATTTTACATAATATTATTTACCCTTATCGACTCTTACATCGGAATATTAAAGTTACTTAATTATACAATATATTTTATAACAATTAAACAATAACTAATATTTAAAAATATCAAATGAAAAATTCTTACAATAAAACACGTCATTTTGACACTCCCGACGTTTTTTTATTGTAAGAACGGGTTTGTTCAAGTTAAGGTTAAAATTAAATGACGTACTATAAGGCGTTCGTCGCGACTTGTGACCGTATTTCTGTCTCGATTTCGCGTAGATACATAATCAACCTACTGCTGATTATGCATCTCGCAACAGCAATTCGACAGGCGTTTTTTTTTTTATTTAAATTTTTAAGGGAGTTTTTTCGTTTGGAAAATATCACCCCCATGGTACAATCAGACATGCAACACAGATAACATATAATATAACACAATCATAAATGACATAGATTAGTAGTTAGCAACACGCTAACGTCGACTAACACAACACTTATATAATTTACTAGCTGACCCTTGCCCACTTCGTTGAGCATAAAAAGAGTTTATGATGAAATTCAACTAAAAAAAAACAACGTAGAACCCGCAACGCGGGAACCCGAAACCCGAAACGCGGGAACCCGGAACCCGCAACGCGGGAACCCGGGACCCGCAACGCGGGAACCCTGAACCCGCAACGCGGGAACTTGAAACCCGCAACGCGGAACCCGCAACGCGGAACCCGCAACGCGGAACCCGCAACGCGGAACCCGCAACGCGGGAACCCTGAACCCGCAACGCGGGAACCCGGAACTCGCAACGCGGGAACCCGGAACCCGCAACGCGGAACTCGGAACCCCAAACGCGGGAACCCGGAACCCGCAACGCGGGAACCCGGAACCCGCAACGCGGGAACCCGGAACCCGCAACGCAGGAACCCGGAAGCCGCAACGCGGGAACCCTGAACCCGCAACGCGGGAACCCGAAACCCGCAACGTGGAACCCGCAACGCGGAACCCGCAACGTGGAACCCGCAACGTGAGAACCCTGAACCCGCAACGCGGAACCCGCAACGCGGGAACCCTGAACCCGCAACGCGGGAACCCTGAACCCGCAACGCGGGAACCCGGAACCCGCAACGCGGGAACCCGGAACCCGCAACGCGGGAACCCGGAACCCGCAACGCGGGAACCCGGAACCCGCAACGCGGGAACCCGGAACCCGCAACGCGGGAACCCGGAACCCGCAACGCGGGAACCCGGAACCCGCAACGCGGGAACCCGGAACCCGCAACGCGGGAACCTGGAACTCGCAACGCGGAACCCGCAGCATGGGAACCCGAAACCCGCAACGCGGAACCAGCAGCATGGGAACCCAAAACCCGCAACGCGGAACCCGCAACGCGGAACCCGCAACGCGGAACCCGGAACCCGGAACCCGCAACACGGAAACCCGGAACCCGCAACGCGGAACCCACAACGCGAAACCCAAACACAGAACCCGCAACGCTGACATAATATGGAATAAATAGTATCCTATGTCCGTCTACTTGCTCTAAGCTACTTCCTCACCAATTTTCAGCCATATCGATAAAGCCGTTCTTGAGTTATAAATAATTTAACTAACACGACTTACTTTTATACATATTATAGATGTATAGATTACTCCTACTAACATAAGCTAAGCCCGGTGAATGTCACAGTCGGTCCAGCCAATTCGGTGATCATGAGTTTGATGACGACGATGATGATGATGAAAAGTAGCCTAAATTAATCCTTATAACTTTAGCTATCTACCAGTGAAAGTCTCGTTAAAATCGGTCCAGCCGTTCCAGAGATTAGCCGGAGATTTTTTTTTAAATTACATTTTCGTTTTCAGTAAATATCGTTGCCAATGCAAAAAAAAGCAGAAGATATCGTTTAAAATGTCATATGTATTTAGAAAAACGTTGCTAATTGAAAGTTACATACTTACTGACACTTTAATTTTATTTGTTTGTATAGATGTATAGATTTGGAAAACTTCTCCAATCTTGGCGTTTTCACTGACGCGGAGCGGGGCGCATAGGAACTTAGTGGTTCCCAAGCGGAGTGGAGCAGAGATTTCGAGCATAGTGATTGGTCAATTCGGGTACCGCAAGCTCCTGTCCGCCTCGCCCCGCGTCAATGGAAACGCAGCCAAACGTCTATAACGTCTACCGGTCGCCATGGTAACAGCGTTGTTTACAAATGGAAAACAAAAATTAGGAAATGCTATACATACCGTATTTATATCAGCTGAAACTATTTGGATTCATGTTTTTGTTAATCCTAATAATTTTTTTAATCCAAATAGTTTAAGCTGATATAAAAACGGTATTTATAGCATTTCATAATTTTTATTTTCCATTTGTAAATAATGACGTTGCCATGACAGCCGTGTCATATAAACTGCCAACGACGTGAATCGATCGAGCCCAGGTTCAAACCCCGCGTGACCATCACGTATTTTCTTCTTTTTTCTAATTTTCTGCTTATTTTTTTCAACATTTTCTTTCATAATAACCTTTTCGTAACAATAACGAACATACCGTAAAAAAATTTGCGAAATTGGTCAAGCCGTTGTCGAAGCGCACACGATGTAAGAAATTTTGGAGGTCGTTTTTTTACACTTTGGGCTACATTTTTGGGGTTTTAGTAAGGAACCCTACTTTTTTTAAACATATAATATAGCCTATGTTCAGCGCTAGGAATGTAGCTTTTCAACGGTGAAAGAATTTTTCATATTGGTTCAGTGGTTTCAGAGCCTATTCCATTCAAACAAACAAACAAACAATCAAACGTTACCTCTTTATAATATTAGTATAGATAAAGAGCCTTCGCAGCTGATGAGTCGGGGAACGATAAAATCGAGTTACAAAAACCGACTTCGCCATTAAAATTGAACCGATAGAAAAAATCCTGTCTCTCGGCCTCGGCCCGTACACACTCCATCAGCACGTGGTATACGTCCTCCACCACGTCACACACCACACATTTAGGACTAGGCGTTTTCTTCATTAGGAAACCGAAAGCATTCAATGGGATGTGACCTGACCTTAACCGAAAGGCAATACCGACTTCATCCCGACTCAACCTTAAGTTCTCGAACCAAGGGGCTCTGCACAGCGTATGCTGGATCGTCTTATACCAGATTCCCTTGGTTCGAGATCTTTCATCAAAATATTCACACCATAAGTCATTGCACATTGTCTTCACTAAATGCATAAACTCATTATTATAACATAAACAGTGTAAGACTCCATCATGAACGGCCTGCTTAGCCAAAAGGTCGACCTGTTCGTTACCATCGAGACTGACATGCGCAGGAACCCACTGCAACACAATAAGTCTTTCCGATCTATACAGATCCAACATTAACTGTATAATTTGATAAGCAATCGGTGTTCCTCGGAAAGTCGAGGTACATCGAGCTATGTGTTGAAGCGCACTCTTCGAGTCGGACAATACAACTATGTATTTGACTTCGAGCGAGTTTACGTATAAAAGAGCTTCATATATTGCGATTAACTCGGCGCGCATAACTGAAATATTATTATTTACACTAAATCGGCGGTTAATGTTGGCCTGGGGATCCAGAAACGCAGCACCGACCAAATTTAAATCCTTCGACCCATCGGTAAATATTTTATAATAATCATGGTACAATTTATGTATCGTCTCCTCGCAATTTTGTTTCAGACACGAAGTTGTATAGCTACTTTTGCTTTTCTCAATATGCGGCATTTGACATCTGATATCTAGATTCACACTGCTGATCCAAGTATCTAAAGAAAATAGTCCTCTTAGTATATTATTATTCCTATGCATGCTAATATGATTAAATTTTCTATGGATTTCGAGTAACAGAGGGATTTTTTTACGACGCCAGTATGGATTATTATGACTAATCTCTGCGAGTATATCCACAAGCCTTATACTTTCATTATTGTTGAATTTACACTTTAACCAATATTTAGCAGCCAAATAATTTCTTCTAACAAATAAAGGGGGAATACATAGTTCGTTTTCCATTACGTGGATTGGAGTAGACTTAGTGAAATTGCCTAATAAGCGCATGCACTGATTTTGTAATTTATCGATTTTGTAAAGATTTGTCTGACTAGTGTTGCTATAAAATATCGACCCGTAATCAATTCTGCTTCTGATCAATGCAATATAAAGACGACGCAAATGGATTGGATGTTTCCCCAATTAGACCCCCTTAAAATCTGTAAACAATTCATCAACTTTTGCACTCTTGTTATAGTTTCATTGACATGCTTAGTCCACTTTAAGGAACTGTCAAGCCAAATACCTAAATATTTAATTGCTGGTTCGACCTTTTGAATATTGTTATCTATTTTAATCTTAATTACCTGTTCCTTATATCCTCTCCTAAACAGACATAATTTAATTTTAGTAATTGATAATTCCAAGCCAACCTGCGACAAAAATAATTGTAATTTAATAATAATAATAATATAATAATATCTATGGACGCTTCACACCACGTCAATCTGGCCCTGTGCTAAGTATCCGAAGAACTTGTGTTACAGGTACCAGACAACGGAAATATATTTAATACTTTTATACTATACACATATTTAAGATTTTTATTATATTATACACAAATTTAATACACATCCATGACCCAGGAACATTGAAAACTTTTTGTTCCCTCGGCGGGACTCGAACCCGCGACCTTTCGTTCGAGCGCCAACGCGCTCAACCAACTGCGCTACGGAGGTCGTCAGAAAGTTGTAAATTTCGTGTAATATCAATAATATTATTACTAGAACTATACAAAATGAAGTCATCAGCATACTGGGATACAGAAACAGAATTAATATACCTACATACCTTGTATGTTGCTAAATTGAAGAGTAAAGGTGATAACGGGTCACCCTGAGCCAATCCTAAATTTGTATATCGTGAAATAATAGTATTTACTAATTTTATTTTTATAATTCTGAGACTAAGAAAATTCCATAAATAATGACATACTTTCGAGCCTAATCCGATGCCGTCTAGTATTTCCAGTAAAGATGATACGTTAACGTTATTATAAGCACTGTCAATATCTACAAAGCATGCAACGGTAAATTTATTTTCTGAGAAACCAGTTAAAATCCTAGATACTAAACAATCTATATTTTCATAACAAGAAAACCCCTTTCTGAACCCTGTAACATTCTGCGAGAGAACACCCTTTTTTTCGCAAACCCACTCAATCCGTATGCTTAAAATTGTGTGAAATAATTTACACAAGCACGACATCATAGCTATAGGTCTCAAGGAAGAAGTTGATTCAGGATCCCGGTCAGGTTTAGAAAGAGGAACAACAATTATATCTCTCCATTGACGGGGGACAAAACCACATGTATAAAACCTATTAAATAATTGTAGTAAAATTAGTTTTCCATTATTAGGAAGATGTTTTATCATTAAGTAAGAAATATTATCATTGCCTGGAGAAGTATTTTTAGAAGGTATACAATTTTTAAGCTCGGATATCGTAAAGAGTGTATCGAGAACATCATTCCTGGAAGAAAATTTAGGCTTATCAGGCGAAACAAAGTCAGGAGTCAAGTCATAAAGTAACTCATTTGCAAGCCTTTCGTTAATTTCGTGTCTTACTTGTTTATACCCCTTAACCCACCTCATCTTTGTCCAAACGATGTTAGCAGAAGTAGTATAATCTAACGATGAACAAAAACTTTTAAAACTATTAAATTTTGCACTACGTATTAGCTTTTGAGCCGCGTGTATTTTTTCTTTTAATAAGTCTGAGTTTTGAGGGGTAGGGTTACGACGAAATTTTGAAAGTGCCAAACGGCGTTCTGCGACAGCTTTTGACAGTGTGCTATTCCAGTAAGGGCGCGGAGTAAATTTATTTGTGGTTAATAAATTAACTTTTACGTATGGTATGTGAAGATCCGCCGATGTATTAATAAAATCAACAAAAGCATCGTAATCACATTGTAAATCGGATGAAGCATTAAAATTGTTAAATAATTTTTCCAAACACATTGAATAGGATGACCAATCGGCTAATTTAAAATTTCTTTTGGTAGATAGCACGTATTCCGGTAAAATAGCTACAAATAATTTAATTATTCTATGATCACTGCCGAGAGTTTCGTTCATTACGTCATAATTCAACTTGAGCGCTAAGTCCAATGATGCAAAAGTAATATCGGGCGAATATTTTTGCAAAAAACCATTCACTAACTTAACTCTCGTGGGCTTTGAACTATTCAATGATATGAAATTAGATTCGGCCATAGCATCGAAAATATTAATACCTCTTCTATCCACTTTATTGGACCAGTTAGTGTGGTGTCCATTAAAATCTCCAATAATTATAGTTTTATTATTACAAATATCAAACAAATTTTTCCATTGAGATTTTTGAATATGTAATGAAGGCGGGCAATAAACCGCAACAATATTTTTAATTTCATCACAATTAAATAACTCAATATGAATAGCCTGAATACTTGAATTTAAGTTATTAATTTTACAACGTTTGGCCTTTACTGAAGAATGAACAAAAATGGCAACGCCTCCTCGCGAATCATCTCGATCACACCTATAAATAACATAGTCTTTAACCCTTAAATAGCTTGCCGGTACTAACCACGTCTCAGATATAGCAGCGATGTGAATCTTTTCTTGAATTAATATATTCTCAAAGTTACACAACTTCGGCCTTAAACTTTGTGCGTTCCAGTGTATTATCCTCAAATCAATCTTTTTGTTTCTATAATCCATTAAAGTATTCTAAAATAAATTTCAGCACTGGCCACTCAGATACATTTTCAACTAAGACTAAAATTAACCACTGAACACCAATCTTAAGCATACTTTTAAATTTATCCGAAAATGTAATGTCTTTTAAAAATAAAATTTCTTTTAATCTTCCAAGTAGCTCGGCAAATTTAACAGACTTTTCATTCTCTTTTACATTTTCTTTATCTCCTACATTAGTATACTGCGACATTTCACTGATTGGCTCACCACATCTTGCTGTTCCATCAACAAAATGATTGTGATCTTTTTTTGACTTCTGTTGAATTCTACGTTTCTGTCTAGGTTGATGTACATCGGCTTTAACAGACATAATTTGTGCAAAACTAGGAGAAAATTCTGGAGTCTGATCAGTATCCTCGATTGATTTTGCTAGAGGAGGGAACAGGATATGATTATCTGGGGGGGATTTTTTAAACATCTTATGGTCAATATTATCAACAGTTGTATGATGAATATCTTGAACTGGAGAAGCGGTGACATGTAAAGAACATGCCTTTCTGTATGTACAATTAAAATCCGACATTATCTCACGAATCTTTTTTTCTTTTATGTATTTAGGGCAACTTTTACTTAAAGCCATGTGATTGCCTTGGCAATTAACACAAACCAAAGCGTTTGTATCGCAGTTAGCATGAAACTGGCCACACTTAGGACAGACGACTCGGTTAGACGGACATTTGGATAGAATATGACCGAACCGCCAACATTTCGAGCACTGCGAGACAGGAAAAATATATTTGTCAACCTTGATCCGCAGATTGTTTACTGTTACGTGAGAAGGTAGAAATCCTCCCTTAAAACATAGTCTAATAGATTCACATGGAATCCATTCTCCTTCTAAGTTTCTTCTTTTTAGGCGTAATGCAGAAACTAAAACTGCTCGCTCGTCTGTGCAGATACGATTTATTATCTCCTCGTGGTCCAGATCCAAATCAATATCTCTTATCACTCCATACGAGTGGCTTACATTAAAAGCTTCACTAAATTTCCATCCCATATTAAGTAATTTCTCACAATTCATCAATTTTTCCATGCTCAATACACTTTCGAATTTCATTCGAATTTTATATGGCGACAAATATTTAATTCTTCGTATTTCTTGAATTTCTAACTCTTTAAATAGTTTAGCTAATGCAAATTGTTTTGGTACTCTTTCTTTACAAGATATGTAAACTTCGAGTTTATCCTGTTTCTGCCTTTTCTTTTCTTGAATTTTCCAACCTTCTTCGTCCTCGTTTTCATCAGACCATATCTGGTTAAAAACTCTTTTAGAAGCTTCCTTAGACACGTTCTCTTCTGTATTTATTATACAAGTCTTCTTGTCATCTTCTTCCATACATATTTCGTCTTCTGTCATTTTTATATTGTCGGTTAACAAATTATTTTCAACTTCATTTAATCGACTCGTCTCCTTCTCTTTAATCAGCTGATTTAAATAGGAACTTATACTTTTATTACTCGTAGAATCATCTTCATCAACGCAATCTTCAATATTTTCCATTACCAAAACATTCCAACACTCTCAACACAATAGTAAGTAATAAAATGTTATCTACGCGACAACACACCTGCAGCGGCAGGGCCGCGGGACGGGCGATCGGACGTAACTAGTAAACAACCTATTGCACTGATAAGGTATTGAAGCGCAAACGTCTGACCCGCACGCTTGCCGTCGCGAGACTCCTCGACAGGCGTTAATTGTACAATTGTGTACAATATCGCTGTCAAACGTATACACTTGACACGGATATTATCACAAACAGTAGGCTGCGATCAGCTACTGCTCTACGCGAGATCGCGACACGATACCGAAATACTCTATAAAGTCGCGACGGACTGCCGTCCCATTTAATTTTAACCCAAACGTAAACAAACCCGTCTGTAACTGTAAAAAAAGCTATAATATTCACATTATATATCCAGCGCACGAGGTAGCTGAGCTGAAGAACAACGTGTGGGGGGAGATAGGTGGCGTGGCCCTACCGTACCCGGGCGTGGACCAGGTGACCGTATGTGGCCACGTCACGCACCTCGACGGCTCGCCCGCGCCGTGCCCGCTCGAGGCCGGCAGGGAGTACCGGTACATCAAACTGTTCCCGATTGAGAACTACTATCCGGAGACAGCCCTGCGTGTGCACTGGTCCCTCAACGATGGCAAGTCTAATGTCATCTGCTTCGAAGCGCCCGCCGTCATTAGGAAGTGAATTATTGAATCCGATCCGGTTTAATGTGATCTGTTGATTATTGGGTTTAAGACATTTTCATAAGAATTTCACATTACTTACATGAGAAATTTATGTTTTAATGTATTTTGAATATTTTTTTTTATGTTTGTTAACCTTATGTATGTATTAATTATTGCTTAAAAAAGTGTACTCTATACTTCATGCATAGCATAGTAAGTTCCTCAATGTTAAAAAGGGAAAGAGCGAGACTATGGGGTAGTCAACACATACACAAGTAATCTCTTACTTAATGGGGCAGCCTCATGTTTATGTTGTAAATGAAATAAAGATTTATAGAAATACATTATGGTATATAAACGCTGTATTTTATCAATAATATGTAATCGAGCGTGTCACTAATTTAGTTGGATTAACAATAACTATGTTAAAATTAGTATTCCAATACAAAGTAACGTAAGATTCAAACAAATGTTTAAAAATATCTAAGTGAGGGTATTTATTAGCAAGATCTGAAATCAAGACTGGGTGAATACAAGTTATTTGTAATATTAATATAAAAAAATTTCTATGACTAGATATGACAGTTAAGAGGAAAGCACGCCCGTTTTTACATACAAAAATAGCGTAGATACGCAATCCTTGTTTTCACCCTATATGCTGCTAGAGTAATATTTTTTTTCCTGTATATCTATGTATATTTTTCGTACGTACCTATTTTTTCCTTTTTTAATAAATCAATAGTTTAAGGAGTTATGGGCGTTCCAAAATTTAAAAGAAAATACCAGACATTTCGCTGTGTTTAAACATCCAGGAAACAAGTTTGAATGCTTTATATAGGTATAATAAAATCAAAACATAGGAACCTAACTCAAGCCTTTTTTTGTTTATAATGAAAAACAATTTAAAACGGTTAAGTTTTGGATGAGGAAACAGGGGTCCCCCAAACGTCGATTTCGTGTGCCTTTAATAGGTAATTTCAGTTCGTGCTGCAGTTGTCTCTATCGCGCTAGTGCTGGCTAGCTAAGGCACTGCGAGACAGCAATAGATTTTATAAATACCTATTTTGTATTTCTCTCAACCGTGCTGTTTCCTCTTAACACCGCCGCCAAAATAAATAAATTACTGTCATGGTATTTCATTCCGCGGTCAGTAATTAACATTTGAATAAATATCGTTATAACCGCACACACTGAGCCTTTTGTTATTCAAAATGCATAATAATTTTTGTATGGATCCCGACAGCTACGTTCCATTATTAGAAAATATTTTATCTAAGCTTGTTGTCTTTTAAATTTGTATGTATGACGGAGTTTGGTTCACATATCCGTCCAGTTTTTGATTGTTTAAATTTATTTATTTTATTTTAGTTCCACACTTGCCACGAAACGTTTTTCATGTGACGGATATTTGCTTATTCCAAAATGTATTAAACATTCAACAAAAATGTCTAATCTTGAAATATTTTCGTGTTTTTTTGCTCACGTTCAAACACATCGCCTTATGTTTTTATTTAGTAGTTGAAATTTTGCAATATATATTTTTGTTGCCACTATATAAAAAAATGTAGTTGCGCTCCCATACAACAAAAGTGATTTTTTTTAGTATTCGTGCGCGAACCCAACTCGCACTTGGCCGGTTGGTTACATAATAATAATTAAACAAAATCGGGTATCGTCGTTCCTTATTTCCTATTTCCATAGAAAAATATTTCCGAGGGCCATTAGCAACATGATTTTTCCTCTGTTTGTCTGTTACCAGCACAGAAATATATCAAGATTTATTTCTGTGGTTACCAGGCTCTATCTTATGAACCGTCACTAAGTTACCTAGTCAAGTTCAATAAGCGTTAAATGTGAGGTTGTAATTACCTCGGATTACACGTATTAAGAAATCGTTTTCACGCAAATTTTCCAAGAAATTTGACAAACCCACAAGAGGGCTTCAATGGAAATCATACCTTATCGTTTTGGTGCAGAGTTCAATTTTGCTAAGTTTAAATACCATCGATATTATAATCATAGATTTAGCTAATGTCATGTAATTAACACGTTTCACCGTGACATGAAATTTCTCATCTTATACGAATGTCTCTCTTTAGTAGGTATCTAATATCTATGATATTATTATTATGCGGCATTAACGCCTCCGTGGTCAATCTGTATAGAACTTGGCTCTCGACCCGGAGGTCTTGGGTTCGATACGTTGGAACAACAAATTGTTTTTACCAAGTTTGGTTAGGACAATGCAGGCTGATCACCTGTTTGTCTGACAAGATGATCCACGCGTCGGATGGGCATGTAAAAAGTTGGTCCTGCGCCTCATCTCCCGCCAGTCGTATTAGTTATCCGTCCCACTATGCTATGAGAATAAAAGGAAAAGAGAGTGTCCTTGTATATTGCGCACACTAGCTGCACTGAGCTATTTATTATGCAGCATAGATTGACTTTTTATGAATCAATCTACTATGAACTATGTACCTATGTGTTATCGAGTTGTAGGTTTTATCCTAGTGTACAATGTACATTGTTCTTCCAGAGATATTGAAAATTTTAAAATGGCTGCTTAGCGCGAATAATCGACAACAACCTACCTATTCATTGTTGAACGAAAATTTTATTGACGTTGTTAAGATTATCATACTATTCTCATTCGATATCGTAACGAATTTGTTGTTGTAAATATTTCTTAGCCCACTAAAATCTTAAATCAATTTTGCATCATAAAAATGTGTGTATACTCGTATAAAGGACCATGCAAAACATTGTATGGGCGCTGTCCCCACCAACCAACAGACATGGTATTTGTTTTAATGTGATTGAGTCGTCCTATAAAATAAAAATAAAACTTTTTTTTATCCAATATCGATGGGGTTTAAAAAAATAAACATACAGAATACTGATTTTGTTAACCTGTTTGATTTTTCAATAATAACAACTCAATATGAAGTAAATGTTATGTTTTTTATTAAGTAGGGGTCAGTAAAATCGTAAACAAGCTGATAACGCACAGGTAAATAACGTGAACACAGCGGAACGTACTAGACGACAATGCGCGCGCGCTGAGTGGCACGGGAGCGAGACAGAGGGAGCGGGGCGGGGAAGCGGCGAGACGAAACCGGTTTCTATTGTGTACCTGTCACTGCTGGTCTTTTACAGTAGGTAGCTTTTTATTAGTTAAATAGTGTTCCAGTATATTTTATCCCACCAAAAACATTTTCATGTAAAAATGTTGCCAAGACGAGCCTACATAGCTTACCCTCTGAAAAAGTTATCAGATATCGTATAAAGCCAAGCTCTACACTACACCTTAATCAAAATCTATCAAAAAGTGGTCAGATCTCATGTAGAACCAAAATTCATGATCTATGCGCCCTTACTTCACCAGGCTTAACTTCACTTACGATACATTGCAGTCAATACATGATACTTGGCCGTTTTATTTTACACACGATTAATGAATCCCTATGAAATCTTCGTAACGGTAGCAAAACGGTCAAGTATCACGTTTTAACTGCAATGTAGCGGAATTTCATTTTTACTATGGCGGATGTCGTCATAGTAAAAAATCATCCAGCTGGCAAGATGTATTAACAGAGACATAGCACAGGTCTGTTGGTGGGTGGGGACGATTTATTGCATAGTCCTTTGTACATACTTTTATGAAGTGATACGTAACTATCGAGTATTAGTAACAAATATGGCGCGTAACAGAAAAACGTGACGATCTGGGAGCACTGCAAGTAGATTTCTCTCATACGTTGATAAAGTAGTTCCACTTGAAAATATAATTCATCTATCAAACATACATATTAATTGAGAACATACTCTTTTATAGCGTCGGTTAAAAAGACAAACAGAAAACCTTGGAAGTTTTTTTAACTGAACTTATTTACCAGTCGTTCCAGTTCGCAACTTAAGCCCAGCTGGTTTTTATGTCTTCTAGAACTTTCTTTTATGTTTAAAATATAATACTGCGATTACGGCCTTTTTAATATACCGGACAATAGGGATAAGAAAATACTGGATGTGGCATTAATGTGGACATCCGTCCGGGTTTCCCGGGATTGTCCCAGCGTTCGGGATTTTTCATTAACAAAAATCGTAAATTTTATCAAGTGTAAATATACATACATCATATTCAGAGGATTGTTATTAATTTACATTTTGTTATTTACGTTTCAAGATATTCTATTTGTCGTGGTCAAATTGTAACTTTATGTAATTTTTTATTATTTTAATGTTGGGAACACTAAGTAGTTGGCAATACTGAGGGCGGGATCGTAAAAAAAAATTGTTTGGAAAAAATACTTTACTTATTTAGGGATTTTGATCCGAAGATATTATGTCAATTCCATTGTACCCAATACAATATTAATTGACACAGTTATCGTCGACATTTGCAAAAATACGGATCAACGAAACAGCTACGTCTGAAATTGGGTCGGAAAGAATAGACTACACAAGCCCTACCGAATACAAATTAAAATATATTTTTTTAAACAATAAATCTCTTTGACTCTGAAACTTGGAACACACCATCAACAAATGATGTACGTATTCGAGTTTATTACATGTCTCACAATTCGGTGAAGTAACATTTTTCATCAAAAACGCAAATTTTCGCGATGGAATGTGTCCTTATCAGAATCTTAACGCCAATTTCACTATATTCCGACTAATTTTTAGCTTTACCATGGTACAAAGATGAAATGGATATGAAATTTCGGATACGGATACGGATATCAATATAAAATTATTTCGGATTATCCGTTTGTTTCGGATAATTAATCTTGGTTAGCTTTTTACAGTAGAAAAACTTTTATTTCGGATTCTTTTATGGTTACGGATATTTTTTTATATCGGATATCCGATAGTTTCGGTTACGGTTACGGAGCACCCTAACACCCCTGCCAAGTTATACGATACGAGGAGCATTGCGTCGTTTTGTACCTCAATAAAATACTCTCTCCAATGTTCATAGTCCCGGGCTTTGAGCTCCTAGGAATTCTCGCGCGTTCTATCTGGGTTATGAAATGTAAGAGATTGCCATCTCTACCTTATACATTAAGACTGTGTTTTAAAGTTAGCGCCATATTAAAATACCATGCCATCTCATTCATTGACAGGAAATACGAAAGGGATAACATGATATTTAACATGGCGTTAACTTTATCATTGCTTGGTGAAACACGCCCTTATAATAATGTATTTGTATCGAGTTGAGAGAAAATGGGAGATAATAATAATATAATATCGATCACCTCGAATATTGAATATTTGACGACCTAGCGCAGTGGTTGAGCTAATCGGTGCGGAAGGTTTCGAATCCCGCCGAAAGTAAAAAAAGTGTTTCATGATTCGGGGGTTATGGTTGTTTAAAAATTTGAAATATTATTCTGGTGCCTGTAAAACTCTTAGGATACTTGTCACAGTGCCGTATTGATGTAGAGTGAATTATATAGGGACGCTTCACACCACGTCATTCTGCCCCCGAAATAATTAATCCTATTTCCCATGGTCTTTTGTAACACTTTCCTAGTTCTGTAACTTAGCAGCCATTACTTCCCAAAGTCTAATAAGTGAGCGAAATCCCCACGTCAAGGTTATTAAATATACAATTATTATTAATTAGAATTATTAACTTTTTCGCATGTCATTTTATAGTCTTCTTGTTTATTAAACCTCATCTCATTAAACCAATTTTTATTATTTGGTAATATAATGTGCTTTTTCGCAAGGAATTTTCATTATTTGGAAATATTAGTTGGTATTAGGTGAAGAAAACATCATAAATTACAATGCACATACATTATAATTTATTATGTATTCTCTACGATCTCTGAACCGTAGTGGTTGCATTGGTGCTCGAGCAGGAGGTCGCGGGTTCGAATCCCGCCGAAGCAACAAAAATTTTCTGTGTTCTTGAATCATGGATATGTATTAAATTTATGTATTAATATAAATCTTAAATATGTGTATAGTATAAACATATTAAATATATTTCAGTTGTCTGGTACCTGTAACACAAGTTCTTCGGATACTTAACACATGGCCAGATTGACGTGGTGTAAAAACGTCCATATATATTTTTAGGATCGTAAGTAGAATTTATTTTAAAGAAAACAACACTGAACAAGAACACCGTTTTATTCATACGAAACAATCATTATTTTACTTTCCTAAACTTTAATAAACTAAAATGAAATAAATGAGATTACGATTGCACACTTTTAACAATTTAAACAAAGAAAAATAGCTCACGTGACCCTTAAACCAACCGACAGAGATTCGTGTAAACGTCTATCCGATGTTGGCGCCAAGGAAAAAGAGGCGCGCCGGCGCTTGAGTCACGCCTTATATAGCTAGCACGACAAAATGTTGGGGTGGGGAATCGCTGCTCCTCACACGGCCTCTCCTGATGATGTGTCGTCCTCGACACTGGCTCTTCTGGGATTGCCACTCTGTCCTGATGTGCGTGCCATTGATGGTCCGGCCTCCACATCATCATCTAATGAAAGCATTAATCGATTGGCAGTAGTAGCTGACTCTGTCAGTACCGTATCTTTGTCTGCATTACAGACCGTATAACTAAAAGAAAATAACAGACTGTTAGGAAATATTCTTTGCAAGCATATACAGTGAAGCATTTGTCTTGTACACGATTCGTTCGGTCATCACTCAATTAATTCAAACATCGACTTTTGTTCAACTTTTACACAGCACAAATATCCATCGTTCTTAAATAAAACAGACGTCTCTGTTCGTAATACTAATACCTGAGGCTTGAACGCAGACCGTATTCAAACGTTCAAGCCTACTCAACACGCAGGCCGTATCCATACGTGAGAGGTCGCTTAACATGCAGACCGTATTCATACATGTAAGCCAAATCGACATGTGGACCGTATTCACACATGCATGCCTGAGTACTCAACACGCAGGCCGTATCCATACGTGAGAGGTCGCTCAACATGCAGACCGTATACATACATGTAAGCCAAATCCACATGTGGACCGTATTCACACATGCAATCTTACTCAACACGCAGGCCGTATCCATACGTGAGAGGTCGCTCAATGTGCGGACCGTATTCATACCTGTAAGCCAAATAGACATGTGGACCGTATTCACACATGCAACCTTACTCAACACGCAGGCCGTATCCATACGTGAGAGGTCGCTCAATGTGCGGACCGTATTCATACCTGTAAGCCAAATAGACATGTGGACCGTATTCACACATGCAACCTTACTCAACACGCAGGCCGTATCCATACGTGAGAGGTCGCTCAATGTGCGGACCGTATTCATACCTGTAAGCCAAATAGACATGTGGACCGTATTCACACATGCAACCTTACTCAACACGCAGGCCGTATCCAAACGTGAGAGGTCGCTCAATGTGCGGACCGTATTCATACCTGTAAGCCAAATAGACATGTGCACCGTATTCACACATGCAACCTTACTCAACACGCAGGCCGTATCCATACGTGAGAGGTCGCTCAATGTGCGGACCGTATTCATACCTGTAAGCCAAATAGACATGTGGACCGTATTCACACATGCAACCTTACTCAACACGCAGGCCGTATCCATACGTGAGAGGTCGCTCAACATGCAGACCGTATTCATACATGTAAGCCAAATCGACATGTAGACCGTATTCATACATGAAATCCTACTCAACACGCAGGCCGTATCCATACGTGAGAGGTCGCTCAACATGCAGACCGTATTCATACATGTAAGCCAAATCGACATGTAGACCGTATTCATACATGAAATCCTACTCAACACGCAGGCCGTATCCATACGTCAGAGGTCGCTCAACATGCAGACCGTATTCATACATGTAAGCCAAAACGACATGTAGACCGTATTCATACATGAAATCCTACTCAACACGCAGGCCGTATCCATACGTGAGAGGTCGCTCAACATGCAGACCGTATTCATACATGTAAGCCAAATCGACATGTAGACCGTATTCATACATGAAATCCTACTCAACACGCAGGCCGTATCCATACGTGAGAGGTCGCTCAACATGCAGACCGTATTCATACATGTAAGCCAAAACGACATGTAGACCGTATTCATACATGAAATCCTACTCAACACGCAGGCCGTATCCATACGTGAGAGGTCGCTCAACATGCAGACCGTATTCATACATGTAAGCCAAATCGACATGTAGACCGTATTCTTTCATGAAATCCTACTCAACACGCAGGCCGTATCCATACGTGAGAGGTCGCTCAACATGCAGACCGTATTCATACATGTAAGCCAAAACGACATGTAGACCGTATTCATACATGAAATCCTACTCAACACGCAGGCCGTATCCATACGTGAGAGGTCGCTCAACATGCAGACCGTATTCATACATGTAAGCCAAATCGACATGTAGACCGTATTCATACATGAAATCCTACTCAACACGCAGGCCGTATCCATACGTGAGAGGTCGCTCAACATGCAGACCGTGTTCATACATGTAAGCCAAAACGACATGTAGACCGTATTCATACATGAAATCCTACTCAACACGCAGGCCGTATCCATACGTGAGAGGTCGCTCAACATGCAGACCGTATTCATACATGTAAGCCAAATCGACATGTAGACCGTATTCATTCATGCCGGCTGTCCGATAATTTTCTATAAATTCGTCAAGTTGAAAAACCCTTGGAGCCACCAGGGGCCTACGTCAAAATAACACATTAGAATATGGCTATAAGCCGTATTTCGGAAGTAAATTCACGATCGACGCGGGCGCGGCGTCTTTGTTTACGCAAACGAGAATGTGACTCATCACGGGAGCTACTGCGCGACCTATCCCGACGGTGGATAGGTGTCGGAATCGCACGACCGATGCCTACTTCTACTACGCGAACATAATCTTACAGTATTACGTGAATCCCGTCGGTCTAGGACACGCGAGCCAGTCTACCGATCACGCCGTTCGTCGCTCGAGTGCTGCGAATTATTGTCACTGGACCGTGACCTACTTCGCGAGGCTCACTTGTGCCGTTTCTGAACGCGTAGCCTAGCTCGAAAACGTCGACGTTCACGGTCTCGTGATATTTCACGCATTACTTCTACCACTTAACCACGCATTTAGAGCACAGAACTATTAATAAAAGCTAGCAATCGTAACATTAAAAAAAAACACAATCTGAATAATGGTTTTCTTATTCTTGAAATAGATAAAGTGAGCGTACTGAGTTTTTTATCCCAATTCGGATTTTAGGATCGTAAGTAGAATTTATTTTAAAGAAAACAACACTGAACAAGAACACCGTTTTATTCATACGAAACAATCATTATTTTACTTTCCTAAACTTTAATAAACTAAAATGAAATAAATGAGATTACGATTGCACACTTTTAACAATTTTAACAAAGAAAAATAGCTCACGTGACCCTTAAACCAACCGACAGAGATTCGTGTAAACGTCTATCCGATGTTGGCGCCAAGGAAAAAGAGGCGCGCCGGCGCTTGAGTCACGCCTTATATAGCTAGCACGACAAAATGTTGTGGTGGGGAATCGCTGCTCCTCACAATATTATTATTACTATACATACATAATTAAAATAAATACATAAGGTGTTTAATAACGATTTAAAAGTCTATAATCACAGGTTACGGAGCCACACAACAAAGCACAGTTCGATCGCTTACATTATAGCTGGGACCCTGATTTAAGATGCTATTATCACTAACGAAGTTCGAAAACAAAAATGTATAGAATTTGACATAAGGTTCACTAAATGACAAGTGAATTCGTATGTCACTTAGAGAAGCTTATGTCAAATCCCATTCATTATGTTTTCAGACTTCGTATAATAGCGAAAAGTGTCTTGAACATGGGTTCTAGTTCTCAACTGATGGCGTGACTTTAGTTTTTATTAATAAGTTTTAGGCCGTGTATAAATAAGTAAGTAAAAACATACACAGGTATCCTAAAATCCTACTAATAATATAAATCCGAAAGATTGTACGTATGTATAAATGTATGTATGTTATATATTGTTTGTTACTATTTTACGTAATAACTGAACAGATTTTAATGAAATTTTATATGGAACTAGTTTACATGACCACATGACACCATCACCACATGACACTTCACACTAATATTTAAAAGCCAAAGTTTGTGAGTGAGTCCCCCGGTTCTCCGAACGCTATTCAAATGAATGATCAACTAACATGGCATTCAAATCAACAACCCATATTAAACGGTGATTGGTAGAAAATTATCAGATAGAAAGGAACGGACAGATATTTTATAATTACATCACGCTCGCATCTCGCCGTTAAACACGTGTTTGGCGAGATAGTATTGTAATATATTTAAGTTTAATTTTAGATGAATAAATGATTTTAAAAAAACTTCCAAGATTTGTTAAAATTCCACAGATAAGGTTAATTCACCAGAGACACCGATTAGTTGATATATTATGATTTGAATCAGCAAGCGAGCGTGATTTAATCATACAATATCTGTCCGTTCCTTTCTGTCTGATAATATTCCACCAATCAGCGTTCAATATGGGTCGTTGAATTGAATGCCATGTTAGTTGATCATTCATTTGAATAGCGTTCGGGAAACTGGGGAAGTTTGTACTATGTTCATCACGTCTAAAGGATTTTGATGAAATTGGGTATGGTAGTACATGATGGATCAAAACAGGCTTCTTTTACTGCCGGAATATGTATGAATGCAAAACATCTAGTAAATTACAATTTACTTTAGAAAAATAAAATTAATACAGAAGGTACGAAATTTATAAGCCTTAAGAAGTTACACTAAGCATCTGTACAAGTCTCTCGTAAACAAACGTACTTCTGTGAACCGCAAAGTACAAAGAGTTACTTTGCTGGCGAAATGTTTTCCAATAATATTAGAAACTAGCTGTTCCCGCGACTGCGTTCGCGTGGTTTTTAAGTGATTTAGCCGTTTATGCAGCGCACGCAATGAAAGTCCCCAAATGTAAATAAATTTCACCGTTTTTGCAACATTTTTCACTGACGCTTCGCTCCTATTGGTCGCAGCGTAATGTTATTTATAGCCTTTCTCTATAAATGGACTATCCAACCAAAAAATAATTTTTCAAATCGGACCAGTGTAGTTCCTGAGATTAGCGCGTTTAAAAAAGAAACAATCAAACTCTTCCGCTTTATAATATTATATTAGTATAGATAAAGTTATTTTTATTAGAAATAAAGTTATACAATGAGATAAAAGTTGTATAAGCATCATTATTTTTTCAAGTAACCAAAATTTTTCTGTGTGAACTGTGATGATGATAAACCGTCGGTCACGTCAGCTCTTAAACAAATGAATGGGATCTTCTTTGGGAGCTACGATATACAAGCACACACACACACACGTTTTATAACACCCCCGTGTGGGAGGTTAAAAATGATTTAACCAGAGATGTGGACCATCATGGAAGAATGATGCGGATACAAATTAATATTATAAAGTAGAAGAGTTTGTTTGTCGTTTTAAACGCGCTAATCTCAGGAACTACTGGTCTGATTTGAAAAATTATTTTTTTGTTGGATAGTCCATTTAGAGGAAGGCTTTAGGCTATATAACATTACGCTGCGACCAATAGGAGCGAAGCGTCAGTGAGAAATGTTGCAAAAACGGAGAGACTTTCGTTGCGTGCGCTGCATAAAAGGTTTAAGTCGCTTAAAAATCACGCGAACGAAGTCGAGGGCACAACTAGTTATAAATATGGAAGCTTTCAGACAACATAAAAAGTTTTCTTTGGGCGGGAATCGTACCCGTGACCTCTAGCTTGAGCACGCGCTCAATAACTGAGCAGGAGACTTGAAGGAGAGAAGAAAAGAAACATAACATTGGTGGATGGATTCAGGAGAAAATTGAGTAGAGGCCTGCGCCATAGAGTCGCATACTAATTTTAAATATGTGGTAATCATGTAGGACAATTCTATAAGCATTACGCCCGGTTTCTGCAAGGCTGATCAAATTGATCAATTGATCAAATGAGCTAATCTGAACGCTCATTGGTGAAAACAGTGACAGCGAAGTGATGTTCACCAATCAGCGTTCAGATTAGCTGATTTGATCGATTGATCAATTTGATCAGCCTTTCAGAAACCGGGCGTTCGTATTTAACCTATTTGGAAATAAAAGATTTTTCATTTTCATACATTTTATATTATTATTGTTAAGGCTGCATACGCGCGTTAAAAGTTGAAAATTGGAATACTTAGAAACCTTTTTCTCAATACTTTTATCTCTCTTAACTTTTAACTCAATTATTAGTTTCAATATAATTTATATAAACGTACTTATATTGAAACGAAATATAATGTTAGGTACTTGTAAAACATAATTTTCATGATATAGTTTAAGTTTAACGTTTCATAAAACGAATTTCTTTTTGGACCCAAACAAAACAATATGACAAAAGCAATTTAAGTTCATCTGGGGACACGGTGGTGCCCCGCCAAGACGAGCCAAGCGAAGCGTAAGGGCTCTACCTACCTTTTCTCGAAACATTTCGTAGTTTTTTTTTACTCTCATAACTTTGTTTTGGATGATGCTAAATAGTTGAAAATTTCAAGATATGACACCAGTAAAACATAGCGGATAGCTATTGCTATCCAACGCGGCAATGCTGTCAGCTTGCTAGGTACTCTGCCAGAGGGGGACGACCTGGCGGCTTTTTTTTATTTATAGTGTAGGTAGGTCAAGAGGTAGGTTAGGTTAGTTTAGTTGATTTTTGTTTTTTTTTTGTTATTATTTGTATATATTATTATTTTAATTATTTTAATCCTATTATTAAGTTGCCGATGTACAAAATATGTTTATAGTAAAACATGAAACATACAAAGTTTGAATGTCGTAGCTATTATACTTTGGATTTTATCAATGTCGTAAAACCTCCGATTTCGTTCGTCGCTAACTCACTTATAGATCATCAAAATTCTTAAGGTACTTCCTAGAAAACCTAGAAAGCTGAAATTAGCTGTTATTACTACAAAAAGAACAAAAAGAAATTTTAAGCCGCCATTTTGAATCCAATACGGTGGACGGCACAAAATGGAGACTTATCGTTTTCATAACAAGTAATAATAACCCCTACAATATGAATGCCGCTATTTGGAATCCAAAATCGATTTATCATTTTCACAGGTACTCCCACAATATAGGTATCAATTATCAAATGAAATAGAAATACTATAAATTTCCAGACGAAGAATAAGACGAAAGTAAAAGCCCGGGGCCCGGGGTCAAAATAGGTTATTTTTAACTCAAAAAAGACCATTTACCAATTTACAAAAATAAATGAAATCCCACCAAAAACATTTTCATGTAAAAATGTTGCCAAGACGAGTCTACATAGCTTACCCTGTAAGCATTACGTTTTGACTGAAACGTTGTGAAGTTAGGCCAGGTAAAGTAAGGGCGCATAGATCAAGAATCTTCGCTCTACATGAGATCTGATAACTTTTTCACAGGGTTAGCTATGTAGACTCGTCTTGGCAATATTTTCACATGAGAATGTTTTTGATGGGATTTCTAATACTCAGCGCTCCTTGAAGCCGTATCAAAGAAAACTTCCTCGAAAAATATCTTATTACTTTAATCCTGTTACAACTAGTACGTACGGCATTTGTATTTCTTATACTGAGATTAAATTCCATAATGTTTGTGTTACATTTATCCCTATATTACATTTAAAACAATGTAATAACGAGGTAATATCAACGTTACATATTGACATAAGATGTGACGTATGACAATAATGCCTAACAAAGTCTGCAGGATGTAAAATAAGTAAAGATGGGCAAAGCACCGGGTTTAAACCCGGTGCTTTGGTAAAAACCCAATAAACACCCATAAACTCCCATAATCACCCAAAAAAATAGGTTTTTACGTATTTTTTTGAAAATATGTAAGTAATACCAATAAATTATTTTTATAAATTGTATTGATGAATTCTACAATATTAAATAAAACGTTAACTAATAATATTTCAGGAAATTTTAAAAATCTATATATAATAAAATGAAAGTAATTAATTTTCAGTGTTTTCATGTTGCAGTTGATCAACATGTTGGCCTTTTGCTTCCCGTAGATACTTTAAAATTTCTTCATAACACCTCGTTCGCACACATGGCCGTATATATTTAAATTCTTGAGCCACTAACAGTCCGAAATACTCATTTCTTTTATCCTCTTCTCCATAAATTAAGCATTTAGAACAGTTTGTTTCTTCTTTCAGTAAATTTTCTTTTACTTTATCCTCGTTTTTTTTCTTTGTTGCGACGACGCTGGGTAAATCATCTGGACACTGGGTCTCACTATCGCCAAATATATTTGGAGATCGGCTTCGGCTACGGCTTGGCAGACATTTTTTTCTTTCTACAATTTTAAATTAAATTTATTAGAATAAATGCTTCGAACTCACGCGATCTAAGTACCTTTTGTGTTTATTATACCTTACCTACCTAGGTATAAAAAGAGTACTTACGTAGATTTTCTTTTAATAACTGTTTTATACGAAGATCTTGATCTCTCAAATTAGCATCCATTTTACTTCCAGTGATTATCAACTAAATTAATAATCCACAAAGTATTAAATAACGTTTTTATGAAATATTTAGCACAAAAACAATACCCTTTAAATATCGATCGTCAGTAACTGTGGCTGACTTACCTATATTCTAGCAAGCAGGACTGCCAGATGTGAAGGGGAAATCCCCAATAAATTGTTGCATGTGACTGATGATGTGAGCATGTTCGTTTCATAATAAAAATGTTGCCAGGTAACCAAAAAGTCGTATGTTTTTGTGCGAATTACGATCATAATCTTTACGATCGTACATTAAAAAATAGACAAATAATAGTATGAGTACGATTTAAATC
The DNA here is from genome assembly GCA_905187575.2 of Celastrina argiolus. Classification (NCBI taxonomy): domain Eukaryota; kingdom Metazoa; phylum Arthropoda; class Insecta; order Lepidoptera; family Lycaenidae; genus Celastrina; species Celastrina argiolus. The sequence goes on from LR994589.1 coordinate 15,528,119, forward strand.
GTATATCTGTCAACCCTGCTAGCAAGACAGCGACAAAATCACGTTGCATAACAATGTAGCCCAAGCTTATATCTTATGAAATATACGGAAGAGATACGGACTTAGAAAAAACAGAAATGTTGTTCTTTGTGGAAGTCATTGATGAAATTCTATGTATTTTAGCCCGCAAACTTTCTTCAAACAAAAACAGCGCCATCTAGTATCGAGTTCTGTAATTATCTCTTTGTTTATGGATTTGAAGTAAGACCGCCACGCATGCAATACATTATGACTGGGGATTCCCCTATTCGTCGACGCTGAATATGAGGCGACGACAATCACTGTCAAACGTGTTCACTATTACTCTGACTCTGATAACGTGACTTCCTGGTAACGTGTTAGGTAGGAAAAGCAGTAAAAAAGTGCATATTAAGGGAGCAGATTTGAAATAATATTTATACTTAACAAGAAATAATTAAAGGTAAGTGGATTTTTGAATGATACAATTATATCATGATCACTTAACAATTTTAACTTAAAATTAGATGTATTATTACAAGCTTTTATTTAGCTTGCGTTATGTAAATAAAAGTATGTAGGTATGTTCGTATGTTGATGCAATTATCCTCAATCCTCAACCGACTGGGATAAAATTTTCCATACACGTTTATTTTGGATGATAGTGCATAGTTAGCTGAGAGTCGTCATTGGATAATAATGGTGGATAGCCTAAGATGTGTACTAGATATTTATTTTTAACATAATATGCGTAAGTACCTAATCGAATTAAAGAAGTTGCTGAGAAAAATACAGAACAATACGATAATAAACTAGCGTCTGCGTTTAATCCTCCGAGGAGATGTAATTTTACAAAGGTTTTTTGTATTTATTTTAATTTTTTTTAATAAATTTATTGTAAATAACAAGAAATAATCATTGTAAAAAAATAGGCACTCTATTGTTGAATTTTCGTCAGACCAACTAATCATCGTTCATTTTTTTAGGTTCAATGGGGAGACCTAAAGATTTACGCATATGGGAGCACTACCGTACTTTACCAAACAAGTCTGTTTCTTGCAAGCTTTGTAATAAGGTCTACAAATTCAGTAATGCTGCCAAAATGCTTCAACATCTTATCACTTGTCCAAAATCTCCAGAAACATTAAAAGACTCTATGAAACTTATAAAAGATAGCTCGTCCAAAACCAAAATGTCTGGACTGTCAGAGATAGAGACAAATGATTCTTTTATAAGCCCCTCGTCGTCTGCTAACACTACAATAAATGCTGAGTTTCAAGACACCGATAATCATATAAAAACAGAATTAGCGAGAGCTATATTTGTAACAGGGACGCCACTATCGATGGTGCAACATCCTTTATGGATACAATTTTTCGAAAAATTGCAACCAAAATTTAAAATACCTTCACGTAAAGCTTTAGCGACAAAATACTTAGATAAAATATATAGAGAAATGCGTTTTGAGTTAAATGAGGAACTAAATGCTTGTAGTTACTTACACCTTCAGTGCGATGGCTGGTCTAATTTAAGAAATGAAGGAATAATAAACTTTCTTATATCAAAACCTCAACCTGCATACGTTAAAAGTTTGAATACAGAAAGTAATCCTCACACTAGTGAATACCTTAGCCAAGAAGTTGAAAAAGTAATGAAAGTATATGGAGCAAATAAGTTTCTTGTACTTATTGGCGATAACGCTAGAAATATACAAAAGGCATTCGAATTAACAAAACTCAAATATCCACATGTTGTTCCTCTCGGTTGCTGTGCACATATCCTTAACTTGTTGTGCCAAGATATTGTAAAGATACAAGAAGTAACTGTGTTTATTATGCAAGCCATAAATATAATAAAAACTGTTAAAAGGAGTCAACGATTAAGTTCCTTGTTGATAAAATCAAGGCAGGGTGAAGATTCTACACAAACACTAAAATTGCCTTGTGCTACAAGATGGGGAAGTCATGTTACTTCGTTAAAAAGTTTGAAAGCAAATAAGATAGCTTTGCAAATATTAACAGTTAGAGAAGATGTGGTAATTTCAAGAGATATTAAAGAATTAATTCTAAGTGATGATTTCTGGACGAAGACAGGGGAATGTATAAGTATTTTGGAACCAGTCACTGAAAGCATATTTTACTTAGAGAGCGACCAGAATCGTTTGCATCGCACATACATTACATTTAGAGATGTACAAGCTAAGATACGTTTTGCATTAAATGAGATTTCGACATTGAGCGAAGAAAGCAAACAGCAGATTCTAACATCAGCATCTTCAAGATGCAATATGGCAATGAGGCCAATACATTTTGCAGCATATATTCTAGACCCCAGGACTCTAGGAGTCGAACTTACTCAAGAGGAAGAACTTAAGGGTATGGAGTTTATCTACAATTTAAGCCAACACTTAAGTTTGTCAAATGTAATGGCAGATTTGGCGTGTTATAAAGCTAAAGAAAACTTTTGGGCCAGAGGATTTGTATGGAGCTCATTAGATAGCATTGAGCCCCTAATATGGTGGAAAGGTATTTGTGGTTCCACTGAGTTAAGCAAAGTAGCGATTCGTATTCTATCAGCTCCCTGTACTTCGGCAGCCACTGAGCGTTCCTTTAGTATCCAAGGCTACATACATAATAACAAAAGAAATCGACTTACAACTGAAAGAACTGAAAAAATTTCATTCATTTGTTATAACTGGAATCTTAAACATAAAGCTGAATGCGAGGACATTCAGTTTAATGAAGAAAATACCTTAGAAGCTTTCATTGAGCAAGTAAATGAACATAACAGTTTAGACGAAATAGAGCCTATCGAACCTATACAATTCATCGCTTGTAGTAACTCTGAATCTGACAGTGATTGACTGTAGTTTTACATTTTACTTTCATCTCTTTCTTAATAAACTCAAAATCAAATTAAAAGTTTTTTATTCTGTAGGCTGCATAATAATATTGTCTATGTCCAGTATAGTGGACGTCTTGCGGCTGAGATGACGATGATGAAGTACAAAATCATAAACACCCAAAAATTTGGGTCTTTATGGGGTTTAAACCCAATAAACCCAAAACACCCGGTTTTTACCCACCAGACTTTAAACCCACCCAGGTGGATTGCCCATCTCTAAAAATAAGTAAGTGATAATACTTTGGGGTGTTTATGGACTTTATGGGTCCCATATTATATAGAGTTTACTGTGAAAATACCAGCGTTGAAAGAGTTACTTTTTTAAAATTGTATGGGACAATTTATGATGTTGGGGCATTTCTTATACAAACATGAAAGTCAAACGTAGTCTTTCAGCTCTGGTACTTTCGCAATAAACTCTACATAGGAGGCACATACACACCCCAAAAGTATTATTACTCACTTATTTTACACCCGGTATAACAGTCGTCCAAGAGGGTATTTAAGAGTAGGACCTATGTACCTAGATATAACATGTAACTTATACGATATGTAATATCGTGATATAATTTTACTAGCTGTGCCCGCGACTTCGTTCGCGTGGTTGTCGGAAACACTATCGCGATTATCTTTTGATTGCTCACATTGGATTTTGTTATTATGATTACTAAAAACGAATAATTCTTTGATACAAATTTTTGGAATAACTTAATTATGCGCACGCAACGAAAGTTGTTTTCCCCGTTTTTGCAACATTTCTCACTGACGCTTCGCTCCTATTGGTCGCAGCGTAATGTTATATAGCCAAAAGCCTTCCTCTAAAAATGGACTATCCAACTATGTGCAGTAAAATCATATAATATATACGGTCGAATTGAGAAACCTCCTCCTTATTGGAAGTCGGTTAAAATGGTTAAGTTTTATGTCTTGGGTACAAATAGAGTATTATACTCATTATAAACTTAATTAGCAAAATTATACTATATTAACTCAATAAATAAAAAAGGGCATCGTCTATGCACAAATCTGACTTGACCCTAAATGAAAGAGGAAGTCTCGAAGTTCCGACAATGGCTTATTATAGCTTCTTTTTTTGAATAAAAAAGTTATTCTTAACAAAAAACCAAGATGTTGTGGATATTCAGGAATTTTTGGCATTTTATGTAAAAGGCCTGGAAACAAATTCTGGCATCAGGCGTCCCGTTGGGACTCGTAGACGCGAGCCCTCGGAGGCAACTGATCAGCCTCGTGTTATTTTTATATCTTTTCTAAAAATACAAAGATATAAGTTAATAACGACGAAACTCCGAGAAAAGAGCTAGAAAGTGTAAAATTTTATGAAACCATAAAATAAAGAAGCATTTTCTTGTACGTGTATTATTTTTTGCGTCGTTTTATTACGATTTTATATTTTTATTTTATTAAAGCTGCAAGTGGCATTTTACTATCCACTTTACGATGGCCGTTAACTTTGGAAATCATTTTTTCAACAATTCTAATACCGAGGACATTTTACGACGTAAAGTGCTCACACTCGATTGTAGGCGCTAATCAAATTTTTACTTTTCTTTTAAAACTTATTACCTGTATTTAGGCTAATTAAGCTGTTTTTGTTAATAGTTTTTTCTAAGACATTACGGATATCTGTGGCGAAGGCTGATTCTTCATCAAAGAAAACTTCTAGACTGTATATTAGGTAGAGATTTGGTAGAAATCTTCAAAAAGTAAAGAGTTATGAAGGCGATAGAAATGGAGGTAATCCGTGCCACTGATAATATTACAATGATAACATTGTACAGTTCATTGACAGTACAAATATAACTACTAGGTATGCTCGCATTTTCGTACTCGTAAAATCCCCCGATTTTGAATCATTTTTCAATGGAGCTTTGCTCCTATTGGTCTCAAGCGTAATAATCAAATGAAAACTTTTTATTTCCATATTTATTCTAGGTTATTAATGAATACTTATAGAATTGTCCTACATGATGCCTACCAACGGTTCGGAAACTAGCCCGGCGAGAAGAACCGGCGCCGGCGTATAAAGGATCTCGCGCGGGGCCATCTTTTACTATCCAACACTGAAAGAACTTTTCAAATCAAATCCTGAGATTAGAGTCTTCAAATTTACAACAAAAGAGCTTTGTTATAAATTTGCTTTATAATATTAGTATAGATACAGTATAATTGTATACACAATATGTAATATGTTGCAGTCAAAACTCTTAACCAGTCAAAAGTACTATTGACTAGCAAAATCAGTCAAAAGTGCTTTTGACTGAATAGGTTGGTCAAAAGTGGTTTTGACTTAAAATTATTGGTTATTAGTACTTTTGACTGACGCTCTTTTAACTGTTATTTCAGTCATAAGTATTATTAACTAAAGCATACAGCATACATACATTGTATTTTGTGTAGTTATAACGACCACTGCTAACGTTTCAGCTATAATGACCACTGCTGGACAAGCCTCCCCCAAAGTTGTCTAGAGCGTCCACCGACTTCTGCGACCTTCAGATCGTCTATCCATCATGTCGGAGACGTTTAACGTAAACGTCCCGTCCGCAGTCGCTACTTCTCGAGTGATTGGAGTGAAGCCTTTCTACCCCAGCGGCCATGTAGTTGTAAAATAGATATTACTATTAACACAAAGCAGATATGTAACAGAGACACGACCTAGTAGTAAAAAATGGTATCATCCTAATACTGGCAATTTGACTGGCTATTTTTGTTTTCTTCGATTTCCAGGCACATTCCGGAAACTGCCATCTAGCGCTTCTTCTTAATTAAGAAGTTGAATTTAGATTAATGTGATGTTATGCTTAGAAATATGCTTTTCTTAATTTTATTGACAATATGTGTACTTAATTCGGCATTTATTGACATTTTATAATTTACAAACTAACAATAGTAGTGACATCTATTGCAATTTTTTTGTATTAAAGATAGATTGTATGGGTGGTAGGCCATGCTTTTAATAATAATAATATAGTATATCCGAACTGTAGGTACAGTTTTATCGTGATCGTTTAAAGCGGACGTTATCAAAGCGTAGTATCTGTCTGAGAATTAATTGCTTTCATACAAGTTAGAACTGATTGAATGTACTGGAAATTCATGTTCACAATAATAACACACAACTTTTATTTATATCTTCTACTTTTTTACGTTTTTAATATTTTTTTTACAAAAAATGACCGATTAAATCATCGTTGATGTAAAAACTTATTAAAAACGTAATAAAAGTGGAAAAGTGTAAATAAAAGTTGTGTGTTATTATTTTTTATGTATATCGTGAACGTAAAGTAAAAAACTAAAGCTGCTCCAAGACTATTCTAGAAATATCTGGTGTTTTCATTTTGCGGGATATTATTTCAATCTACACTAATATTATAAAGAGGAAAGATTTGTATTTTTGTATGTAACGACTAAACTCAAAACGTACTGGACAGATTTTAATCATTATTTTTCATTAAAAAGCTCTCACTATATCACTGAGTAACATAGGCTATATAAATATCAATTGCTGTTCGTTAGTCTCGCTAAAACTCGAGATCAGCTGAACTGATTCGGGTACTTTTGGTCTTGAATTATTCGGAAAGTCCGGGGTTTAAACGGTTTCCATGCTCTTCTGGGCACGGGTCAGCTAGTTATACAGGGTGTAAAAAGAGCAGTCACTATAACTTTGGGATAGGATTATAGGACCTTGACTGATTTTAGAAATGAATTTTTTACATTATTTATTTAAAAAAAAAAAAAAAAACTTTTGCATTTTATTATTTTACTCGCAAGGCTGAACAACGTTCTGCATTAAATTCTTAAATTTTATAATTTTTGCCCTAGTACGTAATGAACGTCTTACGGGTGCTATTGACCTCTCAGCATAATCAGCTGATCGCTGTGTTGTGCACGTTGTACATTGCCTATTGAAAATTTAAAAAATTTTAAAACAGTGGATTAAAAGCAAATGACTAGTACTAATGGATATATCTCTTGCCTGGTTATTACCCCACGAAGTTATAGTGACTGCTCTTTTTACATCCTGTATACAGTCATAGTAGGACTATTACTATTAATTGAATGCCGTCACAGCGATAAATTACAAAAGTGCGGTTCGCAAACCATAAAAACGGACACGATGTCAGCAACAACAGGCATGTAATAAAAAAATAATAAAAATTTAGGGGCATAAAAGGCCCCTAAATTCCCAAGAAATGTGTAAGTGGTAAACCCGTTGAACCTTATCAGACAAGTTTAAGGGGGCCCTGTTATTTATTGCCGGGGGCCTTTTAGGCCTCGCAGGCTCTAGGGTTGTGATTTGTGAATTTGTTTAACGTTATCTTTAACACCTTTGTTGATTCGTATAATTGGGGGAACCGTCGTAATGTCTTTGTTGTGTAGTACACTACAGAGATTAATGGGGAATGTATGTTATGATCTTATCTAGTAATGTGATATACCTAATGTTTCTTGCATTGAAGATATGATGGATTAAGTTGATATTATGTCGCAAAAAAAATTACAAATCAAATTGAGTTTTAACCATCACTTCAACATTTAAGGATATGTAGTAACTATTATGTACATTAATTCTAGAGACGGATCTTTTACTGTACGACGTTACGTTTAAGTGACAGTTTGAAATTTTGTTTTAAATCAGAATCTTGCTCCATCCATTCATTAATGCCGTCTATTATCTTAAGCTGTATTTGTCGGATTATAGTTATATGTATCTTTGTTGCAGCTAATCTCTAAAAAGGCTAGGACATTTTTACCAGGGCTAACAGAAAGCTGATGTTTAGCTGTCTGCTATCAGAAAGTGGACGTTAGCCTTCGATCAAGAATATACTAGATATGTTTACAAGAAATCCGTCTGGGCGTGTCACAAAGCTTGATTTGAAATCGCTAAATATTTCACTACAAATTTTTAAAATTTAAATTTGAACACAAATATTGCGGTGTCTAAATTTAGATTACAAAAAATTTAAGTGACATAATTAGCGCATTCTAATACCCAAAAGCTTTTATCTTTGTTCGTCATCAAACAAATGTAGTTCTATTGGCATAATATAACACGCGGATTTAACCTTGTTGTATAGGATACGTTTCGATACACTGCTGATACTATAAAATGTAGAGAAGAATGTAAGTAACAAAAATGCTACAATAATGATATGCATTTCGAATAAACCGTCAAGTATTCTGTTATATCTATGGACGATTCACACCACGTCGAACTGGCCCGGTGCTAATTATCAGAAGAACATGTTACGGGGATTAGACAAGGTAAACATATTTTGTACTAATATGTACGATACAGATATTATATAAATAATTTTGAATAAAAAATGACCGCTGACTTTCCAGGATCACGGACAACAGATTTTTTTGTTTCTGGGTTTTTTAATCATTTCAGTCATCTAACCTACATCCACTGTACTGAAATGTTACTACAAAATATAAGTAACGAAAATGCTACCGAATTGACAACATAGCTTATATTAAGTGCCAAATCATGCCGCCTAATTTTACGGCAGATTAAAGTGTGTTAGTTTCTTCTAATATCGTAATTCTTCGGCACCTAACGCCGATCGGAATTTATATTGGCTGGCGTCCTGGGGTGGGTAGTGGGGGGTGGGGGGTGCGGTCGGAATGCGAACCATAACGTTATTTTATGGGGGATGCGGCGATTTATTGTGTACACGCAATGAAATTGCAACGATTCGGACTTCAATGGGCATTGTCCAAAAAAAATCACGTCATGTACTTTTTTTTCGTTGAAATAGGGTATTTTAAGAATATTAATTATTAATTTTTTTAAATTCATTGGCTAGTTTTTTTAAATATTTTTTTAAGTTTTTGGATCTAGACGTCAGCGGGCAGCATTGAATACATAAAAATTATTTTAAAAAAGATCATTGTCAAAATTTTACATGGTGTTAAATGTCATAAGAAATACTAATCTCAAACACAGATTAAGAATTAGTTACTACGTAACAGATACGACAGTGATATTTTACCGAGTTTCCAGTTGTTACGTTTTGGCAGCACTGTAGCATCTGTCATTTTGACCGCACACCACAGACCATAGCACATCACAGACTACAAACACACATTGTATAAGTGGTTGAATAATCGAGTCCAGCTATCGATACTTTAGTAAGGTATCGATTTTTTTTGTAGGTAGATTTTTGTAGTTCAGGTAATTTATTTCTATTAAGTAATACAAAATAAAAACAGGTTACATTTATCATTTATTTATTGATTTTTTTTCTTAATTTCTAATAAGCCCTGATTGATATAGCAAGAATATTAATATTTAACAGAATACTTTTTTTTATAATATTTTAATAATTATCCTAATAAAACTCTCTAATGTCGTAATCCAACCATTTAGTGATGGTAACACACAAGTCCAGGTTTTCCTGTTTCTAAGGCCACTTGCCTTACTTGAAGTGTGCTCTTATTTCAATTGTTTTCATTTCTTTGACGACACAAAAGATGATCAGTCACTTCTGTAAATAAATAACACAATATTTAAGATGAAAAAACAGTACATAAGTTGGCCGGTCACTTAGTCCGGCCAACAACAACAACAAAACAAGGAGGGTTTCTAGTAAAAACTTTAGTTAATTGGCAAAAATAGATTAACTAGTTTTGTTCTTCAGCACTATAAGTTGATACCCTAAATAAAACTGCATTATTATTCTGCTATCAAATATGCTTAAACTGCCATAACACTTCTTTAACATTTATGAAAAGACCATCTTTTCATAAATGTCAAACAAGTGTTACATAAATTTTTTGTTGTTTCAATGAAGTTATCGAAACCACAACCTCCAATTCCTGAGCCAAGTTCCAAACCACTAAACCTTGGTATTTCACAAAAATAAAACAATTTCAGTATCTTTTGATATGTTAAAATATCATATAGAATGAGTGTCAATATGCCATAGTACTTAATACATACCCACTCTTCAAATGACCAACATTTCATCAGAAGCATTTACATCCTCATTGGAGTATACCTAGGGGTATTTCTGTCTGAAACAAATGAGTACATTTAAGATTAATATTGTTATACAAAAGCAAAAAACATTGGCAAACTTAATGAGTCAAAGATTAAGTATAATTATATTATACTGTTCATACTTTATATTACACTAGCTCTAACTATAACGTGTTAAAAGTAAAACTCACCTGATTCACAGGACGATAGAGGCATGCCGTGCTCTGTATTTCATCATCCGTAAGGAGAAATGAATTAGAATGTTTAAATATCTTGGCCTTCTTCGTCAAATTGATATTTATGAAAGTGTTTTTCAGTAACAAGTTTTCGAAGTTGCTCTTTAGAGAGACCGATGGATAGTTGGCACCAGGAAGGACACAGGTTTCTAAAATTAATGTTCTTTGGGAAAGAAAAATGCCGTTTCATGAACTAACGTTGCAACCGCCGACACAAGACTTAAATAGTCCCTTAAAACGAAAAACTAACAACATTTACACTAAATTAATTAACACACTATAAAATATTGATATAATGTATCAATAATATGCGGAGTAATTGAATATTTTGTATCAAATCAAGCAAGAAACGAGGATAAACAAAACACTAACAAACTACACGCGGCCATATTTGAGTTTTGACAACATAGATCATTAGCATAGATCATTAGACACATAAACAAATAGACCATAGACGTGTGTGACGTCACAAAACGACGCCATTTTGCTTTCGACCGCAGCGCCAAAACGTAACAAATGGAACTACACTGTCAGCCCCCTGATCTCAAATCCCTATACGGAATGAAGTAAAGATAGTAATACTTTCCAGTGATGAAGTCATTGAAGGTCAAACTAAGGTAAACATATTTGTTTAAAAATATAAGTAACTAATGGGTATTTTTTTAGTTTATATACAGAAAAACGATCACTGAATTTATTCCTCGAAATCTTTTTGTAATGTACACAGTTAAAAAAAATTGGACAATCCCCATTGCGGGGGTTGCGTAAGCCAACGTACAATGTATCAATATAGCACTTTGATAAACAATTTTGATAAACAATACAGGTAAGGTCTTTCAGCGCTGGTACTTTCACAGTATACCCTACAAAGGAGGCACATACCTACACACCCTAAATTATTATCACTCATTATCGTACACCTTGTATAACGTGTCCTATACAAAAACAAGGCTAGAATCTGTCCGTGTGGTTTATGCCAATAGAGAACATTTGTTTTATAACGAACTGAGACAAAAGTTTTAAAACATTTAAAATTTTATTTAGTGATAGGCAATAGCTACTCGTAATTGTGCCATTTTTAAATCTAAATTTAAACTCTGCATATAAATTTAGATTTAAAATAAATTGACATAATAATTAAGACATAAGCATTGTGATTTGTGACACGTTTGGACGTTGGCAGCACTCCAAGCAAACTAAATAAAATAACAACTCGCTTTTCAAGTGCGCTCATATTCACAAAGACGGTTTTCTTGACGGATGAAGACTTAGTGGAGACTGGTCGTGTATACAAATCAATTTTATGTAAAAATAAAGAAGATATTATACTACTAAGCTACAGAGGTCGTCTTCATAACCCTTGTCAAATGCTAAGAAAAATAAAGATGATCCAAGGAGAACTTTCACCTATCTCTTGATCTAGATTCTAGGACACTGAGTGTTAATCTCAAGACATTGACCCTCTTCATTTGACCCCTGTTGACCTGTAGAATATGCTTACTCATAAAAATGTGGCGGCCGGCCGTAATGCCTTTGATGTGAGAATATTGCCGACAAATGCGTATCTGGGGGGTTATTCTGAACGTTGTTTATCGTATGGTTATTTATATTATGTCGAGCGGTTGACGAGGAAGGAATGCAAAAGTTGCTTTTGCATGTTTTTGTCTGGTAGACTAGGGTAGTTTAAAATAATTTTATTGTTTTAGTGTTTTTTTTACATTTGTAGCATATCCAACGTAGCAAATAATTCTTTCTACGAAATTTATGTATATAAAAATGAATTGCTGTTCGTTAGTCACGCTAAAACTTGAGAACGGCTGAACCGATTCGGTGCCAAAGGTGAAAATAGCCGAATCGGTGTGATGTCTTATTCGTTTTATTTACTTTTTCTATACCTTAAGCTTTTTACAGAATATCTTATTTACAAAACATCTTACTTTCGACTGATAAATGCACTTTTAATTAGGTAAAAAATATATTTCTTTCTGTTATTGTTACTAAAACTGCTATCATTAATTAAAGATACACGAATTCAATTGTATCACGAAAGATTTAACAAAAGAAAGGTATTATATCGAATGGTTTGAGAATACACCCCACTTTTCTGATATTAAGAGGGAATGTGATGCATTTTACTCACTCGCGATAAAATTACATCCGCGATTACAACGGGAACCGACCACTTAGGGGGCTATTATGACAATTAGATGAAAAATGTACGAGGAATTAATTGGTGTTTTTGTACATACGAATAGACTTTTGGATTCGTAAAATACTGGATGTAAAAAGAACAGTCACTATGACTTTGAGATATGATTATACTTTCCTCATTTTGGAAATATTTTTTTAAACTAAAGTTTTTTTTTAACTTTTTATTATTTCTTATTTTTTGTAGGAAGAATTACAAAACAGCAAAAAAAATAATAAACACATTAGATCATTATAATGAGAAAAGGAAGTATAATTATTAATTACATCTCAAAGTTATAGTGACTGGGGGCCTACTCAAGATGCCATCGCTAATTATCGCTTACAAAGTTCGATAATAAAATGTATGGGATTTGACATAAGGTACGCTAAATGACATACCAAATCGCGATCATTTAGCGTAGCTTATGTCAAATCCCATACATTTTGTTATCGAACTTGAGTAGGCCCCCTGTTCTTTTATACACGTTATAATAACATTATGGGTATATCCTTTTATTTATTATCCTTTTATTTGATAGGTAATTCTCGTGCTTCAAAATTAGTTTCACATTATGTGAGCCTGAAATCGCGGGAATAAGTGGGACACACGAATTTGAAAAAAAGGAGTTCGAGATGTAAGAATAGGGGCCCTACTCGTAGTCCATAACTTTGCTATGTCTAGAAAAGTATAGGAAATGCATACTGAACTGTCTATTCTAAAAACAGTATATCTATGAATATAATAAAAAAAAAAACATTCACAAACTCGTGAAAGCTTCCCAGAAAAAAGCAACAAGTTAAAGACAAAAGCTTTATCGCGCATTGTCGGAAATATACATTTAATTTGGCGCAGTCTAGTGTCTAGACAGGCTGATGTATATGTATGGGACACGCCGTGTATAATCGGATTAAAAGTTTGTCTTATGTTACTGCCGGCTTTCATAAATATGAAGACGAGATGTCATATTTCTATTTATAAGACAAAACTACAATATCTTGAAAAATAAGTGCATTATTTTTTCTCAAAATTATTAATCAGACTAAGCTAAAGTTTCCTACTTACGTAGTAGGATATCGTTTTTTAGAATTTTCTAGTTATTGTTGTATTTCAACTCTTGAAATGTGTCATACAAAAAAAATACATTTCAAGAATAAGAAAAGGTTAATTTTCTTAAATCTAAAATTAAAAAGAAAGGGGATAAAAGAAAATGATATACCAAAGTTACAGTGCCTAGACTTTATATTGTATGTATGAGACAATAATAAAAACGCTACGGCATACAACATATTATGATGGCTACGCTATCAAAATATGAAATAGAAGAAACAGAGCTTAAGCAGCACTATAAAAAGTATACAGTATACTCTACATTCCCATCATCATAGCAATTTTCAGTCAGTTGCGTTTAGTTTAAATATATTATATATTTCAGCCAATAACAAAAAGCGCGTCAAAATTCCGCCAACTTCGACAAATGGCCGCCATCATTAAATATGGCGGCAAAAAGCGCGAGTAATGAACCGAGATATCAGTTGCCGCGTCGCCTCACCGTGGGATGAGATAGACTCGAGATATTCGGAAATCTCGCCAGGATTAGAATTTGTACTTTGTCCCGGTAAAAAGTTATCTTGGATTTTTGACGGTAAATTTAGTCTCGGGCACCACTGATCAAAGGGTTTTTGAGGTTGATAATAACTGTCGATACTATCTAGTATCTACATCAAAGTTGTAGTGATGGGCTACATGCCCGTTAAAAAACGCTTTGAACAGCTTAGCTTAGGTATGAGTCTGATTATGCCGTTATACAAGGTGTAAAATAAATGAGTGATAATACTTTAGGGTTTGTATGTGCCTCCTATGTAGAGTATACTGTGAAAGTACCAGCGCTGAAAGACTTACTTTTGACTTTCATGTTTGTATGAGAAATGCCCCAACGTCATAAAATTTTCCATAAAATAATTAAAAAAATATAGCTCTTTTAACACTAGTCTTAGTAAACTCTATTCGAGATTCATACACACCTTAAAGTATTATCACTCATTAATATTATAGCCTGTATAAACCAAAATGTTAAAAGTTTAAATTATGTGTATGTAAAGCGACTATTCCTCTAAACCAACAATCATCTTTCTTCAAACAAAAGAAGTAAAAATGTTGGTCATCATTTTTATGAATACAACCGGAATTTCTGATATTATATGGGAACGTGATGCATTTCACTCGCGTTTATTCTTTAACCAAAATCGTAACAATTTTGGCCACAATTTTATACCCCATAACGGAGTCAACAAAATGTTCCAATCCACTTCAACCTAAAAGTACCTCAACATTTAAACCGTAAAATCGCAATATACAATTCAAATGCAATCTTATAGACGTAGTCATCGCGACCATGTTTTATGCTAATAGTTGGCGGAATTGAGCTAGTTGGCCGAGTTGAGTTAGTTGAGTTGAGCGTATGCTCATATCTGCCGAAGTTCCCCAACTTTATAATGCTCATGAGCTCAACTAAACTGGATTACCCACTCTCGCAATTGTCTCTTCAACGTCCTAGTCGCTCTTTGTTTTGATAATACAACAGATTTTTGCTTTTTAACATTCATAAATGATACCATAGTAATTGAGATTTGTGTGTTGGATTGTATTTTTATGGTTTTGTATAATGATTAAAAATAAAACTTAAGCATTTTGTACAGCATTCTCCAAGCGAAGTTCGAATACTGTAGTGCCCGGGATAGGCAGTTTTAATGTCGCATGGTTGCCCAGCTCCTATTTTTGAGCCAGCCCAGGGGCTTTACTCTCCAAACTGATTTTGATTTAGGTTCGATCGTGCCGCGTACTCCCGAATAAATTGACTTTTATTTATTTTGTTTCTTAGTCGATTGATATGGTCGGGAGTATAAAAAGTTACGATCTAACGATTTTATTTATCCTGGTTAGTTTTAAAGTAATCCACCAAATAAAATACAAAATGTCGTTGAGATCGAACTAATTTGATTCTCGATTGTGTCGGGAGTAGGCCTGCTGTTCAGAGAAATATTGGTCATGTGCAGAATTCCTCAGGCTATTTTCCTCCCGTGTCTCAGAACTTTCGGTGCTTTTCTTACGTGTCTCTGAGATCTGATAATGGCTGGCCACGATTTGGAAATCGAACCTGTGCCTTCTCCAGTGCGAATAATCGACCTCCTCTTTAGGCCACAGGCGGTCTTACAGCATGTAGATAATTATATATTATTGCAGTAGTAGCCAACAGTCATAATAAACCTGTAAGTTTACCCCCGACACAATCGTGAACTAATCAGTTCTATCTCAACGGATTTTGGTTATTTGGTCGATTACTTTGAAACTAACCAGAATAAAGAAAATAGTCACAGGTCACAATAAATCTGACGTAGATATTCAGGTAACAATCATAGGACATAATCCAGAGTGCTGACGTAGGTCACAATAAATCTAACGTAGATATTAACGTAATAGTCACAGGTCACAATAAACCTGACGTAGATATTAAAGTAATAGTCACAAGTCACAATAAACCTGACGTAGATGTTAAAGTAATAGTCACAGGTCACAATAAACCTAACGTAGATATGAAAGTAACAGTCACAGGTCATAATAAACCTGACGTAGATATTAACGTAATATTCACAATAAATCTGACGGAGATATATTAATGTAAAAATCACAGGTCATAATCCTGAGTCCTGACGTAGATATTAACGTAATAATCACAGGTCACAATAAATCTGCCGTAGATACTAACGTAATAGTCACAGGTCACAATAAACCTGACGTAGATATTAAAGTAACAGTCACAGGTCATAATAAACCTTACGTAGGTATTGTCGTAATAGTCACAATAAATCTGACGTAGATATTAATGTAGCAGTCAACAATGGCGACGGTAATAACGCGTCAGTTCGTTACGGCTCTATATTTTACGTGGATGCAATGAAGCCAGTTGATTCGTTCGACTTGTGATTGTGCGAAAATTGTGCGAAACCTAAATAATGTGAATTTCATTTGGTTTGGATTTCTTTATTATGTGTATGAAAATTGTAATGGAATATATTTTTAATAGATTGATGATTGAATTAGAAGTGTTATATTTTGCAAGAAAACTGAGAAGAATACACTAAAGAAGTGAAATAAGTAATTAGCCAAACAAAGGTTTGTTAAATGTTTACCTTTGCCTTATCTATGGCAAATTGATTTTAGCATTATATATATATTATGTATGTATTTCGTAAATTATATAGAAGAAGTTCACTTACAGTAACTTTGGGATAATACCTTTTTATTCTATTTGTACATGTATCTTTTTATATTTTTTTTACAAAAAAAAATCTTATGACTAAATTATAAGCGATTGTAAAAAGTAAAAACAATTACATAAAGAAAACTTAAGAAATACATTTCCAGAATGAGGTAGCTAATCATTTACTGTCGCAAAGTTATTAAATATTTTTACACTCTCATATACGAAATTGGGAAGTTTAAAAAAGGGGTTAATAATCGAAGTAACAAAAATAAATTATATTGGAACCAAGTGGATCGTCCCGGGAGTGTCTGATAGATTTGAAGACAAGTTTAATATTGTTTTGTGACGTGAAATAACATCCAATAAGGTCGCATCCCGAGGGTCCCCTGATATTTAATATAAGTAACCTGAGTTTACGCATGCGCAGTGATGTTTATTTTTCTTGTTTGCAACAAAGTTTTCTTTGTTGACTGACCAGCCGGCTGGTAAAAATAGCGAATAGCAAAAAACGCACGATAGACGCGCAATCGATTGCTGAACGGCAAAAATTTGTGCTAATCCCTGACTGTATTGTTCGAATATTGCTTTTGCATTAATGCATTTGTTCATTTTTGCTACGATACTAGCGCCAAAAACAATTTATTGGTTATCATAGGAACTATTACATTGTTTACAGTTCCACACGTTGGGAGCACAACCAGTAGTAAACAAAATAATAAAATAAATAAAATGCCGATACTTTAATCCCGTGATTTTGTGTAAGGGTCTGTCCACACTGCACAGACTGCGCATAATTGCGCGCTCGTCCGTCGCTCGACTTAATTCGCAGACCGGCCAATTTCCGAGACCCGAGCTTCGGTTCCGCTGTAGCACGGTCAAGTTATGAGATGAGCGGCAGGCTGATTATGTATCTCGCAACAGCAATTCGGCAGGCGTAAATTTTACAATTGTGTATAATATCGCTCTATTGTACAAATTACGCCTGTCAAATTGCCGTTGCGAGATACTTAATCAGCCTACGGGTACACGTTAGGCGCTTTCAAACGCGCGCTTTGTCAACGCGCGTTTTGAGAACCAGGAGTTCTGTACAGAAAGTGTACTCTGTATATACTCAAGCGCGCGCTCTGTCAACGCGCGTTTTGAGAACCAGGAGTTCTGTACAGACAAATCGCTAACTCCTCTCGCTTGCCCCGCCACCGCTCCAGGTAAGACCAGCAAGAAATTGAAGTGTACGGAATGGACGTGTTGTTAACAACCAGGAGCGTTACATTAATCTTTCCGATACTGTACACTATTCCAGGTACAGTCGCTGCCCCGAAACAAATAACCTCGTTTCAATACGTTTTCGGTGAGCCAAGCGGGTTTTATGCAATAGCGTCGAACCTACGTTCATTTTCATAGTGGTTAGAGTATTAATCATCGTCAACGCTATACCATCTATGTATTTATGTCGGATTGTCCCTTACGTAAGTTGGCCCTTTGACTTAATGGGTCGAGAAAGTATCGAAGTCTTTTTTTTGACACCCTTTTTCCTGATTACGGTGAAGCTAAAATGAAGGATAATGATTTTGGTAGTGTATGTATCTATGTTCCAACAGGGCACCTAAATAGGTGCCTATGGATTCGTATATCCGGTAATTTGAGTAGACAGCTTAAATATTTCGTGATTATTTTCTCTTATCATCCCCGTAATCCAAGTTGAATTAAACTTGGAGGGATATTTGATGACCTTAAACCATCCGAGTACGCAGCAATTGTGGTCTTGAGGTTATACAGAATGATTCATGGTTCTATACTAATATTGTGCGAAGACAATGATGCGTAGAGCATTTTCTGTTTTGACACCTCATATAAATTTCGTACCATATCGCGACAAATCACCATTAGAGATTTTCATAAAAGTCACAAAACATATGAGTTTCAATTCTGGTCAGGTCTTAGGTCAACGACCAGTGCGTTCGTGTGTACTATGAGCCCGCGAGCCCCAGCATAGTAATATTCACTCCTTGCGGTCATTTTAGGCCTTCGAATTTTTTTCGAATTATATTAAGTAATTTATATAATGTGCTAAAACAAAAACGCATTATTCTCTTCACACTATATTCGGCTTAATATACGAACCATGAATCATTCTGTATCCCATATACAGTTCCAACCACATTTGCACTAGAGCTACTTAACACTACCGTACGTGCTTGTCAAATTTACTATCTTAGGAGAACTATGCGAATAATATATCTTTGACTAGAGCTGAATACTAGCTGTGGAACGTGGTTTCCTAGATCTATACTAACATTATAAAGCAGAAGCGTTTGTTTGTTTATTTGTTTGTTTGTTTAAACGCGCTAATCTCAGGAACTACTGGCCCGATTTGAATTTTTTTTATTGGATAATCCATTTATAGAGGAAGGCTGTAGGGTATATAACATTACGCTGAGACCAATAGGAGCGAAGTGTCAGTGAGAAATGTTGCAAAAACGGGGAAAATGATTCATATCAAAAACCAACGTGAGCAATCAAAAGATAATTGCGATAGTGTTTTCGACAACCACGCTAACTAAGTCGCGGGCACATCTAAAATATTTATACAATAAGTAACATTTATGCAAAAACTGCTAGTCAGATTTTTATGAAATTTTGCAATCTGATAGATTGTAGCCTGGATTAAACTGCGGGCTTTTATCCTGAAAACGCATACTGTTATTTATATGCAAATACAATATATATTGAGTCTGGTCACTGCAGCATCCAACCATACAATCTGCAGTAATCTGCGACACGCAAGTGCTCCACACGTGCTCCCTAATACGCTGTAATCCCTGGGGAGTTGTGGTTCTTTATTTTGGCCATGTTTCCTCTAATCCACCCTTTGTTTCGAATAATTCTCCGAAAAAATATAGCAGGTAGTCTGCTTATCTATATTACGAAGAAGAATGAATATTTGGTTACTAGAATCACAAAGTAGATAATAAATAGTAGAAAAAACCCTCTCTTAAAATAAAGATAAAAAAAAATTGAATAAAATTCATGAAATTTGGCGCAAATTTAGGTAGACATCGAGAAGAAAATAGGCTACTTTTATCTCGACAAAAGGAACGGTTTCTGCGGCGATTTTTTTTGTCAAACTAGTAGAGTAAATACAGTGAAACCTGGTTAAGTGAGACATCAAGGGACCTGCAATGTCGTTTCACTTATAGAGGTATTCCACTTACCCAGTGTCTCAGATATACAGGTATAAATAAATATCTGTCTCATTTACAGAGGGTTCCATTAATAGAGGTGAGAATACAGGTTATTTCAGTTATACAGGTGCGATCATTAAATAAAATAACCTGTTATGTATGTAATTTAATAAAAAAAAGTACATAAAGGTAATCAACAAAAATATTTAAGCACGTTTTTACACGTAATATGTACGAATATAGAAACAGAATGTATCAATTATAAAAATCTGTCATTTTAGTTTGTCGTTTGGAAGTATCAGCCAACAGATGTTTTTCGATTTTATAAATTTTATCAAATATGCTTTGGTCACCAATTGATGACATTTCAAAATAACTGTGCAAAGTTTCTAGTGCTTTTACTGCTTCGCGTTTAGAAATTTTTACTAAATTTACTTCCGCAGTCATTTCATCGTCTTCTTCTTCATTTTCCAATGAAGAAGACGAGAAGGCATGAACAATGTCGCTTTCATTAAGTTCTCCTGAAACTATTAAACCGTCATCGACGTTTATAAAATCTTGGAATGTTGGCTGTTGATTATTGTCGTTGCTGATGGCTAAGTTCCAATCTTCAGGATCAGTTTCTAAATTTTCGTCCTCCTCTTGTAAGCTTTCAGCTACAGTTACTTCAGATTTAAATCCAGATTTTTTAAAGCAGTTTGCTATAGTAGTTTTGGTCACAGAAAACCAAGCTTTCCTAGCAAACCTCATCGCCTGAAGAACATCGATTTGTGGGCACTGATTGTAGTGTAGCTTTCGTTTTGGCATTTTTCAAATAAACATCTGTATGATGATAGTAAAGCGAAACTAAAACTGAAGGTAATTGAAGCTCAAAATTTGTACTTACGTACTTGGAATTACGTGTGGAATTTGTGGGTAGAATAAGAATGAGTAAACAAACAATATTATCTCAGTTACAGAGGTTTATACATATAAAATTTATTCACTCTCTCAGTTATAGAGGTGACTATGATGATAAATCGAAAGAACAAATCCCAGATATAAAGGCTTACCTCGTCCCACTAATAGAGGTAATTCAGTGCCAAAGTGTTGGGACCTCAACATGAGTTCCAGTTAGGGAGTTTTCTCACTTATCCAGGTTTTCTCACTTATTTTTCTCTCACTTATTTTTCTCACTTATCCAGGTAGTTAACACAATAATTTTTAACAAAAAAGTATTACAATAAAAACAATTCATCGTGTAGCCAGCATGACTCTAAATTAATAAAAAAGTTTTTGCGCGACTAAGTCGTGGGTTACATTCTGTTTTAGTTTTTAATAAAGTCCATATTAAAAACTATTACAAAATGTAATATTACATTTTATCAAGTATCATTAAAACAAACTTTGCTGGAGATGTTTAAACTCTGTAATACCTTAATGCTACATGACATATTTTACATAATTTTATTAAATAAATTGGTAGTAAATACGTACATTTAAATACTTTACGCCTGTTTTCAAACATTTATCCTCACAAACCATCACATTACAATAGTATTAGGAAGACAAACAATCCAATCTTGGATGAATAATGCCACACAAATCTCTCCCACATGAACATGAATTTGAAAAGAATTCACCCCAGTCATTGACTTGAAAAACGATCTGCATAAAGACAAGTTTCCCTATTCCAGAGTCCTATGTATTCCATCAGTCCTGTGTGTTCTATCAGTCCTGTGTGTTCCCTCAGTCCTGTGTGTTCTGTCAGTCCTGTGTTGTCATTGTGTATGCACTGTAAGCTGGCGCGAGTGTCAGTTTTTATGCGTCTAGTTCCTTTTATCTATGGTCTAGTTTTGACGACGCTTTCAAAGACTGAACTAATTTTGGTTCGACATTTACGTCAGTCGCATCCTGTACTATTTTCTAAATAAGGTATACCTCATATATATTTAGAAAAGGCGTTTGAAATCTATCTCGCTAAAAGTCAAGAATGGCTGAACCGATTCAGCTATTTTTAAGTCATGAAATATTCGTGGAAGTCCAGGGAAGGTTTGAACGGAGAGGAAATATTCTGCAGGTTCCGCGATGTAATTGAATTTCACCAAAAACTTTTTGTATGCCCATTGCCCAACGAAGTGGACACTGGTCAGCACAAGCAGCAGCAAGCATAACACACAACTTTTATTTACACTTTTCCACTTTTTATTACTGCGATTTAAATTTGAGTGTTATTATTGTGAACATGAATTTCCATCAAGAACCAACAGGTACATTCAATAAGTTGTATGAAAATTGATAACTATAACTTCAGAGCAAATAAAAAAGTATAGTCTGAGCATTATCACATAGAAATTAATGCCAGTTTTTACGTATAATATAATATTGTGTATAGTATATTATAGCTCGCCTTACAAAACAAAGGCGTAGTTTCGTTACATATTGTGTCTAAGACACAAAACTACAAAATACCTAACACCATAGCGCAGACGACCTCCTTAGCGAGGGGTCGCGGGTTCAAATCCCGCTGAGGGAACAAAAACTTTTCAATGTTCCTGGGTCATGGATGTGTGTTAAATTTGTGTATAATATACTAAAAATCTTAAATATGTGTATAATATTAAAGTATTAAATATATTTCTGTTGTCTGGTTCCTGTAACACAATTCGGATACTTAGCACGGGGCCAGATTGACGTGGTGTAAAGCGTCCACAGATATTATATTATATATTTTATATATTATGCCTTTTCACAAAACTATATTCAGTGTTAACAGGGAGTATAACCCTGAAATGTTACAACTTGCTCGATGTACAATGTGCAATGTACTACAAACTCAAATGTGCTACTATTATATTATATCAAGAAAGTTTAGTGTTTTGTTTCAGCATATTATCATGGACCAAATACAATTGTATGTAATTGGTCTATGATATTATTATGGAATAAGCTGTCTACATAATATACATAAAAATATATAGATAAAAATAATAGCACCTAACCATCAAACAGCTATCACGTGGGTATCGTAAAAGGCGATAGAGGGATAATATATCCGGAAATGGACAGCAGCGTTGCCGCGGACATTGTTAGGCGATAGTGGGATAATATATCCGGAAATGGACAGCAGCGTTGCCGCGGACATTGTTAGGCGATAGAGGGATAATATATCCGGAAATTGACAGCAGCTTTGCCGCGGACATTGTTAGTCGATAGAGGTAATATATTACCGGAAATGGACAGCAGCGTTGCCGCGGACATTGTTAGGCGATAGAGGGATAATATATCCGGAAATTGACAGCAGCTTTGCCGCGGACATTGTTAGTCGATAGAGGTAATATATTACCGGAAATGGACAGCAGCGTTGCCGCGGACATTGTTAGGCGATAGAGGGATAATATATCCGGAAATGGACAGCAGCGTTGCCGCGGACATTGTTAGGCGATAGAGGGATAATATATCCGGAAATTGACAGCAGCGTTGCCGCGGAAATTGTTAGTCGATAGAGGGAATATATAACCGGAAATGGACAGCAGCGTTGCCGCGGACATTGTTAGGCGATAGAGGGATAATATATCCGGAAATGGACAGCAGCGTTGCCGCGGACATTGTTAGGCGATAGTGGGATAATATATCCGGAAATGGACAGCAGCGTTGCCGCGGACATTGTTAGTCGATAGAGGGAATATATAACCGGAAATGGACAGCAGCGTTGCCGCGGACATTGTTAGGCGATAGAGGGAATATATAACCGGAAATGGACAGCAGCGTTGCCGCGGACATTGTTAGGTGACAGAAGGAATATATAACCGGAAATGGACAGCAGCGTCGCCGAGGACATTGTTAGGCGATAGAGGGAATATATATCCGGAAATGGACAGCAGCGTTTCCGCGAAGGAAAACTCCGCTCGCCAACCCGCTTGCCAAGCGTGGCGAGTATAGGCAACCCCCCATGAAACACTTTGTGGGAGGCTCATGTCCAGAAGTGGACGAAAAAAATGATGACGATGATGACGTATCATAATGACGTGGTGCCATCATTACCATTTCACACAAAGGTCTCTCTGTTAAACCTTTACAGGTTTGTAAGCATATTATAGTCACTTGTTTAATACTGCGCAATAAGACGTCTAAGGAGACGTCTTGGACCAAGGAGTCCATTGGCTTAGAGCTGCAGCATGACTCGGGCGCACACACATGGGCACTATAAAATTACCACTACGTTGCTGGTTTAGAAAAAGAAAGAAAGAATATTTTATTCTGATCATTATAAAAAATAACATTATAAAGAACCGGGTATAGTAAAACTAATGAACATAAAAAAGGTGTCTATAATAATATTATTTTGTAGTATGATGTCAAAAATTTACCTCAGCTCAGCACATGATATCGAGCAAGCCCACTGCGCTAATATTCTGCCAGGTCCAATGTGTGACAATTGTGTGGGAAGTTACTATTAAAAATTTTCAAAATATTTAATTTTCTTAACATAACTTGATAGTAACATAGTAACTAAACTTATACTAAGTATTATGATTTATGTAAGCTAGCTAAATAGCTGGGCGATGATACAGCAACTTGCGCAGTTTATGCGGTCCGCTGAAGTTAATGGCGAGTATTAGCTATAGCGCGCCATAGCGCTTTGTTTGTTAATTTATCGCCAACTCATAACTGCATAGGGTTGTCAGTAACAAAAAAAACTTAGAGACTTGACAAAATGGCCGCGCTTACGTTTCACGACGTGCGTTGCGTCACTAGTTTCTTTGATGAACTGGCATTTTGACATACATTTTGACATAAAGTTCAAACGTCAAAATGACAGTGGTTTTCAAAAAATGTAAAGGCGTTAAATAATCAGGGCCCTAATAAAAGGATTGTGGTATGTGGTTTGTTCTTTACTTATTGATTTCTTTTTATTCTTTTATTATAAACTTTATACTATAAGACAACAGATAAAAATGTAGAGAACCAGGCTTACCGTTTGGATTTTAATATTAACTTTTAAACATCCTTCTATGAATGAATCTTTCTCCATAAACTCTAATTAAATATCTCTACTTTCTTTGATGACATCGTATTTTTCTTTTTTTTTTTGTGATTAAGTTTCTGTTTGGAATGGCATTAATTAATTTTGTTTCTACTTAAAACCTATTACTTAAATTATAAACCTCAAATATTGTTACGTATTAGTGAAAACTATGGGCTTTATTATTGTCTATTAACGTTTTCTTACTGTGATTTTTCATAAGCTGTAAGTTTTCTGAATAAATAAATAAATGGAAGTAATTTTGAAGAAGCCTTAAAAAATTTACCGAACAGGAGCACGATTCTCGGGCAGTGGAAAAAAGTTCGAATATTAGTATATCCCGCTCGCACGGGCGCTAAATCTCATTTGCATGAGCGGGACAGACCGATAGTAAAAACTAACTTCGAGGACTGAGAATCGCCGCCCTGGGCCCTAATTCTCAGGCCTCAGGCTCAGGCCGTCCCGCTCATGCAAATGAGATTTAGCGCGCGTGCGAGCGGGATATACTAATATTCGAACTTTTTTCCACTGCCCGAGAATCGTGCTCCAGACCAGTCATCTGATTTGATCGAACATGAGATCTATCTTCGATAAGAGATCGATCGTGTTCGTTACAATCCGCCCGCGTGGTAACCCTAGCTGCATACATTAGGTGCACTTGCTATCATATTTTCGGTTTCAATTTAGCTTACAGTTAATGTTCAGCTAACCAGTCTAATGACTGTGTAATTAACTTGTAATTTCGGCATTTAGGGTTCGGCTTGGTATTGATTTTAGGCCATGATATTTTAGTGTTATTCTCTATGGTGTTAATGGTATTATCCATGCTGAATCGGAAATTAGGCCAAATTAGGACAAAACAAATAATATGTAAACGCAAATAAATTAATAAATCTAATAGTTAAAATTTCTTATAGTGTATGCACTTCACACGTCTTACTTGGCCACGTCTTAATTGCACTGGTGGTTCAGGCTTCGAAACTAGAGAGCATAGTCATGACCTTTAAATCGTGTAAAAAGGACGTTTATTGCTTTTTTGGCAAAAGACAAGCTAACAGCTTAGCATGTAACACTAGCAATGTAATAATATCTAGAATGACCACTTCAAGAAGCTTTATTCTTATATAAAATAGGGATGTTTTTTTTAATAACGGTATCAACTTATTATGTAAAACTTTATACGCTTTGGATGGAAGTGTATGTAATTTCCCGGACTCACAGTTTATATAGAGAAGAAGTACGAAACGCTAATATTTCTTGATATAACACTTAGAAAAACATAAAAATAACAATATCATACACCCTAAAATATCTCTTGTATGATGTTCTAAACTATCTCTTGCATGAAATCGCTTGTATGATGTTGCGTGTCTAACTCTAGAAATTAATAATCAATCTTGATTCAATTTAAGCAATCTGAGATCAAGATAAAATAAAACAATCATAGTGTTGACTTGACAATCTTAGTAAGACTGTGTTAATAAATAATAAAAAATACAATAATTAAAAAAGTAGGTAACTCTTTCATTGCTGGTACTTTCACAGTAAACTCTCTATCGGATGTAAAAAAACAGTCACTATAACTTTGGGATATGATTATACTACCTTTTCTCCTTCTAGAAACGTATTTTTTTTCGTTAGCGAGTCGACCAAAATTAACATTTGTGTCGCAGAGTGTTCGTTGCAGTGCGGAACATCAGCACACTGGTGGAATCGCATCATAAGATTATATAAGGCACCCTTATCTTATTAACTTGAAACTCAAAAATAATTTGATCTAATCTCGACAGGATCTAGGCCCGTATTAATAAAGAAGTCTCAAGCCCAACCTCACTTGAGAACCTATTTGACTGATAAAACAAGTTTTCGTCGTTTTAAAAGTGAACAACTTTATTAATGTTACATAGTACTTTAAATTCTTTTCTTTATATACTAATATAATATTCACATTATACATTACAGAAAAACATGTATGTATATTTGAATAATATTTAATTTTACGTTTTATAAAAGAAAAAAATTAAAGTATGTAGCATAAGTAAAGACATTTTTAAAAGTCAAACGAAACGTTTTTTTTATCTGTCAAACAGGTTCTGAAATGAGGTTGGTTTTGAGACTTCTCTATTAAAACGGGCCTTAGTATTGTATTAAAAGTTAAAACATAATGTGGAATTCAAATAACAAAAGTCACATTGAAGGCCACGGAACAGGGCCTCAAGGAAACGGTCCTCAAAAAGACAATCCAACTTGGACACGGAAAGTTTTTTAATATTCTTACCGCTCAATGTAATCCGTCCCTCCGAGATTTTGTTTTGGAAAAAAGGGGACTTCCCTAAGAGGGGACCCGAAAGGACTTGGACGTAATTTTGCATGAAGGAATGACTTCTCGACATCGCGCGGTGATTAGATTTAATGCTTTTATAATGCGTTTGTGACTTCATTTCGTGTCAGCAAAAAATATCAATGATGCGAGTGAAAACCGCTGTGGTTACAGTCGGCGCTTAAGCGGCAGGGCTTGAATCCTTGAGAGCAAAACGC
Source organism: Celastrina argiolus (assembly GCA_905187575.2). Lineage (NCBI taxonomy): Eukaryota > Metazoa > Arthropoda > Insecta > Lepidoptera > Lycaenidae > Celastrina > Celastrina argiolus. The sequence goes on from LR994589.1 coordinate 15,555,442, forward strand.
CTATATTCCTGGCCTCCTGCGTCACGGATATTCTGCCCTCCTTATCATAAACAACACACATACTTGGAGTAAATCGCGATCAATTTTTTTTTTGTATATTTTGTTGCCTCTATAAAACTAATAGGAATATTCCAAATTCTTGTTTTGTTCAGAGCATTTCAATATGGACTTTGTATATTGTTGCGTGATATTATATTTATATAATATTTAGTTAATTTATGATATTTTCACGATGGTTATGACTAGTTATTAGTTTGGAACGAATACACATATTTTATTTGTGATTAAAAAAGGAATGAAAAGTATAACAGCTATTAAAAATTTAGTGATTAATTCTGGTAGATCTCGTTGCGGTGATTCCCAATACAATAATTAAAACAAAGTAACTTTTTTAGAGCTGGCACTTCACAGTAAACTTTATATTCGGGACCCATAAACACTTTAAAGTATTATCACTCATTAATATTACAGTTTGTAAATATTACGTTTTCTGGTTAACTTATGGAGCATTTCAAGTGAAGTGGAACTAAAATAATCAGATCTTGGATATTGTTGATAATTGGATCAATTGCACTACCATAGGACAAAAATGTACTCCTTATTTTTCTTTTTTTATACCTAGTAACGTATTTATGCTCTTTCAAAGAATCATAGGTATATAAAAAGCTAATTTTTCAAAAGCTGGTAATGAAGGTATATAAAACAATACGTTAATAATGTTTATTTTAATTGTTTTTCTTGTATATGAGAACGGTGACTCGAATAGCTTAGAAGATACACGAAATAAAGTACTCGTATGTAGTAGTATAAAGTTATATTATTATTTTTCTTCTTTTTTTCATCTTCTTTCTTCTATTCTTGACCTACGTCACATAATTTTGAAATCTTCTTTATTTGTATAAAAATCCTAATGATTATAAAAAAACTTCCAAGCAACAAAATTTGTTTTCACCAGCAGACTCCCGACACAATCAAGTATCGAATCAGTTCGATCTCAACGGCTTTTGGTATTTTATTTGGTGGATGCTTTGAAACTAATAAGGATAAAGAAAATCGTTAAATCGTAACTTTTGTACTTCTTCAAACTCTTTATTAGCAACCAAGTACATACATAATAAATCAAAATAGGTACATTGAAAATTATAAAAACTTAGTGCCTTGTTCTGGCGTTTGCTAAATGATAGTACATTTACCGACCGACTTCCGACCAATCGACTGAGAATCAAAATAAACAAACGTCCATATTTTAGGACTATGCGGCACGATCGAATCTGAATCAAAATAGAATCAGTTTGGAGAGTAAGGGCCCTTCTTATTCCATATCTGTTGAATATCAAAGCAACGTTTTACAAACCAAGTATCTGTCATACAAAAAGGCTACAAAATATTTCATATTATTTTGATCCCCTCTTTAGGTACTTGTGACCTCTCTACTCTGCCTGAGGACACCAACAGTCATAATCACCCTCCGAGAGGTAATCCAGCGACAAGTGACGTTTAGACAAAAGAGGTTTTATATCGAGACTCCTTCCTTTTTACTTTACCTGCGGGTTGTGATGTACTTGATACCTTAATCCTACCCTACATGTATTATAACTGTTTGGATATTCTTTTATATTTTGCCTTGTTCTGTATAAGCTGTTTTGCGTGTAATGCCAGGGCTTCTTCGCTAAGTGACAAGCGAATTCTTATGTCATTTAGCGACGCTTATGTCAAATCCCATACATTTTGTTTTGGAACTTCGTAACTGATAATAAAATAACTGATAGCGATGTCCTCTCGAATCACAGCCCTTATTCAAGACGCCATCGATATTATCACTTGCGAAGTTCGAAAACAAAATGTATGGAGTTTGACATAAGCTTCGCAAAGTGATATACAAATTCGCTTGTACATACGAATAACATACATTTTTGTATGCGAACTTCGTAAGTAATCATGGCATCTTGAAGGCTCAGGGCCTTTAAAAGTGTCATCGATACGATGACGAAGTTCGAAATCAAAATATATAGGATTTGATATACGCATCACCAAGTGATATAATTATTATAGTGGTGCGTTTCATAACCAATATATTCGTAAAAATATTATCGTCATACAATGTGGCAAATACCTATATTTGTGGATATTAAAACTACATTATAATAATTTGATAACCTCATCAAAATGAATGCATTAACTAAATCACTTTACACAATAAATTAGTCTCTCATTATGTATTTAAATTGGCTTTTGTAATAAATTATATAGGTTTATTATACAAATTATTGCGATTTGTGAACTTATCATTATTAATCTTGACATATTTTATATATTCAGTTCTATAAAGTAATCTAGTAAGCTAAGCTCGTTGTAAAAAAACCAAAACATTGACCAAATTACTAAGTCCCGTATTCACAAAGAAATCTCAAATCCAACATCACTTGAGAACCTATTTGACAGATAAAAAAACGTTTAATTTATTTTTAAAGTGAACATTAATCCGGGTCTTAGTTAAGCCTAAGCTAGTTTAGGACTCACGGTTTTTACCCACACTCGCCGCTGTTCACCACCAGAGTTTTATACGGTTACGCAGCCGTCGCGGTTGCGATTATAGCTCGCAAACGGTACAAGATGACCACCGGTACAAGATGACCGCCGGTACAATATGACCGCTGGTACAAGATGACCGCCGGTACCTGATAACCGCCGGTACAAGATGACCGCCGGGACAAGATGGCCGCCGGTACAAAATGACCGCTGGTACAAGATGACCGCCGGTACCTGATAACCGCCGGTACAAGATGATCGCCGGTACAAGATGACCGCCGGTACAAGATGACCGCCGGGACAAGATGGCCGCTGGTACAAGATGACCGCCGGTACAAGATGACCGCTGGTACAAGATGACCGCCGGTACCTGATAACCGCCGGTACAAAATGACCGCCGGGACAAGATGGCCGCCGGTACAAAATGACCGCTGGTACAAGATGACCGCCGGTACCTGATAACCGCCGGTACAAGATGATCGCCGGTACAAGATGACCGCCGGGACAAGATGGCTGCCGGTACAAGATGACCGCCGGTACCTGATAACCGCCGGTACAAGATGATCGCCGGTACAAGATGACCGCCGGTATAAGTTGACCGCCGGGACAAGATGGCCGCCGGTACAAGATGACCGCCGGTACCTGCTAACCGCCGGTACAAGATGACCGCCGGTACCTGATAACCGCCGGTACAAGATGACCGCCGGTACAAGATGGCCGCCGGTATAAGATGACCGCCGGTACAAGATGGCCGCCGGTACAAGATGGCCGCCGGTACAAGATGGTCGCCCTGTGATGACCCAGAAAGGGGAGAAGGACTTTGGGACAAATAGAAAGAGATTAAATGCGACGACCTCCGTAGCGCAGTGGTTCAGTGCGTTGATGCTCAACCGAGATGTTGCCCGTTCGGTTCGAATCCCGCCGAGGGAACAAAAAGTTTCAATGTTCCCGGGTAATGGATGTGTATTAAAATAAAAATAAAACTTAAACATAATATTTCCGTTGTCCCTGGTACCTGTAATACAAGTTCTTAGGATACTTAGCACAGGGCCAGATTGACGTGGTGTGAAGCGTCTATAGATATTATTATTATTAAATAACTTGTAGGGATTCAAGAATTGCACACCTGTAGGGATAAGCCCGAGACAGTAGGTTGCGCATTCTCTTGTTTCGGCCCGTATAACCACGATCGGTTGATGCCATGAGTTGGTGGAGGGATTTGTCTGTCCGTCTGTCTCCAGTCGATATCTAAAGAACGGTCATAGCTATTCACTTGCATTTTTGACAGATGATGACGTATTCTGTTACCGCTTTAATAACAAATAGTAAAAAAAAACGTAATTTTTCGATCATTTTTGGTCCGACTCGCACTTGGTTTTTTTCTGATTGCGTGGCGAATAAGTGACATTTAAATTGGAAGCATTATAGCTAATTAGCTATCTGAATCAAGCTTTGTTTACATTATTATCACATTAAAACGGAACATAGTAATAGTTGCTAGCAGCCTACTGCCCATGCTGTAAATAATATTGTTTTAACATCCGTACATAACCGACTTCTTTTCCTGGAAGTCGGTTAGAAGCAAATTGTATAAACAAAGTCCAGAACAATCTATTTATACCCCATTGTGTCAGTTTATTGTGTAGCCGAAAATATAATTCTTCATCCCGGTACAATTAAATACGTTCAACTTCGTAAGACTCAACTTCAAAGTCCCTTTTCAGGGCGTAGTTAGGTGCGGCACTCAGGGAAAAATTCATAATTTCACTCATTACGTCGGGCGGGGTACGAAGGGCTCCAAGGGTGAGGGGCGAAGGGCAGGAAATCCGCAGACAATAGCCCTAAACGAACCCTCTGCACGCAATTTCGTTACCCGCGTATGTTGCGAAGAATCTGAAAGACGTCGCATGACATACGAACATTACTTTCTTTAGTCGATCAAAAACATAACTTGTAAAAAGCGCCAAGTCTCGCTACTAAGATCTTTTGCCGTAAAAAGTTGTGAGATCCATGTGATGTCAAGCTGGGGTAAGTCGGATGATCTAACAACATCTCATGGTGATCATAATATTAATATTATTAAAAATCTTTCATGTTTTAAATAAATAAGTAGATTGACTTGGCAATCGCATGAATACACAATGTACATAATCTGTGTTTTACTATAAGTTTATATTATTGTCTTTTAATGTGTGTACATAAATGATTAAATGATTAAATAATTTGTGTTTTTACACCATTTTTTACTAAGATTATTGTAATGTATTTTATGATAAAAATTAAGTTACATATTTGATATAATGTAAATTATATTCGTTCAATTATCTTGGCTAACATTATGTTAACATAACTATAATGCGAATTCGTTGAAAAATGATATTAGTCGTTTTCAAATTCGCAGACTTTTTTAAATGTCAAAAAACCATTTCATTGGCAAAGGGCAAAACAACAAGTATTAACTTTGTAATTCGTTTTTTTTCCATTCACCCCCGATTTTGTCCAAATTCTCTTCCGGACAAACTCCATGGCAACTAATTGATTAATAAATCAAAGCCATCAAAGACTACTTCCTTGCCCTCGAGGGGTCTTATTTAAAGAAGCGAGCGTAGTCACGCGTAAACATTTGCTAGCGGGTTTATTGACGTCCGTGACCGCAGACCCCCAGGGGGTTAGGTTAGGGGGTCCATGGAATTCCTCCCGTGTTTGCCATATACAGTTTGATAGTTTCCTTCCGTTTTAAGAGAATTTCCTAGACTTTTAAAAACGTCTGGTACGACAAAAGTAAATATTGACTGGATATTATACTCATAATATTCAATGTATAAAGTTAAAAATATATTCTATATTCCGTGTTCATATTATTAATTATTCTGAAAACATTTTTTTAAAATGTCTATGGCTGCTTTTTTTCTTTATTTATTTACAGGCTTGTGTAAAAACCAACATTGTCAGGCATAGATAAAATCAAAATTACAAAATTAATTATCTATTGACGCTCATACTTTAGGTACACATCAAAGTAGGCCTTTCTAAGTATCCTAGAACTTATGTTATAAGTAGGTATAGTACTTTATATTTTAATGTTTTATTGCATGTTGTACCTACTACTAATATTATTTCTATGTCCTTATGGGCCGAAATTGTGACACAAAATTATAAAAAATTTAATATGTAACAACTTTTGTAACCAATCTGGGGGCACGGGAGTGCCCCCGTCAAGACGAGCCAAGCGAAGCGCAAGGGCACTACCTACCTTTTCTCGAAAGGTTTCGTCGTTTTTTTGAACTCTCATAACTTTGCTTTGGATGATGCTACATAGTTGAAAATTTCCACATATAATGACACCAGTAAATACATGAAACATACAAAGTTTGAATGTTGTAGCTATTATACTTTAGATTTTATCAATGTCTAAAAACCCCAGATTTCGTCACTGACTCATTTATAAATCATCAAAATTCATAAGGTACTTCCTGACGTCCTAGTAAACTGATATTATTTATGTAAGCTGTTATTACTACAAAACCAACAAAAAAATTATTAAAATATAAATGCCGCCATTTTGAATCCAATATGGCGGACGGTACAAAATGGATGTTTAATATGTTTAATAAACGGATATGATCTTTAATACATAAAAGGAATATTATATTATACAATATTATACAAGTAGGTACATAAAAAAAATAAGGCCTACTTTTTGTAGGACCGATAATCGATCAGATTTTTGCTCCATATTATTTCTATCCGACTTTATTTATTTGAGTGCGTTGCACTACTGCAATCAGTATGTTCTATTTGATTCCGATTATTAATCGGTGACCGACTTTTTGTAAATGAAAAATATATCTATGAGAAAATTAATTTTTTATCCACTTATTTAAAATTAGGTATTATTTACTTGGTAAGTAAAAATTAGGTAAGAATTAACAGGCAGCAAGTAGTAATTTGTTGTCAGTGTATATAAACAAAATAATATTACGTCGATCACTTGAAATCGGTCCGGCATAAGCTCCCGCTGATGTTATATTAACGTAATTACTAATTATTCCTACCTATGCTTTTCACACGCTCACCTGGCCAGAGTGGCCGGGGGCGGGGGAACCACGACCAGGGGCTAATGAGCCCCTCTACGTGGGGTCGAAGGACCGTATTATACTTTATGTTTTTCTAGGGAAAACCCCCCGCGGCAGAACGCAGGGGAAAACCATGACTCTAAGGGAAAAAAGCCTTGAAAGACTTATTCCTGAGAGGCGAGCCGACATGCGACGTATGGAGGCCCCGGTCCTGGGACCGAGGAGCGTGTGTGGTTCCACTCCTCCAACGCCGCGCATCGTCTCGCGGACGAAAGCCCTATCAAGGTGGGGGCAAAATAAATGACACGACAAGACGTTTTTTTGAAGGCAAAACCCCCGCGTCAGGGCGCAGGGAAAAACCTTCGAAAATACACTTTATTAAGTATGCGACTGCCTGAAGGGCTAGACTTTGACGAGTCGGTCTTTAACCGACTCGCGGACCCAGCCGATCCAGGGAGTGGGGGGGGCTCCGGGAGCCATGAAAGGGGGAGGGGGCATAAGGATGCCAAATGGTATACGCCGTGAGGCGTTGCTGGGAGCGCCGGGTGCGCGCTCGCGCGCCGTGCAGTCTTACCCAAGGGCCGGGCGGCGGGCGGCAGGTGGGCTCGACCGTGCGGTGTGTGCGACGTCGTCCGGGGCCGCCATAGGATCCCCGCCAGTCTCACAGGCTCCTTCCCTTCAAGGAACCTTCGGATGGCAGGGATATCCACAAGCTGGCGAGGGGCTCCGTCGCAATGCTCCTTCTTCGCTAAGCAGAGAGAGCGGCAAAATGAGCGGTGTGGTTGCGAGGCTGCTGGACGGTTGCGCGACGCGGCGAGGTGGCTTCGCGGGTCCACGCGCGGCAGCGTGACCGGGAGTCAAACCCAGGCAAGGGGAGTGTTGTCCAGTCCACCAGCGTGGCGGGGCCGGGAACTCTAGCCCCCCCCCCCCCCCCAGGGGGCGAGTAAGCCGGCGCGGCGAGGCCGGCGGACGCGGCTCAACCCAATGACGAGGCGATACCCAGACGTCAGGCGGGCACGCGGAGGGCTCGGCCGTCCCAGCGGCGAAGCGGGGCCGGGCAGCAGCGGTGGTGCCGTGTTGGCACTGATGGTGGTGAGGTGGTGGTGAGGCTGCGGTGTGCAGCAGTGCAGGCCGGGTGGTCTGCGGTGTTGGCGGCGGCGGCAGAGCGCTCACCGGAGGCCGGGAAATTGTTCCGCGGCGGCAGGTGCGGCAGGTGAGTCTGCCGGACGTTGAGCGGGCTCAGGCGGGGTGCCTGAGGGCGGTGGTGGGTGGCTGCGGCAAAGGCGCAAGCCACGAGGCAGCGCTGTGTGCGCTGTGGCGAGTCCGTGCACTCCACGGCTGGATGAGCGGGATCCAGGACGCGTCGCAGGTCTCGGCCGGACATTGGGGTGGGGGGCTACCACAACCCCCCCACGAGAATGCCGACGGGGGCCCGGCGCGAACGGTGTCCACTCCATCACAGCTAGGCACGGTACAGGCTCGGTGGTGTCTCAGGTGGCAGCAAGGCGGCCACGGGACACGGCAGGCCATGGTCGAGTCGACGGCACGGCGGTGTGACATCAAGCAGCCGGAACGCTTGATGGAGCTGGCCTCCCGTGACCACAACGCTACGATGTGCAGCGGGTCGGGCGGGCAGTTTGACTCCCCGGCAAGGCGACAATCCGCGCTCGGTTCGAATGAACCAAGCACGGATTGCCGGACGCCATCAGGAGGTGCTGGAACTGCTCCAAGAAGGTGGTCGGCACGGACGCGTCACGAACGAGACGCGACGATCGGGCAGCGTAACGACGTGCGCGCGCGACGGAAGCCAGGGCCCAGGACGATCCACTAATTATTGTGTTTAGAGGGAATCTTATGTAAAAACCGTTCGACACTTCGATAGCGCGATGTAGGTAGCTACCAGCGCAATCTATGTTTGGAACTGTGAAACATCTAAACACTCATTTATCAACACATTTAACAGTCGGTAACGTTATAATGATAACAATAAACGAAAATATTACACGATCAATGTATAAATAATTTTAGTGTTTAATCTTATGACTATTAACATAATAATAATATGATTTTTAACACGTCACGTCATAATGTTTAAAGATGGCCATAATCAAAAGAAAACATTAAAGCCATTTTTCAAAAAAAAAAAAAAACATTTTTTCCCCTTCAAAAATGCTAAGTTGCACTTAGCATAAGTTTATAAGAGCCGTACAAGAATTAGTACCTCTAGTGACCAACAGATGCCGGTGACCGTCGTCTACATACGATAATATAGACTTACCGTATTATTTTAATAAGTATCAACATGCTTTATTACAGGCAATCTCCCTCGTATATATAAGTAATTCTCAAATTCTGGAATTATTAGTGTTGAATTTATATAGGCATCCTAGAATATCCAAATAAGAAGTTTCACTCCAGCAATAAAATAATGTATAGGTATTTTATAATTTATATTTATATATAATATAATTATAATATAATAATATAACAAATAAAGAAATATGGACGAGACATTTATTTGAAAATCCGCCTCTACCTCTTAAAAATTTCGGTGAAAGTTTATACACGGTATAATATTGACGGTGACATCAGTCGACGTCACTAGGCGTCACTAGGCTAAGGCGCTGACTGTTCTATTTTCCGTAAGTAAAGGCCCGGGGTTAAAATAGGTTATCTTTAAATTAAAAAAAGTCCATTAACCAGCTTACAAAAATAAATGAAATCCCACCAAAAACATTTTCATGTAAAAATGTTGTCAAGACGAGCCTACACAGCTTACCCTGTGAAAAAGTTATCAGATATCGTATAAAGCCAAGTTCTACACTACACCTTAATCAAAATCTATCAAAAAGTGGTTAGATCTCATGTAGAACCAAAATTCTTGATCTATGCGCCCTTACTTCACCAGGCTTAACTTCACTTACGCCTTATTGCAGTTAAAACGTGATATTTGACCGTTTTTCTACCGTTACGAACATTTCATACGAATTCATTAATCGTGTGCTAAATAAAACGGCCAAGCATCACGTTTTAACTGCAATGTAGCGTAAGTGAAGTTAAGCCTGGTTAAGTAAGGGCGCATAGATCAAGAATTTTTGTTCTACATGAGATCTAACCACTTTTTGATAGATTTTGATTAAGGTGTAGTGTAGAACTTGGCTTTATACGGCTTGGCTTTTGGCTGATAACTTTTTCACAGGGTAAGCTGTGTAGGCTCGTCTTGACAACATTTTTACATGAAAATGTTTTTGGTGGGATTTCTTGGAATAAATGAATTTGAATTTGAATTTGAAAAATTCGAGTACATTAAAAATTTTTTACTTTACATACTTATGTTTAATATTTATATCCATGTCTCAGGAACATCGCAAACTTTTTTGTTTGTTTTTTTCCGTAGTATTCGAACCCGCACTCTCCGGTTTAAGCACCGAGTCGAGGATTGACCTACATCAACTATTTTTACTTAAAATAACAAATTTTTATTTGAATTGAAATCATTTTATTCATTTCATAAACTAATTTGCTGTCGTTCTAAATTGAAAAGGAACACTTCGAATCACGAACAGAACATAGATTTACGGGGATTTACGTGAATTTTGACGGATGACGAGTTGTTTAAACATGACGCTCCCTCGCTGATGAAAAATGGACGAAGGGGGGGGACCTTTGTTAACTGCTTCACTTGTCTTCAATGCAGTTAATATCACTCGGAAGGGACGTTGTTATGACGTAAAGATTTCAGTACATTGACGAACAATGCAATTACTATACTCTTCTGAAGTCTTTATTTAATTTAACCCCCGAAGGAAACAGAGGGTTTGTAAGTTTGAGTAAAGGGCCTCTTACATGCACACACACATAAGGACGTAACACTTAATAGAAAGAAAATTACATGTTATTTAATTCGTACACGAGAAATTTAACAAAAATATTATATACAGAATGATTCATGGGTCATATATTAAGCCGAATATAGTGTGAAGAGAATGACGTGTAGACCAATTTTTGATTTGGCACTTCTAAATAAAATATATTAAAATACTTTTACTATTAAATGACCCCAAGGAATGAATCTTACTATGCTGGGGCTCGCGGTCTCCTAGTCTATACACACGAACGCACTAGTCGTTGACCTAAGACCTGACCAGGATTGAAACTCATCTGTTTTATAACTTTTATGGAGATTTTTTATCCCGATTTGTCGCTATAAGGTGCCAAAACAAAAATGCTCTACGCATCATTCTCTCCGAATAAAGTGATATATTCGGCTTAATATTTGAACGATAAATCATCCTATATAATGAAAAAATAAAAGACCAGCGTATCTTAGTAATTAGAATTCTATTCGTGGTCGTTCAGGTACAAAATTAGGCCCCGTATTAATAAACAGGTCTTATACTAGATCTCAAGTATTTTCTTTTTGAAACATGGTATTTTAACATGGCGTTAACTATGACGTTGCTTGGTGAAACATGGCCTTGATCTAAAAGAGTAAACAAACAAATACTAGTACGTAAATGCTACTAATTAAATTTTAATTATATATACTTAAATAAGTATTAACTATAACTTTGGGATAGGATTATACTACATTATCTCATTTTTGCAATTTATTTTTTTTAGTCGCAGGAATAACAAAAAGACAAGAAAAACAAATTAATCGAAACTTGAATCAGAAAAGGTAGTAGACGATTATACTCATAATAATATTTATAGTTAACAAAGTTATATCAAAGACGCTGTCACAAAGTTATAGTGACTATTCTTTTACACTCTGTAGATTGTAGAACTCTTCTTGTCTACGTTTATCTGAACATATAAAACAAACTGTGAGTACCAACAAGACAATAACATAACATCTAAAAGCATTGGGAAAAATCGTTTGAAATTCATCATGCTTAATGATGTTTGTCAATCTGGCAGTGGGCAGCCGTGGCGGGTACACATGTAGAATGCACCCTCGTAGGCTTTTATGGAATTACAGGGGGGGTTTGAATTTTACACTTGGGACTGTAATCAGCTAAGTGCTCTATTGTTTCAGCTTAATTTTGTATCCTGATTGTTGTGACTTAGTTGCAGTAAATACTAGTTCAGCTGGGACGTCCACTGGACAACAATAATATAAACTTTATGTTACTGCTAATTATTGTAGTCAATATTAGTTGTAGTCTCCAAATTGCATATTTGTGTTTTGGAATACAACTTTATCCAAAAACAGTTTCATTTTTATTATACATAGCAAATCATCTAGACTAATATTATAAAGCGGAAGAGTTTGTTTGTTTGTTTAAATGCGCTAGTCTCAGGAACTACTGGTCCGATTTGAAAAAATATTTTTTTGTTGGATAGTCCATTTATATAGGATGGCTTTAGGCTATATAACATTACGCTGCGATAGCAATAGGAGCGAAGCGTCAATAAGAAATGTTGCAAAAATGGGGAAGATTATTCACATTTGAGTACTTTCGTTGCGTGCGCTGCATAAACGGTTTAAGTTACTCTTTACGGGAATATGTAAGTATGAAAAAATTATTCCTTTTTAATAATCATAATAACAAAACCCAACGTGAACGACAACCACGCGAACGAAGCGCGGGCACAGCTAGTATAATAATGAAATTAATCCTAATTTTCTGAATGAACTATTACTAGATATTATGGAGCTATGATTTTTTTTAGATTCAAGGATGTTTGTTAATCTTCCAGGCAGAAGCAACTGAATGGAACTTGAATTTTACTGAAGCTTGGTATTTTTAGGGCCTCGATTATCGTGGCTCGAATTTCGTTTCGAATGTCTGTGTGTCCTGCTCCACGAGCGAGATAGACGATGTTCGAGGAGCAATAATGAGTTGCTCAGGTTTGGGATTAAAAATTTGGCTACATTTTATCCCGAAAAAGTAAGGCGTTCCCTGTAGATACTGCGTTTATTCGGGCTTTATTTATTCGGTCTATAATAATATAATAATATCTATGAACGTTTCACACCACGTCAATCTAGTCCTGTGATAAGTATCCGAAAAAGTGTTTCAAGTACCAGACAACGCAAATATATTAAATACTTTCATACTATACACGTATTTAAGATTTTTATTATATTATACACGAATTCAATACTCATCCATGACCCAGGAACATTAAAAACTTTCCGTTCCCTCGGCGGGATTCAAACCCGAGCACCAACGCGCTCAACCACTGCGCTACGGAGGTCGACTACTTCATATTTGCAAGTACATCAAATTTAATCTTGTTTACTTGACGCGAAACTAATCCTATTCAAATGGATGATTGATCACATTAATAACTCCATGGAATCTTATAAAGCAGTTTTCATCTTCGTTTATTTACTGCACAAGAAGGGTTACAATTAGGGCTGTCGACTGTCACAAGTTGATCGCACAAAACAGCTAATCGCGGGGAGAAGCAGCTGTAAAACTGGCAACCCTTGGAAAGATGGGGAAATATTTGAATTAATCAACTGATTCGGCGAGGGACATCTGGGCTGGAGTAATTACATTTTCGCGTTTGCGTAGTTGAAGACGTGCGGACTGCGTTAGATGAGTATTTAAATAGGAAAATTGAATCCACTTTACACTCGTTCCCCCTTATTTTGGGGTAATTTGATTTGAAATTTGGATTAAAATGTATCCTTCCGAAAAAGGCTCGCTTTTCTGTTTGAGTAACATCAGCATCGTCATATATTTTTTTTTACTTTTACAATAATATGCAAGCAGAGAAATATCAAAGGCACAGTTAAACATTTAAGCGGCTTAAGCACCGATACGCTAAACCACTACTCAAACACTGCTCACCCATAGTAATAAAGTGAATTTCGACCACATGGAGACATCTTATTTTAACCTGATTTAAAGTCCTACAATTATTATCCTTTTGTGATAAAAGAAAACATTTTTCTGAATTTTAATAAGGTAAAGCGCACCCGATAGCTGTCGAAATTAAATCAAAAATCGATCTAACATTAAACAACATTTATTAATACAATATCCTATTACGTAACCATAGAGTTTGATCACCTAATTATGTCCAAAGAGCTAATTACGATCGTTTGCCGAAACGGACGCTTCAGTGATTGACTTATGTTTCGATTTTCAAGAAGAATCATTGAACTTTTATCAAATTGAGTCCAACAGGGTGATTTTCTGGCGTTTCATGTTATAGCTTTGCAAGTTTGGTGTAGAGGGGATATAATGAGCATTCGCTTGTTTAATGTAAATCGACCTTAAAACAGACGTAGAGCATTCTTTCATTTTTATATTTTGGTGTAAATGCTAAAAATGGGAAAGCTACATTTAGAACTGCTCAACAGTTACCATAAAGTATCATCATCATCATCATTTGAGCTGTGACGTCCACTACTGGACATAAGACTCCATAGTGGTGGGTTGGCATGTTTTCAGGCAGTTTTCAGATTCAGACCATGTCCGCGGAAATGCTGCTGTCCACCCACGGTAAAGATGGGAAGGTGCTATTAATACTCCAGGCAATTTAAAAAAAAATTCAAACCATATTACCTTTTAAAAAATTTATTGAAAAGCTCACATAGTACACAGAATAAAAGAACATAAGCAAAATTCCTCCAATTCGCAAAATGTGTTGTTTGTTGTTTCAGGTTGTTAACGACAGCAGCAACCTTTACGTCGTCGTGATCGACAGCATCGTTGTTTACTGCACCGTCTACTGCGCCGTCTACTGCACTGGCTACTGCGCCTTCTACTGCACCATCTACTGGGCTGTTTACAGCGCCATCTACTACTCCCTCTACTGCGCAGTCTATTGCGACGTCTACTCTTTCGTCTACTGCGCCGTATACTGCACCGTCTACTGCGCCGTGTACAGCGCTGTCTACTCCACTGTTTACAACCACATTTACGTTTTCTTGATTGAATAACTTTCTTTCGTATGCCGCAAGCAGTTCTTGGTTTGAACTGTACGTAGTGGGATCCTTTCTTCTCCAAGAATGCGAGGGAGGCTTCCTTCTCCAGTAGACTCTGGATGAATCTGTTCATATCTTCTGGATCTATTTTGTTCTTGTTGTTTTCTTGCCAAAAATCCCGTACGTCTGTCATGGCAGCTCCTTTCTTGGTTTTGCTAAGAAAATTCAAATTGAGTCTAACATGTCCAACACTGGATTTAGCGACCAAATCCATTTTTATTGCACTTAAATTTAGTCTTATTATTTAAAATTTAAGAAAAAAAATCAATTTTGTTAATTTTGCTGTTAAACTGTCTATGATTTAGTCAGATGTGTCAAATCTTCTAATTTATTTACACGGTGCCAGCCATCCAGCATCGTGCTAACGCTTTAAAATCGTTTTTGCAAAGGTCTACCAAAATAATACATTTAGGATCAGTATATTCTAAGGCCTATAAATGAAACAATCTCAATCTCTACTTGAGAGAGACCTTTAAAAAGTACTGTTTCACTTTTAAAAGTGAACAAGTTTACTTACGTTACATAGTACTTTAATTTATTTTCTTATTGAACCGTAATTTGTATAATCTTTATTTTTACGTTTCATGAAGAAAAAAAAGTAAGTACCTATGTAGGTATAGTATGCTAACTATTACGTAATATCCAGCCGAATACTGAAACATTGCTTAATTTAAGTGGCGATTAAGTTACAAAATGGCATATTATTGTGACAATGATAGTATATTGAATAATATATATCCTATTTCTATGCTGGTGACAACGCGAAAAATCATGAAGTAGCTGTCTCTTTTACTCTCATGAATCTTTGCATTTGAAATTTGTTAGATAGATCGCTGTTTTTAGCTCTACTTTTTACACTCCTTCTATGTATATCCTATTTCTATGAATAATATTATGTCATCCTTGTCATTGAGCCCAGTAGACCCATCATTTGTAGCCCGTCAAGTGACGTAAACGAATAATAATTCTGTTAAAAGCATTACAGAGCCAATAAAACTGACAAACGATTACTTACTTTACAGAACTTTTAAATGTTCCTGGTTAAGCCACATAAGTGATAGTCTGAGAATAAGCCGAGGGCTCTCAACTTTAATCAGCGTTTAAGTATTCAGCCTTTGTACCGAGGAAATATGTTTGTAACTATTTTTCCTGATAGTCCTGACTGCTGAAAGGCGGAAAATTCGGATGAGGTGCATAATGTACCTTCATTAGAGGCACAAATAAGGCCCGGGCCTAATTGGGCCCATTGAGGGCCGCAGGGCCCACGTGACCTGAACAGACAAGCGCCATATTTGTGTGCAACATGAGTATTATAGCACTGTTACATAATATCACAGTGAAGAAGTTTGTTAGTCAATGATTGTGTGTTATCATCATCAGCGCCTAACGCTACTGCTGGGATTAAGGCAATCTTCTCATTGTTCGTTTACAACCGACTTCTCCGAAGCCAAAAGGAAGGGTAATGATTTTGGCAGTCGCCCCGCTTATAAAATCTAAGCGTCACCGAAATACTTGAACTTAAAAAAGCATAATATTTGTCTGCTGTTGCAATATTTGATGCCAATAGCGGGTGCGACCACGACTTGACCAGTTTTGTACTTATGCATTTCTGGATATTAAATTGATTGTTTTTCTTGTTTCAGCCTTTTTAGATCCTTTTATTGAGAAGTCGGGTTATTAACCCAGAAAAAAAATACGTTGGTGTTATATATCTTTTACTTGTCTGTCTGTGTGATTGTCCATGACTTTGTAACTGCCTATTTTTTATTTAAAAACTGACAAGATTGGTTCTCAGCTAATTCATTTTTACCAGTTCGTTTGCTGCTTAAAAATTCGGGGCTACGAAATTTTCAATTTTCTAGATAAAATATGACATAAAATACAAAAGAACACGATACGAAAAATCAAAGGATAACATAACATTGTAGTTTCCTCTTGCAAATAGTAAATCAAAGACGATCACAAAAATCCACACAAGTTTTTCGCAAAAACACAATTTATCATATAATATGGAGTCGCGGGTAGTGGAGCGGATGAAACAAGTTATAACAAGATAACTTCTAACGGGATGCGAAAAAACGTCTATCTCACGAACTTCTGGAAGACGAAGAGTTTAAACGATGCAAATTACAACTCCAATACAAGCTACATTTGAGTGTGTAATCGCCTCCGTGGTCTAGTGGTTCAGAGCTTCGCTCTCGACCGCGAGGTCGTGGGTTCGATTATCGCGTTTGAACAGCAAAAAATGTTTTCAAGTTTGGTTAGGACAATGCAGGCTGATCACCTGATTGTCTGATAAGAAAGATGATCCATGCGTCGGATGGACATGTAAAAAGTCGGACCTGCGCATGTCGGTCAGGACTAAGCTGACCGACAAAATGTCGGTCAGGACTTGGTTGTCCGACAATTTGTCGGTCAGATTTAATTTACTTAAATTTTATAGTAGCCTATGTATTAATCTAGTATGAGGACGTTGTAAATTCACTCTTCCTTTCCTAAAATCACATAACTCTGGAGACTGGATCTTGGTCCATTAATAAAGTAAACACAATATACCTATAATTATATAATATACTACAAATTACGGACAACATCTTAAAAAGCAGCTGATTGTGTCCCGGTTTAATCTACGTTAGTGTGGACCGTAAGGGCCACGTATACGTCGCGCACGAGTCCCGGGTCCCTGAAGGGCCATCAAGGGCACCGCGCAAATTGTGGGCATACGTTTGGTGTCTGAGAGCCCTTAAAACTAGGGCCGGGTTTTTGAGGACCCAGTAATTAGATTCCGGTCGGTCCCTGTTAATTAACTTGACAACGTTTAGTTCTAAATAAGTTATGATGATCATAAAATTGACCGCAAGGGCTGGACTACATTAACGCCCTAGCTAATAAAAATATTTAGACTGCACAAGCTATACAATTTTCTCTCCTTGTTTGATGCGGTAGAAAAGGCACATGACAGACAAGGACAGATATGGTATAACTTATTTCAGTGTTATTACAGTTTGAAATAGTTTTACAGTCACGGTCAAGTTTAGACAACGACATAAATAAAATAAAATAAAAACAATGTAATACACCTTTGACCCCAAACTTAGTTCTAGAAGGTTACCAGATAATGTATTTAATGTACACTTAAAATGTGACTTAGTTTAAAAAAATGGCAAAATTAAATCGTAACGATTAAAATCTCTCTCATAATAATTACGTCGATTTAATAAGTTTCCCTTTAGACACTACATCTTACAAACTCAACGGTTTACAAATATTGTCATTTGAAGCTAACAATTAATTGTATTTAAATGGCCTGTTTCCATGAGTTCCATGAGATCAATATTTGTAAATTCACAATTACAATAAATTCAGTCGAGCAAGGATTAAAATAAGCTGAGTGAAAAATGATATAATTGTGATAACGCATCAGAAATTCAGAATTTTGTATTTTCGACCGAATGATTGTTAATGTATCGAATTATCATTTTAATTCGTATTCCGATTCACGCAGTGTCACTACGGATACCATGATTTGGGAAAATCACGGACCAAATCTAATACTTTAAAAGTGCCTAGAACTCGCCGTCGGCCAAGCAGTAATTTGAAAACTACGTAAATGCAAAAAATATAGAATATAAATGTATAAAAGATATGACAGCGCCAATAATACAATAATAGGCATTCGATAACGATACTTTTACGCAGCTTTTCCGGTCCACACATTTTGTTGCATGGCCTGCTAATAATAATGCTTTATGTCAGTTTTTTGGCGCTGAGAAAATTTTGTTGCTTTTTAAATCCGAATAGATTTTAATTTTATTTAAATACACGAAGATGCCAATACCCATTGCAAATATGGCATATCCCATAGAACGCAGTGTTACAGAAAACTTGTAAAATAACGTTTGTATCGGTTTTGCGAGGATGAGAAAATAATGTTGCTTTACTTGAGTAATCATAATATTCATTTTGTAAACAAAATAACAGTATTGACATACTATTTCGCGTTGTAAATAATCCAGTCACTTAGTAATTCATACCGAGACGCGACATGGCAGCGTAAACTTTTTACCTGACTGCTGGGAAGAAAAAGGAATTGATTTTGGCAGTATATGTATGTATATGTATTCCACTGTAGAGCCTAAACTACTGACACGACTTCAATGAAATATATCTCAAAAGATTCGTTACAATTCATTTGAGTCGTGTCGTGTCAGTAGCATTTAAAGCCTACTAATAAACCTAAAACATTATTTTATAAAAAACAGTAACCCAACTACTTAACTTAAATTAAATAGCTTATATTATGTTACATTACCTTTTGGCTTAGCTGTATTCGGATAGTAAACAAAAAAGAGGAATAGAAAAATTCCTGCAAAGTTTTAAATTGTGGTCACCGCGTGTAACTGACCGTGACGTTCCGTTTCATTCATATCAAAAGCACGGCCATTTTAATCACGAAATTGCTGCAGTGAATAACGCGAAATGGAGGTAGAAAATTAGTAGCATCATTGTATAGTTGTATAGAAAAATATGATCAACTTGCTGTAGCAACTAAATATGGGTAATTTTTGGAAGGCAGGTAAATAGGGGGAATGAAAAAATATTTTGAAAGGGGGAGACAAGTCACTTGCACATTTTTGTGTGAGTGACTTGCCGTGAGTGAGTTGTTGTGAAAAAGTAATAAAGAAACCGAACCTTACTCTCAATCTTATTTGTCAGATAGAAAAAGGTTTCGTTTCATTTTTAAAAATTAATAACGTTATTAATGTTGCATAGTACTTTACTTTACTTTCATTTCTTTTCTTTTTGTACCGTAAAATTCATATGCGCCAAGTTGAGCACGTCCGTACCATCCTTTTCTCGAAGCAGTTCAGGCTATTTTCGAACCCTTATAACTTCGTTGTGGATGTGGAAATCGAAAATGTGGAAAACTAGTAGGTTGGGTTCGAGACTTCTTTATTGGAGTAAGTTCATAATATTAGGGCGTTCAAGCAAACAAACAAGCGTTAAAATATAATATAAATATTCAAAAGAAAGCACTTATTTTGAAATTTAACCCAAAAAGGGTAGCTTCATCAAGTTCGCAGCAGCAATTAGCACCACAAACAAGACCTGTTGAAGATTTGATAATTAATTGATTTGGAATCACCGGGCTGGAGGCAGGACTCCGAATATTTCCGAGGCTTTAATTAAATCACCCCTAAGGCTGGGACTACACGATCCGGAGTCTCTCTGTCCGGAGAAAATGCAAAGCATTAGCCATTCCTATTAGTTTAATGACATATCTTCCTCAACTGATTTTGAGGATGACAATAGAGTATCGCGCCGATTATCTCTATATCGCTATAAATATTTGAGCCAAATCTATAATATATCTATAAGCCCAATCGGTATAACAATTTACAAAAATCGAAATGACGTTCCCCTGAGTTTTGCCTCGAGTTTCAGTATTAAAATGCTGGAATATTTTTCACACTCGAATGACTAATTGAAGCCGGGAAGAAGGTTTTAAATTAACATATTGTTTTAAGCAATATTTAAATAAAACTATTAGTTATAAAATGATATTCCTGGTAAATGTAATGAAGATTAATAATACACAATATTTTTTTTGTGATCTTTTAATAAGACGAATATTAATAAAAATGGTTTCAAAATACTACAAATTCATACCCCCTTAATCTTTTTAACTCTTTTTTTTTATCTATAGACGCTTCACACCACGTCAATCTGGCCCTGTGCTAAGTATCCGAAGAACTTGTGTTACAGGTACCAGACAACGGAAATATATATTTAATACTTTTATACTATACACATATTTAAGATTTTATTATATTAATACACAAATTTAATTTTTGTATTAATATAATAAAATTAAATTTGTATATTAATTAAATATTTAATTTACTCTATTATAATTACCCGAAATCGAGTTAATAGGATATAGTTAAAAATACACGAGATGACACAAATCTTCGTGTTACCTTCTCAACCTCGTATCTATAAAACTACAACTTTTCAGTAGAGTCAAAAAACTTAATAATTCTAGATTTTATTATGACGTTGTGAAGGTAAAGCGACGAAATATCATTGTTAAAGTTGACTCGACGCTCGTTTCTTCGATTTAGAACTCTATTGTATTAGCCAAGAGTTATATTTTCAGTACTCTGAATTTTCTTTAGCGTTCCCGATTCTAGATCATGTAGTCTCAGCCTAATCCTCAACTCTCGGACCGAGATGTTTTGTAATTGGAATTCGCGGCGTTATTTCAGAAACAAAAGTATTTCTAAATTATTTATTATCTTAGGAATTTCTAAATATTGTTAATTGTATATTATTAGAGTTTCTTGTCGATGAGGCACCAGAGATTGATCTTATTTATCTGATATTTTGTGTCACCAAAGATGTGATGTAGGTATGTTGATATCTATACTTCTATACTAATAATATAAGGCGGAAGAGTTTTAACTACTGGTCCGATTTGAAAAATTATTTTTTTGTTGGATATAGCCTAAAGCCTTCCTCTATAAATGGAGTATCCATTTATAAAGGAAGGCTTAAGGCTATATAACATTACGCTGCGACCAATAGAAGCGAAGCATCAGTGAGAAATGTTGCGAAAACGGGGAAAATTATTCACATTTGCATTCGTTGCGTGCGCTCCATAAACGGTTTAAGTCACTCTAAAACCACGCAAACGAAGTCGCGGGCACAGCTAGTACTTTTAAATAGTAGTTCCTGAGATTTTCGCGTTTAAAAAAACATTACAACACAATAAACAGACTCTTCATCTTTATAAAATTAATAACAGGTGTAAAAAGAGCAGTCACTATAACTTTGGGAATGATTATACTACCTTGTCTCATTCTAGATATGTATTTTTTTGCTTTATAGTTATTTTTGCGACAAAAAAATAAGAAATGGTAGAAAGCAAAAAATTTTTTTTTTAGTTTTTGACAAAAAAATATTATAAATAAATACATTTCCAAAATGAGTTAAGGTAGTATAATCATATATCTCCGCCGCTACAACTGGGTTCTCTCCTCAATTGCGAGAAGAACTTGACCTACTACGGGTTTTCGAGGATTTGCTACAGAAAGCTAAACACAATCATTGCCAATACAATTTTAAGGCTTTGTATAATGCCAATGACCTTGAACGAGTGTTGTAATCGTACAAGAACTATGACAATAGTCCCCTGTGCCGTACCACAGATTACTAAATAGTTACGCCGTACCTCACTTAAAATACTGAACTGAAGGGGAAAAAGGTAACGTTAAAAAAGGGTGTGCTTTGCATATTGTTTTAGGCTATGTTAAAACAAAAATATCAATTTATAAAACAATAATCCTCTGACAAATGTAATGAAAATATATTTTTTTGGGTTTTTCCAATAACACCAGTATTGAGAAAAATGGTTACAGTCACACTTTCAGCTTATCGCGCGCACGTCGCCTCAAATCAAACCTGTCATGGGCACGACGTATCAAATGACGATCATACATACTTTATAGTAATTACTAGCTGACCCGTGCCCGTGCATACAAACCGTTTAAGCCTTCCCTTGACTTCTACGAATATTTCAAGACCAAAAATAGCCTAATTGGTTCAGCCGTTCTCCAGTTTTAGCGAGACTAACGAACAGCAATTCATTTTTATATATAAGATTTACTAAGTAGGTACAGGAGAGGATTAAATGACGTGGCTTAAGAGAAAATACCACGGGCAAGAGAAAATACAAAATAGGTATTTGTCTATTGCTGTCCCGCACCTGCCCGATCAAACTGATAGAGACAACTGTAGTTTGAACTGAAATTACACATTAGAAGTACTCAAAATCGACAATTAGAAGACCCCTGTTTGCTCCTTCAAAACTTAACCGATTTAGGTACTTTTTCATTAGAAACTAAAAAAAGCCTATTTAAACTTTATCATAAAATGTACTTCAATTTCTTTTCTAGATGTTTAAACAACAAATCTACCCATATTAAAAAAAGGAAAAATAGGGACGTAATAATAGATTACATAGCTGATATTCATGAAAAAATTCATAATAATAGCTCCCCTCACCGATTTCGGTGTCGGTAGCCGATTTCATTGAAACCAGGCCAGCTACGCAGGAGTTAATTTATAGTGCTCAAGTGTGTGGGCAATACACAGAAGCACTCTCTCTTCCTTTTACTCTCATAACCCAGTGGGACGGTAAACCGACACGACTGGCGGGAGAAAAGGCGCAGGACCGACTTTTTACATGCCCCTCCGACACATGGATCTTCTTTCTTGTCAGACAATCAGGTGATCAGCCTGCATTGTCCTAACCAAATCTGAAAACAACATTTTTTGTTGTTCCAACGCGGGAAACGAACCCACGACCTCCGGGTCGAGAGCGAAGCTCTGAACCACTAGACCACAGAGGCGATCAATAAAAAAAATATGTACCTGTGTATCACCCCTTAATGTATTTCCATTTAAATGTTTTAGGACAAACAAATGTGTCCCAAGTTTCCCTATCTATACTTATAATAAAACTGTAGATAGGTCAATTCTGTACATTGAATATTTTTTCAAAATACATATTGGAGGATGATTGGCGATCGATACTGATGCCAAAAATGCAATTAGTAAAATTTTTGTCTGTCTGTCTGTCTGTCTGTCTGTCTGTCTGTCTGTCTGTATGTGCGCGATGGGAACAAAAACTACTGAAGGGATTTTAACCAAACTTGGTACGATTGTAGCCCATATTCCTGGGCAGGTTATAGGCTATAAAACATAACGCTACGATACATACGAGCCGAGCAGTGACGATAAATTTGAAGCAAGTCGGATGAATTTCGCGCGCGCGGCCTGCGGTCGAACGGTTCGTGCGGGGGGCGCGGGGGATCGCTTACACAGTGACGCAATGCAATAGAACGTGGCACTAAAGTAGATTAGAACATCAAATAAGTACCTAACTATCAGATTTTTTTTTTCTGGGAAAACAGTGTTTTCACAGTGTCATAATAATATAAAAATTGTATTTTTGAACTTGCTTCACAAATTAAAATAAATTATCATTTATTGTATAAAATCAACTTAATTAACTGTATAATTAAAAGAAAGCCTTTCGCGATAAACTAAAAAACGGGCAATTAAGCGGTTTTTGGAAAGCTATTTATACCATCACGGTATTAATCCTTATCATTTTTAATACGTTAGTTGGCTTAAGCATTCCATGAAGACTATAATATTTGCCCTTTATACCATGCAAATATAATGAGTAGTTTAGGAAATATAGCAAAATTAAAATCGTTTCGCCGTGATTCGACCGGGCGCCGCGTAAGGCAGGCTGCTGGGTGACGTCTTACGTCCGAGCCGGGCTGGTGTAGTGTAGACTGCTGGGTAAAAAATACTATTAAAATGTGCTAACTATGCCTGTGTTATTATAGGAGACTTTTATTTATGCAATAGTACCCAAAACAATTTTTTTTTTATTTTTGTCTGTTTGTCGGTGCATTTGTGCACGCTAATCTCAGAAACGGCTTATCCGATTTAGATGTGGTTCAATCATATTTGTAGTAATCTTGACTTAACATTTATTTCATCTCAATCGGTTCATAAATAAAAAACTTATGACAATTAAAAAAAATGCTGGACGTTTGTATGAAGCGCGGCAGGAACCGCGCTGCAAACATTCAAATTTAATATTTTTTTATTTTCTTTAAAACTTAATTTAATTTATTTATATTATTGTTATACTTAGGGTAGGGTAATAAAAAAACGCTACTAAAACCGATCGGCGCGCCGAGCTGGGGCCTAACTCCCCAAACTGATTCGATTTTGATTCAGATTCGTGCCGCATACTCCCGAATAAATTGACGTTTGTTTATTTTTGTTCTATGTCGATTGATATCGTCGGGTGACAAAAAGTTACGTTCCAAAGGTTTTCTTTATCCTAATTAGTTCCAATGTAATCTACCAAATAAAACACCAAATCCGTTGAGATCGAACTGATTCGATTCTCGGTTGTGTCGAGAGTAAGCCTGCTGGATCCTCGACGGGGCGTGCCGCTGCGCCCATGTCTAACCGAGAGTTTCGTTTTAAATACCTTAATAATTGCATTATATGTTTCAATTTAATATCTCAAAATATTAATGACAAAAACGGTAGTAAGTTCAAAAAATTTGAAAATAATTTTATGGTTTCGCAATTTATCCTATGTCGGCACTATTAAGACGTTGCTTCGTGATACGAAGGTTTTGGTTCCCTTTGGAGTGTCGAAAATTAGAGAGATAAACGGCTGAATCTTTGGGTAGATGTGGCTAAGGAGTCTGTTTTTTTCAAAGCTTCTGGGACAGAAGATCCTGAGTATTTAATAGGATTGTTAGCTTGATACCTACACGTGTTAAAGTTTTGACAGCCAGACAGATAGACAGACGGACATCGAAGTTAAATAATTTACTAAATTAACGTGAAAAATTGGCTGGGTCTATACGGTGCATTCGAATAATACTGTATATGTAATGACCGGTACAACAGTACCATTCGATATACAACATAAACAACGGGGCTAGTGATGTGCTAGGCCATTAAATATATCGATTTGTCCGGAACATTAGCAGCCATTAACGCGGGGACTGTTAAGCCATGAAATTAATATGCACCCAACTGCAAATTGAACTGTCCGTGTGTCCGTGTTGCCATAATGGTACACAGTTAATTATGAATTTTATAAATGTTCAGTGTATCCAATAAAATATATCATATCAGTGTTCCAAGAGGGATTTTATGCCATTGATCAAATGAGGATGGGAACTGAAATTTGAAGCATCGACCTATTTTTTTTTAACCTCACCACAAATTCCCACCACTGAAACACCTGTGTAGCCAGGATCGACATTGGTAACCACCTCAGAAACCCTTTGATATGATCAAACGGGTGCCCGAGAAATATGCTAGATCTGTCGAGGGACCTGGAACGAAATTTATCAGAAGAATGATGGAGGAGTATGAAGTGTTCCAGTTTCGTCCCCCAAGTAACGCGGGAGACAGGAAAAAGGTAATGACAAAAACAAACACTTAGCGCATCGACCCAGGTCGTGGGTTTTTCGCTCGTTGGAACAACTAAAAATGTTGTTTTCAAGTTTGGTTAGGACAGTGCAGCCCGATCACCTGATGACAGACATGCGTCGGATGAGCATGTAAAAAGTCGGTCCTGCGCCTGTTCTCTCGCTAGTCGTGTCGGCTTACCGTCCCTACTTGGGTACTATAAAATAACTCCTGCGTAGCTGGCCTGGTACCTTACTCTCAAAACTTATTCGATTTTCTTGAGCGAAAGATTCTCGATTGTGTCGGGAGTAAGCCTGCTGGTTTCAATGAAACCGGCCACCGTCAACCAAATCGGTGTGGGAGGCATTATTAATGCGGTGTTTCCGAGTTAATTTAGGGCGCTGTTCGGTTTAACATCTCTGCGTCAAGTTGTACAATAACGTAATTTGGTATTTCGTGTACTCCGTCGGGACGCTGGTCACTGTAGATCAATAATAAAGTAACGCCGCGATGTATGATAGTATAGGTTTACCTATTCTATAATACTATATACTGCCGTCCTTATCATAAGCTACGCACTTGCTTGGAGGTTACTTTCGAGTAAATCGCGATCAAAGTATTTTTCTACATACATTTTGTTGTCTAATGGAACTAGGATATTCCAAATATTTTTGTTTTGTTTAGTGTCTTTCAATGTGCGACTTTGCATGTGCGATTTTACGAAGTTAATTTATGATATTTTACGATTGTTAGGACTTATTATTAGTTTGGAATGGATCCACAATATGCTTAACAAAATAACGAAAAGTATAAAAGCTATTAAAAATTTTGTGATTGATCCTGGTAGATCTCGTTGCGGTAATTCCAAATCAAATCAAATATTTTTATTCAGAGTAAATTTTACAAAAAAATTTTTTCTGAATGTTTTCTATATGATGCCTACCATCGGTCCGGGAACTAGCCCAGCAAGAAGAACCGGCGTAAGAAACTCGCATGGGGCCATCTTTTACCAAAAAGATGGAAAATTTCTCTTTTTTAAAAAAAGTATACATTTACATATAAATATGTCAATACTAAAGCTAAATAACATAGAATGTACTATATATAAGTAGCCTTGTAGGGGGCTACTTTATTCCCAAGGTGTGCTATCATTCATATAATCATTAACTTTATAGTAAGTTTTTGCACACAAACGTTCTTTGACTACTTTCTTAAACTTATTAGTTAAAAAATTTTGAACGTTTTCTGGGATCCTATTGTATAGGCGTATACATTGGCCTTTAAACGAATTCTTTACTTTGCTTAGTCTAGTCACTGTAACAACAAGTTTATTCTTATTCCGAGTATTTCTATTATGATTATCACATTTTCTTATAAACAGGTTTACATTTTTCTTAACATATAATACATCAGAGAGGATAAACTGAGAAGCTACAGTTAGTATTCCAGTTTCCTTAAACTTTTCTCTAAGAGAAGTGTTGGGGGGCCAGCTTGTAGATTGCCCGAACAGCTCGCTTCTGCAGCACAAAGATACTATTTATATCTGCAGCACTGCCCCATAGCAGAATGCCATAGGACATTATACTATGAAAGTAACTAAAATACACTAGGCGTGCTGTACTTTCATCTGAATATTGTCTAATTTTACTAACTGCATATGCTACTGAACTGAGTTTGTCGGCTAGTCTAGCAATATGGGGGCCCCACTGAAATTTAGAGTCTAACGTTATACCTAAGAATACTGCGGAATCCACTAGTTCCAGACGTTCATCATTTAATAGTACATTGGTTTCAGTTTGCCTCACATTAGGCAATTTGAATTTTACACATTTTGTCTTTTTATTATTAAGTAAAAGATTATTGACACTAAACCAATGTACTATCATTGAGAGAGCATTATTTACTTCGTCATGGTATATTTTTTGCCGTTTTATATTAAAAATAAGAGACGTATCATCAGCAAATAATACTATCCCATGTTTTTCATTTATGAGGTCGTTTATGTAAATTAAAAATAGAAAAGGTCCTAAAATAGACCCTTGTGGGACCCCCATCTCTATTCTAGAGCCTAAGAATCTTTTTCCATTTACCTCAAACCTCTGAGTTCTATTTGATAAATATGATTTCAAGAGGGCAAGTGCTGGACCTTTTACCCCATAGTGGTCTAGTTTCCTGATTAATGTTGTATGCTGCACACAGTCAAATGCCTTGGAGAGATCGCAAAATATTCCAAGAGCATTGCACGATTTCTCCCAAGCATTAAAATATAATTTATCAAATCGACGCCTGCATCCGAATATACTATTAACTAATTTTCGACAAAAATGTCGATTGCGTTGTTTAAAGCGAGGAATAACCGCAACTAGCGCCGCTCTTTTTAAAATAAATTTTACAATAAATTTTAAAAAGAGTGGCGCTAGTTGCGGTTATTCCTCGCCTTAATATAAGGGCGACAGTTTAATTTTAACCCAAACGTAAACAACCCGTCTATGACTCAACCATAGACTAGTGAGTGATGCGAATACAATAGATACAATGTATTATTATAGTTTTAAATTAAATTAAATCTAAATATTTTATTTCCAAATGAAACTTAACAAGCTATTTTTGAAAAGTCAACAATAAGGCTACTACCGGTTCAACCCTAGCCCCCCCAGAAAAACCGACGTAAGAAACTCGGACGGGGCCATCTTTTAGCAAAAAGATGGAAAATGCAGTGTCAAAATCATCCAACATCGGATGAAAAGGCCTACATTTTAACCGTTCCCCGTAAGGCCCGTATTATATTATTAAGTCGATACTACCATAAGGTCAGATTTACGTGGTGACTGAGTGTTATTAGTAAGTAAAACATCCCTTCTACTCCCGGGTCTCGTATAAGTTTACTAAGTACCAGCGTAAAAGAGGTACTTTCTTTTTTTAATTGTTGTTTGAAAAAATAATGTTGCGGCATTTCTCATACAAACATGAAAGTCAAAAGTATGTATTTCAGCGCTAGTACTTTCACAGTACACTCTACATAGTAGACTCATACACACCGTAAAGTATTATCACTAATTTATTTTACTATTTGTATCATTAAAAATAAGTAAACCTCTCCTATACACACAACAAACACTACCAACGCCTGCTTTCTGTGAGCCCCTGGTATACGTTCTGCGTGCCAATTCGTGCCAAATCCTCAGTGTAATTTGGCGCATTCAAGTATAATTATCAGCTACAGTAACTGTACCTTTTGTCCCCCACTCCCGACCGGCGACGAATATTTAACTAGTAGTTGTTCCGACAATAAGCTCATTGTGTAGGGGAATTTCATTTTAGTGGCATTAATATATTAATTCAATTTGATGGCCCCTGTGGTTAATCTATACTAATATTAGGTCCTTACATATGAAATTGGCGTTTTGTCGTACTGGCCACTTTGATCTTAAATATATCCTCTTTGGTTAGGAATTCCGAATTCAAATTTAAACAGCTATTTACTCATGCATTTGTGTTTTGAAAACCGTAATTCATTTGTTTTTTTCTCTTTTGCTATTTTTTCTAAGTCACTCATTTCACAAAATGGAAAACTTAAAATATCGCATTATTTACGAGTACGAGTTCCACCGTGGCACCAGTGCTGCAGAAACGGCTCGAAGGATTCATGATGTGTATGGGGGTGGTGTCGCAAAAGAAAACACGGTGCGTTTTTGGTTTCAACGCTTTCGTTCTCGAAATTTCGACCTGCAGAACAAGCCCCGTGGACGGCCGGAGACCAAGGTCGATAATGATGAATTGAAGGCTATTGTGGAAGCAGATCCATCGCAAACCACATCAGAGTTAGCTACAGGCTGCGGTGTTAGTGACAAAACCGTTTTAATCCACTTGAAGCAAATTGGGAAGGTGAAAAAGCTTGAAAGGTGGGTACCTCATGAATTGAGTGAAGCAAACCGACAAACGCGCGTCGACTGCTGCGTTACATTGCTCAACCGGCACAATAATGAAGGAATTTTAAGGCTGATGTCTATTGTCAGAAACTGCAAACCATGATGGAAAAGCTCGCCGTTAAACAACCGAGACTTGTCAATCGCTCTACGCCACTGCTGCTTCAAGACAACGCTAGACCACACACGGCCCAACAGACGGCTACCAAATTAGAGGAGCTTTAATTGGAATTTCTAGGACATCCACCGTACTCTCCGGACCTTGCTCCAACAGAATATCATTTTTTTTCGAAATTTGGATAACTTCATGCAAGGAAAAAAATTCAATTCCGATGAGGCAGTCCAAACCGCTTTCAAAGATTTCATTGATTCACGTCCGAATGGTTTTTTTAGTAAAGGGATCAATGAACTACCTATAAGATGGCAAAAGTGTATAGATAGCAATGGTACATACTTTGATAATAAAATATATTTTAATATGAAAAAATCGCCTTTATGTTCCTCCCATACAAAACGCCAATTTCATATGTAAGGACCTAATATTATAAAGCGGAAGACTTTGTTTGTTTAAACGCGCTAATCCCAAGAACTACTGGTCCGATTTGAAAAAATATTTTTTTGAGTTCATTTATAGAGGAAGGTTTTAGGCTATATAACATTACGCCGCGACCAATGGGAGCGAAGCGTCAGTGAGAAATGTTGCAAAAACCGGGAAAATTATTCACATTTGGGGATATTCGTTGCGTGCGCTGCATAAACGGTTTTTTAAGCCACTTTAAAACCACGCGAACGAAGTCGTGGGCACAGCTAGTATAATAATAATATCTATGGACGCTTCACACCACGTCAATCTAGCCCCATGATAAGTATTCGAAGAACTTGTGTTACAGGACATAGGAAATATATTTAAAACTTTTGTACTATAAACATATCTAAGATTTTTATTATATTTTACACAAATTTAACATACATCCACGACACAGGAACACAGAAAACTTTTTGTTCCTTCGGCTGGATTCGAACCTGCGACCTCCCGCTCGAGTAGCAACGCTCATCAACCACTGCACTACGGAGGTCGTCGTCGTCGCTGTGCTGTGGCGTTTAAGGTCGCGGGTTTAAATCCCGTCGATAGAAAATAGAATTTTAATAATTTTATCTATAACCCGGGCCCTAATTCAACATGCCATCGCTATTATTACACATGAGGTTCGAAAACACAGAAGAGTAAAAGAGGTACCTCTTTATCTGTTCTGTGTTCGAAAACAAAATGTACGGAATTTGACATAAGGTTCGCTAAATGACAAGCGAATTCGTATGTCACATAGTGAAGCTTATGTCAAATTATGTTATATTTTATTTTAAAATTTAGGCCTAAGGTAGAACAAATACATACTACCAAAACCATTCTCTTCCTTTTGGCTACGTCCGCAGTAGTAAATCTCTTTTAATCAATTGCCATTCTCCATACTAATTAATATGAATCTGTATTGTGATGATACTGTATCATCACAATACATATTATGTCGTGGGTTCGATTCCCGTATTAGAACAATTAAAAATGCTGTATTTTAGTTTAGTTAGGACAATGTATGCTGATCACGTCCTGATTGTCTGACAAAAAAGGTGATGCGTCGGATGGGCATTGGGCATGTAAAACGTCGGTCCTGCGCCAGTTCTCTCGCCAGTCGTGTCGCGTAACTGTCCAATTGGTATCAGGGGCCTCACACTTCAAACTGATTCGATTTTGATTCAGACTCGATCGTGCTGCGTACTCTGGAATAAATTGACGTTTGTTTATTTTAATTCTCAGTCGATTTATATGGTTGGGAGTACAAAAAGT
This sequence comes from Celastrina argiolus, assembly GCA_905187575.2. NCBI lineage: Eukaryota > Metazoa > Arthropoda > Insecta > Lepidoptera > Lycaenidae > Celastrina > Celastrina argiolus. Next base: position 15,586,786 of record LR994589.1, read on the forward strand.
TACGATCTAACAATTTTATTTATCTCAGTTAGTTTAGACCAACTAAAATATCAAAAGCCGTTGAAATCGAACTGAGTATAATCTGGATTATGTCGGGAGTAAGCCTGCTGGTAATGAGACCAATGGAACCACATAATACCAGGCACTGTGGTGTTCACGCCGCGGTGATGCGCCTGAGTGGTGTCCTTTTTGGCGATATAGGCTGCGTACCTTCCGACCCGCACGTACACTTATTCTTTTTAATATTTAATATTGTTATTGTCTTATCTTATTGTGAATCTGTTTATAATTTATTTTCATCTTTTTTTAAATATTTTTTTTATTTTATTTGCTATTGTTTCCCTAAAGTGTATGTAGTGTGATGTATAAATATGTCGAATAAATGTTGATTATTATTATAGTGTGTCTACAATAACACATCGACGCGCGATAACCACAACATGGCCGCCAATACAATAGTGGGAACGATTTATGAATATTTTTCCCAGAATTTCCAACTTTTCCCAACTTTTCTCGTTACCGGTCACGAGCTAGTTACCTTCGGCGCGGTCTTCTGAAGCTGTTTTATTACAAGCTGACCACGACTGCAATTTCGCAGATCCCACGGGAGCCGGGTATTTTCAGTTATAAAGTAGCTGTTTTTAATGATCGTAAAAAATAGAATGACGTGACAATACAGAATGTAACTGGACAGGTGGATGCTTACCTATTAAAAAGGGTTTTTTTTATTAAAAAAGTGTTATTTATTTATGCAAGTCTTTTCGGAAAGAATATATTATAGTTTTAAGGGTGATAAGAATATGTATACCTACTGTATTAACCCAAGAATACGTGTTAACACAAACCCAGCTTGGGGTGTTATTTAACATAGATAAGTGGGGCTTTGCACGATCGTGTTAACATTATTGCTTGTGTGGTGGTGGTGTTTTCACGATTTTGCTTGCGAGTGTACGCATAAGCAGTGTGGGAGGAGAGAGGTGCATCAAACGCATGCCTATGCGTACACTCACTCATCTGCTTGCAGGTTGTGGTTATAATTGTTTCGCGGGATATTGCTAGATATAATACATTTAAATGTTATGCTATGGATTTCCGCAAAGTAACGCCTGATTCCATTAACTATTGAAAATTGTATTTTACGACACATTTTGTATGTAAATAAATTAAAATAAAAACGCGGCAAAAACGACGGGGTTTTATAAGTTTGAGTTTCTGTGTAAATGTGTGTCTGTGGCATCGTAGCACCCAAACGGATATATATTCCTCTGTCGCCTTTTACTACACCCACGAGAAAGATAGAGAGATGCTAACTGCTATGGTTAACGAAAACCCCATACAATTATTATTACGTCCTCCGTACCACAGTGGTTTAGTGCGTTGGTGTTCAATCGGGAGGTCCCAGGTTTGAATCCTGAAGGAATAAAAAGTTTTCTGTATTTCTGGATGTGTAGTGAATCTTAAATATTATAACAATATACAAATTGTTTATAGTATAAAAGTTTTAAATATATTTCCGTTGTCAGGTTCCTGTAACACAAGTTCTTCGGATACTTAGCACGGTGCTAGATTGACGTGGTGTGAAGCGTCAATATACTGGCTGTAAAATTAGTGAGTGATTACACTTTAGGGTGTCTATGGATCCCGTAGGTATATAGAGTTTACTGTGAAAGTACCAGCGCTGAAAGTGATACTTTTTTTAAATTACTGTATGGGTAAATGAATGATGTTGAGGCATTTCTCATAGAAACATGCAGGTCTAAAGTACGTCTTTCAGCGCTGGTACTTTCACAATAAACTCTACATAGGAGGCACATACACACCCTAAAGTATTATCACTCATTTATTTTACACCTTGTAATTAAAAACATATATAGGTATTACACGTGCCAAATGTCAGCGATATATCTATCTATTAATTACAAGAAACTCAATTCCCATGAATAAATTCGCGACTCAGTCTTACAGGTAAAGATTCACATAATATATTCATTAATGGGGCCCCCACCCACCCCCACCGCGGGTGCCAAATTCATACAGGCCTATTTATCACTTTCGTGTAAATGAGCATTCGTTATGCATAGGGAGGGGAGTTGTCGATGAATTGTTTCGACATTAAATTTTATGTGAAAGTTGTAAGTTCAATTAGTGTTGCTTACCTACTGTTATCCGTCTGTAGCATCGTAACTATCAAGCAGATGTATCTTTTACTTTGACTTGAGACACTAGGGCACGTATAAATAAAACAATCTTAAACCCAACCTCACCTTGAGAACCTATTTGACAGATAAAACAACGTTTCGTTTCACTTTTAAAAGTGAAAAACTTTACATAGTACTTTAATTTATTTTCTTTTTATACCGTTATATTCGTATTATAGATTACAGGAAACAATAAAATAAATATAATGTATATTTTTATAATCTTTATTTTTACGTTTTAAGAAAGAAAAAAAATAAAGTACGTAACATAATTAAAATTCTTTATTTAAAAAAAAAACATACAGACGAATTGAGAACCTCCTCCTTTTTTTTGGAAGTCGGTTAAAAAGTGAAACGAAACGTTTTTTTATCTGTCAAATAGGTTCTCAAGGTGAGGTTAGGTTTGAGATTGTTTTATTTATATGGGCCTAAAAAGTAAATCGCCGGTGAGTCGGTGTCAGCATAAAGAACAACATCTCAAAGTTGCTGACTTGAAACTCACCTTTGCTGACACCGACTTCAAAAAGAACATTAATTGTATCTAAATTGTTAATGGAATCAGGCGTTACTTTGCGGAAATCCATAGCATACAATTTAAATATATTATATCTAGCAATATCCCGCGAAACAATTATAACCACAACCTGCAAGCAGATGAGTGAGTGTATGCATAGGCATGCGTTTGATGCACCTTCCTCCTCCCACACTGCTTATGCGTACACTCGCAAGCAAAAACCATGAAAACACCACCACCACACAAGCAATAATGTTAACACGATCGTGCAAAGTCCCACCACCATGCAGGTTGCAAAACTCGACGCGCGTTTCGCTCCGACCCCGGAGCATCCTCAGGATGTTGACTCTGCGAACAATGTTCGCATCAAACGCATGCCTATGCGTACACTCACTCATCTGCTTTCAGGTTGTGGTTATAATTGTTTCGCGGGATATTGCTAGATATAATATATTTAAATTGTATGTATCTAAATTATAAAACTATTATTTTATGCTTTTTACTGTTGAAGTCGGTTTTTTAAAGCGTAGTTTTTTTAACCTCCGACTCAAAAACTACGGGGTGTTATAAATTTGACGTATCTGTCTGTGGCATCGTAGCTTCGAATCGGATGATCCGATTTTAATGCGGTTTTTTTTGTTTGAAAGTTATATCATTCGAGAATGTTCTTAGCTATGTTTGGTGGAAATCGGTTTAGTTCTTCAAGGTCATCAGGTCGTTTGTTAGGTGTGATAGGAATGTTACACGCTATGTTTACATCGGCTACATCGCAACGGCGCGAGCGGGGCATGCGGGGCGCGCGGGGCGCTCGCATGCGCCTGCGCACACAGCCGTGCGATAGATTTTAAATTTTTACCGATAAACACATCAGTTGTAATATACAGTCCACAATTATTGAAGCTTTTTATTTCTATCAGGGAGTCCACACGCTAAGTCGGGTTTTTTAAAATTTTATTTTAGTTTATTATAAATACAATATATTTCGTATCGATGCGTCTATTGCCAACCCTATTTCCAGAGAAGCGGTATGGATTAATTCGGCCCAGTCACTCGATCACTGATGGATGCTCTTACTTCTTAATTTGTATTCGGTTTTATTAATCAAAGCAAAGGCAATTTCAAAAGCAACATTTTCGGAATTCCTCCTAAGGTTTTAGAATTCGCGAGATGAAACGGAGTGCCGAATAGTACTGTAAATTCGCAGAACGGACATTTTTATTTCAACTCGTTTATTAATTATATTTTAATTCAAATAATTAACGCCTCTGTGATCTAGTAAGTCAGAGCTTCGCTTTCGACGCAGAGGTCGCGGGTTCGATTCCCGCGTTGAAACAACAAAAAAAATTGTTTTGAAGTTTGGTTAAGATAATGCAGGCTAATCACCTGATTGTCTGACAAGAAAGACGATCCATGCGTCGGATGGGCATGTAAAAAGTTGGTCCTGCGCCTGATCTCCCGCCAGTCGTGTCGGTTATCCGCCCCACTGCGATAAGAGAGTAAAAGGAAGAGAGAGTGTCTTTGTTGATTGCGCACACACTTGGGCACTATAAAATAATTTCTGCGTAGCTGGCCTGGTACCCTTATCAATAAGATCATAAATCTTAACGGTAACTAATGGATCCCGCAGGTAGAAAAAGGCCCCACTCCCTATGTATAGTGTCGTTCAACACGAACGGCATTAGAAATAACATTGACGAAATCCATGAATTCGTCCATTCTAACAACGTTGATATTCTTCTAGTACAGGAGACGTTTTTAAAACCTAGTATACGGACCCCAAAAATTGCAAATTACAAAGCAACTAGAAACGATAGAACTCGATCCCGTCTTGGAGGCACAATTATTTATTATAAAAAGTCACTGCATTGTGTCCCCCTCGAACCGCCATCACTATTAAGTCTCGAAACTTCTATATGTCACATTAGCATGACAGGTCACGAACCCATTATTGTAGTATCCGCGTATCTATCTACAAACGCGGCCCTTCACATTAGCGACTTAGAATCGCTCTTTAACTTAGGCAACGCCGTCATCATAGCCGGCGACCTAAATTGTAAACACCCCGAGTGGGGTAACGTAAACAGTAACGTGAACGGAAACATTCTTAATAGATTAACAGACCAATTAAGATTTGTACTCTTAGCACCTGAGGACCCCACTCGCTATGATACTCATCAACGTGCAAATAACGTTATTCACAATCCCAGTACCATTGACGTAGCCCTAGTCAAAAACATTTCTCTCAATATCAATATTGAGACTCTTCACGAGCTTAACTCGGACCACAGACCGGTTAAAATTGCACTTGGCAATTTCAACCCCTTAAGCACTAGTACCAAAAGAGTAATAGATTATAAATTATTAGCAGACAATCTAAAGGATCTTCAATCGAGTCATCTCGATAGCATTCCCGACATTATTGATAGTAGCGATTTGGCCCTTCAGGCAGCATCACATTTGACCGACCACCTGGTAGCGACCATAGATAAATCATCCAGGGAGATGCCAATGACTTTTGAAAGACGTTGGCCTCTCCCTGAAGACATAAGAGAGTCTATCAGACTCCGAAACGCGGCTAAACGCGCCTATGATCGTTACCCGTCGGAAGACTGGAGGAAAACCCTCCGACATTACGAGAGGGAAGTTAAATTCAAAGTTAGAGACCATAAAGCCGAGAAATGGGATCGACTTCTAAGCGAATTAGAACCATCACATACCGCGTACTGGCCCCTCGCGAAAGCCCTTAAAAAAGACACGGAGTGTGATATGCCTCCGTTAGTCGTACCAAATCGCCCTCCTGCACTAGAAGATACCGACAAAGCCGAAATACTAGCCGATACCATTGAAAAACAATGCCGGCCTAGCTCTCTCCCTGTAGACAACTTGCACCTTAGTTTAGTTAATAGAGAAGTCAAAAACCGACTCTCGATGCCACCCACAGTGCCCCCAAGGCCGGTGGACTCGGATGAGATCAAAGACACTATAAAAAATTTGAATGCCAAAAAAGCCCCCGGTCAGGACGGTATATCAAACAAAACCCTTAAATTATTACCTGCCGCACTAATTCAATTGTTAGTTAACATTTTCAATGCCCTCTTAGTAGGATGTTCATTCCCAGACATCTGGAAAGTAGCCATTGTTATAGGCATCCATAAACCGGGTAAACCCCGCACGTCCCCAGGTAGTTACAGACCGATTAGCCTAATTAGCTCATTAGGCAAAGTCTACGAAAGAGTAATACTCAGGCGTCTAAAAGACGTCATTGTAGACAAAAAACTCCTCCCAGACGAACAATTCGCCTTCCGCGAATTGCATAGTTGTCCCGCCCAAGTACACCGCCTCACGGAGTACATACTAGAAAGTAAAAACGATAGGAAAGCGACTTGCGCTGTTTTCTTTGACGTTGCTAAAGCGTTCGATAAAATCTGGCATAACGGTTTGCTATATAAACTTTATCAATTAGATATCCCCGATTATTTAGTACTGATAATCAGTAACTATTTAAAAAACCGGTCATTTCTTTTTAGAGTCGAAGGTACTCTTTCCTCCCAAAGACCCATCGCGGCGGGAGTCCCACAGGGCTCAGTCCTCTCTCCCTCCCTCTATAACCTATACACTAGCGACATTCCCAAACACCCAAAGGTGCAAATAGCCATGTTCGCGGATGACACAGCTTTATACTGTGCTCACCGCAAGCCCTCTATAGCCGCAAAATCCCTTCAGGAGGCAGTTACCGACCTCGGTAACTGGTTCTCGAAGTGGAGAATAGAAGTCAATCCAGACAAAAGCCAAGCCATCCAATTCGATAAAAAAACGGCCACTAGACAAAAAATGTGTCCTATTAGTCTGCACGGTAATATCATTCCCGAAGCCAAAAACGTTAAATACCTAGGCGTAGTTCTAAACAAGTCGATGAATTTTTCAACTCACGTCACAGCCGCGATCCGAAAAGCGAAATTTGTACTTTACAAATTGTATCCGCTATTAAATGCGCGTAGTAAAATGTCCTTAAGACATAAACGCACCCTCTACATAACTTGTATAAGAACAATTCTCACTTATGCGTGCGTCTCTTTCGCACACATAAGCGACAATCAAATGGACCGATTACAAAAAGTCCAAAACCGGTTTTTACGTCTAGCAACAGGCGCCCCCCGGTATATGCGTAACATCGACTTGCATAGAGACTGCGAACTCGTCACTATTAAAGCCCACATCCAGGAACTCGCCGGGAGATTCTTTGATAGAGGCAAAAGGCACCCCAACTCGCTCATTCGCAAGGCCCAGGATTACGAACATGACGCACGGACTTTCCGACATCCTTTCAAACGACCTAAGCATATCTTAGTCGATCCCATAGATAGTATCACAAAACACGTACTGCAACATTTGCAGTCACGTAAACACACCACACCACACGCACCCGCGTGGTTAGTACTGCACCAAGGCCGGCGCCGGCGTTGTCCCAGGAGTCTTTTAGCACTCACTACAACACGTACTGACTTACAGACCGACTCACATACGGGACCGAGTTCGGACCCGAGTTCGAGCCCGCGTCCTAGCAGTTTAGGAACACACCTAAACGACCGCGACCGCGATTTGGATATAGAGAGCTCTATAAACAACGCGGACCTCCTAGACATTAGAAATTACGCGCGCGAACTAACCCGACCGCTCGCGGAAGGGTGAGGGCTTGCCCTTCTTGCACTAGCCAAGTCAATATCAATATAAAAGAGCTTCTCTAACGCGATAACTCGTTCGTGGATAGTTTTTGCTACCGCGCGTGAGCTACCTCACTCGTCAGAGAGTGAGGACGGGGTTCGGGCCCCTCAGCAGGGAGGACACGTGTCCTACACACCGTATAAAAATAGACTACTTCCGTAGCTATCCCCAAAATCCGGTTTGAATATCACCCGGGTGATGTTAGAGGGGGTCAAACCTCCCCATCTACTCCCAGCCAAACAACTAGCCACCCGGCTAGTTATAGTCCGATACAGCTAAATCGGCTTTCGAGCCATTAGTGAGTACCCTTTCAAAAAAAAAAAAAAAAAAAAAAAAACTGGCCTGGTTTCAATTCAAATCGGTGAGGGAGCTATTATATTTTAATTAATAAGTTCTTATACTTAGCACGGGGTTAAATAGATGTGGTGTGGTTGCGTCCATACATATTATTATTATTTATTATAATTATTTGTTTCAGATTCAAATATAATATCTTTGGACGCTTCACACCACCTCAATCTGGCCCCGTGCCAGGTATCAGAAGAAACTTATGTTACGGGGACCAGACAACGTAAATAAACTTAATACTTTTATACTATACATATTATATTTAAGATTTTTATTATACACAAATTTAATGCACATCCATGATCCAGGAACAACGAAACCTTTTATGAGAAGCGCGTGCGTGCAACGAAAGTAAAATGTGAATAATTTTCCCCGTTTTAGCAACAGTTCACACTGACGCTTCGCTCCTATTGGTCGCAGCGTAATTATACTCATATATATATAGCCTAAAGCCTTCCTCTATAAAATAACTATCCAACAAAAAATAATTTTTCAAATTGGACCTGTAGTTTCTGAGATTAGCGCGTTTAAACAAACATACTCTTCAGCTTTATAATATTATGTAGTATATTATTTATTACGTAGACTGTCAAAATCATTACCCTTCCTTTTAGATTCGGTGTCGGGTGAAAAGGCAATAAATCATCTCAATATCACCTAATTGTCAACCCTTGTAATGTATCGAGTGTACCGTCCATCACGCGCAGTTGACACTGATTATACAGTAATTATGATTTAAGTCCACACTGTGCCGCAGGGCTGGGCAAAATTAATTAATGAGATAATTAATATTTATTTTCCATTTCTCTTGTTCACCTAAAAGCTTTAGGACAATGTTGCATTTCATTGTTGTTTTTTAGCCTTAATAGGAAACAACGGCCGTTTTTGAAAACTAAAGAAAGCTTTTATTTTTTTTAATTGATGTTGTTTTATGATAACAAAAAACTTTAAAAAATAAATGAATGAGAAAAGGTCTATCTTTTCTCATACAAGAAACGTGTTTTTTCCCTGATAAATTAAAATAGAAACATCGAAATTTTTATATAAGTATTAACTTTCACAGGATCATACTTTATTTTATAAAAACTAAACAATAATTACCATATTATTTAAACTTCAAATGAATAACCTTCATAGCCATAGTCTATGGATTCATGTACCCAACAATAACCATTGAATTAATATTGGCCAATTGGTATCGCTGACTAATCTATGGTTGTGTCATAGACGGGTTTGTTGACGTTAGGATTAAAATTATCTGGGACGCACTTTATAAATTGACTGTTTTATTGTATCCTTAATTTATAGTGAGTTATTTTCACACAGTGTAGACTTATTTTTATCTTAAAGACATAGTTAACACAGTAAGGAAAGGAAAAGCTACAGGTACTTAATATTTACATCTCAACGTACATTACATGTCGCTCCATTCATAGCAAGAGGCTTTCAATGGTCTAATCAGGTCTCTGAAACTAACGGCAACCTACATTGAAAAATAAACCGTATGCATACGCGAAAAAGTACAATTTACCCTGCAAAGTGTCCCAGGTGCGACTATGAAAAGATATAATGATGTCTTCGCCCCTCACGTCTTTGAAGTTATACGTTCATATGTAATGGTCTCGAATTAACATTCTAACGGGTGCTCGAAACTTCTGTGGGGTTAAAAGGTAAGCCGCTGGTAAAGTTCATACTTTTAATCCTTAGGAAAAGTGACTAAGAAACGAAATAATTAGAAAACACACAAAATTAGTTGACGTGACCACAAAAATAAAAAAACTTAAGTGGAAATAGTCTGGTCACATGGTAAGAGGCATTGAGTGGAACAAAAAACTAACATTCTGGTACCCCAGAGATCAAAAAAGAAACCGTGGGAGACAGTTTCGAAGGTGGGGGGACGACATAAAAGTAACCGTAGGTAAAACGTGGACCAGGACTGCATTAGACCGAAATAAATGGCGTGAAATGGAGGAGGCCTTTGCCAAACATTGGCAAACAAGGGCCTTACTCTCCAAACTGATTTGATTTTGATTTAGATACGATCATGCCGAGTACTTCCTAATAAATTGACATTTGTTTATTTTGATTCTCAGTCGATCGATATGGTCGGGAGTACAAAAAGTTACGATCTAACAATTTTCTTTATCCTGATTGGTTTCAAAGTAATTCACCAATTAAAATACGAAAAACCACTGATATCGAACGGATTCGGTTCTCGATTGTGTCGGGAGTAGGCCCGCTGAGCAAGTTGTCGATGTTGACTCACATGAGTCATAAGTTAATTTTAGTTTTAAGTAAAAATTGTATCCATGAATAAAGGCTTATATTATTATTATTATGTAATGGTCTCGAATTAACATTCTAACAGGTGCTGGAAACTTCTTTGGGATTAAAAGGTAAGCCGCAGATGAAGTTCATACTTTTAATGCGAGTGATGCTCCTGTAACGACTAAGGCCCGTATAATAAAACAATCTCAAACCCAACCTCACTTGAGAACCCATTTGACAGGTGAAACAACGTTTTGTTTCACTTTCAAAAGTGAACAACTTTATTTATATAAATTATTATTAACATCGAAATTCATGTTATGTAAAACACAATTTTTTATCTTTTTTCCACTTTCATGAATCAAAATCGAATCAGTTTGGAGAGTAATATCGCAGACCAGCTACGCAGGAGTTATTTTTATAGTACCCAAGTGTGTGCGTAATACACAGAAGCACTCACTCTCTTTCACTCTCGTAGCCCAGTGGGACGACACGACTGGCAGGAGATCAGGCGCAGGACCGACTTTTTACATACCTATCCGATGCATGGATCATCTTTCTTATCTGACAATAAGACCAAACCAAATTTGGAAACATTTTTTGTTGTTCCAAGTTTCCAACTCGGGGATCGAACCCACGGCCTCCGGGTCGAGAGCGAAGCTTAAAACCACTAGACCACGGAGGCGATAATTACCGTAGCACCTAGACTGATTAAAAAATAAGACAACATCACAATGTTGTATCATGATGTCATTGAAAACACGAATAGAGAAAAGTTCACTAGCTAATTTCAAATATTATTTCTTTTCACAATCAAATTTTAGTTTATAACAATAATTTTAGTTTAGAACATAAAACAGTTTAGTCATGACTTCACAAACAAAATCGAGTAATGTTAGCTCGAACTATTTCAATTGTAAAGTTCTGGGAATGCACAGAGTGTGTTTGAGTCAAAAAAACTTCGATTCTATTTTTGTTTCGAATTTGATCACTTGTCTAATGCCTGAAAATCGTCTTATATCGAGATTATGGTGATTATTCTACTGACAAGCCCAGAATTTTAAATTCTCTGTAAAAAGATCAATTATAATATTATGTTTGGAATATCATTATAAACAAAAAAAATATATATACATTATACAGGTTGTAAAATAAATGAGTGATAATACTTTAGGGTGTGTATGTGCCTCCTATGTAGAGTATACTGTGAAAGTACCAGTACTGATTGACTTACTTTTGACTTTCATGTTTCTATGAGAAATGCCCCAACATCATAATTTTGCCCATACAATAATTTAAAAAAAATTGCTCCCTAAGACCTATATACGCCCAAATGTATTATCACTCATTAATATTACAGCCTGTATATATTCGCCATATCTTATTTGTTAATCGCAAAAATAACAAAATATCAAAAATATTATCAAAAAGAACACGTTTGATTAATAATATGATCAATCAAAATGCGTTCGACGTTGGTTTGACGTTCATTGAAATACCTTTTCTCTGTTTTAATAACAATTTTTGTTTTTAATTTTATTATTGTAGGATTTGTTTTGTTAAATCTTAAGGCTCTCCCAAAGTATTTCATGGGGACTGAGCCAACCCAGACTTCGCTACGCTCGGCAGGCGGGTAGTCGAGTGCAGTTTTCAGATCTGCCATTTTACATTTCCGAATGTATATATTTCGTCTGTCGCTTTTACCACACACCCACGAGAAAGATGTTGATGGCGATGTGCTATTCTTTCCCAGCATCCCACAGATAACGTACATTTTTACACAAATCACTTGCTTAGAAGTGTTTGAGACAAATACCGCGGCATAAGTTCTTAAAAAGTACAAAATATTAATGTACGGTGTGCAAAAATGTGAGTTAATTTCCATACAAAAGGCGCGTTGTGTTCAGTTACGGGGGAGTATAAATCTTGTTGTCTGACAGACTTCCAGGTGTAGAATACAAATGGTAATGAACACCCGGTCTCTGTTGTACACAAGGCGTCGCGGTCGCTGCGTTTTTCGTGCGGAACCGCAGCATCGCATAATTTTTGCCCTAGTACGTAATAAACGTCTTACGCGTGCTATTGACCTCTCAGCGTAATCAGCTGATCGCTGTGTTGTGACGTTGTACATTGCCTATTGAAAATTTTTAAATTTTAAAAACAGTGGATTAAAAGCAAATGACTAGTACCAATGGATATATCACTTACCTGGTTATTACCCCACGAAGTTATAGTGACTGCTCTTTTTACATCCTGTATAAGACTAGCTGACCCGTGCCCACTTCGTTGAGCATACAAACTTTTTAAGTTTTCCCTGGACCTCCACGAATATATCAAGATTAAAAATACCCGAATCGGTTTCGCCGTTTTCGAGTTTTAGCGAGACTAACGAACAGCAATTCATTTTTATATATAAGATTACATACACGATCAGCTTAAAACGCTGACTGGTTACGTAACAAACGCATCGAGAGAATGGCGTCGTGTGAAAACTCGCGAGCCATCTCATAAATTTTGATTTCATTTTGTCAGGTCATAGCGAAATTTAGAAAGACTCTTGTTAAGGGGGCATTTGTTAACGCGTTGAAAGTAAAGAGAAGCAGTCGTATTTCTTTACAAAATTAGGGGAAATGTTACGACTTATATATTATATAGACTCAAAAATAAATGAAGCTATATAATTATACTTTATACTCGGTCTCTGTAGCTCAGTGGTGAACGCATAGATACTTACGATCACGGGTTCGAATATCGCTGAGAGAGCAAAGAGTTTTCAATGTTTCTCGGTCGTGGATGTGTATTAAATATGTGTATAAAAAATCTCAATATACAAATTTATATTATCCATTAAAATGTTTACGTTATCGGGTACCCAAAACAAGTTATGGGTACCCGAGAACTTAGCATAGGACCAGATCGATGTGGTATGAAAGCGTATATTGATCTTATATTACACTAGCTGTGCCCGCTTGGTTTTTGAATGACTTAAACCGTTTATACAGCGCACGCAACAAAAGTCCCCAAATGTGAATAATTTTCCCCGTTTTTGCAAAATTTCTCACGGACGCTTCGCTCCTATTGGTCGCAGCGTAATGTTATATAACCTAAAGCCTTCCTCTATAAATGGACTATCCAACAAAAAAAAGGATTTTCCATTTTTCGGACCAGTAGTTCCTGATATTAGCGCGTTTAACTAGATATAAGCATGTAGCTTAAAAATAAAACGCGGGCAAAAGATTTTATTGAAATAATATGGAATTTGTGATACCATTCAATTGGAGAACACGAACATTTAGACAATACTCAATAAACAATGTTATGACAGTCTAAAATGGATATACCAGATTCATTTACAGAGGAATTTCAGCATTGTACTCCTAGTATTAGAGCTTAAATTTCTCCGTTAGAGCGTCTTTTATATTAAAGGTAAGTTTTGGTATTATGAATATTGAATGTAGTACTTGAGCATTTTCGTTCGCAATAAATATGGCGGTGTTTGTTAAGTTACGACGGCCTTACTCAATAGCATCACTATCATGTCTAGTTGATAGTAGTGATTTTATGTGGAGTAATTTATTGTTTATATACAGGTTGATTCATGGTTCAAATTATATTAAGCCGAATATAGTGTGATAAGAATGACGCGTAGAGCATTTTTTGTTTTGGAACCTCATACAAATTACTTAGTATACCTACTTAACTCAATAAAATTAATGTTCAAAAGTCTAAAATGACCACAAGGAGTAAATCTTACTATGCTGAGGCTCGTGGGCTTCTAGTCTACACACGAACGGACCGGCCGTTGACCTAAGAGTGACCAGTATTGAAACTCATCTGTTTATGGAGATCTTTAATCGTGATTTGTCACGTTATGGTAAGTAAATAGTGATTTATATAAGGTGCCAAAACAAAAAATGCTCTACGCGTCCTTCTCTTCACACTATATTTGGCGTGATATATGAATCATGAATCAGCCTGTAGATGTTTCCTGCTTCGTGCGTGTAAAGTGAAATCCCGAACCATGCCTTTTCAGCGGTAAAAAGTAGCCTATATTCAATCCAAGATGTAAATTACTACCACACCAAATTTTATCAAAATCCGTTCATTAGTTTTACTCGAAACCAAATTCAATTCCAATGTTAAGTTTGCTGTCTTGTTATTTGCTACTCTATAATACAATATTGTAAAGGGGACTTTTTCTAACTTCACTTAGTTCCATAAAATCGCCGCTCAGCTATAAACGAATTGGCGCTAGTGTCGCGTTTAAGATTAGCTAACTGTCAAATATTTTTATTAATTTTAGAATAAATTGTATAATTTAAAAAAAAAACACGTAAAAAAGTAACAAATATCCATTTAGTTAATGGAATCAATCGAAAATCCATAAAATAAAATTTAAATATATCTAGCAATATCCCCATATCGAACATTGTTCGCAGAGTCTACATCCTGAGGATGCTCCGGGGTCGGAGCGAAACGCGCGTCGAGTTTTGCAACCTGCATGGTGGTGGGACTTTGCACGATCGTGTTAACATTATTGCTTGTGTGGTGGTGGTGTTTTCACGTTTTTGCTTGCGAGTGTACGCATAAGCAGTGTGAGAAGGAGGGAGGGTCTTTAAACGCATGCCTGTGCGTACACTCACCCATTTACTTGCAGGTTGTAGTTACAAGTTTTTCGAAAAACTCAACTTATATCTAGTTTAATAAATAAATAATCTATCTATCAATCCATCCTTACAAACTTTCGCGCTTATAATATTAGTAGTGGTAGGACGAACAGCGACTGAACTGTCGTCAGACAACAATTAGTGCTAACTACTAACGACTAGTAGTTGTGTAGTCATGATGTACAACAGTCATTAAAGGTCTCTGACACGATAACGACCGAGGAATTGCGTCTCCATTACGTCTGTTTTCAATTATTAAATGTCCAGTTTTAATTATTCTAGAACGTGTATTAGTAGGTCCCGTTTTATTTTAACCCAAAATAAAAATTTAAAAATTAAAGCATTATTTCTTAATTGCCTGGGGATTTCAATACATTTTTATATCGAACTTTGTAAGCGATAATTAGCGATGGCATCTTTGAATCAGCCCCCGGATGTTGTATGCTAACCGACACGGTATTACAAACTCCATTACATCTTTCTTAACGCTGAATTAATCTACCCAATCATTTGGTTACTTGAAAATTTAAAAATAGTTATATATTTTCAAAACGTACATACGGATACTCAGTGACTTTGTGTTATTTAAGAGCCTCCGTGGCCTAGTGGGGAGACCGTTGATTCGTACTCGAAAGGATGCAGGTTTGATTCCCAAGTTTGTATCGATGAGACTTTTTCGGATCTCAAAAACATCATACGGACGCTCCAACGGTGAAGGAAAACATCACGAGGCAAACCTGCACAAAGTTGGCCCTAGGTGTATTAACCAGTCATTCCTCTGGACTAGGCCCACTATGTTGCGAGAATGAGCTTACGTATTTAAAACCGCTTGTCCCATGAACTACAGGGCCCGTATTAACAAAGAAGTCTCGAACCCAACCTCATTTGAGAACCTATTTGACAGATAAAAAAAAGGTTCGTTTCATTTTTTAAAATAAAGAACATTACTTTTTTCTTCTTTTTAACGTAAAAATAAAGATTATATTATAGAATATACTTATTTTATTGTTTTTCTGTAATCTATAATATGAATACTACGGTTTAAAAAGAAAAGAAATTAAAGGGTCATTTTCTCAAATGGCTTTTTTTTTGTCTTCGTTGAAATTACTATTAAAAAAAGGGAACATTTTTGTAAATTATTTGTTTTAGTATTCAATAGGTAGCTATAGGATTGTGGCAAAAATATAATATGCCTAGGACTATTACAAAGGTAGAAAAAAATAACTTAAAGCTCTATTTTTATCAAATCGGTGCTGTCTCTCTACTTTTTTTACAAACAAATATGCTCGTATACCATCAAATATGAAGAAGTTAGGGATATAACTTATATTATTTCATAGAATATTAGTTTATCTGTTATTCTACACCATATTTTATTACATAATTAACGATTATAGTGACTTAGAGGCATAAATGTACTTGTCCTGAGAATTTTTGTCATATCGCTGGATAAAAGTAATTTAAGCCTTACTTTTCATCGACAAGTCGGACAGTCTCCCCACCCCAATTTTAATTTACTTCTTAGTATGTACTTCCACGCAGTCAAGACGGAGGTGTGTCAAAGAGCTGCATATTCCCACAAACAACGTAAGTACGCCATTAAATATGCTCTCGGACAATAATTTTATACTATCGGTGGTTGAATTTTTTTAATGTTATGAATAGTTTTAAAATTGGTGTGATATAGAATGAATGTGGTAAGTGATTTAGCTTCATTATCTGCTTTCAAATTTATCTTAGGTATAATGCTTTTCTTCTAATTTCCTAAAAAGTGTGACTTTTCTCACGTCGCTGCTCTCATATCGGTGTAATCGGTGGTCATTAAGAGCGTGCATTCAATTTACGACGAAGTTTCAGTTTTTCGGTGTTTTTGACTGCCCCTCACACGCATAAAATAACTAAATTAAATAAAACAATTAGAAATATATGAAGATAAACTCTTTATTTTGGACATCATTTTATAAAATTAAAGTTTTAAGTAGTACATTTGAGTAAATTTAAAGATTTCGGAACGCCGAATCGCAAAAATGCCGATTTTAGCTCACTTTGATAAAGAAAATAACAATTAAATCGTGTTAATATAGTTTAATTTCTATTTTTATAAAAAAGATTATAAAGTCCTTCAATGAAATATTGATAAAAAATTAAAAATATATGTATTGTTAACTGCATAAAAAATCTTTTAAAAATGACATAATTTACGTTTTTCAGTGCTGTATTTCTACTGGAAAAACTAAATTTCTTCGATGATATTATTTTTATAATTGATAATCATACTATTGGTAAGTTGACACTATTTTTTATTTAATTAAAAAACGATGTTTATCCCATTATTCAATTTTTTAAAAATTACTTGTTTTCAACCAAGCGCACGCGTCATGTAAATCGCGATCTATTTAGTACCCGCTGAGAATTCGTGAGGGGAGGTTGTGTCGCTCTGCGCGGGACCATCAAAGTATAAAGGTTCACCGACCTGGTCCGCTCATGGACTTATAGTGCGACTACGCAGAATTGACGCTTTGACGAGCATTAATATTTTTATGAGAAATGGGGGAAATTTACAGAGATTATATAATGTCGATTACAAAGTTCATAATATTTATATAGAAAAAAAAATATTTAGAGGTTACCACAAAAAAGGTGTGTAATTTGTTCAGAGTTTATTTATAAAATTTAAAATTTATATAATAATCATCATCAGCCCCTGTGTGTCTGTTTCTCATATCGTAGCTCCTAAATGCATCACAGATTTTGATGCGGTTTTCTTAAGCAGAAAGCTGGTGTGGTTTATATATTTAAAAATTATACTAATCATCATCAGCCCCTGTGTGTCAGTCTGTAATATCACAGCCCCTAAATTAATCAAAAGATTTTGATGTCAATTTCTTTTGTTGAGAGCTGATGTGATTTGTATATTTAAAAATTATACTAATCATCATCAGCCCCTGTATGTCTGTCTGTAATATCACAGCCCCTAAATTAATCAAAAAATTTTTATGTCAATTTCTTTAGTTGAAAGCTGATGTGGTTTATATATTGAAAAATAATACTAATCATCATCAGCCCCTGTATGTCTGTTTGTTATATCGCAGTTCCTAAATGATTGACAAATTTTGATGCGGTTTTTTTTAGTTAAAAGATGGTGTGGTTCATATATTATTTAAAAATTATACTAATCATCATCAGCCCCTGAGTGTATGTCTGCTTTAATGTAACTGTCATCAATATAACCGAGTATCTGGGGGCACGGCAGTGCTTCTGTCAACTTGAGCACGGCCGTACCATCAATTTCTCGTAGCAGTTTAGGCCATTTTCAACTCCCTATAACTTTGTTGTGGATTAAAAGAAGCCTTCATTTTTAGTTACTAGGAAAGCATTGTACAAACACAGTATATTTCAAATGTAATTCAATTTGAAACAGAAGTTACATAATTATAACTTGTCCAACTCCTTACTTTTGTCACTGACTCAATCACTCACTGACCGATCATCAAAAGTATTAGGCACTTCTAGCAGACATAGAAGCTTCACATTTGGAATACAAGTAGTGTTTAGTGTATAAATAAGGGAAAAACCTAAAAAAATATTTCTGTAGAATTATCTAGACTAACTGCATAATTAACTTTGTAATGTCATTTAAATGTATAGGATTACAAAGCTGTATTTGCCCTTTTGACAAAAACACGCGTTTAGTAAATCTTCTACAAAAAGAACTGAGATCCCATCAAAAACATATCTTGTAAAAATTGCCAAGTCTCGCTACTTAGTTCTTCTACAGTAAAAACTTGTGAGATACATGTTATGCCGGAAAAAATGTACATTACGGTCGGTCGTGTTGGCGGCTGCAAATTTTATGGCGAATAGAGCTATATGTAAGGAGTCACTAACCAAAATTAAAAGTTGCGGCAACTCCTAGTTTTTTAGTTTTTGAAAAAATAAAATTCGTATTTTTGTATGAATATTCGACTACTTTTGACGTAATTTTGACAGTTTTTTTTATATAGCGCCAAAAGCCATTTTTATTCTAGTTCAATCACCTATTTTTCTTAACTAGATAATCGGGCAGAATTACGTCAAAAGTAGTCGAATATTCATACAAAAATACGAATTTTATTTTTTCAATAACTAAAAAACTACGAGTTTCCGCAAGTTTAAATTTTAGTTAATGACTCCTTACATATAGCTCTATTCGCCATAAAAATTGCAGCCGCCAACTCAACCGACCATAATGTACATTTTATCCAAATAATCTTTAATTTTATTTCATTTTCATTCAATAATCAGGCGGTTGCAAAATGCTAGTTAGTATAGTGACAACATTTTTGTCACTGAAAAAAGCATGTCCATCCCGACTACCCACTAAAAATTGGTATTTTAGTACATTTTAGTGGGTAGTCGGAAGTGGGTCAGTAAAATATTTAGGGACAAACATTTCTGGACATCAAAGATGAAAAATAAATAACTTGGTATATTTTTATTAAAATTAGGTTGTTGAATTTTTTATTCTCATTACTTACTTATCCTAAATTATAAATGTGAAAGTTTGTTTGTTTGTTCGTGTGTTTGTTTGTTACTTTCTTCACGTCTCATCTACTGACCAACCACCATGAAACTCTTTTCACACAATCATCGCGAAAGTTATTCCCGACGGTTAGACAGTAACGCGGACTGAGCCGCGGGCGATTACTAGCATGTCGAGTATGTATAATTTGTATTTTATAACTTAAATACCATTTAATTTTATAGAAGTATTGAAATGGTAGGTAATATTAAAATTCATTAGGATCAAACTACCAATATTACTCGCGCGCGCTACGTACGCTCGACCTAGCGTTAACCCACACATGCGTGTTGTTATGCGTCTGTGTGAGTCGATATCGTCTCTCGCGGCGATTTCGACTTGATGAAATTTGATTGCGCGCTCTTAACCGAAATTATAAGATCGGTGTCTTAAATCTAATATCGGTGTTTCGAATCATGACCAATGCATAGTTTTGTCACATCGGTGGATTGCTTTATCATATCGGTTGTTAATTTTATCATATCGGTGAATTTAATAACTTTATTTCGTTTTAGAAGGCCAAAAAAATGAGGAGGAGAAAAAAAGAGAAAATGTTTGCTGGAATAAAAAGCAAAAATTAAAAGCGACCCTGTGTTAAAAAAAAAAAAAATTACGGCACATGCACGACGCATTGCACGAAAAAAAAAATATTATCAGAGGAAAAAAGCTAAAGAAAATGTTGCTCAAAAAAGAAAAACTAATTATTAAATTTGTGATTATATTGAAGTTCTGCTGTAATTAATTTTAAACTTTAAAATAAATAAAATAAAATAAAAAAGCCTTTTATTTCTTGCAAAAAACACACAACTTTTTTACACTTTTCAACTTTTTATTACGTTTTAATAAGGTTTTACTAAAACACCGGTTACGATTAAATACACCTGATAATGATTTAATCGAAACCGGTCGTGTTGTTGTAAAAACCTTATTTAATAAAAATTGGAAAAGTGTCAAAAAGTTTTATGTTATTATTGAATATTGAATTACCATCAAGAACCAACAGTACATTCAATCAGTTACATTTGGTACATAACAGTTTTTTTTAAATTAAATACGTTTAACTTTAAAGGCTGATAAATGTTCCTATCTTATATTAAACTAGAAGGATGTATGTTTAAAGTGTAGAAACGGCTAAATATTGTTTAAATATGTCTTAACAATAAGCTGGATGTTTGGTCTTTATTCGGCAATTTTAAGTTTTTACCTATATGAGATTTTTTTCACGTCTAGTTTATTTTAATGAAGACAAAGATGATACATTTTTTTTAGTCTTTACATAAAATATTGTATCACATTTAAAAAATATTTTAATGTAATTTTAAGAAATCTGTTCTTGATCAATATAAATACATACTTAAATATAATATTTTGAAGATAATATTATTATCATATCGCTGGATTAGTATGTCATTTCGGTGGTTAAACTTATCACATCGGTGCACAGAAATAAAAATCGGTGCCGGTTTATCATTTCGGTGGAAACCAGAATTCAAACTGAATTTTCTCCATAGCCTTAAATGATACATTAATGATATTAAATTTTGGGACATTTTGTGTCCTAAGGAATACATAAAACCTGAAAAGTATATAAAATATATATAAATAAAAAAGTTCACCGATATGATAAAAATATGGGCATTTGTTGAAATTGACCCTAAAATAGTATGTAACATTAACATTAATAAAGATGTTCACTTTCAAAAGTGAAACGTTTTATCCGTCAAATAGGTTCTCAAGTGAGGTTGGGTTTGAGAGACTTGTTCATTAATACGGGCCTAAGAGTGGGTTACTTTTTTCGGAGAATATTTTTTAAATCGTTTAGTAACCTTGCGTGTTACAGATACATAATATAAAGAAATTTGAGCCTAGGGTAGATATACATAAATATTCTGCTCACTCCCTGCCCCTGACGACAACAATTTAGTATTGACAAACAAACAGACAAACAAATCCCGACCCGAATAATTCCGAAACATAATTGAATGTCATACCCCATTAATATGGATAACTAAGATTAGACAATCCCATCAAAAGCCCAATGTGATTATGCGAGTAATAACGTATTCCATTACTCTGTACATGTATCATTGTTATGCTAAGCCGCAAGCGATGAGGTTTGCAGGTTATATTCAATTGCAAATAAATGTAGCGTGATTATGAAGTGGGTATTCGACTGAATCATTCATAAACAACGTATAGTAACAATTAGCTGTGTCCGCGACTTCGTTCGCGTGGTATTTGAGTGACTTAAACCGTTTATGCGGCGCACGCAACGAAAGTACCCAAATGTGAATAATTTTCACCGTTTTGGAACATTTCTCACTGACGCTTCGCTCCTATTGGTCGCAGCGTAATTTTATATAGCCCAAAGCCTTCCTCTATAAATGGACTATCCAACAAAAAATAACTTTTCAAATCGGACCTGTAGTTCCTGAGATTAGCGCGTTTAAACAAACAAACAAATCTCAGGCTTGCCTTCACTAGCCGGAGGCCGGAGTGATCACTGAGGACGAACAGGCCCTACCCCGACTGGCCGGTTAGAAGAGAGGGTTCGAAAATTGCAAGCGAATTGGTATGGTATGGCGAAGCTTATGTCAAATCCCATACATTTTTATTTCGAGCTTCGCAAGTATTGATGATGCCACTATAGTAGGTACCTGATATTAACATTCAAATGAATAAACTGTCCAGCTTTACAACATCAGTCGAAATATCAAATTTTGATTTCGTTTCTTCGTTTTGAAATCGGACGTTATCACGAATGTACTACCAGTACAGTGGCTTATAATAATAATTATTGATTATATAATAAGAATAATTCATTATCATCACTTTGTTCAGGGCTTGAACATTCGGAGGTTACAACCAATTTTGGTGTATCACTCTTATATTATGTTGAACTGCATGTTTACGTTTCGCTTTCCAAAATCCCTCAAATTAAAAAGCCGAATCTAACCTAAAATTCCGATTGTTGATTTTTTAATTAAATCCAACAAATGCTCAATATAAAGCTGATTAAATTTTAATCTGCCGTGCCGGGCGAGTAGCGCGGAACAAAAGATTTTGATACTTGCAAATTAAATTTTGATTTCCGCCGCGTACAAAAGACTTCCTTCCCGGGATCCGCTAATAAATTACTCAATATAATGCTGCATTAAAAGCCATTGATAATTATTAATTGGGTAGCCACGTTTTACTGAATAAAAGGACTATATACACGTATTATCGTCGACTTTTTAATTAGACTAAATAAACGTCACATTGCAAATAGTAGGCAAGTATATACAGGCTGTAATTTTAATGAGTGATAATACGTGTATATAGCGTTTACTGTGAAAGTACGAGTGCTAAAAGAGGTACTTTTTTTTAATTAGTGTATGGGAGAATTTATGATGTTGGGGCATTTCTCATACAAACATGAAAGTCAAAAGTAAGTCTTTCAGCGCTGGGACTTTCACAGTATACTCTACATAAGAGGCACATATACACCCTAAAGTATTATCACTCACTTATTTTACACCTTGTATAATTGGACGATATTTTTTTTAAGTGGTGCACTTATTAAGTGGATAACTTAGGTGTAAGATTTTCTCCATTAGAAGAAAAAAAAAGAAATACACAACTGTACCTATAGCCAAGAAATACGTCATTTTTCATATAAAAATAATACCTATACTAACCTACATGTTTACATAGGCCCGTATAAATAAAACAATCTCAAACCCAATCTCACCTTGAGAACCTATTTGACAGATAAAAAAACGTTTCGTTTCACTTTTAAAAATGAAAAATTTTACTTAAGAGCGTGCATTCAATTTACGACGAAGTTTCAGTTTTTCGGTGTTTTTGACTGCCCCTCACACGCATAAAATAACTAAATTAAATAAAACAATTAGAAATATATGAAGATAAACTCTTTATTTTGGACATCATTTTATAAAATTAAAGTTTTAAGTAGTACATTTGAGTAAATTTAAAGATTTCGGAACGCCGAATCGCAAAAATGCCGATTTTAGCTCACTTTGATAAAGAAAATAACAATTAAATCGTGTTAATATAGTTTAATTTCTATTTTTATAAAAAAGATTATAAAGTCCTTCAATGAAATATTGATAAAAAATTAAAAATATATGTATTGTTAACTGCATAAAAAATCTTTTAAAAATGACATAATTTACGTTTTTCAGTGCTGTATTTCTACTGGAAAAACTAAATTTCTTCGATGATATTATTTTTATAATTGATAATCATACTATTGGTAAGTTGACACTATTTTTTATTTAATTAAAAAACGATGTTTATCCCATTATTCAATTTTTTAAAAATTACTTGTTTTCAACCAAGCGCACGCGTCATGTAAATCGCGATCTATTTAGTACCCGCTGAGAATTCGTGAGGGGAGGTTGTGTCGCTCTGCGCGGGACCATCAAAGTATAAAGGTTCACCGACCTGGTCCGCTCATGGACTTATAGTGCGACTACGCAGAATTGACGCTTTGACGAGCATTAATATTTTTATGAGAAATGGGGGAAATTTACAGAGATTATATAATGTCGATTACAAAGTTCATAATATTTATATAGAAAAAAAAATATTTAGAGGTTACCACAAAAAAGGTGTGTAATTTGTTCAGAGTTTATTTATAAAATTTAAAATTTATATAATAATCATCATCAGCCCCTGTGTGTCTGTTTCTCATATCGTAGCTCCTAAATGCATCACAGATTTTGATGCGGTTTTCTTAAGCAGAAAGCTGGTGTGGTTTATATATTTAAAAATTATACTAATCATCATCAGCCCCTGTGTGTCAGTCTGTAATATCACAGCCCCTAAATTAATCAAAAGATTTTGATGTCAATTTCTTTTGTTGAGAGCTGATGTGATTTGTATATTTAAAAATTATACTAATCATCATCAGCCCCTGTATGTCTGTCTGTAATATCACAGCCCCTAAATTAATCAAAAAATTTTTATGTCAATTTCTTTAGTTGAAAGCTGATGTGGTTTATATATTGAAAAATAATACTAATCATCATCAGCCCCTGTATGTCTGTTTGTTATATCGCAGTTCCTAAATGATTGACAAATTTTGATGCGGTTTTTTTTAGTTAAAAGATGGTGTGGTTCATATATTATTTAAAAATTATACTAATCATCATCAGCCCCTGAGTGTATGTCTGCTTTAATGTAACTGTCATCAATATAACCGAGTATCTGGGGGCACGGCAGTGCTTCTGTCAACTTGAGCACGGCCGTACCATCAATTTCTCGTAGCAGTTTAGGCCATTTTCAACTCCCTATAACTTTGTTGTGGATTAAAAGAAGCCTTCATTTTTAGTTACTAGGAAAGCATTGTACAAACACAGTATATTTCAAATGTAATTCAATTTGAAACAGAAGTTACATAATTATAACTTGTCCAACTCCTTACTTTTGTCACTGACTCAATCACTCACTGACCGATCATCAAAAGTATTAGGCACTTCTAGCAGACATAGAAGCTTCACATTTGGAATACAAGTAGTGTTTAGTGTATAAATAAGGGAAAAACCTAAAAAAATATTTCTGTAGAATTATCTAGACTAACTGCATAATTAACTTTGTAATGTCATTTAAATGTATAGGATTACAAAGCTGTATTTGCCCTTTTGACAAAAACACGCGTTTAGTAAATCTTCTACAAAAAGAACTGAGATCCCATCAAAAACATATCTTGTAAAAATTGCCAAGTCTCGCTACTTAGTTCTTCTACAGTAAAAACTTGTGAGATACATGTTATGCCGGAAAAAATGTACATTACGGTCGGTCGTGTTGGCGGCTGCAAATTTTATGGCGAATAGAGCTATATGTAAGGAGTCACTAACCAAAATTAAAAGTTGCGGCAACTCCTAGTTTTTTAGTTTTTGAAAAAATAAAATTCGTATTTTTGTATGAATATTCGACTACTTTTGACGTAATTTTGACAGTTTTTTTTATATAGCGCCAAAAGCCATTTTTATTCTAGTTCAATCACCTATTTTTCTTAACTAGATAATCGGGCAGAATTACGTCAAAAGTAGTCGAATATTCATACAAAAATACGAATTTTATTTTTTCAATAACTAAAAAACTACGAGTTTCCGCAAGTTTAAATTTTAGTTAATGACTCCTTACATATAGCTCTATTCGCCATAAAAATTGCAGCCGCCAACTCAACCGACCATAATGTACATTTTATCCAAATAATCTTTAATTTTATTTCATTTTCATTCAATAATCAGGCGGTTGCAAAATGCTAGTTAGTATAGTGACAACATTTTTGTCACTGAAAAAAGCATGTCCATCCCGACTACCCACTAAAAATTGGTATTTTAGTACATTTTAGTGGGTAGTCGGAAGTGGGTCAGTAAAATATTTAGGGACAAACATTTCTGGACATCAAAGATGAAAAATAAATAACTTGGTATATTTTTATTAAAATTAGGTTGTTGAATTTTTTATTCTCATTACTTACTTATCCTAAATTATAAATGTGAAAGTTTGTTTGTTTGTTCGTGTGTTTGTTTGTTACTTTCTTCACGTCTCATCTACTGACCAACCACCATGAAACTCTTTTCACACAATCATCGCGAAAGTTATTCCCGACGGTTAGACAGTAACGCGGACTGAGCCGCGGGCGATTACTAGCATGTCGAGTATGTATAATTTGTATTTTATAACTTCAATACCATTTAATTTTATAGAAGTATTGAAATGGTAGGTAATATTAAAATTCATTAGGATCAAACTACCAATATTACTCGCGCGCGCTACGTACGCTCGACCTAGCGTTAACCCACACATGCGTGTTGTTATGCGTCTGTGTGAGTCGATATCGTCTCTCGCGGCGATTTCGACTTGATGAAATTTGATTGCGCGCTCTTAAATGTTACTTACTTTAATTTTTTTCTTAAAGCGTAAAAATAAAAATTATAAAAATATACATCATACTTATTTTAATGTTTCCTGTAATCTATAATATGAATATAACAGTATAAAAAGAAAATAAACTAAAGTACTATGTAACATTAATAAAGTTGTTCACTTTTAAAAGTGAAACGAAACGTTGTTTTATCTGTCAAATAGGCTCTCAAGGTGAGGTTGGGTTTGAGATTGTTTTATTTATACGGGCCTAAGAAAAGTCTTTCTGAATTAGTCTTACATGTAGATTCAAGTATGTTACTAACATTAAAAATACGGTTCATAAAATATACAGACGTTTCTACTAACTTATTCAAAGGCGTATTCTGATACTCCCAAAAATGTAAGCATAATTTCCGAGATGTGTCCAAAGTAGTCCCGAAATTGTGTACACACGAGTCCTCAAATTAGCGTATATTTTGGTGAGCGTATGAGGCAATTTCTGTGAAGTTGCGGCGGCCGGATGAGCGCATGAATAATGCTCCGCGCGGACTCCGCTTCCTGTGTGCGCGCTCCCTTATCTAGTCTTGATAGTTGCTACATTTTTTAAATATTGCGCTCCCTTATCTAGTCTTGATAGTTGCTACATTTTTTAAATATTATGTTTGCTTTATTTTTTACAGTATAATCATTTTAAAGTACCTATATATTGTGTATATTATATAAAGTACCTACACACACAGCTGTGGGCTTTCGTGTTACTTGTGTATGTTAACCGTCGTATTTAATATCGATGTTTATTATTTAGTAATATCGTAAGTTAGAATGAAGCGTTAAAATTGAACGCCTCCGTGGTCCAGTGCACAGAACAGATAAAGAGGTTAGAATGGAAATAGTTTCAAATTTGTATCAGAACGCGTGTCGCCGCGCTTAATTCCACTACATGGAAGTAACCCAATACGTACGAGCGTTACGCACACAAATAAACCTCACGCACTTAGATCGCTAATTTGTAATTGGTTGTCACACTAACGTAAACAATGCATTAGATGTACACTTACACACGCGCACTTTTCTCATACACGCTAGGGCGACCGAAGGTCGATAATTGATATCGATAAAATAATTGTCACATTTTTGCAATAGTTCGGTTCAATTTTTGAGGGGTGACAGGGTACCGTAATGCTAATGTATTGTTCTTAGGGCCGATTTTTCAATACTCAGATAAATCGTCAAATAGTAGCCTGACAAATAAAATTATTTGCCTAGTTGTCAAGCCAATAAATATTTTCGATTTTTCAATCGTCTTATAGCTACAAAATAGCTATTAGTGGTATTTAACCAGACAACTTCACACTATTTGTGTGCAAGTGAGATGCACAGTTATTGCATTCAATATGTTAAAAAAGAACAGCAACATGTTCGGTAGGTATAACTTTTTCAGTTGTCACTTGTCAGTTGTCAATATTGTCTTTCGAAAATTCAAGCTTACAAATAATTATTATGTATTTTTGTTGTGTAACATAGATGTAAATAATAAGGGTTTTATAATTTTATAAAACCATGTTCCATTTGGAACAAAAAAGGATGCGAGGACGTTCTGCAACTTTACCAACTCCGAACTTGTTAGTTGTAATAGAACTCGTGACAATATATCAAACTACAAAATAGTAATTTTCTTGTATAGAATTTTATTGCCAAAGGTATTTATTATTTTATTATCTAACATATTGCTAATCAAAACCGCTTACTTTTCAAAGGAGAAAAAGAAAATTGAACCGAAACTATTATATAGGTTTCTTCGTTGCAAACAAAATATAGGTATATGCAAAAATAAATTCATGTATTAATGCATGAATTAGGTTGGAACATTGCTTGAAATTTAAAGATTAATATCTTTTTGGTTTGCCATTTTATACCGGAAATTACTGATACATCTAATCATAAATTTTTTGCAGATTCAGAGTTGATGGACAGCTGATAAAACTACAATAGCAAAGATGGCATTATTTTCTAGAAAAGGAGCATAAAAGATGTTATGTCTTGAGAATTATGATATGAGGAAAGAACAAAATATATATAAATAGAGCAAAATGCAGCAAACAATTATTACTGTGTTACTGACAATATCATCTTATTTGTAATAAAAATGTGAAACTTTATAATATTATGTTTTTTGTTTCTCCTTAATGTTTAAAGAGTAACATTTCAATAGTTTAGCGCACATAGTTTATGGCTGTGATTTCTTTATTCAATAACTAGCTGTGCCCGCGACTTCGTACGCGTGGAAAAGTGATTTAGGGCAGCAGTTCAAATACATTTTTAGTTTATGAACACTGTCGTTTGGATATTTAAAATCACAAATTTATAGTAATGCTTCTTTATTTATTTTTAATAATAATAGTTTACTGTCAAATAATGGCCGTTTTTGTCGTGAATGTTTTGAGGTATTTTTTCTATGAAAATGCTAAAAATTCCTACTACCAGCTCAAAAAATGACCGTGTATTATAAGCCGACTTCAAAAAAAGGAGGAGGTTCTCAATTCGTCTGTATGTATAATATTTTTTTTTCTTTTATGCGAACGGGACTACTTGATAGTACGCTCATATACGCGACGAAGATCTCTGTACTGAGATTTATATGGACTTTACACACACAGATAGACAGACAGACAGACATATTTTTAGGTTCTGTGGGTTTTATAGACCTCCTTTTTTTAATTTTCACTTAAATATTCTTAATGTACAGACATGACCCCTCTACAGATTTATTATATGTATAGATAATCAATTCTATAAATAAGAAATCCTATTAATTAAATATTAAAGAGTTACATTATATGTTGTTTTATATTTGTTACTTGTTAGTAATAGCTTATTCAATGTCAATACTTGAGCACCAATGCACTCAACCACTACGCTGCCTCCATAGTACAATAGTCGACTGCATTGTTGTTGGTGCTCAACCGAGAGGTTGCACATTCAAATCCCACCGAGAGAAAAAAAAATTCCAATGTTCCTGGGTCATTGATGTGTAATAAATGTGTGTATAATCTAATAAAAATAATTTGTGTATCGTATAAAAAGTATTAAATATATTTCCGTTATCGTTCGTAAAGTTCTTTGTATGCTTAGCACAGGGCCAGATTGAAGTGGTGTTCACAACGTCCATAGATATTATTAGTATAATGTGATTTGTAAGAAACTAGCTTGTCAGTGACTCAAAATATTCCTTGTGCTAGTTACAATCATCACTACTACTATTAGGCATAAGGTACTGTTGAAAATACAAGCTGGTCGGGGTTTTCTACCAGACAGATGTAAATAATTGAGGAATTCAGGTACCTCCTCGATTGCTAAGTCGTCCATTGCTTCAAAAACATCAATTTTATTAGATTCTGATACCCAAAGAAATTGACGAAACTGTTAAATATAAATGCAGACACGAACTTATCGGGGAAATAAAGCCTTATCAGGCTCTTCAAGCAGCAGATAATTTTATTCCTTTAATAGGTGTCTTATTAGACAGTTAACAACTATCTGAGTATTGGAAAACTCAAAATATTGCTATTCGTCGAATAAACGCTATCTGGTTGTTTATCTGAGGATGGAAAAATCGGTCCTTAATAATCTATTTATTTATTTACTAGGCAAAAAAAACATACATTAATCACAGATATAACAATATAATTATAATAATGTCCGTATGAAATTATCTTTTATTTCTTAATAGAAAGCTAAATTAAATAAACAATAATATGACGATAATTATCAATAAAGAGAGTTGCTTAAATTATAATATCATTTTCTTAGATGATCTAAGTTAGATCGACATTGTTTACATCTTGGTACAACACTATCGATACGCACGAAGTACCTAGAATTGAAGCTGTCATTCCGCGAGCGAACAATCGCTGCGAATGCAATACATTGTTCACTCGCAAAGACATTACACAAAATGGTACCCACGTATTGCAGCAATGGATAATTTTGCGCCTAAATACGAATGTATCGTTTTCGATCACGAACTACATAATGCTATGGAAATAATTACTAATATCACATAAAATTTAAAGTTTTTGGACTTACCGGTGGAAAGAAATTCCTTCTCGGGCTACACTACACACTTGGCTTCTTTTCCGACACGTTAAAACAGCGCAACACGGCATTTTTAACGATTTTTTATGGAGCTCCGTACGCTGTCACAGTAAGATTGTGACTGTTGACCGATAAAACGTGTTTCGGCTGACATATGATCATTTGATCATATGTACGGCGCGTCTGCCCCGCCTACAATGCCATTCTAATCTCTTTTACTCTTCTGTGGTCCAGTGGTTGAGAGCTTGGCTTTCGATTGGGAGGTGAGAGGTTCGATTCTCGCGTTGGAACAACTAATGACAACTATAGGAAATAACACTAATACAATAAAGGTGAAAGTTTGTAATTATGTATGTATGGCTTCATCTTAGATCATAATATATTACGAGTATGGATGGCCTTAGCAACAACTTACCCTCTAGCCGAGGTACAAGATTAAAATTTATAAAAAAAGCAGTGCGTTCATTTAAATTAATTGTGGAATCGATTTTAATCATTTAATGAATCGATTTAGCGATATTCGATTCTGAAAAAACAATTAGTCCAACATGTCGAATGTCAAACAAAATAAAATAATCCACATAGCATTTGTGATTATAATTTTATTCAATTATTGTATATTTCTATGCAAATAAGATTTATATATTTTAATGTCTTCTAGCTAAAATAATTTGGTAAAACTTGGTATGCTGAAAACTTCTTGGACTGACTTGGATGACTTGTGTATACACAAAGGCTTTTTGTCTCGAACAATTACTGTGTTCCCGTGGGATGGCCTCAGGGAAAAAGCTAGTAATTAAGTACCGCCATGTTTGTTCCGGGAGTTCTGTGCAACTGGGACGTCGAGGGTCTACCTAATAAACATTTTAATGAGACTCCAAATCGTTGAATAGCTATTTATTTGCCGTAATTAAGTCATTTTTCAATATGGCCGCTGATGTATGTGTTCAATTAATTAATGTATTGTGGCATTTCAGGGCATGGAATTTATAGACCGTGGCAACGGATAGATGTGGCATCTATGCTATTATCTATATCCTTATAATAATCTCGTGTTTTTTTTGTGTTTTTTATCTTACTGTATATGAGTGACTTCAGGGCCCTGATTCTCAGGCCTCGAATTTAGTTCCGAATATTATATCCCGCTCGCACGTGCGCTAAATCTCATTTGCATGAGCGGGACAGACCGATAGTAAAAACTAAGTTCGAGGCCTGAGAATTAGGGCCCAGATTGAGCAAATTTTCATCTGGGGGCACGGGAGTGCCCCCGTCAAGACGAGCCAAGCGAAGCGCAAGGGCACTACCTACCTTTTCTCGAAAGGTTTCGTCGTTTTTTGAACTCTCATAACTTTGATTTGGATCATGCTACATAGTTGAAAATTTCAACTTATAATGACACCGGTAAAAACATGAAACATACAAAGTTTGAATGTCGTAGCTATTATACTTTAGGTTTTATCGATGGCTAAAAACCCCGGATTCCGTCACTGACTCATTTATAGATCATCAAAATTCTTAGGTTAACTCCGAAAATCTTAGAAAGCTGAAGTTATGTATGAAAGCTGTTATTGCTACAAAACCAACAAAAAAATTATTAAAATGTAAATGCCGCCATTTTGAATCCCTTATGGTAGACCACCATATTGGATTCAAATGGATGTTTATTTATTATAAGGATCCGATGATCTTTAATTCATAAAAGGAATATAATAAACAAGTACATAAAAAACCTACGACCTACTTTTTGTAGGACCAATAATCGGTCAGAGTTTTGCTCCATATAATTTATGTATGTTGATTGCGTTGCACTACTGCAATCAGTATATTCTATTATTGATCTACAAAAGTCGGTCACTGATTATTAATCGGTGACCGACTTTTACCGAAGATGAAAAATATATATTTATGAGAGGAACATTTGTTTTTTATTCACTTATTTAAAATTAGCGCGAATATATACAATAGTAAAGTAAATTTGTAAATTGCTGTCGGTGTATGAAACCGGTCCGGCACAAGCTCCCTTTGTAGTTAAATAAAACAACAATCTGATGTGAGAATAAAAATTAAGCAAATGTTGATATAATATCCATATAATCTTATATAAAAATTGTTCGACACTTTAATAGCGCGATGCAGAAGTCTAACAGTGACATCTATGTTTAGAACTCTGAAACATCTAAACACAAACATTTAACAGTCAGTAACGTTATAACTTATAATACAATGATAACTATAAACGAAAAACAAACGATACATAAAACTCCAAGAGCGTAGATTTTTAAGTCTAAAATTGTACAAACTTCGATACTTAAAGAAATTCGTGACCATTAATTAATCAACTTTTAATTGAATTGCGCATGACTAAATTTTATAAGTTTTAACATTACACGATCAATTTATTTATACAATTTTAGTTATTACGCCTCCGTGGTCTAGTGGTTAGAGCCTGGCTCTCGACTGTGGTCGTTGTGTGGGTTCGATTCCCACGTTGGAAACACGTTTTAAGTTTGTTTAGGACAATGCAGGCTGATCAACTAATTGTCTGACAAGAAAGATGATCCATGCGTCGGATGGGCATGTAAAAAGTCGGCCCTGCGCCTGATCTCCCGCCAGTCGTGTCGGTTATCCGTCCCAATCCCACTGATACCAACGTGATACTTGGCCGTTTTGCTACCGTTACGAAGATTTCATAGGCATTCATATATCGTGTGTGAAATAAAACGGCCAAGCATCACGTTTTAACTGAAATGTAGAGTAAGTGAAGCTAAGCCTAGTAAAGTAAGGGCGCATAGATCAAGAACTTTGGTTCTCCATGAGATCTGAACACTTTTTGATAGATTTTGATTAAGGTGCTTGTAGATTTAGGGCGTGTAGTCTTTAGAGCTTGGCTTTATACGATATCTGATAACTTTTTCACAGGGTAAGCTATGTAGACTCGTCTTGACAACATTTTTACATGAAAATGTTTTTGGTGGGATTTCATTTTCACTTTCAATAATAATGGCTCCCACACCGATTTCGGTGACGATGCCCGGTTTCAATAAAACAAGCCAGGTACGCACGAGTTATTTTATATTACCCAAGTGCGTGCGCAGTACACAGAAGCACTGGCTAAGTACTGGTGGGAGAATAGGCGCAGGACCGGTTTTTTACATGCCCATCCGACGCATGCATCATCTTTCTTGTCAGACAATTAGGTGATCAGCCTGCATGTTACGGCCGCAAAGTTACGGCTGTAAAGTTACAGTGGAACATTTATCAGAGAGAAAGGAATATACAGATATTTTATAATATATAAGTAAGTGCAATATGGGTTGTTAATTAGAACGCCATGTTAGTTTATCATACATTTGATAAGCGTTCGAGGAACCGGTTTTTTTCCAAGATAGTTTGCTTTTGCTAAAGTGGAAAACCCTAACCTGTCTTAATGATAATTTACAGCTGTTCGGGAGTGACGGGGGGAAATTAAAGATCAGTATCTCAGTAACGAAGGCTTTACGTGCTAAATAAGGCACACTGGAAAAATGCAAGCAAATATTTACTTTATGGCCTGACGGTAAGATTTATTTTTGATTAACTTCTATCGTCACTTTCCTGATTAAGTTATGACATTTTTTTTTATTGAATTTTATACCGTATACATATTTAAGATTTTTAATATGATTAAATATATTTATATTTAATCATATTAAAGATACACAAATTTAATACACATCCATGACTTAGGAACATCGAAAGCTTTTTGTTCCCTCGGCGGGATTCGAACCCGCAAACTCCGGGTCAAGATCCAAGCTCTGAACCATTAGACCACGGAGGCGTCAACAAAAAGGTATTATATTTATAAAAATAATATTTCAGCTATTAAGTCCACTGGTGGACATGAGGTGTGTGTTTTATGTTTTGTTTGTCAAACAAAATGGCACTAAAAACATAATCCTCCTTTTGGTGGAGTGGGGTAAAAACAGGAGTCAGTTTTTAATTAGTTTATTAACTATTCTATAGAATCAGGCGTTACTTTGCGAAAATCAATAGTATAAAATTTAAATGTAATTTTTTTATTTTAAAATTTAATTTTTTTTATATTAAATTGGATATTGCTAGATATAATACATTTAAATTTTAGGAGTCAGTGTTGGCTAAGCTCTTATATTCTTACATTTGGTTTGAGCCTACATAAAGTTCTATTTCCGTAGATACAACTTTTGCCATAAATTTATTCCTAGAGATAAGAAAATACGAAAAAGTTGAAGAGTTTTAATTGCAACATTCTAATGAAGCTGTTGAAACGAGCTCTCGCGAGGTCATCACTTTGTACAGAAGTAGGTATAGCACCGCCTGAGCTAGGGTCGTCACAAAGCCCGAAACAGTTTCAACAGTGTGTGGTCATCAAAAACCTTTTTATTATTAATAGCCTAAACTGTCCCACTGCTGGGCAAAGGCCTCCCCCAGTGTCCTCCAGGTATTTCTTTCCTGCGCCACCGCTGGCCAGCCTGGGTGGTATGTGTCCAGCTCGCGCCACCTTGTTCTGGGCCGGCCTCGGCGTCGTCGTCCATCCTCTGGTACCCAATCGGTGCATATTTTTGCCTAACTTTGAATATAAAAGAATGATTTTATTTTGGCGCCAAAAATCCGCTATTTTCTTGTTTTATTTTAAGCCAACTTCTAAAAAAAGGTGGAGCCCCAATTCAGCCGGTTTTTTTATATATGTACACTTGCGCTGAGATTAATGATCCGATTTTCGTGATTCGTTTTTTATTCGACGCAGAATACCTGCCATATAGTCCCATAAAAATTTTACATAATTTGAAGCTGTAGTTTTTTTTAATAACCATTAATTGTTCTTTTTTTAAGTCGGTGTCAGCAAAAGGTGAATTTGTAAAATCCTTACTTTTATGTCAGCAACTTTAGGATGTTGTTTTTAGCTGATACCGGTTTTATATTAAGCCTTTACTAATATTACAAAGCAGAAGAGTTTGTTTGTTTGTTTAAGAGCGCTAATCTCAGTAACTACTGATAATTTTTTGTTGGATAGTCCATTTATAGAGGAATGCTTTACGCTGCGATTAATGGGAGCGAAGCGTCAGTGAGAAATGTTGCAAAAACGGGAAAAATTATTCACATTTGGGGACTTTCGTTGCGTGCGCTGCATAAACGGTTTAAGTCACTCAAAAACCACGCGCACAAAGTCGCGGGCGACTAGTTAGCTAATAAAATGTAAAAAGTGCAAATATTATTGTGGAACTTTTGATCTAGTCTTTCATTTGACATCTAACGTGATCGAAAGTGTTCATAGGTATAATTCATCATCATCAGTTCCCTTACTACGAATTTGGGGGCTAAATTTAATCCTGTTTCTAGTTTACATGGCAAGCGGCTCCAAGAGTTTATGTATTTATAATAGTTTTATTATGAGATTTTCCCGATGTTGATAACCCTGTCCGCAGAAGTGGGCCGAATTGTTGTAATCGCCGCGAATTAAGAGTTGAAGTGCTTTGAGAGGGAGAGTTACTGCAGCTATGGTCGTGCAAAGAAAAATGGCTCTTTTATAACTGATTTTACAGTTGAAAATCGTACAATCAAAAATGTAGAGCAGATCTTTATGAGATGAAATTTTATTCTGTATCGATGCTAATGATTTTGTGGGAGGGATGATAATTGACAACTTTTCTTTGTGTTAATTGGTCGTTTCTTTTCAGGTTTCCATTTACTGACAGGTAGTCTTTTATGCGGTTTATTGGAATGAATTGTACTTATCTCTTTGCTATGCGAATGTACTTGTATTATTTCTCTTACTTAATAGTAAACGTAAACAGAAACATAATTCAGCTAAACATCAATTCTCTGACTGTACCGTGTACATATTCAGTAGTGTCCGCCCGAAAGTTCGGTTTCGGCCGAGTTTCGGATAAAAATCAAGTTTCGGCAGCAGTTTCGGTTTCGGTCAAAATTGGCCGAAACTTTTGCCGAAACCGAAAATGATTTCGGAAGTTATCATGCACGCTCGCCTAACTTCGTTTCTCGTGGCAATACATTGACGGACGGCGGCCCTGCAGGCTTACTCCCGACCCAATCGAAAATCGAATCAGTTCGATCTCAACAGCTTTCGTTATATTATTTGGTGGATTACATTGAAACTAACCAGGATAAAGGAAATCGTTAGATATTAACTTTTTGTACTCTCGGCCATATCAATCGACTGAACATCAAAATAAATAAACGTCAATTTATTCGGGTGTCCGCGGCACGATCGAATCTAAATGAAAATCGAATCAGTTTGAAGAGTAACCCTTGTTCGGGAATTGTCGTTCGGATAGCTCTGTAGGAAATAAAACTTACAAACATTTAGCTTTGAGAATTTAACTTAAAAATGTAATAATATATATATATTTTTAGGAGAATATAAAATAATAACAACAAACTTAATATAATGTGTTTCCATTTCATGACCTAATGCAGAATAATGGGTAAAATGCACCAAATTTCTGTACTTTAAGGAATTTTAACTTGAACAAGTGAGTCGGTTTCGCCCGAAACAGAAGCCGCGGCTGAATATTCGGTTTCGGTTTCGACCGGAAAACCAGTTTCGGTCGGACTCTAATATACAGCTAAACATCAATTTCCCCGACTGTACACACTCTGTAACACAGTCACCAACTCCGTGCAGACGTCCGAAAAGATTAACTCCCAAGTACGTAACTACATTAAACTTCGCAACGTGTTCGGTTCGGTTAGTGCATCGATATTTACTCGAGCGGACGTTATACCTCCGTGGTCGAGTGGTTAAGAGCTTGGCTCTCCGGAGGTCGTGGGTTCGATTCCCGCGTTGGAACAACAAAAAATGTTGTTTTCAAGTTTGGTTAGTACAATGCAGGATCACCTAATTGTCTGACAAGAAAGATGATCCATGCGTCGGATGGGCATGTAAAAAGTCGGTCCTGCGCGCCTGTTCTACCGCCAGTCCCGCCACCAAAGTAAATTTCCGCGTTGCATCAAAGGAAAATCTATACTAATATTATAAAGCGGAATAATTTGTTTGTTAAACGCGCTAATCTCAAGAGCTACCTGTCTGATTTGAAAAATTATTTTTTTGTTGGATAGTCCATTTATAGAGAAAGGCTTTAGGTTATATAACATTACGCTGCGACCAATAGGAGCGAAGCATCAATGAGAAATGTTGCAAAAACGGGGAAAATTATTCACATTTGGGGACTTTCATTGTGTGCGCTGCATAAATGGCTTAAGTCACTCAAAAATCACGCAAACGAAGTCGCGGGCACAGCTAGTGAATAATAAAAAAGTTTGGTTAAGAAATGCAGGCTGATCACCTCTGTCCAGATGAACGATGATGTCCTTTGAGAACAGCAGGAGTAAGTCCTGACCGAGTCCTGACAAAATCGAGATTCGAATCAGTTGGATCTAAACTGCTATTGGTGTTTTGTTTGGTGGAATCTCAGACTCTCCAAACTGATTTGATTTTGATTCATATTCGATCGTGCAACGTATTCCCGAATAAATTGACGTTTGTTTATTTTGATTTTCAGCCTATTGATATGGTCGGGAGTACAAAAAGTTACGATCTAACGAGTTTCTTTATCCTGATTAGTTTCAAAGTAATTCACTAAATAAATTACCAAAAACCATTGAGAGCGAACTGATTTGATTCTCGATTGTGTCGGGAGTAAGCTTGCAGGTTAAAGAAAATCGTTAGATCGTAACTTTTTGTACTCCCGACCATATAAATCGATTGAGAATCTACGTAACTTCGTTTCGAATGTCAGTCTGTCCCGCTCGTACACGCATGAATTGTCACGCGTGTGAGCAGGACAGACTGAGAATCGAATAGTAGTTCGAGTTACGAATATCGGTCCTAAGCCCCAATTCTCATGCCTCGAACTCCGTTTTGAACGTCAGTCTATCCCTCCGCCGTGCACGCAATAAAAGACTAGACTTACATTCGAAACGAATATTGAAGTACGAGAATTGGGGTCCAGCGCCCTATTTCAAGATGGTGATATGGCATCTTGAATAAGGGCATAGAAATAAAGCCTCTATTATTATTAACGGAGTCGGGTTTTTAAGACTTATATACACTTGGGTGCTATGTATCTATGTAGGTATGTTAATAATGAATGAAAAATGTACGAAATCTTTGAGCATAACTTTAACCAACTTCTAGAAGGGCGTTTAATTTGAAATTTTGTATCAGTGACTTGTATAAAGAGTCATTTACCATAGAAAAATGAACAGACTATTGAAATACAGGATTTACAAATAAAATTCTTAGGCTTCTCAGTTTCTTCACAAAGTAGATAATGAAGTTTCTTATACATTTACTTTTATTTAAATATATTATTGACAATTTTGCTTCTGTAACGCCTAAAGGTTGACTGGTGAGAATATCACATTGCATTAAGAGGAAACACTACGAAATTTTTTCCATACAGAAATAGGGGTCTACAGGATTCCTGTTTCCTTCCTCGATAATGCTGCTAGACAAACAATTTTTTTCCTGAATATTTATGGATATTGTTTGTACGTCCATATATATATATTTTTTAATACATTCATTATTTAAAGAGATATGGACGTTCAATAACCTAAAAAAAATGCCCAGACTCTCCGCTATGTTTAAACATCCAGGAAACAGATTTGACTACATTTTGCAACAAAATCAAAAATAGGAACCCAGCTCAATTATTTTTTTAGCTAATAAAGAAAAAAACATCTAAATCGGTTAAGTTTTGGAGGAGGAAACAGGAATCCCCTAAACGTCGATTTCTAGTAATTTTAATAGGTAATTTCAGTCCAAGTTGCAGTTGTCTCTATCGCGCTAGTGCTGGCTAGCTAAGGCACTGCGAGACAGCAATAGATTTTATAAATACCTATTTTGTATTTCTCTCAACCGTGGTGTTTCCTCTTAAGTCCGCCTGTGTACAGTTTGTGCAATAAGTTGAATAAAGAAATAAAAAGTCAAGTGTGTAGTTTTATATTTTATTATTTAAATCAGAATAATTTACACGGTAAAAAATACACGTACTCATTAAATACTAAGGTTAACATTCAATTTTACATTTCAACTTATTTCTGTATGTATTTGTTAAAACATAGGGGAAAATATGTCTCATCATTAATCAGCTACCAAAAATATTATGTGGTGAGACGGAGCAAAATGTACCTAATAATTTAAGCTTTTTAAAATTTAATATTTTGTGTAGCACTAGTCATCCCAAATACAAATATACATTCCAGCAAAAATCAATTTTTAATGAAGTATCTGATATTAAAAATTGATGTTTGCAGATCGATGAATAAATTTAGAAGTTAATAACGCGTTTAAATTCACATTTATTCCGATTTTTTTGAAAGCAACGATATTCTTGCATTTAGATATTTACGCCTTTTTAATATTCTTACGCGTCTAAAGAAAACATACTATGGCACTTAAGTAATAAAAAACCTTACGCCTTTATTGGTAAACAGCCCAGCTCAGCCGGGCGAAAGATCTACCCATCCCTTTCCCGCTTGACCTACTTTTCCATGGATCCTGTGGTTTTACCCTTGTAGGATAGGGTATCAAACCTCCTTTGTGAAATATAATAACTTCCAAAAACCACTTTTTTATATTACGGACCTCGCTTTTTGGTTGAAGTTACTGTAACGTTTTAACAAAAGGTGTATAATTTTATATTTGGTTACACAGTGGCCTTAGCAAGAATATAACGGGTGTAAAAAGAGCAGTCACTATAACTTTAGGATATGATTATATCTACTACCTTTTCTCATTATAGAATTAATATATTTTTTACTTTATTGTTATTTTTGCGACAAAAAAATAAGAAATGGTGAAAAGTAAAATTTTTATTTTTATTTTTTGAAAATAGAAATAAAAAAAATACATTTCCAAAATAAGGAAAGGTAGTATAATCGTATCTCAAAGTTATAGTGACTGCTCTTTTTACACCATGTATTACATTTTTTATTGTTAAAAAACACAAAGTTATCTTTTATTTACCAATTACAACAGTTTGTTTGAAACAGCCGTTTTCACAATTCTTTTCTTTGGCATAATAAATACGAAAGGTTTAGCGTAAATGGATAAGCTTATAATGTAACAAAATCATCAATATAATATGTAGTAATAATACTAAAAGCAATTAAAATAGACAATAGACTTAGATTTTAACTTTTAAGTGCATTTTTATGACGACAGGTTTTTTTTTTCTCACGAGACGTCTATTGAATATTTTATCTTTGGCAGATTAAAAATTCTTTGCTGTGTAAATAATTCAAAGTGTCAATAAAGATTACAATAATAAGACATACATTTTTTACACTTTTCCATTTTTTATTACGTTTTAAAAAGTTTTTACAAAAACACGACCGGTTTCGATTAAACCATCGTCAGGTGTGTGTATGTGATTTAATCGAAACCGGTCGTGTTTTTTTTAAAACTTATTAAAACGTAATAAAAAGTGGAAAGTGTAAACAAGTTGTGTGTTATTATTGTGAACATGAATTTCCATCGAGAACCAACAGTACATTCAATCAGTTATAATAAAAGATTAGTTTAAAATGTTATCTTCACAGAAGGCTTTGATATAACCTAGCCTAGATACAGACCTAATTAAACGTTCAACACCATTTTCCGTGTATCTACTTTATTTAACACCAATGCTATCAGTCCTATTCTGTCAAAATAAGCTATTTCGAACATGACCACGGAAATTGATTTTGAACAAACATTTATTAGTTTTTACACTTAAGTATTAAAAATAAAAGCTGCTTCTTTGGAATACGACTAACGTGGGCTATGAAGGGACAGAGTTTGGGAGAGGTTAATTTTTCAAAGTTTTATAAAATTACTCTTTTTTCACCAAAAACACATTCGCTCCTTCAGTAAAACCATTAAGTAAAGTAAGTATTACTATATTAATGTCATAATATTATATTTAAGTAATTTACTTTTTACAAAAAAAATCACCATTCCGTAAAATACTGTTTCTTATAGTTATATAATGATTTTTTAATTTTTTTTCAGAATACAAAAAAAAGTAAGTATTTTTTTTAGTTGACCCCAAATATTTTCTCCCACTCTCCCCCTAGCCCTTGCTACTTGAGTTACCGCCACAAACTTGAAGACTTAAGCGATATGTATCTTTACTGATCTCTACTAATTGACTAACCATGCGGACTATTGTAGGTAAAGTCTCTAGTGACTTCGAAAAGGCAAATGAGGTGGTTTCAATATCTGCTATACTTACAATATATTACATCTAATCCAACGATACACTGAGTTCGAATCTTATGTTGTAATGCCTTCCTACGATACGACACCTATCGAACGAGAATTCACCCGTCGATAAAATATCGCATGCGATACATTCTCGCTATCCTCCTAAAACACGTGATAAAACAATACTCGATGTGCCGCAAGAGGAAATTCTTATGTAACATCAAAACAATATTTTCAGATCTTCGTCTCATTTGTACAGATTCATACGCCAATTTACATCGAACAGGGTTAGCCGAACTAAAATTGGACGGAGACACGGAGGCGAAAGTAACGGGAAAATTGGGGAATTGGGGAAACATTGAAGAAATCAATGGAATTAAAGTGGAATTACGTCAGGTTGTTGCGCCAGCTGTCAGGGGTGCAGTCGGTGGCGCACCAGCGCGACTGTGCGGTGGGCGGGCAGGCGCCGCCGCCCGGCCGCGCGCGGCGTATGATACGGCGCGTGCGCAGCGCGGAGCCGACGCAGCTGCCGTCGTTTTTGCACGGGCTCCATTCGCCCCATTCCGACACCCGGCAGTCTAGTAGTCCTGGCAACAATTTTCATAGTTGAGCCATACATTTTCATTCATAAATTATACCAACTTATGTCGAAATTAAACTAGAAAAGTTCGCAATACGAAATAACAGCAGCGGTTTTAGTAAATGTGCAGAAAAAGTGATGTGAATGAGTAAATATGTAGCTGCAACCCCAAACCTTATCCCCTGTTTTGTTTTTTTTATTGCATCCCTATGAAAGCAAATTCACAGTTTTAAAACGTAATTCACGATAAAATTACACCGGTAATACCAACAGTATTGATTTGGTACACATGAACTAATCACGTAGTCTTATCCAGGTGAAAAAAGAGACCTGGAGCACATTGCGGGAAACCTAGCTGTGGGACAGCTTAATCTAAAAAAAGGAGTATCTGGTCCTCGATACTCGCTCCTCGAACTTTGGTTCGAATATCAGTTAGACTGATTTTATGATAGGTTCCCGCAATGTGCTCCAGATCTCTTTTTTTCACCTGGATAAGACTTCATGCATGCTACATGAAGCAAAGTGCGAGACACGAGAATCGGGGCCCTGGTGATTAACTTACTTGCCAATTGGGGCCCTGGTGATTGACTTACTTGCCAATTGGGCACCTGGTGATTGACTTACTTGCCAATTAGGCCCCTGGTGATTGACTTACTTGCCAATTGGGGCCCTGGACATTGACTTACTTGCCAATTGGGCCCCTGGTGATTGACTTACTTGCCAATTGGGCACCTGGTGATTGACTTACTTGCCAATTAGGCCCCTGGTGATTGACTTACTTGCCAATTGGGGCCCTGGACATTGACTTACTTGCCAATTGGGCCCCTGGTGATTGACTTACTTGCCAATTGGGCCCCTGGTGATTGACTTACTTGCCAATTGGGGCCCTGGTGATTGACTTACTTGCCAATTGGGGCCCTGGTGATTGACTTACTTGCCATTTGGGGCCCT
Organism: Celastrina argiolus; assembly: GCA_905187575.2. Lineage (NCBI taxonomy): Eukaryota > Metazoa > Arthropoda > Insecta > Lepidoptera > Lycaenidae > Celastrina > Celastrina argiolus. The sequence goes on from LR994589.1 coordinate 15,629,805, forward strand.
GGTGATTGACTTACTTGCCAATTGGGAGCCTTTGTATTGACTTACTTGCCAATAGGGGCCCTGGTGATTGACTTACTTGCCAATTGGGGCCCTGGGTATTGACTTACTTGCCAATTGGGGCCCTGGTGATTGACTTACTTGCCAATTGGGCACCTGGTGATTGACTTACTTGCCAATTAGGCCCCTGGTGATTGACTTACTTGCCAATTGGGGCCCTGGACATTGACTTACTTGCCAATTGGGCCCCTGGTGATTGACTTACTTGCCAATTGGGCCCCTGGTGATTGACTTACTTGCCAATTGGGCCCCTGGTGATTGACTTACTTGCCAATTGGGGCCCTGGTGATTGACTTACTTGCCAATTGGGGCCCTGGTGATTGACTTACTTGCCATTTGGGGCCCTGGTGATTGACTTACTTGCCAATTGGGAGCCTTTGTATTGACTTACTTGCCAATAGGGGCCCTGGTGATTGACTTACTTGCCAATTGGGGCCCTGGGTATTGACTTACTTGCCAATAGGGGCCCTGGTGATTGACTTACTTGCCAATTGGGGCCCTGTGTATTGAATTACTTGCCAATAGGGGCCCTGGTGATTGACTTACTTGCCAATTGGGGCCCTGTGTATTGACTTACTTGCCAATTGGGGCCCTGGTGATTGACTTACTTGCCAATAGGGACCCTGGTGATTGACTTACTTGCCAATTGGGGCCCTTGTATTGACTTACTTGCTCTTTTTCGCTTTCTCCTCTGCGCCGGGTCAGAGCTGTCTGGTCTTGGTCGCCTGCGCCGCGCCCGGTATCGGCGCGCCATGCTGCGCAGCGCTGACCGATCAGCTGCGGTAGTGGCTGTGGGCAGCTCGTTGGCTGAGCGTGGCTCCTCGGTGGAAACAGTGTTGTTCGTCCTGGTGAAAAGATTCATTTTATTCACTGGGCAAGATGGGAAGAATGGATTTGAATGATTTGAGGTTTTAAGGCTTGAAAAAAAAAATAAACTGTAGCATAGGTTACTGGCTTAATGGCTCTTTGGATGAGCCAAGTTTGTTAGTGCAAGACAAACAAGGATATGAAATCTAACTTAAATAATATTAAAAAACATACAGTGTGTAAACCTTTCCTCATTTCGGAAATGTTTTTTTTATATATTTTTTTGTCAAAAACTAAAAAAATGTTTTTTCTTTTCACCATTTCTTATTTTTTTTGTCGCAAAAATAATAATCAAGGCAAAAAAATTGTTTTTTTTTTATAAAAAAAAAATGAAAAAAGAATACATTTCTAGAATGAGAAAAGGTAGTATAATGATATCCTAAAGTTATAGGGACTGCTCTTTTTACACTCGTTATATACGGTCGGATTGATAAACCTCCTCCTTTTTTGGAAGCCAGTTAAAAATACAAAGGCACTTACAAAGTATAATAAGAGTACGCGCTGTTGGGCGTGGTGAGGGAGCCAGCAGCATAGATCCTCGGGGCCTCCTCTCTCTCGGTCTCCTCGGCGACGTTCAGTGCGCGGTTCCCGTCCGGCATGTCGATGCTGTTGTGGCTCAGCTTGTCCAGGGTGAGCACGTCGTATTTCCGCTCATCGTTCTCCCGGTGGAACACCTCCGAGAGCTCGTATTCGCGGAGCTAAAAGAGATTTTGGAGAACATGTTTCCAGTTTCTTCGTACGCGCGAAATTGAAGAAGAAGATTTGAGGGAACCGTAAATAATAATAATATCTATGGACACTTTACACCACCTCAATCTGACCCCGTGCTAAGTATCCGAAGAACTTGTGTTACAGGTACTAGACAACGGAAATATATTTGATACTTTTATACTATACACATTTTTAAGATTTTTATTATATTGTACACAAATTTAATACACATCCATGACCCACGAACATTTTGTTCCCTCGCTCGAGCACCAACGCGCTCAACCACGCGCTATTCTGTATAATATGTTTTAATCTAGCATGTAAATTACTACCATAACAAATATCATCAAAATCAGTTCAGTAGTTACGTGACATATATCCACAATTATAATTTTTCAATTTACCATGTAGGGGTAACCCAGAGAATGATTGCCCACTGAAAGTGATTGCCCGTTTTAAGAAAAATATTATTATCAAGGCTTTCATATTATCATTTAGGCACGATCAGAATTTTGGTTGACGATTGGCAACGCTGTAAAAAAAAATAACAGTGTTGGCGGATTTTGTTAATACGGGCTCAAAATGTTGTTACTTAAAAAGGTAAACAATTTAATGACCTTTACAAATTACTTGTTTAAAAGTTTTTTTTTTCTTGTATTTTCTACTGAATTAATAGCTATAGTACTTTATGTATTTTTTATGTCAATCTGTTTGAAATCTTTAAGTGGGCAATATCTGTATGGTTTAACCTATGTAAGGATTGATAAAAATGCTGTTGTAGTAAATTAATTATTGGTCACAAACCAGAAGATGCTGTAGGAAGATACATATCACCGGTAGAGTTGGCAGTAATAATAATAATATCTTTATTTGCAATAAATGTGGGTGGAAAGATGACATTAATGTGATTATGAGGTACCAACACAATTCGCTAATACATTTTAGCATGCAAAATTTTGAATCTTTATAACATAATATACAACATTCTAGATAAAGTCCTTAACAGATTACATTATGAAAATTGATTTGTATAATGAAAAAAAAGGAAGTCAATATTTTTTAATGAGCTGTGTCATTAAAAAAATGAGCTCTAGCTTATACTGTTTTTTTTTTTCGTGAAAAGGACTCTAAGTCCTCGAGTCGAAAGACGAAAGAAGAAAACCAGGCGCTATGATCGTGAGATAGAATGTACAATATCAATAATAACCCAGGCCATGGAAAACAGGGTAAAAGCTAATATTTACTGAGATCAAGGTTTTAATTTCGAGTTATTCCTACAAACCGATATGTATTGATACTTATTATAGGTATCTAATTAGTAGAACTAAAATATCGTATGATATTGATTTTCACAATTTTCCACGGGACTTTTTCTATGGAATAAACTCTACATATTCCTTGTCACTTGTCAGTAATTGTAAAAGTAGCCAATATTCTTCACTGCGCGTTATGTGCAACAGGTCTCTTAAAACTAGCCGTTAATATTCATCCATTTAAATGAGATATCTCAAATCATAGCTCGCTTATAAATATTGCAAGCAACAGGAGATCCCAGGATCGACAAAGCTCAGTTGAGTTAAATTTGTAAAACATTTTGATAGTTTTATCCCAGTTATTCATTATGATAGTGATCTTGTTGAAAATAATTTATGAAGCCTTTGAGACGCAACTGAATCTTATGATATTTGCGTCTAAAATGAAAATTATATTTATCTATTTGATATTATTACTCCAGATAACTTTATTTTTGACGAAAACTAGGTAATATACACAGACAAACAAAACATACCTTTACTATGTCTCGGGTACGCTCAGATTCAAAATGCATCATGGTCAAATCATCATCATGCAAATGGCCAAGTGCGAGTAGACAAAGATCGAAGTGCCATACATGGAGCTCTGTAGGATCCCCTGGGGTAAAGCTCTCGTGTGACTTCCATTAAATACTAATAACGGCAACTTATCCTCTTACTTATGTGCTTACCTTGATAAACTGGAAGGTGGCTATCGGGGGTAGCCGTCTAAGGTGCGGGTATAAGAACGACCCAGCGGGATGTGATGGGTACTTAGACGTAATGCGGTAGGCGACCCCCTGAGGCGCAGTCGGCCAGTTCGGTGCTGTGAACGTGAAGCCGTTGTCTGTACCAGCGTCTAGTGGATCCACCTGTGGAGTTTCTACCATAAATATCAATTCAACTTTATAACGGGTTTAAAAAGAACAGTCACTATATTTTTGGGGCATGGTTTATACTACTTTTTCTCTTTCTAAAATTGTATATTATTTTATATATTTTTTTCTTTTTCGTTATTCTTGCGACAAATGAATTTTAATAAGAAATGGTAAAAAGTAAAAAAAAAAATGTTTTTTTTACAAAAAAAAATCATTTCCAAGATGAGGAAAGGTAGTTAATCGTATCTCAAAGTAATAGTGACTGTTCTTTTTACACCCTGTATGATCTTTCTCATCAAATATCCATGTTTTTTTTGGACCGCTGACTTATCTTTGGACATACATTTCAAATTATTCAACATTGCCGACTAATTGTTCACTATTTTAATACCGGTATAATCAGGATCGACGGCGGTAACCACAGTGGACCCTTTGATGGACCCAAGGAACGTGCCTAGCAACCGTTACCCAATTAATATACCCAAACAAAACCGTCTAAGCTTCATAATTCTTGACCGAGACGCAAGATCTTAAGTATTTATATCATTCAACTATTTCAAAGATTACACGCGGAATGCAAATTCATATTTTCAAATAATACATATTATAAGGCTTCTCAGAAAGTTTACTTTATCTTCAATCTAAAATGTAATGAAATTATCAAGAAAACACTTTTCCAGGAAATTTATCTAGATTAATTTGTATTCCTTGATAAATAACGGGATGACAGACTCTTCAGTTTGAATTGTAAATAATTAGCGAATCCCTCGACGAGGGCTTGTTTATGGCAAGACTTAAACAATTTGATATAAAATTAAAAGTAAATGTGGAACAATTAGAATAGATTATATTATAATATTTAAAACAGCACAAATATTGAAATATTGATGAGAACATGTCCTTCATACTATAAACATTATTTTAAATATTTATTAAGAATTAGAAACTAAACAAACCTATAATATCTTTCTTATGTGTACCCCAAGGTTTAATTATGAGACCATTTCTATTCATGTTATGATACGTTAGTAATTGTATGATACTGATTAACTGCTTTCTAACGAAAAATTACTAATGAAAAGCTTGTAGTAATTACCTCTATAGTGATGCTGTCAAGCCAGTTGCCGTCCACGCAGAGGTCGAAACTGTCGACTCCAATGAACCAGTCGGGGGACGGCACCATACGCGCCATTGCAGACACCTAAATCAATTGATTAACTGTAAACAATTTATTGGAAGATTGGGTTGATCTAAAAGCAGTTTAGATCATGGGAAAAGAAACAAAAAAGTTAATCAAATGTTTGAGGAAAATATTTCTTTCTTGTAAGACTTAATGTATAGTTATACAAATTTGGCGCATACGTAACACTTGATTATGAAGTCATTCAAGAATATTTACTCCAAGCCCGTATCTAGTCAAATTATGACAGTTATAGTCGAATACAAAAATATGTAACACAATTGGTAAGTAACATAGTGATGCTTATGTCAGTCACTCGCTCACTCCTCTTCAAGAATCAGTCCCTTTGATGTTAAATTCAAATCAAGAAGCGTGCATAATTCAATTTACAAAATAAACCAAATTAATTTTAAATTACATTTAGCAACATTGACAGTAAAACAATAACAATTAAACAATAACGAACACCGACACTGAACGGCGAAGTGGAAAACGAAAATGCAAAACACCAAGAGTCAATAATTACAGACCGTCAAGCAAATAAAGTAGATTCGAGTAATAAAGGGGGAATTTATAGAGCATCGGCGTTTTATTACCAGTTGTGACCAATTTTGGTAATTTACCGCTTTATAGCTTTTTGTTCGTTTGTATCGATAGGTACTGAGTTGGGAGTGCACGCGTTTTGCCGGCATAATGGAAATGTTGATTACACATTTCCGTCGAATGGATTGTACTTACTATTGCATTTTATTAACGAATCAGGTTCGGTAGATGGTGTATTTTACTAAATACTCTTTATTTATGTAAAATATGATGGATTCCTAAATTCATGTTACAAAATATGGAATGAAGTGCATGTTTTGCAAATATTTGCAATAATTTGGGACGTTTTATTTTCATAAAGAATCAGGCCTTACATTTCCGTCATTCGTCAAAGAATTTAATAAATAGTTTTTCAGCATGCATGTTGCTGAGGCATCTTCTTACATCTGGTTCTTATTGCTTGTGCTGATCTTGATGGTGAGGATATTTACGCATACAACTGAAGCGTGCACTCACATCCTTTCAGGACCGCGATTCTCGTAACTCGAACTTCGTTTCGAATGTCAGTCGGTCTTAGTCCCACGCGAGTCAAATCATGCATGCACGAGCGGAACAGACTGATATTCGAAATGAAGTTCGAGGCGAGGCATGAGAATCAGGGCCCAGGTTGTGGATATATTTGACGCGGGATATTGCTCGATAAATATAATATTGATAATATTGTGTTATTTATACGAAATATATAACAGTAAGTCTGACTTCCCAAATAGAATCCCGAAATATCTCGATACTAGTCCATATCAATTTCTCCTCAATTAAGTTCAATAAATTCATTGGTCTGCCAGAAATAAATGAATGAAAATAAACCTCGACTCGGCTTTTTAAAACTTTTATTTAACTTGCAATGTATGTATGTAAGGATGTTCGGGTGGAATCTTGCGACCCGATTTTGAAGCAGATACTCTCAACCGATTAAGCAGAAATTTTGTATGCACGTTTAGATTGTATGACAATACACGATTAGTTGTGTGACGTCATTCTAAATTCAATATGGCGGACCATCCAAGATGGTGGAACAGTTGTTTTTAATGCATTTCTACAATATGGGTATCAAATGAAAGGATCTGTTGAGAGTGACTCAAAAAGTAATGTGACGTCATATGGCGGAACATCAAAGATGGCGGAATAGTGATTTTAATGCATTTCTAGAATATGGGTATCAAATAAAAGGGCTCAAACTCAAACTCAAACTCTTTATTAGCAACCAATATAGCTTACTTAAAAAGGTTTTTTGTTTAATTTATTTAGGAAGTAATTAATGAGTTTCCATTAAATGCTTATGTCTGTCTGTCAGTCCGAACACTAAGCACGGATTAAGTAAGTTTTACAGTAAGTTTAAAAAGCTGGAAAATAAGCAAAGTACTTAGTTTGTTTAATGTGATTGGAGTTCGAGCCAATGAACCTTTAAGTCTGGGTTTAATTAGTTGGAATGAGATCAATATGATCAAATTTAATTCAGCGAAGCTAATGCACAATATTTTTAGCTAATGTGGTGTATAATTTGCAACTTTACAGCTTTTATTACTTCATTTTAGGGTTATGTACCTAAAGGAAAACAGCGAGAAGATGTTACTGAGGCCCGTATAAATAAAACAATCTCAAACCCAACCTCACCTTGAGAACCTATTTGACAGATAAAACAACGTTTAGCTTCACTTTTAAAAGTGAACAATTATTAATGTTACATAGTTATTTAATTTATTTTCTTTTTATACCGTTATATTCATATTATAGATTACAGGAAACAATAAAATAAGTATAATGTATATTTTTATAATCTTTATTTTTACGTTTTAAAAAAGATAAAAATTAAAGTAGTTTTTATTTATACGGGCCTAAGTCTCCCCCGTCCTTCCATGTGTATGGGACCATAATCTTCTATCTTCTTCTTATATATAAAAATGCTATTCGTTAGTCTCGCTAAAACTCGAGAACGGCTGAATCAATTCGGCTATTTTTGGTCTTGAAATATTAGTGCAAGTCCAGGGAAGGTTTAAACGGCTTGTATGCTCAACGAAGTTGGCACGGGTCAGCTACTCTTATATATAAAAAATAAAAATGAATTGCTGTTCGTTAGTCTCGCTAAAACTCGAGAACGGCTGAACCAATTCGGCTAATTTTGGTCTTGAAATATTCGTGGAAGGAAGGTTTAAACGGTTTGTATACTCAACGAAGTGGGCACGGTTCAGCTAGTATATCATAATCCGTTGATGACCTGACACTGTTTAGTCTTTATAAAAAAGAAAAATAAGAATGAATAAGTTCTTCAAGTTTTTATAACCAATTATTATCATCGTTATATTAAAAAAAAAACCGACCTAATTGTCAACCTCCTCCTTTTTTGGAAGTTGATTAAAAAAGTTACCTTCACTACGTTTGGGTACGACATGAAGGTTACGAATTTCTGCTAACTTTATCTGTTAAACGTATCGATACCTTTTTTCTTAAATTGGCAGCAAAACACACGAACTAGCGGTAGGAACGGTTAGGCTAACTTTGAAGAGAATTTATTGAAAGTTCGAAGTTTAATTTTTCACCTTTTTTAGAGCTCCCTCGAACGGCATGCTCCAAGAAACTTTTAAATGGGTCACTTACAATTAGTGAAGGAATATTAAGAAAGCGTCTTGGTTTTAAAAGAAAATCCAATCCTACGAAAAGGACAGATCTTTAAATCTTATTTTTATGTATTTTAATCAACTTTCGCCTAAATTAAAAAGGAGTAAGTTTTAAAGATCATAATGTTAGGAAGATGATAATGATTTTTTTTTATAAACTAACTTACAAAAGTTTATAGACAGACAGACAGATAATAATAATAGCCGCTTCGGTGGCCAATTTCATTGAAACCATGTAATCTACCCATGTAATATAAATGCGCTAATGTATTAATCTCTAAGAAAAAATTACTTCATACAACTTTACTACTTTCCACTGTCACTTTGTATTTTGATCTATCCTTTATCATAAACAAGCTGTATATGATAAAGGATAGATCAAAATACAAGAATGTGTTGTGCCTACTATGTAGAGTTTAATGTGAAAGTACCATCGCTGAACGATTTACTTTGGACTTTCATGTTTCTAAAAGAAATGCCCCAACATCATAAATTTGCCCATACTACGAGTATAATAAAAAAAGTAACTCTTTCAGCACTGGCAATCTACACTAATATTATAAAGAGGAAATATTTGTATTTTTGTATGTAACGACTAAACTCAAAAAGTACTGGACCGATTTTAATAATTATTTTTCATTAGAAAGCTACATTATCACTGAGTAACATAGGCTATATAAAAATCAATTGCAGTTCGTTAGACTCGCTAAAACTCGAGATCAGCTGAACTGATTCGGCTATTTTTAATCTTGAAATATTCGTGGAAGTCCCGGGAAGGTGTAAACGATTTACATGCTCAACGAAGTGAGCACGGGTCAGCTAGTATAATATATACGAGACCTATACACACCCTAAAGTATTATCACTCATTAATATTACAAGATGTGTAGGTTATTGACAGGTGCCATAAGACTATACAACGACAAACTGATGCTGACATGAAACCACAAGTTTCGGACAAACTATACAATGACAAGTTGATGATGACATTAGACATACAGAATGATTTTTGAATGCATGGAAGTCGTGCTTACATTATCATAAATTATTTCTGTTCATTGTTGATTTCGCGGAATATGATAACGACTTTTGACTCGACTGTTATCGTGACATTGGCAATTAAATTGTTATTATGAATGCTTTATTTGAATGTCCGTTTTACTGTGAAATATTAATGGTTAGCTTTAAATAATTGATTCTGTTTAAATGCATAAATATCCTTGTAACGATTTGGGATATAATTACAATAATTAGTTAAGTACTCTTCGTATTTTAACGTTTACTAAGTACCGTACTTACTAAAGCTGTGATAACAATTACATTATAGAAAGTGTAGGAAGGATTTGAGGTCAATAGTTTAAAACATAAGCAACCTTGGATTTTGCTTTGTTTTGAAAGGTTTGGTTGTTTTGCTGAGTTCAAAGCAACCTTTTACTCATTCCTTCATCACCAACATCGGGACTTGGATAATATTTAGAACTGCATCAATTACCGAAACATGTACCTATTGAAATAATACTGTGTGAAAATATCTTCTTAATTATTATATCTTGGGTACACAACGGTACTTAGTTAGATAATTTCTGAACAATTTCATTGTCAAATTTAGAATTTTTAAATTTTTAAATTCCATCCAACTTATGGCTACTCTAACTTCCCTAACCTCGAGTTATAATAGGTTCCATTATTTGGGAATAAAACCAAAATTCTCAAACTTATTGCGATTCAAAAACTTATCAGCATTTTGAACCCCAAACTGATTCATCGTCTCTTACCCTTGAATGGTTGCCATCCACGAAGAACTCGGCCTCAGTCCTCCCCGCTCCCTGGGTGATGGCTGGTGCACCAAACACGTCCATGGTCCCCGGAGCGGAGGTCAAGGCATCAGCTCTGCCAGTCTCCGCGAACTGTTTCACGGGAGTTGGCACTCGCCGACCGAGCCGGAACAGCATGTACTGACGGCTGTGCGATACACCTGCAACAAGAGTTTTTTTTTATAGACACTTCACACTACGTGAATCTGGCCCTGTGCTAAGTATCCAAAGAACTTCTGTTACAGGTACCAGACAACGGAAATATATATTTAATACTTTTATACTATACACATATTTAATATTTTTTTATTATCTTAATACACATTCATGACCCAGGAACATTGGAAACTTTTTGTCCCCTCGGCGGGATTCGAACCCGCAACCTCTCAGTCGAACACCAACTCGCTGAACCATTGCGCTACGGAGGTCGGTCAATGAGTCAGCCAAAGAAATTGAAAGATAGAAAATATACAATACACTTAAAGATAAAGTGGCAAATAAAACAAACAAAAAACTCGATCAAAATCAGTTCATCCGTCTACAACGCCACAAACACGTTAAACATATAAAACTCCTCTATTTTCATCGGGTTTTAAAAATGGCACTATAAGGTAAGTATGTCATGCTACCTTTTCTCATTAAAGATATATATCGTTTTTTTCCATAAAGAGTTTTGAAAAAAAAAAGATTTTTCCGACTAAAAAAATATAAATTATTAAGAAGAAAAAACTTTTTTTGAGTCTTGCACGATAAATAATAATAAAAAAACATTTCAAGAATGAGAAAAGGTAGTAGGTATTTTAATCATATCCCAAAGTTATAGTGACTGTTCTTTTTACAACCTGCATAGCGGCCATTTCTACAAAAACTTCTGGGTAATTATGTAAAAATAAAATATAACACTATGCAAACAAAGAAATTACCTAGTGAAATTATGTAATTGTACTTCCTTTAAGAATCCACACACTTCCATAGTTCTTTACAATGCTTTAGTACGTAGTAAGCTCGAATACTGCAGCCCGGCTTGGAATCCACACTATGCCATATATTCAAATCGCATTGAGGCAGTCCAAAAAAGATTCTTATGGCATCTCACCTACAAGCATGGTTTGGTCAGCAAACTTCCTCATTATGTCGACAGAATCAAATATTTTCATCTTGCCTCACTCTTTGATCGCCGTAAGTATCTGGAGTTAATTTTTCTGTACAAGCTTTTGAGTGGTGTCACGGATAGTACAGAACTACTAAGTAAAATTTCTATAAATGTTCCCATGAGACTACCAAGAAAAAACAAATATAAACCATTTTACATTAAGATTGCCAGAACTAACCTCGGTCATTTTGCACCACTTAGAAGATTGTGCAGAACATATAACGCTATAAGCGGCTGTCCCGATATTTGTATATTCTCAGATAGATTAAGCACATTTAAAAAGAAATTAAAACAAAATATTTATAATAGTAATAGTTATCTTAACAGTAACAGCAAATAAATTATAGTTCTGTCGTTTTCAGGTAAGATAGATGAAACTGTTTATCATTTATTGTAAATCATTTCTTTTTTTCTCATAATATGTTTTAATTTATATATGTAACCTATTACTTATAACGTAAACGCACCTAATAACGACCCCTTAAAATTCGCGCCTATTACCGCCCTATTAAGAAAACTATCGTTTTTATGTGATATATTAAAGTTACACAATTGGTTGGTTAAAAAAAAAGATATATATTTTGTATTGCAAATATTCGCCTTTTGTATGTGTGGGTTACTCAACGATTTAAAGAATAATAGCTCAATTCGGCCGTGGACGTCGGCGACGGTTGCATGTTCCATACTGTGGCGTTCCCGATAACGTAAGTACTGTCGTTCCACTATTAGCAAAATATTATATCGTCAAGCTTTTAAATCTAACTTCCAGTACTTTTACATTTTTAAATATTTTCAGGAACACAAATAACAACTATTTATAATGAGATACTATTTTATTTTGCCTAAAATTCAATATTAGAAACAGGCGGTAATAGGAACAAAAAACACAATTTTTTTCCTATTATCGACCCACAATCGTGAATCGACCATAGGTCGCTGATAAGAACTTTTCGTATATTTTGTGTATCATGATTTTTGTTAAAAAGTATAAATTAATAGGCAGGAGGGTGTATTAACTCAGGTCCTTAATATATTAACTTGTATTTGAGCTATTAACGCCATATAGTCTAGAGCTTTAGGAGCCGTAAAAACTAACTTTGTTCTTATGTAAATATTTTGATGAATAAAGCAGGTATACTTTTTAAATAGCGTATTTTTTAAATTTAAATATAATTTTTATTAAATATTTATGTAATAACACATTAAAAATAATTGAAACGTACAAAAATCACATGTATTTACATAATTTATACAAATTCCATTAGGTCGGTAATAGGTTACACAATGTCCTTTAAGAAAACCTATTACCGATCTACTTCTACATTTTCAAACAAACGCCCTAACTAGTTAGATATTTTTTATGTGGTATTTTCAAGGAAATAAAGTTACATATCAGGGTAGTTACCCTAGTAATACCTCGGAGTAATAGAAACTAGGTACAGTATTCTATAAAAAACATACATCGCAGTAGTTTAGCCGCTACGAGGTAACATTCCTACATACATACATACATACATAGACTGCCAAAATCATTCTTCAATGATCCTTTTGGCTTCGCCGAAGTCGGGTAATAATTCCTATAAATAACACTTTTTGACTGATTTGCTGTAAAGAGTATACTATTATATTAATTATATAATATAATAGTATATTCTATTAATTGATAAGTGGTGATAGCATACTGTACGTGTAGTGCATTTATATACATTTGTTATAGCATGAGCATTTTTTATTTTACTTTGACGGTTTCATTTATTCAGTGATCGGTATTAGGGTGTCACATAAACGGTATTAGGCACACACCGGATATTTTGGGTCGGTAAAAGGTACATGGCCCTTTTTTTTTTTTTTTTTTTTTTTTTTTTTAAGTAATTCTTAGAACAGTTGTTCTTAGACATGATTAAAAAAATCCTTAATTTTAGTACTCGAAAAAATATTTTTATTGGCGCTACATATTAATAATATGCTTATTTTTTTGACATCAAACTGAACTATGCTTAAACTGGCGGTAATAGGTGCGTTTACGTTATATGTCTACGAATCCACTGTATAATTTGTCTGTTATGTTTTGTAAGCACAGTAACTTTAATTTTATTTTATATTTTTTGGTTTGTTAGAAGAAAACCTTTTATTTTGTTATCATCCTAATTATTATCATCAATGTTACTTCATCTTCAGTTCATCATATTATATCCCATATCTTATATTCATTGTCGCAAACGCATGTTGTACTTCACCTATCATTAGAACTCATTTTATCTTTAAGCCCTTTTTGTTTTTATATTTTATTAATGTACCAAATGTTGTTCTGTTGGTGAGTCAATAAGTAAAATAAAATAAAATTAAATTAAATTCTCACAAAGCAATACCTTGTCAAAATTAGTATATTACATTACGCAAAAACTCAATAAACCAACCCACTTTTCCTTAAATTGCATATAAACAATGATTAAATTATTAATTACAATTAACAACAGAAAAGATGCATTTTAATTAGGCGCTACAACATAAACAAGATAAATACTGCTGCAGTTAATTACTAACAGTAATCTCCACGGGGCTTCCCCTTAACTTCTAAGGGGAAGCGGATATTACGTTTTGATGTCACAGCTAAATTATACTTCGGATACAAAACAATTTGAAAGCCTTCGCGATGACAGGCGATCCAAAAAAACGGAGGGTGGATTAAAATGTCGAAAAAAATAATGGTCGGTTTTAATAATATTAGTTATAGGTAGATAGGTTTTTACGAACTAACAACATGAATACGGCTGTATATAAATATACCTTAGCTCAGTTTGCAATTTTTTTTAATTTAATTCTGTGTTCAAATAAATAAACGAGTGAAATGAAAGTCCTGCAGTGCAATAACTCTCTAAGCGCAAAAATCTTGACAGCCAACATCTCAATGGATGGAATAACGATGATGGCCGAATTGGTATTGTCTTCTTCTTCTTCTTTATTTATGGCTCCTTAGTGAGTCGCCAGTGTCAGAGTGTGTGGACAAAGACTCTGCTTTATGAGTAGGTTCTGTGGGTACGGTGATCCGAGAAAAGACTGTAATTGGTATTGTCCAAGATTAGTTTTTATGCTATTGAATTTTTTGGCAACCGACCATGTGACGATGGTGACATTAAATTTGTGATCACAGCGACGAGTACAGCCTCAACCAGTCGCTTTGATAATTGCAGTGGTGCTTTCATTTTGTTCCATATTAGGTATCTACGCCAGTTGCAAAGAAATAACATAATATTACTTTAAAAAAAAACAAAAACATTTCTGTTCCTTTCGGCCTAAGTTAATACATAAAACAGAATATGATTAAAAATTTTGTTAAAACCGTTATTTCCTTGCAACTAGAACGCGCCTAAAATCGGCATTCAATTTGCAAACCAACTTGGCGCTAGTGTCGTGACGATCTGTCAAATTTCAATGCAATTCAATTTCAATTTTATTCAAGGTATGTCCAGTTTCACTGTGGAAAAAAGGTATTATACATAGACCACACTTTTTTTAATTCTCATATTTTATTAATATTATTCAAGCGAAACAATTTGCCCCATTCACGGAAATACTCGCCCGAAATTTTGAAAAAATGCGTGTAAAGAAATCTATTGAGATAATGGCAAAAGTTACTATACTATTACAGAGACCGGTTATGATTCTTTAATAAATTCCAATATTAAAAATATATCTTATCATTTTCAGCAATACAATGCCCTATTGGGGTAAAATCTTCCTCGTGATTTTATTACTGTATGTATGATAATATATCTAATGTAATGGTTCAACATTATTATCCTAATATTATGAGTGTGTTCCCACCGAAAAAGAATATTGCCGGCGATCGGGGAGCTGCCACGAAATTTGGCGGCAAAATATATAAGGACGCCATTTTTCTTTTTTACTTTCTTTATTGTTATAGGAGTTTGTTTATTTTAGCACGAATAACTGCCGTTATGAAAATTTTTATTACGAAATATCTTATGATCAACAAAATATTTAGCGTAATATATTTTGTTTATAATGAAAACAGTATCTGAACAGAATTCGAAAAAATATCATACTAAGTATAACGACTTTTTTACTTATAATACAAGTCTTTGGTTTCTAATCCAACTACTTACATATTGTTCCTTAGGTACTTAATTAAATTTGAAATTGAAAACACAATTTTGTTTTCAATTTTGGGTAAGACAATGCAGGCTGATCACCTGATTATCTAACAAGAAAAATTATCCATGCGTCGCTGATCTCCCGCCAGTCGTGTCGGTTATCCGTCCACTAGACTACGAGACTGAAGGGAGAGAGTCCTTCTGTGTATTGCGCACACACTTGGGTGTAATAAAAAAACTTCTGCGCAGCAGGCCTGATTTCAATGAAAACGGGCACCGTCACCGACATCGGTGTGGGAGGCAGAAATAAAATAAAATATGTAATATTGTCTACACAATAAAATTGTTCTACATTTTGCACGCAAATTCAATAATCCACTCGAGTTATTACAGACATGTTTACAATGATTCACAGAGTATTGAACTCCCTGCCCTGCCAGTTGGCATGTCACAATATTACTCACTATCAAATATTTTATTATTTCATGCCCCATTCCGCAGAACCAATTAATATCATTAGTTTTACACAAAACGCGACAGTTGTGACAGGTAATTTAGTATGTAACACTTTTGTGTCATTTCTGTTGAATCACGAGCGCTATTTATGTTTTTCATAGCGAAAAATGTGCGTTATTTTAATATTGTAACAATCATAGAGTATTTTATTTGTATCTATGTACGCTCCCCACCACGTCAATCTAGCCCCGTGCTAAGTATCCGAAGAATCTATAATATAAATTATCAATACTTTTATACTATACACATAATTAAGATTTTTATTATATTATACACAAATTAAATATACATCCATGACCCAGGAACATTGAAAATCCCTCGGCGGGATTCGAACCCACCACACATCAAACCACTGCGCTATATATATATAGAGGTCGTAAAATTTTTAATACTGAGTGATCCAGTGGTTTAGAGCTTATGTCGATTCCTGAAGGGTAGGTTTGTTTCCCGTAAGAACAACAAAAATTAAGTCTTGTTAGGATAATGCAGTAGAATAGAAATCTTTCCTTCCTTTTCGACGTAAGTACTGGCTGTCTCGGCGAGCTTCGTGACGTCTTGGAATTAAGATTCTTGACGCACTGAAAGTAGCGCCTCTTACCCGGTCTAATTAATACACTACAGCCTTCCTCGAGAATCACTTTATTGGTGAAAACAACATGAAGATCGGTGCTGTTATTTAGCAGTTTATCACAAACGTACAGACGCGGCGGAGGACTTTCTTTATATTATATAATAATCGCCTCCGTGGTCTAGTGGTTCAGAGCTTCGCTCTCGACCCGGAGGTCGTGGGTTCGATTCCCGCGTTGGAACAACAAATAATGTTGTTTTCAAGTTTGGTTAGGACAATTCAGGCTGATCTCCTGATTATCTGACAAGAAAGATGATCCATGCGTCGGATGGGCATGTAAAAAGTCGGTCCTGCGCCTGATCTCTCGCTAGTCGTGTCGGTTTACCGTCCCACTGGGTTATGAGAGTAAAAGGAGGAGAGAGTGCTTCTGTGTATTGCGCACACACTTGGGCACTATAAAATAACTCCTGCGTAGCTGGCCTGGTTTCAATGAAATCGGCTACCGACATCGAAATCGGTGAGGGGAGCTATTATTATTTTATAATAATACATCCCACACCAATTTCAGTGACGGTGGCTGGTTTCATTGATCGAAGGAGATATTTTATAGTGCCCAAGTGTGTGCGCAATACACATAAGCACTCTCTTTTCCTTCACTCTTGTGGCCCAGTGGAACGGATAAACGACATGACTGGCAGGAGATCAGCCGACCGACTTTTTACATTTCCATCCGACGCATGGATCATCTTTCTTGTCTGACAATCAGGTGATCCTGCATTGTCCTATCTAAATTTGAAAACAATATTTTTTGTTGTTCCAACGCGGGAATCGAACCCACGACTTCCGAGTCGAGAGCTAGGCTCTAAACCGTGGAGGCGTTTATATAAGGATATAGTAATAGCAGATAAATAAATGTTGGACGCAAACGAGAATAATTAGGAATACGAGCGTAATGGCGGTGTTTTTCTGGAGGCTACTAATTTCTTTCTCCGGTAACAGCCTTACCGATAGGGCTGGCATATGTCCGATGCTAAAATGGTAAAATTGGATTGGTTGTAGCTGAATATGTTGATAACAATATAAAATATGCCAATATGCCTTAAAATTATCAGAAAATCACTCATATGCAACTCATTCCTTGCGTAACGTAATAAATTCTAAGCAAGTTGTGGTGTATTATTAATTGGGTATAATATAATGTAGATACAATACTAATTATAAGTATCGTATTATAAAATTGTTTTATAGTAGATAACATGACACATAATAATCTATACTAAAATTATAAAGCTGAGGTGTTTGTTTGTTTGTTTAAACGCGCTAATCTCAGGAACTACTGGTCCGATCAGGAAAATTATTTATTTATTGGATAGTCTTTTTATAGAGGAAGGTTTTAGATTATATAACATAACGCTGCGACCAATAGGAGCGAAGAGGGAGTGAGAAATGTTGCAAAAACGGGAAAAATTATTCACATTTGAGGACTTTCGTTGCGTGCGTTGCATAAACGGTTTAAGTTACTCAAAAAATATGTAAGAAATAATGATTATTCCTTTGTAATAATCATAATAACAAAAAAAAACACCATGAGGAATCAAAAGATAATCGCGACAACCACGCGAACGAAGTCGCGGGTGCAGCTAGTAATGTTAATATAAAATTTAATAATTAGGTATTGCCGGACATGTAATTCGTTTTAAATATATTATACACATACATGTTAATACATGTACATGGTATCAGTTGTTATTTGCTTAAAAAATGATTTCAAATTGATATTAAAAGGGAACGGATTTCTTACAAAATTCACTAGCTTTTGTCTGCGGCTTTGCCTGCGATATATTGACTCATCTTTATAATTATTTATGCATATTGTAGTCTACCAATGTTACATAGATAATGTAGCAATCTCATTAGAAAATTCTAAAGAATTAACTAAATCAATGATATTATGATTCGTAACATTCATATATACTAATCCTCTTTAAAATATCAGCAAAGATGAACTAGAAACCTGTGTCCGGCTTTTCGCGGAATTGTGACAACCCTAAGGTTGCCTAAGGTGGACTTCGCCGGCGATTAACTTGGCACAAATGAATGAGGCCATAGTAATGTTTGACTTTCACTTTATTAGCGATTCCTTGAAATCGTCAGCAAGTTGGTCAACGTCACGTTAGGGGAACTCGGCTTTTTATAACTTCCAGAATCAAATTAAAAACAATAAATCATTTCACTAAATACTAGCTGACCAGTGCCCACTTCGTTGAGCATGGCAACCGTGAAAACCTTCCCGGGACTTCCGCGAATATTTCAAGAACAAAAAGAGCCGAATCTTTTGTATGCTCAACGAAGTGGGCTCGGGTCAGCTAGTCTTATATATAAAAATGAATCGTTGTTCGTTAGTCTCGCTAAAACTCGAGAACGGCTGAACCGATTTGGCTATTTTTAATCTTGAAATATTCGTGGAAGTCCAGGGAAGGTTTAAACGGTTTGTATGCTTAACGAAGTGGGCACGGGTCAGCTACCTAGTTATTATAATGTTCTAGATTCCTAGGATAGATTGCCATCAGCGTTAGCAAAAATAATACTGGGGAACCACGTTCGTAAAGCGTCAATAATTATACTCGTAAAATTCAACGACAAATTGTATTTTTTTAATGTCCATAAATTTTTCGGCATAGACAATATGAGTTTGTTAATGGATCGCAATAAGTGCAGTTGAGCTGCTGCCAACCGTGATTCACTGTGAGTATTATTAGACAGTTGTCAGCCAGTATTTGTGGCTTCGAATTATCTTTTAGTGGGATCCGATATCAAGACACCTGGCGTTTCTACTAATATTATAAACGCTAATGTTTGTAAGTATGGATGAATGTCACGTAAAAACTACTGAAGGGATTTTGATGAAATTTATGTTTTGTATGTAAATTTATGATAGTAATTTACATGCTGGATTAACACATGCTTTTGGCAGAACGGTACCCGCGATAACATTTTTGTCTGATATTTGAAAACAAATTTTGTACCCTTTTATACGAAAATTTTAATTAAATGCTGATATAACATAAATTAGCGCTTAGACATACTTACAATTAATAAAAATAACAATTACACACTAAATAAAATAAAATAAAAGTTTTACATAAAGGTAGTAGGTATTCCTCATTTTGGAAATGTGTTTTTTTAATTAAGTAGGTATATATATTTTTTACTTTTTACCATTTCTATTTTTTTTTGTCGCAAGAATGACAAAAAGCTAATAAATACATATCTAGAATGAGAAAATCCCAAAGTTATAGTGAGTGTTATTTTTACACCCGATAAAATTTTTTATACATAATTTTAATGAGATTCCATACACTTCATAACATTTACAAATATGATACCACAAACCCGATTCAACAACAACCAAATTTAAAATAATAAGTTGGGAAAGTAATTATTATTTGAGGGATTCTCAAATGATGAATAAAATTTATGGTAACGATATTCTTCACGATAATTCCATATTGTAATAAATTTGAATATCGAATGGCAGGCAATCTTGAAACCGTTCGATAATTTGATACCGCAGTATCACGTGACTACCTAATTGCCCCGTCGGATTTATCGCCTAAATGCCTCAATTTTCCACTCGCATCGAATGACTTTGCTGCTATGCTATGCTATAAGTTCGCCAAACTATCTATTTATATTATGAACTATTGCGCTATAACTTAAAGCAACTTTTTTCATTCTCATTCTATAAATGCACGTGTTTTAATTCTTTTTTACAATTAAAAAAAAAAATATTGCGTTATTCTTGCGAAATAAAAAAGAAATAAAAATAAGTAAAAAAAAAATAACTTTTCGACAGTAAAAATACATTTCCAAAATGAGGTAAGTTAAGGGTAAGTACTTAATAGTATCTTAAAATTATAGTGACTGTTCCTTTTACACCACGTAAAGCTTAATAACCACAACTTATTGGAAAAAAATCAGTTACGTAGTTTAGGCGCTACAAGGGAATAAACATACGTAGACGGCCAAAATCATTTACCCTTCCATTCCTTTGCCGTAGTCATGTAAAAAACTGAAAATACCTGACAGAATATAAATAAAGTTTAATATTGTATACGAGTACTATCATAATAAAAAAACATACATTTTACCAACTGCAAGTCTGACAGATTATTTCAGCCTAGGGATTACTTTAGTCCTTTCAAAAAAGGGATTACAATCAGGCAAACCAGTGCTCGTTTGGTAAATCTGTATGCACCAACCAGTTAAAATAAACCCCACACAAAACTTGACATGCAAACTGAGGTTAAAGGATAACCGCGATATAAAATATTTCATCCCCTTCAAATGTTCAGTAAAAATATTTTCATGATAAAAAGTAGCATGTGAGTTTTATCTTTAATGTTCAACACTCGACCTGTTTCCAATGTGCACTGGAGCTGGGCTACAAAATGAAAAGATTTTGCCTCTAATTATATGCTTTTGTAAGCTTTGAATATGACAATACATGCAGTTTTGCTTTATGTTCAGTAGGCATAATAGAATTAACAAAGGCACTTCAGTTCATATTTTATATGTGTGCCTATTATTTATGACTTATATTATAACATTGTCGATTTTATGTACTACTCGTTATTTCCCATGGCTTTGCCCGCGTGGAGTGTCCTGGCAAAAACATCTTTACCAATTAACTCTATGTATTACCCCGTTCGTCACATACGTACTTTTCAATGTTAAGATAGCACTAACATATTAATTTAAAGTGCATGTTGTAAAGATATTGATCTTTTTTTTTTGAGAATACTGGATATACAAAATTGCTTTAAGCTGTTGTCACAGTAGGGCTTGTATACATACAAACACACTTGTTTTTGTTTCTTTGAAAAAAATAATTTACAGACATTTGATTAATTTATAACGAATGAAAATAATAACATAATAATATTATTTTAAAACACGTGCTCATTTTCGATCCTACTTTGATTTTCGATCCTACTTACGATCATTATCGAACTTGTAATGAACATTTAATAAGAATGAAAGAAAGAAAAAAAAAATATTTGGTAAACATATAAAAACAAAACGATAATTCAAAACATTAAAGAAAAAAACAAAATTTACCAAATTGGTGTTCACTCAGCATTATGTTACCTATTCGTCTTTATTAAACTTATGTTCCAAATCAGACTAAACATTTAAAGTACAATAAGTATAACATTATTAAAGTTGTTAACTTTTAAAAGTCAAACGAAACGTCGTTGTTTTATCTATCAAATTCATAATAAGTTTTATTATGAATTGTGTTTTAATTAATTAATGTTGTGCATATCTGTAATAGGTATAAATACTATTAAGTTATTTAGAATTATTATTGTCACTGTAAGTATTTATATTGTTGATATGCCTTTAAAAAAAAAAAAAAAAAAATCAAATAGGTTCTCAAGTAAGGTTGGGTTTGAGACTTAAGAGAGTCTGTGGCCTATTGGGTAAACCGTAGGTTCGATACCAATTTGTGGCTTGTATCAATGAGAGTTTCTTAGATATAAAGTACATTATACGGACGCTCTAATGGTGAAGGAAAACATCATGAGAAAACTCCACACATGATTGGCCCCCGGCGTATTGTCCAGATAACATAATACCGTATGTGTTTGTAACCATGCGACATTTATCTATATATTAAAAGAATGGTTACTTTGCACGGATAGAGTGGTTACTTTATCGCCTCCGTGGTCTAGTGTTCCAGAGCTTCGCTCATGACCCGGAGGTCGTATGTTCGATTTCCGCGTTGGAACAACAAAACTGTTGTTTTCAAGTTTGGTTAGGACAATGCAGGCTGATCACCTGATATGAAAGATGATCCATGCTTCCGATTGGGTATCTAAAAGTCGGTCCTGGACCTGATCTCCGCCCGTCGTATCGGTTATCCTTCCCACGGGCTTACGAGAGTGATGGCACAGAGAGTGCTTCTGAATGCTTATGTGTATTGCGCAGCACACACTTGGGCACTATAAAATAACTCCTACGTAGCTAGCCTAGTTTCAATGAAACCGGCTACCGTCACCGAAATCGGTGTGGAAGGCAGTATTATTATTACTTTGCACGGAGAATACTGTGCAAAGTAATAATAATACTGCCTTCCAGTGTGCTTCTGAATGCTTCTGTGTATTGCGCACACACTTGGGCACTATAAAATAACTCCTACGTAGCTAGCCTAGTTTCAATGAAACCGGCTACCGTCACCGAAATCGGTGTGGAAGGCAGTATTATTATTACTTTGCACGGAGAATACTGTGTAAATCGTCTAATATCGCATGAAAAAAGGTTTCTTTTCTAAATCAATACTGCGTAAAATAAGAGAGAATTTCTTAAGGGTTCGCCCTAACAAGATAAAGTGTTACAAATTATGTTGAAGGGCACAATTAGGAAAGTATTCAGAGAACGTCGGGCCCAGATACAAAATAAAACTTGTAATTAAACGGCTTGAAGCGCAAATCTTTACCCATTTTATGGGATTTAACGAATTCTTTAGACGTTTGACGAAGTTTTGAAGCTGACTGTACAGTTTTAGATTAAACTCTTAAGTGGATTAGGACATTAGCACCCTCTTTATAGTTCGGAGGGCTGAAATGCGTCGCGGATGGATCACTGTGGTTTGGAATGCGGTGTTAATAACAAATAAAAATGCAATGTTTGTTCTGTAACATGTTTAGGCCGTGTTTCACAAAGCAATGTTAAAGTTAACGCCATGTTAAAATACCTTGCCATCTCATTCATTGACAGGAAATACGAGAGGGATAACATGATATTTAACATGGCGTTAACTTTAACATTGCTTGGTGAAACACGCCCTAAGAGCAACGTTTCAAACTGTATAAATTCAAGAACTTAGGCCGCATGGACTGGTAATCGATAAATAAAAATGTTGCTGTCGAGTAATTTAATGTTTCAAAAATAACAAATTCTTTAGACATTTTATGAATCATATAGCTGACTGTACAGTTTCAGCTTAAGCTTTTTACTGGATTAGGATATTAGCACCTCTTTACAGTTTAGACCGATCTTTAGAGACTGCGTTTCAAACCGCGGATGGATCTGTTTACATTTTTTCGGTTGATTCGGTTTAGACTTATTACGGTTAAATGTGCTAATAACGATTAAAATGCACAAACGGCTTTCACTGCGGATAGATGACATGGGCGATCGTTAAAAACGATTCCTGAAAATAAAAGGGTTTAGACTTTAGTTTTGCCAGTTTTTCAAGTAGTCTCCATACTGGCATGTTGTGTTCTTTGCGTTCGTGATGTGTGCGCATCGACATGCCAGATCGGACTGCCAGGTTTGTGCATAGCAGTCATTTTGGAGCGAAGGTTGGCAGGCACCGGCTGTTTCAATGTCCACAGGACGTGTATACGCTAATTGTTTTATGTCCTTAAGGGCGTGTTTCACTAAGCAATGTTAAAGTTAACGC
The DNA here is from genome assembly GCA_905187575.2 of Celastrina argiolus. NCBI lineage: Eukaryota > Metazoa > Arthropoda > Insecta > Lepidoptera > Lycaenidae > Celastrina > Celastrina argiolus. The sequence goes on from LR994589.1 coordinate 15,653,645, forward strand.
CATGTTAAATATCATGTTATCCCTCTCGTATTTCCTGTCAATGAATGAGATGGCATGGTATTTTAACATGGCGTTAACTTTAACATTGCTTGGTGAAACACGGCCTAAGGCGCTCACAGGGAGCACTAACATGTAATGTAACGTTACAGATTCGAGCCTAACGTCAATGGGGGAGAGAAAAGTGCGCACCTTGATATGCAGTAATTTGTGAATAATATGCTGTAATGCACATAGTCGAATATATTACAGGCTGTAATATTAATGAGTAAGAATACTTTATGGTTAGACAATATTACCATACATAGTAATATTGTCTAATTATTTTTTATAACTTACCAGCTGACCCGTGCCCACTTCGTTGAGCATACATACATCATATTTTCTCATCGTCTAAGCCTTCCCTTGAATATTTCAAGACCAAAAAAGCAGAATCGGTTCAGCCGTTCTTCGAGTTTTAGAAAGACAACAGCAATTAATTTTTATAAACAAAGATAAATCGAGGAGATTTTTTTATTTCATACAAATTGATTAAAAGTGGGATTTCGCCCTGGCGTGTTTTCATTTCCACAAAATGTGACTCATCCAATTTCCTGCGACTAAACATTACGGTCGCGTAAAAAACATTTCCTACAAAATACTACAAATCCATTAATACTACTTCCTGAAACAATAGGGTTGTAGTAAAATTACATTTTATCGATATTTCGAACTGATATTCACCCCAATTTTAGGTAATTAAATAATAAATTTTAAAATACTTAGACAAGTTATCACACACAGCTACTAAGTAAATTAATAATCTACCCACCACTTAGAAATATAAACAAAAATAATAATAATATCTATGGATACTTCACACCACGTCAAATACTTACCCTTGCTAACTATCCGAAGAACTTGTGTTACAACGAAAAATATATTTAACAGTATAGTTTTGTATATTTTTTTGTATGATAAATCTTAAATATATATTATGTTACTGTTAAATATTATATAAATAATAGTAAAAGCTAAGATTTACCAACTCTGTGTGGTAAAAGCCCTATATTATTTTTATAGGATTTACTGTAACATGTATTTAAAATTTTAGTAACGCGCTCAACCACTGCGCTACAGAGGTCGACACAAAATCCTAAAATATTTTGTCACCAATTATACTGCACTTCCTGAAACACAATAGTGTTGTGCCCGCAGTTTCCTTTTTCTATCGATGTTTCGAAACCTGGCGCCGCGCCAGACACGTTGTAGAATGTCATAGTACGTTAGTGTCTTCGGAATTGTGTGTTAATGAAATATTCGGATAAAAATAACACCCTGGAGCGTGACACTTAATTTGATTAGCGGTTTCCAAGAATTTAATAACGTTTTTAACGTTTTTTTTTTGCATCGATAATCTTTTCTAGTTCAACCGAAAAACCGTTTATGATTTTTCGTTTGTCGCTTTGTGTTACTTGTTGCCTGCGATTTTGTGACTGCAAAAGTAAATCCAACTGGAACTGTACATTATCCGATGATAGGATAATAAAAATGACAATAAACTAAATTAAAAATTAAAAAAAATCCCTGACTTAGCGTGTAACATTCCTATCACACCTAACAAACGACCTTGAATACCTGAACCGATTTCCACCAAACATAGCGAAGAACACTCTCGACTGATATACCTTTCAAACACAAAAAATCGCATGAAAATCGGATCACCCGTTTGGGAGCTACGACACCACAGACAGACACATACACATTTACACAGACACGTCAAATTTATAACACCCCGTCGTTTTAGCGTCGGGGGTTAAAATCTCTTTCGTTAAAATCAGTAGCTTAAGGCCGTGGCCAAGCAATGTTAAAGTTAACGCCATGTTAAAATACCATGCCATCTCATTCATTGACAGGAAACACGAGAGGGATAACATGATATTTAACATGGCGTTAACTTTATCATTGCTTGGTGAAACAAGCCCTAAACGCTACAATGGAACAAATTACAGTCAAACATACTTACTTTTCATTCAAGCAAACTTCCTTATCCTTCATTTTAGTCTCAGCGTATTTATGTTTTTTTTTATCTTCTAAAAGTAATATCCGCTTTTTGGAAGTCGGTTAAAATGTAAATTGTACCGACAGAAGTGACCGGAACAAACGTCTCTCTCAGCGCGCTCATTAAGCTCATTTTGCCCGTCAACAGCACTTTCCTTATTTAGGGTTGTTGCCGGATTATCTTTTACGGTGTCCGGATAACCGGATACCTGGCATAGTGTACGTATGCCAGAGCTATACTTAATACTCTAACCCTTTTATTAAAATATATTATATCTAAATTAGGATAATCCACGTTGACATTTTTATCTGTCAAATTCTTTGACATTAGACATATTTTTATATTATATATATAACTAGCTGACCCGTGCCCACTTCATTGAGCATGGAAAACGGGTAAAGGTTTACACGGTTTCCATTCCCGGGACTTCAACGAATATTTCAAGACCAAAAATAGCCGAATCAGTTCAGATGATCTCGAGTTTTACCAAGACTAACGAATAGCAATTGATTTTTATATAGCCTCTATATGTTACTCAGTGATAATGTAGCTTTCTAATGAAAAAAGTAGTATTAAAATCGGTCCAGTACTTCTTGAGTTTATACATACAAAAATACAAATCTTTCTTCTTTATAGTATTAGTGAAGATAATATAGAGTATTGACTTCACAGGACACTAGATAATTTTAAAGACTTAATAAATTTTGTGTGATTTCACTATATTATGGTCTATCCGAATTTCGTAAGTTTAAAGTTTATCTTTAAAGGTTTTATTTCTCGTTTCATCTTGTTTCCTCTGTTGTATAATTATATTGTGTTGTGTGATGATGAAATAAATATTTAAAAAAAAAATAAAAAATAATTTTATTCTTATTCTTTTTATGTTTATGTAATATTATTTAGTAAAACATATTAATATTTCTGGATCAGTTTCCTCTTCCCCACTGCGTTGGGTAGATATAATTAAACTAAATCCATCCGAATATTTATGTAAAACATGACACAAATATTCGGATATAATTAGCACTGCAGTAATATTATTTTTAAGTAATGGCAACCCTATTTCACTGTTTTCAGTAACATTCATTTAGTTGCCACTCGCATATTTCATTACAGAATAAACTTTAGTTTGCTTAAATCTAAATAAAACGAAGTATATTTGTACACAGTTTTATGAAAATTCAAAATGAACACCCATTGGTGAACGTAGCGAGTAAGCGAATTTGTTGCGGTGATGTACACCAATGAGCGTAGAATGGCTTATTAACTCAAATGTTGGGTGATTTTTATGTTTGAAATTAGGCTGATAGAACCAGGAATGTAATTAAAAAAGAAAGCAATATAGGCTATAATGCTGCCAATTTACGACGACCTCCGTGGCGCAGTGGTTCAGCGCGTTGGTGCTCGACCGAGAGGTTGCGGGTTCGAATCCCGCCAAGGGAACAAAAAGTTTTCAATGTTCCAGGGTCATGGATGTGTATTAAATTTGTGTATTAACATAATAAAAATAGTTAATATATGTATAGTATAAAAGTATTAATTATATATTTCTGTTGTCTGGTACCTGTAACACAAGTTCTTCTGATACTTCGCACAGGGCCAGATTGACGTGGTGTGAAGCGTCTATAGATATTATTATTAATTTAAATATTCTCCGAACAATAAAGAAAAACTACCGACACATTAATTTAGTAATCAACTAACGTCGAGTACTTCACATTTAGGTTTCATTGACTTGGAATAGAGAACTACACTGGCCGACTTGATAATGAACAATATAATATATTGTACATACTATATTATATTATGTAGACACTAGGCTGTTTAGTACACCAGCTCTAGCATGCTGCGGTACACCACTCTAGCCTGCTGCGGTACTCCAGCCCTGGCTTCTTGCTGTGGTACACGAGCGCTAGCCTGCTGCGGTGCACTATTCTAGCCTGCTTTGGTAAACCACTCTAGTCTACTACGTTCCACCACTTTGCGCTGTTGCCGCATCAGGCTAGAGTGGTGTGAGTATTCTAACTTACTGCAATACAATGTAGCCTGTGCGGTGCACTCTAGCCTGCTACGGTACACTCTAGCCTGGTACTCACCGTAGACCCTCGACCACTGCGCCGGCGGCCGCCAGTCCGGGTAGTGCTTGGGGAACTTGTCCCTGGTCCAGTAGGTGTGGAGCACCATGCGGTACACCGTCAGCTTGTCTGGGTTGCAGGTGTCTTCCGACGCCGCCACCAGCGGCAGCAGGAATATGAGGTACCACATGGTTATGTGTTCATAATGGTCCTGGAACAATAAAATAGGATTTTATACATTTTTGTAATGTGTCCTGTACAACAGTGTTGTAACTTGTAACAACACTAGTGGTATACGTGGTGTAGGTAGTGGGAGATATGTATGCTTCGATCAACAACGTATAAACTTTTTTTAATTACACATTGAGACAATAGCTTGAAACATTTAAAAGTTGATTTGAAATACCTAGCTAATAATGACACAATTTTTTTTTATGTGTGTTTTAATTTAGGTTTTTTTAAACTTTATGCGACATAATAGTTATTACATTCTATACTATAGCTATTTAAAATCAAGTCTTATGATACGTGTGGACGTTGGTAGTGATGTAAATGTCCAAGCGAACTAAATGAAATAACAGCTCCCTTTTCATGTGAGCTGATATTTTTCAAGACCGATTTCTGACACGATATCTATTGTATTGTTGATGATGACGTATGTGAAATAATATTATCAATTATATTTTTTTTTAGATATAGCGTTCAAAGGATGATAAGTTACATAAGGCATACCTACTGATAAGTATATAGGCTTTTTTATATATTAACTTATAATATTAATGAGAAAGTACCTCATGGGTTTTTTTTTAATTAATGGGAAAATATTTGATGTTAGAGTATTTCTCATAGTAAACATGAAAGTCAAAAGTAAGTCTTTCAGCACTGGTACTTTCACAGTATACTCTACATAGGAGGCACATACACACCCTAAAGTATTATCATTAACTTAATTTACACCTTGTTTATTAATGTGAAAAGCAAAACAATAAATTAAGAACGAAGATTTTATTATAAAATATTCGTTTTATACTACATCATATTATTATAAAAAGTATCACTAAAGTCAGGGACGTATATTCACATTAATATAAAAGTTACAATATTCTGAAATAATATTTAAGCATCTATCCGATACAGATATCATACACGATAGCTTATCGACATGTAACATACAACACTACTTTTGCTCCACTCGGAATACCAACCGGATAGGTATACGTTTTTTTATTCAGACGCCCTTATTTATATACACAGTGAGTTAAATATCAAACTTGCCGACGGCAAAAATAAAAAGTGATTTCTGCCCTACTGTATGAATATTCGTATTCATAATATTCATAGTACAGTTTTTCAGTGTAAAATGAAAATACTTTTTTGAAATATCCTATCCATATGAATGAGCTATTCATAGTGTTCGTGTCCAAAATAAACAAGATAGTTATAAGCTATCGAAAATGATTTGTTAAAGTAAATAGTTATTATAAACAGTTTCGAGTTCATATAAACACATCAATTTATTCTAAGATTCGGTCATTGATCCCGTCTATTTTGGTAGCTGAGGTGCAAACTGGGATAAGTTGAGATGTCCGATAGTGTTGAAATGCACCTAGAGGATTAGATTACACTGGGATTTCTGGAACTAGCACTTAACACGATAAGTGTTTTCGGTAAACCCCCACAAAATCACTTAGGTATGCACCAAACGTTCAAGAAAATGTGAAAATTGTTCACATACAGCGCAGTGAAATTCTTAAATTTGATATAGTAAATAACCTAAAGTTTTTCTTACAAAAAATATACACAAATTTCATAAATCACTGGTTGCACACCGTAAGTGATGGTGGAAGTTAAAAAGTTTTTAAAAGACGGAGAAATTACTTCCTCTCCTACGCTGCACCGGCGGTCTACTCTCCGTCTTACGAATTTTCGATCAGGTCACGAGACAGCTCAGCATTTTTTACTCACCCTAAAAAGTGCAAAACGTTGCTAAACAAGTTTTACAATTTAAATAAAAAACCATTACCTTGGTTTCGGCGTAGTCGGGTAAAAAGGGGTTATCAGACGCACACAATAAAGAAAAAGTTTCAGACAAAAGCTAGTACGTATAACATTATGATAATACTAAGTACTCAATTTAAACAGCCCTAAGCTAACTTTACATTATCTGAGGGATACATTCAACAGAAAGTTTAATCCCTCCCCGTGTTGTAGAACAATTGAAACTGTTAGGGTGCTTCCTACTTTTTGTAGGTCCGATAATCGTGCAGGTTTGCCCTCCATAGTTCTGACAGATTTGCCCTCCATAGTTTTGACCGACTAATTGTATGACATGTGGGTTGCGCTATTGCATCAGTATGTTATATTTTTAACTTCTAAAACGTCACCGATTATCGTTCGTGAACGGGAACCCAATAATAATAATAATAGCTCCCCTCACCGATTTTAGTGTCAATGCCGATTTCATTAAAACCATACCAGCTACGCAGGAGTTATTTTATAGTGCCCAAGTGTGTGCGCAATACACAAAGACCTTTTACTCTCATAACCCAGTGGGACGGTAAACCGACACGACTGGCGAGAGAACAGGCGCAGGACCGACTTTTTACATGCCCATCCGACGCATGGATCATCTTTCTTGTCAGACAATCAGGTGATCGGCCTGCATTGTCCTAACCAAACTTGAAATCAACATTTTTTGTAGTTCCAACGCGGGAATCGAACCCATGACCTCTCTGAACCACTAGACCACGGAGGCGATAAAGGAGGAGGAGCGAACCCAATACTGTAGAATGTAGATGGGATTTAGAAAATATAATCTTATTATAGAAGATACTCATATAGCTAGGAACACTCTCTATAACGTTAGTTTCAGAAACAAACTACAACTAAATAGTTTCATTGGCTTGGCATCTACGATACCATGAACGCACACAAATAAACTCATTGAAAATAAAAAATAAAAAATCCCATACAATAATTAAAAAAAAGTACATCTTTCAACGCTGGTACTTTTACAGTAAACTCTATAAACGGGACCCATGCAAGTAGTATTATCACTCATTAATATTATAGCCTGTATGTTTTTTTATGACATGGTCCACGGAAAACAACGCAGCGTCGACGGTGCGACGACGCAACATCCTTACGCTGCGTTTGTACTGACGCGGACCGGGGCGGAGAGGAGCTTAGCGGTGGCCGAATTAACCAATCACTATGCTCGTGCTGTATCCCTTAAAGCGGCGCGGATGTTTCGATTGATTGGTAAATTCGTGCAACGCACGCTCCTCTCCGCCCCGCTCCGTGTATGTAGAAACTCAGCCATATAGGGCCTCGCACGCAGTGGGAGGCAGATGTAGTGTGTGTGCGGCATAACAATTTCTTTTTTTTTTCTATTGTATGCGTCGTAATAACAAAGGAATATTTAAATAAGTTTTCCCTTTGAATTCGCACAACTGTTTCATATTTTCTGTTCAATAACGTATTTAGTCTCAACTTACAACAGTACAGAGTCGAAGCGTCACGTTTTTTCGTGTTCCTCATTACATATTCACCTCTAGTAAGGTGCAAATTATGATTATGCATTTATTAGGTAAATTTATCGCGCGTTTTCTTAATTGCGCCCAAGTTGAGCCTTATCGTGTTTTTATGAAAATAGGGATGTTATCTAGAAGTTTACCAACCTAAAGGTTAAAAAGGACACCCTATTACTTTCTGTCTATCACAAGGCTGTATCTCCTTAATATACACGACGATTAATGGTTCAATTAGTAAGCTGAATATAGTGTGAGGAGAATGACACGTAGAGCATTTATTGTATTAGCACCTCATATAATTTACTTACCGGAACGCGAAAAATCAATGTTAAAGATCTCTATAAAAGTCACAAAACAGATGAGATTCTATCCTGGGGCCGTACTCCCCAAACTGATTCAATTTTGATTCAGATTCGATCGTACCGCGTACTCCAGAAAAAATTGACATTTGTTTATTTTGATTCTCAGTCGATCGAGTAATCGGGAGTACAAAAAGTTACGATTTAAAGATTTTCTCTATCCTGATTAGTTTCAAAGTATCAACCAAATAAAACACCAAAATCCGTTGAGATCGAACTGATTCGATTCTCGATTGTGTGGGGTGTAACCCAGCTGGTCAGGTCTTGTTTTTTTTTTGATTAAGTAATTTAGTTACATTAAGTACTTAATTTATATGAGGCGCTGAACGAAAAATGTTCTACGTGGCATTCTCTTCACTGAACGATGAATCATTCTGTATAATCAGCTGGACAGTGTAATTTTCAAATTGCTGTATAAGTTTGTTGACATTATAAAAACATAGTTAAGTAAGGAGTAACCTCTACTGATATCAAGGCCAACCCCTCGTGCGCTAGTCCGAATCGCACGTAGGCCGTGTTTCGCCGAGCAATGTTAAACTTAACGCCATGTTAAAATACCATGCCATCTCATTCATTGACAGGAAATACGAGAGGGATAACATGATATTTGACATGGCGTTAACTTTAACATTGCTTGGTGAAACACGCCCTTAGCCTATTAATTTAAATAATTGCCATCATATTCGTGCCTCAGGAACACAAAAAACTTTTTTGTTCGTTGACGGGCTTCGAACCAGCGATCTTCGGCTTGAACTGCACTGTGCTACAGCTGTCGTCGTTATATGGTAGTCGAAATTAGAGGAATTTAGGATAATATTCTCATCTCGATAATAATTATGATGGCCTCTAAATAATTATGTGGCCGGAAAGGAAAGGTGATATTGTATGTTAAATTATTATAGCTATGTTCGACGTCCGTAGCGCAGTGGTTGAGCGCGAGCTCGAGAGAGAGGTCGAGGGTTCGAATACCGCCGAGGGAACGAAAAGTTTTCAATGTTCCTGGGTCATGAATGTGTATTAAATTTGTGTTATTATTTGTTATGTTCATAGTATAAAATTCCGTTGTCTGGTACCTGTAAGTTCTTCAACAACAAGTTCTTATAATACTTAGCACACGGCTATTGACGTGGTGTGAAGCGTCCATTAAATACAATAGATCTCAGTGTGTTTTCAAAATAAACTAATCAAGTTATGTATTGTACTATTAAGTAGTATAATAAAAGGCTTTTTTAATATTTTTATTACCACTAAAAGTAAATACAAACTAACCTTATATGATTTAAGATGTGCTTACATAGTATATTCTTCTACCAAGTATGCAACGATGAAGGCAGATATATATATATGATATGAAAGTAGTTTATGGATTATGGCCGGGCATTACTGTTGCCATGGCAACGGTAATAACAACATGGTTAATTTTAAGCTATAACTTTCATAGCTAGGCTAAACGAAGAACGTTGAAGTTATCTGTAACTAACCGACTTCAAAAGGGAGCGGGGCATTATTCAAGTTGTCATCGCTAATATCACTTACATAGTTCGAAATCAAAAATGTATTGGATTTGACATAAGCTTCGCTAAATGACATGAGCTTCGCTAAGTGACATACGAATTTGCTTGTCATTTAGAGAACCTTATGTCAAATTCCATACATTTTGTTATCGAACTTCGTAAGTGAAAAAAAAACAGGATGAATTGAGAACATCCTTTTTTTGGAAGTCGGTTAAATATGACGACGGCATCTCGAATGATGCCATCGCTATTATCACTCATTAATTTCTAAAACTAAAATGTATGGGATTTGACATAAGGTTTGCTAAATGACAAGCGAATTCGTATGTCAGTTAGCGGAGCTTAATATGTCAAATTCCATACATTTTGTTTTTTTTTGTAGTGATACGCTACTATGGCATCTTGAATCAGGTTGATTCCCGATTCGACAGTATTTATTATGTTTGTTACCGATTTTCATGATTCTTTGTAATTTAAAGGAGCTCGTGTGCTTCTCGTGTGTTCCTTGCATCTGAAGTCGAATTTATTTCTTAAAAGTAATTAGATTAAATAATAATAATATCTATCGACGCTTCACTCCACGTCAATTTGACCCCGTGTTAACTATCCAAAGAAATTATGTTACAGGTATCAGACAAGGAAATATTTTTAATACTTTTTATACAATACACATATTTAAGATTTTTATTATAATATACACAAAAAATACACATCCATCACCCAGGAACATTGAAAAGTTTTTGTTCCGGCGGGATGCAAACCCGCGGCCTCTCGCTAGAGGACCTACGCGCTCAACTATTGCTCTAAGGGTGTCGTCGAAGGAAAACGAATTGCCTGCGGTAACATAGTCATTCGTCATAGACCACACGGTGAATCATACCAAAGATTGACCATACTCATTTACAAGGAAAACGACATTTAGATCAAAGTGGCACTTGTATTAACTCATTGTTATTCCAGTTGATAAATTATTAAAAGCGACTCCATTGAAATACAAAAGCAAACGGAAGGTACACAAAGAGCCTAGGAAATTAATTTCCAAGCCTGCGAGGCTAACATCGGTCGAGTCATTGAACTTCAGTTATGAAGGAGTTCAATTATTTACATTATAACACTAGCAGCTGCCACTTCGTACGGCCACAAAGTATAACAGAGACACGACCTAGTACTAGAAAATGGTATCACCCTAATACTGGCAATTTGACTGGCTATTTTTGTTTTCTCCGATTTCCTGGCACTTTCCGGAAACCGCCATCTAGCGACACTATTGGAAAATACTTATTACTAATTTCGTTTCGTATCTTCTTCTTAATTAAGGAGTTTATTTAGCTTAATGTGATGTTATACTTAAAAAATATGCTTATCTTTATTTTTATGTCAATATTTGTACATAATTCGGCATATTTACATTTCATAATTTACAAACGTTAAGTAGTGACATCTATTGCAATTTTTTTGTATTAAATATAGATGGTATGGGATGGTAGGCCATGGTACAGCCTAGTATTTAACGTCATCAGCGCCAGCTACCGGCCAGTTAGTTGATTACGTAAAAATAACGATTACAAAAAATTTCGCGCAAAAAAACAATTTAGTCAATCATAGGAACTATTAATTAAATGTTACGTCAGACTAATGTTGATACTAAAATTCTAAATGCTTTTGAAGACCTCCGTAGCGCAGTGGTTGAGCGCAACGGTGCTCCAGCGAGAGGTCGCGGGATCGAATCGCGCCGAGGGAACAAAAAGTTTACAATGTACCTGGATCATGGATGTGTAATAAATTTGTGTATAATACACCTGATGATGACTTAGTCGAAACCGGTCGTGTATTTCAATAAATCTTATGTTTAACAACTAATAAAGTGGAGAAAGTGCAAGTAATTTGTGTATTATTACTGTGAACAATGTATTTCCATCAAGAACCTACAATACATTCAATAACATATGTAATATAATTAAAATCTTAAATATGTGTATAGTATAAAAGTATTAAATATATTTCCGTTGTCAGGTGCCTGTAACACGAGTTGACGTGATGTAAAAAATATCTGAATTTTAAAACTTTAAACTGTCCTGTTTATTTTGGTTTTTGGCGCTTATTCCCTTTGAACAGTCGATAAAGTTGAAGCGTAAAAAATGCGATTGCTATGCTTTTGCATAATAAGCACGTAATAAGCCTGCCGGTCCAATTCTCAAACCCACCTGAAGAAACATAAACCATTTCAACAAAATCATGTGACGCACAAAATAATTATATAATATATATTACATAAGATTAGCGTAAATTGTCTTAATTGCCCAATGGTTTATATCTTGACTCCGAAGCTCGTGGGTTCTCATTTTGGAACAACGAAACATATTTTTTTCAAATACGTTAGAATGATACAGACTGATCACCTGATTGTCTTCAGTATAACGGTATATACCCAACGATATCAGTCAACTAGTTCAATAAAATATTGTACATCCTACCAAAAGAGACAACTTAAAAGCAGATTAAAAAATAAACGACAGTGACTAAAGATCTGATAAAATTGACTTTGATGGTGCGGAAGTAATCAATGGTTATGATAGTGATGATGAAATCAGAATAGGCTCTCATAAACAGTATATTTCAAACTTGTAGCCGCTGTGACCTACAACGGCATCCACAGGCTTTGTGTACAGGTAACAGCTATTAATAACAGTTCCTCAGAATAGTATATTTTGCCATTCACTTAAATACTGGAACTCTCTTCTTTGTCACTTATATTTATTTATTGTTTGTGTTTGGGTGAATTAATATAATAATAATAGTAATAATATCTATGGACGCTTCACACTACGTCAATCTAGCCCTACTACAAACTTTATACCTACTACAAACATATTTAAGATTTTTAATATATTTAATACACATCGATGACCCAGGAACACAGAAAACATATTTGTTCCTTCGGCAGGATTCGAACCTGCGACCTCCTGCTCGAGCACCAACGCGCTCAACCACTGCGCTGCGGAGGTCGTCAATCATTTTTTCTTCCTATATAAAGATAATTAGATGTCAAAAATCAGATAAGCCGTGATGATGATAATGTCCTAAGAATACGCTCTCATAAACAGTCTATTTCAAACGCGTCGCCGCTGTGACCTACAACGGCGGTTATCTACAGGTAACAGCTATTAATAACAGTTTCTCAGTATACATTTTACTCTCCACTGCAAACGCTTTCAAGGTATTGGAAAATATAGCGTTGGAATTATAAAATAAAAGGCAAATGTTAATTAAAACATATATACCTATATACTTATATGTCGGAGTCCATTATCAGAAGTATTGTCGTTTTCGCAGCAAATATTATAGTGCACGAAACAAGGGTATGATAGTGTGCGCGCGAATACAGGTGCACTCTCGCCCTTACTGCCCTGTCTCCAATGGAATGGGAGGCCGCTACGATTAGCCTCTTACGCTGCAGACCGAAAGCTAGCAAGCTAGGTTTTGTGACTGAACAGGATCATCAGTCGATCTTAAACGGGAGGCGTCCGTAATAGGAGTGGTTAAGAAGGGGGAAAGGATACTACTGCCACAGGAAGAAGAGGGAGGTGACCGTAGTAGCTAGAGCAGGGACCGTATTATGATCTTTTACAATACCAGCCTGATTCCAGGCAATTCAATAATACAGTCTTAAACTGCCTTGTTCTTTTTCATATTACAACGATATGTTACTCTGAATGAATACACCCTAGTTTAGTTGTCTGAAAGTGACATTCGGAAGCAAGTCAAGTGTCAAGTGTCCGCTGACTAGCTGTCATCATGCAGTTATTATGTGATCGTAATACGAAAATTCCAGGCAGCCATGTTGTATGGCGTAAACTGGCTGGAATTACGAGCTTGTAATAGGCCCCCGGTTCGGGGTCGCATACCCATAGAGATTCTACCCGTACCGGACAGATATCTGGCAGAACCACCCTCTGAACGTTTTTTTTTTAAACATGAACATTTGTCTAAGTGAAGGAATAAAGGAAAAATCGGTGTCGCATTTAAAACTTTTCCCCCAATAAAAAAAACCAATCATTAAGCCATTCTGTCAACGTCGGAAGTAAAGTTTTAATGATAGCCGTATTTGTTCGTCATTAGCGGACGAAAGATATCGGAAGTGGGTCAGAGCATTATAGCCGCTGCGTGCTCCGGTTGCGAAGTTTTTGTACTGTAGATACCTGGCTTTATATATCGTTGTATCAGGTGTTTCTTGTGACCCGATTTGTATTTTCAGTTCTTTTTAGTTTATATAACTGTAAATTTTATTATGTTCTATGACGATTTAAAGGTTAAATTATAATCTGGGTTATTTATACTTTTACTGCATATAATTATCATAAAAATATTTTCATTCGTAGAGATGCTACGAATTATTGAAAAATAATTTGTGTTTAAAATTATTTTATTTTGTCGAGATCTTTAATCGCAATTTGTCGCGTTATGCTCTACGCGTCTTTCTCTTCACACTATATTAGGCTTGATATAATATTATTATGAACCATGACACACTTTATTTTAAAATTTTCTGATACTTTTATAAATTATCTGAAACGGTGTTCTAAGTTTGTGAAACATTTTCCTAAGTTTCTGAATCTTTTTCCTTACTTTCTGAAAGATATTCCTAAGTTTCTGAAACTTTTTCCTAAGTTTCTGAAACAGTTGTCTAAGTTTCTGAAACAGATTTCCATGTTTCTAAACAGTGTAGTCAATTACGACATTTCACAAACGCTTGTTGCTCGTCTCTGCTTGAACAAAGCTGTAGTGTCACTTCAGCTGCGTGTCAAGTCGTCGTTATCCTAACTAATAGCTCGCATTCAGTTTCTGAACAATTGAAAACGACTTCAATTTTAGACTAAGGAACTAATCTACAAGGTGGAAAATATATGAGTGATAATACTTTTAGGATGTGTAATGTGTATGCGCTTCCTATGAAGAGTTTACTGTGAAAACAGTTACTATTTAACAATTATTGTTTTGAGCAAATTTATGATGTTGGGGCATTTCTTATATAAACATGAAAGTCATTTTCACATTAAACTCTATATAAGGGGCCCATACACACCCTAAAGTATTATCACTCACTAATATTACAGCCTGTATAATAAAGGAGAATGAATTCAATAAAATCAATATTTAATTTGACAAAGATATACAGAAAACCACGAGGAAGGACAAGGAAATAGTAACAACAAAACCAATTTTGATGAAATTCGACACACCAGTAGAACATGGAAAAATGTACGGTTCCCGGACGCGGGAAATTCAGTTGAAAAACGAGTCACGATCGTGACTTCGCAATGGCAACCCTAATTTTAAACTAACGACAGTGCCGAACATCATACGGCGAAATTCTCGCTATTTTAAACTTTTCACCCCCGGGGATGAAAGTTTGGGTGGAATTTATATTGTGATTTATTTCTTCGGGGATAGAGAATGCCCGAGCACCGAACATGGTCCCGACGGATATCATCTTAGCCTTCTAGAGGGAGCCTTGTTCGTTGTTTAAAAAGTCTATAAATATTGTTTGTATCAGTTATACAGGCTATAAAATTAATGAGTGATAATAGTTTAGGGTGTGTATGGGTTCCATAATATATATAGTTTGCTGTACAAGCGTAGAAAAAGGTACTTAAAAAATATATTGTCTGGGAAAATTTATGAAGTTGGGGCATTTCTCACACAAACATGAAATTCAACGCCTTTGTGGTGTAGTGGCTTAAAGCTTGGCTCTCGACTCAGAGGTCGTGGGGTCGAATCCCGCGTTCAAACAACAATGAATGTTGTTTTTAGGTTTGGTTAGGTCAATGCAGGCTGATCACCTGATTGTCTGACAAGAAAGATGATCCATGCGTCGGATGGGCATGTAAAAAGTCCGTCCTGCGCTTGATCTCCCTGATCTACGAGAGTGGTGGAAGAGATAGTGCTTATGTGCATTGCGCACACGCTTGGGCACTATGAAAAAAACTCCTGCGTAGCGTAGTTTCCACCAGCCATCTTCACCGCAATCTGTGTTTATGTTATTTTATTTTACTAGGCTATTATTGTAGGATAATAAATGATATTTGCGATGTCTAATGTCGGTCAAGAATAACATTGCCATGAACAATACAATAGGTATAAAGGTTTTTAAAAATTATTTTTGATAAATCAATTAATAATAATAGTATCGATCGTCCCATTTTAAATTTAACCATAAAAAGTGAACTTTCCAAGATTGTTTGCCGGTACTTAAAATCAGTAGTTTAGGCGCTATAGAACAAATATATCTTCAAAAATTACCGTCACTTTTAGCTACATATAGAAATAAATTTTCTTTCCAAGATTGTTTGCCTGTACTTAGAAACAGTAGTTTGGCGCTATGGTCGAACAAATATACCTTCAAAAATTACCCTTCCTTTCTTCCTACTACCTAAGCTTCGCCGTAGAAGTAAATGGATTTTTTCTCATATCATAACATTAAGGTTTGTGTTGAGTTTTACCAACACAATACTTTTTTAGCGAAGTAAGGAAATCCTAAAAAGGTACGTAAAGGTTTATTCGCGGGCCGTTTCATGTTGCCGTCACTTTCAATTCACAATGGCAGCGGTTTATGGCGTCGGCGACGTGACGAGCATGAGCTTTGTAGTCTTAGGGTCAGTAAACATCGAGACGCGAGCGACGCAACGCTGAGATTTAAGATTTAAGTATACATATTTTTTTATTTAATACAAATTAACAAAATAGTCATTACAATGATATAGCTAGCTAAAAAGTAGAAGTAAATCTAACATTCAACTATACATAACTTTATTCACTGCATATTAAAAAATATGAAACCGTCTCCATAAATTTTGTAGCCTTTGTTGCCCCGGTTATTTTAAGAATCTATTAACTATATATAAATATTTTAAAGAAATAAACATACATAATTATACATAAAATGCCTAAAATAATCAATCACCCTTCGTTTTGAGATCGCCATTGTCGGGACAAATTAATTAATATAATGTTTATTTGTAATATCAAGAGTGGAAGCACTTCGCGTTGTGCAGCTTACAATTTTAAAACTGGCTATAAATCGTGTATCTTTGTGTGTAGTAAAAGTTCAAATTTGCTTTGTCAAAGAGACCCTGACGCGTCTCGGTGTGAGCTGACGTTTGCCACCAAATTGTGTAGCTTCTAGAAATTACCAGATAGTCGCTCCGTAGAATTGTTTATAACTTTCTGAGGAGGGGGACGTTCGATTCGACGGGAGATATACTACAACCTCAAAGAAAATCAGCGTGGATTGCTTTTTCGACAATAAAGGCCAATGTCTACGGGTATTGATTTCACGTAGATCAGGGTCTTAACTCTCCAAACAGAAACTGAGTACTCACGAATTAATTGACTTCTCTTATTCTCAGTCGATTGATACGGTCGGGAGTAAAAAGATACGATCTAACGATATTCTTTATCTTGCTTAGTTTCAAAATAATCCACCAAATAAAATACCAAAAACCATTGAGATCGAACTGATTCAATTCTCGATTGTGTCGGCTGTCGGCGGCCTGCTGTGGGACCACAATTGAGATGGTACCAGAGTTTTAGAGCAGTACTTGTGGTGAGTACAATACACCCTGAACGACCCTCCCTCCCTCAGTCTGCAAAGAAGACATAAAGCATTTTGGCTTGTACACTTGTAACTTCTCTAATATTCTGGATAATATGACCCAAGTTACCTGATACGGCTGTCGAGGCCAACAGGCGTAGGACCCGACTTTTACATGCTCATCTGACGCACGGGTCATCTTTCTTGTCACACAATCAGGCGATCTGGCTGCTTTGTCCTAACCAAATTTGAGAGAACATATTTTTAGTACTTCCGACATTAAAATCGAACCTACAATCTCCGAGTCGCAAGCCAGGCTCCAAATCACTGGAAGAACTTACCACCAGGCGCTAGTTTACCAGTTCAAGTCTGGTATTGGACTGGTACACTAGCGCCTTGTATGCGGTTATAACTGGATATAACCGCATAAATGCCGAATATCGAAAAATGTTAGCTATGAAACGGACTGGGAGAATGCTGAGTCGGCAAATTGTCGCCGATCCGATTTGCAGCGTTGGATGAAATTTAATAATAAAATCCACACACGTTGGAATCTTTGTCTATAGTAGTTTCACGAAAACTTTTTATTGGAGTGTAAAAATTTCGTAATACAAAATGTCCGTCTCGCCACAGTAATCGTGCGCTTATCAGCAGCAAAATCACCAATGAACAGAATCTGCAAATAATTTTTAATATCAGTAACTTACTACTTACTAATAATAATAACTTCTACCACGACTTCGGTGACGATGACTGGTTTCATTGAAACCAGTCATCGTTAGCAGGAGTTATTTTATAGTGCCCAAGTGTATGCGCAATACACAAAGACACTCTCTCTTCCTTTACTCTCCTAGCTCAGTGGGACGAATAACCGACACGACTGGCGGGAGATCAGGCACAGGACCGACTTTTTACATGGCTATCCGACGCATGGATCATCTTTCATGTCAAGCCAGCAAACTTGAAAACAATATTTTTTGTCGTTCCAACGCAGGAGTCGCCCAAATCGACTGCTCTAAACGACTAGACCACGGAATCGTTTTAAGCTCTTATAGAGTTTATTAAGTTGATGAAGTTAATAAATTATAGTATTAAGTTTAAGCGTAATAAAATTTTATGAAACAACTTTCTACGTTTACAAACACTTAAATCCTATTCAAAAAGTATTTACTCGGATCTAAACAGCTACAGATTTACAACTCGAGATCGTTAAAACTTATGTACTTCGCAGTTAATGAGAGCATAACAAATTTAATATCATTACTGTATAAAAAATTTCAAAAGTTTTGATTAATTAATTTTTATATTTCCTGTTAAGTCATTTAGGAATTATATGGCGTGAAAAATGATGTAAGTATTATGAAACAGTTCAGAACCCCTGGAGCCTTACTCTCCAAACTGATTCGATTTTGATTCAGATTCGATCGTGCCGCGTAGTCCCGAATAAATTAACTTTTATTTATTTTGATTCTCAGTCGATTGATATAGTCGGGTGTACAAAAAGTTACGATCTAACCATTTTCTTTATCCTGGTTAGTTTCAAAGTAATCCACCAAATACAATACCAAAAGCCGTTGAGATCGAACTGATTTGATTCTCGATTGTGTCGGGAGTAAGCCTTCAGATTCAAAATTCCATCGCTATTATCACTAATTATGAAGTTCGAAAACAAAATGTATGGGATTTGACAGGCTCAGATTTAACAAGGTGATACAGATTCATCTCTATACTTAGATTGCTAAGGTCCAAATTTGCGTAAAGGAAATATGATTTAAATATCTTCGTTTGTCACATACGTCTACGTCTGTAGCCATGTTTAAGTTATGCAAATATGTACCCTAGTAATAGAAAAATAGAGTTGAATATTGATGTAAATGACAAATTTGAATTTCGACTCTACCCTAATCTGAGTTGTCTGTGAGTACTTATACATCTTTCAGATTATTTTCCGTTTTACATCACAATTTAAATAAAACATAAACAATACGATTTATCCATAACTGTGAATTAAAGCTTTCTTATTTCATCAACATTTAAGATTTATTTAATTTATCGCCTTCGTGTTCTAGTGGTTCAGAGCCTCGCTCTCGACTAACAACAAAAGATATTGTTTTCAAGTTTGGTATTAGGACATTGCAGGCTGATCACCTCATTGTCAGATAAGAAAGATGATCCATGCGTCGGATGGGCATGTAAAAAGTCGACCCTGCGCCTGTTCTCTCGCCAGTCGTGTTGGTTTACCGTCCCACTGGGTTATGTGAATAAAAAGAAGAGAGAGTGCTTTGGTGTATTGCGCACACACTTGGGCACTATAATATAACTCCTGCGTAGCTGGCCTGGGGCCTTACTCTCCAAACTGATTTGATTTTGATTCAGATTCGATCGTGCCACCGTCCCGAATAAATAGACGTTTGTTTATTTTGATTCTCAGTCGATTGATATGGTCAGGAGTACAAAAAGTTACGATCTAACGATTTTCTCTATCCTGGTTAATTACAAAGTAATCCACCAAATAAAATACCAAAAGCCATTGAGATCGAACTAATTCGATTCTTGTGTCGGGACCCTGCTGGTTTCAATGAAATCGGTTACCGACGCCGAAATCGGTGGAGGAGCTATTTATTAAGATTTAAAACTTATTACTCATATTAAATTCTTTTACATTTAAACCACGTACATAAGAGGAATTGCTCATTTCAGCAGCTGCGAATCAGAGAGCAGAAACTAATGGGGAGCGACCGTTTTTCGCTCAATTGAAAAAAATATTTCAAAGGACATAAATTTTTGTGTACGAGAAAAGCCTTTGTTCTGGAGATTAATGCTTATTCCATGCACAGATGATGTTTTTTGTTTTGTTCGGGCTTTCGTCCAATGGAAAAAGGCTAAGCGCGAGTCGACCGAGCGAGGAATTACGCAAAAAAAGTTTTGTTGTATTGCTAACCTAATGAAATTTAATTTGTTTGTAATGTTTCATAATGTTATAACATATCTGAAATGATGATGAATTACTGTTAAGAGCTCTCCTAGGCTGTCTCTGTCAATTTTGTACAATTGACAAAGAAAGTATGTGACTTGAGCGCCACATAAATTAAGTATCGTTTCAGTATTCCTTAGAGTGTTTACTGTCAAACTATATGTAAGAAGTAAGTGGCAACCAAAACACATCAATAACAGTCTAGCTTTTTTTTCTTTATACGTAGTTTTTGAGTTACAGCTTACTGCGAGACATACATCTTACAGCAGAAAGCATCAGTAGCCAAAGTGGTTTCCTCACTATGTTCTGCTTCATCATCAGAGCGTCCATATTATACTTGAGTTCTGTTAAAGTCTCATTGATACTCGCAACAACCTGGAAATCGAACCTGCATCCTCTCGAGTGCGACTTATCGTTCTACCCACTGAGCCACAGTCAAAACAGTGTCAAACTCTGGATTTTTCGATATAATTAAACTCTGAGTTTATCGATTTAATTAAACTCTGATTTAATCTAATAATTTCAACTGTGATTTCATTGATTTCATTAAACTCTGATTTTATCGATTTATTTAAACTCTGATTTTATCAATATAATTAAACTCTGATTTAATCGATTTAATTAAACTTTAAAAAGGACATAAATTTTTGTGTACGAGAAAAGCCTTTGTTCTGGAGATTAATGCTTATTCCATGCACAGATGATGTTTTTTGTTTTGTTCGGGCTTTCGTCCAATGGAAAAAGGCTAAGCGCGAGTCGACCGAGCGAGGAATTACGCAAAAAAAGTTTTGTTGTATTGCTAACCTAATGAAATTTAATTTGTTTGTAATGTTTCATAATGTTATAACATATCTGAAATGATGATGAATTACTGTTAAGAGCTCTCCTAGGCTGTCTCTGTCAATTTTGTACAATTGACAAAGAAAGTATGTGACTTGAGCGCCACATAAATTAAGTATCGTTTCAGTATTCCTTAGAGTGTTTACTGTCAAACTATATGTAAGAAGTAAGTGGCAACCAAAACACATCAATAACAGTCTAGCTTTTTTTTCTTTATACGTAGTTTTTGAGTTACAGCTTACTGCGAGACATACATCTTACAGCAGAAAGCATCAGTAGCCAAAGTGGTTTCCTCACTATGTTCTGCTTCATCATCAGAGCGTCCATATTATACTTGAGTTCTGTTAAAGTCTCATTGATACTCGCAACAACCTGGAAATCGAACCTGCATCCTCTCGAGTGCGACTTATCGTTCTACCCACTGAGCCACAGTCAAAACAGTGTCAAACTCTGGTTTTTTCGATATAATTAAACTCTGAGTTTATCGATTTAATTAAACTCTGATTTAATCTAATAATTTCAACTGTGATTTCATTGATTTCATTAAACTCTGATTTTATCGATTTATTTAAACTCTGATTTTATCAATATAATTAAACTCTGATTTAATCGATTTAATTAAACTTTGATTTAATCGAATAAATTCAACTGTGATTTCATCGATTTAATTAAACAGTGATTTTATCGATTTATTTGGAATTCAACAATTCAAAACGGTGCACAATTTTCGTAATTATACGTTTTAATTTGTTTTTCATCAAGAACTGAGCAAAAAAGGTTGTGAGTAGGTATGAATAATGTGAGTACTACATAACTTCGATATATCTATAAACACGCTTCACAATGCCATCACATCACAGCGGGGGGTGTGTCCCCTGTCGTGGGGGGACATTTACATGTGAAGTCGATCTGGACAATGAGGTTTGTTGTCCCTTGTCCCCGACGTCATGAGGAAGGTTTATGAGGGATCCATCAGTATCATCAGCCCTTATATGTAGGTATTTCATACTCATACTATAGCAGTTAAAACCGCTGGCGGATACTGAAACTAGACTTAATTTAAGTGGCACTCAAGTCATATGCTGTCTTTGTCAATTGGATAAAAGTGACAGCGACAGCCTATGAGAGCTCTTAATTTCAATTCATCATCATTTCGGTAACGGTGGCCGATTTCATTAAAACAAGGCCCAGAATTTATTTTATAGTGCCCAAGTGCGTGCGCAATACACAAAAGCACTATATCTTCCTTCACTCTCGTAGCCCAGTGGGACGGATAACCGACACGAATGGTGGGAGATCAGGACCAACTTTTTACATACCCATCCGACGCATGGATCATCTTTCTTGTCAGACAATCGGGTGATCAGCATGCATTGTCCTAACCAAACCTGAAAACAAAATTTGTTGTTCCAACGCGGGAATCAAACCCACGGTCGAGAGCGAAGCTCTGAACCACTAGACCACAGAGGCTGCTGGACATAACATCCCCTAAAGTATTTTCATGTTGTAATTGTTTATACTAGCTACGTTTTGCTCCTTACTTCGGGTTGACGAGCGAAGTGTAATGATAACAATGTCCGCAGAAGCACTGCTGCCGATTTCCGGATATATTCCCTCTGTCATTTCCGACACCCACGGGAAATATGGTTGATGGGGAGGTGCTATTCTCCAGCACCCCATGGATATGTCCAATTCCGGACAGATCCATGGGGCACCGACACCCACGGGAAATATGGTTGGGAGATCCTATTCTCTGGGGCCACACGAATAAATATTTAATAGTAAACGATAAATTAATTATTTTATTACAAACTTAACAAAACATGTAGCCTCTCGTGACCCAAATCCACAATTCTTGTCATAAAACGAGCAATAGAATTTAATACCTAATTCAGGGAGCTATTAACACAGGGACTAATTTGCGAAGGGCCCATAGCCTAGAATTAGACGGCCTAACTGAAATGAGTACTAAAATACTTAATAGCCCTTAACATTTTACTTAAGTACATTTAGGTATTCTTTATTATAACTAATTTCACAAATGAAGTTGTTTTGTTCGCAAATTCGAATAGAAATTCTATTCGAAAGGTATCTTATATTTAGTAAAATATTACCACGTGTCTTTACAAAATAAAAACCATAAATATTATACTAATAAATTCACGAGAACACCACGTAGATTTTTGTTCCTCGTTCTTTCATATTAGCGAATTACTTGAGAGTACTTACTTGCCTAAGGGCACTATTAATATTATAAAGAGGAAATCATTTTTTGTATATTTAAACTGAATAGGCTCCGATACTAACTACTAAATTGTGTATGGGTCCCGTATATAGAGTTTACTGAGAAAGTACTAGCGCCGGAAGAGGTAGTTTCTTTTAAATTATTTAATGGGAAATGTTTGATGTTGGGGCATTTCTCATACAAATATGAAAGTCAAAAGTAAGTCTTTCAGCGCTGGTACTTTCACAATACTCTCTACATTGTACTCTATACACCCTAACGCATAATCACTCATTACATCTCGCAGAGTAGATTAACCATGGGGTGACGGAGAAAGAACAGCACTCTCGCATTACCGTGAGTGTTATAAATATCCGGAAATCTGTAGCAGCGTTTCTGCGAACATTGTGAAAACAGCGCTAGTCAACCCGCCTGCCAAGCGTGGCGAGTATAGGCAACTACCCCTATGAAATACTTTTGGAACAGTTATATCCAGTAATTCCGTCATAGCTGCTTAATTTAGGCTACTTTTTATATTGTTATGTAATAATAATATGTAATGTAATGTAATAATGTCTATGGACGCTTCACATCACGTCAATCTGTGCCCGTGCTAAGTATCCGAAGAACTTGTGTTACAGGTACCAGACAACGGATTTTTAAATATTTTTATACTATACACATATTTAAGATTTTTATTATATTATACACCAATTAATTACACATCCATGACCCAATAACATTGAAAACTTTTTGTTCCCTCAACGGGATTCGAAACCCCCAACACTCGTTCGAGCACCAACGCGCTCAACCACTGCGCTACGGAGGTCGTCATATTTATAATGCACGGTTCCCGAGGGATTTCCTTTTACACCCACGAACTCGCATCTTATGTAATATGTATTTCGGATATAATGTGGCAAGATACATGTTATTATAATGTACCGCGGCTTAAACGCTAAGCTCTTTACAAAATCCCCTGTGCTTTTATGATTTGTTGAATTCTTAATGTGTCTAAGAGCCGATACACATTAGGTGCTTTTTTAAGCACGCTTTGTTGATGCGCGTTTTTGGATAAAGAAAAAGCGCGCGCTTGAGTATGTACAGAGTACACTGTCTGTACAGAACCCCTGGTTCTCAAAACGCACGTTGACAAAGCGCACACTTGAGTATGTACAGAGTACACTGTCTGTACAGAACTCCGGGTTCTCAAAATGCACGTTGACAAAGCGCACGCTTGAGTATGTACAGAGCACACTGTCTGTACAGAACTCCGGGTTCTCAAAACGAGCGTTGACAAAGCGCGCGCTTGAGTATGTACAGAGTACACTGTCTATACAGAACCCCTGGTTCTCAAAACGCGCGTTGACAAAGCGCGCGCTTGAGTATGTACAGAGTACACTGTCTATACAGAACCCCTGGTTCTCAAAACGCTCGTTCACAAAGCGCGCGCTTGAGTATGTACAGAGTACTGTCTGTACAGAACCCCTGGTTCTCAAAACGCACGTTGACAAAGCGCACGCTTGAGTATGTACAGAGTACACTGTCTGTACAGAACTCCGGGTTCTCAAAACGCACGTTGACAAAGCGCACGCTTGAGTATGTACAGAGTACACTGTCTATGCAGAACCCCTGGTTCTCAAAACGCGCGTTGACAAAGCGCGCGCTTGAGTATGTACAGAGTACACTGTCTGTACAGAACCCCTGGTTCTCAAAACGCACGTTGACAAAGCGCACACTTGAGTATGTACAGAGTACACTGTCTGTACAGAACTCCGGGTTCTCAAAACGCACGTTGACAAAGCGCGCGCTTGAGTATGTACAGAGTACACTGTCTATACAGAACCCCTGGTTCTCAAAACGCGCGTTGACAAAGCGCGCGCTTGAGTATGTACAGAGTACACTGTCTGTACAGAACCCCTGGTTCTCAAAACGCACGTTGACAAAGCGCACGCTTGAGTATGTACAGAGTACACTGTCTGTACAGAACTCCGGGTTCTCAAAACGCACGTTGACAAAGCGCACGCTTGAGTATGTACAGAGCACACTGTCTGTATAGAACTCCGGGTTCTCAAAACGCGCGTTGACAAAGCGCGCGCTTGAGTATGTACAGAGTACACTGTCTATACAGAACCCCTGGTTCTCAAATCGCGCGTTGACAAAGCGCGCGCTTGAGTATGTGCAGAGTACACTGTCTATACAGAACCCCTGGTTCTCGAAACGCGCATTGACAAAGCGCGCGCTTGAGTATGTACAGAGTACACTGTCTATACAGAACCCCTGGTTCTCAAAACGCGCGTTGACAAAGCGCGCGTTTGAAAGCGCCTAATGTGTACTCGCTCTAATACACGATAAATTTTCGTTCGCAGAGATGGCTTGATTTTTTTGAAATAACTTCTAATAATTTTATAATACCTGTCTTATATCGTTGCTGTTTTAATATTTTATTCGTGTAGTAAGGATATAGATTTGATACCTTTTTTATTACACCTTTTATATTACAACTTTTATGTTGTTCATTACTTTAGAAGGCTATAAACATGCAAATAAACAAACGACCAGATTGATGATGAATGGGTTATATTAACTATGAATAACTTTAAATTATATTAACTATGTAAAGATTTAATTTTTTTGTCATTTTACAAAATGACAATGTAACAAAGAGAATCTAAACACATATTATAAATTGTTTTTAAAGTTCACAAGAGAAAAATGAATTGCTTCAGCTCCAGCGATTACATAAGGTTCCTTAATTGCTGTTCGCTGTACCGCTTTTGTGTTTCCTCCGTGTGTGATTATTTTGACTTTGTGCAGCACAACGCTGCTATACTTCTTTAATTATAATTTACAGTGTACTTTATAGGAAACTAGCTGTTCCCGCGACTTCGTTCGCGTGGTTTTTGAGTGACTTAAACCGTTTATGCAGCGCACGCAACGAAAGTCCCCAAATGTGAATAATTTTCCCCGTTTTTGAAACATTTCTCGCTGATGCTTCGCTCCTTTTGGTCGCAGCGTAATGTTCTAAACCTTCCTTTAGTCTTAAGCCTTCCTCTTTAAATGGACTATCCAACAAAAAAAGATTTTTTCATATCAGACCAGTAGTTCCTGAGATATGCGCGTTTAAACAAACAAACAAACAAACAAACTCTTCCGCTTTATAATATTAGTATGGATTAATTATTTTTGCTAAACTTGGTGGGAGCACTGTGCCCCCAGATAGTGTTCATAATAAGACTGGTGAGCAGGCGGACTGTAATGATGAGTATAAAATGTCTATGAAGGACACCACGTCAATCTGGTACCGAATTAAATTATCGAAGAACCTGTGTTTCGGGTACTAAACAACGGAAATATATTATTTAATTATATAATATACTAGCTGACCCGTGAATTCGTTGAGCATACAAACAGTTTTATGATGAAATTTTTCATATTTTTTCGGTTCAGCCGTTCTCGAGTTTTACCGAAACTAACGAACAGCAATTGATTTATATAAATATTCAACTGTTCACGGTATTCTAACCGGTGACCTCCGGAGCACTAGCGCGGTCAACCACTGAGCCACAAAGGTCAAATACCGTCTATGGTCCCCGAAATACGACCATTTATATGGCGAATAAAGTTATTTCGAGCTAGATTTTAAGTCACTCTGGTATTTCTACCTGGTACCAGGTAGAAGTACCCAGCACTGGCATGGGCTATTTCTCCCACGTCAAAATATACTTTCGGAATTCATTGGTGATTTATTTATTCAATAATCTCCAACAAAACTAAAGGGGCTATAAGTTTGTCTGTCTGCCTTTGACATTTTAACACCCAAATGGGTCAACTAATAGATCTAGTTTTTTGTTGGAATACCGGGATCGAGGGTATTTTTTTCATTACTATCTCGTTCATTCCTTGACACTTCTGCCCCGTTTAATAATATAGAGCATATAGTCAGAATAGGCGGTTTCGAAAAATGGCACTTAAAGCTTTATCTCCAAGTGCCATTTTCTAGAAACAGCCTTTTCTGACTTACTGCTCTATTAATTACCTGGGCAGAATTCAGGGGTGGATTAAAAAAAATTGTAGCCTTTTTATGTTAGAGCTCTTACATACGAGCGGCATGTTCCCAACGGCAGAGGTAACTGCAGCCGTAGACGCGCGTCGGCGGCAACCGTTGACGGCAGCAGTCGACCTATAGCGACACGTGACACTGCCTCCTATACTGAGAGAGCAGACGACGGCTGCCGCTGGTCTACGAAGTCGAAATGTCGACGGCTGCCGTCGACGCGTCAACGGAAGCCGTCGACGCATCGTCGGTTGTCGCCGACGCGCGTCGACGGCTGCAGTTACCTCTGCCGTTGGGAACATGCCGCTCGTGTGTAAGAGTTCTAACTCCTCGTCACTATACATCGAACAAGCGGTTTCAAAAAATTATACTTTCAACTAACTTTCTTTGTTATCTATCTACATAATATATCGTATAGTATGCTAAACAATGATGAAAACAAACTGTATTCAATTCTTTGAAGTCACGTTTTGTATTCACAATGGTATTATAAATATTTTGTTGAGATTTTAGAATAATTCGAGACAGCTTTAGAATTCGACTGCAATTTAAATTATTAAATAGATAATAATGAGGTGGTAGCAATCATAGTTAACATTATTTATTTTGTTTTGAAGTCGTTCAACAAAGAATGTCTTTATTTATTCTACTTTTAATATAATGTTATTTTCAGTTTCACATTAGTGCTAACGTAATAAATTGATATAATATTATCTATAGGTATGAACAAAAGCTCCTACTTGACGTCTTCCGTGGCGCAATGGTCGCGGGTTTGAATCCCGCCGAGGGAACAAAAAGTTTTCAAATTAAATACACATACATGACGGATGCGTATTATAATATAATAAAAATCTTAAATATGTGTAGGTATAGTATAAAAGTATTAAATAAATTTCCGTTGTCTGGTACTTGTAATACAAGTTCTTCGGATACTACGAGTAAGCACGGGGCCAGATTGACGCGGCGCGGTGTGAAGCGTCCATAGATTTTATTATTCACTTACCATTCGATAAATCTACCCTTTTATCGCGTATGTAGGACAGGTGATCAAAGAGGTAGACTAGGAAATGTGTAGATTTTGAGGTTGTATGGTCATCCACCCCGAAACTACACATCGACATACTTTCGGCTCTTTCGCGGAAAAACCAATAAACATAATTCTCGTATTAACCCTAGATAACTAAACTATATTTACAGTTACATAGTAACTAAACATTCGTCGAGCGGACTACGCTGTAAAAAACGTGAATATTATCAAAAATGTTTAATAAAACCAGGAAATTGTTACATGTCACTTAAGTTTGGTTTAATATAAACTAAAAATAAGAGTAATAATAATTATTTAATTCATCATACAGCTACATATGATAATATTGTGGGAGCCTCGAATAGCTCTTTGCATTTTATGCAGCGATGTTTTGTCATTCTACGAGCTTTCGATGGACATGACAGGACATGCAGATTTTGCGCACGATTGAAACAGTAGGAAAAAGAACTTATATGTTGAAACAATCGCCAAAAAATTTCTTGTATTATGACTTTAATATCACTCCGCAAAGTCACCGTCTGAATGCGCTGCCGCAGCCAGTGCTCCATCAGTTGATCTCCCACATTCATTAAAAAATCGCGCCCTGACATTGGTTTTTTTAATGTTTATTGTGTTATTTGTGAATACGCATTAATAAATAAACAGATTTAGCATATAATATTATAAAAATGTATAGCAACTATCTTTATGTTTTTTTGTTAGTACATGTATTGGGGCACATCTGATAAACTGAGACTAATGCGCCATTATTATCATGATAAAACTTGATTATTTCTGATTTAGAATCTATAATTTGATGTTATTTACTCTCGCTTGGTTGTATAATAACGTTTTCTGAATCTAAAAATTCACTAGGACAATCTATAAAGCTCTGTTAGTGTCGTGATGTTCTTTATCCCTCAAAATTTCCTCAGTCTCCCGAATTGTCAGACCGCTTGTCGACCACATCTTCTGTTTCTCAGATGCTCAGTTCCTCATATCCGTTTATAAAAATTATAAAAATGTATTAAAAAATGGCTAATAACTTAGTTTCCTATGAACAAACAAAGAAAACTACATAGGTTTTCTAATTGAAGTACACAAAGTATATCTTTATATAATTATTTTTTATAAGTTTTTGGTAAAATATAGATAAACTATATTTATTATAAAAAATATTGTGTGTTTCTTATGTTATATAGAAAAAAATAATAAAAAAGTAATGTATACACCTTTGCAAAACATAGTACGTAATTACTAAACTTTCGTCGACCGGACGACGATATGACCGTAATTCAATTTCTAATTATCGTATGATTGAAATTTCCTCACATGATGTACTAAATTGACTATTTAGGAAGGTAGAAAAAGATTCGTGAGCGGGGGGTACGAGGAACTAGGTGTACTCGACTATTATGGGTAGTAGCGTAGTCGTGTAGACGAATGATTAGTTATCTAGGGTTAAGGTGAGATTCCACCGGTGTTCTGAACTGTTGCAAACATTGTGCGTAACAGATGTTTGTTTCGGTGGACTCGCTAACGCAACATTAACAAATTGTGCCCCAACATTCATAGAATGTTGTATACTTTTGTTCGCGCCAGTGGAGTCGCGTCGACGCACACGAACATTTTGCTCGCAACACAATCTGTGCTGAACTGTTGCGAACTCCAATGAGTGAACAATCTGTGAACAAAAGTTACGCACAGCCTCGCCGGTGGAGTCGGTGTTAGCAACTCAGTTCCGCACAGCTTGAGTTGTGAAAAAATGTTGGCTAACAGATGTTCTGAACACTATTTTGGTGGAATCCTACCTTTACACTAACTCCCGGTTTCCCGAACGCTATTCAAAGGTATGATCAACTAACATGGCAAAATCAACAACCCATATTGATCGCTGATTGTTTGGATTGAGTGGATCATTGTTAGACAGAAAGGAACGGACAGATATTTTATAATTACTCGTTTACAGCGTTCAATATGGGTTGTTGATCTGAATGCCATGTTAGTTGATCATAATATATTATTTGAATAGTATTCCAGAAAACAAGGTTGTAATTTTTAATTTTATTATTTTAACTATTTAATTAATGCCTGAAAAAATTTACAGGGTGAAAAATGAGCAGTCACTATTACTTTGAGATACGATTATACTACCTTTACTTATTTTGGAAATGTATTTTTATTTATTTTTTTGTTTGTCAAAAACTAAAAGAATTTTTTCTGTCGCAAAAATAACAATAAAGCAAAAAAAATTTTTTTTTTTAAATTTTCGTAACAAATATGAAAAATAAAACATTTCTAGAATGAGAAAAGGTAGTATAATAATATCCCAAAGTTATAGTGACTGGTATGGTACTGGTAAAAATACCTAAAGAAACGTACATTAAACCTTCACATACTTACTTTTGAATTGACGCTGAAAACATAACATTTATATATTAACTTTCGCAACCTTCCGCATACGCCATGCAAGGACACCATAATGAAATGGAACGTACCAATTTACTTGTTATCACATGGCCATGTAATAAAATGGCGAACGAATGGCAGGCCAAATGAGTTTGCACACCTGATGGAAGTGTATTTATGAATTAGTATACAATGAGTGTATAAGTGTATATACGTGTATATTATTATACTACTAATGTTATGGCCTCCGTGGTCTAGCGGTTCAGAGCCCAGCTCTCGACTCGGAGGTCGTGGGTTGAATTCCCGCGTTGAAACAACAAAAAATGTTGTTTTCGAGTTTGGTTAGGACATTGCAGGCTGATCACCTGATTGTCTGACAAGAAACATGATTCATGCGTCGGATGGGCATGTAAAAAGTCAGTCCTGCACCTGATCTCCCGCCAGTCGTGTCGGTTATCTGTCCCACTGGGCTACGAGAGTGAAGGAAGAGAGAGTGCTTCTGCGTATTGCGCACACATTTGGGCACTATAAAATAGATCCTGCGTAGCTGGCCTGGTTTCAATGAAATGTGAAAATTTGAATACCGACATCAATGTGAGAGAATCATCAAAACTCGTTCCGTAGTTCGTGATGTACTCACAAATATCCATTCAAACATTTTTGTTGTTGTCGTTTGCCAACGCCTTTAGTTAAAAGGAAACACAACTTCCATTTTTCTATACAGAAACAGGGGTCTACGCGATCCCTCCTCCTCGGATAATGTCACTAGAGTTTTTTTTCCTGAGTATCTATGTTACATACTATAATTTTTAAAAGAGATATATAGACTTTCAAAAATCAAAAAAATATGGCTACATTTTCGGCTGGACAAACTGGAGTACATTTTATGATAAAATCGGAACATAGGATAAGCCTTTTTAGTTCATAATGAAAAAAGTACCTAAATCGATTAAGTTTTGGAGGAAAAAACAGGGATCTCCTAAACCAGTATCAGTTCATATTCTTTTACTTACAACATTCAATAAATTTCACTTTTAAATAGTTTGAATTTTTAAATAGTAATAGTTTGACGACCTCCGTAGCGCAACCAGTGCGCTTTGTGTTCGAGCTCGGTCGCAGGTTCGAATCCCGCCGAAGGAACAAAAAGTTTTCAATGTTCCTGGGGTGTGTATTAAATTTGTGTATAATATAATAAAAATCTTAAATATGTGTATAGTATAAAAGTTGTGTATTTCCGTTGTCTGGTAACTTTAACACAAATTCTTCGGATACTTAGCACAGGGCCAGATTGACGTGAGAAGCGTCCATAGATAGATACATAAATAGTGGTATCTAAAAATACCACAAAAGCTCTCACAAAAGTCAGCAAAAAACCACGTAACAAAATTTCACGTAAGAATAATTACTTTGTGGGCGAAAAAAATGACAACAACAGTACAAAGGGGCAAAAACTGGTACGTCGTTTTTAGTTCACTAGTTCAGAAAATGAAGGCTAGGAAGCCGGGACGGAAATAATACGACCCGGGCCTATTACGTGGATAAGTAGATAAAGATCGGTCTCTATTGTACTGGTTATCTTTCTTCTAATATGAATGTAAATGTCCGTTTGTTTGTTACGATTCCACGCGACAACTACGTAACTGATCATCATGCAACTTGCGCATATTCTTGGAGATATTAAAAGTAATATTTCGTCGCTTTTCCTTTATAACCTCTAAAAAAACTACAACTTTTCAGTAGACTCAAAAAACCTAATAATTTTAGATTTTATTATTTTGGATGTATATTGTACATAACTAAACCTCATTTAAAACAGAATTAATGTCATAATAAAATCTAAAATTATTAAGTTTCTTGACTCTACTGAAAAGTTGTAGTTTTATAGATACGGGGTTATGAAAGTAAAGCTTCGATTTTCTATTATTATAAATGTAAATGTCAGTTTTTTTGGTACGCTTTCATACAAAAACCTTTATTTATTTTTATTTTTTTATTTATATATTATATAATTCACTCATCATCATGAAAATTTGGATACAAATTCTTGGAGGTATTGGTAACAAAGGTAACTTCTAATATCATCCTCGAGTGCCTTTGTGAATACAGTTCTTTAAGGTACCAACAAAATCCTGAAATGGTAGTTCTGCCAAGCAGTGACTGTGACATCACGTCAGGCTCCTTACTTTATTTTGAGTTTAAGTGTTTGGGCGTTGAATTTAATAACAATTAACTAATTATGGTCCCAAAGCTTAACAATGAAAGTAGTAGGTATACGACATGTCATTTATTTGAATAAACAGAAATTTAAATAGAAGAATATTTTATATAGGTACATTAAGTATGTAACGAAGATTTAGTTTAAAAATAATTTGTAGCCCATTTCGTTCTTAAAATGAGTTTATATTTCACCATTTAGATGCTTATAGGATTACGAATTCTCAATTTATTTAGTCTAGATTTGCGAAGATGAATTAATATCTACAGCTTTGTAAAATGTTCTTCTTAGAGGCGATTAATACTTGAAACTTGTAAGTTCTAATTATTTTTACCTCGGAGTTTCTTATATTATCATAATGCGTAAATTACGAACATTTTAATAATAAATTAAGAACAAAAAGTAAATTAATACAAAGCTAGTAAAGCAACTTGTAAAAGAGAGAGAAATTACTTGCTATTCACAAATCATACGTAATAGCATCTCGTAGCACATCTACGGAAACCGTAGCCGCTACGGCGTAGCAGGTGAGCTACGGCACGCCCCAGTTAGCGCGGACTTACCCGCTGTACAATTATGTATACACACAAGATTTTCAAATAAATGTGTACGTTTTAATACTTTTGTAGTAAGTATACAATTTAAAAGAATAGTTCAGGAGTTAGAAGAAAACCTTTGGTTTTGCAAATATATTATTTGAATTTAAATAACAGATAAAACAGAGCTAATTTATATACGGGTTGATTCATGGTTCATATTATAATCAAGCCGAATATAATGTGAAGAGAAGGACGCGTTGAGCATTTTTTCTTTTGGCACATCATGTATATATATATATTACTTACCATAACGCGAATCACGATTAATGATCTCCATAAAAGTCACAAAACAGATGAGTTTTAGAATAAAAATGTATAATGATGAATTAATTTAAAACTTGTAATTTTTAAATTAAATTTGCCTTTATTGACATTTTTTACCCAAATAACTTTCCGATTGAAATTACATTTTTCGACAGTAAAATACAGTCACCGCAATAAATAGCATATGTTATATATGAATAGCGTTTATAATAAATGAAAGCGATTGAGTTAGTTAAATTATTCGATCTAATGAAGTTCATGCTCTAGTTAGCCCGGGTTAAGTTAGTTTATTCAAGTACCACTCGGTTTAATAATTCTATGGCTACTTACTATTATACATTTCAC
This sequence comes from Celastrina argiolus, assembly GCA_905187575.2. Lineage (NCBI taxonomy): Eukaryota > Metazoa > Arthropoda > Insecta > Lepidoptera > Lycaenidae > Celastrina > Celastrina argiolus. Next base: position 15,687,709 of record LR994589.1, read on the forward strand.
AAGTAATTAATACTTTAAGGGCCGATTTTTCAATCGTCAGATAACTTTTATCAAAGGAATAAATATGTGACTTTGACAGGTTTTGTATGGAACAAATGTCAAAGTCACATATTTATTCAACAGATAAAAGTTATCTGACTATTGAAAAATCGGCCCTTAGGAAGACAATTCCGATAAAGATAGCTAATATAATAATTATTTAATGAAAAAATTAGTAATATTGCTAATCTATTTTAATTATTGAATAGGCAAAATTATTAAAGAGACAAAATTTGTTTCTTTGTGTGATGTAGCTCTATATTCCATATAGGCTCCTAAAATACTGGACAAATTTTGATCAAATTTGTCATTAATAAAGGCCACACGAAAGGACATGCGGTACTTTTTACTGCGCCAAAATGTACGGTTTCCGCTTAATCTAAAAATCACAACAGTGCTGACGAGTAAGGGCTAGCACCCCCGGGCGACAAAATTGTTTTTGTCACGGATTCTGATAAAATTTGGAGTTTTAATTTACATACACATAAGTTTTGACCACAGAAAAAGGAGTGGTTCCCAGGGGATTTTATTTTACGAACTAGCGGGAAACATTTATTTATTATGTTAACATACATCCTCACAAGTTCTCCCATTTATAACAGGGCATTATAAATATCCCTTGTTTTTAAACTTGTATATTTATATGCTTGGGATGCTTAAACTGTATTAAGTTATTAAATGGCTTGGCCTCTTAATCTTCTTAACGAAAGTTTAGGTCTGATACCGAATGTCAGGATGAGAATTATGAGTTTATAAATATCTGTTCTGTATATTTTTTTAGTTAAGCCGTCTTCCAGGTATTATCCATAGCAACCTTTTATGGATAAAAACTTCTATGTATTTTTTATTCTTTTCTTATAATAAATAAAAAAAAATATATTTTGATTTTTTTTTGTTTGAATGCGACGCTGATTCTCCAAGCTGTAATTCATCATCATCGCTTACTGCTTGACAACTTTGAGGTTGCTTAAAATTTTGAAGCGACATTTAGAAAACATTTTTGTAAAATTTATTCGGAATAAAACTATTTTGATTTCGAGTCCTTTAAGTTTTGACATAATTATTTTATTAAACTTCTAATGATATAATGTTGTATGAACTAACGTAATTACGTGAATTTAGAGTTTTTAAACGTGCAGTTAGATCGTCTAATGGCAAGCGCTTAAGTCCAAGTTCAGTACTTTCCCGTTTTTTTCTCATTTTTCCTGTATCTTAGATTATATTTTGCAAATAAATAGCGCCGGTTGAGTGAATCCACTAAAGCAAATATAAATAATGTCAAAATAAATAAATAATAGTTAAAAACAAAAAACAGTACACACTTAATTAATAATAATATAATATTCATGGACGCCACGTGAGTCTGGCCCCGTGCTAAGTATCCGTAGAAAAATATATAAAATATTTTATATTATTGTGGTTTTGTAATCTGCGTCTTGCAATTTTAAAAAATATTAAAAAAATAAAATATTATAACACATATTATCAACAAACATGAAAAGTTTGACCTACCTTCTATAACGAACTAAAAACTTCAGCACTTAAAATACAATAATATATTACGCGTCAATGAATACTATGTCAAGCATAAAATATAGTAGACATGTCTTTGATGTTATATCTGGGGAATCCACAAACAAATAAACGAGTTACCGTTTTTATATGTCAATAAAGATCGTACAGATCTACAATTTAGAATCACGTTGATCTAATTTGATACTGAGTTATATTAATCTTTAGTCCTAGCGAAAAATGTAAAAAAAATATTCCATTATTTAGAACATTTAAAAGATGTTAAAAAAATATATCCTACCAATATTATAATGTAAGAGCTTGAGATGTTATATATTTGTTACTCTTTCATACAACAGCTGCTGAGGGGATTGTGATGAAAATTTGTGTAGTAATAGTTCAGGTGCTGTATTAACGCTTTATAAACCTAATAATTTGTATAATATATAATTTATCATAAACCCTACAATATTAATACCAAATTCCTGGAAAATAAACAATTCTATTCTAATATTTTACTAACAAATAATAAGAGACAAACAAAAATAATGTAGAGCTTACAAATATCAAAGTTGGTTTTCAGTTGTAACCATTAAATATTCATGTGCAATAACAAATGCCCCCGTTTGTACTCTACGTAGAGGCTTTCAGCGCTCCACATTTTCCCGTTACAGGTAAGAAAACAACCGAAAACAAACAGCATTTTATATGACCGACTGTACTGGTTCGTACTATTGGGGTTACAAAAATATTTCTATACGTGTGTCCCATCGTAAAAAACGAAACAGCTGCATTATCTAGTTAAAAATAAACAGCTCATTAAATACCACTATTTTTGTATTGTCTACGTGAGTCACGGAACTGAAAATACCTGTAAACTACACAGCGTGCATCCGAAATACTGCCTAATCCCACAGTTCAAATACACCATGCACCGGGGCTCGAGGCGAACGCGTTTTCATCAATTATTCATTTACATGCCCGGTAAAAACACGCCCGGCGGTGTGACGTCACGCGACACGTCCGTACGCGGTGAGCGCTCGCGCGAAACTGGGAGTTCGCTGCTCGACAGCCGGAGACAGGGACGAGGGAGGTGCGAGAGGGACGGAGGGATGGGTGCGCAGGAAATGTTTAGCGGCCTGGCTGTAATAGGATAACAGTGCGTTTGAGCTTTAGTTTTCGCTAATGGCTTGTTTACTTTTATGATGTCCTAGTACAATTGAATGAGGATGAATGAAGCTTCAGCTGATTTTTCCCAGAAATCTAGCTTGCTCGGGGAAGGAAAAACTGTTGATAACACATGATGATGACTTAGTCGAAACCGGTCGTGTATTTCAATAAATCTTATGTTTAACAACTAATAAAGTGGAGAAAGTGCAAGTTATTTGTGTATTATTACTGTGTAAAAACTGTTGAAGTATAAGAATATAAGTTTTAAGTTCGCAATATTTTGAACAGAATTTTTATGTAAATTATTATTTATTATTCTAGACCATATTATTTCATTTTGAATATACTATACTATAATTGCGGAGAGGATAAAGTGATTAGATTACTTTATTGCTTAACAATAAACATACAGATGGAAAGAAATATTATACAGTCTGCTCTACATTTTTGATTGCCAGGTAAAACCAAAGAGGAAAATGTAGAACAATATTTTACATAAAGAATATACGATGTGCGCTCTTTTATGTATGATTGTAGGTGATTTTTTCATGTAAAATTTCATATTTTGACTAAACCACATTTTTTTTTTAATATAGCGTAGGTCTTGATTTCGACAACGCTTGTTAGTTTTAACGGCTTGTTAAAATACCATCTCTTCTTTTTCATTAGCAGGTAAAACGAGAGGGGACGATATTTAATTAAAAGTCAAAAAGTCAAAAGTCAAAATTTTTTATTCAGAATAAATTTTACAAAAATGTTTTCTGAACGACAAAAATGTTTTCTGAACTTTAATTAACATGTGTTGGTGAAATAGTAACTTATTTTTTTATTCAGCAACATAATCCATTACCTTACGGTCAGGTTTATTGTATAAATGTATTATTTCATTTGCTTCTGGAACTGAAAAATGTATGGAAATTGAAATATTTCACTTGTTTATTATTCCAAAACATCAATTGAACATTTAATTGTAATTGAACCCGATAGCGCGAATGTGAATGTTGGTAAATACGGTGGAATAATAGAGAAGTTAAAAAAGAACTAAATAAACCCTGGCAGTGGACTATTGTGTCTATTGCTTATGAACTAACTACCATTTAGACATATTCTGATTCAACATGTTGATGGCAGTACATCTAGGCCTCAAACATTATCAGAAGCGACTGGTAAGCAGATTGAAAACAGTGAGAAGAGATCTGTACTTCACTTTACTCCTATTCCTTATAACTTATCGGAGCTTTCTGCTTAAAAAAATACTATCTAAGACTTGATCTATTTGTATACTTGTACAGAATAGTCGAAGCAGTTTCAACAGTGACGTTTACTAGTGATTTAGCGAACAAATCACCAGGCAAACTATTTCTTATCCGATGGTTAACTCGTGTCAATAGAATTTCGCGTCTATATGCTTCAGAAGAGACTACTTTGGAAATATAACTAGAACTGAGAAACTTGCAATATAATATTATGCTGTCAAAGTTTACGCACCAATTTGGTTTTCCATAAAAACTAATTTAAGCTGTAAAGATGGATCGAGGCACATATTTGATCTTATTGAATTAACGCGTTTTTACCACTAGGGCTCTATGGGGTGCCAGAGAAAGAATATCACCTCTATATCAACCATATTTCCCGTGGGTTTCGTAATAGACCACAGAAGGAATATTTATAATTTAATAGCAGCATTTCCGCGGATCTTAAAACATCGCCCGCCAACCCGCCTGAATTTTTTTTTATTCATAAATAAGTGACCCACCCTAATATATACCCTAAAGTATCATTACTCATGAATATTATAGCCTGTATATATGAAAATGGGCAGCAGCGTTTTCGCAGACATTTATTTTACGCTTGCCAACCCACATGCCAAGCAGAGAGTAGGCCATGAAAATAAACTTTGAGGATAGCAGCAGTGGACATCAAAGCTGAACCGACGACTGCAAAATTATTTATATTGTCACAAAAATGCTATTTGTATGCAACAGACAGAAATTGTAATAAAAACTTAGTAATTTAGTTATTGTATCTTATTTTTTTATTTAATTTATTATAACTTCCTTAAAACTTTTTTTCTAATGTATGAAGAACCTATGTAATAGCTGCATACACCTATAATTAACAATTGTGTTAGTATTAAGCAAAATTGTACTAGATTTTTAACTAAGTATGTTATCACAATATGTTGTTGGTGTATCTTTTCAATAAATAAATAAATAAAATTGACAGATACTAATGAAATAATTCCAGACACCAAATCAATACTGCAAAAATAATTTAAATAATTCGAGACACCACTGCAAAAAATGTTTAAGTTACTATACTCGTCACAAACAAAATGGGAAAGTTTGAACGCAATTAATACAGTAATAAGGAAGGAGAGAGCTCGAGGAAAAGAAGAGTCTCCAGACGTGACTCATAGACAATAGTTATTACTTCGCGGCTTATTGAGACATAGACAACTTTTGTAGAGTCGCAAAACTTCTTATTCAGTTGGGACTTGGTAGAGTTCTGTTATGTGATTTTGATTTGGCGCAGTGTATATTGGCATTATGGAGTAGGTATTTTTTTTTATATCTATACGCTTCACACCACGTCAATCTGGCCCTGTGCTAAGTATCCGAAAAACTTGTGTTACAGGCATCAGACAACGGAAATATATATTTAATTATTTTATACTATACACATAATTAGAATTTTTGTTTTATTAATACACAAATTTAATACACACCCATGACCCAGGAACATTGAAATCTTGTTCCATCGGCGGGATTCGAACCCGCAACCTCTCGGTCGTGCACCAACGCTGAACAACTGCGGAGGTCTCATGTTACTGTTAAAGCTCAAATTACGATAGATCCTAATTTAACAGTAAAACCTAAAATTTACCAACTCTGAATGGTAAAAGCTCTAAAGTTTTTTCGATTCGCACTTTTACCATTCACTTGGTAAGTCTTAGGATGTACATTAAAGGCATGGTAAACGTTGAAAAAGACAATATGAGCATATAAAAAAAATATTATTATTATTAATATTTTTTCCAGCATTCCATATCCATATAGGTCCACAAAATCCACTAAAATGTACTCTTGATACAAAAAACGTTTAAGCTTAATCGGATTTTCGTACTATGCACTGTTATAGGGGCTTTTGATTTTAAATCCATTTTTGGTAAGCAGATTTCTGTATGTTTTAGCGAGTTTTAGTACGAAACTAGCCATGCATTTTAAAGCTATGCTACGAGGTTTCCAACAGTGCTACTTACTCAAATTTGGTCCAGAAGCATTGATTTTGGTTTTATACCCCTCAAATAGGCTGCAGCATTTCTGAACACATTGTTATCTGATCACTGCGCTATCCATTTCGCCTGCCAAGTCTGGCAAGCACAGACAACACCCTCAAAAAACTTTGGGGGAGGCTTATGAACAGTAATGGACGTTATAGTTAAAATTGAAAATGTTTTTGATAATTGTCGACATGAATGGAATGTGTAGCAAAATTATAATTTCGAGAAAAATTATTTCAAACTGTCACTAAAACATTTTAGAATACTTCGTAACGTATTAAGTAAAATAATCTAAAGTCATATCTAGAATACATGTACTTAATACGTTACTAAATATTCTAAAATGTTTAAGTGACAGTTTAAACCCAATTTTCTGGGTATTTTTCTGCGCCATATCACCTTCATCCATTCATGTCTTCAATTCAACTTGAATATTTTCGAAGACCTCTATAGCTCAGTGGTTGGGTTGGGTTCGTCTCCCGATTTAAAAAGTTATCTATGTTCCTGTCAATTGGATTCTAATAGGACCCCAAGTAGCCAAAGTAAATACTTTTTTCTACTTTTTCCTTTTTGGAACGTAAATAATATAGATTAAAGGAGAATATTGAAATAAGTGTAATCTATATTTTCACAATCTTTATTTTACGTTTAAAACAAAAGGACATAAATATGAGTAAATTTGTTAATTTTTAAGTAAAACGAAACGTTGTTTAACGTGTCGAATAGATGCCCAAGTAGAGGTCCCGAGTTTGAGACTTGTACAGACCTAAGAGCGTGTTACACCCAGCAATGTTAAAGTTATTCCTTCGTTAAATATCATGTTGCTCCTTTCGTAATTCATATCAATGAATGAGAAGGCATGGTATTTTAACAAGCCGTTAACACTAACATGCGTTGATGAAATCGGGACTTAATGTCATTTATTTAATCCGCAAACAACACATATCAGTCGAGCAGATATAAACATTAATTTACTTGAATTCTATTTATTTAGATCAGTTACAATAAAGTCACGTAAATATACATACATAATATTAAACTTTATTGTCATAGTATTAAGGTTAAAATAACATTTTGTGAATCAACCGCACAGCTGTGATATCGTTTATGAATTTACGGCCTAGATTGAGGTAAGCAATGTGATCTTTAGTGGCTTGCGGGATGTGGCTTGTCTGTGGTTAGTGTCAATATGGCGGCAGTATGGCATGAAACCACAGAGTGCGTTGCTACCTTAACATCTTTTGTACACTGACGCCGCAAACTACTATAGCAAAAACCGAACGCAAAACCGTATAAAGAGAAATTTAAGCGGTTTAAATCTCGTGAGTCATGATACCGCATATTATATAACATTGCATTTTGATTTTGATGACCTCCGCAGGGCGGTTAAGCGCGTTGGTGCTCAAGCAAGAGGTCGCGGTTTCGAATCCCGCCAACGTAACAATTTTTTTTTCTGTGTTCCTGGGTCATGGATCTGTATTAAATATGTGCATTAAAAAAATAAAAATCTTGAATATATTATGTATAGTATAAAAGTATTAAATATATTTCCGTTGTCCGGTACCTGTAGTACCGGACAACGGAAATATATACACAAGTTCTTCGGATACTTAGCACGGGGCCAGAAACTATGTGTTTACACAAGCAGTTTTAATTTTTTTTTTAATAGTCATATACAAGGCCCATGCTATTTAACCCTAAAGTAGTATCCACTTGCGCCTCATGCAGGTGGGTGCTATTCTATAGAATCTAATATTATATTATATTAGCTACTACCTTACCATATCTACTAGAGATCTAGCTATAAACATTACTATTTCTTCAATAGTCTTATTCAATCCATTGTTAACAAGACTCATGCTATTTAACCCTACAATAGTACCTGTACCTCGGTGGTGTTATTCTGTAGAATCCTTTGACGGGCGTCGCTGAGATAATTTTAAAAATTTCCTCCGCGCCTTGAATACTGAATCGACAAAGCAATTTGGCGACTACTTTGACAATTCGTTAAAATAAATTTATTTTTAGAGATCCGTGACGATATTTCTAATGCTGAATTATATACTGTTAGATATTAAGTAAGTATGTTAGAATATTTGTATTTGGCGCGCAGTTCATGAGGGCACTATCTGTTATTATATAACGGGTGTAAAAAGAGCAGTCACTATAACTTTGGGATATGATTATACTACCTTTACTCATTCTAGAAATGTATTTTTTTTACAAAAATAAAAAAAAAAAATTTTTACTTATCGTTATTTTTGCGACAAAAAATAAGAAATGGTGAAAATTAAAAAAAAAAAATTATATAAAAAAAATATAAAAAATACATTTCCAAAATGAGGAAAGGTAGTATAATCGTATCTCAAAGTTATAGTGACTGCTCTATTTACACACTGTATATTGTATGCAATATCTTTATCGCAAACAATATACAGTCTAATAAACGCGGGAAGCATGCCTCCCCCCGCGCGCCCGCGCACCTGACCTGCAGCGTGTCTATGATCTATCGAAATATAGGACAGTGTGAAATTGACTTCTTGTTTTACTTGACGCGTTCCGATTTTCCCGCCCCTGTATCTAGCATATACGAGGTGTAAAATAAACGAGTGATGATACATTAGGATGCATAATATGTTCCTACTATGTAGAGTTTACTGTGAAAGTACCAGCGATGGAATACTTACTTTTGACTATCATGTTTCTATGAGAAATGCCCCAACATCTTTTTGTCCATACAATAATTGAAACAAAACGTAGCAGTTTTAGCGATGGTACTTTCACAGTAAACTCTGTATACGGGACCAACACACACTCTACAGTATTATCATTCATTAATATTACAACCTGTAGATATTATCATACAAAGTAAGCAGTTAGTAACAAAAGCATGTTTTGACCCGCGTTAAATATTTAGTTTATTTTGTTTTTGGTGTTTGTTGTTACTGGAGCAACAAAAAGGCATCATTTGTAAAAGTTTCACCTTTTTTTTAAATGTGTGTCCTATCTTGTAACTAATAATAATAATATCTATTGACGGTTCACACCACGTCAATCTGGCCCCGTGCTAAGTATCCGAAGAACTTGTGTTACATGTACCAGACAACGGAAATATATTTAATAGTTCTATACTGTACACATATTTAAGATTTTGATTATATTATACACAAATTTTATACCCATCCATGACCCAGGAACATTGAAAACTTTTTTTTTCCCTCTAACAACTAACTAACCTAACTAACCACTGCGCTACTGAGGCTGTTTATCCATCGCGGTTCTTGAGATACAGCCAGGAGACAGAGGAACAGGTAGGTAAGTATCAGTAATATGCTCCTAGGGGCACGGAACCCCGAAGCATAAATATTATGGCAAGAAAAATAGTCAAACCATAACTTTTTCCACGTAAATATACCGGCCTCAGCTTTCTTTTTTATGAATATACTAGCTGTGCCCGCGACTTCGTACGCGTGGAAAAGTGATTAAGGACACTTTTATATTTTTAAATATATTTTTAGTTTATTGGCGCAACTTTCGCCAATAGGTCCTTCCCAGTGTATCCCAGTCCATTGATCCCGATCCAGCAAGTCACGTACCCGGCAAGCCTCTTGGTATGCAGGGTATAATAATAATATAGTACCATCCTTTCGGAGCTCGGCAAAAGAAGTAGGCCTTCGAACAATATGTAGATGTCAGCAAAGGTATTCGAAGTTAGGATAATATTATTCGAATGCACCGTATAGACCCAGCCAATTTTTCACGTTAATTTAGTAAATTATTTAACTTCGATGTCCGTCTGTCTATCTGTCTGGTTGTCAAAACTTTAACACGTGTAGGTATCAAGCTAACAATCCTATCAAATACTCAGGATCTTCTGTCCCTTCTGACTTTGAAAAAACAGACTCCTTAGCCACATCTACCCAAAGATTCAGCCCTTTATCTCTCTAATTTTCGACACTCCAAGGGGAACCAAAACCTAAATTTGATACGAAGCAACGTCTTAATAGTGCCGACATAGGATAAATTGCGAAACCATAAAATTATTTTCAATTTTTTTGAACTTACTACCGTTTTTGTCATTAATATTTAGAGACTAGCTGTGCCCGCGACTTCGTACGCGTGGAAAAGTGATTTAGGGCAGCAGTTCAAATACATTTTTAGTTTATGAACACTGTCGTTTGGATATTTAAAATCACTAATTTATAGTAGTTAATGCTTCTTTATACACGGTATTAGACGTGCATAAGCAAAAGAAGTAGGCCGATGGAGTAATGATAATAATTTATTGTCAAATAATGGCCGTTTTTTTCTATGAAAATGCTAACGATTCCTATTACTACCAGCTCGAAAAATGACCGTGTATTATTAACCGACTTCAAAAAAAGGAGGAGGTTCTCAATTCGTCTGTATGTATAATATTTTTTTTCTTTTATGCGAACGGGACTACTTGATAGTACACTCATATACGCGACGAAGATCTCTGTACTGAGATTTGTATGGACTTTACGCCGCAGCGACTGCAGACGATGATCGTTTTCACACCGACGCTGCGCTGCTGGCGCTAAGCGCCAAATTTTTTAAAAGTCTACTCTCGGTGCGCAATTCCAACTCGGACTTGCCCGGTTTTTTATTTATTAATTACCTACGCTAACAAACATGTAGCCTACTTTGGGACTTTACGGTTAAAGTACTAACTTGCTTTAGACGACAAAATAACAAAAGTCCAAAAGAAAGAAAAAACCCAAGCCGTACCTAGCATAAAAACTAATAAATAAAAATATCATGAAAAACATAAAATCTTACTTATATTGACATAACTTTTCTAATTTAAATGTACCTATGACATCTCATTCATATCTTGAAAAAAAAACTATCCTACGCCTATACTTTATTAATCGTATTTGCAAAACCTAAGTATAATAATAAATTACTTCGCACAAAGTAATAATTATTTTCACTTGTACTGGAAAATAAGTATTACTTTGTGCGAAGTAAATTTAATTGTTCCTTTTAGTTTACCTTTTGAAGTCGTTTTTTTTTTTTGTTTAACCCTAGATAACTAATCATTCGTCTACACGACTACGCTACTACCCACGATAGTCGAGTACACCTAGTTCCTCGTACCCCCCGCTCACGAATCTTTTTCTACCTTCCTAAATAGTCAATTTAGTACATCATGTGAGGAAATTTCAATCATACGATAATTAGAAATTGAATTACGGTCATATCGTCGTCCGGTCGACGAAAGTTTAGTAATTACGTAGTATGTTTTGCAAAGGTGTATACATTACTTTTTTATTATTTTTTTCTATATAACATAAGAAACACACAATATTTTTTATAATAAATATAGTTTATCTATATTTTACCAAAAACTTATAAAAAATAATTATATAAAGATATACTTTGTGTACTTCAATTAGAAAACATGTAGTTTTCTTTGTTTGTTCATAGGAAACTAAGTTATTAGCCATTTTTTTATACATTTTTATAATTTTTATAAACGGATATGAGGAACTGAGCATCTGAGAAACAGAAGATGTGGTCGAAAAGCGGTCTGACAATTCGGTAGACTGAGGAAATTTTGAGGGATAAAGATCATCACGACACTAACAGAGCTTTATAGATTGTCCTAGTGAATTTTTAGATTCAGAAAACGTTATTATACAACCAAGCGAGAGTAAATAACATCAAATTATAGATTCTAAATCAGAAATAATCAAGTTTTATCATGATAATAATGGCGCATTAGTCTCAGTTTATCAGATGTGGCCCAATATATGTACTAACAGAAAATAAAGATAGTTGCTATACATTTTTATAATATTATATGCTAAATCTGTTTATTTATTAATGCGTATTCACAAATAAAACAATAAACATAAAAAAACCAATGTCAGGGCGCGATTTTTTAGTGAATGTGGGAGATCAACTGATGGAGCACTGGCTGCGGCAGCGCATTCAGACGGTGACTTTGCGGAGTGATATTAAAGTCATAATACAAGAATTTTTTTGGCGATTGTTTCAACATATAAGTTCTTTTTTCTACTGTTTCAATCGTGCGCAAAATCTGCATGTCATGTCATGTCCATCAAAAGCTCGTAGAATGACAAAACATCGCTGCATAAAATGCAAAGAGCTATTCGAGGCTCCCACAATATTATCATATGTAGCTGTATGATGAATTAAATAATTATTATTACTCTTATTTTTAGTTTATATTAAACCAAACTTAAGTGACATGTAACAATTTCCTGGTTTTATTAAACATTTTTAATAATATTCACGTTTTTTACAGCGTAGTCCGCTCGACGAATGTTTAGTTACTATGTAACTGTAAATATAGTTTAGTTATCTAGGGTTAAAATTATTTAATTTTCAGATTTTTAGTGATGGGTATAGACTGAGTAGGGATAATTCTCGAATGATCAGACGACGATTATTTGAGGACGGAAAATGAAAAACAAAAACGATTAGATAAAAAAAAATAGTAGAAAGAGAAAAAGTCTACCGCTGCTCTGGCGTAAGCCAGAGCAGCGCGAAATTTTTCAACACATATATATATATATATAGCTTACTGAAACGTGAAATTTTTTGATATTATAGATCCAGGATATGGTGCAAAACCTAACTGTTTGGTAATATGTATATGCTTAGACTACTTCAGAAAAAATCAAAATCAATTCACATAAATTTTGAGGATTTCCTTCGATTCCTCACGGATCCCATCATCAGGTCACCATTTGGTGACAATGGGATCAAATTTAAATTATACCCTACACAACATTAAAAAAAATTAAAATCGTTTCAGAAACGATGAAGATATCCGCGAAGAAACAAAAAAAAAACAAACATATATTTACGAATTGAGAAACCTCCTCCTTTTTTGTAAGTCAGTTAAAAATATTATGTTGGTTATTTCATGTTACAATCTACCTTTGTGCCAAGTTTCATTTAAATACGTTGAGTAGTTTGGCTAAAATAAGGTCAAATATGTAGCTACAATTTTTTGAAGATCCCACGGGAACCCTTTCGTTTTTCGGGATAACAATTTCCAATAATGCTCTTCAGGTCATAAGCTACCTGCCTGCCGAATTTTATTTAAATACGTTGAGTAGTTTGGCTGAAATACCGTCAAATAGGTAGCTACAATTTTTTGAAGATCCCACGGGAACCCTGTCGTTTTTCGGGATAACAATTTTCAATAATGCTCTTCAAGTCATAAGCTACCTGCCTGCCGAATTTAATTTACATACGTTGAGTAGTTTGGCTAAAATACCGTCAAATAGGTAGCTACAATTTTTTGAAGATCCCACGGGAACCCTTTCGTTTTTCGGGATAACAATTTCCAATAATGCTCTTCAGATTATAAGCTACCTGCCTGCCAAATTACATTTAAATACGTTGAGTAGTTATGGCTGAAATACCGTCAAATAGGTAGCTACAATTTTTTGAAGATCCTACGGGAACCCTTTCGTATTTCGGGATAACAATTTCCAATAATGCTCTTCAGGTCATAAGCTACCTGCCTGCCGAATTTCATTTAAATACGTTGAGTAGTTTGGCTGAAATACCGTCAAATAGGTAGCTACAATTTTTTGAAGATCCCACGGGAACCCTGTCGTTTTTCGGTATAACAATTTCCAATAATGCTCTTCAGGTTATAAGCTACCTGCCTGCCAAATTGCATTTAAATACGTTGAGTAGTATGGCTGAAATACCGTCAAATAGGTAGCTACAATTTTTTGAAGATCCTACGGGAACCCTTTCGTTTTTCGGGATAACAATTTCCAATAATGCTCTTCAGATCATAAGCTACCTGCCTGCCAAATTTCATTTAAATACGTTGAGTAGTTTGGCTGAAATACCGTCAAATAGGTAGCTACAATTTTTTGAAGATCCCACGGGAACCCTTTCGTTTTTCGGAATAATAATTTCCAATAATGCTCTTCAGGTCGTAAGGTACCTGCCTGCCAAATTTCATTTCATTCCATACAGTGGTTTTAGCGTGATGCGACGACAAACATTCCCATATGGACAGACAGACAGACAGACAGACAGACAGACAGACAGACAGACAGACATTTTTTTCAAAAATGCTATTTTTAGGTTCTGTGGCTTATATAGACCCCCTTTTTTTTAATTTTCACTTAAATATTCTTAATGTACAGACATGACCCCTTTACAGATTTATTATATGTATAGATATTAAATTGAAACATATATTGCAATTATTAAGGTATTTAAAACGAAACTCTCGGTTAGACATGGGCGCAGCGGCACGCCCCGTCGAGGATCCAGCAGGCTTACTTTCGACACAACCGAGAATCGAATCAGTTCGATCTCAACGGATTTGGTGTTTTATTTGGTAGATTACTTTGGATCTAATTAGGATAAAGAAAACCTTTGGAACGTAACTTTTTGTACACCCGACGATATCAATCGACATAGAACAAAAATAAACAAACGTTAATTTATTCGGGAGTATGCGGCACGATCGAATCTGAATCAAAATTGAATCAGTTTGGAGAGTTAGGCCCCAGCTCGGCGTGCCGATCGGTTTTAGTAGCGTTTTTTTATTAACCTACCCTAAGTATAACAATAAAATAAATAAATTAAATTTAGTTTTAAACAAAATATAAAATAAAAAAAGATTAAATTTGAATTTTGCCAGCGCGGTTCCTGCCGCGCTTCATACAAACGTCCAGCATTTTTTTTAATTGTCCTAAGTTTTTTATTTATGAACCGATTGAGATGAAATAAATGTTAAGTCAAGATTACTACAAATATGATTGAACCACATCTAAATCGGATAAGCTTTTTCTGAGATTAGCGTGCACAAATGCACCGACAAACAGACAAAAAAAATAAAAAAATTGTTTTGGGTACTATTGCATAAATAAAAGTCTCCTATAATAACACAGGCACAGTTAGCACATTTTAATAGTATTTTTTACCCAACAGTCTACACTACACCAGCCCGGCTCGGACGTAAGACGTCACGCAGCAGCCTGCATTACGCGGCGCCCGGTCGAATCACGGCGAAACGATTTTAATTTTGCTATATTTCCTAAACTACTCATTATATTTGCATGGTATAAAGGGCAAATATTACTTATAGTCTTCATGGAATGCTTAAGCCAACTAACGTATTAAAAATGATAAGGATTAATACCGTGATGGTATAAATAGCTTTCCAAAAACCGCTTAATTGCCCGTTTTTAGTAGCCCACGAAAGGCCTTCTTTTAATTTTACAGTTATTTAAGTTAATTTTATACAATAAATGATAATTTATTTCAATTTGTGAAGCAAGTTCAAAAATACAATTTTTATATTATTATGACACTGTGAAAACACTGTTTTCCCAGAAAAAAATCCTGATAGTTAGGTACCTACTTATTTGATGTTCTAATCTACTTTAGTGCCACGTTCTATTGCTTCGCGTCACTGTGTAAGCGATCCCCCCGCGCCCCCCGCACGAACCATTCGACCGCAAGCCGCGCGCGCGAAATTCATCCGACTTGCTTCACATTTATCGTCACTGCTCGGCTCCTATGTATCGTAGCGTTATGTTATATATCCTATAACCTGCCCAGGAATATGGGCTACAATCGTACCAAGTTTGGTTAAAATCCCTTCAGTAGTTTTTGTTCCCATCGTGCACATACAGACAGACAGACAGACAGACAGACAGACAGACAGACAGACAGACAGACAGACAAAAATTTTACTAATTGCATTTTTGGCATCAGTATCGATCGCCAATCATCCTCCAATATGTATTTTGAAAAAATATTCAATGTACAGAATTGACCTCTCTACAGTTTTATTATAAGTATAGATATAGATATTATATTCATAAAAAAGAAAGCTGATATATATTATATGGGTTCTTAAAGCTTGTCCAGAAAATCGAGTTACGTGCGTCTGATTATGTATAATAAAGTAACAGTTTTAAATAAAAAAAATAATGAAAATCACGCTTAATTGCATTTTTATAGTGTATGTACATACATTGTGTATATTGATAGTAGTCATGTATACGTCACAATATGGCGTGTCAGTCTTAGCTAGACAGTCGCTCCGACTGGACGTGTACTTCTATCGTGATAATTTTTTTCTTTTTAAATTGGCAAGCATAATATTATGATGGACGAATACTACAATTGTCATTAATGTCATTGGTCCTTTGGAAAATCATGCTAGAAAATTCCGCTTCATACATACAAACATAGACACATACCTACAACTGGCTAATAAAAACGTATTAAAAATATGCTCGTAGCTTCTTTGCACGCATTATACAGCCTGACTGGTGAGACATGTGCAATACTTACGGAGAGTACTCGGTACTCGATTCCCATTATAAATATGTAATAAAATTAGGTACTTCATTTTTTACCAAATTTTCCTTTAAATAAATGAATCATGGACACTATGAAAATTACGCGGCTAGGCAAGTAGGCATACCTATGCAACCGGCGCGGCACGGCGCGGCGGCGTGCGACATCAACGTAGGTAGTACGGGCGCGTACCTACGCGCGGTGTCCATGTGTTGGGTAAATAATTATTCAAGTTTAAGCTACATTTACACAGTGATTAATTGATATTATTTTTTATGTTATTTTTTTTTCATCTCATAAAATAACCAATTATCACGTCCTCAAGTATTGTTCATGTCTCACCAGTCACACTGTATGAGGGCCTAGTACCTAAACTCGCGCGTATAGTTTCGCGGTAAATACGCGCTTTCTAGAAAAAAAACTAATTTTTTTTGAATCGAACAAATGACCCACTTACATTCCGACGATTGCAACTCCTATAGCCAGTATCAACAGTGGTAACCGACCTCAAAAACCCTTTAATCTCAATGTGGGAGGGACATGCTAGATCTGTCTCGGGACCCACAACGAAATTAATCAGAAGAATGAAGGAGGAGTAGTGTTCCAGTTTTATAGTATGACGACCTTCGTAGCGCAGTGGTTGAGCGCGTTGGTCGTGGGTTCGAATCCCGCCGGGGGAAAAAAAGTTTTCCTGGGTCATGGATGTGTATTAAATTTGTGTATAATATAATATACTTAGTACAGGGCTAGATTTACGTCAATGGATAAAAAAAAATGATTTTCTTCCAAGCAAAACTGTAATTACTGATAGGTCTACTAATAGAAACTCCACTACGGACCCCAGGAGCGAAAAGTCCGACTCACGCTTTGGTTTTTCCAATACAGCCGACTCATCCGAGCCCTACATTAACGAAATGGAAAATTAAACCGGCCAGAAGATCATTCGGCCGGAATGCATAAAATAAATAGAGCATTTGTTCCCCGCGCCAAATTTATTGTACGGCTCGCAGAGAAGGGATTACTCGCGTAGGGTCAGCGAAAAGGATTTAATTATATTGACCTCCAATGCGCTAACGTTTGATACAGTGAATTCTGTTTGTAGAGATTTTTCGTTTAAAAAACTGTAATATTACAAAAAAAACTGTGCCCTTCAAGGTTTTTTATGTATCAACATATTAACTTTCACAAGATACAATTAAGCACTTTAAAAACAACATAATATTATTATAATATTATAAATTACGTGCTCTACAAATATTGATTTTGCATTTTTCTTGGTGTGTTTCCTCTTAAAGTGTGTATATTATTTTTATTTACTTTCACCATTGGAATACTACATTCAAAAACATAGGCTATATTTTACAATAAAGAGTGTAACACTCAAACTGCAAGCCGTATACAAAAGCTTATCTATCATAAAAATATGTAGCTGAGTACAACACAAGGTATATTCTCCGAAGCTTAGTACATAGTTTTTCAGTATATTTGTTGACCGTACGCCAGTAATAGTGGTCGTAAAATTTTATGCAACGAACGTTACTTCAACTGTTTATACGGCGAACGGCGTGTGAACACTAAATAATGCTAAATACACCCCACAGGAGCTTAGAACCTTGTGGTTGTTTTGTTATATAGGTATTAGTTTATTGGAAGAAAATTCCTTATCGCGCGTTGTGAAAGGGGGCTAGACGGAAAAAATTCTTACGAAAAGTTGTCACGACACTTTTTGCTATAGTAAGCTATTGTAAACTGTGCGGCGTCGCATGTTTCTCTGTCTGTCTCTCTCTCTCTCTCTTATAGAAAGCAAGCCAGATATTTTCATTTCTATTTCGCATTGAATAATGTGGTGTCGCGACGATTATTTTGTTGAGTGTATACAGGTTTTTTGTAAATAATAAATAATAAAAAATAATAACTTCGTTCCATCCGGGTGTCCCTTGACACCTCTCAAGTTTTTTCGAAACTTGCATGTTTATTTTACTAGGTGTATAAAACTGCAATAGTATGTTTATACAACTAATTACATAACAACAATATCTATGGACGCTTCACTCTGACCCCGTGCTAAGTATCCGAAGAACTTGTGTTACAGGTACCAGACAACGGAAATATATTTAATACTTTTATACTATACACATATTTAAGATTTTTATTATATTATACCCAAATTAATGCACATCCATGACCCAGGAACATTGAAAACTTTTTGTTCGTTCAGCGGGATTCAAACCCGTGACCTCTATCTTAAGCAGTAAACTGCATGATCACTGCGTTTCAGAGGTCGGCCATTTTTAAAAACTCTTTTTATCAACTCTCGCTCGAGCACCAACGGGTCGTGTTGTCGTTGACACATCGAAGCTTGAATGTCTATTTTGTTATGTATACAAAATTGAAATCCTTCATGCGCAATTAATTATTGCCCGTTTTCTTCATCTGGTTTAAGCAATAGAGTGGTTCTGGAGAAAGAAAAGTGGTTCATCTAATTGAACCCGGTAAGTGTCGCTTCTGTTGTACGTTAAGAAACTTAATTCTAAGGCAGTACGAGATTCGCCGGGACACCTAATATATGATGAACTATTTTATTTATTATTATTAACGAACATTGTTCGCAGAGTCAACATCCTGAGGATGCTCCGGGGTCGGAGCGAAACGCGCGTCGAGTATTGCAACCTTCATGGTGGTGAGGCTTTGCACGGTCGTGTTAACATTATTGCTTGTGTGGTGGTGGTGTTTTCATGTTTCTTGCTTGCGAGTGTACGCATAAGCAGTGTGGGAGGAGGAAGGTGCATCAAACGCATGCCTATGCGTACACTCACTCATCTGCTTGCAGGTTGTGGTTATAATTGTTTCGCGGGATATTGCTAGATATAATATATTTAAATTTTATGCTATGGATTTCCGCAAAGTAACGCCTGATTCAATTAACTTTTATTTATTTATTAGTGCCAAACAATATAAATATATGTGTGGGATATTTCATACTTCTTCTCAGAGCGCGCAATTTTCGAACTAAGGGATACAAGTTTTTGCTTCACGTATTAATAAATTGATTATTAATATGCGGCGCCATTATGACTGTGTGTTGATATAAGATTTATTGTTTTAATATCCTGTAACATTATACTTCGATATACATGACACATCCGTATATTCTTTAGGATATACATCAGAGAAGAGATTACTTAGTGTTTTATAATACAGTCTAAGGATGATAGGTTGTCTCTCTCGGATTAACTACATAATATCATAGGATTGAATAAAGCCTTCGAATCTAACCATGAAACAAATATAAATTTTGGCCTTCATCTAGAGTAGGCGGTTTTATTTGGGCTTTGACTAAGATAATAATAATATCCATGGACGCTTCACACCACGTCAATCCTGCCCCCCTGCAGACAACGGAAATATATATCTAATACTTTTATAATATACAAACATTTAAGATTTCAATATTTTTTTGTTTCTTCGGCGGTATTCGAACCCGCGACCTCTATCTTAAGCAGTAAACTGCACAACCACTGCGTTTCAGAGGTCGGCCATTTTTAAAACACTTTTTACCAACTGTAGCACATAATATTACTAATTAATTCGTAATTTAATAGGTACTCTACAAATACTACCACTAATATAGATAAGAATTAAAACACGGCCAAACTTTTCGATATAAGTAAACAAGACTTATAAATACAGCAGAATTTTCCAGCAATAAGGCAGCTGCAAACTGCCGCAAATCGAGTTTGTCGCCGCGGGCGGTTTGTAGACACCCTATTAATTAAATCCGATGCGTCTGCCGGCTAAAAGATTTCAGTCGTAAAAACCAGTTACCTGCCTGGCCGCCATGTTGGTTTAAATGTTAGGTATCTGATAACAAATTATTATTACTGGAATAATAGATGAGGTAAATAATAACTACATTCGAGACGACCTCCGTAGCGCAGTGGTTGAGCGCGTTGGTGCTAAAGAGGTCGCGGGTTCGAATCCCGCCGAGGGAACAAAAAGTTTTCAATGTTCCTGGGACATGGATGTGTATTAAATTTAAGTATAACTAGCTGTGCCCGCGTCTTCGTTCGCGTGGTTTTTGAGTTACTTAATCCGTTTATGCAGCGCACACAACGAAAGTCCTTTTTTTCCGTTTCAGCAACATTTCTCACTGTCGCTTTGCTCCTATTGGTTGCATGTTATATAGCCTAAAGCCTTTCTCTATAAATGGACTATCCAACAAAAAAAGAATTTTTCAAATCGGATCAGTAGTTCCTGAGATTAGCGCGTTTAAACAAACAAACAAACTCTTCCGCTTTATAATATTAGTATAGATATAATGAAAATCTTAAATATGTTTTTAATATAAAACTAAAATAGTAGGTATTAAAAATTATTATTTTCGTTGTCCGGTACCTGTAACACAAGTTCGTCGGATACTTATTACTTAGCAGTGGGATCATGTCCAACCAACCAACAAGATGGCAAAATGTTATCGAACAAAATGGCACCTATATACTTTTGTCAATTGTAAATAAACCTTTTTAATTTTTATATATAACTAGCTGTCCCGGCAAACTTCGTATTGCCTTATTAATTAATTGCTTGACATACTGACTGCAGCGCCACCTATCGGTTCCAATTGTAAATCTAAACCATTCTCGAATCTCCACGAACACACACAAAAAATTTCATCAAAATTGGTCCAGTCGTTTAGGAGGAGTTCAGTCACATACACACGCACACAAGAAATATATATATTAAGATGTGAAGTAACTTTTTCCAAAAACCTAATTATATACAGTGTGTAAAAAGAGCAGTCACTATAACTTTGAAATACGATTATACTACCTTTCCTCATTTGGGAAATGTATTTTTTTGTATAATTTTTTGTCAAAAACTAAAAATTTTTTTTTTCTTTTTACCATTTCTTATTTTTTTGTCGCAAAAATAATAATAAAGCCAAAAAAAATTTTTTTTTTAATTTTTGTAAAAAAAATATTTAAAAAAATACATTTCAGAAAAGGTAGTATAAATAGGTAATCATATCCCAAAGTTATAGTGACTGTTCTTTTTACACCCGTTATAATAATTCAAAAGTATATAAAAGGCTTCGATCGGCCATTTTGGAAACAAATCTATCAGGATTACGCTCATTACGAAAACTACAAACGAAATCCTCGTTTATTTGGAAAGGACCGTTTCGATTTGCAACTAACTCCAGTCTAGATAGTTCAGCCAAATAATTCAACTTTATATTATACTCGTTAGGAATATATTTCACTATTTACTTAAGGTCCTGTGGTTAAAATCCGATTATAATAATGCCCAGATTATAATAATTCATTGAAACCAGGCCAACTACGCAGGAGTTATTTTATAGTGTCCAGGTGTGTACGCAATACACAGAAGCACTCTCTCTTCCTTCACTCTCGTAGGCCAGTGGGACGGATAACCGACACGACTGGCGGGACATAAAGTACGGGACCGACTTTTTACATGCCCATCCGCCGCATGGATCATTTTTCTTGTCAGACAATCAGGTGATCAGCCTGCATTGTCCTAACCAAGCTTGAAAAAATATTTTTTGATTATTCCTACTCGAGAATCGAACCCACGACCTCCGGGTTGAGAACGAAGTTCAGAACCACTGACCACCTGATTGTCTGACAAGAAGGATGATCCATGCGTCAGATGGGCATGTAAAAAGTCGGTCCTGCGACTAGTCTCTCTCGCCAGTCGTGTCGGTTTACCATCCCACTGGGTTATGAGAGTAATAGGAAGACACGAGAGAGTATATTTGTGTATTGCGCACACACTTGGGCACTATAAAATAACTCTATATACTCCTGCGTAGCTGGCCTGGTTTCAATGAAATCGGCTACCGATACCGAAATCGATGAGGGGAGCTATTAACATGATACTATTTGTTGTTATTTAATATGAACATTTCGAATTCACTGTTCCACTTCTGCAAGTGTGCACAAGCTTTATTTCTTTGTATTTGCTGCGTACGATGAAAAATGCGACAAAGCTATTGTTCTAGCTATGACAAAGACAAGTGAATTCGAAAGGAATGCGTCGGGGTCATTTTGTGCCCGCTGCCCCGAGTTAGTCACCCCACCCCCTCTTGGGGGGTAAACTTTGAAATGAAAGAATACATTTTGTACAATTCGGGGATCTGACGTAGACTTTGTCTCGCTGGTGGTTTAAAAAAGACGTGTGGCACTCGGGGACTGCCGCCGTAAAGCTATTGCATAGTATTTTTTATTTTATATGGTTCAATAAACTTAATATGTAACTTTTAGTTCACAATGTTAAACCTAGATGGCGTTGTTACTTTTCTGCAGTTTTCTACGTCGTGCTTTCGAAAACATTAGTGAAATATATAAGTATTGTGAAGGATTTTTACTGTTGTGTGGGACTATGTTTGAAAATATAATTCTCATTAGTAACGAGTTTGAGTTATTATTCGAAGATTCGAACCCTACCACCCAAAGGGCCAAGTGAGTGTTGTTTAGGGGGTGTTAGGTTTTTTTCGTTACGGAATTTCTGGATTTGGTCCCCACGCTCAAGGCCCGCGATAGAAGCTATGCAATAGCTTAAAAAGAGATAGACATACAAACTCTTTAAAAAGAGTGGTCTCCTTTTTGACGGTAAGGCATTACACTACCTACCTGCCCTACGATACTTGGGGCATTGTGTCAAGTTTTTTTAATGTTTTTTTCTGTATTTTTTTTCTGTGTTAGTTAATTATATAATTTTTCTTTTTTGTTCCTTCCATGTTATAAATTCCTGTTATGTTTTTCGTGATTTTGTAATGTTAATATTTCTATAATGTGTAGTGTAATGGTGTTAACGTGTCAAATAAATATTTTTTTATATAATTATTTATTTAAAGTCATTACTTTCACTTATCTGGCTTATTTTGTATTTTTTCCCGTTTTTACTTTTTGGGCATGGAACCCTCAAAACAGACTCTAGAAACCCTAAAGTCAGAAAGGAGTATCAGAGTGGGATTTTTAGCAGCTCCTCCCACTTTTTGGTTCACGTGACCCCCTTGCAGGTGGAAATTATGAATTTTTTAACCGTGTCCATTTAGTCGCGTCCAGTTATGACTGTCCTGTTTCGACGCGACTGTTCGTTGTCTGTTTCACAAATTTCCCAGTGGATCGGTCCGTATATGGTACGGTCATCGACAGTTTAATACTTTACGACCTTATCGCGTAGCAATAAGGTTCAAAAGTGGTAAACAAGATGTGTCGACGGGTGTACGTATATGCTTGCATTTGTGCACGATTTGTTTGCTGTCTGGTATAGTCACGAGCGCAAAATTTCGAAAAATTATAAGAACATAATATTAACGAGAACAGTGGTTGAGCGCGACGATCGCGGTTTGAATCCCGCCAAAAAAATGTATGTTCCTGGGTCAAATTAATATAATAATTAAATAAATTAGATAACTTGTACAATGTTTTATTAACATGTTACTTAACTTGGATTCTCCGGGTCGACTATTTCAATTATTACTCTATCGTTGCAACAGTACTTTTTATAAATTTAAATCTGCTAATCTTATTCTTATCTTCTTATATATAAAAATGAATCGTTATTCGTTAGTCTCGCTAAAACTCGAGAACGGCTGAACCGATTTGGCTATTTTTGGTCTTAAAATATTAGTGGAAGTCCAGGGAAGATTTAAACGGCTTGTGTGCTCAACGAAGCACGGGTTAGCTAGTCATATTATTTAACTGATAATTTGTTAATAATTAAAAATATATATTTAATAACAAATTATTTGCTTCTATAAAAACCATACCACTTCTATAAAAACCATACCGGTATACACACACAAACACCGTCTCGGTAAATTCGTCTAAGCTGGATTTGAATCCCCGCTCATAGTTTGTTGTGCTCTTTGAAAAAGTTAGAATTAAGTTCGTTTAAGTATCTCGGCATTATTCCGTGTATTTCTTTCCGGAGAGGCACAAAGAGAGAAATATCTCACCGTGAATCCGCGGAAAGTTTTCTTGTAACATTCTAAAAGAATTCATAAAATTACAGAAATCCTTTTATATCTTATTAACAGTCTTTTATATATGATTTTAACATGTTTTTATAAGCTTAGGTTGTATGTATGTAACCGAATCTATAAGTAAAATTTTAACCAATTTATAAAAATCTGATTAATTTTAAATTTTACATAAGTATCAAAAACCAATGACCATGTAATTAAGCATGTTTTCTTTTAGCTTTTTAAACTATTAATTAATATAAGTAGGTAGGTAGTAGTAGTGGTAGTATCTATGATTGATATAAGCAAATGTTATGCTTATTTATATTGATAACTACGTTAAAACACTTACAACCGAATACTGAAACTCTAGTTAAAGTTAAGAGCACTGATATACAAAGGTGCTGCTCATAAATAGCCCCAAAACCGCATCTCATGCACTCATGAATCGCTACAAAACCGCATGTCGTGTGATCATGAATCGCACCAAAACCACATCTCATGTGATCATAAATCGCACCAAAACCGCACCTCATGTGATCACGAATCGCACCAAAACCGCATCTCATGTGATCAGCAATTGCACCGCATCTCATGTGCTCATGAATCGCACCAAAGACACGTAAGCGTCCGTGAATCGCATCTAAATCGTGGCATCTGTAACACAATTTGAAAATCAAATGTCACACGATATTTTGTGCTGAAAATGTTGAATCCAATGTTGGATCTATCAAAATTGAATCTATAATGCTCCCCCAGACAAGAGTTGATTTCATTGGCAAGATCGGATTTCTAGTTTGGAATTCTCTCAGTATCTCTGAAATACTGTAATTCTAATCTTAATGTTTTCAGTAAGATAAATATAAGTGAAACTATTTTATATTTAAACTTTAAACGTTGCTTTACAAAGTGATAATTTTTAATTTATAAACAGATGAAATGATATTATATTTATAAACTGGCTTCGCTCACGTAGAATAAAGAGTATCCTAATATAATATAAATGTTACTTTTAATACCTCCAATAATATGTGTACAAAGATTCATGATGATCGGTCACATTTATAATATTAGTAGGGATAAACCACAGGGATAAACAATTAATCGTATACTGGGTAATGAATAATAATAATATCTATCGACAAATTTGACACACATCCATGACCCAGGAACATAGAAAACTTTTTTTCCTTCGGCAGGATTTGACCTCCCGTTCGAACACCAACGCGCTCACTCGCTCAACCACTGCGCTATGGAGGTCGTCAACTGAAAAAATTGCCTAGATACAAATACTGTTGTTCACTCGTTGAGCGCGATGCTTAAACCTAATTCGTCGCGGATTCGAATCCTGTTATGCGAACAAAAAGTTTTCTGTGTTCCTGGATAAATAAATAGCTCCCCTCACCGATTTCGGTGTCGGAAGCCGATTTCACTGAAACCAGGCCATTTATTTTATAGTGTCTAAGTGTGTGCGCAATACACAAAGACACTCTCTCTCTCTTCCTTTTACTCTCATAACCCAGTGGGACGGTAAACCGACACGACTGGCGAGAGAACAAGCGCAGGAATGACTTTTTACATATTATCCGACATGAGTTGTGAGACAGGGGCCCGACACGACTGGATCAGACGCAGGACTGTTTTATATGGCTGTCTAACGGATACATCATCTTCCTTGTCATAAAATCAGGATTAGCATCATCTTAACCTGACTCGAAAAAAATATATTTTTGTTTTCGAGTTGGGATTGAACCCTGGCTGTGTATCTCTTCAATCTGTCAATTGTATAATTGTATACAATATTGCTGTCAAACGGATATACTTGAGCGATATTGTACACAATTGTACAATTTACGTCTATCGAATTGCTTTTGCGAGATACATAATCGGCTTACAGGAGTTGAGAACTCATCTCTAAACCACTGACGAGGCGACATAAAGCTAGATAATATATATATATAGGTATATATATATTTTTAAAGCTTTTATTTAACTTGCAATGTATGTATGTAGGGATGTTCGGGTGGAATCTTGCGACTAATTTTGAAGCAGATACTCTCAACCGATTAAGCTGAAATTTTGTATGCACATTTAGATTGGATAATATGGCGGACCATCCAAGATGGCGAAACACTTATTTTTAATGCATTTCTACAATATGGGTATTTAAATGAAAGGGTTTGTTGAGAGTGACTCGAAAGGTAATGTGACGTCATTCTAAATCCAATATGGCGGAACATCAAAGATGGCAGAATATTGATTTTAATGCATTTCTACAATATGGGTATCAAATGAAAGGGCTTGTTGAGAGTGACTCGAAAAGTAATTGACGTCATTGTAAATTCAATATGGCGGACGATCCAAGATGGCGGAACAGTAATTTTAATGCATTCTACAATACTGGTATCAAATGAAATGTATTTCCTTCTTTTTAGGGTATTTAAATAAAAGCATTCTGAAAAAGGTTTTTTGTTTAATTTATTATAATCGTTGGTCACTGACAATAATTTGTGGCCAAACCTCAGGACCCCAATTCTTATTACTCGAATTTTCTTTCACTCGTCAGTCTCTCCTGCTCGCGCTATTTAACACGTACATGAGCGGGATAGACTGAGATTCGAAACGAAGTTCGAGGTACGAGAATTGGAGTGACCATGCTTTTTTTCGAGGAGGTAAGTTTTTCTCGGCGACAAGAGCTAGGGGTATGTGGAGATCTCCGATCTCCGTAGCGCAGTGGTTGAGCGCGTTGGTGCTCGAGCGATAGGTCGAATCCCGCCGAGGGAACAAAAAGTTTTCAATGTTCCTGGGTCATGGATGTGTATTATTTGTGTTTAATATAATAAAAATTTTAAATATGTTGTAACATAATATGTTCTTCGGATACTTAGCTCAGGGCCAGATTGACGTGGTGTGAAGCGTCCATAGATATTATATTATTATTACTACTGGCGTGTTCATATGAGATACCAGTATCTCATATGAACACGCCAGTGCTGTCCATGCGTTTAACGACCATGCTTACGAGTACAAACAACATTTAGAAGTTGACAAGCAAGTTAGCTCGGCGATACATAGGTGTCGACGACTTAAGGCCCGTCTCTTGCGCTAATTGACTGTTTACCGTCTATGTTTGCTCAGGTTTCGACAGGAGCCGCGCGTGAAACACTGAACTGTCTTGCAACAATGGTTGGAAGAGTAAAATGTTTTATTTATTTATTTTATTTTATTTAATAATGTATGTACACACATTTAAAAAGAAAAAACAATAGAAACTTAAATTAAGACAGATATTATGTACAAAGGTGCTACTTATTCAAATTTGGAATTTCTTCCAGAAGTAAAATTTATTGTTTTTCTAACTCGGATGTCGTTTGAATACATTCGCTATAATAATAATCCCATCAAAATTATAACTTGTAAAAAAACATATATACGGTCGAATTGAGAAACCTCCTCCTTTTTTACTTTTTACTACTAAAAAGTGCCAAGTCTTTACTTAGTTCTTCTACCGTAAAAAGTTGTGAGATCCATGTTATGCCAAGTCTGGGTTAGTCGGTCGGTCCTACAACATCATAAAAGGATCATAATATCAATATTATTAATAATTTTTCATGTTTTAAATAATTAAGTAGATTGACAATCTCATTAGATAGATTTTTTTTTAATTTAGTTTATAGATTTTATCAATTATCTTCTTATATATAAAAATGAATTACTGTTCGTTAGTCTCGCTAAAACTCGAGAACGACTGAACCGATTCGGCTATTTTTGGTCTTGAAAAGTTCGTGGAAGGTCAGGGAAGGTTTAAACGGTTTCTATGCTCATCAAAGTGGGCACGGGTAGTAGTATTTTATAGATTTCTTTATATTATTTAATTTAAATAATTACATGATACTATGCGAATCTAATGCACTTGTACAGTTCGCTCACGTATGCACAGACAATGTACAAACAATCGACAAATATTTCCACGTAAGTCTTTTTACTTTGTATTACATGATAGAAGAATATTAATTTGGCGGTTTTTATTGAAGCATTAAAGGACCGTTTATACTGTCAAGAATTACAAAGCCACCGCAAATTGAGCTCTATCGACTAGACTATAAAAACAGTCACTATCACTTTGGATTATTATTACCTACCTTTTTTCATTCTAGAAATGTATTTAAAAAAAATCCAAAAAAAAATCGCTTTTTCGTTGTTCTTGGGACAAAAAAAATAAGAAATAGTAAAATGTAAAAAAAAACTCTAAAATGAGGAAAGGTAGTATAATCGTAACTTAAAGATATATTTACTGTTCTTTTTACACACTGTATAGGCACATTTTAATACAAATTCTTAAAAAATACCTAGTTGAATATCATTAGACGACTAAATTTCATTAACGCCCGTGTTAATCGTGCTAAAAATTGTGCTAAATGATAGTAGCGAGTTATCACTAACGAAGTTGAAAAACATACAACATACATCAATATTAATAAATACCACGTACCGGTAACTTAGAATAAACAAGAGTTACGTTATTTTTGTTATAATCCTTTTTTTTTATAAACTTAGGCCAAAAGTAACAACATTGAAAATTTCCTTTTTAAACGTTATTTCCTTGCAACTGGAACGCACCGATCGCGTCGCGGTCGTTCGTGTGCACCGGCCTTAACGAAGCGGGTGGTCTTACTTCGAGTAAAAAAAATACGAAGGCCCATTGTAAGGCAGGCCCATTGTACATAAAAAAAGTTCTAATCGTAGACTTTTCCTAGTCAAGTTGAAATTATAGTTATATTAATAGTTGAGTTGAAATTTCGCATATTGTATCTTTGACTGACTTTATATAGTTCGTCCCTGATAAATTTAACCTGAACGTAAACAAACCAAAAACACAAAAATTTTCACATATTCACTTATTGTGCACACTTATCAACACTTTTACAGGTGTATTAAAGGATTATACTTCATTTTCCAATACATTTTAAAACAATTAAACAATAATTAATATTATGTTTAAACATCAAATGAAAATCTTTCACTGAAAAAATACGCCATTTTGACACTACTGATTGTAGAATACAAGCCTATAGTCTATGGATTCATAGAAAACAAAAATCATTGTAATAATATTGGCCAATTGGCATCACTGACTAGTCTTTGGTTGTGTCATAGACGGGTTTGTTTACGTTTGGGTTAAATTTATCTCGGACGTACTATAGATACAAAGTACTCAGGGTTAAGAAGTGGGAGTGTTGAGATGTAAATATTATAATTGTTCAGGTATAAGGGTTTGTTGATGTACTAAAATCAAACTGAATATTATGTTTTGATAGAATTATTTATTAAGGTGATTTACAGAAGTCTTACTTGCTTTACTAACTACATAAAATGTAGAATTATTAGAAAACGAACAGGGGACTTACTCTCAAATCTGATTCGATTTTGATTTCGATTCGATCATGCCGCGTACACTCTATATGTATAAAATATCATAAGCCGTTGAAATCGAACGGATTCGATTCTCGATTGTGTCAGTAGGATATGGGCAGGAACTGAAAAAAGGCAGAGTAAAGAGCAGCACAATAGAAAAAAATTGCATTACAGATTATAAATATTCCACTGTATAGGTATTGCGATGTCCAATTCAACATGGGTTCAAATCTAGACTTTCAGATTTAGACTCAAACCTAGACTCCGTTTTGGCGCCCGTCCTGCGCCACCTCATAGATGGCGGCCAGATCGACCTGAATCGCGCTATCGCTTCCCCGAAAATTTCGTATATAAGTCCCCAGCGCAATGCGTTCGTTGTGTCTTCACTTACGAGGCCCGACTACTGGTAGCCCTGTAAGTGAATACAAAGCCCCAAAATACTGTCTGTGGGATGGCTACTCCTGTTCCGGAGCCTATATGGTGTATCCGACGGGACCTGCCGCCTTCCTGCAAGCCTAGATACATTCTAGGTTCGCTTCTTAGGTATTGATACTGCATGTGCCTAGCTGTGCCTAGCTCGCTAAGCACATGCAGTATCGAGTTTCTTACGCCGGTTCTTCTCGGCGGGCGAGGGTTGAACCAGTGGTAGCTTGTTTTTGTTGATTTTCCGAAAATAGCTTGTTTTGTTTTAAAATTGTATTTTTAAAATCGTAATTTATATAACATTGCACAAGTCCGACATAGAAACAAAACCTATGCAGCGCATTTTTCTATTCTTTACACGGTTTTTTATATTTTAAGATAAGATATGAGATTCACACTTTTCCAGTCTTATCGCGCTATAATCATAAAGTTAACATCAAATTTACTATCTCCTTTTAAAAGTCGGCAGCCGAACTATTTTATTACGGAGTTTCAGACGGCACCGAATCTGCCGATAAACATTCGAGTGGTATCAGAAAAGTTGTAAGTTCTATGTTAAGTGGCGATTACATGCATCCAAACTGTAGTATATCGAAGCATGTATAACTTACTAGCTGTGCCCGCGACTTCATTCGCGTGGTTTTTGAGTGACTTAAACCGTTTATGCAGCGCACGCAACGAAAGTCCCCAACTGTGAATCATTTTCCCCGTTTTTGCAACATTTCTCACTGATGCTTCGCTTCTATTGGTCGCAGCGTAAAGTTATATACTTAGTCTAATGCCTTCCTCTATAAATGGACTATCCGACAGAAAAAATATTTTTCAAATCGAACCAGTAGTTTCTGAGATTTAGCGCGTTTAAACAAACTAACAAACAAACCTTTCCGCATTATAATATTAGTATAGACAAGTTGTATATTATATGTACAGTGTGATTCATGGTTCATATTATATCAAGCCCAATACAGTGTGAAGAGAAGGACGCGTAGAGCATTTTTTGTTTCGGCACCTGATATTTACTTACCATAACGCGACAAATCGCGATTAAAGATATTCATAAAAGTGACAAAACAGATGAGTTTCAATCCTGGTAAGGTCTTAGGTCAACGAGCAGTGCGTTCGTGTGTATAGACAAGAAGCCAGTGAGCCCCAGCAGAGTAAGATTCACTCCTTGTGGTAATTTAAGCCCTTTGATTTTTTTTATATTACGAGTTATATTACGAAATTTATATGAGGTGTGCAAATGAAATACTGCTCTACACGTCATTCTCTTCACACTATATTCGGCTTAATATATGAACCATGTCTCACCCTCTACAACGTAGTAACACCCATGTTTTCGTTGTAGTAAAGGTGACGTAACGTAACTGTCACGTAAGAGAAACCAAACAAACAGGCTCCGTAACGCATTACGTAACGAGGTTTACTCTTCAATAAGAATTTATCACATTAAAAAACCAACCTACATTCAAAAATGTAAAGAATGTTAAGAAAAAAAAATGAATATGTAAA
Organism: Celastrina argiolus; assembly: GCA_905187575.2. Taxonomy (NCBI): domain Eukaryota; kingdom Metazoa; phylum Arthropoda; class Insecta; order Lepidoptera; family Lycaenidae; genus Celastrina; species Celastrina argiolus. Next base: position 15,719,400 of record LR994589.1, read on the forward strand.
GCTTACAGTGGCTTTTTCGTGCATAGCGACCGCGTGTAATCAACCCTTAATTGCTATCTGAACCGTGACGCTGCGAGGAAAGGGTTTTTCTGATAAACTGGGTCTTTATGACCCGGGCGAAATTATTGAAGGGTTATGAGGGGTTGAGGGCAATTCATGGCCCATTTGTCACGTACTGGCCGAAAATCTTAATTTATTACATCTGCAATGGCCATTTTACTGCGAAAATCCGATGTTTTATTCGTTATCTATCATAAGTTATACCTAATAATTTATATATTACTAGCTAACTCATGCCCACTTCGTTAAGCATATAAACAGTATGTTATAAACCGTTAAAACTTTCCCGGGACTTCCACGAATATTTCAATTTTCAAGACTCAAAATAGCCGAAACGTTTTAACCGTTCTCGTGTTTTAGCGAGACTAACGAACAACTTTGTGATGAAACGTTTAAACTTTCCCGGGATTCTACGAATATTTCAATTTTCAAGACAAAATAGAAGAAAAAAAAGCCGAATCGGTTCAGCCATTCTCGTGTTTTAGCGAGACTAACGAACAGAAATTCATTTTTATATATAAGAGAAGAAAATTATATAGCTTGTTATTCTTATGTGTACCATTTTTTAGCCCCGACGAAAACAGAGAGTGTTATAATTTTGTGATGTCCGCGTGTGGCGCATGTAGCTCCAAAACGGTTTGTTTAAAAGCTGTTGTGATTAATAGTAGATTAATTCCTTCACTGCTTAATAATTTGGGGGTTCTTTTTTATCTGGGGGCACGGTCGTGCCCCCGTCAAGACGAGCCAAGCGAAGCGCAAGGGCACTACCTACCTTTTCTCGAACGGTTTCGTCGTTTTTTTGAACTCCCATAACTTTGCTTTGGATGAAGCTAAGTAGTTGAAAATTTCAGCATATAATGACACCAGTAAATACATGAATTATACAGTTTTATACAATTACTAGCTGTCCCGGCAAACTTCGTATTGCCTTATTAATTAATTGCTTGACATACTGACTGCAGCGCCACCTATCGGTTCCAATTGTAAATCTAAACCATTCTCGAATCTCCACGAACACACACAAAAAATTTAATCAAAATTGGTCCAGTCGTTTAGGAGGAGTTCAGTCACATACACACGCACACAAGAAATATATATATTAAGATATAGTTTTAATGTCGTAGCTATTATACTTTAGATTTTATCGATGTCTAAAAACCGATGATTTCGTCACTGACTCATTTATAGATCATCAAAATTCTTAGGTTACTTCCGGAAATCATAGAAAGCTGAAGTTATGTATGTAAGCTGTTATTGCTACAAAACCAACAAAAAAATTATTAAAATGTAAATGCCGCCATTTTGAATCCAATATGGTGGACCACCATATTGGAATCAAAAGGATGTTTATTATAAGGATCTGATGATCTTTAATTTATAAAAGGAATATAATATACAAGTACATAAAAAACCTACGACCTACTTTTTGTAGGACCAATAATTTATGTCCGACTTTATGTATGTTGAGTGCGTTGCACTACTGCAATCAGTATATTCTATTATTCATCTACAAAAGTCGGTCACCAATTATAATTCGGTGACCGACTTTTACGGAAGATGAAAAATATATTATTATATTATTTATGATGGGAAAATTTGTTTTTTATCCACTAATTTATAGCGCGAATATGCAGGTGTCAGATTTGATTATTAATATGGCAATTTGTAACAAATTTAAATTGTAACTAACTATGAATTTATTATTTTGTGAATAATATAATAAACACAAATAATTATGTCATTCTTAACAAAGTAGTTTTTAAGTCACGTTGACATTTATGTCAGTGTTAATATTATTTCCGGTTCTAGAATTTGATAATTTGAGATGTTTAATAAAAATGTAATTATTAAGGTTAAATTCTGAAATAATGTGAAAATAATTGAACATTCACTGCAAACATTTTTGTATGTCAATTTCAGTATTTCATAATATTGTAAATTATTCTACGAACTTCCGCTTTAAAATAATATTATTGTCATTGTGTTATATCTTCCGGTGTAAATGGCGCCAAATTATACTTATAAAAGAATGTGTCCGCTATATTGGCTTCAGTTCTGAACCAGATATTAAGTGAACAAATTTAAGATAAGTACCATATTTTCTGAAAGCCTCTATATTATTGCTAGATACGGGGGCGGGCAGATCGGGACGCGTCAAGTGAAACAACAGGTCAATTTCACACTGTCCTATATTACGATAAATCATAGACGCGCTGCAGTTCAGGTGCGCGGGCGCGCGGGGGGTGGCACGCTTCCCGCGTTATAGATAATGCATACAATAACAGATAGGCCACTCATGAACTGCGCGCCAAATACAAACATTAACATACTTAATATCTAACATATCTCCCCCTTTAAGTCCGATACATAAAGGACATCTTATCTCTAAGTTTTTGCTAACATTAAAATGTATTATTTATATAAACGAATCGTTACAATGTCGCAACACAACAAAAATAGCAATGAATGATTTTAAATTATAAAACAGCGACCCTTATACTATATAAAATTATATTCTACAGCCTAAACTAAGACACGGATCCTGACGGTGGTGTGGAGAACACCGGGCTTATCTCGCGGCGCCGGGAGGGCGCGAGCGCGTTACCGCTAGTGGCACCTGGGGACTCCGGACTACTACTCTCATGCGACGTCCTCGATCTTGCGTCCACTCCAGTCTCCTCATCCCCTTCTACGTTAGCAGCCACAGATAAATCAAGCGCCACATCCGGCACCAGATCCGCATCCCACTGATATGATCCTCGGCTACCGTTTTCGCCTAACCGTCGTGGTCTGATATGATCAACGTGCCTGGTAATTTCTACCTCACATCCCGGTATCTTAATTTTATACATAACATGACCAATTTTTCTCAAAATTATTCCTTCCATCCAAATTTTTTTCTTTTCATTTGCGTTTTTAATTATCCACACCGGGTCGTTGTTTTTAAAACTGGGTCGTACCACTCCTTTATAGTTTTTACACTGCAAGTACTGTTTGTGATCCACCGTTGTAGCGAGTGCTGCGGACGATGGTGGTGGTGTGACGGTGCGTAACAGGTCTAGCCGCGAGCGCAGTGCGCGCCCGTATACTAATTCCGCGGGAGATTTGTCAGTTGTACTGTTCTTAGAGTTTCTATAGTCAAACAAAAATTTTGCCATTTTTTCTCGAATATTCTTTTTGTTACAGCCCTCTAAAACTAAACCTCTAAGGCCCTTTTTTATAATCTTAACAAAGCTCTCCGCCTGACCGTTGCTGGCCGGGTGGTACACAGGGGAAAATATATGCTTTATGCCGTTAATTAAACAAAACTGTTTGAATTCATTAGAACTAAACGAAGTTCCATTGTCGGTCACCGCTACATACGGAATTCCGAAACGCGACATAAAATCACATAAGCTCGTAATTACCGCTTTAGTGTTATACGTTACCGATACGTCATAACATTCAACCCATTTACTATAAGCATCTACAATAATCAAAAACATCATATTACCATTTAAAGGTCCTAGAAAATCGAGATGTATCCTATAAAAAGGTTGCGGTGGTAGCGGCCAGGGGCGGAGCGGCGCGTGCGGGGGGGCGGGGCGCAGCTGCGCGCACACTCCGCACGCCGCCGCCAGACGCTCCAGCGCCGAGTCCAACCCCGGGAACCACAGGCGCTTGCGTGCCTCGGCTTTCATCTTTACGACTCCAAAATGCGAACTATGCATTTCGTTACAAATAACCTCCCTTAGTGTCATTGGAATTACGATCTTATGTCCACGCATCAAAATTCCATTTTCGAGGGAAAGTTGCGACCGGCAATAAAAAAAAGGTTTTAAATTGATATCATTCATTTTCCTAGGCCACCCAGATGATACGTATTTTTTTACTATACCTAAACATTCGTCTCTAGACGTCTCGCGACGCACGTCACCCAGCGTGACCGGTAGATCGCCGTCAATTATAAAGTTAACGTAGGCCGCGCGCTCCTCGCACCCCGCTAGCTCGTCCGTCGCCGCGTCGGGTCGCGTCGGGGCGGTCGGACCGACACTATCTTCGAACGCCCTGGACAAGTAATCTGCGCTATTTTGTTTACTACTTATATATTCGATAGTATAATTATAAGCCGCCAAAAATATTGCATACCGTTGTAGGCGGTTAGCAGAGATTTCCGGAATTCCCTTACGAGGTCCAAAAATAGCCAGGAGAGGTTTATGATCTGTCCTTAGAACGAAAGGCTGTGATCGACCGTAGAGATATTGGTGAAACCGTCTTACCCCAAATATAATTGCGGTTGCTTCCTTTTGAATTTGGGCGTAGTTTTTTTCAGCCGGTGATAGGGTTCTGGACGCGTAAACTACTGGCCTTTCTATCATGTCGCTATCGACTTGTGAAAGAATAGCCCCTAACCCTGCCGGTGACGCATCTACCGTTAAAATAATCTTAGCATTAGGATTAAAATGCGCCAACGTTTTGTCCGATGCTAATATTTGTTTTATTCTTAAAAATGTTTCATCGTGTTTTTCAGTCCATTCCCACTTAATATTTTTATGCAGTAAATTATATAATGGGCTTAATAACGATGATGCATCTGGTACAAAATTCCTATAATAATTTGTTAATCCCAAAAACGATTGAAGCTGTGTTACATTTTTTGGCTTAGGCGCCTGTAAGATAGCCTTAACTTTATCCGGTGACTTTCTTACTCCATTTTTGTCTATCACGTGACCAAGATACGATATTTCATTTTTAAAAAACTCGCACTTACTACGCTGCACTGTGAGTCCCGCGTCGTTTAACCGCTCTAATACTGATGTTAAACGTCTTAAGTGTTGTTCAGTGTCAGCTGCCGTCACTAAAATATCGTCTAAAAGAAATATAATTCCGTCTATACCGGCAAGGAGACACTCCATGGTCCGCTGAAAAATGGACGGCGCACTAGCTTGTAGTGTAGTAAGCATTAGTGTGTATGTTACCTTATAATATCTTAGTAAGCGTATTAAGTATTTGCGCAACTGTTTAGATTTACACAATATACTGGTAATGTATTTTTTAATTCATTAATAAATTGGGTCTTAACTTGACTGGTCGTTTGCATCTACCTTGACCCATGTGCCCACTCTGGCACATTCCTAGTGGCTACCCATAGTCACACCTCATGGCGACCCTGCCTGCGACTGACTAAGAACTCTACCATGAACGTGATCCTGCCATCAACGTGATCCTGCCATCAACGTGATCCTGCCATCGACGTGATCCTGCCATCGACGTGATCCTGCCATCGACGTGATCCTGCCATCTACAAGACAATCGACGTGACTGGACTTCGAAGATTATGGGCAAAACGCAGAGTAAAGAACAAGTGGTGATTGCCCAGACTGCTGGAGGTGACAACCACGCTAAGGCTGCATCGGAACACATCCAGACGAACAACGTCCTTCTCTCCATTATTTGTGCCTGTCTCCTGCTGGCTGTCCTGGTTGGATTCTTCTGGCTGTACAAGAGGCTACACACTGGCTGGATGCAGAAGCAGATGCGGAATGAAGCCCTGGAGCGAGTCCTGTCCCGTTTGAGCTACCGACGTCGCAGAGAAATTCAAGAAGCTGCACTGGACGAGTCGAAGGTGTGAAGCCAATAAGGTATAACTATGATGATATTGATAATAATATATAATATTTTTTTAATGTTAATTTTTGAGCTAAAGTGTACTAATGTCTAATGAACAAATTTATTGATATTAATTAATTAAGATTATGAGTATAAAATTAGAATTATCGAACATTTATGAAAAGTTAAATTATTATAAGGATTACATTGTTAAATTAGGACCCTCCAAAAGAGTAGGTAAAAACTTTGAGAGTAAAATTTCGGAAGCTAAAAGCTTGTATAGAGATTTTAAAAATATTTTAAGTGTTGTGCCTGAAAATATTTCTAATGAATTATTAATTTTGTGTTGCACTATAGAAGAATGTTATTCTAAAATATTAAATTTTGAAAATATTTCTAATTTAGACCCAGAGTGTAGCATACCAAAAAAAATGTCGACTGAAAAGTTTGACTTGAAAACGGCTGTTAGCCTTTTACCAAAAATGAACAATGACGAAGATGTAACTCGAGAATTAATTGACTCGATCGAGTTATACGATTCAATGCTCAATGATGATGGCAAAAAATTGTTAATTAAATTTGTTTTAAAAAATAGGTTGACTTGTGGAGCAAAGATGCGTTTAGCTTCTTCTTATAGTTCGGTTGATTTGTTGCTGAAAGATATGCGTACATATTTGCTAACTCGTAAATCCGACACGGCCTTACAGTCTAGTTTACAAAGGGCTAAGCAAGGTGGAAAGTCTGTTAAGGAGTTTGGTGAGGAAATCGAGAAATTATTTGTAGACCTAACTATTTCACAGGCAAACGGCGATGAAAACGCGTATAAGGTACTGAGCCCCCTTAACGAGAAAAACGCTATTAAATGTTTTTCGGATGGCTTGGAAAGCCAACGGTTATCGACAATTATCGCAGCACGGAATTTAACATCTTTAAAAGACGCTATCAGAGTAGCCGAAGACGAGTCTGTTTCGACTTCAGACCACCAATTTATGTCGTTCCGTCAGCCCTCTCGTTTTAATAATAGAAATCGTTTTTACTATAGAGGTAGAGGATTTCGGCGACAAAATTATTATACTTATTTTCCAAGCACCAGGGAAATGTTGCAATCGCAGCCGCATCAATTTCCAGCTTCGTCGAACTCCGCGGGGCGAGGGGGCCGCGGCTCGCGAGCACGCGCCGCGTCAGGTTACGATGCACCTGTGAGGTACGTTCGAGGAAATCGTGTACATTTCGCAATGCATTCTAATAACAATAATGAGCATTTAAATAATTTTACGGCAAATGATGAATGTCAGGGTTCGAATCCCGAGCCGGTAAACGAAAATGAACCGAACGAGTTTTTTCGTTCCTAATCAAATTTTTGTTTGTGATAGTATTAATTGGGTTAATTTAAGTATTGATAAGTTACATTTAGAGTTTTTAGTAGATACAGGGGCTTCCTTGTCGGCTATTAAGTACGAACTTTTAGATTTAACTAGTTTGGAGTTACACTATTGCGATCTAAATATTCACGGCATAGGAGGCACTTTAAAATCGTTGGGTTATGTTTACTTAAATTTGTGTTACGATAATATATTTTTTGCGCATAAGTTCTACGTTTTTAAAAATTTACCATGTAAATCGATAGGCATATTAGGTCAAGATTTTATTAAACGGTTCGCTGGCGTGATAGATTATAAAAGGGACACCCTGTCTCTTGACGTTGGGCAGTCTACGGTAACCTTACCTTTAAATTATTATAGGCATAGCGTAACAATAGAACCGCGATGCGAAGTTATTAAATACATTCCTACGCGTATTGACTATGATTGTGTAATTTACCCAAAGGAAATTAAACAAGGTATATTTTTAGCGAGTATGGTCGCTCGACCAATAAATGGTAAGATCCCTGTACGAATATTAAATACGACTGACGAGGAAGTTTCACTATATTTAAATCAGCTTAAGATAGATAAATTAGAAAATTATACATTTTGTAAGTTTGACAGGCCGAATGTTAACGTAGATAGAATAAAAACTTTATTTTCATCGCTAAATTTAAGTTCATATTTAAATAAAGAGGAGCAGTTATCTATTGAACAAATTTGCGCGAAATATCCAGACATTTTTCATCTACCGGGTGACAAACTTAGTGTTACCAACGTGTATGAACAGTCTATTCACTTAAAAAATAACGCTGCGCCCGTGTACAAGAAACAATATAGAATTCCATTTGTACAAAAAGACGAACTTAATAAGCAAATAGACGGTATGTTGAAAGACGGGATTATTGAAAAAACTAGTAGCGAGTGGTCTAGTCCTCTTCTATTAGTTCCCAAGAAGTTAGATCGTAGCGGCAAACCTCAGTGGAGGGTTGTCATAGATTACAGAAACTTGAACGAAAGACTACAGGACGACAAATTTCCTCTCCCCAATATCACAGATATATTAGAGTCCTTATCGGGTGCTTTTTATTTTAGCCATTGTGATTTAAGCCAAAGTTACTATCAATGTAATTTATCGAAGGATTCAAGAAAATATACTGCATTTACTACCGACAAAGGTCAATACCAGATGTGTAGATTGCCTATGGGTCTGAAAATTAGTCCATCGGCTTTCAGTAGGCTAATGACTGTTGCCATGTCCGGTCTTAATTATGAAAAATGTATTATTTATTTGGACGATTTAATAATATTTGGTAGAAATTTAGAGGAACATAATAAAAACTTAATGTCAGTTTTCACCCGTTTGAGAAAAGTTAATTTAAAATTAAACCCATTAAAATGTGAATTTTTAAAGCGACAAATTCTTTACTTAGGTCATACAATATCGGCAGACGGAATTTTACCGGACCCAGAAAAAATAAGAGTCATTGAAAGATATCCGACACCTACTTGCGCTGACGACGTCAAGCGTTTTGTTGCATTTAGTAACTATTATAGAAAATTTATAAGAAACTTTGCAGCGATAGTTTTGCCTTTGAATAAATTATGTAGAAAGAATGTTCAGTTTCAATGGACCACAGAATGCCAAAATGCTTTTGATACCCTAAAAAAGTTGCTTTCTAGTCCACCTATTTTGGATTACCCAAATTTTTGTAGCGAAAATAATTTTATTTTACACACAGATAGTTCTGGTTTCGCTATAGGTAGCGTGCTCAGTAATTCCAACGATAAACCGATCGCATATGCTAGCCGATGCTTAAACAAAGCTGAGCTGAATTATGCCACAGTAGAAAAAGAATTGCTAGCCATTGTCTGGTCTGTTAAATATTTTAGGCCGTATTTGTTTGGTAAAAAATTTGTTATTAGAACGGATCACAGACCTCTTCTTTATCTGTTTAATATGGTAAACCCGTCGAGTCGCTTAACTAAGTTTCGTCTTTTATTAGAGGAATATGATTTCACCGTTGAATACGTTAAAGGGAAAGAGAACGTAGTCGCCGACGCGTTGTCTCGTGTGTCGATTACATCAGACAGTTTAAAAGAAATGAATAATAAGTTGACGTGCGTTATTACTCGCGCTCAATCTAAAATGATGAACAGACTACCGGATTTGACAGATACCATGGATAATTCTTTGGATAGTACTAGTAGGTCTCAACCTAAAATGGTAGAGGTACTAAAGAAGATTGAAACGGACGTGGAGTTAATTATATTACCCGAGAGAAGTCTACGTAGAATGTTGAATAATAAAGATTTAAAGATATGTTTATCACACAATGAGAATTTTAGTTATTGTGAAAATAAAAATAATTTATTTGCAAGCTCATATTCTTTATCAGGGAACTCGCGAGACGATTTGCTGAAAGAAATGGCATCATTTTGCAATAAATTAAATATAAAAGAAATTGTTATAGTAAAAACAAATAAAAATAAAAAAGTTATAGAGATTTTATCAAAATATATTGCGGAAAATCCACATGGGTTTCCGAGAATTTGTATAGTGAAGGACGTACAAAGAATTTATTCTGATGACGAAAAGAAAGTTATAATGAACGATTTTCATTTATTGCCTAGTAGTGGCCACGTAGGTGTTAGAAGAATGGTAAACAATATTAAAAAATATTATTATTGGCCATCATTAGAAAAAGACGTCAGGTGCTATATCGAGAAATGTAATAAATGTCAAACACAAAAATATACTAAAATTCATAAGCAACCCCTATCCATTACAACCACAGCATCATCGTCATTCGAAAAAGTTTTTTTGGATATAGTTGGCCCATTAGACAGAGACGATTTAGGGTTCGTTTACATTTTAACACTGCAGTGCGAACTAAGTAAATATGTGGAGGCATATCCTTTAAAAACTAAGACAACTGTGGAAGTCGCTAAGACATTTGCTGAAAACTTTGTTTTACGGTACGGAATTCCAAAAGAAATTGCTAGTGACAGAGGTACTGAATTTATTTCAAAAACAATGTCAGAAATGTGTAAAATTTTGAATATAACTCAAACTATTGCAACTGCTTATCATCACCAGAGCATTGGATCATTAGAAAACTCACATAAAGTTTTAGGTGCGTATTTACGCATACAAACTAATAATAATCCATCTAATTGGAGTTCATGGTTACAGTTCTGGTGTTTTTCCTATAACACTACGGTACATTCTGAAACTAAGTATACACCCTTCGAGTTGGTGTTTGGTTACAGATGTAGATTACCTAATAATTTATGTAATGATGTTGAACCATTGTACAATTTTGGAGATTATGTTTTTGAATTTAAGTACAGACTACAAAAAGCACAAAATGATGCAAGAAAAAATTTAATTTTAAGTAAACAACGTAGAAAGTGTAATTATGATAAATCTATTAATCCTATTTTTTATACACCAGGCGACACACTGTTATTAAAAAATGAAACTGGAAATAAATTAGATACCTTATATACAGGTCCATATATTGTAATAGAAGATCTTGCACCTAATGTTAAAATAAGTCTAAATGGTAAGCATGTTATAGTACATAAGGATAGAACTAAGTTGTTTAAGAAATCATAGTAAAAATAAATATTGTATTTTGTTATAGTATTGTAAAAAAAAAATGTGTTTGTGATTTTTTTTTCTTTTTTACTAAGGGGGGTGGTGTAGTGTAGTAAGCATTAGTGTGTATGTTACCTTATAATATCTTAGTAAGCGTATTAAGTATTTGCGCAACTGTTTAGATTTACACAATATACTGGTAATGTATTTTTTAATTCATTAATAAATTGGGTCTTAACTTGACTGGTCGTTTGCATCTACCTTGACCCATGTGCCCACTCTGGCACATTCCTAGTGGCTACCCATAGTCACACCTCAAGCTAGCCCAAATACTAGTCTTGTAAATTTGAATAGTCCCCGATGCGTATTTATGCAAGTTAACTCCTGGGAATTATCGTTTAATTTGATTTGGTTATACGCGCTTGATAAATCGATTTTACTAAATCTAATACCGCCATGTAATTTTGATAACAAATCGTTTACCGTAGGTAAGGGGTATTGATCTATAATCAATTGTTTATTTATTGTTACTGAGTAGTCCGCACACAATCGAATATTTCCGTCTTTCTTTAACACCGGCACAATAGGTGATGCATATTGTGAATGATCGACGGATTTGATAATACCTAATTCTAATAATCGATCTAGTTCTTTATCTAATTTATCTTTTAACGCGTATGGCACGGGTCTAGCTTTAAAAAAAATAGGTTTCGATTCGGGTCTCAAACGTAACTCAACCGAATGCTTATTAAACAATCCTAGTTTACTAGAAAACACTTGCGGGAATTTTTTTATTATTTTATCTGCTACATTGTTATATTGGTGCGCCTGAGTAAAAATGGCTTGTACCGTACTTTCCGGGGAGGCGAAAGCCAGCCTTAAATCAAACTCGCGAATAAAATTTCGCCCGAGTAGCGGGGGGCCGCCATTTTGTACCACGTAAAACGCCATTTCCCGCGTACGCATACTGTATGTAACGGGCATAAAAACTGTGCCTAAACATTTTATGTGTTCCCCTGTGTAACTAAACAATTTCTTACTAGTAATTGTTAAAGGATATTTTTTAAAATATGATTTATATTTTTTTTCAGAAATTATACTAACTGCCGAACCGCTATCTATTAGAAACTCTAAGAACCTTTGACCAATTTTAACATTTGCGGTCATGGGCTTGCCTTTTACACATCGTATAATAAAGCACTCACCATCATCTTCATCGTCCGCATTACTCTCCACAAAGTTGATCTTTGATGCACTTCCCGAACACATTTTACGAAGATGGCCTTTAATACCACACTTTTTACACTTGTAGCTCTTATACCGGCACTGATTAGCTTTATGGTTGGTGAACCCGCATACACTACACTTCTCCTTCTTGTCGACATGGAAGACGCCTTCTGCTCCAATGGGCAACCCGTTCGATGCTGGTGAAGCCACTGTCGACGCCTGGCGTGCACATCTTAAGCTTTCCGCTAAATCTATAGCCTTTGCTAGGGTCAACCCCTCTTGGTTCTGAGCAAACAATTTGTCCCTTTCGTGACCTGCAACCATACCCATAATGAATCGGTCCAGCAGTGCTTCCTCGAGATTCTTAAAAGCACAGTGCGCCGCTAGTCCTCGGAGTCTGGCTGCCCATTGAGTGTGACTTTCCCCTGGGTGCTGCATTGCCGCGTAAAACACAGACTTTTCAGCAAAGCCGAACCTTTTCGGTGTGAAGTGCCTGTCTAGCAATTCAATGATTGCCGTAAAAATGAGCTCCTCCACCTTGTTCGGCAGCGCCAGGTCTCTGACCAACATAAACGTTTGTTCACTTATCGCGCTCAAAAAAATCGCCCGCCGCTTTTCCGCCATTTTGTCCGTCTCATCGTTCAGGTTGTTGGCTATAAACCACTGATGAATGCGCGATTTGTAGCTGTCCCATTCCTGAGAGTGATGGTCGAAGGTGGATAAAACGCCGAAAACAGCTGCCATTATAAATATTTATACTAATAATTATACACTCGCGGGCCTCGTCGCCACGTGCTAGATACGGGGGCGGGCAGATCGGGACGCGTCAAGTGAAACAACAGGTCAATTTCACACTGTCCTATATTACGATAAATCATAGACGCGCTGCAGTTCAGGTGCGCGGGCGCGCGGGGGGTGGCACGCTTCCCGCGTTATAGATAATGCATACAATAACAGATAGGCCACTCATGAACTGCGCGCCAAATACAAACATTAACATACTTAATATCTAACAATTATGTTGTAGCTGAGTAATATTATTATGTCTCGTTTTATTATAGTGTTTTAGTAGTAAATAATTTATTAATATTTAATACTTGGAAATATATTTAGATGATAAATTATTGGTATATTGTAAAAATAGTTTAATTTGCTAAAGTATCATGTGATTGGTACTTTTAAATAAAAAGTAAATTACCAGTTGTTAAATAAATTTTATTTTATTCCATAGTTTATTAATTTATTGTTTAAATTCTATTCCTAGTGCAGTAAAAATATTACAAAGCTGTTCAAGATGTTTTGGTTACTTCCATTTACATTTATTTATTGATAAAAGGAAGTGTAGTATATAAAATGGTGTGTTGCTAATTACCTTAGTTTCTTGTAATTAAAATATAAGTAGTGTGATACAATAAAACTTATAAATACATTGGTTTAGCGTTTTACTTTGAATTTTGATTTTAGTAAATCTACACTTTAATATATTTTTACAGTTAACTTTTGGCCATTCTACTTTATCATATTTTAGCTTTCTTTAATTTTATTATATTTTCATTCCCCTTTTGACACAGGCAGCTAATAGTTGTAAATTGCTGTCGGTCACAAAGGAGATAATATAACTGTCGGTGTATGGAACAGGTCCGGCACAAGCTCCATCTGTTGTTAAATTTCTTTTCTGTAAAGTTCTTTGTATGCTTAGCATGATTTGTAAGAAACTAGCTTGTCAGTGACTCAAAAAATTCTATAGAATTCCTTGTGCTAGTTACCATCATCACTACTACTATTAGGCGTCGGCAGGCGTCGCGGCGCTGGGCGTCGGCAGGCGTCACGGCTCTGGGCGTCGCGGCTCTGGGCGTCGCGGCTCTGGGCGTCGCGGCTCTGGGCGTCGCGGCTCTGGGCGTCGTGGTGCTGGGCATCGGTAGGCGTTGCGGCGCTGGGCGTCGTCAGGCGTCGCGGCGCTGGGCGTCGGCAGGCGTCGCGGCGCTGGGCGTCGGCAGGCGTCGCGGCGCTGGGCGTCGGCAGGCGTCGTGGCGCTGGGCGTCGACAGGCGTCGTGGCGCTGGGCGTCGGCAGGCCTCGCGGCGCTGGCGTCGGCAGACGTCGCGGCGCTGGGCATCGTCAGGTGTTGCGGCGCTAGGCGTTCGCAGGCGTCGCGGCGCTGGGCGTCAGCAGGCGTCGCGGCGCTGGGCGTCGGCAGGCGTCACGATGCTGGGCGTCGATAGGCGTCGCGACGCCGGGCGTCGCGACGCCGGGCGTCGTGGTGCTGGGCATCGGCATATCTGATAACTTTTTCACAGGGTAAGCTATGTAGACTCGTCTTGGCAACATTTTTACATGAAAATGTTTTTGGTGGGATTTTGTTAATACATATTGCATATGAGAGAACTTACTTAAATTAAACAACATTGACTATTTAATAAAACCACATTTCGTCCTTTCTGTATGCTACGAATAATAATTATTTTTTGCAACAACATTACCGCATACGAAGCATCTAATAGTTAGAAAAAAATATATTTTACCAATCATCAAAAGAACGGTCGGTTATCTACAACATTATCAAAATACTTATTTCTTTACATATTTATATTATACTACTGGACCGATTTCAGTGAAATTTGGCACCAATACCTCCCACAGCGATTTCAGTGACGGTGTCCAGCTACGCAGGAGTTCATTTATTTTATTTTATTTTTATTTTATTTATTGATTCACCAACAGAACATCATCCGGTACAATTAAAAAAAATAATAATTGAACAATAACTTATAGGTAAAATTATTTAAATTTATAGTGCCCAATGTGCGCAATACACAAAAGCCTTTTTCCTTCACTCTCGTAGCCCAGTGGGACGGATAACCGATACGACTGGCAGGAGATCAGGCACGCAGGACCGAATTTTTACATCCGACGCGAGGATCATCTTTCTTGCGTCTGATTGTCTATCAGGTGATCGGCCTGCATTGTCCTAATCAAACTTGACAACAACATTTTTGTTGTTCTATGCAGGAATCGAATCCACGACCTCCGAGTCCGAGTTTAAACCACGAAGGCGTTAACGATATGTGGAAATCACACAATACGGTTATCGCGAAATTTTATTTTATACAACATCTAATTGTTATTATAAAAATCTATGACATAATTCATTTGTAGTAAGTACCTAAGTAAAAAGCCGGCTGAACGAGTCTCCAAAGAAAGGATACTCTGGACACTAGTTCAGCCCACTTTTCTGTCAACAAAATATGCAACATAACAATAAAAATACTGATCGGCCCCTTACGTTCGGCCTATCATAGCGTCCGGATGTCCGCGCACTCAACACCGCTATAACGAGGATTATAGATAGCGTTCGGTAAACGTCGCGATGTTCTGGGGTTCTTTGATGAGGGAAAAAAACCATTAAACACTACATATCAACAATAATAATACACAGCTTTTATTTACATTCGATTTTCGATTCAGTCATTATCAGTGTTTGATCGAAAAAAAATCGAAACCAGTCGTGTTATTTTGTAAAAACGTATTAGAGTAAAAAACGTGTAAATAAAAATTGTGTATTATTGTTAACATGAATTTCCATCAAGAACCTACAGTATATTCAATCAGTTATATTTAATATCAAATTGCGCCAAATAGCGCGTCCTAACCCGGAAAAAAATCTATTGTAACGGCGTAATATTTTAAAGAAAAAAAAAATTTAAATTATTAAAAATAAAACACTTCACATTAATTAACCACGATTTTATAAAAAAAACTTTAACGTAAAACGTAAATTAAATAACCGATGTTATCTAGTATATCATTATGCAACTATTGACATATATTTTATTATAATTCGATCAACAGTTTAGACGCTACCGAGAACAAACATACATAGACTGCGAAAATCGTTACTGTTCCGCTTGCCAAACAGACAATCATGATTTAATTATCTTCTGCGGTATTGATGAAAAAATTGATAATAATTAAATGATGGTAACTAATTAATTATGATGTTTTACGAGTTGATTATTTTATTAGATACTGACCCGTGCTCACTTTGTTGAGCATGGAAACCGTGTAAACCTTCCCGGGACTTCCACGAATATTTCAAGACCAAAAATAGCCGAATCAGTTCAGCTGATCTCGAGTTTTAGCGAGACTAACAAACAGCAATTGATTTTATATAGCCTATGTTCCAGTCCAGTACTTTTTGAGTTAAGTGGTTACATACAAAAATACAAATCTGTCCTCTTAATAACATTAGTGTAGATTTATTTCATAATCTCTTTTTCCTCTTATCATTGATAAAAAAGTAAAATTTTACATAGTACGTAAAACCTTTTTTATTATTACCGGAACCCTACACACAACGTTGCTTACTCTTCACCGATTTTTCAGACTTATGATAGGGATTTCTGCTTATAATAAAATACGGTATTGAGATTCCTGAGTTATTGTTGGGCTCTTTGGTATTTTACTGGCTATTTCCCTCGGCTTTGTTTGCTTTTTACATTGTTGGTCCAGGGATTTATTTATCCTAAGTGTATAGAGCATACGTCGCATAGTGGACTTCTATACTTACGATCACGAAGTTCGAAAACAAATCTTTATTAGACGTGAACATCACTAACGACCTTATACTGAAACGCTAAAAAAATTGCTTCACTCACCGATTTCATTGAAACCAGGCCAGCTCCGCAGGAGTTATTTTATAGTGCCCAAGTGTGTGCGCAACACTCAAAGACACTCTCTCTTCCTGTTACTCTCATAACCCAGTGGGACGGTAAACCGACACGACTGGCGAGAGATCAGGCGCAGGACCGACTTTATACACGCCCATCCGACGCATGGATCATCTTTCTTGTCAGACAATCAGGTGATCACCCTACATTGTCCTAACCAAACTTGAAAACAACATTTTTTGTTGTACCAACGTGAGCACTGAACCACTGGACCACGGAGGCGATAGAAACGCTAATTAAAGTTACGGGCCCTCCTGTTCTATATATGTAACTGTCACTGCTGCTTGTTGGAAGGACAAAAACAGTATATTGACGCAGGTTCAGTTTCACAAGTTCATTATAATGAGGTAGGTGAAGGAAAATATGTTCATGAAATGTACACCCTGATAATAATAATAATAATGCCTCCCACACCGATTTCGGTGACGGTCGCCGGTTTCATTAAAACCAGGCAAACGCTACGCAGGAGTTATTTTATAGTGCCAAGTGTGTGCGCAATACACAGAAGCACTCTCTCTTCCTAAACTCTCTCAGCTGAGCGGGACTGATAATCGATACGACTGGTGAGAGAACAGGCGCAGGACCGACTTTTTACATGCCCGCGACGCATGGATCATCTTTCTTGTCAGACAATCAGGTGATCAGCATGCATAGTCCTAACCAAACTTGAAAGTGAAGAGTGAAGGAAGAGAGTGTGCTTCTGTATATTGCACACAATTGAGGACAAAAAAATATCTTCTGCGTAGCATTTGCGCACACACTTGGGCACTATAAAATAACTCCTGCGTAGCTGGCCTGGTTTCAATGTAACCGGCCACCGTCACCGAAATCGGTGTGTTATTACAAGCTATACTCAAATTATTCATCATAATATATATTTAGGGCCAGTAATCCACTTGAATTTTCAGTGGGTCCAAATGGAGTTATGGTCGAGTAGGTTCGCCCAGAAGGTCTAGGATCCTTGCTATACCACCATTCAATAACGTACCCTATATCTGTGAACTTAGGGTGCAATTTTAGTTACTCTGCAGAATCGTGTATCGAGTAATTAGTGTAATTCTATTAGTGGGTACCAAAACTGTATTAGTATGCGTGGCTTGATTTAAGGAGGCACAAGATTTAGTGCGCTCCAGGGACAGTCCCGGCGCAGGACTGTCCCGGACAAGATTAATTATGGACGCTCTAGCGCCGAACTCGTTCTATTGTTTGATTTTAAATGGTATTCCAGTTCGATTTCTGATTGCTTAACCTATTTTTTTATATGCTACAAAAATAGATCCAAAATGCATATTTTTTTATCTTTATGCTTTTCATATCTTTATTACTGATTGTGTATACAGCACAAAATTCAAATTATTGTAATACAAAAAGTTGGTTCATAATTATGTTATACTCCTGTTCGGATTCAATGTAATTTAAATATAAACGAAAAATGTAATTCGACCAAATGAATGTGTCATTGTTTTTGTTTATTGTACGGCGAATAAGCGATATTTAAAGTGGAAGCATAATGCCTTCTACTATATTGATCTATATTTACATTGGGATCATATTGAAACGGGCCTTACTGAATAAGTGATATTAAAATTAAAGCTGTGAAGACTTCCACGTAGAGATGTATTTCCATTTAGGTCAGAACTCAGATTGAATCTGAACGGATTTTCGATTCCCAGCCAATTAAAACCATACCAAATAAATTCTTCCCGGTTACATACCGGTATGTTATACTACCGTATACTATTATACATACCCCGAGTTATACTGTTATTATATTATACACCCCGTATATTTGATTTTATTTATTGATTGACTACCGGTAATCAATCAATAAATAAAATCAAATATACGGGGTGTATAATATAATAAGTTTGGAAAATTATTATATTACCTTTTGTCATTTAAATTGTATTTGTTTTTTGTCAGAAACTAAAAAAATGCTTTTTACCGTTTATTATTTTATAGTCGCAAAATTATCAAAAAAGAAACAAAAATGTGAAAGTAATTGGTCAATAACTGGTACAGTGCTGTATTTATTTGTTTGTCATGTGATTAATATTTATAAGAGCATCTGCGGCTGACTGTACTGTAATGTAATTGCACGTACAAAGAAAAGGCTTCTGTCTCGTGCAGTCGGTAATTTTGTTGAATGCTTTCGGTTATAAAAGAATAAGGTTATATTTATATTACTTCGTAAATATATTTTACGGTATCAACGTCTCAGTAATCACTTATTGATATGAGATTCCGTTTTAGGGGTTCCTTAAGAGGAAACACTACGAATTTTTTTCTATACAGAAATAGGGGTCTACGGTATTCCTGTTTCCTCCCTGGATAATGCTGCTTGAGTAACCATTTTTCCTGAATATTTATGGATATTGTTTGTACGTCCCTATTTTTTTCTTTCTTTAATAAATTAATTATTTAAAGAGATATGGACGTTCAAAAACCTAAAAAAAATAGCCAGACTCTTCGCTATGTTTAAACATTTAGGAAACAGATTGGACTACAATAAACAACAAAATTATAAAAATGGCTCATTTCTTTTTTTAGCTAATTAAGAAAAATATATTTAAATCGGTTAAGTTTTGGAGGAGGAAACTGGAATCCCCTAAACGTCGATTTCTGGTACTTTTAATAGGTAATTTCAGTGCACACAGGGGTAGTGCGATCAATGGCGTTATATGGTGCACCTATATGGGTGGACTCGCTGGTCTCGCACAACCGAGTATTGCTGAAACGTCCGCAGCGGGCCATGGCACTCAGAGCAGCACGGGCATATAGAACCGTATCCTATACTGCGGCATGCATCATCGCCGGTTGTCCGCCGTGGGAATTAGAGGCCCATGTTCTTGCGGAGGTCTACAGGCAACGCGTAGAGGCTACCATGGGAGGTACCCGCCCAAATTTAGAAGAGGTCGTCCGTTGGCGTGACGAAGCTCGCGAGGATCTCTACCGAAAGTGGGAAGATGATCTCGCACTCCCAGGTGCAAGTAGGTTGCTAGTGTCTGCAATTCAACCTCTACGGGAGTGGGTTGAGTGTCGACATGGCTTCCCAGATTATCACCTTACTCAGGTACTTACAGGGCACGGGTGCTTTGCCGAGTACCTGTGTAGGGTGGTCAAAAGGGAGCCAACTGCAGTCTGCCATCACTGCGAGGGCGGAGCCGACGACACGGCACAACATACGCTGGAGGAGTGTCCAGCCTGGGCAGGTACTCGCGATACTTTATCTTCTCACATCGGTGAAGATCTATCGCATCCTGTTCTGGTTGCCTCTATGGTACGGGACAAGGAAACCTGGGATGCAGCAGTCAGTTTCTGCTCCACGGTTATGCTAAAAAAGCAGCTGAGCGGGAGCGGGAGGCTTCGGCGGGACCCGATGCGTCGGAGGCGACGAGGACGGAGACGCTTAGCGCACCTCAATGCGCTAAATAGAGCGCCGTGAATGGATCCGTAGACGGTACCACCGGGGTTGCCGTCTGCCGAAGGATCCAGAGGGCTAGAGCTCCCTAATGTCCGGAGAACTCTTGGTGAAGAAAGATGGCAGCATCGCCGTCATCTATAATAAGATGATGCCCGATGAGGCAATACGCCAGCGGGGTTGTGGTAGTATAGTAGTTCCCATGGCCCCGCCAAAAAGCGTGAAGAAGGACATCGGGGGGTTTTAGTTGGTAAACTCAGTGCGAAGCACTGGGGAGTCCAACATAGCCTCGCGACACTGTCCCGGGGTTGCGGGGTATGCGCAACGCATTTCCCCCCAAAAAAAAAAAAAAAAAAGGTAATTTCAGTGCAAGTTGCAGTTGTCTCTATCGCGCTATGCTGGCTAGCTAAGGCACTGCGAGACAGCAATAGATTTTATAAATACCTATTTTGTATTTCTCTCAACCGTGTTGTTTCCTCTTAATTCTCAATTATAGTTTCAGTCTGTCTATCTGTTTGTTCGTCCGCATAGCTTCAGTAGTCATGAATGATTTGTAAATCGTAAATAATATAATACTAAAAACAACTAAAAAGGCTTCTGAAAGGCTGATCGAATCGCTGATCGGCTAACATTTAAGTAATCAGCCTTTCAGAATCCGAAGGTAAGTGTATTTTTTTCAATTTCTTCATTATACCCCCCACATTGGCCCTGCGATCTTCAGTTTCTTTACGATGCCCCATATAACCACAAGCACCACTCCATAACATACAACGAATCCCTCAAAGCAATTTATTAATAATCCACTCATATCGAGAGTCTGGTTGTAAGATCTTTTTATTTCCTTGCATTACCCTCCAGAAATTTCATCCAACTAAAAGCACACTCGGAGTTATACTGTTTATACTGACCTAACAAATGTTTTTCGGTTCTATATTTAGATTGACGACCTCCGTAGCGCAGTGGTTGAACGCGTTGGTGCTCGAGCGAAAGGCCGCGGGTTCGAATCCCGCCGAGGGAAATAAAAGTTTCAATGTTCCTGGGTCATGGATGTGTATTAAATTTGTGTATAATATAATAAAAAATTTAAATAGTGTATAGTATAAAAGTGTTATATATATTTCCGTTGTCTGGTACCTGTAACACAAGTTCTTCGGATACTTAGCATGGGGCCAGATTGACGTGGTGTGAAGCGTCATAGATTATTATTATTATAAGATTGTGTGGCCAATCTATAAGGCTCCATATGAGAAGGGTGTGTAACATTGAGAGGGTTATTTGTGGGTGTGTGTCTGTGGCATCGAACCTCCTAAACTAATAAATGGATTTTGTTCTAGTTGTTTTTATTTGAAAAGTGGGTTGAGGGTGTTCAGTTTAATTCATCATCATAAGTTAGCTCACTGCTTAAAATGCGATGATCACATTTTTTTTTTATATATAATATTATAATTATATAGATAAGATGTAGACCGTATAATTTTAGTTAATTAAACTATGATTTAATACTAATGAGTGATAATACTTTAAGGCGTATACGGGTTCTGTATATATAGTTTACTGTGAAAGTAACAGCGCTTGAAAGAGGTACTTTTTTTAAATTATTATACTGGAAAATTTATGATGTTGTGCCATTTCTTATACAAACACGAAATTCAAAAGTAAGTCTTTCAGCGCTGGTACTTTCACAGTATACTCTACATAGGAGGCACATACACACCCTAAAGTATTATCACCCACTTATTTCACAACCTGTGTATTTAATAATAGATAATATTATTAACTTTAACAACTTTTAAATTTATTAAGTAATTTTATCTTACCTAAATTGTAAATAAAGTTCTATTATTATTTTACAATTATCTATATCATTGAATCTAATTAAGATTAGCGAATGGCAGAAAAAGGTTTTGTTTGACATGGGACCTTACTCTTCAAACTGATTCGATTTTGATGCAGATTCGATCGTGCCGCGTACTTCCGAATAAACTGACGATTGTATATTTTGATTCTCAGTCGATTGATATGGTCGGGAGTACAATAAAAAAAATTTAAAAACTATAACCCAACTTCGCAAAAAAGGGGTCTAAAAAGGCTGAAACAAGAAAACAATTCAATTTGAAATTCAGATATGCATAGGTACAGAAATGGTCAAGGTAGAGCCGTGGTCGTACCCGCTGTTGGGATTGTATATTTCAAAAGCAGACGAATATTATTATTTTCTACCGTATTTTTGTGTGAAGTGATGCCTATATTTGTTTAGCGGGTACGACCACGGCTCTACCTTGACCATTTTTGTAACTATGCATATCTGGATTTGAAATTGAATTATTTTCTTGTTTTAGCCTTATTAGACCCCTTTTATGCGAAGTCGGGTTTTAGATTTTTAATTCCTACCGTAATTCAGTGTGATATATACATACATACATAGACTGCCAAAATCATTACTCTACCTTTTGGTTTCACCGAAGTCTAACCTAACGATTTTCATTATCCTGGTTAGTTTCAAAGTAATCCACAAAATACAAAAACGTCTCGTGTCGAGAGTAAGCCTGTTGTTCTATAGGAAAACCTTCCGCCGTTTCCCTCGCACTTCGCTAGTTTTATTGTAATATTTTCCTTTGCAAGGCTGCAAAGCAAATAAACCGATATCCAATATGTTGACGCCTCCATACTCCGCATAAAGGCGGTGTGCAGTGAGGTTAAGAATTTCCTAGAACTTTTCGTTTTGAAATCTACACCCTTCATACACAGCAGGGATGTTAGGGAGCTCCATAACGGTAACCGCAACTATCCGATATAAAAATTATCCGTAACCGTAACCGACTCTGAAATAATAGTTACGGATAATATCAATTAGGGATGGAACCTAATTGAGACATGTTATGACAATTTGTGGTGATCGGCCGGTCGCTGCCAACACAAGCCTTGCGCATTACTTTTTTCTTCTATTGTTGTCATAAAATTCTTGTAAACTGACTGTGACCAATTTTTAAATTGCAAATAGTTCAACAAATTGAAACATATGTGTTGTGTTACGGAAACGATTGCATTGGTACAAAATGCGCCCTAAGTATATATTTTACTTTTGAAATTCCTTAAAAATTGAATATCCGTTACCGAAACTATATGAAACTACCGGATAATCCGAAATAATTTCATATCCGTATCCGATATTCCATATCCATCAAGTATCAGTATCAAGGATGTTAATCCTTGATACACAACATAGCTGTAGCTAACTGAACATTTTTTACATCGATGGTGTATCATGTAGTTTCAGTACAGCTAATTTAGGAGTTTTTCACTTTCGCATCAATATCAATACATAATAATTAATAATAATTAAGCCTTGTTTATTCCTTAATAAATTTCAATAAAATATTATTTATATGTACAATTTCATTTTCACTATTTAGTTAAAATATTTACATAATTAATTTATAAATTTTTAAATACAAAATTAGATTTAATATTGAATTTTTCAGAAAAAAAATTATAATAATAATAATAATTATACATTTAATACATTACTTAATAATTATTAGTGCTATATTTAATTGTTAGTTAATCCTAAAGTTTTTAAATATTTTTTATTAAGGACCTCTCTACTGAGTGAAGGCCTCCTCCATTTTTCTCCAGTTGTCTCTGACTAAAGCCTTTTCTGTCCAGTTGTTTCCCGCTATCTTTAAAATTTCATCTAGCCATCTTTCCATTGGTCTACCTCTGTTACGCTTGCCAACTGGACCTTGCCATGAGGTGATCCTTTTCGTCCATCTATCATTGTCCATTCGTGCAACATGTCCAGCCCATTTCCACTTTAGCTTTTTGCACTTTTGTTGTATTTCTGATCTCTCTATTTGATATTTTATGCTTAAGTTTAATTTTTAGAGTACTCCGTTCTATGGCTCTTTGAGTAGTTAATATCTTATTCCTTCTGAACTTGTTAAATATCCATGTTTGTGATGCGTAGGAGAGAGTTGGTAGAACACAACAGTCTAGGACGTGTTTCTTTATAATAATATCAATACATACATAGTATAAAACAAAGTCGCTTTCGCTGTATGTCTGTCCGTATGTATGCTTAGATCTTTGAAACTACGCAACGACTTTTGATGCGGTTTTTTTAATAGATAGAGTGATTCTTAAGGAAGGTTTGTATGTATGATAAATGCATAATATTGTAGAGAAACACTGATAAATTTAAAGGTTTCCAATGTGATGACGTAAATAAGCACGTTTTTTTGCGCTTATATTGCAAACGCTGGCTGAACCCTATGAGATAGACCAAAATAATGTACTACAGTATTGTTCACCTTACGAAGTTCAACAAAAATGTTGAACTTTTGCGATGGTATATGTCTATCTCTTAGGGATAACCCACCATAACCATTTTTATCCTTTACTAAAAAATGGTTATTTACGAAGTGATTTTAAACAATACAGCATTAATCCTTATTCAATTAAGTACCTTAAATAAATTGTGCATTTATTATAGATCAATATGCTTTTTACAGCCTGTAATTTATGCGAATATTACCGAATATATTACAAATTTAAAATGCAGGGTCGTAGTTGTTTGCGCCGCGGCGGTACCGACCCGTGGCCGGCCGGGGGTCAGGCGGCGTAATATATAAAAATGCTATTCGTTAGTCTTGCTAAAATTCGAGAACAACTGAACCGATTCGGCTATTTTTGGTCTTGAAATATTCGTGGAAGTCTAGGGAAGGTTTAAACGGTTTCTATGCTCAACGAAGTGAGCACGGGTCAGCTAGTATTGTATAATAGTAAGTGTCAGCTAAAATAACAACATCCTAAAGTTGCTGACTTGAAACTCACCTTTGCTGACAACAACTCCAAAAAAAAACATTAATTGTAAATTATATTATTTTATGCTTTGTATTTGTTGAAGTCGGTTTTTAAACTTAGTTACTTTTTATGTTCCTTAGACGTAATTACTGTAGTGCTTAGTTTTGCAGGTATGTTTGTACCTCGTATTTTCCTTCTTTATAAATGACGTGAATGACCTTAAGAATACGTCATACGTCATACGTCAAACAGCTCGTACAGATAGCAATGTGTTGATATTTTTTTGGATTAACTAATTTACTTTGATGTGCGTTACATTTTGAAAATAGTACACATTCGTCAATTATGAAGTTTAATAATAAAATATTAAATGGCTGTCCTAGTCTCGGATTCATTGATTTTTTTTGGTAAAAATAGAATTCAATGAACGCGCTAGTCACTCAATCAAATATCAGATTCAACCAGAAGACTGCAATATTTACACATGTGTTGTGTGAAATCATACCCAACCCAACTCAGCTGACAACACCATAAGGCTTAACTCACACTGTCGCAGAGCCGGAGCGACGCCGACGCGACGTGACCCGTTTTCACCTTAAGCATAATATTCAGCACAATTTTTCATTATCTATGTAGCTACTAATTTCTAATATCCGTGGGGTGGCGGAGTAAGAATAGCACCCCATCAACGGTTACGGAATATCCATGGACATTTATTATCTTAAACTGCGTTCGGCGACCAAATATCAAGTTCAAAATGACGTTCCAAAATTAAAAAAAACGATCAGAATTTTAGCTGTTTTTAAAACATTCGGGAAACAAATTTGACTGCATTATACAAAAAAAGTTTCCCCTTAACTACCCTCCCTTCCCCCTCCACGCGGATATATGAATACTTTGGGGAAGGCTTATCTCCACCAGTGGACATCATAGCTGAAAGGTGGAATATTAGTTTTACGTAACAAATAGACGCACGACTACTATTTATTTGTCACCATAGTATTTGTTTGTCACCATAATAATATTTTTTCAATGTAGTTTGTACATTAATAAAACTAGATAAATAGAAATTAATATCACGATATAGAGTATAGGTGAAAAACGTCACGCGTCACTTCGACTGCACCAGAGCGAGTTAAAAGCCTAAGGCATCAGCCTCGAATTTTGCAGGCAGCGGGGCGGGCGCGGCGGCGGCGCGGGTGAGGTACTCGTTACCCGCTCCCGCGCCGCTGTTTACGAGAACCAGTCTATTTGATTATACGCAAAAGACCCTGCCGCTCCCGCGCCGCCGCCGCTCCCGACCTGCTGCCCGCAAAATTCGAGGCTGAGGCCTAAGGGTCAGATTACGCCAGAAAGAGCGAGATATTCAACTCGCTATATATTTCTAAGCTATTCAGAATTGGACTTTATTCAGTTCACAAGACGATACACGTTTGATTGCAAAAGCGGTACAGCGGTATCAAACGCGATGCAACTCAAGTTGTTTCGGTGTGAACCGATCCTAAGGCCTAAGGCCGCTACATAGAAAAAGCGGTTAGTGATACATCGCCGCTCTTACCGTTGACCGCTATCGCCACCACTCTCGTCGTCGCGTCTGTTTTACGTAAATTACGTAAAAATAGCGACTAGCAAAAATTGCGCAATCGATGCGGAAGGTCAAAAAATAGTGCTAATCGCTCCCTGTTGTGTTTGAATGCACATTTGATTAATTTTTGATATACGACATTACGCCAAAAACAACAGGGAACTATTAATTAAATGTCAAACAAACAGAGTCACAAAATGCGTTTTTCATAAAACTTTCAACTGCTCTCCTGTTTTAGTTGCTTCGAGGCGCTTATTCCCTTCGTCGATAAAGTTCAAGGTCAAAAACTGCGCAATTTTTGCGTATTTATTGTTTTGCAAGATATACGTCCATCAGATATTGTCACAGACTTGTTCCAGGTTACTAAAACTTTTGTTTAGATTTGTATCCATCAATATTACGATTAATAATATTAGTTAAAGTGGATGTATTAGAATTAATTTTTGTTTTTTGTATAAGTTACAATGGAGCTATCATTATACTTTTGTATAAAAGCCTCTAAATAAATAAAGATAAAAAATATATACGTAAGCCTGCCGCTCTCGCTACCGCTCTTGCTGTCGGTCCGCCCGCCGCGTCGCTCTGACTACCGCTCTCGCCGTGCCGCTCGTCGCTATGTTCCAGACGGTGCGGCGGCCTAATAGCATTCATTGGAACGTATTTGTATTGCACTCGACGAGGCTTGGGGGAGCTTACACGAATTGCTTGGGATATCCTTTTGTTTTATCGTCGTATTAACTGTCTGTGTTATTAAAATAATATAAGAAATGTACATAAAATTATGTGTAAAATATTTGTTGTGTAAGTATATTTTGTACTATACATAATATTTCCCTGTTACTAATGAACGTGTTATTTTCAGTGGATACGCTATTCAATGTTGTTGTACTGGGGTACACATAACAAACATACATCTATACTAATCTTACTTAATAATATAAAGCGGAAGAGAAGGTTTGTTCCTTTAAACGCACTAATCTCAGGAACTACTGGTCCAATTTGAAAAATTATTTGTTTGTTGGATAGTCTATATTTTATAGAAGAAGCATTTAGGCTATATAACATTACGTTGCGATCAATAGGAGCGAAGTGTCAGTGAGAAACGTTGCAAAAACGGGGAAAATTAATTACATTTGGGGACTCCCATTGCGTGCGCTGTATAAACGGCATAAGTCACTCAAAAACCACGCGAACGAAGTCGCGGGAACAGCTAGTATTATACATAATATTCTCCTATTATTATTAAACATGTTATTTTCTTTGGATACGCCATTCAATGTTATTGTACAAACATACATACAAAATAAACTGCCAAAATCATTGCTATTCCTTTCCTTTTGCCTTCGCCGCAGTCGGGTAAAGTTATAATAATAAACGCTAGATGGCGCTAAATAAAAACTTTGTAAGTTTCAATTTACTTCACACAGCATAACAGCTGCCGGACATAAAAGTCGTCGTAAAAACCAAGAAATTGAAGCGACAGGACAATCCAAATTGACACTTAAAAAGAGACGGTCATTGCCGTAGACATAGGAGATAGACTGAGCATCGCGTTGGTGACAGGATACAATATATAAATCCAAAAAACATAACTTGTAAAAAGTGACAAGTCTCGCTACTAAAATCTTATTGACGTAAAAATTTGTGAGATCCATGTGATGCCAAGCTGGGGTAAGTCGATTGGTGAAACAACACCTTATGGTGATCATAGACTTGGCGATCTATCAAAGTTATGATATATCTTTATTTATACACTAAACACTACTTGTATTCCAAATTTAAAGCTTCTATGTCTGCTAGATAATACTTTTGATGATCGGTGAGAGAGTCAGTGACAAAATTAAGAAGCTTTGGAAAATTATAATTCTTGAACTTTTGTTTAAAATTGAATGAAATTTGAAATATATCGTGTTTATACAATGCTTACTTAGTAACTAAAATTGTAGGCTTCTTGTTTTATCCACAATGAAGTTATAGGGGGTTAACAATGGCATGAACCGCTTCCATAAAATGATGGTACGGCCGTGCTCAACTTGGCGGGGACTACCGTGCCCCCAGATAAGATCTCTATCTCTTTTTCACCCAATATTCATAATATGAATGCATAATAATACCTATATTATTATTACAGCTATTAGCCGCACGGTGTATAAAGATCTTTAAAAAACTTTAGTTTCTAAAGAATAATAAACTTTTAGCGGTACACTTAGTTTGTGATTTCGCAATTTCTCCTAACCATCTGGCTATTTTTGCCACTAGGCGGCGCTTCTTAAAGTCGGTTGACACTACTGGAGTCAAACAGCTGTCTTATAGAGTTACTGTCGTGTCAAATAGTTGCTATATAACGGAAGTAAAAAAACAGTCACTATCACTTTGGGATATAATTATACTACCTTTTCTAACTTTAGATTTTTTTTTGTTTTTTTACGAAAATAAATTTTTTTTTTGCTTTTTTTTAGAAATGGTAAAAAGTAAAAGAAACAATTTTTTGGTTTTTGACAAAAACAGAATTTAAAAAAGGATTTACAATATGAGAATATGTAGTATAATCGTATCTCAAAGTTATAATGACTGTTTTTTTACACCGGGTACAACAAACACAAAACCACAATCCAAAAGAGTATTAATCGCTCCATCCATTTTTAATGTCAACGGCTGTACTCATGGGAGGGGAGAAAAGAAATTAATTTGACAACTTCATCAAGACGTCATCGAGGGACTACCTCTTAGGGGGCAGGGAGGTAATTAGTTAATGGCATAGGTACAGGGAGGTCTTATTAGAACTCTAACGCCTGGGGGTGTTTTAAATATCTTATTGCTGACTTAGGAGTTCAAGAATGAATTGTTTTGATATTGTTGTTTGAATGTCTTAAACGAGTAACGTTAACTACACGTTAAAAATATAAAGAGTAGAAAATACTTTATTTGCAGATTCTATGGCCCATATAATATATACTGCCAAAACCTTGCCCTGCCTATTGGCTTCTTTGGCTAAAATATTATTTCTGCTGATAGTACTTTCTTCCATACGACCTAATGTAGAAAAAAATACTAATATTATATACATGGTTCTTAAAAGTAAAAGTTGTCTTGTTGTAATTGACAGTAAAGTAAAGCTGAAGTATTTTTTATTTGACGATAAAGTACCGCTGAAATATTGTTCTATTTGACAACAAAGTAACACTAAAGTAATGCCGAAAATGTTTCTCACAAAGGATACTAAATCCTTGAAAAAAGACATCTAAATTATAGGTAACAAATAAATCGGTCCAACTGAACCGTACCCACGTTTATTTATGCAACAATAAGTTAGCTCAGATTTAGATACTGATCTGCAATTTAAGTTGAGAACGTATGTGGGTAACTTTTCCAATACCCGCTACAGCGCGGTTCAAAAATTATTACACCTACCCGCAAACAGAGCGGAACGCTAAACAAACTTCTATGCTGGCGAGCTAGAACATATATATACACGTGCAGACTAACGTATTACCAATAAACTACAGCAGTACCAAATATACAGTAAGTATACAAAATAAAAACTCATTATTTAAAAAAACATAATTCATGGTTCATATAATAAGCCCAATACAGTGTGAAGGAGTCTTCATACTGAATTTCATTCCAATAACTTCAAAAACGGTAGAGTTTCATAATACATATTTTGCACCCACGTTTTACACCCTTAGGGGTCGCATTTCGCAAAATCTTATCTTAGTCTTATGTCTTAAAAGGAACCACCATGCAAAATTTTATTATTTAAAAAAACGTAGATAATAATATACATAATAATTCATGGTTCATATAATAAGCCCAATACAGTGTGAAGGAGTCTTCATACTGAATTTCATTCCAATAACTTCAAAAACGGTAGAGTTTCATAATATAATAATACATTTGCACCTACGTTTTACACCCTTAGGGGTCGCATTTCGCAAAATCTTATCTTAGTCTTATGTCTTAAAAGGAACCACCATGCAAAATTAAGGTACTACACTTGTAGTTTATGAGATTTCATAATGAGTCAATGAGTCAGAATCTTTCGCTTTTATATTTATGTAGATAGATTTTACACACTATACAGAGTGTTTTACTTTACAGTTACAAACTAGCAGCATCCTATATACAAGTTGCCGTTAGTTTAAACAGTGCTGTATACAGAACGCCCACAATGCCACGGAAACTTACACACAACAGCTGTGTTCGGAAGGTAAGAAGCTCATTCAATATTTACGATTGTCGCAAATTTAACTGAAGTACAAGGCATAAACGTAAGCGATTAGCGGATGCAAATAGTGTTGTAGAGTTTTTGTTCGTGTGATAAATTGGATTTCATGTTGCGTCTATTGACTACCTAAGTGAAACGTTTTAAACATATTATTTTGCACATGTATGATTGATTTATATAAACATACTAAGAGTACGATAAGGAAGTCTGTGACTGTAATTGTAGCATCTTAAAATATAATAAAAACGTTAAAAATTAAAAAAAATATTAAAGTTATAAATGTGAAAGTTTGTGAGTTTGTTTGTGACGTATTGTTATTCTTTCAAGCTAAAACTAAAATAATTTTTATACACATTGTCATGGTAGATAGGTTAGGCTTAGGTTATGAATTAACGCATAATGCTCGTCGCTTCCGCTTGTGACACGGGCCTCACCAAGTCGTGCGCCCACTATCACACCTCGGATAAACCTGAACACGCCCTTGACACTGGACATGAGCTGCTTATTTATACGTCTGCTACGAAATTAATTTAATCATGTTTTAAGGGTCAGCTCACACCAAGAAGCGACGCGACGCGCATTTATAAAATGTGTTTAAGGGCCGATTTTTCAATCGTCAGATAACTTTTATCTGTTGAATAAACATGTTAGTCAGGGTTCCCCCATACATGGTTTTCACTTGATCAAGCTAATTTTTCGTGAGTACTTTCATTTTGATGAGCCGCCCAAGAATTTCTTTGACGGAACTCTTGTCTGTGGTAGCTAACAGAGATAGCAAGAATAGAGTTTGTGGATTTGGTGATTCCAAAATATCTATATTTTTTTTTGATAAATGTCAAGATAATGATGTAAATTATCTGAAAAAATATTTGTCCTACAAAATCTATGGTTTGATCAAAGAGTTCCCTCTTGCCAACTTGTATCGATAACGAGGTCATCTTAAATTATGAGTAACCAGCTGATTTTCTTTTCATTACTTAGCTAATATTAATATAATTCACCAGACATAATTGTCCTACGAATTGCTTGGTACGTTATCTCGGTCCTACGCTCGAAAGTTGAACATTTTTTTAAATCCTTGATAACTCTGTTAGCTACCACAATCGGCAGTTACGTCCAAGAAATTCTTGGGCGACTCATCAAAATGAAGGTACTCATGAAAAATTAGCTTGATACTAATCAAGTGAAAACCGTGTATGGCGGAACCCTGACTATGTGACTTTAACATTTGTTCCATACAAAATCTGCCAAAGTCACATATTTATTCCTTAGATAAAAGTTATCTGACGATTGAAAAATCGGCCCTTAATGTTCAAAGAGTTTACAATTTAAGCAGACCCGCCCAACTGTACTTTACATTAGGCTAGGAAACCTAAATTGACCTTTATTTACTATAAAACAATTAACATCATCATCATTTCAGCTATCACTACCGTACATAAGCTTTCCCCAAAATATTTCAAGTATTGACTTGGCAAAGGCATGAAAATACAAGTATATAATTATTACTTATCTCACAAGTGATACAATATATTAAATCAGATCATTTAGTGCGATTGTCAAGTCAATCTATTATTAATTTAAAACATAAAAGATTATTAATAATATTGCTATGATACTACTGGTGGATCTAACAACATTTTATAGTCAAGTCGGGGTTAGTAAATACACCAACTTTGTTAGTGAACCCCGACTTGTCATTAAATGGACCTTACAACTTTTTACGGTAAAGGAAATAAATGGCGAGACTTGGCATTTCTTACAAGTTATGTTTTGGATGATATCTCAGTTCTTTTTGTAGAATATTAACTTATACTAGTTTTTGTCTTATTAATATAAATTTGTAATCCTATACAGGGTTACAAATTTATATAATATGCAGTTGGTGTATGTAGAAAACATAAAGAAGTTCCAAAATATTTAAATTTTTCCTTTATTTATGCACTAATTAATTGTATTTCAAATTTGGAGCTTATTATGTCTGCTAGAAGTTCTTTATACTTTTGAAGATCAGTCATTGAGTAAGTCAGTGACAAAATTAAGAAACTTTGATATGTTAGAATACCAGAATACCATGTTTATACAATACCTACTTGGTTACTAAAATACAGGCTTCTAGTTTTATCCACAACGATCTTAAAGGCTGTCGAAAATGGCCTTAATTGTTTCGAGAAGAGTGAGGTTACAGCCGTGCTCAACTTGGCAGGTACACTACCGTGCCCCCAGGTTACTTCCTTAAGAACTTCGAGCTACTTCCAAATTAAAGCGAAAATCGATAGACAAGTTAGAAGTGTTACTCGAAAGGCCTGATACCTGAAAAACTACGTGTGGTAAAACTTTCATCTAGCCATTAACGCATTTAGAGCACCTCACACAAATTGCAACCTTAACCCAAAAACCTAGAGCACATTTTTCAATGGTACTTGTGAAACAGTGGATATATTTTTGGAACCTTAATACGCGGAGATAAGGGCCATTTTAGCGTGCACGCCGTATGCACTTTGCACAAAAGGGTAACACTATTGTTGGAGATTTAAGAGTGTAAGAGCTCCCTGTTGTACGACAAAGCGACTGCTCCATTTCCAGCGCTCTACATTTTAAGAAACATTTGCCGAATTTATTAGCTATCGAATAAAGCTATAAGTTTTACGATTTAAGAGAAAACTCCACGGTTGAGAGAAATACAAAATAGGTATTTGTAAAATCTATTGCTGTCTCGCAGTAACTTAGCTAGCACTAGCGCGATAGAGACAACTGCAGCAGGAACTGAAATTACCTATTAAAAGCACAAGAAATCGACGTTTGGGGGACCTCTGTTTCCTCATCAAAAACTTAACCGATTTAAATATTTATTCGTTATAAACCAAAAAAAGAATTGAGCAATGTTTTGATTTTATTGTTTATTGCAGTCAAATTTGTTTCCTGGATATTTAAACACAGCAAAAAGTATGGTAATTTTTTAGATTTCTAATCGTCCATTTCTCCTTAAATAATCAATTTATTATAAAAATAATAAAATAGGGACATACAAATAATATACATAGATACTCTGGAAAAAAATTGTTACTCTAACGGCATTATCCAGGGATGTGTATTGGGTCACAGACCCCTATTTCTGTATGGAAAATAGGCGTCGTGTTTCCTCTTAATGGCGTACCCTCAGAATAATAACTATAGCACCACTTCTATGGGCGGACCAATTGAGTGATGTGGCTGGTGTTAGTTCATGTGATTCTCCAATAGGGGTTGCACTTTCCGGAGTACAATAAATGCCGCAGTGACATAATTGAAGACATGAGTGGATGAAGGTGGTATGTAGCAAAATTCAGATTTCGAGAAAATTGAGTCCAAACTGTCACTCAAACATTTTAGAATACGCCGTAAAGTATTAAGTTGGAACATTAATCTAAAGATCTGTCTCTAGAATCAAATCTAAATACATTACTTCTTCTTCTAACTTAAAAGCTTCGCTCTTCTATGTGAAGTTTTTTCCATTCCTCTCTGCACTCCGCCCATCTCTTGATCTCCTGATACGACACGACCATCACTTTCTCCTTCACCTGGTCCATAGAAGCTCTTCTCGGCCTTCCACGTTTTCTTATACGTTATACGTATAGATATCCTAAAATTTTTTAATGACAGTTTAAACTCTATTTTCTGGGTATTTTTTTTGCGACATATCACTTTCATCGATTCATGTCTTCAATTATTTATTTCTGTCTTCACTGAGGTGCTGAGTGGTGCAAATCTCTGCCCTAACTTTGTTTTATTAGCCTGAGCAGCAACATTTTTACAATTTTAAGTTTCTTATCAATATAGTTGAATAGCGATGTTTATATACAAAATTAGCTGACCTTTGCCCACTTCGTTAAGCATACTCTAACAGTTTAAACCTTCCCTGGATTTCCACGAATATTTTAAGACCAAAAATAGTCGAATCGGTTTAGTCGTTCTTGACTTATGCGCTTACCAACACATTTTGAGATCCATTTTTATATTATAGAAGTTGTAGGAGCTATACCAAATGTTTGTTGCCACTTCCAGAATATTGTAACGGTCAAGCGACTTTTAATATCCGTACAGAAACTACATTTTAAAATGGATTTTATACCGGATTTATTTTAGCTTTAAATTCTATCGAAGCGCCCGTTTAGTTCGCTCGGACATAAAATATATCCATGACATTTATGTCCATTATATTTCTGACAAAGTGTTACCGTGACTTCGTCCGCATGATATTTTTTTTTAACTCGCCGATATTGAAACATTTTTCTTTGGTGCACCTATTCTTGGTGCACGTCTTAGCATAATGATATATAGCCTCCGTGGTCTAGTGGTTCAGAGCACAGCTCTCGTGGGTTCAATCCCCGCGTTGCAGCAACAAAAAATGTTGTTACCAAGTTTAGTTAGGACTATGCAGGGTGATCACCTATGGACGCGTATCTCTCCGATAGAGAAGTTGTGCTCGAGGACCGGTCGGGGTCCCTAGTGAGGCGGCAAGTCGTATGCGGAGTCCCCCAGGGTTCGGTTCTGGGTCCGAACCTTTGGGACGTGGGCTACGACTGGGTCCTACGGTGCAGCCTTCCCCCTGGGGTGAGTGTCATTTGCTACGCGGATGACACCTTAGCAACTTCCCGGGGAAGAACATATCAAGATGCTGCGCGACTGGCTGAGGAGGGAGTGTCGCTCCTAGTCAGTCGCATAGAGCGGTTGGGGCTTCGGGTACATCTAGACAAGACCGAAGCCCTACTCTTCCGCGGACGAGGAAAGAAAGGACCCCCACCGGGTGCACGGCTTCTCATCGGAGAGACGGAGGTCAGGGTGAGCCCCACATTAAAATATCTTGGGCTCACCCTAGACGGGAGGTGGACCTTCGGTCCGCATTTTCAGCAGTTGGGACCGAAGGTCATAAGGGTGGCATCAGCGCTAGTTTTATTTTATTTATTTATTTAAGCATCATGCACATTTGTACATAGGCGGACTTAATGCCTTAAGGCATTATCTACCAGTCAACCTTTAGGTGATTTAGAGATAAAAATAAGTAGATGCATTACTTGTACAGACGAAAACATGTAAAGACTAAATGGATAATTTACATTGATTATTAAATCGTAAAATAAAAATAAAAATTAATGAAACATATTAAATATATTATACAACATTATAATAAATAAAGATAATAACACATATTAAAATAATACTAGTAATAGATACAAATATAATAAGTATTACATATAAAATAATAAATACAAATATAATAAAATATAATATATATTATCCATAATTATGAAAGACAATATGTATCATGATAACAGCAAGGATAAACCGCACTAAGACTCTGCCAATAGTTTGAGATACCACCTACGAACCTTACGTTTGAAAGTATCTTTTGTTGACGACATTCTGATTTCTGTGGGGAGAGCATTCCAAAGTAAAATAGCCTGAATGTTGAAAGAAGAGTGCATAAGGCTGGTCTTATGGGACGGACACAGGAGAAGAGCATTATTTGCAGAACGGAGATTTTTATCGTGACTGCTGCAGAGAAATTGAAAGTGAGAGGAGAGATAGACAGGAGAATGAGGAGAATGTAGGAGAGAGTACAGCGTGCACAATGCTCGAGCCGAGCGTCGTTGCCTTATTGGCAACCAGTGCAGCTTAGAGCGGTAGGAAGAGACGTGATCGTATTTTTTTAAATTAAAAACAAATCGGATGCAGCAGTTAATGAGACGATCGAGTTTATTAAGCTTGTCCGCGTTGAGATCGAAGTAGCACACGTCGCCATAATCAATAATTGGAAATATCAACGTCTGCACTAACAAGGTCTTGGTCGCTGTCGGTAGGAAGTTTTTTAATCAGTATATATGTAATGATATAGTGATCGCAATGACCCTGTAACCTTCTGTGATACGTAGGAAATTTGGGAGTTCCAGTCAAGAGTGGAGTCTATATTCAGTCCGAGATCTTTGACGCTGGAACTGAAAGGAATGACAGAACCGTTAAAAGTGACAGGTTGTAAAGCATTAATGGTCACTTTACTCAATGACCGTTGACTGCCAATCAATATGGCCTGACATTTAGCAGGGTTAACGGATAACCCAAACATGCCAGACCAATTCTTAATAGCATCTAGATCTCGGTTTACTGCATCTATAGCAACTGACAAAGCTTCTACTTTTGCTTGGCTGTAGAGTTGTAGATCATCTGCATACAAGTGATACGTAGTGTGAAGTTTATGAGTAAGAAAATTAATAAATAATGAAAAAAGAAAAGGAGAAAGAATGCCGCCTTGAGGGACGCCGGAATTAAGATGGTGCCAATTAGAAGTAGACTGATCAGTGCGTATTGCTTGCTGGCGTCCCTGAAGGTAAGAAGAAAACCATTTAAGGGTTTCAGGCGAAATTTGGATACAAGAGAGTATTTCAAGAAGAATATCGTGATTGATATTATTAAAAGCATTGGAAAAGTCCACCAGAACTAAAACGGTGATCTTTGAGTCCTCGATACCCGTTCTCACGTCATTTGTCAACTTTAACAGTGCTGAGGTGGTACTATGACCCGGTCTGAACCCGGATTGAAGAGGAGACAAAATGTTGTTTTCGTAAATAAACCGGGACAGTTGTTTATGGACGCAAGCCTCAAGCACTTTAGGTAGAAAGGTAGGGGAGGATGGAAATTGGGCGAAAATGTGAAGGAAGAGTAGGATTTGAAACTTTTGCTAAAGGGCGTACAAAAGCTTTACGCCATACATCGGGAAATTGGAATGAGTCTAGAGAGGAATTGACTAAATGAGTGATAGCAGGTAACAGGAGATCGACAACAGTAATAACCATTTGACGGCTAATATCATCGCAACCTACGGCCTTGGATCCCAATGCTTTAATTGTCGTTAATATCTCATCTGAAGAGACTGGGGAGAGTTGAAAATGAGATGTATTGGTACGCGGTAAATCTCTTAAATAAGCTAGAGTATGGCGTTTAGTTTGGACGTCAAGCATGTCAGTTTTGGAGAAATGGAGATTGATATCATCCAAACTAATTGCCCCAAGAGAATCAGATTGAAGAGATTTACCAATACCAATATTTTTAAGGAACTTCAATATATGAGATGGAGACGAGGAAGATAAATTTTGAAGGAAGTGGCGGCGTTTAGCATTGCGTATCACTTGGTTACAACGATTCCTAGCCCCTCTGAAACGATCCCAATTAAGCTCACTTCGATCCCTTTTATATTTCCGATATGCCCGATCCCTGCGTCTCATCATCACCCGAATTTCCTCAGACAGCCAGGGAGCTGGTGGATGTTTTAATTTGGTTTTTTTTAGTGGTGCATGATGATCATATAACTTGGTTATGTTCTTGTTGAAGATGTTAATTTTTCGTCTTTTTTTTTCTAGTCGATCTATTCTAGTCGACTCCTTCCAAATATAGGAGGACCCAGCGAAGCCTGCAGGCGGCTATACTCCGGTGTTTGTAGGAGTATGGCCATGTACGGGGCCCCCGTATGGTCGGATTCCCTTACTGTTAGGAATTAGGCCCAGCTGCGAAAAGCGCAGCGGGTTATAGCAATGAGGGTAATCAGGGGCTACCGTACAGTCTCCTGGGTGGCAGCCACTGCTCTGGCTGGAGATCCGCCGTGGGAGCTCGAGGCGTCGGTGCTAGCAGAAGTGTACCTCTTCCGATCCGAGAAGAGGTTGCGAGGCGAAGCATCAACATGGGAGGAGCTCTCGCAATTGCGGAGGCTGGGGCAACAGTGGTTGCTACGGAGATGGGGTGAGGTTCTGGCGCAGTCGCCGTATGGCAAACATACGGTTACGTCACTGCGCCCAGTCCTTGCGGCGTGGATGCGCCGCAAGAAGAAACCCCTCACCTTCCGCCTTACACAGGTGCTCACCGGACATGGTTGCTTCGGTGCGTAGGTCGCCAGGAGGGAGCCTACGCCAGCCTACCATGAGTGCGGTGCTGCAGAGGACACGGCTCAGCATACCCTTGAGGTGTGCGATCGTTGGGCCGTGCAGCGCCATGATCTCATTGCAGTGATTGGGCGAGACCTCTCGCTCCCGAGCATGGTTCGCTGCATGCTCGAGAGCGACAAGGCCTGGCAGGCGGTGGTCTCCTTCTGCGAATACGTAATCTCGCAGAAGGAGGCCTCGGAGCGGGACAGAGAGATGGATCCATCCTCTGCTCCGCTTCGCCGGCGTAGGACGGGGGTGCGGAGGCGTCGTTTTGCGGCCCTCCCATCTCACGTTTAGTACGGGGCTCCGGGAGAGGGATGGGTAACCTCCCCGGCTTAGTTAGTCTCGGCGCCGAGGGGAGCACTTCAGTTTGCCGGAGTGCTCTCTCATTGTGATGGAAGTCCGGTCCCTTAATAGGTAGACTGGCCGGTCGGGGTGGCGTGGCCTCTGTTTGCCAGATCCAGGGCACGCCTTCCACTCAACGGCTGATGGCAATCCGCAAGTGGTTTTAGTGGGTAAACCGGCCGTAGCGAGCCGGGAGTCCCACATACCCCTCGGGGACCCACCCGGGAGGATGCGTAATGCATTTCCCTTGCGAAACCAAAAAAAAAAAATGAAACCGGCCACCGTCACCGAAATCGGTGTGTGGCCTTATTATTATTATAGCCCTCTCGATAAAAGGGCTCTCAAACATTTTCCAGGACCAGTTCTTGAGATAAGCGTATTTAAATTATATTAGAAATAAACAAACAAACTCTTCAGCTATATAATATTAGTATCTAGATAATCTCTTACTATTTCTTAGATAGTAGATTAAAACATATTGCTTTCTAGTAGCGTTTGATCTACAACAATTCTACGAATATAACTTCAAAGTTTTCATGGATGTATTGTTTGTCATAGTTTTCAATAAATTATTAAAGCCGCAATCCTGAATCGCGCTTTCAAATATTTCTCAGTTTGACACATCTCAAAACTGTTCCTCTTATCTCCTTTTTGGGACCAAATTTTAACTCTTACAATATAATAAAAAATATAAGGCTAATGTTTTATCCTTTTAAGATACGGAATCCTAAAACGGATAGATTCCAGCAAATAGTATCTAATATTAGCGGTAAATAGTTAACCAGCATAACCAATTTAATATCAAAATACTTCAATCCGGAAAACATTCATTTTCATAGAATGTATTTACCTATACAGTATACACGTGTGCATCGCATTTCGGTTCACATTTACACGTTCTTCCAACAAATACCTCCCAACCAGGGGCCTTACTCTCCAAACTGACTAGATTTTGATTCAGATTCGAGCGCGCCGCGTACTCCCGAAAATGACGTTTATTTATTTTGATTCTCAGTCGTTTGATATAGTCGGGAATGCAAAAAGTTACGATCTAATGATTTTCTTTATCCTGGTCAGTTTCAAAGTAATCCACCAAATAAAATACAAGCCGTTGAGATCGAACTGATTCGATTCTCGATTGTGTCGGGAGTAAGCCAGCTGTTGATATTCGATAGCTAATCTGTTATAGACGCGTACAGATTGTGGGTAGTCAGACATTATGTCGGCGGCCGGTGTCGGGCGGATAATTAATGAACGCCGGACAGAAAACGCCCCATGACGTGGAGCTGGGAAATGATCCGATGCAATATGTCGAGATGATTCCATTACATAGGTAATCTACGAGCTGAATATTCAAACTGTAGTGTGCACTAAATTATTTAGCCAAACACTACACAAACTCTGCTTAAACTGATGGCTCCCTAAATTTTTACCTTCATTGCCTTTGTTTGGTGTAATGTTAAGGACAATATGTTTAAATTAAAACTTTAAGATTGTCAAGCAAACTGATAATGATGAATTATAGCTAAAAAACGCGTTCACGTCAGCTTTCACAAAAAAAAACTAAACTAAAAACGGTATATCATTTGAGAGCCACGATGCCATAGACAAACACACCATGTTTTTAACAGGGATTAAACATTTTGTAAACTTTGAAAGAGAGTGAAACACGCCGTGTCGTCATTGCAATTAACAGCCTTATATTTTTCAAAACTAAAACCGTTTAGTGAGAAAGAGATGGACAATATTTTTAGTAAAACAAATCTTTTAGTAAAAAGCTTGAATTTCACCTTGATATATAAGTTTTCAACATAATTATATAATTATACAGGGTGTAAAAAGAGCAGTCACTATAACTTCGTGGGGTAATAACCAGGCAAGAGATATATCCATTGGTACTAGTCATTTGCTTTTAATCCACTGTTTTAAAAATTTTAAAATTTTCAATAGGCAATGTACAACGTGCACAACACAGCGATCAGCTGATTACGCTGAGAGGTCAATAGCACGCGTAAGACGTTCATTACGTACTAGGGCAAAAAAATAAAATTTAAGAATTTAATGCACAACGTTGATCCAAATAGTTCATTCAGCCTTGCGACTAAAATAATAAAATATAGCAAAAAAAATTTTTTTTTTCAATAAATTAATAATTAAATAAATTCATTTCTAGAATCAGTCAAGGCCCTATATTCCTATCCCAAAGTTATAGTGACTGCTCTTTTTACACCCTGTATAGTAGTGTATACCACCTATCTGTAGTGTTCTACAGATAGGTGGAACTATGCAACTCACGATGTAGGTCACGAACATTCCAGAATTACGAACATATTTGAAATGGGCTACCTCTAGTCCTCTACTCGCCAGATTTTAGATCTAGAATTTACGCTCTAAATTTCTAAGTCCTAGGACCATATAAATAAAACAATATATATCGAAACCTCTACTTGAGAACTTATATGACGTAAGTTATTAGATGAAACAACGTTTCGTTTCACTTTTCAAACAGAACAACTTTATTAATGTTACATAGTACTTTAATTTTTTTTTTAAAAAGTAAAATAATGAAAATAAGAAACATATGGCCCTAAAGTTCTTCATTTTTAAAAGTGAAACGATTTTTTTTTATTTCTATCAAATAGGTTATCAAGTGACGTTGGGAGTGAGACTTTTTTATTAATGGGTCTAAGGCCCGTTAAATAAAACAATCTCAAACCCAATCTCACCTTGAGAACCTATTTGACAGATAAAAAAACGTTTCGTTTCACTTTTAAAAATGAAGAATTTTACTTATGTTATATACTTAAGTTTTTTTCTTTCTTAAAACGTAAAAATAAAGATTATAAAAATATACATTATACTTATTTTATTGTTTCCTGTAATCTATAATATGAATATAACGGTATAAAAAGAAAATAAATTAAAGTACTATGTAACATTAATAAAGATATTCATTTTTAAAAGTGAAACGAAACGTTGTTTTATCTGTCAAACAGGTTCTCAAGTTGAGGTTGGGATTGAGACTTCTTTGTGAATACGGGCCTTAGTGTCAACTGTCCTAGGAACCCAGAGTTTAATACTTTACGAACATATTTATAAATGTAACGCATTATTTTACAAGAGAGTTATGAGAAATAAAATTTAGATATTTACTATTATATAGCTGACAGTAATTCTGATATTTTTACAAACAAACCCAAGAGTTGCAAGCAATGAGTTAGTACACTATTACTTTTTTAACTAAACAATAGCGCAGTGGTTGGACGCGTTGGTGCTCGAGAGAGAGGTTCGAATCCCGCCGAGTGAATAAATAGTTTTCAATATTCCTGGGTGGATGGATGTGTATTAAATTTGTGTATAATATAATAAAAATCTTAAATATGTGTATAGTATAAAAGTATTAAATATATTTCCGTTGTCTGGTACCTGTAACACAAGTTCTTCGGATACTTCACGGGGCCAGACTGACGCGGTGTGAAACGTCCATTATATTATTTAAAAATATACTTATATATTATATTATTATATATTATATTATTTTTAAAAAAAAATCATCGCTGTGAGTTAGTCTCGCTAAAACTCGAGAATGGCTGAACCGATTCGGCTATTTTTACTATTGAAATATTCTTGGAAGTCCAGGGAAGGCTTAAACGGTGTGTATTCTCAACGAAGTGGGCACGGGTCAGCTAGTTATTATTAAATTTAGCTAACATTAAACCCAAAATCATCTCGAGATTATTTGAGGGTCGAAGTTTTTGCGCTAAAGTGAATCTATTATTGTCCTATCTCCTCCAACGTGCCTGGAGCCATTTATCATTGGAGTCTGTCACTTTTTGCGGCCCGAGGGCAGAAGATACGAGAACTTACAAACGTATTAATTACCAAGAAATAGCTCAATTTACAGTCGGATGGTTTAACTTTAACATTTTAGATGGATTATTAACGATCTTTAGGTTAGCTAAGGTTGCAGATGCAATTCCCAAATTATATTTTTCTCAAAAGAACCTACCTGTGTTTATTTACAATATGTCGCAATAGTTAGGAGTTGTTTTTGCATAATATGTCTCATCTTCTTTATCCTCTTTTTTCTTATATATAAATAAATTTCTGTTCGTTAGTCTGGCTAAAACTCGAGAACGGTTGAACCGATTCGGCTATTTTTAGTTTTAAAATATTGTGGAAGTCCCGGGAAGGTTTAAACGGTTCATCACAAACTGTATGCTCAACGAAGTGGGCAAGCTAGTATGAGTAGAGATATGCGTAATAATTGTAGGTACAATAATGCAAAAAAAACTACATACTACAAAAGTCAAAGTTTCAAAGTAAAAAAAAATATTTTAATAAAAAATATGATTTTATGAATAAAGGGTTGAATGTAGGTATATGGAAATAGGTCTGAATTACCTATTCAAGCTAGTACTGGTACAGAACAGGTACTAATAATTAAGATTTTACATCTTATAAAACTATTTGTAATGGATGCAATGAAATAAAATATTTAGAAATGCCATGAAAACTTAACTTGTTTCTAGAACCTTCCTAAATATAAAACATGTTAAATTGGGATCAATTTTTGTTTGTACAATCTTGTTGTGTTAAAATGGTGGCGTAAAAATCCCTATTCCGCATCCCTAACCGCATTAAAATTGGATCATCCGTTTGGAAGTTTAGTTTTGCGTCGGAGATAAAAAATGTTTGAGTGACGTACGGTACATAACATCTCATGTCTTCAATTGTATTCCATATGTGTTTATACTATTCCGAAACATTTTTGATTACATCGAAACTGAACATAGATCTCTTCTACATCCCCCTAGCTCTGTGTCTGTAGAGAGATCTGGGGTGTTATATTAAAAGTGTAATTTATGCCGCAGCACGGGACGCGACTCGCGGCTTCTACCGTGGTAATTAAATGTTTTAGTTATGTAGTAGATATTCTCGCCTCCGCTTAGAGCTTGGTTCTTGGTTCTCTCTAACAACCTCTCCTAGAGGTCTAACAACCTCTCCTAGAGGTTGTTAGATTCTCGCTTGCCCGCAGGAACAACTAAAAACACTTTTCAATTTTCAAGTCTGGCTAGGGTAATGCATTCATCGCACATTTGGGTAACCTCCCCGGCTTTGTCAGTCTCGGCATCGAGGAGAGCGCTTCAGTTTGCCGGAGCGCTCTCTTAATTTGATGGGAGTCCGGTGCCTATA
Organism: Celastrina argiolus; assembly: GCA_905187575.2. Lineage (NCBI taxonomy): Eukaryota > Metazoa > Arthropoda > Insecta > Lepidoptera > Lycaenidae > Celastrina > Celastrina argiolus. The sequence continues at coordinate 15,763,500 of LR994589.1, forward strand.
GAGGTGAACCGGCCGGTCGAGGGAGGAGTGGCCTGTGTTTTGACAGATCCAGCGCACTCCACCCAACATAAGGGCTGATGGCATTCCTTAAGTGGTCTTAGTGGGGAAATCGGCCGTAGCGAGCCGGGAGTCCCACACGCCCCTCGGGGACCATCACTGGGGGATGCGAAATGCATTTCCCTCGCGACATCAAAAAAAATCATTAACATATTATATAAATCATTCAAAATTATAATTTTATAATTAAAAACATACCGTCTAATTGGGAACCTCCATTTTGAAAGTTAATGAGACTATCTAATGCCTTCTATGCTCTACGCCGTCTAGGTGGTAATTTAAGAACCTCCCTTAAAACCGAAACAAAGTATGAAGACGAAACCATATGGGATCACATTTCATCTCGGAGGGTTTTCGCGAAGCCCTAGCTGGGGCGAAGGCCTGACACTGATTAATGAGCATTTCTAGCTGAAGGGTTCGATTTCATTATTTGTTGTTCTTGCTTATAGTAGAGATTGTGTTCTCATAATTCACCTTAGAAATAAGTTATATTTTTTTTCCATTTCTACTACTGGTTTCATATGCAAAAGATATGGCATTTATTTTGGTAGTATATGTGTGTATTACGTGTGTATGTAAGTAAGTATGATCCACTGTATCGTCTAAATCCGATTTGAATTAATGTGCTGGGTAATATTAAATAATATTTGGTTTGTAATTATAACGGACATAAAATTTTAAGTAGTTCTAAAATCTACTAGTTGGATCAAAGTAGGTCCTGTATAATCTAGTAGTAAGTTTTCCTAAATAAATTTTAAAAAAAAGTCCTCCGCGCCTGTCTGTCTGTTTGCGATAAATTCAACGCTGTTTTCACTAATGGATAGAGTGGTTCTCGAGTTTAGTGGTTTAATCGGACCAGGGCCCAGATTCAGTCCCGATTTCACCAACGCATGTTAGTGTTAACGGCTTGTTAAAATACCATGCCTTCTCAATCATTGATAGGAGTTACGAGAGGAACAACATGATATTTAACTATTTAACGAAGGATTAACTTTATCATTGCTTGGTGAAACACGCCCTCAAGATGCCATCGCTGTTTATCGCTTACGAAGTTCGAATACAAAATGTATAGGATTTGACATAAGCTTCGCTAAATGACAGGCGAATTGGCTTGGCATTTACCGAAGCTTATGTCAAATCCCATACATTTTGGTTTCGAACTTCGTAAGCGAAAAATAGCGATGGCATCTTAAATCCAGGCCCTGGTGGTGCTGTCCCATAAGGTACGAAGTTCGCCGGGACAGTAAATAAACGAAATAATTTGTCAAATAATTGTGAGCATGCATATAGAGTGTAATGGAGCGCGCACCGCGGTATGAATAATTCTAACGCGAACGTATTAACGGGGTGTGAATACTGAGTTGGTTATTTGCTCCAGTAATAACCAGACAGTATAAAACCGTCAAGTGCGAGTTAGACTCGGGCACGATGAATTCCGTACCACTGAAGTCAAAAACATGGTTATTCTTGCTTCATATATTAGGCCGATTATAGTGTAAAGAGAAGGACGCGTAGAGTATTTTTTGTTTTGGCACCTCAGATGAATTACTTAATATAACTCACAAAATAAAAATTTTTGACCACAAGGAGTGAATCTTACTATGTAGGTGCTCCCTGGCTCCAAGTCTACACACGAATGCACTGGTCGTTGACTGACCGGGATTGAAACTCATCAGTTTTGTGACTTTTATGAAGATCTTTAATCGTGATTTGTCGCGTTAGGTAAGTAATTTATATGAGGTGTCAAAACAAAAAATGCTCTACGCGTCCTTCTACTCACGCTATATTCGGCTTGATATATGAATCATGAATCAAAAAAAATTATCCGAAACAAACGGATAATCCGATATAATTTAATATCCATATCCGTATCTGTATCCAAAAATTCATATCCATTTCATCCCTGTTTAGAAACACCAGGGTGGACCAACTTTTAAACCCTCAAAACAGTCCTTTCGATAAGTGTAATACAACTTTTTGACCAACCCTTTTCATGTCGTTGTAATTGATCGTTGTTACGAAATCTAGATTGAATGTTCAAAGCGAAAGAACTAAACTGTACCTAATTGAGGTCGTGTCCGTTTTGTCACAAAGTTTTAGGGGTCGCTTGTTCTTGGGTGATTAAAAGGACGCTTGGGGGTCTAGAAGGTCACCTAGAAGATCGCTTGGTGGTCTATAAGGGTGCTTGGGTGTATGGAAGATCTTGGGGGCTTATAAGGTGTTATTTTGTTAAAACTTATTAAAAACGTAATAAAGTGAAAAAGTGTAAATAAATGTGTATTGTTGTTATATGGTCGTTTGGGGGTTTAGAAGGTCGCTTGAAGGTTTAGAAGGTTGATTTGAGTGTCGCTTTGGGGTCAAGCAGATATCTTGGGGTATTTGCAGGTCACAAAGACACAGAAGTTAGCTTGGAAGTTTAGAAGGTCACTTGGGGCTATAGAAGGTCACTTAGGAGTTTGGAAGGTCACTCGGGGTATAGAAGGTTGCTTCGGAGTTTAAAAGGTCGCTTCAGAAGGTCGCTTAAAGGTCTTGGGGGATTGGTTAAAATGTTAACGAGATCCAAACTACGGCTCAACCGGCATTTTCTCAACAAAAACTACTTATAATCAATCTTAGTTTTTCGTTTCAGGCTAAATGTGTTTTTGTATTTATCTTAGGACATTGTATGTATCTTACGTTATGCAGTGGTTGAGCGCGTTGGTGCTCGAGCGTGAGGTCGCAGGTTCGAATCGTGCAGAAGGAATTAAAAGCTTTCTGTGTTCCTGGGTCATGGATGTGTGTTAAATTTGTGTATTAATATAATAAAAAATCTTAAATATGTGTATAGTGTAAAAGTATTAAATATATTTCCGTTGTATGGTACCTGTAACACAAGTTCTTCGGATACGGCACGGGGCCAGCTTGACGTGGTGTGAAGCGTCCATAGATATTATATTACATCTTACATTTTATTAACCTTCAGCATTAATCATCATTATCATTATTTCAGCTCAGGACATCAACTGCTGGGCATAAGCTTTATTATTATAATATTTAATTAACGTGTAGTATTTGTATACATTTAATGAACTGAAGTTAAAATGGTTGCATGACTTCAACTCTAAGGATTCAGTATTAAGAAGTCTCTAGCCCAACCTCACTTGAGAACCTATAATTTGACAGATAACAAAACGTTTCGTTTTACTTTACACTTTACTTTGACATACTTAATTTTTTTTTGAACGTAATAATAAAGATTATAAAAATATAAATTATACTTATTTTAATGTTTTCTCTCATCTATATATGAATATTTCAATAAAAAAGAAAATAAATTAAAGTACTATGTAATATTAATAAAGTTGTTCACATCTGAAAGTGAAACGAAACGTTATTTTATCTGTCAAATAGGTTGTTAAGTGATGTTGGGTTTAAGACTTCTTTATTAATACGGGCCTTAGTTCCAAATTATTATATACCAGTTTCATCGGTGTAGGTTTTACAGGCAGCATACCTGTTGTAAAATAGTCGAGACAATTTTACACTTCTAACATCCATAATTTATATTGGAGTACCACGACGCGTTTACAAAATTGGTTAAATAATCGAATGTGCAATCTGGTGACGTCGCAACATGGCCGCGGGCAATCGCATTACCCTCGTATATTGCCGGAAAATTACGCCGGATATACTCTCGACAGTAAGGAAGCGTCTCTACGAACATTTCGGACATTCTTCATGCACGTTTCTTAAATATTCTTCAATTTCATTATTACATATTTTTGAAGTAGTTTAAATAGTGTGTGTAGCGGTGATGTTGTGTTCCGAGTACTCCATTTTAATAGGCTTCACTCAAGTTGATAGGAATGCAGTATTTACTTTTTGATGATCTAATACAAATTCCTACTAAAGTGTAACTGCTAAATTTTGCGACTGATGTGAATCTTAACGTAGTATAAACTATCAATATAAAATAACGATGACTGGCTTACTGATAGATAATTAAATCAACTTGTGTATTGGTACATAAGATGCAAAAACACAAAAAAATTATAAGCCTGACAATGTCAGCGTTTTCGTGTCCTCAGTGCGATAGTTGACATTCCCAATGGGGCAGTCATCTTAAAGACATTTTAAAGGTACATAGGGTCTATCCTTACGACATTGAAAAGCCAATGCGCGCCGGCTATGCGGTAATATGCGATATTAAACGCACCTCAGGCGTTTGGGAAATTTGATAACCAGGTTCAGTCGCGGTGTAGTCGACAAACTTTTGAAGGCTTATAAATATCACATTTGACATTCACCCCCGGTTTCGCAAAGGCTGATCAAATTGATCAATTGGTCAAATCAGCTAATCTGAACGCTCATTGGTGAAAACAGTGACTGCGAAGTGATGTGATCAATTTGATCAGCCTTTCAGAAGCCGGGCGTCAGATTTTCAAAAGCATTTTATACCCCTAGTTTCTTGAAGGCTAATCAAATCTATGATCAACTATCATATCATTTAAGTTAACATCGCTGTCAAATCAACTTGCGTTTCCGAAAAGTTGATTAGTGTAAGATTTACTAATCACTGATCATCTTGACATGTCATGTCTTGGCCCGTATAAATAAAATAATTTCAAACCCAACCTCACCTTGAGAACCTATTTGACAGATAAAAAAAGTTTTGTTTTACTTTTAAAAATGAAGAAGTTTACTTATGTTACATACTTTAATTTGTTTCTTTCTTAAAACGTAAAAATAAAGATTATAAAAATATACATTAACTATACTTATTTTATTGTTTCCTGTAATCTATAATATGAATATAAAGGTATAAAAAGAAAATAAATAAAGTACTATGTAACATTAATAAAGTTTTTCACTTTTAAAAGTGAAACGAAACGTTGTTTTATCTGTCAAATAGGTTCTCAAGGTGAGGTTGGGTTTGAGATTGTTTTAAATAAACGGGCCTTAGTGTGAAGACACAAAGAAGTCTGCACTAGGAACCCTCCCTTATATCTTCATCCTTAGTAATGATGAAAGTTTGTATCTTACTGTTTAACCGATTAAAAAAAGGAGGAGGTTGTTAATTCGACTGTATTTTTGTATGTTTGATACCTCAGAACTTTCGACTGGGTAAAAGAATTTTGGTGAATATTTTGTAGTTTATGTTACCCGATCGGTCGCATCTATTGTTTAGAAGTTGGTTTTCATTTAATTTTGTCTAAAAATGTCTGTCAAATTGTTCGTTTAAGAAAAATATTTCGTTACAAATGTTTTTTAATAAAAACCTTCGAGACAGACGTATTACGACCAGAGAGACTCAAAGACGTATTAGAAATACATCTGTCTTTGATATCACGACCAGAGAGACTCAAAGACGTATTAGAAGTATTACTATTAACATTACGACCACTAACATTTTATGGGTCGTTCGACGATGATATATTATGCCGGGGCCGAGTAAATTGTCCACTCGGAAGACACCTGCGACGGACGTGAGAAGGGTTCGATGATGGATGCAGACGACGTCCGCCCAGCATGACAGCTTCAGTCGACATGTCTTTCATGTTGGGTTGTGCCTTGAAAATGTTACTCTGAAATTTGCGTTAGGATTGTTATTATTTTAGCTAAAACTATTTCTATAGCGAGTTAAGGCTTTGTATAATGCCAGTGACCGTGAACGACTATTATAAGGGCGAGAAATTATTAAAACCCGTTTAAAAAAATCGAGACAAAATTTAGAAATACTAAAACTATAATCCCCTGAGTCTTACCTCACTTAAAATACTGAAGTAATTTCTACACTTGCGTCACTAATATTATATAAAGAGAAATAGTTATAACATTAAAAATTTTAATAATTTTAAGCGACAGTAAAACAGAAATATCAATTTTTAAACCGATAATCCTCTGATAAATATAATGAAAGATAGAAAGAAAAGGAATTTTATTTGGTAAAATATACACAAAATCATACTTAATGTACCAAAAAATAAAACACATGAAATTTTACCAAATTGAAGATCATTATATATTTTTGACCGAATTTCAAAAAAAGTAGGAGGTTCTCAATTCAGCCTATTTTTTTTTATATGTACACCGATTACTCTGCCATTTGGTCCCATAAATTGTTTTTATTGTTTAATAAGACCGTATTGAGATAATATAAGGTATTGAGAAAAAAGATTTTAAAGTACTCCAATTTTCAGTTTGTCGCGCCCATGCATCCTCTGTGGTTCAGTACTTAGGATTTGGCTCTTGACTTGGGCGTTCGATTCCCGCGCTGGAATAACTGACTGAAAGTGGTATAGACGATCCAGCCACTAAAGCAGAAGCCTATACGGCCACTTAAGTTAGATTTTCTGAAACCGTTCATTTCATTCATTTCATTACATCAGGTATGACTTCTACTACTGGGCTCAAGCCTCCCCCAAAGTATTTTATGGAGGAAAGTTGCCACACGCCACGCTTGGCAGGCGGGTTGGCGAGCGTTACTTACTAATAATGTCTGCGGAAACGCTACTGCCCATTTCCTGATAATAAATAAATAAAAAAAAGCCATTTCATTTTACATGAATAATTGCAAAGCAACTAAATGCTATAATTTACAGTGTTTTTATATCTTTTTTGTTCTAGCTATTATACTATTCTAATTCTACTAAGCAAGGTCCCCAGAATAGGTAAAGGCCCCTTCCAAGAGTGAAAAAAAGAATAGACAAGATTCGTTACACAAAAATTAGAGCAGTAATAAAAAGCCGTAATTTCCTGGTATATTAATATTATTCCCCCATCACTATGTCGCCTTTTACGACACCCACGGAAAATAGCTCCCCTCACCAATTTCGGTGTCGGTAGCCGATTTCATTCAAACCAGACCAGCTACGCAGGAGTTTTTTATAGTGCCCAAGTGTGTGCGCAATACACCAAGACACTCTCTCATCCTTTTACTCTCATAACACAATGAGACGGTAAACCGACACGACTGGCGAGAGAACAGGCGAAGAACCGACTTTTTACATGCCCATCCGACGCATGGATCATCTTTCTTGTCAGACAATCAGGTGATCAGCCTGCTTTGCCCTAACCAAACTTGAAAACAACATTTCTTGTTGTTTCAACGAGGGTGTTAAGGTCGAGAGCAAAGCTCTGAACCACTAGACCACGGAGGCGAGGCGGAGGCGACCCATGGGAAAGATGGTTGATGGGTAGGTGCTATTCTTTCCCCAGCACCCTACGGATCAACCAGACTTCAAGTAAAACACATTCAAAACCTGAAAGAAGAAAAGGCACAAGAAAATAAAAGGGATCACTGCACTGCAGACACACGAAGATATTTGCGGACTTACAAAGATATTTTTTCAAATTAAACTGTGATATTAAAACTCTTCACAACTGCGGTATCCGTCACGAGATATACTCCGTCAGCGCGGAGTAATTTAATAAGGCCCATCGTGTGGTATAACTTAGCGCGGAAAGCGGGGAGCAAAGCAGTCGAGGCTAGCGATTGTCATAATACCTTTCATATTTGCAGGTATTTTTTCTTTGGCACGGAGAAATCTAATAAGGCCTAACGTGTGGTACAAGTTACAATGTAATGGCAGTAAAGCAGTCGGAAATAGCGATTGTTGTAAACCCCTCCATAGCTGCAGGTGTCTCACGATAGATCTGTGGTCAGCTCGGAGTAATTTAATAAGGCACAGCGTGTGGTACAAGTTGGTGCGGATAGCGGAAAGCAAAGCAGTAGGGATTCTTTCAAAACTCTTCATAATTGCGCTTTCTTTTTCACAACAGGAGAAATGTAATAATATCTAACGTGTAGTACAAGTTGATGTGAAAGCGGGGAGTAAAGCGATAGCGAGTTTTGACCATTGTAAAACTCATTTAACACGATTTGCTGTTGCAGAATGCGGGGAGTAAAGCTGTAGCGGATAGCGATTGTCATAAAACACCTGCAGGTATCTGTCACGGTAGATCCTCCGTCAACACGGAATAATGTAATAAGATCCAACGTGTGGTGCAAGTTGTTGCCCGAAAGCGGAAAGCGAAACTTAGAGATTCAACGTATAAGTTTAATAGTGCAGTCCGTCACAAAAATCCGTGTTAGCGCCAAGTAAGTCAATGTATCATATGGTACAAGTTACAGTAGAAATTGATAGCTATTTTTTATGGAGCTATTTTAGCGAATAAGCCACGATATTTTTTAATAATAAATGTAATTGGCAGCTATTTTATTATTAAAGGTGAGCAAGTGACAATAATTAAACATTTTCTTTTTATTTTTAACCGACTTCCAAAAAAGGAGGAGGTTTCTCAATTCGACCGTATATATGTTTTTATTTTGTGAAATTAAAATCAGAACCCCCTTTTAAGCATTGTCATGTAAATTGAATACCGAAGTATGACCAAATTTACGAAAGTACTAACTTATTTTACTACCTATGTGATCTGAACAATAAAAACGTTCAATATTGAAATTAAAACTCTAATTGCATCACGAATTTCAATAAAAACACCCATCCAATATCACGGAGAGTCGTAAAATACAAATGGAACAGCCGCGGCAATAAAAAGCCTTGTTTTAATTTGTCCACGAATTAATCTATTTTGTTTACGAGAAGTTTTTTTTTAAGTTGGACTATTTGTTTGGAATTCCAGGGATCATTGGTTGAAAATGTTTGAACAACGTTTTCGATTTATCTTTTGATGTTTTTTCAGTAATGTGTTTACACATTCGTAATATATTGCAAATATTTTGGGATATCATGGTTGTGGTTAATTGGAATCGGTTTTAAATATATGCGAATTTCATGAAAATGGAATTCTAATTATTGGTATTCAAAATTTGTTTGTACAAGTAATCGTTTGGTATACAGCCATCGATTCCTAAAAATGCTAATTATTATATTATATACTACGAAAAATGAGGTAACGCCATTGCAAAATATTTTTGTTAAATAAATATGCGTTTTTGTACCAACCATACCATAAAATGAAACAATGAAACATACTGCTGCGTCAGACAGCTTTCGCAAAAACTGCGACAGCAAGATTACTGAGTCCACTCGCGTAGACTGAGGAGGAGGGTTGATACTACTGTAGGCATTTTTCCTCGAAATCTGGGGGCACGGCAGTGTCCCCGCCAAGCTGAGCTCGGCCGTACCATCCTTTTCTCGAAACAGCTCAGGCCATTTCCGACCCACTATAATTTTCATTAAATAAAACAAGAAGCCTGTATTTTTAGTAACTAAGCAGGCATTCATAATATCGTTATTAGAATCAGGCGTTACTTTGCGGAAATTCATAGCATAAAATGTATTATATCTAGCAATATGATAAACAATTATAACCACAACCTGCAAGCAAATAAGTGAGTGTACGCATAGGCATACGTTTGATGCACCTCCTTCCTTCTCACACTGCTTATGCGTACACTCGCAAGCAAAAATGTGAAAACAACACCACCACCCAAGCAATAATGCACGATCTTGCAAAGTCCCACACCGCCAAGCAGGTTGCAACTCTCTCGACATAACACAAACACTCACACAAAACTCGACGCGCGTTTCGCTCCGACCCCGGAGCATCCTCAGGATGGATCCTCGTTAGGTTACGTTAACGAACATTGTTCGCAGAGTCTACATCGGCAAAAGAACTAAGTATCGAGTCTTGGAATTTTTAAAAGTTATGTTTTGATGGGATCATTATTTTTGACGATATTTGGCAAATCATTATGATAATTGACGTCTTTTTCCTTTTTTATTTTTTATATATTTCGTGTTTGATTGTAAAGAAAATTTTGTTTTTCCTTTTTTAATTTAGCACTGATATTTAAAAATACTTTCAAATTGCATTTTTAAATTCTATACACTAAATTCACATTCAGTTACAAATGTTTAAATTAATATGATTATAAATCAAACAAGAACATTTTATTTAACACGTATCAATTTATTTGAACTAATCCACCTTTTATCGTGAAGACTAATACATTTTCCGTGTGGAAAACGTATATATTTTCAACACATTTCCTCGCAGGAGGTGAAAAGCGAGACATTAACAAATATTAGCTTCCGTGGCTTAAGGAATATCCGACAGGAAAACCAGACGAAAACTTTGTACAAGACTGGTACAAGGTCTTAAGCTGGCACAATACTTGTTTTTAACGACATGTTATTTCCTTCTTGGCTTGCTTTTGTTAATTTATAGTCATTATTGTTAACGTACTTTGATTTATTTATGTAACTTATATTAAACTTTATTAGTAATAATAAAAATATTTACATACTATATAAACTGTATGTTTTCTCCTTGATACATTAGAAAAGTCACTTCACACAAACAAGGACCAAACACAGTATGTAAATGTTATTACTCGTATTAGTAAACCTTTCCCGGGACAACCGGGGCTCTCACCGAGGCCCGTATTAATAAAGAAGTCTCAAACCCAACCTGACTTGACGACCTATTTGACACATTAAACAACGTTTAGCTTCACTTTTAAAAGTGAACAACTTTATTAATGTTACATAGTACTTTAATTTCTTTTCTTTTTGAACCATTATATTCACAATATAGATTACAGTAAAACAATAAAATAAGTATAATGTATAATATTTATTTTTACGTATTAAAAAAAATTAAGTATGAAATAAGTAAAGGTTTTTATTTTTAAAAGTTTTATTTGTCAAATAGTTTCTCAAGTGAGGTTGGGTTTGAGACTTCGGATCCTAGTGAGGTGGACCCCCGGGAGTGGTACAGGGGTGGTAGAGAAGGACAAAGCCAGTACGCGGCCGAGGACAACACGCCCATTAAGGGCAAGACTCAACCCAGCCAGCGTCTCATCGTTGTGAGATCCGGAAGATATCGGTGAGGGGGCATAACCCCGGTACCGAAAATCCACTTCCCCAGAAAGGGGATCCGAGAGAAAGAATACGATAGGGGGTGCCAGCCACCAGGGCCATGATTCAAGATGTCATCGCTATTAATCGATCCCGAATTTCCCAAAGACAAAATGTATGGAATTTGACATCATCATCATCACCCTGAAGACGTCCACTGCTGAACATAGGCTTCCCCCAAAGACTTCCACAATGACCGGTCGTGCGCTGTCTGCAACCAACGGCTGCCTGCGGCTCGGACCAGATCGTCGGCCAATTTGACATTAAGCTTCGCTAAATGACGAGCGAATTTATATGTCACCAGTGAAAATGTTTGGTGGGCCATTTTCCCGTTAAAAAAGAGCAATTACATTGCTACGAGTTATATATAGAAGTATGTAGCATATAGTCGTACATCGTAGCAAGCAATAAACAGTTTCATAACTGTTACAACTAGATATTTTACAACATATTATGAATATAATATACGGATGATACATTATGTCGTCGCAGTTACGAAACGGAGTGAATGTGACTAAGAAAGAAAGGATGTACATTAAAGACCGTATGAAACTTATCAGAATGAAGAAAATAATTTAAATTTACCATAGCCAATTGGTAATAATTTGCCAATTTATTATTGACTCGTTTTGATAATAACAAGTATCATGTATAGTAATGACTGCAAAAAAAATTTGTATCGGCTTTTTTGTATAATATGCTACGGCTACAAATTGAATTCTAACAAACTGTTTTATTATTTTTAAATTATAATAACAAATAAAAAATATTTTCGTAGTACTGCTACGAACAAAGCGAAAAATTGTATCATTCGTACCACTGCTACGTATTAAAAGATACGAATTGACTTGTTTGTAGCACTGCTACGAATAAAACATTACAATTGTCTTTATCGTAGCACTCATACGTAGAAAAGGCTACGTATTTACCGATTCGTAGCTGTGCTACGTCATAAAGGCTACGAATAGTCTTATTATACGAATTGAATTATTAAAAAGCTACCAATTGAAATGCTATGAAGCCACAACTTGATTTATGTATATTTTTATTATTTACAATATCGTATAATATGTATTACATAAAACGAGAGTCCTCTTCAAAAGACTAACAAGGATTTTTAAGTTAAGTACTTTACAAAAGTTAATTACTATTAACTTATAAAAATAAGCTATCAAACAAAGACAAAATCCTTTCTTTAAGCACAGTTTGATTGTATGCTAGCCACCTCGACTAAAATACGTTGTTACGTGTTCAAGTGTTTTGCGAGAATAAAATAGTAAAATCCAAAACTTTTGGTAGTTTTTCAATGTGTTTATAATTTTTAACCCCCGATTAAAACAGGGGGTTATAACCTTAACATGACAGTGCGTAGCGGATAAACGTATTAAAAGCTCACGTGGTCAGGAGTGTTTTAAAGTATAAATTATTATCATTAGATTACTCACTTATTTGTGTGCTTACTTAAAATTTATCAAACAGTTTGTTTTTACAAAAACACGACCGGTTTTTTATAATTTTGTTTATCTCTATTTATTATAGCTATGATTAAACAACATATCACTATTTTATGTAATCACAATTGCATACAAATAAAAAAAATGATAGGGTGGACTAGCGGCTATAGCAATTAAATAAAACGAAAATAATACTTTAAACATTGTGTTTACTTGAATAAGAGAAAATATAATAACACCGCATTAATAAAAGAACATAATACAAATTCAAATGCAGTGCATCTTAGACTTTAACTATATTAGCATTACACTACCAAGCACCTTACTATATACTGTACTTTTATTTTTCTTCTTCAAAATTTGATGTTGTATTGTTTTGTCGCTTCATTTCTTCTTTTAAATGTTATATCTGTCTATGTTGTTTTACCGTCCTAATATAATATTTGTCTTGTCTAGTGTAATGTACAATACTTGAATAAATGTCTTATTATTATTATTATGTTTGTGTATAGTTTTCCTTGCTCACGGGCAATTAAATCCCGGACCTTTGGAAGGCATACGTGGGGCCGGAGCCAACACGCAGAGGCCCGGTTACACAATTTTAATTTAAATGTAATATGACACTAGCCGGCGACTCTCCCTGTACGCACCATGGGAGTGCGCCCACGAAGACCCACCGCTTAGTGTAGGACTATTGCAAGGAACGGTTATGAGAAAATATTTTGGGCTATAGGGGTAAGGAGTGGACTGGGTATCTAAGACTATGGAAGGACTATGGCGTCTGCCAGATACGACATGGTTACATGTATCACAAAGTTGGCAACCGGTGACTTGCTAACTCATTGAAATGGGCCCCTTAAAATGGTCGCACGCACGGTGCACCAAGGCGGCAACATTTACAGAGCGGCTTGAGGCAGGAGAGGTGTCGCTGGACTTTATACGCCGATCATTTGCACCCTCAGAGGGTCCCATCACGACGCCCACTCGCCACTTACGCTTCACATCCTCCCTCCCGAGCACGAAGCAACATTATTAATATTATTAATTATACGTGGACAGCATATATTCTTCCAACATAAAAATCCTAAATATGGCGAATCAAAAACAGTGTTTTTTTTAAAGATAAATATTTGTATTCCCAATAGAAGTATGAGATTTACGAGCCAAAGTTCCCGCAACTATCTCCAGCGGGGAACTGACGTGAGTTTTTGCTGCAAACATTTTTACTTGCGATGCGGGAAATTTCGAATTTCGTATGTCAAGTTGGTTTCTTTAATGTAAAATATTTTTGCAGGATTTTGCGCATTTAATTTACGTAACGTTTTAATTTACGTAGTAATAATGCCTCCCACACCGATGTCGGTGACGGTGGCTGCTTTCATTGGAACCAGACTAGCTACGCAGGAATTGTTTTTGTAGTGCCCAAGTGTGTGCGTAATACACATAAACACTCTCTCTTTCTTCACTCTCGTAGCCCAGTGGGACGGATAACCGACAATACTGGTGTCAGGCGTTGGACCGACTTTTTACATGACAATCCGACACATGGATCATGTCTCTAATCAGACAACCAGGTGATCAACCTGCATTGTCCTAACCAATCTTGGAAACAACATTTTTTGTTGCTCTAACGCAGGGACTGAACCCACGACCGGGTCGAGAGCTAGACTCTGAACCACTAGACCACGGAGGCATTAAATTTAAGTACTATTGAGCAACTTGGTAATATTTCATGTTTTTTATAATATGCTATTTTTATGTTGTTTTTAAATTATTTTACTAAATAAATTTTCTTTTCTTCTTCGTTCTTCTTCAACTAAGCTGTGAAAGCTAACACCCGATGTTTGGAAAACAACGACTGCCGCAAAACTGTACATATTAGTAATAAGCAGTATATAATATTATTTACTATAGCATTAATTCAAATCGAGAGGCGATGAGAAACAAAGTTTTCTAGATAGCTATTCAAAATGGAACTTTATTTACTACACAAGAAGATGCAATGTCGTAGTAATCGTTTGAATTTAGGGCTGCACCGTACTTACAATAAAACGTGTATCTTCTGAAGAATAAAGTTAAATTTCGTTTATTTATAGTTAAGGCAGCATGCACGCGATTAATTGATTTTTTTTGTAATTAAAAAGTTCATCCTATTACTCTTTATACAAGCTAAAACATAAATGTGTGTACTCGTATGTGTCCCCTATGTAGAGTTTACTGTGAAAGTACCTGCGCTGAAAGGCTTTTGACTTTCATATTTCTAAGAGAAATGCCCCAACATCATAAGTTTGCCCATACAATAAAAAAAATGTAACTGTTTCGCACTGGTACTTTCACAGTAAACTCTACATATCCCATATACATACACACACCCCAAGTATCTTACTCATTAATATTACAGCCTATAACTGATTGAATGTACTGTTCTTGATGGAAATTCATTCTCACAATAATAACACACAACTTTTTCCACTTTTTATTACGTTTTAATAAGTTGATGATGAACACCTGATGATGATTTAATCGAAACCGGTCGTGTTTTTGTAAAAACTTATTACAACGTTATAAAAAGTGGAAAAGTGTAAATAAAAGTTGTGTGTATTATTGTGAATATTACAGGCTGTATATTAGTGACGCGAGTGGGAAAATCACTTTAGTATTTTAAGTGAGGCAAGCCTCGGGGGCCTATCGTTTTTGTTTTTGCAAATTTTGTCTTATATATAATTTTTTTTACGAGTTTTAATACAATTGCAACACGTTCTGGTCGATCTTGATAATATTGTGAACTAATTTTAATTTGTAATGTTGTTGATAAGGCCGGCTTAATCTTGTATGGCCTTAATAAAATAAAGATAAAAAACAAAAAAAAAACACGCTCTGGTCGGCGTGATACCCCCACCATACAAATAGTTATACAAAGGCTTAAATATGTAGCGTTTCGGTGTGAGTTGACTTGCAAAGTTGTAAGATAAACTGTCAGAACTGGAAAGGAACTGAATTTACAATTTAATTTCCACACACGACAAGCACAAATGTGAAGGATAAAATTAATGTAACGCGAATCTCGGCGAACTCACAAAAGTTACATAACTCAACTTATGATAATTTAAGCAGTGGTTAAGTGAGGTTTAAGTTCGAAGTGATGAATTGGAGAGTTTGGGTTTCTGACAACTGAAGTGATTTAATGTCACAACTATTATAGACTTAGATCCCAGAGCAATCAGACATAACTTATTTTCACACGAATGAAATCTGAAGTTTTCAGTATCGTCTCGTGTGCCTTGAATACCTACGCGCTTTGTGGAACTTGCCGAGTGACACCTGGGCATATACCAGATGAGAAAGGTAACTAAAAACAAGAATTATTTAACTTAAATTCACATGACTGATTTTTATATATGATATGTAGAATATTATTTTAAAGTAATCACAAAAGTCAGACACTTTTGATTGACCAGAGCTTTTGTCAGACGCTTTTACACTACCCAAAAAATAAAATATGAACTTTACTTATTTTTACATGTCTGATTTTTTAATATGTTATTGAAGTATTTATTTAAAAGTTATATTCAATCAGTCAGACAAATTAGAGTGACCAAACATCCCCTAAGACAAAAATTATTCAGCCAGAAGTATGAGGGCGAGAGCACTATGCGCATGTGTCTCAAAGTAAAAAAAAATAATGTAATTACTAAGAATACTTACTGTTTTCAATCTGAGATTTTTGCATCTATATTTCAACAAAATTAACAAAGGTAACTAACCTTTCTCACCTGGTACCTGCCCAGGTGTCTCTCGGCAAGTTCCACAAAGCGCGTAGGTATTCAAGGCATACGAGACGCTACTGAAAACTTCAGAGGGCCTACTCAAGATGCCATCGCTAATTATTGCTTACAAAGTTCGATAACAAAATGTATGGGATTTGACATAAGGTACGCTAAATGATCGCGATTTGGTATGTCATTAAGCGATAATTAGCGATGGCATCTTGAGTAGGCCCCCAGGTTTCATTCGTGTGAAAATAAGTTATGTCTGATTGCTCTGGGATCTTAGTCTATTATAGTAATAATATTTTCAGCTTTATACTACATATTAACTTTATTTTATTTCAACCTGACTGTAAATTATATAACTTAACTTACCCGGATAATATTAATATATAACTATAACGAATATAACATTTAATCTTATTCAATTAAAATAACAAATAAAAAAACAAATTTAGTTCAAGTAATGTAAATAGAGAAGCTATTGTCATGACATTTTTGCATGATATTATTTCAGTTCTATCTATATAATCATTCATTTGACTGACGAGTATGTGACTTGAGAGCCTCTTAACTTAAGTAGGATACGAGTACAAGGCTGTACGTGAAATAGATTAAATGAAATGAAAAAGACAACTTAAGGGCCTCTTAATTTAAGTGCGATTCGAGTACAAGAATGCATGAACATTACATTTAATTCAATGCAATAAATAAGGACAGCATGTGACTTGAGGACCTCTCAATTTAAGCGCACTCAAAAGGACAGCGTGACTTGAGAGCCTCTCAATTTAAGCGCAGAGTATACATGTGAATAACATTTAATTCAATGCAACAGAACTCACCGGTTACTGGGTCAGTTAATTTCAGTCAGTGATTAAACGAACGGATACATAATTCACAGTTTACTGCTTATTCCACTGTTATTTGTTTATTGTTGTTGTTTTATTGTTTCCCGTTGTTGTTGCGTTGCGTTTTAATTGTTAATGAGGTAACGTGTTCTAAATGACATATTGTCATGAATACCTTTGTAGTTTTTGCACTTTTATTACGCGAACATTGTGACGTCATTATTTTTAACTACTGATGCAAAATGAGGGGTGTTGTAAGTGTATATCTGCGTCGTAGCTTACGGATAAAAAACGTGTGTTATGATCTGGCTATGTAGTATCTGGCATTCATGGTCCAATATTCAGAGCTAAGTTTTCAATTGGTGATTCCTCTGTTATTGCCCATGTTCATAGGTGACGGTGACCGCTTACCATCAGGTGGCCCGTCTGCTTTTCGTCAATCCTTATGATACCCCATAAAAAAATATAAAAACAAATCGAATGTCGTTCGAAACAACAAGCTACAATGTTGTTTCCGTGTTTGTGTCCAAGCTGCTGATTGTCTGTCTCTTATTTTAATTAGGATAATGATACTATCCTTGTACAAGTAAATAATTGTGCTGTCACTTCATCCGTCTCGCTCCCTCTTCACCAAGCGTATTGCCATCTCTTTTACACCTATGACGTCCATGGCCTGCTCGATTGACAGAACGTTTGAGAACCTGCGTTGGAACCAAAAACCTGTTATTTTCATGTTTGGTAAGGACAAAGCAGGCTGATCACCTGATTGTCTGATAAGTAAGATGATATCATGTATCGGATAGGCATGTAAAAAGCCGGTCCTAACCCTAATCTCCCACCAGTCTTGTCGGTTATCCATTCCAGTGGGCTACGACTGTCAAAGAAGAGAGAGTACTTACTTCCATGTATTTCACACACACTTGGGCACTATAATAACCTCTGCGTAGCTGGGCTAGTTTTAATTAAATCGGCCACCGTCACCGAAATCGGAGTCGGAGGCATTATTATACAAGGTATAAAATAAATGAGTGATAATACTTTAGGGTGTATATATGAGCCTCCTATGCAGAATACACTGTAAAAGTACCCGCGCTAAAAGACACACCCTAAAATATTATGACTCAATAATATTATAGCCAGTCCGACATTTATTCGAATCATATACTTAACAATACTATAATCTATTTCAGTAACAACAATTCTCATAATTCCATCGTTATCTCTCCCTTCCGGCCGATGTCTTGTAAACAGTCACACGTCAGAGGGCAAAATTATGGGGTGTCAACCCTCCTCACACATACATAAAGTTTTCACATGTCCAATCCAGGCAATGTTATGTAAGTTTTACTAATGTAGTACGAATATTATTATGGGCCCGATTCTGAAACGCTATTCGAATGTATGATCAACTAACATGGCATTCAAATTAACAGCCCATATTGAACTCTGACTGGTGGAACATTTGTCAGAGAAAAAGAAAGGAACTGATACTATATAATTACATCACACTTGCAACGTCGGTAAAATACCAGTGTTTTGGTGGTATTTAACCAGTCTTGTTTAAAAAATATCTGCCCCCTCCTCTCTCTCTGATAAATGTTCCACCAATCTGATTGGTGGAAATAAAATGCTGTGTTTATTGATCATACATTTGAATACCGTTTCAGAAACCATTAGTCTATTAAAGATGAAAAAGGATGACCACGACCAGTGCTGAATTTCTGAATAAATCCTACTTCTATCCCCACTCCCACTCCCGGGGTGCTGGAGTAAGGATAGCACCTCATCATCAACTGTCGTTCCGTGGTTGTTGGAAAATGTGAAACTGCGCTCATCATTCTGCCTGCCAAGGGTAGCAAACCCCCCCTCCCCTCCCCCATAAAATAGTGCGGGGGTCTATGTCTCGCGATTAGCATCCTTGGCGATTGATACTCGTACATAATCAAACTTCACAATACGTCATATACCTATTAAACCCTTCATAACTTAACACAGTTCGTGTCCCTCTGATTATGCCAAGTTTACAGAGTGTCAAATGGCACTTTAGCCGTCCCGGTAATTCGCAACATGTACATTGTACAAAGGGGTTAAACTTTAACTCCCAAACTTGTGAAATTGCTGTCTAGTGGACACTTACACACGTCTTGAGATTCAAGTTTGAGTTATAAACTATGACATCTTGCGGAATCAAATTCTGTAAGGACCAGACGAACAATATCTTGACCAGCTGTTGTAGTCTGTGTTTAAACTCAATTAACATAGTTGACTTAAGTTAGACTTATTTTCTGTTATGTGTTAATTTTTATATAATTAACCACGAAGGTAAAATACTGTCCTTCTAAAAGCCAGAAGATTAAGGTAAAGACGAGTATTACAACCAAAAATTTTTAAAAAACTTAAATCGACTACGACAATTATATGGGTTATTCTACCCGGGTTATTCTTTAGAATATATTGACACCTATTTTATTAAATTCGAATCAGTAGTAGCTACGACCGAATAAATATACATACATAACTGCCCTTTCTTTTGGTTTTGCTGTAATATTTGTAGTGTAGAAAGTTTAGTTTGTCCTACTTAATAGATTTCAATCCATGGTCGACAAAACGTAGATTTAATCCGTATGTTTCCAGAGGTTAAACGAGAATCACAAAGAAAGACAATTTGTTCAGTTCAGTTCAGTTGCCTGTTGCCATTTAATCCTAAATCCTGTGATTGGCATCTACCGTTCCCCTGATTATCGTTAATCACAGATTAACGTACAAATCTTGCCCGAAAGACGTCGGCTTTACCACACCCAAAGCTAATGCGTCAAGATAATATCGAACCACTTAAATATAGATTTATATTCTATTCTTTTCAAACCATTCATATTCAAAGTGATTTTCTAATAACTAAAATCCAAATTTTATATTTTACTTATAAATTGCTGAATGACCTAGCATCGTCTCAATCGTAACTACACAATACTTCGATTAGATATAAACAGCTAGTAAACCCTTGATTTATTAGTGTTGTAACTGGTCACGAATGACCCTTCACAAAAACCGCGAAAATATCACATGAACATAATCTGAGTATTATGACGTCACGGCGACGTGATCCCGCACGCCGGGGGCGGATCAGGCCGGTAATGTACACTGTAATGTTTTGATATCGATATTTTATTAAACCTTTTTGTGGCTTGCGATTTTCTTAAACCTTTGGTAAAATGGTATCATCGCCTCCTTGGTCTAGAGGTTCAGACTTCTGGGTTCGTCATGGGCTCGATTCCCGCCTTAAAACAACAAAAAATGTTGAATCCATGTATAGGACAATGCAGGCTGATCACCTGATTGTCTGACAATAAAGATGATCCATGCGGCGGATGGGCATCTAGAAAGTCGGTCCTGCGCCTGTTCTCTCGCCAGTCGTGTCGGTTATCCGTCCCACTGGGCTACGAGAGTAAAGGAAGAGAGACTGCTTCTATGTTTTGTGCACACGCTTGGGAACTATAAAATAACTCCTGCGTAGCTGGCCTGGTTTCAATAAAACCGGCCATCGACACCGAAATCAGTGTGGAAGGCATAAAATGGCATCAAGTTTAGTGTGAAACATTTTTAAATGAGTTTATTGACCTCCATGATATCCATAGGTACTGGAGTAAGAAGAACATCCTCATTAACCGCCTTTCACGTAGGTATTGTAAGAGGTGTGTAACCTCCCCGGCTTTGCCAGTCTTGGCGCCGAGGGGAGTGCTTCAGTTTGCCGGAGTGCTCTTTTAATCTGATGGAAGTCCGGTCCCTTATGAGGTAGACCGACTGGTCGTGGGAGGAGTGGTATGTGTTTGCCAGATCCAGGTCACTCCCCCAACATAACGGTTGATGGCAATCCACAATGACAAGTTGTTTTAGTGGGTAAACCGGCCGTAGCAAGCCGGGAGTCCCACATACCCTTAGGAGACTCTCCCTGGGGGATGCGTATCGCATTAACCTTGCGAAAAAAAAGGTATTGTAAGAGGTGACAGGCAACATAATATAATATCCGGAAATACAGTAGCGCATCCGCGGACGTTGTTTATTGACATGCTAATTCTCTAACTAATCACCCGCTCTCCAACCCGCCTGCCGAGCGTGTACGTGTACTAACCCCAAATAAAATATACTTTGGGGGAGTCTTATGTCCTGCAATGGACGTCAGAACCGAAGGTATGTATATGACCCGAGTCATTGTAGCTTGCAAACGGAAGTACCGATTTTTATCTTTTTTTTTTGAAAGATGAAATGTTCAAGAGTGTCCTTAACTATTAATCATCACTTCGCTAACTTCTTGACGATTCCGGGGCTACTTAAAAAATTATAGATACCTAAAGTTTTGCAGTACTTAGGCTGAGGCCTCAAACTCTACTTAAGTATGGACTGTCACAGAATTTGAAGGCTTCGCTTCATTCACGTATAGTTTTCATTAATGCACTTTAACGCGTGTAATTCAACTACAGCTCGCGTTATTAACTCACAAATAGCGAAACAAAGCGTCCCCTAATTGGCAATTTACGTGTTTACACTGGCAACACGGTCAATTAATTTTTGCACGTGCAACTCGAAAAATGTTTAACGTCAATTACAACCGATATGTTTGTAATCAAATCGTTGTTGAAATATTTGACCATTTTATTGTGTTTTTTTCCGGTTATTGGTTTAGGTTAAATAGTTCGATGATAGTGAAAATAATTATGACTTTTACTAAGGGAATTTTGGTCCAAATTGAACTATTTATATATATTTTTTTAGGTTATTTTGTCTCATAAATACGAAATAATATAAAATGTAATTTACTTTTATGTACAGTTATAGTCAGGGTTACATGGTTAGGGGATACATGGTTTTCACTTGATTAGTATGAAGCAAATTTTTCGTGAGCTAATTTAGATCATTATCTTAAGATTTATCTATAATAGAAAAAAATATTTTAGACACACCAAATCCACAAACTTTATTCTCGCTATCTCTGTTAGCTACCACAGACAAGAGTTCCGTCCAAGAAATTCTTGGGCGACTCATCAAAACGAAGGTACTCACGAAAAATTTGCTTGATACTAATCAAGTGAAAACCATGTATGGGGGAACTTTGACTATTATGCATTTGTAATAAGGACTACGAAATATTTTATTTATTACCTAACTGGTTTTTGATTGATTGATTGATTTGTCCGCGGCCCGCCTCGTGCGTTGTCTAAATGGTGTTAAGCTTTCCCTCGGGAACATAATATTGTGTAAAGCGTAGCGCCTCCGTGGTCTAGTGGATCAGAGCTTCGCTCTCGACCACTCATCGGTCATGGGTTCGATTCCCGCGTTTGAATAACAAAAAATGTTGTTTTCAAGTTCGGTTAGGACAATGCAGGCTGATCACCTGATTGTCTGACAAGAAAGATCATCCATGCGTCGGATGGGCATGTAAGAAGTCGGTCCTGCGTATGTTCTCTCGCCAGTCGTGTCGGTTTACCGCCCTACTGGGTTATGAGATTAAAAGAAACAGAGAGTATCTTTGTGTATTGCGCACACTTGGGCACAATAAAATAACTCCTGCGTAGCTGGCCCGGTTTCAATTAAATCGGCTACCAACACCGAAATCGGTTAGGGAAGCTATTATTATTATTATTGTGTAAAAAAGTATTATTGTACATATAGCAATGTTTAGCAATTTACTCTACTTATGTATATAAACAATAGGCGTGAAAATATAAACGTGTGTTCAATTTTCAAAAACGGGTACACATCATGTGAAAAACATCAAAACTTTTACTAACATCTACTTAACTTCCCGTTACGAAAGGGATAAACTAGACAACATTGAACGTATATTTCAGCGCCGTAACCCGAGCGTTTAAAATATGATTTCGGCCATCTTGGCCATAACCCTCCATTGTCACGACCCGACCTTATAATTTCCGGGACATGTAAACTTCGCTCAGCCGGGGGTTATTACTTATAACGCACAATAGCAATTGATATCTGACAATAAAATTAATTTACTAGCTGACCCGTGCCCACTTCGTTGAGCATGGAAACCGTTTAAACCTTCC
The DNA here is from genome assembly GCA_905187575.2 of Celastrina argiolus. Taxonomy (NCBI): domain Eukaryota; kingdom Metazoa; phylum Arthropoda; class Insecta; order Lepidoptera; family Lycaenidae; genus Celastrina; species Celastrina argiolus. Next base: position 15,786,556 of record LR994589.1, read on the forward strand.
CTGGACTTCCACGAACATTTCAAGACCAAAAATAGCCGAATCGGTTCAGCCGTTTTCGAGTTTTCGTAAGACTAACGAACGGCAATTCAAGACAACAGGTTGTTATAATAATAATGAGTGATAATACTTCTGGGTGTGTATGGGTCCTGTATAGAATTTATTGAGAAACTATCAGCGTTGAAAGAGATATTTTTTTATTATTGTATGGGAAAATGTATGATCTCTCCGTTCTTTTCTGTCTGATAATATTCCACCAATCAACGTTCAATATGGGTTGTTGATATTAATGCCATGTTAGTTGATCATTCATTTGAATAGCGTTAACTCGGGGTAAGTATAATAAATATAACGAATTCGAACGTCAATTCAACTGTATATTTGCTGACGTCTTTATTACCTAGTAACATTTCTTTACGAGAACCATAATATATTCAGAATATTATATAAACTAACTAGAAATCGGCCTTTATTTTTTTTATTGTATTCAACGAATAAATTAAATTCAATCAATATTTTCGAATTAGCAAATTAATGAAAAATCTTTTTCAATTCATTTTCCCATTCGAAGCGTTATTCTGAATGTATTTTATTAGTTGAAGATCTCTAAATTATTAAGTTGCATTCTCTATGTTCCGCAATAACCCCGCGTGGGGTTGCGCACATTATTACACGTAACTACCGCGCTCGTTCCTTTTTATTCCTAACGTATTATTTGAAACTGTTGTCGGGATTTCACTAACTTTTTATGAGCTGTGTTGCCTCTTTATTACATATTTAATACGTTACACGGTACAAAATTGTAGGGGACTGCCAATGTGGTGTTGCAGAATTTAGAATCCCACAAAAAACATTTTGCTCGTCGACATTGGCTCGTCTTGACAACATTTTTACATGAAAATGTTTTTGGTGGGATTTCATTTATTTTTGTAAGCTGGTTAATGGACTTTTAATTTTTAATTTAAAGATAACCTATTTTGACCCCGGGCCTTTACTTACGGAAAATAGAACAGTCAGCGCCTTAGCCTAGTGACGCCTAGTGACGTCGACTGATTTCACCGTCAATATTATACCGTGTATAAACTTTCACCGCAATTTTTAAGAGGTAGAGGCCGATTTTCAAATAAATGTCTCGTCCATATTTCTTTATTTGTTATATTATTATATTATAATTATATTATATATAAATATAAATTATAAAATATACATTATTTTATTGCTGGAGTGAAACTTCTTATTTGGATATCCTAGGATGCCACTAGTATAAATTCAACACTAATAATTCGAGAATTTGAAAATTACTTATTTATACGAGGGAGATTGCCTTTAATAAAGCATGTTGATACATACTTATTAAAATAATACAGTAAGTCTATAATAATATCGTATGTAGACGACGGTAACCGCCATCTGTTGGTCACTAGAGGTACTAATTCCTGTACGGCTCTCGAGAGTATTGGTAAATGTGTGTTTAGATGTTTCACAGTTCCAAACATAGATTGCACTGCAAGATACCTACATCGCGCTATCGAAGTGTCGAACGGTTTTTACATAAGATTCCCTTTAAACAAAATAATTACGTTATAGTAACATCAGCGGGAGCTTATGCCGGACCGATTTCAAGTGATCGACGTAATATTTTGTTTACATACACTGACAACAATTTACTACTTGCTGCCTGTTAATACTTCCCCAATTTTTACCCACCAAATATATAATACCTAATTTTAAATAAGTGGATAAAAAACTAATTTTCTTATAGATATATTTTTCATTTACAAAAAGTCGGTCACCGATTAATAATCGGAATAAAATAGAACATACTGATTGCAGTAGTGCAACGCACTCAAATAAATAAAGTGGGATAGAAATAATATGGAGCAAAAATCTGACCGATTATCGGTCCTACAAAAAGTAGGTCTTATTTTTTTATTTACTTGTATAATATTGTATAATATAATATTTCTTTTATGTATTAAAGATCATATCCGTATAATAAACATATTAAACATCCATTTTGTACCGTCCACCATATTGGATTCAAAATGGCGGCATTTATATTTTAATAATTTTTTTGTTGGTTTTGTAGCAATAACAGCTTACATAAATAATATCAGCTTACTAGGACGTCAGGAAATACCTTATGAATTTTGATGATCTATAAATGAGTCAGTGACGAAATCTGGGGTTTTTAGACATTGATAAAATCTAAAGTATAATAGCTACAACATTGAAACTTTGTATGTTTCATGATTTTACTGGTGTCATTATATGTTGAAATTTTCAACTATGTAGCATCATCCAAAGCAAAGTTATGAGAGTTCAAAAAAACGACGAAACCTTTCGAGAAAAGGTAGGTAGTGCCCTTGCGCTTCGCTTGACGGGGGCACTCCCGTGCCCCCAGATTACAGATATTATTAGTGTGCGGCTGTTTTTTTCATGGGACCAATTATAGGTTTGGATCCCGCTTGTTCTCTCGCTTATTCTACCAGGACCATGACTTGCATTATTTTTATTACATTTTGTTTTATTTTATGTTTTATATCATTTGCTTTTACAGTATATTATACTTCTATTACCAATTTTTATTTTTTTATTCAATATTATTTCTTCTTTCAATTACTTTTCTACATTCTTCAACAACTGCAAACATCAAACATATACACCGGGCTTGTAAAGGTAGAGAGAGTGCTTCTGTGTATTGCGCACACTCTTGGGTGCCATAAAGTAGCTCCCGCGTAGCTGGCCTGGTTACAATGAAACTGGCCACCGTTACCGAAATTGGTGTGGGAGGCATTATTATTTATTATTTACTATTGACTATTACTGTCAAAATATTTGGCCGAACAACGAATACTAAAAAAACCTAGCTGGAGGCATTCAACCTTACACAGCCGTAGTTTTAGACATAATATATAAATACTATATCTACTTCTCTGGATAAAAGCTTTATTTCACCAAATGAGCAACTTTAAATTTAAATCCAAATAAAATCACATTGAATGGTTTCTATTTCCAAACGAAAGCCCCGAAACTCTAAATCTGTTTTCACCTAATTCGGTATACGTTTAAGTCTGTGTTGCCAGTTTGCCAGTTTAAAACTCCCCGAGTTGTGGGAGACGCTAAGCTAACAAACCTGAGATAACTTTAATATAACTTAATTTAAACTGAATTGCTAAAACTACACGATTTGTGAATGTAAATGATATATTTTATCAAATTAAATAACATTTTGTATCTCTTTTAGGATTACTATATATAAACACGATTCTCTTGATATTCAATTATAATAATTTTGTTAATCGATGTATGATTACACAAAATATAATTTAAAAACATCCAGTGTTTGCTAGACATGATAATCAAGTAATATTTTGAATATTAAAACGTTCAATTTAATTTTCCTCAATAATAACACGAAACTTAAAATTGCCGGACCTTCGCCATTTTCTTTTAAGTGTCACTGGTATTTTTGTTTCGCGGGTTTTATTAAAAATGAAATTATCAGTCGTATCACGCCTCGAGCCCCCTAGCTACCCCCCTGCAGGGGCTGCGACACTCAATACGAATATTAAACCACTTCAAAAACAAATATTGAAACAAAGAACTTTATCAAAATTTCACCCAAATAAATTGGTTTGTTTATTTCTTTTGGCGACATCTCTTTGTTTCTTTTATGTTTTTTGTTACAGTAAAATATTTAACCCTTTATATTAATAATTAAGATACGCTTGGGATGTTTTAGTATTGTCACTTGTCCGCAAGTAACTTTGTTTTTTTTGTTTGTTGCCTTAGAATTCTGTTCAACCGAGTTAATTATTTTTCATTTTAAAGATGGCGCTTTAAGTGTTTCCATTTTTACTCTAGATGTCGGGTCACGGTTTTTTATAAGACTAGCTGTTCCCGCGACTTCGTTTGCGTGGTTCTTGATTGACTTATAAATGCAGCGCACGCAACGATCCCTGTTATTGCAACATTTCTCACTAACGCTTCGCTCCTATTGGTGGCAGCGTAATGTTATATAGCCTAAAGCCTTGCTCTATAAATGGACTATCCAACAAAAAATATTTTTCCAAATTGGACCAGTAGTTCCTGAGATTAGCGCGTTTAAACAAACAAACTCTTCCGCTTTGTAATATTAGTATAGATGAAGCCGTGACAGACAATCAGATGCAGTCTCAGTAATAGCGTCCCGTTTTTACCCGTTGGTTACGGAACTCTAAAGATAAAACAACATTTTTTTGTCCGATAGGCTGTTTTTGTTACGAAATAACTCAAATATTGAAATGGTACTGCCATTTTTCACTATGCTCTGTTATTTTTGTTGTTTTTTTTTTTTTCAATTACAAAACTTTTGTATTTGCACTGCATTCGTAACGTAACATCCCTAGAAAAATAAATCCTACCAAAAACATTTTCATGTAAAAATGTTGCCAAGACGAGTCTTCCTAGCTTATAGTCAGGGTTCCCCCATACATTGTTTTCACGTGATTAGTATCAAGCAAATTTTTCTTGAGTAGCTTCATTTTGATGAGACGTCCAATAATTTTTTGGACGGAACTCTCGATTGTGGTAGCTAAGAGAGTTGGCAAGGATAAAAAAAATCTCAATTTTCTAGCGCAGGACCGGGATAACGTACCACGCAATTTGTAGGACAATTATGTCTGTTGAATAAAATTTATATTAGCTAAGTAATAAAAACAAAATCAGCTAGTCTATTATTAATAATTTAAGATGACCTCGTTATCGATACGAGTTGGCAAGAGGGAAATCTTTGATCAAACCATAGATTTTGTATAACAAATATTATCATTATCTAGAGATTTAGCAAAAACAAAAATTTGGAATCACCAAATCCACAAACTTTATTCTTCCTATCTCTGTTAGCTACCACAGACAAGAGTTCCGTCCAAGAAATTCTTGGGCGACTCATCAAAATGATTCTTACGAAAAATCGATTACTCACGAAAAATCAAGTGAAAACAATGTATGGGAGAACTCTGACTATTAAGCTATGAAAAAGTTATCAGATCTCATGTGGAGCCAAGATTCTTGATCTATGCGCCCTTACATTACCAAGCCTAACTTCACATACTCTACATTTCATTCAAAACGCGATACTTGGCCGTTTTGCTAGCGTTATGGATATTTCTTAGGTATATTCATCGTGTGTGAAATAAAAAATCTTAAATGTTATGAGTATAGTATAAAAATATTGATATAATATTTCTGTTGTCTGGTAACTGTAACACAAGTTCTTCGGATACTTAACGGGGCCAGATTGACGTGGCGCAAAAGTAAGTCTTTCAGCGTTGGCACTTTCACAGTAAACTCTTCATAGTTGGCAAATGGCACATACACACCCTAAAGTATAATTAATTAATTTTACACCTTGTATAATCCATCGTCAGTTCGCTTGATGCTCGACAATTCAAGAGTTAATTAAAAAAAGTTATTTTTCCTCTGCTAAAGTGAAAGCCTTCGAAAACGTTAACAAAAACCGTAAAAATGTTCCAGTGAAAATAATAATCAAGTTTATTTTTTCAGTCGTTCATCTTGTTTAGCCGGTTCAAAGTTTTTTAATATCCGGCGGGATTTAATATTAACCGGGCGAGTTGACTGCGCGTTTCATCATCACCTCAAGACCTAGTGAAATATTTAGACAATGAAATAAAGTTTGAAAACGTAAAATAGAGACGTTAAAGAGTGTTTTTTTATGGATGCAAAGACAAACGAACCAGGCTGCAATACCAGAGGGGTCAAAAGTGCATTAACGAATTTTATAAGATTTTACTTTCAACTTTGAATTTAAAGTTAGATAAGAAAGTAGTTTTAATTTAAGGCTTTTGAATTTTAATAAGAAAAACTCCACCAGCTATTTAAGCATCGATGCCCTGTATCATGGAAACCAGACCAGCTAATTTTATTACACAAGCTGTAAAATAAACAGGGATAATACTTCAGGGCCTAATATGTAGAGTATACTGTGAAAGTACCGTATCACATAATAACACACATACCGACACAAAGATCTTATTAAAAAAAGTAATCGGTTAAAACGCTAAGTAAATAGTTAAACTAATTTATTGACATTTAATTACAGCTCCAAATCCTATAGTATACTCTCATAAAAACCGCCAAAAGTATATTTTTAGCAATTACTTGTGTCATTGTAAAATTAATTTTAAAAAGAGTTGTGCTAGTAGCGGACCTTCCTCGTCTTAAGTAGTCTCTATAATTCAATGTCAATAAAAAAGAAAACATATTTAGTATTATTGCTTCACTGGAACACTTCCTACTCCTCCTTCAATCTTCTGATTAATGTCCTCCAAATTCCAATCCAATCCAATCCGATCCGATCCGATCCGATCCGATCCGATCCGATCCGATCCGATCCGATCCAATCCGATCCGATTCGATTCAATTCAATTCAATTCAATTCAATTCATTCAATCAATTCAATCATTTATTCACATAATGTATTACATAGGTATATATAGGCTAGGTAGAACAATACCACGGCCATTCTCCGGAAATAAATTTTTACGTGTCCCGGGCTTGTCTACTCTGTATTATTGTCATATTCATCTATGTTTTCTTTTTATTTGATAGATAGCATCCGTATCTAGCTGTAAACAAAAATATAGGCTTCTGCTTTAAGTGATTAAGACTAAATTATTTTAAGTTGCGTTGAAAAAACACTTTTTTCTAATTACCGTAACGTGTCCCGACATCAATTTGATCTAAAAACTTGCTTGTAATTTTTTTTACGGGCATATTTACATTAATCCAATTGACTTTCTAAACAATACAAAGGATCGTGTATCGCATAAAAAAATATCGACTCAATAGGTCCAGTCTATAAATAATGATCATGAAATAATAGCGTGTCCCAACGAATGTTCTAATTACCGTAACCCACACTGTTCTTGGGTGCACTCTCCAAAGCAACAGGATTTGGCACATCACTGCCGCACGTGTCGTGACACCTCCGTTTGTACTACGGCCCGACAGCAATCGCAGGTCGTTAATGTTTGTGTGCCGCCAGTGAAGCACGTAAGTATATAATTACCGTAGCTTTGGTAATAGACTTTTCTAATTACCGTTGTTCTTATTTAAATATTTAAAATTTAAAATAGAACTAAGTTGATCATATAAATCTAGACAGTACTTTGGCCTACGTAAGTTGTCTCAAGGCAGTTTTTGCAAACTTTATTGGTTTTTGAAATTTTTAAGAAAATCTAACTTTTTCTAATTACCGTATACTAATTACCGTATTTTTCTAATTACCGTTGTATGCAAAATGAATACGTTTTATAAGGGTTCAAGGGTTCCAGTGGTAGTATAAGGGCACAATGAAAGTCCACCAAGTCATTTGGAGTTCCTCAAAACCAGATCTACTTGCAATGCGAAAGTTAAGCTGTAATGCGCAATTGATGTATCAAGCAATTGATATCAATCGATTTTGCTAGCAGGTCCGACCACGGCCCTACCTTGACCATTTTGTACCTATACATTTCTGGATTTCAAATTGAATTTGTTTTCTTGTTTTTTCCGAAGTCGGGTTATAAGTTTTTTAAACTTTTATTTTTTTAGGTAGATCCTACTTATCTATACATATAATAAATCTGTAGAGAAGTCGTGTCTGTACATTGAAGATATTTGAGAAAAAATATTATAGGGGACCTTTATTTACCCAATAGTACCCAAAACAATGATTTTTGGAATTATTGTCTGTTTGTCTGTTTATCTGTTTGTCTGTTTGTCTGTGGGTTTGTGCACGCTAATCTCAGAAACAGCTTATCCCACGCAAATGTACTTTTTACTAATATGTTGCGGCAAGCTTCACTTAACATTTAGTGTTTGTTTCATGTAAATCGGTTTATAAATAAAAAAGTTATGACAATTTAAAAACATCATGTCGTATTTGCTGGACGTTTGTAGGAAGCGCGCGCCGGGCCCGGGAGCCGCGCGCTGCTTAAAATTTTATTCGCAGCGAACGTACCGGGAGAGAATGGCATTCGATAAAAGTGAATTTCATTTATTTATATTATATTATTTAGGGACAATCTAATTTTTTTTCTTGACTTTCTTTATTACGAAAGTTTTTTGTATAAAATCAGTTAGTAGGTACTTTTGCTGTAAAGTCCTTTGTGATAAGTACTGTATGTACATATTTGTTAGCGTAGGTTAGTAATAATAATATAATATAAATAAATAAAAACTGGTCAAGTGCGAGTTGGACTAGCGCACCGAGAGCTCCATACATTTTGATTTGATTACAGCTTGAAGATATTAGAGACCTGAGTATTTGTAATATAAGATTTAATTTAATACCCCAAGACTTATTAGACCCAAGACAATTAGGTTTTGAAAAATTGGCCGGGTTTATACGGGGTATCCCAATAATATTATCCTAATAACTTCTCTAGGTACTGCATGTTGTTCGGGGTCTACTTCTTTTGCTGAGCTCCGAAAGGATGGTAATATATCTAATATACCCTACATACCAAGCGGCTTGCCGGGCATGGATCGGGATCAACATTGGCAAGTACCTATTAGCGGAAGTCCTCAGCGGTTGCGCCATTTGTTTGTAGTCATGATGGTGTTCTGTGTACTTTTTGATGCTGAGCAGTTATGTCTGACTATTCAAGATAAAGTTACATCTATTAGGGGTAATCCTATGTCTTCATATGGCATGTCCGAGCCATTATTTGACGGTAAACTATTATTAATACTTCATCAGCCTACTTCTTTTAAAACATATTTATTATAACACTGCCCTAAATCATTTTTCCACGCGTACGAAGTCGCGGGCACAGCTAGTTGTTTAAATAAATATTATTTGCGAAAATAAAACAATGTGTGTTTAAATTAACTGGTTTTACCCGATCTTTAGTTATAATTACATAATATTATGTAGAACTTATTAATCAGAGTTTTTTTATATCATCTTTTAGATATAATAAATAATACTTTCTAATTACCGTCACATTAAATATTACATTTGTCTAATTACCGTACCCATACAATTTTTAAGTCTCATTATCTCAAGAACTATAATAAACTGTTGCATGTGTCAGATTTGATTATTAATATGGCAATTTGTAACAAATTTAAATTGTAACTAACTATGAATTTATTATTTTGTGAATAATTTAATAAAACAATTATAATTATGTCATTCTTAACAAAGTAGTTTTTAAGTAATTTTAAGTCACTTTGACATTTATGTCAGTATAATATTATTTCCGGTTCTAGAATATGATAATTTGAGATGTTTAATAAAAATGTAATTATTAAGGTTAAATTCTGAAATAATGTGAAAATAATTGAACATTCATTGTAAACATTTTTGTATGTCAATTTCAGTATTTCATAATGTAAATTATTCTACGAACTTCCGCTTTAAAATAATATTGTCATTGTGTTATATCTTCCGGTGAAAATGGCGCCAAATTATACTTATAAAAGAATATGTCCGCTATATTGGATTCAGTTCTGAACCAGATATTAAGTGAACAAATTTAAGATAAGTACCATATTTTCTAAAAGCCTCTATATTATGTTGTAGCTAAGTAATATTATTATGTCTCGTTTTATTATAGTGTTTAAATAAGTAAATAATTTATTATTATTTAATACTTGGAAATATATTTTGATGATAAATTATTGGTATATTGTAAAAATAGTCTAATTTGCTAAAGTATCATGTGTTTGGTACTTTTAAATAAAAAGTAAATTACCAGGTTGTTAAATACATTTAATTTTATTCCATAGTTTATTAATTTATTGTTTAAATTCTATTCCTAGGAATACTAATAACAGTAAAAATATTACAAAGCTGGTTAAGATATTTTGGTTTCTTCCATTTACATATATTTATTGATAAAATGAAATGTAGTATATAAAATGGTGTGTTGCTAATTGTCTTAATTTCTTGTAATTAAAATATAAGTAGTGTGCTACAATAAAACTTATAAATACATTGGTTTATCGTTTTACTTTGAATTTTGATTTTAGTAAATCTGCACTTTAATATATTTTTACAGTTAACTTTTGGCCATTCTACTTTATCATATTTTAGCTTTCTTTAATTTTATTATATTTTCATTCCCCTTTTGACACATGCCTCATTAATTATTGTATTTGTATATTTCATTAGTTTTATATTTCAGTGTGTTTAATCCAGATTAGTAGAAAAAAAATTCGGTTACGGTAATTAGGCAAATAACGCCCAACTGGAGAATGACCGACCAATATTTTAAATTCCTTAGCGAATTTCCATCATTGAGTTTGATATTTGATCCCACTTACAAATTCATACACAGTAATATTATTACGAATTAACATTGTGATAATAATTACATTTTGGATGCCGCAAATAATTTAGTTTTCATTTGGTGTTTTGTACCTCTGCGCCCGCAACGCAATACAAACCTTACGCTGTTGATTGAGAGTTCACTATCGCGCCGCAGAAGAAACTGCAACCAATTTAAATTCTCACATTCCGCGCGCTCATTTTCATTTGTGAAACAAAATAAACTTTATGCGGTACATAATAAAAGCGAAATTCACTAATTGAGTATCGGCGTAATATCGTTCGTTCGAGTTCTATTTGAGAAGAACTCCGTCGATTGAACGAAACTTGGAGTGCATCTTCAAGTTCTTTTATAACTTAGATATTATGGAATACTGTGCAAATAGGCGCTTCCGACGTCTGGAGGAGTCATTCAAAACAGTTTATTTCAATCTAAAAATAAAAGTACAATACTTTTTATCAAGTATATTTCTTGAGGTTGTTCAGAAATAAAATTAAAAGCTACGCAATATAATATGATAATAAGCTAAGTATAGTTCGTCCCTGATAAATTTAACCTATAGGTAAACAAACTGAAAACATTGAAATTTTCACTTATTTAATTATTGTGCACACTTATCAACACTTTCACAGGTAGGTATACTAAATGATCATACTTCATTATGCAATACATTTTAAAACAATTAAACAATAATTAACATATTTAAACATCAAATGAAAAGCTTTCATAGAAAAAATACGCCATTTTGACACTGCCGATTGTAGAATATAAGCCTATAGTTTATGGATTCAAAGCAAACAAAAATCATTGTATTAATATTGGCCAATTGGCATCACTGACTAATCTATGGTTGTGTCAAAGACGGCTTGGTTTACGTTTGGGTTAAATTTATCTCGGACGTACTATAGCTTTTAAGTAATGCGTCGAAATGTGATTATGAGCTGTGATAATATTTAAGTCCATACAAAACATCATAAAGTGTAAAAGTTGTAAAAAAAATTCATCAACACAAGTAAGCGTTACTAGTTTTTCTAAATACCATGCCATCTCTTTCGTAAACACGAATAACGAGCGAGATATTAAATAAATCGGCACCTCAGCAAAGTGACAGACCATTAACAATGAGCCCATTATTCCCAACCCCATAAAAGTGTCAGTTAAATTTAGCCTCGCACAATAACAATAAAATTCGTATCAAAAGAAATTCGTCTATGGAAGCTTCCAGCACAATATAGAGTAATTCCCAATAATATCAATCAATCAATCAACTTGAGGCGGGCTCAGACGTTTGTAAAGCCCTACACTTAAGGATAAGTATCCCTTAACCCTTAGGCCCTTATACAAGTTACCTGGCGCTTAAATATTTTCTACGTATATATCTAGTAGGCCTTTATATTTGAACGAAAAGGTCACGGGTTATGTCCTGTCCAAAATTATTATTTTCTAGAAAAATATGAAAGGAACAATCCTAATTTTGTTTACATTTAATACGACGCGATACGGCTTTTAAAATTCGACTAACGCCGATGAAGAACGATTCAAAATTAAACTTTATTTACATTCGCGCCACGTCGTGTCTCGTAAGCAACATAAAATTTTTGTGGCACCTTAAGAATTTAATATTCATTCTACACATGAAAACTAAAAAAATACTTATCGTCATTTTATTATTTTTGGTACATATTTTCTGAAAATTACGTGACAGAATAGCAAAAGCCTTATTACTCTACGTTTTATAATTCAAATATTCGATTATTATTATCAAGTCATTATTTGAAAAGAGAACATGCGTGGGACACGTTCCAAATTTAATTTACAATAAAGTACTACTTCAGATGTATTCGAATCGTCACCCGAGTTTATTTTGGTCCAGAGAGCGGAGTAACCCGAAATAGAAAAGTCCAACATCTTCGCTCGAAGTCGATGCACGCACGCGGAAACGAACCGAAACACTTGTGATACCGTGAATTAAGTTGCAGTTTTAATGCGCGTTAAAGAATTAAAAAATAACACGTCCGTTAACCATGAGCGTCGCGTTCCGAGTGGCGGCCATCTTGTTTTTGGCCACGTGGTCCGGCGGATACGGATGTGATGTAGACATGGCGGTTTATAAGATGACGGTGCGGTTCTTGTGGAGTGAAGACGAGTTTCCAAAGGACTACCCTCTGTATCGACCTAAGGCGCAATGGTCTCCAGTATTCGGTTAGTATACTGATCGTTCTAATCTGATGTCTTGTTTTTGGTAAAGAATTTCATAATATCTACCAATATTAATATTATGAAAAGGAAAATTTTGTTTGTTTGTATTCATAGGCTCCGTAAGTACATTACCGATTATGATGATAGTTCGCATAGTATACAAGGTGTAAAATAAATCAGTGATAATAATTTAGGGGCATGTTACTATGTAGAGTATATTGTGAAAGCCCCAGCGCTGAAAGACTTACTTTTGACTTTCATGTTTGTATGAGAAATGCCCCAACGTCATGAATTTTCCCATACAATAGTAAAAAAGTACCTCTTTCAGCACTGGTACTATCACAGTAAACTCTACATAGGACACATACATACCCTTGTATTATCACTCATTAATATTATAGCCTGTAGAAGTGTTGACCACTGGAAAGAACCGCGTGAAAAATATAATTTCTAGTGTCACACAGGTCTCGGGCAATATCTAGTTAATAATAAATTCGAATACCCACTGTTTATTGTTTTGGTAAAGTTTTTAGGTAAAAGTAAGAAAATTTCTTTGGGTCCCACAGCTCTAATACTTCAAAGTATATTCAGTACTTTATCCCTAAAAGCATGTAATAAACAAACTTTTGTCTTTAGCGTATAAAATGAAAGTTATATTAGAGTAATATACGGAATATTATTCCTACCCTCATCTCAAGTTTTGAGTGCTACACAATGTAGCGTTTTGTTAAATAAAACGTTAAGGAAAATGAAACGAATTGGTGTGGAGATCCCGCCCGAACATTGTCTAACTTACAACGTTACTCGGGAATATCTCAAACATTTTATTTGTTCGAACGTTCCACTTAATTCTCCCGAAACACTCGGCAATTCATAGAATAATTTATTTGGTCGTTCCTATTTCCCTGACGTCAACTTTGACCAAAGAATAATGAGTATTCTTTTATCTGGGCGAACAAATATCAGCTTATCTAAAACGGGTACGGTATTGAACGGTGTGGCCACGCGCTCGAGCAGCGGCTACGGCGAGTCGCGATACCAGCAGGCTTACTCACGACACAATCGAGGTTCAAATCATTTCGATCTCAACGGCTTTTGGTATGTTATTTGGTACCTAGATTGCTTTGAAACCCACCGAGATAAATAAAATCGATAGTATCGTAACTTTTTATACTCTCAACTATATCAATTGACTGAGAATCAAAATAAACAAACGTCAATTTATTGGGAAGTACGCGGCACTGTCGAATCTGAATGAAACTCGAATCAGTTTGGAGAGTAAGGCTCCAGACTAGGGTATATTCTGCGAAAAGGTCCTTGACGCGGCGCTGGTCGCGCGATAATCTTTTTAAGAGGTAATACCACGAATTTTTTCCATACAAAAATAGGGGTCTAGGGGATTTCTATTTCCTCCCTGGATAATACCTCTAGAGTAACATTTTTTTTTTATGAATATTTATGGATATTGTTTGTAAGTCCCTATTTTTTCTTTTTTTAATAAATTAATTATTATTTAAAGAGATATGGACGTTTAAAAACCTAAAAAAAATGGCCAGACTCTCCGCTATGTTTAAATATCTAGGAAACAGATTTGACTACAGCCGTTCTCGAGTTTTAGCGGGACTAACGAACAGCGATTAATTTTTAAATATAAGATTGAGTACCTTAATATTGGCACATTAGTTTTCTAATGAGAGAAGTTGAGACATTTACGCATGTTTGGTTAGGACAATCTATCTCTGTTGATCGCGCGACTCGCCACCGCCGACGCTGTCGCACACGCTCTTGCTCGTGGCCACACGCGGTTAACTGTTGCAGATAAGAAGTTTTTCAGCAATCGCCTGTCCCATTGTCCTAATTACATAAATAAACCTTCAGCATTGTTTTCCAAATAACACAATCGATCCTGTCGATACTTGAATATAAACGGAAGTTTTCCCTTTGAGATGTTCAAGGGCTCTTGTGTTGGGAAAACACTGAGGGAAAATATACTGTTTCAAGATGATATTAATGTGTTTTAAAAGCAAAGGATACGTATTATGGCTATTTGTTTTTTGATGATATTTTTCTGTTTGTTTATATAACTAAGATTTTTTTTAATATGCGCAGCACACATCCGGATGAAGCCACTAATGCAAATACAATTTCACAATCAATGTGGACACTAACGTAGCTGTATTCCATTTATATTTTAAATGTTCTTAATGTATTTCGGAACGTTTTGTTTTTTATTGCCATATTTTTTCGCGTATACAGGCTGTAATATTAATGAGTGATAATAGTTTATGGTGTGTATGGGTCCCGTATATAGAGTTTACTGTGAAAGTATCAGCGCTGAAACAGATTTTTTTTTATTGTTGAATAGGCATATCTATGACGTTGGGGCATTTCTTATAGAAACATGAAAGTCAAAAGTAAATCTTTCTGCGCTGCACTTTCACAGTATACTCTACATAGAACGCACATACACACCCTAAATTATTATCACTAGTTATTTTACACCTTGTAGACAACTACCCCCTCGAAGTTTGGGGAAGCTTATGTCCATGTACTTATGTAGTGGATGCCATATCTGAAAAGACGATGATGATAATGAATATAAAGTACGTTTCAAATCGATCACTAGATATTGCCAAATACACTCACTCACTCAATTTATCTCGGATACGTCACCTTTGTGATTGTAAAAAAGATTATAAAAATAAAATTCTTTTTACTATTATATTAAATATTTTTACTATTATATTTTATTTTTAAACTTCAAAATTTGCGAATATGTACTATTTTCGAAGAATAACGCTCATTAAAGTAAATTAATCAAAAGATATATCAACACATTGCTATCTGTACGAGCTGTTTGACGCCATTCAATGACCGCACCAGTCGTTTAATCAAATAACCAGATTCAACCTTAGGACTACGGCATATTATACGCAATGTTATGTTCTAATACCGGATGTAGTTATATCATTTAAGTTTCCGGTGCGATCTAAATGCTGTGTTTTTTTTGAGATGACTTATTGATGGCATTATTTAAGTGGCCTATTTACAGTCTGTTTTCATTGAACTTTATTTGAAACTAGCTGTGCCCGCGACTTCGTTCGGGTGGTTTTTGAGTGACTTAAACAGAAAGTCGCCAAATATGAATAATTTTCCTCGTTTTTGCAACATTTCTCACTGACACTTCGCTCCTATTAGTCGCAGCGTAATGTTATATAGCCTAAAGCCTTCCTCTATAAATGGACTATCCAACAAAAAAAGAATTTTTCAAATCGGACCAGTAGTTCCTGAGATTAGCGCGTTTAAACAAACAAACCTTGGTTCTGCTACTACATTATATAATATACCTAGTAGAACCGAGCTATAATTTTGTCTGTAATCTGTGTCTGTCCGTGGCATTTCGGAAGCTTCAAAGGAGGAACCGATTATCATCATAATTATACAATAATTACTCACAGACTGCAATTTTTTACATTTTTAACCTCCGACGCAAAAACGACGCGGTGTTATAAGTTTGACGTGTCTGTGTAAATGTGTATGTGCTGTCTGGCATAGCTCCCAATCGGATGATCCGATTTTAATGCGGTTTTGTTGTTTGAATGTTATATAAGTCGAGAGTGTTCTTATCGTGGAAATCGGTTCAGGTATTCAAGGTCATCGGGTGTTAAAGTTAACGCCATGTTTAAATACCATGCCATCTCATTCATTGACAGGAAACACGAGAGGGATAACATGATATTTAACATGGCGTTAACATTGCTTGGTGAAACACGACCTTAGTCGGCGGTTTTTTTTTTATTTTTTGTTTATATTGTTAGTTACTTCACATTTTTTTTCTGTTAGTATACTCGATACGGTTACGACTAAGTCTGCATCAGGTGTAGATTTAAATTATAATTCATTTTGATCATGTTTTTTTAAAGCGATCATCATCATCATCACTCACTGCTTGAATTGGTTTACTGTAAAAAATTTTTGTTCCAGGTCAATCGCACAACAGCTCCTACATCCTCTACCGGCAGGGGGAGGTCGCGAAGCCCTCCGTCCGGGACTTCTCCCAGTTCGGCAAGCTGGGCGATATGGTCCGGGAGGGGGAGGGAGAGAGTGGGGTGTACGACCAGTTCTCCGCGGACGCGGTCGGGGCGGGAGCGGGAGAGACGGGGAACGTCGTGTTCCTGGATGGAGGGCATACGCTGGTGAGGAGAATTGGGTATTGAATGCATTTTAAAGCGCCTCCGTGGGCTAGTGGTTCAGAGCTTCGCTCTCGACTCGGAGGTCGCGACTCGAACGTTCCCGCGTTGAAACGACAAAAAATTTCGTTTTTCAAGTTTGGTTAGGATACTGCAGGCTGATCATCTGATTGTCTGACAAGAAAGATGATCCATGCGTCGGATGGGCATGTGAAAAATCAGTCTTGCGCCTATTCTCTCGCCAGTCGTGTCGGTTTAACGTCCCACTGGGTTATGAGAGTAAAAGGAAGAGAGAGTGTCTTTGTGTATTGCGCATACACTTGGGCAGTATAAAAATAACTCGAGCATAGCTTGCCTGGCTTCAATTAAATCGGTGAGGGGAGCTATTACTATTAGTAAATTTATTTACTTTAGGACTCGTTACGCGAAAAATAAAAAATATAAGCAAAAACTAAAAAAAATATTAGGAGTAGTTTTAAAATCGGCTACCGACACCGAAATCGGTGAGGGGAGCTATCATTATTATTAAATTTATTTACTTTTGGACTCATTACGCGGAAAATCAAAAAGATAAGCAAAATCTATAAAAGAATTAGGATTAGTTATAAAACTTTTAAGTATTTGGCAGTTAAATAAAATTATCTATCTGTTGCGAGAAACGATATTTACTTAAGCAGGTGTAATGTCACATAGTATTTACAAGTGACCTCACTCGGTTGTTCCTCCTCGTTCGCACGTAATATTTAATAATTTAATATTTGTTTCGCGGGATATTGCTAGATATAATATATATTTTTTTTTTAATATTTTCATTTACTTACTGCATATCAACTTTCAGGTGTCCGTCATATGCCGGCTGATACCTTCCCCGGACTGGTTCGTGGGCGTCGACAGTTTGGACTTGTGTGTAGACTCCAAGTGGGTCGACCAAATTACATTAGACGTAAGTATTTTGTAATACACACATGCATACAAAACTTACGAACACACATATACACACACACAAACACACATTCATATACCACACCATACTAGCCAGGTACTATAATTATTATTAATATTACTAATCACGACAATCATCCTGTACACCATAGATATTATTAAAATAAGAAAAAAACAAATTGTACAATCTTTTAAAACTGTGACTTATAAAATATCTGGGACAGAGGCCTGGTGGCCTGAAATACAGGCTAACGCCTAGTATAGGCAACAATCCCCACAACAAATTGTATTTTTAAACTAAGTCATACTTGTACTACTGACATAAAATTGTGGTGAGATTTTTTTTTAATTATTATTATTAAAAGAGCCCACAAAATAGCGCATACAGGCATAAGAAAAGGAACAAAAATTACAGACGCTCTACAGCAGTGAAAAAAACTTACATGGCGCTGGGCGGGAAACATAGCCAGACTGACAGACAATAGATGGACCCAAGTGGTAAAATCATGGAAAGGACCAACCGGCACCTGAAAGCGATGTAGACTTGCCCGATGGGTAGACGACATAGTACAGGTAGCTGGCGAGCGATGAATGGAGACAGCAAAAATAGGGAAACATGGAAATCTCTAGAGGAGGCCTTCAACTTCGTGAACGAGGGGTTCTTATAAACAAAACA
Source organism: Celastrina argiolus (assembly GCA_905187575.2). NCBI lineage: Eukaryota > Metazoa > Arthropoda > Insecta > Lepidoptera > Lycaenidae > Celastrina > Celastrina argiolus. Next base: position 15,804,882 of record LR994589.1, read on the forward strand.
AATTCAAATATTTAACTAGTAATACCATTTATGGTTTTAAAAAAATAATAGGCTTTTTTATTTTTATTTATTATTAATAATTATAGCTTAATTAAGTGAGAAAATATTTCGTTCCATCTGTCAATACGGTTATGACTTTTCTGCCAGGCTGTACATTTTATTTCACAAACTTCGACATCCACATTTTTTAAAAGTATCAATGTCACAAAATGTAGTGAATTTTTAATCCGGGACGCTAAATGGAGGGTTTTATAAGCTTATCGCGTAGGTGTGTACCTCCTAAACGGATGAATGAATTTTGATCTAGTTATTTTGTTTGAAAGCTGACGTGGTCGAGTTTCTTAGCTATCATTCATCATCATCAGTACTGTCACGGCTCAGAAATTCGGTACCCACTTCGTTGAGCATGGAAACCGTGTTAACCTCCCCGGGACTTCCACGAATATTTCAAGACCAAAAATAGCCGAATCAGTTCAGCTGATCTTGAGTTTTAGCGAGACTAACGAACGGCAATTGATTTTTATATAGCCTACGTTACTCAGTGATAATGTCTTTTTCTAATGAAAAAAGAATTATTAAAATCGGTCCAGTACTTTTTGAGTTAAGTCGTTACATACAAAAATACAAATCTTTCCTCTTTATAATATTAGTGTAGATATACTTACGTTAAAAATGTTTAGCTAGTTTCAGCTAGTAGCAAGTACAAAGGCATTTCTTAATATTGTTCAGGAACGTGTAATATTATGATATGAAAATTTCCTGAATGTCATTTGGAAGACGATTTAAAAATGTCTAAAATATTTCGGGTACCGCCCACGTACGTTTCGAACAAAACGTGGAACAAAACAATGGGATTCTGTCTAACTTTTCTAGAATATAAACTCTTGTAATTTAATAATAACAAATTATTATTCAATTACATGATATAGTTATTACTGTCCCAAGAATTATTATTGTTATACTATACTTGCTGACCCGTGCCCACTTGTTTAAGCATACAAGCAGTATTTTCTCACCGTTTAAACCTTTCCTGGACTTCCACGAATATTTTTCAAGACTTAATAGCCGAATCAGTTTAGCCGTTCTCGAGTTTTAGCGAGATTAACGAACAGCAATTCATTTTTATATAATTGTAATTCTATATTCGGCTTGATATATGAACCATGAATCATATATATTAGGTCCTTACATATGAAATTGGCGTTTTGTCGTACTGGCCACTTTGATCTTTAATATATCCTCTTTGGTTAGGAATTTCAAATTCAAATTTAAACAGCTATTTACTCATGCATTTGTGTTTTGAAAACCGTAATTCATTAGTTTTTTTCTCTTTTGCTTTTTTTTCTCCGTCACTCATTTCACAAAATGGAAAACTTAAAATATCGCATTATTTACGAGTACGAGTTCCACCGTGGCACCAGTGCTGCAGAAACGGCTCGAAGGATTAATGATGTGTATGGGGTGGTGTCGCAAAAGAAAACACGGTGCGTTTTTGGTTTCAACGCTTTCGTTCTCGAAATTTCGACCTGCAGAACAAGCCCCGTGGACGGCCGGAGACCAAGGTCGATAATGATGAATTGAAGGCTATTGTGGAAGCAGATCCATCGCAAAACACATCAGAGTTAGCTACAGGCTGCGGTGTTAGTGACAAAACCATTTTAATCCACTTGAAGCAAATTGGGAAGGTGAAAAAGCTTGAATGGTGGGTACCTCATGAATTGAGTGAAGCAAACCGACAAACGCGCGTCGACTGCTGCGTAACATTGCTCAACCTGCACAATAATGAAGGAATTTTAAATCGGATCATTACATGTGATGAAAAGTGGATCCTGTACGATAATTGTAAGCGCTCATCGCAATGGTTGAACCCTGGTGAACCAGCAAAGTCTTGCCCCAAGCGAAAATTGACTCAAAAAAAGTTACTTGTAAGCGTTTGGTGGACTAGTGCTGGTGTCATACACTATAGCTTTTTTAAATCTGGTCAGACGACTACGGCTGATGTCTATTGTCAGCAACTGCAAACTATGATGGAAAAGCTCGCCGTTAAACAACCGAGACTTGTCAATCGCTCTACGCCACTGCTGCTTCAAGACAACGCTAGACCACACACGGCCCAACAGACGGCTACCAAATTAGAGGAGCTTCAATTGGAATGTCTAAGACATCCACCGTACTCTCCGGACCTTGCTCCAACAGATTACCATTTTTTTCCAAATTTGGATAACTTCTTGCAAGGAAAAAAATTTAATTCCAATGAGGTAGTCCAAACCGCTTTAAAAAATTTCGTTGATTCCCGTCCGAATAGTTTTTTTAGTAAAGGGATCAATGAACTACCTATGAGATGGCAAAAGTGTATAGATAGCAATGGTACATACTTTGATTAATAAAATATATTTTAACATGAAAAAATCGCCTTTACGTTCCTCCCATACAAAACGCCAATTTCATATGTAAGGACCTAATATATTATACAACCTTGCTGTATATGTGCTGTATATACAACCTTGCTCGGTCACAGATTTCTTCCATGGCTTCTACTATTCTGTTTCTGGGTGGTTTAGGATTGGCTTTTGAAAAAAAACTTTTATTTGACACCCGAAAATATGTATTATAAAAATTACATTGACAACAAGCCTACAATAAACCTACGCCCGACGGACGTCCAATTCAATCGGACTAGAAAATATCATATAATAGAGGTTTCCTATTGCATTCGCAATAATGCAATGGGAAACTCAGCAGTTTTATACATATCAACCCATGCGACTATCGATATAACAGTTCCCACATTATCATCCGCGTGACGTTTCAGCTTTCGCCCCTGGACGCGGGGGCCGCCAGCGGGCTGACCTTCACTGCGCCGCGGTGGGCCACGACCCCGCCGGCCCCCGTCACCCGCCACGGCCCGCGGACCCCGGACCACCCGGCTGCCGGGTTCTACTACCCGAACCTGAGGGACCTACCCACTATTGCTAAGATCGAGTTCGCCAAGGTATTCACGATAGATTCTATTGGGTAGTGTTCCCCGAATGAAGTATTTTGAACCTTATTGCTAGGCGATAAGGGCGAAGAGAGGTCAACTGGACTGGCGACAGTACATTTGAAAGAAAGTCTGAATTTATTTCAGAGGTTAGCAGTAATAATTGACAACTACGTAAAAATAATAATCCCTGCAAGTCTTACAATATGTCTAGAGCAAACCATTTCTTTCAGTGCATTGAAAGCAGCAAATATTGATAATAATGCCTCCCCCACCGATTTTTGTGAAACCAGTTTCATTAAAACCAGGCCAGCTACGTAGGAGTCATTTTATAGGGCCTAAGTATGTACGTAATACATAGAAGCACTCTCTCTTCCTTCACTCTCGTAGCCCAGTGGGACGGATTTATTCGTCATAGGACAGGTAATTTTTTAATGACACGACTGGCGAGAGAACAGGCGCAGGACCGACTTTATACACGCCCATCGCCGCATGGATCATCCTCTTCAGACAATCAGGTGATCAGCCTGCATTGTCCTAACCAAACTTAAATACAACACTTTTTTTGTAGTTCAACGCGGGAATCGAACCCACGACCTTGGAGATCATGGAGGCCTTAAGCTACGTACTTGATAAAGAAAAGCATTTGTTACCATTTTATACTATGGTCATTCAACGCATTTGGTATGTGTCAGGTAGATATAAAGTCTAACGAAACAAAATCTAAAACGCATTACCACCTTTTCTTTTCATAGGTAAAAGAATACACAACGAAAGAACTGAACAATCTCACACGGAGAGAGATACTCCAGTCTATGATGAAGAAGAAGAGGGCCAAAGAAGTTAGAAGGAGAGTCAACAGAGTGGACGTAGAAGTAACCACCAGAAGTAACGTGGACAAGCTGATGGATTTAGAGGAGGACCCGGTTGGTACTCCCCAACCCAATGTACCAGAGAACAATGTGGTGGTGGTGACAAATGCCCCAGTCTTGTAAGTATTGTTTAATAATAAAAATTTCCAAGTCTGAGCGCAATACCCTTGACCAGAGTTCCCCATTTTCCGCGTCTCGACCCGGTACCGGGTCATGTATCATCAGAGTAAAATACCGCGTCCACGGACTCGCTGCACGGTACCTACTATCGATTGATATTGAAAAAACAATCGCAAGCCATTATTTGTGTTAAGAACCAGGAAAGCGACAACAATTCACCCGGTTTGTTAATAGAAGGTAAGGTAGTCCTAGAGAATATAGTCATAAAAACAGTAAAATTATTAAGTATAACCATGGACCAATTATACATAATATTATAATTGGTCTATGGTATAACTTAACTAGCGGCACCTCACCTTCATCATTTCATGTCTTCAATTCTTATTGAACACTCCAAAAACCGTTAAGTTTTGTCCGGAGTGCAAGACAACCACTGTTTTCGTTTTCTTTTAAATTGAATTTCATCACAAACTATTTGTATGCTTAACGAAGTGAGCTGACCCGTGTCAGCTAGTAATAAAAAGATATTTAAACAAAAGAAGAATATAACATAATAATTAATTAAACGAACAAAAAATATAAACTCTAGCCTAAAATAAAGTAAACAAAATATTAAGTATTTGCATTAGAATTAGTTGTTTTTTAGTGGTAGTTGTTGTTTAGATTGTGCGTTTAGTGGGCATTAGTGGACTGAAGTAAGCTACTGGCTGACCGCAGCGACTTATTCACGGCAATTATATTGATCACCCTGTCAGGCTTGCGGCTACCCGCAATACAGATTTAGGGCATTAGGGATTATACTAAGTATTTTATTGAATTTTCGAAAAGTATACAATAAGCTGTGAAAAATTGTCCTTGGAATAATAATATAATATCTATGGAACATTATAAAATACATATATAAGATTTTGTTATATTAATACACAATTTAGTAGCAGCACCTCTGTAAAATTGTATTTTTTTCAATTAAATCAAGGTCAGTCTACGTATTTCTTTAAAACTTAAAAGATGTTTAATAATACTGTTTATATTCACTGTAAGATTAGACCGACCGACTAACCCTAACTTCTCATAATAGTATTGCCTCCCACACCGATATCAAAGACGGTGGCTGGTTTCACTAAAACTAGGCCAGCTACGTAAGCTATGCTTTTGATGGGATATTTTTCCACCCTATCGAACCCGAACGAAGCCTGGAAGTGCGTCAAATTTAAAGTGCAAGATTTCATTTTACACGGGGACAGGTGATATTAAATAAAGTATACTTTCAGCTCTACACCTGAACCGGAGTTCGGCAGCGACCTCCACAACATGGACGACGTGATCCTGGCTGTCGCGCGCGGCCGCCGTCTGGGGCAGGGGCGACACCTGCCGCGACACTTCCGCTCCCGCCTGCACCACGCCGTCAACACCGTGCAGCGTGAGTACCTCCACTACTCCCCCCGCCGCGCCTGCACCACGCCGTCAACACCGTGCAGCGTGAGTACCTCCACTACTCCCCCCGCCGCGCCTGCACCGCGCCGTTATCACCGTGCAGCGTGAGTACCTCCACTACTCCCCCCGCCGCGCCTGCACCGCGCCGTTATCACCGTGCAGCTAGAGTACCTCCACTACTCCCCCCGCCGCGCCTGCACCGCGCCGTCAACACCGTGCAGCGTGAGTACCTCCACTACTCCCCCCGCCGCGCCTGCACCGCGCCGTCAACACCGTGCAGCGTGAGTACGTGAGTACCTCCACTAGTCCCCACGCCGCGCCTGCACCACGCCGTCATCACCGTGCAGCTTGAGTACCTCCACTACTCCCCCCTCGCGCCTGCACCACGCCGTCAACACCGTGCAGCGTGAGTACCTCCATTACTCCCCCCTCGCGCCTGCACCGCGCCGTCAACACCGTGCAGCGTGAGTACCTCCACTACTCCCCCCGCCACGCCTGCACCACGCCGTCAACACCGTGCAGCGTGAGTACGTGAGTACCTCCACTAGTCCCCACGCCGCGCCTGCACCACGCCGTCAATACCATGCAGCGTGAGTTCCTCCACTACAGCACCTGCCGCGCCTGCACCACGCGGCACGCCGTAGAAAATGGCCTCACTTTTATGTGATGAAGCGCTGTCATACCTTTTTCAATTGGTCTGAGCTTGCAGCGTGTACTACTGATTATTAAGTAGGTACTGCAGCTAATAATCGGCCAGGGGAATTCTGGATATAGTCGCAGCATATGCGTGATGCAAGCGATAACCGATTTTTTGTAGGTAAAAAGTAGCACATGTACAATAATTCTGTCACAAATCTGAGATATTATTATGGTGGAAAGATCTGCGGAAAATCGGCTGCAAAAACTATGTCGTGGATGGGCATCTTAATACGCACTATGGCCTAATTTTCATGTTTGTTCACGATTATTAATAACATGAGGATTCAAACGATTTGCCTTTATCCTCGAATCTCCACTTAACGGATTGACCTCCACTCAACACCCTATAGCTTTGTTGCCAAAACATTGGAATTCCAATAATTATTTTCTTTCCATTAAATTAAATAATAAATTCAATTCTTCGAAACAAAATCCTAATTATAATCTATTGTTTGCAATCCGTAAACAATTGATCATTATAATTGGAATTTTGAGTTAAATTAGACCAATTCAAATAATAATCCAATTGGATCGCTAAATCAAATAACCGATTTACTAATTATTTGTGGTTCAACTTAGTTCACGATCTTTCCACGTCACTACCTACATATAGAGTTCAAATTTAGTCAGCAGCTAATTTTTAAACGTGATTTATATGTATAAGTTACTATAAAAATAACTATGAAGGTTAATTATAAGTAGTAGGGATTCGCCGGTTCTGGCTCACGAGCCAGAACCGGCGAATCTACAGGGGTTGGTCGGCCAACTACAGGGGTTGGTCGGTTAAAAAAAAAAAAAAAAAAGTTTGGTGTCAAAATAGGGGTTTTCCGCTACGCCCGATCGATCTATGCGATCCATTTTTGCGTATCTGCACTCCTTAACGTTTTAGGTTTTGCATAAGGAAAGCACTAATAGCACTCATTACACTAATCGTTAAACTCCTCAATGTCTAATGACCATGCGCATCACGCGTTTTGTAATGAACGACATTCTAAACTTAATGACATAGTCGTAATGGTATTGATAATAAACAATATTCCTTTGTTATGTTTCCAAATAATTGAAGTCGAGATTGAAAAAAAAAACTCGGGTATAATTTCGAATAAATCCTTTATTTTAAAAGTAACTCTTTCATTAAATCTTAAAACAAGATTTGAACATCATATTCAAAAACAAATCATTTCCGAGTGTATCGCTGCCAAGTTTTTAAATTTATATAGTAACTACATTAAACAGTACTCTCCACACACTGACGTATAATCATTTTGTAACCGAACATTATTAAAACGCCATTTCCTTGCATTTCTGTCCAAAAACATTTTATGCATACAATAAACAACATTCCTTTGGTATGTTTCCAAATAATTGAAGTCGAGATTGAAAAAAAAAACTCGGGTATAATTTCGAATAAATCCTTTATTTTAAAAGTAACTCTTTCATTAAATCTTAAAACAAGATTTGAACATCATATTCAAAAACAAATCATTTCTGAGTGTATCGCTGCCAAATTCATTTTGAAAGTCTTTCAATGACTTGTTTTTAAATTTATATTATAGTAAGTACATTAAACAGTACTCTCCACACACTGACGTATAATCATTTTGTAACCGAACATTATTAAAACGCCATTTCCTTGCATTTCTGTCCAAAAACATTTTATGCATACAATAAACAACATTCCTTTGGTATGTTTCCAAATAATTGAAGTCGAGATTGAAAAAAAAAACTTGGGTGTCTGCGCTACAAGTGGCGCCATCTGTTGCCTCAAGTGGGAACTAATTTGAACCTATCTGGTTCCCACAGGCGACGGTGGCGCTGATGGGGCGCCGCAGGCGCGGTGGCCATCTTATAATCTTCATTCGACACACACGCGAGACGCCACGCCAAATAGCTTAACGTAATTAATTTCATGTAACAAGTATTGTATTTTATAATAAATAAATGTCTTATAAAACGTCTTAATAAACATATCATTGAAGAGAACCCGGAAGCCCCCGTTGCTGAACCAATTGGACCTTACGAGCTCGGATTGCGGAAAGAACAAAGAAGAATTCATCTTCGACGACTCCGATCAGATTAACGGTCAGGCCTTCCATGATCAATCTCCATTCCTTCCCTATTTGGTGTGTGTTTGAACCGTGTTGTTTGCATTTTTCAGATTAGTGATTGCCACCGTATTGAGTTTCTCCATCTTCAATTGCGTGCTCCCCGTATAGCCGCAACGCCACGTTTCGGCTTCCAATTGTAAGTACCTTATTTCATTCTCCAAACAAGCCTTTAAAATGGGTAATGAGGATAATCAATTGCCTAAATCTATGCGAACTAATGACATTGTTGAACTTCGAAAGCAACGTGGTATATTGCGAGCTCGCTTAACTCAGTTCAAAAGATTTTTAGATAATTTCAATATGGAGCCTCCCTCCAAGCTACAAATAAAAGAAATTAAAGCTAGAATGATCGCGGCTAGTGAACATTATAGTAATTTTAACGTAATTGAAACGCAGATCGAGCTTAAGTGCCACGATGCAGATATAGAATCGAATTTAGAATATGTCGAACAATTTGAATCGCTTTATTTCACCGCTTTAGCCGTCGCTGAAGGCTTAATCGAAGATAGTGAGACGGTGCCAGGCTCCAAAGCGCATGCGCATACAAATAACGTTAAATTGCCGGAAATTAGCTTAGCCTCTTTCGATGGTTCTTATGACAATTGGCTGGAGTTTCGAAATTCTTTTGTTAACATGATACATAAACGCACAGATCTAGACCCAATACAAAAGCTACATTACTTACGTTCAGCACTTAGTGGCTCAGCAAAGCAGGTAATAAGCGCCTTAGACTTCACCGCAGAAAATTATCATGTTGCATGGGACCTGTTAGATTCTAGATTTCATAATTTTAGGTTATTAATTCATAACCACGTTAAGGCTTTATTTTCCATTTCGCCAATTAAATACGAATCAGCAACACAAGTAAGAAAATTAATAGATACTGTGAAAAGAAATTTGCGTGCCCTAAGTACTTTACAGGAACCTACAGGGTCTTGGGATACCTTGATAATTTACATGGTGGTATCTAAACTCGATTCAGTAACGGAACGTGAGTGGGAGAATCATTTGGGAATTATTTGTTCGGATCCTAAGAAAAGGTTAGTTTTAGAGGACTTACTTATGTTCTTAAACAATAAAGCAGATACGCTTGACATGATAAGTGCTAATAAATCACAAAATAAGCAACCTTCAGTTGAGCATACGCATAAAACGTCATATAGTAAAAATATATCCTCGCATAGTTTTATAGCTAATACTAGTAAGGGGAAAGGTTCCAATAATTTTAGTAAAAATAAACATTTCAGTATTTTATGTTCTCTTTGTAACGGCAATCACTATATATATACGTGTTCTAGGTTTTTAAATTTATCTGTACGTGACAGGTCTAATTTCGTAACGCAAAAACATTTGTGTCGAAATTGTTTACGTTTTGGGCATAATATTTTAGATTGTAAGTTCAGTTATTGCAAGTTATGTTCACAAAATCACAATACTTTGCTCCACCCGACCGATATAGATAAGACAGATGCGAGTGTGCGTAGCGGACGATCAGATGTTCATAGTGCTTCCGATGTTGTCGCTAGTTCGTCTACAGCTATGCACTCTGTAACTATAGATACCTTTAACGCGGCTGTGCCTCACGCTATAGGTACATTGCAACCGGTGTTATTGTGTACGGCGTTAGTGGAAGTAGAAAACACAGATAAGCAAATATTTACAGTTAAGGCTTTGTTAGATAATGGTAGTCAACATTGTTTCATAACAAGTAAATTAAGACGATTATTAAAAGCGCCTTTATTACAGTCCACAGTTCAGATTTGTGGTGTAGCACAATCTGTAACGCAAGCGAATCATTCATGCGAAGTAACTATTCGATCAAAATCAAGCGATTACAGTACTAAGGTTCGATGCCTTGTATTGGAAAAAATTACGTCGAGTTTACCCTCGACACATATAGATACGAAGCTTATGCGTATTCCATCTAATATTCAATTAGCAGACCCAAACTTTTACATACCTTCCGAAATCGACATGCTTATTGGTGCGGATCTCTTTTGGGATATATTAGATGGCGACAAAATGCGATTAGAAAATGGGCCATACCTACAAAACTCGAGGTTAGGTTGGTTGCTAAGCGGGCCTTTATACACTAAGTCCCTACGCGTATATAACTCTAATTCTAAAATTCAATGTAATTTTAGTCAAACTATAAACGATCAACTTACAAAATTTTGGGAGATCGAGAACGTATCACAGTCACGTGACGTTCTAACTCATGATGAACGAATATGTGAGAACTTATTTAATGAAACTACGATGCGAAATCAGGATGGTAGGTTTTCTGTTCGTATACCATTAAAGGAATCGCCTAACGTATTAGGTGACTCATATAATATGGCTAAAAATAGGTTCTTGTCTTTAGAACGTAAATTAGAACGTTCGCCTAATCTTAAACGTATGTATTGCGATTTTATGCGTGAATACGAGGACCTAGGGCATATGACGCGTATAAATAAAATTGACAATCCTAACTATTTTTTGTGTCATCACGGGGTGATTAAGGATAGCAGTACGACCACAAAACTCCGAGTAGTTTTTGATGCGAGTGCAGCTACAACATCTAACAAATCATTAAACGATATCCAGTTGCCGGGTCCTGCACTCCAGAATGACATATTTTCAATCCTTTTACGATTCAGACAGTATAAATATGTAGCGTGCTCCGACGTAACCAAAATGTTTAGGCAGGTAATGATCCAAAAGGATCAAAGATCCTTGCAACTTATCCTGTGGCGTGATAAACCTACGTCCCCATTAAACGTTTATACTTTAAATACTGTCACTTATGGTTTATCTGCATCCCCTTATTTAAGTATGCGATGTATAAGGCAGTTAGGGTTGGAAACGGACGATGACGTCATAGCTGACGTCATCAAAAATGATATATTTGTCGACGATTTAATAACTGGTAATGATCATTACGATACCCTGATCAATATCTGTAAAAAAACCTCACAGGTTTTGCAGTCTGGTTGTTTCGAGCTTCGCAAGTGGAAATTCAACTCTGAGATGACGCAAACCACTACCATGTTTGTAACTGAAAACACTCAAAATAAAACTCTTGGTATAGGATGGCGAAGCGGTCCCGATGAATTACACTACACTACAAAGATCGAGTTCAATCCTAATGTGCTAGTAACTAAGCGAGTGATGTTATCCACCATTTCCCAAATTTACGATCCTTTAGGTTTACTTTCACCTGTCGTAATCATAGCAAAAATGTTGTTACAAAAATTGTGGCTTTGTAAATTAGATTGGGATACCCCAGTACCGTCGGATATAATATCTACGTGGAACGCTTTTATCATTTCTTTAGAAAAACTTCATGAATGTAGTATACCACGTCATGTAATGAGTAATAATTTACAAAACACGGAGCTGCATATATTTTGTGATAGTTCAAACGACGCTTACGGGGCTTGTGCATATATACGTACTTATAGCAACGATTCTGATATTTGTTGTCGGTTACTATGCGCAAAAAGCAAAGTTAGTCCTTTAAAGGCGCTCACTATACCTAGGTTAGAACTTTCTGCGGCTTTAATCGGTGCTAAACTGTACAAAAAACTAGTAGACTCACTACGGTTAACTTTTACGAGGGTATGCTTCTGGACCGATTCGACAATAGTGATAGGTTGGTTGCGTATGTCACCGCATTTACTCAAGACATTTGTCCAAAACCGTGTCACAGAAATAAATGACTTAACCGGAGACTCGAACTGGTTACATGTGAGCAGTAAAAATAATCCCGCTGACTTATTGTCCAGAGGAGTAAATCTCGACTTACTAGTAACTAATAGTTTATGGTGGAACGGGCCGTCTTATTTACAGGATCGACACTATAATATTTTAAATGAACCTAGTGTTGATAATAATTCACATATTATAACTAATTTACCAGAGTTAAAATCTAAAACCCATAATTTAGTGTGTACTTCACAATCGCATGATTTGTTTACCTTTGATAATTATTCATCTTTCAGTAAATTAAAACGTATAGGTGCGTACGTGTTACGATTCATTACAGCTGTTCGCCGTTATAGCGGAGACACAAAACAACAAACCGGTTTGCTATCAGTAGATTCATTATGCGCCGCAGAGCGCATGTTAGTTATTATTGCACAAAAACAATCTTTCCCGGAGCTTTATTTTAAATTACTTAATAACTTACCTTTTAAAACAAATACTAAAGAATTAAATCGTATATCCGGTCTCAACGTATTTATGGATAAGAATAAAATAATAAGAGTCGGTGGTAGACTATCTAATTCTCGTACATTTGAATATGAAAAGAAATATCCTATTTTGTTATGTAACAAAAATAATTTCACTGTTTTATTAGTTAGGTATGAACATAAACGTCTCCTTCATGCTGGTCCACAACAATTATTGTGTTGTTTACGTGAACGATGGTGGCCATTGAGTGCGAGAAACCTAACACGTAAGATAGTGCGTGAATGCGTAATTTGTACTCGTATGAGAGGAAAAACTTTAAATCCTATAATGGGAAACTTACCAGCCGATCGTCTGGATCCAGGTCTACCGTTTTTGAGAACGGGTGTAGATTATGGTGGACCAATATTTATATTAAATCGTAAGGGGAGAGGAGCTCGTTTAATTAAAGCATATATTTGCCTATTCGTTTGTTTCCTTACTAGAGCTATTCACTTGGAGCTTGTCACTAGTCTTTCTAGTGATGATTATATTTTAGCGTTAAAGCGATTCATTAGTAGACGGGGAAAACCAAATATTATTTACTCTGATAATGGTAAAAATTTTGTAGGAGCTGAGAAAGAATTTTCGAGCTTCTTAAATGATTCTAACAATGTTAACAATATAGTCGACTTCGCGGTTAATGATGGCATTGATTTTTCATTCATACCACCTTATGCACCACATTTTGGCTGTTGGGAGAGTGGGATCAGGTCCTGCAAGTACCATCTAAAACGCGTCATTGGTAATGCTAATCTGACTTATGAGGAATGCACCACGGTTCTGACTCAGATCGAAGCCGTGTTGAATTCCCGTCCCCTGACTCCTATGTCCACAGATCCCTTAGACTTCTCACCTCTCACACCGGGCCACTTCCTAATCGGCCGACCGCTGACGGCGCCAGTACACGACAACTTCACTGAACATAGCACGAGACTTAACCGCTACCAGCGCGTCGAACAACTCCGTCAACACTTTTGGCAGCGGTGGGCTAAGGAGTACGTGTCTGAGCTCCAAACCAGAACGAAATGGAAGACACACAAGGGTGACATCCAATTGGGCAGTCTCGTTTTAGTCAAGGAGGACAATACGCCACCTCTCAAGTGGAAGTTGGGACGGGTTGTCAAATTGTTCCCGGGAGCCGATGGGGTCGCCCGTGTAGCTGACCTGCAAACAGCAACGGGTATCATTCGGCGTGCATTTCCCCGCATCTGCCCACTACCCCTGCAATCGGAAGAACAACAAGATGGAGTGTTGGAACCGGAGGCTTCCAAGGCCGGGGCCATGTCTGCGCTACAAGTGGCGCCATCTGTTGCCTCAAGTGGGAACTAATTTGAACCTATCTGGTTCCCACAGGCGACGGTGGCGCTGATGGGGCGCCGCAGGCGCGGTGGCCATCTTATAATCTTCATTCGACACACACGCGAGACGCCACGCCAAATAGCTTAACGTAATTAATTTCATGTAACAAGTATTGTATTTTATAATAAATAAATGTCTTATAAAACGTCTTAATAAACATATCATTGAAGAGAACCCGGAAGCCCCCGTTGCTGAACCATTGGGTATAATTTCGAATAAATCCTTTATTTTAAAAGTAACTCTTTCATTAAATCTTAAAACAAGATTTGAACATCATATTCAAAAACAAATCATTTCTGAGTGTATCGCTGCCAAATTCATTTTGAAAGTCTTTCAATGACTTGTTTTTAAATTTATATAGTAAGTACATTAAACAGTACTCTCCACACACTGACGTATAATCATTTTGTAACCGAACATTATTAAAACGCCATTTCCTTGCATTTCTGTCCAAAAACATTTTATGCATACAATAAACAACATTCCTTTGGTATGTTTCCAAATAATTGAAGTCGAGATTGAAAAAAAAACTCGGGTATAATTTCGAATAAATCCTTTATTTTAAAAGTAACTCTTTCATTAAATCTTAAAACAAGATTTGAACATCATATTCAAAAACAAATCATTTCCGAGTGTATCGCTGCCAAATTCATTTTGAAAGTCTTTCAATGACTTGTTTTTAAATTTATATAGTAAGTACATTAAACAGTACTCTCCACACACTGACGTATAATCATTTTGTAACCGAACATTATTAAAACGCCATTTCCTTGCATTTCTGTCCAAAAACATTTTATGCATACAATAAACAACATTCCTTTGGTATGTTTCCAAATAATTGAAGTCGAGATTGAAAAAAAAAACTTGGGTATAATTTCGAATAAATCCTTTATTTTAAAAGTAACTCTTTCATTAAATCTTAAAACAAGATTTGAACATCATATTCAAAAACAAATCATTTCTGAGTGTATCGCTGCCAAATTCATTTTGAAAGTCTTTCAATGACTTGTTTTTAAATTTATATAGTAAGTACATTAAACAGTACTCTCCACACACTGACGTATAATCATTTTGTAACCGAACATTATTAAAACGCCATTTCCTTGCATTTCTGTCCAAAAACATTTTATGCATACAATAAACAACATTCCTTTGGTATGTTTCCAAATAATTGAAGTCGAGATTGAAAAAAAAACTCGGGTATAATTTCGAATAAATCCTTTATTTTAAAAGTAACTCTTTCATTAAATCTTAAAACAAGATTTGAACATCATATTCAAAAACAAATCATTTCCGAGTGTATCGCTGCCAAATTCATTTTGAAAGTCTTTCAATGACTTGTTTTTAAATTTATATAGTAAGTACATTAAACAGTACTCTCCACACACTGACGTATAATCATTTTGTAACCGAACATTATTAAAACGCCATTTCCTTGCATTTCTGTCCAAAAACATTTTATGCATACAATAAACAACATTCCTTTGGTATGTTTCCAAATAATTGAAGTCGAGATTGAAAAAAAAAACTCGGGTATAATTTCGAATAAATCCTTTATTTTAAAAGTAACTCTTTCATTAAATCTTAAAACAAGATTTGAACATAATATTCAAAAACAAATAATTTCTGAGTGTATCGCTGCCAAATTCATTTTGAAAGTCTTTCAATGACTTGTTTTTAAATTTATATTATAGTAAGTACATTAAACAGTGGAGAGTACTCCACACACTAACGTATAATCATTTTGTAACCGAACATTATTAAAACGCCATTTCCTTGCATTTCTGTTCAAAAACATTTTATGCATATAGTAAACAACATTCCTTTGTTATGTTTCCAAATATGTAATTGAAGTCGAGATTAAAAAAAAAAAAAAACTCGTGTTTAATTTCGAATAAATCCTTTATTTCAAAATAACTCTTTCATTAAATCTTAAAACAAGATTTGAACATCATATTCAAAAACAAATCATTTCTGAGTGTATCGCTGCCAAATTCATTTTGAAAGTCTTTCAATGACTTGTTTTTAAATTTATATAGTAAGTACATTAAACAGTACTCTCCACACACTGACGTATAATCATTTTGTAACCGAACATTATTAAAACGCCATTTCCTAGCATTTCTGTCCAAAAACATTTTATGCATACAATAAACAACATTCTTTTGGTATGTTTCCAAATAATTGAAGTCGAGATTGAAAAAAAAAACTCGGGTATAATTTCTAATAAATCCTTTATTTCAAAATAACTCTTTCATTAAATCTTAAAACAAGATTTGAACATCATATTCAAAAACAAATCATTTCCGAGTGTATCGCTGCCAAATTCATTTTGAAAGTCTTTCAATGACTTGTTTTTAAATTTATATAGTAAGTACATTAAACAGTACTCTCCACACACTGACGTATAATCATTTTGTAACCGAACATTATTAAAACGCCATTTCCTTGCATTTCTGTCCAAAAACATTTTATGCATACAATAAACAACATTCCTTTGGTATGTTTCCAAATAATTGAAGTCAAGATTGAAAAAAAAAAAAACTCGGGTATAATTTCTAATAAATCCTTTATTTCAAAATAACTCTTTCATTAAATCTTAAAACAAGATTTGAACATCATATTCAAAAACAAATCATTTCTGAGTGTATCGCTGCCAAATTCATTTTGAATGCATGGGTATGGTTTTGAATATTTTTATTGAAAAGACAAGATTTATAATTTTCTAATTCTAACTTTTTTGTAACACTTTTGTTCACACCCTTAGCTTTTGCGATGACTTTTTTAACTAATGCACACATTTTCGATAGGAGTCCTACAAATTCTTCTAAAATATCACCGTTATTTTCATCTTTAAAATACCCTAACTTTTTTTTGTTTATTCTAGGATAACCAAATAAATTCTCGGATCGATATCTGATGTATCAAACCTTAACATCAAATCAGGTTTGAGATCTTCATATAAATTATTAGTAAAAAATTGGTATATAAAACTATCAGTATCAGTATAGGTACAATAATTTCGTTTTCTCACCAAACTTTTTCAAAACATAATCATAATGGAATTCATACATGAGTGTTTTTGAAATATCTAAAATGCAAAACCCTAGGTAAATGGGTTTATTATGTACAATTTTTGTTTTCCGTAATTGAACTGCTACTAAATTTTCTGAAAATATTGACATACTGTGGAATTCTGGTTTTGCTATTAAGTCTTGTGCTCCTAAAGACTTACCTTGGTTTTCCCAACGGGTTACAAGCTTTACATTTACTCTCTTTTCAATGTTTTCCATAGTTTTTCCAAAACTGAATTATTCATAAATTTATAAAAATCTTTTTCAGGTCTTTCGATGAGGTAGGTGTCTCTTATGTGCAGGTTGACAACCTTCTCCATCGCTTTGAGCATGAAAGAGGTGAGGCTTATGGGTCTGTAGGACTTGGGTAGAGCTTTGTCTCTGTCACCCCCTTTGGGTATGTAAGAGACCTTCACCCTTGTCCATGTTTGTGGAATGTAGCCCCACGCGTAGCTCGCTCTGAATATCTCCAGTAACGGAGGGAGGATGATTTCTTTCCCTCGTTGCATGAGGACCGGAAAGATATTGTCCTCACCGCCGGTCTTAAAAGGCTTGAAGCTATCTATTGCCCATTTGACTCGGTCTGGTTTAAAAATCGTAGAAGCTCTTCTCCAGTCATCCGGAGTTGGTCTATGTTTAATTGACGTGCAGTAGAAGACTTCGTTTTCAGCCAGGTGGACACTGTTGGGGAAGTGCACTTCGGTAAGCAGTTTTAGTGTGTCCTCCGCCGTCTTTGTGTAAGTGCCATCTGGTTTCCTTAGTGTGCTAGGATGGGAGCAAGGAGCTTTAGATACTATTTTAAAAAGTCTGGAAGTTTGCGATGTGTTGTTAACTTCCTTACAGAACTTGCTCCAAGAGCTTCTTTTGGCTTTCCTCAGCTCCTTGTTAAACCTCGTGAGTGCGGTTCTGTATACGTCCCAGTGCCCGTCTCGTTTTGCTTTGTTGAACAGAGCACGGGTCTCTTTCCTGAGACTTGCCATAGTAAAAGTGGAGTGCCACTACGGTACGTTACGTTTATTGGTTGTTTTTTTGAGAGGACAGCTTCTGAGGTTTTATGCTTCATTTAGGCCATCCTCAAGCTCACCTACCGTCTGTTCTAATTGTTCTACGGTTTTAACAGATTTGTTTATTGAGGTGAGGTTTGACTGTACAGCATGAATGCAAATAAATTAAATTTTAATGGTATATATTTCCCGGTGAAGTTAACCGATATTCACAAAGTTGAAAATTTAATTAGTATTAAGTATTAACGTTTTCGGATTGGAATTTAATAATGAAGTTAAAAAAAAATAATGTTATAGGTCCCTTGTATTTTACTAAAAGTCACAATACATTCATATTAATTAATTATACAAGATAACAAATGGAACAAATAGTCACTATTGTTATATAAAGAGTTTATCGTGTTTGTTAAGCAAACAACTTTCAAATCATCATCATATGGTTTATATTTGTGATGGATGTTTATTATTCTTTCGTACAAGTGAAAGATTATCAAATCACCAACAAAATGACTGTTCTCATGTAACTGTCGAATTACCAAGTAGCGAAAAAAATTTTTAAAATTGGTTTGCAGAACCAACATCTAACGATAAACTTAGGTTTGATCATTTTGAAAGAAACTTAAAAATACCTTTTGTAATATATGCAGATTTTGAAGCTTTTCTAAAGCCAGTCCATTCATGTGCTAACAATTCATCTAAGTCTTATACCAATAGCATTCAAAAGCATGAACCTTATAGTTTCGGATATTATAATATAAAGTGTTCTTATGATGAAACTTTATCAAAATATGAAACTTACAGCGGACCCGATTGTGCAAATGTGTTCATGAGTAGATTATATGATGATATACAATTAATTTGTAGTAAAAATAACTTGCAAAAAGCTGCTTATCCTCTAACTGACGAAGACAAAAACAAAATTGATGATTGTTCCATTTGTTGTATTTGTGAAAATTTTAGGTGAACATAAAGTTTTAGACTTTGATAGGAATACTGGAAATTTTAGAGGTGTGGCGTATGACTTATGTTCAAAAAAGTTTAGGCCACCGAATTTCGTTCCAGTATTTCTTCATAATTTAAGTCACTATGACTCACATTTTATAGTTCATGCGCTCAACTTTGTTGAAGGACAAGTTGACTTGATACCTCAAAACAAGGAGAGATACATTTATTCCACTAAAACCTTATTTATTAACAATGAAATGTTTTAATTGAGATTTGTTGATTCACTGAAATTTTTGCCTTGTAGCCTTGATAATTTGGCAAAAAATCTTAAAGATGAACAGTTTCATACACTCAAAATGAATTTTCCTAACAACCTAGACTTTGTTTGTTTAAAAAGAAAAGGTGTTTATCCGTATGAATTCATGACATCTTATGATAGTTTAAAAGTGACATCCTTACCTAGTCAAAACCATTTCTATGGCACATTAACTGATTCTAATGTATCTGATCATGATTACAATCATGCACAAGATGTTTGGAACCACTTCAAATGTTCAAATATGTTAGATTATTCTAACTTATACCTCAAAACTGATGTTTTACTTTTAACAGACATATTTGAAAATTTTAGAGATATTTGTATTAGAACTTATAAATTAGATCCAGCATACTATTATACAGCACCTGGCTTAAGTTGGGATGCTATGTTGAAGTATACTAAATTGAATTAGAGCTATTAACAGACTTTGATAAAATAGCGTTCATCCGGGCAGGTATTCGTGGTGGCATATCACAATGTAGCACTAGATATGCTAAGGCAAATAACCAGTATATGACTGGTTATGATAAAATAAAATCAAAATCTTTTCTTGCATACTTTGATGCAAATAATCTTTATGGTTGGGCAACGTCTCAATAGCATCCTGTAGACGGATTTGAGTGGGTGGACCCTGACATTGACTTTGATATTCCTGATACATGTGAATATGGTTTCATTTTGCAAGAAAATATCCTGATAAACTTCACGATTTGCACTCCGATTTACCTCTATGTCCCGAAAATATTTGTATAGGTAATACGAAAAATGTTAAGTTAGTTTCAAATTTGAATAATAAAACAAAATATGAAATTCACTATAGAAATTTGAAACAATGTCTTAAGTTAGGCATTGAACTACAAAAGGTTTACAGAGTTTTAAAATATAATCAAAGTCCTTGGCTACAAAAATATATTGATTTAAATACTAAACTAAGAACAAAGGCATCATCAGATTTTGAAAAAGATTTTTATAAACTTATAAAATTAATACAATAATTCAGTTTTGGAAAAACTATGGAAAACATTGAAAAGAGAGTAAATGTAAAGCTTGTAACCCGTTGGGAAAACCAAGGTAAGTCTTTAGGAGCACAAGACTTAATAGCAAAACCAGAATTCCACAGTATGTCAATATTTTCAGAAAATTTAGTAGCAGTTCAATTACGGAAAACAAAAATTGTACATAATAAACCCATTTACCTAGGGTTTTGCATTTTAGATATTTCAAAAACACTCATGTATGAATTCCATTATGATTATGTTTTGAAAAAGTTTGGTGAGAAAACGAAATTATTGTATACTGATACTGATAGTTTTATATACCAATTTTTTACTAATAATTTATATGAAGATCTCAAACCTGATTTGATGTTAAGGTTTGATACATCAGATATCGATCCGAGAATTTATTTGGTTATCCTAGAATAAACAAAAAAAAGTTAGGGTATTTTAAAGATGAAAATAACGGTGATATTTTAGAAGAATTTGTAGGACTCCTATCGAAAATGTGTGCATTAGTTAAAAAAGTCATCGCAAAAGCTAAGGGTGTGAACAAAAGTGTTACAAAAAAGTTAGAATTAGAAAATTATAAATCTTGTCTTTTCAATAAAAATATTCAAAACCATACCCATGCATTCAAAATGAATTTGGCAGCGATACACTCAGAAATGATTTGTTTTTGAATATGATGTTCAAATCTTGTTTTAAGATTTAATGAAAGAGTTATTTTGAAATAAAGGATTTATTAGAAATTATACCCGAGTTTTTTTTTTTTTCAATCTCGACTTCAATTATTTGGAAACATACCAAAGGAATGTTGTTTATTGTATGCATAAAATGTTTTTGGACAGAAATGCAAGGAAATGGCGTTTTAATAATGTTCGGTTACAAAATGATTATACGTCAGTGTGTGGAGAGTACTGTTTAATTTACTTACTATATAAATTTAAAAACAAGTCATTGAAAGACTTTCAAAATGAATTTGGCAGCGATACACTCGGAAATGATTTGTTTTTGAATATGATGTTCAAATCTTGTTTTAAGATTTAATGAAAGAGTTATTTTGAAATAAAGGATTTATTAGAAATTATACCCGAGTTTTTTTTTTCAATCTCGACTTCAATTATTTGGAAACATACCAAAAGAATGTTGTTTATTGTATGCATAAAATGTTTTTGGACAGAAATGCTAGGAAATGGCGTTTTAATAATGTTCGGTTACAAAATGATTATACGTCAGTGTGTGGAGAGTACTGTTTAATGTACTTACTATATAAATTTAAAAACAAGTCATTGAAAGACTTTCAAAATGAATTTGGCAGCGATACACTCAGAAATGATTTGTTTTTGAATATGATGTTCAAATCTTGTTTTAAGATTTAATGAAAGAGTTATTTTGAAATAAAGGATTTATTCGAAATTAAACACGAGATTTTTTTTTTTTTAATGTCGACTTCAATTACATATTTGGAAACATAACAAAGGAATGTTGTTTACTATATGCATAAAATGTTTTTGAACAGAAATGCAAGGAAATGGCGTTTTAATAATGTTCGGTTACAAAATGATTATACGTTAGTGTGTGGAGTACTCTCCACTGTTTAATGTACTTACTATAATATAAATTTAAAAACAAGTCATTGAAAGACTTTCAAAATGAATTTGGCAGCGATACACTCAGAAATGATTTGTTTTTGAATATTATGTTCAAATCTTGTTTTAAGATTTAATGAAAGAGTTACTTTTAAAATAAAGGATTTATTCGAAATTATACCCGAGTTTTTTTTTTCAATCTCGACTTCAATTATTTGGAAACATACCAAAGGAATGTTGTTTATTGTATGCATAAAATGTTTTTGGACAGAAATGCAAGGAAATGGCGTTTTAATAATGTTCGGTTACAAAATGATTATACGTCAGTGTGTGGAGAGTACTGTTTAATGTACTTACTATATAAATTTAAAAACAAGTCATTGAAAGACTTTCAAAATGAATTTGGCAGCGATACACTCGGAAATGATTTGTTTTTGAATATGATGTTCAAATCTTGTTTTAAGATTTAATGAAAGAGTTACTTTTAAAATAAAGGATTTATTCGAAATTATACCCGAGTTTTTTTTTCAATCTCGACTTCAATTATTTGGAAACATACCAAAGGAATGTTGTTTATTGTATGCATAAAATGTTTTTGGACAGAAATGCAAGGAAATGGCGTTTTAATAATGTTCGGTTACAAAATGATTATACGTCAGTGTGTGGAGAGTACTGTTTAATGTACTTACTATATAAATTTAAAAACAAGTCATTGAAAGACTTTCAAAATGAATTTGGCAGCGATACACTCAGAAATGATTTGTTTTTGAATATGATGTTCAAATCTTGTTTTAAGATTTAATGAAAGAGTTACTTTTAAAATAAAGGATTTATTCGAAATTATACCCAAGTTTTTTTTTTCAATCTCGACTTCAATTATTTGGAAACATACCAAAGGAATGTTGTTTATTGTATGCATAAAATGTTTTTGGACAGAAATGCAAGGAAATGGCGTTTTAATAATGTTCGGTTACAAAATGATTATACGTCAGTGTGTGGAGAGTACTGTTTAATGTACTTACTATATAAATTTAAAAACAAGTCATTGAAAGACTTTCAAAATGAATTTGGCAGCGATACACTCGGAAATGATTTGTTTTTGAATATGATGTTCAAATCTTGTTTTAAGATTTAATGAAAGAGTTACTTTTAAAATAAAGGATTTATTCGAAATTATACCCGAGTTTTTTTTTCAATCTCGACTTCAATTATTTGGAAACATACCAAAGGAATGTTGTTTATTGTATGCATAAAATGTTTTTGGACAGAAATGCAAGGAAATGGCGTTTTAATAATGTTCGGTTACAAAATGATTATACGTCAGTGTGTGGAGAGTACTGTTTAATGTACTTACTATATAAATTTAAAAACAAGTCATTGAAAGACTTTCAAAATGAATTTGGCAGCGATACACTCAGAAATGATTTGTTTTTGAATATGATGTTCAAATCTTGTTTTAAGATTTAATGAAAGAGTTACTTTTAAAATAAAGGATTTATTCGAAATTATACCCAAGTTTTTTTTTTCAATCTCGACTTCAATTATTTGGAAACATACCAAAGGAATGTTGTTTATTGTATGCATAAAATGTTTTTGGACAGAAATGCAAGGAAATGGCGTTTTAATAATGTTCGGTTACAAAATGATTATACGTCAGTGTGTGGAGAGTACTGTTTAATGTACTTACTATAATATAAATTTAAAAACAAGTCATTGAAAGACTTTCAAAATGAATTTGGCAGCGATACACTCAGAAATGATTTGTTTTTGAATATGATGTTCAAATCTTGTTTTAAGATTTAATGAAAGAGTTACTTTTAAAATAAAGGATTTATTCGAAATTATACCCGAGTTTTTTTTTTCAATCTCGACTTCAATTATTTGGAAACATACCAAAGGAATGTTGTTTATTGTATGCATAAAATGTTTTTGGACAGAAATGCAAGGAAATGGCGTTTTAATAATGTTCGGTTACAAAATGATTATACGTCAGTGTGTGGAGAGTACTGTTTAATGTAGTTACTATATAAATTTAAAAACTTGGCAGCGATACACTCGGAAATGATTTGTTTTTGAATATGATGTTCAAATCTTGTTTTAAGATTTAATGAAAGAGTTACTTTTAAAATAAAGGATTTATTCGAAATTATACCCGAGTTTTTTTTTTCAATCTCGACTTCAATTATTTGGAAACATAACAAAGGAATATTGTTTATTATCAATACCATTACGACTATGTCATTAAGTTTAGAATGTCGTTCATTACAAAACGCGTGATGCGCATGGTCATTAGACATTGAGGAGTTTAACGATTAGTGTAATGAGTGCTATTAGTGCTTTCCTTATGCAAAACCTAAAACGTTAAGGAGTGCAGATACGCAAAAATGGATCGCATAGATCGATCGGGCGTAGCGGAAAACCCCTATTTTGACACCAAACTTTTTTTTTTTTTTTTTTAACCGACCAACCCCTGTAGTTGGCCGACCAACCCCTGTAGATTCGCCTACGGCGAATCCCTACTACTATTATATATTTTCGACAGCAAACGCTCATAATATTTCGACAAAACCATGGCCTTGATTCATGATGCAATCGCTAATATCACTAACGAAGTTCGAAAACAAAAAGGATTTGACATAAGTCTTTAATACTTCTTCTTGTACACATAACCTGTAAAACAACCGAACTTAGTAAATTTTAGCCTTTTTTCTTTGGGGATCATATGGGGTTGGTTACTTGTCTATGTGGTACATACATATAGCAATGGGCAACAGACTTTTGACACTTTTGTGGTGCCACAGCATATGTTAGGGTCCATTCACACGTCCAATAATTGGGTTATTAATATTATTACGTTTATTATACTTAAGGGCCAATTTGGCAGATTTTGAAATGTCAAAGTCACATGTTTATTCAACAGACAAAAGTTATCTGACGATTGAAAAATCGGTCCTTAGTAACATAGGCAATATCTTATAACTAGGTACATAGGTCCTACTCTTATAACCTCCATTGAAGGACTAATATAACATGTCTTAGGCATCAACGTCAAATGTCATATTTGACATTACATTGTTTTAAGCCTAACTAATAATGGCATAGCGATATGTAACTGACACCATCACTGAAACCACTTCGTTCCACAGCCACCGACTGCCTCGTCTCGGACTGGTCCCCGTGGACCCCCTGCTCCACGTCCTGCGGCTTCGGGGACAAGTTCCGGACGCGGACGGTGGTCCGGCCCAAGTCCGGGGACGGCCGGGACTGTCCGGGGCTGAAGGAGAGGCAGCACTGCGGCAACATCAACTCCTGCGCACAAATCGATTACTTTGAGTGGTGATTATAATTTTATATTGGGTTTCTGGTGTTTTATTTACCCATCCTACCCCAGGGTTCTATTCAAGATGCGATCGCTATTATAACTTACGAAGTTCGAAAACATAATGGGTTTGACATAAGCTTGTCATTTAGAGAACCTTTTGTCAAAACCCATACATTAATATGTTTTCGAATTGACTTAACTACATACAGACTTATCTTCAATCGGGGCTCTGGTTTCAAAAATGTAATTTAACGATTTTCGGTGACGGTGGCCGATTTCAATGAAACTAGATCAGTGATTTAATTAAAATGCCTTTCCTTTTCTCTCGTTACCCAGACGGTTGACCGACACGACTGGCGAGAGATCAGATGCAGGAGAGACCATGGATCATATTAACTGTCAGACAATCAGGTGATCAGCCTGCATTGTCCTAACCAGGCTCGAAAACAATTTTTTTTGTTATTCCAACGCGAGGATCGAACCCACGACCTCCGTAGTCGAGATTCTAAAATAGTGGATAACGAAGATAATTTAAAAAAAAACACAGTTTCTTAAAGGCAAATTAAGCTCAAATCAGTTTTCAATTTTAATTTTATTTTTTATTTTAGTTGAATTTTATTGTATAAGGCGTATTTTTTTTCTATTATTTTTTTCAACATTTTGTCACACAACGCTTAGTCACAATGCTTGGCGCAGTGAGAACATACCACCGAGCACGATTCGGCGCGATAAGTACTAGAAGGTGCCAAAAAACGACACACTTGACACCACTCCAAACACTACGTTGCGCTTTGACACTGTCTCGACTCGATGGCACTTGCTCTTCCTACTATAGTTAATGGAATCAGGCGTTACTTTGCGGAAATCCATAGCATAAAATTTAAATATATTATATCTAGCAATATCCCGCGAAACAATTATAACCACAACCTGCAAGCAGATGAGTGAGTGTGATTCCATTAACTATTTAAAATCGGTGAGCATGACCGTACAGGCACGACTCTATATTAAGCTAACAAAATTACATCGAGTTGCCGCCCAAAATATTTGGTTCAATCAACAATGCAAACATCTTAATGTTGTTCCCAGTTATATTAATGTTAAAACCAACACGCACAGTCGAGCCGCCAATACGGCTATTAAAAAAGCAGAGTCCATCTGGCTTAACGAAGAGACGCGTCATTGGTTAGAGATAATACCGTTAGAGATAATTTAAAACTACATCTCAAAGTTCTTTATACCGAGCTCTCATTCAAATTACATAACTTAGAATTCGATTGTTTGGATGAAAAAGCACGTAGCTTCGCATCAATCGAAGTGCATGCTAAATATATTAGTCAAAAGAAAAAGCTTCAGACTTTAGTAAATAAAAAGAGGAATGTACAATCCTATACAGAATCACAGTCTGAACCTTTTTCTTTCCACCCTCGCGTCAAAAACTTAACCAATGTCCAGTTTGCCAAGTATGAGATGACACTTTGGAAAAGTGTCTTAAATATAATATTGCTCCTAAGATTAATCAGAATGCCTTGGACATGCTTGCGGTAGATTCGGAAATGGCAGTTTTGATTAATAAGAAGGACAATATGGTTAAGGGTCTACTAGCTAATGAAATCAAGGGTACTCCTTCTGGTTTTTCGATAAACCCTGAAGAAGTTGCTTTGAAGTCATTAAAACAAACTATAACTAATAATGACTTGGTTGTATCTAAGGCGGATAAGGGTAACACAATAGTGGTGATGAGGCGCGACGATTACTCGGAGAAAGTTAATAACGTGATTTGTTGTGACCAATTTCTAAGGGTATCTTCTGACCCAACAAATAAGTTTGTGGCTAAGGTTAAATTAGCCATAAACAAAAATTCACACTTTTATCAAACCGAATCAGCAAAGAGGAAACTTATTCCAATGAATCCTCGCGCGCCATCACTTTACGGCTTGCCAAAGATTCACAAAACTGATATTCCTATGCGTCCAGTTGTCTCATATATAGGTGCACCAGCATACGAGTTGGCAAAGTCACTTAATTACATTATTAAGCAAAAGCTTTCATTTAGACCACCTTATGCTATAAAAAAATAGCTTACAATTAGTAGATCATATTAAAAATGTGACTTTGCCACCCCGTTGCAAATTAGTCTCGCTTGATGTAGACAGTTTATTCACTAATATCCCGTGTGAGGAAACGTTGGGTATTTTGGGTAATGCATTGGAACAACGTTTACCTCCTGGTGAAGGTGATGAATTGCTTTCCCTTACTAAGGTCTGCATGGAACAAAATTACTTTAGATTTAACAATCAGTTCTTTGTTCAACAAGACGGTCTAGCAATGGGCTCACCACTGAGTCCTTTGCTGGCTGAAATATTTATGGACGATTTTGAACAGAGAAATATTGTTAATAATAAGAGCATTTTATATTACTATAGATATGTAGATGACTGCATACATTGTTGGACGGGTACACAGAGACAACTGGACGTATTTCTTAAAAATCTTAATAAAAAACATATTAAAATAAAATTTACACTAGAATGTGAAGATAATAATACTCTCAATTTTCTAGATTTATCTATCACTAGAGTTGATAATAAACACAGTTTTGGGATCTTTCGCAAACCGACGTATACTAATACTACTATTCATTCATCCTCATGTCATCCTTGGCAACACAAACACGCGGCTTTTCATAGTTATATTCACAGATTATTTTCTGTTCCTCTTAGTAGAGTAAATTATCAAAAAGAGTTAAACATAATTTATTAAATTGCTAAGGCAAATGGGTACAATCCCAAAATTATTGATAATATGTTAAATATTAAAAATAAAAAGGAATTGGTTAAGATTTTGTACGCAGGGACCTCTGATAACGAAGTAGTTAGATATAAGTCCAGTTTGACCTACATGGGTGAGGTATCTGCACGTTTATCCAAAATAATGAAAAATAACGATATGCATGTCGCATTTAGGACGAATAATACTTTAAAAAATCAATTATGTAATAATAAAGACCGGATTGATTTAAAGTATCAATCAGGTGTATACAGAATCGATTGTCCTGAATGCGACAGTGTATACGTGGGTCAGACTGGACGTAACTTTGAGACTCGGTATAAAGAACATATCGCGGCTTATAAAAATGGTCATCATGATAAATCACATTTTGCCAAACATCTTCTAGATGGTAGTCACAGTATACCAGATGGTCATTCCTATAAGATACTACATAAATGTGACAAAGGCTTTCGACTGAGCGTGTTGGAACAGTTAGAAATAATAAAAGTAAAGAACAACAATAGAATTGCATTGTTGAATGACCAAACTAACCTTACTTCGTCACCTCTTATTAACTTGCTTGGTGGGGGTACTAGTTGGTAGGGGTAGTAGCTGTAGGGAATATAAGGCGGTGTTTTGGCGGGCGGTATCACTTAACGAACATTGTTCGCAGAGTCAACATCCTGAGGATGCTCCGGGGTCGGAGCGAAACGCGCTTCGAGTTTTGCAACCTGCATGGTGGTGGGACTTTGCACGATCGTGTTAACATTATTGCTTGTGTGGTGGTGGTGTTTTCATGTTTTTTGCTTGCGAGTGTACGCTTATGCAGTGTGGGAGGAGGGAGGTGCATCAAACGCATGCCTATGCGTACACTCACTCATCTGCTTGCAGGTTGTGGTTATAATTGTTTCGCGGGATATTGCTAGATATAATATATTTAAATTGCTTCCTACTATAGTACGTCCGAGATAAATTTAACCTAAACGTAAACAAACCAAAAAGACCGAAATTTTCACATATTCACTTATTGTGCACACTTATCAACACTTTCACCGGAGTGTTCAAGGATTACTCTATCATTCTCCAATACATTGTATAACAATTAAACAATAATTAATATGTTTAAATATCAAATGAAAAACTTTCACAGAAAAATACGCCATTTTGACACTGCCGATTGTAGAATATAAGATTATAGTCTATGGATTCATAGCAAACACTAATCATTGCATTAATATTGGCAAATCACAGACTTGTATATTGTGGTTGTGTCATAGACGGGTTTGTTTACGTTTGGGTTAAATTTATCTCGGACGTACTATACATCTTACAAGATTTGTAAGTATAGATGGATGTTTGTGACTCTATCATGTATAAACAGATTTTGATGAAATTTGGTATGTTAGTAGTTTATGTTCTGGATTACGAACATCTGCTGCTGTTTTCTGCGATTTTTGGTTTTCAACGAATACGAATAAACTTAATATCACGCGATCAAAAAACGGATACGGATATTCAATTATTTCGGATTTTCCGTTTGCTTCGGATAATTTCGATTACGGATATTAAAATTTGGTTTCCTTTTTACAATAGCAAAACGTTCATTTCGGGTTAGGTTACGGTTACGGATATTTTTTTTTTATCGGATATCCGATAGTTTCGGTTACGATCACGGAGGTCCCTAACATCCCTGCTTATAATATGTGTGAAAATTTAACAATAAAAAAATGTTAACTCTTTTCAGAGACATTATAAGCCTATAGAAATGATATTATTCTGTACAACGAAAAATACTAAGAAACCCAGATACACTTGGAGGGACCTACATAATGCAGGTCGTAATAAAACCTTTTATTTTACGAGTGCTAGTCCGCCGCCGTAAACCAGGGGCGGGTTTATGGCCGGCCGAGGGGCGACCGAGATTGCTAATTAAAATTTGAATATTGCAAATACTGATGCAAACGAAAAGTTTTAATTGTCCTTATGACTTTGTTCAAGTCATAAAAACGATTGTAATTTTACATTTATGAAAAAATTGCTATAGTTAACTACCTTCAAATATTAAAGCTGGTTATTTGATAACCTAATACAATAAATATATCAGGCTTTTTACATTCTTATGGGTCAAATCAAATTACATTCCTAGTGACTTTTCTTTACTATTCATTCAAAATCATTTACACTTATTTTGTTAGTAAAAACATAGGCACAGAAGAAATATGTTCATGAATAGCTATGCAAAATAAAATAAAATGACAAGAGCTAGTCCGTGTATTCGGTACGAGGATTCCGTACAAAGAAATCTGACGAGAACAGCATAAATTTCAACCCTGAATTTTTATTTATCTTTGGTGTTTCTATTATACGTTACTTGCCAAATTTTATAGTTTTGGGATAAACCTATAAAATTTTTATTCTCTTAAATTTCGAATTATGAGGCAAATATACTGGGTGTAAATGAGCAGTCACTATAACTTTGAGATACGATAATAATATTACCTTTCCTCATTTTGGAAATGTATTTTTTTGTCAAAAACTTAAAAAAAAAATTAAGTAATTATTTATTTAAAAATAAATTTTTAAATAACAATATGTAAAGCAAATTTTTTTTTGTAAAAAAGAAATAAAAAAAATACATTTCTAGAATGAGAAAAGGTAGTATAATCATATCCCAAAGTTATAGTGACTGCACTTTTTACACCCGTTATTTTGAGGCAAATACGTTACGAGGCAAATACGATATGAGACAAATACGTTATAAGGCAAAAACGGCCATTTTTTTTAATTCGTGGGACCGTAGATTTGAGCTTGAATTTCATCTCAATACCACCAGGAGTCTCCGAAATAAACACTAACAGACGTTAAGACAACAAAGTGATCGAGGGGATTTTCCTCTCGAGGAACCCCAAAAAACCCATAATCCTCATACGCGCTCCAATTCTGTCTCTCAGAAAAGCCTCTTCACAACTCTTTACATAAATACTCGGAATTTATTACACTTTAGCTTCGCAATAAATACGCTTTATCTAGTCGTTTTATCTTGTAAGATAGATTCATAAACACTAGGTGTATGAAGTGTTTTGGTACGCCGGTTTTGTTTTAGATCTTGATTTGTCTGGCGATCTCTATCTGTACTAGTCTATATTTATATACTAATAATAATATTATGAAGCGGAAGAGTTTGTTTGTTTAAACGCTCTAATCTCAGGAACTACTGGTCCGATTCGAAAAATTATTTCTTTGTTGGATAGTCCATTTATAGAGGAAGGCTTTAGGCTATATAACATTACGCTGCGACCAATAGGAGTGAAGCGTCAGTAAGAAATGTTGCAAAAACGGGGAAAGTTAAATACATTTGGGGACTTTCATTGCGTGCGCTGCATAAATGGCTTAAGTCACTCAAAAACCACACGAACGACGTCGCGGGAACATCATAATTGATAAGTAGCAGAATTACAACAAAGTTTTTTTTGTTTCGGGAATCGTAGTTTTAGGAGTTAAAGGGTATAAACAGGAACCTATTACTAAAGGGCGATTTCACCAATGCTGGCTTTCAATAAAGCTTGCTTAGTATACGTTAAACTCGCTTTACACGTTTAAGCGCACTTAAAACTAGGAATTGCATTTCACCAATAAAACTAAACGCGGTTCTTACTAAGCCGAGCTTAAAGTTCTGAACTTGGGATTTCGCCGGCTTAACTTCGTTGAGCGAGCTCAAGAGCTGTCAATTACCAAATGTCATGAGATAACAGTTGTGATGGTTGTGATTTAACATTCTGCATTAATTTGTGTATATTATTGCAATATGTAACTCACTACACGCAAATAGGTAAAATACACTTATGCGTCAAGGTCTTTTACATCTATACTATTTGAACTCGGCTTCCGTAAGCCAAGCTTTGCTTAAAAACATGGTGAAATCCGTTTGACATAAAACGAGATGCGCGCTGAGTGAGAGCTGCGTTTAATAAAGCCGAGTTTTCGTTGTGAATGGTGTCTCTGTCCGTTTGTCTGTCACCAGGTCCGACTCCGGTTCCGACACCGACAAATTTAAAAACTCCTACTGCAACTTCCCTTTCGATAAAGTTACCTCCGTTAAATCCCTGTGACGACCTCCGTAACGCAGTGATTTAGCGTGTTGGTGTTCGAACCGGAGGTCGCAGGTTCAAATCCTGACGAAGGAACAAAAAGTGTTCCTGGGTCCTGGGTGTGTATTAAATTTGTGTATTAACATAATAAAAATCTTAAATATGTTTTTAAAATAAAAGTATTAAATAGGTATTAAATACGTTGTCTGATACCTGTGACACAAGTTCTTCGGATACTTAGCATGGGGCTAGATTGACGTGGTGTGTAGCGTCCATAGATAAAAAAAAGTCCCTGATTACAACATCTAAGTTGATACATCATATCGAACCGCTGCGGGAGTGCGGACCCTAGGATCATTCCTATTCCACACACGTCCTCACAAAATCAAGGAGTGTGAGATTCGATCTCTGTATAGTTAAGCGGCCGTAAGATATTCGGGCGTGTAACTAGGTTAACTCTTATCCGTGGGATAATTGTAAGTTGTAACCAGGAAAATACTTGTGCTGAATTTTTTTTTGTCTTCTTCCACGTTATGAAATATAACATTTTTGTTATAACAAAAAGGTGGAGTTTACTATTAGTGGGAGACTAGTTGCCTTTTATTCAGCGGTCACAAAACAAAAAAACGAGAAATAAAAATAATAATGAAATAGAGTTCATATTCCTGTGTAGGTAGAGGAAGAAGGAAATAAGTATAAAATTATAACCTACAATTTTGTAATAAATATCGACGATTAATTAATAATAGGACTGAATACCAAAAGACATTTTGAACGTCTTATAGGAGGTAGGTAGTTTGAAGTCAAAATGCTCGAATTTAAAACATGAGAACGGCTGAACCGATTCGGCTATTTTTAGTCTTCAAATATACGGAAGCCCCGGGAAGGTTTAAACGGTTCACCACAAACTGTTTCTATGCTCAACGAAGTGGGCACTGGTCAGCTAGTAAATCCATATTTTTGATGTTTTTACTTCTAACGTTTCATCTGAATAAGTATTTATTTTCTAGCTTCTATTTAGTTTGAAACAAACAAATATTTCCAATCAGAAAAATGTAATCTATTTGAAAAGCAATGTGTTCCACTAAATCGAATATCTCATGTATAAAATACTGTTCAGTGATAAAAGACGGAATAGGCTCACGCAATCCTACACTTCGTCTATCGAGAAAATAGAGGTTCATAAAAACTCTTTGTTCAAATAAAATGCTGGCACAAAATAAAAAGAACGCGTTCGAAAATCAAATTAAAGTTTTCACGCATTCCCAATAGGTGCCGATTACATTCACACTGTAACTTTAATGTTAACGTGATAGGGCTGGCATGCCGTGAATGCTTTTAAGCCTCTTTAAGAAATAACGAATTAAAAAAAAACTTTTTCTATTTAAATTACAAATTTAGAACTTTATTTATACTACATTATTATATGAGAAAATCACTGCATTTTACTCTTTTTTTAATTCAAAACATTTACGAGTGGGTAATTTATTTTCCAAACTCCTAAATGCATAACTCTAACAAAGGAGAGTCGAGATGTTTATAATATTTTATAAGCAATAAATAATTAATATCAAAGTTATCTTTTTTCCGAAAGTTATTAAAAATAATGTACCAGCATAAAAAAGGGCCAGCTATCAATTAGCAGAAATATGGAAAATTGTTATTTGAAAAAAGTCTCTCAAATGTGTATATTGTAGGTCTCAAACCGAACTGATGACGATGAAACTATAAAACGTTTAGAGGTAAACAGTAGATCGCATTAGAAATTGCAATTTTCCAATACATTAGAGTCAGTTCCAGTGAGGGGAGACCGGGGTGATTGATCCAGCTCTGTGATAGATTGTTCACGCACAGTGTTACCACATTGCAAAAATATTTTCCCCTAGAAGTCTTGAATATCATCAAATCGCTACTTTACTTTAAAAGTCACCATAATTATTGATTAACGATTGATTAAAAAATATACTCGTAGTGTATGTGGTTTGCCTCAAAATAAATAATAATATACTTGTCGGCGGGATGGCGCTTCAGTCGTGCAACATGTCACCTGTAGCTGTCATCTGTCTACGAAACGTCAAGCTATGACAACTGTCATGGCTTGGGAGTGGTCTATGCTCGGTTGACACACATAACAGCGGGGTGTCAGACGGAATGGACGTGAGCGCAGAACTCTCCGCGTTTCTGATCGTTATCCATTTGCATCCACGACCGGAGTTAATATTTTAAAGTGAAACCTTATTATATTACGAACAATATACCGGTACTGTATGTGCGGCCTATTATTTCCTGACGATACAAAACAATCAACACGCCCACAAAATACCACACCTCCGTTATCAGAAGCGAGATGTAACCCTGAAAATCAAGATAGATTATAGGTAAAATTGATGGATTGGATATAGCCTTGCTGACATTCAGATCACGTTGAGACGGAACAGAGTATATTACGGAGCCTCCACTACCAAATCCAGCATGCTATATGCGTAGCAGAAAGACGAATGATGGTATTACAACGCTGCTGACGATGGTAACGTGCTGACAATGGGAACGTGACGATTTACAATAGAACCACGATATTATGACAAGATTGACGTGGCTAGTCAACGACAGGTCTTGGTTATAAGCTTGGTGGCTTTGGTAACAGGTGGTAGCAATCTTTTTATTCCCCGTAATAATTTGGAAGCCTTCAAAGTTTCCATGAAATTGCTTGCCCAAAAATCTAAATAAACTTTAAAGTTTAGTGTTCGTTTGTATTGCTGTTTTGTTTTATTTGTAGATGGACAATACACTGGGATAGTGCTTGACTGGACGATGCATAGCCTTGCATAGCTTGCATACTTGCCCGATGCATAGAACGAGCTTTGCTGGGTAACCAACCAACGCAGATGAGCATTGTGTATCTTATGGACTTCTCTACTTGCTTCGCAAAGATGTGAACTGGTTGTATGAGTATCATTACTTATTTCATTGTAAAGTTCAAAATTGGTCTGGTTTTATAATCACAGTATTATTAACAGAAAAGAGATTCAAAGTAAAAGATCTTACAGTATTTTGATAATTAAATTATGTGAGTTTTAAAACTTGTTATTATACAAGCTATATTCTTATTAATAGAGTGAAATCAACACAGTAAATAAAGAAGAAATCAAAGTTTGATTTTAATGATAATAATTATTATTACACAACAAGTAGTGGTCTTATCTCTGCAGGTGAGCGCAAGTTGTAAACAAACAGGCTTATACAATAACAATTGACATGTTCTTTGTAAATATTGTTTACATGATAGTAAGTAGGTAGTTTGAAACTACATACTTAAATGTAATTTTCATTGGTGAGCTTAAAACAAAAAAAAAAGTAACTTTAAATAATGTCTAGTACATTGTTAATTATTCCTAAGCTGGCTATAAAAAAAAAACTGTTAAAGTAAATTTGGAATACATATTACCTACAGATTTATCAGACTATTACTTTATAGAACAATATGCGATATGGAATAGTTTAAAACTCGTCTAACATGATAAATGATAATATTGTTTGTGATATGAGTTTTATGGAATTAACACATTTTAATTTCATGTTTCAGAAGTTACTGTATGTAAGCTGGTACTAATGGTGAACAAGGCATCACACACTCAACGGTCCAAGAGTCACAGAGGCTGTGGGCTGTGGCTGAAGAAGAGGAGCATAAGAATGTTCTCCAATGGACTTCAGTGAGCTTCGGCGAACTTGGTTATCATGCGAAAGATGGAGGTTGGGTGTTCGAGCAATGCTAGCGACGCAACGCAACGCGACGACGCGACGGAGCGCGGCGGGTGGTGCTGTGCGGCGCGGTGGCGCGACGGCTAGGACTTTCCGCTCTGTAGTCTGTACTTCGTTGAAGTATCAGATTCGAAACAAAATTTATCTGGTGAGCGTAATTGTTTATCTATTGACTGTAGTGTGAAAATTTGGTACAGTCTTGTTTGAAGCCTATTCACGAAATATTCATTTCGATGATGAATAAACATTGAGTCGCTAGATGGGGATCGATACTTGCTAAAGGCGTTAGATTCTAAGAGGACATACAAGTTTGCTCATGATAGACTGAGAAGGATGCTCTGAAGGTCAGTTGGTTGTAGAAGAGTTAGTTGATCAAAGAGATGATCATGTAACTGTGTCAGTTTCTGGCACATCGCGTGATTAAGTTCGGCTACGCTGGAGGCGGGGACAGTGCCCGATGGAGGCATTGTTCTCTTATGAGTTCGATGGAGGCACATAGTCCAATGCTCGATGGAGGCATTGTACTTTGCTTATGTGCTTGATGGAGGCACATGGTCTCAATGGTTGATGGAGGCATTTGGAGGCACTGGATAGAATAATGAGGCATTTGGAGGCACTGGATAGCATAATGAGGCATTTGGAGGCAATGGATGGCATAATGGTCGAGAGAGGGGTTATGTGTGGTGTAAACTGTATGGAATCGCGACATGTGTTCATTGCGTAATAATGATTTGATTTAAAGTTTGAACTTCAGATATCCTTCGATGTTGATTTACAAAAGCACTATGTAATTAGTGGACATAGTTTGATATCAGTGAACATAGTTTGTGATCAATGTGCTAAGTTAAAAGAGTTGTAATAAATTTGATGTTAAAGTGACTACGTTTTATTGGTCAGAGATGACCGAGGGATGGCAAAGGCTACTGGTAGTATGTGTCTCTTTCAGGCACACACGAGGACGTGTGATGCGGCAGGATGGCCGTGTCGGCGGGATGGCGCTTCAGTCGTGCAACATGTCACCTGTAGCTGTCATCTGTCTACGAAACGTCAAGCTATGACAGCTGTCATGGCTTGGGAGTGGTCTATGCTCGGTTGACACACATAACAGCGGGGTGTCAGACGGAATGGACGTGAGCGCAGAACTCTCCGCGTTTCTGATCGTTATCCATTTGCATCCACGACCGGAGTTAATATTTTAAAGTGAAACCTTATTATATTACGAACAATATACCGGTACTGTATGTGCGGCCTATTATTTCCTGACGATACAAAACAATCAACACGCCCACAAAATACCACACCTCCGTTATACTTAAATATATTCATAATACAACATATACTAAACACATACAAGCATACATACAAACAGACATAACACTGTCTTGAACGCACCACGTCAGAGGCACGAGAGTCGTAGACGAGAGTGGACGTGAAATAGTTGTCATTACTAAGTGCGTGATCAAGCCTGTGATTCACACGAATACAGAGTATTACAATACTTAACCAATTTTGAAAATTATTTACTAACAAAAATACTTAATATTACTTTGAGTGTAATTTAAGTATGGACAAAAGACTTGAAACTTTGACAAAATTTGAATTTCTTGAAACGTGAATCGCACACTGTTAATTTTTATATTTGTATACCCATTTTACACATATTGCAACGATATTTAGGAATAATTTTGGCAGTCGGGAAACAAATCATTGCACATTATAGGCACCTACTAATTTCAACAAATAATAGTTAATAAAGCGGCTAAGCGACGGTAGTTCGTAAGAGAAATAATCAATGAATAATACTATGTAAATAATAATCAATTGAATTACATGTCAGTTAAACAGCTAAATTAAATGATACAAGTAACTAAAATACCCCTCAAATATTTATGAAAACTTCTATATAGATTTTTCCTTCTACATGTATGGGAAAAACTCCCTAGTTAGCAACACTGTACACAAAAATCCGACCAATAATACATGTTTATTTAAATAAACTCGTATGACGTCGGGATGCGCCCTGATTGATGGCAACGTTTTAATCGATTTTTATTGACTCGTTAAAAATGATGGACCCATTTTTCATTTTCGGTAATATCTGAAATTTTTTGTTGTTCATGGTACGGCTATTCATAATAATTAATTGTTTTCGCGATATTTTTTTACGATGCCAAAGTATGATTGATACGTGATATCAATAACGGGAACCATAATAATATTTTTATATAAATGTTGGATATTTTCATGGAACTTTTATTGAGCTAATTTAAGCCCAAAAAACCTTTGTACAACAATTTACTTTTGGCCGTACTTCCTTTGCATATCAACTATTTAACTATTTAGAGCATTAAGAAAAAGTAATTCAAAAGAACGGGTTGGCTATGAAAAAGTTTGAGAAAAGAGTTCCTCAGTTGTTTATTCAAACACAGAGTGTCGAGCCCGGGCTTGCCATTACGGATCCGGTGATAAAACCCCGCGTATTTACCTTATTCCTGTGTTGCCAACCTAGAGATGTTCCCCTAAATTTAGAGGTTTCCTACGGGCAAAATAGTTAAGGTGGTTTTTGGGGTATTGACCTATTTCGACAGAGATTTCAAAAGTCAATGTGTATAAAATAAACTTTTCTTAGTGTCTATTAAGATACAATATGAAAGTTTATTTTAGACACATTGATGTCAAAAGAACTCCAAAAATCGCTATTATCTACTTTAAAAAACCCCTTTGGTATGATTATAATATCTATAATAAATATTATGCTCCGAGAGAGACAGATATTAATATATACTGTTAAAGATATTATACTGATCATAATTTATACTTCTGATTAATTTATTATTTATTATTTTATCATTATTAATTTATTTATGTAATATTTATAGTATTAAAATATAATCAGTATATTATTTTATTTATACAAAAAGGCTTAAGTAGGTAGTTCTGGCCAATTTTGGGGATTTTCGACTTGGGTTGGGGAGAAATATTTGTGAGAGCTGGTAACACCGCCTTATTCCTTTGAATTTGTTGAGGAAAAGGTTTCTTTTATAAAATTGTATTTTTTATACGGGCAACTTGGAAATTACCCGTAAATGTTTCTTGGCCCACTATATCTTGTTTATTCCGGTTTATTTACTCCTGGATGTTTAAATAGAGGGGAGTGATATGCTACAGAAAATACTTTTATTAAGACATAGAGGATGGACGACGTCGCCGAGGCCGGCCCAGAACGAGAGCGCGCGACGAGCTGGAGCACGATTCTCGGGCAGTGGAAAAAAGCTCGAATATTAGTATATCCCGCTCGCACGCGCGGTAAATCTCATTTGCATGAGCGGGACAGACCGATAGTAAAAACTGAGTTCGAGCCCTGAGAATTAGGGCCCTGGACGCATACTACCCGGGCTGGCCAGCGGTGGCGCATGAAAGAAATACCTGGAGGACACTGGGGGAGGCCTTTGCCCAACAGTGGGACAGTTTAGGCTTATAATAATAATAATAATAAGACATAAATAGTTTTGTGATAGAAAATAGCCTAGCCGTATACCTATTACATAATGAAAGTTTCTAGAGATTTAGTTGCCAACGAATACTTGCTTTCCGATTTACGAAATAACAAAATGCTTTATTGCAAATTATGATCATATCTTAATCACCAATGTATATACAAAATAACCAGAAAAATCCTTAAAACTTACGGTTACGCTTCTAACGCCCGGTTTCTGAAAGGCTGATCAAATTGATCAATTGATCAAATCAGCTAATCTGAACGCTGATTGGCGAACATCACTTCGCAGTCACTGTTCTCACCAATGAGCGTTCTTTTTTTTTTTTTTTTTTATTTAGCTGATTTGATCAATTGATAAATTTCATCAGCCTTTCAGAAACCGGGCGTAAAACCCGTCGCTAAATAAAAATATATTTTACACACTGTATTCATATATTAAGCCGGATATAGTGTGAAGTGATTGACGCATAGAGCATTTTTTGTTTTGGAACCTCATATAAGTTACTTACCATACCGCGACAAATCGCGTTTAAAGATCTCCACAAAAGTCACAAAACAGACGAGTTTCAATCATGGTCAGGTCGTAGGTCAACGACCAGTGCGTTCGTGTGTATAGACTAGGAGCCATAGAGCCCCAGCATAGTAAGATTCTCTCTTTGTTGTCATTTGAGACCTTTGAATATTTTTTAGGTTATATTAATTATTATTTATATGAGGTGCCAAAACAAAAAATGCTCTACGCGTGATTCTCTTCTCACTATATCGAGCCCTTACCGCCGTTTTAACGTATCCGACAAAAACTAAATTTTACAGGAGAAGGTTTTTTTTAATATTTTTAAACAGAAATGTGCCAGTAAATTGAAATTCTACATACATAAATAAATTTTAGACATTTACATGTACATTAAAAAAAAACACTAAAATAATAAGTATTTAAGCTATAAACGGCGCTTACATTATTTTTGCTGTCATAATCTTAGGTTATTTTGGTATTTACGATAACAATATTAGTTAACTTTACTATGTATTAAAATATATTTGATAAATAAATAGACATTTTAATAGGGTTTTAAATTAAAAAGTCATAGTATAATTGCAAAATATATTTAATATTAAAAAAAATATATTTTTAATTTTCTTTATCTGAGTCATCTTCGTCCGTTTCATTTAAATAGTCACGTATAGTTCCTCTTGGTATTCTTCATGGTATCTGTTTAGTATTATGTTTTTATTGCAAAGCTCCTGTAAATCTTTGTATTTAGCTGCTGAAATTTTTATCTCTTCGACGTATAAAGGTGTGGGTCCTTTTTGAACCGTAGCACTGTTTGTTCTCGATCTGATGATGAAATCCATATTTAATTCATAATTGTTACTATCTTCAACAATTTCGTATTTAAATTTAACAATAGGATTATTTTTATTACAGTATTTCGTACACCTGCATTACGATTCTTTTTTGATAAAAGACGTTTTGGTAAAGGTTTTATTTTTCTGTATGTATCCCTTTTACCAACACTTGTTTCTTCATCTATTTTTTGAGCTGACTTATCTTCATCTGAAGCACTGGACGATGAGGCTGGCTTCCATATTCACTCACTGTATAGGAATTGTTATCGTGTGACTCCAAGGACTTCCTGGACACATTTTGCTCTTGTTGGTCAAACAGTAAACTGGTGCTTGGCTGTATTAATTTATTCATAAAACCTGGCATAGTAGGATCCCGCAAAGTGGTATGATCATATCTTGTTATGTCTTAATGTGTTTTTTTGTTTTGATTATCTAAATCCACTAACGTGTAAGAATTGTCAGTATCAGAATCACTGTAATCAACAAGTGTAGTCAGAGGTTATTACTCCTGATAAAGTGGCTGCCCTATTGGGCATGTGGGTTGGTATTTTGCTCAGAATTTAAATCAGTATTACAAGTAAAATTAATCAAAGATGGGGATGTAGTATCAGTTAATATTGGGTCATTATGAATATCGATGATGCTGTCTGTTAGTAAGAATGAATCTAGGATTAAGTCCTCCGTATCTTGCTGTATACTCTCGGAAAGAGCAGGTTCACTTTCTTCTGGAGTGGTGATATTAACGCCATAATATTCTTCATTCGTGACTGTAACAAATAAATAATAACTTAATAAGCAATTACCTAAAACACATAAACGAACAGCCAGACAGACGCAAGCTTCAATTATAATTTTATACTATGACAAGAAAAAAATTTAATTGTATATGACCAGCCCCCTAATTGCGTCACTTGAAAGCGATGGATAAGCGATTT
The DNA here is from genome assembly GCA_905187575.2 of Celastrina argiolus. Lineage (NCBI taxonomy): Eukaryota > Metazoa > Arthropoda > Insecta > Lepidoptera > Lycaenidae > Celastrina > Celastrina argiolus. The sequence goes on from LR994589.1 coordinate 15,846,323, forward strand.
TTGATTTTCGATTGTGTCTTTATGAACCATACAATATTTTATAAAAATATTTGTAAATTAAGCTGTTAGCGTTCCCTTATTTTTAAGCAACAATAATTTACACAATGTTTCATAATGAAGACACAATACCTATGCTATGTTTTGGGAAATGATTGAGATGTCGTCAGGCAATCTCCTCATACCCCTCAGATTAAATTTAACTAAACTAATTGTTTTAACAGTAAATACTAATTTAACACACCGATCGATTTAATGGAAAAACATTACATGCAATAAAATCGTACCTACCCGAATTTTATATTTCACGAATGTAATTACTAAAATTAAAATACAATACATACCTTAGCGGCTGGGGTCGACATTGCTGTTTTATTTGAAAACTGTCGAGTTTACTATCTGTAGTACAATTATTATAACTCGATCAACACTCAATAAAGACTAGTTCAAACGTTTTAGGCTATTTTTGAAACAATAGTTCAATGAAAAGATGTTTGTTGCATCATAACTTTCGCGGAAATAAACACGACACAACGATGTTAGTTTATAGTAAACGACACAAGGTCAAACATTAATGTCGGTTACTATAACAAGTAGGGTCGTTTGCGCTACAAAAAATTTGTCGTAAGGCATTTACGATAGAATTTCTTGCCGTCGCTTACGCTATGACTTTAAAAATATAGGATTCACGATAATTTTAGCACTTGCTATAACTTTGTAACGGTTATTTTTTGGAGGGAAACGTCGACCGGGATGGGTCCGTGACGGCTTAAAATTGTAGTTTTGATAAAAAACGCTTTTTCGGCAAAAGTGTCGCTTACGATAATTTGGCGGTAAAGGCTCGATATGCTCTAATGAAGGACTAGCTGCATATATTTAGTAGTCTTGGTAGCCCCAAGCAAAGTTAAAGTTAACGCCATGTTAAATATCATGTTATCCCTCTCGTATTTCTTGTCAATGAATGAGATGGCATGGTATTTTAACATGGCGTTAACTTTAACATTGCTTGGTGAAACACGGCCTTAGTCCCGATTTCTGTGGATTTCACCAACGCATTTTAGTCTTAAGAGCTTGTTAAAATACCATGCCTTCTCATTCATTGATAGGAATTACGAGAGGAACAGCATGATATTTAACGAAGGATTAGCTTTAACATTGCTTGGTGAACACGCCATTTGTTTGTTTGATCACCTACACCAAATAGTAACAAAAATGAATTGCACCTAAGGTAAGCGGATTATTATGCTATCTAGTGGAACAGCAAAGTTAGTATTAAAAATGATTCCCGCAATTTCCCATTAAGTCTCATAACACTGTCCAGCCACTAGCGACCACTAGCAGCCACTAGCGAGCTGCTGACGCTAACAACGTTTTATGAAAGCGAACTTATAAATATTTACTGCTTAGTGCTTTTGTTGAAACTCATTTTAAATTACTTGAACTAAAAATGTTTTAATGTAGTTGTGATAAAAGACACACTTTGTCGGTGAACATAATGGTTAATCCATTAAAATACAGGATGTAAAAAGTACAGTCACTATAACTTTGGAATATGAATAATACTACCTTTTCTAATTCAAAAAATATTTAATTTTTTTTTTTGCTTTTTTGTTATATAAAAAGTATACAACCTTTTTGAATTTTTGACGAAAACCATAATACATTTCTATGAGAAAAGCTAGTATAATCATATCCCAAAGTTGTAGTGGCTTCTCTTTTTACACCCTGCCAATTGATGGTTTATTACAAATACCTACATGATTCGACCTTAAAATCCGGAATATCATCCAATTTAGCGAAAACCAAACCCGAATCTCCGGACTAGCCGTGACGGCGTCGAATATATATCGAATCAATCCCTTTCTTGTGCCAAATGGTTATAATATACGGAACATAAATCAATCAGCGGCAAGGGAAAACATCCCTCGAAAACTGCGGCCAAAATGTAATACACTAGCTGTCCCCGCGACTTCGTTCGCATGCTTTTTGAGCGACTTTTATGCGTGTGCACGCAACGAAAGTCTCCCCGTTTTTGCAACATTTCTCACTGACGCTTCCGTCCTATTGACGCAGCGTAATGTTATATAGCCTAAAGCCTTCCTCTATAAATGGACTATTCAACAAAAAAAGAATTTTTCAAATCGGACCAGTAGTTCCTGAGATTAGCGCGTTTAAACAAACAAACAAACAAACTCTTCCGCTTTATAATATTAGTATTGATGTTGGACTTGAATAGTAATGCCTCACACACTGATTTCGGTGACGGTCAGCGTTGCCAGAACGTATCAAAAAGTACGGTTTTTTGTCACACAACCGTACCACTACCGTACCTCAGTGTGCACCGTACCTTATAAATTATACAGGAAATTTTAATACAAACTATAAAAAGGCTATTGAATTTTTAATGTTTTGGCAAAACCATTATTTTAACACGTACGTTTTCAGAATGCCAGTCGTACTTTTTTGGGAAATCATACTGGCAACACTAGTGACGGTGGTCTTGGGGGAATTCTCTTTATGAGAAACTCAGTTATTTTATCTATTCGTTAGTCTCGCTGACGGCTCGAGAACGGCTAAGCCGATTCAGCTATTTTTAGTCTTGAAATATTCGTGGTAGGCCCGGGAAGGTTTAAACGGTTTATCACAACTGTTTGTATGCTCAACGAAATGGACATGGGTCAGCTAGTGATATAATAATACTTATCTATACATATAATAAATCTGTAGAGGAGTCGTGTCTGTACATTGAAGATATTTAAAAAAAAATATGATAGGGGACCTTTATTTACGCAATAGTACCCAAAACTATGATTTTTGAAATTTTTGTCTGTTTGTCTGTTTGTCTGTTTGTCTGTTTGTCTGTTTGTCTGTTTGTCTGTGGGTTTGTGCACGCTAATCTCAGAAACGGCTTATCCGATTAAGATGTACTTTTCACTAATATATTGCGGCAAGCTTCACTTAACATTTAGTGTTTGTTTTATGTAAATCGGTTCATAAATAAAAAAGTTATGACAATATTAAAAGATCATGTCGTTTTTGCTGGACGTTTGTAGGAAGCGCGCGCCGGGCCCGGGAGCAGTGCGCCGCCGCGCGCGCGCGCCGCTTCAAATTGTATTAGCAGCAAACGCACCGGGGCCGCGGGGGTGACTTTTATTTGTTAGTTTTAGGCTTGCTAGGTTACACTATGTTACAATCTAAGATTTTTTTTCTTGAGTTTATTACGAAAGTTATTTGTATAAAAATAGTTAGTACTTTTACTGTACAGTCCTTTGTGATAAGTAGGTACTGTATACATATTTGTTAGCGTAGGTTAGTAATAAGTAAATAAATAAAAACCGGCCAAGTGCGAGTTGGACTTGCACACCGAGAGTTCCATACAAACCTGATTGACATAGAATTTTGATTTGGTTACAGCTTGAATATATTAGAGACCTAAGTATTTGTTATAAGTTTCAATTAAACACATTCATGACAAACGGTACGAAGTTTAAAAAAATAAAAATATTTTTACTACTTATCTATATAATGTTACTAAAAACGTATGGTTTTAGACGTTGCTTGGTTTCAAATTTTAAGAAGTACCCTTTAGGTTTTGATTCCCTTACGAGTGTTGAAAATGACGAAATTTAGCGACATAAGCGACTGCTTTTGATTGCATTGGCTAAGAAGTCTGATTTTTTCACTGCTTCAAGGAACAGTAGTTCCTGAGTATTTTATATAATTTTCATCACAACACGCGTTTCTGAGTAAAAGGGTCTTGACAGACAGACATGGAAATGATCTTATAATATGTGTTTCGTTTTTTCCTTTTGAGGTACGGAATCTTAAAAACAGTTTTAAGATTTTCATAAATATACTGCTCTTTTTTTGTTTTTTCTATTTAATAAGATAGACGTTAAAAACATCTCGATAGTTACTAAACTGTGTTACAGGGGAAAACTGTTGATACAACTCGATTCCAATCGAGATACCTTTTGAAATTCTAGCCTTTTGCGGCCTGCCCTGGATAAGTGTTAACAGTGTGATTATTATGGGTTTTTTTTGTCAAATATCATAATATTGATAGAGTATTCTCTTATACAAATCTATCTATACGCCAAATGCCGTACTTTTAATACAATTATAGCAAGGTTGAGTAGGTACCTACATTTATACAATACGTTATCCGATAGTTATACTCAGCGTGCATCATTAGCAATGTATAATATTATTTTGCATTCTATATTATAGTTCTCATTCCGTCCGTTGAAATTCATACTACAGCCTACTATTACTGTACATTTTTATAGTATTCTTTGTCCAAATTATGTATTCGATAACTGCATAATATATAGAATTTTGATTAACATAAGTATTGTGTTTACAGTTAAACTAAAAAAGTTATGTCAATATAAGTTAGATTTATATTTGTCTTGATATTTTTATTTCTTAGTTTTTATCATGGACCGAATGGTTTTTATGTTAGCTACAACTTAGGTTTGTTTTCTTTCTTTTGGGACTTTCTATATTTTGCTACTTTTCTGTATAAAATCAGTTAGTACTTTAACAGTGAAGTGATTTATAATCAGTACCTACATGTTTGGTTATTAATAAATAAAAAAACCGGGCAAGTGCGAGTCGGACTTACGCACCGAAAAGACCGCAAAATTAAAAAAACAGCGGGGTGCGCTCACTTAATATCATTGTCGCCACACCAGCAGCGTCGGCGTGGAAACGATCATCGTCTGTAGTCGCTGCGGCGCAAAATCCATACAAATCTTAGTACTAGATGTTCGTCATGTATGTGAGCGTACTATCAAGTAGTCCCGTTCGCATTATAGTAATTGTACACGGTCGTTTGTCAAGCTGGTAGTAGGAATTGTCAACAAATACCTCAACGACAGTTTTTATAACTAAAAATATTTTTAAAACAGATTTATTATAACACTGCCCTAAATCACTTTTCCACGCGTACGAAGTCGCGGGCACAGCTAGTGTTAAATATTAATGCTTTTGTGGTTGCTTTCTTGCTGAGTACGCCTTACTCTCCAAACTGATTTGATTTTGATTCTGAGACGATCATGCCGCGTACTTCCTCATAAATTGACATTTATTTGTTTATTTTGATTCTCAGTCGATTGATATGGTCGGGAGTACAAAAAGATACGATCTAACAATTTTCTTTATCCTGATTAGTTTCAAAGTAATTCACCAAATAAAGTACGAAAAACCACTGATATCGAACGGATTCGGTTCTCGATTGTGTCGGGAGTCCCCTGGTACCGCGGCATGGTGCCGTGGTGATATACCTGTGTGGGCCATTTCGGATTGGAGTTTTTTTGACATTATGTTTTTGGCATTGTCTTTTCTTTTCTCCGTGTTTTTTTTTTTTCTCTTGTACTTTTACTGTCCTGTGTATAAAATTGTCCGAATAAAGATATTATTTATTTAGTTACTTAATTTTAATTATAGGTAGGATCACTTAATTTATATTGTGTATAGAATAGTATGAAATTGTTATGTTAAATATGAACAAGTCCATGACAAAAAAGTTATTCCGGTACCGGGAATCGAACCCGAGCCTCCTGGGTGAGAGCCAGGTATCCTAGCCACTAGACCATACCGGATTTACTAACTGTGTCGAAAATTGCGAACGTGCCCCGTCTAAAATTGTGCTTTCTAATACAAATTTTAAATAGAACTAGCTGTGCCCGCGACTTCGTACGCGTGGAAAAGTGATTTAGGGCAACAGTTCAAATACATTTTTAGTTTATGAACACTGTCGTTTGGATATTTAATATCACTAATTTATAGTAATGCTTCTTTATACACGGTATTAGACGTGCATAGGCAAAAGAAGTAGGCCGATGGAGTAATAATAATAGTTTACTGTCAAAATATAATGGCCGTTTTTGTCGTAAATGTTTTGAGGTATCTTTTCTATGAAAATGCTAACAATTCCTACTACCAGCTCGAAAAATGACCGTGTATTATTAACCGACTTCAAAAAAAGGAGGAGGTTCTCAATTCGTCTGTATGTATAATATATTTTTTTTCTTTTATGCGAACGGGACTACTTGATAGTACGCTCATATACACGATGAAGATCTCTGTACTGAGATTTGTATGGACTTTACGCCGCAGCGACTGCAGACGATGATCGTTTTCACACCGACGCTGCGCTGCTGGCGCCGAGCGCCAAATTTTTTAAAAGTCTACTCTCGGTGCGCAATTCCAACTCGAACTTGCCCGGTTTTTTATTTATTAATTACCTACGCTAACAAACATGTAGCCTACTTAGGGACTTTACGGTTAAAGTACTAACTTCCTTTAGACGACAAAATAACAAAAGTCCAAAAGAAAGAAAAAACGCAAGCCGTACCTAGCATGAAAACTAATAAATAAAAATATCATGAAAAACATAAATCTTACTTATATTGACATAACTTTTCTAATTTAAATGTACCTATGACATCTCATTCATATCTTGAAAACAAACTATCCTACGCCTATACTTTATTAATCGTATTTGCAAAACCTAAGTATAATAATAAATTACTTCGCACAAAGTAATAATTATTTTCACTTGTACTGGAAAATAAGTATTACTTTGTGCGAAGTAAATTTAATTGTTCCTTTTAGTTTACCTTTTGAAGTCGTTTTTTTTTGTTTAAAATTATTTAATTTTCAGATTTTTAGTGATGGGTAAACTGAGTAGGGATAACTCTCGAATGATCAGACGACGATTATTTGAAGACGGAAAATGAAAAACAAAAACTATTAGATAAAAAAAAATAGTAGAAAGAGAAAAAGTCTACCTAGCCTAGCCTGGCGTAAGCCAGAGCGGCGCAATTTTTTTAAATATATTATATATTATGTATATTGTATATATAGTTTACCGCTGCTCTGAAATTTTTTGATATTATAGATCCAGGATATGGTGCAAAACCTTACTGTTTGGTAACATATGCTTAGACTACTTCAGAAAAAATCAAAATCAATATATTATTCCACATAAATTTTGAGGATTTCCTTCGATTCCTCACGGATCCCATCATCAGGTCACCATTTTGGTGACAATGGGACCAAATTTAAATTATACCCTACACAACATAAAAAAAATTTAAAATCGTTTCAGAAACGATGAAGATATCCGCGAAGAAACATAAAAAACAAACATATATTTACGAATTGAGAAACCTCCTCCTTTTTTGTAAGTGGGTTAAAAATATTATGTTGGTTATTTCATGTTACAATCTACCTTAGTGCCAAGTTTCATTTAAATACGTTGAGTAGTTTGGCTGAAATACCGTCAAATAGGTAGCTACAATTTTTTGAAGATCCCACGGGAACCCTTACGTTTTTCGGGATAACAATTTCCAATAATGCTCTCCAGGTCATAAGCTACCTGCCTGCCGAATTTCATTTAAATACGTTGAGTAGTTTGGCTGAAATACCGTCAAATAGGTAGCTACAATCTTTTGAAGATCCCACGGGAACCCTTACGTTTTTCGGGATAACAATTTTCAATAATGCTTTTCAAGTCATAAGCTACCTGCCTGCCGAATTTCATTTAAATACGTTGAGTAGTTTGGCTGAAATACCGTCAAATAGGTAGCTACAATTTTTTGAAGATCCTACGGGAACCCTTTCGTTTTTCGGGATAACAATTTCCAATAATGCTCTTCAAATCATAAGCTACCTGCCTGCTATATTTCATTTAAATACGTTGAGTAGTTTGACTGAAATACCGTCAAATAGGTAGCTATAATTTTTTGAAGATCCCACGGGAACCCTTACGTTTTTCGGGATAACAATTTCCAATAATGCTCTTCAGGTCATAAGCTACCTGCCTGCCGAATTTCATTTAAATACGTTGAGTAGTTTGGCTGAAATACCGTCAAATAGGTAGCTACAATCTTTTGAAGATCCCACGGGAACCCTTACGTTTTTCGGGATAATAATTTTCAATAATGCTCTTCAAGTCATAAGCTACCTGCCTGCCGAATTTCATTTAAATACGTTGAGTAGTTTGGCTGAAATACCGTCAAATAGGTAGCTACAATTTTTGGAAGATCCCACGGGAACCCTTTCGTTTTACGGGATAACAATTTCCAATAATGCTCTTCAGGTCATAAGCTTTCATTCAAATACGTTGAGTAGTTTGGCTGAAATACCGTCAAATATGTAGCAAAAATTTTTTGAAATCCCACGGGAACCCTTTCGTTTTTCGGGATAATAATTTCCAATAATGCTTTTCAGATCATAAGCTACCTGCCTGCCGAATTTCATTCAAATACGTTGAGTAGTTTGGCTGAAATACCGTCAAATATGTAGCAAAAATTTTTTGAAATCCCACGGGAACCCTTTCGTTTTTCGGGATAATAATTTCCAATAATGCTTTTCAGATCATAAGCTACCTGCCTGCCAAATTTCATTTAAATACGTTGAGGAGTTTGGCTGAAATACTTTCAAATAGGTTGCTAAAATTTTTTGAAGATCCCACGGGAACCCTTTCGTCTTTCGGGATAACAATTTCCAATAATGCTCTTCAGATCATAAGCTACCTGTCTGCCAAATTTCATTTAAATACGTTGAGTAGTTTGGCTGAAATACCGTCAAATAGGTAGCAACAATTTTTTGAAGATCCCACGGGAACCCTTACGTTTTTCGGGATAACAATTTCCAATAATGCTCTTCAGATCATAAGCTACCTGCCTGCCAAATTTCATTTAAATACGTTGAGTAGTTTGGCTGAAATACCGTCAATTAGGTAGCTACAATTTTTTGAAGATCCCACGGGAACCCTTTTGTTTTTCGGGATAATAATTTCCAATAATGCTCTTCAAGTCGTAAGCTACCTGCCTGCCAAATTTCATTTCATTCCATACAGTGGTTTTAGCGTGATGCGACGACAAACATTCCCATATGGACAGACAGACAGACAGACAGACAGACAGACAGACAGACAGACAGACAGACAGACAGACAGACATTTTTTTCAAAAATGTTATTTTTAGGTTCTGTGGCTTTTATAGACCCCCTTTTTTTAATTTTCACTTAAATATTCTTAATGTACAGACATGACCCCTCTACAGATTTATTATATGTATAGATATAGACAAGCTAGCACATCTAAAAGTAGTCCCATATAAACTTATCATAATACTGATGCTCCCATGGTTTAGTGGTTTGTAATTTGGCTTTTGACTGCGGAGGCTGCTGGTTCGATCCCCTCGTTGGAACAAGGAAAAATGTTTTCAAGTTTGGCTAGGTCCAATGCAGGCTGATCACCTGATTGTCTGACAAGAAAGATGATCCATGCGTCGGATGGGCATGTAAAAAGTCAGTCCTGCCTAATCTTGCGCCAGTCGTGTCAGTTATCCGTCCCACTGGGCTACGAGAGTGAAAGAAAAAATAGTGGTTTACATGGTTTACAATACAATACTAAAAAGTCGCAATATATGGTTTTTAAGGCCGGTCGTAAGTGTCCTAAAAATGTCCCCCCTATTTATTTGAACAACGAACCTCTAGAAAGAGTGTATACTTTTAAATATCTTGGACACTTAGTAACAGACGAACTTAAAGACGATATAGACATAGACAGGGAGCGTAGGGCGTTGTCGGTCATGGCGAATATGTTGGTACATAGATTTAGTCGCTGCACGGACGCTGTTAAAATTACTCTTTTTAAGGCATACTGTACATCTTTCTACGCCTCCAGCCTATGGACCAACTATACTAAGAAGGCCTACAATGCCCTACGTACTCAATACAATAATGCCTTCAGGGCGCTGTTGCGGCTGCCGCGGTTCTGTAGCGCCTCCGCGATGTTTGCCCTAGCGGATGTCGATAGCTTTGAAGCTATCCTGCGCAAGAAGACCGCATCACTTCTAGCCAGACTCCGCGGCAGCGGCCACAGCGTTCTGAGGGAGATAGTCGACAGTGGGAATTGTCCACTGATCGAACACATGTTAAATAAGACAAAATCGTTATATAAAATAGAATACTAATATAGGATAAGATTTTTACTAACCAACAGATTAGATTAGATTAGATTAGATATTATTAAGTTTAGTATGGATTGTTGTTGTCCGAAATAAAGAGATTTATTTATTTATTATTATTTATTTATTATACATATGTATTGCGCACACACTTGGGCACTATAAAATTACTCCTGCGTAGTTGGCCTGGTTTAAATGAAACCGGCCACCGTCACCGAAATCGATAAGGGAGACACTATTATTACTATACATATTATATTTAAGATTTTTATTATATTACTAGCTAAGTGCTAACCCGTGCCCACTTCGTTGAGCATAGAAACCGTTGAAACCTTCCCTGGACTACCACGAACATTTCAAGACCAAAAATAGCCAAATAGGTTCAGGCGTTCTCGAGTTTTAGCGAGACTAACGAACAGCGATTCATTTTTATATGTTATAAGAGAAGATTTTTATATATAAGGGAGACACGTACACAAGATATTTTGCTCTAGTCTACACCTTGAATAAAAACAAATAGTCTGCCACTCCCAATCCTTTCCTTCCAATATCCCGAACACTATCTAAAGATGCTATAACAAAAGAAATCACGTACATCTTACACACCTCGCGAAATCGGAAAGCGAACAAGTCTTGCGATTGTACGAGCCAGGGGTCGGTAAAATACGATTTGTATTCAATAAGTCGCCCGGCGCCCTCGGAGGTATAATGGAACAATCTGGATAAATAAACCCTATAGCCACATTGCAGGGTAACTTGAAGTGTAAAGTGCTCGGTTCGCGCGTCAGGTATATTGTAAAAACTATATTTACTTACATATTGTAATGTGTTACTTACGTGTTTGTAAAGTGTTACTTACATATTGTAAAGTTTTACTTACATATTGTAGTGTTTACTTACATATTGTAAAGTTATAGACGGACGGACCCTTACCATTTGGGAATGGAACCCTAAAAATGATGTATGATCAATATCGATTCTTTTCGTTGAAACGTCTATTTTTTAATGCCGTGATTACAAAATATTCCTGCTGGGGCTATCGATTTATTGTCAATGCATTATTAAGCTATTGCATAGCTTATATCGCGGGCCTTGAGCGTGGAGACCGAATCCAGAAATTTCGTAACGAAAATAACCTAATACCCCCCACTCCGACCGGATACTTTTTATTGCCATCTATCGATGAATAGCAGAACTTTTAATGACTTTTTTGAAATATCACGCTTGTCTCTTTAGATCAACAACTCGCCTCTAGGTGGCATTGGTTGTATCGGATGTGTTGATATGCAATAAGTAAGTAAGTATGCAATAGCTTTACCGCGGCAGTCCCCGAGTGCCACATGTCTTCTTGCATTTCATTTAAAAAAAAATGCATTTTTATTCCTCTACGTAGGGTTACCCCATATGACAGGCGTTTGCCGCATTTGACAGGCATTTTAAGGTTTAGGCTGCGTTTCCACTGACGCGGAGCGGAGAGGAGCTTAGAGGTGCCCAAATTGACCAATCACTATGCTCGTGCTGTTTCCGTGGAAACTGAGCGGAGATTTCGAGCACAGTGATTGGTCAATTCGGGCACCGCAAGCTCCTCTCCGCTCCGCTCCGCATCATTGGAAACGTAGCTTTGGACAGGCGTGCAGCCGGCGTTGGTATTAGACATGCATTTTCAAATTACGCGATGTCCTTTACTTAATAGTTATTACCTACAGCGTTTTGCTTTAGACAGGCATTTTTTTTTTAAATCAGGCACATTATGTACTATGTAAAGGCATCCCTCTATTTACGTAAGGTAACCCCACCTCTGCGTAAACTTTAACTGCAAATTGCGTTCTCCTCACTATTTCCGCTAAACTGTGCTCAAAGTCATTGCTTCACGAAAAGCCTATGTACTAGAAGACTTCGGTCGAGCGGCATCTCGCTCCGAGGCCGCGCAAGTGGAGAATAATCTGCCTAAATCAGAGGCTGTTTTCTCCAAGTTTCAGAGTTTCTCTGCGGGACAGAATCCGAAACGAGGATATTCGCAGTTGAACTAAAGTGACCGACATTAGACATAGCTCGTAGAATCAGTCAGTTGAAGTGGCAATGGGCAGGCCACATCGCTCGGAGAACAGACACCAGATGGGGAAGGAAATTTCTCGAGTGGGGACCATGGATTGGAAGACGCAGCGTAGGGCGCCCCCCACAAGATGGACTGACGATCTGGTCCGAGCCACGTACAGCCGTTGGATGCAGACAGCCACAGAAGATAGCTGTTCTGTGCAGACAGCGCACGACCGGTCGTTGTGGAAGTCCTTGGAGGAGGCCTATATTCAGCAGTGGACGTTTTCAGGCTTATGATGATGATTTCTCCAAGTTGAGGCTACTCGAGGCTGCTAGAGTTACTTTTTTAAATATATGATGTTGAGGCATTTCTCATAGAAACATGAAAGTCAATAGTCAGTCTTTCAGCGCTGGTACTTTCACAGTATACTCTACATAGGAGTCACATACCCACCCTAAAGTATTATCACTCATTTATTGAACACCTTGTAGATAATATTATGCAGTTATATTTAAGGATTCAACATATTTATTAGAAACATAGTTCCTATAAATGTGTCCCAAATACTAAAGCAACGTAAGTTATCGCAACTAAATAAAGTGCTAGAATTTTACGTGAAATAAAGTGTGAGCAATAAATTACAATTATCTTATAAGTTTATGGCATTTACAATTAGGGTTGCCAATAAAATATTCGGATTATATAATATGTATTATCCTATTACTAACTGTGACCACGACTGCGTGAAATCTATACTAATATTATAAAGCTGAAGTTAGTTTGTTTGCTTGAATGCCCTTATGAAGTTATGTCAGACACTACTGGTAAGTACGACTTGAAAAATTAGTTCAGTGTAATATATTTATCGACTAGCTGTGCCCGCGACTTCGTACGCGTGGAAAAGTGATTTAGGACAGTGTTATAATAATCTGTTTTAATAACATACATTTTTAACAATAGACGTGCATAGGCAAAAGAAGTAGGCCGATGAAGTAATAATAATAGTTTACTGTCAAATAACGGCTCGGACATGCCATATGAAGACATAGGATTACCCCCAATAGATGTAACTATATCTTGAATAGTCAGACATAACTGCTCAGCATCAAAAAGTACACAGAACACCATCATGACTACAAACGAATGGCGCAACCGCTGAGGACTTTCGCTAATAGGTACTTGCCAATGTTGATCCCGATCCAGTTAGAGACATGCCCGGCAAGCCGCTTGTATGTAGGATATGTTAGGTATATTACCATCCTTTCGGAGCTCAGCAAAAGAAGTAGGCCCCTAACAACATGTATATAGTAGAGAAGTTATTCGGATAATATTATTCGAATACACAGTATTTTCCCGGCCAATTTTTCTCGTTAATTTAGTATAGGATTTATCTTCGTGGTCCATCTGTCTGTCTGTATTGCAAAACCCTTTATCTCAAAAACATGTGTAGGTATCAAGCTAAAAATCATATCAAATACTCAGGATCTATAACTGTCCCTTGAAGCTGTGAAAAAATCAGACTTCTTAGCCACCGCAACCAAAAGATACATTAAAGATACCGTTTATGTCGCAAATTTTTGTCATTTTCGACACTTGCAAGGGAATCAAAACCTAAAGGGACTCTTCTACTTCCCGGGAACTCTGAATCTTTAAAGATAAATGAAGCAACAACGTTTTAATTTAGTGCTGACAAAGGATAAATTGCGAAACCATAAAAATTTTTTTTTGAGCTTACTACCGTTTACTGTAATTGATTTTATACAAAAAACTTTCGTAATAAAGAAAGTCAAGAAAAAAAACTTAGATTGTCCTACCTAGTATAAAAACTAAGAAATAAATGATCAAGAAATGCATAAATCTAAGTTATATTGACCTAACTTTTTTAGTTTAACTATAGTACGTGTAAATCAAAATTCTATTTATTAGGTATATTGTATAATAGTTTACTTGAAAACAAAACAAAAATTATTGTTGTATTTACAAACCCTTTATAATAATAATAATAATAATATGAAAAAATGAAATTCACTTTTATCGAATGCCATTCTCCCCCGGTGCGTTCGCTGCGAATAAAATTTGAAGCAGTGCGCGGCTCCCGGGCCGGCGCGCTTCCTACAAATGTCCAGCAAGTACGACATGATGTTTTTAAATTATCATAACTTTTTTATTTATGAACCGATTTACATGAAATAAACACTAAATGTTAAGTGAAGCTTGCCGCAATATATTACTGAAAAGTACATCTAAATCGGATAAGCCGTTTCTGAGATTAGCGTGCACAAACCCACAGACAAACAGACAAACAGACAAACAGATAAACAGACAAACAGACAAAAATTTCAAAAATTATTGTTTTGGGTACTATTGCGTAAATAAAGGTCCCCTATAATATTTTTTCTCAAATATCTTTAATGTACATACACGACTCCTCTACAGATTTATTATATGTATAGATGAAAGGTATATTATATAGTTACGCTTAGACCAAAAGTAGGCATATAGTAAAACCCAAACTACTTGCACTTTTTTCCACTTTATTAGTACACCTAATGATGATTATGTCGAAACCGGTCGTGTATTTTAAGTAATAATTAATTAATGTAAAATAACTAAAAAAGTAGAAACAAGTGAAAGTAGTATGTGTTTTACTATATCTTAATATTATATATTAGTATCAGTAGTAATATTATAATCTTGTTTAAGAAATTTAAAAGTAAGTGACAACCCTATTTACAATACAAGTTCTACCATACATTTCGCTCGTGGCTGCTGCACCTAATCGGCTAAAAACTTTTACAGTTGCAGTCATTTATATTTTTTGCCTTAAAACTCTGTCGCTATAAATTCATTTGGCAACACTATACCGAGTGTATTATGTAGGGGAACATTTTGTACCTTGACTAGTTGCCGTTGTGATTTCTAAGCTTTAAAATTATAATACCTAGGTATCCACCACGTGTCTGCCAAACGTATATTACTACCGATTGGCCGATTAATGATGTTACTTTTCGAAAATTTTATTAGCCCTTCATTATTATTAGTTCAATAACGCGTCCATAACCGCAATTGACATTGGCAATGGGCATTTGGCACACAGAAAGAAGGGAAAAAACTTTTAAAAAATAATAAAAAAATAAAATAAAAAACGTTTTATTTCCAAATGAAACTTACAAAGTTATTTTCGGAAAGTCAACAAGAAAAACAAGCTACCACCGGTTCAACCCTAACCCGCCGAGAAGAACCGGCGTAAGAAACTCGGACGGGGCCAACTTTTAGCAAAAAGATGGAAAATTGATCTTTTTTAACAGTATATATTTTTTACAATGTAACTTAATCTATAACCTACACATGTTAATATTATAAAAGTTAGAGTACATATAGTAAATAAATATAAGCAGCCATCATGGTTGGCCACCTTATTCCCAGGGTGTGCAATCATTAACAAAATCAATTATCTTATAATAAGCTTTAGCACACAAACGTTCTTTAACTACTTTTTTAAATTTATTAATGGAAAAATTTTGAACGTTTTCTGGGATTTTATTGTATAGGCGTATACATTGCCCTTTAAAAGATTTACTTACTTTGCTAAGCCTGATCATAGGTATATCGAGCTTGTGCTTATTTCTAGTGTTCCTACAATGATTGTCACTTTTTGTTTTAAAATTATTTAAATTTTTCCTTACATGTTAATAGTTTTTCCTTTAATATTTAAAGCTCCTTTGTGAGTGTTCAAATTAAAAAATATGTTTCTTTTTATAAATACAGTTTTTGTCAAATTATAGCACAATAAAATAAATGTATTCTCGCAGTTGAGAGAAAAGAACCTCTAGATTAATATTTTGTGATTCGGATATTTGGCACCACTTTTACATAGATTTTTTAACGTACCTATTAAATATTTTATAGTATATATATATAGGAGTCGGCGCCACAGACGAGGGGTTATTATGCTATTAAATTTTATTTCATGTATTAAATTTTATTTATAAGATATTTATACTTAGTACCCAAATAATCGACTATCCAACATATTCAAACATAGCTTCCGTACAGTAAGTCAAATCGGAATAAAGAATCACTAAGTTCTACAGTCTCCCCTACACGTTTTCATCCTTAAGCTCTAAAACATTACTTCGTCTTCCAAAATATGGGGTGTTCACAACATAATATTATTTTGCAAATATTTTTTTATTTCTATAATCCAAACTATTAGTTACTCCCTATTCAAACCCCAAGAAACTCCTGCAATTCAAGTACCTACGAAAAGAAATATCCTTCCTTCAAGGGTCAATGCCTGTCCCCAGAGCTCCCAATTTAAATAAGAATGATGTGCTCTGCTAACATTGTTAATCCTTTTTAACGTATATCTATTGACAACGACCTAACCGGACCCTTTAAAATTCAATGTACCGTTTTCGATTCAGTGCAGATTTACTTTTTAGGAAGCGTTTTTTTCTCATAAAATACGCATAGTTTAACAATTTACAAAAGATTAATTATTAGGCTATGATGATGTATAACGTATTTTGAAAATCTCAGATATAAGTCGAAAGATGTTAAAGAAGTAATAAAGATGATTAAAAGAAAGTAAAGAGTAAATAAAGGAAACGCTTCAACTATAACAAATTATTTACTTTAAGAAGTTCTCAGATGTTTTCCATTTTCATTTAGTTGTACTTTTTTGTTATTCTCTTGATCTCGAGACACTGGAAATAATGAACATTCACTTTTGTTAAGCGCATCTCCTTTGGAATTTAATTGTTTTCGTTATAACTTCGCTTACCTTATGCTCCAGTGCCTTTTTATCTAGACGACCTATTTCCAAGAATGAATAAACTACTTTAACATAGCTGCACAATCACTAAAGATAGTGTGCAATATGGAAAATTCGCCTTTAGTTACTAGAGGTAGGTTACTAACCAATTATTATTTTCGCAACTACTGAAATTGCAAATCTAATACATATTGAAGACACCTTATAGCAAGCGTGAGCCTCAAAATTTGTAATGAATAAAATTAGTAATTGGTTTAATTTTTTATTCAACAAAAACATTAATAGACTTCTAAAAATATGACACCAAATACAGTTGTATTAGGCCATTTCCAAGTTGAATTCCTTCAAAAATGTAGGCAATTGAGGGGGTAGGTTTTCCAGCGATCTCAGCAAAAACATTCTTCTTTGCCTATCATGATCTGTCGTATTTATATTTGTAATATTACAGTTACAAGATCCCTCTTCTTCAGTATCACTACAGTCGTGTCTAAGACACTGCCTTGTATCGCACTTTGGTGGATTTTGCAAGATATTTTTCAGAATTGAGGCACAAGTTTCATCATTAACATTTGTATCAGATTTTTGGTTTACCTTCTCTGGATTTAAAAGTGGACATTTCTGGCAACATTCTTTGTAAGGTTTTTCTACTATTTCTTTTATTTCTTGGCCTATACTGCCTATGTTACTTTCAAAACTTCCAAATTTACATGTACGAATAGATATTATACTTTCACTTTGTACACCTTTGCAAATGTGAATATTTTCCGTTGAGTCATACTTAAGTGTAAATTTTGAGCATTTTTGGATAATATTTTCAATTTCATTTCTATCTATAAAGATGTGTGCACACTTGCAAGCCGATACTTTAATTCGATGTTTGAGCGCAACAGCTCTATTATAAGCAATGGGTATTTTAACGTAATTCTTCTGAGTCGGTTTTGTCAAATCTTTCTTGCAGGATATCTTATTTAGTGTTAGAATGTAATTTCCAGACTTCGTTCTTTTCAGCATTTCTTCAATCTCCATGTAACATGTTTCGTTGTTTATATTCACCATAGTTGTTTGGCAAACACTAGAATCACTTTTAGATTTTTTTGACCAGCCTGTGGATGTTTGTGTGGCATTCGTTTTTGTGTCATTACTTACTATAGATTGGAATTTCATAAGCAAGTTCATAAAATCATCTTTTGTAACAATCGTAAAATTGTCGTTTGGACAATCTGAAACCGAGTCAGTCGAAAATAATCTTAAAGATCCCGAAGAGGTTCTTACAATTACTGCATCTTTCTTCCCTTTATTATGGTCACCTTTTGGTTCTATTTCAATTATTTGCCCACTTGGGCTTTCCTTGAATATCAAGATGTATTCACTACTGTTCCAATCCAATTTATGTTCTTTAATGTTTCTCTTGATAACATTTTCAAATTCTTTATTTAATATAATTTCGTAAGTACCAACATTAGTTTTTTTAATGACGAAAAATGAATTGATGTGCGAAAATTCGGGGCTGCCATTTTTTAGACAACATAAAGATTTGTCGTCAACGTTTACGTTTTTTGTCCCAGTTTCCGTACCTCCTGTTGTTAATTCCTTTACTTTACATTTAAGTGCTGTGCCATAACTACAAGATTTTGCTTCGTCAGTTTTATTTTTCTCAAACAAAGAACACTTCACTCTTAGAACATCTGAAACAGATGTTAATTAAACTTCAGATTATAATATAGAAACATAATATTAATGAAATTTATATGGTAGTACAAAATATTTTTTACTGATTCTGTAAATTCAAGTAATTAAATAAAGACCTAGAAAAAAGCCCTACGTTTATTTCGACAATAATTTGTCAACCTTACTGAATGATTAGTTTCAAATATTTTGTTACTTTTATAACTAAGCATTTAACTCACATTATTTAATAAAGACGGTAGTTAGTATCTTCCAAGGACTTCCTCAATAATTTGATCGCGGGGTTGATATTTTAAACCTACAAGTACAAATAGAATAATTATTTATTATTAGATTTAGTTTTACACAATATTTAACTACAATGTCTAATGAAATTGATGGCAAATCATTGAAAAAAAGAAACAAAAAATATGGCTACAATTAAATTATTAAAAACGAGGAAACAAATTCGATCATCCTATGATAGCATAAAGTTTTGTACTAGGGATGTGACATTTATTTTAAAAAATCGATTAATTAATAATAGATTCTCTCGTTCCTGTAAAAAATTATTACAAAAAATCGCTACTTTTTCACAAGTCTGCTGTATTTTGTTTTAAATAGAATAAAAAGGTTTTGCAGTAACTTTTATTTACGAAGAATGAAACTATGTTGACAGTTGATACAAAAGGATTAAACGGGAATCTCAAATTAGCATGCGGCCTTTTTTGGACAAGACGTTCCGTTAATTGTACGTAAATACGGTTTTCGCAGCGTAATAAATTATTTGATTAATTAGATATTCAGAATGGCGTTGTTTACAAAATCGATTAATAATAATCGACTATTTTGTACTGCCATATAAATTGTAGAATAATAAAAATATATTAATGTTAAATACAAACCTTTATGAGATGAACTGAGAGCTGCGGTTGGTGCGGTAGAACTGAAGCTCATATTCTGAAAATATAAAAATATAATTTAAAGTAACTAAAATGTTACAAAATATATAATTATCACGGTTATGAGTAATGGCAGTTCCATAAATATAGTATAAAATCCACATACAACACAATTAAAATTCTGACTGTTCCAATCTCATGCCAGTATCTATAACTTATTTAATACGACAATCGCGAGTACAATATAACGATATTCTATTACAACTTTGATTAGCCCTTATTTGGCTATAGATCATTTTTTTAACTTTCACGTCTTTGTTTGGTTTAAGCCAGCTACACTTAACCTGCGACCCGCGGGCTGCATGTGACCCACTGGCCTTTTTTACTGGCCCATTTGAAGAGTAATGTTAAAACCAATAAAATTTTTACCCTTAGCTCTATTCAAAAAGTTTTGAAAAAGTGTTCATCGTTAAAAGTAAGTACATCGTCACTTCAATCAATACCTAGTAAATGGTTTTAGCTTGCGGCCCTCGACATCATGGCTGACAATTGTGTCAGGCTTATTTTTATAGGGACCGCAAACATCAATATTATGTTTAAGCTATTAATAGTAATATATAGACTTTGGCCTGATGTTCTCTAGTCATGTGATTCTGATTTCTGATCTGGAGGCTGATTCCAGATGCCATCGCTAAGTATCGCTTTCGATAACAATATGTATAGGATTTGACATAAGATATGCTAAAAGACATACCAAATTGCGATTATTTAGCGTACCTTATGTCACATTCCATACAGTTTGTTATCGAACTTTGTAAGCGATAATTAGCGATGGCATCTTGAATCCGCCCCCAGATCTTTCAAGCCTTTGCGGCTTCGTCTATTTTCAATCTCTTGGTCGGATGACACTCACCGGATACACCTGACAGCCATCACAAAGTCTGGACTGTGCGACGGACTCTCTCGTTAGAACCTCAGGACCTATCTCACACTGGACAGCGCGCACGCTGTTCACCGTCTTACAGGATCCTCCTAAACATTTATAGATTGCTAAAATATGGTAGGACAAAAGAGTTATAGAGAACTGAAAGGGTCACAGCTCTCGTTATTTTACGCTGGTTCTTTACCAGACCTTGGTATTTTGTGCTCTTCGGAATCTGCAGAAGGAAGGAAGGAAGTTAAGGAAAAAAGAAGTAAGTTGTGGTTAGACAAAGACAATGGTATACGACGATTGAAAGATGCTAGATGTAATACAAAATATTAAGGATGCTTACCATCACATGGCTCAGTTTTCCACAGTACCACTTCATTGTCAGCGTTGCTCGAACGCGCTCTCCTTTTCATCAATCTCTGTTATAAAAAAGAGGAGTCAATTTTCAAGGTCAAAAACATAAAGGCTATAATATGACTCACATGTAAATCAGAAGTAGATTTTTATCAAAAATGAATATTTAAAAAACTTTGTTTGTGTTATACAGGCTATAATATTGATTAGTGATAATACTTCAGGGTGTGTATGGGTCCCGTATATAGAGTTTACTGAGAATGTACCAGCGCTGAAAGAGGTACTTTTAAAAAAATGATTGTATGGGAAAACTTATGATGTTGGGGCATTTCTCATACAAACATGAAAGTCCAAAGTAAGTCTTCCAGGCACAAAAGTATCACTCATATATTTTATTTGCAATGCAATTAAACCAGACACAGTGGCATACAATAATAGTCAATTCAACCAAATTAATATGTATTTATTTACTGCACGGTACATAATTGACATTTAAATTGGTCGCATTACTATCATTGTTCTCATTATTTGCGTTTGGATTTAATTGGATTTGAATGGATCATAGACACTTACACTATCCTGTGCCTGTGAGCTATTAATCTGCTGTCCGGCTGGACACGACGACTGACACACGCAGCCCTGTGGCCCGCCCGGACAGTTGCACGGTGTATCGAAACGTGGACAATACACCTTAAAAAAAGAAATCAATCAAAGAAATCAAAATCCTATTAGATATTGTATTTACGTTGGTGGAGCCGCAGACAGAATTAGAGACATAAATGAATGAAGGCGATAGGTAGCAAAATTCTTATTAAGAGAAAATTGAGTTAAAACTGTCATATAATCATTTTAGAATACGTCGTGACGTATTAAGATCATTAATCTAAAGATTCTGTCTCTGGAGTCAATGTACTTAATACTACATAATTAAATATAATTTAAAACCTACAACTCAATGAGACAGAAAGACATTAATACCTTAGTATCGTTATCAGAAATAGATAGTGATTCCACTTGCACCTCCTTTAAGCACATCATCAGCTGATTGTAAGTGTTGTCGTCAAGCTAAAATACGTCATAAATATTGTAAATTAAAATAATGTAAGTCGTAAATAATTAAAGAATCGCCTATTAATAATATTCAATTAATACCTAACGCATTACTTCCATGTGAGTAACGAACAAAAAGGATAGAAGGCACAAGATCAGTAGTTTTATGACATACCTCACATCTTGTTTTTACAGCACCACCAATGATAGAATCATTCAAATTCTTCTTCATAGCACTCACTATAAAATCATGTAGCTTTCTTTTAGTATCACTATCTAATTTGCCATTCCTGCTTCGTTTTAGACTGTTCAAGACCGATTCAGCTACCGCTAAACCTGATTCAGTCTGCGAATGTTTCTTAAGTACCGTACAGATATTTTCTATGACATTACTCATAAGCCTTTCTTTTACAAACATACACACGCAGTCCGTAGTTTTGTCGGATTTATCACAATCACCTTGTACACACCTAGGACATTCCATGCAGTAAGCTTTGATGTCTAATGTATGGGTACGAGCGTTGCATCTCATGTCCTTCGTCAGAAATCCCGCAATTTCTAAATCAACGCGTGCTATTTCGTCATCAATAAATTTTTCTCTATCGCTATTCTTCTTGCAGCACTGTGATGTCATTTGTTTCAACGAATCTATATCCGCTTCTAGTATTCGTTTCTAAAATATTTTTTTTGTTATCAGTATCATTAATATCAACATCAATGGCATCATGATAATAAAGGGAATGTAATAATAATAATGTTCTGCAATCAAATGTTCGTCAATTTTAATTTGGGTAAGAATACTATACAATATATATTTTGTATAACTACTCTACATGCTATTTAATATACTGTAGGTTATTGATGGAAATACGTCATATTACACAGTAATAATTCCACTTTGTGGAAGTGCAAGTAACTTGTGTATACTACTATAATATGTTGGTCAAACTTAATTTTGGTAATAAGATTATGTCAAACTACTAATTAAAATATTAAATCTACCTCCTGTACCAAGTCCATGTTTTCTAGTTTCTTTTTCATCAAAACCTTAGTAAGTTTTAGAAGTTCTTCTCTTTTGTCTTTTATTGATCTGTTTCCTTCTAACTCTTTTTCGTGCTTCTTTTTTCGTTCGTCTTCAAGGGTTTGTTCTAGTTTCTTCACTTGTACGGCCATTGAAGCTAGTTTATTCTAATAAATTTGGTATATTAGGATAATATTTATATCATGTTCTGTTATACTCGTATTATTACAGTTGAAATTTGTAACCTAATCAGTATTAACTACATAGAATATTATAAAATTATCTATACTTATAATAATTTGAAATAAAGAGATAAATTTAAAAGTTAGTTTAGTTACATCGGATGACTTCTTTTTATTATCTGCTAATTTCTTTGTCGACTCCAAATCTTTTTTAGTGTCTTCTATCTGCTTGGTAATTTTTTTTATTTCTGTTTCTATACTCATTAGATCATTGGTTTTTACTTTGGTCTTTTCCTGCATTTCTTTAAAACAATTGTCTACTTTAGTCACTTCAAGCTCCAGATCCTTTTGGTTTTTATTCCATTTTGTGTTACTTACTTCAGCTTTTTTCAACTATATTAAAAAAATATTTAATTTTAAATTTCGTTCTTACGTAACAATTTTTATATACCTAAATAACTTACTTCTAATAATAATATTTCTTGTTTTTGTAGAGCTTCATTAATTTTTTTCTTGTAAACTTCCTCCATACATATCCACATACAGTCAGTTTGTTTTAGCGTTTCTACAACTTCCTTTTCTTTATCCTCCAAAGTTTTGACTTCATTTTCTAGTTCTTTTTGTATAGTCATAAGTGTTTTAATTTCGCTGCCACATTTTTTGCCTATTGATGTTGCCTTAAATCATATTATTCAAGTTTTACTATTGTGGTCTGGAATTTTATGTAGTACAATGATTAGTATAGAGTAACGAAGCAATATTTTGTTTCAAATCACGTTTAAGTCGTCCTACTAAAACATTTGCCGATTGAATTCTTGTAACATCTGATAGGTGAATTTTTTTATAATGTTTTAGATTAAATGCTCGTACCTCATTTAAATTGTAAATAGCTTTAGTTAATGGCGCAGCGTCGAGTCCGGGCGGCTCGCGTGGTACCTTCAGAGAGCAACACGGTGTACTTCTCTTTGAGTTTGTATCACTACTGCTAGAATATACGTCTCCACTGCACTCACAGGTAACGTCACTGCAATAAAATGAGATTACGATAAACTTGACGTTCTTTAGTAGTTAGCTAGTTTGAAAATCAAACTAGCTTCTTGACCTAGCTCAACTAAGTCCAACTTCCAATTCCATTACGTAATGCATGCAATCGCATGTTTTGTCAACTGGATGAAATTACGAATGAAATTCGTTATCTGTAGAAAGTATAGTAGTAACAAATTCCATTAATTTTCATTTTGAATATATCGACTTTCTTTACGTATGGGTTAAATTTATCTCGGACGTACTATAGTAAGGCAGGCTTGGCAGACGGGTTGGCGAGCGCAGTTATAAAATACAAAAACAATTTCCGCGGAAATTCTGCTGCACATTTCCGGATATTTTTTCCCTCAGTCGCCTTTTCCGACACCCACGGGAAGGATGGTTGGTGGGGAGGAGCTGTTCTAGGAGCTAGTAGTACTAGAAAATGTTATCACCCTAATACTGGCTATACAACTGGCAAAGGCACATTCCGGAAACCGCCATCTAGCGCCACTATTGGAAAATACTAATTACTAATTTCATTTCGTATCTTCTTCTTAATTAAGGAGTTGAATTAAGCTTAATGTGATGTTATCCTTAAAAAATATGCTAATTTTTAATGTCAATATTTGTACTTAATTCGGCATATTTACATTTTATAATTTACAAACGTTAGTGGTAGTGACATCTATTCCATTTTTTTTTGTATTAAAGATAGATTGTATGGGATGGTCGGTCATGAAAAAATAAAGGAATAGGAATATAAAGGCACCTTGTATTGGAGCTAGTTGAGTTTATGTTGGTAACGTTTAGTGGTATACTGAGGTTCTGCTTTTGAATCTTCTTCGTTTGCTCTTTGACTGCCTCCTAGAATTAAAACGGATACAAGAACTACAGATATTCACTATGTCAGAAAGTAATATGTTTCTAATATTTTTAATTATACAGGCTGTAATATAAAGGAGTAATAATACTTTAGGGTGTGTATGGGTCCCGTATACATAGTTTACTGTGAAAGTACCAGCGCTAAATCAGTTTTTTTTTAAATATTATTGTATGTGCAAATTTATGATTTTCGGGCATTTCTTATAGAGACATGAAAATTAAAACTGAATCTTTCAGCGCCGGTACTTTCACTGTAAAAAATGGCACATGCACACCCTAAAGTATTATCACTCATTTATTTTACACCTTGTATAATTATATAAATACTATTGTCTACAGTAGAAACTATTCTAATATCAATAAAATCTCTATGGTCTCTCCAGGGGAAAGACCTATAATTTGCAGTCCTGGGTCCCTGGAGGTGCAGGGGACCTTAAAAGGCCGCCTTCGGCAATTCTCGTTCAATTCCTGCTATCAATTACTTTCGGTCTCCAGGTTCGATTCCGAGTTGTGCCGTGTATTAAAAAACATTCCTGTTTAGATAAATAATATTTTGTGACCACTTTTTAACCATATTGTACAATATATTATTATATTATATTATATATTATTGTACAGGTACGACACAGATTGCAGCTGTGGATGAGCTACGTAGAAGTTATTTGATAGTGCCCGTGTATGTAAGCAATACATATGTCGCAGTCATCTGGTTGAATATGCTATTTGATTGAATGACTAGCGCGTTCATTGAATTCTATTTTTACCAACAAATTCAATTAATCCGAGACTAGGACAGCCATTTCATATTTAATTTTTTAACTTCAAAATTTCCCAATGTGTACTACTTTCGAAGAATAACGCACAGTAAAGTAAATTAATCAAAAAATATATCAACACATTGCTATCTGTACGAGCTGTTTGATACCATTCAATGACCGCGCTAGTCATTTCATCAAATAAGCAGATTCAACCAGATGACTGCGGTCTGCGACACATGCACAAGAGCGTTCTCTCAATTTATTTAATATCTTCTATTTTATTAATTATTCTCTTGTCTAAGTCCCTCTGTTTGTGTGTATGAGACTGCAGCTAGTGGGTGTGTCATATACGAGTAGGTATGCCATTTTCCATTAAATCTAATGCATTAGCATTAGGTAGAGTTGATTACTCTAAAATTCAATTAACTAATAGCAAATGTATTAACTATAATATTGTACCTATTTGGAACATTATCAAATTAAATTAATATTATTATTACATAATATAGTACCTAGGTTTATATACAGGCTATGCTATAAATAGGTAGGTACTAATTTAGGGTGTGTATGAGTCCCGGATATTTTAGAGTTTACTGAGAAAGTACTAGCGCTGAAAGAGAAATATACATTTTTTTATATTATTGAATGGGAAAATTTATGATGTTGGTGCATTTCTCATACAAACATGAAAGGCAAAAGTAAGTCTTTCAGCGCTAGGACTTTCTCAGTATACTCTACTTATGAGGCACATACACATCCCAAAGTATTATCACTCGTTTATTTTACACCTTGTATATGTCGCAGTCATCTGATTGAAATCGCTATTTTATTGAGTGACTAGCGTTTATATCGAATGACGACATTAAATTAAAAGACTAAAGGACAACAGTTCGTTAAGTTGTATATTGTAACGTCCAACGTCATTTAGTCATTTAGCGTAGTCGTTGAATGAAATGAAAATAAATTCTAGTATAAATAATTCATAGATAAAAATATAACATACATCCATTTAGTGTAGATTTAATAAAAAAATCAACACAGTGCTATCAGTGCGAGATGTTTGATGCCATTTTTGTTTTGGTGACAACTAGCGCCGAGTGAGAAAAAAAAATCAATCACCTGACTGATTTTACGTCTGCTCCATTAAAAGGGCTATGTTACAATCCGCTAACTAATTGGACGTTGAGTTACGATTGTTCAATCAATGTTCGGCCTAGTCTATCAATTTAATGTCGTCAATCGAGATAAAAAACACTAGTCACTCAATGAAATAGCGATTTCAATTAGTTGACTGCGACATATATATTAGCAAAAACGGGGAAAATATACACTTTCGTTGCGTGCGTTGCATACACGGTTTAAGTCACTCAAAAACCACGCGAACGAAGTCGCGGGCACAGCTAGTCTGAAATAAATCACAAACCGTTAAATTCAAATGAGGGTTGTCCTTGAGAATGTTCCACAGCTGGCACATCAGCTTCACTCCCGGTTCTTCTCGCGAGCAGTTCTCGCTGATGCATCTCGACTCGTTCAGCTCCTGTACCAGTTCGTCTGCGGCTGCGAATCGCCCCTTTAGACATTCTGGGGCGTGTGACATGGTATACACCTGAAAACTGACTGGTTGGTCTATACCACAAAGTAGATGTATAACAGAGACACGACCTAGTACCTACTAGAAAATGGTATCACCCTAATTCTGGCAATTCGACTGGCTATGTTTTCTTCGATTTCCAGTCACATTCTGGAAACCGCCATCTAGCGCTACTACAGGAAAATACTCATTACTAATTTCGTTTCGTATGTTCTTCATAATTAAGGAGTTGAATTTAACTTAATGTGATGTTACGCTTAAAAAATATGCTAATCTTTATTTTAATGTCAATATTTGTACTTAATTCTGCATATTTACATTTTATAATTTACAAACGTTAATAGTAGTGACATCTATTGCATTTTTTTTTTTTGTATTAAAGATAGATTGTATGGGATGATAAGGTAGAACAAGTAACTTAGTAGGCAATGGGGGACTATAAATTAATAACACCTTCACACAGATTGAAGCAACGACGTCCATATATGCATAAGCATTTTACCGACATTTGCCGTTCAAACATAGTTTGTTTGAACGGAAAATGTCTTGAGTGACCGGCTTCTAGGTGGTTCTATTTGGCGGACTTGAGCATGTCAGAATCCCGAATAGAGATATCAAAATGTATTCATTTGGCGCTTTAATATTAAAATACTAAACAACATAAGTGTTTGGCCTGATCGAGCATTCGTGAGTATATTGTGTTCTGTGATTAGTACCCACCCTCTCGGTCGGTCGGAGGTTTCCCTTTAAGGCTCCACCAGTATTTCCAGAATATAATCTATTAAGTGAAATTAATAATATCACTAGTGCTGTTCTACAATATATTTAAAACCACTGAATACCTTGCATAAAAAAATCACTCGTAATAAATTTTGGGATAATAAGAAAAGTGTTTTATGTAAATATGGAGATAGTGACAAGTTCTTGTGATTATTGAGTTATTATTATTTTTACAACCATGAGACAATGAAGCACAGACGGAAAGATCAAAAAGGATAGCATAATAATAATAACATCTCTCTGGGTTCAAAAAAAACCCGATGAGAAGTCGAGAGCCAAGCTTTAAACCACTGGGTGCCTACACGAAATTGTGCATCGGTTAAACAGAAGTTAAAATAATAACTATTTTGTTTGAAAATATTTAGTCCCGATTTCACCAACGCATATTAGTGATAACGGCTTGTTAAATTAAGTACCATGCCTTCTCATTCATTGATGGGAGTTACGACAGGGATAACATGATACTTAACGAAGGATTAACTTTAACATTGTTTGGTGAAACACGCCCTTAATGTCAAACATAATAAATGACAATGTCATTGACTTTGACTTTAATCAAAAATTAAAATTTAGTTTTAATTAAAATGTACAGATTTTTTATCAAAAATTATTTATGAAAATTAGTATAATTTTGGATGAAATTTTAGTTACAGTTTAATAATAACTGCAAATTATTGTGTTTTATTATACATAATATAATATTGTACAAACTTATTAATTCAAATACGGAAAAAGCTTTTAAGCACTCGTTTTTGAAATGTCTAAATTCAAGCAAAGGACTTAGTTTCCAGCTCTTAATAAATTTAAAAAAAAAGTCAATGTCAATTGTCAAATGTTACGTAGTAACTAATACCTACTTAATCTGTGGTCAAATGTCAAAACACTGCTTGTGAATGTTTACATATTTATATTGTCTGTTGTTTTAAAAATTTAAAATATTTATAAAACTCTCAGAAGTAAATAGTTAAATCTCCGCAGATAATAGTATTATCAGTGAACTATTGATAAGGACCAGACAATCATTTAACCACACATTGTAACCGCAGTGACACAGTGAAAACGATGGAACTTGGAGCAGTAAGTTTTCGATAATAATTTGTAATATTTAATACTTACTCTGTTAATTTTATTGCAGTTAACTTTAATCACTCTGTTTAACTGTAGTGTCTAATATTTCATAACAATTACTATGGTATATATTTTTATTTGAATTTGTAATAACATTGTGAAATAAACTTTAATATCAAAGCAATCATACTATTCTATGGGGAGATCCACAACAAAGTTTAAAATATATACTTATATTAATCTTTTACTTATTATATACATAGAAAGCATAGTATACAATAATATAATAATGACATACAATATTGTACAGTTCTATAAAACGTAATATTATTAAAAACATATCAAAAAAACACTTTCATGACAGTATAATAGCTTAGCTCCTATTCTCCATAGTAATAAGCCTATTACTATGGAGTAATATATATATATTAATAAATTTCTTCCATACAAAAATAGGGGTCATGGGGATTTCTATTTCCTCCCTGGATAACACCTCTCGAGTAACAATTTTTTTCCTGAGTATTTATGGATATTGTCTGTACGTCCCTATTTTTTCTTTTTTTTTATAAAGTAATTATTTAAAGAGATATGGATGTTTAAAAACCTAAAAAAAATGGCCAGACTCTCCGCTATGTTTAAATATCTAGGAAACAGATTTGACTACAATAAACAACAAAAGCAAAAAATAGGAACCTAGCTCAATTCTTTTTTTAGCTAATACAGAAAAAAATATTTAAATCGGTTACGTTTTGGAGGAGGAAACAGGAATCCCCTAAACATCGATTTCTGGTACTTTTAATAGGTAATTTCAGTCCAAGTTACAGTTGTCTCTATCGCGCTACTGCTGGCTAGCTAAGGCACTGCGAGACAGCAGTAGATTTTATAAATACCTATTTTGTATTTCTCTCAACCGTGGTGTTTCGTCTTAAGTCTTAAATTAAATAACAAATACTTACAGAATAATAATATTATTTTTTACTAAGCCTAGTTTTTACAGACAATATCCATAAATACTCAGGAAAAAAATTGTTACTCGAGAGGTGTTATCCAGGGAGGAAATAGAAATCCCCATGACCCCTATTTTTGTATGGAAGAAATTTCGTGGTGTTTCCTCTTAATTACCTGTTAGTTGGTGCTAACTTGTAATATCATCTACATAAACCTCTGTGGTTTCTTGATGATATTTTTATACAAACATTGTTATTCAATAATTGTTTTAAATGGTAAATAAAGGAAAAAAAAACTTATTAATTAAACTTTAATATAATTTTTTGTGTATTTCAGGAGCACCCAAGGAATCTAATACCTGAGCTGTGTAAGCAGTTCTACCACCTAGGATGGGTTACAGGAACCGGCGGAGGCATATCAATAAAGGAGGGGTATGGTCATTCATTTCTATTCCTTTAAAAATGTTTACATCTACA
This sequence comes from Celastrina argiolus, assembly GCA_905187575.2. Lineage (NCBI taxonomy): Eukaryota > Metazoa > Arthropoda > Insecta > Lepidoptera > Lycaenidae > Celastrina > Celastrina argiolus. Next base: position 15,876,755 of record LR994589.1, read on the forward strand.
CAGCAATTACAGTAAACATTTTATTAGTTATAGAATTTATAGATATATAAGTTATTAAAACCTGCTTTTAGGCCTTTATTAATAAAGAAGTCTCAAACCCAACTTCACTTGAGAACCTATTTGACCGATGAAACAATCTTTTGTTTTACTTTTCAAATTGAACAACTTTATTAATGTTAAAATAAAAAGAAAAAAAATTAAAATACTATGGTACTTTAATTTCTTTTCTTTTTATACCGTAATATTGATATAATACAGAAAACATTAAAATAAGTAATATCTATAGTTTTATAATGTTTATTTTTATGTTTTAAAAAAAATTAAAGAATGTCAATTTATTAATTTTAAAAATACAAGCCTTAGTCCCGATATTACCAACACATGTTATTGTTAATGGCTTGTTAAATTTTTATGCCTTCTCTTTCATTGATAGGAATTACGAGAGGAACAACATGATATTTAACAAACTTTTACTTTAACATTGCTTGGTGAAACACACCCTTAGACTGTTTGTATGCTACCACTTTCCAGGCTTTCATTACTTACTAGATTACTTTATGGTTAGGTGGAGACCTCAATTTGTTAAATGATTATATTTGCTCATGTTAACTATGTTCTATTAACATTCCAGGGACAAAATATACATTGCTCCATCGGGTGTACAGAAGGAGAGAATGAAACCAGATGACCTGTTTGTACAGACAATCAATGATGAAGATCTAGAATTGCCGCCACCAGAAAAACAGTATGTAACTAAACGTGTTAAAATTACCAGTGTTTAAGGATAAATGACCATATCGCAATATGGTTAGGTCACACTTCATTTCTTTATCAGACTAGCCTACTTACTTCAGGCTGGCCTAAATTAAAAAATCTTATTTGATGAATGATTTGCATCAAAACATTTCTTGAATTATATTTTTTATTTTACTTCTCCCATCACACATCGTCAATATATTTTTTTATAACTCTATTAGGTTGAGACTACAGGTATGCTTTCCTAGTAAAGCATTGCCATCAATATTATTATAAATTCAATTAAATAAGCAGATTCAATCAGATGACTGCGACAGACTGTGACAGATACATTAATAATAAAACATGTATGTGTTTTATTAATAATGTATCTATAAATCTCGTGAGTGAGACTTGAGTAACTTACTACTTTTCTAGTTTCACATCTTTTATAACAGGTGGCGCGTTTTAATCGTTTGTATTAAAGTAGGTAGAATTTTAAACCATGACGTTTATAATCTATGGTCCCGATTGTCGCCATTCCCGCTGCACAATTCATGGACATATTGACACGCAAACCGATATTCGAAATGATGAACCCTGTAATTGAAAAAGTTTGTATTGTTTTTCATTAATTTCCAGGCTCAAGAAGAGTCAGTGCACGCCGCTGTTCATGCTGGCGTACCGCGAGCGCGGCGCCGGCGCGGTCATACACACGCACTCGCCGCACGCGGTGCGCTGCACGCTGCTCTACGACAAGGAGTTTGTTGTTACACACCAGGAGATGATCAAGGTGAGATATGCTCTCTCCACCGTCAGGCACGAGTATTTATAATCTCTGCCATCGACAAATTAGTATTTACAATGTTGTTTTTTTAATTGATGTTACTATAATGTTAGGTTTAGATTTAAAGATATTTATTTTCTCAAATGTAAATATATTATACTAGCTGACCCGTACCCACTTCGTTGAGCATGGAAACCATGTAAACCTTCCCGAGACTACCACAAATATTTCAAGACCAAAAATAGCCGAATCAGTTTAGCTGATCTCGAGTTTTAGCGAGACTAACGAACAGCAATTGATTTTTATATAGCCTATGATACTCAGTGATAATGTAGCTTTCTAATAAAAAAAGAATTATTAAAATCGGTCCAGTACTTTTTGTGTTAAGTCGTTACATACCAAAATACACAAAAATACAAATCTTTCCTCTTTATAATATTAGTGTAGATGTAGCAATATCCCGCGAAAAAAATATAACCACAACCTGCTACTGCAGATGAGTGAGTGTACGCATAGGCATGCGTTTGATCCTTCCCACTCTGCTTGTGCGTACACTCGCAAGCAAAAACGTGAAAACAGGGAGCTAACGCAGGCGCTCACTGGGCACGGTGGGCTCTCTAGCTACCTATACAGGTTCAGATGTAAAGAGAGCCCATCGTGCGCATACGATCCCGCCAAAGAGGAAGACATGCCTCACCTGTTGGTGGAGTGTCCAATTTGTGACGCTAAGAGATATAACTTAGAGCATGAACTGGACACTACCATCGTGATAGGCAACATAAAAGAAATCTGAAGATAAAAACAAAAGAGGCAAATTCCTAGACTTTTGTACAGTAATAATAAGAGATGCAAATGGTAGAAATAAGGAGCAGGACTGTAATAAAATAATAGAAAAGATGACATGTAATAGAAAATATAAGACGATTGTTCTTACAAATGGCAATGTAATAATAAGACAAAATAAAAAGAAAACAAAACCCTCCAATCAGGGAAGTGCAGCATTAAAAAAAAAAAGCTATCTAACGAAAGCAACTAATAGCTATCTAACTAATAGCTTTCTAAAGAATAGCTATCTAACTAATAGCTATCTAACTAATAGCTATCTAAAGAATAGCTATCTAACTAATAGCTAACTAGCGAAGGCTATTCTCCAGATAGCTATTCTCCAGATAAGCTATTCTCCAGATAACTATTCTCCAGATAAGCTATTCTCCAGATAAGCTATTCTCCAGATATCTAACTAATAGCTATCTGGAGAATAGCTATCTGAAGAATAGTTATCTGGAGAATAGCTATAGAACTAATAGCTATCTGGAGAATAGCTATCTAGAGAATAGCTATCTGGAGAATAGCTATCTGTAGAATAGCTATCTGGAGAATAGCTGTCTGGAGAATAGTTATCTAGAGAATAGCTATCTAGAGAATAGCTATCTGGAGAATAGCTATCTAGAGAATAGCTATCTGGAGAATAGCTATCTAAAGAATAGCTATCTAGAGAATAGCTATCTGGAGAATAGCTATCTAAAGAATATAAAGTTACTTTTGAATTTAACAATAAAATGTAATAATTATTAAATATTTTTATACATATTTGTAATGTGCTTGCCAAAACCTATCTTTTGATACCAAACAAGATACAATTATCAAAATTTTTTTTTTTGAGCTAGTTTTTGGGGTATAATTTTCAAAATCCAAAAGTTTTCAAAAAAATATAGCCTATGTAGGTCGCAGGACCACTACGAATCGATTGACACTTTATTTATTAAAATCGGACTAGTAGTTTAACCGGTACGAGGGAACATACATACATACATACATACAAACATACATACATAGACTGCCAAAATCATTACCTTTTGGCTTCGCCGAAGTCGGGTAAAAACACAGGTTTTAATCGAATTTTTTCTTGTTCTGTTATAACGTAACAACTAATTATATTACACTAGCTGATCCTTGCCCACTTCGTTGAGCATAAAAAGAGTTTATTATGAAATTCAACTAAAAAAAACAACGTGGAACCCGCAACGCGGGAACCCGATACCCGCAACGCGGGAACCCGGAACCCGCAACGCGGGAACCCGGAACCCGCAACGCGGGAACCCGGAACCCGCAACGCGAGAACCCGCAACGCGGGAACCCGGAACCCGCAACGCGAGAACCCGCAACGCGGGAACCCGGAACCCGCAACGCGGGAACCCGGAACCCGCAACGCGGGAACCCGGAACCCGCAACGCGGGAACCCGGAACCCGCAACGCGGGAACCCGGAACCCGCAACGCGGGAACCCGGAACCCGCAACGCGGGAACCCGCAACGCGGGAACCCGGAACCCGCAACGCGGGAACCCGGAACCCGCAACGCCGGAACCCGGAACCCGCAACGCGGGAACCCGGAACCCGCAACGCGGGAACCCGAAACCTGCAACACGGGAACCCGAAACCCGCAACGCGGGAACCCGGAACTCGGAATTCGCAACGCGGAACCCGCAGCATGGGAACCCGAAACCCGCAACGCGGAACCAGCAGCATGGGAACCCGAAACCCGCAACGCGGAACCCGGAACCCGCAACACGGAAACCCGGAACCCGCAACGCGGAACCCACAACGCGAAACCCTAACGCAGAACCCGCAACGTTCACGGAAACGCTGTCAAATGGAATAAATTGTATCCTATGTCCGTCTACTTGCGCTACTTCCTCACCAATTTTCAGCCATATCGATAAAGCCGTTCTTGAGTTATAAATAATTTAACTAACACGACTTACTTTTATACATATAGATGTATAGATTACTCCTACTAACATAAGCTAAGCCCGGTGAATGCTCCCGTCACAGTCAGTCCAGCCAATTCGGTGATCATTAGTTAGATGACGATGATGATGGTGATGAAAAGTAGCCTAAATTAATCCTTATAACTTTAGCTATCTACCAGTGAAAGTCTCGTTAAAATTGGTCTAGCCGTTCCAGAGATTAGCCGGAGCAAAGTGACACGTTGACAGACAGACATTTTTTTTAAATTACATTTTCGTTTTCAGTAAATATCGTTGCCAATGCAAAAAAAAAGCAGAAGATATCGTTTAAAATGTCATATGCATTTAGAAAAACGTTGCTAATTGAAAGTTACAAACTGACACTTCAATTTTATTTATTTGTATAGATGTATAGATTTGGAATACCTCCCCAATCTTGGCGTTTCCACTGACGCGGAGCGGGGCGCATAGGAACTTAGTGGTTCCCAAGCGGAGTGGAGCGGAGATTTCGAGCATAGTGATTGGTCAATTCGGGTACCGCAAGCTCCTGTACGCCTCGCCCCGCGTCGATGGAAACGCAGCCAAACGTCTATAACGTCTAACGGTCGTCATAGTAACGACGTTGTTTACAAATGGAAAACAAAAATTATGAAATGCTATACATACCGTATTTATATCAGCTTAAACTATTGGGATTCATGTTTTTGTTAATCCTAATAATTTTATTAATCCAAATAGTTTAAGCTGATATAAAAACGGTATTTATATCATTTCATAATTTTTATTTTCCATTTGTAAACAATAATGTTACCATGACACCCGTGTCATATAAACTGGCAACGACGTGAATCGATCGAGCCCAGGTTCAAACCCCGCGTGACCATCACGTATTTTCTTCTTTTTTCTAATTTTCTGCTTATTTTTTTCAACATTTTCTTTCATAATAACCTTTTCGTGACAATAACGAACATACCGTAAAAAAAAATTGCGAAATTGGTCAAATCGTTGTCGAAGCGCACACGATGTAAGAAATTTTGGAGGTCGTTTTTTTACACTTTTGGCTACATTTTTGGGGTTTTAGTAAGGAACCCTACTTTTTTTAAACATATAATATAGCCTATGTTCAGCGCTAGAAATGTAGCTTTCCAACGGTGAAATAATTTTTCATATTGGTTCAGTGGTTTCAGAGCCTATTCCATTCAAACAAACAAACAAACAAACAATCAAATGTTACCTCTTTATAATATTAGTATAGACTATAAGTGATAACGTAATATTTAATGCCAATATCTGCTAGTTATCAATATTTAAGGCTCTTTCATAATATATCAAGGAAAATAATTTATTGATTGACTTTTTTTTAATATCGTACCTATATTTACTACAATGGTGCTACTAATTCCAGTTTCATTAAAATTTGTATCTAGCATTTGTACATAATGTCTAATCTGTGCTTTTTAAGTTTTAATGAAACTTATTGTGTCTGCATAAATTTATTTTATTTTATTTTATTGCAGGGCATAAAAGACGCGTCACTCGACCGTTACCTGCGCTACGACGAAAAGCTGGTCGTCCCTATAATAGAGAACACTCCCTTCGAGCGAGATCTGGCAGGGAGCTTGGCGGAGGCCCTGCACAGGTATCCGGGGACCAGCGCGGTGCTGGTGCGAAGGCACGGCGTCTATGTGTGGGGAGACACGTGGCAGCAGGCGAAGACCATGTGAGTGCTAGTGCTTCATACGCGCAAAAGCACAAACTAGATATATAACAGAGACACGACCTAGTACTAGATAATGGTATCACCCTAATACTGGCAATTCGACTGGCTATTTTTGTTTTCTTCGAAAGTCCAGGCATATTCCGGAAACCGCCATCTAGCGCCTCTATTGGAAAATACTAATTACTAATTTCGTTTCGTATCCTCTTCTTAATTAAGATGTTGAATTTAGCTTAATGTGATGATATGTTTAAAAAATAGGAAGCATCTTAATTTTAATATCAATATTTGTACTTAATTGGCATATTCACATTTTATAATTTACAAACGTTAATAGTAGTGACATCTATTGCATTTTTTTTTTGTATTAAAGATAGATTGTATGGGATGACAGGCTTTAATCTACAATAATAAAACGTTACATTTATCATTAACAAAAATGTTTTCCTAATTTCAGGACGGAGTGTTACGACTATTTGTTCGAGATGGCAGTCGAAATGAAGAAATTGGGGTTGGACCCCGCCCTAAACCCCGAAACAACGAATTGAAAAAGTTAACCTTGTTGAATATAACGTACGAACTGAACTAAACATATATGTTAATAATAACTACAATTAAAAAATACTTATATTAAAAAAATGGCTAGTGAATTTTATAAAACTTGTTGAAACTGCTAAAATCTATTTAGTTACTGACATCTCAAAATAATTGTTCTTTATATGTACTAAGTAAGTACTACTCGATTAAGTGTTGGTTTTTAATAAATCTATTTTTCTGAAAGAAAAACATTGTCTTTTAATATCTAATTATAAATAAACCTTAAAAATGCATAGGTACAAAAATGGTCAAGGTAGAGCCGTTGTGTTACCCGCTAATAAAATCTAAGCTCACACCGAAATAATTAGTTCACACCGAAATACGGTAGAAAAAAAATTTCAATGCGGGTGCGACCACGGCTCTACCTTGACCATTTTTGTACCTATGGATTTCTGGATTTCAAATTGAATTATTTTCTTGTTTCAGACTTTTTAGACCCAATTTTTTGCGAAGTCGGGTTATAGTTTTTTAATCTTTTCTTTTATAATTTAAAAACGTTAGTAGTAATGACATCTATTGCATTTTTTTTGTATTAAAGATAGATTTTATGGGATGGTAGGCCATGGTAGGATTAATGTTAGTATGATCATTTAAATTCATATAATTATGTCGAACAAAATTAATTTTAATTCAATATTTTAGATGACTGTGATCTGCAGTTGTGGTCAAGTATAGTCTAGTTTAAAACCAATATTTTTATGATCAACCACCTTACATTTACCAAAATTTTAAACCTGTACTGTACGCCATGAATGAAATTATTTTTTCTTAAAGTTTATGAGAAAACGAAGAAAAAATGTGTGTGATTTAGTTGTACAAATAAACAACGCAGCGTTAGACATTAAAAAGTAAATTATGTACGATGATGCAGACGCTGTACCAGTTCAGGATATTTGGATATTTGCCGGTTTGAATGAATATGTCGTGCATTGAATTGATATCTATATTCCGTCCCGACTTAATATAATAGCTCCCCTCACCAATTTCGGTGTCGGTCGCCGATTTCATTGAACTCTCATAACCCAGTAGGACAGTAAACCGTCACGACTGGCGAGAGAACAGGCGCAGTACCGACTTTTTACATGCCCATCCGACACATGGATCATCGTTCTTGTCAGACAATCAGGTGATCGTCTGCATTGTCCTAACCAAACTTGAAAACAACATTTTTGGTCCAACGCGGGAATAGAACCCATGACCTCCGGGTCGAGAGCGAAGCTCTGAACCACGTGCTTGACTAAGGGCCGATTTTTCAATCGTCAGATAACTTTTATCTAAGGAATAAATACGTGACTTTGGCAGATTTTGTATGGAACAAATGTCAAAGTCACATGTTTATTCAACAGATAAAAGTTATCTGACTCTGACATTGGCAAATCACTAAGGAGCCATTTTGAAAAGAAGAAGAAAGAAAAGTTATCTGACCATTGAAAAATTGGCCCTTAATATTATACTCTGTACGTAAAAATTGCAATTCAGCGCGCAATGAATTTAAAATTATTATTATTATTCGATTACAGTTTTAGGTAGTGGTAGTATTAAAAGATTTGGCGTCCCGGATTAATTAAATTTGCCTAATTAAGCAAAGTAGCGAATTTCACACTTCGCATCCTTGACACACAAAAAAAATGTTCATGTTAGGTTAGGTAGCGAACCTTATCTATGTTGCTTCAGAGGAGGTCACTTCAGGGATTTAACCCAAGGTTTGTGGTGCCAAATCTTTAAATATGCCACTGGCCCTCACCATTCCAATTACCAATCTTATAATGGGTTGGGTTGGGTTAGCCATATGTTTGGAAGCTAAATTCAACTCCTTAATTGTTAAGAAGAAGATACGAAACGAAATTAGTAATAAGTATTTTCCAATAGTAGCGCTAGATGGCGGTTTCGAAATGTGCCTGGACTTTGGAAGAAAACAAAAATAGCCAGTCGATGTTGAAAAATTGCCAGGTGATACCATTTTCTAGTACCAGGTCTTGTCTCTGTTATATATCTACTTTGTGGTTTGGACACAAGAACCATAGCTGGGGGCTGGAATAGGGAGACATGTTAGGTAAGGTTTGTTTGGGTCGATGTTGGTGCTCGTTGAATTGCAACATTTTGCCTTTACAGAGGAGGTCACTTTTCGGCGAGTTGCTAGAAACTCTTGCGTGTCTAAGATGTAAATGTAAATGTTTCAAGTAAGGCTGGGTTGAAGTTCTGACGTACCATGGGCCCTTTTGCCCTAGGTTAATATACCACCGTTGACATGTAACAATTTTTTTCATCAAAAATCTATGCGTTAATTTTTTTTTCTAGACAAAGTAAACTTTACCCTAATTGAGACCATTTCGCAACATTGTCGATAGTTCCGCGTGCACGCTGAACTAGTTTTGATGTTTCTTGTTTTAACATTATCATAATTTACCAGATTATGAGGTGCCTTGAACTATGAAGTATTATATTAGATTATGTTTGCTGTATGAGTATCAGTTCTATTGATTATAAGCTTTTATTGTTTATTTTTTTCTATTGCTCAAAGTGCTGAAAACCTAAGACAAATTATATTACCTAGCAGTCGCCTCCGTGGTCCAGTTTAGGGCTTGGCTCATGACTCTGAGTTCGTAGGCAGGTATAGAAATAAGGTTATGGAGTCCAAACGTTTATAAATGTTAATATAAGATATTTATTAATGTTATATAATATATATTCTCTCTACAAAGGATAGAAAAATCAGAATGGCGGGCGGGCGAATGCAACTGTCTATTAAAAGACAATATGACAAAGATAATGTTTGAATTAATATTTATAACACTTTATACATAGAAATATTTATTTTCCAAAATAATAATTTATATTGCTTTATTTTTGAATATCCAACAGTAGGTTCGATCCCCGTGTGTTGGGCCAAAAAAGCTAATCTCCTGACTATCTGACAAAATATCACAGATGCCTCGGATGCAGTGCCGGATTAAGCAAGCGGGGGGCCCGTAGCAAATTCTCTGACCTGCATATACGGCAAACATTTTGTAGAGCTGATTATCAGGCCGACTGAATTTCTACGCGTTTATACAAGCAACTTTTCGTAGAACTTATTCGGTATGAAATTATTTACGCCAAGGAAATAGTCGGGTACCGAGTGTCTGGCGTAGATTGTCTTAGAATGAAAAGTAGTAACGTTTCACGTTTTTGTACATACAAATTCAACATACATACAACATTTTAATAAGTTCCGCTTTATTATCTACTTTGTGGTTTCACGTAAAAAAATATACGCTCAGGCAAAGATGAGTAGGTTTAAATATGCGGGGACCCTTTCGCGCGGGGCCCGTAGCAATTGCTATTCTTGCTACGTGGTTGATCCGGCACTGGATGCCGTGGATGGGCATGTAAAATGTCGGTCCTGCGCCTGACGTCTCGCCAGTCGGGTCGACTATCCGTCCCGCCGGGCTATGATCGTTGTAAACAAAGATAGAGTTCTCTTGTGTAATGCGCACACACTTAGGTAAGGACTTCTGTGTAGCCATCGATAGCTATTTTTAGATATTATTAGTTGTAACGAATTTGAGTATGTTAAATTCGTTCAAATTATTTAAATAAACGAACACTTTCTGTAGCGTTTGTCTCAAAGAACAATGGCCAAATCGTACCAGATGATAAAAGGTGGCGTCTCGATATGTCATTAGTAGGAAAAATTCCCTTATATATTAAGGAATGTCTTTAAATACATTTCTAATGTTGTGCCACAATGACTTTTTAAAAAAAAAATTAACCGACTTCAAAAAAAATAACTAAAAAGCGATAAATAAACTAATGTATCTACTTAATGCATAATATATACCTACAATTATTTAAATATTTACAACTCAATACCTAATACTTTAACAAAGTCATCTTTAACTATTTAAATATTTACAGTTATCACTTATATTTGGAGTCGGTGCCAGCCTGCAGCCTAGGTAACATAGTCTGTTGTGTTGTTTGACGCGCGCGGCTGGCAAGCGCGTTGAAATAGATTATTTCAGCGCGCTTATGCAAATTCGTATTTTTAGTTTTAATTTTAGTGTCGGTCAATATTCTTAATTACATTTATTTGTTTGGCTGGCACCGACTTCAAAAATAAGTGATAACTGTAAATATTTAAATAGTTAAAGATGACTTTGTTAAAGTATTAGGTATTGAGTTGTAAATATTTAAATAATTGTAGGTATATATTATGCATTAAGTAGATACATTAGTTTATTTATCGCTTTTTAGTTATTTTTTTTGAAGTCGGTTAATTTTTTTTTTAAAAAGTCATTTTATTTCTCGATTTTTAGTTGTGTTGATGCGTTGTGAACTTAAATAGATGCTAGTTCTTTTACTTAAGAGTTTCAGTTTATTTAATATATAGTCACTAATTACAACGTCCGTTTGTCGAATTGGTCATATTTTTAGGAAGCTATAATTGTTATTAATAGGTACTTAGTTGAAAGAGTTTGATAATATAATACTTATTAGGTATTTATATTTTTTATTATCATGGGTAGACCCAACGACATTGACAAAGTTATAATATGCAATAACACACAGCCAAACCTGCTGCAGTTTCAATTCGTCAATGTCGTCCATACTGCATAGGAAACAGATCACGAATGAGAAAAATGAGAGTGTGGATAAATTGCTTGTTCTCGCGAGAAGGGCCGGCGAGACTTCTCGGCGAGATTTCTCGCCGTGAGTCTGGATGGTATATTACAAGTATCACGTTAGCCCTACATACATTCGATCAACCAATTGCAGTACTGCTCCCAACTCCTAACCGTTAAGGAGTACTGTAGCTTCATCATCAGCACAGCAGCATCAGATGTTGATTCAAGCATACCTCACAAGCAACATGTTAGCCCTACATACCTACTACTAAATAGTTTCCATCGACCAATTGCAGTACTGCCTTCCAGCTCCTAATCCTAACCGTTAAGGAGTACTGTAGCTTCATCATCAGCACAGCAGCATCAGATGTTGATTCAAGCATACCTCACAAGCAACATGTTAGCTCTACATACTACTAAATAGTTTCCATCGACCAATTGCAGTACTGCCTTCCAACTCCTAATCCTAACCGTTAAGGAGTACTGTAGCTTCATCATCAGCACAGCAGCATCAGATGTTGATTCAAGCATACCTCACAAACAACATGTTAGCCCTACATACTACTAAATAGTTTCCATCGACCAATTGCAGTACTGCCTTCCAACTCCTAATCCTAACCGTTAAGGAGTACTGTAGCTTCATCATCAGTACAGCAGCATCAGATGTTGACACCCGGAAGCATATACCTGAGTAAGACATGATTACGTAACAAAAACACCATACGAGCATACAATTTTCGGTGGTTGCCCTCGATTTCTCCTGGATCCCATCATCAGATCCTGACCTGGTGAAAATGGGACCACCTCAGAAGTGAACTCTATACAACAAAAAAAAATTTTTTAAAATCCGTCTATAATTGACGAAAATATCGGTGAACATACATAAAAAAAAAAAAAAAAAAATATTATACATACAGACGAATTGAGAACCTCCTCCTTTTTTTGAAGTCGGTTAAAAATAGATCAATATATTTTAGTTTTGTTGTTGTCTTTTATATGTTCTGTAGGTAATTATGATAATCAGAATCAGGACGCACCCTGCATTCACGATTCATTTCACGTGTAATTAAAATGACTTTTTAAAAAAATAATATTTATTTCCGGTTTCTGTCAAAATAATCCTTGTAATTAAGAATAGGGCATACAAATGTAACAAATATCCATTTAATAACCAAGGATCCTAAGAATAAATGCGTGAGGTGTGATAGTGACATATCTGTTAAGCACATATTAATTGAATGTCCAATGTATAATACTGAACGTTTGAAAGTGAAACTCCCTGTATGTTTAAAAAAATGTTTAGAAAAAACAGAGAAAACTGTACAATACCTAAAATTAATTAATTATTATAATTTAATATAAAATGTAAACCCATAGTGGTCGCTAATGACCAGTGATGTTTGAGCGACCTTAAATAAATTAATAAAAAAAAATCCTTGTAATTATACTAAACTATAGGTAATATAATAGCGTTAAAATAATGATCCCATGATAATGTGTCTGGAAGGGAAGCTATTGTAAAATATTGCTGTAATTGTTTAGTTGGAAGAAGAACGGTTGGGTGCTGTGCACATGTAATGACATTGGTGTGGTATCTCGGGTGGGCAAGGCATCAGCCCACAATATCAGCGCCAGCAGCATTCCTTGATGCTGTAGTTGTAAGAGAGGATTTTGAATAAATCCTACTTTTATATTACCTTATATTTATATTACCTTATATTTATTACCTACTACCTGTCCCAACAGAGGTTGTTCTGTCATAAGTCAAATAACGAAAGCGACTTCCTTTCACAAGTGTTTTTAGTTTCTTATTGCAGTTTCAGCCATATTCAATTTTTTGGATAATTCTCTAGGATAAATTGAGATAATTAGAAACGAGATCGTCGAATATACACTTGTAGGCTACACCGCAGTCGGCAAAAAGATAGTTCTTAATTCTAACCTCAAAATAATTGTTAACGATATTACAAAAAAAATCGTGGCTATTTAGACAGAATTCTCAAACGGAATTATGTTTAGAGCATAAGAACAATCAAATTTAACTAATTTTGGGACATCAAAAATAAAAGTCGAGTCCAGCTCCTATACAAATTTGGCCATGATTCTTTATCATCTACTTTGTGTCTCAAATTAATAATATCAACATAATATTACTGACATTCAGGTACATTTTCCTGCACGCGTAGCATCACCGTAGACACGATATATTTCTAGGGACGAATAGACAAAATGACCGTTAATCAAGAAAATCTGTCATTTTGTGTACACAATATGCAAAAATAGGGGTGTTTTACATCTTAGACATCTTAGCTACCGAACGGATGAAGCGATTAGAATTTGTTTTTTTATATTAAAGCTGACATATGCAAGTGTTCTTAGACATGTTTCAAGAAAATAGGTTGAGCTGTTTTTAGAAGGTTTAGAGGTTGAGAAAAGTTATGAGGGGTGATAGTGGGGAAGACAAACCGAATCACGTGCATATTACAAAATATTTTTTTTTTATAATCGAAGGCTGGCCTTGTCAGGCCCAGACGTCACTGCGACCCTTCTGGATCTATTGTGATTCCTTCGCTTTAGAGTACCTACCGTCCCCAGTCCTATGTTACTCATGAAGCGAACGATATAGTGGGGGTCTGCGGTGTGAATTTCCTCTGCTGTAGAGTATTCGTGCAGCCCGAGGTACTTGCACCTGCTTATATGAAGAGCTGGACAGTCAAGAAGAAGGTGGAGGGGTGTCTCGTCTTTCTCCTTGCAAAATCTGCAAGTTATTAGATCACCTATACCCATCCTGTGAAGGTGATTGTTTAGCTTGCAGTGCCCGGTTCTGGTGAGGATTCTTAGTTGGTTCCTACTCATTGAAAGCGCCGATTCTGCGTGTCGTTTGTTGAAACCCGAGATCAATGCTTTGGAATGCTCTAGTCCTGGGGCCACTGCTCTGTGCTTACCCTGCGACTCCAAGCTCTCGTTAAGTAGTGCTGGGAGGTATTCCACAAACATTTACAAAATAATAATGATTATATATTTATTGAAAAACGATAGAGCTGTTTCTTACAAAGTCGGGGGCTAATACAAAATTTTAATTTTGTTTATAGTTATTATGTTATTATAATATTATAAATACGACGATCATGCTGCGCGTGCTCACCCAAAAAAAACTTTAACTACCTGTCCGTTTTATATTTTTATTCAATCCAAACAAATTGGCCAAGTCAATAATAATCAAATAATTTATGGACATGAATGAGTATTGACAGTTTTTATTTATGTGTTCGTTCCTAACCAATATTTACCTAATCAAAATTAGATGTGACTAATCGTTAAATGCCAGCCTCGCTACCGGTTCCGCAATTTGTGAATTAATACATTAATTATTTGACGTTTATCTATGGCAATGCTCTTGTAACTCCCCAGGTGTCCTAGCAGAGGTATCGCTTACCAGCATATATATGATGTTTCAGCGTGTCTAGGCTCTAAGTATATTATATTTGTTAAATATGATATATTAATCTATTGGTCTGTGTAAAATAGGCTATTTCGTTTTTACTAACACAGTATGGTTAGATAATCATAACAATAATATACTTGGTGTCAAATAAATGAATGATAATACTTTAGGGTGTGTATGTTCCCCATACGTAGAGAATACTGTGAAAGACTTACTTTTGACTTTCATGTTTCTATGACAAATGCCTCAACATCATAAATTTGCTCATAATATAAGTATTATCACTCATTAATTTTATAGCCTATTTATGGGCGCATTCACACCACGTCAATGTGGTCCCTTGCTAAGCTCTGGAAGAATTTGTGTTATGGCAATAATTTTGTACTACATATTTCACATTTTTTATATATTATACATTAATTACACACCCAGGGATACATAAATATTATTGTTCCTTTAGCGGGACTCGAACCCGTGACGTTTGAGGACCGACGCGCTCAACTTCTCAGCTCTCCCGATATCCCAATACAGACGATTGTAGGAGAATTAAATATAAATAAAACCCTACGTAAACACGAGACCCTAAATCGATGAGCTGTGTAAAATATTGCACAACAATTATAATAATATATTGTTGTTTTCCAACTGCCAAGCGTCCTACAAGGGCATTAGTTTAAACAACTGAGGGAAAAAATATTACATTTCATATATCATATTCGTATATCCAACAATCTTTATTCACAATACCCGTTTGATCCGGATTGGAAGACTTACGGTTATTGGCCAACGACTAGCGCGGGACGCGTTTATTGGCTGTTGCGCAGAGAATTGTCGCATCCGAATCGAATCACGCATTGTGGATCCCCATATTAAGGTAAAGTATTAAAAACAAGTCCATTGGTGACAACTCCGGTTTTGGCGAAAAAAAGTAGCATCTCGAATTAATCAGGTCAATAAATATTAATGAGGTTATATAGAGCTAGGAAAAGGTTACGAATTAATAAAAGCATTTGTTGGAACCGGCAAAGGAGTAATTTAAAAAAAACTTAAAAAAAACATCGTATAAATATGCATGGCTATGAAAAATTCGAACATTCTATTAGACAGTCGTTGGATATCAACGATGCGTTGTCTTCTGGTGAGTTTTTATACGCCATTTTGTTGAATTCTAAATTTAAAATTTTTGATAATTACTGGCGGTGTGATCCGGATTTATTTTTTTATGCTTCAGTGAACTTTTATTAATTACCTACCGGCTCAGAATATTTTTATTCTCTAATTTCTTAGTAATTTCTTAAGGAAATACCAAAAACTTTACTAGAAATATACTAAGTATTATAAGTGAAATGTTAATTTAATTTCTGCATGTCTGGAAAGATAGAAGTGTTTGTAATTCTGTATGGAGAAAACAAAATATTATGATATCCTATTTTGTGTCGGCTATCTTCTAGTCTTTAACTTGGGACTTGGATCCGGATACTATCCGGAATACCGGAGAAAATTCAGAGCACAGATATTAGAACTCTGAATTACTACAATAGGGTTGAAAATCGAACACACAATATGAGATTGACAACCGGCCTTCTTGATTTCGGATCACATAATCCTTTATTATCTACTTTGTGATATTACTAAAATAAACTTTTTTTTTTAGGTTTTGTCCGCGTTGGTGGCTATGGCCTCGGCCATCGGGTAAGTTTATCTTTTACTATCTTATATTACATTGTTTAATGCTGCTTGCTGTGTCTTTAAATTAAATCAAAAAAGAATGTACAGTCACCGACAGATCCGGTTAACTTTTTGACTTTTTCGCGTAACAATAAGGTTCATGAGCTATCAAATATTAACGATGAAAAATTATTAAAAAACTAAACGTGTTTTTTTATCTCTGAATTTCCTTTTGAATTAACGGGATAATGTCTCCAATTTTATAATACTAGTGTATCTAACTCGATTTTGTTTCGTAATTTTATTGAATAAGGTTTTGAATGTAATCCTCACTGTACCTCCTTTTTTTGTGCCATGGTATTTTTAGATATGAAAGAGACTGGCCTCCACGACACAGGGAATCCTAGTGTCCAGTGACTTAAGATAGTATGCATGTGCTTCTGTTCAATAAAATTGTTATTATTTTTTTTATTTAAACATAAACATAAAAATATTTATTTAACAACTTTTCTTTTAAGTTTGCTTGACGATCTCTTTGCTCCACAGCGAGGGTGGTTTCTACGACCCCGGTCGTTACGACCCCGGCCGCTACGACGCGGGCCGCTACGACCCCGGCCGCTACGACCCCAGCAAGTACGACCAGTCGGGTCGCTGGACCCCAGACAAATCTGGACAGTACAAGTAAGGCCCTATTTCTCTCCCAGTCCGAAGAAAATTGTGTACAATGTAATGCCTATTGTTTAATTGAATATCATTGACTAACGCCCGGTTTCTGAAAGGCTGATCAAATTGATCAATTATTGATCAAATCAGCTTATCTGAACGCTGATTGGTGAACATCACTTCGCTGTCACTGTTTTCACCAATGAGCGTACAGGTTAGCTGATTTGATCAATTGCTCAATTTGATCAGCCTTTCAGAAACCGGGCGTAGAGCTACGTTTCCACTGACGCGGAGCAGGGCGGAGAGGAGCTTCGCGGTGCTCGAATTGACCAATCACTATGCTCGTGGTGTTCCCGTGGATACAGAGCGAAGATTTCGAGCTTAGTGGAAACCGCCTAAGACTAATAAAAAACGTTTTGTTTCACTTTAAAATACGAAGGACTTTACTTATAAATATTATTACTGTTAAATTTTTTTTAAACGTAACAAAAGATTATACTTAGATAAGTGTAAGTACCAGCGCTGAAAGATATATATTTTTTTATTATTATTGTATGGAAAAAAAGGGGCATTTCTCAGACAAACATGAAAGTCAAAAGTAAGTCTTTCGGCGCTTGTACTATCACAGTATACTCTACATGTGCCTCCTAGGCACATACACACCCTATAGTATTATCACTCATTTATTTTACAACTCGTATAATACGAATATAACGGTTCAAAAAGAAAAGAAATTAATGTACATATGTTACATTATAAAGTGGTTTACTTTTAAAAGTGAAACGAAACGTTTTATCAAATAGGTTCTCAAGTTGAGGTTCCGATTGAGATTGTTTTATTTACCTTAAGAGCCTTGAGCCAAGTCTAGTCGGTTTTATTTACACGGACCTTAAGAGCCTTGAGCCAAGTCTAGTCGGATTTATTTACACGGACCTTAAGAGCCTTGAGCCAAGTCTAGTCGGTTTTATTTACACGGACCTTAAGAGCCTTGAGCCAAGTCTAGTCGGTTTTATTTACACGGACCTTAAGAGCCTTGAGCCAAGTCTAGTCGGTTTTATTTACACGGACCTTAAGAGCCTTGAGCCAAGTCTAGTCGGTTTTATTTACACGGACCTTAAGAGCCTTGAGCCAAGTCTAGTCGGTTTTATTTACACCGACCTTAAGAGCCTTGAGCCAAGTCTAGTCGGTTTTATTTACACGGACCTTAAGAGCCTTGAGCCAAGTCTAGTCGGTTTTATTTACACGGACCTTAAGAGCCTTGAGCCAAGTCTAGTCGGTTTTATTTACACGGACCTTAAGAGCCTTGAGCCAAGTCTAGTCGGTTTTATTTACACGGACCTTAAGAGCCTTGAGCCAAGTCTAGTCGGTTTTATTTACACGGACCTTAAGAGCCTTGAGCCAAGTCTAGTCGGTTTTATTTACACGGACCTTAAGAGCCTTGAGCCAAGTCTAGTCGCCCACATCGCAGATGCGATTTTGTACGTCACTGCGAAATTATGTCAAATTCCATTTTTTTTTAATTATACTAGCTGTCCCGGCAAACTTCGTATTGCCTTATTAATTAATTGCTTGACATACTGACTGCAGCGCCACCTATCGGTTCCAATTGTAAATCTAAACCATTCTCGAATCTCCACGAACACACACAAAAAATTTCATCAAAATTGGTCCAGTCGTTTAGGAGGAGTTCAGTCACATACACACGCACACAAGAAATATATATATATTAAGATTACCGATTGCATCTTGACTAAAGTAAATTATTAAATGGCCCAGGGGAGCCCTAAGGACATGCTTAACCTGTATAACCTCCAAACTAATTTAATGAAATGAATGAATGAAGTAGGAAATATAATGTTTTTTTTTCTTTTTTTTTAGCGGTGACCGTGGAGGCTCCGGCGGACAATACGAGTGAGTTAACAACCATTAAAGCCATAATAATATGTGTGTGTGTGTGTGAATGTGGGAGAGAGAGAGATATTTGTGTGTGTAAACTCTTAGGAGTTCCCCAAATGTTACAAGGTAGTACTTGAAACCCATAGCACAAAATTATGCACGAAATTGATTTATTGCTGTCAAAACCATACACTAAGCTTTGTGGCGGAACTACTAGCGCCACAATCCTGCATCGCGTTAAAGATTTTTTTAAGTCCGGCGCTATTTAAACGACATCTGAAAACTAGTACAGTGGGCTTCGGCCTGACCGAGCATACCATCTCGCTCGGTCGGAGATCTCCCTTTGGGGCTTCCACTTTTTGTCCCACATTCCCACAACTTCATAAATTCAATGATGAATCCAGGGTTTTCGAAATATTTTTACCATAAATACTAGATGTCTACATTGTTGGTTATCTTAGTAACAAAGAGAAATTATATACTTTCGCTAAGTGAAATTATTCGAAAAATAAGTGGAAAAACTTTGAGGAGCTCAAATAATCTAAATTTAGTGTGGTATCAGACTTAATATAGACTTTGAGCTTAGTATACCTAGATTAGCCTCAAAAGTTAGTGTAACCTGTAAGCTTTTTTCTAAGTGTAGCCCCTATACTTAGTTTAAACTGTAAACTTAGAGTAGCCTCTAGACTTAGTGTAGTCTCTAAACATAGTAGCCTCTAAGTTTAGTGTAGGCTCTAAGTTAAACGTAACGAAACTTAGTATAACCTCTAAGCTTAGCGTAGTCTCTAAACTTAGTGTAATCTCTAAGCTTTGTGTAATCTCCGAATTCAGTGTAACCTTCATATTTAGTAAGCATAGTATCCTTAAGTCATTAAGACATATTTTCTTCAAACTTTAGGGCGTGTTTCACCAAGGAATGTTAAAGTTAATCCTTCGTTTAATATCATGTTATCCCTCTCGTATTTTCTGTCAAAGAGAAACGAGAAAGCATGGTATTTAATCTACTTTTATGCTTAACTTGAATTCGATCTCTCTCACAATCGATAGCCGAGACGGACAGAAAACTGTCGCTCATCGTCGAACTTCGTTGTAATACGTTCGTAAATTAAATTATCTTATTGTATTTGTTTACAGCGGTGGATACGGTGACAACGGCGACCGCGGTGGAGCTGGAGGCTTCTACGTCCCCGAGCCCCAGCCAGTGTAAGTAGTAATGATAAGTCTACAGACTGATAGAGGGCCATGCAAGATCAAGCGCCTCGGCTCTGCCGTGGACAATCACGGCAGAACCGAGGCGCTTTATTTATACGGACCTAAGAGCCTTTAGCCAAATCGCCCACAGCGCAGATACGATTTCGTACGTCACTGCGATGTTATGTCAAATTCCATATTTTTTTTAGCCACGGCAGAGCCGAGGCGCTTGATCTTCCGTGCTTTTTAACTCATTATCGTAGCGTTATGTTATATAGCCTATAACCTGCCCAGGAATATGGGCTACAATCGTGTCAAGTTTGGTTAAAATCCTTTCAGTAGTTTTTGATCCATGCGTGCACATACAGACAGACAGACAGACAAAAAATTTACTTATTGCATTTTTGGCATCAGTATCAAATCAAATCATCCTCCAATATGAATTTTGAAAAAATATTCAATACAGAATTGACCTCTCTACAGTTTTATTATACTCGTAAGTATAGAAAGAATATATAGATATAGATACATATATTATATAGATTGAGCACTAGAAGAAGTTGATGTATAGTATTTGTAGAATGAAGTTTGTATTTGAGCATTCGCTTGTTTTATGTAAATCGAGTGAACAACTTTATTAATGTTACATAGTACTTTTTTATACCGTTATATTATAAATTACAGAAAAACATTAAAATAAGAATAATCTATATTTTTATCTTTATTTTTACTTTTAAAAAAGGAAAAAATAAAGTATGTAACATAAGTAAAGTTGTTCACATGTTTTTATCTGTCAAAAAGGTTCTCAAGTGAAGTTGGGTTTGGGACTTCTTTATTACTACTGGCCTAAAAGAGGATCAACTCTGCCAAACACGATTTTCCAAACTTTAACCAATTATCGCACCCAGCGAAAGCTCTACAAAGGAATACCTTCGATTTTGAAACATTCTTCCTTGGTGTTCTGCTACTATTGGTATCAGCGTGACCATATACACCGTAGCCTTCGTTAAAAGTAGCGACCACACTAAAATATTTTTTCAAAACGGAGCAGCATTTCTTGAAATTAACCATAGAGATATTTAACAATTACGGTGGTAGGGACTTTACCTTCCATAAATGTATCTGATTCATATTGATTCTTATGGAAACGATTTCCCTTTTACTGCAATACAGTTGTCACTAGTGCATTGTTCAGGGGCTTCATAACACTAATGTTTGAAATTTTTTGGTGTCAATAAAGAATTATTATTATTGTGTTTGTGTATAGCTTCCTTGCTCACGGGCAATTAAATCCCGGACCTTTGGAAGGCATGCGTGGGGCCAAAGCCAACACGCAGAGGCCCCGTTACACAATTTTAATTTAAATGTAATGTGACACTAGCCGGCGACTCTCCCTGTACGCACCATGGGAGTGTGCCCACGGAGACCCACCGCTTAGTGTAGGACTATTGCAAGGAATGGTTATAAGAAAAGATTATGGGCTATAGGGGTGAGGTGCTAGTGGACTGGGTATCTAAGACTATGGAAGGACTATGGCCTCTGCCAGATACTACGTGGTTACATGTATCATAAAGTTGGCAGACGGTGACTTGCCAACTCATTGTAATGGGCCCCTTAAAATGGTCGCACGCACGGTGCACCAAGACGGCAACATATACATGAGGCAGTAGAGGTGTCGCTGGACTTTATACGCCGATCATTTGCACCCTCAGAGGGTCCCATCACGACGCCCACTCGCCACTTACGCTTCACATCCTCCCCCCGAGCACGAAGCTCTCGCGACTCCACTCTCATTATTATTATTTTACTTTGCAGCTACGTCTCCCTGCCTCCGGTGCCAGTCACCACTACCACAACCCCCAAGCCGAGGGACCACCCAATCAACAACTACCAGTACAAATACGCCATCGGAGACGACGAGAAGATTCTCCTCCAGACCTTGAACCTCGATGGTGAATCTGACGATCTCAACAAGGCCTTCTTCGAGTACTCCGATGCCAAGAACAAGGTGTACAGAACTGACTACGTCGCCGACTACGCACCTCCCCATCACGTTTTGTAAAAAGGACTAGATTATCAATAAATTATGTATAATTTCTCGTGTTTTCTACTGAGTTTTTTTCCCTTTTAACCACGATTTTATTAAAAACTAGCTGACCCGTGCCCACTTCGTTGAGCATACAAACCGTTCAAACCTTCAATGGACTTCCACAAACATTTCAAGACTAAAAATAGCCGAATCGGTTCAGCCGTTCTCGAGTTTTAGCGAGACTAACGAACACCAATTAATTTTTATGTATAAGATAACATAGACTACGTACATTATACGTGTAACAGAAACGCGTGTTTAAGTAGCGTGATTCTTGAGTCACGCTTTAACCGAAAAGTGTTAGCAAACAAACAAACATTATTAATATTATAGCAATCTATTGATACCTTTGCTATAAAACTGGGTTAGTAGTGTAGCTCGGTTGAACAAACATAATATATACGTATAAGTACTAAGTAAGACTTCAAAAATCATTACCCTTCTACTTGGCTTAGCCGTGGCCCCGTGGTAGTGTGAAAAGGTTCTCAATGCGACTGTAGTCTACGATTTAATTATATGTTTTGAAATTAAAGGTGCTTCCAATGTGACTTCAACGTCTTATTTAATAATTAAATCAAACGTGGAAATGGTAGCTATTAATAAAATAATGTAGATATATAATTCATTCAAGTTATTTTATTTATTTTTATTATTGCATGTAAATTTATTTTATTTATTATCATTTTCTTTTCTTAGTAGGTCCAAAACTCTTGATACTTTTGTAACATTATTATTTATATCTCCGTGGAACATATTCTGGATGTTTCTAATTTTCTGTAATATACAATCATAATACTCACTGTCTCTTTTAGATTCCTCTAAAAGGACTTTCAAATGCTTTATGTATTCGTCAGCATTGTCGCATATATTTTTTAATTTAATATATATTTTTATATTTCTCACAGTTTCTCCTTCGTTTGTTAAATTCAAATCCGTTCTTACGGGTTCAATCGTTATTAAAGATTTTTTAATGAAGCCGCTATTAGATTTAGATGGTAGAAGTAAATTTAAACATTCCTTGCTGCTTTTATTCATTACTTTTCTTATTGTTATATTTTTATTTACTTTCGTTTTCTCTTTATTATTTCTTTTAACTAAGTTTTTAGTTACTGGCATATGCTTAAAATCTTTATTGATCACTTGAACATTTTCATCTACAACCACGTAATGTAATGCTAAATCTTTATTTAATCCACATATCAATTGATTATTTTCAAGCTCGTCTTTATTAGTTTTGAAATTTGTTAGAATTTCTCCCTTTTTCAACAATGTTAAGTTTTCGTATAAAATATCATTGTTGTTCGATTTTACATTATTAATTTTTCTTTTGATGTTTTGTAACATGTATAGTTTTTTATTTCTCGTATTGTTAGGGGTTTCCAAGTGACGGTTATCATAAGGTAAGTTAGAACAAGATATACAATCGCATTGTACGCACCGACATGCCTTGTATTTTTCTAAACCTGTAATGTCATCAGTATCGTTCTTGTTGCAAAACTGACATTCACAAGGTGAACACCCACAGCGATTCATTGCGCTTAGAATATTTTCATATTCATGCAAATTATTGTTGCATATGTAACAGTCACTAAGCTTACATTTGCGGTTATCTTTAAATGAGTTAGTTACAGATAAAGGATTGACCTTTTCACAGACGCTATTTCCAGTCGCTATTTTAATAAATGGTAAATTCTCACAAATTAATGCTCTGTGAACATCGTACTTTTTAATTTGAATGTTAGATTTACTTTTTTTATCCGGATTACTTTTCATTATGCATTTACAGATATTATGGCCATTATGACTTGTACTTACTAAGGAATTTGTACATTTACACATTCGTTTTCTAATCCCTTCATTGGCTTTGTCTTTAGATTCGTCTTTTTTATCTGTATTCGAACAGTTGATACACTCACAAGAATCGCACTTGCACGCCTCTCTCGTTTTATCTGTACTATCATTTGCACTTGCTGTCGGCATTTTGATAGAATTGCATGGACATTCTTCGACTTCTTTGCCATCAGGCGGACGAGCACATGTAGGATATACATCCTCCGTAATGTCGCCTTCAATGCACGAACAGACCAAACTAGATGATTCAGAAGAGGTTGGATAGTCACAAATTGGAAAAGGATCACATTCCCCTTCACTTTTATCTTCTATATCAACGTCAGAATAGCATGGACAGTGATTATGATTAATATGAACTTGATTTTCTTTTTCTTGCTTTTTATGACATGATCCATTAAATAAAGACTCAATACTTTTAAGTTCTTCAGCCTGTTTTTCAGGTATTATCAAACCAGCATTTGAAGATCTTGGACTAGTTAAGCTGGCCTTTGAAAGTTTTGGGCTGATTGGGCCAGGCTGGTATTTATCCTCTATAAATATTTTTATCCCTTGTGATGGTGATTGTAAAGGAACTGCACTTTTTGCTCCATTATTAATTGCATGGCAAGAACAGGGTTTTGGTATTCCAAATCCCTTAGGCTTTACCAGACATTTACACCGTACATCACCTTTATTTCTTTCTGAACCTTGTTTATGACTTTCATAGCATAAACAAACCTGTTTTCTTTTATCATCGAAGTTCAAAATATTGTTATTGCTACCAAATTTTTCATTGGATGGAGACGAAGGACAGTAACATAGTTCACAGCAACATATCTTATATATTTCCTCAATCTTACTATACAAGTCATTTTTTTTACCTGTTAATTTAGATTTTTTAACGTATATACTTTCCTCATCTTTCATATCCTTTCTTGTACCGCCAGAAACTTTAACTGTTTTGTTT
Source organism: Celastrina argiolus (assembly GCA_905187575.2). Classification (NCBI taxonomy): domain Eukaryota; kingdom Metazoa; phylum Arthropoda; class Insecta; order Lepidoptera; family Lycaenidae; genus Celastrina; species Celastrina argiolus. The sequence continues at coordinate 15,901,694 of LR994589.1, forward strand.
TTATTTTTTCGACTCTTGCAAATTGTTTGTATACGTTGTTTTGAAACATTATCGATTTTAAAGCACTTTTGTGACTTTTTCCCTACATTCTTAACGTTGATCTTATCTTTCGAAGATTTCTTCAGACTTTCATTAGGAGGTTCACAGTTTAAGTCTTCTTCCTGGTTTTCATAACAAAATTTTTTTTGTTCTTCAGGTGTACAGAAGGGTTCTGATACCTTCATATGTTTGGCCGCTTGTTGTCCAGAACAAGTGGTGCAAGTGTACACAAACTGTTCACATTTATTTGTTTCGTCACAGCTACAGACTAAAATCTCTTTCTTGATATTACTTTTCATGCAGCAAAGTTTCCAGTCGCAATTGGGACAAGAACATGAGAGCGGTAAAACACACTCCGCAGAGCTCGTCATTTTGAAGTTCTTAGGGACTTTCTAGGGCTTTTCTCGCGTTTCGGTACCTGGGAAGATATTATTCAGATGATTTAGGGCATCGGAAAGAAGCATATTGATCTGTTTGCATAATATTATCTAAATTACTTAACAATTTTTAACTGTCATCCATTCAGACGTTTATGTTTAAATGTCAATACGTGGCGTTTGTCAAAACAAGAAGATACTTAAGAAGATAAGCTGACACAAAGGTATCTAGTGTCTATACCCAAGCATATTGAAAAAAACCTTTGTGTACCTAATTAAGAATCCATGTGACCAAATAACTAAATTTGGGATGATATAAATAAAATAACCAAATAATTAAATATTCATTTTAATCATCAATTACATGATCGTAAAACATAAAGATCTAGATTTGTGACACGAGAATTAGTTAAAATAAAATATCGTTCGACAAAATACTATATACAAACACGATTGGCACGGAAAATATATAAATTAGAAATTAAAGTTCGCTATCTTAGTCGATTAGAAGGTACATTTTGTTCGATATTTCGCTTATGTTACCCTATTTAGTATGATACAATATACACTCTACTACTACGAAGGCACCAGCTAGAGGTCGGTGGAGGTACGCTGGAACAAACAAACATTATGACGTTAGAAAATTAAAAATATTTAAAAAATCGTTACGCTCTACATAAAAAGTGGGTGAAAATCATTTTTGTCGACAATTAAACACAAGGTCCTTTTATTCAATTTCGTCAGTTAGTAAAGAGTAGATACTAACCGCCCGTCTTAATAACGATTAGCTATAATTAGCAACACGTTGTCACATTAAAGATAAATATTTTGTTGAAACTGACCGTAAATTCACTCATTTTACCAACTGCTATTACAAATCAAAGTATTTCTATTATATTTTTTACTAGTGATACTCACATATACTACTATTGCTGCACTCTGCAGACGCTAGACGTCTGTGCTCCATACTATCGCATTTGTGCCCAATGCACAAGATGGACAATTCTGAAACAAGTACATTGCATTTATTTTTAATCCCAGAACATAAATTATTCTTAGATTTTTTTTCGGTGTCAATGAATTATATACTTACAACAATACTCTCAATCGCATTCGCTAACTGCTCCTCCATTATCTTCACGTCTCCGTGCTCAAGAACTTCCTGTAAAGTTTACAAATTGAATTAAAATATATTACTGAATCGTCAAATACATTTTCAAATTAGTTCAATAGTAATATGCAGAGTTGCATTTAATTGTCTCTTCCTCTCCGCCACAACTCAAAGTTTCAGACTATTATACTGGTTTCCAGTAAAACACTACCGGAGTGCCATGCGGTAAGGTCTATCTATCCATGTTATGTAGTTTTCTACCACAATATCAAATTTTAATTAGATTCTACCACAATAATTATTACTTTCACACTTTACTTTCCAGAATACCCCATATTTATTTAGAATAATTTAGAACCCACTGTAGCATGTACCTCCTGACACAATTTGACGTGCGGCTGGAGCGCAGGCGCGGCGGCGGCGAGGCGCGCGGCCGCGCACGCTGCACTTACACTGGCGAGCCGCGCGGCGCCGCGCACCACGCCGGCGTTGCCTGCGCCCGCACCGCAGCGCGACGCAGCGCACGCCGCTGATACGCGCCACTCCTGAGATACATGTCGATGATATGAGTACGTGGAATTAATGACATCTAGGTGTGTATATTGTAATCGAATTCGAAGGTAATGATAATGAGTAAAGAGAGTGATTAAACAGAGGAGGAGCAAAATATATGAGATGTTGGTAAATACCAGTAAGAGAAGACTAAAAGAATTAAAGAATGTATTTAAGAATAGACTATAAAATATCTAGTCATAATATAAAATAAAAGAAAATAACGGACATAGCAAATAGAGAATTTAAAATTCCCGAAATAGTAACATATTATTTGAATAAAATTATAAACCTAAAACATGCAAAATATGGTTCTTTGAAAGCAAGTATTTACTTGCAATTGAAGTGATAAAGGTATGAGAAACTAAAGGGTAAAAAAGTTACAAATGGAAATAAATTGAGAAAATTCTAAAAGTCTCGTTCATTGTTAAAATTTCAGTAATTATTTAAAATAGTGACCATTAAGTTTCATGATATTTTACTTTTGTTATTCCTTATTCAAACAATGTTAACCCTTTACCTTATTATGTTGCACTAGTCAACATTGTTAATTTCTATTTAGTCACAAAAGTCACTCACCTCACTGTCAGTCTTAGCGTCCGCATCACCTATGGATCTAACGAGCTCCTTCGATATCGCCATCAATAAATAATTCGTAATTTTAGCTTTAGCCTCTTCAGTCACATGCCCCTTCACTAGGGAAATGTCTTTGCACAGTATGGTTAGATCGTCGTCGACTGTGTTGTGTATCCTGTCGAACAGATCCTCGATCAGTTGGCTGACTAGTTGGTTCCTCATAGCCGGACACGAGCAACGCGAATCTGGGGTGATGTAGCTCATGCTATGGTGCATTCTGCTGTAATCAGTCTTCTTTGGTACCGCTGTGTATATAGAATATCCTTCGTCTACATATTCTGTCCTCTCCGGTTTGAGTTCCATTCGGGAATGGAAGGATTGCCTCATAGTTTCGCTTCTTAGCTCTTCCAACTCCTCCGTCTTTATTGACAGTTCGTGACTCATCGTCTTTACCCTATCATCACATTTCCTTTTGCATTGGTTCAGCGCTTTCTGAGTGATCGCAAGCTGCTTTTCCAGAGATTCAACCTGAGAACACACTTCTCCTTAGGTGGTTGGCTGTTTTGTGCTATTTACACTCCACGCAACATGCTCTTGTAAAAGTGAAAACATTCATGCGTTGTTATTTTAATTGTTATGTATATTGTTACAAAGGTCACCGTAAGCATTCGGTTATAAGCGTTGTTTTGTGCCACGAACATTCAGCGACATTTTATGGCGAAGATAATTGTGCAGATTGTGCAAGCCACCTCAAATTTAAATTTAAATAAAAGTGAAAAATGAGGTAATTTCATTTTATCTTGATTGCTAAAATACGAAAATATTATATACTCTCACCTAATATTTTAGCAATCAAGATGAAATGAAATCTATTCCAATTTTACCTAATAATTATCACACGAAAATAAAATGTGCCGTGCTATTAGTAGCTTCAAACATAGATCAAGCAATAATAAGGCGTATTATTTTTTCACTGTTGTGTTTTTTAATTGTTTATGAAATTCAGAAAATACGTTGCACATATAATTCATAAAACGATAATATATCAAAAAATAACTTAGACAATATTATATCTGATGACTTTTAGGGTGTCATAATATTCTTCTACATCAGAAACAAACTTATTTTCCAAACTATCACTCATTAAAACTACAACAAATACCACCATGCCACCATATTAATAAGCCCGCGGTTATACATACCTCCTCCTTTAATTCACTGTTAGTGACCTCCAACTCCTGATTGTTCTTACACGCTCTTGTTAGTTCTTTCCTGATACAATCTAGGTCCGCGATGAAACTCACTTCACTCTTTCTCGAAATCTCACGGTGCGACTTCAGATCCTGGTCCAGCTGCTTGTTCATCTTTCTCAGTTGTTCTATCTCCTTCTGTAATTAGAGATTTCGAATCTATATTAAAATACCTTAATAAATTTATATTCTTTTTTGGTTTTTATTCTCAATAGTCTATTCACTTGTCTACAATAATTTTTATCAAACCTAGAATATTTTATTTTCTACTATATTAATATCACTTGCTAGTAATTTTGTTCCAAATTTAGTAAATCATTATTGCCTATATTATTATAATACATTCATTATTGATCATCGTTATCAATAACCATCATTTATTTACTTACTCTAAATTTACTTTCCAACGTTTTGAAAGCTGCCTCCGACTTCCTGGCATCGGCGTCTGCCTTCCCGAACATGACCGTGAGGTTGGCGTTCTGTTTCTTCAGCGTGGTCGCGTCTCTGTCCGCTTTCTCTAGCGCTATCCGCATCCCCGACTCTGATTCTTCCACCTCACGTAACTTCTTCTTGAGTGGCTCGAGGCATTTCTTCCACTGATCTCTCTCTGATTCTAATGACTTCACCTGAAAAGAGTATTTTGATATATTCGTTTTTTGGTTTATATTTCAAGATTTTATAGAATAAAATTGGAGTATTATGATTGACAACTTTTGCAAAATCATTTGGTAACAATTATATTTTGTTAAATTATTGATACCTTGGTCTTCAACTGAGTCTCAGTGTTTTGCGCCTCCTCTATCCTCTTCTTGTAGCCTCCCTCCATCTCGGCCCACATGTCGTCGGCCTGAAACCAATTTAAAATTAATTAAGAAAGTGCAATAATTATAGTACTTTTTTATTGTAACTCTGTATATTTTTTACTTATTCTCTATCCTGAGCTAATCAGTAGCATCATGCCAATACTGTAATGTAGGTAGGATCTTAAATTTTCATCACTTTTCTGAACATCGCCTAACATACCTGCGTCAGCATCTCTAAATAGGCCGCCTCTCGTCTCTCCAGTTCGGAGATTCTTCCTCTCAGTTCCTGTTCACTGGCGAGCAGCGCTTCTATCTTTCCTAGCGTCTCAGAGTCGGCTGGCAGCTGAAACCGTAGTTGGAAAAATCAAAAAATGTTGAAACGAAAGACGTTCCTCATCCATTCTACTGGATTACGATTATTAAGGAGAGAGTTCTTCTGTGTATTGCGACACACCATACAATAACTTCTGGGTGGGGGTTTTATCAAAAATTAACATAATAATATAGTGACACAATTGAAATGTTTCACAGTAAATTCTTAATCAGACAAAGCACACTACATAAAAATTTATAACTAAACTCTAAATTGTATAATGCATAGATATTATGATATGATTTACATAGCAGTCAATAACATTACAACATTATTAATTTCTCTTCTTTTCTTTCCATATTTTCGTAGAGACAGGGTTGTGTTTGGCTATCATTTTAATGAGATTAAAATCAATTAAGATATAGTAAACATTACCAGTATCGCTAGTACTTTCTCTAAATCAATAAAATAAACAATACATTTATTACCTCTCCATTCTCCTTTTCTTTTCTGATCTGTTGTTCCAACTCAACTATCTTCTCTTCTATTTTTTCTGTCTTTACTTCTGCACCTCCAATGGTCACAGTAACTTGTCTCTTCGCTATATCCAATTCATCTTCTAGCTCCTTGATTCTCTGTTCTAGCGTCTTTTTGATTACTTCTGTGTGTTCTTCTATTTCTTTCTTCTCTGTTAATAACCTGAAATAGAAATTATGTATTTAGTAATTGAAGTTTATTTTTCGTCCTAGATTGTAATTTCTAGGTATCCTTTTGTAGCAATTTTGTATTTTTCAAATCCCAGCACACGATCTCTGTGGATAAGTGGTTGAGCTCCAGTCGGAGGATACAGGTTCAAATCCCGCCAAAGCTTGATGCTTATTATGACTTAAAATTTATAAAATCTTCTTAAATTTATGTAGAAAATAAAAAATATTAAATATATATTCCGCTGTCTGGTACCCATAAGTTCGTCGATAACTCTACACGGGATTTCTCGACGAACATCTGACGAGGTAAGAAAGCGTCCATAGATATTTCACCGCAGTTTTCTGCGAGGCCCTGGTACTTACTGTAGAACCTGTTGCTGCAGATCGTGAGTGATGTCCCTGGGTGGCTTGTAGGGCACCAGCGCGCTCGACTGCGGTCGACGCGACTTTGAGTAGCTGCCCATTCGATTCACGATCGTATACTGTAAAATGATAATCGAAATAAAGCCTTGATATATAACCTGAAAACCGGACCGTATGTAGGATTCCGTACAATACAACGGTTCTATCGGAATATTCTTAAATATTGTAATTGTTGTTTCAGCGGCAACTAAATTAGATCAACCGCTACATACTGTCTGGAGTCAGACTGACGGACGGACGCACAGACATACAAGGAATACTCAGTATTAGGGTGTTTAGGCGTTAGGCGAAACCCTAAAGATATGTCCGGAAGACTAACCCCGAGTTTCTGAAACGCTATTTAGACATTTTATAATTACATTGCGCTACACGCTCGCACTTGCAAGGTTAAAATTCCACAGATAAGGTTGATTCACAAAAGACACCGATTTGTTGAAATATGCGTAAGTGCAAGCTTGATGAAATTATCAAATATTTTGAAATATTTCGACTGAAAAATTGGCCCCTAGATCAATTACCTGGCAGGATGCAGGCACGTAGGCATTGACTGTGCGCAGTACGTTCCACAGTATGAGCGCCGGAACCGCCTTCTCCAACTGATCTAACCGTGATAGCAATTCGTTCTGAAATCAACATATAATATTAGTTAGCGATGCTTATGACAAATCCAACAGTTTGTAACCGACCTAAAAATGGAGGAGGAAACCGGAATCTGATTATAACGTCCCATAGAAATTGAATGGAATCTTCAAAAATAATGGTGACATCTACTGCGTTTGATTTTTTTTTTTTACTTTGAAAGTCCAAAAATAACAAGTGTTTATATGTCTGGACCCATCAACAGTGTAATGACTAGGTCACGGACGCTTTGAAACCAGGCCAGCTTTGAAGGAGTTATTTTATAGTGCCCAATACACAGAAGCACTCTCTCTTCCTTCACTCTCGTAGCCCAGTGGGACGGATAACAGACACGACTGGCGGGAGATCAGGCGCAGGACCGACTTTTTACATGCCCATCCGACGCATGTATCATCTTTCTTCTCAGACTTGAAAACAACATTTTTGTTGTTCCAACGCGGGAATCGAACCAACGACCTTCGGTCGAGAGGGAATCTCTTAACCACTAGACCACGAAGGCGATGTATAGCAGAAAATATTTATAATATCTTGTGACAGTTAAAGACATGAATGGATGAAGGTCGAAGTATAAGTCGCAAATAATTTTACCCAGAAAATTGAGTTTTAACTGGGATTTTGGGATAAATTTTGGGATCTTCAAATTAATGAACTTAATAATTTACGACGTATTCTAAAATGTTTAAGTGACAGTTTCAACTCAATTTTCTCGAAATCCGAATTTTGCTACACAGCCTTCATCCATTCATGTCTTCAGTTCTCTCTCTCATCAATCTTTATTGTTTTTAAGTGTGTTTAGGACAATGCAGGCTAATCATCTGATAGACTGACCATGATCCATGAGTCGGATGGGCATGTAAAAAGTCGGTCCTGTGTTCTCTCGACAGTGGTATGGGTTCAACGTCCCACTGGGTTATGAGTATAAAAGGAAGAGGGAGTGCTTCTGTGTATTGCGTACACACTTGGGCACTATAAAATAATTCCTGCATAGCTGGCCTGGTTTCAGTGAAATCGGCTACCGACACCGAAATCGGTGAGGGGAGCTCTTTCTCACCTCTTTGGCCTTCAGCGTGCACTCTCTACTGGCCAGCTCTCCCATCAGTCTTTCGGCGTGCGCGCGGGAGCACTCTCTCTGCTCCGTCATGTCTCTCAGCTGCGCCGAACACAGCTCGTAGTCCATTTCCAGCCTGAAAATTATTTGTTTTATTATTATTTGTATTATAGTTAAAAATTATATTAGTATTTAAATTAACACTAACATTATTAATATTGTTTGAAGTAATAATAAATACTTCTAACTCACACATTTTAGATTTATCAAACACCCTAGTAATAAAGAACTATTAATGAAAATAAATTACAAAAATTTTATTATACTCTCTAGCATTACAGCGATCATGATAAGTTCATGATCTTTGTTAACGCTTGAGATGCACGCCTCCGAAGTCTAAAGGTTTAGACGATTCGACTGGCTCTAAACTTTATAACTTTGTCGTATTCAAATCTGGGCGGCGATTCTCAGGCCACAGTTCCGAATATTAGTATATCCCGCTCGCACGCGCGGTAAATCTCATTTGCATGAGCGGGACAGACCGATAGTAAAAACTTACTTCGAGGCCTGAGAATCGCCGTCCTGGTTAGGACAATGCAAGCTGATTAGGTACCTACTTGTCTAACAATTGAGATGATCCAAATCTCGAATGGACACCAATGGTTTACGAGAGAAAAGAATAAGTGCTCTTTTTATTGCTCTGTGCACACATTTGAGCACTTTAAAATAACTACTGCATTGATGTTTTCAACGTAACCCAGAGGTAGTATATATTATGATTAGAGATAAAAATTAAAAATATACTTACTGTTGCCAATGTAAGCGAGTGTCGTTTTCAATTTCTTCCAGTTCACAACAATCCTCCTCTAATCTCTCATACTTGTCTTGAAGTTCCGCTAACTGAGATTCTAAATCCTGGAAATAACAAACGTCCGAATAAGTAAGACTATTTAACTTTTAATATCCCATTTACGGTTCGTTTTACTCTCAGACGGAATGAGCTGATGCAAAATTGTATTGTCCGTAAATGCCCGTCTATTTACGCAAGTCCATGCAGATCGCATCAGCTGTCTGATGTACTGAATCGATTAATGACTCGTATCGTATAAAGAAGTAACGATTCGAGCTGATTCGACCAGCCTACACATTATGTAGGAGCCATTGATATAAAATTTTAAGAGTTTACGTTACTAGCTATATAGTAATTGCCGAATCAGCATGACATCATTTGGCATTAATTTCAGCACTATAAACTGTCATGTTCAACAACGTTTACGCTCCCGCAACCACGGCCCCTCCAGCTGGTAGCATTATGACGCACTTATTTAAGTTACATTAAAACAATTAAGAAATCAGAGAAATACGTACTTGTATCCGATTTTCTAATAAGAACTCCTTTTGTAGCCTTTGCGCTAGCTTCGCTTCCTTCACGTCTTGAGCCGCTTCGTAGATCGATATCTTTCCCTCCAAAAACTTAAGCCTCCTCTCGTAATACTGTTTGTGTTTCTTACCCAACTTTACACATTTACATTCTAAACTATCTCCGTCCTCCTTCGTGAGAGTTCTATTCCTAACTCCCTGCTTCTCTAATTTTTCCCTTATACTATTCAGTCGTTGTATTTCTGTGTTCAGTTCGCCGGTGTATTCGAAACTGTCATTCAGTTCTGTCTGTGTGTATTTACTGTCTGTTTCGTCACCTTCGAATATGCCGCTTTCCTGCAAAATATTGATGGGTTTGCGATCCTCACAGAGACTTTCGACTGATTCAGATTTCTGTTGGTACGGTGATACCGTTGCGATTGCCTTATGTGTTTTGTGCGATTGTATATCTACATCTGGTTTGAGCCTGAGATCGCTGATCCTGTGTGGTTTTGCCTGAAAGCATTAGAAATTTTGAATTAACCTATTTACAAAATCTAAACTGTCAGTGTGAAATTTATTGCAACGTCATTTTTATGCCATAAATATTTCTGCATTAGTGTGTTTTAATTTTATGAGCTAGTGTGAACAGGCGACTAATTGTCTTTGTTTTCATTACAATAATTATTGAATTCAACACAACCTACTACTGTGTTTTGTGTGCCAAAGTCGGTATGTAAATGGTGAGTGATATTGAAGTCAATTCAATTTTTTATTTGGTATTTAATTCAAGTACTCTTACGAACTAAGTACTCTTTGATATTCAATTCAATTTCAATTTTGATATAACTCCACTTACCTGATAGCATTCGTCTTCGCTGATCGAACTGCTAAACGCCTGATAGTTGTACAATAGCATCAGCACCTGTTCCAGGCAGCTCCTGTCCTCCGCCGAGGCCGTCGTTAGAATCATCTGCTCGATGTGGTCCTTCACTGGGTTGCTTTTCAGGGAATCACTGGTTTCCGAGTTCCTGTCCAAAATATCTGCCAGCACTTGGGCCTTCGCAAAGTCCTCCTTGAAATCATCGTGGGGGATCTTCCTTCGGGCGTTGCAGGGGCTGCCCGGGTGGGGCGACTTGTATCCGGAGTCCATTCGTTTGAGTTCGGGCGAAGCTGAGTCCTTGATGCGAGAGCCGGGGGAAACGCATCCCGAATCCGAGTCTGTTAGGTTGTCCCTAGCACCCTGGAAAAGTGATAAGCTGATGTGAGACATAAATAAATAAAATAGTATTTTACGTAATTGGTGTGACAACAGACAATCTCACCTGCATTCGTGTTTTATGAAATATTATAATAATAAGACTTCACTAATGAATATTTGAATATTGAATGAATATTTTCTATGCGTTTGACGATTCAGGTGTAACAACAAAGAGAATAAATTTAATCAATTGTAAATACTCTACCAATAGAGCTAAACCAATTAAAACATGCAACAATTATTATTTCCTATTCTAATTTTGAAGATGTGAATCTTTTCAGTATGTTTGAAACATTCACACTAGTATTTTATACTCTAAGCGTATTCACACTAGTATTTTATACTCTAAGCGTATTGACACTAGTATTTTATACTGTAAGCGTAATATTCACTCTATTATTTTATAGTCTACGCGTAAGAGTTAACTTTATTTCACTCAACAAAACGTGAGTAACGTTACAACTACGTGTGTTCTACGTAAGATTTCACATCGACTGTCGGTTGGTTGGTTTAAAGCGTGATTCGCGTGGGTTTGCGCTGCTATCTAAGGCAGGTAATCCACCTACTATACCCACTAATATAGACCTATTATACACTTATATGTAAACTAGTTTTTATTTTAATTGATACCTATATTCTATATCCTACATAAAATAATATTGCTACCTACACTTGCACAAAAACTTTTCTTTTTATTTTACTTTTTAATGGGGATTATAAGGATACTATAATTACCAACCTATATTTTCGTAAATATACTCAGTTTTATTGATTGACTTTCAACAAAATCTGAAGCCGACAAAGACAATTAAATAGATAGCGCGATTCAGGATTGTGGCGTTAATTGGTTCGCCACATAATAAAGTAATAATGAGTAATCAAGTAATAAATAACAATTAATTGAGCGAATCCACGTTTGTACGTACTACCGGAACTGTATGTGGAGCGAATATTACATCGATCTTGAATATTATATTTGTTGTTCATCTTGTTTGGCTTCTTGAAGGATTAACTGAAGGTAAAATACGCCTTAGTATTGATTAAACATGAAAAATATAATTTATAACTTAGGAACAAGATGTATTATGTATTTTGGACTTTTGGCACAAATTAGTAATTATTATGTGTACCTAGTTACATCGTATCGTTGCTTGCACGCTGAACATTAGTATGTGTGTGATTGTGGTTGATTTTAAAGTTTAATTAGATGTACCTACCTAAACATTTGTAACCTCTTTGTGTGTGGGTACATTAACATCACAGGTAATTAAAAAATATCTTAATTTTGAATAAATTCAAATTATCTGCGTATTATGTGTTGCAATCATTGTTTTTTTGTTTTATCTTCTAAATATTTGAATTTAGAATAAGAATTGTATCCTTAAAGTTTTAAAAAGATATAGCATCATATTCTATTTATAGTGTTATTATATAGTTAATAATAATTATTAATTAGGTAGGTAATGCAAAATATATAAATCCTCTTTGTTATAACTTCCAACTAAATTCTACTTACGTAATTCCTGCGTTATTTGTTATACCTAAACATAATATATTAAGGCGTAAGTACAGGTTGTTGCAACTTGCAATTTAATATAATAGGTATTAAATATCAATGCAATCATCGTTAGTATTTGTTTTGATATTTACGTAAATAAATGGAAGATGTAACCTTAAGAGGAAACACAACGACTATATTTTCATCAAAAACAAAGGTCTGCGCGAGCCCTGTTTTCGCCCTAGATAATGCTACTAGAGTAGGGCTGCTATCTCTAAAACCTGCCTCCTAGGACCGGAAGTGTATTTTCCCCGGATTTTGGAGCTTTCACCCCGGACATTTCAATACTTTATTCATTAACTTACATCTTGATTAAAACGTTGGGGACACGAGCAAGTTTTAGTCCAGGCTTTAGCCGGACTACGGCTTAAACCCCGCCCGGACGCTCCCCGGACGGCTTTCCATGTAGGACAAATCCGGGGAAACCCGGACGGATGGCAGCCCTACACTAGAGTAACATTTTTTTGTGAGATAGACGTTCAAAAACCTAATAAAGGCCTGATTTTCGGCTGTTTAAACATCCAGGAAACAAATTGGAGTATATTTTATGATAAAATCGAAATATAGGAACATACGAGTAGATCAAGCTCTCGGTTAAGTTTTGAAGGAGAAAACGAGAAATCGACGATTTCTCGTGATTTAATAGGTAATTTCAGTTCAAGCTGCAGTTGTCTCTATCGGTTTGATCGAGCAGTTGCGGGACAACAATATAATTAACAAATACCTATTTTGCATTTCTCTAGACCGTGGTGTTTCCTTTTAAGTCATTGAAATTGATCCTTTACAACCACTAACCTTAACACGATAAAATACTCTATATTATTATTTTCATGAACTATCTCTTATTCATTTCTGATAAACATATTTTTTCCGCGATTTCGCGTAAAAGCAGTACCCGATGAGAACACTGCACTTTTTCGTATCCTATGTAATAATTCAGGGTGTCAGCTTCCTGCAGAAAATTTTTTATGAAACTTGGTCAAGGTGTTTGCGCTTGAAGAACAACAAACATACACTGTACAAACTTTTGCCTTTACAATATTAGTGGTATAAAATGGGCTATGTAAATATTAGGCAAGATCTAAACTGCTTTAATATTTAGATAAGATAAGAAATATATGCAGCATCCTTTAAAGTAAGTAGATAACCTACGTAACATTACGTGCTAGCCTGGTACAAGATTACAACCTTGTATATCCTTTCAATATAAACTAGCGACCTTCTAAACAAGACGCATTCTTAGAATATTTTACATATTAATTCTTTGCGTACTATATAGGTATAGGGCATTATGCCTAGATTAGTTAGATATTGTTGCATTCTAAAGTTTCAATACTTCCTTTGTATTTTCCTTGAAATAAATCTAACTGTATTGTAATTAAAATAATCCTAACGTTTAAATAACTTCTATGAGAAAAACCATTTTACTGTTAGAGTCCATTAAGGGCAGATTTTCGATAGTCAGTTCATACGATACGAACTCTAGATGAGACTGAATCAAAGCAGTATTATTGTACGAGCTAGCACGTACATTTCTGATTCTGCAGAATTATTAGCAATGTGTGGTAAAGTGCAGGCTGCTGGCCCCCAGTCCGCATCAAGCATTCAAACCGCGCACTCATAATCATTTAGTAATTAGCATTCGTGAGAATAAACGTAAATATCATATCAAGGACTTTTACTTATCAATCAATCAATATCACCAAAAGGAGTAGTTGAGCAGCTCCTACAATTATTGTAAGATTATATTGAAATAGCTGAATCGACCTTCTGTAGATGAAGTACCACCAGAACAGTTATAAAGTCAACAACACCAGCGGAAGCGTGGGTGACGAACTGAGCAATAGGCATTCAAACCACTTTTGGTACTCGAATCGTGACGGGCGTTTCAAGTGTCTTAAAATGACCGATGACTTTCAAATGTCGAACCCTCCTCCAAAGAAATGGCAATCTTATACAACGTGCAGAATTAAAGGGAGGAAAATTAACATGTAGTTAAAATTGATAATACTTAGTCCCGGTTTCACCAACGCATGTTAGTGTTAACGGCTTGTTAAAATACTATGCCTTCTCACTCATTGATAGGAATTACGAGAGGAACAACATGATATTTAACGAAGGATTAACTTTAACATTGCTTAGTGAAACACGCCCTTAGTTTTACAACGACTGTTATTTTACACCAAATACAAATACGGTCTGAAATCTACACCTCACAAGTCCTGACGTGGACGACGTCGTCAACGTAAACGTGACGTGACGTGACGTAGAGGCGTGGTGCATTGCTGCAAAGTGATTTTTGCACACGGTGTTTTATGTTACACTCCAGACAAACCTTGATGGTTTTTTGAATTGTTGTATAACAAAATATTATACAGTACTTATATCTTTGTGACAGCACCTTTGAATGAAAATAATTTAAAAAAGCGGCGCCAATTATGGCGAAATTTTCAGTGTGGTGTTTTACATTGACGACGTCGTGCTATACAAGGTGTAAAATAAATTAGTGATATACTTTAGGGTGTGTATATGTAGAGTATACTGTGAAAGTACCAGCGCTGAAAGACTTACTTTTGACTTTCATGTTTGTATGAGAAATGCCCCAACATCATAAATTTTCACACACAATAATTAAAAAGTACCTCTTTCAGCGCTGGTACTTTCACAGTAAACTCTACATAAGAGGCACATACACACCATAAAGTATTATCACTCATGTATTTTACACCTTGTGGACCGGCCGTACAGTGTATTCACAGCAGGCCTCTGACGTCACAGCTTGTAACTGACGCAGTATGGATATGAGCTAACTGTAGTTGCAATATTTCCGGCATATGGCGAACAAGCTATTATATATGATAGAACAAGTCTATGCTTTATAGTAGAGTTCTTATTTGCAATATACAGTACTTAGAGTTAGCTCTTTAAATCGCAGGCTGATTGCCTGGCGTATTAACAAGTACTGTTAAAAGAAGTTTTTGATTAGGCGTAAACAATGCAATATTTTTTTATAAGGTAGAAAATAAAATAATACTCCTATATAAAAATCTCTCCTATGTTATCTCTACTTAGAACATTGTTCTGCATTTTATATAATAACATTTAATTTGAAGCTTCTAAAACCAACATTATAATATAAAATAATAGCTCCCCTCACCGATTACGGTGTCGGTAGCCTATTTTATTGAAACCAGGCCAGCTACGCAGGAGTTATTTTATAGCGACCAAGTGTGTGCGCAGTACACAAAGACTCTCTCTTCCTTTTACTCTCTTAACCCAGTAGGACGGTGAACCGACACGACTGGCGAGATAACAGGCGCAGGACCGCCTTTTTACATGCCCATCCGACGCATGGATCATATTTCTTGTCAGACAATCAGGTTATCAGCCTGCATTGCCTAACTAAACATGAAAACAATATTTTTTTTGTTGTTCCAACGTGATAATCGAACCTCTGCTCTGAACCACTAGACCACGGAGGCGCTACATTGACTTATATATACTCCACATAAAACCATCTGCAAAAAGTGTCTTCAGGATATGACACAGCAGACATGCCAAGGGATTTAGTGTTTCAAACTGTTTGGTAACGTCACACCTCGTTACCCGCAGCCTTCGGATACATCTAAACACTCCTTTCACGTGGCAGAAAAAGAGAACTATGATCACCATTTAACTGAGAATCAACACTACCTACTCCTCCTTCATTCTTCTGATTAGTTTCGTCCCAAGACAGATCTAGCATATCTATTCTATGGAATTATTAGGAAGCGGTGCGCCTCCCTAATGAGCAGGCTGCAGGCTAGTCCAAACACTATCCTGAACGCGTTGACAGATAGATGGGATTCCCCATTGTTAAAGCACTGGGTGGGTTTGCACGCCCCTTTATCTAGGTGTAATATTTTTGTTTAATTGTAATAATAATTACTAACATCACTAACATAGATTAAGGAAAAATTGTTACGAATTAAATTGCTAACACTTATGGATCTTATCTGAAATAAATGATTATTATTATTATTATTATTATTATTATATCCCTCGGGCACCCCTAACATCGAAGGGTTTTCGAGGCTGATTACCACTGTCGATCCAGGGTCCTGACTCAAGATGCCATCGCTCATCGCTATTCATCGCTTACGAAGTTCGAAAACAAAATGTATGATTTGACATAGTTAAGCTTCGCGAATGACGAGCGAATTCGTATGACATTTAGCGAAGCTTATGACAAATTTCATTTTGTTTTCGAACCTTGTAAGCGATAAACAGCGATGGCGTCTTGATCGGAGGCTTGGCTACCCACCACTGCAACTCCTGGTTGCAGTGGTGGGAATGCGTGGTTGGCCATTTTTCGTTAAAAACTTAGAAATAGTTGTAGTAACTGAAATGTTATCAGATTTATTTTCTAATACCGCTGTCCCGGCAAACTTCGTGACGCCTTAGAACAAAATTGACGTACTGACAGCGTCACCTACCGGGTCCAATTAATACACCAAAACCTTCTCCGGGAACCACTTTATCCATTGGAAAAGAGAAAGAAGATCGGTACCATCTTTTCTTGATATTTAACGAAGGATTAAGTAACTTTAATTTGTTGGTCTAAATAATTGCTTGGTGAAACACCACCAGTGAAATGTATCTAAGTATGTAAGGATTTATTTATCACGTTTTAAAACAATGACAATCATCGTCCAGAAGCTCTATCAATGTTGATGACATTACAAATGATACATTTATGCATACACAATATAATATATAGATCTATACTAGATACATGTATGGGTTTTTAACCACAATGTTTTTCCCTATTAAGAATGCGCACATATAGTTTTTGTTTCGTTCAAAATGCTTGTATTATGTTTGAAAATACAAATGACTAATCGTAATACCTAATAATTATGAATTCACAATTTGCAAAAAACATATCTAAATATTTTGACCTTCAATAAACTTAGATACACGGACTTTAGAAAATGTTTTTCAATTCATACCTACTTTATTTTTGTCGGTAAACAGTTGATATCATTTACTTACTTTAGTCATCAATCCGTTTCACTATAACCGCTAAACGAACACCAAATAATATATATATTACGTATCCACTATACTACACGCCCTTTGTCCACTACAATACATTAAGTAATGCACTCCACATTAAAAACTATACACCTAGTAGGTATATTATTGCGTATCCACTATACTTCACGCCCTTTGTCCACTACAATTCATTAAGTAATACACTACACATTAAATACTATACACCTAGTATATTTATTGCGTATCCACTACACTGCACGTCCTATGTCTACTACGACTCGTTAACTAATGCTATACAATACACCTTGAATCTTACTGTCATGTCGTCACACCTTGTCACACCTGATTATAAGTAAATTGAACACAACACTAATCACTGTAAACACGGAAAATGTTTGCTTTTCATGAGGACATTAACGGGTAAAATAGTGGTTTTGGCATTGGAAAAGTGGGTTGTTTTAAGGTCTACAAGTTATAGTTCAACAATATTTCGAACTAGTTTGTACAAACATAAACAAAGTACGAACCTCTTGTCATTTATTAACTGTACGCTGAAAATTTGGTTTGTTGTCGAAGAACGAGACATCAATGGCTGAAGGTTGCCAAGATTGAAGACATCAATGGCTGAAGGTGGTATGTCGCAAAAAATTGTTACCCAGAATTGAGTTAAAACTTTTTATCTAGTAACGTATTAAGCACATTAATTCTAGAGACGAATCTTTAGATTATTTAGATAGATTAATGTACTTAATACATTACGACGTATTCTTAAATGTTTAAGTCATAGTTTTAACTCAATTTTCTCGAAATCAGAATTTTTTTAATCACCTTTATCGATTCATGTCTTTTTATGTTACAGTACAATTCAGTCCATAATAGATGGATGTTGGTCCATGCACATCCGTAAATACATTTGGAAACCATTATTTATATACCTGAATTGTCCCCACTTTTTTCTTGATTTTCCCTTCATCCAAAAACAAATCCATTTTCTCATTCGTCCACAAAAACTCGCCTAACCTCCCATTCCACCGTCAATGTCCAAAAAAAATCACCTTCCCCCCCTTTTTTATATTTCCCCCTTACCTTCTCGGGGGTGGCGTCCTCTAGCTCCAGCAGCCGGAACTCCATGAGCTCGATCTGGTCGCGCGCGTCGCGTAGCGCGTCCGCCAGCCGCGAGCACTCGCGCGCCGCGCCGCACTGACACGACTGTGGGGTGAGCATGCGTTAGCGTGGCCTTAGGACATTCACTTTACTCCATTCATAAATCTAAAGCTCAGTATTGTGTAAGGTAAACAAGGGGTAATTTTTCAATGTTTCTGATGTACTTAAACAAAGCTGTTGCGGCTATAATGGCACCAATTCAAATGTAACTTCTTGTAAAGTCTCTGCGCACTAATTAAGAAAAACAATGATGTTACGCTTCATTGTTTTTAATAATAATAATAATCAATTAAAATGCTGAAAGGGACATTAGTCACTATTTCTATTCTTGTCAGTCAGTATTTTTTGTGGTGGTCATACTAAGAGTGGCATTCGATATTCGAAATATTCGTTTTATATTAAGTATTAAAATTACTAAATTTAATAATGGACCTCCCTAGTTAAATAAACAACAGTAAAATAAGTATTGATGCGTTTCATAATAATTTGCTTCGATTCCGGTAAATTACAAATGTATGAACTATAATAAACCTAGCATGTGTATGAATTGCAATTACTAAAAGATAATAACCAGTTCTTCGTTGAAACAGTACTATTATCGAGGCACTTAAACCAACTAAAGTGTCTTATCTATGGGCATACGATATCAGTTTTGTAGACTGTCCAAAATTTTAGTTTTCGGAGGTTTAGGTTCACATTGGGACAGATAAATTAAAAATAAATAATACTGAAAATGTTTTAAATTTATTTGTTTAAAAAGCTACTCAAAATATATATTTGTCACTCCGTATGTAGGAAGACGTATTGCTCTATTAATACATACTATTCAGTGACAGTATCATTTGTGAATATAGTTCTAAATACTTTTAAAATGTCATTCTATTTTAATCACAATGTAATTGAGATAGCACGACACAATTATTATCAACATACATTATTTGTAATCAATAAATACATCATACCCATACAAATAAAAATATTTCCACGCTTGACGTCTAGCTTTAAAGTGTTTTGTCCTTGTCTGTCAATTGATTTTTAGACATAGTATGCAATTTATAATAGTAAGAGGCTAGAAATTAAGAATAGTTACTTCGGGCTTAGTCCTCCATTTAAGTTGAAATGTGGTCACCCTAGTCAACAATAGTGACTTGTGACGCAATAGTTTAGTAGGTGACATGTTACCCCGACATTCTACTGGAAGCTCGTGATGCTACCAAGGTCCTATTAGAGTGTACGTGATAATTGTTATGGAGATAAGTCAGATCACATTCAAAGAAAATCACGATGGAATTCGTTCTGTAAACTGTTGTTATTATTTATTTAAATATATTATATCTAGCAATATCCCGCGAAACAATTATATCCACAACCTGCAAGCAGATGAGTGAGTGTACGCATAGGCATGCGTTTGATGCACCTCCCTCCTCCCACAAATTAGATATAATATATTTAAATTGTATGCGATGGATTTCCGCAAAGTAACGCCTGATTCCATTAACTATTATTTATTTATTTTATTTATATATTTCGGAAAACCAACAGCTTATATATAACAAAAATAGAGTCAGTATAACATACAGAAAGCCAATAATATGTTCACACTGGTAAGCGTAAACATTTAAAATGAAAAACAAAACTAACAATATTCCTTAAGTAGTTATAATATCACAATTTTTTTTTTTTGTTTTCGAAGGCTGGCCTTGTCAGGCCCTGACGTCGGGAGCAAGCCTGCTGGTGTTATAGAAACCACACCACTAATGTGTTCTAAATAAAGTTCAATATTTAATCGCTTTTTAAATCCATCGCGTCTGGGTGTGAGATGGTCCTAACGGATTTCCATTGGAAATGTTACAGAGCTGTCAGTCTGTGTTTTGTATGTCTGTACATTCCGGTGTTTCTCCGTAATTGCGGCATACACGCACAGCTCTTAATTGTGATAATTGTATATGACTTGTGAGTGATAGCTTACAAGGTGCAATATTTTACCAAATACGGTACCCGCTATGTTATATAGGAATTTAAATATGAAAATTGCGACATAAATTCAAAAAGACTAAGAAATAACTCTTTCTAATCGTGGAGGATATAATATATATATTTCTCATAAGAAATAAGGGGTATCAAAACGTACTTTTCCAAAATATCACAGGATAATACAAAAACGTTTAATCGGATTTTGATACCAGTATGCACTAAGGGGCTTTTGATTTTGAATCTATTTTTGGTGGGCAGATGTTTTAGCGGGTTTTGGTACGAAACTAGTCAAGCATTTTAAAGCAATTTTTACGAGGTTTCCAACGGTGCTACTAACTCAAATTTGGTCCAGAAGCATAATAGTCTATTTTGGTTTTATACCCCTCAAATAAGAATCATTGTTCGCGCGGTATTCTAAATTCAAATTTTGACACTTACATTTTTTTGTAATATTTAAGCGAAGACGTATAATTTCATTCCGTAGAAGAAGTCCCCCAGGGCTTGGCAGCAGGATCGCGAAAGAATTCCCAAAGAAAAATTTGGCTAAATCTAATATTTCATGAGATTATGTATTTTATTACAAAGTTATTACAACAAGCCAACCTTCAATATAATAATATCTAGATGAGATTTAGCTCCATTAATTGCCTCAGGGCTTCTTTCACGCAATAAACCTACAAATTGCGCCGTGTATAAAATTCGAATTTTGAATTTGACACTTCAACTTTTTTTTATTTAATATTTGGGCAAAGACGTAGATACTCACCCACATATCGTTGAGCGGCTGTGGCGAGAGAGAGGCAGGACCCGACGACACCGCTGAGTCCTCGTCAGACGGAGCCTCCTGAAAATAATTGAGAAGAAAATTATATGCAATTACTTATTTATATCGCGTTGTTGGTAGTTACAAAAAAAAGCATAAGTAAATTTGAAAGTAGGGTTATACGGCAAACCTCTGTGTATTCGGGCTTTGTGGAGCTAATATGTTAAAAAAAACATACAGACGAATTGAGAACCTCCTCCTTTTTTTGGAAGTCGGTTAAAAATCCTACAAGATTGTTACTGGCTGTCAGTAACAATCTTTAAATTAAAATTAGTTGATTTATGCGTAAAACCCTCTATAAATCTTAATATATCTTTTAAAGGTGGACTGCTTTCTTATCGGACGAGAAGTAAAAAATTGTCTTATTTAAAAAAAGGTATTGGAGAGACTACTTAAATAAAAGACAATATATTAAATTTTCTCTAGAAAATGTATCAACAAACTTACCCTGTAGAACGTTTCTTTTCTGTGTTGTATGTCAGTCTTCAGGTTCTCGCGATTGCTTTTCTCAATACCCTGAAACAAAAAAATAAGTTAAATTGTATTTTAATTTGTTTTGTTCAGTAAGTTCTAAGACTTCTAAGGGCTCATTTCTATTCTGTTTTTTCTTTTTACTAAAGGCCGATTTTTCAATCGTAAGATGACTTATCTATTGAATAAACATGTGACTTTGACATTTGTTCCATACAAAATATGACAAAGTCACATACTTATTCCTTAGATAAAAGTTATCTGACGAATGAAAAATCAGCCCTTAGTGAATGAATGTTATTTTTGTTATAATTTACCAGTTCAGACAAACATACTACAAACATAAATAACAGCTCTATAAACAAGTTACGTGTACGTATATACGCACGTATATATCTATTTTATATTTTTTCTTACTAACTAAATAATAAAGAAGATATAATAAAATGTAACTATATTTTTTTATATTCATGTCACTACTACACCTCTTATAATAACACTAAATACGTTAAACAATTGATGTTATGTAGAGTTTTCGCAAAACGTTTATCTAAATAGCATCTTCTAGTAGGTATTTCCTTATATCATCGGACTACGTAACAAAACCTAAAATTTATAGAACTCTTTTGTCATTTGTTTTAAGACAATTCACACGACAATAATATAATAGAAGGCTTTCAAAGATCGGTTCAACTCACACATTTAAAGAAAGTTGTTACAAAGTTTTGTGATGCTGCAATAGGCTAGATGACTGGATGATGGTATTTTTTGCATAATGGAATATAATAATAATAGTCTGAGAGCCCGTGAACGCCAGACTTTCGTTATAGTATAAAAGCTGAAAATGTCTGAGTCCATGCTCCCAACACAGGTAAGAATGATGGCCAATTATGAAGTTTGGGTTGCGGTGGCTTTGGGACATAAACGGTACTAAAGGTGTGCGGTATTTTCAGCTTTTATACCATAATGAAAGTCTGGCGTTCAGGGGCTCTGATTCTATAAGTTCTCAGAAGAAATGTCAAAATGTGATTTCGGTCCATACAAAAATACGTTCTTAAAGATGTAATGGATATGAGTCGCAGAATTATTGTTAGTAAAGTATTAGATACGTTACGTATAGATTAATTTACTAATATTTAGTTTTTTTTTTCTAAAAATTCTAAAATAATTATTATTAATTAATAAAAAAAACCAAAAATAATAATTATTTTAGTAAGTTAAATAATTTAACTTACTAAAATAATTATTATTTTTGGTTTTTTAATAAAACTGAAACGCCTGGAGAAATTTACGTAGTTTCGGAGATAATAACGTACTATTTTTGATTATTTAATAATATACGACTTTCGTATGTTTTTTTTTAAATTTTTCAAGTGGGTCGAAAATAGTTTCGAAATACGGTTATATTGTGTATGTACGTAGTGTTGTTATTAGTACCTTATTGTAATTAGTTTTTTTTTTGATGAACATATTATTTGCACTAAGTAATTTATTTAATGACATAATTTAGATATGTCATCTTATTGAATCTGGTTATTTAATTGAATCACTAGGCGGTTATATAATGGCGTCAAACAGCTCGTACAGATAGCAATGTGTTGATATATTTTTTGATTAATTTACTTTAATGTTCGTTTTATTAGTACTCATTCGGAAATTTCGAAGTTTAAAACTAAAATATTAAATGGGTGTCCTAGTCTCGGATTCTAAAATTTGTTGGTAAAAACAGGATTCAATGAAATTCAATTAAATAGCGGATTCAATCAGATGACTGCGACAGATCTATACTTTTGTTTCATACAATGTCACATAGTATATCCCTAATTATAAGACCTCGTCAAACTTCTGCTGCAAATCGTTTACGTGAAACGGAAGCTTAAGGTAAACTCCAACAATAGTCAAATAGTAGTAGAAAGTTCACACAGAATTAGTAGTACAAACTACAAAGTACAAAGTACGAACACTTTCGACACTTATGCCATTAGTACTCGTTAGCTTAGCCCTTTCACTGACTATTTCACTTTAGGGTTTAAGCCCTTTAAGGCATAGACATAACATAATGATGGAGCATATCAAGACTAAAATACTTTAAAAGCTTTTTCATTTGACAATAGGGTCAGAGTACCTGTAAAAGGCTAACTTAGGTAAAAAAATAGATAACCTAATCAATCGGAAAAAATCAAAAATCAATTGAAGACATTAATAATGGATAAAGGTGATATGTAGCTGAATTGTGATTTCGAGAAAAATGAGTTCAAACTGTCACTTAAACATTTTAGATTACGTCGTAAGTCGTAACGTATTAAGTACATTGACTAAAGATCCGAATCAAAGTTAACGTTACTACATACCTATTATACCCTAAAATATTTAAGTGACAGTTTAAGCTCAATTTTCTGGGTAAAAAATTTTTGCATATCAGTTTCATCCATTCATGTCTTTAATTGTTGACAAATTCGGTATACAATTTTTTCGACATTATCACACAGCAATAAAGTTCAAAAGTGGTAAACGTCTCCCGGCGACTGTTCATAAGAAATTTCAATAGTCCGATAAATTATCAACAGATGGCGACACTTTCATGTATGAAGAATTTTTTGGCTAAATGCCTGATCTTATTTCTAAGTACCACTATCGTTCCTAGATCTAAAATCTCAATTTCATGGTAAAATGTGTAGTTTTCAAAGACAAGCAGTTTGTTCCACCGTCCAAATTACTGCTCTGATTAAAGAAATCTACATTCGTAATAATAGCTCGGTAACTGGAATAATTTACGTCGTTAGGTTAAAGTTTTAGTGACGACCTCCGTAGTGATTAAGCGCGTTAGTGCTCGAGCGAGAGGTCGCGGGTTCGAATCTCGTCGAGGGAACAAAAAGTTTTCAATGTTCCTGGGTCATGGATGTGTATTAAATATGTGTATAATATAATAAAAATTTTAAATATGTGTATAGTGTAAAAGTATTAAATATATTTCCGTTGTCTGGTACCTGTAACACAAGTTCTTCGGATACTTAGCACGGGTCCAGATTGACGTGGCGTGAAGTGTCCATAGATATTATTATTTTATTAAATTGGGGTTAGAAACCGTCATGACGATCAGATAGACGACTATCGACTGAGTATCGACCAATAACTAATAAGTAGGATAGATCGATCCGTCGGCACATCATGACCCCAACTTTCGCTAATCACAGATTACCATCAATACAATACAATAAATTATTGTAAATATTGTAACAAATATTTTTTACGCCTCGTAAGTATTTCTCACGGTTTCCAATTGTGGAGTAGGATTTTTTGTAAAGTAGAATAGATGTTAGATTTATTATAAGTATTAATTAAATCTTATACGCCTCCGCGGTCTAGTGGTCCAGAGCTTCGCTCTCGACCCGGAGGTCGTGGGTTCGATTCCCGCGTTGGAACAACAAAAAATGTTGTTTTCAGGTTTGGTTAAGACAATGCACCTGATTGTCTGACAAGAAAGATGATCCATGCGTCGGATGGGCATGTAAAAAGTCGGTCCTGCGCCTGTTCTCTCGCCAGTCGTGTCGGTTTACCGTCCCACTGGGTAATGAGAGTAAAAGGAAGAGAGAGTTCTTCTGTGTGTTGCGCACACATTTGGGCACTATAAAATAACTCCTGCGTAGCTGGCCTGGTTTCAATGAAATCGGCTACCGACACCGAAACCGGTGAGGGGAGCTATTATTATTAAATCTTATAAAAGTATTTTTTTAATTTATGTAGGCGTCGAGCATTTAGCAGACGCTTCATATTAATTAATATTTAATACGCTTGTTAGGAAATGATAGGACCTACATTCAACTAACACCTTGTTATGTTCAATGAGCGTTCATTTCCAAAATGTTTAAGTGTTTTCCTTCATTTATATAGGTAGGTACTAAACACTACTTGTGTCCCAAATCTGCTTCTATGTCTGCTAGAATTGTCCAATACTTTTGTAGTGAGTAAATGAGTGACAAAATTAAGAAACATTAAAAACTTATATTTCTAATACTTCTGTACATACCTATAAAATTAAATAAATTTTAAAATATATCGTATTAATACAATTTGTTTAACATGCGAACGTTGTTGCTAGTGATGATCACCAACCAGCGTTCAGATTAGGTAATCGACGATTTGATCAGCATTTCAGAAACCGGGCGTAATTCGTTTAGTTGGCTCTACATAATCGGTCAATTCGTAAAATTCGCTCTACATTCTCGTCTTGAGGAAAGTAAGTACATGACAAGAATTTTCTTTACTCGCTAGCAGTACTAGTACTTTCACTGTTTTTACTAGATCTCAGCCGGTCTGGCTTGGGTATTTATTATTAAAATATAAACTCAAAAGAATTTCTACTAATAATAATAGCTATATATTAACAAAATATATTTTTTTTACTATCCCCTGAGTTTGTAAGAAAATGTTGCATTTTTTTGCAAGTTGTAAGCAATTACTGATCTTATTAGCTTTCAAGCAAAAATAACTAGACCAAAATCGGTTCATCCGTTTGGGAGCTATGATGCCACAAAGAGACAAACAGACACGTCAAACTTAATTACAACCCTCTGTTTTTCGTCGAGGGTTAAAAACGCTTAATGCTGAAAAGGCAGCAGTTAAAAATCGTAACGGTTCATTCCATGATTCTAGAAATGAATTTTTTTCATTATTTTTTTTCTGAAAAAAAAAATTTTTTTTTCGTACGTAATGAACGTCTTACGCGTGCTATTGACCTCTCAGCGTAATCAGCTGATCGCTGTGTTGTGCACGTTGTACATTGCCTATTGAAAATTAAAACAGTGGATTAAAAGCAAATGACTAGTACCTACCAAATACTACCAATGGATATATCTCTT
Source organism: Celastrina argiolus (assembly GCA_905187575.2). Taxonomy (NCBI): domain Eukaryota; kingdom Metazoa; phylum Arthropoda; class Insecta; order Lepidoptera; family Lycaenidae; genus Celastrina; species Celastrina argiolus. The sequence goes on from LR994589.1 coordinate 15,928,038, forward strand.
GCTAGGTTATTACCCCACGAAGTTATAATGACTGCTCTTTTTACACCCTGTATATTGGTTCCTCGTTTTGGTCATGCATTGTTTTAATGCGATATGCCTGTTTCTAAATCCCTAGATAGATTAGAGAGATAGAAAATTCTTTATTTGTACATTAAAATAAAATAAAAAAACACAATAATCAATACACAGCAATAAGAAATGCGGTCTTACTGCTTACTGCAGTCTCTACCAGACAAACTTATAAATATGGAAAAAAAACCCCCAAATTAGTAGGGATGATAGGGAGTTCCGTAACCTTAACCGAAACTATCGGATATCCGATATAAAAATTATCCGTAACCGTAACCGAATCCGAAATGAAAGTATTGCTACTGTAAAAAGGAAACTACAATTTAATATCCGTAACCGAAATTATCCGAAACAAACGGATAATCCGAAATAATTTAATATCCGTATAAGTATCCGAAATTTCGTATTCATTTCATCCCTGCAACTAAGTATATACGAGTATTTTTTATAACGGGCATTGGCCCACCTCACATTCCCACCACTGCAAACTGCCTGTGAGCCAGGATCAACAGCGGTAACCGACCAGGACAAACCCTTTGATATGATCTCAGGGGTGCCCGAGGGACAAGCTACATCTGTCTTGGGACCCACAACGAAATTAATCAGAAGAAAAAAAAGGAGTAGGAAGTATTCCATTTTCCCTCCCCAAGCAAAGTGGGAGACAGTACAAAATTGTAATGACTCAAAAGGCCAAAAAATTAAGGGAAAACGAAGTATACATTGAAGGTAAATTGAAAGTCTACGTTAGATACGAGAATTGGGTGGTGATTTATCAGTATTGTCCTTGTGTGTTGCTCGCCCTAGTTCCCAGCCACCAGCTGCTGGAGATAGGAGGTCCATATAATTAACTAGCGTACTCCAGTCACGGCTTCAGATTAGAACTAAGTATATGTAATTACTTTTCATTACTATTCATTGATTGGCAATTTCGTAAGGATTATTTTGATAGGAATACTTATTTGTTTGTACATGCTCAGAAGTCAGTCATACTTACAAATGTCAAATCAGAGGATGCCGCGCTTGCCGGTTTTTATGTAGGTATTTTTATTTAGGTAGGTATTTTTTATGTAAATTATTTGAACATAAAATACATTGATGAAAATAGAAAATTGGCGGCCTTACTTCACAGGCGCCCTCACTGCGTGGTTCCCAGAGTTCTGTCTTAACTTTGTTACAATACAAATAGTACATAATATATTAGTAGGTAGATTGATCTGTATTAACTTAAACTGCACTTTTTAATTATTGGAAAAGTATTAGGTACATAATAATAAACTAAGTCTAAAATTTCAATATAAACCCGCTAAGACCATTGAATAATTAGGTACATAATTTAGTAGACTGTCTTCAAGGTCCGGTCTACTTGCTACCAATAATTAAGTATACAAAATAATGACCAGTAGGTACTTAAACTACTGACTATTAAACAGCAGTTGCAGGCTGCAGCAGATACCTGCGAAAGGTCAAGTGGCCCTATTGCTTAATGAACATATCGTGACTTGTCTAACTTAATAACTACTGACCTTATAATACTTTGTTCGATCGCCAAACAAAACACACGAAATGATAATTGTATAGAACTTTGAAGAGCGCCATTTAAATTCATTAAAACCAATAGCTTCTTACAACATTTAAAAAATAGATCCGGTTAAAATTATTATTTCTGCTTGTTTTTTAATAATAATTAATTATTGTTATTTAAAAATAGTTAACACCATACTAAACTAGATGTCGCTACATACAGCTAAGAGATTAGTATTAGACACGTAACACAGATGGCGCTGCAAATCTTATATTATTGTACATTTGAATTGGAAAAAAATGGATAAGGAAAATAATATTAGATATTATTTTATTCTGAATACAAATTGCAGAATAATTATTCAAATATTGATTTATGTAGTAAAATCAGTACGTTACCACAAAGAATTTTCAAAATTTAAATTTTAAGCTAACAGGCGCCTAATTTTTTTAAACATCACGCACTTTGATTTAAGTATTATTACTTATAAAAATATTAGGCCGGTAATAAAAAAGAAAGTATATAAAACTGCCGACTCATGAGTCATGGAATACTGACTTCACTCATAAAGATTGAACTGAGATGTGGCCCTCCCAGATTTTAGTGGAGAGATAAATTTGAGTGGCTACTTTGGCCTTTTAAGGACCATATTCTAGTAATAAAGAGTGAGTCAGTGTTACGAAACCATGTTCGGCGAGCAGTTGGGTTAGGAATGTGACAATAAAGCCGCTTACTTTGTTTCTTGCTTAAATGTTGCTGGAGTTTAAAATATGACAAAGGAGACAATATAATAATAATAATAATCATTTATTCCTTCTTTTTGTAACAATTACACAACCATATACAATAAGACAAAAAAACAATAGTAGTTATAAGAAAATACAAAATAAAATAGAAAAACATTCCGAAAATTCGACTTGATTGTTGTTTTAGACGATACAAGTTCTAGTCACCTTTATAACAGACAATGAGCGGTTTTTATTTTGACAGTTCTACTAGTTTCAGAAAACTGCTGATAGATGGCATTAAACCTAAGTAATATGTCAAGTCCTGTGTAAAATGTCAATTTCCGCTTTGACTTATCGAGGTTCTACTGTATAAGAAAAAAATCCTTCTTATTATGATCAACTCACTTTACGCCAGCAGATTTCATCTCTCCGTCATCACATTTGGCAAGAGCCCCAAGAGGTAAAATATTTATCTTAGCGTCGAGTCGAAAATACTCGGCAGCAGGCTGAAATTTGGCATGTATATTTCTTAGAATCTAATTATAGGGGAGTACTAAACAAGAACTTCCCGACATCCCTACGGAAACGGGAGAAAAGTGTGATTAATTATTTGTTTCAAAAATCAAAGATATCGAAGGCAGCGAGCTATAATGTATGTAGATTTCCTCGGAAGTGTAGGAGATCACTAAGAAAGGAATTTGAAAGGATTATTTTTGTGTATGAAACAGCATCTGGCAGTTACTATAATATTAACCACCCAACAAAGATCACAGATTTTTGACATATTACAATATGCAAGCGCCATCTTACGGTAGTCTCTGTACCTAAAAGTGACACTTCGAAAACCCCTCATTGTTGTTGTTGTCGTATATTAACCTTACCTACTGAACAGTATACTTCTGGATTTCTTAACAACGAAAAGTTCACGGTTAGCAGAACAAGAACATAATATATTAAGGTACATAAGGTCATAGGGTCGACGTCGTGTCAACTAATAAAGCCTTAAGGTTTGCGAAATGCAATTGCCGACTGACAAGCCCTTCTCGCCTCTATCATAATGATATTAAGAGCAAAACCGTGTGAAATAATCGCGATTTCGACCTTTGTCCTTACAGATATACATTGGGCTATTGTAGAGATCTTCCTGTTCTACTTGAGTAATCTAAGTAAATGCCCAACATCATCTAGGGTTGAACCAGTGGTAGCCTTTTTGTTGACATTCCGAAAATAGCTTATTAAGTTTTATTTGATAATAAAATATTTTGAATTTGAATTGATTTTGAAGTGTACTAAGGTCGCCCTGTGTCGAAATGCGACCGGAATTAATTTAATTATTAATATTTTATTTATTTTTAGGGTTATTTCTTAGCTATGCATTAAAATATGCAATGGCTTTATGGAATGTTACAGTGATATCGACATGGTAGTGGTGTAGTACCTAGGTATTTTTATTAGTTAATTTATGTATTTCTAATATTTAAAAGATGTATGTGCTATATTCCCACATAACCTATAACTGTGATAAATTTCATGTTACTCCGTTCGCACAATTCTTGTGAAAATGTACCTAATGTACTTCACGTACTATAATAATATTAGGTAAGTCTGTTCAAAGAATAATATACGGGTTAGTAATATAATACATACGCTTACATATTTTACATTATTTTGCAAATTCTAGGTCACATGAGCGAATCTCGTGGTCTATGCGAATCGACTTTCACCTATTAATTCCGATTATTCGATTATATTACATAATCGATAGACGTATTAAAATCGATTATAATTCAAACGGATTTGCGAATCATCGCATTTCATCGCAGTTCTTTATCTATACGGTGTAGCTTGTCGACTGCCATATAGTAGGTATGTTGAATTTTATAAGCTTTACCACAAAGTAGTAAAGCTATACGAAACTTTTAATCTATACTAATATTATAAATCGGTTAAGTTTGTTTGTTTGTTTAAATGCGCTAATCTCAGGAACTACTGGTCCGATTTGAAAAATTCTTATTTTTGTTATATAACATTACGCTGCGACCAATAGGAGCGAAGCGTCAGTCAGAAATGTTGCAAAAACGGGGAAAATTAATTACATTTGGGGACTTTCATTGCGTGCGCTGCATATACGGAGTCACTGAAAAACCACGCAATCGAAGTCGCGGGCACAGCTAGTACTTAATATTATTTAACTAAAGAGTTTGTGAGTTTCTTTATTTGAACGCGCTAATCTCAGCAATTGTTCCGATTTGAAAAAATAATAATATAGTGTTGGATAGCCCATCTATTAAGGAAGGCTATAGGCTATATAACAACACGCTAAGACCAATAGGAGCGCAACAACAATGTTTCAAAATAGGCGGTTTCACACGGATATCACACACATCTAGTAATAATGTAAATCTGACGAGTTTGTTTGTTTGAACGCGATAATTTAAGAAGCTACTGGGCCGATTAAAATCGATTTTTAAACCCCGACGGAAAAACGAGGTGTTATAAGTTTGACGTGTCTGTGTGTGTGTATGGTGTGTTTGTTGCATCGTAGATCCGAAACGGATGATCCGATTTTAATGCGGGTGTTTTTGTTTTAAAGGTATATCAGTCGAGAGTGTTCTTAGCTATGTTTGGTGGAAATCGGTTCAGGTATTCAAGGTCATCAGATCGTTTGTTAGGTGTAATAGGAATGTTACACGCTAAGTCCGGAGATTTTTTTAATTTAAAATTTAGCCAGTTTATCATAATTCAATGATGCGTATTCTTCTAGGTTTATGACTAACGCCTACATTTAGTGGCACACGTTTTGACATTCTTCATTTTCCCGCCAAAAGTCGGTCACAACCGTGGGTGTCAACATTTTTTAATGACAGTATATTATTGATGAAACCGCGAAGCATTGTCATGGTCACAACAATCGACCACGTAGATGTACGTGATCAAAAATCACAGATTGTTTTTGACATATTGACCTTGTTCGACCTCAGCTGTCACTGTCATGACCATATTGACACTTTCGGTGACTTGACCCAAAAGACGTTGATGACTGCCCTAAGCCCTTCTGTTAGACACTTTTAAAAATTCTCAAGAAAATACTAAACTGTAAGGTCTTAATTCACATACGAGTACTTATTGTTGAGCAACTACATTCCGTTCAGCCCCCTGATTCGTAATTATTATATATTTTTTAAAAAAAAGAACAATTTTACCTTAATTTTGATAAAAGGTGGCCCGAGCGAGTTTCTTACGCCGGTTCTTCTCGCTGGTTCGGGGTTAGTCCCCGAACCGGTGGTAGGTCATCATGTAGGACAATTCTAAAAGTGTTAGTAACTAACCGATTTGGAAATAAAAGATTTTTCATTTTCATACTTACTAAGTATTTAACAAGTTGTAGTGTCAAAATATATTATACTTTTAAAAATTAAAACATCCAGATTACTTTAATATAACTTTAAAAAATAGAATAACCTGATTATCTGCGTATAAAGTCCAAAAGTAAATAAATTTAATATTCATTCACTAACAGAATTGGCAGCATTATATTATATAAAATTATATATTAATAAAGCTTATTTACATTTATATCATATTGAATCGGAACGGAGTATACTGCGAAGGTATCGGCGCGGCGCGGCGTGGCGATTGGCGAAGTGACGCGTCGTTTTGATGTATAAGTGTAAAGGTGCATTAAGTCAATATCTATGTAGGTAGCGTCTCTCCCTACAAGCCGGACAATGTGACCACATGACTCACGAGCACATTAGACCACACCCAGAGCTTTCCAAAGCACACTTGTTGGGGTCAAGACAGGTATAAAACAGCTTTTATAGCAATTATCATTTTTTCCACATTTTTGGGATACTAAGGCGAGTACGGTCTTACAATGTCTTTCGGTAATCGACCACTCGATTCGTTCATTTAGAACTCGAATTAATAAAATACTACAAATTAGTTCTGCTACAGTATCTAGATTCTAGACTATCTAGTAACAAGTAATAAGTTACTTAATTTATTACATTATGTTAGGCGTGGCATGTAATTAAGAATTAAGTTCCCATACGAACCAAAGAACTGGTCATATGAGCTCTGATCTAGATTAAAACTATTACATAAATTTACTTTCAAATACATATCGGTATAAACTAACACTAATGCCTAGTCTACCAGTTTATCCTAGAGTGTGCGTATCTATATCAGGATAAACTAGTTTAGCCTAGTCTAAACTGGTCTATCCTATCGGGCTTAGGACAAATTAGTTTGGACTAGGCTATACTGGTTAATCCTATCGCGTATAGGAAGAACTAGCTGTTAAGCCTAGGCAAAACTAGTTTTTCCTTAAATCGGGTTTTGCCGGTAACGTATTAAATAACTCGGAAAATTGCTTTGATCTTTTTTGCAGAATGCAATGCCTTGAACAATATTTGTTTGCTGTCTCTAAATATTTTATGGTGTACTAACTGACCCGTGACCACTTCGTTGAGCGAAGAAACAGTTTGTGTAGAACCGTCTAAACCTTCCCTGGACTTCCACGAATATTTCAAGATTAAAAATAGCCGAATCGGTTCAGCCGTTCTCGAGTTTTAGCGAGACTAACGAACAGCGATTCATTTTTATATATAAGAAGAAAAAAAAGAAGAAGAGATAGAGAAGATTGATGGCCTAGAATTTAATTTTAACATCATGGTTAGTATCTTTCAAGTGAATTTTTCAACGCCAAACAAAGACAGGAACATTGTATAAGTGATCGGCTGTGTAAATACTCATATAAGTTATTCATAAAGAAAGTTGACGCTTATTACGACATTTTAATGACTTGAAATCTAATACGTACCTAGTACGTTAGTTTATGTAAAATCTAGATATCGTATGTAGGTACTAAAAGCGAAATTAAAAATATAATAAAACACACCAAATAGCTAATCCCCGGTTTTGGAAAGGCTGATCAAATCGTCGATTAGCTAACATGTGAGTTAGCAAGCGATTCTAAACGCTCATTGGTGTACATCACTGTCTATAACTTCACTCACTCGCTACGTTGCAGGCTGCACTGGAAAGCTTTGGAAGAGGCTGTCCATCAGTAAACATCCTAGTTAAAGTGACGACATATCTCCTTCGTTATACAAGAAGTATCCAAAAAAATTGAAATAAGTTTTTTTATCAATATAGCTCCCAATAAAATATTATCGATCTAAAGTGCATTCTTCACATCCGTTTATGAGTACACTGAGTCAGTGAGTTTCTCTCGTAACTCAGTGTAAGGGTTGCCAACCGCACTGTGATATTATGCATCGTGCGTCTACTATATTTTATTTTGTGTATAAATAAATAAAAAATCAATAAAACATATATTCAAAAAATTTTATTCTACTGTCCAGTGTAAAACATAATAAAGTACAAAAATACTTATCATCATCATTAATCGCTAAGTAAAATGCCTACCTTTTTTATATTTACTGTGTGTGAATGTAACTTTCTCGTTCCTTGATCTATGAAATTTCGTCAATATAACAAAAAGTAAATGTGTAAAGTTTAGTCCATGAATGAAGTCCCGTGGCAATTAATGGAACTAAATTTTATCTAGATCTGTTGTAGGACATATTTAACTTTTGTTTGTAGGAATGACGCGTAAACCGTCGCTTTACCTACACAACCTACAAGCTACAACTTTTCAGTAAAGTCAAAAACTTTAATCATTTTAGATTTTATTATGACATGGATTTTGTTTTCAATGAGGTTCAGTTATGTACGTAGGTACATAACTGAACCTCATTTCATATCAAGGTCATAATAAAACCTTAAATTATTAAGTTTTTTGTCTGTACTAAAATGTGTTAGTTTTTTAGATACGAGGTTAAGAAGGTATAGCTATGAAATACAATATCCGATCTCAGTAAATATTACCTTTTTCCGTTGTATCTTTCAGGAATAGGTTAAATTAACATTCCGTCGCGCGATATTAGCGCTGCGTGTAAGGGCTCTAAAATTATTTCTTTAATTCCTGAAATTAATATATTAGGAAATTTATATTATAGATAAATAATAATTTCGTACGAAAAAAAAGATGATAAGTGGCAACCCTACTCAACATTAATGTCCGTCGTTTAAACCACTTTTTAACACCAGACGGCCTGTCGTCCGATTTATTGCCACTTGTGACCGACATTTTGAGGTCCACGCGTGCACATTATAAGTGACCTTTTCTTAACAGGTCGTCACTAAAGTGCCTTAAGGGCGTGTTTCACCAAGCAAAGTTAAAGTTAACGCCATGTTAAATATCATGATATCCCTCTCGTATTTCCTGTCAATGAATGAGATGGCATGGTATTTTAACATGGCGTTAACTTTAACATTGCTTGGTGAAACATGGCCTTATTCTCTACTGGGTTAGAGTGTTATTGTCTACAGACTACGAGGCTACACTGGGAGTTAGCATCTTATTATACGCCAATATCTCTGGGTGAGTTGTAAGGCATTATTGTTCTAACCAGAACTAAAGAAACTTTTTTCTACATGGTTTATATGGATTGATGTGTGCGACCATAGATATTAAAGCTTCAAAAAAAGGAGACCGTTGTTGGACGATTTATACAATTTTCTTCAAGCTAAGTAAATCTTTAAATACTGTAGTGCTTGTGACAGGTTGTAATTGTATTGTTTGTCCAGCACATACGGCATTCTCACAACACAGTCGGCCTAGTCCAGAGGAATGACTAGTCATCTGGGGCCAACCACACAAGAAAGATGATCCATGCGTCGGATGGGCTTGTAAAAAGTCGGTCCTGTGCCTGTTTTCTGTTCCAGTCGTGTTGGGTTATGAGAGTAAAAGGAACAGAGAGTGTCTTTGTGTATTGCGCACACACTTAGGCACTGTAAAATAACTCCTGCGTAGCTGGCCTGGTTTCAAATGAAATCGGCCGAAATCGGTAAGGGGAGCTATTATAGTATACTTGGGATCTGAAAAAGTCTCATTGGTACATGCCACCTGGATATCGAATCTGCACCCTTTCGAGTGCTAATCAACGGTCTGCCGGCTTCACAGGACATGATATCTCAAATACAAGAACCGTACTTCGATTTTACATACATCACTCATACAATACAATCAGGTGATCAGCCTAAGTCCTAATCATGGACCTATTATACAATGTAATTGGTCTATAGTCCTTATCGACCATAGAACAACATTTTTGGTGTCGCAACGCGGGAATCGAACCCACGACCTAAACGACAGCCTAACTGCAACACTGCTACAAGTTCGACGACCTCTATAGCGTAGTGGTGCTCGAACGAGAGGTCGCGGGTTTGAAGCCCGCCGAGGGAACAAAAAAGTTTTCAATGTTTGTGGGTCACGGATGTGTATTAAATTTGTGTATCTATACTAATATTATATAGCGGAAGAGTTTGTTTGTTTGTTTTAATGCGCTAATCTCAGGAACTACTGGTCCGATTTAAAAAAAATCTTTTTTTGTTGGATAGTCTATTTATGGAGGAAGGCTTTAGGCTATATAACATTACACTGCGACCAATAGGAGCGAAGCGTGAGTCAGAAATGTTGCAAAAACGGGGAAAATTATTCACATTTGAGGACTTTCATTGCGTGCGCTGCATGCGGCTTAAGTCTGAGTGACTTAAGCCACGCGAACAAAGTCGCGGGCACAGCTAGTAATATAATAAAAATCTAAAATGTGTGTATAGTGTAAAAGTATTAAATATATTTCCTTTGTCTGGTACCTCTGACACAAGTTCTTCGTATACTTAGTACCTACGGGGCTAGATTGGCGTAGTGTGAAGCGTCCATAGATATTATTATTACTATAGTTGCAAGTTTTTAAATCGGTCATGGTTCCGATTTTTGAAATTATTCCGAGAACGAGCAGGTTTAGTAGAAAATAAATGATATTATTGATGAATGCCCTCGATCATGTCGACAACCGTTACGGCCATTACGGACCGGACCACGCAGTCGATGCGGGTTTGTGGCGGAACAGTTTTGACTGATGGTTTTTTTTTAATTTATTTAGGAACAAACAGTTGTTAATATTATCATTATAAATACATTGAAATCCAAAAAAAACTAATTTAAAACGGCCAAGTCCGAGTCGGGCTCTCTCTCGTTGGGTTCCGGCAAAATATCACGTTTGTTGGATGAGAGCCCCACATACATAAATATTATTTTATTGTACTTTATGTTACATATGAACTATTGAGACATAATTATCATATTATGTAAAATTTCAACTGTCTTGTTCCCAGGATAGACTGGTGATAGCCTCCTCTGTCCGTGTCATACACACGGACATCTTCTTAGTAGTCTTAGTAATAGATCCCGTTGTTACATTTAGGCCCACTAGCGCTAAATAACCCTAGGTTAAAGGATGTTTAACTCTAACTTAACTCACGAGCAGCTGCTAACTCTGTGTTATTCATTTAAACCAAGCGCAAGTGGGTATTAGGCTACGGAATCCTCAAAATAAAAAACAATAAAACCGGTCAGTTACTGGCACAAAAGTTTTCGGGTGAGGATGTATAATTATTCCTTTGCCTTTTTTGTGACAGGTAAAAGGTCAGCGTCCCTTTGACATTTGACATGGCGCTTTCTCTTAGCATTTTGGCGGTTATATGGCCAAATTGTATAATGATTTAATGCATTGATGATGGTTGTATTTATTTTGCGTAACCACCTGACTAGGCTTGGACTGCTGTGTCATTAAATCGCTCGGATCGAGTCCAATTGGAGATCAATCAATTATTAGGATGAAAGTTTGAAAGCTGCTTTATTTGTGCCAATTGCCAACAGTAAACTTAACAACTCTTTATATTTTAATTCCTTCAATAATCAGTGTTGCTAGAACGTACCAAAAAGAACGCTTTTCCGATATTTTCATCAGACAACTGTAACAATCTTATACCTCGTACGACCTAATATGTCGTTTATACGTTAAGATACACTACCAAAGTTTATTTTATACATATTGACCTTTAAAATTATTGTTGATATCAATAGCTTAATTTAATTAAAAACACGTTAATGAAAAGCCTCAAAAATAACCCTTAACTATAATTTATACCCCTAGAACTCTACAGGGGGACCTGTAGAGATTTCCCTAGAAAACCTACTGTAAAGATTTTTCTTCTAAATTTGTGGGAAAATACCTGAGTTGGCAACACTGAATGGAGTAACGTCAAGCATACACTCCTGTAATTTATCAAATTGTTAATCGTGATCACGCGAATCTGACCCAAGGTTCTAATTAAACTAAGACAGCTGATCGACGCCATTTTGTTTCGAAACATGTCAATTGTTATCACCGTAACAATATCGCAGGTTACATATTACACAAGACTATTGTTGAAACCGATATAATCCATTTGCGTTAGTGACATTCGGCCTGTTCGATAATTAGGTTAATTGAGTTAAAAGCTACTGTTATTATATGAGTTTAGAGGCTGTCGGTGACCTCGGACAAGTGACAACAGACCTACTATTGTATTAGAACTTCTGTTAAGTTATAAGGTAATAATTATATCAAAAGAAGAAAATAAAGTTAGCTAACCTGTTTGTTAGTTAGTTAATGGTTTATGCAAAATGTTCCGAGGGGCCTATTCTAAATCTTGAAATCGTGTAACGCCTAAATATATCTATAGTTTTAAATAGTCAGGCTACAAAGACAAAATTAGGATTAAATTCTTACCTGATCACCACGTTTTCGTTCTGTTTTCCGCTCCATCCTCTGTGCCTGCAACAAAAAATATCGTTAGTGAAAAATTTAACGCTTCAAATCTGCGCAAACAGTTAAGTCTAACTTTAAGGGCACGGGCTATGCCAGATGGCATTATATGATCGTCTGTAATATTTGTATTAATAGAAAACAAAATCTGAAATTAAAATGTTACTGAGTTCATGCAAGCGAGAAACATCCACACTTTTTAATTTCCATTAAAAAAAATCTTGGCCTAGTACGCGCCCTTAAGTAAGTATCCGGCCATTTTATTGCTTTTACTAGCATTTTTTAAAGCAGATCAAGGTCGGACAACTATGCTGCCGCCCTCATCATAAACAACGCAATCGACATTTTTGGCGAAAAGGAGTCAATAGTGTAGTCGGAACCCCGGCAACGAGATCTACTAGAATCACTCAATTTTAATAGATGTTATATTTTTCGGTATTTTGTTAAATCTATTGTAAACCAATTTTTTTTTTTAACAATTTTTAATAAATATGTTGATTTATCATTACTCATTTGTGTATTATAAACTTTGTTAAATCTATTGTAAACCAAATTTTTTTTAACAATTTTTAATAAATATGTTGATTTATCATTACTCATTTGTGTATTATTTAAATCCTAAAAAAAATATTAATTTAAGTGCTGTATTCCTACTTAAAATGATCAAAGAAATGGGGCGGTAAAATGCTCCCCACGCGCCCACTGACGTTCCAAGTAGAGACGCGCCCACTCTAGGGTTAATCATAAACAAAATATTATGTGGATCCATTCCAAACTAATAACTAGTCATATCCATCGTAAAAATATCGTAAATAAACTAAATATGTAAATATAACATCGCACTTGAAAGACACTAAACAAAATAAAAATATTTGGAATATTCCTATTAGTTTCATAGGGACAACAAAATATAGAAAAAAAACTTTGATCGTGATTTACTTGAGAGTAACCTCCAAGCAAGTGCGTTGTTTATGATAAGGTCTGCAGTATGGTATGTCTACGGTAAGTTAATTTTCCTCTCGTAATATATTTCCACTGAGACAGGTAATGAGAAACAACAAAAACTTCAAACGGACAGGAAAGCGGTGCATTGGGAGTGCGGTATCCGCTATGCTTCCAGATGCGTTTCTTCCGAATTCATGCGCGATAAGAAACCTTATTGCAAAGATATAGAGTTGTGTGTACTAGCAAAATATGTTGGTCAAGTAATGAATTGTGTTTTATAACTTTGAACTTTATTGAAGAGTGTTTGAATTGATTTTAGAATTATCCAAGATCTGGATGTCGGATATGAATAATGATTTTCATCTGGATGATAATGATGGAAGTCATAATATTAGATCAAGTACTCTAAGCTCTTGTAAGTACAAAATTAGCCTAAACATTTCTTCAAAAATAGAACTACATTACTAGAATCAAGAGTCAAATATTTTCTGCGTATAATACAGGGTGATTTATGGATCATTTATTAAGCCGAATATAGTGTGAAAAGAATGACGCGTAGAACTTTTTTTTGGCACCTCGTAAAAATTACTTAATATGATTTAAAAAAAATGAATGACCACAAGGAGTAAATTTTACTTTGCTGGGGCACGCTGGCTCCTTGTCTATACACATGAACGCACTGGTAGTTGGCCTTAGACCCGGCCTTGAAACTCATCTGTTTTGTGACTTCTATGGAGATCTTTAATCATAATTTGTCGCGTTATGTTAAGTAATTTGAGTAATATGAGGTGCTAAAACAAAAAATGTTCTTTTTACCTACTCATCATTCTTTTCAAACTATATTCGGTTTAATATATAAACCATGAATCACCATGTATGTCCCAGCTGGTAGATGTAAATAATATATAAAACCCCTAAGTATATGTAATATTATTAAACAAATTCCGTTTTGTCTGTGTGTCTGTCCGTTTGAGATAAACTCAAAGCCTACACCGATTTTCATGTCGTTTTCACCGATCGGAGCGATACCGATAAATCGGACCGGGTAGTCCGGACTAGTCACCCTGTTGGTTCAGAAAGTTTATTCTAAGGAAGTAAGAAGTTCGTCGGAAAAGTTGATGATAATATTTTTGTAACATTTCTCACTGACGCTTCGCTCCTATTAGTCGCTGCGTATAGCCTAAAGCCTTCTTCTATTAAGGGACTAACCATTAACCAACAATTTTTTTTTTTCAAATCGGACCAGAGATTACGGCGTTTAAACAAACAAACTCTTCCGCTTTATAATATTAGTATAGATGTAGTTCTTGTACTTCGCTCAGCCTGGCGACACGACGCCACCTCGCCATGCTCTACCGCTATAAATTCTTAAAATTACTTTTATTACCTAGCACTACCAAGTAAGTATGTAATCGGACATAAAATCTTTATTGAACACCAACACGTGACGGCACCATGTCTCGCATTATAATTTCACTCGACGTCACGTCACGTACAAATGACAGTTTCTACATTAAACCATGACATAGGTCATGACTCATCTAGCGTCATTATAATCATCAGAACATCATCAGGCAAATTGTATATAAGATAATAATTTGATGTAAATATGAAAACTGAAGATTAGTTACCGATACTGTGTCTCTATCAATGTTTATCTTAAAAAATTGCTCTTTAGCCACCAAGTCTATCAATGTTTCACGTATTTCATAATACCGTTCCAAATTCAAACATGTCTACATCTACTTCTCCTTCTTTAATATTCAACTTTTTTTTGTGCGAGCTTTAGCTAGGTTCAGAACTTAAGATGTAGAGTCCATTCCGTGAAAGAAGTCCCTTAGACGCAGTGTTGTGATAACACGACTTTGTGTTAAATCAACATATTATCCTATAAGAGCCCCAAAAAAATGTAGAAACTAGTATTAACTGAGATGGGGTGATACAAATAGTTAAATACTGACCTTCTGGCTTCAATATATTATCTTGATAGTTTTTTTATTTATTTAGATTTATTTTCACTTTTATGAATGGACTCTGTTTTCCTCAATTATTCTTATTATTTTTATTTATCTCAATAGTCACGGTCTACTGTGTACACTTGGGCAATATGTCTATTTGCGAAAAATCGGTTAAGAGGCTAAATTACCCTCATTATGATACTGCAATGAAATTGTATACATGACATAATGTCGAAACTTCGGAAACGGCTCGCGCTTGGCCGTCACGGCCTGGTTGGTTGATATGAAATACCAATATTGTATAATACACCCTTTCAACTTCTCGGTTTGTGTTACATAGGGCCTATACTAATTACATACTAAGCTCAATTAATGTTATATAATATTATACATGGTGTAAAAAGAGCAGTCACTATAACTTCGTGGGGGCCACCAGGCAAGAGATATATCCATTGGTACTAGTCATTTGCTTTTAATCCACTGTTTTAAAAATTTAAAAATTTTCAATAGGCAATGTACAACGTGCACAACACAGCGATCAGCTGATTACGCTGAGAGGTCAATAGCACGCGTAAGACATTCATTACGTACTAGGGCAAAAATTATAAAATTGAAAAATTTAATGCAGAACGTTGTTCCAAACAGTTCAGCCTTGCGACTAAAATAATAAAATTGCAAAAAAAAAAAATTTCAAAAAATAAATTATTTAAAAAAATCATTTCTAGAATCAGTCAAGGTCCTATAATCCTATCCCAAAGTTATAGTGACTGCTCTTTTTACACCCTGTATATTATATAAATTTTTTTTCTAACGAGAATGCTTATTACGCTCGTTCAATAAGTCTCCTGAGTAAGATTACAACCTTGTACATAAAGGCCTGGGGCCTTACTCTCCAAACTGATTTGATTTTGATTCAGATACGATCATGCCGCGTACTTCCTAATAAATTGACATTTGTTTATTTTGATTCTCAGTCGATTGATATGGTCGGGAGTAGAAAAAGTTACGATCTAACAATTTTCTTTATCCTGATTAGTTTCAAAGTAATTCACCAAATAAAGTACGAAAAACCACTGATATCGAACGGATTCGGTTCTCGATTGTGTCGGGAGTAAGCCCCCTGTCCACATCTCCACGTCACGACGTCGTTAACGTGGAACGGCGCATCGTGCTAGTGCACGGTACGGCAACGTTGCTGGATCCGATGCGCTTGCTCAGTTAATGCTTCATTGTGTTAGCAATTTGCACGACACGTCAACGTACCGTGCCACGTTACCGCACCGTTCCACGTTCACGAGGTCATGACGTGGAGCACAGGCCCTAAGAGTTAAGACTCCCTTAAGGAGAATCAGCCCTCGCCACTGCTACATAGATCCATTACTTCGGTTCACGGCCAAAATAGAATCTAGATAGACAACCAGCTAACTCCATATTACGTAACCACAGAAATTGGTCCGCATTTCACCGCCGGCGTAAGAAAGCTCACACAGTAATTGCGACTTGTAATTATTCCATCGGCCATTACACCGTGTTTTATATCGTATGGGATATTAATTATCCATCACCATTTGCTCGATTATTTACTTTCTTTTAAAGATTGGAATAGATATTAGTTATTGCAAAATGCGTGCGTGCACTTTTTAGGGTCCTTTGGCAATTAGTCTTTATATTGTGTTTTTACTTTTTATAGCCTGGTGTATGTAAAACTAAAATTATTTGAGTACTATTAAATATAATGTGCGAACGAGAAGGGAACAACCGATTGTAATGCCACGTTGTTAACTCTACATAGACATTACACCATTCTGCGTACAATCATCATTTTGCGAAAAAGAGATAGATAGTTTTATTTAATTGCTTTAAATTTAAATATTTTAAGACTCTCCTCATTCTTATTTTTGATTTTGCATTATCAGAACACTATAAATGCGTGTCTCCGATTCTATGGAATATATCTATTATCTTAGAATTAAATTTAATGTATTCACAAACATATTATTATATATTATGATAAAATTATTATAAAACACGTAAAATTTAAATGTGTACCAGCAAAAAACACATGGCTTACAAAAAATATATTTTTTGAGAAAACCAGAGGCAAAAATGAATATTTTCACAATAATTATTATAATAACATTATGTCAATTTGTATTTCGTTATGTAATAAATACAAAAATGTGAAAGTTATTCAAATTCTAACGATTTAAATAAACTATTGTATAGTAATAGCCCGCTTTGTATTAACCAACTGGACGAGTTTTACTTATTAAAATTAAAAAAAAACTTAGCGTGTAACATTTCTATCACACCTAACAAACGACCTGATGAGCTTGAAGACCTGAACCGATTTCCACCAAAAATAGCTTTGAACACTCTCGACCGGTATACCTTTCAAACAAAAAAAAAACGCGTTAAAATCGGATCATTCATTTGGGAACTACGATGCCACATACAGACTTTTAAGTTATAAAGTGTAGATCTTAATTTTTAGCCCCCGACAGTGGTCGGGGGCTAAAAATTAAGATCAGTTCATAAAGTTTATTTACACGCAACCCTGCATTCAAAATTGAACTTTATTAACTACACAAGAAGAACAAATTGGAACTTAGCGCCGCACATCGTTTCGTAAGAATGTAGCCCCTTATTGGAAAAATTTTCAAGAACTTATTCTCAGGGCGTGTTTCACCAAGCAATGTTAAAGTTAATAATTCGTTAAATATCATGTTATCTCTCTCTCGTATTTCCTGTCAATGAATGAGAAGGCATGGTATTTTAACATGGCGCTAACTTTAACATTGCTTGGTGAAACACGGTCATAGGCTGCGTTTCCACTGACGCGGAGTGGAGCGGAGAGGAGCTTACGGTGCCCGAATTGACCAATCACTGTGCTCGAAATCTCCGCACCGTTTCCACGGAAACAGCACGAGCATAGTGATTGGTCAATTTGGGCACCGCTAAGCTCCTCTCCGCCCAGCTCCGCGTCAAAAACTAAAAAACAAAACTTTTTACTTTTCACCATATTTTCTTTATCGCAAAAATAATGAAGCAAAAAAATTTTTTTTTTAATACATTTCTAGAATAAGAAAAGGTAGTATAATCATATCCCAAAGTTATAGTGACTGCTCTTTTTACACCCGTTATATCCTCTGTTCCCTTTTTCGACATCCACGGGAAAGATGAGAAGGTGCTCTCGCTTCGGAACCTCACGGAAGTCAAGTACCTTCATGTACTAATTTGCCAAGAAGAATGTACGTATAATTTATCACATACATTATGTACACTTGGTCGTGTTCCTGTGAACAATTAACAATGCATGCCCCGCATACCTAACTTCTTTGTATCTCTTCAATATTCAAAGCCTAGGTCAATGCAGGAGACCTACATGTTAGTATGAACTTTATGTATTTACACCAATAGTAAACTTCCATGAAATATGAACCATGACTAAAAAGTAATAATTTAAATAATGCCAGAGCAGCTAATAATTAGTAATTTCATTTAGACTTTTACCATGAAAAACCTTTAACCTTAAGGTTTTACATACGACTACCATCAAGCACTTAATTAGAGTATGTTACATTATCAATCATAGGCAAGTTTGGCAGTTAATATCCGGTGAAACCTCTATAATCTATGGCTCGTGCGCCCATGGACTATAAAACTCTATCGCCTCTATTACGTAAGCTAAGCGTATAATCGAAAATTGCTTACATGCCGTTTAAAAACGAATTTGTGATTAGAATTATTAGGCGTAAAAGTTTAATTGTTATGTAAGTGTGATCTATACACGATGGATGCTGATAATTTCTCAATTATCAATAATTTTGGCTATGTTATAGACGAGAACTATCATAGACTAGATTTTACACGCGACTTAGTACGCGGAAAAAGATATTCCTCTGAAAATTTTTGAAGCTAACCTATTAAACTTTTTTTGATTACCTACTCACAAAAGATGGCATCAAACGGAAACACTACATTTTCAGGATAAATAGGAGCCTATGTGTCAATTTCAAACCTAAACGAGTACCGTAACACATCTTTCGTTTGTTCAGTAGTTTTAGCGTGAACGAGACAACCATTCATCTATACATTCTCACAAACTAACAAATTTATAACAGTGTCCGGCATTTAATAAAGGTTATTTATTACAGTTAACGTATCGGCTGAATACTAAAACGATAGTTAAATTAAGTGGTGCTTAAGTCACATAATTATGATAGTGACGCCAGTAAAAAGGAGCATAATTAATTTGCCTTTCAGTAGTCGGTTGTATAATTTTGATAGTTAAAATTAACCTAAATATGTTTCTTTTCTGTCAAGATTAACAATTCTTAAGTCTAAACGATAATAATTGTTCTTCAAAAAACAAAAAGTTTAGGTTTCGCTTGAGTAATATTTGGTAACGTTTATGTATGCAGAACACGATTTTCTGTCGATAAAACAAAGCAGCATCGTTTGAGTTATTGGCAGAATTGTGTAAGCTCACTGTCTACGTTACTTGGTTTTAAAACAGTACATTTGTTAGTGTTAGTTCATACCGAAACGCAACGCGGCGCACTTTTTGTATTGAAAATTTTACTCTATTTACTATAACCAAAAGATAGAAGTTTCATTGCAGGAGTGCACATCATACGTTTTAGTATTAATATTAATATTGTGGAATTAGGCCAAACTTATATAGTATAGGAGTTTACTAATTAAAAAATAATATTTTAGCAACTTACTCATTATTTGTTTAAGTCTGCAGAACAACTCAAATCATTTGGTCCATAACATCTCAAAGTACCTTTTTTCTTATTTCCATATTATGACCGTCGATGTTTTGGTCAATAATAGCGAAAGTCGTATATTTTTACTGCCTTCGAACACATATTTACTATTGTCAAACGTCTGAGCGTTAAAAAAACAGAAAGTATATGGACACACTTTCTGAACAAGACGTACACAATGTGGTAGCGATTGAAAAATCAACCGGTTTCGGAGTTAAGCACTTTTCCTCCGTGCGGAAACTCATATTGTTAAGGCGAGGAGTAACCGCAACTAGCGCCACTCTTTTTAAAATAAATTTTACAACGACACAAAGATCTTATTAAAAAAAGTAATCGGTTCAAACTTTAAATAAATAGTTAAACTAATTTATTGGCATTTAAATACAGCTCTAAATCCTATACTGTATTTACTCTCGTAAGTAATAACTAAAACGGCCGTTTTAGTTATTACTTACGAGATATAATATATAATATTAGTTTAACTATTATATATTACTATAATAAATTAGTTTAACTATTTACTTAAAGTTTGAACCGATTACTTTTTTAATAAGATCTTTGTGTCATTGTAAAATTTATTTTAAAAAGAGTGGCGCTAGTTGCGGTTACTCCTCGCCTTAACCGCACCCACTTATATCTGTTGCATGTATCCCATTAATATATAAAAACAATGTAATGTCAACGTCACACATTGACATATGATGTGACAGTGACACTGATGCCTAAGATGAGTGAGTGATGAACGATGCCTAAGACCTTAGTCTATATCATAATCATAATCATAATAATCATAATCATTTATTGCAAGAATATCGTACATTACAAGGTGTTACAGTTAGTTACATAAAGATCAGACATTCCGCCATTACAATGGCATGCAATATAAAATGAAGAGAACATACTTAATAATTATTTTACATAATTTAATAATATAATATTTATTGTTATTTATTATTAATGTCAATATTATAGAATTACAAATTATTAGTATTTTATGTCAATTTAATAATTATTATTAGTTTTTAATGTTATATATTCATTTAATGTATAAAAACAATTCTTGGACAACCATTCTGAGATTTGCCTTTTAAAATTATTAATAGTAAGATCTTTGAAACGATCTGGTAATTTATTATATATATTAATAGCATTAAAATACACATTTCTTTTGTAAAGATCATAACGACACTGAGGTATATACAACTTATGTTTGTATCTAGACGTGGCACTTCTGTTAACGACAGCTGCATTATTTAAAAAATAATTCGAATGCTCCTTTACAAAAACACAAATATATCTTATGTACAAACATACTATAGGTAATATATTAAGTTTCTGAAATAACGTTTTAAAACTATCCAGCGACAAAGCTCCACAAATGGCTCTCACACATTTTTTTTGTACCTTAAAGACCATAACAATAGCAACGGAGTTCCCCCAGTTGACCAAGAGGGTACCTATACATATAAGAGTAGGACCTATATACCTAATTATAAGATGTATCTTATACGCTAAGCATATAACCAATAAATTAATAAATGAATTGTGTAGTGTTAATTATTAGACGTTTGCATGAACCCTAACTGTATGCCGTGGCATCACGTCAATATCCACGGTATAAAAATAGATATCCGTAAAAAATACAGTACAAAATTATATATATTTTATAAATTTATATATATTTTACAAAATTATATATATTTTAAGTCATGAATATGTTTTACCGCAGAATACTTACGTTTACAACACATAAATCTTCAAAGTTCTAAGTTATAACAGTAAAATCTTTACTACCGGTAAGTTTTATATCTTTTTCGCGCTAAAAATCTAACAGGGTACTTGCGCGGGCTCAGCATTACAAACAGGGTCGGAGACCCCTGTGGGACCCTAATCAAAATGGCCGGTACGTTCGAAATTTAAATTCTTGGCGAATCTTATGTTAAGTAATAGTGACACATCGTTACAGCATTTTTAACGGGCATTTCACATTCTCACCTTACTCCTCTACCGAAAGAATACAAAAATACTATGATATATTATATTCTCATTTATGAACCTTACTTATGCTAGTAAGCACCATAAATTAGAAAGAAACTCGAGTATGAGTTAGACCACACGATTGAAGTACAAATTCACTAGCTCCATAGTATGACAATCGGCTTGCAGTGGCCTGTCTTGATACGAAACGCAACTGGAGACAGAGAGAAAAAAAAAGGAAAAATATACAAAAAATAACTCGCTATCTCCCTTTCAACTTCTGTTCGCCTGTCCCGATCACACTTTTTGTAACGCTCTCATCACGCATTTACCAGCTTACTCTCCAAGGCGTATGTAAGAAGTTTTTCTTCTATATTTATATTTTGTCATGTTTAATGGTATGAATTTTGTAAATTTACCATATTAACATCCCACGATTATAATTTAAGTATAAAAGTACATTAATCTAACTGTTTACAAACGGAATATATTAGAAGCGTTTTTAAAAATTAAAACAATTTTGCCGTGTGTGAACTTTTTAGTGTAAAAAAGTGTATTTATTATACCATTTGACCATTCCCAATGTAAAATATTCGAATTACAGAATATATTAATTTGAAATAATATTTATATAACAATTTTTTGTAACAGCTTTAAGTTAACAACGTATATGATTAATTTCTTTGTGTTAACTGTTCTGTTACGGTTTTTGAGTATAAGAATACATAATATTATAATGTGTAACAACCAACATGTATTGTGAGATTTGTGAGAAAACTGTTGCATACCGTTACATTACCAAATATAATAGTTTATTTAAACATAATGTTATAAATTGAGCAAGTATCTCAGAGATATTGTCGATCGATGTCTAGAAAATTGTTCGTTGGTATTAAAAAAATATTCTCTACAATTGGTGGGATGAATTTAAATTACTTATTACCTGATTTTATTTAATTAGTTAGACTAGCGCCCGGCTTCTCAAAGGCTGATCAAATTTATCAATTGATCAAATCAGCTAATCTGAACGCTCATTGGTGAAAACAGTGACTGCGAAGTGATGTTCACAGCGTTTAGATTAGCTGATTTGATCAATTGATCAATTTGATCAGCCTTTCAGGAACAGGGCATAGGAAGTACTAAATTATGGTATCAAAAGTTGCAACTAACCGTTATTCTTTGTAAAAGGTTAACTTATAGCCAGTAACCACCGCATGAAATGAAATGGTCCAAAACACATAGGACAAAGTTCAAAATATGCAAAATAATTAAATTTTACGGGAAAGTGACATAATTTACCATGTAGGTATCTCGATTAAAGTTGTAAATTATAGAAATATTAACAATTCTGGAGAATGGCTAGTTTAGGAAAATGTAGAGCAGACGTCGTCTTAATTGTGAGAGTAATTAGCTAAATGAAGCAATTTTTATGAGCTACCCAACTAGCCTACTAGCCACAAATTATACTTTTCATAGCGTGCGAATTCTCGAGTTCCTATTATACGTAAATTAAATCTATTGTTACTTTACCCTTGTGGCCAGTTCCGCCTCTGTTCGTTTGTATTAATTAATATTTTAACAAAGTAGGCGCTGGTAAATGATTAAAACTATACGTCCCTAATATGGACTACCTATGTTGGTATGATTTTCAGCTAGGTTAATTATTTCCTTTATTTGGTTGGTTGTTGTTGTTTGTAGGTATAAACAACAACACCGATCGGCATTCGAAAACAGTACGTTAACGACCTTTTGAATACTCAAATAAGTTTATGTTTTGTCAACATCTTACTTAAATCGAGAGGCAGACAAAACCTGCAATTGTCGGCCCCTAGAAATCATTAAAAAAACTTTTTTTAAAAGCATGAAGACACATCCCTAACTACTGTGTAGCCAAGGCCTTAATTCAAGATGCGATTCTTATTGAAGTTTATGTTAAATTCCATACATCTTGTTTTCAAACTTCGTAAGTGATAATATCGATATCGTCTCGAATCAGGAAAATAGACCGTGGTAACCATCTTAAAACACCCTTTAATCTCCGGACTGCCTGAGGGACTAGATTTGTCTGAAATATATATTCCAAAAACTTTGCCGAAAGTGAAATAAAGTATCTAACTTTTTCCCAAACCTCAAATCGTCCTAAGCATACCGAAACTACTAAGAACAAGTTTTAGTGTGTAGGTGTAGATGTGTTAAGTAAAGAGAGAGGGCACGTGAGAAAAACAAACAGTTTCGATCAATGGAACAGGTACTATTGGGTACGATTCTCAGTACCGGTAGTTCTTACAAGTACCATGAACGCTCCACTGAAAGGTTTAGATCAAAGTAACAGGTGTTATTCAATATGTACAATAACACATGTAGGTTCTTGGTGTAGTACTAACAGGTTAATAAAGTAACAGGTACTATTGAATATCACAGTTCTCAGTACCACCGGTAGTTCTCAAGTATCAACTGAAGGTTTGTTGCACATGCTCACTTTTTCCTAATATGATTGAGGTGTTCTAATATAGGTTACTTTTATCTGATGCTAAATTTATGATCCCCGCGTATTTATTTTGAGGGCAACATCTAGAGTCTAGTATATAAAAATACATACATAGGCTGTAAAACACTATACCACTCCTTTGCGCCACGCAGTTGGGTAAACAGGGGTTGATCCGTTGTCCTGTATCTGTGCCAAATATTAATAAAATCGCTTCAGTAATTTCGAACCACATCAATATATATATTATTGTGTATAGTATAATTGTGAGTGCTAAAATAATTTATCTTTTAGATTCGCTATAGTCATGTAAAAATGTAAAGGCAATAAGCCTCTAGTCGCGTGGCCCATATTAGGTCACTCATTAACAATAATTTAGTTCTGAAAGATTTAATTTATCTATTACATTAATATTCATCAATCTAATCACGTAAGTCCAAGGTATTCGGTGGTGTTGTCACGTAGCATGTGTGACAATATTCCATATGATCTACGTGTATCGAACGGTAATCGGTTTCACTTAGTTTCTAATATCGTTAAGGGTGTGTGTTGCATACAAAACAGCTGTGTAATGTTTTACTTTTTATGTAATCAGTAGGGTAAACATGTTATCCAATTATCTACGTAAGGCCAAGTAGGAACATATGAAATATCAGTAAAGTAATGTTAACGAATAATAATTGTATAAAAAGCATGACAGCGCCAATACAGTGCAACATGATCGCGCGCCGGTTTGCGCGTTGTAGCGTTGATGCGAAGCTGACACTGTTCAGGGCATACTGTCAATGCTTCTACACGTGTCAGCTTTGAGTCAACTGCTCTAAAACCGCAAGGAACAGCATCAGGGTGCAGTACAATAATGATTTCCGTATCCTGATGAAACTGCCAAGGTACTGCAGCGCGTCGGGCATGTTCGCCGACGCCAGGGTCTCCCGACTACTTCGCTCTTATTAGAGCACGGGTCGCAACATTTTGGTCTCGCATTCGTTCCTCTGAAAACAAGATCCTCAGCGTGTGTGTCGAGTGTCCGGAAAACTCGATGGTAACATACTGGGAGGCAGTACATCGCGACTAAAATAAAAAAGGCTGACCTATTTTATTTTATGGATTTGTAATGTCCGACTAGGTCTTAAGAATTGTATTTTATTTTATACCGGTTTTTTATATATACATAATTTTAATAATGTTTTAATTTGTTTCTTAATATTACTGTATTGTGTGATATGGGTTTTTTTTCCTGAAATAAATGTGATTTGATTTGAATACAATAATTGACAATCGATTACTTTACAGAGCTTTAGGCCGTGTTTCATCAAGCAATGTTAAAGTTAACGCCATGTTAAATATCATGTTATCCCTCTCGTATTTCCTATCAATGAATGAGATGGCATGGTATTTTAACATTACGTTAACATTAACATTGCTTGGTGGAACACGGCCTTAAAATGTTCCTGTCTGGCCTAGAGTAGAGAAACCTTATCGAGTGTCAGTTGTATTATTATTTATCAAAAAAATTCAAAATTCAAAATATTTTATTTCCAAATAAAACTTAATAAGCTATTTTTGGGAAAGTCAAATAAAGGTTACCACCGGTTCAACCCTGGCCCGACGAGAAGAACCGGCGTAAGAAACTCGGACATATCATACGGTTATACCTTACATATCAGACAATTCGATATCGTTACGATTACACAGAAGTAGAATAGAATAGAAAATTCTTTATTTGTACATAAAAATTACATAATATACAGCAATCCTAAAGCAAATAAAAGGAATTGTACAAAAGTCTAACAGCAGTCTCTCCAAGACAACCTAATCAAATAAATTCAATAAATTAATATCTACATATTTGTCAATTGTATTTGCTGACCCTATAGTGTTTTTGTCACATTGACGTGAATAAGTTACCTAGCTCAAAAGTTAGCCATATAAATCGCCTATAATCAGTTTATGTGTTTGCCACTCTGCTTTATAAAAACACTAGCTGCATCCGCGACTTCGTTCGCGTTGTTTTTGAGTGACTTAAACCGTTTATGCAGCGCACGCAACGAAAGCCCTCAAATGTGAATAATTTTCCCCGTTTTTGCAACATGTCTCACTGACGCTTCGCTCCTATTGGTCGCAACTCGCAGCGTAATGTTATATAGCCTAACGCCTTCCTCTATAAATGGACTATCTAACAAAAAAACAATTTTCCAAATCGGACCAGTAGATCCTAATATTAGAGCGTTTAAACAAACAAACAAACTCTTCCGCTTTATAATATTAAGTATAGATACATACATAAGCAAAACAAAATCATACACAATACTGTATACAATCGCACACAAAAAGTGTATGAGATCTCAATTGGCCGTCATTATCGAACCCCGACCTGTCCAGTAACGGCACTGTCGGTGCAGCGCGGTATTACCTCATGTGAATAGCCAATAATGCCCGTTTCAATGACCTATCTATCTATAACAAAAGATTGAAGTGATAGCCGACTCAGCAGTTTGAATCAAGGACAGCTCGTCAAGTTGTTTAATGTAACGTTCAACGTATTAACTGAACGTCCTTTAGCATAGTCGTTTAATGTTTGGTAGGGGTAGGTTTAACCATAAGTTCGCAACTAAAAAGGTACTCAAAGATGAGGTTATGACATGTCACACAAAATGAAAATATCAACCATGTACTATCAGCTGTGCGAGCTGTTTGCCGCCATATTTGTTTTGGTGACTACTAGCGCCACTGCGGGGAAAAATGAACTAAATTTCAATAACCTGATTGATTTTACGTTCCCTCTGTTTAAAGGGCTTTGTTACAGTCCGCTAACTAGTTGGACGTCGAGTGTCGCTTGTTCAACGTTCGGCCTAGTCAACCAATTAAATGTCGTCATTCAATAAACGCGCTAGACATTTAATCAAATAGCTGATTCAATTAGATGACTGCGACATATAGATAGATTATTGAAGGCTTCGATCACGTATCCTTAGATTACATAGGTACTCATGGATAAGTGACGCACGAATATTTTCTAACAAAATATCCTGTCAATTTTGGTGCGGGAAGGGCTGTGTCGTTAGACACCATACAACGTACGGGATTTGACATAAGCTTCGATAAGTGACATACGAATTACGAACTCGCTTGTCATTTAGCGAACCTTCTGTCAAATCCCATGCATTTTGTCTTCGAACAACGTCGCTTTACCTTCTCAATATCGTATCTGAAAAACTACAACTTTTAAGTAGAGTCAAAAAACTTAATAATTTTAGATTTTATTATGACATGGATTTTGGATGTATACTGTACATAACTAAACCTTATTGAAAACAAAATACATGTCATAATAAAATCTAAAATTATTAAGTGTTTTGACACTACTGAAAAGTTGTAGTTGTATAGATGTCGTAGTCATCTAATTGAATCCGCTATTTAATTGAATGACTAGCGCTTTCATTGAATCCTGTTTTTACCAACAAATTTTAGAAACCGAGACTAGGACAGCCATATGATATTTTAGTTTTAAACTTTGAAATTTCCGAAGGAGTACTAATAAAACGAACATTAAAGTAAATTAATCAAAAAATATATCAACACATTGCTATCTGTACGAGCAGTTTGACGCCATTTTATAACCGCCTAGTGATTCAATTAAATAACCAGATTCAATAAGATGACTGCGACATAGTAGATACGAGGTTGTGAAGGTAAATCGACGACAATGTAATAATAGCCACATCTTGAATAAGGGCTCAGAATTATAACCTAAAAACAAATAGTCTGTTCATATATACTTGGGAGCAGTATAATATATCGGTTTCCCACGTATATATGTTACCTCATGGATCGCTGCACGTGCACCATGCATGCTGTTCTGTAATGTCATACAATACTGGCAAGCTTGTAATGACAAGTCATACAATACCATCTTACTTAATCTAAGTAATACTTTTTTTGCAAGCTACTTTGGTTTTTAGCATGGGCCCTCCCCACTCTTCACTACAGCTTTTGAACCAGGATCGACATTTACCCACGGGAACCCTTTCATCTCAAGGGTCGAAGGTAGGAGATCTTGATAGTTGGGGCAACGAAATTCATCAGAAGTGAAGAGGAACGAAGAAAGAACGATAGCAAAGGTAATTTTAGCTATCATCAAAATTTCTGTACGTTGTATAGTTCGTCCCTGATAAATTTCCCCGTACTATCTATAGCAATTTTATTGTATTTTGTTTCGAGATGATAATCCATTCTGTTAACCTCGACTCTAAGTTCTGCTTCTACAGTCAACATCATGCAGTCAAACCTTCATACGTCTACGATGTTATTCGAAACTAAAAAACAACTTGCTGTTACGCTACTAATTTTAATAAATAAGCAACAAAATTAATAAAATTGGTTGTAAACTATGACGATCTATGACAGATAAACACTTTAGCCAAATGAGAAAGTGTCCCAAAAATGCCTATAACATAAATAATCGAAACTTTATTACATTTGAAAGAATTTGGCAAGAATGACATAACATGACAAAATACTTTACTAGAATAAACAATAGGTTATTTATTCATATGAGGTGTGCCCGCGACTTCGTCTGTGAACACACCCGATTTTAAAATCCTCTTCATTAATGCTCCCCTCCTATTGATCTTAGCGTAATGATATAACGGGTGTAAAAAGAACTGAGGGCTGATTCAAAATGCCATCGCTAATTATCGCTTACAAAGTTCGATAACAACATGTATGGGATTTGACATAAGCTACGCTAAATGATCGCGATTTGGTATTTCATTTAGCGTACCTTATCGTAAGCGATAAATAAAGATGGCATCCTGAATCAAGGCCCGGGGGGCTGATTCAAGATGTCATCGCTAATTATCGCTTACAAAGTTCGATAACAACATGTATGGCATTTGACACAAACTACGCTAAATGACAATTGACTTTGTATGTCACGAACATTGTCAAATCCCATACATTTTGTTTTCGCACTTCGTAAGCGATAATTACTAATTAGCGATGGCATCTCGAATCAGGCGGCAGTATAAAAACTTACCAAAGTTATAGTTTTACTATAACTTTGGCATATGATTATACTACCTTTTCTCATACTAGAAATGTATTATTTTTTAGAAAAAAAAATTAAAAAAAAATTTGACAAAAAAAAATACTTTTCCAAAATGAGGAAAGGTAGCATAATCGTATCTGAAAGTTATAGTGACTGTACTTCTTACACCGTGTATAGCCATTCTCAATAGTCGGGTTAATCAACACTGAAATTATTTTCCAAATCGGACCAGTAGTTCCTGACATTATCGAGTTTAAATAAACAAACTCGTCAGCTTAATAATATTAGTATACACACAATATATTATGACACCAAACTTACCTAATAAAATTTATTACAAGGCACAAATTATGATGCAACACACTCTTTTGGTTATCACTCAAAATATGAATTTTATAAGTTATTATTTATGTTAAGTAATTTGTTGTACCAACATAACAATTTAGTACCGTGATGGAACACAATTCATCTTGTGTTATTGATTGATGCAAATCAGATCTGTTTCATTACATTGTGTTCCAACTGTTGCATTATGCAATATGTTGCATACTATAAATCATAGAAATAACGATTAAATTAACTAGAAGTTTCGCCATTTTCTCGTATGTGAATGAACAGTATTGAAAGATTAAAAACAAAAGGCGACATTCTGCAGAATTAATCAATCATAAGGAGTCATTTTGGCTCACAGTGGACATTGTCTATGGTATGAGGGTAGGTATAAAAGTATTAAATATATATAAAAATATATTTCCATTGTAATTTTGATACCTAGCACTGAACCAGTTTGACGTGGTGTAAAGCGTCCATAGATATTAATATTATTAACTAGCTGACCACTTCGTTGAGCATCGAAACAGTTTTAAACTTTAAGCCGTCCTGGGACTTCCACGAATATTTCCAGACCAAAAATAGCCGAATCGGTTCAGCCGTTCAGGTGTAGCGAGACTAACGAACAGCAATTCATTTTTTATATATCAGAAGAAGAAGAAAACAGAAAGAAGAAGAGATCTAGATATTAAGTTCAATATAGTAGTTAGTACTTACATCACGTGTAGACAAAGTCACGGGCAATTAGTATACACGAGAACATTTACAAGTCAATAGATTCGCCACTGATACCTCACATTCCTGCCGTGGGAGAAATGAGAAGCAATTCTACTACCATACAAATGTTTCCGTGTTATGAGGCTGGCGGATTCACACTTATGAGACGATTGTCCCCGATATACTTTTTGACGTGTGCGTCTATAAAATTTGTTTTCACAACTTAGGGCCGATTTTTCAATCGTCAGATAACTTTTATCTGTTGAATAAACACGTGACTGACATTTGTTCCATACAAAATCTGCCAAAGTCACATATTTATTCCTTAGATAAAAATTATCTGACGATTGAAAAATCGGCCCTTGGAATAATAAGTATAACCTTGGAGCCGGGCACGCGAAACAATAGAATAGAAAACATTTAAAGACATGAATGGATGAAGGTGATATGTCGCAAAAAAATGACTCTGAAATTTGAGTTTAAACTGTCACTTAATCATTCTAAGATGTGTAGTAACTTATTAAATAAATAGAACGTATCGATTCTAGAGACGGATTAATAAACTTTATACGTTACGACGTATTGTGACAGTTTGAACTCAATTTTCTCGAAAACAGAATTTTGCTACATATTAACATATCACCTTCATCCATTAATTGTATTTTAGACTAATATACCCATCCCTAATGTATTTAGTGTAAAACCTTCAAAATCTTTCTATAAAAAAAATTGCCTCTATGCTAGGTTACAACTTTGTACACTTCATTTTTTTATTTACTTTTAAGTCTTAAGTTATATATTATACTTATATAAGTAGAAAAATAAGTAGTACTACTTATATATATATATAAGTAGAACAATTTTCGCATATTTTCGCTAAAATATTCTTAGCGTACAAAAACGACCGTATCTATAACACAGTCACACCCGGTAGAAATAGACCACTTTTAGCCGCTTTAGGCTAAAACAATATAATCCAGAACCCAGAGAAAATTCAGAGTCATGTTGGTCATGTAAACAAAATAGAGTTCTATACATTTAAAGCTAATACATTTGTATGCTAATGCATATTCTAATAATAATAATAATATTAATAAATTGCTTAGGGCGTGTTTCACCAAGCAATGTTAAAGTTAACGCCATGTTAAATATCATGTTATATCCCTCTCGCATTTCCTGTCAATGAATGAGATGGCATGGTATTTTAACATGGCGTTAACTTTAACATTGCTTGTTGAAACACGGCCTTAAAGTTTTAAGTAAATAAAGTTTAAAATACTTCGTGTTTGTTTTATGTTACCTATACACCTATACTATCACAATACGAGTATGGCGTGACCGATTACACATTCATTAAAACAATGTTAATTTTAACCTTAATACAATTCACTTGGACCTACCATTAAGACCGGCCCCCTGTTACACGCCGACTTCTAAAAAAGGAGGCGATTATATGTTCGACTGTTTTTTTTTACGTGACGACTGACATGAAACATCACATGCCAAAGTTTAAACTTGGAACAATATGTGAATTTTAAATACGTTAACAGGAAACAAACAATATCATTTAACGACAGAAAATTAACACGAACCCAAAGAAGTTAATGTCATGTAAAATATATTTTTAAAGTACAAATACAAATATTTTTTAATGCAAAAAGTATTTTACAACCAATGGTGGCAGATCCCTAAAGTTTAAACTTGGAACAATATGTGAATTTTAAATACGTTAACAGGAAACAAACAATATCATTTAACGACAGAAAATGAATACGAATCCAAAGAAGTTAATATCATGTAAAATATTTTTTTTAAGTACAAATACAAAATATATTTATAATGCAAAAAGTATTTTACAACAAATAGTGACAGATCCCGACACTAGAGATGGAGACATCCAGGACATTTTATTTAATGGTTTTCGAATTATGATTTAATAAAAAAAAATTACAATGCAACTAATTTTTTTATGGACTATCAACATATTTTATACACATTGAATTACAAATACAAATTGAATACTTCTACCTGTATACAAAAGCCATTACAAACTCAATTGTCTATGTATTGTTTGTAACTAACGTTTAATATGAATCTTTATTTTAATATTCCGGCTACCGTCAACTATTGGAAGTATAGTCGGCACTTCTTGGAAAGGTTGTTTTCCACTGTCGTGTCCCACACGGTACTGGGAGACGTCGCCGGGCCGGTAAGTGGAAAGACATGCCATACGCAAAAAATGTCATGTCATGCCGAGGTTCCTTTCACATATTGTATGAAAACATCATACATACATTATTGCTCTCCATAGCAGCCCCAGGTGTTGGTGCCTGGCTGGTAAAACGTGTCATGTGGCACTCCCACCGTTGCCGTTTGCCAACCATACTATAATAGCTCCCCTTACCGATTTCCATGTCGGTAGCAGATTTCATTGAATCCAGGCCAGCTGCGCAGGAGTTATTTTATTGTGCCCAAGTGTGTGCGCAATACACAAGACACTCTCTCTTCCTTTTACTCTCATAACCCAGTGGGACGGTAAACCGACAAGACTGGAGAGAGAACAGGCGCAGGACCGACTTTTTACATGCCCATCCGACGCATGGATCATCTTTCTTGTCAGACAATCAGGTGATCAGCCTGCATTGTCCTAACCAAACTTGAAAACAACATTTTTTGTTGTTCCAACGCGGGAATCGAACCCACGACCTCCGGGTCGAGAGCGAAGCTCAGAACCACTAGATCACGGAGGCGCTGGACCATACTATAGGTATATGTATTGCATAGGTGAATGACAAAACTAGGATTTTGAAGGCGAACTATATGAGATAGCGAAAAATGCTGAAGGGGTAAATTTTGATCAGACCAAAAACTGAATTTTTCAGAAAATTTATTTCCATATCCGTGAATCGAACTCATTGTCGTTCATCATCATTTAGAAGAAACACGTATTACGTTATTCTACTAGATAGGTACCTATTTAGTATTTATTAATTTTTGAAGGAAACAATAACCTACCCTATGTGGGAGTCGCCGCCGTGTCGTTGCCGGTCAGTAAGTGGAAACCCGCAATTCTTGGCAACAATTGATATGTCGAATAATAATGACAATACAATAGAATGTTATATTACAAATACAAATACTTTGTTGTCGATTATTCCTGCTAAGCCCACAGGCCGAAGCGGTCAAAGCGACTGGGAACTCAAAAAGTAAACAATAAACTGACTTCTTATACCGACCACGGTTGAATACAAAGATGGATGGTTTTTATTTAATTGTATTTTACACACATTTCCCGCCGCAGATTAATAATTAACAACGTGAGAATGCGGAACCTGATGATTACCATGGACACTAAAAACCACGGACAGAATCTTGCGCTGTTGCGTTTTATATGATGACGACCTCCGTAGCGCTGTGGTTGAGCGCGTTGGTGCTCGAGCGAGAGGTCGCGGGTTCGAATCCCGCCGAGGGAACAAAAAGTTTTTGTTTATTAAATGTCATGATAAAGGTCATGGATCTTCACACTATATTCGGCTTGATATATGCACCATGCGATGATGAGACACGCTATATAAACAATAGGAGACTTTTTATGGCACTGACTAGAGTCTGTACGATTAGTAGACTAATCGTTTAGACAACTTTAGCAGAATACTTACCATTAAAAATAAAAGATAATTCATCATAAAATCATACTTCATGTTTATGCCTATCTGTGAAAACCTTCTTTTCTTCTGTAATTTTATATTGACTCTATTTTTGTTATATATAAGCTGTTGGTTTTCCAAAATATATAAAGGAATAAATAAATTTCTTACTCTAATATCTACTATCTGTGAAAACAACATTATGTTAAACTATTCTGTATTAGCTGTAAGTTTCCCTTAATAAACAAAATAATTATACGGAACCCAAGATTTATACGTCCGACTGGAACTTGGTCAGCTCTGTCTTATGTAAAGCTATCTACTTAAGTAATCAACCTATTTAGACTAAAGTAGTACTTTTATACTTTCGGTTTAATGAGACAATAACTTCGTAACGGTTCGCCCTGTCAATTGTTATACAAAATAATGGTCTAATTACTGCCATTAGTTAAACCCCCGTTAGTTTAACTGGTCAAAATATAGTTAATTGATTACATAAACTCACGCGTAACTCGTTTCCTCATGTACCTGGAACATAAAACAGTTGTTAAAATGATAGAACTATTAAGCAATTGTTTAGATGTAAAATATAGGAAACGTTTCATATAAATTTTCCTTATATCCGCGTACCCGCGAGTGATAATAGTTGACCAAAATCAAAATATTTTATTTCCAAATGAAACTTAACAAGCTACTTTCGTAAAGTCAACAAAAAGGCTACCACTGGTTTTTTACCCGACTTCGGCGAAGCCAAAAGGAAGGTAATGATTTTGGCAGTCTATGTATGTATGTATGTATGTATGTATGTATGTATGTATGTATGTATGTATGTATGTATGTATGTATGTATGTATGTTCCCTCGTAGCGGCTAAACTACTTGTCAGATTTCGATGAATGAGGTGTCAATCGATTCGCATTAATGCCGCGAGTAACAAAGGCTATATAATTTATTTTTAATTTTGGACTTTGAAAATTATACTATCTCCAAAAAAAATTAATTTAAGATATTTGTCTCGTGTTTGATATCAAAAGATAGGTCTTGGCAAGCACATTCCGAATATGTATTTTATTTTTTATTTATTATTATACTTTATTGTTAAATTCAAAATAAAGGTTTAAAATGCGGTCGTACAAGTAGTATCTA
The DNA here is from genome assembly GCA_905187575.2 of Celastrina argiolus. Lineage (NCBI taxonomy): Eukaryota > Metazoa > Arthropoda > Insecta > Lepidoptera > Lycaenidae > Celastrina > Celastrina argiolus. The sequence continues at coordinate 15,963,108 of LR994589.1, forward strand.
GGAGTTGATACTTTCTATGTAATGGACAATTAAATAAAAATATAATAATTATTATGTTTGATGTGGAAACAGAAAAATATTAAATAAAAAAAAGATTAAAAAACTATAACCCGACGTCGCAAAAATGGGTCTAAAAAGTCTGAAACAAGAAAATAATTCAATTTGAAATCCAGAAATGCATAGGTACAAAAATGGTCAAGGTAGAGCCGTGGTCGTACCCGCTAATAAAATCTAAGCATTAGTTCACACCGAAACGTATTTCGAAATATAATTTTTTTTTCTACCGTAGTAGAAAAAAAAATTCAAGGTTCGATGCCAATAGCGACCACGGCTCTACCTTAACCGTTTTTGTACCTATGCATTTCTGGATTTCAAATTGAATTATTTTCTTGTTTCAAACTTTTTAGACCCATTTTTTGCGACGTCGGGTTATAGTTTTTTAATCTTTTTTTTTTTCAGACTTTTTAGACCCATTTTTGCGAAGTCGGGTTACAGTTTTTTAATCTTTTTTTTTATTGTAGGTAAAGAATCGGAAATTCTCATAATAATAGTGCAACGTCCTACAAATAGTCGGTCAGATATAATATGGAACAAAAATCTGACCGATTATCGGTTTCAGTAAGTACTGTCAAAGATGGAAGTCAGAATCAGAATTTGCAACAAAATAATATCGTAATTTTTCGGCAGATGCAACACTATATTTCTGTACATATTATATTCTTGAACTTCAAGCTCAAGTCACATGTCAATGTTAAAGTTAATCCTTCGTTAAATATCATGTTGTTCCTCTCGTAATTCCTATCAATGAATGAGAAGGCGTGGTATTTTAACACGCCGTTAACACTAACATGCGTTGGTGAAATCGGGACTTAGGCTGAAAGAAACAGGAACGTGATTAAGTTATTATTATTAATAATAATAATAGCCGTTACTGTCCCACTGCTGGGCAAAGGTCTCTCTTCTCTCTTTCCACAAGTCCTGATCATTTGCAATTTCCGACCACTCTTTAAGAAACGCATCTAGGTTTTCCAAATTTTCTTAAGTTGCAATTGAAAATTCGTTAAGAGGAAACATCACGCATGTTTTCTCCATACAAAATAGGTGTCCACGCGATTCCTGTTTCCTCCCTGGATAACGCCGCTAGAGTAACATTTTTTTTCCTGAATATCTATGTATATTATTTGTCTGTCCCAATTTTTTCCTTTTTTTAATATATTAATAATTTGTGGAGATATGGACTTTTCAAGAACCGAAAAAAATGGCCAGACTCTCCGCTATGTGGAAACAGATTTGACTACATTATACAACAAAATCAAAACATAGGAAGCTCAATTCTGTTTTTAGCTAATAAAGAAAAAAATATCTAAATCGGTTAAGTTTTGGAAGATGTAACAGAAATCAACCAAACGTCGATTTCTTGTACTTTTAACAGGTAATTTCAGTTTGAGCTGCAGTTGTCTCTATCGCGCTTATGCTGACTGGCTAAGGCACTGCGAGACAGCAATAGATTTTATATTTCATTTCTCTTAATAACGTTATTTCCTTGCAAATGGAACGCACCTTAATTAGGCACAATTAAACAACGTTGCCAGAACGGTGACCTAACACCGTTACGATATACTTATTGAGCAAATGATGTCGCTTTCAAATCAATTCGGCCCCATTGATGACAATGAAATTAGGCAGCCATTGTTGTTTTCTGTTGTCTCATTAATAACTAAGGCTAAAGCCGTGTTTCACCAAGCAATGTTAAAGTTAACGCCATGTTAAAATACCATGCCATCTCATTCATTGACAGGAAATACGAGAGGGATAACATGATATTTAACATGGCGTTATCACTAACATTGCTCGGTGAAACACGCCCTTAGGGCTTGTTTCACCAAGCAATGTTAGTGATAACGGCTTGTTAAAATACCATGCATTCTCTTTCTTTGATTAGAATTACGATAGAAACAACATGATATTTAATGAAGGATCTACTTTAACATGTGTTGGTGAAATTGGCACTAATTGTGACTTTTTGTCATTACAATTTTGCTGTCTCCCGCTTTGCCTGGGGAAACTGGAACACTGCCTACTCCTCCGGTCTTCTTGGTAATTTCGTTGCGGGTACACTCCCAAGACAGATCTAGCATGTGTGTGGTACGAGTGGAAGCCCCAAAGGGTGATCTCCGACCGAGCGAGATGGTATGCTCGGGCAGGCCGAAGCCCACTGTACTAGTTTTCAGATGTTGTATACCGGGTGTAAAAAGAACATATATACTACCTTATCTCATTCTAGAAATGTTTTTTGCTTTTTCTTTATTCTTGCAACAAAAAATAAGAAATGGTTAAAATTTTTATTTTAGTTTTTGACCAAAAAAAATACATTTCCAAAAATAGGAAAATTGACTGTTCTTAGTTATGAGAGTAAGAGAGTGTCGTCGTGTATTGCGCACACTCGGGCACTATAAAGTTATTCTTGCGTAAACCGCCACCGATACTGAAATCGGCGTGGGAGGTATTATTACTATTATTATATTATGTAATGTATTATTTAATGTACGACTCCGCCATTAAGGTGCCCGTCCATGAACGATAATCGTACCGACTTTTTGTCGAAGGTTCTGGTGAGGATTCTTAGTTGGTTCCTACTCATAGAAAGCGCCGATTTTAATTATATTGATTTTTATAGAGCAACGTACACGTCGTATAATAAGTGGTTCAAAAACAATACGGATTTCAAAATCTGTCCGATTATCGGTCCTACAAAAAGTCGGTCAAGGCTGGCCGACTTTTTGTAGGAAAACATAGTAAAAATTACATTAAATACAGAGTGAGTACTGATTGTGTTGCAGACATTCTGTCGCGGCATCGCTATCGTAAGGGCATTTATCTGACGATTTGAATCTCTGACGTCACCGGTCAAGGGCTGGCATTGTCGTCCTTTAGCGCGTGACGATCTCTATGGTCACTCGTGACATTTGAACCTTATTGCGAAAGGAATAAAGTCGAAATCTGCACCTCGCTGTTCTCTATGGTCATGCTAATGCGACATCCGCAGCCATGGTGCGTGAAAGCCGGACAATACATGGCCTTTTTGTAGTAGTAAGTAGTTTATTTTAATTAATTATATTTATATTACGAGTACCTATGTATATTTTAACAATTAGGTATTGTAACTAAATGATATGGATTTTGCAGCGTGAAGCTAAAACTAATATAATATCTATTTTATCTTCTTCTTCTCTTATATATAAAAATGAATTGCTGTTCGATAGTCTCGCTAAAACTCGAGAACGGCTGAACCGATTCGGCTATTTTTGGTCTTGAAATGTTCGTGTTTGAAGTTTATCTATTTTAAAAGAAATCACAAGATGTTTCGAACAAAACTGAAAGTTTATCTTAATATAGACTATATAATGAATAAGTACATTGCTAAAATTTTTCATAGAAATTAGTGCTGGAGCTATATTATAAAAAATTATAATCGCCATCAAAGTTGCCAACTGCACTAATTGGACGCAAACAGGCGAAACGACCCTACATCTTTCTTGTAATCAAATATCGTTTGGACTTTAAAACTTAAAAAACTCGATTTAAAAAGTTAAAATGTTAATAATATTATTACCGTTTAATTTTTATAATCGGGTTTTAAAAAATTAAAACGCCAAAATGACAGTCGATTTCCAGAAACTATAAAAAGTATAGCGACGCCTTGATATCTTCGGCGCGTATGTGAGCGTACTAACAAGTAGTCCAGTTCCCGTAAAAGAAACAATACACGGTCATGTGTCATGCTAGTAGTAGGAATTGTCAGCATTTTCATAGGGGAAAAAACATTGAAAAAATACTTTCTCGGCGGCGGCGGCGTGGTCCGAAATGCGCGCGGCGGACCCGGCGCGGCGCCCATGTCTAAGCCAAAATCGAGAATTTGTCATAACACAAAGTGGGCGTTGATACAATTAAGATTCATATCTATCTAAATATAGTTCTCTAAACTTGACTTCACCAAATATGAGAGATGATATAATACCACCCCTAAAAGGGCATGGAGCAGGTAAAAATTCTACCTCTCGAAGCAATTTAAACTTTATTCGTATTAACGTACGATATAAATTTCTAAGCCGTAAAGGTGAGTTCACATGGTCAATTGTTAGTGTTATGACACAGAAATCCATATTAAAAATGATTATAGCGAGCTGACCTTAAAATTTAACGGCAGAACCTGCTTTACCAAAACACGTGGTTGCTGGTGGCCCAATAAAAATGAAAACTCAACTAACTGTTTGTATAAAATTCTCCTTCAAAAAATTTACTTTACTGTACCTTCCAGATCAAGAAGATTTATCCCCCCACTCACACTTGGAACCTATTCCACTAATTACAGAGCTAACTCATTTCTGGTGCGAGCAAGCAGGTCGTTTAACAATCTTTGCAAAGAGCTTGATGTAGATCCTTATACCACCAAAAGTAAAAAACTATTATAACTATTATAACACCAATTTCAATAAGGTATTTTTGGTCAATGACTGATATTAGTATGATTTTAATGTCGTGTGTTTGATGGAAAGAATATTATTTTCTACATTTATTGTTAATTTCCTATTTTTATTATACCCACCTAATATTAAAAGTAGACAAGAGTGTTGTTTGTAATGTATGAACTAAATCAGCGTTTCTCAAACTTTTTTGGTGACGGAACCCTTTTGGAAAGCAAAATACTTGACGGTACCCTAAAATAAAACAATCGTTTTTAAAAGTGTATTCTTTATTCATAAACGTAATAAAGGTAAAATGTAACAGTTACTGATTATTAAGTACCTACTTTAACATGTCACATGGCAAGTACATTATTACAAGGTGTTATAAAAGAAAAAATCTAATCAATGGGAGGTATGAAACTGTTTTTTATTTTTTATTAATTGGTTTATGTCAGGTTTGATAAAAGAAGGTGCAGTCTCATATCAGATTCGGTGTCCAGTCTATTGTGATATTTAGTTTTTTTTTTCTAAATTCTTGCGGAACCCCTACAGTGGTATCACGGAACCCTAGGGTTCCGCGGAACACACTTAGAGTATAGCTGAACTAAATGACGAACATTATTAAGTTTTCTCATTCATATAAGTATGTAATCACTTTAACTTTATTTACCCAATATTTGAGTAAGAATGTAGTTTGTGATGTATGAACTAATTAAGGAATATTGTTAGTATTTTTCATACTAAATGTTTACGCCTATCAGTGAAAACCTATTATTGGCTTTCTGTATGTTATACTGATTCTATTTATGTTATATATAAGCTGTTGGTTTTCCGAAATAAATAAATAAATAAAATATTCTTCTCTAGTTATTATAGGTAGGTACTAGAGAGTGTAGAAAGAACTGTCAGTATAACTTTTTGATATTATAGCTTATACAGGCTATAAAATTAATGAGCGATAATACTTTAAGGTGTGTATGAGTCCCGTAATATATAGTTTACTGTGAAAGTACCAGCGCCGGAAGAGGTACTTTTTTTACTTCATGAATAGGCATGACGTTAAGGCATTTCTCATAGAAACATGAAAGTCAAAAGTAAGTCTTTCAGCGCTGGTACTTTCACAGTATTCTCTACATCGGAAGCACATACATACACACTCTAAATTATTATCACTTATTTATTTTACACCATGTATAAACTACCTTTTCTCATTCTAGAAATGTTTGTTTTCTTTTTGTTATTCTTGAGAATATTTTAATAGGCTCCGGAACTACAGAACCGAGTTTAATGATATTTAGTACAGACATAGAGCAGGCCACGGGAAATAACTTAGGCTACTTTTGTAAAAAGTAACAGTAATTGCTGCAAAAAGTACGGTTCCGGTGGGATATCATTTTGCACTTACGAATTAGTAGAAAACATCTAGTAGGTATAATACAGTGTGTAAAAAGAACAGTCACTATAACTTTGTGATACGATCACACTACCATTCCTCATTTTGGAAATGTATTTTTTTTGTCAAAAAAAAAATAATTACGAAAAATAGAAAAAAAAAATTAATTATTAAAAATAAAAATACATTTCTAGAATGAGAAAAGGAATTAAGTATATATTATATCCCAAAGTTATAATGACTGTTCTTTTTACACCCGTTATATTAGTGTTGATCATTACTCATTAGGTGGTTTCATAACATCCTAGTTATGACTTGTGAGGTAAGTTGTTGTCCTATTGACTTCGGATTAAGGCCAAGCTTTTTTAATTCGATCTTTTACACATTTAAATGTAACTAACAAAAGCCGACATTTTGTTTATAAACCGATTACTTTTGTGCCGGCTTAAGATCGTATGACAAAATAATGTTTGCAAAATCATTTTCTTTTCAAATGCCACAAGTCACAACCCTATAGTGTCGCTCTTTGTGAACCAACTCCTTAATAAAGATTTTAAAAAAGAATCCCACAACCCGCCCACGAGACAAAATCGACATTTTACGTGTGTATAGGACATGCTGATGCAGATTGCAAGTTGCAACGCTACGATACTAAAGATAAGTAAAAACTAATTAATAAGGGTACCCTCGCACTTCATACTATTTGTAGGACCGATAATCTCGCTTTCCTCCATATTATTTTACTAGCTGTGCCCGCGACTTCGTTCGCGTGGTTTTTGAGTGACTTAAACCGTTTAAAAGCTAGTTAAAATATATATCTGGAGCATTGCTTTGTATGGTAGCGAGACGTGGACTATGACACAACGCGATAGAGAGAGATTGGAGGCATTAGAGATGTGGTGTTGGCGAAGAATGGAAAGAATAAGTTGGACTGAAAAGAAAAGTAATGAAGAAGTTTTAGAATTAGTGAATGAAAAGAGAGAGATATTAAAAACCATCGAGAACAGGAGAGGAAAGATGTTAGGACACTTGATACGGCACGACAACTTTATTAGAAGAATAATTGAAGGAAAGATAGAAGGTAGAAGAAAACGTGGAAGGCCAAGAAGAACTTTTATGGACCAGGTGAAAGAGAAAGTAATGGTCGTGTCGTATCAGGAGGTCAAGAGAAGGGCGGAGTGCAGAGAGGAATGGAGAAAACTCCACCGACAAGAGCGAAGCTCTTAAGTTAGAAGAAGAAGAAGAAACCGTTTATGCAGCGCACGCAACGAAAGTCCTCAAATGTGAATAATATTTCCCGTTTTTGCAACATTTCTCACTGACGCTTTGCTCCTATTGGTTGCAGCGTAATGTTATATAGCCTAAAGCCTTCCTCTATAAATGGACTATCCAACAAAAAAATAATTTTTCAAATATGACCAGTAGTTCCTGAGATTAGCGCGTTTAAACAGACAAACAAACTTTTCCGCTTTATAATATTAGTATAGCTGATATAGATAACGACTTTTTGTATGAAGCCAGCATGCTCTAATTTTCACGTACAGAAAAATGGTCACCGATTATCCCTCGCACCCTAATGATGAGATAAGTTTAATTAATTACAAAACGGATATTACTATCGGAGCATAAATATGCCTCAAACGGACATGCATAACATCTATAAAACTCACGCGTTAGAAAGTTAATTGTATTATAAAAACGTCAATTTCATGCACCTTTACAAACTGAGTTTTACGATGTTTATGTTGTTTTAATCAGCATTATAAATAAACCTAGCTAAACATAATTATAGGTAAACTAAGTTTATGTCTTAGCTAAATGCATTACCATAAGGGACATTGGTATCATTTATTATTATTTACTATGTTTTGAGTTTAATTTCTGCTGGACTACAATTCCTACTGCGGGTTGACACATAAACATAAAATATTTTATTACAACTTAAAATAATATTGGTACATTCATCGTATAACTTAGAAAATAATATATTGAAACTTAAGGTCAGTTAGAACTGCAGGTACTCTTTTACGAATTATAATAAACTACTACCTTATTAGTAGTACAGTTTGTATTCTTCCAAGATTATTGTTAGTAGTTGTAGTAGTCTTACTAAAAGTACTTACTTAGTAGGTAGTCCTACTAAAATAGCCACAGAAGAGCTTGGAGGCCTATGTCGCATCATGAATGGCTAGTTTAAAACTGCTAATTAAATCTTTCAATAATAATGTTCCGATGCAGTCAACGTCCTACCAACGTAAAAGCGTTTTTAATGTTCCAAACTTAAAATCGACCGAATATAATCGACGATACTTGAATCGTATGATATTTAAAACGAGTCATTTTTAATTTATTCAAAGCAAAATAAAAATCAAAAAAAATACGAAATATTTACAGTTCAGAATTTCGGAAGAATAAAATATGAAATTTCTACAGCTTACAAGGCTATAATATAATTCGCACATAGTAGCATTATCTTGACTTCAATCTGGTAGTTTATTTGTTACCAAACTGACGCCAATTAGTAGATTTACGAACATACAGACGGCTATAAACGAGACAAGTAACAATCAGATATGCCCACGCATTACATACAGGTCAAGAACGAAACTACAGTTATTTTATAATTAAACATATTTGCATGCTATGTTTTAGCAGGTATGTAAATCAATATTATAGCGTTAACAGTTTTTGTTCTAGATATTACAAGGCGATTCTAAGAATCACCATTAATTATATATTCATTAATATCGTGATATAACTATAAAATAGGTATTTGAAAAGGTGGATTGCAGTAGTAGACGCTATTCTGAGGAGCTAGTCTTAGGTCCAAAAAAAAGGATAAAATTTTTCATACAATCTGTACTTTTTAAAATAAAGAACGCTTCTGCTTGTCTCGTGATGTTTTTCTGTTGTTACTTGATTCTGATCCGACAATTTGAAGATTTTTTTCTCAGCCGGTTCAGTAGTCGGTAGTAGTATAATCAATAATGCTAAACTAATATATAATAACTAGGCTACAGCTAAAACAACTTTTAAATTATTAGAATGTTTAGCGTTATATCGCATACGAGGTATTTCGCAACATATAGTACACGCATGTAGCCGCACCCTTATGTGACCGATAGCGTAAAGGCATGTTCACATTTATAATTAGGTTAGGTTACTTTTTAATTACTTTATGTTATTAATGTAAAAGTTAAAACCTATAGTGCAAATTATTTTGTCAATATACCTTAAAGTATTAATAGATAAAATTTTAACCATTCCCATTAAATTTTATCAATTTTGAAAACTATTAAAACTAACGAACTGATAACTAAGCGATTTATCAAAGGTTATCATGAAAATCCCCGTTCTAACAGTGTGAACACAGCGTCAATTAATTAATTTACAAAATGGCGTCCTTGTCAAGTTAGGCAACAGTTAATTATTGAAGTAAAACCTGCTTGGGGTCGAATTGTAAGTGCCGTAGACAATACATTTACATAATTTCATCACGAGATTTGCCGCCAAAAGACTTTTGACATGTAACACAAGATGGCTGCATTATGTCATTTGCATATTGATTGAAAGACAATGCAATGTTTTGTATGCAATATTATGATAAATTATCTATACTTATTACATATTGAGATAAATTATCCGAAGACGAATAAAAATAAAATTTAAGAATCTAGATGTATCTAGTAAGTTTTACTTCTTTAAAAGAACCAAATTTATATTACTTCGTCAACCATCAGGCTAGTTCAACACAGTATTTTCGTCAAGTACGGCCCTACACGTACCTTTAGTTTCAAGTACCTACCTAAAATAAATCCTGATATAAACCGTACTTAACTAGCAGTTATAAAACGAACAGACGGTCCCATATTTAGACATAAGATTTGACGGTATGTGTGATGAGTCTGAGCAAATTACGTTTAGCCATAACTAAATAGACAAATAAAAATGGTTCATTTAAATTCAAGAGACAACACAAAAAATAGAATTTACAAACATTTAGAGGTTGGCAAGTGGCAACTTTTGGATCAAATATTCGTCTATTCGTCAATAACTTGAATAAGAAATGTACTTTATAATCAGACTAAGTGAAATTGTTCAATAGTTTTAAACGACACCTGTTGATGAATTTAGATGTTAGATGTAGTTGATAACGAACATCAGTTCGTTATCAACAGACGACAAACTATGAAGTTTAGATAAATTAATCTCCTTCTTGGATTTTAGTATATATTATGCAACAAACAAACATGCATGCGAGTACATAATGTAGGCCATCTGTATTCTGTACCTACAAGTATCGTATAAAGCGTAACTTTTCTTGTAGATTTTTCTTAGAAAGTCTCATACATAATGTTGCATAGCTGATTAACTTGTTCGGTTTGATCGGTTGGTGTTGTATCACAAGAACTACTAAGGTCCACTTGTGCCAAATAACTCAGGGTTAGGGCGTGTTTCACCAAGCAATGTTAAAGTTAATCCTTCGTTAAATATCGTGTTATCCCTCTCGTAATTCGTATCAATGAATGAGAAGGCATGGTATTCGAACAAGCCGTTAGCACTAACATGTGTTGGTGAAATCGGGACTTAAACTGTTGAGGAATAACCGCTACAAGCGCCACTCTTTTTAAAATAAATTTTACAACGACACAAAGATCTTATTAAAACTAAATCGTCGGTCCTGCGCCTGATCTCCCGCCAGTCGTGTCACCTAAAGCATAGATGTGATGTGGTGATTCATGAATATGGATTCTAATCGAATCACAACGGGAAGAGAATGAACGATAAAGTAATAAAATGGCGCAATTTCTGTTATAGTTAATAACTGTAACTATAATTTAATTAACTATAACAAACTGAAATCAACAAATTTTAACGATTCCAAACTAAGTCTCGATTTCACCAACGCTTGTTAACGACTTGTTAAAATACCATGCCTTCTCATTCATTGACAGGAAATACGTGAGTGATAACATGATATTTAATGAAGGACTTAAACATGTGTTGGTGAAATTGGCACTTATAATTAAAGTTAGGAGCTTTCCTATTCACAGTCACTGCTACTGTTTAGCGGAAAAAGACAGCACCACGTAATGCAATTGCCTGTAACGTACAATTTTTTTAGTTCTAGGCCTAGTATATTAATCACTCGATTGAATAACAAACACAGCATCGCTAAGGCCCACTTGCACCAAGGGTAAATTATAACCCAGAGTTACTCCCTTAGTGGAAATAAACATTTAAAACTTTAAACCAGTTATTTCGCCTTAAAAATTTAAGTAATTCGCCTTCAGTGACCATTATGTAATTAAAACTACAAGTATTTTTGTAAAATGTGTAATATTTTATGAGTTATAATAATTTACTTTAATTAAGTTTTACGGTATGTTACAGTGAATTATATCTTATATTATGGTATAATGACTGGCGTAATATGACATGTAAGTAGGAAAACTATGTAAAGTAATCTTCTTGGATTATGATTCACATATACATATGTGAATCATAATACTATAAACTTTGCAAATGATAGACAATATTTTACCTTTATTTTCAAACGATATTTCTTGTAGAACGAAATCGACTGTGTCAAGTAAGCATGGTTTCTCTTATTCAGGAAAAATCGATCGAAAAATCAAATCCGTAGAAACAAAATTTTCTAAATGATAATGATAGTCATGTAAAGGATTTCTCCCGACCACGAATGAGAATCGGAGACCTATTTTTTTAGGTGAAAAATACAACATACGGATATCAAAAGTGCAATTCAAATAATCTGAAGGAAAAAACTGCGCAACTATCGGTCCGACAAATAGTAGGCCATAGGATAGTAGATGGTAACAAATTGATTCCAGGAATTATTAACCAGTGGATATTTCATAGATGTTAATAATGAAAAAGTTTGGGACAACTCATGTACCAATTACTTTTATGAGTACAGTATGAGTATTTGTAAAATCAACAAAAGGTATGCAACAACTGAACAAAAGTATAAATGTAACAACTTTCACTAAATCTTGTCTAGACACCTTTTTAATTGTTCTTTCCTTATAGGTCCAAGTTGTCTAGATACAGAAAAATAAGGAAACAAGACTAAAACATCACTTTCATATTCGATATTATCTAAGTTAAAAATTACGATTTTTTTTTTACTGCCGAGATCAATAAAATTAGCACTGGAAAAAGTATTTCATGTAGAGCCAAGCACTTGTTTATCAGGATTCAGGACGATCGACGCCAGCGCTCGGACTATAGGCGAAATACTCGTAAGTCCTAATTTCTCGTTACCTATGTCAAAATGTGACTTGGCAGTTTTTAGATCCTTAGATATCCTAACAAATTGGTAACATAACCTTCAACATATCCGAAATTAAGTAAGTTATTAGCGTTTACATTACTTTTGCGATATTACCTGTTCTATCACCAGCTCATTCACAGGGCCGTTTATTTAAAATGCATTTTCATAATTTAGAAAACGAGCATTAGAGAACGTTTGCATAAAGACATTACCGCTTTCTATAGCGTATGATCATTTATCGCATGATATCTGATACTTGCAGCCAAGTGTTAGAAAATCGTTATAACACAATATCACATAATGTGTTTGTGAAAGAATTTAGGCTTGGCTCTTCTGGGTTCCGCTAAACGCAGTCTGCGTTAGGTTAGGTTGAGTTATAATCGCATAGACAGGCTATAATATTAACGAGTGATAATAATTTAGATGTACGGGTCCCATATTTTTTGTTGACATTCCGAGAATAATAAATAAAAATTATTTATTTTCATTTTCGTATATAGAGTTTACTTACAAAATATATTATGTATTATTTTTTAAGTTTTGTTTCATTTGATTTATGAATTCAACATAAACTAGTTTTCTGTTTCAATAAAATTTCCTACACAACATCGCTATTCTGTAACAAGTCGGTCGTATTTTTACGCTTCATTTATTTAGTTTCACACATCGTAACTAAGTAGACGATGCTTCAATATTTAATCACCTAGTTTATATCTGTATAAATCGTTTTTCGTTATCATCATTACAAATTGAAAGTTTAAAACATGTTTAAAGCTATTGCCATATTTAAACACTAGCTGTTCCCGCGACTTCGTTCGCGTGTTTTTTGAGTGACTGAAGCCGTTTATCCAGCGCACGCAATGAAAGTCCCCAAATGTAATTAATTTTCCCCGTTTGTGCAACATTTCTCACTGACGCTTCGCTCCTATTGGTCGCAGCATAATGTTATATAGCCTTCCTCAATAAATTGACTATCCAACAAAAAAATAATTTTTCAAATCGGACCGTCCCTTTTAATTTTTAAATTTTATCTAAAGGAAAACAAACCGAAAATACCGAAATTTTCACATATTCACATTTCACATATTGTGCACACTTATCAACACTTTCACTGGAATATTAAAGGATCATACGTCGTTATCTAATACAGAACTACTCTTGAGATTAGCGCGTTTAAACAAACAAACAAACAAACTCTTCCGCTTTATAAATAAATATTAGTATAGATATCTAATTTTGCCGACTCAGATAAATGTTTCAATGTAAATATGTATTATGTATACTTTTAAGTTACCGTACACGTAAAGATATAAGCACAAATATCATCCAAAAACATATGACTTTTAATATTTTTGATGGGATCTCTGTTTTTTTTTTGTAGAAGATTAACTAAAACTAGTGTTTTTCCGAAAATATAACTTTGTAATTATATACATGTATATGGGATAACAAAGTAATTTATTCAGTTGGTGTATCTTGATAAGACAGAAATTCCAAATGTTTAAGTTTTTTTTTTATTTATACACTAAACACTACTTGTATTCCTAATTTGAAACTTCTATGTCTGCTAGATGGGAGTGAGTCAGTGACAATATGTCGTATAAATTTGGCAGCACGTCTAAGCTCAACAGCAAGGGTAAGCGAGCAATTAGCAGCAAGTAGAGGACATTGCTTTCAGGTGTTGCAAAACGATAACATATTCCAAGTTGCACAAACTGTTCCATATCGTGCCCTTTTGCGAAACATATACGTACACGCCCACACGCATACTTTTATGATTGTTGAACGATAAATGTTGGCTACTACGGAATTTTGGCAATAGGGCAAAAGCTAGAGTAGTCGTGAGCTAGCAAATTGGTAACGCTAGTGTATTCGTGGAGCAGCAAATTGGTAACGCTAGTGTATTCGTGGAGCAGCAAATTGGTAACGCTAGTGTATTCGTGGAGCAGCAAATTGGTAACGCTAGTGTATTCGTATAGCAGCAAATTGTTTACGCTAGTGTATTCGTAGAGCAGCAAATTGAAAACGCTAGTGTATTCGTGGAGCAGCAAATTGTTTACTCTAGTGTATTCGTAGAGCAGCAAATTGGTGACGCTAGAGTATTCGTGGGCCAGCAAATTGGTAACGCTAGTGTATTGGTGGAGCAGTTAATTGGTAACGCTAGAGTATTGATGGAGCAGCAAATTGGTAACGCTAGTGTATTCGTGGAGCAGCAATTTGGTAACGCTAGTGTATTCGTATAGCAGCAAATTGTTTACGCAAGTGTATTCGTAGAGCAGCAAATTGAAAACGCTAGTGTATTCGTGGAGCAGCAAATTGTTTACTCTAGTGTATTCGTAGAGCAGCAAATTGGTGACGCTAGAGTATTGGTGGGCCAGCAAATTGGTAACGCTAGTGTATTGGTGGAGCAGCTAATTGGTAACGCTAGAGTATTGGTGGAGCAGCAAATTGGTAACGCTAGTGTATTGTTGGAGCAGCTAATTTGTAACGCTAGAGTATTCGTGGGCCAGCAAATTGGTAACGCTAGTGTATTGGTGGAGCAGCTAATTGGTAACGCTAGAGTATTGGTGGAGCAGCAAATTGGTAACGCTAGTGTATTCGTGGAGCAGCAAATTGGTAACGCTAGTGTATTCGTGGAGCAGCAAATTGGTAACGCTAGTGTATTCGTAGAGCAGCAAATTGGTAACCCTAGTGTATTCGTGGAGCAGCAAATTGGTAACGCTAGTGTATTCGTGGAGCAGCAAATTAGTAACGCTAGTGTATTCGTATAGCAGCAAATTGTTTACGCTAGTGTATTCGTAGAGCAGCAAATTGTTTACTCCAGTGTATTCGTAGAGCAGCAAATTGGTGACGCTAGAGTATTCGTGGGCCAGCAAATTGGTAACGCTAGTGTATTGGTGGAGCAGTTAATTGGTAACGCTAGAGTATTGATGGAGCAGTAAATTGGTAACGCTAGTGTATTCGTGGAGCAGCAATTTGGTAACGCTAGTGTATTCGTATAGCAGCAAATTGTTTACGCAAGTGTATTCGTAGAGCAGCAATTTGGTAACGCTAGTGTATTCGTATAGCAGCAAATTGTTTACGCAAGTGTATTCGTAGAGCAGCAAATTGAAAACGCTAGTGTATTCGTGGAGCAGCAAATTGTTTACTCTAGTGTATTCGTAGAGCAGCAAATTGTTGACGCTAGAGTATTCGTGGGCCAGCAAATTGGTAACGCTAGTGTATTGGTGGAGCAGCAAATTGGTAACGCTAGTGTATTGTTGGAGCAGCTAATCGGTAACGCTAGAGTATTCGTGGGCCAGCAAATTGGTAACGCTAGTATATTCGTGGGGTAGAAAATTATTATCATTTAAAACTGTGGGGTACGAAAGAATAGCACTTCCCAATCATGTTTCCCATGGTCAAGCTGACAAAGGAAATATATATACGGAGATCAGCAGCAGGGTATCCGTGGACAATGTTATTATGTGAAAAATACTGGACTGTGCACGCCTGCCAAGCGTGGCGAGTATAGGTGCGTTACAGTTGCAAGGAAATAAAGTTTTGAACGAAACTTTTAATCAGATTCCTGATTCTTTCGTCCTAAGTTTATACATGAAAAACAGAATGTGATTGAAATTTTCGTTCGAAACGTTATTTCCTTGCAACTGGTACACACATAACATGCAGCTATACCCCATGATATTATAACTCATTTATTTTACACCATACTTGTTTTTAAGCATTCATATATATTATTAATTTAATATCTATGGATGCTTAATCCAAAATGGCTTCGAACCTACGACCTTAGGCACCGCCCATCTAAAACCACTGAAGCAGGTCGTCAAACCCAACTTGCGTAAGAGCGATGAATGATGAATGAACGAAATGAATGAATGAAAGGAGTAACAATGCAGCGTAGGGCGCAGCGTGCGTGGGCGCAGCTATTCACAGGGGATTCATTAAGGCTCACGGCCTACTCTCTGTAGCCTAATTTTTCACCGATTTTTAACACAGATTGTTACACCACACAAATATGACCAATTTTGAGACCTACTTGTACGTAATATGCTCTATTTTCACCTACAAATAGTCGGCCAACAGTGGGTAGGCCATGAGCAGGCAGCCTTATAATAGATGTATGTACGAGTTTCGGCACGAATAGGCTAGCTTCACGTGATAACCTAAAAAGCAATGTGAAATAACCTTTGAGTCATGTTTCGCCGATGATCTAGGTCTAAGGGGGTTTGGACTCGGGGATTATAAACAAAAACCGGCCAAGTCGAGTCGGACTCGTGCCGAGTTCCGTACAAATATGTTCACTTTGATTTTGCTACAGCTGTAAGGTATTACAGACCTGCGTGTTTGATATGATATTTAGCCATATACCTCCACGCGTTCCTGAGCAAAAGCGTTTTGACAGACAGACAGACAGGCGAAAAAAAAAGTGAGGGTTAAATAAGGTTTCCGTGTTTTCCTTTTGAGGTACGTAACCCAAGAAACAGGGAACGCACTTGTAATTCTCCTGGTGTGGCGGGTGTCTAACGGATTTTAATATTTATTAGCATTTAATAATGATGTAGCAATAATTTGTAACAAATTGATTGCAAACATCTATTTGAGATTGTTGAGGCAATTAGCACTTAATGTAATTTGCTGGGTGTGCAGTCTATAACGGCATCCGAAATGCAGTTATTTAGTTAATTAATGTTGGTAAATTACGACAAACCATAAATTAGTGATATCTAATTATAGGGCGCCTTAAAAGACCTTAAAAAGAGGTCATTTTGGTAATAAATTTCATTTTGATTGTCGACTTTTTAATTACATTAGAATTCATAAACGAAGGGAGGGAATCCTATTATCCCTTATAAGATTCCTAAACCCTTTTTACACTAAAAATAATAAAAAAGACTTAGATAAGTCCATAATTTGAATAGGGTAACTTCACACTGCACACACACAATGACATTGGCAGCGTTCATTGCTCTAGCGCTAATGATCTTAGTCATTTAGAATCATTGTTTACCAATAATGACTACAATTAATTATTATTGTTCACTAATATTAATGATTATTATTTGACATTGTTTAGTATTAATTACCGTGAGCGCTACTAAGAAGCAGCGGCGAGTGAAATAGAGCGAACAGAACAATGACGCGCCGAGTTTTTTTTTAATGGCCGACTTTTCAATATGGCGGCATTCTTGTGGGAAAATCGCAGTGAATGTTATTCGGGCTAATTGTTCATGTTTAACCCGAACATCATAAGTTGAGATGTTCATCTTGATAAGAAAGTAATCAACTAAACTTGAACTATAAACTACAGTTCATGTAAACGTGTCAATTTTAGATCATTGTTTTGTTTAACCGTGTTTTTGTAGTGTGTCAAAGTTATTTAAAAAAATTAATAGACATTAAGTTTTACGAAAATAACTAGATTTAAGTAGGTAGGCATTGTCTACTTTGTGGTAGGAAAAATAGATCTAGTACTTATAATTTACATTGGTTGTAAAAATAACCATAGGACACTGCTAGTACTGTTTCTACTATCTATATGTAAATCTAGTTTTCCTATAATCGAAATCACCCTATAATAAAATATGTAATCTATATACATAGAATGTTGAGCAAAGGCTCTATATTCGTTGCCTCTACATTTTACAAACTACCTCTTATTGTAGCGTTCTATTAATAAACAGCTGGTCGCATCAAGGTATAAAAACAGTGCGTCCAACCTTATGTCACAGCGCGAGTAACGGAGGCCGACGCACGCCGATTTACCTCACCAGTAGGGTTGCCAACCGTTCTATAGATATAATATATCTTACTTTTCGAACGATACACTAGATGACGTGTCCCATACAAAAACATAGCTATAATCTGTCCCAACTCCCACTGGTATATGCTAATAGATGCTACATACATTTGTTTAATAACGAAATTTTTTTTTATATTTAAAGTTAGATTTGTGATTTGAAATCGCTAATTTCATTTACATTTTTTAAGAATTTAAACACCGCAATGTTTGTTTAGATTTGAAGTGACATAATTAGTGATTTCAAATCAAGCATTGTGACACGTGTCGCTACACTTAATTAAATAACTGCTCACTTTTCAAGTTAAAACTAAGACTACATATTTTATTATAGGAGGAATTTGTATATCAGCTCACTTTTGAAGTTAAAACTAAGATTACATATTTTATTATACGGAGAATTTGAATATCAGCTCACTTTTCAAGTGTCTGATATTCGCAGAGACGGATTTCTTGTGCTAACACTATATTTTAATATACAATATTTTCCTCGATTGACTAAACTACAATGCGATAAACGAACTGTATTTTAATCAATTTTTCTATAACTGTAAGAAGACCGTTTTACGTAATATCATATTATTAGATCCAAAAATACTATATTTTCATTGCTAAATATAGTGCCGGGATTTGCAATACTTAATAACTCAATGTTCTCTGAAGTGTTGAAAATATGTCAATGACGATTTTGCCAGTATGATGGAAATGTATGTGTCGTACTATTATCTAAATTTAAAAATAAGTGCATTTAACTTTTGGAGGATAATAATATATTTCTCAAAAGGTGGCAACTGGCAACCCTACTCACCAGTCACCTGGCAGTGCAGGTTAGTCACGGATTCTTCTGAGCATTCTTTTGAACCTTCGTGTAATACCGCTTGTACCAGAGAAATCTCAGAGGCCTCACCATCAAGGTCTTATAGGAGTACCTAGTCCTAACAACAATACTTTTTGATGTCGCGAAAATTAAAAATATATTTAATATTTATAGTCGCAAGAATAACGAAAAAGCATTAAATATATTTTTTTTATTTTTGTAAAAAAAAAGAAAATATTTCTAAAATGAGAAAAAGTAGTATAATCATATCCCAAAATTATAGTGACTGTTCTTTTTACACCCGTTATAAATAAATAAACGTTTATTCAATAATACGGACATTATACTACACAATGGGAAAAAACCTTATTATTATCATTACATACACAAAGACATAAAAAGATTTTTGAGATGATTAAACAATAACCACAAAAAACAAGAATATGTAAAAATTATAATTTAAAAAAACCATGGTCATCAATGACATCAAGGCATCAATCGGTACACATTACCCAGACGGGTGATGATGGTAGGCAGTGCACCGATTGCAGAAATGGTATTCACTCAGGATAATGACTGTGGATACTCCACAGTCCCTTATATTCGGTGGACCCAAATATTATGGATATAGATCATATTTACGAAGATAATTGGGGCCATTCCATATGACGTGGGATTTATATGACGATTCGTAAAATCCTAACTCGAGCGAAGTATTTTTAAAACAAATAATGTGTTTGACATTTGCTACAATGAATTATAAATAAATTAACATGTATGGACGATTTACACCACGTCAATCTGGCCCCGTGCTAAGTATCCGAAAAACATGTGTTACAGGTACGATACAACAGAAATATATTCAATACTTTTATACCATAAACATATTTAAGATTTTTATAATATTAATACACAAATTTAACACACATCCATGACCCAGGAACAAAGAAAACTTTTGTTCCTTCGGCAGGATTCGAACCTGCGACCTACCGCTCGAGCACCAACGCGCTCAACCACTACGGAGGTCGTCAAGTCAATTAATAGTAATTAAAAGTAAGCGCACACTATTAGAGTTCTGTTTTGGTAAAACTTAAAACAACTTTATGTCGCATTAAAAATAACAGTATTACATTCAGCGAATTTCCGTGCACCGTTGGGTATAGTGATTGAACACAATAGTATGTGGTTAGAGCTTGTACGTGAGAACGGCACATAGCAACGTTATCACAGTAGTAGTACGAACATGTTAGTAAATTATATTATAACCGACTTCGGCGATAGATAGTATATGTATGTGTGTATGCGAAAATTCATGACGCTCTCCATACTGCCAAATATCACTATATGCCACATAAGTACGCAAGATAGTCACAGATAAATTAATTCCGTGCGGGTATCACGACCCTCAGCAATGAGGAGTACGACGTGAGGAGCAGGAGGTATGTATGTCCTCTCGTAACGGCTAAATTACTGGTCCGATTTTAATAAATTAGGTGTCAAATATGTAATGATGCCGCTAGGCTAGTTTATAGAAAAAATGTTTTTTTGAAAATTAAACCTCAGAATCAAACTTAAAAATTTTTTTTTGAAGTTTCATTCTGAGGTTATATATAGTCCATTTATAAAGAAAGGTTTTAGGCTATATAACATTACGCAGCGGCCAATAGGAGCGAAGCGTCAGTGAGAAATGTTGCAAAAACGAGGAAAATTATTCACATTTGGGGACTTTCGTTGCGTGCGCTGCATAAACGGTTTAAGTCACTCAAAAACCACGCGAACGAAGTCGCGGGCACAGCTAGTGTTAAATATGTTACCTGACAAACTAAACCTTTCACATACAATATCAGACATATTCATAAAGTACAGATGAGGTCAGGGTAGCGTTAGGTTCCGATCTCTGAATACTTTCTAATAACGCGCATGGCTGAGGTACTGTTGAAAAGTTGTAGGTTTAGGGTTTTCTAGTCTAGTAGCCGACTGTCTAGATAACTTCGTTTTATGTAAACTTATGTCCATCACAGAAATGGTCTACTGGAGAATAGACAATATGACAGATGAAGGAAATCTCTAATTTAAACAATACAAAATGTCAGTATGTCTATTTTAAACAAAACTAATTTTTCATTTCATTCACAGGGTATACAGATATAAAATGAACAGGCACTATAACTTTGAGATACGATTACGAGTATAGGTAGGTACTACCTGTCCTCATTTTAGAAATGTATTTTTTTTTTCAGAAACAAAAAAAAATGTTTAGTTTGTCGCGAGAATAAAAAAAACAAAAAATATTTGAAATAATATACATTTCTAGAATGAGAAAGGGTAGTATAATCATATAGCAAAGTTATAGTGACTGTTTTTTTAACACCCCTTATACATGTAGCGAATAAAGAGCATTATTCTAGTACGAGCTTCGATTAACAATACCTATAACTAGATAAAGTGTCCCATACATAAACAAGCCTAAAATCTATCCGCGTGGTATGTGCCAGTAGAGCTACATTTGTTTCATAACAAACTGAATTTTCGAACATTAATTCAAAGTTGATTATTGATTTAAAATCATAATTATGTCACTTAAAACTTTTATAAGTATAAAAAAGTATGTAAATAATGGAAATATTGGATACTGATAATAATATGAATTAGGTAATATAATCAATTAAAATGATTTGAGTTTGAGGAGACACTTACCTTAAGTTATCCATTCAGTTCGGCTGCAAGGCATTTTGATTAGAACTATTATTTACCTGAAACCAAAAATAAAAATAAATAAATCACGTTAAAATCTTTAATTTTCTCAGCGCAAGTACAAATTATTGATAAGGTGGTATTCACACGACCCCGAGGTTACGCGATTTTGTGTGAAAACTACCTAAGTGTTGGCTTATTCGCATGTTTTGTCGCTATCACTCGATATGAACAGCAACATAAGTTCCGAATTAGCTATTTGAGTACGATTTTATTGTCTTAGGTACTAAGTATTTTTATTTTCAATTAAAAAACTATAATGATAGCGCGATTCATTTAACAACGCCATCTAGTTTCATTTACTTTAATAATTGTTTCGCGGTAACTAAATACTTGTCAACTTATACTGCTTTAACTACGCTCTAGTTTAATTAACCGTTAGGTGTATGCATTAGTTATACTAATAATCTAGTCTTATGTGCAAACTGGCTACCGAATACCACGTCTGGTCGCTAAACATTTTGTCGAGATTCGTTACAGCTACGCGATGTAGCCACAACCAATCGCCCGCTATGTCGCGGCTACTAAAATCAATTGTGTAGCGATAGCGGTGTCGCGGTCGCTTGTGGCCCGTCTGCTAAGCTAAAGGAACTGCATTACTATTTATTATTTACGATTCCATTGTCGTGTCAAGTTGACGGGGGAAACGCATCCGTCGCCACTTCCTTAGATGTCATTTAATATTTATAACTTTACATAATGTTAGTCGCACCAACAATATTATCAATTCGGTATTATATTATTAACTATGCATCATACAGGGTAAATCTTAGCGTATTGTATGAAACAAAACTACATACTACTACATTAACATGGCTGCGTAACACCATTATTATCTATTTAATGAAATAGATTGCTTAATAAACAAAAATATATTTTTTGTTTTTATTCAATTCGGTTCAGAGATTGCACCCCGATGCAAAAAGGGGGGCTTAATGAGATCAACGTGTTACAAAATGAGTGAGATAATAGAGAGAAGAGAAAGAGAGAATAAGACAATACATTCAGTTATGGCCATTGTATACTTTTGTAATGCTGTTGGAATTTCTAAAATCTTTCTTTTCTTTCTTTCAAAATAAAATTAATATTTTTACTTGGTAAGGACCGGTATGATGAAAAACACTATATTAACACCCACTAGCTGTGCCCGCCACTTCGTTCGCGTAGCTGTCGGAAATACTATCGCGATTATCTTTTGACTGCTCATGTTGGTTTTTGTTATTATGATTATTAAAAAGGGATAATTCTTTTATATTTTTTTTTGAGTAACTTAAACCGTTTATGCAGCGCACGCAACGAAAGTCCTCAAATGTGTATAATTTTCCCCGTTTTTGCAACATTTCTCAATAACGCTTCGCTCCTACTGGTCGCAGCGTAATGTTATATACCTTTCTCTATAAATGGACTATCCAACAAAAAATAATTTTTCAAATCGGACCAGTAGTTCCAGAGATGATCCCGTTTAAACAAACTAACTCTTCCGCTTTATAATAGATTAATATAGTGTTTTTCATCATCTTACTCACCATGTCATCACCAGGCTGGCTAGTCGCATATGATTCACATCGCCCCACGTGTGGTATGAATACAATTACACAGATACACTTGTCTGGGGACAATCGTAACAGCGCGGTCGGTACAAGTCAGTACAACACGCATTGTATGCAAATGCGTACCTACCACACGGGCGTTTCATACTGTTTGCGGTACCGCTGTCTTTTGAGGCATCGACCGAATGATATTAATTGTCTATCAATTAACACTATATATCCTTTTCAGGGTTCATTGCCCAGAGCTATTGTTAAAACTTCGCTATCTGCTGGCTGTATCTAAACCGTGGGGTAATTAACAAGTATTCAAAAATTGTAAAGGAAACGAAATAGAATTGTATGAAAACTGAAAGTCATAAAATTGTCTGTACCATCGACATTAATTAACGTTATGAATACGTTATTTTAGTTGTTCCTGCTTTCAGACTCTGATGCAGCTAGATTTAAGTAAGTTTTGATTTTAATGTATCCGTTTATTTTTCCGGTACTCCGGATGTTAACTGTAGTATCATGTTAAGTAATTTCTGTAGTTGTAATTATAGTATACGTGTAAGAGTACAATAGGATTGTCATTGACATTTTACGTGCGAAAATCCTTTAAATAAAAAAAAATAAAAAAAGGTGTCCCTGCTTGAGTTACAGGCCAAGTTCAATAATTCCGCAAACGGTATGAAGCTTCTTAAGATCCGTCTCGTAACAACTTCAAGGTAACAGTTTGACAATATGCCGATAAGATATATTGCAAACACTATCTTGTGACCTAGGTAATATGTGGCAATAGAACTTAAATTCTTGTCTAAAATTTAAGTTTGTAACAAATACGATATCATTCTCTTTTCCCGTAGTCCATACTGATAAAGTGTTTAAGTCATTACTTAGCTGCACGTGTATTGCTATCCTATAAAAATGTTTTTATTGAAGACAGCACACCCTGGGAATAAGGTAATCCTATGAGGCAATTTCAGTGCAGTAGCTTAATAATGTACTTCTGTACCTACAATATACTCAATTGTTTTTATATTGTAACATTGTTTTGTTTTAGTTTCTATTTTATCTAATTGATTGTATAATTATATCTTAATTTTAAATTTTAAAACATCAATTTTGGCTACCCTTTTTGTTAAAAGGTGGCACTTTACTTACACTAACACTTTTTTCACTTTAAGTGTCTTACGCCGGTTCTTCTCGCCGGGTTAGGGTTCCGAACCGGTGGTAACTGGTAACTGTAATTTATTTTCAAAATTGACCTTCAAAAAACAAACATTATGTTTTAATTTTGAATAAAAGCTATTTTATTTATTTATTATTTTTATACCTAGGAAACCTCGAAACTTCACCCGAGTAAATACAGAATCCCATAGGATCACTGTACTTTCGGTGTGAAAATGTGTTAATCAAGGGTGTCCTTCATACTTTTATAGAAATTCCACCCGTAGAGCCGTAGAAGAACAAAGACATACTCTAACTTCCGCCTTGTCTAATAGTGTTATGACTGCAAGACAGACCAATTCAACATGGGTTCGAATCCAGACTTTCAGATTTAGACTCAAACCTAGACTGCTTGGCGCACGTCCTGCTCCAGCTCATAGATGGCGGCCAGATCGACCTGAATCGCGCTATCGCTTCCCCGAAAATTTCGTATATAAGTCCCCAGCGCAATGCGTTCGTTGTGTCTTCACTTACGAGGCCCGACTACTGGTAGCCCTGTAAGTGAATACAAAGCCCCAAAATACTGTCTGTGGGATGGCTACTCCTGTTCCGGAGCCTATATGGTGTATCCGACTGGACCTGCCGCCTTCCTGCAAGCCTAGACACATCCTAGGTTCGCTCATTAGGTATTGATACCGCATGTGCCTAGCTAGCTATTAGCACATGCAGTGTCTAGGAATCACCTGACCAAAGCCAGCTGGCTAAAGGATAGCTTAAATTATTCATTTTTATAAATTTTTGCTAAAAGATGGCCCCGTGCGAGTTTCTTACGCCGCGCCGGTTCTTCTCGGCGGGCTAGGGTTGAACCGGTGGTAGCTTGTTTTTTGTTGACTTTCCGAAAATACCTTGTTTTGGTTTTAAGAAATTTATTATCATCAAAGACAAAATGTTTCCACTTGTGTGATAACATAATCAAACTTAAAGTTAGGTACTTAATTACAGTCATTCGTTGTTGCCATTACTTATTTAACAATTTAAATTTACAAAAATATGATACACAATTTTATATCTACTTACTAGGAATACGACCCCAAAAACCAAGTCCTATTGTACAAATTTGAGCTTATTTTTAGCTTATTTTTAAAATTGACTAAATACAAATTCTATGTACATATTAATTTTGAATAAAACTTTTTAATTTATTTATTTATTATATTCTTTCTATGGAAGAATAAATAAAACGATAGACTAGAATAGAAGAAATAATAACGAAATATTAGTATGTCTACTGTTATGTAGACAAGACGTATAAAACGTTACGGTATCGCAGATATATCACTCAAAATATTTTACAAAGTTCAGTTTCTAAGAAGGAAAAGGTTTAAATAATAGCTAGCTATATTTAAACCTTTTCCTCTAATAGAGCTAGAGCAAAATTTAAATATCGGAAACAACAATCGGATATTACCAAAAGATGAGATAAACATTTTTACAAATTGAACGGATTTCTTTTCTATTGTTAGTACAGTTTTGGATCATCACTTATTGTAGAGTCAACAAGAAAATAAAATAATAATCAGTTATTTATTTATTGCTTATTTTTTATTTTTATCAGTTACTTATTTTTTAGTTATTGCAATCGCTTTCACGGTTTTGTCATTTAAAAAAATTATAAAGTAACATTTAGGGTTAACAGGCACAATTGACAGCTATGTACCTATTCGAATCTTCATAAAATTAATGTTAATTATTATAATATGAACATATGGGCGCTGTCATGATATTCAATCAATTCACTTTTGATAATTGTACGAATACGTAGCTGTAAATTGTGCCTGCTAGCCCATTAAACGTGATTTCCTTCCTTGTGTTCTTAGCACCAACATAAGGAATGATGACATATATCAATGAGGAAGATTTTATCAATGTTATCCTAATACTAGGTTTACAATGTTAAACTATTATTATTAAAAGGAAAGGGTATTTGTTTGTATTAAATAGATACTGAAATTGCTAGGCCGATTTTAATTAAACTTAGCACAGACATAGAGTAGTCCATAGTGATGATAGAGAAAAGATTTGTTTGTTTGCATTGAATAGGTCAGAAGTTACTGGGTCAAATTACATGAAATTTGACATAGATACCTAAACCTAATGATGACTATGTAGAAACCGGTCGTGTATTTTAAGAAATAACTTGTAAAAAAAACTAATAAAGTGGAAAAAAGTGCAAGTATTTAGTTTATTATTACTATATAATATGTATTTCCATCAAGAACCTACGGTACATTCAATAACATAGATACGTAGACGTCCACGGAAGCACAAGTCGCGGGAACAGTACAATTGCGGAAAAATGTACTGCGCCCGCGGGATTCTAATGTGCGCATTCGACGTCGCGGTACACATATCCTATAATTAACTAGCTGTTCCCGCGACTTCGTGTGATTTTTGAGTAGGTAACTTAAGCCGTTTATGCAGTGCACGCAATGAAAGTCCCCAAATGTAATTAATTTTCCCCGTTTTTGCAACATTTCTCACTGACGCTTCGCTCCTATTGGTCGCAGCGTAATGTTATATAGTCTAAAGCCTTCCTCTATAAATGGACTATCCAACAAAAAAAGAATTTTTAAAATCGGACCAGTAGTTCCTGAGATTAGCGCGTTTAAACAAACAAACAAACTCTTCCGCTTTATAATATTAGTAAGTATAGATGTGTCACCTAAATATATCAATCGAAATAAATTAGAAACCCAATACCATATTACATACCGTACCAAAAACAGACTACAGTAAAAGGACAACGATTAATATTCTATCAGTACGTCACTTTCACTGCGCGTGCGATATTTGTTCGTTTATTGTGTTGTGTCATCCACGCCTGCTTCGGTACACATCTTCCGGATATATACCCGCAGGAATAGCGTAATGGTTGGCGTGCTCTTATTGACTTACCAGGAAGAATGTGCCACTGCGATTTTTGATAGTGAAGACTGTATGTTTGTCTATATTGAAAACGAAGAATTGCGTAGCCTCGTTTTACATATTATATAGGATTATTTTATCTCGTCTATTTAGATTTATTAAAATCCATTTTAGAGTACTGCCCGTCCTTACGAAGAGTGCAATATGTCGAGTTGGGTTAATTCAGTTAAGAAGAAAAGAAGCTGATTACGGATATGGTCTTAACTCAATTTGCCCAAAAACTCTACTTATTGCACACTTTCTAAGGACGGCAGAGTAGCTTTCTACATGTTGCCAGCCAAGGATTCAGTCAATACTACCATGGACCAATATAATTGGTCTGTGGTATTACATATACAAGGAACAGATCACAGAAAGAAGCTGTACATTTTGTTTCTGGAAAGAGCTTATAAAGAATGAGTTTTATAAAAGATTAAGATGACAATTAGTTTATATTATTCGTCTATATTATATTATGTTTGTGTTCATTAACACTGAATGAGAGACACATACAGTCAAATCACGTTCCTAATGGCTCTCGGGAACCATATGGAAGTGACAGACGTTTGACGATCTCCGAAAGCCTAGGCAAGACTTGTTTTATTGCAACAGTACGGTTAGGTGAGAGGACACTGTCTATCTCGCTCGTAGACCCGATCTATTTGGCGAGATGTAAAAAGACAAGTCAAGTTCAATGCTCCTGGCCACAACTTATAGCGATGAAGTCTGTGAGCTTGTCTGTGTCATTTACATAGTAAAAAGCAGAGATGAAATGGATATGAAATTTCGGATACGCTTATGGATATTAAATTATTTCGGATTATCCGTTTGTTTCGGATAATTTCGGTTACGGATATTAAATTTGGTTTCCTTTTTACAGTAGCAAAACTTTCATTTCGGATTCGGTTGCGGATAATTTTTATATCGGATATCCGATAGTTTCGGTTACGGTTACGAAGCTCTCTAACATCCCTGGTTAAAAGAAGAAGTAAAACAAAAGTTTTTTTTTATAAAGTGAACCATTTTCTACAACCAACCAAAATACTATTATAAGATACAACAACCGAAAACGAGGGTTAAAAGTGGCTTATATGTTGCTTACTATTAATGCTTTTACACCACGTCAATCTGGTCCCCTGGTAAGTTCACGAAGAACACACATGTTACAGACAACAGAAATATATTTCATACTGTAGGGTAGGGTAGAGTGTTTATGGATCCCGTATATATATAGTTTACTGTCAAAGTACCAGCGCTGAAAGAGGTACTTTAAAAAAAAATATATGAGAAAATTGATGATGTTAGGGCATTTCTCATACAAACAGGAATAACAAAGTAAGTCTTTCAGAGCTGGTACTTTCACAGTATAACAACTTTTCATAGGAGGCACATACTCACCCTTATCATATTTAGTATTTCTTTCTACACATCCATGACCCAAGAACGTTGAAAACCGCGACATCCAGCTTGAGCAGTCGTCTTAAGGTACCGTAAATATAGACTAGGAAAAAAACTATTTACAAGTAACAGGCCAAATCTAGCCTACACTATGTCACGTGTCACCTAACGCAACGTGCTCTTCGACTCTCCATCAAAGGCACGTATTAAAAATATTTTGATTTCTTACAAATATTTTTAGATTTCGATTAGTGTTTATGCAATTACTTTTAAAGGCAAGATAGTATTAAATTCTAGTAATATACTTTTCAGGTTATTGAATAGACATTCAGTGATGCCAATTGGCCAATAAGAATACAATAATTATTGTTTGCTATGAATCCATAGACTATAGACTTATATTCTACAATCGGCAGTGTCAAAATGGCGTATTTTTGTGAAAGATTTTCATTTGATGTTAAAACATATTAATTATTGTTTGATTGTTATAAAATGTATTAGATAATGAAGAATCATCATTTAATTTCAAAATTGAAAATTTCGGTGCTTTTGGTTTGTTTACATTTATGTTAAATTTATCTGGGACGTACTATAGTAATACACAAACTACTTGCACTTTTTAATATGTTATTAGTTGTTTTACATTAATTTCTTAAAATACACGACCGGTTTCGACTAAAGTTAAGCTTAGTTAAAGTTAACTTTAACATCTATAATGTCGGCGTTTAAGATAAAATATACTTTACTAATGTACTACTTTCCACACAAGGCCTACTTACTAGGCCTATTAAATTCGCAATACTATATTTAGTTATATATTTCCGTTTGTAATTAGGCGTAACTTATTAGATAATGTTATGGGTTTAGGATGTGAACAACATTCGTACAAACCGGTCCTAAGCTCTTGATGGAAGTATGGATCCCACGCACTACTTTTTGATTAATATGGTTAACATCACGTTCTAGAGAAATGCCAAATAGGTATTTGTAAATATGGAGATCATATCAAAGAAATATATAGAAAACTTACTTATATAAACACATTCAAAAAATTATAAAACAAGAATATCAAGAACATAAAATATCAATTATAACAAAACATTTAAATAAAACAGGAAGTATGAAAAAAGGTCTAAAGGAATTAAAAACATCTAAGAAGTGGATACCCTGCTTGCAGGAAAACTCACGAAGCAACAAAAAAACATTTTCCAGGTCCGAAATTATTGCCATTGCTACTAAATTCTATAAAGAGTTATACTCCTACAAGCCAACATTCCAACCAGAGACTCCTTTACCTAAGAACAATAATAACATAGTACGAAGATTTACATTCAATGAAGTTGCTGAAATGATAAAAACATTAAAAAAAGACAAAAGTAGTGGGCCAGATAATATACCAAATGAGGCAATTCTAGCAGGTAAACCTATTTTAGTACCACTCCTGACCACTCTCTTTAATAAGATATTAAACTCAAAAATAATACCCGAGGAATGGGCAAAATCAGATATAATACTCTTATACAAGAAAGGAAACCCAAACTGCATAAATAATTACCGTCCAATTAGCCTACAACCAAACTTGTATAAACTTTTTGCTTCAGGCTTGGAGAGTCGCCTAGCAGAGTATACTGAAAAGCACCAACCTGTCGAGCAAGCTGGCTTTAGAAGCAATTACTCAACAATAGACCATATTCACTCTTTAGAAATCATCATAGAAAATTCAAAATTCAAAAAAAATTCAAAATTCAAAAAATTTTATTTCCAAGTTAAACTTAACAAGCTATTTTCGGAAAGTCAACAAAAATACTACCACCGGTTCAACCCTAGCCCGCCGAGAAGAACCGGCGTAAGAAACTCGGCCGGGGCCATCTTTTAGCAAAAAGATGGAAAATTGTTCTTTTTTAAAAAGTGTATACATAGTATGTTAACAATGTAAAAACTTAATCTATATATATTACAACAAAAGACAGAGTACATAAAGTACATTGAGGTAGCCTTGCATATGGCCATCTTATTCCCAAGGTGTGCAATCGTCAATAAAATCATTGACCTTATAATAAGCTTTGGAACACAGACGTTCTTTAACTACAATTTTAAATTTATTGATAGGGAGGCTCTGAACGTTATTTGGGATTATATTGTACAGGCGTATACATTGACCTTTAAATGATTTACTAACTTTACTCAGTCTGAACACCGGTATATCTAGCTTGTGCTTATTTCTAGTGTTCCTATTGTGAGTGTCGCTTTTCATTTTAAAATTAATTAGATTCTTTTTAACGTACAACACATTGTCTAAAATGTATTGAGAAGCAACGGTAAGAATACCAATTTGTTTAAACTTCTCTCTTAGAGATTCAAAAGAGGACATTTTGTAAATTGAACGTATGGCCCGCTTCTGCAGCACAAATATTGTGTTAATGTCGGCGGCATTTCCCCATAAGAGGATGCCGTAAGACATCCTACTATGAAAATAACTAAAATATACTAATCGCGCCGTGTCTTCGTCAGAAATTTCTCTAATTTTTCTAACCGCATATGCTGCAGAACTGAGCCTACTTGCAAGATTGGCAATGTGAGGACCCCACTGTAATTTACTATCTAGTGTTATACCCAGGAACACAGTGGAATCCTCTAGTTTCATTTTCTCATCATTTAATAGTATATTGGTTTGTAATTGCTTAACATTGGGCAAAGTAAATTTTAAACATTTAGTTTTTTTAGAATTTAATAATAAGTTATTAACATTAAACCAATGTACTATTTTTGAGAGAGCACTATTTACCTCGTCATAATTTGACTGTTGTCGCTTCACATTAAAAATTAGTGAAGTGTCATCGGCAAATAATACTATCTCATGTTTATCTTTAACTAGATAAGGTAAGTCATTAATATAGATGAGAAAAAGAAATGGGCCTAAAATGGATCCCTGTGGGACACCTAACTCTATTTTAGTCCCAGTGGACCGTTTACTATTTACCTCCACCCTTTGAATCCTATTTGTAAGATAAGAACTCAAAAGGTTTAGGGCTGAGTCCCTTATGCCATAAAGCTTTAATTTCCTGATCAATGTAGCATGCTCAACACAATCAAAGGCCTTGGAAAGGTCGCAAAACACACCTAACGCATCCTGCGATCTCTCCCAAGCTTCAAAAATATTACAAAGCAGACCTATACCAGCGTCCGTTGTGGATCGACCCTTAGTAAAACCATATTGATTATTATGTAATAGATTGTTTATATTAAAATGTACTAATAACTGATTTAAAATTAATTTTTCAAATATTTTACTAAAAGTCGGCAAAATCGATATAGGTCTGTAATTTGTCGGATCAGATTTATTCCCAGCTTTAAATAAGGGTATAACCTTGCTATGCTTCATTAAGTCAGGAAAAACACCACTCTTTGTACAATCATTGAAAATCATTGCTAAATGAGGAGCTACGATGTCAATTATTGATTTCATAATTTTTGTAGACATGCCCCAGAGATCAGCAGTATTTTTGATATTTAACATCTTAAATGTATTAACAATTTCTCTGGAATCAATTTCTTTGAACTTAAAATTGACATCACATTCCTTTACATTATCTTTAAGTATTTTTTCAGCAGCTGCAGGAGACGAATCTAGACTTTTTGTAGTTGAGACCGGAATGTCAGCAAAAAACTTTTCGAATACCGTCGCAACTTCTAGATCAGTAGTTATTTTTTTATTTTCAAAACTAAGTTCATAGTTTGTGTTACGACAGGTGACGTTTCCAGTCTCACCAGCTATTATCTTCCATGTAGTTTTAATCTTATTTTTAGAATTTTGTATTTTATTTCTAATATGAAGAGCCTTTGCAGCTTTACAAACTTTTTTGAAAATTTTAGAGTAATTTTTAACATATATTTTAAAAGTTTCACTGTTATTTATACATTTTTCACTGTATAATTCATATAGTCTTTGTCTGCTTATTTTAATTCCTGCAGTTGCCCACTCAATAAAGTTACCTTTTTTGTTGCTATTTCTAACCGATTTAGGAGTAAATACTGAATTAAATTGCTTTCTTATTATCTTAAACAATTTACTAAAAGCTTCATCTGACCTATTTGACCCATCTAATAATTTAATATTTGAACTTAAATTACTCCTAAATTTCTCAATACGTTTAGTATTCACAGGAATAAACACTTGATTTTCCTTTAGGTTAGTGTCACAATATATATTAAAAGAAGCTAACTGTCCGTAGTGATCAGAGCTGAGTTTATTAATTATATCTTTTTTACTTGGAATAAGATTAGTAAATATATTATCAATACAAGTAGCAGTTGTATCACATACTCTTGTTGGTTCTTTAAATAAATTAAATAGGTTATACGATCTAAACAATGATGTGAATCTAACCGTAGTGGAGTTTAGGTCTAACAAATTAATATTAAAGTCACCACATATAATAACGTTTTTGTTAGATGCACATATTTTTGACAATAATTGTTCCATAATTTGTTCAAATGATTCGTATAACCCAGATGGAGGCCTGTATACGCACACAATAATAAGATGACTCAATTCTATGCAGGCCACTTCAATTACTCGTTCAGTTGAGAGACTCACAATATCTTTACGTTCCTTACATTTTAAGGTTTTTTTAATTAATATTAAAGAGCCGCCTCTAATAGAATTCTCTCTACTGAACGAGCTAACTACCTGGTGATCATTGAAATTGAAAATGAGTTCATGATTTCTGAACCAGTGTTCAGATATGCAAATAATATCAATATTAAATTCCTTTAAGAATAACTCAATTTCAAGTTCTTTACCTACCATTCCTTGTAAATTTTGATGCACCAGATTAATCAATTTACATTTATTATTATTAATCCTTGGCTGGTTTTAAAAATAAAAAGTTTAATAGCCACCTAGCTATATGTCTCTTACAATAGTTTGATAAGAAATACTTATCTTTTTTTATGTTACATAAATTAAAACTAAAATTATTTATGTCCACAACTTGACATTTTTGCTGTGTGTCATTTAATAGTATACAATTATTATTAGCAGCACTATACATTAGGCTGTTCAACTTATATCTAGAAAAGTTCTCTTTAGAATTACTTTGTGGCAACATATGTATATAAGGAAAAGTAAACAATATTATATTTTTAACATTTTCAATTGCAAACAACTTGTCATATAGTTCAGTCATCTGTTTTCTGTTTAATTTTCCTTTTCTCCCGACTATTAGTATTAAAGTTGTATTGGGACAATATTTAATATTTAAAGCCCTACTTACTATATCTTTATAACTGAATCCGGGCATACAATAATTACAAATAGATTGGCCCTTACAAATTTTATTGAGATATATACCAAGGTTACCTTACCTAACTCATCACTGAATATTGTAATATTAGGAATATTTGTTGGGCATTCAGTATGAGCATTCTGACTGGGACATATATCAGGCATGCTTTTAAAAGCAGAATGATTTAGCTTATCTGAGGAATCGTTGACTCTCAATAAAGAATAAACCCGTTCCTCATTGTAACGAGTCACTTCAAGCAAATCATCCATCGCTGATATATGTGCCTGTATTTCCTTTTGTGATAATTCATATTTTTTACTTACATTATCCAAAGTGTTGTGTAAAGTGGAAATCTCTGCCTGAAGGCTGCATACATCGGCCTCATAATTGGACTTAGTTTGTTCTAAGTCAAGATTGCAATTTAATATATTATTATTTAATAATTGATTTTTTTTTATTGTCTTAGACAATATATTCAAATGTTTTTTGTTTTTCTGTGAGAGTTGGCAATAATTTTTAATACATTTCTTAATTTTAATATATTTCTTTAATTTTTTCTTGCTATTCATTGAGCACACTGTGGATGTATCGTCACCTGTTAAGTCAATGGTACAAATGTCTTTATCACAATTTGTGTTAGAAACTAAACAGTTCTTGTTTGAAATTAGTTTGTTGAATAAGAGCTGCGTATTGGTGGAGTTTTCAATGTTCAATTGTTCTTCCAATTTCAATATATATTCCTCTGCATTATTCAACTTCACTTTGAGATTAATTGAATTCTTGAGAGTGTTTTCATACTCCTCTCTGCACTGGTCAAACCCGTCAACAAGGGATTGAAGCTCCATTTTTTGATGATAAATGTCCTCATAGTCCAAGCTTAATTTGTTAAGTTCTAACTTTAAGTCCTTATTGTTTTTCAGGATAGATAACATCTCTTGTTCATTGTCATCTCTTTCCCTAAGCAGTGTTTGACATTGATCTTTGTATTTCTTTAATTCCACGAGGGCCACATGAAGTTGTTCCTCGGTACGGCGGGCGACAGCTGAGCGAGTCATCATTTTGCTATTTATTCCCGAGCACTGAAAACAGTTATATTGGTTTATTGGCTATATAGTTATATGTGACTAGTGGAAGTCACCTTTTACTTTTTATGCAAAAGCCAGCCTCAATATGGTACAGTGGAAAAATTAGCAAAGTGATAGGAAAGAGATTAGATACATGAAAATAAGAAAGAACAATAGTACAGTTTTACACACAGTATGAAAACAGTAGGTAGTTTTTCATACTTGTATGTAAGTAACTACAGAATAAAATCTTTGTTAAGTAAAATTGACAGTTTTTGAGGATGTCTTTGTGCTTGTATAATAATGTATGCAGAGTATTTAAGTGTTGTGTATGTCTGGGCTAATTGTTTTTATCTTCAGCTCAGCTTCCACAAATTTGTCAAGCTAAGAGAGAAGTAAGCTTTGCCAAGTGTTATTTTGGACGTAACTCACCGAAGTGAGCAGTTGTAGTGGAGTTGTTATTGTTTTATAGTAAAAGATGACTAATAATAGTGAACATTAAACACAATACTCCCCGGGATTAAGCAGTCCTCAGGAATAATACAGCTCCAATTTGAATTCGTCCAGTCGTTGACAGTTGATTCTTGGCGTGAAGTTTTTGTGACAATAACTCTGTTTCTACACAAACACTGCCGCGGTAAAAAGTGATAACAATAAAAATGAGTTCTAAATAAAGTTTCTAACACTTAACAACAGTTATTAAAGCTAAAAATACAATTTAATTTATTAGTCGGGAGGTTACACTTGTACGTGTTGCTACAAATGTTGCCAACACCAGATAGAGAAGTACCAAGAAATGAATAAACCCCTGTACCTAGCATTTATAGACTACGCCAAAGCATTTGACTCTATCTCTCACACTAGCATATGGAGAACATTACATGAATGTGAAGTGCCATCAGAAATCATTACACTAATTCAAGACATATATAAAAAGAGCAAGAGCAAGGTAGTGCTAGACAAAACCGGATCAGAGATAGTTATACAGAGAGGCGTTAGACAGGGTGACCCTATATCTCCAAGAATTTTCATAACTGTTCTTGAAAATATTATGAGACCACTGAATTGGGAAAAACAGGGAATAAATATAAACGGGAAATTCTTGAGCAACCTCAGGTTTGCTGATGATTTGATTCTTTTTTCAGAAACTGCATTACAATTAGAAAGAATGGTAGAAGATATCCGTGCTGTCAGCTACAACATTGGCTTAGAATTAAATACATCAAAAACAAAAGTTATGACAAACTCTACCAGAATTCCTATTAAAGTCAACAATGATGAGCTGGAATATGTACAAGATTACATATACCTGGGCAAACAAATATCATTTAAAAAAACTAGACACCATGACGAACTTATGAGACGAGTAAACATAGCATGGAACAAATTTTGGAGTCTTAAAGAAATTCTAAAGTCAAATACGCCAATCAGATTAAAGAAGAAGGTAATGGATTCATGCATTCTGCCATCACTCTCTTATGCATCACAGACATGGATCTACAACAAAATAACCACAAACAAAATAATAACAACTCAAAGAGCCATGGAGAGGAGCATTCTGAAACTAAGATTGAAAAACAGAAAGAAAAGTACATATATAAGACACATCACAAAAGTTATAGATACTCTCCAATACTGCAAAAAACTTAAATGGAAATGGGCTGGCCATGTTGCACGTATGGATGAGGATCGCTGGGCAAAAATTACAACCCTGTGGCAAGGTCCCACAGGTAAGAGAAACAGAGGTAGACCAGCTGCCAGATGGCTTGATGAGATATTAAAGACTACAGGACAAAACTGGATAGAAAAGGCAAATGATAGGAATGAGTGGAGCAATATGGAGGAGGCCTTTACTCTGCAGAGAGGTCCTTAAATAGATATAATATATTTAACTTAACTTTTAAATTTTAATTAATTAATAATCACTACTACATATTATGAAAAATAAATCAAAATGTAAGTAATATATAATATGTAAATAAATAATCAAATAATATCTTAACATGTAGCTAACTCTAATAATTATAATTGTATTTAACAAAATTTCTATTTAATTATTAATTGTCAATGCAAAATTTCAAATGTCTGTATAATATTATAATTATAAATGTAATCTTGTATACCTATGTTTTTTACATAAGTTTGATACAAATGGAAAAGGAATAAATGAGGCTTATTATTATTATTATTATTATTATCAAAGGGTTATTGAGGTTGGTTACCACTGACTGGCTACACAGGAGTTGCAGTGCAGGGATGGGTAACCTCCCCGGCTTTGTCAGTCTCGGCATCGAGGAGAGCGCTTCAGTTTGCCGGAGCGCTCTCTTAATTTGATGGAAGTCCGGTCCCTATAGAGCTGAACCGGCTAGTCGAGGGAGGAGTGGCCTGTGTTTAGACAGATCCAGATACTCCACCCAACATAACGGTTGATGACAATACGCAAGTGATTTTACTGGGTAAACCGGCCGTAGCGAGCCGGGAGTCCCACATACCCCTCGGGGACTCTCCCGGGGGGATGCGTAAAGCGTTTCCCTTTCGAAAAAAAGGAGTTGAAGTGGTGGGAATGTGTGGTGGGCCATTTGCCCGTTAAAAAAGTAATGTTATAGTAGTTCCGCTATAGGACCTCATGGTAAGGCCCCAGTACATTCAATAACATATTCAACTCTTAGTAACGATGGTAACGAATTCGACAATAGCTCGCACCAAGCTCACTGAATCCCAACATATTTGTAAACAATTAAAACCAGCAGGCTTACTTTCGAGTCCCGACACAATCGAGAATCGAATCAGTTCGATCTAAACGGCTTTCGGTGTTTTTTTATCTACTTTGAAACTAACCAGGAAAAAGAAAATCGTAAAATGGTAACTTTTTGCACTCCCGACCATACCAATCGACTGAACATCAATATATTCGAGAGTACGCGGCACGATCGAATCTGAATCAAAGTCGAATCAGTTTGGAGAGTAAGACTCCTGTAAACCATTGCATGTGTTCAACCAAACGATTTAGTTATACAACAACAAGTTAGTGGGTGGTGCGTGACTCATTACGACAACAATTATTGACGGTGGGCATGAGTGGTAGGTAATTCCTATTCATTAATTATATTTGACATTCGCTGTTAACGATGAGACTATAATATCTATGGACAACCAAGTCAATCTGGTCCCGTGCTAAGTATCCGAAGAACTTGTGATACAGGTACTAGACAACGGAAATATATTAAATACTTTTATACTGTACACACATTTCAGATTTTTAATATACAAAATATATCCATGACCGAGGTGAGATACAGAAAAGTTTTTGTTCCTTCGACGGGATTCGAACCCGCGACCTCCTGCTTGATAACCTAAACGCTGCATCAACCACTGCACTGCGGAGGTCATCAACAAACTAACAGAGACTATGACTAAGCTTTGGGCATGATAGCCCACCTTGGGAATAAAGTATGTACCTAGCCCCCTACAAGGCTTATAAATAGAATATACCTGCTTACTCCCGACACAATCAAGAATCGAATCAATTCGATATCAACGGCTTTTTTTTCGTGGATTACTTTGAAACTAACCAGGAAAGAAAATTATTACATCGAAACTTTTTACACTCCCGACCATATCAACGGTCTGAGAATCAAAATAAACAAATGTCAATTTATTCGGGAGTACGCGGCACGATTGAATCTGAATCAAAATCAAATCAGTTTGGAGAGTAAGCCCCCAGGAACGCAGGTGCGCAACTCTAGAGCTACAAACATATCTCCTCTACACCTTTAGCCAAGTTGCTGTCGTTAATTACGATAGCGAAGTTCGAAGTCCCTGGTGTTGCGAGTATTCATCAGTGGTTATTGATAACCACCAGGCCAAGAGTCGGCTCGT
Source organism: Celastrina argiolus (assembly GCA_905187575.2). Taxonomy (NCBI): domain Eukaryota; kingdom Metazoa; phylum Arthropoda; class Insecta; order Lepidoptera; family Lycaenidae; genus Celastrina; species Celastrina argiolus. The sequence continues at coordinate 16,001,928 of LR994589.1, forward strand.
TTGGGTGTTAGATGTAAAAACTAAAACAGATGTTGCATGTCTAACTAGTCTGGTGGGTGTCTATGCACGATATGATTAATTGCCTTACTTTCTGAGTTACGAAACACTTAATTACTGGACATACACTCGCTAATCTGTTAACATGTTTGTAATTACTAACAATAATTTTAGCCCCCTTGTTAATATTTCATTTGCACCACTGATAGTTTAGCCCCGATTTCACCAACGCATGTTAACGGCTTGTTAAAATACCATGCATTTTCATTCATTGATAGGAATTACGAGAGGAGCAATATGATATTTAACGAATAATAAACTTTAACATTGCTTGGTGAAACACGCTAGGGCGTCGTTTGTCAGTGAATGACAGAAGCGTAAATAACACTTGTATGGGCCTTCCCCGTGGTCATACAGTCATACAAATGCTACTTTTTATTGTGGCAAAAAATCCTACGGTATTCCCTACTACGTGCACCAATGTTTGTAGACAAAGTTTTCTATATTTTTGACTAACCCCCAATTTCTGAACAGCTTTTGAAAATCGCCGATCAGGTAACATTTGAGTTAACAAGCCTTTCTGAATGCTCATTGGCGAACGTAGCGAGTGAGTGAAGTTGTTGCGAGTGATTGTCCAATGAGCGTTGAAAATGGCTTTTTAACTCATGTTGATAGCTGTTCAACGATTTGGGTGTTTCACCAAGCAATCATGAAGCATTTAATATTATTATGCATACAAATTGTGAATAATTTCTTCACGGTGAGAAGCGTCAAAAACTCGCACTAAGCACACAGGTTCAGTGCTCTATGGTTTACTCTACTTCCAAAAAGTAGAGTCACGCTCGAATGTGGAATGATACGACAGTTGAAAAACTCGCCTCGTGCTACTGACACGATTGCCGATAGCTCTCAAACCCGTTATCAAAAACTTAACGCATATAATTATCACAACATGACAATATTTTTCAAATTTCTCCAACGGAACACTCTTTTAACCAACTACGAGGAAACCAAAACGATGGGTAATGATTTTTTCAGTTTATGTATGTGTGCTCTACCGTAGCGTTTCAATGGTCCGATTAAAGAATACTAACTAGCTCTAGGCTCGTATTGTATGGAGGTAAATTCTGATAACTATACTTATCTTAAAATAAAATAGTTTAGACAAAGTTTCGACATTTTAGAACAGCAAAATGGTATTTTTAAACGACAAACGCGAATGTTTTTGTTAGGTTTGAAACAATTTTGTTTGGTCCAATTTCTAAGTTTATGATAACAAAACGATTCATTTATAAATCATCGAAAGTAATCTGGGGTTCTATTTACAGTTTTGTAATTTGTATTTATGTGTACACTTGGAAAATACAGTCTTAGACAGATTAGAGAAGTTATTCACTACAATATTTTCAGTTACTTGAGCGATGGCAAATAACTTGGACTTCAGACTAAATATAAATTAAAGTATAGTCGATAAAAAATTGTCAATGACCTAGTTTTTTTCACGCACCATCTATTATGTCTTCAATCATTGAATCTATTTGACGTTTAGCGGCCATCTTGCTTTTGCGCGCAAACTTCCTCAAATCAATTAGGCTGTTACGAAATGTACGAAGTGCATAATTATAGATGGCTGTCACCTGACAGTACCTTCACTACCGCATGACCAGAACTTTCCAATGATTATCATCTAAGTGACAAGCGATTCGATAGAACAATCTTCTGGATCTTCCAGATTAATATAAGGGATATTAGAATAAGGAAAGTTTTATTTCAAACTTTCCCTGTACCGCGGAAATGACTAGCAGACGCATATTATTAAAATACTTCTAAATTTTTACTCGTAGAGTAACTGCGCCGAATTTATGTCTTCTTCTTCTCTTATCTTATCTAATATATAAAAATGAATCGCAGTTCGTTAGTCTCGCTAAAACTCGAGACGGCTGAACCGATTCTGCTATTTTTGATCTTGAAATATTTGTGGAAGTCCAGGGAAGATTTTAACGGTTTGTGTGCTCAACGATGTGGGCACGGGTCAGCTAGTTAATATATAAAATTGGGATACTGAAAGAATTAAAAATATGTAATTTGAGAATGACAGCCTAATAATTCGTTTTATTCCGTTTTCTTCGTATAAAAGAAGTAAGATTAACACTCTATAAGTTGGTCTACTTATAGTGTTAATCTAAGGGCGTGTTTCATCCAGCAATGTTAATCTTAAGTTAATCCTTCGTTAAATATCATGTTGTTCCTCTCGTAATTCCTATCAATGAATGAGAAGGAATGGTATTTTAACAAGCCGTTAACACTAAAATGCCTTGGTGAAATCGGGACTTAATGTAGAAAAAGCTTTGCTCCCAGATCATCGAGTTCGAAATTACGTACATATTGTTTGCTTAACATAGTGAAAAATTTTACAAATTTCCTTGGTGTGTTCATAAATTAAACATTTATGTAAGTATTCTCATTAAAAGGCGTTAATTTTATGTCCGCGGTTGCGTTTATAAGACGACTTGTGCCGTGAGAACAAATCAATTTATTGCATAAGTACAAGTTACTATGAAATATTTAATTGTAATGTAACATACAATAACGACGAAATATGAAAATATTGGTATTACTTGGTATTACTAATAGTTTATTCTAGACTTCTAGTACCTATTAATTATTTTTTAATTTCGAATAGATATTTAATTTTTTATTGAGATAGAAGAAGTTAAGTAGTAAATCCAAGTTCTAACTTGAAATCGTCAAAATAAATATAGAAACTTCTAGATGCTTCATGATCATGATGGTTAATGCGATGATCATGATGAATCGTTAAGAATTAACTTAAAACAAAGGAAATTCATTAAACTAGAACCGTTTATAACCGATTTCTAAAGCGAAAAATGGCTGCTAGTGTTTCTGCCACACGCAACTATTATGACGAAAATGTTTCATGTTTTTTGTTGCCTTTTTCACAATTTTACACCTATGTGGTTATAAATATGCTGGTAAAGACCTATGTGGGCATAACTGGATTATAGGGCGTATGTAACTGTTAAGTATTTGCAGGTCCTAGATTACTATTAAATATTGATGTAATATATTCACGTATGTTGAACATTCCACTAAAAAATAATGAATTAAATTATATTCAAAGAACACGAAAAAATAAAACCGGTCCGAAATTTGCAATTGTCAAAAGCAATTACAGTAGAAATGGCATTACGAGAAACGCTGTTGCAACTGGCGATGTATTTAAAAAATTACATTTCGAATTTGGAACAGCTGTCAAACTTGAGCCCCGCTAAAGCGATAATTCACAAGCTGCTAATCAGGTAAAAACTACAGAGGTATTTTACCTCTGTTAGAACCTTTATGCGGTTGACATAAGGACCACTTTCATACTCTTCGAGGTAAAATAACTCCGAACGGACTAGGTATAGCCGGATACGAGTCAATTACTAAACAAACATAACAAGTATGTGCCGTTAGTTTACCATGGAAGGCGTGTGGAAATCAGACTGTTACACTTGGAAGATGCAGCTCCCATCGATTGTACGTAACCTACTAATATTAATTACCATAATGAATATTGAATATCGATTATATTTCATTTGTGATAGAGAACGTTCAGAGCAATGTGTTGAATCAAAAAGTAAAAACAACAACTCGACTGATGAATCTTTAGACCTTTCTTTCGTTTCATTAAGAGTGTGGGAGTACGAGTGGAAGCCCCGAAGGGAGATCTCCGACCGAGCGAGGTGGTATGCTCGGTCAGGCCGAAGCCCACTGTAGGTACTAGTTTTCAGATGTCGTATATGGGCGTGTTCCTTTAGGCGCTCTTTTTACACTGAACGCTCAGATCATTCATAACGCACACAGTCGTTTCTTTAGCACAATAATGAAATTTTCGATCTGAACGTTTCAACAAACTTTACTGCTAATGGAACGACTGACAGATGTCAAAATTTAACATTTCCTTTTTATCTCATAAATTCTATTTATATTTTAAATTAACAATAATAACTACATTATAAAAGAATCTATAATAAATTTGCTAGATCCATAACTTAAAAATAACATCGAGATCAGTGAAATCTAAGTAAACGTCAAAAACAAGATGGGATCATTCTGAGCGTTTTGAACAGTTTTTGACAGCTGACACCTGCTTGTGGAACACGAGTAAGAACAGTTCAAAACGATCATAATGATTCTTTAAAGTGCTAAAGAAACGCGAATCTGAACGAAAAAAACGTTATTTTCGTTTACTATCAGCTCCTGGAACACAGGGTATATAGCGCCGGACTTAGAAAACTTCGATAGCACGATGCAGGATTGTGGCGCTAGTAGTACCGCTACAAAGAGATTTATTAAATTTAAATTGCCGTTTAAAATCTTTAGCTTTACCTACTTGTTCATAAATATTACTGGTTGAATATGAAATCTAAGATAATGTTTCACACCCAAATGGAGTGATCACGAAAGCAATTACCAATATTCCAACACTTCAATAGCTTGTAGTATATTGTAATAATGGCTGAACATTATCACGTTTTGTAAAATATGGTCAGTTATTTATTAAAAAACTAAATTAGAAACTCTTTTCAAAACAGTACGTCCTTCCCTTATTTCTATAACCAGAACCTTACTGGCCAGATACATTTTAATTTTTCAATTAATATTTTCCCGCCACAACCAGATAAACCATAGAGTCCGAAGACAATAGACCACACGTTTAGCACCAGCATCTTACTGTAATGTGCTGTTATTAAATCACATAATTACAGATAGTACACGCCATTATATTCAAAACTAACAATGGCAATATCTTGTTTCCTTTCAAACGGTTCTCATTGCATACCGGACCTAATAGCTCTTAGATTCCGATCTATTATTGAAGTCTAGCTATTCATACGGTGAGATCAAGGATCTCAAAATGGCCGACCGGAACATTGGCATAGGAGTCACAATTTAATAAGGATTCGAGACACTATAACTTTAGCTTTTAAAAGTTAAAAAAAACTAAAAATAACATTAAGTACCCACTTGTTGTAGGACAAGAATATTTTTAAAATAGCTTAATGAAGATACTAAGTATACAATCCTAATTACAGGAATACTTTCGGTAACGTATGGTCGAAGTTATTCTGATATCTCGATGATCTGTTTTCAAAATATTCTTTTAAAATTCACGCTCATCGAATCCGTTCAAAAACAAAATGGTGTCACATGCAACTAAAGCCAAAATTACATAAACGGTATCTTATCTGCCATATCTACCGCAAACACTTCTGATCTCAATTAAATCTCGCGTTCATTAACTTAAACTGCACTATAAAATAGCTTTTTAAATGTTACGTAATTTTATGTAGTTGGTGATCCTATATCACATAAAACTGGGACCTTCTGTTTTCGACAAAATAGGATAATGAGCGTATATAACGTCAGTGGATATCATTAAAAAAAATTAACATCTAAAGTAGTCAACATTTAAAGTAGCTCCCAGATCGGTAATACTTAAGGGGTGTCTCCTATGTAGAGTATACTGTGAAAGTACCAGCGTTGAAAGACTTACTTTTTATTTTCATGTTTCTATGAAATGCCTCACCATCATAAATTTGCCCATACAATAAGTAAAAAAAAGTTCCCCGTTCAGTGCTGGTACTTATACAGTGAACTCTATATACAGGACCCATATACACCCTAAAATATTATCATTCATTAATTTTATAGCCTGTATAAAGTGACGCCATATACTACTTGCATAGAAAGTTTATACATAAGAGAGATAAAAACTTCCACTTGCTCATTTTTCAACAGACATTGGTGAATTTTCACTCTATTTTGTTTTTAACAAGTCATGTCGATACTCATCCATCTTGTAAACCTTAATTTCCTGAAAAGTGTTTCTACTTTAGACGATATAATAAAATACAGCTTTGACTACAGAAAAAAAAGATATTAACAATATAATAAATATAGTGTAAGTACAGTATTATAATGTACTATGGTATTTTCATGGTGTACTATGAAAAATTACACACTGAACATCCATATGGTATGTAAAGAACAATTATACAATGATAATTAATATAAGCCCGGATAAGAAAAGCCCGGAACAAACGGCTGAAAGCGGTAAGACCACCATGTTGAAGGTAATGACAGTATGCATAACTAAAAACACTTGTAATTTGCAGAAAAATATTTCCTTGCAACTCTCACAAGTATGGACATTGGACACCCTTGCACTGCAGTATGTTTGCTTACTGCCGCGCAGTATCAGGCGCGTCAATTAATCAAAGTTAATTATTGAACAAGACAAACTGATTCGATTTTGATTCAGATTCGAGCCCCGTATTCTCGAATAAATAGACGTTTGTTTATTTTGATTTTCAGTCGATTGATATGGTCAAGACTCGGGAGTACAAAAATTAACTCTAACGATTTTCTTTATCTTGGTTAGTTTCATAGCAATCCACCAAATAAAACACCTAAAGCCATTGAGTTCTAACTGATTCCATTCTCGATTGTGTCGGGAGTAAGCCTGCTGTTTATATAACTAGTACTTATAGTATATTTTTGAGAATCGAATACTGATGACGCTGTTTTCATCATTAAATTAAACCTTATACGACCTTCTGAATATACAAGTAAATGTGATATTAAGTACTTAAACCAAACTGGTGTAATCTAGATTTTGTGACCTCTAGCAGTTTGGACCCGTGAGAGAGACTAGCCAAGCCTGCTGGAAAGAAAGTGTATATTAATAACTAAACAGGTACATACGTGTTAGTCAGGTTAGGTGATACGCAGATAGCCATCATCATCTACACCTAGCACACCTATACTTAATCTTAACGAAAACAAGATGTCATTAAAACATTACAATTCAAATGTTACTTATTAACTTTACTATAAAGAAACATGTAGGAAAATGACGCGTAAAATTGGGTCGAATTTACTTTTTAGGCGGCTTGGGTGTCTCTAGCGTAATAAAGCTGCATGTGACTTGATACTTGAGAGTTGAGACTCCCTTAATTTGAGTAGCGTTAGCTGCAGTCTGGAGAGATTTGATTTAGACTACCACACTAGTATAGTCTAATGCGAATGATGCAAGACAATTTACATTCAAATATAGACGCACAATTCCTCATAAGAAATTCCGTATAATATTCGTAAATATTACTGAACTTTGGACTGTGGTACCATAATAAAGTGTGTAAGAAAAATGTATGATTCATAATTTATAAAAATATTTACCTTGTCTCGTAATAATACTAAATTATTGTAAGTAATTTAAAATTTGTCGTACTGAGAATTAATTTTCTTGTTTCATCTTATAAATACGTGAAGCACAATTTTAGTAGGTAACGTTTTAGGTAGTATAGTTTTAGGAGATTTTTGTGAACGGGTGAATATTAAATTTAGCACAATTCAATTCTATGTGAAAGAATAATGTATGAGGATATTCAGAAAGTATTTTTAATAATGCTTAGAAATTGATAAAATGAACAACAACATACCACAGATTAAAATTAGGCAGGTACACGTACCACACAGAATACGAGCCTAATATTTAATTTGTTACAAAATTATTTTAAATCTTTCATTTACATTTTTTTTATGTGAGAGGCAAAATTACCCTTGCTACGTTCAAATTTAAAAATGACATACATGTAATTGGTCTATGGTAATACTAAATGTCCCGGCGAATTTCATACTGTCTAAGAATTAAGATGAGCACTAACAAGTGACAACAGCGCCACCTACCGAGTCGAATTGCGAATCTAAACCGGCGAATCCTCTTAAACACTCAAAAAATCATTCAAATCGGTTCAGCCGTGGAGAAGTTCACGTACAGAAGAATACAGGCTATAATATGAATGAGTGATAATACTTTACGGTGTGTATGGGTCCTGTAGAGTTTACTGTGAAAGTACCTACAAGAGGTTTTTAATATTTTTGTATGGGAAAATTTATGATATATGGCATTTCTCATACAAACATGAAAGTAAGTAAGTCTTTCAGTGCTTTCACAATATAGAATTTAGGAGACCCCCGTTTCCTCCTCCAAAACTTAACCGATTGCACGGTTAGTAAATACATTTGAATTGGTAGGAGTCATTACCTATTGTCATTTTATTTACGCTTAGATTAAATCGAATCTGGGGCCGTATTATGATCTTTTACAATACCAGCCTGGTTCCAGGCAATTCAATAATACGGTCTTAAACTGCCTTGTCCTTTTTCATATTTCAACGACATGTTATTCTGAATGGATCCACCCTAGTTTGGCTGTCTGAAAGTGACATTAGGAAGCAAGTCAAGTGTCACGTGTCCGCTGACTAGCTGTTATCATGCAGTTATTATGTGATCGTAATACGAAAATTCCAGGCAGCCATGTTGTATGGCGTAAACTGGCTGGAATTAAGAGCTTGTAATAGGCCCCTTATTTTCCTCAACCTTTAGTGCTAAGTACCACACTGACTGCTGAGTCACGGGAGACCATTTCACATAATAACGCCATGGAAAGAATCGAGTATAATAAATAACTGTCAATCTGTCAAGTGCGAACTTTCTACAAGTGTCTGACATAATTATACTTTCTTATATCGGTTACGTGTGCTTATTGTTGCCCTTGGTTCGACATTTGAGTTATAGAGTTAGATTATTTTAAAATCACAATCATTTTATGACTTTAAGGGCGTGTTTCACCAAGCAATGTTAAAGTTAACGCCATGTTAAAATACCATGCCATCTCATTCATTGACAGGAAGTACGAGAGGGATTACATGATTTTTAACATGGCGTTAACTTTAACATTGCTTGAAGAAACACGGCCTAATATCTTTATATGTATACAAGGTGTAAAATAAATGAGTGATAATATTTTAGGGTGTGTATGTGTTATGTGTCTCCTATGTAGAGCTGTGATAGTACCAGCGCTGAAAAACTTACTTTTGAATTTCTGTCCATGCAATGAGTAAAAGAAGGTACCTCTTTCAGCACTGGTGGCTACAATAATCTATATATGGGACCCATACAAATACCCTACCCTAAAGTGTTATCACTCATTAATATTACAGCCTGTATATGTTGCAGTAGAAACACTTAACAGTCCAAAGTTTTTTCTAACCAATTCAGTTAAAAGTAGGTACTTGTGTCTGGTTAAGAGTTTGAACTTTAACATGTTTTTTTTTCTTCATGTACCATAACGGCTGGCTTTAAAAGTTAACTCTACATAAAATTCCGTGAATTTATGTAAAAGAGCGAATAAGTCGAGTTAATCTCGAGTTAATTTCTGCTCCACCATGAAATTGCGCGAATTTAGATTTTATCTGTTAAACTTTAACGTATATTATCAATTATTACGCTTTCCTTTCCATAAAAAACTTATAATAATTGATGTAACTTGTTTTGGAAAAGAAAGCAAGCATGTAAGGACACAGATACATTAAAAATATTAAAAAGCACATTTCTGCTTTTGTTTTGATCAGATTTTTTTTATTTCACATTATACTATGTTTCGATTCAATGTGATGTAATTGTAAACAAAGATCAATATCGACGGTTATAATCACATAATGCTTCTTTATTAGATGTCACTTTTCTAACTTCACTTTTTAAACGCGCAAAAAGGTGTGTTCCAGTTGCAAGTAAATAACGTTTTTACGAACAAATTTTTCTGTCACATTTTGTTTTCTGCCTATGAACTTGGCCGAAAGGAATGTGAATGAAATTTCATTAGTAACGTATTTCCTTGCAACTGGAATGCACCTAAAGATAAAAAAAATCGCTTAGTTTTGCTCTAATTTTATTATTTAAGTAAGTCTCACACCGGTCGGCCATTCCCAATCCACCATAAAACTATATCCCATATAAAAAAATGGCTTAACCAACTTTTATCATTGTACGATAATAATCTGAACCTATAAAAACCTGCTAACTGTACCTACTAGACATTACATTAACTTGTTCTTTGTATTTTGTCCGTTACAAAGTCGGTGCCGATGTTACAAAAAGATAGTCTTGTATGAAATATCACAAATATGTCTCTATGAACAAGTGGAGTGGGTATTTTCTCAACAATTTGTAGCTTGAACTGAATGTCTATATAACCCAAGATAACAAAGATATCTTAATGCCTTATTTTAAGCAAATAATTATACAGGCTGTAATATTAATAAGTGATAATACTTTAGGGTGTGTATGGGTACCGTAATATAGAGTTTACTGTGAAATGTAACTAGCTGACCCACTTCGTTGAGCATAGAAACAGTTTGTGATGAACCGTTTAAACCTTCCCAGGACTTCCAAGAATATTTCTAGACTAAAATAGCCGAATCGGTTCAGCCGTTCTCGAGTTTTAGCGAGACTAACGAACAGAAATTCATTTTTAAATAGAAGAGAAGAAGATAAGATAAAGATAATATAATTTTTATGATTTTAATTTATTAGTGTTGCCCATTATTGTTTTATTTAATTTTGTTATTAGAAAAGGTGGTCAAAACACCGAAAAACTGAAACTTCGTCGCACATTGATTGCACGCTCTTAATGTCTCTTGGGACTCGTCGTTTTTCATTGAGAAATTGTATTTTGATTATGTATATTTTGCTATAGCGGCTATGGTCTATACTACATACTCAAATGTTGTAAAGTTTAATTAAAATCTGAGTTAAAGTTAGAGAGAAAAGGAATTATCCTTTACTTATATTTTATGTAAGACACGATTTTTACACTGTACAAAAGTTTTCAAAAGTAAAAAAGAATACTTTATGGATTATACAAATTTTGGCAACGCGATCGATTTAATCTGGTCAAAACGCTCTACTATCTACATTATCTTGTTACTCAAGAACATAATGATAATTCAACTTCTAAAAGATGCCTAAGACAAAGTAGAGTTTAATATAAATCGTACCCAGTGCATTCACCTTACGACCATAGGAGGTCATTATTAACAAGATGCATACGGGTTAAGGGCTTAAACCAACCAGTTTGAACATAAAAAGATAATTTAAATTCTATATGCCTACGTTTAGCGCTAATCATAAAATATATAAACAAACTTGCATTCTAAAGGTGCCGCACTGGCCGGATACAAGCTATTCATTCGAAATTCAAATCCTGCGACACCGTTTGAATGTTTTATTTTTTTATTTGTAAATTCCCACAGTGTACAACATAGCACATACAGCTTATCTACATCTCACAGTTCAGTGTCCTTTAGATCTATTACTATTGCGAGCTGGTTGATGTTGCGTATTTATTTATCTGTTACTAGTTAGGTACTTGGTTATTTGTTTGGATATAAAAATTGGAAATAAAATATAATGGGTATGTGTAATATAATTATAATGTTAGTGATATTGATATACTTACAGGTATATCAATATCACTAACAATCACAATATTATACAATTATTAGCTGAACCATGCTGAACATAATACAACAGGAGCAAAATTACTATATACCTATTACCTAGGTACGTTTTAAATAATTAGTAAATAGTAAGTAGGTAGTTTATTTTGTACGTTGGCATTCACATAACCATTAACCATTATGTGTGATAAAATCTATGAATATACTGAAAATAAAGAGTATTTTTTTAATTTTAAAACCGATAATTTTGATTTGTTCATCTTCATGTTGGCTTGGTAAAAGGTAAATTATAAAATTTACCTTTTATTCTTATAAAAAGGTATTAATCTGAAAATGTAAAAAAAAAAGTGTAAATATTTTATCACATGTTTTGTCAGATTATGAACTCTACATAAAAAAGTTACAAACATTTCAATTAGACCAATTTCAAATCTACTATCTCTACAATTAATTATACAACTTCCTTAACGTTATTTTAAATGAAAGAAACGTTATACATGTAATGTTTCATAATTGAAGGCACTTTTGTAACTCTCATAAGAATTGTTCACGCACGATGTAGAGTTTTGTTTAAATTATTACTTTTTATTGAATTCGTGACAGTCGCTCGACAGGTACAAGTAGACCTCGAAAACTGTGCCAATAGGATCAACACTGTTTCCAAATTGATCAAACACCGATTCGACTTTCTCTACTAATGAGAAGTAAACATAAACAATGAAACAGGTACTCACAGTAATAGAAAGTAAATCCCAAATATGAAGACAAACGAACGCCACGAGTCAATCACACACAACCGATTCGATTAATTGCACAAAAAATGAAAGTCACAGATTAGAACACAATTTAAAAAAGAACGTGCGTTTTAGAACGTTATTTTGAAACGGAACGCGAGAGAAGTAAAATCCAAGATGGCTCCGCGCGTGCGCACTTTGCAGCTAGCGGAGACAGTCTGTCTGTAGTCCGTACCGCGGGCCGCGGCCGGTGCAGCGACGCGTAACGTGTGCTTATGAGATATGATAATGTGACTGGAATATTATGTTTTACCTCAATACGAACTACGAACTAATCTCATCGCAATACAACTAAAACATCAATTTAGTAGTCAAGCAGAGTCCCATAAGGTAGAGCGGGAACCGAGTGCCATTAAATCTGTACAATGTGTAAACCTGTTTCTGAAAATCCTGTTTCGCACTCCGATGGTGCAGTGTGTTGACATCGATGTGGTCTTGTGGTCAGAGGCATCCTGCGTACTAATTTCTTTATAAATTTCTCATTAAAATATTTATTCTCGTTTAGGGTCAGCGTACACTGTGACGCGCCACCATCGGTCACTCCTACTCTACTTTTGGAGCTTGTGCTAATATAGAGCATAACTTTTTATGGTCAACCTTAAATTGGAATCGGGAGAACTCTTATTAATATAATACTGGGTATATATTTTGTTCCACAATCATTTATATTTTTCCCTATAAGGCAAAAAATATCCCTATAAGGAAAATAAAGTTATTTCATTATTTTAATATGTTCACTGTGTTCTCAATACCTAATCTCCTATTTAATCATAATAATTAAAACAAAGAACAATTTCAATGTTCAATAATAAGCAGATACTTACGTGTGCTCTATTTAGACTAAGCAAGATATAATAATAATATATATAGACGCTTTACACCACGTTAGTCTGGTCCCGTATGTAGCCGAAGACTTGTATTACAGGTACCTACCAGACAACGGAAATATGTTATGTAATACTTTTATACTATACACATAAGATTTTTATTATATTAATACACATCCATGACCCAGGAACTAAGAAAACTTTTTTGTTCCTTCGGCGGCATTCGAAACCGCGACCTCTCGCGACGCGCTCAACCACTGCCCTACAGAAGTCTGATGTCGTCGTAGAAATAGAAGTAATGCAGCATGAACCTCCTTAAGAAGAAGGTTCTTGAAAATCTCTATTTTGGAGCCTTGGCTCCAAAATAGATTTTTCATCTTGATGAAAGAGATACCCCAGCATTAGCTAAAGATTGCTGTTCCAAATGATAATAATAAAATATATTAAAGGAACATACTTACACACATACACACACACATACCTACATACACACACATACATATTACATACATACATACAAACATACTGTTAAACAATATGCATTGTTTTTTTTAACTTTGCGTCGTGCAGTCGGGTAAAAAAGGAGACAATCTACTATATCCAAGCACAAAGTTACTTGCGCACGCGTCAACTAGTTCGATCTATTTCCCCCAAGGCAGCTGTTCTCCAGCGAATTATGAACAATTGTAGTTATTTTGCAAATGCACGCACAAAAAGTGATGCCGTTACCACAGGTGATCGGTAACTGTTGCAGGTGTTATACATTACTGCGTCTATGAATAGAAACTAAAAACTTGGCCCATAGCATCCGTTATTTTTATTTTATTTTATATTTTATTTTATTCGGAAAACAAACAGTGATTAAAACAACATTACAAGACGAATACATAACTGGACACCATTTACATGTTTTCACATATGAGAATAGATTTAAATAACCAAAGCTTGAAACCTAACAAAATAACATACCTATTTCAAGGTTATGGATAGTTAGAGAATCGCATCGAACCAGTGCTGAGTCAGTCTTTTTTAAACAAATCGAAGTCAAATTCTGGACATCCAATTATTGGACGATTTACACGGCATTCATTTAGCCTGGTATTTTTAAAGAGTGGTTACTTCGGTAAGTTACTGTTAGTACGTACCACTCTATAAACAATAATAATAAGCTCCGTTTTGTAGCAACTAGGCCAGCTGCGCAGGAGTTAATTTATAGTACTTATGTGTGTGCTTTCATAACCCACTGGGATTACTCGACACGACTGGCAATAGTTCGATTTTAGCCCATCCGACGAATAGATCATTGTCAGACAATCAGGTGATCTGCCTGCATTGTCGTAATTGGTAACTTGTCGTAAACACCTTTTTTTTGTTGCTCCAACGCGGGAATAAACCCACCCACGTCTTTCGAAGCAAGCGCCTAGCTCTAAACCACGGAGGTGTTAAACACTATCCGAGTGAAACCACACTTTAAATACTGTAGTAAGACAGGCGGTTTTAAATGTCATATAGTTGCATAAGCACATACGGCATTCTCACAACATACTCACTAGTCAGCCTAATTCAGAGAAATGACTAGCCAATAAGTATGCTGAGTGCTGGTTTACTCACCATGTTTTCCTTCACCGTAAGGCCTCTGTCACGGATTTTGCGGGCAGCGGGGCGGGAACGGCGGCGGCGCGGGTGCGGTACTCGTTACCCGCTCCCGCGCCGCTGTTTACGAGAACCGGTCCATTTGATTACACCATGGACCAATTAATCATGATTACACGCAAAAGATCCGCTGCCGCTCCCGCCCCGCTGCCCGCAAAATTCGAGGCTGAGGCCTAAAGCGTACGTGTACTGTATGTTCACCGCTGACACTAGAATCCAACGGTGAAAGAATTTAAAGAAGAAAGAAAGAAAAAGCCAACAAACAGTCAAATGTTTCATATTTATAACATTAGTATACTATAGACTACAGGTATCATTGGGTACATGCCACAACTCGGAAATCGAACCTTTCCCTCTCAAGTGATCTACCCACTAGACCAGCTATACTCAACCTGCGACCCGCGGGCCGCATGAGGCCCACCGGCCGTTTTTATTGGTGATGATGTTATGTTGATACTTAATGACACAACCATAGACTAGTCAGTGATGCCAATTGGCCATTAATTATTAATACAATGATTATTGTTTGCTATGAATCCATGGACTTTTATTTCTGCAATCGGCAGTGTCAAAATGGCGTATTTTTTCTGTGAAAGATTTTCATTTGATGTTTAAATATATTAATTATTGTTTAATTGTTATATAATGTATTGGATAATGAACTGTAATCCTTTAACATTCCGGTGAAAGTGTTGATAAGCGTGCACAATAAGTAAATATGTGAAAATTTTGGTGTTTTTGGTTTGTTTACGTATAGGTTTAATTTATGTCGGACATACTATAGCGGTTTAGTATTGGCAATAATTTCACCGGCATCAAATTACTGACGCCAGTAGTTTTACTATCAACGACATCTGTGACCTTTCATGACAAGAATTTATTCATTCCCAACGGAAAGTAAAACATTCGTTAATATGTTATGTTACTAGATAGATGGCTGCGACCTATTTTCTTTCAACTTTTGGAAATACATATTCTGCAAATTAAGATATTTCTACTTTACTTCGCCAGAAGGATAGTTATGTTTTTCAAGAGTATGCTATGAATAAAAATTGAGTTTAGACTGTCACTAAAACATTTTAGTTTAGTTAGTAACGTATTTAGTACATGGATTCTAGAGACGGATCTTTAGATTAATGTACTAAATACCTTACGACTATTATAGATATTATTCTGATAGATTATTATAGATATTATTCTGATTATGTTTAATATTCTCAAAATCATGATAACTCAATTTTCTCAAAATCATGATTTTTCTACATATAACCTTCATCCATACATATTTCTCTACGTGATCGAATCAGAAATGAGGAGATCCGTAGAAGAACTAAGGTTGCTGACATTGCCCGTAGGATCAGTCAGCTGAAGTGGCAATGGGCCGGCCACATAGCACGAAGATTGGACGGTCGATGGGGCAAAAAGATCCTAGAGTGGAGGCCACGTACTGGCAAGCGCAGTGTGGGACGGCCACCTACCAGATGGACCGACGACCTGGTGAAAACTGCCGGGTCACGTTGGATGCAGGTGGCAATGGACCGGTCGCACTGGAAATGTATTGGAGAGGCCTATGTCCAGCAGTGGACAGTTAAAGGCTGAAACGACGACGACGACGAAACGACGACGAACCTTCATCCATTCATGTCTTCAATTATTTGGCACGCTCGTGTTTTAGTTTTTCAAAATAACGGGCTTCGCGTTAAAAACAGCGAAACACAGATGCAAAGCTTCTAGCACAAAGTAGATAATATACTCGTAACTACTAGTAACATAATATTATTATTTGAATTGAAGACATGAATGAATGAATGCGATACGTAGAAAAATTCTGATTTCGAGAAAATCGAGTTCAAACTGTCACTTAAACATTTTAGAATACGTCGTAAAGTATTAAGTACATTAATCTAAAGATCCGTCTCTAGAATCAATGTACTAAATACGTTACTACATCTTAAAATGTTTAAGTGACAGTTTAAACATAATTTTCTAGGTTTTTTTTGCGATATATCACCTTCATCCATTCATGTCTTCGTTATTATCTCTTGATTTTTAATTCCACAGTACAAAAACTTAACGATTGCAGTTAAAAAACAGTTAGGTAATAAAGTTACGAACGTACCCGGGTATCAGCTATTAGATACTGCTATCAAAAACAAAATGGCGGCGATAAAACTACAGGAAAATAAGACAAGTACTTCCGAGTTCCCGCACAGGCGGAATAAAACTTGTCTCGTTATAAATAACTGGACATAACTAAGACATCTCGCACCTCACAACTGGGGCCTTACTCTCCAAACTGATTCGATTTTGATTCAGATTTGATTGTGCCGCATACTCCCGAATAAATTGACGTTTGTTTATTTTGCTTCTTAGCCGATTCATATAGTCGGGAGTACAAAAAATTACGATCTAACGATTTTTCTGTATCCTGGTTAGTTTCAAAGTAATCCACCAAATAAAACACCAAATGCCGTTGAGATCGGATTGATTCGATTCTCGATTATGTCGGGACTCGGGAGCCTGCTGTATGTAATCCTGGGCCCTTAGTCATGAGGTCATCGCTATTACCACTTAACAAAATCGATAACAAAGTTATATGGGATTTGACTGAGGGTTCGCTTAGTCACAAGCGAATTCGTATCTCACTTATCGAAGTTATATGTTGGTATAATCTTTTTGAAGTCGGTGTCAGCAAAGGTGAGTTTCAAGTCATCAACTTTAGGATGTTGTTCTTTTAGTTGACGCCAATTCCAAAATGAATTATTAATTGTAACTACATTATAAAAGTATTATTTTATGCTTTTTAGTTGTTAAAGTCGGTTTTTGTAAACGTAGTGTCTTTTTTTTTACTTTTTAGTGTCTATAAGTCAAAGATAAATCCGTTTGGTAGCGATGCTACAGACAGACTGAAATTTTCAAACTTTTGCCGCACAAAAACAATTTTAATTAGCTTTTAACGCCATCATTTTACCTCCATTATGCCAGACCTATCAATTGTTTCGGAATTCTGTCAAGTATTCAAAATTAATCTCAAAGGATTCCTTTTCTTTTTTTTTTTGGGTTCCTGCACCGTGGGAGTTCGCCCCGGGCTGTATGATCGCAGTCTGGGTATTCCTGCCCCGGCGGGAGAACAGATAATATGGCTTCTACATGCTTCTAAGTAATTACTTTACATTGTATTGTCTATCGTTCAAATAGTTAACAAAAATACTTTTATTATATTACACTAGTTGGATGCAAAAGGTAGAGAAGATAATAAAAAGAAAAAAAAATACTTTCTTTGCAAATATTTTCTATGCAAATCATCTGTCATCATTCATAGGTAATGAATGAAATTCTATATAAATAGTGCCAGGCAATTAAGTGAGTTCTTAGGTATTATTTTTTTATTTTAATTATTATTTTTGCTTTAAGGCGAGGAGTAACCGCAACTAGCGCCACTCTTTTTTAAATAAATTTTACAACGACACAAATATCTTATTAAAAAAAGTAATCGGTTCAAACTTTAAGTAAATACTTAAACTAATTTATTGGCATTTAATTACAGCTTAAATCCTATACTGTATTTACTCTCGTAAGTAATAACTAAAACGGCCGTTAGTTATTACTTACGAGATATAATATATAATATTAGTTTAACTATTATATATTACTATAATAAATTAGTTTAAGTATTTACTTAAAGTTTGAACCGATTACTTTTTTAATAATATCTTTGTGTCATTGTAAAATTTATTTTAAGAAGAGTGGCGCTAGTTGCGGTTACTCCTCGCCTTAACACAAGCGACAAAAAGTCACCGAAGAGAGAAAAAAAGGATGGGAATTAGAAAATTCGGGAAGGAAATGGAGTAGGTAATCATCATCATCATCATCAGCCTGAAGACGTCCACTGCTGAACATAGGCCGGAGTAGGTAATATAGGTACATGCCATATTACTAATTTTCGCCAAGAAATTTTATAGATCTAAGAATTTCGTTCAAAATCTAAACAATTTAAGTTGCTGTACAACTAGAACCCGGTTAAAATATTTTCGTCTATTGCCCAAACAATTGTTATGCTAGTATTGCGTTTTAATCAGAGTAATGTAAGTGTTATAATGATTATGACGTAAACGATATCATTATTATGCAAAAATCTATTCATTATTGAGAACTGTTGCGTTCAGAAAGTTTATGAAATATTTTCCTCATAAATAAGTTTTTTTTAATTAGGTTTTCAGCATTCTGCCGTGTAGTGTTTGATTTTTGGTCAAATTGGAGAATATTTAAAATAGAAAAAGAACACAATAAAGCTAGGTTCGTAATGTCTTTTAGTAGTCGTCGTTTTTATCGTGGAAACAGTTCCACTCCGTTCGCTTATTATTTTTTATTTGCTTAAATCACTTCCACCAGATGTGTGCTGCGCTCTATAGTTGCATATTTATAACTAGCTGTGCTCGCGACTTCGTTCGCGTGGTTCTTGAGCGACTTAAACCGTTTATGCAGCGCACGCAACGAAATTCTCACCGTTTTTGCAACATTTCTCAGTAATGCTTCTCTTCTATAGGTCGCAGCGTAATGATATATAGCCAAAAGGCTTCCTCTATAAATGGACTATGCAACAAAAAAAAAATCAAATTGGACCAGTAGTTTCTGAGATTAGGGCGTTTAAACAAACAAACAAACTCTTCCGCTTTATAATATTAGTATAGATCTATAAGATTGTAAGTTATTTTGAATCGTTTCAAAGATCTTACTATTAATAATTTTAAAAAGCAAATCTCAGAATGAATTGTTTTTATACATTAAATGAATATATAACATTAAAAACTAATAATAATTATTAAATTGACATAAAATACTAATAATTTGTAATTCTATAATATTGACATTAATAATAAATAACAATAAATATTATATTATTAAATTATGTAAAATAATGATTAAGTATGTTCTCTTCATTTTATATTGCATGCCATTGTAATGGCGGAATGTCTGATCTTTATGTAACTAATTGTAATGTACGATATTCTTGCAATAAATGATTATGATTATGAATAATAAAGTAAATAAAATAAACTCTTGAGGCAGTTAAATTCATAAAAGCTGAAAAAAAAATATCAGCTTTTATGAACGTCATTTGTTAAATTACATGTACAAGGAAAAAGGTCGATTCCCGAAAGGCACCAAAAACATTAAAAATAGGAAAAGAACTATTAACGGTTTTATGTCAGTCCATAAAATTTTGCAAGTTATAACATTAGGTAGTCTATTACCTATCAACAACGTTGTACGGCCGGTTTCTGGAACGCTAATCAAATGTATGATCAACCAAGATGCATTCAAATTAAGAGCCCATATTGGATCAGCGTTTAAAAATTGGTGGAACATTTATCAGATAAAAATGAGGGACAGATATTACATAAATATATTCACCAAAGACACTGATTAGTTGACATACGATTTGAATCAACATTGTATCTGGTATTTTTACCAGCCTTTCAAACGTAATTATAAAATATCTGTCCCTTCCTTTTTCTCTGATAAATGTTCCAGCAATCAGCGTTCAATATGAGTTGTTAATTTGAATCCCATGTTAGTTATTCATACATTTGAATAGCGTTCAAGAAACCGGCCCAAACTTATACCATTATCAAGTTACGTCTGTCTTCGCCGTGGGAAGCAATGACCACACTCTCGGGGACAAGTCTTGCTGTGATTCCCTGAATTATTACGGGAAGCCAGACATGCGGTGTTGTGTTCCATACCTGGTATTTCGAGGGGAATTATTGCTTGTTTGCGATCATATTTTAATTACTAGCTGTTCTCGCGACTTCGTTCGTGTGGTTTTTGAGTGACTTAAGCCGTTTATGCAGCGCACGCAATGAAAGTCCCCAAATGTGAATAATTTTTCTCGTTTTTGCAAAATTTCGCTCCTATTGGTCGCAGCGTAATGTTATATAGCCTAAAGCCTTCCTCTATAAATGGACTATCCAACAAAAAAATAATTTTTCAAATCGGACCGTCCCTTTTAATTTTTAAATTTTATCTAAAGGAAAACAAACCGAAAACACCGAAATTTTCACATATTCACATTTCACATATTGTGCACACTTATCAACACTTTCACTGAAATATTAAAGGATCATACGTCGTTATCTAATACATTTTATAACAACTAAACAATAATTATATCAATATATTTAAACATAAAAATAAAAAACTTACCGTAAATAAACGCCATTTTGATACTGTCCGTAGATTCATAATCACAACAATAATTAATCATTGTATTGTTTTAGTATCACCATAGGTATCACTAACTAGTATATTATGGTTGTATCATAGACGGATTTGTTTACGTTTAGGTTAAAATAAAACTAGACAACATTATTTTATTCTACGCCTGTAAAAAGTTTTTAGCAAACTTTTTGAAGGATGAGACGGAACTAAACCGTCCAGGCGTTATAACTGAGTCAACATTTTCCTGAAATGTTTTTAATGAAAAGCATTGATGAGGTTAAACAAATCTCTAATAAGCTTACCAACTTCTTGCATGTTTAGTAGCAAGTCATTTAAGTTCCAAGTAATTACGACTTGTATGCGAACATTTACAACAAAGGATGATTGAGACAAGCATTGCTTATAACAAGTTGTTTTGCATTCATGTGATGAGGCTTACGTGAAATCCGGGACTATAAAATATCTTATTGTTTATAATATTACAACTTTCGCTTATTGACAAGCATAGAGTTGGTTTATGTTGAAGAAACTGTAAGAAGTTTTGATGAATAAGTATGAATGTGTAGAACTCAAAGTTGAATACAGAACGTTTACTTACTTAAATCATTATTAATGTACTTACAATCGAAAAAACTGACACTCGATCAATGAGCCTAGTTCAAGTTTTTGTCACTGCTTACGGTGAGGAAGTTAGCTATTTTACATAGCCTATAGCCATAAGCCTATAATCTATGGATTCATAACAAACATTAAACATTTTATTATTATTGGCCAATTGGCATCACTGACTAATCTATGACTGTGTCATAGACGGCTTTGTTTACGTTTGGGTTTCTCGGACGTACTATACAATTTGTATGGCATCGAAACAGCGCCCCTAGTGGCTAACTATGGTAACTAATTCGACTAACACTTCCTCACCGTGAGCAGTGACAAAAACTCGCACTAGTCTCACTGACATACGATGAAAATCGCTTAACAGTGCCGATGTACGTCTTGAGTTGATGAAGTCGCTTTTAATATAATACTTTTCTAGCACGATCTTAAGTTATAATACTGTACCTTTAAAAAGGTACGAATGAGCCTTCGAAGCATAGAAGCCTACGCGCTGCTTCTGACTCCTACTTCATTCCCTTAAAGAATTTAACATTGAACTTTCATAATTGGTACATACCATACCTATAAATGTAAATATATTTTTTTAAACAAAACGTTTTGTATGTGTCAAATACGATCCTAAGTAGAGGTTTCGATTGAGATTGTTTTATTTATAAGGGCCTTAACAATGTTTTGCCTATCTCGAGTCTCGACACCAGCAGCGCTATTCTCTAAGAATGTTTATCGAATCTCGACAGCTGAATCCGCGGTGAGTATCAAAGTTCGCATACTGTGAGCTTCAAAACTAGATACCTACTCACCGCGGATTCAGCTGTCGAGATACGAAAAACATTCTTAGAGAATAGCACTGCTGAAACGACTACCATGTCCGAGCCATAGATGAAAGTAATTCTACCTAAACCACCGAACACAAGCGGAAAATCTGCTTAGCTAGATTTCTTCGTTTATTAATTTACTAATACCAAAAGCCCTAATAAAATATTGTACCTAGTGTATATTCTACCAATATATTAATTTCTTTAAGGACATAATACAAGGTGTAAAATAAATGAGCGATAATACTTTAGGGTGTGTATGAGACTACTATGTAGATTGCAGAGTATGCTGTGAAAGTACCAGCGCTGAAATACCTACATACTTTTGATTTTAAATAAAATATTTTTGATTTGAGATTAAAAATACATATACACTCGTAATATAAGAAAGAAATACTAAATGTATCATATACAAGGTGTAAAATAAATGAGTGATAATACTTTAGAGTGTGTATGTGCCTCCTATGTAGAGTATACTGTAAAAGTAAAGTAAAGTACCAGGACTGAAATACTTACTTTGCCTTTCCTGTTTCTATGAGAGATGCTCCAAAATCATAAATTTTCCCATACAATAATTTAAAAAAAGTACCTCTTTCAGCGCTGATACTTTCATAGTATAAACTCTCAAATTAAAAAATCAAAATCCTAATATTTTATTTCCAAATGAAACTTAACAAGCTATTTTCGTAAAGTCAACAAAATGTCTTTATACTAAAGAAATTTCAATTTTTAAAATAATATAACAAATTTCAAAATATGGCGACAAAAAAAAATTATATACGGACCCACACACTAAAGTATTACACTCATTAATATTATAGCCTGTATATTACCTATTTAATAAAGGGACGCTTATTCCAAAATGTTTATATCGTCGTCTAGCGTATTAAGGCCTGCCTTGCCATGGTTGCCTTTTCCGCGATTGTCAACCTACCTCGCCAACCTTTCTCATCATGCCTCAAATGTTAATGAAGGCAAGACAATCGTCAACCCTGTTGTACTCTTTCGCACTCATACTAAATGCTATAGCATGTATCTCACTTCCACAAAGTAACTCACCTGATCGTTGGTCGCCCGCGTCACATCTCGCCTCAGCTGTATGATCACCCGCTCCTTCGATTTGATTTCCTCCAGCTACAACAGACAATGAACTGGTTAATAGTTGCTTTTCAGCTTGGATATCCAATAATTTAATATCTAGATTATCTAAAAGTTACCCAACATGATTTTATGATCCTAACTCGCATATTAAGTATTGAATAATTTACAGAGAACTTCCTATATATTATGATCTAATAGGAGTGCTCGCGACTTCGTTCGCGTGGTTTTTGAATGGCTTAAACCGTTTATGCAGCGCACGCAAAGAAAGTCGCCAAATGTGAATAATTTTCCCCGTTTTTGCAACATTTCTCACAAACGCTTCGCTCCCGTTGGTCGCAGCGTAATATTATATAGCCTAAAGCCTTCCTCTATAAATGGACTATGAAACAAAAAATATTTTTTCAAATCGGACCAGTAGTTCCTGAGATTAGCGCGTTTAAACAAACAAACTCTTCCGCTTTATAATATTAGTGTAGATCAGATTTGCCAGAGGCCTAATAAACAATGCTTCAAGAACTTCCCTGCATGGCCACCAATAAACACTTGCCAGTAGCCGTGCTAAGCTTTAAAGTGGGGTTGACCTATAACGACTCAGTATGTTTTCAAATCTGAGTTGATCGGGAATTGTGAGATCTCTGGATTTGCAACTAAAGGCGTACGTTTCTCCTGCTAATGATATTTCGTTATTATACATTGTATCGTGGCTTTTGTTTGACATTTGTTAAACAAAAACAACTTTTGAAAAATCTTTAGCTCTATACTAAAATGTAAACGCGTGTTTCCTGTCTTTACAGTTATCGTCTGGCGTTGTAATTTCAACCAACATTTCTTCGAACATGAACAACAATTTATTTTATATTTCTTTCAAATACC
Source organism: Celastrina argiolus (assembly GCA_905187575.2). Classification (NCBI taxonomy): domain Eukaryota; kingdom Metazoa; phylum Arthropoda; class Insecta; order Lepidoptera; family Lycaenidae; genus Celastrina; species Celastrina argiolus. Next base: position 16,026,197 of record LR994589.1, read on the forward strand.
AACCAGTTTATGACACTGCGCCCGCGCATCTCGCCTCGCTGCCTCCTCCAGAGCAGCATGTTTTGCCACCTGTGCTCGCAGCTCGGCTCCGCGGGCACACTCCGCCGCCTGTGCGACCTGAAACATTAAAAAAACGTTGGTAAAACGTCCGAGGCGTGATACTAGATGGTAGAGTCCTTTCCGTTGAAGAAATCGAAATCTTGCAAGCAATAAGTGAAACAAAATTTTATCAAAATATTCTAATTATTGGAGGTACATTTTAACTATTTTTGGGAATAATAAAAACACTTTATTTTTACCCTCTTTCTTTGGGGTAATAAGATAATTAACATTTCGTCAGGCGATCGAGACCCGTGTAGGAGCTTCTTTCATGGGCCACGTAATTATTATTATACATGCTTGAAAGATTGGCTTATGCAATGGGAATCCAAGTTTAGTATTATTCAGGAAATAATGTTATAAGAATGAGTCAGGAGGAAATGACCCACATTTGCAATGATTATTATTTTAGTCGGATGCGAAATAGAGCCATTTTTGTGCGTTTGTTGCACTAAATATTTTTCGAAGAAATGCAATCCATCTCAAAACTTTTGTCTCGCATTAGGGTTGAACCGTAATTTACAGTATTATTATAACACACCTAAAGGAAAAACTCGATAGCAATTTAAACTTTTGTTATTCTATCATTAGCGACACCATTATCGGAGTCCATTTAACGAGCGAATCAGTGTATTGCGAACTGTCATCATAAACTCAATTAAACGATGCCAATATTTTCTTTGCACTGGTAATTGACGGGCTTTTACATACAATTCCACTGACATTCCACTAATGATGACACGCCTCTGACGTTATACCACAGTCTACTGCAACCCTGGCACCGGATAGGACGAAATTGCCAAATAATCTTACAGAATATTTCTAACTACAAAACAATTATTTACAAATGGGATCTAAACGTGCACCTAAAGTCAAAATTAAACAAAGAATGTTGAAAAGCTTATTCGTATCTGCAATTCTTCTGATTACTAATATCCATTGCATTGATGAATCGAGCCCCCTTTATCAAGAGATTGAACAGTACCACAATGAAACGAACACAAAGGCGGAATACGCCTATCAAGTCGTGGATAAAATATTCAACGCGTTCCAACAGTGGTTTTTCACGATTACATTCTGCGATTTTACATATTTCGAAAATAGAATTTTGAAGTATACAGAAACTCATGGCTATGGATATCCAGTGATGCTTCTAAATGGATGTCCGGATACAAATAATTCTAAATCTAAGCCCAAGATCGATACGCATGGACAGACAGCCTATTTGGTGACATCAGATGAACTGACTATCGATGGGAGCGAACAAGCATTGATGGCGTTGGCGAGAACTGGGGTATTCAAACCGAGATCAGCTGTAATATTTGTCATCAATTCCCCAGTTATAGAAGACAGTTATTTTTACTACTCAATGAAGAATCACTTTGAATTACTATGGAGCGTCAGCATAACAAATTCTGTTCTAGTACTTTGGTCGCATAGTTTAAAAATGTTTACTTACAACCCGTTCTGTGACGAAGTCAGAGATATTACGCACGTTCAGAATGTCACCAAATTTCTTTTACGCCAATACCATAATTTGTATGGGTACGCTTTACGTTTAAGCGTTTATAGAAAACCTTATATATCAGATGATCCTGAACCAGTAGGCTGTAATTCTAGGCTTGTGATGACTGTCATGAAGGAACTCAATGCAACTTGCAAACCCATAAAACCCAGAGACGACAGTACTGTCGGAGATTTACTCGAGAATGGTACAGCTACGGGTGTTACTAGAGATCTAATGGATGGATATACAGACTTGGAACTAAGTTCTAGAATACTAAAAACTACTTATTATGGCTACATAGATACAACATATCCCCTCATTCAAGATGAGCTTTGCTTCCTCATAAAGAAATCTATAAAACAATCAACTTTTACTACAACTCTAAAACTTATATCAAGGGATATGCTGATTCTTTTCATTTTCAACGTCGTTTTTCTGATCGTCGTCAGCGTTGTGGTTCAAAAGGTGGAGTCTAAAATATGGAAGGATAATAGACCAGCAGAAGAGACAATTTTAGATGTAGTGAGATGTCTAATAAGACAAACTGTGGACATAAAATTTATAGGACCAGTGTTTAGATGTGTTTCGCTGATGATCATGATTTACTCTCTCATTGTGGACTGCGCAATTGATGTAAGTTTTATTTATTTATAATAAAATCAATTTTATAAAAAAACGTAACCCTGCATTATTGTGTGCTCAATAACTTTTTTTTTTCAGGGCATTATTACTTCAGCCATATCATACCCAAGATTCAAAGCCGATATCAATACTTTACCAGAACTTCTAAGAACCAACCTAACATTTGGTGTTCACAATCGTGACTTCTTGCTTTTTAACAAAAGTCTTATACCCGAATATTACGAGAAATTCAAAGATCGAATCGAAATAGTGAATGACGATAAAATAAAACAAATACTGGATAACCGTGATTTCGGGTATGCAATATTGTTGAGAAAATCTGATGCAGACTTCATAACGCATAAGCCGAGTAACTTGGCCCGCGGAAGACCAATTTATCACACCGTGTTAGACTGTCCAGTGCCTTGCTCCATTGTATATGGGCTAAAGTATGGAAGTCCTTATGTACCTAGACTAAACTATCTCCTACATCATCTGAACCAAGGTGGAATTTTACAATACTGGTCACTAACAGACGAATTTACTCCCCGTAACGCGCATTCTAAAGAATTAACAAAAGAAAAGAAAGCATTGAACGCGGAAAATCTCAAGGAATTCTTTATAGTCTGGATCGTTGGGTTGCTAACAGGCACCGTTATTTTTTGCACTGAGTTAATTGTGTATGCTTCTAGAAGAAACAATCAAAACCCTTTACAGTTCCTTCTAGACAAGCACCGTAATGCATTTGAAAAATTGAAATCTACAATTAACAGAAATAAGGGGACAATACACGAAAAACGTAATATTCTGATTGAGAAACTGAAATACTTATTTCGCCGAAAGAAAAAGGAACCTACAGAAAATGGAACTAAATTGTATGAATATTGTGACTAAGTAAATGTCTTAAGATCTGGCTACCGGTAGTTGGCACTCATATACTCGTATTATGACACTAATAAGTAAAGACATTAGTGGATGAAGGCGATTTCTCGCAAAAAAAAATGACTAGAAATTGACTTAAAACCGACTATGAAACATTTTAGGATGTGTATGTAGTAACAAAGTATTAAGTACTTTGATACTAGAGAAGGTTTTTTAGATTAATGTAAATAAATAAATAATACATTACAACGTATTATAAAATGTTTATGTGACAGTTAGACCTCATTTTTCTCTAAATCAGAATTTTGCTACATATCACCTTCATCCATTCATGTCTTCATGATATTAAGCTACTACTGCTATCTTCAAACGGGACCGATAAATTATTTAATACCTATTGGCAAAAGTGTAAGTAATTTTGAATAAAAATGTGCTCCCAAATTATATAATATTTGCTACATACCTTGAGCTTTTCTTGTAAACCCTTATTAGCCGCTTTTAAAGACTGTATCTCTGTTGTCAACCGTTTGAGTTCTACCAACTTGTTGTTTCCCAATTCATCCGTTTTGTCTATTCTCGGTGTTCTCAACTGTTTCTCTAGTAGATCCTCTTTTTTCTTGAACTCAGTCTTTAAATTTCGAATAGCGCTGTCCTGGCGGGCTTTGAGCGCTCGAACTTCACTCCGCTCGGAGTCGAGTGCTTTTTTCAAGGTCGCGTTTTCAAGCCTCAGTCGTTCGACGAGACCTTTCATTTTGTTCAGGAAGGTGTCGTCGACCAGTCGCTTGTGGTCGTCGGCGGGCTGGCTGGAGGTCGAAGTGTCGGGGGACGCCATCTTGTCCTCCCCGACTCGTAAATTCGGGATGTCCTCAACGTCTGCGGTCTTTCGCCTTCACCTGATGTAAGGCGGCCTTAGTGAATCGATGCTTGATGAACTCTGAAAATAACAAATACGTAAGTTAAGAAGGTAAGTATATAATAGTATATTTATAGTTACTTTTCCCAGGTTATTATTACGAATTTACCCTCAATTACCATACACGTAGACCGTATATCATTTTGGCAACGATATTATATTAAGGTTTACGCGTAAAAATACATTCTAAAGAGATTCATCATCATCACATGTTGCAATATTCATCATCATCATCAGCCTGAAGACGTCAACTGCTGAACATAGGCCTCCCCCAAGGACTTCCACAACGACCGGTCGTGCGCTGTCTGCATCCAACGGCTGCCCGCGGCTTGGACCAGATCGTCGGTCCATCTTGTGGGGGCCGACCTACGCTGCGTCTTCCAATCCGTGGTCGCCACTCGAGAACTTTCCTTCCCCATCTGGTGTCTGTTCTCCGAGCGATGTGACCTGCCCATTGCCACTTCAACTGACTGATTCTACGATCTAGTATTACTTGCGACCTAGTAATACAATATTACGTCATTCATATGTAAATGAAAGATCATTCCATTTAAACCTAATAAAAAAAGGAAAAGTTCTGCTTCTAACAACATAATCCACCTGTCATACTCATAACCATGTAAACATTGCGAGGACGAGCACAAAGCGAATTAGCTCTCGTGTCAGAGGACGCAGCAATTGAGCTGATTAGAGAATTGAGCGCAGACCTGAATCATACAGATGTTATACAGACGATACGGTAAATGCACACAATGGACCGAGCCCAGTTTCTGACTGCATATTAATAGCGAAAGCAAGTAATATTGAAGGTTGAATGAAACTATTTATCGTTTTCAGTCTATGCTATTGATGAGCCTTTAATTTCGATGGTAGGTACAGATTTTTATGTATCTGTAGCACAAAGTAGATAATAAATCTGTAGTAATGTAAGAAGCAAAGCTGATTCATCTTTTTGCTAAAAGATAGCCCCGGGTGAGATTCTTACGCCGTTTCTTCTCGGCGGGCTAGGGTTGAACCGGTGGTAGCTTGTTTTTTTGTTGACTTTCCGAAAATAGCTTGTTAAGTTAAGCGCTAGAAATATGATCAGGGACGTTACCAAAAGGTCTTATGGCAGTATTACTTTAACACCACTTATGAATTTCGTTTAAAGGAATATGATCTCAATTTATACCTATACAACCTGTAATATTAATGAGTGATAATACTTTAGGGTGTGTATGAGTCCCGTATATAAAGTTTACTGTGAAAGTACCAGCTCTGAAACAGTTACTTTTTTTTTAATTATTGTTTGTGGAAATTTATTCTGTTGGAGCATTTCTCATAGAAACATGAATTCAGAAGTAAGACTTTCAACGCTCTTATTTAAACAGTATATTCTACATAGCACATACTCTAAAGTATTATCACTAATTTACTTTACACCTTGTAGACACTTAGCTATATAATAAAATGTAAATAGTAATCGCTTTACATAAACTATTATCATCCCTTTAATTTAAATGCGTTATAGTATAGCAACCCTACGTAAAGAAAGTATTATTGATTTATAATAGCGCGTGTGCTAGGCAACGGACAAAAACGTAAACAAACGGACTAAAATATTACGGTCACTCACCCCGCACCTCGCACTTATCTACAATCTACATCATCAAATAATCCAACATTACCCAGACTCATTTGTTGCTCAATTTTAAACATACAGTGCTGTACCTAATAATCATCATCATCATTACGCCTATAACGTAAACCTCCCCCCTAAGTATTTAAGGGGGGGGGTAGTTGCCTATAATCGCCATGCGCGGCAGGCGGGTTGGCGAGCGTAAAGTCGGCTCCATACTACTCGCGGAGTTCCTCGGCGAAGTAACGCGAAGTACTAGTAAAGTTTGACGAGGTAAGCCGAAGTGCATCTCTACACTATCCTATTCGTCTAACTTCGTTCAACTTCGCGAGTAGTATGGAGCCGGGGTAAGATTCGCATTTTCGGATATATTTAGCCTCTGTCGCCTTTTACGACACCCACCGCCCACGGGCAAGATGTTATGATGTTATGTCTAAGATTATACAAGATGTAAAATAAATGAGTGATAATACTTTACGATGTGTATGTGTCTCCTATGTAGAGTATACTGCGAAAGTACCAGCGCTGAAAGACTCACTTTTGACTTTCATGTTTCTATGAGTAATGAACCAACATCATAAATTTCCCCATACATTATTAAAATAAAAAAAGATTAAAAAACTATAACCTGACTTCGCAAAAATGGGTCTAAAAAGGCTAAGATTTTATTAGCGGGTACGACCACGGCTCTACCTTGACCATTCTTGTACCTATGCATTTCTGGATTTGAAATTGAATTATTTTCTTGTTTCAGCCTTTTTAGACCCATTTTTGCGAAGTCGGGTTATAGTTTTTTTAATCTTTTTTTTTATTTTATATTTTTCTGATTCCACATCAAATATAATAATTATTATATTTTTATAAAATTGTCCAATACATAGAAAGTAACAACTCCTAGATGCTAGTTGTACGACCGCATTTTAAACGTTTATTTTGAATTTAACAATAAAATATAATAATTAATAAAAAAATATAAATACATATTCGTATTGTGCTTGCCAAGACCTATCTTTTGATACCAAACACGAAACAATTATCTTAATTAAAATTTTTTTGGAGATAGTTTATGAGGTATAATTTTAAAAGTCCAAAATGTAAAAAAAAATATATAGCCTATGTCACTCGTGGCATTAATACAAATCGATTGACACCTCAGTCATCAAAATCGGACCAGTAGTTTAGCCGCTACGAGGGAACATACATACATACATACAAACATACATACATACATACATACATACATAGACTGCCAAAATCATTACCCTTCCTTTTGGCTTCGCCGAAGTCGGGTAAAAACACTGGTACTTTCACTGTAAACTCTATACATTAAGGGTACACTCATACACACATTAATATTACAGCCTATATACGATATATATTGGGTACCTCTGTGACAAGTTATTCAATGAACCAAGACAGAGTTACTTATTACGACAAAGTATTCGTATCGTCATCGAAAACCATGAGGGAACCTACTCAAGATGCCATCGCTAATTATCGCTTACAAAGTTCGATAACAAAATGTATGGGATTTGACATAAGCTACGCTAAATGATCGCGATTTGGTATGTCATTTAGCGTACCTTATGTCAAATCCCATACATTTTGTTATCGAACTTTGTAAGCGATAATTAGCGATAGCATCTTGAGTAGGCCCCGAGGGCGCCCATACAACGTGTAACATAAGTGTAAAAAATATACTGGCAAATTTTTTTACTATGGACGCTTCACACCACGTCAATCTGGCCCTGTGATAAGTATCCGAAGAACTTGTGTTCAGATAGGTACCAGACAACGAAAATGTATCAATAACTTTTATACTATACACATATCTAAAATTTTTATTATACTATACACATCCATGACCCAGGAACAATAAAAACTTTTTGTTCCCTCGGCGGGATTCGAACCCGCCACCAGCTTAAGCACGAACGCGCTACACCACTGCGCTACAGGTCGTCATATTTTGTCTCTGTCTGTCAAGTGAATTTTCAAACGCATCAAACAAGGAGAAACCATCGTATAGTTTGTGCAAAATATTCAACCACAATTAAACTATCATTAGAAACAGAAAGTTGGTAAAAGACTCTAAAAATATAAGAACTGCGTAGTAAAATATTAAATAGTTACTAGATTTTTATGTAAATAGTACTTAGGTTGTCTGAAAGAGATTGTTGTAAGCAGTAAGACTAAGGCCGTGTTTCACCAAGCAATGTTAAAGTTAACGCCATGTTAAAATACCATCCCATCTCATTCATTGACAGGAAATACGAGAGGGATAACATGATATTTAACATGGCGTTAACATTGCTTGGTGAAACACCCTAAGGGCGTGTTTCACCAAGCAATGTTAAAATGAATCCTTCGTTAAATATCATGTTGTTCCTCTCGTAGTTTCTATCAATGAATGAGAAGGCGTGGTATTTTAACAAGCCGTTAACACTAACATGCGTTGGTGAAAACGGGACTAAGACTTTTTGTAATTATTATACAGTAAGTACCTCTTATTGCTTTATATGATTGTTGTATATGTTTTTTGTGTACAATAACTATAAATTATATTTTCTATTGTATTCTACTTACCTAAAACTATGTTTTACACTCCTAATGTTATGTAAGTCACTTGTACTTTTAACGAACACTACAAATATACTGCACTACCGTATTATCACGAAAATGAATGTGTAATGTGTGTTCTTGTTATTAGCACACTTTTTAGGCACGTACGTTGATTTAGTGGTCTAGATAGACTACGTACTAACTATAGTACGTCCGAGATAAATTTAACTTAAACGTAAACAAACCCGTCTATGACACAACCAAAGACTAATGAGTGATGCCAATTGGCCAATATTAATACAATGATTTTTGTTTGCTAAGAATCCATAGACAATAGGCTTATATTCTACAATCGGCAGTGTCAAAATTTTCGTCATATTTTGTCTCTGTCTGTCAAGTGAATTTTCAAACGCATCAAACAAGGAGAAACCATCGTATAGTTTGTGCAAAATATTCAACCACAATTAAACTATCATTAGAAACAGAAAGTTGGTAAAAGACTCTAAAAATATAAGAACTGCGTAGTAAAATATTAAATAGTTACTAGATTTTTATGTAAATAGTACTTAGGTTGTCTGAAAGAGATTGTTGTAAGCAGTAAGACTAAGGCCGTGTTTCACCAAGCAATGTTAAAGTTAACGCCATGTTAAAATACCATCCTATCTCATTCATTGACAGGAAATACGAGAGGGATAACATGATATTTAACATGGCGTTAACATTGCTTGGTGAAACACCCTAAGGGCGTGTTTCACCAAGCAATGTTAAAATGAATCCTTCGTTAAATATCATGTTGTTCCTCTCGTAGTTTCTATCAATGAATGAGAAGGCGTGGTATTTTAACAAGCCGTTAACACTAACATGCGTTGGTGAAAACGGGACTAAGACTTTTTGTAATTATTATACAGTAAGTACCTCTTATTGCTTTATATGATTGTTGTATATGTTTTTTGTGTACAATAACTATAAATTATATTTTCTATTGTATTCTACTTACCTAAAACTATGTTTTACACTCCTAATGTTATGTAAGTCACTTGTACTTTTAACGAACACTACAAATATACTGCACTACCGTATTATCACGAAAATGAATGTGTAATGTGTGTTCTTGTTATTAGCACACTTTTTAGGCACGTACGTTGATTTAGTGGTCTAGATAGACTACGTACTAACTATAGTACGTCCGAGATAAATTTAACTTAAACGTAAACAAACCCGTCTATGACACAACCAAAGACTAATGAGTGATGCCAATTGGCCAATATTAATACAATGATTTTTGTTTGCTAAGAATCCATAGACAATAGGCTTATATTCTACAATCGGCAGTGTCAAAATTTTTTGATGTTTAAACATATTACTTAATTATTGTTAAATTGTTATAAAATGTATTGGATAATGAAGTGTAATCCTTTAATATACCTTTGAAAGTGTTGATAAGTGTGCAAAATAAGGGAATAAGTGAAAATTTCGATGTTTTTGGTTTGTTTACCTTTAGGTTAAATTTATCGGGGACGAACTATAGTATCTTCCTAACGCCTCCGTGGTCTAGTGGTTTAGAGCCTGGCTCTCGACTTGGAAGTCGTGGGTTCGATTCCCGCGTTAGAACAACAAAAAATATTGTTTTCATTTTTGGTTAGGACAATGCGTTCTGATCACCTGATTGTCTGACAAGAAAGATGATCCATGCGTCGGATGGGCAGGTCAAAAGTCGGTCCTGCGCCTGTTCTCCCGGTAGTCGTGTCGGTTATCCGTCCCACTGGGCTACAAGAGTGAAGGAAGAGAGAGTGCTTCAGCATTGCGCACACACTTGGGCATTATATAATAACTCCTGTGTAGCTGGCCTGGTTTCAATGAAACCGGCCACCGTCACCGAAATCGGTGTGGGAAGTATTATTATTAGTATATTCCTGTCAAATTGACGTGCTCTATGTAGAGCTCTTATATTACGTATTTTTTTTATTAAAAACCGAAGACTGGCCTTGTTAAGCCCTGATGTGACATCAGCGACCCTTTCGGATCTATTGTGACACCTTCGCTTCTGATCCAAACTTCCCTAGATTTACATTATGTTTATTATTCTCCCTAAATAAATTATATTATATATTCTCCTTAACTATACTGTAGTAGGTACCTAATGGATGGGATGAAAGAAAGTAGGGACACAATAAATTAGCACACATTTCGGATGTCTATTAACTATGTTGTATGTTATATTAACCTTGAACTTACCGAATTAGCTAATTACCTACCTTACCTTTCGTACCAAATTTTAATTACTTTTAATTTAGTAATTAAAGCAGGCTGTTGTTTCTTTGTTTACGTTTATGGAACTAGCCAAAGGATAATGATACAGACTACAGTTATTCGTTTGGTGTCGTCGTGTAAAAGTTGTAAAACGTACTAATCAAATGTTCCTCGCATTGTTAGACAATTCTATTTCTAAATTAGAACAGTCCCGGGATAAAATACGGGATTCATTATCCCGGATGACGTAATAAGATCAATAGGTTAGTTTGAAATTAGAATTCAGATCATAAAGTTGCCACGCGTAAAAAACACCAACTACAATTTCGACATTTTATAGCCAACTGTAGTTTGATAAGGCCTTTTTACCCATTTAACTCTTCACTTTGAAATGTAAAGAGACAGAACTAAGAAGACAAAAATAAAATAGGTATGCAGTTGTATTGTTATTTTTATTTTCTGGCGACATTGCAATTTTACGAAATTATGAACTTTGTTGTACAAAATACCATTTATTAATGGTTGGTGCACATATGGCAGCAATATTGAACATAAAATATCCAAAATTGCAAATACAACCGGCGACGTCTGCCACATTTGTCACCAACGAAGTTATGAAAAAAAGTGAGTCGTTCCATAATTAAAATTCGCGCCCAGGGCGGCGATTCTCGCTATTAGAACATTTTCCGCATGACATTTTTTCATGATTTTTTCCATTCTACCGAAACGTTCGAGCGGTTTACAAAACACGTAATGCGCATGGTTCTCAGGCAGTGGAAAAAAGTTCACATTCGAATAAAACATCGAAATTCGGAAATTTTAAGAACGAAAAACACTTGTGTATTCTCAGATCTTCACAGTCGAAGTAAATCGTGTAAAAGTCCCCGATATCCAACGAGTGGTAAGGACCGGTAGATGTCCGAATCCACATGTACAAATAAATAATTTGGCAGTCTATGTAACTATGTATGTAATATATGTATTGATGTATTTATGTATGTTTGTATGTTTGTATGTATGTATGTATGTATGTAAGTATGTATGCAAGTATGTACTATGTATGTATGTATGTATGTATGTATGTATGTATGTATGTATGTATGTATGTATGTATGTATGTATGTATGTATGTATGTATGTATGTATGTATGTATGTATGTATGTATGTATGTATGTATGTATGTATGTATGTATGTATGTATGTATGTATGTATGTGTGTATGTATGTATGTTTGTATGTATGTATGTAGGTATGTATGCATGTATGCATGTATGTATGTGAAAAAAAAGTTTATTTCAGATTAGTGATAGTAGATATGTCCCATATGTTCCGTTTCTATTGCGCGTATCAGTAATACTTTTTCGTCAATACACAGTGATTTTCTTTTACTAGCCATGCTTACAGTTTGAAAGTTTGTGAGCAACTAAGAATATGTTAACGTATAGATAATCCATGACTCCTACTTATTAGTAATGGTCAAAAACAGTCAACACGTGCAAGCAATCCCAATTTGTAAACAAAAGAACGAATTTCTTAGAATAATCACTATGCATGATGCCGACAGTCAAGTTTATTGCGGGCTAATATCATAAAGCGACAAAAGACCATACACAGCTGTGCAGTTTTTACTTATTTTAGCAACTTAAAAAGTAGTTTTTATTACTAAATTGTTGTCGTTATTGAGAGTGGGTGTAATGTTTAAAAAACGATTTTAGATTTTCAAAATTAAACTTAAAAAACTATATTCAAAAAAATTCAATTTAGATAATGAAATGTATATAGTCTATGTTACTCGCGGCAACAATACGAATTGATTGACACCTCATTCATTAAAATCGGACCTTGCTAAAAGATGGCCCCGCGCGAGTTTCTTACGCCGGTTCTTCTCGCCGGACTAGTTTCCGAACCGGTGGTAGGCATCATATTGTAGGATAATTCTATAAGACGTGTTATTTAATAACCTTTATGGAAATAAAAAGTTTTGAATTTAGAATTTTTTGGATTTTGACCAGTAGTTTAGCTGCTGCGAGCTACATACATACATAAACTGCCAAAATCATGTACCCTTCCTTTTGACTTCGCCGAAGTCGGGTAAAAATTATTTTAACTATCTATGATTGACGAAATACGTAATTGATACGTTTATAATACATAATATTATACTTAGGTAATTAAAATATTAATATTTCAATAAACAACAACAATATTTACAAGAAAATCACTTTATGTCTTTGAAGTTTCCCATAGCGTTTTTTTAACGCTAAGTTTTTTTAAAGCTAAGTAAGAAAAGTGCACCACCAATTTGATAACCTACCAGCCGCCACCGTATGTATGAAGTTGTCCGTTCTACTACCGAAAAGTTCGAACGATTCATGAAACACGTATTCTGGGGTACCAATAGAACAATTACCAATCGAACTGTCGAAGTAAACCTTACATCTTCTATAATATAAAAATTGATCGCAAAATATGTTGGTTAGCATAACCCAAGAACGACTGAACCGATTCGGCGAAACGGTTTGTATGCTCAACGAAGTGGGCACGGGTCAGCTAGTATTTATATAATTTATTAATGTGAACTAAAAAATTAAACAAACATAGTTAATATATTTACGTCTACAACAAAAATGATTAATTACGAGTATTATTGACGCTTTAAAAGTCAACGATATTGTATAACCTAAACGCACCACCAAAACAAACAAACAATACGAAACATTTCGTCGAGTAAAATTATGAAAACATGTTACTTCACCGACCTGCAAAACGCAACTAACAAGTTCTAACAAGTACAAAATAAGCCGTTTAAAATATAACTACTTATAAAAGTAATATGCAATAGTAAAGAATTTTTACTCTTATTACCCTCTAACAAGAACGATTTTTCTTAGCAGCGAAATATGCGTAAGCATATTGTACAAAATGAACTCTTATCACTTAAAAATGTACAAAGAATTTTCACACTTATGCCGGCAGCCTAAGAACGATTATTCTTTGCTCATTCCACACTTAAGATTAAATAAGTAATAAACGGATTTTTTCAGTGTGTTCTGAGAATACACCAAGTGTGCATCGTTCTTAAAATTTCCGAATGTCGACGATTTATTCGAGTATGAACGTTTTTCCACTGCCGGAGAATCGCCGCCCAGGAGGGCGGAATTAGTTCCATTTTTAACTGTTAGCCTTGCTGGCGGAACCTGACCTTCGCGGACTAATTCCACATGGCATGCCGCCAACCGGCCACGAATTTCACGGAAGGTGTGACCTGTACCGCTATGCGTCACTCCCTAATGTGATACTTCATACCTATGCCGAAATACTCTTAGTGAAATTAGAAAAAAATATGGATATTGAAGATTGTATAAAAATGTGGACCTAACTATAAAAACTGTAAACCTAATTAGCAAGAAGCCTGGCAGATGTAAAACATCAGGTCACCATAAATATAAAACCATGGAAAATGGATAGTTGTTTTTCGTCACGCGACTATCAGAATTGTAAACAACCACTATCTGCATGCATAAAATAAAGTATGGACCAGCATAGAAGTCTGTAAAAACCTGTATTTTTTTCGCTACAATCTGTCACTATTTCTATTCTTGTTCAGACAAAACGCATTTCTACTGTGGTCTTACGCGAGCTTATCAATGACGTGAGATGTTTTACATCAAAATATTATATTGTTTATATTATTATGCCCAAGCGCAAGCAGTAGCAATTGACATTGAATCCATGTTAGAGGTTGGACAACTAGATTCGTTTCGTCGAGGCTTGCGGTTGGTAATGCTATTGGAGTAGTCTTAAAACATACAAACTACATAACTCTTTTAGCGAACTAATGAGAAATTTCAACAAAATCAATATCGAACAGGGGTGCCAACTGCCAAGGTGTTTTCGTGCTAAACATTACCATTCCGAACACGCAACGTCTAACTTTTGCGCTTATCATAATACCATCTATAGTACCTATTTATAGAGACTAAAACCCTTTTTTTGTTTAAACTAATATCAGTACAGTCATAGATAGAGTTCAAAATATATCAAAAGTCAAATTTAATGACCATAAAATACTTCTACAGTACAATCGATAAAAATAAACTGCTCACGACCGGTTTAAATAAACTATCTAGTAACTAAAAGATTAATTAAAACTAAACTAAAACATTAGAAAAACCCTTTACCTTTTACAGAGATCGTTGTCAGTTATCATAGGTAAATGTTTTATATTTAAGTTATTATACAAGATAAAACTTAAATGAGTGGTAATACTTTAACGAGTGTATGTGCCCCCTATGTAGAGCTTACTGTAAAAGTACCAGTACTGAATGACTTACTTTTAGCTTTCATGTTTCTATGAGAAAAGCCCAAACATCATTAATTTTCCCGTAGAATAAATCAAAAAAGTTACTCTTTCAGCGCTGGTACTTTCACAGTAAACTCTACTTACCACCCCACATACCCATACACATCCTAAACTTGCCCTAAAGTATCACTCATTAATATTACAGCCTGGGGGCCTATTACAAGCTCTTAATTCCAGCCAGTTTACGCCATACAACATGGCTGCCTGGAATTTTCGTATTACGATCACATCATAACTGCATGATGACAACTAGTTAGCGGACACGTGACACTTTACTTGCTTCCGAATGTCAGTTTCAGACAACCAAACTAGGGTGGATCCATTCTGTAATAACATGTCGCTGTAATAAGAAAAAGAACAAGGCAGTTTAAGACCGTATTATTGATTTGCCTGGAACCAGGCTGGTATTGTAAAAGATCATAATACAGCCCCTGGGGCCCCCCCTGCCTTGTTCTTTTTCATATTTACAGCGACATGTTAAACTAAATGGATCCACCCTAGTTTGGTAGTCTGAAAGTGACATTCGGAAGCAAGTCAAGTGTCATGACATGTGTGTGTATTGTGTCCGCTAACTAGCTGTCATTATGCAGTTATTGTGTGATCGTAATACGAAAATTCCAGGCAGCCATGTTGTATGGCGTAAACTGCCTGGAATTAAGAGCTTGTAATAGGCCCCCTGTACTATATATTACAACCAGATAGGTTAATAAAAACCAGTCGTTATTAGTGGTATAAAATATTTAAATTACGTAATTTACGTAATTATATCTGGTACTAGCAGCTGTCTCAGCAAATACTACACCTCAAATTAATACACTAAAACGCGAATCGCGACGACCTCCGTAGCGCAGTGGTTGAGCGCGCTGGTGCGTCCGAGAGGTAGCGGGTTCGAATCCCGCCGACGGAACAAAAAGTTTTCAATGTTCCTGGGTCATGGATGTGCATTAAATTTGTGTATAATATAATAAAAATCTTAAATATGTGTATAGTATAAAAGTATTAAATATATTTCCAGTTGTCTGGTATATTCTATGAGGGGTACCTATAAGACCATAATCCGCTTTAATGCTTCTGGACCAAATTTGAGTTAGTAGCGCCGTTGGAAACCTCGTAAAAATTGCTTTAAATTGCTTGGCTAGTTTCTTACCAAAACCCACTAAAACATACAGAAATCTGCCCACCAAAAATGGATTCAAAATCAAAAGCCCGTATAACAGTGCATACCAGTACGAAAATCCGATTAAACTTAAACGTTTTTTGTATCCTGTGATATTTTTGAAAAGTATAAAATAAATAAAATAAAAAACGTTTTATTTCCAAATGAAACTTACAAAGTTATTTTCGGAAAGTCAACAAGATAAACAAGCTACTATACCTCTCATATCTGTAACAAGAGTTCTTCGAATGGACGTGGTGTGAAGCGCCCATAGGTATTATATTAAAATTGTTATTATTATTTTTTTTTAATTTGCTTTTCTCCTTGACGGGTCCTAACTGAAGTTGCGGGCTTGTGGCCAAACAACTTCAGGTGCGATGTGTTTTAACTATTTATAGATAAAAATTTCCGGACGATCCGGCACGTGTTAAGAATGACGGCTTTTTGCAGGGTGATGTATGTGAGTGGATGTATGTTAAGTATTTTAAGGGATGTGTGTAGTGTTTTAGGGATGATGCCAGTAGTTGAGATGATTATGGGTATGGTTTTGACTGAGTTAACTTTCCACTGAGTTTTTAGCTCTATCGTCAAGTCTGTGTATTTTGTGACTTTTGTTGTGTGAGTAGTAGTAAGGTTGTGTGTATTAGGTATGGCTATGTCTATAAGGTAAACTATTTTATTTTGTTTGTCATGGAGTGTTATGTCAGGTCTGTTATGATGTACGGTCTTGTCTGTGAGTATTGTTCTGTCCCAGTAGAGTTTGTAGTCAGGTGATTCTAGTACAATTTGGGGTGAATATTTGTAATATGGAGATTTTTCTGTGATGAGGTTGTATTTGTGTGCAAGTATCTGATGAATGATTGCCGCCACTTGGTCGTGTCTATGTTTGTAGTCTGTCTGTGTGATGGATGAGCAAGCGCCTGTGATGTGTTGTATTGTTTCCGGATGTTTGTGGCAGTGACGGCAATGGTCACTGTTAAAGTTACGGTCTCTTATTATGTGTTTTCTGTAATTTTTAGTATCTATCACCTGATCTTGTATTGCCAGCATAAAACCTTCCGTTTCAGGGAACAGTTCTCCTTGCTTTAACCATGCGTTTGACGCTATTTTGTCAACGGCGTTATTGGTTAGATCAAGCCGGTGCCGACCGTGCAGTGATTTTTGTGACCATGCTTCGATTTTTTGTTGGTTTGTGTAGTTGTTAATCTTTTTTGTGTTATCAGCGAGCGTTAGTGGCGTATAAGTGTCAGCGTGGCATATAGCTTGGTGAAGTGTTTTTGTCTGTGCGTGATTATAAAAGAATGTTCTGAGAAGTGTTATCTGTCTATTGTGTAAATTAAGAATATCTATGAGTCCTCTGCCTCCTTCAATTTTCGGTAAAATTAACCGTTGGATGCATGCCCTTGGATGGTGTTTTCTATGCTTGGTCATTGTTGTATTTATTACTCTTTGTAGAGTTTTCAGTTCCGTTTGGTTCCAACGAATTATACCAAAGGAATATGTAAGTATAGGTATGGCGTATGTATTAATAGCTTTAATAGTGTTTTTTGCGTTCAGATGTGTAAGTAGTATTTTGTGTAGCCTGTCTCGAAATTTCTGTTGGAGTATTTTCTTTGTTTCTTTGTAGTGTATCTGTTTTGACTGGTAGTAACCTAAGTATTTATAGCCATCTAACGGGTCCACTGGTTCAATTATGTCATCATTGTTAAGTTTATACTGTGTGTGTTCTATAACACCTTTGTTCACCGCTTGTATTTTACATTTATCTATACCGAACTCCATGTGTATAGTGTTAGAGAATGTTTGGGTAAGGTCCGCCAAGGTGTGTATGTCGTTTTCTGTGTTTGCAAATAGTTTGATGTCATCCATGTACATAAGATGTGAGAGTGATGTATGGTGTAAATCGTGTTTAATTTTAAATCCATGCTCATTTTTTTTCATTAAGGATATATGATAGTGGATTGAGAGCAAGGCAAAACCAAGAGGGCTTAAAGAGTCTCCTTGGAATATGCCTCTTTTTATGGAAATGTAGTCGGTTTCAATTGTTTTAGATGAATCACAAATTTTTAATTTTGTATGCCAGTTAGGCATAATTTTTTCGAGACAGTTCGTAATCAATGGATTTATTTTATAATGTTTTAGTATATAGATAAGCCATGAGTGTGGTACAGAATCGAAAGCTTTCTTATAATCAATATACATGGTGTTACTGTGTTTCTGTTTTAATGCCTGTTGTGATATTATGGAATCTATTATAAGTTGTTCTTTGCAACCCTGACTATATTTTCGGCATCCTTTCTGTTCTTCAGCTAATATGTTATGGTTGTTTATATGTGCGTATATTAACTCGCTTATACAAGCTGTGATAATCTTATAAATATTTTGGAGACAAGTAATGGGCCTATATTTTGCCGGGTTTGTAGTATCGGAATTGTCTTTTGGTAACATGTATGTTATGCCCTGTGTGATAAATGATGGTATTGTGTCTGGAGAATGGATAAAGGAATTGATATGTTTGTGCAATAGTGTATGCAAGCATGTAAGTTTTTTATACCAGAAGTTGTGTATGTTGTCGGACCCAGTTGCCTTCCAGTTATGTGTTCTGGCTATAACAACTTTCATTTGCTCTAGTTGAATCTGCTCGAATTCCATCTCAGGTATTTCTGTGAATCTAGCTTTATCTTCTTCAATCCACGGATTATTTTTATGTTGTTTTGGATAGGACCATATATTTGACCAGTATGTATGCATGGATTCAGGTGTGGGTGTATGGTTGTTGTTAGAGTTATTATGTTGGATGTTTTTTTGTGAAAGTTTTCTGTAAAATAGTTTTTCATTATTACTAAATTCTTTGTTTTGTGTTTTTCTAATAGTGCAGTCTTTATATCTTTTTAATCGATTAGATAATAAATTTAGTTTTTGTTTTAAAGTATCCATGAAGTGTGTTATGCCAGAATTTTGAGTCTCATGTTGCGAATGTATTTTGTACTGTTGTTTTATTTTCTGAATCTGTCTTTCAAGGTGGTTTGTTCGAGTACCTCTTGCATACTCGGTAAGTCTGCCTATACTCGCTCTAAGGTCATTAATTCTGCATTCTAGACGTTTCTGCCACCAAGGTATCTTTTTCGATTTGTTTATATCAGGAGTCTTATTAATATTTATTCTTACTCCGCTAAATTTCGTTGAGGTGTAGGCTGCAGTATATATGTAAGTATGTAGTGTGCTAAAGTCAGTGTTGTCTTCAATTATATTTGGAATGATGTAAGAATTAAGGCAGTTAACTATCTGATACAATTTTTTGGAAGATTTTAGTTTAGGCAAGGATGGTCGCATTACTGGGGTGGTATCTTTAAATATATTATACGCTTCCATAAACATTTCTTTTAATTGTATCTCTAGCTCTGTTGGTAATTTAACATGTTCACAGTTCTGAGATGGGACTGAGTCAATCAAATCATTTTGTACAGGAATATGAAAACCTAACAGACTTTGTGTTGCGGTTATATTCGGTTGTGTGGAGTTTTCGTCTGTCATTTGCTCTGTATGTTCTAAGTTTTCCGAGGTTAAAATATCGAGTTCTTTTTGTACTTCTTCGCGTATTCTTTTCAGTTGTTCGCTTGCAAGAAGATGATTACTAACAATCGATCTTCGTTGGTCTGCTATTCTTTGTACTGAAAGGTGAGCTATTGAAGGGAATTTAGCGATAAGTTCCTGGTGTAATAATGGTCTGTAAGTTGTAAGGTCAGTCTCTAGTTTAGTTATCCTGTAATAAATCTTCATTATTGTTTCATTAATGTCGGTCGTCCATCTTATTCTCTGAAGTGTACAGTTAGTATTAGTACTTTCATTATATGTCTTATCATGTCCGTTAGTCACGTGTTGATTTTGGTTGTGTAGAAAAGTTTTTACGTCATTCTTAATTCTTGAAATTTCCGTTAGGTTTAAGAGATTTCGTTGGACTATTGCTCGTCTTTGGTCACCTACTCTTTGTTTCGATGCTTCCATATCTGGGAATTGTGATGAAAATAATATGTGTAGTTGCGTTAAATATGATTTTGTGTCAGTTCCTAATTTTGTAAGTATGAAATATTGGTGCATAATGAAAATGTTCATTTCTTTAGACCATTTTTTACGTTTGCACTCTTTACTGTGGACGGGTGCAGTAACTATGGCTGAAATAGCCTCCTGCACAACATCCACAGTAGGTTCAGTCGACGATGAAGAGGATGAATTGGGTGAACTGGATTCTATTTCACTAAGATATGAAGCTGGAGATGATGGTGGTGATGAAAATAGTGATGATATTGGCGAGAGACGAGATGATGAGTTGTCTCGGCTCTGAAGGATAATATCATTCTGCGGTACGGTGCTCCCCCCAGAATACGAGGAGCAGCCCAGACCCGAAGGCCCGGGGCGGGATTCTCCATTGCTTTTCGCTCCGGTACCCGCCTGGGGTATATTTCTATTTCGCAGTCGCATATTTCATATTATGATTTTCATCTTCTTCTGTTTCTTCTTGGGGCTTGGGACCGTTAGTTTGGGAAGGGTGTATTATTTTTTACCTCGGCCTAGGTGTTATTGGCTGTATTGACTTCAGTGTTACTAGGTCTTGATGTTAGTGACCTTTTTATGATCTTGCCTTCCCTAAGCCCCCCCACCACGTCAAGATGGCCCCCCGGGGGGGTTATTATTATTATTATTATACGAGTATGTAATAAATGTATCTGAAGACCGGCATAAAACAGTCGCGCGTCGCGCCAGCTACCTCGGGAAATCCTGGATTTGAGTACGGATTATTATTGATTTATAGTCGCCAGTAGGGTTACACGAAGCTTTACTTGTAACGCTTTTATTTTCAGTTGGAGTACCAGTTTTACCTACCTAGTTATAATAAAAACATTTGAGAGCTCCGTAAAGTAACGTAAACGAATAATAATTGCATAAAAACAAGAAAAGAATGACAAGAAAACAAGCGCTATGAAAATACGATATTTTACGTAGGAACCATCGAATTGACAATCGATTACTTTACTTGACTTTAAAATGTTGCTGCCTATTCTAAATTAAGTATTACATTTTAGTCGAGAGTTACAAAACTCTTTTTTATGTAAGTACCTAATATTATATCATCGACTTAGTTTAATATCTGGAGACTACCGCTAGAGCTATTCACGTTGGTTCACTCCACAGTTAAGTTTTGTTCATGGGCTTGTAGTCTATTATATATAATAAATTTTAACAGAATAATTACTAGTAGGTACCTATTAGAATTTAGATAATTACATGGTTGTTGTGAAAATTTGGTCCGCACTCCGTGAATATTCGCTGATCTCAGATATGAACTAAGTCGAAGATAGATATTTATATTTTTTAAGAGTGTAGTTTTATAAGGTATAGAAAAAAAGTTTTATAACTCTAGACTCATCTAGGTAGTTTATATATTTTAATCTATCTCTAGTTAATAAATCTGGTTAATAAGTATATGTGGTATATTTGTAATAAACATAGGTACATCGAACTATATTTTAATTCATGAACAAAATTTTGTCTAGCAAAATATGTTTATTTACTTGTGCTGGCTTGCCAAAAGCTATTGCCAGCAAATGTTAACGAACTTATGCCATTCACCGATATTTTACTATCGCTCGATGAAAGATGATCTTGACGTGTGTAATGAACCAAAATATAGGATCTGAGGTTTGGGATATTCCATTAAGAAGCCATCTCAGATAATAGAACAATACACAGAGCGGACCAAACATCTGGGTGAAGCTACTAAAGCAATTATGAATAAAGCGATTACAATTTCACGATTAAAAAAATCAACGATTCATGAAAGACATGATGCGTTGATTTTTTTAATCGTAAAATAGAATAGGTACCTAGAGTAAAGCTATGTTCTACGTACCTACGTAATATATTTTAGAATATCGTCGTTTTTACTGTCAAATTGTATTGGGATTCAATTTTATATACCTAGGTAATATTTTGCTAGACTTGCTTCACCCAGATGTTTGGTTTAGGTTTAGATCTGTCTATTGTTATTATTGTTTTTGGTTTAGATCTGTCTATAATCTGAGGTAGGGACAATTTTATACGCATTGCCTTTTTTTATTTAGAAATATTATTTGAAGAAAGTCATAGTAAGAAGATAAAGTACCTACAAGGTATTGCGAAATCAAACAAAACTTTAACGAATTCTCAGACTGCTTTTTTAAAGCATTTCCTTACGCACTTTGTTTCATGAATTTAGGTGTTAAATTATGTAGACGGTAAATAAACATAGGTACATCGAATTTTAATGATAACGGCCTTGTTTTTTCTATCGAAAGGAATAACTATAGCATACCAAGAAAATCCATAACACAAATACCTTTTACTAAAAACCCTTTTCGAATTTCCACAAAGCACACACGATTCACGACCGCCCTTAGTTTCCCGGTTCAATCTAAGGCTTTATATAACTACAATGGCAAATGTCTGGATTTTGATTGACATAAAAAAAATATTTTTTGGCGGGAAACAGGCGGACCGCGCGGAGTAGACGTCGAGACTGCGTTTCAGTGGGCGGCATACGCCCAGCAACTAAATATACACTCGCGTCATGCGGTAATGAAATATTTCAACCATGTCCCAATTTCTTTATAAAATTCTAACACCCGTCCATTTTGTGGTACTAAATGCATTCCCGAGATAACAAGCTAAGAACCTATGTGATGAACAGCAGCTGTCAATGCTGTAATCGACTTTAACATAATAATGTATGTTTAACAAGAAAACAATAACACCGACCACTTACCTATACCTCATATGTAAGTGGTTGGTTAATATTTGGCAGATTGCCGTCACCAGATATCAAATACGATAATAATATATTACTTATACATATTATAAGTTTAATTAACTTAACAAAATTACTACATAAACGAGTCGAAGACACGACTAAGCGAGATATCTGCTGAGCCCTGATTCCTCTGATTCAAGATGCCATCGCTAATATCACTTACCAAGTTTGAAAATAAAAATGTATGGGATTTGACATAATTACTACGATTCGCTAAATAACAAACACATTCGTATGTCACTTAGCGAAGCTTATGTCAAATCCCATACATTATGTTTTCGAACTTCGTAAGTGATAATAACGATGGCATCGTGAATCAGGACCCACTGAGAGTCCTCATAGAGCTTATTCAAATATGTCTATTATATATGAAGTCCCATGACTAGGGGTCATGACTGCTGGAAGTAGCCTGAACTTCGGGATAAATTAGCGATACGATAAACCGCGATAATAATAGGTACCTACTCGTAAAAAATCCCTTTGCACCAGTCTAGGTTAATTATTATTGTTGGTCAAATAGTAACGAAAATGTCATGGGTTTATTCACAAAACCTGATTATGTTTTAATTGAGAGTAAACTTTGGTTTAAAATAACAATAACAGATTAATATTAAAAATAAAGGTAAACTGGAACACTTTTAGTGGAAGTTTAAATTGGATCCAGGCATACCTATAGCATAGATTCAGGATTCTGTCTTGCTTCTAAAGCAGGAAAGAATCCTGAATTATTCGAAATTGAAATTAAAGTGTATGTAATATGAATTCCGAATCCAGAATATATAATATTACGGTTTCAGAATTAATTTTATGAATCATCAAGTATCAACCCCATTTAGGTAGGTACACACTACACATGCGTACACTCCTCTACAATAAAAGATTTGTCCAAAGAGAATATAATCACTATGGATTTGTCGCGTAATTATTGCCAGGGGCAGCAACTTTCGAATATTATTTCAGATACGGCAACATACACACTTTAGAGTTATCATTGGAACGTTCCAACTTTCTCTCAAATTAATTATTACTTGGTTAATCTTTTTTGAAAAACAGTAACAATTGTCCTGTATTTAGTAAAAAATATATCAAATAATTTATTAATACAATTAAAATCGACCACTTCAGACTTTATTATTAGAAAAATTAAATAATATCTCGCGTTGTATGAATTATTTGTCACTATTGTTTTGCGTTGGCAGGAACGTCATACGCAGGATATTTTATTTATCTGGCAGAACAGTAACTAATTCTTAATCTGTGGGCAGAACTTTGACAGGTGATAAAGAAACGAAAAATCTTCAAGTTTGTCCGTCCGACGTCCGTGATTAGCCACTCCTATCTCGATATTACTTAATTAGTTTTTATTTTAGTGACTACTGCGAGAAATGTAGTTTGTACTTTGTGATCTCAAATGTGAATGTGTGATAAGTCTATGGGTTAATACAAGTGTCGTCAATTAACGAATCACAATGACGGGACGTTCTGGCCGTGGTGTGTTCGGAAAGCTCTTCTCCAAGAAGCAGACCAACCGCGATGACAGGGTGACCGAGATAGGCATGCCCACGAACGTGAAGCAACACATACATGTGAGTATGAACTCGGAGACTGGTATGCTAGAGGGATTGCCGTCATCATGGCAGAGGCAACTGAACGCCCAAATATCGCCCGCAGAACAAAACGAGAACCCAAATGCTGCGATACAGGCCGTCGCATTCCATTATTTCCATGCTCTAAAGAAGGAGCAAGCAGAAAACGAGCCATGCAAGCAAATCGTCACCGCGGAGGCGATAACAAAAGAGGAGTTGGAGATGAAGAAATTCCTAGCCAAAAAAAATGCTCACCAAAGCCAAGACTCAGATATTTCTATAGGTCAAAGTAGCGAGGAGGATGTCACATCGTCCTCGGACACAATATCACAGAGGCAGACCATGCCGGTAGCACCTATTAAGAATAGTTTAAAAAAGAAGGATGCCATGCTTGACTTGACAGCGGGTATCACAGATCTTTCGGTGATTGGGACCGAGCCAGAAGAGAGTCCAATACTTAGGAAGAAGGAGCTAATGAACTCTACCCTAACTGACGATGAAATATACGAGGAGTTGAGAAGGATTTGTAACAAAGATGATCCCTACGTCCGCTTCGACAGGATCAAACAATTAGGTGCTGGAGCCTCAGGTAAGATTCTTATTTATTTAATTAATATTTATAGATAATATGGATCTATGGAAAGTCAATGAAAGCAGCCCCTCTGCTATCAGATACTCTCATAGTATAAGGTAAAACTTTATTACTGTGTTTATTGACTTAATATTATTCAAGGATTGAGTCTATGTAAGTTAAAATTATTTAATATTTGGATAAAACACAAATTTAATTAAAACCAAATGTTGTATTATTGTATGTTAATTATCATTTAATATTTACTGAACATGCTCTAAAATTAATTACCTAGGTACTTAAGAATGATTTGCCTTTTTAATTTAAATAAGATTAGTTTTTCTTCTATTTTATTAGTTTCTGCAAGGCACATGAGTTAAGTAAATCACATTGTGATCAGCTATGAGGTTATCATATATTTACTATGTAATCCCAATATAGTGATCTATATAAAAATATATCTACACTATTATTCACAATCAAAATCATGTGAGAAGAGAGAAAGAAACATTACATATTAGACAAACTAAGCTAGTACCATTGAATAGCTAATCAGTGATGTAAACACATTAGCCTGTTACTAAATTCTTATTACGGCTGCAGTGTAAATAATTATTGCTACAATTAGTTACATCCCTATTTATCCATTTATTAAATTGTTTTGCCTAATGTAATTTGTCTTGCCTGGAGCCCTTGAATCTAGCCTGCAATCCTGGCAAAGATCCCAGGTTATATATATTTATGTAACACAGTGTAATGAATAAATGTCTTTAATTATTATTAGGTATATCATTTCATGTCTGTTGTCCTTCCTAATCTATAATCCAAAAGTAATATATAGTAATTCAAAAAAGTTAAAACTTATAATATAAAATAATGAAAAAAATGTTACAACACAAATATTTCAAGTTACAACAGACCTCAAAATGTAAAGATTAATATAATTATCAATTATGTATTGTTTTACAAAACAGGTGGCTATTACAAATATTTAATTGTAATAATTTACGAACTTGACTAAAGTTACCATTAACATATTAGACTGTCATTTTTATGACTCATATCACATGTGTTTTTATTGTCTGCAAATTAGTAAATGATAAACATTTTATATAGCTTCAAATGATAATATAAATCAGTATTATGCAAGACCAGTTAAAAAAAATATCATAATTTTTTTTATTTATTATTTAGTAAAGGATTATATCTCATAAGGGTCCCACTTTTTGTAGGTCGATTATTATGACCGATTTTGTAGCGTGGCATCGACACATGACGTGTGCTTTGTACTATTGACATCAGTCTGTTCTATGTTCAGCTACAAGAAGTCGGTCACGAATAGTATGCCCTATAGGTATATGTACATACACCCTTCAAGATTTTTATAATTATTACTGTGCTTGTTACTATATCAAATGAATTTAATTACAAGTAAACAATATTTTAAAATAAATATCATACAGTTTATCTGTGTGTCCTTGTGTATATTGTGTAAATAGTATCTTAGCGAGACTAACATTTTAACAAAATAACACAATGGTTCTGTCAATCTGTAACAAAAATGTTTTGTGTTGTATTGCTTAATAGTACATCAATGATTTGTTACTTTAAGAATTCATGCTCACATACTGTGGAGCTAATTTGAAAGCTTCTAAGTTCTAATGAATGTTCTTTTAGTTTTGAAAGTCCATAAGAGCCTTTAGATGTTCCTAAAGGATCTTCAAAGAGGTCATTCTGAATAATTTATTTTTGTTTGAATCTGTGTTCATATTTCGTGATAAGCATTTTAATCTATACTAATATTCTAATATTATAAAGCGGAAGAGTTTGTTTGTTTAAACGCGTTAATCTCAGAAATTACTGGTCCGATTTGAAAAATATTTTTTTTGTTGTATAGTTACATTTGGGGACTTTCGTTGCGTGCGTTGCATAAACGGTTTAAGTCACTCAAAATTAAGTCACTCAAAAACCACGCGAACGAAGTCGCGGGCACAGCTAGTTTTACATATTTATACTTATAATAATAATAATATATTATGTGAACTTAACATTAGGTACACACATGATGAAATGAATGAAAGTAGAAAAAACCATATTATTACTTACTTACTCCCTATTTTCTTAATGTGAATGAATTATAGTCTTTATAAAATAAAACTAACTGTAGTCACGGAACAAATAATATGACTAAATATGAATGAATAAATAATAAAATAATATTATAATAAAGGAGATATTAACACATAAATAAAACAAAGAAGTCTCAATGTTTTTATAACATTTTTAACACACTGTGTTTAAAATTGCATAATATTTGTGAGAACTGTCAAGGCGCCAACTTTAGGCCCCGCGCTCATTTGAGATACGACAGTCTCAAGACAGACTAATCTCTTATAGATGATTCCAAAATGTAAATAATCAGTTTTAAGACAGTTTTGTCGCTAAGAGCAAGTTTCGACTTTCGTCTATGTTTTGCATAGCAAAGACTGTCTTAAGATTCGTGTCTCAAGTGAGCTCTCGCCCTTAGTAACATGACCTATAAAAAATGGTAGTTGCGAACTGATCATGAATCAGCTATAGATAAATTTGCTTACTTCTCTATTTTCTAACTTTGATTATTTCTGATTCCAGGTGTAGTGTTTATCGCAATCGACAGTACAGACAATTCAAGAGTCGCGATCAAAGACATAGACTTGACGAAACAGAACAAGAAAGATCTCATATTGAACGAGATCAATGTGCTAAAGGGATTCAACCATAAGAACCTCGTCAATTTCCTAGACGCCTTCCTCAGCGAGGATCACCTTTGGGTGGCCATGGAATTGCTCGACGGTGGGTCTCTTACGGACGTAGTCACCGAGGTGGTGATGAAGGAGGGGCAAATCGCCGCCGTGTGCCGAGAGACCCTGCAAGCTATCGCCTTCCTCCACTCCAAGGGAACGATCCATAGGGACATCAAATCGGACAACGTGCTCCTCGCTATGGACGGCAGTGTGAAAGTTACGGATTTCGGCTTCTGTGCTAACATCGTCGGCGACGAGAAGAGACAGACTCTAGTCGGTACTCCGTACTGGATGGCTCCCGAGGTGGTCACCAGGAAGCAGTACGGGAAGAAGGTGGATGTGTGGTCGTTGGGCATAATGGCCATAGAGATGATAGAAGGTGAACCACCCTACATGAAGGAAGCGCCGATCAAAGCGCTGTACTTGATCGCGGCGGTGGGCCGGCCAAAGATACCGCGGTGGGAGAAGCTGTCCCCCGCCTTCCAAGATTTCCTGGACAAATGCTTGCAAGTGGACGCGGACGAGAGGGCGACTGCGGATGAACTGCTGCAGCATCCATTCCTGGAGTGTGCGATGGAACTCAGGACGCTCACCCCACTCATCAAGGCCGCACAGAAGATTCTGCACAAGAATTTCGACTGAAATGACTGGTAAATTTCATTCCCCTATTTTATACTGTGTATCCGTAACGGTAAGATGCATTTTTCTAAAATTCCGATTTTGCGAGAATCGTACAAATGTTGTACACATTTTTATAGCACTTGTATTTTGTATAGCTTTTACAGTGATGATTATCGTGCCAAGTATATTGGTAGTAAGAATAATTATACACTTAGTCACGAATTAATATTAATTAATGTATATCGTTTAGGCTCTAAAACTATTTTGCTTTTGCAGTTTTTAAGCGTAAGAGAATTGACAATAGTAGCAATACCAAACTCAAGAATGTATTTTTTTAAATCATTTTAACTCGTAAAATGTAATCTTTTGTACTTTACGAGTCAACACTGCGTATAATAAAGAGGATAGATTGTTTGTTTGCTTCCATTGAATAGGCTTAGAAAGAGGACATAGGCGACTTTTTGTCGCAGCACAGGATGCGGTTCCAGCTCAATTTAATTTCGCGCGGGAAACATCGAGTAGTTTATTAAAATAGTGTTACTGTAGGCCAAAAATATTCTAAGTGCCTTGAACGCATTGAATTTGTTTCATTATCAAATGTAATATGTCCGTATGTGTTGTCTTATCTAATAGGGACGATAGCATATCTCCTACTGATACCACTCCATCACTAAACTCGTAATTTCTCAGAACGATTTAAGAAGGAATGTTTGTACAATCGCATGCCATAAATTGTAGTTTAACTAGGTAACTTAAAAAATAATCTGCCCAAGACTTTAGAATATAGAACAAACAATTTTTTTAATGTTTTAAATTCAAACGTTCTAACTTTCTACCTTTCTTTCCTTAACACACTTGATGCAGCTCCGGTCAAAATTGACATACAAAATATCATGTGGTGTGCGTAATACCCTCTACAAAACCACAACGATGAAACTGCATAGTTTGGTCAAAATGTCTACTAGACATCTACTACACCCAGGTTTGAATCCCGGGTCGGACCAAAAAAAAAGTTGTTTTTAAGTTAGACTGATAACCTGATTGTCTGTCAAGAAAGATGATCCGTGTGTCGGATGGACATGTAACAGTCGGTCCTGCGCCTGTTCTTTCGCTAGTCATGTCGGGTATTCACTGGGATATTTGAGTAAAGGAAGAGTAGGTGTTATTGTCACACACTTGGGCACCATGATTCCTGCGTATCTGGCATGGTTTCAATAAAATCGGCCACTGATAACAAAATCGGTGTGGGTGCGAGCTATCATTATGTGCTACATGTAACTTGGTGCATGCGCCGATTCGGATGAACAGTATCAAGTTAAACGGCTTACTGTATACATGTTATAGTAATTATAGTACGTCCGAGATAAATTTAACCCAAACGTAAACAAACCCGTCTATGACACAACCATAGACTAGTCAGTGATGCCAATTGGCCAATATTAATACTATGATTATTGTTCATATGAATCCATAGGCTTATATTCTACAATCGGCAGTGTCAAAATGGCGTATTTTTTCTGTGAAAGATTTTCATTTGATGTTTAAACATATTAATTATTGTTAAATTCTTTAAAAATCCGATGAAAGTGTTGATAAGTGTGCACAATAAGTAAATATGTGAAAATTTCGGTGTTTTTTTATTTGTTTACGTTTATGTTATATTTTTCTCGGATGTACTGTATATTTTATGACTGAACTCTGCAGTTTTACAGTTGTCGTCTACAGCTGACTTAAGTATACTTACTGATAAAATATCACCGTTATTTCTGTAATGATACAGTCTGTATATTCCTTCTAAATTAGTAAATAGACGTCTGTTAACCAAAACTGCACATTAGTAATAGTATTTTAAATTATTGTAACAGCTGTTTAGATTTTCCTCAACACTTCTGACGCTGAAGGAAAACTAAACTACATTACCAAATATGTACATATTGTAATTAATGTTTTGCTTCGATTATACTTTTAGGGTAAGTGTATTTTTATATATGTAGATAATATTGATAAGGGTGCCCTCACACGAGCGATAGTGTTTTCGATTTTTTGTAGGTGAACAAACTCATTCCTACAAAAAGTCGGCCACACGAAACATTGAACTCATACAAAAGGACCGCCAGAAATCGGCCCGATTATTTTATCGGTCCTTCTAAAAGTGGATGGGCATTGAGCACCCTTATTATGTATTTCTTTGTTTTAATAACTTAGTATTTTATGTTAAACAATTTTATACACTTCTAACTACACAACTATTCCACCCCAAACTAAACAAAATATAACAAATTTTACTGCACATAACATTCCCTAAGCCTACTTCCAAAGTATTTCAAAGTAAATATTCTTCTAAGTAATTTTACAAGACTGCTATTCTTATAAAACTGTTTCGTCCAATATTCTAATTGAAACAATAAACTATTCCAAAGTATTTATAAGTCATAATAAATCAAGTATTTCAATGCATTTTAATGAAAATATATATTTTTTGTGTCCTCTGACAATCAAAATATAAACTGAGATGCTATTTTGGTTTTGCGTTACGGTAATCTGTTAGATAAAAATGGTTATTTCAGATAATTTAATTTAACCACTAAATTGACCAATATTATGATATGAAATCGACATTCAATAATAATATTTATTTGGTCACAAGGTTTGGTGTAAAATAGATTAAGTTAAAAGAAGTATTGTTATTAACTGTGTTCAGTGGAAGACCATAATAAGAGATGCATTTCTTTGTCTCTCTAGTATTTCGGTTTTATAAAAAGTATTTTAAGGCTGATTTGTTTTCAAATTGCAATGGATATGAAATTATTTTGTTAGACAGTGTAACATTAAATGTTTTTTGTAAATTAGAATTAATCGGTAATTTATGTACAGCAGGCCCTTTAGGCGAGATGCCGTCGCTAATAACGATGACGAAGTTAGAAATGAAATTTGTATCTCGTGTCTCGACTGAACGTATTAGTCAGGGTTCCGCTTCGTTCGAAAGTTGAGTTTTTTTCCTTGCTAAGTCTGTTAGCTACCACAAACAAGAGTTCCGTCCAAGAAATTCTTGGGCGACTCATCAAAATAAAAGTAGGTACTCACGAAAAATTAGCTTGATACTAATCAAGTGAAAACAATGTATGGGGGAACCCTGACTGTATATTCAATTTCATCCTTATTGTATTGGCTCAGAGTTCTATTTTGATTGCACCGACTTTACTTCGGATTCTAGATTCTATCCCATATTTTTTCTATCTAATCCCATATTCTGTTTGGAAGATCGTCATTGTAATTAACGTCGGCATGTTGGCTAAGCCCTCAGTAGCCATACTAGGTTAGATCGTGGATATATGAAACTATGGTTTCCTCCACCAATGTGCCTGCTTTAGTAGTGTAAAGTGATTTGGCGATTATGTAGAGATATCAGACTCCAATATCAGGCCCCTGATTAAAGATGCCATCGCTATATATCGCTTACGAAGTTCGACAGCAAAATGTATGGGATTTAAGATAAGGTTCGCTAAATGACGAGCGAATTAGTATGTCATTTAGCGAAACTTATGTCAAATCCCATACATTTTGTTTACCAACTTCGTAAGCGATAAAGCGATGGCATCTTTTATCAGGAGCCTGAGCTTACGCAAATAACGATTTTGAGACGATAACGAAGTACCGTAATTTAGGGACGACATGTGTCACACATTTTACACTTGTTTAACTTCGTTATTGTTTTTTTTAGTATTGCTACGTACAAAGTTAGCTTTTACTCGTTTGAAGTGATGTTTCACTTCCACTTTTTAATTTAACTTGTTTACTTCTCTACATAATTGTATTTCATCACATTAATAAAGGTACTTTTACAATGGCAATATTAATTTCATTATTTCACTAACAACACTGTCCCTAGTATAGAAGCCTTAATGAAATAAGTCCATAGATACCTATGGCAAGTTAAATTATCTAACATTGCTCACTCTTTGCCTATGTAAAAGTATCTTATTATAATATAAGGCTAATATAATTTTTCGCACAACGAATTGTGTCTAATGTATTGATATTGCTCTAGATGTAAGGTTATATACACCAATGACACTTTTAGACATCTTATTGAGATTTGCCTATTAAATTATTTTTGTAAATGATAAGTATTTTTGTTTTGTTATCAAAAAGTCCTTAACCCTTGCTGTAGATATCTAACGATTAACTTAGTGGCTTTTGTACCAATTTCGCCAACACAATATATTAAAGTTAATACATCATTAAATATCATGTTATCCCTCAGTATTTCCTGTCAATTAATGAGAAGGTATTTTAACAAGCCATTAATAACAAGCGTTAGTGAAATCGTGACTTCAAATGAAAAGCATTAATACTGTTAAAATATATTTAATATAATTTGTACTTTATAGTATTCCTACAGTTATATATGCTATGCTTAATGCTAGGCTGCTTTCGCGTTACATATTAAACCCTGAATCCCTATCTAAAGACAGGTTTAGGGGAGTGACTGACTCCGAATTTGAGTCATGTCGGCACTAACTCGCAACCCAGTGTAAATTGAAATCAGTATGCAGACCGATGTCAGAAGTCAGTTTAGCACTGAATTATATTCGGACACGGATATTTAGGTAATATTATGGTCACTCTATGCAAACTAATACAAAACAAAATACTGATTATAGCCCTATATATTCGGTAATTGAAATAATAAGTTCCTGAAAATTATAATTCAGAGAAAAATATGAAAATTGCTGGTTAAATGATGGCACCTTTGACACGACACAGGCAAAAATATTACAAATCCATCAAATATCACAATACAACGTCAGGCAATGACAAAAAACTTAAAATATTATGATGTCAGTATTTTTAAGGGTGGTGCTACAACAGGGGATGAAAAGAGAATGTAAGGTGATCGCACACGTCTCCCAACGGAGCCAATCGAAGGCATCCCTATGCATATCGTACTCAAGAGCGCGCCACAAGTGTCATTTATAAAAGATTGCAGAGACGAGGAACCTGGGAATCCCAGCTCAAGGTTGCCACAGATAGCGACTAAAAGAGGCACGGGATTAGTAAAGGTTCTCAATCATGAGTCCGAAGCTTTCAAGAAAAGATTTTTTCAAAGCTTTCAGATGCGAAAATTAGCTAATTAGCTGGAATCTTTGTAGGCCCTCAAAAAAAATATATACCTATATATTGTAATTAGAGATGAAACGGATAGTAGTTTGGCCGGATACCGGATACCGGATATTCGGCAAGCTACTAGGCCGGAGCGCCGGATATCCGGCTGCCGGATATTCGGCCTTTTGATAATATACAGTGTGTTAAAAGAGCAACTATAACTTTGAGACACGATTATACTACCTTTCCTCATTTTGTAAATGTTTTTTTTTTTTTTTTTGTCAAAAACTAAATATTTTTTACTTTTCACCATTTCTTATTTTTTTGTCGCAAAAATAACAATAAAGCATAAAAAAAAATTTTTTTTAATTTTTGAAAAAAAAACATTTCTAGAATGAGAAAAGGTAGTATAATCATATCCCAAAGTTATAGTGACTGCTCTTTTTACACCCCTTATAATAATAGGTTTGATTTGAATATTGGCGCGGTGAACGAGATCGGTAATATTCAGGCGTATTCGGGTCGCACGTAACCGGAGATCGGGTCGACTCGGGGGCGTTCGAGTGATATCGCGTAAAATTTGGTATTTTATTCATCACAATTTGCCACTTGTTATTAGAACAAACATTTTAGATGTGCGATTATAAAAATAAACGGTGTCCACAACCTATTGGAGTATGATTTGCCTGTATAAAAAAATTAGAATTTTTTAAATTTTACTATCCGGTATCCGGCCGGATACTGTATTACTATCCGGTATCCGGCCGGATAGTGAAAACAAGGCCGGATACCGGATAGTTACCGGATATCCGTTACATCTCTAATTGTAATATTTTTCAAGAGTTGCTTAATGAAGGCATGATGAGAGACTATATTTTTGGGTTAATAAGAGAAACTTCTACCAAACATGACAGGAAAAGTAAAACTGTTCATTTTTTTAACTATGTTTTTAAACTTCTTTTCTAAAACAAGTCATGATTTAATGTTCGGTATCTTTTAATAGATTATTATTTCTTAAGTTTCTTTATTGATTTTATTATTTCTACCCTTTTTTGCTCATAAAAGCAAATCCAGAACAACTGTTTGTTCTTCTTTTCTTATTTTCAAGCATAAAAGTGATAAAAATAATGTATAACCCGTGCGCAAAAAGCACGCAAAGACCAGAATACGCACAATAGCTGGCGAATGAAAGAATGGGATTTGAAAGCCAAAAATGTAAAATGCACTTCGTGGACGAGGCATTAATGAACCACTTCTCCTCCATCGTCATGCTTGTGCATGTGCCTCCATAGTCAACGCCAAAAACCTGCTCCTCATAGGGGATATAAACAACTCCCCTACATAGACAGAGAGAACCTACCACTATTACTGCTCGAAACACCTAACAAATATGACTCAAGAACTGTTATGCACACATAGATGCCAAAAGGAAGCCTACGCCTTAAATTTTAAAACAAAAATGACCAGAGAAGATCCTTAAGATTAAAACTCTTACCATCCATAAGGCACAGGGATTATGTTTTGATCATCAAAAGAGAAGGTTTCATGTACTACATGACAGCGCATCTCACTCGGTGGTAGCCTTAACGCGTCATTCGAAGGAGCTGATCCACTTCACGACGGAGATACTCCCATTATCGTGCCTGTGTTAGGCACGATAATGGGCATTAATCCAAAACCAAACAACCATAAAGAACTGTCTGTCTAACATCACAATTATTCAAAGTCAGCCATTGACTAAGAAAGTGAATATATGGTGTGGATGTTGCTAAATGGGTCTTCTACTAAAATATAATTAAGCAGATGAACCATTTAGGTAACATGAGATATGTAATGTGGTTAATATTATTTAAAACCACTGACTACTGCAATTAGTTTTGGCTTGACTAAGCAATGGTGGTGTGGTGACATCATTCTGGTGAGACGATCTAAAGAAAATCCTCGCGACAACTCTGTATATACGCATCGACCCTCTCTACATCTGTCCCTCTCACACATCGACCCTCTCTACATCTGTCCCTCTCACTCATCGTCCCTCTCGACTTCTATCTCACTCATCGACCCTCTCAACTCTTGTCCCTCTCACTCATCGTCCCTCTCGACTTCTATCTCACTCCAACATGTTCCCTCTTCACTTTTATCTCTTTCCTTTATTGTTATGTGTTTTGTCTCCATTTTGTGAATATGTGTCTCTTTCTATGTTTGTAAAATTTTGTATAAATAGCCGTAGTTTTAAGAATAAATGATGCATTACTGATCTGACCATCGAGTTGTTATTTTACTCCCGCACTATCTCCTACAATTGGTGACCCCGAGAAGAAAGAACATTCCTCAAGAACAAGAACGCTTGAAAGAAGAGAAATAAGCAGAAAATTATTGAAGATGGAAAATGGATGGACACAGCAGCCGGGACCAGCCTCCAGTACCGCAAACGAGATCTTCATGGCTACACAGATACAACTAATGACGAAGCAGATAGAAAAGTTAACACTGGAAGTCGCAGAGATACGTCACGGAAGACAGATACAGCACTATCCCCGTCACGCTCGCTCCCGTTCGAGATCTATGAATCGGCAATACAACCAAACTAACAAAGATGACTGGCTATGTCGATACCACTACAAGTTTGGAGATCGAGCTAGACAATGCATATCGCCGTGTGCAAGACGCAACAAAAAGTCGGAAAACTAGAACTAACACCGACCGTGGCGGACGTCGGTGTTTCGTCTGCGAGCAACCGCCTATGTGTCATCGACCGCAACACCTCACAACGTTTCCTCGTTGACACTGGCGCTGAAATCTCAGTCCTCGCCGCCACAAGAACACAGAAGTCGAAGCCTCCGAAGCACGCCTGCAAGCTCTACGCCGCTAACGGTACGCCTATTTGCACGTACGGAGAGAAGAATCTAGTACTAGACCTCGGACTCAGACGACAGTTCAGATGGTCATTCATCGTAGCCGATGTCAAGATGTCAATACTCGGCGCTGATTTTCTCCGTCACTACAAGCTACTCGTCGATCTACACCGCAAGAAGATTATCGACAGCGTCACTGAACTAGCTGTCAACGCGGTATCAGTGACCACCACGCAGCCATCGGTCCACATCTTAAGTCACGATCAAGTCTACCACGATCTACTTCAACAGTACCCAGATGTACTCCGCCCGATGTCCACGAAGTCGCCGAGCAAGCACAACGTCACTCACCACATCGAGTCGTCTCGTGCCGGTAGTCGGTAGTGCAACCGAGCGACTCCGGGAGCCGTCCCCGCCGCGCCGTCGCTCGCTCGTAGTCGTAGTGTGTCCGCCGGCCGCCCCGCGCCGCCGGCTCAGCCCATGGAAACCATCACACCAGTCCCTAGGCGCCACCCATTCCCAATCATGACAACCTTCCACGACCGAACCCTCCTATCGGACATAGATTCAGACAACGAGGCAGAGACCCAAAGCACTCCTTCCACTCTGACCCCTCCAACTGCCAAACCCGTACCAGACACAGGATTTAAGCAGGTGGAGATGGCGCCCCGGGAGACAAGACAGTCAAAGAGGAGGGCCAGCCAGGATGCATCAGTACCTGTCCCAGCAGACAAGAAGTCCCGTGTGAGATTTGACGGGGCAGGAGACATTGCCCGGCGTATGGACAGGGTGGAGGAGACATTGCAAGACATACTGAAATCAGTGCGCGGACTGTCTGCAGCAATCGATAATCTAAAGACCACAGTCACAG
The DNA here is from genome assembly GCA_905187575.2 of Celastrina argiolus. Classification (NCBI taxonomy): domain Eukaryota; kingdom Metazoa; phylum Arthropoda; class Insecta; order Lepidoptera; family Lycaenidae; genus Celastrina; species Celastrina argiolus. The sequence goes on from LR994589.1 coordinate 16,063,403, forward strand.
CCAAGATGACGTCAATGGAAACCAAACTAGGGGTCCAACAGGACAGAATTGAGTCCTTACAATCCGCTCGAAGGGACGGGTTCTTAAACACGCTTACCCTAGACAGATATCCCACGCCGAGAATTCAAGATTTCACATATGTACTTCATAGCAAAAACATATTCAGCAAACTCGATCTCAAAATGGCATATTACTGGATCCCTATCGCTAAAGAAGACGCCGAAAAGACTGCCATCATCACTCCATTTGGTCTATTTGAATTCAACTGCATGACCTTTGGACTACGAAACGCAAGTCAAACGTTCCAACGTTTCATTCACGAAGTACTACGAGGCATCGACGGCTGTTTCGCATTCATCGACGACATTCTGCTGTGTAGTGAGAACGAAGAACAAATCAACAACTACTACACAATGTACTCGAACGTCTTAACAAATACGGCGTAACACTGAACGTAGAAAAATGTGAATTTTCGAAGTCAACAATCAACTTTCTGGGATACGAAGTTTCATCACAAGGCATCAAACCTACTACAGATCGAGTCGAAATAATATCCAACTATCCGAAACCGAAGACGATACTCGAACTACGAAGATTTCTCGGTATCATCAATTTCTACCGAGATTGTTTACCGCAACAAGCCGAGCGACAGAGACAACTTAACAAATATCTACACAATAAGAAGAAGCGAGACAACACTATTATCGAGTGGACGACAGAGGCCGAAAAAGCTTTCTATGACTGCCGCCAAAGCATTTTAGAAGCAACATCACTATCTCACCCTGTCGCCGGCGCACCACTGAGCTTAGCAACAGACGCCTCCGACCACAGCATGGGCGCAGTACTGCAGCAGCGTGTCAACAACGTGTGGAAGCCGCTCGCATTTTTCTCACGAGCACTCAACGACACACAACGCCGATACAGTGTGTACGATCGCGAGCTACTAGCGATCTACACAGCTGTTAAACACTTTCGCCGACTCATCGAAGGTTGCGACGTCGTCGTGTACACCGATCACAAGCCACTATCGTTCGCTCTAGCGAGACCGGCTAGTAGCAGCGACACTCCGAGAAGAGAGAGACAGCTTCATTTCATCAGTCAGTTTTGTACGAAGATTGTCTACATACAAGGTGAAAACAACCCTGTGGCCGACGCACTCTCCCGCATTGAAGAGATCGACATTCCTTCAAACCTCGATTACAACAAGATAGCGAGCGACCAGCAACAGGACGATGAATTGAAGAAGATGAAACTGCAACAGAATCTCAAATTTATCGATATTGCCACTCCCAACGGCAATCGATTGATCACGTGCGAGTATTCATCATCATCACCGCGACCGTACCTGCCACCTGCCCATCGCTACGAAGCTTTTAAGTCCCAACACGACCTGTGCCACCCGGGTGTACGAGCGACAAGAAAACTAGTCACATCGAAGTACTTTTGGCCCTCGATGAACAAGGACGTAACTACATGGAGCAGAAACTGCATCGATTGTCAACGATCGAAGATTCAACGACACACCGTAACACCTCTAGCAAGTTTCCCGCCGTCACAACGTTTCGAACACATCCATATAGACATAGTCGGACCACTTCGACCATCACAAGACTACCGCTACATAGTGACGATAATAGACAGATTCACCAAGTGGCCCGAAGCTGTTCCTGTGCAAGAAATAACAGCTGAAATCGTCGCCAAAGCACTGTATGAAACATGGATATCGAGATTCGGCTGCCCACTGCGAATATCAACAGATCAAGGCAGACAGTTTGAGTCTACACTATTCAACGAGTTAATGAAGAAACTGGGAATACAACGCATCCGCACCACCGCATATCACCCGCAGGGGAACGGACAGGTGGAGCGCTGGCATCGCACACTAAGGGCCGCGATCATGGCCCGAGGCGCCGCCGCGCGGTGGAGCGAGGAACTGCCGACTATACTCCTGGGACTGCGCACGGCTCTGCGCGGAGACAGCAACACGAGTGCCGCTCTTCTCACCTACGGCACTCCGCTACGCATGCCTTCAGATTTCTTCGTGCCGCCAAAGCCGAAGATACAAGAAGCCGACTACGTGCGTTGTCTCAGTGAAACGATGACAATGTTATCTCCGGTTCAGAACACCGTGAGATCGTCGAGACTACCTTTTGTACACAAAGACTTGCAAAAGTGTACACATGTCTTTTTGCGAAACGACACCGTACGGGCGCCGCTCACACCGCCCTACGACGGACCGTATCCAGTGCTACAGCGACACGACAAGTATTTCAAGATTCAGCTACCCAACCGAGTTACAGTTGTATCGCTGGACAGACTCAAACCAGCGTACGGCTGTCGAGAAGAGGAAAAAGATGTCGAGCCGAGCAGTACTCCGGCCGTGCCCGCCATCCCGCTGCGCTGCGAGACAGACAGCGCGCCCGCGCCGGTGCAGTCGTCGCCGCAAGTTCGAGTCACGAGATCCGGCCGCATCAGCAAACCTGTCGTACGTTTCACTTGAAGGGGGGTACTGTGGTGACATCATTCTGGTGAGACGATCTAAAGAAAATCTTCGCGACAACTCTGTATATACGCATCGACCCTCTCTACATCTGTCCCTCTCACACATCGACCCTCCCTACATCTGTCCCTCTCACTCATCGTCCCTCTCGACTTCTATCTCACTCATCGACCCTCTCAACTCTTGTCCCTCTCACTCATCGTCTATCTCACTCCAACATGTTCCCTCTTCACTTTTATCTCTTTCCTTTATTGTTATGTGTTTTGTCTCCATTTTGTGAATATGTGTCTCTTTCTATGTTTGTTAAATTTTGTATAAATAGCCGTAGTTTTAAGAATAAATGATGCTTTCACCAACGCACACCTGCGTCACCTACCACACAAAGCGATGGCAGCCATAACCCGTCTGTTCAACGGAATAATCCGGTCCGGCCACTTCCCCTCCAGATGGAAGCTAGGCACGGTAATAATGCTCCCGAAACCACTGAAGGATGTGAAAAAGGCTGAGAGTTATCGCCCGATCACACTTCTACCATCCATCTCAAAGGTGTTTGAGAAATTATTCCTCTCGCACCTCATACCACATCTTCCACAACGAACCGAACAGTTCGGGTTTAGAGCGGAGCTAAGCACCATCCACCAGCTTAGCAGAGTGATCCACTCCTTGACGGCCACAATCAACAAGAAGGAGGTCGCATGTGCGGTTTTCCTTGATATGGAAAAGGCATTTGACCGAGTGTGGCACGACGGACTAATATTCAAACTTCTTTCCCATGATGTCCCACAACACATGGTGAAAGTAATAGCGTCCTTCCTCGAAGACCGCACTTTCATGGTTCGAGTGGAGGACGCCTTGACCGAACCCCACCCCATAGCAGCTGGTGTTCCCCAGGGCAGCTGCCTGTCTCCGTGCCTATACAACCTATACGCCGGAGACATTCCATGCCACAAAGATGCAGCAATAGCCCTGTATGCTGACGACACAGCCTACATCACAACATCTATGTCCCGCTCATTTGCAGTTGTTAAAATGCAGCGTGCACTAGACCAACTCCCTGACTGGCTGGAAAAATGGCGACTCTCAGCCAACCCAGCCAAAACCCAGGCTACCACCATCCCAATGTACGGCGGGGCCTCACCGCCGGAACTCACACTAAACGGCACTAGAATACCTTGGTCCAGAACAGCCAAATACCTGGGAGTCACTATTGACAGTCGACTCACCATGGTCAAACACGCCAAACTCATGGCCGCCTCGGCTAATGCAGCATTGGCCCAGCTAAGGCCAATCTTAGCCTCACCAGCATTACCCATCACAACAAAAATCGCGCTCTATAAAACCTATATCAGGTCACGGCTCACGTATGCGAGTAGTAGGGATTCGCCGGTTCTGGCTCACGAGCCAGAACCGGCGAATCTACAGGGGTTGGTCGGCCAACTACAGGGGTTGGTCGGTTAAAAAAAAAAAAAAAAAAGTTTGGTGTCAAAATAGGGGTTTTCCGCTACGCCCGATCGATCTATGCGATCCATTTTTGCGTATCTGCACTCCTTAACGTTTTAGGTTTTGCATAAGGAAAGCACTAATAGCACTCATTACACTAATCGTTAAACTCCTCAGTGTCTAATGACCATGCGCATCACGCGTTTTGTTATGAACGACATTCTAAACTTAATGACATAGTCGTAATGGTATTGATAATAAACAATATTCCTTTGGTATGTTTCCAAATAATTGAAGTCGAGATTTAAAAAAAAAACTCGGGTTTGATTTCGAACAAATCCTTTATTTCAAAATAACTCTTTCATTAAATCTTAAAACAAGATTTGAACATCATATTCAAAAACAAATCATTTCCGAGTGTATCGCTGCCAAATTCATTTTGAAAGTCTTTCAATGACTTGTTTTTAAATTTATATAGTAAGTACATTAAACAGTACTCTCCACACACTGACGTATAATCATTTTGTAACCGAACATTATTAAAACGCCATTTCCTTGCATTTCTGTCCAAAAACATTTTATGCATACAATAAACAACATTCCTTTGGTATGTTTCCAAATAATTAAAGTCGAGATTTTAAAAAAAACTCGGGTTTGATTTCGAACAAATCCTTTATTTCAAAATAACTCTTTCATTAAATCTTAAAACAAGATTTGAACATCATATTCAAAAACAAATCATTTCCGAGTGTATCGCTGCCAAATTCATTTTGAAAGTCTTTCAATGACTTGTTTTTAAATTTATATAGTAAGTACATTAAACAGTACTCTCCACACACTGACTTATAATCATTTTGTAACCGAACATTATTAAAACGCCATTTCCTTGCATTTCTGTCCAAAAACATTTTATGCATACAATAAACAACATTCCTTTGGTATGTTTCCAAATAATTAAAGTCGAGATTTTAAAAAAAACTCGGGTTTGATTTCGAACAAATCCTTTATTTCAAAATAACTCTTTCATTAAATCTTAAAACAAGATTTGAACATCATATTCAAAAACAAATCATTTCCGAGTGTATCGCTGCCAAATTCATTTTGAAAGTCTTTCAATGACTTGTTTTTAAATTTATATAGTAAGTACATTAAACAGTACTCTCCACACACTGACGTATAATCATTTTGTAACCGAACATTATTAAAACGCCATTTCCTTGCATTTCTGTTCAAAAAACATTTTATGCATATAGTAAACAACATTCCTTTGGTATGTTTCCAAATATGTAATTGAAGTCGAGATTTAAAAAAAAAAAACTCGAATAAATCCTTTATTTCAAAATAACTCTTTCATTAAATCTTAAAACAATATTTGAACATCATATTCAAAAACAAATCATTTCCGAATGTATCGCTGCCAAATTCATTTTGAAAGTCTTTCAATGACTTGTTTTTAAATTTATATAGTAAGTACATTAAACAGTACTCTCCACACACTGACGTATAATCATTTTGTAACCGAACATTATTAAAACGCCATTTCCTTGCATTTCTGTTCAAAAAACATTTTATGCATATAGTAAACAACATTCCTTTGGTATGTTTCCAAATATGTAATTGAAGTCGAGATTTAAAAAAAAAAAACTCGAATAAATCCTTTATTTCAAAATAACTCTTTCATTAAATCTTAAAACAAGATTTGAACATCATATTCAAAAACAAATCATTTCTGAGTGTATCGCTGCCAAATTCATTTTGAAAGTCTTATTATATATTATTTAACACATTCAAATTATTTTACGGAGTGAGAACTTAATAATAATTATACATAGGTATTTAATACAATATTTACTATCTTAGCTACTATAGTCAGCAGTTACATTGCGATTTTTATCAATTTCAATAACATTATCGAACTCTGCATAAACAACGCAATTGATCGTTTGAGTCAGAGCAGATTCAAAGACGAGGTATAAGAAAACAATGAGTATTTTTTATCTTTTTAAACAGTTTTAATGGTTCTTAAACATTACAATACAATGGCGGTAAGAAAAAAAATCTCATATTCTTTTTATAATATAAAATATACAAAGATTAATTAAACACAATACTAAATAATAAAAAAAAAAAAATACAAATAAGTTATGTTTAAAAGCATGCATTGATCCAAAAAAAAATATGATTACATAATCATATATAATAATATATAACTAAATAAGTACATTTTTTTTACAGTTCTCTCAATTTATAATGACCCCATGCCAACGTATCGATTTGATTTGGTAATATGTAGCGCTTAGTGTCTTCGTATGACAAAGAAGTTTTATTAATTTCCTGAGTAAATATTGTATGTTTTATTGACCTAAACCTATGCATGGTATGGTTTTGAATATTGTTATTGAAAAGACAAGATTTATAATTTTCTAATTCTAACTTTTTTGTAACACTTTTGTTCACACCCTTGGCTTTTGCGATGACTTTTTTATCTACTGTAAATGCACACATTTTCGATCGGAGTCCTACAAATTCTTCTAAAATATCACCGTTATTTTCATCTTTAAAATACCCTAACTTTTTTTGTTTATTCTAGGATAACCAAATAAATTCTCGGATCGATATCTGATGTATCAAACCTTAACATCAAATCAGGTTTGAGATCTTCATATAAATTATTAGTAAAAAATTGGTATATAAAACTATCAGTATCAGTATACAATAATTTCGTTTTCTCACACAACTTTTTCAAAACATAATCATAATGGAATTCATACATGAGTGTTTTTGAAATATCTAAAATGCAAAACCTTAAATGTAAAATAAATGGACTTATGTACAATTTTTGTTTTCCGTAATTGAACTGCTACTAAATTTTCTGAAAATATTGACATACTGTGGAATTCTGGTTTTGCTATTAAGTCTTGTGCTCCTAAAGACTTACCTTGATTTTCCCAATGGGTAACAAGCTTTACATTTACTCTTTTTTCAATGTTTTCCATAGTTTTTCCAAAAACTGAATTATTCATAAGTTTATAAAAATCTTTTTCAAAATCTGATGATGCCTTTGTTCTTAGTTTAGTATTTAAATAAATATATTTTTGTAGCCAAGGACTTTGATTACATTTTAAAACTCTGTAAACCTTTTGTAGTTCAATGCCTAACTTAAGACATTGTTTCAAATTTCTATAGTGAATTTTATATTTTGTTTTATTATTCAAATTTAGAACTAACTTAACATTTTTCGTATTACCTATACAAATATTTTCAGGACATAGAGGTAAATCGGAGTGCAAATCGTGAAGTTTATCAGGATATTTTCTTGCAAAATGAAACCATATTCACATGTATCAGGAATATCAAAGTCGATGTCAGGGTCCACCCACTCAAATCCATCTACAGGATGCTATTGAGACGTTGCCCAACCATAAAGATTATTTGCATCAAAGTATGCAAGAAAAGATTTTGATTTTATTTTATCATAACCAGTCATATACTGGTTATTTGCCTTAGCATATCTAGTGCTACATTGTGATATGCCACCACGAATACCTGCTAGGATGAACGCTATTTTATCAAAGTCTGTTAATAGCTCTAATTCAATTTTAGTATACTTCAACATAGCATCCCAACTTAAGCCAGGTGCAGTATAATAGTATGCTGGATCTAATTTATAAGTTCTAATACAAATATCTCTAAAATTTTCAAATATGTCTGTTAAAAGTAAAACATCAGTTTTGAGGTATAAGTTAGAATAATCTAACATACTTGAACATTTGAAGTGGTTCCAAACATCTTGTGCATGATTGTAATCATGATCAGATACATTAGAATCAGTTAATGTGCTATAGAAATGGTTTTGACTAGGTAAGGATGTCACTTTTAAACTATCATAAGATGTCATGAATTCATACGGATAAACACCTTTTCTTTTTAAACAAACAAAGTCTAGGTTGTTGGGAAAATTCATTTTGAGTGTATGAAACTGTTCATCTTTAAGATTTATTGCCAAATTATCAAGGCTACAAGGCAAAAATTTCAGTGAATCAACAAATCTCAATTTAAACATTTCATTGTTAATAAATAAGGTTTTAGTGAAATAAATGTATCTCTCCTTGTTTTGAGGTATCAAGTCAACTTGTCCTTCAACAAAGTTGAGCGCATGAACTATAAAAAGTGAGTCATAGTGACTTAAATTATGATGAAATACTGGAACGAAATTCGGTGGCCTAAACTTTTTTGAACATAAGTCATACGCCACACCTCTAAAATTTCCAGTATTCCTATCAAAGTCTAAAACTTTATGTTCACCTAAAATTGCTTCACAAATACAACAAATGGAACAATCATCAATTTTGTTTTTGTCTTCGTCAGTTAGAGGATAAGCAGCTTTTTGCAAGTTATTTTTACTACAAATTAATCGTTTATCATTATATAATCTACTCATGAACACTTTTGCACAATCGGGTCCGCTGTAATTTTCATATTTTGATAAAGTTTCATCATAAGAACATTTTATATAATATCCGAAACTATAAGGTTCATGCTTTTGAATGCTATTGGTATAAGACTTAGATGAATTGTTAGCACATAATATAATATAATATCTATGGACGCTTCACACCACGTCAATCTGGCCCTGTGCTAAGTATCCGAAGAACTTGTGTTACAGGTACCAGACAACGGAAATATATTTAATACTTTTATACTATACACATATTTAAGATTTTTATTATATTATACACAAATTTAATACACATCCATGACCCAGGAACATTGAAAACTTTTTGTTCCCTCGGCGGGATTCGAACCCGCGACCTTTCGTTCGAGCACCAATGCGCTCAACCAACTGCGCTACGGAGGTCGTCACATGAATGGACTGGCTTTAGAAAAGCTTCAAAATCTGCATATATTACAAAAGGTATTTTTAAGTTTCTTTCAAAATGATCAAACCTAAGTTTATCGTTAGATGTTGGTTCTGCAAACCAATTTTTAAATTTTTTTTTTGCTACTTGGTAATTCGACAGTTACATGAGAACAGTCATTTTGTTGGTGATTTGATAATCTTTCACTTGTACGAAAGTATAATAAACATCCATCACAAATATAAACCATATGATGATGATTTGAAAGTTGTTTGCTTAACAAACGCGATAAACTCTTTATATAACAATAGTGACTATTTGTTCCATTTGTTATCTTGTATAATAAATTAATATGAATGTTTTTGTGACTTTTAGTAAAATACAAGGGACCTATAACATTATTTTTTTTAACTTCATTATTAAATTCCAATCCGAAAACGTTAATACTTATACTATGAGCATAGTGCGAACTCCTTATCCTCTATAGCTCTATCTATTCGATCTACCAAATCCATCAGAGCCGTTTCGGTAGATTTGCCTTTCTGATAGGCATGTTGTCTTTCGTGCAGAGGTCTTTCGATGAGGTAGGTGTCTCTTATGTGCAGGTTGACAACCTTCTCCATCGCTTTGAGCATGAAAGAGGTGAGGCTTATGGGTCTGTAGGACTTGGATAGAGCTTTGTCTCTGTCACCCCCTTTGGGTATGTAAGAGACCTTCACCCTTGTCCATGTTTGTGGAATGTAGCCCCACGCGTAGCTCGCTCTGAATATCTCCAGTAACGGAGGGAGGATGATTTCTTTCCCTCGTTGCATGAGGACCGGAAAGATATTGTCCTCACCGCCGGTCTTAAAAGGCTTGAAGCTGTCTATTGCCCATTTGACTCGGTCTGGTTTAAAAATCGTAGAAGCTCTTCTCCAGTCTTCCGGAGTTGGTCTATGTTTAATTGACGTGCAGTAGAAAACTTCGTTTTCAGCCAGGTGGACACTGTTGGGGAAGTGCACTTCGGTAAGCAGTTTTAGTGTGTCCTCCGCCGTCTTTGTGTAAGTGCCATCTGGTTTCCTTAGTGTGCTAGGATGGGAGCAAGGAGCTTTAGATACTATTTTAAAAAGTCTGGAAGTTTGCGATGTGTTGTTAACTTCCTCACAGAACTTGCTCCAAGAGCTTCTTTTGGCTTTCCTCAGCTCGTTGTTAAACCTCGTGAGTGCGGTTCTGTATACGTCCCAGTGCCCGTCTCGTTTTGCTTTGTTGAACAGAGCACGGGTCTCTTTCCTGAGACTTGCCATAGTACCACTCCACTACGGTACGTTGTTTTTTTGAGAGGACAGCTTCTGAGGTATGCTTCATTTAGGCCATCCTCAAGCTCACCTACCGTCTGTTCTAATTGTTCTACGGTTTTAACAGATTTGTTTATTGAGGTGAGGTTTGACTGTACAGCATGAATGCAAATAAATTAAATTTTAATGGTATATCTTTCCCGGTGAAGTTAACCGATATTCACAAAGTTGAAAATTTAATTAGTATAAGTATTAACGTTTTCGGATTGGAATTTAATAATGAAGTTAAAAAAAATAATGTTATAGGTCCCTTGTATTTTACTAAAAGTCACAAAAACATTCATATTAATTTATTATACAAGATAACAAATGGAACAAATAGTCACTATTGTTATATAAAGAGTTTATCGCGTTTGTTAAGCAAACAACTTTCAAATCATCATCATATGGTTTATATTTGTGATGGATGTTTATTATACTTTCGTACAAGTGAAAGATTATCAAATCACCAACAAAATGACTGTTCTCATGTAACTGTCGAATTACCAAGTAGCAAAAAAAAAAATTTAAAAATTGGTTTGCAGAACCAACATCTAACGATAAACTTAGGTTTGATCATTTTGAAAGAAACTTAAAAATACCTTTTGTAATATATGCAGATTTTGAAGCTTTTCTAAAGCCAGTCCATTCATGTGCTAACAATTCATCTAAGTCTTATACCAATAGCATTCAAAAGCATGAACCTTATAGTTTCGGATATTATATAAAGTGTTCTTATGATGAAACTTTATCAAAATATGAAAATTACAGCGGACCCGATTGTGCAAATGTGTTCATGAGTAGATTATATAATGATATACGATTAATTTGTAGTAAAAATAACTTGCAAAAAGCTGCTTATCCTCTAACTGACGAAGACAAAAACAAAATTGATGATTGTTCCATTTGTTGTATTTGTGAAGCAATTTTAGGTGAACATAAAGTTTTAGACTTTGATAGGAATACTGGAAATTTTAGAGGTGTGGCGTATGACTTATGTTCAAAAAAGTTTAGGCCACCGAATTTCGTTCCAGTATTTCATCATAATTTAAGTCACTATGACTCACTTTTTATAGTTCATGCGCTCAACTTTGTTGAAGGACAAGTTGACTTGATACCTCAAAACAAGGAGAGATACATTTATTTCACTAAAACCTTATTTATTAACAATGAAATGTTTAAATTGAGATTTGTTGATTCACTGAAATTTTTGCCTTGTAGCCTTGATAATTTGGCAATAAATCTTAAAGATGAACAGTTTCATACACTCAAAATGAATTTTCCCAACAACCTAGACTTTGTTTGTTTAAAAAGAAAAGGTGTTTATCCGTATGAATTCATGACATCTTATGATAGTTTAAAAGTGACATCCTTACCTAGTCAAAACCATTTCTATAGCACATTAACTGATTCTAATGTATCTGATCATGATTACAATCATGCACAAGATGTTTGGAACCACTTCAAATGTTCAAGTATGTTAGATTATTCTAACTTATACCTCAAAACTGATGTTTTACTTTTAACAGACATATTTGAAAATTTTAGAGATATTTGTATTAGAACTTATAAATTAGATCCAGCATACTATTATACTGCACCTGGCTTAAGTTGGGATGCTATGTTGAAGTATACTAAAATTGAATTAGAGCTATTAACAGACTTTGATAAAATAGCGTTCATCCTAGCAGGTATTCGTGGTGGCATATCACAATGTAGCACTAGATATGCTAAGGCAAATAACCAGTATATGACTGGTTATGATAAAATAAAATCAAAATCTTTTCTTGCATACTTTGATGCAAATAATCTTTATGGTTGGGCAACGTCTCAATAGCATCCTGTAGATGGATTTGAGTGGGTGGACCCTGACATCGACTTTGATATTCCTGATACATGTGAATATGGTTTCATTTTGCAAGAAAATATCCTGATAAACTTCACGATTTGCACTCCGATTTACCTCTATGTCCTGAAAATATTTGTATAGGTAATACGAAAAATGTTAAGTTAGTTCTAAATTTGAATAATAAAACAAAATATAAAATTCACTATAGAAATTTGAAACAATGTCTTAAGTTAGGCATTGAACTACAAAAGGTTTACAGAGTTTTAAAATGTAATCAAAGTCCTTGGCTACAAAAATATATTTATTTAAATACTAAACTAAGAACAAAGGCATCATCAGATTTTGAAAAAGATTTTTATAAACTTATGAATAATTCAGTTTTTGGAAAAACTATGGAAAACATTGAAAAAAGAGTAAATGTAAAGCTTGTTACCCATTGGGAAAATCAAGGTAAGTCTTTAGGAGCACAAGACTTAATAGCAAAACCAGAATTCCACAGTATGTCAATATTTTCAGAAAATTTAGTAGCAGTTCAATTACGGAAAACAAAAATTGTACATAAGTCCATTTATTTTACATTTAAGGTTTTGCATTTTAGATATTTCAAAAACACTCATGTATGAATTCCATTATGATTATGTTTTGAAAAAGTTGTGTGAGAAAACGAAATTATTGTATACTGATACTGATAGTTTTATATACCAATTTTTTACTAATAATTTATATGAAGATCTCAAACCTGATTTGATGTTAAGGTTTGATACATCAGATATCGATCCGAGAATTTATTTGGTTATCCTAGAATAAACAAAAAAAGTTAGGGTATTTTAAAGATGAAAATAACGGTGATATTTTAGAAGAATTTGTAGGACTCCGATCGAAAATGTGTGCATTTACAGTAGATAAAAAAGTCATCGCAAAAGCCAAGGGTGTGAACAAAAGTGTTACAAAAAAGTTAGAATTAGAAAATTATAAATCTTGTCTTTTCAATAACAATATTCAAAACCATACCATGCATAGGTTTAGGTCAATAAAACATACAATATTTACTCAGGAAATTAATAAAACTTCTTTGTCATACGAAGACACTAAGCGCTACATATTACCAAATCAAATCGATACGTTGGCATGGGGTCATTATAAATTGAGAGAACTGTAAAAAAAATGTACTTATTTAGTTATATATTATTATATATGATTATGTAATCATATTTTTTTTTGGATCAATGCATGCTTTTAAACATAACTTATTTGTATTTTTTTTTTTTTATTATTTAGTATTGTGTTTAATTAATCTTTGTATATTTTATATTATAAAAAGAATATGAGATTTTTTTTCTTACCGCCATTGTATTGTAATGTTTAAGAACCATTAAAACTGTTTAAAAAGATAAAAAATACTCATTGTTTTCTTATACCTCGTCTTTGAATCTGCTCTGACTCAAACGATCAATTGCGTTGTTTATGCAGAGTTCGATAATGTTATTGAAATTGATAAAAATCGCAATGTAACTGCTGACTATAGTAGCTAAGATAGTAAATATTGTATTAAATACCTATGTATAATTATTATTAAGTTCTCACTCCGTAAAATAATTTGAATGTGTTAAATAATATATAATAAGACTTTCAAAATGAATTTGGCAGCGATACACTCAGAAATGATTTGTTTTTGAATATGATGTTCAAATCTTGTTTTAAGATTTAATGAAAGAGTTATTTTGAAATAAAGGATTTATTCGAGTTTTTTTTTTTAAATCTCGACTTCAATTACATATTTGGAAACATACCAAAGGAATGTTGTTTACTATATGCATAAAATGTTTTTTGAACAGAAATGCAAGGAAATGGCGTTTTAATAATGTTCGGTTACAAAATGATTATACGTCAGTGTGTGGAGAGTACTGTTTAATGTACTTACTATATAAATTTAAAAACAAGTCATTGAAAGACTTTCAAAATGAATTTGGCAGCGATACATTCGGAAATGATTTGTTTTTGAATATGATGTTCAAATATTGTTTTAAGATTTAATGAAAGAGTTATTTTGAAATAAAGGATTTATTCGAGTTTTTTTTTTTTAAATCTCGACTTCAATTACATATTTGGAAACATACCAAAGGAATGTTGTTTACTATATGCATAAAATGTTTTTTGAACAGAAATGCAAGGAAATGGCGTTTTAATAATGTTCGGTTACAAAATGATTATACGTCAGTGTGTGGAGAGTACTGTTTAATGTACTTACTATATAAATTTAAAAACAAGTCATTGAAAGACTTTCAAAATGAATTTGGCAGCGATACACTCGGAAATGATTTGTTTTTGAATATGATGTTCAAATCTTGTTTTAAGATTTAATGAAAGAGTTATTTTGAAATAAAGGATTTGTTCGAAATCAAACCCGAGCTTTTTTTAAAATCTCGACTTTAATTATTTGGAAACATACCAAAGGAATGTTGTTTATTGTATGCATAAAATGTTTTTGGACAGAAATGCAAGGAAATGGCGTTTTAATAATGTTCGGTTACAAAATGATTATACGTCAGTGTGTGGAGAGTACTGTTTAATGTACTTACTATATAAATTTAAAAACAAGTCATTGAAAGACTTTCAAAATGAATTTGGCAGCGATACACTCGGAAATGATTTGTTTTTGAATATGATGTTCAAATCTTGTTTTAAGATTTAATGAAAGAGTTATTTTGAAATAAAGGATTTGTTCGAAATCAAACCCGAGTTTTTTTTTAAATCTCGACTTTAATTATTTGGAAACATACCAAAGGAATGTTGTTTATTGTATGCATAAAATGTTTTTGGACAGAAATGCAAGGAAATGGCGTTTTAATAATGTTCGGTTACAAAATGATTATAAGTCAGTGTGTGGAGAGTACTGTTTAATGTACTTACTATATAAATTTAAAAACAAGTCATTGAAAGACTTTCAAAATGAATTTGGCAGCGATACACTCGGAAATGATTTGTTTTTGAATATGATGTTCAAATCTTGTTTTAAGATTTAATGAAAGAGTTATTTTGAAATAAAGGATTTGTTCGAAATCAAACCCGAGTTTTTTTTTAAATCTCGACTTTAATTATTTGGAAACATACCAAAGGAATGTTGTTTATTGTATGCATAAAATGTTTTTGGACAGAAATGCAAGGAAATGGCGTTTTAATAATGTTCGGTTACAAAATGATTATACGTCAGTGTGTGGAGAGTACTGTTTAATGTACTTACTATATAAATTTAAAAACAAGTCATTGAAAGACTTTCAAAATGAATTTGGCAGCGATACACTCGGAAATGATTTGTTTTTGAATATGATGTTCAAATCTTGTTTTAAGATTTAATGAAAGAGTTATTTTGAAATAAAGGATTTGTTCGAAATCAAACCCGAGTTTTTTTTTAAATCTCGACTTTAATTATTTGGAAACATACCAAAGGAATGTTGTTTATTGTATGCATAAAATGTTTTTGGACAGAAATGCAAGGAAATGGCGTTTTAATAATGTTCGGTTACAAAATGATTATACGTCAGTGTGTGGAGAGTACTGTTTAATGTACTTACTATATAAATTTAAAAACAAGTCATTGAAAGACTTTCAAAATGAATTTGGCAGCGATACACTCGGAAATGATTTGTTTTTGAATATGATGTTCAAATCTTGTTTTAAGATTTAATGAAAGAGTTATTTTGAAATAAAGGATTTGTTCGAAATCAAACCCGAGTTTTTTTTTAAAATCTCGACTTCAATTATTTGGAAACATACCAAAGGAATATTGTTTATTATCAATGCCATTACGACTATGTCATTAAGTTTAGAATGTCGTTCATTACAAAACGCGTGATGCGCATGGTCATTAGACATTGAGGAGTTTAACGATTAGTGTAATGAGTGCTATTAGTGCTTTCCTTATGCAAAACCTAAAACGTTAAGGAGTGCAGATACGCAAAAATGGATCGCATAGATCGATCGGGCGTAGCGGAAAACCCCTATTTTGACACCAAACTTTTTTTTTTTTTTTTTTAATCGACCAACCCCTGTAGTTGGCCGACCAACCCCTGTAGATTCGCCGGTTCTGGCTCGTGAGCCAGAACCGGCGAATCCCTACTACTTATGCGGCCCCGGCCTGGTACCAACTCACCACACCAGCATCTAAACTCGCAATACAGCGAGTCCAAAATAAGTCACTCCGGCTCGCTGCCGGGGCCCCACGATACGTCAAAAACTCTGTCATAGCCCGTGACCTGAAGGTAGAGAGCATTGCAGAGTTTGTCAGCAGACAAGCGACAAACATGTTTGCCAGAGCGGACGCCTCTAGACTAGACTCCCTTAAGGATCTAGCCCCATGGCATGCCCGCCCCCCAGACCAAAAATCTTACCCTAGGGAGAACATTATATTGCCCCCGGACTAGCTATTACCATGACTAGATCCGTAACCATCCAATCTCTACAATATTTTCATTCTCACTCTCATACTCAATATTTAGTTAGCATCGCTTCACTTTATCTCCGCATAAGTTAGCCGGCCGATAGGTTGATAGGAGGAAGACAGTTGTTTGCTGGACCTCTGTGTCCCACAAATAGTCGCCCTTCCCGTCCCTACCCCGTACTAACCGAATGCCCCACCCCGGTCGGTTGAGTCCTACCAATTACTATTATCATAATATCGTGTTGTTAGGTCTCTCCAATCAGTAGTTCTATCTAGTCGCTAGGGAAATAATATTAATTTATACATAATTTTATCCTAATTAATTTTATTCAATTAATTTATTTATTTAATTTAATTCATGAATTCCAATTTTAATACTGTTGAATTCAATTTTAATTTTATTTTTATTTTATTTTAATGAATTAAATTCCAGCTGTCGCTTCGATAGGGAGAGGTAGATAGCGTGTTGTCCCCCTCTCATCCCAGCCCCAAGAAATTATAATAATCCCCATTCCAGTCGGTAGTGTCCAGCACAATGTCATCATTGTGTTGATAGGGCCCACCAATTGTTGACCAAATATAATCTAACACTAACCCAATACTATAATTCTAATTTAATCAATTTAATCCACTACCACTAACCTTAATTTATTAACAATTAATATTATATTTAATTATTTAATTAATACAATCTTATGTCTGATTATTTATTTACACACAAGAATGCAGCCATTAAGAAGAGCCACCGGTCATCACGCACACAACAAGCAAGCCACTCTCCGCTCTACACCTGAGCTTACCGCTCCTGTCGCTGGCAGCCTCCGCTGGGCCTTCCCCGGGGCTACCGGGGATCTCACCTGGCGGGGTGGACCGCCGGAGCGGTGCAGGGAAAGTAGAGTAGGATTGAGCCAGCTTGCACAAGAGTATGAGTGTAACCACTCGACCCAGAGACCGCCTCATCGTCGTGAGGCGCGGAAGATCCCTCGGCCAAGGGGCACAGCCCCGTCACCGAATACCTCGTCCCCCGAAAGGGTGTCGGGAGAGAAAATCCATGGGAAAATAAATGATGCATTACTGATCTGACCATCGAGTTGTTATTTTACTCCCGCACTATCTCCTACAGTGGTATACCATTCATATCCTTGGTCACAATTTACAAGCACTGAACTAATTCCACACATCAACCAAGTATCTTTTTTGTTTTTCCAACTCTAATATATACTGTAAAGCCTCCTCATAAGTTCTGTTTGTATGTTTCTCGATACACTTGACAATTGTATCTTTAACATCCTTTGCCATTTTATTTACATCGCCACAGACAAATATGTGAGCTCCATTTTCAATTAACTTGGAGACCTCTTCACCATTTTTTGTTAAACAGTCCTGAAAAAATAGTTTTTTTAAGAAAATAACTATACAGGGTGTGAAAAGAACAGTCACTATAACTTCAAGATACAATTTTTACTTTTTACCATTTCTTATTTTCTTGTAGCAAGAATAACGAAAAAGCAAAAAAATACATTTCTCGGTAGGTAGCGGGCGGTGGCACATGCAGTTGGCTCACACCATATTGTGTGTTATATACCTATTTAGGAATAAATCAAGAAAAAAAATAAACAAACCTGCACATATTTGTTCTCGGAATTCTCGTCTCGTGAAAATGCTGTGCACATTTTGGTAAGAACACCTTTCGTTTTAAAGTTATAGAGTTCTGTTTTGTAAATAAAATCGAAATTTTCGTATTTACATCCATTGAATAGCCAAACACATTGCTTATTTTTACCTTCTCTATTCATCATCAACTCACTCTCCTCCAGGAAACCCATGAAAGGTGCAACCCCAGTCCCAGGACCAATTAATATAATTGGTGACTCGGAATTTTGTGGCATTCGGAATTCATTTACATTTTTTCTAAAGTAAATAGGAACCTTTGTACTATCATTTAAACTTAATTCTTCTAATTTCTTTTGTACGTCGTAACTTTTACTAATCAATTCTTCTAGCCAGCTTGTTGTTAAACCTCGTCTATCGTTGCCAATTTCTTTCACGGAGAAGCATATCTTTAATTTATTTGGGTCCTTGAGGTAGCTATTACATATTGAATATGGTCTCGGAAGTAGTCTAGGTAAATGCTCCAAAATAACTTCTACTGGGGGTTTGCAAGATTTAAACATTTGGAATATATCCAAAATACATATACTCTTGTTTAAAATATTAGAAGTGTAGGCCAAGAAACCCTCCTTACTGCTTAGATATTCTAGTACTTTCCTTTCTGATTTATCTGTAGTGTATTTTGAAAGAACTACCAGAAATACCTGAAATTAACATAATATAAATTAAATATATATCCACTTTACATATAAACTCTTAATTATTTGTCTCAAAAAATCCAATATTTTTTATATGACATAAGGTTTGAAACAAACACAGATTTATTCTAAACAAAACAGCAAATAAGATGGAATACCAAAATACCTTTTTAAGAACACCTCTAATATCTATACAATGTGTAAAGGTATGCCTTAGAGTGGCCTTAATAGGAACATGGGGAGGGATTTTAGCACCTTTGCGATCACACTCCAAAGTTAGAGTGTAGCTAGAATCAGCTATGTTCTCTATCTCCAAATGGCTTATTAATGCATCAACTTCTTCTTTAGGACTTCTTGGAATTATGCCTATAGTATCACCTGGTTTAAAATTAATATCATTATTCTGAAATGTATACAAATGTTTGTTAGCTATAAGACCTTCATATTAAAGTTTTATAATTTACTTTTACACTTGCATATGTAATTATGTTTTTATATTATTATCGACTAGTTTTTGCCTATTGTGTTAAACCAGAGCCTAAACAGCTAACTTTCGCATGAAAGAGTCTCAAACACCCATCCATCCGATAAGCAAATATAAAATGTCACAAACATTCACATTTATAACAGTAGTAGAATAATACAATAATAACCTGTAAATTAAAAGTAATCTCATAAACAGCATTACACATTGGGAAATCAGCACTCAATCTCTTCCACTCTGAAATATCAGCCTCAAACACTTTACTCTCAGAAAATGGTAATATTGGTTCTTGGCTGTATACTACATCCTGTATCTGTAAAAGAAACGTTTTATTAATAACTAGGTATATGAATTTAATACATAATAATTCATAAAAATTAAATCATTTAAGTAGGTACTTACGTCGGATTTTTCGTAATCTAATTTCAATATTTTCCCTTTAACTGTAGGTAAATTCAATACTGTGGAATCGTCAAGGGATCGCAAAATATCGTTAAAATAGCTCGGCACAACCATTTCGTAATCAAATATTACACAAATTATTAATATTTAATAGCTTTATGAAATTTTTTGGCGAATCGACGTGAACATTTTTCGAATTTCGAAATTCTGGAGCACAGATTAAGAATTAGTTACTACGTAACAGATGCGACAGCTATATTTTACCGAGTTTCCAGTTGTTACGTTTTGGCAGCACTGTAGCATCTGTCATTTTGACCGCACATCACAGACCATAGCACATCACAGACTACAAACACACATTGTATATGTGGTTGAATAATCGAGTCCAGCTATCGATACTTTAGTGAGGTATCGATTTTTTTTGTAGGTAGGTTTTTGTAGTTCAGGTAATTTATTTTTATAATAAGTAATACAAAATAAAAACAGGTTACATTTATCATTTATTTATTGATTTTTTTTTCTGAATTTCTAATAAGCCCTGATTGATATAGCAAGAACATTAATATTTAACAGAATATTTTTTTAATAATATTTTAATAATTATCCTAATAAAACTCTCTAATGTCGTAATCCAACCATCTAGTGATGGTAACACACAAGTCCAGGTTTTCCTGTTTCTAAGGCCACTTGCCTTACTTGAAGTGTGCTCATATTTCAATTGTTTTCATTTCTTTGATGACACAAAAGTTGATCAGTCACTTCTGTAAATAAATAACACAATATTTAAGATGAAAAAACAATACATAAGTTGGCCGGTCACTTAGTCCGGCCATCAACAACAACAAAACAAGGAGGGTTTCTAGTAAAAACTATAGTTAATTAGCAAAAATAGATTAACTAGTTTTGTCCTTCAGCACTATAAGTTGATTACCCTAAATAAAACTGCAATAATATTCTGCTATCAAATATGCTTAAACTGCCATAACACTTGTTTAACATTTATGAAAATACCATCTTTTCATAAATGTTAAACAAGTGTTACATAAATTTTTTGTTGTTTCAATGAAGTTATTGATACCCACAACCTCCAATTCCTGAGCCAAGTTCCAAACCACTAAACCTTGGTATTTCACAAAAATAAAACAATTTCAGTATCTTTTGATATGTTAAAATATCATATAGAATGAGTGTCAAAATGCCATAGTACCTAATACATACCCGCTCTTCCAATGACCAACATTTCATCAGAAGCATTTACATCCTCATTGGAGTTCTCTTTGTAATAATTGTTATCACTAAGGCCTAGGGGTATTTCTGTCTGAAACAAATGAGTACAGTTAAGATTAATATTGATATACAAAAGCAAAAAACATTGGCAAACTTAATGAGTCAAAGATTAAGTATAATTATATTATATTGTTCATACTTTATATTACACTAGCTCTAACTATATCGTGTTAAAAGTAAAACTCACCTGTGAACTAATAGTTGCGTTGCAACCGCCGACACAAGACTTAAATAGTCCCTTAAAACGAAAAATGAACAATATTTACACTAAATTAATTAACATACTATAAAAGATTGATATAATGTATCAATAATCTGCGGAGTAATTGAATATTTTGGATCAAATCAAGCAAGAAACGAGGATAAACAAAACACTAACAAACTACACGCGGCCATATTTGAGTTTTGACATCAAAATTACTCTAATCTATGTTTGACAACATAGATCATATTTTGACACTACAAACAGGAAACAGGAACTTTACGTGTGTGACATCACAAAACGACGCCATTTTGCTTTCGACCGCAGCGCCAAAACGTAACAAATGGAACTACACTGTCAGCCCCCTGTTCTGGAGTGATGACCACAGATTAAGAATTAGTTACTACCCTATATTAAAAAAATTACTCTAATCTATGGTTACTACGTAGGGGGCTGACAGTGTAGTTCCATTTGTTACGTTTTGGCGCTGCGGTCGAAAGCAAAATGGCGTCGTTTTGTGACGTCACACACGTCTATGGTCTATTTGTTTATGTGTCTAATGATCTATGCTAATGATCTATGTTGTCATTTGTCAAAACTCAAATATGGCCGCGTGTAGTTTGTTAGTGTTTTGTTTATCCTCGTTTCTTGCTTGATTTGATACAAAATATTCAATTACTCCGCATAATATTAGAAGTGTTTTACCTGAAGTAAAACACATATTAAATACTTACCTTAGTTAAAGTTTACAACCTTGAGAGTGGCAACACCTAGTTTCCATCAAATCTTTTGTCCTTTTCTTTCCTTTTTAACCTTTACCTCTATCTATCTCGCTCGCACATTCCCCACCAGGTAGTGTCGAGCTGAAAATTAAGCTCTGACACCTGCCTCATTGAGTCGAGAGGAACTGCCAGGCAGAATTTAAATTTGTAAACTTTAACTAAGGTAAGTATTTAATATGTGTTTTACTTCAGGTAAAACACTTCTATTAAACACTTGACCGTTAGTTAAAGTTTACAACCTTGAGACGTGTTTGTTATCGCCTGGTGGGTAAATTAAATCTGTATAAGGACGCCAATGTGATTTTGACATTATAATGTAATGCATACAAACTGAAAGTTTAAGAATATTCAGTATAAATTAAAATAGAATGCTGTG
This sequence comes from Celastrina argiolus, assembly GCA_905187575.2. Taxonomy (NCBI): domain Eukaryota; kingdom Metazoa; phylum Arthropoda; class Insecta; order Lepidoptera; family Lycaenidae; genus Celastrina; species Celastrina argiolus. The sequence goes on from LR994589.1 coordinate 16,085,644, forward strand.
TTGAAACAACTGGCATTTTAGATTATCAATATTAACGTATTGAGCGAGAATATAATACAATTTGTATAATACATATTACTATCATTTAATTGTAACTCATTTATTACAACATCATAAAATGTACCCATCATAGGCATAAGTTACTGTACAAATAAAATGAAATAAAAAATAAATATCAGTGCAGTAGTGTTACTAATATTAATATAATTTTTGAACTTAATTATAAAGAGATTATAATTGTTATAATGTACAAACCAAACTTGGTTACTTTCATAATAAAATATTTATGGAATTATTAGTTACAGTAAACAAATATCTTGATTTCACAAAATATGATTAGACAATTTTTACAATTATTAAAGTAATTCAATATAGTTTATAAGTTGAAGGCAATAGGTATGTAGCTTAATTATGGCTAACCTAATGCAAAGGTCATCGTGAAATTGAAACTTTATAACAGTATAATTAAGCAGGGTTAAACAAGCGTATAAAACCGCTATTATTAACATCAGATATACGGTAAAAACGTGTAAATGTCGTTTTTGACCTCAAGTTTCCCCCCCGACAGGATGCAGTCTAGTGGACAGTTAGTTTAGACCGTAGTGAACTGATAAGAGTATGGAGAGCTTTACCCAAAATACTGGATCAAGGTTTTTTAATCTCATTATTGCAATAAAACCCCATCCAGACTGCCTGTACGTGGCAGTGTCGGTTTTAGGTACAAAAACAGGCCATAAAACCAAAGAATTGGCTTATTCAACATAATGTTTTGTATCTGTGGTTAATAAGTTCATGGACCCTGCGGGCAGAGCAAAGTATTATAGGAGTTGCTGTATGTCGAGGAGAAGCAAATATACTAGCCTCGTTCACAGTTATAATGCGCAAGTATGTAATTAAAATATCAAGATCCCAAATACTTTTCCTTACAGGTTTTGTAAAGCTATAGCTTTTAAGACATGACATACTTACACGTCTGAACTCAAATTACTGGCATTATCAGGGTTAGTTAAGGTGGCTACCACGGACTTACGAAGATTAATCGTGTTATAAGCCAGTCCCTCTACAATATGTAAATCTGCAAAATATCAACAGTGATAGAGATCCTTGACTATGAAGCGTGGTGCTATACTGCTCGTGCCTTCAGTGCCGTTGGGAACGAGCGTTCTTGATCTTGTCTCAAGGGGTCTACGAGGAGATAGATTCCTCGTGCAAGGTTCTGGTGTTTCAGGACTTTCGGAATAATGCACGGTGGTGGGAACACCCGTGCTGTGGGAAAGTACCATACCTGTGAGAAGGCAACGTTGCTATCATAGTCCTTCTGTTCTAGTGACAAATACCTAATTCATGACCACATTTACCTACCTGTTCCGACGCGAACAAATCTATCAGAGGAACACCGAACCTTGGAAATATTTTCTCTATAGCCTGGGGAAGCAGATGCCACTCGGATGGACGCTGATGACGAGAAAGATGGTCTGCATGACTTGTATTTGCCCGGAATATGTTCGGCTTCTACCTAAATCATGTGCTTTTTTTTTTTTTTTTCTCCACGGAACGTCTGATGCGTCTACCGTTAGAAAATGTTTCGCTGTTGGAAAATGAATCATCGATTCCCCATGACAATTTTCTAACCACCACCTCATCTCCTTTTGTAACTCCGTTGGCAATATCACAACATCAATCATAGGACTTTGTTGAGGTAAGACAAGGTTTCTCGAAAGTGTAATCTGCCTTATGGAACTGCGAAGCTCGCAAAATTCAATATGTCTATTAAGTTCTAAAGATTTTTAGTTACATCTCGTAGAACTTCCTCGAGACGTAATCGTAAGTAAACTATTTTCCCGTTGGGGAGCATATTTTTGTTTAACCACGTGACCCAAAGGGTATCGAGGAACACTAATTTCTTTTGGGAATTAGTCACTGACTTGATAATTTATCTGCCACCCCAAAAACTTTTAGACGTGCAAGGACGACCTGCACATGTGAGTGTCTGGTACTCTTGGTGTACTACTAAAAATTGTCCAAATTATACTAGGACTCTGATGCCTTCGTCCGTTAAAGTTTGGGCCACTCAATTCGAAAGTGTTGCGAAGATATTCGGAGTTGTACTGAGGCCGAACGGCAGACAAGCCATTTGCAGTAATTTCCCTTTGTACACTAGCCGAAGAAAACGTCTGTGACTGTGTCAGATGGGCACATTGAAGTGTGCTTGCGAAAGGTCTACTTTGCAGAACCAGTCGTTTTGTTGGAGAAACTTTATATTATATTTAGTTTTAAACGCACTGTATGTACACCCGTAAGGGTAGACTTTGTATTTTGTCAAATGTCAATATGCAAATAAATATTTCAACCCTGGCACCCGAAACTTTAACTAGTTTGAATGGCTGAGTTGCGACATACCAGTTAAGACTTTGCAGGTTGAAAATTGGTCCCAATGGACCCCGTGGACCAATGTCCACGGGGTCGAAAGGACCCTCCTGTGCTATTGTTTCCAAGCTATTGGTGCCAAATGTTCCCTACGTGGGTCTGGTATAAAAGTAACCCTGCGTGGGTTGAGTATACGACGAGCCCTGCGGGGGCTATCTTTGGACCGTACTCTAAGAGTATTCTATGATTATTATCAAACCCCTGCGAAGGGTGATAATAATTATTATTATGTCTGTGTATACAGATATAATAATAATAATTAAAAAAGCTATAGCTATAGCTTCCTTGCTTACGGGCAATTAAATCCCGGACCTTTGGAAGGCATGCGTGGGGCCGAAGCCACACGCAGAAGCCCTTGTTATACAATATATTATTATTATAATTATTTTTATCACAACCAGTCGTTTCATTGGAGAAACCCTGGCACCCGAAACATTAACTAGTTTGAATAGCTGATTTGCGACATACCAGTTTAGATTTTTCAGGTTGAAAATTGGATCGGTTTGTGCCGTCTCCTTTAGGGACTAAAAACATAGTCGAGATAAAGCTCCAAAAAAGAGGAGCCTCCTCCAGAACTCCCTTTTTCGAATCATTTGTGATATACTGTCGGACATGGGTTCTGAGTTTCTGACTCTAGAGTCGTCAAACGTCCTTGATTTTTGAGAAATAAGAGAGGAAGTCTCGCTTGAAAGGGTATGCGGTACCCTCGGATATCTTTTAAAAGTGTGCGATGTGCACCTCGATATCTCAACCGCTATGCAAAAAAAAATTAATTGGCCCGCCTCGAAGTGGTCAGAATCGACGTCGCCTATTCCCCGATTGTGAATCCTGGGGACCACGTCTCCTAATTCCTGTACCAGGCTCGTGTCTGTTTTGTGAAACTTCACGGGGTCGAAAGGACCCTCGTGTGCTATTATTTTCAGGCCTATTGGTGCCAAATGTACCCTGCGTGGGTCTGGTATAAAAGTAACCCTGCGTGGGTTGGGTATACGACGAGCCCTGCGGGGGCTGTCTTTGGAACGTACTCTGAGAGTGTGTTCTATGATTATTATCAAACCCCTGCGAGGGGTGATAATTATTTTTGTTTAATGCCTGCGAGGCAAATAAGTGGTATAAAAAATTTTCTTACACCATCTTTTTTCTCTAAGACTAATGTCAGTTGTTTAAATAGCTCAACAACTTTTTTATGTAACTCGTTAGCGTTTACAGTATTACAACTATCTCGCGCCCAGGATATAAGTTTATATATGCTATCTTGCAACAGTTCTTTTTGTTTTAATATACAGAAGGAAAGAGCACCAAAACATTTGTCACTGTAAGCAAAGCGACGCTGACCATCATAAGCCATAACTTCGTCATTAATTTCCAACTGGGTAAAACCCGGGGAATAATTATTATAAAGATTTTGAAAGTCAGCATAACTGACATCAAACTACTCATTCTTATTGAAATGTTGGATTTTTTTTTTTTTTTTTTAGCATTTCAAAATAATAATTTTCTGGGCCCTTAGATGGTTCCTTTAATTTAACTAAACAGTCAATCTATCATATAGCGGGATTGGATCCTTCGACCACAGTGTAATTCAAAATTAAAATTCGTACTAATCTCATTATTAGTATTATTGTCAGATAGATCACAATTATTTAGAACCTCATAATCATTAATATTTAATAAAGAAATTTGATCATAACCCTCATTTTTAAAAAAGTTAAATCATTAGGAATGGTAGAAAAATCCTGAGATCCTTGATGATTTATACAAGAAGGTTCGCCTTCATAAATATGTCTGCGAAGTTCGGTTACTTCGTTCGATAACTTCTATAACAGGTCATATTTGCGATTATGTTTGCCCCCCCCCCCCCCCCTTTTTTTAGGGAAGTACGATGCGAACGTTCGATTTGCAAACCAGAGGGCCCTGCCGTAGATTGGCAACCAACAAAAAGCCAACATCACGCGGTATTATTCCCAGGCGGTCACCCATCCAAGTTAGTACTTGGATGGGTGACCGCGCCCGACGTTGCTTAACTTCGGTGATCAGACGAGAACCGGTGTGTTCAACGTGGTGAACGGTGGACGTTTTTGCATTTGTATTATCCATTAAAATTATCTAAAAGGAAGGAGAAATAGTGTGCGACAAAGTGAACATTTAAATTTTATTTAAAAAATTATCAATGAAATGTGGGTAGTACGACTGTAAATTTGCAACTCAAAAGTTATTTTTATCTTTACCAAATCTATTACAAACGTTAGCACGTTTTCTTACGACACAAAATATTGTGTAGGTACCCACATAATACCGACAAAAGTACTAAATTATCCACAGAAATATATTAATTCACTTTGCAATAAGTAACTTCTGACACTACAAAGGACACAACATAAAATAAGTTAATTAATAATAACATTCTCTGAAACAAAGAAAGATTCCTTATTTCTTGGATATTTAAGAATATAAAATTCTATGAATAGTATGCAAACGGTAAAAACCGTTAGAGCTTAGAATCTTTCCACGAGTTTCAGAGGTTCAATAAAGTTATAATTATAAGAACTCACCGGGTATCCTGCGGCAGCACTTCGATAATGACTATAGTATCGAAAGTGAACCGCTGTTGATGGAAAATTTAACGCCAATGAGGCAGGTGTCAGAGCTTAATTTTCAGCTCGACACTACCTGGTGGGGAATGTGCGAGCGAGATAGATAGAGGTAAAGGTTAAAAAGGAAAGAAAAGGACAAAAGATTTGATGGAAACTAGGTGTTGCCACTCTCAAGGTTGTAAACTTTAACTAACGGTCAAGTGTTTAATGATACAATATATCAATATTTTATAGTGTGTTAATTAATTTAGTGTAAATGTTATTCGTTTTTCGTTTTAAGGGACTATTTAAGTCTTGTGTCGGCGGTTGCAACGCAACTATTAGTTCATGAAACGGCATTTTTCTTTCCCAAAGAACATTAATTTTAGAAACCTGTGGCTGTCCTTCCTGGTGCCAACTATCCATCGGTCTCTCTAAAGAGCAACTTCGAAAACTTGTTACTGAAAAACACTTTCATAAATATCAATTTGACGAAGAAGGCCAAGATATTTAAACATTCTAATCCATTTCTCCTTACGGATGATGAAATACAGAGCACGGCATGCCTCTATCGTCCTGTGAATCAGGTGAGTTTTACTTTTAACACGTTATAGTTAGAGCTAGTGTAATATAAAGTATGAACAGTATAATAACAGTAACATACATTACAACAGTGACATATATTATAACAGTATAATATAATTATACTTAATCTTTGACTCATTAAGTTTGCCAATGTTTTTTGCTTTTGTATAACAATATTAATCTTAAATGTACTCATTTGTTTCAGACAGAAATACCCCTAGGTATACTCCAATGAGGATGTAAATGCTTCTGATGAAATGTTGGTCATTTGAAGAGTGAGTATGTATTAAGTACTATGGCATATTGACACTCATTCTATATGATATTTTAACATATCAAAAGATTCTGAAATTGTTTTATTTTTGTGAAATACCAAGGTTTAGTGGTTTGGAACTTGGCTCAGGAATTGGAGGTTGTGGTTTCGATAACTTCATTGAAACAACAAAAAATTTATGTAACACTTGTTTGACATTTATGAAAAGATGGTCTTTTTATAAATGTTAAAGAAGTGTTATGGCAGTATAAGCATATTTGATAGCAGAATAATAATGCAGTTTTATTTAGGATATCAACTTATAGTGCTGAAGAACAAAACTAGTTAATCTATTTTTGCCAATTAACTAAAGTTTTTACTAGAAACCCTCCTTGTTTTGTTGTTGTTGTTGGCCGGACTAAGTGACCGGCCAACTTATGTACTGTTTTTTCATCTTAAATATTGTGTTATTTATTTACAGAAGTGACTGATCATCTTTTGTGTCGTCAAAGAAATGAAAACAATTGAAATAAGAGCACACTTCAAGTAAGGCAAGTGGCCTTAGAAACAGGAAAACCTGGACTTGTGTGTTACCATCACTAGATGGTTGGATTACGACATTAGAGAGTTTTATTAGGATAATTATTAAAATATTATTAAAAAAAATATTCTGTTAAATATTAATATTCTTGCTATATCAATCAGGGCTTATTAGGAATTTAGAAAAAAAAACAATAAATAAATGATAAATGTAACCTGTTTTTATTTTGTATTACTTAATAAAAATAAATTACCTGAACTACAAAAACCTACCTACAAAAAAAATCGATACCTTACTAAAGTATCGATAGCTGGACTCGATTATTCAACCACATAAACAATGTGTGTTTGTAGTCTGTGATGTGCTATGGTCTGTGGTGTGCGGTCAAAATGACAGATGCTACAGTGCTGCCAAAACGTAACAACTGGAAACTCGGTAAAATATCACTGTCGTATCTGTTACGTAGTAACTAATACTTAAATACTTAATCTGTGACTACGTAAGTGATGACTGATGACAGATGTGACAGATAGAATTTCTCGTGTTGGCGTTTGACGTTTCAAGCTTGACATATATTTTTTAATTACTCAATTATCTATTAAATATCGCGGCATTTAAACCCATACCATGCAAAGTTTTAAAATTTAATAAGTAAAAGAACAATGAAATAGAAACAAGAAGTTTTTTATTGAAATGAAACAAAGCAGTAGTTTTTTATTTTATTTTATGTAGGTATATTTATTTCTACTTTACGTCTACAGGTCTACCGGCACCCCTGGTTGCTCGGTGAATTCTTCAACGCACTGTTCACACGGAGTTGTTTCGCACGGATTTGGAGTTGTTTCCGAAATCGCAGGCGCAAATGGCACAGGTGGAACCTGTAAAAAACCATACAATAATAATAATAATACCTAGGTAATTAATGTATTATAGCTAATGTCGATTTTTTTCTAAACATCTATAATATCGTCATAATAATATTTAGGCCGTGTTTCACCAAGCAATGTTAAAGTTAACGCCATGTTAAATATCGTGTCCCTCTCGTATTTCCTGTCAATGAATGAGATGGCATGGTATTTTACCATGACGTGAAATTTAACATTGCTTGGTGAAACACGCCCTTAATTTAATATAATGTTTTATTTTCATATGTACTTAATAAACTTAGCATAATAATACATAAGTAGATCATAATAGATAGTCTGAGTAAAAATAAGAAGTTATACCATTAGAATATAGTAGCAGTTAATTTGAAGGTTTTGTTTAATCCTTTAAATATATTATTATCTATATTTTTTAACTCCCGACAAAAAACAGAGAAAGTTTTCGGGAGTTTTCCTAACTATAATTCATCGTCATCAGTTCGCTCACTGCTTTTTAATTTATAATAATATCTTACAAAGTCGGAGTCACCCGAATTCAAATTGGTAATTTTTTTTATTAATTAAATTAATGTTAAATACCTCAATTCTGTACAAATATGACACATGGCAGGGATCCCAGGCGGAACACAGAGTCGTGTTATGAATCAAGTCTTTCCTCGGCTCGTCCCCGAAATACTCGAATGAAATAACAATGTTATTGTCAATAGCACATTCGTTTAAAAATTCGTCCATTGATACCTGCAAGAATTGGCAGAATTTATTTCCTTCTAAAATTAAAATCCTTTGTTGCCTTTGAATCTTCCTAGTTCTTATCAGTTATCGCTTTATATAAGACTTAGGACCGGTTTCTGTTAGGTTCTAATATATGATATCAACTAACAAGGCAATCAAGTTAACAACTCGTATTGAACGCAGTTGTAAGTGTTTCAATCCTCAACGAACGGGGCACGGGTCAGCTAGTTATATTATAATATACCTACAGCTCTACTAATCGGTGTCTTGATGAATTAAGCTTATCTGTGGAATTTTACCATTTATCATAACCTTTATGATAACATTTATAATAACCTTAGACCATAACCTTTCTAAAACCGGCCTTTTTTTTAGTCTCATAATTAAGTTCATAAAATATATAATTCGTGCAGTGTTATAACCTATAGTGCCCAAGTTAAGACATATTCAAAAGCCAAAAGGCACCCAACCTTTGTCTTATTTCCACAATCCAGAGTACCATTCGGGAAGTAGTTGGCATCTCTTTCACCACTCCCAAGGCAGAACATCCAACCCTCTTGGTAAGAATACTCGATGGGCGCCGTCTCCGCGTCTATACAAGGGTCTGTGGGTATTGGTATGACAGGCTTTCCATAAGTGCATACCATCTCGTGCATATTCGCCTGAACTCGATATGCGTCCATGTCAGGCTCCGTGCCTTGCGGACATTTGTAATAGTTACCTAAACAGGAATAATTGTGGGATAAATTATAAAAATATAAAAATTTGAAATATTTCTAAAACGACCTGTAGCGCAGGGTTAAGGGCATCGGTGCTGGAGCTGTAGGCCGCGAAATCGGATATAAAATTCGAATTCCGCCGAAGGATTTCTATGTCATAGATGTGTATTACGGCTGAGGGATTACGGCGTCGCAGAAGGTAGCCATTACCTCCCAGGTATGTCTCAAGAAATACCCCAGATTTTTGTTGGAAAATGCTTAATACATCCCCGGTGTCGGAGAAGGCCACCCGGGTATGCGGGACTCGCCGGAGGCGGGGTATGGTTCGCAACCGAGAATTTCCACTAAAACCCAATGGTGCTCTACCCGCTGTTGGCAGGGCTACGAGAAATGCGAGATGCACAATCGCAACCCTGCCAGCACCAAATACCTCCTATCATTTTGCAACTGTTACCATTTTGTACGATGTACATAGTCTTCGTGGTGGCGCTGATCACAGTCCTGACAGACAGTCCGTTGCCGCCACCCTTTATGTTCTCCATCAGCACCTCTTGACTTGACTTCTGCTCTCTCGACCACTTTGAGGCCTCTTCGGCCAATATCTGACGGCTCACTTTAGTTTCTGACTGCAGAGACTAAAGAAAAATACTTACTTAAATTAATATGATAGCACGTACACGATTCGTCTTAATTTTTTTTAAATGTTTGTACAACGATTACTCTGAGGTTAATGATCCAATTTGCTTGATTCTTTTTTGTGTGTGTCTGTGTGTGGCAATTTCACCATATTAAAGTTAGTCCTTTCTTAAACATAATGATATTCCTCTCGTATTTACTGTCAATGAATGAGAAGGTATTTTAACAAGGCGTTAAAACTAACAAGCGATGGTATAGTCGGGCCTTAGAATCTGAAGCATAATGTCACGTTATTATTACCTGAGGTGGGTTCTCCATAATAATTTGGGGTCGGCCCAGGGTGTGTTGCCACAAGAGCTCCGCAGCAGCCTTGAACTTGGTGCTGTGATGCAGCGGGTGGATCTGGAGTATGCCGTACCAGGCTAGCTCTCTGTACACGCTGTCCGGTAGATAGCCAGTCTGGAAATAAATCATCATCATCAGCTCCAAAATTACAGCAGGATGATATCAAAATAAATAGACAAAACTTACCGGCATAAAGTCCATATGCCACTGTAACAGAAAATGAGGGTAAATAATAGACATGAACATCTTACTTTAGGCGTTTACTTAGACCGATATCTATATTTTTTATACTAGGCAAAAACATCCTAAATCATTGACTGGCGTTACTCGTTACATTAGGTACTTTATCTACTTAATAGGTTGCATCCGCGCTAGTTTATTTCACAAGATTATTGTAAATGTTACCGGAAATGTGTATAATGACAGTATTCTATACAATACCTAGACAATGTATTCTATACCTGGGGCGTCCAGGCAAAGTTGGTAAGTATGAAATATTATAAATATAATTGTCTATGACATATTTTATATAGCAAATGTATACAATTCCTAGGAATTGGGTATATTACCGGCTGTTCCACTGGCAATGTGTGAAATAATTATAAATAGATCGTAGTCTGTATTTTTAACGACGGAGTGTTATAAGTTTGACATATCTGACTGTCTGTGTGAAAATTGTAAGCATTACTCGAGTCAAATGTGAATTGTATGTAGTTCCAGAAACTAGTGGGTATTGTTGACATTGGCCGAGTCTAGTGGATATTATAAGCAATCCCCAGGTCGAGATTGTATTGTTATTTGTTAACATTACCCAAGTCTAGTGGGATTTGTAAGCATTACCCGAAACGAATGGGAATTGTAAATAAACTCCGAATCGAGTGGGTACTGTTAACATTATTAGAAAAAAGTGACACCTAGGTATTTACATATGTTAAAATACTATTTCCTCCTTCCTCTCGACTATAATGCATTACTGGCTGCGCATTCGGTATTATATACCTAGGCAAGTATAAAATTTATAATCTATACTAATATTATAAAGCGGTAGAGTTTGTTTGTTTGTTTGTTTAAACGCTAATCTCAGGAACTACTTGTCCGATTTGAAAAAAACTTTTTTTGTTGGATAGTCCATTTACAGAGGAAGGCTTTAGGCTATAAAACATTACGCTGCGACCAATAGGAGCGAAGCGTCAGTGAGAAATGTTGCAAAAACGGGGAGACTTTAATTACGTGTACTGCATAAATGGTCACGCGAACGAAGTCGCGGGAACAGCTAGTATTTCATAATAATATGCTTTAGCATTCTATAGGTATATATTACCTATGTAATAAATAGAATACCGAATTATAAGGATTGTAACAAACATTAAACACGTATCCAAAAAAATATCTACCTCTTCTTCAGTCGTATCTTCAACAGCCGACGGTTGAGTTGCTAGAAAGAAAAGAGAAGACAAGTAGGGGACTAATAAAATATTATGCAACTGACTAGATATCCTTGTCTGTCAAGTGGCTTTTCTTACGTATCAAACAAAGACAACAACATTGAATGTTAATCAGTTGTATTAATAATTTGATTAGTAATAGGGTTAGGTACTATTTAAATCGGTCATACTTCGTACTTAATAATAATATGTACTCCGATTAATTACGTTTTTATTTATAATACAGGTAAGAAGATGTAATAAAACAATAAAGTAGGTAGATACGTAGTATGTACCTACTTACGTAAATATTGTTATTTTTTAAATTACATAAACGCTTAATAAGTACTTGATTATATTCCTTTGTGAAAATCTGTTGAGAAACTAAAAAGAACTATCGGAATAACATAAAAAATCAAACCTTCTTCGTCTTCACCATCAGACAAATCGTTGGCTACATTCAACTGAAAAAAAATATTTAAGCGATGAGACTAGCTAGACACTCTCTCTGTCTGAAGCTTTTTTACTTAACTATGTACTTTATTTAGTTGTATTATGACGAGAGGAGTAACAGTGCGTCTAGACTCTAGAGTACTCTAGAGTATCTCAGTTCCTTATTTGTATAGGTAATAAACAGAAAATTATATAACATATTTACGAACCTCTATCAATAAAAAGACAATGCATAGTTTGGTAAATATCTTCTGGTAAATGTACATTGTTCACCTAAAATACTTTAAAGAAAGCGAAAACAGTTATAGTTTAAACTATAAATAAACTGCAAAACTTCTTTAACGAAGCAATTAATGTAATAGTTTCAATGCATTTTACGACTCAGGTAACTACCGTACTAATTGTACAGTAAATATTAATAGTAATTCTTGATGGCATTTTAAAAGTTTAGTCCTTTTTTTTGTTTTAACAATTGTGTTTGCATACTGTCGTTATGAAATAATTTTTAATTTGTAAAGCTGTTCGAAACTTGGTGGCTGCATATGGCTTGATTTAATGCTATTAGCAAAAAAATCGATTAAAATAGCATTGTTGTCTATGGTGTCTAATCGTTCATAGATAATAGATTAATTTGTCAATAATTGTCATTCTTTGTATTTGTGAGTAAGTTTTCGTGTAAAATTTTAAGAATAGAATTTGTGCTATGATTTTGTAATTTTGAGAAATCAAAATGAACACACTCGATAGACAACTAGCGGAGCTCCGAATATATGCAAATGAGTTGGACGCAAAATTACAGGACGACATAAACGCTGCAAAATTAAAACCATCGATTCCACCTAAAAAAAATAAACCGCCGCAACCACAAATACCCCAAAGCTACACCGTAAAATCGGCTTGTGAGCCATCATACTCTTCGAGATTAGAATATGGAAGCCGGACGAGCTCCACGTACTCAAACCTGGTGCCAGTGAAAAGTTGTATCGTACGGAACTCGGCCCGAGCGCGGAGTGGCGATGTTCTCTTGTACAGTAATTTACTGCCTCCTGGCGGCACTACTCACGTCTACTCAAATATCCCGGTGCAACGGAACACCGAGAACTACTACGGAGGCGATGCCAGGTCGGAGGTGTCCCGGATAAGCGATTTAGGAGCTCAGTCCACGTACAGCGAGCTGCGGCGGCCGGGGTCGGCGTATCCGCCGTCCTCTGCGTCGGTCAACGCTCAAGACTTCTCCACGTATGGCGATTCACAAGCATCGTCTACATACGAGTCGCTATACGAGCCCATCAATCCCAGGCCTTGCAGTCAGCTGTCGGGTACGTCGCTGTACGGGGGCTACGTCGGTACTACGGTAGAGCCGATAATAGAGCCCGATGAGGCCCTGTACTGTGGCAACTGCAACAGATGCGGAGAGAAGATCATGGGGGAGACGACGGGCTGCACGGCTATGGAGCGAATATACCACATCAAGTGTTTTTGCTGCCAACAGTGTGGCATTAATTTACAAGTAAGTTTTATATTAATTTGTTATTTCTGCTGATTATTATAACAGTAAAAGTTACTTACATATGTTACATACATAATTATGTATGTCTGTTACTGCTGAATTGTATTTGATGGAAAATTGGCATAGAGACATTGTTGTCATGAGATAACAATATATTATTTAAAACTGTGTTTAATACAATTTAAATATATTATATCTAGCAATGTTTCGCATTCACATTGTTTTATCAACTAAATTTTAAATTTTAGCTTTGAAATTCTATCCCCTTTCATATTATTGTGTTTTCATTCACTAGATCCACAAATAAATTTTAAACATACATGCTAAATGGAAACAAATAAATGAATAAAACAAAAAAAAGCCTTTACTATCCCCCTACATCATTATTTATGTTCTGGAATTTTTTAATTATTATTATTTTTATAGTAATTCTTAGATTTTATGTAATTTTTTTATTAGTACTTATGTTAGTTTTATTATTGTGTAATATGGGCCCCTAGGCGGGTGAAGGCCTCCTTCAAGTTTTTCCACTTGTTTCACACACACAAACAAATAGATAAAATTAGAATCTCTTTTAAGGATATAAAATATTTATACCTTTTTACAGGGAAGACCCTTCTATGCAGTGCAAAGCAAAGCCCTATGTGAGAGGGATTACCTGGAGACGTTGGAGAAATGTTGTGTCTGTGGAGATCCAATTCTTGACCGTATTCTGCGAGCAACAGGGAAGCCGTATCACCCACGCTGCTTCACATGTGTGGTTTGTCAGAAAAGCCTTGATGGAATACCATTCACGGTAGACGCAGTCAACAGAATTCATTGCATTGAAGATTTCCATAAAAGGTATATGAATTAAATGTTCATAATGTTTAAGGTTCAAAAGTATACTTAACTGACAAAACTAATCTTGTAAAACCATAAGTTTGTATGAATGGATTTCTGTTGCTCTGAACAATAGCAATATCAAAACCAATAAACATATTTTGATGATATTTGGTATGTTTATACAATTTTTTTACTTTAGCATTTTCTTTTTGACTAATATGATAATTTTGAAATATCTCGATAGTGTTTCCTACAACCACGCGAACGACGTCGCGCACAGCTAGTATTGATATCATACAATGCACCTACTTTTTATTTGAACAAAAGTCTGGTTCCTGCAGAATTACTCATATGCAGTCGCGAGCATTATTGTGTATTGCTCTGCAGCTACCACTTCTTAAATAAACTTTGGACACAAAGTATATATCTCTGTTATACAGAGACACAACCTAGTACTAGAAAATGGTATCACCCTAATACTGGCAATACGACTGGCAAAGTGTGAAGTCCTTAGAAATTCCGGAAACCGCCATCTAGCTCCACTTTTGGAAAATACTAATTACTAATTTCGTATCTTCTTCTTAATTAAGGAGTTGAATTTACCTTAATGTGAAGTTATGCTTAAAAATATGCTTATCTTTATTTTATTGTCAATATTTGTACTTAATTTAGCATATTTACATTTTATAATTTACAAACGTTAATAGTAGTGACATACATATATTGCAAATTTTTTTTGTATTAGATATAGATTGTATTGGATGGTAGGCCATGCTTTGGATAATATAAACAACATTCAAAATTTGTGCCATAAAACTAATAGAAAACATGGAATTATTTCAGATATGCACCACGCTGTGCTCGATGTCGTGAACCCATTGTGCCAGATGGTGGTACGGAAGAGACTGTTCGTATTGTGGCACTGGATAAGAGTTTCCACATCGCCTGCTACTCATGCGAAGACTGTGGTGCCTCCCTTTGCTCTAGAGAGGAGGGCAGAGGATGCTATCCTCTTGATGATCATCTTTACTGTAAAGAATGTAATGCAAGACGTATACAAGATCTTTCCAAAAACATTAACTAAAAATATCTTTAATTTTTCACAGTATTTAATTCATTAGCAATGAAATTAGAATGTGGGAATAGCGGAAGCCCCAAAGGTAGATCTCTGACCTCATGAGATGGTATCCTCTGTGAGGCCAAAGCCCACTGTAGTAGTTTTCATATGTATATAATATATAGAGTTGAACTTAGGAAACTTTGATAGCGCGATGCAGCATTGTAGCTTTCAAAACCAGCGTCATTGTTTTTTACAAAAGTTAAATATTCATCAAATTGTATATTTTATTTGCCTTTGGGCATAACGGCTCAGAAGGAACAATGTTTATAATATAAATTATGTTGTAAACGTTTGACGTTTTTTGCTGGCAAAGATACACATGAGTCTCATTTTTATCACTTTCAAGTATTATATTTTTACAACTATATGTAATATATTTTCATCACAACTCACAATGTGTGTGAAGTATCCTATCTCTTGGTTTAGGCTGCGTTTTTACCAGTAATGTGTGAAAATGCATTGCGAAGAACATGTTTTTCAAGAACCAGTAGAAAGGCTGTGCTGGGCGCGAATTGAAAGAAGCATTTCTATTGGTTCTTGAAAAACTCATTCCTCACAAGTCACAAGTCATCATTGTACATAACTCATGGAAATGCAGCCTAATTCAGAGGTTATTAGTCACTTTCTTATGGCAACTTTAAATTCTACTTAACAGTATTTATGAATCAATAACTATTGTTAGTAATAATTTAAAATTCTGTAGAGAAGCTAACATAGATGGGTTTTAGGATTTCCTTGTAGTATTAAAATAATGGCATGATTATTTGCTACAATAATATTATGAAATAAGGAAAACAACACTGCCATATTTTTCAGTATTTAGAATTAGAATTTAAATGCAGTCAGTTCGTATATGCCTAAGCATTGTCTTAAAAATAAATCTTGAAATAGATAGTAAAGGCAGCGCACAACTTACTTCTTAAAGCTATTTTCTCATATAATGTAGGCATTAAATATTTAACCAATATTATATTATTAGCCGACTTCAACCAAGGATATGGTTCTGAATTAGTCTGTATGTTTCTTTTTAATAGATTTCACACTACTAAATAAGCATTATTTGTCTCTTTATATTCTAATTAATAATATTTAGATAATAACATTCCATAATTTGCATTTATTTTCTTGATAGGCTGTGTTATACACCATTTAAAACATTATACAGTATTAATAAAATATTCAAAGGTTTATTGTGATGTTAGTTAAAATAGGATATTTTAGTTTTTAAACCCAATGTGCCATTACTGCAGAGGTTGTGTTTTTATTACTTTATTTTACTAATTTTGTACCAGTAAAGCAGTAGTTATAAAAATATTAAATGTGTATTGTATTTGTGCACTTGTGTAGATTTACTATTGTACTTAATGTTACAAGTTTACGCTTATTTAAGATATTCAGTTGATTTGTAAGTTTGCATAATATTATATTTGTGGTGTGTTTGGTGGAATAAACTTTTGTAAAACTGCTACGAAGGAACTGGTTTTCAACCAAGTACATACTTGCGGAATCAGTTACTGCTTATAGATATAAGGCGTATTCAGAACCTTAAAGTTACTGACATTAATGTGGTTTGGTTGATTGTGGTCACTTTTTCTGCCAAACATTCCATTGTTAATACAAATAAAATGTATAGAGGATTTAAATGGTTTTTCATTTGCAATATTATAACACCTTAACAATCAATATCTAAAATTATCAAACGAAAATATTCAGTCAATTTAATAGTATTAGTGCGTACAGGGAGTCGCCGGCTGGTGTCACAATAAATTAAAATTGTGTAAGGCCAAAAAGGTATTAGCTTCGGCCCCACGCATGCCATCCAAAGCTCCTTGACTTAATAATCTTGTATTAAGGTATTACTCTTATCTATGTTAATAATTGCTCGTATAACAGAGACACGACATAGTACTAGAAAATTGTTTCACTGTAATACTGGCAATTCGACTGGCTATTTTTTAAATAATAATGGTGATAAAGCTAATTTTTATTCAAACATTCTTAAATTTATAGTTTGAAATACATCTTCCTTCAAATAAAAAATTAAAACTTTTACTTACAATAAGATTAATTTGTATTTTTTTTTGTAATTTTGATATAGACACAAGGATAGGCAAAAATAAAACATTTATGACAATCATCATTTCATTTTATTTTACTCTCTGCATACTAATTACTAACATACTATCCTCACCGAATGTCACATGTAAATCTATACTTATCTTACAATTATTACAAGAAGACTTTGGCTTCTTTTGAATACAAAAAACAAATCAAACAGTAGTTCATCAACTTGCATGCTTCTTAAAATATTACAAATTGATCCAAATGTATGGCTCGCTATTTTGCCAATTTAAATACACCATTAAAAATAAATTACATTTTTATAACTATGTTTTAGTAAAATGCAATTTTGAAAATTTGTCATGCTCAATGCAACAACAAATTTTACTTACTCAGCATGTTTAAAGAAAGGTAAAACGTGTTTACCAAATGAAAGTTATTCTGAGATTTTAAGGTAAAAATAAAAAAGGATAGGTACTTGGTGTCTTGGAAGTACATACATCCTTAAACATAAAAAACAGGGATTTGAAAAAGTGTTATTTTTTTGTTAAAAATTTTGATATTTATGTTGGGAGACAGTTTTAGCTTACTTAATATAGTTATGATATTTATATAAAGAATAGTGCATAACAGCAAATTTTTGGCAAGCCCCATTTTTCAGTCACTGAACTATTAAAACATAACATCAAGATTGTATGATACAAATTAGACTGAAGCAGCATAGGAGTAGGCAGATAGACTTTGAGGGTTATAAAATAAATGTTCAGCTTCATATCTTTAACAAACAAACATTGTACCTCTTAGAGAGATTCAAATATTTATTGACAGTCTATAAGTTACTATTCAGTGCCCGCCTTACTATTTACAAATCGCTTTGCGGAATGGGCCAAGCTTAAATCAAAAATCATATCCCAAACACGGTAATACTCGATGACAACACCCCTATCCTAAAGAATTTTCAAAATTAAAGGCACCATAGTAAAGTATACACAAACATTCCGTAGTTTCTATACAAGCATTTTGAACTGTGCGAGGAATGTAAGGGTGAGTCCATCAAATCAAATCCATCCAAAAATTATCCACTGGGGGACCAACAAGAACTATACACCTATATACAGCCTTAACATTACAGCAACATCTAAACTTTATAAAGCTATTAAAATTATTTTGCAATGTAAACAACAATTACAAGTATGCCAAAACCAAACAAAATAATCCTTATAAGACTCAATCATTTTACTTATTATGGTAATACTTGTTAAAAAAAATCCTTACTAATGTTATGAATGTAAAAGTGACTTAAATTTGTTTGCTTAAAATATCATCTCATGGATGTTTTATAGCTTGAATTAATAAAGAGCCTATTTTTGTTCTACTCAAACAATTGAAGCTGTATGCTCCTTAAGCTAGCACACATAATGGTTTGTCTGCACACACACATACACCTGTCAGGTAAGCTTGAGCTGATACTGTTGGAAACCAGCACAGCTGTGTGCAGGCAGTTAGAATGACTTTAGGAACACAAAAAATGTTCATCAATAACAATGAATGCAACATAAATACATTCAAAAAAATTGTGTGACACTGATATTAAATGAAGATTATTTTGGAAGCGTTAATTACTTATTTATGTAACGAATTAATATTAAATTAACAAAGTACATCTGGTCCAGTAAAAATAATTATTAAGCCTGAAACATACAGTTCATACTTTTGTAATTTAAAGAATATTATTATACTGACTGAGTACAGTTAGCGAAGTTTAGTTACTTATAACATTACAATAAAGACAAAAATGTTTTTGACCAGCATACATACATATTTAAGAGATAGATTTTATGTTGGTAGAACCTATAATGATATTGTTTGAAATCAGTTCTTTGTGTATTTGCTACAGCTATAATGACAAGAACATTCTCAAAACAAGAAAGTCAGAAATATGTAGAATTTAGAAAAATAAGATAAAAAAACCACCACAGTACAAAACCGGAACTTAAAACACATCACTACTTAAATACATACAGCAAAGAAGCAATAAAAGAATTCACAAAAATTTCACATTCACTTGAAAGCACTTTTCCGTCTCTCTGTTTTCTCACTGGTCGGGTCCCATTCCACGTCATCGGGATCATCACCTTCGAAGACGAGAGGTGACATGGGGGAGAGGGTACTGGATTCGTTGATGTCCTCCATCATTGGAGAGAGCTCGGGACTGGGCTGGTAGCTCTCTGGCATGCTGGATAGCATGTCCTGGTATATCGGGTCCGGCAATGGAAACTGTCGGGGACTGTACGGTCTCACTGCCTGGAATAGAAATTTGTAAAATGAGGAATTGCTTTTAAATTAAATAATCAAAAGGACATTCCCCTGACCTTCAGTAATTAGAACCTTCTCAAGTGTCTCTATTTGCTTAGATTGATTATTATTATTATCATTTAAATTCTATTAATAATTATATAAAATTTTCATAAGTTTTGCCATCAAAAAACACCCATAGAGAACTTTTCCGATATATTATAAAGAACCCATGTGTTTTTACCAAGGTTTTTTAACTTTCGCATTATTTTACAATAATGAGTTTTTCAAGAACAATAGTTTCATCAATAACCTGCTCAAAAAAGTACACAGCAACTTCGTACATTACTTCGTACAACCTACCCAAAATACTAAATTTTATGGCAACTCTTTTGGGTCTCTTGCGGTCCGGCTATGGAATTCGTTACCTAAAACTGTAAGACAAGCGCAAACATTTAACAAATTTAAAACGCTACTCAAAAATCACTACCGCCATCAATCTGCAATGTACATAAACTTATTGTAGAGATTTTATTTTTAGTTTTTAATTTTTATTATTATTATTTTTTGTGTGTATGTATTATTATTTATTATTAATGTCTTTGTCATATTTTACTCTGTTTTCTGTGTGTAGTTTGCTTTGCCACCCTTCAATATCTTTATGGTGTTTTCATAAATATTTGGATGGTTGCCTGGAAGACGCTTTTAAGCGATAAGGCCGCCAAAATTGTACTGTTTCATATTGTTATGTACTGTGATTGTATATTTTTGTGGTGTGCAATAAAGAATATTATTATTATTATTATTACTGGTGGAAACGGAGCCTAAATGTTCTATGGGCTACGATAATACTAACAATAAACACTTACCTCCGGCAGTTGCGTCGGGTCGATTTCCGGGGGCTGGGCGCGAGGTTCCGTGTGGTTGCCGGCGTGCTGGTTTAACGACCCGGCGACCACGTTGCGCGGTTCCTCGTGGTTGCCGTCGAGCTGGTTCTCCGGTTCCGTGGTGTCGGTGTTCTGGCGGCGCGTGCGCTGCTTGCGGAGGTAGCGGCTCCTCTCGCGGAGCTCCGCGCGCGAATGTCGCGCCTGCATCGCCGCTTCGGATATGTCCTCCTCCTATAATAATAAAACATTTACTCAGTAAGACATTTGAGCATTACACTATAAATAATAAATAAATAAAGAACATTTATTCAACAAATGTTGACATTACAATACACACAACTACAACAGTTACTCTCACGATCAAACGCAATGTAAAGAAGAAAAAATTATATTAAAAAAACAGATTAAGTACCTACACCATAAACAAAACAAAAAAAAAATAATAGAGTACGTAGATAACAAAGTACATTATGCATAGATATCCGATAAACGAAGAAAGTGTTCGAGTGAGTAGTCTCTTAAGAAATTATAGCAAGATGAAGTGATAGATTGTAGGATCAATTTTTAAATGCGCATCGGATTTTTCTTGTCAGTCAGGTTAGCCAGAATCGCGGCCTGACCAGACTTGCAAACAATTTTTTTTGTTGTTTTTGTGAATTCCGCCAAAAATAACGGGTATCGAACCATTTTTTTCAAAAGGCATTTTTTTATATGAAAATGCTGACAATTCCTATTATATACCAGCTCTATGACCCTGATAGTACGCTCACATACGCACTGAAGATCTCTCTCTGTACTAAGATTTCCCTTTCAGAAACCAAGAGTAGGACTGTTAATCCCAATCCATTGCAATAGTCATACAACTCATATAATAGTTTTTTTTCGTAAATAGTTTACATACCTCACTCTCAACCGACATTCGAATGAACTTGCTGACACCATTGTTCAGAGGATGCTCGGGTATTTCCAAAACTCTCCATCTGAAAGAAAATAATATGTAGGTTTATTTCCAATATTTACTAACCCCTAATAATCACATTATTTTGCCCTAATGGACATTGCAACACCATAGAAGTGACGGGTGCGTCGCCGGTTTCCAACAACGTAAAAAGTTCGACCATAATATTAATTTGACAATTTTTCATAGAAATTGATTTAAATCATAAAAATCATAATAACAAAAATTACATTCTTTTCATGATTGACAAATCTTGATACTTTTCATGATGACGATCATCGAATCGGAACCGACTTACGAGAAACTGGAGAAATACAGAAAACCGGTTGTCGTTTCAGCGATGTCCACTGCTGGACATCCTCCACCAAAGTATCTTATGCCCCCCATATAGGGGCGAAGGTAGCTCGCCTATACTCGCCAGACTTGACTGGCGACAGCGATAGCTATGTCTTCGTAAACGCTGCTGCCATATCCGGGCATTTATTCCCCGCATCAACTTTTACAAAATCCACAAGAAAGAAGGTTGATGGGGTGCTACTCTTCCTCCGGCACCCCACGGATATACTATGTGAACTACGAACGAATGAACGACGAACGTACTTGGGCGTGACGATCTCCTTGTAGGTGAGTATCTGCGGGCGCGTGCTGGCGGCGACGCTCTGCGGTATGACGATGTTGTCGATGTCGTAGGACGCGCGCCGCGCCCGAGACTCCGTGCTCCAGCGGCCGCGGCCCCTGCTGAACGTCACACTAATATTATTAACATACTATGACGACCTGTGTAGCACAGTTGCTGATTTGAAACTGTCCAATTATCCTTGGTCAAAGATGAATATTAAATAGTTTAATCATAGTTAAATATAATATGTTGGGTCCCGTTTTTATCGGGTACCACCACCAATTAGATAATACACTAAGGCCCGTATAAATAAAAAAATCTCAAACCCAACCTCACTTGAGAACTTATTCGACAGATAAAACAATATTTTGATTCACTTTTAAAAGTTAGATGTTACATAGTACTTTAGTTCCTTTTCTTTTTATACCGTAATATTCATATTATAGATAACAGAAAAACAGTAAAATAAGTATAATCTATATTTTTACGTTATAAAAAGAATAAAAATTAAAGTATGTAACATAAATAAAGTTCCGCACTTTTATAAATGAAACGAAACGTTTTTTTTATCTGTCAAATAGGTTCTCAAATGAAGTTGGGTTTGAGATTGTTTTATTCATAATTCATATGGGCCTAAAACCTTGCTCGAGAAATACTCTATCTATAGGTGAAAACAGTGTGAAGATCAATGCAAGTGGCCTTTGAATTTATCGAGGAGAGACGCGGCGGACCTTGTTCTAAAATATGTAAAGATTATATAGTGGTATAGCTGTTAAATATACTCTAGTGGTCTAGTGATCTGGTCTTTGTAACATTCTACTTACTAGTCAACATTAAGTTCTTTGGATACTTAGCATGGGGTCCGATTGACATGGTCTATTCCCAGATACTATATGATACAGCCACACACAAACGTCCGTATCAGCATCGCAACCTTAGTTAAAGCTGAACAGATTGAAATAACCAGCAAACTGTTAATGACAAAAATTAATAGAAGCCAATGCCAACCTCTCCTGTCCAGATGTCGACGTGTCTTCATCCTTTTCTCGTTCCTTCACTTTGCGCGACAGCGGCGGCCGTCCTCTTTTCAATTCTGAAATAAAACACGGATAATTTAAAACACTAAAAAACTTACTGGATTTTTTTTATATACTTACGATTTCACCAATGCCATTAAGCTGGCTTAGTATACGTTAAACTAGCCTTTAAACGAACTTAATACTCGGAATTGCAGTTCACCAATAAAAACTCACCGCGGATATAGCTAAGCGGAGTTTAAACTTCTGAACTTGGGATTTCGTCGGCTTTTAACAGTTGTGATGGTTGTATTTTAAAATTCTGCAATAACTTTAATATAATAGCAATAGTTAACTCACTACACGTAAATAGTTAAAAAACACTTATGTGTATATATTTTACATCTATACTATTTGAACTCGGCTTTTGTAAACCAAGCATTACTCAAAAACATGGTGAAATCCATTTAATAAAGATGAGTTTTCGTTGTGACTGGTGAAATCACACCTTAGTGTCACTGTCACAGGAAACACAAATCTAATGTTACCTCCCAAGTTATAATACATTGGGCTTTGTAAAAACTTATTAAAACCTAATAAAAAGTGGAAAAGTGTAAATAAAACTTGTGTGTTATTATTTCCACAATACTTTATGCAAAACCCCACTATAGTATGTACGAGATAAATTTAACCTGAACGTAAACAAACCCGTTTATGACAACCAAAAACTAGTCAGTGATGGCAATTGGCCAATATTATTACAATGATTTTTGTTTTCTATGAATCCATACACTATAGGCTTGTATTCTACAATCGGTAGTGTCAAAATGGCGTTTTTTTTTTCAGTGAAAGATTTTCATGTGATGTTTAAACATATTAATTATTGTTTAATTGTTTTAAAATGAATTGGAAAATGAAGTGTAATCCTTTAATATACCTGTGAAAGTGTTGATAAGTGTGCACAATAAGTGAATAAGTGAAAATTTCGATGTTTTCGGTTTGTTTACCTTCAGGTTAAATTTATCACGGACGAACTATACATACTGGTGTGTTTCTTGTGTTTGGGCGGGGGCTCGGGGGCCGCGCGGGGCGCGCGCGGCGGCGGCGCGTGGTGGGCGCCGCGCCACGCCTTGCCGCAGCGCGAGCGGAACCACGAGCGGCCCGAGAGCGCTGACATGTGGACACTGCTGGATATCTCTGTAATTGAATATTGTTTTGTTAAATCGAATATTTTTATTTCCGTATTTATTTATTTATTAACCTATTACCTAAATACATTGATTTAAATTTAACATTATTACAGTATCTCTTTCACAGGATTTTTAGTATCAGCGTGTCCTGATGACACTCCTTCCTTTCCTGGGGTAGTCTTTGCCAGAGATGTCCAGCCCCTCTTCTAAAGATGTCTGTCCATCTTCTCAGTAGTCTACCACTTTTCCTTTTTATATTGTTTCTCGGTATCCACACAGTTGATAATCCCTTCCACCTTTCCGCTTTGTCTCTTAGTACATACTAAGTGGCCTGCCCCAACTCCATTTTAGTTTTTTACTCTTCTTAACAGCATCCTCCAGCTTTGTTGTTTCTCTTATGTCTACCGCTCTCTTCCTATCTCTTCTTGAATACTCAAGCATGCTCCTTTCCATACTTCTCTGGTACATTAAAATCTTTTGTCCCTGTTTTTGGGTTAGGGCTCAAGTTTGATTCCGTACAGAATAATTATTAAATAACACTCATGGTCTAATGGTGGAATTAAGCTCTCGACCCATAAGGTCGTGGGTTCGATTTTCGCGAAAGGAAAACAAAAATGTTGATTAATGATTGCAGACTAAACACCTGATTGACGAGAAAGACGATTCTTATGGTAATATTTATATATGCGTGGAGTGTTTATATATCCGTAGAAAGAATATCACCTCCACATGAACCATCTGTCCTATGTACATCGTAAAAGGCAAATATATCCGGAAATGGGCAGCGGCGTTTTTGTCAACCATCTGGTGGCAGGCGGGTTGACAAAAACCCCGCTGACCAGTTCGTCGTCGACATATTATCAGCTATGACGTCCATCGCTAGACATAAGTCTCCTCCAAGTTTTTCATGGAGTGTAGTTGGATATACTTGTCCACTTGACAGGCGGGTTCGCGAGACCAGATTTAAACCGCGGAAACCACCAGCGTTACCGCGGTGCTATTATTCAAATCCACTCCGGCAATCAACGGTAATGGTTTACTTCTCACAGTTGATACGATGGTACAGTAATAGATAGTGAGGAAGTAGACTGTATTTTCCGGGAGCTATACTGCTACCCTCATCGTAAACGACGCACTTGCTCGGAGGTTACTTTCGAGTAAATCGCGATCAAAGTTTTATTTTTATATTTTGTTGTATCTATAAAACTAATAGGAATATTAAAAATATTTTTGTTTTTAACCCCCGACGCATAAACGACGTCTGTCTGTGATATCGTAGCTCCCAAATGGATGATCCCATTTTAATGCAGTTTTGTTTGTTTGAAAGTCGAGAGTGTTCTTAGCTATTTTTGATAGAAATCGGTTCAGGTCGTCAAGGTCATCAGGTCGTTTGTGATAGGAATGTTACATGCTGACTCAGGGTTTTTTTTTAATTTTTAATTTAGTTTATGTTTAGTACCTTCCAATGTGGACTTTGTATGTGCGATATTATATGTACATATTTAGTTAATTTATGACATTTTTACGACGGCCTAGTTATTAGTTTGAAATGGATCCACATAATATTTTGTTTATGATTAACAAAAAAACGAAAAGTATAACAACAGCTATCAAAAATTGAGCGATTGATCGTGGTAGATCTCGTGGCGGTGATTCCGAATATACCATCGCCAAAAAATCGATTGCGTTGTTTATTATAAGGGCGGTAGTATAGACTATACTGTATAGTCGAAAATTGTAGTAACTCACCGCTAACGTCACTCAACACGGGATGGTACCCGGGGTCCACGCTGGCTACCCTCAGCTGCGCGGGCAGCGTGCTGGCCGGCGGCGCGGGCTGCGTGGGCTCCCCGCGGCCCGTGCATACCGCACAGCTCTCTACGGACGACTGACAGCTGCATCTGGAAATTCGGAAACAATATTGAACACCACAGCAGAAAAAAACTTGACAGAATTTTGTATAAAATTAGCCGTTTTGGCAGAGGCGTAGCTACCGCCTAATCAATTATACGGGGCGCCCAACGTTACGTGCTTTTTTTGCTATTGTGAGAAATCTATATCCTTCATAAACAAAACCTACCCAACAAATTTTTATACGGTGCCCCGGTAAGGCACGCAACGCTACTGCGTTTTGGGCCCAAATGTCATAGTGCTGCTAAACAAAAATTGTCAGTCAAGACATAAAAATATTTTATTTCCATGACATATCTTATGCAAAAAACACACTGTAGTGTGGTTGTAATTCTGAGAAATGTATTTTGTAAAGTAAGCTTAAAGATACCGGTGGCGTGGAATATAATAACTCCTGCGAGAGTCAGTTGTCTGCCCACCATCCACTAAAATAGTCGTTGAATAAAGTGGTTCAGTACATTAAATATTTTATTGAAGATCCCAGTCAATGTTCACTAAACTGGTGACCCCGACGTGATCTGACTCCAGATCAGAAGGTTGCGTGTTCAGATCACGTCGGGGTCACCAGTTTAGTGAACATTGACTGGGATTAAAATTCAAATTGTGGCTTATTTCTAACGTCTGCCATAAAAATAATGTGTTAAATGTTTTCTTGGTGTTAAAAGAAAAGAATGGTGTACACAGTGTGGAGAGGAGGGTTGGTTACTTGAGACACAGGAACCTCCTAGTTCAGGTATCAGCCCACCAAATTCCTCACTTCTTTGTTTTCTATATTACTTTATGTCTTTTGTTTTAAGTATTTATTGGTGAGAAATAAACATTATCTTATCTTATCTTATCTTCCATAAAATATTTATTATACTGAACCACTTTATTCAACGACTATTTTAGTGGACGGTGGGCAGACGACTGACTCTCGCAGGAGTTATTATATTCCACGCCACCGGTATCTTTAAGCTTACTTTACAAAATACATTTCTCAGAATTACAACCACACTACAACACTGACCTTACTGAACCAAACTAAACATATTATTTCTATTGATTAACAGTAAATAACTGATAGATACATAAATACAAAGATCCTGATAGAAAAAACTGATAGATAGGTACATAAATTATGAATACATACTTGATATCCGACGGTTTAGCTGCTTTGGTAGTCGCGACATGGAGGTTATGCATCTGCAGCAGTTTGCGCTTCTTAAACGTATCCCTGCGCAGAGGTCTGATCCGCGCACACGAGCACAGAGACTCATCATCACTCTCTCCAGGCAATGAGCCCGAGTAGCCCACTGGTTCTCCGTCAAACTCTACTGGACCCTTTGCCTCTCTGACCTGAAAAGTTTGTAGAAAACGATTAGGAACACCCATAAACAGTTATTTTTACGACGATAGGACTCCCCAGTATTTTGTGGGGGGTATTTGGCATTACTCTACACAACTCTCAATATCGAACTCAATACTCAAGTCATCATTAAAGTCTTATAATAATAATATTGTTGTTTTTCCATTGTCTTCCTTACTTTGACGTTATTGTATAATAGTATAATGGTAAAATAGAACAGTGGATTTAAAACTTGAACCAATACAACCTCTCTTATCACAAAATATGATTCATAAAATACAAAACATAGGAAGCTTATCAGAAATACTAAACATAAATATACAATTTCACTAATTGGACCTAATGATGGATTTGTGTTTATTATGTTACTCAGTTTAATTTATATTAAATTCTGCAATGTATATGTAGAAACTTGCTCGGTGTTACATAAATATAACCTGTTCCTTTAGGCCAGTTAAATTAATATCAGTTTTTTGTCATAAATTAATACCAACAGTTTTGTTGTCACTCGGATAAAATTAATTCACCACCTGCTTGTAATGAGAATAGAACTGTTGTAAAGGGAATGTGCCTTGACAACAGCTCTATTCTCATTACAAGCACATTTCTCTTTAGTAGAAATAGAAAACTACATAGATAGTCTTTGTGAACATAATATTTAAAAAAAGTTGAACATCAGCCAATCTTAGGTAGAATTTAAATTTTTTGACCTTTAACCTCTTACACAAAGTATATATCTTTACATTCTTGCATAGTTTAATAGTTAGGAAAATCTAATGCCTAAACAAACTAACATAATTATTACTAATCACAATCAGCACTAAAAGTGCACTTTATAGCATCTAAGCTGATATATGTATTATTCAGATTAGGTTTGTCTAGACTGTAGTCAGTTTTATAATTATTTACTGTAGGTGCCTTTAGTATGTTATTAATTGATACTTCTTTGATTGTGAATCAACCATAATTGGTAGGCATGTAAAGAACTTTTAGTTATAAGACATACTCTTCACAGTTTAGAAAGTTATACATAGTTTTATGTTCTAATCACCTTGAAAATCAGTAATTTTTCTATGGAAATGACAGACAAGGACTGAAAATCAATCCCCGAGAGACATTAGCAACATAGTTTTACTATACATGTTTATGGTAAA
The DNA here is from genome assembly GCA_905187575.2 of Celastrina argiolus. Taxonomy (NCBI): domain Eukaryota; kingdom Metazoa; phylum Arthropoda; class Insecta; order Lepidoptera; family Lycaenidae; genus Celastrina; species Celastrina argiolus. The sequence continues at coordinate 16,114,110 of LR994589.1, forward strand.
TTAAGGTGAATGCGTATCTAGTTGCCCCAAATGCACTGCACGCATTATCATTAAGATATTTCGGCGACTTCCGACGACGGTGTGCAAGGTTGCATTGAACTTCTTACGAAGGATTCCAAATCAACAAGTACAGGGACTATAATTCCAACAGGGACTATGGTGGGGCAGAAGTCTGCATACTCCTTTAGTATGCAGATATTACAACATACCAAAACCCCAGCCCCACCAGACACACCACAAATTGTTACAGATAAAACATGTACCCGACTGAAGTATTAGTTAGTACAAATTTTTACTTAAAATAAATTATATAGGTACTATCAATAAGAATATAAGGGGATGTCGGGGAAGTCTGGTCCAAGAAGTAATAAACATACCTGTTTGTGAAGCTCATTGTGCTGTCGTATTTTATACTCCAGCTCCTGAACTTGTACTTGCAGCCAACACCAGCGCGAGGCTATGGATGCTCGCTTCTTCTGCCATGACCACAGCGCACGCTTCTCACTGTAAAATTAATGAAGTATGTTAACTGTGATAATAAATATTAAACTATATATAAAAAATTACATGACTCAATACTCAATACAAAAAAATGGTGGAGGAGTTCACACAACCAGAGGCACATTCTACACAAGGAAAGTAACAAATGCTAACAATTATACTATGGGATAATAGAGAGAAGAATTTTACTATGTAAGGGTCAACTTAGAACAAGTTGCAACATGTTTAAACATGCATAAAGTATTATTTTAATAAATATTATTGTTATTTATTTTAATGCATAATAATCAAAAAATCAAAGCTCTAGTGATTAAAATGTACAATATTATGGTTATATAAAATAACAAAGTAGGACAAAAATAAGATTAAGTATCTCATTCAATGTTCATTGTTACTCTATTCATGTTGTTTGCAGTGAATCATAAGTAAAGTAAAACATTGAGAACCAAATAAAAGGTATTTCTAATAATTATTATGAAAAGCATTTGATTAATATTAAATTAAGCTTTATTTAAAATTTATTTCAGTGACATTTATTATAAAAACTAAAAAAGATTGTGCATTTCTACTTCTAAATGAGAATTCTCTTTTCACACACATGTAGCATAACCATCATACAAATAGTTTTTTCTACAGAGATATAGATAACAGATTGATAAAAGATATTTGTCATTTTGTAAATTTAATCTGTCTATACTTTTGAGTAGTGTAGACAAAACAAACTCGATTGAGTTTGTTTAAAATCTTAAAAAAGCAGAGGCTTTGCATGATTATGCAAAGCCTCTGCTTAAAAAAAGATTTAAATAACAGATGATGTAATAGGATGTAAGCAATAGGTGTAGTCTAACTAGCTTTTAATAAAACTATATCTAAAAAATAATATTTATTTAGGTATACACTCTGTTTGTATGTAACCAATTCAGTATTTAGATCATTTAACCATTTTACCCCTGTCACAGAGATTCCCAAAGTGGGCTCTGACTTCTATTGAACCAAGAGAAGTCTATAGAACCCCTGTTATGTAGAACAATCTGCTGAGCATATTGACTGAGCTGAACCTTATGGTTCTGCTCACCCAATATGTTACTGAAGCAATAGATAATATAAATTACTTACATTGGCATTGGTTGTTGGTGGGGATTGTTATAGGGCACTGCCTCATCATTGCTCTCAGCTCCGGATGAGGATTCCGTTGCATCAGAGTCCAACTGATGCTTGACAACAGACAAATGTGAATGCAATGCACCAGCGGCATCTTCTAGCCCTGTAAGTGTGCCGGAAGGTATTCCTAGTGATGCAGATCTTGTGGCATCACCTTTAGATGTTCCAGCACGATAGTATTTAGGGCCGACTACACTACGAGATGCAGCACTAGCTTGTAGAGCAGCTGTTGTGTCTATTCTCTTTAATAGTGCTTTGATACCAACCGGTCTCCCTGCACCATCCTTCCTTGCACCTCGGGCACATTTCTCAAAGCTTTGTGCTGCCTCCTCAGATATTCTTTTCCCTAAGGAACGAGCTTGGTAAATCCTAAGTCTTCGCAACAAAAAAGCACATCTATGCTCCAACCTTGATTGCATTAATCTGATCTTATCTTCGGCAGAATCTCCCTCAGAATCCACCGCTTCGGCCAAATCGAATCCCGATAAAGGGAATATAGCGTCGGGGTCACCGGTAGACAAGACATCGCTACCACTTTCCAATGTTTTGATTGCTTGCAGCAAATCTGCATCGTTATTTCCGAGATCTACGAGAATTTGTTCCATCTCCTGGGAATCTTTGGCGAGACTGGGCTGCTGCATCCCCATGTCGTCGTCCTCCATGTGGGAGGTGAGGTTGTGGACGGACGCGAACGCCCGTCGTCGGTGGGTGAGGGTGTCCGCCTCGTCGGCCACGTCGTAGCAACTCTCTTGGGGTGTCACGTTAAGCGCCGGGGCCATGACACGAGCCTCGCCCGCCGCGGACGCCGGCGCCGAGCTCGTCAGGGCGGACTACGGTCTACGTTCATTCTGCACTTATATAATACACTAAACAAAAGTTTCACAACACTGTCACTTTGCACTTCGCGACACTGATTTCTGGGGTCATTATTTGCATGAATCCCGACCGGCTTCCGTAACAACACAAACGAAGGCCGCGATCGTCGCGTTTCTGAAAACAATGATTAACACTGATTAGAGCCCGCACTCTTTTATAAACTTCTTATAATTATTTACCGCTAGCTGTCAGCGAATGCAATAAATGCTATAAAGTAATTTTAAACAATCGCAGCATTTGAAATTTGACCCACGTGATATTGAATTGAGTTTTCTAGTTGTCGCAGCTTGTTTCTGTACGATATGGAACAGGAAATGATACACCACTCAAACACTGCTACAAGGCTTATAAAACGAAAAGGAAAAGCAATTCTTCAAAGAACGTACGGGTCACTAGTAAAAACACAAATTAATAATAATGGCGGAGCGATTTTAGAACAGTTTCTAGTAGATAATGCATGCAATTTTATGACGAAACACAATGTAAACCACACCAAACGCTCCAAGCGTCGGAAGACGTCTGAATGTGTAAAAGAGATAGAGAATCGTTCTAAACTTGTACTTGCGCGGTAAAGTCAAATTGAATTCTTTATTTTTTATATTTTTTATTTACCGCCATACTTTAAATAAATGATATCTGTTAAAACATTTGAAGATTTTCGTTTTCAAATTATAAACTTGGTTGTGGGATACATTTTGGAATATATTAAATATGTTGCGTAAATGATACGATTATTTCTTAAACAAATTATTTCATGTGAAAATTTTTGGCTAACCATAAATCTATACTTTTTCTGTATGACGAAATCAAAATAAGCAAACGATAGTAGGTACTTTACAGTACATATTTTATTCTTAGTGTTAATTTTTTTTTATAATCATAAACATTAGTTTATATTAATCTTTGTTAAAAGATATTTTAGAGGTTTTGTTAAAGACAGATATTTACGGCTTTTATTATGAGTTAATTTTTAATCCGTTTACCTAAGAGAAGAGGAAAAAATATTTTATTGTTATGAGATTTTGTCTTTCATGTTTTGTTAAAGACAGATTCATTTCATTTCAGGCATTCATTTCAGGTTAATTTTTATATTTATTTTTTATAAATAATTAACATAGGAGTATGTTAATTTTTAGTCCGTTTACGTATGGGACATAATAAATAACAGTAACTAAGGCTTAAGGCGAGGAATAACCGCTACTAGCGCCACTCTGTTTAAAACAAATTTTAAAACGACAAAAAGATCTTATTAAAAAAAGTAATCGGTTAAAACTTTAATCATAGTGTATTTACTCTCATAAAAACCGCCAAAAGTGGCCGTTTTAGCAATTACTTATGAGAATAAATACAGTATAGGATTTAGAGCTGTAATTAAATGCCAATAAATTAGTTTAACTATTTACTTAGAGTTTTAACCGATTATTATTTTTTATAAGATCATTGTAAAATTTATTTTAAAAAGAGTGGCGCTAGTAGCGGTTATTCCGCGCCTTAACTCATAACATATCGTGTCTTTCTTCGCAAGCCGTACGTCTTTTTAAAAAAAGCAAAAATAACCTAAAAAAAATATCTGTCAAAATCTAGGATCAAAAAAATTTATAAACTGCTGCAGCCGTACTGTTGATAAATATGATTTTTAATAAAATAAAGAATTCTTCGATATTGGTTTAGTAATGAGGGGTTTTCGAAGTGTCACTTTTAGGTACAGAGACTACCGTAAGATGGCGCTTGCATAATGTAATATGTCAAAAAATCTGTGACCTTTGTTGGGTGGTTAATTAATAGTTGCCAGATGCTGTTTCATACACAAAAATAATCCTTTCAAATTCCTTTCTTAGTGATCTCCTACACTTCCGAGGAAACCTACATACATTATAGCTCGCTGGCTTCGATATCTTTGATTTTTGAAACACACTAAGAAATATACATGCCAAATTTCAGCCTGCTGCCGAGTATTTTCGACTCGACGTCTAAATATTTTACCTCTTGGGGCTCTTGCCAAATGTGATGACGGAGAGATGAAATCTGCTGGCGTAAAGTGAGTTGAACATAATATGAAGGATTTTTTTCTTATAGTTAATCCTGTTTTTATATGTTTGATAGCCTCTATCCATCTTGATCTCCGAGTTTCATCTTGGGGAAAGCGGTGGTTACAAAAATTTTTACCAAATTGTACTGCTCATGGACTAGCCATGTTTAGTTTAGTTCTCAGGCCACAATTAATAAATAATAAACTATTGCAAGTGAAAGAAAGAAAGTTGAAAGGTAAACAAACAAAAAACAAAGCGGAAATTGACATTTTACACAGGACTTGACATATTACTTAGGTTTAATGCCATCTATCAGCAGTTTTCTGAAACTAGTAGAACTGTCAAAATAAAAACCGCTCATTGTAATTTGTCATTAATTAATATTTACCGTTACCCTAAATACTATTAAGAATTGAATCATAAACTCTAAAATCAAGGTTAATTAATTCAATGTTTTGTAATAATTGTAAGTTAGGTGTGTATTGTTAGTGCTTACCATACTGTATTTTGTAGGTCTTTAGTGAGAATTGAAGTCTTTACTTAATATTATCTGGTCCACTACAATATTTTTTTCGTTTATTATCTCTGAGAAAACCTTTTATTCCAAAATCACAAGTATCACTCTCACAATAGCTGAATGGACTGAATTGTTTATAAAAATTTAAAAAGGAAATTTTTACACATGTCCATTGTAATACAACTAGTTAGTTATATTCATAAGTCACCATGTAATAAAAGGATATTATGTTAATACAAATAGACTTACCATCGGCATAAGATTTTTTCCATAAAAACATTGTTTGAATCTTCCCTGTTACTTGAATGTTCTTTTTCACATTACTGTTCTTCATTGTGTCAGCCTAAAAAAATGTACTAATTGAGAACATAAGTCGTGAATGTGTAATGGACATAAGGTATATTTAATTAATTATATATTATCAGAAGTTAGCATCTGGATATTATTATATTTCTTGTGCGCAATGTAAAAATAAAAGGACACAAGTAAAATGTAAATCACTACTGTCAGATGTTAAAAATGTTTGAAAGAGTGTATAAGTATTAACTAACTAGTCAATCACTTGTAAAAAATCATCTGACGGACATCTATATACACAAGTTATAACAAATATACAAAATGAAAATTTTTGATGAATTGATGAAATTCTCAAACATGAAAATTTATGATTTTTCTAATAATATATTTCTTCTCCCTAAAAGTCTTGAATTTCACATTATAAACTTTTGAAAATAAACTAGCCCGAAGGCTAATATATTCAAACTGATATGTGTTATATATTATAACATGCAGTATAATATGCATTTAATGTGTAATATGTAGATATGCAGATAGGTGCATATATTTTAGTCTTGTGAGTTTAGATTATAACTATTGTTACTTAGACTGTAATAATTATTTATTAGGACACATCTTAACCAAATTATAACTGTTCTTAATGAATTAATACCTCATCTTGTCAATTGTCTTTATTTGAATTTTTTTTAAAATATATTGCATGTTTCTTTGTAAATATTGATTGTAAAAATACTGTATATGCTCCTGCATTTGAATCATATATTCATCAAGAAATTTACAGACCACACCAAATCGGTGGTTGGCATCATGTATTATACACAACATGCAGAAATTCTATTTAAAACACAATTTGATTAGACAACTGTACCTACTGTATGTAAAAAACCTTTACAAGGCACTTAAATAATTCATTAATTGATTTTAATAATTGCATGAAAGCTAACTTTTATCCACATTTCATATATTGATAATATAAAGTAAAAAAGGTATCTATTTATTGGATGGAAATTATCTGTAATATATTTCTTTGTGAATTAAATTTATTATAAATGACCTTACGTCTGTGTTTATAAAGAATTTCTCTTCCAGCTTATTATTTTATTTATTTTTAAATCATTATCATTGTTCACGTTTCATTAAACAATTAATAACATATCGAAGGTAAAAATTTATATTGTTAACTTTGAGTTAAAAACTGTACCAGTGTCATAAGTACAAGATATAAGAATTTGATGATAATAGTAATAGGTTTTTCAACATAATTTATGTCTATTTTTTTAGCAACCATTAATACTCATAGTACTTTTGAGACAAAAACAAATGATTTAGTAACCATGGTGGTTACTAAAGCCAGGGCCTATATTAAAATAATTACTCTAATCTATGAGCCAGGGACCATTTAGAATATGTCGTAAAACTGTAGGCAGTAGGTCGATGCAGGTATAAAATTAACTTTGGATTTTAATTTATTGCTGGAATTCCCGTCTTACATGCTAATGCTTTTTTATACAATTAATTTTATAAAAATTAAAAATTTATGTTGAAAATCTAAAACTTACTCACTATTAAGCTTGTAAGATACAGTTTCAATATTTTTTCAGAATACAGTTACATACAAAACAGTAAAAATTACAAAAAATAAGTGATTATTAATAATAATGACTCTACCACCAAACTTACCAGGAAGGGTCTAGCCATCCCGCCACTTCCAAAACTTTTCAACTTAATTTTTGCTTTTACTTAATTATAATGTTATGTTGTACACTTGAGGTTCAAAGGTAAAAGTAATTTATGAATTAAACTATTTATCGTAGAAGAATAGTCTCTTACCTCTATATGCCTGTTGCCCATCGTACCTAATAGTAAATCGAGTTTCGACTTTCGCGATGTAGGTACGATTTGCTAAGCAAGTAGGGAACTGGTGTAGATTATTACTTATTGCTTGTAATTTTGTTTTCTAGATTAATTTTTTGTTAAATTTTTATTTTAAAGTGATCTTTTCATGAATAGAAAATGATATCGAATACAAAATAGAAAAATACAGAATTGTCACAATAAGAGCTAAATTCAAAATAGAGTAAGTATGAAAATTCCATTTGTTAAGTAGGTACTGATTTGATTCCATGAAATAATATTATTTAATATTAGTAATCATATTATAGTACAATAAATAGGTGCACAATAAATTCTACATATTATTGTACAATAAACTAAGCTCAAAATATAAGGAAGTGGATTACAAGGATTGTCTTAGCTATAGTAATACATTTTATGATGATTTTATGTCAGATTGTCGTTGGCAATTTCGACATAAAAGAAAAGAAGGAGAAGGATAACTACGCGTTGACCGCTATTTGCAAAATAAAACTTATTTTTAAAGTTAGCCACTAAGTAAGGAGGAATAGTTAATAACGATGAATATCGAAAGGACGTTCCAATTTAACTCTACACAACATACTCCAAAGAATAAACGCACAAGACAACTACTTACCAGAGAAGATACTTTGAACATTTCACCAATTCTCAACGAAACATCCATATTTAAGACACTAAATGATACAAGTTTAAGACAAGTTTTAGATGAGTCGTCAATCCTGGTGGGTAAAGGCGACGCTGGTGATGGGCTAACCGAAGCATTTTTTGAAATAATACAGTCAAGCCGCCCGAGTCACGTACTGGATACGTTAGCAAGGTTAGCCCAAGTTTGTAGTGATTCATTAGAAGTTGTTGAGCCGTGGAATCGGTACAATGCGCAAAATTATTGGCTCGCGGAGGAAGCCAATACATGGAAACTTTTACACTGCCTATATGGGGACTCTATTTCAGAGCACCCCTCTGTAATTGAGGACGTTATTTTAGCGCCCACGTTATCACAACAAGTTTTAGTTGATGGCTTATTTCAGTGTGATTCTGAGTTGCGGTTGCTACAACTCCTTGTTGACTGGCTAGAGGCAACAGCTGCTTATCAAGAGGAGGCCACAAATACTGCTGCCCCAGTTATTGGTAACAATGTACAATGGGAAAATACACTTCATCAATTACTGTTTGGAGCCAGTTTATTTAATAAAGAATCAAATAAAGCAATGATAACATGTATGGACCCTGATGCTCCGAGAAGACAAAATAAATCTATACATTCAAATGATCAGAAAGATGATAATGATTTATGTAAAAGAATATTTACGGAAGTTAGATGTGGAAAATTCAAAGAAGCTATTTCACTATGCATAAATGCCGGTCAGGCATGGCGTGGGGCAGTACTACAAGGTTGGAAGCTTCTACATTATACTCCAAATGAAGAGGTTAATGGAGCCTTAGAAGTTTCTGGAAACTCCTCTAGAGACTTATGGAAGTGGTGTGCCCTGGGTATTGCTAATAACCCAACAGAAAATGTTAATTATAGAGCTACCATTGGAGTATTATGTGGCCACTTGGCAAGTGCACTTCCTGCTTGCCAAGGAAATTGGGAAGACTTGCTCTGGGCCCATTTGAGGGTACAGATTGAAACAAGGGTTGATAAATTTCTACATGAACACCATCTTACTGCAGAGGCTAATACCACCTCTTCTGAAGTTCTAGAGCTGTTGCAGAGTGAACTGCATGTGGATGAATTATCACTACAAAATGTTTTCAGTGCCGTTAAAGCTCTTATGGATGGCAAGAGAGAATCCAATTATCAAACCTGTCAGAGGCATTTGATGCTTGGGAATGTGAGGACAATTATGCAAACTTCACTTCAATGGTTACACAATTCAGAGGAAGGTTTCATTAGATTCCTGGCACATTTAACCCTAATCTTGAGGCAAATGGGAAAAGACCCTCAACATGATGTTGGTGATCAGATTCTAGAAAAATATGTAACGCAACTCATCACTGGATTGTCCGAGGGAAGCTGTGAGTGTCCAGAGTTGATAGCTTACTACACATCTACTGTGCCAGCCGCTAAACAGACAGAGTTATATGCAGAATTAATGGATAAAACCATAAAAAGTCACCACAAAGAAGGCGTTGTGAAGGCAGGAATCATTTCCGGTATTGATATTGCTGCGTCAGCTAGAATTGCTATTAAAAAAGCAATCACTGATATCCAAGAGGGCTATGGAAATATAGATATCAATTGCACTCGTACAACAGGTGTTGAGAAGGACAAGTCAATGATCGCTAAAGGAATATCATCTTTGGAATGGCTTTTCTTGATTAAAAACCAATTACAGGAAGCTCTGTGGCTAAATAATGATATGATGAGAATGTTGATCCTGATTGGCAACACTGAAGCTGCAATGTCTTGTGCTAAGAATATAAAAAATTTGTTTCCCAATTTCCTCAATGATATACCAACAAGCACTACAGAAGTTCGTGAGCATTTATGTTTGAAATCCTATTTAGAGGCATTGGAAGCATTTGCATCTTGGTACAGACATTTTATAAGTGGCCAGCCCAAAGATGTTGAGCCTTTACCTCCAGGAGCTTCATTTTCTGATAAAGTTCATCATGAGCAAAGAGTTGCATTAGTAGAACAACAAAAGGCTCATTGGAAGAATGCCATTCTACATCAATCACGGCATACTAAGAGCCTATTATACAATGTTCTGTTATTCCCTGGAGGATGGCTGCAAGACGAAAATGATAGCTCAGCATCGCAAAACTTTACAAATGAAGAAAAAGAACAAAGATTTAAGCAATTGGAATCTTTGAGAAAACTTTGTATTCCAGAAGCTACAGTTCTAATTTTAAAAATATTACAAAGTACAGATGATATTGATAATCACAGAGAAGCATTAAAAATAAGCCATTATCTTGCTTCCGAAAACAGAGGGTTATATCAGGTATTTACTAAAAATAAACTCTTGGAGGTATTAGACAGAATTAAGGAATCATCTCTTCTGCTATTGGAGAAGGGAGTGGATATGTTTGGAAGTGAAATTAATGATGATGATTAAATTGTAATTTTTTAATAAACAGTTTGTATTTACATTTTTCTTTTTTATAATTTTTTATCAACATCCATAAAAATAGAGTTATGCTATTGGTATAGGATTGAGGTTTATCAGGTCATTACTGCTTTCAGCTAACTCTGCAATAGATACTCTGCCTCTCTGTTTGATAAATTTAGCTACATCTTCTAGTTCCTTCTGTGAGATATAAATAAATTTCCCTCGGTCGTCTATAACACCAGTAAGGTCTCCAGAAGTTTGTAACTCTGAAATTCTGTCAATCACAGCTTGTGTTTTCATTTTAAAGTGTGCTGCTAAATCTTCGAGTATTACAACTTTTTGTTCCTGGAAAAAGAAAACGGACATAATGTATAAACTAGGCATATACAGGTTTTTCCTTATCTCTGGTTGCGTAAATACACTATCTAAATAGTTAAATACAGGTCCACTTATGGAGAACCATGCTGCAGATCCCATACTACATCAAATCAAATCAAATATTTTTATTCAGAGTAAATTTTACAAAAAAATGTTTTCTGAACGTCGTTTCTATATGATGCCTACCACCGGTTCGGGAACTAGCCCAGCAAGAAGAACCGGCGTAAGAAACTCGCATGGGGCCATCTTTTACCAAAAAGATGGAAAATTTATCTTTTTAAAAAAAGTATAAATTTACATATAAATATGTCAATACTAAAACTAAATAACATAGAATGTACTATATATAAGTAGCCTTGTAGGGGGCTACTTTATTCCCAAGGTGTGCTATCATTCATATAATCATTAACTTTATAGTAAGCTTTTGCACACAAACGTTCTTTGACTACTTTCTTAAACTTATTAGTTGAAAAATTTTGAACGTTTTCTGGGATCCTATTGTATAGGCGTATACATTGGCCTTTAAACGAATTCTTTACTTTGCTTAGTCTAGTCACTGGAACAACAAGTTTATTCTTATTCCGAGTATTTCTATTATGATTATCACATTTTCTTATAAACAGGTTTACATTTTTCTTAACATATAATACATTAGAGAGGATATACTGAGAAGCTACAGTTAGTATTCCAGTTTCCTTAAACTTTTCTCTAAGAGAAGTGTTGGGGGCCAGCTTGTAGATTGCCCGAACAGCTCGCTTCTGCAGCACAAAGATACTATTTATATCTGCAGCACTGCCCCATAGCAGAATGCCATAGGACATTATACTATGAAAGTAACTAAAGTACACTAGGCGTGCTGTACTTTCATCTGAATATTGTCTAATTTTACTAACTGCATATGCTGCTGAACTGAGTTTGTCGGCCAGTCTAGCAATATGGGGCCCCCACTGAAGTTTAGAGTCTAACGTTATACCTAAGAATACTGCAGTATCCACTAGTTCCATACGTTCATCATTTAATAGCACATTGGTTTCAGTTTGCCTCACATTAGGCAATGTGAATTTTACACATTTTGTTTTTTTATTATTAAGTAAAAGATTATTGACACTAAACCAATGTACTATCATTGAGAGAGCATTATTTACTTCGTCGTGGCATATATTTTGCCGTTTCATATTAAAAATAAGAGATGTATCATCAGCAAATAACACTATCCCATGTTTTTCATTTATGAGGTATGGTAGGTCGTTTATGTAAATTAAAAATAGAAAAGGTCCTAAAATAGACCCTTGTGGGACCCCCATCTCTATTCTAGAGCCTAAGGATCTTTTTCCATTTACCTCAACCCTCTGAGTTCTATTTGATAGGTATGATTTCAAGAGGGCAAGTGCTGGACCTTTTACCCCATAGTGGTCTAGTTTCCTGATTAATGTTGTATGCTGCACACAGTCAAATGCCTTGGAGAGATCGCAAAATATTCCAAGAGCATCCCGCGATTCCTCCCAAGCATTAAAAATATAATTTAACAAATCGACGCCTGCATCTGTTGTAGAGCGTCCCTTGGTAAAACCAAATTGTTTCTCATGTAAAATATTATTAATATTAAAGTGTGCTAGCATTTGATTAAGAATATTTTTTTCATATATTTTACTTAACGTTGGTAGAATAGATATAGGCCGGAAATTGGATGGATCCGACTTACTACCAGACTTAAAAAGAGGTATTATTTTACTATGTTTCATTAAATCAGGAAAAGAGCCACTTTTTATACAGTCATTAAAAATTGTTTATAGGAAAGGTGCGATAATATCGACTATCGATTTAATAACTTTCGTTGATAGTCCCCATAAATCTGCGGTATTCTTAATATTTATTTAATTTAAAATCTGAGTGGCGAGTGGTGACAGTTCAGTCGCAATTATTTGCCATGTTGTTTTTACTTTATTATTTGAATTTTTAATTTTATTTTTAATGTGAAGAGATTTAGCTGCAGAGCAAACTTGCTTAAATGTTTTAGAATATAATCTCACATAATTTTTAAAGTCTTCATTTTGATTAAATGTCCTTTCATTATATAATTTATACAACTTGAATCTACTTTTCAAAATACCTGTTGATGCCCATTCGCTAAACTTACTTTTGTTGTTTATTATTACTGTCTTAGAGGTAAAAATGGTATCAAAATGATATTTAATTAATTTAAATAATTTATCAAATGCCCTATCTGGGCTATTATGATATCCTAACTTTTAAATGTTAGCCATTATTTTACCTCTAAACTTCTCAATACGTTTAACATTTATTGGTATACATGTACCTCTGTCTTTATTTATTTGTTTACAGTTATTGTTCATATTAAAATTGCTTGCTGTCCACAGTGATCAGAGCTTAGCATGTTGATTATTTCTTTATTAATTGGATCTATGTTGCTAAATATATTATCAATGCATGTTGCAGAGTTGCTACTGATCCTTGTAGGTTCCATCTTAAACAAACACATTTACAAGGACCTGGGTATGAGCACAGTAAAGGAAGAAATTACTAAACACAGTTAAGGCTACCAACAAAAGATAGCAAACCACAGTAACACTCTGGCAATGGGACTTGCAGGCGCAGGAAGTGTCACCCATACTAGACTAAGCAGACATAGTGTATCGACACTGAAGCTCAGATTTAGTCAAAACTAATTACACTCCAAAGACATCATAAGAGTAAAAGCTGCCCATAAAGGCTTTCTGTGCTCTCAGAGCTAACGAAATAAGATATTTCTCCATAAAAATGGCTTATTGTGTAACCACAGATCGCCAAGTAGCAGTATACAAAAGGGAAAAAAAAACTTATGGAGCAAACAACAAAATGTGTGAACTGGATACTCTTAATATGTATATACAGATCGCCAAGTAGCAGTAATCAAAAGAGTAAAAAAAAAACTTGAGAGGTGTCAAGGGACACCCGGATGGAACAAAGTTTTATTATTTACAAAAAACCTGTATACACTCAACAAAAATAATCGTCGCGACACCACACTATTCAATGCGAAATAGAAATGAAAATATCTGGCTTGCTTTCTATAAGAGAGAGAGAGACAGACAGAGAAACATGCGGTGCCGCACAGCTTACAATGGCTTACTATAGCAAACAGTGTCGTGACAACTTTTCGTAAGAATTTTTCCGGCTAGCCCCCTTTCACAACGCGCGATAAGGAACTTCGTTCCAAAAACTTATCATATTGATGATTAGAGTAATACCTTTATGTAGTTAATAAAGTTTTTCAACAAGTTGTCTTGGTCCTCTTGCTCATTTTCATCAAAGCCCTCTCCTTCTACAGTAAATGCTGCCTTCAAAGCTTCATATTCCTCTTGCTCACGTCTTTTCTTCTCTTCCTCAGCTTTTTTTACTAATTCTTCTGCCTTTTTTTCTTCTTCCTAGAGATAAAATATTTAAAAAAAATATAATAAAGAAATTAAGCCTTTATTCACTGACCACATTTTACACTTAACAGTTTTGACCATAATCTATTTGTTACACCAATTATGTAATTAAAAGCATTACTTTGCAAATTTTATATTAACTATTGTAAATAATTGCCTCTTTATAGTGTCAGATAATGCTAGTATAATATGAATTGGAATAGAAACTAAAATGTGAAACATTACAATATACCTCTCTCTTTTCATCAATTTTCCTTCTCTCTTCCTCCTGCTCCTCCTCTCGTTTCTTCTTTATTTCGCGCAGCTGTCCCTCTGCTTCTCTAGCCTTCTTTTTCTCCATCTTTGCTTCTAGTTTAGCTCTTTTCTAAAATTAATATAGATTAATAAAACAATATTATGTTATAATAATCATTATGATGTATATTGTCACATAGTGGATAATAAAGTACTGTGTAGTTTTGTTTGTATAATATTTTTAACTGTATAAAAAAAGTTGTTTGAGTTAATTATTTATATATTCTGATTTATAGTTGTTGATAGTAAATGGACCTCTATGTAATTGGTTTTCTCTTATTTATTTGTTAGTTACTACTTATATTATACAAATATTTTTTTTCTAAAATATTATATTATGTGGTTCATACCTTAGCTCCCATTTTGTCATCAAATTCCACTTTCTGGTTGTCCTGAATGTCCTCATCCTGTAGATCATCATCAGCTCCAGGTTCTTCCTCTATAAGAGCAGCTTGATGTCTTGCCGCTGTTTACAAATTATTTTAAGATGAAATCAAAATTATGCAGATTTTGTGAATTTTTTCTCATATTTGGACTTCTCCATAAGTACAAAATTAGACACACAATTATTATTATTATGTATTATGATGTATTGTATACTTAAAAATCCTTAATTACCATTAGCTCTCATCCGAGCTCGTTGATTCCGCACAGCAGCCACTCTCCCTGGTCCTCCATCTCTCTGAGCTACTGCTCTAGGCCTGCCGCCACCTGTAAAGTAAAACACCCACATCAATTCTTTATTTCTGAATAATTCAATGGAACTTAAAAAAACTACTATTATTATTGACAAATTCTGGGCATAAACTGATGATTAAATCACCAAAGTTTATATAATTTTGTTAATTTAAATCATCAGTATATACCTCAAACAGATGTTTTTAGTGTTGATGTTTATTTGCACATTTATAGGTATATTGAATGTACAGTAACTCACCTTGTGGTTTCACTTGTGACACTCTAAGGAAGGCAACAGAAAGGATAATTATCACAATAGCACTTATTATTGCAGCAATAACAAATGGATCCATATTTTTATAATGTTGTTCTATATAAATAAATTAATAACAAGTACAACAAGTTATGTTTTTGAAAATATGTTTAAGTGAATTTTTATGTTAGATTGTCAGGAAAATTCATTTTCTTGGTTCGTAAATATTATTTTAGAAAAACAACGTCATCACACGTAAGACACACGCTCGAAACGAAAAATCTAAACAATTCCGTCACTGTCAGTTGACCACTCTGTCTTTTAAAAAAAATATTGCACTGGACCCTCAATTAACAAATTAGGTACTCTAATCTATGCACTGGACCACGGTGTCGCAGAACATCTAATATATAATACAACCTGAAATGTGAAAGTATGTCGTTGAAATATCTATTATAATTCAACGACATACTTTCACATTTCCGTAAAACTTTCCTTACGTTACTAAGTCCCAACCTTATTAGTGTGAAATGTTTAGTGAAAATATGAAAGATTTTAGATTTTACATCCATTTTTGAAATAGAAATAAAAAAACCTTTCAAAGTGTGCTGATGTGTTCTGCAAACCAATAGGTTTTTGCTGTTCTACTTTAATTATTAAAAAAAAACAGTTATTAGACATTTTCTAGATGACGTGTGAGTATTGTCAAATGTCAACTGTCAAATAGATCTCGTAAATGTAATAAACTTAGGGTTTTCGGCATATTTTTGAAATAAAAATGAAGTATTTTAATATATATTCTTTGCTGTCCATAATTCTGCTAATCGATTTTAGTACAGCATTGTACTTTCATATAGCAGAGGGTGAAAGAAAATGCTTTATCGAAGAAATTCCCGACGACACGACAGTACTAGGTACGACAACGCGACTTGTTCAGCGCTCACTGTAACCATTAGGAATTAACTTTTTGATAATTTCAATTTGTTTTGCAGTGAATTACAAGGTGGAGCTGTTTGATCCACGATCCGGAGGATTTATGAAATCAGCTCCCGGCATAGGGATGCACGTAGAAGTTCGGGATCCTAATGACCGAGTAGTGTTGTCCCGAGTCTACTCCTCCGAGGGAATGATCTCGTTCACCTCCACAACTCCAGGAGAACATGTCATTTGCATGTATTCTAACAGTTCTTCTTGGTTCAGTGGATCACAGATAAGAGTGAGTAATCAAATATTTTAATGCTCATTTTTTATAGTACCTAATTTTAAATATTGAATTACCAATTCTCTAAGGATGAATGTAAGTTTAAAGTAAATTTCCTGTAACATAAAGAATAATAATATGTTACTACAAACAAAATAAACCAAGGTTACAACAATCTGTTTGTACAACTGTATATTTTGTAATATCAATTTTTATGTGCATTCCAGTTGCAAGGAAATACTGTTTTGAATGAAATTTTTAATCAGATTCCCGTTTCTTTTGGCCTAAGTTCATATGTAAAAAACAGAATTTTGTTCAAAACTTTATTTCCTTGCAACTTATAAGTAGGTATTTTTCAAGTAAAAAAAAACTTGTATCAAGAATTTAAAGTTACTCAGTTGTAGTATTCTTAATTAGTTTCATAGCACTTTTTTTTTAATAAATTTGTTATTATGTTGACAAATATTTTTATACTTTGAGCTGGAGTTTTGCTCCAGTTTCAGTCAATGTTTCCTATACAAGGGACAGATCCATAAAATTGTTTAAATTGCCTTTGGTAACACATTTAAACAATCTGTGACATATTTCCAGGTTCACCTCGACATCCAAGTTGGTGAACATGCAGTGGACTACGCAAATGTTGCTCAGAAAGATAAATTGTCCGAACTGCAGTTGAGAATCAGACAGCTTTTAGATCAAGTTCACCAAATAACTAAGGAGCAGAGCTACCAAAGGGTAATACTTACTTTTAAATAAATAAATATAAACATTTGTTATAATTGATGGTGTAACTGCAATATAATTTAATGACTAAGTTCCAATTTCAGCAACGCATGTTAGTGCTGTTGTGTGTTTTAACAAAAAAACACACCATTAGGTCGTGTTTCACCAAGCAATGTTAAAATTAACGCCATGTTAAATATCATGTTATCCCTCTCGTATTTCCTGTCAATGAATGAGATGGCATGGTATTTTAACATGGCGTTAACTTTAACATTACTTGGTGAACACACCCTAAGGCCGTGTTTCACCAAGCAATGTTAGTATTTTTTACAAGCTGTTAATATTAACATGCTTTGGTGAAATCAGGACTAAATATGACAGGTGGCACAATATTTGACGATAATGTAACATTGGTTTCAGACCTATCAATGCAAAAGAAATTTTAACATACACTAGACTTTTTAGTTTCTATCATGTTCATCTATATTAATAAAATTTTGAATAAAGATACTAAAATGTCTTGTTCTGGGTTTGTAAAAATGCTAATTTGATGCTTTGTATAATTTTTTCAGCACCGAGAAGAAAGGTTCAGACAGACATCAGAAAGCACAAACCAGCGAGTATTGTGGTGGAGTCTTTTGCAAACTGGTGTTCTTCTCGGCATTGGCTATTGGCAAATGCGTCACTTGAAGAGTTTCTTTGAGGCTAAGAAATTAGTGTAAACATTTAGTCATAATATTACTAAGAATTTCGTAATTTTCTTTAAAATAAAACATATTATAAATAAAAAATATCTTTTATTATTTTTTGATCTGAATTTATTATTGATGTATTTATTGCTAGTAGTTATTATATTGCTTTTTTTTAAACAAGAAATCATGTTTGAACAATAAACTATTTATTGCTTTAGTACCTTCTATTATTTTTCTTTGTACTAATGTCATTTACTCAATATATAAATATGAAATTGTTACAATTATTTGTATAAATATATTACAATTAACAAATAAAAAAAATATGTTTCAGAAAATTAACAACTACCTTTACTGCTCTGATAAACTTGTTAAATCAAATCTTATTGTGTAGTAATGGAATGTGACAAGTCAAAAAAGTGGTAATAAACAATTCTATATGAATAACGCTTTTACTTATATATACCGGTATACCAGGTAGGTATATAATTACTGCAACATATACATAAACAAAATTGTTTATACTGATGTAGTATACCAGGAAACTTCAAGTATCCTTACATTTTATTTGAAAAGCATCATCCAAAAACTTAACAAAATGCGATGGATTTGGCTTTGGGAATGGTGATAATAGACTAAAATCAACCATATCCAATGTACTTTCTATAGTATCACAGGTGCAGTAGAAAAGATGGCCGTCAATTTGAAGCTGTTCTGCTAGCTCTAGCTGATGATTATCCATGAGGTCCTCGTTCACTACGACTAGTAGAGGTTTATTAGCATCTAGAACTTCTAAACAACTGCCGGCACCGGCGTGACTTATGACTAAATCAGCATTACTTATATCATCCTCTATACTGTCCTTGTATCTATATAGACACTGCTTTACACCTTCCAGTTCATATGTCCCAGGCTCAATGTCACTATTACCTATTTGCATTGTTATTTCCTTGCAGCCAAGTTTTTTTAACGCTATCAAAACGGGAGGCGATTGAATATATTCGCAGAGTAAATCGAACCTTGTTGTGCCAACTGTGACAAAGATTTTTTCATATTGATTACCCATTTTAACAAAATAGTTTTAATTTTACAAAATTGAAAGATGGTAATTAAGAATCGTCAAGTAAATAAAACCACAGAATAAAACCAAAAAATATGAACAAAATAAGTTCACAAATACACCATTGACAAATGATTGACAAAAATCAGCTGAGTGCTGACGTTGACAGCTGTTGACAAAATATATTTTTTTTAATTGTTGTGTACATATAGACCATATTTGCCAGTGTAAAAGGCTGGAAAGAGAATTTCCGTTTCATTTCTTAACACCGTTTTCAGTATAAGTAATAAGTCTAGTCGAAATCCTAGTAAATCGTCAGTGGATGTACACGCTTTACTGGATGTTACTTGATGTTACTTCTAGGATGTTCTGGTAAGAACACTAAAAAGCACCTTCTTTTCAGTTACTTACCACTACTTTCCACTAGCCCATATTACCGTTTGGTACGAGACCCACTGTGCCCGAGTCTAATTTTGATGTTGAACATGGTTAACAACTACAATCTTTTGCCGACCACGGCGACGTATTATAGTAGGACCATAATAAATATTATGAAGATATAATAATAATATTATGATTAATCAATAAGTACCTAATTAATTAGAATACTAACTGTCAATCAAAGATTTTGCAAAGTGCCGAGGAATTAAACTTATTCATCGATTAATAAATAGTAACAGGCAAGAAACACTGTGGCCTGAAACCCTGACCCAAATGTGTCTGGAGACAAGAAAATTGAGTAACAGAGCAAGGTTCTGCGTTTAGTGGGAATGTAATTGTGCTACTCAATTATTAGCGCGCGACCTTTCACGCGCTCTTTTCAGTAAGTGAAAAACATTATACATGGTGTTACGGGTTACCTACAGCTGTTTCATAAGAAATACTTACCAGAGAAAAGTCAAACTTGCCCCCAAATTTGTATGTTATTTAGGCAGTTTATAAAACAATACCTTGATACAACCTACCATCGTGGGTAAACGGAGCTTTGCTGTAGGTATTCTATTTTAAATGTTCTTCATGACTATCGGGAATCGTAATTTTTCATTGTGAAATTGTATTCGCTTTGGTTTTTGTATTTGTTTCACTTTGCTTTTTGGTTTCACCCAGATGTTGGGTGGGATATATCTGAGTATTGTTTTATAATCTGGGCTTTTTACCTGTGGTTTTTTGTGAATAATCATACTTTTATCAAAAGCAAGAAAAGCGCGCTGACAAATCGAGTCATGCATGGTAAGTATTAGGTACCAGGTGCACCTATTGACATAAACGCCATATTATATTTTAAATGTACCTATACGTTGAAATACATAATTATTTTACGCTCGTTTGCTGTGAAGCTATGATATAAACATATTCGGTCATCCCATTCTCTCCAAATGACTTTGCAATGTGGTATGCGAAATAATTTCTTAAGTCTTTCAAAAGAGACTTTCGGCCGGTTTCCGAAACACTATTCAAAAGTATGATTAACTAACATGACATTCAAGTTAACTCATATTGAACGCTGGTTGGTGGAATATTTATTAGAGAGAAAGGGAGGACCATATAACATTACATCACGCTTGCTTGCTACTGCAAGGCTGGTTAAAATTTCACAGATAAGGTTGATTCAAAATGTAATTATATAATATCTGTCTCTCCCTTTCTCTCTGACAAATGTTCCACCGATCAGCGTTCATTATAGGTTGTTAGTTGATCAGATATTTGAATAGCGTTTCCCTTTTATTAGTGGAATCCATCCCTATACCTGTTAGAGAAATAAAAAACAATGATTTAGGTTAAAACAATATTTTATGATATTTGTGCCAGAGGCCCAAATTGTGCAATCTTATAAAGTTTTTTTTTGCAAGTAGCTTAATTAATTAAGTTCTTGTGTAGATATACCTAGGTAATAGCTTAAAGATTACATTTGTTATTATGTTTACTCCATAATCTTTGCAACGAATACTTAAATCAAATCTAATAATCTTCGTACCTATCATATCTTGGACGCCACCTACTAAATACCCTGAAACCTTATGTTTCTTCGACGGGATTCAAGCCAGTCATCTCCGGCTAAAGAGTCGACGCGCTAATTTTAATACACTGAGTCATACAGGTTCACAAATTGGAACATTCTATATAAGATTCCTGTTAGAACAACTACCTAGCCAAGGAAACATTAATTGAATTTCCACATTAGATATCTCACATACCATTATGGGGTGGTTCGTGTCAGGTTTTGATTAGGTTTTCATAATTAACAAGTGGAATTATTACAAACTATGACAGGACTGTCCGAGGTTGCAGTAGAAGTGGAGCAGGATGAGATGGTTGGTGTTCGTGTGTTTTGTAGCATGCTCGGCCGGAGAAGACTTCCCGTCTATCATTACGTCGAATTCCTCGATTGGTAAGTAAATAAATCAATAAAGACAACTTAACTGTACCCCCGATTTGGTTATCGTTCATTCTTTTTAAATGCTAAATAATTTTAAAGACGTAGGTACCTATCACGTCATTTTAAAATACTTTTATTATACTCTATTCTGTAGATTTACCGAATTTAATATAAACAAATAAATAATATTAATAAAATTATTTCCGTAAAAAGCCAATTTTATCACTACATATATTACATGTCTCCCGTTTTATTTAGGAACATTAAGTAAGCACCCATAATACTTAATTATCCTTGTTTTGATGAGATGCAAGACTTGAAAAACATTGCATCATACGAACAAAGAATGTAGTTCTCAAGTTTAGTGAGGAGAATACATGGTTATCGTGGTTATCACATCATTGTCTAACAGAAAGATGATCCGCCGGATAAGCATGTAAAAAGTAGGTCATAGGTCTCTTGTATATTTCGCACACACTTCGGCATTACAAAAATAAACCTTAGTTTCAATGCAATCGCCCACCGTCCTTGACATCCATGGGAGAGATATAATTATCTAAGGAGATAAAATATTGTCTTATTTCTTTCTTCCCACCAGCCGTAGTCCTGGACCGGCAGTTCCTTGGGGATCAGTACCAGAACATTCTGGACGACCTGAAGGAGTACATCCGGGAGCTGGCGCGAGTTGAGCTCAAGCATGGAGGGGTCGTCGTACATTACTTCTCCTGGACAGCCATTAACCTCAAAAAAGGTATTCACAAGCAAGAAAAATCTTTTATATTCAAATAGGTTAGGAACTTTTACGCTACATATCTCTATCCCTGTTTTACGCTGATTTGTAACACAGTTATAATTCGCCGAAGGCCAAAGCGTTAATAGGCTAATAGTTCCTTTCATGATTGCGTTTTCCAAGTTTGAAGTAAAACATAATATTTATTTCAGGTTACCTAGCCATATTCAGTGTGGCGTCTTGCGAGGATACCTGGTCGCTGTTCGCAAGAGCTGAAGAGGAGCAGATGCTGATGTTTGCCTTAACCGAAGTGGACTGCCCACGTCTGCCTATGCACGCAGCCATAACTGTCACGTTCGCTGAAGCCGGACAGGAGCTACCTCAGTTGCTGCTGGATTTGCGGACAACCAAATCACTCCAGTGGAAAGCTGCTGTTATTTTACACGATGATACCCTTGGTAAGGGTTTTAATCCTCTTTGAAGTATTTTTCATGAAGTTAAAACCATTAAACGACTAAGTACCGATTTCACCAACGCATGTTAGTGTTAATGGCTTGTTAAAATACCATGCCTTCTCATTAATTGACAGGAATTACGAGAGGAATAACATGATATTTAACGAAGGATTAACTTTAGCAAAGCTATTATGGATATAAAGTATAAACTACTTGACCTTATCGTATATTACTACCGCTACCCGTATAAAACCGTATATAATATATACGCTTGGTCCTCCCCCCTACGGCACGGTGGTACGTACTAGGGTAAAGCTCTCGCAGGTTTCGGTTTTTGTCACGTCGTCAATTTCTTCAGGGAAAATCTCTCGCTTCTTTAATTTAAACATAGGGAGTCGCGAAGCATTGTGTTGTGACACTGTTTTTAGTCTGACTTATTTTTTAAGCTGTATAAGACGACTGTGAACTGTGAAGGAGGCGAACTTGGCACATACTATGGATTACCCCGGGGAAAGGAGGCGAATACAAAATCTAGAAATGTGATCACGTAGTTGGAGTTACATTTTCGGTTTTCTTTACAGGCAGAGACATGGTGTCCCGGGTGATCCAGACTCTGACGTCACAGATCGAGGACAAGGACGTGCCATCTGTCTCCGTGACTGTGTTCAAGATGAAGCACGAGGTCAACGAGTATCTGCGACGGAAGGAGATACATCGCGTTCTGTCGAACATCCCTACGAAATACACAGGTCGAAACATATATATTTTTTAGTTTTAAATATATACAATATAAATGCACAAAACATGTTATACTGACTACATGCCAATAAAGGGATAGACAGCGGGCTGAATAGGAGCAGGCAAGTAGAACACAACGCATATAATACACAGCAATCACTGAGTTCAATAAGGACTGGCAGATAAATCAGAAAACTTCAAAACTTGCAGTAACCACAGCACAAAATCAGATTGCCAGATGGGATATTATTAGGGCCAATGTCTGTGTTAATCACTTATGGGCGTTTGAGTAAATAATTAACATCACATCAAGAAACAAAATGCATTTGAGAATAATAGAGATGGGTAGAAAAAAAATAGGTAGAAGATCCATTAAGTATAAAGAATAATAGACGTAACATAGGAAATAAGCAATTCTGAACCGTTTGCAGGAGAGAATTTCATAGCAATAGTGACAACTGACGTCATCACGACGCTGGGACAGACAGCTCGCGAGTTGCACATGTCGCACACTCTGGCGCAGTGGCTATACGTCATATCCGATACCAACTCACACATCGGAAACTTCTCCAACCTGATCTACGAGATGTATGAGGGGGAGAACATAGCGTATGTCTACAACGCGACGGACGATAGCGAGGAATGCCAGGTTAGTGAGATAAAGTATCATAGATGTCAATAAAAGTACCCGCGGCTTCGTCAACGATGGTAGTTACGGAGTTTATGGTGGGTAGAGGTTGCGTCAAATTCACCATCTCTTCAGACGCAGCGTACAGCGAATCCCGCTTACCTGCGGTAGAAGCCACAATGCGCGGTATGCGTATGTGTCATTTTCTCGGGTTTAAGAAAAGTAAGGCTTTAAGGTAGGTAGGTTTCCAAGTGCGTGCGTAGTGCACAAGAGCTCTACCATAAACCCGGGCCAGCGAGATTCCTGTCAATACAACCGCGGCCTTGCTGAAGCAGCATACTATTTGCACATAATAATAAGCCTTACAAGGATGTAGACCGGTGCCAATAACTTATAATATTGTGGTTGAGTGTAAACAGTGTAGATATAAAATTCGCTATTCAACTTTTTTCCGCAGGACATGTAGTTTTGTTGTAAATAAATATTAACCATTTTTCACCCTTAAAAACTTACACCGTCCACGTCCCGATCTGAGATGGACATTATTTACCGTTCAATGTTCATCCTTCTATGAATTTGTTATCCTTTTTACTATTTTTTAAGGCTTCGGCCATGGTCATAGTGTATTGTTCTATGTTCCAGAACAGTCTAACGTGTTTCTCTCATGAGCTCATGAACGCGTTCGTCTCTGCGCTGGACGCGGCGGTGCAGGACGAGTTCGACGTCGCTGCCCAGGTTTCCGACGAGGAGTGGGAGGCCATCAAGCCCACGAAGATACAGAGGAGAGATAGCATGCTAAGGCATATGCAGGTATATTTACATTAAATGGTCCCTTTTTCATCATCAAATCATTTAAACACACCACTACGTAAGGTTAGGTTGGGATAGACTCTTCATTCTATCGTTAATTACAATGAAGGTCATCGAAATTGAAAAAATATGGGTTGGACATAGCATTGGCTAAAATTGACTACCATACATTTATTATTAATTCCAACTTCGTCATCGTAATTACGCATCTAAAGATACAAACAAAATTATTTCACCCTCGAATTCGTAAGCAGTGAGCAATCTGATGATGTTGAATTATATCTAGAAACTCTCTTGATTACGTTCATTTTCAAATGAAAAAACTAGTTCAAAATCGGTTAATCGTTTTGGAAACTACAATGCACACAAGCAGACACTGAGGTTGTTTCTATTCCTGAAGAACACAAAAGGGACGAAGGTGGAATCCTATTGTTGCATCGACTAACTACTACTGTCTGTGATAATAATATGTCGCATAAAAAATCTGGGTAATTTTTTTTAAATAAATGTACTTTATACGTTACTACGTATAAAGTACATTTATTCTAGAGTCGGATCTTTGAGATTACTGTAGGTACTTAATAGTTAATACTTTCCGACGCATTCTAAAATGTGTAAGTGACCGTTAGAACTCAATTTTCTCGAAATTAGAATTTTGCTACATATCACCTTCCTCCATTCATGTCTTCAATTATCTTATAGCTCCACATATCAACCCAGAGCATATGCGGCAACTGCAGCGGCTGGCGAGCGCTGGCTGCCGACACGTGGGGGGTCACGTACCGCTCCCAGAACGAGCATAACGGATCCACGTCGGTCATCGAAGAGATCGAACTGTTAGATGTATGTTTAATCCCATGTATAGCGTCAGTGACCTTGACGACTGATGTGTATGACGAGTATCACGCTGACCGGAGAGTGTTTACATTATTTATTGAATAATAATTTATGTAAATTTTATTACCTCTGTCGCCTTTTATGAAACTCACGGAAACGATGGTTGATTTGGAGGTGCTATTCTTACTCCGGCACCCCGCGGACACTACCTTCACCGTGCAATGAACAAATATAAAGCACATAAATTTGATCTAATTTCTATTTTTGTTTACATTCAACTATAAAATAATCGTGTATAAAAATATATGATATCTAGCAATATCTCGCGAAAAATGATAACCACAACCTGCAAGCAAACAAGTGAGTGTACGCATAGGCATGCGCTTTAAGCACCTCCCTCCTTCCCAAACTGCTTATGCGTATACACTCGCAAGCAAAAACGTGAAAACACCCCCACCACATAAGCAATAATGTTAAGAGGAAACACTACGAAATTTTTTGGAGGAGGAAACAGGAATCTCCTAAACGTCGATTTCTGGTACTTTTAATAGGTAATTTTAGTCCAAGTTGCAGTTGTCTCTATCGCGCTAGTGCTAGCTAGCTAAGGCACTGCGAGACAGAAATAGATTTTATAAATACCTATTTTGTATTTCTCTCAACCGTGGTGTTTCCTCTTAACACGCTCGTGCAAAGCCCCATACCACCATGCAGGTTGCAAAACTCCACGTGCGTTTCGTTCCGACCCTGGAGCATTCAGGATGTAGACACTGCGAACAACATTTGTTAACGAACATGGTTTTCCACAAAGTAACGTTAATTCCATTAACTACCATTCGGGTTGTTTATAGGTGGGCTTCTGGCGAACGATAGATGGCGTCAACTTCCGAGATGTTCTGTTTCCGCACGTGCACCACGGGTTTCGGGGGAAGGAGCTACCTATTCTGACGTATCATGTGAGTTTACTTGGTCAGCTATGACATTCACTGCGTGACATAAGCCTCCCCCAAAGTATTTCATGGGGGCAGTTGACCATACTCGTCACGCTTGGTAGTTGGGTTGGCGGCCGCAATAGTAACAATTCCCGAGGAAATTCTGGTCTTCATTTCCAGATATATTCCCTGTGTCGTATTTTACTACACCCACGGGAAAGATGGTTATAGGGAGGTGCTTTTCTAACTCTAGCAACCACAGATGATTATTTATATATTTAAGTGTTTTCAATCAACCATCTATGTAGATTCTAGGTCAACCAGTTGTTTGAAAGAATTACATAACTTAATTGCTCAGATTATAACACAAAAAGCAGATAGAGGGCACCGAAACTAAAATGTCCGCCGTGCGCGTTGTCTCGATCAGTCTTTAAGTTTTTTTTTGCATTGGTACAACTTACTCGCAGCACTTTCAGTCCTGCTCTACCCTACCGAACGTTTAAATAGAATTAGAATGCAGTAAAGCTGCATGATTTTGATTGCTTGGTTAGGTAGCTCTGTCTGCCTATTTATTATCTATAAATTGTTATTTCAGAGCCCTCCATGGACGATCTTAAAGATGAACTCCTCTGGCTCCATCACGAGCTACAGCGGTTTGTTCTTCGACATCGTCAACCAGTTGGCAAAGAGTAAAAACTTCACGTACGTTTAATTCAGGGTGCCTATACACGGCGTACATTTTTTAAGCCGACTTCAAATAAATAGAAGTATTTCAATTAGCTTGGTTTTTTTTAAATATTTTATGTACGAGTATGTACAACGATTACTCTGACGTTAATGATCCGATTTGCGTGATGCTTTTTTTATTCAACTCAAAATAGCTGCTTGCCATTTGGTCCCCAAAAAATATTAACTACATAGTTTGGCACTGTCTGTAGTTTTTATTTTATGAAAATATTTTATTAGTTACACAGATATTTTCTCCATATTATTTCTGACCCACTTCTATATATGTATATCATGTATAACATGTGTTCTATTACAAAAAGTCACTCCGATTATCGTTTATCGTTCATGGGTAGCCACAATTCATCAAATAACACATAATTATTTTCCTTCTTTCTTTGAATATTTTTTTCATCTACACTAATATTATAAAGAGGAAAGATTTATATTTTTGTATTTTTGTATGTAAAGACTTAACTCAAAAAGTACTGGACCGATTTTAATAATTATTTTTTCATTAGAAAGCTACATTATCACTGAGTACATAGGCTATATAAAAATCTCAAGATCAGAAAAAAACTCGAGATCAGCTGAACTGGTTCGGCTATTTTTGGTCTTGAAATATCCGTGGAAGTCCCGGGAAGGTTTACACAGTTTCCATGCTCAACGAAGTGGGCACGGGTCAGGTAGTACAACATAATTTAATCACTTTCAGAATTCGCATAGTTCTACCCAGCCATTTCAAATCCAACGTCACCAACGAAACTAGCAACGTAAGTTAATTTATCTAATTAAATTTTTATGTACTTACGAAGCAAACTATTTATTTTACTATGAGGTGACACGTGCTCACTTCTTGTGGCATTCAACCCCGATTATACGACGGATAGTTATACCGGCGAACTTCGTTACAAATGCACAGCGGAAAGGAAATAAACTCTGATTTTGAAACATTTTTCATTGGTGTTCCACTTCTATTGGTCTGAGATTGATGCTATAAAGCTTATAGCCTTATAAGTTACAAGCAATTTTCACAGTTATACAAATTTATTTGACAAATAAGACAGCCCATAAAGAGGTATCATATTCTATCATATTTCGGCCCTTTGCCTATTGTCTTGTTACTGTCTAAATATTCTTATTCAGTATCATAGTCATTACAGATGAATATCGTCAGTTCTTCTCTAACTTCGTGGGCAATAGCAAAAGGTCACGCCGCGCTTGCTGCAGCACCTTTCACAATATTATCTGATCCACCTGCAGGTACATTAGATTTTTTTTATCTATAATAGGAGCAATATTAGTAACAATTGTATTATTAGTAGCTAAGTTGTTTGTGTTCCTGGGTCATGGACAAATATTAAGTTGGGAAAATCTTAAACATATTTATTACTTTTATATATCATAATATAAAAGTAATCTTTGTCTGGTACAGGCAATACAAGTTCTTCTATAAATTAGCAAGGGACTAAATTGACGTGATAAGAAAGCATCTATAGACAGATAGAAATAAAGTTACTAACATTATTAATTACATAAATCCTTCATTACACCTTTTTAAAATTATTGTAGCAAGTGTTTCTTGTTCCATATTATTATTATCAGCGATTGTTGTTTATTTTTAAAAGATTATGACATAATTGATGTTTTTACAGGCATCAACTACACTATACCAGTGAGCACGCAGCTCTACGCCTTCATTATAGCTCGTCCGCGAGAAATGAGTAGGGCGTTGTTATTTCTGCTACCTTTTACAACAGATGTAAGCAATATCAATACACTATCTTTTTAAGAATTATGAAAGCTTCCATCTTTTTTTTAACAATTTATTTAAGGTCGCTCTAACATCAATGGTCATTAGCGGCCACTTTAGGTTATCATTTTCTTTATGTTATGCCATAATTATATAGATAAGACACATATTATAGGATATAAACAAAAAGTTACCCCATGATTTACAGTAGGAAAAGCTTTTTATACGTACCTTAGTACGAATTTTATCAGTGTACTTGTATATCACTTATTACAGAAATACTATGATTACAATACACTATATATTAAATACTATATACTATATTATATATCACTTTTCATATTAACCAATCCATTAACAACTTTTTGAATCGTTTCAGACATGGCTATGTCTAGGTGTCGCCGTGGTGCTTATGGGTCCGGTACTTTTTGTGGTCCACCGTTTTAGTCCCTACTACGATGCCATGGAAATGACACGACATGGTGGTCTGTCCACCATACACAACTGTCTGTGGTATGTCTACGGGGCACTGCTGCAGCAAGGTCAGTATATGATAAAATTGTTTTTAACAAAAACGTAAAAACGGACTCCCAGCAACGGTAAAAGCTAAATTTAAAATGCCCTAAAAAGTAAAAAATGCTTAGACTCCTTTTGACAGTCACAGCATAGCCCATCTAGGTGTACTTATCAAAACAAATGTTTTAAGCCCCAACAACAAATCGCTGGGAGTTTCTTCAACTGTTTTCGGCTTCATCATCAGATTGACCATACCTGATACATGAATCACAGTGTTCTCAAATAAAAATTACCAAACGCACTAATCGTCACTACAATTTTCGATTATTATTTGCCATGGCTTGATGGACTAATTACTGATAATTATTTCAATAGATTGCATTCTATAAGCAGCCTAGAATTTCTGAAAAATTAACACAAAATCTTATGTGCTGTTTCAGGGGGCATGTACCTCCCTCGTGCAGACAGTGGTCGTCTAGTGGTTGGCACGTGGTGGCTGGTGGTTTTAGTGGTGGTGACCACTTACTCCGGCAATTTAGTCGCGTTTCTGACATTTCCGAAATTGGAGGTACCAGTGACTACTGTCAATGATCTTCTAGAAAACAGCGCGACGTACACCTGGTCTATCACAAAGGGATCTTACTTGGAAATGGAGCTAAAGGTAGACCACCATTTTTAATTTAATAAGGAAAAATAATGCTGATAGAGGGCAGTAGGCATTTTAAATAAATAATTAGATTGAGATGTAAGCATAATAACAATAATTGACACCTAGAGTACAACGTCACAGGTTGCTTATCAGCAGCAAGTTTAACAATTTATTAATTATCTCCATTTGTTTTTTATTCTTCTTATATTTTGTTTGTCTTTCGCCATTTTTTCAAACAGCTTGGCGGCTAAATCCCCCACAATCTTTAGCAAATTTCACTTCCATACTTCCAGATAATTGCCGAAATATTTGATTCATCTGTTTCTTTTCAGAATTCTGACCAACCGAAATATTTAGCTCTACTGAACGGAGCGGAGCTGACAGAAGGCACTAACAACATCGACGCCAGCATGGCATCCAGTGAGATTTTAATACTTGCATTTAATATTTTTATATACTAGATTTCGGTCATGCAAAATACTCAAGAACAATTTTTATTCTTCACTCTCGTGAATTACGAGAGTGATGAATAAAGATTGCTATTGAGGGTTGGATTATTGGCATTAGTTCACGCGTACGACCAACTTTTTACATCTTAACAAAACCTGGAAAATGCGAGGAAAGAATCCACGATCTCCTCAATTTACTTTGAAGGGGACGACGTATATTACAACGTTCCACGTGTAACCTGTCAGTTTTCCAGGCGTGGGATTGCTGCGGCGCGTGCGCGACGAGCGCCACGTGGTGGTGGAGTGGCGCATGCGGCTCGCCTACCTCATGCGGGCGCACACGCTGCGGACGGACACCTGCGAGTTCGCCATCAGTGAGTTGTTCCTGTTGTATTCTGGACGACGCTCTCCGACCGGGGACTCCACGCGCTGCCTGTTGTCTCGCTATTCAGGTCTAAGCCTCCCATGGCTTTTTCCAATAGCACCGTGGTTTTCCCCTGCGTTCTGTCGCGGGGGGTTTCCCGAAGAAAAACTAGAAATAGTTTTTCTTCGGGAAACCCCCCGCGACTGGTATCTTTAATACCTCACGTAGAGGGGCTCATTAGCCCCTGGTTGTGATTTTCCGCTCCGGGCCACTCTGGCCTGGAGTGTGTGAACAGCATAGGTATTCTGAACGAATTGTCCTTTACCGTCCAATTAATTGTCGTCATTTCATAAACGCGCTAGTAGTTCAATTAAACTGCTGATTCAATTAGATGACTGCGACATATACATAACAACATAATTTCTATTCAAAATTATCTATGTACTTAATATATAAATATAAAATACTCAATACTCTAATTATTTAAATAATTATTGTATTTATTTTGTTCTCATGTGAGAGGCGACTATCTTAGGCCCGTATAAAGAAAACAATATCAAACCCAACCTCACATGAGAACCTATATGGCAGATAATAAAAACGTTTCGTTTCACTTTTAAAAATGCAAAACATTACTTGTGTTACACACTTATTTTTTTTTTCTTTTTTAAAACGTAAAAATAAAGATTTTAAAATATAGATTATACTTATTTTAATCTTTTTCTGTATAAAATATTCAAATATTACGGTATAAAAAGAAAATAAATTAAATTACTATGCAACATTCATAAAATTCTTCACTTTTAAAAATGAAACGAAACGTTGTTTTATCTGTCTGAGTGTCAGAGAACACGAAGCCATAAAAAATGATGCAGCCCTAATTTTGCAGCAAATTGCTAACCGGCTGCGGTGCAACGGATGGTACGCTAAATCTTTGCCTGGAAAGCATGCGACTTACACTTAATGCATACGGGCACGTGGTAATAGGCCCCAGGGGCTAAGGTTCTTCTTGAGAGGGCTCTACCCTAGACCCTTATCCAAATTCTTAGCTGTCATACAGTATAACAGATAAGGATTTTGGATAAGGGTCTTTCAAAGGAAAGGGTTAAATGAAACCGATAGAAGTGGAGTAATTGTAACCCCACGGATGGCTGACAGATACAGTTATTTCTTATGAGATTCCAAAACCTTGCATTGAGCTCTTTTTCAAATAAGATACCTAACAATAATATTTGTGTATTATTCCTAACAATTAAAAAATGTAGTTAAAGAACGTTTGTGTGCTAAAGCTTATTATAAGGTCAATGATTTTATTGACGATTGCACACCTTGCGAATAAGATGGCTACATGCAAGGCTACACTAATGTACTACCTTTATGACTGACTTTTGTTGTAATATATAGATTAAGTTATTACTATATAAACATATTCTGTATACACTTTTTAAAAAGAACAATTTTCCATCTTTTTGCTAAAAGATGGCCCCGTGCGAGTTTCTTACGGCGGTTCTTCTCGGCGTGGTAGGGTTGAACCGGTGGTAGCATTTTTAATGACTTTCCGAAAATAGCTTGTTAAGTTTCATTTGGAATTGAAATATTTTGATTTGATTTGATTTGCAGGTTCAGAAGAGTTTATAGATGAGAAGATCGCGATGATAGTACCGGCCGGCAGCCCCTACCTGTCCGTTATCAACAGAGAGTAAGCATTTATAGTTTACACTCGCGCTGCTGAGCCATTCGATCGATATTCATATCAAGTTGTACTTAACTGCCTGCGCTGCTGCAAAAATCACAAATAAATCTAAAACAATGATAGAAAAAAATATTTACAGATAGGTATTTAAGCAATTAAAGTAACGCATTCGTGTTGTCTTTCCTTGTAAATTGTACTAATGTAAATGTCTCTTGTTTGCAATAAATTGTTAAATAACGCATGATTATAAACTTACACAATGTTACGTAGTTTCCGAACCGGTAGTAGGCATCATGTAGGACAATTCTATAAGTGTTATTTAAATAAGGAAATAAAAAGTTTTCATTTTTGATTTTGATTTTCCTGGGTTTCAGGCTAAGCTACATGCACAGAGCGGGGCTGATCACGAAATGGTTATCCGCCTATATGCCTAAGCGTGACCGGTGTTGGCGGACCTCCTCTGTCGCTCAGGAGGTCAACAACCACACAGTCAATTTGAGCGACATGCAGGGTTCCTTCTTCGTCTTATTTCTAGGTAAACGATGATTCTCTTCCAAGGATTTACTTGCTGTAAATGGCCTACCTGCCAATGGCTGGCCTACTTTGAATCTACTATTCAACCACCTAGTCAATCAAAAAAGCCACATGCATTTTTCGTCTTGTCTCGAGTTACTAATCTGTAATCTAATTTCAATAGATCGACATTGGAATTTGACAATTCTCTACTCTTGATCACGAAGCTAGAGCTATTTAGTTATTATATAGAAATTAGATTCGTGAAGTTAAATGAAATAGCTCATTAGAATTTTTAAAGATAAGAGAACTGGTATTTCTCAATAAACACAGTTTAAAACTTTGTAATTGTCATTCATTATAAGCACCAAATTAGCTTATCATAAACTCATTTAGTGCTAAGAACACTCGATCACGTCAGCTTTCAAAAGTTTGACCCAAACACAGACATGCACGTAAAATCTTTAAACACCCCTTTTAGAAGTTAACAATAAAGAAACTTATCAATTAGGATTTAGAACACATATTAAACATTTTATTGTCGAGACTTTTCAGAAACTGTAATATTGTAAGACCAGATCTTTGCTGCGGTATAAAGTAGCCTAAGTGTTAATCTAGCATTTAAACTATACCAAATTTCATCAAATCCGCAACTTCCCGACATGAAATGCTTTGGGGGAGAATCGACATGAATGGATGAAGATGATATGTAGCAAAATTCTGATTTCGAGAAAGTAGAAAAAGTTCAAACTGTCACTTAAACATTTTAGAATACGTCGTAAAGTATTAAGTTAATCTAAAGATCCGTCTCTACAATGAATGTGCTTAATACTACTTATCCTAAATTGTTTAAGTGACAATTTTCTGGTAAACATTTTATACGACATATTATCACCTTCATCCATTGATGTCTTCAATTATGTACAGTAGTGTCATAGTTGAAATGATGATGATCCTATCGACCTGCAGGTTTCCTGTCGGCGTCGGCGGTGCTGGTGGCTGAGTGGCTGTACCGGCGGCGCGTGACGCGAGTGGAGCAGGTGTTCATCAAACCGTATATGGAATAAAGGATTCATATTATGTCAGTGTTGTTATTTTAACCATGTCTTCTCCACGGGTTAGGGTTTAACCGGTGGTAGCATTTTTTTGTTGACATTCCGACAATAACTTGTTAAGTTTTATTTGGAAATAAAAAATTTCACTTTCATTTTCCAACGTAGAACCCAGGTTTCCAGTTCCAAATGGATAAGTGAGTACCGCGTTTTCTAGATTTAAAAGTTAAGTGATAAACCTGGGGCCTTACTTTCCAAACTGATACGATTTTGTTGCCTGTACTGTGTCGTTTGTCAAATTCGATTGTGCTGCGTACATCGATATAAATTGACGTTTGTTTATTTTGATTATTATCAGTCGCTTGATATGGTATTATGGGATTATGGGAGTACGAAAAGTTACGATGTAACGATTTTCTTTATCCTGGTTAGTTACGAAGTAATCCACTTTATAAAATACCAAAAATCGTTGAGATAGAACTGATTATATTCTCCATTGTGCCGGGAATAAGCCTATTGGATGTATATCTCGTGCCCATCATATAATTCAATTTTGTTTAGCAGGTAATAAAGACACATTTATTTTCGCACGCGATTTAGCGTTTGTTTTATTATTAAAATCCCTTGTAGGGCTAGTGTCAGGAAAAATCTCACCCTACCCTCCCATTGCTCGAACTTCTTTTCCTACTCCTTTACTGTTCATGCAGTCAGATTGTGGAATTCCCTTCCCCATGCCGTTCGTGACAGCCCCACCATCTTTGTCTTTAAAAGACGCTTAAAAGAGCACTATCATAACAGTGAATCCTAATATGATTATTAAATTATATTTATGTTTTCTACATTTTGAAAGTTTCTCGCAAGTATTAAGTACTAAACGTTGTTCCAGGTTAAAAAGTCACATGTACCAGGTACCTGGGCGGCGTTTCTCAGGCCTCGAACTTATTTCCGAATATGAGTATATCCCGCTCGCACGCGCGGTAAATGTCATTTGCATGAGCGGGACAGACCGATAGTAAAAACTAAGTTCGAGGCCTGAGAATTAGTCGAATTTTTTATGTTTCAGTTAGTGCAAGTTTGCCGATGGTTTTAATAATAATTTATTCATAATACATGTCACGAATAATATGTGTACATTGTACTATTGCATACAATGATCGAGAACCTACAGTATGAAAGTATTAAATTATTTCCTTCATCTTCTCGGAAGAATAAAATCTTGTCTAAAATGTTTGGGGCTTAGCCAACATGTAGTATATAATTGAAGACATGAATAGATGAAGGTGATATGTCGTAAAAAAAATACCCCCGATAAGTAGTAACGTATTAATTACTTACATTGTTTCTAGAGACGGATATTTAGATTAATGTACTTAGGCCCGATTTTTCAATCGTCAGATAACTTTTATCTGTTGAATAAACATATGACTTTGACATTTATTCCATACAAAATCTGCCAAAGCATGGCCAAAGTAACATATTTATTCCTTAGATAAAAGTTATCTGACGATTGAAAAGTCGGCCCTTAATTAAATTATTATTAAAAAATTACGACGTATTCTAAAATGTTTAAGTGACAGTTTAAACTCGATTTTGTCGAAATCTGAATTTATACTTATACTACATATCACCTTCATCCATGACGATCGTCGCTATTTAAAGTATACCGAATTTTACATGTCTATCGGCCGCATAATCTTTCTTGTCAGACAATTGGGTGATCAGCCTGTGTTGTCCTTTAGGACTTTAATTTTTTTTGTTGTTCCAACGCTATAGACCCCACATCCTACGGAATGGAGAGCTAAACTCTAACTTCTGGACCATAGAGGTGTCAGGAACATAACCAGTATGTAAAACAGCAAACGTGTAGGGCTTTAACCAGTTTTATCGGTTGGGGGGGGGGGGGGGGGGGGGGGTTTAAACCGTACATACTTGACATGGCTATGGATCATCATGATGATGTTTATCAAGATCAGCAACAAGTATAAGTGATGAGTAGATAAACATAGGTTTACTTAAACTATTTAAAACAAACGTAATCTAAACGTAAATGAAAAACATGAAAATCGACCAAATAAATGTGTGGTTGGTCTGAACGTACAAAAATCGATCAAATTAAAGTGTCGTGTATTGTTTCTGGCACGGCAAATAAGCAACATTTAAATGTACATCATTATAATATACCCTTATTTCTTTTTGTTTCCGTCTCTTTATTTCCAAATGGAAAACTCACAATTTTTCTCGGAATGTCAACCGAATATGCTACCACTGCTATGCACCGATTTAACACTAACCTGACGAGACCATACCAGTTGACTCGTGCCTTCGTTGAACGTATAAACAGTTTTACTAGCGATGAAATTTAATTACACCTAGAACGAAGCTAGCTTTAATTTTTATCGTTTGAATGACGATATTTTCATCCAACATTTAAATTTAATCCTCCCTTTTAACCCCTTACGACCCTTATTTTTCAATTAAAAAGTAGTTTATATCCTTTTTCAGGCTCCAGATTATCTGTGTACTAAATATCATTTAAATCGGTTCAATAGTTTTAGCGTGTAAGCGAGACAGAGTTATTTTCACGTTTATAATATTAGTATAGATGTGGCATAACATTACGCAATACACTTTTTAATAAATTATGCGAGGGACTTAACCGTCTATTTTACTTTATTAGTTTTGACTGAGTGGGTATTAAAATACTAAAGCGTTACTCATCATTATTGCACTTGTATCAATTTCCATTGTTGTCATTCTGCCAAGCAGTGGCAGTGATAGCTGAGAATAGGAGAGCTCCTAATTTTAAGTTTGGAGGTTTTCGATAACAATTGGCAAACGTTATTGTAACGTTATCGAATATCAATTGTATGCGCGTTCATAATTTTCATGCAAAATCGATAACATAGCGAATACCTTGGTCTCAATTGTTCCTGCTAAGCCCACAATCCCATTCGATCTACAAGATTGATAGCTGCGTATTCGCAACCTTCCTTCTGTATTCAGCAGGCAAATTCGTTCCCGACACTTTTTTTTAAATATTTTGGTTGTCCGATGACGAGGAACATAAATATTGTTAAAAAATATCAAGATACAAGTAGAAGTTTACCTTCTGTTATTTTCTCACTCGGCCTTGTTATAACGGCATTAAAATTGTTAGCGGTTTTTAAATTAGGTAGTAGGTATGCTAATTATTATTATTAATTAATTAAAACCAAAAGCACTTGGCGATTCATCATTATAATCGAATTGCTTCGTCAAGCTATTGCTACTAATAAAATATTTACACAACTTAAGCATTTGTTATTCCTGTAAAGAGAGAAACTGAACTAAAAGCATCTGTGGTCTAGTGTTTCAGAGCTTTGCTCTCGACCCGGCGGTCGTGGGTTCGATCCCCACGGTGGATCAATTAAAAAAGTTGCTTCTAAGTTTGATTAGGACAATGCAAGTTGTCTGATCAGAAAGATGATCCATGCGTTGGATGGGCATGTAAAAAGTCGGTTCTGCGCCTGGTCTCCCACGTCGGTTGGTTAACCGTCCCACGGTTATGAGAGTAAAAGGTAGAGAGAGTGTATTGCGCACACACTTTGGCACTATAAAATTACTCCGCCGTAGCTGGCTTGGTTTCCACAAAATCAGCTGCTGACACCGAAATCGGTGAACTATGAAAGAGAGAAAAACAAAAGTCGGACACTTGATATAATAGAAGAGCATATTGAATAACCCACAATAACAAAAGCTAAAAAACAATATTTAAACAATTGTTTAAATATTGTTTAAACAATTATTTAAACAATTGTTAAAATCTAAAAAACAATATTTAAACAATTGTTTAAATATTGTTTTACGACCTCTGTGACTCAATGGACGCGTTCGAGACAAAATAACAAAAAAGCTTTTCTCTGGTTGTTGGATACTAGGATAGTAAAGGAGTGGACGCTG
The DNA here is from genome assembly GCA_905187575.2 of Celastrina argiolus. Taxonomy (NCBI): domain Eukaryota; kingdom Metazoa; phylum Arthropoda; class Insecta; order Lepidoptera; family Lycaenidae; genus Celastrina; species Celastrina argiolus. The sequence continues at coordinate 16,152,294 of LR994589.1, forward strand.
TACAGGGTTGTAAAAAGAACAGTCACTATAACTTTGGGATATTTTACTTTTCATTCTAGAAATGTATTTTTTAATTTTTTTAAAAGGGTTTTCTTGTGCGTGTTGTTATGAAATTTTCAGCCATAGAGTACAAAATGAATAGAGGTTGCAAATTGTATAAATTTCATCATTCTCGATTAACCGATAAGCCGGACAGGAAATGATAGGGTCCGAACTCCGGACTTCTTGACTGTGTCCGGACTCCGGATATAACGACGTTACTTATCCCACGGATGTTGTGTGTTTGTGTTATGTCTACGTGACTCTAAACATGTTCGTTTTAGACACGCTCTTGTTGATTTCGACTGGTATAAATATAAGTTTTCTAAAATGTACTTCAGGATTTAACTCCTTATATCTGTCGATAGAGGGAGCTTTTCAAATGGTAATTCCAGATTTACTGATGAATATTGTCCGCGGCTTTGCCTGCGTAAAAATGCATCCTACAGGATCCTGGTTTATCGTGATTAAAAGATAAGTAGCATAGGTATTTGTCAATCCAGGTCAGTTTCCTACACACCAAATTTTATTACAATTTGTCCTGTTCTATAAAATTTGCTGATGAATAAAGTCTTAGAATATGAAAGAAGTAATATTTATAGCGTTAGAATCTATAGGTTTAAACTCATCTTTATGGTTTATATTAAATACAGCCTGTATTACTCAGGGATAATGCCTTTCAAATGGTTAAAGAACTATCGAACCACGTCTAGTAGTTTTTAGTTTATTCCTAACAAAATAGATAAAACACATATTTTTATAGTAGTAGATTATTAGTATAAAATAGAATTTTCGATTCGCAGGATTATACAATATGTCGCAGTCATCGATTGAAAAAAGGGCTTTGTTACAGTCCGCAACTAGTTGGCCGTTGAGTGACGATTGTTCAATCAACGTTCGGCCTAGTCAATCAATTAAATGTCGTCATTCAATAAACGCGCTAGACTTTAATCAAATGGCTGATTCAATTAGATGACTGCGACATATATATTACTTGAAACTCTGATTATGGACATGCTATTGAATTTAGTTTTCTGGTAAGTGCTATAAAAGTTTCGACGTGCGACAGATGATTCACTATCAAAATTATTAGTCGAATTTTTTCTCGTGTTAAGGAGATACCTGAGGCTGGCACGTGGTGACTATGAACTTTTATGAACGTCAGAAAAAATTAGGAAAATTTTGTTTTTATTATAAAATCTAATATCAGGTGCAAACCGCATGATTCGCACGGGCAGCTCCACGAAGCGTATAGTGACGTCAGGAAGGCGACTACTTATATACCAGTTCTGTCCGCCTGCTCACAGTTTACCCCAGCTCTTGAACCAACTGGCTGCTTTTCGGAGTGTCGTTTTAATATTATCTAACAAAATTTATGTGTCAATGACAAAATTGAAAAGAAAATTTGCGATCACCGACAAATTTCTTCCAAGGTTAGTATCTGTGTTACATTTTACAAGACTCACTTAGGTCTTTGTTGCTGTTGCTAAGCGCAGTAAGCCCATTACAATTTCCCTTAAAGGGGTTAGATAGGGCAAAATTGAAATTATCATACAAAGTATACCTAACACAAAATGTATTTAAGTTTTATAATACAGACTTGCTAAGGACCACTTGCACCAAATACCCAGTTAAAGTATTACATATTTAACTCTTAAGTTGACTTCAGAATAGTGGCTGACTCTGGGTTATTTAAACAAAACTGGCACAAGTGGGCTTGAGGCTTTTTGAGATTTGTATTGTAATATGAATAACCAACTAATACTATAATAGTAAATAATCAATGTGAAAGTTTGAAAAATTTATTTTTCACGACACGACACGTATAACTAAAAATCGAAACATAAAAATTAATAATAACTACAATAATTGCTAGATTCTAGGAAAATCAGTATCTTGTTGCAACTTTTCTTATTTAAGTTAGACTCAAATTTTTCTAGTGTAAACAGACATATTACATTATACATTCTTTCGTTGTTCTGTTCTTATTAAAAGATCAAAGAAGAATTTTTTTTATTTGTTCTTTTTATGTTAACCCAGTTTGACTAAATAACCAAACTAAAGCAACCTTAAAATATATTCGTGATGGTGTAAGAGCACCGATATCTGTCGCTCTGTGAAAGTGGCCATCTAAATTCCTACACAATATTACACAATATTATTCAATTTTAATCGAACCAAACGACTGTGATTGTGGTTTAACTTAAAATTTTTCTCTCTTTAATGTATCACTGCCCATATAATGTTGAACATAACTTACTAATGACAATAAGTTATCTAAAATCATCTTTATAAATTTCTAAAGTAATTTTCCTCTACTAATAAAGTTTTTAATACAGCTGATTAGCTTTTTAAAGTCCCTATATTTGTCCGATACATTACTAAAGTCTCTTGACAGAAGAGGAGGGTGAATGGTTTAAAATTTCATTCGAAAAGCAAACCGTGATTAAAACAACATTAAAAGACGTATGCATAATGGACACCATTTACATGTTTAACACACGAGAATCTATTTAAATAACCAAAGCTTGAAACTTAACAAAGTAACATTTATTGACAATTGAAGACATCGTAAAAACGACGTTGTAAAGTATTAAGTACATTAATCTAAAGAACCCTCTCTAGAATCAATGTACTTAACACGTTACTACATATCCTAAAATGTTTAAGTGACGGTATAAACTCAATTTTCTGGGTAAAAATTCATTGCGACATATCACCTTCATCTATTCACATATCACGTCTTCAATTATGACTATTAACATTATGTGAAATCAAGAAAACAAGTTACATAATTAGTCAAAAGTACAATGCTTGTATTACTTTCATTGTAAATGGACTGTGTTGTTATTATAAACCGACCCAAAGTTGTTATTCTACTACAAGTTTCACGTTTATGACAATAATATTTTGCTGTTAGATGAGATCGAAACTGTATTGAAACTATATTATTATAAGATTGAAACAAAATCGACCCTCTGAACTCTAGACAAAGAGTAGGTTACAGAAAGACACACAAATAATGGAGTCCTAAAGCCCAGTAAGGACATACAAAATGCCTCAAGCTTATTGCAGAAAGAACTATAAAGACTTATCTTATGTTAGACTTAGTTATCGCATAATTATATTAATGTGTTGTAAGTTTAATGTCTGCCAGTAAATCTGTTTATGACATCAACATCATATGGTATGATGGACCAACCGATTTTGATATAGCTTTTTTGTTTAAAAGCTGACGAAGTGACTTAAGTGTTCTTAGCTATTATCCATAATTATCAGCTAAATTATTGGTTGACAATGATGATTTTTTTCCCTTAATTTTTTATCTTAATATTATATTTTATTTTTGAACTAGGTAGCACTCTAATCATGTGAGTCCATAAAGTCTTTTAATTTCTATTGTTCATCTGTGGTTTCTGTTTTTGTTCTTATCACGAGGTTTTTCATTCTATCAGACCTTTTGATATTTAACATACTTCTTTTTAAAGCGTATTGGCAGGTTGTTAGTTTGTTTAATGTTACCTGATTCAGATGATTGCCCATCATTGTTAGCCATACGTAAGGGCTGGTAATATTTGCCGGAGTGCTCTCTCAATTTGATGGAAGTCCGGTTCCTATAACGGTGAACCGGCCGGTCGAGGGAGGAGTGGCCTGTGTTGTGAGAGATCCAGGGCACTCCACCCAACCTACTGGCTGATGGCAATCCGCAAGTGGTTTTAGTGGGTAAACCGGCCGTAGCGAGCCGGGAGTCTCACATACGTCCCGCGTAGAGCATTGGGATCTCATATCAGTATTGAGAAAAACGGTTTCAAAGTATTAAATTTTTGGCACATCGCGTGCACGGTTTGTGCAGTGAAAAAGACTTGAACGCGTCGGTCGATCATGCTTCATACAATAAGGGTCAACTTTTATTGGCATGTCTCTTATACCGGCTCTCCTTAATGGGTGGCGTCTGCAAACCCGTGGTAGTGATTTAGCTTTGAACTTCCATGTACACTTTGTATATGTACATTGTATATTGTATATATACCCTCAATTCAATAGGTTATTGGTTTGTTAGTTATAGTTATTTATTATAGTTATTGGTTGATTAAAATAAGTTACAAGTAAATCAAGGAGGCGTGGAAATTTCTGTTATAGATGTTGGAATAGTATAAGCTAACAGGTTTACATAAATATGTAAATCCGTCCACGGGCTCACCACGCGGCGGGCACGCTGTTTATACGTGATACGATACATAATAATGTTTTATTAAATAAATAAATAATTCATAAAATAAAAACGGTAACTTAAAATGAACTAGAAAATCTGACTGCGTTTTTCATTTTGTATTAATTATTTTCTCACAGTAAACAAGAATCTAACAATAGCTCTTAAGCTAAAATATATCTAACCACACAGGCTGCAGAGCTTGCAGCAAAACAATAAAACATACATACATACTCTCGAAAAACACAAACCACCTATTGGCGCAGACGGGTAATCTGTGTACGACAGGAAAAATGTACTTACTCGTATGAAATGTTACAAGAACTGAAATATAATAAAAGTTTAAACATACAAGGTGTAACATAAATGAGCTATAATAGTTTAGGGTGTGTATGTGCTCAAGTGTAGAGTATACTGCGAAAGTACTTAACTTTCTGAAATACTTACTTATTTAAAATAAAAATTATATCTTACATTGTCTTTGGTAAAACAATGTTCGATATTTTTTTTAGGTATTTTGTATTAGAGCCTTGTAAGTTGTAACACACGCAATCATAACGTAGTAGGTACTTTAATAATTCTGTTTATTTTCCTCTTTATAGTCATTTATTATTTTAACTCGTAGTATTTAGTATGGTTATATTCAATATTAATGCAAATTGAACTGCAAGTATGTAAGCTACACCACAAGGAATACACGAATATTTAAATGAATCTGATGACACTTGTGAGAGGATTGCATCATACCAAGCAGCCTGTTCCACAACACTGTTCATAGGGAATGTTATTTACTACAATGTTAATCTCATAAATAACAAGTTTCGCTTATCCTTGTAATAATAAAATGCATAAAATATTTTGTGTTCGGATTCCTAACTTATATTTCTCAAATATAATACTTCTCAATTAATAAACATACATTTTAAGCCAATTCTTTGATATGTTATATCTGCATTTTGTATTCCTAGAAAATAGACGTACATACAGGCAGTATATACAGGCTGCCATATTAATGAGTGATAATACTTTAGAGTGTGTATGGGTCCCGTATGTAGAGTTTACTGTGAAAGTACCAGCGCTGAAAGACTTAGTACAGCACAGGATAGCTAATACAATATAATGCTAAGGATTCAAAGTCAAAGTGAAATAATTTTAATAAGTTATTGTAAATTTCATTAATTTACAAAAACATCATTTAAATAATATTTTTGTAAATTAATGAAGAGAACAAAAACGAGAAAAACCGGAGTTTCACTATATTATCCAATAATTAAAAGATATCACAATGACCCTATTAAATGATAGTAATAATCCAACTTTTTAATTTCAGGCTCCAGAAAAATCTATGCACTAGAAAGGGGAGCCGCAGAGCTAACACGGGCAACCGTCTCGAGCACTCCGTCCTGACACACATCCAGCACGTGCCATAGATCTACGTCTGCCCTCTCTCTACATCATCATCCATCCCTCTCATAACGGTCAAGATGGCTCGTGGTGATGAATGCAAAACAGCGACCAAGGCTACCAACGCCTGCAAGCATTTCGATGTGGCCGCGCCTATCAAGTGAGTATCTTATCATCCTTATCAAACCCCGTCACCTGGTTCGAGCTTGGTTGAGAGTAGAAAAGGCGTGAATCTTTAAGTGGTCTGATCTGATTGCCTGGCAAGAAAGACGTCTATGCGTAATGCTCATCCGTCCTACTACTTGACGAAAGTTAATAAAGTAAGAAGACAGTATGTTGTCGTGTATTGCGCACACTCTTGGGCTCTATAAAATTTCAATAAAACCTGCCAGTAAAAATTATAAAGTAGTAGGTACAGTTAAAAATTCTGCTATTATCTACAAAATTAATATACTTAAGAGGAAACAACACGGTTGAGAGAAATACAAAACAGGTATATTTTATAAAATCTATTGCTGTCTCGCAGTGCCTTAGCTAGCCAGTACTAGCGCGATAGAGACAACTGCAACTTGGACTGAAATTACCTATTAAAAGTACCAGAAATCGACGTTTAGGGGATTCCCGTTTCCTCCTCTATAACTAAACCGATTTTCAATATTTTTTTCTTTATTAGCTAAAAAAAGAATTGAGCTAGGTCCCTACTTTTTGATTTTGTTGTTTATTGTAGTCAAATCTGTTTCCTAGATGTTTAAACATAGAGTCTGGCCATTTTTTTTAGGTTTTTGAACGTCCATATCTCTCTAAATTATTAATTTATTAAAAAAATTGTTACTCTAGCAGCATTATCCAGGGAGGAAACAGGAATCCTGTAGACCCCTATTTCTGTATGGAAAAAATTTCGTAGTGTTTCCTCTTAATGTTATTTGCAAGTTAATAGTGCACCCATTAAAGATCTCTTCCCAGTATTACACAATTGCCGGAAAATCTAAAATGTTAATTATTATTTTTCCAGAAAACCCGTGACCAGTGTACCGGTTGTCCAAGCGCCAAGGAAGGAGCAGAAGAACTACGGCGTGTGGGGTTCCACCTTCAAGGACAAGAAGAATTTTGTTGAAATGCACCTGTGTTGATTCCGACTGGTCCACTTCCAAATTACATCATCACTACACGATTTTGCCCGTTTTCAATCATTCACATCCATTTACTCTGGATACACTAATTCAAAGTATACTGCAGAAAAGTAAACAAAATTTTTAATTGTGCTATTTTGGAAGAGTTTCTCAGAAACATATTTGGAAGTCAAAAGTCTAAAATTATTCGCGAGGAATATAAAAAAGGAAAAATACTGGCAGTTAACTTTTATGAAAAAAGTAAATTTAAAAATAGAACGCAAGTCTTTTGGCGCTATAAGTGGTTTGTTAATCTGCAACACAAAAGTTTTCTGCAATGATTTATCTGCAATGTACCTGCGATGCAGTATTTTTGTGCCAGCTGTGTATCCAATTATATATTCTGGGTTAGGGTTATACTAACATATCACGTATCATTTTTATTAACAAATTAAATTGTATCATCATCAGCATAATATATTGTTTGTTATTACCTGAGGACAAGACTTGTTTAAGATAAGAAATAAAGAGTTATTTTGTCATAGCTATATTCAAAATTTCTCTCCCCCTTTTTTAAAAGTCTCTGGGTAAAATTGCCTACAATTGTTGATGTATATTCTCCTCGTGTATATCACGGGCTTACGCGACCTGTATACTAAACATTTTGTTTCGTGTACGCGAAATTAAAGATTTAGGTTTAAATTTACCTCATACCATATATAATACCTTGTGATTCCAGGGTATATTATGTAAGAGACTATCCTTATATTGGCTTTAAATTCATTCTCGTACAGGAATAAATGAAAAATATACTGGCTTATTTGTGCCGAAGCGAAAAAATAACCCAACATTCTATAATAATAGCTCCCCTCACCGATTTCGGTGTCGGTAGCCGATTTAATTGAAACCAGGCCAGCAACGCAGGAGTTATTTTATAGTGCCCAAGTGTGCGCAATACACAAAGACACTCTCTCTTCCTTTTACTCTCATAACCCAGTGGGACGGTAAACCGACACGACTGGCGCGAGAACAGGCGCAGGACCGACTTTTTACATGCCCATCCGACGCATGGATCATCGTTCTTGTCAGACGATCAGGTGATCAGCCTGCATTGTCCTAACCAAACTTGAAAACAACATTTTTGTTGTTCCAACGCGGGAATTGAACCCACGACCTCCGGGTCGACAGCGAAGCTCAAAACCACTAGACCACAGAGGCGCTTGACATACTAAGTATATCAGCTTAATAAATATTTGAGAGATTCTAGATGCGTTTCAAAACATTAATAACTAGAATCTAAATTAATTATTAAAACTATAAACCATAAATATATAAAGTCTTACGTACTTAGTACTTTCTTTTTCAGAGCACGATTGTTTAATGCCTGAAGCTAAAACTTTAACGTTTAAGAACGTAGGATAAAGGAGTATTTACTTTATTCCAAACTACGTTGGTATATCATAAATAAATCAAGTTTATGAACGCAGTTGGAGTTCTTACCCGACACGGTTTGAATTCGTTATGACTATCGCGAATAGTTCCACCTTGTTCTGCCTTTGCGAACTTTTCCGCGGGAATTATTTTTTCACCAGCTGGGCTATTCACAATTCTCGTGCGACTCGGATGCGAAAATTAATCGCGCGTTTTTTTAATTTTCTATAACGCAAGAGACCTTGCTCGACTAATTTGTATGACGAGAAAGAGGTATCGAGCCGACCGAGAGCATGAAAATCGTATGAAAAAATCGTGTGCCACTCGGGACTGCTGCAGTAAAGCTATTATATATTGCATAGCAATTTTTACAAATTATGCAGTATCATTATAATTTATTCTATACGATCTGTACGCGATTCGTACAGTCGTAGCAAAAATAGTCTCAAATTTTCAGCTTATCCCTGCAACGCAAGGAAGTTCTCCAATCCGAGTCATATACCGCATTGTGAATCAGGCCCCATAGCTTTATTTCGCTTACTATTTAAATAGCTGCAAATAAAACGAGTGTGGGTACATTTTTTATTTCAGTTTGTACAATTTAGGTTAAAGTAGTTTCACAAAATACTAGTTTAGCCCGCGTCTTCATTACCGAATAAGTCGGAAATGGTTTTCATACTTTTTTAACACCGGACGCAAAAAAGACGGGGAGTTATAAGTTTGACGTGTCTGTGTAAATGTGTATGTGTCTGTCTGTGGCATCGTGGCTCCCAAACAGATGCTCCGATTTTATTGCGTTTTTTTTGTTTGAAAGGTCAGTATCAGTCGAGAGAGTTCTTAGCTATGTTTGGTGGAAACCGGATCAGGTCATCAGGTCGTTTGTTAGGTGTGACAGAAATGTTACCCGCTAAGTCGGGGTTTTTTTTTAATAAAGTTTATCACCTTTGACTCCTAAGTAAGAAAGACATTTCACACGCATTAATACGTTGCGTGACACTGCAATATCACGTAGATATGGAGTTGTTCTGACGCTGGAGCTGGAAGGTGGAAGGAACTACGCAACAAAACGACTCAACCCCCTCGAGTTTGGCGAGTACTATGTCTATATTGTATTCACGGTTTTATAACAAAGCGTTTACATGACTAGTAACGATATTTAAAAAGCAAGGAACCCTCGAATTGAAATCAAGCAGTAAGTGAACTGATGATTATAGCTAAGAAAACTCTCGAGGGATAAAAAGAAAAAGAAGAAAAAAAACTATGGGAGACGAGACGACAAACGATGGGGGCAGGCACACAGCGACGTCTAACTTACAACACCCCTTTGTTTTGGCCAGGGTTAAAAATATTGTTTCAAAGTATTACTTTATTTCTTCATGCATCCTGCTACTCAGACTGTTTGTCAACAATAGTCTAACTAATGTGTTGTACAACAATTTGTTTGGAGGCCCTTATGAAGAGAAAAGATTTACACAGTAATAATACACAAATTACTTGCACTTTTTCCACTTTATTAGTTGTTAAACATAAGATTTATCGTAATACAGGTGTATTTAAATAAATCTTACATTTAACAACTAATAAAGTGGAAAGAGTGCCAGTAACTTGTGTATTATTACTGTGTAACATGTATTTCTATCAAGAACCTACAGTACATTCAACGACATATGGGTAAAGATTTCTCACAATAGAAAAAAATGTTTGCATTAAAAGTATCATAATATTATTATCTATTATTCTTTAGTCACTTTTTCTAAAAGTTTTACAAACAATTCAAATGAAAAAATACCCACTCTTTGCCTTTTTTTCGGCAAATTGATTTATTAAATCATTTGTAGCTGATGATGACATTAAAAAAATTGTGTTTTTATTAAGTTGCTTACGTCGGGGGCCCGTTTGGCTCGGCGGCCCGTATTATTTAGATACGGCAGACACTAGGTAGCTACGTCCCTGGTCGGTGTATATTCAATTTTCGTCTGCAGTTAATTTTTCTTTAGCAGAGGTGAGTATTGTGTATCCACTATCTAGTGATGCATACATCGTCTCCGAGGTTTAGTGGTACAAAAATTCACCCTCGACCCGGAGGTCGTGGATTCGATTCCGCGTTGGAACAACAAAAAAAATTGTTTTCAAGTTTGGTTAGGACAATACAAGCTGATCACCTGATTGTCTAACAAGAAAGATGGTCCATGTGTAGGATGGGAATGTAAAAAGTCAAGTGATCTTCCGCCAGTCGTGTCGGTTATTTGTCCCACTGGGCTACGAGAGTGAAGGATGAGAGAGTGCTTCTGTGTATTCCGCACGGACTTGGGCATTATAACTTTGAAAACGGTGTGGGAGGCATTATTACCTCTGGCTACAAATCTTGTTGATAAACCTTGGAACTAAAGTTTATTATGTTCTAAACGTTTACTGGAAGAGCGAGCGTTAATTTACTGTACACTTACGAACAGCTGATGGAGGCACTAGGCGGTTATCTTAACGATAATGTAGATGGGCCTTAAATCGCGTCGTTAGTGTATAGTGTGGTTTATTTAAATTAGAAGGATTAGCACATGTACAGACAACATGTCACGAAAACTGATGTCGGTGCTGGAATGTACCTGTGTTACAGATCACCAGGCTCTCATTGATTCTAATTTTAAACTATAGAACAAAGTAAATAAAGAAACAATTTAAATTTAAATAGGTTTTAGGTTACTCATAAGTTAATTAAATTTTCGATTGTGTGTGTACGTGCGTGTGTGCGTGCGTGCGTGCGTGTGTGTGTGTGTGTGTATGTGCACGAACGACCTATCCGTACGAAAAAGTCACGGAATCAGTATAATAGAAGGTAATAATTAACATAATTTAAGAAACGATTGTCGTGGATGAAAACATCTGAAATCTCTTTCTATTATTATAGAGTTTTTTATTATCATATTCATTCGTGATAGTGAAAACATAAAGTATTTCAGTCTGTATTAGGTATTACCCGGAAGGCCGAAATTGAGTTTTCACAATTGGACACTTGTATATTGTACGTTCTACATAGTGTTTGCCTAGAGTTATATATTTAAGTGCTCTGAATTTTTCGCGCCCTGTTACTTTTTACTATTTACTATTTTTTGGTCGCAAAAATAACTAAAATACATTTTGAGAATGAGAAAAGGTATCATATCCCAAAGTAATAGTTACTGTTTCTTTTACACCTTTATATTTCAGAACTCTAATTTTATTTTCGCTCTACCAAATTCCAGATCATAATATAATATAATATATAGCCTTAAATATAGGTATGCCACAAAAACTTAAATATAATGCAATATAAAAATTATGTATCAAAAACCTCAACAGTTAAAGTACGATTCCGCTCCTAAAGACCTCTAGTGACTCGTAACGTTGCCAAGAAATCTGGTATTACTGTCAGACAGTTACAGTCAGAGCGCATTTACTTGAATTGTATATTTAACTCGTGTCACTTTATATTGTACCAGCTGACCCACTTCGTTGAGCATGGAAACCGTGTAAACCTTCCCGGGACTTCCACGAATATTTCAAGACCAAAAACAGCCGAATCAGTTCAGCTGATCTCGAGTTTGAGCGAGACTAACGAACAGCAATTGATTTTTATATAGCCTATGTTACTCAGTGATAATGTAGCTTTCTAATGAAAAAAGAATCATTAAAATCGGTCCAGTACTTTTGAGTTTATTCGTTACATACAAAAATACAAATCTTTCCTCTTTATAATATTAGTGCAGATTAATAAGACCACCTAGCGCCACAATCCTACATCGTATCTCATATAAATTACTCAATATAATAAAAAAAAATCAAAGTTCTAAAATGACCACTAGGAGTGAATGTTACTAAGCTGGGGCTCGCGGGCTCCTAGTCTATACACTCGAACGCACTTGTCGTTGACCTAAAACCTGTCTGAAACTCATCTGTTTTGTGACTTTTATGCAGATCTTTAATCGTGATTTGTCGCGTTATGGTAGGTAATTTATATGAGATGCCAAAACAAAAAATGCTCTACGCGTCATTCTCTTCACACTATACAGACTTTGTCCTGACCGAAAATAACACCTTACTTTTTCGGAGAACCTTCCTTGGATATACACTCGTAGTACCACACGTCGACATAGCACCGAGTTGTGATACTCGACGTAGAAGTTATTTTATAGTGCCCAAGTGTGTGTGCAATACACAAATACACTCTCTCTTCCTTTTTACTCTCATAACCCAGTGGGACGGTAAACCGACCCGACTGGCGAGAGAACAGGCGCAGGACCGACTTTTTACATGCACGCATGGATAATCTTTCTTATCAGACAATCAGGTGATCGCCCTGCATTGTCCTAACCAAACTTGAAAACAACATTTTTTGATGTTCCAACGCGGGAATCGAACCCACGACCTCCGGGTCGAGAGCGAAGACATGGACCACGGAGTTAAAAATAATATACCTATATAAATTGAAAGCAGATAAAACCAGAAAACGAATGCGCGCAGACTAAATCAGTTTTTTTTGTTTTTTTTATAGAGACCGGTGAGACTATAACCGAGTTTGTTGACACAAAAAGAAAACATCGAAATAGAATCTACACAAAAATAATCGTTTCTGGTTTAATCTGCTTTTATTATAACGATTTCTGGTTTCATCTGGATTGGCTTTGGATTATAATTTATTAGATTGTATCTCGTTTAAAAAAATAAAGGTAAAAGGTCTGAGACGTATAAAGTCTGCATAGTATAAAATAATGTGAGCGGTCATCAGAACGAGTATTATTATTTCGTTTCATTTTATCCGACTATGGCGCACAAATGATTTTGGCAGTCTATGTATGTGTGTACATGTTTGTTTCGCCCTGGGGCCTAAGCTACTGATTCGATTGTAATGTAAGCTGTATAGATTAATAATAATAGCCCGAGTAACATAGGCTATATAATTTACATAGTTGGGTAAAATATTTTTTATAAGAATTGTGATTATTAAATAAAACTAACCTTAAAATATTTAAAACTACCATTACATAATACAGGTACAAAAAGACCTGTTATATTAACTTTGACTTAATATTACCTTTTCTCATTCTAGAAATGTATTTCTTTTTTACTTTTTAACGAAATGAATATTTAAAAAATACCTTTTGCAGAGTGAGAAAAGGTAGTATAATTATATCTAATGTTATTGTAACTAGTCTTTAACAACCTGTATGGAAACTGGAACACAGGTTAACTATGCAACTTAATTTTGGAAAGATTACGGGCGTGTTTCACCAGCGATGTTAAAGTTAACGACATGTTAAAATACCATGCTTTCTCATTCATTGACAGGTAATACGAGAGGGATGACATGATATTTAACGAAGGATTAACTTTAGTATGGCTTGGTGAAACACGCACTATAGCCGTTTTACTTAACAGCGGGCGAGCAATATGAAAAATTAAAATGTTTAGACAAATTGCAAAGCCACATATTTTATGGCGAATAAAGGCACGTAGAAAAACATAATTACTCGTTTAATGAAAAAACCAGCCTGGAGCGAGTTGATCTTGGACACGAAGTGTTTCGTATCATCTATATTTATACTTATATTATAAAGCGAAAGAGTTTGTTTGTTTGTTTAAACGCGCTAATCTAAGACACTATTGGTGCGATTCGAAAAAATATTTTTTTGTTGGATATTCCATTTATAGAGGAAGGCTTTAGGCTATATAACATTACGCTGTGACCAATAGGAGCGAAGCCACAGTAAAAAATGTTGCAAAAACGGGGAAAATTATTCACATTTCAGGCTTTTCGTTGCTTGCATAAACGGTATAAGTTACTCAAAAAATATGTATGAAAGATTTATTCCTTTTTAATAATCATAATAACAAAACAACGTGAGCAATCAAAAGATAATCGCGATAGTGTTTCCGACAACCACGCGAACGAAGTCGCGGGCACAGCTAGTTATCTATACAACTAACAATACTAATATCGATCGCTCGGAACACAATTATGTTGTAGTTTATTGTTATAGCGGCAACAGATACTTATACAGTGTGTAAAAAGAGCATTCAATATAACTTTGAGATACGACCTTTCCTCATTTTGGGAATGTATTTTTTTAAATATTTTTTTCAATCAACAATGCAAACATCTTAATGTTGTTCCCAGTTATATTAATGTTAAAACCAACACGCACAGTCGAGCCGCCAATACGGCTATTAAAAAAGCAGAGTCCATCTGGCTTAACGAAGAGACGCGTCATTGGTTTACCGTTAGAGATAATTTTTAAAACTACATCTCAAAGTTCTTTATACCGAGCTCTCATTCAAATTACATAACTTAGAATTCGATTGTTTGGATGAAAAAGCACGTAGTTTCGCATCAATCGAAGTGCATGCTAAATATGTTAGTCAACAGAAAAAGCTTCAGACTTTAGAAAATAAAAAGAGGAATGTACAATCCTATACAGAATCACAGTCTGAACCTTTTTCTTTCCACCCTCGCGTCAAAAACTTAACCAATGTCCAGTTTGCCAAGTATGAGATGACACTTCTGGAAAAGGGTCTTAAATATAATATTTCTCCTAAGATTAATCAGAATGCCTTGGAAATGCTTGCTGTAGATTCGGAAATGGCAGTTTTGATTAATAAGAAGGACAATATGGTTAAGGGTCTACTAGCTAATGAAATCAAGGGTACTCCCTCCGGTTTTTCGATAAACCCTGAAGGAGTTGCTTTGAAGTCATTAAAACAAACAATAACTAATAATGACTTGGTTGTATCTAAAGCGGATAAGGGTAACACAATAGTGGTGATGAGGCGCGACGATTACTCGGAGAAAGTTAATAACGTGATTCGTTGTGACCAATTTCTAAGGGTATCTTCTGACCCAACAAATAAGTTTGTGGCTAAGGTTAAATTAGCCATAAACAAAAATTCACACTTTTTCCAAACCGAATCAGCAAAGAGGAAACTTATTCCAATGAATCCTCGCGCGCCATCACTTTACGGCTTGCCAAAGATTCACAAAACTGATATTCCTATGCGTCCAGTTGTCTCATACATAGGTGCACCAGCATACGAGTTGGCAAAGTCACTTAATTACATTATTAAGCAAAAGCTTTCATTTAGACCACCTTATGATATAAAAAATAGCTTACAATTAGTAGATCATATCAATGTGACTTTGCCACCCCGTTGCAAATTAGTCTCGCTTGATGTAGACAGTTTATTCACTAATATCCCGTGTGAGGAAACGTTGGGTATTTTGGGTAATGCATTGGAACAACGTTTACCTCCTGGTGAAGGTGATGAATTGCTTTCCCTTACTAAAGTCTGCATGGAACAAAACTACTTTAGATTTAACAATCAGTTCTTTGTTCAACAAGACGGTCTAGCAATGGGCTCACCACTGAGTCCTTTGCTGGCTGAAATATTTATGGACGATTTTGAACAGAGAAATATTGTTAATAATAAGAGCATTTTATATTACTATAGATATGTAGATGACTGCATACTTTGTTGGACGGGTACACAGAGACAACGTTTATCCAAAATAATGAAAAATAACGATATGCATGTCGCATTTAGGACGAATAATACTTTAAAAAATCAATTATGTAATAATAAAGACCGGATTGATTTAAAGTATCAATCAGGTGTATACAGAATCGATTGTCCTGAATGCGACAGTGTATACGTAGGTCAGACTGGACGTAACTTCGAGACTCGGTATAAAGAACATATCGCGGCTTATATCTTCATTAAATGGTCATCATGATAAATCACATTTTGCCAAACATCTTTTTTTGCCTATAAGATATTACATAAATGTGGCTTTCGACTGAGCGTGTTGGAACAGTTAGAAATAATTAAAGTAAAGAACAACAATAGAATTGCATTGTTGAATGACCAAACTAACCTTACTTCGTCACCTCTTATTAACTTGTTTGGTGGGGGTACTAGTTGGTAGGGGTAGTAGCCGTAGGGAATATAAGGCGGTGTTTTGGCGGGCGGAATCACTTAACGAACATTGTTCGCAAAGTCAACATCCTGAGGATGCTCGGGGTCGGAGCGAAACGCGCGTCGAGTTTTGCAACCTGCATGGTGGTGGGACTTTGCACGATCGTGTTAACATTATTGCTTGTGTGGTGGTGGTGTTTTCACGTTTTTTGCTTGCGAGTGTACGCAAAGGCAGTGTGGGAGGAGGGAGGTGCATTAAACGCATGCTTATGCGTACACTCACTCATCTGCTTGCAGGTTGTGGTTATAATTGTTTCGCGGGATATTGCTAGATATAATTTATTTAATTTTTTTTTTGTCAAAATATTTTATTTTTATTTTTTATTTTTCACTATTTCTTATTTTTTTTATCGCAAAAATAACAATGAAAAAAAAATACATTTCTAGAATGAGAAAAGGTAGTATAATCATATCCCAAAGTTATAGTGTCTCTTTTTACACCCGTTATATATCTGTGAAAATTTTAACTGTATAGTTATCACGGTTCATTAGATATTATATCCTGGCGAGGACACTGAACTCTAAGCAATAGTTATTTTACCCTTTTGGTATGGAACCCTAAAAACATAACCATTCTAGTCAAGAACCATCATTTAGGTACACTAAGTTCAAGCGGCAAGGTACAAATTCTATAAATCCTTTTTGCTGTTTGTTGTTTAGGAAAAAAGTTCCGGCGAACGGTAGTTAATTAGGTTTATCAAATTACACACGAAGTTCCATATAACTGCGGCTTTTGAATATTAGATTATGACAGCGCAATGGGGGATATCGCTTATGAATTCGCCGCTAGGGGCGCTAGTGAAGAGTGAGGTTGCCAAAATGTCAAATTCACTGGTAGCGGGTGGGTGACGCAGGTTAATTTGTATTAGATTAGTCCCGATTTCACCAACGCATGTCAGTGTTAACGGCTCGTTGAAATACCATGCCTTCTCATTCATTGATAGGAAATACGAGAGGGATAACTTTATATTTAACTAGCTGACCCGTACCCATTTCATTGAGCATACAAACTGTTTAAACCTTCCCTTCAGGGAAGTTCACTTCCACGAATATTTCAAGACCAAAAATAGCCAATTCGGTTCAGCCGTTCTCGAGTTTTAGCGAGACTTACGAACAGCAATTAATTTTTATATATAAGAGGAAGACTAGCTGACCCGTGCCCACTTCGTTGAGCATAGCATTTAAACCTGGACTTCCACGAACATTTCATACAGTCAAATTCATCTAATAGTGTACACAGCATTCTTAGTAGTAGTAGAAACTATAGAAAAGTTTTATTTCACACACGATAAATGAATCTTCGTAACGGTAGCAAAACGGCCAAGTATCACGTTTTAACTGAAATGTAGAGTAAGTAAAGCTAAGCCTAGTAAATTAAGGGCGCATAGATCAAGAACTTTGGTTCTACACGAGATTTGACCACTTTTTGATAGATTTTGATCAAGGTGCTTGTAGATTTAGGGCGAGCATATTAGATGATCCAATAGGATTCAAAAGCCCAGCGCCGCGACGCCCAACGCCGCGACGCCGACGCCCAGCACTGCGACCCCCAGCGCCGCGACGCGCGACGCCTAACGACGCCCAGCGCCACGACGCCGAGCGCTGCGACGCCTGCCGACGCCCAGTGCCACGACGCCTACCGACGCCCAGCGCCACGACGCCTGCCGACGCCCAGCGCCACGACGCCCCGCGCCGCGACGCCGAGCGCGCGTGGTGCTAGGCGTCGGTCGGCGTTGCGGCGCTAGGCGTCACGATGCTCGGCGTTGCGGCGCTGGGCGTCGTGGCGCTGGGCGTCGTGGCACTGGGCGTCTGTAGGCGTCGCGGCGCTCGGCGTCGGCAGGCGTCGTGGCACTGGGCGTCGGTAGGCGTCGCGGCGCTCGGAGTCGCGGCGCTGGGCGTCGGCAGGCGTCGCGACGCTGGGCGTCGCGGCGCTCGGCGTCGCGGCGCTGGGCATCGGCAGGCGTCACGGCGCTGGGCGTCGGCAGGCGTCGCGGCGCTGGGCGTCGGCGGGCGTGGCGGCGCTAGGCGTCGGCAGGCGTCGCGGTGCTAGGCGTCGGTAGGCGTCGCGGCGCTAGGCGTTGGCAGGCGTTGCGACGCTGGGCGTCGGCAGGCGTCGCGGCGCTAGGCGTCGCGGCGCTGGGCGTCGGCAGGCGTCGCGACGCTGGGCGTCGGCAGGCGTCGTGACGCTGGGCGTCAGCAGGCGTCGCGACGCTGGGCGTCGGCAGGTGTCGCGACGCTGGGCGTCGGCAGGCGTCGCACCGCTGGGCGTCGTGGCGCTGGGCGGCAGGCGTCGCGGCGCTCGGCGTCGGCAGGCGTCGTGGCACTGGGCATCGGTAGGCGTCGTGGCGCTGGGCATCGGTAGGCGTCGCAGCGCTGGGCGTCGGCAGGCGTCGCGGCGCTTGGCGTCGCGGCGCTGGGCGTCGGCGGGCGTGGCGGCGCTGGGCGTGGCGGCCTTGGGCGTCAGCAGGCGTCGCGGCGCTGGGCGTCGGTAGGCGTCGCGGCGCTCGGCGTCGCGGCGCTGGGCGTCGCGGTGCTAGGCGTCGGTAGGCGTCGCGGCGCTGGGCGTCGTGGCGCTGGGCGTCGGTAGGCGTCGCGGCGCTCGGCGTCGCGGCGCTGGGCGTCGCGGTGCTAGGCGTCGGTAGGCGTCGCGGCGCTAGGCGTCGCGGCGCTGGGCGTCGTGGCGCTGGGCGTCGGCAGGCGTCGTGGCGCTGGGCGTCGGCAGGCGTCGCGACGCTGGGCGTCAGCAGGCGTCACGGCGCTAGGCGTCGCGGCGCTGGGCGTCGGCAGGCGTCACGACGCTGGGCGTCGGCAGGCGTCGCGACGCTGGGCGTCGGCAGGCGTCGCACCACTGGGCGTCGTGGCGCTGGGCGGCAGGCGTCGCGGCGCTCGGCGTCGGCAGGCGTCGTGGCACTGGGCATCGGTAGGCGTCGTGGCGCTGGGTGTCGGTAGGCGTCGCAGCGCTGGGCGTCGGCAGGCGTCGCGGCGCTTGGCGTCGCGGTGCTGGGCGTCGGCAGGCGTCGCGGCGCTCGGCGTCGCGGCGCTGGGCGTCATGGCGCTGGGCGTCGGCAGGCGTCGTGGCGCTGGGCGTCGGTAGGCGTCGTGGCACTGGGCGTCGGCAGGCGTCGCGGTGCTCGGCGTTGCGGCGCTAGGCGTCACGATGCTCGGCGTTGCGGCGCTGGGCGTCGCGGCGTTGGGCGTCGGCAGGCGTCGCGGCGCTGGGCGTCGCGGTGCTAGGCGTCGGTAGGCGTCGTGGCGCTAGGCGTCGGTAGGCGTCGCGGCGCTCGGCGTCGCGGCGCTGGGCGTCGTGGCGCTGGGCGTCGGCAGGCGTCGTGGCGCTGGGCGTCGGTAGGCGTCGTGGCACTGGGCGTCGGCAGGCGTCGCGGTGCTCGGCGTTGCGGCGCTAGGCGTCACGATGCTCGGCGTTGCGGCGCTGGGCGTCGTGGCGCTGGGCGTCGTGGCACTGGGCGTCTGTAGGCGTCGCGGTGCTCGGCGTCGCGGAGCTAGGCGTCGCGGTGCTCGGCGCTGGGCGTCGTGGCGCTGGGCGTCGTGGCACTGGGCGTCTGTAGGCGTCGCGGTGCTCGGCGTTGCGGCGCTAGGCGTCGCGGTGCTCGGCGTCCCTGCGCTGGGCGTCGGCAGGCGTCGCGGCGCTGGACGTCGGTAGGCGTCGCAGCGCTGGGCGTCGGCAGGCGTCGCGGCGCTGGGCGTCGGCGGGCGTCGCGGCGCTAGGCGTCGGCAGGCGTCGCGGCGCTGGGCGTCGGCAGGCGTCGCGGCGCTAGGCGTCGGCAGGCGTCGCGGCACTTTCCATTCCAAGCATACTTCAAGCAGGCTTCTCCCATTGTCATTCACTCTCTCGTCCCCAAACGTACCCAGAACTCCTTCATACCCATCACGCTTTACTCCAACCCACCCATTAAAGTCCCCTAACATCACGATCCGTTCATTTTCTCCGCATTTATTCAAAACCTCTCTCATGTTATCCCAAAAATCCTCTCTCTCTTGTTGGGCTTTTAATGACCCACCTCCGCCCAGATCCGTCGGTGCATAGACACCAAGGATAAATAAGCGAGTGAGTCCGACTTTTAACCTAACCCAGAGGTGTCTTGGGCTTACACATTCATGGTCCATCACACATTCAACTATTCGAGAGGAAAGAATCACACCGACTCCCTGACAGCCTCGGCTAGTTTGGGGGACTCCCGACCAGTATGCCTTGTAGGGACCATGAACCGTGGTGTCACATCCTTTCCACTTAGTTTCATTCACGCACAAAATATCTATGCATCGTTCATCCATCATCTGGCAAACTTCATCTACCTTACTATCCATTCCTCCTCTTACATTTAACGTATTTTTTTCTCTTTTCGCCCCCGCGAGAAACGAGACGTGATGGGTGCGAACCACATCGCCGCCATTTTGGTTGATTAACTTATTTTTGGAATCCTCCATTGCGTTCCCACGAATAGCGAGGGAAAGGTTTGTCCACCCCCGCAGAGCCCCGCATGCCAGGGTATGGCTGGCCTAATTCTGGGTCGCCCGGTCCCAGGGCAGTGTGGCACGCATCCGCGCGGCAGACGTTGGATTGGCGGAGAGGGTAGGAATAGGGAGAGGGAAGGATAGGTGGTGTGAGAAGGAAGATTGGTCAGTTAGAGTGGGAAATATGGAAATGTAGGATATTACCGCCCAGGAGGGCTAGGGGATAGGACAGTAATAGCTAGGGAAGCCGGGGTCGCATACCCGTATACTATACCACAACTACCGGACAGGTAAGTTGGGATGAGTATCCCATGACTACTATATTATATTCCTTTTATAAATTAAAGATCATCAGATCCTTATGATAAACATCCTTTTGAATCCAATATGGTGGTCCACCATATTGGATTCAAAATGGCGGCATTTACATTTTAATAATTTTTTTGTTGGTTTTGTAGCAATGACAACTTACATACATAACTTCAGCTTTCTATGATTTCCGGAAGTAACCTAAGAATTTTGATGATCTATAAATGAGTCAGTGACAAAATCAGGGGTTTTTAGACATCGATAAAATCTAAAGTATAATAGCTACGACATTCAAACTTTGTATTATTTATGTATTTACTGGTGTCATTATATCTTGAAATTTTCAACTATTTCGCATCATCCAAAGCAAAGTTATGGGAGTTCAAAAAAACGACGAAACCCTTCGAGAAAAGGTAGGTAGTGCCCTTGCGCTTCGCTTGGGCTCGTCTTGACGGGGGCACGACCGTGCCCCCAGAGAAACTATAGAAAAGAAATATATTGTTATATAACGTCTCCATAAAGAAAATGTATAAATATATTAGATGTCTCTATTAAAATTTAAACAAAGATTTCATAAATTAGGAGTCGAATAATGTTATCAAGGCTTTAACGATTCCAGTTTATATAACTTCGAAACATTGTTATTCATAACTCGTGAACAGTATATTCCGAGAGATTTAAGCCTCTTGCACTTTTATAACTTCTGTATTGTTGATCCGTCTGAAGTTTTAAGACTACATACTGCAAAGTTTATACTTCCAAGAACCTGTTTATTGAGTAAACACTGCCACTAACTTGAATCAACGTTTGAATACAATTTCAAAAGTGTTTTTTTACTTGATGTTCTCTTTCTGTGTGTGTATTCACTAATAGTACTATTTATAAACGTATAGATGTCGTTAACATGGTTCTGCATCGCGCTATCATTTATCAAAACATATTTGTATAAGACAATACAATGGGGGCTATCGCTGTTTATAGAAACACACTATACAATATGCCAAATATGGCTAAATATTTTAGGCCAATAATAACACTGCAAACGGGTCAAAGCAATTTGAAGTAATTTATACGAGGTGCAAAGACAAAAAATGCTCTACGAATCCTTCTCTTCACACTATATTCTGCTTTTATATGAACCACGAGACACACTGTATACTATAAAAGTATGAAATATTCCGTTGTCTGGTACATGTAACACAAGTTCTTCGGATACTTAGCACGGGGGAGGTTGATGTGGTGTGAAGCGTTCGTAGATTAAAAAAAATGTTTTTAGCGTTTCAAATTTGAAAATTCAATTTAAAGCTTTATCATTAAAACTTTGTTATAAATATGTAATTTATTTCAATTTAAAAACTTTATAAAATTGGAACTTGAATCTTGTTGTAGTATGGTTGGCTATTATAGTGAATTATAAACTAGTGTTACAAACAATTGGTGACGAGGGGGCGGGGCCTAGTTCGGTCTGATGTTTACGCCGAGCGAACCAGTTCGTGCGTTCCCGATAAACAGCGCCGGCGAGGCGCTTCACTTTTTCGTGACTTTTCGAACGTGGTGGACGTTATTAGATTTCGTTGATAATATTTTGACATAATTTGTACTCATTTAGATTGTAAAGAGTTTGTAAAGTTTAGTTATACATAAAGATTTTGTGATTCTATTTTTAACTTTTTATTTTGTTCATTTTAAAATAATATTTAAGGCTTATCCATTATATCATAAGTGCGATTTACACGTAGCCTATCGTAGCGGCTTTTCTGATAATTCTTTGTTTGTTCTTTCAAATATTTGGTTAATGCGGGTAGATTGAAATTATTTTTGTGCTATTTTTAGACAGCTAGTACGAATTTAATTGTTGGTAATTATCATTTTATTGATTTCGTAATGCCTCGGCGGTCTTCAAAAAGTAAGAAGGACTGCGAACGAGATAGATCTCGCTATCGTAGTAGATCTAACAGGCGCCTGCGTCGTGACAGCTCTAATAGCCGTCATGACAGCCCTAGTATATTGGCTTTAGATACAATTTTAGGCAGACTAAATACTATTGAGGGCAGATTACCTGCCTTGTCGACTTCCTCAGTTTCTGAACAGCAACGTCCACCACGAGATTGTCAGACACCACAGCTACCAGCTCCAACGCCAAGTGTAAATTATTTTTCTACTTTGGCTGAGGGCACGGTACAACAAAACTCTTTTCCAGCTCAACAAACGAGTTCTCTGCCAGGACAGGAAACTAGGGAGTTTGCTACCGGTGACGCAACGGACAGGCTTGTGGGCGCGTTAACGTCATTGATTCAAGTAAGATCGTCCCATTACTACATATCTAACTTTGATCCCAGTGTGCATAACTTCGACGTTTGGTGTGCAGAGGTCGATCGTGGTCGCGTAGCAAATCGATGGGACGATCGTGAGTGCCTGTCACGTGTCGGAAACTGCCTCAAAGGTGACGCTCGCACGTGGTTAAGTGACTGGGTTACTTGCGATCGTACCTGGACTAATTTCAAATCAGACTTCAGATCTCTGTGTCCACCGGGTGTCGATGTGGCTAATGTTCTTTTTGATGTAATGTGTACGAACTCAAATAAATTTGTTACCTACCCGGAATATGCACGAAAATCATTGTTGCGCCTTAATATTGTTGGTGGTCTCTCGGATGACCTAAAAACTGCCATTGTTATTCGGGGTATTTCTGATTTGCAAGTAAAAGCTGCCGCAACTAATGCGAAACTCCAGCCGAATCAATTAGTTGAGTTCTTGTCCGTTTACAGTAAACCGAAAAAAGATTTTCCGTCTACCCACAATCCTGCCCGTTTGTCAGTTAAAGCATTGGGTTCTTACAATAATAAACGGTTAGGACAAAAAACAGATATGCGCGGAAAATGTTACTTTTGCGGTGCTGAGGGCCACAAAAAGGATGCATGTCCTAAGAAGCAGAAGTTAGATTCAAAAAACTCGGACACAGTTTCTCCTGCGCCTAGTACTGCCAGTAAATCGTCATTATTTTGCAACTATTGTAAAAAGACAGGGCATTCTGAACAAAATTGTTTTGCTAAGCAGCGTGCAGAAACAAATCGTAGAAAGGTTAGCGATGTAAACTTTTGTAAGAAACTGAGTGACACTCAACAAAATAATGTGATGGCAGTAGTTGTAAACAAAGTACCTATTGACGCCCTAATAGACAGTGGTTCCGACATCTCGCTTATTTCAAGCTCGGTTATTAGTTATTTAAACTGCAACAAAAAGCCTACTAATAGAATAATGCGCGGAATAGGTAGCCAAGAAATAGAATCAATCTGTTACGTAACGGTGGTTGTTGAGTTTCCGGAGATATCACTGGAGATATATATGTTCGTTGTTCCTTCGGATTGCATAAGCGCGCCATTGTTAATTGGTATAGATGTTTTAAACCGTGAAGGAGTAACGTACATACGGACCAGTGACACACAACGACTAATAAGAACCAATAGCCCATCATGCGTCTGTAATTTACGTAGTATTGATAAAGGTAGTATAGTAGATACACCTTTGACCGGGAATGATAGAGATAAATTATTTTCGCTTTTAACGGAATTTAATGAGTCGTTCGTTACGGGTACCGCGACCTCAACGGTTAATACTGGCAGTATGGAAATAAAATTAAACAGTGATGTGCCGGTGCATTATAGACCTTATAGGTTATCTGCTGATGAGAAAACACGCGTTCGTGACATATGCGCTGATCTTTTGAGTAAGGGAATCATCCGGGAGTCACAGTCTGAATACGCAAGTCCTATCATACTCGTCAAAAAGAAGGACGGGTCTGATAGGATGTGTGTGGATTATCGGGCTTTAAACGCCATAACAGTAAAAGAGAGATTTCCCTTACCATTAATTGATGACCATATCGATAAATTGGGTAGTAGCAAGTACTTTACGAGCCTTGATATGGCCACGGGTTTTCACCAAGTACCTTTGAAAGATGATGGATCCATTAGCAAAACAGCGTTTGTAACTCCAGAATCTCAATACGAGTATTTAAAAATGCCATATGGACTTACTAACGCTCCCGTGGTCTATCAACGGATCATTTCTAAGACACTTAGACATCTAATAGACACGGGGAAGGTACTGACTTATATCGATGATGTTCTAATAATGTCTGACACAATTCAGGAAGGCCATACAATTTTGCGGCAGGTGCTTGTAACCCTTACTAAAGCAGGATTTTCTATTAATTTAAAAAAATGCTCCTTTTTAAAAACAGAAGTAGAGTATTTAGGTAGGCTCATAAGTCAGGGTCAGGTACGGCCGAGTCCGAGGAAAGTAGAAGCGTTGGTTAAGTCTCCGAAGCCTAGTAACGTTAAGCAAGTGCGGCAATTTTTGGGTCTAGCCGGCTACTTCAGGCGTTACATAGCCAGTTATGCTGTAAAAACCGCGTGCATTGCAAGATTAACAAAAAAAAGTCAACCATTTATTTGGGGCGATGAACAAGATCTTGCTCACAAGTATATTGTCGACTGTTTAACTCAAGAGCCCGTGCTAGCTATATTTGATCCAAAGTTGCCCACTGAGCTGCACACCGATGCCAGTGCGATTGGTTTAGGCGGTATACTTTTTCAAGAACATGAGGGTAAGCGTAAAAGGGTAGTCGGATATTTCAGTAAAGCGACACATGGTGCGGAGTCTCGTTATCATAGTTATGAGCTTGAAACGCTAGCGATAGTAAAGGCTCTTCAGCATTTTCGTCACTACTTGATAGGCATAGACTTTAAAATCATTACCGACTGTAATTCAATAAAAATGACTGAGCGAAAAATAGATCTCGTACCACGGGTAGCTAGATGGTGGGTCTATTTTCAAGATTTTCGATATACCTTAGAGTACAGAAACGGCATTTTAATGCAACACGCTGATTTCCTGAGCCGCAATCCAGCTCAAGTGTCTCATATTCGTAGACCGAATAATTGGGCTCAGATCGCACAAACAGCTGATTCTGAAACACAAGACTTGGTTGACAAGTTAAAAGATGGCCAGCTAGATTTGTCACGTTATGTAGTAAAAAATAACATCCTGTACTATAAGTATAGCTCAACAGGCGAAGAATCTCGCTTGCTTTGTTTTATCCCAAAGGGCCATAGATTAAGTCTCTTACGAGTGTTTCACGATGACCATGATCATGTAGGGATTGACAAAACGACTGATCTGGTTCTTCGTCATTTCTGGTTTCCTGGCTTAAGACAATTTGTCAGAAAGTATATAACCCATTGCGTAGTGTGCCTCTCACATAAAAAAGTTCCCCGAGCACCGCATCAGCCTATCCAATCATGGACTAAGCCTGATGTCCCTTTTTCCAATGTCCATCTGGACGTGCTTGGTCCCCTAGTCGAGTCTAATGGCTTTAAATACATTCTAGTTCTTGTAGATGCATTCTCAAAATACTGCCTCTTGTACGCCATTTATAAACAGGATACAGACGAACTGAAAAGGGTTTTTACGAACGCTATATCTTTATTTGGTACACCATCTTTAATAATATCTGATCAGGGTAGGATGTTTGAAAGCTCCGGTTTTCAGAATTGGGTTACTGACATGGGGTGTGCTACCCGTCTCATTACACCCGGGATGCACTGTGAAAATGGGCAGGTAGAGCGGTACTGTCGTACGCTTTTAAATATGTTACGAATAGAAGTTAATGTTGAGGGAAATAAATGGTCTAATATTTTGTGGAAAATTCAGTTAACTCTTAACATTACCAAGCAGTCCACCACTCGAATTTCACCGTTACTTCTTTTAACCGGGATAGAAGGTACTACCCCCGTTCTTCGGTCACTTGTGAGAGATGTGGCTTTAGAGAACAGTCATCCGAATCGTGACGCAATGACTACGCTCCGTCGACAGCGGGCTACAGAACTGCTTAAAGCTAACCAGCGACATCAGGACCGCCGTGTAAATGAACGTCGTAAAGAACCTCGATCCTATGCTGTTGGTGACTTCGTATTTGTTTGTAAGGCCTCGCAGGCTACTGGCAAGCTTGACTCAGGCATGAGGGGTCCGTACAAGATTGTTCGTGATCTTCCTCACAATCGTTACGAATTGGAACTAATGACAGGTTCTTATGGCAAGCGAACTCAAGCAGCTGCGGAATATATGGTTCGATGGCGTGGTGAATGGACGCCCGATGTCTGTGCAGCCTTCTTTGAAGGTGTTGGTAAGTTGACGTAGTCAACTCAAGAATCAGTTATGACCGGTCATGTTTTGTTTAGCGAGCTCGCGGGGAGGAGTGATTACCTCTAGACTTACTTACATGTTATGTGGTATGTCTGTTTTAGGTGATCGGTTGATCACTGCAATCGTGGCAAGCGAATGTGATGCTTCGTGCCATGGGGCATATTGAATGCAGTTAAAGACCTAATGCATTCATTATGCGATTAGAGGCCATGTTATGCGAATGAGATGCCTATGATATGGTCGAGGCAATCGTGGCAAGCGAATGTGATGCTTCGTGCCATGGGGCATAGCTTAAGCATTAAAAATGTAATGCTTTCGTTATGTGACACGACGACGAGGATCCGGAGCTTTTCGTTCGTGTTTTGATGTAAAAAAAAAAAAAAAAGAAAAAGAAAATCTTCCTGAGCTAAAACGGTTTTTGTTGCGATGGCTTGAGTGCACGCTTGCAATCGTAATTAGAATCGTAGAAACTCGAAAGTCACTTTTTGACTTTGCTAATGTGTAATTGTTTTTCAGATAATGATACACCTGACGATAGCTTTGATGATAGCCTGGAGGCATCTGCCAAACAAGCGGTCGAGGACGCCGCTGACCGGTCAGGAGAGGCCGTGTTACAAACAATTGGTGACGAGGGGGCGGGGCCTAGTTCGGTCTGATGATTACGCCGAGCGAACCAGTTCGTGCGTTCCCGATAAACAGCGCCGGCGAGGCGCTTCACTTTTTCGTGACTTTTCGAACGTGGTGGACGTTATTAGATTTCGTTGATAATATTTTGACATAATTTGTACTCATTTAGATTGTAAAGAGTTTGTAAAGTTTAGTTATACATAAAGATTTTGTGATTCTATTTTTAACTTTTTATTTTGTTCATTTTAAAATAATATTTAAGGCTTATCCATTATACTAGTATAAACTATAAACTAATTAGATAATAATAAAAAGTGGTTTTGTGGAGATGAAATAATACGTCTAGCCTCAGTGAAAAAAATTTAGCGTATATTCAAATAAATTGTTACAAAAATCAGGGACAAAAAGGTAAAGAAAAAAATACGACAAAGAACAGATTAAGAACACCACAAAAAAAAAACACAGATGTAAAGTGCTGATCCGAATGGGTACTGGACCTTTATTATGTACCTATTTTGTGAAAGTGTTCTTATTTTGTTGTAATTGTACTATGTCATACTTTTAATTGAGAAATAAATAAATTATTTAAATAATTATAAAATTATTTTAGCTTGAGAGATGTCTTTAGATTTTTGTTTACTGTGAGAGTGACACTAGCGGTTCCTAAAAGGCAAATTAACTAATCAGTGTTCTCAAATCTGTTGACAAGTTAAAATTTAGCACTGACTTTGACAACTGAATATAGAACACTATAAATTAATCTGAGCGTTCATTTGCGTTTCAGAAACCGGCGGATAGGATACTGGATAAATAAGAAACGTAGCTGGGTTTTTTTTAAACTACCGTTTTACGTATTCACTAGCTGACCCGTGTGTACTTTATTGAGCATAGAAACTGTTTAAACCTTCCTCGGACTTTTACGAATATTTCAAGACCAAAAATAGCCGAATCGGTTCAGCCCTTCTCGAGTTTTAGCGTGACTAACGAACAGCAATAATTCATTTTTACATATAGATTCTCTTGAATAATAGTTGATATATTATCAAATTTAACGAAAATGAAAACATTTAGGTCAGATGTAACAATCTAATACGGCACGTCCTGCGGCAATTCGTCACTGTCGAGTTAATCTTACCGGTTCTGTGTTTTGTTCAATTTAATGGTCTATCTTTTAAAGTTCCCATTACAAAGCTGATGTGAAAAATCAGCCACAGTTCTACTAAATACTTAAACCAGACTGACCGTCCGTGGTCTAATGGGAAAGCCGTTGATTAGAATTCGAAAAAGTGCAGGTTCTGTTCCCGGGTTGCAACAAGCCTTGTAAGATCTCAAGAACATTATACGGACGCTCTAACAGTTAAGGAAATCGCTGTGAGGAAACCCAACGAGGTAGGCTCCAAAGGTTGTTCCTCTGGACCAGGCCGACTATGTTGTGAGAATGCCGCATGTACTGGACAATCGCGACATTTAAAACTACTCTTCCCAGGTATTACAGTATTTAATGAGTGGTCACTTCGCTCGGATAGTACTGTACCTATATAAATTATATTTGACACGTCTTTCATTAAAATCGGTTCAGTAATTTAGCCAACAAACGAAGTACACAGACTACCAACATCATTACTATTATTTTTAGCTTTGCTGCAGTCAGGTGAATATTTCTCGTTTTGTAGTTGCATGTGATTGTCCCGATTGTTAGTAACCTTATCCCGTCCCGCCGAGATCACGGCAATGTGCAGCGCAGACGAGCTACACTCGACCGCGGCTGAGACGCTGTTTCATATGTTTTGTAATTTAAACCACTTCAAGAAAGAAGGAGAACAGTATTTTTATAAAATATGTGATACTTCAGATCTTTCGGCTGGGAGAATTTAATGATTTTTATTTTATATTTTAAAGCTGCTGCTTTTCAATCGGAATTTGGAAGTCCTTTTTACCACGATTTTATAAGCTTGGATTTGTATGTATGTATGTTTGTATATATGTATGTATCGGAATCTTTGAGCATAATATTCACCAACTTTAAGAAATTTCATTAATTTGAAATGTTACGTACAATGCAATAAAGCGTTTTTTTTTAATCTTTTTTTTTTGTGTAAAATATATTTTTATTTATTTAACATAAATTTACATCCTGTCAAGGTTTATGGATAACAGTACAGCTGATCACGAGTCGGTTGTGGTCACTCGAGAAAACACTCAACGGACATTGCCGATGAAATATCACATAATCGCAAATATAATTTTAAAATTATTATAATTGAGATATAACTGATTAATGTACTGTTGGTTCTTGGTGGAAATTCATGTTCACAGTAATAAAACACAATTTTTATTTACACTTTTCCACTTTTTATTATGTTTTAATAAGTTTTTACAAAAACACGACCGGTTTCGATTAAATCATTAAAACGTAATAAAAACACCTGATTAAAACGTTATAAAAAGTGGAAAAGTGTAAAAAAGTTATGTGTTATTATTGTGAATTGAGATACATCAATCTTTAATAAAAGTTTATTGGTCCGGTTTTCTCGCAAAACTATTTGTTTTTAGATCATACTGATACATATCGATTTTTTCTAAATGTAATTTTAAATTGTTTGTATCTTAGTTATTTTTAAGATTAACAAAAAATAGCGTTTAACAATTGAAGACATGAATGGATGAAGGTGATATGTAGCAGAATTTTTAATCGAGAAAATTGAGTTTAAACTGTCACTTAAACATTTTAGGATAATGTATTAATTACATTGATTCTAAAGACGGCTAGTTTAGATAAATGTACTCAATACGGTATGACATATTCTAAAATATTTAGGTGACATTTTGAACTCGATTTTCTCGAGATCGGAATTTTGCGACATATCACTTTCATTTATTCATCAATTGTTAGACGCTTGTAAATATTTTTTGTTAATCTAAAAATAACTAAGATACAAAAATTTTTCATGTGTTAAATTATTAGACAAATTTTTAAGTAACGAGCATTATATATATTGTGTAGACGCAACGCGCAACAGCTACTGCCGCTCGTTTGCGCCGTTCTCAATAGAGGGGTCAAGATATTCTGGTTCATTTAGTATTCGGATTGTTTCTGCCCGTTAGCTTATATTACGCTTTCTTTGGTAACTGTATATTTTAGTAAACATTTTATTGACTCCTTAACCTTTGAAGCTGTTTATTAAATACATTTCTAGTACCGAATATAGCAAATAAATATTGCATGCTCCGTTACAAAACTGAACACAATGTCACATGTAAAACTTAGACTTTCTAGTTACTTACGACACAAATACATAAAAAAACACAAAATGAAAAATTAACAAAAATAAACATAATTATACATATAAGCTACGCCGGGCGCTACGCTGTAGCCTGTCTACGAAAGTGCTACGAGGCTACAGCTCGCCGCTATTTTCCGAAACTTGGAAACACTTGAGGGTTAAGATGTTCTTAAGTGCAATCTTAAGTGCATCTTGTTTAAAGTATATAATACATAATTTTACTATCTATAGTATATAAAAATTAGATAAACATATTAAACTTGATATACATTTTCAATTTGTATGGCATCAAAATACTTATCAATGTTTGCCAGTATTTACGTTGTTTCAATACAATACTAAGATTATTCACGGCAAGTAGTGGAAAATATCGCACTCAGCACACGAACTCTCCATAGAGTCTGTATCTAATTGTTTGCATCCTATTTATTACTAAATCTCCGAGCCGTTTACCATAAGCCATAAAACTGTTGCATGCTGTTAGCCGGCTATGGCTATGGAGCTCCACAGGTCGCGATAAACCCATAACGAGCCAATGGCGTCTTCGAGCCAAATACAACACTATCAAATATGGTTTACATGTTTTACGAATTTTAGTGGAATTCATATTTTTAAATTTATTGTTTCTCTTTTACAATCATTGCATAATTCGAGTATAATATGTAATGCTTAGTTTAACATACAGGGTGGTAAAAGAACAGTCACCATAACTTTGAGATACGATTATACTACATTTCCTCATTTTGGAAATGTTCTTTTTATATTTTTTTGTCATTAACAAAAATTGTTTTTTTACTTTTTATAATTTTTTTTTGTCGCACGAATAACGAAAAAGCAAAAAAAAGTTTTTATAACTTTTGTAATAATAAAAAAAATGCATTTATGAGAAAAGGTAGTACAGTGGACATCCGGTAATCCGGCCCCTGTCTTATCCGGCACCCCCTGTAATCCGACATGGTTTATTATTTATTATTGAATACGTATTCGCTAAGCATGATTGAACAAGTTACAACTTGTACGCACCATCACTATTGTGCTCGACGCATAGGGTATTGTTTTGATTCTGATTGCGGAAGTGAATGCAAAAGATGCAATTAATGCCTTTGAACTGGGTTTGCAATGGGCTGAAGAAAATGGTGCATCGTACAACGAACTTCTACTTTTGAGAAGACTGAGGGACAAAGCTTTAATCTCGCGTTTCAACAATGTTAAGCAAAAAAAAAAATGATGAATATTTGCATGCTTCTTAAATTACATAATTGATTCATAGTTTTTGATTATTTTAGTACCTACATATTATTATGTACATTTGTTTGTACACAATTATTTCCTAACGTAAAGTTATTGCATATTTTTTGTAAGTTCTATAGCATTAATGACGTTAATCTTATAATAAAACGTAAGCTCTCTATTGTTGTTTAATTAACTAAATTGCATATGTACATAATGAAGTAAGATTTGTACTTCAGAGTACATATACATATGTATATATAATATGTATGTATAAAGAATCTTATCATTGGATCTGTAATTTGTCGGATTACAAGGTACTGTTTTGGAAAAAAATCCGGACTATAGAGGGTCTTAGGCTGTACTCTATAATCCGACGAATTCGATAGTTCGACACTGCCCTGCAAAATGTTTGTCGGACTACCGGGGGTCCACTGTATAATCATATTATCTGAAAGCTATAGTGACTGTTCTTTTTACACGCGTTATAGTTACTCACTTTAGCGTACGGTTCAAACAATTTTCTTGTTCGTTGCAACATTCAATCTGCCACAAAATTATATGAATATATAATTTCGAGAGGGTCATTTTCAAATAACCGAATGAATATTAATGTTATAGCGTCCCACAATGATTTCGCTATCAGTTTTCTGTTTCGTTAAAAGCAGACCAGCGACACAAGAGTTATTTTTATAGTGCCTAAATATGTACGCAACACACAAGGATCATCTCTCTTCCCTTACTCTCATAACACAATGACCGACGTCAGGCTAGAATTCAGGTGCAAGACAGACTTTTTACATGCACATCCGTTGCATGGATCATCTTTTTTGTCACATAATTAGGAGATAGATCTGGTGAGTCCTTGAAATAAACAGTTATCAAAACGCGGCAATCGAACCCACGATCTCCGAGAGCTTAGCTCTAGCCACTGGATCATGGAGACGGTATAAAATATAATATAATATTAATGTACAAATATGAATTATATTTGCGTAAATACACGTGTTTCATGTCCTGTGTACTTAAATACTAAGTTTAGGTACAAGGTTACCTCACCTGCGCATCGTTAGGACGTTTAAAATCCGCAGTTTCTGCACGCAAAAACAAATTGTTATAAATTTTTTTTGTTTAGATAGTAGCAAGTGATTTTATTGTATTAACTGTGTTTATTATATAACCTTTAACAAAATAAATAACCTACTGAAATTTTGTTATTTGCGTGAAGAAGTTTAGGTAGATAAAAAAAATGATTTCTCTTGCGTTAGTCGTAGTACGGCTTCCATTTTAACGAAAATACGAATAAACGTTTTTAATATAATTTCATTGACAGGTATTCGTTACATTCTTCGAATACTTACCACGGGGCCAGATGGATATGGTATAAAAGAGTCCATATATTAATATTATTATTACCTACATCAATAATAAATAATAATGCCTCCCACACCGATTTCGGTGGCGGTGGCCGGTTTCATTGAGACCAGTCCTGCTACGTACGAGTCATTTTTATAGTGCCCAAGTGTGTGCGCAATACAGAGAAGCACTCTCTCTTCCTTCATTCTCGTAGCCCAGTGGGGCGGATAACCGACACAACTGGCGTGAGATCAGGCACAGGACCGACTTTTTACATGCCCATCCGACGCATGGATCGTCTTTCTTATCAGACAATCAGATGATCAGCCTGCATTGTCCTAACCAAACTTGGAAACAAAATTTTTTGTTGTTCCAACGCGGGGATTGAACCCACGACCTCCGGGTCGACAGCTAGGCTCTGAACTACTAGACCATGGAGACGTTATGTACTACTACTCTGATTCAAATGCTCAGAATATTTTTAAATATTTAAATTTTAACCCTGCTTTGAAATTCTAAGTACGCATTTTTATTACTTCTGAGTTATGAAGCTTTAAAACACGCAAGCTTGATTCGAAATATAATAAAACATACTTTTTATTTGTTAACCTTTTAGGCTATTAACTTTTTCTTTGTGTGACGTCTTTGGTTCTTACTTCAAGGATAAGAAAGAGACCTTGCTCCGGGTTTCTTTTGTTGGAGAAAATAAAATGCACAAAATTTTAGTTCCCAAGTACAGCGCGAACTGTTAGGAACATGCTTAGGGCGTGTTTCACCAAGCAATGTTTAAGTTAATCCTTTGTTAAATATCATGTTATCCCTCTCGTATTTCCTGTCAACGAATGAATAGGCATGGTATTTTAACATGGCGTTAACTTTAACATTGCTTGGTGAAACACGCCCTTAGTCTGTGAAAGTTTTTCCTTTGATGATTAAATATATTAATTATTGTTTAATTATTATAAAATGTAATGCATAATTAAGTATGATCCTTTAATATTTCAATGAAAGTGTTGATAACTGTGCAAAAGACAATATGTGAAAATTTCGGTATTTTAATTTGTTTACGTTTAGGTTAAATTTAAAAGGGACGTATGTATAAGCGGGTAAAGAAACAAACGATTAATCAAAGAATAGTTAAGCACATTTGATTCGTCATTTATTTGGAAATACACAACCTATCGAGGTTAGTAGTTGTCGGTCGAGACTCGGAAACAAAGAGATAGAATACTTTCAAACACAACGAATACACGAACCGCGGTACTGCAGTGTTATGAAACGAACCATGAAATCTCTACTAGAAATTATCTAGCGCTAAAAAATCACTTAAAATAATCTACTAATGCGATGTGAAATATAATAAAATCTAAGCATCAGTTCACACTGAATTACGGTAGAAAAAAAAAAACTTGAAAGAGCATATTATTCGTCTGCCGTTACAAGGTTCGATGCTAATAGCGGGTGCGACCACGGCTCTACCTTGACCATTTTTGTACCTATTTTTAATCTTTTTTTTCTGTACAAGTAATGCATCTTCTATATTTTTGTCTCTAAATCGCTTGACTGTTGACGGGTAGATAATGTCTTAAGGCATTAAAGTCAAAGTCAAAAGTCAAAAATTATTTATTCAAAATGTCTTTACAAAAACACTTTTTGACGTCAATTAAGTGTGCCTAAATACAAATGTGCATGATGCTTAAATAAATAAATAAATTTATAATTATAATTAGTTATGTATGTCGTCTTAAAAATTTTAATTACTCACATAGTTTGTTTAAAAGTAGGTACAGTAAAATCCCCGAGTAACGAGCGAAAATGTATTTAAAAATAATTTATTACGGCTTATTAAAAAAGGCCTAAAGTGTTTGTAAAAAGGCCTGAAGCACTGGAATTTATGTTTTCACCAAAATAACAAAAAAAGCTCAAGGGATTCTCGCCTTTATGGTACAGTCAACAGATGGCTAATAGGATGTTTATCGGTTGTAATGAAAATTAAGAGTTGCACATGCGAGAGCTTTATCGATAAGGCGGCACGCTAACTGCGGTACTATGTGGGTTGCCATGCTTAAACGTTTCCCAGTAATGTAGGAAAATGTGCTAAAGTTATATGTATAGGTAATGATAGATTTTAAAGCAGTATTAAAAATTGTAGTACAAAAACTTTGCATTTATACTCCTAAGTTCTATTATTGCATGATACGTATTTAGCATTTTTAAAAATGTTTTAATTTCCACCGTTTCAAGAGGAACCAAGAATATGAGCATAATATATTAACAACAAAAAATTACCTAACTACCTAATGTTAATTTATTTTAGTCATAAAAAAATTACGAAATGTTTATATTGTATTTTTCCATTTTATATATTTTGTTGTGCGATGATAAAATATATGGTTTTTATTCTTATTATTTATTCTCAATATTATTAAATATAGGCTTATTTTATTTATTACCCTCGTGCCGGTTCAACCCTAACGCCGCGGTAGCTCCGTAGTCTGGCAACCCTGGCGCTGCTCTCAGTCAGTCTTGCATGGGGGAGCGTGGCAGGCACCGCGTAGCGCCGGTGCCGGCCAAGCGGCAGTACGCGTACACGCCGTGCCCGCGCTCCGAGGAGGTGGGCACCGACCGCGCCTGGTCCCAGGCTCTGCCGGGCCCGGACTTCCCCGACCGCGCCTGGTCCCAGGCCACACCGGGCCCGGACTTCCCCACGCCGGGCCCCGACCGCGCCTGGCCTCAGGCCCTGCCCAGCCCGGACCCCGCGCCGGAGAAGTCAGGTGCGTTTGGCGGGAAAATTCCCACTTAGTGTCTGTTACACTATACCGAAGTTCCGATGCCCGACCGACGTAATCGACCGTGAGTGCCGAACTTACGCGACAGAAATTCAGTTGCGTAACTTTGTATATATGTATTCAATCAAGGTAAAAAAGTACCGTGTAATGTGCTCTTCAGATGTGTTACTGAACTTACGCTCGACTGTAGTAAGGATGTACGCTATAATGCAACGTAATTTCTGTAATTTAAATATCATTGCAGGCGTAATCAAGACGAACTTCAGGTGCATACCTTCGGCATAATGTGTTCAGACACAAAGGAGCGCTTTTTCATTCGTTCGATAACTTTTTGCTGTCGAATAAATATTTTACTTTGGCATTATTTTTCAAAAATTACAGGATTTTTTATATAATTTTAAAACCTTTTTTTTATTACATATTTATTTATTATTCGGGTAAATATTTGACAAATGAAAAATCAGTCCTACATTGGCAAACATTATCTTTCAGGATTTTATGTTGAGATGAATCTAAGTTTTTTTAGTGAAAACGTAAATTTTGCTTATGTATGTGAATTAATATTTACATAAAACCAAATCACACATTTCCATCATTATAAAAGTTATTATAATGGAAATAACTCGTATTTATATCGTAAAATAAGATTCCTGTAGTTAACTGGCTCGCTAAACTTTATCAATATTTAAACAAAGGAAATGAAAGACTACATATTACACAACGTTTTTTAAGAAGCAAATCAGTCATTTTGAATAGAGAAATGTCCCCAGTTTCATATTCCTCACTTTTATGAGCTTTATGAAGTCAAAAGCTTTTTATGCAAATTCAGCTATTCCAGACACTTTTCAGTTTAAATTGAAATTTTTTATTGTTGGTTAAGTGTTCATAATTTTATAATAAACTAGCTGACCAGTGCCCACTTCGTTGAGCATACAAACCGTTTAAGCCTTCCCTGGACTTCCATGAATATTTCAAGACTAAAAATAGCCGAATCGGTTCAGCCGTTCTCGAGTTTTAGCGAAACTAACAAACAGCAATTCATTTTCATATAAATAAGAATTTGCATATAAAGAAAAAATCTGTACTTAATATTAGTATATATACCTAGTACGTATCATAGTATATTCTCAGTTATATTTATACTTCATGTTGGTGAAATATTTTATTAAGGGTGCGTTCTATACTAGGTGACTTCACAAACAATAAATCTGTATTAATATTAGTAGAGTAAACCATATGGCTATTGCACACTTAAGGACTTAAATAAATTGACATTAAAAAAACAAAAAGTAGGTAAGTACCATAGCTATTGACATCACAAACCTAATAAACTTTTTTCTTTTGCGATCTTAACAGTTTTTTCTTAAAACTTACTTGACTAAAATAAAATAGACACCCAAAAATACAGTGATTGCCCACAGCTAAACAAACCTAATTAAGTCCTCAAACTATAACAAATATTTAAAAAAATAAAAAAAAAACATCAACTTTATCATAATTTTGTAACGATTGACAAAAATGTAATAAGAGTAACACTTAATTAAGCCTTAGGACGTGTTTTACCAAGCGATGTTAAAGTTAACGCCATGTTAAATATCATGTTATCCCTCTCGTATTTCCTGTCAATGAATGAGATGGCATGGTATTTTAACACGGCGTTAACTTTAACATTGCTTGGTGAAACACGTCCTTAACCTTAACTATTAACAAAATCCGTCAACCTAGTATCTACTAGTAGTTTGAAGTAATAAACTATGTTTATAACCAGGGATGAAATGGATATGAAATTTCGGATACGGATACGGATTAAATTGTTTCGAATTATCCGTTTGTATCGGATAATTTCGTCGTTCGTCGTTTCAGCCTTTTACTGTCCACTGCTGAACATAGGCCTCTCCAACACATTTCCAGTGCGACCGGTCCATTGCCACCTGCATCCAACGTGACCCGGCAGTTTTCACCAGGTCGTCGGTCCATCTGGTAGGTGGCCGTCCCACACTGCGCTTGCCAGTACGTGGCCTCCACTCTAGAATCTTTTTGCCCCATCGACCGTCCAATCTTCGTGCTATGTGGCCGGCCCACTTCAGCTGACTGATCCTACGGGCAATGTCAGCAACCTTAGTTCTTCTACGGATCTCCTCATTTCTGATTCGATCACGTAGAGTGGATAATTTCGGTGACGGATATTACATTTTTACAGTAGCAAAACTTTAATTTCGGATTCGGTTACAGTTATGGATATTTTTTAACATCGGATAACCGATAGTTTCGGTTACGGTTACGAAGCTCTCTAACATCCCTGTTTATAACTAGGGGTTACAAACCTTACAATGTTTCTACGGATAGCTGTCGAATTGTAAGGTTTGCAACCCCTAGTTATAGATAGATAGGTTATTAAAACGGAACGTATGGCGGTACACAGTTAACGTATGAACAAAGTTTACAGTCGAAAACACCGCAGCGTGTTCCCGTCAACTGGACATCACAATTGAAATTGGTCGGATATACAAGGTGTAAAACAAATGAGTGATAATACTTTAGGCTGTGTATGTGCCTCCTATATCGAGTATGCTGTGAAAGTGCCAGCGCTGAAAGACTTACTGTTGACTTTCATGTTTCTATAAGAAATGCCTCAACATCATAAATTTGCCCATACAATAAGGGCCGATTTTTCAATCGTCAGATAACTATCTGTTGAATAAACATGTGACTTTGACATTTGTTCCATACAAAATCCGTCAAAGTCACATATTTATTACAAGTATGTATTTCAGCGCCGGTTTCTTTCACAGTAAAGTCTATAATATATATTATATAATATACCGAACCGATACACACTCTAAAGTATTATCACTTATTAATATTATAGCCTATATATAATATATATACGTCCCTTAGTTAGTTCTTCTGCCGTAAAAAGTTGTGAGATTCATGATAAGCTAAGCTGGGGTATGTGGGTCGGTCTAACAACACCTTATAGTGATCGTATTAATGTTATTAAATTATGTGATACATAGTAAAACACAAACTACTTGCACTTTTTTCCACTTTATTCCACTTTATTTGTTCTTTTACATCAATAATTACTTAAAATACACGACCGGTTTAAAAATTATTGATGTAAAATAACTAATAAAGTGGAAAAAAGTAAGCATAGTGTAAGCAGTAAGCATAAAATGCAAGTAGTTTGTGTTTTACTATGTAACATGAATTTCCACTAAGAACCAACAGTACATTCAATAACATATTATGTGACATATACTAAATCAGATTGCTTCAATGTCAATCTACTATTTATTTAAAGCTGAAGCTTTTATAACTACTAGAAGTACCTAATACTTTTGATGATCGGTCAGTGAGTGAGTGAGTAAGTCTGTGACAAAATTAGAAAACTTTGATAAGTTATAATTCTAGAACTTCTTTTTCAAATTGAATATAATTTGAAATGTACTAAAAATATAGGCTTTCAAGATTTATCCACTACGAAGTTTTAGGGGGTCTAAAATGGTCTGAACTGTTTCTAGAAAAAGATGGTACGGCCGTGCTCAACTTGGCGGGGGCACTACTGTGCCCCCAGATATTCTATACATACCCGGTAATCTATTACCACAATAACAATATGTACATTACCTAATTGCTCAATGTAGGTTAGAGCTACCAGATCTCTACGGATTGAAATGTTAGAAAAAAATATTTTTATGTTTTTATATTTCTGTAAAATAAAATATATTAATTACATCTGGTATCAATAATTGATACAATTGAAACCAAAGCTTTTGTCAAGAAATGACTTCAGACGTTTTTAGAATGTTCACCTATATCGAGAGCAAAGCTTTGCCCAAAGATGACAGTAAAAAGTCGATAACGATCAGGAAATTCCTGGGCTACTAGTCAATTTGGCCTTTGGACATTGGCCTAGCTGCAAATAACTTGTCCAGATAGACAGCACAGCTGCGCGGCCGAACACTATTTATTGTCTCGGTATTAGTAATTCCCTGCTGATATACTAATGATATTAGTAGTATTACTACTAGTGTATTTTTGGTGTTGTTTGTGATCGTGAGTGGTGAATGCTCGACCAGTGGATTATATGAATCTTCCTTTGAGTAAATCAGGTAGGTGTGAAAAGTCAAGCCATGAAAAGTTAACATATAAAAGGACTTTAGAATCATCCAAGAATGACTTAAACATATATATATTTGAGTATCTTCAATCTACATAGAACGTACACCACCATATTAATTTGTTTAAATTAAAACTAGTTGTGGATTTTTTTACTTAGCTGTCCTAAAATCTATAGCTACAATCTACCTATCCACCAATTAGTGAATATAATTACGAATCTTCTTAAACAAACACAAAAAATTTCTTCAAAATCGGTCCAGCCGATGTTTCTGCCATACATTAAATATTAACACATCTATACCACAGACATAATTGAAGACATGAATCGATAAAGGTGATATGTCGCTAAAAACTTTACCCAGATAATTGAGTTTAAACTGTCTCTTAAACATTTTAGGATATGTAGTACATTGATTTTAGAGACGGATCTTTAGATGTACTTAATACTTTACGCCGTATTCTAAAGTGACAGTGTGAACTCAATTTTCTCGAAATCATCATTTTGCTGCATATCATCATTTCATCCATTCATGTCTTTATTTATGGCACTCAACCTTTACCTCGTACCAGGTTAGGAAACTGCGCTAGGGGCAAATTTTTTAACTGCCGACCAAAACAGAGTTACTAGTTATAATATTATGTCTGTGGCTTTCAAATGGATGAACCGATTATGATCTAGTTTTTAGTTTAAAAGCTGACGTGATCGATAGTGTACTTAGCTTGATGAAGTTCTCTCATCATCATCATTCAACTGACACACAATTCCAAACTTTTTCGGTTTAAATATACAGTACACTGTACAGTCATACAAACAACTTGAGAATTGTTAAATAAAACTGGAGAGGTGTTAGAAAATATTTTAAGGGACACCCGGATGGAAGTTTCCTTCGATTAATTATTAGTGAAGGAATTGTATTTTTTTTAACTTAGATTTTTTTTATTAAGAAATATAATGTAATAAAAACTGAATCAATAGGCTCAATTTCAGCACAAAGTACATAAATAACAGAGACACTACCTAGTACTAGAAAATGGTATCACCCTAATACTGGCAATTCGACTGGCTATTTTTGTTTTCTTCGATTTCCAGGCACATTCCGGGAACTGCCATCTAGCGCCACTATTGGAAAATTCTAATTACTAATTTCGTTGCGTATCTTCTTAATTATGGAGTTAAATTTAGCTTATTGTGATGTTATGGTTAAAAATATGCTTATCTTTATTCTAATGACAATATTTGTACTTAATTCGGCATATTTACAATTTCTAATTTACAAACGTTAATAGTAGTGACATTTCTTTTGATTTTTTTTCAAATAGATTGTATGTGATGGTAGGCCATGATTTTAGTCAAATATCTGGTTTGCTTTCTATGGGAGAGAGAGACAGGCAGACAAACACGCGCACGCCGCACGGCTTACAACTATAGTAAAAAGTGTCGTTACAACTTTTGGTCTCAATTTTTTTCGTCTAGCCCCATACGCAACTTCGTTTCAATTGTAGTGTGTATGTTCCTTTGTATAAGTAATGTATGTATGTTCCTTTATAATGTTAGTATCGTATTAATATGTAGAGTAAGCTAAAATGTATTTTTACCTTTAAGTTCTGTTTTAGTTTATAAGATTAGTCTGTAGTTAAACCTAATAAAGGATGGTCACGCCTTAAGTCTACTTTACTTGACTTCCCACCTCATGGCGACCCTGCCACCTCATGGCTTTGTCTGACCCTGCCGCTGCCGCTGCCGACCCGGACCCTGCCACTGCCGACCATGCCGCTGCCGACCCTGCCGACGCTGCCTACGAGCTACCTGCCCTGCTACCTGCTACGCATCGTGAGTGCCGCTGCCTAATCTACGAGCTTCAGATCCAGTTAGGTGAGCCGTATCATTTATAAACCTTCATCAAAGACGAAATGGGCAAAACCCAGAGCAAAGAGGAGGTCATCATAGCCCAAACCGCTTCTGGAGGAAACAATAATTCACAGTTGGAACAGGTCCACGAGACCTTGAAGTCAAACAACGTGGTTATGAGCATCCTCCTGGGACTTATATTTCTGGCATTTTTTGTTACCGGTATATATTTGTACCGCAAATGCCATCGCAGCTGGATGCGCGAGGAGATGAGGAAGCAGACAGTCCGTCGGTTGGTACAAGGAGCCCAAAACCCGGCCTTCTCCGCGGATTCATCGGTGTAATCTACAGCTTCAATATTCGAGTGAGTGGTTAGTGCCGTGTTGATGATGAGTAGTTAAAACTTTATTATTAAAAGTGTTCATAAAATGTGCGCATGACCTCGCTCGGAGCGCTATAACGTCGCGTCAGCGAAATATGAGTTTCCAAGTCTAAGGAAACTACGAACAATGTGCATTAGGGTTCCGCGACAAATATTATAATTATGTTTATTAATTATACTAAGATTTTTTAAGGAGTAATATATAAAAAATAAGTAATAAATAAAATGTTTATTTCTATGTAAGGTTAAGCTTTAACAAAATATATTAATGGGTTATTTTTTATTAGAATGATAGTATTTTAAATTTAATGATTATAAATGAATACATAGTCTAATTTTTTTTAATGTAAATGGAGCAGAAATTATTAGAAATATATATTAGATTAAATGAAATTAAGGAATATGTTTGCAAATTAGGACAAAATAGACGTACGGGACCAAATTATGAATTAAAATTAAATGAAGCTAAATTGCTTAATACTAAATTTGAAGAGTTTGTACAATCTTTTCCTGCGTCTGTCTCTAAAGAAATTTTAGATATTTGCATTAATATAAGAAAAGTTTATTGTAAGATTATAAGTTATAAAATACCTGACAAAATGTCGGAACATTTTTGTTTGAAAACGGCGGTAAGCCTATTGCCGAAAATGAATGGTGACGAATCTGTCACTCGAGATCTTATTGATGCCATAGAATTATACAGTTCGATGGTTGCTAGTGATGGTAAGCAGTTGTTAATAAAATTTGTACTAAAAACACGTATTTCTGATAGTGCTAAAATGAGATTAAAAACGGAATATGCTGATATAAATTCTTTACTGAAAGATATGCGTACTTGTTTATTGACTATTAAATCGGATACTTCTTTACAAGCTCAATTGCAAAGTGCTAGACAAGGGAGTAAGTCAATCAAAGATTTTGGTAGTGAGATTGAACGACTTTTTGTAGATCTTACTATTTCGCAAGCTAACGATGATCCCGATTCGTACAAGGTACTACGGCCAGTAAACGAGAAAAATGGCATAAAGCGTTTTGCGGAAGGATTGCAAAGTCAGCGTTTAGGTACTATAATAACAGCCCGAAATTTTACTCAGTTGAAAGACGCTATACGTGCAGCTGAGGACGAGACTAGCTCGCGACCTGAACACATTGCCTCCTACTCGCAGTCTAGAAACTATACTTCGTATAGAGGTAGAAATAATTATAATCGTTCCCAAAATTATTTTTCTAGACCTAACACAGGTAATAATTTTAACTTAAATAAAAATAACTCTAGAAATTATTCAGTTTATAATAATAATAGACCGCATTCATCATATTATAATCGTGGAAGTTTTGTTCAACAAAATCGCGGTCGGAGCTCACAAAATAGAGCTAATTACCAGAATAATAAAAGGCATAATAATAAAAGACCAATTAATTATTTTACGGAGAATAGGACAAATTTTGATTCCTACACAAAGCATAATAAAGAGAGTGAGTCAAAATTTTTTCGTGAATAAAGGTAACCAAATTTTTACATGCGATAGCATTAATTATATTGAATTAGTATTAAGTAATAGTAAATTAGAATGGTTAGTTGATACAGGGGCCTCTT
This sequence comes from Celastrina argiolus, assembly GCA_905187575.2. Taxonomy (NCBI): domain Eukaryota; kingdom Metazoa; phylum Arthropoda; class Insecta; order Lepidoptera; family Lycaenidae; genus Celastrina; species Celastrina argiolus. The sequence goes on from LR994589.1 coordinate 16,196,719, forward strand.
TATCTGCAATTAAGTTAGAATATTTAAGGGAAAATAATATTAATATTACAATATATAATTGTGACGTTAGTGTTAATGGTATAGGTGGTTGTTTAAATGCCGAAGGCTTTGTTTATTTAGATTTAGAATTTAAAAATTATATTTTTAGACATAAATTTTACATATTTCGTAATTTACCATGTAATGCGATGGGTATTTTAGGACAGGATTTTCTTAAGAAATATTCAGGTATAATTAATTATGGTAATAATAGTGTTCGTTTAAGTGTTAGTAGTAACGAAGGTGTGTCTGTGCCTTTACGATTCTATGAGTATAATAATTACTCTATGACAATATTGCCGCGTTGCGAAATGATAAAGTATGTTCCTGTTAAAGCAAATTATGATTGTGTAATTATGCCAAAGCAATTAAAGGAAGGAGTTTTTATGGCAAGTGTTATCACTAAGCCTAAAAATGGAAAAATTCCAATTCGTATTTTAAATACAACTGACAAAGAAGTTGATTTAACTATATCTGATTTAGAGATTCATAACTTAAATGATTATAATTATTGTAAATTTTACGACGCTAATTTAACTGTTGATCGTATTAAAACATTATTTTCGATGTTAAAACTTGATTACTTAAATGACGAAGAGCAACTTTCGATAGAACAGATTTGTGCAAAGTTCGCTGATGTGTTTTATTTACCTGGCGATAAATTAACTTGCACAAATGTTTATAAACAAAAAATTACTTTAAAGGAAAATGTTGCTCCAGTTTATAGAAAGCAATACCGGATACCTTTTGCTCAAAAAGAGGAAGTTAATAGGCAAATCGAAGAAATGTTAACAAATAATATTATTGAGGAAGCCAGTAGTGACTGGTCTAGTCCTTTGATACTTGTGCCGAAAAAAGTAGATCGATCTGGTCAGCGTAAATGGCGTGTAGTTGTGGATTATAGGCAATTGAATGAGCGTATAGTTGATGACAAGTTTCCATTACCTAATATTAATGAAATTTTAGACTCTTTATCTGGTGCAATGTATTATAGTCATTGCGACCTTTCACAAGGCTATTATCAATGTGAACTTGATAAAGATTCAAGGAAATATACAGCTTTCACTACTGATAAGGGACAATACCAAATGTGTCGTTTGCCGATGGGATTAAAAATTAGTCCATCAGCATTTAGCAGATTAATGACTGTAGCAATGTCAGGCCTTAATTTTGACAAATGTTTAATTTACCAAGATGATCTTGTGATTTGGGGTAGAAATATTAATGAACATAATGCTAATTTAGTTTCCGTATTTTCAAGATTACGAAGAAGTAATTTGAAACTCAATCCTTCAAAATGTGAATTTTTACAAAGACAAATATTATACTTAGGACATGTTATATCTTCAGATGGTATTCTGCCAGACCCAAATAAAACCAGCGTTATAAAAAAATTTCCTAGACCGTGTAATGTGGATGATGTCAAGAGATTTGTTGCTTTCGCTAACTATTATCGCAAGTTTATTCGTAACTTTGCTGAAGTCGCTATCCCATTAAATAAACTTTGTAGAAAAGGAGAAAAATTTGAATGGTCAGAATCTTGTGAAAATGCATTTATATTTTTAAAAGAATGTTTATCCAATCCACCCGTATTAGATTATCCTGATTTTTCACAACAAAATAAATTTATACTTCAAACTGATAGTTCCGGATTTGCTATTGGTAGTGTTTTATGCAATTCTAACAACAAACCAATTGCATATGCTAGCAGAAGTTTAAATAAAAGTGAATTAAATTACCCAATCATAGAAAAGGAATTATTAGCTATAGTCTGGTCGATAAAGTATTTCCGTCCTTACTTGTTTGGTAGGAAATTTACAGTAAGAACAGATCATAAACCATTAATTTATTTGTTTAACATGAAGGACCCTTCAAGCAGATTAACTAAGTTTAGGCTATGTTTAGAAGAATATGATTTTGACGTTGAATATGTGAGAGGTAAGGAGAATGTAGCTGCAGATGCATTGTCCAGAGTAAATGTGTCAGTGAAAGATTTGAAAGAGATGCATGAAAAAATTGTGTGTGTAATGACTAGAGCGCAAGCGAGACGTATGAATCAAAATGAAAGTAAACCCGGATTAGACTCAGAGAATTCAAGGAGCGTTAGGTCTGATCAACCTAAACTCGTGGAAGTTCTCAAAAAACGTATCAATGACTATGAATTCGTAATTTATTCAGACCAATATTTACGAAATTTATTGAAAAAGCATAAAAATGAAACTATTATTTATTCGAGTAATAATAATATTTTATTATTGCCAAAACTTAAATTAATTACTATCAACCAAAGCTCTTTATTGACAATATCGCGAGACGAATTGTTGAAAGAATTGGTAAGGTTATGTAAAAGTTATAATATTGATGAGTTAATAATAATAAAGAATAATTTAAATAAACACTTAATAGAGTGGCTAGCTAGTTATATGAAAAATAATAAAGATTATATAGGACCAAAATTTTGTATTCTACGAGATGTTTGTAGGATTGATGATAGTGATCAAAAAAAGGTAATTTTGAATGAATTTCATTTATTGCCAACGAGTGGTCATGCTGGTATACGAAGAATGGTGAATAATATTAAAAAATATTATTATTGGTCAAGTATTGAAAATGATGTGAAAAAATATATAGAGAAATGTACGAAATGTCATTCTCAAAAATATACTAGGTTCATTAAAGAGCCTTTGACAATAACTTCAACTGCGTCATCATCTTTTGAAAAAGTTTATTTGGATTTAGTTGGACCTATCGATAGAGATGATAATAATAACACTTATATTTTAACTTTGCAATGTGAAGTCACTAAATATGTAGAAGCATATCCATTGAAAAATAAAACTACTAGAGAAGTAGCTAGAGCTTTTGCAGAAAATTTTATTTTACGTTATGGAATACCACGCGAAATAGCTACTGATAGAGGTACAGAATTTATATCAAGTACAATGCAAGAACTTTTAAACATTTTAAATATTAAACAAATTATGTCCACCGCATACCATCATGAAAGTATAGGTGCATTAGAAAATAGTCATAAAATGTTAGGCGCATACTTGAGAATACAAACTGAAAATCAGCCATCTTCATGGGGTTCATGGGTACAGTACTGGTGTTTCTCATACAACACGACTGTGCACACTGAGACACAATATACTCCATTTGAGTTAGTATTCGGTCAAGTCTGTCGGTTACCAACTAGTTTAACAAAAACTGTCGATCCGTTATACAATTATGACAATTATCCTTTAGAATTTAAATTTAGATTACAGAGAGCACAGAATGATGCTAGAAATAACTTACTTAATTCAAAAATTAAACGAAAAATAAAATATGATAATAACATTAATCCAATATTGTACAAACCCGGAGATAAACTTATGCTAAAAAACGAAACTGGTACTAAATTAAATACATTATATGATGGTCCATATGTTGTTGTTGAAGACAATAGACCAAATGTAACTATTTTAAAAGATGGAAAAGAAATAATTGTTCATAAAAATAGAACAAAACCATGTAATTTTTAAAAATGTGTAATTTTTTTTATTCGATTTTGGAGATGTTAAAAAAAAAATTGTATGTAATTTTTTTTTGTTTTTTGGGGGGAGATGTAGTGTGTATGTTCCTTTGTATAAGTAATGTATGTATGTTCCTTTATAATGTTAGTATCGTATTAATATGTAGAGTAAGCTAAAATGTATTTTTACCTTTAAGTTCTGTTTTAGTTTATAAGATTAGTCTGTAGTTAAACCTAATAAAGGATGGTCACGCCTTAAGTCTACTTTACTTGACTTCCCACCTCACAATATACAAACTCGAGTGTCATGGTCTCCTGGTACCCCGCACGACGCGCGCGGGCCGCAGTCGCAATGCGGATACAGCTCTTACCGCTTTGTGTATCCTACACAGCTGTATCCGTTCCTAATTAAATGAGTATTCATTGTAATTACTCAACGTGTCGCCCTGGTATAGAAATTCGATCAATTTATATTTAAATGAATTGCCGTTCGTTAGTCTCGCTCGTTACTCGAGAACGACTAAACCGATTCGGCTATTTTCAGTCTTGAAATATTCGTGGAAGTCCATCGAAGGTTTAAACGGTTTGTAGGCTCAACGAAGTAGGCACGGGCCAGCTAGTATTATTATGTAAATGAAAACCTAATGTTAATATATTGCGTGGTGTTATTTATATCATTTTATGTATTCCTAATAAATAGTAGTAAACAGCAAAACTGTAAGAAAGTATGTTTTTTACGTACATATTAATCTATTTCAAATAGGCATAATTATCGAGGATAATTTTTGTGATATGTGTATATCGTCATTCAAACACAAGGAGCAGAACATCGTAATGTTACAAAATTTGGTTCAATTGGGTTATTGAATGAATATTAAATTTATTTACTTTTGGACTCATTACACAGAAAATAAAAAGATGAGCAAAATCTAAAATAAGAACTAGAATAAGTTTTAAAATATTAGAGTTTTAAACAATTAAATAAAGTTGTAGATCTCTTTCTCGCAAAACGATATTTGAAGACATGAATGAATGAAGGTGATACGAGTATGTAGCAAAATTATGATTTCGAGAAAATTTTGTTGAAAGTGTCACTTAAACAATTTTTGAATACGTCACCTAAAGATCCGTCTCTAGTAGTAGGGGAGCCCATGATGCTAAACGTGTAGTCACTCGAGCGTCATGGAGACCTAGTAGGTTTTTTACATTAGGTAAAACTGATAAAAAAAAATAAGAGCGTTTTTTATTTTAGCGGTGGGTTCAGAAACTGCGGCCATTTTAAAGTTTTGGAAAAGAAAATATATTGAGAAAATTGCTTATTTCGGTCAGTTATTATTATATTTTAGACAACAAGGACTAAATCATTTAGTTTAGTGCAAAATAAAATATCTGCCAAACTTAGTTAGGAAAATATGAAGCTTTATATTTTTATATTTAAAAATGTCCCTACAGGCTTACCTAACCTTTGAATCGTCAGTGCTTTTTATGAAAGCTTCTTTGGGGTATACTAAACAGCCCCTCTCTTAATCTGACAGATTGGATGACATTTCAATACTCAAAAAAAAATTTTTTTTAACCCACCACGTTCGAAATCTGATTTCTATATCATGATAACTAGACACAAGTCGGAAGCCTATACTATCTTAATCTGACGCGCTCGAGCTACTACAAAAATCCCCTCTTCGGCTCCCCTACTATAGAATCAATGTACTGAATACGTTACTACATATCCTAAAATGTTTTAGTGACAGTTTAAACTAAATTTTCTGGGTAATTTTTTTTCACGACATATCTTATCACCTTCATCGATTCATGTCTTCATTTGTAAGCAAGTTTATGTAGGTTTAACAAAGTGACGTCACAATCGGTTGTTCCCTTCTTGTTCGCACATTGTACTTAAAAGTTTATTAACTTCATTATTTTTAATAAGTAGTAGGTAAGTAATTTTAATTTAACATTAATTGTTCACCATATTAACATTAATTAAAAAAAACTTAAGGCTCCGTTAATACTTTGAGTAGTGGTACATACATTTTCTGCAGATTTTAAGATTAAGGCCGCTTCAGGGCATCGTCAATATACAAAGTTTATTCATTTTACTAATGTATTTTTAAACTCATTCATAGGCTGATATTTGCGGTTATTAAAGTTTATCATGTTACAAGCCAACAACACGTAGAAAGTAGTATCTTACATTATATTTATTTATCTCGGGCAATGTTTTTACTGGAGCATTGTAAGCCTTTTGATTTTAGAGTTTTGTTTTCTAAATTTAAAATCTGTTCTGTGAAGCGAGGTTCAAATTTGGAACACGAATTGAGTTTGTGACTGGCATTCTGACGAGGATAAAAGCCGCTTGTTGCTATGGTAATTGAGGACGAGAACAAAAAATATAAAATTGGTGTGGCTGTGTTATGGACACGGCTGATAGTTGCACGTGTATGCGGTCCTTACTTAGCGTAATAAATTGTTTAGTTATTTAGCTCTTTAGATACTTACTACCACGATTATACGTAGCTACAACATTGTTCCCCGATTTTAACGCGTAGCTAGTTAAAACCTATACATATGGACACTAAAATAATCTCTTTAGGTCCCAGCTAGGACAGTAGTTTGGATACTCTCCCTAGTGTGACGTCACATAATGTCGACAACCCCTCTCTGTTGCAAATAATCCTGTATTATATTTAAAACAATGTAATGTTAACGTCACACATTGACATATGATGTAAGTTGTAACGTATGTTAGTGATGCCTAAAATAGTCGGTTAATAGAGTATGTAAGAGTCCTAGTACCTAGTTATAAGATATAACTTATACGCTAAGCATATCTATATATACTTATAATAAAACTGTAGAGAGGTCAATTCTGTACATTGAATATTTTTTCAAAATACATATTGGAGAATGGTTGGCGACCGATACTGATGCCAAAAATGCAATTAGTAAAATTTTTGTCTGTCTGTCTGTCTGTCTGTATGTGCACGATGGGAACAAAAACTACTGAAGGGATTTTAACCAAACTTGGTACGATTGTAGCCCATATTCCTGGGCAGGTTATAGGCTATATAACATAACGCTACGATACATAGGAGCCGAGCAGTGACGATAAATTTGAAGCAAGTCGGATGAATTTCGCGCGCGCGGCCTGCGGTCGAACGGTTCGTGCGGGGGGCGCGGGGGGATCGCTTACACAGTGACGCGAAGCAATAGAACGTGGCACTAAAGTAGATTAGAACATCAAATAAGTACCTAACTATCAGCATTTTTTTTCTGGGAAAACAGTGTTTTCACAGTGTCATAATAATATAAAAATTGTATTTTTGAACTTGCTTCACAAATTAAAATAAATTATCATTTATTGTATAAAATCAACTTAATTAACTGTATAATTAAAAGAAAGCCTTTCGCGATAAACTAAAAAACGGGCAATTAAGCGGTTTTTGGAAAGCTATTTATACCATCACGGTATTAATCCTTATCATTTTTAATACGTTAGTTGGCTTAAGCATTCCATGAAGAATATAATATTTGCCCTTTATACCATGCAAATATAATGAGTAGTTTAGGAAATATAGCAAAATTAAAATCGTTTCGCCGTGATACGACCGGGCGCCGCGTAATGCAGGCTGCTGGGTGACTTACGTCCGAGCCGGGCTGTAGTGTAGACTGCTGGGTAAAAAATACTATTAAAATGTGCTAACTGTGCCTGTGTTATAGGAGACTTTTATTTATGCAATAGTACCCAAAACAATTTTTTTTATATTTTTGTCTGTTTGTCGGTGCATTTGTGCACGCTAATCTCAGTAACGGCTTATCCGATTTAGATGTGGTTCAATCATATTTGTAGTAATCTTGACTTAACATTTATTTCTTCTCAATCGGTTCATAAATAAAAAACTTATGACAATTAAAAAAAAATGCTGGACGTTTGTATGAAGCGCGGCAGGAACCGCGCTGCAAACATTCAAATTTAATATTTTTTTATTTTATATTTTCTTTAAAATTTAATTTATTTATATGTATTATTGTTATACTTAGGGTAGGTTAATAAAAAAACGCCACTAAAACCGATCGGCCCGCCGAGCTGGGGCCTAACTCTCCAAACTGATTCGATTTTGATTCAGATTCGATCGTGCCGCATACTCCCGAATAAATTGACGTTTGTTTATTTTTGTTCTATGTCGATTGATATCGTCGGGTGTACAAAAAGTTACGTTCCAAAGGTTTTCTTTATCCTAATTAGTTCCAAAGTAATCTACCAAATAAAACACCAAATCCGTTGAGATCGAACTGATTCGATTCTCGGTTGTGTCGAGAGTAAGCCTGCTGGATCCTCGACGGGGCGTGCCGCTGCGCCCATGTCTAACCGAGAGTTTCGTTTTAAATATGTACCTTAATAATTGCAATATATTATGTTTCAATTTAATATCTCAAAATATTAATGACAAAAACGGTAGTAAGTTCAAAAAAATTGAAAATAATTTTATGGTTTCGCAATTTATCCTATGTCGGCACTATTAAGACGTTGCTTCGTATCAAATTTAGGTTTTGGTTCCCTTTGGAGTGTCGAAAATTAGAGAGATACGGCTGAATCTTTGGGTAGATGTGGCTAAGGAGTCTGTTTTTTTCAAAGCCAGAAGGGACAGAAGATCCTGAGTATTTAATAGGATTGTTAGCTTGATACCTACACGTGTTAAAATTTTGACAACCAGACAGTTAGACAGACGGACATCGAAGTTAAATAATTTACTAAATTAACGTGAAAAATTGGCTGGGTCTATACCTACAGTGCATTGGAATAATATTATCCTAACTTCGAATACCTTTGCTGACTTCTACATATTGTTCGAAGGCCTACTTCTTTTGCCGAGCTCCGAAAGGATGGTACTATATTATTATTATACCCTGCATACCAAGAGGCTTGCCGGGTACGTGACTTGCTGGATCGGGATCAACACTGGGATACACTGGGAAGTACCTATTGGCGAAAGTTGTCAGCGGTTGCGCCAATAAACTAAAAATATATTTAAAAATATAAAAGTGTCCTAAATCACTTTTTCACGCGTACGGATTATAGTGTTAATCATTAGAAGTTCGCATGGACCCAATCGTATGCCGATTGCCGTGGCATCACAACACACTGGCGGGGAGCCCTTAACGTGACGTAATTTATGAATGGTCCTTTACCTAAAATACTATGATTACCAAATTTTTTTTTTCCTTTAGAAATATTTATATTTATTTCTTTTTTGAACGTCAAACAGTTTTTAAACGCAAGCATTAGGGGAATAATTATACAGGGTGTAAAAAGAACAGTCACTATAACTTTGAGAGACGATTATACTACCATTCCTCATTTAGGAAATATATTGCCAATAAGCAAAACAATTTTATTAAATTTTTGTAAAAAAAATATGAATGAGAAAAGGTAGTAACTTATTGTGACTAAAGATATAAAATATAAAAATAAAAGGAGGAGCCTATACCAATCCACAAACAATAAACGGCCTTAAAAAAGGTAAATATATCCCCAAACTCATATCCGTATCTAGTGGCTATCAAACCGGTCGTTTCGAATGTTCCAATCACTTCGAAACTTCGTAAACGGTTTTTAAAGTCGGCATTTGGCAGCGCTGTGCGACAGATAAAACTTTGCTTGTTTTAACTTGAAACAACTTTTTTTAGCCAGATACAAGGCGTGTGCTTTTGAATGCTTAAGATATGTAATATGTATACTTAAACACAAATGTGAAATGAGAGCCAAGTTAAAAACAAAAAAGGTGAAATCTAAATGGGTGCGGATTTTACTAAGATCGGGTACTCATCACCCTGATAATATGTTATTGAGAAGGCTCATTGCCGGATTAAGCAAGCGCGGGGCCCGTAGCAAATTCTCTGGCCTGCATATACGGCAAATATTTTGTAGAGCTGATAATTATCAGGACTGACTCTGACTGAATTTCTACGCGTTTCTACAAGCAACTTTTTGTAGAACTTATGCGTTTACCGTATGAAATTATTTACGGCAAAGAAATAGTCGGATACCGATTGTCTGGCGTGGATTGTCTCAATGAAAAGTTTCACGTTTTTGTGACATAGGTATATCAATAAGTGTCACATAAAAAATACGCTCAGCAACGATGTGCGTTAAATATGCGGGGCCCCTTTCGCGCGGAGCCCGTAGCAATTGCTCTTTTTGCTATGTGGTTAATCCGGCACTGCTCCTTCTACATGTTTTCTTGTGATTAAACTAATATTTCACAAATTTAATATATTTTTAATCTACAGATTAGAATTTTAAACTGAAAGAATTTTAAATTACCGCGATATAATCTGATGTCAGAATCAACGTTTCTGCTTTAGACAGCTAGACAGTAATAAATTATGGGAAAATTGTGAAACTTGTTTATCTTCTCATGAAAAACTAATTACTTTTCCTAAGATGCAAAGGTTTATTTTGTTATATTATGATGAGGTGTTTTAAGACGAGGAGGCAAGCTGATAATACTAATCCTACTACATAATAATAATGCCTACAACGATGTCGGTGACGGTGGCCGGTTTCATTGAAACCAGGCCAGCTACGCAGGAGTCGTTTTATACTGACCAAGTGTGAGCGAAACACACAGAAGCACTCTCTCTTCCTTCACTCACGTAGGCCAGTGGGACGGACAACCGACACGCTGGCGATTTCTCTAGTCCTTGCTGTTCCTCTGTATTTTTTAATCACACTCCTGTTTCATTCGGTCATTACTCATTACACACACAAAAACCAAAATGTGATTGAAACTTTCGTTGATAACCTTATTTGCTTGCAACTGGAACACACATAGCCTGCGTTTTCGTAACCAACTCAATAAAAAGAACACAATACGAAGAACTACAAACGTTTGAAATTTTAAATAAGGTTTCCGACCCAATATACCAGCCAGCATTGCGTCAAATATAGACAAGCTTAGTCCCAATGGGCCCTGTTCTCACGCTAATTATACGAGGGACTTCGTAATGGTGCATGCAGATGTGTTAGGCTCAGTTCACACTTGAACATTCGACATCAACACTTCACATTTGCGGGATATATGAAGACATGTTTTACACCAATGATTACAGGTTATACAGGTAATTTTTTGGCTTTTTAGTGTCTCTAAGTCAATGTGAAAAAAATATCCGTTTGGTAGCTACTATAATATAAATATAATGGGAATCGATTACCGAGTACTCTCCGTAAGTATTGCACATGTCTCACCAGTCAGGCTGTATAGAGAGTCAATTATAAATGCGAATGTGAAAAACTCCCAAATTAGCCGCACTGAATCTACATTACACATAAGTCATCCATATAAAAAATGTACCGTCAATTATGTATCACCTTTGGAAATTGATGGAATATGTTCATAAAATAAAAACTACATGGCCAAACTATGTAAAACTCTTTTGGGACCAAATGGCAGCTATTCTGCGTCGAATAAAAAAAGAATCACGAAAATCGGATCATTAACCTCAGAGTAATCGGTGTACATACAAAAAACCGTCTAAATTGCGAACCTCCTTTTTTTGGAATTCAGTTAAAAATAGACCATACCGATTTTAGTTATAGCGCAACGCACTGTCCTACAAAGCGTCGGTCAGAAATTCGGTCATATTTTTATGGTGGGTGAATTACTCTCTACTAATAAAAACTACATTTTACTAGTAGATTACTGTGTCTATTAATAAATCTCCAAAAAATAAAACTTAAACTCTATACATCGCCACAGCCGGAATAATACAAGAAAATTTACCTTCAAATATGACATAAACTTGACGTATATAAATTAAATATAAAATCTTTATAAAAACAGTAAAAGAGGTTTTAACAGTGGGTGCGTTCAAAAATCGGTCAACGTAAAAAATTACTATAACTGGTGTAAAAAGAGCAGTCACTATAATTTTGGGATATTACTATACTACCTTTTCTCATTCTAGAAATGTTTTTTTTTTCATTTTTTTTACAAAAACTTCAAAAAAATTTTTTTTGGCTTTATTATTATTTTTGCCACAAAAAAATAAGAAATGGTAAAAAGAAAACATTTTTTTTAAGTTTTTGACAAGAAAAAATTATAAAAAAAATACATTTCCGAAATGAGGAAAGGTAGTATAATCGTATCTCAAAGTTATAATGACTGCTCTTTTTACACACTGTATAAAGTTTAATAAAACGCCTATCAAATTGCCAATAGCAATTACTTCTATATACGTTAATTTAAATAAACTTAGGCGCTGCAACAGTAGGGCGTGACACCATGAGTTCTTGTGCGAGTGCAATGTTATCATTATGTAGATGAGACGCGGTGCCATTGGATATTTATGAACACACAGACGTGACCCACTCTCCTCTCGTCTGCGGACTGTGCCACATTCACTCCGAGATGGTTTTGTTTCTTTTCACTTGACGCTAATGACGACATACAGCGTTGTAACATATAATCGTTATTTTTTGTAGTAAAAGTGTAAAAGAGAAATCATAAATAAAATAACAAAAGAGCAAACTTTAATATTTAAAATAGGAGATAAAAAAATAAAAAAGGTAGTATAATCAATATACATCCTTTTTGTTTATTTTTCTTTCTTGTTATTTTTGGGACTAAAAATTATAAGGGGCAAAATGTATTTCTTTAGGTTCATGACAAAATAAAAGAAATACATTTCCAATAAGAAAAGGTAGTATCCCCATATCCCAAACTTATATTGCTAATAGTTTTTTTATATTCTATATTATATAGGATGTGACCGAAAACTGAGTATTCTTAATTTCAAAGTAGAAATGGTATTGAACAAAATTTTCCTTATGTCTATTTAGATACAGGTTATCAGATCATTCAATATACACTTTTATCTCTTTTTTAAGTTATTCGGGCTTGGGATCTTGGTCTATAACTATTATAGATATAGACCAAGATATTATATAGATCTATTTTTATGTACTAACATAAAAATAGTCCGAGAGCTAACAAAGCCCGCACTTGACCGCGTTTGTTTACCCTGCACACCTCGTGGTCTGCCCTGTAGTGGACAGAGTGTTTCATGACGTTTAAATGTCGACTTGAAAGGTAAAGAAACGAAACTAACCTCAATTTTTAACCCGCGACGAAACAAAGGGGTGTTATAAGTTTGAAGGGTTTGGGAGATTGGCACAGAAATATAATAATAATACCTCCCACACCGAGTTCCGTGACGGTTTCATTGCAACCAGGCAGGAGTTATTTTATAGTGCCCAAGGGTGTGCGCAATACGCAGAAGCACTCTCTCTTCCTTCACTCTCATTGTGATGCCCATTGCCCGGTGTGACGGATAACCGACACGACTGGCGAGAGATCAGGAGGTTTCTCAATTCGACTATAATATATATGATTTTTTTATATGTTTGTTCGCGGATAACTGATATTAAATATTCTTTTTGTGTTGTGTAGGGGTATAATTCAAATTTGGTCCCATTGTAACCAAAATGGTGACCTGATGATGGGATCCGTGAGGAATCGAGGGAACTTTTACTTACGATAATAATAACAAGTGCTTGGCAAAATTTGTTATACTAAATAGGTTTAAAAGGTCTTTCGCATTACAGATTATAAATATTCCACTGTATAGGTATTGCAATGTCCAATTCAACATGGGTTCGAATCTAGACTTTCAGATTTAGACTCCAACCTAGACTCCGTTTTGGCACCCGTCCGGGCCACCTCATAGATGGCGGCCAGATCGACCTGAATCGCGCTATCGCTTCCCCGAAAATTTCGTATATAAGTCCCCAGCGCAATGCGTTCGTTGTGTCTTCACTTACAAGGCCCGACTACTGGTAGCCCTGTAAGTGAATACAAAGCCCCAAAATACTGTCTGTGGGATGGCTACTCCTGTTCCGGAGCCTATATGGTGTATCCGACGGGACCTGCCGCCTTCCTGCAAGCCTAGACACATCCTAGGTTCGCTACTTAGGTATTGATACTGCATGTGCTGTGCCTAGCTCGCTAAGCACATGCAGTATCGAGTTTCTTACGCCGGTTCTTCTCGGCGGGTTAGGGCTGAACCGGTGGTAGCTTGTTTTTGTTGACTTTCCGAAAATAGCTTGTTTTGGTTTTAAGAAATTTATTATCATCACAGACTAAATTTTGCCACTTATGTGATAACATAATTAAACTTAAAGTTAGGTACTTCATTACAGTCATTCGTTGTTGCCATTACTTATTTAACAATTTAAACTCACAAACATAATATTATACACAATTTGTTGAACTCACAGAATAAACATACCTAGATCTACTTACTAAGAATACGACACCAAAAACCAAGTCCTATTGTACAAATTTGAACAAATTTTTAGAGATGTTATTCACAATTAATCAACATATTAAATTATTTTAATATTGTATAAAAGTCTATACTTATAATAAAACTGTAGAGAGGTCAATTCTGTACATTGAATATTTTTTCAAAATACATATTGGAGGATGATTGGCGATCGATACTGATGCCAAAAATGCAATTAGTAAAATTTTTGTCTGTCTGTCTGTCTGTCTGTCTGTCTGTCTGTATGTGCGCGATGGGAACAAAAACTACTGAAGGGATTTTAACCAAACTTGGTACGATTGTAGCCCATATTCCTGGGCAGGTTATAGGCTATATAACATAACGCTACGATACATAGGAGCCGAGCAGTGACGATAAATTGGAAGCAAGTCGGAGGAATTTCGCGCGCGCGGGCTACGGACGAACGGTTCATGCGGGGGGCGCGGGGGGATCGCTTACACAGTGACGCGAAGCAATAGAATGTGGCACTAAAGTAGATTAGAACTTGAAATAAGTACCTAACTAACAGATTTTTTTTTTCTGAGAAGAGTGTTTCCACAGTGTCATAATAATATAAAAATTGTATTTTTGAACTTGCTTCACAAATTGAAATAAATTATCATTTATTGTATAAATCAACTTAATTAACTGTATTATTAAAAGAAAGCCTTTCGCGATAATCTAAAAAAACGGGCAATTAAGCGGTTTTTGGTAAACTATTTATACCATCACGGTATTAATCCTTATCATTTTTAATACGTTAGTTGGCTTAAGCATTTCATGAAGACTATATTTGCTTTTATACCTAGCAAGTATAATTAATAGTTTAGGAGATAATATAGCAAAATTAAAATCGTTTCGCCGTGATTCGACCGCCGCATCGCGGCGCCGCGCGATACATGCTGATGCGTGACGTCTTACATCCGAGTCGGGGTGTAGTGTAGGTATCAGATGCTGGTAGGTAGGAATTTTGGCGAAGGTCAACCAAAGGAACTCCACCCCACTGCTGGGTAAAAAATACTATTAAAATGTGCTAACAGGCAGTACCGGTAGTATGAATTTAACCACGCACAGCCGCTAACTGTGCCCCCAGTAATAATCGTGTTAAAAGTACGGCGTATGGCGTATAGATGTCGCTTTGATTTGAAGATATATGACAATAAAAAAAATACTGGACGTTTGTATGAAGCGCGGCGGGAACCGCGCTGCTTCAAACATTCAAATTTATTCTTTTTTTATTTTATATTTTGTTTAAAACAAAATTTCATTTATTTATATTATTATTATTATACTTAGGGTAGGTTATAAAAAACGCTACTAAAGCCGATCGGCGCGCCGAGCTGGGGCCTAACTCTCCAAACTGATTCGATTTTAATTCAGATTCGACCGTGCCGCATACTCCCGAAGATTGACGTTTGTTTATTTTTATTCTCTGTCGATTGATATGGTCTGCAAAAAGTTACGTTCTAACGGTTTTCTTTATCCTAATTAATTTCAAAGTAATCTACCAAATAAAACACCAAAAACCGTTAAGATCGAACTGATTCGATTCTCAGTTGTGTCGAGAGTAAGCCTGCTGGATCCTCGGCGGGGCGTGCCGCTGCGCCCATGTCTAACCGAGAGTTCCGTTTTAAAGACCTTAGTAATTGCATAATAATAAGTTTAAATTTAATAATACTTCAAAACATTAATGACAAAAACGGTAATAAGTTGAAAAAATTGAAAATATTTTTATGGTTTCGCAATTTATCCTATGTCGTTTAAATTTGATATGAAGCAACATTTTAATAGTGCATTAAGATGTTGCTTCATATCAAATTTCCAAATCTATTCCCGGGAAGTACCCTTTAGGTTTTGGTTCCCTTTGGTGTGTCGAAAATTAAGAAAATTAGCGATATAAACGGCTGAATCTTTGGGTAGATGTGACCAAGATGCCTGTTTCTTTTCACAGCCAGAAGGGACAGTAGAACTGAGTTTTTAATATGATTTTTAGCTTGATACCTACACGTGTTAAAGTTTTGACACCCAGACAGACAGACGGACATCGAAGTTAAATACTTTACTAAATTAACGTGAAAAATTGTCTGGGTCTATACGGTGCATTCGAATAATATTATCCTAACTTCGAATACCTTTGCTGACTTCTACATATTGTTCGAAGGCCTACTTCTTTTGCCGAGCTCCGAAAGGATAGTAATATATTATTATTATACCCTGCATATCAAGAGGCTTGCCGGGTACGTGACTTGCTGGATCGGGATCAACACTAGGATGCACTGGGAAGTACCTATTAGCGAAAGTTCTCAGCGGTTGCGCCAATAAACTAAAAATATATTTAAAAATACTAAAGTGCCCTAAATCACTGTTCCACGCGTACGAAGTCGCGGGCACAGCTAGTATTAAATATATTTCTT
Organism: Celastrina argiolus; assembly: GCA_905187575.2. NCBI lineage: Eukaryota > Metazoa > Arthropoda > Insecta > Lepidoptera > Lycaenidae > Celastrina > Celastrina argiolus. Next base: position 16,213,012 of record LR994589.1, read on the forward strand.
AGTGTCTTTCGGGACTATAAACTTTTCATCTATCATTTCGACAGCACAACGACGGTTATTAAAACTTAGGCCCGTATATATAAAACAATCTCAAACCCAACCTCACCTTGAGAACCTATTTGATAGATAAAAAAAATTATTCTATCTACTTTAATTTTTTTCTTTCTTAAAACGTAAAAATAAATATTATAAAATATACATTATACTTATTTTATTGTTTCCTGTAATCTATAATATGAATATAACGGTATAAAAAGAAAATAAATTAAAGTACTATGTAACATCAATAAAGTTGTTCACTTTTAAAAGTGAAACGAAACGTTGTTTTATCTGTCAAATAGGTTATCAAGGTGAGGTTGGGTTTGAGATTGTTTTATTTACACGGGCCTTAGTCATAAAAATGTACCAACTAGGTACCTACGGTATTCATGTAAAGAATTTCAAAAACAAAATTCTTAATTTCTTTCGACAAAAGGTGATAAAGACTACGAATGAACAAAGCGATAAGGGTTCCGTTTTTTCCTTTAAATAAATAAATAAAATATAGGCTTTACTTGAGATCTGACCACTTTTTCATAGATTTTCATTAAGGTGTAGCTTGTAGGTTTAGAACTTGGCTTTATACGATATCAGATAACTTTTTCACAGGGTACCTAAGCTATGTTGACTCGCCTTGGTAACATTTTTACATGAAAATGTTTTTGGTGGGATCTATAATATCTATAGACGCTTTGCATCATTGCCTTATAAAGTCTACGAAACTTGTCGATGGTAAGCGATTGAATTTTTGTATATGGTGATTGATTAAAGATGAAAATGATTATGTTCATTCTGAGCATATTCGAACTAGTTTCCCATACGTCATATTTTGGCAGAAAGTTAGCTACAAAACGCCCGCCACATACAAATAAACATCGCGAGAGGTGCCATACTTATGTGCCAACTGAATAGGGATGGGCTAGCATCGACTGTCGATAGTCTATGTCGATAAATTGAGCTAGGGATGAGCTAGTGGAGAGTTTCACTACATAGTATAAAACAAAGTCGCCTTTTCTGTCCCTATATCCCTATGTGCGCTTAAATCTTTAAAACTACGCAACGGATTTTGATGCGGTTTTTTCCAATAGATAGAGTGATTCAAGAAGAAGGTTTATATGTATAATACATGCATAATATACTAAGGCAACATTGCTAATTTTAGAGGTTTCTAACGTGATGTCGTAAATTAACCTATTTTAGCAAAAACGCTGCCTAAGCCCTACGAGTTAGATCAAATTAATGTACTGTAGTATTGTACACTATAAAAAGGTCTACAAAAAAGTCCGCGATGGTATATGTTTATCTTTTAGGGATAACCCACATTAACCATTTTTATTGTTTACTTTTTACGTGAAAAAATGGCTTATTTACGAAGCTATTTTAAGCAATACGGCATTAATCCTTATCGAATACCTTAAATACAGTGTGCAATTAATATAGATCAATATGGTTCCTTACAGCATGTTAATTAAACAAATATTTTCGGAGATATTACAAATTTAAAATTTGCGTTTGCGGCGGGCGGTACCGGCCGGACGGGGCAGTGCGGGGAGACATGCCTATAAATAGAAATAAATACCTAGGTAAAAAAGTAAAAAGTAAATAAGTAAAAATGTGTAATGTAAAAAAAATTGTATGAATTTAGATATTCCAAAGATAGCAGGAAATCTTCATAGTAAGTATAGGGAAAGAATTGTTTTACTCCAAATTTAATGCGTGCAGGCCAAGGGCAGTAATGAATGAATCAAAAATAGGATCGATTTTAATCATGTTTTCATTGAGTGACATAGGCATATATAATATTTTATGCCCGTGCAAAGTCGGAGCGGGCCGCTATGTTTTTATATACAACGTTCATAGTTTTTCTGTAGTGTATTCAATTTGGTATCAGCATTGCACCCGTGCGAAGCCGGGGCGGGTCGCTTGTATGTCTATAAATTTAATATCGATACGCAAGACTTTATGGGCTGATATAGGTATTAGGTAATGCATATCGATAAATTGTATGTTTCATAACAACTAATATGAAAACGCGTTGAAATATTTGTGTGTAAACTAAACTATTGGCTTTTTTTATGTTATATAATTTTACACAATTACTTGTTTTTTTTTTCATTGGGGTGGGGAAAAGCAACTTGCGTTTCGTTTATACGAAATAGAGTTGTGTAAAAATCATAGCCAGGCGAAGAAACATTTTAAAGCTCCGCAAAAGTAACGTTACCGTTGATAATTATAATTGTACGAAAATCATGACGGTGCCACACAATTTACAATCGATATCGTAACTTGGACTTATCAATTGTTTCTGCCTTGCCTACTGCACCTATACAATTAACAATCGATAACGTTACTTGAAGCTACCAATTGTTTCTGCCTGGCCCACTGCACCCATACAATTAACAATTGATAACGTTACTTGAAGCTATCAATTGTTTCTGCCGGGCCCACTGCACCCATACAATTGGCAATCGATAACGTTACTTGGAGCTATCAATTATTTCTACTGCGCCCATACATTAGACATTCTATAACGTTACAGATACATAGCTGTCAAATTTCCTGCATCATTGAGCCAAATTAGAGTAAAAATGGTATCGAAAGTCGACTGTTCGGTATCAATAAGTTGGTTATTGGGTGTGATAAAGTAACTTAGTAGTTTGCAAAGTATTGCTAGCAAGTTGCTAAGTTGAAAATTTGTAAAGCAAAAGAGCTGTTTTCGAGCTCCGATAGTTTCAAACTAATAATTGAATGTGCAAAGCCGTTCAAAATAAGTATTTTATTTATTAAACATACAAATAAGTATATTAAACCGAATATAGTGGTTCATATATTATCAATAAATTTTTATTGAACTCTACTATCTCTTATTTGTACTACTCTTGTTTGTTTTAGCTTTATTTTGTAACCTAAAAGTGACTTTGTAATAAACAATTGTAGTTTAGAACTGTACGTTCCATCTATTTCTTTTAAAATTTCTTTGCTCAATTAAAAAATACTTGAATAATATAGGTAATGAGTTTCCCCTTTGATGGCGTTCGTGACACACTTCTACTTCATGTTTAATCATTCACTCGCTCCTCATGAATGAGTGAGTGAATGGAACGGGATCTGAAAAGGTTTGATGGAGGTACATTCAATATAACTCAGTGAGCTGTAGTTCTTTATTAAATTCATAATCATGACCAGCTTTAATGTCGATTATCCATCCCACTTGCATTCTTACTCACCATGGGAGTAATGGTAAAGAGTTCTTGTGTATTGCGCACATACTTGGCCACTATAAAAATGACTCCTTCGAAGCTGGCATGGATTCAACAAAATCGGCCATTGACACTGAAATCAGTATATATGCTATTGCGTTAAGTTTGCAATGACTTATGTGTGCAAATAATGCGTTTCAAAATGGCTTACTTTGATTGGTCAATGTTAAAACAAGCATATATGAATTGAGAAACCTCCTCCTTTTTTTAAAGTCGGTTATAAACAGCGTACGCGACATAAACTTTGATATTTGCACTGCAAATTTAACGCAAAACTGTAGTTCCTACTAAGTAATAATAATAATAATATCTATGGACGCTTCACACCACGTCAATCTGGCCCTGTGCTAAGTATCCGAAGAACTTGTGTTACAGGTACCAGACAACGGAAATATATTTAATACTTTCATACTATACACATATTTAAGATTTTTATTATATTATACACAAATTTAATACACATCCATGACCCAGGAACATTTAAAACTTTTTGTTCCCTCGGCGAGATTCGAACCCGCGACCTTTCGTTCGAGCACCAACGCGCTCAACCAACTGCGCTACGGAGGTCGTCATCATCGAGTAATAGTTAGAACACTTAGAACCCTTTCTGCGCGAGTCTTAATCGCACATGGTTGGTCTTTTTGCTCAAAAGCTGCTAAGATATAGCTTGTTCTTAGATATAATCATCATTATCAGTTCACTCGCTGCTTGATAATTTAGAGGTTACTGAGATAAAAAATAATTTTGTTTCCTATCAGTGTGCCCCTAACATAAAGACGCCTAAACGCGTGAAGACACAGTTTAGTTAAACACTGTGTGTTAAATCCTTTATTAAGTAGCATGTTATCCCTCTCGTATTTCCTGTCAATGAATGAGAAGGCAAGGTATTTTAACAAGCTGTTAACACTAACAGCGTTACTAAAATCGTGACTTACTCTTGGGCTATTACGCTATGCTAATAGGTTACGATAGGCCGCATAACTAATTGTACTACTTGGCCTGGCCTGGCACGAGTTAGCCTTGATCTTGTTAATACCTAGATTACCTAAGCCTTACTAGTTTACATGCCATTCTACGTAGGAATTTGTAGATTACATGCCCTAAGGCTCAACACGCATTGGCGTAGAGTAGATTTTCGTTTGACAGTTGGTTCAAAAATGGAGTAAAACAGTCAATCACGATAGAAATAAGTGACCTCCAATGATGTGAATGACGATATTAAATACGAGAAAATAATAATAATATCTATGGACGCTTCACACGACGTCAATCTGGCCCCGTGCTAAGTATCCGAAGAACTTGTGTTGCAGGTATATTATAACTGTGTAGTTATAATATTTTAAGATTTTGACATTTATGATATTTATATTTATGACCCGGGAACATTAAAAACCCGCAACCTCTCCACTGCGCTACGGAGGTCATCTCAAAATGGCAAAGGATAGCAATACACAGGAACTTATTTTACTCTCATAAGCCAGATACGTCTATGTGGTTCTAGTTCGAACGCGGGAATATGAAAAGAACATTATTAGTTGATCCAAGTCCGAAGCAACGAACTCACCAGTCAAGCTCTAACCACTAAACCACGACAGCGTTGGAAAAGTAACTAAGACCGCAAATCTAGCCAACTAGTCAAACCTAACAGGCAATTTATTAAACGAATTGAGCGCTCAGACGTCGGCATGTTAACTACTTACCCGATTGAAACTTATTACTTAGCCCGTCGGGATTACTGAACTGCGACAGAGTGGTTTCAATAAATAATTGGTTACAGCCGTGTAATTAATAAAATAGACCACGAGCGACAATCGTTGACCGATCTTTTGTACGTGAAAAATAGAATATTGCAATAGTGGACGCACAGGTCAGTCAGAAATAATATGGATGAAGAATCTGCTCGATTATTCTGCCATCATTCATAAACAACTTGCTTGGTTCGCAGGTTACTTTCGAGTAAATCAAAGTTTTTTTTTGTATATATTTTTTTATCTCTATGAAACTTATAGAAACTAAAATATTCCAAATAATTTTGTTTTGTGTCTTTCAATGTGGACATGGCTTGTGCGATATTATATTTAGTTTAATTTATGATATTTTTACGATGGATATGACTAGTTATTAGTTTGGAATGGATCCACATATTTTGTTTATGATTAACAAAATATAACAGCTATTTATTAAGTAATTGATCCTGGTAGATCTAGTTGCGGTGATTCCGAATATACGATATACGATTACGTTGTTTATGATAAGGGCGGCAGTATTATCGGTCCTAAAAGGATGGCGAGGGCACCCTTAAGCGTATTTCGATACAGGTATTTTGTACATTATCTGGTGTCAGTAATGATGCGAAATAGTGTGTGTACTGTGTCGTAATTTTTATTAATTTAAGGTATTTCAAAGCATAGTTTTAAAAACAATACTTTTCTGTCCGCCTTCCCTTGCCACTTTAGCTGTGCCATTTAGTCAAGGTTCCCACATACATTGTTTTCACTCTATATTCTATCTATTAAGCAAATTTTTCATAAGTAGCTATATTTTGATAAGACGCCCAATAATTTAGGTTTAGGCTTAAAGATATTTATTATCAACAAAGGCGAGATGCCACTTACGTGATAACAATGTTCCTGTACGGAACTCTCGATTGTGGTAACTAACAGCAGCAAGGATAAAATATATCGATTTGATAATTCTTAAACATTTATTGCTGACTTTGTTTTGTTGAATTTCAAGATAATTATCTGAATTATTTGCATAAAAATTTGTCCTACGAAATGTATGCTTAACAGTCCCTTCTTGTATAATATGTAGCATGTATCGTTATCGAGGTCATCATAAAAGTTACAAAGAAATAAAAAACATTACCTTTTTTCACGTTTTCCTCCACTTAACTTTAGCTATGCCATTTATATTCCTACGTAGAATTTTCGTAAAATTGTACTGAAAGTTCATTTATGAATTCTTAAATTCTAGAGCGTTCTAAATATTTGCCATTCATCACTATTCACACATCTTTCGATAAAATTTGCATCGGGTAAGTGAATATTCTGGCGAAGTCGAAATCCGTCGACTGCGACGAAGTAAGCTCTCAAGACAGGGATTATGTGAATACTGCATACATACTCGTATAGAATATACCACACAATGTGGATATAGAAAATAACTCTGAAATGAAACCTGCAACGGCTGAACCTATCAATCTACTGAAAATTTAAGTATTCAATTAAGTAGCATTTTTTTATTTTACAGCTAAATACTCTATATTTAATAAATACTCTATATAGAGCTAAACAATAGTTACAGAAGGCCAATTAAAAGTTTTCACAGATAGTATAATAACATTTACAAAACAAAAACAGACAGCAATAACCAATGAAAATGCACAAATCCAATGTACAGTCGGCTGCACTAACATGGATACATCTACAAATTTGCAAAAATATGTCTACGTTTAATTTTCAAAAATATCGTCACCTTATTGCATTCAAAGCGATGTAACCAGCAAAGTGTTTCAAAATTATAAATACATTATTTTCATAATGAAGTAAACAGCAGTATTTCAGTGAATAGTACACACACTTAAATTCATAATTATGAATACGCGACAAATTTCAGTAGCATGTAACCATTGTTTATTTCATTATAATGTAAACGTTAATTTTGTGTTTCAGAAAAGGCTGGTCAAAATTTCATTACATTGCAATACATCAATAATGAATTCTATAAATAATAGAGGTGATATATTGACGGGTATTATTATTGACGGTTATTTAAAAATCACACCTACATTAGAATATTAATTATATTCTTTAGTGTAATAGGTATAACTCTGATACACGCGAACGTATATATTTCAAAGATACTTTCATCGGTTTTTATAGTCTACCCTCAAACTATATCTATGATTTTTTAATATTATATTAATTTTGTTTATCATACAAAATGTTTGCTTGCGTGTCTGCAAACTACATAAACTTACACTATGATATAAGTTTGACGTTTATTTATGTATGTTCGTCTGTTTGCTTGTGGCATCGTAACTACTAAATAGATGGACCGATTTTGATATACTTTTTTTATTTTTTTTTACTGACCAAAAAAAAAACAAGAACAAAAATAAACAAAAATAGTTTCTGAAATATATGTTTAGGTAAAATGCCTGATTGACTGTAATAAACTTCATCATTCTTTTCTTTTTGTGTTTTTTCTAGTCATAAAAGTAAAATTATTTTTTAAGTAATACTCGAATTGTTCAGGAGTAAGCAAATTTATTTTGTTGAATCATAGCTTTAGTGTTTTAACATGACCACGTCAGCATTCAAACAAAAAAAATTACATCAAAATCGGTTCATCCGTTTGGGAGCTACGATGACAGACATACAGACAGACTTGAAAAATCCCTCTGTTTTTGTCGGAGGTGCAAAAAGGGATTTTTTACGAATTCAGTAGTCCAAATTTCATGTTTCTACCATTTGTAGTTACGGCTGTGCGAAAAGAAAAAGAAAAAATGAATGTATACATCTTATTGGAACATACCACGAGTACATTTTTGTGGCATTTAAAACATATTTGCAGAAAAGTGAAAAATGCTAAAATTTTATAAGTGTATCCATATTATTGATACAATTAATGTTTACATTGTAATGAAGTAAACAATGTTTACATATTATTGAAACATACCACGAGTACATTTTTGTGGCATTTAAAACATATTTGCAGAAAAGTGAAAAATGCTAAAATTTTATAACTGTATCCATATTATTGATACAATTAATGTTTACATTGCAATGAAGTAAACAATGTTTACATATTATTGAAATTTGTCGCGTATTCATAATTATGAATTTAAGTGTGCATACTATTCACTGAAATACTGCTGTTCACTTCATTATGGAAATAATGTATTCATAATTTTGAAACACTTTGCTGGTTACATCGCTTTGAATGCAATAAGGTGACGATATTTTTTAAAAACTAACGTAGACATATTTTTGCAAATTTGTAGATGTATCCATGTTAGTGCAGCCGACTGTACAAAGGCTAATATGTAACAGTTACGCAAACAATTTAAGGCTTGTTGCAATTGAATCTTTATTATAATATACCTGAGCGTGGCCTACTAGACTTGATCTCTTCTTGACTCAAAAAAATCTCAGGTTGTGGCATGTACCAATAAGCCTTTTTAAATCTCAAGTACATTATACGGCCGCTCTAACGGTGAAGGAAAACATTGTGTGGAATCCCGCACATGGTTGGCCCCAGATGCATTGACCAGTCATTTCTCTGGACTAGGCCGACCGTGTTGTGAGAATGGCGTATGTGCTGGGCAACCATGCGACATTTAAAACGGCCTGTCCCAGGCACTACAGTATTAAAAGAGGGGTTACTTTGCTCAAGGTATACTGTATAAATCATCCAATAACGGATGCAAACTGTTGGTCACATTAATAATAATTTCTATATTACAAGAAATATTTTTAACCAAAGTCCTCTGCCGCGAGTGCCTGTCTCCTGTTCGCGATAAACTGAAAAAGTACTGCACCCACCTTCATGCTGTTTTCCCCAATATAGAGTGAACCCCGAAGAAGGTTTTAGCGTATTGGACCCTGTAGATGGCGTTGCTATCAGTTCATCAAGGTACGACGAAGTTCGAACTAGGCGTGACAGCTAGTACAATACGCAATGTACAGTCGGCTGCACTAACATGGATACATCTACAAATTTGCAAAAATATGTCTACGTTAGTTTTTCAAAAATATCGTCACCTTATTGCATTCAAAGCGATGTAACCAGCAAAGTGTTTCAAAATTATGAATACATTATTTTCATAATGAAGTAAACAGCAGTATTTCAGTGAATAGTATACACACTTAAATTCATAATTATGAACACGCGACAAATTTCAGTAGCATGTAAACATTGTTTATTTTATTATAATGTAAACGTTAATTTTGTGTTTCAGAAAAGGCTGGTCAAAATTTCATTACATTGCAATAAATACAATAATGAATTCTATAAATAATAGAGGTGATATGTTGACGGGTATTATTATTGACGGTTATTTAAAAATCACACATACATTAGAATATCGAACTGCACTGCTAACTTTTTATACTCTGACGTTGGCAACTCCTATTGAGGGGGAGGCATATGCCAAAAAAAGAAGAAGTAAGACAGTACCTATATCTAGGCAGTCGGCCAATAGACTAGATAGTATTCATAGTCAGGGTTTCCCCATACATTGTTTTCACTTGATTAGTATCCAGCAAATTTTTCTTTAGTATTTTGATCAGACTTCCAATATTTTCTTAGACAGAAGTCTCTATTGTGGTAGCTAACAGAGTTACGAAGGATAAAAAAAAAAAACTTTCAACTAGGACCGGGATAACGTTGGTAAATGCGTGGTCGCAATTTGTAGGACAATTATGTCTGTTGAATTACATTAATACTAACTCAGTAATAAAAAGAACATCAGCTGGTTACTAATAATTTGAGATGACCTCGTTATCGATACAAGTTGGTGAGAATGAACTCTTTGATCAAACCATGTAATATTTTTTTGGATAATTTAAATCATTGTCTTGAGATTTATCAAAAAAAATTATATAGAAATATTTTGGAATCACCAATTCCATAACTTTATTCTTGCTGTCTCTGTTAGCTACCACAAACAAGAGTTCCGTCCAAGAAATTCTTGGGCGACTCATCAAAATGAAGGTACTCACGAAAAATTTGCTTGACTACCTTGATACTAATCAAGTGAAAACAATGTATGGGGAAACCCTGACTATTACACGTATGTACTATGTAGTACCTAGTCATTAGATGATAAGTGATAATCGTAACCAAGTTATGTTGCTGCAATATATATGTCGCAGTCATCTGATTGAATCCGCTATTTCATTGAATGACTAGCGCTTTCATTGAATCCTGTTTTTACCAACAAATATTAGAATCCGAGACAAGGACAGCCATTTAATATTTTAGTTTTAAACTTCGAAATTTCCGAATGAGTACTAATAAAACGAACATTAAAGTAAATTAATCAAAAAATATATCAACACATTGCTATCTGTACGAGCTGTTTGACGCCATTATATAACTGCCTAGTGATTCAATTAAATAACCAGATACAATAAGATGACTGCGACATATATACAGGCTATAATATTAATGAGTGATAATACTATATATGGGTCCCGTATATAGGAGTTTACTGTGAAAGTACCACCACTGAAACAGTTTTTTTTTAATTTATAATGTTGGGGTATTTCTCATATAGAAACTTAAAAGTCAAAAGAAGGGTTTTCAGCGCTGGTACTTTCACAGTATACTCCAGATGGTAGGCACATACACACCCTGAAGTATTATCACTAATTTATTTTTCACCTCGTAGAGCTACTGTTCACCGTAACCAAAGACAGTGATGGCATAGCTCAATAGTCTACGCTTTTTGTCTCCCTTTTACTATAAGAACATCTTACTAATTTAAATTTAAATTATAAGATTTTATTTCAATACTGTTAAAACGCAATACAAACATTTGCAGTAAATAAACACAAAAAAGTAATTACTTAAAGGTTAGACTTGAAACCTAGAAATAACGTGACTAGCCGTTATAAAATATTAACACTAACCGTGTTGGCTATTTGTAGGTTTTTAAAGTCAATAAGTGTTTAGTGGTAGTCGTTAAACTATAGCCCCGTGTTCTAATGGTTTAGAGCTTGGCTTTTGACCTCGGAGGTCGTGGGTTCAATTTGGAACAATTTTTGGAACAATAAATTTGGAACAATAAAAAATGTGATAAATAAACAGAAAATTACAAGAAAGATGATCTATGCGTCGGACAGGCATGTAAAGCGTAAAAAATGATGTCGTGGCAGGTAACCGTCCCATTGGGCTAGAAGAGTAAAGAAAAAGAGAATGCTTCTGTGTATTGCACACGCACTTGGGTACTATAAAAATAGCTCCTGCGTAGCTGGCCTGGTTTCAATGAATCCGGCTACACTCACTTTATAACGTGGCTGGCTTTGTTTAATACATTGGAAAAGTCACTTTACAAACAAAGACAGATAGTTAGGTGATTTCGGCTTAGTAAATTACTATGTAAATAAAATTAAAAAAGTAACCCTCGAATGTTTCAAGCAGTGAGCAAACGAATGATGATAGCTAATTCTCGACACGTCAGCTTTCAAACACAAAAACTAGATCACAATCGATATATCGCAGTCATCTAATTGAAATCGCCATTTCGTTGAGGGACTAGCGTTTTATCGAATGACGACATCAAATTGAAAGACTAGGCCGAACATTGAATGAACAATCGTCACTCAACGTAAAATTAGTTAGGGGATTAAAATGACTGATTTAAATCCCCTATTGATGTGATGTGGTGCTTGAATTTTTTTTAACAGCGGCGCTAATAGTCACCAAAACAAATATGGCGTCAAACAGCAATCGCAAAAGCAAATCGAATTTTCCTTTAATCTTTCAATTTAATGTCGTCATTCGATAAAAACACTCGTCACTCAATGAAATGGCGATTTCAATTAGATGACTGCGACAGATATATCCCTTTGAGTGATAAGATGCCACATAAACACACAGATGCGTCAAACTTATAACCGTCTATTTTCGTCGGGATTTCGGGAGGGATATTGTTACATGTTTTCAAAGCAAATAAAGGTCTACAATTAGATAGTTTCCAAAAATATATTTGTGGAACTCTTTCAAGTTTCTACGAAAAACAATATATATGTCGCAGTCATCTTATTGAATCTGGTTATTTAATTGAATCACTAGGCGGTTATATAATGGCGTCAAACAGCTCGTACAGATAGCAATGTGTTGATATATTTCTTGATTAATTAACTTTAAAGTTCGTTTTATTAGTACTCATTCGGAAATTTCGAAGTTTAAAACTACAATATTAAATGGCTGTCCTAGTCTCGGATACTAAAATTTGTTGGTAAAAACAGGATTCAATGAAAGCGCTAGTCATTCAATTGAATGGCGGATTCAATCAGATGACTGCGACATATACATATAAATCTATAATTCTGCTTTGCCAATATTCGCTTCTCATTAATCATTCACTTATAATTTTATTGTCCATACTTAGATCTCATAGTTACTTATTTCTATGCATCATCACTTATTTCTTTTGTCACAAATTGTCGGTATTTCGAAAATGAAACATATTTAATTTTGTAATCTGTACTTTTTGAAAATGTTTGATATTTATTGTTTCATTTTCTTCAACACGAAGCTTTTGACAGATGTGTTTCGGTGACGTCTGACAGGAGTGAGTGATAGTTATTCTTCTTCGTCTTCTTAATGTCACTTTAATTATAATTTTTTTTTTGTTTTTTGTGTGTGGACATGAAATTTAGCATGAGCCATTATGTACTTAACTGATTTCTCTTAATCTAGTATTATGTATATAAATTGCATCTTTGTTATACAATTTTTGTAACTAATAAGCTGTGCTTGTACTTAGAACTTTATTATTATATCTCAGTATAACTCCATTAAAATTTTAATTGCCAATTTGTGTTGGGCTAGCATCTCATCTTAAAGCTAATTATATTTTGTTAGAATAACTGCTCATATTTAACTAGGTGTTTAAAAAATAATAGGAATGTTTGGATTCTTTCCATTTATTTACCTACTCTTTTTCTATTTATTTACTAATTTTATTATAGCAAATTTATTTATATACTTATGTTTTTTTTTATGACACAGTGGGCTGCAGGCCAATTATATTTCAATTGTTGTAGGATAATATATTTATAGTGTTTTATATATTTTATTTATATTTAGTTTGTGTTATTATCATGAATGTAGGTGTTGACTCATTTGCTTCAGATGATTTTTTATCCATTTCTTCTAACAACAGCGATGATAGTTTTCAAAGTGCCACATTTATGTCTCTTAGGGATACCATAACTTCAAATTTTAACACAGTTAACAAATGTTTTAAGGCCGTTCATATTAATGCACAGAGCATTCCGGGCTTGCTTGCGTCTTTTGATCGGGCTAATGTTGATGCTGTCTTTATATCGGAAACGTGGCTTAAGCCTTGCTTACCATCAACATGCTACAGTTTACCCGGTTTTAAGTTAATTCGCAACGACCGCATTGGGAGGGGTGGAGGTGGCGTTGCGATTTATCTACGTTCAGACTTGTCCTACACTATTATTAGCTCGTCAGCGCAACCCCCTCCATCTGATGCTCTCGAGTTTTTGCTGGTAGAAGTCCAGGTATCGCACTATAATAAATTATTACTCGGGGTCTACTATTGCCCATCAATGCACAATGATTACTTCTCAACCTTTGAAAATACGCTTGATGCTTTTACACCGTACTACGATCATTGTGTTATAATGGGCGATTTCAATACTTGTCTACTTAAGGGTGATAGTCGATCGACTAAACTTAGTTCAATTTTAGATTCATATAATATGAAATTACTACCTCTGAATCCTACCCACTGCTTTCCAGGTTCCCGTCCTTCCCTGCTCGACCTAATCATAATCTCCTCTCCTAATCGTGTTACTACGCATGGACAAGTCTCAGCTGATATGTTTTCATACCATGATCTTATCTATGTCGCCTATAATGTTCGCCCTCCCAAAGCTAAGGTAAAAACTCTTCTTCAAAGAAATTTCTCTTCGATGAATATTGAAAGCCTAGAGGAGGACGCACATAACATAGACTGGTCAAACTTACTCTCAGCTGATTCCATTAATGACAAAATTGATATATTTAACGCTAAACTTAAATCTCTTTATGATATTCATGCACCTGTTAGGCCCGTTAAAATCAAACATCTTCCCGCTCCCTGGTTATCAGACGAAATCAAATCTCTGATAAATGCTAAGCATGCAGCCAAAGCCAAATTTAAAATAAAAAAGACAGAAGAATATCGTAACAAATATATTAAAATCCGGAACCGCTGTAATATGATGTGTCGTGACGCACAAAGACGTCATATTCACGCCTCCGTTGAGAACGGGGATCCGGCTAAAACATGGAAATTTCTCAAATCCCTCGGCGTGGGCAAATGCTCTGAACCGCAAGACTCTCATAATATAGATATAGATTCACTTAATAACCATTTTACTTCCTCTTTTAATCTAGACCCCAAAATTAAATCATAAACGTTAAATTATATTTCTTCGCTACCTATATTGAATTCTGATCCGTTCCTTACTGTTCCAGTTTCCGAGTGTGAGATTAAAAAGCACATCCTTTCCATATCGTCAAACGCAGTAGGAGATGACGGTATCAGTCGTAGAATGATCACACCAATATTAGATATAATTGTTCCTGTTCTTGCACACATTTTTAATTCATGTTTAGAGTCTTGTACCTTTCCTGATGCCTGGAAGGCAGCTTACATAATTCCTTTACCTAAATCCTCCTGTCCTAAGACTGTGTCTGACTTCCGTCCTATTTCCATCCTACCCTTTTTATCAAAAGTTTTAGAGCGAATCATTCATCACCAGCTTACGAAATTTGTTACCCACAACAGCTTACTCAGTCCGTTCCAGTCCGGTTTTCGCACTGGTCACAGTACGACTACCGCATTGGTAAAGGTAGCTGATGATATACGGTCAGGTATGGATGATAAAATGCTTACTATTCTCACACTTCTGGATTTTAGTAATGCCTTCAATTCCATAGACCACGATATTCTGCTAGCCCGGCTTGCATCTTTAAATCTTTCACCATCAATAATTAATTTAATTCGTAGCTACCTTGTAGGACGACGGCAGAGAGTTAAATCATCTGATTATTTCTCCGATTGGAGTTATATCTATGCCGGCGTGCCTCAGGGTGGTGTGCTATCTCCTCTTCTGTTTGCAATTTTTATAAACCCTATAACAATATCGATTTCATCATCCTACCACTTGTATGCGGACGATCTTCAAATATACACACAGTCTCCTTTGGACAATCTGAATTCCGCTTTTGATCTAGTGAATCACGATTTGTCGAATATTTGTGAATGGAGCAAGAATCATGGACTTCTTATTAATCCTATTAAAACTCAATTAATTGTAATTGGTAGCCCCGGGCTAATTTCTAGAGTTGACCATGATTCTTTACCTCCTGTCCTTATAAATGGTGTAACAATACCTTTCAGTAAAGTGGTTAAAAACTTGGGAGTGTACTTTGATGAACATTTATCGTGGACGCATCAATTGCAAGAGATTAGTAGAAAGGTTTTTTCTACCTGGCGTTCCCTAAAACGTCTACGATATGTTCTTCCGATACCCACTAAGGTAGTTTTGGCTGAATCCCTACTCCTTTCCCATTTAGATTATGCGGACGCTTCTTTCACTAACTTGACGGAGGAACAACTGAACAAATTGGAGCGCCTTCAAAACCTGGCTTTGAGGTTTGTTTTCGGTTTACGTAAATTTGACCATATCTCCGAGTATCGCCTCAAGTTAAAGTGGTTGCCAATCCGCTACCGCCGTGACTCTCGTGTTCTCTCCTTCCTTTATAACATCCTATTTGACTCCCATTGTCCCACTTATTTAAAAAGTAATTTTAACTTCCGTACCTCTGACAGACTGGAACTACGATCTATATCTAATCTTCTTCTTGACATTCCTATCCACCGCACTAAATACTTTAATTGCTCTTTCATTGTAAAATCCATTTCCCTTTGGAATTCTTTACCTATCCATATAAGGCAGGCTAAAACTATACATCGCTTTAAAACTCTTATAAAAAATCATTATCTGGAATCATATTGTGTCAACCCTTAACTTATGTAACTAACACTTATTATTATAAATTAAAATATCATGTAGGTTTATCTATTGTATATATATATATATAGATATATATATTATATTATATTGTATACATATATTATATATTTATTGTGTTTATGTATTATTTTATTTTATTTACTTTTATTTTATTAAATATACTTTTGCGCAACTCCCATTCTCTAGCATTGTTTTCTCTAACACCATAAGGTTGTCTGGAAGAAATTGCTATCTAGTAATAAGGCCGCCTTTGTGTGCATGTCTGATTTTTGTAATGTATATTTTTTTGTTTTTTTTTGTAACTTGTTGTGTGCACAATAAAGTATATTTGTATTGTATTGTATTGAAGCTACAAAATATTTGTTTCATAACATTCACCATATGCTGTATGTATGCAAATCTGAAGCTGATATTGTTTTTTGTGGGACTAATACATGATAAATTATTCGACCCTACCCGGTTCCCGGTACCCATATAAGCCTAGTATCGTTTATGAATCCAACTGGCTTATGTTCGAATTAAATCTTTACGGCATAATATATTTGGGTAATTTCAAGTACTATATAAAATGCCCTAGCAAGACTAGGCTTTATAATAAAAAGCATATAAGGCTGTGATAATATTATGATTGACATTGAATTAAGCTTTTATCACTTACGAAGTTCGAAATAATGTGTGGAATTTTCCATAAGCTTCGCTAAGTGACATACGAATTCGCTTGTCAATTTTAATTGTCATTTTTGTTTTCGAACATAATGTGATAATAGCGATGGATTCTTGAATAAGCTCCAGGCTCTATAATCGAAATTGAATCAGTTTGGGGAGTAAGGCGCGACCGGGGAAAACTTGAATACTAAAAATAGAACTCTAAGCTAATACAATAGAGTTTTAAATCAAACACACGAATGTCGAGTCAAATGTCAGTGTCAAATTTGACAACTCGATCTTTATTGTATTGCTCAGACTTTCCCAGCTGTCCTAACACATCTACTACAGTCGTTTGAAATATAAACAAATAAGTACAAACTACAAATATAACTGACTAACTGACCCGTGCCCACTTCGTTGAGCATGGAAACCGTGTAAACCTTCCCGGGACTTCCACGAATATTCCAAGACCAAAAATAGCCGAATCAGTTCAGCTGATCTCGAGTTTTAGCGAGACTAACGAACAGCAATTGATTTTATATAGCCTATGTTACTCAGTGGTAATGTAGCTTTCTAATGAAAAAAGAATTATTAAAATTGGTCTAGTACTTTCTGAGTTAAGTCGTTGCATACAAAAATACAAATCTTTCCTCTTTATAATATTAGTGTAGATTAAATATACTGTTGGTTCTTGATAGAAATGCATGTTCACAACAATAATGGAAAAAACAAAGGATGAACCTGATGATTATTTAATCGAAACCGGTAGAGTTAGTTTTGTAAAAACTTATAAAAACGTAATAAAAGTGGAAAAGTGTAAATAAAAAGTTGTGTCTTATTATTGTGACAAACTACAAAGCCTTGCAATTGCTATATTATAGTTTTCTCTTCCGGTTCCCAAACTGTTGCAATCACCTTTCTGTATTTCTCGCGCTTCAGAAAATACCTACGAGATTTGCACTTTGTTCAAAATTGCTGTACGTTCAAACGTGAAGGGGTACGTGAAGTACGAATTTCATTATTAAAAGTAACGTAACATTCGTACTTCACGACAGGGTTTATAGTCCTCTATGTGGGATTTGTTAATGTCTATTGTGGAAAACTCTCGAAATAGGCGACAGCTAGTTAATATCCCCGGAGATACTTTTTATTATTGTTACAGCTATAAACGAAATAGGTTTGTGGTTTCAAATGGTTTTCTAAAGAATACGAGTGGAAGTTTGGAAAAATATCGGAATGCTCAAGCCTTTTTTTTGTAAATAGCGAAAGCTCAACCAAAGAAAAGGCTTGGAAATTCAAAACGAAAAGAATTTTAGGATAGACTAAAATATTTAATAAAATATTTACACACTTCATTATAACGTACTGAACATTGTCCGCCATAATGTGCGCGCAAAACACCTATTTTTCATTTATTTATTTAATGAATAAAAGAAATACATAAAAAAAAGCTAAATCCACACAGTGTAACGTAAACCATTACTGGTTTTTCCGCACACTGCTCAATACGCGATAAAAATTGCATAATAATATGTATTAATCCAGAAGCTAATCCTCGGAGCTGTTAAAATCGTCGATCAGCTAACATTTGAGTTAATAAGCCATTCTGAACGCTCATTGGTGAACGCAGCGAGTGAGCGAAGTCGATGCGAGTTCACCAATGAGCGTTCAGGATAACTCAAGTGTTATAAATGGCGATTTAATTAGGTCTTCAGAAACCGGGTAAGTTAGTTTTTACTCGAGTGTAAACTACCTAAGTATCATACAAAATTACATCTAAATTAACTTACTAGTGTAAACCCCTCAGAAAAGCTACCATAAATAGTAGAGTAACACTATATTTATTCCAATAACATTTAACTAATACTTTTAAAAACAATCATCATTACTTAACTACTCGTACCACTGTCAGAGGCTGACCCCCAGACCGCCATTTTCATCCCCGTCAGAACCATCCTTCCCCGCTTATTCTTTAGTTCCTCAGTGTGGCCAGTGCAAAAAACAAAATAATACTACAATCATTACAAACCAATGTGCAAATTAAGCGAAACCTAACGGTATTTATTGCGAGAAAGAATCCCACTTTAATAGCAGTAGACTAGTTACGTTTAACACGTAAACTTGGCCCCTCTTAATTAATGCTCATACATAATTGAACTACTGCTGCCTAGCTGTTCTGGCACAGTAACAGGGTATTTCATTTATCGTGTGGTCCCATGTAGTGCACCCATGTGGCTGGTGGCTTGTGAGTATCTATATACATATGTCGTTACCATAATGATACAGACGACATACGGCCGCTTTTTAAAAAAGTGAGAAAGAAAAACATTTGAATAATAATAATAATATAATAATATCTATGGACGCTTCACACCACGTCAATCTGGCCCCATGCTAAGTATCCGAAGAACTTGTATTACAGGTACCAGACAACGGAAATATATTTAATACTTTAATACTATACACATATTTAAGATTTTTATTATTTTAATACACAAATTTAATACACATCCAAGACTCAGGAACATTTAAAGCTTTTTGTTCCCTTGGCGGGATTCGAACCCGCGACCTCCGAGTCAAGAGCCAAGCTCAGAACCACTAGACCACGGAGGCGTCTATTGTCGTCGTCATTTGAATACACATATATTATGAGTGATAATACTTTAAGGTGTGTATATAATATGCCTCCTATGTAGAGTTTACTGTGAAAGTACCAGCGCTGAAAGACTTACTTTTGACTTTCATGTTTCTATGAGAAATGCCCCAATATCATACAATACAGCGCTGGTACTACAGAGTAAACTCTATACAGGGTGACCTGAAATTCGATACATTCCTTTGAAAGACAGAAAGTAGACCTCATGTACAGTAATATTTTTCATGACATCCCCTATCCGAAAGTTGATATTTACAAAGTTATTGAAATTTCAATTTTTTTTCTTTTTTTTCGACTTTTTGACTTTGACATGACGTATTTTTAAAAATGTTTGTCTTTTTAGTGATTTTTTTATGCATTTTAACCGTCAATGAGTCAAATAATATTTTTAAGGAATAAATAGGGACAAACTAAGCGAGAATTTTTCAATATGAGACATGAAACTGAATTTTCTCTTAATAAAAATGCACATATTTCTTAAAAACAGGTCATTTTCTTTAAAAAAATGTATGATACAATACGTACAAATATTCTAAATAACTTCCTTATCTCATTAGCTTTCCAAAAAGGTGCAAATGTCTAGATAAAAATATGAACATGTAATAAACAAAGACAAAACAATCATCAGGTAACGTTATCTCAAGAATTACTCTACCTGAGGCGACCTTTTTTTTCAATTGTTTCCTTTGTTCAAACTTTGGAATGTTTCAGGTACTTACGTCGCGGCCCTTTGTCAATGAGTTACCGACTGGCTTAGAGAGCAAATTAAATAGCTTATATTAGTTTTAAGTCAACTATTGCCGTGTACGGACGTATTGTTGCTTTAAACTACACCCTTACTTCTACTTGTGATTTTTTTGTTTCGCGATGGCTGCTTTTGAGTACGATGAATACGCTGACACGTACGCCAGTGGCTGGACCAAACTTACCCACATCGCTGGATAGGTCGAGGCGGGCCAATTCCTTGGCCAGCACGGTGTCCCGATTTGACCCCGTGTGATTTTTATCTTTGGGGTCATATGAAGGCTTTGGTGTATACTTCACCCATAACTAATGTAGAGGAGCTCAGAAGCCGCATAAGAAATGCAGCAGAAGAAATCAAAACTAGTCTTACTACCAGAATAATCAAAACAGAGGTACGGAGAAGACTACGAGCCTGTATCAGAAACAGAGGCTCACATTTTGAACAAGACCTAAAGTAAAATATTTATTATTAAATTTAATTAACCATTGATGTTTTTTAAACACAATAAACGTAATTAAATTCAAGTTTTTCCTTTTATTTTAACCTTATCGCAAATAAATAGATTTAGACATTATTTCATTTTACTTCTATGTTTACTACAACGTCATATTTTTATGTAGACATTTGCACCTTTTTGGAAAGCTAATGAGATAAGGAAGTTATTTAGAATATTTGTACGCATTGTATCATACATTTTTTTTAAGAAAATTACCTGTTTTTAAGAAATATGTGCATTTTTCTTAAGAGAAAATTCAGTTTCATGTCTCATATTGAAAAATTCTCGCTTAGTTTGTCCATATTTATTCCTTAAAAATATTATTTGACTCATTGACGGTTAAAATACATAAAAAAATCACTAAAAAGACAAACATTTTTAAAAATATGTCATGTCAAAGTCAAAAAGTCGAAAAAAAAGAAAAAAAAATTGAAATTTCAATAACTTTGTAAATATCAACTTTCGGATAGGGGATGTCATGAAAAATATTACTGTACATGAGGTCTACTTTCTGTCTTTCAAAGGAATGTATCGAATTTCAGGTCACCCTGTATACAGATACACACCCTAAAGTATTATCACTAATTAATATTACAGGCTGTATATTCATGTGATAGTTTACATAAATACCTACTAAGACTATAAAAGGCTACTATGAAGTTAAAGATTTTATTGAAGACAGCACACCCTGGGAATAAGGTAATCCTATGAGGCAATTTCAGTGCAGTAGCTTAATAGTGTACTTCTGTACCTACAATATACTCAATTGTTTTTATACTGTAACATTATTTTGTTTTAGTTTCTATTTTATCTAATTGATTGTATATACATATGTATTATTGTAAATATATATTTTTAAAAAGAACAATTTTGGCAACCCTTTTTGTTAAAAGGTGGCACTCGTGCGAGTTTCTTACGCCGATTCTTCTCGCCGGGTCAGGGTTCCGAACCGGTGGTAACTGGTAACTGTAATTGTAATTTATTCTCAAAATTGACCTTCAAAAAACAAACATTAATTTTATTTATTTATTATTTTTTATACCTAGCAAGCCTCGAAACTCCAACCGAGTGAAAACAGTATCCCATAGGATCACTGTACTTTTTCGGTGTGAAAATGTGTTAATCAAGGGTGTCCTTCATACTTTTATATAAATTCAACCCGTAGAGCCGTAGAAGAAAAAAAGACATACTCTAACTTCCGCCTGTACAAAATTGTACAGGCGGAAGTCTTGTAGTGTCCAATTCAACATGGGTTAGAATCTAGCCTTTCAGATTTAGACTCAAACCTAGACTGCGTTTTGCGCACGTCCACGACCACCTCATAGATGGCGGCCAGATCGACCTGAATCGCGCTATCGCTTCCCCGAAAATTTCGTATATAAGTCCCCAGCGCAATGCGTTCGTTGTGTCTTCACTTACGAGGCCCGACTACTGGCAGCCCTGTAAGTGAATACAAAGCCCCAAAATACTGTCTGTGGGATGGCTACTCCTGTTCCGGAGCCTAAATGGTGTATCCGACGGGGCCTGCCGCCTTCCTGCAAGCCTAGACCCATCCTAGGCTCGCTAATTAGGTATTGATACCCCATATGCCTAGCTAGCTAGCTGCACATGCAGTGTCTAGAAATCACCTTAATATTACCTAATTTACTCATTATTATAACTTTTATTTCATTTTATATTTTTCTGTTTCCACGTCAAATATAACATTATATTTTCATTACATTAACCATTACACAGTAGATAAGTAACTAAACAACTCATAGGTGTACTACTTGTACGACCGCATTTTAAACGTTTATCTTGAATTTAACAATAAAATGTAAGAATTAATAAAAAAATTAAATACATATTCGTAAAGTGCGTGCCAAGGCCTATATTTTGATACCAAACACGAGACAAATATCGATAGAGTTATGTATGTTATACGATAGTAACGATTCAAGTCGTATTCGGGCGCGGCGTATATGATATATGAATATGGATGTACTAGGCACTTTTTAACTTATTAAGTTTTTAAATTCGCAGAATAGTGCTTAATCGTGTGCTCGAAATATACAATCAACAAGAAAACCGTACATTGCGTGGTTGATATGGCTATGATACGAGGTAATGCGAGTAACAAAAAATATTCGTGTATAACGATTCGTTACTCGGTACTAGATATCGTACCCGTTACTCAGTAACGAATATATACGGTTTGCTGTAGCATACCGTTACACCTTGCGTAACTTTTGGGATTTTTTGAAATCGAAACCGGTGGGGAGTTATATGTTGTCCTAACAAGACTTGCTAGCAAAATGTTTTGTTGTTCCATCGCGGGGATCGAATCTAAGACCTTCGGATTCGAGATCCAAGCTCTAGACCAATAAGCACTTTATGCTTATTGGTCTAGAGCTTGGCTCTCTTACTTAAATTAAGTAACACTCAAGTCATATACTGTCCTTGTCATACCAAGCAGACATTGACAACTTTTTAGGAGCTCTAAATCCTAAGTCTTTTCAGTATTTGGCCGATCGTACCTAATGTATAAGACACCGCTTAGTTACGGAAGGTTCAGCTTTAGATTAAATTCATCAACTACATTTAATTTTAGCGTCATCAACTCGGCGCGAAAATGCAATTTGTTTGAGGCAATTTAGGTTGTGCTCGCGCGCGGGGGCCGGCCGC
The DNA here is from genome assembly GCA_905187575.2 of Celastrina argiolus. Taxonomy (NCBI): domain Eukaryota; kingdom Metazoa; phylum Arthropoda; class Insecta; order Lepidoptera; family Lycaenidae; genus Celastrina; species Celastrina argiolus. The sequence goes on from LR994589.1 coordinate 16,236,314, forward strand.
CATTACTGCGAGTTGGCGGGAAATAATTAGTACGGATTAGTATGAGGAAGCAACGGATATATTTGTTACATCACGTGCCGGTTTGAAACAGCAGTTACTCGTACTGTAACTTACAGTTGCAAGAACCGAAAACTAGTTAAATCTATACTAATATTATAAAGAGGTAACATTTGATTGTTTTTTGTTTGTTTGTTTGTTTGTTTGAATGGAATAGGCTCTGAAACCACTGAACCAATATGAAAAATTCTTTCACCGTTGGAAAGCTACATTCCTAGCGCTGAACATAGGCTATATAAAAAAAGTAGGGTTCCTTACTAAAACCCCAAAAATGTAGCCCAAAGTGTAAAAAAACGACCTCCAAAATTTCTTACATCGTGTGCGCTTCGACAACGGCTTGACCAATTTCGCAAATTTTTTTACGGTATGTTCGTTATTGTCACGAAAAGGTTATTATGAAAGAAAATGTTGAAAAAAATAAGCAGAAAATTAGAAAAAAGAAGAAAATACGTGATGGTCACGCGGGGTTTGAACCTGGGCTCGATCGATTCACGTCGTTGCCAGTTTATATGACACGGGTGTCATGGTAACAACATTGTTTACAAATGGAAAATAAAAATTATGAAATGCTATAAATACCGTTTTTATATCAGCTTAAACTATTTGGATTAATAAAATTATTAGGATTAACACAAACATGAATCCAAATAGTTTAAGCTGATATAAATACGGTATTTATAGCATTTCATAATTTTCTTTTTCCATTTGTAAACAACGTCGTTACCATGACGACCGTTAGACGTTATAGACGTTTGGCTGCGTTTCCATTGACGCGGGGCGAGGCGGACAGGAGCTTGCGGTACCCGAAATGACCAATCACTATGCTCGAAATTTCCGCCCCACTCCGCTTGGGAACCACTAAGTTCCTATGCGCCCCGCTCCGAGTCAGTGGAAACGCCAAGATTGGGGAGGTTTTCCAAATCTATACATCTATATAGATAAATAAAATTGAAGTGTCAGTTTGTAACTTTCAATTAGCAACGTTTTTCTAAATGAATATGACATTTTAAACGATATCTTCTAATTTTTTTTGCATTGGCAACGATATTTACTGAAAACGAAAATGTAATTTTTAAAAAAAATGTCTGTCTGTCAGCGTGTCACTTTGCTCCGGCTAATCTATGGAACGGCTGGACCAATTTTAACGAGACTTTCACTGGTAGATAGCTAAAGTTATAAGGATTAATTTAGGCTACTTTTCATCACCATCATCATCGTCATCTAACTAATGATCAACGAATTGGCTGGACCGACTGTGATGGGAGCATTCACCGGGCTTAGCTTATGTTAGTAGAATAAATCTATACATCTATATGTATAAAAGTAAGTCGTGTTAGTTAAATTATTTATAACTCAAGAACGGCTTTATCGATATGGCTGAAAATCGGTGAGGAAGTAGCGCAAGTAGACGGACATAGGATACTATTTATTCCATTTGACAGCGTTTCCGTGAACGTTGCGGGTTCTGCGTTAGGGTTTCGCGTTGTGGGTTCCGCGTTGCGGGTTCCGGGTTTCCGTGTTGCGGGTTCCGGGTTCCGCGTTGCGGGTTTCGGGTTCCCATGCTGCTGCTTCCGCGTTGCGGGTTTCGGGTTCCCGCGTTGCGGGTTCCGGGTTCCAGCGTTGCGGGTTCCGGGTTCCAGCGTTGCGGGTTCCGGGTTCCCGCGTTGCGGGTTCCGGGTTCCGCGTTGCGGGTTTCCGCGTTGCGGGTTCCGAGTTCCCGCGTTGCGGGTTCCGGGTTCCCGAGTTGCCGGTTCCGGGTTTGCGTTGCGGGTTCCGGGTTCCCGCGTTGCGGGTTCCGGGTTCCCGAGTTGCGGGTTCCAAGTTCCCGCGTTGCGGGTTCCGGGTTCCCGCGTTGCGGGTCCGGGTTCCCGCGTTGCGGGTCCGGGTTCCCGCGTTGCGGGTTCCCGGTTCCCGCGTTGCGGGTTCCGGGTTCCCGCGTTGCGGGTTCCGGGTTCCCGCGTTGCAGTTCCGGGTTCCCGCGTTGCGGGTTCCCGCGTTTCGGGTTTCGGGTTCCCGCGTTGCGGGTTCCACGTTGTTTTTTTTTAGTTGAATTTCATCATAAACTCTTTTTATGCTCAACGAAGTGGGCAAGGGTCAGCTAGTTATGTAATAAAACTATAATGCCTCTATAACGACCTTTTGGTTTACCATCCATCAGCAAGCCTTCATGTTTTCCACCCCACCACTCTGTACAGGAATCATCCGATTGCGATAGTGTATTCTTATTGATCAGTCGCAATCTTAAGATTTCACCTGATTTCGTCCTGACTAAATGTACACAATATCCCTATCCCTAATTTCTAATGTATATAAAGTTTTTGCGAAAGTAATCTTGGACAGAATATCAGTCAGGCTCGAAGAAAATCAACCAGTTGAGCAAGCAGGATTCCGAAAAGACTTCAGTACGATTGATCACATACATACAATAAAACAGCTCTTACAGAAATACAATGAATACAACAAAACCATTTACCTGGCCTTTATAGATTATTCTAAGGCCTTCGATAGCCTAAACCATGAATCCGTATGGCAAAGTCTTAAAGAACAAGGCATTCAAAAAGCTTACATAAACATCATCAAAAACATCTACAGAGAAAGCAAAGCTTGTATCAGGCTAGAGACTACCGGAGATTTTTTTCCAATCAACAGGGGAGTCAGGCAGGGTGACCCACTCTCACCAAAGCTATTTACAGCAGTACTAGAGCAAATGTTCAGAAAACTTAAATGGGAACATCTTGGACTAATGATAAATGGAGCAAGATTAAGCCATTTAAGATTTGCAGACGACCTAGTTATAATGGAAGAAGACCCACTACTACTGGAATCTATGACACAATCCCTAATAGAGAGAAGTAGAGAAGTGGGTCTAGAAATCAATATAAATAAAACTAAAATGATGACAAACGCAGTTCCCGTAGACATAACCATCAACGGACAGAAACTTGAATATGTGGAAGAGTATGTGTATCTGGGGCAGATAATATCGCCAAAAGACCAGACAAGCAAAGAAATAGACAAAAGAATAGCAACAGGATGGAAAAAGTATTGGGCTTTGAAAGAAATCATGAAAAGCAAGAAATTACCCATGAAGATCAAGAAAAAGACTTTTGACACCTGTATACTGCCATGCATCACATATGGTTGTGAAACATGGGCTTTGACAAAACGACATAGGGACAAACTAGCAAGGTGCCAAAGAGGCATGGAGAGGAGCATGCTAGGTTTGAAACTATTGGACAAAGTAAGAAGTATAGAAATCAGAAACAGAACTAACGTAACAGACATACTGGCGCGCATTGACCAACTTAAATGGAGGTGGACTGGACATATGCTCCGGTGCAAAAAGGAGAAATGGAGCAAACAAGTGACAGTCTGGTATCCTAGGGATGGAGCTAGAAGTCGAGGTCGTACAGCAAGGAGATGGGAAGATGACCTAAAAATGACATTAGGACCACTATGGACTAGAGTCGCGGCAGACAGACAACAATGGAAAGAGTTGGAGGAGGCCTATGCCGTAAGGCACACCGAAACAAGAGATATTTTATTGGAACCATGTTTCTTTTAGCATAAATTTTATAAAACTGTAAAATTTCGGAAATAAAGGCTTTATTATTATTATTATATTATAAATGTACACAAACAATTTAAATATTATTAACAAAGTATGTCATTAAATATAATCAAGTTTATAAAAATCATCACACCTCCCACACCGATTTCGGTCAGGGTGGCCGGTTTCATTGAAACCAGGCCAGCTACGCAGGAGTTATTTTACAGTCCCCAAGTGTGTGCACAATACACAGAAGCACTCTCACGTACTTCACTCTAGTGGCCCCGTGGGTCGGATAACCGGCGGGAGCTCCCGCCAGTCGTGTCGGTTATCCGTCAAGCGCAGGACCGTCTTTTTACATGCTCATCCGATGCATGGATCATCTTTCTTGTCAGATAATCAGGTGATCAGCCTGCATTGTCCTAATCAAACTTGAAAAACACATTTTGTTATTCCAACGCGGGAATCGAACCCACGACCTCCGAGTCGAGACTCGAGAGCTAAAAGTTTGTAAGAATGTATGTAATACGGATTTTGATGTAATTTGGTATGGTAGAAGTTTATATGCTATTTGGTATGGTAGAAGTTAATTGGATTGGATTAACACATAGGAAAAACAGGAGTTTTTTAACCGACTTCCAAAAAAGGAGGATGTTTCTCAATTCGACTATAATATATATATTTCGGAGGGAGATTATATGTGGGCGTCTTTTGATTGTTTGGTATCGTCAGGAAATAATAAGCCGCACAAACAGTACTGGTATATTCAGTTTTACAAAAACATAGTTTCACTCTAAAACATTAACTCAGATCGTGGATGCAAACGGATTCATCTCAAGACGTGACGAGGTCAGCTGACATATTGGCTAACGTGTCTGAAACTCCGCTTCATACGGTATCTTCCAAATTCCAATGGTCACTCCCAAGAGAATATCATCACTCCATTTTAGGTCTCCCTTCGACAATGCCATCTGTCATCGCTGACATAAGTGACACTTGTCAAACGAGCTGTCATAGCCAACTGTCACTGAACACGTCCGGGCGTGATCCTGACGCCAAGAGATTCCTTCCCATTCTTATTTTTCTCCGACACGGCCATTCTGACCAGTCACACGTCCTCGTGTGCTGCTCCTGTAAAAGAGAAAACCAGCTGCAATATCACAAGTCTTTTGCTCGGCCTAACCTGACTCTACAATTTTAGGCCAATTTGCTAGTTTATTCTCTAATAGTAATCTCAACAGATATTTTAACTTCTTTAATGCACAACAATAAACTACGCAAAGTCTCAGGTAATGCCTATATGACCATACAACCAGAGACCGGGCTCTTTAGTCGAAATACGTTAACCGCGTAACACGACGTGTTCTCCCCACGGCTAACACGTGTGCATCACTCATTGAATACACATCATGTGGTCTGTGAAGACCCCAACCTCCAGCATCACACGCCAGCTGCCCACCACGCCCTACTTGAGTTGCCCCAAGAGATACCGACTTCCAACGGTTGCTGCTGCGAAATGATGCCTGGTAGGTCAAATATTGTCATCAGAATTTGACTTCTATGACACGGCTCCATCGCCGACATACGTCAACCGCTTAACACATTTGTGTTAACCGCGGCTACCCGTGTGCTTCACATGCACAGCGTATGGTCTGTGAAGACCCCGACTCCGCCAGTCAGTAGATAAACAATTACGCTCACCAAATAATTTTGGTTTCGAATGTGATACTTCAACGAAGTACAGACGCCGCCGCGCCACCGCGCTGCGCTGCATCGCTCGCTGCGCTCCGTCGCGTCATGTCGCGTCGCTAGCGTTGCTCGAAGCTCGATCCACTGTACACAAAATGAAACAGCACAACAAAATGTTCAGACTATCTAAAATTAAGTTCCTTTAGGGATTTATTTACTAAGACTTCGCTGTGTCTGTCTGTCTTTAATCAGGCTGTATCTCAAGAACAAAACTATCGCGGTTTAAATATCAGAAACAACAATGAGATTAAAATGTTAGATTTCACTATGCAGTAAAATTAATTTCATTTCCTTTCAATGATCTAACTGATTGAATGAAAATAAGCTATTACTTTAGAGTCACCCAATAACAAGTGATCAGATTGCACTGTCCTAACTAAACTTGACAAAAATAAACATTTTTAGTTGTACTATCGCGGGAATCGAACCCACAAAGTCGAGTACTAGGTTCTAAACCACTGGACCCCAGAGTCGTTCATAATAATAATAATAGCTCCCTTCACCGATTTCGGTGTCGGTAGCCAATTTCATTGAAACCAGGCCAGCTACGCAAGAGTTATTTTATAGTGCCCAAGTGTGTGCGCAATACACAGAAGCACTCTCTCTTCCTTTTACTTTCATAACCCAGCGGAACGGTAAGTTGTCGGAAGCCAATTTCATTGAAACCAGGCCAGCTACGCAGGAGTTATTCTATAGTGCCCAAGTGTGTGCGCAATACACAGAAGGACTCTCTTCCCTTCACTCTCACAACCCAGCGGAACGGTAAGTCGACACGTCTGGCTAGAGAATAGGCACAGGACCGACCCTTTACATGCCCATCCGACGCATGGATCATCTTTCCTGTCAGACAATCAGGTGATCAGTCTGCATTGTCCTAACCAATCCTAAAAACAACCTTTTTTGTTGTTTCAACGTGGGAATCGAACCCACGAATCCGGGTCAAGAGCTAAGCTCTGAACCACTAGACCACGGAGGCAATTCATTCGTCATTCATAATACCTGAAGACTCGCTAGTGCGTTTACAACCTTTTACAAAATCACCAAGTTGGTCGAAGCTAACTGAAGTCACTCAATGAACTTTCTAATCTTCCACCGCATCAGTGGACTGCCACGGCCTCTGAGACTCTTGGACCGTTGAGTGTGTGATGCCTTGTTCACCATTAGTACCAGCTTACATACAGTAACTTCTTAAACATGAAATTAAAATGTGTTAATTCCATAAAACTCATATCACAAACAATATTATCCTGTTGGACGAATTTTAAACTATTCCATATCGCATAATGTTCTAAAAAGTAAAAGTCTGTTAAATCTGTAGGTAATATGTATTCCAAATTTACTTTAACAGATATTTTTATAGCCAGCTTAGGAATAAATAACAATGTACAAGACATTATTTAAAGATACTCTTTTTTTTTCTTTGTTTTAAACTCACCAATGAAAATTACATTTAAGTATGTAGTTTCAAACTACCTACTTATGTTAACCCTCAAGACCCCATGATCAATTTATTGATTTATTGACTACTCTTAAGATTTGTTGTAACTAGAGATTTGTCAAGCCCTCAGCACTTGACTTTAAAACGGACTTCACGTAAAAACTAGGGGATGACACATTAATTGCATCCCAAGATTAATTATGACCAAAGCTTTGTTTATTTAACACACATGTCTTGTTGTATTTTGTTCCAACTATTGTAAAGGCTCTGCATGTTAACCCTAATTAAGTTTTAAACTTTAATAAGTTGTAACTTTAAATAAATTTTTAATTCTTTTTGAATCGTCTTTCTCGCTCCCACAAACTTGTCTACCTACTTACTATCATGTAAACAATATTTACAAAGAACATGTCAACATGTATAAGCCTGTTTGTTTACAACTTGCGCTCATCTGCAGAGATAAGACCTTTACTTGTTGTGTAATAATAATTATTATCATTAAAATCAAACTTTGATTTCTTCTTTATAAACTGTTGATTTCACTCTATTAATAAGAATATAGCTTGTATAATAACAAGTTTCAAAACTCACATAATTTAATTATCAAAATACTGTAAGGTCTTTTACTTTGAATCTCTTTTCTGTTACTAATACTGTGATTATAAAACCAGACTAATTCTGAACTTTACAATGAAATAAGTAATGATACTCATACAACCAGTTCACATCTTTGCGAAGCAAGTAGAATAGTCCATAAGATACACAATGCTCATCTGCGTTGGTTGGTTACCCAGCAAAGCTCGTTCTATGCATCGGGCAAGCATGCAAGCTATGCAAGGCTATGCATCGTCCAGTCAAGCACTATCCCAGTGTATTGTCCATCTACAAATAAAACAAAACAGCAATACAAACGAACACTAAACTTTAAAGTTTATTTAGATTTTTGGGCAAGCAATTTCATGGAAACTTTGAAATTGTATTTACTTTGAAGGCTTCCAAATTATTACGAGGAATAAAAAGATTGCTACCACCTGTTACCAAAGCCATCAAGCTTATAACCAAGACCTGTCGTTGACTAGCCAATATCGTGGTCCTATTGTAAATCGTCACGTTCCCATTGTCAATCGTCACATTCCCATTGTAAATCGTCACATTCCCATTGTCAGCACGTTACCATCGTCAGCAGCGCTGTAATCCCATCAATCGTCTTTCTGCTATGCATATACCATGCTGCCTTTGGTAGTGGAGGCTCCGTAATATAATCTGTTCCGTCTCAACGTGATCTGAATGTCCGCAAGGCCATATCCAATCCAACAATTTGTAGGTACCCTGTAACCATCTATCTTGATTTTGCGGGTATATCCCACTCTGATTTCGGAGGGAGATTATATGTGGGCGTCTTTTGATTGTTTGGTATCGTCAGGAAATAATAAGCCGCACAAACAGTACTGGTATATTCAGTTTAACAAAAACATAGTTTCACTCTAAAACATTAACTCAGATCGTGGATGCAAACGGATTCATCTCAAGACGTGACGAGGTCAGCTGACATATTGGCTAACGTGTCTGAAACTCCGCTTCATACGGTATCTTCCAAATTCCAATGGTCACTCCCAAGAGAATATCATCACTCCATTTTAGGTCTCCCTTCGACAATGCCATCTGTCATCGCTGACATAAGTGACACTTGTCAAACGAGCTGTCATAGCCAACTGTCACTGAACACGTCCAGGCGTGATCCTGACGCCAAGAGATTCCTTCCCATTCTTATTTTTCTCCGACATATATGTTTTTTTTATGTTTGTTCGCGGATAACATCGTCGTTTATGAACCGATTTTAAATATTATTTTTGTGTTGTGTATTCAAATTTGGTCTCATTGTCATCGAAATGGTGACCTGATGATGGAATCCGTGAATAAGTGCTTGACAAAATTTGTTATACTAAATAGGTTTTTAAAAGGTCTTTCGCATTACAGATTATAAATATTCCACTGTATAGGTATTGCAATGTCCAATTCAATATGGGTTCGAATCTAGACTTTCAGATTTAGACTCAAACCTAGACTCCGTTTTGGCACTCGTCCTGCTCCACCTCATAGATGGCGGCCAGATCGACCTGAATCGCGCTAACGCTTCCCCGAAAATTTCGTATATAAGTCCCCAGCGTAATGCGTTCGTTGTGTCTTCACTTACAAGGCCCGACTTTTAGTAGCCCTGTAAGTGAATACAAAGCCCTAAATACTCTGTCTGTGGGATGGCTACTCCTGTTCCGGAGCCTATATGGTGTATCCGACGGGGCCTGCCGCCTTCCTGCAAGCCTAGACACATCCTAGGCTCCCGAATAATAATAATAGCTGACCTCACCGATTTCGGTGTCGGTAGCCGATTTAATTGAAACCAGGCCAGCTACGCAGGAGTTATTTTATAGTGCCCAAAAGTGTGCGTAATACACAAAGACACTTTCTCTTCCTTTTACTCTCATAACCCAGTGAGACGGTAAACCGACACGACTGGCGAGAGAACAGGCGCAGGACCGACTTTTTCGTGCCCATCCGACGCATAGATCATCTTTCTTATCAGACAATCAGGTGATCAGCCTGCATTGTCCTAACCAAACTTGAAACACACATTTTGTTGCAAGTCGAGACTCGAGAGCTAAAAGTTTGTAAGAAATAAGTAAGAATGTATGGATGAAAGTTTTTTGCAATAAAAAAATACCCAATAACCACTAAACGGATTTTGATGTAATTTGGTATGGTAGAAGTTTACATTCTGAATTAACACATAGGCTACATTTCATCGCAGCCAAATGTACGGTTTCAGTAGAATTTCATTTTGCGCTTACGAATTGGCGGGAAACATCTAGATGTTTCCCGCCAATTCGTAAGCATAAGAAATTCAGATATATAATATTCAAAACTGTCATTAAGTGATTGATTGGAACAACATAAAATGGCTACCAATTGGAGCGTAATTGATTGGGACGCGCACTCCCAGGTACCCGGTACCAGGCACAACGTGGTTCCGCGAGTATCCATAAACTGTTATTGTTCCGTTGTGTGTTGTTCCACGATAAACAAAGGCATTAAACAAACATTGTGTTGTCCCTGGTTTCGCATGTAAAATTGACTCAAAAATTACTGGAAAAATTGGAGTTAGGTATATTCTTTTGTTGGAGTAGGTAGATATACACAATAAATATAAGTAGGTAACAAGCTGACCCGTGCCCACTTCGTTGAGCATACAAACCGTTTTAACCTTCCCTGGACTTCCACGAATAATGCAAGACTAAAAATAACCGAATCGGTTCGGCCGTTCTCGAGTCTTAGCGAGACTAACGAACAGCAATTCATTTTTATACATAAGAAGAAGAAGAAGATAGTATAATAAGAGTAGTCACTATTTGTAAGTGCTAATTACTATATATTATAAGTTATAACCTGCGTACAATATCGTTTTACTATAAATATAATGAACAACTTTATTTAATTGCTTAAAACCCAAATGTTTTAAAACTTATACTAATTCTTATTTTAAAATTTGCTCATCTTTTTAATTTTCTGTATTATTATTTGCACGGTTGAATAATCTGTGTCAAAATCTACCTTCTTTTTTGTAGGCACTCTTATTTGAAAGCGAAAGTAACATGGTTGTCCGTACATTTGTAAGTTAATAAACTTTCTCTTTTCCTGTTCCCACCCCTTTTGCCGCAAAACGCATTGCGGGCTGCGGCATATCTTAGGCTTCCGTTTTCGTAATTACATTGTTACACTTTACAATAGTCGGGCCACACTAACGAGACACGCCGTTTATTGTGGCAATGATAAATGTCAGTTATAATTACAATTTATGATCAAGGGCGCGTTTGCAAAACGAGTTGTTTGACAGCGGCTGGTATGGAAAGACATCGTAAAACCTTGCTGTGTAGGAGATCTTCCTTTAAGACACCTACTGCTACTCGTAATCTTTTAGTGCTTTGGCTAAGGGCGTAAACATTTTTTGGATATATGTTTTTCCAAATATCTTTGTATTGTGTATTTTCACAACGACCTCTTTTTGGATGAAGAGGCTCTGGAATAATATTGTTTCTGCGGTATAAAAAAACCGGGCAATTGCACCGATGGTTCCGTACAAACTAGAGGCATAAACGTCTTTATCATTGGATTGCGTTGGCTAACAAATTTCCTTTTTTACAGCTCCAAAGTATAGTAGACCTGATATGAATTCCTGAAAAAACTAGTCTGGAAAGACAGACAACTAAGTGATTTACACTTTACCGTTTTCTTTTTCTTTTGAGATGCGGTACCCTAAAACATACCTTTCTATTAAAGATAAAGGAATATGTACTCTTTTGGCGACCATTGTTCGATTGTAAGACTTTTCATTTGGTCGGAAAATGGCCTGAGAAACAGCAGCAACAGATGTAAAAATAATACAATAAATTGTCCTGCATCTTCCTCTAAAACCGCCACATAAACTTGCTGTGGCATGGAACGCAAAAACAATTAAAAAGTAATAATCCTCGAGCTGTCAAAAGGCTAGCCCTTATTGGGAAAATATTGGCTACAATATAGCCGGCCAGTCGTGATAGCGGTGTCAATAGTAAATACTGGCCAGCGATGAAAAATATTGCACTTCGAATATCACTTTTGGTTGGTTCTATAATACAAATAATTATTTTTTAAAGTTGCTGCCAGAATGTAAATAAAGTTATATGTTTTTAACTGACTTTCGAAGAGGATATGTTTTTTTTTATTTAGAATAAAAGGAATAAATGTTTTATGTATGGATTTTGTTTGAACTACAAAGATAATAATTATCTAATAAAGGAAGATGAGCTTTGATAGAATTACAGATATTAAATTATCTGTAATTGATTTCTTATATGCTTAGGCATACAGATAATTTGGGTACATGACTACTATACTAATCGTGTAAAGACAGACATAATTTGCCCTTTTTTCTTTAGAAATTCAGGTTAGTAGATATTATTTTTAGGGATTTGTTCATGGTCCTTGAAACCGGAAAATAAAAAATACAACAAACAAAAATTCAAATTAGGAATTATATTGACATTGACATTTATACTTTTTTACGCGTTACATATAGCGGGTATGATGTTCTCGAACACGGTAATGCCTTCTAGAAACACGGTCACCTGGAGACTCTCGTTGCGGGCGTGCGCCTCTACCGGCGTGTGGCGGAGTGGGGACAGCCCGAGGGCGGGGGTGCCGAGATTCCGGATGAACCGGGAGTCGTTCCCGGCGGGGAATATGCCCAATAGGTAGGGCATTTTCCTGGAAACAAGAGGAACATCACTATAATTATGAAAGTTATCAATAAAGCTATAGGTGTAATACTTTAATGCTTCATCTCTGCGGCAATGTTATTTAAGCCATAAGGGTCCGTGGTCTAGTGGTTCAGAGCTGCGTTGGAACAACAAAAAATGTTCTTTTCAAGTTTGGTTAATACAATGCAGGCTGATCACCTGATTGTGTGACAAGATAGATGATCCATGCGTCGGATGGACATGTAAAAAGTCGGTCCTTCGCATGATCTCCCGCCAGTCATGTCGGTTATCCGTTCCACCAATAGGAGCGAAGCGTCAGTGAGAAATGTTGCAAAAACGGGGAAAATTATTCACATTTGGGAACTTTCGTTGCTTCCGCTGCATAAACGATTTAACGCTGCATAACGAAGTCGCGGGCATAGCTGGTGTAGAATAAAGATACTTACATCTTCTCCAGCGAGTTCTTGATCGGTCCCCAGTATATGACCTCGTCCAGGTTAAAGTTCTTGGGCTTGGGATCTTTCTGCTCGAAGGCGAAGGTCACGCCCTCGCCGGCTTCTTCGCACCACTTCTTGATCTGGGGAGGAGATTGGGTAATCGGATCCCACCAAAAACATTTTCATGTAAAAATGTTGTCAAGACGAGCCTACACAGCTTACCCTGTGAAAAAGTTATCAGATATCGTATAAAGCCAAGTTCTACACTACACCTTAATCAAAATCTATCAAAAAGTGGTTAGATCTCATGTAGAACCAAAATTCTTGATCTATGCGCCCTTACTTCACCAGGCTTAACTTCACATACGCTACATTGCAGTTAAAACGTGATGCTTGGCCGTTTTATTTAGCACACGATTAATGAATTCGTATGAAATGTTCGTAACGGTAGCAAAACGGTCAAGTATCACGTTTTAACTGCAATAAAGTGTAAGTGAAGTCAAGCCTGGTGAAGTAAGGGCGCATAGATCAAGAATTTTGGTTCTACATGAGATCTAACCACTTTTTGATAGATTTTGATTAAGGTGTAGTGTAGAACTTGGCTTTATACGATATCTGATAACTTTTTCACAGGGTAAGCTGTGTAGGCTCGTCTTGACAACATTTTTACATGAAAATGTTTTTGGTGGGATTTCATTTATTTTTGTAAGCTGGTTAATGGACTTTTTTTTAATTTAAAGATAACCTATTTTAACCCCGGGCCTTTACTTACGGAAAATAGAACAGTCAGCGCCTTAGCCTAGTGACGCCTAGTGACGTCGACTGATGTCACCGTCAATATTATACCGTGTATAAACTTTCACCGCAATTTTTAAGAGGTAGAGGCGGATTTTCAAATAAATGTCTCGTCCATATTTCTTTATTTGTTATATTATTATATTATTATATTATAATTATATTATATATAAATATAAATTATAAAATACCTATACATTATTTTATTGCTGGAGTGAAACTTCTTATTTGGATATTCTAGGATGCCACTAGTATAAATTCAACACTAATAATTCCAGAATTTGAGAATTACTTATATATACGAGGGAGATTGCCTGTAATAAAGCATGTTGATACTTATTAAAATAATACGGTAAGTCTATATTATCGTATGTAGACGACGGTCACCGCCATCTGTTGGTCACTAGAGGTACTAATTCTTGTACGGCTCATATAAACTTATGCTAAGTGCAACTTAGCATTTTTGAAGGGAAAAAAAAATTATTTATTTTTATTTTTGAAAAATAGCTTTAAGGTTTTCTTTTGATTATGGCCATCTTTAAACATTATGACGTGACGTGTTAAAAATCATATTATTATTATGTTAATAGTCATAAGATTAAACACTAAAATTATTTATACATTGATCGTGTAATATTTTCGTTTATTGTTATCATTATAACGTTACCGACTGTTAAATGTGTTGATAAATGAGTGTTTAGATGTTTCACAGTTCCAAACATAGATTGCGCTGGTAGCTACCTACATCGCGCTATCGAGTGTCGAACGGTTTTTACATAAGATTCCCTCTAAACACAATAATTACGTTAATATAACATCAGCGGGAGCTTATGCCGGACCGATTTCAAGTGATCGACGTAATATTTTGTTCATAAACACTGACAACAAATTACTACTTGCTGCTTGTTAATTCTTACCTAATTTTTACTTACCAAATAAATAATACCTAATTTTAAATAAGTGGATAAAAAACTAATTTTCTCATAGATATATTTTTCATTTACAAAAAGTCGGTCACCGATTAATAATCGGAATAAAATAGAACATACTGATTGCAGTAGTGCAACGCACTCAAATAAATAAAGTCGGATAGAAATAATATGGAGCAAAAATCTGACCGATTATCGGTCCTACAAAAAGTAGGCCTTATTTTTTTTATGTACTTGTATAATATTGTATAATATAATATTCCTTTTATGTATTAAAGATCATATCCGTATAATAAACATATTAAACATCCATTTTGTACCGTCCGCCATATTGGATTCAAAATGGCGGCATTTATATTTTAATAATTTTTTTGTTGGTTTTGTAGTAATAACAGCTTACATAAATAATATCAGCTTACTAGGACGTCAGGAAGTACCTTATGAATTTTGATGATCTATAAATGAGTCAGTGACGAAATCTGGGGTTTTTAGACATTGATAAAATCTAAAGTATAATAGCTACAACATTCAAACTTTGTATGTTTCATGTTTTTACTGGTGTCATTATATGTTGAAATTTTCAACTATGTAGCATCATCCAAAGCAAAGTTATGAGAGTTCAAAAAAACGACGAAACCTTTCGAGAAAAGGTAGGTAGTGCCCTTGCGCTTCGCTTGGCTCGTCTTGACGGGGGCACTCCCGTGCCCCCAGATTATGGAAATCCAAAATTCGACGAAAAATACTAAATAACCTCAGCAGCCCAAGGGAACATTTGAAACTTCTGTTAAGTAATTTGTATTCTTACACAATTATTATTCGTTTACGTTACTTTAGGGATCTATAAAAAGGATCCTGCTTGGCATACAGACTATAAAAACGTAGGCAGATAGAGCGGATTATCTTGGTGAAGGCACTAAAATAAAAATAATGAAACTATAAAACGCAAAAGTCTTCTTTTTTAATTTTACGTGTTTTAATGTCATCAATCGTAATTTTTCTTTGTCAAATAATTTTCAATTTTCATTTTGTCTTTAGTGGCTTCATTTAGTAGTTCTGCTCGCTTTATCATCATATTTTTGTACAATCTAAGAGAATAACTTTAAAATACGAGTAGGGTGTTTTTATTGATATATTTATTATGTTAAATAACTATCTATAGTACACAAATATTATACTAATATTATACTAGTATTATTATATAATATTAGTATAATATAGTATACAAATATTATACTAATATTATATAATAATACTACACTAATATTATAAAGAGGAAAGATTTGTATTTTTGTATGTCGTTACATACAAAAATATTTAGTCGTTACTCAACTCAAAAAGTACTGGACCGATTTTAATAATTCTTTTTCCATTAGAAAGCTGCATTATCACTGAGTAATATAGGCTATATAAAAATCTATTGCTGTTCGTTAGTCTCGCTAAAACTCGAGATCAGCTGAACTGATTCGGCTAATTTTGGGCTTGAAATATTCGTGGAAGTCCAAGGAAGGTTTACACGGTTTCCATGCTCAACGAAGTGGCTACGGGTCAGCTAGTGTGAGATAAAGTAAAACAAAATTCTAACCTGGTTTTCGAACTGATCAAAGTCCAAAAATGGCGGCAGTCGGAGATCGAAGCTGGCCGCCATCTTGTCCGGAATTACATTGTTTTGGGCACCGCCCTGAAATTGCAAAATTTAATCATAATTAAAACAATATCGTTGTTTCAACTATGATATCTACTGCAAAACATAGCCCTCCCGAAAGTATTTCATGGGGGGTAGTTGTCTATCGCCACACTAGGTAGGGGGGTTGACAAGCACAGATAATAACAATGTCCGCGTAAACGCTGCTGCACATTTCCGGAAATATTCCGTCCGTTGTCTTTGCCACGGATAAGCTGACTGACGGGGAGCTGCTGTTCTTACCCCCGGTTTCTGAAAGGCTAATAAAATTGTCTAACATTTGAGCTAACAAGCCATTCTCAACGCTCATTGGTGAACGTAGCGAGTGAGCGAAGTTGTTGCGAGTGATGTTCAAATGTTAGCTGAATCGAAAAGAAATCGAATATTTGATCAGCCTTTCAGGAACCTGGCCCCCGGTTTCTGAAAGGCTGATCAAATACTCTGGCACTCCACAGACAAAACAGAAAATAATATGAAAGATAGGTATTGAAGAGAAATAACAATATGTTCTTGATAATTATAAACTCCCACACTGACTTTCGAGTCGGTGACTCAATGTAATAGTTGCTAAGTGTGTGCGCCATACACAACTCTTCCTATTGGTATCAACCCAGTGGGACGGATAGCGGATACGACTATCATGCAGGGCCGACTTTACATGTCCATCTGGCGCATGAATCATCTTTTACGCCACACAATCTGGTAAACAGCCTGGATTTTCCTAACCAAACTTGTAAAGCTACGACCAAAGTTCCAAACGCAAATCAAATCTACGACCTCCAAGTCGAGAGCCAAGCTGTGAACCACTGGACCATGAAGTGTCATGATAATAATGATGACGATTAAACTCACCCGCAGCATAGTCATGTTGACAGTGATGACGTCACCCAAAGCCAACAGATTTGGTTTCCCGCTGGCTGCAATCTTCGCCACCGACTCTTTGCGAAGGTCCATAAACTTGTCTATTATGTAGCGCATCTGCAAAGTATTGGTACAAGTTGCCAGAATTAGCAGGCAGTACTCATATCTATCATTTAACAGTTTAACAGCGATGTACGAAACGTAAAGGTTTTTCACTTTTAGATAGATTATTAAAACTGACCGTTAAAGGCAATGTTTACGATTATGAACATAAAGAAATAAATGCAAATAAAAATTATCGTCTCATTAAGTCCCAATTTCACCGTGTGCTGCACCAATGTTAGTGTTAATCGTTGGGCTAAATCGCCGTCTCCTTCATTATTACGACGAAAGAAAGAAATAACATGATATTTAATTGAAGAAAGGCATTTGTGAAATTGACACTAATCGTAAAGACTTTTCAATTATTTTTAGATCTCAAGTACCAACATTACACCGTCGCTCTAACTCTAACAGTGAAGGTAACCTCCACATGGTTGGTTACAGACGAATTGATCAGTCATTCCCCTGGATAAGGGCGACTATGTTGTGAGAATGCCGTACGTGGTGGGCAATCATGTTACATTTAAAACCGCCTGTCCCAGGCACTACAGTATTTAAAGAGTTGTTACTTTATTGCTTGAAATCTTGAAACACCTGGACGCGGCGCTGTGCTTTGACCCAAAAAGAAAAAAGGGTTAAACGGGATGTTTACTACAAATAATTCGAAACTGATAAGTGTTTACGATTTAGTTTCATTAATTACCGCGCAACTTATCTCATAGAAAGGACTCTAACGGTCGGTTTTGGAAAGGCTAGTCAAAAAGCATCGCAACCAAAAAGTTAAACTAAAACCTTATCTGTGGAATTTTAACCAGCCTTCCTAGTGCGAGCGAAATGAAATGAAATAAAATAATATCTGTCCCTCTCTTTCTCTCTTATAAATGCTTCACCAATCAGCGTTTACTATGGGTTCTAAATTTGAATACTACGGCACAATGTACCTTCTCCCCGCAAGTGTTGGGGAACATTAGCGACCCGTGTCCCGACTGTCCCCGGCAGGTCACGTCGATGTCTGGAACATAATAAACATCAACAGTATGTAAAAATTGTTGGGTTACGTGAAAGAGGTTAATAATAAGTTTATTCTCGAAATTTTTGTTGTCATACAATAGTCTACTTTGTTGGTTGATTTCCAATGGTGGTGATTTCATCCAGCGATGCAATACCTACTCATAATTTATTTCTAAATTATTTCACGGTCATTCACGGTAGTCCGTGAATTAGTATTCCTCTGCTAATATACTCACGCCAGATACTCTTGGCCCCGTTGTAAATGGCGATCTCTTCCCCTGGAGATCCGGAGCCCTCGTCGATGCAGAAGCCGACATTGAGGTTCTTGTAAGCGTCAGTTTTCACGAACGCAGCCATGCCGTCGAAGCCTCCGACCTCCTCGTCTGAGGAACACGATATGTTTAGTAATATTGAAAACTCCATTGTTACAATTGCACTGTACATTATCCGTATATGTATAAATATTTTTTGTTGAACCGTCAATAGTTGAGAGGTGATAAAGGAATATAAATATACCTATGGGACCAAATGGCAGCTATTCTGCGTCGAATAAAAAATAATCCCGCAAATAGGATCATTAACCTCAGAGTAATCGGTGTACATACATAAAAAAAACATGCTGAATTGGGAACCTCCTCCTTTTTCGGAAGTAGGCTAACAAAAAAAGTTTTCTTGAAATTGATACGCTCGTATTTCCAAATCTTGATCTTCCAAAAACATTGATAAGATTTCCTTCTTCCTATGATATTCTACTGCTGGATATCAGCCTCCCCTCTCCCCGAAGTAATATAAAGGGTAATTACCAATACTTGCCACACTTTTTGGAAAAACGTATACACGCGTACAATAGACCTTAGGGAGAAATTGCATTCTGAATTTACATAGAAAATAAACATTAAAATAACTCTCGAATTATGAAGCAGTCAGCGATTATGATGAATCTAAGAATAAGAACATCCTCGATCACGACAGGTGTGACACGATCATCGTGAACAAGGTCAAAATCGATTTAATTATTTGGCAGCGACTATGCTACATAGAGACACACACACAAACAATTCAAACTTATAATACTTCTCTGCTTTCACCGGGGGTTAAATATACCCCTCTATTTTCGTTGGAGGTCAAATGGTACCTGGCACAAAACACAAGTGTACTGTCCTCTTGACCTTGGTCCCGTTCTTCTTCAGCCGCCTCACCGCCTCTACGGTCTGCATCGCGTGAGCCTTCATGTCCTGTGAGCCGCGCGCGTAGATGCGGCCGTCCACTATGCGGGCCTCGAACGGGGGGTAGTCCCAGTCTTGCTAAAAATAATTCTTAAATCTATACTTACACAAGGTGTGAAATAAATGAGAAAGAAGGCATAGCCTACCATCCCATACAATCTGATAAACTCCTGGAAGTTTTTGCGGCAAGATAACTCATGTATACGAAAATTTTGAAATTTATTTTTAACAATAAAAAAAATCTATCTTTAAAACAAAAAAAATGCAATAGATGCACTACTATTAACGTTTGTAAATTATAAAATGTAAATATGCCGAATTAAATCAATACAAATATTGACATTAAAATAAAGATGAGTATATTTTTTAAGCAAGCATCACATTAAGTTAAATTAAGAAGAAGACACGAAACACGGTTTTTTGCCTGAAATAAATGCGATTTGATTTTGTTTTTTTTTTTTGAAACGAAATTAGTAATTAGTATTTTCCAATAGTGTCGCTATATGACGTTTTTTGGAATGTGCCTGGAAATCGGAGAAAACAAAAATAGCCAGTCGAATTGCCAGTATTAGGGTGATACCATTTTATAGTACTAGGTCGTGTCTCTATACATATTATATACTTTGTGCTTTAGGGTGTGTATGTGCCTCCTATGTAGAGTATACTGTTAAAGTATCAGCACTGAAAGAGGTACTTTTTTTAGCACTTACGTAATCAATTCTTTGATTACTAGACCAGGGTAGAAGCCTTTAAAAATAATAAAAAGTGAAAAAAAGAATAGTTTTTTTTTCAACGAACAGAAACCATACCAACTTTTTGAAAAAGCTGATATTTTGACGGGTGAATTTTCAATTGAAAATTAGGGTGTTTTTTCGATATTAATTCAAAATAAGGTGAAAAAATAAATATTTTTAATCAAATAAATTACAGCGTATTTAGGACATAAAAAGGTAAGTTTTTCACCAAATTTCGTTAAAAAAAAATTTTTTTGTAAAAGATAAAAAATAAAAACCAAAAACTTGGTTTTTTTGGATTTTTCACATAAATTTTGAGGTTATGTGAAAAAAGTGTAAATACTATGTTTTAGATCTTTTTATTACCTACAACTTTGCCATTTAACTTTTTTCGATAGGACTTTTAATTTTGCCGGAAATCGAGAAAAACCGTTTTTTACCCTTAAAAACTCACCCCCATCCCCTTCCCGACCTCAGATCGCCCGTAAATTATTTTTATAATATTCCCCTCCTTTTCTAGTGGGTTTCATCCTACTATTATTTTTTTTGGTTTTAAAAATTATCGACTCTGGTCTTATACCTATTTATGTGGTGTAAATGAATTTTGGATGACGACTGTTTTTTTTTTCTAATTTATACTTAGTAATTTTTTTTATTGCGTGCCCATGAAAGAAATTTCGAAATATGAAAGTTACCCCCGCTACGGGAACGACGTCCATGTGAGACAGCAAGAGGATACTGGGCAGGGCCGGTTCCTCTCCCTCCCACGTCATCACGAGCACGGGCTTCTTCGGCACAGGCTCGAACACCTGGACTTGCAGGCCACATTCTTGTGCCTGGCGCCGGAGGAAGGTTAGACACTCATCTGTAATAAATATAAAAAATATTTAAAAAGGCGATATTACGATATATGTGCTTTTTCTACTTATTTCAAATTCTTGACTCGATGACGTCATTTAAATATCAGTGAATTCATTAATACTTGGTCTTTATCAATGAAATAATATAAACTATAACCCGAATTTGCAAAAAAGGGGTCTAAACCTACCGTAGTTGGCGGTTGGTTGCACTTACTAGCCCCTGACTGTTCTTCTAAACCCATCGTTGTTGACGTTTGGTTGCTCTTACTAGCCCCTGACTGTTCTTCTAAACCCATCGTAGTTGACGTTTGTTTGCTCTTACTAGCCCCTGACTGTTCTTCTAAACCTACCGTAGTTGACGTTTGGTTGCTCTTACTAGCCCCTGACTGTTCTTCTAAACCTACCGTAGTTGACGTTTGGTTGCTCTTACTAGCCCCTGACTGTTCTTCTAAACCTACCGTAGTTGACGTTTGGTTGCTCATACTAGCCCCCGACTGTTCTTCTAAACCTACCGTAGTTGACGTTTGGTTGCTATTACTAGCCCCAACTGTTCTTCTAAACCTACCGTAGTTGACGTTTGGTTGCACGCTGGCTATCCGGAGATACTCGCGGAAGTTGTTCACGGCGGGGTCACTACTGTAGTCGATAGCCATGGTCAGCACTCCCTATTACTATCTACTATCATAGCACTCACAGTATTTATATTCGTAGTTCAACCGCAAATAGTAAAGAGGAGGTGGAGTAAAATGTGACAGATTGTAAATAATGTTTTTATTACAATTAGAGATGATTTCACCAACACATGTTAAAGATAATCCTTAATTAAATATCATGTTATCCCTCTCGTATTGCCTGCCAATGAAAGAGAAGGCATGGTACCAACAAGCGCTGGTGAAATTGGGACTTAGTCTTTTGAATGTTTTTTTTTATTGATGTTATTATAATCCCCTGGTAAACAAATAATGTTAAACTAAATTATTACATTGCCATAAAAAAAATTGTATTTGACCAAAAAAAATACACTTTCAAAATGAGGAAAGGTAGTATAATCGTATCTCAAAGTTATAGTGACTGTTCTTTTACCATTCTGTATATTCATTCAATAACCCAAATATATTGCTCCGTGAAAGAAAGAAAGCGCCTCCGTGGTGTAGTGGTTCAGAGCTTCGCTCTTGAGTCGGAGGTCGTGGGTTCGATTCCCGCGTTGGAACAACAAAAAATGTTGTTTTTATGTTTGGTTAGGACAATGCAGGCTAATCACCTGATTGTCTGACAAGAAAGATGATCCATGCGTCGGATGGGCATGTAAAAAGTCGTTCATGCGCCTGTTCTCTCGCCAGTCATGTCGGTTTACCGTCCCACTGGGTTATGAGACTAAAAGGAAGAGAGAGTGGCTTTGTGTATTGCGCACACACTTGGGCACTATAAAATAACTCCTGCGTAGCTGGTCTGGTTTCAATAAAATCGGTTACCGACACCGAAATCGGTGAGGGGAGCTATTATTATTATATATTGCTCCGTATCACAAGTTACGGGATTGTTACACCAGATTGTGTTGTGAAAGCGTTAATACTATTATAGTCGAATTCCCCCTACTCCCCCCTACGCAGTGTCGACCACGAATTATTATCGGGCGACCGCAGGCATGTCAGACTATTTGATAGTAATTTAGTACACGCCGTAAATAGAACACCGATATAATGTGTGCCGGTCTCACACAATAACTATATATTATACTTATTTGGTCATAATTTTTCGCGGGATAGTATAAATTGATAATATAATAATATGTATTTAAAAATTTATGCTAAGTATAAAGTAACGCCTGATTCCATTAATATTATTTTCCTTATTCTTGCGACAGAAAAATAAGAAATGGTAAAAAGTTGTTTTTTTAGTTTTTGACAAAAAAAACATTTCCAAAATGAGGAAAGGTAGTATAATCGTATCTCAAAGTTATAGTGACTGTTCTTTTCACACCATATATATTATACCTATACTTCTATTAATTTATGCAATTACATTGAAAATTTACAACATTCAGGGTACGATGACCCTTTCAAGGGTTCCCAGCCCGCAGCCGGGTCGGGTCGTCCGTCCGTCTCTCCGTCACCAGGTTGTATCTCTTTAACGAAGGTGGCTAGTTGTCAAATATGATGTGTGTTTGGTGCCGCAATAAAAAAATAGTAAATATAAAATAAAATTAATATTTAAAGGCCTTAAATATTTAAGTATTTTTGACGTTTCGAAGCGATTTCTTGATCTGTGCACTCTAGTAATCGGTCTCTTTCCAATACGATGAAGATGATGAGATACATAGAAAACTCATTAGTACACATACACCACAAAATACGCCATTTTGACACTGCCGACGGTAGAATAAAGTCTATAGTCTAGGGACTCATAAAAGCAAACAATAATCAATGTGATGACAATTGGCCAATAGGCATCACTGACTAGTCTATGGTCGTGTCATAGACGGGTTTGTCTACGTTTGGATTAAATTTATCTGGGACGGTAATCCGTTACCGTTACCGAGCTCTAGCTCATACTTACCCAAACAGAATCCGATGAACACAAACTTAACAAATCATTTTAACACTAAGAAAACAACACCAGTCACGGTGACAGTGTATACTTGGAAGTTAATAATAATAAGTGCTTGGCAAAATTTGTTATACTAAATAGGTTTTTAAAAGGTCTTTTGCATTATAGATTATAAATGTTCCACTGTATTGCAATGTCCAATTCAACATGGGTTCGAATCTAGACTATCAGATTTAGACTCAAACCTAGACTCCGTTTTGCGCCCGTCCTGCTCCACCTCATAGATGGCGGCCAGATCGACCTGAATCGCGCTATCGCTTCCCCGAAAATTTCGTATATAAGTCCTCAAGGCAATGCGTTCGTTGTGTCTTCACTTACGAGGCCCGACTACTGGTAGCCCTGTAAGTGAATACAAAGCCCAAAAGTACTGTCTGTGGGATGGCTACTCCTGTTCCAGAGCCTATATGGTGTATCCGACGGGACCTGCCGCCTTCCTGCAAGCCTAGACACATCCTAGGTTCGCTACTTAGGCATTGATACCGAAATTGCCTAATGTCGTAGCTATTATACTTTAGATTTTATCGATGTCTAAAAACCCCTGATTTCGTCACTGACTCTCATGCAGAATGATCATCAAAATTCTTAGGTTAGTTCCGGAAATCTTAGAAAGCTGAAGTTATGTATGTAAGCTGTTATTGCTACAAAACCAACAAAAAAAAATATTAAATTGTTAAATGTTTATTATAAGGATCTGATGATCTTTATAAAAGGAATATAATATACAAGTACATAAAAAACCTACGACCTACTTTTTGTAGGACTAATAATCGTTCAGAGTTTTGCTCCATATAAGTTATGTCCAACTTTATGTATGTTGGTGCGTTGCACTACTGCAATCAGTATATTCTATTATTCATCTACAAAAAGTCGGTCACCAATTATTTATTAATCGGTGACCGACTTTTACCGAAGATGAAAAATATATTATTATATTATTTATGAGAGGAAAATTTGTTTTTTATCCACTTATTTAAAATTAGCGCGAATATGCAGGCAGCTAATAGTTGTAAATTGCTGTCGGTCACAAAGGAGATAATATAACTGTCGGTGTATGGAACAGGTCCGGCACAAGCTCCATCTGTTGTTAAATTTCTTTTCTGTAAAGTTCTTTGTATGCTTAGCATTATTATAATGTGATTTTTAAGAAACTAACTTGTCAGTTCCTTGTGCTAGTTACCATAATCACTACTACTATTAGGTATAAGGTACTGTTGTAAAAAACAAGCTGGTATTAGCTAATATTAGCACTGGGCGTCGGCAGGCGCCGCGGCGCTGTGCGTCGGCATGCGTCGCAGCGCTGGGCGTTGGCAGGCGTCGCGACGTTGGGCGTCGGCAGGCGTCGCGGTGCTAGGCGTCGGCAGGCGTCGCGGCGCTGGGCGTCGTGGCGCTGGGCGTCGCGGCGCTGGGCGTCGGCAGGCGTCGCGACGCTGGGCGTCGGCAGGCATCGCGACGCTGGGCGTCGGCAGGCGTCGCGGCGCTTGGCGCCGCTGCGCTGGGCGTCGGCAGCGTTGCGACGCTGGGCGTCGGCAGGCGTCGCGACGCTGGGCGTCGGCAGGCGTCGCGACGCTGGGCGTCGGCAGGCGTCGCGACGCTGGGCGTCGGCAGGCGTCGCGGTGCTCGGCATCGGCAGGCGTCGCGGCGCTGGGTGTCGTGGCGATGGGCGTCGGCAGGCGTCACGGTGCTGGGCGTGGCAGGCGTCGCGGCGCTGGGCGTTGCGGCGCTGGGCGTCGGCGTCGCGGCGTTGGGCGTCGCGGCGCTGGGCTTTTAAGGATGTTTATTATAAGGATCTGATGATCTTTATAAAAGGAATATAATATACAAGTACATAAAAAACCTACGACCTACTTTTTGTAGGACCAATAATCGTTCAGAGTTTTGCTCCATATAATTTATGTCCGACTTTATGTATGTTGAGTGCGTTGCACTACTGCAATCAGTGTATTCTATTATTCATCTAAGATGAAAAATATATTATTATATTATTTATGAGAGGAAAATTTGTTTTTTATTTACTTTTTTTTTAAATTAGCGCGAATATGTAGGCAGCTAATAGTTGTAAATTGCTGTCGGTCACAAAGGAGATATCTTCTTTATAAATAGAAATGAATTGTTGTTCGTTAGTCTGATTAAAACTCGAGAACGGCTGGGCCGATTGAGCTGATTTTGGTTTTAAAATGTTTGTCGTAGTCCAGGGTAGGTCTAAACGGTGAGAAAATAAGGAAAAATTGCGAGTAAGATAGAGTAAGACGACAATTCCATTTTCCCATATAAAAGTTGACCATGTGGTTGACCACTTACTTTCTGTCAAACATTTGACGTAAGACTTTTGAATCGACAACATAATATCAACTTTGATCATAACATCGTGTATTTAAATTTCAAAAAATAAAAATAATTAATGTGTTGACATGTTTGATGGGTGCCACCCATCAAACATGTCATTAATTCCAAACCTTACCAACTCTCAAAAATATGGTACCTGTAACATAAGTTCTTCGGATATTTAGCACTTGGCCGTGGTGATTGACGTGGTGTGAAGCGTCCATAGATATATTATAGTATCCATTCATGTCTTCAAATATATTTCTCGTCTTAAGAAATATGAATACAAAATTATTTCCCTAACGATGCTGAAATAGCATTCTCGTGAAAGTAAATAGATGGGCTGTCTGGAAAAATTATTCACCGCAAAGAATGTATGGATGAAAGTATTTTGCATTAAAAAATTACCCAATAACCACTAAACGGATTTTGGTGTAATTTGGTATGGTAGAAGTTTACATGCTATTTGGTATGGTACAAGTTTACATCCTGGATTAACACATAGGCAAAAAATGAGGAGGTTTTTAACCAACATCTTCAAAAAAGGAGGAGGTGTGGTGTAGTATGTATTAGATAGTATAATAAAGGATGTATTAGGTTAAATGAGTCAGTAATAAATGTAACTTCAATCGGGAATGTCTCTTTTAATGTCCCATCCTCATATGGCGACCCTGTAAGTCGAGCCGCGACGGTTCACTTTACAATAGCGCCGCGCCGCGAATTCCGCGTAAAAAGAAAATGGACTTTGTTTTAAAATATATTGTGATAATATGTAAAATATATTTGTTTTAAAATGGGCAAACAACAATCGAAAGAAGAAGTCATAATAGCCCAAAATGCCGCGGGTGGTGTAAATTCTGCCGATGTAGAATTAATTCACAAAAACTTAAACGGCAACAACACCATTTTGACTGTGATATTGGTGATTCTGGTGTTGCTGGTAGCTGCTGGACTTTATGTGATATACAAGAAGTGCCACATCCAATGGATTAGACAAGAGCTGGCGAGGAGTGCATTTCGGAGGTCAGGAGCCAGGCGCCACGGCAGAGCGGACGAGCCCAAGGAGGTCGGAGTGTGACGAGGCTGCAGGCGCAGGGTGTCACCGAGCAGAGCCACCACAGAGGTCACAAGATTACGATGAAAAACTTTTGGACTACGTAACTCTAATTAGGGTATCATTTTTCGTAAACGTTTTTTTTTTTTATTATTTTCTTTTTTAAAATGATTGTTCATATTATGTTAAATTAAATATTAATATGTAATATTATAATATACCTATAGTTTATGCTTAATTAATAATATATCTCTAAAACATATTTTTTTTTGATAAATGGAAATCATTAATATATGTGATGAAATAAAAAGCATTAGAGTAAATTTGGTTAAGCTCAGTAAAGAAAAAAGAACAAAGGTATTGTTAAATAGTAGGTTGCGACAGGCTCAGGTTCTATATAATGAGTATATTTTAAAACGTAAGGAGTTAGATTTAAGTATTAGTAAAGGTGATATTGAACAGAATGAAATTTTAAAATTTTTAAACATTTGTGAGGAAATCGAGAGAAATTATAAACACATTGGTGACTTTTGTACATCGAACATTAATACGGTAACCATGGCTGAGTTTGACGTGAAAACGGCCGCATCTCTTCTCCCTGCAATGACAGGAGATGAAGATGTCAGCAAAAAATTAATTGATACACTAGAATTTTATAGACAGACTTTAAATGATAATCAGGAGCAGTTATTAATTAATTTTATATTAAAAACACGATTATCCGAAAGCGCTAAATTGCGACTCAGTTCGAGTTATAAAACATGTTCTGAACTTATTTCGGACATGAAAAAACATCTTCTCACTAAACAGTCAGCGACTGCGCTACAGGTAGAGATGATGAAAACTCGTCAAGGTTATAATACTATCGAGGAATTCGGTAAAAAATTGGAAGATATTTTTGTTAAGTTGACAATTTCTCAAGCTGGAAGTGACGAGAAAGCTTATCAAATATTGCGTCCATTAAATGAAAAATTGGCGATAAAAAGATTTACCGAAGGCTTGAGAAACAGTCGACTTAGCACCATTTTAGCGGCCCGAGATTACACGCAGTTAAAGGATGTAATCGGAGCAGCAAAGGACGAGGAGTGCTCTCGAGCGGCCGAGCCCAGCGCCGTGGATCAGGGGGTTGGTTCTATCTGCATGAGCCAACACAATAGAGGTAAGTTTTTAAACTTCTATAGGCAGCGAGGTTCACACTACGCTCGAGGCCGGGGGCGAGCACGAAATATGACGCCACCGCGGGCAAATCAGTGGCAAGGGACAATAAGGCCTCCTCGGCGAGGCTCTAGACAGGCACCCATGTCTTCTCATAGAGGTCGAGGTTTTAATGTACAGGGCAAGGAGTATTATAAGCCAACCCAGTTTTTTCGAGGTTAATAATAATTATAGGGGTAGCTGTAGTAATAATATAATATTAGCTAATAATTTTGATAATTCTGTAGACTTAGTTGTAAAAGGTCATACATATAGATGGCTGGTTGACACCGGAGCATCGTTGTCAGCAGTAAAATTTGAAACTTTAAAATATTTGAACATTCCCATGCATAAAGAAAGCATAAGCGTAAATGGAATCGGCGGACAATTGCAAAGCGAGGGATATGCTTACATTCCGCTTACAATATGTGGGAATGAAATATTACACAAGTTTTATGTTTTAAGGAATTTACCGTGTTTACAGAATGGCATTATCGGCCAAGACTTTTTAATTAAGTATAATTGTATTTTAAATTACGAATATAATACGTTATCATTAACTATATTGGGCAATCAATTGAGAGTTAATTTAAGAATGGGAAAACTAGGTTTTAATAACTTTATATCAGTGCCTGCTAGATGTGAAAAAATATGTAAAATAAGAGTGAGTCAGAATGATGAATGTGTGGTATTGCCAGAGGAATTATGCGAGGGAATATTCGTAGGAGGAAGTATCTGTAGGCCTAATCAAGGACATATTTTTGTCCAAATTTTAAATACACGGGACGAGTCG
Source organism: Celastrina argiolus (assembly GCA_905187575.2). Classification (NCBI taxonomy): domain Eukaryota; kingdom Metazoa; phylum Arthropoda; class Insecta; order Lepidoptera; family Lycaenidae; genus Celastrina; species Celastrina argiolus. The sequence goes on from LR994589.1 coordinate 16,265,005, forward strand.
GTTAATCTCAGTTATTTTAAGCCAAACATTCATAATTTATCGGAATATGAAATATGCTCTTTCAATAAACAAAATAATTTAGACGAAAAAAGAGTTAAAGAATTATTATCGCTACTTAATTTAAATCATTTAAACCTAGAAGAAAGTAAATCAATTAAAAATATTTGTACAAAATTTTCAGACGTGTTTTTTATTCCTGGTGATAATTTAGGAACATGTAATCTCTACGAGCAAAATATCCAATTGAAACCAAACACTGAACCGATTTATACAAAACAATATAGATTACCGTATTCACAGCGAGATGAAATTGAAAATCAAGTCAAAAATATGTTAAAAAATAATATAATAGAGCCGGCAAGCTCTGAATGGAGTAGTCCGATTCTTTTAGTTCCTAAACAATCGGTAAATAACACGAATAAAAAGTGGCGGCTTGTCATTGATTTTCGTAATTTAAATAAATGCATTTTAAATGATAAATTTCCCCTACCAAATATTACGGATATACTTGATTCCCTTTCCGGTTCCATATATTTCACACAGTTAGATTTGACACAAGGATATTTTCAGGCAAAATTAAATTCAAACAGTAGAAAATATACGGCCTTCACGACACCGTCGGGACAGTATCAAATGACTCGTATGCCGATGGGGCTAAAGACGAGTCCAAGTGCCTTTTCTCGAATGATGACTGTTGCCATGGCGGGTCTCAATTACGATAAATGTTTTATATATTTGGATAATTTAGTATGTTTTGGTCGTAGTTTAGACATTCATAACAAAAATTTGATTGATATTTTAACTAGATTACGCAAAGTAAACCTTAAATTAAACCCAGAAAAGTGTGATTTTTTGCGTAAAGAAATCTTATATCTTGGCCACATTGTGTCAGCAAATGGTATCAGTCCCGATCCAGACAAAATTAAGGTTCTTAAAGAATACCCCAAACCGAAAAATTCTGATGAAGTTAAGCGTTTTGTTGCGTTTGCAAATTACTATCGTAAATTTATTTCTCATTTTGCTAAAATTTGTTTACCATTGAATAATTTATGTCGTAAAAATATAACTTTTAAATGGGATAGTGATTGTCAAATTGCTTTTGATTCTTTAAAACATTCGCTTACACATCCGCCGTTATTACAATACCCAAATTTTAGTACTAAAAATAAATTTGTTTTAAAAACGGATTCATCAGGTTATGCTGTTGGCAGTGTGCTATGTAATAGTGACCATAAACCAGTAGCGTACGCTAGCCGAAGCCTTAACAAGGCTGAACGTAACTATCCTACTATAGAGAAGGAGTTACTAGCTATCGTTTGGTCAATTAAATATTTCAGGCCCTATCTTTATGGTCGGCGTTTTATTATAGAGACCGATCACCGCCCCTTAGTGTATTTATATAATATGTCAGATCCTTCTAGCAGGTTAATGAAATTCAGGCTATTGTTGCATGAGTATGATTTTGAAGTAGTTTATGTGAAAGGCCGAGATAATGTGGCTGCAGACGCACTATCGAGGATACAGGTGACGAGTGAGGAATTAAAGGAGATGAATGAACATGTGATGGCAGTGTTAACTAGAGCGCAGAGTAAGAGATTGAAGGACAGTGCAGTTGCTAGCCCTTCGGTGGTTAATGTTCCTACCGATGATTGGACTGATCAACCAAGAGTCGTAGAAATAATTAAGTTACCGAGGATCTACACAGAGTTGATTTTTGTGAATGAAATAGAGTGGAAAAAGTTTAAAAATCATGATATTAGTGCTGAATGTAAAAACTTTGCGTACTCGTCATTAAATCGTATATTATTTGTGAAACTGTTTACCCAATCGCAGCGAACACGAGCTGTCTCTGTGAGGGAAATGGAAACATTTTGTTTACGTTTAAAAATAGACATTGTATATGTCATTAAAAACGATAAAAATGAATTAATGATAAAAGAGTTAGCTCAGTATATAAATAAAAAGCGTAAGTGGTCCGGACCCCGCTTATGTGTCATTAAAGGCATTAAAAAGATAACTGACGAGGATACAAAGAAAATTATTTTAAATGACTTTCATATTCTTCCCACGAGTGGGCATGCTGGGATTAGGCGCATGATGAATAATATTCGTAGAAAGTATTTTTGGAGTGGAATCGAAAAAGATGTGTCTGAATTTGTGAAAAGTTGTGACCAATGTAAAAGGTACAAATATTTGAAAACGGTAAAAGAGCCGATGGTTATCACGAATTGTGGATCATCAGCATTTGATAAGGTTTATTTAGATTTAGTTGGTCCATTAATTAGGGACAGTAGATATAAATATATTTTAACTCTTCAGTGTAGTTTAACGAAGTACGTGGAAGCGTATCCGCTAAAGTCAAAAGATGCCATTAGTGTAGCCACGGCTTTAGTAAATAATTTTATATTGAGATACGGAATCCCGTCCGAATTTGTGACAGACAGAGGAACAGAATTTGTCAATTCAATACTAACAGAAATTTGTCAAATTCTCAACATTAATCATATACAATCGACGGCTTATCATCATCAAACGTTAGGTTCTATCGAAAATTCACATAAACATTTATTATTTTACCTAAGAATGCAAATTAATAACAATAACAGTCAGGAATGGAGTACTTGGCTACCGTATTGGTGTTTCTCGTATAACACAACAGTACATTCGGAGACACAATACACTCCGTTTGAACTTGTATTCGGTAAATTGTGTAATATACCGAGTAATCTCACTAACAATGTTGAGCCAGTTTATAATTTCGAAAGTTATCCAATAGAATTAAAATATCGCATACAAAAGTCGCAATTGGAAGCAAGAGAAAATTTATATAATAGTAAGGTTATAAGAAAAGACAGATATGATAGCTATGTGAATCCAGTTATGTATAAACCGGGAGATCTAATCCTTATAAAAAATGAAAATTGTAACAAACTAGATGCTTTGTATTTAGGACCTTTTAGAGTTGTTAAAGATGTATCACCTAACGTTGTTATATTAGTAGATAACAAAGAAAAAACAATACATAAAAATAGAAGTAGATTATATCAAAAATTTAGTATGTAATAAATAAGTAAAAAATAATAACATTTTTCTGTGTGACTGTACTTGTAGTAATAAGAGCTAAGTAATATGAGAGAACAATTAATATGGTGTAGTAGTTGTAATTAGAAATATAAGCAAGTTTTATTCTTAATTCAATTTAAAATGTAATTTGAAAATTAAATATGATTTTGTTTTTTTTTTTTTGTTTAAAATATATTTTACATTATTTGTATCGTAAGATTAAGTAATGTTTACAGCTAAGAATATTATTTTAATATATACTTACCTACTAAATAAAAATAAACTATGTGTTAATTTTTATTTTTATTTTGGTAGGGCATGTGGTGTAGTATGTATTAGATAGTATAATAAAGGATGTATTAGGTTAAATGAGTCAGTAATAAATGTAACTTCAATCGGGAATGTCTCTTTTAATGTCCCATCCTCATAGAGGTTTCTCAATTTGACTCTAATATATATATGTTTTTTTTAAATATATGTTTGTTCTCGGATTACTTCGTCGTTTATGATTCGATTTTAAATACTGTTTTTGTGTTGTGTAGGGGTATAATTCAAATTTGGTCCCATTGTAACCAAAATGGTGACCTGATGATGGGATCCGTGAGGAATCGAGGGAACTTTTACTTACGTTAATAATAATAAGTGCTTGGCAAAATTTGTTATACTAAATAGGTTTAAAAGGTCTTTCGCATTACAGATTATAAATATTCCACTGTATAGGTATTGCCATAGAAATAGGATATACATAGAAGGAGTGTAAAAAGTAGAGCTAAAAACAGCGATCTATCTAACAAATTTCAAATGCAAAGATTCATGAGAGTAAAAGAGACAGCAACTTCATGATTTTTCGCGTTGTCACCAGGTCAGAGGTCGATTTGGTGGTCTGTCAAATTTTGGTGGTCTGTCAAACGTATCAAACCAACTAAATAAAAACGTCTCTGTATTTTTATAGCTCTTTAGAAATTAGCGACAACTTCAATTGGTAGCATTATATGCCATCCTATTATTGTGTCAACACATGAAGGAAACATTTTCTTTTAGATTTTATTATTATAATGTAATAGATAATAATTCTCATCTGATTTATTACAGTTTTTGCAATTTACAACATAACTGTTTCGGAAAAAGCCTTGCTTAGTGAATGCGTGTAAAAGTTATACCTACATCTCGAAAAGAAAACTGTGACGGAACAATATCTTTTCATACGTATGTTTTAAATGATATAGGCTTAGTAAATTTATCCAAATAGGCTAGAACTAATTTATTTTAATAGATGTATGTGTATATTATTATAGTTTCTACTAGCATGCGGTGTTTGCATTATATTAAAAATTATTTGTTTACATAACATAGAGATTAATTTTCTCCTAGTGATGTACATTTCTATATCGATAACCCTTCGAAATAATCACTTTATGTTTGAATGGATATTATATTCGTTACTTTTAACTTTTATTATTTTAACTGTACCATGTTACCATACCAAGTTAAATATAATTAATCTGCTAATTGGTATTTACAGGTTTTTTACAAATTCATGCTTCAAAAATAAAATGGTTCGAGTTCATTGCAAAACCAGAAGCTACATAGAGTCATGTTTGCTCTAAACATTTACCCCCAATTATTTTATTGCAAACGAGAATATTGTCTCACCTTGATGTTGATGCACACGGGTTTCGTGTGAAGCCGAGGTATGAATCCGATCCTGTCGGTCCATTTGTATCGTCAAATTCATGGCTCTCCTACGTAACTGGAGTGCATGCTGCGTTGATAGACTGAGAGAGCTTTTTTGTATTTTTGGTGCAGATTTTTGTATGTTTGTAAGCGTTGTTTACCATTGTTAATTTAATATTATTATACGTAATAAATATATTTTTGAATACATTTTTTTTACTTATCCCAATCCAAATGCTAGAAATGTCAAATGTCTGTGTGTGTCTGTGTTGTTACACCATTAAATATTACTTGCACTGTACGATTTCCATACACCAGCAGTACAGTAAAATGCGATGATAAGAATGACTTGGATGATAATATTATACTTTTTATCTAATAGTTTTTTTCAAATAGTATTATGGAAATAGAAAGGAATAAAAAAATCTTTTTTTGAACATAAAATACAATCAATTGTATAGTAGATAAGTGCAATAAGAGGAATTGTACATAAAGGCGGTGTTACTGCTTACAGCAATCTCTTCCTGACTTTTGATTACGGTGTGAGTATATATGACTTTACTTTTTATTCATATCTTTAGATTTGAGATAGATCTCAACATTCTTAATTTTGTCAAATTGATTTTACACGTAACGTTGTTTTGAATTACGAATTATAGAATTTTGAATTATATATATATATATAATTTAGATAGCATTACGTCCATTACAAACGCTAAATATACCTACTGTTGTTTTTCTAGTTTCTTTTATGTACTTAAATAGTGTTTTAGTAGATCAGATTCCTCCAGAATATTGAACGGCATCACAATGTTACAATCTTTATATTTTAGCAATAGTAGTACCGAGGTACGTATATCTAAGAATAGAAGATGCTAATACTTCTTAGATTAGATGCTTATTGACTTAGGTTTTTTAAATCATTAAAAACTCACGCGGAAGCAATGTATCCTATTCATAATATTAGAAAACTTCCTCAAGAAGAAATCTTGAATATTTTTTGGGGCAAACTAAAATCCCTTAAGCTTAATAGACATAGACGGAGATTAAGAGGAAAGTAATTTATACTGGGTGGTAGATAGTATAAACATTATATCTTCTTTATTTTCATTTTTATCGACATGTGATGTCGACTATGGACCTCCCTCGAATAAAGACATCAAATTAGCTCAAACTAGCTGACATGCACCTTGTGAGCAATTTCGTACAGAGGTGATTGCCCAAAGTGGTGACAAGCCTAAAAAAATAAAGTAACGGACAGCTAGACTTCCCTTTCCTTCCCATTAGCATGTGTCGTATAGTGAGACAAGAACAGAAATATGTCTCTGCTCTTGCTTTTTACCCGGTATCTATGCTTTAGTTATTAATCTGAGGGTATTGCAATGTCCAATTCAACATGGGTTCGAATCTAGACTTTCAGATTTAGACTCAAACCTAGACTCCGTTTTGGCACCCGTCCGGGCCACCTCATAGATGGCGGCCAGATCGACCTGAATCGCGCTATCGCTTCCCCGAAAATTTCGTATATAAGTCCCCAGTGCAATGCGTTCGTTGTGTCTTCACTTACGAGGCCCGACTACTGGTAGCCCTGTAAGTGAATACAAAGCCCCAAAATACTGTCTGTGGGATGGCTACTCCTGTTCCGGAGCCTATATGGTGTATCCGACGGGACCTGCCGCCTTCCTGCAAGCCTAGACACATCCTAGGTTCGCTACTTAGGTATTGATACCGCATGTGCCTAGCTCGCTAAGCACATGCAGTATCGAGTTTGGGTTTTTGGGAGGCGGGTTAGGGTGGTAGCTTGTTTTTTGTTGACTTTCCGCAAAAAAGGATGTTTTGGTTTTAAGAAATTTACTATCATCAAAGACAAAATTTTGCCACTTATGTGATAACATAATTAAACTCAAAGTTAGGTATTTAATGACGGTTATTCGTTGTTGCCATTACTTATTAAACAATTTAAATTCACAAACATAATATTATACACAATTTATTCAACTCACAGAATAAACATACCTAGATCTACTTACTAGGAATACGCCACCAAAAACCAAGTCCTATTGTATAAAATTGAACAAATTTTTAGTTTTAGTTAGTCACAATTAATCAACATATTAAATTATTTCATATATTTCCATTGTCTGGTACCTGTAACACAAGTTCTTCTGATACTTAGCACGGGGCCAGATTGACGTTGTGTGAAGCGTCCATAGTCCATTATATTATCCATTCATGTCTTCAAATATATTTCTCGTCTTGAGAAATATGAATGTTATGCTTTGTGTTGCCAGTTGCATATCATACTAACAAAATTATTTCCCTAACGATGCTAAAATAGCATTCCCGTGAAAGTAAATAGATGGGCTGTCTGGGAGAATTATTTTCTTGCACAAGTAACATTGAGGTTATATTAAAGGTTCAAAACGTACTGTTTTAAGTATCGCATCAGTGAGGTAAACTGAATTTGAAAAAAGTAACAGATATTTAATTTTTCCTAAATATTTAAGAACTGGGTTTTAATGAGAAAGAAACAAGGAAAAAAGGAAACAGTAAATAACTTTAATACTCATCCATGAGAACATCAACATTTCCGTAATCCACCCAGGAACACAGAAAAGTTTTTGGGTGTTCAGCGGGTTTAGAACCTGTGACTTTTGGCCTTAGTGCTCTATCATAGAGGTCATACATATATCAGAAGTGGAATTCGTGTACTGTGGTAAGCGTCAACGTAGGGCGTTTTCGGGAAGCGCTTGTGATTACATTGCAGTCATTAAACATAACGACGTCATAAATTAAACATGCTCACACACATACAATGGTCAAAATGAATCGGCGTTTCAGCAACGTCCACTGGTGGACACAAGCGTCCCCCAAAGTATAACTGATTGAATGTTGGTTCTTGATGGATGTTCTTAATAATAACACACATGACACAACTTTTACTTACCTATACTTTCCTACTTTATTACGTTTTTAATAAGGTCACACCTTATCATGATTTAATCGAAACCGGTCGTGTTATTTTGTAAAAACTTATTTAAAACGTAATAAAGGGGAAAGGTGTATATAAAATTTGTAGTAAATTATTATTATTGTGTCCCCCCAAAGTATTTCATGTTCTGTTGCATATACTCGCCACGCTTGGCGGTCAGGTTGACGAGCGAAGTTACATAACGAAACAAGAACTTTTGCGGCGAGAGTAATGGAAGTGCTCGTGTACCTACTGAGTACACATTTAGGCACATTTATATAACTCCTAGTTGTGTGGGCTTGTTTAAAAACTAAATCGGAGGAGAGCAGCCATAAATTGTGCTTACAGACTAGCTAGCAAGTTTTTTATTGTGTGTCCAATGCAGGGATCGAATCTAAGACCTTCGATTTGAGAGCCCAGCTCTAGATCAATAACCATGAAAGTATCACTTACATTAAGTAGCACTCAAGTCACATAATGCCCTTGTCATACCAAGCAAAGACTCTGCCAATTTTTTCGGAGCCCTTCTTAAGTACGTTTCAGTATTTTGCCGATCGTACCTAATCTATAGGACACCGCTTGGTTACTTAATTAATTACAAAAGGTTCAGCTTTAGATTATATGTATCAACTACATTTAATTTTAGCGTCATCAACTCGGCGCGAAAATGCAAATTGTTTGATTCAATTTAGGTTGTGTCGCGCGCGTGGGCCGGCCGCCATTACTGCGAGTTGGCGGGAAATAATTAGTACGGATTAGTATGATGAGGAAGCAACGGATATATTATTATTTGTTACATCACGTGCCGGCTTAAAACAGCAGTTACTCGACCCGATGTTGAACTAAAAAACATTTTTCCGAAAACAAATAGCGCAGGATTAGTTTTATTAAAATCCAAGTCCCAAGTCTTTTCAGCATTTTTCACTATCCTACTAATATTGTCAACGCAAAAGTTTGTAAGAATGTATGGATGAAAGTTTTTTGCAATAAAAAATTACCCAATAACCACTAAACGGATTTTGATGTAATATGGTATGGTAGAAGTTTACATCCTGGATTAACATATAGACAAAAAAGGAGGAGGTTTCTCAATTCGACTATAATATATATGATTTTTTTATATGTTTGTTCGCGGATAACCGATATTAAATATTCTTTTTGTGTTGTGTAGGGGTATAATTCAAATTTGGTCCCATTGTAACCAAAATGGTGACCTGATGATGGGATCCGTGAGGAATCGAGGGAACTTTTACTTACGATAATAATAATAATAAGTGCTTGGCAAAATTTGTTATACTAAATAGGTTTAAAAGGTCTTTCGCATTACAGATTATAAATATTCCACTGTATAGGTATTGCAAAGTCCAATTCAACATGGGTTCGAATCTAGACTTTCAGATTAAGACTCAAACCTAGACTCCGTTTTGGCACCCGTCCGGGCCACCTCATAGATGGCGGGCAGATCGACCTGAATCGCGCTATCGCTTCCCCGAAAATTTCGTATATAAGTCCCCAGCGCAATGCGTTCGTTGTGTCTTCACTTACAAGGCCCGACTACTGGTAGCCCTGCAAGTGAATACAAAGCCCCAAAATACTGTCTGTGGGATGGCTACTCCTGTTCCGGAGCCTATGTGGTGTATCCGACGGGACCTGCCGCCTTCCTGCAAGCCTAGACACATCCTAGGCTCGCTACTTAGGTATTGATACCGCATGTGGCTAGCTACCTATAATCACATATTGTAGTGTCTAGGAATCACCTGACCAAAGCCAGCTGGCTGAATGATTCCTTAAATTATTCATTATTATAAATTATAAATTTTTGCGAAAAGATGGCCCCGTGCGAGTTTCTTACGCCGGTTCTCGGCGGGTTAGGGTTGAACCGATGGTCCTGCCTGACGGTAATTACTCATAATGAATGATGCCCTTCCAATCCATATACAAACACAGCATCGCCTTTTGCGAGTTAACCCGGGTTTCGCCACAGTCTTTGAAGCCTGACCGGCCTTTGACCACGATCTTTTTCACACGTTCTTGTCGTACGTGATCCACTTTTCATCACCAGTTATCAGATTCTTAAAAAATGGTTCGATTTCAATACCTACGTCCTTATAAAGAATCACAAATGAGTACACGGTTCATTAGGTTTCTTTCAGTGAGCTCATGAGGCACCCAAACATCGAGCTTTTTTGTGTACCCAGCTTTTTACTAATGCGCTAAAACCGTTTTGTGGTCAATCCCCAGTTCTTCAGCTACATCGTAACTACTAAAATGCCGATCGTGTTCCACTTTTTAAAAAATGGCATCAGTTTTCTCCGGCGACCAGAGCGACGTGCATCTTTGATATCAAAACTTCCGTATTGAAAACGCTTAAACCAAATTTGCGCTACTCTCACAGATACTGCGTTAGGTCCGTAAGTTGCATTTATACCTTTTCGTAACAAAATTTTAAAATGTATCGACATTAGAATCACTCATTTTAACAATAAGAAAAACAAATGAAAATATCACATTTCCCTAATTTGAATTTGGAATTGTCTTCTGTAAAATTAAACTTTTTAATGATACCAAAATCAGCCAGATACAATTGGTATAGCCAAAGAGATTTTATCACAAGTTAATACATACTATAATGCGAAAAGACTTTTTTCCCAACCTATATAGACCTATATCATTTTTATTTTTACTACCCGACTTCGGCGAAGCCAAAAGGAAGGGTAATGATTTTGGCAGTCTATGTATGTATGTATGTATGTTCCCTCGTAGTGGCTAAACTACTGGTCCGATTTTGATGAATGAGGTGTCAATCGATTCGTATTAATGCCGCGAGGAACATAGGCTATATAATATTTTGAAAAATTTTGGACTTTGAAAATTATACCTCAAAAACTATCTCCAAAAAAAATTAAATTAAGATATTTGTCTCGTGTTTGGTATCAAAAGATAGGTCTTAGCAAGCACATTACGAATATGTATTTATATTTTTTATATTGTTAAATTCAAAATAAAGGTTTAAAATGCGGACGTACAAGTAGTATCTAGGAGTTGATACTTTCTATGTAATGGACAAGTAAATAAAAATATAATAATTATTATATTTGATGTGGAAACAGAAAAATATTAAATAAAAAAAAGATTAAAAAACTATAACCCGACTTCGCAAAAAATGGGTCTAAAAAGTCTGAAACAAGAAAATAATTCAATTTGAAATCCAGAAATGCATAGGTACAAAAATGGTCAAGGTAGAGCCGTGGTCGTACCCGCTAATAAAATCTAAGCATTAGTTCACACCGAAATACGGTAAAAGAAATTTTATGTCTCGATGCCAATAGCGGGTGCGACCACGGCTCTACCTTGACCATTTCTGTACCTATGCATTTCTGGATTTCAAATTGAATTATTTTCTTGTTTCAGACTTTATAGACCCATTTTTTGCGAAGTCGGGTTAAAGTTTTTTAATCTTTATTTATTTCTAAATAGCTTTTATTTAAATTTTTAAATACTTCCAATATTGTTATCTTTATTAAATTACAAGTCGACTGTTAAACCGAATGTTCAGTAAACTGTATATTTAGGTTAGATTGTACGTCAAGTTTAACAGTGAAATAAACAATTTTTAAACTAAAAGTTTCCAGCAATAGAGGTTTTCTGTAGAGCTGTAAAATGTAATGTTATTATCAAAATTGTGGCAACTGTATTATGTCATTCCTAATTGCCGCTTGTTTGTTCCAGGTAAAACTCGCTGAAGGTAACTTGGGACTGTGTTTGGGGATTGGGGATCACCAACGTTTTATTATGAAGCTACGAAACGTTTATTATATTGGGCTTACTGCCAACACAATCGAGAATCGAATCAGTTCGATCTCAACGGCTTTTGGTATTATCCCGTGAACAAAATAAAAAAAACGTAAATTTATTCGAAGTACGCGGCAGGATCGAATATGAATCAAAATCTAAGTCAAAAATAATTAAGTTATAGCATTTTCGAATACTTAAATGAATATTAATGTATCCTTGTTTCCTATGTACATTGACCAGTTTCGTGTTCCCATGCGAATTGAAATTTATTATTAAAAATAATTAGCGCCCCGAGACCTGCTAGAATATTCGAACCCTGAATATTTTAGGGAAATCGTTATGGGAAAGTACTACCTAATAATTCAGCAAACTAAATACATACAACTTTATGTCTACATAATTATATTTTGTGATATAACATAGTAAGATGAACAAGCAGTAAGATTTGAACGCCTCCGTGGTCCAGTGGTTCAGAGCTTCGATATCGACCCGGTGGTCGTCGGTTCGATTCCTGCGTTGCAACAACAAAAAATGTTGTTTTCAAGTTTGGTTAGGACAATACAATATGACCAGATTGTCTGACAAGAAAGATGATTCATGCGTCAGATGGGCATGTAAAAAGTTGGTCCTGCGCCTGATCTCACGCCAGTCTTGACGGTTATCTGTCCCATTGGGCTACTAGAGTGAAGTACGTGAAAGTGCTTGCACACACATGAACTCAATGAACACCGGCCACCGTCACTGAAATCGGTATGGGAGGGATTATTATTAAGGTATTTCAATAATATTAACTTTAAAAAAAAAAACGACTCGAAATGCGAGAACACAAAAAGAATTGTTCAAATCGGTTCATAATCGGCGGAGATATCGCAGAGATAAGGGTACACCCCTAAAGTTCTACCCTTGGGGGTGACCCTTTTGATAATACCTATTAAACAAAAAAAATATCGTTCAAATTGGTTTATAATCGGCGGAGATATTGCGTATAAAAAAGTTCATCCCCAATTTTCCACCCTTGGGGGTTGTTTTTTTATTATTAAATTTAAATGGGACCACCCTTGAGGTATTACCTATACGCCGAAAAAAGATTTGTTCAAATCGGTTCATAATTGGCGGAGTTATCGCGTAACAAACATAGAAAAAAAAAAACATACGGGTCGAATTGAGAACCTTTTTTTGAAGTCGGTTGAAAAGAAATACAATCGAACATACCAAATAACCAATAGCCCCCGTTTTTGAAAAGCTGTTATTAAAAAAAAACTAGCTTCCATGCCAAAAGGTAAACACACTAAGAGCCAATTTTTTAATGGTCATATAACTTGTATCTGTTGAATAAACATGTGACTTTGATATTTTTTCCATACAAAATCTGCCAAAGTCACATATTTATTCCTTAGATAAAAGTTATCTGACGATTGAAAAATCGGCCACGTTTGTTGTCCGAAGATTTCTAGGTAAGCGCTATAATATTAATATAGTAAATACTAGGTAGGCCTCCATAACTACAGAACAAACATATCTAACCAGTTTCGCTGACCTATCTATTTATAACTAAAAGTTCAAATACAATTTAATGAAACTATGATACTTTACTTATATATTTTACTAAGCTTTACTTATCTTTACATTCTTTTTGAAACGTAAAAATTTATTTATTTATTTAAGTACATGGAAAACTAACAGCTATGATAACTCTATAGTAATAATTCTATTAACCAGTCAGCCAATTTCCCCAAAGATTTCACTTGTAGGTTACATAAAAGAAAAAAAAATTGTGAACGGTCATGATAGGAGTTACGAACAGAAAAAGCTGAATCTCATCTTAATTTATTGGATACATATATGTACAAAACAAAAATAATAACAAAACTAAAAACACAGTGTTACATAATGCTATGTCATTATGTATTAGGTTTAAAACAATGTTGTGTCAAAGATGACATCTGACACTGATGCCTAAGATAGTCTATAAATTAGTCCTCTAGTGAGGCCCTTGTAGGTTGGATCTGTGTACCTATTTATAAGATACTAGCTGACCCTTGCCCACTTCGTTGAGCATAAAAAGAGTTTATGATAACCCGAACCCGAACCCGAAACCCGCAACGCGGGAACCCGGAACCCGCAACGCGGGAACCCGGAACCCGCAACGCGGGAACCCGGAACCCGCAACGCGGGAACCCGGAACCCGCAACGCGGGAACCCGGAACCCGCAACGCGGGAACCCGGAACCCGCAACGCGGGAACCCGGAACCCGCAACGCGGGAACCCGGAACCCGCAACGCGGGAACCCGGAACCCGCAACGCGGGAACCCGGAACCCGCAACGCGGGAACCCGGAACCCGCAACGCGGGAACCCGGAACCCGCAACGCGGGAACCCGTAACCCGCAACGCGGGAACCCGGAACCCGCAACGCGGGAACCCGGAACCCGCAACGCGGGAACCCGGAACCCCCAACGCGGGAACCCGGAACCCGCAACGCGGGAACCCGGAACCCGCAACGCGGGAACCCGGAACCCGCAACGCGGGAACCCGGAACCCGCAACGCGGGAACCCGGAACCCGCAACGCGGGAACCCGGAACCCGCAACGCGGGAACCCGGAACCCGCAACGCGGAAACCCAGAACCCGCAACGCGGGAACCCGGAACCCGCAACGCGGGAACCCGGAACCCCCAACGCGGGAACCCGGAACCCGCAACGCGGGAACCCGGAACCCGCAACGCGGGAACCCGGAACCCGCAACGCGGGAACCCGGAACCCGCAACGCGGGAACCCGGAACCTGCAACGCGGAACCCGCAACAGGGAACCCGAAACCCGCAACGCGGAACCCGGAACGCCGAACCCGGAACGCGGAACCCGGAACGCCGAACCCGCAACGCGGGAACCCGGAACCCGCAACGCAGAACCCGGAACGCGCAACACGGGAACCCAGAACCCGCAACGCGGAACCAGCAGCATGGGAACCCGAAACCCGCAACGCGGAACCCGCAACGCGAAATCCGGAACCCGCAACGCGGAACCCACAACGCGAAACCCTAACGCAGAACCCGCAACGTTCACGGAAAAGCTGTCAAATGGAATAAATAGTATCCTATGTCCGTCTACTTGCTCTAAGCTACTTCCTCACCAATTTTCAGCCATATCGATAAAGCCGTTCTTGAGTTATCAATAATTTAACTAACACGACTTACTTTTATACATATAGATGTATAGATTACTCCTACTAACATAAGCTAACGCCCGGTGAATGCTCCCATCACAGTCGGTCCAGCCGATTCGGTGATCATTAGTTAGATGACGATGATGAAAAGTAGCCTTAATTAATCCTTGTGTGAAAGTCTCGTTAAAATCGTCGTTCCAGAGATTAGCCGGAGCAAAGAGACACGCTGACAGACAGACATTTTTTTAAATTGCATTTTCGTTTTCAGTACCTAGATATCGTTGCCAATGCCAAAAAAAAGAAGAAAATATCGTTTAAAATGTCATATGCATTTAGAAAAACGTTGCTAATTGAAAGTTACAAACTGACACTTCAATACGCATACATTAATAGATTTCTGAACGCATAGTTGTTACATCATTTGACAACAAATGTTTGACATTTGATGAACAAAATATGAGCATTTATTTATATGATTAATTATTCATTACACATCAAGTTTTCACTATTTTTAATAAGTATTCTGCTATTCGGGGAGGAGACAAATCCGACGAATCAAAAACCATGAAAATTGGTTCAGCCGTTCTCGAGTTATAAGTGTTGTAACAAACACGACTTTCTTTTATATATATAGATTGTATAATATAATATCCACGAGAATAAAGCCAATACGATTAACTAGAAGTGTTTATTATTGGACGTGTAAATGGATCCTAATAATAATAATATATGCTGAGGCACTAAACACACAGTTTGACGCCTCTAGACCACGGAGGTTCTGAGCTTGGCTCTTGACTCGGAGGTCGCGGGTTCGAATCCCGCCGAGGGAACAAAAAGCTTTAAATGTTCTTGAGTCATGGATGTGTATTAAATTTGTGTATTAATATAATAAAAATCTTAAATATGTGTATAGTATTAAAGTATTAAATATATTTCCGTTGTCTGGTACCTGTAACACAAGTTCTTCGGATACTTAGCATGGGGCCAGATTAACGTGGTGTGAAGCGTCCATAGATATTATAAAAAAATTAAATAAATATTATTAAAAAATTAAAATTAAAATAGTTTGCACAATATATAGGGGATTAGTTACTGAAGAAATTGGAGCTCAAGATTTTCCTTGCCGACGAGACTTTCGTATTGAAAATATCGAAATCATGATCCCTGCATAACTTATTGATATATGAAATACGAGTATATTAATATTTTCCAATACTCTGTAATATGAATATTTTGTATCAAAATGAAAAAAAAAATCATAAGTAAAGTTATTCATTAAAAGTGAAACAAAACGTTGTTGCTATCGCGGTTATTGAGACTGAGTTTGAGATTGTTTTATTAATACTGGCCTTAGTTTGCTTTGCATTTAACTTTACAAGTAAACTAACTTTCACAATACCAACTCAGTATGGTTTTCCTTTACTCAGATGTGCAGTGCATTCGAGACTTGTATAACAACAGCTGCTGGCCAAGTGACCGTGCTCCATAATTTTAGTCCTGAACCCGCTTGGACCCGGGCCAAGCTGGTAATTAAACCCGGATAACCGACACCCGGGTACCCGCTGCACCCGGCTCTATAGAATTTGTTTAAATTGTACTTTATAGTTTTTATCGTTTGGGAAAATCATTGAATGCAACTGCTTAAATGTTAATGCAACAGCTGCTTAAAACATGTTCTTACTATTATTATAATTTAACTATACAGGCTATAATAATAGTGAGTGATAATACTTTAGGGTGTGTATGGGTCCAGTATATAGAGTTAGTAAGAAGGTACCAGCGCTGAAACTTTTAAAAAAGTAAGTCTTTCAGCGCTGGTACTTTCAAAGTATACTCAACATAAGAGACACATACACACAATAAAGTATTATCACTCAGTTATTTTACACCTTGTATAGGTATATCCTGCCGTTATATTATAACAGGTGTAAAAAGAGCAGTAACTATAACTTTGGAATTTTCTCATTCTAGAAATGTATTTTTTTTTTTGCTTTATTGTTATTTTTGCAAATACTAGACTAGACAAAAAAAAAAGAAATTATAAAAATAAAAATAAAAAAAATTGTTTTTGAGAACAAAAATATAAAAAAAATAGGTATACATTTCCAAAATAAGGAAAGGTAGTATAATAGTATCTCAAAGTAATAAGTAGTGATTGCTCTTTTTACACCCTGTATAACTTAAACTCCCGATAGAATGTTAGCTCGATTATTAAATTTCATGGCATATTTAAAATATGTTTCACACACTCTTCTAATCCTTATTTTACTCAGAGGGTGAATTCTAAAACGTGAAACACCGATGTCGGTGACGGTGGCCGGTTTCATTGAAACCGTGCCAGCAGCGGCGGCTTTACTCATTGCGAGTCTCCGGGCGGCAGGTTTTCGCGAGGCCCTTTGTCGATGCGAAAGTAAAGTAGTAAGCGAGGCCCCGGGCGTAGGCCCTGTTCGTCACCCCCTAAGGCCGTCGCTGCGTGCCAGCTGGGGTATTTTTTATAGTGCGCAAGTGTTTTCCCATTGCACAATGCACAGGAGCACTTTCTCTTCCTTCCCTCTTGAATTTCGGATAACCGATTATCCGTCCCACCGAAATTATAAAGATAGATATTAATAATAACACGACTGGCGGGAGATCAGGCGCAGGACCTACTTTTTACATGCCCATCTTTACTTTCTTGTCTCAGCCTGCATTGTCCTAACTAAACTTAAAAATAATATTTTTTGCTATTCCAACGCAGGAATCAAACCCACGACCTCCGGGTCGAGAGCTAGGTTCTACGGAGGCGAAACACGTGAAACGAATTGTTTAAAAGCAATAATCTTAATTTTAAACAAACGTTAAAGGCGCAAAACTAAAATTACCTTCGAAAATATATTTTAACTGGGACTAAAATAATTAACTTTAAGCTTCATTAGCCTACTAACTTTGAGACTAACTAACCTCCATAAAAGTCTTTGGTTAGAAACGCGCTAAGAATGTTACGCTCAAAGCATTCGGATTATTAACGAAATGTATTCGCTCATTAGGCAAACATGTGAATACAATGGTTTCATTTTACACATTGCATAATTTAATAACTGCGTAGAATTTAAATATTTACCTAATAATAATAACTTTTAATAATAACTTTTAATAAGCAAGTAATGATGGTTGGCATTAAAAGTATTAAGTACATTAATCTAAAGATCTGCCTCTAGAATCAATATACTTAAAATGTTTTTTTTGCAACATCTTTGCCTTCAATTATTATCTAATGCTTATAATTTTCATTTTATTCGGTAAGTTACTATAATAACTCCAGGTTTATTATTTAGCCCGTCTGGGTTAAATATTAAACCCAGACTTGAGATAGTCGTAGCTCAATTGGGTTATTGAATGAATATCAATTTTTTAACCTTTGGATTCATTACGCAGAAAATAAAAAGGTAAGTAAAATCTAAAATAAGTTTTGAGCAAATAAATGAAATTATCTATTCCTTTCTCGCAAAACGATATTTGAACAGTTAACAACATGACGTCACAATCAGTTACGTATATGTTTCTTGTTCGTACATTATATTTAATAGTTTAATATCCTCATTATTTTAGTGGTAAGTACTTAAATAATTTCAGTTTTACATTATCTGTTTACCAGGGGGCTAGAATAACATCAACTAAAAAAACATTCAAAATACCAATTTGGCCTAATATGTAAGTGCAGTGTTCTTGAAATGTATTGTCGCCTACTGACACCACTTTACAATATATTGGCTAGAAGTATAATATTATTAGGACATAAGGTTTAGTACTAAAATATATTTTAATATCTATGGACACCTCACACCACGTCAATCTGACCCCGTGCTAAGTATCCGAAGAACATGTGTTACAGGTAACTAAGGGATAATATATTATTTAAAACTTTCATACTATTGTAAAAGTATAAAATATATTTTCGTTGTCTATTAGATAATTATAAGATTATTATTATATTCACAGACAAATTTAATAACGTAATAAAATAAAAATCTGATTTGTTTGCCTACTATAGATATCAATTAACCACATCAAGTACTATTACATAAAATGATAAAGTTAATTGATATAAATTGTATATTTATTTAAAGTTAATATTAAATAAAATATTACGGCATACATTAGAAACTATACGCTTATTTCGCAATGAAAGGTATGTCAGGATGGCCGAGCGGTCTAAGGCGCTGCGTTCAGGTCGCAGTCCACTTCTGTGGGCGTGGGTTCGAATCCCACTTCTGACAAATAACTTTTTGATTATTTAAAGACATTATTTTGTACTGTTTACATACTTTTTTTTTAGATTTTTTTATTATTCTTATTTATGATAATTAAAATAAAATTATTTTAAGATTTTATGACTGATGAACGGGGAGGGTTAGTAAATTTTATATGGATTACATATAATAATATAGATTATAATATAATCAATATTTTCACACGTGCTAATCAAGTAATTATTGTTTTTTTAGAATCCTAATTTATTAGGAATAAAT
This sequence comes from Celastrina argiolus, assembly GCA_905187575.2. Taxonomy (NCBI): domain Eukaryota; kingdom Metazoa; phylum Arthropoda; class Insecta; order Lepidoptera; family Lycaenidae; genus Celastrina; species Celastrina argiolus. Next base: position 16,284,176 of record LR994589.1, read on the forward strand.
GTCGTGTCTAGCGACATCTATGAGTAATTTAGGAAACCTTTACACCTAGGTAGTGGCGTATCACACGTATGAAAGATGGCGTTCAGAGTTTTACATGACTTGTTACCATGAAAACGTAACAGCGCCACCTACCAGCATTTTCTTGAACTACAGATGATAGTTTCAAAAAAACTGTAACAGATGGCGTAAGCGATGCTAAGGGTTTAGCTTTTAAAAAGTTTTCTCGAAAACTTAACCGACTCATAAAATTGTCTGACATAAATAATGATATGTTATTTATTTCAATAGGCAAATTGACATTGTAATGTAACTTTATATTATTTTTGACATTGTAATCTTTTTCTTGTAAAATGTAATCATATTATAATTAAATTATTTGTTTTTTTAATCAAAATATTTGTATTATGCACTATTATTATCTAGATATTAAATTTGTATTTATCTGAAGAGTGCATATTATCTCTTATTTTTTTAAAGTGATATTTAAGTTTTGCTCGAACTAAATTTATTGAAAGTTACCTACTTATTATGCCAATCCAAATTGTGTCTTATTACATTAAAAATAAAACTAAGTATTCAGTTTGCAATGAATGGTAGAGTAGAACTCGTACATTAAACTTTCACTTTTAAATAGTTTCCTGATTCCTGGCGTATTTTCCTTGGGAAATCTGCAAAAAGAAATGAACTTTTATCCATTCAAAGAAGGTGATATGTAGCAAAGTTCTAATTTCGAGATAATTGAGTTCAAACTTCCACTTTTTTAGACGTCGTAACGTATTAAGTACCTACATAAATCTAAAGATCTTCTAGAATAAAAAGAGTTTCTAGAATCAATTTAATTAATACGTAAAATAATTACCCAGAACATTGGGTTTAAACTAGTTAGTTAGTTTATAGTTTGAGCCCAAGTTTCTCTGTAATTATTTTTCGCGACATATCACCTGACTTTCTAGTTTGTTAAGTAGAAAGTACTTAATTTACTTTCTTTTGCTCTTCCATCCCTTAAGAACTTATTGACTGAAAGTCAATAAGAGCTTTTACCAACTTGTTTACTGTCCTTTGTGGCTATCTGGTTTGAAAAGTAATTTGTAATACAACAAAAGAATTGCCTTTGCCAGTCTAGGTTAAATAATTAACCCAGAGCTGGGACCTATAACCCATTAACTATCTAGTGTAAGGGCTAACTCAGAATTTTTAGTTTACCCCGACTTCAACAGCCTCAGGGCGTGTTTCATCAAGCAATGTTAAAGTTAACGCCATGTTAAAATACCATGCCATCTCATTCATTGACAGGAAATACGAGAGGGATAACATGATATTTAACATGGCGTTAACTTTGACATTGCTTGGTGAAACACGCCCTTAGTCCCGATTTCACCAACGCATGATAATTTTAACGGTTTGTTAAAATACCATGCCTCCTCATTCATTGATTGGAATTACGAGAGGAACTACATGATATTTAACAAAGGATTAACTTTAATATTGCTTGGTGAAACACGCCCTTAGGATCGAAATTTGTTATCATCCCTCTTATTACATTACACAGGTCGGTGTAAAAAAACCAGATATAATAACTTTAGGGTATGATTATACTACCTTTACTAAAAAAAAATCATTTCTACAATGAGAATTCTAGACATGTTTTTTTTTGTTATTCTTGCGACTAAAAATTGTATTCGTTTTTCCAAAAAATAATACATTTCCAGAATGATAAAAGGTAGTGTAATTATTATATCATAGTGTTAATATAACTGGTCTTTTTACACTATAGCCTATAAATAGCAACATTATTATTTATTATGGTAGTGTCTTTGAGTTACTACAACTTTAATTCCGTTCCACAACGTAATATGATAATGATAAACTTTTAAATCCCGCACGACCGTGACCCCTTTGTTAAGGTGTTATCAAGATCGGAACCATCGATAGAGGCTAAGTGACCACCAGTCGACTCCAGTCGGCATTACGTACGCCACGCGCTGGCGTCTCCCGCGAAACAGAAAAAAAAACATCGCGAGTTCCAAATTTGAAACAATGTCGTGTGAAATTAGTGCGAAATGTTTTTTGTTTTTGTAAATTGTAGTGTTATGTGTTTAGTGAGAAATATGGTCGAAGCAAGATAATCGGAATTTTATGTTCCAGTTAGGTCATAAGTTGGAGGTAATTTTTCGGAAAAAAGCATTTTAGAAAATAAAACATAGATTACGTGGAATGCACAATTTCGGTTCCAACTTGTTAATACTGATTTATATATTATATTATTTATAGTTTTTGTTACTAAATCAATTTATACTATGAACGTTTAAAGACAACTTTAATATCCTTTAAGTCCAATATTATAATTAAAATCAGAATATATTATCAATATAATATTAATAATAATTTACAAAACTTAATATTGTCGCCAATGTACTTACTAAAATTATGCCAAATTTGCACTTGCGCAAGTACGAATTAAATAATAAACCCACTATTAGTCCCTCATATATGGAAAGTTATATACTAACACTGGGTAATTAACCCAGTGTTAGGTAATTAAGCCAGACTGGCACAATATACATTATTATTATTATTATCTTCGATATAATTGTTAGACATTTTTCTTACAAGCAATAGGTAATGCTACGAGCTACGGCGTAGCAACAAGCAGTAAGATGTTTTTTTTTTATTATATTTGTAGTATCCTCCGTTTGAGAAATACTACGGTTTTGGGATTTATGGAAACGCAGTTCACGATTAAATTAGCAATGCGAGTTTATTTTTATAAAAGTACAAACTAAAGACCAGTTGTCACCGTCACTACAACATCAGGACTGTCCCTATACAAAATCGACACACACTTTATACCCCACTCGCTCATACTTTCTCCAAAATTACAAACAATGCGTAGTTGAAACAATATAATAATTTATGTCCCATAATAACGCGCACATGTGGTGTGAAATCAATACAACAGCTATCCTTCTTAGAAATACACAATTAAAAGAAACTACGGCTATAAAACAATTTCACTCCAGTTAATATCTTCGGTAATAACTATTGTCTTAAGCCTAACATCTGTTCACAACTTTCTATATTACAACATTATAAATAACTTAAGAATAGAGCTTCAAATACAAAGCGTGTCTATCGCTGGGATTTACAACCCTTTACCGATTGTTGAGTTCTACGATCCTACATTCGGCCATCCTGCTGCGACAATTGCCCTCAATTGTCATCGTCAAAACCGTCCTCGGTCAGGTGGTACCTGCATCACTATTCTAATAAGAACTATCCCTAGTTTTCTTTCATCAGTTTTTATATACAACAACTTAATCATAATACAATATATTATGTCAGCGTCTTTGAAACTACGTTTAAAACTCTTATTTTCATAAAAATACAATTGTGACATCTTTACGTCTAATCTACGATCTACTTGATACTTAAAATCTCTTAACAATACACTTTCTTCTCTCACAATGTTATTAAAACTACTTTTTATTACATGTTTCTTCTCCAGTATTCTGCTCAAATCTATTTCTTCTCTTCGCTCTGAAGGAGCTAATCGGCGTGGCCGTATAACCACCTTCTTAAAGTGTTTACAAACTATCATTTCACAACTATCTACATCACCCGTGACCTCAGGTTTACAATAACCTACAGTTTTTGTCATCTGCTTACAACAATACTCATTTAAATTAAACACATTAACTTCTTTATTTACGTCTACGACAATATCTACGCTATCGCTACTTATATCACACCTCGGCTCTGTTATACACACCAGCTGTTTTAGCGGCGGGGACATCAACTTATTACACACACGCTCACATATTAACGATACGTCACTTTTAACTGTCTTTACTACTTCTAAAAACTTATCGTCTCTAATTACACTCTTCTGACATTTCTCTTCTGTAGGTCGGGATAACATACACACCTCAGTTGATTTTGTTACACCGCGATTAAAACACTCTCTTCTTTTTTCTCTCCACGGACACAAGACACTAATATTATTTTCTCCCCACAGCTCCGTACAGCTTTTTCTGGACATCTTCGTTTCGGCCTGATATCTGCACACCTCTCTGCCTTGTAAATAGTTTTTTCAGGAGTTCGATCTTGATATGTACACTCCTGGAATTCGTCTCTCAATGTTTCCTTTAACATTCTCCATGATTTGGAACACCTTGCAAAACTTACAAAAATCTTTGCACATCCTTCTAGTAGTTGTTTGGCGTAAACAATCTTTTGTGCCTCGTCCCAATTGCATATTCGCGCCATTTCTTCGAAATCATCTAGCCAGCGTTTAACATTGGAGTATTTATCTCCACTAAACTTCTTTACACAGCCCTCAACTTCTTTAAATGTCAATACCGTCGATTTTCCGCTTCGTCTACGAATCACTGGCAAGTAACGACTCTGGTTATCTTCACCATCTTCTTCTTCTTCTTCATCTAAGAGGTGGTTCAGTAATCTACCCTTGCCGAGTCCTGGGGCAGTGGCAGCATCGTGAACCTCGTCTTCTTCTACGTCTTCATCGTCATCTTCATCTTCATCATCTTCATCGAAGCCTGGTTCCTCTTCGCCGTCAACAACTCGGTCTCGTTCCACCAATAGCGCTGCTCTTAGCCTGTTCAATAACTCCGGCTTACGACCTGTCCCGCGGAGGTTTCGCCGTCTGAGCTCCTCTCTGAGCTTCACGACCGTCATTAGGGGCAGCTGGTCATCTACCACTACCACGCTAACACCTCCCGCAACCTCATCAGTAACACCGTACATCTTTGACTTCTACTACTTCGCGCACTATTCTGAACTCGCACTGAATTGTTAACACTTCTTTACGACACTAAACGCACTGATAACTTCTTCATGTTACTGCGATCCCAACCCAATCGACCTCAGCGTTACCGATTGAGTTATCCCGGACGATTGACTTCTTTAATCCCGGGCGAGCCCCCACAATGTAGTATCCTCCGTTTGAGAAATAGGGTAAGTTCGCCTGTTCGCGTCCATCGCCCTATTCGCGTCCATTTTGCGGAGCGCCCTATAAAAATCCTCTAAAATAAGTCAACTAACACAGTTATCAAACGAAAAGTCATTACCGATTATACCTAAATGTATAAGTGACACGCACGCATATACAAAGTTCTGTGCGTCAAACCAATCAATTAAAAAAAATATGTCAATCTCGGATGTTCAATTAGGAAGCGCATACGCGCGGGATTTTTAGATAAAAAATAGTGTGCAGAGGCGCGTTTGATAGTAAGTTTTTTAATGTTTTATGTGAATTTTTGGATACATAGCAGTTTCTACACGTTTATAGTGAAAAAAGGGATAATATTACTTATGAATTTGCTTATGTTTTTTATATTTAACAAATAAAATAAGGTGGACGCGAATTACTACTCGAATTTTACAAAACTTCCACTTTGCGTCCGCATTGGACGCAAACTATACCGATATTGGATAATTATAAACCATATTGCGTCCACTATTTTTGTTAAACAGTTGCTTGTAAAAATAATTTGAAAATAAACAATATGTTTATTATACCTAATTATACATTTTTTTTACTAAGACGACGTGTTTTTAATTCTATGACGAGTGAAATGTTCTGTTAAATATAACGACATATTGAATTCAGATGTAGAAGACGATGATGAGAAAACATAGGCTCTGACCTATAAGATGGTGTCATCTAAAATGTACGCAATTTGATTTGGCCAAAGACAGTCATTTGGATGTGACTAGTGTTATTAATTGAAATTCTAAGGCTATAATATATATATGTTACCAGCTAAACCCAATTTAAGGACAAACTAGTTTTGCCTAGGCTTAACTAGTTGTTCCTATACGCGATAGGATTAACCAGTATAGCCTAGTCCAAACTAATTTGTCCTAAGCCCGATCGGATAGACCAGTTTAGACTAGGCCAAACTAGTTTATCCTGATATAGATACGCACACTCTAGGATAAACTGGTATGGCATAGTCTAAACAGTTAAAACATTTGGCGGGGTCGGAAAGTAGTTGAAAAACTATTCCACAAATAGATGCCAGTGCAAGAAGGCAACCTTACTCTGCAATTCTAAATGCCACCAAAGCAAACCATGTAAAAATAAATAGCAATTTTAATAATTGACATAATACTGGTATGATTATTGTATGATTGTTTACCATTTATAATTGAGACATTAATTATTTCTTCTATTAAAAAAATCATTTATTATTTGTTAAATATGGTACAATTGTTTGATTTAGTAGATTATAGTTTGATCGATCATATTTTTACTTAACGACGAATCATTATAGTTTAATAAATATGATTATTTTCCCAATTAACGAGTATTTTATTTAGTTTATCTATTTATTTTGACTTTCTTGATCTTGATTTAACTTGATTGATACTTTAATGTTTAGATTAGGCCATACCAGTTTATCCTAGAGTGTGCGTATCTATATCAGGATCAACTAGTTTGTCCTAGTCTAAACTGGTCTATTCTATCGGGCTTAGGACAAATTAGTTTGGACTAGGCTATACTGGTTAATCCTATCGCGTATAGGATGAACTAGTTGAGCCTAGGCAAAACTAATTTGTCCTTAAATCGAGTTTGGCCGGTAACATATATATTATAAACATATATGCTTAATACTTGCTATGTTTAGAATATGATAATTTATGTATTAAATAATTCTTTTAGTTATATAAATAGACAAATATATTTTGCAATAATTATAATTATTACCTAGTGATTTTAGTGTAAAGTTTGTATACATAACTGATTACTGTTCATCCTTAAAGTTGCAATCAATACCTACTTGCCTATAATTACTTAATTATAAACCTAAACCAATATTGAGAAGAATTATTTTTTATAGTAAGTAATTTATTTAATTACTTATAAAAAGTTTGATTTTTTTAATATTAAAATATTTTTAAATATAGAAATTGTTAAAATACAATCATTCTTTACAAATTCTTAAATATATCATCCTTTTAAAGGGGTGATATCCTTTTTTAAGCTGCTGGACGCAAACTGGTCCACGGGTGGACGCAAATTGGATTTTGTGGACGCAAACTGGGTAAAACGCTTAATTCCGAAGTTTATCTAATTTAAAAGAAAACACAAGATGTTTCGAACAAAATTGAAAGTTTATCTTAAAATAGACTATATATTGAATACAATACACAAATTTTTCATAGAAATTAGTGCTGGAGCTTTTTTATAATCGCCGTCAAACTTGCCAACTGCACTAAATGGACGCGAACTGGCGAAACAACCCTACTACGGTTTTGGGATTTATGGAAACGCAGTTCACGATTAAATTAGCAATGCGAGTTTATTTTTATAAAAGTACAAACTAAAGACCAGTTGTCACCGTCACTACAACATCAGGACTGTCCCTATACAAAATCGACACACACTTTATACCCCACTCGCTCATACTTTCTCCAAAATTACAAACAATGCGTAGTTGAAACAATATAATAATTTATGTCCCATAATAACGCGCACATGTGGTGTGAAATCAATACAACAGCTATCCTTCTTAGAAATACACAATTAAAAGAAACTACGGCTATAAAACAATTTCACTCCAGTTAATATCTTCGGTAATAACTATTGTCTTAAGCCTAACATCTGTTCACAACTTTCTATATTACAACATTATAAATAACTTAAGAATAGAGCTTCAAATACAAAGCGTGTCTATCGCTGGGATTTACAACCCTTTACCGATTGTTGAGTTCTACGATCCTACATATTTTTGACATATTTTTTTACATTTCTGTCTCCTCGTGGCTTTATCTAGTTAAACTATATTAATAATTAATATTCAACCCAAATAAATATTAAGTAGATGGAGAACCAGTATTAAAAATCTCTATTAAAATACACTTTGCTCATTCAAAATCGTATTTTCATGATATTTTGTCAGACATAAGTGGAGTAAATCAGTGAATGCTGACGGTCGTTGACAAGGTTTTGGCTGATATTTGTGTATTAAAAAGTTATTTCAGTTGACAATAATAATATTCGTAAAACTGCGTGGGATCCGCACGGAGAAGTGGCGCCAATTTATTGTTATTCTTTTTTTGAATTTATGACATTTTTTTTATTATTAAGGGATTAGCATTATAAAGCGTGTAGATTTTTTAAACCTTTATTTTATTTTATATTTTATTTACCACTTACATTATTAAGAACCATTATACATTCCATTTTTCTAACAGTGATCTACATAATACATACATCTATATTATCACTAATATTAATAAACAAACGTAACATGAAAACTTACAAGATGAGACATATTTTCTTGCGTATCATCCCACGTCTCACCGAATTGGTCTAGACTTTTATCCAAATTTATGTCATCGATATTCAATACGATGTACTTAGAGTGAGAGCGACTATTACGAGTAGGATCGACTATTAACCGTATTGAGGAGTATAATATATAAACAAGTATGTAACCGTTTCGATTCAATGTGATCGAAATGTTAATAAAGTGGAATATGAGCGGCTATAGTGCAAACTATTTAAATGTCAGCTATTCACCGCATAACGAAGAAATACATGTAGAAGCTGCTACTCAACTACACCGTTTTTTTATTATTTATAAGTTTCCTTATGTTACTTTACCAGCATCACAAAGTACTAAGTAGATATATAACAGAGACACGAACCAGTACTAGAAAATTGTATCACCTTAGGGTGATACCATTTACAAAACAAAAATAGCCAGTCGTATTGCCAGGCTAATTTTGTTTTTTTTTTTTGCTTTCCAGGCACATTCCAGACCACCTCATAGCGCCACTATTGAAAAATACTAATTACTAATTTCGTTTCGTATATAGTTATAATTAATTAAGGAGTCGAATATCAATTTAATGATATTGAGGATATTGATGTTTTATATTCACGAATGCTAATTACTGAATGATTATTATGTGAGTGCGATTTGAATGCTTGATGCGGACGGCCCGGCAGTGTACTGCACAATGCCAATAAAAATGTAGAATCAGTAATGTACATGCTAGCTATACAATAGATTTGCACATACATTAATTTAGTAGAACTTAAATTTTTTTGACATATATATACCATATTGATTCGGAACGGAGTAAAGTTTTATTTAGCACACATAGATATGGACAATCAGACTTATGCACGTCTACTCCTATATTCAGCACGATTATAACGTATACATAATATATTTTAAAGTGTTTAAAATATATTTTAAATCAGAAAACTTGGAATCTTGAACTGAACATAATTTTTTTATTTTTTATTTACACATTAAATAAACATCATTTAATTATTCAACGAGCTGCGTGTCGCACTAGGATTCCGCAGTTTTCAATTTTAGGCGTGACTTAGCATTTATTGTACTCACTACATTTGTATGAAAACTTCTTAATGCTTGTATAATTTATCACTCTTGATCGTTACGCCCTTACATAGTACTCGCCCTTGTGACGTCACGGGCCTGAATAATTCACACAAACACATTAAAAACGTACCTCACATATTCGAAGGTTGCTCGGAAATAGTTTGAATAGAGAATGTCACAGTTTGTCATACGAAAATGTAGGAGACGTATAATTTATACGTAGACAAGTTTTGCGGGTAGACAAATATATTTTTTGTAGATGCCTGCCACCTTGATGGCATCATGATGTCCCGGGTTCCTTAGCATGGCATCACTCTAGGAACATTTTCTTTCCAAAAAAATCGTGCCCCCGCCAAATTGAGCTCTGCGTGCTGCAGAGCTTTTCTCTCATCTCTGCAGTTCAGGTTATTTTCGTTCCCCAATAACTTCGTTGTGACTAAAACAATAACTTTTCATTTTTAGTTAAAAATTAGGAATTGTATAAACATTGTATATTTCAAATACGTATATAGGTACCATTGTTAAGTAGTACTAATTATACAACACAAAATGTGGATACTTCCTAAAATAATAATTGTGGCTTATTTTTTTCTTTTTTGTTTCAATGACGACCTCCGTAGCGCAGTGGTTGAGCGCGTTGGTGCTCGAACGAAAGGTCGCGGGTTCGAACCGAGGGAACAAAAAGTTTTCATGGGTCATGGATGTGTATTAAATTTGTGTATAATAAAAACACTAGTTCTTCGGATACTCGCACGGGGCCGGATTGACATGGTGTAAAGCGTCCATAGATATAGAACTTAGGAAACGCTTGTTCTTAATATTCATCAGACTTTTTAAAAGTAAAAATTTATAAAAATAATAATACATCACATTTTGTTATATTTGGAGCGTAACTAACTAACGCAAAAAGGGGTACTACACTACTTGAAGCTAAATAAAGCTTACTCACAAAGTATAAACTAAATTAAAAATTAAAAAAAAACCCCGAATTAGCGTTTTACATTCCTATCACACCTAACAAACGACCTGATGACCTTGAATCCTGAACCGATTTCCACCAAACGTAGCTTAAAACACTCTCGACTGATATACCTTTCAAACAAAAAAAACCGCATTAAAATCCCTATCATTATAATATTAATTGAGTATAGTAAGTATGTATATTTGCGTTGTAAATAAGTGAGTGACGTTCTTGTGTTTAACTCAATACGGTACCAGATTGACGTGGTGTGAACATATTTTCTCATTTTAGAAATATATATTTTAAAACACTTCCAAAGATAGCAAGCGGTCTTTTTACATCCCGTATTTCAGACCGACATATCATCTGAGGCACAAATAATATCTTTTTTAACATTTTATATTATAATATTATGGACTTTATTACACCACGTAAATCTGGTACTATACACTCTGTATATCCAGGAAAGAAGTTACATTCAGTAAAGAAGTTATACCCAGCAATGAGCTCACTGTAAATCTGTTAGCTCGGGCTGAAATGAAATACCTTTGTCTCTTAATTCTGTTACTTGAAGCGTTTAAATGTCGGTAAGTTTGTAAGGTAAGCTGGGTATTTTAAGTTGATTATTAGAATTGTTAAATTAGAGCAAATGGATAACTAGAAATCATTATCTTAATAACTAAATGTGACTGCAACTTCGTTCGACTAAAATGTTGAAATAATGTTATACAAACATTTTTCATTTATGATATAATTTTGATTAAATATTATGAAATAGTTTAAGAAAAACATCGAATGGAACACGGTGTATAATAATATATTATGATTCTAGCTGACCCGTGCCCACTTCTTCGAGCATACAAACAGCATATTTTCTCAACGTTTAAACTTTCCCTGGACTGCCACAAAAATAGCCGAATCGGTTCATCCGTTGGGACGCCACGATGGCACAAACAGACATGCCCATTGCCCAACACACATATTATAACAATTATAACCCACCGTTGTTTCCGCGTTAGGGGTTAATAAGGCTCATGCCTAAAATCTAGTCTACAATTCAAGGACCGCTTTATATGAGATGTATAAGTTTTATTGTGAATTATTTCAACTCAATTACGGTTGGGCTGTTCCCGTAGGAATGTGATTTACTTTCCGAAATAAAATCGTGAATAAAATAAAATATTACTGTGTAGTTTTATGTTTCTCTCTTGGGATAACTCAAATGTCACGCGCGATTAAATATTTAGTTCTGTGTTATAAAATAATAAACTAATACAACAAAACTGTAAAACAGTAAATGAACTGATGATGATGAATAATAGCTAAGAACACTTTCGCTCACAATATCATCTTTAAAATAATCTAGATCAATATCGGTTCCTCCGTTTGGAAAAGGCTACAAGCACACACAGATACACCTATACTAACAAGGTTTTCCTCAGGATTGAAAATTGACCATACTCTGTATTGTAGCCATGATTTGAGGGTTTGTAAAGACTTGACTTTGGAATACTATTATGGCGTGAAAAAGGTTTCGCGCCGATCGGAGCGTGTTAATAGTTTAAAAACTGAATAAAAAATTTTTGAGACAAAAATTAAAAGGATAGACCTCTGAGTCGTGCTTCACATAAAATGGGGCTAACTCTATTTAACCCAGAGTGGCGCAACTGACACAACTATTTAAGATATTAAGTACATTACCGACACAATTTCAGCGGCACCATACATTAACGTTTAATATGAGAGATATAATACGATAGTCCAACATACAATATTAATATATTTCAACGTAATGAAAGCTTTATGAGGCTGTGTGAGTGGAATATTTATCGGTATATTTTGGCCTGTTGGGATGCTGGACGTAGTACTTATTACTTACTTATAACTTATAAGTTATATCATATTATCAACTTCTATACGTGTCATTGTTCAATTTTATAGCCCCGACGAAAACAGACAAAAAAAAGTTAACTACAATTTGTTTGGCATCGAATTAGTTACCATAGTTTGGCACCAGAGGCGCTATTTCGATGTAGTTAACTTACTACTTAGTTAAAATAACCATACAAATTCTTCGTCACCGTGAACAGTGACAAAACTCGCACTAAGCTCACTGAAGTGTGCTATAAGTGATGTGTCTGTCGTATCGTAGCCCCCAAATGGATAAGACGATTTTTAAGCTATTGCATAGCTTCTATCGCGGGCCTTGAGCGTGAAGACCGAATCCAGAAATTCCGTAACGAAAATAACATAACGCCCCCCACTCCGACCGGATATTTTTTATTGCCATCTATCGATGAATAGCAGAACTATTAATGACTTTTTTGAAATATCACGCTTGTCTCTTTAGTTCAGCAACTTGCATTGGTTGTATTGTATCGGATAAGTTGATAAAAAATGGTATGCAATAGCTTTACCGCGGCAGTCCCCGAGTGCCATATGTCTTTTGTTTATTAAGAGGAAACACTACGAAATTTTTTCCATACAGAAATAGGGGTCTACGGGATTCCTGTTTCCTCCCTGGATAATGCTGCTAGAGTAACAATTTTATTTGTACGTCCCTATTTTTTACTTTTTTTAATAAATTAATTATTTAAAGAGATATGGACGTTCAAAAACCTAAAAGAAATCGCCAGACTCTCCGCTATGTTTAAACATCCAGGAAACAGATTTGACTACATTATACAACAAAATGAAAACAGGAACCTAGCTCAATTCTTTGTTTAGCTAATAGAGAAAAAAAAGTTTTGGAGGAGTAAATAGGAATCCCCTAAATGTCGATTTCTGGTACTGCTGGCTAGCTAAGGCACTGCGAGACAGAAATCGATTTTATACATACCTATTTTGTATTTCTCTCAATCGTGCTGTTTCCTCTTGAATCTATGGACTCTTTTACGATGATAATGATACTGTAATAACAATGGTTATTGCTGCCGTCATTCCTTAAGGTCGATACATTTTGGGCTTAAGAACATCCAGCATCACCATCAACACATCTGTAGGGAACCATCTCTACAATATCTCATTTTTTATTTATTTAAAAGCCAATATCTAATAGTGGATATTCTTTTCTGCAGTTTCTTGTACAATCTCCACTGTATACTCTGTAAAACACTATCAATATTGTTGGCCCTTATGCGCGGCCTTAAACTAGTTCGCCCTTACTTTAATACGGTCGAGATAGGCACTATACGGGTACTTAGTCCGATGGCTTTAGGACAAGGGACTAATGCGTTGCCTATCAAGAAACAAATTACTCGTTCTATACAAACAGATGTAGTATGGATTATTTTTACCCGGCCAATCCATCCGCGTAAATGTAGTATCAGATGAAAACACTACTACTTTTTTGAGTAGTAAAATAAAAGTAGATTAACTTACTATAATCCACGGAATCAGATTTTAGCAAAATTAATACCTTTCACACCGATTTCGGTGACTGTAGCCGGTTTCATTGAAAAGACGGGGAAAATTATTCACATTTGGGGACTTTCGTTACGTGCGCTGCGGTACGGTTTAAGTTACTTAAAAAATATATATGAAAAAGTTATTCCTTTTTAATAATTATAATAACAAAAAACGTGCGCAATCAAAAGATAATCGCGATAGTATTTCCGACAACCACGCGAACGAAGTCGCAGGCACAGCTAGTTATATCGTAAGCATTATCATAATTTGTACCTTAATAATTGCAAAATAGAGATGATTGTGCTATTGGCAAAAACACAAACTCGAAGGGTCGATTCTGTGAGTTGTGTTAGCTTCGTGAGTTGGCCGTACTTTGAAGCGCAAATGATCGGATCGCCTGATGGTAAGCTATTATGTAATATTTTAATATTCATCATTAACTATTCTACGTTCTTATGATAAATGATTATCATAAACACCACAATAATTATATTGTATATTGCTAGTCTTTTTAATTTCCACTTCCTTTTGATTTCCAGTATCATTACACAGTATTTTACGCCGGTTTTCTGAATGATCAGAATATATTCTTTTCAGTTGAATAGTTAATATAATAATAGCTCCCTCACCGATTTCGGTGTCGGTAGCCGATTTCATTGAAACCAGGCCAGCTACGCAGGAGTTATTTTATAGTGCCCAAGTGTGTGCGCAATACGCAGAAGCACTCTCTCTTCCTTTTACTCTTATAACCCAGTGGGACGGTAAACCGACACGACTGGCGAGAGATCAGGCGCAGGTCCGACTTTATACATGCCCATCCGACGCATGGACCATCTTTATTGTCAGACAATCAGGTGATCAGCCTGCATTGTCCTAACCAAACTTGAAAACAACATTTTTGTTGTTCCAACGCGGGAATCGAACCCACGACCTCCGGGTGAACCACTAGACCACGGAGGCGAATAGTTAATATTAGTTTATAGTATGTAGTAAGTATATAGTAAGTATTATATTCTGAAAAAAGAAAAAAAATATCTCAATACTGGTCTTATTTAAAACTTTAAAACTCAAAAAAAGATGTATATGTATATATATATATAAATATTAATTAAAGATATGTAACATACAGCATGTATGGCTGTAAAATAAATGAGTGATAATACTTTACGATATGTATGTGCCTCCTATGTAGAGTTTACTGTGAAAGTACCAGCGCTGAAAGACTTAGTTTGACTTTCATGTTTGTGTGAGAAATGCCCCAACATCCTAAATTTGCCCATACAATAACTTAAAAAAGTACCTCTTCCAGCGCTGGTACTTTCACAGTAAACTCTATATACGAGACCCATACACACCCTAAAGTATGATCACCCACTTATTTTACAACTTGCATAAATATAATCTTGATTATATTTACATAAATATAATCTTGATTATATTTACATAAATATAATCTTGATTATATTAGCCTAAAAAATATGGCCAAATTTTCGGCTGTGTTTAAACATCCAGAAGATAAACGCTTAAGCCCCAGCTGTCATCGGTTCTGTGAGTTCTATGTCCAGCCCACTGCCTCTTCAACATGCTATTAATGCTATTTCAGTGACCTTGGTGCTATGGATTTCCTAATTTCTGATTCTATCAAATTTGAAATAAAAATTTCACAAACAAAATTCTATATTGTAGAAAACTGGTCGCTATATCACGTATTACACTAGGGGATACTAGATCTGAACTTTATATCAGTAGGCTTAGCACAAATAATTTACAACAAAGTATTCGTAGATATCGAATGAATATAACTGTATAGGCGCTGTCATGTTTTTCATACAATCGTTTTTTTTCTCACCAGGTAGCGCCACTATAGATTGAACTCCTAAAGGCTGTCAATGTTTGCTACTATCGGCGTTGAATGATAAAAAAACATTCAAATCATTTTTATAATATAGAACGGTAGTGAAAACGTATAATTATTTGAGACAACACAGTCCATAATTTCAGTTTACCATAACTGTGATGGGCTTTGTAAGTAATTATATATATGTTTACAAAATAATTATATAGGAAATTTACGAACGTTCTCAGCATCATTATTATTATTTTAAACCCATGTAGTTTATTTTATGTATAAACAAATAAAAACAAACATGGCTAACCGTATTGCGTAGTCCCGTTCTCATATGTTTAGCTTTCACTAAATGTCAAACGAATCTACATGTCATTTAGCGAAGCTTATTTTAAATCCCATACATTTTTCTTTTCGCTAAATGTCAAGCAAATTCGCATGTCACTTATCGAAACTCAATGTCAAATCGCATACATTTTGTTTTCGAATTTCGAAAATAGCGATGGCTTGAATCAGTGCCATGTGGAGTGACGATTGACACTTCGAAGACCTCCCGTTATACAAGCGCCTCTATCAACGAACTCGTGCACTATAATAATGTATTATAATATATAATATATAATATATACGAGTATATATATATTTATTTGTTTATTTTTTTTGGTTTTGTATTTGATTTCTGTAATTAAAAGAATTGCGTCTATTCACACTATCTCCCCATCACCCTAAGGTTGCCTGGTAGAGAATGCCATAAGGCATTAAGCCCGCCTTTGTAAAATGCATAAAGTGTTGTAAATAAATAAAATATATTATGTAGGTAGTAATCGCCCTTATTCTTATTCGTAATTTACGAATACGTTGCTGTCAATCGTTCGTGCTAGGCGCACTGAAATGAAGCCGTATAACTTTTGCTATCTATTCGATGGTACTTCCCAAAGTAATAAAACGAGATACGCATGTCAGACGAGGACTTTTTCACCAATTCTAGCCTTCGGAAATATCGCCTGGAAAACAACATTATGGATTTCAATAAATAAATAAAAAGTTTGATTTGAAACACGCTTTCGATTTTAGGACATTCTAGCAATTCAGCTTGACGGCGGTATATATAATATTCTTAGAGTATTCACGATATTATATATTATGTTTTACTGTTTTCCATAGTTTTTATACCAAGCCAAATATAATGTGAAGAGAATGTTTTAACATTTTTTGTTATGGCACTCCATATAAATTATTATTTACCATAACGTGAATAAAAAAATATAAAAGTCTAAAATGACCACACGGAGTGAATCTTAGGCTCGCGGGCTCCTAGTCTATACACACGAACGCATTGGTTGTTGATCTAACACCTGACCAGGGTTAAAACTTATCTGCTTTGTGACTTTTATGAAGATGGTGCTATGTATATTTCACATGTATAAGAAATGAAATTTACACATGTTTATATCATTTCTTATAATTATGTTTAATTTACGAGATATTGTAGTTGTCTGCATCTACATTGCTTCTAAAATATCTTACTCTGTTGTCAAACAGAGTTAAATACCACTTGGTCGTTTCTACGTGGGAATTTAAAAAAATTGATTCTTAAAAAATACTATTAGTGTAATACCTCAGCAAATACGTAAAGTGTAACACTTTATAAGTATTGTTAAATAAATTTAATATCCGTTTTACATTTTAAAGACTCCAATTTCAGAACATAATTGCACAGATATTTACTTAGGAGTCAT
This sequence comes from Celastrina argiolus, assembly GCA_905187575.2. Taxonomy (NCBI): domain Eukaryota; kingdom Metazoa; phylum Arthropoda; class Insecta; order Lepidoptera; family Lycaenidae; genus Celastrina; species Celastrina argiolus. The sequence goes on from LR994589.1 coordinate 16,301,513, forward strand.
TATTAAGTATTGTATTTGTACTTGGCACTTGTGATCGTGCCGGCCGGCGAAGCACATGTCATCTGCCTGATGACTCAATGTGACTGACCGCCGGCCCTCCGCGCGTCCCGCGCATATGCGACCAGCGGTAGTTATTCGCATCTACATCGTGAAATTTCAGAAAAAGGTGTAGAAGTCTTCTTTTACGTGACAAAATTACAAAAAATAAGGTGATATTTTAATTTTTGTTTTTGCTTATGTTATGTTGTAGAATATGATATTTTAAGCTAGTTTCTACAAAAAAACAAAAAACACAAAATTGCAGATATTTTTTTTTACATTGCACTCGTCGATTTATATGTTCACATATATTTAATTAAATGACACTCAATTTGGATTAGTAGTTTAGGCGCTTTTGACCAGACCAAAACCATTTTGAAAATATTACATTCAACACAAAAAGTTAATCGTTTCGGTAATCCACACTAATATTGCTGGACTAATTATTATTATTAAACATTTGGTGAACTACAGGTCTTGTATGGATACTTGTTTTAGGCTCGAAAGCAAAAGATACCAATAAACGATATCTAGTGACATAAAAATGTTTAGCGCTAATTATTTAATGTACCTCCGTCAAACCTTTTCAGGGCCCTGATTCAAGATGCCATCGTTATGTATCGCTTACGATGTTCGAAAACAAAATGTATGGGATTTGACATAAGCTTCGCTAAATGACACATGAATTCGCTTGTCATTTAGCGAACCTTATGTCAAATTTCATCCTGAATCAGGGCCCTGATCCCTTTACATTCACTCACTCAATTTTGTACATACGTATCTAAACATTATTTTTACCGCGAAGCCACGGGCAAAAGCTTAATATAAATCACGACACGCAAAGCTGGGTGTGGCAGTAACCTTAATCGCTTACCGGGAACTTAAAACATAAAAGCCTTCATTTACACAACTCATATTGTGTTCTAATGAAGAAATTATTAAACACTGATGGTAAGGTTTGAGAGTTAGTAAGGGTCTGCCAGTCTGGGTAAAATAGTTAGCCTTTAATACAAAGGAGCGTTAGCCTTTAATATAATGGAGAGTTATCCTCTAATACAACGGGGAGTTAGCCTGTAATACAACGGAGAGATAGCCTGTAGTATAATGGACAGTTAGCTTCTAATACAACAGAGAGTTATCCTCTAATACAACGGAGAGTTAGCCTCTAATACAACGAAGAGTTAGCCTCTAATACAACGGAGAGATAGCCTCTAGTATAGTGGACAGTTAGCTTCTAATACAACAGAGAGTTAGCCTCTAATACAACGGAGAGTTAGTCTCAAACTAGAAAGAACATTGTTGAGTTACTAGAAAGAATCATTTTAAAAAGAATATTTGTATAAAAATATCATCAAGAAACCACAGAGGTAAGAGTAGAGGTAGGAAATAAAATAAAATGGTCAATTTTTAGTTCTATTACAACTTTAAGGCTTATCACAAATTATACTTCAAAATTGTATATGTCGAATCCACAAGAAAACTAAATCAAAATCGGCTCATCCGTTTGGGAGCTACGACAAACACACACAGATACGTTAAACTATCTTCTCTGTTTTTGTCTGTGGTTAAAAATGGAGAAGAATATTATATGCGACTTTAACTTCGGTAATCTAATTTCTAGACTTTTCATGAACTAAGAAGAAAATAAGCTATAAATATGCAGTACACTCACGCCTGACTCTCATCACAGTGAGGACGTGAGTGGCGCGCCTGAGTTAATGAACAATTACTGAGAAAGTATATTGAAGTGTTATTAAGAAATATCTTTTTGATTGCTCATAAATGACGATAGCGTAAGCTTGTATAAAAAACAATAAATTTACTACATATTTTGTTTTTCTTATTACTAATTCGCATTTTTCAAAATCGGATCCAAGATTGAGCGCTAAGGTGGAACAAAATACTTACATGAGCTGCTAAAATACCTTTCCTTTTCGCTTCAGCGTATTCGTATAAAAAGTTGGGCAATGCTGGTTTAGTGGCGATGATATCAAGCCGATATGCCATGAGTACGCTCAACACCAGAAATGATTATAACTTTTCTGATGTTGAGCGGTGACTCACACGAAGAGTTGAAGCGTCAAGTTTGTGAGGATGGATGATGATGAGACTCTAAGCGTCAAGTTTGAGACTCTGCGACATGTTCATCAAAGCATCAGCGCTTCCGTCCACAGGAACTTCACATCTGTAATGTAGCACACTCAATCAGCTCACCGAACAAAATAATCCAACGCGCGCCGACAGACCACTGTCGGCGTGGAAACGATCGTCTTAGTTACTTCGTTACGTCTTTAGTACAATCTTAGCACAGGTATCTTCGGCGCGTATTTGAGCGTAGTATCAAGTACTCCCGTTCGTGCAATATAAATAATACACGGTCATTTGGCGAGCTGGTAGTAGGAATTGTCAGCATTTTCATGGAAATAACGGTATTAGAACCTTTCGGCGCGCCGAGTTGGACATACGGCGTCGTCGGCGTCAACGCCGGCCAAAATCGGTGCGGCGCGGCGCGGCGCTCATGTCTACTCCCGACACATTACACATACCTGTCGGTTAGACCGTCGAGACAAGTTGTTGATAGACAGATAACATTGTATGCTACCGTTGTTGTATGTTATATATTAACAACAAATAATCTGATGTATTATTTTTAGTAACAGTATTATTTTTAGTTTAATTTGCTAAAGTCTTTTTTTATCTCTAAATTCCGCATACAATTAGCTGACAATAAAACGGCAAGGATTTCAATGCAATAAAAAGTGGCCAAATTCAGAGCAAAAACTACTACTATACTTTTGACGACATCTCGGCTCAGTGATTCAGAGAGTCGGTGCTCAAGCTAAAGGTCGCGGGTTCAAATCCCGTCAAAGGAAGCCAAAGTTTTGTACGTTCCATATTGAATATCCTTTGTCTGGTTCCAGTAACATAAGTTCTTCTGATAACTATCAAGAGGCCAGATTGACGTGGTGTCAAGCGTCCGAATGTATATTATTATACTAAAATACAAAATGTAATTAAATCTGTTCAGTAGTTATTGAGCGAAAGAGCAACAAATATTCATACATCCCAAACAGGTTTTGATTTCTTGCTATAGGTACATTGAGTACTAAAAGTTTATTCTTTATCCAGTTTTACGTTTTTTCGTCGCGTTACTTGTGATGAGATTTGTGACCAGCTCTGCAATTCTCAGACAGCAAAAATCATGACAACCATGATTCTTCAGGCTGTAATAACGATGATTGCCGAATTGGTATTCCCCACGATTCGTTTTTACGCTTTTCGCAGCATACCATGGACGGCGGTAACATTCGTGATCCCAGCGACCAGCACAGACTCAACCGCGAGCTTAGAGAATTGCACTGTAGGATTATTGTAAGAAAATCGATTTAAACTCCGCGGAATTGCGATTTAAAAAGGTCAAGTATTTCGGTGTGATCTAAATATACGAGTCCAGACTGTGACGTTGTGTGACGCCGTGACATTGTGACATGTGACGTGACTCGTAATTGGCCGAGACGCTAATCCAATTGGAATGAGCAAAGGTTGTATTATATCATAGCTAGTGATGTGCTTTTGATTAATTGGTTATTGTGATCGATGAGGATTTTAAATCTTGTAATGTACGGTGCAAATTTTATTTGTTTTTTATTTATTACCCAAACTTTTTTCTTTCAAAAAAAAAAACTCTAGGTTTCTAATTATATGTCGCAAACATAAACTTACTTGTAAAGTAAAAGTAATATACATTAATCATGTTAGGCATACTAAAAGTCAAGGTATAAAATATTTCTTGAGATCCTTTTTGAAGTTCAGACCAGACCAGGCCAGAAATTATAGAAATGCTGTTTAAAATCTTCGTAATTATTCTAAGACTTTGAGAACAAATTCAAATCGGTCCACAAACACCGAAGAAAACGGGGTATAAATATAAATTCGACATACAGTCAAATTTATACTTCACTCCTTTCCCCTTTTTGGAAATCGGTTAAAAGCTTCGTATCGCAACAGCGAACTCAATATCTACTGAATTTCTGAAGTAATTTCCCATTGAGAGGAAAATAAATTTAATTAATTGGACAAAAGATTCCAATCAACGAAATTTCGGCGAACTGGCAAAGAAGGGTAGCTTTTTATTAAATTATATTCTAAAATCAGTATGTAACAAAAGTAATTTTTTTTTAAAAGGCAAGTTAATAATAACTCTAGATATGTCAAGATTTGCCTTATTTCTTGAAGGTCAGATACGTGCAGGGTCGATCACCTGATTGTCTATCAAGAAAGATGATCCACGCGTCGTCATGAAGTTCATGGTTCAGTGTCATAAACATAATCCACTGTTTTAAAAATGTAAAAATTTTCAATAGGCAATGTACAACGTGCACAACACAGCGATCAGCTGATTACGCTGAGAGGTCAATAGCACGCGTAAGACGTTCATTACGTACTAGGGCAAAAATATAAAATTTAAGAATTTAATGCAGAGCGTTGTTCCAAACATTTCCTTGCGACTAAAAATAATAAATTTCAAAAAAAATTTTTTTTCAAAAAATAAATAATGAAAAATGATCATATCTAGAATGAGAAAAGGTCCTTTAATCATATCCCAAAGTTATAGTGACTGCTCTTTTTACACCCTGAATATAACAAACTCTTCCGCATAAATAGGTAAGAATGTTAAATATATTTCCGTTGTCTGCTACCAGTAACACAAGTTCTTCGGATACTTATAGGAGCAGATCGACGCGGTGTGAAGCGTCCATAGATATTATAATATTATTTTAAAATATCTTTACGTATAATATATTGAGTATGCAATCACATTTTTCCGAAGCCCATCACTATCAATCGAACGAATATTTATTATATCAATCGCGAGATTGTGTTCATACGTTACCGCGGTGATGCCTCCCTACCGGCTCAGACGTAAGTTACGTTTCACTAATCGTAAATAACGTGAATTGTACGATTTACAGCTTTTATGTGCCAAAACGAAGTTAGTGGAAACCCACAGGAGATGATTTCGCTAGATTTGTGTGTAGTTTTTATGTTGTGTTTGTTTAGGTACCCAGGAGGGGTTATGGTTTTTGTAACATTCTATATGTCGCAGTCATATAATTGAAATCGCCATTTCATTGAGTGACTAGCGTTTTTTATCGATGACGACATTAAATTGAAAGACTAAAGGACAACTCGTCATTTTGTTTATTGTGACGTCCAACATCTTGTCTGAACGTCATTTAGCGTAGTCAACGAACTACTTGGAATAATATAAAATAATGGAATATCTAGTTAGGTGACATTTTTTTCTAATTTGCGCTCATACTACACTACCAGCTGACCCGTGCCCACTTCGTTGAGTTTAGAAACAGTTTTTCATCGGTTCAGCCGTTCTCAAGTTTTAGCGAGACTAAGGAACAGCAATTCATTTTTTAACCGACTTCCAAAAAAAGGAGGAGGTTCTCAATTCGTCTGAATATATTTTTTTTATGTTTGTTACCTCAGAACTTTCGCCTGGGTTTAGGATGATTTTTTAATATATAAAAGAAGAAGTAGAAGATTCCACGATATAATGACATTAAATGACGTGGAAAAGTGTATAACAATATACATGAATTTCCACCATAAACCACATGTATTATACCATAATTATACGAGTATTATCTGTTATATTACGCTTTAATTCATACTAATATTGTAATAACTATTTTTTACATTTTTTAAATACATTCTGTATCTAGTTAATTTTTTAATTTTATCGCAGTGTTTTAATCTGTAGAGCCAACATAAGATCTGAACATTTTTTGATACATTTTGATTAAGGTGTAGCGCAGAGCTTGTAAGTTTAGAGCGTGTAGTATTTAGAGCTTGGCTTTATACGACATCTGATAACTTATTCACAAAGTAAGCTATGTAGACTCGTCTTGGCAACATTTGTATGCCTAATTTAAGGCAGTAACGGGTTTGATACTTTGTTAAGATCTATATTTTTTGTATACATTATATCAAATTAATCACGTTATACACCTTGAATTGAGACAAGGGGTTTCTATATTATTACCCGACTGTGCCAAAGGGGGTTATGGTTTTCGAGAGCATGTATGAATGTATAATTGTTTGGCACGCTCTGCGATTAAACGGATCGATGGATTGCTTGAGAGGTGTCTCCAGCAATCCATCTTAAATATATGTCCCTTCCTTTCTCTCTGATAATGTTCCACCAATCAGCTTTAGATATGGATTGTTAATTTGAATGCCATGTTAGCATATCATACATTTGAACATCGTTCCAAAAACCAGGTGTGAGTATATTAAAATAAGAAACAAAATGGCGAATTATTGGCGCCAAATGAAAATCTTTGTTTTATGTTTTTCGTTTTGTTTGTTAAATTCCTTCTAGAGTCTGGGATGCGAGGAAAAATTACTATTATTTATAAGGCGAAGATGGCTAATATAAATATTAGCCATCTTCGCCCATCTGTTTATCCCAAAAACCCGTGTACTCGTGAAATATATTATTACAAGTCAAGATTATAGGCCACACACATTTTGGGCTGGTGTTTATTTTTACAAAATGTAGGTCAGCAGTTAGCGAACGTTTTCGGCCTCAATGACTCGACATTATGGTGCGTACGAAATTACCACAAATGGGTCACCACTCACCACTCTACGGGCAGGTGATTTTATCTTTTAACCGACTCCGAAAAAAAGGAGGTGGTTATATATATTATGTTGTAGGTCTATTATATATACTTCAACCACTTTGACGACCTCCGTAGCGCAGTGGTTGAGCGCGTTGGTGCTCGAGCGAGAGGTCGCGGGGTTGAATCCCGCTGAGAGAACAAAAAGTTTTCAATGTTCCTGGGTCATGGATATGTATTAAGAATTTGTGTTTAGTATAATAAAAATCTTAAATGTGTTTATAGTGTAAAAGTATTAAATATATTTCCTACCTGTAACACAAGTTCTTCGGACACTTAGCACAGGCTAGATTGACGTGGTGTGAAGTGTCCATAGATATTATTATTATTATATTAATACACAAATTTAATACATCCAAGTATTCATGACCCAAGAACACATAAAACTTTTTGTTCCTTCGGCAGGATACGAACCTGCGACGCAACGCACTCAAACACTGCGCTACGGAAGTCGTCAAATTAAATAAGAAACTTACAAACTGCAGTACGATCGTCGACCACAATTTCTCTTCTGTCTCTTTCTGTAATCATCGCTTTCCATTGCCTCTTATTTACATAGAATAAAGATTGCCGAGGGCTATTAGCAATATAGTTTTACTGTACATAATAAGTTTCATCCGGACAACAAGGTAGCCAGGTCTCATTTTACATAATAAGTTTTATCCGGACAATAAAGCAGCGAGGTTTCATTTTTGTTTACGAGTTGGGTCATTTGCATCCACTCGCGGGGAAAACAGCTTTGATTAAACGAAATATTATATCAACATCTTTATTATAGTGACTTAATTATGCTCAATACTTTTATTATTTGAGGAAATACCTTACTTAAAGTTTTTCTCTTAGATTATACAACAACATTGCTTATAAAACAAAAAATATTAAAAAAAAAAAGTTTTCAGGAATGAGAAAAGGTAGTAATATGTCGGAGAAATCTGAGAACGGAATCGAAACGTCCAGTCTGTAACTGACGGGCCGTATAAATAAAACTCAAACCCAACCTCACCTTGAGAACCTATTTGACAGATGAAACAACGTTTCGTTTCACTTTTAAAAGTGAACAACTTTATTGATGTTACATAGTACTTTAATTTATTTTCTTTTATACCGTTGTATTCATATTATAGATTACAGGAAACAATAAAATAAGTATTAATATTTTTATAATCTTTATTTTTACGTTTTAAGAAAGGAAAAAATTAAAGTATGTAACATAAGTATTCTTCATTTTAAAAAGTGAAACGAAACGTTTTATTCTGTCAAATAGGTGCTCAAGGTGAGGTTGGGTTTGAGATTGTTTTATTTATACGGGCCAAGTGTTCAGTGACATTTGGCTATTGACAGCAGTGTCACTCATGACAACGTCGTCGACGGGACTTTTCTTTTTACATTTATTATAATTTTTCATTGTTCTGCATAAGCTTAAATATCAAACTTACACTTATAATTTTACCCTTTTTACCCTACTGCAAACCTTAAAATCCATTTTCGTTTTTCCACGCGAGTAGTCGCAAATGAATTAGTTAATTTGGCGTATAAAGCTAGGTGTTAAATGGCAGGCAGTAATCCGCTTAGCAACGCCACTGAAAATATTCTCATTCATCATCATCACCACGTTACCATCACCATAATTACTTAATATGACATTTTTTTTAAATATTGTTTTTCAAGTGTTTCACTGAGTTTTGGAAACAAACAAGGCGCTTCATATAGGCGATACAATTTGGATAATAGAAATATACACTATAACCGGTGTAAAAATAACAGTCACTATAACTTTGGGATATGATTAAACTGCCTTTCCTCATTCTAGAAATGAAATTAAAAAATACTTTTTAGTTACTCTTTTGAGAAAAAAATAAGAAATGATAAAAAGTAAAATTTGTTTTTTTTTTATTTTGACATAAATAAAAAGCAAAATGAGGAAAGGTAGTATAATCGTATCTCAAAGTTACAGTGACTTCTTTTTACACCCTGTATATGATCAACTCACAGAGTCGAATTTTAGCGACACGTCGTGTTTGACCCTCACACTTGTGTTTTAAGCCTATAAAGTTAGTGCATTTTTACTATACTATATAGTTTTTCATTCTACTGTTATTAAAATACTGTTATTACAATACCAGCCTGGTTCGCAATTCAATAATACGGCCTTAAACTGCCTTGTTCTTTTTCATATTACAACGACATGTTATTATGAATGGATCCACCCTAGTTTGGTTGTCTGAAAGTGACATTCGGAAGCAAGTCAAGTGTCATGTGCTGGACTGGCTGTCATTATGTGATCGTAATACGAAAATTCTAGGCAGCCATGTTGTATGGCGTAAACTGGCTGGAAAAATAGCTTGTAAAATTGGGCCTAACAGTAAAAAATAGCTTTAGCCAACGTAAAGTACAACTTTTCAAGTTTCAACAATGCTACAAACAAAATGGAGTCAGTTTTCAGTTCAAAACGATTCAAAATTAGAATATTCTAATTACGTGACACCAAATGTTTTCTCCGTCAATACCGTGAATTATAAATTAAAATCATTCGACAGTCTCCTTCCCCTGATCACTTGCCAAAATATAATTTTACTGTAACGAGGATTTATTTGTTTATGAAATTTTGGCTCAACTTTGAAGTAGATAAATTATGCAGTGTATTTTAATGCAATTCTTGGTTCACTGTTGATATAATAGTGTGTCCTCTTCATGATGTCATATATAAAATTTATAACAGTGAGGAAAGGTATGCACTGTTCGAAAATCAGGGGTTACTTAGTATTTTTAACTTTGTTTTCATCAATGTCTGTTATAAATAAAAATAATTAAATCGTTAGTTAAATATCATGCTATTTTTCTCGTTGTTCATATTAATGAAAGAGAAGGCATGACATTAAGACAAACGTTTAACACAAAAAGGCATTGTGGCTCGCCACATTATCCGGAATCTCTCCAGCCGGAAAAAAACAGTGCTGAAAATAGAATTCTGCGCTAATGTAGCTGAAAATTGAACATACGAGCATCGAGGCTTCAAATTACAGCCGTGAATTTTATTTTCAGCTCTTTACAGCGTGTAAAAAGAACAGTCACTATAGCTTTGAGATACGATTATACTACCTTTCCTCATTTTTGAAATGTATTTTTTTTACTATTAGCCATTTCTTATTTTTTAGTGGCAAGAATAACGAAATAGTATATTTTTGTAAAAAAAAATCATTTCTAGAATGAGAAAAGGTAGTATGATCATATCCTAAAGTTATAGTAACTGTTCTTTTTACACCCGTTATACCTAGTAGTAGCGAATTCTTTTTCAGTGCTGTTTTTTTCGGCTGAGAAGATTGCTGATGATGCGGTCCGAGGCCGTAAAACAATATCAAACTCGGAATCAAGACTTGTGATCGCAAGCTCTACTTGAGAACCACATAATACACATTACAGATAATACAACATTTCGTTTGACGTTTAAAGATGAACAATATTTTTTATGACTTTTATTGACATGACAAATACTTATCTTATTCGAGAAATGTATTTTTTATTCGTCAAAAACAAAGTTTTAACTTTTTACAATTAATGTTCTATGGCCGATTTTTCAATCGTCAGATAACTTTTATCTGTTGAATAAACACGTGACTTTGACATATTTTGTTCCTTAGATAAAAGTTATCTGACGATTGAAAAATCGGACCTTAGTCGCATAAATAACAAAAAAAGCAAAAAATACATATTATTGGACCAGTACTCTGTTTCATGTTCATGTTCATTTTGTACTCAATATTTTTGGTTTTAATGTGGGAAAGTAAATAAATGAGTTACATCTAATAATCCTATAGAAGGTAGTCGATAAATCTCTTCAGGCTCCAGTCGGTCGCGTCGGAACAATAACAACAATTTCTACAAGAACGACTACGGGTGTACATATAGTTCTGAATTGGGCAAGAAAAATCGTTTAAATTCTTTCATGACTGGGGTGTAAGGTACCACCGTAATGTTCTCAATCGAGTATAAAATCAGGCTAAGCAGGAACATTAAAAAGCTCCGTAAAGTAACGTTAAGGAATAACAATTGTATGAAGCATAACAGCGACAATCAATACAAACAGTCTTTAGATTATTTTTTTATTATGTTATTATAACCCATTGGTAAACAAATAATGCAAACGTAAAGTAATTAAATACAATTAAAAATAGTGGAGATATTAAACTATTAAATATAATGTGCGAACGGGAAGGGAACAATCGACTGTGACGATCTTTTTTTTTTATTTATTTATTTTAGTAGAGATCGAACATAGGAAAAAAATATCTACCTAATAAAGTACGTAAGAAGATAAATAGAAGGAGACAGATTTTTCAACATGTTATTGAGTGTCTTAGTGGAAATTCTGGTTATATAGTAATAAACACAAAGTACTTACACTTTTCCATTTCATTAGTTATTTTTCTTTTTTTAACACACACGACATACGACACACACGGTTTAGACTACATTCTAAAATTCTTTGTTTCCATAATTCTCTTAAAACTGTACAGTACAGATAATATAGTCTTGCAAAAAATATTGCTAATGAAAACTGCCTATCGACGGCAAACATTATAATTTGGTACGCCAAAATATAGTTCTGGATTAAATTAACGATAGCATTAATATTTAAAATGTTATTAAAAACTCAATTGAACTTTAGAATTTTCCAAAGAAAATATATAAGGAAAAACGTATACGAGCAACAACGATCTTATACAAATATACATTCTAATGCAAAACATACACAAAGCCTCAGTCCCCAAATACCTTAAAAGCTTTGGTACAAGACACTCTTGACATTAAGGGCAACACGATTCAGCAATATCCGCTGGGGTGGGCACAGCCTTGAGGGCAAATGTCCACTAGCCTTGTGGGGGAATGCCCCACTCGCCTTGTGGGGAAATGGCTCACTACCGTGGTCCCCTGTCCTACTAGACTTGTGGGCCCTTACAGATATAATAACTTTTCAGTCCGTAATAACGCCTCCGTGGTCTAGTGGTTCAGAGCTTCGCTCTCGATCCCGCGGTTGTTGGTTCGATTCCTGCGATGAAACAACTAAAATGTTGTTTTCATGTTTGGTTAGGACAATTCAGGCTGATCATTTGATTTGGCATGTAAAAAGTCGGTCCTGCGCCTGATCTCCCGCCAGTCGTGTCGGTTATCCGTCCCCCTGGGCTACTAGAGTGAATGTGGGATCTGTGTATTGCGCACATTCTTGGGCACTGTAAAATAACTCCTGCGTAGTTGTTCTGGTTTCGATGAAACCGGCCACCGTCCCCGAAATCGGTAAGGGAGGCATTATAACTTTTATACGAAATATTTTTACTGCGAATCGTGGCTAATCTACACCTGAAGGTTCCACGTAGCGTTGTAAAGGTTAGAGAGCATTTGTGTGTAGCAATAAGTAGAAATATCAACGATTTCATTAAAGAGCAATTTTGTCAAGGCCTTCCTGAAGTAGGTTAGTGTAAAAACTACAATGTATCGCATATCTTTGAAAATCTACGGAATTCCGTATAAATCGCTGCAGGAATATTGACTTTTATGTTAGTATAGTATTCATTTAAGCAATAATATCACCCAAAGTTAGAAGACATGAATGGATGAAGGTATGTCGCAAAAAAATACTCAGAAAATTGCATATAAAGTGTCACTTTAACATTTTACTCGTGGTAACGTATTAAGTACATTGATTCTAGACTCTAGAAGATCTGTCTCTGGAATCTAGAGACAGATCTTTAGATTAATGTACTTAATACGAGTACGTTACGACATATTCTTAAATGTTAGTGACAGTTGAAGTTCATTAGATTTTCTCGAAATCAGAATTTTGCAACATATCACCTTCGTGTATTCTTGTCTTCAATTCTGTCCAAATAATCATTTAGAGACTAGAGATGTATATGTTATATTTAGATAAACTTGGGGTGAGTAACTAATAAAAATACAAATAGGATAGGCTGTACCATATTTTGTCCTTGTCTGTCTAGTGACTCATCTAACGTATCAGACAAAGAGAAAACATTGTATATTGTGTAAATATTTTATTAGTATGGGGTTTAATCTGGTATAAAAAGACGAAATATTTATCACAGTTGGCAGACCGCCAATACGTTGTGCTCACGGTTATAATACCGGACACTTCATATTCCAACGAGACGTAAACAATATGTAAATAATACGAGATTCTTATTTGACTAAGGGCCGATTTTTCAATCGTCAGATAACTTTCATCTAAGGAATAAATATGTGACTTTGGCAGATTTTGTATGGAACAAATGTCAAAGTCACATGTTTATTGAACAGATAAAAGTTATCTGATAATTTAAAAATCAGCCCTAAATTTTTATTTAAAACACAGTTAAGATTTTATCCGGCGAACAATGAGCGTGACGAGTATTCGACCGTTCGGATTCCAATAGCAAATACATCTTAATAATTATTATGATACGGAAACATATTTAATACATTTTATATTATACACATATTTAATATTTTTGTTATATAATTATACTCATTTATAGGACACATCCATGACCCAGGTCAAACTCAGCTTCGGCAGGATTCGAACCCACAACCTCTCGCTCGAGCACCAACGCGCTCAACCTCTGCGCTACAGAGGTCGTCAACGCACGTTGTTTATATAAACTAAATTATATTCTACTATAATATTATACAACTAAATGATTAAAATCGATTCCGCAATTAGTTTTTATGGTTGCGCTAGATTTTTTACCGCTACCGTACCGCTAGAGGGGAAATCGTCAATACGGTTCATCCATATCATATGTTCAAGCACATACAGTATACACAATAAATTTTGGAATAAGCGACATTAAGCGTAGTCATGTGACGAATATGATTGTAATAACACATCACCGTGACATGTTTACATAAACCCTTCGTTTATACTACAGTAAAAGTAAACATAATAAGCGGTAACAGCTGCTCCCTGATGGATGAGTCGGTATTAGCCCATTATCATCATCCAGAGACCCAAGGCGTTTTGTAGGACCGATAAAAATCAGCCGATTTTTTCCACAATATTATTTCTTACCGATTTTTTGTATGACTTGAGCAATATTGCAATGAGTTCTATTGTTTAAAGTCGGTCACCGATTATCGGTCGTGGACTCTCAGCTCGATCACCCTTGAGACCCAGAGTAAAATATTTTTCGTTTATTTTGCTGCACCTTTTCGTTTATTTTGTCTCTGCATCACCCTATAGTTGACTGGTAGAGAATCTGACCTCTCAGCATTAAGTCCGCCATTGTACGTTGTGTGTAAATAAATAAAATATTGTCAATAACTCTGCACTTTGTTTGACTTGTGAAACGGAGATCTAGAAATGCAATTGAACTTTATAACTTTGAGTCTTTGATGGCGGATAGTAAAAATGTATATTCCACGTAAAAGATAGCCAATATAATCTTCTTCTCACTGGACTAGCATTCATATTAACGCCACGGTCCGGTGGTACAGAGCTTAGCTCTCCCGGATGCGGTGGGTTCGATACCGCGTTGGAACAACAAAAATAATTAAAAAATATTAGTATGGTTAGGACAATACAGGCTCACCTGATTGTCTGACAAGCGAGGGATGGCCATGTAAAATATATAAATATACATAAACACCCTAAAGTATTATCTCTCATTTCTCTCTCTTCTCAAACACTTGCGTTGCAAACGCCTCTAGCCTTTCCTTATTTCTTAGTTAGGGTCCATGTTCACATCCATAAAATGCAATGCTCCAGATGTATTTATAATTACCTTGTGGGCTGTTAAAATATATATTTTGCATTGAAGTCGAGTTTATATCAACAGCGATAATTGAAAAGTTCAACGGTGCCAAGACGCAAACGGATCTCATTTGTATAATATTATATGATATTAGTAATTTGAATTTAGAACTAAATAATCATGGCACGTTATTACGCAAGTAGAAAGTGCCATGATATACTTGCGTAGTTATATAAATTATTACATAATATACTTATACTAGAAAAAGAGACGTCATCCGTTGAAAGCAGATCGGATCATGATGTAATCGATCGAAATAAGGGTGATACGTCACGTCTAAAAAAAAATCTAAAATAAAAATTTACATAACCCCCGAATCCACCGAATCCACCAAACATAGCTAAGAACACTCGACTGGACAAACTCGACCTTTCAATCAAAAAACAACCGCATTAAAATCGGATCGTTCGTTAAGGAGCTACGATGCCACAGACAGACACATACACATTTACACAGACACGTTAAACTTATAACACCCCGTCGTTTTTGCGTCGGGGGTTAAAAAGTTTTTTTTTGTAAAGCTAAAAATAAGAGTTGCTTATGGATTATTAGGTCACCACTTTGGTGACAACGGGAAATTCGGATAATGTGGGGTACATTATGTAATTGTCGTTTACTATACGACTTTTTTTCGTTGTGTAGGATATCCGAATTTCGTACCGTTTTCACCAAAGTTATCCTGCTCTACCTAAACTTTTTTAATATCGCTTAAAAATATGAATCTATACTAATATTATAAAGCGGAAGTGTTTGTTTGTTTAAACGCGCTAATCTCAGGAACTACTGGTCCGATTTGAAAATCTCTTTTTTTGTCTATATACGCTGCGACCAATAGGAGCGAAGCGTCAGTGAGAAATGTTGCAAAAACGGGGAAAATTATTCACATTTGGGGGGGCTTTCGTTGCTTGCATTGTATAAAGCTTAAGTCACTCAAAAACCACGCGAACGAAGTCGCGGGCACAACTAGTTTTAAATATCTTTATATCTAAATCACTTTTACACGATCGATGAGGACAAATAACTAATCACAAATAACGTGGAACAGACACCTGCGATCAAGGATGGGTGGCGTCACACCTGCACCCAAAATAACTGTCCAGGAGTTGGCCTGCACCCAACGATCATCAACTCATCACCTTAATATTGAAGATAATAGATAGTGATGGATGAATATATTACTGGAAGTATAATCTATTTTCACCCGACTAAGGTGTCGTAAAAAGCGACTGATATACAGTGTGTAAAAAGAACAGTCACTATAACTTTAAGATACTATTATGCTACTTGTCCCCATTTTAGAATATTTTTTTTTGACAAAAAGTAATTTCAAAATTTCTTTTTTTTTTCGCAAGAATAACGGAAAAGTCTAGAATGAGATTATACTAAATCATATCCCAAAGTTATAGTGACTGTTCTTTTTACACCCTTTATATCCAAAAATGAGCAGAAGCGACTCCACGGATCCAACTGCGCTCGCAAACATAAGCCAAGCGTGGTGATTATAGGCAGCCTCCATACCACTTTGTAGGAGGATCATGTCCAGTAGTGGACGTCTTAGCTGACATTATGATGATGTGGATAATGATTGACCTTCACCTATAATGAATTCCATCGACTGTGAGCTGGCAAATTATCCTTCTTATTTTTCAAGATTTTTCAGGAAACAGAAGAAACGTAAGTAACTATTATTAAAAAACTCAAATTTCTATAAAATAAAAAAACAGTTGACTTGTATATTGTTTATTTATTAAGAAATTAACCCGATATTCTTCTGTCTGAATAATTTCAATTCGATAATCGAGATAAGACATTATAAATCAGCTGCATCCAAATAGGACATATTGCAGGTTCACAGTCGCTATGTAATTGTTTTAATATTGTTTTCATTATTTTATAAGATTTTAAAGATAACGCCAAGAAACCAAAGTCACCTATTTCTCAATTAATTTACCTAAACTAATTTAATTTACGTAGCGAAGAATTTATTTACGCAAATCTTACACGGTTGTAATTACTTTGAACGCTCAGCAAACACGGCTACGAACGCTTACTATAGTAATGTAATAAAGGAGATGGGCAAATATCCATAGACCAAGAACCCAGAGTCGACAGCAATGTTGAAATTATATTTGATGTCACTAAAGGGCATTAAGGGCAAAAATCGAAAGAGCAACCCCGAAATACGAGTGATAGAAATTGCAGCAAGAACAAAATCCTAAATCATAAAAGTTCTGTGATGTCATGGCCTACCATCCCATACGATCTATCTTTAATACAAAAAATTGCAATAGATGTCACTACATTGATATGTAAATTATAAAATGTAAATATGCCGAATTAAGTACAAATATTGACATTAAAATAAAGATAAGCATAATTTTTAAGCATAACATCACATTAAGCTAAATTTAACTCCTTAATTAAGAAGAAGATACGAAACGAAATTAGTCATTAGTATTTTCCAATAGTGGCGCTAGATGGCGGTTTCCGTAATACGCCTGGACTTCACCCTTTGCCAGTCGAATTGCCAGTAATAGGGTGATACCATTTTCTAGCACTAGGTCGCGTCTTTGTTATACCTATCTATATCTATACATATAATAAATCTGTAGAGGGGTCATGTCTGTACATTAAGAATATTTAAGTGAAAATTAAAAAAAGGGGGTCTATAAAAGCCACAGAACCTAAAAATAACATTTTTGAAAAAAATGTCTGTCTGTCTGTCTGTCTGTCTGTCTGTCTGTCTGTCTGTCTGTCTGTCTGTCTGTCCGTATGGGAATGTTTGTCGTCGCATCACGCTAAAACCACTGTATGGAATGAAATGAAATTTGGCAGGCAGGTAGCTTACAACCCGAAGAGCATTATAGGAAATTATTATCCCGAAAAACGAAAGAGTTCCTGTGGGATCTTCAAAAAATTGTAGCTACCTATTTGACGGTATTTCAGCCAAACTACTCAACATATTTAAATGAAATTTGGTAGGCAGGTAGCTTATGACCTGAAGAGCATTATTGGAAATATTATTATCCCGAAAAACGAAAGGGTTCCTGTGGGATCTTCAAAAAGTTGTAGCTACCTATTTGACGGTATTTCAGCCAAACTACTCAACATATTTAAATGAAATTTTACAGGCAGGTAGCTTATGACCAGAAGAGCATTATTAGAAATCGTTATCCCGAAAAACGAAAGGGTTCCCGTGGGATCTTCAAAAAGTTGTAGCTACCTATTTGACGGTATTTCCGCCAAACTACTCAACGTATTTAAATGAAATTTGGCAGGCAGGTAGCTTATGACCAGAAGAGCATTACTGTTAATTATTATCCCGAAAAACGAAAGGGTTCCCGTGGGATCTTCAAAAAATTGTAGCTACCTATTTGACGGTATTTCAGCCAAACTACTCAACATATTTAAATGAAATTTGGCAGGCAGGTAGCTTATGACCTGAAGAGCATTATTGGAAATTATTATCCCGAAAAACGAAAGGGTTCCTGTGGGATCTTCAAAAAGTTGTAGCTACCTATTTAACGGTATTTCAGCCAAACTACTCAACATATTTAAATGAAATTTGGCAGGCAGGTAGCTTATGACCTGAAGAGCATTATTGGAAATCGTTATCCCGAAAAACGAAAGGGTTCCCGTGGGATCTTCAAAAAGTTGTAGCTACCTATTTGACGGTATTTCCGCCAAACTACTCAACGTATTTAAATGAAATTTGGCAGGCAGGTAGCTTATGATCTGAAGAGCATTACTGGAAATCATTATTCCGAAAAACGAAAGGGTTCCCGTGGGATCTTCAAAAAGTTGTAGCTACCTATTTAACGGTATTTCAGCCAAACTACTCAACATATTTAAATGAAATTTGGCAGGCAGGTAGCTTATGACCTGAAGAGCATTATTGGAAATCGTTATCCCGAAAAACGAAAGGGTTCCCGTGGGATCTTCAAAAAGTTGTAGCTACCTATTTGACGGTATTTCCGCCAAACTACTCAACGTATTTAAATGAAATTTGGCAGGCAGGTAGCTTATGATCTGAAGAGCATTACTGGAAATTATTATTCCGAAAAACGAAAGGGTTCCCGTGGGATCTTCAAAAATTGTAGCTACCTATTTGACGGTATTTTAGCCAAACTACTCAACATATTTTTAAATGAAACTTGGCACAAAGGTAGATTGTAACATGAAATAACCAACATAATACTTTTAACCGACTTCCAAAAAAGGAGGAGGTTTCTGAATTCGTAAATATATGTTTTTTTTTATGTTTCTTCGCGGATATCTTCATCGTTCATGAAACGATTTAAATATTTTTTTGTGTTGTGTAGGGTATAATTTAAATTTGGTCCCATTGTCACCGATCCGTGAGGAATCGAGGGAAATCCTCAAAATTTATATGGAATAATATATCGATTTTGATTTTGTCTGAAGTAGTCTAAGCATATGTTACCAAACAGTGAGGTTTTGCACTATATCCTGGATCTAAAAGTACTGAACAGAACTTTTGAGTCCTTATAGATACATGTTTAAAGATTTCAGCGTTGTTTAAAGAAATGCAAGCATACGCCACTACGTCAATTACAGCTGAACCTGGTCTCAAAGTTATCAAAGTGGAGACCTGATGATGGCGTCGTGAGGAATCGAGGGAACACCTTGAAATTTATAGGGACACTCATAGTAATTTTGTATTTGTGTCGAGTAACATAAGCATATCCGACTAAAAACATCATTTTGAGTATTTGAAATATACGTTTGGAAATTTCGACATCGCTTATACTGCAAGCATATGCAGTGGCATATGCTTGCAGTTGCTATAAGCGATGTCGAAATTGCCATCGCTATAGATATAGTGATATCAATTACAATATGATGAAATAGGCTATATTATAGAACTCATAATATTGAGTTTGGCTGGTACCGACTTTAGTATTCTGAAAATTTGTATCTCATTTTATAGTCAATCTACTTGATATAATATATTTAAACTTTTCTTCTTATATATATGGATATATTTATTAAAAAATTTCGCGGTGCTGCAGCGGTAGACTTTTTCTCTTCCTACTATTAATTTTATCCAATCGTTTTTGTTTTTCATTTTCCGTCTCAAGTAACCGTCGTCTGATCATTCGAGAATTATCCCTACTCAGTCTACCCATCACTAAAAATCTTAAAATTAAACAATTTTACCGACTTGAAAATTATAGAATAAAATTATTGATCCAAGTGAAAATAAGTACCTATTACTTTTTGCGAAGTAATTTATTTATGTTTTTGTTATTATTATTATTATACTTAGGTTTTGCAAATACGATAAATAAAGTACCTATAGGCGTAGGATAGTTTGTTTTCAAGATATGAGATGTCATAGGTACATTTAAATTAGAAAAGTTATGTCAATATATTAAGTAAGATTTATGTTTTTCAAGATTTTTTTTATTTATTAGTTTTCATGCTAGGGTACGACTTGGGTTTTTTCTTTCTTTTGGACTTTTGTTATTTTGTCGTTTAAAGGAAGAAAGAATTCATGACAAAAACGGCCATTATTTGACAGTAAACTATTATTATTACTCCATCGGCCTACTTCTTTTGCCTGTGGACGTCTAATACAGTGTACAAAGAAGCATTACTATAGATAAGTGATTTTAAATATCCAAACGACAGTGTTCATAAACTAAAAATGTATTAAAACTGCTGCCCTAAATCAGTTTTCCACGCGTACAAAGTCGCGGGCACAGCTAGTATATTATATACTTTGTGGTGATGTGATGTTTTTCATACAATTGGCACTCGTTTACTTTATTTTGCGGAGCTTTCAAATGTTCCTGCTTGGGGCACTGATAGAAAATACATAATGGTTTAACAACTGACGCTTGGATCATCACTCATGTCAGTAGGATTACTCCCGACACAATCGAGAACCGAATCAGTTCGATTTCAACGGCTTTCGGTATTTTATTTCATGGACTGCTTTGAATCTAACCACGATAAAGAAAATCGTTAGATCGTAACTTGTGTACTGCCTGACCATATCAATCGTCTGAGAATCAAAATAAACACAACACACGTCAATGTATTGGGACGTACGCGGCACGATCGACTCTGAATCAAACTCGAATCAGTTTGAAGAGTAAGGCCCCTGATGTTTAATCATTGTTCTTGTTAGTTAGTTATATTTTATAATATATCTTAAAATTTCTATGATTTTGGATTTTATTTTCGCTGCAATTCCTATCGTCACGTGTTCTGACGCAAGTTTCATATTTTTTGCCCATCCCAAAAAAACACAATAAAATGTGTCTGAAATCTCAAGAGTTATTGACTTTTTTTTGTTTCACTTCAATAAGTTTAAAATAACAACTCATGGATATATGTCCTAGTTTTAATGAAACGGGTCACTGACACCGAATTCGGCGTTAAGCTAATAATAATTTTATTACTACGTTAAACTAGTTACAAATCTGACAACCTGATGATATAATAAAATAAACAATAAAGCAATATAACTGTTTATTTGTTTGTATTCGAGCGCTGAAATATCGCGTAACTAACTTTGATCAACTTAGTTCCAACTTGTCCGCGGAAAACTGTAAGCCAATATAAAATTCTCTTGCAGTAGTTAGTTGTATTGGTACCTAACTAGTACCTTTGGGGCTCAGTCGTAGTTAAATCTTTTAAAACTAAAAAAAGTTAATGTAAGGACCTTGGTACCCTGAGCGAGAGATGGTCAATGAAGGTGGTGGTGAGGTTTTAGGTGAAAGTTAATAATAATAATAATATCTATGGACGCTTCACACCATCAATCTGCCCCGTGCTAAGTATCCGAAGAACTTGTGTTACAGGTACCAGACAACGGAAATATATTTAATACTTTTTATTTTATACACATATTTAAGATTTTTATTATATTACATACACAAATTTAATACATTTTCATGACCCAGGAACATTGAAACTTTTTGTTCCCTCGGCGGGATTCGAACCCGCAACCTCTCGGTCGAGCACCAACGCGCTCAACCACTGCGCTACGGAGGTCGTCAATTATAAATTATTATAAATTACATTTACACACGCTTCTTACGGAGTTCCCATGACCTTCCGTCCTCATCATTTGTATACACATTATAATATTGCATTGTCACGTGGCATACACATGCCAGCTCAATCGGAAAAAAAGTTTAAAAACTATGAACCCAAAAAAGGGGTCTAAAAAGCAGAGACAATAAAATGATTAAATTTTAAATCCAGAAATGCAGAGGTACACACATACAAACATAGACTGCCATAATCATTAATTACCCTTCCTTTTGCCTTCGCCGAAGTCGGGTAAAAAGGGAAGTGGGTCAAAATTAACTTGCAAGATTTCCCCATACACAAAATCACTAAAATTTTGGAGGTTGTAAATTTACTTGATAGTGTTATTTTCTACGTTATAAATACGTCACAACTAAATAGTAAAATATATTGAGGCCACTTTCACAAATAATACAGAGCCTGTAGCCAAGTTATCATCGCTAATTATGACCGACAAAATACGAAAATCTGAAAACAAAAATGTCTTAAGGGACTTGAAATAAACATCGCTACAAATAATTGATATTTAACCAACGCTATGTCACTTTGCGATTATTATGTCACTAGCTGTGCCCGCGACTTCGTTCTCGTTATTGTCGGAAGCACTATCGCGATTATGATTATTAAAAAGAAATAATTCTTTCAAACATATTTTTTGAGTAACTTAAACCGTTTATGCAGCGCACGCAACAAAAGTCCTCAAATGTAAATAATTTTCCACGTTTTTGCAACATTTCTCACTGACGCTTCGCTCCTATTGGTCGCAGCGTAATGTTATATAGCCTAAAGGCTTCCTCTATAAATGGACTATCCAACAAAAAAAAAATTTCAAGTCAGACCAGTAGCTCCTGAGCGCGTTTAAACAAATAAACAAAATCTCTCGCTTTATAATATTAGTATTGATATAGAATGTAGGCAATAAATATTATATTGCCTACATTCCATATCAAACTTCGTCGTACGTAATTAGCGATGGCTTGGCCTTTCCAAATATTATGTTTACATCCTACCTTCATTCCGTTATTGAGCCGGGTCTCGGTAAATAAAGCCATTCTTAATATTTGTTTGTTCGAGCGGGTCTCTTGTTATTGAGGACAGCCATTTTCGGACTTACTAGTCTAGATAAAATTTCGGAAGTTTTCAACACAAAATACTTTTACAAAAAACAGTGTCGGCCAAATAGCGAAACGCTAATTAAAGTTCCTATTCACAGGCTGTTACCATCTCTGCTTTGCGGAACAGCATGTGACTTGACCCGTGAAATAGTTGACCGTAACCTTTTCCAAAAGTTAGTGATCTAATCAACATAAATAAGCCTGTTAATTGGATACAACGACCTGAGAAAAAATACAGTCCGTTTTAATTAAAACTTATATTTTATTTAGTCAAGTGAACGCAACAACGGAAATAGATTTTAAAGCGTTTGCCACGCACTTGGGACACTTTTGTTCTAGCAGGAATCGAACCCGTGACTTCCGGCTCCGACGGCTCTAATCGACTCAGCCACATAGCTATATTCTAAAAATTTTCGTATCGCAGCTTGTCACAATCAATTAGATTCTCGGCGTGAAACATGAATGCCTGATATGAGTCAGCAGTTATCGCGTTTCCGCTAGATTTGCCGCCATTCGCTGAGGGAAATTCATTTACAACTCATATTTCAGTATTTCTGAAGGCTGTGATGTTAAATCTTTTGGTGATAACGTCTTATTAATAAATAATTGACGACCTCCGTAGCACAGTGGTGGAGCGCGTTGGGTGCTCGAACGAGAGGTCGCGGGTTCGAATCCCGCCGAGGGAACAAAAAGTTTTCAATGTTCCTGGGTCATGGATGTGTATTAAATTTGTGTATAATATAATAAAAATCTTAAATATGTGTATAGTATAAAAGTATTAAATATATTTCCGTTGTCTGGTACCTGTAACACAAGTTCTTCGGATACTTAGCACAGGGCCAGATTGCCGTGGTGTGAAGCGTCCATAGATATTATTATTATTATTATTATTCATTTTTGACGTGATAACGTCTTATAAATCGAAGTACGCCGGCTGCACGAAAAAGCATGACTCACTGTCACGTTCCGCCTGAGCTGAGCGTGCAGTCGATAGTGCGTCCAAATTAATTCAATACATCAATCAAATTTATTTTATTTCAAATCACATATTATTACATAATATTTTTTTGAGAATTGTTTTGTGAATTATTCATACAGTGAAGGTTGGTGTAGATCTAATTATTATTACGTAAAATTATAGTCCGTAAATTTTAATGTTTTTTTAAAGTTAATGTATAACTTACTAGTACTATAATAAACTGTATATTTAAAATACTGTTACTCACTGAAACTAAAAGCGTTGTAACTGAGGATTAACACATACTACTTTTTTCCCCAAAAAATTTTTCGAGGGAATAACTTTTTGGTAAATTATAATGTTAAATGTAGAGCGAAAATAATATTAGAATTCAACTTAATTTCTTACCAGAAAATAGTTTCTTTTAACAAGCTTATTGGATCCTTCTAATTTAACTAAAACCAGTGTAGGCTGTAGAAGCGTAGCTACAAACCACCGTAGCACTTGTAGCATAGCTACGATCAGTAGTTACGTAGAACGCCGTAGCAATGCTACAAGTGCTACGAAAAACAGTGTTTAGTGATAAAAAAAATATTTATTTATGTATAATTGTACACACATACATACTTTATTTTAATCCTATAGTTATGTACTTTGATACAAATATTATTTACTTCAAATTGAAGGAAGTTTACCTCTGTTTTTTTGAGCACAAAAGTCTTTAATGACTTAAATATGTCGGGATGTTGGTTATTTAATATTTTATAGTTATTGTATTAGCAAATATTATTAATCATTTACTAATTTATGTTTTGAAATTTTACATTGTTTTCAGACATTAACCTATAGAAAATGTAAAGAAAACCATATCTTCACATCAGTTATACCATAATTAACCTTTTTAAATTACCAAATTACTAGACGTAAGTTGTTATGACCTCGGTTAACCTGAAAATAACGTATTAAAACGTTCTCGTTTAGCTAATCGATATCAATATCGCATGTACAGATTCTTGTATGTCGAACAACATACAATTAGTGATGCGTGTCTAGTTGAATCGATTCTTTTTATATACAGTTGACCTTCATTATCGAATATGCGTTAATACTTCCCTATTGTAAGGCCAGCATTAATAAAACTATCTCAACTACTTGAGAACCTATTTGACTGATAAAAAAACGTTTCGTTTCACTTTTAGAAGTGAACTCACTCTCGACCCATTCACTTCACCACCGGTTTTCTGTGAAGTCGTGGTATCCGACCGAGCAAGGTCATTTGTGCCGAGCATGGCTCTAAAAAACCGGGTTACTTAATATATAAAGAATAAAGTCAAGGTTACACAAGTATATTAATATGTCGACCGTTCGAAAAAGCTCTAATAATAAAACTTTATATCTCCAGTCACTCGTGGTAATGGAATGAGAAGAGAAATTCTAAAGGAGCTCTTGTATAGAAATGGCTTAATTATCAGATAGAATTATATCAAGATAAAACGAAACCACTACACATTTCATAACACTTTAAGGGAGCATCCATAAATGACGTCACAATAATGTCATTATTATATGACCCCTCCTGTCCTTGTCACAGTCACACTTATGAGACCCTCTTTCGTAGTGTGGCGTTACATATTTTACACCTATAAGATTTTGCTTTTTCATCGATAAAAAGAAAACTGTATTAGTTTTTGAAACGTGACGTCACGATTTTATATATTTTTTCTTTAAAACACTTTATGAAAACATTTTAAGGTGGGCTTAGTGTCTTATAGCTTTCTTTCAGCCAACCTTATAGTTTATGCATATAATAGTGTAAGGAGGCGCGTATCATAAAATAATAACTGATTGATAAACTGAATAATGTTCATATTATATAAATAACAAAAAACCGGTCGAATTGAGAACCTCCTCCTTTTTTGGAAGTCGGTTAATAAATACGTATTTATTATTATAAATATTTAAAATACTCTGAATAAAATACATACACATTTTATCACACAATTTTTTTTTATATAATAAGCTAATTTAAATTAGGAAACCCAACCCTTCCCTTTAACGTAATTTATGGAAGTTCCCTTATTTCAAATCTTATTTTGTAAATGTTTCTTGCTAGGTTTTCGTGACATCATTTACGTAGGATTTATAATATTAATGTATTCAATGAATTGAAAATACTTGGATGAAAGTACATATATGTAGATGAAAGTTGATACCAATTTATACTAATCTAACCTAGAAATTCCTGTGTTTCAGGCAAGAACTATAACTTAAAACGGAAACAAATAAAATGTATTTGAATTTTTTGAGCATTAAACGAGAAATTAAAAACATCACTAGTTTGTACCTCTTTACTGTCTACTCACCGACTTAATAAGAATCACATATTAATTAGGTATTATTCGCTTATAAAAAATAAGGATTATTAGATGACACCCGAGTCTTCGTTTTAATTATACAAATATAAAAAAAAACGTTTTTACAGTTTTTAAAAATGTGCTGCTACCTTTAAAAAGTTTTCAATGTTTTAATATAGAACCAAAGGCCGTCTTACCTCATTTCACGTTCGAAAATTAAAATATAGGTTACGAAAAATCTAAATGAATGGGCTTAAGAATAAAGAAAGTGTTTGCAATCTTCATCTAATTTTAGAGCACATTATGACATTCAAAGTATTCAAACGTTATGAAATATCTATTCACATTAATTATATTAAAAACTCTTCAGTGACTCCAGAAATCCGCCATTTTGTGTATCATCGTTTTATAATCCGGTCGCATTTTTATCTGCTCACTTTAGTGTGCCCAAAATAGTTTAACAATTGTAGAATATGAACTGGCGGCGTGCCAATGAATAGTTTTATTTGTGATTTTCGCGGGAAAATGCCGAAAACTCTAAAGTTTCTGCTGAAATTGAAAGGTGGGTGAGATTTTGTTCATTATATGCGTGTGTGAGAGATAGCATGTGTTAAGAGGAAGAAAGATAGCTACTTAGACGTATCTAAAACAACATAAAAGTACCGAAATTTGATTTTATTGTTTTTAAAAATGATACGTATGTATTCAGCATTAGGTTTCTTTTCAGGAGTAAACTCTGAACTGTATAATCTGACATGTTGACAGAGGCGCTGTCGTCGCTTTTAGTGTCAAACTGTCAAATGTCACGTACGGTATATTAACAATTTTAATGGCGATATTTGAGGAGTCAGGCGATAAAATGTTATTCGCAAATGCGAACATTATGTTCGCATTTGCGAACATTTACATTAACTACCTACTTACTGTTAACAAAATTGAGGACTAAGCTATATTTATACAAGGTGTAAAATAAATTAATGATAATACTTTATGGTGTGTGTGTGCCTCCCATGTAGAGTAAACTGAAAGATTTACTTTTGACTTTCATGTTTGTATCAGAAATGCCTCAACATCATAAATTTTCCCATACAATAATTAATAAAAAGTACCTCTATCAGGGCTTCCTTTATGGTAATACAGGACCCATACACACCCTAAAGTATTATTACTAATTTATTTTACACCTTGTATATGGAAAATATTTATACGGTTATATTATAAAATATTTGTTAAGTAATTGTTTGAAAACGTTGACATTTACTATCGTAGAGGACCCACGTCAACTATTTGTAGTACCTACCGATAATCAAGCCGAATTTTCCTTAATATTATCTGTGACCGACAATTTTGTTGCTTTGCATTATTGCAATCAATATTTAATTCAAATTAATACTATTATTTTATTTGTTTAATAATTAATATTAATAAGATTCACTCCTTGGGGTCATTTTAGACCATGGATTTTTTTTTAGTTATATTAAGTAATTTATATAACCGACACAACTGGCGCCAGACCGACTTTTTAAATGCTCAACTAAACTTGAAAAAAACATACCAACGCGGGAATCGAACCCACGACCTCCGAGTCGCGAGCCAATCCTCTACCACCACGATACACTATTTGACTTGTAAACTGAGTCGTAACTCAATTGCACAGTTAACAATATAAACGGTTACAAAATGGCGGAAATACAGTTTTTTGGCGCGTACACAGTACACAGATAACGTATAATGGCTTCCGATCGTCGGTCATACCGGATCTGACAACGCGATATCGTATCGAGCAGTTACAACAAACTGAAGTACCATCATCATGGCGTTCCTCCTTGGTCCAGAGAGCACTAGACTCCGAAGGTCTGGAGACCACTGCCCCAGCGCCAGCAGTGGGACAATTTAGGCTATTATTAATAATAATAATAATAAAATAGTGCACACATTCGGGCACGCATTATTTTTTTACCGAACTATTGCTAGTTACCTTACTTACGAGTACATTCATGAAATCAAATAAACGATCAAATCAACTTATCTTTGATAATTTACTTGTAAGGTCATTTGATTCACCTTCCGCCATGAATATACAAGCTGTATCGATCGAATTTAAATATTGACGGACAAAACAATGGTAGGTGATGCACCGCTGTGAACCGCAGCTGCGATTACGAAACGCAGCTCTGCGATTACAAAACGCAGCTATTTAAAAGCGCGCAACCCTTAGACTAACCGTGGGGTGCCAAAGAAGGAATAACACCTCCTTATCAACCATCTTTACCACGGGTGTCACAGGAAAATATTAAAATAAGTTTAATCTACATTTTAATACCTTCAATTAGAGTTTTACGAGAATTGTACAACCGGAAGAGTATGAAAGGTACAAACAGTTGTTATGCAAAAAGCTAATGATTTAAATGTCCCTTCAAAATACATAAAATAAATATGGAAGAGACAAAATAAGACCCTTTAAAGGTCAAACTTAAAATTGATATGAATAATTACGTTAATTTCGATTACAGGGCGACCTCTAGAAAAATTACATTGAAGAAAACTCACAGATTTAATTTCACAATCCAGACCGCACAGCTGATAATTTACATTCAGTTTTCATTAAAAAAAAACCTATATACAAACGTGACACTAATAAACGAGAAAAAACAAATTTATTGAAAAAAATAGTCACAAAGGTGCTGCAATTTTAAAACAGCAGGGCCCTAATTCTCAGGTTAAACTTAGTTATTACTATCGGTCTGTCCCGCTCATGCAAATGAAATTTAGCGCGCGTGCGAGCGGATATCCCGCTCTTTTAGTATATACTAATATTCGGAACTAAGTTCGAGGCCTGAGAATTAGGGCCCAGGTCTTATAATAATAGAAAAAAAAAGATAGTTTATATTCATCGATAAATTATTGGTTGCGTTCTTTGTGAAATGAGACTAATAAATAATAATCTATGGATACTGATTTAATAAAATTACGTAATAACGTATGTATTATGAATATGTATGAACTAAATGCAAATTACTAATTTAAATTGAAATTAGTCACAATTCCACAAGCAATTTCATTACTATATGAAATAATAATTATTGTTATTTAGGCTGGAGTTAAATAATTGGTATTAATTAATGGAATACAGTATTAATATTCTTAATTAAATACAATTTAGGACTAGAATTTCTAGGTCAAATAATACACATAGAAATAAAGCGTTATTTACCTTTCGACTTTGCTTGATAATACAATGATACAATTTTGTGAATATATGATTATTAATTTATTATTTATACGACATGGCACTCTGCACTGCTATGTAACAAAATAATTATTTTATTACAATGGTATTATAAAACAATAACATAATCATATAGAGGTAGAGAAGTAGAGTTATATATTATATATACTACTCCTCCTTCCTATAATACTAGAGGTCAAGTCTGTGGCAAAAATTCACCCAAAATATATTTTATACATTTTAAGTTTACATGTAAAGAAAGAGATGAAAAATAGTCGCAGGTTCCGCGATGCGGATTGCGCGTGGCGGGTTGAGCGTTGCGCGTCGAGCGTTGTTGGGTGGTTGTCGGGAATTAGATCACACGGAAAACTGTTTATACGCTCAACGAAGTGGCCACGGGTAGTATCCCACTAAAACCATTTTCATGTAAAAATGTTGCCAAGACGAGTCTACATAGCTTAAAAGTTATCAGATGTCATATAAATCTAAGCTCTAAAGCGTGTACGCTCTAAACTTACAAACTGTACACTACACCTTAATCAAAATCTATGAAAAATCTTAGTCAGGTCAGGTCATGGTCAGATCTCATGTAGAGCCAAGATTCTTGATCTATGCGCTCTTACTTTACCAAGCCTAACTTCACATACTCTACATTTCAGTCAAAACGTGATGTTTGGCTGTTTTATTTCACACAAGATAAATTAATGCCTATAAAATCTTCGTGACGCTACCAAAACGGCCAAGTAGTGCCCTTGCGTTCCGCTTGGCTCGTCTTGGCGGGGGCATTCCCATGCCCCCGAATTATATCGTCACTGGAAAAGCAAAATTACTTATCCGCCAAATAGGGCATATTGACTTATATACATATTCGGAATCAGCAATTTTTTCCGCTTCTATCTGTCTTGGTATCATCACGATCGGAGCACTTTTATGTCGTTTAAGTAACCCGTAAAATTCGAGGAATTTTTTTTTGTCATTGCTGAAACGACGCATTTTTTGGTCTTTTAATTACGTATGTCGCTTAAGTCATGTTTCCTTACACTGTGAATAAATAAATAAGAGTTTGAGTAAAGTTGATTTGCTGTGTACTGAATAAATAATGTATATGAGTAGTTTTGATTTTGCTTAGAAAGCAAAAGTAAATCGTTTAAGTAATTTTGGCTCATTTTACCAGGAATAAAGCATGGCATATAAGTAATATTGCCTTCTCGGTTTTGAGTTGTGATAATCGTATTAGTCATTTATCCTTACTGTAATTCAGAAATTTCATGAAACATGATTACAACATTATAGGCATGAAAGTATTTTGTCTTTCTTATGTTAATGTTGAACTATACGCAATAAGTTATTTTTCTGGTAATATTTGAAGTGTGATTTAGGTACCTATTATTGTCATTTGCGTAAATTTAAAGTATATTTTATTTTTAAATGTCTTTTTAAATTCCTTAAGTAACATCTTATTAATACAACTTTAACTTTAACTTACGAATTTGATATTGGATTTCATTTACCCGGTAAAGACAAATGCCTAAAATCTACAAAATTTTAAAATGACAGTAATATTAATGAAGAAGAAAAGCAAAAACACTTAAAAAATATCAGCCACATATAGTGTATATAATATATAGGTATCGATGTAAACCATTAGTTCTTTAGACATTAAAATTTTTGTAGCTCTTATAATATTTATTAGACTGACTAAGAACTCAAGTACGAAACTAAGTACAGTCGGCTGCACTAACATGGATACATCTACAAATTTGCAAAAATATGTCTACGTTTAATTTTCAAAAATATCGTCACCTTATTGCATTCAAAGCGATGTAACCAGCAAAGTGTTTCAAAATTATGAATACATTATTTTCATAATGAAGTAAACAGCAGTATTTCAGTGAATAGTATACACACTTAAATTCATAATTATGAACACGCGACAAATTTCAGTAGCATGTAAACATTGTTTATTTCATTATAATGTAAACGTTAATTTTGTGTTTCAGAAAAGGCTGGTCAAAATTTCATTACATTGCAATATATACAATAATGAATTCTATAAATAATAGAGGTGATATGTTGACGGGTATTATTATTGACGGTTATTTAAAATCACACATACATTAGAATATCGATTATATTCTTTAGTGTAATAGGTATAACTCTGATACACGCGAACGTATATATTTCAAAGACTACTTTCATCGGTTTTTATAGTCTACCCTCAAACTATAATATGATCAAAACCAAACAATGTTAATATCGTTCTATATTAGTAATATTGTCAATATAAATAATATAAACTAACACGGGCAACATGAAAAACATCCCATATTTTAAAATAATAAAAATTGTAGTTTTAAATGACTCCATTTGGATTACCTAAGCTTAAAAACAAAAAACAAACCAAAAAAATTAATTACTGAAAAATGAATATTGCGAAGTGCAAACGATGACTGTAAATTAACTCTGGTGTACAAACTCGTGACTAAATATTTCTGGTTTCGTTATCATCATATTATGTATAGTTTGAGGGTAGAAGTAAAAACCTGATAAAAACAGTCTCTGAAATATTAAGATAATTTCTGATCCATTGCAATAAATTGGATAATTCTTGTCTTTTCTTGTTTTTTTTGGTCAGAAAAGCAAAATTATTTTTTTAACTACCTAGCCCCTGAATAATCAAACAGTGAATGAACTGATGACTAATTATTGCGATCTCGTCAGCTTTGAATAAAAATAAAAAAAAGTATATCAAAATCGGTCCATCCATTTAGTAGTTACGATGCCACAAGCAAACAGACGAACATACATAAATAAACGTCAAACTTATATCATAGTGTAAGTTTAGTTTGCAGACACGCAAGCTAAAATTTTGTATGATAAACAAAATTAATATAATATTAAAATATCATAGATATAGTTTGAGGGTAGAAGTAAAAAGCTAACAAAAATAGTTTCTGAAATATGTTTAGGTAAAATGTCTGATTGACTGTAATAAATTTCATAATTCTTTTCTTTTTGTTTTTTTTCTAGTCATAAAAGTAAAACTATTTTTTAAGTGACACTCGAATTGTTCAGCAGTAAGCAAATTTATTTTGTTGAATCATAGCTTTAGTGTTTTAACATGACCACGTCAGCTTTCAAACAAAAAAAACTACATCAAAATCGGTTCATCCGTTTGGGAGCTATGATGACAGACATACAGACAGACTCGAAAAATCCCTCTGTTTTTGTCGGAGGTGCAAAAAGGGATTTTTTACGAATTCAGTAGTCCAAATTTCATGTTTCTACCATTTGTAGTTACGGCTGTGCGAAAATAAAAAGAAAAAATTAATGTATACATCTTATTGGAACATACCCCGAGTACATTTTTGTGGCATTTAAAACATATTTGCAGAAAAGTGAAAAATGCTAAAATTTTATAAGTGTATCCATATTATTGATACAATTAATGTTTACATTGTAATGAAGTAAACAATGTTTACATATTATTGAAATTTGTCGCGTATTCATAATTATGAATTTAAGTGTGCATACTATTCACTGAAATACTGCTGTTTACTTCATTATGAAAATAATGTATTCATAATTTTGAAACACTTTGCTGGTTACATCGATTTGAATGCAATAAGGTGACGATATTTTTGAAAAACTAACGTAGACATATTTTTGCAAATTTGTAGATGTATCCATGTTAGTGCAGCCGACTGTACTTACTGTTACTTATTTCATAGTTACCTACATAAAAAAATAAAAGATTAAAAAACTATAACCCGACTTCTCAAAAAAAGGCTCTAAAAAGGCTGAAACAAGAAAATAATTCAATTTGAAATCCAGATATGCATAGGTACAGATATGGTCAAGGTAGAGCCGTGGTCGTACCCGCTATTGGGATTGTATATTTCAACAGCAGACGAATATTATAGATTTGTTTAGCGGGTACGACCACGGCTCTACCTTGACCATATCTGTGCCTATGCATATCTGGATTTCAAATTGAATTATTTTCTTGTTTCAGCCTTTTTAGAGCCTTTTTTTGAGAAGTCGGGTTATAGTTTTTTAATCTTTTATTTTATTTTATATTTTTTTTGTTTTCACATAAACCTTAAGATTATATTTTCACTAAACTAACGTTAAATTAACACATAGTAAGTAACTAAACAACTCCTAGATACTTTCTGTGCGGCCGCATTTTTAACCATTTATTTTGAATTTAACAATAAAATATAATAAATAATTAAAAATTTAAATACATATTTGTGTTGTGCTTGTCAAGACCTATCTTTTGATACCAAACACGATACAATTATCTTAATTAATTTTTTTATGGAGATAGTTTTTGAGGTATAATTTTGAAAATACAAATTTTTTCGAAAAATTATATAGCCTATGTCACTCGCGGGATCACTACGAATCGATTGATACCTTATTTATTAAAATCGGACCAGTAGTTTAGCCGCTACGAGGGAACATACATACATACATACAAACATACATACATACATACATACATACATAGACTGCCAAAATCATTACCCTTCCTTTTGGCTTCGCCGAAGTCGGGTAAAAATTGTTTCGTAACTGTAAAGTGTTATTTTTATTTTATTTTTGCAGATATTCTATTACGTATATATAGTGGAATTGAAAAATACACGATTATTCATGACTGTTTTTCTTTAATTTACTCGTTTTTCCAAAAAAAATTCAAATAATTCAAAAAATACAATACGATCTGTTAGTTTTTCACTGTGGTAAAATTTATTTTAAAGTAATTTTACTTCAAAACAAAAAACAAAATCACAATAGAAGTAAACTTGACGTGGTTTTGTTTATTTTGAATATGCCTGTACGTAATATCAATATACATGAATAAAATATTTCATGTCGCTAAAGAAAATTTGACTTACAACAAAATAAAGTTGTTTTACTGAAACGCCACTTATCTCCCAAAATAGCCATGATAACAATATAAACTATATAAATATAAATACTAGAAGTAATAAGGATCCCAAATCATGCAGCTTCATCACTTTCAGATGGTTTGGTGAAAAGATAACGAATTTTTTTCGTAAAAAAAATCTTTAAACGGCTTTTTCTCAAAACATCATTTTGGCGTTTCAGTAAAGTAGGTTTTCCAGTGACGAATTATTATTATGTTACATCACGTGTGTCTAAGTAGCGATTTATTCATAATTACAAACACCCCACCCACTGGCCACTACATATTGCGTGTCCCCAATTTTACGATTTAATTAATCAGAACATTATTTTTTCATGTTAGGAACAGTTTGCACGCAGATTTAAAAGTTACAGAATGGTATAAGCGTTTGTGCGGTGGCGTCGGTGCGGTTTCAAATAAGTATATTTGTCGCCTGCGGCCTGGTGGTTTGGAGCTTTGCTCTTCAGGGTCGCTAGATCGTGGGTTTGATCCTCGAGTGGACAATAAATTGTTGTTAATAAGGCTGCAGTTGATCACCTGATTTTTATTTTATACACTTTATGCATAATGTACAATGGCGGACTAAAGGACATTTTCTTCCAGTCAGCCATAGGGTGATGCAGAAATATATAAAAGAAAAGGTGCTTAATCATAATATGGGAGATAAATGTACATACAACAAGAGTAATAATTTGTAAGAGTAGAAGGAAATATAACAAATAAAGACATAAATGGATGAAGGTGATATGTAGCAAAATTCTGATTTCGAGAAAATTAACTTCAAACTGTCACTTAATAAAAATTTTAGAATACGTCGTAAAGTATTAAGTACATTAATCTAAAGATCCGTCCCCAGAATCAATGTACATAATACGCTCCTACATATCCTAAAATGTTTAAGTGACAGTTTAAACTAAATTTGGTAGACGTAAATTTCCTTCATCCATTCATGTCTTTAAATAATACTAATTATGCCAAAAATATATTATAAATACAAGAAAAATAATCAATGGGCGGTTGGATCAGAGTCAGATGGGTATATAATTAGTCGATCCTGCGAAAGATCTCTCACCAGTTTTTGCTCATCCGTCTCCTTGGGTTACGAGAGTAAAAAAGCGAGCCCTTGTATATTGCTACACACTTGGGGACTGTTTAACCCCTCTAGTCTTGTTTCAATAAAATCGGCCACCAAAAAATATTTGGCAACCTCGGACAGATTTCAATTGCTTGAATATTTTTAGTAAATAGCCTATTTTCACGTTCATTACGGCTGAGGAAAATTTTAAACAAACAATTTTGATAAAATTACTGAAACATGTGACCGTGTTTGTGATATGCCAAAGGGCTGTCGTGATTGTAATCACCTCAAGGGCTTGTTGGTAATAGTAATAAAGTGAACCCTTGAACCCGAAAATATTCGGAGAAAACATTACTATATTTTCGTAGAAATATTATATTCGGTGTTTACAGTACGAGACCTTGGCTCTACATCCACTATCCATAATGTAAAACGTTACGATTGATAACCTCTTTTTATATCAGTTAAAGAATATTAAGGGCGTGTTTCATCAAGCAATGTCAAAGTTAATCCTTCGTTAAATATCATGTTATCCCTCTCGTAATTCGTATCAATAAATGAGAAGGCATGGTATTTTAACAAGCCGTTAGCCCTTACGTGCGTTGGTGAAATCGGAACTATGTGTTCGGAAAATGAAAACATAGACCGGAATCACCAACGCATGTTACTTTTTTTTTTTTGAAAGGGTCCTCACTAATGGCATGAGAGCCGGTTTAGCTGTGGCGGACTATAACTAGCCGGGTGGCTAGTTGTTTAGAAGGGAGTAGATGGGGTGACCCCCCCTTACATCACCCGGGTGATGTTCATACCGGATTGGACTTGTTACTGTTGACGACTTGTTAAAATACCATGCCTTCTCATTCATTGACAGGAAATACGAGAGGCATAACATGATATTAAGGGCGTGTTTCACCAAGTAATGTTAAAGTTAACGCCATGTTAAATATCATGTTATCCCTCTCGTATTTCCTGCCAATGAATGAGATGGCATGGTATTTTAACATGGCGTTTGCAACTTTAACATTGCTTGGTGAAACACGGCCTTAATGAAGGATTAACATTAACATGACATATTAATAGATTGTGTTGATGAAATTGGCACTTAATACATAATATAAAGGCGACAGTTCGCAAATTTGTGTGTATGTTTGTTACTTATTTACCCGCAACAAGCTGGATCAATTTTAATTAAATTATGAAGCAGGAAGATGTTTAATACATAACCTTTGCATCCCAAATAAATAATGTTAATGTAGATAAAACAACAATTTAACCTAATCATTGTGGCATTATATTTTGATTGCTAGATGAAAAAGTGACATTCAATTTAGTACCATTACATCCGCCCATTAAAATTTGGATCACATATCCCTGGTTCCTGAAAGGCTGATTAAATCAATCAGCTAACATTAGAGCTGTTAACAAGCCATCGTTTACTGGTGAACGTAGCGATTGAGCGAAGTTGTAGCGAGTGTTGTCCACCAATGAGCGTTCAGAATAGCTTCTTAACTCTAATGTTAGGTGATCGGCGATTTGATCGGCGTTTTATAAACCGAGAGATAGAGTAGAAATCGAGTACAGTTATTGTATATTGAGTACCTATAGCAATGGCTTGGTGTAATAGTTTTTATTTTCTTGTGTCACTTGGCACATTGTCCACAAGTGTGTATTTCCGATGTACGCAGAAATATATACAGCCAGAGACTCCGAGTTTGTCGTTAGTTGGTCTTGTGGTCACCGTTTATTACACGCTAACTTGAGGGATGAACGTATTTTTTTAAAATAAATATCGATAAATATTTTTTGATATTTTTTCAAACTGATACGATTTTGATTCAGATTCGATCGTGCCGCGTACTCGAATAAATCAACGTTTCTTTATTTAGATTCTCATTCGATTGATATGGTTGG
This sequence comes from Celastrina argiolus, assembly GCA_905187575.2. NCBI lineage: Eukaryota > Metazoa > Arthropoda > Insecta > Lepidoptera > Lycaenidae > Celastrina > Celastrina argiolus. The sequence continues at coordinate 16,338,701 of LR994589.1, forward strand.
GATTAAAAATAGTTACGATCTACCGATTTTCTTTATCTTGGTTAGTTTCAAAGTAATCCACCAAATAAAATACCAAAAGCCGTTGAGATCGAACTTATTCGATTCTTGATTGTGTCGGGAGCAAACCTGCTGCACAGCCATATCATCTACTAGCTGTTCCCGCGACTTCGTTCTCGTGGTTCTTGAGCAACTTAAACCATTTATGCAGTGCACGCAACGAAAGTCTCTCCGTTTTTGCAACATTTCTCACTGACACTTCGCTCCTTTTGGTCGCAGCGTAATGTTAAATACCCTCAAGCCTTCCTCTATAAATAGACTATCCAACAAAAAAATATTTTTTCAAATTGGACCAGTAGTTCTAGAGATTAGCGCGGTTAAACAAACAAACAAACTCTTCCGCTTTATAATATTAATATAGATGTGTCATCTCAAAAAGAAACCTTTCTCGACATCGATACTTTTTACTGTTTTTCCACAACACTAGGGCTCGAACGTAATTTACGTTTATGTTTCAATTCGAGACATTTATATACGAAATAAAACATTTTTAAGATATTACAAAAGTTTCGCTACTCCTTTGGGCTCGGGAGGTTTTATGTCTTGAAATCGTAACAAGAAAACATATTTTATCCACATTTTAATAAAATTACCAAACCATAAGCAGATTATAGCTAAAGAGGGTTCCGTTATTAAACACCCCATAGGTTCTGTACTATACGTTTTTCTTCAAAATAATTATCTAAAAAAGTACCTAAACTACACATATACAAGGTGTAAAATAATTGAGTGCGCATGTGCCTCACATGTAGAGTATACTGTGAAAGTACCTGCGCTGAAAGACTTACTTTTGACTTTCATATTTATATGAGAAATGCACCAACATCATACATTTTCCCATACAATTATTTAAAAAATGTACCATTCACAGCGCTAGTGCTTTCTCAGTAAACTCTATATTTAAGACTCATACACAATCTAAAGTATTATCACTCATTAACAACCTGTATAGAATCTCGCGGCTGAGAAATGACAATGTGCAGGAAGGTTTAGAAGCTAGTACAGAAGTATAAATAAAACTATTATAAGAGTATGTAGTTTCATTATGTCTGCTACGGTATTCGTCTATAATCGCCTCCGTGGTCTAGTGGTTCAGAGCTTCGCTCTCGACCCGGACACGGAGGTCGTGGGTTTGATTCCCGAGTTGTAACAACAAAAAATGTTGTTTTCAAGTTTGGTTAAGACAATGCAGCCTGACAAGAAAGATGATCCATGCGTAGGATGGGCATGTAAAAAGTCGGGTCCTGTGCCAGTTCTCTCGCCAGTCGTATCGGTTTACCGTCCCATTGGGTTATGAGAGTAAAAGGAAGAGAGGGTGTCTTTGTGTATTGCGCCCACATTTGGGCACTATAAAATAACTCCTGCGTAGCTGGCCTGGTTTCAATGAAATCGGCTACCGACACCGAAATCGGCGAGGGAGCTATTATTACGATACTCTAAAAATGCGCCTGATTCTAAGTATAATAATTATAAAGTCTACTTTTTGAGTAAATATTTAAAATTGGTCCTTGGATTTAATTAAAAGTCTTGCTCCTACATAAGGAGCTGAATAATTAATCCTAACATCACAATATAATTAAAAACACTTGGGTGTTAAAACAAACAAGGCGCCGATTTCCTTTGAAGACGAGTCAAAGGAAATATACAAAGTATTACAAGAATCTTGAAAAAATTACCATAAAATATTTCAGAAATCCCGTAAGTTATTGCTTTCCTACTTTATAAGAATAATAATAATTTTATTGCATCATACAGCTTCTGTTAGCAAAAATAATAATAAAAACAACACAAAAAGATAAGATTATATAAGAAGTACATAATATGGTTTTTAAAATTGGTTCTTGCGCTAGGCTAGGCCTGTCCTGCAGATAACCAACATTTTTTTACTTATTTTGCGTCGTAAAATATTATAAATCTTAACACGACGTAATGATTTGCTGTATACTAGCTTTAGGGCGTGTTTCACCAACGCATGTTAGTGTTAAAGGCTTGTTAAAATACCTCTCATTCATTGATAAGAATTACGAGAGGAACAACATGATATTTAACGAAGGATTAACTTTAACATTGCTTGGTGAAACACGCCCTAAGTCCCGATTTCACCAACGCATTTTAGTGTTCACGGCTTGTTAAATTACCATGCCTTCTCATCTATACATATAATAAATCTGTAGAGGGGTCATGTCTGTACATTAAGAATATTTAAGTAAAAATTAAAAAAGGGGGTCTATAAAAGCCACAGAACCTAAAAATAACATTTTTGAAAAAAATGTCTGTCTGTCTGTCTGTCTGTCTGTCTGTCTGTCTGTCTGTCTGTCCATATGGGAATGTTTGTCGTCGCATCACGCTAAAACCACTGTATGGGATGAAATGAAATTTGGCAGGCAGGTAGCTTACGACCTGAAGAGCATTATAGGAAATTATTATCCCGAAAAACGAAAGGGTTCCCGTGGGATCTTCAAAAAATTGTAGCTAACTATTTGACGGTATTTCAGCCAAACTACTTAACGTATTTAAATGAAATTTGGCAAGCAGGTAGCTTATGACCTGAAAAGCATTATTGAAAATTATTGTCCCGAAAAACGAAAGGGTTCCCGTGGGATCTTCAAAAAATTGTAGCCACCTATTTGACGGTATTTCAGACAAACTGCTCAACGTATTTTAATTAAATTTGGCAGGCAGGTAGCTAATGACCTGAAGAGCATTATTGAAAATTATTATCCCGAAAAACGAAAGGGTTCCCGTGGGATCTTCAAAAAATTGTAGCTAACTATTTGACGGTATTTCAGCCAAACTACTTAACGTATTTAAATGAAATTTGGCAAGCAGGTAGCTTATGACCTGAAAAGCATTATTGAAAATTATTGTCCCGAAAAACGAAAGGGTTCCCGTGGGATCTTCAAAAAATTGTAGCTACCTATTTGACGGTATTTCAGACAAACTACTCAACGTATTTTAATTAAGTTTGGCAGGCACGTAGTTAATGACCTGAAGAGCATTATTGAAAATTGTTATCCCGAAAAACGAAAGGGTTCCCGTGGGATCTTCAAAAAATTGTAGCTACCTATTTGACGGTATATCAGCCAAACTGCTCAACGTATTTAAATGAAATTTGGCAGGCAGGTAGCTTATGATCTGAAGAGCATAACTGGAAATTATTATCCCAAAAAACGAAAGGGTTCCCGTGGGATCTTCAAAAAATTGTAGCTACCTATTTGACGGTATTTCAGACAAACTACTCAACGTATTTTTATTAAATTTGGCAGTCAGGTAGCTTATGATCTGAAGAGCATTATTGAAAATTGTTACTCCGAAAAACGAAAGGGTTCCCGAGGGATCTTCAAAAAATTGTAGCTACCTATTTGACGGTATTTCAGCTAAACTGCTCAACGTATTTAAATGAAATTTGGCAAGCAGGTAGCTTATGACCTGAAAAGCATTATTGGAAATTATTGTCCCGAAAAACGAAAGGGTTCCCGTGGGATCTTCAAAAAATTGTAGCTACCTATTTGACGGTATTTCAGACAAACTACTCAACGTATTTTTATTAAATTTGGCAGTCAGGTAGCTTATGATCTGAAGAGCATTACTGGAAATTATTATCCCAAAAAACGAAAGGGTTCCCGCGGGATCTTCAAAAAATTGTAGCTACCTATTTGACGGTATTTCAGACAAACTACTCAACGTATTTTAATGAAATTTGGCAGGCAGGTAGCTTATGATCTGAAGAGCATTACTGGAAATTATTATCCCAAAAAACGAAAGGGTTTCCGCGGGATCTTCAAAAAGTTGTAGCTACCTATTTGATGGTATTTCGGCCAAACTACTCAACGTATTTTAATTGAATTTGGCAGGCAGGTAGCTTATGATCTGAAGAGCATTACTGGAAATTATTATCCCAAAAAACCAAAGGGTTCCCGCGGGATCTTCAAAAAATTGTAGCTACCTATTTGACGGTATTTTAGCCAAACTACTCAACGTATTTGAATGAAACTTGGCACAAAGGTAGATTGTAACACGAAATAACCAACACAATATTTTTAACCGACTTCCAAAAAAGGAGGAGGTTTCTCAATTCGTAAATATATGTTTTTTTTATGTTTCTTCGCGGGTATCTTCATCGTTTATGAAACGATTTTAATTATTTTCTTCTTCTTCTTTTGTATTGTGTAGGGTATAATTTATATTTGGTCACATTGTCACCAAAATGGTGACCTGATGATGGGATCCGTGGGGAATCGAGGGAAATCCTCAAAATTTATATGGAATAATATATTGATTTTGATTTTTTCTGAAGTAGTCTAAGCATATGTTACCAAACAGTAAGGTTTTGCACCATATCCTTGATCTAAAAGTACTGAACAGAACTTCTGAGTCCCTAGAGATACAGGTTTGAATATTTCAGCGTTGTTTAAAGGAATGCAAGCATATGCGTCGTAAGCATATACTACGTCAATTACATTCGAACTTGGTCTCATAGTTATCAAAGTGGAGACCTGATGATGGCGTCGTGAGGAATCGAGGGAACATCTCGAAATTTATAGGGACACTCATAGTAATTTTGTATTTGTTTCGAGTAACATAAGCATATCCGACTAAAAACATAATTTTGAATCAATTATTATCAATGTAATACCACTACTATTTAGTCTTTGAAGATATACGTTTGGAAATTTCGACATCGCTTATACTGCAAGCATATTATTATGTCATTTACAATATATATATATATTATCAATTACAGTAGTCATCACTTCACCACCCCTGTCTTCACCAGATAGTAGGTATTCATATATACCATCATAACAATATGATGAAATAGGCAAGTTTTAAAAAAGGAGAAAAAATAGTTTTAAGCAAAATAAAAGAATGTAAACCGACTAAAAATAATAAAAGAGTTCTATTATAGAACTCATAATATCGAGTTTGGCTGGTACCGACTTTAACATTCTGAAAATTTGTATCTCATTGTATAGTCAATCTACTTGATCTATATATAAACTTTTCTTCTTATATGAACTATACATATAGGTATATTAAAAAATTTCGCGGATGCTCTGGCTCACGCCAGAGCAGCGATGAACTATATAAATAAGTATATTAGAAAATTTTGCGCTGCTCTGGCTTACGTCAACTATATATATAGGTATATAAAAAAAATTCGCTGGCTCACGCCAGAGCAGCGATGAACTATATATATAGGTATATTAAAAAAATTCGCTGGATCACGCCAGAGCAGCGATGGACTATATATATAGGTATATTAAAAAAAATCGCTGGCTCACGCCAGAGCAGCGATGAACTATATATATAGGTATATTAAAAAAATTCGCTGGATCACGCCAGAGCAGCGATGGACTATATATATAGGTATATTAAAAAAATTCGCTGGCTCACGCCAGAGCAGCGATGGACTATATATATAGGTATATTAAAAAAATTCGCTGGCTCACGCCAGAGCAGCGATGGACTATATATATAGGTATATTAAAAAAATTCGCTGGCTCACGCCAGAGCAGCGATGAACTATATATATAGGTATATTAAAAAATTAACGATGAACTATATATATAGGTATATTCAAAAATTTCGCGCTGCTCTGGCTCGCGCCAGAGCAGCGATGAACTATATATATAGGTATATTAAAAAAAAATTTGAAATTTTTAGAAAAGTTATGTCAATATAAGTAACATTTATGTTTTTCATGATATTTTTATTTATTAGTTTTCATGCTAGGTACGACTTGGGTTTTTTCTTTCTTTTGGACTTTTGTTATTTTGTCGTCTAAAGGAAGTTAGTACTTTAACTGTAAAGTCCCAAAGTACGACAGTTCATAAACTAAAAATGTATTTAAACTGCTGCCCTAAATCACTTTTCCACGCGGACGAAGTCGCGGGCACAGCTAGTTCATTGATAAGAATTACGAGAGGAACAATATGATATTTAAGGAATGATTAACATTGACATTGCTTGGTTGTCACGCACTAAGGGCGTGTTTCACCAAGCACTGTTAAAGTTAACGCCATGTTAAATATCATGTTCCCTCTATCGTATTTACTGTCAATAAATGAGATGGCATGGTTTTTTAACATGGCGTTAACTTTAACATTGCTTGGTGAAACACGGCCTAAGTCTCGATTTCACCAACGTACGAGTATGTTAGTGTTAACGGCTTGTTAAAATATCATGCCTTCTCATCTATTGATAGGAATTACGAGAGGAACAACATCATATTTAACGTATGATTAACTTTAACATTGCTTGGTGAAACACGCCCTTAGTCCGCGGCTCCGCGTCCGGAATACTCGTAAAATTTATCAAAATTGTTTCAGCCGTTTGCGCGTGATAAAGTAGGTAACAAACATTCGCTATCAGTGTGACTAATACTATAAAGGCAAAAGTTTGTAATAACACAATACTTCCTAAAATTATGTCAATAATATAATAAACTCCGAAAACAGAAAATATTTAAAAAGCTTAAGTACAGGGGGCTGATTAAAGATGCCATCGCTAATTATCGCTTACAAAGTTCGATAGCAAAATGTATAGGATTTGACATAAGGTACGCTAAATGATCGCGAGTTGGTATGTCATTTAGCGTACCTTATGTCAAATCCTATACATTTCGCTATCGAACTTTGTAAGCGATAATTAGCGATGGCATCTTTAATCAGCCCCCTGGTAAGCTAGTCGAAAGCAGCAAGTCAGCAGTTTAATATATATTATTATTTACTGCTCATAAAAAACATAACGCTGACTGGAGCTATTCAGCAACTTTTATTTACTTTACACAGACTCATAATGACTAGTGCTAAGAATCTTAGCTAAGAAAACATTAGCCCCAAAGAAACTTAACGTACCGTGGTTTTACGATATCATTTGTTTTATTCCGATCCGGTAAGTTAATTTTATACAGGCGATGTCTCGACGAAATTGCAAACTACCACATAGTTATATAACAGAGACACGACTTAGTACTAGAAAACGGTATCACCCTAATACTGGCAATTCGACTGGCTATTTTTGTTTTCTTCGATTTCCACTAGATAAAGGGTGAAGTCCAGGCACATTCCGGCAACCGCCATCTAGCGCCACTATTGGAAAATACTAATTATTAATTTCGTTTCGTATATCTTCTTCTTAATTAAGGAGTTGAATTTAGATAAATGTGATGTTATGCTTAAAAATATGCTTATCTTTATTATAATGTCAATATTTGTACTTAATTCGGCATATTTACATTTTATAATTTACAAACGTTAATAGTAGTGACATCTATTGTAATTTTTTGTATTAAACATATATTGTATGGGATGGTAGGCCACTAACAACAACTAGCGACATCTATTTTTTTAATTAGACACTTTACACCTACTGTTGCCTAACATTAGCACAATTGCGCCAAATAACTCGGGGATAAAGTTTCGGATACGTTACTCCCGAATTGGTTGGAACTCTCGGATGAATGGTAAAAGCCTAACTCGGGGTTAATATTTAACCCAGACTTGCTTGAGATATAGTATTACTTTTATATTAATACTATTTCAGCATTGGGTATCGCAATGTTTAGGTGACAAAAAGACATAAAGTATAAACACATAAACGGAGTTTCTTAACAAAACAGCACATTTAGACCCCTTATTAATAAATTACGCAAGATATACACAATCAATGGTACTTTCTATGTCTGGAACGTCGTTTGTATATAATATAATAATATATAAGTAATAATAATATCTATGGACGCTTCACACCACGTCAATCTGGCCCTGTGCTTAATTTCCGAAGAACTTGTGTTACAGGTACCAGACAACAGAAATATATTTAATACTTGTATATTATACATATATTTAAGAATTTTATTATATAATACACAAATTTAATACACATCCATGACCCAGGAACATTGAAAACTTTTTGGTCCCGCGGCGGGATTCGATCCCGCGTCCTCTCGTTCGAGCATCAACGCGTTCAACCACTGCGCTGCGGAGGTCGTCAAATGTATTTGAACAGTTTTTATTTTTTACTTTTCCACTTTCCTTAATGTACCTAATGTTATGTTCAAATTTTATTATTATTATTATTAAAACGTATGTGACAGACATAACACCAACATGAATTAGCGTATTCCTTTCGTAAATATTAATTGTAGCGTAATATTTATGTAATCTAACGAACGCAATATAAATATCCACCGAAACCGATTATCTCGCTTCAACCATGACCTACGTATTCAGAATGCGACGAGAATAGTCGTACTTAGCTAATTAGTGTGCGAGCGAGACAGCCCTAGTGGCACGCTTCCAAGATGAATTTGATGTTTCGAAAGAACTTCACTACGGAGAAAACAGTTTCGGGGAATACCAGCGGGGGGAAGGCGAAAGGAGCCCTGGGCGCCGGGAGGAACGCGAAGAGACGGGACAGGCAATACATGGAGGAGCACCACTATAGGACTCATCTCTTCTTCTCCGCGCCAAGAGCGAGCGCCCAATACAACGACACAGGTAACTCCCAAAGTAAGGCCAGTTCCATCATAGTGTGACGCTTCTACTGTTCTACGCTCTAAGGTTTGCTTCTCTGTTATTAATGTGTGTACAGTCGTCGTGATGTTGCCGTTCTATATCCGTGCGGAGTGCGAGTTTTTGGCATTGCTCACAGTGAGGAAGTGACTATGATGTGTATGGTATCGAATTCTGCCGCCCTTATCATAAATCGCAATTTTTGTCGAAAATGAGTTAATAATATATTCGGAATCACCGCAACGAGATCTAACAGTATTTATCACTTAGTTTTTAGTAGCTGTTATACTTCTCGTTATTTAGTTAATTATATTATGTTAATTATATATAGGTATAAACAAAATATGTGGATCCATTCCAAACTTATAACTAGTCATAACCACCGTAAAAATATTATAAATTAAATAAATATGTAAATATAATGTCCCATATTCAAAGGTCCACATTGAAAGGCATTAAACAAAATATTTGGAATATTCCAATTAGTTTCATAGAGACAACAAAATATAGAAAAAAACTTTGATCGCGATTCACTAGAAAGCATCTCGAAAGTAACCTCCAAGCAAAGCAAAATTAAAAAAGCAAAATTTAGTGATAGGTTTATTAGTTTTGTTATCCATTCGTTGTATTTAAGGGAATTAGATTTACACCTAATGTAATTTTGTTATTGTAATCATTTTCGAATAAGGCTGACATAATCTTATGATGAATAGCCTTTAAATAAAGAATAAAAAAAAAAAAAAAAAAAACCTCCAAGCAAGTGTTGTTTATTGTTTATGATAAGGACAGCAGAATTAGTAACCGTTTTTTGCCACTAGGGCCGTTTTCCATGCCAGAGTTGACTTCTTCACAGTAAGCAGTGACAAATACTTGCACTAAGCACACGTAACGAATCTGTCTTAACTTTACTGTTTTAGCCAAATGCCTTTGTTAATTAAGATAACAAAGTTCGAAAAGATGTAGGTATGATTTTATATAAGCATCGCTAAGTGACATAATATTATAGCGATGCTTAAATCAAATATATTTTTGATTTCGAACTTCGTTTTCGTAATTAGCGATGACCTTTCTCTAAAGGCTCTATTTCTGATAACGAATCTGTCTAACTTTACTGTTTCTATGTTAATCATTATACCTGGACTAGCTGAATACTTTATTGAATTTTTATTATAATTAATATTACAAACCGTTATACAAGTATATAATTCACTAGCGTTTATACACAAATTATCACAGAAATGTAAACAACACTCACACACATATTTTCAGCGTTGTTTACATAATAGTCACGCGCTATTACACGTTTGTGTTGTCGACTGTACGTGCGAGGGAGACGGGATAACGCTGTTGCATGTTGGCACGGTACCAGGAACTCAGGAACGCGCTGAAGACAATACCCTCAATACACACGAGGTGAGGAATAACTCACGTGGTTAGAGTTGTTTGACAAAAACCGGGCAAGTGCGAGTCGGGCTCACGCATCATGGGCTCCGTACAAGACGAGCAAAAACTTACGTATTGTTTTATGGGAACTTAAACATTTGAAGACATGAATGAATGAAGGTGATATGCAGCAAAATTATGATTTCGAGAAAATTGAGTTCAAACTTTCATAAAATTTAAATATCTTTTTTAATTATATCTACCAATATCCCGCAAAACAATTATAACCACAATCTGCAAGCAGATGAGTGAGTGTACGCATAGGCATGCGTTTGATGCACCTCCCTCCTCCCACACTGCTTATGCGTACACTCGCAAGCAAAAACATGAAAACACCACCACCACACAAGCAATCTGGGGGCACGGTCGTGCCCCCGTCAAGACGAGCCAAGCGAAGCGCAAGGGCACTACCTACCTTTTCTCGAAAGGTTTCGTCGTTTTTTTGAACTCCCATAACTTTGCTTTGGATGATGCTAAATAGTTGAAAATTTCAACATATAATGACACCAGTAAATACATGAATTATACAAAGTTTGAATGTCGTAGCTACTATACTTTAGATTTTATCGATGTGTAAAAACCCCTGATTTCGTCACTGACTCATTTATAGATCATCAAAATTCTTAGGTTACTTCCGGAAATCTTAGAAAGCTGAAGTTATGTATGTAAGCTGTTATTGCTACAAAACCAAGAAAAAAATTATTAAAATGTAAATGCCGCCATTTTAAATCCAATATGGTGGGCCACCATATTGGATTCAAAAGGATGTTTATTATAAGGATCTGATGATCTTTAATTTATAAAAGGAATATAATACACAAGTACATCAAAAACCTACGACCTACTTTTTGTAGGACCCATAATCGTTCAGAGTTTTGCTCCATATAATTTATGTCCGACTTTATGTATGTTGAGTGCGTTGCACTACTGCAATCAGTATATTCTATTATTCATCTACAAAAAGTCGGTCACCAATTATTAATCGGTGACCGACTTTTACCGAAGATGAAAAATATATTATTATATTATTTATGAGAGGAAAATTTGTTTTTTATCCACTTATTTAAAATTAGCGCGAATATGCAGGCAGCTAATAGTTGTAAATTGCTGTCGGTCACAAAATAACCGTCGATGTATGGAACAGGTCCGGCACAAGCTCCATCTGTTGTTAAATTTCTTTTCAAAACAGTCGTGACGCTGGGAGTCGGCAGGCGTCGCGGCGCTTGGCGTCGGTAGGCGTCACGGCGCTTGGCGTCGCGGCGCTGGGCGTCGGCAGGCGTCGTGGCGCTGGGCGTCGGTAAGCGTCGTGGCGCTGAGCGTCGTGGCGCTAGGCGTCGGCAGGCGTCGCGACGCTGGGCGTCGGCAGGCGTCGCGACGCCGGGCGTCGGTAGGCGTCGCGGCGCATGGCGTCGTGACGCTGGGCGTTGGCAGGCGTCGCGGTGCTGGGCGTCGTGGCGCTGGGCGTCGGTAAGCGTCGTGGCGCTGGGCGTCGTGGCGCTAGGCGTCGGCAGGCGGCGCGACGCTGGGCGTCGGCAGGCGTCGCGACGCCGGGCGTCGGTAGGCGTCGCGGCGCATGGCGTCGTGACGCTGGGCGTTGGCAGGCGTCGCGGCGCTGGGCGTCGTGGCGCTGGGCGTCGGTAAGCGTCGTGGCGCTGGGCGTCGTGGCGCTAGGCGTCGGCAGGCGTCGCGGCGCTGGGCGTCGTGGCGCTGGGCGTCGGTAGGCTTTTTGTAGGACCCATAATCGTTCAGAGTTTTGCTCCATATAATTTATGTCCGACTTTATGTATGTTGAGTGCGTTGCACTACTGCAATCAGTATATTCCTCGACTTCGACTTTTTGTAGATGAATAATAATTCATCTACAAAAAGTCGGTCACCAATTATTAATCGGTGACCGACTTTTACCGAAGATGAAAAATATATTATTATATTATTTATGAGAGGAAAATTTGTTTTTTATCCACTTATTTAAAATTAGCACGAATATGCAGGCAGCTAATAGTTGTTAATTGCTGTCGGTCACAAAATAAATGTCGATGTATGGAACAGGTCCGGCACAAGCTCCATCTGTTGTTAAATTTCTTTTCTGTAAAGTTCTTTGTATGCTTAGCATTATTATAATGTGATTTGTAAGAAACTAGCTTGTCAGTGGCTCAAAATATTCTATAGAATTCCTTGTACTAGTTACCATCATCATAACTACTATTAGATATAGGTACTGTTGAAAATACTAGCTGGTATTAGCTAATATTAGCACCGGGCGTCGCGGCGCTTGGCGTCGCGGCGCTGGGCGTCGGCAGGCGTCGGTAGGCGTCGCGGCGCTTGGCGTCGGTAGGCGTCACGGCGCTTGGCGTCGCGGCGCCCAGCGCCACAAAATAAATGTCGATGTATGGAACAGGTCCGGCACAAGCTCCATCTGTTGTTAAATTTCTTTTCTGTAAAGTTCTTTGTATGCTTAGCATTATTATAATGTGATTTGTAAGAAACTAGCTTGTCAGTGGCTCAAAATATTCTATAGAATTCCTTGTACTAGTTACCATCATCATAACTACTATTAGATATAGGTACTGTTGAAAATACTAGCTGGTATTAGCTAATATTAGCACCGGGCGTCGCGGCGCTTGGCGTCGCGGCGCTGGGCGTCGGCAGGCGTCGGTAGGCGTCGCGGCGCTTGGCGTCGGTAGGCGTCACGGCGCTTGGCGTCGCGGCGCCCAGCGCCACGACGCCCAGCGCCGCGACGCCCAGCGCCACGACGCCCAGCGCTGTGACGCCCAGCGCCACGACGCCCAGCGCCGCGACGCCCAGCGCCGCGACGCCAAGTGCCGCGACGCCTACCGACGCCCAGCGTCGCGACGCCTGCCGACGCCCAGCGTCGCGACGCCTGCCGACGCCTAGCGCCACGACGCTTACCGACGCCCAGCGCCGCGACGCCCAGCGTCGCGACGCCTGCCAACGCCCAGCGTCCCCAGCTGGGCGTCGGTAGGCGTCGCGGCGCTGAGCGTCGGCAGGCGTCGGTAGGCGTCGCGGCGCTTGGCGTCGGTAGGCGTCACGGCGCTTGGCGTCGCGACGCTGGGCGTCGGTAAGCGTCGTGGCGCTGGGCGTCGTGGCGCTAGGCGTCGGAAGGCGTCGCGACGCTGGGCGTCGCGACGCTGGGCGTCGCGGCGCTAGGCGTCGGTAGGCGTCGCGGCGCTGGGCGTCGTGGCGCTGGGCGTCGGTAGGCGTCGCGGCGCTTGGCGTCGTGACGCTGGGCGTTGGCAGGCGTCGCGGCGCTGGGCGTCGGTAAGCGTCGTGGCGCTGGGCGTCGTGGCGCTAGGCGTCGGCAGGCGTCGCGACGCTGGGCGTCGGCAGGCGTCGCGACGCTAGGCGTCGGTAGGCGCCTACCGATGCCCAGCGCCACAACGCCCAGCGCCGCGACGCCCAGCGCCACGACGCTTACCGACGCCCAGCGCCGCGACGCGACGCCTACCGACGCCCGGCGTCGCGACGCTGGGCGTCGGCAGGCGTCGCGACGCCGGGCGTCGGTAGGCGTCGGTAGGCGTCGCGGCGCTAGGCGTCGGTAGGCGTCGCGGCGCTTGGCGTCGTGACGCTGGGCGTTGGCAGGCGTCGCGACGCTGGGCGTCGCGGCGCTGGGCGTCGCGGCGCTGGGCGTCGGTAAGCGTCGTGGCGCTAGGCGTCGGCAGGCGTCGCGACGCTGGGCGTCGGCAGGCGTCGCGACGCTGGGCGTCGGTAGGCGTCGCGGCGCTGGGCGTCGTGGCGCTGGGCGTCGCGGCGCTGGGCGTCGTGGCGCTGGGCTAGCTAATATTAGCTAATACCAGCTAGTATTTTCAACAGTACCTATATCTAATAGTAGTAGTGATGATGGTAACTAGTACAAGGAATTCTATAGAATATTTTGAGCCACTGACAAGCTAGTTTCTTACAAATCACATTATAACAATGCTAAGCATACAAAGAACTTTACAGAAAAGAAATTTAACAACAGATGGAGCTTGTGCCGGACCTGTTCCATACATCGACAGTTATTTTGTGACCGACAGCAATTTACAACTATTAGCTGCCTGTGTCAAAAGGGGAATGAAATTATAATAAAATTAAAGAAAGCTAAAATATGATAAAGTAGAATGGCCAAAAGTTAACTGTAAAAATATATTAGTGTAGATTTACTAAAATCAAAATTCAAAGTAAAACGCTAAACCAATGTATTTATAAGTTTTATTGTATCACACTACTTATATTTTAATTACAAGAAATTAAGACAATTAGCAACACACCATTTTATATACTACACTTCCTTTTATCAATAAATAAATGTAAATGGAAGTAACCAAAATATCTTAAACAGCTTTGTAATATTTTTACTGTACTAGGAATAGAATTTAAACAATAAATTAATAAACTATGGAATAAAATAAAATGTATTTAACAACCTGGTAATTTACTATTTATTTAAAAGTACCAGTCACATGATACTTTAGCAAATTAGACTATTTTTACAATATACCAATAATTTATCATCAAAATATATTTCCAAGTATTAAATATTAATAAATTATTTACTACTAAAACACTATAATAAAACGAGACATAATAATATTACTTATCTACAACATAATATAGAGGCTTTCAGAAAATATGGTACTTATCTTAAATTTGTTCGTTGTTTGGGTAGAAAGAAAAACCGCTATTGGTTCAAAATAAAATATGCTATTGTCGTTTATGTTAAAATATTGATACGTTTTGACGTACCTATTTTCAATTCTTACCAACAATAACTACCAACATTAATTACATAATAATCCAAAGCAAGCTTTGGTATTATGTATCACTTTCATATAACCTTTTACAGATTTCCCTATATTTATGCTCAATTAGCTTCAAACATAAGCAGAGTAAAAATGAACTAAAATAATAATGTATATTATCTATTTTTACATAATTATTATGTTTATTGTGTTGTATATTTTATATACCTACAGCCATACGGCGTTTTCTGACTAACGTTTTTTTTTTAAATTAAATTAGAAGTTTTGTTAAAATATAACAATTACAAAATTTCTAAACACAATGCTTGTCTTATCATTAAAGTCAATTTGTTCATAAATAATAACTTGTACCTTATGTGGAGTACCATCATTGAAATACACTGGTCAATTTACTTTTCTTTTTGGGCCTAGATAACTTGGCATCCTGCAGCCACAATATCCAGTTCTCTTCTAATATTCTATTGTTCAACAATTAGTGTTGATAGTTGATACCATGGGTGGTGAAAGGCCATTGTCATCGGAAAAATATACTCCCAACTATTGTTGCGGTAGGTATCTGAAAACAAAAATGTGATTAGACAAATGAAATAGAAATCGCGGGATGGAGAGGATCACCACTTCTGATGTCAAAAGGGGAATGAAAATATAATAAAATTAAAGAAAGCTAAAATATGATAAAGTAGAATGGCCAAAAGTTAACTGTAAAAATATATTAGTGTAGATTTACTAAAATCAAAATTCAAAGTGAAACGCTAAACCAATGTATTTATAAGTTTTATTGTATCACACTACTTATATTTTAATTACAAGAAATTAAGACAATTAGCAACACACCATTTTATATACTACACTTCCTTTTATCAATAAATAAATGTAAATGGAAGTAACCAAAATATCTTAAACAGCTTTGTAATATTTTTACTGTACTAGGAATAGAATTTAAACAAAAAATTAATAAACTATGGAATAAAATAAAATGTATTTAACAACCTGGTAATTTACTATTTATTTAAAAGTACCAGTCACATGATACTTTAGCAAATTAGACTATTTTTACAATATACCAATAATTTATCATCAAAATATATTTCCAAGTATTAAATATTAATAAATTATTTACTACTAAAACACTATAATAAAACGAGACATAATAATATTACTTAGCTACAACATAATATAGAGGCTTTCAGAAAATATGGTACTTATCTTAAATTTGTTCACCCAATATCTGGTTCAGAACTGAAGCCAATATAGCGGACATATTCTTTTATAAGTATAATTTGGCGCCATTTACACCGGAAGATATAACACAATGACAATATTATTTGAAAGCGGAAGTTCGTAGAATAATTTACAATATTATGAAATACTGAAATTGACATACAAAAATGTTTACAATGAATGTTCAATTATTTTCACATTATTTCAGAATTTAACCTTAATAATTACATTTTTATTAAACATCTCAAATTATCAAATTCTAGAACCGGAAATAATATTAACACTGACATAAATGTCAAAGTGACTTAAAAACTACTTTGTTAAGAATGACATAATTATTTGTGTTTATTATATTATTCACAAAATAATAAATTCATAGTTAGTTACAATTAAAATTTTTTACAAATTGCCATATTAATAATCAAATCTGACACCTGCATATTCGTGCTAATTTTAAATAAGTGGATAAAAAACAAATTTTCCTCTCATAAATAATATAATAATATATTTTTCATCTTCGGTAAAAGTCGGTCACCGATTAATAATTGGTGACCGACTTTTTGTAGATGAATAATAGAATACATATACTGATTGCAGTAGTGCAACGCACTCAACATACATAAAGTCGGACATAAATTATATGGAGCAAAACTCTGAACGATTATGGGTCCTACAAAAAGCCTACCGACCGTCGGTAAGCGTCGTGGCGCTGGGCGTCGTGGCGCTAGGCGTCGGCAGGCGTCGCAACGCTGGGCGTCGGCAGGCGTCGCGACGCTGGGCGTCGGTAGGCGTCGCGGCGCTTGGCGTCGCGGCGCTGGGCGTCGGCAGGCGTCGCGACGCTGGGCGTCGGTAGGCGTCGCGGCGCTAGGCGTCGGTAGGCGCCGCGACGCTGGGCGTCGGTAGGCGTCGCGGCGCTGGGCATCGTGGCGCTAGGCGTCGGCAGGCGTCGCGGCGCTGGGCGTTGTGGCGCTGGGCATCGGTAGGCGTCGCGGCGCTGATCGTCGGTAGGCGTCGCGGCGCTGGGCGTCGTGGCGCTGGGCGTCGGCAGGCGTCGCGACGCTGGGCGTCGGTAGGCGTCGCGGCGCTTGGCGTCGTGACGCTGGGCGTTGGCAGGCGTCGCGACGCTGGGCGTCGGTAGGCGTCGCGGCGCTAGGCGTCGGTAGGCGTCGCGACGTTGGGAGTCGGCAAGCGTCGCGGCGCCGGGCGTCGGTAGGCGTCGCGGCGCATGGCGTCGCGGCGCTGGGCGTCGGTAGGCGTCGCGGCGCTAGGCGTCGGCAGGCGTCGCGGCGCTGGGCGTCATGGCGCTAGGCGTCGGCAGGCGTCGCGACGCTGGGCGTCGGCAGGCGTCGCGACGCTGGGCGTCGGTAGGCGTCGCGGCGCTAAGCGTCGGTAGGCGTCGCGACGCTGGGCGTCGGCAGGCGTCGCGGCGCTGGGCGTCGTGGCGCTAGGCGTCGGCAGGCGTCGCGACGCTAGGCGTCGGCAGGCGTCGCGACGCCGGGCGTCGGTAGGCGTCGCGACGCCGGGCGTCGGTAGGCGTCGCGGCGCATGGCGTCGCGACGCTGGGCGTCGGTAGGCGTCGCGGCGCTAGGCGTCGGTAGGCGCCGCGACGCTGGGCGTCGGCAGGCGTCGCGACGCTGCGACGTCGCGTCGGTAGGCGTCGTGGCGCCAGGCGTCGCGGCGCTGGGCGTCGGCAGGCGTCGGTAGGCGTCACGACGCTGGGCGTTGGCAGGCGTCGCGGCGCTGGGCGTCATGGCGCTAGGCGTCAGCAGGCGTCGCGACGCTGGGCGTCGGCAGGCGTCGCGACGCTGGGCGTCGGTAGGCGTCGCGGCGCTAGGCGTCGGTAGGCGTCGCGACGCTGGGCGTCGGCAGGCGTCGCGGCGCTGGGCGTCGTGGCGCTAGGCGTCGGCAGGCGTAGCGACGCCGGGCGTCGGTAGGCGTCGCGGCGCCTGGCGTCGCGGCGCTAGGCGTCGGTAGGCGTCGTGACGCTGGGCGTCGGCAGGCGTCGCGACGCTAGGCGAGATAATATAACTGTCGGTGTATGGAACAAGTCCGGACAAGCTCCATCTGTTGTTAAATAAAACAACAATAGATGTGAGATGATTATAAAGCTAACGTCAGTGTTAAATGTTAATGCAATATCTGTATAATCTTATATAAAAATCGTTCGACACCTCGATAGCGCGATGCAGGTGCCTAACAGCGACATCTATGTTTAGAACTGTGAAACATCTAAACACAAACATTTAACAGTCGGTAACGTTTTATAATGATAACGATAAACGAACAACAAACGTTACATAAAACTCCAAATGCGTAGATTTTTTGTAGTCTAAATTGTAAAAACTTCGATACTCAAAGAAATTTGTGACCATAAATTAAGTACTGAATCGACTTTTAATTGATTGGCGCATGACAAAATTTTATAAGTTTCAATATGACACGATCAATTTATTATTGGCGCATGACAAAATTTTATAAGTTTCAATATGACACGATCAATTTATTTATACAATTTTAGTTATTACGCCTCCGTGGTCTAGTGGTTTAGAGCCTGGCTCTCGACTGTGGTCGTCGTGGGTTCGATTCCCACGTTGGAAACACGTTTTAAGTTTGGTTTAGACAAGGCAGGCTGATCACCTAATTGGCTGACAAGAAATATGATCCATGCGTCGGATGGGCATGTAAAAAGTCGGTCCTGCGCTTGATCTCCCGCCAGTCGTGTCGGTTATCCGTCCCAGTGGTTACGAAAGTGAAGAAAAAGAGAGTGCTTCTATGCATTGCGCACACACTTGGGCACTATAAAATAACTCCTGCGTAGCTGGACTGGTTTCAATGAAACCAGTGTGGGAGATATTATTATTATTATTATTTTAGCAAACACTAAAATTATTAAACAAGCTTATGACTAAACAAATAGCCACCCGGATAGTTATAGCACTTTCGAAAAAAAAAACAAGAATACAGTATAGAGTTCAATTATAGTAGTGAGGTGTTTTATTGAAGTTCGGTGTTACACAGCCACAATGGAGACTTATAGTTTTCATATCAACCCCTGCAATATGGGTAACAAATGATGAGAGAGTTTGAGAAAACAAATACAATTCATACAAGATTTCATGAATGCCGCTATTTTTAATCCAAAATAGAGATTTATCGTTTTCACAGGTACTCTCACAACATGGGTATCAAATGAAAGAGAAATACAATAAATCATCTAAATTCCAGACGAAGAATAAGGCGAAATTAATTGCCCGGGGTCAAAATAGGTTATTTTTAAACTCAAACAAGTCCATTAAGCAACTTACAAAAATAAATGAAATCCCACCAAAAACATTTTCATGTAAAAATGCTGTCAAGACGATCCTACACAGCTTACCCTCTGAAAAAGTTATCAGATATCGTATAAAACCAAGCTTTACACTACACCTTAATCAAAATCTATAAAAAAGTGGTTAGATCTCATGTAGAACCAAAATTATTGATCTATGCGCCCTTACTTCACCAGGCTCAACTTCATTTACGCTATATTGCAGTTAAAACGTGATACTTGACCGTTTTGCTACCGTTACGAACATTAAGTGCGAAATAAAACGGCCAAGCCTGGTTAAGCCTGGTGAAGTAAGGGCGCATAGATCAATAATTTTAGTTCTACATGAGATCTAACCACTTTTTTATAGATTTTGATTAAGGTGTAGTGTAGAGCTTGGTTTTATACGATATCTGATAACTTTTTCACAGGGTAAGCTGTGTAGGATCGTCTTGACAACATTTTTACATGAAAATGTTTTTGGTGGGATAATGTTAACACGATCATGCAAAGCCCCACCATCATGCAGGTTGCAAAAGACGCACGTTTCGCTCCGACCCCGGAGCATCCTCAGGATGTAGACTCTGCGAACAATGTTCGTTAAGTGATGCCGCCCGCCAAATCACGAGCCCAAGTATGTGCACAGAAGCATTCTCATTTCCTTTTACTCTCATAACCCAGTGGGACGACAAACCGACACGACTGGCGGGAGATCAGGCGCAGGACCGACTTTTTACATGCCCCCGACGCATGGATCATCTATCTTGTCAGACAATCAGGTGATCAGCCTGCATTGTCCTAACCAAACTTGAAAACAACATTTTTTGTTGTTTCAACGCGGGAATCGAACCTACGACCTCCGGGTCGAGAGCGAAGCTCTGAACCACTAGACCTGATTGTCTGACAAGAAAGATGATGATCCATGCGTCGGATGGGCATGTAAAAAGTCGGTCCTGCGCCTGTTCTCTCGCCAGTCGTGTCGGTTTACCGTCCCACTGGGTTATGAGAGTAATAGGAAGAGAGGGTGTCTTTGTGTATAGGGCACTATAAAATAACTCCTGCGTAGCTGGCCTGGTTTCAATGAAATCGGCTACCGACACCGAAGTCGGTGAGGGAGCTATTATTGTCAAACAAGACTTGAAACGGGGATCCTTCCTCAACTGGAATCGAGATCCAAGCAACCACCTAAACCATGGAGGCGTCTTCAAATATTACGATTTCAAATACATTAAGATAAAAGTATTATATACTACCGTATAACACACAAAGACAATAATAACACACAACTTTTTTACACTTTTCCATTTTTTATTACGTGTGACCATGAATTTCCATCAAGAACCAACTGTACATTCAATCAGTTATAACATACAAAGAATTGAAATAATCTAAAACTAGAAAATAAGGGAATAAAAGAAAATGTTACAGCTATCTTTGGATAGATCTGGCCCAATGTTAGAGAGAAAGTAAAGTGTTCCAGGAATTGGATATCAGGGTTCAGGGGAAATAGTTTTAAAGTTTTATCTTACACTGCCATTCCACTTGTAATTTATTTGGATAATGGAATAAAGTCTTTAACAATATTTAAACTAAAATCCCTAAGTATGTATGGTGAATGGTGAATAATAATAATATCTATGGTCGCTTCACTTCACGTTAGTCTGGCCCCGTGCTAAGTATCCGAAGAACTTGTGTTACGTGTACCAGACGACGGAAACACATTTAATACTTTTATACTATACATATATTTAAGATTTTTATTATAATATTAATAAACAAATTTAATACACATCCATGACCCCGGAACACAGTTAACTTTTTGTTCCTTTGGCGGGATTCGAACACGCGACCTCTCGCTTGAGCACCAACTCGCTCAACCACTGCGCTACGAAGGTCGTCAAAGTATGTATTTTGGCTTGATAAAAAGCTTTGAAGATTATAAAATATTAGTTTCAGGGAAAATTACAATAAATGATGTCTATAATATAATTTAAGTAAAACATTATCTATGTATAATCGTATATTCAGATAAAATAATTAAAACAACTAATCAGTGTTCAAATATCTAGTCGAGTTTAATTTCAGTATTGAATGACAACTGACAAAAGATTTTAACACCGATTAAGTTGATTTGCTACTCAGAAATCAATGTTTTTCCTAACTTTGAATAGTTCCACTACTTTACTGTCTCTCAGGAAACTTTTTCAATGCATCATCTGTAAATCTATACTATATTATTATAAAGCGGAAGAGTTTGTTTGTTTGTTTGTTTGAACTCGCTAATCTCAAGAGCTACTGGTTCGATTTGAAAAATTATTTTTTGCTAGATATTCCATTTATAGAGAAAGGCATAACATTACGCTGCGACCAATAGGAGCGAAGCGTCAGTAATAAATGTTGCAAAAACGGGAAAAATTATTCCCATTTGAGGACCTTCGTTGCGTGCGCTGCTTCCTAGTTACATCATTCTGATGAACTCCTATTTATATTTCATAAATATCATAAAATCTTATATAAATGGAACTTATACAAAGGAAACTCCTGTCTAGCCTCACTACATATTGAAGGTCAAATCCATATTGTAGTACATTTGTACCATTATGAAGAACTTCACTCATTTGTTGCATCTACCATTCCAGAGCGATCATATTCAATTCCGATTACGGAGTTTGGCTGCTGGAAAATAACAACCAACAGTTATAAAATCCCCACTAGGACTTACATCGGTTCCGTTCTGACGAACCTTACTCATTATTTAAGGAACTGCCTGCTTAGTGACTACTGCACTTTATATTTAAAGGCACCCCACCTTCTGACGAAGCCCACTCATTAGTCCTGTCTACTATTCCAGAGCGATGCGGCCCGGTCCTGGGGGGCGGCAGCGGGCCGGAGCCGGAGCCCCCGCAGCCGCTGGTGACCCGGGAGCCGTCGGTGTCGCTGCTGCGGTGGGAGCGTCCCCCCACCAGCGAGCGGCGCCGCACGGAGCCCGTGTCGCTGGCGACGCTGGAGCGCGACTGCTTCGTCATACCGGCGCACGCGCTAGGGCGATTCCTGCCTGATGGAGTGCCGGTATGTATTACTGTTACTGACAAAATTCTTAACCAGGCGTTTTTCAAGGAGAAGGCGGGAGTATCCTCAGGGATTCTTTGTGGGCCGGTACAAGAAGGTATTCCGACTCTCCTGGAAAGGAAACCCAGCACCCTACAGACTAAACTCCTTCCTTTCACATCCTGCTGCTATGTAGTCTCCCAGATGTGCCTGTAGGGTAACTCACATTGGCACAGAGTCGAAGAGTCGCGAGGGGTTGTGCTTTTTCCCATTGCAGAATCATCGCTACTTGCCAATTATTATAAGACTTGAACACATTGCTTAAGAAAAATTAATTGTGGTGTAGAGGCACAATGTTGTTACAGCTTTAAGCTTTAAAGACATAATAAGTGTGTTGGATGCATATCCTGTATACCCCTCAAATACACTTCATTACAAAAGATTGCACAGTATTTTTTTTTTGTAGCCCAAACGGGAACAATAGACAACAACCTATTTATAACGTTATCGAATGTAAATTTTCATACCACCTTTAGATAACATACAAATGCATACTTGTCAATTCCACCTTACCACATTAACTGTTTTGTAATCGTTATTTTTTTCATTTCAGCTCCCGGTGCCACCGCCAACGCCAGAAAAGGGTCTCGCGACGAAAACCCAGAACTCCCTCAGCATCCTCGAGGTGGCGGACCCGAAACATTGTATCCTAGCACATCTCATGAGCCCCCTAGAACCCATAGAGCCCATCCTGGAATCTCCGCTTACCAAACCCCTGTTTAAGCAGAAAACTGCCGCTGGGGAACTGTTGAACGACGTGGCCCACGCAAACACCGCAGTTGGCGGGATGCTCTTGGCCAATATGGAGAAGAACGCGGAATTTCCCTTCATATCGTACTACGTGATTAACACCACGCAGACGGACCCTCTGTCGTTCTACAACAACATGAGGAGCGCTTCTCTGACCAAATTCGACCCGAAGACCATCAGGTACTCGGCCGCTCATACCCTGGACCTGTACAGCGAGGTGGCGATGATATGCCGCCCGCCGTTCAGCGACCTCGCTGGGGGACCAAAGAAATCGCACACGCCCACCACCGGGTTTATTATTAGTGTTTATAAGGTGAGTATTCTGTATGTTCATGCTAGAATGTCAAAATGTCCATCGTATAAAGTGGAAGAACTAAATATTGAACACATTATCTTAGCTTTTATCCTGGTTGCCATCGTTGTTTTGTAATTCGTAATCAGCAATGGCAAAAAAGCTAAAAGCTACAAACGTCTTTCGTTCGAACGAAGTTCGAAAGTATGCATGGAATTACATTACAACACGTAGCTCTGGGTGTGAGGTTAGCTCTAGGTCATTTTTTTACCCAATGTGGCTCAAGTTAGCGATGCTTCGTCGTAAGTAGCAATGGAAACTTGGCTTAAGATTGTTAACCTAATCTTAAAAAAATATTGAGTTTTCCTGCAATATCAGTATACTTACTTAGATTCTTCAGCAACCAATTCAATCCATATATCGTGACAAATAGTCCATCGAGACTAGCAATTACTTATTATAGAACTTTCCTACTTCCAGGTTTTCGAAGGCGATGACGGCGAGCGTTTCGAACGAAACTGGCTGTACTGGACCGGGGCTCGGATGCTCTATCGTCATCTCCCTCACTCGGTCGGCATGAGGAAGATAGCACTACACAAGTCAGTCGCTGCTCACGGCGACAAGATGTATCTGTTGGTTTGCGAGTGTGCCAACTTGTTGGACGACCTGTCGGGAGCCGCCATGTTGATTACTGCGTTGCGGGCCAGACTTTGCGGGTATACGGGACTGTACAGGCCTATACAGACTTTCTAGTAACGGGATCAGGCCCGTTTGGACCAATGTAGGCCCAAATAGGCGAATAAGTGACGGTTTTGGGTCAGGCCAAGTTTTGCCCGCTATTAGCCCAATTTAGTCTGTATCAGTAAACAATGGCCTGTATGGGCTAGCTATGGCCTGATTATGGCTCGGTTTGGCCTGTAAGATGGTATTGGCATCGGGTTCAGGCCTTGGCCTTGTAAATATAGTTAAGGGACATGGGAGCACCGTTATAGTACTAAGTACAATTGATCGGGATCGCTGGGTGGCTTATAGTTTAGATTTGGACGGAGTCTCGCCTAAATAGTTAATGCTGCCATTTTATGATATGCACGTATCATCCAATGTATGAGTTTTGTGTTTGAATTGGGTGAATATATGATTTTTTTAATGAAACAACGAAATAGAATAAAGGACTGCCAACTTTTGTATGTGCAGACACTTGGATGCTTCTAAGTTCTAAGTAATACCATAAACGAAATATAATTAGTCTATTCATTTATGTATTAATTAATGGTAATAAATACGTACTGTTTTACGTTTAAAATCTCGAGAAGCAACGCCTTACAAATCTAAATATAAAAAAACCTTACAAAACTTGCTTAACAACATTTTAAAAGATTTCGGCTCAGAACTGAAGCAAATATAATAATGAGATTGAGCTTTATCCCTTTACAAACATATCAACATACATATCACAACCAGGACTGGTTTTACTACTTACGAGGTCTTATATCAGTATTATATATTTAGCATTATTATTGAGTTCCGTGTATAACATAATTTTTGTTTAATAACATATTTTTAATTTGCGTAAAAATAAACATATCAAAGAGTAGGTAATACAGGAGTATTACTTTAGTATTACTCTTTGAATATAGCAAAAATACCTCGTAGTAAGACCTAAGAACAGTTTTAATGTTTTATGTATTTTAACGTGCGCGCTATGAGCTGAAAATTGGAGAACTTTAAAACTTTTTACTCAATACTCGTCTTTATTATATTCCAGATACCAGAGTATTATGTGTTTATACGTACGTTATAACCTTTTTTCTCTTTATAAATAGTGACGCGAGTGTGAAAATTACTTTATTATTTTAAGTTAAGCAAGACTCAGGGGATTATGGTTTTATTTTTTGCAAATTTTGTCTCAAATATTTTTAAAAGGTTAGGTAGGCTCGATGCCCCTTTCTCGCCATACAAATCGTTGTTCAAGGTCATTGGCGTTATACAAAAAAATCACTTAAAACCTTACCTACATATTTCAGCGATTGATTTTACCTATAAACTTAGTTCTACTGTTTACCTCACAGATCGGTTGATATCCAGTGTTCACAGTACAATACCCAAAAAAGCACGACTGTCTTTCTGAAAACGTACAGGTTTTAATTTAAATGTACGGTTTTGCCAAAACATTTTAAATACTATAATCAACCCTTTGTAACCCTTTTTTATAATTTGCATTAAAAAAAAATACCCGTATAATTTATAAGGTACGGTCCACACTGAGGTACAGTAGTGGTACGGTTGAATGACAAAAAGTGCGGTAAACCTACTAAGTATGTACTACTTAAGATGTTATCAACGGCATTGCCAGAACGTACTTTTTGGTACGCTGTTTATAACTTGATATATTAGGCACAGATGGCGTTACGAATTCCTTTTTTTTCGTGGAATTAAGAATTTTTTCGCCTAAATACTGGCGTCGCTAACACCGAAGACAAGTAATATGTTGTAAGAAGAAGCCAATTCAAGTGTCTACACGTACAAGAATCTATCAAAAACCTTGCAACTAAATAACGAGATAAATAGACAAGTATAACTATGTAATTCTCCTTCAGAAGCTGATTTTAGTAGTACCATAGACTAATAAACAGTTGGTCTATGGTAGTATCGCCTCCCACTACTAAGAATAATTTTCCGTATTCTGCACGACTATCACTGCTTAGAAATATTTTATCACCGAATTGTGATCAAGTTCAGGGTTGACCAACCTTTCGGGCATGATCTTTATGTTGAAAAAGAAAAATTAACTTACAATTTTCATTAATTACGTACCTATCTATTATTTTATTTATCTAACCAGTAGAATATCCAGTCATAATTTTCTATGTTAACTTAACTGTCATTCGTATGAACGTTATTTAAATTAACGAAAAAGAATCGTATGTTTTCGTGTGGATCTAATAAAGAGTGACCAAGAAAAATTAGGAGAAGATTGGAAAAATGTTGGCCACCCCTGTCAGTAGTTCATAAGTATTATTTCAGCAATAATTATTGTAAGTAACTCCGGATGCCAACGAACATAGATTTAATTATTGTAAGAACACTGTCATTTCCGTTCTGTTGTCAACATGTATACTAGCCCCGTTAATAATAACACACTGGAACTAAGTATGCAATGTTTTGTCCTTGTCTGTCAAGTGTTTTTTCTAACGCGTCAGACAGGGAGAAAACATGTATGTATATCCAGTGTGTATAATATAAATATAAGGGGAGTATACACATACAAAGTTTCTATTTTTCCAGACTAGGTCTTTTAAAAATGTCGAAATCTACTATTAGAAGACCATTATTTTAAGTGAATTTTACTGAACTATTGTGACCAATATTTAACTGAGAAGCAGTTATTTCTATAAAAATTTAAACTTGGAAGTAATGCTCATAGGTAGCCCTCAAGGTCTTCCTGCAATTCATATTCTTGAACCCATAAAAAAGTAGTAAGTATACTGTAAAATTATAAAGGTTTAAATACTCCTGTGACAGTCGGTGACAGTTGCTGACAGTCTGTGACAGTTACTGACAGTTGGTGACAGTTGGTGACAAACCAAAAAATACAGAAATGGGTTATCTAAGTCAAAATTATTCGCCACAAAATTTCTCAATAGTAGCAAAGTAGACATTTCAATTTTAACACAAGTTCTGTGCAAAATAGAAAATAGAGAGCCAAAACTTTCAAACTCTATATATTTTGTTTAATCAAATGTTATTACTATTTTCAATCTATGGGAATCAAGATGATTCTATTTTTGCAACTTAGATAGTTACCACGCCTTAATAATAATAATTGCTTACTTTTAACACTTTATATAGGGGTTTAATAATACCACGAATAGGACAAACTTTTCTATAATTCTTCTCATATAAGTAGGCAATTGCTTTAAAATTTAAATTCTTTTTATGTAATAAGTAATTTATTAAATGGGCAAATAAAATGTATGGTTCGAAACGAATTTGACGTAATTTATGAACGTATAATATAACCGAGGCTCGGCACGGCGGTGCATTTTTAAGTGAGCGATTTAAAACTGAACTTTATTCCCTATAAAAGAAGATACACGTTTCGTTGCAAGAGCGCGGTGAAACGGTGCTGCTCGATATTAAACTCTTGCAATTAAACATACATCTCCTTGTCTCGTTGTTGTCGAGAATGCTGCTAAAATATAGAAAATGACACCTTATAATGTTCTAAATATTTAATTGTAGGTACTACGAAAGTGATATTTCAATGTCTGGATAAAATCCTGATAGTGATAAAATTCGTAAAATTTGATGAAAAACATGAGAAAAGCAATTTCTATTCCACAATTTTACAATCTTCAATTTCAATACTGTTACAATGTTCAACAAATAGCTTCTAGCTAGATTTTATTTTAATTATAAGACACGCATGTGTAAATATTTGAATTATTTTTATAATAAAAACCAATTATGACATTATGTTGTTTAATTATTTCATTGCGTATTCGGCATCTGAAACCACCCAGAAAAATCACTGATATCGAACGGATTCGGTTCTCGATTGTGTCGGGAGTAAGCCCGCAGGATAAATAAAATCGATTGATCGTAACTTTTTTACTACCGACCATATCAATCGACTGAGAATCAAAATAAACAAACGTCAATTTATTCAAGAGTATGCGGCACGATCGAATCTGAATCAAAATCGAACAAGTTTGAAGTAAAGCCCATTTACTCTTCTTTGATGTACTTAAGAATTTTGATGATCTATAAGTGAGTCAGTGACGAAATCAGGCATCATCCAAAGCAAAGTTATGAGAGTTCAAAAAAACGACAAAATGTTTCGAGAAAAGGTAGGTAGTGCTCTTACGCTTCGCTTGGCGGGACACGACTGTGCCCCCAGATTAGTTGAAAGTTTTTAAATATTATGATTTTCTTTATTAGAAATAAAAACATAAATAACATTCTATATTTACACTAAATATACATAACCTTAATCTGCTAGTAACCCTTGTGGCCTCGAAACCGTCTTCTATTGTCAAGCTGGAAAACAAAATTAATCATTTTAAGTATTGTGGAGTCATTGTCAAGCAGAGCAAGAAGATCTAGTCAGCTTTAGATAAAACTAAATTAAAATCATTGTATCTGTTTTGGGAGCTGTAATGGCATGAACTTGGATAATTACACACATAGTCATACGGGGTCAAAAAGTTTAATATATAACACAATAATCAAATCATAATCAAAAAAATATTTAATTTCCTTGTTTTCAATAATGTAATATTATTTCTTGACCTTGACCAATATTAACAATACAGCAAAGAAAAGATGATTATTTGTTTCTATATATTATCTGATTCTAACCTTAACAATAGATTTTGATGTTGACCTCTCTAAACTTCCAAAGTGATCTGAACAATATAATTGATTTCTGAGATCTAACACCATTGTTGCATGGATACAAAATTAATACAATATATTAAATTCCATTTTATTATTTGTAATCAGATAAGGCATAGTATATTTTCAAAGTATTTATACAAATATGAATGTGCATTAGGAATAGGTTATCTTTAGAGCAATAAAATTCATACACCAATACATTAAGATCTTGATACAAATGTAGGTGATAAAAAACGTAAGGAATTACAAAAGTCTAGGAAATATTGCTTATATTAAGCATTTTTTTAAATAGATTATTTAACATACCAGTGATCTTTTGCACTCGAAAAACGATTGCCTCAACTGCACACATTCGTCAGGGACATGATGATCTTTAAGACATTCCCTTGGCGTCTTTCTATCCTGAAAATAATTGTATTAAATAATATGTACAATGAAAATACGACCAAGCTGATAAAACATCAAAGAGATTCTATCATTCTAACCTTCATGCAGCAGTCGCTTTTTAACAAACACAACTTAAGATCAGCTCGAATACCCGCACATGGAGTTTTGTCCACTAATCCCACTTCGTCTGGACCAAAGGTAACCATGATTTTGTTTTATAAATCTTCGAAAATATTGTTGATTTCAATTTCCAATTTTAATAATTGTCAAATTGACATTAGATTAGTCATATTTTGACAATCAGCTGTTTGTGACATGCGCAGTTCGCTGCGCAGAATGTCAAATCAAATGTCAATTTTACAACTTAGGTACAATTTAATGGACTTGTTTCAGTTTTCAAAAGTTTTATCATAATACATATAAACATGAGAAAGCTTTATCCAATATTCAGTAGAAATCTTACCCACGTGTGCCGCTTAAAAGCGTACAAGGATACGAAATGGTTAATGCCGAATGGAAATCCGGTAGGTGTTAATGTTTACAACTGTATTGCACAGGATAAAGTTCCAATAATACTGAATGATCCCAAAATTGCTACCTGGTATTCCTGTGGACCCACCGTATACGATTCCGCACACATAGGCCACGCAAGCTGCTACGTAAAACTGGACATAATTCAGAGAATATTAAAATCTTTCTTTAATATAAAACTTGTGACAGCCATGGGAATAACGGATATTGACGACAAGATAATAAAGATAAGTAACGAGACCAAAACAGATTTTAGAACTGTTGCAAAAAAGTTTGAACACGAATTTTGGGTTGACATGGCTGCATTGAATGTAGAAACACCAATGATCGTAACTAGGGTATCAGAGCATATTGAGAACATAAAATCATTTGTAGAGGGCCTTGTCAACAATGAAATGGCATATGCTGCTGATGATGGTTCAGTATATTTTGACACTTCAAAATATCAGTCATATGGCAAACTTCAGAAGATGCAAGACTCAGGTGAACCTAGTAGTGAAAGTAAAAGAAATAAAATGGACTTTGCAGTATGGAAAGGCAGTAAGCACGGTGAACCTAGCTGGAAGACTAACTGGGGAGAAGGCCGGCCGGGTTGGCATATTGAGTGTTCTGCTATGGTCAGCAAAATATTTGGTTCCCAGTTGGACTTTCATGCTGGTGGTATAGATTTACAGTTTCCCCATCACGAGAATGAGGAGGCCCAGTCATGTGCCTACCACAACACAGCCCAATGGGCCAATTACTGGATACATGTGGGACACCTGATATTAAAAGACACAAAAATGTCCAAATCCCTCCAAAATACAATATCAATACCTAGTTTACTAGAATCATACAATGCAGACACATTCAGGATGGCCTGTCTAATCTCCAAATACCAAAACTCGATGGAATACAATGATGAGATGATGAAATGTGCTGAAGATGTTTTTAAAAGGTTCAAATTCTTCTTCAAAAATGTTGAAGTATACATAAATACATATGTAGAAACCTCAGCAGAGTACAATGACAAGTTATTACAAGAGCTTCACATAGTAGAAGAAAAGAATTTGGATGCTTTGAGACAAGATTTCAATACAAGCTCTTGCATAAACTCTTTATTAAATTTAATAGGAAGTGCAAACAAAATAATGCAATCGGAGACATCCAATTTTTCACCAGTACCTATATTATTAATAGCGGACTATATTTACAATACTTTAACAAAGTTTGGGTTGAAACTACAAGATTCTAAAAGTGACATTTCTAATAGCATTATTGATGTTCTTGTGGACTTTAGGCATACTGTAAGACTAAATGCTATTGAACATAAAAACAAGGATTTGCTGATAGCATGTGATTTAGTGAGAGACAAAATGAAGACTGCTCAAGTACAAATAAATGACAGCAAGAAGAGTTCCTCATGGGTACATACTAAGTAATTGTGTTTACTGAGATTATTGTAAAATTATAAATTATACCTGCTATGTATACAAAGTCTAAATCAAATTTTATTGAAACATACAATATATATTATACTTATTACACCAAATTAATTCCATTATTGCATGTTTTACATAAGGTAATGGATGATTTTTACTCTAGCACTGTAACTACTTTGAAGTGTTAGGGACAGGGGATTTAGTGTTGTATGGTAGCCAAGCAGACACATGTCTCT
Organism: Celastrina argiolus; assembly: GCA_905187575.2. NCBI lineage: Eukaryota > Metazoa > Arthropoda > Insecta > Lepidoptera > Lycaenidae > Celastrina > Celastrina argiolus. Next base: position 16,370,136 of record LR994589.1, read on the forward strand.
CACAAAAATGTCCAGAGTACGTAGTGATGGCTCCTACATATTATATTGTATGTCTAAAGAATGCTCTTTGAACATACAATATATTACGTAGGAGCCATCAATATTATCAATGTCTGGGGTCCAAATCAATTGGCTAACTAGGTCACAAAGCAGGTCAATAAGTAACATTTTAACTGGTAGCATTGTTGCACATTGTTTTTTTCTTTATATTCAGATTAAATTGGATCTGAATTGTAGATAATATAACTAGATAGTACAAAATATGTAGCTACCTAAATGGTTTTAAACAAAAGATAAATAAGAAATATTCACTTGTTTTTTGTAACAACCAAAGAATATCTTAATTCTATTATTTACATTATTTCTTGCATAGTTATTAATTTAATAAGAAATATAATTTAAAATCTATAAAAAACATTATATATATCATCTCATTTACTCTTAAGAGTTAATCACAACTAAGAAAAGGGAATATATTGTAAATAAAAAGTTGTATATTATGGCATAATGTTTTATTATCTTTTTTTTTTACTTTTTATATATTTGCATCTCCACGTCACAAATTCCTTCCTTCAAATTTTAAGTACAACCAATGAAAAAAGACAAATGCATTATTTGATTCAAACCTTTACTTAAGATACATAGAACTGATATACACTTAGTTAAAAAAATATGAGTATGTCTGCAGCTTAAACTAAGGACTCACAGTGTAACAAACTTTTTTATTTCAACAAAACCAAACCAGACACTCAACAAGTTTTTGGAAAACTGACAGTGGAATGACCTTAATATGGCGACTCGTTTGTTACACTACACACGCCTTGACAAGACTAGATCCACAAAACACATTCAAGTAAAACACTGAACATTTTGTGCGGACAAAACTTTGAATGAGAATTAAAACCACTGTGGCTTTATAAGAAATGCCTAAACTGTAAGGCAGTAAAGATAGCGAAAACATTGTGAATTATTTTAGGTTATTTTATCCTAAGCTCAAATATTAGTTGACGGTGACCAAATTATTTTTGTCTTGTATAATATTTTCAGCGTTATACACCTTCCACGCTATCAAATAGTCTCGGACCATCTTGAACAACGTGTAGTAGTTGATGAATAACAACATCAACACCGCTATGAAGTTGTGCCAAGCGAAGGAGCTGAACAACAGACACAGCTGTAGCACGACCAGAGACAACTGTAGGCACAGGAACAGGCACAGCAGGTTCGATGGGTCGTTAAACACACTCTGTAAAAGAAAAATATATTTTGAAACTATACATTATTTTTAAAGTTATGGAATAATAATTCGGTTTTGGTGGTTAATTTCTTACAACGCAATACACAAGGACACTCTCTCTTCCTTTTACGCAGTGAGACCCGACACGACTGGCGGGAGATCAGGCGCAGGACCGACTCTTTGCTTGCCCATCCGACGCATGGATCATCTTTCTTATCAGACAATTAGGTATTCAACTTCAAAAAAAGCGTAGTCCCAATCAAATTTGTAAACAAAATTTTGTTGCCGATCAAGCCGCAGATGGAACTGCTCGCCAAGGTGAAGTCGAATGACATGGCTTTGGGGGAGGCTTATGTCCAGCAGTGGACGTCTTAAAATTGCGCTCGCAAACCCGCTTGCCCTGCGTGACGAGTATAGGCAACATCCCCTCTTTATATACTTCACAACGATGTGGCAACACTCACATAGAACCGCGCGTGGTGCGCCGCGGCTGGGTCGGCGGCGACCGTGCTGGCCGCGGCCACGTACAGCTGGCCCGCGCGCCGCGTCACCGCGCCCGCGCCCCACCAGCGGTTGCCGCACCACTCCACCGCCGCGGTGTCGGGTAAGTCGCCTTCTGCGGATACAATTGGATTTCATCACGATAGGTTTCAGACGGGCAGGAATGTCTAGATCTGAAAAAAAATAACGTTACCCTCAAATAACTTAAGCTATAATATAATGATTGTGTAGCAATTTATGCCCGTGTGTTTCCATTGTGCACTGTGCAGTGAGTGCAGTGACGACTGATAACGCGGCGCGCGGCGCAGCTGTGGCGGTATTGTACTCTTTACATAGATAATACAATATAATAATAATAAATATTATATAGGTATAAGTACTTACTTTAGATTACCTGTAATCGACGACTAACATTTAGCAGTGTGCGGAAAAACCAGTAATGGTTTATGTTTTGCTATGTGTAGATTAAGTTTTTTCATGTAATTCTTTTATTGGTTAATAAATAAAATAAATTAATTACTTAATCAACTTTACACAAACAACACGTCTATTAAAAAAATAAAAGTACTGCGTAAATAAAATTGTCGGTAATACGTCTTTAAAATAGGGATTAGGGACGCCAAATCGGAGGATGCAATTAAGTTGTGTGTAAATGGCTCCCTGCAAGACGGTGTCTGTAAGTAGATTGTTATTTAATCCCGCCGGTTCTTCGCGGTAGGTGACGTCAACCGGCGGTATGGATTTTGACCTTTCATAAAATGTCTGTCAGATTTACATAGATTTTTTTTTTACTTTTCACAAAAGTAATTAGAGCCTACCATATTTCGTCCAGCGTCCCAGATGTCTTGCCGCGCGGTGCGGCGCGTCCAGCAGCGCCGCGGGCAGCAGCTGCGCCGCGTGCCGCCCGCACAGCGCGCCCCACACCAGCCCCACCTGAGTGGCGCACCGACGCAGGTCGTAGTATACGAACGACTGCGGACAGAAGGTGAACAACAAGATAAAAAATATACGTGTTGCACTCGATGACTGCCGGGGTAAATCTATTGCATAATATTTGAAGACATTATTGGATAAAGGTGACATTATGTAGTAAAATACTGATTACGAGAAAATTTAGTTCAAATTGTCATTTAAACATTTTAGAATACGTCGTAATAAAGTATTAAGTACATAAATCTAAAGAACCGTCTCTACAATCAATGTACTTAATATGGTAGGTACTAGATATCCTAAAATGTTTAAGTGATAGTTTAAACTCAATTTTCTGGTTAAAAATTCTTTGCGACATAACCTTCGTCCATTCATGTCTTTAATAATTTATTATAATATTATAATATGTTTTATTTTCGTTATGGAATTTCTTGATACGCCGCGCTCTTGCGAGTTTCTTAATTTTTTTTTTTAGTTACTCATACATTATGTCATTTCCTGTGAAGAACCAAGGTTGTGAAAACCACCAGCAAAATAGTTTTACACCACAGGCTTTATTTTTCATATAATTTCAGACACTGCCATTGGAAAAAATAATTGACAAGGGTAGGAAATTAGTTGCACGATACACAAAACAGCATACAGCAAAGACAATAAAAACAAGCTTTCAGTTGTAGGAACTAGGATGTTCTTATTAGCAAATTAAGAAACGAGAACAATTAAATTGCTATAAAATATTTTATACTATGCATGAACTGACCTGAGCAAAACAGCATGGAACAAAACTGCTATAGTACGCCCCAATTATTGAATTGAACAATATTTTCTTGACTCTCAAATTAAAGTCCTCCCTGATGGTGTCAACCTCAATACGAATGTGTTCCGGATCGTGGGAACAACTGTGCATGATTGGTGTCTCCATGTGGTGCAGCTCAATGAACGGACTCACTTGAAAACCGAATAGTATTAGGTATATTATTGCCCTGAAACACAAATTAAGTTGTATAATATTACATATTTGAACAAAATATTAATTCAGTTGTATGCACCAAATTGTATAAAAGCAAAGAGAGGAACAGGAGTAGTAAGGCACTTGACAAAAATCTTTGGAAGAGCTTAGGGGAGATATTATTGCCCTTTTTCAGATAGAATTAGGTAAAGGTATAAAAGATCATTGTTAAAAAAATATAAAGTCTTATTTTATTTATTTTCCTACTCAAAAAAGTTTAATAGTGTATATTGACTGATCATGGAGTTAATACAGTTTAATATACTTACGGATAGCACAAATAGAAGATCTTAACTAGTGGGTATTTGAGAATTATGAAGTATGCACACCAAGACATTGAACCAACAACCACGCCTAATATGAACATCCTGAAAAGTATTTTATTAGGGAAATGTAATATTATTCAAGAAATACAAGCACAATCTTAACACTTTTGGAAAATGAAGGGGCAATTTCGCAAACAATATTTAGTGTTCCATGTTTATCAAAATATGTTGTTGACTACTTTCATTAATAAAAAGAATGAGAGAGATACCAAGATATTAAATCAACAAATAACTTTCATAGGCACATAGACACAATCTGCACCAAATATTAGATTAACATAAGATTATGAAATTATGACACCATAACAAGCTTACAAAGTTAATATACTGTATATTTTTAACATGTGATCTACATTTTTCATCATAAAATATTTTTTACCCACCTTGCTCCCAGTGTGGCATGTGGCATAAGTTTTGGTGGCACTGATGCACTTAAAATGCTTAGCGTTAAACTTAAAAGCAATCTTCGACTGAGGATTGCCAGAATAAATCCCACTAGATGTGGATCTATCAAGTGAAAGTGCTAAAAGAAAAATGTGTACATTAGTTTTGTCTTAATAATATTTATTCCATTAATTCATTATTGTAGATCTATTTTTAATTCGATAATGTACCATATTTAATTTAAAGCAGTGATAATCTACTGTAAGGCATCTTGGCAGTCTAAATAATTTAGGTTTCATCTGATTTTAGATGCTTATTTTTTTCCAATATATACAAAACCTTTTCAATTTGTCATGATACTAACCATAGCTTCATTAGTTAAGGAATTTGGTAGCCACCAAGCGGTCCTGTATACATTCAGGAATTGCAAGCCAGTTGCGACAACTGTGAATGCAAATGTCATGATCTCAAACAGGAGCACTGTGTCCTGTGGTATATACGGGAACGGTATATGCTTTGGGGGCGATGGGTTGTCTGACAGCTTTATGTCAGACATGGGAGCTGCAAACGACATTCGCGCTTTTGAACGCTTAAACCCATTCGCGTCTTCATCGGACGCCGCTGGCACTGCCTGAAAACGTACATGAAAGTGATTAATGTAAAATCCAACCCCTTACATATTTTATTCAGTAAGAACTCATAGCTTCAATAACCAGAATGCATAGCTTTGGGAGAAAATAATAGCATGTAAGTGTATATATCATCGAATCGAATATTTACTAAAAAACTTTACGTATTTTACCTTTTTGGCACCGCCAGTGCCCTTCTTGGAACCCGGAGCCACCATTTTGGTGGTGATAGACGGTAAAGGCCGCTTAATAAGCGGGTCTTTTATAATTTTTCGCCGCCTCGAGACGGCTGTTGACGTAGTGCTAACTTGCGAGTTAGCCCAACGTCGGGCCAGTAGAATAGTCAAAAAGCCAACGACCGCTGGTAAGAAGAACACGACAAAAGGGCCACTTTCATTTTCTGTACAACTCATAACTCACATGATAAAATAGTCGCAAAATAATATTTGGATACAATACGATTGCCTTTCAAGATGCGAGTCGACTAATAAATGTCATTGTCAAATACAATGTTTGACATTGACAAGACAATCGTTTATTTTTTACTTTAACTTTATCCTAGCTTTAGCCATTAGGTATCAAAGCTTTAATACGAGCATCTTAAAAGTTTTTAAGACAACCAATGCGATCAACAGTAAAATTGTGACAGTGAAAAATTTTCAAGATAGTAAAGTGCGCGTATTGTACAAGACTATACATAATGCACCATGTAAGCTATATTTATAAAAAGTAATATAATTATGCAACAACCCCCGCTCCGGGGAGGCGTACTTGGCTCAACAAGTTTCTTTAGATATACAATACAGCGCGGCAATGCGACTAGTATAATGGGAACTTTAGAGCCTTGTAAGCTGCGGGGCGGGCTCTTCGATTAAGATTTTCATCTCCATTTGTATATATACAGGGTGTTTTGCACATGGACCGACATGATTTTTTGGGGGGTGGGTCATGTGCTATTTTCCCCCGTGAGACCCAATATCCTAAGTCTCACGGTAGTCTAGGGCCCGTATTAATAAAGAAGTCTCAAACCGGGACTCAAGACGGTTCCCCTACTTGAGTACGGTTAGCTTCTCAAGGTGGTATTTGATTAATAGTCAGATCTCAGCTGAAACTTGAACTGGGTTTAGGAACGCTGCCTCAACTAGAAACGTCACCTCACCTTTGAAAACTGTTTTTTTTAAGTTCGTTCACGATGAACAGGCTAAGGTCGTAGACCATACTTCCTAGTTTGCAAACAGAATTTTTTATTATATTACTAGTCAAATACCGTTTCAATATACTTTTAAAAATAGCAGATTTATATTTTGTTATACATTCTTACAAAATTTCATAACTTAAATGTAACATATATTATTCTAGTAGGTATAAATATCAAAAATAAACTTTAGTCTTTATTAATGTAGTGAAAAACTGGTTTTCGTTATTATTGTGGTTAATTACTTAATATTTAGAAATACAATATTCCTTCACATATTATCCATATTTGGAACTAGGAATAAAACTGCGGATTGGCATTCGAAAAAAGTTTTACTGTCTTATTAATATTTCCGCCATAAAAATTTGAAGATTGAAAGTTATTTTGTGATGTTTTGCCGCCATAAACAAAAGAAGAAGAAGAAGTATTGTAACTTTGTAAGTACATATTATTAAAATTAATTTATTAGTAGGTAGGTACCTACAGGTAGACCTGAATAAATTCTAAACCAAAGATTATTATTATCATAAATAGGTTCTAAACTATCTTTTAAAATTGTGTGTCTCCTCTTGAACTTACACTTCTTTAATATACTACCACCAACTCTTAAATCCAACTAGGTAATTCCATTCTGTTTCCTTTTTTCAGATACTGTTACACATAAACATTTGAGCCATGAGTGCTGAAGCAAATTGTATGCACACTAATTATTTATTGTAGATGGTTCATTCCCTGTAGTGTTGATAATCATTTTTAACCAATTTTCAAAAAAGAAGTCAGTACAACAATGGGGTAACATATTAATTTTTGTTTATAATAATAATATAATAAAATATTTCTTAGGAACATGTAATTTTATTTATTTTCATGTACCTACCTACTTTAATATTATTATCATATATTATAGTTGTAGGGTCACCGCTGCTAACCATAACACGGAAGTGTGACAACTCCATTCTTGTATGCTTCACTTAGCCCTTACTTTTTGGAGATCTCCATGTAGAGATTTCTACCTTTACATACTATAGCCTAGACCTAAAGGAGAACCAGCCTTTTCTAATGATGAATATTAATAATATTACTTACACACTACATACTTAAAACTCCCTCACCTATTTAAAATATGCTTTATGACTTAATTAATAATTATTCTATATTGTTATTAAAATATGTACCTACTTTAGGTTCTTAGTAAAAATTCATATTAATTCATAATATAAATCTAAGATACTAATAAGACTTTATTAGCTAGTTATTTTTAACATTAATTGTGTTAAATATTACAGGACTATGTGAGAGGTGGTCCTTTGCAGGACACATGTTTCAATTAAATTAAATTAAATATCATTTATTACAGTAAAAAGTAAACTAACATACATATTAAATATACTTAAGAACTACACTTTAACACGTGCGACGTGCAACGCGCTTCATTGATTTCATGTTTAGAAGTTATGCCTGTGTTTACAGGATATTATCAGTCTAGTTTGTCAACCGAATGAAGGTGTACAGTCTGTGTATAGTCAGGAACAATTACGAGACGTCTGCGCCGTCGCGACGCCGACAAGTCCAAAGAGAATATAATCACTACGTTTTAGACAAGTGTTTCGTGCATTATAATATCCTCTATGCTTTCGTGGTTTCTCCCGGCGAGTGTGGGCTGCTCTCCCTCTTTGTATTCGGGCTAAAATTACATACAACGCGGTCACATTAACTTGACGCATCGCTGGAATGCGAGGCCCCGCCCGCTTCCCCCCGCATTCCCTTAGCTCGCCCGGCAATCGTCAGTACGGTTAGCGTCTCTGTTACCGATACGCGTGCTAGCTATTTTGACTAGTTTTCTGTTTGCTATTGTTGTTATTGGATATTTTGTTACGTTTTCGTTATTGTTTAAGTTTGGACTGTTTTTGTTAATTTTGGACTATTTTTGTTACTACTAATTTTTGAACATGGGGAAAACTATACACAGTGAAGGGAGAAATCTTGTGTTGAAAGTGCTGCAGTTTTTCGAGAATGAGAAGAAAAATAGACGCTTTTGCATACCTGTAGATCAGGTTGATAAACGAACCTGTGCAGCAACTGGAATATCAAGAAGTACTCTTACTCGTATAAAAAGGGAGGCCAAAAAGGCATGTATACCACCGACGGGTTCTTCGCCCGACGCTAGTCCAAGCACTAGCACGGCTCCAAGTACTAGTACTACTAGCACCGTTCCAAGCACTGACCTTTGTCCCAGTCCAAGTACTACAGATAATCCAATGAGGGAAATAAAGTTATCCACACCGGGTAAAAAGCGTAAACAAACAGTGGCTGCGTGACAACAATATTCCATTTGACGAAAAAATTAGAAAACGAGAACTCTACCATATTATAAAAAAAGCAAAGCCGCCCAAGCAATACATTGTCGATGATTTAATGAAACGACATGGCCATGAAATTGTACGGTTGCCACCTTACCATTGTGACCTCAACCCCATTGAATATATCTGGAATTTGGTCAAACAGAGGGTGGCATACAAAAACGTAGACCAACAAGAAAGAAAAATTGAAAATCTCACCAGAGATGCAATAAACTCAATCACAGCATCAGACTGGAAAAAAGAAGTTAACCATGTGGAGAGACTACAACAGGTCAGTTCGTAAATAAATTATAAATCTAAAGTATGTATGTATGTATGTATTTATGTTTGTATTGTGATGTTAAATAAAAAGATATAGGTATTTTTAATTAAGGCCACTCATGGACTCCACGAGACAGGCCCGACCTAGTGTGGAGTCCCCTAGTAATAATTTATCACTGCTATCACTGCTGTAATTTTGGAGGTACATATTAGTAATTAACTAAATTGATACAATTATTTTGTGGTAAATTTATAACACTATTTTATTTATTTTCAGGAATACTGGGAAAAAGATGGCCTGGTTGACGACGTACTGCAGCAACTTGTCATCGATCTTGGAGGAGAGGAGTCATCCGACAGCGAGATCGAAAGTGAAGAAGAAGACAGTTTACTCGTAGATCATGATATTGTACCAATTATTTATAGTGAAGATGAATTTTAAATAAATATTTATCCATCAACATAAAATAGTTTTAAATTATATTATATAAAAAAATACATGATGCAACATATTGCAAGATTAACAAATAAAACCTATGCTCCAAAATCTAAAATGTAGTTTTTATTTAGCTGCATGCTTTTTTTTCGCACCGTACCTGACCGCCAAAATGACGTCATCAAAGCCATGCGTCAAGTTAATGTGACCGCGTTGTACAAATAAGGGCGTTTTAACGGTCAAGTACTACGCGGTAGATAGATTTGTATCCGAGTTATTTATTCAAGTTAACTTTCAACATATATCTACACGTTTTATATACAAGATAACTTGGACTTTTCTATTTATTTATGATTATTTTTGCTTAAAAAAAGCTATTAGAATTACATCTCGCATTACGAAAATTTGAACTTAACATTGTTATTGTACTTCATCTTCTACTTTTGGCATAAGCCATCAATAGAAACTGCCAACGTCGGAGTGCAAAAAGCATGGCAGTATAGTCGGTTAAAAAGACCTTCACGCGAGTCTCGTGTAAATACAAGCTTAAATAATTTTTAGCTGAATAATTTTCTTAGAGGATATTTCTTAGCCTTTTTTGAATTCTATTATGATTGGTGGATTGGGGATAAGTGTTGAAAAGTGTAAATATTACAATACAGACTTACTACCTGTCATAAATTTAAACTAGACCTATAATTGTTGTCACTTTGTTATTTTATTATATTATTATTGTTGGGTTCCTTTTGACTTTTCTGCGTGTAGCCTTTAGGTATGGACCAGTGAATAATGGGGGCATTATTAATATTGCGCGGGCATTTTGAATAATGTCTAGCTCGGGTGAAGTGATCCATTAAAATATAAACTTCATTATTTATCTCATTGCGCAGTCTTTATGATATTTCTACGTGAAAATTGGGCAATTTGATAATAAAACTAAATTTGACGCGGTGCGGGGAGGGAATATGCGTAACACACATTGCCCAATCATATACTGTCATTCAGCGTGCGGCTCATTTGGAGGATTTTGAAGTCCACCCCATGAGCCCCACGCTGAATGACTATTATTACCTATAATATAATATTTTAACCCCCGACGAAAACAGTTTTTTATAAGTTTGACGTGTCTGCGTGTATATTGTACCTATAATAATAATCGCACTCCTACTATGATATTTTTTTTATAATAACCGGGCATTATGTACCTACTTATAACGCATAACTTAATTATTTAGTATAGTTTAGATAATAATAATTTACTATTATTAGCGTTATTAATATTAAATAAAATTTTAAAATGTATTTTGGTAAATTTAGAGGTGTATTCAACGCTTAACATAATACTTGGCCATTATCTAGACAACAGCTCTTCTATTTATTATTGTCATAAAATAAAATAAAAATATTTCTAACTCAAAATAACAATATTAATAATATGAAACAAAATAAAATAAAATAAATATTTAACAACTTTTACGTACAATAATTATTTTATAACTCTGTTACGATTTGACGGCAGTAGATGCCAAAAAAGCAGAAGAAGAAGAGGAATTGTCAAACTCAAAGAAAAGTCAACATGGCGGAATGTCAACAAATTTATTTTTTTCGATTTTAATTATGTATTTTTAAGCATTTAATTTAAGTCAAAAACTATGGATATGTGTTTTGAAGTGGCAAAATGGCTTTGTAATTAAAACCTCAACCATAAAATTACCATATGCACAATAATCGATGAACAAGATTCTAAAGTTAAGCCAGTTGGACTGTTGTTCCCACAACCTCACAACAAACAATTTATTATTTCTTAAAAATATAGATACCTATAAGATTACCATTATTTAATTATATTTTTTTGAAAAATGAGGCGCAGTGTGCATAAATGATAGAAAATGGGTGCTCATAAAATAAGAAAGTTGCATTAATTAAACACTTAAAAATACAGTAAAAATATTGAATTACTATTCTCCAGGAGGCTTATTAAGTTATTGTTTTAACATGTTTTCATGTTTTCAGATGTTACAAGTAAGCACATTGACAGGCTTCAATGTGCAAGATTTATTTTCAGAATAAAGGTTTCAGAATTAATATTCTTGTCTTAAAGGAAATGCACAAAATCCATGAATCTTCAATCAAAGGCAAATAAAAAAAGTAGCCAGCTGAAGTTAACTTAATGAAAGATTAAAAGGTCTACCATCTATCCAAAACTAATGCAATATTAAAATCTGAACTGAATCAATTTTATGAGCCATTAGGCTCAAAAATATTCTTCATAGTATACTTTATGTTAAGTAACTTCAGAGAAATTAGGTATTTTAAGTAGAAATAAAAAAGTAATAGTTTCAAAAGTTGTTTTATTCTGTATTCTTTCATAGTTATAATATAAATATTTATTAAATAGAATTGCTGTAAAATGATATTCATAAAATAAATTCTATAAGTCCAGTAATGCTAGCAACTTATAAATAATTTCTTTACTCCTTTGTCCTTGGACATTCTCATTCTCGAGTAAGCCTTAGGATTTACTGACATGAGTTGGTAAATGTAAGGAGATATGAAAATTGGTAAAATTTTTCAGGCTTTTGTTAATAGAATTCAATATATTATTCTTTTTAATAAAGGTTTTACCACTAACAGCTAGTAAGAGTTTGTCGGGAATAAAAGAAAGATTAATTCTTTCATATTTTGTTTCAGTCAAAAACATAGGCACCTACATATTTTTATGTAGGCAACAGTAATATTATAGTAGGTAGGTACCAAGTGAATGTTGAAAAAGTGTGAATTGTAAAATCATTGGAGCTTTTACCATTCACAGTTGGTAAATCTTAGGTTTTACTCTTAAGTCTTAGGATTTACCTTATTTAGAGCATTTTCAGTAACATATTGATGCAAGAGAATGAAAATGCTGTAAGCTCCATTTTCTTGCATCAATATACACTTATAAATTACAAAAATCTCTGTATGTGCAAGTACAATTGGCCCTGTATTTGATGGTGTGATATATGTATTTGAATCAATTGATTTACTTTGAATCAATTAATTTAACATCTATGAGAGACAACAAAGTGAAAATATGCCAGTAAAATATTGGAAAGAGATGTCTTCAAAATATGAGCCACAACACAATACCTATTGAATTTAAAAGTTTGACATGCTAAATATTTTGCAAACAATGAGCACAAATTAAACATTATCATTTACTTGTTAGCAAGAAAAGACTATAATTATCTGGTTGCTTCACCAGATGGGATACTACTTACTATGATGCAAATTTTTTTATTTATACATTTATAGAGTTGCAATCATTCGTCTTTTACGTTGAAGATGCCCCATTTTTGAATTTGTGTTTGATTGATTGTGTACACTATGTAATGTCCACTAATTATAATTAGTTTCTTCAGACATCCACATCAAAATAATGATCATCTGCCTGAACAGCATATCGATTTTCTGGCTCATAACATATTTCCCACAGAGAATGACGCAAACAGGAATCGTTTCACTGGATGTTTATTGGCAATATTTTTACCATACATATCTAACCTTTCAAGTCTTTTTTGCCTCGCGAATCACCACGTCTTCTGTAAGCTCTGGCAGTCGCCAAGTACTAATACATAAGTACTAATAATCAAGTAGTTTACGGTCGTCTGTATTGTATAACCATGTACAGGTGCCAAAATCGTAGATTTCCGTTTCTTATGTAAAACAAATAACAATAACTAAAACACGTATCAGAAGCCAAGGTCACCAAAGTAGGTACCTACAGGGTACATCAAAATAATAGTTCAAAGAAAAGCCTAGATTAATCATAAAAACAGCTTAAACGTAAAAACAATTTAGGGAGAAAAACACGGAAACACATTGACAACTAGTGACATAATAAGCCTCACTCACCTAAGTTGACGTATCCAAATATCAGTTTGTCGTGTAACGTCACTTTCGTAAGTTGACATATCCAAGTAGCAGTTTGACAGCTGTTGACAATGCTCGCCCCGGCTGAGACACCTTTCTTGAGCTAGGTGCTCAAGTAATGTCTATTAATTCGAACGTCATCTCAAATGCTGTCTTGAGTTTGACGTCTTGGTTGAGATTTCTTTATTAATACGGGCCTAGATATGTTTTTTTTTTATTTTTTTGTAATCTACCCGAAATCTTGCCTTTAAATCGTCCTAACTTTTTTGTTTGTGGTTATAATACCACAAAACAAAGTATGCTTGTATTCTACAATGTTTTCTAATTCTAAATAAATCATTACATGTTACAATTGATATCCACAAAAAAACTTCTGAGCTTTCAAAGTGGTAAATCGGTGTAAATGTTATGAAAAGTGACAACTTATCAATTCATTTAAAAAAAAACTAAAGTTCATTTTGAATTTAGCTTTTTATTAAAAAGTTCTTTACTTATTACCCTTTCTAACGATATGCTACATGACAGAAATAATACATCAGGGGTCGACCTAAGAGATACTTTGTTGCTAGGGTCAAGATAATGAAAATACATTTTTTATGTTAAGTTGTTTTTATTAAATTAAAATTACAAAGTTTGCTCGAATTGGCCGCCTCCACACCTTATGCATGCACGACACCTTTTTCTTATTTCCGAGGTTGTAGTTAAAAGCCGCATTTCCTCTTGCATTTTTACGAATGCTGTGTTTATTCGTTCCACTAAAATTTCTTTTGTGGGCACCTCTGTTGCATACACTAACTCTTTTGCACGTCCCCATACGTAGAAATCCAGGGGTGTTAAATCTGGGGACCGTGCTGGCCATGGAATGGGGCCAGCTCTACCAATCCACGAGTTTGGAAATGCATTATTTAAATGCTCTCGTACCGTTCGTTGGTAATGTGCCGGACAGCCATCATTTTGAAAAACAATTGGCACATCTTCTAAAACTGGTAGTACCAGTTCAGGTAAATCATTTTGAAGAAACTCTAAATAATTGTTTCCATTGAGTCGTTCTGGCAAAAAATATGGGCCGACAAGATTTCGCCCAATAACACCAGCCCAAACATTTACGCTGAATTTTCGCTGAAAGGAAGTCTGCCTTTTTTTGTGCGGATTTTGGCCCCTTTTCTCCCAGTGATGCAAATTGTGCAGATTTGCTATGCCTTCATGGCTAAAATTTGACTCGTCAGTCCATAAAATTCTTTTCAAAAAGTCGCTATCTTCAACATCTGTGTGCAATAAAAATCGGCAGAACTCTAACCGTCTTGCATTGTCACCCTCTTCGAGACCTGGAACAATGAATGAAATCCGTGAGTTTGTGGTAATAACTGCATAAACGCGATATTTCTTTCTTTTAATTGAGCTCACGCAAAGAACTTCTTCAGTTGTCCGAGAAACATAGCAAGAAAGGAATTCAACGAAACAATTACAACAATAAAAAATAAAAAATAATAAGAGTAAAAGTGAACACATTAAGATTTGAAATCAAGTAAAATGTTTTAATGTCACATTTTAAATAAGTAGTAAGTACTGTAAGTTGTTACCTTGAACAGGAGTGTAATGAAATGCGTGCCTTCCATCTGCCCGAAGAACGGACCAGACTTTCCAAACTGATACGTTAAGTCCGTCAGCAACAACTCGTATGCTTGTTGTAGGATCGTCATCAAAAGCTTGAAGGATTCTCTCATCAACTTCAACATTATGTTGCCTCACATTCACTCGGGGCTCCCGAAAGTTTAAGTTTCCGGTCTCCCTCAGACGTCGATAGGTAGTTGAGAAGGTCTCGTGGTGAGGTAACCGTCGATCAGTGTAGCGTTCTTGATAAATTCTTCGCGCTTCATGCGAATTGCAATCAGCTTTACCATACGCCAACATCATGTCAGCATACTCCTCGTTACTGAAGTTCGCCATTGTAACGAATACGCAAAGATAAACACAACAAAAACGTAACAGTTCAACAACAGATTTAACAAAAAAACAATAACAAGACTTTAATTTGATTACGATAGAACAACGGGAAAAGTACGGGCACTTCGAATCGCAGAGTAATCTCGACTGATTCCCGGCAAGTGACCTTCACTCACTTTCAACTCGATAGACAAAGACAACAATAACTGTACTACTAGTAAGAAAGGGACTAACTTTTTACCTGCTGCTTGATAATCCGCGTTGACTGGTTACATTGTTCAAACCAGTTACATTGTTAGAGTGCGTGTTCAGGCAAACGAAGCTTAATTTGACCACTTTAAGAATGGTTTCTTATATCATGTAGCATATCGTTAGAAAGGGTAATAAGTAAAGAACTTTTTAATAAAAAGCTAAATTCAAAATGAACTTTAGTTTTTTTTTAAATGAATTGATAAGTTGTCACTTTTCATAACATTTACACCGATTTACCACTTTGAAAGCTCAGAAGTTTTTTTGTGGATATCAATTGTAACATGTAATGATTTATTTAGAATTAGAAAACATTGTAAAATACAAGCATACTTTGTTTTGTGGTATTATAACCACAAACAAAAAAGTTAGGACGATTTAAAGGCAAGATTTCGGGTAGATTTCAAAAAAATTAAAAAAAAACATATCTAGACTACCGTGAGACTTAGGATATTGGGTCTCACGGGGGAAAATAGCACATGACCCCCCCCCACCCCCCAAAAAATCATGTCGGTCCATGTGCAAAACACCCTGTATTTTCATATATTTTGTATATCTTTGTGTATTGTTTCTTCTGTTAGTTTTGTATGTAACTTAAAGGTAATAATATAATTATAATATCGTCAGCATAAAAATATCATATTAAACGTAAAATAACTCTGAGCGGTCTGTACAACCATCGCGTCGTTGAGATAAAATAATTTTAGCCGATTTCCAAAAAAGGAGGTGGTTCTCAATTCGGCCTGGTTTTTTGTACACCGACGTTCACCGATTATTCTGAGGATAATGATCCGATTTGCGTGATTTTTTTTATTAGATCCCAAAATTTATGAATTTTCATTGAAACTCACCTTTGAAATTCTTATATGACCGACTAATATGACGTTGCATAGAGCACACAACACAAAAAAAATCTTAATGTCATTGTCAATGTCAATGAGGAAATGTCATTAGCGAAGAAATCGATTTGCTGCTTATATTGCCGGTCT
The DNA here is from genome assembly GCA_905187575.2 of Celastrina argiolus. Lineage (NCBI taxonomy): Eukaryota > Metazoa > Arthropoda > Insecta > Lepidoptera > Lycaenidae > Celastrina > Celastrina argiolus. The sequence continues at coordinate 16,386,495 of LR994589.1, forward strand.
CGTATTTTCGAGTTTTCTTTAAATTTATAATGAAAATAATGAATTAAAGTCCTACTAACGATGACTTTTTACATTCTTTGCACTTTTGTGCTCACATTTTATGTTGTTATTTGGTTTTTCGATTCATTCTTCAAGGTAAGTGGTGCTTACAGCAATTGCAAGACTTCAACATAAACAAACTATATTTCATAACTTGTAATCATAGTAAAATTTGTGTTTATAATTTTCAGAGCTGCTTGCACTACCCGTATTACGCTTTCTTGGAAGGAACGGGCTTGAAAGTGGGGTTACTAAATTTTTCATGGAAAACAGCCGCATTCAATCGATGTATTTACAGATGGAGCAAAAATCTCAACCGAATTTTACGCAAATGGTTTAGTTTCGGTTACATGTTTACTATATCTATATTTCTACCATTCGCTCTATGGACATTACTTTCGTTTATATTTGAGCACTTCTATGAAACTATGCAACTGAACAGTGTGCCTGAAGTAAAGGCCATGGTGCCTGGAATCAACGTACCAGCTTCCGATTTTTGGGTTTACTTTCTGTCAATCGGACTAAGTTCCATTTTCCATGAGCTGGGTCATGCTGCTGCAGCGGCTCAGGAGGATGTGCAGCTTGTGTCTGTCGGCCTTTATGTATTTACTATCATACCTATTGCATTTGTAGAGTTGAACACTGAACATTTAAACAGCCTTCCTGTCACAAAAAGACTAAAGATATACTGTGCTGGTGTGTGGCACAACATAACCCTTGCTTTTCTTGCTTTATTACTGTTTTTCTCAGCACCAGTATTATTCAGTATTGCTTACCAAACGGAAGTTGGTGTGAGAGTCACTGGTTTTTCTGATGATTCACCATTAAAGGAAGCTAGAGGTTTAGAGGAGGGTGATGTCATTAAGTCCATAAATGATTGCACAATAAAAAATTACAATGATTGGTCCTATTGTCTCCATGTCGCTCATGACCGATTTGGTATTTGCACAAGTGCCGAATATATTGCACAAAATGATGAAATAATGATGGAAACCATTAAGGAAAATGATGTTGTTGAATGCTGCAGAAAAGATGACATATTTAGTTTCTGCTTTGAATATATGGAGCCGAAACTGGCAATAGATTCTGTGTTACCTGGACAATACTCATGTTTGAAGCCCCGAGATATGGTGAAACACAAACTAATTAAATGCACTGAGCCTAATGGATACGTCTGCCCCAGAAACATGCATTGTTTGAGGCCCTCTTTGAATAACCATACCTACTTGATTATTATAGAGCGAGAGGACAACAATGCAGTGCTCTACTTAGGTGTTCCATATGACATCCACAAAACAGTTTTTGTTGATCAATATTTTCCGAGATTGTCATTGCTCTCTTTATTTTCACCGACTGAGTTTGAGAAACTTCTAAGATATATTTTTATATTTTCAATGGGCATAGGGTTTCTAAATGTTCTCCCGTGTTATGGAACAGATGGGCACCATATTGCGAGGAATATTATTCAGACAGTAGCAAAATATTTCAATAAGAATGGTGATTTTGTCACATTCTTCACTGTTTTTACTGTTGTGGTTGGCACAGGACTGACATACCCAATACTATTGTATTTATTCTACAAAACAATTTTCTTGGAGGGTGATTAGCGAATGTATGAGAATATTAGTTTACTATAGCATTTATTGTTTATTTTATAGTCAATAGATTGTAGAGAACTTTTAAGTAGTAACTTTTAACCTTAGTAATTATTATTTGTAAATATTGTACTGAAAATGTATATAGGTGATTTTGTAATAAATTGTGTTTGTATATTTTGCTGTTTCAATAAAACTGGTGTTATGTAATCAAATATGAAACCAAATATTATTTTAAACAGAAAAAACTATTTTATTTAGGCAAAAAAAAAAACGGTAAGTACTGTATCACATAGAAATGAAACAGATCTAAAGAACTTAAGATAAGAAAAACATTTTAATCTAAAATATTTTATTAAGAATATAACTTTATACCTATACTAGTACCGTAAGGCTAGCTTTCACTAAGGGCTAGAGATCTTTGTAAGTCCATCAATGACTTTTTACCAATATGTAACATAGACTTAATGGCATGCTCATCCGTGTGATGTTTATTATTTTTAAAGTCTGATCTAGCCCATTCCTTAAGTTCTAGCTGTGTCTTCTTGTCAGGGACTTTCCTTATCATTCTAAAAATATCTCGGTATAATTTGAGCACTTCTTGTCTTATCATGAACTGAAAAGTGAAAATTCGTAAGTTGTCACCATTCAATAATAAAATTATTTAACTAATCTGTCGTAGTCAGTCGTTCGTGCGAAGCAATCAATACTAATAAGCCTTTTTGAGATTGGATATACATACCTGTTTTAGACTCAAAGCAGTTTTTGGCAATTTCGTCGCCATTTCAGTCCCCTTATTTCTAGATTGCACTCATAATTTTCTTCATTTAAATTAATCTATAAATACACGATATTTACTGGTGTAGTGGTTATTTTATTCTATTACATAATATTTAATATACATAATTTTAAATTTAAAAAAATAAAGGGCTGCAGCAAAATATAAACACAATGGACAGCTGATTATGACATTGACGTATAAAACTTGACATGTATTTTTTTTCTTATTTCAAATATGGTAGTACAGCATAAATACGTGAATTATAAGGTATAATTATAACACTATAAGTTTCACATGTCTCCAAGAAACATAAAAGCTATACCGTCATATTTTCTTATTATACCTGCTAAATCCGAATAAGTACAACTACTTAGTTGTATCTTGAAGTCTTGAGATATTTAGATATTTATATCGAATTTATATCGTTTTATCGAATATGCACAGTTAGAGCGGTGGTAAAGAAGCAAGAATAGTGAAGGTTTTTTTTTTAAATCTTCTGAACTGAATTAAAATAATAATAACTTTATTTGCAAGAAATGTGGATGGAAAGATGACATTAATTGATTATGAGGTACCAACACAATTTGCTAATACATTTTAACATACAAAATGTTAAATCTTTATTTTATCGCATGTATTTTGTGTGTGTTCTCGTAGATTCGAGGATGGTTGAGATTGAAAATTGGACTCGGTAGGCGGCGCTGTTGTCAGTACTCAACACTTAGATAAAGAATCCTATAGATTTGACACATTGCCACAGCCGACAGGGACAAACGAAAAGTATATACAATATCTGTGTTGCCAACCCCATTTAAATATACCCAATTTATTCAGGAATCTTACTACTCGGGACTAACAAAGATTAGTACAGAACAGTAAAATACAAATTTATTAAAGAGAGAAAGTTTGTTCATCTATATATTTGTTTCCATTAAATTATGAAATTTGGAACGGATAAAGCAGGAAATAATATGTTACGTTTATGACGTGTAAATGTACCAACGGTTCCCATTTGCGCATACAAAGTAGCATTGGCTGCAGTAGCGGAAAAAATATAAAGTATTAAATGCCCTAAACATATCATACAACAAAACCCAAGGTTTTAAAAAAACATCTTTACATCATAAATCATAATTATTTTCATCACAGACGCGGACGTAATAATAATTTATGTATGTCGGTACTCTATTTATGTTATCGAATGTACTATAATTTCTTGGCGGACATTCTTTTTATGTAGTAATAAAACACAAACTATGTACTTGCACTTTTTTTCACTTTATTATAATATATACCTACACCGACGATGACTTCATCGAAACTGGTCGTGTATTTTAACAAATATAAAAATATTTAAATTAATGTAAAATCACTAATAAAGTATATATATATTATGTAAAAAAGTATATAAAATAAAAAATAAGGTGTTTAAAGGTAATCTGTGCATATAGTAATTATTTAAATGATTTTATTATTTGCATTTTTTTTTATTATTGGTATATTACAACATTTATGGGTCGTTATTCAAAATTATTATTTCCGTAACTGTATTCATACCGTTTGCTATTGGAAGTAGATGCACGAATTTCTTCCTCCTCGTTTAAGCATTTGGTATTTTCCTTTTCATGCCTGTATATAGTGTGGATCCCTTACCAGCATTTCCGGGGACATTTAAATTTTTAATTTATTTGTTATACCAACTACAATTTATAGATATAATCTCATTCGACTATTCACCGCAGTTCAAGAGTTCATGAATGGAAATTTTTGGAGTGACTTTTACGACTTATATTCACTATAATATATAAGCATACTATAAAGTTTGTGACTATATGAATGATAGCACACCTTGGGAATAAAGTAGCCCCCTGCAAGGCTTTTTTTTTTTTCTTTTATTTAATTGCATAAAAGTGCAATTTTTATTTGTAGTAGTATTGACTATTGTATATGTAAACATATTCTTTATATTTATTTGTTTTTTAAAAGAGAAATTTTCCATCTTTTTAGTAAAAGGTGGCCCCATGCGAGTTTCTTACGCCGGTTCTTCTCGCTGGGCTAGTTCCCGAACCGGTGGTAGGCATCATATAGAAACGACGTTCAGAAAACATTTTTGTAAAATTTATTCTGAATAAAAATTTTTGACTTTGACTTTGACTTTGAATAGACGTCTTCCAATAAATATTTCTTCGGCTTTCCTAAAACAAAGCAATAATATATAAAATAGGAGTAGTAGAGGCGTTCGTTAAATGTAGTCAAGATTTCCATTTCCATCGTTATTTTACAGTAAAAAAATAGTACTTTTAGTGAACTTATGTAAGTAAATTTCAGTAGGCTCTACACAAGACTCTGAATATAATATGTTTATAACATTATAATAATCACTTTTATAGTACGTAAATAAATACCATAAAAGTAACTAACCTGCTCGATGACATGACGCGTAGGAATAGATAACGGGTTTAAATATGTCATATTTGCTGTTTTTCTAAAACAACTTTGTTCAAAATGTCTAGAGCATACTCGATTATATTTGGTTGGTTGCTAGTTTTGTCGGCCTGTGGCACGAATCCATAATTGGCGGGTTGAAGAGTCCTTTGGAAATCTGTAACAACAGTTTCACTATTGCACAGCTTAAGATTTAATAATAAAATTAAAAATATAATATATATACGGTCGAATCGAGAAACCTCCTCTATTTTTGAAAGTCGGTTAAAAAAGACCCCACTTTTAGGGTAAATTATGAGTACCTTAGCTGGTATCCCCATAAAATCTTTAACATTACTAAGTCAAAATGTAGTTTAAAATGGCGGACTGCCTGACATTTGTTTCGAGGATGACAATTTAACCTTGTCACATACATTGGTTGGATAATACATTTGTTATTGTAATTTTAAATTACATTTTAATTCATTATTTCTATTCACAATAACCTATTAATAGCTTATTAGTGTGCTACGGAACACAACCGGTCGATATTTTATCAAAGCAAGGTGTATTTGTTACTAAAATTGTACTTACGCATGAAAGGAAATATTTCGTGTTTTTTGCTCATTACGGCTTTTACAGCCGATTATTTAACATATATCCATGTAAAGCAGGGTTAGTATTATGCATCACTTAAGATTCTTTTTATTTTCACCACTTAGATCACTATTATTCACTAAAAATCCTGGAAGATACGAGATGTGACCGAACTGTCAACTGATTTGTTGGGCACATAGCAGTTGTGCCCAACAAACAAAAACAGGAACTCTGACAAAGACAGGCAATATTGTCGCCTTCCTTTTCCTTCTTTAAAGATTTTGTATGTTGTGATCTCGTTCACACACTTTATTGACGTATCGTAGCAAATCTATGTATTCTTAATCTAAGGTATTAACGGACCGGCGAAATTAGACAGACTTCTGCTTAACAGTGTTGCCAACTGTCAAATATAATTTACCCTAAATTCAAAAAGTTCTATATATTTATTTCCTAATGAAACATGACAAGATTTTTTCGCAAATTCAACAAAAACCCGATTTAATCCTAGTCGAAAATAGCAACGATTTGAATTTTTTTCTAAATTTATCATGCGATACAGTAGGTATTATAATAACTAAGAAAATAATCATTTTTACGTTCAGAATAATAAAAAAAAAACTTAGAACTACATACAGTAAATATAAATAGCATTATCATTATTTCAATTACACGAGGACATCTGTCAATCAGTCACAACATGTACTTTTTGCATATCCTTGAAATATAAATCGAATACACGCGTTGTGTTTTTAAGTACATACGTTTTAGTGCCTTAAGGGAAATGTTGGCAACACTGCAATACCATCCAGCCAGCTCCTCTCTGGTAAATCCTGCTCTATGGTTTTCTTTGCACTCTGTAACCGTTATTAGTATGCTTCGAGAACGTCCTAAATTTGAAAATTAATATGTTCGCTGAAATACTTTTCCGTGAGTTTTCCACGTTGCTTTTACGAAATGGATTTTATATTTCTATATATTTTGTTTTGATATGCGAATGAGCATTCATTTGGAAATCGAATTTTTCGCAGTACTCAAGGAAACCTTATAGTTTCACTCTGTCCGTGTGTATCTGTCAGTCAGTCTATCTCTGTGTACGACAGTGAAGTACTCCGTTCTAACTTCTGTATAAAATAAATGAGTAGATATAATATATTATATTAAGCACAGCCAAAATAATGTTCCCATATACAACAAAAACAACAAATGAAATGGTTAAAGTTGTATTATTTTTTTTGCCTTACAGATACACTGTACATACAAGCAGAACCATATCACAAAATAAAAAACCTATGGTATGGTTTGACGACCTCCGTAGCGCAATTGTAGAGCACACTGGTGATCGAGGAAGTCGCGGATTCGAATCCTGCCGAAGGAACAAAAAGTTTTCTGCGTTCCAGGGTCATGGATGTGTATAATATAATAAAAATTGTCCCCATAACACAAGTTCTGTCAAGTCGGATTGACGTGGTGAGAAGCGTCCATAGACATCATTATGGTTGTAAACCGGCTAAACGGGAGTTGAAATTAAAAATCGAATTAGCCGGGTAAGCTAGCAAACGATCGCTAGCCGTGCATGTTGTTATTGGATATTACATAAATGCTTTTAACGGTAGCAGTTGGTAAATTTAGGAGCGCTCGTAACGTGACACCCTGCGCCAGTGCAAGGAGCTTGTATACGTGTATAGCTAGTCTTAGATATTGTTTTACAACCCGACTGACAAGCGTTGGCACCTACAGTATGTATCTATGTCTTTATACAGGCTATAATATTAATGAGTGATAATACTTTAAGGTGTGTATGGGACATAGAGTTTACTGTGAAAGAAGAACTTTTTTTTACTTATCGTATGGTCAAAATGATGTTGAGCCATTTCTCATAGAAACATGAAAGTCAAAAGTAATTCTTTCAGCGCCGGTACTTCCACAGTATAATCTACGTAGGAGGCACATACACATCCTAAAGTATTATCGCTCATTTATTTTACACCTTGTATAGAATAATCACAACGTAAAGCTTACAACAGATTTTAAGATGTTGTTTTACAGGCCGTTAGACAAGAGTTGGCACCTACGATATGTACACATGTAGGTATACATGTGAAATTTTAATTTTAATTTTACACGTTTAATTATTTTATTATTTTACACGTTGTATTGTATACGTACATGTTGTAGGCGTCAACTGTTCTCTATCGGCCTTTTCTAAACATTACCTATCTATCTATCTATCTATCTATCTATCTATCTATCTATCTATCTATCTATCTATCTATCTATCTATGTAACAGACAACAATGTGTTGTGGTCACAAGAGCAAATAAACATAATGAATTATCAACTTACTCATCTGAATACAAGTATAATAGATATGGAGTCCCACAGGGTAGTGTACTGGGCCCTTTACTTTTTATTTTGTACCTAAATGATATCATCAATATAACTAAACATAAATGTATTCTCTATGCGGATGACATCTCTATTATTGTGACATCTGATAAGAAAACTAATACAATCATTGATCACGAAAATGACATTAATAATACTATTGATAACTTAATAAAATGGCTTGACATTCATAATTTAAAAATTAATCTTAATAAATCTAATTATATACAGTTCAATAAATCCAATAGTAATAAAAATAACATAAAGCTGAACATATTAAAAATAAAATCCGTAAGTCATACAAAATTTTTGGGGCTAACGATTGATGAAAATATTGACTGAAAACAGCATACCTGCGACCTTACTTATAGTATAAATAAATTTGTATACGCTCTAAAACAGATAAAATTAGTGACTAATAAGAAAACTGCTATACTGTCCTATCGCGCATATGTAGAGTCTCTTCTGCGATATGGTATAATAATGTGGGGGAATAGCACAAATAGCGATAAAGTGTTTAGGGCACAAAAAAGATGCATTAGAGCAATTTGTGGCCTTAAGCCGAAAGAATCGTGTCAACCGGTATTTAAGGATATGGGCTTGTTACCACTACCGTCTCTCTATTTTTTTTGAAGTCTCCATGTTTGTATGGAAACATAAAGATTTGTTTATGACATCTGATGAGATGAATCCTCGCAGCAGACGGGATCCCTACAGGCTGGTAGTAAGCGACAACCCTAGGCTAAGTAAATTTAATAAAAGCTGCATAAACATGTGTGTCCAATTGTATAATAAGATACCAAAAGATATTAAATCACAAAGCACACGAATGTTTAAGATTAAGTTGTTTAAATGGATAGCAGACCAAAATTTTTACAGTATTCAAGAATTTTATAAAAATGTAATTTGATATGTGTATTAAAAAAATAAATAATATTGTATTAGGTATATGTTATAAAAAAACTAAAAGTATTGTAAAATGTAATTATTAGTTAAGACTTCCAAATTAATGTAATCATTGTTTTGTATTTGTTTAAAAATTGCACGCCACTCAAAGGCAAAATAAGCATGTACTGGAAACGGATTGTAACACCTTAATATTGTGTACCTTATTTGAGCAAATAAATTATTATTATTATTATTATTATATCTATCTATCTATCTATCTATCTATCTATCTATCTATCTATCTATTTAGCGGGTACGACCACGGGCGGGCTCGGACACGTGCTCTACCTTGACCATTTCTGTACCTATGCATATCTGGATTTCAAATTGAATTATTTTTTTGTTTCAGCCTTTTTAGATCCCTTTTTTGCGAAGTCGGGTTATAGTTTTTAACTTTTATTTTACAAGTTAAGGTTTTATAAGGAATTTCGTTTTACCCGTACGAAGTTAAGAATGATCCGCCTCTCCGCCGATAGATGTCACTGACGGTCGGCTAGATCGCGCTATAGCTGTTGCTACATACATTGCTGATATATACGATACAAATTTGCTGTAAATTTCGAAGACTAAAATTATAAAAATAATATCATTATGATTTTTTGGAAGTGGTACATTATCTAGTAATTGTACCTCTTTATGATAATTTATTTATTAATTATTAATTATAATAATAATAATTATACTTATTAATTCCACAAGAATTGACCCCATTAAAAACATAACTTGTAAAATGTGCCAAGTCTCACTATACTAAATTTAACCTAAATGTAAACAAACCGAAAACATCGAAATTTTCCCTTATTCACGTATTGTGCACAATTATCAACACTTTCACAGATATTATGTAAAAGGAATACACTTCATTATCCCATACATTTTATAACAATTAAACAATAATTAATATGTTTAAACATCAATTGAAAATCTTTCACAGAAAAAATAGGCCATTTTGACACTGCTGATTGTAGAATATAAGTAGGTATAATAGTCTATGGAAGCCAAGAATCAAGAATTTTGGTTCTACATGAGATCTGACCACTTTCACCACTTTTTGATAGATGTTGATAAAGGTGTAGTGTAGAGCATGTACGTTTAGAGCGTGTAGTCTTTAGAGCTTGGCTTTATACGATATCTGATAACTTTTTCACAGGGTAAAATATGTAGACTCGTCTTGGCAACATTTTTACATGAAAATATTTTTGGTGGGACTGGCATGACTGACTAGTCTTTGGTTGTGTCATAGATGGGTTTGCTTACGTTTAGGTTAAATTTATCTCGGACGTACTATACTTAGTTCTTCTACCGTAAAAAGATTAAAAAACTAAAACCCGACTTCGCAGAAAATGGGTATAAAAAGGCTGAAACAAGAAAATAATTCAATTTGAAATCCAGAAATGCATAGGTACAAAAATGGTCAAGGTAGAGACGTGGTCGCACCCGCTATCAGCATCGAACCTTGCAACGGCAGACAAATATATGCTCTTTCCAGCTTGGATTTTACTTACGGGTACGACCACGGCTCTACCTTGACTCTACTTTTTTTTATTTTTTTTTCGGTTTCCATATCAAATATAACAAATGTTATATTTTTATTAAATTAACCATTACATAGTAGATAAGTAACTAAACAACTCCTAGATACTACTTGTACGACCGCATTTTAAAAGTTTATTTTGAATTTAACAATAAAATGTAATAATTAATTAAATATTTAAATACATATTCGTGGTGTGCTTGCCAATACCTACCTATCTTTTGATACCAAACACAAGACAATTATCTTAATTTAATTTCTTTTTGAGATAGATTGTACCTGACTTCGGCGAAGCCAAAAGGAAGGGTAATGATTTTGGCATTCTTTGTATGTATGTATGTATGTATGTATGTATGTATGTATGTATGTATGTATGTATGTATGTATGTATGTATGTTTGTATGTATGTATGTATGTTCCCTCGTAGCGGTTAAACTACTGGTCCGATTTTAATTGAGGTTTCATTTTCAAAATCCAAAATTTTTCGAAAAATTATTTATATGTTTGTATGTATGTATGTATGTATGTATGTATGTTCCCTCCTAGCGGTTAAACTACTTGTCCGATCCTAATAAATAAGGTTTCAATACAATTTCGTATCTCACTTAGCGAAGCTTCAGGGCCCTATTCTGTATTTAATCTTAACAATATCTATCTACAGGTTGATTTGTGGTTCATATGTTAAGCCGAATATAGTGTAAAGAGAATACCGCGAAGAGCATTTTTTGGCTCGCAGGCTCCTAGTCTATACACACGAACGCACTGGTCGTTGACCTAATACCTGACCAGGGTTCAAACTCTTCTTTTTGTGACTTTTATGGAGATCTTTAATCGTGATTTGTCGCGGTATGGTAAGTAACTTATATGAGGTGCCGAAACAAAAAATGCTCTATGCGTCATTCACTTCACACTATATTCGGCTTAATATATGTGTCGCAGACGCAGTCATTTGATTAAAAGTCTAGCGCGTTTATTGAATAACGACATTTAATTGATTGACTAGGCCGAACGTTAACAAGCTGTCACTCAACGTCCAACTGATTAGTGGACTGCAACAGAGCCCTTTAAACAGAGCGGACGGAAAATCAGTCAAAATTTAAGTAAACGCACCTAATAACGACCCCTTAAAATTCGCGCCTATTACCGCCCTATTAAGAAAACTATCGTTTTTATGTGATATATTAAAGTTACACAATTGGTTGGTTAAAAAAAAAAGATATATATTTTGTATTTTTATTCGCCTTTTGTATGTGTGGGTAACTCAACGATTTAAAGAATAATAGCTCAATTCAGTCGTGTACGTCGGCGACAGTTGCATATTCCATACTGTGGCGTTCCCGATAACGTAAGTACTGTCGTTCCACTATTAGCAAAATATTATATCGTTAAGCTTTTAAATCTAACTTCCAGTACTTTGATGCATTTTTAAATATTTTCAGGAACACAAATAACAACTATTTATAATGAGATACTATTTTATTTTGCCTAAAATTCAATATTAAAAACAGGCGGTAATAGGAACAAAAAACACATTTTTTTTCCTATTATCGACCCACAAATCCCACAATCGACCATAGGTCGCTGATAAAAACTTTTCGTATATTTTGTGTATCATGCTTTTTGTTAAAAAGTATAAATTAATAGGCAGGAGGGTGTATTAACTCAGGTCCTTAATATATTAACTTGTATTTAAGCTATTAACGCCATATAGTCTAGAGCTTTAGGAGCCGTAAAAACTAACTTTGTTCTTATGTAAATATTTTGATGAATAAAGCAGGTATACTTTTTAAATAGCGTATTTTTTAAATTGAAATATCATTTTTATTAAATATTTATGTGATAACACATTAAAAATAATTGAAACGAACAAAAATCACATGTATATTTACACAATTTATACAAATTCCATTAGGTCGGTAATAGGTTACACAATGTCCTTTAAGAAAACCTATTACCGATCTACTTCTACATTTTCAAACAAACGCCCTAACTAGTTAGATATTTTTTATGTGGTATTTATTTTTAAGGAAATAAAGTAGAAACTAGGTACAGTATTCTATAAAAAACATACATCGCAGTAGTTTAGCCGCTACGAGGTAACATTCCTACATACATACATACATACATAGACTGCCAAAATCATTCTTCAATCATCCTTTTGGCTTCGCCGAAGTCGGGTAATAATTCCTATAAATAACACTTTTTGACTGATTTGCTGTAAAGAATATACTATTATAAGAATACATAATAATATAAATAATTGATAAGTGGTGATAGCATATTAGGTACTATACGTGTAGTGCGGGGGCATTTATATACATTTGTTATAGCATGAGCATTTTTTATTTTACTTTGACGGTTTCATTTATTCATGGATCGGTATTAGGGTGTCACATAAACGGTATTAGGCACACACCGGATATTTTGGGTCGGTAAAAGGTACATGGCCCTTTTTCTTTTATTTTATTTTTATTTTTTTAAGTAATTCTTAGAACAGTTGTTCTTAGACATGATTTAAAAAATCCTTAATTTTAGTACTCGAAAAAATATTTTGGTGATATATAATATATTTGGTGGGTGACATATCATGTCCTCATTTTTTAGGATCTTTTAAGTTGCGAACTTATGGTCACCTCTACCATGGACCAATTATACATGTAATTGGTCTATGGTATTACTAATACGATTAAGTATTACCATGGTATTACTAATACGGTATGATTTATTATATACTAGCTGACCCGTGCTCACTTCGTTGAGCATAGAAACCGTTTAAACCTTTCCTAGACTTCCACGAATATTTCAAGACCAAAAATAGCCGAATCGGTTCAGCTGTTCTCGAATTTTAGCGAGACTAACATTTTTTTTATATGTATATTACGCCGCCCGACCCCCGGCCGGCCGCGGGTTGGTACCGCCGCGGCGTAAACAACTACGACCCTGCATTTTAAATTTGTAATATCTTCGGTAATATTCGCTTAAATTACATGCTGTAAAAAGCATATTGATCTATAATAAATGCACAATTTATTTAAGGTACTTAATTGGATAAGGATTAATGCTGTATTGTTTAAAATCACTTCGTACATAACTATTTTTTTGTAAAGGATAAAAATGGTTATGGTCGGTTATTCCTAAGAGATAGTCATATACCATTGCGGACTTTTTTGTTGAACTTTTTAAGGTGAACAATACTGCAGTACATTATTTTGGTCTATCTCGTAGGTTTCAGCCAGCGTTTGCAATATAAGCGCAAAAAAACGTGCTTATTTACGACATCACATTAGAAACCTTTAAATTTATCAGTGTTCCTCTACTATATTATGCATTTATTATACATACAAACCTTCCTTAAGAATCACTCTATCTATTAAAAAAAACAGCATTAAAATCCGTTGCTTAGTTTTAAAGATCTAAGCATACATACGGACAGACATACAGCGAAAGCGACTTTGTTTTATACTATGTATTGATACCAAAATTGATTGTATATACATAAGGTATAAAGTATGATTGATAGTTAGGGCAGTGTTTACCTGTATATACTATAGGTACAATCTACCGAAAGATGTTGGCAGAGGTTTTCCTACAAACCAATAATTTTTTACTTGCAAGATATACTATATTTTAAATAGCCTACGCGCTACTCATAATTACAAATTAACTCCATATCAAAATTCACCCAAATTGTATTTTACTAATTATGTATGGATCAAGTTTCAAATAATAGTACGTGTAGGTACTAGTAAGTAGGTAGGTAAAAATATTATTATTTGTTACCTTAGTGTGTAGTTAGTTATTATTTAGTAATCCCCTCTTTTGTTTCTTATACCTCTTAGGTCCTACAGATTAGGCAAAAAATGGCTCATTAAAAACGTATAATTTACTTGGCATATGCTGTACAAGAATCTGCAAAATCCAACAGAACATCAGTAATAAAATACTTATTAATTTACTAAAGACAGGGAACTCGATAAATTAATTTCATTAATATCAATTATTAATAACTAGCTGTTCACGCGTTTTCATTCGCGTGGTTTTTGAGTGACTTCAACCGTTTATGAAGCGCACGCAACGAAAGTCACCAAATGTGAATAATTTTCCCCGTTTTTGTAACATTTATCACTGACGCTTTGCTCCTATTGGTCGCAGCGTAATGTTATATAGCCTAAAGCCTTCCTCTTTAAATGGACTAACCAACAAAAAAAGAATTTTTCAAATCGGACCAGTAGTTCCAGAGATTAGCGCGTTTATACAAACAAACTCTTCCGCTTTATAATATTAGTATAGATATAATCAATTAATTAATTTCGTTCAAACTTTATTTCCTAACAACTGGAACGCACTGCTTCTTTCACCAGGCCGCATCTCAATTGCCTATTTATTATGAAAAAAATACTAAAAACAAGATAAAATATATATACATATATGAGGGGCTCCCATACATACGTACATACGTAACGGCAACAGGTACGCACTTGAAATATTCATAAAATACTTACCTACTTGTTTAAATTTACTTCAATAATAAATAAAAAATATGGGACGCCCTCTAGGTACAACAATCGTGATTTTTTACGTTTTGTAAGGGTTCCGCCCTTCGTGGATGAGTCCGGTTTAATTAGCCGGTTTTTTAAGGGGCACATGATTCTCGGAACAATACAAATTAAATTTGCCGGAGACTGTTCCATCGTATAGTTGCGTGCACTAACATGGATACATCTTCAAAATTGCGCAAATATCCACGTTCATATTTCAAAAATATCTTCACCGTGTCGGCTTTGCGAAAAGAAAAAGAAAAAATGAATGCATACATCGTATTGCATCATACCCCGAATACATCATTGTGACAATAAAAACATAATTATTTGCAGAAAAGTGAAAAGTGCTAAAATTTTATAAGTGTATCCATATTAACGTTTACATTATTATGAAATAAACAATGTATAAATGTTACTGAAATTTGTCTCGTATTCATAAGTAATTATAAATTTAAGTGTGTATACTATTCACTAAAATACTGCTGTTTATTTCAAGAAAATAATGTATTCATAATTTTGAAACTCTACTGGTTACATCGCTTTGAATACCTACTAATAACGGGTGAAGATATTGTTGAAATATGAACGTGGACATATTTTGCAAATTTGTAGATGTATCCATGTTAGTGAATGCGACTGTACAAATAGAACGATTTTGTGACCGACTATGTAAGACGTTCTGCTATCGTAATCAGTATGTTCTATTTAGCACCTACAAAATGCCGTGGGCCCTGATGCTTTCTTATATACCTACCTTTTGTTTTAACTTTGGTCTGTGGAATTATTCAATAATTCATTTAAATATAAGACATTTTAGGGGGCACTTGATAAAAGTAATCTCTAAGATAAAACAACTATATTTAATATACCTACACTAAATACTAGGACACCGGAACACAGAAATCTTCTTAGTTCTTTCGGCGGGATTCGAACCCGCGGCCAGGCTCTAAAATATTGAGGCGTACAACAAAAGGAGTATAACGTAGGTATAAAAGTATTTTTTATTTTATTTTATTTATTTATAACAAACAAGCATACAGATAAATATAGGTAGGTAATAGGTATGTACTAAATATAGGTATTCGGTAATTCCTTTTAATAGTAGTTCTGGCGATACTTACCATGGTGTAAGATAGACGTAGTATGAATGGGTCGATAGATACCTAGATAAATGTTTGAATTACAGCATTAATTAAATTGTAACTTAAATCGCAATAATTATCTATTTCATCCGAAATAAGAAACCCAATACTGAGCTGAAAGCAAAATTAACAACCTTCCTGGCGTTACAGTGAAAAAACAAACAATAAAAAATTAAAAACAAAGTTTTTACAGAGAAAAGCTCAGTCCGCCCAAAACTCTGCACGAAAGCTCCGCCCACAGAGCTTTCTGCTTGGCACACCCTTCACCCTTGCAGAGACTTTGTTCGTGTTGTAGAGAAGATTGTAGACTCAGTTGGACACAGACCGTGCGTCGAGTCGGTCCCGCGTCGCGCCGCGTCTCGACCTCGATGTTTACGCTTACGTCAAACTTACACCAAATGGAAACTCGAAAATACTGTTGAATACCCCGTGACTGTATTGTGCAATTGTGCGTGCGTTTACTAAAATGGACAAAAAAAGTTCGCCGTCACCGAAAGAAGTGAAAAAAGAAAACGATGAGGAGATCAAGGTATTTTTATTTCAAGTGAATTAGTTCGCAAGTATTTCCGTTTCACTATTTAGACTTCGGTAACGCGAAACGGAGTGTCGTGTTCAAACTCGCTTCGGTACCGAGGGTACCTCCGAATAAGTTATAAAGTATTCGATTACAATATTAATTACATTTAGCGATACACAATAAAACGCGTGTAATATCACGTTTTCGAGGCCTTTTCCAGCCATTAAAGTCGGTAACGCGATACTCGAAGCGCGCTCGGATCTCCGTAACACGATCCGCTGGATGTTTTGATAATAGATATAGCCGTGAGTGTGTGCGCGTGTGGGGACGCCGGCCGCGAGTGTGCGCCGGGTAATTTTAGACGTTCCTTTGCTCAAAACGTAACACGAGATCTTCCCAGGCCGCAAGCCGACGCTACAATTTATTGTTTTCATATTATCGCGGTTTAATAATGTCGCGTAATAATGAGCGTAACGCCTCCGCCGTTGCGCGCTTTTATTTTGGCGCCACGGAAATAGTTTGACATGTCAATAACCCCGTTCGCGATGTCCACGCGTTTTGGTCTAACGCGTACTCTTTGTTTTCGAATTTATTTTGAACAAATATTTTAAAGCGTCTAGCGTTCCAATTTTTGTCATGTAATGGCTTTTATTTTAGTTTCTCGTGCACGCATTTTCTATCTAGTATCATTTTACCACGTTTCATACAAAAAATGTAGCTTTCGGTCTTTTGTTCTGTTCGTTATTAAAAAACACTTCTTTATTAACCAAAAAAAATACAGACGAATTGAGAACCTCTTCCTTTTTTTTAAGTCTGTTAAAAATACATGTCTTCGTATCACCACCTCTTTTATTAAAGTCGGATCAGTATTTCATACGCCATGATGGAACAAACAGGCTCACGTACAATGCATTTTGCCAATTTTGTAAGGACATTTTTTATTCAAAAGAGGCGACAGTGCTAGTGCTAATGTGCTAATAATAGTAATAGTGCTAATAAAAAAGCTACCAAAAATAGCGAGTGGCAGAGAACTAGTCGTTTATTTTCCAGCGTGCTTTATATGGGTCTTAAACGGCTAGATTACTTCACAATGATGTACTGCACACATAATCATCATCATCATATCAACAACCATTAAAGATGTGGGGTTCTTCGAGTGCTGTGAATGTGTGATTTGGCTGTATCCATATCATATTATTTCTAGCGATATTCGTAACGAATTATGATGAGCACTGACAACAGCGACATCTACAAGGTCCTAGGTCCAATTGTGAATGTAAACAATCCTCGAATACACTTGAACACGCAAAAAAAATATCATTCAAATCGGTTTAGCCTTTTAGGAGGAGTTTACTGTCAACACACGTAGGTACAGAAAGAATTCTATAACTTAACATACAGATGTTCGCGATAAACTTAATTATGCACTGATCTTCATGCGGTTTCCACCAAGGGATAGAGGGGTTCTGGAGGAAGATTTGTAATACATACAAATATTCACACTTTTCATCAGATATAAAATATTTTGTCCTTGTCTGTCAAGTCGCTTTTGTAACGTATCAGACAAGGAGAGAATATTGTATAACTTATATAGTAATAATATAATAAATAGTTATTTATTTAGTTTTAAATGAAACTAATTATTTTTTTAAATTCTTTAGTTTTGAAATTTCCTTAGTAGATATTAATAAAGGACTTGTTTAAATATAAACCAACGACATTTTCCTTCCTCAACCTTCCTCAATGTAATACGCCAAGAATATCATCATCAGTTGACAGTCTTTGAGCTGATTCCAAAATAACCATGACAAAATATTGTCGCCAAAATAATGAGTATTTTTGCTTTCATTTATAGAATTTGTTTAAATAGTGGTTTATCACAGAAATATAATCATGTGATTTATGTATAATGATGTTTGAAAGAAATTTTATTTCGCACTCATTTATAAAGTTTTTGAATCTCCTTATTACTTATATTATGAGTGCGAAAAGGACTACGGTTATTTCTACAGAAACATAATATTAATTGAACAGTTTTATTTCTTTTTCTGAATTTTTTTCTCTCGGACGATAATTATGTAGGTATATTGACTTTATCGTAGGTATATCGAATAATCTCTATCTACACCTGTCACCTCCTGAATTTAAAACCTCCACTAAACAATCGACGATTTCTAATAACTCATACATCCATTTTTCGGAAACAGGTTTTACCGGAAGTCAAAACAGTCGCAGATTATTATTAATGAGTTTATTTAGGAGATGCGGTCATACATTGCGCAACCGTCTGAAATATCGTTAACCTGTGTAACCGATCAAATGTTCTTGGCAGTGTCTTATGCCTTGACATTCGATAGGATAGTTGTTTGAAGTTTTCCTCTTTATCAGTTAAAAAACAGGGATCTATAATTATCGAATTTACTGCTATTACATTAGAAAAAAAATAGAACTTATCTTTCTGGAATTTAATTAAGTGTCAGCATATTTCCTTTTGCCGGCCTCTGATTGTTTTGTTTTTAAAATTGTCATTATCAGTAGATACCAGTGTTCTCGAGTGATAAAAGAAATTGCACAGGAGCTGTAAATTGTAATATTACCTACATTAGGTATAATTCAAACACATTAATTCATATTTAAAAAATATCATATTCTAAGGCCATTTACATAATATCAAAGTTTTAAATTCAAAACGATATTCGTGCAAGAATCGCTAAAGAGTTCAACCGTTCGAATTTCGAAAATGATTCCAATTTCACTATTGCGCCAAAATTTTTGGGGGGTGACAAAGTGACGTGTTACACGTATTCGATATTCAAAATACCTGTGTTCGATTTATATGCAAATCGCGGACAAAATGCAATCGTTATAGTAGGCATGAGACATGCAACAACCCGCAAAATCGACCGCACCAGTCGTCTTACTAAAACACAGCTCAAATAATACTTAATTAATACTAAAAACTCCGATTTTTGTTGTTGTTTATTACTTCCAAAAAAAGGAGGAGGTTCTCAATTCGTCTGTATGTTTTTTCTTATTGTCGCGTAATCGCTTGTTTGTCTCAAAATTAAATTATGACGGGTTTTGTTACTTGTTTGTGTAATATTGAAACTCTTATCATAATATCCTTATGAAAAATCATTAACCTGATAGCGCTATTACGTTTGGCATAAAAACACCCCAAAAAACTATGCAAATACATAAATAGCGACAAAAACACATTAAATTATCGAGTTGCCGGCGAAAACAATGTCTTTAAACAAACAATGCGGGAGAAGTTGGTAAAAATACTCGCAACCGGCTCTAAGGACCATGTAGACATCTTTATCATCTAAAAGTGGGATTACATCAAAAGAACAAAGAACTTGAGCTAAAACAAGATAAGTCTTTCTTGATCTTTTAGTTACAACAGAACAATGAAATAATGCTTTACGTCTGTTTACAGTACCTAAAAGAATTTGATAGAGTGGGGATAGAATGATTCGCTCGTTTGATGTTAAATTGTTAACCAACCTTCAAGGTGTCCATTACAGGTTCCATACATCTAGGACTTGAGACGTCTATTCTCATAAGAATTTAACATAAATTTACTTACATATATGAGACTAGCTAACCCGTGCCCACTTCGTTGAGCATGGAAACCGTGTAAACCTTCCCGGGACTTCCACGAATATTTCAAGCCCAAAATTAGCCGAATCAGTTCAGCTGATCACGAGTTTTAGCGAGACTAACTCAACAACAATTGATTTTTATATAGCCTATGTTACTCAGTGATAATGTAGCTTTCTAATGAAAAAATTTTTATTAAAATCGGTCCAGTACTTTTTGAGTTAAGTCGTTACATACAAAAATACAAATCTTTCCTCTTTATAATATTAGCGTAGAAATACATTAAAATAATAATAATAGCCCTATTAACAATATTTAAAATCGATCGTGTTGCTAAATTACTTAAATTAACACTAAAACTATATTCAAAATTAACATTTTACAAGACGACATTAAAATACATAATACGATAAATAAAAATGTTTCAACTACCCTGTAGTTGTCATTACGACACGATTGGACATCATTCCAACTCGCCCAGATATCAGTTTTTGTCGGCTAAAACCTTGAAGACACGACTCAAAAAATTAATGCTCTCCTTAAGACGAATTTAATTGTGTCTCAAATTAAGTGTCGTGTAATATTCGCATTAGTGTAACCGCCCCGGCTCTGCCAAAACAATTAACAGTGGCCCCTGAAAGGGCGAAACAGCCGTAAAGCTAAGGCTCATTTCATATGGTGCGATTTCCTACGACGACGCGCCAAGTGTTGACATAAATTATTATTAATCAAATTCGAAACATAATAAAAAATAAGACGCACGTTGAACAAATAATTATAAAATTCGGATTTTGATGAAATTTGGTGTGATCGTAGTTTACGGGGTATGTAACGAACAGTGACTATAACTTTGAGATACAATTATACTACCATTCCTTATTTTTACCCGACTTCGGCGAAGCCAAAAGGAAGGGTAATGATTTTGGCAGTCTATGTATGTATGTATGTTCCCTCGTAGCGTCTAAACTACTGGTCCGATTTTGATAAATGAGGTGTCAATTGATTCGTATTAATGCCGCGAGTAACATAGGTATTATAATTTTTTTAAACATTCTGGACTTTGAAAATTATACCTCAAAAACTATCTCCAAAAAAAATTTAATTAAGATATTTGACTCATGTTTGGTATCAAAAGTTAGGTCTTGGCAAGCAAATTACGAATATGTATTTATATTTTTTATTTATTATTATATTTTATTGTTAAATTCAAAATAAAGGTTTAAAATGCGGTCGTATCTAGGTACAAGTAGTATCTAGGAGTTGATACTTTATATGTAATAAAGATATAATAAATATTATATTTGATGTGGAAACAGAAAAATATTAAATAAAAAAAAGATTAAAAAACTATAACCCGACTTCGCAAAAAATGGGTCTAAAAAGTCTGAAACAAGAAAATAATTCAATTTGATCCAGAAATGCATAGGTACAAA
This sequence comes from Celastrina argiolus, assembly GCA_905187575.2. NCBI lineage: Eukaryota > Metazoa > Arthropoda > Insecta > Lepidoptera > Lycaenidae > Celastrina > Celastrina argiolus. The sequence goes on from LR994589.1 coordinate 16,408,040, forward strand.
AATGGTCAAGGTAGAGCCGTGGTCGTACCCGCTAATAAAATTTAAGCATTAGTTTACACCGAAATACGGTAGAAAAAAAATTCAAGGCTCGATGCCAATAGCGGGTGCGACCACGGCTCTACCTTGACCATTTTTGTACCTATGCATTTCTGGATGTCAAATTGAATTATTTTCTTGTTTCAGACTTTTTAGACCCATTTTTTGCGAAGTCGGGTTATAGTTTTTTATTTTTTTTTTATTCAAATGTATTTTTTAAATTCTTTTTTACAAAAAGAAGTATATTTAACAAAAAAAAATGAAAAAAAAAAATTTCCAAAATAGGGATATTTTTACACTGGTATATTTTTACCGCAGCAATATTTACGGTTACGGGAAAATCGGGAAACGTCTAGTAAGTAGATTCCTCTATAGAGTGTAACAAATGTACTTTAAATCTGAAAAGCTTCATTGGTGTACGAACTTTTCTATTACTTAACTATTTCATGGATTCGACCCTGCGCCCTTTTGAGTGTGAACGAACGGTCTACCAACTAGGACACGAAGGCAACTTACTTTACAAGTGTCGCTTTATTATAATATGCTATCTTTTAAAGTTTCTATTATTATGCTTAGCAGTACCTACTTGCATAAGCTTACACCAGAAGTGACTCCACAGCAAAACTTGTCGCGTCGTCTGTAAAGGCCCTAATATCATTAAATTATATTAATACTGTTACATTGAATCTAAATTGAATCTTTCCGCGTGTTTTGCGTTGCATTGGATGCGCACGCGCAGTGGGCCAAGGTCGAAGTCGGGCGGGGTGGAGTATCTCCGTCACTACGGAGAGAAGGATCAAATATGTTATTGACCTACCTAATACATCTTAATATGATATTCATGATGATCACAATTCTTACTGCAAATTTCACCAACACATGGTTTTCGATTCATATGCAATCTCACGCCCGACGGAAGCCCTCGATAATTCGAGAGGGCCCCGGACGGAGGACTACGACCAGCACACTGATTACGTAACTTCTGTAGCTTTCCCGACCGTCGACATCAACTGTCATTGTGTCAATCTTTTTAAAACACGATTTAAAAAGTTAATATGTCATAATTGTGACGTTTTAACTTTTTAAATCGTGTTTTAAAAAGATTTAACGTCACAATGACAGTTGATGTCGACGGTCGGGAAAGCCACAGAAGTTACGTAATCAGGGCCCAGAGATCGAATGACCTCTCTACGTGGGGTATAAATAAAAAGGCGCACTCAGCATGACGGTGCTGAACGTGCAAAAAGCCTGTTCTTAAGGAAAGAACCTCCGCGACAGAACGCGAGAGAAAGACCAAACCCAACACCATGTTAAAGTTAATCCTTCATTAAATATCATGTTGTCCCTCTCGTAATTCCTATCAATGAATGAGAAGGCATGATATTTTGACATGCCGTTAACACTAAAAAACGTTGGTGAAATCGGGACTTAATTTTTCATTAATTACACCAGTTCTTCTCGGCGGGTTAGGGTGAGCCTGTTTTTTTGTCGACTTTCCTTAAAAACTTGTTAAGTTTCATTTGGATAAAACGTTTTTTTTTCAATACATTTAATGAACAAAATAAAAACTTTTAGGTTACTTTAAGCACAAAGTAGATAATAAATTTTATGTTTAAGTGGCTACTTAACTTTACTAGATTAGTAAAGTTATAAGTAGCTAAAAATAGGGGATTAGTAACGTAAGTAACGTTACTAATCCCCAAATAAAGTAAGCGAACAGAAGATGAATTATAACTATATTCATACATTTTTGTTTTCGAACTTCGTAAGTGCTAATAGCGATGGCATCTTGAATAAGAGCCCAGTCCAATAGGACTTGTTTATTTTTTTATATCTTAACTTGTATTTGTAGTTAATTATTTTTATTAAGAAATTACCATAATATCTATTAAAGAAACGTTTCATTATTAAACTTAAATAAAAAATAACCCGACGCTGTAAAAGTGGATTAAACTACTTACATAACAAAAAAACTGAAAAGAAAAATACAAACACTTAGATTTCGGGTGAACTATTCTTTGCGTCGCGCAGTCGTGTAAAAAGACATGCTTCCTCTTGAGCAGACAGCGATCGAGCACCATTAACCTGAAGATGTTGGCTGACAAATTAGATTCAGAAATACTCGAACACTTTATGACAGTTATTGTTAGGTTAACATAAACTAAACAATATTCTACTAACAAAGCTTAAAGTCATTTCAAAACTCTCATAAAAAATGGGTTATAGTTGCTGTTTTTAAAAGATTTTTATTTTTATTTTTTTTTCAAAGACGAAAAACTAAGGCCCGATTTCACCAACGCATGTTAGTGTTAACGGCGTGTTAAATTATCATGCCTTCTCATTAATTGATAGGAATTACGAGAGGAACAACATGATATTTAACAAAGGATTAACTTAAACATTGTTTGGTGAAACACGCCCTAAAAGTACTAAATGCGCTACTCACTCGTAGAAGAATTACGTAGCGCTCTACGCCAAAGTCTACAAATCGACGGCTCTATTTATTTTTTATTATATTTATTATCGTATCTCTAAAGCGCTTGTTTTGGACATACGATATATTACGTAGGAACCATCGATTTTATAAATTGGTTTTAAATGTTTAAAAAAATGACAATGCGAGCCGAACTCAACCACGAAGGGTTCCGCACAAAACGACAAAAAATTACGTTTGTTGTACGGGAATAAACATTTATTTTATACTTAGTATATTAAGGGCGTGTTTCACCAAGCAATGTTAAAGTTAATCCTTCGTTAAATATCATGTTGTTCCTCTCGTAATTCCTATCAATGAATGATATCTATCAAAGATGGTATTTTAATAAGCCGTTAACAGTAACATGCGTTAGTGAAATCGGAAACTTTGAACTGTATAAAAATCGCGGCCCATAAAAATCAGCACGGTGACAGACAGATAAGTCATTAGAAGGGTCTAAGTATGTGCGCAATTTAACTATACAATAATAAAAAAAAAGTTGCTCATATAATTGTGATCGAACTTCACGGTAAGTTCGTTTGATCTTCAATAATCACTTTCCTCCTTTTACTCTGGTATTCTAGTGGGACGGATGATATACACTACTCGGAGACATCAAATGCAGGACCGACTTTTAACTTGCCCATCCGACGCATAATTATCTTCCCTGTCAGACAAGCCGAAGTCGGGTAAGAATGGGGTGAAGTGGTAAACGTTTATTCTGTTGACTTACAAGGGCAGCAAGATAATTATAGTGATATAGAGAGCATAGCCGACACAAGATATGTGTAACCGACACCATCCGTAGTCCGCACATCCCGACTAGACATGCGCGCCGCGCCGGGTAAGCCACGCCGATTTCGGACGCCGCCGCCGCCGCCGAGGATGTCCATGCGAACAGCCTCTTCTTGATAGTACGCTTACTTAAGCGATGAAGATCTTGTGGCGTCGCTGCACTAAGATTTAAATGGATTTTGAAAAGGACGGGGCAGTTTAGATTTATTAGCATCGGAACTGCTCCGTTCCAATACATATTTGTCAATCGAAACTGTTCCGATTAACTAGAATTGGAACGGATCAGTTCCGATTACGTAGTATCGGAACGGAACAGTTCCGATTTACTAAAACCGGAATGAAGTACATACCTAGTTCCAATTTACTAATAGGTACTTATCGGAACGGAGGTGTTCCGGTAAGTACGTAGAATAATATTCTGTTTAAATATGTAAACATATTATGTTCATTGTTGTTGTTTCATGTTCGTTCTGCGTGGAATAAAAAAAAATCACGCAAATTGGATCATTAACTTCAGAGTCATTGGTAACTTAAAAAAAAACAGGCCGAATGGAGAACGTAGAAGATGTAGGTTAAAACGCATTTCTACAGCGATCGTGTTCAGCGGGAAGATAAAATTATATTAATAGATATTTTTTCTGAAAGTTCTCGCCACTTGCATAATTGAATAAAAACTACTATAAACATAGTCTACAAATGCACGAGATGGAGACAAGTTATTGACTCTATATCTCTGTCTTTCTCTTTATGATGGAGATTCTATAGATTAAACATTCTTAGAATACATAATCCAAATGCAACTAAAGTAAAGATAATTAATGTGTAATAGAGATGAAGGGTATCATGGCCGACACAGGATAGCGGTAACTGACACCACGCGCACATCCCGACAAAGATGAGGGGTTTTGTACGAACTGGGAACAGGGAGTGTATATTTTATGGTGTTAGGTACAAAAGTAGTAGTAATTAAAAAAAACACCAAACAAAAAAAAATATGCTTTAACACGTAGCTGTATTATGTGTCAAAATCGAAGAAGTTTAACGATTCTTTAGGTATCCACTATCTGATTGCGATTTGTATGATGGTAGATACATTAAACTGTTTCTACCGATTTTGTTATCATTAGTTTTTGAATTATGCGTAATTTTTTGCTTTGAACGTCTTTGTAGGTACTTTTATAGGGATAAAAGTAAGTTAGAAAGATGACGTCAATTATATCTTTCGAATGATTTATTTGTTATAATTAATTACCTACCTGAATTGTGTACCTAAATCCTAACCCTCGTAATTGCTAGTGCAAATTTTTTTTTCACTAACGTGAAATCTTGTAATTGACAACACGAATAAAAATAAAATATAAAAATTTGTTGTTTGCCAACTTAATAAGCTTTTTTCGGAAAGTTATCAAAAAAAGTCTACAACCGGTTCAACCCTAGCTCGTCAAGAAGAACGTAAGAAACTCGCACAAACCATCTTTTAGAAAAAAAAATAATGAGAATAAACAAAATTACGAGAATTCGACGAACGAAGAAAGTATCTATGGAAATCGTGTCTATTCTAGAAATTTCTAGTACCAACCGGTGTAAAATGTCACCTGACACCGTACAAACGAATTACTATTATTTCTCATAATTCAACTATCAACGGTATTAGATTCCTGCTTTTTAGAATTCCGTAGTAACTGCATGGAACCTGCTGCGCTTTCGCACTGTCCGTCCGTTCGTCCGTCTGTCGGGAGTGTGGTTACCATATGTAAATAGAGGGATGCCTGTACAAGTGTACTTAGTAGGTACCTAATGTGCCTGATTAGTGATTTTTCAGAAAAATGCCTGCCTACTGCAAAAAGCTGTAGGTAATCTACACTAATATTATAAAGAGGACAGATTTGTATTTTTGTATGTAACGACTTAACTCAAAAAGTACTGGACCGATTTCCATCATTCTTTTTTCATTAGAAAGCTACATTATTACTGAGTAACATAGCCTATATAAAAATCAATTGCTGTTCGTTAGTCTCGCTAAAACTCGAGATCAGCTGCACTGATTCGGCTCTTTTTGGTCTTGAAATATTCGTGGAAGTCCCGGGAAGGTTTACACGGTTTCCATGCTCAACAGAGTGGGCACGGGTCATAACTACTAATAAGTAAAAGACATCGCGTAATATGAAAATGCATGTCTAATACCAATGCCCGCCGCACGCCTGTCTAAACCTTAAAATGCCTGTCAAATACGGCAAACGCCTGTCATATGGTAACCCTAGTCGGGAGGGCTATTCTGGAGGAGACTATTTAATAACTTCGTTAATTACGAATGTAATAGACGAAATTTATATTTTACATACATACTATTTTTGGCATAAAAATAAATATAATAAAAAAAATACATGACTTATCTATAATCTAAACCATTTCGAGTTGCCGGTCTCTAAAATAATCGATTTCTTCTTTTAGACTTTCATTTGTTTTTCTAACTATTATACGGTCCTGCATGTATGGCTGTAATTCAAATAAAGAAGTAAATAAAAAACTAGAGTATAAATTACTGTTTAGGAATTATTATTCTGAGTAAAGTTGTACAATACCTTTTGAAATTATAGCCTCATGGAAAAAAAACTATTGCCCGTTTATAGTTACGGAACCCATTACATATTGACTCCCGACACGCTCTTGGTGAGACTGTTTCTTGTGTAGAGAGTCTATGGTAGTCATATCATTTCGTAGAATCTAGAATAGAATAGTATGCCATTAAAAATCGGATGAAATTACATCTTGAATATTATTTGTTAAGTAATTTTATCAACTTTTTTGGCTACAAAAAGTTACTTGATGTATACCTACCGCGTGAAGTATATTTTTAACGCTTATTTTTTAATTTCTCTACAGTAAAACTATCTTGTTCTTTTTTTAAGTTTACATTTTTTTATGGACGTGGACTATGAGCAGATATTATGATGTAGGTATTTATTATACTAGCTATGCCCGCGACTTCGCGACGCACGCAACGAAAGTCCCCAAATGTGAATAATTTTCCCCGTTTTTGCATTATTTCTCACTGACGCTTCGCTCCTATTAGTCGCAGCGTAATGTTATACAGCCTAAAGCCTTCCTCTAAATGGACTATCCAACAACAAGAGTTTTTCAAATCGGACCTGCAGGCTTACTCCCGACGCAATCGAGAATCAAATCAGTTCGATCTCAACGGCTTTTGGTGTTTTATTTGGGGGATTACTTTGAAACTATCCAGGATAAAGAAAATTTTTAGATCGTAACTTTTTGTACTCCCGACCATATGCATCGAATAAAAATCAAAATAAACAAACCTCAATTTATTCGGGAGTTCGCGACACGATCGAATCTGAATCAGAATCAAATCAGTTTGGAGAGTAAGGTCCCAGTAGTTCCTGAGATTAGCGCAACAAACAAACTCTTCCGCTTTATAATATTAAGTAAGTATAGATTTAATGAAGTTCGCTATTATATCGCTAAAATAAAAATATTCGCTAAAATAATGTTACTAAGGGCCAATTTTTCAATCGTCATATAACTATTATCTGTTGAATAAACATGTGACTTTGACATTTGTTCCATACAAAATCTGCCAGGTTCACATATTTATTCCTTAGATAAAAGTTATCTGACGATTGAAAAATTGGCCCTTAGTTTCATGTAGAATCTAAGTTAAATTATTGGCTATCGGCTAGTAAATTAGTTTGAGTAAAATAAACAAAATAGCATGATGTGGCAATACTTAAATGTTTCCATGAAAATTAATATCAAAATAGCCATAAAATGTTAAAAGTGGTCTTTGGATTTCTGAGAATAATTAATCTATGATAGAAGGGGGACAGAACACCACCCCATAAGGGGGCGTGCGTAACCGTATCAACTAACAAGTGTTAGGTTAAACACAATGGATAATAGCTCCTAGTTCATCGTGTTATAGTACGAATTCGAATAACAACGGATTGTGAAGGAAAATTCTCATAATTTATTCATACATACTTAGTTAGAAATTAATTTTTTTTTTTGATTAACATAGGAAAATTTATGTATTCGAAATTGGTTTTTTTGAATAATTTTTTAATTGATGTTATTATACTATTATACTCCCTGCTAAACAAATTAAATTATTATACATATATTAAATATATTAAATTAAAACTAAAATGATTTAAGTAACATTAACAATAATGATGATATTAAACTATGAATTACATAAATATAATGTGCGAACGAGAAGGGAACAACCGATTGTGACGTCACGTTGCTAACCCTACATAGACATTACACCAACCTGAGTACAAACATCGTTTTGCGAAGAAGAAAGATATTAATTTTATTTAACTGCTAATGTTTTAAAATACATTGTCTGAAATAAAATATTTTTATTTTATTTTTATTTTAAAACTTATCCTAAATCTTTACTTTAGGTTTTGCTCATCTTGTTGATTTTCTGCGTAATGTTTATTCATTAAAGCAATAAATAAAAATAGTCATTAAATAATCCAATTGTCTTTGCTTTGCTATTGACCCCTAGTTTTAAAACACAACTGTTTATTTTTAGAAAGAACAATTATAAAATGTAAAGTTAAACAGTCGAATCGGTCACCTTAAGTACATAACCATATTACATTTCGTCAAATATCCCAGCTATTTTAGTAAACCGATATTATAATAAATGTTTCACAATCAACTGATATTTACTGTATACGTTTTTATTCCCGACGAAAACCCCAGACCAACCCCCGGTTTTTGGAATGCTACTCAAATTAATTATATAATATCTGTCCCTTTCTTTCTCTGTGACAAATGTTCCACCAATCAGCGTTTAATAAATGTTTGTTAATTTAAATGAAAAGATAATTGATCATACATTTAAATATTGTTGCAGAAACCGCAGGTGGGTGCTATAAGTTTTAAGTGTGTGTGTGAGCGTGCCTGCGTGTGTGTGGGTGTGTGAGCCTGTACGTAGCGTCATAGCTCTCAAACGGATGAAGCATGATCTAGTTTTTTTTGTTTGAAAGCTGATGAAACGTGTATTCTCATCAGCAACGGTTTGCTGACCAATCAGGGGCTAGTTATTTACAGTTTTTAATTAAGTTTAGAGTTATTTAATGTCTAAAAATTGATTATTTAAGAATCGATTTTTTAGTCAATGTCACATGCCTAAAGAAAACTGTATAGTGTGCTGAGTGCTAGTTTTTATTACAGTTCGCCGTGAGTAAGTTAACTGCAATTTGTATGGTATCGAATCAACGCTACTAGTAGCAAACTATGCCATACAAATAGTAGGTAACTTCCTCACGGCGAGTAAGGACAAAAATGCGTAGTCAATTTTTTGCGGTAAGCCAACACGGCCTCAATTTCCATCGCTATTAGCTTCGCTAAGTGACATACGATTTCTCTTGGCATTTAGCGAACCTTATGTCAAATCTCATACATTTTGTTTACGAAGTGACAATGGCGATGGTATCATAATTAAGAGCCTTAGGGCGTTGTTCACCAAGCAATGTTAAAGTGCCATGCCTTCTCATTCATTGACAAGAGAAACGAGAGGGATAACATGCTATTTAACGAAGGATTAACTTTAACATTACTTGGTGAATCACGCCCTTAAACTAAAAGGGCCAGCCTTTAAGTTATAATATAGGTTAGGTCATAAAGTGTATGTTCGCGTCGTGACGTTCAGAGTTACCTCTATTATATTTACTCTGTATCGGATGGCGATGAAAAAACGTGGCGTCCTGTTACCGACACCCGATCCATCGCGTTATCTATTTTATGTTAAATACCCATCCATAGTTTTTTGTACTAGAGTAATGAAATTAGCCGCTGGTTCTTTGGCATGAACTCAACTCTATAATTGTAGTCTATTTACATATTTTCAATGTTTATATTGTTATAGCTAGTTCAACGAAAAAAACCTTTTTTATGTGTCCAGTAAAGAATAATAACACCTAATTTATGAGTGACAAATTCACGCAAATCAAACTAAACTTTCACTGTAAAAATACGCCATTTTGACACTGCCGACTGTAGAATAAAGTCTTTAATCTATGGATTCATAGCAGCAAACAATATTCATGATTAATATTGGCCAATTGGTATCACTGACTAGTCTATGGTTGTGTCATAGACGGGTTTATTTACGTTTGGGTTCAATTTATCTGGGACGTAGTACCTATGTACATGGATTTAGTTGCTTCAAACTATGTAATACGTTTATATGAAGACCCGATATTTAATTTTGTGGTGTTATCAATATATTATGGTTTGCAGAATTTAAAAATTGATAATGTAGTGAAATAGACGGGACAATTAACTTACTTAGTCTAGTACAAGTATAAACTTCTAGTGCCCATAGAAGGTAGTCCTTAAATTTTTAAAACCTGAATATTTATTATGTAGATAAAACGACTAATTTTATAGCATTGACGACCTCCGTAGCGCAGTGGTTGAGCGGGTTGGTGCTCGAGCGAGAGGTCGCGGGTTCGAATCCCGCCGAGGGAACAAAAAGTTTTCAATGTTCCTGGGTCATGGATGTGTATTAAATTTGTGTATAATATAATAAAAATCTTAAATATGTGTATAGTATAAAAGTATTAAATATATTTCCGTTGTCTGGTACCCGTAACACAAGTTCTTCGGATACTTATCATGGGGCCAGATTGACGTGGTGTAAAGCGTCCATAGATATTATTGTCACAATTACTTTACAATTGTTTGCCACGATTTGACTTTCTTCACCGCTAGACATAGATACATTTCAAAGTAATCGACCACTTAGAAAGGAATTTCGGTTCTCACGTGTTAAAATGGCGTCTTTTTGAAACTTGTTTGACAATAAATAAAGCAAACGATATGAACGCGATAGTCTGAAGCATTTATCTTTCATCGGCGGCATTTGGAGGTAATCTGATAAGGATGACATTTCGGATGGTTCGCTTTTAGCCCGGTGTCCGGTTGCCGAGGTGTCCCCTTACTTGACTCACGAGCTAGTTCTAACTGGTTTTATGTATTTGCTTTTGCGTAGAGTCAAAGAACTTTTAAAATTTACCAACATTCAACAGTAAAAAGTTGTGAAAAATTGTAAAACAGTAAACATGTAAGCAACAAAATGTAAGATAGAGAACGTAAGAAATTGTAACAACGAAATAAATGTCAAACGATAAACAAAAAAAATGTAATAATTAAATAAATGAAAATAATTGTCCATGTATAATATTAAGGGGAACAAGTCGGAGCCACACTTTACATGGGTCCATTAAAAAAACATACAACAGTAGGTAACTTAGATCTTTCAACAGTAACTTAGACCTTAAATCGCCGTTAACGCTCTTGCAAAGACTGCGAAGCTGCAGTAGGTAATTAGGCCATCTGCAAAAAATCATGTATATCATAGTCATAGAAAGATACCTACGTCCTGGGTGTTTTCTTGCCAAGGCCTGCATGTTCTTAAAAAATAAACAACTCTTAGAAGTTGTTTATTTTTTAAGTTCGTTTCGTTCGATAGCGAAAGAAACGAACGAACGCGCCTATGAATATAAAATTTTAACCAACCGACGTTATTTAAATAATTTAATAGCGCAAAATAAATTATTTAAAAATTGTAATCGAGAATATTCTTAATTACGATACAAATAATGAATTCCGTTGTCGGTTGGTAGCGGATTTTTAATTATCTTAGTGGCTGGAAACCGAACACCATCGTTAATTTTAGTGAAAATCGAGACACGTTGCCGATATTGTTTTTATCGAATATTGCGAGCTACATAATAATTAATAAATAAATAAAATATGAAAGGCGCAATAATATTTTGTTTAATTACGGATGAAGGAAATGAGGAATGAATCACTTCTCTGTTCTTTATGTTTTAATGACTTTGCATAATATTATTGCATGACGTATCTGTATTCTGTACTAAATGAATCAAGATATAGTTATTAGTAGGTAGTTAGTAGTATCGTAAACAGATAGGTTCTCTATTCTGGTATAGAGAAGAGAAACATTATGTAGACAATCTGACGTAGGTAGGTACTAGGTATATCTAATTTTTTGTTGTTTGTGTCAAATCAATATACTTCATAACCTACAAAATTATAATTTAATAGCGCGCAATTAACTCGTAAATGCATATTAGCTTACTCTAAATAAAAACAAAAAAAAAACCTGACCTCATTTTTGAAGGACGACAAAATTCCCCATAATAAAATACAAAAAAGTGGATCCCTAAATCCGGTGTTAGTATCCATAAAGGTTTCCCGTTCGGAGGCGAGCGTCGAATATGATCCTCTTATAACTAATGTCGCCTCTACTCTACTAGCCGGCCATTGGACACCCTCCTCCAGCTTCTGTTCGTTTTAGTGTAACACGACGCGTCTGGTAACACTAGTCTTTGACAAAGTTCTAAATTTAAATTTTGTTTTTTTTTATTTGTATCGATAAGCAAGCGAAGGAGTCATGTGATTTCCAATGGGATATTTTTGTTAATTAGTAGTTTGAAATTATAATGACAATATTATTGAGTTAAAAACCTTTTATACACCTTATAGATATATCGAAACGCATAAAAAACGAGTGAAATCTAGGTTGCAAAAAGAATATTATCCCGAATGTTTTTGCCCCACCGCTTTGATGTTAAGGTACTAACTACATAATATTAAGTCGTTTACATAAATGGACAAAATAGTTTCCATGCTTTAAAAAGGTAATAAAAAATACGAAACTCATCGGCACATCAATTCAAGGTTATTAATATGATAAAATATTGCAATGGAAGCCCGTACATACGGCACGGTGTCTGATTACTGATTATGGGCGCAAGATGTGGATTTGTGGACGAGTCCGGTTACAGACAACACACGAGCTATACATTACACTTATTGTATGTTGTATGTTATAAATAATAGGGTTTCAGTCGTGCTAAAGCGGCTGGCAGATGTTAAATAGCTATTCGTAACTTGAAATCAAATATAGTTTGAAAAAATGAACGTTAACGAAATGATCCTCGTAATTTGTTCGCATAATAATGCAAGAGATAGAAAAAAGTACAGTTTAACTTTTTTTTACGACAAAAAATGCTCTTCCATGTATATTACGAAAACTACTAAAAACTAACACTTTTACTGCTTTACTTGTTTATTATATTTATATGATACTTCTTATAATTAGGTAGATTCCATTTAATAAAAGAAGTCCTCTAGACGTTGCGCAGTAATCGCTTGACGGAATGTTAAATCAACCTATCCCATAACATCCCGAAAGAAAAAAGGGGAACAGCTAGTATCGACTGAGATCGTGAGTTTTTATTTACTGATTATGCCTACGACCATAGACCAATTATTATAGATAGTTCGTCAATGCTAAGACTAGTTAAATCGGACCTCCAATACAACTACATACGAAATGGACTTTAAACAGCTCCTTATCTTAGGCACAAGTGTCACTGTCACATATTTTATGTCAATGTGACGTTGACATTACTATATTTAATTCTAATACATCGATAGGCAACACAGATCTTATGAAATTTGGGACTCCTTGCTACTGAAAAAACGCAGCCAATCCATTACTAAAACTAGTATCTAGGAGTACGGCTACTCCCTCAGTACCGCCGTCGACGGAGACGAATTTAACTTGAATTTGTATGCAACCAAATAAGATAAAATTGTTGGCCATATAAGGGCGTTGTTTAAAACTCTATGCCAATAAAATAAAGCTGAAAATCGAACACAAGAACGTATAATTGTCGACTAATTCTTGTGTGTATTTTCAATATGCCCTGAACTTCCTTTCGGCCTTTCGTATTCGTAAAAAGTCTATAAGCCTATACCGCGGTTTAAGTTGTAGTCCGGGTTTCAAACATCCTCCAAAATCCGGGGAAATTACGCTTCCGGTCCTAGGAGGCAGGTTTTAGAGATGGCAGCCCTAGATAGAGATAGCAATAAAACTATTATAATCAATAATAACTGGTTTTATAATATCGAAATAAACACCCGTGTATAAACCTAGCATTAATTAGTAAAGGAAAAAAACATTAGCACATTTATCGCGTCGGGTTACGTAGACAAACGCCGCGTGAACATGAGCCCCGGGTACAGTTGCGGTGTAGCGTTACAAAGAGCGTATTTGTAGGTGTATGTGTAGGCATTGCATGTGGGACCAGTGTTGCTAGAGCTGCCGCAAAATATGTCCGCAGTGTTGCCAACCTTGACATAAAATGGCTAGATATTGTCTAGGGTTTAAGATGGCTTTCCCGGGATAAAAAGAAGTCTATTGGTGTCCTGTGGTCCAGCCTACAAGAAGGTATCTAATGTAAACAATATTAAATCCCTATTCCACGCTTGTTAGTGATAACTAGGCTTGTTAAAATACCTTCTCATTCATTGACAGGAAATACGAGAGGGATAACATGATATTTAATGAAGAATTAACTTTAACATGTGTTGGTGCAATTGGCACTAAGTCCCGGTTTCACCAACGCTTGTTTATGTTAACGGCTTGTTAAAATACTATGCCTTCTTCTTCTTAATGAAGGATTAATTTTAAAATGTGTTGGTGAAATTGGCGCTTAAGATAATTACAAAGTTAAGTACAAGAAACGGTGTTCAAAACTTTTAACTATAAACGGCTTAGGGCGTGTTTCACCAAGCAATGTTAAAGTTAATCCTTCGTTAAATATCATGTTATCCTCTCGTATTTCCTGTCAATGAATGAGAAGGCATGGTATTTTAATATTGCGTTAACTTTAACATTGCTTGGTGAAACACGGCCTTAGTACGAAAAATAAGTGACTAAAACTTTTCGTTACGTTACCGAATGAAATTACATGGGCGCTATCATGATTTTCATACAATTTTTATTCGATTACGACACGAATACGTTATGGTTATTATAAAGACCTACTTACCAAACTAGAGCATAGTTGTACATATTGCATCTAATTGAAAATTTGCCGCACGCAAGCCGAACCTAAGCGCTATATTCTTTCTATTCTAAGTTAGAGAGAGCCAAAGCTAGCCATATCGAATATGATAGCTGATACATTTATTAAGTTTTTTTATTTTTTATTTATGTCACTGTTATGCCAGCAGTGTACGGTGGCCGTAACCGGACCCGCCCTTTGTTTCAACGACGCAAGTCGACACCCGAGCGTCATTCGAGATGGAACTCGAAACCGTTTTGTAAATCGAAAACTAGCCCATATCTAAACTAGCCCAAGTCATGGCCTACCATCCCATACAATCTAGGTTTAATACAACAAAATAGCAATAGATGTCACTACTATTAACGTTTGTAAATTATAAAATGTAAATATGACGAATTAAGTAAAAATATTGACGTTAAAATATATACGCATATCTTTTAAGCATAACATCACATTAAGCTAAATTCAACTCCTTAATTAAGAAGAAGATACGAAACGAAATTAGTTATTAGTATTTTCCAATAGTGGCGCTAGATGGCGGTTTCCGGAATGTGCCTGGATTTCACCTTTCATTTATTGGAAATCGAAGAAAACAAATAGCCAGTCGAATTGCCAGTATTAGGGTGATACTATTTTCTAGTACTAGGTCGTGTCTCTGTTATATATCTATGCCCATATCTAGCCAAAATCTAGCCAAAGGCTTGCTAGTAGCTAGCAGAACCGAAGAATTATGATGTCAGCTCTAATTAAGCCCCGAAAGTGTTGCCAGCGGTGTACGGGGGCGAAACCCGACCCGCCCTTTGTTTCTCGACGCGAGATGTAACCCGAGCGACCGACATTCGAGATGTCACTCGACACCGCATAGGGTTATGACTATTGTTGTCTTTTGTAATTTTTGTACGAGTTTTCCTTTATTAATACGTCGATGATTTGTGTCTAGGTATTAAAGGAATGCATTCATTGGTTTAATGTTGCTCCTTTTATGGGAATTAAGCTGCAGGCCAATCGCGCTATTGCACAACGTTTCATTTGAGGTTCAACTTAGTTTCGTTTGTGTTTCAGCTGCGTTTCGTTTCCAGTCCAGCTGAACATTTGTGGCCCTTTACACAATTTAGATTCAAAAACTTAACTTATATAAGATCACTTTGTTCCAAACGTTCGAGCTGCGTGCGAGTTAAACTAGCTCCGTACGAATTTTTTGTTTGACAGCGTTTGAGTTTCAACTACGGTCCAGCTTCGTCTCACCTAGCTGTCAAAAGGATAGCGCGATACCGAATACGTCATAAAGTCGAGTAACGTTCACGTTTCGGTTGCGTTTCAGCTAAAGTTTTTAGCGCGATTGCCCTGCAGGACGCTTACTCCCGACACAATCGAGAACCGAATCCGTTCGATATCAGTGGTTTTTCGTACTTTATTTGGTGAATTACTTTGAAACTAATCAGGATAAAGAAAATTATTAGATCGTAACTTTTTGTACTCCAGACCATATCAATCGACTGAGAATCAAAATAAACGAATGTCAATTTGTAAGGAAGTACGCGGCATGATCGTATCTGAATCAAAATCAAATCAGTTTGGAGCGTAAGGCCCCAGGTATATATATTGTAAATCTATGTTACCGAGCTGATCTCGAATGGCCGGTTGGACCAGATATATGCCATAATATTATTTATCGTACTTCCCTAATTCCTAACTCACTTACTGGAGAATAGTAATTATAAATAACATAATATCATCGTGTAGTTTCATTTTATTCCCCGTCCGAATGATAGAAAACCAAACCCCACGAAAGTAACACTGTCCATTTTAATATCGAAAAGCCTCGCAATAACTCAATAGTAATAGAAGTGATATTTGTTTTGGCCGAGGTGGATCGTTTACAGGTAGACATTAAGTAAATTACGGCGCGCTGGATACACGACACCTCGCGGTCGATGGTTTACCTAGATAGCGCTGGACGAGGGACAATTATTGTTGGAATATAGATAGAAAGATACATACAAGGTGATTCATGGTGCATATTATGTCGCAGTCATCTGATTGAATCGGCTGTTTGATTGAACGACTGGCGCGTTTATGAAATGAAGACATTTAATTGACAGCTCGTCAACGTCTTGACTAAACGTCCTTTAGCATAGTCGTTGAATGAGATATAGCATACTTTGTAATGTTTGGTAGAGGTGACCATAAGTTCGCAACTTAAAAGGTCCTCAAAAATGAGGACATGACATGTCACCCAAAATGAAAATGAAAATGTCAACTATGTACAAATATCTGTGCGAGCTGGTTGCCGCCATTTTTGTTTTGGTGACTACTAGAGCCACTGCGGGAAGAAATGAACTAAATTTCGACTGATTTTACGTCCGCCCTGGGGCCTTACTCTCCAAATTGATTTGATTTCGATGCAGATACGATCGTGCCGCGAACTCCCGAATAAATTAACATCTGTTTATTTTGATTTTCAGTCGATTGATATGGCCGGTAGAACAAAAAGTTACGATCTAACGATTTTCTTTATCCTGATTAGTTTCAAAATAATTTACTAAATGAAATACCAAAAGCCGTTGAGATCGAACTGATTCCGGCCCAGCACACCTTTGAGGTGTGCGATCGATGGGCCGTGCAGCGCCACGATCTCGTGGCAGTGCTTGGGCGGGACCTCACGCTCTCTAGTGTGGTTCGCTGCATGCTCGAGAGCGATGAGGCATGGCAGGCGGCGGCCTCCTTTTGCGAATACGATTTTCCGTACCTTTTTTTTGGTATAATTATACTGGTAATTCATGTTTTAATACATATACTATAAAACAAGAAAAAAATTAAATTTGAAATCCAGAAATGCATACCTATGCATTTGTACCTACAAAAATGGTCAAAGTAGAGCCGCTAGTAAGATCCAAGCTGGAAAAAGCATATATTTCGTCTGCCGTTGCAAGGTTCGATGCTGATAGCGGGTGCGACCACATCTCTACCTTGACCATTTTTGTACCTATGCATTTCTGGATTTCAAATTGAATTATTTTCTTGTTTCAGCCTTTTTTAGACTAATTTTTTTGCGAAGCCGGGTTTTAGTTTTTTAATCTTTTTACGGTAGAAGAACTAAGTATAGTTCGTCCCTGATAAATTTAACCTGAAGGTAAACAAACCGAAAACAGAGAAATTTTCCTATAATCACGTATTGTGCACACTTATCAACACTTTCACAGGTATATTAAAGGATCAAACTTCATTATCCAATACATTTTATAACAATTAAATAATAATTAATAAGTTTAAACATGAAATGAAAAGCTTCTACAGAAAAAATACGCAATTTTGACACTGCCGATTGTAGAATGTAAGCCTATAGTCTATGGATTCATTGCAAAGAAAAATCATTGTATTAATATTGGCCAATTGGCATCACTGACTAGTCTTTGGTTGTGTCATAGACGGGTTTGTTTACGTTTAGGTTAAATTTATCTCGGACGTACTATAGTGAAACTTGGCACATTTTAGAAGTTATGTTTTTGATGGGATCAATTCTTCTTCTGGAACTAAGAACTAAGAACTATTCTTTAAGAGATAGAGTTACTAAAACCGTAACTCTTCCAAAAATTATAATTTAATTAATTATTAATTAATTTATAACTTCTAAAACGCACATAGCAATTTAGTATCATATATCAGCAATGTATGTAGCAACAGCTATAGCGCGATCTAGCCGACATTCAGTGACATCTATCGGTGGACAGGCGAATTATTCTTAACTTCGTACGGGTTAAACAAAAAGTGTGCGTATCTAATGTGGATCTGTCGCAGTCATCTTATTGAATCTGGTTATTTAATTGAATCACTAGGCGGTTATATAATGGCGTCAAACAGCTCGTACAGATAGCAATGTGTTGATATATTTTTTGGGAAACTCATTCGGAAATTTCGAACTTTAAAACTAAAATATTAAATGGCGGTCTCGGTCTTTTAAAATTCTAAAATTTGTTGGTAAAAACAGGATTCAATGATAGCGCTAGTCATTCAATTAAATAGCGGATTCAATCAGATGATGTAAAATACATGTGTACATATTGTAGGTCCTTTGTAAAACAACATCTAAATCTATTGTAAGCTTTACGTTGTGATTATTCTATACAAGGTGTAAAATAAACGAGCGATAATACTTAGGATGTGTATGTGCCTGCGAACGAAGAGTATTCTGTGACTTTCATGTTTCTATCAGAAATGTCTCAACATCATAAACTTGACCATACAATAAGTAAAAATAGTTCCACTTTCACAGTAAACTCTATGTCCCATACACACCCTCAATAATATTATAGGTAGCCTGTATATATGTCGCAGTCATCTGATTGAATCCGCTATTTAATTGAATGACTAGCGCTTTCATTGTTCTCATCTGTTTTCATCCTGTTTTTACCAACAAATTTTAGAATCCGAGACTAGGACAGCCATTTAATATTTTAGTTTTAAACTTCGAAATTTCCGAATGAGTACTAATAAAACGTACATTAAAGTAAATTAATCAAAAAATATATCAACACATTGCTATCTGTACGAGCTGTTTGACGCCACTTCATAACCGCCTAGTGATTCAATTAAATAACCAGATTCAATAAGATGACTGCGACATATATATGTCGCAATCATCTAATTAAATCAGCTATTTCATTGAGTGACTAGCGTTTTTATCGAATGACGACATTTAATTGAAAGACTAGGCCGAACATTGATTGTACAATCGTCACTCAACGTCCAATTAGTTAGCGGATTGTAACATAGCCCTTATATGAGAGCGGACATAAAATCAGTCAGGTGACTGAATTTTCCCAAAAGCGAATCTATCAACCCCGACTCCACGTAGTACTTGTCTGTCAACCCCTAGAGTGTATAATATTTAAGCGCGTAGACGTGACAGACCGACATTGTCCCAAAAACAAATCTATCGACTCCACGTAGAACTTGTCTATTTTATCTAACCTCTAAACTACAACTGTAAATATTTTCTTAACTAGTGGTTGCTGAGTAAAGGGGAGGGTAGGGGGGATTTCCTTTGTCCCCTTACCGCCGTCTCCACCTTTCTCCCCTGTTTTACTCCTGGAAATATCCCGGAAACACAGACATAACCTCAAAACTTCAACCATAAATATCTTCCAAACTTGTAGTCTCCTAAAGGTGGGAGTGGTAGGGGGGGGGGGTTCTCCCCCTCCCCTCCTCCCCCTCCCCTCCTCCCCCTCCCTCCACCCCCCAATTAAGAGGGATTTATACTAAATTTTTTCCAGCTCCTCCTTTTTTGGAAGTCGGTTAAAAAATCGGACTAAATGACGTTCAGTCAATGACTACATGACTAAATGACGTTCAATCAATGTTCAGTCAAGACATTAGACGTTACAATAAACAACTTGACGAGTTGTCCTTTAGTCTTTCAATTAAATGTCGTCATTCGATAAAAACGCTAGTCACTCAATGAAATAGCTGATTTAATTAGATGACTGCGACATATACATAGATATAAGAAACATATTGTAGGTGCCAACGCTTGTCAGGCGGCCTGTAAAACAATATCTAAGACTAGCTATACACGTATACAAGCTCCTTGCACTGGCGCAGGGTGTCACGTTACGAGCGCTCCTAAATTTACCAACTGCTACCGTTAAAAGCATTTATGTAATATCCAATAACAACATGCACGGCTAGCGATCGTCAGCTAGCTTACCCGGCTAATTCGATTTTTAATTTCAACCCCCGTTTAGCCGGTTTACAACCATAATCATTATGGTGTGGACGCTTCACACCACGTCAGTCCGACTTGACAGAACTTGTGTTACGGGCACCAGACGATGGAAACATAACGACCTCCGTAGCGCGGTTGGTTAAGCGCGTTGGTGCTCGAACGAAAGGTCGCGGGTTCGAATCCCGCCGAGGGAACAAAAAATTTTCAATGTTCCTGGGTCATGGATGTGTATTAAATTTGTGTATATTTGTGTATAGTATAATAAAAATCTTAAATATGTGTATAATATGAAAGTATTAAACATATTTCCGTTGCCTGGTACCTGTAACACAAGTTCTTCGGATACTTAGCACAGGGCCAGATTGACGTGGTGTGAAGCGTCCATAGATATTATTATTTAATACTTTTATACTATACATTTAATTAAGATTTTCATTATATTACCAGCTGATCCGTGCCCACTTCGTTGAGCATAAACCTTCCCTGGACTTCCACGAATATTTTAAGACCAAAGATAGCCGAATCGGTTCAGTCGTTCTAGAGTTATGCGCTTACCAACACATTCAGATCCATTTTTAATTGTTATAATATAAGATACACGTATTTGACACACACCCGGGAACGCAGAAAACTTTTTGTTCCTTCGGGAGGATTCGAATCCGCGACTTCCTCGAGCACCAGTGTGTTCTACCATACCATAGGTTTATTATCTACCTAGTGTCATAGGGGTTGAATTTGAGTTTGTGATAATATAGTTTTGCTTGTATATACCTACTGTGTAGTGTAAACCGGCTAAACGGTGTAAGGCAAAAAACATTTTGGTAAAATTTTAGTATAAATCCCCCTAAATTGGGGGGTGGGGTGAGGGGGAGGGGGGGGAGGGGGAGAACCCCCTCCTACCACACCCACCTTTAGGACACTACTAGTTTGGAAGATATTTATGGTTGAAGTTTTGAGGTTATGTCTGTGTTTCCGGGATATTTCCAAGAGTAAAACAGGGGAGAAAGGTGGAGACGGCGGTCAGGGGATATCCCCCCTACCCTCCCCTCTACTCAGCAACCACTAGTTAAGAAAATATTTACAGTTGTAGTTTAGAGGTTAGATAAAACAGACAAGTTTTACGTGGAGTCGGAGTTGATAGATTTGTTTTTAGGACAATGTCGGTCTGTCACGTCTCCGGCGCTGCGGGAAATGCAGCCTCTTCGCCCATGCGTAACGAATGACAGAAACCAACACTCGCCTTAGGCAGCTCCGCCTTTCTGGTCGCCTTTGGCGACCAGCCTCCGCCGCCACGGCGAGTCCTGGTTTCTGCATTTCGTTACGGCGGGCGGGGGCTGCTCTCCCTCCGCGCCTCCGCGCTTAAATATACACTCTAGGGGTTGACAGACAAGTACTACGTGGAGTCGGAGTTGATAGATTTGTTTTTGGGTCAATGTCGGTCTGTCACGTCTCCGGCGCTGCGGGAAATGCAGCCCCTTCGCCCATGCGTAACGAATGACAGAAACCAACACTCGCCTTAGGCAGCTCCGGCTTACTGGTCGCCTTCGGCGACCAGCCCCCGCCGCCACGGCGAGTCCTGGTTTCTGCATTTCGTTACGGCGGGCGGGGGCTGCTCTCCCTCCGCGCCTCCGCGCTTTAATATACACTCTAGGGGTTGACAGACAAGTACTACGTGGAGTCGGGGTTGGTAGATTCGTTTCTGAGATATAGTTTTATTAAGGACATTTTCATTATTACAATAAAACACCTTTTAAAATTAGAAAATTTTGTTGTGCAACTTAATTACAAACATTTTGTAGAAATAGATTAATAGTATGTACTATGTACATAGTAATTATGAACAATTATTGTATTTCAATAAAATGGGTAAATTTTAATAACTTATACTAACTAGTACTACTAACAATAATAAATATAATTATATAAAACTATTACATACATATAAAATAACACACATTTTTTTTTTATTTAAGAATTTACAAATAAATACATGAAGGTAAAATAAAACACATTTCTTTTTTTTTTTTTATTTATTTACAAACTTAGAACTATCAAGTCTAAAAGTACCTTAAACCTTACAACTACCTATTATTATAGACATATAATATAACTTTTAATAGTTCTTCAAATGGATCTAAATGATTGTGTGCAACTTTTCTTCTCCAAGATTGTTCACACAACCAATCAGCAAAATTTCTTTTGTTGTGCTCTTGACGGAATAGTTTTTTGAGGCCACGCCACTGGGACTCAATTCTTTGGGTGTGTGTCCCATCTGGTGCCACAAATATGTGTTCTGGATCACTGTGATTAACACGCTTATGAATGTATCCATGCTCAGGAAGGCACATATATGCCCTCCAATAATCTGTATGGATTATTGAGCCTTCCTGAACATGTTTTTTTATTAGTGGCACCAGTACTTCTGATGTTCTTTCGTTATTGGGACACACTTCTACTCTTAAATCATCATTACCATCTTCTATCATACCCAATACCCAGTGGCCTTCGATATGGCGACCTCTGTTATATTTTCTTTTCCCAAACTTTGATTCATCAATTTGAACAATTTTATTTGGACCACCAATTCTTGTCCTCTGTTCTTGGTGTTCCAGCTCATATACCACAATAGCTTCCCTGCAGTAATTGTACCAATCACAGATTGTTGCACTTGACACTCCTGATTCATTATCTTCACGGGCTGTTTGTAGGCGTGCTTCATGATAAGTGCACTTATTGGCAAATGCATAAATGAGCTGGAACACTAGCACTAGTGGTATTTTCACATTTTCAAAAAAAGTATTTTAGCTCTGCTTATTGCTTTGTCTCTACAAGGACTTTTTCGGCATCGAAAGGACCCCAATGGACCACCACGATTCACATTCAGAGTCATGGGGCTTCTGTGACGGGGACACAATTTATTTCTGGACACCATTCCACGTTCTTCAGAAAATGCAATGCATTGTTCCTTGGTGCCCAGTCTTACACTAATATAGTGCCAATTCCACATCTGTCTGAAATAAAAAAATGAAAATTTTATTAATTAAACTACAAAACAGCTTTTCACCTAAAAAAATGCTTATTAAAATAAATAAATGTGACTAAATGGTTAATTAAAATCAGTATTTACTTATAATACAAATATCTTTTATTAAATACCTACTCAAATAAAATAAAGTTATTTACCTTAATTCATGGTCATAATAATGAGGCCTTCTGCCTGATGAACCAGAGATTACACCTCCATCTTCATCCTCCTCAGATGAAGAAGGCTCACTAAAGCCAGGCAGCACACTCGGGCCAGGCAGCCCACTCGGGCCAGGTAGTGCATATGCAAGCGGCTCACTGGAGTCCATCACTTGCACTGGAGAACACGTAGGCACAAGTGGCTCACTAGAGTCCAACACAGGTACACTACACATCGAAGAGGAGACCGGCACGAGCGGCTCGATAGAGTCCAACACTCGCACTGGAGAACACGTAGGCACAAGTGGCTCACTAGAGTCCAACACAGGTACACTACACATCGAAGAGGAGACCGGCACGAGCGGCTCGATAGAGTCCAACACTCGCACTTCACTACACTCTTCAACACAAGATACCTCTAAAGAAGAAGAGACCGGTACGAGTGGATCATCAGAGTCCAAAGCTCGCACTTTACTCCATTCAACTTTAGAGATAAACGCAGCAGAATCCAAGTCCTGGGACTTCGAAGACGCCATGATAGTCACACGTTAGCTAAGCACACAGGAGTACGTAAAACGATCTCGACTGAGTGAGCAACAAACGATGACTACCGATGTAAACTCAATATAAGATGTCGTCATTATTGCGTTCCGTTTTACGATTCTGCTCATAATACGAAAATATTTTTTAAATATTTTTATTAAATTTATTAAAAAATGTTTCTAACTCGAAATATCAATAGCAAAATAATATCAAAATAGTATTATGGAAACTTAATATAGGTATATTATTTATTTTTTGTCAATTTTGATGTAAACCAAAGCTTTATTGAGATATTTAACATAAGACATTGGAAAACGAAACGTCAATATCTGTCAAAATGGCGGAATATACGTAAGAATTTTTCGGAATTGATTATTTTTTACTCGAAAAGTACATATTTCCTAAACTTGAAAAGTAGCGCATTAGCTTTCTAATTAAAAGATCTTTTAACCATAAAATTTTCATAAGCCTAAGTGTGGGGGTAATACACTAAACATTAGCCATTTACTGTATGTAGTTCCAAGTTTTTGAAGTGAAACTTCTTTATCGGCGTTGGAAAAAAATTTACCGTCACATTTTTTGGTTACGCGTCACATTTTTCCGTTACGCGCCATCTTCCCCCCCCCCCCTTCCAGTCACCCAGAATCGTGAGAGGGTCAAGCCACGTTTTTTTATAGCACCCTTATTTTTTTTCTGAAACACAATAGCGACGTGATAAATAATATATCAATACTAAAAAAATATTAAAAAAAAATAAAAAAAAAATAATATAAAATAAAAAAAAATATATATAAAATAATAATAATTTATATAAAATCCTTTTGTTTAAACTTTATCTAATTTAACTTTATTTAACCAATTTCTAGAAAGTTGCATGTAGATAATTTTTCGAAAAATAAGGCCATAAAGAAGTTTCACTTCTTACGTGTGTACACTAGTACACGCACACATATTTTTTTTTTTTATTATTCAAATATTAGCTATCTGCATTCTACAAAAACTTTATTAATAATAATAATAATAATAATAATAATTCATTTATTCACAAGAATGCAGTACAAAGGTCAAATAACATTCAAACATCATAAAGAATCTGTACATTCTACCATGACATAATGGTGTGTGAATTTTTTAAACATGCAATTGATTGAAGCTATGTAGTGTAAATTATTAATAATATTATAATGTAGATAAGGTTTACAAATTTAAAGTTTAAATGTCAAAAATTTAGTCAAATAATAATAATAACACATTAATTAATTAAATACATAGTATGAAAACCAATAATTAATATTACATATCATGTCACTTAATCCTAATATACAATTAATTTACAATTAACACATTTATATTTTACGCATAAAGTATTCATTTATATTGTAAAAACATTTTTCTGCAAGCCATAATGTCAAGTTTCTTTTAAATATATTGTAGGGTAAGTCTTTGAATTCGTCCGGTAGAAGATTATATATTTTTATTACTTGTACAAATGCATTGTCTTTGTGTATATTTAAATTACATTTCGGAAAATAGAGCTTAAATTTATGCCTTGCATTTCTCCTTCCTACATCCGATTTGAGTTCGAAGTATTCAGGGTGTAATTTAACAAACGTGCAGGCTTCTTTTATATACATACAAGTGAGAGGCAATATTTTAAATTTTTTAAATAAGGGTTTGCAACTGTCTAAATACCATGCTCCAGCAATTGCCCTAACACACTTTTTTTGCAAACGAAATGTCTTATCGATGTTTGTAGAGTTTCCCCACAAAATAAGCCCATATGATAACACCGATGACACGTAACCGTGGTAAGCATTCAGCGCAGCCTCAACGCTTACTGTTTGACGTAATCTTTTAATAGCGTAGACAAACCTATCTAGTTTTGTAGATATGTATTCTATATGGTCTTTCCAGTTACAATATTTGTCTAGAATAACACCTAGAAATTTTGCAGAATTAACTTCCTCGATTTTTATGTTGTTATAATGGATATTTAGGTCAATATTTTGTCTTCTGTAGTTTTGAAATTGTATTAATTGGGTTTTACTTACATTTATTTTTAAATTATTATTAGTTAGCCAAGTCAGCACTTTGTCAAGAGTTTCATTAATAGAGAATTCAAAATTTTTAATGTCTTCACATTTTATAATTAGCGTTGTGTCATCTACGAATAAGATCGTTTTATGTGTAGTTACATGTGGTAAATCGTTAATATAGAGTAGAAAGAGATATGGGCCCAAGACGCTACCCTGTGGTACGCCACATACGTTAAGATTAAATTCTGATCGGTTCACTATTTTTTTACCGTCGTATATTTTACTAATTTCAACACATTGATACCGGATATTTATCAAAAAGACCAAAGCAACTAACGTGAGAACATTTTTATAAATAGTTTGACAAATAACAATATTATTATATATTATATAAATAGTACAATATCGTGACGAAAAAAAACATAAAACATTGGTTACACAAGTAAGTTTGGTACAGAACTAAATACTACATTTAGTAGGTACAATATAATTATATTATGGTAAACAAGCTCAATTTCAACTCAAGGTTTCTTAATAGAAAATACATATTTATCGCAAATAATTGCATCCTGTTGTAGGTACTGTATTATTTAAAAAATGAGTAATAAATGTAAAATTCACACATTGTAAAAAAAAAACAAAACGTAAGCATGATAATCAACTACCTACACAAGAATCTATTGGTAATACTACAATTTTTTATTTCACATTTTCATACTCCTACGTGCCTATTGTTAAATTGTACTCAAAGTTTTTGCTTCCCTGAATGTAAAAATGATTATTTTCTTAGTTATTACTTATTATAATACCTACCACGTTACCTACCCAACCCCCCCCCCCCCCCCTTACAACCCTTTTAATTTTACTACCTTTTAATCGCATGATAAAAAAAAATTCAAGTCGTTGCTATTTTCGACTAGAATTAAATCGGGTATTTGTTGAATTTACGAAAAAATCTTGTCATGTTTCATTAGGAAATAAATATATAGAAATTTTTGAATTTGGGGTAAATTATATTTGATAGTTGGCAACACTGATAAACAAAAGTCTGTCGAATTTCGCCGGTCCGTTAATACTAATTAATACTGCGCTACATTTGCGAGTGCGGAACGGCATTGTAAAATCGAGTAATTGCTATGCAGTTTTCGGTTCATTTCGACTCGGGTGCGTTCGAATATCGAATTTTGAGTCCATAATTATTACGCAACTCGACGCCGGTACAGTGATAATTGATACGCGCCCGTAGCTCCATCTGCCTCGCTAAAATCTGTCTATCCACATCTATTCGAATCTTAGTTCATGTTTCCTTTGTTTAATAAATTGTTATGATATATTTTGGGTTTTAATAACGATCATAACTTTCTCGGTGGGTCTACGTAGTGTGGGTCCATAGATTAATTAACGTGAGCAAAACTTTGCAACTATCCCTTTTTTAGAAAACCGTGCGAATGGAAGAGGGTGAAATTTCCCACATTTATACGAGTACATACTTTATACATAAAGATTTCTGTACATAGAGGAATAAAATTTTATGTTTTATAAAATCACGCGATCAATAAATATAGAAATATATAAAATTATTAAAAACTAGCTGTTCCCGCGACTTCGTTCGCGTGGTTTTTGCGTGACTCAAACCGTTTATGCAGCGCAAACAACCCAATGTGAATAATTTTCCCCGTTTTTGCAACATTTCTCACTGACGCTTCGCTCCTATTGATCCCAGCGTAATGTTATATAGCCTAAAGCCTTACTCTATAAATCGACTATCCAACAAAAATAAGAATTTTTCAAATAAGACCAGTAGTTCCTGAGATTAGCGCGTTTAAACAAACAAAAAAAAACTCTTCCGCTTTATAATATTAGTATAGATTATAATATTAGTATATATTAATCACTTCGCCCGTTAAAGCTAGATATTATACATAATAGCCGCGCATTATTAATAATGCCCTAATTAATCACCTGTGCCTTAACACACACTACACTATCTACTCGATCGATGATATTGCAAATTATTTTCCATCAAAGATGTCCTGTTCGGGTCCAATTATCCTGGTCATCCTCCGTCACGTTAATTAAGGCACCTCGTGTGTCAAAGGATACCCTTGCTTTGTATAATGAACGTCTAAGATGGGACATGTGATCCGCGCCATCGAGTTAAAAATGCTTTGAACGCGATCTCTTCATTATTTGTGTGTTCGCGATAATTATTATAATGTTACATGCGTGTAATGTTACTGTGAATTTGTGTTATTTGTAGATACAATAGGTATTAGGTGCTACAAAATATAATGTATAGTACGTCCGAGATAAATTTAACCCAAACGTAAACAAAGCCGTCTATGACACAGCCATAGATTAGTCCGTGATGCCAATTGGCCAATATTAATACAATTGGCAGTGTCAAAATGGCGTATTTTTTCCTGTGGAAGATTTTCATTTGATGTTTAAACATATTAATTATTGTTTAATTGTTATAAAATGTATTGAATAATGAAGGATGATCCTTTAATATAACTGTGAAAGTGTTGATAAGTGAGCACAACAAGTGAATATGTGAAATTTTTTATGTTTTCGGTTTGTTTACCTTTAGGTTAAATTTATCAGGGACGAAGTATAGTTCCCTACTTACGAGTATAATTACTACTGTATCTCATCCGTGATCGCTAGTCACGGATAGTAAAAAGCAGGAACATTTGGAAGCTCCGTATAGTAACGTTATCCAATTGTAATTGTATAAAAAACATGACAGCGCCATTACGATTGGCATTCGAATACTTTACGGAATTTTTAAATGCTTGAGCTACAGTAGGTACTGTTGACAGACAGACAGAAAGGCAGACAAACAGACAGCGAAGAAGAAGAAGAAGACAGTATAAACGCAGAAACACCCTAGTTTTTCTAAAGGTGCATTCCAGATGCAAATAAATAACCTACAATAATGTGACTGAAAATTTTGTAAATAACAATATTTCCTTGCAACTGGAACGCAACAAATAAGTAGCTGGCAACTTCTTTTCGAATTTAAAATTTAAAAAGTTTATATTTATTTTTTAATTTTAATTTAATTCTAGTTCATGTTTTATTGCATTAGTAATTGTAAAAGATTGGCTAGTTCCTCCTTTAGCAATAAAAGACAAATTATGAAGCAAACTAAATCGCTGTAAATAGATTAATTCAATCTGTGCCATGTATTTGATATTCTTTTTATAAACGACACAGTTTTCAGCGCGTTTTTAGACGATGTTTCGCTGCATGTGTTATGTTATATTTTTACCCGACTTCGGCGAAGCCAAAAGGAAGGGTAATGATTTTGGCAGTCTGTGTATGTATGTATGTATCATGTATGTATATTTGTATGTATGTATGTATGTTCCCTCGTAGCGGTTAAACTACTGGTCCGATTTTAATAAATAACGTGTCAATCGATTTGTAGTGGTCCCGCGAGTAACATAGGCTATATAATATTTCGAAAAATTTTGGATTTTGAAAATTATACCTCAAAAACTATCTCCAAAAAAAATTTATTAAGATAATTGTATCGTGTTTGGTATCAAAAGATAGGTCTTGACAAGCACATTACAAATATGTATTTAAATTTTTAATTAATTATTATATTTTATTGTTAAATTCAAAATAAACGTTTAAAATGCGGTCGTACAAATAGTATCTAGGAGTTGTTTAATTACTTTCTATGTGTTAATTTAACGTTATTTTAGTGAAAATATAATGTTATAGTTTATGTGGAACCAGAAAAATATTAAATAAAAAAAAAGATTAAAAAACTATAACCCGACTTCGAAAAAACTATAACCCCACTCCGCAAAAATGGGTCTAAAAAGTCTGAAACAAGAAAATAATTCAATTTGAAATCCAGATATGCATAGGTACAGAAATGGTCAAGGTAGAGCCGTGGTCGTACCCGCTAAACAAATCTATAATATTCGTCTCCTGTTCAAATATACAATCCCAATAGCGGGTACGACCACGGCTCTACCTTGACCATTTCTGTAGGTCTATGCATATCTGGATTTCAAATTGAATTATTTTCTTGTTTCAGACTTTTTAGACCCATTTTTGCGGAGTGGGTTTATAGTTTTTTCGAAGTCGGGTTATAGTTTTTTAATCTTTTATTTTATTGTAATACTTACAGGCTATAATATTAATGAGTGATAATACTGGTGTGTATGGGTCCCGTATGTAGAGTTTACTGTGAAAATACCAGCGCTGAAAGAGGTACTTTTTTTTAAATATTGTATGGGAAAATTTATGATGTAAGGGCATTTCTCATACAAACATGAAGGTCAAAAGTAAGTCTTTCAACGCTGGTACTTTTACAGTATACTCTACGTAGGAGCCAGGAGGCACATGATACACACCCTAAAGTAATATCATAATTCGAGCCGATTCATCCATTATTTCAATATTTTAATAATATTAGTCGTTCTAAAATTATATCTAATCTAAAACGTATTTAAAATTAATTGTGGTTGTGAATTTATGTTTTGAATTGGATTGTCTATGACGTCACTTTGGTCTAGTGATTTGGGGTTTGAAACTGAGTACGTGGATTCGATTCTCACGCTGGAACAACATTGTTTTCTGTCTGTTTATAACAATGCAGACTGATCAATATTGTCAGAAGAAAAACGGTACTGCGTCTGATCACTCGCCAGTCGCGTCGCTCATACCCCAGCTTTACGAGGGTTAAGGAAGAGCTTTTGTGTATTACTCACACACTTGGGCTCTAAAATAACTCCCGCGATGGTATAATTTCAATGGAACCGGTCGCCGAAATCGGCAGGGTCCTATTATTAAGATTTAAACTTTGAAGTAACACATCCTTCTGTGTTACGGGCCATTTGCGGACAGCGGCTTTTTGTCAGGAAATATAGGGGGCCTACTCAAGATGCCATCGCTAATTATCGCTTACAAAGTTCGATAACAAAATGTATGGGATTTGACATAAGGTATGCTAAATGACATACCAAATCGCGATCATACAAGGTTGCTCCAACCCGGAAATCGAACCCATGACCTCCGGGTCGAGAGCGAAGCTCTGAACCACTAGACCACGAAGGCGTAAAGTTTAGATTATAAAGTAGGTAGTCAAAGACATAGATGATGCGAAATTTAAATTATTAACAAGTATAATTGAAGACAAGAATCGATGAAGCTGATACGTCGAAAAAAAACTACCCAAAAAATTGTGCTAAAACCTCCACTTAAACATTTTAGGATATGTAGTAACGTATTAAGTACATTGATTCTAGAGACAGATCTTTAGATTAATGTACTTAATACTATACGACCTATTCTGACTGAATGTTTAAGTGAGAGTTTGAAGTGAGTCACTTTGAACTCAATTTTCTCGAAATCATCATTTTGCTGTCACCTTCATACATTCATGTCTTCAATTATTAAGTACAATATTGTTCATGTTTTCCCAGGACTTCGCGGAGACTGCTATGAACGAGCTGCTGGGCTGGTACGGATACGAGCGGCTGGAGATGAGGCGGTGGGCAGCGTCGCGCGCCAAGGACGCTGCCAGCCCTGAACAGACGGTGGAGAAACCTAAAGGTGAATGACATTACAATACCAGTGTTGCCAGTATGATTTCTCAAAAAAGTACGACTAGGTCTCTGAAAAGGTATAGATTTCACATCAAAAATACGGTTTTGCCAAAACAATAAAATGCTATAGTCTACCCATAAAAATACTTTTATAGTATGTGTTAAAACATGAATTACCCGTATAATCTATAAGGTACGAAAAAGGTACAGTTCACACTGAGGTACGGTAGTGGTACGGTTGTATGACAAAAAGTACGGTTAACATTTTAGTACGTTCCGGAAACACTGTACAATATATTGTTCGACAACCTTAGTATGACAACTAATGACCCAAACAGCCTTGAGCAGATTAGAGAAACCTAAAGGTAAAACAATACTTTGGTTAACAACCCTAACGATAGTATGAAAACAAGAGATGTACCCTAAGCATGTATGCCGATTGTCCGAGAATCAGCGGAGAAACCTAACACTTAATAAAATACTCATGTATAAAATACGAGAATAGAGAAACCATAGCACAGATTACGAAATCCTTACGTACCTTTTTTTATCTCGCTACGGCCGGTTTACCCACTGAAACCTTTATGTTGGATGGAGTGCCCTGGATCTGTCAAAACACAGGCCACTCCTCCCTCGGCCGGCCGGTTCACCTCTATAGGGACCGGACTTCCATCAAAATTAAGTAAATTAGGAGAGCGGTCCGGCAAACTGAAGCGCTCTCCTCGGCGCCGAGACCGACAAAGCCGAGGAGGTTACCCCTTACGTAGGTACCTGCAGGTTTACTACTGACAGTCACAACACAATCACAATCGAGAATCGAATCAGTTCGATCTCAACGGATTTTAGTATTTTATTTCGTGGATTACTTTGAAACTAAGATAATGAAAATCGTTGGATCGTAACTTTTTGTATTCCCAATCATATCAATCGACTGTGTATCTTAATAGACATACGTCACTTTATTCGGCTGTACGCTGCACGATCGAATCTAAATCAAAGTCGAATCAGTTTGGAGAGTAAGGCCCCGTTACTCGTGCTTAATGATGCTAGTCACACAAATGTTTTTTTAATTAAGAAAAACGCAGTATGGTTCTTACTTCATAGGTATATCGTATTTTAGACTGTAGCTGTACTTTTTGAACATTTTTCATACGAGAATTTGCCTATTTACAGTGTCAGTTGACAACCCTAATTTGATTGTCAAAAGAAAATGTACTTCGTGTTCACTATCCAGTGTCGTTCGGATTGCGTTCCACCACAATCATCGACACATACATCAACTAGCCATGCCCGCGACTTCGTTCGCGTGGTTTTTTAAAGAGACGCCGTTTATGCAGCGCACGCAATGAAAGTCCCCAAATGTTATTAATTTTCTCCGATTTTGCAACATTTCTCACTGACGCTTCGCTCCTATTGGTCGCTGCGTAATGTTATATAGCTTTTCTTTCTCTATAAATGGACTATCCAACAAAAAATATTTTTTCAAATCGGACCAGTAGTTCCTGAGATTAGTGCGGGTTACAAACAAACTCTTCCGCTTTATAATATTAGTATCTAAGATTAGTATAGGTGAACGTTCCAATAAATAATAAAGTTTTCCTCAAAAAAGATTGAGGGTAGATTCTAAATGGCATTTTCCCCTGTTTATTCCTAGAACAATCTATGAACAAATAGGGGAAAATGACGACCTCCGTAGCGCAGTTGTTGAGCGCGTCAGTGCTGGACCGAGAGGTCGCGGGTTCGAATCCCGCCGAGGGAACAAAAAGAATTCAGGGTCATGCAGGATGTGTATTAAATTTGTGTTTTAATATAATTAAAATCGTAAATATGTGTATAGTATACAAGTATTAAATATATATTTCCGTTGTCTGGTACGTCTAACACGAGTTATTCGGATACTTAGCACGGGGCCAGGTTGGCGTGGTGTGAAGCGTCCATAGATATAAAAAAATGTAATAGTTATAGGAATTAGGTTGTGTAGTCCAAACAACGTTTATAAATGTTAATATAAGATATTTATTAATGTTATAAACACTAGAAAGTCAATATCGTATCTCTCTACAAAGCATAGAAAAATCAGAATGGCAGGCGGGCGAATGCTAACTGCATCATTGCATGACATAATAAAAGACATGACAGATAGAATGTCCTGTAAATAAATCCAACAATAGTTTTATTTAAAACAACACCTTGGTTCTAAGAACAAAAAATGCAAGCGCTCTTTCTGGGAAAAACACCAAACGCAGTACTCACCCCGCGCGAGTTGCGAGAAAAATGACGAAGGGGGTTGGAGAGATACTTATCTATATTTATATTGTTAGTTATTAAAATTATAGCTAACAGTTTAAAATAACTCATTGTAGTGTTTGATAACTGATTGCCTCTTTATCGCCGGAATATATACCATGTACAGGACACATAGAGTGGGGATAGTATTACCATAACCGGAGTGATGGACAGACGTGCCTGACAGATATGGTAGTTATTACTAGCGGTACACAGAGTCAATTCTTATATGTGCATACTACACTCATAATATTAAAGTAGGTGGGTCAATCAAAAATCAAAATATTTTATTTCCAAATGGAACTTAACAAGCTATTTTAGGAAAGTCAACAAAAAGTCTACCACCGGTTCAACCCTAGCCTAGAGAAGAACCGGCGTAATAAACTCGGAGAACAGAGAAGGTAATTTAGATTAGCAGTCTCGGTAAAATGTGATTTTCACTTCTCATAACAACTTTATTATTTTAGCACATAATACCATTTACAATTCGTATGAAAACAAGGCTCTATGTGCTGAGTTCACGTCACTGAACGTGAAAAAGTTGACTACATATTGTAATTAATTCGATGCCACCCAAATGATTGTACTTACATTTATCGCACCGTGTGAAAAAAAATAGCACTCAGTGGCTACAAGGTTAAAAAAGTAGTGCATTAAAAATGAAATGTTTTAAAGCTTATTATATTAGTAAAAAGTATATAATATTCGTACAAAAACAGGAGTAATTCGTCGATATACAGACGTTATTTAATAACCCGACACCGTGCTCACGGTTTACTGTTCCTAATGAACGCGTGAAATTATCTAAACAGCAAAATCAGTTTACCAGTACGTTGCCAGGTGCCAGGCGCGAGTTGCCAGGTACAAGGTGCCAGGTGCGAGTTGCCAGGTACTCGATGCCATGTACTAGGTGCCAGGTAATGGTAAAACGAGGGTTTTGGGGCATAATAATATTATCCATGGACGTTGCACACCACGTCGATATGTGGCCGTGAGTATCCAAAGTACTTGTGTTCACGGTTCTCATGTCAAGGCGAATATAGTGTGAAGACTGAAGAGAAGGACGCGTAGAGTTTATTTTTGTTTTAGCACCTCATATAAATTACTTACCATAACGCGACAAATCGCGATTACTGCAGATCTCCATAAAAGTCACAAAACAGAAGAGTTTCAATCCTGGCGCCTTACTCTCCAAACTGATTCGATTTTTAATCAGATTTAATCGTGCCGCATACTTCTTAATAAATCGACGTTTGTTTATTTTGATTCCCGGTCGATTGATATGGTCGGGAGTACAAAAAGTTACGATCTAACGATTTTCTTTATCCTGGTTAGCTTCAAAGCAATCCACCAAATAAAATACCAAAAGAAGCTGAGATCGAACTGATTCGATTTTCGATTGTGTCGCGAGTAAGCCTTAGGTCTTAGGTCAATAATCACTGCGTTCGTGTGTATAGGCAAAGAGCCTTTGAGCCCCAGCATAGTAATATTCACTCCTTGTGGTAATTTTGGACCTTTGAATTTTTGCTTTATGTATTAAACCTATGCTCTACGCGTCATTCTCTTCACACTATATTCGGCTTTCTATATGACCCACTAGCTGTTCCCGCGACTTCGTTCACGTGGTTTTTGAGTGACTTAAACCGTTTATGCAGCGCACGCAACGAAAGTCCCCAAATGTGAATAATTTTCCCCGTTTTTGTAACATTTCTCACTGTTTTTTTTGTTTATTTGTTAACTCTACATTATAATTTAAATAAATGCTACGGGTAAGCATTATTAGACGACCTCCGTAGCGTAGTTGGTTGTGCGCGTTGGTGCTCGAACGAAAGGTCGCGGGTTCGAATCCCGCCGAGGGAACAAAAAGTTTTCAATGTTCCTGGGTCATGGATGTGTATTAAATTTGTGTATAATATAATAAAAATCTTAAATATGTGTATAGTATAAAAGTATTAAATATATTTCCGTTGTCTGGTGCCTGTAACACAAGTTCTTCGGATATTTTCGGATTAGCACGTGGCCAGATTGACGTGGTGTGAAGCGTCCATAGATATTATATTGTTATATTATATTATTATATTATTACGTGTTAAAGTTAATCCTTAATTAAATATTAAGTTATCCCTCTCGTATTTCCTGTCCATGATAAAGAAATAATGGTATTTTAACAAGCAGTTAACACTAACATGCGTTGGTGAAATCGGGACTAATTTAGATAATATATTATTTTAACCTAAAAGAGAGTCAACAATTAGGCGTTCAATATTCGTCCGCCATATTGAAATATCAAATTAATGGTTAGAAAAATATTGTAAATACCGAATTCGTAATGACGAATTCTCAAATGTCTTTGTAATCGTTAGTCGGTAAGTTATTAATAAGACTGTACTAACGATATTGCTTTATTTCGACGAAGATCGAGTTACATTGACCAAATAAAATATTTTCAGTTTAATGTTACGCCAATTTGTTTCTAAATAGGTATCCATTAGTGATAGAGCGTGTTGCTTTTAAAATGTTTCAAATATTTCTATACCTATGCTAATGTTACCTTTGCCAATACTTTTTGTTAATGACTATTGACTATGTTGTTTTTTCTTAAATTAAATAAATACTTAGATAAGTAATAAAATGAATGCTCTTAATTTGCGTTTAATTCTAAATGCAAAGTACGTAGGTATGTGAAAGAAGTGATTGTCTGCTAATTAGATAATAGAATAAAGTTCCTTCACTTCCATCTTTTGTCTCTAATGACATACCTAGGTTGATAAACATAGTTAAGTTTCGGAAATATTATGTATACTGCATAATTTATTCGGTACTGTCTAGGTCTATAACTGTGTCGGTTAGTGCCATTTCATAAGAATATCGACCAGTAAATTCTTTTGAGCACTTATTTAACACTGTTTTTTGTTTTCACCTCCATATCCCTTTTTTTTAAATCAGGATGGAGTCCTTGTTGCCAAGTTAAAACGTATTCAACTTGACTACCAAGCTATTACAATCACAGATCAAATTAAGCATACTTAAGATTTACGATTTATTCGTTTGCTGGCTACTTGATTTTGTGCCTCAGACTTGTATGGAGCGCGATCCATGTCCTTTGACAACTCTATACTCGTGTCTTCGATTTTCAATTCTATTATATTTGCACAGAGTTCTATTTTTAGCACTCTTTTCTGCGGAAGAAGGGATTCGGTTTATAGTCCTAGATTTTTTATTCCAGATTCCATACTTAGACCTACCGATATTGGAATTTGACCCTAAATCGTCTGACACGATTCACATGATGTTAATGTTGGGTAACGCCTAACGGTATTATAATATTCCTAAATAGCCAATTAAAGTGTAACGGAGACCATCGGTGTTCGGTTTCATAATTTATTTTGACACGCCGCGCCGCGCGATGCTGAAGTATTGAAAGTGTATAAAAATATTTGTCAGCAGGGGCTCGCCATTACTCGGTGCTTTATCGTATTTCAATAAAGATAATATTACTTACAAGTTACAACTTAGAAGGCATCCATTAAGCAAACCATTACAATTCACAACATAATATTATGTTCGATTATGTTGCACTTGCAGCCTCTTATTGTGCAAAAGAAAATCCGCGAGGATCTTTGTGTGACAAATTTCATCTAAACCGGTTCACTACTTTAGGAACATGTTCAATGCAAATAAACAATGAAATATTTCTTCTTTATAACATTAGTGTAGAATGTAGATGTCAATACATC
This sequence comes from Celastrina argiolus, assembly GCA_905187575.2. Taxonomy (NCBI): domain Eukaryota; kingdom Metazoa; phylum Arthropoda; class Insecta; order Lepidoptera; family Lycaenidae; genus Celastrina; species Celastrina argiolus. The sequence continues at coordinate 16,445,358 of LR994589.1, forward strand.
GTACACCATAAAATATACTTAGATACCACAATTTACGGGTACGAGTTATGAAAAATGTGCAGATATAGGTTCCTACCTACACAGACGCAGAATTGAGGTAGACTATAGGTACATACTTAGGTCAAAGTCAAAGTCAAATTCAATATTATTTATTTCCATAATTTGCACATTACAAAATTTGGACATGTCAAAAGGTTTACATAATAATTTATTTAAAAAGAGTAACAATAGTACCTATATTTATAATTATAAAAATATCTATAATATATAATAACTCAAAATAACAAAACATTACAAAATATTCCAAGCATTTTTATCTTGTAAATAATCTAATATTTTATAGTATGCTTTACACTGTAATTGCTTTTTAATAGTCTTTTTGAATTTATTAACTGATAATTGTTGCAATTCCTTCGGAACTTTGTTGTAAAAGTGTATACATTGCCCTATAAAAGAGACATTTTAGTCTTATGGAGTCTAAAAGTAGGCAAAGCGAGTTTATCCTTATTTCTTGTATTAATATTATGGATATTACTTTTCTTAGGAAAAACATTGATATTCCTGTGGGTATACATGAGGATCTCATAAATATATTGGCTTGGCACTGTTAAAATATTTATGTTTTTAAATTTTTCGCGTAAAGTTTCTTGGGGGCCCATCCTATAGATAGAACGAATCGCTCTCTTCTGCAGCACAAATACGGAATTAAGACGTCCTTCTCCAGCACCTCCCCACAGCAGAATGCCATACGACATAACACTATGGAAGTAGCTGAAGTAGACCAGTCTCGCTGTACTTGTGTCCGTAAGGGAACGAATTTTTTTTATCGCAAATGCCGCAGAACTTAGTTTTTTCGAAAGGCCATCCAAGTGTGGGTCCCATTGAAGCCTACTGTCTAAGGTGATGCCCAAAAAAACTGCTGAATCTACAAGTTCTAAGTGTAGTCCTTTAATTTGAATATCAGTGGATTCTTTTTTGACATTTGGTAGGGAGAATCTAACACACTTTGTTTTACTTTCCTTAAGTAACAAATTATTTGCGTTAAACCACCGAACAATCCTTGAGATTGCACTATTAATTTTTTCATAGTTAGTAGTCCGTCGATCAATTTTAAATAATAACGAGGTGTCGTCAGCAAATAGTACAATACTACAATCTTTATTATCTTTTATTGTATAAGGCAGATCATTAATGTATATCAAGAACAGATATGGGCCAAGAATAGATCCCTGAGGCAATCCTACTGAAACCAAAGCCCCTGGAGATCGCGTTCCATTAACATCGACTCTCTGGATTCTATTACTTAAGTAAGAAGTCAAAAGGTCCAAAGGTTTTCCTCTAATTCCATAATGATACAGTTTTCTTATCAATGTTTCATGGTGTACGCAGTCAAACGCTTTGGACAAGTCACAGAAAATGCCCAATGCGTCGTACGACTTCTCCCAAGCATCATAAATATGAGATAGTAAGTCAATACCAGCATCGGTAGTAGATTTTCCTTTAGTGAATCCATATTGTTTACAATGTAATAAATTATTTGTACTAGAAAAAAATATGAGTTGATTTAAAAGTATCTTTTCAAAAATTTTACTAAATATTGGCAGTACCGAAATGGGTCTAAAGTTAGTTGGCTCTGTTGTAGCACCTGATTTAAAGAGAGGAATTATTTTGCTGTATTTCATCATATCAGGAAATATTCCAATATCGATGCATTCGTTAAATATGTAAGACAATTCAAAAGCGACAGAGTCTATGAGTGACTTTAAAACGTATACAGATATACCCCAAAGGTCAGTGGTTTTCATGACGTTTATCATTTTAAAAGCCTTTATAACGTCTTGTTCATCTACACGTTTAAATCTAAAATTAGTTTCACAATCAGGCACATTTTCTTTTAATAATGACTCTGCTAATACTTGTGAAGAGTTTAATGATTTAGTGATCGTGATAGGTATATCAGTAAAAAATTTTTCAAACACGAGTGCCACATCCACGTTATTTTCAATTAAATTGTTATTAATTTTTAGTTTTAATCAGTTTTAGAATTACGAACTCTACCAGTCTCGTCATTAATAATTTTCCATGTAGTTTTTATTACGTTGTTACTATTTTTTATCTTTGAAGAAATAAAATTAGACTTCGCCATTTGACAGACTTTTCTAAAAACTTTTGAATATTTTTTAACCCTATTCTTAAACTCTTCACTGAAATTGTACTGCTTTTCACTATATAATTCGTACAATTTTTGTCGGCTCCTATGTATACCTACTGTTGCCCACTCACTAAAACTAGGTTTATTTGTTACTACAAGAGATTTGGGTGTAAATATTGAATTGAATATATTACTAAATTTAGTAAAGAATTCACCGTAAGCCTCACTGGGATTTTTGTTGCAGAAATTAATAGGAAGCTGTGAGTACCAATTAAATTTAAATTTCTCCAACCGAGCTGTGGTTACAGGAACATAATTAATTTTACTTTTAATGTGTTGTCTAGTTTTAGTGCCTAATTTTACAAATTGTCCTAAATGATCAGATTTTATGTTACTAATAATTTTTTTCTCTGTTATACTGTAGTTTTCTAAGTTTGTAAATATATTGTCTATACATTTGGCTGAAAATTCTGTCTATTAGAGACCATAGTGTTTCAAAACGAGCGTAAAAAGACGTCTTTAGGTAGGTACATAAGGACCCTAAAGTGCAATCTGTTACCCATCACTGGTCTTTTAAATTTCTTTTCTTCCTCTCCACAACGCGAACACAAAGCATTCATAGTAATTAAGTAAGTATAGGCAGTTATAAGTCTAATATTGAGGAGATTCAGAACATTAATGTAGTCCCAACCTTATAGTTAGGTGTAAGTTACCACATCTTTTTCTATTTCACGGCAAACTTCAACAACCTAGATTAACGTTTAACATAACGTCCTTTTCCAGCGGAAGAGTGTTCCTGGTGCAACAAATCCATCACATCCGACAGCGGGGCGCTGCAGCAGGCTGGAGCCACCTTCTGTTCCGAGCTGTGCTTCAGCCAGTCCAGGAGAGCCAACTTCAAGCGCGCGAAGACATGCGACTGGTGCCGCCATGTTAGACATACCGTTGCTTACGTTGATTTTCAGGTAATTACTTATTGTGTATTATATATCTTGACTTGAGAAGTGTCTCGAGCTAAAAGAGAACCGGCGTAAGAAACAACACTTACTCTTTCTTATGTTTACGTGTGGGTGGATCAGGCTATCAGAGCCCAAAGGACTGGGAGTAAAAATATGAGACAATATTGCCACCAGGCAATGAGCCAAACAATTTTGGCATGAAATTACCCCGTATCTGCCGTACAAGTTTCCTTGAATGAAAAATGATGAAAAGATGAAAAAAAGATATAAGATCTTTCCAATAAGAATTTTGAATAAAAAATAAGGTGTCAATTGCCAAATATATTGGCATAGTTATGATATGTAACTAATGGTTTATTATCTACTTTCTGCTAATGGTTACTAAAAGCAGTTCCTTTCAAATTCCAGGATGGCGCAACCCAGCTCCAGTTCTGCTCCGACAAGTGTTTGAACCAGTACAAGATGCACATCTTCTGTCGGGAGACGCAGGCTCACCTCGATCTCAACCCACACCTGGTGAGCGCGTCATCATCTTCCAACCTCATCACGCCCGAATTGTGGCTGAAGAACTGCAAAAGCCGATCAGCCACACCCAACTCCGAGAGATCGTCCTCACCTAACCCGGAGAAAAATAGCAACGATACCACGGAGACTTCAAACCAGTCTAGACAGTCGCCTCTTCCGCTGATCACTGTGACCCCAGCGGCAAAACTGATGAATCTAAAGAGCAAAGAGAAACCCGTACAGAAGTCGCCCGAAGCCAAGAAAGAGGCAAAGGCTAAGATAAACCTCCGAAAACGGAGAGTTTCTAGATGCTCGGCAACCGTCACATCGCAGACAATACGGCAGTCCACTCCAAAAGCACAAGACATGAGGATGCGAAGTCCTTCCATAGACGGATCGTCGCCCGTCTCTTCGGTCACCGTCTCCAATAGTACCTTACATTCGCCGCCCAATAACCCAATCAACCCACCAATGCCACCTCAATTCCCCAATCCCATATACGGAATGCCTCCTCCATTCCTGGAGCCACACCTGAACGAAAACAGACCCCCGATGTTTCCGCCTAGGATGCCATTCATGCCCCACTTGCCGGGAATGATGCATCAGGAGAGGCCTCGGATAAATCCTCCTCTGAACTTCCAAGGCGCCATAGGTCAGTCTCCGCCAGTAACGGTATTGATTCCGTACCCTGTCATACTGCCAATACCGCTACCTATCCCCATACCGATCCCACTGTCTGCGTTTCTCCAGGCACACTGTGCAGGTAAAGTGAAAACTGAAAAGGCCGAAGTAAATAACGACGACTCGGAAGGACCGCTAGACTTTACCATGAACAGTGAAAAGATCAAGGAAGCCCAAAATGCAGTTTCAAATAATAACACAGAACTGACCAAAGAACATCCTACTGAGGAAAATGAGGAAATCGTGAAAAGAATATCCGAGGACAGAACTACCGAGGCCGTAGAGAGTAATCTCGAGCAAACTTTACCGAAATTCAAAATAACAAGACTAGGAAACAAAATGGCGAAGATTGTAACGAAACCGCGAGATTCAGAATCCTCCAGACCCTTGAGAAAAAGACGGAGACTCGTCGAAGTGGCGAGCGAGGATGACTCCCTGATCCCAAAAAGTAGAAAAATCGTACAAGTTTAAACTAAAATATTATAATAATCATCGATACATATCACAGAAGTTTTGAGGACTATTTAGGACTTATCGGAGAATGCTAGTCTTAGTTATAAGTGATTTATTAAATCTATGTTATGTTTCAGTTTATAGGCATTGTAAATGTGATACTACTGTAGCGACTTAAAATATTATTTCAAAATATACTTAATTATTATTATTACTGGACCTTTTTTTTACCTTAAAAGCCTTTTCATATCTATAAATCAACATACTTGTTCAGGTACATATTATTGTAGGTTTGCCCACGGCTCCACTCGCGTAAGTAGCCCCATATGTTTATCTACGCGACGCCTCCGTGGTCTAGTGGTTCTGAGCTTGGCTCTTGACTCGGAGGTCGCGGGTTCGAATCCCGCCGAGGGAACAAAAATCTTTAAATGTTCCTGAGTCATGGATGTGTATTAAATTTGTGTATTAATATAATAAAAATCTTAAATAAGTATGTGTATAGTATCAAAGTATTAAATATTTTTCCGTTGTCTGACCTGTAACACAAGTTCTTCGGATACTTAGCATGGGGCCAGATTGACGTGGTGTGAAGAGTCCATAGATATTATTATATGTTTATCTACGGTTTCAACTTCCTGCATAGCTGCGAATACGACTGGACTAATTTTGATAAAATTAGTCCAATCGTATACGCGAGATTAAGTAACAATGCGTCCCACACCGATGTCGGTTTCGGTCGGTTTCATTCAAACCAGGCCAGCTACGTAGTAGTTATTTTATAGTGCCCTAGTGTGTGCGCAAAACACAGTAGGGACGGATAACCGACACGCCTGGCGGGAGATCAGGCGCAGGACCGACTTTTTACATGGCCATCCGACGCATGGATCATCTTTCTTGTCAGACAATCAAGTGATCAACCTGCATTGTCCTAACCAAACTTGAAAACATTTTTTGTTGTTCCGCGTTGACACATCATAGAATATTTTTAGTTGTTCCAACGCGGAACGCGGGAATCGAACCCACGAACTCCGAGTCGAGAGCTAGGCTCTAAACCACTAGACCACGTAGGCGTGAATAAATAACAAACATATCACACACTCACCAACTTTCGTCTTCAATATTAGTATAAGTAATGTGGTTTAGGTAGGTAGTATCATTTTTTACTTTGGGCACCTACAATTCTTTATTCTGTACAGGTCAGTCACTATTTTTTGGTATATAGTGTGTAAAATGTGTCTGAAAGTCATAATACAATTTCTATATGGAAAATACCCAAAAAAATCTATTGTAATTGAAATATGTGTCACATGAACCATCTGAAAAAATAAACTTAAGAATGACTCATCTTATTAAAATTTTAACACAACATACCTAATGTTACATATGATATTGTATTTCAAAAACATATTTTCTAAGTGATAAAAATCGCACAATAATCAGCAGGAATAACAAGTATTATAATGCTTTATTTTTAGCAAACTAGCATGTAACAATTGCAAGTGTTTGTATAAAAAAACTTAATTACTCAAAACACAAGTTCTTCTAAAACTTAAAACACATATTTTTTTTAGGTTTCTAGTATTCCTAAATAAAAGACAAAAGTGTAAAGTTTTCTTTATTTTATTGTTGGAAACATGGCTTTAAATCATTTGTAGAATATTGTATAACAATTCGCTCTTAAGTTCTAAGAGCTTGGCCACATTTTAACAATTTTGTACTACAGATTCATTCAAGACTTTATCAAAGCAAAATATCATATTCAGCTGCTAATCAAGTGGTGTTATGAAACTAATTTAAATAAAAAAAGCAACTTTTTTCTCTGGAAACATAAAAAGGCTCCAGTTTTTAGAATCATTATAAGTTGTAAGACTCAATCAAAATGTTAAACTTGCACTTAGTTACTTATCAGATGTGTCAGACCAAATAAAAAGTAAAGACAGGGCTTTGTCAAAGGCTGAGACCAGTTTTTATTGTAAGGTGTAATAAAAATGTGGCAATTCACTGCAATAATAAAAAATCACAAAATAACAACACATACAAAGGCCTATTTTCAATGTGTTACACTGTCTAACAAGGCAGTAGCAGCCTAGAGCAGCCTCAGTTTTGCTAAAGTCTGTCTTTCCATTTCAATTGGTCTGAATCATATGGTAATTTTGTTAACAATAACTTGTATACAGAATGCAGCAAGGGGAAAACTTTGGCAAAGAAAATTGAGATCAACTGAAAACAACCCCTTACTTTAAATGTTATTGCTTATGATATTATTTTGTATTGGCTCATATAATAAATGATTTTCAAATCTACAGAAGTGCAAACCTAATAACTTATTTTGAGTTTATTGCTGATGGAAGTTGGTTAGTTTAGCTGTTTAGCTTTTATTGTTGTACAGGTCCCATAAGGTTATAGCGCCATCGAGACCTCCGGCTGCCATTATGTTGGCATTCCAGAATGACACTTTTTGAGAAGAATAAGCTACATCCTGAATAGCTTGCCTGTGCTCAGTCAATACCACCAATGGTCGAAGAGAGAACCATGAAAAGATTCGAATATGGCCGTCCCAACCACCAGAAGCAAATACTTTGCCATCCAATCTTGAATTCACTTTATTTATTCCTGGATTCTTTATAGTGACGTCCAGTTTATGGGCCAAGCTTAAGTCTTTCTTGCTTATACTAAATATTTGTATCACATCAGAAGCGTTTCCCAGCACACCCCATTGCTTTTCAAAGTGGAAGTCAACAGACATAGGGCATTCCTTAGTTTGCAGTTTACTGATGCAGTGACTAGTGTTAAGATCCCACAACATGAGCCATCCACTCTCATAGCCCACCAGCAGACAAGGCTTATCCGGGTACTCCAGAAACTTCATACACATCGGATCACCGAGCTTAATTGTTCCATTCTCAGGTTCCAAACGCCCTATAAGTTTTGCTGTAAAGTTGTATATATTAATCTTGGATTCTTTGTCAGGTACATAAAGTGTTTCGAGTTTTGTGTTGGCTTCAAAACGACAAAAACCAGGATAATCAGTTTCAATCACAAATGATTCTGTGTACCCAGTGTTAGTCAAGGTGAAGATTTTGTATATTCCTCCTTTTTCTTGTGTGATGAGTTCGTTGGTTGTATGTAGAAGATGAAGAATGGGAGCTTGACCAACTTTAATTTTTTGCTGCACTCTATTTGTCTGGAAAAGAAATTCTCACATATTAAATCTATTAAGAGGACTAATAATGAGTAGGCGGCGATTTTTTCAGCTTTTTATTTATGTTATTAGCGCTATCAATTTAGACGGATGTTTTTTTGGGTCATAGACCAAGTGGTAAACAAAGAAATTGCGCATTATGTAAACTAAGATAAAGCACGAAAAAATCTTCGCGGACGCGATTATATGTAAAATATTTCATATCCTTGAATCTTGTGTGCTCACCTGAAGGTTGTATGCATAAACATAACCATTTTTTGAGCCGGCGAGTAACCTCTCGAGACCACCGGGTAGAAAACTAAATGCCAAGGAGTAAACAGGCGAATTATCGACATTTCGGATTGTGTAAACGGGGTCGGGAGGTAGCAAGGCCATGCTGGTCAAGCTCTAACCGAAATATGACTGTTGGAATACAAAAATAAAACAATAATCAAAATTAACTAAGCCATCAGAAACTGAACCAACTACGCACAACACAAAACTGACAAAAATCAAAATAACAAGAAAACGTAAACACGCACGTCACCCATTCGGGATGCGTTCAATTTACGTAAAAAAATATATTTTAATCTAATTAAATATATAAATTTAATATAACTTAAATCTAAACTCAAATATTTCGTGCGGTATTTAGAATTTAAATTAACTTGAATATTTCGCTATTTTAATCATATTAAAATATCATAAAAGCTAAAATCCTGCATTATATAAAATACTGCACAATAAAAAAAAATAAACGTCAATGTCCTATCACATTTCTAGATGTCAATGTCAAACGAGATGCTGCGTCAGACTTGCGTCAGAACTCAGAACGTCAGTCAAAAAATGGAGTTGAGTTTGTAATCGCGATTGTAATGTAGCTTGAGCTTTGTATTCTGTTTTATGTGTTTTACACATTTATATCTCTATAAATGAGAAACAATCGATGTACCTAATAATGGGTGCCATATATACATTAGGGGTAATAATTTAATCGTCGGATCTACAAATGGCTGCAGAGTCGTATTTTAAAGCTACCAAGTATTCGAAGTATACATCGTATAGGAATATTTTGTACCATAGGTTTTTTGTTGGTTTGCTATTGTTTATAGTGGTGTCTCTAGTGCTAACTATTATATTTAATGTGTACGGTGGAAGTGCGCCCCGAGCGGAACATCATAAAAGTGTAAACTTGGATCTTTTTCGTCTCCCAGTGCGGACTATACCGAAAAATTCCGCGTATTCCAGTCCCCGCGCTACGAACTGTACATACTGGAACTGTTTCAACGTGTATAAATGTGGACGAGGTGGCCACGATAAAATTACTATTTACATTTATCCTCTAGAAGATGTTAGAAGTGAAAATGGGGATTCTATTTATGAGTTCACTAGGGAATTTCATGAGATTCTGTCCACGATCAGGAGTAGTAAATATTATACGCCAAACCCCAAGGAGGCTTGCTTGTTAGTGCCAAGTATAGATACTTTAAATCAGAACAAGTTCTCTAGTGAACATGCCTCACAAGCTCTGCAGACTCTTGAACAGTAAGTAGCTTCAGCCGATGTATATCATCACATAAAAGTATGAAGTAATAATATAGGAAGTAATTTATGAATGAAAATAGTATTATAATTACAGTAATTTCATTTATATGCACACATATTAAGACGGAAATAAATCTAGCTTAAAAATAGACGCAATACTTGTTTTAATTTTGTTACAATACATATTACTCTTTTATTAGAAGTATAATCTAGATATATTTCTGTATTTAAATAATATGAAAACCATAATGTATCTTTTATTAGTATAAATAAGTATTGAACAAACATTTTAAGTAAGAAAAATATTTTTTTCTTTCTAGTTGGGATGATGGAGAAAATCACCTTATTTTTAATATGGTCCCGGGGAGTGCACCAAACTACAATACTGTGGTGGATCTCAATACGAGCAAAGCTATTGTAGCAGGAGCAGGATTTGACACTTGGACATTTAGATTTGGTTTCGATATATCAATACCTCTGTATAGTCATATCGCACAAAATATTGATAGTACACAGCCTAAACAAAAGAATTACTTGATAGTATCTACGCAGCTTAACATACCAGAAGACTACTTATCCGAATTACAAAATATTGCCTCATCGTCAAATGACTTACTATTATTAAATAGCTGTCCCGGCTCCAATGATTATACAAAACGATGTGAATATACCACTGGGAAAATATTTGATTATCCAGATATTCTAAAAGAGGGTATGTTCTGTTTAGTCATACGGAGTGCGAGACTAGCCCAGTCTGTATTGATGGATATTATTGCCTCGCAATGTATACCAGTCATTATCGCAGACACAATAGTCATGCCATTCAGTTCTCATGTGGACTGGAACCGTATTGCCATGTTTGTACCTGAACAAAACATAAGGAGTTTGCAGAAAGTAGTGCACTCCGTAAGCAAAGAACGCAGAGGGGAGTTGTACTGGCAGTTACGATGGGTGTTCGACAATTACTTCTCAAGTGTGGAGAAGATGACATTGACGACCCTTGAAATTATAAATGAGAAAGTGTTCCCTTTAGCGGCTAGAATGTATGAAGACTGGAACATGCCTGAACACTTGGTGAGTTTGCATGATTAACAATTTATGAAAAAATAATATCATTTTATTATTATTTGTAACTAGCTGTGCACGAGACTTCGTTCACTAGGTTGTCGGAAACACTATCACGATTTTCTTTTCATTGCTCACGTTGGTTTTTGTTATTATGATTATTAAAAAGGAATAATTCTTTCATACATATTTTTTGATTAACTTTAACCGTTCATGCAGCGCTCGCAACGAAAGTCCTCAAATGTGAATAATTTTCCCCGTTTTTCAAACATTTCTTACTGACGCTTCGCTCCTATTGGTCGCAGCGTAATGTATTTTATAAATATAGCCTAAAGCCTTTCTCTATAAATGGACTATCCAACAGAAAAAAATTCAAATCGGACCAGTACTTTCTGAGATTAGCGCATTTAAACAAACAAACAAACTCTTCCGCTATATAATATTAGTATAGATTCTAGTAAAATCTGTACGCTAAATGATTCCTTACGCCGATTTATTGACATAAGTATTAAATTATAGTGAAACCAACTTTTATTTGCATTTCGGGCATCATCGTTGTTCGAGAACTATTAGCGAATTGTTCGTTCTGTATAGGGACGTAACATTCGTATGCAAAGTGTCCCAAATAAAGGCCCACATAGTACAATAGAGTTCTAAGAACTGCATATTACTGCCTATCTTGCTTAGGGCGTGACGTCTTTATATGGTATGTCAACGTAGCTTCGGTGTCCCTACATAATAGATTTGGTATCTCAACGTAATATCTCAGCGAAATCTCTGTGCGCAAGTACAGTCAGTTCTAAGTGATTTTACCCCTCACGTCACCTCTACACCGACAGTATAAGGTTCAATATGGAAATACACAAGTAAAATAAGTGAACTGTACGCGAAGTCGTTTCAGCATAAGTGGGTTTACTGGCCTTATGAGATAAGGAAGACCCAGATCTAAATATAACAACACTTGAAGCCTTGCTGGGGACATTAAAAATTTACACGCTTACGTCGTGCGTAATATCTCACGGAGTTATGTTTATTATGACTTTATATTTACCCGACCACGGCGTAAAGAAAGGGTAATGATTTTAGCAGTATATCCCCCGTTTTATGAAAGGCTAATCAAGACCAAAGCAACTAGTCAGCGTTCTATCAAGTTTAATTTAGCACTGAATTTGATAACTGACAAGAGACTTGAACACTGTTTAGTTAATTTGATCGTTGATTTGCCTTTCTGAAACAGGGGGTATGTATGTATGATTGTTTCACTGTTACGCCTAAACCTTATCCAATTTTTATGAATGATTTGTTTTATGTAGTCGCGTTATTAGTAGATAAGGGTTAGTTGTATGTAGTTATGTTTGTGACAAAAACTTCGTTAGTGAATAACTTTACAGATGTGGCATACATTTAGGTAATAAATGTTATATGAATGAAATTATATAGGTGATAAGCCAGCTGAATTTAAAATATTTTTCCTCGTTCATTAAACACATAAGGAACGTCGTACATATTAGTATTCCCATTATAAATAAGGCAAAAAATTGGTGTAAAAACCTACAAATACCTACCTATATATAAAAAATAATTTCTGTTCGTTAGTCTCGCTAAAACTCGAGAACGGCTGAACCGATTCGGCTATTTTTAGACTTGAAATATTCGTTGAAGTCCCGAGTAGATTTAAGCGGTTCAACACAAACTGTTTGTATGCTCAACGAAGTAAGCACGGGTCGTCACAGTTAAAAATGGCTCAATTGTTAACAAGGTTTTATTACCTGTAGGTATGTAAGTAGGTACTAAGTATTTTTTTTATTTATTTTGTTATAAAAACTTTAACCTCAGTAGGTACGTCAATTATAATAACTAATAAGTATAACTTATGTTGCCTGGAAAATTGTTACCATTATTAAAATCGGATCAGTAGTTTAGGTTAGGGCCTAAACTGCTGATCCGATTTTAGACACCGTAGACGGTGGAACAAAGACACAACACATCATTTTATTATTACATATACTGTCAAAATCATTACCCTCCCTTTTGGCATCACCGTTGTGGGGTTAAAACTGATACAAAGCTACACAGTGACGTCAATATTATTTTAAAACCATCTCAGCTATGATCGTACATACAGTTTTTTAAATATGCGATGAAATAAAATTATTGGCAGCTCTTCAATAAATCAATTGTAAAAGTTGTTTATAATTTATAAAAAGAATCAGACATCAGTCAATAGTTTGCGGAAACACGACAGAATGAACAAGTGAAATTGTAAAGATAGTTCCTTGCATAATTCCATTCCGTGACAAATGAATAGTCTATTGTCGGCAGAATCTAGTAGTAGGTATAGGTAGGTAGCAGTGGTATAATCGAAGCCATAAGCTATCTGTCTCACATAACACCAAAGGCAAAACCCCATAAGAATGAAAGAGAAAGTCATGTGGATGTCTGTTCATTATTTTCTATTCTTCAGATTCTGACTGGAGGTCACTTTTACGACTTTATTGCACCAATTTTTTTTTGAATAATTTAATGTAATTTTTTTTTTCGCTAAACCTACTAAACATAATCGTGACTTGTATCGATATTAAAATATATTATTATTGCTAATTGTGCCCGCGACTTCGTTCGCGTGGTTTTTAGTGACTTACTTTACAGTACCGTTTATGCATCGCACGCAACGAAAGTCCCCAAATGTGAATAATTTTCCCCGTTTTACAACATTTCTCACTGACGCTTCGCTCCTATTGGTCGCAGCGTAATGATACATAGCGTAAAGCCTTCCTCTATAAATGGACTATCCAACAAACAAAGAATTTTCCACATCCGACCAGTAGTTCCTGACATTAGCGCGTTTAAACATGGTTTAAACAAACAAACTATTTAGCTTTATAATATTAGTATAGATAGTCAATAACGTGAATAATAAAGTCGATATTCCGCAACGTATCGTCAATTCCCAACACGACTACAGGTGAGTGGGTTAAACGCCGATAAGAGATAACAGTTAACACACATTACCTGTACAACGCGAAACGATTATTATGCCGAGCTCATTAAACCGTACCGGGTAAATGCTTCGACTTATTTTATTATCGTAATAAAAATGGGGTAGTTTAATAAATTCTTGCGCGGTACAATTATTTGGAAAAAAAATAAGGCTGTCACAATTGAAGCGACATCGTACCTTGATAAACAAAATTTAAATTTCTAAGTAACCCCTGATTTGTCAAACTGATGATAAATTATAGCTAAAACACTTGCGATCACAGCTTTAAAAAAACTACGAACAGACACGTTTAAGTTATAATGCAGTGATATCACAAATAAAAATAACAAATATTATAATTTAAATATTATTTCAAAATGAAACTGACAAGCTTTTTTCTTTCAAGCCATCTTTTTACAAAAATGATTGAAAATTATTCTTTTTAAAAGCAGGCAGTTAGTTTTTAAGGGACCTACAGTGCTTACTGCTTACCCTTGAAAGGGTTTTGATTGGCTATTTCGAAAGGCTATTTTCAGTTAATTAAAAACACTTATGATGAAGTAACTATTATGAATTGGTGATCCGTTGTACAGAAAACCCTTTCAAAGGGTTTCCCAACAAATATATTATAATATAGAAGTTAAGCGCCACGGAAAAGCCGTATGGATTGAATATAGCTGAAACTTGAAAGGGTTACCCCTCATAAGTGCTTACTAAATAATCTCTTCAAGCGACATTAAATTGTAATGCCTTACAAATACGATCAATGCGTATGCGTTATGTGCGCATTAATGTCCATTTTCCCTGGATATAGGTTGCGTTTCTACTTTTTTTAATTACATAATATCATATTTAGGTTTACCCGGCCAGATTGTCAGTGGACTTATATGATAAGGGACAGTGTCGTGAGACACGCACGATTTCACCGTATACATTTGACGGCTCACCGGTTCACTAGTTGCATTAGTCGCGGATACAAATCCCACATACAGAGAGGACTGATTTTCCTTCACAGTCAAGCGACCTGATTAGTAGGTAGTTGATGTTCAAGCCGAGCCAAGTGAGAAGGTGATGAGAATGAAGATGGAGGAACAGGAACCCTACACCACTGGTGATCACCGTACATACATACATTTAGACATAAACGCGTTTCTACGGTGGTCTTGCTAAGTCCCGATTTTACCAACGCTTGTTAGTGTTGACGTCTTGTTAAAATACCATACCATCTCATTCATTGACAGGAAATACGAGAAGGATAACAAATGATATTTAATGAAGGATTAACTTTAACAATACAAGAGGGATAACATGATATTTGAGGGCTATAGTAACAAAAAGTGGGTTTTGTTACTATAGCCTTACTTACGTTTCAAAAATATCACAGGACACAAAAAACGTTCGGATTTTGATACTGGTATGCACTGTTTTGATTTGGAATATATTTTTGGTGGGCAGATTTCTTGTATGTTTTAGCGGGTTTTAGTGCGAAACTAGCCAAGGATTTTATAGAGGTTTCTAACAGTGCTACTAACCCACATTATAGCGTCCAGAAGCATTATAGCGGATATTGGTTTTGTACCCCTTATTTAATGAAGGATTAACTTTAACATGTGTTGGTGAAATCGGGACTTAGGGCGTGTTTCACCCAGCAATGTTAAAGTTAATCCTTCGTACAATATCATGTTGTTCCTCTCGTAATTCCTATCAATGAATGAGAAGGCGTGGTATTTTAACAAGCCGTTAACACTAACATGCGTTGGTGAAATCAGGACTTTGCCATTTAGTAATATAACTACTTAAACTAAGTTCCAAATGATATCGTCGTTGTTTCAACTATGACTTTGACGCTGGACGTAAACCGCCACCAAAGTATTTAATGGGGGGAAGTTACTTTCGCCACGCTTGACAGGCGGGTTGGCGAGCGCAGTGTTAATAACGATGTTCGGTTGTCCGCGGAGCCACTGCTCCCCTTATACAAGGTGCAAAGAAAATAAGTGATAATACTTTAGGGTGTGTATATGCCTCCAGTGTAGAGTTTACTGTGAAAGTACCAGCGCTGAAATACTTACTTTTGACTTTCATGTTTATATGTCAAATGCCCCAACATAAATTTGCCCATACAATTATATAAAAAAGTAACTCTTTCAGCGCTGGTACTTTCACAATAAACTCTTAATACGGGACCCAAACGGGTAGTCCTTAAGTAAAATTAGTCATTAATATTACAGCCTCCAGCCAGCCAGTGGTTCTGAGCTTCGCTCTCGACCAGGAGGTCGTGGGTTCGATTCCCGCGTTGGAACAACAAAAAATGTTGTTTTCAAGTTTGGTTAGGACAATGCAAGCTGATCACCTGATTGTCTGACAAGAAAGATGATCCATGCGTCGGATGGGCATGTAAAAAGTCGGTCCTGCGCCTGTTTTATCGCCATTCGCCAGTCGTGTCGGTTTACCGTACCACTGGGTTATGAGAGTAAAAGGAAGAGAGAGTGTCTTTGTGTATTGCGCACACTTAGGCACTATAAAATATCTCCTGCCTGGTTTCAATGAAATCGGCTACCGACACCGAATTCGGTGAGGGGAGCTATTTAGGGTTCCGTACAACGAACGTTTATAGGTTCGTACTGACCGTCTGTTTTTCCTTGCAACTTCACTATAAACGGATTGTATATAAAATAGTGGCATATTTTTTATTTTAGAAGTGTTCCACGTACAAGAATTATGTAGGACTGTTTTATTTATTTAAAGACCAATACCAGCTTTACATAAAAATTAGATAATTTGCAATACATTGCAAATGTATTGTGTTTGATAGAGCAATACAAAAGAATTTTCATTTGTCAAGTGGGAACAAAAATATTTATCTCTACCCTCTCCGTGCTACATACAGTGTGTAAAAAGAAGTCACTATAACTTTGACATACGATTAGGTATACACCTTTCCTCATTTTGGAAATGTTTTTTATTGCAAAAACTAAAAAAATGTTGTTTACTTTTTTTTCTACCATTTCTTTTTTTTTAGTCGCAAGAATAACGAAAAAGCAAAAAAAAAAATTTTTATTTTTTTTGAAAAAAAACATAACTGGAATGAGATTAGTATAATCATATCCCAAAGTTATAGTGACTGTTCTTTTTACACCAGTTATACGTAGACAATGTTTTTACCTTGGACCCATCTGTTCCAGTACGGTCCGGTGAACCCGCTGTTCCTGCCGGTGACCGCGCCCAAGGCGCCCGGCTTCACGGCCGTCATCCTCACGTACGACCGCGTCGACAGCCTGTTCACGCTGGTCCGCAACCTGGTGAAGACGCCCAGCCTGGCCAAGATACTGGTCATATGGAACAACCAGAACAAGAAACCGCCTCCGTGTGAGTATGTTAGCAGTTAACCAGCATTTAGCTAGCATTTGCAAAACAACTAAGTACGTCCTTAATATCTCTCGGCAATCGTTTGAACTAAGATTCCGCTGTCTGTCTGTCCATCTGGTTGTCTCCGCGATAGACAGTTGAAATTTTGATTTTGATCTGGATTTGATGATTACTAAGCTGACCCGTGACCACTTCGTTGAGCATAGAAACAGTTTGTGATGAACCGCTTAAACCTTCCCGGGACTTCCACGAATATTTCATGACTAAAATAGAAGAATCGGTTCAGCCGTTCTCGAGTTTTAGCGAGACTAGCGAACAGCAATTCATTTTTATATATAAGATAGACTTCCAAAATAAAATAAATAAAAAAACAATAAAAGTGATTTTTGCGTTTTGTACGAAACCCTTTGTGCAGGAATCCGATTCGCAGTTGGTCGGTTTTCATACTTCGTCTATCAATTATCATCGGAAAAACGATCGCCGAACGCCATTAACTATTTGGTTTTGTTGTAAACGCTTTGACTTAGCCACTTATTGACACTTTAAGCTTAATTATGTGTTGGCACGTCATCAAATAACTCCTTGTTCTTTTCGATTCAAAGGAAAGTGTCAAATGTTGGAGAAGCGCCAATGGTTAACAGTTTACCCTAGTATGTGCTCGAGAGTTTCTTGTGTGCTTAGTGAGCAGTGGCTCAGTGTGAGGAAGTAACTACAATTTGTTAAATATATATTTGGGGCGTTGTTTCGATGGTATTAAAATTGTAGTTAACTTGCAACAGTAGCAGTGACAAACACTCGCACTAAGCACTTTTCATTTTTTTATTTAAGGACAGCTATTACATAAATTAAAAATACAAAATATTTTAAATTAATACATTATTTGTATAGCCAACCACTTTAGTCTCCACTTTCAACAAAAACTGATATAAATATGAATATCGAGAGTCATGAAGAAGTCCAAAAAGAAAACATTTAAACCTATAAAACAATAGCTATGTTATAAACAAATAACAATACCAATATGATGTATAAAAAAATCAACCTTAAATAAAATTAAAGTAAAAAGTAAAGATAGACTCACTATATTTCTTTAGTCACATATAACCTAACTCGATGCCTAAATTAAAGTTATGTTTGTCTGTAAGAGCTGCTTTGATAAAAGTATTTATTTTTATTCAGAATGAATTTTACAAAAATGTTTTCCGAACGTCGTCTCTACATGATTTTCCCTACCACCGGTTCGGGAACTAGCTCAGTTAGAAGAACCGGCATAAGAAACTCCCATGGCCATCTTTTAGTAAAAATAAGAATTGATTTTTTTTTTTTTTTTTTTTATTTATTATGTTTACATATAAAACTAACGAATAAACTAAAATATCCCAACAAAAACAATTTCATGTAAAAATGTAACCTGCCAACCTATGTAATAGCATGGACCAATTATGTATCTGGTCTATGGTAATAGTGTGCCAAGACGAGTCTACATTAGCTTATCCTGTGAAAAAGTTATCAGATAAAGCCAAGCTCTAAAGACTACAATCTCTAAACCTGCAAGCTCTACACCTTAATCAAAATCTATATAAAAGTGGTCGAATCTCATGTAGAGCCAATATTCTTAATCTATTGTTTACTTTACCAGGCCTAACTTCGCATACTCTACATTTCGTTTTGGCCCTTTTATTTCACACACGATGAATGAATGCCTATGAAATCTTCGTGACGTTAGCAAAACGTACCATTGAGTATCATGTTTTGAATGAAATGTATGTGAAGTTAGGCCTGGTAAAGTAAGGTAATGCCCTTGGCTCTTCATGGCGGGTGCACTCCTGTGCCCCCAGATATCTAGCTATTATATCGGTACAATTACATACCGCGGGATGTCTGCCCACGACCCAATTACTAAATATTATGATCAAACGCACTCTAAACGAAGAAAACGACAACATCCTGTGCTATTTCAAAGACACGGGGCAGGATGTGGAACATGTACAGTTTGTACAAACCCTCAGTTGTGTACACATCCATAGTGATGCGTTATGTCGCCATGCACGCTAGACGGATATACGGTCAGCTCGCCGCCGGGAGAAGCGTGAGATAATAGATTAGAAGGTGCCAATGAGCACTACCTAGATATTGGTCTATTTCGCCTCCGTGGTCTAGTGGTTCTGAGCTTGGCTCTCGACCCGGAGGTCGTGGGTTCGGTTCCCGCGTTGGAACAACAATGTTGTTTTCAAGTTTGGTTAGGACAGTGCAGGCTGATCACCTGATTGTCTGACAAGAAAGATGATCCATGCGTCGGATGGGCATGTAAAAAGTCTGTCTTTCTCCCGCCAGTCGTGTCGGTTTACCGTCCCACTGGGTTATGAGAGTAAAATGACGAGAGAGTGTCTTTGTGTATTGCGCACACACTCGGACACTATAAAATATCTCCTGCGTAGCTGGCCTGGTTTCAATGAAATCGGCTACCGACGTAGCGAAGCTAATGTCAAATCACATCCATTTTTGTTTAGACCTTCATTAGTGATTATAACGATGGTATCTTGAATCAGAGCCCTGGTCTGTTGGGAAAAGGCCGGACCTAAGTTTTCAATTAATAATAAAAAATAATAATATTTAAAAAAACGATAAAAAAGTGCTGAATATTTGAAACAATAATCAAAATAGAAATAAACTACGAACGTACTTTTCAATAAATTGACGTTTGTTTATTTTGATTATTAGTCGATCGTAATGGTCGGGAGTACAAAAAGTTACGATCTAACGATTTTCTTTATCCTGGTTAGTTTCAAAGCGATCCACCAAATAAAATGCCAAAAGCCGTTAAGATCGAACTGATTCGATTCTCGATTGTGTCCGTAGTAAGCCGGCTTGTCTGTCAACTGTCAAGTGACTTTTCCAACATATATATTATCAAGTATTATCATATATTATCAAGGAGAAAACAAAATGAATGAATGAATTCTATATTGTGCACACTACACACAACATAAACATAAAAGAGAAACATAACATAACAATATACACAGGTAACACAATGGCGGCCTATTACTAGGTATAGTTCGTCCCTGATAAATTTAACCTAAAGGTAAACAAACCGAAAACATCGATATTTTCACTTATTCACTTAGTGTGCACACTTATCAACACATTCACAGTCATATTAAACGATTTCACTGCATTATCCAATACATTTTATAACAATTAAACAATAATTAATAATGAAAATCATTCACAGAAAAAATTAGCCATTTTGACACTGCCGATTGTAGAATATAAGCCTATCTATAGTCTATGGATTCATAGCAAACACTAATCATTGTATTAATATTGGCCAATTGGCATCACTGACTAATCTATGGTTGTGTCAAAGACGGATTTTTTTACGTTTAGGTTAATTGTTAAATTTATCTCGGACGTACTACAGGTAATCTCTTCCAGGTTCCAGGCAACCACTCGTAGAGGAATTGTTACGACGACGAGACGAAATTTGGATTGCACGTATGTGCAAATAAAAAGGAGGGTTGGATCTTTTCAATTACATTGAAAAGGTACAAAAACGATAACAACATGGCTTTAAGCAGTGTGTAAATATAAGGGTGTTAATATTGGACATTTCAAATGAACATTCCTAAACACTTATCCAATAACCATTTGGCGTAAGTTGATGCACATGTATTAACGGTCGTTGTGCTGAGAGTGAAATCTGAATGTGGCAACACAAAATGAGATTTAATTGAAAGTAATAAAATCTTGTTTATGGTAACACGCGATGTAGGCTCAGCATCGCACTGAAGCGTTTGACAATCAACTTTAATCGCAAGTGATACGGTTGGTTTTAGTTTAATTTGTGTGCTGATGTCCAAACGATGCGCTATGCAACGCTTGGCACAGATTTATTAAGTTGTATGTGATTAAGTCCAGCTCGTTTTATCAACGTTTAGCTATGGTGGTTAGTTTATTCTGCCTAATTAAATGAACCGGCAGTAAAGTATCATAACGTCGCTTTACCTTCTCAACCTTTAAACTTTAGAAACTCTCAAACTTTAAAACATTGATCTTCTCAACCTTTAAACTTTAAAAACTCTCAAACTTTAAAACATTGATCTTCTCAACCTTTAAACTTTAAAAACTCTCAAACTTTAAAACATTGATCTTCTCAACCTTTAAACTTTAGAAACTCTCAAACTTTAAAACATTGATCTTCTCAACCTTTAAACTTTAGAAACTCTCAAACTTTAAAACATTGATCTTCTCAACCTTTAAACTTTAAAAACTCTCAAACTTTAAAACATTGATCTTCTCAACCTTTAAACTTTAAAAACTCTCAAACTTTAAAACATTGATCTTCTCAACCTTTAACCTTTAAAAAACTAGTTAATTGAATCAGGCGTTACTTTGCGGAAATCCATAGCATACAATTTAAATATATTATATCTAGCAATATCCCGCGAAACAATTATAACCACAACCTGCAAGCAGATGAGTGAGTGTACGCATAGGCATGCGTTTGATGCACCTCCCTCCTCCCACACTGCTTATGCGTACACTCGCAAGCAAAAAACATGAAAACACCACCACCACACAAGCAATAATGTTAACACGATCGTGCAAAGTCCCACCACCATGCAGGTTGCAAAACTCGACGCGCGTTTCGCTCCGACCCCGGAGCATCCTCAGGATGTTGACTCTGCGAACAATGTTCGTTAAGTCAACGAACATTGTACGCATAAGCAGTGTGGGAGGAGGGAGGTGCATCAAACGCATGCCTATGCGTACACTCACTCATCTGCTTGCAGGTTGTGGTTATAATTGTTTCGCGGGATATTGCTAGATATAATATATTTAAATTGTACTTTAAAAAACTCTCAAACTTTAAAACATTGATTTTTTAGATACGCTAAAAAGATCGATGTTTTCTCGATATTATGTGTCTTGTATTAAACTTAAGTATATAAAACTGAATTTTATATACTTAAGTTTAATACAAGCTAGATATAATACTTAACTGAACCTCATTTAAATAAAAATCCGTGTCATAATAAAATCTAAAATTATTAAGTTTTTTTACTTTATTGAAAAGTTGTAGATTTATAGATACGAGGTTGTGAAGGTAAAATGACAATTACATAATATTCTGTTGAGATTATGTTTTTTTTTACCCATATAAAGTGTGGGTCCGACTTATTCCTCTTACTTTTCGACAAGGTCAATTATTTTCTTTATTGAGTTACTACTATTTCATATTTTAATTTCGAACTTTTCTTCTTTTATTACGGTTACTTTTACATTCGTCCTCTATCCATTTTACATATTTATTGACTTGCTTATACTTATTCTACTTTTCATAAACAATACTGTTACATTTTTATTTATTTCTTTCATTATATTCTACTTTCTTTTACAATTTCTAGTTTCTGTGCTTTTACAGTTGAGATTATGTTGGGAATATTTTGTCAGTCGTCGTTTTAGCCATGATAGCCAATGCTGAACATAAGCTTCCCTCCAAAGTTCATGGCGAGGCGAGCGCTGTTTTAAAATCTGTACGGTTTTATTGTATTAAATAGGTAAGGAGTTGTGTTTTGGCCTGTAGAAAACTTTAGGACCTCACGCTTCAGTGGCGCCATCTGGTGAGAATAAACTTTAGCCCCCATTGTATCGTTTTTTATAAGTTCAAATACTTTTGTCACCTAAAAACGGATCTATTATGTTTTACGGTCAAGCTTGACCCACATAGACAATAGAGCGACATCGTTCATGTGCCTGGCAGCTTTACAACTTGTTTGAATAAGAGAGGGCCCGACATGACACCAATATAAAATCGCAATAAATATCAGTCACTTTTTTATATTTCATTAGTCATAATGCCCCTAGATGTCGGGTCATCATATAAACGCATCACACAGTTTGAAGCTACTATATCCATGTAGGCGTACGTCATTTAGGTGCAATAACACTCGCCGACTGATAGGCCGTTCGAAAAAACTAGTCCAAAGTGTCGAGAGTTTTATTAACATCTATTCCTTCGGGGTTTTATTATTGTATGGTTACAATGTGTTCCTAGATATTTTAGTTCCGACAGAAGCTTTAAGCTGTCGATTAAATGACCACGTATAATATAAACTACGAGGTAGAAGAAAAATAAAGAAAGAGAAAGAAGTCCCGCGAAAATTAGTTAATCTAAAATCTCATCTAGATATATTATAATTGGAGCTCATTATTTAACTATTTGTAGAAATAACTAGTTAGGTCGCGCAATGATATCTTTCACGAAATAGATTTAAAAAAAATCAACAACAAAACATAGCGTCATTTCCGCGCCTTTTTTATTTGACGGTGACAGTAATATTTTTTATTTTCGAAACTATTGAGGCTCATGCCATAACGAAGACGAAGAAGTGACAGTTTCTTTTTTAATTTTCAGCGACCGAGTGGCCAGTGATCAACAAGCCGTTGAAAGTTATCCTGACGAAGGAGAACAAACTGTCGAACAGGTTCTACCCGTACGACGAGATCGAGACTGAATGTCAGCTGACTATTGATGATGACATCGTCATGTTGACGCCTGATGAATTGGAGTTTGGGTAAGTACTCACCTCTTATCGCTTATGACATGTCTAGTAGTGTTCGTAGGTTCGATCCCGCGTTAGGACAAAAAGTTTTCAAGTTTTATTTGGATTTTGGATAAGGCAGGCTGATCATTTCATTGTCTGACATATAAAGAGTCGGTCCTGCTCCTGATCACTCGCCAGTGGTGTCAGTCATCCGTTCCAACAGGTTACGAGAGAGTGAATTTTATCTTGATAGGTTCCTGAATTCGTCTGACTGTCAGTCGAAATTTTCAATCACATTTCTGTTTCTTTAGGCCTACGTTCATACATAAAAAACAATATATAAAGCCGGTTTCTGGAACTCAAATGTATGATTAGCTAACATGGTTCTTTGGTGAACTAACCTTACTAATTTTAACCAGCCTTGCAAGTGCGAGCGTGTTGTAATATATCTGTCCTTCCCTTTTTCTATGATCCACCAATTTTCAATATGGGCTTTTTTATCTAACTATAGGTACTTATTTAGGGATTTTAATCCGATGACATGTCAATCCCATTGTACCCAATACAATATTAATTTACACAGTTATCGTCGATATTGGCAAAAATACGGAGTCTGAAATTGGGCTCAATATTGGTTGTGATCTTAAATGCCATGTTAGTTGATTATATATTTGAATAGCGTTTAACTGTATGTTTTTTATAATTGAAAATTTCGTTATCTCCTTGGAACTGGAATGCATCTATGTGTATTTGTTGTGACAATCGGACCAGTAAATAGTAATCCTATCCGCCCCGCCCATCTGCGTGTTTGTCTCGCAACACTCAGTTTCGCTTTTGTTATCATGATACTCATTAGGTTTAAGTGTTCTATTTAATTGAGTATTTTTACACCTATTAGTTATTTACTTTACATTTACTTTTTATACATGATTATCTATATTTTAGATATTTTTCGGCGGCGCCTCGCACGGGGCCATCTTTTTTCTAAAAGATGGCTCCGCGCGAGTTTCTTACGCCGGTTCTTCTCGGCGGGTTAGTGTTGAACCGGCGCGGCGGTAGCTTGTATTTCTTGTTGACTTTCCGAAAATAGCTTCTTAAGTTTAATTTGGAAATAAAACGTTTTTTATTTTATTTTTATATTTTAATTTGCTGCACCAATCTGCGAGCACTCAACATTTTTAGTGCCAGTTCTAGCAGTTGCTCATCGTGAGAAAGTTAACTACAATTTGGATGGCAACGAAAAATTTTCCTAATGGCAAGCAAAAAAAGATTTGGTGCCATACAAATTGTAGTTAACTTCTTCACGTCGAGTGCTGACGACAACTCGCACTAAGCACTGTTTCTATTGCTTTATATTCTACTTCTACCTTACCGGCGTCATAAGATACACTCTTCTCCATAGAAACTCCGATAATAACTTGCTGACCGGTTGCTCTAGTGCCTAATCGAGAACTACCCCCTTTACTCTATAGTCTATAGTACCTATCGTCAGTGGTCGCCTCCGTGGTCTAGAGCCTAGCTTTCGACTCGGGTTCGATTCCCGCGAATGTTGTTTTCAAGTTTGGTTAGGACAATGCAGGCTGATCAATGAGGATGATCCATGCGTCGCATGGGCAAAAGTCGGTCCTGCGCCTGATCTCCCGCCAGTCGTGTCAGTTATCCGTCCCACTGGGCTATGACAGTGAAGGCAGAGAGTGCTTCCGTGTATTACGCACACACTTGGGCTCTATAAAATAATTCCTGCGTAGCTGGCCTAGTTGCAACGAAATCGGCCACCGTCACCGAAATCTGCGGGGGAGGCATTATTAATACCTATAGACTATAGTATATTAACTACAGTCTTCAATTACTGTCCACTTTACTTTAATAGCAGTAGCTAAGGTTGGTTCACTGACTTATCTATGGTTGTTTCATAGTCGGGTTTGTATACTTTTGGGTTAAATTTATCTCGGACGTACTATAATGGCCTACAACTTGCTACATTAATCTATAGTCATACAACAATGTATCAGGTACTGGCGATCCTTGTATATTATCTGATAAGTTAGCCAGGTTCAAAAAACATCTAAAACTCAATTTATCAGATAATTTTAATTTTTAAATTGTAATTCAATTTTTTTTATAAATTATTGTATTGTAATTTAGTTTCTTCTTTGTTTTTTCTATATTATTTTTGTTTTTTTAGCACTATTCGTTTTATGTGTTAGCATGCAGCACTACACTGTAGTTAAGGTTGTATTCAACTCTATTGTGATTTGTAACAAATTGTGTTGTTTAATATTGTATTAATGTATTCCTTGTTGGTGTGTCAAATAAATAAATATAGTCTATACTCTATTGTCTATGACCCGCGTTTCAGCTTCGACGTGTGGCGGGAGTTCCCCGACCGCATCGTGGGATTCCCCGCGCGCCTGCACGTGTGGGACAACACCACGGCGCAGTGGCGGTACCACAGCGAGTGGACCAACGAGATCTCTATGGTAAGAGACCATAGATCAATTTAAAACCTAAACTTATCAATTGAAAATGAGGCGACATTACTAAGCCTCTCAGAAAACTCAGATTTAGCCTGAATACGGCCGAACTTTGTGGTTTAAAACGATGTATGTAGATGGGTAAAATACACATAACATGTCTCTTACCCAATATAATTAGACACAAATATATTTTATTTCTTGAATGTGACTAAGTTAGAACGATACACTAACTACATAGACTAACTTTATAAAGTGAACAAAATTATTGTTGAAATTATTATGATTTTGTTCTCTTTTTTATTATAATTACAAAAAGTAATAATTATTAATCATAACAATTATTTTAAATGAATTTAAGCACAGCGACGTAAACTGTGCAGCTGACTTTCTTCCTTAGTTGCACTCGGCGCGGCGGTTCCGAGTTCACACAATCTAGCCTTTGCTTAATTTAATTAAAATTTATTTAATAAAAAAAAGCTTAATTTAATAGTCATTCCTTGTTAAGTTTCTACTAATATTATAACTCTTGTTATGTTTTAGGTGCTGACCGGCGCAGCGTTCCACCACAAGATCTGGTCGTGGTACTACACGCACCGCATGTCGCGTGAAATTCGCGACTGGGTGGACGACAACTTCAACTGCGAGGACATGGCGATGAACTTCCTCGTCTCCAATGTCACCAGAAAGGCGCCCATAAAGGTATGGACTATGTCTCAGGTGCGGTGATCCACCACAAAATCTGGTCGTGGTACACGCACCGCATGTCGCGCGACATCCGGAACTAGGTGGACGACAACTTCAACTACGAGGCCATGACGATGAACTTCCTCGTCACCAGAAAGGCGCCCATAAAGGTATGGACTATGTCTCAGGTGCGGTGATCCACCACAAAATCTGGTCGAGGTACACGCACCGCATGTCGCGCGACATCCGGAACAAGGTAGACGACAACTTCAACTGCGAGGCCATGACGATGAACTTCCTCGTCGCCATAAAGGCGCCCATAAAGGTATCAATGCTATGTGTCAGTAACGGCGGTCCACCATAAAATCTGTTCGTGGTACTACACGCACCGCATCCGCGACTGGGTGGACGACAACT
Organism: Celastrina argiolus; assembly: GCA_905187575.2. NCBI lineage: Eukaryota > Metazoa > Arthropoda > Insecta > Lepidoptera > Lycaenidae > Celastrina > Celastrina argiolus. Next base: position 16,472,373 of record LR994589.1, read on the forward strand.
TCAACTGCGGGGACGTAGCAAAGAATTTTCACATGTGACCAGGATGGCACCCATAACTAACTGGTGCGGCGTGCCAACTGGTGCGGCGGTCCACCACAATATTTGATCGTGTTATTACGCGCTAATTGTTGAAACTTGTCCAGTTATATATGGAGGATTAATTGTTATAGTGCGCAATACACAAGGACACTTCCATTCCCTTTACCCTAACGACGAATAACCGCGAGACGACGACAAAAAAGTAGTGTTCAAGACCGATAAATAACGCTAAACTTCAATCCATCAGGGTTACATTGCATGGTATGTTATTGTGTTTTAACTCTCAATAGTTTATTTAACATCTAAATTTTCCACTTTTCAGGTGACACCTCGGAAGAAATTCAAGTGTCCGGAGTGCACCAACACTGAGATGCTATCTGCGGACGCTCGCCACATGGCAGCACGGTCCGCGTGCGTGGAGCGTCTGGCTCAGGAGTACGGTCACATGCCTCTACGGCCTGTGCCGTTCCGGGCTGACCCGCTGCAGTATAGGGAGCCAGCGGGTGGGGTGCCTCAAGCTTACCCCGATATTGGAAAACTGTGAAGTGGTAGATTGTGTAGTGAATTGCCCAGATTATTGGGATGTGTTGATGTTTGTGAACTGTGTAATGTATTCTGATCATGTGGCCGCAGTGTTTAAAATTTAATTCTCTAGCATTTGTGAATTGAATGTGTATGCAGCAAAAATGATTATTGATTGATAATTGCAAAAGCTACCAAATGAGATTAAGATGTGACAGCAAAGAGAAAATCCATTGGCCATATTGTCACTAGATCAATTATTATTAATGTTGAGAGTTTTGTAGGAGTTGTCTGCGAATGTTGTGGCAACACATTCTAATTTTGAATAATGTCTAAAGTCAGGTTTTAATTTTTTTTAAAGACAGACTAATGTTTGAATTGAAAGCAGTCAAGAATTTTTATTTGATGTTTTAAATTGTATGTTTTCGAGCAAAAGACTTAGTATTCAGCTCCTAATAAATTTAAAAAAAAGTCAATGGTGTACATACCGGTATGACTGAGAAGTCGCTCTGCAAGAGCTTTTAATATTAAGTAGGAATGGACAATAAAATATTGAAAGGCTGTATGGTGAGTAGCTGGGAGTCGTCCCCCAATACCAGGGTATATAGTTTTACAAATATAATAGTGTCTCCACTTTATACTTCTTTTAGTCTCAATCAGTAAAATGGCACCTGAAACACACTTTTAACAAAAGACTATATCGGCGCTAGTAAACGAAAATGCTGTAAGTACAGTACTAACAGCATTGTACTGTAGTTTTATTTTGAGCTGTCCCAATGTAAAGGAAAACCTGTATAAACGTTGAACAGAAAACTCACTTATATTAAGGCAAAAGGTATTTATAATTCAAAAACAAAAATCGCGGCGTTTAATACCTTCAATTTTTATTACTTTAACTACATACATAAGTTTTACTTTAATAAAATGAGATGAAATTAACGGAATGTCATGTTACTGATTGAGATTAACATTGAAACAGATATTATGTCCAGTGAGACTAGCAGGAACAGTTGACCATATTCAAAATGTTATCGAATGTAAATTGTATCATCACTTTGACGACCTCTGCACTACAGCGCAGTGGTTGAGCGTTGGTGCTCGAGTGGAAGGTCGCCGGTTCGAATCCTGCCGAGGGACCAAAAATTTTTAAGTGTTCCTGGGTCAGGGGTGTGTTAATTTGTGTATTAATATAATAAAAATCTTAAATATGTATACAGAATAAAACTATTAAATATCCATTGATACCTGTATCACAATTTCTTCAGATACTTAGCATGGGGCTAGATTGACGTGGTGTGAAGCGTACATAGATATTATTTAATATTATCATAAATTTCGTACAATTTTGATAGCGTAACAAATAAGTTGTTGACAATTGTTCCTGCTAACCCCACTATATCCACCTCAACAATTAATGTTATTAGTTATTTATATTCTGTGCCATTGGTTCTAACGAACCTATTTCTTTTACTTTCATAACATGTTGAGTTTTGAAAGCTTAAGATTTTATTGAAATTCAATATCATTTATTATATTATTTAATTTCATTGACATTTTATATTTACAAGCAAATTATTGTAAAGTTTAATTTTTTTAGTGTACATATTTCTTGGTATAATATACCAAGGAATAAATATTATTTTTTTTATATTGTTTTTAACTTTTAAACTTAGAATCATAGTTTTAAATGTTTTATTTATTCCAACAATATTCCCATTTAATAGTATTGATTTCTTAGAATTGATTACTTGTAAGATTTTTATATCAATTTACATTTTTCATTAAGCAGTCAATCGTATTTGTAACTTGTTTGTATTAACTAATGATGATAAGTCAAAATGAAATGGACGGATCAACCAAAGTCCTTTCGGTAATGCAAGAAAGAGAGTTAAAAATTGACAATACTTTAGTACATATCAAAATAATTAAATTATTATTTAAACTAAGACAAAGGCACATAAAAATGTGTGCATAATGCTTATGGATTGTAAATCTTTGTTATATTTAATTTTATGTTAAGATATAAATTGGCTTTGGCTCGTCTGTCCGTTTTGTATGACAATGTGTAATTCCTTTCACGGTAAGCATAAGACAATAAGTGTTTATATTTCACATACTTTTATGTCAATTTATAAATTAATTATCGTTGTATGAGTTTGACTGCACGCGCTACCACAGAAATTATTGAGCTATGTATTTTTACACAACACATTATTAATATAAATATAGTGAACTAAGAAAAATTCTCTTGTCTGCGGTTAATACATTTGATATTTCTTAACTCAATTTCCCTTAGTTTACTCTATTTCCGCAACATGGCAAAGTTTTCTATATTCTGGTCAGGCTAAAACAATATGTGTGGTGTGCATACAGCATACTTCATTTGTGGTAGTAAGCGGGCTATCATTTAATACCACTTCCTTAGGAGGGCTTAGGCATGATATTCTAAAGGTGTTTAGAAACTAGCTGTTTAGGTGAAATTTTAGTCCATTTCGACATATCGGTGCTTGTGAAGGATTATTCCTAATATAGTTATATGTATTTGTAACGCACGATAAATGGTAGCTAGATAATATAGATATATGTAGTGCATAATATTTTTTGTACGCAGCAACGGACGTTGCTATGGATTTAGCCGCCATATTGAAATGTCACATTCTCCTTCTTCTTTTTATGGCAAAAACTTATTTGATTTGTAAATATTAAGTTTCTAAACAAAGTAAGCATAATTAAAAACTCTTAGCCAAAGACCTTGACGACTAGTCTCGAAAATGTATTTATGTGTTTCGCATTTATATTGGTAAGAAAATATGTCTCATTGTAGGAGTTACCAACGGTATATCAAGACAGACTGACAAGAATTTTCATTTTATAGTAGTCATATTGCTAGAATCTAAATGTACAGTAGATAATTTAGATTTGTAACTAGGTTTAATTTGTGCTGTAGTTTTCGTATTCAATTTTGAATGGCCTAAAAGTAAAATGCAATCTTTTTCACAATAGTAACAAATATAAACAGAGCTTACAATTTGTCCCGTACGCGGCGCCACTGGTATATAAACAATTCTACAAAAAATATATGGCTTTTAAAACTATTTTTGTTAAATCAATATCATTTTAAAGGTTTTAGAAATAATAAAACTTTCGTTTGCTTAAATTGTGGTGTAGTGGCGCCATCTACTATATAAATTTTATACTAAAATCTTACTTTGCTGTTTATTAAATATTTATTGAACGTCTTGAAATTATTTTATTATTTTTAAAAACGAAATACTCGGGTTTAGTCAAGTTAGTCTTATTACATTCTTTGTTTAGTTCTACTGAATTTAATTATGCATAATTTTAATACATGGATTATATTTTATCCGAAATAATATTTGTATGTACGAGTTTTTTGTCGCGTCATTCGGTTTTAAATTAAAAATAGTTTTAAGGATAATTAATGAATTGATCTCGTCGACCTGCCATCTCTTATGTTTAGCCTATTAATTATATTTTGCAACTAAACTATTGTCAACTAATACCTAAAGGTTGTGTTAATTAAAGTATTTTATACCTTCAAGGAAAAAACGTAAACTATTTATGTATCACCTATATTGTGTTAATCTATAACAGTTCCGGTCGTAATCTAAACACTACTTAAATTACGGGCCCCTTAAGTCGTAGACTGCCACTATCTCAGTTTGGCAGAATGTTACTTGAGAGCCCCTCAATTTAGGCAGTGTTTGAGAATTCGGCTGCAGATTAATTTAGAACCCAAAGACATTCGACTAAGTGCTAATTTCACCAACACATGTTAAAGTTATTCCTTCATTAAATGATATCATGTTATACCTCTCGTATTTCCTGTCAATTAATGAGAAGGCGTGGTATTTAACAAGCCGTTAACACTAACATGCGTTGGTGAAATCGGGACTAAGTGCCAATTTCACCAACACACGCCCGGTTTCTGAAAGGCTGATCAAATTGATCAAATCAGCTAATCTGAACGCTAATTGGTGAACATCACTTCGCAGTCACTGTTTTCACCTATGAGCGTTCAGATTAGCCGATTTGATCAATTGATCAATTTGATCAGCCTTTCAGAAACCGGGCGACAATATGTTAAAGTCAATCCTTCGTTAAATATCATGTTGTTCCTCTGGTAATTCCTATCAACGAATGAAAAGGCGTGGTATTCTAACAAGACGTTAACACTAACAAGAGTTGGTAAAATCGGGACTAAAACTCGTACGAAAGCGATGTTAAAATATTTTGTTATTTTTATACTTGTGTAGTTTTTTTTTTGTATTTTATGTACTTAAGAGATAATTTTATTTGTTGCGATTTGTATAACCTGTAAATACTAATGTGAATAAAAGGAGACATATCAATTTGTAAAGATGGTTTTATTTGTTGGCAGTGGCGTAGCTAAGTGGGCAGGGGCCAAACGAAAAGAATCGGGCCCTCACCACCTCTTTCCATGTAGCTTGAAGCAGAGATGCTAAAATAAATTTAATATTTTAACCGGAATTATTCGAAACAAACGGATAATCCGAAATAATTTAATATCCGTATCCGAATTTTTTTCTTTTTATCTCCATTCATCCCTGGCTTGAAGCTCTACAATATTTGTTGATACTTAGAGCAGTGTCGAGGTTTTCTAGCTTCAGGAGCTGACTCAGTAAGTAATGTAAAAAAGTATTTATTGGTCTAAAAATTCGAAACAAGCTTTGTCAATGACGCTTACGCCAAAAGAAGACTACATTTGATTCTGTGTTCCGGAATCGGAGAAAAATGGAGTTAATGCTCATAAATAATATAAAATATGACTTATTATTTTATTAAAAAATAAAATAATAAGTCATATTTTGTCAATGTACCTACCTACTTGATTTATGTACTTAGGGACCATCCATGAATTACGTCGCACGTTAAGGGAGAGGGAGCAGATCGGTCAGGTTCTAAAGATATCAATCGTACATTTAAAAAAATTACTTACTTAATTTATATACATAATTTCTATGTAAAATATGTGACGTCATCCCGGAGAAGGGATGAGTCTCACTACTGTGACCAGCTGTGACAAGGATGGGAGAGGGTTCAAAAATCGTGTGACGTAATTTATGGATGATCCCTTAGTTGCTTTACAAAGAAATTGAAGTTAGGACTCTGAGGCACAAAGTACCTAGATAATAAATCTGAGGGAATATATTAGAACTGAAAAAAAGACAAGTGTCGTTACATTTCACTTTTTTACAAATTATTTTGTTATGTACTTTTTTGTTATTCTTGCGACTATATAAAAATACCCTCTATTTTTACGGCATCAATACACATGCTAATAGTTAAGTACGAAAAATATAAAAAGGTATACGTAGGAAGGCTATGAAAAATAGCGCTTAACGTCGTTATTAGGAAATGGAGAACCAGTAATGATTTAGAGAACTGGGATTTTCGGAACCGGGATTTTCGGTACTTAAATTTTGTATGAAAAAATAATTTTAAACGTGTAATCCCCAAAAAAACCGCCAAATCCCGGGAATTTCGGTACCAGGATATCCCGATTCCATACCCTAGTCGTTATTTTTATAAGTAGGCGTTAAAAAAGCCAAAGCCCGGTAAAACTTATAGAAAATGTTAAATTTAATATTTTTTTTATTAGACGTATTCTATTTAGTACTACTAGTAAAAGCATATAAAATATTATGTAGAGTCCATTCGTAAAAGATGTCCCTTAACCCAGCGTGGTGATCGCGCGATGGAATGTTAAAGAAAAAAGACCCAAAGAAAATCTGGTAGCAAAAAGGTAATATTTGTTGAAATCGGGTGTTTTTATTTAAGAATTATTTTTACAAATAGTTAATATACTGTCAATTGAGGACATGTCTCTAACATAAGGTTTAGTTCCACTACCTAATTGCCGCGGGACTTCTTTAACGGAAAGGACTCTAGGGTATTTCAGGAGCTACATAAAGTGTTACTAGTAACACAAAATCTTTATACCCTAAAACTGATCAAAATATTATTTACATTAGGTGATGGCATCTCGCCAATTGGCAAAAAAAAATACTACGAAAAAAAGGAGTATTACGACGCGTTCGAATAACAATATATATAATATAAATAAAATCTTTCAATGCTAAGTGCATTTTGAAATTTTATTCCAATTTTAAATGTTTTAAATCTTTGCATTTTCTTTTTTATATTTTTTCCCCGCTGCGTTGCGGAACCCAAAACTCCTGGGCCCTGGGTATTGTGTCGGTGTGGTATTGTCCGGCCGCATAACGAAGGGCGACACTTGACAACCACTTTTTACGCACCTGATTCTACCAACATTAAAATATACTTCAACGGCCTTTATTTGGGTCTTTTGTTTTAAAAAAGTAAAGGTTTTGTATTTTTAAAGTAATTTTTTATTTAAGTTTCGAATAAAAGGTATATTTAGGGTCAAATTTATAGTTAAGTGAAATTACTGATACTGTCAGTATCTACGGGACATTTTCAAATATCACAATATTCTAGATAATAAATAATTAGTGTCGGGTAGCTTAAATAGCGTTTCCGTATTCTGAAAATTTGCCGGCTTACTTAGATGAGTACCTACTAGATGCCTACTTTAACTCGACAGAGTTACAGAAACAAAACATACAATTAAGCTATACATAACGTATCTAAATCTCACCAGTTGAATATATAACAGTGGTTGTTGTATTAAACTATAAATTGGCGCATTTATTGCCAAAACAAAAAACCCACAATTAGTAATGTAATAATAAAAAGACAATACGATAAGTGCGCACCAAACTGGAGTTGCAGAACAATGGCGAACGCGCAAATGAGAACACTATCGAGGCGCATTAAATTGATCTTAATAACAAATAACAATAATCAATGCTTCCGAGTTGGCATTCTATTAGGCGGAAAAGATGCAATCGGCCGAACAAAGCAGCGGCCCGTCCATATATCGGTGTTTACTTACGACTTTAGTGTATTGTCGTATACACCGGCGGTAGGCCGCAAATCGCTCGACCTGCCGCCTTTGTGGCACCGACAAGGCACGTATTGTAAGTACTAACACGGTAGGTGTTAGCGGCCAAGCAAATATGTAGCGAAAAACAAAACGCCAGGATTTATCGCCGCGTAACACGCCCCGAGAAATTTTAATTAGAATGGCCTTTTAATGAATAAAGACATAAACTATGTTTCGGCATTCCGTCGGCCAGATTTGCGGATAATTAGCTACTAGATGACGATATTCCGCCAATCCGACGTATTTTAAATGCGACGATAGAATGGGTATTCTTGAATAATAGTCATTCCTCGTCATTAGCTCGGGCTTCCGCGATCGTCTACTCGCTGTGAGCTACCGACTTTTATATCCGATGTTTATAATTAAAATACAACGATTAGTCTGCGTAGTGCAATAATTCGCTTTTAACCTTCACACAAGACCGTCTTAAAAGTATCAAGTTACCTTTGTCGCAACGAAAGACTTTTTGTTCTGTAAGGGAATGGAAGACAAAGGTTTCTAAAAGTAATGAGTGCAGTATTTTCTCCGGATAAATAGTTACCCGTGAAACTCATTAACTCGTGATTTTTTTTCTTTTATCGGGCATTGGATAACAATAAGAAGTCTAAGGATTCATCATCACCATTGTCGATCATCGATTGCTAACGTTTCCGCCACTGGAATCTTTCTTCACTATAGGATTTGTCTAAGCAATGTTATGTTTTAGATTCCTGTCCTTGTCCACAATACATATTCTATTCTTACGTGCTCATAATTATTATTTTCAATTGTAAAAGCTTTGTATTATAAATGTATTGCACCTACTATTATTTACTTGTATGAGAAGATGCCAAGAGCAATAAATTATAGTAAACGGTTCGCGTCCTGTAAAATCTAGCACACTACGCATTTATCGATTTTCCTAATTTGTTTCTTTTCATATCCTATGATCTCATCTTGACAGAATAATAAAAATGGAAATTCGATTCACCAACGCAAGTTGAATGAACGCAACGTATCTACAATAAAATAACCTTAAAATGGAAAAATGGTGAAATAAGCACAGCAGTGGGCGAATGTCCGTATGAACCTAGCAGATTTTCGCAAAATGTCCAATAAAATCCATTCGCCAATACGGATTTAGAAATATAATTTTCTTAATTCAAATCCTACTCGTTCTAAATTTAAGAAGCGCGCCAAATTCGCATTTTAGGTACCTACTACCGTTAGCACGCAGAATAAAAACAATTCTGACGTATTTGACTTGTTTAGGTCAAATCGCTACTTTGGCAGTGTTGCCATATAAAAGAAAACTTAATTACCAAAATTGAAATTTATGGATATGTCTTATTTTATGCCCTTGAATCAACTTAAAATGAGTTTATTAATTATTTGCGAATTTGATCGTAAACTCTATTTGGTCTTAACACGTTTATTTGACACATAAATCCTATAAAATGAATTGAAAATTAAATGGTAATATAACAAAGACACTTAAGGTGCTTATAAGTATAATTAATTACTATCCACTTAAGTTTTGTATATCTATTAAGTATAACTATACATATAAGCTATAGCGAAGTATCTTATTTGTTTGATTATTTAATGGGTGTTTTAGGGTGAGATTTAATTTTTAGGTGCTAGTTGAATAGTGGGTATACCAATATCCTACCTAGTACCTAGTACTGTTATAAACGCGAAAGATTATGTCGATAGAAGGATTATTGTGGCATCAAAACTACGAAACAGATTGTGTTGAAATCTGGCATGGTAGTAGTTTAAGCTCTAGATTATAATATAGGCTACTTTTAATCCTGAAAATACACAAGAGCGGAGGCACGACCAAAAATTACTAAGGTTATAAGAGAACGAAACTGCCGCGCTGTAGGTAATTTAAATCAACTACCGTCACTAAGCACGTAAGTATTTAAAGTGCCTGCTACCACTAAATATCACTTAATATTCCGCAAACGAACCTAACGAATTAAACTAATGAATGCTCATCAGATAAGTAACAAAAGATCGGACCCGATGACGCAGGCGGTTTGAATATAATAACAAATGTTGCCATTTTCAGCGCATGAATCTAACTTTAGTTCATCGAACCGCCGCGCCGTGACAAATCGCCGCGGTGACCACAATTCATTTAAATATAATATAATATGGCTATAACAGTCCGTTTATTTATTTTGTACCTTCAGGCAGTTTTAATATACCACCACGGTGGTAGCGGAACCGTTCGCGTCACCGCCTAATTATGTCATAATGTAATATTAGTGCCTCAATCTATTTTTATTTTATGTCATCGACATAATGTGTATCTGTCGGAGTCATCTGATTGAATCCGCTATTTAATTGAATGACTAGCGCATTCATTGAATCCTGTTTTTACCAACAAATTTTAGAATCAGAGACTAGGACAGCCATTTAATATTTTAGTTTTAAACTTCGAAATTTCCGAATGAGTACTAATAAAACGAACATTAAAGTAAATTAATCAAAAAATATATCAACACATTGCTATCTGTACGAGCTGTTTGACGCCATTTTATAACCGCCTAGTGATTCAATTAAATAACCAGATTCAATAAGATGACTGCGACATATCCATATTATGGGACTTGCAGTGTCGAATTTGCATAATCGTAATTAATTGATGCAAATATTATGCTTTTAGGCACAGCACGAAAAACGCGACGCTTCGACTCCTGTCACTATGAGTAACCGTAACCGAAACTATCGGATATCCGGTATAAAATATTGTCCATAACCGTTACCGAATCCTTAATAAAAGTTTTGCTACTGTAAAAAGGAAACCAAAATTTAATATCCGTAACCGATATTATCCGAAACAAACGGATAATCGGAAATAATTTAATATCCGTATCCGAAATGTCATATCCATTTCAACCCTGCCTCAGATTATTGAGCCTTAGTATCACTCTCATAGAAAATCAGAGGTAAAATAAGTTTGAATGTAGGTACTCAACGGATTTATACAGTGTGTAAAAAGAGCAGTCACTATAACAGTTATAGTCTCAAAGTTACTTTGAGATACGATTATACTACCTTTCCTCATTTTGGAAATGTATTTTTTTATATATTTTTTGTCAAAAACTAAAATTTTTTTTTTTGCTTTTTACCTTTTTTAAATTTTTTGACGCAAAAATAATAAAGCCAAATTACAAAAAAAAAAACATTTCTAGAATGAGAAAAAGTAGTATAATCATATCCCAAAGTTATATTGACTGCTCTTTTTACACCCGATATATTGTGTAGGTAGTTGTTTTGGTCCATTTAATCCTTTCGGCTGGTCATTGCCACTTGACAATGTCTCGACTCTCGATTGATCCTAGTGACCATTCCTGATTCCAAGATAAAGGTGCTGTTGATCCTATTAATCCTATTAATAGAGTTGCTACTGCAATACACGTAAAGGTTACCCCTGGGAGAGGTGTTCAAAGCAAATATTAAATTAATTTATTATGTACATTCTACATATTATTATTATATTAAATATGAATAATATTTTTTTTTCTAACGCTGTAAAGTAGATGCTACATCATCACGATGACAGACTATAAATTTGGAACTCTGATAGTGTTATTGTTAAACCCTATGGTTAAACCCCAACAAAAACACACTTCAAACTTCAAACTCTTTATTAGCAACCAAGTACATCCGTATATTAAATTAAAATACATTGAAAAATATATAAAAACTTAGTTTTGTTTGTTCTTGCGTTTGCTAAATGATAGTACATTTAAAAAAGGTGGTATAAATTTGACGTGCCTGTGTGTGGGTGAAGGTATATGTGTGTGTGTCTGTCTTTGCGTGCGTGCATACGTGTGTATGTATGCGTGTGTCTGAGGGTGTGTGTATGGGTGTGCGTTTGTGTGTGTGTGTTTGCTTGTGTACGTGCATGTGTGTGTCTGTCTCTGTGCATGCGTGTGTGTGTGTGTGTGAGTGTTTATGTATGACCTATATGAGTGTGTGTGTGTCTGTGGCATTGTATCTCGCCAACGATGCACCGATTTTGATAGATTTTTTTTGCAAGGGGGTATAGTTAATTATATTATTGATTTTGTGTACATAGTCCTAGGTTTTCCCTCGTATCACGTACACCATGTTCGCCCTGTATCACATACTGAATGGCATTGCGTCAAGCCATCCCGGTGTCGCCAAGTTTGGTCCGGAATGTGTACCAGCTGTGAAAGTTCCTACGTGTCGTATGCGCCGCCGGAGACGCTGGAGTCAGCAGAAACATTATCTACTCACATTACGTATTGATCTGCAAACGTCAGGTATACCTACTTCATTACGTAGGCCAAGGAATCAGCTTAGTGCGAGTATTCCATAGTCAAGTCATACACAAACATACACACATATACACGCACTCTTATTTTACATCTTTTATTTTCTTTCAATACCAATTATCACCTGTTAATTTCCTTGCAAGAATTATTGTTCATTTTAAATATTATTATGTACCTACTATATTAAAATAAGATGATGTCAATCATAATAATTTATTATGTAAAAGCACAAAAAAAAATGATGGTGACCTGCAGGACAGGCCAAGCCTAGTGCAGGCGCCAATTATATGACGCTGTTAAATAACTTTTTTTTAAATATGTTTGTTGTTTATTTTAAGGCAATATTGTTATCAGAAGCTTATGTGTGTGAAATAAAATTTATTATTATTATTTGACGAAGATAAACTACAATTTGTATGGCATCGAAACAGCGCCCCTAGTGCCAAATTATGGCAACTAATTCGATCCCATACAAATATCGCGAGTTTCTTACGCCGCCGGTCCTTCTCGCCGGGTTAGTCCCCGAACCGGTGGTAGGTCATTATGTAGGACAATTCTAAAACTGTTAGTTTCTAACCTATTCGAAAATAAAACATTTTTCATTTTCAATTTTTCAAGTTGACCAAGTACGAAACACCACGCTGCGTTCCAAAACAGTCATCACAGACGTAGGAATATAGGGAGCCAAGCTAAAATGGGACTGGGCAGGACACATAAGTCGCATGCACTCCGAGCGCTGGGCAAAAATATGCACCGATTGGGTACCAGAGGATGGACGACGTCGCCGAGGCCGGCCCAGAACAAGATGGCGCGACGAGCTGGACGCATACCACCCAGGCTGACCAGCGGTGGCGCAGGAAAGAAATACCTGGAGGACACTGGAGAAGGCCTTTGCCCAGCAGTGGGACAGTTTAGGCTAATAATAAATAAATAAATAAATTGTAGTTAACTTCGTCACCTTCAGAAGTAACAAAAACTCGCACTAGGCTCACTGCTCTGTAAAAGTTACGTTGTTGAATGTTTTTTTATTAGGTTCACAACACAGGATGCAATTCCCAATACATGTAATCTGCTTACATTCTATAATAATTAAACTAGGGAATGTATTTCTAGGATGTGAACACAGCATGCACATAATAATAAAGAGTTACCTTACTACTTAACATAGTGCCTACCTAAAAAAAGTTAATCTAAATAAAGTATACTGACTTTTTATATAAAAAAGGGCATATGCCCATCCGAAGCTTGGATCATCTTTCTTATCCGACAATCTGGTGATCAGCCGTCATTGTCCTAACCAAACTTGAAAACAACATTTTTTGTTGTTTCAACTCGGGAATCGAACCCACGACCTCCGAGTCGAGAGCTTAACTCTAAACCACTAGATCACGGAGTTGTGTATCTATGTAGGCAGAGACTACGTAAAATAAAACATAATGTTTACCTAATATATTTCATTATTTTAATTATTCTTCTTTTTTTGTCCGTGGGATGGAGTAAGAATAGCATCTCCCCATCAACCATCTTTTCCGTATGTGTCGGGGACAGAGGATATATCCGGAAATGGGCAAACACATTTCCGCGGCGATTGTTATTGTTTTAAAACTCCCGCCTGCTAAGCAAGGGGTGTATAGACAATCACCCCCCATGAAATACTTTTGGGGAAGCTTATGTTCAGCAATGGAAACGATGATGATGACGATTAATAATTATAATTCTAATTTTACTGCAGTAGCTTATTGCTGTAATCGATATACCTACGTACAAAGTAACTGACATAGCGATTGATAAAAGGAAGGAAAATGTAAAACAGAAATTAGTGTTCTTCCGTGCATTCGATACTTATATTATGTAGCTACCAATAACCAAGTAATTTATTAGATGTACCTACATAATAATTGATTCGGGCATAACTAAACCTTGTCTATCTCGCGATACTAAACCATAAAAAAATCAAGAAAAAGAAGGTTAAGTAAAACACTTACGTATTCGAATTTCGAAATGATTAATGGTGTAACTGGATTTTATAAAACTAGGAGAAAATATGGTCTACGACCTTAGCCTGTTCATCATGAACGAACAAATTCAAAAACAAAAAATTTACAATAAATTAAAATACAAATAAATAAGAACGTTACATACATTTTTTTTCAAAATTGTATGTAAGCAGGCACTATTGCACTGTGCAGCTGCACAGTCTGAACACCGAAAGCGTTTTTGTATTTTTATTTTTATTTAGATTTTGAGTGTTGACTGTTGACCAATTACAAATCTATCAAAACTTAAAAAATCTAAATATTCATTAGATATTGTTATTTCCATAAACTTTAAACTTCATTATGATTATAAAGTAGGTGCTAGTTCTTTATACTAATATTATGTAGTAAGTAAGTACTTGTATCATTTTTGATTTAAAATCCCTACATGCTCCCATAATTAATTAACTAAGTGGTGAAGAAATTAAAAAAAAATCCAAAAAAGATGTGGCTAGGAGAAATTCTCTAGATAACTAGGTAATAACTGAGTAGGTAAATATTATTCTACCAAACATAGTGAAGGTTTCCTTTTTGTATTTTGCATAATTTTAATAATTTATCATTAGTTATAAAGGTATCGTAATGAAATAACATCACCTTTAGAAATGTTTATCAATTTGAGCCTACGGCTACGAAAAATGCTACGAGTTACTACTTACATCTACGAAGTAAGTAATAAATTACACTTTCATTTTCGTGGTATAATCTGCTGATTCTTTTTCCAAGTAGAAAATTTCTTAACACCCTCAGTTTTTCCTACCTCAGCTTCGTTAAAAAACTAATTATTTAGGCGCAGTTTGCTAGTTTCAGTTCACATGCACGCAGGAAAATGTATAGACATAAGACACAATGTTGGTACATGGACTGGGTACTGGGTAGGTATGTAATGCACAATGAAGTATGTACGTGACAAAGTTTTTAATTATTATTAGACGTGAAAATCGCCATCTGCGAGTAGGAGGGATTTCAGTGGCCCCCATTTGACCGCCATTGCCTTATTTGGAATGCCTCGATTCTAAATATGGCTCGGGGCCGGCCCACCGCTCCGCCGCGCTCTAGCGCCGCTCGCTTCCGACTCTATTATTTCTATTTACGAAATAAACTCAAAATAAAAGCTCTATTTTAATATAGATTTCGGGCACCGAAACGTTCGCGGTATCCCGATTCCCTGCGGATGTGTCGGGTTACGCCGCACCGGCTATCCCCGTCTCTGTCGCGCGCCTCGCCCGCCGACCGCGCTAGAGCGAGACGGAGGGAGGTGCAGGCGCGCGGGACGGAACCGCGCGAAGTCAGTCGCGGTCCGAGCGGCCGAGTCGTCAGTCCCGCCCTCGGTTCTTTCGCGCGTTCGGTCAGTCTCCGTTCGACGTTCGAACGGTGTGGTGTGATAGCGCGTGCGCGCAACGTTTACTGTGGCGTACTGCGAGGTAATCATGGACGCGCCCGGCGGAGCGCGGGAGCCCCGCTTCGGGTCGCCGTACGGCATGGGACTGTTGGGAGACGTACCGGACATGTATAACGCGGGCCGGCCGCCCAGCGCGCTCGGCGGAGGCCTGCGGGCCGGCATGCAGCCCTGCCCGGTGCCCCGGGGTGTGAAGAGACCCTCGGACCAGTGCTACGACGACAGACCCTCTCAGAGTTTGGGCTTCGACCCCGGCGCCATGCCGGACATAGCCGACGACGGCTACGCCTCCCTCCAGGCGAAGAAGTCGCCACCCTCCAACGGCAAAAAGACCAAGGGTCGTGTCAAAATAAAAATGGAGTACATAGACAATAAACTCCGCCGGTACACTACGTTCTCGAAGCGGAAGACGGGGATCATGAAGAAGGTGGGTTGCAAAGACCGCTTTTGGCAATATTCCATAAAGTTGGCCTATTGGCCCGAGACTTGCTGTAATTGAAAATAGTGTGAAAGTGCTGTACGCCTTACTGCATAACAGTATATACAGTGAATTTAATATGCAATGGTGCCCAGATCAAAGAAAACTTTGGTGTTAAAATGAATCTGAAGTTTTTTTACGGGGGCGCTGGTATGTTGTGTGAACTTTTGCAATAAGTAAAACACTTTAAGTAAATAAGTTCAAGCCTATCTGTTTCATTAAATTATATGAAATTGGTTTGTATCACATGCTAATAGAGATTGAAATAAAAAATATAACAAATCTCTGAACAATATCATAATATACTTCATCCCATTATTGTAATTTGATTGTATGAACAAGAATACTATCATTACAGTAAATACATTAATAATATAATTATGATAAATCCTATGTTTGTTATTAATCAATAAGTACAACATTACTTTAATCTCATAAAAAAAATCAGAAGAGATAATCTTAATGTTTACAAATTTCAGTACATAACATGATTGGTAAATCAGTCAAAAGTTTGATTATATCTGTACTCTATTACATATTCTAATGTTACAGATTCACTTAAATAAATGTGATATGTATTATGTCCATAGTAAATGCAAAAGTTAGCAAAATAATACCAGTTGTTAAGTTCTCAGGTTTTTAGGTTATAAACAATATTTATGTTACTGTTATGGAATATTGTCAGAAGTTGATCTCAAAGTATTTTTTACTACTACTAAAACATAACTGCAGTCCTAGATCACAAAAAACGGGTGATTTATTTATGTTATTTGTGTATTTGTGAGCATTTGTGAAGAAAGTTTTGACAGATGACAGCAGATGTCAAAATATGTGTAAGTAAACAGTTAAATTGTATCGTAAGTTCCGGGATAACTTAAAATATATAATAGAACATCGTAATATTGATATTTACAATTTCTATTAAGAATTATTCAAAAAGTTATTTGGAAGTGACATTGTTGCTTTATAAATTCACCAATAGATGGCGCTGGCGGTACCGAACTTGGTAGTTTATGTTTTTAATTCATATTTTTTAATCTAACAATAAAAGTTAACAACTTATACATTACTTAATAAAGGTATTTAGTAAACTTGTCGGGCTTTGGATAAAAATCGAAGTAGTTTATCATAAATTTAATTAGGTGCCTATGATTTTCAGAATTATTGGTAATAGGTATGTTGATATTCAAATAATATGTCATTATAAAACATAATTTTTAAAATACTTAAAAAAGATATAGATATAATAGCTATATTATGTGTGTGTCTGAGATATGTAATGATGTGTACCTATTGCCTGAAAATTAATCAAATTATAATAATTTATTAGATGAATCTCGTAATTTTATAAAGGTAAGAACATTTAAACATACAGCTTATAGCCTATAAAATATAACACAGATCAAAAATTTTAGAAATCGGGCTAATTTATCCAGAATCATCGCAGCTGGAAAAAATTGACGATAAAAATCGAACACGCGAGCTCGACTTCTTAAATCTCGATGTCGTTAAAAATAAAATTAAATCTTATAATTTTTGAAAACTTACGACCACAGAATTTTCGCCTATTCGACTGTTAAATTGAAAAAAAAAACAGTAGATATCTTGAAATTTAGAACGTAATACGTTCGAAGTTTGAATAAATAAAAATGGCCGCGAAAAGCACAAGGGCATCATTACGCTGGATGTCCGTCCACTTGTCAGTCTGATGGACGGCAGGACCGGATGCCTGATCGCATCTTTACATATCTGTGAAACATCTTGTGACCCTGCAGTCCAGCTAGTCGCTAGTGCGGGAATGCTTTCGTATCGTTAAAAGTATTCGCATTTTTGTCTAATAGATACAGGGACACGTCTTCCTATGGGAGACTTGATGAAGTACCGACGGTGGTATATTCTGGTTTTAATGGTAAAGAAAATTCTTAAACTCCGAGGCATTAGTAATAATATTATAATCTTTTAATGGTCTAAAATAATGTTGTACAAACGTTTTTTTAATGTCTATTAAGTATTTTTTTCTATCAACCAAATCAAAATATTTTATTTCCTAAAAAAAAAAGGCTACCACCGGTTCTTGATCAAGTCTTCTTAATCTAGGGGTGTTTCTAAAAGTTAACACTCAGTACTTCTTAATCCTCTATCTTTAGTTTGAGTAGATAAATAATAAATTAGTATTATTTTTAAAGATATTTTGTAGATTATCTATTGCCTGTCACAGATTTTCTGTGAATTCGAGGTATTCCAGTACCTACCAAAAAAAAAAATTACTACATAATGAATAAGAGTTGATAGAATGGAGGACTTATACTTTTCCTGTATTTCATTTCCTAAGAAAAAAAAAATTGCATACACAGAAATTGCCAATGTTTTATAAAACTATAAATCGTACTTACTAAGTACAAACTATTAATTAATTAAGGAAAATCTATACATTTTTAGTAAAGTTCATCGTAGATTCTTAGTTAGCTTGAAGACACCCCTTGAGCTAACTAAGAAGAAACTGTTATAAAATGGGATAATCTTTTAAAATTTTATAGAAAAACTTGATCACGCGGCTAGTAGGTACTATTATTGTATTTTGTGTCAAAAACATAATAACGTTCTTAAAAAGTTACAAACCGTTTTAAACCGTTTTAAAATAGTATCAATAGATGCTTAATTAAAAAAAAATGTTTTATATCTTATAAAAGTTGTTATAATTATCTATAACTTAATCAGAAAGCTGCGCCTTATTCATATGTAAGAAAGTTAAACCCTTAGGGTTACTAAGAACCCTAAGGGCTACAGTGTAAGCCAAGTTCAATTTGCGATCCTCAACTAATATTGGTCGTTGTCAAACACAATAACATTATCTTCCGGCTCGTTGGCTATTCTATACTTTTTTCGTCAAAACTGTGATTTACAAGACGGTCATAAAAACGAGTGTTAAATTCTTATGAAATAATATTTCTTCTCCTATATCACAAAGTAGATATATATAACAGAGACACGACCGTCTAGAAAATGGTATTAGGTACCCTAATATTGGCAATTCAACTGGCTATTTTTGTTTTCTTCGATTTTCAGGCACATTCCGGAAATCGCCACCTAGCGCCACTATTGCAAAAAACTAATTATTAATTTCGTTTCGTATCTTTTTCTTAATTAAGAAGTTGAATTTAGCTCAATGTGATGTTATGCTTGAAAAATATACTTCGCTTTATTTTAATGTCAATATTTGTACTTAATTCGGCATATTTACATTTAATAATTTACAAACTGTCTGTCTATAGTCTAGGGATTCATGTTAGCCAACAATAATCATTGCGTTAATATTGGCCAATTGGCATCACTGACTAATCTATGGTTGTGTCATATTTGACGACTTTGTTCACGTTTGGGATAAAGTGTTCTCGCACTACGATAGAAATCCCACACCACTAAAGCCTTCGCTGTCTTTTCATGTTGCGTGACGTTGCGGGCGATACGTGTAACATGTTGATAAATATTGTATTCACGGTTGCTGAGCCTCCGGGGTTGCTGGCTCAAGGTGCACGCAACTCGCAGCGGGTATCTGTCGTACCGTGTTAGCGGACTTCTACCCGTTTCAAAACCTATCTATCTATAAGAAAAGATAGATCGCCATAAATTTGAAAGTGGTCCGCTGTATGTAGTTATTCAGCGGTCATAAAAAAGTATGCCATCTCATTAATGGACAGGAAATACGAGAGGATGATATTTAATGAAAGATTAACTAACTGCTAACATGTGTTGGTGAAATTGACACTTAATCCGGTAGATTATGGCATTGGATTGTGATTGGCATTGTTAACGCAACGTAAGCCTAATTTGGCACTGAGCTACTCAAGACTTACTTCTACTTTTAAACTCTGTGAACTTAAAAGTTAACCCCTAAAATTAAAAGTTTGTACAGACCATTCGCATCTTCATAATTATAATTTATAGGGATCTAATCCAAAAAAAAAATGATTTCGACTTTTAGTCAAAAATGGACTCCGTAAGGTCCATTTTTGACAGGATACATTTTTGGAATAGGTCCCAATAATTCTGAAGGTACGATTTATATTCAGGCTTTAATAGCTGAACAAATTTTTATGATATTTAGCATAATTATTCTATACTTTTAGTAGCGGGAAAGGACATAGAAGAGATTTAATTCATAAAAGTACAGTGTCCAATGTAGAATACTGCATTTACAAAAGCCAGTTATACCAATCCCAATCGCAATGGAAGAACAGTTCCTTTATTGACACGTACCTGCAATCGTCAGAAATATCTAATGCCCTATATCATTTACTATATTGTCGTTCGAAGTCCTAGGTGGCGAATCAATGTATCCAACCGGTAAGGCACACTAAAAGCTCCGACTTAATTGAGCTTCGGGAGATCACGATCAAGCTCCGAAGCTATGAAAGCTCTCAGCTTTGAGAATGGGAATAAATTATACAGTCCGATATAGACGAGATATAGTCCTTAAGGAGGACATTTTAATAAATTTAAAATAACGATTATCGTCCTGGAGTCGTGATTTCGTTAGTTCGTGGTCTCCGGGCTAGGAGTGAGTCGTCACGAGCTATTACTAAATTAATTAGGGCCGGGATGTAGATTGCGGCTGCGATTATTTTCCCACAGCGTTGTCTCGGATCACAGATGTCCCTACGACTTTATTAGTTGCAACCTATCACCTACCACCGCACGATGTAATAGGTAAGCAAAACTTGGATTAGATTGGTTGTTTCAAGTTGCTTGGATTAGGTTGGTTGTTTTAAGTTGCTTGGATTAGATCATTAGGTTGATTGCTTGAAGTTGCGTGGAGTAGATTTATTGTTTGAAGTTACTTGGATTAGATTGATACTTATTAATCCCCATGTTTGTTAAGGACACTATTAATTCTCTTTATAAACATATTTCCTAATTTATAATTTATTTATTCATAAGAATACAGTACCTACCTACATTGTACAATGTACATTCTACCACAACTGAGATGTTAAAAAATTGTTGCAATAAACGAATAATAAAATTATAACATTTATGAAACGATAATGCTAGTCAATGCTGTCTTTCACTTAAAAATGCCTATTCTAACGTATCAGACTTTATACAGTATAGGCTAATAGATTATAGGTAAACCTATAAGTAAAATTTAAAAAACAATTCAATTATTTTTACCAAAGAAATTGATATGAAAGACTTTAGACTCGTCCATTTATGTGCTCCTAATACTAAATTATTAATTATCAAGTCAGTTTTAGAACGTGACATTAGAACTCGACAAGTTTTAATTATAGATAATATTTTAATTCAAATCAATAAAACCGTTACGAGGACGTATTTATAAATTGATAATTGTTTTAAACGAAACAGTTTTCAATTGACCGAAGCCACTAAGCGTTATTAATGCTTTATAATAAAATGCCTTAAACATTACGAGTAAATAAAATTTAGAAAAGTTACAATAATAAAAATAAATAAATAAAATTAAAAATAAAAACCATAATACTAATGATTCAAGAAAAGTAACAAAACATAATTAGTCAAAAAATAATACTCTATAAATGGTATTATGTTAATTAATAGTGGATAGCTGACTTATAACTTATAAGTCAGTTATCACACCATAAAGAAATGAGTTAAAAGTTTAAACCACGGCGACGTGATTTGGCAAAACCCCACTAGATGGCATGCTAAGGAGCTGTCAGCTGCAACTCTCTCGAGAGCTATGCGCTCCTGGTACTTTTGGGGCACATATTTGGCACTTTCGATTTTGTTTGCCGTTTGACGGTCTTACGAAAAACGATGCGTCCTTTTGTGGCTATTTGGTTTATTATTCGTGAATTAGTTACTTACATAGTTGCACATGCAGTTTACTATGGGATTCATTGGTTCTAATTCATAAAAAATATAACTTTAATGTGTTTTTTACACAGGAAATTTTAAAAAGACTCAAGGCAGAAGGAACGCTGTGATATCTCTTCGCAATGTTAATGTAATTCAAACCAGTTTGTAGGCGAAAAGCGAAATAGCGTCAAGTGCCACACAGCGAGCGGATTAGCATTACAAAACAGCGGACCGTGAGATATGGGTCGCAGATGCACCGTAATTAGTATACGCAACGTATAATTGTTTCATTTCGGTAAACCCTTTTCTGTACTTACGCAGTAATACGAGTTTTAATAGTCTTAATTGCTGGATAAACCTACGATAAACCATTGCAAAACTCAGCTACGTCCGGATGTGCTGTATGTGACCGCGCAACCAGCTCTGTTACCAGGGCATCACGCGGGTTAAAGAGATAAAGATGTCTAGTCACGTTATCGCTTATCGCCGGCTCGATATGAAAGTGTGCTATCGGGGGGTAGAGGAGGCTCAGATTGATTGGTCGATAGAAAGGGAATGTCTGGCGCGCCGGCCCGCCTCCTAGCGACACCTAGCGTCACACCTCGCCGTTATGCGCGCCTGGTACCTGGTGCGCGTGCCGATCCAACCGTGCCCCCAATAAAACCAAACTAATCCGTTTCATTAAACCAAATCTTAACCGTGGAGGTTGGAATTAACATTGTAATGTGTGTATTTATTCGTTAGGCGGCGACAGTTGCTAGTTTCTAACGACTGATCAAAGTAAAGATTGACAGTTTGTCGACTAATCGCTGAATATATATGTTAAAATCTCGTTCGTTAGTTGTCGGTTCATATCAAAGGAGAGAGGATCACGACTTAAACGATCACGCGGTAAGTTTTCCAGAAAATAGTTAAGTTGCGCCCTTTAAGGGGTCTCTATTGTTTAAGTGCGGCACAGATATAAGCTACTTATATTTTGGACCCAATTATTTAAATCTGAGCTTTGTTTTGCTTAATACACCCGAGTACTCGAGATTTAAAAGTTTTAGCCTCCGTTTTGTGTCGCCGGGTAATTAATTCGGATTTCCAATCGCTTGCGCAACGAGTAAAAGTTCTCAAAAATGAGTTAAATTCCGTGCGCGAAATATCCGAAAATTTTAATTAAAGATCTGTAATTATCGGAGCGGCATGCGCGGGCTATGTCCCCCAAGCGCCTGCCATTACCACCATAATTTACCCACCGAGAATGTTTCGAATATCTCGAGACTTTTTGTGGATGTTTGTTGAATTTCTGAAATCACTGCTTAACGTTATAATTATACTATTATGACTTTTAGTGATGTTTTTATAACTTAAGCGGCACTTTATGAATGTTTCCCAACTTATTCGCTACAGAGATCATAATTTTTCGAACTGTATGCATTTTGAAACTGATTCTCGATATTGGAGACGTAAAGTATAATCCCACTTCTGATGTAAAATTCTTAGTATTTTTTATTTATCAACTAGGAAAAACCTAAAATATTACTTTGTACATCTTAAGCTTGATTGAAAAATTATTTAACAGTTAGGATAACTGTATGAATTCTAGGAATATACATTTAGTTAAAGAAGTAGCCCTGTCGGCGTTGTACGACCGATCGTATTACACTTGGAACTAAATCCACTCATTATCGCTTGTAATGAGCGCTCTGTGGACAAACAGAGGTGCAAGTGGTGTACTGCAGCGGGCAATAAAAAATCAATATATTATTTTGAGTATCAATAACATGATACTAATAAAAAGGAGTTTTCCCCAATTTTTCAATGAAAGTCACACATACACTTCTCTATGTTATTATCTATATATTTACTTCTAAACATTTGCCGTGTGTCAGCCCTAGCATAGTTCATAGTTCGTACATAATAGTCGTAGATTGGATCAAGACGTTGTGCCATGTGCCTGCAATTTGTGATATTGTCATACATCTCCATTAAGGATTATGGTCTGTCCGCAAACAAACATTGTACTCGTATGATATGAATTTACTGTTTTGTTTTTTAATATCAATTATTTATCTAAAAGATAAAGGACTTGATTATTTTATTGCGGCTTGGTCCGAGTATTAATAAGTAAAGCTCGGTGCATTGCACTGCCTATTATCACCAATAATACCTCCTGTTATTTTTTGTCTCCCCTTTTTTATATTTTCTTGTTTTTCTGTTGTTATTGTTTAAGTATGTCTCTTTTATGTTTTGGTTTATGTAATAGTAATATATTTTTCCCATTGTGTAGTGTAATGTCAGTATTATTGAATAAACTTATTTTTTTATTTAATAAACAACCAAACTTACATAAATTGTTCATAGGCAGCGACAGTAATATTTTTAATATTATGATAATACCCCAGTTTAAATATATTCACAATGCGTATAATACATATATTATTTATGTTTTTATTAATGTATAGAAATGCGCCATTGTACTCAGCGGGAGACAAAATTTATAAGAGTTGTAATTTTTAAATTATTTTTATTATCTGGTTATTTATTAATATATATTGGACATACGGAATTCTGTAGAGAAATCAATTTAAACATTCCTATTGCGATTCTGTGTGACTAACATCGAAAATATCTGTGATAGTTTAACATATTTAATACATTTTTACTATAACAACTAATGATATTTAATATTGTTTTTTATGTCAATTTGTACTATTTTTAACAATGTATGTAGTATGAATAGGAATGGGATGTCTGTCTTTTCTCATCTTGTAACGTGGATGTAATTTGTAACACTTAAAGCAGCAATGTGTACAGAACTAAGTTACTTGTTAACATTTTAAAGTGCTAATCGCTAAAGCCCTTGTCGTGTGTCGCGAAAATTTGTAATGCGTAAGTGTGATGCTGGAGCCGGTTCGGGCGCCATAAGAACCGTGAGACAAACGCCATAGTTCTTTGCTGAATTAACGCATAAATACCGCTTTAACTCTGTCGTTAATCGTTTGTCCCACCATCAGCGAAATTCACAAATTGCCTCGATAATATCTACTAGCGTTCACACTTAATGCGACCGAGTCACTCGATTGTATTATAAAACGGCAACACTCAACCTAATGACCGCCGTCGCGGCGTTTAAAATGTCCTCTTATTTATGTTTAACTTGAATTATCGCATTAGCGGCTGATGTTTTAAATTATTTTATACGGATATTAATGTCGCAACAAAGTCACTTCGCATGCGAAGTTATAATTCTCCCGACCATTTGGCGTCTAGACATGAAATATGCGGACGGTGCTGCAGAGACTACGTAATTACAGTAATCCCTTAATGTATAAATAAATTACGTGATCGCACCCCAGCTGCTAGCTGCGGGCTTCAGGTGTGCTAGCTGACGTATATTCACTTGGAAATTCAAATTCCTGCGCAAAAGATCCGCGTAGATCCTATTTGTGTTACACAACAAGTCGGCAACATACGAAAACATCCAAATTGTAAAGACGATAATTTACGAGTGTCGAATCTATAAATATTTAAATAATATTAAAAAACCGTGATCGTAAATCCCGGATGGCGATGGTCACGAAGACAAAAAGGCAAGGTTACTACAGTTATGTATTGTTCAGTCTGACCTTTTGCTTCTAAGCGAGCTACATTTTCTATATGTTGCATATAAATTAACCGTTTATTTTTATCGTTTAATTTCTCTTTTGTTGTAGAACTATGTTGCTCGAACTCCTCGGGCAAGAAAGTCGTCTCGAGACTAAATGAGAAGTGTTAGATTGGTAGAAATGTATTACACGCGGTCGTTATTCTGTTCAGATATTATCGGGAGCAGGGAAAAAGGCAGGCATGCCCTCCATACTGTTCGGCGATCCCGGTCGTCAAATATCCAGCCCGCGGGGCATCCATTATGGATGGATACCGACGTCATACATAAAACATTAACGAGTAGGTTTTTATTTGATTGCGGCTCGAGCTGAGCGTGTTTGTTGTTTTTCGTCAATTAAAAAAATCCAGCAAACATCGACGTTTCGGTGGGAAAGCGCGGCTCGGTCGGCGTCATGCGCGCGGGAATGGCTCTTTTTGCCATTGTTTCCCGGAACGGGTGTCGTTTTGATTTAAAAGTGGAGTCCGGCAACATCACGTCCTCACTTCGGAACGATCTTGTTTTTGTGTCGATGGTTTACGGGGACAACTGTTACGCGCGCCCTCGCCTTGTTTTAATCTAGATACACCTCGCCTCCATTTCACATTATTTCCCGATTGTTTATGGGTAACTGACGAACACGACGGCTTCGAACCCTAACATGATTATTAACTGTAGCATCTAAATCACTTTTGGTGTTATTAGTTCTGCTCAGTTTTTTACTCTGGCTTACTTGAACCACACAACCATTGTTTTAGAGACATTACAATATAATATTATGTTAAATAACCTACTTTTTATCTTAACCAGTACAATTGCAGTTTCGAATCCGCTAAACCGACGAAATGGTAGATTTTAGCTTCGGATAAAGGCAAACGATGTCAGTGATGCCTGCGCCGCCCACGCGAGCGGTCGTGCGGCGCTAAGCTCAAAGTCAAAGAGGTCACGTGCCCTCCCACGTGACGCCTACAGCCGCATAACATTGCGAAAAAAACCAAATCTCAACATAACTCCCATACTAACCTTGAAAATTAATGCCTCATGTGGGCTCCTTGGGACTATTTCCTACCGATTTGATTGTTCAATAAGTTACGACTCCTCTTGGCACGCCAAGGATTTCTTCGCAGCGACATTAAGATCTCGTTTGCGAAAATGTAAAAAATGTAGAGCGACCTAGTAGCGGAGCGGCTTGACGTAATTGTGGATAATGTTCGCCCGACTGCGAGCCCTGTAATGAACCATTCGGATAATCTCGATAATTCCCGAGTCGCGTGTTAGTCGTTAATTAAGCTATTTGTCAGGTGGCCGACAATTTACATTTCTCCCGAAGCATCCGTACGCCGCGGACGGGGCATGGAAACGACGTATTATTATCCTTTTAGGGAGGGCGGCGCTTCTTAGAGGCGCTCGGTATCTACTGATCCTTTTATTGGGACCACCTGTGTTTATTTGCATGGACGTCTGAATTGTTCAGTAAATAAGCTAAGTTCGTCCCGAATGCGGTAAATTTGCCTGCCGGAATGGGAATTAGCATTTAACACGGCTCTCGCGATCCGTATCTATGAATTCGGGTTGACGTCCGCGAGGCTTACGGTTAAAACAATGCGACGGATCGCCGTAAAGCTTGCGAGTTGCATTAACATGTAAGCGACGGCAGGACAGAGGTATAAACTGTCTCGCAGCACAATTCAAGGGAACTCGTTCTGGGCTGACGGGCCATCAAGTCGGGCAGTTCGCAGGTGAAATGTATTGACAAGTGGTCTTCCTTGATGTATATCGGCGTGATGGTATCGGGCGCGGCGCTTCAGTCGGCTCCCGGAGCTCTGGACCGTCTCTCCGGAGATCGCCGATAAAGTTTATTTAACACTCAAATCCGACGACGAGTCATTAAGAAAAAGTGAACCAGTTTTTTCGCCGTAATGAATTTAATAAATTCATCGCGCGCTACCTAGTTATTTAGCTCGGGGCTTCGATTTCCTCCGGCTCATGTTCCGATATAATTGGATGCGGTTTAATCCGTTCTCAATGAACTTCATAAATCAAGGTCAAGTTAGCGCCTCAAATGATAGGCTGCGACATTCGATAAATGGTAATAGGGAGAACTTATGGAAGTTGTCCGCCGATGTATTAAGGGCAGGACATTCATAAACTTCGCCTACATTATGAATGAAAACAAGTGTTGCTAGCGAGCGGCTGTTTTAGTATTGATTTTCCTAAGGTACGAGACGGGAATACATTCGTTTTAGCGACGAAATCTCAGACAATAATATCTTTGTAATCAAATAAGTATCGTTCAAACATTTTATAATTTAAGTCTTAAATATTATTTATACTGCAAAACTTTAATCAATCAGGCAAATTTTAACAAAATACTCCACTTTCTTTCTGAAAGATCTACAAATCGTCTCGAATAGAATCGGGGTCATCTTCGCCTGTAAATCACGTCCGAGAACTGTAGAATTTGTTGGATCTAGATATAAAGTAATTAAGTTGACAACACTTAACTACAAGGCCTCAATTATCACTACAGCTATTGAGAACTGGATCATTACATTTACATACTGTGGCGCACGACTTCATTATCATCATCGGCTTCCAACCCACCAGTGTCGAACCTTATGGTCATACAGGAAACGTAATGTCGTTAGTATATTGAAAATAGAATTTGAAATACATGATGCTGGATGATACAGATTTCAATGTTTCTTACATGTAGTTTTAAATACATTATCGACAACAGATCTTTCAGATTTGTTTACTCAAACCCAACGGATTACACTTATTATTAATATTATTACCGCCCAATTGGGTAATCAGGTTGTTTAAATCAACAGAATTTGTGCAATTTCGAAGTGAGACACAACAGTAGCTGGACCGATTAGTTTAAACGGTTCAATAATAATAATTGATTACTGTAACCAGATCGTTATCGCAAGCGAATTGCGACCAAGAATAACAACTTTTAGCGTTTATCGTGTTTGTGAAAGGGATAACTTACGTGAAAGGCTCTTAAAATATATAATTAAAATGATAGCTTATTCAACCGAGTTTTGTAACTGTCCACATTATGGATCAATTAAATTGAACACTTAGTTCTTATCACAAGTGTCATAAAATGCCTAATTTATGAGCTCAAACATAGCTTAAAACATGTTAATGACATAAAATTTGCAATAATTAAAAATAACTTTATCTCTTTAATATCTCATAATGTTGTTGTAAATATTATAGTTAATGTAAAGTATCCGAGAAAAATATTTAATAAGTCCAACCGATACCAAAAATTTAAATACTTTCTCTGTTAAAGTTGTGACGTGAAGAGACGAAGAAAATTCCAAGGTTAAATTGAAAAAAGGTATAAATATCCGACAAAATTGAAATATTCTAAATTACTAGTTGCATGCAAAAGTCAAGTAATAGAACCGGCTGTAATGCATATAATGAACTGTTTAAGTAACAACCACCCAAATGATCATGCTCAGCTAAACGGCATGTAACTTAACACTACTTGTTATGCCATATATGACGATTAAAACGTCGTTAACCGAGTCATCGTCTGGCATAAGAAACATTACATTTAATCTGTCGCTGATCTCTTTAATCGTTCCGTCTTCTGTCTCGCTCTTCGTATCTCCGTCCTGCTCTCAAAGTGGCTGTCAATTTGTATGATATATTGACACTTTGTTATCTTCATCAGATGTTAATTATGTAGTTGTTAATGTTAAGCGCGACGTCGCATTATTAATATTTTTTATTACAGCTGTTCCTACTAATTTCTGCTTTGGTTCTGTGAAGGTTCGTCTGTAATTTTTCTTCGAAAGACTTTCTATTCGTGTTATTAAATTTGTATATTTATTTCAATATTGTACCATCCAGCAATGTGATTTTTTAATGTATAATCCACATCATCAATAAACCAATAATCATGCTTACTGGCTTCTATATTTATTACACGAATAACAGCAGTCTACATGATCGATCATATTGAACATCGATTTCGTTTTATTATAATTTGTCGTGACCATTATACTGTCCAGTTGTTCGGGAGCTATTTTATCGGTACTTAATTAAAGTTTTGTCGTAATACATTCTACAATTTCGGCGGCGTATCGTCGGGTTGCAATTTACATACAGTACCGCTATTCAAGGAAAGATCCGCCGACAGGTTTCATTACTTTTTTGTGCTCCAAACTGCTCGCCTCTGCTCAAAACAAACAAGGTTTCGGTGCTTTTTGTACCGCGGTAAATCACAATTATATTGGACTAAAGTACCGTCTACAAAAGGTTTTCCAAAATATAACCATATACTTAAATTATTTTCTTAGGAACTACTTTTCCAAGTAAATTATTCAGTAATTACGTGACACGCGTTTCGGTTACGTCTATTTCACGTAATTATTGGATAAGCGAGACTACTCTTCTACCTTATTAATGTGTGATCTACCTTAACATTAATATGTTAACCGAGGAGTAATCTTCAATATTATTTATCAACTCTGATTATTTTCCGTGAATACGTCTTTAAAATGACTTCCATATAGGATGAAATTAAAAAAAGAAATACAATAACTTCGTGGAATACAGTAGTGTTGCAGCTATGTATCTATTATCCCTATCCAAATTTTAATTACACCACTTGATAGCTAGAGAAGCGAAGAATTTATTATAATACGTAAGGACCGTATTCAGGTCACAAACGACAAACAAGTCACCAACGACCGTATCAATAGGCTGTCCTGAAAGCTTCACCCATTTTTTCCAATTTGAAAGACCCCATGGGTACCGGAGAAAGAGTAGCATCTCCCCATTTTACACGCAGGTGCCGTAAAAAGCGACAGAGTCTTCGTGGACGTTATTATTTTAACCGTTATTATTTTAACACTGACAGCCTGCCAAGGGTATTATAGCTAGCGTAATATTTTAAGAGCGCCTTATGTTCATCTGAGGGCGACATGGCTGGAATGATGATGATGGTAATGATGATGCAAGAGGTAAACTAGCCGCATCGGTTGGTTAGTAATTACCTCCGCCCATGGAAAGCAACACCAGTGATGTCGGAGATGTCACAAGCGCCCGCGGCGTTTTTACTGAACTTTTGCCGACCGTACTTCGGGTATTTTGCAATCGACAAGTGCATTTTATCGTGATTAAGTGTGGCTCCCGATCTTGGACCATAATGAGTGACGCAGGCTTTCACTTTCCGATCATTACTGCTATCGCGATAACGGGAGCCTTCGAGACTTAATTATAAAAAGGATGCCTCCCGAAGAATGTAGTAATGATCGAAGAGTAATGAAGACGTTAAATCGTAAAAAGTTACTTCTAATTAAGATTCGCTAGTTTCCCCAAAGAATTTAAAGACGCAATTGACGCATCGGAAGAATATTTGTGAGAATTGAAGACATGAATTAAAGAAAAGTTAAGTTAAACATAGTAGGATATCTAGTAACGTATTAAGTATATTAAATCTAGAGACGGATCTTTAGATTAATGTACTAAATACTTTACGACGTGTTCTAAAATGTTTAAGTGACAGTTTGAACTAAATCTTCTCGAAATCAGAATTTTGCCTTCAATTGTAATAACCACTTGCTTCGGAATCATTAAGCGGACAAACCGCGTGCCCATTTATCCTTCTCGAAAATCGAGGGCTATAAATAATTTCTGAGACTGTATGTATTGGTTTCATACAATTTATGTTATTAGTTCCATAAATTCCGCATTTGCTGTAATGAACATGTAATTATCCGATTACGAGGAGGGTTAATTTCAGTTACAATATAAGCCGACTTAATATTCATTTAAACATCGGTAAAGATGTGGTCAAATACCACAATTTAGTGCACTTTGGTTGAGATTAAAATTGATTTCGGTTTTTGTTTTTTTTTCTTTAGGAAACGTTTTCGTATCTCCACTTTAATCAGCCATCGTGTTTATTGCTTTTTCTTCTGCTAATGTAAACTATCTTATTAATCCCCTAAACAAGGAATGCCATCGGTCTTTCGCGTCTTGTAATCCCGTTAAGACGTCTGGCCTTATGCAAATATCAATGATCAGTTGTGACGTGTCCCCACGTGGAGAGTTGCTTAGACCATGTACAGCTACCCACAAATATGGCAACCCGGTCGCAACCTGTTTTCGGGGGACTACGCGTGTACGCTAGCCGAGAATTATGTCACGCGGTTGTCTTTTTTTGACATTTATGGCGCCAAATGCCAATGTCAATGTCAGATTTAATTTTTATTTTTTTAAAACAAATTGACGTTTACTTTTTTTTATTAACGTTAAGTGTTCGAGTTTGTTGCGAAAAGGTGTTACCAGGAAATGTTAGAAGGGCAGTTTAACATGTTTAGCTATAAATAGATACGTAACATGCATTTATTGTTTACGAGGTACTATCATGTTTTACAAGCATACATGTTGCATAAATTACAATTAGGTATTCATTTCTGGGTACACATACTAGTAGAGTGAGGGAAGTTATTATTTTTTTTTCTGCACTTGACAGGTTTTTGCTCTAAGCTTTTCGCTTGCCAGTGGCCCTGTGATTTTCTTTATAATTTATCGGCCATTTTCTTGTTTATTACAAAGTATAAGACCTTTTCTTCGGAAGGTGAGGCGCCAGCTTTCTTCGTGTACCTGGCGTCTATACTGCGGTATTATCATCCGAATAGACGCCATAATGGTTTTTTAACGTGTCGTCTAGCCATCGCATAGCCAATTTGTTGCTTGTTTTTCACGCTTTTGTATATATATTATGTATACCTGATAAACTTTATAATTCCAAAGTTTTTTGTTTTTCTCTCTATAGAATAGAGCTCAACTTCTTGTTAGGTTTTAATCATCTACGTCTGCTAACCTAAACTAACTGATTAATTTAAGACTATAAGAATCCTTTCAGAAGAAGTAAGAAGTAAGTATCTACTCAAAACATCGCAAAATTTTAACCAGATTATTTGAGTCCAGTCAGTCACTATCTATACATTTTGCAAAGAATTATGATGTTTCACGTTACACATGTTGTGTCAGTTGTAATTTTCACAAAGTTACAAGCCCTATACAGGGGGTCTTCTTTATCAAATGCAATAATTTATTTAGACTGCCGAAATGGTTATTGGCCACATTGAGTATGCCCAATTGTTGGGCAATAAACTCCGTGAGTGTGAAGTGACAAAATTATTTACCCCTGACGAGTTAAGTCGTTATACGGGTTTGAACAACTTTCGCATGACTGAATATTATTTAGTTAATATATTTTAAATTCCGTTCAGAGAACGTGATTTAATTTTATCGAAAGAGAGGGACTTGTGCGGCTTTAATTATTTGAATAAATTGGGTTTAATCGGCGACATTGCAAAATATTTACAAACAGATATTTTTCAGATTGTTGATACTTGATACATTCATTAATTAACCGTGTGTCATGATAGTCCAGGAATCCATTCCTTAAGAATTAATTGTATAATATAGCTTTGAGACACTTGTACCTCAACATAACTGATTTCTGTTCGTTTAAAGGGAAATGAAATATTTCAATAGGCTTTCCCTATCAAGTCTCATTCATATCTTCCAACGACAGCATTTTTCGCGAAAATCTCAAATCATCAACAATTACTTGTAGTAATTTTTGTCAATAAAGCAGGCGCACTTAAGTACGTGGGAACGGCGGTCCCTTTGAACCGCGCACGTGTAATTACAGTTTTTCGCTGGTGCCGCTCGCGAAATGCCACATTTGTCGTCCCGAATTTGAGGACAATTCGTTAAAGATTACGTTGCAGTTGCCATGTTATTAATTCGGCCTATGACCGGTAATGAAACAAAATGATATGTAATATTTAAATTATGAAAAATAACGTTACCCTAATCATATCAACAAAACATACAAATAAATTTAGGAAAGTAAATTATATAATCTATATACCTACAACAAAAATCAGTATCTAGGGGTGGATTTTTGTAACGGGGTGATTTAATCACTAAGTGATCAAATCCCTTGAAAAAATTGTATAAATGTATACATATAAGTGTGACTAAAACGGCGATATTTGGTGGCAGTTTGTATTTTATGCCTAAACTATCCAACACATGTAATGTCCAAGTGCGTTTTGTTTAGCATTGTAAAAAGTAGCCACCTATATAAAACAATAACAATTATAATATAGGCTAAATCTTCCAAAGATACTCTTCACGTGTTCATAAACTTGTCTTTGAAAAATTTACTAACGACCCTTATAACATACACTAGTCAATTTACTATGATTTTTTTACCTCAAGTGTTTTACAATTCTCAGTAATCTCAGAATTTCGAAATACAAAATTACAATATTACGGCCAATTAAGTTACTTCACAACTTAACGAGCAATGCAAAACGTCAATCAAATTAAAAAAAAATACAATTATTCGCATCCAGCCAGCTCCATCATATTCACGGCTGAGAAGATTTTGATTTGGTATGACGTGCACGTAAGTTTTGTGAATGAAAAACTGTATAATCTCTTGTTATTACTTATTTAATGTTGAACAATTAAACCGTGCTTATGTTTTTCTCTAGTGATTAACGACCTTTTTATATATATCTAGCAGTAGGTAGATGTCGCTGTCGTACATCATTATAGGGTATATTTGCTGGATGTTATAAACAGCTCTCCTGTTTCGTTAAATCCAAATCACCCGATCAAAACTGTATCAGATTCGGTTGGCTTAAATTATGGATGTATAGTAGTAACAAAAAAGATGAAGTCGTTATCACCTCGTTTCATATAAAAACGAATCGTTATAAAAATCGATATTAGTATTCGATTTGGCGCGCGCCGTCCCTTTTTGGTTTTAACGAGAACTACTAGTGTGGGGCGGTAAATCATTTCTGATTTATCGATAACACGTCGATAGACCGGTTGATTGGATATTTATGGTCCAATCACGGTAAGACGTTTTTGTCGATACATTGTCAAATGACCATCTCACACTTGACAAAAATTGACAAATTAAACTTCCACATTTTTTGTGATGTGCCTTAAAAAATATTATCAATTGTATTTAAAACTTTCTAAACGTAAAAACGAGTTATTCCATTCTTAGTATTTCTTAGATGTCCCCTCACACATACACTATTAACAGATTTTTCTTGATTTAAATATTTAAATTACCAAGACGTAGTTAGATACTTTTTCTTGTTGCTGAAATCGAAGAAATCTTAATAGGAAATATAGTTTGACGGTAGAATAATAACGTATGTCTATATTGAGTGAACCTCGTGCTAAAATGAGCACCAAATCATTAAAATCATACATATAAGGAGATGTAGAAACAGAATCATCGATAAATGGTAATTATCGACAATTTTTTGGTGAAAAATCACATCACCGTTAGGCGATAAAACATTGGATATAATTGTCGGTCTAACGATAATGTTTATAATTATTATAATTATACTCACAACATATGTTTATATACTGACTCATCAAATGATAGGAAATGTTAGTAAATTAATTTTTTTCCTCGTTCATTACTACGCGTTGAAGAATTTTGTAACAATTTTCCATCCCAATTATAGTAATTATTAAAAAAACGTTATTTGGAGAGTGTATTATTATCAAACAAATGGTTAGTACTTGTTTTACATAAACTTATAGCAGGCCCTTGGTTAACATAATGTGCACTTCTATAAGCGCTTAAAAGTCGCGATCCTAGGAAAGCCCTTGGGTAAATTATTTTTCAATATAGTTTCAAAATTCCCAATAGCAACTTGTTTTGAAATATCTCCTGGACCAATATAATTTTGCTTCTCGATTCCGTTAAAGTTATTTTCACGTGTATCGATATCACTGTTAAGTGTTAACACCTCAACGATAAATCAATTTTTCGTCTTACTGTACTTGATTAATGCCGACTCTTCGGTGGTCCTTTAATTAATCCGGGCGGTTGTTGTAATTTCATCATCATCGTCCCTGAGATAATTATAGTCATCATCAAATCATCAAACTAAAGTAACTAATCTTGTGCAAGGTTTTAAAGATTAGTGGCTACTATGTATAGCATAACTTTTTAGACCCCGATGATGATTACCTACACAAAATTTCACAGAATGTTAACATGTTTCTGCAAACATGTTGTTTAATATTTTTGTTGAATCATTACAAACTTAAACGATCAAAACTACATATTAAATGCTCTACTTTTTATTTTAAAGGTCCTAATTGTAGCGATAAAAATCGTAAAGTTTATGCTACCTTAAATTATACTAGCAATAAATTAATAACTGTTATACCCGAGTTACGTGGCAATAATAAAGGTATAAACAACATAATAAAGGCATTATGCGTTAAGTGTGATTTTAAACTCGATATTTCTCAAGTCGATACTGGCTAGTGGCTACCGAACTTTCTCATTATTAATGGCATTATAGAACGCTCGTGACGTGTCCAGATAATTTTTAATAAATAAAGGCTTTTTAAATTCACTGTCATTATCGTTGATACATTTTATATTTATATATTTCTTTTTGGATTTTAAATATTGGTTCTCCAATTTTTACCGCGAGTTGACTTATTTAAAGCTTCTAATTGGATAATATTTTGCATGATTTCATTGCGAACAATCGATTTAAATACCTATGTAGGTTAATTAAGATTTATATATTTTTTAATTTAAGGTATATATGCGACTGAGAAGAATTTATTATATTTTTGTAATACAAATATTGCAAATAATGAAAATAAACTAGTTTTATCACATTATTTGTCAATTTTTATGTTACAGTTTCGAATTAAATTGTTTTGATCCTTCTCTAAAAATTTAAATATTTTCTTGTATCATCTTTTAAAATTAAAACATTACATTTGTAGATTTTATCTTTGGTCTATTTTAGTGTCACATGTTTTTGTAACATTTCTAAATCGTTTTTATTTGGACTTTTATTGTAATAACATCAATCATTGTAGAAAACTGCGAAAAGTTAATGTTTTATTCAACCGCTTGTAAAACTTTACATATTGATGATATGGAGCCCACACACATGTAATATGAAAGTGACAGATTGCCATAATATATTCAAGTACCTACTTTATGTAACGTTTTCTTTGTCTATTCCACGTAAAAAAAATACTTGTAACCTAAAGGCGTACGTCACTATTATATTATTATATAAAAATAAAAAAAAAGAAATAAACAAACTTCCAACGCTACGTTACTTAATTATAATTAAATTGTAATTATCGAAGTGTCATAATAAGAAGGCCCAAATTAAAAATTACACTTTTTGCCTCCAAATCTTGCGCATCCTTGTAGCGGCCCACACAAAAAGCGTTATCAAAACGCGTAATTTCGTCCGCTGTCAATAAATTAATATGTCATTTCTTTTTTTACCCTTTTTGCGCGTTAATTTACGCGCGCTTAAATTATACTTAAGTACGTAACTTTCCCGTTACGCCCATCGCGAATTATTTACGATAATTTGGCACGGCATAAGTAAGATGTTCCGTTTCATGGATTTTTATAAATTTCTTTGGAGGTCAGAGGTGTTTTTAGGCGAGTAAAACGCAAAAAGTAAGTCTTGTGACAAGGTACATTGAATAAAAAAATCGTCGTTACATAACCGGCTGTGCATTTTTAAACTTTTGAATCTTTTCCAGCTTAGGCTAAAAGACACAGTCTAACTTATTCGGAAAAATATGTTACATATTTTGCTATTGCATATCGATACGAATAATATTAAGGCTGATGATGATGATGAAATGATCGATGGCCCGCCGATTTTATAACTTCACCAACTTCATAGTCTAATAGTATGTTAATGATACAATAATGAGATTTTAAATTTATTAAGTGGTCCCACTAACGCCCACGCGCGCGAGTGGCGCCGGGTCGGCCGATCCGCTGTTTTATGTTTCAATTATTCAAATTTCAAACCAAATTTTATGGACGCCTCGTGTGGTCAATAGAATCTCGCAACTACGATGCCAAAATGAAAAATTGCAAACCGCCAGATAGCTGAAAACTAGTTTCTAATGAGAAACCTCCTCCTTTTTGGAAGTCGGTTAAAAATAGAACGGAATTAGCAAAATGGAGAAGAGGAAGCCTAAAAGTTGATACATTTAGAAAGGAATAGCGCGTAATTTCTAAAACTTTAAATATTATAAATCATACACCTTTGCCACGTCTGCGTAAATCCAAAGAACACTGCACCGATCTTCATGCTGATTCAGCAATTGCTAGAGTGGTTGCTAGAGTGGTTCTCGAGAAAGGTTTAAGTGTATTTATTGAACCCATCACTGCTGTGTCAATAAAGTTAATTCTAGGACGAAATGAAGTTTGCCGGAACAGCTAGCTCTGAATAATTACGAAGGCATCTTTTCTTCCTATGCCCGTGAAGATCTTTAAGTTATCTAACCACAGTAATGAGTTGACAGTTAAGTCATATCTTATCGACGAGCTAGTTAAACAAACGTGTGCCTATCCGTTTCCTCAGGAAATAAGGCTCGCTGATTAGTATCTTATCCGTCTACGATAAGTTAACTATTATCTTTTGATTTGACTTTGAAAGGAAACTTTTAAACTGAATAATTTGGATATATTATGCTATGGGATAGCTAATTTTTTGATCAGATTAGTGAAATTGGCTCTTAATGTCCTAAATTTCGAAAAATAGATTATTGAACTTTTACGAATTATATAACTATCGAATACTGAATTATCACTCTGCCGTTTGGCGTATGTAACCCACAGCAAACGATTGAAAAAGAAAATTAGTACAAGATTTTGAATGCCATCATATCTCGCCCAACAAAGTGATGTAATAAATTACGTTGTTGCAGATATCTAAAAGAAATGTATCAATGGGTATTTCTAAACACTAAATATGCATGACGGAAACTGTTCACCATCGCATGAGCAATCAGCTTATTTGCACACATAAAGAGCCTGCATTTACATATCAACTATTTTATTCCTGTCTAAGTTGTAATTAAAATTGTTCACTTTACAATACCTACAGATTCACAACTGCAAAAGACGCTTCATGTTCTTTATAAAACGGTAGCTCTTTAACTTAAATAAGCCTTGTGATTAAAGTTGGGACGCATAATGTCGCATTTCTGCTAGCGGTTGGTCCGTCTCTCTCCCATCATCCATCATTGTCTGAAACTGATGGACTGACAACCTGACATAGGACGAATGTATACAATATAAGCAGTATGCAATAAACAAGAAAACCTCGATGCCTCCGCTCGTTAATGAAAACTTTGAAAATATAAATTAGCAGGAGATTCTTTTATCTTAAACGCCGAGGACGTAATCTCCCACTTGAAAAACGATTTGTCTCGCGGCTGAAGTAAGGCAATCTGTCACGAGCGATAGATATCCGTTGACGCTAAATAGATAGGAAATCAGTAGGAAGCGACGTTCTTTATACCGGGATTGCGATTTCACGTGAAATGTAGGGCAGCTTATTGACAACGCGACGTGAATCAACTTGAAGATTTTAAAGTCAATAGGGACAACAAGTTCAATATTAGAAAGGTTTTCGTTGTTGAAACTGATTGTGTTGCAATTACTAATTATACATAATATTAATGAACCTATAATTTGTTTTATGAGGATAAATTTGCATTTACATCACAAAAGAGGATACTCAAGTTGAAACAACGGTTTAAAACGGATCATGTTTGTTGTTTTAAGACTCGGTGCAACTTCACACTATCACTATTGCTCACAATCCTCTCTTTGCTCTCTGCTTAGCATTAATTTTGGCGCCAAACAACTATTGAAGCTACCGATTCTGTCAATCCTTTGCCTTGCCATCGACGATTGTGCTATAGATTCTATGTCAAACGATTTAGGGTCTAAAATGGCTCCCCGGTGACATATTATAAATTTATGTAAATTGACTCGAATTGTGTAGGTGGCGCTTGTAGGTGTGATAATTCCTGGGACAAACACAAAGAGTGCCGTGAGAGAGCGCTATTGCTCCCGAAAATTTGTTGGGTTTAACTAAAGTATTAGGGGCGTGGGAAAGGTGAGAGGTCACCTGTGTCTTGTTTAGGTGCTTCAAACGGGGCCAGATTTCAAAGTGATTTAAATTTCTACAAAGGGACAAAATAAGGCCACATCTTAATGTGCCGCTTTATATTTTTCTACGTTTTATTTTATTTGCACGAGGAGTTAAAATGTTTGAGATGTAAATAGTTCAATGTCGGATTTAATCTCTGCGTAGGAAACAAGTTTGTTAACAAATGCTCACTTTACTACAATTATTTTTTATCACCCATTATATATTACGTTACTCTTTTGCTAGTTATGTTGACTTATTGTAGACAAAATTCAATAGAGATTTTAATAGAATATTTTCTTTCGCAGGCATACGAGCTTTCGACCTTAACGGGCACACAAGTGATGTTACTAGTGGCGTCAGAAACGGGACACGTGTACACGTTCGCGACGCGGAAACTGCAGCCGATGATCACGTCGGACTCCGGGAAACGGCTGATCCAGACATGCCTCAATTCCCCCGACCCGCCCACCATCAGCGAACAACGGATGGCGGCGACGGGCTACGAGGAAACAGAGCTCACATACAACGTCGTTGACGACGAAATGAAGGTGAGGCAACTGGCGTACGCCGGGTCTGGACAGTACCCGATCGAGCACCACCCGGGGCTGGCCCCGTCACCACTGCAGCAGTACCACCAGCACCCCCCCTGCCCCTCGCCGCTGCCGCTCAGCTCCCTGGGCCAGCCGTATTCACATCACCTATCTCACCCCCACATGTCACACCATCCGCAGCGGTAGTTATGGCGGCCGTTAGCGCTCCCCCCGAGGGCTTTATAGCGATTTAGTCACGTTCTAGATAAGTTTGTAAATTGAACGCGTTGTAAATAGATTTTAGTCGCAATAAGATTAGATTGCGAGGATTTAAGCGTCGAGATGTTCGAATTGCTAACACTGTCGCAAGTGCCAAACATATTAATAATATTTCGTTATGCACCAATAGAACAAAAAGTGACCTAATTTTCATTCGATTCCAGTAATAAAACTTTAAAAGACGTCGAGTTGCAGAAAGCTCACAAATTGAAACTGACAAAATTTTGTGGACAAGGTGTAATCAACGGATTGATAAATGTCAGACCCGCTGCCAGTTCAAATATGATTATGGAAATTGGTTCTTTCAATTAAATATTCTTGCGTCTGTTTATAAATCATAAAATACTGTGACTACGTTAGTCACGTCGAAAGCGATAGATCAGTAGCGTGATGTCAGTGATCATACAAGTCTACATAATGCTCGTAAAACCGGTTGCGCGCTTTGGGCGGAGGTTTTGAGGCTACATTAACTTGTTATAATGAATGAATTGGGTTTTCATTCTAATTGAGCTCATGATGGTTGAGTTAAAACGTCATTAGAGAGAGTAATTATATGTTTCAGTGATTTATTCAAATGTATAGTTACGATTCTTGAATTGAGACGTCTTAAGTAATGATGGACGATATTTTATACTGTCTACAGCGTTATTTATTTTTGTCTTATCTCGTTAGTAATTGCTAGTAACCGTTATATCTATTGTAATAATGTGTGAACTGTATGCTTAAATTTCTAAATGTCGCACAACACACAACACGGGGCTTAAATAACTAAAATGTACCGAGATTTTCGTTTTCAATGTTTTATTTGTCATCAAAAATAATAATATTAATTAAAATATTAATGTCACTTCGATCACATTGACGTAACTCGGATTATTTATTTCTAATTAAAAATGTATACAACACTAACCGAACCGTCCAGAATCGGTGACGTGATTATAAATTTCGTTTTAATTACATATTTATATTAAAGCCGACGGACATGTGGGAGTAATTCTATTTAAATATTTCAAGCGATGGGTGTCGAACAATATTTATTCATCGATTTGTATCCAGTAGTCGTTTTCAATGGCGTATCGGCTCCGATTAATCCCCGCTCCTCATTTGCATACAGTTTTAATTTCAAAGTCATTTAGCGCCCACTACCCTCGAATATCACTTGTCAGTGTTGAAATTACGTTGGTATTTATAAGTTATCTCCATCAGTAATTAATTACTAGTAACATTGTCTTAAGCGCGCTTATTGTTTTGAGCTCAATTGGTTTTGATAACGAAAACTTTGTTTAGTAATTCATTAAACGAATCACAAGTTTAGATGTAGTTAATCTATCTATCTCGGATTAACAAGATTGTATAAAACTTAATTGTTTCAAGCTCAATTAATTTCGATAACCAAATTTCATTTCGTAATTTATCAGTGCAATGTGTGAGTTAATATATAATGAAAACCAGACCTTTTATAAAGACGGTTTGTCTCAACAAAATGTACAGTAACATGGTATTGCATAATGTGTTCTGTTTGGCAGAAGCCAAACTATGAATTACCTCTATAAATGTGGAACTCGGTCAGTGCCCTCTCCTCCATATTCTTAGTTTCGTAACGACATAGGATTCGCTTTAGCATTGCGATGAACTGGATATTTATTTTCAACGTCAGACAAAAACAATGCAGCCTTTACCGCTACTGAGATCGGATCGTCTTTTTTTACAATGATAGGCTTGTAGCGTTGAGTCATCCATTTCCATAAGATATTCCCGTCTCTCGTGTCGCAGTCGGCTCGTTATGTCTCGCACCTCTCTATTAACTTATCACTATTGTTTTAATAAACACCTGAGCAATTTTTGTTGACTCATAGTATTGTATAGCGTAATTGTCTGCGTGTAAGCCTCTCGTAAGGCCCTCGCAGGTCGTATCAACAATAAAGCTAATTTGACTAATAGGTGCGTCGTAATCGTCACCGCGTGTGGCTCGGGGATTATATTCGAGATCCGCTGTTCTATGCCGCTCCTTAGCTTAATAAATGCAACTCCAGCTATTGTTCTTTGTACTGTTTTGTTTTTTCTAATCTCAATTATGGAGGCTTTGTATACAACAGAGTTGTAACACTTTACAAAGTTGATACTTGTCGAGTATTTTATACATATTGCCTAGACGTAGTATTAATTAGCGAGTCTAGATACACCAGCAACCGAATGTGATGATGGACTCGGTTAATCATTAATTATTCTTCACGTGAACGCATCGTCGGCACTCTTTTAATTATGAAATGTTTGTGAAATTCGCATTAAACGATCAGGTCAGGCCTGTAATTAGCGAGCCGCCGACCACACATATATAAAAAAGAAATTATACAAAAATTTGGACGGACGACCTGGAAAAAACTATCCGCGAGATTGATAAGATCTACTTAAATATATTTAAATGTACATTGTTACTGAGAAATCGTTGTAAACTATGGTGGTTCCGAGATGCAATTTGCTGGTGAAATTGATGAGTGAACGTGAAGCACAGTCGGTCGGGTATTTTCGGATTTTCGTCCATTCCTTACTGCTGCGGCCCTGCGCCCGCGTTTCTGTTGCATAATTCAGACACGAGCCCCGCCGTTTGCATTCCGATACTTGATATGTGCTTTCACATGTATTTATGTACGAGATTTTGTGTCTCCGTAATGTTCGTCGAATAAATAAATTGTGTAGGCACAAATACAATGGTGAGCCCCTCGTTACGTCGGCGACTGCAAAGTCCGGCCCCTGGTCGCGCTTGTCACCGCTGAGATATTTCGCGGGAGCTGATGGGGCCTCGTATATCGTTGTTTAGGGAGTTCGTTACACGGGAGGTTTATGTCGCCGCGTACAAATTGGCTGAACGGATTTGTTTTCTAATTCGCGGAAAATATTGTCGGGAACTAGGCTTAAGTGCGTATAAGAATTGCTT
This sequence comes from Celastrina argiolus, assembly GCA_905187575.2. Lineage (NCBI taxonomy): Eukaryota > Metazoa > Arthropoda > Insecta > Lepidoptera > Lycaenidae > Celastrina > Celastrina argiolus. Next base: position 16,515,418 of record LR994589.1, read on the forward strand.
TGTTTTGTGTGAAGTGAGACATTTTTTGCACGTATTGTTTAAAATACGAACGCCTTATTTACAGTTTAATTGGCAAGTGTTGAGGTTCGGTGTTAAAAGCTTGAACTCAAAACCGTCGAGCGCTTTATCTTTTACATACCTACAAGCTTTCTTCGTATTATTTATTTGTGAAAATTTATATTCTCCGTACATAATCATTAAAATTATTTACTTGATGCCGTAGGTATTTCATCAATTACATACTAGCTTAGTTAAGTCCAATTAAAACGATTAAAAATACCTACTTGAATTAATATTATACAGTAGATTCTAGTTCCTAATTAAACAACGCCAATAGAAAGTAGACGAGGACGAACTAATCCGAAGTCCAAAACATTGTTATCTAACATTCATATCAAACATAATTCCGCTCACATCTCCGTTACCGCAATTCTAATGATTTGCGGCGGAGGTCCTCCTTTGTATGCGCTGGCGTGACGACTTTTGTATGCAAGGTGCGACTCCGCTATCCCGTGCACATCGGATCCAGAACTTCCGCGACCGACCGGCCCGATTGCTCTAATTGAAATTTATTCGCCGCGGCGTCCCGGCCCCCATTCCTCGAAAGTTTAATCCCATTGCTTAATGAATAGTGTGCATCGATTGTTGCCGTTTACTTATGTATGCGCGCTTGCTTATGCGATCTCGCTCACCGGACAGACGCGGACGGCTCATCCATTATAGATATAGTCCTGCCCGTGGACGTCTGTGTCATTTCAGTAATTGGCCCGACGATTATGTTTCCAGTTGCGCAATTCACCACATCTGCAATAGATCCCTCGATTGGCAGCCGATGATTGCGTCATTCGCTCTTGAATCTAATCCACGTCCAATTAAAAGTTTTGCCCGTAATTCTATCCCGGTCGGGCTATTAACGAATGACTTCACGTTGTTCATTATTTCTACGGAACGCAGTGTATAAGATTTAATTAAGTGTATCACATGTTTGTTTTTTGTCGAACGGTAGCCGGGCTCGTAGTGTGCAGGCATTGGATTCGGTTCGCTAGATTCGCTGAAACAGTGTTCGGCCTAATTCTCTAAAACTAGCCAGAGAGACGCAGATGGTTAAAATTAGGCCCGCCGAGAATAGAATAAACTGAGTGCATGCCTCGTCACCACGTTTCGACCTCACGCGGATATTGTGTTACAACAGCTAACCTACATCATCGGGATTATAAAAAACTTTTTATCGGAGATTTTTCGAGACAATTTAAATGTTAGTGAATCGGTTTCGAGTGAGTCGTTGGAACACAATACGAACGTTGATATTTACTGTAGATGGAGTACAGAAATAATGGACGTTTTTTGTCACGACCAGAACATACTTTTTTGTTATCGGTCAACCTTTTGAAAGGCTATCTGAGCGTGTACCGGTATTCTGAGGCGTTGGCACCTTTTGTTTCGTTCACGCCGCTATTTTCAACGGAGTCTTTATTTTTATCGCGTCATTTACCTCGGAGAATCATTAGGGTGAGTTCAGTTCGGTATCAGGGTTGAGCTCGACCGTTATCTCGTGGGAAATGATTGGAGTTAACCGGTGAAGCTTTGTTAGGATGATTGTCCGGCGCGGTGGTGTAGATGCGGTGATAGCCGCGTATTGTGAACTTGCTCGTGACAGCTATGGGAACGGAGCGGTTCTGTTTGTACTAGCCGGATTTCAATATTTTCGAGCTCAGCGAGCTCTAACGACGCTTCTTTACAAGATATTTTAGTTTCAGCAATAAATCGCGTAACTGCGTATACTCGGTTCTTTTATTGCCTCCGTTAATGACTTCGTACAATCTGATAATGATAATATTGAAGCCGTTACAAAATTAAGAGGTTATTATAAGATAAGGTTATATTAAAAATGAAGTAGCTAAAGCGCAGGTGTTCAAGGTTTTGCGCTGCTGACGCACTACAATAGCGTATTTCTTGATTGGTCCAGTACTAGATTCTGACATGTGTCCTCGTTTCCTAATGCTCTTTAGGTATGTCGAAGCGTTAATATTTTAACAAACAGTCGTTCCAGTTCAAACACAACGGAACAATTAACACTTGCAACGACATAATGCTTATCCAAATCTGGCATGACCAATCCAAACACATTCGCGTACCTGCACTTCGTTATGTATTCGGCGTGCGTGCGTCCGACGCAATTCATCTCTGAAAACAAATCGTCAGAGCTGTCTATCCATCATAATTTTTCTATTGATCGTCGAGTTCCACAAACAAAACGCTTTCAAAGGCTAATCCTCGGAACGTGCCACGAATTGGTTCCGCTTTAGACGTGGGAAATAAATGTTAAATATTCTAGCCTTGCACTTGTATCGACGTTGTTGAATATAATTTTTTTAAACTAAAAAAATTATATGTAATTTTTATTATAAATAAAATCTGTACAACCGAAATTGTATCTCTATTATCAATATTTTAGAACAATAATATCAAAATAGGGTACACATAAAATGTCAATCACGTAGTAAAGAAATCAATAGACTTAATAGCCAAGAAAATAGGTCAATAAATGGTTGTTATTTTAAGCAATTGACCTTATATGGCCACCTACGGGCGGTGATATAATCCGTTCATTTACGTCACCGGCGCGTGGGCGGCGTCCTTCCGAACTGGCGCCAACACACCTTTCCTAGGACAATTCTAACGTTTGGATACCTGTCGATAGCCAAATTCAAGGTCAGGTCAGGCCACTATATTTCTTGTCTTATTCTTGGTAGATTCCATATTTGAATGGATTTCCTTTAACCGACTTTAGCAAGACCCATACTTGATACTTCTGTAAAGTCAAAACTAGAACCTAATCAAATTCATATCGTAAAGAAGAATTATTGTAAAACAACAATATTTTTGGCAGATTACGTAATGTCCATACAAGGTGCACAAACGACAGGAGATAAAGCACTTCCAGTTAACAAGCCAAATATTTCACGTTCAAATCGAGCATTACTCGCGGTCTATATAAATCTCGGCGCTGTTACAGCGCACGCGCACCCGCATCCAGATGATTAATGTATGACTGAAACTTTGTTCATTTAACTAGACGTTGTATTATTTGTGTTGTAGTAGTGAATATCTTGTTAATAGCTCGTGTTGATATAATATCATGTTAATATTGTGCTAGATGATTTAGCATTTCGATTGCGTTCTTATTTTGTAATTTGCTTTTGGAATCTTCCTCGTCATTTCCTAGGAAATCGTTAATTTTGTCTACGTAACTAACGTAACTATTAAATTCTTAATCGGCAGTTTAAATTCAACCATTGAAGTAATCTCTGACGTAGTTTATACCGCTGTAATCACATTAACAACAATGCGTTATAAATTAGACGGAGCTCTAATTGAATCGTGACTTTGAATATCACAGACGTAGGAAGAACGCGAATTCCGTACGTATCTCCGTATCATTCGATTGAATCGTAAAGTGAGACGTTAAGATGTTTGTGTACTGTTACAAATCTTTTCAATAAATAAAAAGGAAATTTATTGATGCAGGGAAACGAAACATGTGGCAGTTTATGTTTATCTGATTCGAACATAAAAACTGATATTTAACATTTTCAAAGATCTTGGCAATAATTATAGGTTTAACTTTTAGGACAATAATAGTGTAAAAATAAATTCAGTTGAAACTACATAACACAAGTTTATTAAATTCGAATTTAAAATATGCGTCTCAAAGCATGCCAACCGTAACTCTGCAGTGTTTTTATTTAAACTTTACTTTATAACAAGTTTCATTTACAGTTTATTTCTTATTCGAGCAATATTTTGCTCTTGCGTCGTGCAATATACATGTACTTTGTGATATCTTAACAAGCTCACTCATATCAATAACATATTATTTCAAAACGTACCAGTTACGGGTATCAGATGGACAGATTTTACAAAAATCGTAATGAAACCTTGCAAAAGAATTTAAATTACGTCATCGTGAATCGAAAGTGGTCATAAAGTTTAGAGCTTTGCCAATGTTGTATCATGTTTTGTTGATCTGTGACATTGTTCTATTTCACTTCCACCAACTAGTTCTCGATTGTGCTAGACAAGGATGGCCGATCTTTAATCTCGTGCTCTCACTTCCGTCCGCCTACGGCAGCACAAACGCTGCCCACGCGAAACAAATGCCTTAAAAATTGCAAGTTGATGTGATAATTCTGTCAGATACGTCTTTAAAGCCTTTGTGTTTTTATTCGATATATCAATTTTATTTATGAAGCTATAAACATTGTTCAAATTTACGGTCCAACGGATCTTTACACGTTTCCGTCTTTATTGACGATTTAATATTTTTATGGAATAGAAGCGGGTTTTTTGCTGTGTTGTGTGTACTTGATCATAACTACAGATATGAAAAATAAAGCTAATATTTTTCATTATTTTATGTAATTTACGCAGCGCAATACCAATATGTACTATTTTATTCGTATTCGCAATATAAAACGCATTGCAATACACTTTGCAAAATAGATTTTTCGAATAACGTCCATATTGAGTATCTTTATCGTGTTGGACCCGTCGAGCAGCGGTTACCGACCGTAATATCCTCACGTAGGTGTAGTTTTAAAGCATCGGACCATCTTAAATATATGACTTAATTCGAATTGTTTTCCGTTGTGATCCGATCTGCATTTCGCAACGGTACATTACCCACTTTCGAAAAGTCACGGTCATCGTCGATAACATTTCGGTTAATGACAGCTGATGGGCTCGCATCAAGTACGTCGGGGTTACTTATAAATTACTATTAACGAGCATCGCAATTTCGTTGTGCGTGAATTTTCGCGAATTATGTACGAATTTATGACTCAACGTGCAAATGGTTTGGATCTATAACATCAGTTAAATTAGTTATTTTATTGCAGATATTGGATAATACTAAACCACAAAAGGACCCTTCTAATTTGCATAACGACAGTTGTTTTGCCTTTAACATTATTCTGTTATTGTATGTTGGGAAATGCGAGTTTTGTGAAATTTAAAAACAGTTTGAATGCATTATGCTCGGGATGCGGCTTAAATCCTCGTAAATCTAGAAACATAGGTCGTTATCATAAAATCTTCATAAATACACAAAGAAAACAATACACAAGCTACGCCGGAGACAGTAGGAGAACGGAACGTGACTCGGCTTACCAAAACGAAACGCGAGGCTCAGCAAACGTAGAAAAACATTCGCTATGTAAATTGTTTATGAAATTGTCGCGTTAACTTTAAGGTTTACTCTAATGCATTTTACTCGGTTAATTCTCAGGCCATTAACGAAGTGCCATCGTCCGTGTAGTTAAGCACACGGAATACATCGAATAGGTTTAAGAACATACTCCTACAACATTAGGGCTCACATACTTCTAAAGTATAGGTGCTGTTTCGATTGCTGCTGCAGTGGTGTCCGGTGATCTCTTAAAATTATTCTCAGTTATATATTTAAAGCTAATATATTGTTGTAATATAGTTGTATAAGTCCGTTCGGGCTTCGTCCTGATATTGATACCTGTATCGAAGTAACGTAACATTCCCAGTATGCGCTTTAGTGTTATAACAGTGTTTGTGATCCATCCAACGTAACTTAAAACTTTATAATCCACCTCCTAACAGAGACTTCTCAGATTTCTGGTTAAAATTATTTTTGGAGAACAGAATTTACAAGTTCTATATTTAGTCAATTTTATCCGCTTGTGTGCGAGAAAAGCTTAATGGATTTTTTGAGTTTAATGAGAGGGATCTCAGTTAAGAGGTTGGTTTAGTGGATAAGGCATGATGTGTGTTTTTAGATTGACTATTTAACTGTTATCGAGTGACGCTGTATTTGTTAACGAGTGACTTAAATTTGGTGCTATGATCAAAATATCGATTTTAGAATTACATGTAGTTAATAGAGCGTTTATCGATTTCAAAATCTCATCGTGCTAGTTTGTTATGCCACTCCTAGATTAATTGCTAGTGCGATTAAAGCATAATAATGAATAATAATAATGTATTTTTGTAATGATATTGTGACAACCTGGCGTGAACAAAGACTACATAAGTGTCTTCTAGTGCCTTACAATTGGATTAGTACTTAAACGTCTAAGCCAGTATTATTTCAAGAAACTGTTTATATTTAAATTATATTTTTAGATTATTCCTACACCAAGTATTATTGGCCAGATCAATGTAAAAGTGTACTTCATAGTTAGATAGTGTTCAATTTGATTCACTAAAGTTTCCTAACTTGTTTAGAATGATAATAGATAATTGTACAATACTTGGAGCTTTTAGTGTAAGATGATTTAAAGTTTCAATGGGGTTCGGAAATTTGCAGCTCAACACGAATTCGATTTCAGTCTTTCCGGAGCCGTCGAGGTAATTATTCATGCTGATAAATGAAAGCATAATAATTCAAGACGCGCTTAAAAGTTTTCGTGTTTGGACCTTACCGACACCTTAAGTAATAGCATTATTTTAAAAGTCCATTACATAATTCAAATTTGACACTTAAAAGGTAAAAGACAATAACTAGGATATATTTTCGAAATTATACACTTTGGAAGTATTTATTGTTAAAGTTTTTGAAGCAATAATAGAGGTCTAGGAGAACTATTACGTATTTATAAAGGCTTATGAAGACTGAAGTCTATTACGTTAGTTTGTTAACTCATCTGAAGATTTTAGTGGTTGTGATGCAAATTACTCCCTGCCTGACCATTCCATCTGAAATATAAGTTAAATAAAATGATTGTCATTTTGGATAATATTATGAACCGAGATGTTCCATTTATCAAATCATTTCAGATGAGATGGTTTTGGCAGGCTGTACTATATCAAATTTTTCTACTTTTACTAAATGTAGGGACCTAATTCAAATGGCGATGACGTCAAACTGATCATCCCAAAATGACTCTTAAATGCAATGTGATAGAAATAATACCTAAAGATGCTAGATCATTGTTACTGTAAAATACTTTTTGTAAATATGTACAATAAAATAACAAAATAAGCAAGAGTAATTTTAATACTAGATGCAATGTTGTACAAGTTTTTTCTATTTAATTTTTTAAAGATTTAATCGACCCTATTATTAATAATGACTTATTTTATCGTTTCCAATAATTTATATTATGTGTTTGTACAATGTCGTAGACAAAGAGGAGAAGATATTAAAATATATAAAAAATAATAAAATGTTATAAAATTTAACAGGTTTTATATGCTTAGACTAAGTTCCTCCCATCTTATCGCTTTTGGACTATTTGGAAATATTATCTTCCTTGTCTCCTGCACCAGTAGTAGAAGTTTCAGATATAGACACTTCACTTTTAATATTAAATTAAAAACGATTCTGCATTGAAATCTTCAGAAACTTCAATTATTGTGCCGTATAGTAAAATGTAATTAGGAGTAGTGTTCGATGGGCCCGTTTGAAATACTTCATTGTTGTGTTGCATTTTGCCACTCGGTTTAAAGGCCTAAAACCGTGAGGTCTTATTCGACATAATCTTGTTGTATTTCATTTTTGGACACTGCTTACGGAGCATATGGATTATATTTCTTTTAAATTATTTCAGAAAAAAATAATCCTAAATAATATCTTTGGCAAAATATAGTATATTTTTAAGCGTCCAAAGTTTTGAAACGTCCAAAAGTGCTAAAACTAATTATATTAACCATTTCAAAGGGCTTGCCCCTGTTTTAATATTAACTTAGTTTTATGGTAGTCATTGTCGAAAGTTTTTAACGATTTTTTTACATTTTTAGGATTCGCGAAGTCTTTTTAGATAACTATAGTTAAAATAAATAAATAAATAAAAGTAATCATATTTTAAGCTTAACGAACTTTTGGCAATGACTATTTTTTTTCGTTAGTTATAAGATTGGCCAATCTAATCGTGATCAAAAATTTGTGTTTTGAAGACAGAAGAAAGAAAACAGCATAAGGTAAGTGGAATTTTTCTATTCAATGGTTATTTAACTAACACTTTAACTTCCATAACCTTTGTGTGTGTGTGTATTTTCAGATGTACTGTGTACAGGTATCAATTGTTTATAGCATAATTATAAAAAGATAATAAGTCAAAAAAAAATTAAATCATGTTCAATAGACTTATCTGATCAAAACATTTTTATAGATCCCATTTTTCTTTAATCTAGATTCAAAAATACTTTATAACTGTTGTTGCTGAAGACATTTTTATTTATCGTGTATTGTTTTAATTTTAATTATATAGTCAATATTCAAAGTACTGTTTGTTTTCGAATGAACTTGGTATCTCCAGGAAACTGTCATGAATCAGCCAAAGTTAAACAATCTGGAATACAGGTCCGCGATATAATTATTGCGACAGTTTTACCATACAATACCTGACGGCAAGTGCAAATGGTCCAGTAATTTCTCTCGGTGATAGTCGTTTCAATGGTCCCGATTTATGGAGGGTGGAGGCAATCCCTCCACGGTCTTTATTTACCAATGTTCGCCACACAATGGCGTCTATGCGAATATTAATTTCGTTTGCGGATGATTTTGACATGTCAATTGCTTAAGTGAATAATAATAATGTCGGCGATGATATAAGTAATGACTGCGGTGACTCCGGTCTGACTTATTGATTCGATTCGATCGTTTATCTTGACTGTCTGAAATGATTTCTAGTTCATCGAAAGTTTTGTCTATTACTTTCATGTCCATTATATTTGGAATGATTGCTGCAGATATATTTCAGAATATTCTCAGTCGTTTTGCTAGTTAGTAATTTAGAATTTATATGTTTTATGTAGTTTAATACAATAAACGGCGTCTATTTTTGTAACGTGTGTAATAAATTACTAAAAACGATAGTCGTCACGCATTTAAAGAAAAACCATGAAGGTCCTTTTATAGAAAACACTGGAAATGTCAAAGATAACGGTAACAGTATGATAATACGTGGAGCTACGGGCGATCATGTGTTACATTGTGTTCAGCCAAGAATTCCAAGTCGTTACAGACCCTTGCGTCTTTTTCTACTCACTGTTAGGTTTTATGATCTCCTAGTATTTTTATATCAACTGTAAGATCGATATAAAAATTTCTTTTCATTTTTTTAAAGCTTTCACAATAACGCGTTATTTTAAAACCGTTATAATAAAGAGAAATTTTATAAAAAAAAACCAATGTATTGTTTCTAACGTAAATAGAGTTAATTTTTTTATCCTCCATATACACAATTTACACATTATATTTTATTTCGGCGACATTACAACCACGTCCGGTATACTGCAGTTGGTTGGGAGCAAATACATAATTTGTCATTGTTACAAAATCCTGTCTAAAGCGGGAAAAACGGGAGCTTTTTGTTAAGGGTTAAGCAATTTATATTTATTGGGCTTTTGCAGACGTCACCTACGGTCGTTGTTTCTGAGTACAGTTTTTGCTTGCACGGTTTTCACTTGAGAGGTTTTTTCTGAACCGTAGGGGGTTCGAGTCCGGTTAATTAATGAGTGAAATGTGTCACAGCAATGGTATCGTGCTGTGATTAAATGTGTAACTTTTATTATTAGAACAGTTAGTATTGTGAACATCTTTAAGCGGCGGAATTAACGAGAAGACATGTTAGTCATCAACGCGTATTTAATGAGAGAAATTTTCGATGTCAAGTATCGAAATAAATATCTCCCAATTACACACGTATTTTATTGCCATTCGCATTTAACTTCTAAAGTTTGCTAAATTATAGACTTATAATGGTTATAATGTTTAACCCGCTTTTATTGGAGATGGATCTGAATGCTTCCTACTCCTTTCTGTAATTAATTTCGTTGGGGGTCCCAAGACAGATCTTGCATGAGTCTCGGGCACTCCGGAGATCATAGGGTTTTTGAGGTTGGCCTCCTCCTCATCCATCCTGTTGATACTAAACAAGATTTCAATGGTTGGAGTGTGTAGTGGATTGCCCGATTGCTCATTTGCCCGTTCAAAAATTAAAACTTATAAAATAGTTTTAAATAATATCACCAATAGAAAAGATACCCACGATATCATCGACGGAGGCTTGTATCCAGCAGGTATGAATGCTGATGATGGTGAAGGTAAGTACAATTAGATTACCATTTGATAGACATAAGTGAATTGTAATATTTACACAAAAAGTCAGAGAACCCAAATCCATAACAGGTGCCTATTCTACAACACTACAAATATAAATATTAGATCCTATTATTTCAAAGTCGAGAGAGAAGTAAATATACTGATAAACCTGAAAACACAGGATTTTTCCTTCACAACGCTCATATTATACAGCATCAGTATTAGAATGATTATCACAGTTCCCAACGACGTCCAGCTAACTAAATGGTAAAAAACGAAAGAATTTCTAAGAATTAAAAGTGTTAGATCCCTAGTTTTTCTGCTCACCTCGAGATGCTGTTCGGAATTTCGTAGCGAGTGGCAATTTGTTGGAAGTGCTCGCTGCAAAAGCTTTTTAAGCGCTTCATTATAAGAATTCTCAGAAGAATATCGTTTAAGTTATCTTCATCTTTCTGTTTAAAGGAATTCGAGATTGTGTGCCAAACTTTTCGTGCCTCGAGCAAGTTTTAATTGAAAATCCAACAGAGCCTCAGAGAGAGCCTTGCGCGAGATTTAAACGGGGAGTAAATAGAAATGTAAATACTTAATAAACTGACAGAACTTATTTGTAACACGTCACATCTGTTTTAATACAATAGCCCAAGCAGTAACATTAGGTAGTTCCGTAAAGGTTGTCAATTGTATTGGCGCTGTCATGCTTTTCTTACAATCATTATTCGTTGACGTTACTTTACAGAGCTTACAAATGTTCATGCTTGGCCTACTGATGTCCAAAATTTTCTAGCAGTCAAGCTACCTGCTTGTTATAATGTAAACAAAAATATGTGTGTCATTGATTTTCTTTGTTGATGAATAAGTACCATTTAAATTGGTAGCAGCCGGCCATAATAATTTGTTTACGTTATACCACATTCAATCGGAACGAATTCTCGTGAGCGACAGGACCCTTAGACGGAGTAGGAACCTGCATGTAATATGTTTAGAATACACCAACATTATGCACCTTAATTATGATAATCTGTATGTATGTATCTATGTATGTAATAGAATCTTTGAGCATAATTTTCACCAATTTCCAGAAGTCTGATTAGTTTGAAATTTTGCATAACTATTAAGTAAGAGAAAAATATCAATTCGACAGTGCAATAATTAACAGTTTCCTATTAAGCGTGTCTTTTAGTATTTTAGGGGACACTTACAATAATAAGACCACTTAATGTTGATGCTTTATTCCAGCTCAAGTATTCCCACAGTATTATTTATTGTACCATTTACTACCTGACTTCCTGATCAGATAAATTAGTCCGTAGTTAGTTTATTAAGTCGAAAGAGATTTCATTAAAAAAAGGACTCCACTTGAGCCCTTTTCCTGCTGTTTTCCTAGAAATTGGAGGACCACTATTAATAAGTCTCCATCGTTATTGTCTCGATCACCCCGTGACCTCCAATCGGCAGGTACCGTTGGATGATGCCGGCGCCCTGTGGACCGACAAATTGCAGCCATATCTCACAGGGGATTTAAGAGGCTCAATTATCCTACTATCGCTATTACAGGACCGACACTAATATTATAAAGAGATAAATTTTCTTACGGTTTCAATAACCTATCTATCTATAGCACAAGTTACCAGCGCATCACTGCTGTTGATGGATAGCAGTCGTGTCGGGTTAATAATTAATAGGTCTTTGAAATTGCCGTTCGGCAGTACTGGCCACTTAAAATCAAAATATTTTTTGTTTGGCTAAGAATTCTAATTTGAAATAATTTTATTTTAAAAACATGGAATTCTTTTTCCAAAAGTAGTCATTTGTTCATTGGCCAATCGCAGGTCCTGCACGACAACGTGTGACCTCATACTGCACAGCAGACAGTCTTCAAGTTGCAAGAACTGGGGTTGATAGTTCTCCGTCATCCGCCAGACCTTGCGCCTACAAGGCTACTACTTTTTCCAGAATTTGGATAACTTCTTGACGGGAAAAAAATTCAATACATAATAGGTACAAAATTTGTTGTCTCCCTGATTTCTTTAAGAAGGTCATTAATAAACTTCCACTGCGTTGGCAAAGATGCATTGATTGCATAGGTGATTATTCTTTTCCTTCTATACTTCCATTAATACAAATTAAAAAGTACCTACATGAAAAAATTCGTTTAAAATTTTCCATACGAAACGGCAATTTCGTAGGTAAAGACCTAACATAACTCCATTCTTCGGCTACACTTATATACTTACGTTACGTTACTTACGTTTTGAGGACCCTCATCCAAACTTCATCCTTTTTACAGGCTAGAGATTCCCTTCGAATAACCTACTGGTTATTCAAAGGGAATCTCTACTCTCTCTCTAGGGTGGTTACTACCACCCTTCGCCTCGCCAACTGATAGATAGGTTATTGCAAACGGTCCGTAGTCCCCACGTCGATTCAGCGTGATATATATGTTACGGTAAATCTGATTAATTGAAAATTATTAATATTTTTACAAAATTATTAATAATAACCACATGTTTTGGTAAATGTGAATAAACGATCGAAAGGAGAAAGCCCATTTCAGGCCCAGAGCGGACAGCCGTCTTAAGAAGACTTAATTTCTCCAGAAATGTACCATAAAGAGACATGATTTTTGATAACATTCAAATAACCGCCACTATAATCAGTAATGTTCCAATAAAAAAAGGAATTTTATTGGATTATTTGGAACCTAAGTAGAACGTTGAGGTGAAATGTTACCCGATGATAAAACTCTAATCAATCAATCCGAATATCGATTTATAAACCAATAAAATAAACTCATGCAAAATACAAATAACGGGTAACTGTTGGTAATTCGGTAAAGAATTAATCAAAAGAAAACATTTATCTTAAAACCGATGTTTACGTTTGTTACTACAAACGATAAAGATTAATAAAAAGTCATATTATGTCGATTATTTTTTACGTAATCGATTTATCGATTTCATTTTTTTGCGACAAGCGGCAACACTGATGACTGAAATGTCATTTTTCAAACGAATGATCTCGACCGTTCGCTTGTTGCTCAAAGATGCGTTTTGTTTTGTTTTCGATTTTTTCACCGCAATCTCGCCCTGAACTTGTTTCGGCTTTTCACGTACGACTTTGCCATTGTTTTACTGGTTTTGTTCTCTCCTTCTACGATTACTTAGCCCTAGATTAAAGTATTACGCTATTTGATTGTGCATACCAAAATGTCTGAAGAACATTGTATATTATGTTGTGGTAATAATGTTACCGAGAACCATATTTTAGAGCCCGAAGAATTAAGTGTCATACAGCAATGGGTTGCACGGCAGCAGGTAATCATAATATTATAATAAAATGTTTCTATTATTTCTTTCATTATGGTTTAATCGTTAAATCTTTTACGGTTGAAAATATTTATCATTAATGTTAATATGTTTTAGGTGTCAGGCGATAATCTTGTTTGCCACAATAACTGAAAGTCTTGCACTACAACAAGGGCTATCTTATTTTACGAGTATCTTACTATTATAAATTATTGAAAAGTCGGAAAAGGCCTTGAAAATAAAATAGACAAAAAGTAAAAAAAAAAAAAAAAATCTACATTATTGGCGGCATTTTAAGTTTTTTTCTCAGATATCTAATACTATTAACATTTTAGAACACTCATTTTTAATGCGATTTTTTGATGTCCACATTGGGCCTGAGACACTATGGAGAGTGGGCTTTCTCCTTTATTACTTTTAGTAGTAATTATTAATAATTCACGACACATATTGGTAAAAGTTATTCTGTATATTTAAAATTCGTATTTTTGTATGAAGATTCGACTACTTTTGAGGTAATTTTGACAGCTTTTTTTTACTATAGGCCTTTAAAGTCATGCCATAACTACTAGTCAAATAATATACGATTTTGAGAAGTTTCTATTTTAGTTCAATTACTTATTTTCTCTGAAAAAGAGTTAAACCGGCAGAATTCGCCCTTTTGTACAATTACAATTGTGTACAATATCGCTGTCAAACGTATACGCTTAACATCTATATTGTACAATTTACGCACGTCGAATTGCTGTTGCGAGATACATAATCAACCAGCCGATTATGTAAATTATATAGCATACTATACCCGAGCTATTATTGCGAACTTATTGACTTCTATTTCCCAAAAATTGGATCAGGAGTTAAGACTCTACGGTGGAACAAACAGTCATGCATACACTTCCAAAATCCCCTTCCTTTTCGCCGCAGTCGGGTATTAAATCATGCAGTATGTTTACATCACAGAAAAAAAAAAGATTTTGGTCTCTTCATAGTGACCGTGTCTAATCAATTCCAAATATTTACACGTTCAACAGTTTTTTTACCCTGGTCCTTATTGGCAGGTGTCATATAATAGCTCGGGGTCCCAAAACATCGGTAATAGTGGTATTTACCCATTAGGGCTAGGACCGACGAAAATTGTAAATACACAACAATTAACACGAACCTGCCTCGTGGGCTCCGACAGTTTGATTGCGGCGTAGGGACGACCATAATTGTTCACAATTGTATAACGGATTCAATATACTGATGATGTACTTTGAGCGTTTCATGTGTGTCCCACCATCACTGTCTACTCTATCAGTTCTGTAAAAATTGTATTCAATATGTATACAGGGTATAAAAAAAGGCACTGTAACTTTGGGATGTGATTATACTATCTTTTCTCATTTTAGAAATGATTTTTTGTCTTCGCCGTAGTCTAGTAATGGTAAAAACTAGCGAATAAGGCTAGATAAGGGTTGAGGGCGTGTTTCGCCAAGCAATGTTAAAGTTAACTCTTCGTTAAATAACATGCCTTCTCATTCATTGATAGTATACTACGAGAGGAACAACATGATATCTAACGAAGGATTAACTTTAACATTGCTTGGTGAAACACGCCCTGAATCTTGTACCGGTAACCTGATATAGGAAGAAGAATGGAACATTTCTACAAGAAAGTAATCCGTTGAAATCTGCACTGAAAATTGCAGGACGCTTATAACTAACACTAATGAAACTGTACTCACATTGAATGAAACTGAGTACCAATTTTTCACAAAGCACAGCCACAAAATGGTACTCATAAACATAATATTGAAATACTGTAGGTTCTTGGTGGAACTTCACGTTATATAATAATATAATATACCAACTACTCGCACTTCATTAGCCATTTTACTATAATTATTTCGACTGTCATCATCAGGTGAACCTCATAAACACAAGGATGGCAACACATTAGAGTCCTATGACTATCGTCATCAGTTCAGCTACGACGCCCACCATTGGGCGTTTATACTCGCCACGCTTCTCAGGCGTATTGGCTAGCGCAGTTTTCAGGTGAAAGGTGGTTGGTGGGGAGGCGCTATTCTTTCTTCGGCACCCCACACTAGGTCGCAGACGTCGACTTAAAAAAAATTAAGACCTTTTTGAAGAATTTTTAAAAAAGGAGGTAACATCCATTTGAAACGGGCGAGGCCGTAACAAAGTATTCTTCAGAGTTCAGATACAAAGCATGGCGCTAGATTGACCAGATATTATTATAAAATATTAAGATAAAATCAGGGGATTATTATGGAATTTTGATGGTTAGATTATTGTTTAAACTTAGACATTTACAATGAATAACACACAATCGAATTTATAATACTGATCGAACGAAATTCCATCGGGGCTTAAGATGAATTGCTCCCAGCGTTTAGCTCTAAACGACATCGATCGGTATCTCACCTTGTACTCGAACATTGGAATTGAATTGCAAGGATTGGATTACTCAGCAAAACGTGTTGTAGAGATGCTGTTATGAAATTGATATCGCATGCTGGGAATACAAATATTGAAACATGTATGGTTGATGTTTGGGTAGGTAGACTATGTTACGTATGTAAGACCCCTTAGAAAAACAATCTATTACTAGTAAAATAACACGTATTCCAATAACACTTTTCATTCAACCGGTAATAGTATCAACAAATACTTCTTAAAACACAATCTAGAGTACTTAAAACTTTTTTTAGATTCGGACTAACACTACCGTTTCGTACCATTGTCAGAGGGTGACCTGAGCAGTTGCGTAGGGTTGCTATTACACCATTCCCATCGACTTTCCTTACTTTCTTACCTTTTAAAGTATCTTATTACAGACTATGGCTTCCCCTATAAGAGAACCAGCCTGTGCCACTGGAACAGAGTTACATTTTATATGGTACTTTTACTGTTGTGGTGGTACAACTAGCGCACACAATCCTGCATCGCGTTATCGAAGTTTTACTGTACCGGCGCTGTACGAGTAATGAGTATACCTAGTCCTGCCATAAATACTGATACAAAGGAAAATATATTTTTTTCTATTACAAATAAAATTTAATTCTCTTACAGTGTGTTAGTTTTATTCATAAATAAAAAGGTATTTAAAATATGAAAAGTTTATTCAAAGTGTCCGCCGTTGGCTGCAATATAGTCCTTTAAACGTTTTAAAAATTGCATTGCTACTTTGTGTAACGCAATCACAGCGATTCTGTTCTCTTTATCACCCCACTCTATTTAAATATCGCAAAATAATAAACAATGTAATAGCGCCAACATGAGAAAACACAATGAATAATTATGTAAAAATGATAGATTCCAAATTCAAGTCGAAGATTTTATTTATTTTTAATTGTAACAGTATTTATGGACTACTAAGAACTAGTACAGTGGGGTCCGTCTGACCGAGCATACCACCTCGCTTGGAAATCTCCCTTTCGGGCTTCCACTGTCTCACACTGTCTTATTGGTTGATAAAAGATTAAAGTTTGTGCCATTATGGCCCATTGACACTAGAGGAAACCCCATTAACAATATCTGAACTTAATCAATCTGTGTGTGATATAAAGCAAAAACCTTAGGTACATTTTTACTAGTACCTATTTGTGCAAATGAGTATGAATTCGGCACAGCTAAAACAGTATAGAAGGAATATATGAAGCAAGGTGTAAAAAGTTTTAAATACTTAATGCTTAGAAAAACATTATCTGTTACAAAAAATATCTGAGTTGATTTGAAAACTTATAAATTCGTAGGTTCGAATTTCGAACACGAATTTGCATTCAACCAAAATACTCAAAATGTTAGCCGTACATCGGTAAAGTATGTTTATTGCAATATAGTTCTTATTGTTCGAGTCATTATTGCTGCTGGAGCTACGAGGAAGGAAGGTCTGCTCTGACGTGTCATGATATCAGCAACTCACTTGGTAAAGGTCTGGTCTGACGTGTCATGATATCAGCAACTCACTTGGTAATGCCTAAATCGGGTCAAATTATATTTGGCCTCTAATTACTAATAAAATATTAATTGGACTATTGAATGAAAAATATTAACTTTATTTACTTTTGAACTCATTACGTAGAAAATCATAAAGACGAGCAAAATCTAAACTAAGAATTAGGATAAGTTTAAAACATTTAAGATTTGGGCAATTAAATAAAATTATTAATTTTTTTCTCGCAAAACGATATTTGTACGCAGGTTGGTGTAATGTTTCGTTCGCACATTATATTTAGTAATTTAATATTTTTATCTTTTTATAATGGTAGTAGATACTTAAATAGTTTTAGTTTTAAATTATCTGTTTACTAAAGGGCTATAAGAACATAAAAATAACATTCAAATACTAATATATATAATATTATAGACAATTCATCGATTCTACGAAAAAGGTTTCTAAAAGTAAAAAAAAATTAACGCCATCGAGTTGGTTCTCAATTTTTGCCACTAGAGGTCTTGTTTCGATGGCAACTCGATCCAAAATCGATTAGTGACAAAAACTCGCACTCAATTCTCGTGACTCTTTGACAGTCTCGGCATTTTGTTGTGGAGGCGTGCTATCATCGATCAGATAAGTGTACCAATAACACGCTACCCGACGCGTATTCAACACGCTATCCGATGCGTGTTGTATACCTGTATTCGATTTCACGGTGCCCATATAACACGTAACAGTTACACAATAAAGACCTACGCTTAAACGATACCAATTTGTTTGTTGATATACTGTTAACTTTGTTATTACATCTTTTGGTACTTTATGTAAGGTCGTATAACCGTTTGCTTGAAAAACATTCGGTATCATTGATTCAAACTGATTCGATGTGCCGCGTGCTCCCGAATTAACGTTTGTTTATTTTGATTCTCAGTCGATTGATAAGGTTGGGAGTGCAAAAGGTTACGATCTAACGATTTTCTGTATCCTGGTTAGTTTCAAAGTAATCCACCAAATAAAATAACAAAAGCCATTGAGATCGAACTGATTCGATTCTCGATTGTTTCGGGAGTAAGGGCGCAGAGCAAACGTAGGGGTTATTTTATATTGCCAAGGGATGTGCAGAATACACAAGAGTAATTCAGTGGGATGGATGACGGACACGACTGGCGAGAGATTAGGATCAGGGCCAGGGTTTCGAACGTCAGTCTGTCTGAAGTCATATTGTAGTAATTTGCCAGCCTCCGTGGTGTAGTGGTTCAGAGTTTAGCTCTCGACCCGGAGGTCGTGGGTTCGATTCCCGCGTTGATACAACAAATATTGTTTCCAAGTTTAGTTATAATGCAGGCTGATCAGTAATCACCTGATTTTCTAATAAGAAAGATGATCCATGCGTCGGGTGAGCATATAAAGTCGGTCCTGTGCCTGTTCTTTCGCCAGTCGTGTCGGTTAACCGTCTCACTGGTCGGTTGTCAATAGCATAAGAACTTATCTTGGGGAATACCAATTCAATCATCATAGCTATTACAGCCGCATTATTTTTGCGCTTAGAAAATATCACTGCAGAATACGATGAATAAAGAAGAACAAGTTATTTTTGGAACTTTTTTCATTTACAGATAATGATTGTGTACATCCTTGATTGTTGGCCTTATGCGTAAGTTCCAAGTCACTCAACAAGCTATGGAGAGAGCTATGCTCGGAGTTTCTCTGCGGGACAGAATCCGAAACGAAGATATTCGCATGACATAGCTCGTAGAATCAAGTAAAGTAGTAGTAGTAGTTGTAGTGTAATGTAAATGTGATTGTTGAATAAATGTTTTTTTTTTAATTATTATTATTATTTAATCAGTCAGTAAACATAGTCAGTTGAAGTGGTAATGGGCAGGCCACATCGCTCGGAGAACAGACACCAGATGGGGAAAGAAAGGACCACGGATTGGAAGACGTAGCGTAGGGCGGCCAAGATGGACCGACGATCTGGACCGAGCCGCGGGCAGCCGTTGGATGCAGACAGCGCACGACCGGTCCTTGTGGAAGTCCTAGGGAAGGCCTATGTTCAGCAGTGGACGTCTTCAGGCTGATAATGATGATGATTGTTTACATAAAATTTCCTCTCTCCTGTGAGCCTACACTTAAATAGAATCACCATTGGATTTGCATTTAATTTGACAGTTCGTCACGACACTAGCGCCAAATTGGTTTAAAATTGAGTGTTGATTTTATGGAACTATTCCAATCCAAAAAAGTAACATGTGACCGCATTGGAATTGGGTTGGTCTTGGATCGGCAATTAAATGGTTTCTAGAATAAGCCCCCCGGTGTTTAGTATAGAAACGCTGACAATCGCAGCAAATTAACCTACTACCATTGGCACTAGAACAATACTCGAAAGTTGTGGAGGTCGAGTTTCATGTGACATTTGACATGCGCCACAAGAACAGTTTTATTGGAACACTATCTGATCGAGTATCAACTTCTAACACCTCCAACTATTAAACCGCCCACGCCGCAGATTATGTCGTCATTAATATCGAAAACTGGCTTTTTGTTATAGTTTTATTTTACTAGTTTCTTTTATGGCCGTAATATAATAATATCAAATGCTGATTAATTGGTGCGTTGATACATTTATTACGTGAAAGTAATTTATGGGTGCCCTAAAAATAGTCATCATCGTCCCCTGGTAAGTGGCTCTCAATGTAAGGAGGCTTTTGCCACACTAGCATTTTGTTGTTTGAATTTATTTATATCAAGTTTACTTTGTCTTATTTTAATAAAGGTATTTCCACATCATTCAGATCTCGATCGCGCTAACAAAGCACCGAAAGATATTATGTACTTACAACAACAAGTTTAAGTATTTTAAATAGAATTCGAAGATACATAATATCAACTAGTAAAAAGTTTTATTCAGTAGACATTTTTGTGAATTCTGTTGTCATTAATCAATTGAGAATTTTGCTATGGTTATCTATAAGACGTAGATATTAGGAACTAAACAACAATGAGTAATTGCAGGTATCATCTAATTCGTTGTACCTATAAAATGTTCCAAGTACCTAGAATTTTCTTCAATCATATAGGTACTGACGCGTAACTTTTTGAAAGTACATAGACATAATGTATTTTCAACGTACGATGTTAATTATTAAGGTTTCGTTTTCCATTTGCTATCAAGAAATTGATTTTTATTTTATACTTTCGAAAACCTTTATGTATTTTATCACATCTATGCAACAAAGTCTTTTGCGTTCAATCACTACTGGCCTGATTAGAATTATTTGTTTATTGAATGGAAAACATCGGTATTATTCCTGTCAGTCGTCTCATTTGAATCTATTCATAAATGAAACATGTCCACGCGCCGGTACGTGGCGCGCTGGCTCGCATGCGTATCGTAACGAGATTACACGAGATCGGATGTAATCAATTGCATCAATAATTATCGATTTAGAAACTAAAGTGGGGCAAGATAGGTGACGGAAATTATTTTGGATTAAATAAGTATTTTATAAAGAAAGAAAGATAAATTAAATTAGGACCCTGGTAGCTGCTAAAGTTAAACAGGAGAGCTATCAATGCTTTTCGAAGAATAAAGTTTAATTCCCCTGTAATAGCCTTAATAATAGAAATTGATATACATATAAAATGAATAAATCGCTTTCAAAGCAAGATTTACAATAATAATAATATCTATGGACGCTTTACGCCATGGCAATCTGGCCCCGTTTTAAGTATCAGAAAAATTTATGAATATTTTCTGCCTCATAAGCCTACAAATCGACAACATTAGTGATACATAAACTTATGTTATTGTGTTCTAATTTTCATAATATGGGGACTATCAGCTTTCAAGATTGTAATCTTATGTAAATATAAATAAATAAATAATTTAATATTCAAGTCACGTGTCAGAGATTCATTTTTATAAAGATACATTAGTTCACTTAAGATTCGATAGATGGCGGTGTGGCCGAGGATAAGGAGGTGGTCTGTTCTTTAGCTTGTTTTATTTGATAATTATAATTGCCAATACCGCTTATTTATCCGCCTTTCTTGTGGGTCATAAAGTGATGGGAACAAAAAGTCCGTAGGTAGACGGCGTAGCAAAAAATATAGCGGAGCGGAAAAAATAGCGACTGAAACAGATCTTATCGTAGAATGAATATCGCATGAGACCGTTTATATGTTCTTATCAGTCGGAAAAAATGAGATCTTATCGATATCAATCGATTTAATGGACCGTCAGAGGGCCAATAAATATGTCAGCGGTGTGACGATGTCCGGGAAATCGCGGGGAAACAATAGTCCTCATATTCCTTAGACTTTTGAAACGCATGTAATAAAGATCTAAGGTCCCAGGTCGATCGCGCGATAACAGATTTCAGATCATCACTATAGATAAGGCACCGACTATTTGAAAGTATAAAATGTTTGGACAGCTCTTGTACGGAATCTTTCACGTCGCGGGCGCACGATTATGACGCGACTCGCTCGCCGTCTCAAAACCGTGACTATTGAGGACACCTTAAGGTCGAAAATGGCAGGCTAACGGTCGGCGTACGCTACGTATCCGAGTTGATTATCTACGGACGAGGGAAAATGGAGTTTAGGTTGATGGGAGCTGGGTCGGAAATGCAGCGGCCGGCGCACTATCGACTCCCATCACTCCGCGTTCGCACGATTGATCGATAGTATTTTTTGCGAGGGCTTTATTTATAAAACAATTGAACGTCTTCGATGCGATAAACGCGATCGCCCCTACCATTGGCCGCGACGCTGTCACAAAAAACCTTCGAAGGCAAAAAGGTAGGGCAAAAACCGTCGCATTGCAAAGCAATCGTAATTAATTTAACTTCTTGAAACTGTTTTATATTTATTTCCAACATCGTCGCAATCAGCTATTCATAATTGCTAATAAATCGATGAACTACCAGTCCTGTGCGTTCGCGGAATGTCTTTATCTGGTCGCTGCCAGCGTTGACCATTTTAGTGATTATGTGCAACAACAACCGTCTACAGTTATTTTAAACGCAAATATGTTGACTATACAAATAGTGCTATTAGTTGCCTGTATTACAAAACACTTAATGTCGCTGCAATGCGCTTCTTATTGAAACACCATCGAGACATTTTCATATTACGCATAATTATAGGGTCCTCATAGAAGCGTTAAATACTGAGAGTAGTAGTAAAAAAACTTTCAAATACTTAGACAAATTATACTGTTATCATAGGTGTACGATTTTAATGTAAGTACCAATTATGTTCTACAAGAAACGTATATTATTTTTTCGAAACACCGAAACTGCAACTCGAAGCATCACGTTCGAGAACTCTCGGTAGGGGTGTTTCAGAATTCGAGTCCCGATTGTGTAACGTCCCCGGGAATCCTGCCCCCGTAGTAATTGTCATTTCATTATAGAAGTATTCGCCGAGGCATCGCCGGGCATTTTAAAGTGAGTTTTTTGGTCCCGCCGAAATTACACATAATCGAACCGATCGATAGTACGATTTATTCAAGCAAATTGTGAGGAATGCTGTACGGCGTACGAGAAAACGTACGATGTTCTTTTTGTAGTTTTAAAACCAGGAAAGCCCAATTATTGCAACTGAAGCCCGTTACGATGGCGAAAAAACTGCACGAAACTGAATAAATCTAAATCTCCCCGCCAAGACGAGCGAAGCGGAGCGCAAGGGTACCAGTAGGTACCTACCTTTTCTCGAAACGTTTCGTCGTTTTTTTGAAGTCTCATAACTTTGCTTGTGATTTCAGCTATATGGTTCTATGCTGTAGCCTAACCCAAAGTATTTCATGAATGGAGAGCGCAGTTTTCATAACACTGTCCGCAGAAATGCCTCTGCCAATCTCCGGAAATATAGTTGATAAAGGTGCTATTTTTACTTCACTACCCCAGGCCCTCGGACAGTCTTTGAATGGATTAACGGCTGAATACTAAAACTATCATTACAAGGTTACAAGCCCTATTCACAGGCTGTCACTGCTTGGCGAAATCACAAGCAAAACTAGAGCGCATCTTTTAAATGCATTGTACTTTTGCGTGCAAATTATATTTCAATCTATTCTTAGCAGTCATATAGTAACAAGCGCCGAGCCCTATCCTGAAAAATAAAAGCGTCATAAATCGGAAACCGATTTTTTGTAGGTGAAAATAGAATATACAACAAATATTGCAATTTTTATAACTGTCAAATAATTGAAAACGAATAATCGCCGTTTTTTACAATAACCACAAAAAAATTCTGTCTATGTATATTCATGATATTTACTATGTAGGTACATACAAACTACCACATAAAATACTAACTACTATGATATATTGTCATCTACCAGTGGCGTAGCTGGCATAGGTGGCACCCGGGGCGGATTTTGTAGGTGTCACCCTAAAACTCAATCGAAACTTAAAATAAAAAAGCAATAATCATTTACGTTTTATTAAAATATAATATTATGTCAAACAAATTTAGTTTGTTTCCGTTGGTTATGAGCGAACGGGGTAATAAATTTTGGGGGAATCCCTGATCGATTGACAGTGTGAACATTGTTTTTTTAAATATCAATTAATTATGCTCTTGGTACGATATAATAGTAACCTAGATTATTTTATTAGTGGTGGTTATGCTCTCTGCCATAGATTTACGATTTTTTATAGTTAGAAAGAACTATAACTGATGGTCATAGTGACACCCGGGGCGGGCCGCCCCCGCCGCCTCCCTAGCTACGCGACTGCATCTACGCAGTACTATTATAAGTCTCATCTATATGAACCAATACATCAGTTTTTACTGTGTCATAATACTATCATCATTATGGAAACGTTAGGAGCAACTAATTCCGCATTATTAATGTAGTATAGTATCGTAGTGGAGTATAGTAACATTGTAATACTAACAGTAGTAAGTAGGAAGACTTCTTATACAGAATTTAAGAAGAACAGTCATTATAACTTTGGGATAACTACTACCTTTTCTAATTATAGAAATGTATATTTTTATTTCCTTCGTTAATTACTAAAAAAACATCTTACTTTTAACAATTTATAATTTTTTAGGTAGTATAATTATATTCCAAAGTTATAGTGACTGCTCTTTTTGCACCCGTTAAAATGAGAAAAGGTTACTACCTTTTCTCATTTTAACAGATTAATAAGTTAAGTTAATGAGTGAGATAAAAATAACTCCATTTCAGCGACTCCACTTACCCCTTACCTCTGAAGAACTCAGATCTGAAAACCTATAATACAGACTAGGAGTCGATTCTGTGGGCTATTGGGCTTCCCTTTAAAGATCCACCTTCTCCACTGGCATCTTATAACGGGTGTAAAAAGAGCAGTCACTATAACTTTGGGATATAATTAAGTATAATTATATCCCAAAGTTATAGTGACTGCTCTGTCACTATAACTTTGGGATATAATTAAGTATAATTATATCCCAAAGTTATAGTGACTGCTCTTTTTACACCTCTACACTACACTCGTTATAAGATGCCAGTGGAGAAGGTGGATCTTTAAAGGGAAGCCCAATAGCCCACAGAATCGACTCCTAGTCTGTATTATAGGTTTTCAGATCTGAGTTCTTCAGAGGTAAGGGGTAAGTGGAGTCGCTGAAATGGAGTTATTTTTATCTCACTCATTAACTTAACTTATTAATCTGTTTAAAAAGTTATTATCATGACCTACCATCCCATAAAATATATTATGATTCATACAAAAAAATTGCAATAGATGTCACTATAAATATTAACGTTTGTAAATTATAAAATGTAAATATGCCGAACTAAGTATAAATATTGGCATGAAAATAAAGATAAGCATATCTTTTAACCATAACGCACTAAGCTAAATTCAACTCTTTAATTAAGAAGAAGATACGAAACGAAATTAGTAATTATTATTTTCCAATAGTGGCGCTAGATGGCGGTTTCTGGAATGTGCCAGGACTTCACCCTTTATCTATTGGAAATCGAAGAAAACAAAAATAGCCAGTCGAATTGCCAGTATTAGGGTGATACCATTTAGGTCGTGTCTCTGTGGTATTATCAAATTACGTAATTAACTTCGTGTTACACAAATAATAATAGAAATTAGTGGACAGTTGGACACTGACATTAAACCTGTCCACCCACTCTCAATCCGCTAAAACTCTGGTTATTAGCTGTCCATTCGTGATCCTTATCTACTTAAAAACTATTCAAGGTCGTATATTTTTCTTTTTATGTGTACGGTTACTCACATAATTTAGGCGTGATTTTGGTCAAAAACCTCGTTCAAACGACAATGCGCCATGTAAATAAAACGGACATCACTCACGAAGCGGTGAAATTCCAGCACGGGAAAAACTGGATTTACTAAAAACGAAAATACATCTAGAGGCAGCCATTTTCGAATATTTTGAGATAGAGATCTCGATATTTTATGAAATATACAGAAGCCGTCTCAAAACAGCGGGGCGCGGAAAAACGTACGTGCCAGTGTAATGTAAACTTCTAATTAATTTTGTATATTCAAATATTTTTTTCGCTCTTCCCAACCCTATCGTGGCGCGGTCGGCGGTCTTAAGTACCGACTGAGGTAATTTTAAATTCATTATACCCATATGTGATATATCTGTGATAGACGAAACTCGCTTACCTTTCACGAAATAACTGTTAATGTTTTATTAACATTACGAACAATAAAAGCATGGAACCAAGATGATTAAAGACGACTTTTGAGCTATTTCCATCTTTATTCTTCTTCCAAGCGCTGGCACGATCTCTTTTTTATCTAATGAATAATATAATAATCATTACCCTTCCTTTTGGCTTCGCCGAAGTCGGGTTAAAAAGTATACATAAACAAAAAGAAGTAGGTTTAAGATCAAAGTAAAAGTAAAGCCATCTTATATTGTAAAATGAGGATCAAATGTAAATAAACTGTGACTACATCTATGAATGAGCCAAAGCAATCTAATTTTGATCACGAAACTAGTCGAAAAAGAGGTTTCTATATTTTGTAATCAAAGACCAGACTATAAAAACCATATTACCATAGTGTAGGCGAAAACTAATAGGAAACCGAACATCGATATAAATAATTAAATACATAATTAACGCAGAATTTAAAATGTGCGGCGCGTTCGCATTAGGTGACTTCACAAACAGAAGTGACGTACAGGTTGTAATATTAATGAGTGATAATACTTTAGGGTGTGTATGGGTCCCGTAGAGTTTACTGTGAAAGTACCAGCGAAACGTAAAAGTACCAGCTGAAACAGTTTTTTTTTTATTATTGTTGTAATTTTATGATTTTGGGGTATTTTTCATAGAAACATGAAAGTTAAAAATCAGTCTTTCAGCACTTTGACAACTCTACATAGTAGGTACATACACACCCTAAAGTATTATCACTGATTTACTTTACACCTTGTATATTTTAACTCCATCCTTATCGGCTGCCCTTACCCTTGGCTTTTGAAGACCATCGTCCAAATCCCTACCTAATACCTTTGAAGCAGGCCTGCCGCGTTCACTGTTTTTCGTTGGCATAATCTGTGCGGCATAATTATAAAATGTTAGCTGTACTAACATACTGTGTGGTTGCATAAAGGGCATTCTAGCTTGACTAGGATTATAATAATTAGGGGCGATTTCAGCAATAAAATTAAGGTCGCTCAGTCGTCCAAATCCCTACCTAATACCTTTGAAGCAGGCCTGCCGCGTTCACTGTTTTTCGTTGGCATAATCTGTGCGGCATAATTATAAAATGTTAGCTGTACTAACATACTGTGTGGTTGCATAAAGGGCATTCTAGCTTGACTAGGATTATAATAATTAGGGGCGATTTCAGCAATCAAATTAAGGTCGCTCAGTATACGCTCAGCTCGCTTTATGCGAGCACTTAAAACTCGGAATTGCATTTCACCAACAAAAACTAAGCGCGGTTCAAGCTGAGCCGAGTTTAAAGTTCTGAAAAAGGGATTTCGTCGGCTTAATCTCGTTGAGCGAGCTCAAGAGCTGTCACGTACCAAATGTCATGAGATGACAGTTGTGATGGTTGTATTTTATAATTCAGCATTTATTGTGTTTATAATTCAGCATTTATTCATATTTTGTGTATATTATTGCAATAGGTACACGTAAATAGTTATAAAAACACTTACGTGTATTTTACATCTATACTATTTGAACTCAGTATTATTAAGCCAAGTTTTGCTTAAAACATGGTGAAATCCGTTTGTCATAAAACGAGAATTATAAGCGCGTTTAGTGAGAACTAAGTTTTATAAAGTGGAGTTTTCGTGGTGAAATCGCCCATAAGTCTCTTAGTGCGCACGAGTTTAGGGTTCAGTGGGCAGACATTTTATAAAATTGGCATTTTTGCGGCCCACAAAGATTAGTCAGTTTCGACATTCCGCCCACACGCGTATTAACATAAACGTTACTAGTAACGCAGAGAAGATCGTATCTGCCACAAAATGACTCGTTGTGAGGCTGATACGAATCTCGGAGGCCTTTAATATCTGTTCTACAAGTTTTTGACTACTTACAATAATTGTAGATGGAGATATTTTTGTGCTGCCGAGAACATTTGCATAGAATACAGTAAAGCTTATAAATGCAGTTATGTCTTTCGGGAATTTAGAAACGGAAAATAGCTGAAGTTATTTAATATAGCCCAGGTGTGCGCGTATTACATATCATCACTGTCTCTTCTTTAGCAAGAGATCAGGCGACTTTTTACAGGCCCGTCCGACGCATGGATCATGGACATCTCCAGAATCGCGAGCCAAGCTGCAAGCCACTGGACCTCGTTCGTTGAATGAACCTTAGCCAAACTTCTCTGAAGGAGATTTGCATTGTGATCCCCGCAAAGTTCCAAGAAATCATAATCAGCAGCGCTCCTACACAAAACAAATACAATAATTATATTTGTTTTGCGTATTCATCTGATACATGAATTAAGCTGGCGATAGTGCCGACAAAGCGCTCGCAAATCTGACGATAACTATCTCACTCTTACAATGGCGCGCTCATAAGCCTAATTAGAAATATACCGGGCATTGTAGTGGCTATCTGCAAATGTACAATAAGAAATGCGTTATCTAGGCCGATACGGTTGCGCCGCGAGCGACAATTATCAGCACCGGTGGGCTTAAGTGCTTCGAACCTGCCGTTCCGTGCATCACCCACTGCGGGTTTGCACGCAACTCGGGGAGCTACCCTCGTTTTGGACCAGCTGTGCACTGCGTGCTGCCCGCGTTCTTCGCGCCATAAGGTTCTGCAGGTACAGTCGTGCGGGGAATGCGTAATGCTCGGTAGTGCGCGGCCGTGTATTGTGCAGCAAATTGAATGCGTCGCAGATTATTTGAAATATTGTTGAAGATATTTTTGCATATTTTTCGGTTTAATCAACACTTTGCGGATAACGTGTTATCTCAAGTCGATCGGGGATGAAAAACATGCTTTTTTCAACAAAACTACGACAAGCTGGTGGCATGCTGGAATGTGATTGGTGGTTTTTGACACTACTGACATTTGACAGTTTCATTTCGTTACTTTTCCGCTAACTTGCGGTCTCCTATATTTCTAGTCAATCTAATTGTAATAAGGACATTGTTTTATTAAATTTCTTTGAAGACCAAAAAACTTGTAGCGACCACAAAGCATTGACGCATTAAATAATATTTGATTTGACTTAACCAAAGCGTCTTTTTTTTCTAGAAGTATTGTGACTTAATTACTACACTAGTTTAGTCACGAAACCTGTGGCTTTTGCAGACTTCAAAGGAACTGCACCGGAAGAGATATGCGTTATTTGCTTTGTTCTCGATATCGGGCTAATGTAAATGACCCTTAATCTTTAAGACGGTTCCAGCAACATTTGTTGCCACCTCCGTGGTATGTCAGTGGTTTAAAGCTTGAATCATCACCAGAGGTAGTAAGTACGATTTCCAAATTGCGAAAACATAATATTATAATGTTTATAAGTGTGGTTAGGGCAATGCAGGCTGATCATCTGATTGTCTGACAAGAAAGATGATCCATGCGTCGGATGGGCATGTAAAAAGTCGGCGCCAGATATCTCACCAGTCGTCTTATCTGTCCCACTAGAATATAAAAGAAGAGAGAGGGCTGAATGCTGATGTTTATTGCGCACATACTTAGGGCACTATTACTAGCCACCACTCCGGAATTGGTGTTGGGGCTATTATTATTTGCCTATACAAGGTGGAAAATAAATTAATGATAATACTTTACTGTGTGTATGTGCCTAATATGTAGTTTATTGTGAAAGTACCAACGCTGAAAGAATTACTTTTGACTTTCATGTTTCTTTGAGAAATTTCCAAACAACATTAAATTACCCATACAATAATTTAAAAAAAGTAACTGTTTCAGCGCTTGTACTTTCACAGTAAACTCTATACGGGATAGTCCGGGATAAATACTCTATATTCAGAAGCAGAAATAAGAAAGGTAAATTATCTACTATGTTGCCTAAAATATAAGAAATTGCGCTTAATACAATAACAAACTGAATTATGTGATTCAGCGCTCGTTTTATTAACTTGAGGGATCCAATCCTTTCGTAGCGGATACCTCCGCTAGGATCTACGTGTCTTTCAAAGCGTACTTTTCTTTGGTTTGAGCTGAATATTGATATATCAGTTAGTGATTTATTTAGCCTTACACAGATTTTGTCCCAACAAGGTGTAGGTTTGCGTCGTGATGACGGAACTACAACAAAAACAACTTAATTTTACATTACTAATCTCTGTAGGCGGCGCAGGTGCAAAAATTGTGAGTGGGTGCGTGGTGCCGCGGGTAACAGCTAGTTATGTAAATGTATGTTTTGGTGGGTTTTTGAAATCCATGTCAGGTTGGCGTTTTCTTTTGTTATATTCTAGGCAATATCGTGGGTCATCTACCTTTCTGACTTCAGTCTGTACCTTACTCTCCAAACTGATTCGATTTTGAGTCAGATGCGATCGTGCCCCGTACTCCCGAATAATTTGACGTTTGTTTATTTTGATTCTCAGTCGATGGAGTGCAAAAAGTTACAATCTAACGAATTTGTTTATACTGGTTAAACTCAAATAGATCCACCTAATAAAATACCAAAAGCTGTTGAGATCGAACTGATTCGATTCTCGATTGTGTCGGGAAGCCAGCAGAACAGTCCATACTCCAACTAAAAGCAACACTGCTTTCTGGGACCTGGAACACTTCCTACTTCCTCCATTCTTCTGATTAATTTCGTTGTGGATCCCGAAACAGCAGGCATACTCCCGACACAATCGAGAATAGAATCAGTTCGATCTCAACGGCTTTTAGTATTTTATTTGGTGGATTACCTTGAACTCACCAGGATAAAAAAAGTAACTTTATGTACTCCCGACTATATCAATCTACTGACAGTCAAAATAAACAAATTATGACAGTTTATTTGGGAGTACGCGGTACAATCGAATCTGAATCAAAATCAAATCAGTTTGGAGAGTAAGGCCCCACCCAGGTCTTGTATTTATTTTGTGGTTGGTTACCACCCTGCCAGTATACGATGAAGGGATTTGGTTGAGGGTCTTGGAAAGGCCATAGCGCTGGAATTATTGGTACCCCGCGTAACTCTTTGTCAGTTGGCGTGATTTCTTTAGGTTCAAATTTTAAGGCCGTTTTACCTTTGTGTAGCTGAAGTAGGCGTATGCAGTTTGATGAAAATACACTCCAAAAGTTTTTTTTCTATCTAGTGTTAGATAAATAAATTGATTACGTTATATTTCGCTTTTGAGAAATGAATCATATCTCAGTCTCAGCTCAGACAACACATTTAAAGTAAAACTTTTAAATCTGGCATAATCGAATCCGCTTAAGTGGGCGGAGGCTTCTCCATTGAATATAATTTCACAGCTTGAGTCAATATAATTAACACGCGTTGAGTGTGGACACGACACATCACGACACTCGTTCCCAGGTTTCCGAACTTTCCAGCTCATTAAATTCAATCAATAATTGACAAAAGTCAGCCGTAATAACACGTGTTGAAACTTTCGTTCGTGGAAGCGTCGGGTCGGTAGCCATAATGGTTACACCCGACGCCACGTGACTTGAAACGTGTTGTGAGGTGTGGTGCAGGGTCTATAGGGGTAAAAGGATTACATCATCGATAAGGTCGATTAACATCGAACGAACATAGACCTAGCGCTGGAACAAGAGCATTCTTTCGTAATCTTTAAGTGTAAACGAAAGCTAGAGGTACCGATTTACATCAAACGAACATGTAGCTAGCCCTGAAACAAGAGCATTCTTTCGTAATCTTTAAGTGTAAACGTCAGATAGAGGTATCGATTTACATCAAACAAATATAGAGCTAGATCTAGAACAATCGCTAGAACACAAGAAAGCTTTGATGAGACCGCTCAGGGGCGCGAGCACGTCCGAACACGCTAGAACGCTCCAAGCAACTGGGGCGTTAGGTACTCTACAAACTAATTCGATTATGACTCAGATTCCATCGAATAAATTAACGTTTGTTTATTTTGATTTTCAGATTTTGAAGGCCGGGTGTACAAAAAGTTACGATGTAACGATTTTCTTTATCCTTGTTAGTTTAATGCCAAAAGTCGTTGAGATCGAACTGATTCGATTCTCGATTGTGTCGGGAGTAAGCATGCTGTACGCGCGCTCCTTCGCCGCTTACATCGAGCGAGCGATCGTTCTTAGAATATTCCATAGAATTTTTTCGAACGCATTAAGAACAACGAAAAAAGCCCTACCGCCTGTTTACACTAGAAGAATTGAATGTAGTGGGGATAGAATGAGCATTCGCTTGTTTGATGTAAATCGACCTTTAATAATTAGTCCTTTGATGTTGGAATTAATAATAGGCCAAGGCCATCACGGACTTTTTTTACATGGCGAATCAAAAATAAGAGTTAATGATTTTAACAGTATGTGCTCTGAATCCACAGTGGCGCCTAAACTTCTGATCTGATTTTAATGTACGAGGCGTCAATAGATTCGCAACAATCTATGTATGTATATGGTATTAAAATGTGGTTACGGTTATAATTCAATTCTGTATAATTTAACAGAGTTGAAAAACACGAGCTGTCAAATTTTACATTGACATCGTGAGTTCGATTATCAGCTCTATTGTATTAACCCAGAGTTCTATGTATTTACACTGCTCTGAATTTTCAGGATCATCATAACCCCTGCATCCATAACTGCCGTTTCTAGATTTTTCTCTGGACGCCATTCGCCCTTGCTCTTGCACCGAACCCATTAGTACACGTTCGGCGCAGTTTTGTCCTCTATAAAATATCATTAGTGCAAGAAAACCCGCGGGACAATACAATGGCGGGTCATTGTGGTTGTCCCCGTGTGATGATAAATTTACCCCGTCCCGCGTCCCCTGTCCCCGCGTGTGCCCGCACCGACAGCAACACAGCTGGACATACTGTTTATTGATAGCGGTTGTCTATAAGCATTCTTGAATTTAATTTCAAGGATATTGGGATTGAATTGGTATTTGACAGTTCTCAACTCTTGAGGCTACCCCCAAGTTACGGAATACAAAAGCAGACCTACTGATTTAGAAAAACACTTGTAAGTTGTTGTTGAAGTGAATTATTTTCTCGTTGAAAAGGTAGATCCATCTATATAATATTATATGATTTCGATCAACAATGCACTAAATAAAGTGTCCCATACAAGAACAAGGCGAGAATCAGTCCGCGTGGTTTATGCCAAAATTAAAACATTTTTAGAAACAGATTTTAGATCGCTAATTATGTGACTTATTTTTTTATCTCTATGTATAAATAGTATTGTGACAGGTGTGGAAGTTAGCTGTGTTCCATGCGAACTGAATGGACTAACAGCTCATTTTTCAAGTGAGCTGATATTGGCTAAGGCGGATTTCTTGTGCTGAAAGATATAATTTGGATTAATTGACTATGCAATGTCGTATGCATAGTTAATTAATCCAAATTATACCGTAGTTTCCAAAATTCTACATCTATTTTTATTTGGCTAAGCCACCACCTAACTGGCATTATCTACAAATGTTATTTTGCTGTCGGTACCCACGTGTGAGCGGACAATATGTTGTCCAAACGCGTCCATTACGTTGCGTCCCATACAATAGTATTTGTGATACATCTTCTGTAATAACTTCTATTTATCTCCAAAAGTCCAGTAATCACTTTACTTATAACTTTGACAGTTCATCATCCAAATATTCTAGTTTTCGACAAAAATAACCCTTAAACTTGAATAACTTATAGGGCATAATAATTTATTTATCGTCTCCGTGGTCTTTTGGTTCAGAACTTCGATCTCGACCTGGAGATTGTGATTCCCGCGTTGGAACAACAAAGATTATGTTTTTAAATTCGGTTAGGACAATGCAGGCTGATAACCTGATTGTCTGACAAGAAAGATGATCCATGCGTCGGATGGGCATGTAAAAAGTTGGTCCTGCGCCTGAGATCCCGCAAGTCGTGTTGCTTATCCGTCCCACTGGGCTACGAGATCACTCTCGTAGAGGAAGGAAGGAAGCTTCACAGGAAGAGAGTACTTCTGTGTATTGCGCACACACTATTATTACATTTTGGAGACCCTTATCCAACTCAATACCTCATATTCAGGCTAGTGGTTTTTTAGAACTAACATCACAGTACTACCTTCACAAGGTGAATTAAATTTCCACAACTATAAGGAACCGTTTTAATTTAAAAAATCGGACATCTTGATTACACCACGTGTTGAAACGACCAGGGACTGACGCGTGGGGCGTGATGTATGGCCGTATTCCTCCTAACACTGACCCTACGCTTTTGCATTTATAACGACAACTTTTTAGCGATTTTAATGTGATTCTAAATTATAAACCAACATGTTTTGTAATATAATATATCTATGGGCGCTTCACACCACGTCAATCTGGCCCCGTGCTAAGTATCCGACGAACTCGCGTTACAGGTACTAGACAACGGAAATATATTTAATACTTTTTATACTATACACATATTTAAGATTTTTTTTATATTATACACAAATTTAATACACATCCATGACCCAGGAACATTGAACAATTTTTGTTCCCTCGGCGGGATTCGAACCCGCGACAACCACTCAATACTCAACCACTACGCTACGGAGGTAGTCAAATGTTTAAGTTTAAGTCGTAAGGATGTTTTGTAAGTTTGTAAATGAAGCTGATAGGATATTATAGTGCTTTGATTCCGAATTAAATGACGCAAAATATATTTAGGGTTTTTCACGATACTATCGCCCGAAAAATAAAATGCTAATTGCTAATTAATGTTAGCGTATGTCCTATTCACAAACTGACACTGCTCGGTGGAATGACCATGGGACTTATGGGTGGCTGTGTTTAACTATCCTTACAGTATTTAATTAACCTACTTTCTTTAACAAAATTCTTCGTTATGGCTTCGACGTAATCGTCCAAAAAGTGTATCTACTATTTGCCAGCGTTCTCAACTACCTGCGTGACAATTACTTATTAGTTCTCTACAAACTAAAAAGAAAATCGCACTTAACAGATTACGCTAAAAATATTCATACGCAAAACACATTAATAACTGTGTACACAATTAATCTTTGTTTGACAAATTCCTTCGATAACCGCCTATCTTAACATATTCTCAATTAAAAGGTGGCAGGTGAAAAATACAGCGTAACAAAAACTGCATTAATATTTAAAAATAGGCGTACCGTCTAGTTACGCGTAACCAATGAGTGTTTTTTGCTACATGCCTTATTCATTAGGCAAACAGTTTTTGTAGTGTTAGTTTTGTGTTTTCAACGCACATTCCGATGCAAACCTTTATTTTCGCCGCAGTTTAAAGGTGGTATTAATTAATTATGAAAATTTTAATAGTTGCATATCAACAAACATCGACACAAAGTATTTCAAGATGGCAATACTGAATCTGCAATTGCGGTCTTGTCTTTATTCATTACGTAGAGGGGACAAAGTCCTATTTAGACCATAGATTAATTGGTATTGAGTAGAAATCTTTAGTGATTAATGAACGGCCCCGTAAACACATCAATACAGCCGAGCCGCTTGGTAGACTTCAACAGATCTTCATAAAATTTAGCAAAACCCATTTTTATGCTTAATCTGTATAGTATAAAAGACCTAATATATACAACCTACCATTACACTCGTTTACCAGTAGATCTAAACGACAGTTCGTCCTTAACTAATTGTGGACATAAACTTGTTAATGTACGAAGGACCAAGAGTCCAGATGCACGTGGTTCATAAACTTCCGAACAGCTGGCTTAGTTACAAGATAATTGCGCGTTAGCGGTTGGCTAAGTTCATTTGTAACTTCGGCTTATAAATTACATCTTCGTTTGAGTTAGATGAGTTAGCTTAATATGACCTATTTTAAGCCTTTGCAGTATTTAAAAAGAGATTGAAACAAATGAATTTTTCAGATTCTACGTACAAAATCGGTAAACTCCTAACCTTCGATTAACAATATTATACATTAGATATCGTGCTAGCGCAAGAAATCCGTCTCGGCGTATATCATCTCGCTTGAAAAGTGAGCTGTTATTTCAATTAGTTTGCTTGGAACACTTTCAACGTCCACCGGTCACAATACTTGATTTGAAATCGCAAAATAGTCACACCAAATTTTAAAAAATCTGAATTTACAAATACATTGCGGTGATTAAATTTAGATAAAAAAATTTAATGACATACTTAATTATTGTCAAGTTTTAAAATTTTTGTCTCAATTCTTCATCAAACAAATGTAGCTCTATTGTCATATACCACGCGGACAGATTTTAGCCTTGTTTTTGTATGGGACAGGTTATCTGGTGTATGTTGATAGAAGCTCCTAACCAACAGTAACTGAAATAAATTAAGAGTTTGAAAAAACTAAAAAGAACACGCTTAATTGCATTGTCCTTGACAGTAGAGACGTATGCCAATTTTAAAACGTCTAGAAATTGGTGAAAATTATGCTTAAAGATTTAGAAATTATTGTATGCGAAAATTTATGTTGTTGGGGCATTTCTCAAATTATAAATATGAAAGTCAATAGTAATTATTTCAGCGCTGATACTTTCACAGTATACTCTACATAGGAAAATACACACCCTAAAGTATTATCACTCATTTTACACCTTGTATGTGATTAAAATATGTTTATGAAATTCTTTAATTTCCAAATATCACACTTTCTGGTCAAAATTGCCTGCTTATTATTGCATTTTCCCTCGCAATTTTAAAAACCAGTGGGCGCGATGAACCGCTCGTGATGCAACCTCTGAGGTCACCTGACACACATACGGACTTCACGCCTCTGCTATATGTTATCTATTGTAATATAATATATTTTATGCTCTCGCTTCACTTACGAGAGCTTTCCATTTGTCATAATTTATTTAGTTCACTAGCGGTGCCCGCGACTTCGTTCGCGTGGTTTTTGAGTGACCGTTTATGTAGCGCACGCTACGAAAGTCCCCAAATGTGAATACCCCGTTTTTGCAACATTTCTCACTGATGCTTCGCTCCTATTGGTCGCAGCGTAGCCTAAAGCCTTCCTCTATAAATGGACTATCCAATAAAAAAAAGAATTTTTCAAATCGAACCAATAGTTCCTGAGTTTAGCGCTTTTAAACAAACAAACAAACAACTCTTCCGCTTTAATATTAGTATAGACTTGTTCATAACATTTATATTTTTGATTTTCTGGCAAGACGATCCATGCAACGATGGCCATGGCAAAAAGTCAGTCTTGCTTGGCCGCAATAAAAAATTTGCTGCTTCTTATTTTAACGACACCGAAAAAGGTGCGATATTTGTTATTATACAGGATGTAAAAAAACAGTCACTATAACTTTGAGATACGACTACACTATTTCCTCATTTTGGAAATGTAATTTTTTTGTCAAAAAGTATTTTTTTTTAGTTTTTACAATTTTTTTTTGTCGCGAAAATAACGACGAGCAAAAAATTTTTTTTTATTATTGTAAATAAATTCATTTCTAGAATTCCAAAGTTATAGTGACTGTTCTTTTTACATCCGTTACATAACAAATCACATACAATACAAGACTAATATTTTCTTCAAGCATTTTTAGTCAAAACAGCTTTTAAATTTTCATTGAGCATTGTTTATTAGAATACCGCTGGTGCAGAAAAGCCTAATTAATGCAGTATCTTCTAGCAGCGAACCTAGCTGGTATAGAATATTCTATTGTATAAAAAAGACAAATCACTGAAACAATCAAAACATAATTATTCTACCTAATAATTGCTCAGTTTTTGTGATCTCAGAATTCATTCGAAGCGTGAAATTTCTAATGATCCCATAGTAAGAACATGGGATAAAAAACGAGAAAATTGTTAAATCACCACTTCTCGAATTAAGCGCAATTATTACTCGACGGCGAAAGAAAGAGTTATGTAGAGTAAACACACAACTGACAGTCGAATTGGTGAAGCCGTGGCTTTTTAGGGGTATGAATTCAATCCAAAAAGAATAATATCTTATAGCTTTCACATTGGAATCAGTGTGCAAACAAACAACGCCTGATTTTGGCAATGAAATCAGAGAGGTCACGCAGGAGTATTTATAGTGTCCAAGTATGTGCGGCATACCCAAGGATACTACATTTTCCTTTATTACTTTAACCTACTGGGGCAGCAGATATTGACTGGCGAGAGATCGTCTTCTTAAATGGCCATCCAACGCTTGGAATATAACCCAAACCTTGACAGACAGCCTGCATTGTCCAAAATAAAATTGAAACCAACATTTTTAGTGGGAATCGATCTTACGACCTCCGAGTCGTGAGCCAATATGTAACTGGACACAAACAAGATGGCGTTGGAAAGTATGAAGAAGAACATGTAGTGTAAAACAAAATAATGAGATAAATGTTGGAGTTAAGGAAATTGCTTTGTATGTTTTGTAGGACCTAATATCCTAGTCCAATATACTTTTTTTTTCCAAGATACTTTCTAGCCATGGTCAGGGGACGTTCGGACGGATCATTTGACGGATTATCATCTTAGTTCTTAGTCCCCATGCGATCGTTTCTGCTGCTGACACGTCAGGTAAAGAAAAGTTAATCGTGACACCAGTAAGCTGTTTTCTCCAATGGGAAGGCTTCGCCTGTTAATAGCAAGGAACACCCCGCCTTTATAATAGGATCCCAGAAAACGTTCAAAATTTTTCAAACAATAAGTTTAAGGAAGTAGTCAAAGAACATTTGTGTGCAAAAGCATACTATAAAGTTTGTGATTATATTAATGATAGCCACCTTGGGAATAAAGTAGCCCCCTGGAAGGCTTTTTTTTTTCTTTTATTTAATTGCATAAAAATGCACTTTTAATTTTGTTGTAGTATTGACTATTTTATATGTAAACATATTTTATATATAAATATATATATCAATACATAGTATAAAACAAAGTCGCTTTCGCTGTATGTC
Organism: Celastrina argiolus; assembly: GCA_905187575.2. Classification (NCBI taxonomy): domain Eukaryota; kingdom Metazoa; phylum Arthropoda; class Insecta; order Lepidoptera; family Lycaenidae; genus Celastrina; species Celastrina argiolus. The sequence continues at coordinate 16,554,243 of LR994589.1, forward strand.
TGTCCGTATGTATGCTTAGATCTTTAAAACTACGCAACGGATTTTGATGCGGTTTTTTTTAATAGATAGAGTGATTCTTAAGGAAGGTTTGTATGTATAATAAATGCATAATATAGTAGAGAAACACTGATAAATTTAAAGGTTTCTAATGTGATGTCGTAAATAAGCACGTTTTTTTGCGCTTATACTGCAAACCCTACGAGATAGACCAAAATAATGTACTACAGTATTGTTCACCTTAAAAAGTTCAACAAAAAAGTCCGCGATGGTATATGTCTATCTCTTAGGGATAACCCACCATAACCATTTTTATCCTTTACTAAAAAATGGTTATTTACGAAGTGATTTTAAACAATACAACATTAATCCTTATCCCATTAAGTACCTTAAATAAATTGTGCATTTATTATAGATCAATATGCTTTTTACAGCATGTAATTTAAGCGAATATTACCGAAGATATTACAAATTTAAAATGCAGGGTCATAGTTGTTTGCGCCGCGGCGGTACTGACCTGCGGCCGGCGGGATCGCAGGGTCAAACTTTTAACGTTGTAGGATTAGACTTGAGCGTTGAGTGTTTTTCACATGGCCAATTATATGTCGCGCTTTTTTGTATTGGCTAATGACAAAAAAGCTGTGAAAGTTGTGTATAAGGACATTATGTAGTAGGTATATTTTGCATTGCACCCGTGCGAAGGCGGGGCGGGTCGCTAGTTATATATATTTTAAAGAAAAATTTTCCATCTTTTTGGTATAAGGTGGCCCCATGCGAGTTTCTTACGCCGGTACTTCTCGCTGGGCTAGTTCCCGAACCGGTGGTAGGCATCACATAGACACGACGTACAGAAAACATTTTTGTAAAATTTATTCTAAATAATTTTTTTTTTTTGACTTTGACTTAGGATGAGAAAAGCCTTACCTTTTGAAGAAGCAAGGCAGAAGAGAATGGAGTTAAAGGAACCCAACTTTACTGGAAAAAAAAGTTTTCACAACAAATGTGTAAACGGTGGTCATGTTGACAATGAGGACAAAAGGTGACAGCAATCAATCAGGGATGGTAGGGAGCTCCGTCGACCGTCACCGTAACCGAAACTATCGGATATCCGATATAAAATATTATCCGTAACCGAATCCCATCTACTGTAAAAAGGAAACAAAAAAATCGAAAATTTAATATCCATAACCGAAACTATCCGAAACAAACGGATAATCCGGACTAAATATCCATATCCGAAATTTCATATCCATTTCATCCCTGTAATCAATATTCGCGTAAACATAATAATTTTTCATAAACTTCGGCGTTTATTGGATTCTAGCCTTTCCATCTCGCAGTGACAACCTCAAGAGCCCAAGGTCCACAATTACGCATCTGGGTCGACCGGTCCGCGTTTTTAACCCACCGGTTACGACTGGACATTTCGCCATGATCATCCTTGGCTGCGAGGAAGATTAATTCCTTTTAGCACCAACATTGTTGTCAGTTGCCGTCGAACACTTGACATTTATATAGTAAAACACAACCTACTTGCACCTGATGATGACTATGTCGAAACCGGTCATGTATTTTAAGTAATTATTGATGTAAAATTACTAAATAAAGTGGAAAAAAGTGCAAGTAATTTGTGTTTTACTATATAACATGAATTTCCACTAAGAACCTACAGTACATTCAATAACTTGAAATTTAAACTAAATTCTCAAAATAACAAATTTTATAAAAATCTTTGTTTCGAATACGTAAATTGTAAAATAACTGAGTGATAATACTTTAGGGTGTGTAATGTGTATGTGTCTCCTATGTAGAGTACACTGTGAAAGTACCAGCGCTGAAAGAATCACTTTTGACTTTCATGTTTGTATGAGAAATGCCTCAACATTATAAATTTTCCCATACAATAATTTAAAGAAAGCATCTCTTTCAGCGCTGGTACTTTCACATTAAACTCTATATACGGAATCCATGCATACCCTAAAGTATTATCACTAATAAAAATTATAGCATGTATAATAGGCTTTGTTACTCAAGCTTATTATCTTTTGATACCACTTTCATTAAAATCAAATCAGTAGTTTACACGCTACAGTAGAACAGATATACATACATAAACAGATACAATCATTACCTTTTGGCTTCGCTGTTATCGAGTAAAAATTAAAAAATATATATGTAATTTAAATATAGTTTCTTGGGATGGGTTACTAAAGTTATCTTGAAGAGGACAAATTCAACGCTTCTAATTATAAATACTAATACTTGTAAGCCCAAAATTATTTTCAACAGCATACTGAAACTTTTCAAGATTGATTTAAGCTAGTTTTATAAGTTACGTAAAGTAAATACAACCCCGTGGTGTGAAAGTCCGCATACAGCGCGTATGACAGCTGTCACTGTCACCTGACAGCTGTCAAAGTGACAGTTGCGCCCGCAGTTTAAATATTTATATTTATCGGTTTTTGTGCGCGCTGGCCAATTAAACGCGGCTAAAAATATTCTCGGATGGCGTCAACTTTCAATATATTCCATACGATATTTACATTTGACATAAATAAAACCGGTCAAGTGCCTTCGCGTCACGCGGAGGGATCCGTAGCGCGATAAAGTAGTCTGTTAAATGCATACGTTTTGTACTTTTTTAAGATTATAATTAATTATTATTGCTATAACACAAGTAGTTCGTTGCACTGGGTACTGCGTTCTTAATGATAACTAATTTTATACTGAAATATTTCTCTTATTACTTCTGAGATTACAAGACATTATTCTTTTAGTATATTAGGTATATTGTACTAATGTAACTTTTTTATTTATTTATTTATTTATTTATTATAATTGACATTCCTTTTTGTTGATTTCTTTTTTTATGATAAAACAAAGATTTACAATCATTTGTGTTTAAATATTCTGAACCCTTCTCACATTTTTACTAACGTGGATGGATTTTAACATCTTAATACACTACTTGTAAACTAATACTCGTTTTTAAAACCTTATTTGAGTATTCGGCCACGTGCTGTCCTTGTTATTTCTCCAAGTAGTGACAGTGACAGCCTACTAATTTTCAGCTTCTTAATCTTAAGTATTTAGCAATAAAAATATAGTTCTGGGCAAATACTAGAGCACAAGCGTCGAGCCAAAATTGAAGACACTCGTGCGATTTTAAACTCTATTGTATTACCCTGGAATTCTATTTTCAGTGCTCTCCTTTTCCTTTCTTCCTGAATCCGGATCATATAGTCCGTATCCAACGATTTTTGAAATAGAACTATATTTTTTCCCTTCTTTTCTAATGTTTCCTTTAATACTCTATGGATCTATCTGATCTTTTTGGTGGTTGGTTTTCTCATTAACCGATTAATTTCATTAACAGGACGGACAGTACGGAGGTCGGGAGAGGACTGAGGTGAGTTCTTCTTTACTCTTGCTTTATTTAACCACCTATTTTACTACTAGATTATTAACCCTAGCAAACAAAGATAAAAATTACTTCTTTAAACGACCAAATTTCCCACTGCAACTCCTGTTTAGCCAGGATTGACAGTGGTAACCTCAAAAACCCTTTGGTCTCAGGGGTGCCCGAGGGACATTCTAGATCTATCTTGGGACCGCAACTTAATCAGAAGAATGAAGGAGTAGTAGTGTTAATAATGACATTAGGAGGTGGGAAACATTATTATTATGTTGGGTTAAAGCAAATGCAAAGTCAATTACACAATGAGAAACGACGAAAGTATCTGCAAAAAAAATTCACGGTTCATATTTCAAGCTTATGTGAAAATAATGACGCGTAGAGTATTTTTTGTTTTGGCACCTCATATAAATTACTTACCATAACGCGAAAAAAAATACAAAGGTCTAAGATGACCACAAAGAGTGAATCTTACTATGCTGGGGCTCGCGGGCTTCTAGTCTTTACACATGAACGAATTGGCGTTAGACCTAACACCTTACCAGGGTTGAGTTGAGACTCATCTGTTTTGTGACTTTTATGCAGATCTTTAATCGTGATTTGTCGCGTTATGATAAGTAATTTATATGAGGTGCCAAAACAAACAATGCTCTACGCGTCCTTGTCTTCACACTATATTCGGATATATGGACCATGAGACACGCTGTATATTTCAGGTATCTTCTGCTTCTTGCTTTAGTGTGACCCAGAAGTTCGGAGTGCTCTGCCTGTGTTTTTTGAACCCTTTTTTTATTTAGGGACTTTTACAGCGTAAGTCAGTCCCATCGTAACCTAATCTTATATTTAATGACAAACAAATGATAAATAAAGAAACACAACTATGCTAGTAATTGTGCCATAAATTTAGACAAAACCTTTGCTTCAGCATCATTCGGTTGCGTAAAATTTTATGAAATATGCCTTATATATCGGTAAATATAGGTTCTATTGTAATAATACACTAAATACTTGCACTTTTTTCCTTTTTATTAGTTTTTTACAGGTTATTTCTTAAAATACACGACCGGTTTCGACATAGTCATCATCAGGTGTAGGTAGATCGTGTACGTGTTTAAGAAATAACTTGTAAAAAAACTAATAATGTGGAAAAAAGTGCAAGTATTTAGTGTATTATTACTATATAATATTATGTATTTCCATCAAGAACCTACGTTACATTCAATAACATATATATATCGGTTCTATTCAAATTCTGCCTGTGTTTGTGGCTGGTAAGAAGGTGATGACGATATTGCCATGCCTGTCGCAAGTAATTTCACAGTAATATGATAAACTCCGCGGCGAAGCAATTTGCTCATTATCGTTCTAATTATAACATACTTCAAACTACCGACATTTTATATAGCTAAATCTAGAGAAAAGTGAATGATTTTGTTTCATTTTTGAAGAATTTACCATGCTGTATACTATCGTGCATGAAATTGATTCATCAATTTCAGCATGATATTACTGACAAATAAATGATTATTGAATAACATACTTAGGGCCGAATTTTAATCGTCAGATAACTTTTATCTGTTGAATAAACATGTGACTTTGACAATCGTTCCATACAAAATCTGCCAAAGTCACATAATTATACCTTAGATAAAGGTTATCTGACGATTGAAAAATCAGCCCTTTTTTTTCCATAAATAACAAAAAAGAGAAATTCCAATGATTTTTCCCTTTTTTATTATTAATTCAAATTTTCGACGACCACTGTGCGTTGCGGAAAGTCGCAGGTTTGAATCACGCCAAGGGAACAAAACGTTTTCAATGTTCTTGGATCAAAGATGTGTATTTACTATTTACATTATAAAAGTCTTAAATATGTGCATAATATAGAAGTGTTAAATATATTGTTGTCCGCACATGTAACATAAGTTCTTCGGATACCTATCATGGGGCCAGATTGTTAAGCGTCCATAAAGTATTTTGCTTATAACTATAAAATATTATCAACAGGATGTTTGTTATCAGGCTATTGTCTATTAATTATCATCAGACACTTAATTTTACACATCCTATATAACTAAACCATAGATAACTAGTTGTAGATAAAATATGTAAGATCAATTTCATACAGGTGCTTCTGGCGACCATAGATATAAATTATCCAGATAAAGCGTGAACAATATAATTACAGTGATGACAGCTCGTAAGTTACATTATATATCGACAATTAGCGCATCCTTTACTTAAACTGTAGTTAAGTTGTAACTCATTATTAATTACTTAATTGGTGGTGAACTTAGTAGTATTCTATACGATACTAGTTGACCCGTGCAAACTTCGTTGAACATACAAACCGTTTAAACCTTCCGTGAACTGCCACGAATATATCAAGACTAAAAATAGCCGAATCGGTCCAGCCGTTCTCGAGTTTAAGTGATGGCATGATTCATCGTGCCATCACTTTGATATGTTGGGCCCTAGTAAACTTCAATGGTCTTTTCAGACTGACTGAAATAAGAATATTATATTGCGCACATACTTAGGCACTATAAAGATGACTCCTGCGTAGCGCAAGTATGTTCGCCTAAGTTTGTTGTTAAACCGGCCACCGACATCGGTGTGGGAGATTACATTTAGCCTTTACTCAGCAATATTTATGACAACGTAAGAATGTGTAAGTGAAATAATTACATTAGATAATGGTTTTGGCGGTGCCGACCGCGACGCGACGCGACGCGACTCGACGAGGTAAAACAAGCGATATTTCAGCCCCGTATCGCGCAAATTGCTTTTGAACTGCGGACCCATCTTGACACGGTGACCATTCGTTTGCCAGAAATCAGGACGAACTTCAGTTTCACTTCTTAAAATAAAAGGACTACAATATTTAACTTCAAACCAATGTAGTTGTACACTACTTACTAATTTATAATTATTATTGATATTCTTATAGAAATGTAAAGTATTTGAAGTGTTTTAAAAAATGTTGGTGTTGCCACGACATATATTGCGATAGTAATTATGCACCTATGGGCTATGACCTAATTTAAAATTGTCTATAAGTCTCGGTATATTTACCAAAACAAAGTATGTGTGAAAATTGTTATAATTTCCGAATGACCATAAGATTATAATGTCATCCAGATCCAAGACGGGAACTCATCACTAAAGTGATGGAGGATAAGAGAGAGATTCTCAACGAGAGACTGAATAAACCTTATGACGGTAAAAAAAACATTCCTACATAACCCATATGCAATGGTCACCATACTTATGTTTTTATCGTACGTCAAGTTAATCTGGCATATATTTCGGGCGTCAACATAACGGTAGCGTCGCGCAGATCCATCTCGGCTATTCATCACCATTATCACCGCATCACCGGCTTATCACGCTTATCACCAGAACCACAGGTGAAGAAATCGTAAGTCCTTGGCCCCAAATCCACCCGCGACAAGTAATCTTTATTAATTTCTGCAACATCTCAAGACGACGTCAAAATATTTTCGTTGAAGAAAATTGATGGCGGATTAAAAATGGCGTTCCCTTTTCTGTAAGACACAAAGCGTTTATAATCGATTAGCTGCTTGAATTGCGTCTGAAAATATCTGAGTTTGTACATGAATGTACCAGGCTCGCATGCGCTTATCGGTACAGCATAAAGGCAGATCAAATAGTGCGGTGCCACCGTCGATAGATAGGCCTAACATTATCAATTTACAATGATGCTCGCGATGTAATTTAACTTGTTATCGTAAAGAACACGAGGCGCCTGGCCGTAATGAAGGGGCCGATATGTCGACACTGCGCCTGATTTAACGAGAACACTCCCAATTAACTAGTGATGCGACCGGTTCTGTCGAGTTGCGTGCGCACCGCGCGCAATGATGCGCTTTTTTGTTGCATATGGAATAGATGTTTCGTAAAAAGTCTTAAATTTACTATTATGTGTTCGAGTCCGTAATTTATTTAACTTTACGCACCGCCGGCTAATCTCGGAATAGAATTACATTACGCCACAAATGATGAACGTCATGAATAATGTAAGCATTTTGTGTCAAAATAAATCTTGTATTGGCCGTTCGGCTCAGTGTTCTTTGATAAATGCCGAGACCCAACAATCGATGGACATGGCGAATTTATGATAAAAGCAAAAATATTACATAATAACATATTAATGAGACACATTATGCTTAGTTGTTGTTAATCTTAAATAATTTATTTTTAATATTTATAGTTTCTTGTTCGAGAAATGAATTAGTACTATTACTGTAAAAATATATTTTGTGGTATCAAATTATACCTTTGAGAAAGTAAACATTTGTGTTTCTTTATTGCACATCTTTTATTTCACTTAACTGCGACGATTATATTTCATCAAAATAAATGATTACTCAAGTTCTTATTTATTTTGGCAACAATTTATCGTGCGTTCAGACGAGACATTAACAAATTGTGTTGTTATCGTACCCATGCGTAATAAACAACAAAAATGTATTAATAAAACGTCGATATATCGAGGCTCGTGGCACACCACTAACTTAAGTGAGCGGTGAGATTGGTGGGTTGATTTAGTATAAAATGTGCTAAATGCCTTGAGTGCGAGCTAGATTTTTATAATATTTATGAATACAGTATTCTACTGCGTTATACTAGTACACATAAATTCTGTGATTTATAGTGTTGTGCCTGTTTTGGTCATTAATTAGTAGAATAATCGATAATTACATAAGAAATAAATTATGTAGAGAATATTTCGACTACAGCATTATAGTTGGAGTAGAAAATACAATTTTGAGGTGTTCGATTTGTAAAGTTAGATTCATATAAAACATTTTTTTAATTATCTATGGGGTGCCGAAAAAAAACAACTCCTTCCCATCAACTATCTTTTGTGGGTGTTGGAAATACAGAGTGTATATATGTCGCAGTCATCTGATTGAATCTGATTTTTCAATTGAATCACTAGGCGGTTATAATGGCGTCAAACAGCTCGAGCGCAACCCGCCTGCGTTGGCGAGCGCAGTATACTGCCGCTCTTATCATAAACAACGCAATAGACATTTTTGGCGAAAATTAGTTAATAGCATTTTCGGAATCACCGCAACGAGATCTACCAGGATCAATCAATAAATTTTTAATATCAGTTATACTTTTCGTTATTTTGTTAATCATAAACAAAATATGTGGATCCATTCCAAACTGATAACTAGTCATAACTATTGTAAAAATATCATAAATTCACAAAATATGTAGGTACGTATAATATCACACATGCAAAGTCTACATTGAAAGGTATTAAACAATACAAAAATATTTGGAATATTTCTATTAGTTTCATAGCGACAACAAAATATGGAAAAATACTTTGTTCGCGATTTACTCGAAAGTAACCTCCTACCAAATGCGTTGTTTATAATAAGGACGGCAGTATAGGCTACCCCTCATGAAATTATTGGCGGATATGTCCAGTCATAGCTAAAATAATGATAAATTTTGATGTGTACACAATTACATTTAGCACAAATCATAATTCGAAAATGCTTGTCGAATTCAATTATCGAAGTCTAAATACAGCCTTACTGTAATATAAATCTTGAATTTACATAATCGCCATCCGCATACAAAATCAGGACTTGTCCGGACAAAACAATACGGTGTGGTGACCGTAAGGAGGATATGACATACAACCGTTAGACGGGGAACTTCCGGTGTGTTCGTGACATATGTCGTAAATTACGACTTGTATGAGTTATGACGTCATAGCTCATACAGACAGAAACTATCTAGAAATAGGTTGGCAAAGTTCTTTATCAGAATGACCATTGACCATACTGTTGTAAAGTGTATTGGCAACAGGAGACGAACGGGTGAAGGTTCCATAACTTGGGTGACGAAAGGGTGGAGGTTCCATAACTTAGGTGACGAAAGGGCGGAGGTTCCATAACTTGGGTGACGAAAGGGCGGAGGTTCCATAACTTGGGTGACGAACGGGTAACTTTGTTGATGACAAATTATTGTGTGCTTAAGTTAAAACATGCCATAACTTACAGGTAGTATCTGCAATACATAGAAGCCGGTATGTTTTATTTTATTTTTAGCACAACCAAGATATGGATAATTCTGAGGCCTCACGCTCCAAACTGATTGGATTCTGATTCAGATTCGATCGTGCCGCGTACTCCCGAAAAAATGTACATTTGTTTATTTAGATTCTCAGTCGATTGATATGGTCGAAAGTACAAAAAGTTCCGATCGTTAGATTTTATTTCTCCTGGTTAGTTTCAAAGTAATCCACCAAATAAAAAACCAAATGCCGTTGAGATCGATTCGATTCTCGATTGCGTCGGGAGTAAGCCTGCAGGGTTATGATTCAAATAAAGCACAAGCGAATTCGTATGTCACTTAGCGAAGCTTATCGTCGCTTTACCTTCTAAACCTTGTACCTAAAAAAATGGATTTTGGGTGTATATTGTACTTAACTGAACCTTATTTAAAACAAAATTCATGTCATAATAAAATCTAAAATTATTAAGTTTTTTGACTCTACTGAAAAGTTGTAAGTTTTTTAGATACGAGGTTATGTCAAATCCGATATATTTCGTTTTTAACCGACTTCCAAAAAAGGAGGTTTCTCAATTCGACCGTATATATGTTTTTTGAACTATACGTCTTAGCGATAACTATACGTCATAGCGATGGCATCTTCATTTAAGGTCCAGATTATCCTTAGTAGCTACAATTTACAAATACAATACCTACAAATACAAATTTCTTTATTTCAGACTTCTATGGTCCATGGGTTAGTATTACATATTTGTCATTTTTTTTTACTAAGGTCAGATATTAATAATTAGCAATTTAAGTTATTAAAAAATTACTCATTAGTCTTAAGGCTCGATTGTATTGTATGTTACTATGCATTAGAAACATCATACAATAAAATAAAAAATAAAACTACGGACAAATTACAATTTTTTTAACAAAAATACATTAATCGACATTATGAAAAGGAGGGCGATTTTTATCAATTTATTGACACCACTTTTATTAAAATGGTATCATTCTTTTAGGCGTTACGGTGCAACAAACATACACACATTAAGTACTATAATGAAAAATCAAAATCATAAAAAAATATTTTTTTACAAAATGTTTTCTGAACGTCGTGTCTATGTGATACCTACCACTGGTTCGGGAACTATTATTTCAAAAACAAGTTTGGCTGTACCTACAAACAGATAGCAATAATTTAATAAAGACATTTCCTAGATTTAGACAAACCCGTGGTCTGTGGCGCCGACCGTATCTATAAAATCTGCGCGTGCGCTCTGCAAACTATCTTGTCTTTGATTTCTCTTTCACCGCACAAGGCGAAATCAATCCTAACTTCTTAGTATAAGTTTTAAAATGGAATGACAACGTAAACGAATAAGTCATATCACAACTAAATTCTAGGTGTTGATTAAATTGAACGGAATCTATGAAAATAGATTTATCTCTTTTCAACGTATTGAGATTGTGTATCTGCCTCGCTCGTCGATAGTAATTTATGTCATCATTACGTACAACAAAATACAATATTGGTTTTGTGATTTTAGATATTAAATGACAGGTATTGGAACGCTATATCTTTATTCTTGAATTGTAATAATTTAATACAAATTATACACCTCTGATACTATAATGTATCTTCTTACTTATATAGCTACGATTTATTGAATCAAACACATTAAAGTAGGGTTTGAAATAGCTTAAGTGGTCTATCTTCTATGTACGAGTTGTATTATAAACGAGTGAAAATACTTTAGGTTGTGTATCTCCTATGTAGATTACCTATAATGTAAAAGTACCAGCGCTGAAAGAGTTACTTTTGACTTTCATGTTTGTTTGAGAAATGCCCCAACATCGTAATTTTTCCCATACAATAATAAAAAAAAACCTCTTTCAGCGCTGGTACTTTCACATTCACAGTAAACTCTACATACGGGACCCATACACCCTAAAGTATTATCACTCGTTAATATGCACGTATTCCGCTCATGTTATAAGCATCTACTAAGGAAGAATTTAAAAAATCTAAAACCTATCAAGCGGGCAAAGCCGCGAGTGCAGCTATTCCATTTTTAAAAACTCCCTCCTACAGGGTAATTTTTTAAGGAAAAGACGAATAATCAAAAGCAATACATTCTGATGTCTGAGTGTACAATCGAATTCACAATCACTATAACCATTGAAAACCGCAACATAAACATTGTCCGTCCGTCCGTCCGTCTGTCCGGCCGCATGAATAATAAATGCGGCTACCTGGGGGTTTATATGTATGCGTCAGTTTTGATGCCACCGTAAGGTTGCAGGCTTATATTTTATAGGTATTTCGAAGTAGGTATGTCAGATCGCTGTGGACAAGTGTGAGTGGTGTAAGCTGTAGCTTAATATACGGAGATCCTAGCTCCTCTACGTGCCCTCCTATTCAGTGTTGCCAGTATGATTTTCCAAAAAAGTACGACTGGCTTTCTGAAAAGGTACGGGTTTTAACTTAATAGTTCGGTTTTGCCAAAACATTTAAAATTCCCATAGCATAGTTTGTATTAAAAAAATAATTACAGTTAATTAAAGTTAATTACAGTTTGTATGGTACGAAAAATGTACCACTACCGTGCCTCAGTGTGGACCGTAGTCCACAGTCACACTGAGGTACGGTAGTAGTATATTTGTGTAATAAAAAATACGGAAAACCGTTCTGGCAACGCTGCTCCTATTATTTATATTCGTACTGATACCTGCTAGTTTGTGCCGTGAAATATTTTTAAATTACGAAAAATTGTACACACATGATGAATTATGCTACAAAATTTGCAAAAACCAAAACAATAGTCTCCTGAGTCTATCGCTTAAAATACTGAAATTCACACTCGCGTCACTAAATATTAAGAAAAATAGGGGTTGACTTAAAAAGGGTGTACTTTACTTTAAGCCATGTTATAGAAAAAACGACTATCCTCTGGTACATTTTAATGAAAATGTGTATATATTTTTGTGATTTTTCCATTACACGAGTATAAGGGATGGAATTAAAACTGCGGTGTTGGACAGAATATGTGCGAGGGATAATTCAAACGTGTGTCACTTGCGCGTGCGTTGGTGCGACTGCTTTGCTGGACTTCCAGGGTGTCGGCTCAGTGTAACCGCATACGTTTGAAGAATCCGACAACACGACTTTATTCAAACAAAAGTTTAAGCTTACAATTTATAGGCTTATACAACAGAAAACTATATTTATTTAATCTCAGAACACAATAAGTTTATTTAACACTCTAAATAATATTTATATAATCTTATGATTAGTGATATATTCTTAGAAAGGTGTAGTGCGTCGCCTACAATCTGCCTCCTTAGTGCTAACTAGTTAGCACTACTATCATTCTGTGGTGCTAGTAGGGCGACGCGCGTCACAGGTCTGCGCAGCTCGCCGGCGCGTGTGCGCACGTCGACGACACGGACTCGTCCGTCGCGGCCCGCGTGGGTCGCGCTCACAATTCCATGCCGCCAGCAGTTTCGCTCTAAGTTAGGTTCGACAATGACGACATAATCGTTAACCTGTAACTGCCTAGACTCAGTAGTCCACTTTTGGCGTGGTAATAAGGTTGGCAAATATTCTTTAATCCATCGTGCCCAAAACATGTCAGTGAGGCGCTGTGCTACCCGCCATCGCTTTCTCAAATGTAGATCCGAATTATCATATTTACCGAATTGTGGAATTGACGATGAGGAACCGATTAAAAAATGGTTAGGCGTCAGAGCCTCGGGATATTGTGGATCATTTGAAACGTAAGTAATAGGTCGACTGTTCACTAACGACTCGACTTCGGCTAAAACGGTTAACAAAGTTTCAGTGTGAGGTGCACGTTGCTTTAATACTATCTTTAAGGAGGACTTGACCGTTCGGATCATGCGCTCCCATGCTCCCCCCATCTCTGGGGCCCCCGGGGGTATGAATTTCCATTGGACGCCGCGTATAGTTCCTGCCTCCCGTATGGCCTCCTGATCTAGCTCAGACAAACTGCGTCTCAGCTCCGCGTCAGCACCGCGAAGGTTTGTGCCGTTATCTGAGATAATGACCTGCGGCATGCCTCGACGAGCAGCCATCCGTCTTAATGCCATTATTGTGGAGTCAGTTGTTAAACTTTCCGTCACTTCGATGTGTATTGCTCGAATAGTTAAGCAAGTAAACAGCATGCAGTAACGTTTCTGTTTTCCTCGGCCAACGGTAACCTCTAGTGGCCCGAAAAAATCTACTCCGGTGTAACTAAATGGACGTCTATTGTGTTGCAGCCGAGCTGCAGGTAAGTCGCTCATACGCTGAGGCTGCGGTGTCGCGCGCCTGTATCTGCAGAACAGACAATGGGACGCGACGGCACGAACTGTCGGCCTAAGTTTTAAGATCCAATAACGCTGTCTTAAGTTATTAACGACGAGTTCGTTTGCACTGTGGAGTGCTTGTCTATGAAAATATTCTACCAGCATACGTGTTATTCTATGTTTTCCTTCTAAAATAACAGGTCTTCGCATGTTAAGTTCGACGCCAGCGACAGCCTCCACACGACCGCCTACACGCATGAGACCGGACTCGTCTACGTAAGGGGTTAGTTGTAGCAAGCGACTATCGCGTGACAGGGACTTATTTTGTTTCAATAATGATATGTCCGCATGAAAACAATCGTTCTGACATTTCTTTAGCAGCATGTCTTCTGCCTCCTTCATTAGAAGAGTGTCAAGTAGGCATTTCTTCCTTTGACATCTTCTAATGAACAACAATACCCTAGCCGTTGCGCGTACTAGAGTGAGCCAATTAGAGATATTATTTTCATTAGGCAAAGACATTGTCGATTTATTATCAACTATTAAATGAACCGTACATTTTTCGCTATTTGCGTCCTCTAATGTCTTCGTAAACTTCCGGTCCTTAGGCCATTGACCTTCAGGATGTCTCAAGAACGAGGGACCTTGGAACCAGTCACTTGAGTACCTTAACGGAGGCGCGTCTTCTCGAGTGGCCGCGTCAGCGGCGTTGTTCGCGGTAGGCACGTGGCGCCATTCACATGCTTTCGTGAGTGAGTCGATCTCACCAAGTCGATGGGCTACATATGGTTTGTAGTTACGAGGATCGCTTCGAATCCACTGAAGGACTGTGCTACTGTCCGTCCAAAAATAACGTTTATTATGGCGACCGGGACCTTTGTATTCGCGCAGTATAGCTTCTGCGAGTCGCGCACCTAAAAGAGCACCCTGTAGTTCTAGTCGCGGAATTGAAGTCGGCTTCAATGGGCTCACCCTAGATTTACTAGCGACAAAACTAATTAGTACGCGCCCGTCGGCACGTGTATAACGCCAATAAATAACAGCAGCGTAAGCTTTAGACGAAGCGTCACAAAAAATATGCATTTGTTTGTTTACTATCTCGCCTACATTTCTTTTAATGTCATCAGTTAACATCTGTTCCGCCGAGTAACAATGTGTCCACTCGTGCGCGTTGCCATGGAATCGCGGAATTTTAAGTGAGCTTAGACACTTCAAATCTTTGAGCCAACTGAGCCATAAAGTGTGCTCCGCGGCTTGGATGCGGCAATTCCATTCGACTCCACTGCGATGTACATTTTGAAAAATAATTTTACCCTTAATTATAAACGGAGAAAGAAAACCGTGAATATCGTAAACGGACATTATAATGCTTAACATTTGAGCTTTAGTAGGTACCTGAGTTCCATTTAAAATGCCAGGCAAAATTCGATCTAAAGCTATTTTAAAACTAAACAAATCTTCGCTCGGATGCCACATCAAACCGAGAGTGCGCTCAGCTGTGTTCGTAGCTCCGTGTTGTAATGCGATAGCAGCGGGCGCCAGCGCCGCGTGCGGTACGGTCTGCAGCACGTGTTTACTGTTGCTGGACCAGCGCATTATCTCAAAACCACCTGATTTATGTATTTCAGTTATTTCGCGTATTAATTGAATAGCTTTGTCCTCGCTGTCACATGAATGTAAACAATCGTCCATATAATGGTCGTTTAATATTACGTGAACGGCCTCTGGACATTCGTCTATGTATTTAATCGCATTTTTATTTTTTATGTATTGTGCGACAAACGGTGAGCAAGTAGCTCCAAAAAGCAAAGTTTGCATTACGCATATTTTCACATCATCCTCGGCGTTTTCTTGCCAAAGAAAACGGAAAACATTTTGATCTTCTGATCTTATTTTGATTTGAACAAAAAAATCCTTAATATCAGCAGTTAGCGCTATTCTATGTTCGCGAAAACGTAACATAATACCTAATAGTGAATTGTACAGGTCTGGTCCTGTAAGAAGAAAATCATTTAAACATACGTTGTTTACTTTACCTGCACAATCAAATACTAATCTTAACTTGTCGGGTTTGTTTGGGTTCTGTACTCCAAAATGTGACAAGTACCAAGTATGACTCGGTGTGTATTCCTTGACGCCTATTTCACGAGCGTAGCCGTTATCAAAGAGCCTTTTCATCTCCCAGCGATATTTCTCAGCGTACGTGACGTCAGACCTAAACCTTTTAACTAAACTATTTAGTCTATTTCGCGCGTAATCATACGTATTTGGAAATACTAATTGGTCTTTTGTGAAAGGTAGACCTACTTCCCATTGATTACCTATATTCCGTGCAGTATCATCTAAAATACGTACTGCTCTCAAATGTGCCGTATTCTCGCGGCGTAAGGTTGAAATTCCGATCGAGTCTAGTTCAAAAGATTGTTTAATTAAATTGTTTAATTCTGTGATGT
This sequence comes from Celastrina argiolus, assembly GCA_905187575.2. NCBI lineage: Eukaryota > Metazoa > Arthropoda > Insecta > Lepidoptera > Lycaenidae > Celastrina > Celastrina argiolus. The sequence goes on from LR994589.1 coordinate 16,570,467, forward strand.
TAGTATCGTGTTCCTCATCGTGAGCGAGATGAAAAGTATGACCGTTCATGGAAGTGTGAGTGAGACCGATGCAGCCATGAATAGACCAGCCTAGTAGGCATCTCGTAGCATAAGGTTCCTGCTTGTTACCTTGCAGAATTTCATGAGGAGCGATAAGATAATAATTATCCTCACCTATCAATAGTCGAGGCACTACACATTGATCACAAACATCATCTTTAACTTTTAACAAATGATTACATTGCAAAGTTTTAACTATTGACAAATCTTGTTTTGGCAAATTAAAGTTATTCACTACACGTAATGTTACATCAAAACTTTTGTTTTCAAATATGCCACTTATATTAGCAGTAACTTTAGGTACATCAGATTGAAATATTTCGATACCGAAAGCATCAATAAATTTAACAGGGCTAGACTGAGAAGTTATTAAACCTAATTCACTTACCAAGTCCTTATCGATTATAGATATGGATGCACCGTCGTCTAACAATGCATACGCACTCACCGTGCCCTTTGGGCCACTTAGATTTACTTTTACCACTTTTAGTAGCACTTCACAATTCGCTCGCGGTCCTTGAGTTCTGTCGGCGGCATCGTCGCTCGGCTCGCGCTGGGTGGCAGCCATGTGGGCCACGGTTTCGCCGCGTGCCGATAATGACGACTCGCTGTCAGCTACCTGCGACTCGTGGGTGGTCGCATCCATCATTGTAGCCACGGTGTCGACTGCAGGCTTCTTGAAGTGTAGAAGGCGATTGTGCGACAATCCACAGTCGTCGATGTCGCATAAAGGTGCAGGACATGCGGTATTATTGTGTCGCTCCAATAAGCAACAAAAACATAGGTTTTTTGCTTTTGCAAATCTCCATCTATCTTTTCTCATTGCTCGTCTGAAATATCGACATTCAGTTAGTGGATGGGCAGATTTTGAGCAAAACAAACATAATTTCGACGACGTCGGTCGAGCGGCTCTGGTTGCCATCGTCGTAAGCACAGGCCGATTATAGTACATAGGTTGCCTTTGCTTCTCATCCGGTTTCGTTCGTCCATGTGGCACCTGGTCGGGTTTACGGCTGTCCCGAAGATGTGTAACGCCGACTATTGAGGCCACAGTAGCTTCACGTTTTAAGAATGTGGCTAGTAGTTGTAGTTTTGAAACGTTGCTAGCTAGCTTATCGTAAGCATAGTCTGACCACTTGCTAATCAAAACACTAGGCAACTTTGTGACGACTGCCGTCAGTAATTCTGGGCTGCGTAGGTAATCATGCTGATTGAGTGAGTTCAGCGTCGCAACACAATTATTTACTTTCATAGAAAAGTTAATTATATCATTCTGATAATTACTTGAGAGTGGCGATAGCTTTTTCATCTGCGCCGTCAGCTGTTGAACGATTAAATCTGGGTGTCCAAACCTGAGCTCCAATGCTTCCATTACAATAGCTGGTGAGGTGCCGCCGATCAGTAGGTCGGTGACGGCTTCCTTGGCCTCGCCGCGGAGCGCTTTGCGTAGTCGCCATAAATTTTCAGAATCACTAAATTGGCATACCTGTGTGGATTCATCATATGCGCTTCGAAAATGCAACCATTCGAAGCATTCACCACTGAATATCGGTAAATCTCGCGGTGTTGACAACCGTGTGAGTAGTCGTTCATCTTGATGGTGCTGGGACGTGGAGGTCATTATGTTCTTGAGTGTGTGAGCCAGCTGAATTATACCGTCGGCGTGTGGAGCGGGGGCGCAGCTAGGTGCGCAGTTTGCGCTAGGTGCCGGCGCTGCCTCCGTCGCCGTTGCTGCCGCCACTGGTGGCGACTGTACGTTACTCTGTTCCAGCCACTGCTTCACGTTACATTGACTCCCGTCGTTGCTAGCAGGCTTGCTACAATATGAAGCATTATCGACCATGGCTAAGTCACATTCGAGCCGCTTATCGATAAGCTCCAAAGCAATTTTAGCTTTTTCCTCGGCTGCTGCTAATTCCAGCTGTTTGCGTCTAATTTGGGAAGACGACGATTTACATGACATTTCATTTGTTGCACTTTTATCACATGCACATTCCGATTTTGACATTTTAAATTGTTCGCGGTCACGCGTTAACACTTGTTCCGAAGCACTTTCGAGTCTGTCAATTAATTTTACGCGGGATTTATTAGACAAAAACTTATTTGGCGTACGATACATAACAAGAGTTCAACAGTTCTAGTTAGATCCGGTTCGAATGGACCAGCGATTATAAGGGATGGAATTAAAACTGCGGTGTTGGACAGAATATGTGCGAGGGATAATTCAAACGTGTGTCACTTGCGCGTGCGTTGGTGCGACTGCTTTGCTGGACTTCCAGGGTGTCGGCTCAGTGTAACCGCATACGTTTGAAGAATCCGACAACACGACTTTATTCAAACAAAAGTTTAAGCTTACAATTTATAGGCTTATACAACAGAAAACTATATTTATTTAATCTCAGAACACAATAAGTTTATTTAACACTCTAAATAATATTTATATAATCTTATGATTAGTGATATATTCTTAGAAAGGTGTAGTGCGTCGCCTACAACGAGTATTGAGATATAAAAGGTTTCAAAGTACTCAAAGTTTTTTAGTAAGTTTATATAAATCATTGAAAATGTTAATATGTAATTAGTTTATAATTTAATGTAAATACTATAATTGTAAGATATAAAAGGCTTTTTTATTTATTGTATTACTAGTTGTGCCCGCGACTTCGTTCGCGTGGTTTTTGAGTGACTTAAACCGTTTGCACAATGCAGCGCACGCAACGAGAGTCCCCAAATGTGAATAATTTTCCCCGTTTTTGCAACATTTCTCACTGAGGCTTCGTTCCTATTGGTCGCAGCGTAATGATATATAGCCTAAAGCTTTCCTCTATGAATCGACTATCCAACAAAAAATAATTTTTCAAATCGGACCAGTAGTTTCTGAGTTTAGCGCGTTTAAACAAACAAACTCTTCCGCTTTATAATATTAGTATAGATTAAGGGTATGCTGGCGAGGAATGTCGGCTAATATCACCTAATGTCGGCACTCGGCATAAACTGTCGGTGAGCCCCGGTAAATGTCGGCAAGTGGTGTCGATTTGACCCAGCCGGATAGTGTTATGTAGACCAGTCGGACGCATGGATGCCCTTCCCGGCGCGTGCGACCCGCGGCAGCGCGAGTCATGAGCGGGGGCGATTTGTAGAACTTACCTAGAGAGCAGGTTTACGGGTGCTGTTACATGAATGATTATAAAATTCTTATTAATAAAAAAAAACTTGATTCTTGGGGCCTTACTCTCCAAACTGATTCGATTTTGATTCAGATTCGTTCGTGCCGCGTACTCCTGAATAAATTGACGTTTGTTTATTTTGATTCTCAGTCGATTGATATGGTCGGGAGTACAAAAAGTTACGAGTAACGTTTTTCTTTATCCTGCTTAGTTTCAAAGTAATCCACCAAATTAAATACCAAAGGCGTTGAGATCGAACTTATTCGATTTTCGATTCTGTCGAGAGTAAGCTTGCTGGTCTATTTTTAGTATAATGTAACTTTTTCAATTTGATCAGATATTTTTTTTTTAATATTTAATATTCCAATAAGGCAATAAAGGCCTAAGTTCGGTTAAATGATGATAATATTATATTATACAATTTCTCTATATTGTTCTCCATGTCATATTTCTAGGTATGTTTTCTTTTATCAGTTAAAGAAATTACGTTGAATCCAACAAATTTTTCATCTCTCTCATCACAGTTCACTTGCACCACACACTACGAGGCCAAGCGACTTCCGCTACCAAACACCGATCAATATAAACCCTATGCTTCTCGCATAAGGTTCACATTGACCGAGCAAAGCAAAGTTTTTGCCGCGCGTATCGGCTCTCAAAAGAGTTCAACGCGAAGGAAGTCCGTCTGCACCTAGTTATCTAGAATGTGACAGGAATTTGAAATCGTTCGAAATTTGACGTTTGTTTTTTTTATGCGGTTACGCAATTCATAGCAAAAATAGCACAGTGATATAATTATTGTAGGTAATATGTTTTTTTTCTAGTTAACCATTTAAAAAAAATTAAAATTTTCGGTCTTTTTTTATATGTAGTAAGTACATAAAGGTAAATATTCATAGGTATACAATATATAATAGGTAATGAATTTAAATATTGCAAAAATTTCTGTATAATTCCGTTTTCAAATTTTTGATTTAAAAATATTATTCATTATTATTAATTATAGCATTTTAACAAAAAATATGTTATGTAAAATATATAGTTTTTTTATTCTTTAGTGATTTTAGTAGTGGTAATAATAGGTTCGTTTATCGAATGATAAAACTTTACTACTATCAATAATTTATTTAATTCGATTATATAATTAAAATATTCTTGATAATTTATATTTCTAGTAAACACGCTGAAAATTGCTCATAATTAGATGTTTTTGTTATTAAATTAAAACGCAGCAATTACAAAACACTTGTAGGGTTGGGCAAAATGATAACTCACTTAAGATATTATCTTCAAATTTCATTAACGACTAGTAATGAAATTCAATTAGTAATGAAAGACAGTCGTAGACGTAGGACTTACCTTCTGTATTTAGACCAAGCAGAAACATCTGACAGATAAAAGTGACGTTATCGAATAATAGCGCCAATGCAAATGATATTCGATAACCTTACTTTTTTAAATTTTATTTAACAAGCTTGTTCAACTCAGTGAACATGTCGCTCAATCACATTTTCTTAAATCTATATAACACAATTATTTGAACAGAACAAAAACAATTAACTTATTAAATTTATCAATTACCTCTATTATTATAATTATCAAAGCAAATTTGAACAATTCTGTACAAATTAACAGCTAACTCTGTAGTGGGTGAAGCCAGAATCACATTACAATAGCCTACATCATTCAGCAGGGTACCAAAATACTGTTTTCGTGCCACACTATTCCTAGCACAGTCTATCATGACGTGATACACGTCTTCTACAACCCCACATATTTGACAGTTAGGAGTTAGGTTAGGGAGTTAGGACTATTGAACTTTCTTCATCATATATGCAAATTTATTAAGAGGAATGTGACCAGATCTAAGTCTTAAACCAATAACCGTAACATTCCTACTCAATGAACAATCAATCCATGGAGACGAAATCGGCTGTGGCTGGATAGTTTTGTACCAGATTCCCCTGTCCAACGACCTCTTATCAAAGTATTCCCGCCATAACTCATAGCATCGTGACCTAATAGCAGGTATATGTTCCGTGTAATAGGGGCCCACAGACAAAATATATATGCCATCCAAACAAGCCAGCTTAACTTACGCATCCGCGTATGACCTTACTTTTTACGCAGGAAATTTTCTTGTTTTTTGCGAAATACTAGAAAAATTTTTTTGCATATACCTAATTAAAAATGAAATCCTTTGTCAGTACAAATGTCCAATGCCTGCCATTTCTCAATTCTCCCAATGTCTATTTTACAACTAAAGAGACATAAAATCAAATTAGCCCATAAAATTCAAGAAGTATCGTTGAAGTTTTTAAAACCTAATGGAAATGTTTGACAACCCTGAAGCACGTGACGTCACAACATACGTCTTTCAGTATTAATAAACGTTAATAAACAATTAGTTATCATTATCTCTAGATATTTATTAAACAATTAAGTACTAATAATGAGTAATTGCATCCGGAACTAATTTTAATTTAATTATTTTTAATGAATTATTATTTATATGTTTTATAACTATTAACTTATATTATTAGTTACGTTTGAGTTTTAAAATAATAAGTAGGTAATCATAAAGTTTTTTCAAGAATCGCGTTTTTCTTACATAATATGACGTCATTGGCATAGAAAGACTAAGATTGTCGAGAGACATTAGCAACGAGGCTGTATGGATATTATAGCAACTGATATGGTTTGGTTTTAAATCCAACCGACTTTTTACAAAAAATTTACTTCGCATAATGTTTTATAGTTTTTTTTTAATTCGATAATTTTCAGTACTCTACCTAAACTGTTTGTTTGAAAATATTTTATTTACTTCATAATATTATTTTTACTCAAAACTAAGCTTTAACGTTAGTGTTAATCGAGTTTTTGTGCCAGTTACCACCAGCGGTTAATTTTAACTGCTCGTTACTGCGTGCACCTTTAACACATGTTTAACTTATAGTTTTTGTTATACCAATTATACCTAGAAAGTAGCAAGAAAACGAATAAATCAAAAGTTCGATAGTAATGAAAGGGAACAAGAGAATTGAAAATGTTACCAATATAAAAGTCTATTATTCATTTTAAGTATGATTTTAAATTATACCTGAATTTTCGTAACAAATATTGACATTGCTGTATGAATTTAGTGGCAGCCATGCTTCGACCAAACTGTGTCATTTATTTCTATAAGCACAAAAAATATCTAAATCGATTAAGTTTTGGAGGAGAAATCAAACGTCGATTTCTTGTACTTTTAACAGGTGCTTTCAGTTCGAGCTGCAGTTGTCTCTATCGCGCTAGTGCTGACTAGCTAAGGGACTGCGAGACAGCAATAGATTTTATAAATACCTATACCGTGATGTTTCCTCTTAAGGGGTGATTTCACCAATGAAACTAAAGCTCGCTCAGTATACGCTGAACACGCTTTACGCGTATTTGCATTTATAACTCGAATTGCATTTCACCAATAAAAACTAAGCGTGTTTCTAGCTGAGCCGAGTTTAATGCTCTGAACTTGGGATTTCGTCGGCTTAACTTCGTTGAGCGAGCTCAAGAGTCGTCACGCACCAAATGTCATGAGATGACAGTTGTGATGGTGGTATTTTAAAATTCCGCTTTAATATGTATATATTATTGCAATACATACTTATACATACACTTAATTAGTTAATTTTTAATTATTTTCGAGTAGTGTAGTTACCTATGTGTAAAGGTATTTTATATCTATACTATTTGAACTCAGATTTAGTAAGCCAAGCTTTGCTTAAAAACATGTGAAATCTGTTTGACATAAAACGAGAATTATAAGCGCGCTTAGTGAGAAATAAGTTTTACAAAGCGGAGTTTTCGTTGTGAATGGTGAAATCGCTCCTAAGACATTTATCAACTAGTAACATTATAGATCTCAAGTTAAAAATCGTTTATTAACATCAAAGTCGAGAGGCCACTTATGTGATAACTGTAGCTTTGGTAATATCCTACCATCCCATACAATCTATGTTTTATACAAAAAATACAATAGATACTACTATAAACGTTTGTAAATTACAAAATGTAAATATTCCGAATTATGTACAAATATTGACATTAAAATAAAGATAAGCATATTTTTAAGCATAACATCACATTAAGCTCAACTCAACTCGTTAATTAAGAAGATACGTACGAAACGAAATTAGTTATTAGAATTTTTAAATAGTGGCGCTAGATGGCGGTTTCCGGAATGTGCCTGGAAATCGAAGAAAACAAAAGTAGCCAGTCGAATTGCCAGTATAAGGGTGATACCATTTTCTAGTACTAGGTCGTGTCTCTGTTATATATCTACATTGTCCTTTGGTCAACGAAAATTAAATTGGAACTCGGATACAATGAGTTATTGGGATAGCATTCGCATTTTTAATATCTAATCGAAGTTAAGGTATTAATATTCTTCGCATGCCTCGACAACAATGTGTAGGTTCCATCTCGGTTCTTGTGGCTAATTCAACAGTGCTAATGAGAGATCAGCAATTCATGAGGTCCAGCGGACCACGGCGGACCCCATCAATATGGACCTTGGCTAATTGTATACAGACGGGTTGGACGAGTTACCGTGGGTTGTACACACACGTTTTTTCGACGTGAAAATCTAAATCGCGGCTGTGTGTGCGACATGCAAACAATATATAACAATCTTCATTATATTCACCAGAAAAGTTATTTATATTGTTTTTTTTTATTTTTATTTATGATGTTGGGACATTTGTCATAGAAACATGAAATTCAAAAGTAAGTTAGTAGTAAGCGCTGGTACTTTCACAGTATACTCTACATATGAGGCACATACACACCCTAAAGATTATCACTAATTTATTTTACACATTGTATACTAGTGACGCGAGTGTTAAAATTACTTCAGTGTCGCAAGGCATAAAGGGGACTGTTAATTAGTTTTTGCAAATTTTGCTACATTTTTTTTATCTACAATTTCAATACGCTCCGGTTGGCGCGATAATTCGCCATACAAATAGCCGTCTTAATAGCCTCCTTTCCGTTCTGGAGAGTATTCTGAAAATAGGAATTCTGCGCTAACACAATAGAGTTTGAACATCGAACACACGCTCGTCTCTATTGTGTTATCGCAGAGTTCTATTTGCAGAATTCTCTCCGGACCGGGAAATTCAGAATCATACAGTCCAAGCTCTATTCAGGTACGGTTGTCAGAGTTTTGTGAAGCACTGAATTAATCCTCGATTTTCACGACGGAAAAACGTGTGTGTACAATAGGTATTATAGTGATTATCTGTAATAATGTTGAAGGGATTGAAAAATTATTCGTAGGTTATCGTCGATAGACAGACTACCTGTATGGCTCAGTGGTCTGAAGCCGGAGAGCGGGTTCGAATCCCGCCAAATGAAGTTTTGAACTGTTTTCCTAGATCATGGATATGTATTTAAATAAATAAACATGTTACGGAAGTTTGCATGGGTGTTCGAAATAATGAATTTGTAGACTGCTTTTCGACTCTGGTTTATTATATATTAATATTTAAATGTATCGGAAAATAAAAATGGCGCTCGTCGTGAAAGGCATAAGGAGTGAAGTCCGCCGCAGATCGATGACCACGAAGTTAGCGCGAGCGCCGACACATGTTATTATTATTACATAGACTAAAACACAAAAGAGACATAATACCTATATACCTATGTTTATTATGTCTAACCCCTACTTGGCATAACATGTATCTTAAAAAGTTGTTTTTACAATGGAAAAACTTATTAGCGAAACTTGCCACTTTTTACAAGTTATGTTTTTGATGGGATCTTAGTTCTTTTTTAGATGATTGACTAAAACGCGTGTTTTTGTAGAAAGTGCAAATTAATTATGCAGTTGGCGTATCTAGATAACTAGACAGAAATTCAAATTTTTAGGTTTGTCCTTTATTAATACACTAAACGCTACTTGTATTCTAAATTTGAAGCTTCTACGTCTGCTAAAAGTGCCTAATACTTTTGATGATCGGTCAGTGAGCGAGTGAGTCAGTGATAAATTTAAGAAGTTTGACTATAATTTTTAAACTTCTGTTTCAAATTGAATTAAATTTGAAATACACCGTGTTCATACAATGCCTATTTAGTATGTAAAAATGCGGGACTATAGTTTTATCGACAATGAAGTCATTAGGGGTCGAAGATGACCTTGTAGCGGTACTACTAGCGCCACATCCTGCATCGCGCTATCGAAGTTTTCTAAGTCCGGCGCTATATATACGACATCTGAAAACCAGTACAGTGGGCTTCGGCCTGACCGAGCATACCATCTCGCTCGGTCGGAGATCTCCCTTTGGGGCTTCCACTTGTACTCCCACAACCTGAATTGTTTCGAGAAAAAAATGGTACGGCCAACTTGGCGGTAGCACTACCGTGCCCCCAGATATGAACAACGTAATTTAAACTATAAACGTGCTTAAGTCTTTTTCTACGTATGGCGGCGTAGCTAGGAAGCTGTATCTAGTTTCATCCAGTTTCTAGGTCCTAGGTCATCTGAGCCGCTGTTTGTGTTGGCGTCACGTATCCAGCTCGATATGTCTGTGTTATTAGATGGATTTGGTCGTGATGAGTGGACGAAATGTGATATCGTTATAATATTAGTAATGTATTTTTTTAAACGAGCATAGGGTAACCACATTTTTTTTTATTTTTACACACACCACAGTGTTTTTTTGTTTGTAAGCTGACGTAATCGAGAATGTTCTTAGCTAATTCATCATAACGAGTTAGCTAACTTAATAATCCGGGGTTAGATAAAACTAACCCCCGTTCTTGTTTGACAAAGCGCTGTCTTCAATAATTGTTAATATTGCCAAGTCAATGTACTTACTTATTTAAAACATGAAATATTTTTAATAACATTGATATGATAATAAGATGTTGTTACACTGACCGACTTACCCCAGCTTGGCATCTCATGGACCTCACAACTTTTTACAGCAAAAGGACTAAGTAGCGAGACTTGCCACTTTTTACAAGTTATGTTTTTGATTGGATTAGATCTGAGTTTATGGCAATGGAAACTTCAAGAAGTAATACCGTAGGCCTATTGTATCTTTCTGTGGTCTATGGACCATTATATATTTTACATCCTATATTATGATATAGGATGTAAAATATATAGTGAACTCTCGACGAAAATAACATTAAATCAAATAATGCCTCGTACATTTTTTCAAGCACTTTGATTGAATATTAATGCATGCAATATTCATACAATCGTGCTCGCAACTTTGTATTACTCTTTATTATTAATATTAATTAAATATGATCGCTTGGTCACGCAAACTGAGTTTCACAAAAACGCATAAGTAATCGATAAACTCCTACGACTATGTTGACTCACCTCATATTTAAATCATCAAATTCTTTTTCTTCGTATACATAAAAATCAATTGCTGTTCGTTAGTGACGCTAAAACTCGAACGGCTGAACCGATTCGGCTATTTTTAGTTTTGAAATATTCGTGGAAGTCCGCGATAACTCCCGAGGCTATTGCACCGATCTTTATGCTATTTCCAATGGCTTCCGTGGTCTAGTGGTTCGCTCTCGAACCGGATGTCGTGGGTTCGATTCCAGCGCCGGAACAATAAAAAATGTTGTTTTAAGTTTGGTGAGGACAATGCAGGCTGATCACCTGATTGTCTGACAAGAAAGATGATCCATGCGACGGATGGGCATGTAAATCTCCCGCTAGTCGTGTCAGTTATACGTCCCATTGGGCTACGGGAGTGAAGGAAGAGAGAGAGAGAGAGATTCTGTGTATCGCGCACACACTTGGGCACTATAAAAATAGCTGGCCTGGTTTCAATGAAGCCTGCCACCATCACCGAAATCGGTGTGGGAGGCATTATTATTATTCCACTAATGGATAGAGTGGTTTTTGAGGAAGGTTTTAGTGTATTCATTGGATTGGTGCTGCTGCTGTGTAAGCTTTTTAAATTCTGACGTACCAAGTTCGACGGGGCAGCTAAACTATTGACTAGCATTATATATTAATTTCGAATTTAGTAAATCCAGTATTTTACAGGAACCTTTGTAGGAAATGTATGTATAACTTACGACCTGGGGGCACGGGCACGGCAAGCATCACGTTTTAACTGCAATGTAGCGTAAGTGAAGTTAAGCCTGGTGAAGTAAGGGCGCATAGATCAAGAATTTTGGTTCTACATGAGATCTCACTTTTTGATAGTTTTTTATTAAGGTGTAGTGTAGAGCTTGGCTTTATACGATATCTGATAACTTTTTCACAGGGTAAGCTGTGTAGGCTCGTCTTGACAACATTTTTACATGAAAATGTTTTTTGTGGGATATATTATACAACTACATACTACAGTACAAGCTATATAATATCATAAGTAATTCATTTTCAAAAGTGAAGTGAAACGTTGTTTTATCTGTCAAATAGGTTCTCAAGTTGCGATCCTAATTTATGAGACCGAGTTTAAGATTGTTTTATTAAAACGGGTCTTAGGCCCGTATAAATAAAACAATCTCAAACCCAACCTCACACGAGAATCTATTTGATAGATAAAAAAACGTTTCGTTTCACTTTTAAAAATGAACAACTTTACATAAGTTACGTACTTTTTTTTTAATAAATATTCTAAAACTATAGAATATATTTATTTTAATGTTTTTCTGTAGTCTATAATATGAATATTACGGTGTAAAAAGAAAAGAAATTTATGTTGTATGTAAGATTTATAAAATTGTTCACTTTTAAAAGCGAAACGTAACATTTTTTTATCTGTCAAATAGGTTCTCAAGTGAAGTTGGGTTTGAGATTGTTTTATTAATACGGGCCTTAGTTTCGTCGTCAGTTGCACAAATAGTCAGCAATTACGTAATTCTTTTTTAACCCTTCAACTGCGCTTGTGGTCGGCATTGACCCTTAATTGCTGTGACATTAACATCATCACCTCAAATAAACATGCAGTGTTAAGGACACTATACTATCTTATCAATTCTAAATTCGAAATCTTAGTTAAAAGCCCCGAGAGATCGTCCGTAAATTGTTTTTCCTTTTATTTTAGTTGTATGTTTCCCGATGGGATTCACACTATTTTTTAACCCCCAACCAAAATAAAAGGGTAAAAAGTTCCACATGTCTGTGTGTCTGTCATGGTATCGGTAGGTCCCTAACGGATTAGCGATTTTGATCCAGATTCTGTTGTCCGACAGCTGTCTGTCTGAGTCTTCAGTGTTCTTAGTTCGTCATCATTAGTTTTCCCACTGCTAAACAATTCTGGGGTTTGTTAAATTTTTAATTTGTTTTTTACTATTTACTACTTTCAAAGGTTATTGCCATGGTCTTGGAGTGCCAACTCATTCGCCACGTCACACCAATCTTCCACCTATTATTTTAGTTACTTATTTTAGTTTGTTAATAAGCCTATCCACTCTTTTGAAGGTTTTTTTCATTAATGTTATTATACCCTCCTGGTAAACAACCAATGTACTTGTTAGTTCCATTACAATTAATGTTTTATTTAAGGACCATTAAAATAATCAAGATATTAAACTATGAAATATATTGTGCGAACGGGAAGGGAACAACCGATTGTGAGTTGTGACGTCACGTTGCTAGATAGATGAAATGTTTAAAAACTTATCCTAATTCTTATTTAAGATTTTGCTCATCTTTTTGATTTTCTGCGTAATGAATCAAAAAGTAAATAATTTAATATTCATTCAATAACCCAATTGTCCTTGACTTATAATCGTTTAAGTCTTTTGGCATATTATATCACATGTGTGGAAAGTCTGATCATATGTACTGGTGAGCTTAAGAGGGCTTGACCAACTCTTATGCAACCTTGACTTACCATCAAAGTTCACCTGTTGGCACAACATGTATATGATGATGATGCTGGCCAGCCGGCGCCGCTGACTCACGCGGTCAAGGTTAGGGACGGCCGTGTGACATGCGCCAGTCCTAGTTAGCGACAACTCACACCGGAACGCGACGCGGCGGGACTTTTAGAAGATAGAAATGCTGAATTAAACTTTATGAGAATGCAAGAGTTGGAATTGCAAGCTGCACCGGGCAGCGCTGCTCATGCAAGGTAGAGTCCTCATATGTAGTAGATAAGGTTTAATTTTGAATAGCTATCATAAAAACATCGTGTTGCGTCTCGGTATGTAATACGCTTTATAGTAAAGTCTCTTGGACTGCAAACGGCTGAGTTGGGCAATATTTGCTATAATAATAATACCTCCTACACCGATTTCGGTAACGGTGCCCGGTTTCATTGAAGTGTGCACGCATTACATAGAAGCACTCTCTTTTCCTTCACTCACGTAGCCTCGTGGGACGGTCACCCGACACACGCCCATCCGACACCTATGTGAACTTGGCAACAGACTTTCAAATTATTTATTTTTATTATCATCATTCGATTGTACTAGGATTGTACCCGATTGTACCGTATTTAAAATTGTTTGTACCTCAAAGGGGTAAAAATTACGGGGTGAAAAAAATTTGCTCAGCAACCAACTTGAAGATTTAGTAATTTCAATGATGCCATCTTGAAGAACATCGTTTGTACCGGATTGTACCACAATTTTTTTTAATTTTTTTTAAAGAATTTTTTTTTTTCCTTAAAAAAATTTTTTATTTTAAGAATTTTAAAATATTTAACATATAGTTCAGCTACTATATACTTCATAAAATTTTAATATAAAGGAAGTTTCAGTGCGAGTTAGCAATTTATTAGTAAGTACCTAAAGTAGGTTTTTTATACTACAGCAGAACATGACACGTTTTGACGTTTGTGCCTCTCTATAACGTTACAGTTGTTATTAATATTAGTACCTGACATATTTCTCAGTACGAATACTTTTTATTTGAACGAGCACAAACGATAGATAGCCAACGGTGACTCGCGAAAGTACCTAAAGTCGTTTTTTCAATACTAGAGCAGAACATGACACGTTTTGACGTTTGTGCCTCTCTATAACGTTACAGTTGTTATTAATATTAGTACCTGACATATTTTTTAGTACGAATACACTTTATTTGAACGAGCACAAACGATAGATAGCCAACGGTGACTCGCGAAAGTACCTAAAGTCGTTTTTTCAATACTACAGCAGAACATGACACGTTTTGACGTTTGTGCCTCTCTATAACGTTACAGTTGTTATTGATATTAGTACCTGACATATTTTTTAGTACGAATACACTTTATTTGAACGAGCACAAACGATAGATAGCCAACGGTGACTCGCGAAAGTACCTAAAGTCGTTTTTTCAATACTACAGCAGAACATGTAACGTTTTGACGTTTGTGCCTCTCTATAACGTTACAGTTGTTATTAATATTAGTACCTGACATATTTCTCAGTACGAAAACACTTTATTTGAACGAGCACAAACGATAGATAGCCAACGGTGACTCGCGAAAGTACCTAAAGTCGTTTTTTCAATACTAGAGCAGAACATGACACGTTTTGACGTTTGTGCCTCTCTATAACGTTATAGTTGTTATAATTATAAGTACCCGACATATTTTTCAGTACGAATACACTTTATTTGAACGAGCACAAACGATAGATAGCCAACGGTGACTCGCGAAAGTACCTAAAGTAGTTTTTTCAATACTACAGCAGAATATGACACGTTTTGACGTTTGTGCCTCTCTATAACGTTACAGTTGTTATTAATATTAGTACCCGACATATTTTTCAATACGAATGCACTTTATTTGAAGGAGCACAAACGATAGATAGCCAACGGTGACTCGCGAAAGTACCTAAAGTAGTTTTTTCAATACTACAGCAGAACATGACACGTTTTGACGTTTGTGCCTCTCTATAATGTTACAGTTGTTATTAATATTAGTACCTGACATATTTTTCAGTACGAATACACTTTATTTGAACGAGCACAAACGATAGATAGCCAACGGTGACTCGCGAAAGTACCTAAAGTCGTTTTTTCAATACTACAGCAGAACATGACACGTTTTGACGTTTATGCCTCTCTATAACGTTACAGTTGTTATTAATATTAGTACCTGACATATTTCTCAGTACAAATACACTTTATTTGAACGAGCACAAACGATAGATAGCCAACGGTGACTCGCGAAAGTACCTAAAGTCGTTTTTTCAATTCTACAGCAGAACATGACACGTTTTGACGTTTGTGCCTCTCTATAACGTTACAGTTGTTATTAATATTAGTACCTGACATATTTTTTAATACGAATACATTTTATTTGAACGAGCACAAACGATAGATAGCCAACGGTGACTCGCGAAAGTACCTAAAGTAGTTTTTTCAATACTACAGCAGAACATGACACGTTTTGACGTTTGTGCCTCTCTATAACGTTACAAGTGTTATAAATATTAGTACCCGACATATTTTTCAATACGAATGCACTTTATTTGAACGAGCACAAACGATAGATAGCCAACGGTGACTCGCGAAAGTACCTAAAGTCGTTTTTCAATACTAGAGCAGAACATGACACGTTTTGACGTTTGTGCCTCTCTATAACGTTACAGTTGTTATTAATATTAGTACCTGACATATTTCTCAGTACGAATACACTTTATTTGAACGAGCACAAACGATAGATAGCCAACGGTGACTCGCGAAGTACCTAAAGTCGTTTTTTCAATACTACAGCAGAACATGACACGTTTTGACGTTTGTGCCTCTCTATAACGTTACAGTTGTTATTAATATTAGTACCTGACATATTTCTCAGTACGAATACACTTTATTTGAACGAGCACAAACGATAGATAGCCAACGGTGACTCGCGAAAGTACCTAAAGTCGTTTTTTCAATACTACAGCAGAACATGACACGTTTTGACGTTTATGCCTCTCTATAACGTTACAGTTGTTATTAATATTAGTACCCGACATATTTTTCAATACGAATGCACTTTATTTGAACGAGCACAAACGATAGATAGCCAACGGTGACTCGCGAAAGTACCTAAAGTAGTTTTTTCAATACTAGAGCAGAACATGACACGTTTTGACGTTTGTGCCTCTCTATAACGTTACAGTTGTTATTGATATTAGTACCTGACGTATTTCTTAGTACGAATACACTTTATTTGAACGAGCACAAACGATAGATAGCCAACGGTGACTCGCGAAAGTACCTAAAGTCGTTTTTTCAATACTACAGCAGAACATGACACGTTTTGACGTTTGTGCCTCTCTATAACGTTACAGTTGTTATAATTATAAGTACCCGACATATTTTTCAGTACGAATACACTTCATTTGAACGAGCACAAACGATAGATAGCCAACGGTGACTCGCGAAAGTACCTAAAGTCGTTTTTTCAATACTACAGCAGAACATGACACGTTTTGACGTTTGCGCCTCTCTATAACGTTACAGTTGTTATTAATATTAGTACCCGACATATTTTTCAATACGAATGCACTTTATTTGAATGAGCACAAACGATAGATAGCCAACGGTGACTCGCGAAAGTACCTAAAGTCGTTTTTTCAATACTACAGCAGAACATGACACGTTTTGACGTTTGTGCCTCTCTATAATGTTACAGTTGTTATTAATATTAGTACCTGACATATTTCTCAGTACGAATACACTTTATTTGAACGAGCACAAACGATAGATAGCCAACGGTGACTCGCGAAAGTACCTAAAGTCGTTTTTTCAATACTACAGCAGAACATGACACGTTTTGACGTTTGTGCCTCTCTATAACGTTACAGTTTTTATTAATATTAGTACCTGACATATTTTTTATAATAGACATAGGAATTTAACAAAGCCCTAAAAAGCATACAGAATGGAAAAGCGGTAGGAGAAGACAACATACAAATAGAACTAATAAAATACGCAAATTGTGCACCTGTTATAGAGGAAATATTCAAAATTATACAAGTAATCTATAAATCAGGAATGAAATGAAAGGTACCAAAAGACTTCCAAATAACAAAAACAGTCACTCTGCCCAAAAAACAAAATACACAGAAATGTGAAGAACACCGAACCCTTAGCTTGATTTCACACACCTCTAAAATCCTTATTAAAATTATTCAAAATAGAATCAAAAATATTTATGAAAACCTATTAGGTTAGTTTGGGTTCAGAGAAAAAACAGGAACGCGTGAAGCTATCCTAGCTCTAAGGCAAATCATAGACCGAAGGATGGATTTAAGCCTGGATACTCATATTGCTTTCATAGACCTAGAAAAAGCTTTTGATAGAATAAATTGGAGTAGAATGATAAATATACTAGAAAGGGCGGGTCTGGACTACAGAGATAGAAGGATAATATATCAACTTTATAGAGAACAAGAAACTGTAATAGAAATAGGAGAGGAAAGGACTATAGCAAAAATCATGCAGGGAGTTAGGCAGGGTTGTCCACTCTCACCATTAATTTTTAATTTATTTATAGAGTGTGCTGTAAGCAAAATAACTGAAAAGGACAAGGGAGGTATAAAAAAATTAACGGTAAAAAAATACATTTTATCAGATTTGCAGATGATATTGCAGCAGTTGCAGAAAACAAAGAAAGTTTGAAGGAATTAATAACTGAGATGGATAACATTTTTGAAGAATTTGGTTTAAAAATTAACTACAACAAAACAAAAATAATAGTAACATCTAAACTATGCCATCCGAATACACCCCTAAAAATAAATAATGCTACAATCGAACATGTAGACTCCTTTAAATACCTTGGTAGTACAATAACAAAAGACTCAAGGTGTACTAATATTAATAACAACTGTAACGTTATAGAGATGCATAAACGTCAAAACGTGTCATGTTCTGCTGTAGTATTGAAAAAACGACTTTAGGTACTTTCGCGAGTCACCGTTGGCTATCTATCGTTTGTGCTCGTTCAAATAAAGTGTATTCGTACTAAGAAATACGTCAGGTACTAATATCAATAACAACTGTAACGTTATAGAGAGGCACAAACGTCAAAACGTGTCATGTTCTGCTCTAGTATTGAAAAAACTACTTTAGGTACTTTCGCGAGTCACCGTTGGCTATCTATCGTTTGTGCTCGTTCAAATAAAGTGCATTCGTATTGAAAAATATGTCGGGTACTAATATTAATAACAACTGTAACGTTATAGAGAGGCATAAACGTCAAAACGTCTCATGTTCTGCTGTAGTATTGAAAAAACGACTTTAGGTACTTTCGCGAGTCACCGTTGGCTATCTATCGTTTGTGCTCGTTCAAATAAAGTGTATTCGTACTGAGAAATATGTCAGGTACTAATATTAATAACAACTGTAACATTATAGAGAGGCACAAACGTCAAAACGTGTCATGTTCTGCTGTAGTATTGAAAAAACTACTTTAGGTACTTTCGCGAGTCACCGTTGGCTATCTATCGTTTGTGCTCGTTCAAATAAAGTGTATTCGTACTAAAAAATATGTCAGGTACAAATATTAATAACAACTGTAACGTTATAGAGAGGCACAAACGTCAAAACGTGTCATGTTCTGCTCTAGTATTGAAAAACGACTTTAGGTACTTTCGCGAGTCACCGTTGGCTATCTATCGTTTGTGCTCGTTCAAATAAAGTGCATTCGTATTGAAAAATATGTCGGGTACTAATATTAATAACAACTGTAACGTTATAGAGAGGCATAAACGTCAAAACGTGTCATGTTCTGCTGTAGTATTGAAAAAACGACTTTAGGTACTTTCGCGAGTCACCGTTGGCTATCTATCGTTTGTGCTCGTTCAAATAAAGTGTATTCGTACTAAGAAATACGTCAGGTACTAATATCAATAACAACTGTAACGTTATAGAGAGGCACAAACGTCAAAACGTGTCATGTTCTGCTCTAGTATTGAAAAAACGACTTTAGGTACTTTCGCGAGTCACCGTTGGCTATCTATCGTTTGTGCTCGTTCAAATAAAGTGTATTCGTACTAAAAAATATGTCAGGTACAAATATTAATAACAACTGTAACGTTATAGAGAGGCACAAACGTCAAAACGTGTCATGTTCTGCTCTAGTATTGAAAAACGACTTTAGGTACTTTCGCGAGTCACCGTTGGCTATCTATCGTTTGTGCTCGTTCAAATAAAGTGCATTCGTATTGAAAAATATGTCGGGTACTAATATTAATAACAACTGTAACGTTATAGAGAGGCACAAACGTCAAAACGTGTCATGTTCTGCTGTAGTATTGAAAAAACGACTTTAGGTACTTTCGCGAGTCACCGTTGGCTATCTATCGTTTTTGCTCGTTCAAATAAAGAGTATTCGTACTGAGAAATATGTCAGGTACTAATATTACTAACAACTGTAACGTTATAGAGAGGCACAAACGTCAAAACGTGTCATGTTCTGCTGTAGTATTGAAAAAACGACTTTAGGTACTTTCGCGAGTCACCGTTGGCTATCTATCGTTTTTGCTCGTTCAAATAAAGAGTATTCGTACTGAGAAATATGTCAGGTACTAATATTACTAACAACTGTAACGTTATAGAGAGGCACAAACGTCAAAACGTGTCATGTTCTGCTGTAGTATTGAAAAAACGACTTTAGGTACTTTCGCGAGTCACCGTTGGCTATCTATCGTTTGTGCTCGTTCAAATAAAGTGTATTCGTACTAAAAAATATGTCAGGTACTATTATCAATAACAACTGTAACGTTATAGAGAGGCACAAACGTCAAAACGTGTCATGTTCTGCTGTAGTATTGAAAAAACGACTTTAGGTACTTTCGCGAGTCACCGTTGGCTATCTATCGTTTGTGCTCATTCAAATTAAGTGTATTCGTACTAAAAAATATGTCAGGTACAAATATTAATAACAACTGTAACGTTATAGAGAGGCACAAACGTCAAAACGTGTCATGTTCTGCTCTAGTATTGAAAAACGACTTTAGGTACTTTCGCGAGTCACCGTTGGCTATCTATCGTTTGTGCTCGTTCAAATAAAGTGCATTCGTATTGAAAAATATGTCGGGTACTAATATTAATAACAACTGTAACGTTATAGAGAGGCATAAACGTCAAAACGTGTCATGTTCTGCTGTAGTATTGAAAAAACGACTTTAGGTACTTTCGCGAGTCACCGTTGGCTATCTATCGTTTGTGCTCGTTCAAATAAAGTGTATTCTAACTAAGAAATACGTCAGGTACTAATATCAATAACAACTGTAACGTTATAGAGAGGCTCAAACGTCAAAACGTGTCATGTTCTGCTCTAGTATTGAAAAAACGACTTTAGGTACTTTCGCGAGTCACCGTTGGCTATCTATCGTTTGTGCTCGTTCAAATAAAGTGTATTCGTACTGAGAAATATGTCAGGTACTAATATTAATAACAACTGTAACGTTATAGAGAGGCACAAACGTCAAAACGTGTCATGTTCTGCTGTAGTATTGAAAAAACGACTTTATTTACTTTCGCGAGTCACCGTTGGCTATCTATCATTTGTGCTCGTTCAAATAAAGTGTATTCGTACTAAGAAATATGTCAGGTACTAATATCAATAACAACTGTAACGTTATAGAGAGGCACAAACGTCAAAACGTGTCATGTTCTGCTGTAGTATAAAAAACGTACTTTAGGTATTTACTAATAAATTGCTTACTCGCCCTGAAACTTCCTTTATATTAAATTTTTATGAAGTAGATAGTAGCTGAACTATATGTTAAACATTTTGGACTTCTTAAAAAAAAATTTTTTTTGTAAAGAAAAAAAAAATTTTTCTTTAAAAAAAAAAAATTGTGGTACAATCCGGTACAAACGATGTTCTTCAAGATAGCATCATTGAAATTACTAAATCTTCAAGTTGGTTGCTGAGCAAATTTTTTTCACCCCGTAATTTTTACCCCTTTGAGGTGCAAACAATTTTAAATACGGTACAATCGGGTACAATCCTAGTACAATCGAATGATGATAATAAAAATAAATAATTTGAAAGTCGGTTGCCAAGTTCACATAGGTCCATCCGACGCATGGATCATCTTTCTTGTCGGACAATCAGGTGATCAGCCAGCGTAGTCCTAACCAAAGTTGGAGTAACATTTTTATTGTTCCAACGCGGGGATGGAACCCACGACCGGAGGTCGAAAGCTATGCTCTGAACCACTAGACCACGGAGGCTATACACAACATGGTCTAACAAAGAAGTTGTCAAGACACTATCAAATTTTTTATTCGTACGCACATATACTAAGTATCAAAACGTCTACCTCTCCAGTCGATGCGGTCAAATATAACAATTAGAGATGAAACGGATAGTAGTTTGGCCGGATACCGGATACCGGATATTCGGCAAGCTACTAGGCCGGAGCGCCGGATATCCGGCTGCCGGATATTCGGCCCTTTTGATAATATACAGTGTGTAAAAAGAGCAACTATAACTTTGAGACACGATTATACTACCTTTCCTCATTTTGGAAATGTACTTTTTTAAATTTTTTTTTGTCAAAAACTAAATTATTTTTTTTTAACTTTTCACAATTTCTTATTTTTTTGTCGCAAAAATAACAATAAAGCAAAAAAAATTTTTTTTTAAAATTTTTGTAAAAAAAAAACATTACAACAAAAAAACATTTCTAGAATGAGAAAAGGTAGTATAATCATATCCCAAAGTTAGAGTGACTGCTCTTTTTACACCCTTTAGGGCCGATTTTTAAATTGTAAGATAACTTTTATCTAAGGAATAATTAAGTGACTTTGGCAGATTTTGTATGGACCAAATGTCAAAGTCACATCATGTTTATTCAACAGATAAAAGTTATCTGTCGATTGAAAAATCGGCCCTTATAATAATAAGTTTGATTTGAATATTGGCGCGGTGAACGAGATCGGAAATATTCAGGCGCATTCGGGTCGCACGTAACCGGAGATCGGGTCGACTCGGGGGCGTTCGGGTGTTATCGCGTAAAATTTGGTAAAATTTATTCATTACAATTTGCCACTTGTTTATAAAACAAACATTTTTGATGTGCGATTATATATGTATTATAAATAAACGGTGTCCACAACCTATTGGGAGTATGATTTGCCTTTATAAAATAATAAGTTTTTTTTTTAATTTTACTATCCGGTACCCGGCCGGATACTGTATTACTATCCGGTATCCGGCCGGATAGTGAAAACAAGGCCGGATAGGCCGGATACCGGATAGTTACCGGATATCCGTTACATCTCTAATAACAATACAACATAACGACGCGGCTTTGACGCAAGTCCAAACTGTTAGTACTCAGGGCCCTTTTTTTTTAATTTTGCAAGAGAAATGCGTTAGGCATCCTCCCGGGAGGGTCCCCTATGGGCATGTGGGACACCTGGCTACGGCCGGTTTAACCACTAAAACCACTTGTGGATTGCCATCAGCCGTTGGGGGGAGTGACCTGGATCTGGCAAACAGACCACTCCTCCCACGACCGGCCGGTCTGCCTCTTAAGGAACCGTACTTCCGTCAGATTAAAAGAGCTCTTCTCGGCGCCGAGACTGGGGGGAGGTTACCTAGGGCCCTGATTCAATATGGCAATTGGCGTCGCTATTATCACTTACGAAGTTCGAAATCAAAAGGTATGTCTTTGACATAGGCTTTGCTATGTGCCCAAAAAAAAGCATGTGATTCGACCTTGACCATTAGCGAATCCTATAGTTCGCTAATCGTCCAAGAGGTTGCGGGTTCGAATCCCACCGAGAGTACAAAAAAAAGTTTTGATCATGGATGTGTATTAATATAATAAGGGTGTGTTTCACCAACCAATGTTAGTGTTAACGGCGTGTTAAATTATAGCGCCTTCTCATTCATTGATAGGAATTACGAGAGGCACATTATATGGCATGGAGAGGCATATTATATTTAACGAAGGATTAACTTTAACATTGCTTAGTGAAACACGGCCTTAAAATATTAAATATGTGTAATGTGTGTAGTATAAAAGTATTAAATATATATTTCCCTTGTTTGGTACCTGTAATACAAGTTCTTCGGGTACATAGCACAGGGCCAGATTGGCGTGGTGTGAAGCGTCCATAGATATTTTTTTTTTAGCTAACCCTATGTCAAATCCCATATATTTTTGTTTTCTAACTTCGTGATGATATCGATGGCGTATTGAATTAGGCCCCGGGTGGTGCTGAGCTTAGTTTACATTAAATCTGAAAGGAGTATTGTAATTTTAAGTAGTAAGTGTTAATTGAGGTGTATGTTCGCCTCCCAGCGTTGCTTGCTGGTAGTTCCACAGTACTTGTGATTCCCACCCCGCCTACATGTAACAGTTAACCAATGTGTACATTCAATTTGAGGTTTTTGTGGTCCTGGGCCCTAATTCTCAGGGCTCGAACTTAGTTTATACTATCGGTCTGTCCCGCTCATGCAAATGAGATTTAGCGCGCGTGCGAGCGGGATATACTAATATTCGGAAATAAGTTCGAGGCCTGAGAATTAGGGCCCTGGGCTTGCCGTAGAGGGCGTAGGTTCGATTCGATGGATCAAGCAAACAACGATTTCAAGGATTTGGACTTTCTGACTATACAGAGATTCTATCAACAATACACTAAAACGCCTCCGTGGTCTAGTGGAGAGTGTAGAGTGGTTTAGCTCTCGACTCGGAGGTCGTGGGTTCCATTCCAGTGTTGGAACAACAAAAAATGTTGCTTTCAAGTTTGGTAAGGACAATGCAGGCTGATAACCTGATCGTCTGACAAGAAAGATGATCCATGTCGGATGGTCATGTAAAAAGTTGATCCAGGGCCTGATCTCCCATCAGTCGTGTCGGTTATCTGTCCCACGGGGCTACGAGAGTAAAGGAAGAGAGATGTTTTCTGTGTATTGCGCGCACACTTGGTCACTATAAAATAACTTCTGCGTAGTTGGCCTGGTTTTAATGAAACCGGCCACCGTCATCGAAATCGGTGTGGGTGGCATTATTATTACTCCGGCAACCACGAATATTTTAGAATTTAGATTATTAGCTTAAGTTAGTTAGCGTAATTAGTAAACCTCAAGTTTATATTATTTGTATTTATAGTAAGAGTTACCTCTTGGTTTATTAATTTTACCCAGACGGTTGAGATTTGAGATTGTTGAGTATAAAATAACATTTTTCGTAGAGCGCTTGAGGTAAAAATGTATGTTATTTAAATTGTAGCAATTAACATAGCGAGCAATATGAATGAGGTCGCACCTGCAAATTGCTTAAATGACAAATTATTAAAATATGAATACTTATTTAATTATTAGGATTCCGTAACAAACGGTAAAAAAATGGACTCTGTTAAAAAGCCCGTATAAATAATACAATCTTAATCAATTAATAAAGAAGTCTCAAACCCAACCTCTACTTGAGAACCTATTTGACAGATAAAACAACGTTTCGTTTCATTTAAAACTGAACAACATTATTGATGTTACATAGTAAGTACTTAATTTTTTTTAACCGTAATATTCATAAAATTGATTGTAGGAAAACACCAAAATAAGTAACATTAAAAAAGAAAAAAGAAAGTAGGTATGTACATAGGTTCTAACATTAGAAGTTCTTCATTTTTAAAAGTGAACCAAAAGGTTTTTTATCTGTCGAATAGAGGTTCTCAAGTGAGGTTGGGTTTGAGACTTCTTTATTAATACGGGCCTAAGACTCTAGTACCGTCCGTATATTCGTCTGCTCTTCTGCATAACACGGAACCCTTTTTGCGTTAGTCCAACTCGCTTACCCAGTTACTTACGTAGTCTTCATTTGCTTTTCATTGAATTAGCTACCAAAGTTTATCTCGACGCGAAGATAATCACAGAACAATATGCCATTATCAAACAAACCAGAGTACTTATCGTTCCGCATGCAGAGCGTCGCAGCTGCGATTCGCGGGGGGGGGGGGGGGGGACTGTAGTAGTTAGGGGGGGGTATTGTTATGACAGCACAATACGAGCGACGACAGGCCGACAGCTGTTCCCGTCGCGGACCGCGCGATACCATCGCACAGGGCTGGTCTAGATACACCTAGGGATTTGACATTGACTAAAAAAACGAATAATTAATAATCGATTTTTCTCATCCCCATAAGAAACGATTTTTGAAAAATGGAATAGTAATTTTTTTCATGAGCTTTTCTTTTTTTCGTAAATACTTTGTTTTCAAATTAGAATTTATTGTATTGTAGTTATCGTTGTTTTCAATAGAAAAGTGTTTTATAAATAAGATAAAGATTTTTTATCATGCACGACTCAAAAAAGGTGCACGGCTGTGTTAAAAAAATAGTCAATTATTAAAAAAAAACTATTATTTTTAATAAAAAAATCAAACATTATAAATCGATTTTATAAAAAAAATGTCTATTAACACATCCCTAGTTACAGCACTTACAATCATTTAGCATCACGGTAGTCTACCTACACCCACTTCTGGTTAGACATGGGCGCCAAGCAACATTTCCGACGGCTGTGCGCCGACAGATAATGTCGGTGCGGCAGCGCCGCGTCGGCGTGGATATAGTCATGTGCTGCAGTCGCTGCGGCGCAAAATCCATACAAATCTTAGTATGTATCTTAGTATCTTCGGCGCGTATGTGAGCGTACTATCAGTAGTCGCGTAATAGAAATATACACGGTCATTTGTCAAGCTGGTAGTGGGAATTGTCAGCATTTGTCAGCAGCAAAAAAAACTCTGTTTCCATGTGGAATCCTTGGCAGCGTCTGCCAAAATCGGTGTGACGCGGCGCTTATGTCTACTTCTGGGATCTAGTTTCAGCACAAGTCTCTGTACCTGCTGAGATAAAGATTCAGCATCAACAACCACTTACTCTACTAACATTCCTCACAGCTGTAGCCCAAGCAGGAACATTAAGGTCCGTAAAGTAATCAATTTTGTATTGACGCTGAAAGATATAATATGTGTTTCCATAGATATTGTTACAAACGAAGTTCGAACGACAAGAATCGAGGCCCTGCATCGACTCATTAATAAAGATCGTATCGAACCTTATCATTGTCACATTTACTTATGATAATATTATTAACGAAATCATTGAGTTGATCATTAAGAGATTTGGTGGACCTAACTGATTCAATCTCTTAATTATTTAATGACTGATTTCATTGCTGATTGGTCAATCTTATGTTTGATAATGGTGTCGTACTAAAAACCACGAGAGAGAATAACTTATCTACACGATAAATCGTCTGGTCATAATGTTGTCAAAATTATTATTATAAATTCCGCAGGAGCCGTACATTTTGCTGCAAAAAGTAGCCTATGTGTTAATCCAGCGTGCCATACCATTGTTTTTACTTCGCTCAGTAGTTATTGGAGCAAAATACTTACAAACATCCACACATACAATCTTTCGCATTTATAATATTAGTAGGATTTAATTTATATTTTTAACCTAGGTAGTGTTAAGAAGCAAATAAGTTAATTTGCTCCTCTCATAATTAATCCTCTCATTTCCATCCACGAATTTCATTCAAACATTCATTTCGAGAGCCCCTTTATAATTTAAAAAAGGTAATCATCTTTTGGCATTCCTTTTGCGAAATTCTGTTTTTTTGCATTACGATAAAATCTTTTGGATGTAAGAAAATTTAATATTCCCTCATCTCAGATTAGACAACGGGGCTAATTTAGTTGACTGAGAATCACAGACATATTCAGATGGATGCCGCAAGTGGACACGAGGCATATTCTAAAAGTCAGAGTAATGAAAATATAACTCTGGGTTAATAGTTATGGCGATGAAAATCTAACACAGCTCGAACTTTTACTTTTAACTAATAGATACTCATACTCATGTGTTCAATTTTGATCTCTATTGTACAGTCTAAAATTCTATTTTCTGTAATCTGAATAATGTTCGGTTTTCCAGATTCCGAATCATGTTGTGTAGTCTCAGCCTAAAATTTAGTTTGTCTGAAAATATACAGGCTCTTTTGAACTGAATTGATTGACTATGAATCTAGTGTAGCTCGCTTTTCTCAGATATGCCAATTGAAACGACTTTATTTGCAGACAAGTCGCTTTATCGGGTACCAATTAATGAACAGAATGTAACGCATAATTATTCTTGATGACGAGAAATAGAGAATACTGTTTATGGAATATTGATCTTCTTCTATCTTCTTCTTATATATAAAAATGAACTGCTTTCGCTAGTCTCGACTTAATCTCGACAACGGCTGAACCGATTCGGCTATTTATTAATCTTGAAATATTCGTGGAAGTCCCGGGAAAGTTTAAACGGTTTGTATACTCAACGAAGTGGGAACGGGTCAGCTAGTGGGAATACACTTAAATAAGAGCAAAATAGCTCTTGGATTGGAAACATTTAAAAATGTAGAGTTATTCGGAAAAAAAGACAGTAACACAGTCCCTGCAATTAAAGAGCAGTCTTCAAAATTATTTGGCGTCATCAAAAAAACGGTTATTTCTGGTCCTATTCTCGAAGACGCGGGGTCTACTTAAATATGTCTGTGGTATTTCGACGTTGCGGCGTAGGCGTGCGTTGGCGGCGCAAAAGGTCAACTTTTATATTGCGTATTTGGTTTTAAATCTAAAGCGTGGCTTCCGAGCGTTGTATGTAATTACCCAGTCCCTGGTAGCGTGCTGATAACATTGTCACAGCGAGGCCCCAATAGTGCGTTGCGTCGTCGCAACGTCGACGCTGCGTTGTTTCCCGTGGCACGTGTCATAAAAAATATAAATCGAGGCAGCGCAGCGCTAAACGCACTAATGTGGCCTCGCCCTTATGTTTCGTCTTAAATGTTGTAAGTTAAACAATAAAAACTACGTAAGTTAAACTATATAAATAAATAGACTAATCTTTTTTTTAACTAAATAGGCTGTTTTGACTTTGTCTGTCGAGTGACTTTTCTAACGTATTAATCATAATTTTGATCAGTATATTATTATACGTACCTATATAATATATGACGCCTCCGTGGTCTAGTGGTTCAGAGCTTAACTCTTGACTCGGAGGTCGCGGGTTCGAATCCCGCCGAGGGAACAAAAAGTTTTAAAATGTTCCTGAGTCATGGATGTGTATTAAATTTGTGTATTAATATAATAAAAATCTTAAATATGTGTATAGTATTAAAGTATTAAATATATATTACCGTTGTCTGGTACCTGTAACACAAGTTCTTCGGATACTTAGCATGGGGCCAGATTGACGTGGTGTGAAGCGTCCATAGATATTATTATTATTATTATTATAAATATCCTGTAAAATGTTCAAACTCTATAAATGTTTATATATGGCTGAAAATTGGAGTACTTTGAAAACTTTTTTTCTATGATGTAGTAAAATTGTAATAATCACAATCGTACACCTCATTTGTTTGAATCGGATCAGTAGTTTAGGTGCTACAGCGGAAACATACTTACATTGACTGCCAAAATCATTAACCTTCCTTTTTGTCTACACCGTAGTTGGGTAAAAACGAATGTAATAATAATAATTTAATCCCTGTGTTCCAGGAGCTGATAGTAAAAGAAAATAACGTTTTTTTCGTTCAGATTCGCGTTTCTTTAGCACTTTAAAGAATCATTAGGATCGTTTTGAACTGTTCTTACTCGTGTTCCACAAGCAGCTGTCAGCTGTCAAAAACTGTTCAAAACGCTCAGAATGATCCCATCTTGTTTTTGACGTTTACTTAGATTTCACTGATCTCGATGTTATTTTTAGTTATGGATCGAGCAAATTTATTATAGATTCTTTTATAATGTAGTTATTATTGTTAATTTAAAATATAAATTGAATTTATGAGATAAAAAGGAAATGTCAAATTTTGACATCTGTCAGTCGTTCCACTAGCAGTAAAGTTTGTTGAAACGTTCAGATCGAAAATTTCATTATTGTGCTAAAGAAACGACTGTGTGCGTTATGAATGATCTGAGCGTTCAGTGTAAAAAGAGCGCTTAAAGGAACACGCCCAATATGAAATCACCAAACAAAATACTGTTTGAAAAATTAATATACTTAGTATAAATAGGATTATAGGCAGATAGGCATTCTTTACTCGGAATTTCTCTAAAGTCAATTTATATGATTACGAGTTTTCTAAACAATAACTTATTATAATTTAATAGGCGTCTGGGCACATTAATAAAACATTAGCACGGGCCAACTTCGTTTACAAATTGTGTTTTATTTCCACCAAATAAGGGGCCATCCATTAATTACGTCACGCAAATTTTACAATTTTTGTCCCCCCCATCGTCCTTGTCAAAACGTTTGTGAGATTCCCCCCTCCCTACTGCGACGTTACATATTTCATATTTTGTGATTATACATCTGTATTTTTTTCGAATTTCCTTTGCTATAAAGACACTGTATTTTGTTTCAAATATGACGTCAGGATCTTTAAGACCACTCCTACCCCCTTGTCACACATTGTCACACTTCGTCGACCGTTTCCCGCTTGTGTGACGTAATTAAGGATGGTCCCCAGTCGATCAGAATACCGGCTCCATAAGTTACTTGTCGAATAGAGTCGTCAATACACTCAATATACATAAATTATCTAAATTACACTTATTTATACTTATTTTATACATAGTGGAAACAATAGTTTTGGGAAGTTTTCAAAGTGTCTCGGTCGTAAATATATCGTAAAACTGAGTTCATACCAGTTAATTATTCGAGTGTTCTCTATTTATTTATGTACAAGGTATAATACAGGCTATAACATTAACGAGTGATAAATAATACTTAAGGGTGTTTCGGTTCCGTATATAGAGTTTACTGTGAAAGTACCAGTACTGAAAAAGGTATTTTTTTAAAATTATTGTATGGGAAAATTTATGATGTTGGGGCATTTCTCATACAAACATGAAAGTTAAAAGTATTGTGTAAGTGGTACTTTCACAGTATACTCTACATAGGAGACACATACACGCCCTCAAGTATTACTACTTATTTATTTTACACCTTGTAGAGATATTTATTGGGAATAATACATCCTGTTATGAAAATAATCCTTGATATTTTAAATATACTTGCTAGGGACCATCCATAAATTACGTCACACGTTAAAAGGGAGGCGGTTGACGAAGTGTGACATTATGTAAGAAGGGGAGGGGTTGTTAATAGCTTGATTTTAAAAAATCTCTTAATTTTTCTTGTTAAGAATGAAAATGCACAAATATAATTCCTGGATGTAAAATAGCAATATATGTGACATCACACTAGGGAGGGTCTCACAAATGTGACCAGAAGGACGGGAGTAAAGTCAAAAAATCAGGTAACCGGTGTGACCTAATTTTACTTAGCAGAGGTCTTTTTTTTTAAATAATTAAACAATCCGGAGTTTACTATGATATATACTGACGTGATGCAAACATACTAGAACCAACTGAGAGGCCAATACAACCATAATAACTATCAGTTAGATTAGCATTAGACATGCCTGATGAGTACCATCAAGGTATACCAGGGCATCCGAAGAGGATAAAGACTCTGTGGTTTTGTGATATAATTTAAAGATGGTTTTAGTAACTATCTATTGCTTCAATTTATGCACATTTACTACCAAAAATTTATTTAAGTTTTAACACTTATTGACATCATTGTAGTACGAGTATATAGAAGAAGTGCTGAAATTGAACCCGTATGCGGCTAATCGTTCACAAAACTTCAAAGGCAAAAAATCCAAAATCTTCTTTTTCACTGTCCCTACCTTGTCTATTGTCACGTGTGTCACAAATCTTCTTTTCATCTGTCCCTACCCTGCCTATGGTCACGTGTGTCACAAATCTTCTTTTCATCTGTCCCTACCCTGCCTATGGTCACGTGAGTCACAAATCTTCTTTTCATCTGTCCCTACCCTGCCTATGGTCACGTGTGTCACAAATCTTCTTTTCATCTGTCCCTACCCTGCCTATGGTCACGTGAGTCACAAATCTTCTTTTCATCTGTCCCTACCCTGCCTATGGTCACGTGTGTCACAAATCTTCTTTTCATCTGTCCCTACCCTGCCTATGGTCACGTGTGTCACAAATCTTCTTTTCTCCTGTCCCCACCTTGTCTATGGTCACGTGTGTAATAAATCTTCTTTTCCTATGTCCCTTACCTTGTCTATGGTCACGTGAGTCACAAATATTCTTTTCATCTGTCCCTACCCTGCCTATGGTCACGTGTGTCACAAATCTTCTTTTCCCCTGTCCCTGCCTTGTCTATGGTCACGTTTGTTACAAATCTTCTTTTCTCACTGTCCCTACCTTATCTATGGTCACGACTCACGTGTGTAACAAATGTTCTTCTCCCACTGTCCCTACCTTGTCTATGGTCACGTGCGCCAAATGCATAAATCTTGCCTCGTCCGACAATCTATGCCACGAAAACAAATGGATGGTTTTACTACTTGCTACACATTCTACTACATTCTACACTTATCGTGTCCATTGTGATTTATACGTGAGGCCCCGGGCCCACACGGGGACGCCACGTGGGAGGGGCTCTAGAAAGAAACGCTCGTATCTACGCCAAACTGCTGTCTTATATGTCGCAGTCATCTAATTGAAATCGCTATTTCATTGAGTGACTAGCGTTTTTATCGAATGGCGACATTAAATTGATAGACTAGGCCAAACATTGATTGAACAATCGTCACTTAACGTCCAATTAGTTAGTGGATTGTAACATAGCCCTTTTAATGGAGCGGACGTAAAATCAGTCAGGTGATTGAAATTTTTTCTTACTGCGGCGCTAGTAGTCACTAAAATAAATATGTGCGAGCTGTTTGACGCAGCTCGCACTGATAGCACTGTGGTGATATTTTTTTCATTAAATCTACACTAAATGAATGTTTGCTATATTATTTATCTGTGAATCATTCATACTAGAATTTGCAAAGTTACATTTATCGATAAAACATCGGTGATATGAGCTCAAATTAGAAAAAAAATGTCATCTAACTAGGTGTTCCATAAAAAGGGTATTTAAACGATTACGCTAAATGACTAAATGACGTTTAGTCAAGACGTTGGACGTTACAATAAGCAAATTGACGAATTGTCCTTTAGCTTTTTAAATTTAATGTCGTCATTCGATAAAAACGCTAGTCACTTAATGAAATAGCGATTTCTATTAGATGACTGCGACATGTATATGATAATGAGCGTTTTCGTGTTGGCTAAACACAGGAGCGAATACTATCGTTATGGGCTGTGGAATTTATGACATTAAAACTATATTAACTAGTATTTTAAATTTTCTTATTATTATCCGGTCCGGACAAGTTTGACATGAGTTTTGGTTAACTCAATAAAATATAATCATCATCAACGTTCCAGCTGTGACGTTCAGTGCTGGACATAAGGCCTCATAATGTTTTTAATGAACTAAATTTTCTCAAAATTAGACTTTTGCTACATATCACCTTAATTCATTCATATCTTCAATTGTCAAATGCGTCATGGTACCCAAATTGTGTGTAGCACTGTAGCGGTATAGGCCCAGGGAAATATTAGTGTGGATCAGATGTATATTGTAAACTATATACTGTTTTATATACTTTTATTTAGTATCTGTCTCTTCGTGTGCGTTAAATCTTGCAAATTCATTTTGAATTTTTGACCCATTTGTTAACCCCCGACGCAAAAACGACGTGGTGTTATAAGTTTGACGTGTCTGTGTAAATGTGTATGTGTCTGTATTATATCGTAGTATGTATGGCATCGTAGCTCCCAAACGGATGATCCGATATTATTGCGGTTTTTTTTCGTTTGAAAGGTATATCAGTCGAGAGTAGGGTTCAGAACCGGGAAATCCCGGTACCGAAAATCCCGGGATTTCCCGGTTCTTTGACTACTGTTATAGAACCGGTTCTCAACTCAAAAGAACCGGGATTTTCGGTATTTTCGGGATTTTTTTACCTTAACAAAAAACAAACTCAACGGGCTTAGAAAAGTACTTTTGTATTTAAATTACACATTGTGGCATGTCAAGTTAAAGGATAATAGGGTAAGTTCGCCTGTTCGCGTCCATCGCCCTATTCGCGTCCATTTTGCGGAGCGCCCTATAAAAATCCTCTAAAATAAGTCAACTAACACACTTATCAAACGAAAAGTCATTACCGATTATACCTAAATGTATAAGTGACACGCACGCATATATAAAAGTTATGTGCGTCAAACCAATTAATTTAAAAAAATATGTCAATCTCGGACGTTCAATTAGGAAGCGCATTTGCGCGGATTTTTAGATAAAAAATAGTGTGCAGAGGCGCGTTTGATAGTAAGTTTTTTAATGTTTTATGTGAATTTTTGGATACATAACAGTTTCTACACGTTTATAGTGAAACAAGGAATAATATTACTTATGAATTTGCTTATGTTTTTTATATTTAACTAATAAAATAAGGTGGACGCGAATTACTCATTGATCAAATCAGCTAATCTGAACGCTGATTGGTGAACATCACTTCGCAGTCACTGTTTTCACCAATGAGCGTTCAGATTAGCTGATTTGATCAATTGATCAATTTGATCAGCCTTTCAGAAACCGGGTGTAAGACTATAATATATATATTATAAACATATATGCTTAATACTATGTTTATGCTATGTTTATAATATGATATATTATAAACATACCTATATCATATTATAAACATAGCAAGGTATTAGATACCTTGCTATGTTTATAATATGATAATTTATGTATTCAATAATTATTTTAGTTATATAATTAGACACATATTTTGCAATAATTATAATCATTACCTTGTAATTTTAGTGTAAAGTTTGTATACAGAACTGATTACTGTTCATCTTTAAAGTTGCAATCAATACCTACTTGCCTATAATTACTTAATTTTAAAGCTAAACCAATATTAAGAAGAATTATTTTTTTATAGTAAGTAATTTATTTAATTACTTATAATAATTTTGATTTTTTAATATTAAAATATTCTTATATATAGAAATTGTTAAAATACAATCGTTCTTTACAAATTCTTAATATATCATCCTTTTTTAAAAATTAAAGGGGTGATATCCTTTTTTAAGCTGCTGGACGCAAACTGGTCCACGGGTGGACGCAAATTGGATTTTGTGGACGCAAACTGGGTAAAACGCCTAATTCCGAAATTTATCTATTTTAAAAGAAAACACAAGATGTTTCGAACAAAATTGAAAGTTTATCTTAAAATAGACTATTTATCGAATACATTACACTAATTTTTCATAGAAATTAGTGCTGGAGCTTTTTTATAATCGCCGTCAAACCTGCCAACTGCACTAAATGGACGCGAACTGGCGAAACAACCCTATATTTATTGCTATACAATGATTAAAATATCGTTATACATTCACTTCCATTAAAGTTTTACATAGATATAAACAATTTTTATAAACATGAGTAATATTATATTACTAGCTTTGGCCGCGGCTTCGGGCGTGTGGAATTATTGTATTCGTAGCAAAAAGTTTTTTCCAAATAACACTACAGCTGCAATGTGGTTTAAATAATGTTATAGCAATAAACATATTATGAGTATCATTATATTTTAACCAATGCATATAAAAACTTAATAAATTGTATACTTTTTATACCTTGGGTTACATTATTGGAGTTTTAGTAAGGTTCCCTTTTTTTTAATATAATAAAGCCTGTGTTGGTGTGTCACCGTTGATGGTGTAAATTTCCGACGGCGAAAAACGCTTTCAAATTTTAACTTAAGTTACGATGTTATTCAAAAATATATTCTTAACTGATTTTACTATCTCAACATATTAAAATAAATCTAGGGGAAATGTCTGCTCATTAAATATATATTTAAGTCAAAATCAAGATTTGGGGTCTATAAAGGCCATAGAACCTAAAAATAATAATTATGAAAAAAAGTACTGTCTGTCTGTCAGTCCGTATGAGAGTCCGTACTGAATGGAATAAAATGAAATTTAGCAGGCCGATAGCTTCGAACCTAAAGGGTAATGTAGGATATTATTATCCCAAAACGAAAGGGCGCCCGTTGGATTTTCAAAAAACAGTAGCTACTTATTTGATGGTATTTCGGTGAAACTACTCGACGTATTTAAATGAAACTCGGCACAAAAGTAGATTGGACCATGAAATTAATAACATGATTTTTTTTGTTGGGAAACAAAACAACAAAACAATCCCAAGGGATCATAATTATAAAAGCTGTATTTTTGAACTTGCTTATAAAATAAAAATAAATTATGATTTTTTGTATCGTCGTATTTATCTGTATTCTGATTTATTTTAAAATATAACAATTAAAATAAATAATATAATCTTTTTGCTACTACTTATAAATAAAAATCGCAAAAACCAATTTTATAAAATATCTTTGAACTATGAATTTTTGTTGAATCAATTTATCTGTTGGAA
This sequence comes from Celastrina argiolus, assembly GCA_905187575.2. Lineage (NCBI taxonomy): Eukaryota > Metazoa > Arthropoda > Insecta > Lepidoptera > Lycaenidae > Celastrina > Celastrina argiolus. Next base: position 16,606,035 of record LR994589.1, read on the forward strand.
AAAGTTGTTAAGATTTTTGGAAGATCCATCTTTTTAGCCAGTTAAACTCACTTCGATATTAAATTCAAAGGGTAAAAACTTTCTTTCACAATATCTGCGTTTAAAATTTTAATTTCTGTCCAAACATTATACCGCATTTCGTGCGATTGGCTAAGAAGAAAAATGGTTTTAAAATGTTTTATCCATACTAAATATTATTTCAAACGTGAAACTAACCATGTCTGTTACTTTAAGACTCATGAACCGTTTTACCGATTTGGTTTAATTTTGGTACGGCGATAAGTTTATAATAAATAGGACTTATCCACGCCGAGGCAAAACTACCGAGCAAAGTAGGATTCAACGTCACGTATATAACGTGACGTTGATACCTACTAACAAAATATAATTACTTATACTTATACTTATAAAACTCCTCAGTTTTGGTTGGGTTTTTTGTACACAGTATTTTACAATATTATAAGTTTTAATAGATTTACACCGGTAAAATAGTTTTTTGGCTCATGATAGATCGTAGATATAATATGCAATGTTTTATTTAACTATTCAAAAGTAATAACTTTGCAACAGCGGGAGGGAATCTGCTAAGTGTGCCTTATAGGCTGGCAAATCGTTATACATAATATACGCCTCGGAAAAAAATATTGTAGTGCGTATGATCTGGCCTGAAACTGGATAGTAGATAGTCATAAGATTATTGGTATAACATTATCTTAATCATACTGCAGCCATAGAGTTATTTGATAAAGAACTTTTTGTTACGAATACTATTCTACGCGCCCGAAGCCGTGGAAAAAGCCCTAATATTAGAGACGTTAAATTAAATAAAAGTTTATCAAAGGTTAATTTATAACCATATTTTAATCATTGTATAGCAAATTAATGTATCATACTTTAACTTGACATGCCAAAATGTGTGATTTATTTATAAAAAGTAGTTTTCGAAGCCATTGTATTTGTTTCTAGTCAAGTAAGAAAAAAATCACGAAAATACCGAAAATCCCGGGAAATCCCGGGAATTCCCGGTTCTGACTAGTGCCGGTACCGAAAATCCCGGTTCCTAAAAATATACCGGTTCTCGATACCCTAGTCGAGAGTGTTCTTAGCTATGTTTGGTGGAAATCGGTTCAGGTCTACAAGGTCATCAGGTCGTTTGTTAGGTGTGATAGGAATGTTACACGCTAAGTCGGGTTTTTATTTATTTTTTATAAAAAAATTTATTATAAATTGTACAATCTACTTTTATTTTTTTTTTAGTATCTGTCCCATGTGGGTTCAATCTTGCAAGTTCATATTGAATTTTCGACTTATTTGTGTCCGATAGAGCTGAATTTAGCTTTTTTAAAAAATCTTCGATACGGAAAATATGTCAATGTAGTATATGGAATGCAATAGAAAGATTAACAAATGTGTCAAACCTACTGTACTATACATACTATTATGTATTTGTTATGTATTTCTAATCGTGATTTTTGGAAGTCTTCTCTAATTTCATTTATTCTGTACTCCACTTTTTTCCCCCAAAATATAGCTTAATGTTGTACTATATAGTAGTATAAATTATTATAGGTGTGAAAATTTTCCTACTAATTTACCTAATTTTCGTACGTACATATAACTCTTTTATATTTTTGGTTATAGATACTGAATTCTATATTCAAATGCACTGGACCTTTGACCCATATACATTATAAAACTTTATATCTATTGCCAAAAAACAAAAGGTTACATGTTATTTATTACTGTATGTCCATATATGTCATCGTTTATCTCAATATTGCATTCTTGGGTGACATTTTGATTATTATTAGCTTCCCGGATTTTTGTTTTACGTTTACAAGACACGCGTTTTGCAAAATATTTGTGTTTTTTTTTTGTAAACGTATACTTTATTTGCTCTAGTATTTTATTTCTGACACCTAAAAAGGCTATAATTCTTTTTGCAATGCACACTTAAAGTAATCTCGATAACGATAAAAAATCGAGTATGGCCTGATTTACAATTGCCTTTGTATAACGACAAGAAGTTGATAATAATAAATGAAACTTGCCAAACTAAAACGATAATCTTTTCAGTGTTAACATAGATTTAATTGAAAATAGTTTATAAGTAGTTATATGTGTTTGTAAGTCATGGGGGTGACACCGACTAAACTCCTACAACAATAAAATATAAAAAAAAAAAAACGATAATCCCCTGAATCTTGCTTCACTTAAAATACTGAAGTAATTTCACACTTTACTAATGTATAAAGAGAGAAAGCTTATAACGTTAAGGCCGTGTTTCACCAAGCAATGTTAAAGTTAACCCCATGTTAAAATACCATGCCATCTCATTCATTGACAGGAAGTACGAGAGGGATAACATGATATTTAACATGGCGTTAACTTTAACATTGCTTCGTGAAACACGGCCTAAAGGGTACATTATGCATATTGTTTTAAGCTATATTAACTAAATTGTCCGACTCACGCTTGGCCGGTTTTATTGTTAAATAACAAGACCGCGGCGCGGCGGGGAAGTACGATATTGTCTCAGTCCGGTGCAAATATTGTACTTCCCGGCACACATCCGCGCTACGTCTCCGAGCGGCTGCGGTACTATAATGATGGGATGTTAGGGATCTCCGTAACCGTAACCGAAACTATCGGATATCCGGTATGAAATATTATCCGTAACCGTAACCGAAACTATCGGATATCCGGTATAAAATATTATTCGTAACCGTAACCGAAACTATCGGATATCCGGTATAAAATATTATTCGTAACCGTAACCGAAACTATCGGATATCCGGTATAAAATATTATTCGTAACCGTAACCGAATCTTAATTCGAATGACGACCTCCGTAGCACAGTGGTTCAGCGCGTTGGTGCCCGACAGAGAGGTTGCGGGTTCGAATCCCGCCGAGGGAACAAAAAGTTTTCAATGTTCCTGGGTCATTGATGTGTCAATATCCGAAACCGAAATAATTCGAAAGAAACGGATAATCCGAAATAATTTACTATCCATATCCGAAATGTCATAATTATCCATTTCATCCCAGCTATAAAGTATATTATGCTGCACTAGTGTCCCGCTCTTCATACAGCCTTAATCACTGACAGCAGCGCCACCTATCGGGTGCAAGTAATAAAAAACCTTCCTTGAGAACTACTCTATAAATTGGTGAAAATACTCGTAGCATGAAGATATGTGCAGCAGATTTACTCCCGACACAATCCAGAATAGAATCAGTTAGATCTCAACGGCTTTTGGTATTTCATTTTGTGCATTAATTTGAAATTAATCATAATAAAGAAAATAAACAAATGTCAATTTATTCGGAAGTACGCGGCACGATCGAATTTGAATCAAAATCGATTCAGTTTGGAGAGTAAGGTCCCAGTAGTCTTTGAGTTGATCGCGAACAGACAGACGCGGTGGAGGACTTTGTTTTATATTATTATAATAATATTATTATTATCTTATATAGAAAAATTCTGAGTTCACGGGAAGAAACCCTTAAGGTTTTGGTTCCCTCGCGAGTGTCGAAAATTACGAAATTTAGCGGCATAAGTGACTGTATCTTTTGATTGCATTGGCTAAGAAGTCTGAGTTTTTCACTGCCTCAAGGAACAGTAAGTAAATCCTTTTTTTTCTCGCCGTGAAAATGCATTACGCATTCCGATGCAGATGGGGACTCCTATCCCCTCCTCCGCGGGTATGTGGGACGCAGCCTCTACCCACTTGTTAACATTACCCGAACCTGGTGCTAATTGTTGTGCCCGATTGGAGGTAATTATTAGCAATCCCCGGGTTTAGTGGTTTTACCCAACGAGATAATAGGGATTATTGCATTCTCCGATCATAGTCCAGGAGTAAGAACGTGTGTCATGTTTACATAGTCTAGGAGCCAACGAGATAATAGGGATTATTGCATTCTCCGATCATAGTCCAGGAGTAAGAACGTGTGTCATGTTTACATAGTCTAGGAGCCAACGAGATAATAGGGATGATTGTATTCTCTGATCATAGTCTAGGAGTCGGGAGATCGCGGCCGCGTTTATAGTCGGGGAGCATGCAGCACCCGGCGATGGTATCTGGTACGATGCTATCCGCCCTCTGTAGTCGCCGACGCGTGTTCGAAAGTCCTTTATCTTGTCGGCGACTTTCAAGTCGTGTAAACAATGGTATAATTGTGAGGAAACAGCAATTCTCCTCAAAACTGTTGTTTGTTGCAATTTGTTTGGTGCGATATGTAGCGACTATGACGTCACTAATAGGGTTTCTGAATGGCTAATCAAATATTAACTAACATGGCATTCGAGTAAATATATTGTACTAGTGCCCACTTCGGTGAGCATACAAACCGTTTAAACCTTCCCTGGACTTCCACGAATATTTCTAGACTAAAAATAGCCGAATCGGTTCAGCCGTTCTCGAGTTTTAGCGAGAATAACGAACAGCAATTCATTTTTATATATAAGATATAGACCAGCTGACCCGTGCCTACTTAGTTGAGAATACAAACCGTTTAAACCTTCCCTGGACTTCCACGAATATTTCTAGACTAAAAATAGCCGAATCGGTTCAGCCTTTCTCGAGTTTTAGCGAGAATAACGAACAGCAATTCATTTTTATATATAAGATATAGACCAGCTGACCCGTGCCTACTTAGTTGAGCATACAAATCGTTTAAACCTTCCCTGGACTTCCACGAATATTTCTAGACTATTTTTATATACATATAAGAGAGGAAGATAGAGGTTGTATTTACACATAATGATGCAAATATGAAGTGTCACAAACTCAGTAACGGGAGTAGACCGGGTGTGGTCGCCGCCCACATCACACCACAGACTGAACGGACAGTAGGACATAAATATAATTCATGCTCAGAAAACCAGCCACAAACGATTGGTAATATTTGACGACCTTCGTAGCGCAGTTGGTTGAGCGCGTTGGTGCTCGAACGAAAGGTCGCGGGTTCGAATCCCGTCGAGGGAACAAAAAGTTATCAATGTTCCTGGGTCATGGATGTGTATTAAATTTGTGTATAATATAATAAAAATCTTAAATATGTGTATAGTATAAAAGTATTAAATATATTTCCGTTGTCTGGTACCTGTAACACAATTTCTTCGGATCCTTAGCACAGGGCCAGATTGACGTGGTGTGAAGCATCCATAGATATTATAATATAATGCTGAGTTGTATCGCCTCTATGGTCCAATAGTTTGGACCTTAGTTCTCGACCATTCTATCAGATCATAGGTACGGAAGTTTAGAACAAAAAGTCTATACCTGATTTTAATATGACTAGAAAGAGATCCATGCGTCGGATAGGCATACAAAAAGTCGGTCCTGCGCCTGAGCTTTCGCCAGTCGTGTCGGTTATCCGTCCCACTGAGGTACGTAAGTGAAGGAAGAGAGAGTGCTTCTGTGTATTGCGCACACACTCGTGGACTATAAACTAACTCCTGCGTAGCTGGCTGGGTTTCAATGAAACCGGCCACCTTCATCGAAATCGGTGTAGAAGGACAGAACAACATTTTGACACAATATTGTTACAAGAATTAACTTACTGTTTCTCTTTGTGGCGCTAGTAGTATGTAAATTTGTAAAATTTTAATATATTATCTAGCAATATCCTGCATTGTTATTTCTCGGATTATTGCTAGATATAATATATTTGTTTTATATGCTATGGATTTACGCAAAGTAACGCTTGATTCCTAAACTACACTGTGTCACAATATCTTGCAAAAAAGTCTCATTCTGAAATACTCGATGGCTCCTACGTAATATATCGTATGTCCAATTGAACATAATATGATTTAATTACGTAGGAGCCATCGTACTGTTTCCTCTGCTCTGTGCCACTACAAATGCGTAGTTTGGAACCGATACAGTTATTACAGTTCGCTCTGACGTGGCATTAGTGCACAACGAGCTGTACGCACCTGATGTAAGTGCATATCATAATATTGGATTCATGAAAAGGATATTAAATTTCGGATACGGATATGGATATGAACTTATTTCGGATTATCCGTTTGTTGCGGATAATTTCGGTTACGGATATTAAATTTTGCTTACCTTTGACAGTAGCAGAACTTTAATTTCGGATTCGGTTACGGATATGGATAATTTTTTATATCGGATATCCGATAGTTTCGGTTGCGGTTCTCCCTAACATCTTTGCGTAATATACTACTCATAAGCACTTACTGCAATAGTAGAGTAATACTTGAAATAATGGAAACCCCAAATGGAGATCAAACGAGTGAGGTGTATTCTGTCAGGCCGAAGCCCACTGTAGCTTTATACTCATTTTCCTGTTCAAAATATTATAGCTAACCACAATTACTATTTCAAGACTGCAAGGATGAAATATGTAATTAAATTAATCATTATTAAAAGATAAGTTGGTCCAACTAAACCCAATAGATTAATATAAGGATAAATATATAAATACCTTGCGGTTTAAGTTGCTAACGAATAACGAGCCGTTTCAATAATCCATGTATTAACTAAAAGTTAAAAACGTAAGTTAGGGACCATCCATAAATTACGTCACTCGAATTTCATAATTCTTTTAGCCCTTCCATTGTCATAGCTACTGTCACGTCACATAATTATCAATTTTACATCTAGAAATTATATTTTTTCGTTTTCATTGATAAAAAGAAAACTTTAGTATCTAGTTTTCTGACGTTGAATTTAATTACTCCTTCCTCTCAACGTGTCACTAATTTATGGATGGTTCCTAATATATTGCAGAAACCGACCGTCAAAAACATCAATTTGGTATCTACTATTGTTTTGTCACTAACAAATCTTATAATCTAAATCTCGCAAACTGTTTCTATGATGCTCAACGAGGTAGGCAGGGGTCAGCTAGTATTTTACAAATGTTTAAAACGTAAGTAATAGCTGGTTATGGCTTCCGACCGCAGCATATACTGGATCTATAGATCTTTTTTGTTTTTGTAACTGTAGGGAGCGTTTCTCGCCGAAAAAAGGGGGTTGACTCCCTACAGATATGTTGATAGTGAAAAAAAAAAAATCTCGTCACAGAATTATTGGCGATCCAGTTTTATTGCGGTTCAATTATCGACACTTTCTTGGCGATAAAAATACTTGGAATCATTTGGGGGCTTATACATTATACTGTATAGTCTGTACTGAGCTATAAAGTCACACCTCAGTAACGACCTATTGATAAAGATGTTGGAGAAAAACTGCCGATCTCATACAATAGGCTGTTTGGTTAGGCGGGGAGTACACTTGCTTACAAAAGTTTACTGACAGATTAACTCACGGTTTCTGCAAAACTGGGGCCTTACTCTCCAAACTTATTTTTTTTTTCCACAATAACTTCTACCATTACAGGTTTTCCCAATGCGATAGACACTAAACATACTTATTATCTAAAAACAATACAAAGTTTACAAACATATTATACCTATATTAAGTCTTGTAAACAATAAGTTATCATATAAATGGCAACCCTTGTAAATTCACTCTTAACACAAAAAATGACAACTTCCGAAGCAACAAGATAAATGTAGCGGAATGCCCGCGTCAGCGGCGCCTCCTTCAGAAGGTTGGTGCGAGCGCGGGGCTCCGCCAGCAGCTTCGTTGGTCGCCGCCGCCACGCGTACTTATCCGGTACGTGAAGGTTCCGCGCTAGGATATCCGGGCTATATAGCAGACCCTGATGAGATCGTGCCGTGTACTCCCGAATGATTGATATGGTCGGGAGTAGGCACCAAAAGTTACGATCTAACGATTTTCTTCATCCTGGCCAGTTTCAAAGTAATCCACCAAATAAAATACAAAAAGCCATTGAGATCGAATTGATTCGATTCTCGATTGTGATGGGAGTAAGCCTGCCGATTAAATCGTCGATCAGCTAACATTTGAGTTAACAAGCCATTCTGATCATTGGTGAACTCGCAATAACTTCACTCGCTACGTTCACCAATGAGCGTTCAGAATGGCTTGTCAACTCAAATGTTAGCTGATCGACGATTTGATCAGGCTTTCAGAAACCGGGGTGGCTCAATTCGTTAAACAACTTAGGCCAGAGTCGAACCGATGCATTTTGTCGTTTCTTTATCCCCATAGCATATTCATATTTATATATTGTCGCCTCCGTGGTCTAGTGGTTCAGAGCTACGCTCTCGACCCGGGGTCGTGGGATCGATTACCTGGTTGGAACAACAAAAAATGTCGTTTCAAGTTTGGTTAGGATAATGCAGGCTGATCATCTGATTGTCTGATAAGAAAGATGATCGAATCGAATGGGCATTTAAAAAGTCGGTCCTGCGCCTGATCTCCCGCCAGTCGTGTCGGTTATCCGTCACACTGGGCTACGAGAGTGAAGGAAGAGAGAGTGCCTTTGCTTATTGCTCACACACTTGGGCAGTATAAAATAACTCCTGCGTACCTGGCTTGGTTTCAATGAAACCGGCTACCGTCACCGAAATCGGTGTGGGAGGCATTGTTATTATTCATCTTTATTTTGTACAAATTATGATGTTTAAGATACTAGTAATTTGGTCTACAATAATAAATAAATAATAATATATACCATTTATTTAAGGCTGTATAGACCCCTATTATAAATACCTTAAATCTATGACTACAGTAACACTAATTAAACTATCTTGCTCCATTACTCACAAGCCAATTACAGGAAGTTTCCTCATCTAAATATATAAAAGGAAAAAGGGATAGACTGATGTGTCAGCACATGCCCTTAGGGCAAGAAAATTTAAATTTCACACACGTATTCTTTGTGTGGCAAATAACTAATGATTTTTAAAGTGCAACCTCCAAGGGTGAAAGAAAATTATTTTAGGGACTGGTAAATGATAGTTACAATCAAATTTAATATTAAGTCTATCGACATCGGGAACAATCGCTAGACGACGCCTAATTTACTTGTTTAAAAGATAGTCCTACAAAATATTCAACTCTACAAAGTTTAAAATAAATGAGTGGTAATACTTTAGGGTGTGTATGGGTCTCGTATATAGAGTTTACTGTAAAAGTACCAGCTCTAAAAGAGTTACTTTTGACTTTCATATCATTGCATATGAGAAATGCCCCAATATCATACATTTTCCCATACAATAATTAAAAAAAAGTACTCTACATTGGAGGCAAATACACACCCTTAAGTATTATCACTCATTTATTTTACACCTTGTATAGCTCATAAAATTCGTTAATAATAGTTTTCTAAAGACAATTTTATGTTAGTATTTTTATGATTTTAAACATTTTAGTCTACATACCACAGAAGGTAAATTAATTTCGGGCGACTAGTGCAGGACATTATCAGGTCCACATTGTGCTTCCACCCTTACAGCAACGTCGGCAAAGTCAGAGGCACGTGTGCCGAGACCCCGGGTAAAAACGCCGTCAGCCGCTTGCCGACACTGACCGACACACAGGCAAACGACCCGCCGACAGGCTACACACACAAACAAACAGACAAGAAATCACACTCGAATACCAATACATTCCATCAATGCGACAATTTAGTGTTTTTGGTGCCAATGGCCCTTTGTGAGTCGCCTCTAGTGTGAAGGAATCCTTTATTTTACCTCAGACGCCTAAGTTAAGAAAGTCACTGATAATTCCTTTTTTGAATTCAGTCATCATCATCATCATATGTCGCCCACGATATGAGCCCAAGTAATTTTCTTATCGTTGTCGTTAACCAATACTCTTGTGTATTGTGCACACTTGGGCACTACTGACTGCATTAGCTGGTTTCAACAAAACCGTCTACCGAAACAAATCGATGTAGAAGTTTTTTTATTTTTTATCATTCGTTGGTATGCCAATATAATATATAAAAAATTACAGCGATGTGTCACACGCTAATTCCCGATTTCACCAACGCATCTTAGTATTAACGGCTTGTTAAAATACCATGCCTTCTCATTCATTGATAGGAATTACGAGAAGAACAACATGGTATTTAACGAAGGATTAACTTTAACATTGCTTGGTGAAACACGCCATAAAGCTAGTCGAATTTGTCATTTATAAGCGCCCTGCATACGTACAGATTGGGAAATAGCATGGGCCGTTCCTACCCGCGCTCCGAATAGAACGTGTTTCGTGCAGTCGCAGTTAGTCCGATCTGGCAGGTCCACAGCACGTTTTCCACAGATTTATCCGCCCGTTATGACGTATTTTGGCACGTACAGTCGGCTGCACTAACACAAATTTGCAAAAATATGTCTATGTTTAATTTTCAAAAATATCGTCACCTTATTGCATTCAAAGCGATGTAACCAGCAAAGTGTTTCAAAATTATAAATACATTATTTTCATAATGAAGTAAACAGCAGTATTTCAGTGAATAGTATACACACTTAAATTCATAATTATGAATACGCGACAAATTTCAGTAGCATGTAACCATTGTTTATTTCATTATAATGTAAACGTTAATTTTGTGTTTCAGAAATGGCTGGGCAAAATTTCATTACATTGCAATATATACAATAATGAATTCTATAAATAATAGAGGTGATATATTGACGGGTATTATTATTGACGGTTATTTAAAAATCACACATACATTAGAATATTGATTATATTCTTTAGTGTAATAGGTATAACTCTGATACACGCGAACGTATATATTTCAAAGATACTTTCATCGGTTTTTATAGTCTACCCTCAAACTATAATATGATCAAAACTAAACAATGTTAATATCGTTCTATATTAGTAATATTGTAAATATAAATAATATAAACTAACACGGGCAAACATCGAACATGAAAAACATCCCATATTTTAAAATAATAAAAATTGTAGTTTTAAATGACTCTATTTGGATTACCTAAACTTAAAAACAAAAAACAAACCAAAAAAAATAATAATTACTGAATAATGAATATTGCGAAGTGCGAACGATGACTGTAAATTAACTCTCTTGGACAAACTCGTGACTAAATATTTCTGGTTTCGTTATCATCATATTATGGATAGTTTGAGGGTAGAAGTAAAAACCTGATAAAAACAGTCTCTGAAATATAATATTATGTTCGCGTAAAATTTCTGATCGATTGCAATAAATTGGATAATTCTTGTCTTTTCTTGTTTTTTTTTTGGTCAGTAAAGCAAAATTATTTTTTTATCTAGCCCCTGAATAGTCAAACAGTGAATGAACTGATGACGAATTATTGCGATCTCGTCAGCTTTGAATAAAAATAAAAAAAGTATATCAAAATCGGTCCATCTATTTAGTAGTTACGATGCCACAAGCAAACAGACGAACATACATAAATAAACGTCAAACTTATATCATAGTGTAAGTTTATGTAGTTTGCAGACACGCAAGCTAACATTTTGTATGATAAACAAAATTAATATAATATTAAAAAATCATAGATATAGTTTGAGGGTAGAAGTAAAAACCTAACAAAAATAGTTTCTGAAATATATGTTTAGGTAAAATGCCTGATTGACTGTAATAAACTTCATCATTCTTTTCTTTTTGTGTTTTTTCTAGTCATAAAATAAAATTATTTTTTAAGTAATACTGGAATTGTTCAGCAGTAAGCAAATTTATTTTGTTGAATCATAGCTTTAGTGTTTTAACATGACCACGTCAGCTTTCAAACAAAGAAAACTACATCAAAATCGGTTCATCCGTTTGGGAGCGAACGATGACAGACATACAGACAGACTCGAAAAATCCCTCTGTTTTTGTTGGAGGTGCAAAAAGGGATTTTTTACGAATTCAGTAGTCCAAATTTCATGTTTCTACCATTTGTAGTTACGGCTGTGCGAAAAGAAAAAGAAAAAATGAATGTATACATCTTATTGGAACATACCACGAGTACATTTTAGTGGCATTTAAAACATATTTGCAGAAAAGTGAAAAATGCTAAAATTTTATAAGTGTATCCATATTATTGATACAATTAATGTTTACATTGTAATGAAGTAAACAATGTTTACATATTATTGAAATTTGTCGCGTATTCATAATTATGAATTTAAGTGTGCATACTATTCACTAAAATACTGCTGTTTACTTCATTATGGAAATAATGTATTCATAATTTTGAAACACTTTGCTGGTTACATCGCTTTGAATGCAATAAGGTGACGATATTTTTGAAAAACTAACGTAGACATATTTTTGCAAATTTGTAGATGTATCCATGTTAGTGCAGCCGACTGTACCTTTCAGAAACCTTTCACATTTCCTATGTAAATATATTATGTGCGGTGTCTATGAAACCGCGCCTTTATGTTTACATAGAAACTGTTTGTTAAGAAACTTTTTCATGTCATAACTCAGTTTGGTCATTCGCACACAGGGCACAAGACTGATGATGATTATGGAATTTAATTTAAGGAGAAAGTGCTCATCTGCCGAGGGGTCATAAGTTATGAATTTAAGTTTAATTAAAAGTTTGTGCGGCAATCGGCGCTTTCTTTATCGCCGTGGCTGCTCGTAACTCGCCACGTCCGCGGAGCGCCCAGCCCCGTACAGTAAACACTGAGTTAAGGACCTTTTCCATTACACATTTAATAAGGGTGTTGCATATTTACTAAGATATATTAGTTAAGCTAGTATTCATAAACATAGAAATGTTGTGTGGGGGGATTTTAATTATATTTGACATAAGTGTAATTGGCAAAATTTGTAGTATGTTGTTGTTAATGTACAATGTCATTAATAGCATTTAAGTACCTACTTATGTAATATACTGAGCGGAGCGCCTACAAACTTCTAGATCAGTTTGGCGTAATAATGACTGTGTATGAAGAGAACTTAAATGAATAAATCATTATTAAATAATAAAAACATACAAAATTAGATGGTAACTGGTCATTGTAATTTATTTTCAAAATTGGCCTTCAAAAAACAAACTTTATGTTTTAATTTTGAATAAAAACTTTTTTTTAGCTTTACAGAAAAGTTAAATCCCATCAAAACCATAACTTTTATACATAAAGTGCCAAGTCTCGCTACTTTTGCCGTAAAAAGTTGTGAGATCCATGTGATGCCAAGCTGGGGTAAGCCGGTTGGTCTGACAACATAGTGAATCATATTGACGGGTCCCAAGAACAAAATCGTATGGAAAATAAGACAAAATATATTTTATAGCGTATTTGTATATTTTTTATTGAATTTTCATTTACTTATTGAAATAATCAATCGAACAATAAGTAAAAAAGTACCTCTTTCAGCGCTGGTACTTTCATTTTTTCAATAAACATTTTTATGTAAAAATGTTGCCAAGACGAATCTAAGTAGCTTTCCCTGTGAAAAAGTTATGACTCATATTACAGCCTAAAAAAATGTCTGCGTGTGTCTGTGTGCAAGACTGTGAGAGTGTGTTTAATTAATATAATTAATTTAATTACAAAACATAATACCTATATAATTACGAAAATTGTACAGTTCCAAAGATGTTGCAAAATTAAACATCAATAGTTAGTTACATAAAAAGCCTGTATGACAAGATATTTCTGCCACGAAAAGGGTTCCATGGTGACCCTATGGTCAATGTATGGTATCTATGATAAGATATTCCTGCCACGAAAAGGGTTCCATGGTGACCCTATGGTCAATGTATGGTATCTATGATAAGATATTCCTGCCACGAAAAGGGTTCCATGGTGACCCTATGGTCAATGTATGGTATCTATGATAAGATATACCTGCCACGAAAAGGGTTCCATGGTGACCCTATGGTAGCAATATGGGAGCAATCCAAGTCATGAGTCACCGGAGCATTGAGCAGGGTCCAGTACCCCGTGCTCGCTCCCACGGCTGGGGCGCACAAAAACCCGCGCTGTTTGCGATGCGGCGCGCGACAGTACGCTCCCGACTCGTAACTTTTTACATACATATTGATAACTGTAGTATTGGAGTATTTAATTACTGAGCTGGTAGTAAATACGTTAAGGTTTTTCATGAAGAATTACGCCTTCGTTACTCCAAAATTTACCACACCACGTAGTCTTACGCTTTGGAATCGTATTTACATATACATACCCACATAACTGTAGTATTGGAGTATTGAATTACTGAGCTGGTAGTAAATACTTGTGAGAAATTACGCCTTTGTTTCTCTAAAATCGAAAGGCACCACGTAGTCTTACGCATTGGAATCATAAGTGTAGTAATGAAGTATTTGACTTGTGAATTGGTAGACCGTTCAATGGTCCAGTGGCTTAGAGCTTGGACCTCGACTCCAGAGGAGGCTTTGGAACAGCAAAAAAGTTGTTTTCAAGTTTGGTTAGGCAATGCATGGTGATCACCTGATATTCTGACAAGAACCATGAGCTGGATGGGCATATAAAGTTAACCTATTTTCTGGTTTATTTAGTTCATTCGGATTCCGTTCTGATCGTTCGTCACTCGTGTCAGTTCCACTTGATTTGATGCGCCTGCCACACACTTGACGAGTAATATGGGAAGTAGTGAATTCGTAACGTAACATTGCCTCACTAATTCTTTGCCTCCTTTCCTCACTACTATTCGGCTTGATATATGAACTATGAATCACCCTGTATAGATACGATATATTCCTAATAATAGTCCTGGTAACATAGGCGGACTAAAGTATGTTTTAATATATTGAGATTAATAACCAAAATAATATAATATTGTGTTTCATCCTGATGAAAGACAGACTATTTTTATATGGTTTGCCTTTAATCAGCCTCATTTTTTACATGATGCATTATAAACACAAATCTGAACACATCAAATACTGATGAAAGTAACTCTGTCTGTCTTGCTTTCACGGTAAAACTACTGAACCGATTTAAATGAAATTTGATACACAGACACTCCTAGAGCCTGAGCAAGTACATATGATACTTTTAATTCCACATAGGCGAAGCCGCGGGCAAAAGCTAGTTACTCAATAAAGTGTTTATTATTGTGCCTATTAGCCAAAATATTCATCCAGATGAAACACAAACAATCCTATATCATCTAATGAGCCTCGTTTTTCACCCGATACATTATGAACTCTAATCACCGCGTTCCGCGCCCGTAGTAGTTTTTGTAGGGGCATAGCTAATACCTGGGAAAGGGGGCGCGTCCGGCAGACCGGTGGGCGCCTTCGCGGAAACAACGGGACTTCTAGTACGAGTTATACTTTACTACTTGTTAGTACTAGAGACGGTGCGGAAATGTTGGGCGTGAGATTGTAGTTTTTTAAATTGTTGAAATGGAAAAGGCAGCTAGCGAAAATTATGAGATGTTGTCAAGTTTTTATCCTATATGAACCCACTTGTCGTATTTAACTCATACCAATGGTTAGCTTTTATATACTAATTTATAGTTAGTTTGATTGTGATTTCCTCAGTTCAATTTAATTTTTTCATAATATCAACACTATTCAGTTATTCAAAATATACGTTATCTACATAATATACGTTACAAATTATATTATTTTGTGAGAATACATTAGCATATTACGTACATATTATACAGGTGGTAGTTTTCAAGTTTGGTTAGGACAATGCAGACTGCTCACTTGTTTATCTGACATGAAAGTTGATCCATGCGTTGGATAGGCATGTAAAAAGTCGGCCCTGCGCCTGATCTCCCGCTAGTAGTGTCGGTTATCCGTCCCACACGAGAGTGAAAGAAGATAGAGTGCTTCTGTGTATTGCGCACACACTTGGGCACTGTGAAATAACTCCTGCGTAGCTGGCCAGGGCCCTGATTATTATACATTAAAACTTTTTAAAACACGATTAAAAAAATTAAAACGTCAAAATTATGACATTTCAACTTTTTAAATCGTGTTTTAAAAAGTTTAAACGTCGCAATGACAGCTGATTTCGAGAGATGGGAATGCGACCGAAGATAGGTAATCAGGGCCCTGGTTTCAACGAAACCGGTCACCGTCACCGAAATCGATTTGGGAGGGATTATCTACACTAATTTTATAAAGAGGAAAGATTTGTATTTTTGTATGTAACGACTTAACTCAAAAAGTAGGTACTAGACCGGTTTTGAATAATTCTTTTTTCATTAGAAATCTACATTATCACTGAGTAACATAGGCTATATAAAAATCAATTACTGTTCGTTAGTCTAGCTAAAACTCGAGATCAGCTGAACTGATTCGGCTATTTTTGGTCTTGAAATATTCGTGGAAGTCCCGGCTCAACGAAGTGGGCACGGGTCAGCTAGTTACCTAGTCGTAGAGTATGCCACCTCGCGGTTTCATCAAAAATCGTTGCTGATGCAAATGACGTACCACGCGATTTGAACATCTAAGCGCACCGCCGCGCTATCTCGCGCATTCCGGCGCGTGCGAGCCGAGCCGCCCCGACTTGCCCCGACCTCGGGTATCGCGAAATCGCCGACTTTTGACCGTCACTTGGGATTAAGGTTGCCACCGTTTTGACGTGAATACTTTTGAAACGTATCTAAAATATAAAAAAAAAAACTTTATTTGGACATTTTAGACAACACATTCACAGATACATAATTAAAATACAAAATAACCAGATAACAACAAAAAATTATAATAAAAAAAAAACGAACAATAAAAATGGATAGGAAGAAGGAAGGAAGTGTATTGCCTAAAACCAAAATGGAGTACCACTCAGGTGTATCACCGCGACACGGCGCGCCGCAGTACCTGATCATAATCATAATCGTTTATTCACTGAATGTATTACATAATCTGCAGGTGGTAATGCTTAAAATAGGTATAAGATACATTTTACCATGATAGCATGGTGTGTGAAATTTAAATATTATATACCTAAATCGACAGTCAACTTATATATTTATGTATTGTTCCTATAAATAATATAAATTTAAAATTAACATTGAATACATTAATTACAGTTACATGATAATTAAAAATAATAATTTAATTCAGCAATGGTCATCTTAAAATAATAATAAACACTTATATTTACTTGTCATAGATACAATTATAAATCATTTTGTAGATGTTAGATACAGTATACATTTGAGAATCATCATCATTAGGTTACAAAATAAAAATATAAAATTATTGGCATCAAAACAATTTCAAAAAAATAATTATTATAGTAGGAGGTTAAAATTAGTTTATATAGGTATGTCATAAATAATTGTCAAGGTACGTCATCTTTTGATACCAAACACGATACAATTATCTTAAATTTTTTTTTTTTGGAGCTAGTTTTTGAGGTATAATTTTCAAAATATACAAATTTTTTGAATATTATATAGTCTATGTCACTCGCGGTATCATCGCCAATCGATTGATACTTCATTTATTAAAATCGGACCAGTAGTTTAGCCGCTACAAGGGAACATACATACATACATACATAGACTGCCAAAATCATTACCTTTCCTTTTGGCTTCGCCGAAGTCGGGTAATAATACAATACGATTGGCAACCCTAGATAGATTCTGCACTCTTTACGTAAGGTTACTTTCGTAATCTAGTTTAAAAGTTTTGCGTTAACATTTTGTTTCAAAAGGGTTATAAAAATGAAAAGAGTATAATACAAGGTGTCAAATAAATGAGTGATAATACTTTAGGGTGTGTATGTGCCTCCTATGTAGAGTGTATTCTAATTGTCTTTCAGCACTGGTACTTTCACAGTAAACTCTACAGAGAAAGCACACACCCTAAAATACTAAATAAAGGTAAAGGTATAGATAAAGTACTACTAGTACACTCATTTATTTTACACCTTCTATTTTAATGTCCAATGCATTTTTGCTTCGTTGTTTAAAGGTCGTTTTATCTAAGGCTCGCACTACATTATTCTGTCTCCCCGCCCGGAGTAAACTCTGATCATTGAAAATAGAACTTTGAGCTAGTACAATTCAGTTGAAAGTAGAATCTACGGGCATCGAGTCAAAAGTCAATGTCGAGTTTGACAACTCAACACTCGCGTTCAATTTTCAACTCTATTGACTAACCCAACGTTATTTTCTGACTGACGAGAAAAGAGCTTTGGTTAGACTCCGGACGGGAAGATTCCGACTAATTTAGTCCTAGTATAAATCTTCCTTCATTTTCAAAAGCATAGAAAGGTCGAATTTCATTTAATTTACTCCAATAAGCAATTCCACGATCGCAGTATTTAATAAATGCTGCTGGTTTTAATAAGGACGGTAAGGTTTTTAAATTGTATATGAGCAATGAGAAACAATGGTGATGGCGCACAATAAAATAATCAGGCCCGGTCGTGCCGTGCATCTTTTCCTTTCTTTTGCGATCTTTTTGTTATCTGCAGATGAACTGCGCAATGATTATGGAGCATACAAATGTAAATGCGTTTTTGTTGGCTCTTGGACTATCACAGGGGCAACCGAAAACCTGTAGCTATAATGTAGTACATAGGAGTACAGCTTATGTTGGCTCTTGGACTATCACAGGGGCAACCGACAATCTGTAGCTATAACGTTGTAGTACATGTGTGTACAGCTTTTGTTGGCTCTTGGACTATCACAGGGACAACCGACAATCTGTAGCTATAACGTTGTAGTACATGCGAGTACAGCTTTTGTTGGCTCTTGGACTATCACAGGGGCAACCGACAACCTGTAGCTATAACGTAGTACATAGGAGTATAGTTTTTGTTGGCTCTTGGACTATCACAGGGACAACTGAAAACCTGTACCTATAACGTACTACATACGAGTACAGTTTTTGGAGTGAACTTCTTTAGCTGCGATGTGCTATTTGGGGGGTAAATGTTAAAACCGCATCAGGAGTCGTGACCTGGGGCCTTACTCTTCAAACTGATTCGATTTTGATTCAGATTTGATCGTGTACTTCGAAATAAATTGAAAAAAATAAACAAATATTTTGATTCTCAGTTGATTGATATGGTCGGAAGTTCAAAAAGTTACGACCGAACGATTTTCTTTATCCAGGTTAGTTTCAAAGCAATCGACCAAATAAAATAGCAAAAGACGTTGAGATTGTACTGATTCGATTCGATTAGATCTGGTTAGGTAATACAATATGTTTAGTCAAGAAATCTGACAAGAAATATTTGGAAACTATATGGGCATACGTAAAAAAGTGAGCCCTGCGCTTAATCTATTACAATTATTTATATTATCAGATCGAGCCTGAATCAAAACTATATTATTGTAAGAACTAAGATTGAAGTAACAGAACTGACCTCCTATAAAACTTCAATTAATAGTGACTACATCTGTCTGTAATTACTAATTGATACAATACGCGTGTCGTGCGGAGCGCCCGGGGCGAAGCTCTGATATAATTGGTACCCTGGCGCTTCGCCCCACCAGCCATGTCCTGTTATTACAATCATTGACTATTGATAGGATCGATGCTGCTGTTTTCTATTCAATTATTTAAATACTTACTAAAATAAACATAAGGCTACATAATACGCCAGTATTTATTAATGTTTTCCTGACAACTCGCACTATGAATTGACACCCTCGCGATAAAAACTGAATAAAAAATTTAAGTTTTTATTTAATTAACGACTTAGCGTGTAATATTCCTATCACACCTAATAAACGACCTGATAACTTTGAAGACCTGAACTGATTTCCAACATAGCTAAGAACACTCTGGACTGATACACCTTTTAATCCTACATGATCCTACATTTCGGAGCTACGATGCCATAGACATACACATTTACACAGACACACAATATGTGACCTTAACCGTACCTAGGTATAGTTAAGGTCACATGTTGTCTGCCAAGAGGTATAATGATGCCCTTTACTATGTATTCTTCCCTTTACTAAGTATTAAAAATATTATGCATATATTACTATTGCAAATTACATGCCTTATTCCTGTTATCATTATTTGATTGTCTGGGTCTGGAGCGGTTTTTCCTTTAGTAACCGGAAGCTTAGTAACCGCCCTGAAGTTAGCGGGAAAAAGATAACAAATCCTACAATTATACATCATCCTGTTCTCGGGTTGCTAAGAGCCTACCAAAATCACTTGTAGGCATTAAGATTACCGTCACATTTAAGTATTTATATTTAACTAGCTGACCCTTTCCCACTTCGTTGAGCATAAAAACAGTTTATGATGAAATTCAACTAAAAAAAACAACGCGGGACCGGAAACGCGGAACCCACAACCCGGGAACCAGTGACGCGGAACCCGCAACGCGGAACCTACAACGCGGAACCCGCAACGCATAACCTGCAACGCGGAACCCGCAACGCGGAAACCGCAACGCGGATCCCACAACGTTCACGGAAACGCTGTCAAATGGAATAAATATCCTATGTCCCGTCTACTTGCTCTAAACTACTTCCTCACCAATTTTCAGCCATATCGATAAAGCCGTTCTTGAGTTATAAATAATTTAACTAACACGTCTTACTTTTATATATATAGATGTATAGATTCAGAGACAGTCGGTCCAGCCGATTCGGAGATCATTAGTTAGATGACGATGATGATGATGATGATGAAAAGTAGCCTTAATTAATCCTTATAACGTTAACTATCTACCAGTGAAAGTCTCGTTAAAATCGGTCCAGCCGTTCCAGAGATAAGCCGGAGCAAAGAGACACGCTGACAGACAAACAGACATTTTTTTTTAAATTGCATTTTCGTTGTCAGTAGATATCGTTGCCAATGCCAAAAAAAAGAAGAAGATATCGTTTAAAATGTCATAATATGCATTTAGGAAAACGTTGCTAATTGAAAGTTACAAACTGACACTTCAATTTTATTTATTTGTATAGATGTATAGATTTGGAAAACTCTCCCGATCTTGGCCCGTCTATATGGCTGCGTTTTCACTGACGCGGAGCGGGGCGCATAGGAACTTAGTGGTGCCCATGCGGAGCGGAGCGGAGATTTCGAGCATAGTGATTGGTCAATTCGGGTACCGCAAGCTCCTGTGACCTGTCCCCCTCGCTCCGCGTCAATGGAAACGCAGTTTAACGTCTATAATGTCTAATGGTTGTCATGGTAACAACATATTTTACAAATGGAAGACAAAAATTATGAAATGCTATAAATACCGTATTTATATCAGCTTAAACTATTTGGATTAATATTTTTGTTAATCCAAATAGTTTTATGAATCCAAATAGTTTAAGCTTATGTAAATACGTTATTTATAGCATTTTATAATTTTTATTTTCCATTTGTAAACAATGTTGTTACCATGACACCCGTGTCATATAGACTGTCAACGACGTGAACGATCGAGTCCAGGTTCAAACCCCGTGTGACCAACACGTATATTTTCTTCTTTTTTCTAATTTTCTGCTTATTTTTTTCAACATTTTCTTCCATAATAACCTTTTCATGACAATAACGAACATACTGTAAAAAAATTGCGAAATCGGTCAAGCCGCTGTCGAAGCGCACACGATGTAAGAAATTTTGAAGGTTGGTTTTTTACACTTTGGGCTACATTTTTGGGGTTTTAGTAAGGAACCCTATTTTTGTTGAAAATATAATATAGCCTATGTTCAGCGCTAGGAATGTAGCTTTCCAACGGCGAAAGAATTTTTCATATTGGTTCAGTGGTTTCAGAGCCTTCCATTCAAACAAACAAACAAACAAACAAACAATCAAATGTTACCTCTTTATAATATTAGTATAGATAGTATAGATTATAATATTAGTATAGATTAGTATACAGGGTGAAAAGGACAGTTATAATAAATCTTTTAAGATAAATTTTCAAAATAAATTACAATTATAACCGTGTTAATTAATCCAGTTATTGCACCGGTTCGGAACCCTAACTCAGCGAGAAGAACCAGCTTAAGAATCTCTTATTAAATGACTTTGGGATATGATTATACTATCTTTTCTTATCCTAGAAATTTTTGACAGAAGAAATACATTTTCAGAATGAGAAAAGTTAGTATCTACAGCGAAGTTTAAGGTAAGGAACTAGCTAGTTTTATAAAACTAGCTAGTTCCTTACCTTAAACTTCGCTAGATATATCTATGTTTTTGGCGGGATAATATTATCCCAGACCCAAAACTATTATAACTGGTATTTTCGCACCCTGTTGCATGGCTGTATGGCAGGTTGTGTATTCCACCTATAATTCGATACATGTAATCCACGAATGCTTAGGGATCTGGGACTACATGATCCGGAATCCGGAAATCCGGCACATTCAGAGCACTTAAAATAGAGTTGATAATAATCGAACATAGCGACGAGTCAGAGTACTCTCCAAACTGATTCGATTTTGATTCAGATTTGATCGTGCCGCGTACTCCCGAATAAATTGACGTTTGTTTATTTTGATTCTTAGTCGATTGATATGGTCGGGAGTACAAAAGTTTACGATCTAACGATTTTCTTTATCCTAGTTAGTTTAAAGTAATATCACCAAATAAAATACCAAAAACCGTTGAGATCGAACTGATTCGATTCTAGATTGGGTCGGGAGTGACCCTGCTGATGTCAATGTCAAATCCACACTCATGTATTCGATTTTCAACTTTATTTTATTAGCGAAGAGTTCTATTTTCAGCTCTAAATAATGTTAATTTATTTACCAAATTGGGTTAATGAATGAATATAAAATTTATTTACTTTTGAACTCATTGCGCAGACAATCAAAAATATGAGCAAAATCTAAAATAAGAATTAGGGTGCGATTCAAAACATTTAAGTTTTAAGCAAATAATTAAAGTTATCTATCTCTTTCTCCCAAAACGATATTAGTACGTGGGTTGGTGTCATGTCTATGAAGGGTTAACAATCTGACATTCATTATTATGAATCGTACTTAAATAATTTTAGTTTAACATTACTTGTATACCAGGAGGCTATAATAATTGAAGACATGAATGAGGTGAGGTGATTTGTAGCAAAATTTGTAGAAAAACAATTATTGAAACTGTCACATTTTAGAATACGTCGTAAAGTATTATGTTCAATCTAAAGATCCGTCTCTAGATGCAATGTGCAACGTTACTACATATCGACTGTGAACTGTCAAATTATCCTATCTTATTTTTCAAGATTTTTGAGGAAACAGAAAAAATGTAAGTAACTGTTATTACAAACGCTTAAATTTTTATTAATATTGTATATTTATTAAAAAATTAACCCTATATTCTTCTGTCTGAATAATTTTAATTAGATAATCGAAATATGACATTATAAATATAGTCGATATCCTAAAATGTTTAAGTGACTGTTTGAACTCAATTTTCTGGGTAAATTTCTTTGCGACATTCATAGATAATATTTATGGATATTATTTGTACGTCCCTATTTTTTCCTTTTTTTAATAAATTAATTATTTAAAGAGATATGGACGTTTAAAAACCAAAAAAAAAATGGCCAGACTCTCCGCTATGTTTAAATATCTAGGAAACAGATTTGACTACAATAATCAACAAAAGCAAAAAATAGGAACCTAGCTCAATTCTTTTTTTAGCTAATACAGAAAAAAATATTAAAATTGGTTAAGTTTTGGAGGAGGAAACAGAAATCCCCTAAACGTCGATTTCTGGTACTTTTAATAGGTAATTTCAGTCCAAGTTGCAGTTGTCTCTACCGCGCTAGTGCTGGCTAGCTAAGGCACTGCGAGACAGCAATAGATTTTATAAATACCTATTTTGTATTTCTCTCAACCGTGGTGTTTCCTCTTAATAACATAAATTAGAAAAACATTCAAAATACTAATTAGAGGTATCTACTGTGTACCTACTACCGCTACCTATCACCTAGCGGGAAGTAGGGAAGTACCTCAAGTGGGTACCGCGACCCGCAGCTAATTCGGTTAGCGCGGGCGGCGGGTCACGGTGGGTTTAGCGAGTCCGCGCGTGCTCGCTACAGGCGGCACGCAGGCTAGTGGTGTGACCGTATCGATATCGATTCGATAAAAATGTCGACATCGATAGGATAAACCGTCCATTGCTCAAATTAGCCTCCTAAAATAAGCGGCAGTGGATAGTTGAGGACTGGCCAAATTATCCTGCCTCCTTTTTAATCAACTTCCAAAAAAGGAGAAAATGGTTTTTTAAATCGTCGACCCGTACATCGTGCAGCTACGTCGACGTTCGTTGCATGTTTTACATAATACGTGATAATACCGATATTGATAAGTAAACCAAAAAAATATAGCGTGCATAGATATTATATATTTTTTATGTAAGTAAAACAATTGATTATAAATTCTATTCTACGTACTATCGGCACCGGTTTGCTAACCTTACCCACCGAGACGAACCGGCGTAAGAAACTCGGTAATATTTTGTGATACCTTCTGAAGTTGAATCTTGGTTCAATTTTATGATTTTCCCTTTGTGTTATATTTTTTATTGTTTGATCAGGTTACTGTAACAATATGACCGCATGAATGTATACTGCACTCTAAGGCTAATTATAGAAACTAATATTATTACGATGTAACACCATTTTGTAATCACGTACGACGGCAATAAATAAATAAAATAAAAGTGTTATTGCATTAAATAAATAAAATAAAAAGTGTGTATTACTGCAAGGCCCGCCTTACGCCTTTTCGGCGGGTTTGGCTTTCTTTACTTTCTTATTTTTTTTTGAACGAAAAATAATCAAAGTTTTGATAATCTTATCGATAAGTATCTTCACTAGCGTGGTATAGTGATGCGCGTAAATCGATGCGCGTGCGCGCCCCGAGCGGGCGGCGCGCCCCTCACTTTACACGGACTACGGCAAGTCGCCAGTTATTCACGCTGTGATTTATAAGCAGTTTTTTGCGTCTCATTGTAGTCCATATTACTTACTGTGCTGGACTTCGTCTATGTATAGTACATCCCAGATTAACCCAAACGTAGACAAACCCGTCTCTTTTTTAAAGATTTAATAGCAACAAACCCGTCTATGTCTATATCTATCTAACCATAGACTAGTCAGTGATGCCAATTGGCGTAATAAAATCATTATTATTTCGATAGACTATAGACTTTGTTCTACTGTTGGCAGTGTCAAAATGGCGTTTTTTTACAGTGAAAATTTTTCATTTGATGTTGTGATTGTTTAAATGATCGTTTAATTGATATCAAATGTATTGGATACTGAAATATGATCCTTTAATATTCCGGTTAAAGTATTGATAATTATGCACAATAAGTAATTATGTGAAAATTTCGATATTTTTAGTTTATTTACGTTTGGGTTAAATTTATTTGTGAGGTACTATACAATAGTTTAAAAAACGGCTAAGTGTGAGTAGAAATTAGAGGACAAAGCCCAAAAAAACTTTTTGTGTATCCGAGTATTAATTTGCCCGCCTTGAATATTAATTTTATTTTATATGTTGTTACAGCGGCAATAGAAATACACCATATCTGTTAAAATTTCAACTGCTCAGCTATCACCATCGTATAATAGTGTGGTGACAGACGGACGGACCAACAGTAATAGGGTCCCGTTTTTTACCCTTTGGGTACGGAAACCTAAGAAGTCCCGAGTTTGATTCTTTATTGGTATTTCCTTATAGCCTTCCACAGCAAATGGTCTATCCAACACTAAAATATTTTTCAAATCTGACTAGTAGTTTCTAAGATTTGTGCATTCAAACAAATCAACTCATCAGCCTTAAAATATTATAGGTAGGTACTATAGATATAAGTGTATTTTATCGCCTCCGTGGTCTAGTGGTTCAGAGCTTCGCTCTCGACCCGGAGGTCGTGGGTTCGATTCCCGCGTTGGAACAACAAAAAATGTTGTTTTCAAGTTTGGTTAGGATAATTCAGGCTGATCACCTAATTGTCTGACAAGAAAGATGATCCATGCGTCGGATGGGCATGTAAAAAGTCGGTCCTGCGCCTGATCTCTCGCTAGTCGTGTCGGTTTACCGTCCCACTGGGTTATGAGAGTAAAAGGAAGAGAGAGTGCTTCTGTGTATTGCGCACACACTTGGGCACTATAAAATAACTCCTGCGTAGCTGGCCTGGTTTCAATGATGTCGGCTACCGACATCGAAATCGGTGAGGGGAGCTATTATTATTATTTTAAGTGGGATTGTAATATACTTTAGGTTGTATATGGGTCCCGTTTTTAATTGAATTTACTTATTGTACGTGTATGTTGGGGCATTTCTCATAAAAGTGGGAAAGTCTTTCAGCGCTGGTACTTTCACAGTATACTCTTCATAGAAGGCACATACACACGCTAAAGTATTATCATTAATTTATTTTACACCTTGTAGATGAGTGAGTTTTGTAAAACTTAAATTTTCTATCGTAAAATGCTCAAAATTTTTGCAACTAAATAAATATTTACAGATATAAAATATTTTGAGTTTGAGGTGAAGATATAATATTTATTATGACAAAAAGGCAGTAAGCACAGCTAAGAGGGGCAGTAAGCATTAATAAAATGTTCAATCACTTCAAAAATATAAGTACTTCTCCTCCCACTAAATTAAATATTATTTATTTCGTATGCCCAACGACTTTCTTGTCCAATCGAGCCCTGCGGTCCTTCAATTATTTATTAGCCAGAATTATGTTAATAAGTTTCCTCCTACTTATGATAATAATGAAGCAATATTTCGCGGACCAAACCGCGGTATTAACAATGTATGGACGCGCTTTGTCCGGCCGCGCAAAACGAGCAAAACCGACGCATATCATTATAGCGAGCAATATCCGAAGACGATCGCCATCTTATCCGACCATCGAGACATTACCGACGGGCGTTTACAACCAACGATTGTTTCAGATATTGGAATATCTAAAAGAATTGTGAATATCGGTTTACAAACATTATACCTACAAGCTATAATATTAATTAGTCAAAAATAAAAATGAAAAATCTTTTATATCCATTTGGATATAAAAGATTTTTCATTTTTATTCTTTTTATCTTTTATATCCATTTTTAATCTTTTATATCCATTTGGAAACTATTAAGGTTAGATACTAACACTCTTAGAATTGTTCTAAATGATGACCTACCACCGGTTCGGGGACTAACCCAGCGAGAAGAACCGGGTTAAGAAACTTGCTCAGTCCATCTTTTTAGCAAAAAGATAGGAAAATTGTTCATTTAAAAAAAATATATTCATATGTGCAGCAGTCATCTGATTGAATCTGCTATTTCATTAAATATCTAGCGCGTTTATTGAATGGCGACATTTAAATGAACGGCTAAAGGACAACTCGTCCAGTTACTTGTAGTTCAACGTCTTGAATGATCCTCTGAAAATCCACAGCTTTTTTTTAAAGTTCCTTCATGATGAACAGGCTAAGGTCGTATTTTCTTATATTTACATTATCTGCCTGCACTTCTTCAAAGTTTTCAAAACACTATCCGACATATCGCATGCATATCGTACTTCACTCACCGTGACGTATAAAGGTCCCCTGATTAATGCACTTCTGTGATACGTCCCGAGTTGCGTTGTCCACTATCTTTTGACCCCACTTTTGCTGAGCATTACAATATTCATATTCAAATTGTTTCTTGAAAATATAGAAACCGTATAGACGCCTAAAAGATACTAGGCTTTAAAATACGTTAAAGTATGATTTCTTAAGTACTTCATATTTAATAGGTTTTTAAAATTACTATAACTTGTGTAAGGATTTTAAAGGCTTTTTGAGGTTATCTATCTATCTATCTACCAGGTTGTGACGTCATTATAGACAAAAATTGCACGCCCCACCCATTTTTTTTCTTTTTGCAAATTACCTACTTAACAGTCAACTAGCCATATTGCACCTTGCAAGTTATATTATATATTTTTAAATTTTTGTAAAAAAAACATTTCTAGATTGAGAAAATGTAGTATATTATGTCCCAAAGTTATAGTGACTGTTCTTTTTATACCCGTTATTATCACGATAAAATTTTGGTGCAATATGTACATTTTTTTTTATTTTTTTTTGGTTTCATTTACGATCAGTCTCTTGACTATAAGCAAATGTGTTGTGTTATGGCTATTGTCGCTTCAGGTCACTCCTCACCAGGAGATTACTTCCATTTTTAAAAACGATCCTTAAGGTTTTGTATATCAAAACGCTTAAGACGTTTACTGTAAGTAACTTTTAATAGATGGTTTGCCAATTCATTAGGGTGGTTTTAAAGCCGATCTTTATAGGTTAAAGAGGCATGTTTTATTTCTTCTTTCACTGTTCTCATATCTAGTTTCTCATGTATTTCAGCATTTGTTATAAACCATGGTACATTAGATATAGTTTTCAATATAGTGTTCTGAAGTCTTTGTATGATGGCAATGCTATAAATATAAATATGTACATAAAATAAAAACTACAGCGCCAAACTATGTAAAAATTTTATGGGACCAAACAGCAGCTATTCTTCGTCGAATAAAAAATAATCACGTCTACATACATAAAAAAACAGGCCTAATTGAGAACCTCCTCCTTTTTTGGAAGTCGGTTAAAAACGAGCGAAGCAACAATAAAAATGTTTCGAAATTGGGTGTTTTTACGCAGACGAAGTCACGGGCACACCGAGTGTAAGGATAAGGAGCATATTGGCCCTTTGTGGAATAATCACCCTTCGGAGTTGTCAATTGTCTCTGCTGGGCGGTGCTGGGCCCGGCACATATACCGCAGCCAATTTACTCAGTGAATAGTGCGTAAAAATCTAGAATTGTCTCTATCGTCCGCTCAATTAAGGCCATACTTTTTCTGACCGACATTTTGTAGTTGAAAAATACGGATTTCAATAGTGCAATAATAACACACAACTTTTATTAACTTTATTTATTAAAGATTTTTTGTAGGTGAAAAATAGAAATTACTCATTGCAATAGTGCAACACACTCGTCATACAAAAGTCAGTCAGAGGCAGGAAAAATGCCCGGTATACTTTTTCTGACCGACTTTTGTAGTTGAAAAACACTGATTTAAATAGTGCAACGTCATACAGGAAGTTCACAAAATCGGACATATTTTTTGGAACAATCTTTGGCAAAATCGGTAGAAAAATCGACCTAAAAATGTATGCTGTCGGCGTGCAGCATATACGATGCGATAAACGGTGACCGATTTTTTGTCGGTGAAAAATAGAAAATACTAATTTAAATAGTGCAACACACTCGTCATACAAAAGTCAGTCAAAAATACTGATTTCAATAGTGCAACGTCATACAAGTTTACAAAATTTGATAAATTTTTTGGAACAATGTATGGCAAAATGGCTGGAAAAATCGGCCTAAAAATGCATGCTGTCGGCGTGCAGCATATACGATGCGATAAACGGTGACCGATTTTTTGTACGTGAAAAATCGAAAACATCATTGAAATA
Source organism: Celastrina argiolus (assembly GCA_905187575.2). Classification (NCBI taxonomy): domain Eukaryota; kingdom Metazoa; phylum Arthropoda; class Insecta; order Lepidoptera; family Lycaenidae; genus Celastrina; species Celastrina argiolus. The sequence goes on from LR994589.1 coordinate 16,635,267, forward strand.
GTGCAACAGACTCATCATACAAAAGTCAGTCAGAAGCAGGAAAAATGTCCGAGTATCGGACCTACAAAAAGTCTGAAGTGAGTAAATAAAATCTAGAATTGTCTCCAACGATATCGGCCGCTCAATTAAAGGCATACTTTATCTGACCGACTTTTGTAGTTGAAAAATACGGATTTCATTAGTGCAACGCACACGACCTACAGGGATTTGGTCACAAATCGGATATATTTTTTTTAAACAATCTTTGTCAAAATTGGTGAAAAAATCGGTCTAAAAAAGAATGCTGCGTGCACAATAATAATAATAATAATAATGATTTTTTGTCGGTGAAAAATAGAAAATACTAATTCAAATAGTGCAACACACTCGTCATACAAAAGTCAGTCAGAAATACTGATTTCAATAGTGTACAAAATTTGATAAATTTTTTGGAACAATCTATGGCAAAATTGCTGGAAAAATCGTCCTAAAAATGCATGCTGTCGGCGTGCAGCATATACGATGCGATAATCGTTGACCGATTTTTTGTCCGAGAAAAATATAAATTACTCATTGCAATAGTGCAACACACTCGTCAAACAAGTCAACTCGTCGTCAAGTCTGTCAGAAATAATATGGAGGAAAAATGCTCGGTCCTACAAAAAGTCTGAAGTGGAACTCAGTCAGTAAATAAAATCTAGAATTGTCCCTAACGATATCGTCCGCTCAATTAAAGGGCCAAGGTATTTTCTCGGGAATTTCGCGGCTCGCAGTCTTGTCAATAAAATATAAATTGCCTGTGCCGACCGAATTTGAATATAATAGCTATGGCTGGCTTTGCGGGGACAATCTCTGTCCGATTATATTGTAAGCAAATTATCTTCAAGATCTGGCAGCATTTTAAGGGTTTGTGCTTTTTTGCCATTATTAAATTAATTTTATCGATATGTGAACATCACTATGTGTTGTTAAAGTAATGTCAACTGTATTGTGTCTGTATTTATTTGGTATCGTATTAACATTAAAAGAACAACGAGCAAGAGCATTTTTTGATATTTTAGTTACAAAAGAACAACGAAATAACGCTCTACATCTGATTACTCTAGATTTTAGAAGAATTTGATAGAGTGGGGATAGAATGACTCGCTTTTTTGGTGTAAACCCATCATTAAAATTTGTGTCGTTATATTGTGCCAGAACATCACTATAGATATTATTAGTATAACACACGTGTCATTAAAGTATAAAGCAAAAAGACCAGTTACTATATACCGAGTTATTTCAGAGTCATTTCTTATTCCAGAAAACATAAAACTACTTATTTTAATTTGTTGTCAAATACTAATAAGGGCCGATTTGTCAATCGTTATATAACTTTAATCTAAGGAATAAATATGTAACTTTGGCAGATTTTGTATGGAAAAAATGTCAAAGTCACATGTTTATTCAACAGATAAAAGTTATCTAACGATTGAAAAATCGTCCCTGAAAATATTTTTATACTTTTTACAATGTTTGTTAGTCGCAAGAATAACAAAAAAGATCACTTTTCAAGAATGAGGAAAGGTAGTATAATCATATCCCAAAGTTATAATACCTAGTCTGTTTAGTTTTAGCATGTATAATCGATATTATTGCCGTAACGGGAACATCACTAATAAATATGTCGATAGTAGATGTCTGATGATGTCGCTAATTTATTTATGGCTAAAATAATTAGTACAGGATGTTATAAACATGAAAGGTGTTCTTAGATCGTGTGCTTTACTGTAACAAATTATGCCAATGTGTTCACAATATGGCTACTAATAGTACTTAAATATAATTAATTATTGCAGTATTGGTTTTGTTTTGCTTGTAATAGATATACATTATTATAATTTTGATCTGCTATTTAGTAGCATACCTTTCGTATTTTATTCGTATTTAAAAACGTTTCATTTATGAAAGTATTACGTCTAAACCTATAATTAATATTAATTATCAGCTGAAATTTTAAACGCTACTCAAAATTAGAGGCAGACCACTGTCACTACATGAAAACGACAAGGATAGCATGACGCTTAAGCTCCTCTTTATTTAAGTAGTGTTACAGTATTTGGTAATACGCCTACTGAGATGACGTCAACTCATGATAAATTAAGTGATGACAAATTTCGATACATCGTATAACGGGGATATAGCTCAGTGGTAGAGCATTCGACTGCAGATCGAGAGGTCCCCGGTTCAAACCCGGGTGTCCCCTAATACAATTTTTTTATTTTTTAAGCTTTTAATTTATTTATTGATTTCCAATATTGTTTAACTGCCGACTAATGTTAGAATTTTGCGATGTGCAAATTTTTATTATTATATTTATAATAATAAAATTACTACTTTTATTAATTAATTAATAAGTAAATATCTCCATAAATGTTTTAAGGGACTAAAGAGAATAGATCTGATGCAATTTTGTTTATAAAGATATCATTATGTGTTACAAAACAACAAAATTATGTGAAAACAAAAAGGGACGTAATAATATGCAGGTATTTGTAAGTATTAGACTACACTGTACAGTACTAGCAGCTGCTTCTACTACTTACACCTGTTCGTCTTTTAACCTAACCAATATGTATATTATTGGCCCATGCTAATATATTCTGCATAATTGCATATGTCACCGTAAAGTTGTAAGCACAGTTACTTAATTTTTCTAGCTATTAAATAAACTGTTGAGAACATGTACATAATGCTTAACTTATATTTTTCGGAAGTTTATTACCTATCGAAGTGAAACAGTTATATTACAATCTGTCTTAGCTTCAAAACCGATGATTCGATTTTAATATAGTTTTTTATGAAGCTGTCACGATCGAGACTGTTTTTATCTTAACTACTCATCGGTTTGCTCATTGCTTGACAAAGGTTTTTAATTTAAATTATTAAACTATAAAAGGTTTGATTAAATTACATACAACCTGGAATTGGGTAAAAAAAGTTTAGGTAGTAAAAGATAAAGTCTGATAATCATCACCCGATCACAGCAGTCGCCACAACGATTTTCGAAGGTTCCTCGATTTATCTGGCATCGTCAGATCCTGTATTTATCATGATACTACCGTACCTTGAGGTATCTCTTTTCAATTGAAAAAATCTGAATCAGATTCATAAATGAGTTATCCCCGAACACAGGGGCCTTAATCTCCAAACTGATTCGATTTTGATTCAGATTAGATTAGTTTATTTTGATATTTTGATTCTCAGTCGATTTATATGGTCAAGAGAACAAAAAGTTACGATCTAACGATTTTCTTTATTCTGGTTACTTTCAAAGTAATCCACCAAATAAAATACCAAAAGCCGTTGTAGATCGAACTCATTCGATTCTCGATTGTGTCGGGAGTACGCATGCTGAATAGAAATATATAAGTACACTGTGCCCGCGACTTCGTTCGCGTGGTTGTCGGAAACACTATCGCGATTATCTTTTGATTGCTCACGTTGGTTTTTGATATTATGATTATTAAAAAGAAATAATTATTTCATACTTTTTTTAAGTAACTTAAATCGTTTACGCACGCAACGAAAGTCCTCAAATGTGAATAATTTTCCCCGTTTTTGCAACATTTCTCACTGAAGCTTCGCTCCTATTGGTCGCAGCGTAATGTTATATAGCCTAAAGCCATCCTCTATAAACGGACTATATAACAAAAAAATAATTTTTCAAATCGAAACAGTAGTTCCTGAGATTAGCGTGTTTAAACAAACATACTCTTCTGCTAAAAAAACTAATATTATAGTTTTTTTTGTCGCTAGGTACAATTAAACTGACGTAACATTTAAACCAGCGGTGTATTTATATTTAGTATAATGTTTAATTATTATCAACTTTCGTATCGGCGATCGCGTGAACGAAGGTTCGTGAACAAATTGACAAGTGGACACCGCGCCGACATGTTTAGTTTTATTCAATAATGTTGGGCTTAGTGCACACTGGTGCACTAACCCCTTGAAATTAATTTTTAAGACCCCAAATCGGTTTAAAATTGAGTTACTTATATTTTATTTTATTTTTAAAATACATGAAAAACTAACAGCTAGGAACAATATTTAAAATAAAAACAGAATGCATAATATTATAAAGCCAATTAAAAGTTTTTACTGGTAGTAACAGTAAATACATAAACGTGTGCCTAAATCTTATGATAGTTTAAAAAACAAACAAAATAATCAACTCTAAACGGAGTGAAATTAGGATTGAAGCGAGAAATGAGTTGATTTGACAGGTGTATTGTGTTTACAATATTGTTTTCAAAAGTAGCAATTACATGACAGCAAGTTTAACATTGGCATTTTGGTTTTGGGTTGGAATTGAATTTAGTTTTAAGAGCGAGCTACTCTTGAATATAATTTCATCGACATTGGGATTATATTGGAATTTGACAGTTCATTAATTAAACACGATGCTAGTGTCGACATCAGACCGATTCGGCTAGCATCATGTTTAAAGTTAGCCATTGTTATGTATGTGGTAATAAATGAATATGATAAGTTCTCAGTGTTTTTATTCTATTAATTTAAACAGTAATACAAATTGCAATAGATCAGTAATAGCGCGAATCGGAGACCCAGATGGGAGTGGTCGCTGTCAGAGTCTTGACAGTTGACAACAGACCATAGATTCTAGCTTCCGTCGTTCAGGACTTAATTCCTATTTATGGTCTAACAGCCATTTATAACGGAACCTTAAAAATGTACCAACAATGACGCGTCTGTTACTATGGTTACTACCCACTACCCACATAATTACGTTTAAGACATTTCCTGTAGCTCGTAGTTTAATTATATACGGTAAATATTAAATATATAGTAAGATTTATTATGATTTACAAACTCATGTATAGTATCGCATGTTACCGCATGCACTTGGCGATTTTGATAACACAGCTCGTGTTGCCAAGCCGTCAACCGTTTCCTCTTGTAATTGAAGACATGAGTGGATGAAGGTATATATGTTGCAAAAATTTTCTACCCAGAAAATTGACTTTAAACTGTCATTTAAAGATTTTATGATATGTTTTAAAGTATTAAATACATTTATTCTAAAGACGGATCTTTATATTTATGTACTCGATACGTTACGAAATATTTTAAAATGTTCAAGTGACAATTTGACTTCAATTTTCTCGTAATCAGTATTTTGCGTATATCACCTTCATCCACTCATGTCTTCAATTACGGGAGGAAACTAAGATTTTTGTATAAATCTGTCCTTACCTATTTTATCTGTCTTATGATTTATTTCATCTGGATATTCAGTAAGTTTTTTAACTGGATAGTGGAACTAGCTAGTAGTAAATTAAACTTTTATATCTAAATGTCCCATAGAGATATGAAGATAAAGTTCATTTGGTGAGAGAAGTCCCTCTACAATCAGAGGAACTAAATTTTATATTCACGTTAGGTACATTCCATATAATATCGATTTCAATGATCGTCCTCGTGGATAACGATACCAGTTTAGCTAGTAAGCTTCTTGAAATTACAATTGATCGACATTGGAATTGCATTGGACTTTGACAGTTCTCTAATCTGGAACACCCTCGAGGCTAGCGCCAAGTTGGTTAATAATTAGAAGTTGTATTCAAGAGTAGTTCCCACAGAACCGAAGAACAGGGTATTATCAGACGTTACAGATTTAAGAAGACAATATTGTAAGGAAATACGAGTAGGGGACGAACAAGGATAAACCATATTATATAATCATACTCTTAGATACCGACTATGTCAAACGGTTGTGGCTTACTCTGAAGATATATCTTACCGTAGGTAATGAGGATTTTTTTAAAGAAGAAGAAATAATCCGATAAAAAAATATGTAAATGTTTGGGTTATTCCTGTCTTGTCTATTTTATTTGGCTAATCAGAAATTTGAAAATTGCAATGTCCTATAAAGAGCTGAAGGTTAAGTGAAAGAACTCCTACTAGTGGGAACAAAATTTTATATTTTGTTTGCTGAAGTATCTACTTAGATATTTAAAACGGGAAAAAATTGCTGCTACTAATTTAAATATCACTTATTTACAATGCAATATAGACATTCGATGAAAATACATACCTACATACATTAATTTGCTCGAATTCTATGTACTTATAAAATTGTTGTTGGCTATACAAAAAATTGTAATAATATAACAAATTTTGCATTTTAAAATTATGCATTAGCTGTTAATTGGACCTTAAATAAATAAATAATAAAGACAATGAGCTCAGTACGAGTTTTTTCACTGCTCACTACAATCTGTATGACATTAAATTAGTTACAACAGTATGCCACTAGGGGCGTTGTTGCGTTGCCATACCAATTGTAGTTAAGTTCCTCACGGCGCAGTGTCAAAAACTCACACTTAGCACTCAGGATACAAAGCTCTTTAAAAAGATCAATTTTCCGTCCTTTAGCTAAAAGATGGCCCCGTGCGAGTTTCTTACGCCGTTTCTTCTTGGCGGGTTAGGGTTGAACCGATGGTAGCTTGTTTTTTTGTTGACTTCCCGAAAATAGCTTGTTATGTTTTATTTGGAAATAAAACGTAATTTTTTTATTTTAAGGAAAGCTCAGCTGTTGTGTCCCAAGCCTTACATCTGTACCGCCAAGAGTTTGGCAATTAAATCCAAATTTTACGTTACTCGTGAGTCACAATTTACATTTTACACCAATTACAATGTGTGTTAATTATTGCAATTAAATATTTCTCCATCGCCCTTGTGCCGTCTGCACTCAGTGGTAAAAGTTCAAACATCTTAAGGTCGGGGGATCGAAGACACATACAGCATAAAAATCAAAGTGTGGAGTATCTATATAGGATGCAAAAATACAACTTTACGTTATGATTACATTATCTCATTCCTGATTTTTTTTGCTATTTTTGCGACAAAAAAAAATTGTGTCATCGACTTTTTTTTTCTAAAATACACTTAAAGAACGAGAAAAGTATAATATTCCAAAGCTATTATAGTGTTTGGTCTTTTCACACCCGTTATATAAAAATGGAAATAGTTTATCTCCAAATAGGTGAAAAAAAAATTACTTTTTTAACGCCTAACATGCTAAAACTATAAACTATTTCACCCCTCGATTCAAATTCGATCGTGCCGCGTACTCCCGAATAAATTGACGTTTGTTCATTTTGATTCTCAGTCGATTGATATTGTCGGGAGTACAAAAAGTTACGATCTAACGATTTTCTTCATCCTGGTTATTTTCAAAGTAATTCACAAAATAAAATACCAAAAGCCGTTGAGATCGATCTGATTCGATTATCGATTGTGTCGGGTTAAAAACTAATCTTGTACCATACAAAACACCAATTATTATACTCGTATAGATTATAGTTAAGTATATAATTAGTATAGCGACGCGACGCGCAAGTCCAGCAGCTACAATAACTCTCCGCAACTTATTGTTGGCGAATGAAAATAAATCCAACAATTAACTGGAGCGGAGCGCCTGTGTGGTCGGCCCAGGGGCCTCGTGCGGTGCCCCGGAGTTGCCCCGGAGTGCCCCGATTTATGGATGCCCCCAGGTGGATATGGTATTGAACAAATAGGGTTGTGTTGGGCTAATTATTTACATCTAACTCGCAAGTTATAAGTTTATAATTAGTGTGATTTTATAAGCAGCAAAACTTATATAAACTTTTGTAGGTGAAACGTAGAACATAATTTGACGACCTCCGTAGCGCAGCGGTCGAGCGCGTTGGTGCTCGAGAGAAAGGTCGCGGGTTGGAATCCCGCCGAGGGAACATAAAGTTTTCACTGTTTCTAGGTCATGGATGTGTATTGAATTTGTATATAATATAATACAAATCGTACATATGTTTATAGTATAAAAGTATTAAATATAATCCGTTGTCTGGTACCTGTAACACAAGTTCTTCGGATACTTAGCACTGTGCCAGATTGACGTGGTGTGGAGCGTCTATAGATGTTATAAAAAAATATTGTGAGACAGCTTGTGATGTTGTGTCTCTGTCGCTATAAGCAGCATAACTTCCGAATAAGGAAAAAAAGTACGAGTGATCGGTAACCGACTTTTTGTTGGTGGAACGTAGAACACAAAGTTTAGACTTATTTACGTGCTCATTGGACGAGTTCACCAAGGTCACATATTGTGTAGTAAGTAAGCTAGATGATAACATAAAGTAATTTTGATTTTTGTTACACTCAAGTACCTGTGATGATAGTTGTAGTTTGTAAATAAATAAATAAATAAATAAATAAATAAATAAAACATATTGAAATAGTGCAACACATATACAGATTGATTGGAAGATGGGTGCAAAGCTTGGAGGCGAAGGTAGTATAGACCATTTAGAATCATTTGAGCCATGGTTGTCTTAGACAAAGTTTCACTTTTTTTTTTACTACTTTTTTTTTTAATAAAAAATCCATCTTGATCACATGGATGCATAGAACATGTTTCTTCAATTAAGAAAAATAAAAAAATACTCAAAAATTTTGGGTTTTATGTAAAAAAAACATGATAAGTATTTTAAAAAAAATAGTGAAACTTTGTCTAAAGCAACCATGGTTCAAATGGTTCTAAATGGTCAATACTACCTTCGCCTCCAAGCTTTGCACCCATCTTCTAATCACCCTGTATAATAAAAAAGTCGGTTATCAATAATATCGACGACCTCCGTAGTGCAGTGGTTGAGCGCGTTGGTGCTCGAACCAGAGGTCGCCGCTTCGAATCCCGCCGAGGGAACAAATAGTTTTCAATGTTCCTGGGTCATGGATGTGTATAAAATTTGACTACTATATAAAAAAAATCTGTAATATGTGTAAAAGTATATATATATTATATTTCCGTTGTCTGGTACCTGTAACACAAGTTCTTCGGATACGGAGCACAGGGCTATATTGACGTGGTGTGAAGCGTCCATATATATTATTATTATTAATATGGAGGAAAAATCTTCCCGAATATCGTTCCTACAAAAAGTAGACCGTGAATACTCTAAGCAATACGAAACTTATTAGATAGAGAAGAGTTCAAACCGAGACACGGCGCGGTGCAGCTCGAAATTCGAACCCTTGTAATGAAAAGTATATCTTCTTGTATAACAACAAAATTCAGATTCAGACTCTAAATTCAGTGCTTCGCTAATACTTTAACTTTTGCTTCCAAAACTCCATACTATTATAAAACTTAATATTTCGAGGAACTAACCTTTAACCTATTTAATACTATTATGCAACTAATTAAACTTAGTTCTAGAATCTATGGTTTCGTTTACTAGAATATGCTTCTAAGTAAAGTTACTAAACCTATAGTTTTCAGTCTCTTAAAGTTTTTACCCGACTTCGGCGAAGCCAAAAGGAAGGCCAATTTTAATAAAAGGTGTAAAACGATTCGAACTAAACCAAAATCGGTTAATCGGTTCACGTTCGGAAAGAATGAATAAACCGATTTTGATCTAGTTACGATGCCACAGACATACAGACATACTCGTAAAACTTATAATTATGTATATTTTAATCGAGGGTTAAAAAGTATAACAAGGCTATTAACTGTAAAATAATTAATTAGAAAATACATAATATGGAAATATAAATAAGTAACACTTAATTACTTATTCGTTCAATAGCTGGCATAATTCGTATTTTTCTGAATCGCACTATCGTTGAGGATTTATATTCGACAAAAACCTTTATAGCCTATGTTACTTTCGTTTTTATCACGATTCTATCGACAACTATGGGAAAAAGATCAGTAGTTTAATCTCTACAAACATACATAAGCCAAAATCATAATCATCGGTACCTAGTCGGGTGAAAAAATTATTTTAAAAAAAGGGAGTACGGACAGCAACTCATTTTTACCCGGCTTCGGCGAAACCAAAAGGAAGGGTAATGGTTTTGGAAGTCTATGTATCTATGTAAGTATGTTTCTTACCACGCAGCAGCTAATCTATCTTCTGTCTATATCTTTATCTTATATTATATAAAAATTAATTGCTTAGTCAAGCTAAAACTGGAGAACCGGCTGAACTGATTCGGCTATTTTTAGTCTTTAAATATTCGTGGAAGACTAAGGAAGGTTTAAACGGTTTGTATGCTCAACGAACACGCGGCACGGGCACGGGTCAGCTATTTAACTATATTGAAACCAACGTGCAATACAACAATCTGCCTCTGAAATTGTTCTGCTTGAAAATATTTTGATCGAAACATTATATTTAATTAAGATATCCGAGTCCGATGAAACGAAACGCGTCAAACGAAACCAAATAATTGGGATACATTTTTTATTCGCCGAAAGAAAAATCGTTAAAGAAATTGGCGACGAAATATTTTTTCGATATTCAATTTTTGAGCGCACACACCAAATCGTCCGCCGTAACTTGAACTACGCGCTCCCAATAATTCCATTGACTCTGCGGTCAGGTTACACTGGACCCCTCCATCGCGGACTATACAGAGTGCTGAATTTTAAGCGTTCAATTATACAGGGTGGCTGATTTATGAGTCAATTTACTTGAACACTGATTGTGTGGTATTACCGGCGGTAGAGAGAGGGGGGGGGGGGGATGAGTTATTAGCCGCCCGAAAGTTTATCATTTGTAAATATTTAATATAGTACGAATATTGATCGAGAAATCGCCCGGGGGCCATTTTGGTGAAATTCGTACTAATTTTGATGCTAATTTCATTGTATTAATCTTGTATTGGTCGAAGGATTAATATTAAGGCCAATAATAATATTTGTGTTACTTGACTTATTTATACTAAAATGTTGCTTGGAAAAAGTGCTAAGTGCATAATTAATGAATAATAAAACCCTAACTACCTAACCTAAGGTAATTGTGTTATTAACTGGGTATTCGGTTAACACTTTTCTTATTTTGTTTCAGGTAAGAATAATGTAAACAGCTTAATAGAAACTTTTCAAAGTAAGTAGATACCAAAATGTAGAAACTTTTTAATGTAAGTACACACTGGAATCGCTTTAACTTTTCACCAGATTGCATTTTCAACAGTGTATGTTATTAGCCTAACCTAAGTAGTTTCTAGAAGTTTCTGCAAGCGCCGCCATCTTGGAAACAATGTCACGCAATTACGTGATGTCACAGTCCACCACTGTCGGCCATTGTGCTCACAATTAGAGCTACACGTGGATTACACGCCTTTCAGCAGTTTAACCAGATCACAGTTCAACTGACGCGTTAAGGTCGTTGAGGCTTTTGTACGCAGTGCAAGCTAATAAATAATCCTTTATGATAATGGAAAATAAAACGTTAAAAAACTATAACCCGACTTCGCAAATAATGGGTCTAAAAAGTCTCAAACAACAAAATAATTCAATTCGGTGTGAACTAATGCTTAGATTTTATTAGCGGGTACGACCACGGCTCTACCTTGACCATTTTTGTACCTATGCATTTCTGGATTTCAAATTGAATTATTTTCTTGTTTGAGACTTTTTAGACCCATTATTTGCGAAGTCGGGTTATAGTTTTTTAATCCTTTTTTTATTTAATATTTTTCTGTTTTCACATCAAATATAATAATCATTATATTTTTATTTTACTGTCCATTACATTGAAAGTATCAACTCCTAGATACTACTTGTACGTCCGCATTTTAAACCTTTATTTTGAATTAAACAATAAAATATAATATTAAATAAAAATATAAATACATATTCGTAATGCTTGCCAAGACCTATCTTTTGATACCAAACACGAGACAAATATCTTTTTTTTTTTAGATAGTTTTTGAGGTATAATTTTCAAAGTCGAAAATTTTTCAAATAATTATATTAAAGCCTATGTTACTCGCGGCATTAATACGAATCGATTGACACCTCATTCATCAAAATCGGACCAGTAGTTTAGCCGCTACGAGGGAACTTACATACATACATACATACATACATACATACATACATACATACATACATACATACATACATACATACATAGTTTGCCAAAATCATTACCCTTCCTTTTGGCTTCGCCGAAGTCGGGTAAAAATAGGATATGCGTGAAACTCTTTGGACCCGATCTACTAATATTATAAAGCGGAAGAGTTTGTTTGCTTAAACGCGCTAATCTCAGGAACTACTAGTCCGATTTGAAAAATTATTTTTTTGTTGGATAGTCCATTTATAGAGGAAGGCTTTAGGCTATATAACATTACGCTGTGATCAATAGGAGCGAAGTGTGAGTGAGAAATGTTGCAAAAACGGGGAAAATTACATTTGGGGACTTACATTGCGTGCGCTGCATAAACGTCTTAAGTCACTCAAAAACCACGCGAACGAAGTCGCGAGAACAGCTAGTTTACAAATAAAAGTTCAACAAACAGGTCTGTATTTTACCGGCTTCAATATTATACATTTAACCGTCTATGTGTCTACTGATGCGGTTTTTATGTTTGAAAGAAGACTCTTATTCCTTAATGAGAAGGTTTGAAAAGCTATTTTTACTCCAGCTCCCACTGATACACTGATGATAGATAGACACATGGAAATGCTGCACATGCAGGAAAACTCTTTCTTCATTCATTCTAACTTAAAAGCTACGCTTTTGTTGGTGGAGCTTTCTCCATTCCTCTCTTCATTAACCCTCTGCACCCTTCTCTTGACCTCCTGATACGACACGACCCTCACTTTCTCCTTCACCTGGTAATATCCCCCATAAAAGTTCTCGGCCTTCCACGTTTTCTTCTACCTTCTACCTTAACTTTACTTTGCTCTACCTTAGGCTCTTTCTTTACTTAAGTTAATAGACAAGCTTGACATTTGTGCTAGCTGGTTCCAGCAGGCGGATAGCCGTTACTAATGATACGCATTATACGTGTAACAGCGCTCATTTCCACAGCGCCAGTTCTTGCGCGGACCACCGAGTAGCGAGGGCTTATTCTGGACCTGTACCTGTTAATAAGAATCGATTTGATACATCTTTACTGCTAAATAAAATTTACATCCTACAGATCAGAAGTACTGCTAAAATCACATCCTTCAGGTCAGTATTTTAAATCCTAAGTAAAAATGGGATTATACTGAAAGCACCTGATTTTTAATCACTATAAAGATTTTAGGTAAACCCCGAATTTTCGAGTAGTTAGTGAACTGACTAATGCTGACGAATTAGCTAAGAAAATCCGCAATTACGTCAGCTTTCAAACAAAAATATCTAAGTTCATCAGATGCCACAGACATACTCTTACGCCACAGACATAGCTTTCTCCCTCCTTTTTTCATGTTTAAAATGATTACTAATCGGCATTTAAAACATTAGGTTTTGGTACGTCAAAGACAGACACGTGAAACTTACAAAACAGTTTGACGTGTATGTGTCTGTTCGTGGCATCATCGTAGTTCCCAAAAGGGATGATGTGGTTCTTGAGTGTTCACCACTATAATTCATCGTCTCTCGCTCACAGCTTAACATGTAGATTTTTTTTAATTTTGTATTATTCGGTGACTTAGTAGTTATCAGCTAACTCCGAGAAAAACTATTAAAAATTGCGAAACTAGGTGTCCGAAACTTGTCTGGGGTCTGCGTTTATCAGCGTGATCGTTACAATATCGCCGCCTCATCGCTATTATAGCTCTCGCAATAAGCCCGCAGAACATAAGTCAGCGGGCGTCCAGTCGTATGCGTAATTCATTGCAGTTTTTGCGCGCGCACAATTTCATACTCGCGTGTACGTAACGCACTGTTACGTCGACTATGTTTCATCAGCGCTGTAGAAAAGTCCGGTAAACTTAAACTCCCTCAAGAGATTGCTGATCTATACCTATCGTGGCGGTACTACTAGCGCCACAATCCTGCATCGCGCTATCGAAGTTTTCTATGTCCGGCGCTATATAAACGACATCTGAGAAGAGAAGAATACAGTGGACTTCGGCCTGACGAGCATACCATCTCGCTCGGATCGGAGATCTCCCTTTGGGGCTTCCACTTGTACTCCCACACTATCATTTGGGCAAATGACCCATCACATTTCCACCATTGCAACTCCTGTGTAGCCAGCAGATTCAAGATTCCATCGCTATTTATCGCTTACGAAGTTCGGGAACAAAATGAAATTTGACATTAGCTTCGCTAAATGACGAGCGCATTCGTATGTCATTTAGCGAAGCTTATGTCAAATTCCATTATATATTTTGGTTTCGTAATTGTTAAGGGATAAATAGCGATGGCATATTAAATCAGAGCCCAGGATCTACAGTGGTAATCAACCACAAAAACCTTGCTAGATCTGTCTTGGGACCACACAACGAAGTTAATCAGAAGTGGGAAGTGTATATCGGAACTCTAGAGTTAGTTGTTGTTTTTTTTATCCTAATTGTTTTTTTTATCCAATTGTTATATTATATCCTTCTTTGAGAACTACTTTATCCGCTGGTGAAGACAATATGAAGATCGGTGCAATAGTATTAGAGTTTATCCCGAACAGACAGACAGAGGCGGCAAAGGACTTTAGTCGAGTATTTCTAATAAATATATTAAAAATCTGCATATACAGGCTCTAATATTAATGAGTGATAATATTTTAGGGTGGTTATGGGTCCCTATATAGAGTTTACTGTGAAACTACCAGTGCAGCGCTGAGGTACTTTTTTTTTAAATTATTGTATGGAAAAATTTTTGATGTTGGGGAATTTCTAATACAAACATGAAAGACAATAAGTAAGTCAGCGTTGGTACTTTCACAGTACCTATACTCGACATAGGAGGCATATACACACCCTAAAGTATTATCACTCACTTACTTTACACCTTGTATAATATAATATTAATTTACATTGTAGTACATTAATTTGAGCTTCACGTTGATAGGCTAGGAGCTGCTTAAGTTAATTACGCGTGTAATGGCCGACATTATGACAGGCCGATTGAATCTGAGCCGATTAATGAGACCGATATGACGGAACATTCTAGATAACATCTAGATTACAACAGGTGCCTCGTACTGTTTAGTATTTTAATTCCTTGGTACAGTTTTAATTACGGATAAATTATAATGGGGTCCAGGTTTGATGGTATGTGCAAACTGAAATAAAAAATAATAGCGTAGTAAGATAATACCTTGCCTTGCATAGGTGCAACATAACTCTAACATAACTCATGGTCTTAAAAGTGCAGTCACTATAGATTTGGAATACTACCTTTTATCTCATTCAAGAAAGCTTTTTTTTTGTCAAAAACTAAAAAAAAGTTTCAATAAATGAGAAAAGGTTACCTACAGGCTACCTACCTACTAGCTAGCTAGGCTAGTACCTACTCATATCCCAAAGTTATGGTGCAAGTTCTTTTTGCCTATGCAGGGTATAACAAGGTGTATCCCTGCATTTGCCTGATATAACTCTGTGCAAGTAAATCAGTATCGTACCTATACGATTATACAGTTATACAATCACGTACGTATACAATTATACAGATTTTTGCCAATTTACTAAAATAGCATCAATTCTGCAGCGTGAAAGAAATACTTAGTCGTAGTACACACAAATAAATACAAAAGAAGCATAAAAATAAAGATTCAAGAAAACATTTCCTCAAACATTAGTTATTTATTTGTAAGATACTAAGTTTGTAAAATTATTCGTATTATGTTGTTGGTTTTCATAATAAATAAATAAATTAATGTAAACACTTTAAACGCGCTATGCATTGTGTAAAAAGAAAATAATAAAAAAAACATAAAGCAAGTTAAAAGTTTTAGCGAACACAAAACACACACAAAGATACCGTCATTATCTCGTCAATCGTTACTTCGCTGTCCCAGCTTCATCACAGCCATCACAGCCATTACACTCGTCGCCCATCACATCACGTGGCAGTGATGTATAGTTTAGATCTAGTTTTTTATCACCGACGATTTTGTCCATATAAAGTTACGCGGAATGGTACGCTGAAAATTCGTACAATGTTGCAACTTGTAGATATAATATGGCTGATGTAATTTACTATGATATTGAATAAAAAACATCTTGTATATAATTGTAGCCACATTAAAATTAAAACAAAGTGAAAGGAATAAATTTCTAAACAATTACAATTATTATTTTTGTGCAAAAACTTACACAAGAATAATCATTATAATTTATTTCTAACTTAGTTACAAGATAAACTATAGATTAAAAAGTATGTTTATTCCAAAATACTAGTCAGTATTCGTGGTGGCAAAAATAATCATTATATTTATAATCAGAATATTCGCTTAATTAAAAAAAAGGCCAGACTCATTAATTTCGAATTTGACTGATATGTAGAAAATATAATTAATTTTCCTCCGAAGAAAGACAGTAAAAAATTAAGCAATACCTTTGAAATTCGAAAACAGTGGCAAAAGTTACACCTTTCTATTTTAAGAAGAAGGAGGATTAAAAAAAAAAGTAGACGTATAAATTTTCTGTCTCCCTGACGGGAGCCGGGCTGTCAGCCGGGCTAATTGCCCGTTTCCCGTGTTTGTTCCCGCGGAATTCCTCGCCCTGGACAATTTTATATGCTAAATTATCATCGAAGTATGGACCATTCGTGCCGATGCGATTGTAATAATTTCATGACTGTGTTCAGACTGATGGCGGAGTAAGATATTGCTTAATTCTGGAATGATCATGTCTTTATCTATCTGGCTTTCCATCGAGCCATCTGTCTCGGATTTTATATGATTTGAGCTACTTATTTGTCGCCACATCCAATAGAAGTAAATAGATTAGTATCACAATTCTATTGCCTACTAATGTAATATTAATACAATATATTACTAATTTGGCAATAATTATGATCTGGCTCTATTGCGTAATGACATTCCATCCTAACTCCTAACTAACTATAGTTTTTCGAGTCCGACCGAGCATTTGAACATCCGACCGAAATATAATTCTGCCTAGTGGCATTGCGTTCTAACTTCTAAATATGGCTCTTCGAGTCTGACCGAGCTTCGGCCCTTAAAAGATATGACGGAGGTCCTTCTAGTCATCGAGCATACGACCGTCCGATCAACAACAGCCTTAAAAAATATGACGGAGGTCCTTCTACCGTCCAACCGTCCTTAAAAACATAACCAACAGACTTTGGCTGCCTCCGGGCATTTCGTCCTAACTCCCACCCAAATTCGGTCCTTCGAGTCGGACGAGCATTCGCCTGTCTGACCGATCTTTCACCGACCGATTACCGGCTGATATTACATATGATCGGATCGCTGGACTCAATTATGGCGGCCGGCGCGGGGCGTCATACTTTCTTATTTGTCATCCTACACAATTGCCCGCGTGGTGTAAGTGACGAGCGACAGATGTCACTGACGTTTGAGCTGGTTAAAATGGTTTAAGCAAAGCAAAATATTGTTTCCAAGTTTGATTAGGACAATGCAGGCTGATCACCTGATTGCCTTATAAGAATGATGATCCATGCGTCGGATGGGCATGTAAAAAGTCTGTTCTGCGCCTGATCTCCCGCCAGTCGTGTCGGTTATCCGTCCCATTGAGCTACGAGAGTAAAGGAAGATTGCTTCTGTCTATTGCGCACACACTTGGGGACTATTAAAACAACTACTGCGCAGCTGGTCTGGTTCCAATGAAACCAGCCACCGTCACTGGAATCGGTGTGGGAGGCATTATTATGATGTATTCGCACTTATTTTCGTCGAACTCACTATTCGCTTATCACACACACCACACACGAACGACTTAATAGTTTTAAACAAACATTCCTATTACGTTTCGGAGGTACGTCGTTACAGACAGACGGGCAGGTGAGCGGTAATAACAGTGTTTGATACCTCGCACCTCGGATTATCAAAAGGTGTTGATATGTGATTGTGGGTTAGAACTTAGAAGGGAGATTAATTTCGTGGTTGATTGTTAACTTTGATCTTAGATTGTAAAGTGAATATTGAGAAATGATTATTAGCTATTTTTTCCTAGTACATTTAAAATGGTATGACATATTATATGTCACGCAACACAAGCGCCCCTAGCGGCGACATCTCCGAATCATCCGAATCATCTCCGAATGTCTCCGAAATGTCAAAATATGTTAACGGGTTGGCTACGCGGGTTTATTTCTATGTAGATTATACTTCGAGTATTTAGCAGTACGTTTGCAGGTTGCAAAACTCGGTGAGGGGAGCTATAATCGTGTCATCAATTGTCAGCCTGTCCCACTCGCGTGCGCATGATCTGACGAGCCTAAGAGCGGGACAGACTGTCGTTCAAAAATATTTCCTACTCCTCCTTTTTCTTTCTTTTGATTAATTTCGTTGTGGGTCCCAAGACAGATTTAGCTTGTCCCTCGGGCACCCCTGAGATCATATCAAAGGGTTTGTCGTGGTTGGTTACCGCTGTCGATCCTGGCTCACAGGAGTTGCAGTGGTGGGAATGTGAGGTGGGCCAATGCCCGTTTAAAAAAAATGTCGTTCAAAAAAAATTTATTTAGTGAGAAATATTTTTTAATTTATTAAGCTTGAACTTCACCTGACATTTGCCATCGCAGTTCTCAATAAGTTATTACATGTTGACGCCACAGTCGATACGGACCACCGGACGTGTTAATTTAATTATAATCATTAACAAATATAACGCGAGACCGAAGTCCGTCCGCGGGTGGAGCGCGCGAGGGGAAAGCGGATCGAGAGTTACGACCTGCGCCCCGCGGCCATGGTGGTGATGGGATCTGTCGATGTCGATAAACGATTTGGCTTGTATCGATACAATATTTAAAAAAAAAAGATTAAAAAACTATAACCCGACTTCGCAAAAAATGGGTCTAAAAAGTCTGAAACAAGAAAATAATTCAATTTGAAATCCAGAAATGCATAGGTACAGAAATGGTCAAGGTAGAGCCGTGGTCTTTGGATTTGCAATTATTTAAATATCTATTTGTACTATTTATCAAAAACGTATTTTACTGACCATTTAATTTGTTTCTGAGCAACCCATCAGCATGATAGCGTGTCAGTCTTAACCTTTAAAAAACTTCTAAAAATCACTCGGTTATTCTGATGATCATACATATAGTGTAAATAGTATATTAATAAAATTATTACCTAGTGTGTATTACTACATCATAGCTTCGCATCTCATATTCAGATTTTATCGATATCGGCATACCTCAGGTCCCCTCACTACACTGCAATTACAGTAACATGAAAGGCGCCGAAATCCGCCATCTTGCGATGGTACCTAACTATTGAGTTTTACGCGGCGATGACATACATAGATCACGCGGTCCTCTTGAATATAAATTAAGTACTTAACAACAAACGTCCAAGCAGGGTACGAATTATGAATTGTAAAAAATCATGTTAGCACTTTCTCACTGACTGTTGGATTTCTGCGAGTTTCTTACGCCGGTTCTTGCTGGGCTAGTCCCGAACCGGCGCGGTGGTAGGTTTTATGACAATTCTATAAGAGTATATAATGAAAAAAACTTTGTTTTAAACAAGCTTTAATACCATACTATTTAATAACCTTCTTTTTTTCGCATGACGTAACCCACAAAAAATATTTAATACCCCAGTTAAGACGAGTCAAAGGAGCCCAAAATAAAAACAGGTGTGACGTTGAATCACCAAGTTCATATGGCCGTATTCCCCCGACTCATCAGAATAGCTCCATGTCAATAAAATATAACATAATTTATTATACATATTACATAATATGTATCCTAAATTTCAGCTCAACCGGTAACCGGGAAATGGGTAAAATTCAACTCGCTAGATTTCAGTACAGACAGGGAAATGAACATTGGGACAGCTGAAACAAATAAAAACTTGTAATAAAAGGATTTATTTTTTCTTGGGCTTCCATGCAAACAGCATTCCCTGAAAATGAAGTTTTTCTATTTTCCATTACAAACCAGGATCGAAACTGCTCAAGCTTAAATCAAAATTGACAAATCAAATAACAGCTTTTGCCCGGGTACACACTAGTTTTTCAGGATAAAAAGAAGCATAACATGTATTAATCCAAGTTGTAAATTTTATTCGTGCCAAATTTTATCAAGAACGGTCTAGCTGTTTTCACATAAAACAAACGAATATACTTTGTTCGTAATACTATTAGTGTGATAAACAGTTTCATTAGATTAAAGATTTGAAATGTGGTGAGTAGATTAACAATAGGCACGCGATTAAAATCTATCAATACCTGGAATAGCTTATCAGTCTAGCACTAACAGAGGGTAGATTATAACGCATAGGAGGTGGCATCGGCTCCTTGGAATCCTCGCACCTGATAGGAGGCGGTTTGGGCTCTCCCCACAGCGGTCGCCTCAAAGCGCAGATACCGCGCGATAAGATGCGCAATTTACTGCGCGCGCGCCGCGCCGGTATCGCGCGCAGTAAATTTGCGCGTTAGATAGAGACGTCCGCCAATTATTGCGCAATTGTTATTGGTACAGTCGCGGACAGTGTGAGGAATTTGGAAGTAGATGAAACTAAGGCATCATAAAAACATTTATTATTCTGGAAAATCTGGAAAGTCAAAATTATTACCAAAGATTCTGTTACATACATAAGTAGGTAGATACATACAACCCAAGCTTATAAAAGTGCGATATCTAACTTAGCAGTCGGGTAAAAAATGCCACGTATACAATTATGGCTCATTATATTAGTCGTTATACAGGGTGTAAAAAGAGCAGTCACTATAACTTCGTGGGGTAATAACCAGGCAAGAGATATATCTATTGGTACTAGTCATTTGCTTTTAATCCACTGTTTTAAAAATTTAAAATTTTCTATAGGCAATGTACAACATGCACAACACAACGATCAGCTGATTACGCTGAGAGGTCAATAGCATGCGTAAGACGTTCATTACATACTAGGGCAAAAATTATAAAATTTAAGAATTTAATGCAGAACGTTGTTCAAACAGTTCAGCCTTGCGACTAAAATAATAAATTGCGAAAAAAAAATTTTTTTTTTTAAAAAATATTAATGAAAAAATTCATTTCTAGAATTAGTCAAGGTCCTGTAATCCAATCCCAAAGTTATAGTGACTGCTCTTTTTACACCCTGTATACAGTAAGATTGTTTGTCTAGATTTTTTTCTATTCTTGCGGCTAAAAAAACATAAATTATTGTAAAAAGTAAAAGAAATAGTTTTTGACGAAAAAATAACATTTCTTGTAGGTACGAGAAAATGTACGAGTAGTATAATCAAATCCCATAGGTATAGTGTCTGTTACTATTACACCATGTATAACCATTTTCATAGACTATGGAGTAGCGCATTGTGTGCGTGAGTGTCCTCCCGTCACCATGGCAACTCGTACGGCGTCTAATCTGACTCCTCGTGTTGTGCGGAGCGCCGACTCATAATCACTGTGATCAGTCAGCATTCCTATAGGTCAAATACCCGCATTGTTTTAGTATTGGTTTTCATATTATTATAACAAATCTAGATGTTTCCCGCTACTACGCGTAAAAATATTTTTTTACCCCACCCTCGTCTTTGTCACAGCTGGTCATGTGTGACCCTTCGTTCCCTAATGTGACGTCGTATACCTATTTCGCAAAAAAAATTGCATCTCAAAAAAACTTTCGTAGATTTTGATATGTGACAAACTTTAGGACCCCTTATCACACTTTGTGGACCCCTCGCTCCCCATTAACGTGTGGAGCAATTGTGGATCCCATATAGCGTTCTTGTCTCTAAAACTACCCCTGGTAGCTACCCCTACTATACTACCCCTATAATAGTGGTTATAGGGTTATTAATTCAGTTACTTATAACCACTAATATCAATCAACCACTAACCACTACAGTAGTGGGAAGACAAATACAACTATACACATACTTTCAAAGATTACTATATTCATAATCAGATCAAATAGACAGATTAAGTGATTATAACCGCTCCAATTAACCATTGACCATTAATGTATTTAGGTAGTCGTAAGTCGTAACCACAAACACTAACAGAAATACTCATAGTTATAGGGTTGTATTGATTTGGGTAATTACAACCACTAACTACAAGTGGGCAGCTACAATAATAGGGCTGTATTGATTTGGGTAATTACAACCACTAACACCAATTAGCGACCACTGACTAGCGTCCATCATGAGCTGTAATTGACGTGTGTAACAATGTCGTCGGACCTGTCCCCCCCCCGCGCGCCCGCGCCCGCGCCGCACTGTACGCCGCGCGGACGCAAAAAATATAATCTATCGATACTGTACTCCACGTTTTTTGTGGCTCACACATCGATGTGGGACGCTAGATACAGCGTCGTTTAACCGACTTGTAAATGATGACGCATTCTCGGTGATTTTTTTGTATGTTTACCAAATTCTGCTGTTTGTTTTCAAGTCCAACGACCAATTTCGAAGTTCATGAGAAAAATAAATTCTGCTCAGAAACGATGCAGTTTTGCGATACAGGGGAGGGACAGGGGAGACAAATACGGGGAAGGTACATGGAAAGCAAACTATGTCCCTTTCCCAGTATCTGTCTCCCCAATGTCATCAAAATTGGTCCAGTAGCTTCAGAGCTTTTTTAATGGAAATAAACAAATATTTCCTCTTTAGAATATTAATAAATTATATTATAGATTTTAATAAAATTTATTATATTAACATGAAAATTTGAGTGTCAAATTTACTTAATAACACTACTTTAATAAAATGAAACAAAATAATATCGCATATATTAATATTAACTTGCACGTTTCAAGTATCACATATTAAGTTAAGATTTTTCGTAAATTGATATCTTTAGATATACTTAGTAGGTAATGCATTAAATATTATTCTACGTTTGCACATTTCAACGTATCATAAATTGAGTTAAGATTTTACTTGTATTTTTATATATAAAGTAGACATACAACTTATTATTAATTGTTCTATGTTTGCTTTGTTATTTTCAGAGCAAACTAAGATTACAGCAAGGAACTAACATCCAAATGCCATTAAATTAATGTAGCTAATCTATTCCTTATCACATATCGCAGGTGATTCAAACAAACAATGCAACTGCGATATGTTATCACGCCAAAATGTACCTTATTTTTACTAGGTAAGGTCGAAGATAGCTTGGCAAGGATTAATCCAGTCATACGCGTAAGTGAAATAAACTATTCATGAATTAGTCATGAGTATCGACAAATAGTGCGGCTAAAGGTCATACCGAGGCACCTGTTTGATTGGCTGTCGAGTTGACACGAAAAAAAACCAGCCAGTCACAGCGAAATCCACGTCTCCAACTTTTATTTTATTTGTTGCTAGTTTATTGCTACGACATGGTAGATAAGTCATTAAAAATTATTGATTTTAATATCACCTACTTAGAAGTTTCGAGTTCTCTAAAAATATGCGAGGCAAAGTTGCCCATTCAGATCGTTAAAAAGTTTATATTTTTTTTTTTTTGTGTGGGCAATATTTGAAGCTGGACGTACAATTGTAACCTCCCTACTAATTAAATATTTTTTAAAATTTTTAGCTTCAGCTCAAACACCTAACTATAGTTACTAAAACAAACGTAACCAAAATTCTTTGTCTCTACTCACAACTGATAAAAAAAATTCAAACATCGATCGCGGAGGTTCTATTTTCAAACGGCGCGGGAAAGCGCGGCGCGGGCGATGGCCGGCTCCGCCCCGCCCCGCCCCCGCCCCGCCCACTCGCGCCAACTTCGCACCGCTGCGGAAAGTGGAAAGCCTAGTGGGGAGGCTAGTGGTACTAGTGGTAGCGAGTAGCGACAGGCTTGAGATTACTAGCGTGTTTATTGGGAAATTTATTTTATTTCAATCACTTTTAAGCTTCATGAAAATATTTTAAATTGTTCTTTTACGTTACAATTTAATCCTACTAATAATTATATAATCAACGCGAAAAAGTAAAGAACGGATTTTGATGAAATTTGATATGGTAGTTTTCGTAAATGCTGGATTACTGGGTACTTTTGACCGCAGCAGTACGGGTAATTTCATTTTACGTACGAATTACAGGGAAGCATCTTGTTGAATTATGAATTTGTTAATAACTAAGAGCGACAGGCTGTGATCTGTGATCATAATGTAAATAAAAAAATATATTCGACCAAATTAATGTTCGTCTTTATTGCGCGGTAATTGTGACATTTAATTTTAATTGGCCGAATATACCCGGCGTTTGTTACAATATGCTTTGTCTACATTAGTATCATGAATAAGTTTTTTTTTATTTAATTTTATTCTCATCGTTTCGTGAAAAGCATTTTGGTCTGAATTAAGTTGTTAAAGTATTCTAATCCTTAATTATTAAGCTTTAGGACTTGAAATATATTATAGACAGGGGTGATGTTATTATATTTAAAGTGTTATAGGTAGGTAAAGAACTTAATTTATTTTGAATAATATGATGTTTTTCTGACTTGGTGGTATTTTATTCAATTTACTGAAGTACTGTACGAATGGACCTTGATATTATATGAAACACTCGACGACTTTCTTTACTTATGAAGACAGGTAATTTATGATGTTGGAGCATTTTTCATAGAAACATTAAAGTGAAAATAATTTTAAACAAAAAAAAACCGACTTCAAAAGGTAAACTAAAAAGCAAAAAAATAAATTTACTTCGCACAAAGTAATACTTATTTTCACTTAAGTAAATAAATTTATTCTATAATTTTGAAGTCGGTGCCAAGTTCAGCGTTCTTTCATAATTTGTTTTCATTTAATATTAGTTTGTAAGCCAGTACTTTGGTAGGTACATAATATATAGTAATAGTTACATTGATAGTTGTATATTTTTTTCTGATTCTTTTTTCTGTGATTGCCTACATAATTATATTGGCACCGACTTCAAAATTATAGAATAAATTTATTTACTTAAGTGAAAATAAGTATTACTTTGTGCGAAGTAAATTTATTTTTTTGCTTTTTAGTTTACCTTTTGAAGTCGGTTTTTTTTTGTTTAAAATTATTTTATTTTAAGATTTTTAGTTATGGGTAGACTGAGTAGGGATATTTAGGTACCGCCAGAGCAGCGCAAAAATTATATATATCAAGTTGATTGACTATAAAATGATATACCTACAAATTTTAATAATATCAAAGTCGGTACCAGCCAAACTGAATATGGTTTCTATATAACTCTTTTATTATTTTTAGTCGATTTACATTTCTTTATTTGGCTTAAAACAATTTTTTCCCTTTTTAATATTTACCTATTTCGTCATATTGTTATGATAGTATATATGGATACCTACCATCTGGTGAAGACAGAGGTGGTGTTTAGTACTGTAATTTATAAAGTGGCATCGCTTAAAGTATGCTTGCAGTACTTTATGCGATGTCGTAATTTCCAAACGTATAACTTCAAAGACTAAGCAGTCCTGTATGACTGTTTCTGATTTATGCGGTATACCTTGATAGTTGATTCAAAATTATGTTTGTTTTTAGACGGATATAAGCATATCGAGTAACATAAGCATGTTACTCGAAAAAAATACAAAATTACTTTTAAAATACAAAGTTCCTATAAATTTCGAGGAGTTCCCTCGATTCCTCACGGATCCCATCATCAGGTCACCACTTTGGTAAACACTGGTACAACACTGTAATTGACGTAGTGGCGTATGCTTGCATTTCTTTAAACAACGCTGCAATCTTCAAACGTGTATCTCTAAGGACTCAGAAGTTCTGTTCAGTACTTTAGGTCCAGGATATGGTGCAAAATCTTACTATTTGGTAACATATGCTTGGGCAACCTTCAGAAAAAATGTAAATCGATATATGTTTCCATATAATTTTTGAGGAGTTCCCTCGATTCCTCACGGATCCTATCATCAGGTCACCACTTTGGTAAACACTGGTACGACACTGTAATTGACGTAGTGGCGTATGCTTGCATTTCTTTAAACAACGCTGCAATCTTCAAACGTTTATCTCTAAGGACTCAGAAGTTCTGTTCAGTACTTTAGGTCCAGGATATGGTGCAAAATCTTACTATTTGGTAACATATGCTTGGGCTACTTCAGAAAAAATCAAAATCGATATATGTTTCCATATAAATTTCGAGGAGTTCCCTCGATTCCTCACGGATCCCATCATCAGGTCACCACTTTGGTGACAATGGGACCAAACGGGAAGCACCACCTTTCAAATAAAAAAAAAATCATCCAAATCGGTTCACCCAGGCGAAAGTTATGAGGTAACAAACATTAAAAAAAAAAAAAAAAAAAATACAGACGAATTGAGAACCTCCTCCTTTTTTTGGAAGTCGGTTAAAAAGTAAGTCTTTTTGCTATGTTATTGAAAGTACTGTAGGTTGTTGATGAAAATACATGTTACACAGTAATAATACACACATTACTTGCACTTTTTCCAATTTATTAGTTGTTAAACATAAGATTTATTGAAATACACGACCGGTTTCGACTAAGTCATCATCAGATGTCCTGATGTGTATTATTAATTTATTACTGTGTAAGTTTTTAGCGGTGTTACTTTCACAGTAACCTCTACATAGTAGGAACATACGCACCCTAGAGTATTATCACTCATTTATTTTACACCTTGTATAACGTTAAGAAGTAGTTAACATCTCCGCGGCAAACATTACCAAAAATCTGCACTCAGCACACAGATGACTATTATTACGAAAACAAACAATATAGTTAAATACGGAAGTACGTGCAATCGCAGGTTCTGCATACAATGCTTTGAGTTGAGCCGCCGGATATCCTAGGTTACCTGTCACCTCACCTGTGTGGTCTAGGTCTAGGGTAGGCGAGGTCCTAGGCTAGGATTAAGGAGAATAGTTTTAGAAGCACGATATTTTGCTAGGCTAGGTCGTCCTAGACTAGGATTAACTAAAAAAGTTTTAAAAGGAGCATGACATTGTCCCTAAGATTTGGTGGCTGGATGCTGTACCTACCATACTAACTAAATGTCTACTAATGCGTTTCTTTAAACCACAAAATTTGGCAACAATATTATAGTACGTCCCGTTCAATTTTAACCCAAATATAAACAAACCCTTCTATGCCACAACCATAGACTAGTTAATGACGCGAATGCAATACAATGATTATTGTTTGCGACTATGAATCTATAGACTAATATTACAGTCGGCAGTTTCAAAATTGCGTATTTTTACTGTGAAAGTTTAATTCAGGATTTAAAAATTGTTTAATTGTGTTATTGAATGTACTGTAGGTTCTTTGTGGAAATTCATGTTATGTAGTGAAACACAAACTTATGTTTTAATTAATGTAAAATAACAAATAAAGTGGAAAAAAGTGCAAGAAGTTTGTGTTTTACTATATTGTTATAAAGTGTATTGAATAGTATATAATCTTTTAATATTCCGATGAATGTGTTGATAAATGTGCACAAAGGTAATATGTGAAAATTTCGTTGTTTTTCGACTTTTAATTTTGTCTTCAATTCAAAAGGGACGTATACTAAGTTGGCAACACAAAATCCTTATTTTAGTGTTGTCTACTTAATCTCTATAACATAAATGTTTCCATCATCTGGTTGGTTTGTGGAGCTGGTCACACAGGAATGCTCTCAAGCGGCCGGTGATGAGTAAATATGGCGTGAAAGCGAGAAGACTCGACCCAAACGGCATCGTGATAATTGAGAGCTCCTTAATGGTCTGTTAGGAAATTAAAGGTTATGTAACGTCTTGTAATAAAAGGTGGCTACACTTAAGGAAAACGCCAATGACCTTGATGATAATTTTAGTATTTTGAAGCTGTGATCTTCGGGGCACAAAGTAGATATATAACAGAGACACCACCTAGTACTAGAAAATGGTATCACCCTAATACTGGCAATGCGACTGGCAAAGGGTGAAGTCCAGGCACATTCTGGAAACCGCCATCTATCGCCAGTATTGGAAAATACTAATTACTAATTTCGTTTCGTATCTTCTTCTTAATGAAGGATTTGAATTTAGCTTAATGTGATGTTATGCTTAATAAATATGCTTATCTTTATTTTAATGTCAATATTTGTACTTAATTCGGCATAATTACATTTTATAATTTACAAATGTTAATAGTAGTGACATCTATTAGATTTTTTTTGTATTAAATATACGTTGTATGGGATGGTAGGCCATGTTCGGGGTAATTATTGTTAAAAGGAGGTTTTCAATTTGACCTGTCTTTTTGAAATGTTTCGATACGGCTAATTTAGGAACTATTTAATTTCGCATTTATCTCTCTAATTCTAATCTAATTTCGCATTTATTTATTTTTACTCTGGACACAAAAAGGAGATGGAAATGGTATGGTGTCTGTCTGTAGAATCGTAACTACCAAACGAATTTATCTTTTACTTTGAATCATAGAAAATAAAAGTTAAAAAAATACGTTTTAAAAACCGACTTCAACAGTTTTTTTGTCATATTTATTTAAAGGCATTACATCTTATAGATTAAGTCTGCCTAGACTTCATTAGTTAAAAAGCATAAAATAATAGATACTTTTATAATATAGTTATAATGAAATCCTAAAGTTGCTGACTTAAAACTCACCTTAGTAGTAAGGATACGCCGGTTCTGGCTCAAGAGCCAGAACCGGCGTATCTACAGGGGTTGGTCGGCCAACTACAGGGGTTGGTCGGCTAAAAAAAAAAAAAAAAAAGTTTGGTGTCAAAATAGGGGTTTTCCGCTACGCCCGATCGATAGCAAGCATTCCCATGGCGCTATCTCTCGCCGTTCCTGACTTACGATATGATCTAATAAACTCATTAGTATTTATCTACTCCACTAATGACATTCCTCATTCATTACTATTGTCCTATTGTTCTATGTCAAGCCCTTGTTCACTGAGTATTGGGCAGGTTATTTGAATGATTTCATTAAATAAAAAACTTATAATTTTATTGAAATTGTTTTATTTTATGTATAACTTTCTTAATAATACACAGTGTTAATTACACAACAATCCAACGTGATGTTCATATTTCAAAAACAAGACTGAAACATCATATGCAATAACATATCATTTTTCAAAGTATCTCTACTATTAAAATCGCTTATAAAATCTATCAACGACTTCTTATTAAACTTATATAACAAATATGGGCAGGTTATTTGAATGATTTCATTAAATAAAAAACTTATAATTTTATTGCAATTGTTTTATTTTATGTATAACTTTCTTAATAATACACAGTGTTAATTACACAACAATCCAACGTGATGTTCATATTTCAAAAACAAGACTGAAACATCATATGCAATAACATATCATTTTTCAAAGTATCTCTACTATTAAATTCGCTTATAAAATCTATCAACGACTTCTTATTAAACTTATATAACAAGTACATTAAACAATACTCTCCACAAACTGAAGTGAAATCGTTTTGCACCTGGTACGGACTAAAATTCCAATATTTCGAATTCCGATTCATGAACTTTCTGTGATGACCCGTGGGTGCTCTCCCGTATGTGTCAAAAAATTGTCCAATACCGTGAATGTCTATGTGTATAGCTATCCAATGAGAACCTGGTTGTGTGTCCAAATCCAAATTGCTTATAATGTATGCAGGGAGTTGAAAATGTATGGGTAATCTGTTTGCTGCATATACATTGTATTGTAAGCTCGGGTGTATTTTTCCCAAATTTCTTTGAATTTCAATAGTATTCATTTTGACATACAGAAGTGGTACATTACTTAGTCAATGGCTTTATCACATGAGAGTGAAAAGACACGGGTAAGACATCCACATTTTATGGATATTTATATTAGAAGTGGTAAGTAGTATAAATAAAAGATATGTATAATATATACCAATGTTTTATTTAAATCATAAACCTATGTGATACAATATTTGTTACCCCTAGCTACTATAATCTACAGTTACATTTCTATTCTTATCTATTTCAATTACATTATCAAACTCCGCATACACAACGCAGTTTATTGTTTCAGTAAGAGTCGATTCGAAACGCACCTCTAATCTTACACTACCATGTTTTATAAGATTCCAATGATTGGATGAGTTGGCTGACAAGTCTGGGGTGAGATCAAATGCTAACAAACAATAACCATTTGAATATTTATCGCGGGATATTCCATTACCTTCATTTAGAAAATGTATACCAGTTCCTGAGAATAGTGTATGATAAGTTGAAGTAAACATATTACTTTCAAATGATGGTTGTAAGGCTTTTGATGGTATTTGTTGACCATCTATGTACAAACAAAATGAACTCATATCGTAGTTTTCAAAGTTAAATGGATTTTTAGTGAGAATACCATTAAAGGCTGCGTTATTAACAAATCCAATAATACACATTTATTTTTGCTCTCCTTACAATGAGAGTTGCATCTGTTAACTTTTAATAACTAAATTTAATAACAACTTTAAATTTCGAAACAAAAAACCTCGCTAGTACAGTTTAGGATGCGTAACACAAAGAATGTAAACCTTTGTTTTCTAATCTATACCATTACCATTAGTGGAACAATTAGTTATCTTTATGAGTATTTGAAAACATTGGTATATAAGCCCGCAAAGATTTTTTGTAAGACACAGTGTTGTAGAATTCTTGTTAAGTGAGTTATAAGTTTGTGAAGTGTTCCTTAACAAAATGCAGGTAATAACATATTTTTCATAAATTATTGTTAAAAATATTTTAATTAATGTGAAATATTCATTGGGTTTATTTATATTGTTACAGGACTCAATCAATCTATTAAACGGTGACAACACCTTTAAAGATTATAATGCATCACCTACTGACTCTGAAACGGAGGATTTAGAAGTAACCCAACCTACATCCTTAAAACGGGAACATATAAACGAAACAAAGCAATTAGATGTAAAATTTAAAGAATGTAAAGTTTAGGATGCGTAACATAAATAATTTGTGTTACGCATTCTAAACTGTGTCCTTTGTATTCTTATCTATGCCATTACCATTAGTCAAACAAGTTATCTTAATGAATATTTGAAAACATTAGTATATAAGGCCCCAAATATTTTTTGTAAGTCACAGTGTGTTGTAGAATTCTTGTTAAGTGAGTTATAAGTTTGTGAAGTGTTCCTAAACAAAATGCAGGTAATAAAATGTTTTTATTAATTATTTATGTTATAAATGTTTAGATTAATGTGAAATATTAATTAGATTTATTTATATTGTTACAGAACTCATTCAATCTATTGAACGGTGATAACACCTTTAAAGATTATTATAATGCATCACATACTGATTCTGAAACACAAGATTTAGAAATATTGCCGACCCAACCTACATCGTTGAAAAGGAAACATACAAACGAAACAAAGCAATTAGATGAATTATTTAAAATTACATCTAAGAACAAGAAAAAGAAACAATCGAGTTCGGTGTCTAGAACTCAAGAAGGAGGCACTGGATTTATTTCTTCAAACTCAGATGATGCTAGTAATGCAACTCATTATATCAAGATAGAAATTTTTGATTTAAAAAAGATATCTAAGTTACCACCATCAGAACATTGGAAACACACTGAAATGCGTGTAAAATTATACACGCAAAACAACAGTGCTAACTATGAAAACATTCAAAAATTAATATGTAATATCACAAAAGATATTTCAAGTGACAATAATTGTAAGAAATACTATTTTCAAAATATTGTTTAATATAAAATTTATAACAATAGCTTCCTTAAATAAGTTCATCTATTTCATTTTTGTCGATACACTAGTTAATTAGTTGTAAAAATAGATTGTTAAAACAGCATTATCAAAACAACGCTAATGATCTCTTATTGTGTACTCATAGAAGTACTCGAAAAACATTGAGTTTGTAACCAACTCGAAATCATTATTCGTGTCATAGCTTTGACTATTTGGGGACTCAATACCCAAAATGGATTCCAATACATGTGAAAGCGCCTTCTTCTGTTCTCAAGTTGACGAAATTCTCGATAGTGAAATGATTCAGATTTGCGAAGAAGTTGAGAGATGTGAATTGTATAATTCATGTTTTGACGAGGAGTTTGTGTGTGCTTCTGTTGAAAATTACATTAAGTGAGTGTTTTTTTTTAATTATTATATTTTTTTTTTTCATAACATTATAAATCAAATGTATAACTTTTTTATTATTTGTTCCAGTCAACCACTTCAAGAAGGGGGATCACTCAAAAGGTCTTTAGTTCACGATGATTTGAAAACTTCAGATCACCAAGCAAAACGTCAAATAACTGAAGAGACACCTTCAACTTCTTCTAGGATATCAGGACCCCACACAGGTAATCACTCAGATAAAGTAGAATGTGATGCTTGTAGAATTACAGTTAGTAGAAGATATTTTGTGAATCATTTAAAAAGTAAGACACATAAAAACAACTCCTTAAAATTACATCAAAAATTTGATAACGTATCAGTTATTGAAACAGCTTTTGGTCAAAGAATTATAACGTACAATATTTGCACTAAATCAAACCCATCTCTAGAATCAACATTGCAAACTCCTGAATCTTTTTTGAATTCAATTAAAGATAATTTATTATTTTTAATTGAAGAGTCTATTGTAAATCATACTATTTTTAAAGTTAATTTTATATTACATGCAGATTTTATTCAACAAAGTAAAAATGATATGACAAATTCATTTGATTTCCAAACTAGTAACTTTATAATTTTTCGTGGAGATGATTTTGATATATTTTTTACATCTTTATCAAACAAATTAACAAATAAAATAAGTACGTTTGAGAAAAAAGATAGCGGTTGGAGTCTTAAAAATATAAAAAGTATCGATATGAATATCAATAAATTTAATCCTCTTCGTGGTACTTCATTTATTGATTTACCAAAGGACATTGCTACAAAAAAGGCTGTCATTAATGTTAAGAATACCGACTATTTGTGTTTTAAATGGGCTTTACTCTCTGCTCTATATCCTGTTTGTAAAAATGCTGAACGCGTATTCTCATACTCTAAATATTCTAACAAATTAAACTTTACAAATGTGACATTCCCTGTTAAATTAACCGATATTCCTAGAGTTGAAAAATTAAATAATATTAGCATAAACGTTTTTGGTTTAGAATTTGATAAACGAACTAAACAAAATAATGTGATTGGTCCATTATATTTTACAAAAAGTCGTAAGAATAGTCATATAAATTTGTTGTATTTGAGTAATGGTACATACAACCATTATTGTTTTATCAAAAATTTATCTCGTTTAGTTAGCAAACAACTTTCAAGTAGAGATCATTCTGTTTATATATGTGATGGATGTCTATTACATTTTTCAACTGGCGATCGATTATCAAATCATCAACAACAAGATTGTTCCCACGTAGTAACTGAATTACCTACTAGTAATCTCATATTTAAAAATTGGTTTGGAGAGCCCACATCTAACGATAGCGTTATGTTTAATAATTTTGAACGAAAACTGAAGGTTCCTTTTGTCATATACGCAGATTTTGAAGCGTTTCTAAATCCTATCCATTCATGTTCTAATAATCCATCTAAATCATATACAGATAACATTCAAAAACATGAACCTTATAGTTTCGGATATTATGTGAAGTGTTCTTATGATGACAATTTATCGAAATATGTGTCTTATTGTGGGGTTAATTGTACACAACAGTTTATGAATAGTTTGTACGAACAGTTGAAAATAATTTATAGCAAAAATAATTTTCAAAAATGTCCAAAATCGTTGAGTGTAGAACATAAAAACATTATAAGTGATTGTACAATTTGTCATATTTGTGAGACTAATTTAAATGATGAAAAATATTTAGATTTTGATTGGTATACGGGTGATTTTATAGGTGTTGCTCATGAAGTATGTACAAAAAAGAAAAAAACTGTACATTTTATACCAATATTTCTCCATAATTTAAGTCACTATGATTCACATTTCCTTGTTCATGCTCTTAATTTTAAAGATGGCCCAGTAGAAATAATTCCACAAAACAAGGAAAAATACATATCCTTTTCAAAAATATTAAATATAAATAACCAAAGAATAAATTTAAGATTTATAGATTCACTAAAGTTTTTACCATGCAGTCTTGATCAGTTAGCTAAAAATCTTAAAGATAATCAATTTCACACTCTTAAAAAGAGTTTTCCTAACAATGATGATTTTATACGTCTTAGGAAAAAAGGCATTTTCCCATACGAGTTTATGACTTCTTCTAATAGTTTAAAGGTGCCATTTTTACCTAGTCAAAAAGAGTTTTACAGTACTTTAACAAATTCAAACATATCCGAGGATGATTATAGGCATGCCCAAGATGTTTGGAATCACTTTAAATGTATAAATATGCAGGACTATTCTAATTTATATCAAAAAACAGATGTTTTACTATTAACAGATATATTTGAAAATTTTAGAGACCTTTGCATTGCTACTTATAATCTTGATCCTGCACACTACTATACAGCACCAGGTTTAAGTTGGGATGCGATGTTAAAATATACCAAAATACAGTTAGAACTATTGACTGACTTTGACAAAATTGCTTTTATAAGGAATGGTATTCGTGGTGGTGTATCTCAATGTAGTAACAGGTATGCAAAGGCTAATAATGAATATCTAAACAATTATGATAACACGAAAACGAAATCTTATCTCGCATATTTCGATGCAAATAATTTATACGGTTGGGCTATGTCTCAATATCTCCCCGTAGGAGGATTTGAATGGGTTGCTCCTACAACCTATTTCAATGTGCCAGACAATTCAGAAAATGGATTCATTTTAGAAGTAGATTTAATGTATCCTGATGAACTTCATGACCAACATTCTGATTTTCCTCTTTGCCCCGAAAACATTTGTGTAGGCGATTCTAAAGATGTAAAATTAATATCAAACCTTAATAATAAAACAAAATATGTAATTCACTATAGAAATCTAAAACAATGTCTTAAATTAGGTATGAAATTGCAAAAAATTCATAGAATATTAAAATTTAATCAAAAGCCCTGGCTGCAAAAATATATAGATTTAAATAATAATTATTTGAGGACGAAGGCAATGTCAGATTTTGAAAAGGACTTCTATAAGCTGATGAACAACTCAGTTTTTGGTAAAACAATGGAAAACGTAGAGAAGAGAGTAAATGTTAAGCTTTTAACCCATTGGGAAAATTGTGGTAAATCTTTAGGTGCACAAGACTTAATCGCACGACCAGAATTTCATAGTCTTACAATATTCTCGGAAAACTTAGTTGCCGTCCAATTGCGCAAAACAAAAGTTATTCATAATAAACCCATTTATCTAGGATTTTGTATTTTAGATATTTCTAAGACTCTTATGTATGAATTTCATTATGATTATATGTTAAAAAAGTTTAATGATAACACCAAACTGTTGTATACCGATACTGACAGTTTTATTTATCAAATATTCACAAATAATTTTTATGAAGAACTCAGACCTGATTTAGCTACACGGTTTGATACGTCCGACTATCCAACAGATAATATTTTTAATTACCCCAAAATAAATAAAAAAAGATTAGGATTTTTCAAAGATGAAAATAATGGTAAAATTTTAGAAGAATTTGTTGGATTACGATCAAAAATGTATGCATATAATGTAGGTAACCAACTTATAGCAAAAGCTAAGGGTGTAAATAAAAGCACTACTAAAAAATTAAATATTGAAAATTACAAATCATGTCTTTTTAATCAAAATGTTCAGTACCAGAGTATGCATAGATTTAAATCAATTAAACACACAATATTCACCCAAAAAATTAATAAAACTTCTTTGTCATATAATGATACTAAGCGTTACATTTTACCTAATCTCATTGATACATTAGCGTGGGGTCATTATTCATTAAGATAAAGTGTTGTTGTTATTTACTTTTACATAATTATATTGTTTATTTTTACTTTACTAGATAAGCTATGTATATATGTTTTTGATATTAATGTGTAAATAAATTTATATGTGCCTAACATTTAAGAAAGTTTGTAAATGAAAATGATTTTATGTTTTATTTAATTGTCCTATAAATTATTTATGTTATATTTTATTGTGTCTTTACAAATAAGAAGTTAATAAATATAATGTTTTAAACTACAATTGTTTACTTTATTCCTTGATTTCACATTAATCACACGTAAACGACATGAATCATTTTATCCACCCTTTTAGTGCAATAATTGCTGGGCCTAGTGGATGTGGAAAGTCACATTTTGTAACTGACTTTATCAAACATAGAAATCAGATGTGTAACATTATTTTTTCTCAAATAACTTGGTGTTTTGATGAAATGCAGCCATTATATAACCTTAAAAACGTTAACTATTTTCAAGGATTACCAGATCTGAATATGTTTGATGGTAAAGAGCCTAATCTTATTATAATAGATGATCTCATGAGGGAATCAGATGGACGTATAGTTGACATCTTCACTAAAGGAAGCCATCACAGGAATTTGAGTGTTTTTTATATAACTCAAAATTTGTTCCATCAAGGAAAAGGACAGCGGGACATTTCTTTAAATTCAAGTTACATAATATTTTTTAAAAACCCTCGTGATAAAACACAGATTCGCTATTTAGCACGTCAAGTAGTACCGGAAAATACTAAGTTTGTTGAAGAAGCGTACAAGGACGCAACCTTGGATGCTCATGGATATTTAATGATAGATCTTAAACAAAATACTAATGATTTATGTCGTATTAAATCAAAAATATTCCCCGACGATGGGTTTTGTTCTATTTATGTACCAAAAAAAGGGTTTAAATACGACATTAATCAACAAATTTCTGTCATTTACAAATAATGGATCGAAGATTGAAGACGCATAAAGATTTACTCCTTGCATTGCACACGTTAAATCCAAAATATCAAAAAGCTTTATTAAAATCGTGTGATGAAGATGAAATAAATTGTATTTGTGAATGTATTCACAACGTTCTACAAGGTAAAGTTCCATTGGAAGAAAAAGAGAAAAAATCTCTCAAAAAATATAAATCCTTGCTTCGTAAGCTTGTACGCAAAACAACAAACAAAGTAAGAAAAAATATAATAGTACAAAAAGGTGGTTCATTTCTACCTATTATATTGGGTTCAATACTAAGTGGATTAGTTAGTGGTTTAGTTTAAAATGGAACATGCTAAAAGGATGATCCTTGTTGAACCGAGTTTCATAGACAAAATAACCCAAAAGGGGTCTTCTGATGATCCAAAATCAAGATTGGATATTGAAATGCAAAATATTTTAAAAGGCAAAGAAGATGATAGAAAGAAATGGATTTTGTATTTACAAGTTTTGCAAAGGTACTTACACTTTACTGGAGAAGATCGCCAAACGTATGAACTACCAATAATAACATCAAATGATTTACCTGAAACATTACCAAAAAAAGAACATATTAATAAAAATGTTGAAACAGTTTCTAAAGATTCAGTTATCAATAAGACGTTTAATGAAGAAGATATCAACCTGAACAGTAACGTTACACAGAGAGAACCTGTTTATTCAGTTAAACAAATTTTAAGTTTGATACCAAAGACATATTCGAAAAAGGGTGAGCAGTTATTGAACTTGTTATCGATTAACAAAAATAAAATAAATTGGGATGAAGAGGGTACAGTTTTCATTAATAACAAAAAGGAAACTGGGAGCAATATAATAGATTTAATAAACGATGTATTGAGACCACTAAAAAATAGTGAACCAATAGGGTGGGAAAATTTTGCAAGGACTTTAAAAGATTTGAAAATACCACTTACCTATATTGGTAATCCTAGAAGAAGTCAGTTTATAAATCAAATAGAGTTTAAAGATTCCGAAGAGGTAGTATTTTCTACACCTACATCGAGTCCAAAAAAAATATATGATAAAACAGATTTTGGTGAGAGATCATTTTCTACACCTAATCAAAAACATATTAAAAAAATTCGAAATAAAATCGATTGGGAAAAATGGACCCCTTACTAGATATTAATAATATTTATTATGATCCATCGAACCCTGCTGGTTTTAGTAGTATTGATAAACTTACAAATGCCATGAAAGGTAAAATGTCTAAAAAAGAAGTTAAGGAATGGTTGCAGTCACAAGAAACGTATACACTTCATAAACCAGTACAGAAGAAATTTTCTCGAAATAAATATATTTTATCTAATTTAAATGAACTTTGGCAAGTAGATTTAAGCGATATGAGAACTTATAGTAAATATAATAATGGTTTTAATTATATACTGTGTGTAATTGATGTATTTAGTAAGTGTGCCTACGCCAGACCTCTAAAACGTAAAAATTCTGAGACAGTAAAACGATGTTTTGAAAGCCTATTCAGTGAAGCAAATACAACCCCAACCCATATACAATCAGATAAAGGAACTGAGTTTGTTTCGAAAGATGTTAAAAAATTTTTTAAGTCTAAGAAAATAAATTATTACACTACGAACAATCCAGATATCAAAGCAAGTGTTGTCGAAAGATTTCAAAGAACATTGAAAACCAAAATGTGGCGATATTTTACACATAAAAATACTTACAAATACATTGATATTTTACAAGATTTAATGTATTCCTATAATCATAGTTATCATTCAAGCATTAAAATGACACCGTGTGATGTAAATTCCGGTAATATTATGACGGTTTGGAATAATTTATATGATAGAAAAACATTAAAGGTACCTAAAAATATTCCATTGCCTAAGTTTCATGTTGGTGATCATGTTAGAATAACCAAATATAAACATGTATTCCAAAAAGGGTATGAGTCTAACTGGAGTGATGAAATATTTGTGATAACTTCAGTTATTGAGAGATCACCTTGGGTAGTCTACACATTGAAAGATTTAAAAGATGAGGAGATTGAAGGGACTTTTTATGAAAAAGAA
Source organism: Celastrina argiolus (assembly GCA_905187575.2). Classification (NCBI taxonomy): domain Eukaryota; kingdom Metazoa; phylum Arthropoda; class Insecta; order Lepidoptera; family Lycaenidae; genus Celastrina; species Celastrina argiolus. Next base: position 16,674,043 of record LR994589.1, read on the forward strand.
CTACAACAAGTAAATTACAACCCAACATCAAGTTATAAAATTGATAAAATACTAGGTTTTCGTTATTCAGGCTCCAGAAAGCAGGTGTTAGTGAAGTGGAAAGGTTATCCTGATAAGTTCAATAGTTGGATACAAGCTTCAAATTTGGAAACAATATGATAAAACATAATTTTTACATAACATTACCAAGCAATAGTTCGATGGAATACTTTCCTCAAAATAGGACAACAATGTTTTCTACTAAACTACCCAAAGCAATAAAATTAGAGGGAGAATGGGTCGTTGGTCTGGTTGAATTTCAATATCCATGCACTATGTTCACTGTTCAGGAAGGCGAAAATATTATATATATAACTAAACATATGTTAATGCCCAACGAAAACACTCCTTCAGTGGTATACTATAAGACCCACATTCCAGCCACAAATTATGATGATATAAAACATATTTTAACGGCATTAAATAATATAAGGGAAAAAGTGAGATTTCGCTATGATGAAATATCAAAATTTGTTTCCGTGACAGTTAGTGATGAATCAATTGTATCATTAACGTTGTCACCAAAGTTAGGTCTTCAATTAGGATATGAACCCAATAGAAATCTTGTAGAGAAAGGTTTGGGTAAATGTCCTGCAAATTTACATTTAGGGTTACCATCCCAACTTTTCGTTTATTGTGATATCGTAGAACCCCAAATTGTAGGTGATGTAATTACACCGCTGTTAAGAATTATTCCTTTGGACCCCGCTAAGTATATATATGGTGCTAATAAAATGCATGTATTTTCACCCCCACACTACATACCTGTAATGCGAAGAGAATTCGATACTATTGAAATAGATATAAGATCAAGCACAGGTAAAAAAATACCATTTCAATTTGGGACGGTGTGTGTTAAACTACACTTCAAAAAATTATAATGTATCCCCGAGATCATCCAAATTGCCCATATGAAAATTACTACACTCATCAGGCTGGTTCAGGAATGGGGGTAATATATAAGGGAGCACCATATCAACGTGGGCATGGTATTGGTAGCTTTTTGGGAGGGCTATTTCGTTCAGTTTTACCATTATTTTCAAGTGGTGCAAAGGCTGTAGGAAAAGAAGCTTTAAGTGCTGGTGTAGGGTTGTTATCAGACATGGTTAGAGCTCGACCAATGGAAGAGTCTATCAAAAGTAGACTCAAAGAAGCTAGTTCTAATTTAAAAAGGAAAGCCGATGATAAAATTGATAAAATAATGTCTGGTTCAGGATATATAACAAAGAGAAAACTAATATCATCATTCATTCCACCGTCAACTGTTAAAGTGAAAGGAATAAACAAACGGAGAAATAAAGCTCCTCGAAAGATCAAAGATATTTTTTCATAAATCAAAATGTCCTTTTTACATAATAATTCTTGTGAGTGTATTAAATCGGAATTGGATTTATTTGCTTTACCATCAACACAAACTAGTATAGAAAGCGGAACATGGGTACACTACAAACCCATATCTTCACTAGGTGATGATGGCCCTATAGAATTTCAAGTACCCGGAACTGGAGATGATTATGTTGATTTGTCCCATACTTTGTTACATTTAAAAGTGAAAATATTAAATGAAGACTCAACAAAATTAAGTGCAGCTACTGTAGTAGCCCCTGTAAATAATTGGCTACATACACTATTTAGTCAGTTAGATGTTTATTTAAATCAAAAATTAGTTTCACCTCCTAATAATACATATGCATATCGCGCCTATATGGAAACTCTCTTAAACTATGCTCCAGCAGCAAAAGAATCTCATTTAACATGCAGTCTTTGGTATGAAGATACTGAGGGGAAAATGAATTCAACTGATGACAAAAATGTTGGTTTTACTAAAAGACAACAATTAGTATCTGAAAGTAAAGAAATAGAAATGATCGGACATCTTCATGGTGATATATTTAATCAAGAAAAGTTCTTACTCAATGGTGTTGAAATGAGTGTAAAGATGGTTAGATCTCGTGAATCTTTCAATCTTATGGCACCATCAAATGTTTCGAAATTTAAAGTTAGCATAACAGATGCAACTCTCATTGTAAGGAGAGCAAAAATAAATCCAAGTATTTTACTTGCACATCAAAAAGTTCTCTCGTCCACTACAGCAAAATATCCTATAACTCGAGCTGAAGTAAAAGTTTTAACAATACCATCGGGAGTTCAAGGAAAAACACTCGATAATATTTTTCTAGGACAAGTTCCTAAAAGGTGTATTATTGGATTTGTTAATAACGCAGCCTTTAATGGTATTCTCACTAAAAATCCATTTAACTTTGAAAACTACGATATGAGTTCATTTTGTTTGTACATAGATGGTCAACAAATACCATCAAAAGCCTTACAACCATCATTTGAAAGTAATATGTTTACTTCAACTTATCATACACTATTCTCAGGAACTGGTATACATTTTCTAAATGAAGGTAATGGAATATCCCGCGATAAATATTCAAATGGTTATTGTTTGTTAGCATTTGATCTCACCCCAGACTTGTCAGCCAACTCATCCAATCATTGGAATCTTATAAAACATGGTAGTGTAAGATTAGAGGTGCGTTTCGAATCGACTCTTACTGAAACAATAAACTGCGTTGTGTATGCGGAGTTTGATAATGTAATTGAAATAGATAAGAATAGAAATGTAACTGTAGATTATAGTAGCTAGGGGTAACAAATATTGTATCACATAGGTTTATGATTTAAATAAAACATTGGTATATATTATACATATCTTTTATTTATACTACTTACCACTTCTAATATAAATATCCATAAAATGTGGATGTCTTACCCGTGTCTTTTCACTCTCATGTGATAAAGCCATTGACTAAGTAATGTACCACTTCTGTATGTCAAAATGAATACTATTGAAATTCAAAGAAATTTGGGAAAAATACACCCGAGCTTACAATACAATGTATATGCAGCAAACAGATTACCCATACATTTTCAACTCCCTGCATACATTATAAGCAATTTGGATTTGGACACACAACCAGGTTCTCATTGGATAGCTATACACATAGACATTCACGGTATTGGACAATTTTTTGACACATACGGGAGAGCACCCACGGGTCATCACAGAAAGTTCATGAATCGGAATTCGAAATATTGGAATTTTAGTCCGTACCAGGTGCAAAACGATTTCACTTCAGTTTGTGGAGAGTATTGTTTAATGTACTTGTTATATAAGTTTAATAAGAAGTCGTTGATAGATTTTATAAGCGAATTTAATAGTAGAGATACTTTGAAAAATGATATGTTATTGCATATGATGTTTCAGTCTTGTTTTTGAAATATGAACATCACGTTGGATTGTTGTGTAATTAACACTGTGTATTATTAAGAAAGTTATACATAAAATAAAACAATTGCAATAAAATTATAAGTTTTTTATTTAATGAAATCATTCAAATAACCTGCCCATATTTGTTATATAAGTTTAATAAGAAGTCGTTGATAGATTTTATAAGCGATTTTAATAGTAGAGATACTTTGAAAAATGATATGTTATTGCATATGATGTTTCAGTCTTGTTTTTGAAATATGAACATCACGTTGGATTGTTGTGTAATTAACACTGTGTATTATTAAGAAAGTTATACATAAAATAAAACAATTTCAATAAAATTATAAGTTTTTTATTTAATGAAATCATTCAAATAACCTGCCCAATACTCAGTGAACAAGGGCTTGACATAGAACAATAGGACAATAGTAATGAATGAGGAATGTCATTAGTGGAGTAGATAAATACTAATGAGTTTATTAGATCATATCGTAAGTCAGGAACGGCGAGAGATAGCGCCATGGGAATGCTTGCTATCGATCGGGCGTAGCGGAAAACCCCTATTTTGACACCAAACTTTTTTTTTTTTTTTTTTAGCCGACCAACCCCTGTAGTTGGCCGACCAACCCCTGTAGATACGCCGGTTCTGGCTCTTGAGCCAGAACCGGCGTATCCTTACTACTCACCTTTGCTCGGTGTCAGCAAAGGTGAGTTTTAAGTCAAAGAACAGTAATTATTTTATGCTTTTTTGGTTGTTGAAGTCGGTTTTTTAAACATATATTCTTTTTAATTATTACCTTTTATACTTACTCCTTGTTATCATCCGACTGTGACTTACCCAAAAGGAAGATTAATAATTTGGGCATCCTATTTATGTATGTTTGTTCCATATTAGCGCCTAAATACTGTGATTTTAATTAATGAGGTATTGAGATTTGTTATAATTTAATATAGAGTATTGACTTTATAATTTGTGTTTTAGTGATAAGGTCTTACAATAATTCACTTTGAACCAAAATGTCTGGTTCTGATGCTAAAGAGTTGCCTTGTTTTTCTACGCTACTCCATGGTGTTGCCCACCGAAAAACTCAAACTAGTGTTAATTTAATTTCGTCACGTCGGGTGTGGGCGGACATTATACCATATTTGGCAACAATCACAAAACCCCCAAAACGGTCCGACAATTAAGTGGTTTTTGTCCCAAATGTTCCACGACTGAGCTACCGTCGCCGATAGCTATATACGGAGAGATCTGCTCTAATTGTCTGTGTGATAAGCAAATAATGTTACGTAATGTGGAAGCCAGGAGGACTTTTTTGGGAAACTGTCCAGATAGGACTAGGTAATAGTTTAAAATAAAATATAATATATTCATTAAATAAAATAAGATTTTATTAAAATGAACCGATTTCCACCAAACATAGCTAAGAACACTCTCGACTGAATATACCTTTCATACGAAAATCGGATCATCCGTTTGGGAGCTACGATGCCACAGACATACACATTTACACAGACACGCCGTCGTTTTTGCGTCGGGGGTTAAAAATATGATTAACTAGTTAAAAAATTTCTTAACCAAATAAAATAAATGCTTCAGTGGTATAGTAATAGCCCTAACAGATATTTTCCATGTTTATGAAAACCCGTTCAGTAGTTTTAGCGTGATGAAAAATTATCCATACTTACAAACTTACGCGTTTTTATTATTAACTAGTTGTGCCCGCGACTTCGTTCGCGTGGTTTTTGAGGGACTTAAACCGTTTATGCAGCGCACGCAACGAAAGTCCCCAAATGTGAATAATTTTCCGCGTTTTAGCAACATTTCTCAATGACGTTCGCTCCTATTGGTCGCAGCGTAATGTAATATAACCTAAAGCCTTTCTCTATAAATGGACTACCAACCCAACAAAAAAATATTTTTTTAAATCAGACCAGTAGTTCCTGAGTTCAAACAAACAAACATACAAACTCTTCAGCTTTATAATATTAGTATAGATAGGATAGTTGTTTTCTGACACGTGCCAGTATATGATGACTCAGCGTATCAGATGTATGGACTATGAACTTGACTGCTGAGTGGTCTTGTAACCTGAGACTGCAGATTAGTGGACTCGAGATGCTTGATGTAATCGAGTTCATGAGATAGAATAAAATATTATTATAATCACGTGGGGTACGCAATATTTGGTCAAATTAAAAAACTAGTGTCGTCAATTTGTCTTAGACTTGTTTGAACAAAATAATTTAATCGTACCTGTGAATAATTAAAAGTTCAATAAAAAAATGTAAAATGTTACTTGGAATTTTGACAAATGTATCTCGACAGCAAATTTCATAATGGCAATTGGGCCCAAATTGCCATCGCTAATAATAGCGATTTTAAGTTTACGTACTTATGTACTTATATTATTATGTCAAATCTCATACGAGTTCTATTGTCACTTGGCGAAGCTTATGTCAAATCCCATACTTTTTGTTTTCGAACTGCGTAAGTGACAATAGCGACGGCTAAGGCAGTTTGCAGTAACAGTATAACTGTATGAAAGTAGAATAGTTATGTATCTGATCGATGTTTATAGCATGAAGTATGAAAATTTTTTTGGGGTATTTATGGAAATTTATCGGTACCAGATTTTTTAAATTATTGTCTATTTCTGCGAGGTACTCACGATTTGCGATTGCGATTCACGATATCCATGATTTTTGGCAATTTATTACCCTTAACAAATACATTTTACATCATAGTAGTGTTTACTTATCATACCTATATTTTAAATATTTACTTATCATTATCTATTTAAATACGAGCCAAATAGTTAATGGAATCAGGCGTTACTTTGCGGAAATCCATAGCATAGCTAAACATAGCTTAGCGAAACATAGCTGTTCGCGGGATATTGCTAGATATAATATATTTAAATTGTATAAAATACAAGCCTTTTATCGTCAATATAAAATTTATGATTTACATCATTCAATTAGAAGTACTTAATTAATAAATAATATCCATATTAGATACACTTCAGTAAACACATTAGCAGTTAGCACCTCATTTATGGCCTAAATAGCTGTGTGTATCTTGTTACATTTCTCAGAAACTCGTTACATCATAGCCACTAGCTATCATCACTTAGGTGCAAATGTAATTAAATAGTATGTAGGGGGGAATGGCCACTTGATCCGTAGGGGAGGTTGGTACAATTTATTGTTCGTCCCTGATAAAATTAACCTAAACGTAAACAATCCAAATACACCTAAATTTTCACGTAATTAATTGTGCATACTTATCAACGCTTTCACCGGAATGTTAAAGGATTACACTTCATTATACAAAACATTTTATAACAATTAAACAATAATTAATGTTTAAACATGAAATGAAAATCTTTCACAGAAAAAATACGCCATTTTGACACTGCCGATTGTAGAATATAACCCTATAGTCTATGGATTCATAGCAAACAATAATCATTTTAATAATATTGGCCAATTGTCATCACTGACTACTCTTTGGTTGTGTCATAGACGGGTTTGTTTACGTTTAGGTAAAACTTATCTCGGACGTACTATACAGGGAATGGGCCAAGTGGCTCGAACGACTGTCTATTCCGCTCAAACGCACTTCAAAACGTGCGAGCAGGACAGACAATAGAAACGATATTCGAGATATGAGTATAGTAGCTCTGGGCTCCGATTCGGGAGCCTTGAATTTAGTTTCGATTATATGTTTGTCCCGCAGACTAATAGCAAACTGTGTATCTCCGATTCTCGTGCCTCAAACTTCTATTCGATCGTCTGTTGCGCTGGCACACGCGCTAAATCGTGCATGAGCGGGATGGACTGAGATTCGAAACAAGGTTCGTGGCTCGAGAATCGGGGTGCAGGGTGGATACAAAGTTTCATAGTGGCTATGAAACTTTTACTACTTACTTTAGATTACCTGTAATCGACGACTAGCATTTAGCAGTGTGCGGAAAAACCAGTCATGGTTTATGTTACACTGTGTAGATTAAGTTTTTTTATGTAATTCTTTTATTGATTAAATAAACAAAATAAAAATAAATAAGGTAAGTCAGAATACACCACAACTTTTTAAGTGATTACAACAAAATTTAGCCCTATCACCCTTATTTTGCTAGTTTTTCTTATGATTTTTAACTATATTTATGCTGTTTACGTAGATAGAAACGTGTGTATATAGATAGAAAGATTTATTTGTGTCCATAATTTAATTTCAATTTAGAGTATTAATCTTAATTGGCTTCTAAAGTTAATTTGTTTAATAATTTTGACGACACGTTCGGGAACACATGTATTTTTAACCGACTTCAAAAAAAGGAGGAGGTTCTCAATTCATCTGTATGTATAATATTTTCGTCATTAAAACAAAAGTAGTGATCAACTATCAAGTGTCCCCAGCTTACTCTATGTATGTTGTGTTTCTACGGAACGCGAAATTGCAGGGCCAACTCTCGTAACTCGAACGATTCGATTAGTCTGTCCCACTCGCACGCGCGCCAATTCATGCGGAACAGACTGATATTCGAATTGTAGTCCTAATTAAGATGCCATCGCTTTTATCGCTTACGAAGTACGACAGCAAAATGTATGGGATTTGATTTACGAATTCGATTGTCATTTAGCGAACGTTAAGTCCAATCCCATACATTTTGTTTTCGAACTTCGTAAGCGATAATAGTGATGGCATCTTGAATCAGGGCCTCAATTCTGGTTTCACGACTTCGTTTCGAACGACAGTCTATCCCGCTCGTACGCACGTCAAATAATGCTCGCGCGAGCGGGACAGATTGACAATAGAATCAGAGCCCTGATCTATAGGTATATTCGATTCGATTCTAGGTATGAATTACCATCATCTTCAAATATCTAAAGTTAATGTGTTGTTATTAACATAAGATTGAATTAGGCTACGTCCTGAATTTCCTTTGAACGTTTAATTAACGTAAAGTTGAGGAGTTTCTTTGTTTTTATGTTCGAACCTAATAACTGTAACACCAAAAACCTGTAATACCAAAAACTACTGGTTTATTTATAAAGGTGTCAGTGTTGGATATATTTTTTGGATAGAAGTTGATGGCTATCAGGCCCATTTCTTGGGGATAGATGTCGAACAGCAATGGGGAATGTTTCAAATGTGTGTATATTTGTAATTTCATTACTCGCAAACAGATAAACCAATTTTTGTACAGGAATTAGACATCTAGGATGTTAAACGTAGGACAACAATTACATATTTCGAAAAAATACAATGTTCCCGTGGGATTCTGCGTTTGCGCGCTAGCTATCGTGTTTTCTCTATGCCGTAGTCGGGTAATTAAGGTTGTATTTGTTTCCGCTACAAGCTGGTCTACGGTCATCAATAAAACTTTTATAGAGTCGGTTGTCTATCGGAAAGACACGGCCCGTAAATCACGAGCTGTCACTGCGTCCGCTTAGCAGAATGAGCAATGCGACTTGAGCACTTCTTAACTTTAAGAAGCGTTTGAGTATTCGGCTATGAGCCATGCAATAACTTCATAAATACTGTTGAGGGGCCGTTGCTCACAAAAATGGCAAAATACTCAGCAGAATAAGCAGTATAACTTGAGAACCTCTTAACTTTGAGAATCGTTTGAGTAGTAGGTTATGATCACTTATGACACGTCGTGCTTCCTAACTTAACAGTCATGCCTTAAACGTATTAACGTTTAAGGGACCGGTAGTGACTACGTTAACTTAGCAGAATAACATTAATGTGACTTGGGAACTTCTTAACTTTAAAAAGCGTTTGAGTATTCGGCTATGAGGCGCCATGGCAACATCGTTATGAATAATATTACCGAAATCCATAATAAATTCTGTGCGAGTTCTTATACGGAAGGACTGGGGTGACCACGCGGCCGGGGCTCGTCCGGACTGTCCCACACGTGCGCGTCATCCGTCTGGATTCGGCAATTAACGCGGTGGCCTTGATTTGTTAGATTTTGAGGACAGTTATTTTACATTAGATGTGATATTAGATAAGGTGTTTTTTATCTTATATTTAATCAATAGCATGTTCTTTAATTCGGAATGACTAGGGTGTATATTTGCCTGGATAAATAGTTGGCAATTACATAATCTGATGTCGTTTTCATTTCTGGAGTTTTAAAGACAGTAAAAAAAACATCAAGAAATAAGTTTTTTTAGTGTATTTCTAATTAGAATGGTACGGGTTTTTTTACTACACAATAATTTATACGGTGCCTGTCGGTTGTTTTAGCTAAAAGTTTATTAGTAATAATTTGGGGAAATAAACAACACATTAATTTATATATTATGAATTATGAATATTTTTACAAACGCAAAGTAGCAATGATATGAATAAAACTCTATTATTACAATTGCCTCTAGGAATAAAAAAACTAGCTGGACTATCCTACCTATATCAAAAAGCATAGTCACCCAATACCGTCAGCAACATTGTCAAATTCGTTGCATGTAGAGTGACCAAGTCGTCGACACCAGGAAGTGTCCGCGAGGAAGTCACTATTGTGCATTATTTTTTGTTACGTCTATTTTTATTTGCAGGATATTACGTTTTTTGACTGGTACAGTTAGCAAAAAAATCACAAAATGAATTATTGTTAATTATGATTATGATTTTGGGAAAATGGAGTTAAAACTGTCACTTAATTATTTTAAAATATGTCGTAAAGTATTAAGTACATTAATCTAAAGATCCGTCTCTACAATCAATGTACTTACGTTACTACATATCCTAAAATGTTTAAGTGACTTTATAAACTCAATTTTCTGCGCAAAACCTTTTTGCAACATATTATCACCGTCATCGATTCATGTCTTCAATTATTATTAATCATTGAATTGAAAGTCTGAGAGTGTAGTGCACTTTGCACTGTGCGCGATTTCATTTTCTAAGTCGAAGCTTTTATCGGAGAGAAGCTAAGAATATCAATGATTTATATTTCTAAAAAAAGTTTAATACAGACTTTTATATTATTTTACTACAAAATTCATGTAACTACGACGTTGCTAAGCGTGTAACATTCAAATTTTGGAATTTCGATAAGAAAATGTTGTATTTGTATTTTCTCTTATCTTTAAAACGTTAATCTACATAATTTGCTGTGCTAACTTGGGAATGCAAAGTTTTTGGAATTCATGGACAATTTATTTCTTTCTACTACCTTTTGACGACTTCCATAGCGCAGTGGTTTAGCGCGTTGGTGCCCGAGCGAGAGATCGCGTGTTCGATTCCCGCCGAGGGAACAAAAAGTTTTCAATGTTCCTCGGTCATCGATTTGTGTATTAATAAAAAAATTAAATATGTGTATCTAGTATAAAAGTATTAAATATATTTCCTTTGTCTGGCACCTGTCACACAAGTTCTTCGGATACTTAACACGGGGCTAGATAGACGTGGTGTGAAGGTATTTCAAAAATCTATTTATTCTGCTATCTATACATCCGACAGGACGTGTCCTAGCGACAACACGCGTGTGGGGAATTGAGTGCGTCGATGACATTTCATAGGAAATTGGTTTTCAGTATGTACGGCGTGTGAACATAATTGATTTCAGAATCGCCCAAACCTGATATTTCCTATTTCGTGACGTCATGTTTCATATAATTCGAAAGTCCAATAGATTGACTGAGCACAAAACAACGACACGTATCGTATTTGCTTGTTATCTAAAATACCTTTGGACCACGAACTTGTGATATCATTATCGTCTTCGTGGTCTAGTGGTTCAGAGCATCGCTCTCAACCCGGAGGTCGTTGGTTCGATTCCCGCGTTGGAACAACAAAAAATGTTGTTTTCAAGTTTGGTTAGGACAATACAGGCTGATCACCTGATTGTCTGACAAGAAAGATGATCCATGCGTCGGATGGGCATGTAAACAATCGGTCCTGCGCTTGTTCTCTCGCCAGTCGTGTCGGATTACCGTCCCACTGGATTATGAGAGTAAAAGGTATAGAGTGTCTTTGTGTATTGCGCACACACTTGGGAACTATGAAAAATCTCCTGCGTAGCTGGCCTGGTTTAAATGAAATCGGCTACCGACACCGAAATCGGTGAGGGGAGCTATTATTGTGCTAAGCAGTCCATATGTCACAGTAATCGTACACTGTTACCAGTCTGAAAATTGGTAGGGACATAACTTGATGAATTAATTTTGCATACTATGCACTTCTTATCAGAAAAGACTAATGAATTTAAAGAGTGGCCAAGTAGTGCCTGCTTAGCTATTCTTGCTGGTGTCATTAAAAAACCAGACGAAATCGATTTAAAAGTTAATCATCTATTGTTTGAGCGCGCTAAACTGTTGGTACATTTTCGTCACATTGCATTTGCGTCATTCGAATACAATGTATGAGTTCTGAGTTCTTATGTAGGTACTATTTAGTTTTGAGCTCTTGTGTAGGTACTGTTCAGTTCTGAGGTCTTATGTAGGTACTGTTTACTTCTGAGTTCTTATTTAGTTCTGAGTTCTTGTTTGTTTAGTTCTGAGTTCTTATTTGTTTAGTTATTTGTCTCCCAAAGCCTCCCAGTTTCCTAAGCTCACTATTATAAGCTTTTGGAGTTCTATGGACTCTGTTTTTGAACTCTATCTCCCAAAGACTTCCAGTTACCTGCCCCGTCTTTGAGTTCTATGGGCTTTGTTTCTGATCTCTATCTCCCAAAGACTTCGAGTTACCTGCCCTATCTTTGATTTCTATGGACTCTGTTTTTGAACTCTATCTCCCAAAGACTTTTAGTTACCTGCCCCATCTTTGATTTCTATGGACTCTGTTTTTGAACTCTATCTCCCAAAGACTTCCAGTTACCTGCCCCGTCTTTGAGTTCTATGGGCTTTGTTTCTGATCTCTATCTCCCAAAGACTTCGAGTTACCTGCCCTATCTTTGATTTCTATGGACTCTGTTTTTGAACTCTATCTCCCAAAGACTTCCAGTTACCTGCCCCATCTTTGAGTTCTATGGACTCTGCTTTTGATCTCTGTCTCCCAAAGACTTCCAGTTTCCTGCCCATCTTTGAGTTCTATGGGCTCCGTTTCTGATGTCTGTCTCCAAAAGACTTCCAGTTTCCTGCCCCTCTTTCAGTCTATGGACTACGTTTCTGACATCTGTCTACATTATTCGAATGCAATGTATGAATTCTGAGTTCTTATGTAGCTACTGTTTAGTTTTCAGAAAGTTCTGTTCTATTTAGAGACTATCCCAAAGACCCCAGTATTTTCTCCTTCTCCGTTTTCCGTTCTCCGTTCGACCGTTTTCCAAAACGTTGGGTCTTGTACTCTGTGTCCAGCTATGTCCTGAGCCCTATCCCCGGACATCCTAAGCCCAAGTCCATCACGTTTCCCGTCACGTCGACGGGACATTATCACGTCGAGTAATTGCTGTACACGCCCGCATAGTTAACACCGGTAGCGCCGGGGTATCCTGGAAATAATAACCACAGTTAAAAAAAAATCATTAACCCGACTGCTAGAGTTCAGAATATGTCAACAAACTTTATTAATAACTAGTTGTGCCGTGGTTTTTGAGTGACTTAAACCGTTTATGCAGCGCACGCAACAAAAGTCCCCAAATGTGAATAATTTTCCCCGTTTTTGCAACATATTTCACTGACGCTATGCTATGGCTATATGACATTACGCTGACCTATTGGTCGCAGCGTAATGTCATATAGCCTAAAGCCTTCCTCTATAAATTGACTATCCAACAAAAAAAGATTTTTTCAATTCGGACCAGTAGTTCCTGAGATTATCGCATTTAAACAAACAAACAAACTCTTCCGCTTTATAATATTATATATAGTAATATAGTATAATACAGTATTTATATACTCGTAGATTAGTATAGATATAGTCCATAGTGCGCTGTGATCGCGCGAATGTCAGATCAACTTGTCCATAACATTTCGTTTTTATTACGGAATTAGCTTCTTTTGCTGATAATCTTTATAGATAGTAAATATATGTAGAATCAGACGTTACTTTGTGAAAATCCATAGCATAAAATTGTAATGGGTTATATCTAGTAATGTTTTGCGAAAAAATATTTACTTCTATAGCAGAAAGTACAGTAACAACAATGATGGATATGAACCAAATTCAAAATAATATAGGTAACGTAGGCACTTGTAGTAAAGTCAAAAAATTTGGCTAATGATAGTATTAAGCTTAAAAGGAAGCGTGTCGAAAAGGATCCATCACCGTTACTTTTTTAATTATCATTGCGACCATGTAGAGACGGAACAGATAATAAAAGTGTGAATGAACCGCACTTTTGGCAGCGATGATCATAGCTACGTGCCTTCCGGGCGGAAATAGGAGCCAAGATAAGAATATCGATTTTTAAACTCATTTCCCGCGGGAGGGTGACAGTTTGTTTTTTTTTACGGCGAGGAAATTTGGCTATGGAATATCATGCAGACAGCAGCAAGTTTTGCCACACAAATTACAAAATATTAAGTTAAATAGGACATGAGAAGAATGATCAATATTGTGTAGTGCATTTATAAAATAATGTTATTCATATTTTTGGTATCTAATTCAAGATTTTTTTAATGTTATATAATAGCTTTCTGTTAAAATACCGTCCAAGTTAAATGCCATGAAATGCTGCAAGTTAGAAGAATGATAATTTCATACGATATGTCGATTGTAGAGTGACAGGATGGCAGGTAATAAAATAATGTATCCACGGGAAGCGCTAGATATGGTTAAACTTTTTCTCGAAATAATTATAAATGTATGATTTCTGTAAATAGTCACTGTATCCAAACATGGCGAAGTGTCATGCGCGTATCCGATCGTGTTTTTTGAAAAAGGAAAACGGAGGGTGCGCCGTTTCAGGCGAGAACGAGACGGATGTATAATTGTGAAACGTAAAATGAGACGGAGCTATAGCGTTTGAAAAGTGTTTATTGACATTTAAAATAAATGTTTATTTGAATTAGCACCTGCGCTTAGAAATGGATACATTTTAATATTCACAGTTTTTACATCAAACAACATTATTGTGAAGTTAAGTTGTACGGAAAATGTATCTGTGGTTGAAAGTGATCAATTAGGGCCGGTTTCAAGAACCTATATATCTATGACTAAAATTAATAACATTTACATTAAACAGTGATCGGTACAATTATAATAACTATAATATTAACTCATCCGTGGTCACTCGTTGGGTTCGAATCCCGCGTTGGAACAAAAGATAATGTTATTTTCAAGTTTGGTTAGAACAATGCAGGCTGATCACCTGATTGTCTGACAAGAAAGATCATCCATAGGACACTTGGTCGCGATAAAAGGACTGCTGTCGACATCGAAATAGGTGTGCGAGTATGTATTTAAATTATTTTGATGAATCCCTCACAAAATATTTGTCCTGGAAACAATTTTAGCATACAATATGTTGAAGATATATGAGTAATATAATATGAGTTTGACAGTCACGTAAAGTGAGTCATATAGGAATGTTTTACGTTACCCTTTTATGGTGATCCATAGATCATAATTCTGTGGATCTTTTGGTGGCTTGTATGTTTTATTCTCTATAATATTATCTTTATACGATTGTGCTATGCTACGTTAGTAAGCATAATAAATAAATAATGAATGTTTATTTAATAAAATCAAATTTCAAAATTGTTATCTATTACTAGGGGACTCCACACTTTCATTCCACAAAACATTACACTACACAATGAAAAGATAAGCACAAAAAAAAAACCACAGACGTAAAAAAGACATAATTAAACAACAACAAAGGACAGGCAGAAAAAAACATAAAAAAGGGGTGACAAATTATATCTACTGAAAATTCGACGTCTGCAAAGAGTTTGGTAGGCGATGCAGAAACTGCCGAAATGGTATCCAGGTGATGACTGTGGATTGTCCACAGTCCTTGATGGTCTGTCGCAACAAACTTAAATACAAATAAAAAAAGAAATTACGTTAAAAATCGACTTCAACAACTAAAAAGCATAAAATAATACTTTACAATCTAGTTACAAATGTTCTTTTTGAAGTCTAGTCTGTGAAATATGTTCATAAAATAAAAAGTAAAAGGCCAAACTATGTAAAAATTGTTATAGGACTAAATGGCAGCTATTCTGCGTGGAATAAAAAAAGAATCACGCAAATCGGCTCAGTAACCTCAGAGTAATCGGTGTACATACATACAAAACAGGCCGAATTGAGAACCTCCTCCTTTTTTGTAAGTCGGTTAATTAGCCAACTTTTTAGAGACCTTAATGTCACTCCGGGCCATCGTGATATGGAAATCTATACTACCTAATATTATAAAGCGGAAGAGTTTGTTTGTTTGTTTAAACGCGCTAATCTCAGGAACTACTGGTCTGATTTGAAAAATTCTTATTTTTGTTGGATAGTCCATTTATGGATGAAGGCTTTAGGCTATATAACATTACGCTACGACCAATAGGAGCGAAGCGTCAGTGAGAAATGTTGCAAAAACGGGGAGACTTTCGTTGCGTGCGCTGCATAAACGGTTTAAGTCGCTCAAAAACCACGCGAACGAAGTCGCGGGGACAGCTAGTGGTCAATAACTTCTTCACGTTGCGCGCCACCTCGTAAGTCTAAAATGAAATCCCGCAGGAACTCTACATTTTGCTGTGTTAAAAGGACCCTTAGCACTTACGTATGGTACTTATGCATTCGGCCTTCGGCATACTTAACTAAGTCTAATTAAATAATATAAATAACAAATCATTATGTTGACCACGCGTTGGTGTGTGCACACGGTACGAATTAAACAAATAAAGCAAAACACACTCTATGCTACCGTAATAAGGTTCAAAATTGTAAGGTAAAAAGCAAAGTCCTTTCCTGCCTTATAAGGAGTTAATAAAATTGAGGTTACGTCTAACATTACTCACTTGAAATTTTTACCGTCGCAGTAAAGGCAGCTTCAAATTCTCCGCCTAACGTTATCTTATGAATGAATGAATAATAAATATTGAGTTCAAAATTAAAACACTTTTAAAGTCAACTAGCTGTGCCCGCGACTTCATTCGCGTGGTTTTTGAGTGAATTAAACCGTTTATGCAGCGCACGCAATGAAAGTTACCAAATGTGAATAATTTTCCCTGTTTTTGCAACATTTCTCACTGACGCTTTGCTCCTATTGGTCGCAGCGTAATGATATATAGCCTAAAGCTTACCTCTATAAATGTACTATCCAACAAAAAAAGATTTTTCCAAATCGGACCAGTAGTTCTGTGATTAGCGCGTTTAAACAAACAAACAAACTCTTCCGCTTTTAATACTATAGTACCTATATACCTATAGTATAAATATTAGGTACCTCACAAAAACTGGCCAAGTGCTAGTGAGACTCGTGCATTAAGGTTTTGTACAAAACGGAAAATGTTTGCTGTACGTGAACCTCCTTAAATATAATTTAATTAGTTTTTTGTATTTGTTGTTACAGTGGCAACAACAAATAAAAATACATAATCTGTAAAAACAGGAACTATGGTCCGTTCCATGAAAGAATTGAATTATTGGTAAAATGTACTATTGGAACAGTACTTTAGTTCAGTATACTGTACATGATCTGCAACACGTATGATGAAATAACCAGTGTAGGTACAGTCGGATGCACTAACATGGATACATCTACAAATTTGCAAAAATATGTCTACGTTTAATTTTTAAAAATATCGTCACCTTATTGCATTCAAAGCGATGTAACCAGCAAAGTGTTTCAAAATTATAAATACATTATTTTCATAATGAAGTACACAGCAGTATTTCAGTGAATAGTATACACACTTAAATTCATAATTATGAATACGCGACAAATTTCAGTGGCATGTAAACATTGTTTATTTCATTAGAATGTAAACGTTAATTTTGTGTTTCAGAAAAGGCTGGTCAAAATTTCATTACATTGCAATATATACAATAATGAATTCTATAAATAATAGAGGTGATATATTGACGGGTATTATTATTGACGGTTATTTAAAAATCACACATACATTAGAATATTGATTATATTCTGTGTAATAGGTATAAATCTGATACACGCGAACGTATATATTTCAAAGATACTTTCATCGGTTTTTATAGTCTACCCTCAAACTATAATATGATCAAAACTAAACAGTGTTAATATCGTTCTATATTAGTAATATTGTAAATATAAATAATATAAACTAACACGGGCAAACATCGAACATGAAAAACATCCCATATTTTAAAATAATAAAAATTGTAGTTTTAAATGACTCCATTTGGATTACCTAAACTTAAAAACAAAAAAAAATAATTACTGAATAATGAATATTGCGAAGTGCGAACGATGACTGTAAATTAACTCTCTTGGACAAACTCATGACTAAATATTTCTGGTTTCGTTATCATCATATTATGTATAGTTTGAGGGTAGAAGTAAAAACCTGATAAAAACAGTCTCTGAAATATAATATTATGTTCGCGTAAAATTTCTGATCGATTGCAATAAATTGGATAATTCTTGTCTTTTCTTGTTTTTTTTTTGGTCAGTAAAGCAAAATTATTTTTTTAACTAGCCCCTGAATAGTCAAACAGTGAATGAACTGATGACGAATTATTGCGATCTCGTCAGCTTTGAATAAAAATAAAAAAAGTATATCAAAATCGGTCCATCTATTTAGTAGTTACGATGCCACAAGCAAACAGACGAACATACATAAATAAACGTCAAACTTATATCATAGTGTAAGTTTATGTAGTTTGCAGACACGCAAGCTAACATTTTGTATGATAAACAAAATTAATATAATATTAAAAAATCATAGATATAGTTTGAGGGTAGAAGTAAAAACCTAACAAAAATAGTTTCTGAAATATATGTTTAGGTAAAATGCCTGATTGACTGTAATAAACTTCATCATTCTTTTCTTTTTGTGTTTTTTCTAGTCATAAAAGTAAAATTATTTTTTAAGTAATACTCGAATTGTTCAGCAGTAAGCAAATTTATTTTGTTGAATCATAGCTTTAGTGTTTTAACATGACCACGTCAGCTATAAAAAAAAAAACTACATCAAAATCGGTTCATCCGTTTGGGAGCTACGATGACAGACATACAGACAGACTCGAAAAATCCCTCTGTTTTTGTCGGAGGTGCAAAAAGGGATTTTTTACGAATTCAGTAGTCCAAATTTCATGTTTCTACCATTTGTAGTTACGGCTGTGCGAAAAGAAAAAGAAAAAATGAATGTATACATCTTATTGGAACATACCACGAGTACATTTTTGTGGCATTTAAAACATATTTGCAGAAAAGTGAAAAATGCTAAAATTTTATAAGTGTATCCATATTATTGATACAATTAATGTTTACATTGTAATGAAGTAAACAATGTTTACATATTATTGAAACATACCACGAGTACATTTTCGTGGCATTTAAAACATATTTGCAGAAAAGTGAAAAATGCTAAAATTTTATAAGTGTATCCATATTATTGATACAATTAATGTTTACATTGTAATGAAGTAAACAATGTTTATATATTATTGAAATTTGTCGCGTATTCATAATTATGAATTTAAGTGTGCATACTATTCACTGAAATACTGCCGTTTACTTCATTATGGAAATAATGTATTCATAATTTTGAAACACTTACATCGCTTTGAATGCAATAAGGTGACGATATTTTTGAAAAACTAACGTAGACATATTTTTGCAAATTTGTAGATGTATCCATGTTAGTGCAGCCGACTGTACTATCAAGTAGTCCTGTTCGTAATAAAAATTATACACGTTCATTTGGCGAGCTACCAAATCTACTACTAAGTAGGAATTGTCAGTATTTTCATAGGCAAAAAACGCCACTTTTGCGCGCAGAGTTAGAACTTTGACGGCGGCGGCGTAATTCGAAATCGGCGCGGCGCGGCAAACCCGGCGCGGCGCCCATGTCTATCCCTGATTCAAGATATCATAGCTATTCGTGATGAACTAAATGTCACTTAGGGAAGCTCAAGTCAAATCACATACATTTTTGTTTTCGGACTTCACAATTACCGATGATATCAGGCCGGGTAGATGTCTCGCTGGTCATTTGATCATGCGTGTTACAGATCATGCTCAGTATTCAATAGCACATTTCACCAATAATTCAATTAACTGCGTACATAGTATACAGCGTCCGTTACACGCAATCTACATAGTAATGGCTCCGTTAGCAGCTTAGAGCCGGGATACAGATGATAGGTCTCCCCTAGTCTCCCCTCCCGAGACAGGTTTGCTTCGGTCTCGAGAGGGGAGTGCCATCCGTTTGGTGTGCCATGTTGATAGATAACAGCAAATTTGTCCTTATAATTATCGATATTTATACAAATTTCCACGAATATTTCAAGATTAAAAACAGCCGAATCGTTTCAGTCGTTCTCGAGTTTTATCGTGACTAACGAACAGCAATTCATTTTTATACATAAGAGAAGAAGTAGATATAATTTGTCTTTAGAAATAATAATGTATAATTTGTCTATGCTGATACCTATATTTAACCCCCGATGAAAACAGAGGTGTGTCTGGCTGTGTAATTTCTGTTAACGCTTCACACCACGTCAAACTAGCCTCGTGCTAAGTACCCTAAAGACTTGTGTTACAGGTTGTGTTACCAGAGAACGGGAAAATACATTTAATAATAACGCCCTGATTTATCATCTGGTCCACAACATTATAATATACTTAGGTATCTAATCTTCATTATATTTATCAGAGAAAAGTAGTTTTTATGAACTCATATATTTTTTTATATAGCTAAAAATATGCAAAGTACCTACATCCTTATTTTATAAACTTTTTTCTCTTTATTTTAAATTTTTAAGTGAGACAAGAATCTGGTGGTAGCTTGTTTTTTTGTTGACTTTCCAAAATTAGTTTTGTTTCGTTTGGAAATATCGTTTTATATCAGGAGAATAACGTTTTTTTTACTTCTTTCTTTACTTTTAGATCACACTCGGAATATACCAAAGCAACCACAGAAATATACTCATTACAGCCATCATTTCGTTACAAATTAATTTTTCCATTCCCCCAATTACGCTTCCTGCTGTCGGACAGATCATCAGAAAAAGCCGTCATTAATGTCTAACAAGTACTCGTTCATTAGACGAGTGAATGAACGAGGTGCTGAATGGATCATTAAAACATTCACTCCCGTAATTACATGTTTGGACTGATGATGGCCGTCTATTGAGGCGCGTTTCCGGTATTGATTAATAACAAAAAATATGAACTATGTCGGAGATATATAATAATCGAGTGACGATACACATACAAAACTTCCTCTTTAACTAGGCCGCCATATTTAAACACAAAATGAGCGCATCGACTGCAGATGTTGATATCACTCTGTGTATTATCGAAAACCGAGAATTAGAGAATACGTTGCATTGCTTATAATTTCTGTTATTAAATTGTAAACATATGATGTGCACATTTTTAATAATAACAATTTTCCATGTTTTTGCTAAACGGACCCGTCCGAGTTTCTTACGCCGGCCCAGCCCAGATTTGAACCGGTAGCGGTGGTAGCCTTTTTTGTTGTCTTTCCGAAAATAGCTTGTTAACTTTCATTTGGAAAAAATATTTTAATTTCGATTAGATTTCGAATATCTAGGCATGCTCGACCAGTTTCTAAGCCTTTACACTAGGACGCCTCAAAATATTTAAGCTCAGAGTGACCGCATCGACTGCATACGTTTCAATCCCAAAATAAAATTATTGAATTTACATTCCGTTCTCGTGATTCTCCACTATACTTTAGGTACTATTGCAATTATATACATCATACAATTAAAAATGCCTTAATTTATCAAACTCCTTAGACTTAGAAATTCCAGTCGCTCTGAAATGTACAGAATATTATTCAATATAGTAAAAAGCAATAAATTCCCGAACAGAAAGCCCTTGACAAGAATTCGGCGGTGAATTAATACTGGTACTGGCGGACAAAAACGACGCAAACGACCCTTAGGAGTTAGGACCACGCATTATACAGCATACTATGCCAGCCTGTAGGAGGCTATTGTGAAACTGTGCGATATTTTATCGAACGGTGTCTATAAGTGTGACCATTTAAACGTGGATACGTCTCTAAAATTGCTTTTATAGGGACGCAGAAAACTGATAAACAAATTTGAATTACTGTAATGACCATTGAGCATTACTAAATAAAACGAAATGTCGTATGCATAGTCCAATTTTCCAATGAAATGGGAAAATAATGTAGCGTATGTAAATAAATGATAATTATAAAAAGGTAACTATGAATATACATAAAATTATAACATGCCATTATCTGCTTTTAAATATGTAGTTACTTTGATATCATTATTGCTCACCTTTAATTTGTTATTACTACAGTGTTAGAAAACTGATATAAACCAGCCTCTATGGCTATTAAACAAACGTTACCCTTTGATTTCCAATAATGACACAAAAACAGCAGTCATATGTAGCGGAAAGGGCAACCAGCGAAGGGTGTAAATGTATTCAAGTGTGAAGTTCAAGCGATAATATGTATCAATGTAATGAATTTACATACGAGGAAATGTTTAGTAAAAATCGTGAAATATTCAAGGAAATTAGTCTCAAACTACTAATATTGTTGCAATTTAGAAAATTCAAGCTATTAAGATTTTATGCAATCAAATGAAATCAAACTTTATGTTAATTTCAAACAGGTGTATGAATAAAAAGAAATAGATTACATTGTAATACGTGCGAGCGTAACACGACGCGAGACGCTTACTGTAGCGACGTACGATATTCCACAATAAAATATTTCAAATTAAATAACGAACGGTTTTGAGAATAGCTCCTCTTGCATGAATAAAGAGACATTGGAAATGGTCAAAAAATAGCTTGTAGTTGTGTTAGCTTGTATCACGTACATGTTTTTTCCCCTTAGCCTCTTGTTCACCATACGCGGGAATGTCAAAATCTTGTTCACACTTTTTGATAATCGCAAAATTGTGTTCAACAATGCTCCCAGAATGTTCATAATGTTTTTGGTCGGAATTGAATACAATGAAAGGAAAAATTAACACTTAAGAAGTGGCAAATGAATAAACATCTCTTTTGCACTAATTATAATATTTCATTTGGCGAAAAACTTTACAAGCTAACAGCCGCCGAAACAAAACAATGCTTGAACTTCAGACCTTTTAGGTGAACAATAGTAACTGATATGAATAAATACAGTTGTTTCGGATAGTGTGAATAGGAAAATGATCGTATAGCCCTTTGATCGACTTGACTCTTTTTAATAATGTAAGGAACATAATATAACTGCTTAGACATGTTACTGTAAAAGCTCGAATTACGGTAAAACCTAAGATATAACCCAACTATAAATGGTAAAAGCCCGAACGATTTTGCGCTACCCACTTTTACCACCATTCACTTGATGGTTAGACAAATGAGTAGATGACCACTATAATATTATCATTACCTTCTTACTATATTACCTACTATGCTACCTACTGAAAATGACTGAAATTTTTATTACTGAAATAAGTGAATAAGAATTAATTTTTGTTTTATTTCCGACCAACAACCAAATTTTACTAGCTGTTAATGATAAAAGGCATTTATTAAATTCTACAATAAAAATCCCTTAGCTTAGCTTATACTACAGAAAAATCACAATGTAAATTACCAAATAATATTAAAAACTGTTTAACTGTTGAAGGATACTTACAGACAATTAACTTTGTAAAAAACATAAATGTATATAAATATATATAAATGTAACTATGGTAGTCGCTAATGACCTTCGTTGTTAAAAAGCGACTTTAAATAAATAAATAAAAAAAAAAAAAAAAAATCCCGAAAAAATGTTTAATTTTTATATAACTTTACATTTACCGACTCATGTCGGTAAATCCTAAGGCTTACTCTTTAATTTTAGGATTTACTTCGAGCTTTTACAGTAACAAGAAGTTTGTTAAAATTTTTAGACTAAAAAAAAACAATTCAATACTTCTATTATTATATACCTTGCTAAAAAGGCTGTCCGAATGAACAATAAAGTCATAGACCTGGCATACAGTCTTTTTTTTTCGACTGACTGATTAAAAGTTCCTGACTGTGGGTGATCTGTATTTTTTAGTTTTGGTTCCAATAAACTAATGTTTTATACTATTTTTATCAGCCGACTCTTTTGTTTCTCCCAATGACTTACTTACGTGATCAGTCGACTTGTGTGGTCCACGGAACACAAAAACCTATCGATTCGGTTTTTACCGATTCACCGCGATACAAGTGCGATCATTAACCGGCCACACCACTTAAACTGGACCCTAAACCGTTGTATCTAAGGCCAATATCAGAAGTGGGATTCGAAATTAACGTTGCCGCCATTTTGAAAATTATATAATTGTCGTAAGGCTTGTCAGCGAGGGACATAATTGTCGGTCGAATAAAAGGGTATTTGGTCGAATAATAAATTGCGGATTGGCCGAAAAAGGACCGCCCAGCACTCAGTAGGAAGCGATGATAGAAATGATTTAAAGCGAGAATGGCGAAATTTTCGAAGAAACTGGATTCGGCGCAGCACGAGATGGTCGACAAAAAGTTTTGTCGCAATAACGATACCTCCACGGCCTCCTGCCAGCCTGGTACTTTTATGCATATTCATTAATGAGGTCCATGGGAAATTAAAGTACTTTTAGTAAATTCTTTGGGCTTGGATGGTGAAAGAGAAGAAAAAAAAACAAAAATCGATCATCGCTCTTCCAATACTATTGAATTCACTTTTGTTGTGATATAATATAACGAATGAAAATCCTATGAATTTGTAAAACGCTATTTTATGAAAACAATAAATTCAGTTTTATAAACAACGGATTTCCGATTATTATACGATACGATAATCCAATTCGACTGTTTTTTGGCGGTTTTCGACGTTTATGTATAAACGAACTCATATTTCATAACTTTTGGATACAATTGGTGGCGCTTCACTTGATTTTTGACTTTAACCAGTTCTGCTAGAGTCGGTTTCATGTATTTGAGTGTTTCATATCGCTGTAATAGTATTCTCCGACGATCAATCATTTGTCACAGCTTCGATAATCATGATTTGTGTGTCTGTCTGTGTAAACGGATTCAAGTCAACATTATTTTACGGTTTCTTTCTATGTTGGTGGAATGTTTTCAGTATTTTTATTAATATAATTTTTTTGTGTCCGCTAATTAACAGAAGTAATCTCATTGATATGCTGATCAGCATTCAGCTTCTTATACCACTGCATATACCATTTTTAAAGACTTAATATTACACTTAATTAATAAAATCTAGTTGGTATGATGTAAAACATTTTTTTTCTACGTCAACATAAATACCAAATACATGTAATTAAATTCTTGCATAATATAAACAGACTTGTAACTCGTAACTTAGTTTGTAAGTATCCCTAGCTTGTATGATGGGTAAGAATGGATGTGTGTATGTAAAAAGTAAGTAAGAAGTAAAACCCACAACACAACTTGCACAACTAATGCAAATATTAAGAGAATGATTTGCTTTGATTTGATTTGAGGAAACATCGCGCCTGTTTCTTCCATACAAAACTAGGGTCTACGCGACCCCTGTTTGCTCCCTGGATAATGCCGCTAGAGTAAAAATTTTTTCCTGAAAATCTATGTATATTATTTGTACGTCCCTATTGTTTCCTTTTTTTAATATATGAATTATTTAAGGAGATGTGAACGTTACAAAAAAAAAATGACCAGACTTTTTGCTGTGTTTAAACATCCAGGAAACAAATTTTACTGCATTATACAGTAAAATCAAAACATAGGAACCTAGTTCAAGCCTTTATTTAGTATATAATTAAAAAAATATCTAAATCGGTTAAGTTTTGGAGGAGGAAACAGGGTTCCCCCAAACGTCGATTTCTTGTACTTTTAACAGGTAATTTCAGTTCGAGCTGCAGTTGTCTCTATCGCGCTAGTGCTGACTAGCTAAGGGACTGCGAGACAGCAATATATTTTATAAACACCTATTTTATATTTCCCTCAACCGTGATGTTTCCTCTTAACAGCAGAATATTATGTATTTTTTGATCGAACCATTAGCAGGAATTTCTGCTTTTCTTTTTTTGAAGCGATACTGATCGCAACTAGTTTGAATCAATGGTATACAATTATTATTACTTCGTTTGCGTGGTTTTTGAGTGACTTAAACCGTTTATGCAGCGCACGCAACGAAAGTTCTCAAATGTGAACAATTATCCCTGTTTTTGCAACATTTCTCAATGAAGCTTTGCTCCTATTGGTCGCAGCGTAATGTACAACCTAAAGCCTTCCTCTATAAATGGACTATCGAACAAAAAAAGAAATTTTCAAATGGGACCAGTAGCTCCTAAGATTAGCGCATTTAAACAAACAAACTCTTCCGCTTTATAATATTAGCATAGATAATAGATATTGTTAAAGCATCTCAATCATCGACACGGTGTCAACAGTATTATTTTACAGCTCCCTACAAGAAGGGTTATTGAACGAAAGTTGTTTGAACTACATGACAGCGCCAATATTTTTATAGATAAGTACCTAATACCCATATTATAATTAAACAGAAAATAAATAAAAAAATAGTGCCTCCGTGATCTAGTGGTTCAGAGCTTCGCTCTCGACCCGGTGGTTGTGGGTTCGATTCCCGCGTTGGACAAAAAAATGTTGTTTTCAAGTTTGGTTAGGACAATGCAGGCTGATCACCTGATTGTCTGACAAGAAAGATGATCCATGCGTCGGATGGGCATGTAAAAAGTCGGTAGGTATGTTTTTTCGCCAGTCGTGTCGGTTTACCGTCCCACTGGGTTATGAGAGTAAGAGGAAGAGAGAGTGTCTTGCGAACACACTTGGGCACTACAAAATAGCTCATGCGTAGCTGGCCTGGTTTCAATGAAATCGGCTACCGACACCTAAATCGGTGAGGGTAGCTATTATTATCATATGAAATAAATTCGGTAACGTTACTTTTACGGAGCTGTCAAATGTTCCCGCTTGGCCTACTGATCTTGGATTGAATCATGGCTCGTCTTGCCGATTCTCTAGCTTGACGATTCCCTTATTATATACCGTCAAATCAATAATACATTTTCAAAACTGGAGGACATTTAGCAGTTTTTCCATCCTGTATTGAGGCGTCAGCTCGCGGCGATGCATCATAACAGACGGCGCATGATTTATGTCAGCCGGGCCCTTTTTGTCCGACATTTTGTCCGAAAACCCCCCGACCTTACATCATCCTGTCTCATTAAGACGTTTTGTGATGTAAAACGCTCGATGCGAGCATAAATCCATCCGAATGTTTGAGCTTGAACTGCGAACGTTTATTTTCGGAACGTCAACTAAATTTGACGTTTCGTTCTTCTTCTTTTAAATGGCTGCGAATTTCAAAAGGCTGTATGTAATTGGGCCCCGGAATATTTTTATATAATGTATTGAAGCGGTATTAAATTGAGTTTAAAACTAAGCACATAATAATAGTCAGGGTTCCCCCATACATTGTTTCCACTTGATTAGTATCAAGCTAATTTTTCTTGAGTAGCTTCATTTTGATGAGACGGCCAATAATTTTTGGACGGAACTCTCGATTGTGGTAGCTAACAGAGTTAGCAAGGATATAACTGCTGACTATAACGTGCGTCACGAACACAACATCTAGGTTTATATGTAGTCTGAATCCTTAAAAAATGACCCACTAGATGGTTAGTCCTCGAGGATGGTATCCGGAATCCTGATGATACAAGTTATCAGTGCACGGCACACCGCACAAGTGCATGATGTATGAAGTGACAAAGCGTCAGTTATTTATGCGAACAGTCTCGCAGCAGGACGCTGAAGTAACAGGAGCTACTGGATGTGTGACCATCAGTCATGTAAACGCCGGACAGTCTTGCCGGGCCAAACAGATAATTTATATTAATTAGCTGTAAATCTTACCAAAAGTATTAACGCGATGTTTATTGCGATTTTCACACTAATGATGCTGACGTTAAAAGCCTAATGAGAAAAATATTATTGATCACATTTATTACTATGATAATAAGTAGAATAAATTATTTATTAATTAAAACGTAATGTACTGGCGAACTTCGCACCGCTTTAGAATTAAGTTCCTTACAGCAGCGCCACCTACTGGGACTAATTAATACACTAAAACCCTTCTCGAGAACCATTTTATCCATTGGTGAAAAGAGATTAGTACAGTAGTATTTCAGTTTATCCCGAACTGACAAGCGGTGGAGGGCTCTGTCTTATACATAAAGTAACAATTTACCTGTATTTAACTGTTATATTATTTTTACATAACAGTAAAATAAAAGTGAATATCTGGCGTCACTATAAATAATACAATAATATGTAAGACCTACTTTTTAAGATATATTGCGAACTCTGTTTGTTTCCCCTAATAAAGAAAAAAAAAATACTTTGATTAATTAAAAAGAAATATCATGTTTTTGTAAATATTGTTGTAATATCCTGCCGACTGCGCCAATGGTGTCCACTCGCGGGTCGGGGTCAGATCGGCTCGCGATACGATCGGCATCGTGTAGGGCAG
The DNA here is from genome assembly GCA_905187575.2 of Celastrina argiolus. Classification (NCBI taxonomy): domain Eukaryota; kingdom Metazoa; phylum Arthropoda; class Insecta; order Lepidoptera; family Lycaenidae; genus Celastrina; species Celastrina argiolus. The sequence goes on from LR994589.1 coordinate 16,701,974, forward strand.
AGGCCATTGTGTGACGTCGCCCGCTGCTGCGCTTTTTCATATTTTAAATAATACAGAAGCTCGAACGTGGAACATGTTTTGTGGACGGTACTGTTTTGATTGCAAAATATACCCTAGGTAGTTATGTAAACCGAAACTAGGAAAATGTTTAAAGTATTTAATAGTATTATGTAATTTTTGCATAGCTCATAATAATTTGACGACCTTGCTTCCGTAGTGGTTGAGCGCGTTGGTGCTCGAACGAGAGGTCGCGGATTCGAATCCCGCCGAGGGAACAAAAATTTTTCAATGTACCTGGGTCATGATGTGTATTAAATTTGTGTATTAATATAATAAAAATCTTAAATTTGTGTAAAGTATGAAAGTGTTAAATATATATTTCCGTTGTCTGGTACCATACTTACATACTGAGCACGGGGCTAGATTGACGTGGCGTGAAGCGTCCATAGATATTATTATAATAGCAAAGTACAGCTTTTTTCAATAGCTTTGCCTGGAAAATAAAGTTTAATATCTGATTGGTTTTCCTGAAATTTTTATTGAACCAGCGAATATTTTTTATGTCATCAAGTCAATTAGCTGCCCAAACTCTTTGAAGACTGCATTCAAAGGGGTGTTTTGTACAAAAAGTCCGATAAATCATTTCGTATCTCGGAATTATCTCGATTAAACTATTCGATACAAATATTATAGGAGAGATACTTTTTAATCTCAATTTTGATCGCGTAAAAAGTGGCATTTGGGCCTCTCAGATCTGATCCCGGACAATTATGCCCATTGTCCTCCCGTAGATGATACGATAAATTACAAATTTGATAGATCCGAGACGATTATGATTTTGAATCGATCGAAAATCTCCAAACCTTTGTCTCCACCGAGGCATTCGACATAAAAATCCCTCGAAAATAAATAATTTAACGAAATCGATTATATAAAATCGACTCCGAAATATCGATCGTCAATCATAACTCCGTGGCGACGTTATCGAAACAAAACGGCGTTTCTTGCAACCGACAACAATTAGCTATTGTTTATTGTATTGGGAAATGTGAATTAGTGGTGCGCCGTCGCAAAAAGGGATTTTTATTCGATACGAGAATCGATTTATTTTCGAATGGGCGAAATAAATACATGTTCTGTTGAACTCGGGAACAATTGATGGTTTTCTTTGCAGCACCGCGAGTATTTTTGCCCTAAAGACCCCGCATTCTAATGTTAAAATTCCAATTTATATGTTAGTGTTGGGCGTTTTTTTGACGAATCGTGTCGATTTCTGTTCCGCCGGCGACCATTTGGAGGCGAATGTCTTCATTTGGTTCGATTTGGTGTAATAAAAGTGGAAATGGACATCACTAGATTAATATTTATAAAGTCATTTGGGCCCGAACACGCGTATTGGTCTGTTTTAAAAATTCCATAAATTTAAATTTTTATTACATCTCAATTGGAATGCACAAAAACTTTATAGGCATGGAGACATTCAATTTCGCTTTTAATATATTTTCAACCTTTTATTTTTTGGCAGTGCAAAGTTTGCAAAAGAAAAATTGTAGATATTGATCCCATATTCAATAAATCACTAACTTTGTTTTTTTCTTTGCAGGTAAGATCACCGGTAATACACCAGGGAAAAACGGTAATCCACCAGGTATCCATAGTCATAAAAATCTCAATTTTAGAACAATCTTCATTATCTTTTATTTTCTTCTTCTTATATAAAAATATGTATATAAAAATGAATTGCTGATCGTTAGGCTCGCTAAAACTCGAGAACGGCTGAACCGATTCGGCTATTTTTAGTATTAAAAACGGCTGAATCGAATGGTTTCGAAATGTTCGTGGAAATCCAGGGAAGGCTTAAACGGTTTCTATGCTTAACGAAGTGGGCACGGGTCAGCTAGTTTACTATGAAAAAGCGCCATCTTTAGAATAGAATAGAAGAATAGAATAGAATTCATTTATTTCCAAGAAATTTGTACAATCAGGTCTTACAATTATTTAGTTGAGCTCTAAATTTCTGCCTCTTGGGCGTGGAAATATTGTTAGAAAATTGTGCATGCTAAATTATCAATTAATGTTAGGTACATGCATATTTCATAATCACTTAAAAATATTACAAATTCATTGTGTCCAGAACTAATCTTTTAAATACATAATATTTTATTTAAAATGGTAAGTACATTACTTTAACAAGCTTCTAGTTTATTTTTATTTTATTATTTAATTGTAATATAATATTTAATTAATCAATTTCGGCAACCCAAAATATGGTGATTTTTTTTTTTTTTTTATTCAAACGTTACTGGAAACCAAAGAACCTTTAACTACAACTACTACTAATTCTTTCTAAAATCCTTTTTAACCGACGATAAAAACAGAGGGTTATAAGTCGTGTCGCTATGTCTGTCTGTAGCTCTTAAACGGATGGACCATTTCATCTAGCTCTTTTGATTCGTAATTTAAGGTGTCGTAGCTATACTTAGTCATCATGATGATTTTTGCGAACAAAAAAAATCTCACGAAGTCGGGAGTTAATTCGAAATTTAAATTTTGTTTATAGTTATTAATAAAGTTAATCGGTGTGTGAGTGATCATTCGAAGATTAATAAAGCCCTCCCCTTGTACCCCCCTCGGACACCTGCCGGTGGGTTTTGTTGAAGCGCCAATTACGAGGAGAAAATTATCACGGGTGATAAAGCAGTTGGTTAAGGCGCAGACGCGTTTTAAAAATATATTTACGGAAATATAACTTATGTTTTGGAAGTTTAGAAACAATGAAAAACAAAATCTCGTGTTTATTGTGGTAATTAAATAGCAGAATTACCGAACGTAGTTTTATTGTTAAAAAGATCTGTAATCTTTTTAACAATAAAAGTACGTTACAACTTAAAACGCATAATTGGTATCTCATCCACATTAATTCTACGTAAGTAATTTTCAATACTCTGTCATTATACAAGGTGTAAAATAATGTTAATACTTTAGGGTGTGTATGTGCCTCATAAGTAGAATATATACTGTGAAAGTACTAGCGTTGAAAAACGTACCTACTTTGGACTTTCATGTATAAGAAATGCATACATCATAAATTGTCCCCATACAATAATTTAAAAAATTACCACTTTCAGCGTTGGTACTTTCACAGTAAACTCTATATACGGGACCCGTACACACCCTAAAGTATTATTAATATTTAATATTGAAGCCTGTGTAATTCGATTTGTTTGAATACTGGTCAAGATTATTGAGAATATATTGTCAGTAGGTTATACAATAAAAAGCTTAAGTAGATAAGTTTAATGGTATTAGAGAATTACAGGTTAAAATAACATTACTTTTTATAAATTTGTTGTCAACATAACATTTACTGACCGGCTCGAAGGACCATTGCTGGTCCTTTGAGCTGGATTACATGTTAAAAGAGATTGTTTTTAACTTATTTGTTTTAACACGTTGCTTTAATATACAAAGTAAAAGCCTTAACAGCCTCCGGCGTCAGTTAGCCCGCCTGATGTATTCCGTTATCGCCGATCTCTGTGATAAATATTCGAAAGTCGCCGCGAACAAAATGTCCGAAACTCCCAACACCTCATTGTTTATATAGCGTAATCGAAATCCTTGGAAGAGCTGCCGGACCACCTGATGGTGTGTCCGCCCATTGGGTTCTACAGACAAGTTGTGGCTGGTGTGTTCCACACCTGGCTGGGATTTACTTTTGCGCGTATATTCGAGGGAAACATGATGTCGATAATATTTTTATTTATATTCCTACTCCTCCTTTTTTTTCTTCTGATTAATTTCGTTGTGGGTCCCAAGACAGATTTAGCTTGTCCCTCGGGCACCCCTGAGATCATATCAAAGGATCAGTCGTGGTTGCTCACAGGAGTTGCAGTGGTGGGAATGTGAGGTGGGCCAATGCCCGTTAAAAAAAAATTCATTGAAATCTATTAGTTTTGTATGAAAACGTAGAAAACATTCACGCGACCAGGCCCCCGATTTAAGATGCCATTTCTATGTATCGCTTACGTAGTTCGAAAACGACATGTATAGAATTTGACATAAGCTTCGCTAAATGACGAGCGAATTCATACGTCATTTAGAAAAGCTTATCCACTTATGGCTGCTAACCAGCCGGCCAGAACTCCTCGAAGGTAGACAGGCGATCGGTACTGCTACCACAGAAGAAAGTTAACTTTGTAGCGAGAGCGAGACGCTTGCTCTACATACGAGCAGCGTTGGAAGAAGACACCTTTAGGTACCTACTTGGTGAAATAGCCAGTTTTTTGTGAGACTAATACATTTTTTTTCTGTTAGCGCGGCGCATTTATTCTTAAACACTCCGACGGTATAATTAGTAGAGCTGTTTTTATAATAATAGCTCCCCTCTCCGATTTCGGTGTCGGTAGCCGATTTCATTGAAAGCCAGCTACACAAAAGTTATTTTATAGTGCCCAAGTGTGTGCGCAATAAACAAAGACACTCTCTCTTCCTTTTACTCACATAACCCAATGGGACAGTAAACGGACACGACTGGCGAGAGAACAGGCGCAGGACCGACTTTTTACATGCCCATCCGACGCATGGATAACCTAATCTAACCTAACCAAACTTGAAAACAACAACATTCTTTGTAGGCTGAATTTTCCTTTGCAATGTTAAAGCAATGCAGTTTTGTTGCAAAATAAATCATCAATTTAACAATTCTGTGTTAACGTGCTGATTATAGTCAGTTTTCACAATTCCCGTCTAATTTGGCCAAAACGACGTGTCGACGTGTCGTGCTGTCGGCCAGTTCGGGCGCACATCGATTTTCAATTACACCAATTATTATGCTAATTCCAATGCATTGTGCTTTAAATATTGGAATAAATTAGTATAATTTTGTGTGAATTGAATTATCCATTGGTATATTTATTAGCTCATTTGAAGCCTACTTGTACCAGCCCGGGCTTAATAAACCCAGAGCTAGTTCATAATTCAGCTGATGCTATGAGTTTATTTAAGTAGCAAGTGACCTTAGTCAATTATATTAGACCTACTAGCTGACCCGTGCCCACTTTGTTGCGCATATAAACCGTTTAAACATGCCCGGGACTTCCACGAATATTTCAAGACTAAAAATAGCCGAATCGGTTCCGCCGTTCTCGAGTTTTAACGAGACTAACGAACAGCAATTCATTTTTATATATAAGATTACGTGTGTAACTATACTATTATAAACTCTATGATAAAAAATAAGCTATGTGTAATGTAGCTTTTGCCAGCGTCGATTTTGTTCAAATCCTACATGAGATGAATGATGTGTGCGAAATTTCAAGTATCTAGCCAAAGTGCGTTTGTGTGCGTTCAAATAGGTACATCAGTCAATCACTTAACTTTTGTATTATAATTTTTTTTTTATTTTTTTATTTATTATTTTATAGTTAATTAAAACGGGTGACCCCAATTACATTAATTAACTTATATCTAAGTACAATTTAAACATACTGACAAATTATAAACTAAGTAATTAGGAACACAGAATACATTTAGATTTAGATTACAATTAACTAACTATAGAAGAAACTCTTTCATACTTTCTCTCACAAAATTTCAAACAAACTTTCTTGACATCCATCCACATATCAGCAAACACATCACATTCGGGGTTGGCAGACAGAAGGGCGCAAAGCACGGCTAGTGCCCGGCACAGTGGGGACTCGGCTCTTGAGACTGAACGACATGCCGGCAGAGCAAATAATTTGGGTCGATGGCTGGGTCGGTACCTCAGATAATTGTCAGGCACGTTAAGGCGGCATAGGAGGGTATGAAGTTCCAGACAATCTATAAAACCACGAAGTACTTTAATTACTATATACATGAGATCCACCCCTCTCCTGACTTCGAGGGAGTGGTATCCCAGAGCACCTAAGAGGTAGCCCGTCGGGTACATGTAAGGATAATATCCATATACTCTTTTGTACAGGTATCTCAGAAAAGCTTTCTGTACTTTTTCGAGGATCAGTATAGACGTATCCGTGTAGGGGCTCCAAACACATGAATCTGTTTCCAGCTTACTGCGTACTAATGCGTTATACAGTAATTTTATAACATTAGGATTCTTAAAATCCTTAACATTACGCAGAACGAACCCTAATCGTTTAAAACTATCTTTGGCTACAGTACAAATATGTTCCCTAAATGTCAGCGTTTTATCAAAATATATACCCAAGTCCTTTATATTGTAGACGCGAGTAATGGGATGTCCATCCAGGGTATAATTGAATATAATAGGACGCAATTTTCGCCCATACGTCATTAATAATATGTACATACAACATAAGTCTCTAAATTATAAAAGTAACAAAATCATTTATCATCACAGATGTCTCAAAAAACAAACTCTTTCATAGGCACCGGGTTAAAAAAAACAAATATCAAATACATATCGTTAATATTGTTGAATATTCAAATATTAAACAAACCTTGATCTACTTCAATAGTGAATCAGGTAAACTTGACCCGACCATCGTTTGTCACGTCCATGTGACACAGCGTCACGTGACATTCGCGTCACAGCGTCACAGCCTATCGCGAACTCATTAAATTCAATTCATCCTTAATTTCCGTAGTCACGACATCTATAATGATGCTCTTTGTCGTCATTGTACCTGCAAACGATTTTCAATCGTTTTATTTTCGACTTTAAATTCATTTTCGATCGACACCCATCAATAAAGGCGACAATATAATTCCTATTATCATACCCGCGTATGTCGCTAAAGAAATAACCTATATCACTTAATTTTGAGGTTTACACAGTTAGTTTAAAGTGCATTTTGCATTGAGCGTATTGGGCGGTTACGCCAAGGAGTATGTAAGTATGTAGATAGTTCAAATGAGGAGGTGTCTCCATGTAAGGTAGTCGCGTGGACATACAGAAGGTTAATTACACAAAAAGTATTGTGTAGAGGAATGCCAGGAGGCCACCAGTTCGGGCATGCATATGGATGGGGCTTAAATGTTTGGGATGGTTGGGTTTTTAGCGGTGTGGGTGTCCGAATTTGATTTTAGTAATAGGCTATTAGGGGTTTCAAGTTTTCTAGTAGGGGTACAGAATTCCTAATAGTAAGCATCTGTATCGCAATTAGACAACATGCTCAGGGGGCCTACTCAAGATGCCATCGCCTTATGTCAAATCCCATACATTTTGTTATCGAACTTTGTAAGCGATAATTAGCGATGGCATCTTGAGTAGGCCCCCAGGTACTTAATAAAAGTAGTTAGTAAGAGTTTCTTACGCCGGTTCATCTCAACGGGTTAGGGTTGAACCGATGGTTTTTGTTGACATTCCGAGAATAACCTGTTAAGTTTTATTTGGAAATAAACATTTTTCATTTTCATTTTTATTTTCAAAGGTGTTTATATGAAGAGCGACAGAAACAGATATTTTTAAAATCATATAAGTTATTATAAGTTTCAAAGGAAACTATACAAGTCAATTGGTTTTATAATATGATAAGAAATGTAGAGCGCATATATCTCTTATTTTAGTTTTAACCTTAGAATACACGATAATTGTGATAAAACAAATTCTTTAAGAATTTCAGAAATTGTAGATGACAGTGGCATAATATCGACCTGGAATACAAGTTGTAATATTAATGAGTGATAAAACTTTAGGGTGTGTATGGGTCCCGTATATAGTGTAGACTAAAAGTACCAGCGCTAAAAGACTTACTTTTGACTTTCATGTTTATATGAGGAGTGCCCCAACATCATAAATTTGCCCATACAATAATTTTAGCGCTGGTATTTTCACAGTAAACTACATACACAATACACATCCTAAATTATTATGCCTCATTTATGTTACACCTTGTATTTTCAGGATCTGAACAAGCACCTGTGTAATGTATGGAATACTGTATTCTTTTGATTAAATACTGCAATAATACAATACTTGTAATCAATAATCATCTTAACTTTAAAAGTTTTTAGGAATTCTTTTAAGTTTCCTAAAAAGTCTCATCAATATTAACTTAAAAAGTTTTCAACAAATCGCATAGCTTAAAATAGCAAATGCTTTAGCCAAATCCGTATTTATATTGCCAAATGCAGATCTTCAGACAAATGTACGAAGTTTGAACAACTTGTACACAAATTACATAAATCTTTTAATACATTTTATTCCGGAATAGAGCTTGTCTACTTAATGTTTTCTTTTTCTAATTAATTATAACTTGTTTACTATGATCTTCAGATGTATTCAACTGTTGGTGTCAGTGACAAAATTATGTTAGTATACTGGGAGTGAATTAGTAAATATGTTTAGAATTAAGGATACATCCCTATAAACAAATTTGGATTCGTCTTCAAGTTGTGTTCAACCGGCCACTGTCACCGAAATCGGTGTGAGAGCAATGCACATTGCATACGTCCAATAATGTTATACATAAAAAAGAAATTGCTGTTCGTTAGTCACGCTAAAATTCTAGAACGGCTGAACCGATTCGAGTGTTTATGGTCTTGAAATGTTTGTGGAAGTTCAGGGAAGGTTTGAAGGGTTTGTGTGCTCAACGAAGTGGGCACGAGTTAGCTAGTCTTATATATAAAAATGAATTTATGTTCGCTAAAACTCGAAAACGGCTGAACCGATTCGGCTATTTTTGGTCTTGAAATATTCGTGGAAGACCAGGGAATGTTTAAACGGTCTTTTTCTTTTTTTTTATGCTCAACGAAGTGGGCACGGGTCAGCTAGTACAATTATATATTTTTATTATTAACTAGCTGTTCCCGTGACTTCGTTCGCGTTAAAACAAAGTCTAAATTTCTCACTGACGCTTCGCTCCTATTGGTCGCAGCGTAATGTTATATAGCTTAAAGCCTTCCTCTATAAATGGTCTATCTAACAGAAAAAGATTTTTTCAAATGGGACCAGTAGTTTCTGAGATTAGCGCGCTTAAACAAACAAACAAACTCTTCCGCTTTATAATATTAATATAGATTCTTATTTTCTATTTTACTTTTATGATTTACACTCATTAATATTACAGCCTGTATGTAACAGTGTGAAGGATCAGTAAGCATCTTATCTAGTAGGTTACCTGTAACCATAGACAGGTTGGCGACTCCTGGGCATTTCCTTATATACCTACTCTGTATTTTTTGCGCACGCGCCGCACGGGGTGCCTCCACAAGGCCTATCTAATTGAAGGATTGAATTGTAAATCCGACGTTATGTGCACATGTCAGCTGGTTTATGGAGATATAGCTCGTAAACTATACGATCATATCAGATTTATCTGCGAGCTATATACGATGCGAAAAGTGTGTTGGAAATATTTTTATTTATGTGTTTCATGTGTGGTGAAGTCGACTTCATGTTTTTTATTGGGCACCTTCTGTTTAGAATAGTTACTCCCGGTTTCTAAAAGGCTGATCAGATCCTTAGAATATACGTTAATTGTGATAAAACAAATTCTTTAAGAATTTCAGAAATTGTAGATGACAGTGGCATAGTATCGACCTGGAATACAGGCTGTAATATTAATAAGCGATAAAACTTTAGGGTGTGTATGTAATGGGTCCCGTATGCAGAGCTAAGTCTAAAATTACCAGGGCTAAAATACCTTCTGTTTAGAATAGCTACCCCCGGTAACTGACAGGCTGATCAGATCGGTCAGCTAACATTTGAGTTAACCAGCCTTTCTGAATGCTCATTGGTGAACATCACTCGCGACAACTTCGCTCACTCGCTACGTTCACCAATGACATCGGCGATTTGATCAGCCTTTCAGAAACCAGGGGCCTTACTCTCCAAACTGATTCGACTTTGATTCAGATACGACCGTGCCGCGTACTACTGAATTAATTGACTTTAATTTATTTTTATTCTCAGTCGATTGATATGGTCGGGAGTACAAAAAGTTACGATCTAACGATTTTCTTTATCCTGATTAGTTTCAATGTAATCCGCCAAATAAAATACTATGCAGTTGAGATCAAACTGATTCGATTCTGGATTGTGTCGGGAGTAAGCCTGCTGGGGATATGCTTTATATACGACAACAGTCAATATTCTTTCTCTTCTCATATATAAGAAAGAGAAAGAATATTGTCATGAGTTGTGGGAGAAGTGGAAGCCCAAAAAGGGTCCTCCGACCTCAGGAGGTGGTATGCTCGGTCGAAGTCCACTGTACTAGTTTTCAGTTGGGGTTGGGGTATTAGTACAGTTTATAGTATTAATGAGTGATATTATTTTACAGTGTGTATGGTTACTGTGAGTATATAGTTTACTGTGAAAATACCAGTCCTGAAAAAGGTACTTTTTTTAAATGATTATATGGGAAAATTTATGACGTTGGGGGATTTCTCATACAAACATGAAAGTCGAAAGTAAGTATTTCAGCGCTAGGATGTATACTCTACATAGGAGGCTATACACACTTTAAAGTATTATCACTCATTTATTTTACACTTATATAGCGTCGGACTCAAAAAACTTCAATAGCGCGATGCAGAATTGTGACAATGAGCTGATGATAATTCTAAAATACTAACTGGAATTGTCAATAGTAAGCATTTCTCGCACCCGTTAAAGGAATCTCAATCCTGTTCCCCGCGTGATAGGGTTGGAATCGTCTCGTGAGGTGTGGAATCCGAACACCAAATCGATCGAAATGGCTGAAGGTAGCCGGATACAACATTCATGTAATATCTCGACCATTGTCATCTCGCAGACTTATTCTGGAAGCGAAAGATTATCCGACAATGAAGTGATTAAATATAGTGTAGAATTATTTTTTTCTATAAATCCATTAGTGTAAGAGTGAATGTGCATAATTATATTTATTTTTTCTTTTATGTAAATACAGTTTCTTACAAATTTTAGCAACTTAAAAGGTAGTTTTTAATTTTTATTACTCAATTGTTGTCGTTATTGAGAGTGTAATGCTATGTAGAGTATATTGTATGGAACACAAGATAAACCAACCAAAGCCAATTGATTTCGACGCTTAGGGAGTTTGTCGGTAAATCGAGGGACGTTAAATGTAGTTTACACTGTATTTACATACAAGAACAATTTTGAATTTGAATTTTGTGCAAAAAAAATGTATGCCCGTAACATAAGTAAAACTTTGCACGGGATTAGACTGACGTGATATATATTTTATAATTATTACTATTCTGTATAATTATATTTTTATGTGTGTCTGAATAAAGTTTGATTTCACAAGGCCGCTATTAGACTACTTTTAAGTTTGGTTTGTGCTAAAAGCCACGTTGGTATAGTATCATAATATATTGGGAGCTCGTAGGTTAGTAAATACATTGTATAGAAATTTAATTAAGACATTTAATGCGAAAACTCTCTTTAAAAAACAAAAAGCATTTTTTTTTATAAGAGGTAAGAGATCTCAAAAATTTCATTATTGTAATTAAGAGTTTTCAAGTTTAACAAATAAATAGGCTTTAAAAACGTTATAAGAAGATGCTAAAGAGAATAAAAAGTGTATTACAGTACCAAAATATACGACGTTTTTCCTTATATTTTAATTATTGTTTTACATTTATTCGACGCAAATAGTAGTTTTTTCTTAGATAATACTTTAGGGTCTGTAGGTATAGGTCCCGCATATAGAGTTTACTGTTAAAGTACCAGCGCGGATAATTTTTTTCATGGGCAAATTTATGGAGCATTTCTCATACAAACATAAAATTCAAAAGTAGGCATATAGGAGGCACATACAGACTCTATAGTATTATCATTAACTAATTTTACACCTTGTATATTCAAATAATTTGAGTGTTATCACTGTTTCTTCATACTAATATCGTAACTCATTCGTTAAGGCAGTCCAGAACTCCAGAATAAGGCCGTGATAGTAGGGAATATTTGGAGTTGTATAAACAACAATTTGTTGTTTTTGTGCAGAATTCGACAGTCGATTTTGGGAAGCGATGCGATTGTCGCATGTTAACACGACTTAACCATGTTGTCGTGTGCCCGCCATTATCGTAATGGCGGAATTTTTTCCATTTCATCTATATCTATACTAATATTATAAAGAGGTAACGTTTGATTGTTTGTTTGTTTGTTTGTTTGTTTGAATGGAATAGGCTCTGAAACCACTGAACCAATATGAAAAATTCTTTCACCGTTGGAAAGCTACATTCCTAGCGCTGAACATAGGCTATATTATATGTTTAAAAAAAGTAGGGTTCCTTACTAAAACCCAAAAAATGTAGCCCAAAGTGTAAAAAAACGACCTCTAAAATTTCTTACATCGTGTGCGCTTCGACAACGGCTTGACCAATTTCGCAAATTTTTTTTACGGTATGTTCGTTATTGTCACGAAAAGGTTATTATGAAAGAAAATGTTGAAAAAAATAAACAGAAAATTAGAAAAAAGAAGAAAATACGTATTGGTAACGCGGGGTTTGAACCTGGGTTCGATCGATTCACGTCGTTGGCAGTTTATATGACACGGCTGTCATGGCAACATCAGTATTTACAAATGGAAATTAAAAATTATGAAATGCTATAAATATCGTTTTTATATCAGCTTAAACTATTTGGATTAATAAAATTATTAGGATTAACAGAAACATGAATCCAAATAGTTTAAGCTGATATAAATACGGTATGTATAGCATTTCCTAATTTTTGTTTTCCATTTGTAAACAACGTGGTTACCATGGCGACCGTTAGACGTTATAGACGTTTGGCTGCGTTTCCATTGACGCGGGGCGAGGCGGACAGGAGCTTGCGGTACCCGAATTGACCAATCACTATGCTCGAAATCTCTGCTCCACTCCGCTTGGAAACTCATAAGTTCCTATGCGCCCCGCTCCGCGTCAGTGAAAACGCCAAGATTGGGGAAGTTTTCCAAATCTATACATCTATACAAATAAATAAAATTGAAGTGTCAGTATGTAACTTTCAATTAGCAACGTTTTTCTAAATGCATATGACATTTTAAACGATACCTTCTGCTTTTTTTTGCATTGGCAACGATATTTACTGAAAACGAAAATGTAATTTAAAAAAAAATGTCTGTCAGCGTGTCTCTTTGCTCCGGCTAATCTCTGGAACGGCTGGACCGATTTTAACGAGACTTTCACTGGTAGATAGCTAAAGTTATAAGGATTCATTTAGGCTACTTTTCATCATCATCATCGTCGTGTGTGTCACTGTGACGGGAGCATTCATCGGGCTTAGCTTATGTTAGTAGGAGTAATCTATACATCTATATGTAAAAGTAAGTCGTGTTAGTTAAATTATTTATAACTCAAGAACGGCTTTATCGATATGGCTGAAAATTGGTGAGGATGTAGCTTAGAGCAAGTAGTCGGACATAGGATACTAAGTATTTATTCAATTTGACAGCGTTTCCGTACACGTTGCGGGTTCTGCGTTAGGGTTCCGCGTTGGGGGTTTCGGGTTCCCATGCTGCTGGTTCCGCGTTGCGGGTTTCGGGTTCCCATGCTGCGGGTTCCGCGTTGCGAGATCCGGGTTCCCGCGTTGCGGGTTCCGGGTTCCCGCGTTGCGGGTTCCGGGTTCCCGCGTTGCGGGTTCCGGGTTCCCGCGTTGCGGGTTCCGGGTTCCCGCGTTGCGGGTCCGGGTTCCCGCGTTGCGGGTTCCGGGTTCCCGCGTTGCGGGTTCCGGGTTCCCGCGTTGGGGGTTCCGGGTTCCCGCGTTGCGGTTTCTGGGTTCCCGCGTTGCGGGTTCCGGGTTCCCGCGTTGCGGGTTCCGGGTTCCCGCGTTGCGGGTTCCGGGTTCCCGCGTAGCGGGTTCCGGGTTCCCGCGTTGCGGGTTCCGGGTTCCCGCGTTGCGGGTTCCGGGTTCCCGCGTTGCGGGTTCCACGTTGTTTATTTTTTAGTTGAATTTCATCAGAAACTCTTTTTATGCTCAACGAAGTGGGCAAGGGTCAGCTAGTTTTAAAATAAAGATTCAAATCGCTTAAAACGGATAAAGCATGTTTATACGGCTCAAACGTCTGCAGTCGAATCGAGTCGATTATTATAGAAAAGCCCGAAAATATGTCTAATTTTCATATATCCTTACATTTACCTACTCATGTAATCAAATCCTAATAAAAGACTTACTTGAAACCTTAGGATATACCGTACTTCGAGCTCTAACAGTAACATATTGAAAATCTCCGTAGCGCAGTGGTTGAGCGCGTTGGTGCTCGAGCGAGAGGTCGCGGGATCAAATCCCGCTGAGGGAACAAAAAGTTTTCTATGTTCCTGGGTCATGGATGTGTATTAAATTTGAGTATAATAAAAACCTTAAATATGTGTATAGTATAAAAGTATTAAGTATATTTCCGTTGTCTGGTACATGTAACTCAAGTTGTTCATGTACTTAACACGGGGCCAGATTGACGTGGTGTGAAGCGTACATAGATACCATTATTATTATATACATACCCCAGTGCAAAGTGCGAAAAATGTTTATAATCTAGTCGAGCAGGCAATTTGCCAATAGTGTATTTGAGATGCCAATAACAACTATTGGAGTGTGAAAACATTTAGGTTGTGGGTATATTTGTATACAAATACATAATATGTAATTGAAGATATGAATGGATGAAGGTGATATGCAAAATTATGATTTCGACAAAATTGAGTTCAAACTGACACTTAAATATTTTAGAATACGTCGTGAAGTATTAAGTACATTAATCTGTTCCGTCTCTACAATCAATGTACTTAATACGTTACTACATATCCTTAAATGTTTCAGTGACTGTTTAAACTCAATTTTCTGGGTAATTTATTTTGCGATATATCACCTTTATCGATTCATGTCTTCAATTACTTACTGATGTCTGTTACTACTACTATAATAATAATAATAGCTCCCATCACCGATATCGGTGTCGGTAGCCGATTTCATGGAAACCAGGCCAGCTACGCAGGAGTTATTTTATAGTGACCAAGTGTGTGCGCAATAAACAAAGACACTCTAGTACTTGAGTACTGCGCACACACTTGGTCACACCGTACTACCCAGAAAAATGAGTTTCAACAAAGACACTCTATCTTCCTTTTACTCTCAAAACCCAGTGGGACGGTAAACCGACACAACTGGCGAGAGATCAGGCGCAGGACCGACTTTTTATATGCCCATCCGACGCATGGATCATCTTTCTTGTCAGACAATCAGGTGATCAGCTGCATTGTACTAACCTAACTTGAAAACAACATATTTTGTTGTTCCAACGCGGGAATCGAACCCCGACCGGGTCGAGAGCGAAGCTCTGAACCACTAGACCACGGAGGCGCTACTACTAGCGTAGTAAGACTCTAGCTTGTCTAGTAAGATTACTAGACAAGCTAAAGTCTATGGCTGGTCCAGACTAGCCTGCGCTAGACACAGCTCAGTAGTTGTGTCTTTGTAAGTTGTTTTCATAAGATATGTATTGATTCCAGTTGGATCTGGCTAATGATATGTATGTCGAATGGACTCTCATGATTTAGTATCATTCCTTCGGATACTGTGGGCTTTCGTGGGTAAAACGTGAAAAGAGAAGAGAGTAACAATATCACTCGTTTATTTCTCTATAAATTCAATATTCACTACACTTTATAAATTTACTTTACTTTAAATTTACTTTACTTTATAAGTATTGACACTAACGAAACATGACAGTTTCAAGACGTCTCAACTTGGCGACCAAATCACGAATGAATTCAGTCTCGTCAAGAAAGTCGCGAGTCATGTCAAAGCGCGCCATAGACAAGTTGCGCCATTTTGCCACTTGGGGGCGCGCTTCCGTCTCGTTTTGTGTACATATTCATATCCGGCTGCGACATATGTATGTTACTACTGAATGGATTTTGATGAAATTTAATGTGGTGGATTATGGATACATATGCTTTAATATATATCCTAAAAAGTACAGCGTTCCTATGACATGATGTGCGTTGGAGTCGCAAGAAATATCTAATTGAATAACAATCAGTGTATTCCATGATGAAATCAAACCAGAGTTTTGTCTGTGGCTCAGTAATTCTCTGGTATTCAAGTCGAAGGTTTTGGGTTCGAATCCTACCAAAGAAACTGTTTTGGGAAGAACGAGAAGGATAAGAAGAAATCTCTATCTTCAGGAAGAAATCACCTTCTTAGGTGTAGGTACTAAGTTTTTTGCGTTCCTCGATTATTAACGATATTTTATAAAACAAACCAATAACCAGTCATCAGTTACTACACCATCCCTATATGGCCAAATCTCTTAAGTCAATGAACAATCCTCTCAACTCTGTGGTCATATCTCTCAACTCTATGCTTAAATCTCGCAACTCATTGGTCGACCCTCTCAACACTATGGGTCAAACCTTTCAAATCTACGGTCAAACATCTGTACTCTATGGGAAAATCTATCAACTCTATGATCAAATCTCTCAACTCAAATGGTCTAACCTCTCTAATCAACGGTCAAACCTCTCAACTCTATGGTCAAACCTCTCAACTCTATGGTCAAATCCCTAAACTCTATGGTCAAACCCCTTAATTCAAGAGTAAAACCTCTCAATTCAATGGTCAAACCTCTCTACTCAACGGTCAAACCTCTCTACTCAACGGTCAAACCTCTCAACTCTATGGTCAAATCCCTTAACTCTATGGTTAAATCTCTCAACTCTATGGTCAAATCCCTAAACTCTATGGTCAAATCCCTCTACTCAATAGTAAAACCTCTCAATTCAATGGTCAAACATCTCTACTCAACGGTCAAACCTCTCAACTCTATGGTCAAATCCCTCAACTCTATGGTTAAATCTCTCGACTCTATGGTCGATCCTCTTCACTCGCTAGTCTATGGTCATATATCACTCTCGTAACGGTATAGTTACACTCGCGTCTGTCCCCGCAAAAACGCCGTCTTACGCTTACGAGTGCGTAAGTTTTTGTAGCCACACGCGCTCCGTATATGGCCACGCTGCCACACCGGTCCGTGGCCCGACGTGCCATCGCCCAGTGACGGCGTTTTCAACCTTATTATGCAAGTCATAAGGTCGAAATATGGTACATTGTCTGTCGGCGTGGTGCGTGCCGGCATTTTTGAATTTCGATTGTTTTTTTGCGAGGAGAAATGCCCTCTACCGATTTAATTTTATTTCCATGAAGTGATGGTGGGTATTTTTAGTGGTAATGGCTTGAGGTCGTCCGAAGTATGATATTGTTTTGCAGAATAGATTGATTAAATATCGAAGTTGAAAGATTTCGCCCGAGGTTTTGTTAATTTATAGCGTTTTTTTTATTGTGCACCACATATTCCCAATGCAACTTCTGTGTGCCAGGATCGACAGTTTTAACCAAACTCAAAAACCTTGCCTGAGGAACATACTAGATCTGTCTTGGGACCCGGACGGAATTCAGAAGAATTAAGAAGGATTTTAGAGCCATAAAGAGTAGCCGATATTCTAATCCATAGATAACACTTTACTCTTTGTCAGACAATCAGGTGGTCAGCCTGCATCGTCCTGTTTTTAAAGAACATTTTTTATTGTTCAAACGCAGAATTCAAACCCACACCCCTGAGTTAAGCTCTAAGCCACTGGAGGCGTTAAAGCTGTATTAACCCCGCGAAGGATAATCGGTAAACGACTTTTTAAAGGCGAATAATATATTATACTGACTATATTACTACATAATATTGCAAGGCACACAACATAGAAAAAGTCGGTCAAAATAATATGCAGAAAAAATCTGTCCGATTATTTATCGGCTGCACAAAAAGTGCGCATTTACAGAAACTATAAATCGCTCAATAATGACGAGCCATCAATAGGTTCCTAGGACTTATACATTCCTGGTCCTGCAAGTGCCATCTCGTCTATTAGGAATCCGGGCGCATATGTCGCGGGCCAATTACGGAACCCGTACACTCCCAGGCGGTTCCGGGTTCGGTTCCCGGGACCACGTGGGAACCGGGCTTCTTGCCGCGCCGCTTATCGGAGCTTTTTCCGATCGACTAATTAGCTGCGTCTGCGGAATTGATATGAATATTTGTTGACGAGTATTATTTATCATCATCATGATGTCACTACTGGCACAAAGTAGATATATAACAGAGACACGACCTAGTACTAGAAAATGGTATCACCCTAATACTGGCAATTCGACTGCCTATTTTTGTTTTCTTCGATTTCCAATAGATAAATGGTGAAGTCCAGGCACATTCCGGATACCGCCATGAAGCGCACTATTGGAAAATACTAATTACTAATTTCGTTTCCTATCTTCTTCTTAGTGCGAGTTTACCCCCTGAACATTATTGTTTACTCTCTCTTTCGTTTTTTAACACCCGACGAAAAAATTTTTAAAAGTTTGATGTGTGTGTGTTTGTGGCATCGTAGCTCCCAAACGGATGGATCGATTTTAATTTCATTTCTTTTGTTCGAAAGCTGTTGTTTACCTTTGGATTAAATTTATCTCGGACGTACCTATAGTTTATTTAATTACGGCTATCGTGCACTGTGACTAATAGGAAAAAGTTTAGTCACGCCACGTGTGGTGATAGTGGGGTTAGCACGAACTATTGGCGACTACGTATTTGTAACAGTATCGAAAAAGCCAAAACAAAAAATGCTATATGGTCCTTCTCTTCACACTATATTCGGCTTGATATATGATACATGACACATCCTGTATATTAATTTGTTAAATATGCGAGCGTCCTTCAGTGACATAATAGTATGAAGATTTTATCAAAAATCATTTAACTAACTTCCAAAAAGGTTGTTGTTGCAATGTTCTCAATTCGACTGTAGGTATGATTTAACCAAAACTATCAGGATATTTAAAACGTTATTACTAAGCCTCCGTTGTCCGTCTGTGCAGGCTGGCCAGGAATAAATAGTAGATTGACTTGGCAATCGCACTAAACGATCTATATAAATATTATGTATATTGTGTTTTCGTGCGATTGCTAAATGAATATATATATTTCAAACATGAAAGATTCTTAATAGTATTGATATGATCATTATAAGATGTTATTAGACCGACCGACTAACCCCTACTTGGCATAACATGTATCTCACAGTATTTTACGGTAGAAGAACAAGTAGCGAAACTTGGCACTTTTAAGAAGTTATGAAATTATGTTTTTGATGCGATTCATTATTTCAAATGCCCATGCAAGCTGCCCTCGCTATAACATAACCAATTATACTTTATTTTGTTCGAATCTCGTTTGTTTTGAAATTTGAAACGGACTATATATACAGATTGGCATGTCGGCCGGCTCGAACTATTTATCATAAACTAGATTCGCGGTATTTATCACAGTTAGACAAATGGCTGAAATCGCTATTAAACGCCGGTCGTGCTAGGCGGAGCGCCGGCGGCCGGATTTGACCCCACAATAAACATTTGTAATTTAGTGTCAAAAAGTGCCAGTTATTGTACAGAACTTTGCCGGGACATTGTGACGACAAAAGAGCCGCCATTTTGACGTTTTGAGCTGGTGGTACAGGGCCCCGATTCAAGATGCCATCGCTGTTATACTTACGAAGTTCGGAAACAAAATCTATGGGATTTGACATAAAGTTCGCTAAGTGACATACGAATTCGCTTGTCATTTAACGAAACTTATGTCAAATCCCATAGGTTTTTGTTTTCGAGCTTCGTAAGTGATAATAGCAAGCGATGGCATCTTGATTCGGAGTCCTGGGCCCTAGCCCTTGATTCAAGATGCCATCGCTTTATTAGCTTATTAGCTTCGGTAAGTAACAGTTAACGAAGCTTATGTCAAATCCCATACATTTTCTTTTCGAACTTCTTAAGTATAGCGATGGTATTATGAATAAGGGCCTTGGCTATTTAGTAATCTGTGGCCTTGGGTGCTACTTGTTGGCGACAATTGGGTTATTGAATGAATATTTAATTTTGGACCCATTTCACAGAAAATAAAAAAGATGAGCAAAATCTAAATAAGAATTAGGATACGTTTCAAAATATTTAAGTTGTTAGCAATCAAATAAAATTACTTATTTCTATACCTATTATGCCTATTGCTTGTTGGTTTTAGGCCGATTCTTTCAAAAATGGTAAAAAAGGAAAAATAAATTAATAGGATAAAACCTATTGGAAAAGGAGGAGAATACTCGTATCATAAAAATGAAAAGAAAAATAAATTACGGGAGAACTGAGGTCGCAAAGGGAAGGGGCTGAGTTTTAAGGATGAAAAGTGGTTTATCTCAATTTCCGGAAAAACTAAAAGTCGTATGAAAAAAAGTCATATGATAAAGTTATAGGTTATATATTATACTTTTGTATTTAAATATTTTTTTCAAAAATGTGAAAAATTATTTTTTTTTGTATTTTTTTTTTTGCTTTTGTTTTTTTTTTTAAAAGTTCTATTCTGCGAAATTAGTTGAAAACTTACCTTATTATGTCCCAAATACACTGTAATGTATTTGATTATAACATTTTATTTTTGCCTTTTTTGACTTAATATCGAAAAACCCCACCCCAATTTTCAATTGAAAATTCTGGCATCAAAATATCATCAGGTGTGCTTTCTGTTTGTTGGTATACGATTCTACCACCTTTCCACATTTTGGACATATTATTATCAATAAGTATACATATTTTTTATTGTTAAAAACAAAAAATTTTTTTTTTTACTTTTAACCATTTCGTATTTTTTTTGTCGCAAGAATAATGAAGAAGCAAAACATTTTTTTTTGTAAAAAAACAATACATTTCCAGAATGAGAAAAGGTAGTTTAATTATATCTCAAAGTTATAGTGACTGTTCTTTTTACACCCGCTCTATATACCCATGAATTTTTGGACTTTTTGGTCATTACAATTTTCTGCTGTCTCCCGCTTTGCTTGGGGAGGGATACTGGAATCCTACACCCAATTTCCCGTTACTCCTTGAGATGCAAATCCGACATTAGATATCCTACATCAGAAATCGTAACATCGTGTTGCTCCGCGCGAACCTGACGAATGCAGATCAAACAGCCAAACGACAGGTCGTGCGGCCCCGCGGCTGGCGGGTGCGAGCCCCTATCATCGACCATCTACTTACCTCTGCGCGCCTGGTACTCGAGCGTGCGAATGTTCGCAACCTCCGTTATGTCGGTGTGGTTATGCCAATTGCCAATGATACACATTGGGATCCGAGCGGCATTGTAGATGCATGCCGATTTTTATCCGACTTCCTAAAAAGGAGGAGGTCAATTCGGCCTGCTTTTGTTATGTATGTACATCGTTTACTCTGAAGTTAATGATCTGAGTGGCGTGATATATTTTTTTTATTTGACGCAAAATAGCTGCCATTTGGTCCCATAAAAAATTACATAGTTTGGCCCTGCTGTTTTTAATTTAGGAACATATTTCATCAGTTTTATTAATGTTACATATTACTTTCATTTTTTTTAATATTCATATTTAAGGTGAAAAACAGAAAAACATTAAAATAAGTATAATAATCTTTATTTTTATAATCGTTAATTAAACGTTTAAAAAGAATTAAGTATGTAACATTATTAAAAATGAAACGAAACTTTGTTTTATCTGTCAAATAGGTGCTCAAGTAGAGGAAACTTCTTTAAAAGTAAAATAAATAATAACTTCACAAACGACGTACATATTTCTATTGCCGCTACACCAACAAATACTAAACATAAAACAAAACAAATATTCAATGCCTCCATTGCAACAAACGTGATTTCCTTAAACAAATTATTTAAAAAACCCATAGAGCCCGAGTCTAAATCGCACTAGGCCGGTTTTTTTTTATTGGCTTACGACGAATCGAACTCAAATTGCAGGCACGTGCAACTTAGCTTCAGTTTTTGTACATTTAAGACAAATTCTGCTAGAGCAATATTATGAGAATACTCCATTTTGAAAAGTTTATAATCAATATTATGATATTTACCTACAGATAGGAAAAAGGTTTCTCACTTTGATATGTAGGTACTTGGGTTGGCAAAAATAAGATTTTTCTCTATTCATATACAGGCTATAATATTAATGAGTGATAATACTTTAGGGTGTGTATGAGTCCCGTTTATAGAGTTTACTGTGAAGTACCAGCGCTGAAACAGATACTTTTTTTTAAATTATTGTATGGGAAATTTTATGATGTTGGGGCATTTCTCTTACAAACATGAACATCAAAAGTAAATCTTTTAGCGCTGTACTTTCACACATAGGAGGATACATAGGAGGCACATACGCACCCTAAAGTCACTCTACTCATTTAATTTACACCTTGTATAGGTAATAAAGATTAAATATTTGTTTGTTTGTATTGAATAGGCTCAGAAAGTACATTATCGATAATGAAGAAATTTGGCGTAGAGAACGGAAAGGACACATAATATATAGACATTTAATTTATTCCGGCAAAATGTACGGTTATCGTGGGAAGTCGCGGGAACTTAGAGTTGGATTCATTGACTGATAATTACAATGTTAGAATCATATTAATAATATATAATATGATGCTTCACACCACGTCAATCTAGCCCTGTGCTAAGTATCAGAAGAACTTGTGTTACAGGTACCACTTTTATACTATACATATATTTAAGATTTTTATTAAATTAACACACAAATTTATTACACAACCATGACCCAGGAACATAAAATTTTTGTTCTTTAGGCGGGATTCGAACCCGCGACCATCCGCTCTAGCACCAACGCACTCCCACCACTACAGCTATTACTGCGCTAAAGAGTTCGTCAGTGTATAGCTGAATATCATGATCATTTCCGAAACGATAAAGAAGCCTTAAACATTTTGCTATTCAACTTATAACTTTTTAATTGCAAAAATCTCATATCAAAAGGATCTAAACGGTAAATAAATAATTATTATCATGGTTTATCATCAATTTCTGAGTCACAAAATAAACCAAATCGGTAATTAAATATTTTTGTTTCACTAATTAATCAAAAATGTTTTCGTAATTTCCAGCAATTGTCAACCCTAGATGTTTCCTCTTTGTCCCTAGACTAGTCAATCATGTCCCCGGGGGGAGGGGGAGGACTGAGGAGGGAGAGAGGACGAGGATGGCTAACTTCCCGCACATAAACTCCACACTTTTATCCCCGAAGGCAATAACTCGGGTTCTGAACAAATTGATGCTATTGCAATCATATTTTTCACTTTGAATCGATTGTCTGTATGAATATTCGTTTGGTTGATTAATTTATGTTTTCTTTGTTTGAATAAAATTAATATAATAACTATGGACACCACGTTAATAATCATACTTTAATATCCAATACATTTTATAGCAAATAAACAATAATTAATTTATTAAAAAATCAAATGAAAAACCTTCACAGTAAAAATAAACCATTCTGTCACTGCTGACTGTAGAATATAGTACTCGTATGTAGTCTACGGTTTCATAATCACAACTAATAATCACTGACTAGTCTCTGGTTGTGTCATAGACGGGTTTGTTTACGTTTGGGTTAAAATTAAACGGTACATACTATATAATCTATCTATACTTAAGCGGAAGAGTTTGTTTGTTTGTTTGTTTGTTTAAGCGCGCTAATCTCAGGAACTACTGGTCCGAATTGAAAAATTCTTTTTTTGTTGTATAGTACATTTATAGAGGAAGGCTTTAGGCTATATAACATTTCGCTGCGACCAATAGGAGCGAAGTGTCAGTGAGAAATGTTGCAAAAACGGGGAAAATTATTTACATTTGGGGACTTTCGTTGCGTGCGGTGCATAAACGGTTTAAGTTACTCAAAAACCACGCGAACGAAGTCGCGGGAACACACATCGGCCGTTTTTCCATACAGAAACAGAGGTCAACTCGATCCCTGTTTCCTGCCTGGATAATGCCACTAGAGTAACATTTTTTTCCTTAATATCTACAGCCTGACTGGTGAGACATGTGCAATACTTACGGAGAGTACTCGGTACTCGATTCCCATTATAAATATGTAATAAAATGAGATAAGTACTTATTTTTTTACCAAATTTTACTTTAAATAAATAAACTATGAAAATTACGTGGCTAGGCAAGTAGTGTCATACCTATGCAGCCGGCGCGGCGCCGCGGCCGCGGCGCCGTGCGACATCAACGTAGACAAGCGCGCACCTACGCGCGGTGTCCATGCGTTGGGTATATAATTAATTATTCAAGTTTAAGCTACATTTACTCAGTGATTAATTGATTTTTTTTTTCATCTCATTAAATAGCCAAATATCACGTCCTCAAGTATTGCTCATGTCTCACCAGTCACACAGACTATAAGTTCGTCCCTATTTTTCATTTTTATATAAACGAATTATTAAAAGAGGGACCTTTAAAAATCTAAAAAATGTGGCCACTTTTTCGGCTGCGTTCAAACATCCAGGAAAACAAATTTTAGTACATTTTTTAACAAAATTAAAACATAGGAATATAGGTCCAGCCTTTTTTAGTTTATAATACAAAACAGTTGTCTCTATCGCGCTAGTGCTGGCTAGTTTGCGCACTGTGAGACAGCAATAGATTTTTATAAATACCTATATTGTATTTCTCTAAACCGTGGTGTTTCCTCTTATTATTATTATTATTATTAATAGCCGTTACTGTCCCACTGCTGGGCAAAGGCCTCCCTCTCTTTCCACAAGTCACGATCTTTTGCTATGACTAGCCACTCTCTATGAAACGCGTCTAGCTCGTCGCGCAACCTTTTCTTTGGCTGGCCTCTGTTTCCTCTTAAGCTATTATTACATATAAAATTACATTTTGCATAAACCTGTCCACAATTCTAAATACCTGATTCAATAATTTTATTCACCAAACAATTATAATCGCTCCTTCAATTTGTGCTATTAAATGAATCGAGCACCGATATCAGGCCGAAAGTGATAAACAACATTTATAACAACAAACAAATCATAATACACAATAAAACTTAATAGTTGTATTCTAAAAAGGAAATTACACATAATGGAGATAATAGCGATACGAAATTACGTTATGGTCATTTACACCACATTTCATAACAGTAATTTCTTTTTTTAGTTGTTCGGTAAAAAAAAATAATTTCCCGACTTATAACACTTTGGCGTCACGCCTCATTGACACTTGAATCGGACAAATTGTACAAAAACCGCTTAATACGTTTTGGGCGATTATTTCTCGGGTTCCCATTAGTTACACCGTAGATAAACTTTTGTGTGTCATTTTAAATGCCCATTTCTTTATTTCAAATAAACTTTTACAAAATTTAATTTTAAAATAACCACCGAATTTGTCAAGCTATGAGCGAACAGATGATGAAGGATTATAGCAAAGAACTTTCGATCAACTAAAAAAAACTAGATCAAAATCGGTTAATCCGTTTTGGAGCTACGATGCTGCAGAGTGCAGACCCTCAGCAGAATCTGTCTCTGTCCTCCGGTTTCTGAAAGGCTGATCAGCTAACATTTGAGTTAACAAGTCATTTTGAATGCTCATTGGTGAACGTAGCGAGTGATTAGAGTTGTTGCGAGTGATGTTCACCAATGAGCGTATAGCTCGTTAACTCAATGCAGATCGAAGATTTCATCAGCCTTTCATAACCTGGGGGTGTGTCTGTGTGTGTACACACCTACAAAGAGAAATAGATACAGACACGTCAAACTCATCCAATCAAAAACATAACTTGTAAAAATTGCCAAGTCTCGCTACTTAGTTCTTCTACCGTAAAAAGTTGTGAGATACATGCCAAGTAGTTAGTCGGTCGGTCT
Source organism: Celastrina argiolus (assembly GCA_905187575.2). Lineage (NCBI taxonomy): Eukaryota > Metazoa > Arthropoda > Insecta > Lepidoptera > Lycaenidae > Celastrina > Celastrina argiolus. The sequence goes on from LR994589.1 coordinate 16,727,679, forward strand.
AACAACATCTTATCATATTGATCATAATCAATATTATTAATAATCTGTCATGTTTTAAATAAATAATTAGATTGACTTGGCAATCGCATGAACACAACATGATATTTATCTCACAAGTAATACATATTAAGTCAGACATATAACACCCTCTGTTTACGTTGGGAGGTTAAAAACCATTTTAGTTTTAGTCCTCACATTTTATTGTGTACACTTTTTAAAATTCCAGTGATTTATTTTAAAATCCCCCAGCACGGAAACGGAAGTAACACAGTGTAACGTAACAAAATTTTGTGAGAGGAATTCTGACAATTTACAATTTAGTTTGAATAACTTGAGCGCTTCTACGGAAAAGGGTGCACATACATGACCTACTTTTTGTACTCCAAATCAAAACTAAAGACATGAATGAATAAAGGTGATATTATGGTGCTAATTCCGATTTCTTACGTCGTCACGTATTAAGGCCGTGTTTCACCAAGCAATCTTAAAGGAAACGCCATGTTAAAATACCATGCCATCTCATTCATTGACAGGAAATACGAGAGGGATAAAATGATAGGTATTTAACATGGCGTTAACTTTAACATTGCTTGGTGAAACACTCCCTAAGTACATTAATCTAAACATCCGTCTTTAGAATCAATGTACTTAATACGTAAAGACATATCTTAAAATGTTTAAGGGATCGAACTCAATTTTCACGATAAAAAAAATATCACCTTCATCCATTTATATATTGAACTAGCTGACCCGTGCCCACTTCGTTGAGCACACAAACCGTTTAAACTTTCTCTGGACTTCCACTAATATGTCAAGACCAAAAATAGCCGAATAAGTTCACCCGTTCTCGAGTTTTAGCAAGACTAACGTACAGCAATTCATTTTTATAAATAAGAATAAGACTAGCTAACCGTGCCCACTTCGTTGAGCATACAAACCGTTTAAACCTTCCCTGGACTTCCACGAATATTTCAAGACCAAAAATAGCCGAATCGGTTCAGCCGCTCTCGAGTTTTAGCGAGACTAACGCACAGAAATTCATTTTTATCTATACTTATTTAATATTATAAAGCGGAAGAGTTTGTTTGTTTGTTTAAACGCGCTAATCTCAGGAACTACTGGTCCGATTTGAAAAATTATTTTTATGTTGGATAGTCCATTTATAGCGGAAGGCTTTAGACTATAAAACATTACGCTGCGACCAATAGGAGCGAAGCGTCAGTGAGAAATGTTGCAAAAACGGGGAAAATTAATTACATTTGGGGACTTTCACTGCGTGCGCTGCATAAACGGCTTCAATCACTCAAAAACCACGCGCACGAAGTCGCGGGAACAGCTAGTATATCATAAAAGAGAAGAAGATTGTTTCCAGTTCCACCATAAAATTCGGTTACCAAATCAGTCATATTATAAATATGACATATTTGGTAACCGAATTTCTGTATGACGTGTGCGCACTTTTGAAATCGGTGAGTTCTATCTTCACCTACAAAAATCGGTCATAAAAATCAGGGATGAAATGGATATAAAATTTCGGATACGGATTTTTATATCCATTTCATCCCGGATTTCGGAATTATTTCGGATTATCCGTTTGTTTCGGATTATTTCGGTTACGGATTTTTCATTTTGGTTTCCAAAACTTTTTTTTGCAAAACTTTCATTTCGGATTCGGTTACGGTTACGGAAATCTTTTTATATCGGATATCCGATAGTTTCGGTTACGGTTACGGAGCTCCCTAACATCCCTGATAAAAAGTATGCTGTGGGAAGGCACCCAAAGTTTAAATAAACTATTCGTATACAGTGCATGTAACTTTAGGGAGTTCTGCATGCTATTTGCAAATGCATGCTCGATGCACCTGTCGCCTTAATTTTGTGCAAACTTACCTGTATTTCGCTTCAAGTACTGTGACTATATTACACCGAATCTTCATATGCAGAGAAAATACAGCATGCGAAAAATAAATCTGTGCACTTAATATATTTAAAAATCGTCAGAGTATCGAGTTGATTAAGGACATGGATCACACTTCATACAAGTCTGGGCAACAAATTGAAGTAGCCGGCCAACGATAACATTGTACATAACTTCCACTACTTACCTGAATATTTTTCAGCACGGCAACACTTATCTAGGACCACTGGTTTAAAATATATACAGGACAAAAGTTTTTAGAGGACTAGTATGGCGTCTGTATTATTTTCTCTGATTTCGGATTTACAGGCTGTAATATTAATAAGTGAAAATACTTAAGAGTTTATAGTAATGTATCGGTCCCGTATGTAGAGTTTACTGTGACAGTAGCAGCGCAAATATTTTTTGTGACAAAATTTTGAATGTTTATATGGCACTCGCACGCGCTGCAAATAACGTGTGCGCCAGCGGGACAAACTGACATTGAAAATTATTTTCGGGGTACGAGATTGGAGCCCAGCAGGCATCAATTCGATCTCAACGGCTATTGGTATTTTTCATGGTGGATTGGTTTGTAACTAACCAGGATAAAAAAATCGTTAGATCGTAACTTTTTGCACTCCCGACCATATCGATCGACTGAAAATCAAAATAAATAAACGTCAATTTATTGGAAAGTACTCGGCACGATAGAATCTGAATCAAAATCGAATCAGTTTGGAAGGTAAGGCAACTAAGGGAAGGAAATATCTTCTTGGATTATAGTTTTAAACAAATTACAAGAAGTATTTCTCTTGCAAATTGTTTCATTTTCTTTGACAAACTACACCTAACTGCTTTGTTCTATATGATTAATTGTTTTGTACTTAGTAACAGTTAAAACCGGAGTTTTTATATTATATTGCCTCTTAGATTGATATAAAAAAAGATGAAGTTAGTTTGTCAGTCTCAACATACAAGTAAATCTGAATTATTTTGATTGATCGTAACTGAAAGGTTTAAAGAATTTATTCTCAAAAAGACATACAGAGTCACTTATATGAGAACAATAGTAGATTAAGATTTTTTTATCACAACATAATATGTTAGTCTTAATTAATAGAAAGCTAAATAAAACAAGATGCTTAGAAATACTGAACACTTTTCTCCGTATAAACTTTGATTGTGTCTTTCATACGCCTCCGTTTGTGCAATTCTCGTGAAACTGTACTCGAAGTTTTTGCTTCACATATTAATATAATGATTAATAATTTTTGTAGCTAATAGAAATTAATATTTATTATAAAACCAAGTCGTTCGAATTCTTTCTTCGGAAAGACAGAGGTGTGTTTGTACGGGATAATCTTAGAAGATACAAAGCCGATTAAATGTGGTTTACTCCAGCAGATAAAAGGAGATTCGAGAAAGGTTTACGTACATAATATATTATATATTATTATATATTTTTTGGTAAATAACTAAACACAAGTACAACTTTTTGTATGCTCCACGAAGTGGGCACGGGGCAACTAGTTAAAACCTAAAGAATATTCTTGCTTGATCGTATTATAATGTTTACTTACTAAAAGATACCAATTTGTATCCACGAAAATTTAAGATGCATGAAAAGGCATTAGGCCGCCTTTGTGTCTGTCGTGTTTCTGTGTTGTTTGATTTCTTTTATTATGTGTATGTGTAACTTTTGATTGTGCGCAATAAAGTATATTTTCATTTCATTACATTATTATGCAGTGATGATGATGACATTAATCATCACAATCACAGCTGTGCATTACACAATGTCCCGATCACAATTAGGTGTTGTAATTTCTCTATGATTCTATAACCGTACCCTTTATGGTGTTACTACGAAACCAGAGCACACCGCCTGAGCTAGCAGGGAGTAAGTCACAAATTGATAATTATTGTAACCTAACCTAATTCTATTTGAATATCGAATTGTAATATACTTGTAATGTCTATAATATTTCTTGTTTTTACTGCTTTTAATTTAATGTATTTGATCAATTTATAAAAATAATAATCATTACATATTTTAATAAAAAAGTTGTAGTTGTTAGTAGTACGTAGTTGAATAATATGTGGAAATGTAAAATACTAAAATCGAACTGTACCGTATACCTTACAAAACATGACTTGATTGATTGATTGAATACAACCATAGACATTTTGTATGTTGACTAATATATTGTTTTTGTTCATCAACCATCAACTACATCGTATACAAACATTTAAACTTAAATCTAAACAGTATCCTTACTCAGAATCGAATTAAGAAAGACTTTACAGAAACTATCGATTATACATCTTTTTAATCGATGATTTCTGTATTTATCGTAAAGATACTCGGACGCACATGATGATAAATGAATAATTTATTTCACCTAATTGAATATACCATTAAATATTCAGCCGGGGCCGATATATTGTTTACGCCTTCGGATTTAATAAATTCCTCACGAATCCCGCAAACGATTCACAATTCACATGCAAATAGCCGATAAGATTTTTTCGCGATTTCCGACTTACTGCCTTTCGGCTGCGGCGAACACGGAACCCGCACAATGGGCGGCGAGATGAAAGGGTGACGAAACACTTAGGCTACTCTATGTCTATGGAGGCTCTATGTGCACGGAGCTCTATACTATTGTTACGGGATTTAATGCCGTCTTAGATAAACAAACGAATTTATCTATCTATGTCAATCATAATATTACTAAATAAGTGTGGGAAAGAGCATACTGATAAATACTTTTGGTAGCTTACAAAAAAAAATGATTTTGTCTCTTCAAAGTGCAAAACGTTAAGTCTTAATTTAAATTACAATAATAGTATCTACAGAGCTAGGTGGTTGATTTTGTTCTGATGGTTTAAGTAGATAATTTTAAAATATTTAATTTTAAACTGTATTTATTTTATTTAAAAAAATCCATATTTTTGCTAAAAGATGGCCCGTTCAAGTTTCTTACACCGGTTCTTCTCGGCGGGTTAGGGTTAAACCGGTAGCCTTTCCAAAAATAGCTTGTTAAGTTTCATTTGGAAATAAAATATTTAGATTTCATTTTATTTATTTTGTTTACTTTACTGCAAGTTTTATTTACCTTTATGTGATTGTGATACGTTCTACAACAATGTAATAAAATATAATATACCTACATATAATAAAAATGTTAACAATCATTGGTAAATATTTTTGTATAAATAAACAAATTAGAGGCAACTTGTACACACATTACAGAAATATACTTAACATATAAATTTTAATACAATTATTCAAAAAAGTTTGCTGTTCTCCTTTGATCTTGGATATTATGTATTAAAATGCATAATTATGTAGCAGTAAAAATAAAAATGAATTGCTGTTCGTTACTCTCGCTAAAACTCGAGAACGGCTGAACCGATTCGGGTATTTTTAGTCTTGAAATATTCCCGGGAAGATTTAAACGGTTCATCACAAACTGTTTGTTTGCTCAACGAAGTGGGCACGGGTCATCTAGTATAGTAAAAATCTCAAATATATGCATAGTATAAAAGTATTAAATATATTTTCGTCGTCTAGTACCTGTAACACAAGTTCTTCGGATACTTATCACGATCTTATCATAAAAACTAAGTGACATAATAAGCGATATGGAATTAATTTTGAAATGTTTTAAAACTTATATCTTAGTTCGTATTAAACAAATGTAGCTCTATTGGCTATGCCACGCAACACGCAGACAGTTTTTTTTTTTTTTTCTGAAGGGTTCTTACTAATGGCAATTAAAGCCGAATTAGTTGCGTCGGACTATAACTAGCCATTTGGCATAGTTGGTTGGCAGATTTTAGGCTTGTTTTTATACTGCCCTGGTAATTAATAAAGCACTAAGTCAGAAAGGGCGGTTTCGAGAAAATGGCACTTAAAGAAATTTCTATAAGTGTTTAAATTACCAGGGCACTTTATCTGGTGTATTGTTTATCGAAGGTTATGGGCCAATAAAATCTGACATCTCATGTTACAACACGGGTAGAGTTAAACGCCTCCATGATCTAGCGGTTTAGAGTCCCGTGGATTCGACTCCAGCGTTAGAACAACAAAAAATGTTGTTTCAAGTTTAGTTAGGACACTACAGGCTGATCACCTGATTGTCTAACAAGAAAGATGGTCCATGCGTCGGAAGGGCATGTAAAAAGTCAGTCCCGCGCCTGATCTCCCGCCAGTCGTGTCGGTTATCCGCACCACTAGGCTACGAGAGTGAAGGAAGAGAGAGTGTTTCTGTGTATTGGGCACACACTTGGGCACTATAAAATAACTTCTGCGTAGCTTGCCTGGTTTCCTGGTGTGGGAGGCCTTATAATATCTGTGTCAAAGCCTACGTATATCGCGAACACGCATTTTTGTGTGCACCACGAAAAGATCCATGGAAATGAAGACCATGACTTAAACTTTGTATACCGCCAGTGACCTTGCAGGACTATGGCAAGAAAGGGATATCGCTCCGGGCGCGTTGAAATCTTAAAAACTTATAAAAATTTCTTGAGACAAAATTTGCAAAACCTAAAACGGTTATCTCCAAAATGTTGCGTCACTTAAAATACTCTAGTAATTCCTAGAGCCACGAAAGAAGTCCCCAAAAAGCACTGTGGTTGTGCGAAGGAACGTTAAATCAATCTATCCCTATCATCCCCAAAGAAATAAGGGTAAAAGCTAATATTGGGTGGCTAACAAGGGTTTTTTGATTTACGGGTTATTCCTACAATATAAATTTATTGATCAGGTCTCCACTTCCCATGTAACTAAATTAAAACAATTGGGCAAAAAAACCATAACATATTTTTATTAATACACAAGGTGTAAAATAAGTGAGTGATAACACTTTAGGGTGTATGCCGTATGCTTCCTATGTAGAGTATACTGTGAAAGTACAAACGCTGAAAGACTTTTGTTTGAAAAAAGTACTTCTTTCTGCGCTGGTACTTTCACAGTAAACTCTATAAACGGAACACATACACACCCTAAAGTATTATCACTCAATAATATTATAGCCTGTTTATGGTTTATATAACGGGTGTAAAAAGAGCAGTCACTATAACTTTGGGATATGATTATACTACCTTTTCTCATATTAAAAAATGTAATTTTTTTTTGCTTTTTCGTTATCCTTGCGATAAAAAAATAAGATATAGTACCTAAAAATTAAAAAAAAAAATACATTTCCAAAATGAGGAAAGGTAGTATAATCGTATCTCAAAGTGATAGTGACTGTTATTTTTACACACTGTATTTATTAAAGTTATCAACACTTGGCAGATTAACTACTAATGATCATACAACACCATCTATCTCTTCTTAGGTGTCCTCGCAGTGGACAGCTAGTTAGGGCATTTCCATGTGCCCCAGTCCGGTGGTACGTGCAGCGGCGTAGCTATGTGGGCGACTGTACAGCATTAGCGGGATTGACAGGAACAAGGGGCTTGTTACTGAGATGCGTATCGTACGCCCCTGCTACTGTTCGCGTATCTTCCAACGCATATACGCCACTGGATAGGCCCCGATATCCTTGGCTTCAAATTTGTTACTTAGATATTTTCTACAGTTTAGTTGATACTAAAATATATGCTTGATCACAAGATAGAGCTCGCCTAAAATCTGGATAAAACCACGTTAGGAGATATAAAGTCAAAAGCGTAATTTTGTAATGAATAACAACGATTTATGAAACATTTTAAAGACAACCAAAAAAAAAGAGTTTTAAAGTTTTAAATCCTATAACGCCGTCGCATTTTTTAACACTCGTCCAAATTCCGACATGTAATACAGGATAGGATTTTCCTCTAAATGAGAAACTTGCACCAATTTTGACAACATTTGGTACGCTGGAAGCTGACACCCTGGAGTACCAGATTTGGTTTTAATGTTGATTATGATTGTGAAGCTCGTATCAGGTTCATGCGTTAATTATCCTATATGTGGCCCATCTTTAGTCAAATATCAAGGTTGTCACAAAAATGGCCATATTATCTAGGTTGTCCCAAAAAATGTAAATTTTTAGGTTGTCGCAAAAATGGTTCTATCTGGGTTATATCTGAGTTCTCCCAAAAATGGGCGCATCCAGGGAAACCCACATCCCCCGGCTCGGGTGTAAATGGGTGCATAATAAGTAGCCATTCAAAATCAGCGGCATTCGGCGTATAATAGGAATGTTGTACACGTGTCCCGGCCGCGGACAGCTGTATGGTGCCGCCATGATTTACGAATCGACGGGTTTTCACCGAAATGTAGTCTACAAGATACTAAGGGGAGCTAATTTTCTGGAGGTTTTTTTGGAGGAATAGGATTGCGGTTGCTGCATAAATACAAGAGTTTCATATTTCAGGGTTTTTTTAAGGATAGGAGGAATTATATAGATTGCGTAATCACTATAATATGTATAATCATGGCCTACCATACCATACAATCTATCTTTAATACAAAAAAAATGCAATAGATGTCACTACTATTAACGTTTGTAAATTATAAAATGTAAATATGCTGAATTAAGTACAATTAGCAATTAGTATTTTCCAATAATGGCGCTAGATGGCGGTTTCCGGAATGTGCCTGAACTTTGCCAGTATTAGGGTGATACCATTTTCTAGTACTAGGTCGTGTCTCGGCGTTATCGTTAGATATCTATACTTTGTGGTATAATGAAGAAAAGAAGGATTTCTATAGATTGGATAATACCTATGTATTAAAGAGGAGAAGGAATTTACAGGACGTTTTTGTGGAGGAGTAGGATTGAGGTTGCTGCAAAGACAAGAGATTGCTCTAGAGCTGAAATTCGATCACATTTCATATTGCAAGTTTTTTTTGGAAGAATAGGAGGAATTCTATATGTTGCATAATGCCTATATGTATGTATAGGCATTATGAACCCCCTATCTGCTAACTTTTATCCCATATCACTCCGTAGGGCTGCTGGAAGAAATTCCTTTTAAGAAATAAGCAGTACCTTTGTGTCGTCTTTCTTTGTAAATTGTACTATTGTATATATCTTTCTTGTGTGCAATAAATTGTTAAATAAATAAAAAAATAACTAAACCGCACCTGCAACAAATTTTCAAGACGTTTTTGTGAAGAAATAGGTTTTCGCGTAAAAATTAAGGTAGCCCTCGGGCCGAAATTTAATAATTAAAATATTAAATTATAGTTATCTAAGGCCCGTATTAATAAATCTCAAACTTGGTTTCAAGAATTCCGGTCGCAACCGCTACGCCTACCTATGTATAAAGATTATTATATTTTTCATCTTTGCGAAACTAGAGTTGCATTTGCATCTTCAGTTCAAAGTGTAGGTAGGAAAATATATCAAACATAATCAAATAAAAAAACTCAACTCTGTAATCTTTGAGTAGGTAGGTGAAACATGTCACCTATTTGTTATAAAATTAACCAAGTCTTAAGCGTTTTTCATATTTTGTCGAAGTGGAAACTCAACTGAATTTAATTCAGTTGAGTTTCCACTTCGACTGGTAGAGCAGGGTTTCCTAATTTCCTTTTAATATAAGAGGGAAAGGGCCGTTGTATTACGGTCGCTATTTGGCGGCAACGCTTTCCTCGGGCTATGAGCTGGAGTGCTATTCTCTAATAATGTTTGAACCCGCGGTGAGTGTCTAATTTCCCATACTGTGAACTTCGAAATTTGGCATTTGACTCAGCTGTTGAGATTCGAAATCATCAAAAAAAACGTTTTATTTCCAAATGAAACTTAACAAGCTATTTTCGGAAAGTCAACAAGAAAAACAAGTTACTACATAATAAAATCATAATCATCATTCTTAGAGAATAGCACTGTTGTAGGTTCTGTAGTAGTCACTGCGGGATCACCGCACTAGAGGATCATTAATTTATTAGTACCATGTCATCAATACTATTAAAAATATGCTAGAACGCACTTCTCTCCTAATACAGAAGCGGGCGATCTTCTGATTATGGCGAGTGATCTTGGGAAGTGGGGACCCGATCACCTTACCTTATCATAATTATTAAACGCTTCCTACATGGTGTAAAATAAATTAGTGATAATACTCTAGGGAGTTTATGTGCCTCTTATGTATACTGTGAAATTACAGCGCTGAAAGACTTACTTTTGACTTTCATTTTTGTATGAGAAATGTCCCAACATCATACATTTTCCCATACAATAATTAAAAAGTACCTCTTTCAACGTTGGTAATTTCACTGTAAACTAATTTTCAATATATATTTGCTCTTATACATTTCCGCATAGTAACGCCTGATTTTGTAATTGGAATAAATAATATCACCGGTTTGTTAGCTTTAGCAAATAGAATAAAATTAAAATTGAAGACATGAATGGATGAAGGTCGCACAATTCCGATTCTGAGAAAATTTAGTCCTAACTGTCACTTAAGCATTTTAAAGTATGTCGTAACGTATTAAGTACATTAATCTAAAGAACCGTCTTTAGAATTTATTTATATCTGTAAATCTAATGTACTATATCCTCAAATGTTTAAGTGACAATTGAAATTCAATTTTCTCGATAAAAAATTTAGCGACATATCACCTTCATCCGTTTATCCTACATCTACGAGTACACTAATATTATAAAGAGGAAAAATTTGTATTTTAGTATGTTACGACTAAACTTAAAAGTACTGGACCGATTTTAATAATTCTTTTTTCATTAGAAAGCTACATTATCACTGATTAACATAGGCTATATAAAATCAATTGCTGTTCGTTAGTCTCGCTAAAACTCGAGATCAGCTGAACTGATCCGGCTATTTTTGGTAATATTCGTGGAAGTCCCGGGAAGGTTTAAACGGTTTCCATGCTCAACGAAGTGGGCACGGGTCAGCTAGTAAATAATAAATATAATATAATGTAAACTCTCTATGGCGTATTCAACAGCCACTGCAATAAATGCCATTTAAATCTCCCACATTCCCCATTAAATTATTGTAATCCAAACAACTTGAGGACCACAGGTGCTCTAACTTAGGGTTTAGCCATTCAGTAATTGAAATCGGACCCAAATGATAATAGGTCTAGATTACAAAGAGTCGTAACTTGTGGCCCAGCTCCGGGGCCCGCAGCCGGGATGTTTAGTGGGGTCTAACAAGTGTGTGTAATTGCAACCCTATTGTATACTGAACGTAACTTATTTCGGAGTTTATTTTGATACATCCGCGACAGTCAAAGCCCTTATGATTTACACTGTTAAAAGTCACTAATCATAATCATTTATTTGCTAGAAAGTTAGATACAAAAGTTCTTTTTTTTTTGTAACCGAAGGCTGACCTTGTCAGGCCCAGACGTCACTGCGACCCTTCTTGATCTATTGTGACTCCTTCGCTTTAGAGTACCGTCCCCAGTCCTATATTAGATACTCATGAAGCGAACAATATGGTGGAGGTCATCAAAAATATTTAAAATCATATTATCAAAAATCGCAAGATTTTGTACATCGTCGTTCTTATATTAGCATTGCTCTGTACAACATTATGATCGTTTCCTATGGCTATCGGCTAAAAATGTTTGTTCCACACCACCTAAACTACTGATCCGATTTAAATGTAAGAGGTGTCAATAGCTTCGTAATAATAGTCCAAATAAAATAGATAGATATAGTTTTTTTATTATTTTTGTTTGTTTTAGTTTTAGTTTTAATTAAAATGTACAGATTATTATTAAATAAAGTTTAGTAAATTCTGTACTTATTAAATATTACATAATATTAATAAAATAGGATATAAAATTTACGTAACTTAAAATTTTAATAAAATATGCGGTAAAAGATGTATTTAGTGCTCGTTTGCTGACTGTACAAAAACATTGCAACAAATGATCCTATTGATGCTCCGTATTACGTACCGAGCAGGAGATATCGCAGCGATCTCGCGCCGATATCGCCAGATAACATCTTCAATCGCGCCATTCACGAGGTGTCAATTAGATTTGTGTATTGAGTGTATCAATGCTCATTTAACGCCGCGCTGGTTTGTTCGCAAGAGTTTTGCAATGTACAATGAGTGATGACGCCATTTTAATTGTCTTTTGTTACGTTTTTTAAGTGATTTATTATGACATGTTCACTAGTAATGTGCGCACATTATTTGTTTAATCGATTCTGTTTAACAAAGGACGTCGTATGTATAATTTGTTTGCATTATCTTTACCGATCTACAATTATAATCCCAACGAAAAACAATGTTATTGTGAAAGGGCGTGAGTCACAGAAAGTATCTCGGACAGTATTGCGACTTCATCCCATTTTTGGTCCGTAACGGTTGTCGCGCTTTCCACGGGTGACGTCAGCGTATCGCAGTGATTAGTTACAGAATAAGGTCATCAATATAAGTGACTGAAATTAGATCGCCAGTTTTGTATTAATTATTTTAAAGCTATTGCATAGCTTTTATCGCGGGCTTTGAGCGCGGCGACCGAATCAATTCCGTAACGAAAATAAAACCTAACACCCCCCCACGGTCTAGCTACATGGTAAGCGGACTATGTAGCTAGACTATGCTCGTACAATATAAAAACGTGAAGACGGCTTTATAATTGCTTTCATAGTGTCGCACTTAAAAACGAATTTAATAACAAAATAAATCGAAATATGTGTCTCCAACCAAATTACAATTACACCACTTCCAGTGGTGTCACATCCATAATTATTACCCGCTAGTTAATTGTGTAGACTGTAGTCATGTAGTCATGATGATGACAATCCCGAACATCCAGCAAAGAGAACAGAAGCGAAACAAATGTTTGTGTCCCATAAGAATATCCTTCTGGAATTCCCCGCCTCAAACACTGAACACTCATACAAAGGCCTTTGATCGACGGACCCGAACGAACAGACAAAAATCCATAGACAATCGTCCATGGACACAGGTGAAGTCAGTGAAATGTCAAAATTGACCAATGACGCATAACGTAGATTTACCTTCACAACCTCTTATCTATAAAACTACAACTTTTCAGTAGATTAAAAAACTTAATAATTTTAGATTTTATTTTAAACACATTTTATTAAAACACACAAACAGATTTTTTTAAATTTTTTGAAATTCGTTCAGTTATGTATTATATCTAGCTATTTAACTGTCCTAAAGTATATAAAAATTAAGTTTTATACTATCGAGAAAGCATTGATTTTTCAGATCCGAGATTCGCATTTTTTAAAGTAAAGCGACGAATTAAGCCGTGTTCACATTAAACATAGAGATGTTGACGTTAGAAGCAAAAATATAAAAGATTTGTTTTTTAATAATAGAGAATATTACAATGCTAAATCATATTTGGTTAGTGTGCGTGATAAATTAATTGAGATTATTCAGAATAGTTGTAAATGATGCAGAATTTGAGAGCTAATGGCAATCGGAGCATTGTGACTTTCGTCACAATCTATGAAGAATCACAGACAAGTTGGCAAATAAAAATTAAAAAAAAATTTATAACTGGCAGCGAACTTCGTACCTTGACTCAATGCAGCAGGGTTCTATCGGACCGGCAGGCTGATTATGTATCTCGCAACAGCAATTCGACAGGCGTGAATTGTACAATTGTGTATAATATCGCTCTCAAGTGTATACGTTTGACAGCGATATTGTAAACAATTGTAAAAATTACGCCTGTTGAATTGCTGTAGCAAGATACATAATTAGCCTACCGGTTTCGCTAAGTCACCTTTGAAAGTTTCTTCCTCAATAACCATTCGTGAAAACAGCATGAAAATCGGTGCAGTAGTAGGACAGGCATAGACGCGGAAGAGGGCTTTGCTGTCAGGATTAATATAAAAAAACTAAACGAAATATTTACGTGAAGTCTATAAAATGAAAGCAGTTGCAAAATGTTATCAACATCTCTATTGTAGTCAGCCATCTTGACATACAAGTAGTCAGCCATCTTGACATACAATGTACCGTATTTACTCACTTCTACTGACTTCTTGAAACGAATAGACCGTAAATATGTCTCTCCTTTTCAATTCATTATGCCCAAGTTATGGATCCCTTCTTTTGTATTTCCCTAATCAGAATATTCTCTAATACACCGAATACACGCTACGACTTGCAGGTTTTGGCCTACCCTCACCAACTAATAATAATATTTCCACGGATTTTCAGGTCGGTGTGGCTATCTCTGTCTGTCAGATGGATTTCCAAACGTATCAGACAAAGATCAAAGATTGAGTATCTGACGAGTAAATACTTTTTTGAATAAGCGGGTAGGTATAAATATTTACTAGGCAAGAGTTACTTTTATAGTTAATTTTACAAAATTGAATTGAGAGAATTGAATGTGACTTTGACAATTGTTTCATACAAAATCTGTCAAAGTCACTTATTTATTCCTCAGGTAAAAGTTATCTGACGATTGAAAAATCGGCCCTTAAAGTAATAAGTTACACTATTATAATACTTATATTATTATGTAAAATCGATCGTGTTGCTAATTAAGTTCGATTAACAATTACCATACTAAAATTAACATTCAAATACAAAGTAACGTAAGATTCAATATAATTATTATAAAAAATCTAAGTGAGAGTAATACATCACCGATTTCGGTGTCGGTAGCCGATTTCATAGATAACCAGGCCAGCTACGCTGGGGTTATTTTATAGTGCCCAAGTGTGTGCGCAATACACAAAGACACTCTATCTTCCTTTTACTCTCATAACCCAGTGGGACGGTAAACTGACATGACTGGCGAGAGAACAGGCGCAGGACCGACTTTTACATGCCCATCCGACGCATGGATCATCTTTCTTGTCAGACAATCAGGTGATCAGCCTCCTAACCAAACTTGAAAACAATATTTTTTGTTGTTCCAACGCCGGAATCGAACCCACGACCGAGAGCGAAGCTCTGAACCACTAGACCACGGAGGCGCTAAGTGTTGTTGTGATACCGGCAGGATCGCGCCCTCATAACTCAATCGGACGGTTACTTACGGACTTTATACTTTCCTATCCGACGCTAGTCATGTAATACGAGTATCAAGATGTCAAGTGATGTCCTGCAAATCGGAGCGTGTAACTCTTGCTGGTCTAATCACAATGCTCGTATCAGATGAACGGCCGTCGAACGTAAGGCGGTAGTGGCGGTAGTTAGTTAGCGAATATTATTTAATGCGGCACACACAAAGGTGACGCCCACGGGACTGACGTAACGTTGGTAGAACGTGGATGAGGCAATATAGATAGAGAATATAACAATTGATTTATAATAATTATCGTTTCAGCTAAGATGACCTCTTACTTTTCATAATTTTTTACTTCTCACCATTTAATTTTCTTATTTTTTTGTCGCAAGAAAAACAATAAAAAAAAAGAAAAAAAATAACATTTCTAGAATGAGAAAAGGTACTTAGTATAATCATATCCCAAAGTTATAGTGACTGCTCTTTTTACACCCGTTATATAAGTCGCAGTCATCTAATTGAATCCGCTATTTCAGTGAATGACTAGCGCGTTCCTTGAATTCTATTTTTACCAACAAATTCATGAATATATTGACTAGGACAACCATTTAATATTTTATTTTTAAACTACAAAATTTCCGAATGTTTTATTCTAACGCACATTAAAGTAAATTTGTCAAAAAATATATCAACACATTGCTATATGTACGAGCTGTTTGACGCCATTATATAATCGCGCTAGTCATTCAATTAAATATGCAGATTCAATCAGATGACTGCGACATATTATATACTTGGAGTTTTAAATACTCCCCACCGTTAGCGGACGTGTTCCCGCTGAAAAGCTGCTGCATTTCTGGATAAAATCGGTGTAAAAAATCACTATAATTTTGGGATATGATTATACGCCCTTTCCTCATTTTGTGTATCTCTATTGTGTATCTACTAATCTCAATTCCGAGTCATCGTCAGTCATCATCGGTAGTGGTTACCTCAAAACCCCTAAATAATTTGTATTACGCCAACGCAAAAATTAAAACGATAGTTCCCTGAGTCTTGCCGGACCACTAAATATTGGAATAATTTTCAGACTCGCCTCACTTATATATGAATAGAAAAAAGGTTATAACGTTAAAAAGCTATATTAAAACTTTTTGTTTTAAAATAGCTCAACTTATAAAACGATTATCCTCTGGTAAATATAATGAAGACTGATAATATATATTTTTGGAATTTTTCAAAAAGACCAGCTAAAAAAAAAACATTTTAATGTACTCTAATTTTTGCGCACGCAGCCTTAAACCACACAAATTTTGTAACTGAAATAAATGCATATTATGTTTACTTGCACTATTTTCCACTTTATTAAATAAAGTGTACAAAATTTATAAAGTACCTCTACTCTCTTTGGTTTGGTGTCCGTTCGTATCCACACTCCCCTAGCGGCCGCTGTTCGATTGTATCAATGCAAGCCGGGAGTATCAAATCATCCTTTGTGGGCATTTACTAACAACGCAGATCTGATACAAATTCATTACAAACACAACGATATTGTGGCCCATGTTTATGTCCCATTGTACCCCACTTCCCAATGATATTTGCTAATATATTTGACGTACTAGTTGGGCAATTAATTAATATAATTGAGAACTGTATTGCCAATTAAACAAGTTCATAATTATAGGGTGGGGAACCTAAGGGTAGTTATGGCTAATAAAATATTTATTATCATCTTCTTCTTCTATATGTATAAAAATGAACTGCTGTTCGTCTCGCTAGAACTCGAGAACGGCTGAACGGATTCGTATATTTTTGGTCTTGAAATGTTCGAGGAAGTCCAGAGAAGGTTTTTCTTCTTAACCCAGTCTTTTACGAGTGTCTGTTTAATCCCCATGACACATGTCACACATAGACGTCTGACAATGATGCTTAAGATAGTTTTTATTAAAATAAAATACATTGCCAAAATGAGAAAAGCACATGTATAATACATGCACACGTCCAATGATACACTAATTATACATTACACCATGTATAATTAGTGTATCATTGGACGTGTGCAGGGACCCTAACTAAATGCTGTTGCCTCAAAACATATTTTTACCCAGGACGAGCCGGCCTCATCCGGGGACAGCGGGGACGAGAGCGGCAGCGACCCGGAGTCTCCCGGGGACAAGCTGCGGGACCTCAACCACAAGAACTGGGCGAGTGACACCCACGACAGCCATAGGTAACTTTTTTTTTCACTTTTTAAAAAATGCAAAGGCAAACTTAATGATTGGGCATTATTTGGCAGTTGACTGATGTTGATGGTGAACCATAAGGAAGGGCAGATGTTTGTTGTAGGTTTTTTCAACAGACATCTCTTTATAGTATACCGTACCCTTGTTTTGTCATAAAACCTCCAGCAGAGTTTTCGTCAATCACTCTGACATTAGCGAGTCACTACGGAGCCACATATAAAAATGATGTAGAAGGAAGAGAACTTTTAACAGTCTGTTTGGTCCACGCCTGATCTGATCTGATTTTAATTTTAACGATTAAGCTATACAGGATGTAAAAAGAGCAGTCACTATAACTTTGAGATAGGATTGTAGGACCTTGACTGATTCTAGAAATTAATTTTTTTCATTATTTATTTTTTGAAAAAAAAAACATTTTTTTTGCAATTATTATTTTAGTCGCAAGGCTGAACTGTTTAGAACAACGTTCTGCATTAAATTCTTAAATTTTATAATTTTTGCCCTAGTACGTAATGAGCGTCTTACGCGTGCTATAATTGACCTCTCAGCGTAATCAGCTGATCGCTGTGTTGTGCACGTTGTACATTGCCTACTGAAAATTTTAAATTTTTTAAAACAGTGAATTAAAAGCAAATGATTAGTACTAATGGATATATCTCTTGCCTGGTTGTTACCCCACGAAGTTATAGTGACCGCTCTTTTTACACCCTGTATAAATTACGAAGTCGGCAAATTTTCATAAATTTTTTTTGCTTTGGTCCGCTAACAGCCTAACTTTTTACCTCACATTTTGGTCTCAGGACGAGCTGGCATCGTCAGCTTTTTGACCCCAAATTTATCCCAGGACGAGCCTGCAGGCTTCCTGACACAATCAAGAATCGAATTGTACAATTCCTCTTATTGCACTTATCTACTATACAATTGATTGTATTTTATGTTCAAAAAAAATTTTTTTATTCCTTTCTATTTCCATAATACTATTTGAAAAAAACTATTAGATAAAAAGTATAATATTATCATCCAAGTCATTCTTATCATCCCATTTTACTGTACTGCTGGTGTATGGAAATCGTACAGTGCAAGTATTATTTAATGGTGTAACAACACATACACACACAGACATTTGACATTTCTAGCATTTGGATTGGGATAAGTAAAAAAAATGTATTCAAAAATATATTTATTACGTATAATACTTTCTTCACAGGAAACCCGTGTGCATCAACATCAAGGTGATACAATATTCTCGTTTGCAATAAAATAATTGGGGGTAAATGTTTAGAGCAAACATGACTCTATGTAGCTTCTGGTTTTGAAATGAACTCGAACCATTTTATTTTTGAAGCATGATTTTGTAAAAAAACCTGTAAATACCAATTAGCAGATTAATTATATTTATCTTGGTATGGTAACATGGTACAGTTAAAATAATAAAAGTTAAAAGTACCGAATATATTAGCTATTCAAACATAAAGTGATTATTTCGAAGGGTTATCGACATAGAAATGTACATCACTAGGAGAAAATTAATCTCTATGTTAAATAAACAAATAATTTTTAATATAATGCAAACACCGCATACTAGTAGAAGCTATAATAATATACACATACATCTATTAAAATAAATTAGTTCTAGCCTATTTGGATAAATTTACTAAGCCTTTAGTATTTAAAACATACTTATGAAAAGATATGGTTCCATCACAGTTTTCTTTTCGAGATGTAGGTATAACTTTTACACGCATTCACTAAGCAAGGCTTTTTCCGAAACAGTTATGTTGTAAATTGCAAAAACTGTAATAAATCAGATAAGAATTATTATCTATTACATTATAATAATAAAATCTAAAAGAAAATGTTTTCTTCACGTTTTATTGTTGACACAATAATAGGATGGCATATAATGCTACCAATTGAAGTTGTCGCTAATTTCTAAAGAGCTATAAAAATACAGAGACGTTTTTATTTAGTTGGTTTGATACGTTTGACAGACCACCAAAATTTGACAGACCACCAAATCGACCTCTGACCTGGTGACAACGCGAAAAATCATGAAGTTGCTGTCTCTTTTACTCTCATGAATCTTTGCATTTGAAATTTGTTAGATAGATCGCTGTTTTTAGCTCTACTTTTTACACTCCTTCTATGTATATCCTATTTCTATGGATACGAGGTTGAGAAGGTAAAGCGACGACTTTTGGTTCACGTTTCATACCAAGTACTGACACGTTCCATATTAGCGTTTTAAGTATTGGCTCCTTAACAAATTTTGTAACTAATTTATTTTTGCAGGGTATCACAAGACAACATACCTTCAACATCGTCTTCCAACCCAGAGCCAGAGAGTAGCAAGGCACCATCGCTGCCAAAGATATTACCCAAGATTGAGCTGCCCGGTGGGGCTATGCTGTACCCACCGAGTGTGCTGGCCGGTGTACCGGGGTTGGAGAACCTGGGCACGAATCTAGGACTGGGGAACCTGGCGATGGGATATCCACCCAGCTTCATCCTGGGCTTGGCTAATCAGGCGCAAGATGGCGGTAAGCTTTCTGATTATCTTAGTTAAAGTGTTTGACGTAAGATAAATACTTATGTAAGATAAATACAATACTTCCTACTCCTCCTTTTTTTTTCCAAGACAGATTTAGCTTGTGGGTTTGTCGCGGTTGGTTACCGCTGTCGATCCTGGCTCACAGGAGTTGCAGTGGTGGGAATGTGAGGTGGGGCAATGCCAGTTTTAAAAAAAAGATAAAAATATATGGGAAGCAAATGATTCATAACCGACTGATTATGATTCTTCTAGAAGTCTTCTTCAAGAAGAACGAAGATCTAACTCGGCGCGCTGAACGGTTCTAATTGCGTTTTTTCCCTAGGAAAATATTCACAATTCCTACTATCAACTCGCCAAAAGACTGTATTACTTCTATTACGCGAACGGGACTACTTGAAAGATCTCGTGGAGTCGCTGCACTAAGATTCGTATGGATTTCGCGCCGCAGCGACTGCAGACGATGATTATTTCCACGCCGGCGCGGCGACGTCGCGCCAACCATGATCTGTCGGCGCGCCGCCGCCGGCATATTTTTGCTCGGCGCCCATGTCTACGTGGACGTCATACCAAAATAACCTTTCTTTCTCTCACTGGTAATTCCTGTCCGCAGCGTCATCGTCTACGCCGCAGTACATCACCATACCGCTGTCCATGGCCATGCCGCCCAACGGCTGCTCCAGCGACGACAGCAGCGAGCTGCAGGACCTCAGCACCGGCGGGAGGAAATGATGAAGGTGAGTAGAGATATATAGAGGTAATGTATGTAAGAGACAGAGGGACAGCAGCAAGGTGCAGTAGAGCCGGCCGCAGGAAATTATCACAGTCTCCCTTCACTCCATCTTCACTTCCTCGGGGGAGGTAGGGAAAGAATGTATCGAGCTGCAGAAGCTGAGCTTAGCAGTAAGCGAAAGAGGAATGTAGTAAAAGAAAAATGTAGAGTGTATTCTTACATAAGCCAGGAGATCAGTTTAGCATGGAGGGTATCATGAGAGGACGATGAGCTACAGGAGCTGAAGAGCACTGGCAGAAGGCGGATATTATTATATTATATTTTTTTATGTTATTATTAATTTTTTATTTTGTTAATTAATAATTAATGTAAATTATTCAGTAGTCTTTACATGTTTTTCGCCTGTACAGGTAATGCATCTACTTATTTTTATCTCTAAATCATCTAAAGGTTGATAGATAATGCCTTAAGGCATTAAGTCCGCCTATGTACGAATGTGCATGATGCTTAAATAAATAAATAAATATTAGTAAGTTATATTGAGATATAGAGAGAGGTCTGCTAAGAAAGAACAAGGGAATGCGCTCGTCATTTTAAACTTCTGTTTGCAACTATACATGTTGTATGATTATACTATCTTTGCTCATTCTGGAAATGTACTTCTTGTCTGAAGAATAAAAAAAAAAATGTAAAACATACACTACATATTAACATATTTTTAAAATAAGAAAAGGTAGTATAATCATGTCCTAATGCCTTTATCAGTAGCTTTTTTACACTCTGTATAAATGCGATATATGTGTGAACTACGACTGTAGACGATGTATAGCTTAAAGTATTAAAATTATAACATGTATTGATAAATATTGATATTACTTAAATCTTTCGATTCCAGTACTTTAATTTCGAAAAATAAAAGTAGAAATTTCGTTCCAGGCGCTGCGCCGGCGGAGTTTCACTTCAATATCACCAAACTTTCTGATAGACCAAAATAGATCCGAGGCAGAGCGAACATTTGGCGCGCAGCAAATATATATTTTCTACATCCAGCCGATGTAGGGATGACAATTTACAAGCTAGTTACAATACAATATAAACGAGTATTTAAAAAGATTAAAATTGAAGAATAATGTATGGTATTTATAGGTACTAAAATTGGTAGCATTAAGTGCGTTTTGTCTTCCTTGTTTACGTTCAGTTATGTCAATTAATATTACTTATTCTTGCCATCTAAATATTCATTTAAAATAATGGTAAAAAATAAAAAAACTCGAGTTTAGAATAATAAACGTAAAAAGTTGTCAAATTTGAAAATGGAACAAAGAAATGTCAAGTTGTCAAATTTGACAAGTCCATACTCACGAGTATCACAGTAAGTATTCAGGTAATGAAGTTATATAATTCTTTGTAAATTTATATCATTACAAGCTCTAGAATCTATTTCGTCTCTTGTACTTCATAAACCCTGCTTTTGGGCAAATTAATAGTGACCAGCAACTTTTTTTTAAATCTTGTCTACACTGTTACTGGCTATTCCTTAAGAAGCCCACTTTAAAGAAGAAAAAGATAATAAAAAAAAATTCGTAGTCTATTTTCAGTACTATGATTTTTTTACGGATTTAAAGTCCCATTGTAAAGGCTGTTACTACCAAATGTGTAACGCTTTTTGTGTTCAATACTACTGTGCGCATTGTGGTACATCACAATGGTATATTTAAACTTGGGTTATCTTTAATCTTGCTTTAACTAATTACGGTTAATAAACTGTAAGTGCGATCCTTTGTCTGACTTCACTAACTACTGTTTGTATTGTGTATAATAAAACTTAATTACTTTTAATGTCGATTAAATATTTTAGTACATTAGAGCTTACTTTATTTAGAGTTTGCTTTCATACTATTATTATTAAAATTTACACAAAATATGCTGTGAAATATTTTTGTTAACTAGGGGACTGTTTCTTCAAAAATCGTTGTGATGACGATTGACGTCATCATTATATCATCATCATCACGCGCTGACTGTTCGCAATAAATTAAAAAATCACTTGGCTATCATAATCAGCCTAAAATTGTATATTTAATATACTATTCGTATGATTAGCCAATTTAAATAAATTTAGCTTGTATCATATAATCGGTAAAACAATGTATGCCTCGTATCTATTTGATACTTAAAGTAAGATATAACTTAAACTAAGTATTTTTGTACCAAAACTATCCTAACATGTATATTAATGTGTATTGTACTGACGATCACTAACATGGCACGATCCAAATTTTCATGCATATGTAAACGACTTATTCGTCAAACGAAGTCAACAAATATTTGAGATTGGAATTTGAACGTATGTAAAAAGAACAGTCGCTATAACTTTGGGATATCATTATACTACCTTTTCTCATTCTAGAAATGTATTTATCTTTTTTCCAAAAAATAAATTTTTTTTTTTTGCTTTTTCGTTATTCTTGAGATAAAAAAATAAAATTTAAATATATATCTAGCAATATCCCGCGAAACATTGTTTCGCGGGATATTGCTAGATATAATATATTTAAATTTTATGCTATGGATTCCCGCAAAGTAACGCCTGATTCCATTAACTATATAAAAAAATAAGAAATTGTAGAAGCAAAAAAAAATTTATGTATTTGGCAAATTAAATAAAAATGAATACTTACATTTCCAAAATGAGAAAAGGTAGTATAATCATATAATATTATTATTATTATATCCCAAAAGTTATAGTGACTGTTCTTTTTACATGTTGTATATCAAAGAAATACAGGAATAAAACGTATTGTACTACACACAATGTCGTAGTATACATTTGTTTAAAAAGTTGTCTCGTATACGTGTTAGTGGTCACGTTTATTGTAATATTTCGATGTAATCTTAAAGCTTAAAGCTTTGACTATTTGGTGAAATGGTTGTAATTGCTTAACCGATGTTAGTTACAGTTATTAGACGAATTAAATCGTTATTGTCAATCATTTATGATGTATTACATCATATTGAACCGTTTTTATTTAGTTACTCTTTCTGTTAATATTCACCTTTTTTAGTTTCATGTGTTTTACTAAGGCCGTGTTTCACCAAGCAATGTTAAAGTTAACGCCATGTTAAAATACCATGCCATCTCATTCATTGACAGGAAATACGAGAGGGATAACATGATATTTAACATGGCGTTAACTTTAACATTGCTTGGTGAAACACGCCCTAAGGCTTACTTTATCATGGTTCTGTATTTTTGTGAAGAATTCTGATCACTGAAAATATAAGTTTGCGCTGATAATGGATTTGAAAATCGAACACAAGAGTTGTCAAAATTGACATTAACATTCGCTTCGATGCTCGTGTTATGAACTCTATTGTGTTAGAGCAGAGTTCTAATTTCAGTGACAAGGGCTATGATTAAAGAAAGCATCGCTATTTATCGCTTACGAAGTTCGAAATTAAAATGTATTGGATTTGACATAAGGTTCATCAAATGACAAGCGAATTCATGTGTCACTTACCGAAGCTTATGTCAAATGCCATACATTTTGTTTTCGAAATTCGTAAGCGATAAACAGCGAGTGTATCTTGAATCAGAGCACAATTTCTCTCTGGAACGAACATTTTGAAACATATAATCCGACCCTAAGTTTCATCTATTTTACTTATACATGAAATAGGAATTCTAATTTCTATAACATTTATACTTTTTTATTTCATTGTGTTTTGTATAATTTCAATAATTAAATGTTTTTGTTCACTTTTTGTTTATAGAACTTGTAAAATTTAATTAATTGTTTACGATTACCAAATTGAAATTAGCAAATTTTCCTAAATAAATTGTTATAATCTTGTTTTAGTGTGACTTAGTCCTCTTGTGCCAATCTGGCTTAAACATTAAACCTAGAGTTAAGCCTTTAAGGAGAATTATTAATTAACCCTAGGTTAATTAACCCAGACTGACGCAAGTGCTTCAAAGCAATAATAATAGTAGTAAAATTGATAGGTTGTGACTCAAATTTAGATCGAGAGAAGCGAAATTAGAAAATTGTAGCCTTATTATTATCTAAATTTAAGTTACAAAATATTTCCTAGGGTTTCGACCTGTAATTTAAGCATTTAATGTACTGTTTTAAGCCCACCATCTTCGATCAAAAAACACTAGACAAAGTGTCTCATACAAAAACAAGGCTAAAATTTGTCCGCGCCATTGATTCGGTGATTTGAAATCGCTGATTATGTCACATAAAATATTTCATAATCGAAATTAAAATACCGCAATATGTTTCATTTAAAATTTTTAAGTATGTCACTTAAAAATTTTAAATGAAATAATAAGGGATCATTTATAAATTACGTCACATGAATATCATAATTTTTGAACCCTCCCATCCTTGTCACAGCTGGTCAATTTGTGGGACTCGCCCCCTCTCCGCGGTGACGTCACATATTTTACATAGAAATTATGTATTGTTGTAAGAAGAAAACTTAAGTAGTTTTTTAAATGTTAAATCACGATATTTAGAACCCGACTGACCTGCTCCCCCCCCTTAACCTCTAACGTAATTTATGGATGGTCCCTAATGAATGATTTCAAATCAAGTATTGTGAAATGTGACGTTGGCAGTTATCCAAGCGAAGTAAATGCTTGTACTTTGTGAAAAGTGAACATTTATCCACTCACTTTTCAAGTGAGCTGATATCCGTCGAGACGGATTTCTTATGCTGACACAATATCTAGTGTTTTTTCAATCGAAGCCCACCACAGGCGATAGATCTGCACAGTTCTGTTACAGTTGATATAATATACAGTACTATATCTGCATACAAGAGCCCGAGCGGTGAATGTACCAGGGATGATACCGATATGGAATTTCGGATACGGATACAGACATGGATATTAAATTATTTCGGATTATCCGTTTGTTTCGGATAATTTCAGTTACGGATATTAAATTTTGGTTTCCTTTTCACAGTAGCAAAACTTTCATTTCGGATTTGGTTACGTTTACGGATATCTTTTATATCGGATATCCGATAGTTTCGGTTACGGTTACGGAGCTTCCTAACATCCCTGATGCACACATGAGCATCTTATATACGGCCTCTTATATGTAACTTCATACATTAATACTTTACTTTCTGAATATGTATACTTTACTTTCTAAATATGTATACCTTACTTTCTGTATATGTATACTTCTTTCTGTATATGTATACTTTTTTCGATGAATGAATTGTACAAGCATTACAACCACACTTTGTTAACATTTATATCTCATTGAATCGAAACAGAGCATCTTCATACTAGAACGCCTGAAGCGTGAGCGTATTTTACATTTTAATGTATGTTCAAATTACTTTATGAAGATATAATACTGTATATGAGTTTACTGTGACGAAACTACAGTTGTCGTCTATAGCGGGCATTAGTGTGAATTAGTTTAAGTTGTGTATTAACACGCTACATGCAAATCTTCCATGGGCAAAACGTGTGGGGTTTTTAGTTTTTTATTTTATCATCAAAAGAATGGATAGTTTTTATTTTATTTTGTTGAAAACTCAGTTTATTTTCATTAAAAATTATCGTTAAAAAGGTTGACAACCCCACGACGTTAACGTGAAACAGGTGCCCACAACAATTTCGGAAGACAACATGATGTTCCTGATTTTGTTTCCTGATCTTTAATAAACTATTTAAATATTTTAGTTTTTTTTATTCGTTCATACCTACCTTCTTTTATATTTAGCAGAAAATATGCATACTTATATTACAAAATATAACAAATAATAAGCTCTCACGCCGATTTTACTGTCAGTTTTAGATTTCGTTGAAACCATGCCAGCAAAAATGACTCCTAAGTCATTTTTTCTAGTGCCCAAGTGTGTGCGCAATACGCAAGGATACTGTTCCTTTTGCTCTGATAACCAATATGGTCGGTTACCCGACACGACTGGCGAGAGAACCCATCCGATGCATGGATTCTGTCAATCAGATTATCAGCCAGCATGGTCCTAACCAAACTTGAAAGGACATTTTAGTTGTTCCAAGGCGGGAACTGAACCCACGACCTCCTAGGTCGAGAGCAAAGCTTTAAAATATTACAATGTATAAAATAAATGAGACTTAAGGGTGTGCCTCCTATGTAGAGTTTACTTTGAAAGTACCAGCGTTGAAGACATACTTTTGAATTTCATGTTTGTATGAGAAATGCTACATCATAAATTTTCCCATACAATAATTTAAAAAAAAGTAACTCTTTCAGCGCTGGTACTTTCACAGTAAACTATACGGGACCCATACACACCCTAAAGTATTATCACTCATTAATATTACCGCCTGTATATTTCTAAAGGTAAAGTCTAACAAAACACATGTTTCACTAAATATTTATACACTGGCTGTTCTCGTGACTTCGTTCGCGTGGTTTTTGAGTGACTTAAGCCGTTTATGCAGCGCACGCAATGTAAGTCCCCAAATGTAATTAATTGTCCCCGTTTTTGCAACATTTCTCACTGACGCTTCGCTCCTATTGATCGCAGTATAGGCTATATATATATAACATATATAGCCTAAATTATATATAAACCTTCCTCTACAAATGGACTATCCAAAAAAAAAAGATTTTTTCAAATCGGACCAGTAGTTCCTGAGATTAGCGCGTTTAAACAAACAAACTCTACCGCTTTATAATATTAGTATAGATAGCCGAGACTAAAAAACAACTTCAGAACTTATCGATAAATATAAAAAATGAAAACAACAGTAACAGTTAACTAGAATTAAAAAATGACCGCGGTTTTTTGTTCGGTAACTTAGACTTTAACTGAGGTAATTAAAATATTTGGCTCAAATACTTCGTACTTGTTCCCTAAGCCAATTACTAGATTCCGAAGTCAAATGTTTAAATATAGCGCGGCCAAGTGCGAAGTGATTCGAAGCACAGGGTTCTGTAGATACATGTCTAATAATTTTTTTTTAATCTATGAACGCTTCACACCATGTCAATCTGGCCGAGCTAAGTATCCGAAGAACTTCTGTTACAGGTACCAGACAACGGAAATATATTAAATACTTTTACACTATAAACATGTATACACAAATTTAACACACATCCACGACTCAGGAACATTTAAAGCTTTTTGTTCCCTCAGCGGGATTCGTACCCGTGACCTCCAGGTCAAGAGCCAAGCTCTGAACCACTAGACCACGGAGGCGTCGAATTCTTGGTACTTGTTGGCGAATGGCTGGATAGTCCAGCAGAATGGTCATAAGCTTCGCTAATGACAAGCGAACTCGTATGTCATTTAGCAAAACAAATTACAGGCATTTTGTTTTCGAATTTCGTAAGCGATACAATAACGACATCTTGAATCGGGAGCCGGTACCAGACAACGGAAACATATTTAATACTTTTATACTATACACATATTTAAGTTGTTTGATTATATTAATACACATCCATGGCCTCAGAAAACATTTTGTTTCGGTTTAGGATTCGAACGTGCGACCTCTCGCTCGAGCACCAACGCGCTCAACCACTGCGATACAGAGGTCGTCAACTAGTGTGACTGCTAAATCTATATAATTACAATTTTGATAAGACATTGTAAATGTATACTAATATTATAAAGAGGATACATTTGATTGTTTGTTTGTTTGAATTGAATAGGCTTTGAACCCACTGAACCAAAATAAAAATTTCTTTCGCTGTAGGAAAGCCAGACTATCAGTGCTGAACATAGGCTATATTTTATACTGAAAAAAATTAGGGTTCCTTACTAAAAGCCCAAAAATGTAGCCCAAAGTGTATAAAAACGAGCTTTTTTTTCTTACATCGCTTGCGTTGTGACAACGGCTGGACCGATCACGCAAATTTTTTTTTAGTGTGTTCGTATAAAATAAAACTAATAAAATGAAAATAAATTGTCGACATTTATAATCTTTAAAAAATCCCATAACATTTTATTTCCTGTCATGTGAAATATGGTAGCTGGTAGGTATAATATTATAAGTGGTACTCCCAGTCCCTTGGTGGGGCTAGAGTCTACACGGCGAAGTTTAATAACCCAAGAGTCTGGTCAGCCCCAGTCACCCGGTTCGAGGACCACGAACGATCTCTATAAATATCCAAAGGATCATAACAACTATATTTATAGGCGAATACTTTACATACACCCGTAACAAATGACCCATACATACATTTTTTTCTTCGCCTCGAGTTTGCAAATTGCAAAAAAGACAAATTGTCATAATTACCTCGGCGTTCACGCGATTGTGGGTGTTATGTATATGCTATAAACGCCATTTTCGCGTGTATATAATCATAGTGTTGGGTACATAGTTTTTGTTGCATTTATTATAGATTCGGTCACAATGTGTCAATAATTTGCCGGCTCGTGATTGGCTTAAGCTCGACCAATCAGCGCCGGCGCTATTAACTTTACGATTAAAAACATAATGGAGTCGAAATTCATTATAATTAAATTTTTACATACAGACATCGATACACCTAATATTGAAAGTGCAAGGGAGATGAATGATGAAAATATATTAATCATGATTACATCATGAATAATACGTAAGTATAATAATTATAATTGGGTAACTTATTACGTAATTAGGTACATTTATTATTTCCAAGGTTGGGTTAGGTAAGGTAAAGAGTGCTCTAAAATGGTTTTAGAAAGATGCTGTAATGACGACAGTTTTCCTCCTTTCATCCGAAAATCTTAGTGAGTTTTGCGGACTCATGACATTCATCTATGTAAAAACTACTATATTGTGTGGTAGCAAATGAACCTTAAGTGATTTTTATTAATGGCTATTTTGGGCTATTATGATAGTATCTACAGGCAGAGCAAAGTATATATATATAGAACTATAGGAACACTACATTTACAAACTTAACATTACTTTTTACTACACTTCCATGACATTACAGAACCAAATTAATAATATCTGCTTACAAAACTATAATAACGTAATAAATGGACGCTTCTCAATATCTGAAGAACTTGTGCTATGGGGACCAGACAACTGACATAATATACCAGTCGGATTTACAATAAGTACTTATACACACATACTACTTTTAGGTTCCTTTCGCGGGATTCAAACCCGCGACCTCCGGTTCCGATGCGCTTGTCAGATTTGATTATTAATATGGCAATTTGTAACAAATTTAAATTATAACTAACTATGAATCTATTATTTTGTGAATAATTTAATAAACACAAATAATTATGTAATTCTTAACAAAGTAGTTTTTAAGTCACTTTGACATTTATGTCAATATAATATTATTTCCGGTTCTAGAATTTTATAATTTGATGTTTAATAAAAATGTAATTATTAAGGTTAAATTCTGAAATATTGTGAAAATAATTGAACATTCATTGTAAACATTTTTGTATGTCAATTTCAGTATTTCATAATATTGTAAATTACTCTACGAACTTCCGCTTTAAAATAATATTGTCACTGTGTTATATCTTCCGGTGTAAATGGCGCCAATTTATTCTTATAAAAAAGAATATGTCCGCTATATTGGCTTCAGTTCTGAACCAGATATTGAGTGAACACATTTAAGATAAGTACCATATTTTCTGAAAGCCTCTATATTATGTTGTAGCTAAGTAATATTATTATGTCTCGTTTTATCGTTTTATTATAGTGTTTTAGTAGTAAATAATTTATTAATATTTAATACTTGGAAATATATTTTGATAATAAATTAATGGTATATTGTAAAAATATTCTAATTTGCTAAAGTATCATGTCATTGGTACTTTAAAATAAAAAGTAAATTACCAGGTTGTTAAATACAACTATTATATTTTATTCCATAGTTTATTATTTATTGTTTAAATTCTATTCCTAGTACAGTAAAAATATTACAAAGCTGTTTAAGATATTTTGGTTACATTTATTTATTGATTAAAGGAAGTGTAGTATATAAAATGGTGTGTTGCCAATTGTCTTAATTTCTTGTAATTAAAATATAAGTAGTGTGATACAATAAAACTTATAAATACATTGGTTTAGCGTTTTACTTTGAATTTTGATTTTAGTAAATCTACACTTTAATATATTTTTACAGTTAACTTTTGGCCATTCTACTTTATCATATTTTAGCTTTCTTTAATTTTATTATATCTTCTTTCCCCTTTTGACATCAGAAGTGGTGATCCTCTCCATCCCGCGATTTCTATTTCATTTGTCTAATCACATTTTTGTTTTCAGATACCTACCGCAACAATAGTTGGGAGTAACTATATTTTACCGATGACAATGGCCTTTCACCACCCATGGTATCAACTATCAACACTACTTGTTGGACAATAGAATATTAGAAGAGAACTGGATATTGTGGCTGCAGGATGCCAAGTTATCTAGGCCCAAAAAGAAAAGTAAATTGACCAGTGTATTTCAATGATGGTACTCCATATAAGGTACAAGTTATTATTTATGAACAAATTGACTTTAATGATAAGACAAGCATTGTGTTTAGAAATTTTGTAATTGTTATATTTTAACAAAACTTCTAATTTAATTCAAAAAAAAAACGTTAGTCAGAAAACGCCGTATGGCTGTAGGTATATAAAATATACAACACAATAAACATAATAATTATGTAAAAATAGATAATATACATTATTATTTTAGTTCATTTTTACTCTGCTTATGTTTGAAGCTAATTGAGCATAAATATAGGGAAATCTTTAAAAGGTTATATGAGAGTGATACATAATACCAAAGCTTGCTTTGGACTATTATGTAATTAATGTTGGTAGTTATTGTTGGTAAGAATTGAAAATAGGTACGTCAAAATTTAACATAAACGACAATACCATATTTTATTTTGAACCAACAGCGGTTTTTCTTTCTACCCGCAATTTTGGATTATTTTTTAGTTGTTATGTTTTTAAGTCAAATACTGTTGTGGTGTTTTGTGAGAAATGTTATATCGTTTGTGTCCAATGCCTACTATAAAGATTATATTAACGATGACACACCCCGGAAGTGAAGTGGTATTATTAAGTTTTAGTGTTGAAATTGTTATAAACTTTTTCTATCGCTTTGGTGAAGGATGGCCCCTAGCTGAATAAAGATGATTTGGTTTTATCAAAAATATTGAGATATTGACACGAATTATTACTATGGATAACGGTATGTTTCTATTTTATACAATATCACTAATTTTGGGGCTCACCAAAAGTAATTCGTAAAGAAACCCTTTTTTAAAGTTAACATTGAGAATGTGGATAAGGTATGATCGTGTACAAATAAAACTGGATAGATTAGAAACGTTAAATAAAGAGTATTAGTGATAAAAGCATTTGTGTGAATCCGTTTAATACAAAAGAGTATTTGTAATGTCTGATACTTACTTATAATATAATTGTTTTTTTTTGTGGTCTATTGGGTCAAGAAACATTATGGGTAACAAAATTTATTGCAACGTTTTACTTAATGTTTTTTAGTCTATAAAATATGTCGGTGTTTGTATTTTAATATATATACAGTTATTTATCGAACACTAAAGGATGAGCAAAATGTTGACTAAACTATATAATGCTTTAGCAACTGAGAATCTATATTATACAACTAACTATAGTATCGTGAACAAATATTGAATAGTATAATATTTATTTGTATGGTAGTAGGTATTTTACAAAAGCTTTCGCTAAACTAACTAAATGTAGTTATTAACTAATTATAAGGCTTAATAATTCATTATAATTGTAAGTTATAGAAATGAGTAATTTTTTGTTTTTTGTATGATAATTATACCAGAAAATGGGTATGATACAAACATTTATTGCTTTCTCATCCCACATTGATATAATATATTGTTTACATAGTACGAGACCATAATGAAAAATATTTAGACCATAATGAAATTAAGAGCAAATTGTGTTGTGACCTGTTGGAGGAGGCTTAAAATAAAATTTCCTCTCATATTTTTATTTAAAAAAAAAAATCTCTGGTTAGGTTAGGTTAGGTTTGGGTTAGGTTTGATTTAAGTTAGGTTTAGGTTTAGGTTAGGTTTGGGTTCGGTTAGGTTTAGGTTAGGTTTGGGTTAGGTTAGATTCGATAGATATTAATATTAATCTAAAAAAATATATATGAAAATATATTAAAAAATGTGAAAGTCGGATTGGCCGAACGGGGTTATGTTTTTATGGTATAGTGGGCCCGACAGACGTTGTTCTGTCAAAACTATGAATTGTATAAATAAGTAAAGTACAAACATATACCCACCAACCTACTGGGGAAATAACAAAGTCTGCCTCTTCTCACTCTAAACGGAATATTACTATTACCTACAATAAGAAGTTTTGTTCGTAGTCCAATATTTTATGATATTTGAACTATCTAACCTAACTAGAACTTGATTTGATATAAATAAAATATGTCGAACCAAGTACAAAACATATTCACATTAAAATAAAGATAAGAATATTTTTTAAGCATAACATCACATTAAGCTAAATTCAACTCCTCAATTAAGAAGATACGAAACGAAATTAGTGATTAGTATTTTCTAATAGTGGCGCTAGATGGCGGTTTCCGGAATTTCTAAGGACTTCAGCCTTTGCCAGTCGCATTGCCAGTATTGGGGTGATGCCATTTTCTAGTATTAGGTCATGTCTCTGTTATATATCTACTTTGTGATAATGGTAAACCAAATTAGTTCTTATGGAAATGTTGTTTATTGTTCCAAAAGTATTACAATCGAAATTTTCTGAAGTATAATACTTTTTACTCATTTTTCAGTTATTAGTTTCGTGGTATTTATAGTTAGACTCGTTTTTGAAAATTGGAAATAAATAATTGTATTAAAAACAAATTTATTGAATCGTGATAATGGCGTCTGCTGTCGAGTTTATAGGGATCAAAGAGTTTTAATTAGCAAAAAAAAAATATGTATTTAATTTTGTACATTAAATAAGCTCACAACCAAACTGTTATCATCAAGTAGACCGTTTAAGTTATGTGCCTCTAGCTTATGTAATTTGTTTACTGTGGCAGCTGAAAACACATTAAGCCTGACCACTAATACTCTTCCTATATTATGATTTATTTGGTAGAAATTAAAATTTAGGATCAATCAATCAATCGATCAATCTCTTATTTCATCACAAGAATGTAGTTACAACATGATGGAAAAAGTATTATTATGTGGCTGACATTCTGCCATACAATAGCTTGTGATATTAAAAAAAAAAACATTATAATAAATATTATACTAGTTACAAACTAAGCCATTATTTTTGGCCAGTAAAGTAAATTTATATCAACTATTAAAAATTACAATTTAATAAATTACTATTTCATAGAAATAATACAATGTCATATAAATAAAAAAAATGAATAACAAGATTTGGTACAAAATGATATATGATGGAAATAAAACTAAATCCGCAGTGCACAAAAGTGAAATAAAGTACATTATACATGTGTTGGAACTTGGAACACATTTAAAATTGTTTTGTTCCTCGTCACCTTAGCAAGTAGGTAAGTTGCCTAAAATGTAGCTGTGTAAAATTATCATAAAATGTAATTCTATACAATTTATACTCTACTACGTTAGTAGTAGTTACATAATGTTTTCATTGCTCTTTGTCAAAAATAATTACCCAATTTTGACAAAGTACTTAATTGTAAACGTGTTGGTGTAACACTGCCTTTAATAACGTACATTAATTTATTCATCTTCAAAACGAATATTACATTGTCCTCCAAATGTGATAGATAATATAGTATGTTGTCGTACATTACTTTATTACTGTATTTGATAACTTATTTACCGAACATTTCCGGTGTTCGCCGACGTATTAGAGTGTAACTATAATAATAAAAAAAACAACTGTTTTACAAAGCTTTAAGTATTGCTTAATCACAAAAGAAAAGTTACTGAGTATACTCGTTAATCATTGCTAGCTGTAGTAGCCGTAAGTGATAAACATTAAGAGTGGAGTTAAGGTTTAAACAAACTGCTGAAAGTTAGTGCTCTACTTAAGGCTCAACTTATGTGCAGCAGGTAAGGAGCCAAGGAATTAAAGGGAGGTCACTAACCGTTGCTATGATTTATAGTAGCAATGAAAATTGTAAATGAAAATAAGTGTTTTCTCTGTGAACTGCTAAGTCAGTGTTTTTGAGATCACTACTTGATAATAGTGGTGATGAAAAGTGTAAAATTAATTAAAGGCTATAGAAATAATAATAAAAAAATATACAAACACGATGTATGATCTGTACATATATAATAATTGTAAATGTTAATAATTAATGCCTATTTTTTTTGGTTATGTCTTTATTGAATTGTGTAGTTTTCGTAGTGTACATTGTGTAGTACTTCAGAGAGCGAAGTACATGTCAGTATGGCCGTGTCAGATTTGATTATTAATATGGCAATTTGTAACAAATTTAAATTATAACTAACTATGAATCTATTATTTTGTGAATAATTTAATAAAAACAAATAATTATGTAATTCTTAACAAAGTAGTTTTTAAGTCACTTTGACATTTATGTCAATATAATATTATTTCCGGTTCTAGAATTTTATAATTTGATGTTTAATAAAAATGTAATTATTAAGGTTAAATTCTGAAATAATGTGAAAATAATTGAACATTCATTGTAAACATTTTTGTATGTCAATTTCAGTATTTCATAATATTGTAAATTACTCTACGAACTTCCGCTTTAAAATAATATTGTCACTGTGTTATATCTTCCGGTGTAAATGGCGCCAATTTATTCTTATAAAAAAGAATATGTCCGCTATATTGGCTTCAGTTCTGAACCAGATATTGAGTGAACACATTTAAGATAAGTACCATATTTTCTGAAAGCCTCTATATTATGTTGTCGCTAAGTAATATTATTATGTCTCGTTTTATCGTTTTATTATAGTGTTTTAGTAGTAAATAATTTATTAATATTTAATACTTGGAAATATATTTTGATGATAAATTATTGGTATATTGTAAAAATATTCTAATTTGCTAAAGTATCATGTCATTGGTACTTTAAAATAAAAAGTAAATTACCAGGTTGTTAAATACAACTATTATATTTTATTCCATAGTTTATTATTTATTGTTTAAATTCTATTCCTAGTACAGTAAAAATATTACAAAGCTGTTTAAGATATTTTGGTTACATTTATTTATTGATAAAAGGAAGTGTAGTATATAAAATGGTGTCTTGCCAATTGTCTTAATTTCTTGTAATTAAAATATAAGTAGTGTGATACAATAAAACTTATAAATACATTGGTTTAGCGTTTTACTTTGAATTTTGATTTTAGTAAATCTACACTTTAATATATTTTTACAGTTAACTTTTGGCCATTCTACTTTATCATATTTTAGCTTTCTTTAATTTTATTATATTTTCTTTCCCCATTTGACACGCTCAACCACAAAACCACATAATAACTCTTTAACTATCAAGGTTATAGTCTATAGATAATAAAATGTATTTACTTTTTTCATGTACAAAAAAAACTAATTAGATTAATAAATTGCGCGACTCTACAGACGCCATTACGTGAAGTACTGAAGGTGTATGACCGAACGCAGATGGCGATGTCGCTTGTACTTTTCATATACCTGTCGATACTCAGTACTACATGGTACTACCTGTGGTACTCAGTACTCACATAAGAAAGTTTGTTGAAAAGAAAAACAGGTCGTGTGAATATTTGTTACGTTTTCATAGAAAATTAATAGATTTTAATAAAAATATTCCTTCGATAATAGTTCAAAAGTAAATCTCGTACTTTATTTAATTGTTTCACTTAGAACAAATCAATTTATACGAGGAGTAAAATAAATGAGTGATAATACTTTAAGGTGTGCATATATGCTTCCTATGTAGAGTTTACTGTGAAAGTAGGTACCAGCGCTGAAAGACTATATTTTTATTATAACACAAATTTAATACACATCCATGACCCAGGAACATTTATTTTTGTCTCGGCGGGATTCGAAACCGCGACCTCTCGCTCGAGCACCAACACGCTGAACCACCGCGCTACGGAGGTCGTCAAATGGATGAAGGTGATATGTAGCGAAATTCTGATTTCGACAAAATTGAGTTCAAACTGTCAATGAAACATTATAGAATACATCGTAAAGTATTAAGTACATTAATCTAAAGATCTGTCTCTAGAATCAATGTACTTATTACGCTACTACATATCCTAAAATGTTTATGTGACAGTTTAAACCCAATTTTCTGAGTAAAAATTTTTGCGATATCACCTTCATCCATTCATATCATCATTTACCTACTTTACTTTGCGGTACTTTGAAATGTTCCTGTTTGGGCTACTATGGAAAATGAATGACCTCCAAAGTCGCCTCGTGGACGTTTCTAGAAAAAAACATGGACGTTGACAAACGTTTTGCTGCAAAATAACTGGCTCTCCGGAATATTAAATAAGTGTAAACAGTTATACAGTATTAAAATAATGATCAATTACTTCGGTACAACGTGACAGTCTCTGTGGGTGAGTCGCTAAGTCGCTGGTTCGAATCCCGACGAGGAACCAAAAAGATTATAACGTTCAATATTAGTACCTATATATTAGTAATAATAGTTAGCTCAAAAATACAAAATTAATTTTCGTTTAAATACCGTTACATAATAGGTACACTATACAAGTCTCACTTAGCATGGGACTGTATTGACGTGATGTATAATAATCTATTTATTATAATCTATTATAACTATGTATTCCCTTACTAATACAATAGACAAACAACAAAGCTTTATTGTATAACACACAGGATAAACTATACGGTGTTTTATCCTTGTCTGTCAAGTTACTTTTTAACATATCAGACAAGGATAGAATATTGTATAACTTATACATAGTAATATTTTTATTAGTGTGTAAAACATATAAAGACTATAATATGAATGAATGATATTACTATAGGGTGTGTATAGGTTACCAGGGCTGAAACAGGTACTTTTTTAAATTGTATTTGAAATTTTATAATAAATAAATAAATAAAATAAATAAAAATATCTTTATTAAACACATAAAGGGACATAACACAGCCAAAGGTTAACAAAACAATAACTCGCACATACGAGTATTAAGACGAAAGAAAAAAATTAAATAAATAAAGAATAATAAACTAAACAGAAAGTAAATTCAATCAAGGCTATGCAATGCCCCCGCCATGCATTTAAAGGGAAACCACTCAGGCTTCGACCACGGCGAGCCATGGCGCCTGGTCTTCCGTGGCCCCCTTGTAAGTTTGCGATCGCACGACGGCACACAAACACAATTCACACTACTTGCTACAAATAAAAGACAACGCATACACACATAGAATGATATACAAATAACACAATGGCAATTTAATCGCAGCGAACTTATTATTTATACAGTGAGCATAGTCACCAGACATAGTGAGTCTTCGCTGAGACGCGTTGAGCGCTCCACCCCGAGACTCGGCGCGGGCGCCGGGCGGGGCGGCAGGACGCGCCGCTTGACTTATAATAACTTTATACCTATCTATAATATTGTATGTTATTGTGTGTTTTTATGATGTTGGGGCATTTCTCATAGAAACATGAAAGTCAAAAGTCTTTCAGCGCTAGTACTTTCACAGTATACTCTACATAGTAGGCACATACACACCCTAAAGTATTATCACTTATTTATTTTACACTTTGTAGATGTAATTTTTTTTATATTATCATGTGTCTTTCTTAAGACGGATAGTAACCGTTTTTATTGACTAAAATCAACACAAAACTACGATTATGGTAAAACAATACTCAATATAGTTTTCGATAACACGAGATAAATATATAAATTAACCTCAGTTTCAACATCATTCCATCTAAGATCTAGATGATTGTCAATTTACTAACTAACCGAAACTATCAATTAAATCTACAGATAGTGGAGTTTATGCTGATTGATGATTTGCTGGTTGTTACAACACAAGTAGCCAGCAGCCACCTGCTACCACGCCACAACTGGTGGTCGGTGGTCTATGTAAATACATTTCAATGACTTCAAACGTAAGGATGAGCCCCTAGCAATAAAGTTTCCATAAACGCGCCCCGGGTTTTGATTTATTTGAGTATGGAAAATTTTCGCCATAAAAGGCTTTATCTTTTTATTGCGTTGGCAAAGAAACCAGAGTATTTGACATGAATTTTGGCTTGATACCTGCACTCGTTTTTGAGAAAAAGGTACATACAACAAAATTGTCCCATATATTTATACTTTTTCCCTTCGGGGCCTTAAATTACTCATATAATGTACCCGCACAGTAAAATAATCATTTTTTTTTCCAAATGAACCTTCCAAAGTCAACAAAAAAAGCTACCAACGGTTCAACTCTAGACCAGAGCCGAGAAGAAAGTAAGTACCCCAAAAAAGGTAAAACCTTCTATTTGCTTACATATTTTTTTTATTTACTGGTTATGCTTAGGAATAGTTAAATACTGGCAGGTAATAAGTATATTTAATTCAACTAATTTCCAACTTCTTTTATGGAAAGGTCTCTACGCATTCAGCGTTATCTAATTTAAAACTATGATAGATCGCGTTAACGCCATTGGGGCACTAACCTTGGAGACATTTAACGTTTAGGCATGTCCTTACTACAATTATGTATAAGTGAATGCAGTAGATTTGCAAACACAATATAATATACCCCGATGGCTGATAGCTGAGGGCTTTCAATTCAAATCCGAGTGACAAACAAGTTGTCGCTGGAAAAGGGCATAAGACTTTATTGTGATGTTGAGGTGTAAGGAAAAGTCAAATAAACTGGGTTTGGAAATCATTTTATAGTACAACACGTAGTAAGTAAATACAACATCAAAAACAAATAAAATTTGTGTCTAGACCCTTTTTCTCAGTAAGCGGAGGTACCAAGCTGAAATTTATATGAAATAGGTTTGGGTTTTAAGATTCTTTATTTCTCAAAAGATTACAATAATTACTTACGAGAAATACAAATTATTAAAACTTAATATTATAAAGCGGAAGAGTTTGTTTGTTTGTTTAAACGCGCTAATCTCAGGAACTACTGGTCAGATTTGAAAAAATATTTCTTTGCTGGATAGTTCATTTATAGAGGAAGGCTTTAGGCTATATAACATTACTGATTACGCTGCGACCAATAGGAGCGTCATTGAGAAATGTTGCAAAAAAGGGGAAAATTAGTCACATTTGAGGACTTTCGTTGCGTGTGGCTGCATAAACGGTTTAAGTTACTAAAAAAATATGTATGAAAGAATTATTCCTTTAATAATCATAATAACAAAAACCAACGTGAGCAATCGAAAGATAATCGCAATAGTGTTTCCGACAACCACAGATATTAAAAGATTTAACCTACCTACCTAACAATGTTTATACCTTGTTAGGTAGGTAGGTTAAATCTACCTACCTACCTAACAAAATTGTATACCGAAATTATTTATTATATCCAATGCAATCAAAAGATGTTCCCGTATCAGCAACTTATTGATATTTTCGACTCTCGCAAGGGAATCAAAACCTACAGGGTACCTACAGGTACTTCCCGTGAAACTAGAATTTTGATATTTAGTCATAATATACCGATAAAGGAAAAAATGCGAAAACAAAAAATAATTATAAAGTTATATCACATATGTAGGGTAAAAAAACGATATTTTTTAAACTTACTACCGTTTTCCATATTATGAGCGTTTAAAGGTATTAAATTGTAACTTATATCAGCGGGCTTATCCCGACACAATCGGGAACCGAATCCTTTCGACATCAGGGAGCCTACTCAAGATGCCATCGCTAATTGTCGCTTACAAAGTTCGATAACAAAATGTATGGGATTTGACATAAGCTACGCTAAATGATCGCGATTTGGTATGTCATTTAGCGTACCTTACGTCAAATCCCATACATTTTGTTATCGAACTTTGTAAGCGATAATTAGCGATGGCATCTGAGGTAGGCCCCCAGTGGTTTTTCGTACTTTATTTGGTGAATTACTGAAACTAATCAGCATAAAGAAAATTATTAGATCGCAACTTTTTGTACTCCCGACCATATCAATAGACTACGAATCAAAATAAACAAATGTCAATTTACTAGGAAGTACGCGGCATGATCGTATCTGAATCAAAATCAAATCAGTTTGGAGAATAAGGCCCCTGATACTCAGGTCTATAATACCTGTAACAAAACCAAAATTGTCTCCAAGAACCCGCGCGAGTCCGACTCGCACTTGACCGGTTATTTCTCAACAACTAGTTTAGGAATAGATTATCACTTCTCAAATATTTATATGTTACATTTTATTCTCAATTCCATATTATATTATAGAAGTTGGTAGGAATTCTAAGCGTTAGTAATACGAAAGTCACTAACATTACAATTCAAACGCCAGTCAACTTAACTAATTAACCCCAAAGTGCCAATAATTGGCCACTTCGTCCCATTTCACTCACAACTATTACCAACACTTCACACATATTTATTATTCATGGGGTAATATTATCCCGACCGGGTCAAGCCCGGGTTATCGCTACCCGGGTTTGATAACTGTTATGACCCGGGTTGGGTTAGGTACTTAGAGGTTTTAATTATATATGTATGGTGCTCCGTCAAGAATTGTAGTTTGAAGATTTGATGATTGCTTAAATATTTGTCCAAGAATTGCTTTGTTTTATAATTTGACATATTATATGTTAAAGTATTTTGATAAGGTTACCTACCGTTCCTACATATTATTTGAACACAGAAAAACGAAGACGCGTCGACGCTCGCTATCACATTTCGAATGTTCGATTATACAAATTCGTACCTTACCGACTAATGTAATACTATAGATTTTATCGGCTATAATATTAATGAATGATTGGCGCATTATTGTATAATCATACATTAGGGTGTGTATGGGTTCCTTATAGTTTACTGTGAAAGTACCAGAGCTGGAAGAGGTACTTTTTATCATTGTATGGGAAAATTTATGATGTTGGGGTATTTCTCATACAAACATGAAAGTCAAAAATAAGTCTTTCAGTGCTGGTACTCTCACAATATACTCTACATAGGAGGCACATACAGTATTATCACTAATTTATTTTACAACCTGTATTATGATATTATGTGAAAAACATGAATCCTTCGACTCTGCGCCAGTAGGACTGACCCTAAGAGACAAAATGGCGTTTATTTTGCTCTCCTTCCAAAGTCAATGTACTATATTATTCCGTGTGGCAAATGACAAAAATTACATTATTCTGGCAATGACACCCGTGGCAAGTTTTCCACCCATTAACATGCAGCACATTTCGCGAGTATGTATAATTATAATATATATGTGTGTCTGTACGTCTGTGTGTATGTCTATAAGTCTGTACGGCGCATTATTGTATAATGTGCACCACATTTGGCCACGCGCGTCAAATTATTGTGCAGTCACCAGGGGGTTAGATGAACAGGGATAGTCCTGTATTTTTTAATATAATAAAAATAAGCTTATGAATAAATAACAATATGTAGTAAACCACATAAAATATAATACATTTAATTTAACAGTATAATTA
Organism: Celastrina argiolus; assembly: GCA_905187575.2. Taxonomy (NCBI): domain Eukaryota; kingdom Metazoa; phylum Arthropoda; class Insecta; order Lepidoptera; family Lycaenidae; genus Celastrina; species Celastrina argiolus. Next base: position 16,769,632 of record LR994589.1, read on the forward strand.
TTACAAAAATTGTACATTTGCAAAGATGCAAAAGTAACAGCAACACTTGTAGGTATATTATACTAGCTGACCCGTGCCCACTTCGTTGAGCATGGAAACCGTGTAAACCTTCCCGGGACTTCCACGAATATATCAAGACCAAAAATAGCCGAATCAGTTCCGCTGATCTCGAGTTTTAGCGAGACTAACGAACAGCAATTGATTTTTATATAGCCTATGTTACTCAGTGATAATGCAGCTTTCTAATTAAAAAAAGAATTATTAAAATCGGTCAAGTACTTTTTGAGTTTAGTCGTTACATACAAAAATACAGAAATATAAATCTTTCCTCTTTTTAATATTAGTTAGTGTAGATTAAATAAAAAATGGAAACCACATAGAGATGTGTCACTAGCCAAATTAAATTTGGTCGTAATGTGTTTCATAATAATAAATTATGTTTTCTATTATACATTACAAATTACTATAATAAAATGTATAACGTTTAGAAACCGACTTCAACAACTAAAATGTATACATTTTTTTATAATGCACTTACAACTAATGTACTTTTTGAAGCCGGTGTCAGCAAAGATGAGTTTAGTAACAACTTTAACTGACCTCAATCAGCTTGAAAAGGTTGTTCTTCACCTGACTCCAAAAAGAACATTAATTGTAAATACACTAACTGTTGATACTTTACAATTAACTATAGTACGTCCAAGATAAATTTAACCCAAAAGTGACGCAATCATAGATCAGTGATGCCAATTGGCCAATATTAATGCAATGATTATTGTTGTCTACATGAATCCATAGACTATAGACCATATTCTACAGTCGGCTGTGTCACTTATTTTAGTATAAGTATTTTTACTGTGAAGGTTTTTCATTTGATGTTTAAATATGTTAGTTATTGTTTAATTGTTATAAAATGTATTGGACCCCTCCTCCTGTAATATACCTTTGAAAGTGTTGATAAGTGTGCACAATGAGTGAATATGAGAAAATTTCAATGTTTTCGGTTTGTTTACCTTAAGGTTAAAATCTGGGACGAATTATATATACATTGTAAAGTATCTTCTATAAACTATAAAGATGTCCTTAATATCACTCACGTGTGGTGACCATACAAAATCAGTATTCGGCGGCTGACCACTTCCTAAACCGTCGCTTCCGCTGTCCTTACCCGGCGATCATTGTCCTATGTCCTAGCAGACACACACACCCACACACACATTTTCGTTAACAAACACATAATTTGATTAATGGGTAAAACTCTAGAGACGTCATATGTAATGAACGACTAGTAATGGATCCCATGAGTTTAATGACGCGGTAAAACCCACGAAAACGTTTATTGAACTTATCGTAAACTTAATCTAGTTAGATTGGAGGGGCACCTTAAGTTTTCTTCATCCTTCGAGAAGCAATCCAGACTTGGCGACAAGACAACTGTCTTCTTCTCGATTTCGGGAAAAGGTTCTCTACAAATCCTGCGTGCGTGCTCTATGCTGCGTGTGAGTGTCGAAGAAGGATGAAGAAAACTTAAGGTGCCCCCCACGCCAAATTTTTTGGGACTGTCAACAATATTTCTGAATAAAGTTATGTCAAAAAATCCTAAAATTACCTGAAATCACCTAAAAGTTTAGTTTCTTTAGGGTTTCTAATAAAAAAAAACCTACTTAATATCCCTTTAAATGTCCCTTTAAATTTAGTAATTCCCATGTTGCTGACACTGTGATAAGGCTGGTAGTACCTTCCTTATCCTCAGTTCTGTTTCTAGATCGTTACCATCCTCCATTTATGTGCAAAAAATGAGCTTGTGTTGTATGTGTGCGTTAGTAACGACACAACCTTCCCCGCAGCAAAATTGGCAGAATGTTTTGTTATATAATTTTCATGCGTAACTTATCCATGAGTATATAATATTCGGTGATGGGTGATGATGACTTTGCTTTTACTCCATCAGATATATCCGTCGCCTGCCTGTCTCGTGCCGGCCGATGCCTGCGCGTACGCACAGCCTTAATAGGGCCGAGAAAAACGAAGACATGAGACGATCGCGTTACGCGCACGACAAAAAATGAACGCAAGGATCGTAGGACTCGCTGATTTATACGATACGATTTTGGATGAGATTTAATATGGCGACGGCATCTGTAGAGATTATAAAATAACTTAAAAGTTTGAGATGACGATGACGAATAGTTAAGAACACTCTGAATTACGTCAGCTTTTTAATTAGAAATAGTTATAAAAACATACAGACAACAATTTCATCAAATCAGACATGCACATAGGCGGTATTATTGCTTCAAAGCAATTTCTTCCAGGCAATTTTCTGTAAAGATATTTTGTTAATTTTTTAACTTACATTCTTTGTGCTCTACCTAGATTTTCTATTCCCTTAATCTTTCTCTTGTTTCTGCGTTGTACGATATCGTACCCCGGTCGTGTGGTGTAGTCGTGTGGTGTAAGGCGGCTGCTGTAGTAACGGGCGGAGAGCTGTCTCCCATCTCCCGAGTAGTAGCGACACACGGGGTGGAAATCATATCTAGGGCTCGTATAAATAAAACAAATCAAACACCTTGAGAACCTATTTGACAGATAAAACAAAGTTTCGTTTCACTTTTAAAAATGAAGAATTTTACTTATGTTACATACTTTAATTTTTTTCTTTCTTAAAACGTAAAAATATACATTACACAATATTTTATTGTTTCCTGTAATCTATAGTAACATCAATAAAGTTGTTCATTTTTAAAAGTGAAACGAAACGTTGTTTTATCTGTCAAATAGGTTCTCAAGGTGAGGTTGGGTTTGAGATTGTTTTATTTAGGGGCCTTAGTCTTTATAAACTGACTTCCAACACAAGGAGGTTATTATTTTTCATGAACCTTTATTGTATTTCTATAACTTTGTCCTCTACAAAAGATACACACCCTCGTATTTAAGTGGTGCTCAAGTCACCAGCTTTCCTTGTCATTCCACATGGAAGCGACTGACAGTGAATAAGAGAGATTTAATTAGCGTTTAAGTATTCGATCATAAGTATACTTGCGACTAACTTTTCAGACTTCACTATTAACCCCCGAAAACGACGGGGTGTTATAAGTTTGACGTGTCTGTGTAAATGTGTATGTGTCTGTATCCGATTTTAATGCGGTTTTCGGTTCAGGTCTTCAAGGTCATCAGGTCGTTTGTTAGGTGTGATAGGAATGTTACACGCTAAGTCGGCGTTTTTTTTTTTCAGTTTATCATCATTTACAAAACTATTTTTACCCTCGAACGAAAAAATGGAGCAACGATGCCACAGAACATGGACCCGGACAGAACATGAAACTTATTACCAGTTTCACATTCTATGTTCCGTGGCAACCTAGCTTCCAAATGGACTCTATTTCGATGTTTTAGTTTTTTGTATAATTTAGTCCTCTTCAAAAAATTCTGCTGTACGTAGTTACGTACAGTAATTATTCATGTTATGAATATTTGACCTCTTTTGCGATGCTAATTTGTCTCTTTACATGGTAATTATGACGAGAAAAATGTGTACCGCACGTGAAAATTGTACATACTGATCCTTGTATTAAATAAACTTTTTGCTTTTAGATTTATGTTCTTTTTGGAGTCGGAGTCAGCTAAAATAACATCCTAAAGTTGCTGACTTGAATCTCACCGACTTCAACACGAACATTTATTGTAAATACATTACAAAAGTATTATTTTATGCTTTTTAGTTGTTTTCTAGGACAGCGTTGCCTGTTCGTTTCTCAGGAAATAGTCCTCGCCAAAAGACAGTCTTTTATCTTCTTTTAGACGTTTCAACTTTTCAGCAGGAGCATTGAGGACTGAGAAATGCTCCCCTGTGCGCCGCGGTGCCGTGCGCGTACTATCTCCGCGACAAAAAGCCGTCCCGCCGATTCGGGATCGGGCAGTTATTACCGCAAACCTTATGTTAATTACAATTACCGCCGTCGCCGGCGCAAAAACCGCCGTCTTAATGCATTCGACGGTATTTACGACGGATTCCATCCCGGACGATTCGTTTAAAAAACGCCTACGTGACGCGCGTACGGGAGGCGGGGCGAGCACACCTATCGCGGAAAAAATATGTATCTAGCTAGTCTATGCCCAACTAGTGCCGGTGCTACATAATTTATTGAATCCTTGAATTATCTTGCCGGAGTTTAAACGTTTACTTTTTATGTCGAGATATCCGAACAGGCTGAAAGCATTCGCGGAGCGCCTGTAGGTATTCGATTTATAATCTATCTGGTAATGTTTAGCCATTTATGTGCTGTAGAAATTTTGAGTATTACCGGTAGCATATTTGTATGGAAATATTTTATGAATGCAGGCCAGCGACGGGGTATGGCAAGGCAGGTCCAGGTGATATGCTGGACAGCGTCTCTACGGAATTCAATCGCAGCCGATCGACTGAAGCTCTGCTTCAAATCCATAGTACACAAACGATACGATTTTGCGTTCGACAATTTTGTAACTTCAGTTAAGTTCGACCATTTTGCAACTTCAGTTTAGTTTGACTATTTTGCAACTTCAATTTAGTTTAACAATTTTACAACTTCAGTTTAGTTCCGTTCCACAATTTTGCAACTTCAGTTTAGTTCTAACATTTTGAAAGTTCAATTCTATTCCACAATTTTGCAACTTCAGATTAGTTCGACCACTTTGCAACTTCAGCATTACGGATAGCTTGTCTTGGAAGTTAAAATTTCGTAGTTACTGTAAGTTTAGGATATACAGTAGAACCTCGATAAGTCAAACATCGGTAACTTAAATACCTCTATAACTTCAAAAAATAATATGTTCCCTTCCCATCAGAGCCCAAAACCTCTGTAACTCAAAATACGCAACCTCTATAACTTCAATAAGTAATCTCTGTATTGGCCCTCAGTAACTTAAAGAAATGTTTCCACAACCTCTATAACATAACATTGTTTGTCAATAAATCATTTTGAAAGAGTGTGCAAAACAAAAGATTTCGGTACATTTATTGCTTGCACGTGTTCACTAGTTAAATTGTTAACGTAAACAATACATATGGCACCCTTTGTTTGCTTCTTAGAAATTCTTTAAAGCTTTGCGGCGGTTAGCCTTAAGACAACGGCTTACTTAGATCATAAGTTTTTGATCATTGTCCTGGAAACATCGCTTTACGTACTGTCACGCAAAACTTGCTTAAAATGAGTTCAAAAAGAAAACTAACAACACTCACATACGCTAATAAATTAAAAGCTATAGAAGCAGTGAAAAATGGATTGAAAAGAAAAGAAGTTGCGGCTCAATTTGGGATACATGAGAGTACATTATCACTCATCATTAAAAAAGAAACTGAAATCTTGAAGAAACAAGAATCAGGATTAAGTCTTCAATGTAAAAGACGAAAAATGGCCGAATTCCCTAATTTAGAACAATGTTTGTTTACGTGGTTCAAACAGTGTCGAAACAAAAACATCAGTGTTAGTGGCCCCATACTGAAAGGAAAAGCTGAAGAGTTTGCTAATTGGCTGAAAATTAAAAATTTTAGAGCAAGCAATGGCTGGTTAGAGAATTTTAAGAAACGACATGATTTAGCCTTTAAAAAAATGTGCGGCGAAAATGCGAGCGTAAGCAAATCAGTCTGCCAAGAATGGAAATCTGAATTACATAATTTAGTAAATGATTATGATCCCAGTGATGTTTTTAACGCTGACGAAACGGGTCTATTTTTCAAATGTCTTCCCGACAAGACATTAACATTCAAAAACTGCATTGAAAGTGATAAAGACGATGATTTTAACGACGAGCCACAAACTTTATCTACAAGCGTATCAATCAACGAAGCAAAAAGAGCTTTAACAACTGTACGATCATTTATAGAGCAGTGTAACAACATAAAAGATAATGTATTTTCATCTTTATTTGTCATTGAAAATCAAATCGATTTAGAATCTGTGAATTGTTTAAAACAAAAGAAAATCACAGCCTTTTTTAAGTAGACTAAACCATTAATTGTTGTTTTATTTTTATGTAACGTGCAATGGGAATAAATAAATATGATTATATAAATTTCTGTATTTTATTAAACCAATCCTTCTGACGCATTCGAATAAAAATAGGAACAAGGGTACATATGTACATACATACTTGATAACTTAAAACCTCTATAACTTAAAATATTTTGTGTTTCCCTTGGACTTTAACTTATCGAGGTTCTACTGATATTACAGATAGGGACGCAACGGCCAAAATGTGACAACAGCTCCTGCGTTCCTTATATCTGTATTATGTTTAATGATACTTCAATAATTTTAGTTTTACATTATTTGCTTAGGGTTTAGGACTATAATAACATTAATAAAAAAAATCAAAAACAATTATACCAGTCGATTATTATAACATTCGATACTTTTAAGAACCCATCAAAGATATCTGCCTGTCAAAATATTTACCTACTTTCGTTTGACCTGATTTTCTATATTTTATTATGTACATCGCATTATGATAATAAACGATTATATACACCATGTATGCACTAACAGCTGTTACATGGTGCTAAGGGGGGCACTTCCCATAGTGGGCAGCGGGCCCACTTCCCATAAACAGCGCAGCGGCCTCGTCCGCCGGACGCGGTAGGCCTACATGGTATATGTAACATACATGTCACTTGGTGTATGTGGGAAACGCGGTACTGTGTCACCGGGTGTGACTTTTGCCGGGTTAAGCCCAGCATTAGCGGGAAATGTTTTATTTATTGCAGAAAAGTCCTTAGATGGGCTACTAATAGTTTGCTGACAAGCTGCAAAATTTGAGTATAAAAACACTTTAAATGTTTCTCTCAATACCAGCAGAAATACAATCTATCTTATACAGGACCTTTAACTGTTTCACACAAGAATACCAGCAGAATCAAGAGATCTGTCTTTGATTCTTGGGAATGATAAATATGTACAGTACGTTCCGTTTATTTTAACCCAAACGTAAACAAACCCCTCTATGACACAACCATAGACTAGTCAGTGATGCGAGCACAATTTAGTCTTGAAATATTCGTGGAAGTCCCGGTAAGGTTTAAACGGTTTCTATGGGCAACGAAGTGGGCACGGGTCAACTAGTAGGCTATAAAAATTAATATTTAATAATAGACAAGATGTTAAGTAAATCTCAAAGAAACTTCTATATAAAGTACCTACCTACTGACAAATGTAGGATAGATTTAGATAGGACAATTTTTTTGTACCATAACAATTGCCGACATGATATTTTCTTTTTTTATTCTTCGACACAACCTAAATGGGTCATCTTACCAAAATCTTACTCTAACTGTGCCCTAACCTTACTGTAGAGTTGAATGTTGGAGAAATAAATGAAACGTGGAGTCCCTATACAATATAGTATTATATTGTCTCTACAAATATAAACTAGTTACACGTTTCAATAAAGTACTAATTCAAATTAACCATTCTAGTCGAAGTCCTACTTTGTGTCGGAGGTTACTTAGGTCGTCACCGATATAATTATGAGAATACATACTTGGAACCAAAGGTGCAAGCGTGCACTCTTGTGTGGCCCCATACACTTACCGTCTTACCTTCACCAGCTAGCCCTAGTTGCTTGTAGGGCAGAGGGCTAGAACTCGAGATTCAATGTCACTAATATTCCCGCTTCGTCCGCGGGACGTGCACGCCTTCTACTTCCGTCGGAAGGACGTGCAGTTAGTTTCGCGAGCGCCCGCGGCATCACAATACCCAGGAAGTGGTCTACAGGTCGTGGTACCGTTAACCATCATACACCTTGAACCAGTACGTTAGTGGTCAATTAATCGTAGTCCAGTGTATATCTTCCCAAGGCGTTAGTGGTGTGGTGGTTACGAATGCCTCCGTGGTCTAGTGGTTCAGAGCTTCGCTCGACCCGGAGTTTCAAGTTTGGTTTGTACAATGCAGGCTGATCACCTGATTGTCTGACAAGAAAGATGATACATGAGTCGGATGGGCATGTAAAAAGTCGGTCCTGCGCCTGATCTCCCGCTAGTCGTGTCGGTTGTCTATCCCACTGGGCTACGAGAGTAAAGGATGAGAGAGTGCGTCTGTAACGCAGCGTAGGGCGGCTCCCTACAAGATGGACCGACGATCTGGTCCGAGCCGCGGACAGCGCACGACCGGTCGTTGTGGAAGTCCTTGGGGGAGGCCTGTGTTCAGCAGTGGACGTCTTCAGGCTGATGATGATGAGGATACAACAAAGTTACAGTTACTGATAGACCCGGTGCAGCTTTGACCTTACACTCTTTATAAGAGTATTTAAGCACTTACTAATACAATAAGTATTTAAGCACTTTAAACCTTAGTAAGTATCAAGTTTTAAAATAAATACTTGTACTTCCCCTTTTCCCTAAAGATACAATCCATCATTAAAATATGATACAATTATCATTAAACAAAATGTAAATTAATATCCAAAAATATGTTATTTTGATTTGAGCTCGCGACTTTTAAAAAGCGTTTAAAACACTAATTAATGTCCTTTCAAAAACGTTTTTTAAGCATCGCGTTTAGGTAATTTTTATTTATGTCTAATTCAAAAGCTGCAATCGGAGAGTATCCCCAGAATAACAATTCTTTAGTTCTCAAAAGAAGAAAAACTTCAGTAGCCGTATTTAACTTTGCACAATGATGAAGAAAGTGTAAAAGAAAATTTTAAACCGATTCACGGAAAACTTTTCCACTGCCAATTATTTCTGTTCGTTTGTATTTAACCCCTATAAGAGGCCTTTAAATAAAATATATCTTGAAGTTCCTTTCCTGATTTATTTTAAAGTTCGTTATTTAAATATATGTGAAGAATGTTTACTGCAGCTAAGAAATTATTTTTCATCACACGAATAAATGCGTAAGTTTGAGCGTGTTATTGTTACTTCTATACGTGCAAACGGCTGGACCGATTTTAATAAAATTAAGTACGCAGAAAGCTAACACCAGGCTAAAGTATTTTATACAAAAAGTGACAAACCGTAGAATATCTTTCAGGTACAAGAACAAAACGTTAGAAACCCTCTCTGAACCTCAGCTGTTTCTTAACTATTTTAGATTAATAAGTAAATGTCACCTTTATACTCGTTTTCTTTAATTGAAAAAATTTTGCTTGCTTATAATATACTTACTGGGGATAAAAAAATATAAACAAAAGGTTGTAATATCTAAATTCTCAAGTAATGACGACAAAAAGTTTTACATATCATTTATTTTATTTAAATATATTATATTATCTAGCAATAAAATATTACCACAACCTTCAATCAAATGAGTGAATGTACGCATAGGCATGCGTTTAAAGCACCTCCCTCCTTCCCACACTGCTTATGCGTACACTCGCAAGCAAAATCGTGAAAACACCACCACCACACAAGCAATAATGTTAACACCATCGTGCAAAGCTCCACACCACCATGCAGGTTGCAAAACTCAAATACATATTTTTCAAATTTATCGCATTTGTTAGCTCTTACTAAATTGTCTTTCAGAATTGCTACCCTCTGAAATTGAAATAGCAAAGTCCAGTTTTTGCTCAGCCCAGCATTTTTCATGTGAACTCAGTATTTTCCTGACTCCAGTCTCATTTCAAATTCTATTCAGTATTCCGTCGCTGTTTCATTTTTAATTTTGTGTTCTAATTAGTTTAGTGTTGCCACAAGTTTGCCTGTAGTTTAGTGCTGTGTAAAATCTAGACTGACAAAACATCCTTCTTGACGATCGTTAGTTCAGTGGTTGAGTGCGCCGGAGGTCGCGGGTTAATATAATAATATAATAATATCTATGGACGCTTCACACCACGTCAATCTGGCCCTGTGCTAAGTATCCGAAGAACTTGTGTTACAGGTACCAGACAACGGAAATATATTTAATACTTTTATACTATACACATATTTAAGATTTTTATTATATTATACACAAATTTAATACACATCCATGACCCAGGAACATTGAAAACTTTTTGTTCCCTCGGCGGGATTCGAAACCGCGACCTTTCGTTCGAGCGCCAACGCGCTCAACCAACTGCGCTACGGAGGTCGTCAAGGGTTTGACTCCTGTCAAAGGAACAAAAATTATTTTTTGTCCTTAGGCCATTGATTTGTATGATGTAATAAAAACCTTCAATGTGTATGTTTAGTAGTTAAAGTTTAAGTAGGTTTAGGTTTAAAGATCTTTTATTTATTATAATCAAAGGCAAGATACCACGTACGTGATAACATTGTTTTTATTAAGTCTAAGTACATTTTAGTATAAAAGTATTGCCTAAGTGTAAAACAGTTTTCTCAAATCGTAACTTAGTTGCGTCGAGTTTGCTTAACCTAGCGCCATCTAGTTATAAAACAGAACACTAATTAATTTAATGTAATTTTCGGATACGGAATATTATAATTTTATAACATCATGCCTTTTACCTCTAAATTATTTCCTGTTGCTGTATTTATCTGACACATTTAAAAGGCCACTTGTGGGACAAAGCAGCTACTTATATTAGCGTATCATTATTCCGTTGTGTAAATATTGTAATATGGGGGTGAAAAATTAAAAATATTAGTGTAGTAGATACATCTTTATAATCTTATATTATCATCTTTTGAGAAAATGGTTACCTAGTGAGTATCTAATTAATAATAATAGTTATATCTCGCCTGTCGTATTACAGCTATCTTAAATACGTTAATATCTTATATAATACACCGACGATGGCCGGTGGAACCAGCCCAGTTACACAGGACTTTGTGTCCAAATGTGTGCGCAATACACCAGAGCGCTCTCCCTATATAATCAGTGGGACAGAAAGGCGACACGCCTGACGGGAGATCAGTCATCAGATTTTTCTGTGGAAGATTTTCATTCGATGTTTAAAAATAGTTATTATTGATTAATTGTTAAAAAATGTATTGCTGAAGTGTAATCCTTTAATATACATGTGAAAGTATTGATAAGTGTGCACAATAAGTGAATAAGTGAAAATTTCGATGTTTTCGGTTTGTTTACCTTTAGGTTAAATTTATCAGGGACGAACTATAGTAAAGTGGAAATAGACTAGCGGGACTATATTCCTGTTCTAACTCGTGTATTGAGCCTTCGGAAATCCAAGCTGACCACTGGACGGAGGCGTCGACCTATCTACTTACACCAGGAGATATTTTTTAGCAGAAACCACAACGCCTAATAAGTGTTCTCGCTTCAGGAATCTTACCTAGTCCATATGCGTAAAACCGCGCGCGTATAAGGCAGCCGCGGTGACGCAACCGAACCAAACGATGCTCCTTGCTAAGTAAACCATATGGATAGGTCCAAAAATATGGCCCTAAGTACCCTTAAGGCGGTGCACGTGGTGTCTGGGGCTTCCTCTCGAGAGCCAACGGTTTTTTCATTTGTTTACAAACACGCGTTTTTATGACATGCCTTTCCCGAACTACGCGTTCGTGTTTAATGGCGGTTGGTCGCGCCAGATCCAAATCAGTCAGCAAGACACTAGTGTCCTACTGTTACATAATATACCATATTAACCCCCGATTTCCCGAACGATTCAAATCGTATTTCAACTAATCGGCGTCTTTAGTGATTTAACCTTATGTGTGGAATTTTAACAAATCTTGTGTTACCTAGTGAAAATGAAGAATGTGCGAGCGTGATGTAGGTACCTAATAAAATATCTGTCCGTTCTTTTCTGTCTGATAATGTTCCACCAATCAGCGATCAATATGGGTCGTCGATTTGAATGCCATGTTAGTTGATCATTCATTTGAATAGCGTCCAGGAAACCGGAGGTAAGTGTAATAAGTTTAAAACAATGTTATGTCAAATGTTAACGTTGATGCCTAAGAGAGTATGTGTCAGTCATCCAGGATATGAGAGTAGGACCTATGTGCCTAGTCTTATGATGTATCATATATGACGTGGTATTCAATAAATATGTGAGTAAAAGTCTATATTATTGGACTTGTGCTTGCACTCTAACCAAATCCAGTGACATTACAACACCCACTATGCAATATTAGTAGAGAATAGTTACTAGAGGCCTTTTTACTAACCGCTTCCAGTGTTTAGGTCCTCCGAGCGGCCATCATGGGTACTATGTCTTGATAAATTGTGTTCACTTTATTATCTATAGTAGGGACCCTGTTTTAATGTGATTGTTGAGGTTAAAAAAAGTATATAAAATTTAATTCAATGCGCCAGATTAACGTTTGAGATGTTAAGTAGGTGTCAAAGGAGCTCCAACAGAAAGAACTGACGATGACTCGTCTTAAGCATATTTTGGCTGGCTTAACACTTAACACATGGTTGCGGTTGGTGAAAAGTGTTATCTTCGACGTAGTAAGGTGGTGTGGTATGGCCGTTGTTTTCAGAATATGTAGAATTGCGCTGATCTAATTTGCTCTGTAACTGAACTGATGTTTAATTCACTTCGATATCGCGGTGCAGGATTGCACACTAAGCGACAATATTATCATAATAAAATCAGTGCTGCCAGAAAAATCTTATAAATTAATTTGTACGAACTCAGTCATGTATACGGTACATTTTTATTAAGGAAATTAATCGTCGCTATAAGCTATGGTAACTTGGCTAAAGGCACCTGAGCTGAGTTCGCTGCCTCCGCTGGACTACTGAGAGGATGATCATATTCCTTCCCACGGATGCATCACATGGACTTCCCCATCACGCGTTCCCACATATAGTGGCGTCATGGCCTACTATCCCATACAATCTATCTTTAATACAAAAAAATTGCAACAGATGTCACTACTATTAACGTTTGTAAATTATAAAATGTAAATATGCAGAATTAAGTACAAATATTGACATCAAAATAAAGATAAGCATATTTTTAAGCATAACATCACATTAAGCTAAATTCGACTCCTCACTTAAGAAGATACGAAACGAAAAGTGGCGCTACATAGCGGATTCCGGAATGTGCCTGGACTTCATCCTTTGCCAGTCGCATTGCCAGTATTAGGGTGATACCATTTTCTAGTACTAGGTCGTGTCTCTGTTATCGCCGTTCGCGTTCTGGGGCAGATAGCTGAACACTGGGTTAATTTTGACTGTTGGGCCTCGGGACTGATGATGCTGAGCTCCTAATTGGAACAGCCTTGTGGCGTTAGCGTCTAAGCAATTGACATGACCAAATCCATCTGTTGGTTGTGGAAATTGGAGCCGCCCGTAGACGGCGCGGTCTAACTGGGCTGGTGTTTGTGGTAACAGTTAGGACGACTCAGTGTCAACGTGTTTACTGTACGATATAGTAATTGTTGTTTGCGTTTCAGCGGCAGGTACTATTGACAACTATACATAGGTGTAACATAAATGATTGATAATACTTTAGGGTACACACTACTATGCCTACACCTGCCTACTACTGAAAAGCTACCAAGGTAACGTAATCAGGGGCTGGCTTAAATTGAAATTAGTATGATAGTGGTTTAACACATAGGTACCTATAGTGACTACCGTTTAATTTTAACTCACACGTAAACAAACCCGTCTGTAACACAACCATAGACTAGTCAGTGATGCCAATTGGCCAATACAATACAATAATTAATTCTCGTTTGCGACTATGAATCCATAAAACTATTCTACAGTCAACAGTGTCAAAGAGGGTTATTTATATTTTATACTGTAAAAGTTATTAAGTATACATTTGCTTACTTTGCTAAGTCTGATCACAAGTTAGATATACCTATGATCAGACTTAGCAAAGTAAGCAAATCTTTTAAAGGTCAATGTATACGCCTATACAATAAGATCCCAGAAAACGTTCAAAATTTTTTTATCAATAAATTTAAAAAAGTAGTTAAAGAACGTTTGTGTGCTAAAGCTTATTATAAGATTAATTATTTTGTTAATAATAGCACATCCTGGGAATAAGGTGGCCACTTTCGAGGCTACTTCTATTTTATAAAGTATACTTTTGTAAATTGTAATTTATGTTCCGTTATAACATTGTTATATATATATATATTTTTTTAAAAGAACAATTTTCCCATCTTTTTGCTAAAAGGTGGCCCCGAGCGAGTTTCTTACGCCGGTTCTTCTCGCCGGGTTAGTCCCCGAACCGGTGGTAGGTCATCATGTAGGACAATTCTGAAAGTGTTAGTTACTAACGTATTTTGAAATAAAAGATTTTTCATTTTCATTATTCATTTCATGTTTAAATACTCGTAAATATATTAACTACAGTTGGATTGTTATAAAATGTATTGGATAATGAAGCATGATACCTACTTTAATATTCCTGCGAAAGTGTTGATATGTGAATATGAGAAATCATCGGTGTTTTGGTTTAGATACGTTTAGAATATATTTAAGTTATAAATTTATTTTTATTTCTAAAAGCTGTTGTGTTCGGTGCTGCAGGCTAAAGCTATAAATAAACAAATACAAAATATTTATTAGTTTCATTACAAATAGCCTAAAGTAGGCACACAGTAGGAGCTCGTGTACTAATTAGTAAATAATATATTGTGCTTCGCTTCGGCGCACTTTACAATGGTGATATTAATATTGTGTCAGATGTTTTATGTTGGTAAACCATAGTAGGTCCACCATCAGCGTCTGCGCCGGGCGTGGCGCACCCACGCGCCATGACCGAACCCTGGTGTCCGCAACCGTACATTTTACTGAGGTAAAAAGCATTTATGGTAATCCAGGGTGTCAGCTAAATAAACACAACATTTTAAATCGCTCCAGCCATTCGGACGTGAAGAAGAAAACATGCACACTATCAAACGTTCACTTTTAAAGCCACAATTGAGGGTGATTGAGGTAACAATTTATTCTTAGGAGTCATTTGTTGAATAAATGCGGACCAAAAATATTATCATTTATCACTGTAAATAAAATTTTATCTACCCCCAAATTTTTAAGCAATGAACGAGGTGATAATGATGAATTATTACAGCTAAGAACATTCGCGATCATGTCAAATTTCACACAAAAAAACTAGATGAAAATAGTTTTTTTGTACGTACAAAGGGATGGCACTTTGAAAGCTACGTCACACACACACACATATGTCACATACTCACACACATACAACATTCCTCTGTTTTTTCGGGGGTTAAAAAAGAACGAGTGTGATTTGTTATTATAGCGGCGACGGAAATACATCATCAGCAGTGCATATTTCAACTGTCTGACTCCCGAAATCCTTCCTTTTGGCTTCGCCGAAGTCGGGTAAAAAAGTAATTCTTTAGTAGTAGAAGAAGAAGTACTAGTAGAAGTACCTACCAGATGAACTTATGTTACGGAGACCAGACAGCGGGTCTCCGTAACACAAGTTCATCTGGTACTTAGCTCGGGGCCAGATTGATATGGTGTGAATCGTCCATAGATATTGTAATTATTTATTGGAATTGACATTAAATTGGCTTTTGATACGTATTACGCCATCTAGTTTGATATTTTGTAAGTTAAATTTAAACACTACCCCGCCATCTGTTGTCGATTACATGTAGTTAAACGAAAGGCCAATTGAGAATTCAGATAAAGAGTAATAATCTCAATAGATGGCGCTTTTTCATAAATTTCAATTAATAAAACATTTTTGGCAGGTTAAAATACCGATTAAATATTTTAAATACATAATATTATGTGCTATAATTTAAAATTTTAACATGACTTATGTATATAATAAATTCGCTTTAGAAATTGCCGGCTTAACTTTTATTTTATAATATTTGCGTTAAATATCATTAGAAATCTTACTTAATTTATAATATTATTTCAAAATAATTAATTTACATATGGTTTTTAAGAAGGTCGCCTTTAATACACTACGCTTACTGTTAAATGCGTACCAGTATTATGCGCCTGTAAAAAAATAATAAGAGTTCATATTACATGCTTACATACATAGCTATTATATTTTGACAGGCGCTTAATAAAAAATCCTCAAACTGAACAATAACTTTACCCAACTTCCATTACCAACACGATTTCAGAACTGAATTGCATTAGTCATAATTACATTTGTACAATGGCTAAACAAAGCCGCAGTTCACAAAAGTTACATCGAGCTTCGGTTTATGAAACTCAGTCAGCAAGTCTGTGGGCTCATCACGAATTAGTGGTCAGGTTATAGAGGATGGAATACAGGAAATTATTCACAGTTTGAGCCACCGCATTTGTAGCCTCGCAAAAATAATACAGGGTGTCAAAAAGACTGTTGTAATAAGTATGGGATATGATTATACCTTTTATCATTCCGTAAATGTATTTTTTTTTGCTAAGAACTAAGTATATTCCTAGAATGATAAAAGGTAGTACAGGGTGATTCATCGTTCATATATCAAGCCGAATATAGTGTGAAGAGAATGACGCGTAGAGCATTTTTTGTTTTGGCACCTCATTATTATATCTTTGATTTTTTTTTTGTTATAATTACTATTTATAACAAAAAAAAAATCAGAGATCTAAAATGACCACAAGGAATTAATCTTACTATGCTGGAGCTCGCGGGCTCCTAGTCTATACACACGAACGCACTGGTCGTTGACCTAAGTCGTTTTATTAAAAAAAGGAAAAAATAGGGACGTACAAACAATGTCCATATTTTCTTCCTGAATATTTAATTTATGGATATTGTTTGTACGTCCCTATTTTTTCCCTTTTTTTTAATAAATTAATTATTTTAAGAGATATGGACGTTTATCCTAAAAAAAATGGCCAGACTCTCCGCTATGTTTAAATATCTAGGAAACAGATTTGACTACAATAAGCAACAAAATCAAAAAATAGGAACCTAGCTCAATCCTTTTTTTAGCTAATACAGAAAAATATATTTAAATCGGTTAAGTTTTGGAGGAGGAAACAGGAATCCCCTAAACGTCGATTTCTGGTACTTCTAATAGGTAATTTCAGTCCAAGTTGCAGTTGTCTCTATCGCGCTAGTGCTGGCTAGCTAAGGCACTGCGAGACAGCAATAGTTTTTATAAATACCAATTTTAAATTTCTCTCAACCGTGGTGTTTCTTCTTAATATATACCAGCAACATGTACGGTGTTCCATCGCGAACTGAGGCCACCACCAAACATAGCGTTTGCTACTTTTTACCATAGCAACATGTACGGTCCTAAAGTAGCGTCTAGTAAATAAAGTGAAACATCCATACTAATATTATAAAGCGGAAGAGTCTGTTTGTTTAAACGCGCTAATCTTAGGAACTACTTGCGAAGTGTCAGTGAGAAATGTTGCAAAAACAGGGAAAATCATTCACATTTGAGGACTTTCGTTGCGAGCGCTGCATAAACGGTTTAAGTTACTCAAAAAATATGTATGAAAGAATTATTCCTTTTTAATAATCATAAAAACAGAAACAACGTGCGCAATCAAACGATAATCGCGATAGTGTTGCCGACAACCACGCGAACGAAGTCGCGGGCACAGCTAGTCTAGTAATAATGTGTCGTTGCATTCTACAAATAAAAGTATCCATTAACTAACAACAATATAAGCCCATATTAAACCTTTAATTAAAATTGTCGTTTAAAGTTTAATTGTTTTACCTATGTCGAAGCCAAAAGGCAGGGTGTTTTTTTCAGTCTATGTTTGTATGTTCCAGCGTAGCGTTTAAACTATTGACCCGATATTAACTAGAGAGATATCAATAGATAGGTAATAATACTAATAATAGCCCGGGCTACATAAGCTAGGCCGGTTTCTGAAAGGCTCATATTAAATCTATGATCAACTAACACGGCATTTAAGTTAACAACTTGTATCGAACGCCAATTGGTGAATCATATAACTGAGAGAAAGAGAGAGCAGATATTATATAGTTACATCACGCTCGCAATCGCAAGGATGGTTATAATTCCACAGACGAGGTTGATTCAAATCGTATGTCAACTAATCTAATTGATAGATTATATGATAAAAATTCATTATAACGGGTGTAAAAAGAGCAGTCACTATAACTTTGGGATATGATTATACTACCTTTTCTCATTCTAGAATTTTTTTTTTTTATTTCTTTTACATAAATAAAAAATTTTTTTTTTTGCTTTATTGTTATTTTTGCTACAAAAAAATAAGAAATAGTGAAAAGTAAAAAAACATTTTTTTGGTTTTAGACAAAAAAAACGAAAATAAGAAAAGGTAGTATAATAAACGTATGTCAAAGATATAGTGACTGCTCTTTTTACACCCTGTATTGACTTAAATTGTGATTGGTAGATCCTCTTTTATTTCCAGCAACGTTTGAAAAAACATTTCACCCTACCTTGGGGTGCTGAAATTAAATTATTAAATATTATATTACAATGAAATAATAAAATAAAAAAACTAGAAGCTAGTAAAAAAATGTAATGTACCGTTTGAATTAAAATATTACGTATTTAAAAAGATTAGTCTATGACAAAATGAATTTGTAATATTTTTAAGTAATTATGAAATATCTATGTAGTATGTACCTACCTAACATTAATTGATAATTTAGCATGAACAATTTTTTAACAATATTTCCTCGCCCAATAGGTCTGCCTATTGGGCGAGGAAATATTGTTAAAAAATTGTTCATGCTAAATTATCAAATTTTGAGCTCAACTAAATAGTTGTAATCGATGCCTTTTCCTCGAATATCAGTAAATTTGAACTTTAGCCATTACCTATATATTTAATTTTGTTATCGAAAGCCCACTGAAAAACTTTAATCAGAATTAAATGCAAAATATAATTTTATCCGTGCATCGGTTCACGAACAAAAATGTCATGTGACAAAACAATTATGAAAATCGATTCCAATGAAACCCCCCTTCGGAAGGGGGTCAATAGATTGGGTTAAGGGGTGATGGGGTTGAATCGGGAGTGGGGTTGGGGGTGGAGTGATAGGAGTCATATGCATTATGTAGTGGCAATCACGTTTAGAGGTGTTGTTAGTAATTGTCCGGATTGTGACGGCTACAGAAAACCGTGGAGCAGTCAGTTCTCTATTATCTATTATTTTTATTCTCAAATCTGCTTTTTTTTTATTTAAAAAGAGAAACAAAACCTGAAAACCGATTCACAAACTAAAAGTGGGGACCATCTTTTCTCTATCTTCAAAAGAGTTCAAGCGTAAGTTCTTAGGTGGCAAATATAAAAAAAATAACTGTCGAATTTAACCTCCTAATTTTGTAAAGTCGGAAATACAAACTTTAAATTTGTTATAAGACTTATGTCTCATAGAGGACACAAATTACATAGCCAGCTTATCTATTAAGTACTATGCATATGTTTTACTTAGTAAATATGTTTCTAGGTACCTCGACATTCATATTTTTATTTTTTTACAAGTTATATTATTTATAAGGATAAAAGTAACCAGCTCCACGCCAGTTTCTGTCCGCCTCAGTAGTACAGGCTGTTGGCCTATAGCGCGACCTGTAATTTCTGTGTAAGCATTGTTAGTCCTGAAACTAGACGCATCGAAGTGTATTGATACTTGACATTTTTTTTTGATAGATGATTAGGAAATTTCAAATTATTTAGCACTTAAATCAATTTAATTCATGTTATTATAGGATCGTACTTTATACAAAATAGGTATCTAGTTTACAGAAACATTAATGATGTTTAAATGTTAATCATTTCTTTTATAATAATTTAAAGATTGTCACTTGAGCGTTTTAGTTTAAAAAAAATCTTCTGAAGTTCTAAATTTCGCGTGTGAAGCTAAAAACAGAATGTAAATAAGAAATTCATTGCGGGGAGCCAAAGTAACTCTTTATTCCATTTACCCGCAAATGGGATGAAAAATAAATTATTTACCGTAGTTTTATACTCTGAAAGGATTTAAATTATTTACGAAACGCCATTTTGTACGAGTATGGTCCGATAGTAAAAGGTAATGTTGGTTTTACTTTAACCAACCTTCGTGAATAGATTATAATATCAGTCACACATCGCATTATAGGTCCAGTAAGACGAGACGCGTGGAGGCCGACCATCATTCATTCATAGCAAATTGAGCTCAATCGACTAAGTCACCAGATTCTAAAGAATTATAGTTATTTTTAAAAAGGTACTTAAACGGTTTGTCATTGCCATACATTTTTGTTTTTTTTCATCAATTTGATGCGTCCGCGTTTTGATTCTTGGTGTAAAAACTTAATACGCCTACAAGTTACAACTTAAAATAACAAAATACAGTTTATATTATCTCAACCTCACTAATCGCAATAATTAAATAAATCTAGCAAGTATCAATTATCTTTAAGCGCACTATATCGATTGTCTATGGTGAAAATAAAACCTATACGAGACAGATAGTGTAGCGGCCGCGCGCGCTGGCGGTCGCCGATGTCACGCCACGGAAAAACGCGCCAAACCGGAAAACAAAGGTTTTGAGTTTTTTTTTTTAATATTTTTTATGGCAAATAACGTAAAGCGCCATATGGCCAGCCTACAAGTCCAGCAGCCGATAAATAGTGTCAAGCATTTAAATTGTTGCCTTGAGGCCTTTCCGTGAAAAAAGTTGAAGCTCAATCCTATCTTATCTTATGGAATGAATAGCGACGCGTTATTGGGTCTCCTTTACGGATAGGACTTTCTCCTTTAAGGACAAGCGTTGGACCTGCAGGCTGGATCAGGAGCTTTAATATTAATGTTAAATTCGTCATCACAATGCAATCGGTTTGCGAAGTTGAGTGATTAATCCAGGGATTGACACATTACATGTCCACAGTGCAACAGACCGAGATATTGCAATAGTTGTTGACTAATTTTCAATGTTAGTATAATTAATGTGTGTCACCTCTATAGGTGGGGGTGAGATGTATATTATGCTATATAATATACATCTCATTTGTTAACCCCTTGGGTCACAGAGGATGAAAAAGTTGATTATACTCAGTCAAATTTAATACATCTGTTTGTTTGCAGGGCATGTTAACGAATGATAATTGTAAGCAACATTCGATAACGTTACTTTATGGAGCTTTTAAAAGTGCCTGCAACAGTTTTTCTACATTACAGTTCAGATTAGGTTCCGATTTCACCAACGCATGTTAGTGTTAACGGCTTGTAAAATACCATGCCTTCTCATTCATTGATAGGAATTACGAGAGGAACAACATGATATTTAACGAAGGACTAAATTGCTTTGTGAAACACGCATTTAGGCCGTGTTTCACAAAGCAATGTTAAAGTTAACGCCATGTTAAAATACCATGCCATCTCATTCATTAACAGGAAATACGAGAGGGATAACATGATATTTAACATGGCGTTAACTTTAACATTGCTTGGTGAAACACGCCCTTAAGCTAATAGACTATACATATGTGTACATAATATAATAAAAATCTTAAATATGTGTATAGTATAAAAGTATTAAATATATAAAAATAAGTATTATAAATAAAAACATATATTTCCATTGTCTGGAAACTGTAACACAAGTTTTTCGGATGCAGGTCCAGATTAAAGTGGTGTAAAGCGTCTTTACATAAAAAAATATAGAACGTGAAATAATATGTTGCATAAGAAAATTTTCCCACGGAAAAATTGCACATGGCTTGTGGAAAAATAACATGAAAACGATTAAAGAAATCTTTACCCTGTAATGATGCAATTTACAACGGTTGTACTAGTCAGCTGTTTTCCGCAACTCACTAATAATGCCCCACGGAACATTTGCTGCGATTGGCAGCTTATGGTGGCTAAACAAGTAAAACAAATAAGTGATAATACTTTAGGTGTGTATGCGCTTCCTATGTAGATACTGTAGAAGTACCAGCGCTGAAAGACTTACTTTTGACTTTCATGTTTCTATGAGAAATCGTCACTTTATCTTTTCAACATCGTATCTAAAAACTACAACTCTTCAGTAGAGTCAAAGAACTTAATAATTTTAGATTTTATTATGACATGGATTTTCGATGTACATAACTGAACATCATTTAAAACAAAATCCATGTCATAATACAATTTAAAATTATTAAGTTTTGTGACTTTACTGAAAAGTTGTAGTTTTTTAGATACGAGGTTGTAAAGGTAAGTAATGCGACGAAATGCCCCAACATCATACATTTTCCCATTCAATAATTTAAAAAAGTAACTGTTTCAGCGCTGGTACTTTCACAGTAAACTCTATATACGGGACTTATACACACCCTAAAGTATTAAAACTCATTAACATTACAGCCTGTATATTTCTGCTGTCTGCCAATATATAAAATGAGTCTAGTAGGATTGGAACATATTTACATATGTGTCCTTCGTCGGTGTCTACTTTTGTTGCCAAATTTCATCAAAATGGGTCCGATTGTTTCGGAGCTTCAAACAAATACACATACAATAATTCATTAGCGTAAAATGTGGTTAAAAGTCGGCCTGTGTCTCAGAGGTCGTGGGATCTATTCCCGCGTTGCTTCAGTTGTAAATTTAAGCTTGAAAAAATATAGTTTTCAAGCTTAGTTAGGACAATACAGGCTGGTCACCTAAACCTGACGAAGAATCGTAAGCCATGCATCGGCATGAAAAAGTCGGTCCTGCGCCTATCCTCTCGCTAATCACGTCCCAGTAGAACGAGTGAATGTGCTTGTGTTGGGCACTATACAGGCTGACTCATGGTTCATATGTCTCACCGAATATAGTGCGAAGAGAATGACGCGTAAAGCATTTTTTGGCACATTATATAAATTACTCAAAATAATCGATGGTCTATAATGACCACAAGGAGTGAATCTTACTATACTGGGACTCGCGTGCTCCTAGTCTATACACACGAACGCACTGGTCGTTGACGTAAGACCTAACCAGGATTGAAACTGATCTGTTTTGTAACTTTTATGGAGATCTTTAATCTTGATTTATCGCGTTAAGATAAGTAATTTATTTGAGGCGACGTAATCTATATATATAAAAGAAAGTCGTGTTTGTTACAACACTTATAACTCGAGAACGGCTGAACCAATTTTCATGGTTTTTGATTCGTTGGATTTGTCTCCTCCCCGAATAGCAGAATACATATTAAAATAGTGAAAACTTGATGTGTAATGAATAATTAATCATGTAAATAAATGCTCATATTTTGTTCATCAAATGTCAAACATTTGTTGTCAAATGATGTAACAACTATGCGTTCAGAAATCTATTAATGTATGTCAGTTTGTAACTTTCAATTAGCAACGTTTTTCTAAATGCATAATATGACATTTTAAACGATATTTTCTTCTTTTTTTTGGCATTGGCAACGATATCTAGGTACTGAAAACGAAAATGCAGATATTATTGATAACTCAAGAACGGCTTTATCGATATGGCTGAAAATTGGTGAGGAAGTAGCTTAGAGCAAGTAGACGGACATAGGATACTATTTATTCCATTTGACAGCGTTCCGGGTTCCTGCGTTGCGGGTACCGGGTTCCCGCGTTGCGGGTTCCGGGTTCCCGCGTTGCGGGTTCCGGGTTCCAGCGTTGCGGGTTCCGGGTTCCCGCGTTGCGGGTTCCGGGTTCCCGCGTTGCGGGTTCCGGGTTCCCGCGTTGCGGGTTCCGGGTTCCCGCGTTGCGGGTTCCGGGTTCCCGCGTTGCGGGTTCCGGGTTCCCGCGTTGCGGGTTCCGGGTTCCCGCGTTGCGGGTTCCGGGTTCCCGCGTTGCGGGTTCCGGGTTCCCGCGTTGCGGGTTCCGGGTTCCCGCGTTACGGGTTCCGCGTTCTAGGTTCCGCGTTCCGGGTTCCGTGTTGCGGGTTCCGGGTTCCCGCGTTGCGGGTTCCGGGTTCCCGCGTTGCGGGTTCCGGGTTCCCACGTTGTTTTTTTTTAGTTGAATTTCATCATAAACTCTTTTTATGCTCAACGAAGTGGGCAAGGGTCAGCTAGTAATAGATAAATCCATGCTGTCACACTGTTTTATAACGAGTATCGCACTTTAATGTAGATTTAATGAAAAAAATATCAACACAGTGCTATCAGTGCCAGCTGTTTGACGCCATGTTTGTTTTGGTGACTACTAGCGCCGCAGTGAGAAAAAATTTCAATCACCTGACTGAGAATACAACATTACAATCCGCTAACTAATTGGACGTTGACTGACGATTGTTCAATCAATGTTCGGCCTAGTCTTTCAATATAATGTCGTCATTCGATAAAAACGCTAGTCACTCAATGAAATGGCGATTTCAATTAGATGACTGCGACATATATACGTACGAGTATATTATGCTAGTTCATATCGATGCACTTAAAGAAAATTGAATTTCCAACTATAACACTAATATTATTTCATGTAATTATTATCAATCAGTGATCAATCACGGGTGTCAAACTTCCCGGGGGGGAGTTTTGCATAATTCGGTTAAGTGCTTCCCGGTTCGCGGTGAGTTGATTACTTCAGTTAAAACTTAATATTAGTATAGTTAGATTAATGATATCTAACATGAATAAATGTATTTATACGATAGAAATGTTTACTTTCACGTAAATGTTTACGTTTTATTGACAAAGGAATGTCTGAAGTCACTGCCAATACTTTTATTACCCAGGGGGTTTAGAGGAGTTTATTAACTCCTAGAGTCTCTCTCCTAAAAGAAGAGAGAAGAAGTAACAAAGTGGGCCGTTATCGATCTAGCCTGGAACACTAATAATAATAACAGCGTACAAACATGAATACATTTAACTAATCGACTGTGGGCGATTTCGTATGAGTTATTTTATAGTGCCCAAATGTGTGCGCAATACACCGAAGCCCTCTCTCTTCCTTCTCTCTCGTAGCCCGTGGGACGGTTACCCGACGCATGCCCATCCGAACCATCTTTCTTGTCAGACAATCAGGTGATTAGCCTGCATTGTTGTAACAACTTGTAAAAGTTGTAAACAACATTTTTAGTTATTGGTAATATTTTCGATTGATTGATCCATACAGTTATGGGTCAGTACCCAAACTTTTTAACCAACTTCCAAAAAAGGAGGAGGTTTCTCAATTCGACTGTATATATATGTTTTTTTTAATAAATGTTTATTATTTATTTATTAGAGGTAGACTTTATCAACAATACGCTAGATAATGTGTCCCATGCAAAATACAAACACAAATTTCTTTATTTCAGACTTCTATGGTGTAGGGGTTAGTAAACAAGGGTAATATTTGTCCGCGTAGTATCTGCCAATATAGCTATACATTTGTTTAATAACGAACTGAGAGAAAAGTTTTAAACATTTCAAAGTTGATTTAGCGATTTGAAATCCCTAATTATAGTCCGGTCAAATTAGCTTCAGAAATAGGGGTACGGTTACATTAATTCGCATGTACGCTACCTCACGGGTGGCGCGGAAACGTGTGCATATTATGAGAAACACAACTTTTTCAACATTTTGCATCGATATCTCAGAAATGGTGATTCTTAGGAAAAAAGTGTATTAACAATAGTTATAGACAACTGCATGATAAATATATTTGTCCCACCCATTTTTATGATAAAACTTACCGTTTAGCAGGAAAACTCAAAAAACCGATTTTTACAACATTTAACCTTGAATAATTGTTTTTCCACACTTGAGATTGATGTGGATAATTGACAAATTGTGTGTAATAGGGTTCCCAACATTCATGCCAATTGTTAGCTGGGTGCGAATTAATGTAACCTTGAATGTCTATTTTGACCGGACTATTATGTCACACAAAAAATTAAAAATTAAAACACAGTTAAATACCTCCTTAGATGGGATGCGGTTCCTCAGGCAACGTGGTAGCGTCAGCACCGCCGCAAGCCGCAGACGGTACCGTCGGCAACGGCACTGACCACCACAGCGATGACCTGCCGATCGTACTCCTGCCAGACACTCCAGCTGTGCCGAAAGCACGTGAGTATAGAGCGAGACGTACAGAGGAATTGAAAACATGAATGGATGAAGGTGATACGTACCTAGCAAAATTTAGATTTGGACAAAATCGAGTTCAAACTGTCACTTAAACATTTTAGAATACGTCGTAAAGTATTAAGTACATTAATCTTAATATCCGTCCCTAGAATCAATGTACTTAATACGTTGAAATGAAATGAAATGAAATGAAATGAAAATAAACTTATTGCGCACAATCAAAAGTTACACATACACAGAATAAAAGAAATCAAACAACACAGAAACACGACAGACACAGAGACGGCCCTATTACTATAATATCAACCGTTACTACATATTATTAAAATGTTTAAGTGACGGTTTAAACTCAATTTTCTGGGTAATTTTTTTTGTGACATAACACCTTCATCCATTGACGTATTCAATTGTTAGACGGAAAGATTCGAATTTCGTTACTCAAAAAATATGTATGAAAGAAATATTCCTTTTTAATAATAAAAAAAAAAAGTCCGTGACAGTATATGTCTATCTATCTCTTAAGATTTATTAAATAACTAACAGGATCAAAAAATGGGCAATAAAGCGGTTTTTGGAAAAATATTTATACCATCACGGTATTAATTCTTATCATTTTAAATACGTTAGTTGGCTAAAGCATTCCATGACGACTATATTTGCCCTTCAAACCATGCAAATACAATGAATACTTTAGGAGATATAGCAAAATTAAGATTGTTTCGCCGTGATTCGACCGGGCGCCGCGTGTGACGTGACTCGCGTCTGAGCCGGGACCGCGAATGCTGGTAGGTAGGAAATAGGAACCCCATGAACATGAACAACACCGCATGAACAAAACAATGAAATGCAGTGCATTTATCGATTTTTTCGAATCACGTTTTCAACCAATGAGTGACATTAAAACCCCGTGAAAGCCGAGTTATCGAATACATAGCTTTGGTAAAAATGTGCAATAGTTGTTAAAAGTACAGCGTCATCAAATGGTCACAAATAATGTGGTATTTTGAGATGCTAATTATTAGACAAATACAATAATAATCCTTATCAAATTAAATACGTTAGTCACTTTGAAGCATTTCATACACGTAAAAATAGCTGTTTACACCATAAAGTTTATATTAATACTAGCTGACCCGTGCTCACTTCGTTGAGCATAGAAACCGTCCCTGGAGTTTCACGAACATTTCAAGACCAAAAATAGCCGAATCGGTTCAGCTGTTCTTGAATTTTAGCGAGACTAACGAACGGCAATTCATTTTTATATATAGGGCGTCGCGGCGTCGGGCGTCGGCGTCGATACGTCGGGCGTCGGCGTCGTGACGTCGGGCGTCGGCGTTGCGACGTCGGGCATCGGCGTCGCGACGTTAGGCGTCGGCGTCATGACGTCGGGAGTCGGCGTCGCGACGTTGGGCGTCGTGGCGTCGGTAGGCGTCGCGGTGCTGGGCGTCGGTAGGCGTCGCGGCGCTGAGCGTCGGCAGGCGTCGCGGCGCTCGGCGTCGCGGCACTGGGCATCGGCAGGCGTCGCGGCGCTGAGCGTCGGTAGGCGTCGCGGCGCTTGGCGTCGGTCGGCGTCGCGGCGTTTGGCGACTCATTTATAGATCATCAAAATTCTTAGGTTACTTCCGGAAATCTTAGAAAGCTGAAGTTATGTATGCAAGCTGTTATTGCTACAAAACCAACAAAAAAATTTATTAAAATGTAAATGCCGCCATTTTTAATCCAATATGCTGGACCACCATATTGGATTCAAAAGGATGTTTATTATAAGGATCTGATGATCTTTAATTTATAAAAGGAATATAATATACAAGTACATAAAAAACCTACGACATACTTTTTGTAGGACCCATAATCGTTCAGAGTTTTGCTCCATATAATTTATGTCCGACTTTATGTATGTTGAGTGCGTTGCACTACGTGTTAAATTTCTTTTCTGTAAAGTTCTTTGTACGCTTAGCATTATTATAATGTGATTTGTAAGAAACAAGCTTGTCAGTGGCTCAAAATATTCTATAGAATTTCTTGTGCTAGTTACCATCATCACTACTACTATTAGATATAAGGTACTTGGCGTCGCGGCGCTTGGCGTCGGCAGGCGTCGCGGCGCTCGGCGTCGCGGCGCTGGGCATCGGCAGGCGTCGCGGCGCTTGGCGTCGGCAGGCGTCGCGGCGCTGAGCGTCGGTAGGCGTCGCGGCGCTTGGCGTCGCGACGCTGGGCGTCGGTAGGCGTCGCGGCGCTTGGCGTCGGTAGGCGTCGCGGCGCTTGGCGTCGGTAGGCGTCGCGGTGCTGGGCGTCGGTAGGCGTCGCGGCGCTGAGCGTCAGTAGGCGTCGCGGTGCTGAGCGTCGGTAGGCGTCGCGGCGCTAGGCGTCGGTAGGCGTCGCGGCGCTGAGCGTCGATAGGCGTCGCGGCGCTTGGCGTCGCGACGCTGGGCGTCGGTAGGCGTCGCGACGCTTTGCGTCGGCGGGCGTCGCGGCGCTTGGCGTTGCGGCGCTGGGCGTCGGTAGGCGTAGCGACGCTGGGCGTCGGCAGGTGTCGCGGCGCTGAGCGTCAGTAGGCGTCGCGGCGCTGAGCGTCGGTAGGCGTCGCGGCGCTGAGCGTCGGTAGGCGTCGCGGCGCTGAGCGTCAGTAGGCGTCGCGGCGCTGAGCGTCAGTAGGCGTCGCGGCGCTGAGCGTCGGTGGGCGTCGGTAGGCGTCGCGACGCTGGGCAGGCGGCAGGCGTCGCGGCGCTGAGCGTCGGTAGGCGTCGCGGCGCTTGGCGTCGCGGTGCTGGGCGTCGGCAGGCGTCGCGGCGCTAGACGTCGCTACGCTGGGCGTCGCGGCGCTCGGCGTCGCGGCACTGGGCATCGGCAGGCGTCGCGGCGCTGAGCGTCGGTAGGCGTCGCGGCGCTTGGCGTCGCGGCGCTTGGCGTCAGTAGGCGTCGCGGCGCTGAGCGTCGGTGGGCGTCGGTAGGCGTCGCGACGCTGGGCAGGCGGCAGGCGTCGCGGCGCTGAGCGTCGGTAGGCGTCGCGGCGCTTGGCGTCGCGGTGCTGGGCGTCGGCAGGCGTCGCGGCGCTAGACGTCGCTACGCTGGGCGTCGCGGCGCTCGGCGTCGCGGTAGGCGTCGCGACGCTGGGCGTCGGCAGGCGTCGCGGCGCTGAGCGTCTATAGGCGTCGCGGCGCTGAGCGTCGGTAGGCGTAGCGACGCTGGGCGTCGGCAGGTGTCGCGGCGCTGAGCGTCAGTAGGCGTCGCGGCGCTGAGCGTCGGTAGGTCGGTGGGCGTCGGTAGGCGTCGCGACGCTGGGCAGGCGGCAGGCGTCGCGGCGCTGAGCGTCGGTAGGCGTCGCGGCGCTTGGCGTCGCGGTGCTGGGCGTCGGCAGGCGTCGCGGCGCTAGACGTCGCTACGCTGGGCGTCGCGGCGCTCGGCGTCGCGGCACTGGGCATCGGCAGGCGTCGCGGCGCTGAGCGTCGGTCGGCGTCGCGGCGTTTGGCGTCGCGGCGCTTGGCGTCGCGGCGCTTGGCGTCGCGGCGCTTGGCGTCGCGGCGCTTGGCGTCAGTAGGCGTCGCGGCGCTGAGCGTCGGTGGGCGTCGGTAGGCGTCGCGACGCTGGGCAGGCGGCAGGCGTCGCGGCGCTGAGCGTCGGTAGGCGTCGCGGCGCTTGGCGTCGCGGTGCTGGGCGTCGGCAGGCGTCGCGGCGCTAGACGTCGCTACGCTGGGCGTCGCGGCGCTCGGCGTCGCGGCACTGGGCATCGGCAGGCGTCGCGGCGCTGAGCGTCGGTAGGCGTCGCGGCGCTTGGCGTCGGTCGGCGTCGCGGCGTTTGGCGTCGCGGCGCTTGGCATCGCGGCGCTTGGCGTCGCGGCGCTTGGCGTCGCGGCGCTTGGCGTCGGTCGGCGTCGCGGCGCTTGGCGTCGGCAGGCGTCGCGGCGCTCGGCGTCGCGGCGCTGAGCGTCAGTAGGCGTCGCGGCGCTGGGCGTCGGCAGGCGTCGCGGCGCTCGGCGTCGCGGCACTGGGCATCGGCAGGCGTCGCGGCGCTGAGCGTCGGTAGGCGTCGCGGCGCTTGGCGTCGGTCGGCGTCGCGGCGTTTGGCGTCGCGGCGCTTGGCGTCGGTAGGCGTCGCGACGCTGGGCGTCGGCAGGCGTCGCGGCGCTGAGCGTCGGTAGGCGTCGCGGCGCTGAGCGTCGGTAGGCGTCGCGGCGCTTGGTGTCGCGACGCTGGGCGTCGGCAGGCGTCGCGACGCTGGGCGTCGGCAGGCGTCGGTAGGCGTCGCGACGCTGGGCGTCGGCAGGCGTCGCGGCGCTGGGCGTCGGCAGGCGTCGGTAGGCGTCGCGACGCTGGGCGTCGGCAGGCGTCGCGGCGCTGGGCGTCGGCAGGCGTCGGTAGGCGTCGCGACGCTGGGCGTCGGCAGGCGTCGCGGCGCTGAGCGTCTATAGGCGTCGCGGCGCTGAGCGTCGGTAGGCGTCGCGGCGCTGGGCGTCGGTAGGCGTCGCGACGCTGGGCGTCGGCAGGCGTCGCGGCGCTGGGCGTTGGCGGGCGTCGCGGCGCTTGGCGTTGCGGCGCTGGGCGTCGGTAGGCATCGCGACGCTGGGCGTCGGTAGGCGTCGCGGCGCTTGGCGTCGGCGGGCGTCGCGGCGCTTGGCGTTGCGGCGCTGGGCGTCGGTAGGCGTCGTGACGCTGGGCGTTGGCAGGCGTCGGTAGGCGTCGCGACGCTGGGCGTCGGCAGGCGTCGCGGCGCTGGGCGTCGGCAGGCGTCGGTAGGCGTCGCGACGCTGGGCGTCGGCAGGCGTCGCGGCGCTGAGCGTCTATAGGCGTCGCGGCGCTGAGCGTCGGTAGGCGTCGCGGCGCTGGGCGTCGGTAGGAGTCGCGACGCTGGGCGTCGGCAGGCGTCGCGGCGCTGGGCGTTGGCGGGCGTCGCGGCGCTTGGCGTTGCGGCGCTGGGCGTCGGTAGGCATCGCGACGCTGGGCGTCGGTAGGCGTCGCGGCGCTTGGCGTCGGCGGGCGTCGCGGCGCTTGGCGTTGCGGCGCTGGGCGTCGGTAGGCGTCGTGACGCTGGGCGTTGGCAGGCGTCGCGGCGTTGAGCATCGGTAGGCGTCGCGGCGCTTGGCGTCGCGGCGCTTGGCGTCGCGGCGCTGGGCGTCGGTAGACGTCGCGACGCTGGGCGTCTGCAGGCGTCGCGGCGCTTGGCGTCGCGGCGCTGAGCGTCGGTAGGCGTCGCGGCACTTGGCGTCGGTAGGCGTCGCGGCGCTGAGCGTCAGTAGGCGTCGCGGCGCTGAGCGTCGGTAGGCGTCGCGGCGCTGAGCGTCGGTAGGCGTCGCGGCGCTGGGCGTCGGTAGGCGTCGCGGCGCTGAGCGTCAGTAGGCGTCGCGGCGCTGAGCGTCGGTAGGCGTCGCGGCGCTTGGCGTCGCGACGCTGGGCGTCGGTAGGCGTCACGACGCTGGGCAGGCGGCAGGCGTCGCGGCGCTGGGCGTCGCGGCGCTGGGCATCGGCAGGCGTCGCGGCGCTGAGCGTCGGTAGGCGTCGCGGCGCTGGGTGACAATCAACCAATTATTTTATCGTAATGTTTGCATGAATAAGATAAGATAAGATAAGATAATGTTTATTTCTCACCAATAAATACTTAAAACAAAAGACATAAAGTAATATAGAAGACAAAGAAGTGAGGAAATTGGTGGGCTGATACCTGAACTAGGAGGTTCCTGTGTCTCAAGTAACCAACCCTCCTCTCCACACAGTGTACACTATTCTTTTCTTTTAACACCAAGAAAACATTTAACACATTATTTTTATGGCAGACATTAGAAATAAGCCACAATTTGACAAAATATGTTTAACACTAATAAAAACTAAAATGAAGGTAAAAATGAATTTTTTCACAATGGTCTGCTTGTGGTCCAAGTTACAAGTTACAAGCTGGCTTAAGGCAAATTTAATAAAATAAAAGTAACACATTTAGTACAATAATTTGTTAGATGAGAAACAAAAATAAATAAATAAAAAGTGTGCGCGTGTGTGTGTGTGTGTGTGTGTGTGGGTGTGGGTGTGGGTGTGGGTGTGTGTGTGTGTATGTGCGCGTGTGTGTGTGTGTGTGTGTGTGTATGTGTGTGTGTATGTGTAAGTGAGTGGTGACTATGTTTAATGTGGTTGACTAAGTTATGATATATATTTCAAAATATACTCCGTTTGTCCATAATTAAGTAAAGCTAAACTGTTTTTGATTGAGATTTTTAGCCGTGATCTATTTAATTTTATGGTTTGATTTAGGTCATTGAAGTATCTATATAAGTAGGGGCCCATGTAGGAAAATTGACGTCTTGCAAACATTGTATTAATGTTTGGAATTGGAGTTCGAACGCGTCTTTTTTGTTGAGGTAACTGTGATATGTCTATGTTTTTGTGGTGGCGGACTACTGAGTTGAGTATGTACAACTGTCGGACCGTCAAAAGCTGATTTTCTGCGTAAAGGGTTTCCGTGGAGTAATCCCTCGGCTTATGAGTCATAACTTTAATGACTGCTCGTTGAGCTCGTTCCAACTCCAAGAGATGGCAAGCAGCGGCTCCACCCCATACCGTGACACAGTACGTCAAGAGTGATTGGCAGAGAGCTAGATAAACATTTTTGACAAGTTTGAAATCAGCAGCGTCTCGAAGATTCCTAAAAATTGGTAGAAGTTTCCTTATTCGTTTGCTCAATGCTGTGATTTGTGGTCGCCAATTAAGGTGCTTGTCTACTATTATTCCTAAATATTTATGACTGTCTGTCTGTTCTAAGGGTGCACAATCACACTCAGATTCCGATCCACAAAAAGAGGAGTGAGCCTTGATATTGAAATTTGTTGGCGGATTTGTAGCACCTGATATTCTAAAACAGATATATTTTGTTTTGGGTAAATTTATGGTTAAAAGGTTTTCGTCCAGCCACTTTATCACCCTTTTGAGACCTTTTTCTGCATATTTCTCAACCACTGGCCATGTTGTACCTTGAAATATTAGAACAGTGTCATCAGCAAATGCAAGAATATTACCATTTTCAGAATTAAGGTTACATAAATCATTGACGTAGGCCAAGAAGAGAGTCGGTCCAAGTGTACTTCCTTGAGGTATTCCATAGGTGATACCTAAACTGGAACTGCATAAACTCTCCACTTTTACTACTTGACTTCTATCTGTCAGATAATCTCGGAGCCAATCCAGCGGTAGTCCACGTATGCCCAAATTCTCCAATTTCGACAAGAGTAGCGGTATCGAAACGGTGTCAAACGCTTTTTTAAGGTCCAAGAATATTGCTACACATCTTTGACCTGTATCAAGAGATTTTGTGATTAATTCTGAAAGCTTAGACACTGCATCCTCCGGACATTTACCCGAACGGAAGCCGTATTGAGAACCTGATAAAATATTTTTGCCTTCTAGGAACTTTGTTAGTCTGATGTTAAATGCTTTTTCCATAATTTTGCTAAGAGTAGGAAGAAGAGATATAGGTCTGTAGTTTGACACTGAATCTACACCGCCACCCTTGTAAACTGGGATCACGACAGCTTTTTTGAAGATATTAGGGAATGTACCATTAGAGAAACTCAAGTTGCATATGTGGGAAATAATGCTGCACAGTATGGTATGAGAGTTCTTTACGATTGTAGAAGATACGGAATCTATACCAGGAGCACTGTTACTTTTTAGGTTAAGGATAATATTGTCTATTTCCCTAAAATCTGTAGGGGTCAGGCTCATAGAATTAGGGTTTTGTGATATGTTGACTCTGTTAAGTAGATGGGATTCACTAGTTCCAGTTTTAGCTTATATAATAGTTTTGATATTATCTGCTTAACAGAGTCATGGCTGGTAGACGGTATCCAAGATTGTGAGTTATTCGACGATCGTTATATAGTTTGGCGTCGCGATAGTAGCTACACCGGCACATATCAAACTCTAGGCGGAGGTCTGCTCGTCGCCGTGCGTCGCGAACTAATGAGTGACCGGCGCCCCGAGTGGTACTCTCCTGCTGAGGACGTATGGATCACAATAGCTATGCGCGATAAGACAACAAGAACCATTTATAAATTACACCTATGCGTCGTGTATATCTGTAACCAACACCTGCGCCACTCGCTGGCGACACAGCTGCATAATTTTTCTTTAAATCTCGGACATATATTACAAAATAATTTTACCGATAAGTACATAATACTCGGCGATTTTAACATACCTAATATCGAGTGGCAGTTGGACTCGGACGGGTCGTTGAGTCCCGCTAACGTGCTCGGGCCCGTGCAGACGAGACTCCTCGATGACCTAGATACCTACAATCTTTCACAATATAATTCCATCTTTAAATATAAACAATAGAATCCTTGATCTTATTTTTTCGACTAATATGGTGAAGGTGGATCTCTGCACGGGCCCGCTCGTGCCGGAGGACCCTCACCATAGGGCTTTATCTGTGATTGCCGACTTCCACGCGCCCTATACGCGCCCTATACGCTCCCCCACCGCCCGCGGACTGTGTACCAATACCGACATGCTGATTTTGACTCTCTTAACCGGAGCCTTCTTGAAATTGATTGGCTGAACGAGCTCAGCTCTAGGTCATTCGAGAACGCCGTCGCGTTCTTCTACACTACACTCGAAGAAAACATAAACACGTATGTACCTACAAAGAAAGTTGTGCCGTGCGGCAGGTATCCCGTCTGGTACAGACAGCCCCTTATTAAAATCCTTAAAGAAAAATCCAACTTTCATACTAAATATAAGAAATACGGCAACCGCTCCGACTACGAGTCCTTTGTTCTGTTTCGTCAACGCGCCAAGGACGTCGAGCGCGATATGTACAAAGCTTACATATCTAGCATTGAAAATAGTATATTAACATCTCCTAAGGCATTCTGGTCATATGTCAAACTCAAAAACCAAAACCACTCATATCCATCAACATTTAAATTCCAAAACAGCCAGACTGATAATGGAGCGGTTGTCTGCAACATGTTCAGCGACTACTTCCAGTCAAATACTATTAGGGATCTCGGAGTTATTTTCGACGCCAAACTTCTCTTCGACTCGCATATTAACCACATTATTAACCTTAAGATGACGTCATATCTATTTTTAAATATTGGTATGGTAACCAACAGAACTATGTCCGATGGGGCGGCGTGTGTTCGCAACCCTATAGGCTGGTATGCGGGGTGAGGCAGGGGGGGATTACCTCAGCTCGCCTCTTTAGCTTGTA
This sequence comes from Celastrina argiolus, assembly GCA_905187575.2. Classification (NCBI taxonomy): domain Eukaryota; kingdom Metazoa; phylum Arthropoda; class Insecta; order Lepidoptera; family Lycaenidae; genus Celastrina; species Celastrina argiolus. Next base: position 16,804,652 of record LR994589.1, read on the forward strand.
TGTAAACGCACTAATTGAGGAGCTCAGCAGCACAGGTATCGGTTGCCATATAGGTAATATATGCGTAAATAACATAAGCTATGCTGACGACATGGTGTTGCTGAGCCCCTCAATGGGAGCTTTGAATAAAACTGTTAGGGATTTGTGAACGCTTTGCGGAGATCCATGGGCTTAGGTACAATGCGAAAAAAAGTGAGTACATGATATTTAAGTCGGGTACGAAATGTTATGACACGAACATTTCTATCGTATTTTACATAGATATTTATTGTACACGTGTCTAAAAAGAGTTAGCCAGTTTAAGTACCTAGGTCACTGGGTCACCGATAACCTTAAAGATGACCTCGACATGGAGAGGGAGAGGAGGGCGTTAGCTGTCAGATGTAACATGTTGGCCCGTAGATTTGCGCACTGTGGCAGGGATGTGAAAGTAACCCTATTTAAGGGTACTGTCAATCTTTCTACACGTGTAGTCTGTGGTCCAACTACACACAGAGGTCATATAACGCATTGAGAGTGCAATACAACAACGCATTCAGGGTGCTGATGGGACTGCCTAGGTTCTGTAGTGCGTCGGGCATGCTGGCGGAGGCACGAGTAGACGACTTTTATGGTATCATTCGGAAGCGGAGTGCGGCGCTGCTGGCCAGGGTTCGAGCTAGTCCAAACAGCATCCTGAATGCGTTGGCTGACAGATGGGACTCATCTTTGCTCAGGCACTGGATTGGCCTACATGCGCCTGTAACACGGCTCATGCTTATATGAATATAATATGTATTAAGTTACACACAATATAAATAAATATAACTAACATACTAATATACGAGTTAAGAAAAATTTTTTACTAATCCACTAATATAAAATATGGACTAAACATTGTATCTAGTCTGAAATAAAGATTTATTTATTTATTTATTTATTAAAAAAGCTTCTAAAGCATTAGGTTTTATATTAAGATTATCCTCCGATTTCACGCAAATTAAAACAATTAAAATACTTTACTGTGCCTTCGTTCGCAGCCACTTAGAATACTGTTCTCCTGTATGGAATCCTAGCTACGCAACGTACATTAATCGCATTGAGCATATTCAAAAAAAGTTTATAAAATATATCCAGTTCAAGTCCAGGACCTACTTACCCAACTATATCGAAAGATGCAAAAAATTTCATATTCTACCGCTCGAGGAACGACGAAACATTGCCGATTTATCGCTCCTTTTTAAACTGTTTAATAGTTCAGTGGACTGTCCGGAACTAGTTAGTAAATTTGAAATTAAGGTACCCACCCGCGCCAGTTCACTTAGAAAATACCAACTACTACACGTTCCGTTTGCATCTACCAACTACCGACAGAACGCTTACATCGTGCGAACTAGTAGAGCATACAATGCAGCGTCTCGAAGTACTGACATAGATTTGTTCAATACAAATATAACAAACTTAAAAAAAATAAGCACAGACTACTTCTTTAATGATAATTGCTAATTAGTTTGGTATTTATATATTGGTATTATTAATAATATTATTTCTTTACTAACAATGTATAGTTAATGATAAGTTCTCTTTAAGTTATTTTCCCTTACTTTCTGCTCGTCTGATCTATGTCTACTGTACTGTTAAAAATTGTATTTATTCTGTTCTTTTTATTCGTGAAAACTTGTAATTGGCCATCGTTTTGTTTCTATGTTGTTAAACCTGTGCTAGCTGTAAGTTTTCAAATTCAATTTAGTTATTACGCCTCCGTGGTCTAGTGGTTTAGAGCCTGGCTCTCGACTGTGGTCGTCGTGGGTTCGATTCCCACGTTGGAAACACGTTTTAAGTTTGGTTTAGACAAGGCAGGCTGATCACCTAATTGGCTGACAAGAAATATGATCCATGCGTCGGATGGGCATGTTAAAAGTCGGTCCTGCGCTTGATCTCCCGCCAGTCGTGTCGGTTATCCGTCCCAGTGGGTTACGAGGGTGAAGAAAAAGAGAGTGCTTCTATGCATTGCGCACACACTTGGGCACTATAAAAATAACTCCTGCGTAGCTGGACTGGTTTCGATGAAACCGGTCACCGTCACCGAAATCAGTGTGGTAGATATTATTATTATTATTATTTTAGCAAACACTAAAATTATTAAACAAGCTTATGACTGAACAACTAGCCACCCGGATAGTTATAGCACTTTCGAAAAAAAAAACAAGAATACAGTATAAAAAGAGTTCAATTATAGTAGTGAGGTGTTTTATTGAAGTTCTGTGTTACACAGCCACAATGGAGACTTATAGTTTTAGATCAAGAACTTTGGTTCTACATGGGATTTGTCCACTTTTTGATAGATTTTGATCAAGGTGCTGGTAGATTTAGGGCGAGTAGTCTTTAGAGCTTGCCTTTATACGATATCTGATAACTTTTTCACAGGGTAAGCTATATAGACTCGTCTTGGCAACATTTTTACATGAAAATGTTTTGGTGGGATATTTACATATTGATTCATATTAGACATGAGCGCCGCGCCGTGTACGCTGCGCCGATTTCGCATGGCGCCCCCGCCGCCGAGGATCCAACTCGGCGCGCCGAGCGGTTCATGTGGCGTTTTTTACCTATGAAAATGTATATTGTAAATTAAAATTTTGTAACAATAATAAAAACAGTTTACATACGCGCCGAGGATCTCATGGTGTCGTTGCACTAAAGGCTTGACGCACACACGCGGTGGCGCGGGGTAAAGGTTTAGGTCACCTGAAGCAGAAATGAATTTTACATATTTTTATGATATTCTGTTATTCTTACAACAAAAAAATATTAATGGTAAAAAGACAACAAAAAAATACATTTCCAGAATGAGAAAAGGTAGTATAATCATATCCCGAAGTTTTTGGAACATGTATTTTTAAACCCAGTATAATGTAAAATTGTTATTAAACCCTTCTCATTGCATCTTCGTCACTCGGCCATTTACTAAACAATCCATAAACTTGTTATCAAAATCGTTTGGAGCTGAGAAGTTTACCTCATTAAGCTGTACAACGGGGAGATTACTGGACCACCCGCCATTGTACGGAACAAGCTGTGTTTAAGCTGTATAAAGCTTCATGCTGCCACTTTAAGTATTAGTATTTAGTACAATATTAATTCTAATCAGGATGGGTGTTTTGGTTTGTGAAATTGATTGATTAATTTATGCAATTGAAGAGAATTTGGTTCCAGTGGCGTAGCTAAGTGGGCAAGGGCCCCGGTGCATACAGAACGAATCAGGCTCTCACCGCCTGTTTCCAAGTATCTTGAACTTTTATTGCCCATCAAAATTATAAATAGAAATTCATTGTCTAACATCACGTGATGTTCCCTCTCCTTCCAGCGATCGCCTACGAGATACCCCTGGAGGAGTTCGAAGGTACTCGGAAGACCAGCCCCCCGCCGCACCTGCAGAGGCTGCTGTTGCCGCCGCCGCCGCCCAGCCTGCCCGACATACGAGAGAAGCTGGCTGAGGCGGAACAGAGAAGACTGATGGTGATGTCTCTTTTCTTTATTTAAAGCGTGTGCTCTGATGGTGCTGTCTCATTTCTTTATTTTGTTCTCTTGAGCGTTTCACCACCGTTTTCTGAAAGATAGAGCAAAACGTCGATCAGTTAACATTCAGCTAACAAGCCATTCTGATAGCTCATTGGTGAAATTCATTTGCAACAACTTCGCTCAGTTACTACGTTCAGCTGATCAACGAATTGATCAGCCTTTCAGAAACCGGGAATGAGTGTGGGTTGGAATAAATCTTTTTTTTTCTCGAGGGGAAATGCGTTGCGCACTCCCCGCAACCCCGGGGGAGGTTGGCGAGGTTATGTTGGACTTCCAAGTGCTTTGCACTGAGTTTACTGACTAAAACCCCCCGATGTCCTTCTTCACGCTTCTTGGCTCTAGCCCTATGGATCCTTCGGCAGATGGCAGCCGCCGGTGGTACCGTCTACGGATACATTCACGGCGAAGGGTTTTAAGAAACCTACAGTAAGGTTACATAATTTTATTTAGGCTCTGGATTTCTTATCTAACTATTAAGTATTAACGCGCAAGTGGGCAAGTGTACTAATTAACACAAATACAATTTGACATGACACCGTTTTATATATCTATGATCGCCGGCACGCACGAAAAACCATGACTTGCATGTCACGTTCCGCCTGAGCTGAGCGTGCAAGGGAGAGCGCGTCCGAGAAAACAAGAGACAGTAGCGGCACGCGACGTACACGTGAACGCAGGCTTTTGGTGTTTTAATTAGTGGATCAATTTGAACCAGGATAAAGAAATTCGTTAGATTGTAACTTTTCGCACTCCCGACCATAACAATCGGGGAGAGTCAAAATTAACAAACTTAAAATTATTCGGGAGTAGGCACGATCAAATCTGAATCAAAATCGTATCAGTTTGGAGAATATTACGATCAATTGAGCCGAAGAAACTCCTCAACGATTTGGTGTTGGGGCTTAAAACATTTGTTTTGTGTTGTTTTCGATTTTACAGACAGTTTTTTTTTTGGTTATTTCAGATTTTGCAACAGAGAGCTGCGTCTGCGCAGAAACGCGTGCAGAAGGCTGTCAGACCGATAGAAACTGATAAACTTAACGGACACGTAAGTATTTTTTTTAAACCGAAGTCTGGCCCTGATATCACTGCGACCTTTTTGGATATATTTGGATCTATTGTGACTCTTTCGCTTTAGAATATAGTCAAATACCTACTTTCTTTATAGCACGTATGTATCTACTATCTATACTAATATTATAAAGCGGAAGAGTTTGTTTGTTAGCTGCATAAACGGTTACTCAAAAAATATGCATGAAAGAATTATTTGTAATCAAAAAAAAAAGTTCGAGTATATGTCTATCTCTTAAGATTTACTAAATATCTAACAGGATCAAAAAATGGGCAATAAAGCGGTTTTTGGAAAAATATTTATACCATCACGGTATTGATTCTTATCATACGTTAGTTGGCTAAAGCATTCCGCGTCGCGGTGTCGGGAGTCGGCGTCGCGGCATAGAGGGTCGGGCATCGCGGCGTCGGCGTCGCGGTGTCAAAGGCTATTTTTTCTGAAAAAGGTACGGTTCCCGTGGGATTTCCTACGAAATACCGGGAACCATCTAGTACCTACTGTATAACTACACGACCAAGGACGTCAGTCCTACAGACAGTGACAGGCTAGCTTTAATCACCATTTCAGTATTCGGCCGTCAGTTTCACACTCGAGCGGCGATTGATTTTGAATATTGAACATTTCCATAAACAGTAATTTGCCTAATTGAATGCAATTACTTAAAATTTCCTGTCCTCGATAGCGTATTTAAGTTTTGTTATTCAAATTATTTCGATGCGTTTTTTGTGTTTAATTGGTCACTACCTGCTGTACCTGTGAGGCGTGACGTAGAAACTTGAAACACGTTTTGTCTTCACAAGAATAGACATATGTACTGACAGATTATATTATGAGTAAAATTCAATTATAGTTTTTTTTTTCATTATAGTTATTTAATCTTTTAGCATTTTTAACCGACTTCCAAAAAAAGAAGGAGGTTCTCAATTCGTCCGTATGTTTTTTTTTTAATATATTTTTTTTTTCATCATAATTACTTATCCTAAAGCTTTTCTATGTAATACTAACCCATAGACCATAGTAGTATGAAATAAAGAAGTTTGTACTATTTGTAAAATCTTTTATTAATACGAGTATGCAATTTTGTATATTTTTCCGCAGAAAGAAATCTACAGTGGTAACATGTTTTCTTTCTGTGGAATAATGAATATATTTAAACACCAAATAAAAATAATAAATAATATAAATTTATTTCCAAAAGAAACATAAAAGCTATTTTCGGAAAGTCAACAAAAAAGCTACCACTGGTTCAACCCTAACCCGCTGAGAAGAACCGGCGTAAGAAACTCGCAATGAAATACTTTGACAGTCAAAATACGACATTTTCATACTGCCGACTCCACAAAATAGTCTATAGTCTATGGATTCATGGTCGCAAACAAACTAAATGGGATGTGTTATTGAATGTACTGTTGGTTCTTGGTGGAAATTCATATTATATATAGTAAAACACTAACTACTTGCACTTTTTTCCACTTTGTTTGATTTTTCACATTAATAATTACTTAAAATATTTCTTAAAATATTATTCGACATAGTCATCATCAGACCTGATGATGACTATGTCGAAACCGGTCGTGTATTTTAAGTAATTATTAAAGCACTTATAAGTATCCAAGGTTGATTGACGCCAACTTGACCTAAGTAGGCTGCGTTCTGCTGATGTCCAGGACTGATGATGACTATGTCGAAACCGGTCGTGTATTTTAAGTAATTATTAATGTGAAAAATCAAATAAAGTGGAAAAAAGTGCAAGTAGTTAGTGTTTTACTAGGTATATATAAATGGGATGTACTAAAATTTTACTCTGACAGCTGATTATAGTCTGCTATTAAACTGTAGTCCGAACCCCGAAGACCGAGCGAGGTGCTTCAGTCAGGCGGAAACTCACTGTAGTAGAATTCAGATGTTGTACACTATTTATAGCGGTAATACGATTTCTGCGCGATTTCCTTACATCTAATAGTGTAATACTTCTGTTGCAGGACGTCCAGAAGCTGTCCAACGTGGTGACGATCGCGCCGCCCGCGGGACAGTGCGAGGACAAGAACATATGAATACACGATCTATTTAACAGTTGTTTCATTATATCGTGTCGATGAAATCGTTGACCTTTTTACCCGTCTAAAATAATTAAATCTGACCTAAAAATCACTGAAAATCAGCGTTGCAAATTTTATTTGCAGCATAATATGCTGAGTGGGTACCAATTTGGTAAAATATCATGTGTTTTATTTTTGTTATATCAAAAATGATTTTGTGTATATTTTACCAAATAAATTTCCTTTTCTTTCTTTCTTTCTACCTTTTTCTAGTAGAGATAGTAGTTAGTACACACGGTTCTTTACTAGTGTGTTTTCACGAAAAGTAAGTTACAAAATAAACAAAATTTAATAGAGTAATAACAGATAATTATTTATGACTGTGTTGCCGTTGGTTACGTATATTTCGCAACTAAAAAGTACCAGTTGGTCTGCCGAAAGTTCCTATTATGGCCGCGGTGTGATCGACTCATAGTTCCCCCACCACATACTTCGCGCCCAGAGAATAATATTTGGTTAAATCATAATAAAAATACTTACTACAAGTATATAACCTTATAATGCTGAAAAGCTTTTCATTACATTAATCCGCACGTGTTGGTAAAGTTAGCGAGGCCCCGATTCTCGTACATAGAAGTTCGTTTCAAAGTTGCCTGTCCCACTCTTACACGCATGACGGGACGCGGGTGTGAGCGAGACAGACTGACTGCTATAAATACTGGGCGGACCTCGAAAAGTTGTTGTAATTCAATATTCGTCTAACTTCTGTTTGGAGCTCAACGCTTTGCATGCACAATATAAATGTGATTGGGGATTGCATTGCAGCTTTTAAATTGAATGTTATGTTCGTGTCGTGGAAGTAATGTTAGAACACAACACGTCTATATCTACACTAATATTATAATCCGAAAGTGAATCTGTCTGTTGATGTAACAGACAGACAAACAGCTTACAGCGCTAAACAGTTTTTGCTATTTATTTATTAGTGCTTTAGTGCCAAACAATACGTACAGTTCTAAGCTTATTCTAATAATATACTATACCAATATTATAAAGCGGAATAGTTTGTTTGTTTGTTTAAACGCGCTAATCTCAGGAACTACTGGTTCGAATTGAATAAAAAATTGTTTGTAAAATGTAGAACAATGGTGCAGTAAACAAATATGTGAGGGTACAGTGAAAAAATCGGGGTCATTGGTTCGAACTTCGAATCCCGCCGAAGGGACAAAAACGTTTTCTATTTTAGCGACATTTTTAATTTCATCGTCCCATCGGGTCTTCCTCTCTATCTTTTCCCGTGAGGTCCTCTCCATATGGCAGTGTCTTTGGTAGGTGTATATTGATATAATTACAGAGAATAAAAATATGTCAGGTCTATAAATATTAGCATAGATCATCATAAGCTGGGCTCGGGACAGCTGGCGGGCGAGGAATATTAAATTCCCGCGTGACGGACATCGACGTACCGTATCCTGGGTGTTGCATCCAACATAACTAGGAAAGGCGGCAAATTGCTTTTTTTTCGACGAGAAATGCTTCTTGCCGCATCCCGTGGAGGACGGGGATTCCTACCACGGGTGTGTGGTCCTCGCTGCGTTCGTTAATATGGTATGTGGACGCAGCCATACCCACTAAAACTCAGCGGTACTTCGACAGAACTGCCGCTCACGGAGCCACGGGAAATATAATACAACCGCGACTGGCAAATAGCCCTGTGTGTTCAGAAATCGTCAAATTAATGGATATAAGGGTCAGTTAGCCCTTGCATCACATACAAAAAACCGAATGATAGCACTATGAAGGTAAAGGTCAGACGTTCAAATTCTCGGAAAAACATAATCACACCAAGAAGCATAATTTTTAAATAGTAATAAAATACGAAATGGCGCGCATCAGCAATGTCGCGATACATATTATAACAGCATAATGTGTTATTGAATGTACTGTAGGTTCTTGGTGGAAATTCATGTTATATTGTAAAACACAAACTACTTGTAGATAGTTTTAAATTTACATCTACCTACACCTGATGAAGACTATGTCGAAACCGGTCGTGTATTTTAAGAAATAATTAATGTAACAAATAAAGTAGAAAAAAGTGCTTGTGTTTTGCTATATTATTACAGCGTCTATAAGCATGAGCAGTAAGACAATATTTAGTGTCAATTTCACCAACGCATTTAAAGTTAATCCTTTATTTAATATAATGTTATCCCTCTTGTACAGCCTATCAGAATGAGAAGGCATTGTATTGTAACAAACTGCTAACACTAACATGCGTTGGCAAAATTGGCACTTAGTCATTGAACGAATATTATAATAATGACTACTAGTAGCTAAAGCTAATTGTAGTTCGTTTTTGTGATTTTATGGGGCGTTGTCACAAAAATGCTTCAAATACAGCAGTTTCTTAAAAAGTCTTATTATAACATAATATAATATTAAAGAGTACCTACGTTTACTTTCAGAGCTCATTTATGTTTGTGTCATTTATGTAAATAAAAATAATATAAAAATTAGAACCAACTGATAATCGACGTTGCAAATTATGTTTGCAATACATGCTGATGCCCAATATGGTAAAATTTCATGATTTTAAAATATTGCTAATGTTATGTTGTTATATAAATTTTCTTTTCTTTCCTCTTTCTTTCTTTCTGTTCAATGTACACCAACATGCGACGTTCCGTTATGGTACGTCGATGGTTGTGGACTGCCCAGTTTTTCCAACAGTCCTTTTATTAAAACGGTCTCGAGGGATACAGATGACTTTTTTCAGAGTTAATAAAAAGTTGGTATTGAATTTACTAGAATTATATTGACTGCGACTTCCATAACGCATGACCTCGAAGCTCTTTGAAATATTCTATAATAGGTTTATAAAATAAACATAAAATATTTTAAGTGAGTTTTATTCAGCACATGAATGTACATTAGAAAAATGTACGTGCGCGAGGCTCGAAGCATTCCGTACAAATCGAGCAAAAACGTATAAAGGGTATAAAAAGAGCAGTCACTTTAACTATGGGATATGACTATACTACCTTTTCTCATTCAAAAAAAATTTTTTTTTACAAAAATTAAAAAAAAAAAATTTTTTTTTGGTTTATTGTTATTTTTGCGACAAAAAAAAAAGAAATTGTAAAAAGTAAAAAAAAATTTTTTTCGTTTTTGACAAAAAAATACATTTCCAAAATGAGGAGAAAAATACAAAAATACTTAAATTTTTTATTAAATATTTCCTCTTTATAATATTATATAGTGTAGATATAAAATATATTTTATCTATTAGTATATTAGAACACAAATATGCCTGGAGTAGTATGTCTCGCGCCTGACAGTTCGAGTCCATATCAGGGACTGTGGAGATGTGGTGGAGATCCACATCCACAGTAGCGACATCTATTGCAATTTTTTTGTATTAAAGATAGATTGTATGGGATGGTAGGCCATGCTACTACACAAATAATTAAACAAATCCGTTGGCTTCATCGAACTATGACCCGCTATGACCTATTTTATCCGAAACTGAATCAAACCAAGTCATAGCCGGCTATAAAGGTTATTTATGTATGCATGAGATTATTTTTACGATCGATGGTGAGTCGGTAAGGGTTATATTCGACTCGAATCGCAATTGTTTATTTAGATATTTAAAACTTAATTGAAACTTTAAAATCACACCTAACAAACGACCTGATAACCTTGAAAACCTGAACCGATTTCCACCAAACATAGCTCTCATATTCTCCACTGATAAACCATTCAAACAAAAAAACCGCATTAAAATCGGATCATCCGTTTGAGAGCTACGATGTCACTGACAGACATACACATTTACACAGACACGTCAAACTTATAATACCTACATCCCGTATAACTTTAAATATTATTATAAAAATCTTAAATGTGTGTATAGTATAAAATACTATAAAACTTTTCACGAACTCCTTAGCGCAGTGGTTGAGCACGTTGGTGCTCGAACGAGAGGTCGCGGGTTCGAATCCCGCCTAGGGAACAAAAAGTTTTCAATGTCTGGTCTGGTGTCAATGTGTATTAAATTTATGTATAAATAAAAATTAAATATGTGTAGGTATAGTATAAAAAGTATTAAATATATTTCCGTTGTCTGGTACCTGTAACACAAGTTCTTCGGATACTTAGCACGGGGCCAGATTGACGTGATATGAAGCGTCCATAGATAAAAAAGGGGTTACTTTCCATGTGGTCCCATGTTTACTTTGGAAGTCGGTTGTCATTTTGTTTAAAATAATGTAGCATAGTAAAGTATTTGAATTGTTTTTCTGGTGGTAATCCACTTTAAATAAATACAGGTTGGTGATGAAATTAAAGTGTTTCAGGGTAGGTGTGAGGGTGGCAAATGGCAACCCCTTGTCTCCTCTTAAAATAAAATTGTCGCGAGATTTTCAGCCGTGTTCGAGCAACAGCCGTCGCAGGACACAACGTTTAATACATAATCTATACTAATATTATAAAGCAGAAGAGTTTGTTTGTTTGTTTAAACACGCTAATCTCAGGAGCTACCGGTCCGATTTGAATAATTATTTTTTGTTGGATAGTCCATTTATAGAGGAAGGCTTTAGGCTATATAATATTACGCTGCGGCCTATAGGAGCGAAGCGTCAGCGAGAAATGTTGCAAAAACGGGGAAAATTATTCACATTTGGGGACTTCCGTTGCGTGCGCTGCATAAACTGTAACAGCTAGTATTATAAAATATGCCCAGTATAGGCTATAGCTATATTCTGTTTACCTAGTACCTATTATTAAAATAGGTAAACGTTTCTGGAATATGCCGAAGAGGTATAAACTGTCGCAATGACCGTGGATTAAAAAAAAATAATAAAAAAAACAATGGTACACTCATGGAAGTAATAATTACTACGTACAATACGTAGTACTGTACTAGTTTACTTCCACGGGAACACTACACTACACTTACTGAAAAAAATTTAAAATTTAAAAATAGAACATATTCCAAACAGTATGTTCTATTATTCACCGACAATAGTCGGCCACCGATAATTTCGATAGTGGGACGTGGGACACTCCACACAACCATTTAGTACATACTTTTATATAAATTAAGTTAGGTGTACCACTGGCACTACATTTTACACGTTTACTTAATTATTTATTTACTAAAAGTATCCTTGTTTCACCCAGTAGGGTACACCCGTACCAACGACCAGCGCGGCGCGACGCAGCGTCTGCAATGAGCTTGCCTCTAGATGTAATCAGCTTAAATAGATGTATAATATTCAATGTAAATTATTTGAAGATGTAGGGTAAGTTCGCCTGTTCGCGTCCATCGCCCTATTCGCGTCCATTTTGCGGAGCGCCCTATAAAAATCCTCTAAAATAAGTCAAATAACACACTTATCAAACGAAAAGTCATTACCGATTATACCTAAATGTATAAGTGACACGCACGCATATATAAACGTTCTGTGCGTCAAACCAATAAATTTAAAAAAAATATGTCAATCTCGGACGTTCAATTAGGAAGCGCATATGCGCGGATTTTTAGATAAAAAATAGTGTGCAGAGGCGCGTTTGATAGTAAGTTTTTTAATGTTTTATGTGAATTTTTGGATACATAACAGTTTCTACACGTTTATAGTGAAACAAGGAATAATATTACTTATGAATTTGCTTATGTTTTTTATATTTAACTAATAAAATAAGGTGGACGCGAATTACTACATCGAATTTTACAAAACTTCCACTTTGCGTCCGCATTGGACGCAAACTATACCGATATTGGATATTAATAAACCATATTGCGTCCACTATTTTTTAAACAATTGCTTGTAAAAATAATTTGAAAATAAACAATATGTTTATTATAATACCTAATTATACATTTTTTTTACTAAGGCGACGGGTTTTTAATTCTTTGACGAGTGAAATGTTCTGTTAAATGTGACTACATATTAAATTCAGATGTAGAAGACGATGATGAGAAAACATAGGCTCTGGACCTATTAGATAGTGTCAACTAAAATGCATGCAATTTGTTTTGGCCAAAGACAGTCATTTGAATGTGACCAGTGTTATTAATTGAAATTCTAACGCCCGGTTTCTGAAAGGCTGATCAAATTGATCAATTGATCAAATCAGCTAATCTGAACGCTGATTGATGAACATCACTTCGCAGTCACTGTTTTCACCAATGAGCTTTTAGATTAGCTGATTTGATCAATTGATCAATTTGATCAGCCTTTCAGAAACCGGGTGTAAGGCTATATTATAACCATATATGCTTAATACTTGCTATGTTTATAATATGATATATTATAAACATAGCAAGGTATCAGATACCTTGCTATGTTTATAATTCTTTTAGTTATATAATTAGACAAATATTTTGCAATAATTATAATCATTACCTTGTAATTTTAGTGTAAAGTTTGTATACAGAACTGATTAATGTTCATCTTTAAAGTTGCAATCAATACCTACTTGCCTGTAATTACTTAATTTTAAAGCTAAACCAAAATTAAGAAGAATTATTTTTTTATAATAAGTAATTTATTTAATTACTTATAATAATTTTGATTTTTTAATATTAAAATATTCTTATATATAGAAATTGTTAAAATACATTCGTTCTTTACAAATTCTTAAATATATCATCCTTTTTTAAAAATTAAAGGGGTGATATCCTTTTTTAAGCTGCTGGACGCAAACTGGTCCACGGGTGGACGCAAATTGGATTTTGTGGACGCAAACTGGGTAAAACGCCTAATTCCGAAATTTATCTATTTTAAAAGAAAACACAAGATGTTTCGAACAAAATTGAAAGTTTATCTTAAAATAGACTATTTATCGAATACATTACACTAATTTTTTATAGAAATTAGTGCTGGAGCTTTTTTATAATCGCCGTCAAACCTGCCAACTGCACTAAATGGACGCGAACTGGCGAAACAACCCTATGTGGCACAGCGTGTGAACGTGGTAACAATGCCGCCGAAGGAACAAAATTTGTTTTATGTTATTTAGTTTTATTGTTAGTACAAATATAATTGACAGATGTAGGTAATTTTAGTCCATCACGTTGAGTTGCGCGTTGGAACTTGGAGCTAAACCGATTGAATACAATTTGTAGGACCGATAATCGGGCCGAAGTATCCTGCCACCTACTTTTTGTATGACGTGTGCATTATGACTATTGCAATATCTGTGGACGCTTCACACCACGTAAATCTAGATGCTAGAATAACCTAACCTAACCTACCAATTATAGTGATACCAAGTAGGGCTTAATCGGTCGGTCTAACAACATCTTACAGTGATCATATCAATAAATAAAATAAAATAAATAAATAAATATGCGTTTATTTCAGACCTAGTCCATAGAGTGTTAGTAATTCCAATTTATTAAACTTATAATACTATGTTAGTAAGTGATACAAAAAAAAGTTTTTATCATCGGTCCTACAAATAGTCGTAAGCTGACCGACAAATAGTCGGTCAGGACTAAGCTGACCGATTATCTGTCCGACAAATTGTGTTGTTTACCTATTTTACCAATGTTACATACTTTTTTCCTTTTATAAAATGTAAAAATAAAGATTAAAAAAATATAGATTGTACATATTATAGTAATATCTTCCTAGTTCCTACAATATATATTAAGAATACTTACGGTTAAAAAAGAGAAGAAATTAAAGTATGTAACATTAATAAAGTTGTTCACTTTTAAAGTTGAAACGAATCGTTATTTTATCTGTCAAATAGGTTCTCAAGTGTAGGTTGGGATTGAGATTGTTTTATACGTATATTGTTTAATGGGCCTCAGAATCTGAGGGGTTTGGAAGGACCCGATTAACATGGCGTGTAGATCCCTAGAAGTGTTAATTTAATTTATGTATTAAACAAACAAACAATGAATAAACAATTAGCTAACCGTGTCCGCCGACAGCCGGTATGCGCTGAATGAATGTTCACGCGCCATCGCGCAAGCGAGCAGTTTCAGAACTTGGCCTAGTGGCCTTACGGATTTCATGTAAGGAAAATAATTATGTTTCGTAAATACATACGTTTCGTGTTGCTTCTGGGGAAGTTTGATTTGATTTGATTTTTGAGATTTACTATCGGCATCTATCTATCAGCAATTTTTGTGTTTCAATGTTTACTCCCGACCAAATCGAGAATAGAATCAGTTCAATATCAACGGTTTTTTGGTATTTTATTTTGTTATAGATTCTTATTTTTACTTTTAAATTAGGGGATCTGAGTCATAAGCAGGTAGAGTGTGCGTACCTGCAAAGTAGCGTCGTACATTTTTTTAATTTTCGTAACGTTTTTATGACTCATAATAATAACTTTTTTGATTCAATAGCCAGACTTTAGCCTGTATTAAGCCTATATTAACTAAGACAGTTAAGTTATAAAATATAAATAGAAATAATCAATGAAAACATAATAAAATTCCTACAAACAAAATAAAAACTTTAAGCAACAGACTAAATAAAAAAGTTAAGAATTCTACGAAATATTTCTCCTATCCGCGCAGTGTATGGTCTAAACCAGTGTTTTTCAATCTGTGGGTCGTGACCCATATTATGGGGGTCGCGAAGCCTTATTTTCGGCAAAAGGAAAAAACCAAGGTGGCGTCCAAAAGAAATCCGCATGCAGCCTTACCAACTTACCTTCAAAGCTCCTCCTCCTCCTTCAAGCCGCGTCTTCTTACATAATGTAGGTCTTAATAAAATTAAAATATTGGTATTAATATATAGAAAAAATCATAAACGTAGTCTAACTTTTTGTCTGTCTATGGCCCAAGGGGTCGCGAAAAATTTTCAATCCTTAAAAGGGTTCACGTATTCACAAAGGTTGAAAAACATTGGCCTAATATATGCCTCACCGTGTAATGACAGTGTCACGCACACATACACACACGCCTTACCTATTGTGTGTGTAATGTGCAAACCTGACTATGGCAAAGCTAAAAGGAAGGGATTATGCCATTATATGTATGTTTGTTATATTACTACTGATAATGATCTGATTTTAAATGACAATAGATTCTTAATAACAGGTCACATAGGCTTTATAATTTACGTAGTCGGGTAAAGGTTTTTTTAATCTCCCTCAGTTATTGTTTGACAAGAACAAAGAACTTTGTGTCACTGTGCTTAATCTCTCATATATTTAAATACTAGCTTACTTCTGTCAAATATATTCACATAATGATCATCAAGTTGAAAAGCGAGTTTTAGGAACTTTTGTTTTGAGTTTGAGTTCAAAAATCCACTCGATGAACAAAGACAGCAAAATGAATAATCTCCGTGTGGATATTGTTAATAATAAGGATGTTGTGTATTTACAACTCATTTAGCCGACAATATACAACTAACGATGCAAGAGGCCTAGGACTCCTAAGAGAGGCCTAGGACTCAAATACTCATAGGTACAATGAAATGCAATACATGTGAACTAAATATGTAATAAAGAAACAATTATCTCAATTGTATGATTCAATTCTATTGTTTAATTTCATCATTATCTAATGTTCCTGACGATGTATTAGGACGAACATCACGCTCGAATATAAATTGTAGCCGAAACTGCAACAGACAATTAATCATATTGGCGTAACAATAGAATCGATATTGGAAACGCGCGGGTCGCCCTTAGCACGGTTTTCTATGTAAATGTGCAACGGAAGGCTGGTTGCCGAATTAGCAGGATGCGGCCGAGGTATATAAGCGCGGGGTGCTGATGTTTCAGCACACTTCGTCTGAAGAACAATCAATATGAACACCTACGTCACTGTGAGTATTTCAACTGTGTTTCATCAGCCGACTTTCATCAGTCAATCAAAAAAGTGTTCTTTTCTGCTTTCGTCCCAACAATCCCCAGATACAAAACATAGTTTTGAATTTTACTACTTGTTCAGGGTTCCTAA
Source organism: Celastrina argiolus (assembly GCA_905187575.2). NCBI lineage: Eukaryota > Metazoa > Arthropoda > Insecta > Lepidoptera > Lycaenidae > Celastrina > Celastrina argiolus. Next base: position 16,821,264 of record LR994589.1, read on the forward strand.
AACTCTTGTCTTGTTGGCATCACTTATCTCTCATCAAAATCTCTACCAGGCTTACACAGGATTCTCTCTGAAGAATAACCAGCCTGTTAGTAATTGAAATGTTTAAAATATGCTATCTATGATCACTGGAAGAAAGAAAGTAATAAGTAATTTCAATTGTCTTGTTCTTCTTAAATCATGAATTCATCTGACGCATCTAACTCATTTATAACATTTTTATATTACGTAATTACTAAAGTATGTTATTTCTAATAGTTGTATATTAATTGTACGCCATTTAACTTAATCATCATAATCATCAGCGATAGCTTGCTGCCGCACTTTTTTTAAATATCAAGATATATCATCGTATCTTATTCTATACTCAAGAATAGTATTAAGAAGTCAAGGTGAAACTTCAATATTGTTAGGGCTAAAATATATCCTCCCATTCTCATGCTGTCACTGTCGCTGCTTGGATCACAAGGACAGCATGTGACATTAGTGCTTATTTAATTAGCGTTTCAATATAATTCTAATACGCCTCGTCTAAATGAACATCAAAGCAATTAATGAATTTGCCTCTTTGTTTAAAACTAGCCTTTTGTAAAGGCCTTTTGTAACTAAAAAAAGAAATTTACAAATTTCTCTGTCTGGGAGAAACTGCAGTACTGTTCCTTATATTGCTTTATTTTTTTGTCCGTTATACAGTGTGTGTCTGTTATACAGAAATGAGTGATTAGAATTTATTGGTGTTTCTCAAGTTATGCTTTATCTGAAAATTGGTAGCCTAGCAAAAGCAATAGTAAAAAAAACTAATATTAAATATTGCAGAAATGGTTGATTTAATATCCTATATTTTGAGATTCTTTACTTGGACTGTCATTATGTTATGATTTTTCGCACTAATCAGAATAATATACGGATTTGTTGGCGGCATGTATCTGACTCAAAGGTTCGCGATAACGAAAAATTTATTGATGTGAAACTAAGTGCCAATTTCTCCAACACATTTTAAAGTCATTAATTAAACATGATGTTATCCCTCTCGTATTTACTGTCAATTAATGAGAAGGCATGTTATTTTAACAAGCCGTTAACACTAGCTAGTGAAATCGGGACTAACTGTCTGTATGCAACTTGCAGTAAACTCTGTAAACGCGATAAATCTAACCTTAAATATCATTCATATATATTTAAGGTTAGACGTTTATACGTTGTATACCATAATAAAGTATTTTTATCCTATTCTTTTGCAGCTCGCCTGTCTCCTGGCTGTAGCCTGCGCCGTGCAGGCCAATCCTTCCGGCCTTGGCCTCGGTGGCCTCGGATTAGGATATGGATTAGGATACGGTAAGTACATTTTAGCACTCACTAGAAGTTGTTCTGTGGTCGAAATTCGAAAATAATTCTTATTAATTTTCAAATTTATATAATAAAAGAAAGCTGATATCTATATCTTTCTCGCTCGGGTACACTCGGCGGCCCCGAGTTCATCCGATCAACCGTTTCACCTCAGGGCGGCGATTCTCAGGCTTCGAACTTAGTTCCGGATATTAGTATATCCCGCTCGCACGCACGCTAAATCTCATTTGCATGAGCGGGACAGACCGATAGTAAAAACTTAGTTCGAGGCCTGAGAATTAGGGCCCAGAGCATGACGGATCCGCCCAACTTACTATCCACGAAAAAATATGTGTGCCTTAAGAAGTTTTCACTTAAAAAAAGGAAATGTTGTAAATAGTAACTGATGATATACTGTATGAGTGAGTGTGTAAGTGAGTGAATGACATAGAGGAATGTGCTCCTCATAATTGTGCCAAATTTAATACTCCATTCGCTCAAGCAACTATCGCCAACAAGTTATGGCGCTATCTGTGTAATAAAGTGACTTTTGAAACGGACAATCAGACAAATAAATAAATAAATAAAATAAAAACCATTTATTTCAGGCTACATTGCCCATATTATAAATACCTTACAGACTAACATACATACAAAATATACTTAAAAACTACACTTAAACTACACGTAAGACACTTCACCTAATATTACAGCTCTATACCCCTTCCAGGTCTCGGAGCGCCGATAATCAAGGCCCCCATCCTGGCCCCCGCGATCTCCACGGCCAACATCTACAGGGCCGCCCCCATCCCCATCGTGAAGAGCGTCGCAGTCGCTCCCATCATCAGTGCTCCCATCCTGAGGACCGTGCCAGTGGTGTCCTCCGTCGGCTACGGCCTCGGCGGCCTGGGAGGATACGGGCTCGGATACGGCAGAGGCCTGGGCCTCGGCGGCTACGGAGGCTACGGTGTGTACGGAAAGGGCCTAGGCCTCGGAGGCTACGGGCTGTACGGCAAAGGCCTCCTGTAAAGCTTTAGACGAAGCTTCCGATGACATAACGCTGATGCACTAAAATAAAGCATTCACAACCTTACAGATTCTTTTATTTTGATGATTTGTTTATTTCTTGGTAAGGCAATTCATTTCCGCAGTAACAATATTGATAATTACCTATAACTAGCTGGCCCGTGCCCACTTCGTTGAGCATAGAAACCGTCTAAACCTTCCCGGGACTTCCACGAATATTTCCAGATCAAAAATACAACGGCTGAAAATCAAAAATAGTCGATTCGGATTAGCGAGACTAACGAACAGCATTTTTTTTTATATATAAAAGATAATATAGCCCTTTATCACATTAAACTTATCTCTCGACGCAAAAAATACTAATTAACTAATTTTAAACGCCATTATTGATGTAATCAGGCATTACTTTGCGGAAATTTATATCATACAATTTAATTAATATCATTGCTAGTTTTAATTGTACTATTGGCGATAATTAATACTTAACCATCCATTTATATAAATACAATATCCTCACTATTGCGAAATTACAGCTAATTTTATTTGTTATAATGTTTATGTAAAACTATCGCTAACAAGTTCTAACTTTTCTACTACATAAGTCCCAAATTCGAGTCTTGTTTCACATTTTCCTTGATACGACTTATTAATAGTTTATCAACACTCCTTAACTGAACCTTCTTAGTGTTTTTCATATTCATTTGAGAACAAATAAAATAGCGATAATTATCTCAGAATCATTAGTTTTAAACACAATTGCTTAATTGTCCAATAAGATAATTTTCAGATATTAGATAAATAAATTCATATTGCTGCGGTATTCCTTCACTTATATCTAAGATCACGAAAACACTGGAAGCCACGAGTAGATATCTTGTAGAACACCACATTCAAAGCACGTCTGCCCCAAATCTCCAGTATTCCCAAGTGTAAACCTCGCATTATTCCATTGATACTATCGCAAAAATTCTGGTGAATCGGCACGGTTTTTCCTTAAATGTATAAATGTTTGTGACTTTCCACGTAATCCCAGGACAATGCAACTAATTTAATAATGTCCCTCGGTGATGTTATACGTATAAAAAATACAATCTCGAACGCATTAAGGCTGCGTATCCACTATGTGTTTTAAGTACCAATAGAATCGTTTCATTTATCACGCATCGGTCAGCGCGGCTCTTGACAAGCGACTCTATTGGTTCTTGAAAACACATTCCTCGCAACACAGCAAAGCACAGCTCTGGATACGCAGCCTAATAATGTTGTTGCGGTGTACGGCAGCTGTTGACAATGCCTAGGGAAATATATTTTTTCAGTAGGTAAAGTTTCTATTCTTTCATGTTTCATTCTCTAAAAACTAATTTGCAGTTGTTTTGGTTAACCCCAGAAGCAATACATATGCAGAGGGGTGAGATATGTGTATATGAAGGGATGATTAGGAAAGAAAGAGTAGGATTATGAAGTTGAATTTTAGCATCTTCCGTCACCCACAACAAGCTAAAGAATACGAACAAACCCATATTTATTTACAATTAATTTGAAACAAAGTAAATAATGTATCTCATAATTTTGTGCAATTAATAAACAACAGTGATTAATATCTCGTATACGATAAACGTTTGTAACACGCACCTTGCAATCGGATACGTGTGTCGGACGCGCCTGCTGCTAAGTGCTGAAGATTTCTACCGGATATTGGATATAAATAATATTGAAATACGTGTAACAGTTACTGGGACATAGTCAAGTAACTTGTGTTACAGGTACCAGGACAACGGAAATATAATTAATAATAATGATTTCGGTGAAGTTTTCATCGAGAACAGACCAGCTACTCAGGAGTTATTTTATAGTGCCCAAGTGTGTGCGCAATACACAAAAGCAGCTCTCTCTTCCTTCACTCTCGTAGCCCAGTGTGACGGATAACCGACACGACTGGCGGGAGATCCGGCGCAGGACCGACTTCTTACAGACAATCAGGTGATCAGCCTCTCAGATGTCAGATCATTGTCCTTACCAAATTTGAAAACAACATTTGTTGTTGTTCCAACGCAGGAATCGAACCCACGGCCTCCGTAGCGAGCTTGAAACCACTAGGCCACGGAATACTTAATTTTTAGACTCATAATATACGTTTTTACTATATTAATACAAATCCACGACTCAGGCATACAGAAAACTTTTTGTTCCTTCGGCGGGACTCGAAAAAGTAAAAAACCCGTCTGCGTTATTTATTTTGATATACCCCTACACCCGGTTTCTGAAAGGCAAGTCAACCGTCAAATCAACTGAACAGTGTTCAAGTCGCTTGTCAGCTGTCAAACTCACTATTTAATTAAAACTTGACTCGAGATTTGAACACCGCTTCTCCAGCTTGAAGAGGACAAAAATCTGAAAACTGTGCTTGCCAAACCGCCCGCCGAGCGTGGCGCGTATAGGCAACTACCCCTAAGATATACTTTTGGGGGGGAGGCTTATGTGCAATAGTGTACATTATAACTGAAATAGTGATAATGATGATGAGTGAGTTACTACTTACTATATTTCGTCCCTGATAAATTTAACCTAAAGTTAAACGAACCTTATTGTGCACACTTATCAACACTTTCACAGGTATATTAAAGGATCATACTTCATTATCCAATACATTTTATAACAATTAAACGACAATCAACATATTTAAACATCAAATGAAAAACCTTCACAGTAAAAATACTTATACTAAAATAAGCTATTTTGACCTTGCCGACTGTAGACTATAGTCTATGGATTCATGTAGCCAACAATTAATCATTGCGTTAATATTGGTCAATTGGCATCACTGACTAGTCTATGATTGTGTCATAAACGGCTTTTTGTTAAATTTATCTCGAACGTAATATATTATGATAAATATATTATATCTTTTGTTCACGACAAACAAAAGAGGGTCATGCTTAAAAAGGGAATAGTAGGCGATTTCGATTTCGAAACAAGAAGATTATTTTTCAAAATCAGTCCAATCCAATTTTTAAATATAAAAAAGTTATTGGTCGAACGCCTGATATTTAAATCTTATTAGTGCGTGCTGGAATCTATGTTGGAATACATAATATATTAAAAATTAAGCATGGATTCGATTCTGGAATAAATGGTGGAATATGTGCTAAAATCTATGCTGGAATCGATGCTGGAATCTATGCTGGAATTGATGTTGGAATCTATACTGGAATCGTATTTAAGCATCTCCGGAAAACGACATTACCGGCTCCATGCCACCGAGATGGCATAAAATAACTCGCAGAAGCGACAAACAGGACATTAATCCCTACGTCACGTCGTGTCGTATTTTATAGGATTTTCGGTAGTCCATTTCATTGTAAATCTGGTATCGTTGGAACAAACGACCCTTTATCTTGTTTATATCATCTGAAATCGTTTTAACGGACACGACAAATCCCATTACCAGTATGCCCTATTGATTCGGAGTAGAATAGCATACTTGCATATTATTAATATTGTTTATACTACTTTGTTTCAAAACTAATGAAATAGAACTGTTCTAAAGTTCGAATTTATACGTCTAAGCCGTATTAATAATATTTTATAGCGGTAACAGGAAATATCGCATGTGAAATTTTTAACTGACCAGCTGTAACGGTCCATGAAATACAACCTGGTGAGCCAGGCAGACAGACAGACAGTGTAGTCGTTAACTGTAACTAGAACCCTAAAGAAACGAAGCTGAGAAGATCCGTATAATTGTATCATTCTTTGTCTTGTTATCATATTACCTGCTTTCTGCTTCTGAGATGGCACGGAGTTTGCAATGTATTAGATTTAGCTTTTGTCTGCAGCTCCACATATTAAAATGTCTTCCACGGAAACACTAGCTTCCCGAAAAATATGAATAGTTATGTTATTTTCCAACAAGCCTTACTTTATAAATATTTTAATTTGCACGGAATCCCTAATGTTAAACTAATACTCCCATGGGACCTCTTGAGTAAGGCTCCTCGTAGGTATAAATCCTAACCACACTTAATCTATGCACGGTCCATTACAATGCGAACTAAAGGATCGTTGAGGCGTTAATTGAAAAAGCAATTTGACCCCCCACCTCTCCAGCTCCACCCACCCACTATATGGGGGGTGAACTAGCGGGGACAACCGATCATAATTCAAATTGTAATTGCAGTAATTCTTGCATGGAATTATGGTGCATGAAAAACGGCTTAAATTGATGGGTATGTATTTCCCTTTCTGCTTGCTTGCTTACATTGTATTTACACAACGGGTAGTTGCTATCTTTGTCTAGGCTGCCATCCGTCCGGGTTTGCCCGGATTTGTTGTAGTTTAAAAGCCGTCCGGGGAGCGTCCGGGCGAGGTTTAAGTTGTAGTCCGGTCGAAACCCGGACTACAACTTGCCCGTGCCCCCAGATTTTAATCAAGATGTAACTTAATGAAAGAAATATTGAAATGTCCGGGATAAAAGCTCCAAAATCCGGGGAAATTACGCTTCTGGTCATAGAAGGCAGGTTTTAGATATGGCAGCCCTATCTTTGTCTGATATGTTATAAAAGTAACTTGTCAGACAAATACATCAACGTTGTAAGTAAGGTGGAAACGAAATGGATAGTTAAATTAGGAGCGTTTTAAAAACATATAATTCACTTCAGCATAAAAAGAAACCCACAAAGAGAGAACGAGATAGGTGGACAATAGTTTATTTATGCAAGATGTAAAATAAATGAGTGATAATAATACTGTGAAAGTCCCAGCGCTGAAAGAAACACGAAACTAAGTTTCGTGTTTCTTTGAGAAATGCCCCAACATTATAAATTTGGCTACAATAATTTTTAAAAAGTAACTCTTTCAGCGCTAGTAATTTTACAGTAAACTCTATGTACGTGACCCATACAGTATTATCGTTAAAGTATTATCACTTATTTATTTTACAACTTGTATAGCTACTTTTTTCGTATTAGTGTTGGGATGTTTTAAAGACCTTTGTAGTGCAGTGGTCGCAACGGTGCTCAAGGTGGAGATCGCAGGTTTGAGTCCCGCCGTAGACACAGAAAAGATTACTGAGTTCCTGGGTCATGGATGTGTTATAAGTTTCTGTATAATAAAAATCTTAATTATGAATAAATTATAAAAAGTATTTTAATATAATATATTTCCGTTGTCTGGTACCTGTAAGACAAGTTCTTCGGATACTTATTACTTAGCGAGGGGCTAGATTAACGTGGTATGAAACGTCCATAAACATTATTATTATGAAACATAAGATACCAACTTAGAAATTAGAAAAGAGTGAACAAACTCTATAATCCTTTATTTTTATTTTTAATACTCAATTTTATGTCCCTGTTAATATCTGTTTTTTTAAGGAATAAAGTCACCTCATACATTACGAGCGTCTCGAAGAGTTTCAGTAAATCCTTTAATAAAAACTTTTCTCAAAGGTTCAAAAAAGTTCTAAAAGGCTCAGGAGCAATAACTATAAATACTGTCAGTGTATTTACGAGGCAAGTTAACTGAACAATAGACAGTTAGGGTAAACTACCACATTATACTTTAAGTTCCGGATAGGATAGGTGACATTTGTCTTCGTAAGTTTCGAGTTCGGTAGTGATAGATTCGGATACGGTGAGAATTACAATAATCCACGTTTGAAGTGAACCTTTTTTTATGTCGCCGCCAAATGCATTACCCATCCCCCCGGGATATGTGGGACGGCTCGCTACGGCCGGTTTACCCACTAAACCCACTTGATTTTCCATCAGCCGTTATTGGGGGGAGTGACTTGGATCTGTCAAAACACAGGCCACTCCTCACCCTAAGTGAACCTTCTTTATCGACGTATGAGATACATTTTAATCGTCACGTTTTTATGTTACAAGCTAGGTTCATTTCTAAAACTCTGTAGTGACGTTTTACTTCGTACAATACACACACATTTTGTATAATAATACAGGCTATAATATTAATGAGTGATAATACTCTAGGGTGTGCATGGAGTATATAGAGCTTACTGTGATAGTCAGCGCCGAAAGAGTTACTTTTATTTTATTACTGTATGGGTAAATTTATGATGTTCGGGCATTTCTCACACAAACATGAAAGTCAAAAGTTAGTATTTCAGTGCTGGTACTTGCATAGTAAACTCTACATAGAAGGCACATAGGTACATACCGTAAAGTATTATCACTTATTTATAATACACCACGTATCGTCATAGATATTATGTGTTGAATATGTCAGATGTAGTCATACTAATCAATATGAGTTATGACTGTATAGTAGTGTATAAAACTGAGATAATGGTATCATTTTTTTTTCACTTGGACGTGTCTTAAAAAAAACTAATATTATATAGAGAAAATATTTGTATTTTTGTATGAAACGACTAAACTCAAAAAGCACTGGACCGATTTTAATAATTCTTTTTTCATTAGAAAGCCACATTATCACTGAGTAACATAGGCTATATAAAAATCAATTGCTGCAAAAAACTCGAGATCAGCTGATCTGATTCGGCTATTTTTGGTCTTGAAATATTCGTGGAAGTCCCGGGAAGGTTAAATCGGTTTCCAAGCTCAACGAAGTGGGCACGGGTCAGCTAGTTAAAAATAACTTGACTTCATAATAATAATATATGCTTGGGAATAATTATTAGTAGAAAACAATATTCTGTGTCCAGAATTTGTGATTTGAACTTTATATCCCAGATCTCGTTACCACTAGAAAATAACACAATTTAGTTAAATTTTTATTGTCTTTGGTTATATAAAAACATGGAGTGATCTTTAAAATAATTTACAAAAACACATTTATTTATTTCGATAAATACACCGTGAGATACTAAAGTTGTACACTGATTATAGTAAAAACTACCTATTTTAATTATACCTAGTAACTATTTGACACTTCGTTTGAATATCTTTTAAAAATTATTACTCGTATTAAAAACTTTTAATCCAATATGGCGGACAAAGGATGTCACGTGAGTGTTCTGTGATTTCAATTAGTAAAATTCGGTTCAAACATCCTTTAGTCTGCTTACAAAATATATAATATGTAGATATAATACTATTGATATCCATTTTCAAATGAGTATTGCAACCGTAGGCGTATAAAGAAATAAATATTTCACTGCAAAATTGTGTAACACTGGCCGAAAATACTTCAAAAAGTTGTCGGCCATTTTGAAAGCTTTATTTTTACTCTATTCACCTACTTCATTTGACGGGTATCGAAATACTAAATTGGCAGTAAACAATACTATGTTATATGATATTTTATTTCTTTCCCAGAAAATACCACACCCAAAAATGGTGGTATTTTCTAAAAAAATTAAATCGTAACAATAAATATATTAACATTAATGCCCTTTATTAAACGAGGGAAAAGATAAAAACTCTGCGACTCTTAAATATTGAAATATACTTAATAAGAAATAAACACTTAGATTGAATAAAATACGATACAATATAACCTTACAATGTACAAGACACACTTTAACTATGGCTGCATTTCCACTTCCTAGTATGGCACGTCACGACACTGGAACGGCATAGCCCCTTCTTATTAATGGCAATGCTTCTCACGTGAGCCATGTCAGCTGTAGTCATAGCTGCTTATTCCGTGATGTCGTTCCGGGGCCGTTCCGGGGTCGTGCCGACGCCGTGCCGTAAGTGCAAAAACAGCCTTCGCATGTCTTCGGATTCGCTAACTATATAAAGCGTATATTCTTTGTTTCTTCATTACGATGCTTGGGAAGGAGCACCAAGACATATTTAAGTTTTTTACGATGAAATACTAAAACATTAAATCTTTGAGCATAATCTTCACCAATTTCCAGAAGTCTGATTAATTTGAAATTTTGCATACGTACGATGCAATTAAGCGTGTTTAGTTTTTACATTAATCCGAATGTAGTGTGAAGATTATGACGCGTAGAGCATTTTTTGTTTTGTCACCTCATATAAAAATTACTTAATATAACTCAAAAAAAATCAAAGGTCTAAAGGGCTTGCTGGCTCCTAGTCTATACATAGGAATGCACTGGTAGTTGGCCTAGGACCTGACCAGGATTAAAACTCATCTGTGTTGTAACTTTCATGAAGATCTTTAATCGTTATTTGTCGCGTTATAGTAAATAATTAATTCAATTTTCTTTGCACTATATTCGGCTTAATATACAAACCATGAAATATCCTGTAGATCAAGAAGGTTATTTGAGGTGTGACATCGTCCGATGTAATAGTCTTACAGCCATTAGCGGTATTTTTCTTGCATGTTAGTGAAAAAAGTGTCCATTGTTGTATGTCTATTTCTCAATAAATGTATTTTAGAATGTTAATGTTAACATACAGAAGTTTTTTACTAGAAAATTATGTCTATACCAATAAATAACATGATATTATATAGATTCTTTTACTTTTATTTTATTATATTATTTAGAAGTTTTTTACTAGCAAGTTTTTTCTATGCAAATAAATAACATGATATTTATTGGCATAGAAAAAACTTGACGTTTTTTGCTAGCAAGTTTAGTCTATGCCAATAAAGAACATGATATTATTTAAAAGTCTTTACTGGCAAGTTTTTTCTATGAAAATAACTAGCATGATATTTATTGGGATATAAAAACTTGACGTTTTTTGCTAGCAAGTTTTGTCTATGCCAATAAAGAACATAATATTATATAGAAGTTTTTACTAGCAAGTTTTTTCTATGAAAATAACTAGCATGATATTTATTGGCATAGAAGAACTTGACGTTTTTTGCTAGCAAGTTTTGTCTATGCCAATAAAGAACATAATATTATAAAGAAGTTTTTACTAGCAAGTTTTTTCTATGAAAATAAATAACATGATATTTATTGGCATAGAAAAACTTGACGTTTTTTGCGAGCAAGTTTTGTCTATGCCATTAAAGAACATGATATTAATTAAATAGAGGTGTTTTACTAGCAGGTTTTGTGTATGCCAATAAAGAACATGTTAATATTATATAGGCTTCCTTTTCGTTCCTTAGTGCTCCCTCCCTTCACAATAACTACTGAATCTAACTCCTTAATACATAACACTCATTTCGCAGTCGGCTAGCTAAATATAAAACTGTAATAAATGCTTCATTCGTCTGTCCAGGCATACATTTTACATACAAATTCACAAAAATAAATTCAATCATATAAGGTGTACGAGTATTAAGTAAAATGTATCACAGCCGCAACGAAATAAACACAAAAGTAAATGTTATGTGTTTTGAGTATTTTGTGGTAAATTTTTAAAATATTTTCTGTAACTTGTGAACAATAATTATATACATTTTTTAACCTAATTGTTGTAAAGGTATCTCTGGTTTTCAAAATTTAGAACTCTATTCAAATTCAAATTCCATGACTTGACGTAATAAATCGACCTGAGGTTTTTTTGTTTTAATCTTTTTGTTTTTTTTTGTTTGTTTTTGGCACTGACACTTGGGATTTGTGTACTTTTACAAGACAAGGATCTTCTTGTTTTGTAAATCAATAATTTAACAGCGTATGATTCAGTAATCGGTAATCAGTAAATTGATTTATTTTATGTAAAAAGTATGTATTTAGTACCTACTTACTTTTGGCACAAACAAGGGCGTGTAAGACATTTGAACAGATTTGAAATAAAAAAATTAAATCATGAGACACCTTTACAACGAATATAGGTGCGGAAGTAACATAAAACAATAGATATACAAAAATAACATATTAAACTCTAATATTAGTGTGCGCATTCACAATACTAATAGGAATTTATATTTTCGTGTTGTTACAAATTTTGTATCAATAGTATATCAGTAATAAACCGACTTCCAAAAAGAGGAGGTTGTCAGTTCGTCGGAATCTTTTTGTAATAATGATAAATATTCGGGATCATAAAATTATAAACATCATCATATTCAAATATTTTGATTAAAATTTGTAATAACACAATTGGGTACTGGGTTCTTGGATATTATTGAATAACGTATTTAATTGATTGATTATTTTTTTTTTTAATAACGACACGAACAACAAACGTAGTTGACACAAATAAGCAGAAACTCTTTTAATTTCTTACTTTATGTGATATACTAATATGACTTTACTTCTTTTGTATGTTATACAGTACAGTACTTCGCGTTTTTTACTTGTGTAATTAAATTCTGATGAGGATCAGAACCCAAATCTTTAAACTCACGCTCAATAAATAATAAATGAATCGTCTTGATATGAAAAACTGATTTTAGAAACTTGACCTAAACATGACGTTGGTTGATGATGTGACGAGTAACATGTCGATTTTAATTAAAATCTCCTGTGGGCTATTATAATAGGTACTCATTTTCTTTCAATTTTATTCATAGTATAAATTAAAAAAAAACAAACCAACAATCAAATACGTTATTCTTCTATACCTGAATATTGGAATATAAAATTCTTCTCTACCAACTATGTCTACACACAGAATACTCCACTCGCAGAGGAACATGTCACGACATAGAATGTACATTATATATTACGTTTGTATATAATATGTTAAATACTTTATATGCCAATACAAATAACACACTTATCAAATATTTTATTTACATTCTTTCATTAAATTATATTATCTTTTAGAATTCTTTCATTGAATCTATACTTAACTAGTCATTTTACTGTGGCTGATAACACAAATGGGTAGCGATTGTAAAATAATCTACAATATTTCACGAATGTCTTAAAACACCCATTTAAAACGTTTAAACTCATGAAATTAGATTAAACTCAAGGCATTGTTGCAAGGCGTGGGTGAAAATCAAAGTGTCTAAAAACACTTATTTTGGGAGCTTAAAAATTCCATTACCTCACCTTCACAGACAAGGACTCGAATGGCTAAAATATAAATACCGCTTTACTATTTGTGTCACCAGTCAAAATTACGTTTAATATTATTTTACCTCACATTGAATTCGTTACTCGTATTTTTATCACAAAAATTACCAAATCTGCCCCATTTTGACAGACAGTAGTCAGATTCAGATTTCAACTTAATCTGACAAACTCATACTTTGAAATTTACTCGACTGCCCAAATTACATAGCCTACGTTAAAAATGTGTTATTGGCGCCTCTTTCATAAACCGTATTAATAGTTTCGGCGTTACGATGGAACAAACAATTACATTCTGGCTGCCAAAATCATTCCTGATTCGTAGAAGGTGTAAAAAGTGTCATGGAATTATTAATAAGAAAGCAGAATGATTAATACCATTTCTTCAATTTTGATGCTCTCAAAAGAGTCAATATACCACGTCACGCTGTACGGTTAGATCGAGTCAGTCAGAGCAAGAGATGGTCAGATGTGTGACCGGCCGTCAAAATGAGTCAGATTAGAATGTCTTTATTTGATAAATGGTACCCACATAAGGGATTTGAAGAATACTTTTACATAGGAGACGATTTATACGTACTTGTCACATGCCATACTCTACTAATACTATAATACAGTTAATATTTTTGTAAATCACATGTTTTCTTTTCATCCAATCTGAAATTGATTTTTGTGATTTTAAGTAAAGAATATGGTACCTGGTGTATAAAAAACAGCCAATATAACTTTGGAATGTAATTTTATTACTTTTGCTCATTTAAGAAATGTATTTATTTTATTTAACAAAAAATTTTGAATTAATTGTAAAAAGTAAAAACTTTTTTTTTGGGTTTTTGGCGAAAAAAAATAAACAACATACATTTCTAGAATGAGAAAAGTGTAGTGTTATCATATACCAAAGTTATGATGATCGTTCGTTTTACAGCCAGTGTAATATTTGAGCGTTGCTTCTGTTGTCTGTTGTCATATATTTTTAAAGTTCTTTTTAAATAACAACAAACTTGTAAGTAATGTCGGCACAATATAAAATTGTATGTTTGTGCAACATCGTCTCCTGTGCAAAATGAGAAAATACCCTAAACCGCGTCGTTGTAATGTAGACTAAGGAACAACAACACAAAGACATAATCGACTAAAGATATATCCAAACATTCACTTATATCAAGAAATTGTTCAAATATTGCTTAGATTTTCTATAATTATAAAACTTATTAAAATCTAACAATTAGATAAATGAATGCCAAAATATCAGACCGGTAAAGCATTCACAATATTCACAAACAGTATAAGCACTTTGGTCTTAAGGATAACTATACACGTTGAATCTAAATGAGATCTCTTAGCACAAACGTAGATAGTGGCACATTGCGGGTTAAACCTAGGAATAAACCGCATAATATTTCTAAAAGTAAATAAATTCGTCATATAAAATATCTACAAAAATATTTCATTTATGTTGATGATCATGACAATAACGAAAACACAAAAACAAAATGGCCTCAATAAATTAAAACGAAACCCAAAGCGCACATTGACGATGGTAATTTCGAGAGAATAAAAAGCGGAGCGTATAAAAGACATCGTCGAGTGTACATTAACGGAAATGTAAGGAGACTGGCAGTTAAGCCCGATACTGGGCAGGAAGTGCATGCTGAGCATTGCGAAGCGCTCTCGGAATCCATTAACATCGTTAAACTTCAGGCGTTCCTACGGACATTTACTGAACAAGACTTTTTATAGATCGATGCTCTAAAACATTAGAAGTTAGATAAAATAAAAGAGATAGAAAATATTTAGAAAATCGTATTTAGGCATTACCGTACCAATAGACAGTTTGCCTAAATCTTTGTCTTTGATTTATATATGTCTATTTAACAATTTTGAAATTTAATTTGTGAAAGTGTATTATTAAACTAGCAAACACCCCTATTAAAATCAGGTGCTTGGTAAGAGAAATACTAAACTGCATTCAATAGAGTACTCAAATGTAGTCACATTGATTCGTCTGGTAACACGACAGCTACACAACATCCATTTGTACTAAAATATCTCAAGAAATCCACTTATCCATAGTAATAGTAAAAAACATCTTTATAAGATGAAAGTTTACGGATCCTTTGTTACCCTACAAGCTCACACTTAACCGATACGAATAAAGACATACCTTAAGAATATAGAAACACGGGTACATCACTACGACTCTATCCGTTCATGTACATCTCTACTGTTTGGGACTGATCTTCTTAAAACAGAAGACGAAATAAAAGCTACAATATAAAACATAATTAAACAAATGGACGGGGTTGAAAACTCACTAAAAAGTATAATAAATACCGCAGTTGAGTACAAGAGAACAATTGAAAATGAAGACTTCACTTTAGGAGATTGAGCAGAGGCGGGTCCTTCGTACGTCACGCGACCGACCTATTTGCGATCCGACATCATCTTCACATCACAAAGAGGATAAAACTTCTTAAATTACTAAGTATTATTAAAAAATTAATTACAATATTATAAACGTGGTACAATATAAATAGTCGTCTTTGTCCAAACCGTACGCTCGGGTACCAAAACCGGGCAATGGGATCTTGGCACCCTGACCGACGTCTCCTTAGCCTACCGACCGTGACGGTACTAGTTATACACTCCTCTAGTCATTGCTTCCCTATTCCTGTTATGCCACTTGCAGGACAGAATCCTTATGTACGTTCGTCGAAAACTCGCGTTGCAGAGAGCGTAGCAGACGGGGTTGATGGTGGAATTGATATAACACAGGTAGTAGAAAAAGGACCAAAGTTCGTCGGGGATACACTTGGTACATGCAGTCAAGGGTTTCAGAAGCACTAGGATATTGTAAGGAGTCCACGTTATGATAAACGACAGGAGGATGGCGGAGAGAGTTTTGGCAGCTTTCGTCTCCTGCTTTTTCTCCTGCGTTTTCTTCTTCTTCGGCTGCTTCGAGGTGATTCCTTTCCCGGCCAACTGCTTGGGGATAATTTTGGCGTTCAACGGGATTCTCACATCCTGTATGTGCGACGTTCTCCTCGTCAACGCGGGGTGTCCCGCTGGGTGGAGATTCAGCTCCGAGTCTCCTCTCGCTGGCGGCCGATAGTGTGTTCTCGCGTTGGGAGGGGATTCCTCCGAGATCATTTTGATGCTGGGCCTCTCGGCGTCTGTGTCTGGAAGCCTGATGAGGATTGTGTAGACCGAGTCGGCCGAGGCGGACTTTATCGCCGGTGAGGTAGCAGTGTTGATCTTGGTGTTGGGCGGCAGGGAGCGACTGTCCCTCGCCGCGGGCGCTGCGGGGGGCTCGTAGGTGCGTCTCAGGGGGGACGTCCCCCCGTCCGCCACGCTCGAGCCCCCCGACCCCCCTCGTCCGGCGTACGGGTCCCTGATCACGTTCAGAGATGTACACCTGTGCGAGAAATTAAATTTTAAATTGGCTAAGAGAATTATTTTAAATAGATGATGGTAATTTGAATGACTTTGCTCTTGAGTTAGTTTACTGCATTTGTCATAACTAAGTATATTTAAATGAATATCTGTACATATAGGAAGACATTTAAAAGATTGACATAAGGGTTTTGGGTCATGTACTCGTATTATGGGTCCATTATATGAGATGGGTAGTTCAAATGCTAGTCGCAACAGCATAATTCTTGCACACGTAGGCTTTTCCCATCAGTTTCAGTACTCCAGGTCTCGAGTGCCACCACAGTCTCACCTAGACACGGAGCTCTGCAGTGGCGTCTCCACGGATACTGGTGTGGCATATCCCGGGTCGGAGGGCTCCTCTTCCGGCTCGGTGTCCTCCAGGTCCTCGCGCCCGGAGTGCCACCACGCCACGCACCAGGCGTGGATGGCGGCCCAGCCACGCTTCTGCCGTCGAGAGGAACCCTGGTGGAAGAATCAGATTTAGTAATCGGGCAAATAACTAAGAAGATCTTGGCAGATCATCATCGAGTTTGTTTGATTACAAAAGATCAGTCCCGTACAGGTAACGTTATCGAATGAAATTTGTATGAAAAGCATGACAGGTTCAATACAATTGATATTCAATAATCGTATTGACGACCACCGTAGCGCAGTTGGTTAAGCGCGTTTATGCTCGAACGAAAGGGTTCGAATCCCGCCGAGGGAACAAATAGTTTTCAATGTTCCTGGGTCATGGATATGTGTCAAAAAATACTCAAAATAATGCTAAATAAGAAAATTTTATATAACACAGAGCAACTATACAAAGAAGCCAATGTATTAACAGTAAGGAAACTTTATATACTGAAAACAGTTTTAAAGGTTCATAAAAGTACCAAAGTAGAACCAGATATATTAAATAAAAGGAACCCTCGTTGTGTTATATTTCAACCAACTGTCCGCACATCATTTGCAAAACAACAATTTGCCTTGCGCTCTATCATATTATACAATAAAATCAATAGAATAAAACATATTTATTCTGTCTCATACAGTAAATGCAAAAACATTATGTTAAATTGGTTGGAACTACAAAGTTATGAGGAAATTGAGCTACTGTTGCAATAAAAATTAATATACTCTGTCTAAACGGTTATAAAATAATGTAATATAATATAGTATAATATAATATATAAAAAAACATAATATAATAAAATATATTATATATACATTGTTATATAATATAATTTATACACACACACACACACACACACGCACGCACGCACGCACGCACGCACGCACGCACGCACGCACGCACGCACGCACGCACGCACGCACGCACGCACGCACGCACGCACGCACGCACGCACGCACGCACGCACGCACGCACGCATGCACGCATATATCACGGTTACTCGCAGTAGGCATAGAAATAATAATAATTATAATGTATTAATCTAAAAACCTTAACTAATTAATATTTTGTATTTATCTTGTATAAAAAAATTTAGTCTCATAGAAAGAGCGGGATTCTCCTAACACAAGTTTCAACTTACATGGAGATCCCCACACATTGTAAATTAGTAATATTTGTCAGAAAAAAAAACATTTTTTTTTTTTTTTTTTTATAATAAAAATCTTAAATATGTGTATAGTATAAAAGTATTAAATATATTTCCGTTGTCTGGTACCTGTAACACAAGTTCTTCGGATACTTAGCACAGGCCAGATTGACGTGGTGTGAAGCGTCCATAGATATTATTATTATTATTATTGCTTTACAGTACGATTTTAAATACAATTTACGTAACTTTTTCATTTCGAGCAGTGCTAAAAACTCGAACGTCGCTGGTGAATCGGCGTGTTGAAACGAGTGGCTAGAAGCTTTACAACGATTATAGTACTCGTAACAATCTAATTAGTGTTTGTAGAACATATTGCTATGCTATATATACTAGCTATGTTAAATTGATAGTGTCCATTATTAAGCTGTTAACACGTGGTGTACCAAGATGGCCGCCACGTTTGACCGGAGATCGGCTACGTCACGTGATGACAGGCTCATTAGTTGACCAACTGCAATACGGAACGGTGCTGCCACCAATTTGAGTCTTATATCCTATTAGTCAATATTTGACATTAACATTACGAGTAAACAAATACAATATTAGGGGTCAGTGCTGCCACCTATAGTTCGTGCACGTTCCACTATAAATAAATAATATTTTATTTCCAAATAAAAATAACAAGTATTTTTCGGAAAGTCAATAATTTTAATTTTTTTTCGGTTTCGGTTCGGTGACCTTTCCGTTTTCGACATTTTGCCATTATCTGCGCTATACAAAAATTTTGTATAGGTTAATTTTGCGGCATAAACGACTACCTATACATTTTTTGCGTTGCCGAAAAAGTCGGGTTTTTTTTCATAGCTTCAAGGCCTGAGTATTTCTTATCAACTTTAGCTTGATACCTCCACGCATTCCTGAGATAAGAGTCTTGGCAGACAGACAGACGGATTACAAAGTGATCCTAAAAGGGTTCCGTTTTGCTCTTTTTTTAAAGTGCCCTAAAAATTATAATGGACCGAATGGTTGGCGGAATGTGTCTACAATTGACTTATACTCATTGATGAGAAAAATGAATAATTATCAAACTCTGAAAAAGTTGCAAACTTTTACAGTAAACGCGACTTTACAAACCACATTAACGCGATATAATTTCATCCCCGTTTATTTATTAGGGAATGAAATATTGGATATCCTTTCACAAAAATTTTAGATAGCCCTAAACCTTTCCGTATATATCCTAATCCATTTCGGATTTTAAAAGGTATGCTGATAAGGGAATAATACTACGCTACCTGGGGCCATACTCTCCAAACTGATTCGATTTTGATTCAGATTCGATAGTGCCGCGTACCCCCGAATAAATTGACGTTTGTTTATTTTGATTCTCAGTCGATTGATATCGGGAGTAGAAAGAGTTACCACCTAACGATTTTCTTTATCCTGGTTAGTTTCAAAGTAATCCACCAAATAAAATACAAAAAGCTGTTGAGATCGAACTAAATAAATTCTCTAATGTGTCGGGAGTTGATATGGGCCCCGCGAGTGTACGCCGCGCCGATTTCGGATGGCGCCGCCGCCGCCGAGGATCCAACTTGGCGCGCCGAACGGTTCATGTGGCGTTTTTTTCCCTATGAAAATGCTGACAATTCCTACTACTAGCTACTACTACTATCTTGCCTACTAAAGCCTGCTGTGAGATCTTCAAAGTACTAAGCTTAGTCACCGAGAGGGAATTCAGAATTAGTAAAACGCGAAAAATATTTAAAATGGCAAACAAGTAGTCATGTTTCCCTCCTGCTGCTATTTTGCGATAAAAAGTAAATACAATAACTAATTTTGATGCCAAGAATATGCGAAAATAAAACATCAAGGTGTTACCCGAAGAGTTTTAATAAATTTTGATACTTGTGAGCGCGTGTAGCAAGTATTACTGCTGAGCCGACCTCATTACTGCTCTAGGGGCGCCGTAACACGCCACGTGTGAATTGCCGCACGATCGAATATTCTCGAAAATCGTAGAAAATCCACCTTTAGACCAAAAAAAAAAGAAACATCGTTTAAATAACCGACTTCAATAACTAAAAAGCATTAAATAATGCTTTCATAACGTATTTACTATTAATGTTCTTTTTGAAGTCGGTGTCGGCAAAGGTGAGATTTAAGTCAGCAACTTTAGGATGCTGTCCTTTTAGTGTATCTAAATCAAAGTAAAAGATAAATTCGTTTTGTAGCTACAACGCTACTGACAGGCTGACAGACACTATATTTATAATTTCCACCTTATTTTTGTGTTGAGAGTCAATTATAAATATGAAAGCGAAAAACTTCCAAATTAGCCGCACTGAAACTATATACATAAATCATCGACATAAAAATGTACCGACGATTATTGATTTAAAAATTTGTTGAAATATGTTCATAAACATAAACTACAGTATCAAACTATGTAAAATTTTTGAGGGACAAAATAGCAGCTATTCTGCATCGAATAAAAAAAGGATCACGAAAATTGGATCATTAACCTCAGAGTAATCGGTGTACATACATAAAAAACGGGCCGAATTAAGAACCCCCTCCTCTTTTGAAAGTAGGTTAAAAAGGCGTGTGACTTTGGATTGTCAGGTGATTGATACAGGACGTATTCACGTACCTTTAAATGTACGTGAATACGTCCTTAAGTAGCGTCACAATTTTTTTTATTATTTAGCTATCAAGTGCTGTAATTAAAATCGTTTTGTGATTGAAACAAAAAAACCAATATCAAATAGTAGGATGTGAAAGAGCAGCTAGTATAACATATAGGATATATAGGATATGATATACTACCTTTACTCATTCTAAAAATGTATTTTTTTTATTAATTAGGTCTAATGCTAAAATAATAAGGTTTTAGTAACAAAAAACAATTATGTGTAGCTATTGTAAATAAATGAAATGAAACCTATATTATGTAGGTGCCACACTAAACTAATAAAAAAAAAATGGTTCAATGTTAATAGCTAATACTGACTGCCCAAGGCCGATTCGACCGATCTTGCCACTAACAGTTCAACCATACAAATATGACCGATTCTGCGACTTTTCATAGGACATTTCGTTGCACTATTGAAATCATTGTGTTATTTTTCATCTACAAGAAGTCGGTGGTTTGGCAGCCTAATTGACAAGAAAAACGGGCCAAATCATACCAGAATTAACTGCATTTCGGCCGCACACACATCGCACGACACGACGTATATTTGTGCAATGGGGAAATGGCCAATACATCAAACTACACGATGGATATTTGTGCAATGGGGAAATGGCCAATACATCGAACGACACGATGGATATTTGTGCAATGGGGAAATGGCCAACACGACAAATATTTGTGCAATCGGAAAATGGCCAACACATCGAACAACACGACGGATATTTGTGCAATCGGAAAATGGCCAACACATCGAACAACACGACGGATATTTGTGCAATGGGGAAATGGCCAACACATCGAACAACACGACGGATATTTGTGCAATGGGGAAATGGCCAAACTAAGCTATTGGTGCCGCTGGCGCGCCGCCAACGGCCATTTGCCTTCATCCCTCTTAATAAGCTAATTAAATAATATTTCGTCTTAAGAGGAAACAGCACGGTCGTTTTTCCATACAAAAACAGGGGTGTGTGTACTCGAACCCTGTTTCCTCCCTGGATAATGCCACTAGAGTAACATATTTTTCCTGAGTATCTCTGTATGCTAATTCCTATCAGGCGCAGGACCGACTTTTTACATGCCCATCCGACACATGGATTATCTTTCTTATCAGACAATCAGGTGATCAGCCTGCATTGTCCTAACCAAACTAGAAAATATATATTTTTTTGTTGTTCCAACGCGGGAATCGAACCCACGACCTCCAGGTCGAGAGCGAAGCCACTAGACCACGGAGGCGTTATACGGAGCACACGCTAGTATATCGACGAAAACACCGGCAATGAGCACTGAAAAACTCAATACCACTTGATCCACTCGAAATAACGAAGTTCGCAATTAAGAATATCGATTTAATGAATGATAATAATTGACAACCCGTGCACGAGGCTCACGGCCGAATGCAGTAGGCCAAGCAGGGACAATCTACAACAACGTATTCGTAAACCTGAATGTCAATTGACATTTGACGACCTCCGTAGCGCAGTTGGTGTTCCCTTCGCGGGATTCAAACCCGCGACATCTCGTTCGAGCACCAACGAGCTCAACCACTGCGCTACGGAGGTCGTCAAATTAGTACGCAAGACGATGATAAGTTGTAATATAAACACCTTGTTCTAAAAATAACAAACACAAAAAAAAATGAATCATGCGATTTGGTGCAATATTTCGAATGTTATCAGATTTTAATACAATTCGCCAATTCATGTTGTAAGAATATGATAAGATAAGATTTCTTACCAAGCCTTATTATTAACATTATCGGTAAACGCGAGCATTACGTAAACATTATTTAAATAATTCTTATCGGCTAGAGTCTACAATCTAGATTATACATAAACAAATAAAAAAAAACAAAATTTTCATAACCTCCATAGCTGTAGCTATATTCCTTGACACAAAGACCGCAGCGCCACCTACCGGGTCCAATTAATACACTAAAACCTTCCTCGAGAACCACTCTATCATAATATTATATTGGTGAAAACAGCATTAAGATTGGTAAAGTAGTTTGAGCTTATCGCGAACAGACTGACGCGGCAGAGGAGTTTGTTTTAAAACTCACCTGAAATTAGTTATGCTTTTGTCACACAAAAAAAATGTATACGTGCGTTAGGAAAAGCGGAATATCTAGCTCCATGTAAGCCGCTATTTAAAAAATTTCACATCCTCCCATTACCGTGTCAATATATATTTGAGACTTGTACATTTGTAAAAAAGTATAGCTATTTGTTTGAGACCCATACGACAAACAATAAGTATGCTAGTAGGGATAGCAATAAGCTATGTGTACCTCGACATAAAAAACAAGTATACAGCGATAACTGCTATTGTATGTCAATAAAAATCTTTAACATGTTGCCTAAAGACATAAGAGATATATCTATAATTACTAAGTTTAAAAGAATATTACTACACTAGCTGACCCTTGCCCACTTCGTTGAGCATAAAAACAGTTTATGATGAAATTCAACTAAAAAAAACAACCCCTAACTCGGGAACGCGGAACCCGCAACGCGGGAACGCGGAACCCGCAGCATGGGAACCCAAAACCCGCAACGCGGGAACCCGGAACCCGCAACGCGGGAACCCGGAACCCGCAACGCGGGAACCCGGAACCCGCGACGCGGGAACCCGGAACCCGCAACGCGGGAACCCGGAACCCGCGACGCGGTAACCCGGAACCCGCAACGCGGGAACCCGGAACCCGCGTTGCGGGAACCCGGAACCCGCAGCATGGGAACCCAAAACCCGCAACGCGGGAACCCGGAACCCGCAACGCGGGAACCCGGAACCCGCAACGCGGGAACCCGGAACCCGCAACGCGGGAACCCGGAACCCGCAACGCGGGAACCCGGAACCCGCAACGCGGGAACCCGGAACCCGCAACGCGGGAACCCGGAACCCGCAGCATGGGAACCCAAAACCCGCAACGCGGGAACCCGGAACCCGCAACGCGGGAACCCGGAACCCGCAACGCGGGAACCCGGAACCCGCAACGTGGGAACCCGGAACCCGCAACGCGGGAACCCGGAACCCACGTTGCGGGAACCCGGAACCCGCAACGCGGGAACCCGGAACCCGCAGCATGGGAACCCAAAACCCGCAACGCGGGAACCCGGAACCCGCAACGCGGGAACCCGGAACCCGCAACGCGGGAACCCGGAACCCGCAACGCGGGAACCCGGAACCCGCAACGCGGGAACCCGGAACCCGCGACGCGGGAACCCGGAACCCGCAACGCGGGAACCCGGAACCCGCAACGCGGGAACCCGGAACCCGCAACGCGGGAACCCGGAACCCGCAACGCGGGAACCCGGAAACCCGGAACCCGCAACGCGGAACCCGCAACGCGGAACCCGCAACGCGGAACCCGCAACGCGGAACCCGCAACGCGGAACCCGCAACGCGGAACCCGCAACGCGGAACCCGCAACGTGGAAACCCACAACGCGGAACCCGCAACGCGGAACCCGCAACTTGCAACACGGGAACCCTGAACCCGCGACGCGGAACCCGGAACCCGCAACACGGGAACCCGGAACCCGCAACGCGGAACCCACAACGCCAAACCCTTCCGTGAACGTTGCTGGTTCTGCGCTGTCAAATGGAATAAATAGTATCCTATGTCCGTCTACTGGCTCTAAGTTACTTCCTCACCAATTTTCAACCATATCGATAAAGCCGTTCTCGAGTTATAAATAATTCATTTAACTAACACGACTTACTTTAATACAAAAAGCTGATGTAAAGATGAAACTAACATAAGCTAACGCCCGGTGAATGCTCCCGTCACAGTCGGTCCAGCCGATTCGGTGATCATTAGTTAGATAACGATGATGATGATGAAAAGAAGCCTAAATTAATCCTTATAACTTTAGCTATCTACCAGTGAAAGTCTCGTTAAAATCGGTCCAGCCGTTCCAGAGATTAGCCGGAGCAAAGAGACACGCTAACAGACAGACAGACATTTTTTTTTAATTGCATTTTCGTTTTCAGTAGCAAGAAAAAAAAAAGACAGAACAGACAGACGTTAACTTCGCACAAAGACAAATGACGACATAGTGGCGTCATATCATGACGTTTTCGATTTTTTTTTTTATTGTTCGTGAATTATGACCATGGATCTAACTCCTTCGATCTGATTTTTAAATTAACATTTATACTATATTATTCTTATTACAACTTATAAGTTAAGTACTTTTTTTAAATAGGTATATTTATAGTTGTTAAAAGATTAATCGATTTTTTGAGTAAGTCTCTAGTGTTTAATAAGAAAAAGTGTTAACTGACGTAACATTATCACGACGTTTATTTCATTAAATCATAATTTGTATATTATATTTAAGATCGTTTATCAGTGAAAGCAAATCGTAAAAAAACTCATATTGGTTATGTTGACAATAAATATCTAATAATTATTAAATAAAGTTTAGTAAATTCTGCAGTTTTAACAAAAAGAAAATATTTATTTTATTATGTCGTCGTTACAACGTTACGTCGCTCATTTTTGATAAACTGTCAAATGTTACCTATTAAAATGACCCGACTATTTATTAGTGGTGGACGAATAGTTTAATGAATCCAAATAGTTTAAGTTTATGTTAATACGTTATTTATAGCATTTCATAATTTTTATTTTCCATTTGTAAACAATGTCGTTACCATGACACCAGTGTCATATAAACTGGCAACGACGTGAATCGATTGAGCCCAGGTTCAAACCCCGCGTGACCATCACGTATTTTCTTCTTTTTTCTAATTTTCTGCTTATTTTTTTCAACATTTTCTTTCATAATAACCTTTTCGTGACAATAACGAACATACCGTAAAAAAAATTGCGAAATTGGTCAAGCCGTTGTCGAAGCGCACACGACGTAAGAAATTTTGGAGGTCGTTTTTTTACACTTTGGGCTACATTTTTGGGGTTTTAGTAAGGAACCCTACTTTTTTTAAACATATAATATAGCCTATGTTCAGCGCTAGGAATGTAGCTTTCCAACGGTGAAAGAATTTTTCATATTGGTTCAATGGTTTCAGAGCCTATTCCATTCAAACAAACAAACAATCAAACATTACCTCTTTATAATATTAGTATAGATTGGTTGCTGGACAAATGCTTTTATAGTCTTAAAGAATTTTTTGAATATTTAAATAATGTTAAGAAATTTGACATTAAGTAAGTATTGACATTAAATCTAAATTGTATTGGGTAGCTGACATTTAATAAAAATTGTGCTTTGAAAAATGTGAAAATATTAATAATTTATTTATGATTATGTGACTGTAATATTAATATTTTATTTAAGTAATTGTAAATCATCAGTACATTAAAATTTATTGCAATATCTCCACACCTCTATGAGGTAGAAATTGTGAACTCACTAGACTTAAGATCAATTATGTATACCAATTTCTTGGAAATAAAGACTTATCTTATCTTATCTTATCATATCTAGGTATAGGTACGTAGGAATTCAGCATATTTTTACTATAAACTAGTTGTTTATTATATTGTATCATACATATAATAAACCTTCCTCTTGAATCACTTCTATCTATTGAAAGAGCGCTTAAAATTCGTTGCGTAGTTTTGAAGATTTAAGCATGTATAGGCACGGACCGACAGCGCCTGTGTATTATCTATATAATGACTTACTTATCTTTAAAATGTGAAGTAGTTTATGTTGGACAGTTTCTTGCCTATAATTGATGACATGAATGTTAATTGAAGGTGATTTGTAGCAAAATAATAATGATTTTCAGAAAATTTAGTTCAAACTGTCATTTAAAAATTTTAGAATACATCGTAAAGTATCAAGTACATTGATCTAAAGATCTGTCTCTAGAATCAATGTACTTAATACGTTACTACATATCCTAAAATGTTGTGACTGTTTATAAACTCAATCTTCTGTGTTAAATTTTTTTGCGAATTTCATCAATTCATGTATTCAATTACTTCTCAGAAATTGTGGCTTACGACCAAAACGATCAAATGATGCTAATAAAATAGTATCTAAAGATTTTAACCTCATTCATTAAATTAAAAATAACTATAAAATAACAATTTATTTCACATTGTACTAATCCATTTTTTTTACGTTAATTTAGATTTTTTTCTGTACTTATATTGAATTCAAAATTAGTTATTGTATAATATATAATCTATACTCATATTACGAGTATTTATAATATGAGTATAGATTAATTATCTTTTACAAACAAACTCTGACGCTTTAGCGTTTTGTTTAATTTGTTTCTTTGTTTGTTTGTTTAAACTTAGTTAATTGTAAACTAAATGTATATTGTGTTGCTAATTACTTAGTTAATAATTTGTTTATATGTTTTAATTGTACTTAGATATAAGTTAATTAATGTAATTGGGGTCACCCGTTTTAATTACCTATAAAATAATAAATAAATAAATAAATAAACGCGCTAATCTCAGGAACTACTGGTCCGATTAAAAAAAATATTTTTTGTTGTATATAATAGTCCATTTATAGAGGAATACTATTGACATATTTAAGATTTTTATTATATTATACACAAATTTAATACACAGCCAGGACCCAGGAACATTGAAACTTTTTGTTCCTTCGGCGGGATTCGAACCCGCGACCTCTCGCTCGAGCACCACGCGCTCAACCACTGCGCTACGGATGTCGTCCATGATTGATTGATATAGTCTGGCAAGTATTTTTAACACTCTGTAGATACGTGGAGTTTTTCTACGCGATTCAATGGCCTTGAGTTTAAACAAAATATAATCAGTATAATTGGTATATATATGTCATGCGTCGCTTAGTGCAGGATGTACGCTCGTGCCAGTGCTCGGTATAAGGTAAGCCCTTCCTTCTTCGATAGTTGGTTAAAAATATAATGGATTTCACAAATAAAGTTGTCATTGTAACCGGTGGGAGCGCGGGCATCGGTGAAGCGGCAGCCCTCCTGTTCGGTGAAGCTGGAGCCCGCGTGGTTATTGTAGGCCGAAATGAGGCCAGATTGAAAGCGGTGGAGACCAAATTCACCGGCCAAAAACCTCTCGTAATCAAAGCGGACATTTCCAAAGATGACGAAGTAAAATCTGTGGTACAGAAGACGATCGAGGAGTTCGGAAAAATCGACGTTCTCGTGAACAACGCCGGAGTCTTACGCACCGGCAGCCTGATGGACGGGAGTATTATGAGCGTATACGATGAAGTCATGAATGTGAATTTTCTTGACGAGCTTGGCCGCTCCGCATCTCGCGAGGACCAGAGGCAACATCGTCAACGTGTCGAGCGTCCTCGGCACTGCGCCTACGAAGATAGCCGGGGGCCACACATACGCTGCGACCAAGGCTGCTATCATACACTTCACCCAGGCGGCAGCTATAGAGATGGCTCCCCACGGTGTGAGGGTGAACGTCGTGAGCCCGGGACCGGTGAAGACCGAAATGATGGGCGATACCAACTTCACGGCCGAGGACCGGGAGCAAATCAAACAGTCGACGATCCTGAAACGTATTTCCGATCCGAACGAGATAGGTCAAGCTATAATGTACCTAGCGAGTGACAAAGCGAAGGGTGCAACTGGTACCAATTTCTTACTGGACAACGGATTCGCATTGGGACAGTAAAGTGACAACGCCATTCGGTTTCTCGCCGTGAAGCTTCAAGAAACGCGTTTCTATCGTTGTTTTCGCTCAAGCGGCTACTTCTCACCGCGCGTCCATTTTAATATTGTGTGTATAAATAATATATAGCTGTAGTACTTAGTATTTTTTACTTTTTGTATGTACCTACACTATTAATTTCTCGAATCGAAAATTTTTAACGGGAACGGGATTGTACGGCAAACTTTACTATACTAGTAAAGATTAATTGTTGACTTTTTGAAATTGAAATATTATACATTTTTCGAACATAGAAATGTTATATTATATCTGTTTCTATCACATTATCATTTAATTATATCGAAGGCAATTGAAGACATTAATGTAGGTACATAATACGCTACGACGTATTCTAAAATGTTTAAGTGACAGTTTGAACTAAGTTTTCTCTGAAATCAGAATTTTGCTACATATCACCTTCATCTTGCTTCAATTGTTATTATTATAATACCTAATTGATGTTATATTGTACGTAATGGTAATAAAATTGTTGTTATCAAATTACAGCACTATTATTACAGCACTATTATTACAGCACTATTATTACAGCACTATTATTACAGTACTATTATTTTTTTGGTCAAACTTGCGATATCATCTCGCAATTTAATCCTTTTAGATTTTCAATCAGTCCTGAGAGGCGTAAATTACTAGGTAGACAGTACGGTACTCTGGAATCTAATTTCAATGGATCTAGTATTGGGAACGAAATTAAATCAGAATAAAAAAGCCCGGGACCTGATCAAAAACCAAATGAAGCTTTGAAATTTATACCCATACCAAGCTAGTCCACTAACACAGTTCTTTAACCTCGTTATTAATTCGGCAACCATACCAAAATAGTGGACTGAGGGCGTGTTTCACGACATCAATTTTATATCAGAAAGCACAGCTGAGCTGCAACTTATGCTAAATGTTCTACCGGAGATTAACTGGAGTAAAACTAACATAATAACGAACTCCACTAAACAACCGGTATATCTAGAAAACGTAGAGCTGGAATATGTCGATTTAGGTAAACATGATACCAGTTAGCATCTCCTTTTAAAATTACCGATTTCGAAACATCCCTCATTCCTCCGTTCCTATTTAGCATGATCATAATATATAGCTTCCTCGATAAATTGGCTTTTTCAGAACAGCCAGTTTATATATATAGGAAAATTGTACTAAATAGGAACTACTCGATAATTTCAGAATTAGCGCGTTGGAACAAACAAAATCTTCAGCTTCGTAATATTAGTATAGATATGGATTAATCTAAATGCGTCACATATTTTGACTATCCTTTCAGTAGTCGGTTGCTAAATAAATACTTGTTAAATGGGTCAGACTTTATATGACTTATATGAACTCGTGAATCCCAGTGAGCATACTCTTTGAAAACATCCATTCCTATTATATACCTTCCCTTGTGACCACTTGGTGTAAGAAGCACATCATTCACCTGGTAAGCGAAATTGCTATCATTACTTTTAAAGACACTAATTATATACTAAAATACCCCATTCAAGCGTCTTTTTAAGGCAGTTTTATATGAGTTCCCTCTGTGTTGAAAATCTACTGCGAATAAAAGCAATCCGTCGATAACGTAATTTAATACCTGCTTCCGCTAATAGCGACCAAGTTCTCGGATGAAAATGGATGAAACACTGAGCTAACATCCATTACCGGCGCCACCGGTGTGAAATCCATACAAATTTCATCAACTTGCGAACTAAGTTGAACGTTGTATGAACTGCTTGTGACTTCTGAATTGCTTTAACACATTTGAAGAATTTTAGCGTCTTTTGTGTTTAAGTTAATAAACAGATGTTTTTTTTTTATATCAGATATTGCTTAAATAAATAAAAAAAGTATGCCATTAAAAAATATTTATCAGAAAACATATTAGTGCCAATTTCACCAACACATGTCAAAGTTAACCCTTCATTAAATATCAAGTTATACCTCTCGCGTTTCCTGTTAAAATTAATGTGAAAGCATTATATTTTAACACGAGTTGGCGAAATCGGGACTTCATATATTATATTATGTATTTTCAGAGTATAATATCTTTAAAATCCTAGAGCTAAGTAATTTATCTA
This sequence comes from Celastrina argiolus, assembly GCA_905187575.2. Lineage (NCBI taxonomy): Eukaryota > Metazoa > Arthropoda > Insecta > Lepidoptera > Lycaenidae > Celastrina > Celastrina argiolus. The sequence continues at coordinate 16,851,915 of LR994589.1, forward strand.
TGTAAGCATCTATTATACTACTTTTAGGGACGATTTTTCAATGGTCAGATAACTCTTATCTGAGGAATAAACAAGTGACTTTGACATTAATTTCATACAAAATCTGACAAAGTCACATATTTATTCCTCAGGTAAAAGCTATCTGACGATTGGAAAATCGGCCCTTAGAGCACATAAATTATTTATTGATAGATTTTCCACATTTTTTCTAAGAGATGGCCCCCGCGAGTTACGCTTCTTCTCGGCGGGTTAGGGTTGTGTCAGCCTATTTAATTTGACTTTCCGAAAAAAATATTATTTGGAATAAAAAAGTCTCGCTGGCAACATTGTACATATTATATAAAAAATCCACCAAATGTTTGTTTCACTATACCTTCACTTTATATTTGGTCTAGTGATTTAATGTATTTCCGTATTTTCCAGTTTCAGATCATAAGTAAATGTAAATAAACCGTTTTTTACCGGAATGTTACATCGTTTTTGTTTCACTAAGCTACATCTTCACTTTTTATTTGGTCTATGGATTTAATGTACTTCTGTACTTTCAAGTTTCAGTTTAGAAGTGAATGTAAATGAACCGTTTTGTACCGGAATGTTATATCGGAGTGGAGTATCGCCGGTTGTCGTGTTTGTCCACTTGTGTTTGGTATTTGGATGGGCCGGCAAATGTTTGCACAGCCTGTTACACTTATGGGGGAAATGCAAATAATGTTTGGTTTCGCACAAAAATTACAACTGTACAGACCTGTAGGCCTTCTCTATTAATTTCAATGTTAAGTAGTAAGTAGTTAATGGAATCAAGCATTACTTTACGGAAATTCATAGCATAAAATTTAAATATATTATATCTAGCAATATCTCGTGAAAAATTATAACCACAACCTTCGTTAACAAACATTGTTCGCAGATGAACCTGAGGATGCTCCGGGGTCGGAGCCAAACGCGCGTCGAGTTTTGCAACCTGCATGGTGGTGTGGGGCTTTGCACAATCGCGTTAACGTTATTGCTTCTGTGGTGGTGGTGTTTTCACGTTTTTGCTTGCGAGTGTACGCAAAAGCAGTGTGGGGAGGAGTGACGTGTATTAAACGCATAGTTACGCGTACACTCACTCGGCTCTTGGCCGAGACTGAGACAGAGACAAAGAATTTATGAAATAGTTAAAATAGACAAGATTTTTAAATCAAAATAAGTTAACAATTTTTTAATATGGGCCTGACCGAGCATACCAACTGGCTCGGTCGGATATCTTTCACTTCATTCCCATATGATCTTCGAGCCACTATAAAATACTTCCACTGCTTTTGTTATACAAGCTATAATATTAATGAGTGATAATACTTTAGAGTATGTATATGGAGGCCCCGTATATGTATAGAGTTTACCGTGAAAGTACCAGCGCTGATAGAGGTACTTTTCTTTTAAATTATTGTATAGGAAATTTTTTGATGTTGTGGCATTTCTCATTATTATTATTAGCCTAAAGTGTCCCACTGCTGGGCAAAGGCCTCCCCCTGTGTCCTCCAGGTATTTCTCATACAAAGATGAAAATCAAAAGTAAGTCTTTCAGCGCTAGTACTTTCACAGTATATTCTACATAGGAGGCACTTATACATCCTAAAGTACAATTTAAATATATTATATCTAGCAATATCCATTTGGTTTGGTTTGATGCACCTCCCTCCTCCCACACTGCTTATGCGTACACTCGCAAGCAAAAAACATGAAAACACCACCACCACACAAGCAATAATGTTAACACGATCGTGCAAAGTCCCACCACCATGCAGGTTGCAAAAGTTTTGCAAAAGTTTTGCAACCTGCATGGTGGTGGGACTTTGCACGATCGTGTTATTGCTTGTGTGGTGGTGGTGTTTTCATGGTTTTTGCTTGCGAGTGTACGCATAAGCAGTGTGGGAGGAGGGAGGTGCATCAAACGCATGCCTATGCGTACACTCACTCATCTGCTTGCAGGTTGTGGTTATAATTGTTTCGCGGGATATTGCTAGATATAATATATTTAAATTGTATGCTATGGATTTCCGCAAAGTAACGCCTGATTCAATTAACTACATCCTAAAGTATTATCACTCATTTATTTTACATCTTGTGTACTGTAAACGTACTAAAAAAACATCTTGTCAATTTGTATCCTCATTGTAGCGGCGGTGAAAGCCTGCAGTTCCGTACAATCTGGTCGCGGTTAAACAATACAACCCCGACAATGTAATACGAAAGTTAGTAAACTAGCTTCATAATAAGCTGTGCGGCCTCATATTAACTGCGAACAGACCGCTTGAGTATATTTATATTCCGACTTCGTCCACAACTTTCCCGCAATTAGGTGGACACTTGGGAACTTGCGAAATTGACTTAAAATTTCATATGAACTCGCAAACTTTTTAAAAGGATACGAATTAGACATTTTATCGTTGGTACTTCCATAGGTATGTAATAGGTGCAGTAAACTTTTTTTCCATAATATTAGGCTATATTTCATTGATCCATATATTTGCTTATTTATGTCGGTAGGCTGATTATTATGTATCTCGCAACAGCAATTCGACAGGCGTAAATTTTACAATTGTATACAATATCGCTATCAAACGTATACACTTGAGCACGATATTGTACACAATTGTACAATTTACGCCTTTCGAATTGCTGTTATATAATCAGCCTGCCTTTAGTTCGGACTGAACGGCCGGCGGATTATGTATCTCAATATTACTGTCAAGTGTATACGTTTGACAGCGATATTGTACACAATTGTACAATTTACGCCTGTCGAATTCCTGTTGCGAGATACATAATAAGTCTACCGATGTAAAATAGTCTGTGTGCAATAAATATTGTAGGTCAATATGTAACTATTTTTAGGTAATTAAAAAACACCCGATCTTGGTAAATATTAGACTTACCCATTTTTCTTGGGGGATCTTATGCTTATAATGGGATTAATCCGCTGCGCGAAAGCCATCTAAGTTCTCAAACGCTATACAAGGTGTAAAATAATGAGTGATAATACTATAGGGAGTGAATGCGCCTAATATGTAGAGTTTAGTGTGAAAGTACCAGCGCTGAAAGACTAACTTTTGCCTTTCATATTTCTATGACAACCCAACATCATAAATTTGCCCTTAATAATAATATAGCCGTTTATTCTGCGATAAGAGAAGGATACAAAGTTTCTTACATATTTTTAGTTTGCAATAGTTACAGAATATCTCTAATCTCAGCATGCCTTTTGGCATAGGCCTCCTCCAACATTTTCCATTGTTGTCTGTCTTGGGTTATTCGTCTCCATTTTGGACCAACAGACATTTTAATGTCGTCTTCCCACCTTAGACGTTGTCTGCCCCGGCTTCTTTTCCCATCTCTTGGGTACCATTCTGACACTGCTTTACTCCATTTTCCACGTTTGTCACGCATCATATGTCCTGTCCATCTCCATTTTTGTTTGTCGATTTGCTCTAGAATGTCTCTGAATTTTGTTTTTGTTCTGATTTCAGCGTTTCTGACTCTGTCACGGAGTTTTGACCCAACTATGCTGCGCTCCATAGCTCTTTGGCATTTGGCTAGTTTATCTCTTAGAGATTGTGTAAGTGACCATGTTTCGCATCCATAGGTTAGAATGGGAGTTATGCAAGAATTAAATGTTTTTCTTTTGAGTGTCATGCCCAGGTCCTGTGACTTTGTGATTTCTTTGAGAGACCAAAACTTCTTCCACCCATTAGCGATCCTAGAATTTATTTCCTTTGAGGCGAGGTCTTTTGGTGAAATAAGTTGGCCTAGGTAATTGTATTCCTCTACAAATTCTAGGTTGGCTCCGTTTACAACTATGTCTACTTTTGTTGAGTTCATATGTTATTGAATGTACTGTAGGCTCTTGATGGAAATACATTGTACACAGTAATAATACACAAATTACTTGCACTTTCTCCACTTTATTAGTTGTTAAACATAAGATTTATTGAAATACACGACCAATAAGTCATCATCAGGTGTAGCTGATGATGACTTAGTCGAAACCGAAACTGAAATGCATCTTTTCTTTGTATTTTATTGATATTTGGGGTCTTATTTAAGTTTTTTGGGCTTGGTGTTTCGGATCTTTTCCGTTTTTCGCTGTCATTATTTTTTTGCTCCTCTTTTCCTCTTTGTTTTTTTTTGCCATTAGAACCGATTTTGGAAGGTCTTGCGTAATATGGGAGTTAGGCTTCATTTTTTGTTTATTTTTTAGTTTTGCAGTGGTAGTGGCTAATAGAATTGGTCTGGTTTTGTCCTTTTTAGCGCCCCTTTTACCTAGCCTTTGAATTCTATCGATCTCTCCCTTTTCAATATCCACATCTAATTCTCTTATCGTTGCAGTAACAAGCGCATTTAAATCTTCCTGGTTTTCTTCTTCAGTTTCTTGAATTCCATGGAGTATAATATTGTTTCTCTTGCTGCTTGCTTCTAAGTTTTCTATCTTTTTATTCAAAATTTCGACTTCTCCTTTAAGTTTGCTGTTTTCATCTATCAGGGGTTGCAACTTTTCGTCTACTTTTTGCAGGACAGCGGCAGTAATGGTTTCTGTTATGGTTTTCGTTTGTAAGTTAAGTTGTTCAGTCATTTTCGCTAGAGGTAATGACATCTCTGGTGGTAGTTGAGTCGTCATCATAAGACCGTAAACCTGAATACGACCGTAACAAGTTTCTGAATGTTGCCGGAAGCGTTATATTGGCAATACTGCGTGCCTCTGTGGTCTATGGTTAAGTTGTCAGACTTCAGATGTCAAATGTCAATATGTACCAACTGTTTGTACTCGTTTTTGACAAACTGTTAAATTTCTAACCTTTACAACGGGCCGCCGTAAATTTTTTGAAGCTAAATTCCTTTTTGTTGCTTTTTTTTTAGTTGTTTTTGATTGTTTAACGATGAATCCACGCACTGCGAAAACTTCCAGATGTAGTAAATTGCACTAGAACTGTTGTTACTTTCTGTTCTTTAATTATATTTGGAGACTGTCGACAACAGGGACAAAATTTGCCCTTACAATAATTAAAAAAAAAGTAACTCTTTCAGATACTTTCACAGTAAACTCTACATTCCCATACACACCCTAAAGTATTATCACTCATTAATATTACAGTATGTATAAGAGCCTGATAAACGTTTGAATCACTCGCTCGATAGACTAGCTACCAGGAGCGCATAAATCTGTAGAGGTTACCTGGTCCCTCCACCGCGTGTCGTGCAGCGCGCCCCGCACGTGGTACACGGAGTCCGCGTCGCCCGACTCCGAACGAGCTCGGGCCTCCGCTTCCCGCGTCTCGTCGCTGCAACAGAGATATTACATGGTTATGATATCCTGGTGCTAAAAATGATGAAATGAAAAACTAGTTCTGTGACATAAGAAGTTTTAGGCTTAGTTTTAGATTAAATAAAACAATCTCAATCCCAACCTCACTTGAGAACCTGTTTGACAGATAAAACAACGTTTCGTTTCACATTTAAAAGTGAATAACTTTATTCATGTTACATAGTACTTTAATTTATTTTCTTTTAATAGCGGAATATTCATAAAAAAAATAAGGAATATAAGTATAGTTCTTCATTTTTAAACGAAACGAAATTGTTTTATCTGTCAAATAGATTCTCAAGTTGAGGTTTCGATTGAGATTATTTTATTTATGCGGGTCTTAGACAGGGTCAGTCGCGCCATCCACACAGACAGATCTGATTTGACTCAAATTCGGAGTCAGTCACTGATCGTCTCTAAACCTGCCATCAGGCTCTAACTATGTTATTGTGAATTTCCCCGTCCGAAGAAAATTTAGATTACTCAAAATTGACTATACAATAGAGCAGCAAATCGAACAAATGATTGTCGAGCAGTCAAATTTGATATTGACATAAAATGCCACGACGCTCGAGTGTCCGATTTTCAACTCTATTTTTCTAGTGTAGAGTTCTATTTTGAGTACACTACATTTTCTCCGGATGTTGAGCTTCAGAACAATATATTCCTAACCGGAGATGTCTTATACGGTTATGATATCCTGGGGGCCTACTCAAGATGCCATCGCTAATTATCGCTTACAAAGTTCGATAACAAAATGTATGGGATTTGACATAAGGTACGCTAAATGATCGCGATTTGGTATGTCATTTAGCGTACCTTATGTCAAATCCCATACATTTTGTTATCGAACTTTGTAAGCGATAATTAGCGATGGCATCTTGAGTAGGCCCCCTGGTGCTAATTGGTACATAGAAACAAAGTTTTTCAAAAGCTAAAACTAAGCAAATTGATAATGATATTACACAAAACCATGTTTGTCAATGTACGGAATTAGAGAGAGTACCTGCCACAAAATACTTGGGAGTATTGTTGGATCAAACACTTTCCTGGAAACCTCATTTAAAGCTTGTATCTGAGAGAATACATAAACTCATTTTCATTTTTAGAACCCTGCGTCATATCGCTGACAATAAGATATTAGTCAGTGTATACTTTGCTCTGGCCCAATCAACTTTATCTTATTGTATAAGATCTTGGGGTGGAACTGGAAAGTCTCAAATGTTAAAACTTGAAAGGGCTCAACGAACACTGTTGAAAGTTATGTTTTTTAAGCCTTTCAGATATCCTACTGATGATTTGTATAAAGAAATCAATGTTTTATCAGTCAGGAAGATCTTTATTATCGAATCTGTTTTAGCACAACACAGCAAACTGCCATTCGAAGCCGATAAATTATTATGTAGGAGACAAAGCGCTAATGTATGTTATATAAATAAACTTAGAACCTCTTTTAGTAACAGATTTCAGTATTTTTAGGACCACATTTGTACAATTATCTTAATAAGATTCTGCAGATTTATTTAATGAATAAATACAAATGTAAAAAAACAATATCTCAATGGATTAAATCTAAATCCTATGATGAGATAGAAAACTTGCTCGTAAATATGAAATAAATCGATCATACTTAAAATTCTTGATAATATTAATAAATGATAAAAATAAATAATATTAATATACATAAATAAGTCATAATATTCACTAACACTAAATAGGTAATAATATCCACGATATAAACGCACTTTACAAACGATACCTATTAACAAAAACAGAGCTCAATTTCACATACCCGTAAAATCCTAAAACTGGAAGTAACTAGTGTCTAAGACACAGGCCCGGCCTAGTTTAGGTACTAGTAAAATTATAAGGTACATTTAACGTACATTAAAATACTATAAAATTTAATCAAAAATTAAAATTATTAAATAATATAATATCATGTATTATAATGTCGCAAGTCCATAGTTACATTGGTCAAACAGCCTGCATGCATTACTTGTTATTGTAAATTTTTTCACGGTACCCACACATAATTGTTTACCGCACCTTTGTTCTATTACTTTTTACAAACAATCATAATATTATGTAATGTTCAATAATCTTTAAATTAAATGTTAATAAAACGTCTGATTAGTGGTAATTAGTGGCTATTTATATATTCATTATGTATTAGAATAAGTTTAGAAGTTTAGAACTGTACGTATTGTTTGGCATTAATAAATAAATAAATAAATAAAAAATAAATAAATTATACAGCCTATATTAATCATCATCATCATTGAAGCTATGGTGAAACAAATAATCATACACAGATTGCACCAATCCTTTAATGATGAATTACTTTCCGTTAGTACCTGTCCGAGGTTTTTATTTATTCCCTTCCTGATATTTTTCATGAAAAAATACCCTAATGTAACTTAATCGTAAACCCTAGTTATTATTAAATAGCAATCATACTCTTAAACAAAGGATAACCGATAAAGTTTTAAGCTATCGGTATACAGGGTGATTAATGGGTCATATATTAAGCTAAATATAGTGTAAAGAGAATAAATGGGACTAGCGGCACTTAGAGCCTACGGGTTTCTGCTGCTCAGGGCCCTGAATTAAGATGCCTTCGCTATTTATCGCTTACGAAGTTCGAAAAAAAATATACGGAACTTGACATAAGCTTCGCTAACTGACATACGAATTCGCTCGTCAAATTCCATGAATTTTGTTTTCGAAGTTCTTAAGCGATAAATAAATAGCCATTGCATCTTGAATCAGGGCCCTGTTACCTGAACTAATCATCATTAATATGATTCTCCTCATACTAGCCCTAGCACCGATCAGTGACAGGGACTACTTAACAGTTATACAGGCTAAATTTTGATGATTGATAATATTTCTAATATTGATGATTGATAATATTTTAGGGTGTGTATGAGTCCCGTATTTAAGGTTTACCGTGAAAGTACCAGCACTGAAAGATGCTTTTTGTTAATGATTATAAGAGAAAATTTATGATGGGACATTTCTCATACAAACATAAAAGTCAAAAGTAAGTCTTTCAGCGCTGGTACTTTCACAGTATACTCTACATAGGAGGTGGATATAATATTATTTTACTTTTAGATAATGATATTATTAAGATTTGAAACTCGATATTTTCCTTCTCCCAAATAAGCGGGTGATGTTGATTGTTCAAACTGAAAACGTAGAAAAACATAAGAAAATAATTCGGTTAAAACGTTTCAAGACGAAGCAGCGCCGCGGGCCGAGTTCTGAGCAGGCCGGTGCGTGAAGTACAGTCAGCAGGAATAAAAATCAAAACATTTTATTCAGAAAAAAAAAAAAAAAGTTTTCTGATCGTCATGTCTATGTAATGCCTACCACCCGGTTCGAGAACTGGCCCAGCGAGAAGAACGGGCGTAAGAAAACGAACTTTTACTTATTACTCTTTCTTAATCTGCTTTTGTTCCAACATAGTGCCTAAACTACTGATAGATTAATAATAGTAGACCGGGAACATAGGTATTACAATTTACGTAGTCATGCTAGCGATCTTTATAAATATTGTAGTTATTCTTAAATTAAATAATTTTATCATTTATTCTCTGACAAGGCTTTAATACTGTTTTGAATGCAATTTTAATTTCAGTCAACAAAGACAATCTAAAGTAAATATTATGTAATTTTACTAACTTACAATACAAATACTTCTGAGACCGTATTAATAAACAACGATTATCGTCGGAAAAAAATATATAAGAGCCCCTATTATACAGGTGTCCTCATATATATGTCGCAGTCATCTGATTGAATCCGCTATTTAATTGAATGACTAGCGCTTTCATTGAATCCTGTTTTTACCAACAAATTTTAGAATCCGAGACTAGGACAACCATTTAATATTTTAGTTTTAAACTTCGAAATTTCCGAATGAGTACTAATAAAACGAACATTAAAGTAAATTAATCAAAAAATATATCAACACATTGCTATCTGTACGAGCTGTTTGACGCCATTTTATAACCGCCTAGTGATTCAATTAAATAACCAGATTCAATAAGATGACTGCGACATATATATCACTTACCATAACGCGACGAATCGCGATTAACGATCTCCATAAAAGTCACAAATCATACGAGTTTCAACCCTGGTCAGGTGTTAGGTCAACGACCAGTGCCTTCGTGTGTATATATTAGGAGCCCGCGAGCCCCGGCATAGTAGGATTGAACGCCTCCGTGGTCTAGTGGTTCAGAGCTTCGCTCTCGACCCGGAGGTCGTTGGTTCGATTCCCGCGTTGGAACAACAAAAAAAAATGTTGTTTTCATGTTTGGTTAGGACAATGCAGGCTGATTGTCTGACAAGAAAGATGATCCATGCGTCGGATGGGCATGTAAAAAGTCGGTCCTGCGCCTGTTCTCTCGCTAGTCGCGTCGGTTTACCGTCCCACTGGGTTATGAGAGTAAAAGGAAGAGGGGAGGAAAGGCTTCTGTGTATTGCGCACACACTTGGGCACTATAAAATAACTCCTGCGTAGCTGGCCTGGTTTCAATGAAATCGGCTACCGACGCCGAAATCGGTGAGGGGAGCTATTATTATTATAGTAGGATTGTCGTGAATTTAGACCTTTGTATTTTTATCGCGTTATAGTAAGTAATTTATATGAGGTGCCAAAACAAAGAATGCTCTACGCGTCCTACTCTTCACACTTTATTCGGATTGGTATATGAACCGTGGGGCACACTGTATACATAGGTACTTATAATTTTATTTACGAACAGCTGACCCGTGCCCACTTCGTTGAGCATAGAAACCGTGTAAACCTTCCCGGGACTTCCATGAATATTTCAAGACCAAAAATAGCCGAATCAGTTCAGCTGAATTCGAGTTTTAGCGAGACCAACGAACAGCAATTGATTTTTATATAGCCTATGTTACTCAGAGATGATGTAGCTTTCTAATGAAAAAACAATTATTAAAATCGGTCCAGTACTTTTTGAGTTAAGTCGTTACATACAAAAATACAAATCTTTCCTCTTTATAATATTAGTGTAGACTTACATACGACTTATACAGGTAAGTGGTGTTAACATTAGATCACCAAGGATAAAGAAATTAAAAGCTCCAACTATGCTGAAAGAACAAACTTCCACACAAACTTTTTCTTTCAGATAGAGACCAGAGACATGCAAGAACAAAGTTATTTAGACGTTTTTGTCGATTCAGACCTCAAACTTCAGTTTTCACTTTACGTCGCGAACTTTAGCTGCCGACTGTACCTACAAAAAGTTTCAAAGATCCCGTAGAGTTATTTTAATGGGGTTTAAAGTTGATATGAGTTTAAAATTGCGACGTTCTATTACTGGATACTGAAAGGAATAAAAGTTGGCCATCCTCTTTTAAAACAATCTTGAAATTGGCGTTTTATGATTACTTAAACTCAATTTTACGACGACCTCCATAGCGCAGTGGTTGAGCGCGTCGGTGCTCAAGCAGGAGGTGGCGGACTCGAATCCAGCCGACGGAACAAAAAAGTTTTCTGTGTTCTTGGGTCATGGATGTGTATTAAATGTGTGTATTAATATACTAAAAATCATAAATATATGTGTAAGCTTTGACGTTGACAATGACAGTGACAATTTGAGGAAGCGGGATTTCAGCCATTACAGGAAGCCGTCAACAGAGAATCAAAAACGTGTTAAATCGAATAGTACATTACTATAATTAAATTACTTATTATACAGTTTAATAATCTTATGAAACTCATTAAAGTTTCTGAAATTGATTTGTTTTAAAGTGCTAAATTAGTTTCAAGTTTTATAAGAAAAATGGTAAAGCATGGACATTTAATTGTCGATTCTCTGTTTTAGGTAAGTAACTATTTTATATGTCTGTTTATACATTATGTAAAACTGTAATTAATAATTAAATACTCTGTTTTAGATGAATCACATTGTGTTATGCTTCAACAAGAAAATAATCCATCAAATCTTATAAATCGACAATTATTATACATGTGAAAAAAATATTAACCTTAAACAATGGAGAAATTAAGATTTGAATTTATTATAAAGGCCAAACCAGACGATAACAAGACGAATATTTATGCAATAACTTCCATTACGGATACACAAAACCAAACCTTCGTTGTTCCTAGAGAATATCAATCAGTGCATTTACACAAAGAAATATTAAAACATGAAATATTTGACAAAATAAAAAAATCCCTTCAGAAAAGACACGATAAGAGACAGGTTTGGATTACATTAACAAAGGAAATGCAATCAATTTATTTTGATAATGAAAACTTACAGTTTGATGGGTATTTACTCGAGAAATTAGAACATAGTCCATTGTTATCAACGGAACCAACATTGTTAAAAAAAAACAGAAAATAAAACGAAATTAGCTGCAGAATTTTCAATAGAAAAGTTTTCAAGGAATACCACAAATGTAAAACAATGGTTGGATACTTTTGAAAATGAATGTGCACGTTTACAAATAGATACAGACTTACAAAAAGTAGAAATTCTGAGATAACTATTAGAAGATACCTGCTTAGATTGGTATACCTCAATGATTATCCAACATACTATAGATTCGGATTGGTGTGTATGGAAGAAAAGTTTAAGTGAAACATTCGCTGATAAAGGCTGGTCACCAATTAGATATGCTATGAATTTTAAATATATGCAAGGACAAATGTTAGAATATGCTCTTAAAAAACAAAGTCTATTGCTAGAAATAAATAAATCAATAGATACACAGACCTTGATTTATTTGATTGCCTCTGGCCTACCAAACTTCATAATGGATAGAATAGACAGAGAAAGCCTTAAAGAAGTAAATGACTTATTTCAATGCATAAGAGGACTAGAATGTTTAACAAAGAAAAACTTAAACACAGGAAATAGATACAACAAACAAGAAATAAAATATTCAGAAAAAAAAAACATGCAGGATTTGTGAAAATAAAGGAAAATTAAACAGATTTCATCCAGAGAGTGCTTGTTGGTATAATTTTGAAAAAAAAACTATATATGTGTAGTATGAAAGTATTAAATATATTTCCGTTGTCTGGTACCTGTAGCACAAGTTCTTCGGATACTTACCACGGGGCCAGATACAGATACAGAACCCTCCATGATCACTCACGTCCGACTCGCGCATGGCCGGTTTTTATTTATTTTAATTTTGGCAATGCCACAACAGGCCACAAGTATTAAATTTAAAAGAATATTAATAATAAAATTTAAAATAAGTCACAAATCACGAATGTACTTCAGTAAAAATATAAATTGTGGCTATTGAAATATTCTAGATAACATTCTAGATTCTAATATTCTAGAAGCAGCTAGATGAACTGACAACAGTTTAGAAATAATCACCGACCTCTCAGTACAAAAACGAAAAACAAATGTTTTCCCAGCGCTTTTCAACTTCAGTGTACTGAAAAATTCATCAACGACCCCGTAAGTACAAAGGAATGTACACACCAATCTCGATTCTAGCCCATTGAAATAAAACACAAAATCACTCGCACGCTCCACATCTGAATTCCACAATTCAACCATGTAATAAGTGCTTGCGAGTTTCTATTTATTTCTAAGCTAAAATAAGCCAAGCAATTACGTGCCTTACGATAAACGGTGTGAGGTTGATTTTGGAGTGGTCCGTTTTGTGGGGACCCCGGCAACCTTCGGGACGTGTCGAGCAATAGCGAGTTCTATGTGTACCGCGCAGAGTTTAAATTAGTTTAATTGTTGTGGGAATAAAATTCATACTCTGTAGTGGACAATAAACGATCGCTGTTTAGAAGTCCGCCAAACATTCCTGTGATTAAGTACAGGGTACAGGGGACGTCCGCCATCTTGTCATTGTAAAATGAGGGTACTTTAATTATTAAAGTGTTTATGTCATGCTCAGTACTTATAACGTTATTATATTGTTGCGGTTGTATAAAAAGGGGTTTCTTTGTGGATTTTCCCGCGTAAGTACTTTATAATTTTATTTTTTACGTTTATATAGAGATGACACGACCAGAAAAAAAAGGCCAAGTGTGAGTTGGGTTCACGCACGAAGGATTCCGTGTTACGGAAGACAAGGTATCAAAACCCACTAAAACGTACTTTTCAAAAATATCACAGTACAAGATACAAAAAACCGTTTAAGCTTTATCGAATTTTGATATTGGTATGCACTGTTAAAGGAGCTGGGCAGATTTCTGTATGTTTGGGCGGGTTTGGTACGAAACTAGCCAATCATTTTAGAGCAATTTTTACGAGGCTTCCAACGGTGCTACTAACTCAAATTTTGTCCAGAAGCATTATAGCGGATTTTGGTTCAATTTCTGGGCATTGCACTGCCAAATTAATATTTTATTAAGTTTTTTGTTATTATTTTTAATAGAATATTCTTTGTTTTTTTGTGTTTATTTTAGTTTTCTGTACTACAAGGTAATTATAATTATAATAATAACTGTAAAAAAATAAAATGCAAAAAAAAAACGTTTTTTTGTGGTGTCGACCTTAAATATTAATTTTACTTTCGTTCTAGTACCTATTTGTTGATATAGCGGAAACAGAAACACATAATCTGTGACAATTTCAACTATCTGACTGTCACGGTTCATGAGATACAGGTGACAGACGGACGGACAGCGGAGTCTTAGTAATAGGGTTCCGATTTTCCCTAGGGTCTTACGGTCCCTTTGCGCACGAAACCCTAAAAATCGAATTAAAAGTAGCTCAAATAGTGAGGACACTATTTGATAAGCTTTGTTTGACCAGCAGTATTTATAAAACAACTAGCTGTGCCCGCGACTTCGTTTGCGTGTTTTTGAGTGACTTAAACCGTTTATGCAGCGCACGCAACGAAAGTTCCCAAATGTGAATAATTTTCCCCGTTTTTGCAACATTTGTCACTGTCGCTTCGCTACTATTAGTCGCTGCGTAATGTTATGTAGTCTAGCCTTCCTCTATAAATGGAATCAGACCCGTAGTTCCTGAGTTTAAACAAACAAACAAACTCTTCCGCTTTATACTATTAGTAGTAGTATAGATTACAACTTTCAATTGAATTTTCCAATCCGAATTATTTACGAAACTCCAAAGGGCGTTATCCCTTCGCGGTTCGAGTACAAATATTTGGCAGAGCCGGCCTAGGGCACTGCCAATACCCGATACACATAATAAATTGATCTACCGTCATAGCCAAGTTACGAAGAACCGCAAAGTAGATATATAACAGAGACACGACCTAGTACTAGAAAATGGTATCTCCCTAATACTGGCAATTCGACTGGCTATTTTTGTTTTCTTCGATTTTCAAAACTGCCATCTAGCACAACTAATGGAAAATTAGTATTTTATATATGTATATATTATTCTGTTTATGTAGGTATTACTAATGTCGTATCCTTAATTAAGGAGTTGAATTTAGCTTAATGTAATGTTATGCTTAAAAATATGCTTATCTTTATTATAATGTCAATGTTTGTACTTAATTCGGCATATCTACATTTTATAATTTACAAACGTTAATTGTAGTAATGACATCTACTGCATTTTTTTTGTATTAAACATAGATTGTTTGGGATGGTAGGCCATGGAAGAACATTATATAACAGAAATAATATAAAATATATATAAAAAAATTCAAAATTCAAAATTCAAAAAAATTTATTTCCAAGTTAAACTTAACAAGCTATTTTCGGAAAGTCAACAAAAATACTACCACCGGTTCAAACCTAGCCCGCCGAGAAGAACCGGCGTAAGAAACTCGGACGGGGCCATCTTTTAGCAAAAAGATGGAAAATAGTTCTTTTTTAAAAAGTGTAAACATAATATGTTAACAATGTAAAAACTTAATCTATATATTATAACAAAAGACAGAGTACATAAAGTACATTGAGGTAGCCTTGCATGTGGCCATCTTATTCCCAAGGTGTGCAATCGTCAACAAAATCATTGACCTTATAATAAGCTTTAGAACACAGACGTTCTTTAACTACAATTTTAAATTTATTGATAGGGAGGCTCTGAACGTTATTTGGGATTATATTGTACAGGCGTATACATTGACCTTTAAATGATTTACTCACTTTACTCAGTCTGATCACCGGTATATCTAGCTTGTGCTTATTTCTAGTGTTCCTATTGTGATTGTCACTTTTCATTTTAAAATTACTTAAATTCTTTTTAACGTACAACACATTGTCTAAAATGTATTGAGAAGCAACGGTAAGAATACCAATTTGTTTAAACTTCTCTCTTAGAGATTCAAAAGAGGACATTTTGTAAATTGAACGTATTGCCCGCTTCTGCAGCACAAATATTGTGTTAATGTCGGCGGCATTTCCCCATAAGAGGATGCCGTAAGACATCCTACTATGAAAATAACTAAAATATATTACTAATCGCGCCGTGTCTTCGTCAGAAATTTCTCTAATTTTTCTAACCGCATATGCTGCAGAACTGAGCCTACTTGCAAGATTGGCAATGTGAGGACCCCACTGTAATTTACTATCTAGTGTTATACCCAGGAACACAGTGGAATCCTCTAGTTTCATTTTCTCATCATTTAATAGTATATTGGTTTGTAATTGCTTAACATTGGGCAAAGTAAATTTTAAACATTTAGTTTTTTTAGAATTTAATAATAAGTTATTAACATTAAACCAATGTACTATTTTTGAGAGAGCAAAACGAGCAAAATGTGTAAGCTGTTTAAAATTACAACGAAAATCAATATTTTAGTACCACAATTTTTATAAAATAAAAACTTAATTGGACAATGTAAATAATAATATTGTTATCCGGGCTATTGTTACGAATATATTGACACAGGTTTAATTGAAATCCGATTGAAAATGAAAATTAATAACTTTATTTCCAAATAAAACTTAACCAGTTATTCACGGAATGTCAACACAAAATAACACCGGTTCAACCCGAACCAGTCGAGAATTTTATTATTTTTATTAATATTATATTGTGTATTGTGTAGGCTGTATTGGGCTTCATTTTTGCTGTGACACTAGCGCCAAAAACAATTTAGTGACAATCATAGGAACTATTAATTAAATGTTACTTCAAACAAACGTTGGCGCCAAATTATTTTATTTTTATTTTAAAAGTTTAAATTGCTTTTTGGCGACCCTATTTATTACCATTTAACTGTCGATAAAGTTTAAAAGTAATAATTGTATCGATTGCTTTGCTTTTGCAAGATATACGTAATGCCGTATAATATACACTAATATTATACAGAGGAAAGATTTGTATTTTTGTATGTAACGAATAAACTCAAAAAGTACTGGACCGATTTTAATAATTCTTTTTTCATTAGAAAGCTACATTATCACGGAGTAACATAGACTATATAAAAATCAATTGCTGTTCGTTAGTCTCGCTAAAACTCGAGATCAGCTGAACGGCTATTTTTGGTCATGAAATATACGTGGAAATCCCGGGAAGGTTTAAAAACGGTTTCCATGCTCAACGAAGTGGTCCCGGGTCAGCTAGTTATTAATAAACAAGTCTCAAACTCGGTCTTAAGAATTGCTATCGCCACCGCTACTTGAGAACATATTTGACATATTTAAATCAACGTTTGGTTTCACTTTTTTTTCTTGTATTTTGGCAACTTGACACAATGGTTTTACTTTTAAAAATTAACAACAATACTTATGAGTTACATAATTTTTTTAAAACGTATAAATAAAGATTATAAAAGTATAAACCATACTTATTTTATTATTTTCTTATACCGGTTAGGGTTCCGAACCGGTGGTAACTTGTAACTGTAAGTGTAATTTATTTTTAAAATTGACGTTCAAAAAACAAACTTTATGTTTTAATTTTGAATAAAAGCTTTTTTATTTATTATTTTATTTATAATCTGTATTATGAATATTACGTTCCAAAAAGAAGAAAAACATAGTATATTAGGTATATATGTAACATATCTTACATATCGCCCGTTCTGGAACCAAATATTTGTTGAAAGTCTGTGAATGTTCAACATCTGGGAAATAAAGGTAGCTTCCTGTGCATACAAACTCGAGGCGGAACCGCGTGACATATGTCTTTCCCTTTCACACGCGTAACGAGGGTATAATGCTGTCTCCAGTGACACGTCCTTCCGACGCGACGGTATCGACTGACTATGAATAGAAAACTCTTCAACAGATATCTTTCCTAAGATAATAGTGAAACGCTGTTGGCGACTGTACTATAGTTAGGACCAGGAGAACAAATAAACTTTGTAAACAATGAATCTCAGGTATCGAAATGAATCCTATATCCTAAATTCAATGAACCAAAACTGACATAGGTACATGTAAGTAACTATGTAATGGTATCTAATTTAACTCATTTAACCATCTTCCGAGGATCTTAGCATAATGAAAATTAGCAGATGTATGTCGTTTTGATGACAATACAATAAAATGTTACTGTCGAACTAATCTGATGATGGAGCCGGGGGATGTGAACTGGAACTTCATGATGGAACATCGTATCATCGCTTCTGTTGGTTTTCTTAGATTAAGGTCTGATGATGAAGCCGAAATATAAGAACTGGCATTCCATAATAAATATTGTATCATAGTCGTGTTTGGAATTGTGAGAAAGTCAACGTAATGAGCACGTTTTTCTAGTATTTTTTAAACTATTAAGTTTGTATTTTGAAGAGCAATTTTGCTTGATCTGATTACCTGACTCTTGGATCGGGAACATTTTCGTGTGATTTTGACAGATTTGTTTTTTTACAAGTTAATGAAAAAGTGCAAAAGTTTGATTTTCAAATTAAATCAAAGCTCAATGCCTCCTCCTGAATGTTCCTTTGCTTTGTTTTCTTCTCGTGGTCCCGGCTAAAGTATTATTTACTAGACTGTACTGTTGAAGGTACGAACGTTCTAGAACGCGCTTCAAAAAGGAATTCATTAAAAAGGTTTCATTGCCGAAACATGTCACTGGCATAATGTTTCGTTTGAATTTTGGAGATAAAAAGGTTATTCCAAGTGAAAAAATGGATCCTATTTTAAATGAAATAAACCTGTTTTTAAAAGCAGCAGAATTGAAAATAAATGTTATACCTAAGCACTGATTACGTAAAATAGCGATTAGCAAAAATCGCGCGATGCTTCTGCTATGACACTAGCGCCAAAGACAATTTAGTGGCAATCATAGGAACTATTATTTAAATGTTACGTCAAACAATCATTGACGCCAAATAAATTTTTCTGAATTATAAAACTTTAAACTGCTTCTTTTGGCCCTTATGTCATATTTAGTCAGGGTTCCCCCATACATTATTTTCACTTGATTAGTATCAAACAAATTTTTCGTGAGTACCTTCATTATGATGAGTCGGCCAAGAATTTCTTGGACGGAACTCTTGTTTGTGGTAGCTAACAGATATAGCAGGAATAAAGTTTGTGGATTTGGTGATTCCAAAATATATTTTTTTTTTAATAAATCTCAAGATAGTAATCTAAATTATCCGAAAAAATTTGTCCTACAAAATCTATGGTTTGATCAAACAGTTCCCTCTTGCCAACTAGTATCGATAATAATCGTCATCTTACATTATTAGTAACCAGCTGATTTTCTTTTTTATTACTTAGTTAATATTAATGTAATTCAACAGACATAATTGTCCTACAAATTGCGTGGTACGTTATCCCGGTCCTACGCTCGAAAGTTGTGTTTTTTTTTAATCATTGCTAACTCTGTTAGCGACCACAATCGAGAGTTCCGTCCAAGAAATTCTTGGGCGACTCATCAAAATAAAGCTACCCAATAAAAAATATCTTATACTAATCAAGTGAAAACAATGTAAGGGAACCCTGACTAATTTATTAACTTTTCCACTCCAATAAAGTTTAAGAGTAATATTTTTTATTGAAAGACAAAGGTAGGACATCTTGCTCCTGGTGTACTACTTTTGGACCTTATTATCTAATAAGGTCCATTAGATAATAAGGTCCAAAGGTCTATTATTTTGGACGTTTATTGGTAGATACCAACACCAGATCTTCGACTGTACCTAAATACCTTTTATATCTGACACTTTACTCACTAGAATTCACAATTATAAATCATGTCTGTATTCGAAATATTGTACCTACTGACGAAAAAGATTCTGAATACTTATAAAATCTTTACAATCCAAGAAAATTATTCTAAATCGTATTCACACGTTTTAGACCTTTATTTAAATTCGGCTACAACACGAGCTCACTAAAAACTGGTAACATACGCTTAACCGTCGTTTAGCCTCATTAAAAACTTCTAACCGGCACTTACCCAACCGTCGATTAAGGGCCGGTACAACCCGCAATATTCTGTTACGTGGATAAATGACAGGAGTAGAGTAAGTTCAGGTGTAAGGGACGGGACAGCCCTTTACGAATTAAAAGGAATCCATTAGTAGGGTTACGTGTGCCCTTGAAGGGAAATAAATCTATGTAGGAAGATTTTCTGCGGAGTTTCCAGCTCGTATGTTTTATTAAGTGAACAAAATGGCTGCGTTGAGTAAAATAAAAAGATATATATAAATCTATATCTATAAATAAAAATAAATTGCTATTCGCTAGTCTCGCTACAAACGGCTGAACCGATTCGGCTATTTTTGGTCTTGAAATATTCGTGGAACTCCAGGAAAGGTTTAAACGGTGTCTATCCTCAACGAAGTGGGCGCGAGTCATCTAGTCTTAGTCTTCTTTCTTATGTATAAAAATTAATTGCTATTCGTCAGTCTTGCTAAAACTCGAAAACGGCTGAACCGATTCGGCTTTTTTTGGTTTTAAAATATTCGTGAAAGTCCAGGGAAGGTTTTAACGGTTTGTATGATCAACGAAGTGGGCACGGGTGAGCTAGTATAGATATATACATAATATACTTTTTAGTGTCTAGAACACACCAGCCACTAAAAAATCCACTCAGCGCTCTACATTAAGGAAAGCCAATTTGAGACCACGCTCATGCGATATTCAGGGGGCTATCCATTTGTCCCCCTCCCCTTCTAACCCCCTACACACACACCCCCGCGGCAGACTCTCACAATATACGTTATGTCTTTCCTAAGGCTTTCACGTGTTAACTACTGATGTCCTAGGCCCTTATTTAAGATGCCGTCGCTATTTTCATGGCCTACCATCCCATACAATCTATCTTTAATACATAAAAATTGCAATAGATGTCACTACTATAATCGTTTGTAAATTATAAAATGTAAATATGCCGAATTGACATTAAAATAAAGATAAGCATATTTTTAAAGTATAACATCACATTAAACAAAATTCAACTCCATAATTAACAAGAAGATACGAATGTCAGTTAGTGATAATAGCTATTGCATCTTGAATGGTACGCGCGACGTGAAGTATTACTTATCTAATAATAAGGCCTTCCACACCGATTTCGGTGAAAGTGGCCGGTTTAATTGAAACCAGTCGAGCTACGCAGAAGTTGTTTTATGGTGCCCAAGTGTGTGCGCAATACACAGAATCATTATCTCTTCCTTCACTCTCGTAGCCCAGTGGGACGGATAACCGGCAGCGGGAGATCAGGTGCAGGACCGATTTTAAATGCCCATCCGACGCATGGATCATCTTTCTTGTCAGACAATCAGGTGATCAGCCTGCATTGTCCTAATCAAACTTGGAAACACCATTTTTTGTTGTTTCAACGCGGGAATTGAACCGACGAGCTCCGAGTCGAGAGCTAGGCTCTGAGCCACTAGACAACGGAGGCTAATACATCTCTTTAGGGTAGGGGTCGAAAGCCAAGGGTTTTTTTCTTCTACTCTACTATTCTCCAGTACCGATCAAAAAAGACGGCGCTCAGAGTTATCCATACTTATTAATATTATAAAGCGGAAGAGTTTGTTTGTTTAAACGCGCTAATCTCAGGAAATACTAGTCCGATTTGAAAAATTATTGTTTTGTTGGATAGTCCGTTTATAGAGGAAGGCTTTAGGCTATATAACATTACGCTGCGACCAATAGTAGTGAAGCGTCAGTGAGAAATGTTGCAAAAATTGGGAAAATTATTCACATTTAAGTCACTCAAAAACCACGCGAACGATGTCGCGGGCACAGCTAGTTTTATGATATAATAACAGCCTTCTAAGCGTTATTCACGTTGGTGCATTTCACAGGTTAATTTTGTTCATGTCCTAGTAGTCTACTACTAACTAACCGATAACCAGTGTTGCCAGAACGTACCAAAAAGTAAGGTTTTTCGTACTTTTTGTTATACAACCGTACCACTTTACCTTACCTCATTGTGTCCTTTTTCGTACCTTATAAACTATACTAGTAATTCATGTTTTAATACATACTGTAAAAGGGTTTTTATGTGTAGACTATAGCATTTTAATGTTTGGCAAAACCAGTCGTACTTTTTTGGGTAATCATACTGGCAACACTGCCATAACCCCTGAGCCACCAAGACCGTCATGATGATTGAGTGCATTATCGTATTTTTGTTCTATGGAATATACACATTTGTTTTTTTTCTTTTTGATAAAATGTTGCAAAAGATATATTTCGCTTAATTTTTTACTTTTAAAAGTATTTTGGCATCATAACTCCTCTTCAATGGGTAAAGTTACCTGAAACTGTCTGAACTCTGTATGAGGCAAGGTCAAGTACTACGAGTTGAATCTTATAGGTATTATGAGTTTTACAGGCAAATAAACTCTTTTAAAAACATATTTTTCTAAGTAAAAGAAAAGCTTAAATTATACTAACTATACTTTTGAAATGCACAATAAGTTATATTATTATGTATATTATAATAATAATTTATAATTACTAAAGATCACGTTGTGGTCGAAAGTCGGCTGTAATAATAATAATAATAATAATATAAGGTAATAATTGTATAAAATCAAATTTAATAATTTTAAGTCTTAACATGTAAAAGGTTTATTTTTTCTATTGGATGACGAGGTACATTAGTAGGTACAGAAGGTAGGTAGTGCTGTGTTTTATTCATGAAAAATTATCTTTCGGTACACCTAACTGTGGCAAAAAAGTGATATTCCTCCTTTCGCATAGTTCTCGTAAATATCTACTGAAAAATTGTGTTTCACGTGTTAATGACATGTTATAACATACTTAAATACTTTAATTTTAGCAACTATTAGTGTTTATTGTATGTAACACAATAGTGCCAGCTATATTTCTTTGTATTCGCAAATACTCTGTAACGAGTATTTACAGGTTCATAAATTACCCGTACAAAGTAGAACGGAACCACATAAACTGGGGTTACGGTGATATAATGCCGGACACATACGTTCAAATACTTTGTACCAACGTCAAACATCTAAACACACGTGCCGCAGCTCAGGATCTGTGCGGATGTTTAATTATTGTTTAATTGGTATAAAATGTAATATATATTAAAGAATGATCCGTTAATATTCCAGTTGCAGTCTATTATTATTATTATTTACAGACACTATGTCCTACATCTGCACAAAAGCTTATTTTAACGTCACTTTCAGTACTATACAGGCTGAAAATTAGTGATTATACTTTAGGGTGTGTATGGGTCCCGTATATAGAATTTATTGTGAAAGTTCCAGCGCTGAAAGAGATACTTTATTTTTAATTTCTGTATGGGAAAATTTATGATGTTGAGGCATTTCTCATACAAACATGGAAGTAAGCCTTTCGCGCTGGTACTTTCACAGTATACTCTACATAGGAGGCACATACACACCCTAATGTATTATCACTAATTTATTTTACACCTTGTATTACCACGTCCCTAATATCCTGGGAAAATCGTCGATTCAATATCAAATTCCATGCATTTTTGTTTTCGAACTTCGTTACCGTAATTAACGATGGCAAAATAACTAAATGTATGTCATACAACAATTGAAAACAAAAATCGTTTGTGCCGCATACATACAAACAACAATACATTTAATCAGTTATATTCTATAACTGATTGAATGTACTGTTGGTTCTTGATGGAAATTCATGTTCACAATAATAACGCACAACTTTTTTTACACTTATCCACTTTTTATTACGTTTTAATAAGTTTTTACAAAACACGACCGGTTGGGATAAAACACCTGATGATGATTTAATCAAAACCGGTATATAATTAAAAGTGGAAAACTGTTAAAAAAGTTGTGTGTTATTATTGTGCATGTAGTATAGTTTGCCACACAAACCAGCTCGTTTGTTCAAATGACTTGAACGTGAGTGGCGGCTATATGAAGCCAGCTCTTAACTCCCGTGTGTCCTGAGCTCCTAGTAGATAACTGCAGTCTGAGAGCTCGAGAGTAATATTGACTTCGAGTGCTAAACGTACGGTGCGGTTTAATATCCTTATTTATTATATTGTAATTTATTTGACACTATATTCGAAACTCAGTCCACGTGGCGTTAAAAAATTTAGTTGAAGCAAAAGGCTCTTTTACCCGACTGTAAGCCAAAAGGAATGATTTTGGCAGTATTTGTATGTACGTGTCCAGAACATACTTTTATTCAACCATCTTCCCACTTTCTTACTGTACTTATATATTTGTTAAGCATAAGTATTTTTGTATAACTATCCTATATTAAAAAAAAAGTAGCCAACTTGGTATATAACATTATAATGTTTTGTACAATCAATTATAGAAAATGTGGTATGATTAACTTCTTACGTAAAGTAGTTTAGGTAGTAATGTATTTACGAGTTAACGTATTCTAACCGCAAAGGCCATTAACCTGACATAATCAGCTGGTAAATCAGCTGACTACGTGTTTCTTTTTATACTAAAAAGTAACGTATTGTAACCAGCTGTTTGGTAAATCAGCTCATGATGGATAGTCACTGCTACCACATCATCAGCGAATAGTCGTTTCGGAACTTATTTTCTGCCCAAACTTTATACAGGCTGTAAGAAGAACAGCTACTATAACTTTGGAATATGATTATACTACCTTTTCTCATTGTAAAAATGTATCTTTTTTTGCTTTTTATTGTTCCTGAAATATCGTAAATATCCTAAAGTAAAGTGATCTGATGATTTTGTTATGAATGATCAAACATTCTATTATATTATTTAATTCTAGGCAAGTAAAACGATATTATTATGTTATTGAAAGTTCTGATGTACCGTGGAATTAATTACCACCAAAAACCTACAGTACACAGTAATAATATTATTCGTATTTTATTTTTGGCATAAATAATAATAAATATGAAGTATAATAAATGATAAAATGAAAAGAGAACTAATTACTTTGTATATTATTACTATGTAAAAGCAAAAAACTATACAAGGATCAACATTTTAAGCCCAGCCATTCATTCTGAAATAAGGTCCTTCTAAAAATACGTGCAATCTTATCAACGATCTAATTTAAAATGTATCTTATTTAGTAAAGTACAGTCGCCAAATTCAGATCAAATTTAGACCTTATCACTATGGGCATAAGGTTCAAAAGTGGTAAGGTGCTGTCGACTGTACAATAGCGGAGATTTCCTTTTGTTAATGGAATTAACGGTGAGTTCGTTAGGAAAACGGCATTTGATTACATTTCATTTGGCTTCTAAAAGCAAATGGCGTCAGATACAACAGGAAATATAGAATAGAATAGAATATATTTATTGCAAGAATGTAGTATTATAAAGATCTTTACAATTATAAAACATGTTCTTGTACATCCTGCCATACAGATGGCGTGCAATTGCAAAAGACAATAATTATTAATAGTTTTAACATTTTTACATAAATATAAATAGTTATAATTATTTTGTTAATTAAAATTGACAATATATTATGTGTATTTATACTCGTCACGGAAATCATATCAGATTTATATTAATTCTGGGATGATGTGTAGTATGTGTAGATGGATTAAAATAATATAATATCTATGGTCGCTTCACACCACGTTAATGTAGCCCCGTGCTAAGTGTTGGAGGAACTTGTGTTACAGTTACCAGACAACGGAATTATATTTAATACTTTTTAACCCCGACGCAAAAACGAGGGGGTATTATTAACCTCTGACGCAAAAACAACGGGGTTCTGTGTAAATGTGTATGTCTGTGGCATCGTAGCTCCCAAACGGATGATCCGATTTTAATGCGACTTTTTTTTGTTTAAAAAGTTATATTAGTCGAGAGTGTTCTTAGCTATGTTTGGTGGAAATTGGTTCAGGTCTTCAAGGTCATCAGGTCGTTTGTTAGGTGTGATAGGAATGTTACATGTCGGATTTTTTTTTATTTTTATTTAGTTTATATACTATACACGTATTTAAGATTGTTATTGATATATACACAAATTTTATACACATTCATGATCCAGGAACATAGAAAACATTTTGGTTACTTTGGCAGGATTCGAACCCGCGACTCGAGCACCAATGCGCTCAACCATTGCGTTACAAAGGTTGTCAAATTTTATTCCATCTATCATCTCTCTGTATAACTAGATTAGTTAAAGTTATACTAGTATAGTCCGATTAGTTTTTATTCAATATAAACTTAATCAATAAAACACATAAATACCATTGTACCAATTTAAATGTCACTTATTTAAAGCGCAATTACGAAATAAAAAAGAACTCATTGATGTGTGCATAGTTCATGTTTATGATTTTTTTGTTTAGATTCGAACCATTGTAAAGTGTATTTTTATTGACAATGATAGTTGGTTTTGGTAGACAGTTCCACGAACGCTATTCAAATGAACGATCAACTAACATGGAATCGTGTGTGTCTTTGGTGTATTAACCTTATCTGTGGAATTTTAACCAGCCTTGCAAGTGCGAGCGTGATGTGATTTTAAAATATCTGTCCGTTCCTTTCTGTTTGATAATATTCCACCATATCGTTCAATATGGGTTGTTGATTTGAATGCCATTAGTTGATCATACATTTGAATAGCGTTCGAGAAACCGGGGGTTAAAATCGAAAAAAACCATAGTTACGTAGCCCAGTATTCCCTAAGTATTTTTAAAATTTAATAAAATATTAAATAGTTTCAATAGCCTTACCTCGAATTCGAGCGTTTCGATGAGTCGTGCTTCTTGCCGCCCTGCAGGTTAGGCAGATCCTTCTGCCGCTTCTTGGTCTCGCGCCAGATCTTGTAGTACAGTATACACATAACAGTCACCGGCACATAGAACGCCGCGATCGCGGTACCGAACGTAATGAACTGGTTCGTCTCTATGAACTGGATGTAGCACTCGTGGGGAGGCACCTTCCGCTCGCCGTCTATGTACGGCCACGCGTAGATCCACGGCGGCCACAGCACCAGGCTGAAGCCCCACGCCCCCCCGATCATGACGGTGGCGCGCCGCGTGGTCCTCTTGGCGCGGTACGTCAGCGGCCTCGTGACGCTGAAGTATCTATCGAAGCTGATGATCAAAAGGTTGAGCACCGACGCGTTCGAGGCCAAGTAGTCGAGCGCCAGCCAGGTGTCGCAAACTATCGCCCCCAGCGGCCAGTACCCGTAGATGGTGAACAGCGTGAACAGAGGCATGGAGATCAACCCGACGGCGAAGTCGGCCACCGCGAGAGAGAACAAGAAGTAGTTGCTGATCGTCTGCAGCTGCTTGTCGATCTTGAAGCTGATCATAACCAGCGAGTTGCCGACGACGGTGAGCACCGCGAGGACGCTGGCTATGAGCGCGATGACGATCTTCTGGACCAGGCTGAAGGGGCTGGCGGGGAGGTCGAGCGCCAGCGTGAGGTTGTCTGTGGCGTTGGCAGCGCTGAGCATGACGTCAACTCGGCGGGCCGTGCGCGCGCCCGTCCGAACGCCAGGCCCCACGACACGAGTCTGCAACAGAGACGTATGGTCATCACTTGTGTTACGGCAAATGGAGATTATAGAGAACATGTGAGCCGTCGGCATGACGCATGCTCATGGTTCATGTGTATGCAGCGTACAGAAATCAGGATCTTAAGACAAATTGCCACCGTTTACGACCGCGAATTCCAAAAAAAAAATCTCAATGACGTATACATTAGTGTTCTGACTTTACGGTAATAATTAGCGATGGGTAACGCTACAAATCCTAGTCCTAATTTTTAAGATATAGAAGGGGCAGATATGTGGTTTGAATTCATCAGGAACCGCCGTATATCTTTGGTTACAGGTCTAGGGCGATATCAAATAGACTATTCGCAAGAAATATAACTATAGCAGAAAATACAAGATGCCTAAAGTAATCACAGTCAATAATAACGCGAATTCAACACATCCAGGGAATTTCATGAATCTAAATTGTCAATTAATTCCGATGGCCACAAATCAGAATTTGCTAATCATCTTATGCTAGTATACCTCGACAATATACGGGTATATACTAGTATACCTCGACGATCGTATACGAGTATATACTGATCTATCTCGACCATCGTATACGAGTATATACTGGTCTATCTCGAGAATCGCGAATATATACTAGTCTATCTCCACAATTCGGTGGGTGGAATGTGTTAATATCGCATACCTTATCACTGAGAGGAGAAATATACGCTTGCTGAATTACGAGTGAATCTAAATGAGTGGGCCAAATGTATTGATGTATTTATTTATAGCGCAGTTTTGACAATGAATTGTGCTTTTCTAGAACGATTGTTAATTTTACTGATATTATACCCATTAAATCGGTAGCCTACATGTTTTTTTTATAGTTGTATATTATTTATTTACAAAGAAAACTAAAACGAAACAATATGAGTAGCTAATTTTTTATTAAAAAAATTATTAAAACTAAAACAAACCGAGAAGGCTCAAAGAGTTTCCAAATTAAATTAAATTAAATTTGTTCAAACATAGAATACTATATCATACAGTTTTTCATGACTAACTTATTTAGTTACCTCGTATGGTGCGATACTTTTCCGTATGGCTAGTTGATTAGAATATTATTTATATATAAATACCCCATCTTATTTTCGATTACCTACTAAATAGCTTGTGTTCGATTCGATTTCTTGGAAATCTTAAACATTTTGCGATTTATCCTATTGCAACGGTTTAATCAAAATCTTTTCATTGTTAACAAAAATCGCATATGTTGTAAATCTGGTATGAAACACTGTCGCAATATTGATCGCTTTACACGATGCAAGTGTAAATTGGACTTGCAATGTTAATGCGCGGCTTGCACATGCGGGAATAGCTAATTCCTATACACAACACCACAGAACAGATAAAGAGGTTAGAATGGAAATAGTTTCAAATTTGTATCAGAACGCGTGTCGCCGCTCTTAATTCCACTACATGGAAATAACCCAATACGTACGAGCGTTACGCACACAAATAAACCTCACGCACTTAGATCGCTAATTTGTAATTGGTTGTCACACTAACGTAAACAATGCATTAGATGTACACTTACACACGCGCACTTTTCTCATAGACGCTAGGGCGACCGAAGGTCGATAATTGAAATCGATAAAATAATTGTCACATTTTTTGCAATAGTTCGGTTAAATTTTTGAGGGGTGACAGGGTACCGTACGACTAATGTATTGTTCTTAGGGCCGATTTTTCAATACTCAGATAAATCGTCAAATAGTAGCCTGACAAATAAAATTATTTGCCTAGTTGTCAAGCCAATAAATATTTTCGATTTTTCAATCGTCTTATAGCTACAGAATAGCTATTAGTGGTATTTAACCAGACAACTTCACACTATTTGTGTGCAAGTGAGATGCACAGTTATTGCATTCAATATGTTAAAAAAGAACAGCAACATGTTCGGTAGATATAACTTTTTCAGTTGTCACTTGTCAGTTGTCAATATTGTCTTTCGAAAATTCAAGCTTACAAATAATTATTATGTATTTTTGTTGTGTAAAACCCTTATTGTTTACATCTATGTTACACAACAAAAATACATAATAATTATTTGTAATTTTTAGTAATGCTTCTTTATTTATTTTTACTTATGTTCCATTTGGAACAAAAAAGGATGCGAGGACGTTCTGCAACTTTACCAACTCCGAACTTGTTAGTTGTAATAGAACTCGTGACAAAATATCAAACTACAAAATAGTAATTTTCTTGTATAGAATTTTATTGCCAAAGGTATTTATTATTTTATTATCTAACATATTGCTAATCAAAACCGCTTACTTTTCAAAGGAGAAAAAGAAAATTGAACCGAAACTATTATATAGGTTTCTTCGTTGCAAACAAAATATAGGTATATGCAAAAATAAATTCATGTATTAATGCATGAATTAGGTTGGAACATTGCTTGAAATTTAAAGATTAATATCTTTTTGGTTTGCCATTTTATACCGGAAATTACTGATACATCTAATCATAAATTTTTTGCAGAGTTGATGGACAGCTGATAAAACTACAATAGCAAAGATGGCATTATTTTCTAGAAAAGGAGCATAAAAGATGTTATGTCTTGAGAATTATGATATGAGGAAAGAACAAAATATATATAAATAGAGCAAAATGCAGCAAACAATTACTGTGTTACTGACAATGTCATCTTATTTGTAATAAAAATGTGAAACTTTATAATATTATGTTTTTTGTTTCTCCTTAATGTTTAAAGAGTAACATTTCAATAGTTTAGCGCACATAGTTTATGGCTGTGATTTCTTTGTTCAATAACTAGCTGTGCCCGCGACTTCGTACGCGTGGAAAAGTGATTTCAAATACATTTTTAGTTTATGAACACTGTCGTTTGGATATTTAAAATCACTAATTTTTAGTAATGCTTCTTTATTTATTTTTAATAATAATAGTTTACTGTCAAATAATGGCCGTTTTTGTCGTGAATGTTTTGAGGTATTTTTTCTATGAAAATGCTAACAATTCCTACTACCAGCTCAAAAAATGACCGTGTATTATAAGCCGACTTCAAAAAAAGGAGGAGGTTCTCAATTCGTCTGTATGTATAATATTTTTTTTTCTTTTATGCGAACGGGACTACTTGATAGTACGCTCATATACGCGACGAAGATCTCTGTACTGAGATTTATATGGACTTTACACACACAGATAGACAGACGGACAGACATTTTTTTCAAAAATGTTATTTTTAGGTTCTGTGGGTTTTATAGACCCCCTTTTTTTAATTTTCACTTAAATATTCTTAATGTGAATTCTTAACATGACCCCTCTACAGATTTATTATATGTATAGATAATCAATTCTATAAATAAGAAATCCTATTAATTAAATATTAAAGAGTTACATTATATGTTGTTTTATATTTGTTACTTGTTAGTAATAGCTTATTCAATGTCAATACTTGAGCACCAATGCACTCAACCACTACGCTGCCTCCATAGTACAATAGTCGACGGCATTGTTGTTGGTGCTCAACCGAGAGGTTGCACATTCAAATCCCACCGAGAGAAAAAAAAAATCCAATGTTCCTGGGTCATTGATGTGTATTAAATGTGTGTATAATCTAATAAAAATAATTTGTGTATCGTATAAAAAGTATTAAATATATTTCCGTTATCGTTCGTAAAGTTCTTTGTATGCTTAGCACAGGGCCAGATTGAAGTGGTGTTCACAACGTCCATAGATATTATTAGTATAATGTGATTTGTAAGAAACTAGCTTGTCAGTGACTCAAAATATTCCTTGTGCTAGTTACAATCATCACTACTACTATTAGGCATAAGGTACTGTTGAAAATACTAGCTGGTCGGGGTTTTCTACCAGACAGATGTAAATAATTGAGGAATTCAGGTACCTCCTCGATTGCTAAGTCGTCCATTGCTTCAAAAATATCAATTTTATTAGATTCTGATACCCAAAGAAATTGACGAAACTGTTAAATATAAATGCAGACACGAACTTATCGGGGAAATAAAGCCTTATCAGGCTCTTCAAGCAGCAGATAATTTTATTCCTTTAATAGGTGTCTTATTAGACAGTTAACAACTATCTGAGTATTGAAAAATATTGCTATTCGTCGAATAAACGCTATCTGGTTGTTTATCTGAGGATGGAAAAATCGGTCCTTAATAATCTATTTATTTATTTACTAGGCAAAAAAAACATACATAAATCACAGATATAACAATATAATTATAATAATGTCCGTATGAAATTATCTTTTATTTCTTAATAGAAAGCTAAATTAAATAAACAATAATATGATGGTAATTATCAATAAAGAGAGTTGCTTAAATTATAATATAATTTTCTTAGATCGACATTGTTTACATCTTGGTACAACACTATCGATACGCACGAAGTACCTAGAATTGAAGCTGTCATACGGCGAGCGAACAATCGCTGCGAATGCAATACATTGTTCACTCGCAAAGACATTACACAAAATGGTACCCACGTATTGCAGCAATGGATAATTTTGCGCCTAAATACGAATGTATCGTTTTCGATCACGAACTACATAATGCTATGGAAATAATTACTAATATCACATAAAATTTAAAGTTTTTGGACTTACCGGTGGAAAGAAATTCCTTCTCGGGCTACACTACACACTTGGCTTCTTTTCCGACATGTTAAAACAGCGCAACACGGCATTTTTAACGACTTTTTATGGAGCTCCGTACGCTGTCACAGTAAGATTGTGACTGTTGACCGATAAAACGTGTTTCGGCTGACATATGATCATTTGATCATATGTACGGCGCGTCTGCCCCGCCTTCAATGCCATTCTAATCTCTTTTACTCTTCTGTGCACAACACAATGTTCACTACACAAGTACACAGTATAGCACTACACCAGACAGCGGGTACCGACAGCAACATCGGTGAACAACATTCGTAGAATATAAAAATAACTATTTATTTTGACAAATATTTAAGTTAATTTTTTTTTTTAAGGGCAGGTAGTCCATCAAAGTCCGCGCTTTTAAGTTTTTTAAAACAACAGGACACATGCAAAAGTGTTTTGAGTTCTGAAATAAATATATGTATTATTTAAGGATATAATATATTAAAATCCGTATTCAGTTACAAGATTTAATAAACTTCACTCGATAGAAAAAAATCGTAAAGTTAGCTCTTTTCGTGACGGGTTTACAATATCATGACTAAATTACTTATATTTTAAATTAGATTTTTGTACTTAATAAAGCTGCTAAATATTTTTAGTAAAATTCGTAGAGTTACTTCTGATAAAATGTTTGATTTAATTTCAAAGTTTTATTAACTACGAAATGCGCCAGAGCGGTGGCAACTGGCAATCCCAGCCCGTTAGTCGTCCGCGGGCGTTCACGGACGACGGACCTGCGTCAGTTTATTCCGTGACAATGTCTTCCGCGACAATTTCAAGATCGTCGTGGGCAATAAATAACGCAAGCAAAAGTGCCATAGTATAAGACTATCAGTAGTACTACTACTGAATTTCGCTATGGTAATTCATATTTTGTTTGTATTGGCAAGTTAATAGCGGGTTAATGGGGGGGGGGGGAGTTTCGTGGGGGTGACTATGGATGGGTCTAATATATACAGGGTGTAAAAAGCGCAGTCACTATAACTTTGGGATATGATTATACTACCTTGTCTAATTCTAAAAATGTATTTTTTTTAAATTTTTTTTTTACAAAATTTAAAAAAAAAATTTTTTTTGCTTTATTGTTATTATTGCGACAGAAAAATAAGAAATGGTCAAAAGTAAAAAAAAGTTTTTTTAGTTTTTGACAAAAGAAAAATAAAAAAAAAATACATTTCCAAAATGAGGAAAGGTAGTATAATCGTATCTCAAAGTTATAGTGACTGCTCTTTTTACACCCTGTATAGTATATATGAGCCCTCCATAGTCACCCATATCTCAGCCATTACAGCACCTACACTCCCGAGTGAGGGTTCCTTAGAACCGGGAGAAAAAACCCACCCCAAACTCACTCCCACGAAACCAACTTCCCCTCCTCCTCAGGTAATTTTCCCCTCAGGCCAAATCTCAGGCGTAAGAGCATCTACACTCCTGTGTGAGGGTTCCCTAGAATCGGACAAAGGAGCTCTACATTTTGGCACCGTGCGATTTTCGAAAATCATCCCCTAACTCAAAATATACCCTTCAAAACTATTTCCATATAATAAATATACAGGCTGTAAAAAGAGCAGTCACTATAACTTTGAGATACGATTATACTACCTTTCCTCATTTTGGAAATGTATTTTTTTTATTTAGTTTTTTATCAAAAACTAAAAAGAAATTTTTTACTTTTCACCAATTCTTATTTTTTTGTCACAAAAATAACAATAAAGCAAAAAATAATTTTTAATTTTGTAAAAAAAAATGAAAAAAGACGTACATTCCTAGTATGACAAAAGGTATCAATCATATCCCAAAGTTATAGTGACTGCTCTTTTTACACCCGTTATATACTGTGTAAAAAAATACATTTCCAAATTGAGGAAAGGCAGTATAATCGTATCTCAAAGTTATAGTGACTGTTCTTTTTACACCCTGTTTAGTACTGTGTCAACAAAATTTATATTTTTATTATAATAAAAAGGTTGTCCCGTATACAAGGTGTAAAATAAATGAGAGATAATAATTTAGGGTGTGTATGGGTCCCGTATGTAGAGTTTACTGTGAAAGTACCAGCACTGAACGAGATACTTTTTTTTATTATTGTATGGGCAAATTTATGATGGTGGGGCATTTCTCGTAGAAACATAAAACTCAAAAGTGAGTCTATCACCGCTGATACTTTCGCAGTAAACTCTATATAGGAGGCACATACACACTCTAAAGTATTATTTATTATTATTGGATAATCCTTGAGTGCCATTCATCCAAATTTGAAATTGTTTTTGAGTACACCTCTTCCTTTAGTCAGCCCCAGTAAAAAAAAATCAAGATGGAATCTGGGGATCGAGTAGGCCACAAATGAGACCCCAAACGACCGATCCATTTATTTGGATATGTGGCATATAAATAAGTGCGGACGTTTGCTTTTTGCATTTCAATAGTAATAAGTTCGTAATAGTATTTAGTAAAACGATGTATTCCATTTATCAATTTTGTAAACTGTATTAAATACCCACTTTTTAAATATAGTTGGCCACTTAGGTTTTAGTACTGTTTTTGTTTACTCAAACATGTCGAAACTATTTTGCTATCAAATTTCATACTGAAAACTTAAATTTATATTTTTTTTGTGAAAGGCGTAATAGATTCTATTCACTCGTAATATTTATGTCTATAGTTATCCTACTGCATATTTGTATACTATGTCGTTGGCGGGGGTCATGTGAGTTCACAATCGCTTCGTCCGCGCGGGGCAGCGCGCGCGCTGCCGTGATTGCGCTAAATGCCTACTTCTTCAGGAATACCTGCCCTTAAGAAAAAATAATGTTAGATGTTGAATGTAGGTTCAGATATTAGTATAAACTTTAGATGTAGATTGATAACAAGTATAACTTTAAACCCCCAACGAGCGTGTGTATGAGTCCGCAAGGTAAAATATAGTATAGACACCAACATTATACAACTGGGCCCTGATACAAGATGCCATCGCTATTTATCGCTTACGAAGTTCGAAAATTAAATGTATGGTATTTGACATAACGTTCGCTAAGTGATATACGAATTCGCTTGTCATTGAAGGTTCTTAAATCTGATTGAAATGATTTTATTTTGCGTAATCCTAACTCTTTCTTCTCCTCTGTATTTTGGAATGAATTTAAAATTTCAAAAGTCTATTCTACTTATTAAAGCTTTATATAAGTATAACACCTTGAACGACTATTTGTATAGCGAGAAACGGGAATCGCGCTAGCCGAAGCGTGTTAAAATGTTGTATCAAAATTTTTTAAACTAGTTTTAAAAATTTTAGGGACAAAATTTGCAAAACCTAAA
This sequence comes from Celastrina argiolus, assembly GCA_905187575.2. Classification (NCBI taxonomy): domain Eukaryota; kingdom Metazoa; phylum Arthropoda; class Insecta; order Lepidoptera; family Lycaenidae; genus Celastrina; species Celastrina argiolus. The sequence continues at coordinate 16,887,068 of LR994589.1, forward strand.
ACGATTGTCTCCTGAGTCTTGCCTCACTTAAAATACTGAAGTAATTTTCACACTTACGTCACATATTGTTAAAGAGAAAAAAGTTTTATCTTAAAAAAACGATGTACCTACTTTGCAATTTGTTGTAAGCTATATTTAAATAAAAATACCAATTTATAAAACGACAATACTCTAGTAAGTATTCTAAATGATTATTATTATTTGGGATTTTTTAATAAGACCAGTATTGAGAAAAAACCTATCAAAGTACTCAAATTTTCAGGTTACCGCGCACACAGCCTTAAACATACAAAATGCAATCGAATCCCTTTTGTTCTGACCGTACAAGTGCACAAGACTTCGCGTCGTAAATCCCTCACTCCCAGCGGCGTCGTGTCGCGGCTGCAGAGTCATTATATCGCAATTGCAGACGGTACCAGATGTTTGTCAGTTATTAATACATTAAATCTTCGAAGCCTCTAGCAGTAAGCAAAATATAGCAGCGCACACAACATCTAAACAATTAGGCGATTATCACACTGCCAATCATCGACGAACATACGTGCGTACTCGCGGGAGTGCAGGGCCCTAATTCTCAGGCCTCGAACTTAGTTTTTACTATCGGTCTGTCCCGCTCATGCAAATGAGATTTACCGCGCGTGCGAGCGGGATATTCGGAACTAAGTTCGAGGCCTGAGAATCGCCGCCCTGGTCTGCATCTGGGTTTTTTACTCATTCACGCGCGTAGTTAGTAGCTCCCCCCGCACCCACGCGTGGGATGCATGTTTCACCGCTTACTGGTTTCGGGATTGCAGGTTCTGCGTTGCGGGTTCTGGATTCGGGTTTTTGTTTTTTTTTATTGAATTTTATCACACACTGTTTGCATGCTCAACGAAGTGGGCACGGGTCAGATAGTTCAGTAATAATTTGGTTCAGTAATTTTTGCATGAATAAGTCACAAACCGTCCAGCCATCCTTTATCCACAAACTTTCACAATAATAGGAGAAATTCCTATAGGACTAGTATTGCGGGAACAGTGGAAGGCCCAAAGGGAAATCTCCGGCCGGGTGAGATGGTATGCTCGGTCAGGCCGAAGCCCGCTGTACTGGTTTTCAGATGTCGTATATATAGCGCCGGACTTAGAAAACTTCGATAGCGCGATGCAGGATTGTGGCGTAGTGTGGTACCACTAGTACCGCCACAACATGTTGCGTGGTAGTCATACTCAAAGCTTTATTGTAACCGATTTCCTAAAAGAGAATTTTATATCTTTTTACTTTTATGAAAGTAATAAATTTTATAATGGGACTATGAAGTATGCAGGTCATAAAAGGGTATTAATTTATTAATATTATTCAGCAATTTCAATAATGCCACTAGCATCGTGTGACTACGAACTTATATTCCAGCGCACACTACACGATGCCAGCCACTAGCATATACCCCACACTTTATTGGCTTTACATTGCGCTTTCTTTATTTTCCACGCTCGGTACAGTTGCAAATAAAAGACAATTTCCCGCGCCGGTCACATAAATAGTGTTTTGTGCGCGAGTGTACCAGCTGCATAGAACATGAATCCTAAATCCTAGATGAAAAAAGTTGCTACAGGCTTTACTAAAATTCCTACTAAATTTTAGAAGAACACAATTGACATTAATGTATTTGAATAAGGGCCGATTTTTCAATCGTCAGATAACTTTTATCTAAGGAATGAATATATGACTTTGGCAGATTTTGTATCGAACAAATGTCAAAGTCACATGTTTATTCAAAATATAAAAGTTATCTGACGATTGAAAATCGGCCCTAAGTAGAAGAATTGAAATAGTGAACTTAAATGTTTCATTGTTTTATTCACACCTTTACATTTAAAATACTAAATTTGTATTTAATTGCTACATAATATTGAAAATAAATAATCGAGTAAACTGACAAAACGATAGAAAAAATATATTGCGTTAAGATGTATAAGCCTAGTTTCTATAAAAAAAAACTATTCCAATAGAACCTATTCCATAAAAATTGGCTCGGTACATTAGGCGCTTACAATAGAACAAACATACATAGTAATAATACACAAACTACTTCCACTTTTTTCCCACTTCATTAGTTATTTTACAATTATTAGTTAAAATAGACGACTGGTTTCGATATAGTCATCATCAGGTGTACAAACATACATAATCTATACACTTCCAAAATCATTATCCTTCTTTTTGCTTCGCCGTGTGAAAGAGTTAAAAAAGAAGTGAAGTTTCACACAATTTTGAGTTATTTACCTGAAGTTCTTTAAGGGCACTTCGCAAACAACGCCAGGGCGGAACAAACGAACCCGAAACTAAAGCTAAAAATGCTCTGACGATCAAAGCGGACCTTTCTCGGAATAACTCACACCTGCACAGTTCATAGAAAATTTTACAAAACTTTTAAAAGAAATCCCGAAATTTTTCACTGTAAAATTGAATATGATTACTGATTTCGATCTTACTTGCTGTTTTGAAATAGATATTTATGTTCTTTACTTTTAGTGCATGCTGAGGTAAATATACCTCTAAGTGATTGTGACACATTCTACAGCAATATGATAGAATGTTATTCAAAAATGTAACTAGTGTTAGCAATTGTTGGCAAATCTTACAAATAAATAAATAAACAAATACGGACGGCACACTTTTTGCGACCGATTTTATGTAAATAAAAAATAAAAATGGTTTTCAGAGTTGCTCACACAATCAGTCATATTCATGTGGAATAATTTGCGACTATATCAGTGGAAAAATTGTCTGGGCCGACCCGTACTTAGGCCCGTATAAAAAAAACAATCTCAAACCCAACCTCACTTGAGAACCTATTTGACGGATGAAAAAAAACATTTCGTTTCACTTTTAAAAATGAAGAACTTTACTTATGTTACACACTTTAATCATTTTCTTTTTTAAAACGTAAAAAAGACATTATAAAATATAGATTATTTATACTTATTTTAATCATAATGTTATAATGTTTTTCTATAATGTGAATATTACGGTATTAAAAGAAAAGAAATTAAAGTATAGTACTTTAATTTCTTTTCTTTTAAAAAAGTAACATTAATAAAGTTGTCCACTTCTAAAAGTGAAACGAATCGTTGTTTTATTTGTCACACAGGTTCTTGTTTTATTTGTCACACAGGTTCTCAAGCTTGGGTTTGAGATTGTTTTTTTTATACGGGCCTAAGCGCCGCGTTGAAACTCTAACCTCAAAAATTTTCAAAACATTTTTATTGACAGTTAATTTTTAAGCCCCAACTAAGCCAGAGTGGTAATTACCTTACCTGGTTATTACCCAGAGAGGGTAGAGGGGGAGGAGGAGATAGGGAGAGGATGTTTGTGTGATTCTTCTCCCTAACAGATGAACTGATTTTCATCACGATCATTTTATACAATGAATGTATTACATATGCAAGTTGTAAAGCTTTAAATAGATCTATACATTCTACAGCATGGTGTATAAAATTTAAATATAAAATAAATTAAAAGTCAACTTAAAAAATATATATTGTTGCTAGAAATAATTCTGATCTGGTCTTTTTAGTTTGTTAACAGTGTGGCGACGTGTGACATCACCACGTTACTCGCTAACAGTCTTACTGAAAATATCCCAATATTGATCAAAGTGTTATTTTCAACATTTACATTCTGTATCTTATCTTTTAAATCGCTGACCGAATTTCAAATTTCCGTGTGCTTTTAAAACCCTTTTAATTTAATTAAAATACCTGAATGCCTAGGAAAAGTAAACCAGGATAAGATATGCTCCAGATCTATTTATCTAGCCTCTAGACTAGACTGACCTGCTGCATATTTGATGCTACGCCGTAGACCCTCTACGAATATGCTACGCCGTAGCAACTGGACTAAGAAAATTGGTTTACAGTTTCGAAATGTTTAAGTCGAAGTATTTTATACAGATGGCTTAGTTACTTATTTAGGAATACAGGTTTTAAACTATTTTTAGTGATGAATTTTCATTTATCATATAATATAAACGGAAGAGTTTGTTTGTTTGTTTAAAAGCGCTAATCTCAGGAACTACTAGTCCGATTTGGAAAATTCTTTTTTTGTTGGATAGTCCATCTATAGAGAAAGGCTTAAGGCTATATAACATTACGCTGCGACCAATAGGAGCGAAGCTTCAGTGAGAAATGTTGCAAAAACGGGAAAAATTATTCACGGAACAAAGTCGCGGGCACAGCTAGTTTATATATAAAATGCTATGGTAGAATATGACTTGTTTTAAACTTTATCACCTATATAATATTAATGACTATAATACTTTAGGGTGTATATTGGTCACGTATATAGTTTACTGTGAAAGCACCAGCGCTGAAAGAGGTTTTTTTTTATTTTTGTATATTTATGATGTTGTGGTATTTCTCATACAAACATGAAAGTCAAAAGTAAGTCAGTGTTGGTACTTTCCCAGTAAAGACTACCTAGGAGGCACATACACACCCTGACGTATTATCACTCATTTATTTTACACCTTGCATATGTAAAACATTCAGTGTACTCGTATAAATGATTGATCAATTGATGCACAAACTGATATACATTATAACACATTTATTAAAACACATTAAACAACAGCACCCAATTTTCGTTTACCTATTACGAGTATAATATAAATCTTTTACATAATAAAGAATTGTTAATAGTTGATATTATGTAATTTGTGTGTTTTTTCATGGTGTATTTTATATAACAACTCAGTCAATACCATGTAGAACGTTATATATCTACGAATATATTACTATGAATACATTATTGTAATATTATTGACTGATTATGGAGAAACTTTTCATCAATACATAACAAGGGGTATCAAATTGTATGTTAGTAATAATAATAAAAAATAATTTTAAACAAAAAAAAACCGACTTCAAAAGGTAAACTAAAAAGAAAAAAATAAATTTACTTCGCACAAAGTAATACTTATTTTCACTTAAGTAAATAAATTTATTCTATAATTTTAAAGTCGGTGCCAAGTCCAGTGTTCTTTCATAATTTGTTTTCATTTAATATTAGTTTGTAAGCCAGTACTTTGGTAGGTACATAATATATAGTAATAGTCACATTGATAGTTGTTTATTTTATTCTGATTCTTTTTTCTGTGATTGCCTACATATATTTAGTAATTTGATATTGCAGTAAGGTTGTTGAAGTACTTACTTGGCACCGACTTCAAAATTATAGAATAAATTTATTTACTTGAGGGCCGATTTTTCAATCGTCAGATAACTTTTATCTAAGGAATAAATATGTGACTTTGGCAGATTTTGTATGGATCAAATGTCAAAGTCACATGTTTATTCAACAGATAAAAGTTATCTGATGATGGAAAAATCGGCCCTGAGTGAAAATAAGTATTACTTTGTGCGAAGTAAATTTATTTTTTTCTTTTTAGTTTACCTTTTGAAGTCGGTTTTTTTTTGTTTAAAATTATTTTATTTTAAGATTTTTAGTTATGGGTAGACTGAGTAGAGATATTTACCGCCAGAGCAGCGCAAAAATTATATACCTATATCAAGTTGATTGAATATAAAATGATATACAAATTTTGATAATATCAAAGACGGTACCAGCCAAACTGAATATGATTTGTATATAACTCTTTTATTATTTTTAGTCGATTTACATTTCTTTATTTGGCTTAAAACAATTTTTTCCCTTTTTAATATTTACGTATTTCGTCATATTGTTATGATAGTATATATGGATACCTACGATCTGGTGAAGACAGAGGTGGTGTTGAGTACTGTAATTGATATAGTGGCATCGCTTAAAGTATGCTTGCAGTACTTTAAGCGATGTCGTAATTTCCAAACGTATAACTTCAAAGACTGCTTAGTCCTGTATGCCTGTTTCTGATCTATGCGGTATACCTTGATAGTTGATTCAAAATTATGTTTGTTTTTAGACGGATATAAGCATATCGAGTAACATAAGCATGTTACTCGAAAAAAATACAAAATTACTATGAGTGTTCCTATAAATTTCGAGGAGTTCCCTCGATTCCTCACGACACCATCATCAGGCATGCACTTTGCTAACTATGAGACCAAGTTCGACTGTAATTGACGTAGTGGCGTATGCTTGCATTTCTTCAAACAACGCTGAAATCTTCAAACGTGTATCTCTAAGGACTCAGAAGTTCTGTTCACTACTTTAGGTCCAGGATATGGTGCAAAATCTTACTATTTGGTAACATATGCTTGGGCTACTTCAGAAAAAATCAAAATCGATATATGTTTCCATATAAATTTTGAGGAGTTCCCTCGATTCCTCACGGATCCCATCATCAGGTCACCACTTTGGTGACAACGGGACCAAACGGGAAGCACCACCTTTCAAATAAAAAAAAAATCATCCAAATCGGTTCACCCAGGCGAAAGTTGTGAGGTAACAAACATAAAAAAAAAAAAAAAAAAAAAAACATACAGACGAATTGAGAACCTCCTCCTTTTTTTGGAAGTCGGTTAAAAATATCTAAGAACGCTTCACACCACGCCAACCTAGCCTCGTACTAAGTATCCGAAGAACTTGTTTTACAGGTACCCGACAACGGAAATATATTTGATACTTTTACACTATACATATATTTAAGATTTTTATTATATTAATACACACATCAATGCCTCAGGAATACAGAAAACTTTTTGGTCCTTCGGCGGGATTCGAACCTTACCACGGGGCCAGATTGACGACATATATTTTTTTTTTGTTCCAACGCGGGACTGAACCCACTACCTTCGGAGTCACGGGACCAACGAAAACCATTGGACGGCGCAGGAATCATCCAAAATATATAAAGTTGAACCAACATTTGTGTTCAATTTCATCAATTTTACGGTGACAATTTCAATTAGCTGCGTTGAAACAGAATTTTTGATCGAAACAAAACATGTGGCGGCCATCACAAAGCGATAATACGGTTATCGCATCCGTCGGAATAGCGAAGTGATTAACTTGTCCATGATAAATATTGTCCATGGAATTAAAATTTTGTAACCAACTAGCTGTGCCCGCGACTTCGTTCGCGTGGATTTGAGTGACTAACGGCCGAATACTGAAACGATAGTTAAATTAATTAACGCTTAAAAGACACGCTATCCTTGTCATTTCCCTAAGGAGTGACAGTGACAGCCTGCGAATAGGAGGACTCTTAACTTTAATTAGCGTTTCAGTATTTGGCCATTAGGCCCATAGAAATAAAACAATCTCAAACCCAACCTCACCCTAAGAACCTATTTGACAGATAAAACAACGTTTCGTTTCACTTCTAAAAGTGAACAACTTTATTAATGTTACATAGTACTTTAATTTATTTTCTTTTTATACCGTTATTGGAATGATAACAATAAAATAAGTATAATGTACATTTTTATAATCTTTATTTTTACGTTTTAAGAAAGAAAAAAATTTAAGTATGTAACATACGTAAAATTCTTTATTTTTAAAAGTGAAACGAAACGTTTTTTTATCTGTCAAATAGGTTCTCGAGTGAGGTTGGGTTTGTGATTGTTTTATTTATACGGGCCTTAAATCGTTTATGCAGCGCACGTAACGAAAGTCCCTTAAGTGTGAATAATTTTCCCTGTCTTTGCAACATTTCTCACTGAAGCTTCGCTTCTATTAGTCGCAGTGTAATGTTATACAGCTTAAAGCCTTTCTATATAAATAGACTATCCAACAAAAAAAGAATTTTTCAAATCGGACCAGTAGTTCCTGAGATTAGCGCGTTTAAACAAACCATCAAACTCTTCCGCTTTATAATATTAGTAAAGATAATGATAACATTGTTTATTTTCTTACAAATATTATAAGTTAGAAAGTGTAGGATATCCTTGTAAGTTGAAGCTTGTGTTAGAAGAATCCCCCTCTTTCTATGATAGCCAAAGCTTATTATTATTATTAATATACGTTACTGTCCCATAGCTGCGCTAAGGCCTCCCCTCTCTCTTTCCACAAATCACGATCTTTTGCTACTCGTATGACTGGCCACTCTTTATGAAACGCGTCTAGCTTGTCGCGCCTCTGTTTCTAGGGCCGACCTCTGTTTCAAAAGAAAGCGAATGTTTTTTACAATTCTTAGAGCTGGTACACATTAGGCGCTTATTGACGTGCGCTTTGCTGATACGTGTTTTTGAATAAAGAAAAAGTGCATGCTTGAGTATGTACAGATACTGTCTGTACAGAACTCCTAGTTCTCAAAACGCGCGTTCACAAAGCGCGCGTTTGAAAGCACCTAATGTGTACCCGGTCCCTTCGACAAAAGCAAAAGGGTACTGTAAGTTTTACATGACTGTATATGTCTGTGGACTGTGGCAGCTCCTAAATGGAGGAACAGATTTTGAACTTATTTTTCTTTTTTAATTATCATCTGTTCGCTCACTGGTAAAATTCGGTTTACTTAAAGTATTAAATTCAGTTTAAGTTATAACAAAAAATTATCCTATTGATCTTGAGATCATTTAAATAAAAGCTATTACCACTCAAATACAAGGGTCTTAAATTTTTTATCACACGAAGTTTTAAAACAAAGGTTTGAGCGATTCACCATTTAGCGTTCAGAATGATTTGTTAACTCAAGTAATAGCTGGTCGACTTTTCTTTCAGAAACCTAGTGTTATATAAGTTATCAATGTATATAATACACATCTCACGGACTGCAGTATTTCTGTACTTTTCGGGATACAATATTTATATATTTTAATCCAGCTACTATTAATGTTATCAAAATCTGATTAATAGCTTTTGCGCAAATTACTCACATACATCCATCGTCACAATCTTCACATATATGTATAGTAGTAGGATTACTACAACACAGCCTCACCTTGATCTAATTAACACAAGCCAGCTGTTGGCATATCCCCAGACAACCACTCTGACAACACCAAATCACACTTTTTTAACAATGCTAATTAATTTCAATACTTCATTTAAACTAGAATTATATAGTCACTATCACATAACTAAACGAAACAAATATATATTTTAGTTCCAAAACTGTAGAAGAACTTTGAAGACATGTTTACTTAAATGACGTGTCATTAAACATTCAAAAGGATGCTTTAGGCGTTATTTGATGGTGGTTAGCCTCAAAAATAGTAGATACGGCGCGGTGGCAAGAGCGCTGACTATGGAATAAGAGCGCTGACTTTGGCACAAGCGCGCGCCATAGTCACGGTTAGTCAAGCCGAGTCTCTAGACAAGAGTGCAATCCAGCCAGTATTGCACTCCTGTCTAGAGTCCTCCGTGACTAGAGTCCTTTTCATGAGAGAAGTCCCGGACCAATTAGAGGATCGAAATTTATAATAATTTAATCTCTTGACATAACATAATGTAACGCTACTAACATTTGTGCTAGCTTAAATTGTATTGTAATGTATTATAATTTTTAATTGACGTCAAAAAGTGTTTTTGTAAACCCATTTTGAATAAATAATTTTTGACTTATCTAGATATATTGAAGGTCAGTAATTGACTATGTTTAGTAATACTTACCCTTATATAAAAATATAACTTATTGAATGTACTGTTGGTTCTTGATGGAAATTCATGTTCACAATAATAACACACAACTTTTTTACATTTTTCACATTTTAATAAGTTTTTACAAAAACACGACCGGTAAGTATCAGAAGAACTTGTGTTACAGGGACCAGACCGTATTTAAGATTTTTATTATAATAATACGCATATTGAATATACACACATCCATGACCCAGGAGAACACGGAACACTTTTACCTACGGCGGGATTCGAACCCCGACCTCGAGCACCGCGATAAACCACTGCGCTACGGAGGCCGTCATACTATTATTAGATGTTCCATTAAAATAACGACCTCCGTAGTGCAGCGGTTGAGAGCGTTGATACTCGAGCGAGAGGTCGCGAGCTCGAATCCCTCCGAGGGAACAAAAAGTTTTCAATGTTCCTGGGTCATGGATATTTATTAAATTTGTGTATAATACAATAAAAATCTTAAATATGTGTATAGTATAAAAAGTGTAAAATATAGTTTCGTTGTCTGGTACCTGTAACACAAGTTCTTCGGATACTTAGCGCGGGGCCAGATTGACGTGGTATGAAGCGTCCATAGATATTATTATTATTAACTGTATTATAAACACAACGTCCTCGTATGACAGAACTCCGTAACTGCCGAATTTAGACTATGTGGGTTGTAGATACCACGGTAATGATATTTTATTAATTTTTCTATCTAATCGCCAAGCTTATATCTCTAATACGCTCTAATATAATAGGAGCTTAAGTAAAGTTGTAATACAACCAAAAAACAGATGTTATCTTTTATGATAATATGATGTATACTGCACACCAAGTTCACATACACACATACATCCATACATATACATACACACATTTAGTAATACCTTACTAATTTAATAATACCTGTAATTTTTTATTTACTCCTATAAGTGTAAATCTTGTTTACCTATTAATCACTCTGTCAGCAACTCCATATGAGTTAAATCTCTCAAGAGATTATATCATAAGTTAAGCCAATTACTTTGTTTTTATTTACTATGATGAAACAAACAGGTTTTTTTTACTAGCCAACGGAACGCAACACCCGAGAGCTCACAAGTGCTTTGGTATGTATAGACTAGTTTAGAACTTGGCTCTTGACTGGTCGGGGGTTTGAGCACCGATTGAAACAATTAAATGTTTTGGTTGCAAGTTAGGGTAGGATTTAAAAAAATAATGCCTCCCACACCGATTTGGGTGACGGTGGCCGGTTTCATTGAAACCAGACCAGCAGGGACAAGCGAATTCGTATGTCAAATCCCATACATTTCGAACTCTGTAAGTGATAATAGCAATGGCACCTTGAATCAAAGCTCTGAGTCGACAAGATTCAAGTTCTTACATTTTACTTCAGTCGGTATAGACAGAAAGGGATAAAATCGTTTTTGTTTCTTTTTTCGTGTTCCAGTAACCGATGCAGGAACATGTGAAAGTCCCGTAAAGTGAAGTAATCGATTGTCAATTGTACTGAAATTGTCAATTGTGAAAGTCCCGTAAAGTAAAGTAATCGATTGTCAATTATTGTACTGTCGGTGTCATTCGTTACATACAATTATTATTCGTTAACGTTACTTTACGGAGCTTAGAAGTAATGATAAATGCGCCTCTGTGGTCTAGTAGTTTAGACCCTAGCTCTTTTTTGTTGAACGCACGTTGGAACAACAATTTTGTTTTCAAGTTATGTTAGGACAATAAAAGATGACCTGATTGTCTGATAAGAAAGATGATCCACGCGTCGGATGGGCATGTCAAAAGTCAGTCCTGCACTTGATCATCCGCCCGTCGTATCGGTTATCCGTCCGACTGGGCAACGAGAGTGAAGGAAGAGACAGTGTTTCTGTGTACTGCACACACACTTGGGCACAAAAATAACTTCTGCGTAGCTGGCCTGGTTTCAGTGAAACCGGCTACCGTCACCGAAATCGGTGTGGAAATATTATCATTATTAATGACAAATGCATTTTTATCATAAAACGTGACTGTACACTTGAAGTAAAAGTTTCGTAACTAATGAAAAGTGCAATTAGTTAATTAATTAACTGGCTTCGACTGTAAACTAGTATCTAGTATTTAGTTGGCTCCCTTCCAAGCCCTGCTCCTAGTGGAAGTCATTATACATATTACGTAATATCACGTTTTTGTAATTCCTGGAGATTGCTAATAAACACAATCATTAGTTGAGTAATTATAGTTTTTGTAGCAATTATAACAAAGCTTGATATTTTTTATGCTTGAGAATAAGAGACTTAATTAAGATGTAAGTGTACATCTTTCTAACCTAACAATCGATTTTCTATATTCGAATAATCAAAAGTGAATATTCAAAAATAACACAAAATAATATAACAATAGACCCCGATACCAATTTATGTGTCGGTGGGCGATTTCATTGAAACCAGGCCAGGAGTCATTTTATAGTGCCCTAATTTGTGCGCAATACGCCAGGACACTCTCTCTTCCTTTTACTCTCATAACCCCGTGGGACGGTAAACCGACACGACTGGCGAGAGACCAGGCGCAGGACCGACTTTTTACATGCCCATCCGACGCATGGATCATCTTTCTTATATTCTGCATTGTCCTAACCAAACTTGGTAACAATATTTTTGTTTGTCCAACGCGGGAATCAAATCCACGACCTCCGGGTCGAGGGCCAAATTCTGAACCACTAGACCACGGAGGCGTAACTTCTAACGAATTAGTTGGACAGTTTTGGACAGATCTTAATACTTCTTTCAACATTTGAATCCTACATTATCACTGATTGATATGGACTAATTTAATTGTAAAAAAAAATCTATGGTGTAAAAAATGCCTATAAAATAAAAATGTTTAAAATGTCAACCCGTGCGATGCCGGGAGGGCAGTATAATGTTATATACTATCTTTTACTTCCTAATACTCCTTTTTTTTTTCTTCTGATTGATTTCGTTGTGGATCCCAAGACAGCTTGTCCCTCGGGCACCCCTGAGATCATATCAAAGGGTTTGTCGTGGTTGGTCACCGCTGTCGATCCTGGCTCACAGGAGAGGGTGGTGGGAATGTGAGGTGGGCCAATGCCCGTTAAAAAAATAATCAGTATTTTTATCTATTCTCTCTTAATCGACAATAAGTATTTTTCGTCTCTGTCTAATGCTTGTTCAATGTATATTTTAGCCTTTTATAAAAAATACCCCATCTCATCCCTCAGGTATGATATAATATTTAGAGCGGGTCTTCCCTGACCTGCTGGCTGCGGTTTTTCATGTTAAATGAAACCTCCCGACAGGTGAATAATTACAACTGAACTATGTAACTGGCTGGTATATTATTATCTTTACAAGCTTTATCTTTGAACATCGTATAATTACTGTAGACAGCTCAAAAGGGATTTAAGTGTTATCATAAGTTATATGTTATTTTGCTTTTATATTGTATAGTTTGAAATTCCAAAATTAATTAATTTATTAAAATGTAATTATGTATATTTGTAGTAAGTATATTATTAGTTTTCTTTTTTAATTTATAAATTGTTGTTTAAAATTTATTATGTAATTGCTGTGTTGCCTACAAAGGCGTATGCATCAGATACTTATTCTTGTGCAATATTGTTGATTGTAAATGTTTTCATGTATATGCTGCTGGTAACCTTAATAAATAAATAAATAAATAAATGCTACATTATTGTTATGTTGTTTGGAAAAATGTAAATGTACAACCAGTGTTGCCAGAACGTACCAAAAGAGTACGGTTTACGTACTTTTTGTCATACAACCGTACCACTACCGTACCTCAGTGTGAACTGTACCTTTTTCGTACCTTATAAATTATACTAGTAATTCATGTTTTAACACATACAATAATAGCGTTACTATGGGTAGACTATGCACTTAATCTTTTGGCAAAACCGTCCTTTGAGTTAAAATCCGTACCTTTTCAGAGAGCCAGTCGTACTTTTTTGGGATATTATACTGGCAACACTGTGTACAACATTCTTAAGAGTCAGAGAAAAAATGACAACATTTTATTCGTCTCTAGCGTTTATATTGGTTCAATATTGTACTCTTTCTAAGATGTCTTGGACTTGGTCCACAATCTGGACAGCCGGAGGAGATTCAGAGCACTGAAACTATAACTCTGTCCTCATACAATAGAGTTGTAAATCACATGTTAACTATTCAAATCAGATAAAAATAGTATATCTTTTGCCCACAGCTCGCGTATTATGTGTCCACAGCCTAGACTACCACATCAAATTTAATTCTCTCTAAATCCGTTTGAGTGTTTGCGTGAAGAGACTATACATCCTCACATTTTAAATTTATAATAAAAGTATGATTTTTAAGCACCTACTTTTAGGCGAGAAAAGTCACTAACAATAAAAAAAATAAAAAACCCCCCGACTTAGCGTGTGACATTCCTATCACACCTAACAAACGACCTGATGACCTTGAAGACCTGAACCCATTTCCACCAAACATAGCTAAGAACACTCTCGACTGGTCCGTTTGAGAGCTACGATGCCACAGACAGACACATTTACACAGACACGTCAAACTCATATAAGATTTTGCGTCGGGGGTTAAAAACTGGGACAAAAATATCTCAGCCCGAGCGGAATGTTTAAATATTTGCAACAATTGTCAGAATGTAGGTAATGTAGGTCCCCGAATAGCGGTACACGATTTCGGCATTCCCCCACAATGGAATGTATTCCGGGCCGGCTAGTAGCTACACTAAATATTCTTGTTATTTTAAATAGGTTGGGAGACAATATAATATACTAAATAATAACCACATTGTTATTAAAAACTTTAATCCGACTTCTTAAATTATTTACCCCGGTTTCCCGAACGCTATTCAAATGAATGATCAACTAACGTGGCATTCAAATCAACAACCCATATTGAACGCTGATTGGTAGAACATTATCAGACAGAAAAGAACGGACAGATATTTTATAATGACATCACGCTCGCACTTGCAAGATTTGTTAAAATTCCACAGATAAGGTTAATTCACCAAAGACACCGATTAGTTGACATACGATTTGGATCAGCGAGCTAGCGTGATATAATCATAAAATATCTGTCCGTTCCTTTCTGTCTGATAATGTTCCACCAATCAGCGATCAATATGGGTCGTTGATTTGAATGCCATGTTAGTTGATCATTCATTTGAATTGCGTTCGGGAAACTGAGGGATAGGCTACTTCTCACATGGCTTCGCCCACGGGAAATGCGTTCCTGTGTAACTTCTAATACCTCCAAGAATACGTATACAAAGTTTGAACATGATCGGTTAATTAAGTAGTGTTCGCGTGAAAGCGGAATAAATAAAACGGACATTTGCATTTGAAAACATGAATGAATGTCGCAAAACAATTTTACAAGAAAATTGAGTTTAAACTATAATTTTAACATATTAGGATATGCAGTACCGTATTAAGTATTTTGATTCTAGAGACTAATCTTCAGATTAATGTACATAATACTTTACAGCGTACTCAATTTTCTCAAAATGAGAATTTTGCTACATATCACCTTCATCATTAGTCTTCACTTATTAGTAGGGATCCCGGGCTATTATTACGAATCTAATGAAATTAGATTAGTAGTTTAGGCGCAATAATCATACGTAGACTGCCAAAATCATATTTCTTTTTGCCTCTTACATGAGATGTATGATGTCCTTTATCTTCCGATTGTTTTATATTGGTTCGGTCAATCTAGACATAACAATAGTACTTTTTCACCCTAATCTAACATTGATATTTGACCCCAAATCAGTGTGAAAGCACACATGGGACCGATGGGGCTTTTTGGCACTTAATTTTTAATGGTAAGCAAGAGGACGGAAATTTGACTTTGTCGGAATTTTTGGTCTAAATTGGACAATAATCTGAGTCGTCAAGATTCACCTTCTTATAATTACATAATGTCGGTAGTTGGTACAGCCTACATATAGTGACAAAATAATGTTTGAGGAACAAACATTATTTTGCGTAGTTAATGTTTCAGATTTAGCACTGTGAACTAAAAACATGAGCATAAAATGCGAAAAGCACAATTCTTTTGTGATTTTAGATTTCCACAGACCGCGGCGTTTTGAAAATGTTAATACAATTTTTGTACATTGTAAATTAAAAAGCCTGCGGTTTGAAGCAACAGCGAAAAAACTTAAACGCTTTTAAAACAACTTCAGTCTCAAATGCAATAAAATATCGTCACTTACGTAAACATTTTGCACGACGCTGGCAGAACATTGCAAGTGTGAGTATCCAAAAGAAGAAGAAGGAATATGACATTAACTTTTTTAATTATTTAGGCTACCGCGCACTAGGTTTAAATTTAATTTATCTGTGACATGACCTCTACAGCAACGATGTAAGGATCACTTTCATGTAAACTCCTCGGAAAATAACTTTGGCTACACCAGCTAGTTAATAAAACAATTAAGGCCGAGCGTGCCCTAATCCTGCACTCAGCATCGCTCATTATACCTGAATATTTAATTCTTGGGAGGCCGACTACAATATACAAGAATTATGTTAAAATAAATATCTTCAGGTGGAGAAAAACGTCCCTCGCAGCTGACAGATTAAAAACGACGTGCCTTTATAACGCGGGCGCTGGAAAATGGACGCTAACATCAAAGCGCAAGGCTCATTATGAGTCGTGCTCGATACAGCTAATTAATCTATGAAAGCTTTTCGTCGGAGGGCCTTTAAAGTCTTTATTTGACTGTGTTCTTATCTTTTGTATCGAACATCTCGCCGTTCTCGAGTTTAAGACTTTAAAAATGGCCCGCAAGCCGATTTTTGGAGGCGTTTTGTTGAAGGCCAATCTGTTTGACGTAAAAAGAGTAGGTCTTGCTTAAAACGATTTTAACGAGGTCAAACCACAATGTAACATGTCTAATTAATATAATATAATAATAACAAGCTGACCCGTGCCCTCTCCGTTGAGCATACAAACCGTTTAAGCCTTCCCTGGACTTCCACGAATGTTTCAAGACTAAAAGTAGCCGAATCGGTTCAGCCGTTCTCGAGTTTAAGCGAGACTAACGAACAGCAATTCAATTTTATATATAAGAGAAGATAAAAGCGTGTTAAAAACATTTTAACATGTATGTTGTAACAGAATCTTTGATCACAATTTTCACCAATTTCCATGAGTCTGATTAATTGAAATTTTGCATACGTATCAAGGACTAATGACAATATATTAATCGTGTTCTTTTTAAACTATTACTTATTATTAAATGTCATTTATCCCACAGGGAATAGTAATTCCTCAAGATATTTGCGCACCCTGCGCGGCGCGCTGTAACGCGGTGGCACCTACAGCTTAACACGTCTCGACGTAAAAAAAAGGTAGATGGGGACTCCTACCGACTCGCCGCGTCCGAAGAGATGGTGAACTGGACGCAAGCTCTACCCACTCAAAACCATACTACTTACTCCTAAAACTTCTTTTTTTTTCATGAACTTTATTTATAATACTAAATATAAAAATAATACTAAATATAAACTAGCTGTTCCCGCGACTTCGTTCGCGTGGTTTTTGAGTGACTTAAGCAGTTTATGCAGCGCACGCAATGAAAGTCCCCAAATGTTATTAATTTTCCCCGTTTTTGCAACTTTTTTCACTGACGCTTCGCTCCTATTGGTTGCAGCGTAATGTTATATAGCTTAAAGCCTTCCTCTATAAATGTACTATCCAACAAAAAAAGAATTTTTCAAATCGGACTAGTAGTTCCTGAGATTAGCGCGCTTAAACAAACAAACAAACAAACTCTTCCGCTTTATAATATTAGTATAGATATATTTATATTTATTTATACAGCTAAATAGTAATAGGGCGTAAGTGTAAAAACCAAATAAAAAAATATATATTTGGTGTAAATGTTTGATGTAAAAAAATAATAGTTAGTAGTGTGTTACACTATCCTAACCTATGATCTAGTGTATACCCTTTATATACACTACCTTTATATTGTATGAAGATTATTATAAGACATTAAATTCAATATTAGAAACCCAAGTGCGTCCACAGCTTAACTCCACACTCGTAGGCTGATTATGTATCTTGCAACAGCAATTCGAGTAAACGTACTCGTATACACTTGAGAGCGATATTGTACACAATTGTACAATTTCTGCTGTTGCGAGATACATAATCAGCCTGCCGGTGCAAGATTTCAACATCAATTCGAGGGAAATGTCCATGTCAGCGTATGCGGCCACCACCGTGGGAGCCCGGACCGCGGAACTCATTCTTATACTTCACTTCAGTAGGGAATCACTCTTAATTTGTAATTCGTCATTTTAAGTTTTTGTATCTTTAAATTTTAATTAATAAAGTTATTTTTTAATTTGCTTTTTTTTGGCAACCAAGGCTGCAACAATCGTTACCTAGTGATTGCCACGAATATTTTATTTCGCTAGAGTTATAACGATAATGAAGCAAATGTGCATTCAAACACAGCAGCGAATGATTAGCCCTTACTTTATAATGTTCAGCAATCGATTATGTATTTATCTCGCGATTTTCGCTAATCGCTAATTTTACGAAATCAGCCGGCCGGTCATATCGTTGTATCGCATCTCTTCGTTTCTCTTACCAATCAATTCGATATCAATATTTAAAAGCATTTAACTTGTTCCCCGAAGTTGGTAGAACTGTGCTGAATTACAATCTCGCCCGACGAGCGGCGTTATTGAAGTGCCACTCAGTTTAAATTGTTTTGCGATCATATTTTTTCATTTACTACACAAACAACAGATTGAAAAAAATGGTCACTAAAAGTAATTTCGTTAAATGAAAAACTTACTATATCATTTGTAGCCGTGTTAACAGAAACTCAGTTAGGTGTATTCTAAACTTAAACATAAATGGATAAAGGTGATATGTGCCAAATCCGATTTCGAGAAAATTTAGTTCAAACTGTCACTTAAAACATTTTAGAATATATCGTAATGTATTACATGAATTTTACCAAGTAAGTTATTAAGTCCTACCTATCTACATAGATCTAATCTGTTTTAGGGAATTATACTTATAATTACCGATAAAAATTTATTTATATTTGTTACTTTCAATTATACCCAAAAACTAATTTTTATACACGGTTTATTAAATTAGATACAAGCGGGAACAATTTACATAATTATAACGTTAACGAAAAGTGTTAATGTGAAAGAAAATTCTATTAAAATCATGACATCACGTTTGACAATCGATATCGTTACAAATAAGCAGTTGTTCATTTTCTCTTAGCCTACAAGTAAGTCAATTTAAATTGAAAAATCAGCATATTTCCTATTGTTCTAAATTCTAAAGCTTCCAAATCATTCAAATGCCTGAAGAAAACTCATTGATCATTAATCATGTTGGAGGTGGATCATGATGATCATGATCATAGCCCACCAAAACAATAAGCGGGAGTATAAATAATAAGGCAATAGAACTACACCCAAATGGCTCGGAGATGGATCGCCGTAACTGATACTGGCGACCTTCGGGGGACGGTCAGCATCATCATCAGGGGACCGCGCCGGGCCCTAATTCAACCAAAATATTTGGTATCTGACGTAAGCTTCGCTAAGTGACATACATATTCGCATGTCGTTTATGTATATATTTTTAATTTCTTAAACAAATATATTTCATTTCCAAATTAAATTAATAAGCGTTTTTAGAAAGTCAGCAAAATCAGGTCAAGCGGGAACGTTTGACAGCTACGTAAAAGTAACGTAATCGAATGATAACACTGCTGGCCTACTGTTCAACCGTAAGGATGCCCACGAGCCATAATCGTTGACCGACTTTCTGTAGGTAAAATAGATCATACTGACAGACGGTCAGAAATAATATGGACAAATCTGCCCGATTATCGATCCTACAAAAAGCAGGCCATGTTACTGCTTCGCGAATTTTGTATCTCTTTTGTAAACTACCTACTACATGAACCACTCTAATTGTGTTCACTTGTGAAGAACAGATTTTGACGTTTACAAACCGCCGGCAAAACTATGGACGATAAATAATGTCCCCCGTGACCCCGGGGTGTGACCCCCAGCCGTGACCCAGATATGTGACACACCTTAGGGCACGTACACACTGACTACTATACAGTAATTGCTGAATTTTAGCGACCACGGCTTGCAATACTCCTCTGGTCATTAAAAAAACAATAAGTCAGAAAAGGTGGTTTCGAGAAAATTGCAGTATAAATGTAAAAATACCAGTTAAATCTTTAGGATATGATTATATCTCAATCTAGAAATGTATTTTTTTTATTTTATTTACAAAAAAATAATAAACATAAAAAAGTTACTTGTTACTGTATACTCCGTTAAACAAAATTGAATAAGTGAATGCTGTGCATAAGTGATATTTAAATTAGAAGCATTAAAGTCTCAATATAGGCTTTGTATAAATTTATATCACATTAAATTTGAACGGAGTAAGAAAGACAAAGGCTCGATAGTAAGAAAAGAAAAAGAAGTTTATTTTTCATTCAGCCAAATACGTAAAAATAAATGTTAATTAAAACAATCACAAAGAAGGCAGTTTTAGAAGAAAACCAGACGTGTAAGCAACCGACGCTAGTGTGAACACACCCTAACATTTACGGACACACATCTTAACAAGTTAAACTATGTATATAGGTCAACTGATATGGTGAAAATCTAATTTGTCAATAACTTTTCGCCGCCTCTTAACCCCAAATGCTTAGCAAACACTGTATATTCTACAAACGCAATGCAATTTCGACCTTATTACTATGAATGTAAGGTTTATAGTATGTTGTAATCACACGACTTCGTAGCAACGTAAGCGTTTAATAAAAATGTCCATCAAAAACAAGACGATAAGGCGCTCCTTTACCGAGAGCACGTGTAATGTAACGTTACAGGGTCTACATTCACGATGCCATCGCTATTAACACTTACGAAGTTCGAAAGCAAAATGTACGGGATTTGACATAAACTTCGCTAAGTAAAATTCTATACAAGGTGTAAAACAAATACTTTAGGGTGTTTATACCTATGTCTCCTTTGAAAAGTATACTGTGAAACTATCAGACTTACTTTTGATTTTCATGTTTGTATGAGAAATGCCTGAACATCAAAAATTTTCCCATACAATAATTTTAAAAAGTACCTCTTTCAGCGCTGGTACTTTCACAGTAAACTCTACATACGGGACCCATACACACCCGAAAGTATTATCACTCATTTATATTATATAAATGTATTGTCTGATAATTTTTATTAGCAACTCCTGTACCTAAAGTGCTTCACGTTAATATAATATTATTATTATTAACAGTCGTTTCTCTCGCACTGCTGGACAAATGCCTCTTCTCTCTCTTTCTACAGGTCCCAATCATTCAACAAAAACGTGATGAATATCTTAAAATGAAGCACAGAGTATTCAACAAGAACCCGACGCCCAAAACTTCCATTTTCGAGATAAAAAGGTTCTCATAATTCTAAATTTAAAATTAGCCGGTTAATATTCAAAATCCACAATGGCGCTCATTAGCCAGCCCTTCTGTAGGGCTCAGAGGCACTAGCCTCGCGGGCGGTCCTTCCTGAGGGCTATTATAGAAGTGACGAAGTACCCTCAGGTATGAAATCATATCACGCAAAGGGTTCTTGCTAAAGTGTGTTAAAATATTCCTTTTAGGGTGAGGAGTTATCATCAAAAAAATCATTTTACATCTGAAATAAAAACATGTTATTACGTAAGAGTGGTAGATGTTTTTTTTTATTGATCTACCTCCTAGACTTTATCCTAGACTCTAGGAAAAGCTCGAGTATTGGATCTTGAGTTCAATTCCTGCGTTGGAATCACTAAAAATGTTGTTACCTAATGCAGGTTAATTACCTGATTGACAAGAAGACCAATGTGTCGGATTTACATTTAAAATGATTTTAAAATGTCTGTCTGTCTATGCTCGTTTCATTTATCATACAGATTACGAGCACAAATTATTCCTGGATTTTTTTTATACTGTGTGTGAATTAGAGCAGTGGCCTGGTAGGTAGACCGTTAATTAGCATTGTAAGTATTTTATGTGTGTACTAGCTGTGCCTTGCGACTTCGTTCGCGTGGTTTTTGAGTGACTTAAACCGTTTATGCAGCGCACGCAACGAAAGTCCCCAAATGTGAATAATTTCCCCGTTTATGCAACATTTCTCACTGATGCTTCGCTCTTATTGGTCGCAGCGTAATGTTATATAGCCTAAATCCTTCCTCTATAAATGGACTATCCAAAAAAAAATTTCAAATCGGACCAGTAGTTCCTGAGATTAGCGCGTTTAAACAAACAAACAAACTCTTCCGCTTTATAATATTTGTTTGATTTATCATCCTTGCGCAGAGGCCATGCTAATCTAATATGTAAGCTAAGAAGGAAGGTAAACAGCTGATACTGAAGGTTAAACACTAACTTGTCTAACTTCCTCGTCTTATGCGCTCCTGGTACTTTAGTTTCAAGCAAACTGAATCTTGATAACTAAACGAATTGAAACCCGGTGAAACTATTGAATTGGGTGCGTCGAAGCGAAGACTATCTAATTCCCGTATAAATAATAATAATAATATCTATGAACACTTTACACAAATCCTGAATAAAACAATATCAGTTCCAACCTCTACTTGAAAACCTATTTGACAGATAAAACAACGTTTTGTTTCATTAAAAAAAAATTAAACATTACTTTACTTACATACTTTCATTTTTTTAATACGTTAAAATAAAGATTATAAAAATATTATACTTTTTTTTTATTTTATTTTGTTTTATTAGGTTTGTCAACAATTGATTACACGTAAATTCATTACATAAAATCTATCTATACATATAATAAATCTGTAGAGGAGTCGTGTCTGTACATTGAAGATATTTGAAAAAAAATATGATAGGGGACCTTTATTTACGCAATAGTACCCAAAACTATGATTTTTGAAATTTTTGTCTGTTTGTCTGTTTGTCTGTTTGTCTGTTTGTCTGTGGGTTTGTGCACGCTAATCTCAGAAACGGCTTATCCGATTAAGATGTACTTTTCACTAATATATTGCGGCAAGCTTCACTTAACATTTAGTGTTTGTTTTATGTAAATCGGTTCATAAATAAAAAAGTTATGACAATATTAAAAGATCATGTCGTTTTTGCTGGACGTTTGTAGGAAGCGCGCGCCGGGCCCGGGAGCCGTGCGCCGCCGCGCGCGCGCGCCGCCGCGCCGCTTCAAATTGTATTAGCAGCAAACGCACCGGGGCCGCGGGGGTGACTTATATTTGTTAGTTTTAGGCTTGCTAGGTAGGAACAATCTAAGATTTTTTTTCTTGAGTTTATTACGAAAGTTATTTGTATAAAAATAGTTAGTACTTTTACTGTACAGTCCTTTATGATAAGTAGGTACTGTATACATATTTATTAGCGTAGGTTAGTAATAAGTAAATAAATAAAAACCGGCCAAGTGCGAGTTGGACTTGCACACCGAGAGTTCCATACAAACCTGATTGACATAGAATTTTGATTTGGTTACAGCTTGAATATATTAGAGACCTAAGTATTTGTTATAAGTTTCAATTAAACACATTCATGACAAACGGTACGAAGTTTAAAAAAATCAAAATATTTTTACTATCTATATAATTATTGTTACTAAAAACGTATGGTTTTAGACGTTGCTTGGTTTCAAATTTTATGATTTTGAGTTCACGGGAAGTACCCTTTAGGTTTTGATTCCCTTACGAGTGTCGAAAATGCCGAAATTTAGCGACATAAGCGACTGCTTTTGATTGCATTGGCTAAGAAGTCTGATTTTTCCACTGCTTCAAGGAACAGTAGTTCCTGAGTATTTTATATAATTTTCATCACAACACGCGTTTCTGAGTAAAAGGGTCTTGACAGACAGACGGACATGGAAATGATCTTATAATATGTGTTTCGTTTTTTCCTTTTGAGGTACGGAATATTAAAAACAGTTTTAAGATTTTCATAAATATATTGCTCTTTTTTGTGTTTTTTCTATTTAATAAGATAGACGTTAAAAACATCTCGATAGTTACTAAACTGTGTTACAGGGGAAAACTGTTGATACAACTCGATTCCAATCGAGATACCTTTTGAAATTCTAGCCTTTTGCGGCCTGCCCTGGATATGTGTTAACAGTGTGATTATTATGGGTTTTTTTGTCAAATATCATAATATTGATAGAGTATTCTCTTATCTATCTATACGCCAAATGCCGTACTTTTAATACAATTATAGCAAAGTTGAGTAGGTATCTACATTTATACAATACGTTATCCGAGAGTTATACTCAGCGTGTATCATTAGCAATGTATAATATTATTTTGCATTCTATATTATAGTTCTCATTCCGTCCGTTAAAATTCATACTACAGCCTACTATTACTGTACATTTTTATAGTTTTCTTTGTCCAAATTATGTATTCGATAACTGCATAATATATAGAATTTTGATTAACATAAGTATTGTGTTTACAGTTAAACTAAAAAAGTTATGTCAATATAAGTTAGATTTATATTTGTCTTGATATTTTTATTTCTTAGTTTTTATCATGGACCGAATGGTTTTTATGTTAGGTACAACTTAGGTTTGTTTTCTTTCTTTTGGTACTTTCTATATTTTGCTACTTTTCTGTATAAAATCAATACTTTAACAGTGAAGTGATTTATAATCAGTACCTACATGTTTGGTTATTAATAAATAAAAAACCGGGCAAGTGCGAGTGGGACTTACGCACCTAAAGGCTAAAATACCGCAAAATTTTGCGGCGCGCTGTCTTAATATCATTGTCGCCACACCAGCAGCGTCGGCGTGGAAACGATCATCGTCTGCAGTCGCTGCGGCGCAAAATCCATACAAATCTTAGTACTAGATGTTCGTCGTGTATGTGAGCGTACTATCAAGTAGTCCCGTTCGCATTATAGTAATTGTACACGGTCGTTTGTCAAGCTGGTAGTAGGAATTGTCAACATAAAGTAGTTTTTTAAATACCTCAACGACAGTTTTTATAACTAAAAATATTTTTAAAACATTTTTATTATAACACTGCCGTAAATCACTTTTCCACGCGTACGAAGTCGCGGGCACAGCTAGTACAATTATAAAATACAATAAAACGCATACCAATTACTTATAGACAAACTCCACATTCACAATAAGTTGATAAAAAAAACACATAAATAAATTAGAATTAAAATAGACAAAAATTCATGCGTTACAATTGGCTAAAATATAGTAAATATACTTATTTTATCTATATTAGGAATTTTACGGTTCAAATATAAAATAAATTAAAGTATGTAATATGTAATGTTAATAAAGTTATTCACTTTAAAACGAAACGTTGTTTTATCTGTCAAATAGGTTCACTAACATTTTTTTTTTTTTATTTTACAAGGGGAATGCGTTACGCATCCCCGCACGCACCCTGGATCTGGCAAACACAGACAGGTTCACTAACCTAACCTAACCTAAACTCTAGAAAATGCAAATAATACCCAATATAGCATTTTAGGGACACTGAAATCGTAACAATCACCTTTAAAGGATGTTGCAAAATATTTGCGAGATGGCAAAATTAACGTTATTATAAGTTAAATCATTTGTATTATTTAACTTATAATAACGTTAACGGTTAAAACGGTTGTTGTTGTTTGTCTACTAAACAATTTAGTCTTTATCTTCTTATATTTAAAAATGAATTGCTGTTCGTTAGTCTCGCTAAAAATCGAGATCGGCTGAACCGATTCGGTTAGATGATATGGAAGACCAAATATAGATTTGGTCTTTAAATGTTCGTGGAAGTCCAAGGAATGTTTAAACGATTTTTTTAATGCTCATCGAAGTGGGTCAGCTAGTAATCTATATAATTCGAACAGGTAGTATAAACATATCCCAAAGTTATAGCGACTGTTTTTACACCCTGTATAAGCAGATTCTAATACCTTATCATAAACATCTTAAGTTTTTAATCAGCATAACTAACAGAATAAAGTTTTAAAATTTAATCATATTTCTGATGTTCTTGCACATTTTTGTACATTTAGTTTCGATTAAATGGAAATAAGTTTCAAATATCATGTTTCCACATCTTCGAAGTCAATAATATTCTATATAAACCACGTTAGTAAGTTTATCCGGTATAAGATGTAGCAACCGAGTTAATTTATCACATAGAAACTACGATGTGGTTGCAATATTCAGTAAGAAAATATAACATAAAAATGCTGCAATATTAGTGGGAGCTTTGTTAAATATATTATCATTCAAAAATATATACAGCCTGACTGGTGAGACATGTGTTACGGAGAGTACTCGGTACTCGATTCCCATTATAAATATGTAATAATTAGTCATGGATACTATGAAAATTACGCGACTAGGCAAGTAGGCATACCTATGTAGCCGGCGCGGAGCGGCTCGGCGGCGTGCAACATCAACGTTACGCGCGGTGTCCATGCGTTGGGTAAATAATTATTCAAGTTTAAGCTACATTTACTCGGTGATTAATTGATATTATTTTTTTTTCATATCATATAATAACTAAATATCACGTCCTCAATTGAGTATTGCTCGTATCTCACCAGTCACACTGTATATCATTTCAGCTATGACGTCCACTACTTTACTGACGTAACTACACCAAATTATTTCATGGGGGGTTGTCTGTTGCCTTCAAGAACAGAACAGAAAAAAGAAATTATACTACCTTTCCTCATTTTGGAAATGTATTTTTTTATCGTACAAAACTAAAAAAAAAGAATTTTTTGCACTTTTTACTATTTCTTCTTTTTTTGTCGCAAGAATAACGAAAAAGCTAAAAAAAGATGTTATTTTTATTTTTGTAAAAATATCCATTTCTATAATGAGAAAAGGTAGTATAATCATATCCCAAAGTTATAGTGACTGTTATTTTTACACCCGTTATATTCCGTCCGTCACCTTATACGATACCCACTCGAAAGATGGTTGATGGGGAGGTGCTATTCTTTCTGCGGCACCACACAAGTGATGAAATATATTATACTACTACTGAAATATATTTGTGCAGAAAAATGCCATTACTGGAGTATACGATTGCAGTAAATGCAGAAATACTGCAATATAATATTGCTGTAAGTATATTTTAAAATAACGCTACGCCGTCGTAGCACTGCTACGTGACTTCGACTTTCTGTACCTACGCCGTAGCTCACCTACGCAATCCTTTTATTAATTACAAGCTTTTGCGAGCGTGAATTATAATTATACTTCGCCTTGGGGGTGCAAAACCCCTCCCTTAGTGGATGCATTAAATAAAAAAATACGTATCAATAAGTTTTCATTATTTTATCGGGTGAAAAAGAGCAGTCACTATATAACTTTGGGATATGATTATACTATCTTATCTCATTCTAGAAATATATTTTTCTTTCATTTTTTTTACAAAAATTTCAAAAAATAAATTTTTTGCTTTATTGTTACGACAAATTTATGCGACAAAAAATAAGAAATGGAGAAAAGTAAAAAATTTTTTTTAGTTTGACAAAAAATATATATAAAAAATACATTTCCAAAATGAGGAAAGGTAGTGTTATCGTATTTTAAAGTTATAGTGACTACTCTTTTTACACCTTGTATAATAGGTACTAGCTGAGCCGTGCCCACTTCGTTGAGTATAGAAACCGTTTAAACCTTCCCTGGACTTCCACGAATGATTTAAGACTAAAAATAGATTAATCCGACGCTTGGATCATTTTCTTCTGAGATCGGTTGAAAAGCCTACATTGTCCCATTCAACTTGAAAACAACATTTTCAGTTTCTCCAAAGAGCCAAGCTGTAACCCATTGGACTCACCTAAGCTCCTATAACGTAAAGGTTACACTCTGACACTCAATGTACACTTTGCCAATGAGCCATGGACGTTAAGAAACTCCTTTTTTGAAACAAATTAATTACCGTCACGTTTCCCCCCCACCTACACCCCCCCCCCCCCCCGGTGTCCACCCCCCGAGAGGTAATAAACATTCCAGGGTTTCTCCACGTTGCGTCCAACGCTCCAACACAATGGGAGCTGTAACGTTTCGTAGGAAACGGGTTCCAATTACGAAACAACAGTTTATCGTTTTGTTGTTATTTTGTAATGTTGTTGTTGTTAAAGCTACGTAGGTATGTACACAGTATGTGATTGTGTGTGTTTGTTACGGCTTGTGTCTGAAATGGCTGGATCGGCTTCGACAAGACTTTTCTGGTAGAACGTTATTTAAATTAACTTAGGCTATTTTTCATCACCATCAATAGGACCTACTTTTGCAATAGGGAACCAATCCACACACTGATAGTTTTGAGAAAAAGCTATTTTTGTTTAAATTTTGTATAGAAAAAAAAGTGTTGGTAATTTGGTAAAGGTCTTTAGGAGAGAAAGACCTTTACCAAAATAACAACACTTGTTTAGATGATCTCTGAATTGGCTGGACCGAATTTGGTGATCAGCTAACTTGGCATTCAATTTAACAACCTATATTGAACGCTGATTGGTGGAACATATTTTATCAGAAAGAAACAGATATTATATCGGGTGTAAAAAGAACAGTCACTTTGACTTGGGATATCATTATACAACCTTTTATCGTTCTAGAAATGAATTTTTAAGAAATGGTAAAAAGTAATAATTTTGTTTTTAGTTTTTGACAAAAAAAAAATACATTTCCAAAATGAGGAAAGGTAGTAATAATCGTATCTCAAAGTTAAAGTGACTGTTCTTTTTACACACTGTATAATTACATCACGCACTGGTTAAATTTTCAGAGTTAAGGTCGAGTCTTTGGTGAATTAACCTGGACCATTAGTGCCAGAAAGCTTACGTTAAAAGTATTAACTTAGGTTTATTATTGACATCATCTTCTTTAGTGAGGGGTCTGTTCGTAACTTTGAGCTTAAACTACCAGCTTTTTAAGCTAAATAAATATAGTATACAAGGTGTAACATAAAAATAATAAATAAATAATGTAGAGTTTATTGTGAAAGTACCAGCGCTGAAAGCCTTACTTTTCTCTTTTATCCTTGTATGATAAATACAACATAATAAATGTTCCTATAGAATAATTTAAAAAAGTACCTTAGTAGTAAGAGTTATCTTTCATCACTGGTACTTCCACAGTAAACTATATATACGGGACCCATACACTCCCTAAAGTTCTATCACTCATTAATATTACATCCTGTATATGGAACGTAAATTAAAAAAGTAAAATCTATTTCACGTAGAGGAATCTGCGGGTAAAACTAGTAAATATATTTTAACATAATATGTATATATACGATAGGTATACTCGACTGGAAAACGGAATATATTTTAGGGAAGTAAACACTTAGCAGGTAACGAGCCTTAATCAATACTGATGTGACGATCTCCCGGGACAGGGATTTCAATCCCAGTTAGTGATGTGCATGATTTTATCGATATCTTGTATCGATAATATATTTTATTAATACTATTGTAAACATAATTATTGAACTGTAGATTCTTGGTAGAAATTCATTTTAAGCAGTAATCTATATAATATATAATATCCTCTTTATTCTTATCTTATATAAAAAAATGAATTGCTGTTCGTTAGTCTGGCTAAAACTAGAGAACGGCTGAACAGATTCGGCTATTTTTGATCTTGAAGTATTCGTGGAAGTCCAGGGAAGGTTTAAACGGTTTGTATGCTCAACGAAGTGGGCACGGGTCAGCTAGTATTATATATAAAAATGAATTGCTGTTCGTTAGTCTCGCTAAAACTCGAGAACGGCTGGACCGATTCGGTTTTTTTTAGTCTTGAAATATTCGTGGAAGTTCAGGGAAGGTTTAAGCCGTTTGTATGCTCGACGAAGTGGTCACGGGTCCAGCTAGTATTGTATAATAACTGCATTTGTCGATACCTCGCTCGCCCCTCCCTACTCCGCTGAACGAATACCGATATGTTGGAAAGCTCGGCTCGGCTGATTTTTACAAATCGCTGCGTCATTTACGTCGTACTTCTTTTAGAAAACCAGTTTCAATCATTACTTTTTTACGGCAGTTACTTTTTTGTGGAATGTCTATTAGAATATCTTTTAAGTAAACTTTCACAAACAATACAAATTAAAATATTTTGCTTAAATTTAAACAGTGTTAAATTCTTGAGAAGTTATTATATTAATCCGTTCATATATGTACGTTTTCTGTTGTGCAATAACTATTATATAACTTATATAATTATTTTTGCTGTCGTACAAAAAGCTTTTGTAATAAATAAATGCTTTAATTTACAAAATTTGATCTACATAACCCCTTTCAGCTTACTCTCAACGAAAATAAAGCTTTTATGCAACAGCATAAAGAACCGTATAGCGAGATGACAGGCCCTCACGTCGCGACGGCGGGGCCACCGGCCTGATTTTAATTAAATTCCTCAATCACTCCCGCTGTTGTGACGCACCTTTTGTCTATGGACAGCTATTAAACACCTCGATATTTATTATACAGTGTTATGGTCGTGAAGCACGAAATAATGAGCAG
Organism: Celastrina argiolus; assembly: GCA_905187575.2. Lineage (NCBI taxonomy): Eukaryota > Metazoa > Arthropoda > Insecta > Lepidoptera > Lycaenidae > Celastrina > Celastrina argiolus. The sequence goes on from LR994589.1 coordinate 16,917,206, forward strand.
GAGTGGCACTAATTAGAATTACAATAGTAGTAGTATTCAGTGATTTAATACACGAAACGACCTACATTCCTGAAACCATAAACAAGCGGAAATCGTAAATAATATTCGAGAATCGTAAATATTGATTCAAAATCGGCAGCCATTAAAATTTGTTCACCAAATCGACTACGCTCGTAAACGGTCCGCCATCTTGTAAACGTAAATTGTCTCTGGTCATAAATGGCGCGAATTTTACGACACGTGAGCCTGTGGGCTTTGATTGATATTCTAATATTTGTTTTTATTGGCCTCTCTGTACGCATTCCGCTCTATATACTTTTATTCGGTGTCATTTACGTGCTTTACTTTTGTATTATTTGTAATGAAATCTAAATACATTCTTTGTAATGTCTTGAACAAAATAATACATGTAAGAAAAGATCAAATGTTACGCAAATTTAAAGTCCTTGATACACCATGGTGAAGTTCATACTAAACTTTATGTTATTATAACGTTTTGAATAATCAATTACATAACATTTTGGCACGACATTGAAAAAAAAATTGTAATAGCTTTGAATTCTACATAGAAGTAGTATTTTATTCACCTAAGGAATTCTACCTATCAGCTGATTCACCTTATAGCCGATTTTTAAACTCTATTTTTAATGAAAAAAAATGTATACCTATCCATTTATAAAGTGAGCCCTTCGCGGCTTTGATAATACTTTAGGGTGTGTATGTGCCTTCTATGTTTACCGTGAAAGACTTACTTTTATATTTCATGTTTGTATGAGCAATGTCCGAACATAAAAAAATTTAAATGCAATTAATTTAAAAATTAACTTTAAAAAAAAACCGACTTCAAATGCGTAAACACAAAAAGAATTGTTCAAATCGGTTCATAATCGGCGGAGATATCGCAGAGATAAGGATACACCCCTAAAGTTCTACCCTTGGGGGTGAAATATTTTCTTCAAATTCGCATGAAACCACCCTTTTGATAATACCTATTCAACAAAAAAATTATCGTTCAAATTGGTTTATAATCGGCGGAGATATTGCGTATAAAAAAGTTCATCCCCAATTTTCCACCCTTGGGGGTTGTTTTTTTTATTATAAAATTAAAATGGGACCACCCTTGAGGTATTACCTATACGCCGAAAAAAGGTTTGTTCAAATCGGTTCATAATTGGCGGAGTTATCGCGTAACAAACATAGAAAAAAAAAACATACGGGTCGAATTGAGAACCTCCTTTTTTTGAAGTCGGTTGAAAAGTAATCCTTTCAGTAAACTCTATACGGGACCCATACACACCCTAAAGTCACTAATTAATATTATAATGCATATCAGATATTAACCGATTTCGAGACGGTTTTTTAAGACATGTACTATTGAAATCAGCATGTTTTTTACCTACAAAAAAATCCTTTCCAAAATGTATTGCGGCACCCTTACTGCCGTACTGTAAATCCGTTGTAAATGTTTATTATTGGGGAAGTGTACTCGCAGTATATTCGCGAGTGTGCAGCCGTTCTCACGAACGCGGTATTATATTTAGCTTCTTTACATTTCTGCGTTTATCTTTTTGTTTTCTCGCGACAAAGGATGTTAACGGTTTTATTTCGCCATTTTTCATTTACGACATTGCGACCTATTTTTATTAACATAATAATCACATTATTGCTGTTTTAAAATATACAGTGTGTAAAAAGAACAGTCACTATAACTTTGATATACGATTATACTACCTTTCCTCATTTTGGAAATGTAATTTTTTTTATATTATTTTTTTTCAAAAACTAAAAAAGTTTTGTAGGTCTAATTAAGTATTCGTTATTCACAATATGTCCTCAGTAGCATCTTCGTAGAAGCTCTACGAATGACGAACGTAGCTATCATTCTTCTTCTTTTTTCTTTCTTTTTCTTCTATGGACGTTAAACACCACGTAAATCTGGCCCTTGCTAAGTATTCGATGAACTTACAGGTGCCAGCGGAAATATATTTAATACTTTTATGCTATACACATATTTAAGGTTTATTATAACAAAAAAATTATACACATCCATCACCCAGGAACATTGAAAACTTTTATTCTCTCGACGGGATTTGAACCCGTGACCTCTCGCTCGAGCACCAACGCGCTTAACCATTGCACTACGGAGGTCGTCATATCATTGCAGGCCAAATTAGGTTTTCTATAAAACCTTGTGTGAATATTGACGATGGTTACAATGACGACTGTTACCATAACCATTTCAAACCTTGGCCTTTAGCCAAGATGCCTTCGCTAATTACAATAACGAGGTTCGCAAACAAAAACGGAAAAGATTTGACCTAAGCATCAATCACTTGGCGAGGCGTACGACAAATCCCATACATTTTTGTATACGCCGGGATCACAACTTAATGACAACTTAGCTAACCACAATAGTTAAATATACTTGTGTTATAGACCCACGGGAATTCGTTCCGCTAAGCAGTGATAGTGACAGCCTATGAATACGAGGGCTCGTTACTTTAATTAGCGTTTAATTGTTGGGCCTGTAAGACTCTTGCACGACTTAATGAAGCTGATAAATACAGACTTCGTATTAAGCTTTATCGCTACTATAATAATCTCAAACTTCATTTCGTATCGATCGTAAACAGGAGATTATCACGTTTATGGTCATCACTCATACATGTCCATGCAACCACACTACATTCACACACACATATACACACACACATATACACACACATCTACGGTTATTCACAGTCTAATAATAATAATGCCTCCCACACCGACTTCGGCGATTGTGGCCGGTTTCATTGAAACCAGGCCAGCTACGCAGGAGTTATTTTATAGTGCCTAAGTGTGTGAGCAATACACAGAAGCTGTCTTTCTTCCTTCACTCTCGTAGCCCAGTGGGATAACCGACACGACACACGGGAGATCAGGTGCAGGACCGACTTTTTACATGCCCATCCGACGCATGGATGTTTTCTTGTCAGACAATGAGGTCAGTCTGCATCCTAACCAAACTTGAAAGCAATATTTTTTTTTATCGACCTTCGGGTCCAAAGCGAAGCTCTGAACCACTAAAACACTGAGGCGATACATACACTATACACACCCTGACAAACACTACGTAAACGCTCACAAACATCACGTTGTCACCACACTTAACTACTAGAATATTACACTCACAGATACGACATACACTAATACATGTTCAAACTAACGCAAACATTCTCACAACTGTTGCCACGCTCACACACACATACATATTATAGAGTAGCAGGAACGTGATCCGTTCGCGCTCAACCGCATAAAAACTAACGACAGTATGCTTATGGAATATATTATACACGTTCAAGGGAAAACATTATCTTTTTTTTATAGATAGTTAAGTTAGGTACTATGACAACCGACGCAAATGACGAGAAATGCAGGACCGACTTTTACATGGCCATCCGACGCATGGACCATCAATCAGGTGATCATTGCTGCGTTTTCCTAACCAAATTTTAAAGCATATGTTGTTCCAACGCGGGAATCGAACTTACGAATTCCGGGTCCAAAGCCAAGCTCTGATCTACTAGACCAGGGAGGCATATAAGCTTATCGACTTACTATAAACGCCATTAATAACGGACGTAATGCAATAAGCCCCCGATACACGCGTGCTGCGAGCTGGCGCACCGCCAGTACTCGGATGCATTTTTAATGTATCGCTTTTGAATTGGGATTTTATTAGGCAAATGTGGAGAAATAGTTAGGCCATCTGGAGAATTGTGGTTTCATTTTTTTACAAGCCCTGACTTTATACATCGTGTAACAGAAATCGGTAATAAAAATTTACTGAAGTAATTCTTGATTTATATTTCATATGAAAAGTAATTGCAAGCATTTGTAATCTATGCAATGTTGGAGAAAACTGAAATATTGCCATAAATATTTGAAAGAGTCTTAATGAAGAAAACTGATTTAATGTTCTGTTAGTTCTCCATTTAAATTCATGTTCACAATAATAACACACACCTGTTTATTTACACTTTTCCACTTTATTACGTTACAAAATATATAATAGTCTTACAAAAATAGATATACGCCTCCTTAAATATTATCACTCACTTATTTTACTCGTTGTATATAGGTACTTTTTATTTTTATTCCCTCGCAGCAGCTAAACTACTGATCCAATTTTTAATTATCATCTCCTAAATATTTTAAATGAATAACGTTTAATGTTAAATTTTAAAAATATATCAGCTCGTAGCGAGGTCGTAGAGGTGCTACGAATAAAAGTGCGCTATGAAAAGTTTTATTAATAAGTAAGAGCTTGTGTTAAGGACTTTGATCTTATTACCCGCTTACGAAGAAACCACAAGGAAAATTCAGAAAATGTCTATTTTATAATTTTATTAATTTTTTATTTTTATTCAAAAAGCAAACAACTACTATAACTATGTATAACGGATGTAAAAAGAACAGTCACTATAACTTTGGGATATGATTATACTACCTTTTCTCGTTTTAGAAATGTATTTTTTATACAAAAATTGAAAAAAAAAAATTTTGGTTTTTCATTATTCTTGCGACAAAAAATAAGAAATATTTAAAAAATACAAAAAAAAATTAAAAAGCACATTTCCAAAATGAGGAATAGCAGTATAATCGTATCTCAAAAGCTATAGTGACTATTCTTTTCATACGCTGTATAAATACCAAAATTTAAATATAATATTATATAATAGTGAAGCTCACAGCACCGTCCACAGGTTACCAGAAATCATAAAAAATAAAAGCTAAGGGGCAAACAATTCATGTGTAACAATTAAGTATTATTCAGTACTAGAAAGGACTAATTTTAATCATGCATTAAGTTCTCTAAATAGATGTTATAGCAAATATGATATTGAATTTGCAAAAAAAAATATGTTAGTTTATTCCACCATAGGGCCTAAATTACCGATTAATAAAGAGATGTCAAAAAAACTTAGGCTATGTTATTCACCCTACATAGCCTAAGTTTTTTTTAATAAAAATGTGGTTATATTTTTCTTCACTTTTGTAAATCAATGTTCTATTGTGTACTGAACAAATATGGACTCACAGCATCACCATATAACAAAAATCTTTAGGGCGTGTTTCACCAAGCAATGTTAAAGTTAATCCTTCGTTAAATATCTACTGTTCCTCTCGTAATTCCTATCAATGAATGAGAAGGCATGGTATTTTAACAAGCCTTTAACACTAACACGCGTTGGTGAAATCGGGACTTATGCTGAAATATTTTGCGACTTTGTCCTATATCTGTAATCTCTACATCAATTGCCTATGTCACATAATATTATATACCTTTAATATTGGGTAAAATCTGCAGCCAATATCGTCAATTTGATTGGAATTCCTCACATGTAAAGGTTTTAATAAAATATGATATTAGCGCTGGTGCCACCTTTTGTGCGCTGAACAATGTAGCGTCAGCAAAATCACATCGAGAACTGTTTGGAACGTAAATTTTGGAATTTTGTCGTTGAAATACACGTTAGTAAGTTGTGTCTTATCCGTGCAGAGTGCCAGTTTTTGGCACTGCTCGCTGTGAGGAAGTTTACTATAATTGGTATGGTATCGAATCAACGCCTCTAGTGGCAAACTATTGTAACTGATTCAATGAAAATCTAGTCTAGCCTTTCTCAGTGTGCAGTGATAAAAGCTCGCACTAAGCATACAGGAAACCACCCAATCCGATCCGTCCATCACCCGGGAGATGTAGGAAGAGCCGTCGAACCCCCTTCTACTAAACAACTAGCCACCCGGCTAGTTATAGTCCGACATAACTATAACGGCTTAAATGCCATTAGTGGTTACCCTTCCGAAAAAAAACGGAAAACCAATTCTACCAATTCCTGTTAAAGCTAATTATTGATTAGATATCATGTTGTTATATTTGTTACACTAAGGGCTGATTTTTCAATTGTCAGATAACTTTTATCTAAGGAATAAATATGTTACTTTGGCAGATTTTGTATGGAACAAATGTCAAAGTCACATGTTTATTCAACAGATAAAATGTAACGATTGAAAAATCGGCCCTTAAAGAAAAGGCATGATATTTTGTAAAACGGTTGACACAAACTAAAGGTCGCCTTGTTGTCGATATTCGACCCATGTTCCACATTCAAACATTTAAATTTCAAGTTTTTAAGTTTCTTTCTATACGGAAATAAAAATAAATTTTAATGGAATCTGAAATAAAGTTTGACCAACGTATCTAATTAAACTGTAAAAGTGTGTTTTGAGTAATTTGTTTTTTGTATTATTGTTAATATAAATCAGTGAACTTTCCTACTTCAAATGTATAATAATAGTTCAGCACGTTTCTGCTGACGCTACTTGAATATCGTCTGTTTTAACTAACGCCGACGGAATCGTCGAATTAGACTCGTGTCGGAGTTCCGCGAGTCCGGGTTCGATGGCAACACTTGAACGAGATTTTTGCTGCGCACATTTCTTGAAAATTCAATTTCATCGCGATTATTGAATTAAACTGCGCGAAATGTATATTGCCTTTTGTAATACAGTTAGTAATATCGAAAGGACTAATTTGCTATAAATTGTATAATGATTTATATTTCACATTTCTTGAAAATTCAATTTCATCGCGATTATTGAATTAAACTGCGCAAAATGTATATTGCCTTTAGTACTACATTTAGTAATATCGAACTAATTTGCTATAAGGCTAGAAAATTTGTAAATTGTATAATGATTTAAATTTGTTTCAATCAGGCTTCTGTTATAAATATTCTTAGAAGTTATTTACAAACGAGAAACTACGTAAATTTATTTCATTATAGTATGAGTTAGGCTGTATACAGACTGGTAAAAAGTTACAACAAAATATGTATATTGCAAAGAACCGTACACATTTTTTTTCTTTTTTTCTACGTTTTTTACTGATCCTCGTCAGGACGAAGGAGTCACAATAAATCCAAAAAGGTTGCAGTGACACCCTTTTGGATCTATTGTGACTCCTTCGCTTTAGAGTACCGTCCTCGAACATACACATTTTTGCAATGTATTATGAAAATATCATACTTTGTTTCCGTAGAACCGTAGGACTGCGAAAGAGGATACATTTCATGTTATGTTTCACTCTGAACGCACTATATTGATATATATTTGTCCTTGTCTGTCAAGAGAACTTTAATTGTTTTGTATAATATTATTCGTAGTTAAGAGCAGCAGCGCAATTATTGCCAACAGGCAACAAATTGTTTCGCAGTTTGGAAATTTTATTATTAATTTAATTGTATATTTAGCTAAATCAACGTATTAAAAAAGCCGACAAAAAGAAGTAGGTTCTCAATTCGGAGGGTTTTTTTTAATATACACCGATTAATGAGTTCAATGATTAGATTTAGTAATTCTTTTTTTATTTGACGTAGAATAGTCTAAATAACCATTTAAAAATATTAAAAAAAATCTAGATTGAGAAAAGGTATTATATTTTTTTTTTTTTAATCGTATGCCCAAGTTATATTGACTACTTTTTGCACCCATAAAACATAACATAATATACCTGTCTATTATCCGGTCCGGTATCGTCACTCTACTAGCACCCATCCGATATCGGGTCGGGTAATGTGAATTAATGCGTTACGTAGTAGAAAATTCGTGAAGATGTAGCTTATAAGAGTTCATTATTAATGTAGCGGAACTGATGACGTAAAGGCGTAGACACAAACACAATTAGCTGTTATGCAAATGAGCCGCGCGTATTGTCTCCGCTTGACTGCGAGGCGGCCGGCCTGCCATGTGTAACCTACTTTACCATGACAACTATTGTCTTTTTACTATATTGAGATTTAAATTGTAATTTTTATTATGCATACTTCATATTATTAAACAATAGGCAGTAGTACCCTTCTGCCTGTGAAATGATGGTGGTGAAAATGATTTTAGTTTCATTTTAAATTTATAGCCGAAAACCCGTGATGTACTCCAAACAATAATTATAACCTTTATTATAGTTTATTCTTTATAAATAACTATCCGACCCGTGGCCACTTCGTTGAGCATACAAACCGCTTAAACCTTCCTTGAACTTCCACGAATATTTCAAAACTAAAAAGAGTCGAATCGGTTCAGTCGTTCTCGAGTTTTACCGAGACTAATGAACAGCAATTCATTTTTATATATAAGATCCATGTCCCGTATATTGAGTTTACTGTGAAAGTACCAGCGCTGTAAGAGGTACTTTTTTTACTTATTGTATGGACAAAATGATGTTCAGGCATTTCTCATAGAAACATGAAAGTCAAAAGTAAGTCTTTCAGCGATGGTACTTTCACAGTATACTCCACACACACACACTCTAAAGTATTATCACTCATTTATTTTATACCTTGTAATTTAGATTGAACAGAAACAATAGATAGCTAAAGGATACTGAAACTCTTAGTGAAGCCACGTAAACAAATACAAAATCAAGTACATGGTCACAACGAATATTGAGCAAATATCGATACTATTTCAGTGGTTTAAGCTATGTTTTAGCTAGAAACAATCCCTTTACGAGCCAGCCCGTATTCTATATAAGTACAGCTACTATTTATACCCCCGTGACCTATAAGAAGGGAGCAAGTAGGGCACCCACGGGACCGTACATTTTCTATTTTCGACCGCCAGTGTACCGTGTTGGGTCCATTGATGTGACGTCATACTTCTTGATATATTTTTAACCTTTAAAAGTAGACATCAGTCACGACCTCCGTAGCGCAGCGGCTCAGCGCGTCGGTGCTCGACCGAGAGGTTGCGGGTTCGAATCCCACCGAGGGAAAAAAAAGTTTTCAATGTTCCTGGGTCATGGATGTGTATTAAATTTGTGTATAATATAATAAAAATCTTAAATATGTGTATAATATGAAAGTATTAAATATATATATTTCCCTTGTCTGGTACCTGTAACACAAGTTCTTCGGATACTTAGCACAGTGTCATTGACGTGGTATGGAGCGTCTATTATTAAAAAAAACACAAGGTGTGTGTGGCCTAAAATGCTTAACACCTCCGTGGCCCTGTGGCTTAGAGCTTGGCTAACTTGGGGGTCGCGGGCTCGATTCCCGTATTAAAGTTTAAATTCCCGTAAACAAGAAAATAAAATATTGTTATAAGTTTAGTAGCCACAAGTCAGCTGATAACCTGATTGTCGGACAACAAAGAAGCTCGAGATGGGCATGTAATAAGTTGGGTAACGTTTTCTTAACAAACCAGAGCTTTAGATACTGCTGTCCGTCCGTCTGCCCGTCTGTCTCTCACCAGGATGTAACTCCTGAACAGTGGTAGATAAAATAACAGTTCACTAAGAATTATTGTTAATTTTAAATGTTACTAGCTGATCCGTGCCCACTACGTTGAGCATAAAAAAAATTAAAAAAACTTTTATTCTCTGAACTTTCACGATTTATTTCAAGACCAAAAATAGCCAAATCGGTTCAGACGTTCTCGAGTTTTAGCGAGACTAACGAACAGCGATTCATTTTTATATATAAGAAGATGTATATTATGTTTAAACAAAATGATGTCAATCATAAATTATGTAAAAGCACAAAAATGTTTGTGACCTGCAGGACAGGCCAAGTGCAGGCGCCAATTATAATACTTTATATGACGCTGTTAAATACCTATGTTATTAATATTTTTCTTGTTTATTTTAAGGCAATATTGTTAACAGAAGCTTATGTGTGTGATGTTAATTTTTTTTTATTATTACTTTTCAAGTGAGCTGATATCCTCCAAGACGGATTTACCGACACGATATTTAGTACACTGATGATCTTAAATGCTGACGATGCTCCACACCATGTGAACTGCCAAGCCACTGTGACACTTATTACATATACAGCCCTTTAATTATACTAACAGATGGACGTTCTGACTCGGATGACGCAATAATGATTTCAGTCCCGGACATACGGAATACAGGAACTGCCAGGGTGACCATGACTAAAGTATATGCGGGACAAATCAGGATTCCTTATTTATTGTGGATTCAATGCTGTTTACTCATAATAGAGATGTTTTGTTTATGCTCGCAAACATCTGTGGGTGTAAAAAGAACAGTCACTATTATTGTATATGATTATACTACCTTTTATCATTCTAGAAATGTATTTTGATATAAAAATAAAAAAATTTTTTTTTTGCTTTTTCGTTATTCTTGGAATGGTAAAAAGTAAAAAATTTTTTTTTAGTTTTTGAGGAAAGGTAGTATAATCGTTTCTCAAAGTTATAGTCACTGTTCTTTTTACATACTGTATATATAAGAGGTGTTGTGTGACCTTATCATTTAGAAATACAAAAGATTAAAGTAGAAAAAAAGAAAATAAAAAAAGGAAATTTTGGTTTTGTTGACAGTAAATATTCCAACAAAAGATTAGAAATAGAAGCTATCTTCAAAACATAACTTATTCCCGAACCGCTGTGTGCGAGGAAGCAGACTCAGCTTGTATTTTTACTAATGATGCTCGAAAAATGCTTATTACTTTGTCCGCTTGCCAAAACTGTGTAATGTCTGATAACTGTGTAATTTATTTACTTTATGTGAGTATGCATGAACTTGATGTTTAGTAAATTTTATCAGGCTGACTTCGGTATTATAGTAATAAAAAAATATTAACAATTTAATTTATTAATTGACTTTTAATTACATAGTTGAAGATAAAAAAAATTACCTAACTTTAAATGGAATTTATTTTATAGCCTTGCATATACGCAATATTATACTATTGACTTAACAGTATTTGCAACTAAAGCTATTTTGAAAATAATTGACCCAAGTTTTTTAAATACTGTATTACATAGGCTTTTTATAAACTAAAATCCAAAGTTACTCATCATGAGATGGTCTATTTTTCTCCAAAAACTACGGGAATACTTTTTTATTTTTTATTTACTTCCTAAGGCTAGAAGCGAATAAAATATATTCTATAATATATTTCGAATAAAATATATTTTATAATATATTTTCCATTCTCAGATATCTCTGGGAGGAACTGTGAAGTGTCTCAGCATTAGCGCCTCGCTATTCCCAGGCACGTCCCAGATCCTGGGATTTACATGTCCACAAACATGGGATGTCCCGATTAATCCGTCCCAACAGTCCCAAGTCGTGACTCGATGTAGTAATTAGCGAAGTGGGTTAATTTTATGTAGGAACTAACTGTGCCCGCTTCATACATTGATTTCACCCCCTAGGGAGTTAAATTTTGTAAAATCTATATGTAGTGCATGTATCTATCATATAAGGAATACGTGTGTGTAATTTCAAGTTTCTAATTCTGAGCGTTTAACCTGAGATAGTAGTCAATCAACTTTGACTTATATAACCTATTACCATTACAATTTATCTTTAATACAAAAAAAATGCAATATATGTGGCTCAAACTCAAACTCTGTATTAGCAACCAAGTACATACATAATAAATCAAAATACATTGAAAAATATATAAAAACTTAGTGCCTTGTTCAGGCGGGCTACTATTGACGTTTGTAAATTATAAAATGTAAATATGCCGAATTAAGTACAAATATTAAAATTTGAATACAGAATATGATGAATAAAAAAGTACAAATCGGTACACTTAGTAAACTGCACAAATTCACGACGTAAGTATTTACGTAAGTATTTTAAAACCGATTTTAGTCCAATATTTATAAGTTATGTAATACACTCTTTGTACTTAAGGGAACTAGATTTTGAAAATTAATTGTACATAATTCTAAAGTTAGGCAGACTTAATCTATAAGATGTAATGCCTTTAAATAAAGATAAAAAAAAAAAAAAAAAAAAAGTACAAATATTGACATTAAAATAAAGATAAGCATATTTTTTATGTACTGGGTCGTGTCTCTATTATATATCTACTTTGTGCTATTACCTATAGAATCAATGGAAATTTATTTTTATGGTAAGTTCTATTTTTACAAGGATCTATTTTATTCTGGTAAGAGTCAAAGGCAGTCGAGTTAATACCTTTGACCCAGAATACGATACTGCATAGTGCACACAAATGCCTAACTCTTAATAGGCGGGCAGGCTGAGTTTACTTCACCCAAAAGAACAGACTATTAAATCATTATATACCATCTGTTTTTCATCAAAAGTTTTTGGTAAATAAACATTATCATTATCATTATCATCTGGAATTTCAAACCAAGGACCTCGTAACATCCTGTGGTCATTTTTTTAAATAAAAAATCTCGTATCTCTTTTTTTTTTACTTTAATTAAGGATTTGGTTCACAAAGAGAAGCGACCATGTTGTCCATCTCGTATCTCTTGAAACCACACACTGTGATAGCGAACGCTTACATGTTACCGTTATAGATAGTAATAGTAATAGCTCCCATCACCGATTTTGGTGTCGGTAGCCAATTTCATTGAAACCAGGCCAGCTACGCAGGAATTACTTTATAGTGCCCAAGTGTGTGCGCAATACACAAAGACACTCTCTCATCCCTTTATTCTCATAACCCAGTGGGACGGCAAACCGACACGACTGGCGACAGAACATGCGCAGGACCGACTTTTTACATGCCCATCCGACGCATGGATCATCTTTCTTGTCAGACAATCAGGTGATCAGCCTGCATTGCCCTAACCAAACTTCAAAACAACTTTTTTTTTATTCCAATGCGGGAATCGAACCCACCACCTCCGGGTCGAAAGCGAAGCTCAGAACCACTAGACCACGAAGGCGCGAGATAGGCGTTATAGTTAGATAGGTTTTTGAAAGGGGCGTAAGTGTTCCTACGGCCTCAATTTATGTAAATAGTACAGACAGACACTTGACGCTTTGCGACACCTTACAGACGGAAACACGTAAGTGAATATACAATATGTTGCGAATTCACAACTGAGCATGCAATATCAAATCGCAAACTCTCATATCTCAGTAGGGTACATATAAATTGGTAATTTTCAGGACAGTGTAGAGATGTTTATACAATAGTACTATATTTACGAATTAAATAGAAGTTCATTCATTCATTATTTAAATTAAGGCGTTATCACTGTATTTTATATATTATTAATAATATAAAACATTTAATCAGTCCAATGGTTGATGTTTGTTGATGTCAAGTTTCATTTTGCTCGTATTTGTTTTCTAAAGACCAAAATAAGGCTATCTTTGACTTACCTAAATTCATCACGTGTTTTGAATTGAATTGAATATCAATAACAGTGTTTATTGTGATGAATTACACCTCGCGATAGGTGTAATTCATCACAACCCGGAACCCGCAACGCGGAACCCGCAAACACGGAACCCGAAACTCACGACTCCCTTAAATTTAATTGGGGTCAACGACCTTTTAATGAAATACTACGTATATCAATTAAAATATTTGTCCAGCGAACGCCCGCGCCACTCAATTACGAATGTTTATAAAACACATTACTCGCGCGTGAAATTGTTTCGCCGGGAGAGTCGATCACCAGATCTATACAAATGCCAACACACACGCCACTTTTTGTAGGACCGACAATTGATCCGATTTTGAATATATTATTTCTGATCGACCTTTTCTACACACGTATAGAATATACATACTTTTTGTGACCGACTTCTTGTAATTGATAAATAGAACATACTGAGTTCAATAGTGCAACGCACACGTCCTACAAAAATAGAACATACTGAGTTCAGTAGTGCAACGCACACGTCCTACAAAAATAGAACATACTGAGTTCAGTAGTGCAACGCACACGTCCTACAAAAATAGAACATACTGAGTTCAGTAGTGCAACGCACACGTCCTACAAAAATAGAACATACTGAGTTCAATAGTGCAACGCACACGTCCTACAAAAATAGAACATACTGAGTTCAGTAGTGCAACGCACACGTCCTACAAAAATAGAACATACTGAGTTCAGTAGTGCAACGCACACGTCCTACAAAAATAGAACATACTGAGTTCAATAGTGCAACGCACACGTCCTACAAAAATAGAACATACTGAGTTCAGTAGTGCAACGCACACGTCCTACAAAAATAGAACATACTGAGTTCAGTAGTGCAACGCACACGTCCTACAAAAATAGAACATACTGAGTTCAATAGTGCAACGCACACGTCCTACAAAAATAGAACATACTGAGTTCAATAGTGCAATAAAAAAATAAAAGTACTTAGTAAAACTTTGACTTAACACACGTCCAGGGCCATTGTTCAATATGCCATAGCTTATTTAATACTTGCGAAATTCGATAACCAAATTCGATACATATCGTAATCAAACTTCGTAAGTGATAATTATGAATTAGCTTTACATCTTGAATCAGGACCTCCAGTATTCCTCCACAGATCAGCAATGGCAACACTGCCACGAGATCTTAAAATCAAAAATTATCACTATTTATTGTATAAATGTTACTATTCTAAATAGTAATGATTTCGAGTATATCATGATAAAATGATTTCTGTCAAAATGTTCTTTCGGTTGAAAAATTGAGACGTAATGACTTTACAAACTCTTCTGCGGCCTTACTCTCCAAACTGATTCAATTTTGATTCAGTTTCGATCGTGCCGCGTACTCCCGAATAAATTGAAGTTTGTTTATTTTCATTCTCAGTCGATCGATATGGTCGGGAGTACCAAAAGTTACAATTTAAAGATTTTCTTTATCCAGATTACTTTCAAAGTAATCCACCAATTAAAATACCAAAAACCGTTGAGATCTAACTGATTCGATTCTCGATTGTATCGGGAGTAAGCCTGCTGGACGCGACGGACGATTGTTCTCCTATCGAATGCGAAGCAGATATAAAATCTTTCATCAGCCTTTGGGCATTGAAAGTCATTATACCATGAAAAGTTTGGGTCCCGGAAGAGGTAAAGTTATGTTTAAAGCAATCTCTTCCGCTAAGGTGTAGTATATTTTGTTTTTATCTACATCAGGGTGCCTACCCATAGCATAATTTTTGTAACCGACTATTTGGAGGTTAAAAATTTAACTGATTTCAATAGTGCAACGCACACGTCCTACAATTAGTAGGTCATAAAGTCGGTCATTTAAACAGGCTGTAAAATATGTGAGTGATAATAGTTTAGGGTGTGTATGGGGCCCGTAAATAGAGCTTACTGTGAAAATACCAGCGCTGAAAGAGTTACTTTTTGTAAGTAATTGTATGGGCAAATTTATGATGTTGGGGCATTTCTCATACAAACATGAAAGTTAAACTAAGTCTTTCAGCTCTGGTACTTTCACAGTAAACTTTACATGGGATGCACACTAAAGTATTATCGCTCACTTATTTTACACCCTGTATATAGGCGTAAAACCGGTGGAAAAATTGGCCGACAAAAACCGTGGGTCTGAAGTATAAGATGTCTCCCCCACTAAGGTGTAGTCAATTTTGTTTTTATGTCTTATATTTATGGTGTTAACGTCAGCCGTTCCTTGTGACAAAATGTTTGTAAAAACATATTCTGAGACAAGGTATATTTTGGTATTATTTCCTGTTGAATACACAATACTTCTATTATTAGCAATTTAAATAAAGTTAGTAGAAAATAAATTAAACTTTTGTCAAAAAGTAGGCCTTTGCATCCGTTATTGAATGATTTATCCTGTATTAGCTAACCCATGCCCACATCGTTGAGCATACAAACATAATATTTTCTCACTGTATAAACCTTCCCTGGACATCCACGAATATTTTTAGAAAAATAGCCAAATCGGTTCAGCCGTCCTCGAGTTTTACCCAGACTAACGAACAGCAATTCATTTTTATATATAAACTAGCTGAACCCGTGCCCATTTCGTTGAACGTAGAAACAGTTTGTGATGAACCGTTTAAACCTTCCCGGGACTTCCATGAATATTTCAAGACTAAAAATAGCCGAATCGGTTCAGCCGTTCTATCGACTTTTAGCGAGACTAACGAACAGCAATTTCTTTATATATATAAGATTCTTCGAGAGAAGTAAACACTCATTAAATACCTGCCTGGGACTGTTGGTTTTAAATATCGCATGGTTGCCCAGCACATACGGCATTCTCACAACATAGTCGGCCTAGTCCATAGGAACGACTGATCAATACGTCTGGGGCCAACCATTTGTAGGTTTCCTTACAATTTTTTCCTTCACCTTGTTAGATCGTCCGTATAATGTACTTGAGATCTTAAGTCTCACTGCTAAACGACCAGGGAATCGAACCTGCACCCTTTCGAGTGTTAATCAACGCTGTACCCACTAGGCCATGGCAACTTTCACCATCAAGTAATTCGTATACACAAATAAATTGAATATACCCTCGAAAACGCTACATCGGTCCATTTAATTTGAAACTTGAAAACTTGAAGAGGTGAAGAGAAATAGCAAAGCGGCATCCGACGTCCGATTTCCGATTATTGTATTAAATAAGTAGCATCGATACTCGCGGCGATACCCATCGTTGCTTGCGAGCCAATTTTCTGCTTCATCACACCTTTTCCCTTCTCGAATGTTCGACTAAACCAGATATACCAGTCTGGGATGAAAATAATAAAATATGTTGCCAAATATTTCATAGAAACAGGTAGTTTTCATCATCATTTCAGCTTCTACGTCCACCAATGGCTATAAGACTCGCTCAAAGTGTTTCTATAATCGCCACGCTTGGCAGATGGCTTGGCAAGCGCAGTTTTCAAAAAAACAGTCTGCGAAAACGCTGCTACGGAAAGTATTTTTGTCGTCAGTAAATACAAAAAGGTATGTTTTGGCTTGGCTAAATAAATAAAAATATTTTTATTAAGCACATCCTTTATGTGCTTAATAAAAATATTTTCATAACATTTTTATTAACACAGTGAAAGATTACCAAAAAAACAATAACTCACACATAAAACTATACATATTTAAAAATAATAAACAGCAAATTAAATTATAATACACAATTAAGGCTATGAAATGCCCACGCCACTTTAAACATAAAGGGAACCCACTCAGGTTTCGAGCACGGCAAGCCATGGCACCTGGTCTTCAAATCAAGTCACAAAGCCGAGTATTGACACTAACATCCTGTAAATAGGAGGCTAACCCCCGGTTTCTTAAACGCTATTCAAATTAATGATCAACTAACATTCAAATCGACAACCAATTTGAACGCTGATTGCTGGAATATTATATGTCAGAAAGGAACAGACAGATATTTTATAGTTACATTACGCTCGCTCTATCAAGAGTGTAAATTCCACAATTAAGGTTAATTCACCAAAGACACCGATTAGTTGACATACGATTTGAATCAACTTTATCTGAGGAATTATAGCTTTCTGTCTGATAATATTCCACCAATCAGCGTTGAATATGGGTTGTTGATTTGAATTCCACGTTAGTTGTTGATTCATTTGAATAGCGTTCGGGAAACCGGGGGTTAGATAGGCGTTTCAGTAGCCAGCCGTAAGTTCACGATTGACCACACATACAGTATATATTATCATGGAAACACCACGGTTAAGAGAAATACAAAATAGGTATTTATAAAATCTATTGCTGTCTCGCAGTGCCTAGCCAGCACTAGCGCGATAGAGAACTGCAACTTGGACTGAAATTACCTATTAACAGAAATCGACGTTTAGTGGATTCCTGTTTCCTCCTCCAAAACTTAACCGATTTAAATATTTTTTTCTTTATTCGCTAAAAAAAGAATTGAGCTAGGTTCCTATTTTTTTATTTTGTTGTTTATTGTAGTCAAATCTGTTTCCTAGATATTTAAACATAACGGAGAGTCTGGCCATTTTTTTAAGGTTTTTAAACGTTCATATGATCTCATTAAATAATTAATTTATTAAAAAAAGGAAAAAATAGGGACGTACAAACAATATCCATAAATATTCAGGAAAAAAATTGTTACTCTAGAGGTATTATCCAGGGAGGAAATAAAAATCCCCTAGACCCCTTTTTTTGTATGGAAAAAAAATCGTAGTGTTTCCTCTTAACATGTGAAAACCATAGCGCATGCGATTATCCAAATAACCGTACCAAAATGAAAACCAACATAGAGATACTACGTTAGGTAGTACTAGACAAAATAAGTAAATACTTCACTAACTAGACACAAGGCCAATTAAATCATCACCAAAATAATAAAGGAATTTCAATAAATGTAGTTAAACTAATTGAAAAACAACAGCCATGACTCAGCGCTGTAACACTCGACGTACCCAATTATTTATCTGTCAGCCTCGCCCGTTCCGTGGCTCAAAACAAAATATTTTCAAAACGTGTCCCTATTGTTTTTAGCTTAGCCCGCTTCATTTATTTTGGCCACTAAACCCGGTATAGATTAGTGTCGATCATCTTTGCTTATCTATGTTTTTTTTATTGAATTAAAACATCGTTATTTTCCTATCACGTTGCATAATATTCTAAAAATAAATACTGTAATGTCGTTACACAGTTTATGGGTGTTTACTTGATTTATTTAAATAATTTAAATAAATCAAGTAAACACCCATAAATAGTTTATAAAATTATTTTACATTCTGTCAAAAAAGTACAACTCTTATTTATTTCTTTACTTGCAAGACGATTATTTCTTTTAAGAAAACTATATAAAGTTAAACTATAAGTAACTATAACTTCCTTGATTATAATATTGATAAAATATAAACAAATTATGAGAAGAAAAACGTATTTAATATTTTATTACTGATTAAATATCGTAAAAATTTTTTAGGGATTTTTATCACGACGTGAGAGCCAAAAACGTATATTACTGAACGACAAAAAAAAGCACTCGTCAGAATCAAATTTTCGCGCGCATAATTCATTTGTGTTTGACAACTTATTTGCGCTTTGTTTGCTAAAACTTTCTTCGGCGGTGATCTGTCAATATTGTTAAAGTGTAATTCCAAAGTTTTTCTTTTGTATTTTTGTTTATCGAAAGAATGGTGAGTTGCTTAATAAATAAATGTACTTATAGTTTTTGTTTTCACTTCTACTTGCGTTTAATTTGCATTCTTACTTGCTGTTCTTTACTCTTATTTTATATTACACACTAGCTGTGCCCGCGACTTCGTTCGCGTGGTTTTTGAGTGACCGTTTATGCAGCGCACGCAACGAAAGTCCTCAAATGTGTATGATTTTCCCCGTTTTTGCAACATTTCTCACTGACGCTTCGCTCCTATCGGTCGCGGCGTAATGTTATGTAGCCTTAAGCCTTCCTCTTTAGGTTTAGGTTTAGGTTTAAGATTTTTATGTTTTTCGTAGGTACCCCCTACGAAAATGGGGAGGTTATAAGTTTGAAGTGACTGTGTATGTGCGTGTATCTGTCTGAATATGGCATCGTAGCTCTCAAACACATGAACCGATTTTAAACTAGTTTTATTGTTCGAAAGCTGACGTATTCTTACCTGTAATTCATCATCAGCAGTTCGCTCACAGCTTTAAAATAAAAAAAAATCGTATAAAGTCATGGGTTAACTTTAAATTTTGATAATGTTTTCACTTACTAAGATGCGTTAATATCAATCTCCTCTAAACCAATTATGTAAGATGTAAAATGTCACTTGAAATAGATTGGCAATTCGATCTTGATTCGATGTCGAGAGATTACCAATATACTCCAAATTACGATGTAATTTAAATACGTGTTAAGTTATTTATCTACTACCTGCTGTAAGGTTCCGTAAAATTAAAAATTGGGTTCCCTTTCCGTTGGATCTACGCAAACTAATATACATAAATTCCGTAAAAAATTAAAAATTGGGTTTTATTCCGTTCGATCCACGCAAACTAATTTACATAAATTCCGTAAAAATTAAAAAATTGGGTTTTTTTTCCGTTCGATCTACGCAATACTTTCGTTATTTTATAAACGCTCAAAATTTCTGAATCCATGCTCCCAACACAGGTAAGAATTGCCAATTATGAAGTTTTGGTTGCTGTGGCTTTGGGAGATAAACGGTACTAAAGGTGTAAAAAAAAATCTACTTTTAAAATCATAAAGTGTGACTTTTTGGTATTACCTTCAGAATGTTATTAAAAAGCACGACACTTTACATGGTGGCAACCCCCTAAAATAAAACAAGGTTTTACTTTCAAAAATGAACAACTTTACTTCAAAACAATAAAAATATGTTTTATTTACTTATTATTTATTAATTATTAGCACTATTGTATTAAAGTCCCAAAACAAGTAATTTACAATTCTCATGGAATTATCACACACAGTGTCACTCAGGGTTGTCAACATTACATTGACGAAGGTCGGGGTCCATAACACAGGTCTCTGGAGATTACCGAGGGACGTTAACAATTAGTCTTTTGAATGTATTTTTTAAATTATGTATTGTTAATGTAGCCCCCCGTCCGTGGTAAACAAATAATGTGAAACTATAATTGTTTGAGTATCATTAAAAATAATGAAGAGCTTTTAAATACATGGTGTAAAAAGAGCAGTCACTATAACTTCGTGGGGTAAAAACCAGGCAAGAGATATATCCATTGGTACTAGTCATTTGCTTTTAATCCACTGTTTTAAAAATTTAAAATTTTTCAATAGTCAATGTACAACGTGCACAACACAGCGATCAGCTGATTACGCTCAGAGGTCAATAGCACGCGTAAGTCGTTCATTACGTACTACGTCTGCCAAAACCTGTTTTTGATTGGAAAAAAAATAATAATAATGCCTATCACACCGATTTCGGTGACGATGGCCGGTTTCATTGAAACCAGGCCAGCAACACAGGAAAGCGAGAACAAAATGTATGGGATTCGGCATAAGCTTCGCAAAGTGACATACAAATTCGCAAAACCTTATGTCAAATCTCATACATTTTTGTTTTCGAACTTTGTAAGTGATAATAGCGATGACATCTTGAATCATGGCTCTGGCTAAAGACGTTTACCTGCTTCATCTAAGACCAGTGGCCTTACTCTCAAAAATGTTTCAATTTTGATTCAGATTCGATAGTCGAATAAATTGACGTTTGTTTATTTTGATTCTCAGTCCATTGATATGGTCGGGAGAACAAAAGTTATGATATAACGATTTTCTTTATCCTGGTTAGTTTCAATGTAATCCACCAAATAAAATACCAAAAACCGTTGAGATCGAACTGATTCGATTCTCGATTGTGTCGAGAGTGAGCCTGCAGCGTAGGTTCCAAAACGAAAACTTTGAATGAGAATAAAAACATATTGAACAATAATGTAATTAATCCTTACAAATATTTACATAAATTATATTTGAGTCCCAAATACTTTGTAGTGGTTTATTAGAGAAAATTTCGCAAAGTACGAAATTAAGTACGCTCTAAGGAACGCTCAGTTTAATTAGACAAGCCTGTTAAGCTCGCTGAATTAAATATAATATTTAATAAGGGCTTGTAAAGTTATGGTACTTAGTGAAATCCCAATTAAAAAATCTTATTCAGAAATTTTGATCAATGATTGCTCACCTTGGGAACAAATTAATTTGCCGAGACCGCAGTAGGTTTATATTGTAATCTTTACTGCTTTAATAAGCCTAACATTTTAGAGTTCCGTACATCTCTTCATCTTTTTCTATCTATCTATCTCTTCTATATCTTTCTTTTAAATTAAAATTTATTGCTGTTCGTTTGTCTCGCTAAAACTCGACAACGGCTGAACTGATTCGGCTATTTTTGGTCTTGAAATATTCATTGAAGTCCCGTGAAGGTTTAAAAGGTTTCTATGCTCGACGAAGTGGGCACGGTTTCGCTAGTAAAGGATAAAAAAGTGGCCACATTACTGAGACTTAGCTGTCTGTCCGCCTGTCTGTATATCAGGCTGTATATCATGATACAGATTTTAAATTTTTTACAAAAGTATACCTTTTGTTGCCGCTATGGTAACAAGCACTAAATATAAAAGAATATAAAAATGGATCGCAAAATGTGTTGGTAAGCGCATAACTCAAGAACGACTGAACCGATTTAGCTATTTTTAGTCTTTAAATATTTGTATAAGTCCAGGGAAGGTTCAAACGGTATATGCTCAACGAAGTGGGCACAGGTCCGCTAGTAAAGGATAAAAAGGGGCCACTCCCTTTGTACAGACCCCTTCGTGGGCCTAGCCGTATATTGGGTTCCATACTTAAAGAATAAAAACATGAGCATATTACTCAGATTTCATCTGCTTGTCTGTTACCAGGATCTTAAGAACCACGATAACTTTTTTAATTTACACTAATAATGTTTTTCTAAAAATATTTAATTCTGCGTACAACAAACGTGATCTTCTTCAAAAATAACAATAAAACAAAAAATATATTTTTTTTTTAATTTTTATTCAGAACCCTTCGAGCGAGTCCGACCCCCCACTTAGATAGTTTTTATTAAATGCTTCTTTATAAGCATATTCCACTGTACCCTGTGACATTGGTCGCCTGTTTCACTGGCTGTACTCTGTCATCTGTGACTTTGGTTAGTAATGAAGCTAGGGTAATGGGTAATGGGTAATGTACTCGTAAGCCGTAACGTTGAACGAAGGGAATCTGATAGTTAGGGAGCCCAGAGGCATTACCGCGAGGTCTTATAGCTGTATTTCTATATACAGGGTGTAAAAAGACTAAAGAGCAGTCACTATAACTTTGAGATACGATTATACTACCTTTCCTCATTTTGGAAATATATTTTTTTATATTATTTTTGTCAAAAACAAAAAAAAATTTACTTTTCACCGTTCCTTATTTTTTATCGCAAAAATAACAATAAAGCAAAATAAAATATATTTTTTAATTTTTGTAAAAAAAAATGAAAAAAAAAATACATTTCTAGAATGAGAAAAGGTAGTATATCCCAAAGTTATAGTGACTGCTCTTTTTACACCCGTTATATTTTTACATATTATAAATTTCGTGTAAACAAATATGATCTTTATTTATATACAGGCTATTTCGTCGCTTTACTTCTCGACTTCGTAACTAAAAAACTAAAACTTTTCATTAGAGTCAACAAACTTAATAATTTTAGATTTTATTATGATATGGATTTTGGATGTATACTGTACATAACTGAATCTCATTTAAAACAAAATCTATGTCATAATAAAATCTAAAATTATTAAGTTTTTTGTTTCTACTGAAAAGTTGTAGATTTATAGATACAATGTTGTGAAGTTAAAGCGACGTTATGTAATAATAATCAGTGGTAATACTTTAGTGTGTGTATGGGTCCCGTATGAAGAGTTTACTATGAAAGTACCAGCGCTGAAAGAGGTACTTTTTTAAATTATTGTATGAGACAATTTATGATATTGGGGCATTTCTCATAGAAACATGAAAATGAAAAGTAAGTCTTTCAGCGCTGGTACTTTCAAAGTATACTCTACATAGTAGAAACATACACAGCCTAAAGTATTAACACTAATTTATTTTACACCTTGTATAATCAAAATCATATTTTCATGTGTTAAAGTAATAAGCTGTATTACTATAAAATTATGATTTTGAAGGCCTCATGGTAAGGCCCAAGGATACTAAAAATGTACTTGCTCGAGCGTTGTGGATACCTAGTAGATTTTGGTGATTATATGCTATTATGCTATGAAGAAAGAACATTATAGTTCTATTTTTTTATTTTAGCACTGATCTGGAACAGCGTTATTAAACTTTGTAGTTATAAAATAGTAGCTTGATATTTTTTACAAGATTGACAAGAGTATTACGCTGAGTCCGATACATAATATCTGAGAAGCTTAATAAGTTTATAAGTTAATAAGTGATTTACATTTTTATATTTTATATAAGAACCTATAACCTTATGCGACATTCAAATCGTCTATAATTTAATTTAAAGCTACAGATTATATTATTATGTGACAGTTATCTTTCACACACACTTTCATTATTAGTCGAGCTCTAGCTACTTCAAAAATCCCCACCCTGGGCTCCCTTACCATAAAGAGCACTTAAGTATTCCAGAATTAGTTAAATATCTTTATTACCTCATAGAGAAAATAAAGAAACGCAAAACTACGGTTCATGTTATACAACAATAATTACTATTACAGACACTTACACCAGGACCAGATTTAGGTGGTGTAGAAATCATTCCCAGGAGAACATAAAAAGTGTTGATCCCTTCGTCGGGATTCCAACCCGCGACCACACACAGGGCAATTATTACAGAGCCACAGTGGTCGTCTATATTATACAGGTTGTAATATTAATGAGTGATAATACTTTAGGGTGTGTATCGGTCCCGTATCAGTTTACTGTAAAAGTACCAGCTCTGGAAGAGGTACTATATATTTCGCATAGAAACATGAAAGTCAAAAGTAAGTCTTTCAGCTCTGGTACTCTCACAGCGAACTCTACATAAGAGGCACATACGCACCCTAAAGTATTATAACTCATTTATTTTACACCTTGTTTAGAATATTTCAAAGACATACCGTCCTCATTTCTTTAACAAATCGATTTCTACAGCATAAATTCGTGTGTCGCGTCCCTAAACTAATCCCTGTCACTTGTCCAGATTCGTGGAAATAAAAGTATTTTGAACCGACTACGGCGAAGTCAATGAATCGAAGAATGGTAATGTAGTATGTGTGTTTGTTCCACCGCAACATCTAAACTACGTATCGGATTTTAATTCAAAAGGTGTCATTAGATTTGTGGTTTAGCCCAGGGCTTTCAGTGGCGGAGACTGGTAATCTTTCAGAGGCTAGGGTTATTCATCAGGCTACCCTAACCTGGTTCCTTTCCTGTCGGCTTCCCTTACTTCTCACCTTTTGAAGACTCTTGTCCAAAACATGGGTTCCTGTGACTCTTGAGCTTTCCTCTGAAGAACCAGCCCTCGTCACTGCTAGCCATAACAGACAGGAATTTGAGAGAAGATGTTCAAAGTCAAGATAGGAATGCAGTTGTGGGAACAGCAAGCGATTGTAGACTTAACACAGTCGGGTTTCTCAAGAAAAAACTGTGTTTATTGTGGACATATTACTAGAAGGTTTAGCGCCAATATCACCAGCACATGTTAAAGTAAATCTTTAATTAAATATCATGTTATCTCTCTCGTATTTTCTGTCAAGGTACGAGAAGGCATGGTATTTTAAGAGGCCTTGGTCAAATCGGGACCTCAGCATTAGTCAATTCTAATCTCATAAAACTTCTACCATAACATGTATTAAAACAAATTTTTTTAAAAATCTAAAAACCCCCGTATTTTCAAGCAGTGAGCGCACCGAAGCTAATTAGAAGAGCTAACAACATTTGCGATCACGTTTTAATAAAATAAAACTCAAAATAGGTTCATCCGTTTACGCCACACACAGACACACAGAGACACGTCAAACTACGCCTCTATTTTGTCGGTTTTTAAAAATCGAGGGTTTTTTTTAATTCCACCTCCTCCTAATCTTACAACTGAGTTTCAAGAATCCAAAGACATAGAGTTTTTAAACGTCTGAGCCCCGGTCTCCCCAGGGAGCCCATTTTCGACACCCCACAACTTCGACACGATTTGGGTGAAAAGAGAATTTCACATTAAAATACACTTTGATTTTTACACGAAAACGATCGTAGACGCGATTCGCTGAAAATGCTAAAATAAAATCAATCTTTTATCCATTTCAGATAAATTGTACTTTTTAGTTTCATTACATCTTTCTCCTCTGCAGCTCTCATCTCTTACACATTTATAACATCATGTTGTAAATTATTAAGTAATCGGTATCGGCAATTCTACATTATGTATATTTTAAGATAAATAGATAAAATGACCGTAATTCGGCATCGAAACTTCAGACGTATAATATCACGTACAAAATTGATTATTTCGAATACATTCGCGAGAGTGGCGAACCGATTGAATCGTAAACTCTCACTTTTACTCCGCGGGGTTGTACGGGGGATAACTCACCTATAACCTCGCCCATGGTCTGTCGGTGGCGGGCTCGGGCGCGCTGGCCATCGTGTCACATCACTCGCGGCCCTCGTGCGGCGCCCTCGACGGCGGTCCCCTCACTGCCCGGGCGAACCCGCCACTGCGCAGGCTCGGACATGCGTTACAAGCCCGCACGCACCCGCCGGGTCGCGCTCAGAGGTCACAGTGATATTCGGCCATTCATGGTGGCCATGAGGACTGTGGATGAATGGTCACCACTTAGTGAACTACCTGTCCTGGCTGCTACCGAAGTAACGGGCACAAGAGGCTATATTACAAATCCTTGCCGATCCTCGTTTAGATGGTTTCAACCCTCGACGCAAAAACGATGGGCTGTTATAAGTTTGACGCGGATGTGTAAATATGTATGTGTATGTCTGTAGCATCGTAGCTCCCAAACGGATGATCCTATTTTAATGCGGTTTTTTTGTTTGACTGTTATATTAGTCGAGAGTGTTCTTAGCTATGTTTGGTGAAAATCAGTTCAGGTTTTCAATGTCATCAGGTCGGTTGTTTGATGTGATAGGAATGTTACACGCTAAGTACGTTGTTGCTCTTTCACGTAGTACTGAACGGATTTTAATGAAATTTGGTATGGTAGTATTTTGCATTCTGGATTTTTTTACCGATAAAAAAATGAACGGTTCCACGGGATTTTGTTTTGTGTATGTAGCGGGAAACGTCTAGTTATTTATATAACTTCGCGTAAAATATACATGGCGATTATACTCTACGACCTCCACGAGGCACAGACACACCGTATCTTCACAACAAAGATGCGATATTAATTATAAGCTAGCATAGTATAAGTGCGTTTGCGTGCGTGCGTGTGTGCGTATGTGCGTGAGTGAGTGCGTGCGTATGTGCGTGCGTATCTGCGTGCGTGAAAACATGCGGCGTTTATAAACTTTAAAATCACTAGATTTCAGTGCAGATCTTTTTTAAATATAATGTCACTTACATTTTACACCATAGAAGCAATTTTTAAGTTGTTCGCCCTCTCTAGCAAAGAGCTTGGAGCGCCAAAGAACCTTTGAGCTTACATAGGTACGACGCTTAAGAAAACGGAGTTATTTATAAAATTAATTAGGTAGCTGTTTTCAACAGACATAGGGTCAACACACATCGAGGTACACAGTAGATGATATATCTAATACATAACGGTTGTAAAAAGAGCAGTCACAATAACTTTGGGATATGATTATACCTACTACCTTTTCTCATTATAGAAATGTTTTTTTTTTGAAAAAATTTTAAAAAAAATGTTTGCTTTATTGTTATTTTTGCGACAAAAATATATAAGTAATGGTGAAAAGTAAAAAAATTTTTTTTGGTTTTTGTCAAAAAAATATTTAAAAAATACATTTCCAAAATGAGGAAAGGTAGTATAATCGTATCTCAAAGTTATAGTGGCTGCTCTTTTTACACCCTATACATATATCGTTACACTATTACCGTCCACGACTCACTTGTAGCCGGATTTTTCCGCCGTTTTTCCAAACCGTCAACAACTTTTTGTATGACAAAAAATTTATCGCCTCCGTGGTCAAGTGGTTCAGAGCTTCGCTCTCGACCCGGAGGTCGTGGGTTCGATTCCCGCGTTGTATCAACAAAAAATGTTGTTTACAAGTTTGGTTAGGACAATGCAGGCTGATCACCTGATTGTCTGACAAGAAAGATGATCCATGCGTCGGATGGGCATGTAAAAAGTCGGTCCTGCGCCTGATCTCTCGCTAGTCGTGTCGGTTTACCGTCCCACTGGGTTATGAGAGTAAAAGGAAGAGAGAGTGCTTCTGTGTATTGCGCACACACTTGGGCACTATAAAATATCTCCTGCGTAGCTGGCCCGGTTTCAATGAAATCGGCTACCGACACCGAAATCGGTGAGGGGAGCTATTTTTTTTTTATAGTGTGTGTATACCTACATAGTAAAATTATCTCTTCCTTCCTCTCGTAGCCCCGTGGGACGGTAACACGACTGGCGGGACAACACGCAGGACCGACTTTACACCAGCTCATCCGACGGATATCTTATGCATTACACTGCCTACCAAACCAATTGCAGACCTCGAATTGCCTATTCTCATTTGTCTTCCTCTTTCTTATTACGTTTTGTTATTCTTGTCTGTACGTTCTTTAATTATGTATCTTTTACGTCTGCGGTTTTTCTTTTTTACTCTTGTCTTTTTTTATTTATTTGTGTATCTTTTCATTGTGTAGTGTAATGTGTGTTTTGTGGAATGAATGTTTATTATTATTATTATATCATCTTTCTTGTCCGACAATCAGGTGATCTGCCTGCAATGTAGTAACCAAACTTAAGAACAATTTTTTTGGTCCATCCCAGGGAATCGAAACCACGACTTCCGGGAGCTAAGCTCTGAATCACTAGACCACGAAGGGGTCTTATATATTCTTATATTATTAAGATACAGATTTGTATTGAAATATGTTTATCACGCGTCTACGTCAGTAAGCATTATACGATAAAAAATGTATAGGAACCTTATGAATGTAATACTTAATAGTTTAAATTAAAAAAAAATAATTTTTTAATTTAAACTAAAAAAAACTTTATTTAAATTTTTTTAATCTTAATGCTTATTGAATTTTCTTAATCTTAATGAAAAAAAAATGCTTATCTTAAAGAGAAAGTGATGGTCGTGTTCTATCAGAAAATGAAGAGAAGAGCGGAGTGCAGAGAGGAATGGAGAAAACTCCACCGACAACAGCGAAGCTCTTAAGTTAGAAGAAGAAGAATGCTTATCGAGACTATTCAAACGAGTCCAAACTCGAAGGTTTTATCTTGTTTAGTTTAGGAGTTCCTATGGCCACCTTCTGACGCCATCTGGAGACCCATGTAGCATGAGAGTGCTTGTCAAGACTATTTAAACGAATCTAAATTAGTTGGTTTTTTTTTTGTTTAGTTTAGGAGTTCCTATAGCCACCTTCCGACTCCATCTTGAGACCAGCTTCATGATACCATATAATTATATTGTCACCGAAGTTACGTTAGTAATTTCAACCTTATCTAACGGCAGGAAGTGGTCCTAATTTAACTCGCAAGATTTGTCCCACACTAACATAGTAACAGGGCAAGTTGAATAAAAGCTTCAAAAAAAGTTAAAAAAACACGATTAATTACATTGTCAATGCTCCTTGACACGTATGCAAAATTTCAAATTAATCAGACATCGCGAAATTGGTGAAGATACATACATAGACGTAACAATGTAAGCTGGACCGCAGGACAAAGATAGCCACAGAATGTGTACCTGTAGATGGACGACGCCGACGTGGCCACTGGCCGGCCTAAGAAAAGATGGCGTGACGACTTAGACGCACATCAGCCGGGCTGGCCAGTGTTGGCACAGGAAAGAGATACGTTTTGCGGAGCGCTCTCTCAATTTAAATAAATAAATAAATAAAATCTTTATTCAGATAATTTAGACATTACATAGGTACATATTAACTAAAACATATAAAATACAGTAAAAAATTAACACAATGGTACAAAAAAAAAAAGACAATATAAAAGAGAAACACAAATAACAAGGAATTAGGCAGTTGAACAGTGTAATGTCCAAAATTAAATCTGAAATGGCGACCACTCAGGTATAATACTACGGCGCAGCGCCGCGGTACCTGGTCTTCCGTGGCCCCAAACCGTAAAACGTACAACAGACTTAGCAAGAAAGCAACCACAGAAGTATCATAAGTAAACATAATACAGCAATAGTATAAGTATTATAAAATATTATAATGTTTGGATAGTAAAATAGGTAATATATGTATTAAAAAGTATAGGTATGTATTAATAAATAAGTAATTTCAAGGCCATATACTAGGATTCTGAAAGTCTCGATTTATGAGATAGGGAGTTGGACGAGTGGCACTACAATCAATAAGTATAGGTATACCTACCTGGCAAGCATCTGAGAATTAAAAAACTGCCTCGAGTCGGCTTAACAAACAAATGGTAAGCAATACATAATCACAGTGCCATACAGCTACGATACTATATAATTACAATATATATCTACACATACACACATACACATACATACACATATACATATATAAACATTTACATACACACACACACATCACTTACATTGTTATGGTTTTAAATAAGTGTTTAACGAGCTTAAAATATATACTATAGATAATATTTGTAATTACAAATCAGAGTATTGTTCGCGAAACAGCAAATCTTTTAGTTTTAATTTGAAATTATATGTGGTTTTCATTTGATGGAAGACCGGTCATTATGAAGGTGAACCGGTCGAGGGAGGAGTGGCCTGTGTTTTGACAGATCCAGGTCACTCCACCCAACATAACGGCTGATGGCAATCCGCAAGTGGTTTTAGTGGGTAAACCGGCCGTAGCGAGCCGGGAGTCCCACATACCTCTCGGGGACCCTCCCAGGGGGATGCGTAACGCATTTCCCTAGCGAAATCAAAAAAAAAGGGAGAGAGATACGTGGAAGACCTTGGGGGAGGCCTTTGCCCAGCAGTGGGATAGCATAGGCTAAAGGCGCGTTTAAAATAAAGACCAATATGGGTAAAAACTGGACGTTTCGACTTCGCGCAAATGTGAGTAGAGCCTTAAAATAAGAAGATTATTAATTTTAAAAGTTATCTGGCGATTGAAAAGTCAGCCTTAAGTCGTATACAAGAACTTTGTAAGTATATCGATCGACCTCCATGGCTCTGAGATAGAACGCGTCGGTGTTCAAGTTGGTCGCGGGTTCGAATCCCACCAAAGAAACAAAAATGGTAGGTCATGGATGTAGTATGTGTATAACATAATATAATAAGTGTATGTTGTCTGATACTCGATACCCGTAACATAAGATCTTTAAAAAAAGCTAATTTCTTGCGTAACTTTATCACAGTAAAATAATACTATTACAATTTATGCATTATCACATGCAATTTATTAATTTATTCTTATTATAAATTATTGTTATCAATTAATTTATAATTACTTTTAGATTATAATTTATTTTTACAATAATATATTGTTACATCGATACATCTTATACCTAAATAAAAATGAATCGCTAAAACTCGAGAACTGCTGAACCATTTCGGCTATTTTTAGTCTTGACATATATACGTGGAAGTCCAGGGAATGTTTAAACTGTTTTTTTTTATGCTCAACGAAGTGGGCACGGGTCAGCTAGTCGATAATAATAACAAAATATCATTATTATAACAATATTATTAATAATGCTAAGATAAATTCAGTGCGCTCTATTGTTTTATAATATTCCGAGAATGGAATATTATATTCTTGTTGCATGCCAGCCCGTGGCTTCATGTCCGAGAGTTGACTGGCATTGTTACAATATCTGATAGGCAGCAGGCACGATGTATATTATTATAACCAGTATAACAAGGAAACAAACGATTTAAAAATTACTCTTTAATATTTTATTATTAATTTGTGTTTAATAAGGTATATTTTATTCTGGGGTAGTAGTGCAAAACATAATGTTTTAACGCCTGTATAATTATAATAGCAAATACTCTAACCATACCAATGAATCATAGTCTAGGCCTAGGGCAAAAAATTACAATAATCATGTTTTTTTTTAATAAACGTTTCGGCATAAACCGTGCACATGCGACAATAATTAGCATCCAGCGACAGCGTATACTTTAAATTTATATTTATTAGCCTAACACGTGAAGTTGGGTTAACTCTAAATATATTATGTGACCGCGACTTGCTTCCACCACACCAGTCGTATGAGTCCAGAATCTCTCCAGCCAAAAAAAAATGCTCCGGATTGAATATTATGTCTCTCAAGCAATAATATCCGTGGGGCGCTGAAGAAAAAATAACACTTTCATGTCAAGCATCCTTCTCTTAGGTATTGTAGATGGCGACATCAGCGACATGAATGTATATCCGGAAATAGGCAGCAGCATTATCGCTGATTTGAAAACTGCGCTCGCCGGCCCGCCTGCCAAGCGTGGCGTTTATAGGCAAGTACTCCCCATGAAAAACTTGAGGCGACGCTTATGTCCAGTACCTACTGGCCGTCATAGCTAAAATGATGATGATGATAAAAATAATTATTATGAATTTTCCCTGCATCAAATTTGTACATTCCATCCGGTCCGGATTTTTATAGCACGCACACGTTCATGTTATCCCTTAAGTAACATATTATATATTATATATTATATATCCTTTCGTATGTGAACTGTCAAAATGTGAAATCATCCATATACGTGAATCCCATATCAGGACACTCTCACAGACAGGGGTTTGAGCACTAATATTGAGACCTAGGTTTGGAAAAACCATTTTATTTAAAAATCTAGTATACATTTATGAAAATTACAGTTTATTTTATACTTAAGATATATATCTTTAACTCCCTACAGCATTTAAGCTTGATTTTATATTTCATTGTATCTGTACTATGAGAAAGTATATGGGTCACTTAAAACTTAACTTTAATTTTCTCATATATAAAAAATAAAACAAAAACTGGATGTAATAGTATATTTTTTTTATACAATCTTATATGTATAATAAAATTAAAAAATAAATGGTATATCCTACATACAATTTTTTCTCACTGTACCTGTTTCTTAATCTTGGACAAAAAAAGCAACTCTTCAAAAGCCACTTGAGTGGGTCTCATATTTCATTAGTTTACAATATGTTCCTGGCGGCAGGGACAAGGCGTTTTTTGTTTACAATAATTTGAACATACTGCTAAGCTAGTTTATACAATGTTACTTTGTAATGTTCAACATATACTGAGTATGAGTGCATCATTAATGAGACTTATAATTCCTACAAAAAACATTGTCTCTGAAAAACAAAGATTTTGCAGAATATATACCTACAAGAGTGATATTTATTAATTATTCAAGATATACATAGAACTAGGTATTAATAACAATTACAAAAAATACATGTTTCGAAGAGAAATATCAAAAACCATGTAATTAAACATAGTGAAAAATGAACTTAATTTCTCCATGAAGCTAAATAGTATGGATAGGACTTTATTACGATACGATATTTAATTTTTCAATATGATTTTTTACGAACTTATTTTAATTAATCTATTTAATTGCTAGTAAAATAAACTTTACTTCTTATGTTTTGCCTACTAGAAGAGAAAATAAAAATAAATAAAAAAGCTTTTATTCAAAATACAAACTTAAATAAAAAAAAACAATTTCGTCCGCAAACATTCTCGCCACTCGAGGCACCATTACCGAAGGGGTAACCCCTTCTTCCTCCTCTTCTGACTCCTCACTCCCTGAAAGGAAAACAGTTACTAGTAGTAGTTTGCATTCCTTAATTTGCCAAAATAACATATCAAAATGCGCTTTATATATATATAAATTTAAAGTATTATTAGTCCAACCGGCCATGACCGGCGGCCATTTTGAAATGCAATATCCCTGTCTGCGGAGAGTCCCAGAATAGGACGATTGAGCGTCTTCATGTCTTTGAGCTCGATATTTCCACATTTTAGACTTAAAGTCATGTATTTTGGAATTATTAGATTGAAGTTCAGTATATTCTGGACCTAATTATGCTAATACCTTGGAGTTTTACAAATTTTCCGATGAATTATGGCAATACGAAATCCACGTACAAATTTGTAAAGTTCCTTGGGCGTTGGTTCTAAGGCCGTTTTTGACATAAAAAGTAAAGAATATATTATTAGTACTAAATAAAATTAAATATTACTTACGGTTCCATGGTTATTCCTCTTAAAATCGAACCAACTTCATAAAATTCAGCACTGAAATATCGGTTAATCGCGGCAAACGCTGACTGAACTTTTTTGTACCATAGACGTGCTAAATTATATTTTAGAGTGAGAGGTAATTCATTCTAAATACGATTTTCCTAAGTAGAGAAGAGAAAACACTATATACACCGCAAAATATGCTAAAAACCAAACATCAGTCATTGCAGTGTGTCATCGTCCCGAAAGAGGACGCCCCACAGACAAGGAAAAATGCGCGCGTCCCAAATTGGGACGCTTCACAGACAAGGGGTATATTTATCATTGCACTGTTTTGACGTGAAAAAAATTTTTGCAACTTATATGACACCGAAACAACACCCCTTGTGACCCCAATTCCCTAATTCAGCTTGCATGATAAATAATGAGACATATCATAATATCTTATTTTGGAGTCATCCAAAATACTTTTTTAAATTT
This sequence comes from Celastrina argiolus, assembly GCA_905187575.2. Classification (NCBI taxonomy): domain Eukaryota; kingdom Metazoa; phylum Arthropoda; class Insecta; order Lepidoptera; family Lycaenidae; genus Celastrina; species Celastrina argiolus. The sequence goes on from LR994589.1 coordinate 16,951,306, forward strand.
AAATGGCTTTGGATTTAGAAGTTTCTGTCATAGCCCTTAGATGGCGTTAGTGATCTTCTAGTTGGTATCATCGAGCAAACGCTGATGCAAAGGCTGGGCCTTGTTCTGAATCTTCCAATACGGTAAAAATTCTGATCACTGTAAATAGAACTCAGGGGGCTGATTACGCAACTTGCGTGGCTTTCACGACCGTGGGCTTCAACTGTCATTGTGACGTTAAATCTTTTTAAAGCACGATTTAATATGATTTTTTTAATGATTTTATCAAATTAAACAGTTTTAAAAAAATTTAACGCCACTATGTCAGTTGATGTCCACGGTCGTGAAAGCCACAGAAGTTGCGTACTATGGCCCCTGGGGCCTGGGGGCTGATTACGCAACATGCGTGGCTTTCACGACCGCGGGCTTCAAGTGTCATTGTGACGTTAAATCTTTTTAAAACACGATTAAATATGATTTTTCCAATGATTTTATCAAATTAAAAGTGTTTTAAAAAAAAATTCCGTCACTATGTCAGTTGATGTCCACGGTCGTAAAAGCCACGCAAGTTGCGTAATAGGGCCCCTGAACTAGCGAGCTTCGGATGGCGTGATTTAGAACGATCGATAGTATAATCAGAGACTAAAAGAGATTATTTTTTCGTCGGTCGACAACATTGTGTCTCAAACGAATACCTCTCATATATGATTTGTGTTAAGTTGTTTTTTTACTCTAATCAAGTACCATTTAATATTTATGTTGAAATTTTCGCACAGAAAATAGTCGCGGCGACATTAAAATTATTCAATGACAGCTTTTTTCCTATGGCAACACTGTCATTTGCGATCATGGACTTCAAATTTTATCTGTTGTCATTTTGTCTTTTTGACTTGAACCTTTGCCGTGTCGTTCGGGTACGTGAATTAATCCGCAAAAATCTTCATTTGTGTAACTTACTCAACAAATTGTTAATTTATATTTAATTCAAATACAAATAGTGCCTCCGATATAATGAATATTTCCTCCCTAAACATGTGTAAAGCTCTCAAAATTTGCTTCGGCAGATTGACATTTAACGCGCACTGGGTAACCTAATGTTTTTGGTTCAGTGAATTAAAACTAGTTATTTTGGGTTTCCAGCGAAGACAACCAGGATGAAGTACAATAAACTGGTAACGTCCTCGAGGAGGAAGAACAGGAAGCGTCATTTCAGTGCGCCTTCACACATCAGAAGAGTGCTTATGTCTGCTCCACTATCCAAAGAGCTCAGACAGAAATTCAATGTTAAATCTATGCCAATCCGCAAAGATGACGAGGTCCAGGTAATTATAACTCAAAATTTCATCTCAAAACATTACCAAACAAACCCTCACGTGGGGTTTTTTGCAAAACAAAATGATGATTCAAACCATTCACAGACTGTAGATATCGCTAGCGCAGGATAGGTGACCTAAAGGTTTTCTTTAGCGAGCCCTGAAAGTGCTAGCAGTTCTGCACCATGGTTCAAGATATGGCTCTGATTGTTTTGCTCAAATATAACCTCACCTAAAGAGTAAAATTTACCTTTGATAATCATGAGAGACGCTTAAAGTGAATTTTTTATCTTCTATCTGCTTATGCTTCAAAGTGGTATAAATTCAGGTCCTGTTAAACTGGTAAATGCAAACATAGTAACTTTTTAAATCTTATCATGACTTGATGCCTAAACTTTTAGGTTATAACTTGTGAGTAGTAGTAATGAAGTCAGCAGTGTCGTTAAATACATTTTGACTTAAACAGTTATCAATAATATTTCAATTGCCAAAAGAGTTTATTGCCAATAAATTGTACAATAAAACTTGTTGACATCCTTATGTATAATAGTCTCACACATTTGTCAGGTTGTCCGTGGCCACTACAAGGGACAGCAGGTCGGCAAGGTAGTCCAAGTGTACAGAAAGAAGTTTGTTGTATACATCGAGAGGATCCAGCGTGAAAAGGCTAATGGAGCCACCGCATACGTCGGCATCCATCCCTCAAAGGTATTATATTATTTTGCCATTATATCCTGCATCATTTTTAGGATAATAACGGCATGTAATTGTAAAATTGAATAGAAGAATCACATTTTCCTTTTGGTGCAGCATATTAGGTACTTAGATTCTATTTTAATGCTAAATAATTTCAACAAAGTAAAGTTTAAATGTTCTTTGGTGTGTAAGTCTTTAACTAATGAAGCAAATAATGAGAAATATAAATTATGTCTCATAACATAATACTTAAACATTTTGTGAATATTAATATTGAATATAAGCAAATAATATATTATATTAAAGTAATAAATAAAAGTAAATATGTATTCCGTTTTCACATGATGATAAATTTTGAACCTAGGCTTTGCCTTCATGTCACACTGAAGTCTTGTACGAACGTGTGACAGGGGCATTGCTTGTGCAGATACACTTCCATGGCTCTGAACTGTATTTACCATCTGCAATACCAGATGACTATCCCTGCTTCTGCTAATGATGAATGTTATTTTACAGTGCGTGATCGTCAAACTAAAGATGAACAAGGACCGTAAAGCCATCCTTGACCGCAGAGCAAAGGGCAGAAGGGCGGCTCTGGGTCTCGACAAGGGCAAGTACACGGAAGAGACAGCTGCCGCTGCAATGGAGGTCTCGTAAACATAGATTTAAGAATAAAAGTTAAAAACACAGTGGCTTGTTTTACTTTATCAACCTTTATACATTTAAAAAGTTATTTTAGATGTATACTGTCCTTTATCATTCATAATATGCACATACTCAAGAGTCAATGAGATTTAGATCAGAAAATAATATGAATTACACACAGTTGTTCTCATAAATCTCTACTTAAGTAATCATTTAAAGTGTCTGAGTAGATGTTAATCATTTATATACTTATTTCATTTTACGTATATAATATATAGAGTAAAGAGGATTTGAACAAATGTCATGTTATTACTATAAGTAAACTTAGAATACTGAAGAGTTTCTATCCCATTAATTGTAGTACATATATGCATTATATATTTTGACCTGAAAAACACCTGACTGCTATACTCATATGCCATGGATGTCATCCTTTATCCAGTGACTAGTAAGGCTCAGCGCAGTGGAGAGGATTTTATTATCGCACTTGAAAATAAACTTTAAAATTATTACAATAAAGTTTCTCGCGGATCTTCGAGAGGACGTGCGATCATTATTTGTCAGGTTCAAGTATTTATGCACTTTATTATTATAATCTATGTTTTGTTTCAAGTGGGTTAATAAAATCCTCTCTGCTGCACTCCGTTCTTTCTGCGCTGAGCCTTAAGGAGGCTAATTATCAAAGACAAGCTGTAATAATTGAAGTTAAGTCTGCTATCACTGCTGCTGCTTGGCAGAATGACGGCGCTGTGATGTTTTGAGCGCTACTCAAAACATCACAGCGCGTACATCAAACACGGTACGACGTCGCGTCGTACAACGATGCGGCAGCATTGCATTGTCAGTTTCTAACGTTTCGACGTTAGGACGTCGCGTGTCGTGACGCGTCGTAAAAATTTACCACGACGCGACGGCGACGCCGCATCGTTGTACGACGCGACGGTACAGTGTTTATGTGTTTGAGCCCTAAGAGCGTGGCCCCATTGTGTGTTGCGACGTGCCGCTGTGTCGATTTCCATATATTTTTATGACATGCGACGACGACGCGCAACGCACTGATGATGGGCCTCGTTCTTAGTGCGTTGCGTCGTCACCGCTGCCTCCATTAAAAGTTGCTTACTTGCGAATCAGCTGCTGATTCGACCAAACATGATATTTTTAAACCAAGACAATAAGAAGTAATAAGCAATTTATAATTCCTATTACATTTTAAGTGTTAGGAATTTTTATGTCATTAATTTGTGAGAAAGCAAACCTATTTTCGAATCAAATCTATAACTAACCGTACATTTTGCTGAGGTAAAAAGTAGCGGGAAATATCTAAGTAGTTATAGATTTCTCTACTAACTAGAATTTTCCTACCTAGCATGTAAACGGTAAACCATACCACATTTCATCAAAATCCATTCAGTAGTTTTTGCGTGAATAAATAACAAACCTACAAACTCTCACCTTTTTATTATTAGTGTGATGATTGATGTAATAAAATTTGGAAGAAGTAAAATCTTATCATTAATCACAAAGAATTAAGAGTATTATCATAGACCAATTACATATAATATGTACCTATAATTAGTCCATGGTATTAGTACGTATATAAGTAGTTTATAGTAACTAGTAGGTACTAGTACCTATAGCGTGAATGACCATAAACCCGCTATAACAAGTAATTATTATCTAAGTACCGGGAGATTACAATTACCAGTAGAGGTTAATTAAAAGAAAACCTTAACTACTTGATCATAGATGGCGTTGTCTTGTAATATAAATACTATTGCGAGTGGCGTGGCGTGGAGAAAACTAATTATCTCTAGAGACGGTTTTGTGTTACGCCAAGTTCCATTGTATTATTTTACTTCTCCGAAGATATTGTGGCACATCTTCCAATATATATTTTTAAAATTGCCAGAATGTACACAGGGTAATAATTACTTGAGTATAGGTCTTCCTTTATTATCGATAAAAATAAAGATATCGATATATTTTTATTTTATTTTGTTATTTATCAAAATGGGATTAAAGAAAACAACCAATCTCTTAAATTATTAATATTTATTTTTTTCAATTGCATATAATTTTGTGGACTTTGTTACAATAGTACTCTTCGATTGATATCTTTGTTGTAAAAATGCTAAAATATTTTATAATCCATTGTAACCTGAGGCGCCGTCGCCCGCCGACATAATGCACACAATAATTTATATTCTAAAACTTATGCTCTTTAAAAAGTTAAATCTATTTAAAAAATACCACCTACGTTAAGGTACTTAAGATTTCCTAACGTCGCACACACTGGGCCGGCGCCTGCGCACCGCACGCGCTGCACACGCATCGCACTCGCAATGCACGCACCGCACGCACCGTACACGCTACGTACGCATCCGCACACGTTAGGCCGGCGCCTGCGCACTCCACACACCGGGCACGCGCCCACGCACCGCTCACGCCAGGCCAGGCCCGCGCCCGCACACCGCACAACACATACATTATTGTATACGCAACATGTTACTATGATTTTCCAATTGCATTAGACCGATTCAAAAAATCCTAGGAAACGAAAACATGTGGGCACAAATATCCAACCGTTTGGTCCGGATGATCGGAACTTTGAATGTCATCCATTATGTATGTCCAGATGAAAACAATTTCGAATTTCACACCTTAAATTTAATTCGTATCTAATTAGAAGCAATCCATACCAAAATAATGATCTGCGACGAACGATCGTATGCGACCAAAGTGCGATCGGCTTTGTACTAATATACAGTAACTTCACTGCCACGACAATGACATGCACTAGATTTAGAATTTATAACTTACACCAAATAAGACTTAGCTATTGCTTACTTTATGGGCAAAACACCACAATATGTAAAACATTGTAAATTGCCTTAATATTATCGGCTGGCCGCAGAGACTGTTGGGCAATTGGGATTGAAAATTTGATTAACCCACCAAATATTTGTTTTTGAAAAATTATTATTACTAGTCCCAAATTCATCGCCTTTTAATAATTTGTTTCACCCAGTCCCAAAATAAAATATCTCTGGGGCCAGCGTTTTGCCTCAATCTGAGGCATGTCAATAAAATGTAAAAAAAATGAGTGCGCTACATATGTACATTGAAGTGTTAGTATGTTAGTCGCTCATGTGATGTAACATAACTCGATGTCCCAACCGTCTTAACGTTATCAATATAACAATTGACGATCTCCGTATTTGAGCCTTATCAAAACTATTAAAAAAAACAATAAATGGGTTCAAAAATAACATATTATCTAGTATTTCTAAAGTTACAAGAGCATCGATAGATTATTTGTTAAACAATAGGACATTCCAGTCGACGAGTCAAATTTAAAATTGGTTAAATAATTCACTTTCTCTTTAAGAAGCGTCTTTTAAAATAATATGTACAACACTGTACAGTAAATATTAAATACATATTGTATATTTAGATACTCGATTTTTTATAATTCATGTGACAGTCAGCGTTTTAAAACATAAAATATAGTCGAATTAAATTCTCGTGAAATCTCAATTAGTATCATAATAATGTATCGACGCTCTCTCGACAATATTGTGCTAACGCTATGTACTCGGCCATTCAACTCGACATTTGTCCATCGACTAAAATAAGAATTACGCCGACAACCAAAACATGCATTTAAAAATAATTAATGCCATTGAATAAAGATGTACAAAATATAAAAACATACCAATTTTAAAATTCCAAGAGCGTTATCACATATCCGATTCGAAATGCGATCGTTTACGAGTAAGACCGGTATAATATGTTTCAATATGAAACACACACTGTATAACCAATTGTCTAATGTATTTCAGGAATCATCGTTTTTCGTACATTACACAGAAAAACGATGATTGCTAAAACTATTAGCAACATGTTCACTCTGTACTTGTATGTCCTATTATCGTTCCGATATCGGATCGGATAGTGTAAAAACGTTTAAATTTGGAACATAGATATTTTTTTCTCAGTGGCCAGGACCATGATATGTAACCGTTCATGAACCAGAGACAAATAACAAACAGACATTCCAATTTTAAAATTTCCTTACACGGAAAACATGAATACAAAAATACTTAGCTCTCAATTCAATGGCATGTTAGTATAATATGGTTAATGTCCGTTAAAGTACACTATTGTGCCGTGTATTACTTCTTTTTGGCGGAGCGAGTGCCCTTGCCTGTGGATGTGGAGGGCTCGGGCGAGATGGGCGTCGATTTGGTCTCTGAAAAATAAATGTTTTTTTAGCCGCATTTATTCTAGGCGGTGCCTAATTCGGAGGTTTCATAAAAAAGTCTTTCTATTTTTTTATACTCTTAATAAACGATTTGCAGTATAACGGGTGTAAAAAGAGCAGTCACTATAACTTTAGGATAAATGATTATACTACCTTGTCTCATTCTAGAAATGTATTTTTTTTAAATTACTTACAAGAAATTTTAAAAAATATTTTTTTTGCTTCATTGTTATTTTTGCGACAAAAAAAATAAGAAATGGTAAAAAATAAAAATAGTTTTTGACAAAAAATAAAAAAAAATACATTTCCAAAATGAGTTAAGGTAGCATAATCGTATCTCAAAGTTATAGTGACTGCTCTATTTACACCCTGTATAGTAAAAGGAATATACAATGTGTAAATACGTTTTATTAGTAAGGGGGTAATAAAATTATGCATGCCAATATTATAAATACCTTACATATTTATTATACTTAAAAACTACACATAAAATATATAAACATGTTACGAAATGGTATTCGACTTAATTTGCAATGTATACCTCTAGTAGACCGGCGTCCCTTGGTCACTACGGGTGTTGGCGTCTCCTTTTTCTCAGCACCCTTTTTCTTACTTTTATTCTTGGGTGTATCAGTCACCGTGGTTGCGGTCTGTGTACAAAATAACACTCATTTTATATCTTCACAACAAATTATTCATCTTTATAACAAAAACACAACCCATATTTTTTGGTATTATTTTTAAGGCACCATAACCTCTTTCATTTCCTTGAAACACTTCTCTATTTTCAAAATCTATTTTAGTAGTGACGTTTTTAAATGTTCATTTTCTGAAAATAAAGGACATTGGACGTTTTATCACTTGTTTAAAAAACTGTGACCACAAACAAAAATAATTTTGTGAATTGTGAATGGATAAATTTTTTTTTAATGCAAAATGCATTTCTTTACCCGTAATTATTTTTAGAAGAAGTGGAAATAATCAATAAATTATTATTCGTATTTTATATGAAAGTGCGTGTCACTTAAACATATTGTAGTAACATTTTACTACATTACTACTTTTTAGTACATTGATTCTAGAGACAGATCTTTAGATTAATTAACTTAATACTTTACGACGTATTCTTAAATGTTTAAGTGACAGTTTGAATCAATTTTCTCGAAATCATAATTTTGCTACACATTTAGCCATTCATGTCTTCTATTGTTCCATAGTAAAAACCCCAATGTCCTCAATATAATCAAATAGAAATAAAAGAAGTTCCAGAGGCACATATAAAAGAATAGTAAAATGGAAGGAGCAAATAAGAGAAGAAAAAAGCTCAAAAGAATAAAAACTAAAATCACTCGGAACACAAAAGCGGGTAATGATTCAATGAGTATGACCTTCGATCAATAATACACTGGATAAAGTGTCCCATACAAAAACAAGGCAAAATCTGTCCGCGTGGTATATGCCAATAGAGGTGCATTTGTTTGATAACGAACTGAGAGAAAAGCCTTTAAACATTTCATAGTTGATTTGGTGATTTCAAATCTGTGTTAAATTTAGATCTTTTTTTTAAAGACTTTTATGTACGGACGTTGACAGTGTTCTAAGCAATGTAAATAAAATAAGAGCTCAACTTTTCAAGAGAGATGATATTCACCGAGACGGATTTCTTGTGCTGACACAATATATAGTGCATTGTTGACCGAAGAGTATGACTGAACTTAGATTTTCTACATATAATCTTTTAAAGCAGAATCTTTTATAATATTTTTTGTAAATACTGCTTTAAGATTACCATAAAGTACATTAGATCTCATGCATTCATTCTTTTCCTATTGCACACAATGTTTGAGCGTGCCCAAAATTACATGTTGTTGTTTATATTTATCACTGTGATGTGTGACTTATTTTTATATAAATTTCAATATATTACTTTCACAGCTTTAAACTATTTTGTCAACAGATCAGGCCTACTCTTGAATTGAGTTTGAAATGGATCTACACTGGAATTTAATTGGAGCTTTACAGTTATCGTATATGTTAGGGAACTGTCAAACTCCAATTGAATGCCAATGTTGATCCAACGAAATGAAATTCAAGAGTAGGTCTCTGACTTAAGAAGAAATGAAGATAAGATTGACAAATAATTTTGGGCGCGCCGACACAAGTTGACAACATATGCACCATGAGGCCTTGTGAATAAAAAATAAATTGTACCTGACCCAAAGTAACCAGCAATAGATACTGTATAGAACGTTCTAGAATAGACATGCCATGTTCGATACCCGCAGTACATTCACAGTACCGACCATAAAGATTGTACGTTCGCCGACCACTTTTGAGACACAAGATGTACCACTTTTGACTATAAGAAATAAAATCGAAAATTGATACATCATATCTATTGGCAACTGTACATAAATTTATTAAAAGAAATATTCTAGTAAAAGTTGTAGTCTTTCACATATATGGTGTTCTAAAACTTCTGTTTTTGTGCACACTTTATAGAAAGACTAACTGAAAAGGTACTGCGGGCATCGGACAACTACAGATACTCAACATATACATTCCATGCTCTTGTCTGTCTGAGTATATTAAATATTGCCTTTTAAAAACTGTAACATAATATATGAAACATTACTATATTTTCATATCAAGGAAACATTTACGGTGCAACAATTGTACAGGCTATCGTCAGCCATTTTGTGTACTTTTATAAATTCCCATTAAATATAGTTTTAAAAAGTTCGGCATAAATGTAACGGATTCCTGTCATCCCTACCTGCATCATTATACAGGTATTGTCTAAATTATAATATAGTTTCAGTATAAGTATGAACCATACAATCAGCATTTAAGGTTTCAGTAGTTCAAATTACAAAACAACATGATAATCTTTGATATTTTACAATTTGAAGGCGTATGAAGGTGATGTCGCAAAAAAAATTGCCCAGAATATTTAGGGTTCAAACGGTCACTTAAACATTTTAGGATATGTAGTAACGTATTAAGTACATTGATTATAAAGACGTATCTTGAGATTAATGTACTTTACACGTTACGACGTATTATAAAATGTTTAAGTGACAGTTTGAACTCAATTATCTCTAACTCAGAATGTTGCCAATCACCTTCATCCATTAATGTCTTCAATTGATACAGCTTGAACAAATTCTCCCCGCGTTTCGGCAAAACCCGGCAACCCCAAACAGACAAGTCACGCGCACAGCACTCTCACACGTCAATGTAAGTGGATGAATGCGGATACGTACATTTCTATATATCCGTTGTACAATGCCTACCTTGCTTGTGCTCGCCACTACGGGCGTACTACCTGGCGATTTCCTGCCCTTTTTGGGTGATTTCGTTTTGCCCTTCGAGCTGCGCGATCGCGACTTTTTGGCGGGCGTCGACTCTTCCTTTTGTTGAAAACAATGTTAATATTAATAATGTTCTAAATACCACCGTCAGTCACCGAACAAGTGAATACAGTCAAATTACAAACACAAATCTGTTGTAATAAAAATGGTATTTATACATGATTACGGTTCATAATTTATTTAATATATTCCCCCCTTACTAATAAAAATATTTGCATACTGTATAAGCTTTTATTATTATTATATAGTGTTTCTCCTTGTCTGATACCTTTCGAAAAGTCACTTGGACAAAACATTGCATAGTCAGTCCAGTGTGTAAATATTTTTATATGTAAGGGGGATTGTATTAATATTAATAATTCAAGTGTTAATAATAATAATTTGTCATATCCAAATTATTTATAATGGCATTTTAAGTCGCCTATACATATTGGCCGAGCGTTGACGAGCGGCGGCCAACGCCAACGTGTAGACAGTCAATTTGCCTTGCCTTGTCATCGCTCGGCATCGCTCGCCTAGCTGGCCGAGTGAAGGCGAGCGCCAACGTGTTTGACGGCTCATTTGCTGCCACTCCCCTACGCTCCCCGTCGCTCGTGACCACTCGCGACCACTCGCCTCGCTTGGGATCGGCGTCGGATTTTGGGCACAAATCAAAGGCGCTCGCCTGCGCTCGGCCAATAGCGTCCACACGTTTGTATATTGTATTATGTGACATTTATCGCTGTCAGGCCAAAGTGTGGGCAGCTCTACAAACGCTCGTCTACATTGGCCACTTGTGTGCACTTGCCGAATGTGTGGACGGTAGCACTCGCCTATTTGCAGACGCTCGCGTTGGGATACGCTCGGCCAATACGTAACCTACTTAACACATTGTGTAAGTCTGGGTAAATGAACATAAACCAAGTACGAGGGCCTATTCATTTATAACGTAAGATATTTTTACTAGTTTTTGACCCCTGTCCCACTAATAAAAAAAAAAGAACAGACCATGGTCTAAATAAGACATAGTTTAGAGGGGTGATATGAAACATACTTCTCGTTGTCTAGTACCTGTAACAGAAGTTCTTACGATACTTCGCCGAGGGCCAGATTAGCGTGTTGTAAAGAGATCATATATATTATTATTATTCCCCTTGAATTCTTAATCCCCGAAAAAACAATCAAAGCTGGACAAAAGTCTGCCCCATTTGGTACACGACTGATAGTTGCCTATACTCGCCACGCTTGGCAGGCGGCTTGTCGAGCGCAGTGTTATATAAACAGTGTCCGCGGAAACGCTGCTGTCAATAGCTTTATATTCCATCTGCCACCTTTTACGACACCCAACAGATTGATGGGTAGGTGCTGTTCATCCCCCCCACCCCACCGATATCGGGTTATTTATAGTACGTCCGAGATAAATTTAACCTAAACGTAAACAAACCAAAAACACCGAAATTTTCATATATTAGTAAATATATGAAAATTTTATTATGCACACTTATCAACACTTTCACCGGAATGTTAAAGGATTACAGTTCATTAACCAATACGTTTTATAACAATTAAACAATAATTAATATGATTAAATATCAAAATATTTCACAGAAAAAATACGCCATTTAGACACTGCCGATTGTAGAATATAAGCCTATAGTTTACGGATTCATAGCAAACAGTATTTATTGTATTATTATAGGCCAATTGGCATCGCTGACTAGTCTACGGTTGTGTCATATACGGGTTTGTTTACGTTCGGGTTAAATATATCGTGGATGTACTATAATAAATATTGTGTTACAAAACTAACTTCTGAGTCGCTGGCCTCTGCTTCCTTAGCCGCTGCCTCGTTCTTGGTCTTGGGCGAGGCTTTGGAGCTCGTGCGCTTTCTGGACTTCCTCTCCAATTGAGACTCGTCCGTCACCAATGTAACATCCACTGTTGACAAGAACACAGAATAATTTAAAGATTATTTAGTACTATACTAACTTATACATTTCTTGCTTATTGAAACTTTGAATCCAGCTTCCTAGTTCTGAACATACTTCAAACTAGAAATGTTAGTCTAGCCGGTTAATAGCTGTGGTCATTGACTCGCCACAAGCGAGCCGTGGCATTTGATTGGCGACTCCGTGGTCCTGTAGTTTTGAGCTTGGCTCTTAACTGTAGGTTGTGGGTTTGATTCCCGCCTTGAAATGTTGTTTACCAGTTTGGGTAAGATAATGCTGGCTCATCTGTCTGACGAGAAAGAGGAGCGTAGATACACATAAAGCCGATCCTGCACATGTTCTCTCGTTAATCAAAAATTTAAAATATTTCATTTCCAAATGAAATAAGTTTCATCGGAAGTCGACAATATGGGCTACCACCAGTCACACCTTAACTCACCGGTAAGAATCGAATCTCGGTTCTCGAAGAATCGTATCGAGTAACTGCCCCAATAAAGATAGTCCTTATGTATTGCGCACACACTGGGCGCTAGTAATAAGGGCCGGGCTGTAGCTCACAACACTCACGGTCCCAAGACAAATTTAGCTTCTGCCTCGGGCACCCCTGGGGGCTGATTCAAGTGATAGTGATAGTCAAAATGATAGTGATTTGGTATGTCATTTAGCGTACCCTAATATGTCAGATCCCATACATTTTGTTATCGAATTTTGTAAGCGATAATTAGCGATGGCATCTTGAATCAGCCCCCTGAGATCATACAAATGGTTTGTCGTGGTTGGTCACCGCTGTCGATCCTAGCTCACAAGAGTTGCAGTGGTGGGAACGTGAGGCCAATGCCCGTTTAAAAAACACTCACGTCCGTCAGGGTGCTCCTCGGACACGTCGAGCTGCGTGGTGCCGGCGGCGGCGGCGTCGAGCGCGCGCTGCAGGATGGAGCGCACGCGCGCCCGCTCGCTGGCGCGCAGCACGAGCCCGCCGCCGGACGCCGCGCGGCGCAGCTCCAGCGTCGTCATCAGGCAGCCCGTGTCTGGAACATTATAAGATTAATAATAACAAAATGTCAATCAAAAATCAATGGCCTCCGTAGTAGTGTATCAGAGCTTCGCTCTCGACCCGGAAGACTTTTTTTGAAATAATATATTTTTTAAAGTTACATTTTAAGTCATGCAGCCAGTGGGTTGTCCCTCATTAGAACAACAAAAAATGTTGTTTTCAAGCTTGGTCCCGACAATGCAGGCTGATCACCTGATTGTCGGACAAGAAAGATTATCCATGCGTCGGATGGGCATGTAAAAAGTCTGCCCTGCATGCAACTGATCTCCCGCCAGTCGTGTCGGTTATCCGTTCCACTGAACTACGAGGGTGAATATTTAAATAAAACCGGCCACCATCACCGAAATCGGTGTGGTAGGGATTATTATTATTAATAACAAGATGTATTAGATGAATACTCCGTACGCGCAAAATGATATCCCGCCGCAACCGCACATTTTGCGGCAGTAAAATCTTGAAAAAAGGGCATGGTATTTTAACAATCTGTTAACAGGAGCAACTGTTGGTGAAATCGGGACTAAAGATGGTTGATGCGAGGAAGTGCTTTTCTTACAGTGTGTGTCCACTACACAGTTTTTTTTATTATTGTACAACTCTGCCTGTGTACATCTGTTGTTCGCCAGACAAATGGATCCACATAATACCAGGGATCGCGGTATCTGTATTGGGTACTCTGCCGCGATTGTATATCTGAGTGGACTCCAATTCAACAGCCGTTTTGCATTACACTACCCAATACCTATCCACATATTGTATGTCACATATTTCTATGTTAAGTCTAGTTTTCGATATTATAGTTGATATTTTGTGATGTAGTACTAGTATGACTTTTGAATAAATGTTTTTATTATTATCATTATTATAAGCACTATCTGTTTCCACTCTTCGTGTGAAGTACTGAACCCTGGTCTGGGACGTACCTATCTCGTCGCAGTAGTCGGGCTTGTAGATGTCGCCGGTGGAGCTGGTGGAGACCTGGGACAGCCAGCGCACGCGGATGATGCCCGAGGTGCGGTACACGTGCTGCAGCAGCTGGCAGATGTAGTAGCCGTTCTCCTCGTTGCGCACCGCCACGTACTCGCGGCTGGAAATATTTATTTATTGCTATGAACAACCAACAAAAGTAACAATTATGCATACAATATTATGTCGATTATAATACATTATCTAGGTTATTGCACTTCTAATTACGGGTTATACAGTCATGCTATAAGAATAAAGGTTTCAGCTATAAAATAAGGTCGAATCACAAAATTAAATTTAAGAAAAGGTACAAACACTTAAAACTACTACTTAATTTTAAAAAAGGTCACAAAAATAAAAATAATGAGTCAAAACAGTAATAATAATAAAAAAAGATTTATTTATATAATATTAATAATAATAAAAGAAGATTATGTAGTCATGTAATTGACCGGTGATGTAAATTAATCCTATAACACTAGTGTTAGTTACTTTAGGCCCGTATAAATAAAGAATTCTCAAACTCATTTGATACCTATCCTATCCTAACATATCAAAGAATTAGAAGGGTATTTTAACAAGCTGTTAATACTAACATCCGTTGGTGGAATTGGGAAAAAAAAAATATATATATGAATTGTCATGTGTAATTGCGACCAAGGACAGACACTAGTTATAGTTACTAAGGCCCGTACTAATAAAGAAGTCTCAAACCCAACCTCACTTGAGAACCTATTTGACAGTTAAAAAACATTTCGTTTCAATTTTAAAAGTGAACAACTTGACTAATGTAAGCTTAATTTATGTATTTCTAATCATTTTTTCAAGTATGATATTTCTGCCCTATAATACTGTGCAAATTTCACACTCATCTGTTCGCAAAAAAAATCTAATATTCAAATAACATATTACTGCACAATAACTGTGCAAATTTCACACTTATATGAAAACTTTCTTAATAATACTGCTACTCTTAAGTCTACAAATGAAATAAGGGAAATGAAAAAGTAATAATGATGTATATGTCGCAGTCATCTTATTGAATCTGGTTATTTAATTGAATCACTAGGCGGTTATAAAATGGCGTCAAACAGCTCGTACAGAGAAATGTGTTGATATATTTTTTGATTAATTTACTTTAATGTTCGTTTTAATAGTACTCATTCAAAAATTTCGAAGTTTAAAACTAAAATATTAAATGGCTGTCCTAGTCTCGGATTCAAAAATTTGTTGGTAAAAACAGGATTCAATGAAAGCGCTAGTCATTCAATTAAATAGCGGATTCAATGCGACATATACAAAGTAGAGTACAACTGACAACATACAGACCTTACAAACAATCTCAGCTTGTCTTTTGCCTTCTTGGCGGACTGGTCCTTGGCTTTCGTCGCGCTGGAGGGCCCGGGCGACGAGACAGACGTGTCCAGAAGCGACGCTTGGTAAGGCTGCACCTGGAACGATATTTCATATATTCATTAAATGTGTTGATAAAAAGTTATACAAGGTGTAAAATAGAGTGATAATACTATAGGTATGTGCGTCCTAGGTAGAGTTAGTGAGTGTCAGAGGAGGGATGAGGTGGGAGGAGGCGGA
The DNA here is from genome assembly GCA_905187575.2 of Celastrina argiolus. Classification (NCBI taxonomy): domain Eukaryota; kingdom Metazoa; phylum Arthropoda; class Insecta; order Lepidoptera; family Lycaenidae; genus Celastrina; species Celastrina argiolus. The sequence continues at coordinate 16,967,115 of LR994589.1, forward strand.
AGGAACGACAAAAATCACGTTTGCTGTATGGCAGCCCTCCCCCCCCCCCCCTACAAATATTTATTTAATTTTTACTATAATTATTAGTGAAGTAATTATGTACACCTTAGAATTTTGGCTACAGTGTGCAATCAATTTAGCCGGCCGTCTATAAATTTTTTTCTCGGTTTCCAAAAACGGGACAATTTTGCGTCCCACAGTTTATTTCGGGGAAGCGACTCGTAATTGTAATAAGGGACAGTCCCGTTCAAAACGGGACGTTTGGTCACTTTAGTAATGCCCCAACATCATAAATTGTCTTATACAATAATTAAAACAAAAAGTACCTCTTTCAGCACTGGTACTTTTTCAGTAAACTCTATATACGGGACCTATACACTCATTAATATTATAACCTGTATATACTATGAGGAATTAGGGTAATGGGAATTGGGAACCCAACAGAGGTTGCGACGTTCAAAAAGGGTGTCACGGCCCTTGTCCTAAGAGAACATTACGTTACGTTACTTACGTATCTTTTTTGTATCTATCTATCCCTTGTGGTAATTGAAATTTGGATAGGGGTGATAGACATGACACGATTAAGTTTACTATTCGTTTTCCTTGCCCAACGGGAAGCATTACTAAAACTCCGCTGTGTATCCGTCTGTCACCTGGCTGTATCTCATGAACCGTGATAGTCAAATAATTGAAATTTTCACAGATGATGTACCTATATCAGTTGCCGGCATAACAACGTGTAATAACAGAACAAAATAATTATTTCTGGGAGCCCCATACAACATGATATTCGCTCTTTTTGTAAGGAACACGAGAGTTGCGGTAAAGTGCGCAAATCCGACTCACACTGGGCCGGTTCTTTATTGCGTCCCATTTAAAGCAATTTCAGAGACATCCACGTAAAATAGTCGGTTGAGTGTTCTCTTTTCTCGTTAGTCAAATGCATACAAATCGTTAGGATCAAAAATTGACCCCACGTCACATCGACACAAATCGGAGAAACTGGTTGCGAAGCGAAGAATTCACGCGCATTCCCGGTAGCGGTAATCATCACGCATCATGCTGCGGTAAAGTTAACTCTATACGAATGGAGTAAGGTCGATTCTACCCTGTGACAGACAGTGCCATTCCAGTCGGCTATGCTTTTCAAGGAAATATTTTACATAGAAAACTGTATCTACTTGTGTATAGTAAGTCCTTTTTATATATAAACTAAACGTAAACAAATTAAATCACCGTATTCACTTATTGTGCCGGAATGTGCCGTATACCACCGTCACCGGAATATTAAACTTCATTATCCAATACATTTTATAACAACTAAACAGTTATTTATATATTTGAACATCAAATGAAAAAGTTTCATAGTAAAAATACGCCATTTTTACACTAGTCTATGGATTCATAGTCTTAAATTTGTATTTAATTTAAAAACTGTATTTTATTTGCATCACTAACTAGTCTAAACAAGGGTTAAAATGAAAAGGGACGTATGTTCTATAGATATTTAGTTCTAAGGCTTTGTCCTGGATTTATTCTCCTGGCCTAACACATTGCAGCAACGAAAAGTAGCCTGCCTTCCCCATAGTCTACTCTTAATATGTGATCGAATTCATAGAAATTGGCTGAGCAAACATACAAACAAAGAATCATTTTCCTCTTTAATAATTAAAATTATCTATACTAATAAAATTTGTATACAAGTATAGATAATTTAAATATAATATGTTTACAAGTATTAATATTGTTTAATGTAACACCAAATATAGTATGTAAAGAAGTAATAAACTTATTATCTCTATTGTAGTAAAATCCACATTTTATACATAATATTTGTTTTCTAGATACACTAATACAGTAGAACGCCGATTATCCAAATTAATTGGGACCGGGGTCGATTCGGATAATCGGACATAGACTGGTAACAAAAAAAAACGAACTGTCACACATAGAATAAACTTTATATATAAACTTGCATCTAGCTTTCAACCATAACAGTTGAAATATATCTGGACTCGAGCGTGTTTCAACTTGTTACAACAATACAAAACAAAAATTACTTGGTTTTCATTTTTTATATTAAGCTTAGGACCGATTCGGATAATTGGCGATTCGGTTAATCGGCGTTCTACTGTACCTAATAAATCATAGATAAACTACCAAGAGAATAAACTAGAAACTATTAGAATTCATTAGATGCAAGTGCATCATGAAATACTATTCCTTAATAAAGTTACAACAAAGAATACCCTTGATCTTATTCGTCCAGACAGACTTATTTGTGAAGACTTTAGTTCAGCCATTATGTTAGTCCTGTAGTAATCTCCCACAGTAACTGCCTCTCTATCTTCTGAACTCAACCTTTCCCCTCTCACTTTAGAATATATGTATCTCTTTCTACGACTTCTCTTCTCACTTTGACCGCCCCTTTTATTTTTTTTTTCATGTTCTTGGTAACACATGTTTGTATCGAATTTCATAACATCTAATATATCCAAACTCCTTCGAAACTCTAAAGCTGTGTCAATATCTGCTATATCATTAAAGTCATCTTCAATATCTAAATTAGGATCATTAGTAAAGTGGCTTAAAATATCACTTGGGTTCATTCTATTTTGTGTTTTTGTTATAACATCTTCTGTAGTAACATTAATAACTTTACTATCAATAATATTTGTTACTTTTCTAAAATTACTACTTTCTTCCATCTTATAAGTCATTTCATAGTTTGTTAAGTGGGTGATAGACGTACGAACTTGAAGTACGCGGTTTTTAAGATCGCCAACTTACTCGGCTCGACGTTAGTGACACACGTGAAAACTTAAAACTTGAAAAACGTGAAACTTACTCACTCTGTATTGCGATGTCTTCGACAGAAGAAGCTTTGTGTTATTTAGGAATTATATCGTATTACATTTCAAAAACTAAAAACAATAGACAAAGGCGAAAAGTGTGGGTTAAGAACTGGCTTACAAAAACTGGCTTTCGTATAATTTCTAATAAATTATGATATCCTTGAAGCTTCAAATTTTTGTCTTTGTAATCGTTGCTTCTAATTTTCCAAAGACAAGGGTTATTTCGGAAAGTTTCTATAAATTCGGTTAGCAGTTCATGCGAATAAGTTCGAAAATCACACATTTTGAGAAATTTCTGAATTAAAATTAACAAAAATTGCAATACATATTATAAACAAGCGTGCGCATCCACGGACTGGCGAAACAAAATGGCGGCTCGCGGCTCGCAGTGCTGCCACACGTACGAGCCAAGACGAGCTACGAGCAAGATTTCAAACCGGTTGGATCGCGGACGAACTTACTCGGCGGTTTTAAAGTGCGCGAACTTACGGTGACACACGAGCGAAAAAGGTCGTCGAGCCATAAGTACGCGTACTTGCTCGCCCGTCTATCACCCCCTTTAGCCTTGTATCACAATCTATGTAGTTTCGGTGACAGTTCTACATTCAAATTTGACAAAAATTTAAAACTTTTGAAATGATTAATCTTTTTTTTTGTTTTTCAAATTGTGCAAAAACATTTGTAGTTCACATTCAAACTTATTTTATCTCAGAGTTTCGCAGTCGTCCACTAGAGCGTTTACCCACAATACTAGCTGACCCGTGCCCACTTCGTTGAGCATACAAACCGTTTAAACTTTAAACCTTCTCTGGACTTCCACGAATATTTCAAGTCTAAAAATAGCCGGTCAAAAAACAGAAGTTCAGCCGTTCTCGAGTTTTAGCGAGACTAACGAACAGCGATTCATTTTTATATAAAAGATATAAAGATAATATAAGATGTGGACGAAATACCGAAAAAGTGGTGTGGCTGTGTTATGGACACGCCCGTTTGTTGTACGCGAACACTGTCTTTACTTAATGTTATAAATTATTTTTATTATTTAGCTATCCAGTGTGACTGAAACTTGAAAAACACAGAAATATATCGCTAGATTTTTATTATCATTTGCTTTTGAATTGCGACCATAACTGAGCAGTTTTAAAGACGTAGGTAATTCACGTCAACACGTCAATTTTTATCTAAACTTACTATAATAGCAGTCCTATAATAACAGATAGAATATTATATCATAAGCGTGCAACCTGAATGGCTCGATAGCTTTTAGCTTGAGAGGTGTCATTAAATTCTTGTTTACCGTGCGACATAAGTTAGCTGTATCAAAAAAACGGAAACAGAAGGAAAGTTTGGCGCCAAATTAAAATGTTTGTTTATTTGATTTTTTTTTCGTTAAAAATGACACGGAAAAAGTTGAATTTTTTAGTTACCTACTTATTTAATTACCGTTTTCTTGTTGACTTCAGTTTTCGCGCGTAAAAACATAACGCAGGGGCGCGGCATTGCAATTTGCAACGTATGCCACGTTTCTTTTTTTTTCTTCCTCTCTAGTCTGGGCGAGACTGAGAAGGAGAATACTTAACGTGACCATTTATTTTTGAACTCAAAACGGGACATTGGTATAATTCAATAATAGGTAGTCAGTGAAAAAACCGGCTAAGTGCGAGTTGGACTCGAAGGGTTCCAGAGGAGGAGGAAGTGGAAGGGAATGACAAAAATCATGTTTGCTGTACGGGCTGCCAGTAAATATTTTTTTTTACTGTAATTATTAGTGAAGTTATACACCTTGGGTATGTCTACTCGGCGAGTTCTAGTTCAAGTGTAGTAAGTACTAGTAAATGTTTTTTTTTAATTTTCACAAATTATGTATTTCTGTTGCTGTCATAACAACAAATACTAAAAATAAAATAAAATACATACATATTTAAGGCAGCTCCCATACAACATTTGAACTCTCACTTGGCCAATTTTTGTTTTTCGTTTAGGTTAAAATTGGGAACAAACAGTTTTCTACGAGGGTTCTATGACTTATACATATTATTATGATTGCTTTCTATAAATTCAGGTAATAGGTGAAATATGTTCATATAATAAAAAATAAATGTGAATATATTATAATAAATTCACATACAATTTACAATTCATATAAACAGCTTGATGACATCATCATAATTTAATGTTAAAGGCAACTTTTCTTAACTAACCACACTTACATATCTAACACTAGCTGACCCTTGCCCACTTCGTTGAGCATAAAAAGAGTTTATGATGAAATTCAACTAAAAAAAAAACAACGTGGAACCCGCAACGCGGGAACCCGGAACCCGCAACGCGGGAACCCGGAACCCGCAACGCGGGAACCCGGAACCCGCAACGCGGGAACCCGGAACCCGCAACACGGGAACCCGCAACGCGGAACCCGCAACGTGAAAACCCTGAACCCGCAACGCGGGAACCCTGAACCCGCAACGCGGGAACCCTGAACCCGCTACGCGGGAACGCTGAACCCGCAACGCGGGAACCCTGAACCCGCAACGCGGGAACCCGGAACCCGCAACGCGGGAACCCGGAACCCGCAACGCGGGAACCTGGAACCCGCAACGCGGGAACCCGGAACCCGCAACGCGGAACCCGCAACGCGGAACCCGCAACGCGGAACCCGCAACGCGGAACCCGCAACGCGGAACCCGCAACGCGGAACCCGCAACGCGGAACCCGCAACGCGGAACCCGCAACGCGGAACCCGCAACGTGAGAACCCTGAACCCGCAACTCGGGAACCCGGAACCCGCAACGCGGGAACCCGGAACCCGCAACGCGGGAACCCGGAACCCGGAACCCGCAACGCGGGAACCCGGAACCCGCAACGCGGGAACCCGGAACCCGGAACCCGCAACGCGGGAACCCGGAACCCGCAACGCGGGAACCCGGAACCCGCAACGCGGGAACCCGGAATCCGCAACGCGGGAACCCGGAACCCGCAACGCGGGAACCCGGAACTCGCAACGCGGAACCCGCAGCATGGGAACCCGAAACCCGCAACGCGGAACCCGCAACGCGGAACCCGCAACGCGGAACCCGCAACGCGGAACCCGCAACGCGGAACCCGCAACGCGGAACCCGCAACGCGGAACCCGCAACGCGGAACCCGCAACGCGAAACCCGGAACCCGCAACACGGAAACCCGGAATCCGCAACGCGGAACCCACAACGCGTAATCCAAACGCAGAACCCGCAACGTTCACGGAAACGCTGACAAAATATGGAATAAATAGTATCCTATGTCCGTCTACTTGCTCTAAGCTACTTCCTCACCAATTTTCAACCTATCGATAAAGCCGTTCTTGAGTTATAAATAATTTAACTTACACGACTTACTTTTATACATATAGAGAGAGAACATAAGCTAAGCCCGGTGAATGTCACAGTCGGTCCAGCCAATCCGGTGATCATTAGTTAGATGACGACGATGATGATGATGAAAAGTAGCCTAAATTAATCCTTATAACTTTAGCTATCTACCAGTGAAAGTCTCGTTAAAATCGGTCCAGCCGTTCCAGAGATTAGCCGGAGCAAAGAGAGACGCTGACAGACATTTTTTTTTTAAATTACATTTTCGTTTTCAGTAAATATCGTTGCCAATGCAAAAAAAAGCAGAAGATATCGTTTAAAATGTCATAATACGCATTTAGAAAAACGTTGCTAATTGAAAGTTACATACTGACACTTCAATTTTATTTATTTGTATAGATGTATAGATTTGGAAAACTTCTCCAATCTTGGCGTTTTCACTGACGCGGTGCGGGGCGCATAGGAACTTAGTGGTTCCCAAGCGGAGTGGAGCAGAGATTTCGAGCATAGTGATTGGTCAATTCGGGTACCGCAAGCTTCTGTCCGCCTCGCCCCGCGTCAATGGAAACGCAGCCAAACGTCTATAACGTCTACCGGTCGCCATGGTAACGGCGTTGTTTACAAATGGAAAACAAAAATTAGGAAATGCTATACATACCGTATTTATATCAGCTTAAACTATTTGGATTCATGTTTTTGTTAATCCTAATAATTTTATTACTCCAAATAGTTTAAGCTAATATAAAAACGGTATTTATAGCATTTCATAATTTTTATTTTCCATTTGTAAATAATGATGTTGACATGACAGCCGTGTCATATAAACTGCCAACGACGTGAATCGATCGAGCCCAGGTTCAAACCCCGCGTGACCATCACGTATTTTCTTCTTTTTTATAATTTTCTGCTTATTTTTTTCAACATTTTCTTTCATAATAACCTTTTCGTAACAATAACGAACATACCGTAAAAAAAATTTGCGAAATTGGTCAAGCCGTTGTCGAAGCGCATACGATGTAAGAAATTTTGTAGGTCGTTTTTTTACACTTTGGGCTACATTTTTGGGGTTTTAGTAAGGAACCCTACTTTTTTTAAACATATAATATAGCCTATGTTCAGCGCAAGGAATGTAGCTTTCCAACGGTGAAAGAATTTTTCATATTGGTTCAGTGGTTTCAGAGCCTATTCCATTCAAACAAACAAACAAACAAACAAACAAACAAACAAACAATCAAACATTACCTCTTTATAATATTAGTATAGATAACTAATAATAATTAATGTAAAATAACTAATAAAGTGGAAAAAGGTGCAAGTAGTTTGTGTTTTACTATATAGGTATCCATACCTGTTTATATTTCATTGTTAGGACCCTTATTATCAGTGTATAAAATGTTTGTATTAGTTTAAATATTTGTACTTTACAAGCTTACTAAAATTAAATACTGATTGAAAGTAAGAAAATCATAATAAATCAGGGAATCACCAGTTGCACTTCAAGTGCATACTAATTCAGTATATTATACTTAAAGTGCAACCATGTTGTTAGCCCTTAGTATTGTTGTTCTTGTTCTCTGACAAACTTGATTATTAATTCTTTGGCAAAATTAAATTACACAAAATGTATTTTGTTTTCTGTATAGTGTATTTTATTAATAAATATTATGCAAAAATTTAAAGTTAAAAAAAAAAACTAACCTGAGTGCGATTCCTCTTTGTCCTACTTGGCGTGTCAGCTTCTGATGTCTTCTTGGATGGTGTGGCTCCATCAGCTTTGTCCGACAAATGTCTTCTTTTCCTTAAGGGTGGTGTCACAGTTGCCAATTTTAAGGTTGACTTTGTGGTACTTTTGACTTCAGCCTTTGTGGGAGTTTTTGTTTCAGGCTTTTCACTTTTACTCTCTGCCTCTTTAGGAGTTGTATCTTGAATAACACTCTCCATTTTAATTTCCTCCTCTTCTTTCTTTTCCTCGACAGGCTCTGGAGGTTTCGCACCATTTTCTTCCGTCTTTGCTTCTACTGTGCTCGGTGTTGCAGCACTTTCTGATTGAGCAGGTTTATCCACTGTCTGGTTGTCATTTGCAGACTCAACCAATGGCTTGTCATCAGCAATTGGTGCAACATCGGCAGCAGGTGTAGGTTTAAGCTCGGATGGTTTCGCTGGCTTAATGGAATCATTTGCTGTTGCTACTTTCGGCTGCACTGGACTTTCCGGTTGAGTTGTGGTGCTAGAGTTCTCTGGCATGGCTGGTGTTGAATTTTCTGGCGGCTTTGGTGTGCTTGGTGAAGTTTTGGCAATATCTTGCTTATCAGACTGAATTTCAGTATTCACTGGTTTCAATGGTGCAGGTTCATTTGATGTAGGTGTAGGAGATTCTACACTTCCATTAGATTGACCAGTGGAGTCTGGCTCCTTTTTCTCTGGTGACCTCGTCAGTGCCAGAGGTTGGGGAGGGGTATTTGGTTTATCCTGTACCAGGCTAAGAGGTGCACTGCCGCTGGCGCTCTTAGTCGGACTCGCTGCGTTATTAGTAACTGCAGCACACACAGCATTCTGTGTCACCAGTGACAAGTTTCCATGGTGGCTCATGTTAGCAGCCATTTGGGCCATGTTGGCGGATACCGGGGCCATCGACGGCGCTGCGTGGGGAGGAACCGGCGGCGTATTGGCCACTTGGTGCGAGAGGTTCTGTCCCACTAAATTATTAGCACTATGGTTGATAGAGTTGAGAGCACCCTGAGGCAGCGCTACTGCATGATTTACGGTGGCGACGTTTGCTTTGGCGGGACTCGTTTGATTACCAGCTTGCGGAACTCCCGATTGGGATAGCACAGGCTTTAATGTAGAGTTCATAGTATATTAACATTCGTATCGAACACACCGACGAGCTGAAACATAAAATACGACTTTACACTGGCGCAATTCGAAGTAAACGCACTGAAATGTCTTTGACCCAAAACAATAATTCATCTATAAGTCCGGACATAGGTATATTACGTGCGCGCGTATCAACGCTCACTGAATTTACTTCACTTTCTGAGTATTTCAATACATATTTATTGTTGGACAGTACAATTAAGAAAAAAAATATTACCACAGTTTCAAATGCTCACTAATTGTCCTAAATGAATGCACAGAAAGGCGGCAGTGGTCGCCGCAAATATGCGTTGCTTTACGAAAACTGCCGATTTTTTATTCCACTGTCATAAATACCATGACACAGTAAAGTTCATTACACTCAACACATTTAAATAAAACTCAAAAGAGAAATGCATACAAACATACTAACACTTTGTGTTTAAAAATATGAAAACTAAAAAATACTTCTAATGATTATTTCAACAAGTAATAAGCACAGTAGTTCTATGATGGCGTCGGCCCAACGCGCATGCGCCACCCTCTGTCTCATTTCAACCAATAGAAAACGAGAGAAATTACAAAAAATACGCCGGATGAAATTATCGTTGAATACCACTATTCGTATTCCGCAAGAGATTAATGACATACAGCCTTAGAATAACATTATAAATTATTTTTTAACGTTCATAGGTACATGGGATATTATTTTTAGATTATGCTTTATATAAATTCTCTAAGTTAAATGCATTTCAAATAAGATATATTTCTTAATTTCAATTTAGAATTTCAAATTGATCGAGAAGTGTATACTCCATCCTCTCTCAAAAAAACTCTCCAGAAATCTTAGACGAGTTATGGCCTAACAACCTTAAGCTTCCTCTACACTACTCGCGAAATTCCTCGGCGAATTATTCGTGTTACTTTGGCAACAGTCCGAAGTACAACAATACACTACTCGCGGAGTTCCTCGGCGAAGTACACGAAATACTTTGGCAACAGTTCGAAGTGCGACACTACACTACTCGTGCAACTTCGGGCCCTTTGACTCAGTACCAAAAACCGACAACAAATGGAAGTCACTCGAGGCGAAATAAAGTTTGACGAGGTAAGCCGAAGTGCATCTCTACACTATCCTATTCGTCTAACTTCGCGAGTAGTGTGGAGCCGGGGTTACCCCGGCAGCCGGCTCCACACTACTCGCGACCACACTACTTGCCAAAGTATCAGTGTGACCATATGTGGCAGGATCCTGCATTTTCGGCAGGTTTGGCCCTGCATTTTACTCTCTGGCATATTTGTTTGACGTTTTAGAAATTTGGCAGGATTTGGCAGTTTAAAGCAATATAGGGTGTTCCTTTTTTTATTTGGCAGTGCAGACTTTAAAAAGAGTAGGGAGCATTATTTACAAGCGAATTAGACATATAAAACTTGATAAACACGTTAGTTATTAATTAGAATATGTTGGAAGTAATGCAAAGCTAATTCTAAGGGTTATTTAAACAATTTTGAGGTGCGGTTGGCAAAATCCGAAACACAAATGAAAACTTAAATTGTGTAAATGTTTCTAATTTTGAAAAAAGTTTTTTGTGTTTGCTAATGTCGAATGCTGCTTGTGAAAGAATATTCTTGCAAATGAACCTTATAAAGACAACGCGAAATAGATTTATTAATAACCATGTCGACTCTATTTTGCATGTAAAACAGTGCATTGGTGAATATGTGAATGACTGTTTCATTCCAGCCAACTGAAGAAATGATCATAAAAATGACAAAAGTGATGGACAAAGTGATCAAGAAGAATACGCTGCTAATACGAATGCGTAATTTGATCTAATATGACTTTCAGTTCATTATTTCAAATAAAAATATAAAAAATTGGTATCATTTATTTTAAATTTTAAAATGATAAAATGATAGGCATTATTTCGGCATTTTGTGTAAAAGAGTTTGGCAGGATTTGTCAGTTTTTTTTGCCTAAGCAGGGCAGGATCTATAATTTGTAGTTGGTCACACTGCAAAGTATTTCGAGTACTTCGCCGAGGAACTCCGCGAGTAGTGTAGTGTCGCACTTCGGACTGTTGCCAAAGTATCACGAATAATTCGCCGAGGAATTTCGCGAGTAGTGTAGAGGAAGCTTAAGGATGGTAGGCCATAACTCGTCTAAGATTTCTGGAGAGTTTCCTCGATAATAATTCGGAGTACATTTGTCCTATTATGTCCATATCTAATACTTAATCTGTGATTATGTCGATGGTCAGGTCACAAACTTTGACGTTGAAAACGGCGGGAAATTTGATCGCGTGCGGTTGTGTTTTTTTGAGCCTATTATTTTAATTAATTTATTGGTATTTCAGAGCAGGGTGAAACTAAATAGATATTATCTATTTAGATAATTAGTAGTTTATTTAGTTTAGTTTTGTTCTTTCTTCAATAGTTGGTAAGTTTTTTCTTTTGTTTTTTATAAATATGAATCGGCCACCCGACCCAGGAGGCGGGAATGAAAAACCTTTATGTTCAGTGCCGCAACCAAGTAGTTTCATAACTATTGATTATGATGAGTCAAGTATGGACACTGACCAATCTGTAAAAAGATCTTTAAAACGTACCCGACTGCATAAAATATGTAAGCAATGCAACAAAAAAGTCCGAAAAAACGCGGGAAACCAAAAAACTGGTTGCCAATGTTGTATTCTTTCTGATAAATCGGATGAAAATAAAGATGAAGTCGTCTCCGTTTCACTACCCCACAAAGAGCCCGAAAGCGTTACAAAAAAATCTATTGGTAGAAATACCTACAACGAAAATGATGTTTCTCCATATGTTGTTCATGTACAAAAAATTACCAAAAGTGACAACGATGGTACCTTTCTTCACCCAATTACTTTCGGTGATTTTCTGATTAAAAATAATATTTATAATATCATTAACGGCAGTTTAAAAAAGATAGGGCGTAATAGAATATCGGTGGCTTTCTGCAATTTCAAAGATGCTAATACATTTTTAAATAATAATTTACTTGCTGATAACAATTATCATGCATTTATTCCATCATTTAATGTGGTCAGGATTGGTATAGTGAGGGGTGTCCCTGTAGAGTGGTCACCAGAAATGATAATGGAAAATATTTCTACCCCTATTGGGTTTGGGAAAGTTGTCAATATTAGGAGGTTAAATTTCAAAACTATAGTAGAAGGTTCTCCTGTTTGGAAACCAACACAATCATTAGTAGTTTACTTTGATGGCAGAGTTTTGCCAAAGAAAGTGTTTTTATGTTATAATGCTTTACCAGTTGAGCTCTATATCTTTCCAACTATACAATGTTTCCACTGTTGTAGGTATGGACATACCAAATTACAATGTAGGTCAAAACCAAGGTGTCTCAAGTGTGGCCAAGAACACACTTCGGACTCTTGTAGTATTAATGAGATTGATTATTTCTGTTGCTTGTGTTCTGGTCACCATATGGCCAATAACAAAGTATGTCCAGAGTTTAACAGACAAAGGTTAATAAAAATACATATGGCTGAAAAATGTGTATCATATGCAGAGGCTAATAAAGAAATCCCAATACCATATAAATCTTATTCAGAAATAGTAACTTCACCCCTTACAAATTTGCCTACAAAAGAAGATAGTCCCACTCTCAATAGATCATATAAAAAAACAGTAACATTGAAACCACGTGCACCTTATAAGCCCAGTAAAGGTTATGATAAAATTGGCCACAATAACATAGTTAAAGAATTTTCTTTTGACCAATTCGAAAAAAACACAACTCCAATAAATGTAGATAATAATATTTATTCTAAGGCCGCCTTTACACCTGTAAGTTTTACTTACGTAAGTCACTTCCATATGCGACTTATGATAAATTTTCAAGTGTAAACACTAATTGTAAGTGACTTATTGTAATTTCTCACAGCTTACGTAAATTGGAAAATTACAGGTCTAAACAGGTTCGAGTTTGCTTACGGAAGCGACTCACAGCTTATCAAACTAAATTGATAAGTTGAGAAATTACGCGTGTCAACAATGTCCGGTCTAAAACAAAAACAAATTAAAAGCTGGTCACCGAACGAGGTAGAAACCTTGATAACTGCCTTTGAGGCACGCCTCATACGATGGGACTGCAAAAAATTTTTTTTATGATTGGTGCAACTTTTTTCAAAAGACATTTAAAAGTCGTAGAACTCATTCTTATAAAATTGAAAAACTGATCTCGGTCTTCTCATTCAAAAGATTTTGAAACGCACCTTCAGCCATTCTTCTTTCTAGCCATGGTTTTATCCAGCATTTTCTTTTCTTTTGTTTTCGATTATTGGATAAAATGATGTATGCAGCAGCTGCTTGAACATGGCGGCTGTGAGAAGGCATTTTTACCCGACTTCAGCGAAGTCAAAAGGAAGGGTAATGATTTTGGCAGTCTATGTATGTATGTATGTATGTTCCCTCGTAGCGGTTAAACCAGTAGTTTAATTAAAGGTTCCGTATTTAAATAAATAAGGTGTCAATCGATTCGTAGTGGTCGCGCGAGTAACAAAGGCTGTATAATTTTTCGAAAAATTTTGGATTTTCAAAATGATACCTCAAAAGCTAGCACCAAAAAAATTTAAATTAAGATATTTGTATTGTGTTTAGTATTAAAAGATAGGTCTTAGTAAGCACATTACAAATATGTATTTTAATTTTTAATTAATTTTTAAATTTTATTGTTAAATTCAAAATGAACGTTTAAAATGCGGTCGTACAAAATATAGTATCTAGGAGTTGTTTAGTTACTTTCTATGTGTTAATTTACCGTTAGTTTAGTGAAAATATAAATATTTGGAAAAAGAAAAATGTAAAATAAAATAAAAGTTTATAAATACTTTAACCCGACTTCGCAAAAAAGGGGTCTAAAAAGGCTGAAACAAGAAAAAAAATCAATTTGAAATCCAGATATGCATAGGTACAGATATGGTCAAAGTAGAGCCGTGGTCGTACCCGTCTTGTTTTAGCCTTTTTAGACCCCTTTTTGCGAAGTCGGGTTATAGTCTTTTAAACTTTTATTTTTGTTTTCGATTATTGGATAAAATTATGTATGCAGCAGCTGCTTGAACATGGCGACTGTGAGAAGGCATTTTAATTACAGATTTGGGAAGCTAATGTAAATGGGGATGTAATAACTTATGCAAGTTTAAACTTACACAACTTTCGTAAGCATTATTTACGTAAGCATTTACTGCAAATGTAAATGCAACCGTAAGAAACTTTTGTAAATATTACGTAAGTAACTTACAGGTGTAAAGGCGGCCTAAAAATGATTTTTCTAAGATTACTGATGTGATTTCATTGTTACAAACATGTACACAAAATAATACTTTACCGTCCATCGTTGCCCCTTTAATCCAGTTAATCATAAATATCCTTCAAAATGGCCACTTGCCAAGTAATAATTCAGTGGAACGCTAGAAGCGTTATCAATAAAAAAAATGACATAATTTATTTATTAAATAATTACCAACCTTTTTTATTTTCTTTTACTGAAACTTGGCTTAGGCCAAGCAATACTTTTAGGTTTAAAAATTACAATACCATCAGAGAAGATAGATTAGATGGTTATGGTGGTGTAGCTTTTCTACTTGAGAAAAGTTACCCTTTTAGTTTAATTAATATTCCTGTACATAGTCCTGAACTTTCTATTTTAGCTATAAGTGTAAATAATGTATGTTTTGTTTCTGTATATATTTCCCGCATTTCTATTAACATTTTAAATGAAATAAGTAACATTTTAACATTCCTTCCAAAACCTTTAATTATCACAGGTGATTTTAATTGTCATCATCAGTTATGGGGTAGTTCAATCACCAATAATTATGGTAATAAGCTTTTAACTATTCTGGATCAAAACAATTTGTGTGTGATAAGTTCTGGTGAACCTACTAGGTGCACTAGTCCTTATGATGGTTTAAGAAGTGCTGTTGACCTGACTATTTGTTCTCCACTGTTTGTTTCCCATTTAACATCTTTTGTTTTATCTTCCACTTATGGAAGCGATCATTTTCCTATAGTTAATTCTTTTCCTTCTAACTGTATAAACTTTCCTAAGCAGAGTAATGATTGATTCCTAGATTTAATTTGAATAATGTTTCTGAAGAATCTTGGAAACAATTTAGTAATGTTGTTGATGCAAAACTGTCCCAAGAGTTGTCTAATGGCAATGACGTTGATGCTCTTGTTTTTACGGATCTCTTGATTGCAAGTGCTAATGAAGTATTTCCAGTAAAAAATGAAACATCTTCAATCCCAAGCCCGCCATGGTGGGATAAAGAGTGTACTGAAACCATAAAAAAGAGAAAACAGGCTGAAAAATTGTATAGCAACAATATGTCTTTAGAAAATTATTGGACGTTAAAAAATATTGTAAATAGTACTAAATTACTTTTCAAAAAGAAGAAATGTGAAAGTTGGCAGAAATTCTGCTCAGTATTATCCCCTAATACTCCTCCAACAGATGTGTGGAAAAGTATCAGAAGGTTCAAATCTGCTTACAATACTTCTCATTCTGTATCTCTACCCAATAATATAGCAAATGACTTTTTAGACAAGCTTGCTCCTCCATCAGTTAATTTTAAAACTAACCTATTAGACAATAATAGTACAATGGACGAAAGTGATGAATCTTCGGAATTAAATTCTCCTTTCTCCATAGCAGAGTTAAAAAATGTATTGGCTAATGTATCCGATTCTTCCCCTGGGCCTGATGGTGTTTATTATTCATTCATTTCTCACCTAAAATATGACAGTTTAGCAATTTATCATAAAATAATAAACTTTATTTTTGAGTCTGGCAATATTCCATCAGATTGGAAATGTCAACTTATTATACCCATTCTAAAGCCAAATAAGGATGCTTCCCATCCATCTTCGTACCGACCTATCGCTCTCTCATCAGTTCTTTTAAAAGTTATTACTTATTGAACGATTAGTAAAAAACCGCCTTGAGTGGTTTGTTGAAACTAACTGTCTTCTTTCTTCATCCCAATATGGTTTTCGGCGAAATAAAAGCACTTATGACAACTTAAGTATTTTTACTACAGATATTAGATTAGCTTTTAGTGTTAACAAATTCGTTCTTTCAGTCTTTCTCGATCTGTCGAATGCGTATGATAATGTCATCATATTAATACTTAAACAAAAATTAATTTCCCTAAAGGTTCCTAAGAAAATTATTACATTTATTATAAATATGCTTACTGATAGGTCTATTTTCTTCTACAATAATGGCCTAAAGTATTTAAGAATCCTAACTAAAGGATTACCACAGGGCTCAGTTTTGAGCCCTTTGTTGTATGATTTATATTCTTATGATTTAGAGTTGTCCATTGCGGATGATGTTGGTGTACTCCAATATGCAGATGACTTACTTTTGTTTGTTAAAGGAAATAATATTGATCTTGCAAAGGCAAAATTAACAGAATCCCTGTTCTTTCTTAAGAAATGGCTTGATGATCATGGCCTAGATTTATCACCATCAAAAAGCTCCTCAGTTCTTTTTCATCGAATGCGTAGGACCCCTCAAGTCCAAGTACTTTTTGACAATACCATTATTCCACAAAATAGTCATCACAAATTTTTAGGTGTTATCTTAGACGAGAAACTTTCTGGAGTTCTACATTGTAATTTTGTTGTAAATAAATGTGAAAAAAATATTAATATTATTAGATGCCTAGCCGGTATATGGTGGGGTGCCCATCCTTTTTATCTAAAATTGATATATAATGCATTAATTCGGAGCATCTTAGAATATGGCACTTTCCTCCTAGATCCTGGGCATGCGTCAGGTTTTAAAGCTCTAGATAAAATTCAAAGTAAATGTCTTAGAATTATATGTGGGGCCATGAAATCTAGTCCGATAAATGCCTTGCCGGTTGAATGCTGTGATCCTCCTTTGCATTTACGACGTCAATACTTATCAGATAAATACCTTTTTAGATGCCTTCAAACTACTGATCATCCCATTATTACTAAGCTTCACCAACTTGCTTACTTTGTGTCAAATGACTCGTATTGGATGCATAAACGAAATCCGTGTTTAGTTGTAAGTTTTTTTTAAATTTAAATCTCTTTCTGCTCCTATACACCAATCTAGTAATTTACCTATATTTTCTAGTCCTTTCAATACCCTCACTTTTACTCCAAATGTTGTTAACATCGGGATTGACAAAACTGATGCTTTGAGAGCTAATGCAAAATTTAAAAGTATTGTTGAAAGAAACTTTAGTGATTTTCATTATATTTTTACAGACGCCTCAAAACTTGAAATAAATGGTAATGTCGGTGTAGGTACGTTTCACTCTCAATATAACATAGTACAGAAAATTAAACTTCCCCCTGAATGTTCTGTTTTTACTGGGGAGTGTTTAGGTATTTTAAAAGCTTTACAGTATATTAAGTTAGCTAAACTTAAAAAATCAATAGTGTTCACTGATTAATTAAGTTCAATCCAGGCACTCAACAAGAACCCTTTTAAAATGAAACAACAGCATCCTATTATTTTTGATATTAGACAATTTTTATCTGACTTTCAAAACGACTACATTGTAGTGATTGCTTGGATCCCAAGCCATTGTGGAATAGACGGAAATGTTAAGGCGGATTCATTGGCAAGGAATGCGTCTATTTGTGGTGACCTAGTTCCGTATAAAATTTATTATCCAGATTTAATGACTCTACCAAAAACGTATCTGGAGGAGTCCTGGAAATTGTCTTGGGATAATAATAGTAAACAAAAGGGGGCCCATTTTTATAAATTATAATCTGAAATTGTTGCAAAGCCTTGGTTTTTTAACATGAACTTTAACAAAAAGTGTTCAAGCATCATAACAAGATTAAGGCTGGGCCATACTTGTTTGCCAGTTCATCTTGCAAGACTAAATATCATTGGTAGTCCCTCGTGTATATGTGGTAGTGAAACGGCAGATGCCAATCATTTGTTTTTCTCCTGTCCAAATTATAACCGTTCCCGTTTCCTGGATTCATTAGTAGAAAATAAAATTCCTTTTCCTACATCTATATTTTGTTTATTGTATATTAAAACATATGCTATTTATAAAATTATTTCTGTTTTTATTTTACAAAATAACATTGAGATATAGTACCACCTTCCTAAATTATATTGTGTATAATAATTAAGTTTATGTATTTTTTACCTACTTGTCCTGAATTCCTTAATCCAAATTCTATCGTTTCCGTAAATTCTAAGTTCTTTAAATAAAGTTTCCTCCGTTTGTCATTGGCTATGCACAAAGTGCATGCCATTAGAGAGAGAAAAAAAAAACTTTGACGTTTATAACCGGTCTATCGAATGACAGTTCAATAAATTTTTGAGCATTGTGCACTGTGCAGCCAATGAAATATTTCAAATGTTATAACCTGGATTGCAAATATTCGGAATTCATAAATTCGATTCCTTTTACTGTGTTAAACGTTTAGTAAATAAGGGAACGTTACATTAATCCAGCCATGGCAAGTACATACAGTTATAGTACAATCTCGTATAAAATAGTGTGCGATACTATAATTATATGTATTTCAGGATGTTTTGGGTAGACCGGCTGAAGAATTCGGCAACGATGAGACTCTGGAACATTTGTGGGCAGCTAGAGCCATGGAACATAGTGACATTTACTTTAATGTACGTGGTTTCATATTTCCTCTCGGTAGATTTTACTTACGTAGCACATGTTTGCTCAATTTAACGTTGATAACATGGTGGCCTAATTTCTATGTTTTTATGGGGAATTCGTGAAAAAATAATAAGTCAACAATAGTGTAATTTAATGTATCTAAGAACACTAATCATAATTTCCTTATCTAATTTTGTTTTTTCTTTCTAGGTATTATGCTCCGTAGACACTAGATGGCTTCGGCTGACTCCTCACGATGATCTGATCTACACACACTTCAAACAAGATTTTCCAGATCTAAATGTTTCATTAATAAAAGAGAATGAAATAAAGAACAGTGTTAACAAAGTGAAATGGCGCATGTACTGCGAGAAGTTCAAAAATATTGTGGAAGACTACAGCTTTGGTACATTATTAAGGACCGACACAACTGGAGATTATTCCGAGCAGAACACAATGCTAGTGCCTAGAGTACAGTTCTATGCCATAGAAATAGCAAGGAACCGAGAAGGATTAAATAATGATGTAAAAAAGAAATATAAATGTGCATCTAAAGCTAACATGGAAATCCAAAATCAACAGAGTGAGATTGCGGCTTAAATTAAGCTTACTAGAAGCCAGGAGGTGAACTGCATAACTCACTTACTTCTCTTGGATAATAATAGAAAATAATATACACTACAATCATAGTAATAGTAAAATAGTTTACAACATTAACAGCATATTCTGCTCATGTTGAGTTTTATTGTTCAAGTGTTCATTTGCAATTTAGGCATGCCATTTTCAAAATTTATGTTTTTTTTCCCAACAGAAGATTGTTGCTTACAGTCTGCAAAAAACAAGTATTAAAATATATTATGTGTGTATTTTGCAGACTACCCAATAATATATAATTATACTCTTGTAATCATAATAATAACTTATGATTATAATAAAGTGAGGATTAAAATTTATGTCAAATATTTTGAAAGTTAAGTTATTGCCAAATAAAAATAATATAAATAAAAAACATCAAATTACCATTTTGATAACTAGAAGATGTTTTTAACTTATATCGATGGAAAAAATAATACCTTTTGCATTTATTCTTCGTGAATATTGGAATTACTATAAAATAGTGATGAGTAATGTTCATTGGAGTCCATTAGTATAATATTTGTAGCCAGAATTTTAAGCATATTAAATGTTACTATAAATTTCCATGTATGTTCTGCCACTAACTTTAGGACACTGACCTTTTCATATTTACACAATGGTCACCAGACTTTAAAAATATTATAAACACAGCTAATCTGAGGATAACTTATATCCATTGTTTTAATATTAATTACATTAGTAAGGGGGTAAACTACAGCAATAATGTAATACTTTGTTGTGTAGACATACAAATGTATATCTATTTTGTAGAGTATACCATATTCAGTTAATTCAAGATGTAACAAACATATTGGTTGTTAATGATTGTAACACACTTGATACTTTTCATAATATTTGATAAGCCAAGGTCCCTTTACTATAAATCAGCTTAAGTAGTTTTATATTACTTTAGCAGGAGGGAATAAGGTGCTCAATTTATTATGTTTTGATAATAAACTTTGAAAAGTTAAAAATGTTCTTTCATTTTACAGTTGTTTACTGTTGCAAACTTACACTAATTAAAATTTTTTTAAAGTACCAATTGGTATTATAAAATACTAAATAAGAGTATAAAAACAATTAATACATTGGAAAAATATTTAATCATCATCAATATTATAAAGTGGATATTCTGTCATAATTAGTCCCCTGCTCCACAAAGCATCCGCAATAGTAAGTTTGTCCGAATCTTCTGCAATATCTAGATTCTCAATAGACACATAATTTGGGTATGTTGTTATCAAAGTTTCTATAGCTGGAGCCAAGTCTTCTGCTATTTCCAAAAATGGCAACTCACTGCCGTGATATTCAAGGGAGTTCTCTGCATGGTAGTAGATCCGTATCTGATCCTCGGACACCATCCTGATTATGTTCTTACGTAGCAGCCGTATGTTTGTGTCTAGGGAAAGTTCTACCCTATTAATTACTTGGCCATTCTCTATCATGACATCAGTGTCTCCATACACTGTAACCGCCTTTTCCAAATCGCTCAATACTGGTGGCAGCGCATCCTGTTGGAATTTTTTGCACACTTGATCTACAGCTTCATCAATTGGTAGACAGCTCTTGATCATATCAAACAACTTGTTAACAATTTCCGTTATCTCAAACTTACGTGGGGTATTTGTGTCTGAATGAATAAGTCCAAAATGTTCACTTATATCAAAAGGTAGTCCCTTTCTGAAGTCAATATTTTCATTGACAGCTATTTGGAGTGCTGCTGGTAACATTTTTTCAAATAAATCTGCCCATGATTGTTTCTGATACATGCTAACTGTTACATGCAGAGAATGCTCACCGTCTATCGTAACACCCTGATGAATGTAGCCCCTCGGGAAGTAGAGCATATCTCCAGCTTCTAATACTACTTCCATAATGGGCTCACCAATTTCCTCTTGGCGAAAATTTTTAGAGGACTCTCGAGGCAACACCTCGCTGTCATCCCTTGGTTTATAAATTCGCCACTTCTTTTTACCTTCTGCCTGTAATATAAAAGCTTCAATGTCATCATAATGTGGTGCAAAGCCTTGACTGTCCGGTGGTGTTAGATACGCATTAGCTCCAACAAACGAATGAAAGTACTCTTGGAGTGTCGCATTAAGGAGTTGAAGTTTAGAAATGTATGTTTGTGGATTCAATAACCTTACACTACATCCATTTAAATAGTAGTCCCAAACTAAATGAGGATGTGCCCTGCCTTCTGGGTTATGTGTCTCCCTTTGTCCATCCTTATAAGATGTAATGTCAACATTTTTTGTGAATTGAATATTCTCAGTCCGTAACATTTTATCTATGTCGGGTGTGGATATAATATCTTTGTAATAGTGTGATTTTTTTCTGGCTATATGTAGAGGCTTCTTCTCCCAAACATCGATGAGGAATTCATTGGGATCGAAAGGAGCGACCATCCATTTGAATACTTTCAGACCTTCTTCACAACTGTCAGTAATGACGGGGTCGAATTCTATACCCCCAGTGGAGTGTGAACAACTACTGATACTGATATCATCGTCAGCAGGAAGCTGTGGGACGGGCACAGACACAAGTCGCGGGATATCCTCACAATCTTCATCGTCAGTATCACTTATGGTTTCCTTAGGACTGGCTAGCTTGTTCCGCTTAGATTTTTTCTTCTTGTGTAATTTTTTTTTAGTTATATTTTTCGGTTCTTTAGTATGCTTTTGCTTCTTTTTCAGCTTCACACCGAGTTCTCTTAAAACGTCGTCTTTCAAGTTTTTGGCTAAGTTTTTCGGGGATAGGGATTTCTTACTAGCTTTATTCCTCTTTTTCTTATGTTTAGATTCTTTTTTGTTAGCGCTATACATAGCAAATGCCGATACCGAGGGGTTGTCCATTTAAAATATATTTTTTAAAATACCTGATTTTCGTGAGAAGTATGATTTTCCATATGTACTTCACTTAATGAAATTATTAACTTCGCTAACCTTAATTGTATACTTTACTAAAAATTAATTATAAAAAAATCTACAAATATAACCAACAAGATAATGGAAACGTTTATTTGACTTTTATCTTCTTCATCGTCTCCAGATTTGTAAAGAATTTTTTAATGAGGCAGTTTATCATAGATCATTTACACCCTGTGTTCCAGGCAGTGTTGCCAGATACAAATTTTATTTTCCGGGAAGTATACCTATAAAAATCCGGGAGTCTTAAGGTAAGATTACAAAAAAAATCGGGAGATTTTTAATACATATTTTTATTATGTTTCTGTAAAATTTGGTCTTTAATTTCGAAACTGAAGCAATTAGAATTTTTCAAAATGTTTTTGGTATGCAGGACTCCCGATATTACCGAGGTAGAGAGTTGGTTCCGTAACTTTGTTTTCGTTAAATTTATTTGGGAAAACAGCCTTTCCACAGATGCACTTGAGTGTGGCAAGCACATAAAACTAAAAACTGTCGTAGTTAAATTTGGAAACATTTTGCTGCCATCACCCAAATGCATCTGGGCTATCTTTTTCCAGAAAGCTCCTACTTCTAAATTTTCATCTTCAGTGTTTAAATTCGTATTCCGAAGTAGCCGCCATTCGGTGTCAATCTGTTGGATAACATTTGAAGGAGCTATATTTGGGAACCTTCCCAATCGGTTTGTCTGGACTCTGGTGTTATCTGAATTCCAAAGTTTTGCTATTTGATATTCAACTTTATTCCATTCTGTCAAGGCATACTTTACGCTACATACTTTACAAACTCATTACTTTTGTTGAGTATGGCAACTTGTGTAGGTTATTTCGTTTCACGCACTTAGACGCAGTGTTTTTTAGTAACTGTTCAAGATGTGGAAAAAATCGGGAGGTTTGACTGAGGATCCGGGATATCGGGAGACATTTACTAAAATCGGGAGAACTCCCGGAAAATCGGGAGACCTGGCAGCACTGGTTCCAGGACCTGATAGTAAACGAAAAAAACGTTTTTTTCATTCAGTTTTGCGTTTCTTTAGCACTGTTTAGGGTAGGATTCTTTATCTTCGTCTTAGATAAAGAATCCTATAGATTTGACACATTGCCACAGCCGACAAGGACAAACGAAAAGTATATACAATATCTGTGTTGCCAACCCCATTTAAATATACCCAATTTATTCAAGAATCTTACTACTCGGGACTAACAAAGATTAGTACAGAACAGTAAAATACAAATTTATTAAAGAGAGAAAGTTTGTTCATGACGTGTAAATGTACCAGGTAACGGTTCCCATTTGCGCATAAAAAGTAGCATTGGCTGCTACTTTTTATGCCCAAAACATATCATACAACAAAACCCAAGGTTTTAAAAAAACATCTTTACATCATAAATATTTTCATCACAGACGCGGACGTAATAATAATTTATGTATGTCGGTACTCTATTTATGTTATCGAATGTACTATAATTTCTTGGCGGACATTCATTTTATGTAGTAATAAAACACAAACTATGTACTTGCACTTTTTTTCACTTTATTATAATATATACCTACACCGACGATGACTTCGTCGAAACCGGTCGTGTATTTTAACAAATATAAAAATATTTAAATTAATGTAAAATCACTAATAAAGTATATATATTATGTAAAAAAGTATATAAAATAAAAAATAACGTGTTTAAAGGTAATCTGTGCATATAGTCATTATTTAAATGATTTTATTATGTGCATTTTTTTTTAATTATTGGTATATTACAACATTTATGGGTCGTTATTCAAAATGATTATTTCCGTAACTGTATTCATACCGTTTGCTATTGGAAGTAGATGCACGAATTTCTTCCTCCTCGTTTAAGCATTTGGTATTTTCCTTTTCATGCCTGTATATAGTGTGGATCCCTTACCCGCATTTCCGGGGACATTTAAATTTTTAATTTATTTCTTATACCAACTACAATTTATAGATATAATCTCATTCGACTATTCACCGCAGTTCAAGAGTTCATGAATGGAAATTTTTGGAGTGACTTTTACGACTTATATTCACTATACGTCTTCCAATAAATATTTCTTCGGCTTTCCTAAAACAAAGCAATAGTATATAAAATAGGAGTAGTAGAGGCGTTCGTTAAATGTAGTCAAGATTTCCATTTCCATCGTTATTTTACAGTAAAAAAATAGTACTTTTAGTGAACTTATGTAAGTAAATTTCAGTAGGCTCTACACAAGACTCTGAATATAATATGTTTACAACATTATAATAATCACTTTTATAGTACGTAAATAAATACCATAAAAGTAACTAACCTGCTCGATGACATGACGCGTAGGAATAGATAACGGGTTTAAATATGTCATATTTGCTGTTTTTCTAAAACAACTTTGTTCAAAATGTCTAGAGCATACTCGAGTATATTTGGTTGGTTGCTAGTTTTGTCGGCCTGTGGCACGAATCCATAATTGGCGGGTTGAAGAGTCCTTTGGAAATCTGTAACAACAGTTTCACTATTGCACAGCTTAAGATTGAATAATAAAATTAAAAATAAAATATGTATACGGTCGAATTGAGAAACCTCCTCTTTTTTTGAAAATCGGTTAAAAAAGACCCCACTTTTAGGGTAAATTATGAGTACCTTAGCTGGTATCCCCATTAAATCTTTAACATTACTAAGTCAAAAAGTAGTTTAAAATGGCGGATTGCCTGACATTTGTTTCGAGGATGACAATTTAACCTTGTCACATACATTGGTTGGATAATACATTTATTATTGTAATTTTAAATAACATTTTAATTCATTATTTCTATTCACAATAACCTATTAATAGCTTATTAGTGTGCTACGGAACACAACCTGTCGATATTTTATCAAAGCAAGGTGTATTTGTTACTAAAATTGTACTTACGCATGAAAGGAAATATTTCGTGTTTTTTGCTCATTACGGCTTTTACAGCCGATTATTTAACATATATCCATGTAAAGCAGGTTAGTATTATGAATCACTTAAATTTCTTTTTATTTTCACCACTTAGATCACTATTATTCACTAAAAATCCTGGAAGATACGAGATGTGACCGAACTGTCAACTGATTTGTTGGGCACATAGCAGTTGTGCCCAACAAACAAAAACAGGAACTCTGACAAAGACAGGCAATATTGTCGCCTTCCTTTTCTTTCCTTAAAGTTTTTGTATGTTGTGATCTCGTTCACACACTTTATTGACGTATTGTAGCAAATCTATGTATTCTTAATCTATGAGGGTCGTTTTGAACTGTTTTCATAGGCACTGACAGCTGTCAATGTCAGCGTTATGAATGATCTGAACGTTTAGAGCGTCTCCTGGAACACGGCCACAGTGTAACGCCAACTTTGTCTTATTGCCAGCTTTAAATAATTTCCCTTGTTTTGAGATAACTTTGGAAATATTGTTAATCAATTCAGTAAAATGGATAATAATCTTAGAGTCCTTTGCTAATATATTCTAAGTGTTAATATATTATCTTGGTAAAGTATCTAATGAAGCATAATTCTATTATTGTTAAGAATTAATGAATTTTCTTTTTTTAACGTTAACCGAATCTTAAAATTCCACGCCAGTTATACTTAGTGCATAGATTATACGGATATTAAAAACTTCTGGGTGAATAATATTTGATAAAGCTTTAACGCTTCCATGGTCAAGTGGTATAGCTTGGCTGTCGATTCTCGCGTTGGGACACCAAAAAATGTTGTTTTCAAATTTGGTTAGGTTAGGTTAATGCAGGCTGATCACTTGATGTCTGACAAGCAAGATGATCAATGCGTCGGATGGGTATGTAAAAAGTCTGTCCTACGCCTGTTCCCTCGCCAGTCGTGTCGGTTATCCGTCTCACTGGGCACAAAGTAATAAACACTGGGTAATTAGAGTATGAGGAAGAGAGAGTGGCCTTGTGTATTACGCACACACTTGGGCACTATAAAATAACTCCTGCGTTTGCAGGCCTGGTTTCAACGGCCACCGAAACCGAAATCGGTGTGGGGAGCTTATATTTGCTGTAGCTGATTTAATTTAGAGCGGCGATTAAAGGACCAGCTCCAAAAAAATCACCTTTGTAAGTTAAGTAATTTCTGTAATATTCAATATTATGCGATTTCTTAGGAGAAATAAAAATAAAAAAGCAATACAAAATGAAACGGTTTGCGAAACATTTAATTCGACCATAGGTCATAACCATGTTTTTGTTGTTTTTACTGAAGATTCTAGGTTGGTTGACTATCCACTGTTAACTATAATATCTATACAACATACATTTTTAATACTTAAATAATTATAATCTACACAAATATAATTTAATCTTGAAAGCATTAAATATACATCAAATATGGAATATTTTAATAACACTTGAGTACTTACTAAGTAATATTATGCAGTACAATATTCTTTAACTGTCTAAAAAGTATTTTTAAAATCTTCCAGCGCTAAGTACCCAAGTATATATGTACAGATTTCAGATTATCATTTTGGAAACTGAGTACTACTTAAACTAAAATGAGAAAAAAATTAATAACGTGCACCTAACTAGTTCATAATAATTGTTCTGTTAAATCAACATAGACATAACATATTAAACTTAGAAATATTTATATAAGTTCCTTTTGTCAAAATATTGTTACAGTAGCTTTTTTGTAAATTATGTAGGAAACTAAAAAATAACTTTCAGTTTTTTTAATATGAGGAACTGTAAAATTTACCATGTCAAGTAGCGAACATGGTTTATTATTAATTTATAAAATATTTATTATAAAATTTATATGCATCCGATATTTAATTTTGTGAGGTTCTTTTCGTAATAGCATTTTGGTTTTTGACTATTAAAAGCAATAACATAAATATATTATACCTACTTCTACTCTTACGTATTATGTTAATAGAAACTATTTTAATTTAATATGTTTATTAAAGTGTATCATAAACATGTCATAATATATCGTGTTTGACTTTTTTCATAACATTTTTGTGCTCTAGGTAAGTACATACAAAAAAATAAGTAGGTATGTACGTATAATAATTAGTGAGTATAGAAAGGTTTTTTTTT
The DNA here is from genome assembly GCA_905187575.2 of Celastrina argiolus. Lineage (NCBI taxonomy): Eukaryota > Metazoa > Arthropoda > Insecta > Lepidoptera > Lycaenidae > Celastrina > Celastrina argiolus. The sequence continues at coordinate 16,994,485 of LR994589.1, forward strand.
CAATTACATCGTGGTCCGTACTTCGTATTGGCAAGTAGTGTACCTATTTTTTAACTTCCAAGTTCGTTATATTGTAATAATTATTATATTTTATTGGTATATTACAGTCTAAAATCTACTGATAGAGATCTGTTTGGCTATATGGCGCCCATGGTTAAAATCTAAGGTGAGATTCCACCGGTGTTCTGAACTGTTGCGAACATTGTGCGTAACAGATGTTTGTTCCGGTGGACTCGCTAACGCAACAATAACAAATTGTGCCCCAACATTAATAGAATGTTGTATACTTTTGTTCGCCCCAGTGGAGTCGCGTCGACGCACACGAACATTTTGTTCGCAACAAAATCTTGCTTCAAATGCTATTGCACCAGTGTGCTGAACTGTCGCGAACTCCAATATGTGAACAATTTGTGAACAAAAGTTACGCACAGCCTCGCCGGTGGAGTCGGTGTTAACAACTTAGTTCCGCACAGCTGGAGTTGTGAAAAAAATGTTGGCTAACAGATGTTCTGAACACTATTATGGTGGAATCGTACCTTTAATTAATATCTATTAATAAATAATATCTTCTTTAAAATTCAAAAACACTGTCGACCGTGCATGAAATACGTTAAGTATTTATAAATCGATAAAAATATATTATTATTATTTTGTAAACAAGTCAGCATGCTTGATGTATGCACACTATTTAACTTTTAAGCGATAGGTATATTTGCAGACTGTATACACTAAGTAGTAATATGTGTAAATACAATAATACATAGTCTATACAAATACATAATATTATCACTAATTACTTTGATAAGAGTCAACATTATTATTTACTAACCGATCTTTAATTAAATTCGTAAAGTGTTCTAAAGTGCGTGTAAAAGTTCGAAATTCGATGTGATTTGCTAATCACTGATTTAAAGATAGCATTTTAATGTAGAATTTGCTCTACATTATTCACATTATTATGTTGATGCAAAAAGGTTTTAAAAAAAGTTGAGTCTCATCAGTCTTATCTGATATATAGTGTTTATAGAAATATGTATATTATGTATACATTATAAAGGCAATTGGTCAGAAAAAAAGAGTAATAAATAATTTAAAATAATATTTAAAAATCAATAAGGTATAAAACATTGTATGACAGTATCCCCCTTAGGTACTAATACAATATGTAAAGCATTGATTCGTTATTAAGTGCCTTCTTTGTCCAAGTGACTTTTCAAACGTTTATAAGCCAAATACAAAAACATTATACATTGTTTTGTGTAAATATTTTAATAATAAAGGAATTAGTCTCTAGAAGAGAAAAAAAAAGCTTAATACAGGATTGTTTTTTTTTCTGTTCTATTGTTCCTGAGCAAGATTATGATTTCTATACACCACTTTTTTATATAAATTGATAGTAAAAAGATGTAATAGCCATAAAGTTTAATATTATTTTTAAATATATATAGGTATATAACTACTACAATTACCAATTTCCATGCATCTCTACAGAATTCAACAGCTTTCAACATCCTTAGAATTATAATTTGATAAACATGCTGTAGGTATGCAATTTGAATAATTACGTAATAAAGGAAGGATATAAAATCATATATTTTATTAGTTGAGTACTATTTATTTAAGTGATAGTGTTAAATAATATTTATTACTCGAATTAGTAAGTAGGTACTGTAGTATGTACTTACTGCTACTCAGTTTCATATCTTTATGAAATTGAATTATTTTCAAGTACTCGTTATATAAAATTAATACAAATATGAAATGTTAGCCTCAAATATTTTAGTATTACATGGTATCACTCATCAATTAATGACGATAATGCAGACTAAACTAAGAATTAAGCTTAGTTTATCAAAGCATGCAATGCACAATAAACTTATATCGAAGGACGGTAAGTGTACTAACTAAAATGTAATATACTTAATTAAAAATAAACAGATATCAGAAACAGAATCAGAAGTGTACAGCTGCTCTATAATTATTTGCGATATTCAATTTTTAGTACATTGTACGTAGATAATATAATATTTAATATTTTTATAATATAGATATAAATATGTCTCTTAAATATTCAACATTATGTTAGATCTAAGGTATTTGCTTAGATGAGTGTATATTCTAAAGATATTTGAGATATGATAGTCCTTTGTATTTTTTGTAAATATATATTTTTTATGTAGTTTTAAACAATAATTATCATTTGCACAAGGTCAGTGTAAATTACTTTTTTAAATACAGCAATACTCTAAACTAAATGGTGCCAAATAAGTGTCTATGATTTTCTTTTATAATTTATAATTACCTAGCGGCTATTTTCTTTACATACGTACTAAATTAATCATAATAATATTATTTAATTTATCATGTGGACAAATAGTGAATTATTATAATATTCTTTTCTATAAACAATTACATTAATTGATGATATTTTTTTATTAAAATAAAACCGTATTACGGACACCTTTGAAACTCTGTATTACGCGCAATTAATAATTTTATTTTCAAGGCTTCATAGTCACTGTTTGTTCAGTCAGAAAATGTATTGTGGTTCAAGTAGATACTTAGTACCTTTAAGCTTTTTATCGTTCTATTTTCATAATAAATTATTAATTAAATTACAATTTACAGCTCAAGTCAAAGTCTTTCTAGTTGTCTCACTCGCTCACGCGCGATAGACGTGTGTGAAGTGCGAAGAGAAATGCGACACCGCGCGGACCGAGACAATAATAATAATAATATTATTATTTTCACAAAATATAGTTTCGAAAATTGGTCTTCTACCTACAGCAGACACTTTGATTGCAAAGTTAGTATTAAACATTATAATCTTTTTTATAATTTAAACGTCATAAATCAATGTTTTGTTTCGAATAGCCGACAAATATTTTCCAGCCTACGTTCGGCATAGGCCACCTGTAGACACCGACAACTGAAATGTAAGTAGTTAGATAATATTTTCAGCGGGATCACTTGTAAATCCCAACTCCTAAGTCCTAACGGAAATTTGCAACAAATACGTCAACTGATTGACACAACATTATGTAAACTTCATTCATCCTAGTCCTCATCTTTATGCGAACCCTATAGTTATAGTTTGCTATTTCGTTACAAAAATGTCACATTAAAAAACACATCACGTGACATTTGATTACAAAAATGTCACATCACATGACATTTGGTTACAAAAATGTCACCGCACGTTACAATTGGCTGAACAGACGTCATAGAACGTGACATTTGGCTACAAAGACGCCACAGAACATGACATTTGGTTACAAAAGCGTCACAGTAGGTACGTAATGACATTTACAAAGTGACTTTTCTGAGTTAATGCACGCGCATGTCTCTCGCGTGCACCGGCGTGGTGTCATCCGGGCTAGGGCTGTCATCGTGATGCGGTCGCACCTGGACCACCGAGCGTCGCTGTTCCCGGGGGAACTCGTCCCTCATGACCAGACCACCTATTCCCCCCAGGCCGTACCCGGGTCCCACTCCGCCACTCAGGTGCACTCGTTCAGGGTCCTCGTCCAACTTCATCGATGAGAATACGGTGCTGAGATTCAGTTGGGGGATGTCGTAGAATACTGTCAGGGTCAGCATCACGAATGTCAGGCCGATGATCAGGTAAACTGAAATAATAAGGTAGTCGATTAAACGGTAGAATTAATAAGTTTAATTTGCGAAAGGTCGGAGTTGTCTTACGATAAGTAAATAAAATTATTACTAAAGATAAGCAACAAAATGCGATAATGAAATTCGACTACGGTCGCGTCCGCGGTTGAATCTAGAAAACCCTTTTTAACATTTATACCAGACGATTCTTCTTCAACTTCGTACAACTTTGGACCACCATCTCTAATCTCTTGGGGCCGAATAAAAAAAAAGCAATAAAACATGGGTATTTACGTTGCAACTAAATGTTTTGTATTTAATAGCTCGAATATGGAATTAGGTATCAAAAATAAAGGTTCTACCTATAATATCATAATCTCGGTACACATTCACCATCCTTACCTTACCTTTAGATACTTTGAGACTAACATTAGGTATAGTCTCTTGCATATTATTTGTCTATGGTCTTACGAATATTTTTATTAATGTACGTCAGAGATAAATTTAACCCAAATGTAAACAAAGCCGTCTATTACACAGACATAGATAAGTCAGTGATGCCAATTGGCCAATATTGATAAAATGATTATTGTTTGCTAGGAATCCATAGACTATATTCTACAATCGGCAGTGTCAAAATGGCATATTTTTTCTTTTGATGTTTAACATAATATTAATTATTGTTTAATTGTAATAAAATGTATTGTATAATGAAGTATGATTCTTTAATATATTATACTTGTGAAAGTGTTGATATATAAGTATGCACAATATGTATAAATTTCGTTGTTTTCGGTTTGTTTCCCATTAGGTTAAATTTATCAGGGACGTGCTATACATGCAAAACAAATATGGAGCTTTCTACAATACGTAACAGCTATCATACTCACACGTGGTAGCGACTTTATACATCGGCCGGTAAGGTTGTCCAGGGGAGTCCCCGGGTATGTAGTCACCGAGGCCGATGGTGGTGAGCGATATGAAGCAGTAGTAGAACGAGTCCAGGTAGTCCCAGTCAGGCTCCAGGGTGGTGAACACTGCCGCGGGAACAGCCAGGAAGAATATCACCAGGACTGACACTGGAAATGTGGAGAAACATCGTTAGAAGTTATTTTAACTACTCAGGATAGACTACTGAACCTAATCCACCAGTGGCAAGTTGGCAACCCTACTAGAAAGTATCTGACTAGATACTTTCTAGTAGTAGTAGTAGTAGGATTACCACGGACTACTATAATTGGCTTTGGAGTCAATGGTCTATTCTCAAGGAGGTTTGATAGCTTTCGCACTGATGAAACAAGTTGTCATCATCTTCAGAGTTTCTTACGCCGGTTCTTCTCGGCGGGCTAGGGTTGAACCGGTGCCGCGGTGGTAGCCTTTTTGTTGACTTTCCGAAAATAGCTTGTTAAGTTTTATTTGAAAATAAAATATTTTGAATTTGAATTGAATTTGAATTCACTGCTATTCTAGGCAAGTTGTCACCTATCATCATCTTCACAGTACCTAGAAGGTTCATTTCGTGTTCGGATATGCTCTATTATTATTAAAAAGGATAAACCATTATACCAGCACCACGTCGTAAATCCAATCCCGATTTCCGAGACGGTGGCTATTTATGGTGCCCAAGTGTGTGCGTAATACAGAAGAGTACACTTTCTTCATCTACTTTCATAGCCCAGTAGATGATCAACACAGCTAGCTAGAGATCATTCGCAGGATTCGCAGGGCATGATCACTATGCCTATAAAGTCACGCAACACAAACACTGCAACTCACCGATAACGAACAAATGCACCAGCCGTATGGTGAACGGGCGGTACAGGTGACCCAGTGCCGAGTTCAGCGTCCTTAACAGCGCCGTTGCCGGCTGCAGCAGACGCTCCACCAGAGCTGACAACAGCACCAGCGTCAGGGGGATGCCGAGCAGTGCGTACACCATGCAGAACAGCTTTCCGGTGCGGGTCAAAGGCGTCACGTGGCCGTAACCTGGAATAATAAATAAAATATTCTAGTCCATTGATGACGTATTATGAACTGCGTCTGACGAGTGGCAAATAGTTTTGGTAGTTCATGGAATCAGACGTTACTTTGCGGAAATCCATAGCATAAATATTATATTTTATCTCGCAATATCCCGCAAAATAGTTTAGGCTTTGACCAAAACTTTAGCTACATTGTGCCCATAAACAGTACAGGGTTCCCGTGGCATACGGTATTTAAGCGCAGAGGACAAATGCGAGTATAATATATTATGTTTGAAAATGGCATCCTTAAAGGGGTGAGCACCACTTACTTTTTGTACGAGAAAAAAAGAATATACTGATATAATAGTGCAACACTCTCATTAAAGTAAGAAGCAAAATTCGGTCATAATTGTATGGTCGAACAATCTGCGGCAAAATGGTTGAAAATTGGCCTACAAAAATTATTAGAGTAAACTAATTAGACCAGCCAAATAACGCCAATAACGAGTTGCTGGTAATTAGCAACCCATCCCCTTTGGGCCTCAGTATCGAAACATAATCCGAGCGTATCATGATACTTGAGAGGTAATAATATAACACTAATCTTAATGCATTGGTTTTCAGTTTTTTTTAATTTACTGGGAAAGAATATTCCATAAAGAGTTAAGACCATAAAGACATAAGTTATATACAATCGACACCTAATTTATTAGGTATACTTTATATTAGTACATGAGTGAGTATAGTTGGTATTATTGCTTCCAATTATGCCCAAAAGAAAAAAAGCCTCTAAAGCATTCCTAACCTTGAAAATGGAAATAACTAAAGTTGAAATTGTTTCGATTTAGGCCTAAAAAGGGTGAGTCATTGTACTAAATGTATCCTGCATCATCCCATACTTATTAAATTTGTAAATCCCTTTCTATCCCCTAAAATTCGATTAAATTAGGCGCAAACTTTTTATTAATATGTATCGGAAGGAAGAGTACGAAAAATAACAGGCTTTTTTCTAATTAATGCTTTTCATTAATTAACCATTAAGCTTGCACGTGGCACTTCAATCTTTCTAATAATTGGCACAGTCGGTTGAGGGTTCTTTAACCTCGAAGGTTGTACGAGAGTGATCCTTATGTCATCGGCATAGAGGACCTTCCTCCTGTCAGAGGTAAAATACTGTACGGACAGTGGCCCACAGTTCCGATAATCACCTCTTGAGAAATTACGTTCCAGAATATTTCCTTAATGTTTCTTAAGTGTTTTAAGACGAGGTATTTCGACGTCTTAGGCCGGTTAAGTGCAAAGCAGGCCTAATGTCTGATACGCTGGACAACTACATATATAAACATTTTGGAATAAGCATAAATTTATTGTGATGGCCAGGATTTAGTTAGTTGCATGACATTGCCGCCTGAAATTACCGGTTTAAATAAATTTTATAATCCCAGTCACGCATAGCACCTCCGTAGTCTAGTAGTTCAGAGCTTCGCTCTCGACCTGAAGGTCGTGGGTTCGATTCGCGCGTTGGAACAACAAAAAAATGTTGTTTTCAAGTTTGGTTAGGACAATGCAGGCTGATCACCTGATTGTCGGACAAGAAAGATAATCCATGCATCGGATGGGCATGTAAAAAGTCGGTCCTGCGCCTGCTCCCCTCACCGATTTCGGTGTCGGTAGCCGATTTCATTGATACCAGGCCAGCTACGCAGGAGTTATTTTATAGTTGCCAAATTTGTGCAGACACTCTCTCTTCCTTTTACTCTCATAACCCAGTGGGACGGTAAACCGACACGAGAATAGAGAATGCCCAACTATATCTGATAATTGAGAAAATGTTAACGCACCAGTGTATACCCAGGTTTGCAGCTTACCTATAGTGGTGACTACGGTGGAAGAGAAGAACAGCGACTGTCCGAAGCTCCAGTTGGGTCCCCCTGTCACGTTCTTAGAAGACGACACGCCCTGAGCGCTGGCGCGGACCACCTGCTCCAATAACGTCTCCAACTCCTCGTCTGAAAAAAAGAAGAGAAACCTTCGTTTAAATAAACGGGCAATTGAACAAAGAAGGGTGCCCGAGAGACATAGATACTAGATCTGTCTGAAATGTCCATACAGAAACAGGGGCGCGACCTGTTTCCTTCCGGATAATGCCACTAGAGTTACCATTTTTTTCCTGATCTATGTATACTATTAGTAGGTATGTCCCTATTTTATCCCTTTTTTCATAAATAAATTGATAAAACCTAAAAAATACGGTCAGACTTTCGGCTGTGTATAAACATCCATGAAACAAATCGCAGTACATCTATACAAATATTATAAAGCGGAAGAGTTTGTTTGTTTATCTCAGGAACTACTGGTCCGATTTGTTTTTTTGATTTTGAAAAATTATTTTTTTGTCTGATAGTCCATTTCTAGAGAAAGGCTTTATAGGCTATAACATTACGCTGCGACCAATAGTAGCGACGCGTCAGTGAGAAATGTTGCAAAAACGGGAAAAAATATTCACATTTGAGGACTTTCGTTGCGTGCGCTGCATAAACGGTTTAAGTCGCTCAAAAACCACGCGAACTAAGTCGCGGGCACAGTTTATGATAAAATCGAAACATAGGAGCGCCATCTAATTTAATTTCGTTATTCGGCTATTAGACACTCCAGTTTTTATATAATGCTAGTGGACGATATTCTGATATTATGTGGGTCAAAGGAGTTATAAATACGTATCCAAATGGAATATAAGGGGACTAAATAGCATTCTGAATAAATAACGAAGCTGGGACAGTAGTGGTCGGCCGAAATGCTTTATGTGATATGTTTGTTATAGATCGTCTAATTTTAGTGAGTCCACCCCGAAATCAATAAGGAGAGTAGTTTGTGTATTATTAACTTGAAACTTTCTAACATTTACCCTAAACAAATTCCTACCTATATTTTATTTTAAAATACATGGAAAACTTACAGCTAGAAACAATATTTAAGATAAAAACAGAATGCATAATTATAAAGCCGATTAAAAGTTTTCTCTTGTAACATAGGCTGATAATATAAGTTTAACATAGGCTATAAACATAGGTAGTGTTATAACATATAAACTAATCTATACTTATCTATATCTATACTTATAATAAAACTGTAGAGAGGTCAATTCTGTACATTGAATATTTTTTCAAAATACATATTGGAGGATGATTGGCGATCGATACTGATGCCAAAAATGCAATTAGTAAAATTTTTGTCTGTCTGTCTGTCTGCCTGTCTGTCTGTCTGTATGTGCACGATGGGAACAAAAACTACTGAAGGGATTTTAACCAAACTTGGTACGATTGTAGCCCATATTCCTGGGCAGGTTATAGGCTATATACCATAACGCTACGATACATAGGAGCCGTGCAGTGACGATAAATTTGAAGCAAGTCGGATGAATTTCGCGCGCGCGGCCTGCGGTCGAACGGTTCGTGCGGGGGCCGCGGGGGGATCGCTTACACAGTGACGCGAAGCAATAGAACGTGGCACTAAAGTAGATTAGAACATCAAATAAGTACCTAACTATCAGGATTTTTTTTCTGGGAAAACAGTGTTTTCACAGTGTCATAATAATATAAAAATTGTATTTTTGAACTTGCTTCACAAATTAAAATAAATTATCATTTATTGTATAAAATCAACTTAATTTAAAGACAACTGTATAATTAAAAGAAAGCCTTCCGCGATAAACTAAAAAACGGGCAATTAAGCGGTATTTGGAAAGCTATTTATACCATCACGGTATTAATCCTTATAATTTTTAATACGTTAGTTGGCTTAAGCATTCCATGAAGACTATAATATGCCCTTTATACCATGCAAATATAATGAGTAGTTTAGGAAATATAGCAAAATTAAAATCGTTTCGCCGTGATTCGACCGGGCGTCGCGTAATGCAGGCTGCTGGGTGACGTCTTACGTCCGAGCCGGGCTGGTGTAGTGTAGACTGCTGGGTAAAAAATACTATTAAAATGTGCTAACTGTGCCTGTGTTATTATAGGAGACTTTTATTTATGCAATAGTACCCAAAACAATTATTTTTTTATTTTTGTCTGTTTGTCGGTGTATTTGTGCACGCTAATCTCAGAAACGGCTTATCCGATTTAGATGTGGTTCAATCATATTTGTACTAATCTTGACTTAACATTTATTTCATCTCAATCGGTTCATAAATAAAAAACTTATGACAATTAAAAAAAAATGCTGGATGTTTGTAGGAAGCGCGGCAGGAACCGCGCTGCATACATTCAAATTTAATCTTTTTTATTTTATATTTTCTTTATAACTAAATTTAATTTATTTATATTATTGTTATACTTAGGGTAGGTTAATAAAAAAACGCTACTAAAACCGATCGGCGCGCCGAGCTGGGGCCTAACTCTCCAAACTGATTCGATTTTGATTCAGATTCGATCGTGCCGCATACTCCCGAATAAGTTGACGTTTGTTTATTTTTGTTCTATGTCGATTGATATCGTCGGGTGTACAAACAGTTACGTTCCAAAGGTTTTCTTTATCCTAATTAGTTCCAAAGTAATCTACCAAATAAAACACCAAATCCGTTGAGATCGAACTGATTCGATTCTCCGTTGTGTCGAGAGTAAGCCTGCTGGATCCTCGACGGGGCGTGCCGCTGCGCCCATGTTTAACCGAGAGTTTCGTTTTAAATACCTTAATAATTGCAATATATTATTATGTTTCAATTTAATATCTCAAAATATTAATGACAAAAACGGTAGTGAGTTCAAAAAAATTGAAAATAATTTTATGGTTTCGCAATTTATCCTATGTCGGCACGAATGCCGACATAGGATAAATTGCGAAAAATTTGATACGAAGCAACGTCTTAATAGTGCCGAAGCACTATTAAGACGTTGCTTCGTATCAAATTTAGGTTTTGGTTCCCTTTGGAGTGTCGAAAATTAGAGAGATACGGCTGAATCTTTGGGTAGATGTGGCTAAGGAGTCTGTTTTTTTCAAAGCCAGAAGGGACAGAAGATCCTGAGTATTTAATAGGATTGTTAGCTTGATACCTACACGTGTTAAAATTTTGACAACCAGACAGATAGACAGACGGACATCGAAGTTAAATAATTTACTAAATTAACGTGAAAAATTGGCTGGGTCTATACGGTGCATTCGAATAATATTATCCTAACTTCGAATACCTTTGCTGACTTCTACATATTGTTCGAAGGCCTACTTCTTTTGCCGAGCTCCGAAAGGATGGTACTATATTATTATTATACCCTGCATACCAAGAGGCTTGCTGGGTACGTGACTTGCTGGATCGGGATCAACACTGGGATACACTGACAAGTACCTATTGGCGAAAGTTGTCAGCGGTTGCGCCAATAAACTAAAAATATATTTAAAAATATAAAAGTGTCCTAAATCACTTTTCCACGCGTACGAAGTCGCGGGCACAGCTAGTACTTATAATAAAACTGTAGAGAGGTCAATTCTGTACATTGAATATTTTTTCAAAATACATATTGGAGGATGATTGGCGATCGATACTGATGCCAAAAATGCAATTAGTAAAATTTTTGTCTGTCTGTCTGTCTGACTGTCTGTATGTGCACGATGGGAACAAAAACTACTGAAGGGATTTTAATCAAACTTGGTACGATTGTAGCCCATATTCCTGGGCAGGTTATAGGCTATATAACATAACGCTACGATACATAGGAGCCGAGCAGTGACGATAAATTTGAAGCAAGTCGGATGAATTTCGCGCGCGCGGCCTGCGGTCGCACGGTTCGTGCGGGGGGCGCGGGGGGAACGCTTACACACTGACGCGAAGCAATAGAACGTGGCACTAAAGTAGATTAGAACATCAAATAAATACCTAACTATCAGGATTTTTTTTCTGGGAAAACAGTGTTTTCACAGTGTCATAATAATATAAAAATTGTATTTTTGAACTTGCTTCACAAATTAAAATAAATTATCATTTATTCTATAAAATCAACTTAATTAACTGTAAAATTAAAAGAAAGCCTTTCGCGATAAACTAAAAAACGGGCAATTAAGACGTTTTTGGAAAGCTATTTATACCATCACGGTATTAATCCTTATCATACTCCCGAATAAATTGACGTTTGTTTATTTTTGTTCTTTGTCGATTGATATCGTCGGGTGTACAAAAAGTTACGTTCCAAAGGTTTTCTTTATCCTAATTAGTTCCAAAGTAATCTACCAAATAAAACACCAAATCCGTTGAGATCGAACTGATTCGATTCTCGGTTGTGTCGAGTAAGCCTGCTGGATCCTCGACGGAGCGTGCCGCTGCGCCCATGTCTAACCGAGAGTTTCGTTTTAAATACCTTAATAATTGCAATATATGTTTCAATTTAATATCTCAAAATATTAATGACAAAAACGGTAGTAAGTTCAAAAAAATTGAAAATAATTTTATGGTTTCGCAATTAATCCTATGTCGGCACACACGTTGCTTCGTATCAAATTTAGGTTTTGGTTCCCTTTGGAGTGTCGAAAATTAGAGAGATAAACGGCTGAATCTTTGGGTAGATGTGGCTAAGGAGTCTGTTTTTTTCAAAGCCAGAAGGGACAGAAGATCCTGAGTATTTAATAGGATTGTTAGCTTGATACCTACACGTGTTAAAGTTTTGAGAACCAGACAGATAGACAGACGGACATCGAAGTTAAATAATTTACTAAATTAACGTGAAAAATTGGCTGGGTCTATACGGTGCATTCGAATAATATTATCCTAACTTCGAATACCTTTGCTGACTTCTACATATTGTTCGAAGGCCTACTTCTTTTGCCGAGCTCCGAAAGGATGGTACTATATTATTATTATACCCTGCATACCAAGAGGCTTGCCGGGTACGTGACTTGCTGGATCGGGATCAACACTTGTCAGCGGTTGCGCCAATAAACTAAAAATATATCTATACATATAATAAATCTGTAGTGGGGTCATGTCTGTACATTAAGAATATTTAAGTGAAAATTAAAAAAAGGGGGTCTATATAAGCCACAGAACCTAAAAATAGCATTTTTGAAAAAAATGTCTGTCTGTCTGTCTGTCTGTCTGTCTGTCTGTCTGTCTGTCTGCCCATATGGGAATGTTTGTCGTCGCATCACGCTAAAACCACTGTATGGAATAAAATGAAATTTGGCAGGCAGGTAGCTTACGACCTGAAGAGCATTATTGGAAATTATTATTCCGAAAAACGAAAGGGTTCCCGTGGGATCTTCAAAAAATTGTAGCTACCTATTTGACGGTATTTCAGCCAAACTACTCAACGTATTTAAATGAAATTTGGCAGGCAGGTAGCTTATGATCTGAAGAGCATTATTGGAAATTGTTATCCCGAAAAACGAAAGGGTTCCCGTAGGATCTTCAAAAAATTGTAGCTACCTATTTGACGGTATTTCAGCCATACTACTCAACGTATTTAAATGCAATTTGGCAGGCAGGTAGCTTATAATCTGAAGAGCATTATTGGAAATTGTTATACCGAAAAACGACAGGGTTCCCGTGGGATCTTCAAAAAATTGTAGCTACCTATTTGACGGTATTTCAGCCAAACTACTCAACGTATTTAAATGAAATTCGGCAGGCAGGTAGCTTATGACTTGAAGAGCATTATCGAAAATTGTTATCCCGAAAAACGACAGGGTTCCTGTGGGATCTTCAAAAAATTGTAGCTACCTATTTGACGGTATTTCGGCCAAACTACTCAACGTTTTTAAATGAAATTCGGCAGGCAGGTAGCTTATGACCTGAAGAGCATTATTGGAAATTGTTATCCCGAAAAACGAAAGGGTTCCCGTGGGATCTTCAAAAAATTGTAGCTACATATTTGACCTTATTTTAGCCAAACTACTCAACGTATTTAAATGAAACTTGGCACAAAGGTAGATTGTAACATGAAATAACCAACATAATATTTTTAACTGACTTACAAAAAAGGAGGAGGTTTCTCAATTCGTAAATATATGTTTGTTTTTTTTTGTTTCTTCGCGGATATCTTCATCGTTTCTGAAACGATTTTAATTTTTTTAATGTTGTGTAGGGTATAATTTAAATTTGATCCCATTGTCACCAAATGGTGACCTGATGATGGGATCCGTGAGGAATCGAAGGAAATCCTCAAAATTTATGTGAATTGATTTTGATTTTTTCTGAAGTAGTCTAAGCATATATTACCAAACAGTTAGGTTTTGCACCATATCCTGGATCTATAATATCAAAAAATTTCACGTTTCAGTAAGCTATATATATAGCTTACTGAAACACATATATATATATATATGTGTTGAAAAATTTCGCGCTGCTCTGGCTTACGCCAGAGCAGCGGTAGACTTTTTCTCTTTCTACTATTTTTTTTTATCTAATCGTTTTTGTTTTTCATTTTCCATCCTCAAATAATCGTCGTCTGATCATTCGAGAATTATCCCTACTCAGTCTATACCCATCACTAAAAATCTGACAATTAAATAATTTTAAACAAAAAAAAAACGACTTCAAAAGGTAAACTAAAAGGAACAATTAAATTTACTTCGCACAAAGTAATACTTATTTTCCAGTACAAGTGAAAATAATTATTACTTTGTGCGAAGTAATTTATTATTATACTTAGGTTTTGCAAATACGATTAATAAAGTATAGGCGTAGGATAGTTTTTTTTCAAGATATGAATGAGATGTCATAGGTACATTTAAATTAGAAAAGTTATGTCAATATAAGTAAGATTTTATGTTTTTCATGATATTTTTATTTATTAGTTTTTATGCTAGGTACGGCTTGGATTTTTTCTTTCTTTTGGACTTTTGTTATTTTGTCGTCTAAAGCAAGTTAGTACTTTAACCGTAAAGTCCCAAAGTAGGCTACATGTTTGTTAGCGTAGGTAATTAATAAATAAAAAACCGGGCAAGTCCGAGTTGGAATTGCGCACCGAGAGTAGACTTTTAAAAAATTTGGCGCTCGGCGCCAGCAGCGCAGCGTCGGTGTGAAAACGATCATCGTCTGCAGTCGCTGCGGCGTAAAGTTCATACAAATCTCAGTACAGAGATCTTCGTCGCGTATATGAGTGTACTATCAAGTAGTCCCGTTCGCATAAAAGAAAAAAAATATTATACATACAGACGAATTGAGAACCTCCTCCTTTTTTTGAAGTCGGTTAATAATACACGGTCATTTTTCGAGCTGGTAGTAATAGGAATCGTTAGCATTTTCATAGAAAAAAACGGCCATTATTTGACAATAAATTATTATCATTACTCCATCGGCCTACTTCTTTTGCTTATGCACGTCTAATACCGTGTATAAAGAAGCATTAACTACTATAAATTAGTGATTTTAAATATCCAAACGACAGTGTTCATAAACTAAAAATGTATTTGAACTGCTGCCCTAAATCACTTTTCCACGCGTACGAAGTCGCGGGCACAGCTAGTTTAAAAATATAAAAGTGTCCTAAATCACTTTTCCGCGTACGAAGTCGCGGGCACAGCTAGTATTTATAATATTATAAAGCGGAAGAGTTTGTTTGTTTGTTTGTTTGTTTAAACGCGCTAATCTCAGGAACTACTGGTCCAATTTGAAAAATTCTTGTTTTGTTGGATAGTCCATTTATAGAGGAAGGCTTTAGGCTATATAACATTACGCTGCGACCAATAGGAACGAAGCGTCAGTGAGAAAAACAGCGAAAACGGGGAAAATTATTCACATTTGGGGACTTTCGTTGCGTTGTTGCATAAACGGTTTAAGTTACTCAAGAACCACGTGAACGAAGTCGCGGGAACAGCTAGTTTTAAAATACATGGAAATCTTACAGCTAGAAACAATATTTAAGATAAAATCAGAGTTGAGAATTATAAAGCCAATTAAAAGTTTTCACTGATAACATGTAACATGTAAGTGACTGAGTATAACATAAGTTTAATATTTAACATCTATGTATAGCCTTAGGCGAGGGCTTCTCTCCGAACCGGAACCAGCCGCTGGTAAGAACTAAGTTGACCTATCTCCAAGTTGATGATGATGATGGTGACTAGCACCTAATTTACGTGTAAATTATGTACGCGGTCGGCGGTTTTACGGCAATCGTAAAATGGCGTCCGTGCCGTGCCGCAGTAAAAACAAACTAACCACTTGTTGGGTTTGTGCAAATAAACTGCGACTTCTTTGCTTTTACATATATAACATTACTTTATCTTCTTCTTCTTATATATAAAAATTAATTGCTTTTAAATTGCCGAACCGATTCGGCTATTTATCATTTTGAAATATTCGCTGAAGTCGAGGGAAGGTTTAAACGGTTTGTATGCTCAACGAAGTGGGCACGAGTCAGCTAGGCATATATATAAAAATGAATTGCTGTTCGTTAGTCTCGCTAAAACTCGAGAACGGCTGAACCGATTCGGCTAATTTTAGTCTTGAATTATTCGTGGAAGTCCAGGGAAGGTTTAAACGATTTGTATGTTCATCGAAGTGGGCACGGGTCAGCTAGACTTATATATAAAAATGAATTGCTGTTCGTTAGTTAGTTAAACACAATGTTTTCATCCACGGGGTGAATACGATTTAATTCTTCGTAAAATTGGACTACAAAGTCGGGACAGCCTTAGAAAATGACAAAAAGATGCGTTTCTCTTTCACACTTATGGGTTTTTCATTTGATCTTTTGTGGGACAGGTATACGTTTATGACTATCACAGAACTTCCACGAGTGGTTGGATTTTAGTTAATCCCTTGTCCAATATCGTTGATGTTATATGAGATGTACCTAATATAGCTGACGGCTATTTTAGCAGTCTATTATTACGTTTTTACGAAATTTTATTTCTGAATCGAACAATCCGGCTTCAGCTTATATTTTTGGATTGTCGCGAAAAAGCTATTACAATTTTGTACCACAGCCGGTCACGTTTTCCAATAGCAGCAGCGGGGGATATTTACTCATGTGGCCTGGCGCCCGAGCCACTTCGCCGCGATATCATGATCACGTGACCAAACATCAACCCCCGGTTATCGCTACTCACTTATGTAGTCCTAGTACAAAGATACACAATATTGGGGCGATTTCACCAGTGAAATTAAGCTCGCTCAGTATACGCTGAGCTCGATCTACGCGCTTAAAATTCGCAATTGCATTTCACCAACAAAAACTAAGCGCGTTTCTAGCTGAGTCGAGTTTAAATTTCTTGGGATTTCGTCAGTTGAGTTCGTTGAGCGTGCTCAAGAGCCGTCAAATGTCATGTATTTACAGGAGGCTATTTTTTCTGTGAAAGTTTTTCATTTGATGTTTGAATATATTAATAATTGTTTAATTGTATTCATCCAGTTAATATTCCGGCGAACGTGTTGATAAGTGTGCATAATTTTACGTTTAGGTTTTTAAAAGGGACGTTACCTCTCATTGTCCCAATCCCATTCATAACTGTTATTATACCAGGGGTCGAGTAAAGTATCAAGTGAATTTATGTTAACAATTACTAGTATGTCACAATAATTGCACTCTTATTGATGTCGCTCGTAACTTCTCGGTGTTCCACATAGCGGCCGGCGCCTCACGATATCAGTTATTGACCGGGTGTCGGAGTACTGGCCACTGGGGGTACTAGGCACACATGAGTGCAGGAGGCTATCGCAGCGGTTATCAGACGGGGGGCGCGGTCCTCGCAGCTTCCTTACGAGTTACGACACACCTAACTAACCATTTTCCTCATGAGTTACTAGCGGCTTCGCACGGGTTGACATTTATTTTTTACACATTTTGCGTTTGCCAAACATTATTTCGTTCTATTATCAAGAGTTTTCGCCGCGCATGCGTTGAAAGATATTTTTTGTGCATTTTTTACACCTAATTAATAATTTAAAAGAACACCATTGTGATTTATTCAAATGGTGAAAGAAGTAAGTAATATGATCGATCCACTTACTTACTTTTAGCCAGTGCCAATTCGTTACAAACATACACAGAAAACTTTCGTCTTTATAATATTAGTACAGACACCTAGCAAAATATTGCCGCCGACGGCGCGCGGCGGCGCGGTCAGATCATGGTCGGCGCGGCCGCGTCGGCGTGGAGACGATCATCGTCTGCAGTCGCTGCGGCGCAAAATCCATTAAAATCTTAGACACAGATTATTACAGATATCTCGGTGCGTATGTGAGTGTACTGTTAAGTAGTCCCGTTCAAGTAATAGAAATAATACACGGTCATTCAGTTGTAAGAAAAAACGCCAGAACCGTTCGACACGCCGGGTTGGATTCTCGGCGTCGGCGGCGCCGGCCAAAATTGGTGCCGCACGGCGCGGCGCCCATGTCTAGTACAGACTACTGATGCAATATAAAACCTTATTATTGACGGCGCTGCCGCGTCGGCGTGGAGACGATCATCGTCTGCAGTCGCTGCGGCGCAAAATCCATAAAAATCTTAGACACAGATTATTACAGATATCTCGGTGCGTATGTGAGTGTACTGTTAAGTAGTCCCGTTCAAGTAATAGAAATAATACACGGTCATTCAGTTGTAAGAAAAAACGCCAGAACCGTTCGACACGCCGGGTTGGATTCTCGGCGTCGGCGGCGCCGGCCAAAATTGGTGCCGCACGGCGCGGCGCCCATGTCTAGTACAGACTACTGATGCAATATAAAACCTTATTATTGCATCGGTGCCGGGTCAGCATAATATATTAATTCCAATAAGTTATTTTTGCGTCAGAAGTTTAAAACGATTGCCGAAATTTACATCGTCGTGGAACTGTATTACTGTACTTCGTAATTAGTAATGACGTCATACTCCAAAACCTTGACCCTGGGTAAAGAATGGGCGTGATTTTATGATGAAACTATCAACAAATAATTGCTTAAGGGCAAACTTGTTACGTCAGACCTTCTCGTGCGTCATCTATCGAGAAATCATTGCATTAGGTGATAGGGGCTATCTCGAAGTAAATAGTGCACTTTACGTCAACTGTAATAATTATATAGTGTGTATAATTAGTACAGTTGACGGGTACAACTACCGCCACAATACTGCATCGAGCTGTCGAAGTTTCCTAAGGCCAGCGCTATACAGGCTATAATATTAATGAGTGATAATACTTTAGGATGTGTATGGGTCCCGTGTATAAATTTTACTCATAAAGTATCAGCACTCAAAGATATTTTTTTTTATTATTGTATGGGAAAACATCTGATGTTGGGGCATTTTTCATACAAACATGAAAGTCAAAAGTAAGTCTTTCAGGTACTTTCACAGTATAACCTACATAGGAGGGCACATACACACCTTTAAGTATTATCATTCATTTATGTATATACAACATCTGAAAACTACTACAGTGGGCTTCCGCCTGACCGATCATACCACCTCGTGTGGTCGGAGATCTCCTTTTGAGCTTGATATTATTAGGTATACATATTATGTATATGTATGGATGTCCTATGACTAATCATAGGACATCCATACACATATATACATATTATGTAGGTACTTACTACCTTTTCTCATTCTAGAAATGTATATATATTTTTTAAATTTTACAAAATATTTTGCTTTTTATTCTTGCGACAAAAAATAAGAAATAGTTTAAAGTATTTTTTAGTTTTTGTCAAAAAAAAAATACATTTCAAAATGTGGAATGGTATAGGTACTTAATCATATCCCAAAGTTATCGTACCACCGTTAGTAGACCGTTTTACACCCTATATAGTCGTAGCCGATTATAAAAGACTTTAATCATAATATAGTAGTAAGTATGTTAAGAGATTTTCAACTGATCTAATAACAGTCATTAAGTAATTCGGATTTCGTATAATATTATGTGGGAGTGTTTGTTGATAATACGACCAAGGCCACATCACCTCTCGGATGCTGTTCTTTATCTAGTATTTACTAGTTTACTTTTATGAATATGCTGATTCACAAAAATGTATTCCGGTTTTAATCAAATTTATATCAATTTTATTTTATATTTATTAACTAGCTTTTGCCCGCGACTTCGGCCGCGTGATTAGGCATCACCTTCGTCCTTTCTTCTAAACTTCTCTTTCTAGACTACTGTGTATCGAATTTCATTTAAATCTGTTCAGTAGTATTTGCGTGAAAGCGACACAAACAGACAGACATAGTTACTTTCGCATTTATAATGTAAGTTAGCATTAGGATAAGTAGGTAGCAAAGATAACAAAGTTACAACTGTTAAATAGTAGGTAGATATTACAGTGCGTTCTGATTCGACGTGATCAATATATAAAAAAAGCTCAGTGAGGGCGGCTATAGTTCTACCAAGTAGTTAGATACAAGATAGGTACTACTAGGTAGATAATAATAGTAAAATCGCATGATACTATAAAGTTAGTAACTTGTTGAGGCTTAGAAGGTTAATTCTGACTATCATTTCAGTTTGTGTCATCAGTCGACCGTATTCAAATGTAGGTTATTTACATAAAATACCGGCATATTATACAATGTGTATTGTTAACTATTCTAAAGCCAAATAACTTTCTTCCATCCGATCCGATCCATTAGTAGGTAAATTATACTTTAATGGTTAAAATTATTTTTATTAATTACGTGGGTTTGCTATTTACTTAAACCCGATAAGAAATATAAATGTAAATAGGCTAGACATGGGCGCCGAGCAATATTTTCCCACGGCGGCGTGACGACAGATAATGGTCGGCGGGGCGCAGCCGCGCCGGCGTGGAAACGATCATCGTCTGCAGTCGCTGCGTCGCAAAAGATCTTCGGCGCGTTTGCGAGCGTATTATCAAGTAGTCTTCGAATAATATAAATAATACACGGTCATTTGTCGAGCTGGTAGTAGGAGTTGTCTGCATTTTCATAGAAAAAAACGTCACTAGAACGATCTTTCATTAGTCGGCGCCGTCTAATATATATGCATTAAAATATAGTTTTGTTAACGAGATTTTAATAAGTTTTAATAAATTGTAATTTAAGTAAAAGTGCTAAAAATGTGGTCGTCGTAATAATTAAAAAATTTAACGACACACCTGACAAGTTACAATGTTAAACTTATAACGACTCGAATGTCCTTGACAGGGCTTCGAATGAGGTTTACATAAATTATACGTATGGTATCTAATATTTATGTAAGTAATGATCATCATCGTTCACCGTTATCTTGTAATGACATTATGATGAATAGAGGTGAAGCGATTAGAACAAATAGAAGGGACTACAATTAGAAAGACTAGGCTTCGATTTTCGTGCCTTGAACTTTTAGAATTTCAGTCTGTCCCGTTCGTGCACGTAGATTTGGCGCGTGTGCGAGGACAGACTGACGATCGAATCGAAGTTCCAGTGACGAGAATCGGGGCCCTGAGTCCTAATTTGCATGAAAGAGTCACAAACACAGCAGACCTACTTTTTAATCTAATTTCAAAGGATCGACATTGGGAGTGTATTGGCATTTGCCCCCTTACTCTTTGATACTAAAATTCAATTCCAATCCGATAAAACTAAATTGGAAAGATTGTAGGTATAATACATTAGTTTCTTATCACTTTTTTCCTATTGGTCCTATTACTAACCTAATACTTCATGGGGAGGTCCATTTACCTATCTATCTGATTGTATGTACGATTGGTTCTATCAAGAACCAATCGAGTACATTCAGCCAAAATTATAATTTTTTAAGTAACTGTTTTCCTGATGGAAATTCATGTCACAATAATAACACACAACTTTTTTACAAAAGTTTGTGGAAAAGTTTCAATAAAAGTTGTGTTTAATGTTTATTACTGTGAGGTCAATTTAGTCACAAACAGTTACTTAAAAAATATTAATTTTGGCTGATGCGTATTTTAACTATTTTTAACCCAGCTAATATTATTATCTTAGTTAGTAGGCAATATTTATAAATCTGGAATGGATCGGATCACTCCGCCTAGTGTAGGAGCTGTAGCCTGTAGGTGATTTTTAGTACGTATAGGTACAGTATATTATAATACATAGGCGACTATAACCAAACCCCCATGAAATACATTGGAGAAGCTTATGTCCATTGGTGGACATCATATCTAAAATGATGACGATCGTAATATAGTGTGGTATGGTTGGCATCCCTACTAGCAAACTCGCGTGACTTGTTAGTGACTACACGCTTGCAAGTTACAGTTGCAAGCATTAAATGCAATACAATTAAAGAGACGAATGGATGAAGGTGATATTCGAGGTGGAACGTGAAGGTCGCAAAATTCCGATTTCGAGAAAATTGAGTTCAAACTGTCACTTAAACATTTTAGAATACGTAATTAAGTACACTAGCTGTGCCCGCGACTTCGTTCGCGTGGTTGTCGGAAACACTATCGCGATTATCTTTTGATTGGTCACGTTGGTTTTTGTTATATGATTGTGAACTCATTCTTCATAATAATGGTGGCAACGAATTGTTATAATATAGCCTATCGCCGTCTTCGACAAATAATGTGATTATGAGTAAATCTTAAGAGATAGACATATACGGTATACCGTCACGGACTTTTTTTTTGATTATTAAAAAGAAAAAAAAATCATACATATTTTTGGACTAACTTAAACCGTTTGTTTGTGCAGCGCACGCAACGAAAGTCTTCAAATGTGAATAATTTTCCCCGTTTTTGCAACATTTCCTACTGACGCTTCGCTCCTATTTGTCACAGCGTAATATAGCCTAAAGCATTCCTCTATAAATGGACTATCCAACAAAAAAATAATTTTTCAAATCGTACCAGTACTTAGTGAGATTAGCGCGTTTAAATAAACAAACAAACTCTTCCGCTTTCTAATATTAGTATAGATTAATCTAAAGAAGCGTCTTTATAATTAATGTTCTTAATAAGTTACGCTTACGATAACTAAAATGTTTAAGTGACAGTTTAAACTCAATTATTTCAATTAAAAATTTATTGACATAATATCTTGATCCATTCATGACATCAATTGTAGTTCCCGAGCATGCATCTTGCACTACAGCTGGTGCGATACCAACACGCGTTGTGATAACACTAAACAAACACACATATCAGCGTCTATCGCGATAACCGCGCCGATTACACAAACACATCTTCAGTAATGACTTCTACGTGATATTTACCAACCAGTGAACTGTAGGCCAAGTAGGAACATTCGATAGCGCCGTAACGTTATCGAATGACAATACAATAAAACGTATTCCAGCGCCAATACCATTGCATATCTATAAGATACTAATACCATGGACCAATTATTGGTCTATGCTAATACTAATATTATAAAGCAGAAGAGTTTGTTTGTTTTTAAACACGCTAATCACGGGAAGTACTGGTCTGATTTAAAAATTCTTTTTTTGATGGATAGTTGCGACCAATAGGAGCGAAGCGTCAGTGAGAAATGTTGCAAAAACGGGGAAAATTATTCACATTTGAGGACTTTCGTCGCGTGCGCTGCATTTTTTTTTTTGGTTTAAGTTACGCAAAAAATATGAATGAAAGAATTATTCCTTTTTAATAATCATAATAACAAAAACCAACGTGAGCAATCAAAAGATAATCGCGATAGTATTTCCGACAACCACGCATACGAAGTCGCGGGCACAGCTAGTTTACTATATAATAACACATTGAATTGGAAAATTGGAACAAATTCCTGCTTAGGCTACCCACTAGAAATTAACAAATTAAATTAACACGCTAAATTAAGGCAGCGCCCATACAATTGACATTAGATAACGTTACGTAGGTAAACGAACAGTTGTATTTTGTTCCTGATAGGTCTAATTAACATAGGTGTCCTTTAGACCAAAAAAGCATATTTAGGGCGTGTCTCACCAAGCAATGTTAAAGTTAATCCTTAGTTAAATATCATGTTATCCCTCTCTTATTTTCTGTCAATGAATGAGATGGCATGGTATTTAACATGGCGTTAACTTTAACGTTGCTTGGTGAAACACGGCCTTAATCTATACTAATATTATGAAGCGGAATAGTTTGTTTGTTTGTTTAAACGCGCTAATCTCAGGAAAGTCTGGTCCGATTTGAAAAATTATTTTTTTGTTGGATAGTCCATTTATAGAGGAAGGCTTTAGGCAATATAACAGCGAAGCGTCAGTGAGAAATGATGCAAAAACGGAGAAAATTAATTACATTTGGGGACTTTCATTGTGTGCGCTGCATAATACGGCTTTAAAAGTCACTCAAAAACCACGCGAACGAAGTCGCGGGAACAGCTAGTTAAATCTATTCGCTACATGCTAAGTACTAAGTAATAATTACCCGCACTTATGTCGTCAGAATTTTATTGAACACGCGTAGGTACTTATACAAACAGAGGGACTAATACCTACAAGTGACGACTACATAATAAGTATATTATGTAGTCGTCACTTGTAGGTATTTATGCTGTGCCCGCGACTTTTTTCGCGTGGTTTTTGAGTGACTTAAACCATTTATGCAGCGCACGCAACGAAAGTCCCCAAATGTCAATAATTTCCTCGTTTTTGCAACATTGCTCACTGACGTTTCGCTCCTATTCGTCGCAGCGTAATAATATGTAGCTTAAAACCTTCTCTTTAAATGGACTATCCAACAAAAAAAAACTTTTCAAATCGGACCAGTAGTTCCTAAGATTAGCGCGTTTAAACAAACAAACAAACAAACTCTTCCGCTTTATAATATTAATCTAGATTGTAATATATTGAATGATGAAACTACAACCTACAACTTATAGTCATCATTTATATTAGTGTCCTTCTGTATGGCAATCTTGTGAATACAACTCTTATTTAAATTAATTTATGCTGGAAGTTCGAACGGAAATTGTCCATTTTTTATTTAGGAGATAGTGACACGACGCAAATGAAGCAATGGAGAATCTAAAGATCTGTTACTCTTTTAATGTTCATTATTTTTTTTTTATTTGTGATGACTTACCTAACACAGTTGGGTGTTTGGTCAAAAAGTCTTGTTTCGCGCGTATGACATCCAAATAAATCTGGTTTTCCAACGGAGTTTCAAGAGCCGAGAAGACCAGGGCACCAGAAATTAAGTAGCTGAGATAGAACACTATGTAGATGACCAGAAGCCAGGGCAGCTTGGTCTTGCCGAAGAGTTTTGTGGTGGCAAAAAGAGGTTGGAAGGGGGGATGCTGCTCCTCGTACAAGATCTCCCGAGGCACGATCAACTTCTTGGGGTAGGGGAACAGCTGGCTGTGGACTGTCATGTCATCGTCACTCCTGGCTGAGCTCATGCTGCCGTACGATTGTATACGTTTGTATTTTGGCTTCTCCATTTTGAATTAAACACGTCACACGAAAAGCCTAAAGTCACACAAGTTTCTCAAAAGTCACAAACAAACTCGCCAAAAGTCACACAATTTGCTCAAAAGTCACAAACAAACTCGCAAAAGTCACAAACTTGCCAAACGTCACAACTCACACCACTCTTCGAAAGTCGAATGTTTTTGGTTATGAATCCCGAACCGAAGACCCGGAACGGCTCCAAACCGTCAACTGTACTTGAAGAACCGTTTGGGGTGGTTTGGCTCGAAGAACAAAGCGGTCACCAAGTGTCTCGGTTTAGAACACGGCATTTTGATACATTTTGAAAAAAAAAATGATTCGAAGACGCGCGCGCAGCACGGGGGACGACATACAACTGACTCGAGTGATATAATGATGGTCTAGTAACACGTTTGACTGATAATGACTCGTGTTAGAACCGGTTTAACTACACAAACAACTTTTCAATTTCGAAAAAGCTCATTATATACTTTTTAAATTTGAGTGTCTACCAGCATGAAAAGTGCCAGTGCAAGTGGACTATCCAAATATGTATTTTTTATGTCAATCCGTGTCAATGTTATTATTTCGATAAGATTACAGTTTAAATGTTATTCTAGATATGCATTGTAAAGTAAATATAAATTATTAGTTTACAACATTGCCTACTATAGGTATTCTTCATTCTGTGAGTCTTAAATACTCAGCTGTTTTGCTGAAAAAAAAATTAATGACGCGAAAATTAGGTCGAGTTAAAACTTTTTGTTTACATATATATATATCACATTGAAATGGAACGGAATATAGATGTATATCAAATCAGATAACAGTATTATCCACTTGTTATTCCAATAAAACATGTTATTATATTATGATCTATTCCTTTAAATACTCCATTTTAATTCTGGTTAATCAATAGTTGACAAGTGGCATAATTACATATTACATTCTATTTGAATTCTTTAATTTTAATAATTATAAGTAATTTTAATTTTTTTCACTGTTTCTCTCTCCCGCGAACGTGTGGAAGCTGAAATTCATATCAAACACTCAGGTCTACCTGTTACTTGGAGTTGTGCAAAAATCATACTTCATACTCCTTAGCCTACGCAATCCAAAGATGCAGTCGTTTATGCTGCAAAATTTCGTCGTTTTCGATACTTGCAAGGGAATCAAAACCTTTAAGTTTTGTCGAGTGTTGGTATGGTAATAATGCCTCCCGATTGACGGTGACGGTGCCCGGTTTCATTTAAATCAGGCCAGCTACGCAGGAGTTATTCTGTAGTGCCTAAGTGTGTGCGCAATACACTAAGACACTCTCTTCATTTTACTCTCATAGCCCAGTGGGACGGATAACCGACACGACTGGCGGGAGCACAGGCGCAGGATCGCCTTTTTACATGCCCTTCCGACGCATGGATCATCTTTTTTGTCACCCCCACGCGAGTTACGCTTTACTTACGCCGGTTCTTCTTGCTGGGCTTAGTTCCCGAACCGGTGGTAGGCATCATATACAAACGACGTTCAGAAAAATTTTTTTGTACAATTTCATTCTGAATTAAAATAGTTGACTTTCGCCCGGTTTCTGAAAGGATGATCAAATTTACCAATTGATCAAATCAGCAATCTGAACGCACAGGTGAAAACAGTGACTGCGAAGTGATGTTCACCAATCAGCGTTCAGATTAGCTGATTTGATCAATTGATTAATTTGATCAGCCTTTCAGAAACCGGGCGTTAGACTTTGATCATCATCATTTCAGCTATGAGGTACACTACTGGAAATAAGCGTCTCAGGTGGTGCAGGTGCTCGGCTGAGTGTTACGAAAATAACTTGAGTAGGTATATTATAATCTAAGGAAAATAATAATGTTCGCGGAAACGCTGCTGCCCATTTTCGCAATATACAAGGTGTGAAATAAATGAATGATAATACTTTAAGGTGTGTATGTTCTATGCAGACTATACTGTGAAAGTACCAGCGCTGAAAGACGTACTTTTGACTTTCATGTTTGTATGAGAAATGCTCCAACATCATTTTGCCAATACAATAATTTTAAAAAGTAACTATGTCAGCGCTGGTACTTTTACAGTAAACTCTATATAACGGTACTCATACACACCCTAAAGTCTTATCACTCATTAGTATTACAGCCAGTATTACCTATGTCGCCTTTCCCGTGGGTGTACCCACGCGATTTCTACGGCACCCCATGGATGGCCTATAAACCATATTTTTTAATAGGTTATCGACTATCGTCTAATTTTAGCGAGCGTGTCCCCGAAAATAGCTTAGACATTAAACACGTTAGCCTGCCACAAATGTTAAATCGTTATTTGTAGGCCTTCAATGTATTTTTAGATATTTAAGAGGAAACACCACGAAATTTTTTCCATACAAAAATAGGGGTCTAGGGGATTTCTATTTCCTCCCTGGATAACACCTCTAGAGTAACAAATTTTTTTCCTGAATATTTATGGATATTGTTTGTAGGTCCCTATTTTTTCCTTTTTTTAATGAATTAATTATTTAAAGAGACATGAACGTTTAAAAATCTAAAAAAAATGGCCAGACTCTCCGCTATGTTTAAATATCTAGGAAACAGATTTTACTACAATAAAAAACAAAACCAAAAAATAGGAACCTAGCTCAATTCCTTTTTTAGCTAATACAGAAAAAAATATGTAAATCGGTTAAGTTTTGGATGAGGAAACAGGAATCCCCTAAACGTCGATTTCTGGTACTTTTAATAGGTAATTTCAGTCCAAGTTGCAGTTGTCTCTATCGCGCTAGTGCTGGCTAGCTAAGGCACTGCAGACAGCAAGAGATTTTATAAATACCTATTTTGTATTTCTCTCAACCGTGGTGTTTCCTCTTAAGCTGTCCCCGCGACTTCGTTCGCGTGGTTTTTGAGCGACTTAAACCGTTTATGCAGCGCACGCAACGAAAGTCTCTCCGTTTTTGCAACATTTCTCACTGACGCTTCGCTCCTATTGGTCGCAGCGTAATGTTATATAGCCTAAAGCCTTCCTCTATAAATGGAGTATCCAACAAAAAAAGAATTTTTCAAATCGGACCAGTAGTTACTAAAATTAGCACGTTTAAACAAACAAACAAACTCTTCCGCTTTATAATATTAGTATAGCTTTATTATATTAGTATAGATAGTATAGATGCCAACTGGATGCAATAGTTCAACGCACACGTCATACACCAAGTTAGTCAGAAATAATACTAGCCAACAAAAAAAAAATCAAAAAAAGGAATGTTCTGGAACATATCGCTTGCCTGTTGTTTTCGATTTCAAACAATACATCAACATAATAATGGAAGCCTAACAGCTTTCACTTTGGTTATGAAGTTTTAATGTAAACAACAATAGGCTGCTATTGTTGGACATGATCATGTCTGAATAGACGCACTATCAGTATCGTAATGGACACCAGGTAATAGCTATTATCACCATTGACTTTAAATTGTCAGAAATAATATCCAGGAAAAATTTAATCGGTTATTGGTTCTAGACATGGGCTACGAGCAAAATTTGCCGGCGCGGCGGCGGCGCGCCGAGAGATGGGGCCTTACTCTCCAAACTGATTCGATTTTGATTCAGATTCGATCGTGCCGCGTACTTCCCAATAAATAGACGTTTGTCTATTTTGATTCGCAGTCGATTGATATGGTCGGGAGTAAAAAAAGGTACCGCACCCGCGCCGCCGCCGCTCCCGCCCCGCTGCCCGCACAATTCGAGGCTGAGGCCTAAGCCTGCTTATGGTCGGCACTCGGCACGGCGCGCGGCGGGGCCGCTGAAAATATTTGGACCGGAATCTGCCAGACCGAATGTCAAATATGACATTGACATTTAAATCGCCACTCGCCTGTTCGATTTTCATCTCTACAGTGTGTTCCAGTTGCTAAGAAATAACTTTATTAACGACTTAATAAAGTTTGAACCGATTACTTTTTTTAAGATCTTTGTGTCGTTGGAAAAATTATTTTAAAAACAGTGGCGCTAGTTGCGCTTATTCCTCGCCTTAAACATATTATGTACAGTACGTAACATTTCAATTTTTTATGTATGAACTTAGACGGAAAGAAACAGGGTCCCGATCCAAGATGTGACGACATCTATGGCTCTGGAATGCGATTGAAAATTTCGTTAAAAACGCTTTTTCGTTGCAACTGGAACTCCTTTAATTAGGTCAGAGTTCTAATTTCAGTGCTCTGAATTCTCCGCCTGTCTGATTCCGAAATAAGCCCAAGCTGTACAATAAGCAAGCAAGATTCAGAGCATTTTCTTATTTCGTGGAAATGGAAGTACACCATATACGTTTTACATCAAAAATCGCCATAGCCAATGTAAGTCAACGTAACATAAGTACTTACCTACTTCGTTCATACTTATTCAATGTCTTATAATAATTTATGTCAACAAAGCTCAAAATGGATGGCTATCATAATAATGCCTCCCACACCGATTTTGATGACGGTGGCCGGTTTCATTGAAACCAGGCCAGCTACGCAGGAGTTATTTTATAGTGCTCAAGTGTGTCCTTCAAAGCTCTTTCTTCTCGCAGCCCAGTGGTACGGATATCCGACACGACTGGCGAGAGATCAGGCGCAGGACCGACTTTTTACATGCCCATCCGACGCATGGATCATCTTTCTCGTTAGACAATCAGATGTTCAGCCTGCATTGTCCTAACCAAACTTGAAAACAACATTTTTTGTTGTTCCAACGCGGGAATCGAACCCACGACCTCCGGTTCGGATGGCTATCAGCGACGTGGGGATCCTCCTCCTATCGGCTTCTCTTACCCTATACCTTTTTGAACACCCTCATCCAAATTCCTACCTACTTCACAGGCCAAGGCTTCCCTCTGAAGGATAAACAGCTTTCGCCACTAGTAGCTGTATTGCTTTTAATTGAAGATGAAGGTGAAATGTAGCAAAATTATGATTATGACAGAATTGAGTTCAAACTGTCACATTTTAGAATATGTCCTAAAGCACATTAAAGATCCGTCTTTAAAATCAATGCACATAATACGTTACTACCTATCTTAAAATGTTTAAGTGACTGTTTATTCAATTTTCTGAGTAAATATTTCTTGCGACCTTTATCGATTCATGTCTTCAATTTTAAATGTCACCTCATTCACTGCACAATAAAGAAAAGCAATGTAATTTTAATTTGGTAAAACTTAATTTTTTGTTTACATTGAGATCACATTGCATCAGAAGAGAGCGCACTAGGTTTAAAGAATTTGTTCTCATAAAGACATATAGAGTCACATAGGGCGTGTTTCACCAAGCAATGTTAAAGTTAACGCCATGTTAAAATACCATGCCTTCTCATTCATTGACAGGAAATACGAGAGGGATAACATGATATTTAACATGGCATTAACTTTAACATTGCTTGGTTAAACACGCCCTTAGTCTACTAGTACGTACCTGCAATACAAGGGTTGTTCTTGAGGAAATCCACTTTTAGCCCTTCTACTGTCACCTTCTTTTTATCTTCTCTTGCTCTCTCTAGTGGACCTTCCAGAGCTTGGAATACCATTGCTCCTGAAATATTACACAGTACTATTTCATTTTCTTGATTATTTATTATTAATTTAAATTAGGTATTGCAGTACTCCTTGGTGGGCTTTACCCTCTATTTATGTCATTTCTAGTTATTTTTTTAAAGACCCAATCTTCACTACTTAACTACAAAAATAACTAGAAATTACATAAAAATATTTAAAAAAAATGTATGAAATTTTATGTAAAAATTATTCGATTTATTAATTACTGGCTGACCCGTGCCCACTTCGTTAAGCATACAAAAAAGTAGATATTTTCTAACCGTTTAAACCTTAGCTGGACTTGATGACCATGGATATTTCAAGAAGCCGAATCGGTTCAGCCGTTCAAGAGTTTTATCGAGACTAACGAACAGCAATTTATTATATAGTATATTATATAGATATAGATGAGAAGATAGAAGGAGAAGTTATAGAAGTATTATTTTATAACTATTAATTGTATGCAACTTTATAAAATTAATATAAACTAATATAAATACATAATTTTGAAATGGATACAATTTAAATATATTTTATCTAGCAATATCCCGCGAAAGAATTATAACCACAACCTGCAAGCAGATGAGTGAGTGTACGCATAGGCATGCGTTTGATGCACCTCCCTCCTCCCACACTGCTTATGCGTTACGCATATATAGATATAATATATTTAAATTGTATGCTATGGATTTCCGCAAAGTAACGCCTGATTCCATTAACTATTTGAAATGGATATTATCTGAACAGCTTTTTTTATTATTAATTTACTAAAGTACTCAGTAGGTAGACTAGGTACATAAGAGGTACATTACCCATGGTGAGGTACAGCGCCATGATCAGCATCAGCACGAGCGCGCGCAGGGTCGGCATGCTGCGCAGGTCGCCCACGAACCCGGGGGTCACCAGCCGCATGCTGTAACAACACCTCGTTTCAGCTGTGACGGTCTACGGCTGGACATAAACCTCCCCGAAGGTATTTCATTAGGGAGTAGTTTGTGGGCTTGCGAGCGCAGTTTTAAAAAAAGAAAATCTACTTCGACGTTGTCGTTTGCTACCGACTCCAAACAGAACATTAATTGGAGCTACATTAGAAAAGTATTATTTTATGCATTTTAGTTGTCGAAGTCGGTTTTTATAAACGTTGTTTCTTTTTACTTTTTAGTGTCTATAGGTTCAAGTAAAAGATAAATCTGTTTTGTAGCTACGGTGCTACAGACAGCCTGACAGACACCATATTTAATTTCCACCTCCTTTTGGTAGAGTCAATTATAACTATGTGTATGCACTGAGACTACACACATAAGTCGACATAAAAAAAATTTACCAGTGTTGATTTGTTCAAAATTTGGCTGAAATATGTTCATAAAATGAAAACTACAACGCCAAACTATATGTAAAATTTTTATGGGATCAAGTGACAGCTATTCTGCGTCCAATTAAAAAAGAATCACAAAAATAGTCGGTGTTCATACATAAAAAAAACAGGCCGAATTAAGAACCTCCTCCTTCTTTTGGAAGTCGGTTAAAAAAATCCGCGGGAACGCTACTGCCTATTTCCGAATATAATATACCTAAATTATATTCCCTGTGTCGCATTTTACGACACCCAGGGGAAAGATGGTTTATGGGAGGAGTAAGAATACGTCACCGAAGTCTGAATTTGAAAATTGTGATTATTGAATAACGAGGCGAGGAATAAGCGCAACTAGCGCCACTCTTTTTAAAATAAATTTTACAACGACACAAAGATCCTATTAAAAAAAGTAATCGGTTCAAACTCTACATTTAATTACTCTCATAAGTAATAACTAATGTGGCCGTTTTAGTTACATATGAGAGTAAATACAGTATAGGATTTAGAGCTGTAATTAAATGCCAATAAATTAGTTTAACTATTTACTTAAAGTTTGAACCGATTACTTTTTTTAATAAGTGTCGTTGGAAAAAATATTTTAAAAAGAGTGGCGCTAGTTGCGCTTATTCCTCGCCTTAAAAATATGTACAGTACATAACATTATGTAAATTGCTTGTGATGATGATTAATTAATAATAAGGAAAATGTCATACGTACTGATAAAACAAATGACTACTTAGAGCATAATATAGCAAGGTGAAGGTCACACGGTCAGAGAAAAGGGTTAATTAAAGGGCGTTATTTTAATTGCAGTTGGCCTCTTGACCCCGCACAGTGGCAGACAAAATGAGACTTTATTCTTTGTTGATGAGGTGCATATTACAATATTGCATGAACATTTTTACGAATTGTTCGCAACTTAAAAAATTTGCATGGTTCCATTTTCAAAAGTATCTTTATTCTTGTTTTAGAACACATTATTATAAGTGCACGGTACATAATACAGTATGTAACAGGCACCAAAAATGTTAAAAGGCTCCAACTTGTAAAACAATTTTTGAAGTAAAACTTCTTTATGTAACTATGAGAGAAATTTTAATCGTCACGTTTTTATGTTACTCGCCATATTGGTTTCCCAGTCATATATATTTCTGATGCGCGCCATATTTATTTCTAAAACTCTGTAGTGACGTTTTTAACCGACATCAAAAAATGGAGGTGGTTATCAATTCGGCCGGTTTTTTTACACTAACACACCTTTTTTGTGAAGATTGTGTAGAAACTACTAATACTTTTGCGGTCGTGTGCGGGTTTCCTCATGATGTTTTCCTTTACCGTTTGAGCGTCTGTATAATGTACCTGAGATCTGAAAAGTCTCATTGGTACCTACATGCCACAACCTGGGAATTGAACCTGCACCATTTTGTGTGCTAATCAACGGTCTAACCTCTAGGGCACGGATGCTCATAGACTTATAGAGCATAGACTATAGACACCACAAAACAATTCCAGTCATGGCGGCGTTTAATTATTCAGTGTTCTATTTCTGCTGGAAATCAATAGACCGTGGAATTTTTACGATCGATCCTGGTGTAGTGATGAACCTCTCGGCTCTTCTTACTCATTATTGGAGTCTGTAGATCAAACAGCATCAGCTACTGTGATCATTATTTTAAAAATCATTTTGTTGCTTTGAATGAGAAAAGAAATGAAGAATTTGAAAAATGTGTTTTCTACAAACAAATGACCAATTACTGGAGTTTAAAATTTAAGCATACATAATTGTAAACATGATATGACAGCAAAATTATGATTTTGAGAATACTGAGTTCAAAGTATCACTTAAGCATTTAACCTTCCTCCACCACCTTCATCCATACATGTCTTTAATTGTATTAGAAATTAGAGCAGAGTTCTAATTTCAGCACTTATTTACCGAAAATTATTTTATCTGCTTCGATTCTGTACCTACTACGTTTTAAGTATTGCTATTAAAAATCTATACTTAATATTAAAAAGAGAGAGAGAGAGAGTTTGTTTGTTTGTTTAAACACGCTAATCTCTGGAACTACTGGTCCGATTTAAAAAATTCTTATTTGTTGGTTAGTCCATTTATAGAGGAAGGCTTTAGGCTATATAACATTACGCTGCGACCAATAGGAGCGAAGCGTCAGTGAGAAATGTTACAAAAACGGGGAAAATTATTGAGTATTGACATTTGGGGACTTTCGTTGCGTGCGCTGCATAAACGGTTCAAGTTACTCAAAAACCACGCGTACGAAGTCGCGGGAACAGCTAGTATATTATACACTGGTTTAGGAACGGTGTGTTTAACTTGTAAAGTTTAAAGGGAAGACCTCAGCTAATATCACAGAACTTTCAGACGAAAATAGATTATCCAAACATAAATGAGTTATTTTCGTCGTAATCGGTAACGAAGATACAGTTTAAGTTTATTATCTATGGTCGCCCACATCTTCCTAACTTTATGGAGTTTAATACACCTACACCTACAGTCTACGCTTAAAAGGTCGCAGCTAAATTAATTTTGAGACACTCTATTTAAACATAGATTGCGTTTGCCCGACTTCGGCGAAGTAAAAAGAAGGATAGTGATTCTGGCAGTCTATGTATGTATGTATGAATGTTTGTTTCCTCACAGCAGCTAAACTAGTGGTCCGTTTTTAATAAATGAGGTGTCGATCAATTCGTGATGATGCCGCGAGTAACATAGATTATATATGGTTTTTTTTATTGTGTATTTCAAAATTTAAACCCAAAAAATTACATTAAAAAAATTAAACTTACATAATTTATCGTGTTTGGTATCAAAAGTTAGCATGTATTGATATGAATATGTAGGTATTTTATTATTTTATTAAGTAATTATTATATTTTATTGTTGAATTCAAAATAAACGTTTAGCGGTCATAGATATACGTAGCAGTAGTTATGTAGGAGTTGTTTTGTTACTTTATGTAATGGTTAATTTAATATATAAAATATAAGTGGAAATAGAAAAATTCGAATTAAAAGTTAAAAAAAACTTTAACCCCACTTCACAAAAAAAGGTCTCAAAAGACTGAAACAAGCAAATAATTCAATTTGAAATCCAGAAATGCATAGGTATAAATAAGAAGTTAAAAGTAAATGGTCAAGGTAGAGCCCTTTTTTGCGAAGTCGGGTTATAGTTTTTATAATTATTATCAAGCTGAAGATTTTGTTTGGTTCAACGCGCCAATTTAAACTTTTTCTGTTCGGTTAGAGAAATTCTTTCAGTGTTACCCCATTTATCGAGGAAGGCTATTTTGGCAGTTAGCTAAATTAGATTATCGCCGTAGTCATTTTTATTAATTTTCCGAAAAAAGCTTGTAAAGTTTAATTTGGAAATAAATTATTTAGATTTTTTTTTTATTTCGCCACGCTAAAAAACAATTGGAGACCAATAAGGAATGTTTCATAATTGGTGTTTATTTTGCTACTTGCTGAGTCCTTATAGATTCTAATTTTTTAAATGTTTGGGGGATTTTGACGTTGTTTAATGAACTGCAAGCACTATCTAAATTGCAGTAATGACATCAAACAGTTCAAGCTAACATCACTCTGTTTAGATTGTGAAGTTTTGAGAAAATACAAACTATGTACTTACTTCGTTCTTTAAAAAAAATATAGCATCGATTTATTGGAATAAACATCTCGGCAGATTTACATGGAAAAGTGTTTTTTTTATGTGGAGTTTTCTCTAATGGCCTGAGAGTCCTGGCAGTCACGTTCGGACCGTTGGACGAGACAATCGTGTTTTAAAAGGATTGTTTTTCAGGGGTGTTTTACAACTGGTGTTAATAAAAAATACCAATAAAATATGTTATAATCTTGAATATTCAGGGGATTTTCGATTTATAAATTGATCAATATCGATAATGATACAGCTTAAAATAATATGCAAGTCCACCCTTCTTTTAACGTCGTAACTTCTCGTCGTTATTTCTCTTTATATATTTGTGATATGAGTGTGAAAATCACTTCAGTATTTTAAGTAAGATAAGACCCGGGGGACTGTCAATTTAGTGTTTGTAAATTTTGTCTCAGTTTCTTTTATATAGTAAAACACAAACAACTTGCACATTTTTCCACTTTATTTGTTATTTTACATTGGTAAAAAGGGCAAGAGACTTGCACTGTTTTACTACATAACATGAATTTCCACCAAGAACAGTTTCCTTTTAAACAGTTTTCTTTTTAAACAAGTTTTCATACGATTTTAATTTACGCCCTTTCTTTCCATACAGAATAGTCGTTCAAGGTTAATGGCGTTATGTAAAGCCTTAATTCTGAAGTTATAGCAGTTATTTGAATAAAACAATGAAACTCCTCTACCCTTACTCCCCCCATAAGCAAATATTAAATTTCAGCCTTATTTTCTTAAAAAATGCAAAGCATAATTCCAGATTAATATCTCACAAAGTTATCAAAGCCTCAAAGGTAAGCAGATTAGAATCGAATTATTATGTTAAGGGTGGAAACACTTGGAAAAGAGAGGGCGGGGCTTCGGCAAATCAAACGAACGAAGGTGAGAGATGTACTAAAATAGGTCATCTGTACCGATCAGCAACACCCTTCATGCATTAATACATACATCGATTTATGACCGTATATTTATAATCTATATTTGATTACGTACTTTGTACCTATAAAATATACAGGCTATAACATTAATGAGTGATAATACTTTAGGGTGTGTATGAGTCACGTATGTAGAGTTTACTGTGAAAGTACCAGCGCTGTTTTTTACTTATTGTGAGGGAAAATTTATAATGCATTTCTCATAGAAACATGAAAGTCATAAGCAAGCCTTTCAGCGCTGGTACTTTCACAGTATACTCTACATAGGAGGCACATACATACCATATACATACTCACCATAAACTATTTTCACTCATTTATTTTACACCTTGTACACGCATCCCTCGAGAGCGTCCGTGGCCTAGTGCTTAGACCGGTGATTAGATCTCGAAAGGGTGCAGGTTCGATTCCCAGGTTGTGGCATGTACAAATGACACAGATCTCAAATAGCTACACTATACGAACTCTCTTACGGTGAAGGAAAACATCGTGAGGAAATCCGCACATAGTTGGCATCGGACGTATTGACCAGTCATTCCTCTGTACTAGGCCGACTATCGTAGCATGCCGTGCTGGGCAACCATGCGATATTTAAAACCGCCTGTCCCAGGCACTACAGTATTAATATAATCATCCAATAATGGATGTAAAGGCCTACTTTTTATATATTATGACGTATAGGTTCGATATTTGATTCCCGTGTTCATTATCAACTTTGAGCCGTGTTAGAACAACTTGTTATATTTTTAAAATTGTATTGCACCTTATCAAGAGCTCTTTTTTAATATTTTTTTATTCTCAAACCACCAAATGGACGCATCTATCGGTATAATATATGCGTGGCCGTGACCTTGGTCTGATCGATATTGAGTTATCCCGTTTCCCGCCCTGCACCGCCCTACGCCGCCCTAGCCCGCCCTCACCCGCCCGCGTGACGTAGGAGCATCCATTAAAGTTGCCAAACACGATTCCGACAGAGAAGAAAATATTCAAAAGAGATTGATATTGGTGCTTTCAGATGCTTGTCAAGTCATCTACACTATCTACACTAATATTATAAAGAGGAAAGATTTGTATTTTTGTATGTAATGACTAAACTCAAAAAGTACTGGACAAAATTTTAATAATTCTTTTTTCATTAGAAAGCTACATTAACACTGAGTAAAACATAGGCTATATAAAAATCAATTGCTGTTCGTTAGTCTCGCTAAAACTCGAGATCAGCTGAACTGATTCGGCTATTTTTGGTCTTGAAATATTCGTGGAAGTCCCGGGAAGGTTTAAACGGCTTCCATGCGCAACGAAGTGGGCACGGGTCAGCTAGTACATAATATAACGAGTATGTTATTCGGAAATAAGGCATTTCATTTTAAAACGATAATTAATATTTAATTATTTAATTTTAGACGCTCTGGGTTTTCATTTAACAATTCGGCCTAAGTACTTCCTTTTTTTACAGTACGTCTATGCTGTTACCACAACTACTACTTACGAAAACACTTATTGCAGGCTCAATTAAAAAAAAATGTTTACACTTTAATGAAGTGTTAGGTACGAGTAGGTACATTAAAATTTATTGATAATAATTAATAATATAATAATATCTATGAACGCTTCACACCGCGTGTATTTGGCCCCGTGCTAAGTATCCGAAGAACTTGTGACCCAGGAACATTAAAAACTTTTTGTTCCCTAGGCGGGATTCGAACCCACGACCTCTCGCTCAAGCACCAACGCGCTCGACCACTGCGCTACGGAGGTCGTCGAACGTCAGTCGTTGACAGTATTAAATATGTATTTTTTTTATAATGGTTTTACTATGCTATCCTTAAAAGATATTATGTATTATGCTATCGCGGACTTTTTGTAGACCTGTCTAATTAAGACAATTCCATCCTAAAAACATGAAGTTATACGTACAAATGAATTATTAAATATTAGTTGGTTGAGATTAATAATTATCGTATTATTTTATACAATTCACATAATATCATAGGTATAAAATATAGCCTATGTGTTATTCGTATTTATAAGTAGGTACGGTCGTACGGTCTTTATTGTAAGGTTTTATTAAATTCGTTTCAGTATGAAAGGGCCAAAAACTTTTATGTAAATCACAAAGTATTGACATGAAGGTTTTTGTTTAATATATTTTTAAGGATAAGGGCGTGTTTCTCGAAGCAATGTTAAAGTTAACACTATGTTAAATAATAAATATCATGTTATCCCTCTCGTATTTCCTGTCAACGAATGACATGGCATGATATTTTAACCTAAATATAATATTATGTATAATAATTGGTCCATGATTATACATAGAGTTCAAGATATTTTAATGGTATATGTTTTGAACTCTTCATTAAATTCGTTTCGAGTGTCGCCAACGTCCATACCACGTTGAACACACCGGTTCTCGTCCGATCACCGAAGTTAAGCAACGTCGGGCGCGGTTAGTACTTGGATGGGTGACCGCCTGGGAATACCGCGTGATGTTGGCTTTTTGCATTTTGAATAGATATTATTTATTTTAAAAGTTGAAATGATTGTTAATAAAATATTATAATTTAACATTATTATGTATTTAAACTCTTATTTTGGTAACAATGGAGTGGTCGCTGCTTACACGTAAAATTACTGACTTAAAAATTACAATGACATTATTATAATATTTAAATAAAGGATATTATTTTGTTAACACAATAATAACCACCATTTTAATCTGACTTCGTAAATTATGTAGCCTATGATAACCTGGCAGTTATTACGAATTTATTAACACCTCATTTATTAAAATCAAAAGAGTAGTTTAGGCGCCGTAGTAGTACAAACATACATACATAGATTTCCAAAATCCCTTCCTCTTAGCTTCGCGGTAGTCATGTAAAAATAAGGAGTTCAATAACGTAAAATATTAACCAAAAATATAGCCATGCATATTGTTCCAATCGCAGTTTTAAGCATTTTAGGCACAGGCTCTACATATTTTGTAGAGTTCGAGGTTAGATAGTTTACACAAATGTACCGCTAGATGTCACTATCCACTATCCAAATCGCGCTATCGGTATGTTCACGACGATTGTATAAAGGCGTTGGACGACTTATGAAAAATTGCCATCAGAAGGGTCTTAACTGACTCGACTGAACAGCGAGTGATGATTTGGGATATGATTTCAATGATTACACCCCGCTCGCTCTCGTCTCAACTATCGCAGAGGCGGGAGTTGAAGATCTGACGCTGTTTTTTGGCCACTTTTAAATTACAGAAAAAAAAAGGAAAAATTATAGAATTTTCATTGGTCTTGATTTCCATGAAAAGATTCAAATTAGTGTGACTTCACATAACTAAAAATCTAAAACCCGACTTCGCAAAAAATGGGTCTAAAAAGGCTGAAACAAGAAAATAATTCAATTTTTTTGTTTCAGCCTTTTAGCATCGAACCTTGCAACGGCAGACGAATAACATGCTCTTTCAAGTTTTTTTTTCCACCGTAATTCAGTGTGAACTGATGCTTAGATTCTATTAGCGGGTACGACCACGGCTCTACCTTGACCATTTTTGTACCTATTGCATTTCTGAATTTCAAATTTAATTATTTTCTTGTTTTAGCCTTTTAAGTTTAGCGAAGTCGGGTTTTAGATTTTTAATCTTTTTTTTATTTAATATTTTTCTGTTTCCACGTAAAATATAACAATTATTATACATAATAATTTTAACCAAACACGAGACAATTATCATAATCAATTTTTTTTTTGAGATAGTTTTTGAGGTATAATTTTCAAAATCCAAAATTTTTCGAAAATTGATATAGCCAATGTTACTCGCGGTATCATCACCAATCGATTGATACCTCGTTTATTAAAATCGGACCAGTAGTTTAGCCGCTACGAGGGAACATACATACATACATACATACATACATACATACATACATACATACATACATACATACATACATACAAACATACATACATAGACTGCCAAAATCATTACCCTTCCTTTTGGCTTCGCCGAAGTCGGGTAAAAACAACTCAAGCTTATAAGCGTGTATCACACATCACTGTTTACAGTTTTGCTTTATGAATATTTTTGTTCGTGAAGAGGTAGGTAGACTAGTCTGACGAGTTCACTGACTGAAACTTTATGAATACTTAGAAAATTATATTACAAATATCCTTGCACCTCTATATGCATTAGTAATAGTGTAATATTACAATATGTATATTATAATCCCGCGATACACAACCATAAAACTTGTTATCACGCTATTTGGAATGTATGTACTATTTTCGTGTCACTTAAATTTTCATGTCTACATTTATTATTGTGCAAGCCCCAAAGGGAGATCGCCGACCTAGCGAAGTGGTATGTTTGATCAGCAGGCTTACTAACGACACAATCGAGAATCGAATCAGTTCGATCTCAACGGCTTTTGGTGGTTTCTTCGGTGGATTGCTTTGAAGCCCCTATTCAAGATGCCATCGTTATTTATCACTTACGAAGTTCGAAAACAAAATGTATGGGATTTGACATTAGCTTCGCTAATAATTGACACATGAATTCGCTTATCATTCATAAATAATCGCGATAAATAGTGATGGAATCTTGAAGGAGCCAGGATAAAGAAAATCGTTACATCGTAACTTTTTGTACTGTCGACCATATCGAACGACTGAGAATCAAAATAAACAAACGTTTTTATTGCGAAGCACTTGGCACGATCGAATCTGAATCAAAATCGAATCAGTTTGGAGAGGAAGGCCTCTGGGCGAAGCCCACTGTAGTAGTTGTGATGTTTTACTCGACTACGGCGAAGCAACAAGAAGGGTTATGATTTTGACCAGAATGTGTGGCTATGGATGTTCATCTGTTCCCAGTGCTGATAAGGGAACAGAAAGAAAGTGATAAATCATAATAATAAAATATTTAGAAAAACCAGCATTACAAATACTAATAACATAAATGATGTATAATAAACTAGCTCCGTACCCACTTCGTTGAGCATACAAACCGTTTAAACCTTCCCTGGACTTCCACGAATATTTCAAGACTAAAAATAGCCGAATCGATTCAGCCGTTTTCGAATTTCAGCGAGACTAACGAACAGCAATTCATTTTTATATATAAGAAAGAAAAGATAATAAATATAGAAATCTGGTACTGATAAACATCACGTTTACTTGACCTTGACGCTTGACCGTTTTTATTTCACACACGACGAAGCCTATGAAATCTTTGTAACGGCCAAGTATCGCGTTGGGATTTGGGATTGAGATGTAGAGTATGTGAAGTTAGGCCAAAGGAAGTTGGTAAAGTAAGGGCGCATAGATCAATAATTTCAGCTCTATTTTTTATCTCATTTCATATATTTAGATTAAGGTGTAGTGTAGAGCTTAGGTTTAAAGCGTACAGTCTTTAGAGCTTGGCCTTATACGATATCTGATAACTTTTTCACAGGGTAAACTATTTAGACTCGTCTTGACAACATTTTTACATGAAAATGTTATCGATAGGATATTATGCACAAAATATTTATGTTTTAATAATTTACAATTTAATTGATACTTTTATATTATTATCTATGCATGTTTCTAATTTTCAAAAGATATAGTAACATACTTACTACTTACACTTGGATAGTGTATTTTTATGATAACGTGACTGTACAATTTTATTTTTTACACTTGAAAAACACTTATTTCAAATAATTCAAATATTATGTTCGTCTTTTTATTTTGCCTAGTCAGAATAGACGTTTTATATGTTTTTAACCGACTTCCAAAAAAGGAGGAGGTTTCTCAATTCGACCGTATATATGTTTTTTTTTCATGTTTGTTCGCGGATAACTTCGTCGTTTATAAACCGATTTTAATTTTTTTTTTGTGTTGTGTAGGGTAATTCAAATTTGGTCCCATTGTAACCAAAATAGTGACCTGATTATGGGATCCGTGAGGAATCGAGGGAACTCCTCAAAATTTATATGGACACAATTATCGATTTTGATTTTTTCTGAAGTAGTCTAAGCATATGTTACCAAACAGTAATGTTTTGCACCATATCCTGGACCTAAAAGTACTGAACAGAACTTCCGAGTCCTTAGAGATGTAACATGTTTGATGATTTCAGCGTTTGAGCATATGCCACTACGTCAATTACAGTCGAACTTGGTCTCATAGTTATCAAAGTGGAGACCTGATGATGACGTTTATATGGAAACTCAGTCTACCCATCACTAAAAATCTTAAAATAAAATAATTTTAAACAAAAAAAACAGACTTCAAAAGGTAGACTAAAAAGCAAAAAATAAATTTACTTCGCACAAAGTAATAACTTATTTTCACTTAGGTAAATAAATTTATTCTATAACTAGCTGTGCCCGCGACTTCGTACGCGTGGAAAAGTGATTTAGGGCAGTGTTATTATTAAATCTGTTTTAAAAATATTTTTAGTTATAAAAACTGTCGTCGAGGTATTTAAAAAACTACTTTATGTTGACAATTCCTACTACCAGCTTGACAAACGACCGTGTACAATTACTATAATGCGAACGGGACTACTTGATAGTACGCTCACATACACGACGAACATCTAGTAGCGCCGCAGCGACTGCAGACGATGATCGTTTCCACGCCGACGCTGCTGGTGTGGCGACAATGATATTAAGACAGCGCGCCGCAAAATTTTGCGGTCTTTTAGCCTTTAGGTGCGTAAGTCCGACTCGCACTTGCCCGGTTTTTTATTTATTAATAACCAAACATGTAGGTACTGATTATAAATCACTTCACTGTTAAAGTACTGATTTTATACAGAAAAGTAGCAAAATATAGAAAGTCCCAAAAGAAAGAAAACAAACCTAAGTTATACCTAACATAAAAACCATTCGGTCCATAATAAAAACTAAGAAATAAAAATATCAAGAAAAACATAAATCTAACTTATATTGACATAACTTTTTTAGATTAACTGTAAACACAATACTTATGTTAATCAAAATTCTATGTATTATGCAGTTATCGAATACATAATTTGGACAAAGAAGACTATAAAAATGTACAGTAATAGTAGGCTGTAGTATGAATTTTAACGGACGGAATGAGAACTATAATATACAATGCAAAATAATATTATACATTGCTAATGATGCACGCTGAGTATAACTCTCGGATAACGTATTGTATAAATGTAGGTACCTACTCAACTTTGCTATAATTGTATTAAAAGTACGGCATTTGGCGTATAGATGTCGCTATTATGGTCTGCTCTGCATCGCGCTATCGCTTGTAAGATAGATTTGTATATGAGAATACTCTATCAATATTATGATATTTGGCAAAAAAACCCATAATAATCTGTTAACACATATCCAGGACAGGCCGCAAAAGGCTAGAATTTCAAAAGGCATCTCGATTGGAATCGAGTTGTATCAACAGTTTTCCCCTGTAACACAGTTTAGTAACTATCAAGATGTTTTTTAACGTATATATTATAAAAGAGAAAAAACAAAAAAAAGAGCAATATATTTATGAAAATCTTAAAACTGTTTTTAAAATTCCGTACCTCAAAAGGAAAAAAACTAAACACATATTATAAGATCATTTCCATGTCCGTCTGTCTGTCAAGACCCTTTTACTCAGAAACGCGTGTAGGTAAATTATATAAAATACTCAGGATACCTACTGTTCCTTGAAGCAGTGAAAAAATCAGACTTCTTAGCCAATGCAACCTAAGCTAAATTTCGTCATTTTCGACACTCGTAAGGGAATCAAAACCTAAAGGTTACTTCCCGTGAACTCAAAATCATAAAATTTGAAACCAAGCAACGTCTAAAACCATACGTTTTTAGTAACATTATATAGATAGTAAAAATATTTTGATTTTTTTAAACTTAGTACCGTTTGTCTCGAATGTGTATAATTGAAACTTATAACAA
Organism: Celastrina argiolus; assembly: GCA_905187575.2. Lineage (NCBI taxonomy): Eukaryota > Metazoa > Arthropoda > Insecta > Lepidoptera > Lycaenidae > Celastrina > Celastrina argiolus. The sequence goes on from LR994589.1 coordinate 17,038,812, forward strand.
ATACTTAGGTCTCTAATATATTCAAGCTGTAACCAAATCAAAATTCTATGTCAATCAGGTTTGTATGCAGCTATCGGTGCGCAAGTCCAACTCGCACTTGGCCGGTTTTTATTTATTTACTTATTACTAACCTACGCTAACAAATATGTATACAGTACCTACTTATCACAAAGGACTTTACAGTAAAAGTACTAACTGATTTTATACAAATAACTTTCGTAATAAACTCAAGAAAAAAAATCTTAGATTGTCCCTACCTAGCAAGCCTAAAACTAACAAATAAAAGTCACCCCCGCGGCCCCGGTGCGTTTGCTGCGAATACAATTTGAAGCGGCGCGGCGCGGACGGGCGGCGCGCGGCTCTCAGACCCGGCGCGCGCTTCCTACAAACGTCCAGCAAAAACGACATGATCTTTTAAAATTGTCATAACTTTTTTATTTATGAACCGATTTACATAAAACAAACACTAAATGTTAAGTGAAGCTTGCCGCAATATATTAGTGAAAAGTACATCTTAATCGGATAAGCCATTTCTGAGATTAGCGTGCACAAACCCACAGACAAACAGACAAACAGACAAACAGACAAACAGACAAAAATTTCAAAAATCATAGTTTTGGGTACTATAGCGTAAATAAAGGTCCCCTATCATATTTTTTTTCAAATATCTTCAATGTACAGACACGACTCCTCTACAGATTTATTATATGTATATATAGATTTTGAAGTCGGTGCCAAGTAAGTAGGTACTTCAAAAACCTTACTACAATATCAAACTATGTACAACAACTAACTATCAAAGTAACTATTATATATTAGGTATGTACCCAAAGTACTGGCTTACAAACTAATAAAATGAAAACAAATTACGAAAGAACGCTGAACTTGGCACCGACTTCAAAATTATAGAATAAACTAGCTGTGCCCGCGACTCCGTACGCGTGGAAAAGTAATTTAGGGCAGTATTATAATACATCTGTTTTAAAAATATTTTTAGTTATAAAAACTGTCGTCGAGGTATTTAAAAAACTACTTTATGTTGACAATTCCTACTACCAGCTTGACAAACGACCGTGTATAGTTACTATAGTGCGAACGGGACTACTTGATAGTACGCTCACATACTATTTTTTATTTATTAATAACCAAACATGTAGGTACTGATTATAAATCACTTCACTGTTAAAATACTGATTTTATACAGAAAAGTAGCAAAATATAGAAAGTACCAAAAGAAAGAAAACAAACCTAAGTTGTACCTAACATAAAAACCATTCGGTCATTAATAAAAACTAAGAAATAAAAATATCAAGAAAAACATAAATCTAACTTATATTGACATAACTTTTTTAGTTTAACTGTAAACACAATACTTATGTTAATCAAAATTCTATGTATTATGCAGTTATCGAATACATAATTTGGACAAAGAAGACTATATAATGTACAGTAATAGTAGTGAAGTGAAGCAGTGAAAAAATCAGACCTCTTAGCCAATGCAACCAAAAGCGACACTCGTAAGGGAATCAAAACCTAAAGGGTAGGTACTTCCCGTGAACTCAAAATCATAAAATTTTAAACCAAGCAACGTCTAAAACCATACGTTTTTAGTAAACATTATATAGATAGTAAAAATATTTAGATTTTTTTAAACTTAGTAGGTACCGTTTGTCATGAATGTGTATAATTGAAACTTATAACAAATACTTAGGTCTCTAATATATTCAAGCTGTAACCAAATCAAAATTCTATGTCAATCAGGTTTGTATGGAGCTCTCGGTGCGCAAGTCCAACTCGCACTTGGCCGGTTTTTATTTATTTACTTATTACTAACCTAAGCTAACAAATATGTATACAGTACCTACTTATCACAAAGGACTTTACAGTAAAAGTACTAACTGATTTTATACAAATAACTTTCGTAATAAACTCAAGAAAAAAAATCTTAGATTGTCCCTACCTAGCAAACCTAAAACTAACAAATAAAAGTCACCCCCGCGGCCCCGGTGCGTTTGCTGCGAATACAATTTGAAGCGGCGCGGCGCGGCGCGGCGGGGCGCGGCTCCCGGGCCCGCCGCGCGCTTCCTACAAACGTTCAGCAAAAACGACATGATCTTTTAAAATGGTCATAACTTTTTCATTTATGAACCGATTTACATAAAACAAACACTAAATGTTAAGTGAAGCTTGCCGCAATATATTAGTGAAAAGTACATCTTAATCGGATAAGCCGTTTCTGAGATTAGCGTGCACAAACCCACAGACAAACAGACAAACAGACAAACAGACAAAAATTTCAAAAATCATAGTTTTGGGTACTATTGTGTAAATAAAGGTCCCCTATCATATTTTTTTTCAAATATCTTCAATGTACAGACACGACTCCTCTACAGATTTATTATATGTATAGATAGATTGCTAATGATGCACGCTGAGTATAACTCTCGGATAACGTATTGTATAAATGTAGGTACCTACTCAACTTTGCTATAATTGTATTAAAAGTACGGCATTTGGCGTAAAGATAGATTTGTATAAATAAGAGAATACTCTATCAATATTATGATATTTGACAAAAAAACCCATAATAATCACACTGTTAACACATATCCAGGGCAGGCCGCAAAAGGCTAGAATTTCAAAAGGTATCTCGATTGGAATCGAGTTGTATCAACAGTTTTCCCCTGTAACACAGTTTAGTAACTATCGAGATGTTTTTAACGTCTATCTTATTAAATAGAAAAAACAAAAAAAAGAGCAATATATTTATGAAAATCTTAAAACTGTTTTTAAGATTCCGTACCTCAAAAGGAAAAAACGAAACACATATTATAAGATCATTTCCATGTCCGTCTGTCTGTCAAGACTCTTTTACTCAGAAACGCGTGTTGTGATAAAAATTATATAAAATACTCAGGAACTACTGTTCCTTGAAGGAGTGAACAAATCAGACTTCTTAGTCAATGCAATCAAAAGCAGTCGCATAAGTCGCTAAATTTCGTTATTTTCGACACTCGTAAGGGAATCAAAACCTAAAGGGTACTTCCCGTGAACTCAAAATCATAAAATTTTAAACCAAGAAACGTCTAAAACCATACGTTTCTAGTAACATTATATAGATAAGTAGTAAAAATATTTTGAATTTTTTAAACTTCGTACCGTTTGTCATGAATGTGTTTAATTGAAACTTATAACAAATACTTAGGTCTCTAATATATTCAAGCTGTAACCAAATCAAAATTCTATGTCAATCAGGTTTGTATGGAACTCTCGGTGTGCAAGTCCAACTCGCACTTGGCCGGTTTTTATTTATTTACTTATTACTAACCTACGCTAACAAATATGTATACAGTACCTACTTATCACAAAGGACTGTACAGTAAAAGTACTAACTATTTTTATACAAATAACTTTCGTAATAAACTCAAGAAAAAAAATCTTAGATTGTTCCTACCTAGCAAGCCTATAACTAACAAATAAAAGTCACCCTCGCGGCCCCGGTGCGTTTGCTGCTAATACAATTTGAAGCGGCGCGCGCGCGCGGCGGCGCACGGCCCCCGGGCCCGGCGCGATTCCTACAAACGTCCAGCAAGTACGACATGATCTTTTTAAATTGTCATAACTTTTTTATTTATGAACCGATTTACATAAAACAAACACTAAATGTTAAATGAAACTTGCCGCAATATATTACTGAAAAGTACATCTTAATTGGATAAGCCGTTTCTGAGATTAGCGTGCACAAACCCACAGACAAACAGACAAACAGACAAACAGACAAACAGACAAACAGACAAAAATTTCAAAAATCATAGTTTTGGGTACTATAGCGTAAATAAAGGTCCCCTATATTATTTTTTCTCAAATATCTTCAATGTACAGACACGACTCCTCTACAGATTTATTATATGTATAGACTATAATTTTGAAGTCGGTGCCAAGTAAGTAGGTACTTCAAAAACCTTACTACAATATCAAACTATGTACAACAACTAACTATCAAAGTAACTATTATATATTAGGTATGTACCCAAAGTACTGGCTTACAAACTAATAAAATGAAAACAAATTACGAAAGAACGCTGAACTTGGCACCGACTTCAAAATTATAGAATAAACTAGCTGTGCCCGCGACTCCGTACGCGTGGAAAAGTAATTTAGGGCAGTATTATAATACATCTGTTTTAAAAATATTTTTAGTTATAAAAACTGTCGTCGAGGTATTTAAAAAACTACTTTATGTTGACAATTCCTACTACCAGCTTGACAAACGACCGTGTATAGTTACTATAGTGCGAACGGGACTACTTGATAGTACGCTCACATACTATTTTTTATTTATTAATAACCAAACATGTAGGTACTGATTATAAATCACTTCACTGTTAAAATACTGATTTTATACAGAAAAGTAGCAAAATATAGAAAGTACCAAAAGAAAGAAAACAAACCTAAGTTGTACCTAACATAAAAACCATTCGGTCATTAATAAAAACTAAGAAATAAAAATATCAAGAAAAACATAAATCTAACTTATATTGACATAACTTTTTTAGTTTAACTGTAAACACAATACTTATGTTAATCAAAATTCTATGTATTATGCAGTTATCGAATACATAATTTGGACAAAGAAGACTATATAATGTACAGTAATAGTAGTGAAGTGAAGCAGTGAAAAAATCAGACCTCTTAGCCAATGCAACCAAAAGCGACACTCGTAAGGGAATCAAAACCTAAAGGGTAGGTACTTCCCGTGAACTCAAAATCATAAAATTTTAAACCAAGCAACGTCTAAAACCATACGTTTTTAGTAAACATTATATAGATAGTAAAAATATTTAGATTTTTTTAAACTTAGTAGGTACCGTTTGTCATGAATGTGTATAATTGAAACTTATAACAAATACTTAGGTCTCTAATATATTCAAGCTGTAACCAAATCAAAATTCTATGTCAATCAGGTTTGTATGGAGCTCTCGGTGCGCAAGTCCAACTCGCACTTGGCCGGTTTTTATTTATTTACTTATTACTAACCTAAGCTAACAAATATGTATACAGTACCTACTTATCACAAAGGACTTTACAGTAAAAGTACTAACTGATTTTATACAAATAACTTTCGTAATAAACTCAAGAAAAAAAATCTTAGATTGTCCCTACCTAGCAAACCTAAAACTAACAAATAAAAGTCACCCCCGCGGCCCCGGTGCGTTTGCTGCGAATACAATTTGAAGCGGCGCGGCGCGGCGCGGCGGGGCGCGGCTCCCGGGCCCGCCGCGCGCTTCCTACAAACGTTCAGCAAAAACGACATGATCTTTTAAAATGGTCATAACTTTTTCATTTATGAACCGATTTACATAAAACAAACACTAAATGTTAAGTGAAGCTTGCCGCAATATATTAGTGAAAAGTACATCTTAATCGGATAAGCCGTTTCTGAGATTAGCGTGCACAAACCCACAGACAAACAGACAAACAGACAAACAGACAAAAATTTCAAAAATCATAGTTTTGGGTACTATTGTGTAAATAAAGGTCCCCTATCATATTTTTTTTCAAATATCTTCAATGTACAGACACGACTCCTCTACAGATTTATTATATGTATAGATAGATTGCTAATGATGCACGCTGAGTATAACTCTCGGATAACGTATTGTATAAATGTAGGTACCTACTCAACTTTGCTATAATTGTATTAAAAGTACGGCATTTGGCGTAAAGATAGATTTGTATAAATAAGAGAATACTCTATCAATATTATGATATTTGACAAAAAAACCCATAATAATCACACTGTTAACACATATCCAGGGCAGGCCGCAAAAGGCTAGAATTTCAAAAGGTATCTCGATTGGAATCGAGTTGTATCAACAGTTTTCCCCTGTAACACAGTTTAGTAACTATCGAGATGTTTTTAACGTCTATCTTATTAAATAGAAAAAACAAAAAAAAGAGCAATATATTTATGAAAATCTTAAAACTGTTTTTAAGATTCCGTACCTCAAAAGGAAAAAACGAAACACATATTATAAGATCATTTCCATGTCCGTCTGTCTGTCAAGACTCTTTTACTCAGAAACGCGTGTTGTGATAAAAATTATATAAAATACTCAGGAACTACTGTTCCTTGAAGGAGTGAACAAATCAGACTTCTTAGTCAATGCAATCAAAAGCAGTCGCATAAGTCGCTAAATTTCGTTATTTTCGACACTCGTAAGGGAATCAAAACCTAAAGGGTACTTCCCGTGAACTCAAAATCATAAAATTTTAAACCAAGAAACGTCTAAAACCATACGTTTCTAGTAACATTATATAGATAAGTAGTAAAAATATTTTGAATTTTTTAAACTTCGTACCGTTTGTCATGAATGTGTTTAATTGAAACTTATAACAAATACTTAGGTCTCTAATATATTCAAGCTGTAACCAAATCAAAATTCTATGTCAATCAGGTTTGTATGGAACTCTCGGTGTGCAAGTCCAACTCGCACTTGGCCGGTTTTTATTTATTTACTTATTACTAACCTACGCTAACAAATATGTATACAGTACCTACTTATCACAAAGGACTGTACAGTAAAAGTACTAACTATTTTTATACAAATAACTTTCGTAATAAACTCAAGAAAAAAAATCTTAGATTGTTCCTACCTAGCAAGCCTATAACTAACAAATAAAAGTCACCCTCGCGGCCCCGGTGCGTTTGCTGCTAATACAATTTGAAGCGGCGCGCGCGCGCGGCGGCGCACGGCCCCCGGGCCCGGCGCGATTCCTACAAACGTCCAGCAAGTACGACATGATCTTTTTAAATTGTCATAACTTTTTTATTTATGAACCGATTTACATAAAACAAACACTAAATGTTAAATGAAACTTGCCGCAATATATTACTGAAAAGTACATCTTAATTGGATAAGCCGTTTCTGAGATTAGCGTGCACAAACCCACAGACAAACAGACAAACAGACAAACAGACAAACAGACAAACAGACAAAAATTTCAAAAATCATAGTTTTGGGTACTATAGCGTAAATAAAGGTCCCCTATATTATTTTTTCTCAAATATCTTCAATGTACAGACACGACTCCTCTACAGATTTATTATATGTATAGATAGAAGATATAGATTTATTTACCTAAGTGAAAATAAGTATTACTTTGTGCGAAGTAAATTTATTTTTTGCTTTTTAGTTGACCTTTTGAAGTCGGTTTTTTTTTGTTTAAAATTATTTTATTTATCGTTCTCAAAGGGTAAAAACGGATCCTATTTCTGAGACTTCGCTGTCTGTCCGTTTGTCTGTCACTCTGCTGTATCTCATGAACCGTGATAGCTAGGCAGTTGATATTTTTTACAAATGAAGACGTATCGGTATTACTGATGTATGTAACGAAAATAATAAAGGTTTTTTAAAAACCTACGAACCTACTAAAAACCTTTTTAGGTACTGCAGTACCTTTCGTCTCGTACCGGTCTTAGGTACGGCAATACCTTTTTGTACAATTACTTATTGCTGTGTTTGATTATTGTATGTGTTTTTTTATTTTATTGTACAAATAAAGAACTTTCTATTTTTCTATCTAAAAAACCGGCCAAGTGCAAGATGGACTTGTGCACGATGATGATGATGATGATGACGATAAGGTGTACGGAAAATCACGTTTGTTGTATGACCCTGACCACAAAGTAGATAAAAAGCTCTGACCCATGACGCTTAGTCGCTTTTTTATTGTATAGTTATGTACACGGTTTTGTCTATCAAACATTAATTTCGAACTTGCAATTGCTAACGTCCATACCACGTTGAACACACCGGTTCTCGTCCGATCACCGAAGTTAAGCAACGTCGGGCGCGGTTAGTACTTGGATGGGTGACCGCCTGGGAATACCACGTGATGTTGGCTTTTTTATACTTTTCACGCTTTATTCTATAATAATACCTCTTTTTACCTTAGTTAATGCTTTTTACTTTTCTTCTATTTTATTTATAAAAACAATACCTATCTAATAAGTATCTTACAGATAAGAACTTTTCTTCTATTTTATTTATAAAAACAATACCTATCTAATAAGTATCTTACAGATAAGAACTTTTCTTCTATTTTATTTATAAAAACATTACCTATCTAATAAGTATCTTACAGATAAGAACAATTTAATTAAGCATTGGAGTTATTACACAATTATACAATATTTTGCGGTTTTTCAACGAAACATAATATTATAACACTCACTTTCTAAACAAAAAGCTATAAAACTTGTACCTTCACGCAAACAATAAATTATTTTAGAGTTAGATAGCAAAACAGTTGTTAGTTGTTGTTTGTTATTACGGCCTACGGGTTACCATTATTTTTATCATAAAATACAAAAGAGTTATAAAACTCTGAAGCAACGAGTGGGCGACAAGTAAAAAGTAAATTATGTATTATTTGAACCGCCGACGAAAAACAGGGGTAGTAGGGACCACACAAGAGTGCATGCTTGCACACCGATTTTGGTGTCGGTGGCCGATTTCATTGAAACCAGGCCAGCTACGCATGAGTTATTTTATAGTGCACAAGTGTGTGCGCAATACACAAAACCCTCTTCCTTCACTCTCGTAGCCGTGGGGCGGATAACCGACACGACTGGCTGGAGATCAGGCGCAGGACCGACTTTTACATGCCCATCCGACGCATGGAAAATCAGAAATTATATGTTAGCTATAATAAGTCATCATCATCAGGTCGTTCACTGCTGTTTTTCATTTTCGAACTTCATCTTTTTATTTCCATATAGGATATTAAATAACACTTACAGAATTGTCCTACATGATGCCTACCAGAACAGAACGAAGAAACAGTTTACAAAGTCGCGGGTTAATTTAAAAATTTTAATTTTGTTTATAGTTATCCAACGGAGCTTATTTAAAAAGGTAATTGATAATAATCTTTATACATATAAATCTTCTGTGCATATGACTAATCTATACTTCACTATCACTACATAGTATAAAACAATGTCGCCTTTTCTGTCCCTATATCCCTATGTGCGCTTAAATCTTTAAAACTACGCAACGGATTTTGATGCGGGTTTTTCCAATAGATAGAGTGATTCAAGAGGAAGGTTTATATGTATAATACATGCATAATATACTAAGGCAACATTGCTAATTTTAGAGGTTTCTAACGTGATGTCGTAAATTAACCTATTTTAGCAAAAACGCTGCCTAAACCCTACGAGTTAGATCAAATTAATGTACTACAGTATTGTGCACCATAAAAAGGTCTACAAAAAAGTCCGCGATGGTATATGTTTATCTTTTAGGGTTAACCCACATTAACCATTTTTATTGTTTACTTTTTACGTGAAAAAATGGCTTATTTACGAAACTATTTTAAGCAATACGCCATTAATCCTTATCGAATTAAGTACCTCAAATACAGTGTGCAATTAATATAGATCAATATAGTTCCTTACAGCATGTAAATTAAACAAATATTTTCGGAGATATTACAAATTTAAAATTTGCGTTTGCGGCGGGCGGTACCGGCCGGACGGGGCAGTGCGGGGAGGCATGCCTATAAATAGCGCGTCGGAAGCCGCGGTTCTCCTCCCAAAGACCCATCGCGGCGGGAGTCCCACAGGGCTCAGTCCTCTCTCCCTCCCTCTATAACCTATACACTAGCGACATTCCCAAACACCCTAAGGTGCAAATAGCCATGTTCGCGGATGACACAGCTTTATACTGTGCTCACCGCAAGCCCTCTATAGCCGCAAAATCCCTTCAGGAGCCAGTTACCGACCTCGGTAACTGGTTCTCGAAGTGGAGAATAGAAGTCAATCCAGACAAAAGCCAAGCCATCCAATTCGATAAAAAAACGGCCACTAGACAAAAAATGTGTCCTATTAGTCTGCACGGTAATATCATTCCCGAAGCCAAAAACGTTAAATACCTAGGCGTAGTTCTAAACAAGTCGATGAATTTTTCAACTCACGTCACAGCCGCGATCCGAAAAGCGAAATTTGTACTTTACAAATTGTATCCGCTATTAAATGCGCGTAGTAAAATGTCCTTAAGACATAAACGCACCCTCTAGATAACTTGTATAAGAACAATTCTCACTTATGCGTGCGTCTCTTTCGCACACATAAGCGACAATCAAATGGACCGATTACAAAAAGTCCAAAACCGGTTTTTACGTCTAGCAACAGGCGCCCCCCGGTATATGCGTAACATCGACTTGCATAGAGACTGCGAACTCGTCACTATTAAAGCCCACATCCAGGAACTCGCCGGGAGATTCTTTGATAGAGGCAAAAGGCACCCCAACCCGCTCATTCGTAAGGCCCAGGATTACGAACATGACGCACGGACTTTCCGACATCCTTTCAAACGACCTAAGCATATCTTAGTCGATCCCATAGATAGTATCACAAAACACGTACTGCAACATTTGCAGTCACGTAAACACACCACACCACACGCACCCGCGTGGTTAGTACTGCACCAAGGCCGGCGCCGGCGTTGTCCCAGGAGACTTTTAGCACTCACTACAACACGTACTGACTTACAGACCGACTCACACACGGGACCGAGTTCGGACCCGAGTTCGAGCCGATTCGAGAAATTAGAAATTACGCGCGCGAACTAACCCGACCGCTCGCGGAAGGGTGAGGGCTTGCCCTTCTTGCACTAGCCAAGTCAATATCAATATAAAAGAGCTTCTCTAACGCGATAACTCGTTCGTGGATAGTTTTTGCTACCGCGCGTGAGCTACCTCACTCGTCAGAGAGTGAGGACGGGGTTCGGGCCCCTCAGCAGGGAGGACACGTGTCCTACACACCGTATAAAAATAGACTACTTCCGTAGCTATCCCCAAAATCCGGTTTGAATATCACCCGGGTGATGTTAGGGGGAGTCAAACCTCCCCATCTACTCCCAGCCAAACAACTAGCCACCCGGCTAGTTATAGTCCGATACAGCTAAATCGGCTTTCGAGCCATTAGTGAGTACCTTTTCGAAAAAAAAAAAAAAAAACCGCGGTTCTCCCTATAGCACATTGAATTTAGCAGCAATCGGACGCGTCCGATAGCTGCTCGGAGCTCTCTAGCGAGGAAAATAACAGTACTTGATAAAAACGTGCTTTTCAGCGCGACAACGTATCAGTTAATAATTATAAGTTACGATAAATAATAATCAATTAATTTAATAATAAGGAAATTATTTTTAAAAATCTTAAGTAAGTTCAGAAAAAAAACTTAATAAAAAAATAGGAGCTATCTTTTGTTCTTGATAATTGTAGATTATCTTTTGTTTTTAGTCACACGCATGGCAAATTATTTTTTAGGTGTTTTTAATATAATTAAAATCGTATAGTAAAAATGTGTAATGTAATAAAAATTGTATGAATTTAGATATTCCAAAGATAGCAGGAAATCTTCATAGTAAGTATAGGGAAAGAGGAATTGTTTTACTCCAAATTTAATGCGTGCAGGCCAAGGGCAGTAATGAATGAATCAAAAATACTGGATCGATTTTAATCATGTTTTCATTGAGTGACATAGGCATATGTATTTTATGCCCGTGCAAAGTCGGAGCGGGCCGCTATGTTTTTATATACAACGTTCATAGTTTTTCTTTAGTGTATTTAATTTAGTATCAGCATTGCACCCGTGCGAAGCCGGGGCGGGTCGCTAGTAATATTATAAAGCGGAAAAGTTTGTTTGTTTGTTTAAACGCGCTAATCTCAGGAACTACTGGTCCGATTTGATTATGAAAAAATATTTTTTTGTTGGATAGTCAATTAATAGAGGAAGGTTTTAGGCTATATGACCAATAGGAGCGAAGCGTCAGTGAGAAATGTTGCAAAAACGGGGAAAATTATTCACATTTGGGGACTTTCGTTCCGTGCGCGGGCACAGCTAGTGACTAATATTATTTTGTGTATACTCCAGAGGATTTGATATTGGTTTAGATTCACAATTCGACCCGGTTTTGTTGTTGTTTGCGCTGCATCAGTGCTCAACTTAATTCTAATACGGTACGAAATTAAAATAATGATTATGAGACAATTATAATAGGTACATGACATTAATTTTTATTACATAAATGTATAATACTCTGAAGAGCAATAAAGTTAACAAAAGGTATATTAAAAATGAGTATTTTCTAAAAAACTGCTGATTGTTTACAGAATTTTTGTGTATTTGTATAGGGCATGTTTGCAAGACAATTCTACAAATTTTATTTGATAACCGACATGGAAGTTTCAAGTTTTAGGGCGTGTTTCACCCAGCAATGTTAAAGTTAATCCTTCGTTAAATATCATGTTGTTCCTCTCGTAATTTCTATTAATTAATGAGAAGGCATGGGTTTTTAACACGCCGTTAACACTGTGTTAGTGAAATCAGGACTTAAGAAGTAAGAACACAAATAAGCTACAAACAAATAACAGTAGGTATTCAATGTAAACTATAGATAAGTGAATAATGCGAGTTTCTTCCCCGATTGTTCTCGCCGGGTATACGGATAACTGATAATTGTAATTTAGTAGCAAAATTGACCTTTAAAAACAAACTTATGTTTTAAAATTAATTAAAAACTTTTTGATTTTTATTTAAATAAGAACGCGGTCCAAAAGCGATACAACGGGTTTGTTGTACATAATGAAACATGTTATAATTATTGTGATAAAGAATTATACAGTGAATAATCACCACGTCCAAATAATATACTTACTAATAATTATTATTGCATATTTAATAATAATTATTAAGGACAGTCAGATACCAATTTTAATTTATATTTGACATAATATTATGTATTTATGACGCTTCACAACACGTTAATCTGGCCCCAGGCTAATTGCTAAGTATCAGAAGAACTTGAGTCACGGGGATCAGACAACGGTAACATAATATTTAATACTTTTATACTATAAATATTATATATTTTAGGATTTTTATTGATACGTCTAATACACATTTACAAACACAGAAAATGTTTTGTTCCTTCGATGGGATTCGAACCCGCGACCTCTAGCTCGAGCACCAACGCAGCCAACTCTATAGGTCTATGTTAATTGACTATAACACTCCAAACTATTCAGACTATCTATTACATTTAAATACAGACTTATGGCTTAAGTTGTAAGTTACAAAATATTTTATAGAATAATATAAATGACTCACGTTAGTTCTAAATTGTAACTGGCACAGACTGAAACTAGTAAATAATATTTTACAGAAGAAATATATTATCGCGACGCGTTCGCCCCACAGCCAATGGGTGGCTGAAATGAACTTGTGTCGGCTATATAAATACACGCTGAAAGCCTTCGAGTTTTAGGCTATACGATACGATGACGACTTGTGAGTTACGATTTCTCCTTGGTGAAATATCGTGTCCTACATGCCCGAGTACAGAAACATAAAACATTGGTCCATGATAAAACGTAGTAGAAATGCCTTTTGGCATTAAGTCTGCCATTGCACATTGTGAAAAAAGTGTAAATAATTATTTAGGGTGTAAAATGAATGAGTGTTAATACTTTAGGGTGTGTATGTTCCTACTGTAGAGTATACTGTGAAAGTATCAGCACTGAAATACTTACTTTTGACTTTCATGTTTCTATGAGAAATGCATCAACCCATTTTCGACTTTCGTTGCGTGCGCTGCATAAACAGTTTAAGTCACTCAAAAAATATGTATGAAAGAATTATTCTATAATAACAAAAACCAAAGGGGGGGATCAAAACATAATCGCGATAGTGTTTACGCATATATAGTGACAACCACGCGAATGAAGACGCGGGCGCAGCTATAGTCCGTCCCTGTTAAATTTAACCTAAAGGTAAACAAACCGAAAACATCGAAATTTTCCCATATTCACTTATTGTGCACACTTATCAACACTTTCACAGATATGTTAAAGGTTTACACTTCATTATCCAATACATTTTATAACAATTAAACAATAATTAATATGTTTAAACATCAAATGAAAATCTTTCACAGAAAAAATACCCCATTTTGACACTGCCGATTGTAGAATATAAGCCTATAGTCTATGGATCCATAGCAAACAAAAATCACTGTACTTACATTGGCCAATTGGCATCACTGACTAGTCTTTGGTTGTATCATAGACGGGTTTGTTTACGTGCGGCAGCGCGCACGTAAACAAACCCGCCGCTGTTTTCGAGAACCTGGGCCCTAATTCTCAGTCCTCGAACTAAGTTTTTACTATCGGTCTGTCCCGCTCATGCAAATGAGATTTACCGCGCGTGCGAGCGGGATATACTAATATTCGGAAATGAGTTCTAGGCCTGAGAATCGCCGCCCTGTCCATTTGATTTTACGCATAAGATCCTGCCGCTCCCGCGCCGCCGCCGCTCCCGCCCCGCTGCCCGCAAAATTCGAGGCTGAGGCCTGACATGCGTTGGTGAAAGCGGGACTTAAGCCTTTACGACATTAATTACAATATCTTACTCTACTATTACCGTAGCACACCGTAGCACGACTTCGTAGCATTCACTGAAAGTGCTACGACAAGGCTACGATCGTAGCTAATGTCATTTGTTGGGGTTTGTTAGTTGGACAAGAAGTATACTCGGGTCTCCGTCCCAGATAAACAAATCAAAAACACCGACATTTTCACATATTTACTTATTCTGCACACTTTCACGGGAATATTAAATAATCATTTTTCATTATCCAATAATACATTTTATAACAATTAAACATATTTTGGGTGACTTAATCACTAAGTGATCAAACCCCCATTTAAAAAAAATAAAAATTAAAAAAAAACAATTATTAATTTATGTTTACAATGTTGTTATTTCGGGGTCAAAATGTCTTTTTGTGTTGCACTGGCCACCTTTAATTACACTATTTTGCCTCTAAATCCCTAAGCTTGCTCCATTAATGATTTTTTTGTGAAAAATTCTTAAGCCGCATTCTACACTTTTGGGAGGAGAAAAAAATGTTACATGTATACACGTGATCTGATCGAAAATTCGCAAGACGGAGGAAGAGAAGACCGTCCGCTTCGGTGAGGTGTAAGAGAGAAAAAAATATCCTCACTCTTACTACCGCGCTGCAATTTATGCTGATTCCTGCTGATTTGTTTTTCACTTCAGCCGGTACTCCCGGAGAGAAATCCGTTGTTTTTACTCAACAGGAAGCGCGGCAATAAAATATATTATTTCTTTTCAATCCAAATAATATATTACACACATCGAAAACTATAAAGGAGCTCCAAACAATCTATCAATGGTTGTATAGCCGGGGTGCGCGCGCCGCCATGACAGTTTATCAATGGGGTGGCCATCTTGATGACGTCAGAGCGATGGCGACCCACTTTGTTTATACTGTTGATTCTCATACCAATACCCGAAATTTCCACTCAAATACTTATGCATGGAAGAAATTGCTTTTTAAATTAGGTACACAGACCACAGCATTGTTTTGTTTAAATTATGTTTTTAGGAAACAATATGTCTATAAATCTGTCTATAAATCTCTTGGTCCTGAGTGCCGGACACTCTCACTGCGAAACACGTCGTTATTTCACGACGGTTTTCTTTTAAAATATCTATACTTATAATAAAACTGTAGAGAGGTCAATTCTGTACATTGAATATTTTTTCAAAATTCTTATTGGAGGATGATTGGTGATCGATACTGATGCCAAAAATGCAATTAGTAAAAATGTTGTCTGTCTGTCTGTCTGTCTGTCTGTATGTGCACGATGGGAACAAAAACTACTGAAGGGATTTTAACCAAACTTGGTACGATTGTAGCCCATATTCCTGGGTAGGTTATAGGCTATATAACATAACGCTACGATACATAGGAGCCGAGCAGTGACGATAAATTTGAAGCAAGTCGGATGAATTTCGCGCGCGCGTCCTGCGGTCGAACGGTTCGTGCGGGGGGCGCGGGGGGATCGCTTACACAGTGACACGAAGCAATAGAACGTGGCACTAAAGTAGATTAGAACATCAAATAAGTACCTAACTATCAGGATTTTTTTTCTGGGAAAACAGTGTTTTCACAGTGTCATAATAATATAAAAATTGTATTTTTCAACTTGCTTCAGAATTTGAAATAAATTATCATTTATTGTATAAAATCAACTTAATTAACTGTATAATTAAAAGAAAGCCTTTCGCGATAAACTAAAAAACGGGCAATTAAGCGGTTTTTGGAAAGCTATTAATACCATCACGGTATTAATCCTTATCATTTTTAATAGGTTAGTTGGCTTAAGCATTCCATGAAGACTATAATATTTGCCCTTTATACCATGCAAATATAATGAGTAGTTTAGGAAATATAGCAAAATTAAAATCGTTTCGCCGTGATTCGACAGGGCGCCGCGTAATGCAGGCTGCTGCGTGACGTCTTACGTCCGAGCCGGGCTGGTGTAGTGTAGACTGCTGGGTAAAAAATACTATTAAAATGTGCTAACTGTGCCTGTGTTATTATAGGAGACTTTTATTTATGCAATAGTACCCAAAACAATTTTTTTTTTTATTTTTGTCTGTTTGTCGGTGCATTTGTGCACGCTAATCTCAGAAACGGCTTATCCGATTTAGATGTGGTTCAAAATATTTGTAGTAATCTTGACTTAACATTTATTTCATCTCAATCGGTTCATAAATAAAAAACTTATGACAATTAAAAAAAAAATGCTGGACGCGCTTCATACAAAATGAAGCGCGGCAGGAACCGCGCTGCAAACATTCAAATTTAATCTTTTTTTATTTTATATTTTCTTTAAAACTAAATTTAATTTATTTTTATTATTGTTATACTTAGGGTAGGTTAATAAAAAAACGCTGCTAAAACCGATCGGCGCGCCGAGCTGGGGCCTAACTCCCCAAACTGATTCGATTTTGATTTTGATATAAAATATAAAAGTGTCCTAAATCACTTTTCCACGCGTACAAAGTCGCGGGCACAGCTAGTTTAATAATAAAACATCTTGCTTATCCTATGGATAGCTATATCTTGTTGATATCTAACATTTTATTTCAGGAAATTAAGAATATTTTGAGATCATTTATTACTAAATTAATATATACGAGTTTATTCCAATAGAAAATTGAATCCCGCGTTGGAACAACGAAAAATGTTGTCTCCAGGTTTAGAACTTATACCGACCAGCAACACCCAAATTGATGTAGGATCTGTTATTATTACATCAACACTAATATTATAAAGAGGAACCATTTGCTTGATGCGGGTTCCACATTTTAGGTTCAGCGATGTGGGTTGCGGGTTACGCGTTGCGTTTTCCGCGTTGCGCATTCTGCGTTGCGGGTGGTTGCAGGTTCAACCTAGAATTATTTATACGCTTTCGAAGTTGGGACGCCAGTGGATCCGCTAGTGAACAATAAGCTTATCAACGCTGATGTCAAGTGCATGTCACTTCACACGCAGATCACACGTTATAACCAACAATACCTGATTTGCACGTGTCCAGTATGAACATGTACTTGTAGTAAATAATAATAGCTCCTCTCACCGATTTCGGTGTCGGTAGCTGATTTCATTGAAACCAGGCCAGCTACGCAGGAGTAATTTTATAGTGCTCAAGTGTGTGCGCAATACACAAAGACACTATATCTTTCTTTTACTCTCATAACCCAGTGGGACGGTTAACCGACACGACTGGCGAGAGAACAGGCGCAGGATCGCTTTTTACTGGCCCATCCGACGCGTGGATCATCATCATTCTTGTCAGACAATCAGGTGATCGGCTTGCATTGTCCTAACCAAACTTGAAAACAATTTTTTTTGTTATCTCAACGCGGGAATCGAACCCACGACTAAAAAAACTATTTTTGTTGGATAGTCTATTTATAGAGGAAGGCTTCAGGCTATATTACATTATGCTGCGACCAATAGGAGCGAAGCGTCAGTGAGAAATGTTGCAAAAACGGGGAATATTATTCACATTTGAGGACTTTCGTTGCGTGCGCTGCAAAAACGGTTTAAGTTACTCAAAAAATATGTATGACAGAATTATTTCTTTTTAATAATCATAATAACAAAACAAAAACCAACGTCAGCAATCAAAAGATAATCACGATAGTGTTTCCGACAACCACGCGAACAAAGTCGCGGGCACAGATAATCTTAGTATATTACTAGCTGACCCGTGCCCACTTCGTTGAGCATAGAAACAGTTTGTGATGAACCTAACGGTTCATCGATCATCAATTTTGTTTCGAAGCCATTTTGAAATTTTCATTAAAATTAAAACACCCTTAAACCGGTAGCCCAGGAATGAGCATATTTCAGGAGTTGTTTTACGTTGAATATTCATAATCGCCATTGAGTTATAACATTCCTTTGACCCAGGTGGGTGGAAAATTAAAATACCAGCACCGCCTATAAATAGACTATTGAAAACGTAGGAGTGTCTTGTTCGAATGAGGACACTTAAGGATATGAAGATTTGAGATGAAATGAAAAGTTGCCTATTTCTCACTGAGAAGGTTCTAATTAGAGAATATGTCCCCTCCATGGTTTAGTGGTTCTGAGCTTCGCTCTCGACCCTGAGATCGTGGGTTCGATTCCCGCGTTGGAACAACAATAAATCTTGTTTTCCAGTTTGGTTAGGATAATGCAGGCTGATCACCTGA
Organism: Celastrina argiolus; assembly: GCA_905187575.2. Classification (NCBI taxonomy): domain Eukaryota; kingdom Metazoa; phylum Arthropoda; class Insecta; order Lepidoptera; family Lycaenidae; genus Celastrina; species Celastrina argiolus. The sequence goes on from LR994589.1 coordinate 17,057,461, forward strand.
TTGTCTGACAAGAAAGATGATCCATGCGTCGGATGGGAATGTAAAATTGTCCTGCGTCTGTTCTCTCGCACCACTGGGTTATAAGAGTAAAAGGAAGAGAGAGTGTATTTGTCTATAGCGCCCACACTTGGGCACTATAAAATAACTCCTACGTAGCTGGCCTGGTTTCAATGAAATCGGCTACCGACACCGAAATCGGTGAGGGGAGCTAGGTCCTGTAGACTATTATAGTCGACGACCTCCGTGGCGCAGTAGTTGAGCACATTGGTGTTCGAGCCGGAGGTCTCGGGTTCGAATCCCGTCGAGGGAATAAAAGTTTTCTGTGTTCCTGGGTCATGGATGTGTATAATCTATACTTATAATAAAACTGTAGAGAGGTCAATTCTGTACATTGAATATTTTTTCAAAATACATATTGGAGGATGATTGGCGATCGATACTGATGCCAAAAATGCAATTAGTAAAATTTTTGTCTGTCTGTCAGTCTGTCTGTCTGTCTGTCTGTCTGTCTATATGTGCGCGATAGGAACAAAAACTACTGAAGGGATTTTAACCAAACTTGGTACGATTGTAGCCCATATTCCTGGGCAGGTTATAGGCTATATAACATAACGCTACGATACATAGGAGCCGAGCAGTGACGATAAATTGGAAGCAAGTCGGAGGAATTTCGCGCGCGCGGGCTGCGGACGAACGGTTCATGCGGGGGGCGCGGGGGGATCGCTTACACAGTGACGCGAAGCAATAGAATGTGGCACTAAAGTAGATTAGAACTTGAAATAAGTACCTAACTAACAGATTTTTTTTTCTGAGAAGAGTGTTTCCACAGTGTCATAATAATATAAAAATTGTATTTTTGAACTTGCTTCACAAATTGAAATAAATTATCATTTAAGTATTGTATAAATCAACTTAATTAACTGTATTATTAAAAGAAAGCCTTTCGCGATAATCTAAAAAAACGGGCAATTAAGCGGTTTTTGGTAAACTATTTATACCATCACGGTATTAATCCTTATCATTTTTAATACGTTAGTTGGCTTAAGAATTTCATGAAGACTATATTTGCCCTTTATACCTAGCAAGTATAATTAATAGTTTAGGAGATAATATAGCAAAATTCAAATCGTTACGCCGTGATTCGACCGCCGTATCGCGGCGCCGCGCGATACAGGCTGATGCGTGACGTCTTATATCCGAGTCGGGGTGTAGTGTAGGTATCAGATGCTGGTAGGTAGGAATTTTGGCGAAGGTCAACCAAAGGAACTCCACCCCACTGCTGGGTAAAAAATACTATTAAAATGTGCTAACAGGCAGTACCGGTAGTATGAATTTAACCACGCACAGCCGCTAACTGTGCCCCCAGTAATAATCGTGTAAGTACGGCGTATGGCGTATAGATGTCGCTTTGATTTGAAGATATTTGTTTATTTTTATTCTCTGTCGATTGATATGGTCTGGTGTACAAAAAGTTACGTTCTAACGGTTTTCTTTAACCTAATTAATTTCAAAGTAATCTACCAAATAAAACACCAAAAACCGTTAAGATCGAACTGATTCGATTCTCAGTTGTGCCTGCTGGATCCTCGGCGGGGCGTGCCGCTGCGCCCATGTCTAACCGAGAGTTCCGTTTTAAAGACCTTAGTAATTGCAATATAAGTTTAAATTTAATAATACTTCAAAACATTAATGACAAAAACGGTAAATAAGTTTAAAAAATTGAAAATATTTTTATGGTTTCGCAATTTATCCTATGTCGTTTAAATTTGATATGAAGCAACATTTTAATAGTGCATTAAGATGTTGCTTCATATCAAATTTCTATTCCCGGGAAGTACCCTTTAGGTTTTGGTTCCCTTTGGCGTGTCGAAAATTGCGAAAATTAGCGATATAAAGTATAAACGGCTGAATCTTTGGGTAGATGTGGCCAAGATGCCTGTTTCTTTTCACAGCCAGAAGGGACAGTAGAGCTGAGTTTTTAATATGATTTTTAGCTTGATACCTACACGTGTTAAAGTTTTGACACCCAGACAGACAGACGGACATCGAAGTTAAATACTTTACTAAATTAACGTGAAAAATTGTCTGGGTCTATACGGTGCATTCGAATAATATTATCCTAACTTCGAATACCTTTGCTGACTTCTACATATTGTTCGAAGGCCTACTTCTTTTGCCGAGCTCCGAAAGGATAGTAATATATTATTATTATACCCTGCATACCAAGAGGCTTGCCGGGTACGTGTCTTGCTGGATCGGGATCAACACTGGGATGCACTGGGAAGTACCTATTAGCGAAAGTTCTCAGCGGTTGCGCCAATAAACTAAAAATATATTTAAAAATACTAAAGTGCCCTAAATCACTTTTCCACGCGTACGAAGTCGCGGGCACAGCTAGTATATTACTATATATGTACATACGTACATATTTTAAGAGTTGGGTACCCATGGGGTAAAAACGGGATCCTATTACTGACTGACTAACTTCGCTGTCCGGCTGTCCGACTGTCCGTCACTCTATCACCAGGTTGTATCTCAACCTTATCTCAACGGTGATAACTGAACAGTTGAAATTTTCGCCAGAAGATATACGTCTATTGCCGCTATAGCAAATAAAACTAATATTCAAGGGGGCTCCCATACAATAAACTGATATTTTGCGTTTTGTTCGGATCCCTTTGTGCGTTCGACTCGCACTTGGCCGGTTTTGATTATATCACTACACATAATATATTTAATACATATCGACCCAGGAATAATAAAAACATTTGTCGGCGGGATTCGTACCCGCTACTTCTAGCTTGTTAGCCTAACCGAGTAACCACAAAGCTACATTATGTTAAAACATAGTCATACATATAGCAAGTACAAGTACTTTATAATTCTTTTTTTATGAATAGAGTCTCACTTTATTCAACGCCTAAGTGATATAGACATTAACCCTAGTCTAGACCCTAGCACTCATATTAAACGTGCAATATAAATAATTATACATTAGTCAAAACATCTCATTACTCATTTCAATACAATTGTCGGTACTCTTCTCTCTTACGCGTCAGTAATGCGTAAGACAGGGATGGCAATATTTATGTAATTTTCTTTTTTAGTAATCCCTAACGCGAGGGTCGCGATTTTACTTCCCGCGCTTGCGCGAATCAATAACTACCCCTACACTATGATCATCCTGCCCCGTAATTTTATTGTAGTCTGCGATATACATTGCTGCTTTTGTGTCTTTAGCGCGTAACGATAAACTAAAAAATCAGCAATGTATCAATCATTATAAAAAAGTACAGTTATTGAGAATGTTTGTATATTTATTGTAGAATTCGCTTGCGTCCGCGTATGGACCATTTTGATAGTGATACCAAACAGTAAAGTGTTTTTGTGTAAAAAGTTATCAGAAGATACTAAATGTGAGTTGTTTGATAATATTTTTAAATTAAAATCGTGGGTGTAAACCTTGAAAGGGCTTATAGTGTTTTTAGTATTTGATAAGGATACTGTATCAGTATGACTGCATGTATATGCACGCCTCTGAGGCTAAGAGCCCCCGCAAACCACAAGTTTTCTATCCCCCAAACCTAGAAGATATGTATGCATTGTAGTATATTATTATATATTAAGTATCGCCTCCGTGGTCTTGTGGCTTAGAGCTTCGCTCTCGACCCGGAGGTCGTGGGGTCGATTCCCGCGTTGGAACAACAAAAATGTTGTTTTCAAGTTTGGTTAGGACAATGCAGGCTGATCACCTGATTGTCTGACAAGAAAAATGATCCATGCGTCGATGGGCATGTAAAAAAGTCGGACCTGCGCCTGTTCTCTCGCCAGTCGTGTCGGTTTACCGTTCCACTGGGTCATGAGAGTAAAAGGAAGAGAGAGTGCTTCTGTGTATTGCGCACACACTTGGGCACTATAAAATAACTCCTGCGTAGCTTGCCTGGTTTCAATGAAATCGGCTACCGACACCGAAATCGGAGGGGAGCTATTATTATTGTAGTATGCGGACTTGCATACATCTTCATACTGATTATAAGCCCGACCAAACTATCGGCCGATAGAAAGTTTGTGGATACCAACATTATAACGATATATCACCATTTTGTATACCTTCAATTGCAATAAATAAATATGTGTGTAAAAAATCTTATGGTATCTTCTAAATGTCGTATAAGCTTGTACCTGCGGCTAATATAGATTCCACACTGTTCCTTTGGGACCATTCAACTACCCTATGTCTTCTTTGGAGACTTAAAGAATATAGGGAAATAATAATACACCTGGATGCACCTCATACCACCTCAATCTAGTCCCGTGCTAAGTTCTCGAAGGACGTTGTATGGTACCCTTATACAACGTATACAGGATGTAAAATAAGTGAGTCATAATAATTTAGGGTGGGTATGTCATAGATAAGAGTAATTTCTTAATATAGGTGTAATATAGGTGTAATATAGGTGTATGTGTCCCGTATACAGAGTTTACTGTCAAAGTACCAGCGCTGAAAGAGTTACTTTTTTAAAGTTATTGTATGATGTTGGGGCATTTTTCATACAAACATGAAAATCAAACTAAGTCTTTCAGCGCTGGTACTTTCACAATAAACCCTTCATAGGCGGCACATACATACCCTTAAGTATTATCACTCACTTATTTTACATTCTGAATATTATATCCAATCCAAAATATAATAAACTAGCTGACCCGCGCCCACTTCGTTGAGCATGGAAACCGTGTAAACCTTCCCGGGACTTCCATGAACATAATAACCAAAATAGCCGAATCAGTTCAGCTGATCTCGAGTTTTAGCGAGACTAACAGCAATTGATTTTTATATAGCCTATGTTACTCAGTGATAATGTAGCTTTCTAATGAAAAAAGAATTATTAAAATCGGTCCAGTACTTTTTGAGTTAAGTCGTTACATACAAAAAAAATACAAAAACTCTTTCCTCTTTATAATATTAGTGTTGATATTTATATTATTAGTGTGTTTACTCTTGTCAAGGTGTTTAGCTCCTATTGGCTATTATTTTTTATCAAATTTTATATCTACATTCTACATATAAGGTGCATTCCAGTTGCTATCTAGGGTTCAGAACCGGTTATATTGTATTTCCCGTGACTCCGTGGCCGATTCTGTCGGAGTACCGCCGAGTTTTAGCGAGTATGTGGGAGTACTAGTGGAAGCCCCAAAGGGAGATCTCCGACCGAGCGAGATGGTATGCTCGGTCAGGCGAAACCCACTGTACTAGTTTTCTGATGATATATATCGCGCCGGACTTCGATAGCTCGATGCACGATTGTGGCGCTAGTAGTACCGCTACAAGCTTAACGGGTGCAGCGAGCCCCACATACCCTTGGTAGGAAGTTAGGAACCCCCCCCCCCCCCCCCTCCAAGGGATGCGGCAAGTAGCATTTCTCGGCGAAAAAGAAAGGGTTCAGAACCGGGAAATCCCGGATCTCCTGGTTCTTTAGCAGTAGTAATGAACCGGTTACAATTAAAAAATAAGTAGGATTCTATCTAGCACTATAATTTTATAAAAAAGGATTCTGTAATAATCGATTTTTCACTATCTCTTTTATAAAGATTTCAGAAAAATCGGTTTTTATGACAAAATTACTTAGCAATATATTAGTTTTTTAATAATCGATTTTACATACTTAACCCTTAGTTTTTTTCATAAGTACATAAGTACAAATAAAAAAATTTTTTTAAGTTTCCTTTATATGTGTTATCCAGTACTAACAATGAAACAAAGTTGATACAAAATGTTTACATATTAGAATCAACATCAACGGAATCAAAATAGAACGATTGGTATAAGAACGTCAAACTCGAAAACAGGAGAGCGGCTGTGTTTAAAAAATAATCTATTATTAAAAAAAAATCTAAAACCTGTTCTGCGTGTGTGTGTGGTGTCTCTAAAATGATAAACCGATTTCAACACATTTTTTTGTTGATAGCTGACGTGGTTAGGACGTTCTTATTATTATTATTATACTGGTAAGCACATTAGCAGCTAATTCAGCTGATGCGTGTGTGTCATACGAACTAAAGTTTGTCCAGTCTATTTAATAATATATTTAATGAGGGTGACAGTATTACAGTTTCACTTACACTTTTAGCTACTATTTTTGGTTTGTCCCATGATATTCACTTACAATCTGTTCCAGGATGTCATGCGCCGAGTGCTTGTCCCTGGGCCCGCCGCCGGACTCCATAGTGCACATGCCTCCTCCACCACTCCCCGCCTTCCTGGTGGAGCTGGCCCCCTGCCGCGCGCCGTGCCCCCAGGAGGACGTGTTCCCCGGCGTGGAGTACCATGAGCTGCCGCGACACGGTGAGACTGGTTATTTTTTTTTAATAATTTATTCATGACATATGGATACAAGTTCTTATTATTATTATTATTAAAAAAACCCTTCGTGCGCAAATCCGACTCGCACTTTCGAAGGTTTTTAGAAGCTTAACAAATAGTTAAGGGAGACGGGTTTAGCTTATTACGTAAAGTACCTATATATTACTTGCTAAAGCAAAGTGATCGCAAAACTTGTCGACGGTTAAAAGATAATAAATAGCACCATAAGCGCCAAAACCAAATTTCACAGGAGTACAGTTTAAAGTTTTAAAATTCTGAAAAAATAATTTAGCGTCAATATTTGTTTGACGTAATATTTAATTAATAGTTCCTATGTTTGGCATTCAATTGTTTTTGGCACTAGTGTCATAGCAAAAATGAAGCATCTCGCGATTTTTGCTGCTCGTATGGCGGGGTATAGATGTGTAGTAGCGAGTAGTAGTAGTAGTAGTAGTTGCACAAGTGTGAACATGCCGGCCCCGCCTCTTCCCGCCTTCCTGGTGGAGCTGGCCCCTATCGCTATTTATCGCTTACGAAGTTCGAAATGTATGGAATTTGACTTAATCTTCGTTAAATGACATATGAAATGGCTTGTCATTTAGCGAAGCTTATGTCAAATCCCACACATTTTATCATCGAACTTCGTAACCGATAAATAGCGACGGCATCTTGAATCGGGGGCCTGGTCCTCAGCCGCGCGCCCCCAGGGGTGCCGTCCAGACTTTATTCGACTATGAACGTTTGCCAGACATTCCGTTTGTTCCAGAGCCGGCGGCGACAGACGACACGTGGTTCCTGGTGCTCATCACGTGCTGCGTGGCCGTGCTGTGCATCGCCGCGCTGCTGGCGCTGTTCCTGCTCAAGTGCCGAGAGTGAGTTCGCGACCCTCTACCAAGACTGTTAACTTCGCTCTAAAAACGATGTAAAAAAAACACCGTCTATTGACTTCACTCCTGGAGTGAAGTGCGTCATACCCAAATAAATGTTGTAACAGCTAAGCGAATATAACACAGGATAATAATAATAACTTCCCACGCGAGTTATTTTATAGTGCCCAAGTGTGTGCGCTTACACAAATACAACTTCTATTCCTTTTACTCTCATAACCCAAGTGGGACGGTAAACCGGCACGATTGGCGAGAGAACAGGCTTAGGTCCTACTTTTTACATGCCCATCCGACGCATGGATCTTTCCTGTCAGACAATCAGATGATCAGCCTGCATTGTCCTAACCAAACTTGTAAACAACATTTTTTGTTGTTCCAACGCGGAAATCGAACCCACGATCTCCGGGTCGAGAGCGAAGCTCTGAACCACTAAACCACGGAGACGATGTAAAAAGACCAGCAGTGCAATTCTCTAAGCTCGCGGTTGAGGCTGTGCTGGTCGCTGTGATCACGAATGTCACCGCCGTTACATGGTCGGCGATAGTTGTCAATAGTAAAAACTAATCTTGGGGAATACCAATTCGGCCATCATCGCTATTACAGTCGTTGGAATTCTGGCTGTCCAGATTTTTGCGCTAAGAGAATTGCACCTTGGCCAAATCACCTTATTAAAGATGCCATGTTGTTACTTTTACTTACGAAGTTCCAAAACAAAAATATATGGGATTTGACATAAGGTTCGCTAAATGACAACTGAATTCGTATGTCGCTGCTTAACGAAGATTATGTCAATTCCCATACATTTTCTTTTCGAACTTATGTTATATGACTTTACGTATTGTAATCATATTATCCCATTATTATAACCGCACCCAGTTACGATCTAACGATTTTCTTTATCCTGGTTAGTTTCAAAGTAATCCACCAAATAAAATACCAAAAGCCGTTGAGATCGAACTGATTCAATTGAGTCGGGAGTAAGCCAGCTTAGGGCTCAAACACATAAACACGGTACGACGTCGCGTCGTACAACGATGCGGCGTCGTTTCACGATACGACATCGTGTCGTGGAAATCTACGTCAAACATCTGAAGAATACAAGAATAAAAATTCAAAAACAACAGCATGGAAAGAGGTGTGCGAAAATTCATTTGTGTACGACGTGCGTGGCACATTACGTTACGATGTCGTTTTTTTTTTATTTTAGCAACAAACAGTCATACTTTTTTACATTGAATTTATGCTGACGATAAGTTTAATTAAAGACCAACAGTGCCCAAAAATATATTTTTTTTTACGATGCTCATGGTAGATTTCCACGACACGATGTCGTTTCGTGAAACGACGCCGCATCGTTGTACGACGCGACGTCGTACCGTGTTTATGTGTTTGAGCCCTAAATCTAGTGTCATGATCATGATCAATGTATTTACAGGGCGCGCGGCGGCTGCAAGAGCGCGACGGGCAAGGCCGGGGGGTCAAACGCCCTCTATGGCAGCGCCGCGCTGGACTCCCGCGTGCTGTGGGCCGCGCTGACCCCCCGCGGCACGCGTCACTTCGTCGCCGACACCTACCCGCACGACGACACCGAGGACCATCACTACGAGTGCGTCGAGCCCCCCCTGTACAAGCTCGGACCCCCGGACGACCTCGCCATCACTAGACACTTCAACGTCGAGTACGAGGACCCGGCCCCCCTGATTGAGAGCTACTCCGACCGCACCGAGGACTACTTTCGGAATTTGGAGACGATCCGTCGCGGGAATCGTCCCCTCGTCTCGTCTCCGACGAGGATCGAGCGGCCCAACTTGCCTCCTCTGAACCTCCAGCCGCGGACGCTGCGTCGGACTCAACACTCTCGTCGCATTAGTGATGCCAACAATCCGGAGAAGGCGGCCATCTGAACCGAGAGTGGCGCGGTGTTCTCTGTCGCCGACACTGCCGATATCGAGTACGATTGGATGAACGATTCCGTCGACCGACTCGTGTGAGGAGGACCATGCAATACGCGCAACACTAGTTCTGCTTGAGTACATTTTTTTTAATGTAATTATGCTTGTCAAAGACTTTCTATCCAATGTGTAGCTATTACATGCAAGAAAAAGACAAACATAATACTTACATACCTAATTTATATTCTGAATAGGTAGTTTATACTTACTGTGTTATTGATTTATTTTTGTTTTCTTTGTTTTGATAATTATTTATATCTTTGTTATTTTTTATTTAAATATACTTAATATATAAGATTGTACTTTTCATAAGATAGCTATACTTAAGTCTACATAAGTATTATATTCACGAATAGAAAATTCTATACTTTTGTGTTTACATTTTGATCTAGTCACAATTTTATCACTACCGATACAATAATAATATGCAGTATTTTAAAATTAATGTTGTATTTTAATAGATGTTCATAGTAAGTACCCAATAAACATATTATTAATATAAGATTCGGTATAATTATTAATAATTAATATATTTAAGCAATAGTAACACGAATAACATAAGGGATACATAGTTACCTATTTATTATTTTAAATAAAGTTTTGTACGCACGCAATATACAGTTTTAATGTAAGTTAGTGTCGTATTTTTATTACATTTCAAATAATATACATGTGTGATATGACCTTATCGTTTGAAGGTAGTAATTTATTATTAGGGTGGTACTGATACAAGAAACTTAATTCTTTTAACTACCTACCTACCTATTTAAAAATCCCGCGTATTTCATTTTACAATGGCGTACAAGTTGCGCTCATCCTCTTTGGTTTCACTAGAGTTGCAGGAGTTGCGCTTCACTCTTTATACGATATATACTTAATTTAGATTGCAGGATTTTAGGTATAGATTACCTTGGCTTCATTATTACAAAGATGGGCTTTACAGTGGTTATTTCACATGTTTTTTTGCATATCTGTGAACATTCATAGCAAAAGAGAAAAGAAGAGAGCTACCGGGTTTTCGAAATTTTGATGAAGATATGAAAGCCTTAGCTAGCCGGCACTAGCGCGATAGAGACAACTGCAACTTGGACTGAAATTACCTATTAAAAGTACCAGAAATCGACGTTTAGGGGATTCCTGTTTCCTCCTCCAAAACTTAACCGATTTACATATTTTTTTCTGTATTAGCTAAAAAAAGAATTGAGCTAGGTTCCTATTTTTTGATTTTGTTGTTTATTGTAGTCAAATCTATTTCCTAGATATTTAAACATAGCGGAGAGTCTAGCCATTTTTTTTAGGTTTTTAAACGTCCAAATCTCTATAAATAATTAATTTATTAAAAAAAAGGAAAAATAGGGACGTACAAACAATATCCATAAATATTCAGGAAAAATAATGTTATTCTAGAGGTATTATCCAGGGAGGAAATAGAAATCCCCTAGACCCCTATTTAAAATTAAAAATTCGTAGTGTTTCTTCTTAAATATTCAGCAACGAGTGTTGCTGAATATTTAAGAGGAAAATGTGTGGGCAAGTGATATTTAGAAAGTGGACTTGACTCATTGACCGTACCGATGATTTGTTTAGATTTTGGACTTGATGGATGTTTACGGTTTTGAAAACCCTCAGTGAAAACCTATCTAAATTCTACTAACCAGTATTTTTAACTTGACACTGTTGATTGTATGTTGTACTCGCATCATAAAAAAATTTAACCATTTGATTACATCTGTCAAAACTGTCATTTTGACATATCACGAACACTTTAGAGACGCGGTCGGCTAAACCTAAAATTCATTTTGTAAATAAAATAATTTGTGTTTTGCAAATTATGATAATTTCAGTTTAATGACTAAGAAAACATAACATTAAACAAAATGGCAGACGAAGTTATAAAACATTCAGTGCACACCCTCGTGTTTAGATCGTTAAAAAGGTCTCACGATATGTTCCTCTCAAATCAAAGCATTCTGCCTCCAATTGATGAAAAAGCGTAAGTTTGTTAATGTTCACATAATGTTTTAACATCATAGCTTAATGTTTAAAGAAAACGATTACAGAAAACTGTAAGGATATAGTGATATTTTCATAGACATACAATTTTAAAATCAAACAATGCATAGGAATAATAACAACCATAAGTTTTATTTTCATTTTAGAGAAAAAGTGCTAAGGTCAGTGAAGGCTAGAGATAGTTACGGTTTAGTCATGTCAGCAGTACAGAAAGCACAAGCAACTAAACAACACGAGGCATTGAGCAGACCAGAAACTCCACATGAATCAGGTAATTTACAGTAGATCATGTACGGTACAGAAAATGATTAAAATCATAACCAAACATAATCTTACAGTAAAGGTGCAATATTTACAGCGTAAATATTAAGTTGTTGTTATTAATCTATATGTATATTTTTAATAGAAAATAACTGTGACTTCTGAAATAATTAATTTATTATTATTGGAATATTTCCACATAGTATGTTTTATTTCTGTCTCAACCATTACATAGATACAAAGTGTTTTAAACTTTTTTCAGATATTGCAGAATCAGCAGCAATTCCAACTGAGGGTGCTATGCTGCCATACACGGGGCCCACTGTGCCTACACCTACTGCTATAATTCCGTTACCTCGTAAGGCGCCTACAATGCCTAGGCCCAAGTGGCATCCTCCGTGGAAGCTATTCCGTGTGATATCAGGGCACTTGGGCTGGGTGCGGTGTGTAGCTGTTGAACCTGGCAATGAATGGTTTGCTACTGGTAAGAATGATCCAAGCATATTGATACAATAAGCTGGTTTAGGGGGGGAGATGTTCTTTAAAGTTTTGATCTTGGATATCAAGCTGGGATATAGATTTGGGTTTTGTTATACATCTTCTAGGAAAATGTGTGAAGTATATTTTGTTACTGTGGACTTCCGGTACAGCTCCTGTCAAAGAAACAGTGTTCGAGACTTGTGCTAGCGTTTTAATTATAAATAAAAGTGAATTACCAACCTTCTCATTACTAAAGTGATTAAAAACAATAAAACTAAACCTGTGGAACATTAAACGAGAAAAAAGTTCAAGTTACACCCAGTTTGAAGTGCGTAAAGTGCCGGAAAAGATCTTATTGTGTTATATACATATATACAACAATATCTAAGGAATGCGAAATACAAATCTCTAACGTTTAAATTTTAATTCCAAATTTCCGGTGCACCGTGCACGCGCAGTAGACAGCAGCTAATGACAGGTGACACTTGACATCACTGACACTGTCACTGTTGTCAAATCCAGCTAGTGTGACCACTATAGAACAATTATTTCTCCTACACAAGTGCTGCCTACTTCGAAAATAAAAAACAAAAAGTGGGAAAAATATTATTAATTTAGAAGCAATAAAAATGGATCAAAATCAAATTGATACCCTATTTACAAAAATGAACCAAGCTTTTATAGCAAGAACTGAAGAAATTAAGGAAGAATTTGCCAAACAAACCCACACCCTTACAGAAAACTTCACGGAAAATTTAGGCACTGCACTAGACAAAAAACTAAGCCCGCTAATAGAAGAGAACACAAAACTCAAAAATGAAGTGTCAACGTTAAAAGAAAAAATACACAACTTAGAAAGGAGTGCAAGAAAAAATAACATAGTTTTGCATGGAGTAGAAGAACAAGAAAACAGCGAATCCAACCTGATTGAAGTTGTTCTAAAAGTCCTTAATAATATGACCAAAGCAGCAAATATAGAAGATTTCGATAAATGGGAAATAAGTGAGACCTATAGACTGGGAAGGAAAGACAACAAGAAAAAAAGACCAATCCTAATTAAACTAACATTGGCATGGAGGAAACTTACGATTCTACATAACAACAAACATTTCCCTGAGAATGTATACACCACTGAAGACTTTCCAAAGGATGTCCTGCAGGCTAGAAGACAGTTAAAAGTAGCTCAACAGGAAGAGATTAAGAAAGGAAATATAGCCACCATCCGCTACGATAAACTCGTAATAAAAGGAAAAAACCAAGGAAAAAGTCAGGATAAACGTAAGCGATCACCCACAAAAACACCTGAGAACACTCAAATAAATAAAGACGGAGACAGCCTAATAGCCCGAAACAAAATAAACAAAACAAGCAAACTTGAGTTTGCAAGCCGCCCAAGAACGAGCTCAATAACTGAAATGCTTATTTCAAAAAACTAGTACAGCCCTGTAAGAAACGGAAGCAAGAAAATAAATATACAACTAAAGAACACCATCCAGATATTCCAAGCCGGAGAGCGGTCGAAATGGGGAATTCTGACCGTAACCCTCCTGCTAAAACAAAATCAAACAAGCAACCAACAATTAAAATAAATTCAAGATCATTTACCCCAAGCCGGCTGGTCACCGTGGGGATAAAAGACTGCCACCCTCCAGAAAAAGTACACAACAATAAACCTACCTTACCTACCTTACCACACTATACGAATATAAAAATTGGAACATACAACGTCAGGTCTCTATCCACAACTTACCGATACCTGGAACTCACGCACGCACTAGAATCGATAAATATAGATATACTGGGACTCTCAGAAACAAGACTACAGGGATGTCACATCGAGGAATATTCGGATTATAGATAGTAGCAAAGAATTTGCTACATTGGGGAAACCAAAGGTTTACACGGAGTAGGTTTTCTAATAAAGAAGTGCTGGAAAGATAATATCGTAAACTTCAATGGCATTTCTGAGAGAGTAGCACTATTGCAACTGAAATTCGAGAAACACCATATTTCTATAATACAGGCATACGCACCAACGGAAAGTTCAAGCGACACTATAATAGAAAACTTTTATGAGGACTTAAAGTTAGCCCACAATCTGGCCGACGGTAACATAATATTAATAGGAGACTTCAACGCTAAAATAGGGCAACCAAAAATAGAAGAAAATAACATAGTCCTAGGTAAATTTGGTCTAGGCAATAGAAACAAAAGAGGAGAACGCCTTATAGAACACGCACAAGAGCATAAGCTTGCGATTATAAACTCATACTTTAAATTAAAACCTAAAAGAAGATGGACCTGGAAGTCGCCTGATGAAAGAGTCAAAAACGAAATAGACTATATCCTGACAAATACACCAAAACTAATCCAAAACTATGAGGTCCTTAACAATGTGAAATTTCGGACAGACCACAGACTAATAAGAATAACTCTTTCCCTTAAACTAACCAAGAAAAGCAGAAATAACTTTAAACCGAAACTGAAAACCCCTAGATCCGAGGAAGAAGTTAAAAGCTACAAAGACAATCTCAAAATTTACATAGAAAACAAATTAGAAAACACTACAGATGTACAAGCCTACTATGATTTACTAGAATCAGCAATAAGAAAAAGCCTAACCGTTCCAAGTAACGGAGAGAAACGTCATAACGTACTCAGCAACGAAACACTAGATTTAATTCAGAAAAGAAAAGATCTATACATAAAAGAGCATAAAGATAGACACACAAAACAAGAGCTAAGTAAACTATATAAAACTACAAGCAAGGCTATAAAAAGAGACTATATGAAACATAGACAAACGATTATAATAGAAAACTTAAACAAATTTAGAAGCATCAAAAGAGGACTGAAAGACCTAAATTTACATAAAACATGGATACATAAGCTAGAAGGACGGAACAAGAAAACCACAAGTAGACAAGAGATTATAAAAGAGGCAACTACTTTCTATAAGCAACTTTATAAGAGGAGAGAACAAAACTTAGAAGATAATGACAACACCTATTACAACAACACCATAACAGAACGCTCCGTAGATCCAAATGAAATTCTGGAAGTGCTGAAAAAAATCAAAACAGACAAAAGCCCAGGTCCCGACGGCATAACCAACGAAGCCCTAAAATTAGGAGCTCCAGTGCTATTAACACCTCTTACTGACTTGTTCAATTTAATACTAGAAAAACAAATCATACCAATGCAGTGGTGTACGTCGGAAATAATTCTTTTGCACAAAAAAGGAGACCCACAAGACATTAACAACTACAGACCAATCAGCTTACTAGCAAGCATGTACAAAGTATTTTCGACAGTGATTCTTAATCGAATTTCACTGGACATTGACAAAGCACAACCTACAGAACAAGCAGGCTTTCGCTCTGGCTTTAGCACGATGGATCACATTCAAACTCTAGAACAGGTTATTGAAAAATACGAGGAGTACAATAAACCTCTATATCTAGGGTTCGTTGATTATAGCAAAGCATTCGATAGCATAAGCCATGACTCAATATGGAAAGCAATAAGCAGGCTGAACATTAGCTCTCAAGTTATAAATGTCTTACAATTCATATACAAAAATAGTACTAGTAGAGTAAAACTGGAAAACAAAGGCGAACTAATAAAGATTGAAAGAGGCGTGAGACAGGGAGATCCCTTATCACCGAAACTATTCATTGCTGTCTTGGAGGACATATTTAAAAACATCCAATGGAGAGGCAAAGGTATTAAGGTAAAACAAAGATTTTTAAACCATCTCAGATTTGCAGATGACATAATCTTGCTATCTGAAACAGCAAAAGACCTACAAAATATGCTCGAGTCACTTAATCAAGAAAGTAGAAAGATAGGACTAGAAATGAATGTTTCCAAAACGAAAATCATGACTAATAACCATAAAAAACCAGTAAGAATAGATGACAAAATAATAGAATATACTAACAACTATATCTACCTAGGAAAGCAGATATCATTTAGTAAAACACATAACGAAGACGAAGTAGAACGGAGAAAAAATATAGCCTGGAAGAAATTTTGGTCCCTTAAAGAAATACTAAAAGGTGACTATTCAATAAAGCAGAAAAAAATTCTTCTTGATACCTGTGTGCTACCCAGCATGCTTTATGGCTGCCAAACGTGGGTCTTTACTAAAACAATCAAACAAAAGATAACGACGACACAAAGGGCAATAAAGAAGTATTCTACATATTAAAAAAATACAAAAAATCAGAAGTGAAGCCATAAGGAAAAAAACAAAATTAACAGATGCTCTAATGCAAGCTCTAAAACTCAAATGGCAATGGGCTGGACACGTATCAAGATACAATGATGACAGGTGGACCCTAGTGACAACTGCATGGGAAAAACCTACTGGAAAAAGAAGCGTAGGCAGGCCCAAAAGCAGATGGGCAGATGACATTATAAAAACAGCTGGCAGAAACTGGCTCAATACAGCAAAGGACAGGGACAAGTGGAAAAACTTGGAGGAGGCCTTCACCCGCCAAGGGGCCCATACTACACAATAATAAAACTAACATAAAAATCTAAGAATTACTAACAAATAATAACAAATATAATTTATTCAAAATTTTCAAAAATTGTAAGAACAAAAAAAAATGTAGTATGTGGATAATAAAGGCTTTTTTATTTTATATTTTATTTTTTTTTATTTTATTTTATATTTTGTTATCTAATACTTTAGTAAAGTATCATATGCCAAGGGGTCTCTAGTTTATAGTGAGGAATGGGGTAGAAAAATTTCAAGGCAGTGAGTTATTTCAATCATTTCTCAAATACAAGGTATAAACTATAAAAATATATAATGATAAAGTATATACCTCTCTATTTATGTAAAGTCTCCATAATTTTGTGTTAAAATTAAATGGGACAAACTATACTTGTTTCTGCTCTGAAACATAATATTATAAAATTTTTCAGGTGCTGCTGATAGGGTAATCAAAATATGGGATCTCGCCAGTGGCAAGTTGAAAGTATCACTTACAGGCCATGTCAGTACAGTCAGAGGTACATATTTATATTCGTATCATATTGTTTATTTTTTTACAGAGGTTTATAATACTGATGCCAGCCATATAGGTTCAGTTTTTATATTGAATAAATGCATTGTAGAGCAACTAAAAGGACACAAGTTACTTACTTTGGTGTGCACATAGTCGTTGGCAACACTAATTTTTTTTTTCTGAGCAAAAGACTTAGTACTCATATATCAATAAATTTAAAATAGATATATATTTCTTTTCTTGGTTTACAGGCTTGGAAGTGTCCTCAAGACATCCATATCTGTTTAGCTGTGGTGAGGACAGACAAGTCAAATGCTGGGATTTAGAATACAATAAGGTAAAATAATATTGGATTTATTTATGTTTGTACAATAATTAATCCTTGTTAATGTTATTTTTTTACGTATTAACCTTTTGAAGTTATATAAGAGTTTTATACGTTTTCAATTACAACTGCAGTTATTAGTTTTTACACAAAGTAAATATACAGTTTTATTTCTTATCAGAATCGAAGTAGAGATTCCCTGAAGCACTTTTTAACACATACCCCGGGTTTCCCGAACGATATTCAAATGATTGATCAACTAACCCATGCATTCAAATCAACAACAAAACATATTGAACGCTGATTGGTGGAACATTCATCAGACAGAATGGAACAGACAGATATTTTATAATTACGTGATGCTTGCACTTGCAAGATGTGTTAAAATTCCACAGATAAGGTGAATTCACAAAAGACACCGATTAGTTGTCAGTAGCGTGATGTAATTATAAAATATTTATATTCCACCAATCAGCGTTCAATATGAGTTGTTGATTTGAATGCATGGGTTAGTTGATCAATCATTTGAATAGCGTTCGGGAAACCGGGGGTTTATATAAGTCCATAAAAAAAATATGATTGTCAGGTGATCCGGCACTACCATGGGCACCTGTCGGCGGTGTACACGCTCGCGCTGCATCCGTCGCTCGACGTGCTGGTGTCCGCGGGGCGGGACGGCACGGCGCGCGTGTGGGACATGCGCACCAAGGCCAACGTGCACACGCTCGCCGGACACACCGACACCGTCGCCGCGCTCGTCTGCCAGGCCGCCGAGCCGCAGGTCGGTCCACACACACTTGTACTGCGGCGGGGCGTGGGGCGCGGCGCGCGTGTGGGACATGCGCACCAAGGTCAACGTGCACACGCTCGCCGGACACACCGACACCGTCGCCGCGCTCGTCTGCCAGGCCGCCGAGCCGCAGGTCGGTCCACACACACTTGTACTGCGGCGGGGCGTGGGGCGCGGCGCGCGTGTGGGACATGCGCACCAAGGTCAACGTGCACACGCTCGCCGGACACACCGACACCGTCGCCGCGCTCGTCTGCCAGGCCGCCGAGCCGCAGGTCGGTCCACACACACTTGTACTGCGGCGGGGCGTGGGGCGCGGCGCGCGTGTGGGACATGCGCACCAAGGTCAACGTGCACACGCTCGCCGGACACACCGACACCGTCGCCGCGCTCGTCTGCCAGGCCGCCGAGCCGCAGGTCGGTCCACACACACTTGTACTGCGGCGGGGCGTGGGGCGCGGCGCGCGTGTGGGACATGCGCACCAAGGTCAACGTGCACACGCTCGCCGGACACACCGACACCGTCGCCGCGCTCGTCTGCCAGGCCGCCGAGCCGCAGGTCGGTCCACACACACTTGTACTGCGGCGGGGCGTGGGGCGCGGCGCGCGTGTGGGACATGCGCACCAAGGTCAACGTGCACACGCTCGCCGGACACACCGACACCGTCGCCGCGCTCGTCTGCCAGGCCGCCGAGCCGCAGGTCGGTCCACACACACTTGTACTGCGGCGGGGCGGGGGCGCGGCGCGCGTGTGGGACATGCGCACCAAGGCCAACGTGCACACGCTCGCCTGACATAGACATGATTAAACAAAATAACAAAAAGCAGGAATACGTTTAAAAATATAATAAAAATCATGAGGTCTGGGTAATGATGGTAGGCAGTGCAATGCACCAATTGTCGAAATGGTATCCACTCAGGATAATGACTGTGGATCTCCACAGTCCCTAATATGGACCCAAACTGTCAGTCGCAAAACAGACTACTCCTGGCACATTTGCGTTCTAATATAATATGGCTATCGTCCCACTTGCAGATCCTGACCGGTTCCCACGACTCCACGATCCGGCTGTGGGACCTGGCGGCCGGCAAGTCGATGTGCACGCTCACCAACCACAAGAAGTCTGTGCGGGCGCTCGCGCTGCACCCCGCGCTCTACACCTTCGCCTCCGCCTCGCCGGACAACATCAAGCAGTGGAAGTAGGTGCCCCTGTGTTGGGAGGTCGCTGGCTTTGGCTAGGGTCCATGCTAAATATCTCCACCATGATATGAGTTGTAAAGAATTAAAAACAGCAATCCGACTTTTGACTTAGTATCGGTACCCATAATAAGAAAAAAGTCAGATTGCTGTTTTTAAAAGCTTTTATTTAACTTGCAATGTATGTATGTAAGGATGTTCAGGTGGAAACTTGCGACCAGATTTTGAAACAGATACTCTCAACCGATTAAGTTGAAATTTTGTATGCACGTTTAGATTGGATGACAAAACACGATTAGTTGTGTGACGTCATTCTAAATTCAATATGGCGAACCATCCAAGATGGCGGAACAGTTGTTTTTAATACATTTCTACAATATGGGTATCAAATGAAAGGGCTTGTTGAGAGTGACTCAAAAAGTAATGTGACGTCATTCTAAATCCAATATGGCGGAACATCAAAGATGGCGGAATAGTGATTTCAATGCATTGTAGCAATATGGGTATCAAATGAAAGGGCTAAAAGCTTTCTTAAAAAGGTTTTTTGTTTAATTTATTTTGATTCTATATGACTCATATAGACTTTCTGTACTTTACTTTTTGAGACGACCGCAGCGCAGTGGTCGAGCGCGTTGGTGCTCCGAGAGGTCGTGGGTTCGAATCCCAGTGAGGGAACAAAAAGTTTTCAATGTTCCTGGGTCATGGATGGGTATTAATATAATCAAAATCTTAAATATGTGTATAAAAGTATTAAATATATTTCCGTTGTTTGGTACCTGTAACACAAGTTATTTGGATACTTAGTAGGGGCCAGATTCACATGGTGTGAAGTGTCCAGACATATTATTATTATTACTTAACCTTATTAATTATATAAAATCTTATAAATAGATCAATAGACTGCTTTAGAATTAAAAAACCAAGAATGAACATTGGTTTTTATTTTATTATTATTATTAGTTTATTTCTATCTACCGGCACTTATTCAATTTTGTTACTGTAACGCACGAAGGTTGACTGGTAGAGAATGCCGTTACGGCATTAAGTCCGCCTTCTACTGTGTGTACATGAAGTTAAATAAATAAATAAAATGTAACATTGATTGGTGAAACATTTATCAGAGAGAAAGAGTCGGATATAATTACATCTCGCTCGCACACGCGAGGCCGGTTAAAATACCATAGATTAGCTTAATTCACCAAAAGGTGATGATTATTACAGGTGCCCCGAGGGGAAGTTCATCCAGAACCTGTCGGGCCACAGCGCCATCGTCAACTGTCTGGCGGCCAACGCGGACGGCGTGCTGGTCAGCGGGGGCGACAACGGCTCCATGTTCCTGTGGGACTGGAGAACCGGCTACAACTTCCAGAGGCTACAGGTATCTATCTAAACACTGTTCTTTAATCTCGGTCAGTAAAATTACAGGCAAAAATCATTCTTCATTCATTCATTTGACGACCTCCGTACCGCAGTGGTGAGCGTGGTACTCGACCGAGAGGTTGCGGGTTAGAATTCCGCCGAGGGAACAAAAAGTTTTCAATGTTCCTGGGTCATGGATGTGTATTAAATTTGTGTATTAATATAATAAAAATCTTAAATATATGTATAGTATAGAAGTATTAAATATATATTTCGTTGTCTGGTACCTGTAACACAGGTTCTTCGGATACATCATCTTCGGAATCTGACCCTATGCTAACATAGGGCCAGATAGACGTGGTGTGAATCGTCTATAGATATTATTATTATTATTCTGTCTCTGCTGACAATGGAAGAAAGAGAGATGATGTGTTGAAATGACATTTTACTGACTGAATAAATAATATAAATAAATAAAAAACGTTTTATTTCCAAATGAAACTTACAAAATTATTTTCGGAAAGTCAACAAGAAAAACAAGCTACCACCGGTTCAACCCTAACCCGCCGAGAAGAACCGGCGTAAGAAACTCGGACGGGGCCAACTTTTAGCAAAAAGATGGAAAATTGATCTTTTTTAACAGTATATATTTTTTACAATGTAACTTAATCTATAGCCTACACATATTAATATTATAAAAGTTAGAGTACATATAGTAAATAAATATAAGCAGCCATCATGGTTCGCCACCTTATTCCCAGGGTGTGCAATCATTAACAAAATCAATTATCTTATAATAAGCTTTAGCACACAAACGTTCTTTGACTACTTTTTTAAATTTATTAATAGAAAAATTTTGAACGTTTTCTGGGATTTTATTGTATAGGCGTATAAAATAAATAAATAAAATAAAATAAAAATATCTTTATTAAACACATAAAGGGACATAACACAGCCAAAGGTTAACAAAACAATGACTCGCACATACGAGTATTAAGACGAAAGAAAAAAATAAATAAATAAAGAATAATAAACTAAACAGAAAGTAAATTCAATCAAGGCTATGCAATGCCCCCGCCATGCATTTAAAGGGAAACCACTCAGGCTTCGACCACGGTGAGCCATGGCGCCTGGTCTTCCGTGGCCCCCTTGTAAGTTTGCGATCGCACGACGGCACACAAACACAATTCACACTACTTGCTACAAATAAAAGACAACGCATACACACATAGAATGATATACAAATAACACAATGGCAATTCAATCGCAGCGAACTTATTATCTATACAGTGAGCATAGTCACCAGACATGGTGAGTCTTCGCTGAGACGCGTTGAGCGCTCCACCCCGAGACTCGGCGCGAGCGCCGGGCGGGGCGGCAGGACTGCGCCGCTTGACTTATAATAACTTTATACCTATCTATAATATTGTATGTTATTGTGTGTTTTTTATTATTGAAACTTTTGTAATAATCAAGCCAGAACGTATGTTACAGAGAGTTATAGTAGTTACATAGATACATCATATAATACAATATACATAATAGATAGAAGTATACGGATAGAACAATAAACAAATGAAAAAAAAAAATAAAATAAAATAATAAAAAATGAAAAAGAAATAAAATAAAATAATAAATAAATAAAATCCTGTGTTGCTTACTACTTTACTGCGGCGAGCAGACTTTGACCTGGTGATGAGGAATTACTCCGCCGTGGCTCCAGCTTACAACACTAACGGTAAGCATTTAATAGATAATAATAATTGTTACTTATATTACTTTTTTATATTTATACTATATATATCTACTATATATTACTTAAATACTATTTTTTTATTTATTTTAAGTGTAGGAAAAATACATATAGAGATTGTACCTACTTAGTAGTCTAGGTAAGATAATGCATAATATATTACGGTACGAAATTTATATCAGTTATGGGTTATGGGCAATGAATATATTTTACAATATGCAAATTAAGTTTCGCTCAGATGTTATAGGTATTTAAGTTATGATTAGAAGAAAGTTGTTGCTGCATAATAAAAGCTTTGTATTTTAGCTTAAATCCCTGTGTTGTTTGCAGAGCACGGATTGGTGGCGGCAGATTGTTCCAGACCTTACTCGACAAATACCGGAAACTACCTCTGAACGCGGAGGTGTGGTGAAGAGCATTAATAAGAAGATAGGAAGAGCCCCTAGTTGTGATCGTCAGCTGTTTATCTCCTGCCCACTGTAATTTATTATACAGATAGGTTGGTGATTTAAATTTTATAACACCAAATAGCAGAGTAGCAAATTGCAGTTGCCTTCTATTATCCATTCTGAGCCATCGCGTTTCATTAATGTATGGGGACACATGGGCACGAGGAGGGACGTTATGACAAAACCTGGCACAGGAATTCTGTACCTTTTGTATTAGTTTTTTTGACTTGGATAATAAACAGGGACCAACTACCACACCAGCGTAATTCAGTTTAGATAGGATAAGTGACTCACACAGGATAACACGTACGTCGACGGGCAGAACATTTCTGATTTTGTACAAAACCTTTAACCGGTAGAAACAATTGCTTACAGTTTTGATTATATGTTTTTCGAATTTCAATTTTTCGTCCATTAACACACCTAGATTACGAGCCTCGTTCACTCTTTCGATTACTTCTCCATCTACATATATTAATGGTTGCACTGTATTCATTTTATGGATTTGTAATTTCGTTCCTAATGTCATATATTTAGTTTTGACCGGATTCAGAACCAATGCATTAGCTATAGCCCAATCCGATATCCCAGCCAGATCACTATTCAACTTGCTAATAGCCTCATTAATTTTGCTAGGCTTAAATGAAATATACAATTGTATATCATCTGCGTAGATATGTAACTTGCAGTACTTTATGATCCGCACAATGTCTGCACAGTATAACGCGAATGCCTCCGGTCCAATAACTGACCCCTGAGGTACTCCTCTAGCTACCTTACACGGGTCTGAACGCGACGATGTTCCACTCATCTCATCAATTATCTCGACAAGTTGAGTACGATTTTTAAAATAACTAGAGAACCAATTCAGAGAATTTTGATCAAAACCGTAAAATTTCATTTTCGCTAGTAGTAAAGAAATATTAATCGTATCAAACGCTCGTGAAAAATCAAGTAAAACGAGTATAGTACCCTCGCCTGCATCTTGCGCAGCAAGAATGTTATCAACTACGTCCATGAGCGCCGTGGTAGTGCTGTGACGTTTCCGAAATCCCGACTGAACCTCTGGCAAAATTCGGTTTGTATCTAGGTACTGAGTCATTTGGTTACAAACTATCCTCTCAAGAATCTTTGACGCACAAGCTAGTATACTTATAGGTCTCAACTCCTTTAATTCACTAACAATATCTTTTTTAGGCACGGGTTTAACCAATGCTAGACGCCATGCTTCAGGAAAAACACCAGATCTCATTGACTGATTCATTAATTCAGTTAAACTGTTAAGACAGGAAGGATAACGACACACTGCCCGAAGCATATCTAGCGTAATGCCGTCGGGACCCATAGCGTTAGACTTAAATGAATTAAGAATTTTTTGTACGTCATTGCTGCATACAGAGGAAAACGAAAAAGTGGAAACATTAAATCTATTCGATTCAAAGAAATCTAGGATAGAGGAGGGTACAGAATTATCACCCGGAACATTTAGAAAGTGCAAATTTATTAAAGTGGGGTTATTGAGATGTGGGGGTAGAGAAAAGATAGTTTTGCGATTGCTTATAGTCACATTCTCCTTTAGGTGCTTCCACATAAGCCGCGGCTGTTTGATATTGCAGTTTATATACGTTTGGAAGTAGGCAGATTTTTCTCTAGCCAGTGCCAGAGCCACTTCTCGCTTAAGGAGCTTATAAAACTCAATATGCGTTTCATTTTTACTTTTGCGTGCCCGTCTGTGTGCCTCATCTCTTCGCCGCATCATTATTTTGATATTATAAGTGATCCATGGGTGCTGTTTCTGTTTAATGTAAAAAGTTGTAACAGGTGCTAGCAAATCAAACACCCATAGGACACTAACATTAAACTCCCGTACCATGTCATTAATGTCAGCCTGCTGTTGTATTAAAGACCAGTCAATAGAACAAACAGCTGATTCCAATTCATCTGAGTCGATATTTTTTATAGCTCTGTAATGCATTATTTTGGGAGTGAACTTTTCTTTGCGTACGTTGGTCGTGAAGGATAAAAATGCATGACTACTGAGGTCAGGAATATAATCTACACAGACTTGAATATGGTCTGCATTCGAACAGACCAAGTCAAGTAAGGTTTCAGTATCGGACGTAAAATGAGTAGCCTGATTTGTATATTGTCGTAGTTGGTGCAAAGATAAGAATTCCTCTAACAGAACAAAAGCATTATTTATTTGTAAGTAGTTTATATTGAAATCACCCATTATATATATGTAGTCGTAACAAGATAGGGTACTAATAGTGTCCGTTAGGGCGTCGAGGAACACATTGACAGACAGCCATGGAGGTCGATATGCTGTACCTACACAAATATGCCTACCGTTAGCCTGAATAGACAGCCACATCTGTTCTACGTTACTTGTCACTGGGTGTGTGAGTGTGCGCACCTTTAGTGTGTTTTTCAAAAAGAAACCTACGCCGCCCCCACGAGCTCTCACGCTCACAGGTCTAGGTACGTGGATTAAACGGTATCCGGGGACTCTTGGGGCCCGACAATCCCCGGCGACGGGGTGCAACCATGTTTCATTTATAGCTACTAAATCGCAATCATGGACATTCATGGCCACCAAAAAGTCATCATGCCTAGAACCGAGTGATCCAGGATTTATGAAACCAAATTTAATATTCTTTGTTTTAATCATTTTATAATAATATAATAATATAATAAATAACATGATTGTATTGTGTAGTTATATGATATAAAGTTATAATGGATGCTTGGTAAATTGTTAATTAGCAAAAGGCTCATGAATTTTATGAGGAACAATATAATATATTTTACACTAATAAATATTGCGATTGTGTTATTAAAATATCGATGCGAGTCATATAAATAAAATGAAATATAACTTAATAATAAAATAAGATTATGTACCGTGAGACAATTACATAATTGCAGTTTGGTTGATGATTTTAAGGGATAGGGCATTGCATATCCATAACAGTACCATAATACTTTTTTAAAAATAATTGTGACAGTATTAATGAGGTATAATTTTATGACACGCAGCGAAATATTGAAAAAATAAACATTTAAATTTGATAACCAGAACAATAACTTGAATAATAATATGTTTGCAGCCAGTAAACAATGCAATGCAATAATAAGTTGGGTGAGACAATACAATAGTAAGTCTAATGACTTTGACCAATAGAACATAGTCCAAAAACCCGTTTTATATCGCTCTCAGCTCTTATGCGGTGCACTACAGAACCTGGATCACGCCTGGCAAATATGCCCCCGCCACGCGTCCAGACATATCGCCAGTTGTTACGACGTCCCTCCTCCCGGGCTAGGTGGAATATAGTACGGTTGACTTTAGTTAGGTGCTCGTTTATATATATGCGACAAGGCACTCCATCCACGACGCCTGATGTATCGACCCCACGACGAACCCGCGCTGCCTTCAGGATATTGTCACGCAATAATTTCCGTGACAACCTAACGACAATGGGCCTGGAGCTCCGGCGCTCACTGTCCTCGGCGCTGACAGCTACTTTTGTCACGCCCTTACGAACAGCACTTACTATTTCATGTTCGCCAATATCAACACCAATTTTTTTGGTCACCAATCCAACCAGATGAAGAAGATTTTCCCCATTTTTTTCGGGTAAGCCAGATATTAGGACGTCGCATTGTAGACTCTGCTGGTCCCGATCGTTCAGTTCGAGTTTGAAGCGCTCGATCACTTCAGTAACGTCCGGGCTCGGTTCGCAAGTGCACGTGTGCGCGTCGATCCTCTGCTCCACTGCAGCTAGCCGCGATTCGACTATGTCCACACGTTTGTGGGTCTCCGCGATAGTTGTGTTCAGTTTTGTTATTTCGTGCCTGACAGACACCATCTCTGAACGGAACTCACAGATAACCTCCCTTAAAAGTTTAATCTCCTCTGCAAGGGTGTTTGGAGAGTGTAATCCGGTGGTGTCGTGTGATGCATCGACGTAGGTATCCTGAGGGGAGCTTTGACTTTCAAAAGAGGGGGACCCGGTGACAGCAGCTTTGCAGGAACGACATAGCCACTTAGCTATGCTTTTGTGGTCAGATACTTTGGCACAGGATCGATGGTATGTACCATTACATTTTATGCATTTAACGCTGTCATTAATGCTCAGGAATTTGGCACATTGGATGCACTTGTAATTAGGCATATTTATAAATTAAAAATTTATATAACACTGTGGGTAGGTACGTACGAAACAGGTGATTGTCACGATAAACTATAATTATTTTCACTGTTTTAAAGTTCTATTTTACTTTTTCTATAATGTACACAATGTTAATAGGTTAATTATTGTATACTGATCAATAATATATATTTAAAGCACTTTTATATCACTTTTATTTATTTTCAAAACAAATATTACGTGATGCCGTACGTGAGATCTGACAAACTTATACATTGCCCTTTAAAAGATTTACTTACTTTGCTAAGCCTGATCATAGGTATATCGAGCTTGTGCTTATTTCTAGTGTTCCTACAATGATTGTCACTTTTTGTTTTAAAATTATTTAAATTTTTCCTTACATATAATAAATTGTCCAAAATGTATGTATGTATATGAAATTATAAATCATTGTATACACAGGGTTTGACATAATTTTAACCCCATAATATTATGTGTTCAAAAGAGAATTATTGAACTATGAAAGTTATTCGCTTTTTTATAAAAATAAATCAGAAACCTTCGTCCCTGATAAATTTAACCGGTAAACAATCCGAAAACATCGAAATTTTCACATATTCACCTATTGTGCATATTTGTCAACACTTTCAAAGGTATATTAAACGATCATACTTTATTATCCAATATATTTTATAACAATTAAACAATAATAAACATATTCAAACATCAAATGAAAAACCTTCACAGTAAAAATACGCTATGGGTTCATGTAGACAACAATAATCGTTGCGTTAATATTGGCCAATTGGCATCACCGACTAATCTATGGTTGTGTCATAGACGGCTTTGTTTACGTTTGTGTTAAATTTATCTCGGACGTACTATAGATTATTTTATTTGTGGCTGTTTTGCTCTCTGTCATAGATTTTTTTGCGATTTTTCATAGGTAGAAAGAACTATAACTGATAGTCATAGTGGCACCCCTAAACGGGTAACACCCGGGGCGGGCCGACCCCACCCCTTAGGCCGTTTATAGTCCTGGAGCCAGGTTCATTTTCGGTCAATTATGTATGTATGTATACCTATGAGAGTGTATAATTATGTATGTATGGAAACCTAAACTGTGTGTACGTCATCAGGCAGCGGTGCAGCCCGGGTCGATGGACTCCGAGGCGGGGATATTCGCGATGCGCTTCGACCACTCCGGCGCGCGTCTCATCACGGCCGAGGCGGACAAGACCATCAAGATCTACAAACCCGACGACGCCGCCACCGAGGAGACGCACCCCGTCAACTGGCGGCCCGAGATCATAAAACGGAGGAAGTTCTAATAAATGTATGGCAGATACTCGTGGTTTATCTCAGACACAGAGTACATATATGTCGCAGTCGTCTGATTGAATCCGCTATTTAATTGAATGACTAGCGCGTTCATTGAATTCTATTTTTACTAACAAATTCAATGAATCCGAGACTAGGACAACCATTTAATATTTTATTTTTAAACTTCAAAATTTTCGAATGTGTACTATTATAACGCACAGTAAATTAATCAAAAAATATATCAACACATTGCTATCTGTACGAGCTGTTTGACGCCAATACATAACCGCGCTAGTCATTCAATTAAATAAGATGATTCAATCAGATGACTGCGGCATATATAACAGAGACACGACCTAGTACTAGAAAATGGTATCACCCTAATACTGGCAATGCGACTGGCAAAGGATGAAGTCCAGGCACATTCCGGAAAACGCCATCTAGCGCCACTTTTGGAAAATACTAATTACTAAATTCGTTTCGTATCTTCTTCTTAATTAAGGAGTTGAATTTAGCCTAATGTGGTGTTATGCTTATCTTTATTTTAATATCAATATTTGTTCTTAATTCAGCATACTTACATTTTATAAATAACGTTAATAGTAGACATCTATTGCAATTTTTT
Organism: Celastrina argiolus; assembly: GCA_905187575.2. Taxonomy (NCBI): domain Eukaryota; kingdom Metazoa; phylum Arthropoda; class Insecta; order Lepidoptera; family Lycaenidae; genus Celastrina; species Celastrina argiolus. The sequence continues at coordinate 17,086,412 of LR994589.1, forward strand.
TGTATTAAAGATAGATTGTATGGGATAGTAGGGTAGGCTATGTCTCCGAACACGGAACTTCAGGAATAGAATCGCTTTGATCTGATCAGGTGAAATGAAGCGATTCTATTGGTTCTTAAAATAGACAGCCAAAATCGTTACCCTTCTTTTTGGCTTCGCCAGGTAAAAAAGAAAAGCAGCCTAATTGAAAATTAAATTATTTCCAAATAAAACTTAACAAGTTATTCCCGTAAGTGCGAATCCCGGAACGGGTCCATATTTTAGCAGAAAGATATAATATGTACTATACAATGTCAAAATACATTGAGTACATTAAATAAAATCTGCTGGTTGGTGGCTTATTCCCGAAGTGTGCAATTTGTTGTGTGTTTTCTGGGATCATATTGTACAGGCGTACATACACATGGGCCCTTTAATTCTGTGAGTCTAGTGCGAGTTTTTGTCAGAGCTCACGGTAAGGAACTTAACTACAATTTGTTTGGCATTAAATTCGTTACTATAGTTTAGCACTAGGGGCGCTGTTTCGATGCCATACAAATTGTAGTTAACTTCCTTACCGTGAGCAGTGACAAAAACTCACACTAAACTCACTGGAAAGTAATCGATCCAAGACCGATCATTCCAATGCTGTCAATGGTTCTCTTCTCCTATTTTTATTTAAAAGGCTCAACAGTGATCTGTCAATGGTTTTGCAAAAAATAACGATGACAATGAATTAGGATAACTATTGACGGGAAGTCGCCTATAACGCCGCGTTCGATTTTACAAAACATACCAAAAAGTTCCAGCTAATAGCTTGAAATAATTCCATAATCAATTAATCCAAACTAAAACCAAACATCATACAGCTGGCAAGTCGGGTGTTTAGCTCAATCCTGATTTTAGTTCCATAAAATTTAATAATATTTAATAATACTTAGGGCCGATTATTCAATCGTCAGATAACTTTTATCTGTTGAATAAACATGTGACTTTGACATTTGTTCCACACAAAATCTGCCAGAGGGCGTGTTCCTTTAAGCGCTCTTTTTACACTGAACGCTCAGATCCTTCATAACGCACACAGTCGTTTCTTTAGCACAATAATGAAATTTTCGATCTGAACGTTTCAACAAACTTTACTGCTAGTGGAACGACTGACAGATGTCAAAATTTAACATTTCCTTTTTATCTCATAAATTCTATTTATATTTTAAATTAACAATAATAACTAAATTATAAAAGAATCTATAATAAATTTGCTCGATCCATAACTTAAAAATAACATCGAGATCAGTGAAATCTAAGTAAACGTCAAAAACAAGATGGGATCATTCTGAGCGTTTTGAACAGTTTTTGACAGCTGACACCTGCTTGTGGAACACGAGTAAGAACAGTTCAAAACGATCATAATGATTCTTTAAAGTGCTAAAGAAACGCGAATCTGAACGAAAAAAACGTTATTTTCGTTTACTATCAGCTCCTGGAACACAGGTAAAGTCACATATTTATTCCTTAGATAAAAGTTATATGACGATTGAAAAGTCGGCCCCTAATCATACAAATATTTTATAATGTCAGAAAGAAGGTATTGCAAAAAAACATAATTAGTATAAAATATTTTTAATAAACAAAAAAACTACCATATTAAAGTAAATGCTTTACTTACAAATTAACAATTATATTAAAGGGTCTGTTGCAGAATTCACTAATAAGTGTCAGGTAGCTTATGAGTGTCTTGGCCATACTATTATTATAAAAGGAAAATATGTCTTTGTATGTTACAAACATACAAATATTTTCCTTTTATGAATAGTCTCAAAAGCGACTGGACGGATTTTAGGCATTTATTTCATCTTTAGAATGCTACATTATCCCTAAGTGACACCTGCTATTATGAAATAAGTCTAATTTTGGTATGAGCTATCCAACACTTATTAGTTGTAAGACAGCCCCCTTTAACTTTATTAAAAAATCAAATTATTTATAGTAGAAAAAACATTAACACAAAAAAACCAAACATGTTATTCTATATAATTGTTTAAAGTGCAAAATATACCTAAAATATAAACAATAAATCAAAATGCACCATTTGCAACATAAAATAATCTTTACTGAAAATAATGATTACTAATACTTATGTGATATTACTGATGAGAGCCTAATTATTGACATGTAATATTAGTACTCAAAAACACTTACTAATTAAATTGAATAATTTATTTTTATATGTATGGATGCTTTCACACAACTTCTATCTGGTCCCATGGTAAGGCTTATTTTCTTTTAAAAATGACATGAACTTTTAACAGGGCCTATTATATATGCAACAAACTGATGCTGGCGGTAATTTAAGACCACAGTGACATTCAAATCGTCAAGAAAAGAGAGTACACATATTAAAAAGCAATTACGACTTGCACCCATGGGCGGCAATAATTGCTTTCCAAGAGGTGATTCATCTGCCCTTATGCTCCATATTTTAAGAAAACGCTAGAATAAAAGAGCAACTGAGCAAAAAGCAAACACTTAAATAAAATCTGTAGTAATCTCTTACAAAATATTAAATTGTTTACTTCCATACAAAGTACAAAGCTAATACAAATTATACTCATGCTTTGTCCTCGAGATTAGCATTAGGTTTACATGTAGTAGACACACGGTGTCGCCATCTGCACTGTATTTTGAGATATTTCTCATATTTTTTTTTTTTGAAGGTAGGTGGTGTTTTCATACTTGAACTACCGTCCTGAATTCCTCATTACGCATTCAGTGCTTCGCCATATTGCACATTACCGCGCATTTTTATTGTTTTTCTATCGAATATGGGCAAACGTACACGTGATAGTTACGAGGATTTTAAGTTTATTGCTCAAAAAATTAGAAAATTGGAAGAACAATACAAGCGTGTTAGATGCAGAGATCGTGATAAACGACAACGATCGTCATCTTCATCGTCCTCGTCAGGGACAGGGACACCGTCATCGGATTCTTCGTGTTCAAGGTCGAGGTCGAGGACACCCGACACGCTTTTATCCTTGCCCGGGCTGCCAAATACTGAAGGTTAGTAACAAATGTGTAACAAATATGTGTTACGCAAGTAAATTAGCGAACTTATTATTAATTCGCTAGTTACCTACAAATATAGTTTATCAAACGTGACTTTTACGTCACACTACATATTAAACTATTGATATAAGCAAGGTAAATATTACCTGTAATGTAATGCGGTTAGCCTCTGGGGCTAACACTTTACAATTACCTATAGACATGCGGACATTCTCTGGGAATGTTACAAAGTCTTTCTTAATAATACAAGCAATAAATTACTAATGCGGTCAGCTTACAGAGCTGTCACTTTATTAATATTTGCTTATAAAAAAAGTCATGCGGACTGCCTCTGGGGCTGTCACTTACTTAATAAAATTAACAAGGCGTTTCTCTAATTTAAGGCGTGCCGACACCGTCGCCGTCGGGTCCTGCTATCGGAGCTGTCAGTCCTCGGCCGTCCACTAGCACTGCGATACAAGAACCTTTACCGTCTACCAGTGCTATGGCTGATGCACCAAGACCTACTAGCGCTGCCACCAATCCGCTACCATCAGGTAGCGGTGCTGCCGGACAGATTGAGCAGATACAGAATATGATCATATTGCCAACTACTGTTACCGACTCAGCCATGCCACCCGCATTCGACCAGACCCACGCTCTTGAAGGACAACCTTCAGAACTAGATGACGAGCTCCTACAAATATTAGGAGAAGATCCCTCACAGATCAAATCCTATGGTAAAGATATTCAAAATGACCTTGCGGTCAGACTAAAATACGTAGCTACATCTGGATTAACGAAGGAAGCTCGCAAGGAGCTCCTTGAGAAATACTTACCACCGGCCAATTGTTTATTAATAGCCGCCTTGAATCCGGAAGTAGTATATGCAATAACAGACGCTGTACTCAAAAGAGACAAAGGCATTGAGCTTAGGCAAAAGCAACGGGCCTCTGCGGTGTCATGTATAGCGGAAGCTCTCACTCTTCTTATAGCATCGGAGCCAAAAAACACCACCATTATTAAATTGTTAATGGATGCAACCAAGCTCATGTGTGATAACCAAGCCACAGACTCGGTAATACGTAGAAACTTCGTCCTCAATGGCCTCAAAAAAGACCTGAAGGATCAACTTCAGACCACTAAAGTTGATAAGCTCCTATTTGGTGATAAGCTAGCAGAAACTTTGAAAACTGCCAAAGCTCTATCAAGGTCAGGTTGAAATGAAGCCTGCCCCTGTTAAGCAAACAGTTCCAAAAAGGTCACAAACTAATTTAAACTGGCGTGTTCCTCCCCCGAGTCAAAGGCCGAAGGGGACGGAGCCTTTTACACCCAAGAATCGCCCAGCGAGCTCATTGAAGAGGTCATCGCGTCCAGTGCAAAGTCGCAGCCGCAATCGCCCTTAGACCAAGTAAGATACGCCGGTAGGCTGTCAAACTTTATTGACCAGTGGTCACTTATAACTAATGATGTCAATATTTTGTCATGGATTGAGGGTTATCAAATACCATTCTCTCGCCCAGTAATTCAATCATACATTCCTACAGAAAAACAATTATCTATGTCTGAACAAACCCAATATGATAATTCAATTAGTGATTTATTAACTATAGGTGCTATAACGGAATGTAAACCATGTTTTGGCCAATTCATATCTCCTACGTTCTTAGTGCCAAAACCTAACGGAAAATCAAGATTTATTTTAAATCTAAAGGCCTTAAATAAATTCATTGACACTGCCCACTTTAAACTTGAAGATTTAAGAACCGCTCTTAAACTTATTTCTAATGGTTGCTACATGAGTACGGTAGACTTAAAAGACGCATATTTTTTAATACGCATGCACAATGACTTTAAAAAATATCTACGGTTCCAATTTAACGCAAAACTGTATGAATTTAATGTCTTGCCATTTGGTCTTAATACTGCACCTTTTGTATTCACAAAAATAATGAAACCCGTGATTAGTCTGCTACGATCACGTGGATATCTATCCACAATTTATTTAGATGACACTTTTTTGATCGGAAATACTTTAAAGTCATGCCTAGAAAATATCACATACACTACAAAATTATTAAAAGCCCTAGGGTTTATAATAAATAATGAAAAGAGTAACCTAATACCTTCTACTACATGCAAATTCCTGGGATTTGTCATAGACTCCAATAAATTAATAGTTACTTTACCTCAAGAGAAGATTTTAAAAATTAAAACTGAAATTAGTAAATTTTTTAAAATAAAACAATGTAAAGTCAGGGAATTTGCACGTCTAGTAGGGTTACTCACCTCTGCTTGTCCCGCCGTCAAGTACGGCTGGTTATATACGAAAGAATTAGAACGATGTAAATATTTAAATTTAAAAAATGATGAAAACTATGATAAGCGTATGAACATACTATCATCGTTGTTGCCAGACCTTCATTGGTGGTTTAATGCAATTAATAACCCCGCTAATGATATAAAGCAAAATAATTTTTGCTTAGAAATTTACTGCGATGCCTCAACAACGGGATGGGGGACCGCCTGCAGTGGTGAACGCGCCAGTGGTATGTGGACTGACAATGAAAGTTCACGGCATATTAATTATCTTGAAATTTTAGCTGCCTTTTTCGGTCTAAAGGTTTTTGCAAAAAGTTATCGAGACTGCCACATTCTTTTGCGAATAGATAACACCACAGCAGTATCTTACATAAACCGAATGGGTGGTGTGCAGTTTCCTCACCTGACAAACGTCACTCGACAATTGTGGCAATGGTGTGAAGAACGTAATTTAATCGTTTTTGCGTCATATATCAGCTCTACTGACAATTTCATTGCAGACACAGAATCACGGCGTGTTCATCCCGACATAGAGTGGGAATTAGCCGATTATGCTTTCCAAAAAATTGTAAATCATTTTGGTGTTCCCGAAATTGACTTATTTGCCAGTCGGATAAATAAAAAGTGCACAAAATATATATCCTGGCACAGAGATCCTGATGCCGTGGCAATTGATGCATTTACTATATCGTGGTCTAGCTTTTATTTTTATAGCTTCCCCCCTTTTGCAATAATATTAAAAACATTGACAAAAATTATTGACGATGGAGCTCGAGGCATAATGGTGGTACCACTATGGCCCACACAGCCGTGGTACCCTTTATTTAATAGCCTACTCTTAACGGAGCCTTTGGTCTTTCGACCATCTAAAACCTTAATTAATTCTCATTCCAGCAATCGAGATGTTCACCAGAAGGTTACCATGGTTGCCGGGCTGTTATCAAGACGTCATTTATAAGAAGAGGTATACCGGTATCCTCCATACCAATAATGTTAGCTTCACTTTCCGACAATTCACTAAAGCAGTACGATTCCTGCCTAAAAAAATGGTTCGTATATTGCAAGTCCAATAATTTAGATATATATAACGCTTCTATTGAGGGGTTGCTAAACTTTTTTAGACAGTTGTTTGAAACAGGAGCACAATTTGGCACCTTAAATTGTTGTAGGTCAGCCCTATCTCTAATTCTTGGTAACGAGATAACGAATGACAACATCATTAAACGATTCTTTAAAGGGGTTTATAGGCTGCGCCCGCCACTTCCCAAGTATCATACAACATGGGATACGACGGTCGTTTTAAATTACTTGGGGAGTTTGTATCCAAATATAATTTAAATCTCGAAGAATTATCAAAAAAATTGGTAACTCTTCTTGCTCTAACTACAGCTCATAGAGTTCAAACAATTTCAAAAATCAACATTAAAAATATTGAATTCCTTCCTAATAGAATTATTATAAAAATTCCAGACTTATTAAAGACTTCACGTCCTGGTGCACCACAACCAATTTTAGTTCTTCCTTTCTACCTTAGACGTCCGGAAATTTGCCCGGTAGTTACATTAAGCTGTTACTTAAATAAAACACTGTCATTACGCAGTAATGACAACCTATTTATTAGTACTAGAAAGCCCCATAAGCCTATCTCTTCGCAAACGATTAGTAGATGGATAAAACTAACATTGGCAAATTGTGGAATAGACGTGTCCTTATTCACTGCCCATAGCACTAGACACGCTGCAACTTCTAGGGCACATCAGTTAGGAGTTAATTTAAACACAATCAGAAAAACCGCGGGTTGGAGCGGTAGCTCGCAAACCTTCGGTAGATTTTATAACAGAATAGTGATTGAGGATATAGATACTAATAATGTTTCTTTTGCGGAGAGCATTATGAATGATTCTCTAACTTGATTGTAATATATAATATTCTAGACAGATTTATTATATGGAAATTGGAAACCATTAACTCTTGTATGTGATGATTTATATTATGTACCTAGATACCAAATAAAACATGTTAGTTTGATTGTAGTTGATATTTTACTCTCTCAACATCTACATGTAAACCTAATGCTAATCTCGAGGACAAAGCATGAGTATAATTAATGATTAAACGAACTTACCTTGAGTGAAGTTCTATCATAATTATACGAGGGCTTTGTCCGAAGAGATTAGCATCCCACCCACCCGAATAAAGTATTTTCCCAGAAAGAACAAGAATCAAATATCAACATATTGCTCTGAACGAAATGAGGAATTCAGGACGGTAGTTCAAGTATGAAAACACCACCTACCTTCAAAAAAAAAAAATATGAGAAATATCTCAAAATACAGTGCAGATGGCGACACCGTGTGTCTACTACATGTAAACCTAATGCTAATCTCTTCGGACAAAGCCCTCGTATAATTATGATAGAACTTCACTCAAGGTAAGTTCGTTTAATCATTAAGTATAAGACACAAACCATTCATGTCAACTTGTCCACTAGTGTCCACTGTTGTTACAATACAACTTGTACTGTAACTGCATTGGAGGGGTGAGCATTGCAGAATAGTTTATTTATACATGTATATAATATTGTTCAGTGCTTTGCACTATATCACTATTATATTGGTGGCAGTAAAAAGAGTTATTGAAGTATTATTTAAATCTATAATAATGTCTTGTTCACTGATACCAGATTTTGAAACACTTGTTATGTATAATAATCTAGAGCAATTGTAACAGATATGTTGCCAAATCTTTTATCAATTGATTACAATTAAATTCAGCCCATGCTTCACTTTCTATTATGGTGCCACGGTGTATGTAAATAAGTCTCATAGAACATCTTTTTAATACATGTGTTTTATATAAATCTGCTAGTTTATACATATGAATAACATTATCTAGGGTCAAATGTTTGCACAAATACAACTCACAGGTATTTTTCAAGTCTTCGAGGTTGTAAAAATCTGCAGCTTCCAATAGTCTTTCTGACATAATATGCAAATTGCTAACCTGTTCAGTGTATAAGTATCTTAACAGTTCTTCGATGACCTCTGCTTCAAACATACTCTCAATTTTGTTGGTAGAACTTTCTTTAGTGTCGTGTAGTAGGTGTGCTCGGAAAACCTCACTTTTAAAGGATATGATACATTTGTGCACCTCAAACTTTTTCCCATCGCAAGTCAGAATATTAACATCAGAAAACATTTTACTGGTCAGTAATCCGTTTAATGCGAGTCCTTCTGGTTTGGTACGATTATAAAAATAAAATTCTACACTAGTTTCGCAGTTACACGCCTTGTTTAATATCTTCAACTCATACCACACATTAGGTTTACTCACAACCCTCTCACTTTGCTTCGCGTTTCTGTTCGTACTTATTATCTCAACCTCTGTATGAGGGTGAGAGCATAAAAAATTTAAATTCGTTCCGCCTCGAAGTTTAAAGTATTCCTTGGGGCTTGAAATTTCATGTTGAAGATTAAAAAATTCATTTTGTCTAATTAAAAACGTAATCACTTCTACATTGTGGAGAGTATAAGTTTTGAAATCAGTAAAGTAACAACTCTCTCTCATGGTTTAAAAAAATTTAAAATCTTATTTCAAATTTAAAATCAGCTCCAAAATCCGCACTGCCACTAACTCCCTTTTTTTATGTGATAACACAGACACAGACGACTAAGGGGATGTGATATTACCTCTATTAAAATAATTACTCTAATCTATGGATATTACTTATTACTAACGTGACCATTTATTATTGAACTCAAAACGGGACATTGGTTTATTTCATTACTAGGCAGTCAGCATAGATAAGAGCAAAATTAGTATCAAAAATCTAAAACCCGACTTCGCAAAAAATGTATCTAAAAAGGCTGAAAGTTGAAAGAAGAAAATAATTCAATTTGAAATTCAGAAATGCAATATGTAGGTACAAAAATGGTCAGGGTAGAGCCGTGGTCGCACCCGCTATTAGCATCGAACCTTGCAACGGCAGACGAATATTATTCAAGTTCTTTTTTTTCTACCGTAATTCAGTGCCTCTATTAACAAATTACTCTAATCTATGATGCTTAGATTTTATTAGCGGGTCAAAAATGGTCAAGGTAGAGCCGTGGTCGTACCACGGCTCTACCTTGACCATTTTTGTACCTATTGCATTTCTGAATTTCAAATTGAACTATTTTCTTGTTTCAGCCTTTTTAGACCCATTTTTGCGAAGTTATATTTTTGATCTTTTTTTTATTTAATATTTTTCTGTTCCCATATCTAATACATATATATATATAACAATTATTATATTTTTATTAAATTTATCCATTACATAGAAAGTAACTAAACAACACCGAGATAGTACTTGTACGACCGCATTTTAAACGTTTAATTTGAATTTAACGATAAAATATAATAATTAATAAAATATTTAAATACATTTTCGTTATGTGCTTGCCAAGACCCATCTTTTGATACCAAACACGAGACAAATATCAATTTTTTTTTTTGAGATAGTTTTTGATGTTTAATTTTCAAAATCCATTTTTTTTCGAAAATTAATTTAGCATAATATGATACTCGCGTTGGTATCATCACCAATCAATTGATACCTCGTTTATTAAAATCGGACCGTTAGTTAAGCCGCTAAGAGGGAACATACATACATACATACATAGACTGCCAAAATCATTACCCTTCCTTTTGGCTTTGCAGAAGTCGGGTAAAAAGGGACAGTCCCGTTCAAAACAGGACGTCTGGTCACTGCAGTTATTACTCTCTATATACTAATAATAATCTTTGGTTATTACCAAAGAATATTATTAATTAGGATAGAGTTATTACAAAATGCCGGGGCGGGGAATTACCAACCATAGATAGGAGTAATACTTACAATATGTTACCAGTTACCACCCACCACTGATTATGCCATTTTTAAAAAGAGCAAGATCTTCTTATTAGAATGTTACGACTAGCTGTGCCCGCGACTTCGTTCGCACTTAATGCTCAACGGAGTTGGCACGGGTCAGCTAGTCTTCTTATATATAAAAATTAATTGCTGTTCGTTAGTCTCGCTAAAATTCGAAAAAGGCTAAACCGATTAGGCTATATACCGGATTTTAATGTCACTTGGTTGAAAATTATCACGTGTTTCGAAAAAATCTATAAATGCACTGCATTTCATTGTTTTGTTCATGCGTAATATTTTGTGTGCGTAATTGTAATTTCAGTACTAATTATTTGTAGTTATTTGTTTAATGAAAAATAACTATACTTTTTTTGTCATAAAATATATAATGGTCAAACATACTTCCTACCTACCAGCATTCCCGACTCACTCACTCAGACGCGAGTCACGTCACACGCGGCGCCCGGTCGAATCACGGCGAAACAATCTTAATTTTGCTATATCTCCTAAAGTATTCATTGTATTTGCATGGTTTAAAGGGCAAATATAGTTTTCATGGAATGTTTTAGCCAACTAACGTATTTAAAATGATAAGAATTAATACCGTGATGGTATAAATATTTTTCCAAAAACCGCTTTATTGCCCATTTTTTGATCCTGTTAGTTATAATTATTTTACTAAATAACTAATCTTAAAAGATAGATAGACATATACTGTCACGGACTTTTTTTCAGTAACAAGTTTTCTAAGTTGCTCTGTAAAAAGACCGATAAGGATAAAGTTAGTTGGCACCAGGCAGGACAGCCACAGGTTTCTTAAATTAATGTTCTTTGGGAAAGAAAAATGCCGGTGCGTGACTAATGAATAGTTGCGCTGCAACCGCCGACACAAGACTTAAATAGTCCCTTAAAAACATAAATTAACAAGCTTTACACTAAATTAATTAACACACTTTATAATATTGATATATTGTATCAATAATCTGATGAATAGTTGCGCTGCAACCGCCGACACAAGACTTAAATAGTCCCTTAAAAACATAAATTAACAAGCTTTACACTAAATTAATTAACACACTTTATAATATTGATATATTGTATCAATAATCTGCGGAATAATTAAATATTTTGGATCAAATCAAGCAAGAAACGCGGATAAACCACTGCACGTGGCCATATTTGAGTGTTATGGCAGTTTAAGCATATTTGATAGCAGAATATTATTGCAGTTTTAATTAGGGTAATCAACATAAAGTGCTGAAGAACAAAACTAGTTAATCTATTTTTGCTAATTAACTATAGTTTCTACTAGAAACCCTCCTTGTTTTCTACTTAGTCCGGCCAACTTATGTACTGTTTTTTTATCTTAAATATTGTGTTATTTATTTACAGAAGTGACTGATCAATCTTTGTGTCGTCAAAGAAATTAAAACAATGGGGAAATGTTACTGGGTATGCGAAATTGATTGTAACTTTGTCACAGTAAAGCCTATATGAATATAAATACACTATTTTTTGTTTCATGCCAAAATATTAATTAGTTTAGATTTTATAGACATTTAAAAATCTCGATAATTTAAAATCGTCGCACGTTGGCGCAGTGTTAGTGTGACGTCACAAGTCGTACAGCTCCTGCCGCCCGCGCGCGCCGTATATACGTCCGGAGACATAACTTAACGCTTCTCAGTAAATTGTTGCTTTATTTTATTTGTTATTTTTCATTTCAACATGGATGAATGATATGAAAAAAAGATTAAAAAACTATAACCCGACTTCGCAAAAAATGGGTCTAAAAAGGCTGAAACAAGAAAATAATTCAATTTGAAATCCAGAAATGCGTAGGTACAAAAATGGTCAAGGTAGAGCCGTGGTCGCACCCGCTATTGGCATTTTTTTCCGCCGTATTTTGGTGTGAACTAATACTTAGATTTTATTAGCGGGTACGACCACGGCTCTACCTTGACCATTTTTGTACCTATGCCTTTCTGGATTTCAAATTGAATTATTTTCTTGTTTCAGCCTTTTTAGACCCATTTTTTGCGAAGTCGGGTTATAGTTTTTTAATCTTTTTTTTATTTAATATTTTTCTGATTCCACATCAAATATAATAATAATTATATCTTTATTAAATTGTCCAATACATAGAAAGTAACAACTCCTAGATGCTAGTTGTACGACCGCATTTTAAACGTTTATTTTGAATTTAACAATAAAATATAATAATTAATAAAAAATATAAATATATATTCGTATTGTGCTTGCCAAGACCTATCTTTTGATACTTAACACGAGACAATTGTCTTAATTTTTTTTTTTTGGAGATAGTTTGAGATATAATTTTCAGTTAAAAATTAAAAAAAAAATTATATAGCCTTTGTCACTCGCGGCATTAATACGAATCGATTGACACCTCAGTCATCAATGATCAAAATCAGACCAGTAGTTTAGCCGCTACGAGGGAACATACATACATACATACATACATACATACAAACATACATACATACATAGACTGCCAAAATCATTACCCTTCCTTTTGGCTTCGCCGAAGTCGGGTAAAAAGGGCAATCGGATAGTTTACCCAAAATAGATGGACTAACGGTAGCCCGCTATTGTGCAAAAAATAGTGATTTTGTTAGTAAGTAAGTATAATTTTTGCCACATACAACAACTATTTCAAAAATAGTATGCGATATGATAACTCTAACCTCACAGACGCGGTGCAACCCCTACTTCCCAAAGCATTTTATATATTTAAATATATATTATCTATATAATAATATTATTATATTGTATAATCACCCGCATCTTATATTATATCTACTCGTACAAATACTCGTAATGAGATACATAGACAATGGTAGATGAATTTATTAGTTTGCTACCTATTTTTATGATGAATTTTGTTCGGACAGGTGTAAAAAACCTTTTTCGCGATAACTATTATATTAGAAAAATGATGTATGCACATACATTTTATGACATTTTGTGACTTTTTCCTATTTCAGATCGCTTTTAGCCATTTCTTACGTATTTTAATATCTATTGGAACCAACAAAAAAATACTTTTCCGGTGCTATGGTGGTAGTACTTTCACATTTTGGCACAACTGATGATTTTCTTCTAATTGAATTCGTCATTTCGAATAATATTAGCGTTATTTCGTAGTACACCGTAATGGAGCGCGCAACTATTTTTTTTAGATTAATAGATTATTAATAATGGACTTATTGCTATTAATGTGAGCAAGCTTCCAAGTCGGCAACTGCTAGTACTGAATTATTTCAGCCAATGGAAGCCCGACTTTTTGGTGCGTAATTCCCCGAAATCTATGTGTGAGTGTGGAACCTTCGTTTACACGAAGTAGAACCCCCCTGGTACTGCGTGAGCGTATGATTCGTGACGTCACCGCGCCGAGCGCCGGCCGACCGCCACTCGCACCCTTTAAAGTTCAATATCTCGGGAACTAAGCGACATAACGAAATAATTTTTACACACACTTTTTTTTTCATATGGACTATATGAAACGTAAAAAAACAAAACTAGTGAACATTCTCTCCATTGAAATATGAGCACAAGTAAGGAAAGTGGCCTTAGAAACAGGAAAACCTAGACTTGTGTGTTACCATCACTAGATGATTGGATTACGACATTAGAGTTTTATTAGGATAGTTAAAATATTATTCAAAAAATATGCTGTTAATTATTAATATTCCTGCTATTTCAATCAGGGCTTATTAGAAATAAAAAAAAAATGATAAATTCAACCTGTTTTTATTTTATATTATAAAAATAAATTACCTGACTACAAAAACCTACCTACAAAAAAAATCGATACCTCACTAAAGTATCGATAGCTGGACTCGATTGTTCAAGCACTATACAATGTGTGTTGTAGTCTGTGATGTGCTATGGTCTGTGGTGTGCGGTCAAAAATGGGTCAAAATGACAGATGCTACAGTGCTGCCAAAACGGAACAACTGGACTGGAAACTCGGTAAAATATTACTGTCGCATCTGTTAAAACTAATACACGGGCCTTAAAAACATAAGATACCTAATATTTAAAAGTATTGAGTGTTCCTCTTACCCCAAATCTTGGAAAAGGGGAACATTTTTATGACCTAGCTTTGTTGCTAAATTGTGCCGTATTATACGAACAATCTATTTCTGTATTTAAAAAAAAAATGTTAATTTCAAAAGCGAAGATTTGTTTCAATTAATATCGAAATAAATATATAATTTTGATAGCTGAATGCCAAAATGTTCACGAACCAGTAAAGTATGTTTCTCTTACCCCACTTGACCAATTACCCCACTTGCAAAATTTTAAGGGGGTAAAGTGCAGCTATTCTTCGTTGAATAAAAAACTATACAAGCAAATCGTATAATGATCCGAGGTTATATCCGAGGCTTGAACATTATACGATTTGCTTGTATAGTTTTTTACACCGTTTACATACATGAAATAAATGCTGTCGAATGAGTTCTCAATTAAACGTTGCGATTGAGATTGTTTTATTTATACGCACCTTAGATTTGCATGGATTTAGTGCCGCAGCGCCGGCAATAAGACTCCAAAATTGGCAATTATGGCTTGGTCAGATGTAAGTCAACTTTGCGACAAGACAATTATGTAAATAAAACATGACAATTATGTTATTATTGCAATATATTTTATAAAATAATAAATTATAAGCTAAGTAATATAATAATAACATTGTGTCAGTATCAAAATTGAGGTTACGAATTACGATACCTCCGATTTACATGAACCGGCCTAGGTTGACCCCTATAGATATGCTTTTGTCTACATAATAAATAATAATAGGCATAGATAAAACTAATATTGTTATTTATATGTAATAGAACGAATAGACAATATGAGAGATAACTACAATTATTTATCTCTCATTTTGTCTATTCTTCTATAAAAAGAAGCCATTTCTGTGGCGGTCATAACACGCTTGTATGCCGTAAACACATTATATTGCTAAATAAAACGCAAGACAATACATACATTAGGATCTAGCGTAACTTAATTAATTATAAACTCGAACTAGCAGTTTTTTCGAATTGTCATTCGAATTATTGGTTATTTTATTTATTAGTTAAATACAATAACTAAATATTACTCTATAGCATTCAGCTCGCCGTCGTACATTGTGCATTCAAAGTATAACATAACAAAATTAATTATATTCTAGATTCCCGGTAATATTAACTATCACAATTTCAATTCTTAATTCGCGACTAATGGAACATCACAATGAAAATATTTGTAATAAAAAAAATCAATATGTGCATGAAATAAGATGACAATCAAGTTTCACTTTCCAATGCAAGCATAAGTTTAAGCTTGATCAGGAAAACAAATCTACCCCCTTATTACGTTACTTTGGTGGTCTTATGCGAAGAACATCGACTGTCATTATGCCGTTTGGACTTTTCAAAATCATGATTGAAAAAGTTGAAATGTCGAAATTTTTACATTTTAAGTCCCGATTTCACCAACGCATGTTAGTGTTAACGGCTTGTTAAAATACCATGCCTTCTCATTCATTGATAGGAATTACGAGAGGGATAACATGATATTTAACGAAGGTTTAACTTTAACATTGCTTGGTGAAACACAGGGCGTAAATCGTCAAAATGACAATCATTCCATGGTGTTACTGCAATAAAAAATGAAAATGAA
The DNA here is from genome assembly GCA_905187575.2 of Celastrina argiolus. Taxonomy (NCBI): domain Eukaryota; kingdom Metazoa; phylum Arthropoda; class Insecta; order Lepidoptera; family Lycaenidae; genus Celastrina; species Celastrina argiolus. Next base: position 17,102,349 of record LR994589.1, read on the forward strand.
AGTTTTTGTTGCAGCAACATTGAAACTTTCAGTTGCAATCTCGAATATTTGCAGCAGATGATGATGAATAAGTGTCCGGCTGTAAGCAGCAAATTATATAGTTAAATAATCCAACAAAGTGGCGCCGTCCGGGAAACCGGGGGTAAGTCTGTTTAATTTCTTTTCTTAATTTCTCATCTTGCACGGCGCAGTTTTTAAAATTCTTCCACTTGCTTACTATAAAGCCACCTCAATCTGCTCTCTTTCTTTTCACTACATTGATATGGTTCCCCTTTTATTCTATTGTCCATAACAGCTTGGAAAACAGTCCCGGTGGCGGTAATTGTCCTTTATTAATTAGAATAAATCATATTATGTTGTATTCTACTTGTTCAGGAGAAAACTACAATTTGTCCCCCCCCCCTAATCATTAAAAAATGGTCTAACCACGACCAATACAATACATAGTCGACCCTCCCTAATTTGTATTAAGTAAGAAGTTAATGACATCCAAGCAACTAAATCGTAGACGTTTCTCGCAACACTTTCCTGATTTTTTTCTTATCAAAATAAATGCAATGTTATATAAATATAATGTATGGTGAGCGCCTAGCGAGCACTAGGACACGAGCGGTGACCGCGTGATCATATCTCGTCGTCCAGCCCGTCCTCCTCCACGGGGAAGTCGCCCAGAGTGACGTACGCCGGCTTCACGAACCCACCGTACTTCGGCGGACACGTGAAGTAGCGCTTGCCGTTCAACCTGAAACAACATACCTTGTTATTATATGACTGCGCTCACCAATCCGTCTGCCATACAAGGCGAGTATAGGTAATTACTCCTCAGAAAATACTTTGGGGCAGCCTTATGTCTATGTCATAGCTATTTAGTGTACATGGGCTGGGGTCTTCAAATCAAATACTGGATATACTGCATTACTTTATTACACGTTAACTTAGGTAGGCGGAGGGCAGGCGACTAACTCACGCAGGAGTTATATCGTCGCTCGCCGCGCCACAAATCGCTGAATATACAAGATTCGATTACCGAGAATAATAACACACACTACATACACCCCCTTCTAAAAAAAAAAATGATTTACATAATTGATAAATAACAACAAAAAAAATAAAAATAAAAAATTAGCAAACATTAACATTTGGGAGTCTATTCTGTGACAAAACACTTAAATCTGTACCTTGACTACAATTTAATTCCTTCCTTAACATTTTCCTTGCACGTATAACACAAACTTTGTATATTAATATAGCACAAAATACAAAAAGGATGACTGCCATAACCGTCACCGTGATGCTCAACACTTCCAATTTAAAATTAGTATTAGATGCTGTGGCGTGATTCGCTCCGTTTTGAGCGATAACAATTTCTTCATCTTTCTTTTCAACCGAATATGTTTTTCCCATTTTGTTAAATATTGTTTGATGCTGATAACTTTAAAGTTTAAACTTTGTGAAATAAGCCGACAATCAAATTTATATATTATTATATATAATTAACTTGTTGAGCCGAGATTTGAAATAAAATGAATACAAATATTCCTAACAATTACTTATAACATTAATATGTGCTGAGATGACATTACGCAACCTTCGCGTACCTACTTGCTAACAAAAATGCCAATGCACCATTAACCTAGTTACAGTCCAAAAATCTTACAGGTCTTTTAATTTTTCTGCCACTACGTGATTTCTGTAAAGGCGTGTACACATTAGCCTCACTATGCTGATCTAATCTACTGTCATGTCTAACTTCATTTTCTTCTAAAATATACGCAGGCTTAAGTCTATCAATCGAAACATTACATTCTCTATTATTAATTAATATTTTAAAAACTTTACTATTTCTTTCTAAAACTTTATATGGCCCGCTGTACGGAGGCGTTAGCGGTCTCCGTACTGCGTCCACTCTTAGAAAAACATGTGAACAGGAACTTAGATCAGCATGCACAAAAGTACTATTACTATTTTTACATGCCCTTTTTATGGGCTTAATTTTGTTCAAAGTGTCTCTTAACTTACTTAAAAATGAATGTGGATTATCAATTTTCGTACTTTTATCCGAACAAAATTCTCCCGGCAACCTTAAACAATGACCCAGAGCAAATTCCGCCGCGCTGATATTATCAGTGTCCGCTTGACAAGCTGCTCTCAATCCTAACATGACCGTAGGTAGTTCTACTAACCATGATAGATTATTATTTAATCTAGCCACCAGAGCCGACTTTAAGGACCTATGCCACCTTTCTATCTTACCATTACACTGCGGGTGGTACGGGGTAGTTCTCGTTTTTTGAATACCTAATAATTTCATTAAATCTGTAAATAATTCGCTTTCAAACTGTCTACCTTGATCGGTGGTAATAACTTTAGGACACCCGAAACGACAAATCCATCCTTCATAAACTGCTCTAGCTACCGACTCCGCAGTCATGTCCTTCACAGGGCAAATCTCAGGCCACCGCGTTAATCTATCGATCATAGTAACGCAATAACGGAAACCATGCTCGGTTTCCGGTAAAGGTCCTATTAGATCCACGTGCAAATGTTCAAAACGCTCGCTATGGTTAAAATCGCTAAGTTTCGAAACAGTGTGCCTAATAACCTTACTTCTCTGACACCTAACGCACGTCTTGGTCCAGGTCCCCACGTCCTTATTCATGCCTGGCCAAAAAACTTTTTTATTAACTAACGCACGCGATGCTCTAACTCCGGGATGAGAAACGTCATGAAATTTATGAAAAATACTTTTCCTAAACTGTGCTGGTATATACGGCCTAATATTCTGAGCTGATGTTTCACAATATATTTTAATATCGTCATTATTATCGAGCGCTAACTGTTTCCATTGCAATTTATCATTTGTTTTCATCAAATCCGCGAGCTCAGCGTCTGTCGCCTGTGCTCTCGCAACCTCCACGTATTCACTCGAACTCGGACATATGATACTCTCGATTCTCGATAAAGCGTCGGCCACCTGATTTTCAGTGCCTTGAATATGTTGTATGTCGCTTGTAAATTCGCTAATATACAACAATTGACGCGCTCGCCTAGGTAACTCTTTATTAGAACTTAATTTACTTAAAGCAAAAGTGAGAGGTTTATGATCCGTGTAAACTGTTAAATTTCTACCTTCGATTAATTCCCTAAAGTAAACTATTCCTGAATAAATCGCTAAAAGCTCTTTGCAGGGACCGATTAATCCGCTATACGGCTGTAGCGGTATCAATACAAACCGTTTTATTTTAAATACCCATATTAAGGGTTTTTAACTATGCGCTTGTCTTAAACGGTTTTAAACCGTTTAATACAGCCGCGCCAATAACCGAAAGAGACAAAAAATTTGTGGTACACGCCGTGGCTGGGATCAAATCTATGAAAAGCGGTTTTTTTCATCACTGACTTGAGATTTCAATAGCCTTGCTGTGCATTGTGCAACATTGATTTGGTCACTTTAAACATTAGTTTAAAGTGACCAAATCAATGTTGCACAATGCACAGCACTTATATTTTATACTAATATTATACTTATATTTTAACATACTTATATTTTATAGTAATTTGAATTACCTAAATTACAATTCCGTATAATTAGAAAAAAAAATAAGATGGGAATTAACTTTTCGCTCTTTACCAAATCAATATCAAGGAAAGACTAAGAATGGAAAAAAAACAATAATAAACAAAAATGGACGAGAACTTGCATTAAATAACATCATCTTATAACTTATGTCATACGCAATTATGATCATTTTTGGTATGCATCACGATTGCTTCGTCACGGTAGAAATATGATGAAAATGTTCGCCCAAAATTTAGGCGAAATTTGACAAAATCGATGGGTCCAAACCAAAAATTTGTCCGAAGTAGAAACAAAGAAATTATAAGGGTTTTAAGTTGGCCGTGCCAACGTAACGTCCACGATGGCGCGGCCATGGAAATCTCAGGAACTACGTGGGTTAGAGATCTAATTCTTTTTCTAGTATGAAGATTGAATTTGGCGAAAATTGTCGAAAAAGAAATTATAAACTAGAAATCGATATTTTAAGAGATATTTACCTCAGAAGCCGTGGCGGTGCAGACGTGCACTTCGTGTTTCTTTAATGTTGATTATTTCTTTATATCATAATACTTAGTACAAAAATATGATGCAGGAAGTAAGGGCTTAATTTGTCGAAACTAATGAAAGCAATAAATACAACGAAATGTTATTGAAACAGACAAATCGGACCGAAACAAAAAATAGCATGGCCGCGCTGATATCTCATTATCTGTAATTGCTAGGATTTCGGTTTTTATATCCATTTATTCGACACATTAACCTGATTAGAATGGCATATCGTTTTACCCTCAGAATGGTTTTCAACGCGTGTAATCTCCAAAAATGTGCTCTCTCGTACAATGTTTGAGTAGGGTAACCATAATTTCGATTTTATTTGGGAATACCTTTTACTCTACTAGACAAAAATGTATCTATTTCCTTAATAATGCCAACAAACGGAACAATTATTATTAATCATTATTTCACACTTAAACGTAAGTATGTAGTACCTATGCCCGTAAGCGATCAGTTGTAGATAGAATAATAATATTATGTTAGGTAAGTATACTGTACCTAGGAAGGTTACTTAATATTATGCATTTCTTGCCCTTGATCCGTTTTTGCGAAGACGGGTTATAATTCTTTTATACACTCATCTATATTTTTTGTCTCTATATCTGTCTGTATGTGCAACATCAAAAACCACGGAAGGGATTTTAACCAAACTTATTACGATTGTAGACCATATTCCTAGGCAGGTTATAGGATATATAACATAACGCTACGGTACATAGGAGCCGAGCAGTGACGATAACTTTGAAGCAAGTCGATGAATTTCGTGCGCGACTGCGGACGAACGGTTCGGGCGGGGCGCGCGGGGGGATTGCTTACACAGTGACGCGAAGCTATAGAACGTGGCACTAAAGTAGATTAGAACATTAAATAAGTAACTAACATGATTTTATTAAAAAGACAAGTGTTTCCACAGTGTCAATAATATAAAAACTGTATTTTTGAACTTGCTTCACAAACTGAAATAAATTATCATTTATTGTATAAAATCAACTTTTGGAATTATTAAAAGAAAGCCTTTCGGGATAAACATAAAGAAACAGACAATTTAGCGGTTTTGAGAAGCTATAACGGGTGTAAAAAGAGCAGTCACTATAACTTTGGGATATGATTATACTATCTTTTCTCTTTTTTTTTTAAGAATTTATTGTACACAAGAAACACTTAACAATAGTACAAATTACAGAGAAAGACGACAAAAAGGTACTGCTTATTTCTGAAAGAAATTTCTTCCAGCAGCCCTACGGAAGAGATATAGGATACAAGATATCAAATAGAGCGTGCACAATAACATACAAATACATTACATCTAAATTATATTAAAATCAGAATAGATACATGTACAAAAATAAATACAGTAATGAATATAAATTATAATACATATATAATTAATACAATAAAATAAATAAATATATAAATAACTACTAAATACATAAATAAATACGTATAAAATAAAAATATAATATACATAATACCGTTTAGTTATGATATGGATTGGGATTCAAAATAGTACTTCTTCAAACGTCTTTTAAATATGGCAATGGTGGGACTATCACGGACGGTGTGAGGAAGCGAGTTCCACAATCTGACCGCATGAACGGTGAAGGAGTAGGAGTAGAAATTAGAGCGATGTGATGGGAGGTAAAGGTTTGTTCTGAATTTGGACCTACAAGGGATATCAATGGGCCGGGAAAAGTTAAATCGATCAATAAGATAGGAAGGAGAGAGAGGGTTATACAGGATATTGTAAAGTAAACAGAGGATATGGGAGTTGCGACGGAGACGGATAGGAAGCCACTTGAGTTTTATCCGAAAGGCTGATATGTGATCAAACTTTTTTAGACCAAAAATGAAACGGATACAGAGATTCTGCAAGCGTTCCAGTTTAGTTAGCAGCTCTTCGGTAACGTCTAAGTAGCAGGAGTCGGCATAGTCGAGGATAGGAAAAATGAGAGTTTTGACGAGGAAAATTTTGGTTTGCAAAGGCAAAAAGTTTTGAAGGCGCCTCAGCATATGTAACGAGTGGTGTACCTATCTGCTGACTTCACTAACCTGCGGATTCCAGCAGAGATTGCTGTCCAAAGTTAACCCTAAATTCTTAGCTGTGTCTCTGAATTCGATAATAGTACCATCATATTTGACCACAGGCACATTGTGTAAACGTTGTGTATAGTGTGTAAAGTTATATACTTACTAGTATATCCCAAAAAATCGCAGGCTATGATAATAGGCAGTTGCGTATTATCATAGCCTGCGATTTTTTGGGATTTACCAACAGACCAAAAGATTTAGCCCAATTTGATATGCTCTGCAGATCATAGTTAATACCAGCAACTGTATTAGAAATATCATCAATATTAGAATGACGATAGAGTTGCAGGTCGTCTGCGTAAAGATGGAAATTTGAGTTGATTAATGAGGAAATAATATTAATAAATATAGAAAACCGGAGGTGAGAGAGTACGCCACCCTGGGGAACACCCGCTCATTCTAGAAATGTATTTTTTTTTCATTTTTTTTTTACAAAAATTAAAAAATAAATTATTTTTGCCTTTATTATAATTTTTTTTATTATTACAAAAAAAATAAGAAATGGTAAAAAGAAAAAAAATACATTTTTTTTTAGTTTCTGACAAAAAAAATACATTTCCGAAATGAGGAAAGGTAGTATAATCGTATCTCAAAGTTATAATGACTGCTCTTTTTACACACTATATATATAAATATGTCATTCGATAAAAACGATAGTCACTCAATGAAATGGCGATTTGAATTAGATGAATGCCATCTACCATCACGGTATTAATCCTTATCATTTAAAATACGTTATTCTGCTTAAGCATTTCTGAAGACTACATATTTTGCCCTTTAGACCATGCAAATATAATGAATACTTTAGGATATAGCAAAATTAAAATCGTTTCTCCGTGATTCGACCGGGCGCTGCGTGACGTGTCTTACGTCCGAGCCGGGCTGGAGTACTGTTACGTCTATTGGGGTTAATCCTATGTCTTAATATGGCATATCTGAGCCATTATTTGAAACTATTATTATTACTTCATCGGCCTCCGTGTGACCATGTATAAAGAAGCATAATACCCAAACGATAGTCTTCATAAACTAAAAATATATTTAAAAATACTAAAGTGCCCTAAATCACTTTTACACGCGTACGAAGTCGCGGTCACAGCTAGTACTTTGATAAACATCATGGATACAGAAATAAAATCTAGGTCTAACAAGGCTCAAACAAGAAAGTTAATATTAGGCAGATGACTAAAAATGCATAAGTACAAGGTCGGACTCGCTAATAAAATCTAAGCGTCACTTCATACCGAAATACGGTAACAAAGTGCCTTCTTGAAAAAGCATATTATTCGTCTGCCGTTGGAATAATATTAATTCCAATAGCGAGTCTTAACCACGGCCATGGGTCTCTATGAAAACCGGCGTTACGCCGGCTTGCTTTGCTGCAGGGAATGAGGATACTTGTCGTAGATAAGTATGTACTTAATTTCAAGGGCAAGAAACCCATAATATTAAGTAGCCTGCCTAGGTACAGTATACTTACCTAACATAATATTATTATCATATCTACAACTGACCACATACGGGCATAGGTACTAACTACATACTTACGTTTATGTGTGAAATATTTAATAGTAATAATCCCATTTGTTGGCATTATTTAAGAAATAGACACATTTTCGTCTAGTAGAGTAAAAAGTATTCTCAAATAAAATCGAAATTATGGTTACCCTACTCAAACATTGTACGAGAGAGCACATTTTTGGACATTACACGCGTTAAAAACTATTCTGAGGGTAAAACGATATGCCATTCTAATCAGGTTAATGTGCCGAATAAATGGATATAAAAACTGAAATCCCAGCAATTACATATAATGAGATATCAGCGTACAAAGAAGCGTTACGTTGGCGCGGCCATGCTATTTTTTGTTTCGGTCCGATTTGTCTGTTTAAATAACATTTCGTTGTATTTATTGCTTTCATTAGTTTCGACAAATTAAGCCCTTACTTCCTGTATCAGTTTTTTGTACTAAGTCTTATGATATAAATAAATAATCAACATCAAAGAAACACGAAGTGCACGTCTGCGCCACCACGGCTTCTGAGGTAAATATCTCTTAAAATATCGATTTCTACTTTATAATTTCTTTTTCGACAATTTTCGCCAAATTCAATCTTCATACTAGAAAAAGAATTAGATCTCTAATCCACGTAGTTCCTGAGAGTTCCATGGCCGCGCCATCGTGGACGTTACGTTGGCGCGGCCAACTTAAAACCCTTATAACTTCTTTGTTTCTACTTCGACAAATTTTTGGTTTGGACCCATCGATTTTGTCAAATTTCGCCTAAATTTTGGGCGAACATTTTCATCATATTTCTACCGTGGCGGAGCAGTTTTAACGCACACTCATTTTTGCGTAAAATGGTGCGCCAGTCTAGTTGTGACATGATGGAACAAATTCAGCCAATAGCGTTCCGCGGTACTTACTTATCACGCATCCTTTTTTAACACAGAAAAACGAACGAAAATGAACCTTATTCATAAACGGTTTATTTATACCGTTGATTCAGCCGTATATACGGCTGAAGCGCATGTTAGGGTTTTTCAGAGAATCGTATAAATTAAACAGTTTAAAACACCAAAATGGGTAACCTTTTCGGTCCCTGGCTCTTTGTCATATGTGGAGTACTTCTTTTGCGGTTCCGATAATCTTTTTGAAAAATACCCTAAAGGTTTCCAAGAATTTCCTTCCCACTGATTTAACACTGCCCCTATACTAAAATCTGACGCGTCAGTCATTAACCCTAATTTGGCACTAGATATTGGATGCGAAATAGTGACGGCATTTTTTAAATTTTCTTTACACACTTCAAATGCACTATTCGCCTCGTCTGTCCAATCAATACGCGTCTTATCTCGTTTTTTAGCCCCGTGTAAATACCTATCTAAAACTCCCTGAACTCGAGCCGCGTCAGGAATATGATTTCTGTAGAAATTTAACATGCCCAAAAATCTACGTAATTGTTCTACTGTCTCCGGTTTCGGATATGACTCGATAGCTTTAACTTTTTCCGGCATCGGACTTATGCCTTTTTCTGAAACTAAATAGCCTAAAAATTCTATAGAGGATTGTCCAAAAACACATTTACTTAAATTAATAGACATTTTATATTTACTCAACCTCTCAAAAATTAATCGTAAATGTTCTCTATGTATATCGGGGTTATCCGATCCTATGATGACGTCATCTATGTACCCGAACACGACTGACTGACCTTTGCCCTCTGTACAGTCGCTGCCATAATTCAATTGTTCTATGCCTGATAAAACTGTATTATTGATAAATCTTTGAAATGTTTGTGCCGCGTTACGCAGGCCAAACGTCATTCTTGGAAATTCAAACAGCCCAAATGGCGTAATAATGGCTGTTTTTTTAATGTCATCTGGGTTAATACCTATAAAATGATAGGCTCTACAAATATCTAACTTTGAAAAAAATTTCTTATTATGTAACCCATACGTAAAATCTTGTACCCTAGGTATCGGATAACGATCTGGCTTCGTAATTGCGTTTAACATCCTGTAGTCCCCGCATGGTCGGATACCACCATCCTTTTTAGGTACAATATGTAAAGGACTGGCCCACTCACTATTTGAAGGTCTACATATGCCTAGCTCTTGCATCAATTGGAATTCTTTTTTAACCCTATCGTACCTGTCGGCCGGTAACCTCCTGGCACGCGCGTGGACAGGTGGTCCCGTAGTCTCGATATGATGATACACGGAATGCTCTGGGACATCCTTGAAGGCTGGCGGGCGCGTGATGTCCTGAAATTGTTCCAGTAAATCCGCGTAAGGATGGTTGCTATTTATACTTTTAATAGTGCCGGAAAAATGTGTACTTTTAATTCCACAGACATTTAAACTGGTTACTGAATCGATTAACTTATTATTATACAAATCTACATTTAATTTAAAATTCTTCAAAAAATCGGCACCTATTATCGGCTGTTTTACATCACACACGACAAAAGGCCATTTAAATGACCGCCTTAGGCCTAACGATAATTCTAAATTACATACTCCATAACATTTAATTTCGCTGTCATTTGCAGCATACAACTTTAGATCGACTTTTTCGATAGGCTTTCTAACACACCACTTTGGGATGACGGAAATGTTAGCGCCTGTGTCGATCAAAAAACTATATTTCGTTAAATTATCTCTAATCAATAAACGATGGCTTTTGGTTACCTGACCTTGAGTACATCCGTCCACCGCGCCCGCATGTACTCCGTCTAGTTTCCCGACTGCTTGGCTCGCCACGCGCAGGGTTGCTCGCAGCGGCTAGCTCTCGATCTGTACCGAAAGTGAAAACGGCACAGCCAGTCCGGGTCCCCAGGTGCTCTTCTCGGCCGCGATGTCGATCTTCTTCTGAAATCGGTCCGTCTGTCGTTGCTCCTAGAGCGCCCGCGATCCCTCAGTTCGGCGCGAAGCGCTGCAACCTCCAGCTCCAATCTGCTCATCTTCTCGTCCGGCTGCTCATCTGTTTCCTTCTTGCATGACACGGCTGCCACATCCCCGACGTTGGTGTATTCAGTAATCTTGTCTGCCATGGCCGCCAGCTTATCCAGAGACTGATCTTCACAAACCGCCATGACTGCTCGAACTGATGACGGCATTTTCGACAACCACAGGCTCTTGAGTGTGTTGTCCGCAATTTGTGCGCTGCGCCCCAGATCCTTCATGCGCCTTAAAAACTGGGAGGGTCTTTGCGAACCCAACTCCAGCTCTGACATCAACTTCTGCATCTGTCTTTCGGCACTCTCTTCATAAACCTGCAGCAGCCTCTCCTTAAGCGCCGTATACTTATCCTGGGCGGGTGGTGACATCACGAGGTCGCTGACCTGCTGAATGGCCTCTTTTCCGAGTTTCGATATGACCAGGTTGAATTTGGTCTCTTCCCCCTGCTTCTGTGGGGCCATCACAGACTCGAACTGTGCGAACCATAACCTTGGCAAGTCTGTCCAAAATTCTGGTAGCTTGGTGGACACGCTTATCGATGCCAACGCCGCGCCTGACGCCTCTTCCTTGATCTCCGTGTCTGATGCTGCTGCTTTATTCATTTTTTTCTTTGATTGAGCCGATGAGTCAATAGCCGATGAGCTGATGAGCCGCCTGCCGCTGTACTCGCCACGTGCCACGCGCGCTCTTCGATTGCGTCACGCTAACTTCCTGTCGCCGTGCCGCGTGGAATTTGATCTCGAACAAAACTTACCCCGCAGCCAATGTCACTAACTACGCCGATTCCCTTCACTACGAACTTTCTTCTAGAGTTCTTCGTCGGGGTCACCAGTTTAGTGTACATGGGCTGGGGTCTTCAAATCAAATACTGGATATACTGCATTACTTTATTACACGTTAACTTAGGTAGGCGGAGGGCAGGCGACTAACTCACGCAGGAGTTATATCGTCGCTCGCCGCGCCACAAATCGCTGAATATACAAGATTCGATTACCGAGAATAATAACACACACTACAGCTATAATGATGAGGCTTTTCCTCGGTACGTACGCGCCGTCGTTCTTGCCGCGCGGCTCGTCGTATTGCACGCCGATCCACAGCCCGCGCGCGCCCTCCAGCGGCCCGTTGTAGCGCACCGTCGCGCGCCGCGAGCCGGCGTCGCCCGCGCGCACCACGCACCGTGCGCCCGCCACCACTAGGGCCGCAAGCCTGCACAACACATACACAAGACCTGTAGCTCGGAAAACTCAAATCAAAATGTGAATAATCCCATGCAACACTATTAATATAGTGTTATATGAAGTCTAATTTGGGTACATACTTTGCCTCCTCTTCAAGTTCCTTCTGTTGTTGTTCCTTCATTTTTTTCATTTCCTCCTCATTGTACTTGCCCAGCTTGTTCCTCTGTAGGAATGATCTCAATGTATCACCTTTTTTCTCATATTCCTCTTCTGATAAACGGAATCTGTAAATACATTTTTAAAATAGATTTAATACCTTATTGTATGTAGACACTTAATATATCACAAACTAATGTGCACACAATAAAGGAAATCCTGCACAAACCATCGATTTTACCACCAAAAAGGGAGATATTTGGTACAATACTTTTGATGGCTATTAAATGCAAAAAACTTTCCTCTTAATTAAATCAAATTCCTTTATTGCGAGAATGTAGTAAGTACATGATGGTCCGGTGGAGTCGTTGGATGGTTGCACACCATTGTAGTGGCAATGCAACGGTGTGCAACATCTTGCCAGTGGCAGGCAATACGTACCAACCAAGGAAAGTCAAGCAGGAAATAACAGAAAGTCTGAAATCATATGCTAGACATATAAAAAGTCACCCAAACCCACTGGCTAGTGATTTAATGCTTAAGAACACCACCACTTTCAATAGAATTAAAAGAAGAGCCCCTCAAGACCTAATATAATATTTTGAAAATATAATATATTGAACTAGCTATTGGGCTAGATTCATTTAAGTCACTATCAAAACACATAACCTCTAGCTAAATGCCATGGGCAGATTGCAAGAAAAAAGGATGATTAATTAAAAAAATATATATTCACAAATATAGAATGAAGCAAAATATAATGAAATCGACAAATTAAGGTTAATTAATAAACAAATGTAGTTTAATATGAGCTGCCTAGACCAGTCTTTGAGGGCAAACAATGAGAAGAAAATGTAACTTGGGTGGCACTAAAGTAGAACAATAGCATTGCAGTATTTTATGTTTATATGAGTTATGTACCTCTCGGCAGCATCAGCAGAATCAAAATCTTTGACTAGAGTAAAATTGTCAGTGACATGTATTCTCATGCCATCATCTATAGGGTAGGAGCCGAGCAGGGCACTGTCAGTGTCTATGTCACAGATGAAGTTATTCTTCTTGTCAAAAACTTTAAGTTTCATAGTTCCAGCTGTTCCTCCAGTGACTAGCTCCAATTTCGTCTGCAATTTTTATAAATACCATTGTTGTATTGTCACTTTTAGTTTAAATTACAAAAGTACAAGTAAAACTGTTATGTGAACAGTCCATGATACCAGTGAAATAATTCAGATATTGAAATCGAAGCAATACACAGTTAAGTACATATCAATGAAGTCGGAATAAATTAAAAAATGACGATGGATGAAAAGTACCTTCTGTCACAGAAACAGTTTCTTATACCTAAATATTTCTGTCTTAGTTGAGGTAATTTATTCAGTTGGACATGGCACCTCGCAACCCGAATATTATAAAATGGTATAAAAGTAATATCATAGTATATAATTTTTAAAAACATTACGAAAATTGAATGAATCACCTAACCTTAAATTCCTGAATAGTGATTCCTTTTTTAAATCGACGCTCAATCGGCGGAGCATCTTCACTATCAGATTTTGTTATTAGCACATTTATAAAGTCCTGAGTAATTACTTGAACACCTTCCATATTTAATTGATATTGATAAAATTTTAAACAAAACAAAGATAGAAAACAATTCTTAGCTCGAACCGCAAACGTCAGAAATAAAAGTATTCCATTCTGTCAAGTGTCAAAAACACAAATGTCATTGGTTGACAGTTATATTTTTTTATATACAATTTTACTAATAGGCTACTTCACGATGGATGTAGAAACGCGCCAAATTTAAATAATATGATTTTATTCAATGCAAATTCATAGTGTTGGATAATTCGTTTTATATTTCTTGTTCTTCTTGTGTTTTTGACATTACAGCACTACTTAGACATTGGTCTTTACATTCGGCTATTTCTGTAATTATTCGGCTGCCCTCCTCTGGGGTAGTTTAAGTTAGGTTTAAATATAGTTTCGTAAACGCTATTTGGCCATTATTACACGTAATTATTCGTCTCTAAAAATAGTACTGCTTTAGGCCATTTCACCACTTCCATGCAAATTTTAAGGCGGAGGTAGAAATAAAAGCCCAAATTATAAATAAATCATGTGCAATGTTAGTATTTTTTATAGGTAACACTGGAAAACATAAATACTGATCGCCGGATGCGACTACAATCACCCATGGACAACCAGCAATATGTGCGTTGCCGGTCTTTTAAACCCCTACCGCCCCTTGCACAAATAAGATATTTCATATTTGACTTAGCTACTGGTGAAGTCGCGGTATCTATGATCCATTCATGAATACCACGGAATAAACATATTATTTTTTATTCCGTGATGTATACAGTAAAGTGTGAGTCAGACACGCGTACAAAATGTTTCGTACATAACACGAAAAATCACGTTTGTTTTAAGGAAACTCTTAAATATTTATTTTATTTTTAGTATTGGTATAGCTACAACAGATATGCATATTTTTTTAAAATATGGTTCTTGAGATGTAGCCTAGTGACAGACCGACGGACAGACAGCGAATTCTTGGTAATAGGGTCCCGGTTTTAGTCTTTGGGTATCGAACCCTAAATAGTAACAATAGAGAACATTTGAAGTAGTTCTAGGAGGCGGACCTAATACAAGTAGGGCTCACACGTTACAAGACGCTTTCTAAGAAAAGCTGAAATTATAAACAAACACAAATCTAGACAATGTGTGCAATGACCTCCTGAAAAAAGCAACACAAGTTAATAAAAATTTGGAAAATAACTAGAATCAAAGATCACGGTGAATTTATAAAATTTTATTTTAAGCACATTAATTATGAAAACATTTCGCATGCAATTCGATGCTTATCTACAATAAGCTATAGTGTGATTCACGAATTATCAATATCTATGCCCTATATAATTACATTACACATATTACAACGAATATTAACAGCTGAGTCGGCGCTTTAAATGTAAATAATTTCCTAAACTATTATATATTCGTGACGAATATAGCTATGCCTACAATTTAAATTTGTTATTTATAGGGTACCAACCCACCCTCACCAATAAGTAAAAAAACACAAGCTAAAGTACAGCAATCGACCGACAATATGGTCACCCTTCTACATAGTGCGAGGGGCTTAGCTAAAGTAACATTATAAAAACGATAACAAACTTAGGTAAAAACAACATTTATCGGATCGATTCGCCAAATCACGTGGTTAATCCCATACATTTTATTCTTCTCGAAATTCGTTATCGTTTCGATATTGTTCTTTGTCCGACCCCCGCTCTGACACGAATAATCTTCATTCTTCTAGAAAGTTCCAAATATTTCCAGCGACATCCAGTGACGAGGCCTTTGCACACATTGCTAGTGGTACATCGCGTCGCAATCGAAATTCAAATATTACAATCTCTGTTATACATATTACAATGTTTCCATTGCGGCGCGATTCAATAATAAAAAATGTTGCCCGCCTAAAACAATCGCTTCGCCAAAATATTGCATTATCACCAGACGTACATACATATTTACATAATTTTGTTCAATAATATAATAAATTTGTGACGATAAGAGGTGCGTATATTGCAATATTATGGTACAGTGTGAGAAGACGATTGCTTTAGTGACTGCGACACGACCGACGCTTTGTGAATGCTATTCATTAGTATCTAACGAAATATCTTCTCTAAATAAAATGAGTATTATATTTAAACAGCGTTAAAATTTACATCGTAATAAAACACCGATTGATTTCAGATTCATTGAAACTAATAATAATAGTTACTCAAAAAGTAACAGAATAGAATTTAATAATCGAAATCAAAAATGTATCTACATTGTTCTATAGCAAAAAAATCCCATTAACGTTATTTTCACCTAATTTACAAAACATTTTATACAGCTAAAAAGACATAATATATCTGGCAACATTGTGCGAATGAAATAGACTTTGCAATTAGACAGTGATGTGATAGAGATAGATATAGCGTCGGTCGTTGCGGGCACGTACCTGCGGCTGCGGCGGCTGGGTCGAAACAAAACGCTCGGGACCAATAAGGCACTCGTATATTTCAACATGTATAAAATTAATCTTTGGCGTTGTCGGTGATGCTTGCCGCTTCCTACATTAACCTATATGGTCGGCAAAAGATGCAGAACACTGATTTATATGTAAAAAATAAAATTTACAATCCGATATCGTCTCTCGTGTCGTGACCTTTAAATTTCCCTTTCAGCTCTCCTAAGGAAGATTTACCTTCAAAGTTTTGCTTACTTGTAGACTAGTTAGTATACTCAATTGCTCATGTAATTTGTTCAGTGACTGGAAAATTATATACAACGTCGCTTTTCTAGTAGACTTAGGTGAAGTACTCTAGATCTTTTGCCGATTATACATTTGCTAAAATGTAACATACTGCTGAGGCGAAAAAAACTTATAAAGTAGTCGTCAAAGGTCCATTTAAGACACGATTACCATCTGTATATTGCTATAACATTATAGCATTTAGCTACAGATTAGAAAAAAGTAATAACGAATAAACTAGTTGTTGCTGGACACAGTCGCATGTATGCTTTATATGTGACAAAGTTCATTATTGTAATAATTTAAATACCTAAATTTGTATAAAACAAAAATAAATATCGTATTGTAATATTAATCTAAATTTGTCACATATAAACTCACTATAATATATTTTCGATCGCCTTGCAGTACGTTTCCACCTGACTTTGCCTGAATTAAAGCTTGACCAGGACCATAGAAAACCGGCACTGAGTGGGCCTAATTTTTAATTGCAGCAACACTATGCACCTCTTGTGATTGGTCAAATCTCAAAGTTATGACATTTCAAACCAGTTTCCTTGACTACCGCAAATCGCGAGATTCTCTATATTCTTGGTCAGGCTATATAACAAAACATAAAATACCGTAGGCGGCCGTCACAGAATCAGTTCCACTGGAAATATCCGAACTTCCACTTCTTCACGTGTCAAGCTCCACTCTTGGTCCGTTCACTGAACATATCGCCATCGTCCGTCTCTTTCGCACTGCTCTCTATTTTTGTCTCCGTCTCTTTCGCTACTGGCACCGCAAAACTAGTATCCACCGACTCGTTGGCGTCGTACAAATCGAGGGCCGGTTTTGGCGCTTCCACTTCGCTATCTTCTTTGCTATTTATCAGTTGATCATTTATTCTATAGTCGTCCCTTGCTACTGTATACCTGTCCTGTTCTCTCACGTCATCATTTTTGTCATATTGACAATCTATCTGTGCGGCTTCACTAATTTCTTTCCCCGTTTGTTTTCCCTGCTCTCTACTGTTATCGTCATGATAATCAGCTCCATCGCCACATTCAAAGGCCATTGGCTCATTTCCAGCCGTAGGCTCATATGTATCTTTGACTGCTGAAGATTGATATTTATCATTGCTTTCTCCTGATTCATATTTATCATTGCTTTCTGCAGATTGATATTTATCATTGCATTCTGCAGCTGCAGATATGTATTTGTCATTGACTTCTAAAGCCGTAGTATCATATTTGTCGTTGGCTTTTTCAGTCGCAGTTTCGTATTTGTCATCGTCGTTTGTATCCATGGGGTGATGATTATCATTGTCTTGTACAGCTGATGGATCATAATTGTCATCATTGTTTCCAGCCGTGGGGTCATATTTATCATCAATACTTGCGATTTGTGCACAATCATTACTTGCAACTTGCGTACCATCATTGCCTTCGATTTGGGGCACTTGCGACTCTTTTTGTTCGCCAGTTTCTTCATTTTTTGCTTCATCTCCAGCCTCTGCGGCACCCCACCGGGACTTTCTGTCTTTATCTCTCCTGGAACTCCTCTCCTCTCGCTTGTCTTCTCTCTTGTCCTCTTTCTTTTCATCTCTCTTATCCTCTCTTTTTTCATCTCTCTTATCCTCTCTTTTTTCATCTCTCTTATCTTCTCTTTTTTCATCTCTCTTATCCTCTCTTTTTTCGTCTCTCTTATCCTCTCTTTTTTCGTCTCTCTTATCCTCTCTTTTTTCATCTCTTTTATCCTCTCTCTTGTCATCGCGGGGCCGGCGGTCGTCGGGGCGGTCATGCCCGCGGCGACCGCGGTCCCTGTGCTCGTCCCGCCGCCGGTCGCGGCGCCGGTCGTCCCACTCACCCCGCCTGTCCCAATCTCTGTCTCTATCTCCATTCCATCCCCTATCGAACTCTCGGTCGTCAAACCGCCTGTTACCCCTGTCGAAGTTCTCGGCGGGGTCGTCGAACCTCTGCCCGTCGAAAGATCTATCCCCGTCGAAGCCCCGATTGTTGTCGAAGGGGGGCCTGGGACCGTCAAACGGAGGTCTCGGACCGTCAAAGGAGGGCCGCGGCCCATCGAACGGGTGGCGGGGTCCATCGAAAGGCGGCCGCGGTCCGTCAAACGGCGGTCTCGGTCCATCGAACTTAGGCCGGGGCCCGTCAAACAGGGACCGCGGGCTGTCGAACGGTGGCCGCGGTCCGTCGAACGGCGGTCTCGGTCCGTCGAAAGGCGGTCTTTGCCCGTCGAAGTGCGGACGCGGTCCGTCAAACGGCGGCCGGGGTCCGTCAAAGGGAGGGCGGGGTCCGTCAAAGGGAGGGCGGGGTCCGTCGAAGGGCGGCCTCGGGCCGTCGAAAGGCGGCCGGTTATTATCAAACGGCATACGGTTAAAAGGCGGCCGCTCAAACATCGGCCCATCGAACGACGGCCTCTCGAACGGAGGCCGCGTGAACGGCGGACCCATTCCGTTGAACCGGGGGCCGAATGGACCCGGCGGGCCCTGGAGGTCCATCCACGGTCCTGAAAAAGGTAGAAATAACATTGAAACGCTGGGAAACATAACGCCGGGATGTTGCACGGCGGAAGAGGGCGACCGACGTCGGCCATCTGTTTTTATACATTTTGTACTAAACAGGCCGTAGACATATAGCCCTTTTGTGCGTCAAAAAATAGCAACAGTCGGTCGCCCACTTAGCCGTCCCTAGAGGTGGAACTGAATCGTACCTCGCAGCGGAGCCCTAGCCGTTGGCCCTCTCATTCTCAGTTCTGTAAACCGAAAGAGATGACGTTATGGTCGAAATTGTATTGAGTCAAGTAATTTGACAAAACATCTCATAGTTATTAAATGTCATTATTAGTATTATTAGTATGTAACTATAGTTATTAAGGGGCGATTTTACCATTCACAACTCGGCTTTATTAAACTCAGCTCTTACTAAGCGCCCTTATAATTCTCGTTTTATGTCAAACGGATTTCACCATGTCTTAGGCATTACACATAACTTTTTTTAACTATTTACGTGTAGTGAGTTACGTATTGCCACAATACATACAAACTAGCTGTGCCCGCGACTTTGTTCGCGTGGTTTTTGAGCGACTTAAACCGTTTATGCAGCGCACGCAACAAAATTCTCCCCGTTTTTGCAACATTTCTCATTGAAGCTTCGCTCCTATTGGTCGCAGCGTAATGTTATATAGCCTAAAGCCTTCCTCTTTAAATGGACTAGAATAGAGAACAAAGAATTTTTCAAATCGGACCAGTAGTCTGAGATTAGCGCGTTTAAACACACAAACAAACAACTGTTATCTCATGACATTCGGTAATTGACAGCTCTTGAGCTCGCTCAACGAAGTTAAGCCGACGAAATGCCAAGTTCAGAACTTTAAGCTCCGCTTAGCTAGAGCCGCGTTTAGTTTTTGTTGGTGAAATGCAATTCAGAGTCTTAAGTGCGTTTAAACGCGAAAAGCGAGTTTAACGTATATTATATATTAGTATTACTTTTATTGAGAAAGTTGAAAACCGGCCAAGTGTGAGTTGGAATCGGGCACGAAGGGTTATGTACCTATCATTGTGTACGAGCGGAGTCGTACTGTGCGTACACTATACCGTACCGTACGTTGCGTGGTCTAGTGGTTCTGAGCTTCGCTCTCGAGGTCGTGGGTTCGATTCCCGCGTTGGAACAACACAAAATGTTGTTTTCAAGTTTGGTTAGGACAATGCAGGCTGATTACCTGATTGTCTGACAAGAAAGATGATCCATGCGTCGGATGGGAATGTAAAAAGGTCCTGCGCCTGTTCTCTCGCCAGTCGTGTCGGTTTACCGTTCCACTGGGTTATGAGAGTAAAAAGAAGAGAGTGTCTTTGTGTATTGCGCACACACTTGGGCACTACAAAATAACTCATGCGTAGCTGGCATGGTTTCAATTAAATCGGCTACCGACACCGAAATCGGTGAAGAGAGCTATTATACGGTACCATACCGACCGTATAATATATATATTGTGTAGACATAATAACACCTTTAATGACAATAAACACTTTGAACAGCTAATTTTTGTAATCACCGATACATTTGGGCTTAAGAACATCCAGCATCATCATCGACACATCTGTAGGGAACCACCCCTACGTATTGGTCCTTCGACTAACTCAGTACTACGGGAGTTGTGTTTGTGCTGTGATAATATAATAATATCATATCTATGGACGCTTCACACCACGTCAATCTGGCCTCGTGCTAAGTATCCGAATAACTTGTGTTACAGGTTGCCAGACAACGGAAATATATTTAATAAGTTTATATTATACACATATTTAAGATTTTTATTATATTATACACAAATTTAATACACATCCTGTGATAGCGATCGGTCTGACAGGCAGAAGCCTAGAAGAATATACAAAGAAAAACTATTTTGTTGTATTGAAGTTGCCCCTTAAATTTTATTTAGTTGTTATAGCGGCCATAGAAATACATCTGTTTTTTAAAATCAACTGTCTAGCTATTGCAGTTCTTGAGATACGGACAGACAGCAAAGTCATTATAATGTCCACAGCAGTAAGTAGCGGTCATGCAAGCGTTTACAGTATAGTACGTCCGCGATAAATTTAACACAAACGTAAACAAACCCGTCTATGACACAACTAAAGAGTAGTCAGTGATGCCAATTGGCCAATATTAATACAATGATTATTGTTTGCTATGAATCCATAGACTACAGGCTTATTATTCTACAATCGGTAGTGTCAAAATAGCATATTTTTTGAAAGATTTTTATTTCATGTTTAAACATATTAATTATTGTTTAATTGTTATCTATATACTAACATAAAGCGGAAGAGTTTGTTTGTTTAAACGCGCTAATCTCAGGAACTACTGGTCCGATTTGAACAATTCTTTTTTTGTTGGATAGTCCATTTATAGAGGAAGGCTTTAGGCTATAAAACATTACGCTGCGACCAATAGGAGCGAAGCGTCATTAAGAAATGTTGCAAAACCGGGGAGACTTCCGTTGCGTGCACTGCATAAATGGTTTAAGTCGCTCAAGAACCACGCGAACGAAGTCGCGGGAACAGCTAGTTTGTTATAAAAAGTATTGGATAATGAAGTGTAATCCTTTAACATGAAAGTTAAGTGTGCACAATAAGTAAATTCGGTGTTTTTGGTTGGTTTACGTTTATGTAAAATTTATCTCTTACGTATTGTACACGCTAATACTACAACATGGCAAATGTTTTATCAGTAATGGTGTAACGTTAGTTTGTCGTCGCTAGGATTTCGGTCTATATTGCCACGAGCGTCCGTTGTGCGTGCGTGTACTCACCGGCGCGGAACATGGGCGGCGCCTGCCGGGGCGGCGGCAGCTGGCTCCAGCCGCCCTCCCCGCCCGTCGCCTCCACCCCCGCGGCTGAGCTCTCGTCGGCCACTGTAACATCAAAACGCACATTTACACATTTGGAGAAAGAACAAAAAAATAGAAGCTATTATTATTCTTTTTTTCTATTTTATGCAAAGGACAATGCATCACCTGATTGTCTGATAAAAAAGATGATCCATGCGTCGGATGGGCATGTAAAAAGTCGGTCCTGCGCCTGTTCTCTCGCCAGTCGTGTCGGTTTACTGTCCCACTGGGTTATGAGAGTAAAAGGAAGAGAGAGTGTATTTGTGTATTGCGCACACACTAGGGCACTATAAACTACTCCTGCGTAGCTGGCCTGGTTTCAATGAAATCGGCTACCGACACCGAAATCGGTGAGGGGAGCTATTATAGGGCCTATAGCTACTCAATTGGAGACGACTCTTACCATCTGGAGGCTGCGGGGCGGGCGCGGGCGGCTGCGGCGCGGGCGGCGGCGCGGCCTCGCTCCCGCCGTTCGCCATCTCCCACAGCCGCTCCTGCAGGCTCTTCTCCCCGCGCGGCGACTTCTCGCGGCTACGTTCTCTGTAACAACACGCGTGATGTTATATCTATATGTCGGAGTTGAAACGTAAGGCTTGCAAAAGCCTAGCGAGTTTGGTCATATTTGACAAGGGACCTATTTCGATTGCCATAAACAAAAGAAGAAGTAAAAGACATGTGTGACCTATGACAGCGATGAGAGATGTCAGACTCGGGGAGATCATGGCGGGCCTTGAAAAAGAGATAGACTAAATTCGCTTACGTTCCATAGTTCGATAGTTATCAACGTCAGCTCTGCATTAAGTACTTGTAGCAAATAGGTTTGATTGTTCATAATATAAACACGTTCAGTTTGGTGTTATTATTTCCTGATGCTATAAAGTGACGCCCACAGAATACCTCACTCCCATATATACAGGGTGTCCCAAAAATCAACGATAAACCGAAAACGGGTGATAGGCCAAGTCATGACAGTTATGAGAAAAATGTGAAAAAAAATCTTTGTCATGTATTTTTCACATTATAAGGACTTTTAAAAATATCGGAAAAACTGACACCCTGTGATAATCTTTCATGTCCTAAGACTACAAATATTACTTTTTTGTGATTTTTTTTTCGGTATTGTAGTCATGACTAACCCTTCTGTAAATCACAATTCATAATTTAAACATACCTGCTTCAGTTTTCAATAAAATGGTGTGTTTTGCCCAAGATTAAATTCAAAATAATTACTACACCCAACTTTAATCGTCTGTACTGTAAAAAAAATTACTACAGTATTTTGGCAAGTAACTTTAAAAGATGGCGCATTTAATCTGGATTCCAAAATGGTATGATACTTGCTGGATTACTTCTTTGTTGAGGAAAAAAAATTTTTTTTAACGGAACCGGATGTTAGGCCAACTCTGTTTAAATTTTTAAAATATTGGTATTAAGTTGTTATGTGACGACGATGAGTGACGTCATCTTGTCTAGAGTGAGCGAGACAGACAGTGACGCTCAGTGCGAGTGAGATAGATAGTGACGCCAACCCGACAACACAGTGATGAACGTGCAAAACTGCAGTACGTTACGATCTTTCGTTCATTGCGCATCTTTCTGTATCCGTATTGACTTCGTACTTACAACTGTGCTTCTGTTTATTGGACTTGATTTGCTTTGTGATTTGGTTTTATCTGCCCCGTTTCTGACGACCCTGGACTTGTTTTATTGTCGTATCTTCGGTTGTAGTGTGTGATTCCATTGTAGTGTGTTATCATGCCATCTCGATACACCGCACAAGAATACACCAATATGCATCTAATCTATGGAGAATGCTTATGCAACGCTAATGCTGCAGCTAGAATGTATCGTGAGAGATACCCAAACGCTGAGCGTCATCCTGATTATCGGGTATTTATTAACGTGCATCGGTCACTCTTAGAGGGTCGATTCCCTAATCAAAATACCAGCGAGGGAAGGCCTTTCATACCCTACGAGGACGAAGTACTCGAGGCGGTCGAACAAGACCCGAGTATCTCAGTACGTGGGATTGAAGAGAACATCGGAGTGCCCAAAAGTACTGCACATCGTATTTTGCAAAAGAACCAGTTTCATCCTTACCATGTACAACGAGTACAAAGCCTGTTACCCCGAGACTACCCAGAGAGATTGCAATTTTGTCAAACGATGTTGCAGAGATACAGAGATGATCCGCGATTCTTTGAAAAAATTCTGTGGTCTGACGAATCCACGTTTAAAAAAGATGGTTACATGAACCTCCATAATTTGCACGAATGGCACGTGGATAATCCACATTTGATGCGGGAAGACAGATCGCAGTACCGGTTTAAGGTGAACATGTGGACGGGAATTTTGAATGGTACTGTTATTGGTCCATTTGAGCTACCGGAGAACTTAACTGCCGAGGTTTATTTGGACTTCTTACAGAACCAATTACCAGATTTGTTGGAAGAAGTGCCACTAAACATTTACGGCAGCATGTGGTACCAACAAGATGGCTGCCCAGCACATTACGCTCGCACAGTACGAGAGTTTCTCGACCGAGAATACCCCGATAGGTGGATTGGGCGGGGTGGTACAATTTCGTGGCCTGCCCGTTCACCTGATTTAAATCCCATTGATTTCTTTTATTGGGGAACAATAAAAGAAAAAGTGTACTCTAAACCAATTCGAGATTTAGCCGAGCTGCGCCAAAAAATTACAGAAGCTGCTGAACACATTAATTCAAGAAGATACGCCCGTCTTATTACGCGATCATTTTTAAGAAGATGTAGGGCTTGCATTAGAGCTGAAGGCAAACAGTTCAAACATTTGCTGTAAATCTTTGTAAATTAAAGTAATAACTGAAGAAATCCATTGACTGACTTTTATTTCGAACTTGCACCTAAAACTAACTAATTACATACTTGATAACAAGGTGGCGTCTGTTCTGTATCTCAACCACTCACATTTTCAAAAGAGCGTTGTATTCATACCTGAAAATTGAAGTCTTAAAAATGCCTACACTGCAATACAATTTTTTTTTAATAAAAAAGCACCCGCACTTAGCGTCACTGTCTGTCTCGCTCACTCTAGACAAGATGACGTCACTCATCGTCGTCACATAACAACTTAATACCAACATTTTAAAAATTTAAACAGAGTTGGCCTAACATCCGGTTCAGTTAAAAAAATTTTTTTTTCCTCAACAAAGAAGTAATCCAGCAAGTATCATACCATTTTGGAATCCCGATTAAATGCGCCATCTTTTAAAGTTACTTGCCAAAATACTGTAGTAATTTTTTTTTACAGTACAGACGATTAAAGTTGGGTGTAGTAATTATTTTGAATTTAATCTTGGGCAAAACACACCATTTTATTGAAAACTGAGGCAGGTATGTTTAAATTATGAATTGTGATTTACAGAAGGGTTAGTCATGACTACAATACCGAAAAAAAAATCACAAAAAAGTAATATTTGTAGTCTTAGGACATGAAAGATTATCACAGGTTGTCAGTTTTTCCGATATTTTTAAAAGTCCTTATAATGTGAAAAATACATGACAAAGATTTTTTTTCACATTTTTCTCATAACTGTCATGACTTGGCCTATCACCCGTTTTCGGTTTATCGTTGATTTTTGGGACACCCTGTATATATATATAACAGAAAGTCGTGTTAGTTACACTATTTATAACTCAAGAACGGCTTTACCGATATGGCTGAAAGTTGGTGAGGAGGTAGCTTAGAGGCAGGAGACGGACACAGAATACTATTTATTCCATTCGACAGCGCTTCCGTGTGACTTATCATAGAACATTAGTCACTATTAAATGTGGTATAACAAAAAAGAATCAGACTTGGAATAACAAAACGCAAATGACAGCTATGTAATGGACGTATGAATGACAATTTGATTTTTGTAAGAAATCAATATTACAACTATTTCTCTATACTAATATTATAAAGAGGAAACACGGGTTACGCGTTACGGGTTCCCGGGTTGTGGGTTCCCGGGTTGTGGGTTCCCGTGTTGCGGGCTCCGCGTTGCGGGTTTTTTTGCTTTTGCGGATTTCATCATAAACAGTTTTTATGCTCAACGAAGTGGGCAAGGGTCAGCTAGTAACGATTATATTGACGATTATATTAAAATAGTGAAAGAAGTATTACGATCGGCGCAGTACTTTTTGAGCCAATTCTTTACAAACAAACATACAAATCTTTCCTCTTTATAATATAATTAGTATAGTCCCAAAGTAGATATATAACAGAGACACGACCTAGTACTAGAAAATGGTATCAACCTAATACTGGCAATGCGACTGGCAAAGGGGAATGTGCCTGGTAATTGAAGAAAACAAAAATAGCCAGTCGTATTGCCAGTATTAGGGTGATACCATTTTCTAGTACTAGGTCGTGTCTCTGTTATATATCTACTTTGTGGTATAGTGTAGAAGTATAGATAAGTGTACACACCTGTTGGGCGCGTCTCTGTTGCCCCGGTCCCTGTGCCGGTCGGCGTCGCGCTCGCGGCCGCGGTCGCGGTCGCGCCGGTCGCGGTCGCGCCGGTCGTCGCGCTCGCTGCAGTAAAATCAAATCATTTTATATGTCATTGAGTGTACTGTAGGTTCTTGATGGAAATTCATGTTACTCAGTAATAATACACAAATTACTTGTACACCTTATGATACCATAGTCGAAACAGGTCGTGTATTTTAATAAATTTCATATTAAATAACTAAAGTGGAAAAAGTGCAAGTAATTTGTGTAGTATTACTGAGCAAATCGTAGAACTCAAAATAAATTTTAAATAAATGTGTCGTGTGTGGGAACGGCGAGAAGAACTGGCATAAGAAACTCTCTCTCAGGACTCAAGTACAATAAACGGACGCTCTAACGGTAAAGGAAAAAATCGTGAGGAAACCCGCACATGGTTGGCCCGTATTGTTCGGTCATTCCTCTGGACTAGGCACTAGGCCAACTATGTTGTGAAAATGCCGTATACGCTGGGCAACCATGCGATATTTAAAACAACCTGTTCCAGGCACTACTTGTATTTACAGAGTGGTTACTTAGCTCGGAGAATACTGTATTAATCATCAAATAACGGATGCAAAGGCTTACTTTATAAACGGTAACTAACCGTTCTCTGTCCCTCGGTCGATCTCTGCGATCACGCCGGTCGCGGTCGCCGCGTCTGTCGCCTCCCCGATCGCCTCTGTCGCCGCGACTGTCGCCCCTGTCGCGTCGGTCCTTGTGTCGCTCGTCGGGCGGCGGCTGCGACGTGTCCGGCTGCGCGGTCTCCGAGAAACCCGGCGGGGGCTCCGACGAGTTGAACAGCGGCGGCGGCTTCGACAGCAACGCCTGGATCTAAACAAGTAATAATTATTGCATTACATATGAAACCTCATGAACCTTTGAACTTCTTTATTTTTTTTACTAGCGATTGGCCGCAGCTTCGCCCGCGTGTACTAATAATACTATATTATGCTACATCCAATACCTCCAAGAATATGTGTACACTTTCATGGTGGTCGGTTAAGTAGTTTTCGTGTAACAAACAACCGGACATTCACATTTATAGTATTAGGGATGTACACAATTTTTGTAAATCTACTTTATTTAAGGGACTTTTTTCACAACGTGAATATGTCAGTCCCATTACATTACATTATGGCCAGCTTTTAAAAAAATACTGAAACAGACGTCATGAGGGGCGGCTGGTTCGCTCCATAGCGTCGTGCGGGAGTTACCTGGTCCGCGGTGAGGGGCGGCGGGTCGGAGCGCTCGCCCTCGTCGGTGTCCAGCTCCATGGCGTCGTCGGAGCCCTCCTGTACTTCGCTCCGGGTAAAGAGGGAGTTACCTGGTCCGCGGTGAGGGGCGGCGGGTCGGAGCGCTCGCCCTCGTCGGTGTCCAGCTCCATGGCGTCGTCGGAGCCCTCCTGTACGGCGCCCTAAATGAAAAGTAATTTTTTTTTATTCCCAAATAAAACTTAACAAGTTGTTCTTGGAATGAAAACTACGACCGGATCGACCCGCCGAGAATCAACTATAGTTTAATACAACTTTGAGTACAATATCATAATTTCTACTCAATATAACTTTTAATAACTAATGCATAGCTAGTTTACACTTGAAGGGTATAGGCAAGGAACACATTATCACAATTATATACATATTTTATTCCGCTCAATTGTTAAATTATCAATATACTATAGACAAAGATGACACTAGTTTGCCATAATCTCAATAGATGTCACTATAATAATTAAAACGTATCTTGTAATCTTTAAATTTCGTTTTACTCGTAAATAGTGTAAAACATTAATTCTTCTTTGCCTGTTCGTCACCCGACCTAGGTGCCGAACTTTTGGTTCCTAGGTACAATTCAGGGATGTTATGCATTAGAAATATCGGATACGGATATGGATACGGACTATTTGCAATTGTAAAATTAGTCACAAGTCTATTGTTTACGAAAATTTTACGACAACAGAAGAAAACAAACAATTCGCGTGGCTTGTGTGTTGGCAGCGGCCGGCCGATCAACACAACTTGTCATAACGTGTCTCAATTAGGGTCCGCTTCTATCCGATATTATCCGTAACTATTATTTCGGAATCGCTTTCGGTTACGGACATTTTTCAATGTCGGATATCCGATAGTTTCGGTTAAGGTTAAGGAGCTCCCTAACATCCCAGGTATAATTCAAACTTTCGGCTTGCGGCTAACTACAGAGGCTTTTAAAGGCTTCACCCACCTGCTGCTGGGGCGGCGGCAGCGCGGGCGCCGGCAGCGGCAGCACCAGCCCGCCCACGCCCATGCCCATGCCCATCAGCCCGCCCAGGAACCCGCCCACCATGCCTGAAATACATTACGCGTAAATAAAGCAACCGAGTAACCTTTAGTAACGGTTATATGGACTGAAAAAAAACCGACTGCGTTGCTTTTACATTTGTTTTTTTATTATTTTGATATACCTAGTCATTCTCACAGTAAACATGGATCTAACGACAACTCTCAAGCTAAAATCAGTAAAAGTTCAGGCTGTAGAGAGTGCCGAAGGTATGTTTTACGAAAGTATGTGTAATAGACACAAACATACCTTCTAGCGCAGTCAGGTAAAACTTAAACTCATATTATATTTAAGGGGGCCTCGTTCTTGTAACTCCTCTTGATGCGGATGGGCGACATCTACCATCAACTGTCGATGTCGATAAGGACGAATATATATCCGGCAATAGGAAGCAGCGTTCCGCGGACATTATTATGGTCAACTACACCCAGTAAAATACTTACCGGGTTGTGGCATCCCAGGGGGGAATCCCAGCAGTGGGCCGGGCGGGAGAGACCCGTCGCGCTGAAGACCTAAACACATCAGTACAGTTAAGTTAGGTATAATACAGGTACACTCCGTAAGTAATAACATAGTATCTATAGAAGCTCACACCTCGTCAATCTGGCCCCGCAATAAGTATCCGAAGATCTTGTGTTACAGATACCAGATAACGGAAATATATTTAATACTTTTATACTATACACATATTTAAGGTTTTTATTATATTATACACAAATTTAATACACATCCAGGCCCACGAATATTGAAAACTTTTTGTTCCCTCGGCGGGATTCGAACCCACGACCTCTTGCTCGAACACCAACACGCTCAACCACTGCGCTACGGAGGTCGCGATTATCTCGCTTATTAACTAGGTTTAAAATAAAGGTTAGTTTTCATAAATTAATGTATACTAATATTATAAAGCGGAAGAGTTTGTTTGTTTGTTTAAACGCGCTAATCTCAGGAACTACTGGTCTGATTTGAAATATTTTTTTTTTGTTGGATAGTCCATTTATAGAGGAATGCTTTAGGCTATATAACATTACGTTTCGACCAATAGGAGCGAAGCGTCAGTGAGAAATGTTGCAAAAACGGGGAAAATGATTCACACTTGGGGACTTTCATTACGTGCGCTGCATAAACGGTTTAAGTCACTCAAAAACCACGCGAACAAAGTCCCAGGGCACAGCTAGTTTTATATAAAGTAGTTTACAAGTTGGTCTGTGGCACTTCTGAATACTAATAAAGTGGTGTAAATTACCGGGCACTCCTGTGGGTATGCTGGGCGGTCGGAGCCCGGGCGGCATGCCCGGCGCCATTCCCGGCGGAATACCGGCCGTCAGCCTGAAAATAAACCACATTATTGAACATAGGATTCTAGGAAAAAAGGTTCTA
Organism: Celastrina argiolus; assembly: GCA_905187575.2. NCBI lineage: Eukaryota > Metazoa > Arthropoda > Insecta > Lepidoptera > Lycaenidae > Celastrina > Celastrina argiolus. The sequence continues at coordinate 17,132,272 of LR994589.1, forward strand.
GGCGGTTATCACTAAACCCATTATGATAATGGACTATGTTACTAGGTATATACAATCGCTTAAAACTGTTGCTCTAATAGACCTTGTATCTATATAAATACAATATTCTTTGTTTAATTGAAAAAGATCACGGATTAATGAATGTACAGACATTTCAAATTCTTGTAAATATAAAGTGTTGTAAAAAAAACGCTATTGCGTTGATAATAATTAAAATTTTAAAATAAATCATTATATCTCGGAACCTACATGTCGTGCGATTTTAATTTTTTCGCTAATATTTCTTACTTTAAACACAGTTTACGGAGAGCTAACAATAAAAATTTGTGATCATTCTCCACTCTTTTACGAATAGAAATCCACATCACTTGTGAGCGACATAGGTTAAATATTTTACTACTCAACTAATCATATAACAAAAGGACCAGAGAATGCTTGACTGCTCTTCGTCCCTGAGGAGTTTTGATTCAAGCTACCGTCTGATCATTTCGATCTCAACGGCTTTTGGTTTTTTATTTGATGGATTACTTTGAAACTAACCAGGATAAAAAAATAATTAAATCGTAACTTTAACCCGACCATATCAATCGACTGAGAAACAAACGTCAATTTATTCGGGAGAACGCGGCACGATCGAATCTGAATCAAAATCGAATCAGTTTGGAGAGCAAGGCCCCAAGTACTCACCCCGGCGGTGGCATGCGCGGCGGCGGCAGCGGCGCGGTGGGCGCGGCGAGCGGCAGCGGCGCGCCCATCGGCGGCAGCGCCACCATCATGCCCAGGTTCTCGCTCGCCTTGGGCAGGATCTGCGGGAGTCAAGTTACGTATAAGAATGTATATATGCGTTGTCTGATACCCATAACCAAAGTTGAACTTAGCACGGGATTAGATTGACGTGCTATATATTATTTTGATTCGGTAGATAGTTTAAAGTGACGTCATAACAATTTGAACTATCCACCGTCACACATCACGTTAGCGCTCTCGCTCCGATCGTGACGGGACATTGAGTCATCCTTATTCCTGTTGAAGTTTATTCTATTTTATTTATTTTCAATAAATACTCAAAACAACATTTGGTGTTTTTCTGAGTATTCTGAGTATAAATATATACAGGTTGTAAAAAGAGCAGTCACTATAACTTTGGGAAAGGATTATAGGACCTTCACTGATTCTAGAAATGAATTTTTTTCATTATTTATTTTTTGAAAGAAAAATTGTTTTTTTTTGCAATTTATTATTTTAGTCGCTAGGCTGAACTGTTTGGAACAACGTTCTGCATTAAATTCTTAAATTTTTAAATTTTTGCCCTAGTACGTAATGAACGTCTTACGCGTGCTATTGACCTCTCAGCGTAATCAGCTGATCGCTGTGTTGTGCACGTCGTACTGTAGTGTATGTACCACCTCCCTATATATTGTATGCATGTTAGTAATATAAGTTAGTTATTAGTCTCCCCAAGACTGCACATTGCAGTACATTGCCCGTTGAAATTTTTTTAATTTTTAAAACAGTGGATTAAAAGCAAATGACTAGTACCAATGGATATATCTCTTGCCTGGTTGTTACCCCACGAAGTTAAAGTGACTGCTCTTTTTACATCCTGTATGTATAACAGAATTTAACGAAACCAAAATTCTGCTTAAAGGTATAAAATGAGTTAATTAATAATAATAATGTGATTGCGACACTGAGTATGAAATATGGGATAAATTTAATCGATTTAGACGTTGTCACGTGATTAAAAGTGAGGTTATTATTATCTATATTACCCTCGGCGGCAGCCACGGCGGCAGCGTGTCCTCGTCCACCGCGCCGCCGTCCTCGAGCGCGTCCAGCGACAGCGCGCCGAGCCGCCAGCGCGCGTGCAGCGCCGCCCACGGCAGGTACGCCACGCCCGCGCCCGCCTCCCAGTAGTCCGCCCACTCGCGCCCCTTCACGCCCTTGCCCGCCGCCCACGCCACCTGCAAACGTTGTTTCGAATAGTCAGGTAAACAAAATGAAAAAAATAATGTTTGATATGCCAAGGGTTCAGTATACATATTATGGACCCTAGACCGGCATATCTCACCCAGGTAGCATACAAAACATAGTGCACAATATTGCTCCAAGTTTACAAGAGCCTAGTTACTAAAATTATCAGATATGAATCAAGAGTGAAATTTACAGTATGATTTTAGATTAACCAACATCTTTCTAGACGGTTATACTGGGCCTTAACAAACAAGAAAATGGTAATATAAAAAACTGACTGCGTTTTTTATTTTATTTTTTTAATTACAAATTACCTGGAAGTAGTCATTCAAGCCGTTCACCAAAAATTATACATGTATATTCTCAATAAACAAAACACTCCTGGCGCAGTTGAGTACAATAAAACTGGGCAAGCACGAGACCCCCTTAAATATTTACTTTACTATATTTTTAGTATTTTTTGTTCTAGCAGTAATAGATCATCTGTGAAAATGTCTAATGTCGCGCTAGCTGGAGATCCAGGCCCCTGATTCAACATGCCATTGGTATTATCATTTACGAAAAAAAAAAAAAAGATTATATATAAGACATAAGTGACACACGAAATCGTATGTCACTTATGTCAAAAGCTTTTGTTTTCGATCTCCGTAAGTGACGATTGCGATGGCATCTTGAATCAGGGCCCGGGAGGACAGCAAGATAGCGAAGTATTTACTTTTCACACACAAAGCTACGATAATCTCAAAAAACCTTTGCAGACCTCGAATTGCCAATACTTATTTGTATTCCCCTTTCTTCTTATATTTTGTTATTTTTGTCTTTATGTTCTTTGTTGTTTAAATGTTTCTCTTACGTCTGTGGTTTTTCCTTTTTTACTCTTGTATTTTTTGTGTTGATCTTTTCATTGTGTAGTGTGATGTGCGTTTTGTGGAATAAATGTTTATTACTATTATTATTATTGTCATATAAATGAATTTGGGTCTCGGCTGCTTGCCGGTACGATGACTCAGGTACGGGCGTGTGCCAAGTATCCTGATTCATTATTATTAGTGCAGTTGCAACTTACCGTAATCTCCTTAGAGTGCAGCTTATGTTTGTCCAACTTGGCCTTTGCGCGGGCCGCGTCGCGTCTCCTCTCCATCACGACGAAGGCGCAGCCGCGTGGCGCGACCACGTCGATGGAGGCCACGCCCCCGAACGCGCCGAACAGGTCCGACAGTTCCTCGGGAGTCGCCAGCTTGGAGAGATGGCCCACCCATAGCGTTGTACTGCACACTGTGTGTGGTAAAGGAACATTAATATTATTTTTTATCTAGACGCCTTACACCACGTCAATTTGGCCCCGTGCTTACTATCCGAATATATATGTCGCAGTCATCTAATTTAAATCGCTATTTCATTGAGTGACTAGCGTTTTTATCGAACGACGACATTAACTTGAAAGACTAGGCCGAACATTGATTGAACAATCGTTACTCAACGTCCAATTAGTTAGCGGATTGTAACATAGCCCTTTTAATAGAGCGGAGGTAAAAACAGTCAGGTAATTGAAATTTTTTGTCACAGCGGCGCTCAATGAAATTTCAATTAGATGACTGCGACAGATACAGTATGTAGTAAAATTAAAAGTTAAATATCTACATGGAGCTTGTTTGATAAAGGATACTGACACTCTCTATATAAAAATAGTATGCCAAATTACGTCATTGGCATATTATTTATTTATCTATAGACGCTTCATACCACGTCAATCTGTCCCTGCGCCGTAAAATATTCGAAGATCTCGTGTTACAGACACCAGACATTTATTATTTATTATATACACAAATTGACATTCCATCACCAAGGAACACAGAAAACTTTTTTTGATCCTTTTCATTTTGATCACTTTAATCTTGTAGGAACATCGTTCTCGTAATTTAGACTCACCGCTAAGATTCTCCTTCTTGATTGGCGGCAGTCCTTTCTTCTCCCGTTCTCTTTGCTTCTCCTTCTCTGCTTCTCTCTCCTTGTGACTTTTTTCTCTATCTCTGTCTCTGAAAAAATAATAAAAGTTTGTATTAGTTTGACGTGTCTGTGTGCGTCATTTTACATTCCAAATGGATAACTCGATTTTTATAAAGTTATTTTGTTTAAGTGTTGACGTGGTCATGTGTCCTTAGCTACACAATAGGCTATCTTATATAAAACCGCCTGTTAGTGCCTGGGGCACTAACAGTATTTGAATAGTGGTTACTTTGCTCGGAGAATGCTGTATAAATAATCCAATAACGGATCCAATGTCTTTTCGTCCGTTATTGGATTATTTTAGGCTTTAAGGTGAAATTGGATGAAAACAAAGTATAGTATATACCTATCTCTGTCTCGGCCGTGGCGCCGTCGCGGCGAGCGACTGCGCGAGCGGCGGCGGCGGCGCGGTGACCGCGAGCGCGACCGGTGGCGGCGCGACACAGGCGACGGTGACCTGCAAACATAAAATATTGTTATAATTATTCTGTCACCAGAGTTGGAATCGAGCCACAATTAAATATAAGTAAATTTTTTTTTTTAAAGTGAAACGAAACATTACTTTATTTGTCAAGTGACCTCCGACCGAGCGAGATGGTATGCTCGGTCAGGCCGAAGCCCACTGTACTGGTTTTCAGATATCGTATATATAGCGCCGGACTTATAAAACTTCATGCATGCAGGATTGTAGCGCTAGTAGTACCCCCAAGGTTAATTAATATGGCCTAAATTCGTGGACCAGTAGTTTCTGAGATTACAATTCAAGCAAACTCTTCAGTGTTGTAATATTAAGTATTAGAAGTAGCAGTCACCTGGAGTCATTAGCATCCGGTATCTCGATGACTTGTGGGCCGGTCTCCACAAACTCTATGTCCGACTCGTTGGCCATGTCATCCTTTGCTTCTGATGACTTCTGCTGCTCTTTCTGATTGTTTTGCAAATTCTGAAAATAAAGAGTAATGCTGTGAGAGTTTGTAAGAACAAAAAAAATAAAAATTAAAGATCTATTTTCCATCTTTTTGCTATAACATGGCATCGCGCAAGTTTATTACGCCGGTTTTTCACGTGATAATATTTACGTTATATTTTTGTAAAATGTAGTCTGAATAATATTTGATTTTGATTTAGTTTTGTGATAGTTATAAATAAATAATAAATATACAGTACAAATGTACTTGAATAAGCTATGATATTGTAGAATTTTAAAATAATACAATTATTAATTAAACTTACTAAAAATGGGTTCTGGTTTTGGTTCTGTTGTGTCATGTCAGACATCATTGGCATTAAGTTCTGTAAAAAAAGGAATGAAATGAGTAATAAAAAGTAACAGCTGTTTCAGAATTTATATGGCCACCACCAACACTGGATTTACCACAATTTGATGTTATTATTATGACAATAAGGTCCACAATTGGTGCTAGATGCAAGTTTTGTTTCCACACGTCGTGAGGGTGTTACAATGTGTAAGTGTATGGCATCCAATTAGTTACCATTGTAGCTAGAGGTGTTGTCTTGTAGCCGTACAAATTATAGTTAACAAGTAGTGACATAAACTTGTACTCAGCACACATTCTAGACCTTATTGTCACAGTAATAAGATCAAAATGTGGTGATGACACCATGTGTCGGCGTGGTAGACATAAGTGATGACAACTCACAGATATAGGTACTCCAGTCATCATTTGCATTTGGGCTTGTAAACTTTGCAGCTGCCTCATAATTTCCGGATTTGTTAATATACTGAAACAAAAAAAAACACAATCATTTTATTGTGATCATGTATCATTACTGAATGTTAGAGATTAATGCTTCAGAACAAATGGCCCAGCTTAACCAAATAAATACCATATTTGAAACCGGTGTGAAAATTGTTTTTAACAGAGTTAGGTTAGGTTTAACAAGGTGGTCTTATTGGTGCAATACTTTTTCAAAATTTCCAAACATTTTATGTTTGGAAAAAAGACCTTCGGATACTTCCTTTTGTTTGTAGATATAAACATTATATATCAACAATGGTTTTTTATGACCATATCTCATACCTGCCCAAAGCATCAGCGGGGTTTTGCGGCAGGTTGGTGTTCTGCATGGTATTGGATGAATGTTGGTTGTGATGCTGCGAGTGGGAGTGCTGCGGAGGTGGTGGATCTGAGTTTGCGTCATCCTCACTCTCGTACTCAAAGTCGTTCAGCAGCTTCCGGTTGAACTTGGCTGCCGGGATGCCGCATGGCTCGTCCTGAAACTGAGTGGTGAATTGTGAGTTGTGGTATTTATGGATAAATGAAAGCCTTAAAGGAAGATCACCGAGCAAAATGATATGCTCAGTCAGGGCCAAGCCCACTGTAGTCAGATGTTGTATTGCCAGACTTAGAAGACTTTGATAGCTCAATTAAGGATTGTGACACTTGAGTCCACCACAATTTGGTTATGGGAAAGGAGGTAAATCTACAGATGGATAGTCAAGTGGTAGCCAAAAAGCCAAGGAGATAGAATTGCCTAAATTGCATTAAAAAAAATATGATAACTGTATAGTCTGTAGAATAAATATACTGTAACATATGTACCAGTTTTGATGCAAAGAAATGAATATATGTAAATATGTACTTTTGTTTGTTGCTTGTAATGTTTGATGATTCAATACAACAAGAAAATATCATGATGTTGACTTGACCTAAAATTTAAATTAAACACTTATGTGTAGTTTTATAGTATGTAACTAAGAAGTATTTACCTGATCTCCGCCCATTGGAGAGGATGCATGTGGACTGTCTTGGCGTTGTGGAGACATTTTGCTATCTGTTGAATTATGAGTAATATTTAAACTACTTCCTGTAATAAAAATATATATAAAATAAACAAAAACATCCTTCTACAGAACAAATATAAAACAAAACAAAAAACAAATAAATCCATTATATTGTTTTATAAACCTTTTTTTTCCTTAGCTCTGTGTGTAAAATAGCTGCACTTGAAGAATATTCTATATCAAACTATAAAAGTATAACTATATAAGTAAATGCTACAGTAGTCTAGCTACACAACTTATCAGTACCATTGGCTGTGTTATTTTGCTGCTGCTGTATTTCTTGGTGTAGAGGATGGTTTGGGTCAGCCATGTCCAGTAATGGCTGAATAACATCAGGCCCAAAAACATTGTTCTTTTGCCATAAATTTAAAACCCTAATTATATTACGCTGAAAACAAATAGAAGTATATTAGTTAAAGGAGAATGAATGAGAAATCAATAATATTTGTTTAGTAGCAAGTTACAAGTGTCACTACATGCTAATTTAATGTAAATACCAACTGAACCAGAATTAAAACCATACAGATCATGTCATCAACCTTTGTCAAATTCTTATTGGAGAGTATTCTGGAGTACTATGCTAGTATCTAGAATAGTTTGCTTTAAATAATTTAAACGCATTTAATTCTGCACAATAGCATATTTTGAATAATGAAAATAATAAAATTTACTACAATCTAACCTACAATAAATGTCAAAGTTACCTTATCCTCAGGAGGGCATCGGAACAGATTTGCAAATGTCTGTTGCATGTTTTTAGCAAATCTTGGAGCAAAAACATCCTTGTCTTGCCCGAACTGGTGCCTCGACTGTCTCACTATAGAATCTATCACGTAAAGACCAGGAACTTTGTATTCTGGCTTGCACTTTTGTATAAACTTTTCTACACTGTGAACTACGTGCTTATAAAACTTTATGGCTTTTATAGCACCTTTTGTGATAGCACTCATCTTAGCCTTCGAGATAGGCGGCTTGTTTTCGTACAACCCGGATAGCTGAAAGATAAGAAAATTTTATGAATGCTGCCACGGTTAAACAGAAAATATCCGATTATTACGATGAAAATACCTCCGCGTTGAACGATTTTACTTCCGCCGTATCCATTTTGTTTTATTTGCTTTTACAAATCTACGTTTGTTAAAATAAACTATTTAAAACTAATTATTTGCGTACGGATATTCATCTTCGTGAAGAGATCAACATGTTCAGAATTACAAAATGGCGTTTTTCAATGTTGCCACTTGCCTTCTAATGATACGTAGTCTCTATTATCTATGGATAATGCCAAGCATAAACTTTTTTTAATAACTCACTCCCTGTGTTCCAGTACCTGATAGTAAACGAAAATAACGTTTTTTTCGTTCAAATTAGCGTTCCATTAGCACTATAAAGCAACATTATGATCGTTTTGAACTGTTTTGATTAGCGTTCCACACGCAGCTGTCAGCTGTCAAAAACTGCTCAAAACGCTCAGAGCTCAGAATGATCCTCAGAACAAAGATCATATGGAACTGTACTAATAGTTCAATTTCACACGGCAATAATAGTAGACTACCTGTCTCTTTCTTACAACAAGAGTTTTAAGTAAGAAATAAGTATCTACACTCTTTTTATCAACGCCCCCTTTATTGGCTGTGATATACTTCTGCTGCCACCGACGCCATTTTACATGTCACTATGGGCCTGTTCCAGGAGACGCTCTAAACGTTTAGATCATTCATAACGCTGACATTGACAGCTGACAGTGCCTATGAAAACGCAGTTGCGTAATCAGGGCCTGATTACGCAACTCCGTGGGCATCAATTCTCCGTGGATATCTACTTCTTCTTCTTACGTGTCCGGCTGTCATAAAACCGGACAAGTGAACTGAAATATGAACTATTGTTGTAGTCACATATTAGAATAGTACTAATGTGGTTGTAGTTCAATATGCGTCTCGTAATGGTAACTTAATTCTATGCTATTAACCAATTACGATACATAATAAGTACATATTAACAGCATTTTAGCACTATATACTATGTACTTTTAAATACAGATACCAGAATATAAATAGCTATTTACAATAAATAATATACAATAAATAAGTTGTAAAGGACATATGAGATTCCATGATTGGAAATTTTTACAATAATTTACAAACAATAGGTATTTATCATTATTAACTTACTGTTTTGTGTAGTTTCCCTAAAAAGTGTGAGTAAATTGTAACTTATAAATGATTGCCAGTAATTGCCAGTAAATAAGAACCCAAAACTCGCAATGCGGAACTTTCAAAGCGGAACCCGAAATGCGGACACTGCAAACGCGAAAATCTTCTCATATTAATCTTCGTCTTCTTAAAACACGATTTAAAAAGTTAAAATATCAAAAAAACCGGACACTTATGTCTAAAAATTGATGTCCATTTTACCACTCAAAGAAGGAACGAAATGCTTGTAAACAGTGCATTTTGACATATGAACACAGCTTTGAACTGTCAAATGAAAGCGGCAGTTAACGAGCTGCCGGCTTGGATCTCGCTTGGATGTTTCATGACTACTTTCTTCTTCTTCTCGGTTGAATTCCAACCACAGACTATTTTTTTTTTACTGATTAAAGTAGTCTATTAAGTTTTTTTAAATTATTTATTCATCTAAAATTACACTTAAATATAATACACTATTATCTCGCCAAACACATGTTTAACGGCAAGTGTTTTGACAGCGGATTGTGTGTGGGGTATTCGAGTAATACTTTTAAATAAATTACTCTAATCTATGGCTTTGGTGAATTTAATTTCCCTAGCTGGGTAAAATTAGCCCCACTTATAACGATTTTTTATTTTATTAGCCATAGCAAGTTGACTGGCAAGACAAGCACATGGTGAATGCAGCCGTAAGGTGATGGTTTGTTTATTGATAGAAAACTAATGACTAGGCAGTATGGTCTATGACCTTAGCCTGTGCATCATGAAGACCTTTTAAAACAATAGGTATTTATCATTATTAACTTACTGTTTTGTGTAGTTTCCCTAAAAAGTGTGAGTAAATTGTAACTTATAAATGATTGCCAGTAATTGCCAGTAAATAAGAACCCAAAACTCGCAATGCGGAACTTTCAAAGCGGAACCCGAAATGCGGACACTGCAAACGCGAAAATCTTCTCATATTAATCTTCGTCTTCTTAAAACACGATTTAAAAAGTTAAAATATCAAAAAAACCGGACACTTATGTCTAAAAATTGATGTCCATTTTACCACTCAAAGAAGGAACGAAATGCTTGTAAACAGTGCATTTTGACATATGAACACAGCTTTGAACTGTCAAATGAAAGCGGCAGTTAACGAGCTGCCGGCTTGGATCTCGCTTGGATGTTTCATGACTACTTTCTTCTTCTTCTCGGTTGAATTCCAACCACAGACTATTTTTTTTTTACTGATTAAAGTAGTCTATTAAGTTTTTTTAAATTATTTATTCATCTAAAATTACACTTAAATATAATACACTATTATCTCGCCAAACACATGTTTAACGGCAAGTGTTTTGACAGCGGATTGTGTGTGGGGTATTCGAGTAATACTTTTAAATAAATTACTCTAATCTATGGCTTTGGTGAATTTAATTTCCCTAGCTGGGTAAAATTAGCCCCACTTATAACGATTTTTTATTTTATTAGCCATAGCAAGTTGACTGGCAAGACAAGCACATGGTGAATGCAGCCGTAAGGTGATGGTTTGTTTATTGATAGAAAACTAATGACTAGGCAGTATGGTCTATGACCTTAGCCTGTGCATCATGAAGACCTTTTAAAAAAATTTGGATAATTAATAATTATCTAAGGAATTTAATAGTTTAAACTACTAAAACTATTTGGATTAACAAAAATATTAATCCAAATAGTTTAAGCTGATTATAATACAGTATTTATAGCATTTCATAATTTTTATTTTTTATTTGTAAACAATATTGTTACCATGACAACTATTAGACGTTATAGACGTTAAAGACTGGCCAAGATCGAGCCGAGGCGTTCCAAATCGATAAAAAAATTAAAAAAAAAACGGTATACAGCCAAATGTGATTTGATTTGAAATCCAGAAAAGCCAACAACACGTATAAGAAAACTTACAAAAACTTCGACAGTTACAACAAAAGTAGGAATACGTGTATTACGTATTCCTACTTTTGTTGTAACTGTCAACAAAACAAACATGAACCTTTGAATTATACTCTCCGCCATGGTAATGTTATCGAATGTGAATGAAATAAGCGCTATTACGCTTTTCTTGTAATGAGCGGTTTTTATTTTGACAGTTCTACTAGTTTAAGAAAAATGCTGATAGATGGCATTAAACCTAAGTAATATGTCAAATCCTGTGTAAAATTCTTTCACTTGCAATAGTTTATTATTAATTGTGCCCTGAGAACTAAACTAAACATGGCTAGTCCATGCGTAGTACAATTTTGTAAAAATATAGGTAACCACCGCTTTCCCCAAGATGAAACTCGGAGATCAAGATGGATTAAGATTACGCCAGCCTGCAGATTTCATCTCTCCGTCATCACATTTGGCAAGAGGCCCAAAATGGAAAATACATATTTATCTTAGCTTGCAATAAGAAATAATAATAAAGTTTATTGACATTAGACTTAAATTAGTAACATTTTTTTAATTTCTTAACCTAAATATATGTACATATCTTTATGTTTGTTACCTATCTTGGGTATCATAACTTAATGGAAACATAATACAGTAGGTACCTATCTTAGGAGTTTATACCTAAAAACCAAACTTTTGTTTGCAGCTCATCGCCTAAAAATACTTAAAAGAAAAGCTGTTCCTTCTATATTCCCATGGAATGAAGCTTGTCAGCAAGCTAACCAGCTCCAGCAGCAGTCAGAGCCAATGTTTAATCCAACTGCAGTTCAGGCTACATATTCTCAATATACCTATATATACCAACCACTTAAGAGTCGAAAATACTCGGCAGCAGGCTGAAATTTGGCATGTATCTTTCATAGAATGTAAGTATAGGGGAGTACTAAACAAGAACTTCCCGAAATCCCTACGGAAACGGGAGAAAAGTGTAATTAATTATTTGTTTGAAAAATCAAAGATATTGAAGCCAGCTAGCTATAATGTATGTAGGTTTCCTCGGAAGTGTAGGAGATCACTAAGAAAGGAATTTGAAAGGATTATTTTTGTGTATGAAACAGCATACCTACAGCGACTTAACCACTTTATGAATAATTTCTCTACCAGAAAATGGATAATAGCTTTATTCAGGCAACCCTATTAACCACCCATCAAAGATCAAAGATTTTTTTGACATATTACATTATGCAAGCGCCATCTTACGGTAGTCTCTGTACCTAAAAGTGACACTTCGAAAACCCCTCATTGTTATTATCATTCGTCGACATCCTTTTACGTTACTTTACCTTGCTGTCAAATGTTTCCGGTTGGCCTACATTATGAGGAATAACTGTAGTAGGTACTCTAGATGCGAGTTCCGCATACCAGTTTTCGCGTTGCGGGTTCCACGTTTAGAGTTCTACGTTGTAGGCTTCACGTTGCGGGTTCGGGTTTTGTTTTTCTTTAAACTGAATTTCATCACAAACTGTCGTATGCTCAACGAAATGGGCACATGTCAGCTAGTCTTACGTTTTCGTAAAATGCTATGAAGCAATTCAATCATGAAATATAAAAGATCCAAACAACGAAAAGGATCAATTACCTACATATTATAGTTGTAGGGGTGTGCCCTATATGTGGTCGTTAAATAAAAGTTACACTTCAGACTTCATAATATATTATCACGTATACATAATATTATCTACATAGGTACACATAGGTAATTACATAGGTGCCGACAGGGCAACATACCCTTACGGATACTAAATTATGAACTGAACAATAAAAATATTAGTCTTAAAGACTAAGCGGGGCATCTCATTATATAATAATAATAATAATATAACTTACTTATTTTCTGAGTTATCAAAATAGGTTTTGGACTTTCCATAGGTCCATTTTTTGCAAGGAAATAACATTATATAACATTAAATAACATTAAATAACAATAATATGCCAAATTAATGTCAATTATGCATTTCGTTCGTTCTTTGAGTGGCAAAGTGGGAATCAATTTTTTGACATAGCTGTCCGGTTTTTTTAATGATTATATGTTATTAAAACGTATTTTAAAAAGATTTAGCATCACAATGACGGTTGATAATGACGTATGACGAAGAAGAAGAAGTAGATATCCACGGAGAATTGATGCCCACGGAGTTGCGTAATCAGGCAATTTCAAAACGACCCTAAACAGTGCTAAAGAAACGCAAATCTGAATGAAAAAAACGTTTTTTTCGTTTACTATTAGCTCCTGGAACACAGGGTTTGTTTACATGTCAAACGTTGTTATTGTGAGATTTTTAGGGTTTTTGAGTGATTTTCGATTTAATTACTGCGCAAAACTGTAAAATAATTCTGAATTCATTATATTCGGTAACACGAAGTCCTCTGTAGTAAGTTGTGGCCTATGCAAAATCACCGGTAAGTAGCTAACATTAATTTAAATTGTTGTATATTGTTTAGTTTATTTGATACTAGCTGACCCTTGCCCACTTCGTTGAGCATAAAAAGAGTTTATGTTAAAATTCAACTAAAAAAAACAACGTGGGAACCCGAAACCCGAAACGCGGGAACCCGGAACCCGCAACGCGGGAACCCGGAACCCGCAACGCGGGAACCCGGAACCCAGAACCCGCAACGCGGGAACCCGGAACCCGGAACCCGCAACGCGGAACCCGGAACCCGCAACGCGGGAACCCGGAACACGGAACCCGCAACGCGGGAACCCGGAACCCGGAACCCGCAACGCGGAACCCGCAACATGGGAACCCGAAACCCGCAACGCCAAACCCGCAACGCGGAACCCGGAACCCGAAACCCGCAACGCGGGAACCCGGAACCCGCAACGCGGAACCCGCAACGCGGGAACCCGAAACCCGCAACGCGGGAACCCGGAACCCGCAACGCGGAACCCGCAACGCGGGAACCCGGAACCCGCAACGCGGGAACCCGGAACCCAGAACCCGCAACGCGGGAACCCGGAACCCGGAACCCGCAACGCGGAACCCGGAACCCGCAACGCGGGAACCCGGAACACGGAACCCGCAACGCGGGAACCCGGAACCCGGAACCCGCAACGCGGAACCCGCAACAGGGAACCCAAAACCCGCAACGCCAAACCCGCAACGCGGAACCCGGAACCCGCAACGCGGGAACCCGAAACCCGCAACGCGGGAACCCGGAACCCGCAACGCGGAACCCGCAACGCGGAACCCGCAACGCGGAACCCGCAACGCGGAACCCGCAACGCGGGAACCCGGAACCCGCAACGCGGAACCCGCAATGCGGGAACCCGGAACCCGCAACGCGGGAACCCGAAACCCGCAACGCGGGAACCCGGAACCCGCCACGCGGGAACCCGGAACCCGCAACGCGGGAACCCGGAACCCGCAACGCGGGATCCCGGAACCCGCAACGTGGAACCCGCAGCATGGGAACCCGAAACCCGCAACGCGGGAACCCGGAACCCGCAACGCGGGAACCCGGAACCCGCAACGCGGAACCCGCAACATGGGAACCCGAAACCCGCAACGCGGAACCCGGAACGCAGAACCCGGAACGCGCAACACGGGAACCCGGAACCCGCAACGCGGAACCAGCAGCATGGGAACCCGAAACCCGCAACGCGGAACCCACAACGCGAAACCCTAACGCAGAACCCGCAACGTTCACGGAAACGCTGTCAAATGGAATAAATAGTATCCTATGTCCGTCTACTTGCTCTAAGCTACTTCCTCGCCAATTTTCAGCCATATCGATAAAGCCGTTCTTGAGTTATCAATAATTTAACTAACACGACATACTTTTATACATATAGATGTATAGATTACTCCTACTAACATAAGCTAACGCCCGGTGAATGCTCCCGTCACAGTCCGTCCAGCCGATTCGGTGATCATTAGTTAGATGACGATGATGATGATGATGATGATGATGAAAAGTAGCCTAAATTAATCCTTGTAACTTTAGCTATCTACCAGTGAAAGTCTCGTTAAAATCGGTCCAGCCGTTCCAGAGATTAGCCGGAGCAAAGAGACACGCTGACAGACATTTTTTTAAATTGCATTTTCGTTTTCAGTACCTAGATATCGTTGCCAATGCCAAAAAAAAGAAGAAAATACCGTTTAAAATGTCATATGCATTTAGAAAAACGTTGCTAATTGAAAGTTACAAACTGACACTTCAATACGCATACATTAATAGATTTCTGAACGCATAGTTGTTACATCATTTGACAACAAATGTTTGACATTTGATGAACAAAATATGAGCATTTATTTATATGATTAATTATTCATTACACATCAAGTTTTCACTATTTTTAATATGTATTCTGCTATTCGGGGAGGAGACAAATCCAACGAATCAAAAACCATGAAAATTGGTTCAGCCGTTCTCGAGTTATAAGTGTTGTAACAAACACGACTTTCTTTTATATAAATAGATATAGTGTTTAAAAATCAATTTCTTTGAGTTAGCTCAGTTGTGGGGTATAAAATCCGCAATATTCTTAAAAAAAAGAAAGTGGGCAACCCTAATCCGCCATGTTTGTATTCAGTTTTGTTTATTTAGGTATGCAGGCAAAGTACATGCTTATGCCAGTTCCATATGATTCTTTATTCTGAGGAATGATCACGCCATCTTGTTTTGACGTTTACTTAGATTTCACAGATTTCACTGATCTCGACGTTATTTTTAAGTTATGGATCGAGCAAATTTATTCTAGATTCTTTTATAATGTAGTTATTATTGTTAATTTAAAATATAAATAGAATTTATGATATAAAAAGGAAATGTTACATTTTGACATCTGTCAGTCGTTCCACTAGCAGTAAAGTTTGCTACAAACGATATCGAAAATTTCATAATTTTCATTATTGTGCTAAAGAAACGACTGTGTGCGTTGAATGATCTGAGCGTTCAGAGTAAAAAGAGCGCCTAAAAGAACACGCCCACTACGGTAGGTAACGTCTCAGATAAAGCAGTACCTACGTTACGTACTACTTTGGATTTTTCAGTTTCTAAAAAATGGGCCATAATCTCAAATAAAATTACTTTTATTTTTTTATACCTTGATGATATTACGTAAAAATAAAAACTTTTGTCATTGGCTATGCACAAAGTGCATGCCATTAGAGAGAAAAAAAAAACTTCACTTATGTCAAAGTCTCTGTCAATACGTCAATTTGACATCAATAAATTGTCAGGGTCAGTGTGTGAATTGTTGTGAAATTTCAGGATTTTAAAACTTATTTCTTGTTTCAAATCTTAGATTATATGATCTAAGTTTAAAATTTATAAATTACTGCGATATTTGTATATTCATTTTGACAAATTCATTTATAGTTAACACTTGTAGCACAGGTAATTTACAAATCTACTTTCTACTCTTCGTTTTTCAATACATATTAATGCTTATATCCCTGGTTAATAACATTATTTTTCTAAATTCTAAATAGACTGAATATTAGTATTATCATTAACTATCGATCTATAACCTTCAATATTTAATACATAATATCAGTGGAGGTAAGCCTCAGTGGGTTTTAAGTAAAATAAAATTTCAACTTTCAGAAATGTTGCTGCATAGATGCTGCCAACAATTAAGATTGGGGCCGAGTAGATTATTTGTTTCAAATACTGCCCTACACACGCGTGTGGCTTCTCGACAGTTTATAACTTGTGTCCGCAATAGTAAAAATGAAGTTTATAGGGTAAGTTTTATACATAATGAAGGATATAAAAATATGATCTAAAATAAAGATAAGAATAGTATTAGCTGATATTGTGACTTGTTTATTTCAGATAAGTGATAAAGTTAAGCAAAGTAGTATTTTTGCACGACTATGTTCCACATCTCCAAAGCCGAAGACACCAAAGGTGGTTGGATACTGGCTGGTGGGTTGCAGTGGTATGGTGTTTACCGCAGTGGTGCTAGGTATGGTCAGCGGATACTTGGTGCTGCTGTACAGCATCTACTATATAGTGCGGCTTATAGTCAGCACCACTAATGGCAAATAAAGCTATTTCAAATAGTATACTTATTTATGGTTTAAGATGATTAATGTACAAAAACGAGTATTAATTTATTTTAATATTAATCCATAAGGCAAAAAAAACTTTCAATTAGTATGTGAAGATAATTCTATACTAATATTTAAATGACTGTGAAATATGGAAATATTAACCAAAGTCACATTTATATGTTTCTGTAATATAAAGAAGTAAGTATTAATAATTAGGGTTACTCTGTTTAAATAAGTTGTAAGTTAAAGAAAACAGCAAATAAATTGTTCCCTGTCATTTGTTGTTTTAATTTTATTGCATAATATTTTGCCATAACACAGAAACCAAATCAATAAAGATTTATTCATGTTACAGTCAAGTTAGTAATTTGTTTTTAAGGAAGTGAGAATATTTGGCTCAACATACCAGCAAACATAAGCTCTTATTTCACCAAACTCCTTTAAATGCATTTATCATTAAAAGCAGATTCAATATCTTTACATTCAATGTTAGAATGGGACCAACAGATCTGCAATAATTGTAATTTAGTATTGAATGTTGTTGTAATGTGTTGATGAAATTGGAATTGAGATGGACCAGAACACTTGTAATTAAAATTGTTAATTTACAGTATGATTTTAATCTTATATATTTTTTTTTCTTAATCTTATAGATGATTTTAAATATACTATTAGTATATTTTGTCTCATTTGCACAATTCCATGTGTGAATGTTACAGCTTTCCTTGAGACTGTCTTCAGTAGAATTGAATTGAAATTTGTAATATTTTTTTTCTGCACATTTTTTCTTTCCAAAGCCTTGTTAGTAGTCTGATAAAACATACACATACAATTTATTGTAAAATTCTTATATCTGACTGTGCCATAATTCTTACAAATTACTTGTTTGATAAAAGGTTGTATCCACAGGTGGTGTGACTCGTCTGACAGAGTCTGGTCTGTCTATGGTCACATGGAAGCTGCTTGGTGAAAAGCTCCCGACCTCTGAGGAGGAGTGGCAGAGGGAGTTTGAGCGGTACCAGCAGTTTCCAGAGTATAAATAGTGAGTTCATGATGTTTATGTAATTTAGTCTATGATCATATCAGGGACCAAATGCGCAAAAACGGGATCCTATTACTAAGACTTTGCTGCTGAAGAACCACAAAAAAATCGCGATTATCAAAAATAGTGGCTGATTACTCGCTGTTGTGTTTGAATGCACATTTGCTTGTTTGCTACGACACTAGCGCCAAAATATCATAGGAACTATTAACTAAATGTTACGTCAAACAAACATTGACGCCAATATTATTTTTTTTCTGCTACAATACAATACAATACAAATATACTTTATTGTGCACACAACAAGTTACAAAAAAAACAAAAAAATATACATTACAAAAATCAGACATGCACACAAAGGCGGCCTTATTACTAGATAGCAATTTCTTCCAGACATGCTACTTTGAAAATTAGAAATAGAAAAACCAAAGGGAAGATCTCTTTGGTTTTTGGCGCGTATGTCCTATTTCTTATTAACCGTCGATATAGTTTAAGAGCAAACATTGCACTAATTTTCAAAGTAGCAGAAAAAAATATATGGTCGTCGATGTTTGTTTGACGTAACATTTAGTTAATAGTTCCTTCCAAAATTTTGCAATTGCTTTGCTTATTCAAGATATACGTAACAACCCTACCGCCTTCTGATTGCAGTAAGAACATGCACATGACGCTGTCGGAGTTCAAGTGGATCTGGTGGATGGAGTACGCGCACCGCATGTGGGGGCGCGCCATCGGCGCCGCGGTCTTCCTCCCGGCCGCGGTGTTCTGGGCCACCAAGCGACTGGACAGGGGCATGAAGATCAGAGTGGCGGC
Organism: Celastrina argiolus; assembly: GCA_905187575.2. NCBI lineage: Eukaryota > Metazoa > Arthropoda > Insecta > Lepidoptera > Lycaenidae > Celastrina > Celastrina argiolus. Next base: position 17,151,061 of record LR994589.1, read on the forward strand.
GTACTGCGGGCTCGTGGCTGCGCAGGTATTGTTTACTGAAGGTTCAAGTAGATCTGGTGGATGGAGGAGGGCGAATCCTGGCCGGTTTTTATTAATCTTCGACGCAAAAAGAGAAAAGTTTGGATTGTCTATGGCATAATAATATACGGATTAAATTTTTAATAAAGGTGCGAGTGTTCTTAGATATATTTGATGAAAAGGTCGGTTGAGTCGTTTAAAAGTTGTGGGGTGGAAGTGGGGAAAAATGACTGAATGTCTGCAAAAATACTCGACTCTTAAGTAAAAGCGTTTTTACGAAAATCGCTTGAGATGTTTCATACAAAGTCAGGGGTTATTTCAAAATTTAAATTTGTTTATCTATATATCTATATATATATAAAAGAAATATATATAAAAGAAAGTCGTGTTTGTTACAACACTTATAACTCGAGAACGGCTGAACCAATTTTCATGGTTTTTGATTCGTTGGATTTGTCTCCTCCCCGAATAGCAGAATACATATTAAAAATAGTGAAAACTTGATGTGTAATGAATAATTAATCATATAAATAAATGCTCATATTTTGTTCATCAAATGTCAAACATTTGTTGTCAAATGATGTAACAACTATGCGTTCAGAAATCTATTAATGTATGCGTATTGAAGTGTCAGTTTGTAACTTTCAATTAGCAACGTTTTTCTAAATGCATATGACATTTTAAACGGTATTTTCTTCTTTTTTTTGGCATTGGCAACGATATCTAGGTACTGAAAACGAAAATGCAATTTAAAAAAATGTCTGTCAGCGTGTCTCTTTGCTCCGGCTAATCTCTGGAACGGCTGGACCGATTTTAACGAGACTTTCACTGGTAGATAGCTAAAGTTACAAGGATTAATTTAGGCTACTTTTCATCATCATCATCATCATCATCATCGTCATCTAACTAATGATCACCGAATCGGCTGGACGGACTGTGACGGGAGCATTCACCGGGCGTTAGCTTATGTTAGTAGGAGTAATCTATACATCTATATGTATAAAAGTATGTCGTGTTAGTTAAATTATTGATAACTCAAGAACGGCTTTATCGATATGGCTGAAAATTGGCGAGGAAGTAGCTTAGAGCAAGTAGACGGACATAGGATACTATTTATTCCATTTGACAGCGTTTCCGTGAACGTTGCGGCTTCTGCGTTAGGGTTTCGCGTTGTGGGTTCCGCGTTGCGGGTTTCGGGTTCCCATGCTGCTGGTTCCGCGTTGCGGGTTCCGGGTTCCCGTGTTGCGCGTTCCGGGTTCTGCGTTCCGGGTTCCGCGTTGCGGGTTTCGGGTTCCCATGTTGCGGGTTCCGCGTTGCGGGTTCCGGGTTCCCGCGTTGCGGGTTCCGGGTTCCCGCGTTGCGGGTTTCGGGTTCCCATGCTGCGGGTTCCACGTTGCGGGTTCCGGGATCCCGCGTTGCGGGTTCCGCGTTGCGGGTTCCGGGTTCCCGCGTTGCGGGTTCCGGGTTCCCGCGTGGCGGGTTCCGGGTTCCCGCGTTGCGGGTTTCGGGTTCCCGCGTTGCGGGTTCCGGGTTCCCGCATTACGGGTTCCGCGTTGCGGGTTCCGGGTTCCCGCGTTGCGGGTTCCGCGTTGCGGGTTCCGCGTTGCGGGTTCCGGGTTCCCGCGTTGCGGGTTTCGGGTTCCCGCGTTGCGGGTTCCGGGTTCCGCGTTGCGGGTTTGGCGTTGCGGGTTTTGGGTTCCCTGTTGCGGGTTCCGCGTTGCGGGTTCCGGGTTCCGGGTTCCCGCGTTGCGGGTTCCGTGTTCCGGGTTCCCGCGTTGCGGGTTCCGGGTTCCGCGTTGCGGGTTCCGGGTTCCGGGTTCCCGCGTTGCGGGTTCTGGGTTCCGGGTTCCCGCGTTGCGGGTTCCGGGTTCCCGCGTTGCGGGTTCCGCGTTGCGGGTTCCGGGTTCCCGCGTTGCGGGTTTCGGGTTCCCGCGTTGCGGGTTCCGCGTTGCGGGTTCCGGGTTCCCGCGTTGCGGGTTTCGGGTTCCGGGTTCCGCGTTGCGGGTTTGGCGTTGCGGGTTTCGGGTTCCCATGTTGCGGGTTCCGCGTTGCGGGTTCCGGGTTCCGGGTTCCCGCGTTGCGGGTTCCGTGTTCCGGGTTCCCGCGTTGCGGGTTCCGGGTTCCGCGTTGCGGGTTCCGGGTTCCGGGTTCCCGCGTTGCGGGTTCTGGGTTCCGGGTTCCCGCGTTGCGGGTTCCGGGTTCCCGCGTTGCGGGTTCCGGGTTCCCGCGTTTCGGGTTTCGGGTTCCCACGTTGTTTTTTTTAGTTGAATTTTAACATAAACTCTTTTTATGCTCAACGAAGTGGGCAAGGGTCAGCTAGTAATAAATAAAAAATAATATCTATTGACGCTTCACACCACATCAATCTGGCCCCGTGCTAAGTATCCGAAGAACTTGTGTTATAGGTACTAGACAACGGAAATATATTTAATACTCAACCACTGCGCTACAGAAGTCGTCGAAATAAAAAGCTAAAAAATAAAAAGGTCTTTATTATGTGAAATTTACAGTTTTTAAATATTGTATTAGATTAAATATTAAATAATGTCCCTTAGCACAGTGTGGTTCTCTGCATAGGGCTCCAAGATTTCCACTCCTCTCTATAGTTTGCAACCCGTCTCCATATCGGTCCTGCTGTAAGCTTAAGAGGAAACACCACAAATTTTTTTCCATACAAAAATAGGGGTCTACGGGATTTCTGTTTCCTCCCTGGATAATGCTGCTAGAGTAACAATATTTTTTCTGAATATTTATGAATATTGTTTGTATGTCCCTATTTTTTCCTTTTTTTAATAAATTAATTATTTAAAGAGATATGGACGTTCAAAAACCTAAAAAAAATGGCGAGACTCTCCGTCATGTTTAAGCATCTAGGAAACAGATTTGGCTACAATAAACAACAAAATAAAAAAATAGTAACCTTTTTAGAATTCTTTTTTTAGCTAATAAAGAAAAAAATATTTAAATTGGTTACGTTTTGGAGGAGGAAACAGGAATCCTCTAAACGTCGATTTCTGGTACTTTTAATTGGTAATTTCAGTCCAAGTTGCAGTTGTCTCTATCGCGCTAGTGCTGGCTAGCTAAGGCACTGCGAGACAGCAATAGATTTTATAAATACCTATTTTGTATTTCTCTCAACCGTGTTGTTTCCTCTTCAGATCATCCTCCCGTCTGTGGCATTGTCTGCCTCTGTTTCTCTTGCCATCCCTTGGGTACCAAACTGTCACCTCTCTGCTTCTTCCCTATTTTATCCCGTAGCATGTTGAATGTCCAGCGCCACTTCTGCTGGTCTATGCGCGTGCGCGTTAGGATATCGGTGATCGGTGACCTTGTTTAAATAGTTCATCCCTGATAAATTTAACCTTAAGGCATGACCTACCATACCATACAATCTATCTTTAATACAAAAAAAATGCAATAGATGTCACTACCTTTAACGTTTGTAAATTATAAATGTAAATATGCCGAATTAAGTACAAATATTGACATTAAAATAAAGATAAGCATATTTTTTTAGCATAACATCACATTAAGCTAAATTCAACTCCTTAATTAAGAAAAAGATACGAAACGAAATTAGTAATTAGTATTTTCCAATAGTGGCGCTAGATGGTGGTTTCCGGAATTTCTAAGGACTTCACCCTTTGCCAGTCGCATTGCCAGTATTAGGGTGATACCATTTTCTATACTAGGCCGTGTCTCTGTTATATATCTACTTTGTGCTAAAGGTAAATAAACCGAAAACATCGAAATTTTCATTTAATAACTTATTATCCACACTTTCACAGGTATATTAAAGGATTATACTTCATTATCCAATACACTTTATAACAATTAAACAATTATTAACATATTTAAACATCAAATGAAAAACCTTCACAGTAAAAATACGCTATTTTGATATGATAATCTATGGATTCATGTAGCCAACAATATTGCGTTAATATTGGCCAATCGGCATCACTCACTAATCTATGTGTGTGTAAGACGGCGTTGTTTACGTTTAGGTTAAATGTATTCGGACGTACTATAGTTATTTTTTATTTCAGGGTCTAATGGGCTGGTACATGGTGAAGTCTGGTCTCGAGGATCGTTTCGAAGGTCCCAACGACGTCCCTCGCGTGTCCCAGTACCGGCTAGCCGCTCACCTCGCCCTGGCGTTCACGTTGTACGCCGGCCTGCTAGGCGGAGCGCTGAGGGTGCTTCGCCCCGCCGCCGGCGCCCTGCAGCTGCGGTCGGGACTGAAAGCCGTGATTCCCATCACGGCTTGCGCGCACGGCGTTAAAGCCATGGTGTTTTTAACGGCTATCTCAGGTGGGTTTTACTGCTATGTATACTATAGATTTTTTTAAAGAATAATTTGAATAGTTATTATTAATGCTTAAAAACATGTTTTGGAAGTTTTTTTTACCATTTTTAGTTACATGTAATACTTACGTTACTGAAGCCGGCTGTAGATATCTGTCTATAATATTATTTTATATTTAAACTAGCTGACCCGTGCCCACTTCGTTGAGCATACAAACCGTTTAAACCTTCCCTGGATTTTCACGAATATTTCAAGACTAAAAATAGCCGAATCGGTTTGGCCGTTCTCGAGTTTTAGCGAGACTAACGAACAGCGATAAATTTTTTATATATAAGATATTATATAACTATTTGTACTAATAGCATAACACATTGAATTTATTTACGTCTCTCAAATGATCTTATTTCTTCAGGAGCATTCGTGGCCGGCTTGGACGCGGGTCTGGTCTACTCTTCCTTCCCCAAGATGGGTGATCACTGGGTCCCCCCCGAGGTGCTGCAGCTGACCCCCACCCCCCGTAACTTCACCGAGAACCCGGTGACCGTGCAGCTGGACCACCGCATCCTGGGCACCAGTACCCTGGCCCTGGCTAGTGCGGTGTGGCTGCTGGCCCGAGGGGGGAGGCTGCCCCCCACCGCGAGGAGGGCGGCGGTGGCGGTTGGGGCGATGGCGTGGCTGCAGGTGGGTTTTGACGTGAATGCGTTTTATTGCTTTCATAGGGGCGCAATTTTAGTTGTTAAAAGAACAGTCGCTATAACTTTGGGATATGATTATACATACTACCTTTTCTCATTTTATAAATGTTGTTTTCAATTTTTGGGACAATAATAAGAAACGATAGAGTTTAGTTTTATTTTTGACAATAAAATAAAAAAGAAATCTGCATTTCCAGAATAAGAAAAGGTAGTATGTATAATCATATACCAAAGGTATAGTGAGTGTTATTTTTAAACGCTGTATATTTATTTTTAATAATAAAATAAATATTTCGCTGTCGTATGAGATTTGTGGTAGGTATAACTAACTCGATTGTTTTGTCCTTTTATGAGGAAAAGTCCATAGATGTAATACAAGTGTTGCGACAGGTGACGCTGGGCATCTCGACGCTGCTGCTGCACGTGCCGGTCTCGCTGGCGGCGGCGCACCAGGCGGGCTCGCTGGCGCTGCTGACGCTGGCGGTGCGGCTCACGCACGAGCTGAAGCTGCTGCGGTACCTGCCCAAGTAGAGAGACGCGACGCGACATATGTCTCTAGTCTCACCGCTTTCAATTCTGCTTACCGCCAGTGAACATACTACGGTCTACAATAGACGTACGCTTAACTAACACGGACACAGAGTCAAAGCGTCGCGACGGGTCACTTTTCCATACAATCACAAAAAAAAAAAACAAGCGTCGAAGTGCCGCGCGTTACCATATGCATAATCATTATTTGTACCAAAACACAACGGTGTCCCTTTATTGTTCTTTTTTCATAAATTAATTATTAAAAGAGATATTATGAACGTTCAAAAATGTGGCCAGATTTTCGTTAAAACTTCCAGAAAACAAATTTAAGTACGTTTTATAATAAAATCAAAACGGGAACATATTTCTAGCCTAATTTAGTTACGTAAAAAATACGTAAATCGGTTATGTTTTGGAGGAAGAAACTAGGGGTTTCCTAAACGTCGATTTCTCGTGCCTTTAATAGGAAATTTCAGTTCAAGCTGCACTTGTCTCTATCGGGCTAGTGCTGGCTAGGTAGGGCACTGCGAGACAGCTACATTGTAAATACCGATTTTGTATTTCTCTATGCTATGGGGATAAACACGAAAAAATGCGACGCCGTCGTCTCTGTGCCAATGTCAGTAAAGCCTTAATGCAAAAATCCCTCCACCGACCCAAGGCCCCATCAACCGATCGTGGTTATCCGGGCCGAAACACGGGAATGCGCACCCTACTGTCTCGGGCTCTCCCCTTCAGGTGCGCAATTCTTGATTCCCTGCAAGTTATTTATTCTCTTTCTATTTGTCCCTAAGTCCTTCTCCCCTTTCTGGGGCGGACGACACAGATACGACTTCGGTGTCTTCCGATAGATCGTCCTGGTTCTACTATCTTAGTATGTCTTCTAGGTTGCCTCCATTCAACCGTTCTTATATTAAGACGAATGGTCAAGCAAATGACCTTGAGTGTTTGGACGTGGAGCTAACGCCATCTATTTATGAATAGTAGTTCAATGTAGCGTGCATTAGGATGTCAAATTATATTTTCGCTAGATGGCGCATTTAGCATATTTCTCTGAGTTGAGCAGAGTAATAATAAACAGAGGCTACATTTTATATATTAAATAATATATACTTAGATTATTTTTTTTATTTTATCCCCGTTTAACCCTTATTATTTGTATTAGTCCAGCCATTTTAGTAAGTTCACCTCGGAATTCGAGATACCCAATTATAAGAAAAGTATAACAAAGAAATATGACCTTTGACCCTTGAAATTTAATAGTAGCGTACACCCTACCATATTATGTAGGTTTTGATACAACTTTTGGGGGAGTCAATATACAAATATTTACAGACTTACAGCTGGGTATCTCTAATTCCAAGATTCTTGCCAAATTTAAGCTAATGACTGGACTAATGTCCCTTATTATATGTATATCGAATACGGCTCAAACGATTAATTTATGACTGCTAATATATATATATATATATATATATATATATATATATATATACAGCGTGTAAAGAGAGCAGTCACTATAACTTTCGATACGATTATACTACCTTTCCTCATTTCGGAAATGTATTTTTTTTATATATTTTTTTGTCAAAAACAAAAAAGAAATATTTTTTTTACCATTTCTTATTTTTTTGTCGCAAAAATTATAATAAAGCCAATTTTTTTTTTAATTTTGTAAAAAAAAATACATTTCTAGAATGAGAAAAGGTAATATAATCATATCCCACAGTTATAGTGACTGCTCTTTTTTACACTCTTTATATATATACAGGGTGTAAAAAGAGCAGTCACTATAACTTCGTGGGGGAATAACCAGGCAAGAGGTATATCCATTGCTACTAGTCCTTTGCTTTTAATCCACTGTTTTAAAAATTTTCAATAGGCAATTTACAACGTGCACAACACAGCGATCAGCTGATTACGCTGAGAGGTCTATAGCACGCGTAAGACGTTCATTACATACTAGGGCAAAAATTATAAAATTTAATTATTTAATGCAGAACGTTGTTCCAAACAGTTTAGCCTTGCGACTAAAATAAATAGCAAAAAAAAAAAATTTTTTCGAAAAATAAAGTTTCTAGAATCAGTCAAGGTCCTATAGTCATATCCCAAAGTTATAGTGACTGCTCTTTTTACACCCGTTATATTATATACATTTTGTTTAATTTTTTACAGTTTACTTCTTACACAGGGAACTTTTGTCTATAGATGATTCATACAGGATGTTAAAAAAAAAATATTAATTTAAATAGATTTGTTTATTATTTTTGAAGTTATTTTTTTTCTAGTTGGCTTGAATGTAAGGGGGCTGACTTTCTTTTTTTAGACTTTTTTTAATTATTTTTTTGACAGCCTCTGTTATATACTGTGGGTCTCTAATGGGTATATTTCTCAGATATCTAGGATCCACTAATTCTGGTAGTATGCAATCCATATAGAAGTCTTTCAGCTTTTTTTCTTCTGTCTTTCCTCGGCGTTTCTCTCTAAATTCTGTAAAAATACTCTTTTTGAATTCTCCAGCATATCTTCAGCCATATCCGGTTTTGAGCAATTTTACCCATAGTTTGTTCCATCTTGGGTCTGAAACAATCTCCTCTTTTTTCTTAAATATTTCTGAGTCAGTTTCCGACTCTTCATTCGTTTTTCTTCGTTCCGTTTAATTTCGTTGCGTGGACTTTTTCCAACAATTGATTTATGCAGAACGGATAAAGGTTTTTGAGTATTGAATGATACTTTTCTGGTTCCTAATATTCTTGATTATGTTATGTTTTTTCTGTATTTCAAAGAATACTTTGTATCTGTACTTAACGCTAAAAATTTATTACAAAAATTTGTAAGTAAATGATTCCGGCATTCTACTTTTTCAACGGTATTATTTTCATAAGGTCTAGATTGGATTATTTTTGAATACGTGCTGGCGTCCCCGTCCGATATTTAACGCGCATTTCTATACTTTTTTTAAACCCTTGCACCAAGATCTCAGACTACATTCCTGTAGACGCTCCTAAAAGAAAAAACTAAATTTAGTTTTGATTCATTATTAACTATGAAATAGTATAACTATTAGTTATACCTCAGTCAGCGTAATATAATAGTACCTAATACACGCAGAAAACAGGGAAATAAAGGGTACTACGAGTCAAAAAAAAAGCTAGTAAATTACCAGAATAATTTTTGTAGCATGTGTGATCTTTTACCTCTTTACCCTTGTTCTAAGCTAGGACACAAATACAGCAATGTTTATTTTTAATTTTTGCCATTTTTAATTTTTTTTATAACAAAAAAACCCAAGTCAATGAACTGTAAAGGCAAAATCACGAATCACTTTACACGCAGTAGGAGCCAATGTTTTGTTGACTAAAGACATGGTTTTTTTAAATATTTTTTACGGCTTCCTTTATTGATAATGAACCTGAAGCTATGGCATATTTCCATGGCAAGCAATTTTTTTAACATTATGTATAACTGTAGGTTTAACTGTATAATAGTGTAGCAGTAAAGAGTAATTGTTTGATGTCTCTGTGATAAGTATTCTGTATGATAAACATTTACATTACAATGACACTGTCTATAGACTATAATTGTAAATTATGCATCTGATGATCATCATAATTTTTATCTTTTCTGTACAGGCGGAATCTTGGGATCTTTTGGGGACTTTCCGCGGTTCTATAGACTTAAAATTAGATACCTATTAACTCAATAGCGACCAACTCCTAATAGAACCTATCGTCACCAGGAATACAGCTTCATATCTAATTTTAAGTCTATGGGACCGCGGGAAATTCTTTACATTATAGGTACAATAACAAAAAATATGTCTATTTTATAATTAGATAGGTACCTACCTACTTACTTTTCAATATCATTTGCTTTGGCTTTTCTTTTGCTTTTGTCTGATTTGCAACACGAGTTCTTCTTTTATATAGCAACTTCAATAATCGTTTGTTACTTTGTTTCGGAATACTTTTATTACCTATGTTTGTTTCAAAATTCAAAGTCGAACCGATTTCACACAACATCTGCAAACTACAAGCCGGTAAGTAAATGTCAATTGTCATTTGTCAAATCAAAACAAGACCACGCGAGATTGTATTACTCTTATCTATGCACCCGCTCACTGTGCGCGCCGTGCGGAACGGCAACGCTGCATTGTACATGGGTTGCATCGAACTGGCAACGTTGCATTCCATAACTAAACGCCTGATTAAATTTTATGAGCAAATACTTTACTAGTGGAGTTTGATTTACAGTAGGCACCAAAGACCTTTTATGATATAACTTCTATTTTGCAATAGTATTTGTTACAAATCGACAATGAACAACAAGGTACAAAGTAAAGAAGCATGCATGCAAAGATTCATTATAAACGGATAAGCCAAACCAAAACAAAATCCATCCTAAAATATTCATTTTACGCGAGTCATAGCATTTTCTAAAATGTATTTCTGATTACTGAGTGAAGATCATCAAAATTATCGACAACAACAATATACTTCAAGATACACTTTATAATTACACAAAATTTCTTTATTTCCCCAGTCTGTAATTTAGCTGAAAAACATAGCCTAAAAGTCGTGAAAAACGCATTTTGCTTGACCATTCGCCTTAATGCACAGACTAATCCAAGTGGAATAATATAACAAGACATGTAAAATTTCTGATAGTTAAATTAAATGGACTTGCCGTTCTGGTCGTACCGCCAACCTGTTTTTATATAATAGTCTGATAAAAATAAGCGTAATAGTCAAATATATTATTTGATCAGTATTGTGATAGGTGAAATGCATTTGTTAATAAATATGTTTTGTTAATAAAGTGTTTTTTGATTTAAATAAAACAGTAAAGCCAATTTTCTTATATCAATTTTATCAAATAGTAGATAATCATATTTAGGTGGAAACACAATGGCGCTTTTTAATGCCGTTACAGTAACATTTTTTGTCCTAGATATCAATGAACACTAATAGCATGTCTATATCATTTAATTATTTTACATAAATTAATTATTTAAAGAAGGACTTTCAAAAACCCTAGAAAAAGGTCAGATTTTCTGCTGTATTTAAAAATCCAGGAAACTACATGAAAATACATTAAATATAATAAAATAAAACCACAGGAACGCAGCTCAAGCCTTTTCTGAGTTTAATTTAATGAAAGTACTTAAGGCGAATGGTCAAGCAAAATGCGTTTTTCACGACTTTTAGGCTATGTTTTTCAGCTAAATTACAGACTGGGGAAATAAAGAAATTTTGTGTAATTATAAAGTGTATCTTGAAGTATATTGTTGTTGTCGATTTTTTTGATGATCTTTACTCAGTAATCAGAAATACATTTTAGAAAATGCTATGACTCGCGTAAAATGATTATTTTAGGATGGATTTATTTTTGGTTTGGCTTATCCGTTTATAATGAATCTTTGCATGCATGCTTCTTTACTTTGTATCTTGGTGTTCATTGTCGATTTGTAACAAATACTATTGCAAAATAGAAGTTATATCATAAAAGGTCTTTGGTGCCTACTGTAAATCAAACACCACTAGTAAAGTATTTGCTCACAACATTTAATCAGGCGTTTAGTTATGGAATGCAACGTTGCCAGTTCGATGCAAGTCATGCAACCCATGTACAATGCAGCGTTGCCGTTCCGCACGGCGCGCACAGTAATTAGGCAGATAAGAGTAATACAATCTCGCGTGGTCTTGTTTTGATTTGACAAATGACAATTGACATTACCGGCTTGTATAAATTTTATATTATAGTTTGCACATGTTGTGTGATTACGGTTCGACTTTGAAACAAACATAGGTAATAAAAGTATTCCGAAACAAAGTAGGTAACAAACGATTATTGAAGTTGCTATATAAAAAAAGAACTCGTGTTGCAAATCAGACAAAAGCAAAAGAAGCCAAAGCAAATGATATTGAAAAGTAAGTAGGTACCTATCTAATTATAAAATAGACATATTTTTTGTTATTGTACCTATAATGTAAAGAATTTCCCGCGGTCCCATAGACTTAAAATTAGATATGAAGCTGTATTCATGGTGACGATAGGTTCTATTAGGAGTTGGTCGCTATTGAGTTAATAGGTACCTACTTTTAAGTCTATGGAACCGCGAAAAGTCCCCAAAAGATCCCAAGATTCCGCCTGTACAGAAAAGATAAAAATTATGATGATCATCAGATGCATAATTTACAATTATAGTCTACAGACAGTGTCATTGTAATGTAAATGTTTATCATACAGAATACTTATCACAGAGACATCAAACAATTACTCTTTACTGCTACACTATTATACAGTTAAACCTACAGTTATACATAATGTTAAAAAAATTGCTTGCCATGGAAATATGCCATAGCTCTGAAGCTATTAACCTGAGTTCATTAACAATAAAGGAAGCCGTAAAAAATATTAAAAAACCATGTCTTTAGTCAACAAAATATTGGCTCCTACTGCGTGTAAAGTGATTCGTGATTTTGCCTTTACAGTTCATTGACTTGGGTTTTTTTGTTATTAAAAAAATAAAAAATGGCATTAAAAATAAATATTGCTGTATTTGTGTCCTAGCTCAGAACAAGGGTAAAGAGGCAAAAGATCACACATGCTACAAAAATTATTCTGGTAATTTACTAGCTTTTTTTTGACTCGTAGTACCCTTTATTTCCCTGTTTTCTACGTGTATTAGGTACTATTATATTACTCTGACTGAGGTATAACTAATAGTTATACTATTTCATAATTAATAATAAATCAAAACTAAATTTAGTTTTTTCTTTTAGGAGCGTCTACAGGAATATAGTCTGAGATCTTGGTGCAAGGGTTTAAAAAAAGTATAGAAATGCGCGTTAAATATCGGACGGGGACGCCAGCACGTATTCAAAAATAATCCAATCTAGACCTTATGAAAATTATACCGTTGAAAAAGTAGAATGCCGGAATCATTTACTTACAAATTTTTGTAATAAATTTTTAGCATTAAGTACAGATACAAAGTATTCTTTGAAATACAGAAAAAACATAACAAAATGAAGAATATTAGGTACCAGAAAAGTATCATTCAGTACTCAAAAACCTTTATCCGTTCTGCATAAATCAATTGTTGGAAAAAGTCCACGCAACGAAATTAAACGGAACGAAGAAAAACTAATGAAGAGTCGGAAACTGACTCAGAAATATTTAGAGGAGATTGACCCAAGGTGGAACAAACTATGGGGAAAATTGCTCAAAACTGGATATGGCTGAAGATATTATGCTGGAGAATTCAAAAAGAGTATTTTTACAGAATTTAGAGAGAAACGCCGAGGAAAGACAGAAAAAAAAAGCTGAAAGACTTCTATATGGATTGCATACTACCAGAATTAGTGGATCCTAGATATCTGAGAAATATACCCATTAGAGACCCACAGTATATAACAGAGGCTGTCAACAAAAAAATAAAAAAAGTCTAAAAAAAGAAAGTCAGCCCCCTACCATTCAAGCCAACAAGTCCCATTGCCAACAAGGAAAAAAAATAACTTCAAAAATAATAAACAAATCTATTTAAATTAATATATTTTTTTTAACATCCTGTATGAATCATCGATAGACAAAAGTTCCCTGTGTAAGAAGTAAACTGTAAAAAATTAAACAAAATGTATATAATATAACGGGTATAAAAAAAGAGCAGTCACTATAACTTTGGGATGTGATTATAGGACCTCGACTGATTCTAGAAACTTTATTTTTTGTAAAAAAAAATTTTTTTTGCTATTTATTTTAGTCGCAAGGCTAAACTGTTTGGAACTACGTTCTGCATTAAATAATTAAATTTTATAATTTTTGCCCTAGTACGTAATGAACGTCTTACGCGTGCTATAGACCTCTCAGCGTAATCAGCTGATCGCTGTGTTGTGCACATTGTAGATTGCCTATTGAAAATTTTTAAAACAGTGGATTAAAAGCAAATGACTAGTAGCAATATCTCTTGCCTGGTTATTCCCCCACGAAGTTATAGTGACTGCTCTTTTTACACCCTGTATATATATAAAGAGTGTAAAAAGAGCAGTCACTATAACTGTGGGATATGATTATATTACCTTTTCTCATTCTAGAAATGTATTTTTTTTAATAAAAAAAAAAATTGGCTTTATTATAATTTTTGCGACAAAAAAATAAGAAATGGTAAAAAAAATTATTTTTTTTTGTTTTTGACACAAAAAAAATACATTTCCGAAATGAGGAAAGGTAGTATAATCGTATCTGAAAGTTATAGTGACTGCTATTTTTACACGCTGTATATACATATATAATATATGTATATATACAGGGTGTAAAAAGAGCAGTCACTATAACTTTGGGATAGGATTATAGGACCTTGACTGATTCTAGAAATGAATTATTTTCATTATTTATTTTTTGAAAAAAAAATTTTTTTTTTCGCAATTTATTATTTTAGTCGCAAGGCTGAACTGTTTGGAACAACGTTCTGGATTAAATTCTTAAATTTTATAATTTTTGCCCTAGTACATAATGAACGTCTTACGCGTGCTATTGACCTCTCAGCGTAATCAGCTGATCGCTGTGTTATGCACGTTGTACATTGCCTATTGAAATTTTTTTTATTTTTAAAACAGTGGATTAAAAGCAAATGACTAGTACGAATGGATATGTATCTGGCCTAGTTATTACCCCACGAAGTTATAGTGACTGCTCTTTTTACACCCTGTATATATATATATATATATATATATATAGGAGATAACTATATGAATATATATGAATACGTTGTTCATAGTACATGTTATTTGTAACATTTAAATATATTGTTTCTAGCAATATCCTATATATATATATATATATATATATATATATATATATATTAGCAGTCATAAATAATCGTTTGAGCCGTATTCGATATACATATAATAAGGGACATTAGTCCAGTCATTTTAGCTTAAATTTGGCAAGAATCTTGTAATTAGAGATACCCAGCTGTAAGTCTGTAAATAGTTGTATATTGACTCCCCCAAAAGTTGTCTCAAAACCTACATAATATGGTAGGGTGTACGCTACTATTAAATTTCAAGGGTCAAAGATCATATTTCTTTGTTATACTTTTCTTATCAATTATAAGGTATCTCGAATTCCGAGGTGAACTTACTAAAATGGCTGGACTAATACAAATAATAAGGGTTAAACGGGGATAAAATAAAAAAAATAATCTAAGTAGGTATATATTATTTAGTATATAAAATGTAGCCTCTGTTTATTATTACTCTGCTCAACTCAGAGAAATATGCTAAATGCGCCATCTAGCAAAAATATAATTTGACATCCTAATGCACGCTACATTGAACTACTATTCATAAATAGATGGCGTTAGCTCCACGTCCAAACACTCAAGGTCATTTGCTTGACCATTCGTCTTAAATAGTTTTGAAGTATAAGAACTTGACATGTAAATAAAATACAAATTGTTATTCACAAGGTGATTTTATTGAAAATTTTATTTGCTAATATTGCTTAAACTTTAACATTTATGTACAAAACAGTTGGCGCGTGGTGTGTGAAAGAGACGCAGCGGTCACACCAGGCTATCTCGCTCCGACAAACGGTTCAGATTTACTCTTTACCACATTCGAGCCAAATTTTATACATTACGCAGGACTTGTGCGTTTAATATTCCTTCAAAATCGGATACCGTTTGTCGGAGAGAAAACATTGTCACCATACACAGTAACAGGACAGACTTACGAGTGAAAATAGCGAAAGAACACGTAAAAATCCGTGCAAGTTTCAATCCAGAGCCAACAATCTGTAAATTATAATAATTGGGCTACAAAATAAATACAGATGTATCAGCAGCGAAAAAGTTAAAATTATTGTCTGCGAATCACATAACGTAAGTCTCCGTTTCGAGTTGTTTTACCTCAGAGTTTCATTATCCCTAATGGCCCGTATCAATAATCGATCTACCTATAATAAAAGATATATCAGTTATTGAAACTGTCCTTTAGTTGGTACAATAACTCTAAACGGACTGTAGATATACACCAGTATAAAAAGGCCCCTCCACTGCGGTTATAATGCATTGCAATCACGATGTTAACGTCTTTTGGGAACAGTTTATCGCACATCTGTGACTACCGAGGAACATTAAAAAGTTGTTGCACTGTAAAACAAGCACAACAGTAGTTGGGGCGTAATTTTTTATGGTATAAATCTTTACTAACCCGTTCGAATCAGCGCCATCTATCGGTCAGCAACATGAATAGTTGTGCAGTAATAAATCTTACAACGATAATTAAAACGTAAATTTTAAAATATGGCCTTATTATACGAACATTTTAGTACGAAACTTAAAAGTAATATAGGACGTTTCGCGAAACGGTAAGTTATTCACTGCGGGTAAGCTACACGTGCTCAACGATAAAAAAAAGTTAATAAACACCATCTTAAATATATAAGTATTATATCTATATTCTATACACCCCCTCGCTAATACATATACCGTCACTTGGGATCAGATCACACCGAGACACGAGGCGGTGTGGAATTTAATAGATAGCGGGTCAAAATTAAACTTTATTCACTATGCTAGAAGATACACATTTTATTGCTATCTTTAAAATGCTACGCCGCACCGAGTGTCGGTGTGAACAGTAGCCCGAGCAGGAACATTTGACACCTACGTGTCCGTAACGTTATCGAAAGTTACACTATTTTTTTCGTTCAATGATCACGATAGCGTAAAGTTTTCAATTGTTCCCGCTAGGGTCCGCTTTTAATCTTTCAGATCCAATTTAATATGTTTGTAAACAATGAGACATTACTACCTACTTTAAAATACTTCTTTTAATGTCACTTATTTACCGCGCAACAAGAAATACAATGTTGTCGTATATTTGAATTCTTTAATTTTGTTGACAATAAGCTTAAATTGGACCTGCCCAGAATAAAGCAAAAATTTAAACCAACAAATAAACATATCTTGCTCTCGTAATCCGTTAAATATATTTACAATACAATTTCAATTTTAATACATTTCATATACACACATCTATTGAAAATTTAGAATCCTGACTTATGAGATACAATTTTACAATTAAACTTCGGCTTACAACGCCATCTAGTGGCCAAAAACTGCGTCTTGTTCAAGCGATTTGTACCCGTTTTAATAATTGAGAAAAGATAAGACATCTTCTTCTTTAATGTAACAAACTAATTTGAGACATATAATCTTAGAAACAAATATAAACATACCAATATTGCTGTGAAATTTTGGATAATACAATACAATATATTCGCACGTACAAACTACAAAATTCAGGATCGAATATAAACAAAAATTAAAATACATTAAGATTTGTGTTGCATAAATACAAGTAATATATTATACTAACAGACATAAAAAAACCATTACAAAAACTTTAGGTACATAATGTATTATGTAAGTACATAAGTTTAGACAAAACAAAAGAAAATTAGAATGATAGTGTCCGCGCTTTGAAATTATGAATGTCACTTAACCTCACACTATGATCAGTGTTGCCAGAACGTACCAAAAAGTACGGTTTTGCGTACTTTTTATCATACAACCGTTCCACTACCGTACCTCAGTGTGCACCGTACCTTTTTCGTACCTTATAAATTATACTGGTAAATCATGTTTTAATACATACTATAAACCGGTGGACTATAGCATTTTAATGTTTTGGCAAAACCGTACTTTTGAGTAAAAATCCGTACCTTTTCAGAGAACCAGTCGTACTTTTTGAGAAATTATACTGGCAACACTGACTATGATACAACTTTCTTATTTCAAGGCTCCTTTAAAACAAAAGTCTATAATAAATTTTAGATCAGTTGTAACAGTATACACTATCGATTACCTTTTCATAAGAGTAGACTCATGTATATTTTTTTCTGTCTAAACTTAAAATACGCAGGAAAACATTTACACAAAGTATCTGCAATTAATTTTGCAGAACGTGAAGTGAAGCAAAAAAGAGAGAATAAGAAGAGAGAATATGAGATCTTACTATTATGTTAGGTACTCCGTACTATTATTAGTGGACCGATAAATCAAATCCTCGTTTCATATTCTGCTGTCTATTATTTTAAATATAATCCTCCCAGCAGTTTTAAAATAATACAAGTTTTTCTGTTTTACAATTTTACATAAAATTTTGTACAATTATATCAACAAAATATTTATGTAAGGCAATATATTGTAAGACATAACTGAAATAATTATACCTGTACAAAATAATGAAAATAGTTTTTTTTATAAAATATAAGACCGTTTCAAGATAATGTGTTTTTGTATAAAAGAGATTAAAATATACAGTTTTAATAGTAATGTTGCGTAGGCCAAATATAGGGCCGACATAATAGCGAACAAATAAAAAAATAGAATTAAGACTCATGCAAATATATTTTTTTACTGTAAAATAAATACTTCTATAGTTATAAAAATCAGTTTTAATGACAAAGACCGAGTTATTTGAGAAATTGAAATATAGCGTTATACAATATATTATTTCTTATTCAATAAATCTCCGTGTGTTGAAAAAACAAAAGGTACAGTAACCAGGCAAATGAATGCATTCGACCTTTTTGTGCGTAAAAGAAAAAGCTCTACAAAGCTTCATGAATAATATCTCTTTCCAAAGGTCGATGTTCGACGTCCACATGTGGCCTCATAATATACAGATTGAATCTGTAAAAAATATCACCGAATAAGTGATTATATATACAACATTATACACAATACAGGTTGAATCTTTAAAAAGGGCGTGGTAGGCGATATCCGAAACTAAAGGAGAGAAGTTGTGGATCGATTTTTATAAAAATCTAAAACTGCATCATTCGATTTTTAATAGATTATTTTTCCTAGCCGGGTCGATGAACAGACTGATTTTGAAAAAATACATCAAATCGAGCTCGCAACTCCTTTGAGTATTTGTCGCTATTTTATATATAAAAATGTATTACTGTAAGTTCGCCAAAACTCGAGAACGGCTGAACCGAATCGACTATTTTTAGTCATGAAATATTCGTGGAAGTCCCACGAAGGTTTAAATGGTTCATCACAAACTGTTTCTATGCACAACGAGTGGGCACGAGTCAGCCAGTCTCCTATAGTTTCGGTTATCGCCTACCATGCACTTCTTAATATTCACCCTGTATTATATTGCTGTATATAGAATCACTTATTGGTGATATTTTTCACAGCATTCTATTTACACACGATGTTTCGCAATTAAATGCAGAATGACATCAACCGAAGTGGACAGTTGAAGACATTAATGGACGAAGGTGATATGTAGCAAAAAAAATACCCAGAAAATTGAGTTAAAACTGTCACTTAAATAATTTAGGACAAAGTGACGTATTAAGTACATTGATTCTAGAGACAGATATTTAGATGAATGTACTTAATACATTACGATGTATTCTAAATTGTTTAAGTGACAGTTTGAACTAAATTTTCTCGAAACCAGAGTTTTGCTACTCATCACTTTCATCCATTCACGTCTTCAATTGTAAAATAATATTAGTAGTAAACTATCACTAAGTGGAAACACATAATGGCAGTAACATAGTTAAGTTAATTGTGTTGCTAATCACTCGCTTTTAATTATTGACTTGAAGATTAATAAATAAAGTAAACCAGTTAAAGAGGAACATACATATTGTATGTCACGGGCCGCCTCTATAGACCAGCCATGCTCAATCTTTTTAGGTAAGGTACTTAAAACTTTATTTAGATTTTAATAAAGATGCCACAATGTCAATTAAAATTTTTTAATGTTTTACACACATTTTAAAGTTTTTTTTTGCCTATCCTAACTTTAAGATGTGTGTAAAACTTGTCTAGTGTCAAAGTCTATAGTGGCTATCCACTACAGACAATATATACTTTTTATCCGTAGAATATGTACTGTATAAATTATATAATTCCTTCAGGCGGAGATTTGAGTATAATTATTGTATAGACATAGACGTATCGCATGATTATATATTGCAAGCTTCGACCAACACACTAGTTAACGTGTCCCAACTTAAATATGTCCATGTAGTATATGCTATTAGACCTACATTTATTTAATTTTAATAACCAACTGAGACAAAAATTTCAAAGCATTTCAAAGTCAATTCGGTGATTTGAAACACTTAAATTTTTTTTAAATCTTCAACATTCATTAGCCATTGTCATACATGTGGACGTTAACAGTGTTACAAGCGAACTAAATGAAAAAACAATTCAGTTTTCAAGTGAGCTGATATTTGCCGAGACGGATTTCTTGTGCTGACACGATATCTAGTATACTGTTCAAAGATTGCAAGTCGAAATTAGGAATACGTATGCGACTAAAAGGCACGATTAAATTTGATCGAGAATTAATAATTCGATTCGCCAGCACATAATAATAGGTTGAAACACTTTTAGTCGAACATAACACACGACAAATCAATGCAATTAATAATAAATCAAGTTTTTTATGATTTTTATTTTTATATTTTTGATTGAGATGCATCGCTATGATATGTAACATTGATTTTACTACAAGATTTTTAAAAGCTTATGAACTTTATTTACAAAGTAGTTGGGGCGTTTTGCTTTATATAAAATATATTTATATTAACACAAATGGCCAAAAGTAACAATATATTGGGTAACTCATTACTACCCTTTTTCATAAATCGGGTAAATTACTTGAGGATAGGCCGATTGTATTATGAATATATGCACCAAGTCGCACACATGCAAAATTATAATAAATAATATATTTTTTATATCTTCTACAATCTTTACAATATTAAAAGATTGCAATGTGAAGAATGCACGCTTAGACAAGCATGCAAAATAATCATACAATTAAATTAAAATATTAATGTGGTACAATCTAAAAATATATTCTCATTAAAATGAGTAAATAAAATTAACTAGTGAGATGAAAGCGTGGTAAAACGGCTGGTGGAAAAATGTACAGTCAGTGATCATGAATAATGCACATCGATTACTTTTTTAACCCACAACAAAAACAGAGGAGTGTCATAAGTGTGTGTTTTTGGTTCGTTTACGTTTAGGTTAAATTCAAAAGAGACATATTACAGTCCTTTATGTACGGCGGCCCCAGTGCCAATGTCATAGTGGATTTATATATACACATGCTTTTACTATTGCAAGTGCGGTGAAGTAACAAGGGTTTAATTACAGAATATTTTACAAAACTGATGAATTATCTCGAATATATTTATAGTTATTAATCTGAGATTTCCTCGTGCCGGAGTAAGAACGACGTAACACTCCGCTCACCTAAGCCTGCCAAGGGTGGCGAGTATTGGCAACGAGGACAAACCCCCATAAAATATTTTGAGTGAGGCGTATGTAATAATGTGTCTATTTTTAATTAATGTCCCGAATTGGTAAATTGATTTTTTTAAATTATTTTGTTGCATGGGTATTGGTATACCTGAAATATATGTAAAGAAAATGGTTTCTTTAATTTTAATATGCGCGCGCACCCCACGCTTTACGTGACATGTCGCGTCTGACATTCTGTTATTATTTAAGATATTTAATTTTATTATAATTTACTTATGATTTAGTGTTATAGTTTATTAAGATGTGTTAATCGAGAGATGATAACAATAAACTTTTATTGTCGTTTCTTTATTTACAGAGAAACAAATGGAAGTTTTATTGTAATTCAATTAAGTGTCATATATATATATATTTATTATGTCATTTATGTGTAGTGGACGTCATCCAATATGATATTTAGCTCATAAATCTGACACTGGCAGTTTTAAACAGACATCAATGTGCATTATTCCTGACCAGGTACTGCAAACATGTTCCATGGTATATTTTATTTAAAATTAATGACACGAAGGGATGAAGGTGATATGTCGCAAAAAATTTACCCAGAAAATTGAGTTTAAGCTGTGACTCAAACATTTTAGGATATGTTGTAAAGTATTATGTACATTGATTCTAGAGACGTATCTTTAGATGAATGTACTTAATACGTTACGACATATTCTAAAAAGTTTAAGTGACAGTTTGAAATTTAAATTTTGTTACATATCACTTTCGTCCATTAATGTCTTCAATAATCATTTCACCAGTCGCTCAAAAATAATAGTACTTTGTTCTTTAGGTACTTTTTCCGATGACAAATAAACTTAAAAATTATATTTCAGAGTAGCGAGATTAGTTAGCGACGAACATGTGAGTGAAGCAAATAATGCAAGTACTCATAAATCATATTTTAAATATTCTTAATGTCTTTCGGGAATCGTCGTTTTTACTGTGAAATTATATTCGCTTTTGATTGACAGTTTTGCTTTAGTGGCTTCACCCAAATGTTTCGTCACTCTAACTGGCCATTGTTTTATATTTTGAGCATAAAGAATAAACCGAACTGTATACAAAACTTAAAAATTTAAAGTTTTTTTTTAAATGGACACTATACCATATTATATAGATTGTTTAAAAACCATAGACAACCGAGATTATGTTATAAATAATAAAATAATTAAGCATTGTATATCTCTTGATTATGCCAACATAACTGGTACCTTGAGAACTTTTGTTTGTGGTTTTTTGTAGAGAAGGTTCCGTAATGATAACAGTCTTTGTTCTGAAAAGAAAAAAAACTTGTTTAAGAGAATATAGATCTACAATCAGCATATTACATAGTACTTTTTCTGCTGTGTGTATGTTAAATAATAAATAAGTCAGGGTTTTTACAAATTTTTAATTTAGTATTGTTGTTCCAATGCGGGAATTGAACCCACAATTTGCAAGTTAACACGTTCAGTGCGTTACCCTGATGCCCTTACTTTTCAAAAAGTGCTGCATCAGGCTGTTTAGGCCTGTTGCTAAACTATGTCAAAGTGCGTTATCGGGTTCAAACGACCTGTTCCGCATTTTCTTTTTAAATGTAAAAAGCATATGATATTTTTGGATAAAACATTGAATTCATGCTTGAAACATATTTATATTGAGTAACTCTATACTAAACTAGAATAGTCCTAGAATTCAGCTTTTACAACTTATATAAAAAATTAAAACAATTTGTAGGGTCTTAGACACCTGATATCAGCACAGAAGGGTAACTATGTCGATAAATTACTAGTGTTGAGAGTAAAAATATCGATATAAAAAAAATATATTTTAGTTACATTTTATTTTGAACTAAGTATCTAGTTTTTTTTGTTTTATATTAGTTTCAAAAGAATAATGAGCTACATTGTAACATACTCGGCAGTAAGTTTCAGAACACTTATAACAATAGGTCATGAGTTTTTTAACTATTTCTGGCCGCCCGTTTAGCTACTTAAAGTTTGTCTTAGCATAATGTAACACCCTACGCAATTTTTTTTAACTGCTTTTTCTAAGCTATGTCCATTATTATTTTTTGTTTCCATCGTCATCAAAGTTTGATTGAGTGTCAGGATGTTTGTAAATTTGTCTATGATATTGTCTATAAAATCAAGCTTAGTCATTTTTCAAATTATAAACTATCCATTCATTAACCGAAGTGGTCCCGAATAACATCTCCATCATTACTTTTCTATACCATTTAAGTCCAAACTTTAGAGTAGTATAGAAAGAGGACAAACCGCTATGACGTAATTAGTAATAGGACATCACTAGTGTAATGTCCTGCAATTCAAGTGCGGTTATCGGGTCATCGAGTATCGGGTCTTTAACATCTGATATACGCACCTCAGGGATATAATTTCCTTTCAGGCCGTATCAGGTTTTAACGACCTGATGCGTTTTTATTGGTTCTGTGTCTACTATTTAAAAATACAACACCAATGTATATATTTATCACTTTCATATTGCAAAAAATCCTATAATTATTTAACCCGTCCCGTGAGATAGCAATAGATTCAAAGGCCCGCACAGTAGGACAGTTACGCATCGGGCATTTTCAACCCAATACCGCACCGAACGTGTTAAGAGCCAGACTAACCACTGGACTGAGGAGGTGTACATAAATAAGGGTATAGGTATGGCTGCCATCCGTCCGGGTAGCCCTGGATTTGTCCAAGTTTGAAACGGGGAGCGTCCAGGTGGGGTTTAAGTTGTAGACCGGTTAAAACCCGGACTACAACTTGTCCAGATTTTAATCAAGATGTAAGATGAGGAAAAAAAGTAATTAAATGTCCAGGGTGAAAGCTCCAGGGAAATTACGCTTCCGGTTCTAGGATGCAGGTTTCAGAGATGGCTAGCCCTGTCTGACACCTGTGCACTACACGAAAATGTTTTTGACACCTGCGCACTGGGCAAGCGACACCTACTTGTGCACTAGGCGTGCGGGTGCGGCTCGGTGCTGACGATGACCTGCACCACGTGCCCGGCGGCCACGCGCGCCTCGTCCACCAGCAGGCGGTCGCCGAGCAGCTTGCCGCCATAGAACCAGCGCTGCCGCCACGGGGATATGTCCTCTTGCGCCTGGAATAGGTGATTATTTATTGTTATTACGAGTTTTTTGGTGTTATTATGAGTTAGGAATATACGTTTTTTAACAACTCAGATTCGTATTGTATTTCATACAACTCTGACCATCAAGATACAAGCTATAGCCTAGTTTGGAGTCATCATATAATATATCATCTTAATGTACTCACAAATACTCAATTTGTATATTCAATTACAACTTTATAAAAGCCACTGTTTATATGTATTGCATGCAAACTAATAGTAATTTCAGATGATTTGTTGTTGGAATGGTTAATAATAAATAAAAAAATAAATGAATAGCTTGTTTTTCTTGTTGACTTTCCGAAAATAACTTTGTAAGTTTCATTTGGAAATAAAACGTTTTTTATTTTTTATTTTAGAATTAAAATAGGTATTTCTGGGTCTTGTTATAAACCCCTAATATATTATTATGCCGACATTACATAATATACCTACTCAAACATACAGTGGCACTGCAGTATTACTGTTTATAACTCCCATCACCCATTGCAATGGTGATACTGTCTAACATGAGTTTTACTTTTAAATATTTACACTTTACTACAGCCATTTCGACGTTATCGTTTTTCATACATCATTGACATTTTTACAGAAAGATGACAATTACCCAGGCTTCAAGAAAGTAGGTGCTCTAGAGTCTAGACAATTTCATACAAATAAAGTATTTAGATGCAAAAAGCAGACAGATAAAAAGCTGTTCTCTGCAGGCCAACACTTCAACTTTTGAAATAAGTATCAAATTATTAAACATAACATAAACCTTTTAGAATTTAATAAATTAGTAAAATATAATATTATATATTTCAAGAGAAATATCTACATGTAAAAAACATCTAATGGAAAATCTTTAGCTGTATGAACCACATTATTTTGATTGGTTCTCCTTAAAAGTAAATAAACATAAACATATAAATAAAACAAAACAGTTTTGCCCCCTTACACTTTAGACAATTGCAATAAATGAAGCACATTTACAGCACTATCTACTGTGATTACTGATATATTTGATGTTTATATTTCAACTCACATGTAATTTCTGTTTGCAATGTCCTATAGTGTGTTTAGATGATACTGCTAGTTCCACATCTTTACATGTTGTGGACAATCTCAGTCTTAGCGCCATTGCCGCACCACCTTCCACTGGCTCGGAGCATTCAGCTGGGGAGTCACGTCCGCTAGCCTCCTTCACCATATTTATTGGTGCCGATAAACAATATATCGGAACCTGTAACATTTGATTTTACACTTATGTGTTACAAAATTGTCACATGTATGTCAGGATTAACATCATTCATTGGTCATTTTTTTATTTCTTACTTTGGATTTGTATTTTTAATAAATTTACAATATTTGTATTGTATTTTACTGTATTTGTAAATGTTTGACCTTGGCAATTTTATAAACAAATTGAATTTATTTAAAAAATTGTGCAATGTAAATTTATAAACCTTTCGTGATCAAAATAGGCTGCACCTATATTTTTAGCATCTGTGTTTATTCTTTATAACAACCACTTTCAATTAACTTGAATGTTAATTGAAAGTGGTTGTTATAAAGAATTTTAGTTTATTCTTTATAACAACCACTTTCAATTAACATTCAACCTTTAAAAAATTAATCATCAACCACTTATTTAGTCAGTTTCTCTCCTGACATTGTTAAGTTCTTTAAAGTAGTTGTAAATATGATTAACTTTTAATATCTAAGAAAATCAACATTGTTTATGTAAAAAATGGTTAAGGATGGCTTTTATATATATATATTGTCTATAAGACTTTCTAGTCTTAAAACTATATTAATCTCAAACACAGAATATTTACTGAATTATACATATTGTAATCTACTAACAGGAAACTTTTGAAAGTTTCATGATCAAAACATGTCTCCACCTATAGTCTGTTCTGATCTAATTTAAAATAAATGTAAACAGGACAACAATAGCATGCTATAAATTTAAAGGTCACTTAATCATCATGGAATAAACAGACACAACACATTATTACAATTGAGATTCTTCATTTTCTCCGACTATGACAAATTTCTAATAGTGTTTTTAGCAGTTTATGTATTGTAATGGATGTTCCACAGTGAGCACCTAAGCTACTAATCCAACTTTATTGAAAGAGGTGTCAATAAATTTGTAATAATATCCATGGTGACATACTTAGGCTGTATTATTTATAAAGCTGTGTTTATGTTTGATAAAAATGTGGTAATTTTTTATGTTTACATAAAATTTAAGCTAATGTCTTGTCTTTTAATTTGTAGATGAAAATCTTCGCATTCTAGCTATGATTTTCATAGAAGTATGATTCAGTAAGTAGACTTCTATACCTGATATCGTGTACCCCACTCATCATAGCACTCTGTGAGGTATCCATTTGGTACAGACACGCTGGCTCCGTCAAGTATCGCTTGTGCCAGCTGGAAGTCCATCGCCTCAGCAGCCACAGCGGCCGCTCTGAGGGCATCCCAAATCTCCTTCCGACCTTCGAAGGCCGGGGCCGTGTCCCAAAACTCATCCCGTTTGCTCCTCAGCTGACCCTCCGTCAATGGCACATCCGACTTCCATCTTATCGTCTCATGACATAAGGACTGGTTTTTTCGCAGGCCGCCTAAAACAAAGGTCAGTTTAGACTCGCACGGTAACCACGGCGACATTCGCGATCGCTCACATACCCGAATTAGGCCGTGACACCGAGCCGGGTGATTCCTCGTTGGGACCGCTTCTACTCCTTGTTATACCGATACAGCCGCCCATGGTGAACCGTGATCACATTCTATAATGACTCATTTAAATGAATATTTACAAAAAATTGTTAACAAATAACATTTCATTGCTTGCCCATTCCTGTCAAAGATAGCTGTACATGTTTAGTTTTTGCACTGAAACTATATCATTGTCACATTAAGAATTTTTATGAAAAATTTTAATATATGTTTTAATAATCAAATTATTGAACAGTTTTTATTGTTTTTTTATAAAAAATAATATTTAAACATCAAACAAAAAGAATATCTGAAATAAACTACGCTGTGATTGCTTATTGTGCGTTTAAATATTACAGTTGTTGATTAGAAACTTTGGTGCGTGGTGTCAAAATTAAAAACAAAAAACGTCAAACTCAGTGTTGCCAACCATACGATTTAAATCGTATTTATACGACTTTTTTGACTCATATACGATGTACGATCGCGTTATCGAAATCGTACGCAAAATATACGACCTTTTTAATGAAATCGTACGTAGAAAATAAATCTATTTACAACAAATAATAACAAGTTTCCACTTCTTGTTATTTATTATATGAGTTGTTTTACTAACTACTAAAAGTACAATTAATAAGATGTTTAGCTTTAGCTAAACATCTTATTAATTGTACTTTTTATGAACGCATCCAATAATTATCGACTCGCTTGTCAGACTCTATTTACTTACTTTTCAATATATTTTTAGATATATTTAAAAAGTTGCTCAAACCAGGGCCTAATGATTAGAAAGCTCAATGCATTGTTTGCGAAACGATTTTAATTTTAGATAAATAACATATGTCTTTTAATTAAAAAAAAAAAAAAAAAAAAAAAAAAAAAAGTATAATTTAATAATATCCTAATCCCATAATATGTTTATTTGCTGATGCAAAATTATAATTACTTACATGCCGTATTTTACTTGATTTATGTAGTTTTATTGAAATTCCATTGCGTACGATTATTTCCTTGAAAATCATGGCAAAATACGATCTTTTTTATTCTATGATACGATCCTGTAAAAAATTAAGTTGGCAACACTGGTCAAACTTAATCAAAACATGTCATTAATCACTTGTATGTCACTTCGTATGTCAATAATTGTGTCGATCCACAAACATTAAAATATATTTTATAATTAAAATTTTAAAAATACCTTCATACGATAATTCATCATTTAATTTTAATATTTAAATATAAATCAGACGTTTGTATTTTATTTACAAATATGTAAAGCTGACTAATTTCCAAGATTTCCATTGTTCTTCATACATTTTCCATAGAATTTTATTAAAAAAAGTTACAAATGCGTAAATAACCCTGGCCTTAAATGCTATTCGATACAGAGATGCCGATTCCACTGGGAATTGTAAAATATAAAGTCACAAATGTAAGTTGTGTGATTTGTTGTTCCGATTAATGTTTTTGTTATTTTACCTAATAATGTCACTTTTAATTTCCTCAGCTCGAACCCACTGCCTACTACATATCAGAGTATGTACCAAAGAATGAGGAGCAATCGATTCTGTCCAACATTTACTCGGCTCCAAAACCAAAATGGACTCAACTCTCTAATAGAAGATTACAGAACTGGGGAGGGATTCCACACAACAAAGGAATGATAGCTGAAAAACTACCTCAATGGCTCCAGCAGTACTTAGATAAAATTCACTCTCTAGGACTTATGGGTGGAAACAAGCCTAATCATGTACTTGTCAATGAATATACACCTGGGCAAGGTATCCTTCCACATTTGGACGGTTCCCTCTTCTATCCGACTATCACGACACTTTCGGTCGGCTCTCATATAGTCTTGAAGTTTCTTGAACCTTCTAATGATAATGCTTCACTAAAGCCTGCATTCTCATTTTTGTTAGAACCGAGAAGTTTGCTGGTATTACAAGACAAACTTTTTCACCATTACCTTCACAGCATAGAAGAGATTACAGAGGATATTATTGATGATGAAATTAGGAATTTAAATATGTGTTCTACTCACTATGTAAAAGGTACCACAGTCAGTCGGGGTACAAGAATGTCTTTAACCATAAGGCATGTGCCAAAAACAACCACATTTAAAATCAATATGGGTGCAGGAAGATAGCATTGTTAAATCTTCTAGGAAGTCAATACTAATATTCAAATTGGAAAGTGTGTTCCTTCTCATCACACTTTAACTGCTTATAAAATTTGGCATAGAGATACTTTGAGTCCTTAACAGGATATTTAATATGATAATTCATATCCACAAAATCCCTTTCTTCCTTCTGGATTTCAGGATTGAGAATTATTTGGACCAGAAAATTAAAAGAGGAATGCCAGTGACTTTATATATTGTAAATAATTAATGCATTACAATTTTTAGTTAATTACAATATTTTTTATTTTTTTTATTAATAAAAAATTTACATAATATACTTTTATTAGTTCTTTCATTTTTAGTGAAGACATTGATTATTATTATTAGCATTTAGTAATGCCTGAGACTTAATAATAAAATATTACATTATAATCCTTATATAATTCCTTCATCTCCATATACATATATTTTTATTAATAAAAACAACATTACAATAATTTAATGTTTAGTTTTTAATATTATGATAGGTGCCAGTAGTAATTAACAATCACTTATCTGAAAAATTACTTGCAATTCAAAAATATCATGTTAATTGATCTAGATGGTCTCATATTTTCTTTATTTTTTTATAACAATGGGACATCATAAATTATTTTCAAGTTTGAAATTAATAAGAAATATACAGAAACCAATCATTAGGTATTGCAGTTGTGTGCCAGCTATAGAGGATTCCGGTGTAAAAGATGGGACCAAACATCGTCCATCTGCAAAAGTAAGTATGAATCATAATATGCATATTAGTTTTAGATTTCGTTTATCAGACATACTGATTACTTAATGGTTTTTTCCGTGGTCTAGTGGTTCAGAGCTTCGCTCTCTTGACTCGGAGGTCGTGGGTTCGATTCCCGCGTTGGAACAACAAAAAATGTTGTTTTCAAGTTTAGTTAGGACAATGTAGGCTGATCACCTGATTGTCTGACAAGAAAGATGATCCATGCGTCGAATGGGCATGTAAAAAGTCGGTCCTGCGCCTGTTCTCTCGCCAGTCGTGTCGGTTTACCGTCCCACTGGGTTATGAGAGTTTGTTTGTGTATTGCGCACACACTTGGGCACTATAAAATAACTCATGCGTATCCAGCCTGGTTTCAATTAAATTGGCTACCAACACCGGAATCGGTGAGGGGAGCTCTTGTTATTATTATTTGTTGTAAATTCAGTCCAATTGAAGCAAATCAGTAGGTACTACATACTTACCTAATATCTGATATGTGTAATTTTTTTCTTATATTATTTAAAACCGCCCAAGGTTAGCACTTGGGATGGTTTATATCTTGATTCTCCAGTCGGAATTGGTGGTTCCCCTATCCGCGTTTTAATTAAATTCTAGTTTGGTTAGGATAACGCGGGCTTACCTGATCGTCTGACAAGAAATCCATGGGTTGGTTGGGCATGTAAAAGTCGGTCGTGCGCCTGTTTTATTATGCTTATCGGGTAACCGTCCCACTTATTTATGGGAGTAAAGGAAGAGAGTGTTCTTGTCTATTATAGTGTCCTACAAATATGACTCCTGCGCAGCTGGCCTGGTTTTAACAAAACTAGCCACCAACTTCAAAATATGTGTGGGAGTTTTGAACTCATGGGAGAGATGATCTTCACTCTACAAAAGGCAGGGGCTTAAGCTCGATAGAAAATTATAAGATGTGGGGACTGGGGATCTTATAATTTGAAGAAGAAAATTATAAGATCTCCACATCACTGATAAGTAACTACCTGTTCTGTTCTCGTTTCTAATGGATGATCTTCTTTTGCCCATAGAAAGGTCTTGTGCTCGGCTTATATCAGGGACAGGACAAAGTGGAATTGTCCCCTGATGCTGCAGACTTTGATCAGAAGCACGGGGGGAGGATCGGCAAACATCTGAACGAGTAAGTTTGTCGTAGCACTTCAGTAGCAATATTTTAAGTAAGTGATAATAAAAGTAAAAGTGTAAGTAGGTGCCTACTCACTATGGAGTGAGTAGGCACCTACTTACACTTTTACTTTTACATTCGCGCATAGTTATGGAACTATTAACCTAAATAAAAAAAACTAACCAAATTGAAAACAGTTCCGGAACTGTACGCATTGAACTGGTGATGATGAATTATAGATACCAAAAGAATATTCGCAATCACTTCAAGTTTCAAACAAAAAACTGAATCAAAATTGGTTCATCCGTTTTGGGAGCTACGATGCTACATACACACACGTCAAAGTTATAATACCCCTCTGTTTTTGTCGAGAGTTAAATTTTTATTTATTTATTTGATAATTTATTGACACGCAAATACAATAAAAACTTAAATTAAAACACTGATATTATTATGTACAAAGGTGCTACTTATTCTAATATGGAATTTCTTGCAGTACCTAGACCTATAGGAGAAATTTAAATTACAACAGTACTTAGGTACCTAAGTATATACCTACTATTTAGGTAATTACCTACTAATTACCGAATTTCCAAGTACCTAGGTATGTACCTACACAGGTAGTAAACGCACTGACGATGTGTTAAAAAATAGGACGTTCTCATTCTATTGTGATAATTTTTGTGAAGAACCTACATACTATCTCTTTAACAGCGTCTCATCAGTCCTGAAGCTCGGCAAGGCATACCTGATGACAGACCTGGACAGCGACTACAGCGCGATAGCCCTCACCTCGCTAGGACCCAGGGCACCAGGGTTCAACGAGTGTGAAGCACTTGACGAATCCAGGGTAAGTGATGCCAACCGGTTGGGAGACTTTTGGGCTTTGACCTAGTCGATCATGCTATGAATTTAGGTTGTGAGTAGTCAAGTGGCATGCAATTTAAAAGACCGACGACGCATTTTGAAGTTCTCTGCCGATGTCCTGAAATAATACATTCAATAACAAAAGAAAATTACACTTGTGTATAGGTAGGTACATTTTATTGATTAGCGGGTGTGAGATTCTACACACCTACGCGGTTGCAAGTCTAATCAAAATTTAAAAACTATAACGCGACTTCGCAAATGACGTAGCCTTTGTTACGCGGGCCATTACGAATGTTACGGTATTACCATGGACCAATTACCATTGACACCACATTCATTAAAATCGGAGCAGTAGTTTAGGCGCTACGATGAAGCAAAAGCCGTTGAGATCGAACTGATTCGATTCTCGATTGTGTCGGGAGTAAGCTTGTGAATCATGTTGTGGTCTACCGTACCGACTACTAGTATATAAGTTCTCAAACCTCCAATCTTAGGAGAACGCGCGCGTGGGCGTGGGCGCGGGCGTATCCCTGCTGGAGCAGCTCGGCTGCGATCACGTCGTGGTCGACCGCACCGACGCGCCAGACGCCGCAGCGGAGGCCGCGCAGCTCGCGTCGTGGAGGTTTGTTGTGGATTAATAAATGTACCTAAGTACTAATTAGAGTGTAGACACTATTCTTGTAACTACCTATATTTATTTTTTACTTACTATGTATTACCTTCATACATACACCATAACAAACCTAGGCATATAAGTAGCTTTTTTCGGTAAGTCAATAAAATAGGCTACCACAGGTTTAAACCTAGATGGCCGAAAAGAACCGGCGTAAAAATACTCGTACGGAACCATGCTAAATGCTACCGTCCATTTCCATGTACCTACTCCGATCCGATGCAATGTGATGCAATGTAATGTAACCAAATAAGTCAATTCGACCATTTATTTAATTCAATTTTTAATAGAATCATGTTCATAGGTTCGACGAGTTCAAATCGGATACCGATCACAGGCAGCCGCAGGTGTCGCCGTACAGCGCGGACGGGGCCGGCGGCTGGGACGCGGGTTCGGTGCTCGGCCGGTGCCAGAACTGGGCGCGGCTGCTCTCCGATACGCCCGCTAATATGATGACGCCGATGGACTTCGCACAGGTTGATAATAATAATATCTATAGACGCTTCATACCACGTCGATCTGGCCCTGTGCTAAGTATCCGAAGAACTTGTGTTACACGTACCAGACAACGGAAATATATATTTAATACTTTCATACTATACACATATTTAAGACTTTTATTATATTAATACACAAATTTAATACACATTCATGACCCAGGAACATAGAAAACTTTTTGTTCCCTCGACGGGATTCGAACCCGAAACCTCTCGGTCGAGCACCAACTCGCTGAACCACTGCGCTACGGAGGTTCCGGATTAAAAGGCCAGAGTTCACCAGACTGGTACACTCCGTTCTTATCTAATGTGATGTGTAAACTAAATATTGTATTTCTTCCGACCGTTGATTAGCACTCGAAAGGGTGCAGGTTCGATGCCCAGGTTGTGCTATCTACCAATGATACTTTCAGATCTCAAGTAGGTTAGGTACATAATTCATATGGACGTTCTAAGGAAGGGAAGGAAAACATCATAAGGAAACCCGCACATGATAGGCCTCAGACGTATTGACCAGTCATTCCTCTGGACTAGGCCGACTATGTTGTGAGAATGTCGTATGTGCTGGGCAGCCATGAGACATTTAACCCGCTGGTCTCAGGCACCAAGAACAGTATTTAAATAGTGGTTACTTCGCTCGGCAAATACTGTATAAATCATCCAATATGGGATGCAAAGGCCTACTTTTTGTATTTCTCCATTGCGCAATGAATAATTGCAGGTACCTTATTCTAATCAGGGATGAAATGGATATGAGTTTTCGGATACGGATACGGATATGGATATTAATAATTTGGGATTATCCGTTTATTTCGTATAATTTCGGTTACGGATATTACATTTTTACAGTTGCAACTTAATTTCGGAATGGGTTACGGTTACGGATATTTTTACATTTCGGATATCCGATAGTTACGGTTACGGATATTTTTATATTTCGGATATCCGATAGTTTCGGTTACGGTTACGGATATTTTTATATTTCGGATATCCGATAGTTTCGGTTACGGTTACGGAGCTCCCTAACATACCTGATTCTAATGTGATCCAAAAGTTTATTCGGAACAATGTACTTATATTATTTTCTCTTGATGCCCATGGACGACTCGGTTATCTGTTTACACATTTCATAAAATGTTTAGTTGCCACTACATTTTGATGATAAGATATGATTACCTACACTGTGTGTGCTGTGTGTCCTCATGTTCTATTGCACTAAGTAATATACAAACTTAGATGCGTTCCAGTTGGAAATAAATAAGGTTATTAACGATTTTCAACCATATTCCTATTTCTTTAGACCTAAATATTATGTTATTGAATGTACTGTACGTTCTTGGTGGAAATTCATGTTATACAGGGTGTAAAAAGAGCAGTCACTTTAACTTTGGAATAGGATTATAAGACCTTGATTGATTCTAGAAATGATTTTTTTTTTTGCAATTTATAATTTTAGTCGCAAGGCTGAACTGTTTGGAACAACGATCTGCATTAAATTCTTAAATTTTATAGTTTTTGCCCTAGTACGTAATGAACGTCTTACGCGTGCTATTGACCTCTCAGCGTAATCAGCTGATCGTGATCGCTGTGTTGTGCACGTTGTACATTGTCTATTGAAAATTTTTAAAACAGTAGATTAAAAGCAAATGACTAGTACCAATGGATATATCTCTTTCCTGGTTATTACCCCACGAAGTTATAGTGACTGCTCTTTTTACACCCTGTATAGTAAAACACAAAATACTTGCACTTTTTGCCCTTTATTAATTATTATTCTTTTTTTCGCCCAAAGTTCATACATAAAAAACTGGATGTGATTAAAATGTTTTGTTACTTTCTTGCAACTGGAACACATAGACAGACATTTGTAACTTTAATGAGAGCGCTAAATGTCTTTGTTATCAAAACTATTATTTAACTATTGACAGCCATACACGGAACGTTATACGTGACGGCTGGCAGGTGGCAGGTTTGGCTGAACAGTCAATTGCAGCATGTCACGTGTCGCACAACTGTGTTGGTTTCGGTTAGACATGGGCGCCGAGCAAAACCAAAACCGCTAATTACAATAAGCAGCAGGGATGTTAGGGAGCTCTTTAACCGTAACCGTATCGGATATCCGATATAAAAAATAACATCCGTAACCGTAACCGAAATAAAATTTTTTCTACTGTCAAAGGTAACCAAAATTTAATATCCGTAACCGAAATTAATCGGACGGATAATCCGAAATAATTTCATATCCATATTATCCTTATCCGTATCCGAAATTTCATATCCATTTCATCCCTGATAAGCAGCCATACTTAGTACTTACTGTGTGGTTTTATTAGTATGGCCGTGGATGGATGCCAACCAGTATTCAACCTACAGTGACGTAGTTAACTATAAACCATTAGTGAACATTAACCCAGTTAAGGAAAACTATTGTTTTTGTTAATTGCACACAATATCATTGTCAATGATAATTAAACCAACATAAATAATAATTGTAAACGACAAAATACGAGGAAAAGTTATTGGCTGACATTGTGATTCTTAAATTATTTTAGACGCAATGTCCTTTATTTCTTAACAGTTAATTATAGCTATTATTGCTATAAATAGTATACCTAGGTCGGTACTTTTAAGCATATTATCTTAATTTAAGCATAAATCATTAATACTGTAACCAACTTCGATGCGATCGAAGCTTATGGTATATACTTAATAATAATATCTATAGACGCACACACCAAGTCGATCTGGCCCTGTGCTAAGTATCCGAAGAACTTGTGTTACAGGTACCAGACAACGGAAACGTAAGTATTTAATATTTTTATACTATACATATATTTAATATTTTTATTATGCTATACACAAAAATATACATCCATGACCCAGAAACTTTTTGTTCCGTCGCGTCGGCGGGATTCGAACCCGCGACCTCTCCGCTCCAACGCGCTCGACTACTGCGCTACGGAGGTAATATTTGGTACGAACGTATTACTTATGGACAAAAGCATTAAAATTTAACACTGTTACCAAGAATAATAAAATCGGTAATCGACCATTATAAATACATATAATGATCGTACATTTCCTAATCATTAAATCCAATTTTAACGACAATACGGCGGTTAGGGTTCAGAACCGGGATTTCCCGGTACCGAAAATCCCGGGATTTCCCGGTTCTTTGACTACTGTTATAGAACCGGTTCTCAACGCAAAAGAACCGGGATTTTCGGGACTTTCGGGATTTTTTTTACCTTAACAAAAAATAAACGCAACGGGCTTAGAAAAGTACTTTTGTATTTTAATTACACATTGTGGCCTGTCATGTTAAAGGCTAATATATTTATTGCTATACAATGATTAAAATATCGTTATACAGTCACTTCCATTAAAGTTTTACATAGATATAAACAATTTTTATAAACGTGAGTAATATTATATACTAGCTTTGGCCCGCGGCTTCGAGCGTGTGGAATTATTGTATTCGTAGCAAAAAGTTATTTACCAAATAACACTACAGCTGCAATGTGGTTTAGATAATGTTATAGTAATAAACAAATTATGAGTATCATTATATTTTAACCAATGCATATAAAAACTTAATAAATTGTATACTTTTGACACCTTGGGTTACATTATTGGAGTTTTAGTGAGGATCCCTTTTTTTTGAAAATATAATAAAGCCTGTGTTCACCGTTGATGGTGTAACTTTCCGACGGCGAAAAACGCTTTCAAATTTTAACTTAAGTTACGATGTTATTCAAAATATTCTTAACTGATTTTACTATCTCAACATATTAAAATAAATCTAGGGGAAATGTCTACTCATTAAATATATATTTAAGTCAAAATCAAGATTTGGGGTCTATAAAGGCCATAGAACCTAAAAATATAATTATGAAAAAAGTACTGTCTGTCTGTCGGTCCGTATGAGTCCGTACTGAATGGAATAAAATGAAATTTAGCAGGCCGATAGCTTCGAACCTAAAGGGTAATGTAGGATATTATTATCCCAAAAACGAAAGGGTGCCCGCTGGATTTTCAAAAAACAGTAGCTACTTATTGATATATACTATATAAAACTCGGCACAAAGGTAGATTGGACCATGAAATTAATAACAGGATTTTTTTTGTTGGGAAACAAAAAGGTCCCAAGGGATCATAATTATAATTATAAAAAATCTTTTTGCTACTACTTACAAATAAAAAATCGCAAAAAAACAATTTTATAAGATATCTTTAAGCTATGAATTTTTGATGAATCAATTTATCTGTTGGATAAAACTGTTAACATTTTTGGGAGATCCATCTTTTTAGCCAGTAAAACTCACATCGATATTACATTCAAAGGGTAAAAACTTACTTTACAATATTTGCGTTTAAAATTTTAATTTCTGTCCAAACATTATACCGCATTTCGTGCGATTGGCTAAGCAGAAAAATAATTTTAAAATGTTTTATCCATACTTAATATTATTTCAAAGTGAAACTAACTGTGTCTGTTACTTTAAGAGTCATGAACCGTTTTACCGATTTGGTTTAATTTTGGTACGGGGATAAGTTTATAATAAATAGGACTTATCAACGCCGAGGCAAAACTACCGAGCAAAGTAGGATTCAACGTCACGTATATAACGTGACGTAAAATATAATTACTCATACTTAAACTTATAAAACTCCTCAGTTTTGGTTGGGTTTTTTGTACTACACAGTATTTTACAATATTATAAGTTTTAATAGATTTACACCGGTAAAATAGTTTTTTGGCTCATGATAGATCGTAGATATAATATGCAATATTTTATTTACCTATTCAAAAGTAATAACTTTGCAAAAGTGGGAGGGAATCTGCTAAGTGTGCCTTATAGGCTGGCAAATCGTTATACATAATATACGCCACGGAAAAAAATATTGTAGTGCGTATGATCTGGCCAGAAACTGAATAGTGGATAGTCATATGATTATTGGTATAACATTATCTTAATCATACTGTAGCCATAGAGTTATTTGATAAATAACTTTTTGTTACGAATACTATTTTACGCGCCCGAAGCCGTGGGCAAAAGCCCTAATATTAGAGACGTTAAATTCATTATATAGCATATTTAATATTTAATCATTGTATAGCAAAATAAATGTATCATACTTTAACTTGACATGCCAAAATGTGTGATTTATTTATAAAAGTAGTTTTCGAAGCCATAGTATTTGTATTTAGTCAAGTAAGAAAAAAATCACGAAATTACCAAAAATCCCGGGAAATCCCGGGAATTCCCGGTTCTGACTAGTGCCGGTACCGAAAATCCCGGTTCCTAAAACTTTACCGGTTCTCGATACCCTAACGGCGGTAGGTATAAATAAACCTCTATACTAATTTGCCGTAAAAGTTGCGAGTAAGATCCGACAGAGAACTTGGTCTGGGTTCTCGGTCAAAAGGGCCCGAGACAAAGTAGTGGCTTACTATGTTCGTCCCTGATCTGGGGGCACGGTCGTGCCCCCTTCAAGACGAGCCAAGCGAAGCGCAAGGGCACTACCTACCTTTTCTCGAAAGGTTTCGTCGTTTTTTTGAACTCCCATAACTTTGCTTTGGATGATGCTAAATAGTTGAAAATTTCAACATATAATGACACCATTAAAAACATGAAACATACAAAGTTTGAATGTTGTAGCTATTATACTTTAGATTTTATCAATGTCTAAAAACCCCAGATTTCGTCACTGACTCATTTATAGATCATCAAAATTCATAAGGTACTTCCTGACGTCCTAGTAAGCTGATATTATTTATGTAAGCTGTTATTGCTACAAAACCAACAAAAAAATTATTAAAATGTTAATGCCGCCATTTTGAATCCAATATGCTGGACCACCATATTGGTTTAAAAATGATGTTTATTATAAGGATCTGATGATCTTTAATTTATAAAAGGAATATAATATACAAGTACATAAATAACCTACGACCTACTTTTTGTAGGACCCATAATCGTTCAGAGTTTTGCTCCATATAATTTATGTCCGACTGTATATATTATGTTGAGTGCATTGCACTACTCCAATCAGTTTATTCTATTATTCATCTAGAAAAAGTCGGTCACCAATTATTAATCGGTGACCGAGTTTTACCGAAGATGAAAAATATATTATTATAATATTATTTATGAGAGGAAAATTTGTTTTTTCCACTTATTTAAAATTAGCGCGAATATGCAGGCAGCTAATAGTTGTAAATTGCTGTCGGTCACAATACAAATAACTGTCGGTGTATGGAACAGGTCCGGCACAAGCTCCATCTGTTGTTAAATTTCTTTTCTATAAAGTTCTTTGTATGCTTAGCATTATTATAATGTGATTTGTAAGAAACTAGCTTGTCAGTGGCTCAAAATATTCTATAGAATTCCTTGTGCCTTGGTGATGATGGTCATCATCATACTAGCTGGTATTAGCTAATATTAGCACCGGGCGTCGGCAGGCGTCGCGGCGCTAGGCGTCGCGGCGCTGGGCGTCGGCAGGCGACGCGGCGCTGGGCGTCGGTAGGTGTCGCGGCGCTTGGCGTCGCAGCGCTGGGCGTCGGTAGGCGTCGCGGCGCTGGGCGTCGGTAGGCGTCGCAGCGCTGGGCGTCGGCAGGCGTCGCGGCGCTGAGCGTCGCGGCGCTGGGCGTCGGTAGGCGTTGTGGCGCTTGGCGTCGGCAGGCGTCGCGGCGCTTGGCGTCACGGCGCTGGGCGTCGGTAGGCGTCGCGGCGCTGGGCGTCTGCAGGCGTCGCGGCACTGGGCGTCGGCAGGCGTCGCGACGCTGGGCGTCGGTAGGCATCGCGGCGCTTGGCGTCGCGGCGCTGGGCGTCGGCTGGTGTCGCTGGGCTTCGGTAGGCATCGCGGCGCTTGGCGTCGCGGCGCTGGGCGTCGGCTGGTGTCGTGACCCTGGGCGTCGGCAGGCGTCGCGGCGCTGGGCGTCGTGACGCTGGGCGTCGGTAGGCGTCGGCAGGCGTCGCGACGCTGGGCGTCGGTAGGCGTCGCGGCGCTGGGCGTCGGCAGGCATCGCGGCGCTTGGCGTCGCGACGCTGGGCGTCGGTAGGCGTCGCGGCGCTGGGCGTCGGCAGGCGTCGCGGCGCTGGGCTTCGTGGCGCAGGGCGTCGATAGTCGTCGCGGCGCTGGGCGTCGGCAGGCGTCGCGGCGCTGGGCGTCGCGGCGTTGGGCGTCGCGGCGCTGGGCGTCGGTAGGCGTCGCGGCGCTGAGCGTCGCGGCGCTGGGCGTCGGCAGGCGTCGCGACGCTGGGCGTCGGTAGGCGTCGCGGCGCTGGGCGTCGGCAGGCGTCGCGACGCTGGGCGTCGGTAAGCGTCGCGGCGCTGGGCGTCGGTAGGCGTCGCGGCGCTGGGCGTCGGTAGGCGTCGGCAGGCGTCGCGGCGCTGGGCGTCGTGGCGCAGGGAGTCGATAGTCGTCGCGGTGCTGAGCGTCGGCAGGCGTCGCGGCGCTGAGCGTCGCGGCGCTGGGCATCGGTAGGCGTCGCGACGCTGGGCGTCGGTAGGCGTCGCGGCGCTGGGCGTCGGCAGGCATCGCGGCGCTTGGCGTCGCGACGCTGGGCGTCGGTAGGCGTCGCGGCGCTGGGCGTCGGCAGGCGTCGCGGCGCTGGGCGTCGTGGCGCAGGGCGTCGATAGTCGTCGCGGCGCTGGGCGTCGCGGCGCTGGGCGTCGGTAGGCGTCGCGGCGCTGAGCGTCGCGGCGCTGGGCGTCGGTAGGCGTCGCGGCGCTGGGCGTCGGCAGGCGTCGTGACGCTGGGCGTCGGCAGGCGTCGCGGCGCTGGGCGTCGGTAGGCGTCGCGGCGCTGGGCGTCGGCAGGCGACGCGGCGCTGGGCGTCGGTAGGTGTCGCGGCGCTTGGCGTCGCAGCGCTGGGCGTCGGTAGGCGTCGCGGCGCTGGGCGTCGGCAGGCGTCGCGGCGTTGAGCGTCGCGGCGCTGGGCGTCGGTAGGCGTCGTGGCGCTGGGCGTCGGCAGGCGTCGCGGCGCTGGGCGTCGGCAGGCGTCGCGACGCTGGGCGTCGGCAGGCGTCGGCTGGCGTCGCGGCGCTTGGCGTCACGGCGCTGGGCGTCGGTAGGCGTCGCGGCGCTGGGCGTCTGCAGGCGTCGCGGCACTGGGCGTCGGCAGGCGTCGCGACGCTGGGCGTCGGCAGGCGTCGCGACGCTGGGCGTCAGCAGGCGTCGCGGTGCTAGGCGTCGGCAGGCGTCGCGACGCTGGGCGTCGGCAGGCGTCGCGGCGCTGGGCGTCGTGGCGCTGGGCGTCGGCAGGCGTCGCGGCGCTGGGCGTCGGCAGGCGTCGCGACGCTGGGCGTCGGCAGGCGTCGAGACGCTGGGCGTCGGCTGGCGTCGCGGCGCTGGACGTCGTGACGCTGGGCGTCGGTAGGCGTCGCGGCGCCGGGCGTCGGCAGGCGTCGCGGCGCTGGGCGTCGTGGCGCTGGGCGTCGCGGCGCTCGGCTTCGCGGCGCTGGGCGTCAGCAAGCGTCGCGGCGCTGGGCTTTTGAATCCAATAATATGGTGGACCACCATATTCGGATGTTTATTATAAAGA
Organism: Celastrina argiolus; assembly: GCA_905187575.2. NCBI lineage: Eukaryota > Metazoa > Arthropoda > Insecta > Lepidoptera > Lycaenidae > Celastrina > Celastrina argiolus. Next base: position 17,192,442 of record LR994589.1, read on the forward strand.
TCTGATGACCTTTAATTTATAAAAGGAATATAATATACAAGTACATAAATAACCTACGGCCTACTTTTTGTAGGACCCATAATCGTTCAGAGTTTTGCTCCATATAATTTATGTCCGACTGTATGCATGTTGAGTGCATTGCACTACTCCAATCAGTTTATTCTATTATTCATCTAGAAAAAGTCGGTCACCAATTATTAATCGGTGACCGACTTTTACCGAAGATGAAAAATATATTATTATAATATTATTTATGAGAGGAAAATTTGTTTTTTATCCACTTATTTAAAATAGCGATAGCGCGATGCAGGTGCCTAACAGCGACATCTATGTTTAGAACTGTGAAACATCTAAACACAAACATTTAACAGTCGGTAACGTTTTATAATGATAACAATAAACGAAAAACAAACGTTACATAAAACTCCAAATGCGTAGATTTTTTGTAGTCTAAATTGTAAAAACTTCGATACTCAAAGAAATTTGTGACCATAAATTAAGTACTTAATCGACTTTTAATTGATTGGCGCATGCCAAAATTTTATAAGTTTCAATATGACACGATCAATTTATTTATACAATTTTAGTTATTACGCCTCCGTGGTCTAGTGGTTTAGAGCCTGGCTCTCGACTGTGGTCGTCGTGGGTTCGATTCCCACGTTGGAAACATGTTTTAAGTTTGGTTTAGACAAGGCAGGCTGATCACCTAATTGGCTGACAAGAAATATGATCCATGCGTCGGATGGGCATGTAAAAAGTCGGTCCTGCGCTTGATCTCCCGCCAGTCGTGTCGGCTATCCGTCCCAGTGGATTACGAGAGTGAAGAAAAAGAGAGTGCTTCTATGCATTGCGCACACACTTGGGCACTATAAAATAACTCCTGCGTAGCTGGACTGGTTTCAATGAAACCGGTCACCGTCACCGAAATCAGTGTGGGAGATATTATTATTATTATGATTATTATTTTAGCAAACACTAAAATTATTAAACAAGCTTATGACTAAACAACTAGCGACCCGGATAGTTATAGCACTTTCGGAAAAAAAAACAAGAATACAGTATAATGAGAGTTCAATTATAGTAGTGAGGTGTTTTATTGAAGTTCGGTGTTACACAGCCACAATGGAGACTTATAGTTTTCATATTGTGGTTTGAGCATGCTATATATTTATATGTTAGTTTTTACTATAGATTTAAGTCCTAGTTTTGTATAGATAGTAGTGTTAGTATGTAGTTCTATGGTGAGATGCTTAGCATGACGTGCTTAAGTTAATTTAATTTGTTTTCCTACTAGTGGAAACTTGTTATTGGCATTAAGTTTGTTAATATGTAATTTTATTGTAATGTTCCACATGCTGTAAGTTTTCCTAATAAAATAAAATAAAATATCAACCCCTACAATATGGGTAACAAATGATGAGAGAGTTTGAGAAAACAAATACAATTCATACAAGATTTCATGAATGCCGCTATTTTTAATCCAAAATAGCGATTTATCATTTTCACAGGTACTCTCACAATATGGGTATCAAATGAAAGAGAAATACAATAAATCATCTAAATTCCAGACGAAGAATAAGGTGAAAGTAATTGCCCGGGGTCAAAATAGGTTATTTTTAAACTCAAACAAGTCCATTAACCAACTTACAAAAATAAATGAAATCCCACCAAAAACATTTTCATGTAAAAATGTTGCCAAGACGAGTCTATATAGCTTACCCTGTGAAAAAGTTATCAGATATCGTATAAAGCCAAGCTCTAAAGACTACTCGCCCTAAATCTACAAGCACCTTGATCAAAATCTATCAAAAAGTGGACAAATCCCATGTAGAATCAAAGTTATAGTCTATGGATTCATGTAGCCAACAACTATTCATTGCAATGAGCGGTTTTTATTTTGACAGTTCTACTAGTTTAAGAAAAATGCTGATAGATGGCATTAAGCCTAAGTAATATGTCAAGACATGTGTAAAATGTCAATTTCCGTTTTGTTTTTTGTTTGTTTACCTTTTAAATTTCTTTCTTTCACTTGCAATAGTTTATTATTTATTAATTGTGCCCTGAGAACTAAACTAAACATGGCTAGTCCATGCGTAGTACAATTTTGTAAAAATATAGGTAACCACCGCTTTCCCCAATATGAAACTCGGAGATCAAGATGGATAGAGGCTATCAAACATGTAAAAACAGGACTAACTATAAGAAAAAATTTCTTCATAATATGTTCAACTCACTTTACGCCAGCAGATTACATCTCTCCGTCATCACATTTGGCAAGAGCCCCAAGAGGTAAAATATTTATCTTAGTGTGCAATAAGAAATAATAATAAATTTATTGACATTAGACTTAAATTAGTTACATTTTTTAAATTTCTTAACCTAAATATATGTATATCTTTATGTTTGTTACCTATCTTGGGTATCATAACTTAATGGAAACATACTACAGTAAGTACCTACCTTAGGAGTTCATACCTAAAAAACCAAACTTTTGTTTCGTCACCTAAAAATACTTAAAAGAAAAGCTGTTCCTTCTATATTCCCATGGAATGAAGCTTGTCAGCAAGCTAACCAGCTCCAGCAGCAGTCAGAGCCAATGTTTAATCCAACTGCAGTTCAGGCTACATATTCTCAATATATATTTTTTTGACATATTACATTATGCAAGCGCCATCTTACGGTAGTCTCTGTACCTAAAAGTGACACTTTGAAAAGCCCTCATAATAATGGCATCACTGACTAATCTATGGCTGTGTCATAGACGGCTTTGTTTACGTTTGGGTTTTATCTCGGGCGTACTATAATAAACCGAGAGAGTCGACATGACGTCAAAATGCGACCTACACTTTATGGACAAGGGGAGGCTTCAGCGCCGACGTGCTGACCACGACCAGCCACCTGAGCCAGACTCCAAAGTGGTCATCGTCGTATGCAATTATTTTACTTTTCACATCTTCTCGCCTCTTTCTAACGAGCACAGTTGTATCAAAGCCGAATTGAGACGTCTTACAACAATACTGCCTACACTTCTTCTCAAATCTAGAATGAGACAGCAACTAGCTTCTCTTGCAGGAATGTCTCAACGTCCTCTATGTTCCAGTGCACGAGCGCCACTGGATCGAAGCCCAGGGTATATCTATGGGCTAGATAGATACAGCTATGCTGCTGCCTTTAGATATTCCACTAATGAGAAAAGAGAAAGCAACTAACATCTCTCGCAGGAATGTCTTAACGTCCTCTGCCCGCTCGGAGTCCGTGTTCTCGTCCACGAGCGCTCCTGGATCGAAGCCCAGGGTATGAAGGCGTTCCTCGCGGTGGCTCATGGCTCCTGCACGCCGCCGGTGATGCTGCAGCTCGAGTATACGGCGAATAGTGGACCACCGACGCTGCTGACGGCGAAAGGGACTACTTATGACAGGTAAGATCAATAATATAACGGTTGCAATAACCTATATGTAGTGTAGAAATATACTTACGACGATAAGACGGATTGCCACTGTCGAGTGCCCATAGGCATAGGTGCCCATAGGCACCCAGTAAAAAATATTTTTAACCGACTTAAAGACTCTTCAACCAGTTAATGTCTAAACATCAAGCTATCATTCCGTTCCATATAAATCCGATAAATAGAAGATATAAAAAAGCTGAAAATTAATAAACCTTGTCTTGCCTTGCCTTTTGCGTTTTCGGGCGTCGGTGCTCGGTGTCGCGGGTTCGAATCCCGAGGAACAAGTAAGTTCTCTATGTTTATAAGATTGTCAGTCTGTTTCTCTCGAGCGAGCGTCAAATAATGAACGTGTGAGCAGGACAAACTGACTGAATTCGGATTAACATAATGTCATCTGCAGCGTTTTATGGAATTAATTACATTATGTCACGGACTTGAGTTAAAGTTTCCGATAGAAATGTTTCGGAATATTTGTGAATCGAGATATAGGACCTAGCTTGACGTGGTACGTGCCCATAGATAACATTATAGCAATGTTTAGCGGCGGGCTCTGCCTCAAGTCGCACGAGGAGATGGTGCAGGCGCGGGGCTGCATGGCCGGAGCCGCCGTCGTGGTTGCCGCCATACGCGCCTGTGCCGAGCTAAAGGTATAGAACTATATATATACGAAGTAGTTCACCTAACACCTGACCAGGGTTGAAGCTCTGATATTTCCGTAGATCTGTAATCGTTATTTGTTACGTTATAAATTATTCATATAAGCCTATACGGTACCGAAGAAACCGAAAAATTAGCTATTGACCCATCTCTAAATACTTATGTTAAAGTTAATCTTTCATTAAATATCATGTTATCCCTTTCGAACTTATTGTCAATGAATGAAAAGGCATGTTATTTTAACAAGCCGTTAACACTTACAACCGTTGGTGAAATCGGGACTTAAGGATACTTCAGTCATTCGTCTTTAAATTAATATCCAACAGGTAGCTCAGGTAAGTACGTAAAGTTAAGCAATAATTTTTTACTTTGATGAGTGTGCGATTGCTACAGCCGACCCCATACCGGGGGCATACTACTGCTGCATGATTAGTCCATATTCCTTAGTGCATGGTACCCCCTGGCCCCTGCACATTAAGTGAAGTTTTTGGATTGGCTAAAGTGTTCGGTGTACTACAGGCTCGCGTGAACCTCCGCGCGCTGATACCCCTGTGCGAGAACATGATCAGCGGGCAGTGCATGAAGGTCGGCGACGTGGTCACCGCGCTCAACGGCCTCTCTATACAGGTATGCTCGCGTGAACCTCCGCGCGCTGATACCCCTGTGCGGGAACATGATCAGCGGGCAGTGCATGAAGGTCGGCGACGTGGTCACCGCGCTCAACGGCCTCTCTATACAGGTATGATCGCGTGAACCTCCGCGCGGTGATACCCCTGTGAGAGAACGTGATCAGCGGGCAGTGCATGAAGGTCGGCGACGTGGTCACCGCGCTCAACGGCCTCTCTATACAGGTATGATCGCGTGAACCTCCGCGCGCTGATACCCCTGTGCGAGAACATGATCAGCGGGCAGTGCATGAAGGTCGGCGACGTGGTCACCGCGCTCAACGGCCTCTCTATACAGGTATGCTCGCGTGAACCTCCGCGCGCTGATACCCCTGTGCGAGAACATGATCAGCGGGCAGTGCATGAAGGTCGGCGACGTGGTCACCGCGCTCAACGGCCTCTCTATACAGGTATGATCGCGTGAACCTCCGCGCGCTGATACCCCTGTGCGAGAACATGATCAGCGGGCAGTGCATGAAGGTCGGCGACGTGGTCACCGCGCTCAACGCATTCTCTATACAGATATGCTCGCGTGAACCTAAGCGCGCTGATACCCCTGTGCGAGAACATGATCAGCGGGCAGTGCATGAAGGTCGGCGACGTGGTCACCGCGCTCAACGGCCTCTCTATACAGGTATGATCGCGTGAACCTCCGCGCGCTGATACCCCTGTGCGAGAACATGATCAGCGGGCAGTGCATGAAGGTCGGCGACGTGGTCACCGCGCTCAACGCATTCTCTATACAGATATGCTCGCGTGAACCTAAGCGCGCTGATACCCCTGTGCGAGAACATGATCAGCGGGCAGTGCATGAAGGTCGGCGACGTGGTCACCGCGCTCAACGGCCTCTCTATACAGGTATGATCGCGTGAACCTCCGCGCGCTGATACCCCTGTGCGAGAACATGATCAGCGGACAGTGTATGAAGTTCGGCTACACGATCACAGCGCTCAACGGCCTTCCTTAGTCAATAGAGTTTAATTTTGAGTGTGTGTCTTCGTCGCTGATGCTTAGCCTGTAATAACAAGTACCTACCTTATTTGAAGCGTCACATGAATATGATAATTGATACACCCATATAGGATGTCAACTTAAGTAATGACAGTCCATTAATTTACGTCTCACAAAGTACATTTAATATTATAGGTAGTAACTAATAGGTACCTATGTACACAGTTTGATATTATGTAAAGCTCAGGCAGTAATATGTAAATATTATTTGCATAATTTGCATGAAATAAAGACATTTTCGTTAGTAAACATTGTCACTGGACGCTGCATTAATTTTTGGGCGCCATTTATTTCTCCCGCGCTTTTTATCTCCATTACGCAACGTTGACAGGGGTCGCTCTCCATATTTAATTATAAAAAACGCAGAAAATGGACCAACAATTTTACCGCCAATTTTGTCTCCGAAACTTTTTTAATTTGGAACATTTTATGGGCCGCGTGATTCTAACTAAATGGACATAATTTTTTACTGTTGATAGCTTTTACTTCCGAACTCTCCCAATTTGCAGTTAGGTTGCATTAATTACAAATTGGACGACGCTTTTAAACTAAAATGTTATACCTACTATTAAGCAAGTACCTACCTACTTTAAAGTTAAATAGTGTTAAAAGGACTTTTCGTAGGTACTAGGTGTCTTTACAAATCTACTAACTTATATTAATTTTAACAATTTTACCTACCTATACTTTTTTGGTCTCTGCTATACATATAGGTTTTATCGTATTAAACAATACGCGTGTATTAACCTATGTGTAAAAAAATATCACACAGTAGAAAAGACAATAAAATTTTCACATACTTACCTACTTAAATATATTGGTTAAATATGATCGGAGGTATTATACCTCTGATACCTTAAGGTCGTGTTTCACCAAGCAATTTTAAAATTAATCCTCCGTTAAATATCATGTTGTTCCTCTCGTAATTGCTATCAATGAATGAGAAATCATGGTATTTTAGCAAGCCGTTAACACTAACAGGCGTTGGTGAAATCGGTACTAAATAAAAATAATATTCAACTAAGTAGTTTAGTAGTTCCAGGTTAGGTATAAGCCCCGACTAAGTAGTCGGGGCTTATACCTAACCGACACCTGGAACCCTTGGTATTGCAGATCGAGGACACGGACAACGAGGGCCGGCTGATGCTGGCGGACGCGCTGGTGTACGGGCAGGCGCTGTACAAGCCGCGCATGGTGGTCGACGTCGCCACGCTCACACGTAAGTCGGCAAAAACACGAAGGGAAATATAGCAGGGATGAAATGGATATTAAATTAAATTATTAAAATTACTTACCTATATTTAAATTATTTCGGATTATCCGTCTGTTTCGGATAATGTCGGTTACGGATACCTATTACATTATTACAGTAGCAAAACTTTAATTTCGGATTCGATAACGGTTATGATAATTTTTTATATCGGATATCCGATTGTTTCGGTTGCGGTTACGGAGCTCCCTAAAATCCCCGAAATATAGTACTGTCTAAACAAAATTTTGTTTAAATTAGCTGTGGCCGCGACTTCGTTCGCGTGGTTTTTGAGTGACTTAAACCGTTTATGCAGCGCACGCAACGAAAGTCCCCAAATGTGAATACCTAATTATTAATTTCCCCCTTTTTGCAACAAAACACTGAAGCATCGAAGACGTACCTACTCAATCCTAAAACACATCTAAGTATAATATTATCCGATGTCGCTCACAATCGTAATCTATCTAAACTATATACAAGGTGTAAAATAAATGAGTGATAATACTTTAGGGTGTGTATGGGCCCCGTATATTGAGTTTACTGTGAAGCGGTGGAATAGGCAGGTACTTTTTTTTAATTATTATATGGGTAAATTTATAATGTTGGTGCGCTTTTCATACAAACATAAAAGTCAAAAGTAAGTCTTTCAGCGCTGGTACTATCACAATAAACTCTACATAGGAGGCACATACACCTGGATATAAAAAAATATCTCTAACCGAATGCGAAATGAAAGTTTTTCTGCTGTAAAAAGGATACTAAAATTTAATAGCCGTAACCGAAATTATTCGGAACAAACGGATGATCCGAAATAATTTAATATCCATATCCGTATAGTACACCCTAAAGTAATATCACTCATTTATTTTACACCTTATCACAAAGTAGTTAATATAAACCTTTTTAATCGCCTCCGTGGTCTAGTGGTTCAGAGCTTCGCTCTCGACCCGCTCGTGGGTTCGATTCCCGCGTTGGAACAACAAATAATGTTGTTTTCAAGTTTGGTTAGGACAATTCAGGCTGATCACCTGATTGTCTGACAAGAAAGATGATCCATGCGTCGGATGGGCATGTAAAAAGTCGGTCCTGCGCCTGATCTCTCGCTAGTCGTGTCGGTTTACCGTCCCACTGGGTTATGAGAGTAAAAGGAAAAGAGAGTGCTTCTGTGTATTGCGCACACACTTGGGCACTATAAAATAACTCCTGCGTAGCTGGCCTGGTTTCAATGAAATCGGCTACCGACATCGAAATCGGTGAGGGGAGCTATTATTATTATTATAAACCTTTTAAATAAAAGCGAAAGGTTAACTCAGTCACTCATGGACTTATCACGAAATCTCTGAAACTACAAGTGGTAATAGGTAGTCTAAAATTTTGCATAGGGCTTCTTTTAAGATGTAGGTGCTCACTAAGACTGAATATTGTAAAATTCAACGCCTGAGGGGGTAAAAGTTAGTATAGAACTTTGCCGTTTTTGAAGCTATACGAATGAAATTCACCGTGACTGTTCTTCTTTGAAATTCATGAAATACATGCGAGTTCCGCGTTACGTTAGTATTAAAGTAAAACTGTTTTAAATGCTCAACGATGTGGGCACGGGTCAGCTAGTGTTGTAATACAGTTGTTTCAAGTAGCATCGTTTTTAAGCACTAGCTCGTCTGCTATATACTGGGTCTGTATTTATGATCTTTTACAAAACCAGCCTGATTCCAGGAAATTCAATAATACGGCCTTAAACTGCCTTGTTTTTTTCATATTACGACATGTTATTTTGAATGGATCCCTCCACCCTATTGGTTGTCTGGAAGTGACATTCGGAAGCAATTCAAGTGTCACGTGTGACGTGACCACTGACTGGCTGTCAATGAGCGATCGTAATACGAATATTCCAGGCAGCCATGTTTTATGGCGTAAAGTAGCTGGAACTAAGAGCTTGTTATAGACACCCTGTGCTACAGTATCAGCTCGCTCGCAGGTGGCATGCAGCTGGCGACGGGCGAGGGCGCGTTCGGCGTGTTCGTGAACAACCCGGGGCCCTGGGCCGCCATCAAGCACGCGGGCGCGCTCTCCGGGGACAGACCCTGGCTTTTCCCCACCTGGAACTTCTACGAGAGGCGTATCACAGGTACCTAATACAGTTAGTGTCGCAGTTGGCGACAGGCGAGGGCGCGTTCGTGTGCATCCCGTGGCCCTGGGAACAGACCCTGGCACTTCTACGAGAGGCGCATCATAGGTAATTCTGTGTGCTACTGCTATGTAATATAGAAGGGTGGAATGGAGTTACGGAGCCGGTGCAGTTTTTTCACCCGGTCCACGCCGTGTAGAAGTTAACTATAATAATCTACCAGGCCAGCTACCCAGAAATCATGTTTATAGTGCCCAAGTCACAAAGACACTATTCAGTTTACTCTCTTCACCCACTAGAACGGTTATCACACGACTGGCAAGAGAGCCGCGCAGGATCGACTATTTATATGCCGATCAAGGCAAGAAAGATCAATGCGTCGGACATTGATCTTTCTTGCCAGACAATCAGGTAACACGGGAATCGAACCCAATACTTCCAATATATAGAGCAGAACTCTAATCCCTGTTGTTTAGAGTTCTGCTACGGAGAAAGTACAGCATTACCACTTACCATGTTTGCTACTAGGGCTGTTGTTTCAATGTCATAATATACTTAACTACAACATATTGTAGGTATTTAATTTCTCAAGGTGAGGGAAAAAAACTCGCAGTCCGTGACTGTGCGGGGTACTTTTTTTTTGCCCGACTACGGCGAAGCTATAAGGAAGAGTTATGATTTTGGCAGTCTATGCAGTATGCATGCATGTTTATTCCATCGCAGTGCTACTCATGCGATTTCAATGAAAGAGGTGCCTGTCAATAGATTCGCAATAATATTAAAAGTTACTTAGGTAGTATGTAGGCCACGGTTATCGCTTAGGTTTAATTAAAAAGTTTTTTTTAGACTTGACTTTAGTTACTGGAATCAGGCGTTACTTTGCGGAAATCCACAGCATAAAATTTGATCCCGCGAAAAAAAATATCGCGAGATATACCTACATAGGTATTTAATATTGAAATTTTAGACTTAGGACCGATTTTTCTATCGTCAGACTTTTACTTAAGGAATAAATATGTGACTTTGACAGATTTTGTATGGAACAAATGTCAAAGTCACATGTATATTCAACAGATCATCCCCGTGTTCCAGATGCAGCTGTCAGCTGTTAAAAACTGTTCAAAACGCTCAGAATGATCACGTCATTTTGCATATTTTTACCCATAGATGAAGAATACATAGATTTGCTACAATACGTCAATAAAGTGTGTGAACGAGATCACAACATACAAAAACTTTAAGGAAGGAAAAGGAAGGCGACAATATTGCCTGTCTTTGTCAGAGTTCCTGTTTTTGTTTGTTGGGCACAACTGCTATGTGCCCAACAAATCAGTTGACAGTTCGGTCACAGCTCGTATCTTCCAGAATTTTTAGTGAATAATAGTGATCTAAGTGGTGAAAATAAAAAGAAATTTAAGTGATACATTATACTAACCTGCTTTTCATGGATATATGTTAAATAATCGGCTGTAAAAGCCGTACTGAGCAAAAAACACGAAATATTTCCTTTCATGCGTAAGTACAATTTTTTGTAACAAATACACCTTGCTTTGATAAAATATCGACAGGTTGTGTTCCGTAGCACACTAATAAGCTATTAATAGGTTATTGTGAATATAAATAATGAATTAAAATGTTATTTAAAATTACAATAATAAATGTATTATCCAACCAATGTATGTGACAAGGTTAAATTGTCATCCTCGAAACAAATGTCAGGCAGTCCGCCATTTTAAACTACTTTTTGACTTAGTAATGTTAAAGATTTTATGGGGATACCAGCTAAGGTACTCATAATTTACCCTAAAAGTGGGGTCTTTTTTAACCGACTTTCAAAAATAGAGGAGGTTTCTCGATTCGACCGTATATATATTATATTTTTAATTTTATTATTAAATCTTAAGCTGTGCAATAGTGAAACTGTTGTTACAGATTTCCAAAGGACTCTTCAACCCGCCAATTATGGATTCGTGCCACAGGCTGACAAAACTAGCAACCAACCAAATATACTCGAGTATGCTCTAGACATTTTGAACAAAGTTGTTTTAGAAAAACAGCAAATATGACATATTTAAACCCGTTATCTATTCCTACGCGTCATGTCATCTGAAGAATGAAGTTTCCATTCATTAACTCTTGAACTGCGGTGAATAGTCGAATGAGATTATATCTATAAATTGTAGTTGGTATAAGAAATAAATTAAAAATTTAAATGTCCCCGGAAATGCTGGTAAGGGATCCACACTATATACAGGCATGAAAAGGAAAATACCAAATGCTTAAACGAGTAGGAAGAAATTCGTGCATCTACTTCCAATAGCAAACGGTATGAATACAGTTACGGAAATAATCATTTTGAATAACGACCCATAAATGTTGTAATATACCAATAATTAAAAAAAAATGCAAATAATAAAATCATTTAAATAATGACTATATGCACAGATTACCTTTAAACACCTTATTTTTTATTTTATATAGTTTTTTACATAATATATATACTTTATTAGTGATTTTACATTAATTTAAATATTTTTATATTTGTTAAAATACACGACCGGTTTCGATGAAGTCATCGTCGGTGTAGGTATATATTATAATAAAGTGAAAAAAAGTGCAAGTACATAGTTTGTGTTTATTACTACATAAAAAGAATGTCCGCCAAGAAATTATAGTACATTCGATAACATAAATAGAGTACCGACATACATAAATTATTATTACGTCCGCGTCTGTGATGAAAATAATTATGATTTATGATGTAAAGATGTTTTTTAAAACCTTGGGTTTTGTTGTATGATATGTTTTGGGCATATAAAGTAGCAGCCAATGCAAGTTTTTATGCGCAAATGGGAACCGTTGGTACATTTACACGACATAAACGTAACATATTATTTCCTGCTTTATCCGTTCCAAATTTCATAATTTAATGGAAACAAATATATAGATGAACAAACTTTCTCTCTTTAATAAATTTGTATTTTACTGTTCTGTACTAATCTTTGTTAGTCCCGAGTAGTAAGATTCCTGAATAAATTGGGTATATTTAAATGGGGTTGGCAACACAGATATTGTATATACTTTTCGTTTGTCCCTGTCGGCTGTGGCAATGTGTCAAATCTATAGGATTCTGTAACTAAGTTTTTACCCATCTTGTTTTTGACGTTTACTTAGATTTCACAGATTTCACTGATCTCGATGTTATTTTTAAATTATGGATCGAGCAAATTAATTCTAGATTCTTTTTTAATGTAGATATTATTGTTAATTTAAAATATTAATAGAATTTATGGGATTTAAAGGAAATGTAAAATTTTGACATCTGTCAGTCGTTCCACTGGCATTAAGAATGATCTGAGCGTTCAGAGTAAAAAGAGCGCCTAAAGGAACACGCCCTATGATAATCCCTGTGTTCCAGGCATGGACGTATTTAATACGTCCATGGTTCCAGGAGACGCTCTGAACGTTTACCCCTGTGTTCCAGTAGCTGATAGTAAACGAAAATAACGTTTTTTTCGTTCAGTTTCGCGTTTCTTTAGCACTTTAAAGAATCATTATGATCGTTTTGAACTGTTCGTAACTCGTGTTCCACAAGCAGCTGTCAGCTGTCAAAAACTGTTCAAAACGCTCAGAATGATCCCATCTTGTTTTTGACGTTTACTTAGATTTCACTGATCTCGTTGTTATTTTTAAGTTATGGATCGAGCTAATTTATTATAGATTCTTCTATAATGTAGTTATTATTGTTAATTTAAAATAGAAATAGAATATAAGAGATAAAAAGGAAATGTTAAATTTTGACATCTGTCAGTCGTTCCACTAGCAGTAAAGTTTGTTAGAAACGTTCAGATCGAAAATTTCAATATTGTGCTAAAGAAACGACTGTGTGCGTTATGAATGATCTGAGCGTTCAGTGTAAAAAGAGCGCCTAAAGGAACACGCCCTAGATCATTCATAACGCTGACATTGACAGCTGACAGTGCCTGTGAAAATAGTTCAAAACGATCCTAAACAGTGCTAAAGAAAATAGTAAACGAAAATAACGTTTTTTTTCGTTCAGATTTGCGTTTCTTTAGCACTGTTTAGGATCGTTTTGAACTGTTTTCTGTGAAAACACTGTCAGCTGTCAATGTCAGCGTTAGGAATGATCTGAACGTTCAGAGCTTCACCTGGAACAGGCCCATTTATAATATGACGATTGAAAAATCGGCCCTAAGTTTACTACTACCAATTAGGTACTTACTAGACCATTTACAGGCTGCCACTATCACTGCTTAGCGGAATGACTTGATCGCACATGATTTTAACTATTATTCCAGTATTTGGTCGCGTATATATTTGTGAGTTGAGACTAGCCTTCAAACCTATTTGTTTTGTAGACGATCCAGCAGTCGACCTCAGAAACCGTGGATCAGGTAAAGCGTCCGCATGCAAGGCAGCTGCTTTTCTCAAGGTAATAAAAAATAAATAAATATAATTAAAAATAAGTAATATCTCGCACATAGGGACTAGGGTTCAGAACCGGGATTTCCCGGTACCGAAAATCCCGGGATTTCCCGGTTCTTTGACTACTGTTATAGAACCGGTTCTCAACGCAAAAGAACCGGGATTTTCGGTATTTTCGGGATTTTTTTTACCTTACCAAAAAATAAACGCAACGGGCTTAGAAAAAGTACTTTTGTATTTTAATTACACATTGTGGCATGTCATGTTAAAGGATAATATATTTATTGCTATACAATGATTAAAATATCGTTATACAGTCACTTCCATTAAAGTTTTACATAGATATAAACAATTTTTATAAACGTGAGTAATATTATATTACTAGCTTTGGCCCGCGGCTTCGGGCGTGTGGAATTATTGTATTCGTAGCAAAAAGTTCTTTACCAAATAACACTACAGCTGCAATGTGGTTTAGATAATGTTATAGTAATAAACATATTATGAGTATCATCATATTTTAACCAATGCATATAAAAACTTAATAAATTGTATACTTTTGACACTTTGGGTTACATTATTGGAGTTTTAGTAAGGATCCCTTTTTTTTTTAATATAATAAAGCCTGTGTTCACCGTTGATGGTGTAACTTTCCGACGGCGAAAAACGCTTTTAAATTTTAACTTAAGTTACGATGTTATTCAAAATATTCTTAACTGATTTTACTATCTCAACATATTAAAATAAATCTAGGGGAAATGTCTGCTCATTAAATATATATTTAAGTCAAAATCAAGATTTGGGGATAAAGGCCATAGAACCTAAAAATAATAATTATGAAAAAAAGTACTGTCTGTCTGTCGGTCCGTATGAGTCCGTACTGAATGGAATAAAATGAAATTTAGCAGGCCGATAGCTTCGAACCTAAAGGATAATGTAGGATATTATTATCCCAAAAACGAAAGGGTGCCCGTTGGATTTTCAAAAAACAGCTACTTATTTAATGGTATTTCGGTGAAACTACTATTTAAATGAAACTCGGCACAAAGGTAGATTGGACCATGAAATTAATAACAGGATTTTTTTTGTTGAGAAACAAAAAGGTCCCAAGGGATCATAATTATAATTATAAAAAATCTTTTTGCTACTACTTATAAATAAAAAATCGCAAAAACCAATTGTATAAGATATCTTTAAGCTATGAATTTTTGATGAATCAATTTATCTGTTGGATAAAGCTGTTAACATTTTTGGAAGATCCTTTTTTTTAGCCAGTAAAACTCACATCGATATTACATTCAAACTTACTTTACAATATTTGCGTTTAAAATTTTAATTTCTGTCCAAACATTATACCGCATTTCGTGCGATTGGCTAAGCAGAAAAATAATTTTAAAATGTTTTATCCATACTTAATATTATTTCAAACGTGAAACTAACTGTGTCTGTTACTTTAAGAGACATGAACTGTTTTACCGATTTGGTTTAATTTTGGTACGGCGATAAGTTTATAATAAATAGGACTTATCAACGCCGAGGCAAAACTACCGAGCAAAGTACGATTCAACGTCACGTATATAACGTGACGTAAAATATAATTACTCATACATAAACTTATAAAACTCCTCAGTTTTGGTTGGGTTATTTGTACTACACAGTATTTTACAATATTATAAGTTTTAATAGATTTACACCGGTAAAATAGTTTTTTGGCTCATGATAGATCGTAGATATAATATGCAATGTTTTATTTACCTATTCAAAAGTAATAACTTTGCAAAAGTGGGAGGGAATCTGCTAAGTGTGCCTTATAGGCTGGCAAATCGTTATACATAATATACGCCACGGAAAAAAAAATATTGTAGTGCGTATGATCTGGCCAGAAACTGAATAGTGGATAGTCATATGATTATTGGTATAACATTATCTTAATCATACTGTAGCCATAGAGTTATTTGATAAAGAACTTTTTGTTACGAATACTATTTTACGCGCCCGAAGCCGTGGGTAAAAGTCCTAATATTAGAGATGTTAAATTCAAAATATATAAATATACGATATTTTAATCATTGTATAGCAAATTAATGTATCATACTTTAACTTGACATGCCAAAATGTGTGATTTATTTATAAAAAATAGTTTTTGAAGCCATTGTATTTGTTTTTAGTCAAGAAAAAAATCACGAAAATATCAAAAATCCCGGGAAATCCCGGGAATTCCCGGTTCTGACTAGTGCCGGTACCGAAAATCCCGGTTCCTGAAACTTTACCGGTTCTCGATACCCTAATAGGGACCTAATCCAAAAATTAATGATTTTGACTTTTAGTCAAAAATTACCCTTACCATTTTTGACTGAATGATTTTTTGGATTAGATTACTTTAATTCTGAAGGTGCGAAAAAAAAAGGAACGAGCAATAATAATTAATAATTTTTACTTAATTGCGAGGAAGTGTTTATTATTATTACACGACAAAAAGCTGCTTACAAAAAATTTCGTTAGGGTCGCTTATGTAATAGAAGTTACTAAAACATCATAAACTTTCTGCAGAAGCTACTAAACCATAATGTTCTGCAGAAGTTCGTGTGCACGGACTGGATGCACATGGACGTCTCCGGCGTAGGACGGATGGCCCGCAACGCGCCACCCTACCTCCGACCAGGGCGGATGAGCGGCCGTCCGACCAGAACTCTCGCCAACTACCTCATGGAGCTTCACGCTGCAGAGCCACAACCACCGCAACCAGTAGTACCAGCGTAAAATCTTTTTTTACTCTTGTAAGGCCTCACGCTCGAATTTTTCGGGCAGCGAGGCGGGAGCGGGGGCATCTTTTGCGTAAAATCAAATGGACAACAGCGGCGCGGGAGCGGGCAACAAGTACCACTGCCCGCAAAATTCGTGGCTGAGGCCTAATACATATCATGTATTTACGATTGACTTTTACCCTTTTTTTTTTTGCGAATTAGATTTTGTGAGTTGTGAGTCCCAATGTTATCAACATTTTCGAGCATGTTATCAGTTATGTGATTGTTTTGAAATAAGTACTTTTATCAAGAAATGTGTTTTAATTTAAATTTTTGTATGCCATAGCTATTACTAAGATCTCAATAAAACCAAGCCAAGAGCATGTCAGAACATATTGTCTGGACAGTTTCAATAACAATTTACCTCGTCGTGGTAATTTGACTGTTGTCGCTTCACATAAAAATTAGTAAAGATAATGTTATAAAATGTATTAGATAATGAAGTGTGGTTGTTTAATAAGGTGAAATTATTCAGAAGTGTACTCAACAGGTGAATATTATGTGAAAATTTCGGTGTTATTTGGTTAGTTTACGTAAAAAAAGGGACATACTATAAAAGGGGGTACGAGTTTAAACTAGTACGGTACTCGTATAGCGTCGTGACTCATGTTGTTTATATTTTTAGTCACACTTCAGCAAATATTAAACATGTTTACCCCAAAAAGGTACTTATTTTGCGGGCAGCGGAGCGGAGCGGGAGCGGTGGCGTCGCGGGAGCGGCAGGATCTTTTACGTAAAATCAAATTGACCGGTTCTCGAAAACAGTGGCAGCGGGTAACGCCACTCCCGCTCCGCTGCCCGTAAAATTCGAGGCCTAACATGGCATTCAAATCATACAACCCATATTGAATGAACACTGATTGGTGGAATATTATCATAAAGATAGGAACGGACAGATATTTTATAATTACATCACGCTCGCACTTGCAAGATTGCTTAAAATTCCACAGATAAGGTTAATTTACCAAAGACAAAGATTAATTGACATACGATTTGAATCGGCGAGGGAGCGTGATGTAATTATAAAATATCTGTCCGTTCTTTTCTGTCTGATAAATGATATTACACCAATCAGCGTTCAATATGGGTTGCTGATTTGAATGCTATGTTAGTTGATCATTCATTTGAATATCGTTCGGGAAACCGGAGGTTAATCTATAAACGGGCTTAACGCAAAACCCGCATTCGATCTCTGTTTCTCG
This sequence comes from Celastrina argiolus, assembly GCA_905187575.2. Taxonomy (NCBI): domain Eukaryota; kingdom Metazoa; phylum Arthropoda; class Insecta; order Lepidoptera; family Lycaenidae; genus Celastrina; species Celastrina argiolus. The sequence goes on from LR994589.1 coordinate 17,210,049, forward strand.
TTAAATTTTAGAACGGGACAGACAGATCTAAAACCGCAGCTCAGCGTTAACCACGCTCATAATACGTTAATGAAATAGGGGCTAAAATCACTCGGGCTCAGCGCACATTAGGTGGCCTGTTTTCTGGTTCCAATAGAATGGCTAAGAGGGAAGGTAGGTACAAAATAAAACACTGATGCTTATTGACCTAAAAATGAAGAAACATTTATTTTCAGTATGTCTTTTGTAAAATTTAATAACAGAATGAATCAAATGTCAAGAGAATAACAGAGCGGATTACTTTCCATTCGATAGAATTAGTTTCACCAACAATAGAAATATAATATTTATCAAGTCATTTACAGATATAATAATCAATGCAGTACCAATAAATCTAATTTATTCGTTTACTGAGTTAGTTAAATTTAAACATTTAATGCGATCGCGGCACACTCGCATGCGCGGACCGCGGTATATTTTTTTGGGATTTTTTTATTTTTAATCATCACGTACTTTATAAATATCTCATACTTGAAAAAAATTTACATTAAATTGTATCGGAAAGTGCGGAGGCTAGCACGCACACTGAGGCTCGCGCACACGCACACACTCACACACACACACCGTCACTGCGACGCACACCTATTCGTTTCGCCATTGTACCGCTACACTTGAAATTTCCTTCCTTACATAGTAAAATTAACGGAATACTTTAAGTCTAAATAAAGATGGCGGCCGGGGACCGCGCCGGCCGCCGTACGATTAACTGAAACGATGACAATATTTAATTTATCGCAAACACTAGAGAAATGCAGGTCCAATACGATGGTATATTGTGTGTCATGAAATAAAACGTATTTATAATTCTCTTTTATACACACACACTAGCCGGCGGCTCACTTCGACGTCATCATGGTGACGAATTCTGAAAAAGAAAGAGAACAGGGGTCAACAAACACGTCGCACGCTTGCGGAAAGCCCAAAAACAAAATCAAAGATGTTCACAAAACAATTGCGAACATCTCCAGATGAAGTATTAATATACCGTAAAAACACAAAAATGCCAACCGACAATTAAGATGCAACTATTAGAGCCGGCTGCACAATCTACTTGTTAAGTGTCAGATAGCTCAATTGCATGTTTTGTCTCTGTCGCACAAAATAAAGTAACCAGCGACAAACTGCCGAACGAGCTATCCGACACTTAATAGCCGATTGTGAAACAGGCCCTTGTCAATAGTAACCTGTTAGATTACGATATTTATTGTGAAAAAAACAATATGTAGTCACCAAACATATGCCTCGCCCGGTGAGTGAAGGGAGGCATATATTTGACGGCAGTCGAACAGTAATAAGAAACGATCGAACCTGTTCATGCCACTACAAGGGATTATGAAATACCACCCCTCCCAATTAGTCGTAAAAAACGAAGCACCGTCGTGCTCCTGGTGATATCGACCGAGAGCCGATTGTTTCGGTTCAGTTAGCGATGAACAGTGCAGTGAAGTCTGTTCTGTTGAGTAATGAAGCGTGTGATCGTCGCGAATACGTCTCTCCAGTTTGCTGCTCGTTTTTAAGGTCCGTGCAAAGCGCGCGCGGGCGACCTACCGGGGGGATCGCCAGGTGGTATTTCGTTAAGAAAACTTCTATACAGATATTAGACACATGCACCAGGGTTGCAGGAAGACGTCTGCGGCCGTCCGCAATGCCGGGGGATTGCGGACGGCCCGCGAGGCAAGATATACGACAGTGGTGAGTTTACTCAGACAGTGAGGTGAGGGGCCGAGGGGAACTAAACATATCAGAGGTAGAAACAGTTAATAACGAGCAGCAAACCATCGAGATAGCGCTGTCAGTACCTAGTTCACCGCGGGCGGAGGCCTTCGTTACACACTACTAGGAAATATTGTGAGATCACAGCGATTTCGTGGAGTCCTTTGCGACTGTTAGTTAAGTTAACGAAACGTGGGGGCCGGGCCGCGGGCTAGCGGCTGCCGTCCCCGCGACCGAATATCATTTTCGCGAGTGCATGGAAGTCTGTAAGAGAGAGAGCCTTGGCGGTTGAGACTGTACAATACTACAAGGATTAGAATATCAGTGAGATTCGTGCAGGTCGGGTCGTAAAAATTGATTGACAAGCGAGTAAGTTAAACAATAGATACATTTGAATAGCAGCTAAATTTGCGACGCGACCTGCAGCTGTGTTTATCGTGACAAACATAATTTGTACAAAATGCCGGAACCATCAGCGTACTAAACGATTATATTGGGCGATTGAATGTTTTTACTTGTGGGTTATGTACTGCATGCGCGAACTGATCGTCTATGTAGTTGTATATTCCCGTCAAGTAAAATTGTATTTACGAGTAGCAGCGTACGAACAACTATGTTTCCAATTTCCATAAACCATACGCTGACGTAATAGTTGTAAGTGTTAATGTTACAAACAATTTTCTAGATCGTAAATTACTTTGAAATAGTTTACAATCTGGAACGAATATAAATTAGTCTTGTAATTAGTGGTGGTATCATCTTTGTATGGGCTGACTGCTAAATTCATTTGGGTCATAGTTCATACTTTTTGTATATTATCTTGTAATTTACAGTAATATTTTTCCTGGATTATCAACATTAGGAGAAAAAACATTCGGTAAAGTTTTATCAGTTTGTTTTCCAAAGGCAGCGGTGCGATAAGCTGTTCATTGGAGCAAATAATTTAAGAGTAGTTAAACCCAGAAATCAAATAATTTAAATCTAGTAAAACCCAGTGAATCATGAGCGGCACTGAAATTTTTTGTTCATACGGATCTCCAAATAGTGGTAACACAGAATAGAACAAGGAGCATACGTATGTGTATTACTTTGTGCATGCCCGGGTATTAATAAATCAAGAACAACCTAAACAATGGATGTTTATGTTGCTAGAAGAAAGCGAACATCATTTTATGACGGAAAATTCCGCCAAGATTCAGCACGGATCAGGCAGTGTGAGAGTAGAGACATCGTTCAGTGTCGGGGTGGTATTGCATATCCTAGATTCGGTGGAGGAAACACAGAAATAAACGGTGTTATTCATTCGAAACCTAACGCCACAAAATAAGGATACATGAGCAAAAAGGCAAACTCAAATAAACGAACAGCTTCATTTGGTGTTTTGTTACATTTCAATTAGTAATTTTTTTTTCATTTGATATTCGCTACTTTGCTACGGAATTTTATCCCATATTTGTAAGCCTCACCGGCTAGAATAGTTTTCACCCTATGAGGATTATTCACAATGCTCGTTCGACTCGGATTCGAAAACGTACCGCGCGGATATTGGACAACGCTTAGCGCGGCAAGAGTTTAGCTGTTGCGCGGGGAACTTGTCTAATCCGAGTGGAACTTTGTGAATCAGACCCCATTACCCGAGAACTAACTTTATCAGCCAAATTCCCGTCCCGTCCACTTCGTCAACTTTCGGCCCTACACTCCGATCAACTCAACACCAAACGACGCAAGCGCACACCGAGCACTGGACTCACCCTCGTAATTGACCTGGCCGTCGCCGTCGATGTCGGCCTCGCGGATCATCTCGTCCACCTCCTCGTCGGTGAGCTTCTCGCCGAGGTTCGTCATGACGTGACGGAGCTCCGCGGCGGAGATGAAGCCGTTACCGTCCTTGTCGAACACGCGGAACGCTTCGCGGATCTCCTCTTCGCTATCCGTGTCCTTCATCTTGCGGGCCATCATCGTTAGGAATTCGGGGAAGTCTATCGTGCCGTTGCCTGAAATGTGAACAATGTTGATGTTAGACAAGTTCTTCACTTTACACAGTTCAATTTCGTACGTATATTCTCCAATCCACGATAAGAGCACGGTAACACACAATAGTAAAATATCAGTTTCGACGTTAGTGCAATACTTTTCCACCGAAATAGATATTATATTTCAATTATGATGACTACGCTAACTAAGTTGATAGTCACAACATTGGAAATATATCGATACGAGATCAACAATCGGTCTCATCACGTAGCTGTACGACTGAAGTAAACAATCATTATTATGATCAGTTCTCTAGAACCGATTCCCTTATATGGAAATTGGAATTCATTAAGCAGATTCATAACATATTTTCAATATTTGATCACGTATCAAAAGTTCTGAGGCCTCGTTAACGTATAGGGCGTGAATTTTGACACATGTTGGATTCGTTCTACGTCGATATAACAAGTGTGTTTACAGTTCACGCAGCAAATAACTATAAAACGCTTGGATGCTATGACGCATACATGTATAGAGTTTTTCAGGTACAGCTAATATTTTCTAGTTGAGTGTGCACGATCAAAGAGACGGGCGTTTACAGATTAAGGTTCAAGGCATTCAGATATAAACAGTTCTCCTTCATTGAACAATGTATTGCACGATAAAAACTAACGTAAACATTTCAAACGGATTATCTTTGATATCAAAACTAATAATCATCGTAGGTATTATATTAATAAGTAAATAGAAAACTTTGTTCACTGTATTATTTAAACGAAGGGCTATGAAATATGGCACAATTAAAATTTAAGAGGAGTAAAATTGAAATTCAATATTATTAATTATTATTAAAATATAATAAATTAATAATTAGCAACTAGTATGTATATGCGGCCTCCGATCTAGATTTAGTTTATTACTTTTATTCTTTATTAGTTTAAATAAAAAAAAAACTTTAACTAGTTTTTAATTGACTAGGTATGTAGTTTTTTATGTACATAATATTGTAAATAACAAGTTTGAATAAATAAGTATAAGTCGTACTCGTGAATATTATTATACACAGTTGCCCAGTAATATCCATACCTAGGAAAATGATTATGTGCAATTGTTAAAGCCAACTTATTATGCAAACTGTTTCTCAGTTAGTACACAATATACGCTCATCTCACATTAATTACAATAGGTATGCATTCTCATTTATTTTACTAAAATATTCCTCGGATCTCACATGAATATTAATAGCGACTGCAGAGACACTAAATCTTCTGTATTTACACGTTGAGATAAGACATTTGTACGCAGTAAAAATATAGTTACAAATTACGATTGGTAAGTCGTGGAATCTTTTAAAAAACACATCTTTTATAATAATAATTTGAACCCAAGTCGGCAATAGTCCGAAACAAAAGACAGTGCCCGAATACATGACGTATATCTACTGTATTCAGTATTTCAATATTTAATTACCTCTTACACCTTCTGTTCTTTGGGGTTCCCTCTGCTTGTAAATTACATTGTATTAGTTGTACGAAGATTGACGTCTCAGTTCGAGTCCATCATTTTGCACGTCATCGTCGTGTTTGGGTGAAATTGGCAGAGACAACGAGTCAGTGAACTCACAAACTGTTACACTACGGTATTCAATTTCACCGAACACAGAAATGTAGTCGGCGGAATAATTTGAGGAAATATACTTTTATTACTGTTAAAATTAATTACTTTCGACGTTGGTAACAAACATTATACATATTCATTATTCATATAGTCTGAGCCGTGATACGTGGCAAAGAAATTTATAGACCTAGCGGTTATGTTTCTGAAATTCCGTGCCACGTTTTACGGTTCACACTATAGTTACGCTTAATTTTGAGTACGAAAAAACGTATTGTGTATCGACAAATAAATGTAAATGAAATTCGATTTACAAGGCATACTTTTACAATTTAGGTGTTGCGATACCCAAAAACCTAGATTCCCCACTCTCTTTGGTCGAATGCCAAAAGGAAGAGTTGTGATTGTTGTCAATTCGCGTAATTTACCTGCACAATGAGTCAGTAACTCGTACGATCTCTATCGTTACTCTGTGTGAACGCCGCAAACGGTTTATTTATATTACCAATGTGTTTACACAGAAAATATATTTATTTCGGTGCAATTCGCTAAGAAATACCGCACGATCTTCGTGGAAGCGACGATTTTGTACTTTCTATTTAAAACCCAATTTTATACATTCTTCAAACCCATACTTACACTTTGCCTACCTACTAAAAAATGTAATATTTAATAAACCTGCCAAATTTCAGTCTAACTCGCGTAACAAGAGTTACTATGTATTTTCTACAGGTAAATAGGAAAAAATAAGGAAATAAAATTACATTATCTTTGTATTTTTCAAAAGATTAGCTAAAACGGCTAACGAATCGTGATAAACGAACAGCGGAGTCTTGGTACCTAAGGGTCCTGCTTCACCCCTTGGGTAGGGAACTCAACAGGTCTGATAAGATATTTATAAATATTTTTTATGTAATATAATATTTTGTATAGTTAAAAATCGATTTCGAATCATTCGAGAAACAAATTAACCCCCTTACCGTTCAACCAAACGCAACTATCCATCACAACTCGTCAACATCGGACATCCACGCGTCAGTTATAAAAAGATCTCCCGACGGTTCCGGCTGTGCAAAAATAAGTTCGAGTTAAGTTTGGCGCGGCTAATTCCGGGGGTAACCTTTCGAGGCGATCGGCGGGCTAAATATACCGGCCGAGTCCGCCTGACAGTGCTCGGACGCATTCCTCCGTCCGAGCTTCTGGGACACATCTGGCCGGAGACATCTAGGTCCAACGTTGTATTCAAGAACATAAGGCAGAAGACGGCAGTACCGTTATCAGGCCTGGTACAAAATGCGAAGTAGTCACAATTTGGACACAGATAATAATAGCTCCCCTCACCGATTTCGGCGTCGGTAGCCGATTACATTGAAACCAGGCCAGCTACGCAGGAGTTATTTTATAGTGCAGTTAGTTTTTTGTTGTTCCAACGGGGGAATCGAACCCACGACCTCCGGGTCGAGAGCGAAGCTCTGAACCACTAGACCACGGAGGCGATACACAGATACCTCAATTGCTCATTACACAATAAAATATTCATCATTTTCATTTCATCAAATAGGAGAGAAAAGAAAGAATGCCATGGCTAGAGCATAACAGACTAAAAAACACTTCGGCCCAATCTGAGTCTACTATGAACTTACAATTCTCCGTTGGATTAAATAAAGCAATAAAAATCCAGCAGTAAGTTGATTGCCTAGTGCCTACTTAGCGTTGCATCGTTTGATCTTGATGTAAATCCGAATTCCGAACACAGCAGGAGGAACTGGTACGATCGATTTATTGCGCATACCGGTTACTGCGAATTTATCGAGCAGTGTGCCTTAATATAGCTCACAATACGCTGCCAACAGACGTGTCCGCACTATAATTAGCGGGTGGAGCACCTCACGAGTGCACGGGTGGAAGGATGCCACCAACGGCCTGGCCCACATCGTTGCGTGTCACAATACAGACCATTGCCGGAATTGGAAAACTAAATAATTCAACGGATAATAGGAAAGCTGTTGAGAACATTGAACAGAGAATTTCAGCTGAATGGGTTGAAGATATCTTCGAAATTGAGTAGCAAGATTCTTCCCTAACATACATACATTGCAAGTTAAACAATAATTAGGAAACGCGATGCGTAAAGGTTACATTTGGTTAATAATTTAACATCTACACATCGCCGCGCAAGTGGGTATTTCAAATTTATCTGAAGAAAAACATTTGCAGTGCACAAAAACCTCATATTTATTCAAGTTGTATACAAGTCTAGGTATGTAAATTATAAAAACATAAGCGAATCATTCAATCGGGCACGAAATAAACATAAACAAGCGGATAACCTAAATTCTCTACCTTTTTAGAGTAGTATGCGTATAATTAGACACGTCATGAATAAAACACAACAATGTCACAGTAGATACTGAGTGCTGACTGAGATTAGCAATAGATACTGGCATAATATGTCAGCCAGTATAATAAAGGTATATTGTTAATATTTATAACTATTTGTAATGACTTTAATTTGAAGACATTAATATATATGATAGGTGAACACGCAAAAACATCACAAGATCTAATAACATGTAACAGCAGCTAAGGAATTTGACCTTGAATGTTTAATTAAGGGAAAAGTAGAACAAGAAATCGTAGATTGTTCTCATGAATTCTCGTTAAATGGAAAAGGAAGCAAATATACTCATAACAATTAATGTGATTGTCAAGTCAAGAGGCTACAGTCGAACAGTTCCTGTCTAGCGTCTACATATTGCGGTCGAGACTGGAACAAAGGGGTCAGAATACCAACGGCAGGATGCTTTGAAATTAGAGTTGGCTTAAGCCGTATGTCGCTCAGAATGCTAACAATCCGGAACTTCTAACAGTTATGTGCTTTTAACTGGTAACTCCATTTCAGTTGAAAGTAGTTCAGTTTATTGCGGACTCGATCCTCACGTTCACAAAAATCATTTCCATATGACCAGACAACGGAAGCAATCGCTTCAGGAGTTATGTATGTTCTCATTTGTTGTATAACGTCCATTCATACAAAATTTGCATCAAGCACTCCCTATGCACATATTTCATGGAGCCAAACAATTTGCAATAAACAAATCATTTCACGGCCGACGAACGCTGTTAATCGCGATCCAAAGACACACACGACTGCACCGGAACATTCATTGATGTCTTCCATTCACAATCGCAAAGTTTCTGGTACAATGCTATGCATTTATTCCGATTTCCGGGAGGCACAACAGGAAGCGGTGAATCATTTCCAGCTACAAGACAACGACAAGCAGCGCCAGATAAATTTAGATCAAATGCACATATTCGTCGGTTACGGTTTTAAGATTTATCGTCTTTACATGTCACGACGATGGCTAATATATTCTGAGAATGTGGTATAGAAACGACATTCCTGGAATTTCGACAATAACGCAACTAAACGTTTCGTTTCCGCGATACCGCAATAGCTTCATGTTTTATCGGACTCAAATTCTGACGTCATAAGGTTTTTCCGCTAGAAATAGGCGCACCTTGTTTAGAAAATGCAAATAAGCAAGCAACAACCTTTATTTATGGGGTCATTGTAAGCTTACAGTATTAAGTTTAATCGTATTCATAGCTTGCGGACCTTGGCGCTAATCAGATATAGGATGATATGGCGGAGAAGCCCTACTAAGGCCGCATGAGTCAAGGTGGCGTCAGCGAATCGAACACCTCACCACCTACATTCTTTGCCGACGACGCAATTTATTTACACCTCATACCTACACTAGAGCATAAGGTATTATTTTTATAGAACGCGTTAGAATATTATAATATATTGTATGCTATGCCTAATGACTGTTAAGTTATTCTCATTTTTGAGAATCAATGTAAATAATTATACGCAATTTGTAAATTTTAATAGACTAGGTTAATAACTCTGATAACATAAAATACGTGGTCTAATGCAAGTTATCATATTGTGTACAACTTCTGATAACGGCATTTGTATGCCTAGCGAGTGTAAACCTACCTACCGGGCGATAAGAGCAAGGTGAAGGCGAGATTGCAGAGCTAAAGCAAATTCAATATTTATCATTTTATATGCTCCACTTTTTAAGCGTATCATAATTTTGGAAAAGGTCGCATTTCAAAAAAAAAATTGGTTCAATAACGAGAGAAACTGACAGCTGTGCTGTGTGTGTTGTGGTTTTTGACAAAATATAAAATATGCATACAGACAATGTATGCGTAGTAAGAAATTATGTTAGGGCTATTAAAACGTAAAACAATGGATACTTGAACTTACTTTTTCTTTATTCGATACGTACATAATTCGCATTGGATTGCCTACAACAAATCAATATGCGTAGATACTAGATAGTCATGACTCACAACAAAATAACAAATAACAATTAACGAGATTACTTTGATGATAATTAAATTGCCTTTTCATTACGTTGCGTAACCTTCATCAACATTCATCATCTAATTAAAGTAGGCGTAGCCAACGCGCCCGGGGCCCTGGAAACGACACACTCGAGGCGGTCATAAACACAAACAACCCCAAAACAGCCTTTCTACTTTAGTGAAAATTTTACCTGCCACTTTCGGAATTAATTAAAGAGCTTTAACCAGTAAAGAGTATTAGCGTAAAAGCCAAGTACGAAATGAACCTGTTAATAAAGAGCTGTAACTAGTGAAGAATATAAATATTTGTATTAATGTAAAGTACAATAATGTGAAGGCCGAACAGAATACAGCCTGTGAAATATTAGGTTGAACATGTACAAATAAGCTCCGCCCACGACCTAACCAAATTAATGGCGAACATGACGTAAGCAACGCAAACACTGAGATAATCCCATAAAATGACAAAACAAAGACAGAGCATAATATAATATGTTATCAAGCGGGGAAGCTATAAATAACATAGACGATTAATAAATAGATCGAGATCACAAGACAAACGATGACGTTATGTATGTAACGAATCTTAACTATTATGCCACAGTCCTTTAGGAATGGGGAAAATAAACGCAACTCTGAATTAGCTCATGATGTAAAACAATTTATCAATAGTCTGCTGCGGGTTTCATTAGTTTATGTATTTTAAATTAAATAGTAAACAGCCAAGCAACCAGTTATCCAACCTCAATATGTAAATTATGTTCTCAATGGTTTTAGAGCATTGTTTTCTGTAATTGTAGTACCTATTTGCTTCCCACTTTTTGGAAGTCTCAATAATAGCCAGCGTTCTTCCTTCAAACGGTGACATACAGCACCAAATATGTGAAACAGACAAGGTCAGACACTATCAAGCTTTATTAAGTTGATACGCAGATCTGTTCCGGTTCGTTGTCCGGTCGCTGGGCGCGGGCGCGAGCTGGCCCGGCGCCAGGCATGCAGATCTGCACCACGGTGAAAATATTATTCTTGTTTTACCCTCGTACAGACGGGTAAAGAATAAGTATTCGGTTGTCAATTTAAGTACAGTAAAACCACGCTGCCAATGGCCTTGACAATCTTCGTTTTTGTATCGAAATTACAGACAATTTGTTGAATGCCATTGACACCGTGGTCTGTACATATTATATGATACCACAAAGGCAGCTACAATCGATTGCATTTATGTACCGCATGGTTGCATGCTCTTTTTACAAGACAGCTGCTGCAGAAGGGCCGGCTTGGGCGTGATTAATTTAGCAAGTAGTGTCCTAAGGTTCGTCTCGACTTGAGATATACTGGGTATATCAGACTGGTGGGGTGTAGTGGAGGTTCCGTTATTTTTATTAACCTCCATAAACTCTTCTCTAGTGGCTCCAAGAAGCTGTAATCACAGCGGCCACACCCCGGGAAACCACTTAAGTGGGCGAAACCTAGAGAAGGGGACTAGTATGACTAATATCTGTATACTAGTTATCGGATGATTCTCGGAATATAAAAGTCTGTGTTGATATGATACTGATATTTTTAACTATCAACACAGCATGGTAACGCGTAAAACCATGAGGGCGTTTGCTAGAATCCATGTAGTAGCTTACGGCCTTTACGCTGCAGCGCTATTCCTGCCGATCGTGCCGGAATACCGGCCCATTGGACCACAGGAGTAGAGCCGAGTGAAGTGGATTTGTACCCGCGCAACCGCTTGTCCACTTAAAATAAGTTCACGCGCAGATGACCCTGGCAATTCTCTTTGGATTAGAGTGTGAAAGTCCTGCGGCGATGGGGTGAAGGTGGTGGGGCTGAGGTATCGATGTACCAAAGCCTTAGCTGACACCCTGCACGTAGGCGGCCTGGAGAGAGTGGTCGCTCCCAGAGTCGACTGAGACGGGACTCCGGGTTCGGCAGCACGACTGGCGACAAAGCAGCCCTATTTAGGATCGCTCTGCTTTCCTCTGCACAGAGGAGGGGCCTAGAAAAGGTGGCCTAAACATAGTTTGTCTCAACCCTCATCTAGGTGCTTAACCGCGAGCGTCTGGACATCAACACAAGCGGTCGAAAGAAAGACAAGACTAAATTTACTAATAAATTATCGAAACATATTTGCATAGCTACCTGGAACGTGCGGACTCTATTAGACAGCGACCGAAATTTATGTCCTGAGAGAAAAACTGCTTTAATAGCAAGAGAGTTGGCTCGTTATAAGATCGACATAGCAGCAATTAGCGAGACCCATCTAGGTGACTGCGGGGAGCTTTGTGAGCAACTCGGCGGCTATACTTACTACTGGAGTGGACGTCCTGCAACGGAGAGGGCTGGTAGTGGTGTGGGTTTCGCTATTCGAAATAGCCTGGCAAGAGATCTTAGAGATCTACCGAAAGGTGTTAATGACCGCCTTATGACTCTGCGTCTACCAATAGCACAAAATAAATTTGTCCATCTAGTTAGTGCATATGCGCCTACCCTACCGTCACTTGACGAGGAGAAGGAGGTATTTTACCAACAACTTCGGCAAACCGTTGAGAATATTCCAAGGCATGATAAGCTTATTTTACTGGGTGATTTTAATGCTCGTGTAGGCACGGAGCACGACCTCTGGAACGGTGTTCTAGGCAGACACGGTGTCGGAAACTGTAATGAAAACGGCTCCCGACTCTTAAATCTTTGTGCCGAATTTGACCTTTGTATCACGAACACATTTTTCCGCCTTGCTAACAAATATAAAACCTCCTGGATGCACCCAAGATCTAAACACTGGCATCTTTTAGACTATGTTATAGTCCGCCGTAAAGACCTCCGTGACGTTCTCGTAACAAAAGCGATGCGCGGGGCACTGGGCTGGACTGATCATCGTCTCATCAAGTCGAGAATGCGTCTCGAGTTGAAATTTCCACGACGAGCACAACACAAAGTTACACCTAAGCTAGGGTTTTCCCGGTTGGTTGCGTCACCGGAGTTGGGAGAGTCTTTGAATGCTAAGTTCGCTTCTACTGTTCTGCCTACTGAGTTTTCCACCTTAGACGATGAATGGCGATTTTTCGCAAAACACTTATATACTTGTGCTCTTAACATCATCGGTCAACCACAAAAGAGAAATCAGGATTGGTTCGATGCCTCCGATATTAATATTAGGATGCTTGTTGAGCGATATCGGCTCGAAATGAATTCAAAATCGACACATTTCCAGAATAAAAAGGAAACTCATAAAATGCTAAGGTCTAAGATTCGTGAACTGAAAGACAAGTGGTGGAGAGATAAGGCCGCTGAACTGCAGCAACTAGCCGACACTCATCAAACCGGTAAGTTCTTCGAAAGCGTACTAGCTATTTTTGGGCCGAGAATGAAAAAGACAGCTCCGATGTACTCAAAGGACAGGCAACATCGAGTTACGGATAAAGAATCTATACTAAAGCGATGGGCAGAACATTTTAATGACGTTCTAAATCCCGATGCGCTCAGAGTAGATCTCTCATATTTAGATACACTTGAGGAGCAACCAGTCTACCAACATCTGGATTATCCGCCGACATTCGAGGAATTCATAAACGCTGTTAAGCGTCTGAAAAACTCCAAGACAGCAGGATTGGACCAACTTCCGGCGGAGGTGTATAAATATAGTGGGGAACATATAATAAATAGACTTTACCATCTTGTCTTAAGAGTGTGGGACAGTGAAACCGTTCCCCAGGACTGGAAGGATGCTGTTATCTGTAAACTGTACAAAGGTAAAGGGGATGTCTCCGATTGCAGCTCCTACCGAGGTATATCGCTTCTCTCCAGTGCCGGGAAGATCCTTGCGCATATTCTCAACACCCGCCTCAGTGAACAGGCTGAACATTATCTCCCCGAAAGCCAATGCGGGTTCCGACCTGGTAGGGGAACAATTGACGCCATTTTTGTCGTAAGGCAGCTCCAAGAGAAAAGCCTTGAACAACAGCGGTCCCTCTTTATGTGCTTCGTTGATTTGGAAAAAGCATTTGATCGCGTTTCTCGTGAGGTCCTCTGGGTAGTTCTCCATAAATTTGGATACCCAAAGAAGTTTGTCAACCTAATTCGCCAATTTCATACTGGTATGAAAGCACAAATACAACACGAAAACGATCTCTCCGAGGTGATCCATGTAACTAGTGGAGTTAAGCAGGGATGTGTTATGGCACCTACACTCTTTGCCATATATTTTTCCGCTGTGATGAGCGATGCATTGAAGCACTGCAATGGCCAAATACAACTCAATGTTAGAACTGATAAGGGGGTTTTTGACATCACAAGGTTTAGAGCAAAGTCTAAAACTCAAGGAATCTCTATATTGGATGTGCTTTATGCAGACGACATATGCCTCATGTCTGATAGCATGTCGCACCTTCAATATTATGTTGACACACTACATGAGTCATGTCAGCGATTTGGTTTGGTCATAAGTGCTACCAAAACACAAATACTGAAGCAAACACCTAGAGGCAATGTCGCTGACTCAACCGCATTGAATCTGGATGGCAAACCACTAGAAGAAGTTTCGCACTTTGCATACCTTGGTAGTCACATCCGCCACGATAATACCTTAGCCTCGGAAATACCATCACGTGTTGCTAAGGCAGCTGCCAATTTTGGGCGACTCAATGATCGTGTCTGGAAGTCCCATGACCTCAAGCTAGAGACTAAGATTAGTGTTTATAAGGCACTAATAATACCTGTGCTTTTGTATGGAGCTGAGACATGGTGCCTCTATAAGCCAGACATTAAAAAGCTCGACACCTTCCACCTAAGATGTCTAAGGTCTATTCTTAGGATAAAGTGGCAGGACCGTGTGCCTAATTCTGAGGTCCTTCGTCGCGCCGGGGTATATGGAATGGAAGCTCTACTGATGCAGCGACAACTTAGATGGTGCGGACATGTTCTTCGCATGGACGCTCGCCGTATGCCTAAAGCTGTATTTTTCTCTGAGTTAGCAGAAGGCAAACGTAAGCAAGGTGGACAGTATTTGCGCTATAAAGATGTGCTCAAAAGGCATCTGAATGCTTGCTCTATTGCCCCTGCGTGTTGGGAGGAGCTTGCTGCTCGGAGGTCATCTTGGCGATCTACGATCTATAACAAGATTAAGACGTTTGAGGGAAATCGCCTACAAACGCTAGACGAAAAGCGCCAATTACGTAAAGAGAGACCTAAGCCCTCCTATATTTACACATATAACTCGGCTGGCCAACTCTACTGTAGCACGTGTGATAGGATATTTAAGAACAAGTTTGGTCTAGCAAGTCATATAAGGGCTCATACTAGAAATAACCATTAATTTCCGGGGTCGCCGTTATCGAAATCGATAAGGAGGACTATATATATATATCAGACTTTAGGTGGACATTTTTTACAGTTCGGAATTCAAATACCGATAATATCTGTGTCGTGTCCGCACTCTCAGACAAGGACGCGCGGACGTTGTTAACACGCCCAGTTGGCGCGTTCTTAACCGGTCTCAATAAAATCTCTAATTCGTTTACAATGTTTGTTTAGGCCAGAACGACTTTGATTCTCTTGCGATAAAATTGCAGTAAGGTGATAAAATTATTATAAACTTAATTATTAATCTATTCAAGCCAGTTTTAACGAATTAATTGTAAACGGCAATAATTTGCGATGTAACCAAGAAATTTTAAGTTCTCTCAGACAAACAAATTGACACAAATGCAAATCACACCGTCTCTGAAAACTCAGTCTCGTTTCTGTCTATTCAAATAACATCAATTACTAAGATATGAATATTGTTCCGGCTGACCTCGGCAACGTAACCCTCGTGAGCGCCAGTTTTCACAAATATATTCACAACCGTACGTTCTCCACAAAAATAATAATGGCCGACCTTTACCGCCATTGTTATAAACGCGTCTCAATACGTAACCCTTTGCTTAGCAAAAGCCGCTTTTTTCCTCCTATTCATGTACACTAAATCCTTAAGCTTTTAGTTTCGTGACTATTCTTGCCAAAATACACATTCAAATTTCGAATGCTCGGACATTAATCAACTGCTTGT
This sequence comes from Celastrina argiolus, assembly GCA_905187575.2. Taxonomy (NCBI): domain Eukaryota; kingdom Metazoa; phylum Arthropoda; class Insecta; order Lepidoptera; family Lycaenidae; genus Celastrina; species Celastrina argiolus. The sequence goes on from LR994589.1 coordinate 17,225,830, forward strand.
ATCCTATCGTTATCAACTGAAATTTGGTTATCACGCCCAGTGTTCGTGACTGACGGTTAGTCACCGACAATTAGTCCAGGGCCCTAATTCTCAGGCCTTGAACTTAGTTTTTACTATCGGTCTGTCCCGCTCATGCAAGTGACATTTGCCACGCGTGCGAGCGGGATATACTAATATTCGGAAGTAAGTTCGGGGCCTGAGAATCACCGCCCAGGCTCTTATTCTGTTCTAATATTACACACGTTTTAGCTGTGCCATGTCGACGATGTAACCTTTCTAATACTGATTCACGGACCGATATAGTGCCTCTTATTTATAAACGACTGACAATGTGTCTTTACTATAAATAATAGCTAAACCGTGTCAGGAGGTTTACTGAGTTTTTACGGGCTTCTCTAAATCCTGCTGGATCTTATCCTCATTCATCCCACACCACAAATTGGTCCGAATGACTAATTGAGTGTTAACTTTCAGTTAAACTCAAAGTCAACTAAAGGTTACCACATAACAATCATAATGACACACGAGGAAATAAGTTTGAATCATCAAATCAATGTAGCGATCGCATCAAAGTTGGCCGGGGTTAATTAACATGCGACAATGATCCTCATTCGTCATCAAATAGACACATTAATGGGATCGCAAGCCTGAGCATAGAATTTTACCATTTGTGATACTCCAGTAGTAGGTGAGGGATATTTATTCAGTTGAAAATATCCCCCAAACAAGCAAAGTCCAAAAACCGAAAAACGGATACTTAATATCAACGTCAGCGCTTCTTAAGTCGGTAATACTCTTTCGCGAGCGGATTCCGTGTAATCCCACGGGCACACGGATTACTTACGATGTCGGGCCGGTCGATCCTCGTCCAATTACACCCCGACACGGTATCGATCCACCCCACACCCCACCCCGACACCCCGCGCCCGCCTCACGTGCAGCCTTCCACTTAATAACGAGTAATAAACTACGAAGGTGAAAAATATTTCACGAACCACAAGAATAGGCCCTTCGGAGAATTGATTCATGAAACCGTGTTCCGTGTGTAAATACAATCCGCCGGTACGACCATTAACATGAACTTATAGAACGCGAGCTTAGTTTACGTTTAACAAGGTTTAGGTAATCATTTCTTATATATTTTTCTAGCAACTCGCAAATCAGACCTCTTACGGGGAATACTTTTTAAACGTGACTAATGTACTTAGAATATGATTGACCCTGCTAATGTAACAGCAGATACTAGTGCCATCGTCAACGAATGCAATCTAAAGAAAATACTAAAGACGTTGAAACACGAAATAAACCTGGCGCTACATATTCAGCCGAATCGTTTTCTAGCTTAGTGTGGCGGATAATAATAGCACAATAGCGCGAGCTATCTCCTGGCGATGTGAACGACTTCTTATCTATCGCTGACATCATTGCGCTTGGCCGCTAAATCGGATCGCACGAATAGCAAAAACCCGTCACGGTCAGCTTTCACGCGCGGAGTGGGCTGATATTGAAGCCACCCATTGATATGGAGACGCGATCACTTATTGAATACTACAGAAAATATCATACGATCGAACATAATTGTTGTAGCAATGAAGGATTTGGCAGTAACATTGCACACAAACAGGACACATTTTCATTAGGTAACTTTATATAAATAGGTACTCAATTAGATCAACATAATGTTCGGTAGACTCGTTCTCGAATAATTATTATAATATGTAGGTTCATTATGTTTACGGGGCATAAACATATGGATAAGGAAATTATTATTTTTACCTTGTTTTAATGAGTGTGCGTCAGAGTACTAGAAACATTATAAATGGGACATTATATACATCAAACGTCATGCCTAGAATAAAACGAAACCACAACCACAGATTACTAAATAGTTACCCACAACTGTGGACTAGGAACTTCGCTATACGGCACTACGTAGTACGCAGTATATGATTTTAACGACGAGAAATTGTGATTCAAAATAGCTTTATCTCGTAAATCACGTCACGAGCAAAGCCGCTATAAAGTAAGAAATTGTAAAATCCATAAAAGCCAGCTTTATCTCGGGACGTGGGGTTTCGTCAGCCCAAGAAAACAATAGGCTTTTAAAACCGTGTCATCTAAAAGCGAAAGCCCCAATGTGGAACAAAAAGGTTTTACGTGTAGACTGTGGGCTCGTAAAATGTATTTTTACGCCACGAGCGGCACCTCGCAGAGTAAACGCGATGCATTTCCGGGATACTCGAGTGCCAGACGGTGGGCGCAGTAAAATGGCCATCGAGCTGCCGTAAACCCGGGTCAATGGAACTTGGCATTTACTTTCTGAAATCGGTCATCGAAAAACACATCGCCGCCCACGCAAAACACATCTCTAGCAGTTCAATCCCCGACGAAAATAACGCCGCTGTTGTCGAGCAAAACTCTAGTTTCGGGAACAATAGCGGCGCCAGAATTATCTCCACCAGGTGCTTCCATTGCACACAATCAGTTGCGATGCCTACATCCCGGGTTTCAGGAGTCTTTCCATTGGGTATTCAAGTTTTTTCTTAATTAATCAGTATGTTACTAATACAAAAATCTCAATAGTCCATGTCGTTAGTATCTTTATTATTTCGATGAGCTGGTTTTAGGCGTCCCCTAATGCGACGTGGAGTCTTGTGACAACAGTAGTGCCTAAAACCAGTACATACAGATACAATTCATACTTCACTATAGCTCTCAATATAGCGTGGAATCTCGATCAATACCGAGTCTATAACAAGTTCGTTTCTAGGGCGCGGGCGTTGGGAGGAGACATGTTTAATTCAGTGCACTCCCTTACGATTTATTACCCCGTCGATGGCTCGGATAACGGCCGACTATAAAACACATCGTGCGGTGCCCGTGTTCGTGCTAATTGCGGTGCGTCGATAGCGTATCTCTATCAGTCGTGTGGAATCTCCATAATCGCTAGGCGTTTTGTAATGACCGCAATCTGCATATTATTATGGTCGCAGGTAACGCCAGTTCCGACCAAATCGGGCGTATGCCTTTGCGAAACTATTCGAGACAGAAATAGTCCGTCGCTGGCCAAAGGTGTCCATCTGGTTTTCACATTTGCTCGAGAAAGGGAGATTAAAGTGTATTTATGAACGCATAATGCGGTAGTAAACAGTTTGCGTTAACGCAGATTCCGGTACATACACAATTATATCGCCCGCAACGGCGCGACGTAATATCGGTAATGGAAACTTGCCCAGTCTGAAGTCTCTAGTGTAAGATTCACTTCGCGTCTGATTGACGTCTGATTTATTCGCTGCGACGGCTGCACTTATTGCTCTGCTACTTTCATTGACATAACATATTGGTTTTTCAATAATTTATAGCTGCTATATAAAAATAGTTTTCCTATCGTCTATCTGTCATTTTGTCTTTTCTTCAGAAGATTATTTCAGGAAAATTTGCATTTTATATAATCGGTCAGTATTTCTGTTATTGTGTAGACAAAACTCCTACATTGTGAACATACCATAGCAATAAGGAGGATTAATTATTATTTATACAAAACACAATATTAATTATTTCAAATCGAGTTTTGCCTAACGAGCATATTATTCAAGATCAACGGACTCGTTTCGAATTTTAATTGCAAATATTGTAAACAAAACCGCAAAAGTGGTATTAATCCGCAGCGTTACCAGGGTGTTTTCGGTAACGTAGCCGTTATAAATACACAATTATCAGCACATACAGGATAAACGACAGGAAAATGTTTATCACGTGGTCCTTCCTGTGGCCGCGACGAATTATGGTCGGCGGATGCATAGCACACATACGTTAAACCGTTAATAAAAAGGATCTCATATTTATAATAACTTTGTCACATAAGTTTACAGTACATAAGTATTCGTACTTTTAAATTTTATTAAAAAAAACTTTGAAGCCTACGTAAACTATAACCCGGGCCATTATTACAAATCTATTGATACCTCTTACATTGAAATCGTTCAGTAGATTTGACGTCCATTATAGGTGGAACAAACATACACATCACACATTATATTATAGACTGCCAAAATCATTTCATTACTTTGTTTTGGCTTCGCAATACATAGTTGGTTAAGGGCGTGTTTCACCAAGCAATGTTAAAGTTAATCCTTCGTTAAATATCATGTTCCTCTCGTAATTCCTATCAATGAATGGTATTTGAACAAGCCGTTAACACAACATGCGTTGGTAAAATCGGGACTAGAAATTACAAGTTTTATTGCTATAGATAAAAATATACATGGTAGCTGCGATTTCAATTTTCATAAAAAAAAAAGGCTTTAGTATTCTGCACTGTATATCAGAACGAAAATTATAAACTTGGTATTTGCAGCTCAATTAATAATTGTTGAGACTTAGCATCAGAAAAATTGCAATACGAATTCTAAGATTCTAGACAGCCATTGTTAAATTATGTACAATTTTCCCAGGCGGACGTTTCGAGAGGATGTCATGTCCCGAGTCCTGGCCGGCCACCACTGATCTTGGAGCAGGAAGTGTTTTTCTCATTGTCCCATTTGCCGTACATCATCAGGTTACGACTGGTGAGCAAATTGTGCAAGACTAAATGACCAAAGTTGTCCGAAAAAACCAAAACTCAACTGAATATTGTAACTAAAGTCGAACCCCCGGTTTCCAGAACGCTATTCAAATGAATGATCAACTAACGGTCATTTAGGTAACATCACGGTCGCTCGCTGATTCAAATCGTATGTCAACTAAGTTATTATAAAATATCTGTCTGTTCCTCTCTGTCTGATGATATTCCACCAATCAGCGTTCAATACGGGTTGTCGATTTGAATGACACGTTAGTTGATCATTCATTTGAATAGCGTACGGGAAACCGGGGCTAAAAGTTCCTGTCGCAATATTTTTATACACTTGTTAGATATTGTGAAACGGCGCCACATCGAATTTGTGTGGGGGCATGATGTTGGCGCCGCAATAAATTGGCAGCGATTGCTCGCGCTCCGATTGGCTCAGCCCTGGGGTGTAGCCGTCTACTAGCTGGCGAGAATAGTAAATTAATTACTAGAATATCCTCCGCCCACTAGACTTTTCCCTTCCTGGTGAAACTTTCTTACGTTCTCATTGAGAAATGCTGTGAAATTTAACACGACATTTATTTTCTTCCACAGGAAAACCTATATTTAAAAGGACCTCACTTATTTCCTAAGTGATATGGCAATGGTTTTCAACAATGTCCATTCAGAAGAACACTAGTCTTTCCCAACCAGACGAGATTTTCCTAGCTCTAATTGAGAAACTCAGTGAAATTAAATTTATTTTCTTCCACACGGGGACCTACATTTAAATGGATCTCAATTATTTCGTCACTAGGTCTGTTTTCAACAACGTCTCAATGTAGAAGAAAACTAATCTTTCCCTTTCTGGTGAGTTTTTCTTAGCTCTAATGGAGAAACGCTTTAAAATTTTATTTATTTTCATCCGCAGGAGGACCAATATTTAAAAAGCCCTCAATGATGTTTCCCTCTGGCAATGGTTTTCAACAATGGCTCAATGAAGACGGACACATGCACTCCAGCCAATGAGTGTCAAATTACCAGCCGTGCTGCCGATCTCACGCTGCCGGCAACTACAATAAACAAATGACGCACATCGCTTCCCATACTGTGTGTTTCGTAGGAAATTTTTATACGACAAATATGGTAATTAGTCGTGTTGGAAAAAAAATCAATGCCATCCTACGATTATACTCATTGATTTTCGAATTTCCTTTAAATACTAAACATTCGTCGAACGATTTGAGCGTCAATCATTTAAGGCTCGATTTCATAACCTACCTATAGTAAAAGGTTGAAAGCCATACAATATGACAGCTTAGGAGCTTTTGATATCTAAGATAGCTAGCTGAGTATAGTTTACATCGGCGCTTATATTGATGTTATGAATTAGGATCTTTGGAAGGGCCAGACGATTAACGGCAGGTTTAAATAATATATCTGTCTATAACTAAAAGTTAAATCGCGATCCAAATGACCACATTTAATTTGTGTAGGGTCTTTTAATTTTACTGACGTCGAACCTCAAGTTGCCTTTGAAGTCCTAGTAATGGCGATGGATCGCTAACAAATGGGTGCGTTATTCTCATATCGTCGTGTGTGTTAGCCGAGATATTTATTTGCGCGAAAACTGAACCGATCAGCGAGGTGAGAACGGAGTTGAATAAATTATTTGTTTACTATTTACACCTACCCAAGTTTGTCTAGCAATGTCAAGGTCATGAGACCAGTGGCCATGCTATTGAATCTAATTTCAATGGATCGATAAATATATCAACCCCAATGGAAGCGAATTGCGATGAAGCTCTCTTTTTTGAACACGACGCCAAGTTGGTCCAATATAATAATTCAGAGAATCCAATATTGGATAGGAGCTTATTTTTATTTCTTCTCGCCGGGTTAGTCCCCGAACCGGTGGTAGGTCATCATGTAGGACAATGAATTTCTATAAGTGTTAGTATCTGACCTATTTGGAAATAAAATATTTTTATTTTATTTTTATTGAATTTACGAGTAGACCCACAGTTGTAAGAAATCTCCGATTGCGACTTAGGACAACAAGAAAAAATGTATGTAACATAAGTCAAGTTGTGTTTCTTTAAGTCAACGAACCGTTGTTTTATCTATCAAATAGATCCCTCAGGTAGAGGTTGCGGTCGCAATTCTCGAGACTTGTTTATTAATATCGCAATTTGTTCAGGCAACTTCAAATTCACAATTTCCGCGGCGCTGTGTACGCGGAGGCGGATTTGTTTGACTACCAAACATTTAATCGGTGCGTTAGTTAATACATTTTAAAATATTCAAACTTTGCAGCTAGTAAACACATTAACATGTCGAGACGAAAATTTGAATAGGTTTTTTAAGAATATCCTGCAGGTATCTAGATATACGAGTACTCATCACATAAATCGAAAACGTAAACACTTTGTTTCATTTAAGATGTCATTTGATGTCAAATCGCGCAAGAATAATTAAATATTTGTTAAACCGGATAACACCCACACCATCACCTATCCCTTGCAATTTAGAAATAATTTTCATATTTACCGTGTTTTTGTATTGTTGGTTTTTTCTTCCTCGCATACCTGTTTTTAATTGTTATTAGTTATTGTGTTCATTATAAACCTGCTGATCATTAAAACAATTAAGCTAGATCGTACTCGACTAAAAGGTATACTACATATTTCATTAATTCCCCCTTGAAAATAAATACATTTATTCTAATGATACCTACTACACTATAACACTACATTTCCATACATTATTATTCAAGGCTTACCCTTATATTTTATAGAATATAGCTTTAATGTTTTTACAGAAAAATACCGCCTACTTCACAAGCCTGTAAAGTGTAAACAATACAGCCATTTTCATCTCACAATTGACGTAACTCATTGTTTTCACACGCGTGACATTTTTTCATGTGTACTGGTGATAAGAAGTCACACAATTTGCGGAGACTGTGACCACGTAACGTACAAACACACTCGTTCAAACATACGTGTCTCTCATTGTCTAATAAGATAACACTGGAATATGTTTATTGGACTAGGGGGAGTTAGTGTGTATACAAATTGGAAATGACTAAGAATTATAGTTGAAGTAAGGCAAAATTTTAAAACTTAGCGTAAGACGGCCGGTTGTAACAACATAAATCTATATTATAATTAAAATTGTTGAGACAACGATTGTTGTCAATCGTAACTGTTTTCAACTTTTAGTAATGAAGGTTTAAACAACACGAAATATCACTTATACCAGGACACCACGGGTTAAACAAATTGGAGTATTCGTTAGTAGACATAAATATTCTGCGGCTCCTGAAGGGATCCTCTAGGATCCCTTCAGGAGCCGCGGGGATTTTAGGGGGATCTACTATCATTAAATATCTAATGTTGTATCCATTTAGTTGCACTAAAACGTAACAACCACGAATGTGTAGTTGAAAATAAAATTCCCCGATACATAAACAATGAAAATAAATCGAACCTATTTATAAATGACAATATTGGCAGCCATCATCGCATAAATTACAACAACTCTACGACTGACAAATTCTTCGCGTTTGGCGGGTAGTCGGGAAATATTTGTAAATAACTGAATAGTGACTGGGCTCACTCTTGATAAAATTTGAAATTGGAATTGCATTTGAACGTCACGACACTAGCGCCAATGTGGTATAATATAAGTGTCGTTTTTATAAACTACCCTAATCTAAGGTCATCAATATTATTTTCGAGATTAGCTCATGACTTGACAGCATTGGAATCGGATTGGTCTTGGATTAGAATTGAAATGAGTTTCTAAAGTAAGCCTGCTGGTCAGACAATGTAGACTTTATTATAGGAAAGTTATAGTAGTAGGTAGGTATTAGAAGTAATACTAATATTATAAAGAGAATAGATTTCTATTTCGGTATGTTACGAATAAACTCAAAAAGTAACGGATAGATTTCGATAAATCTTTCACTATTAGAATGCTACATTATCGCTGAGTAGTATAGGCTATATTTTTTGTAACTTGTAAAGAAGAGTGTAAAGATATAACGGGTATAAAAAGAACAGTCACCTTAACTTTCGGATATGATCATATTACATTTTCTCATTCTCGAAATGTATTTTTTACGAAAATATTTTTTTAACTTATGACAAAAAATACATTTCCAAAATGAGGAAAGGTAGTAGAATCGTATCTCAAAGTTATAGTGACTGTTCTTTCTTTATACACCATGTTTGGCGGGCAAACCCGCGGATAAAGCTATATAATACATGGTATTGTATTTCAATATGTAGATCTTGTAGTACATGAAAAGAACCATTACAAGAGGCAAAAATTCGCAACCTTCACGGTCGCTGCGCACAATTTATCACAGGCAGACTGAAATATATGAGAATGAATTTTGTAACGCTAAATTATTCCTTTCGAATGACAGTCGTTAGTCTGGGATAAGATAATAAAGTGCAGACTATTTAGTCCACTGACAGGGAAACTTTTCCACAAAACCTAGTCTTTGATGTGAAAAGAAAAATTTGGATGTTTAAAAAATTGACACAATAGTGTGGCTTGAAAATATTGTGAAAAAAGTATATTGTGAAAAACATGGACATAATACCACAAGACTTATTGATACAATTTCTTCACCTACATGTTTGCAATTATTCATTATACCTACTAGATTCTAGTTTCCACATATCTTTACGTGTAGGTTTTGGTTGTACACTATCCCCCTTATATATTTATTGGTGCTATCTGTTGGTCAAGCAGGAACATTTGGAAGCTCCGTAAGGTTTGTAACGTAAACGAATAATAATTGTATGACGACGCCAATACAATAATTGACAATGGATTCCCTTACTTTACGGAGCTTTCAAATGTTCCTGCTTGGGTTATCTGATGTCATTGTCGACTACGTTAGAAAAGTTACCAGACAGACGAAGATATCAATATTGAAGCTTATCCTAAATATATTTATTGGTAATGGAGTAAATATTCAACACAGGGACAATATAAATTAATAACACGTGCAGCGGAGCCGGTACAACGTTGATAAAATCGATATACTATCAATGTTCCTAACGAGTTGATAAGGATATTACAGATAAGCGCATATGTAATAACTTGAAACTCGCAATTGTGTATTTTAAACACTAATAATTACAGACGAGTAAAATAAATCCGTCAGCAATACTTAGGGGTTTAATACTCCTAATAGATTATTTAAATCGATTTTTAGGCGTCGAAAACCACAACTTACCAGCCTTATTAAATCCTCATAGTTGGAAAGTATTGTGATGACCGGATATCGAGGCTGTCTGTCATCATTATATTATGTGTTTCAGTGGCAAAATCTGGGTTCAGAAGGAAGCCCTATATAAAGCTAGCATTAGCCTGTATTTGGACAAGCCTTTAGAGGGTACGGGCTAAGTTAAGCTGATACCAATGGAGTTATAGATACCCCACGCCTCTCTTGTTTAATGCCAGGACTACCATCATGAGCAGTTGCCGTCCGGTTTTCCATACTTTTTATCACACAACCGTACCACTGTACCTCAGTGTGGACCGTACTTTTTTCGTATCTTACAAAATTATACTGGTAATTATTTTTTTAATACAAACTATAAAAAAGGGTTACTATGGGTGTCTAGACTATAGCATTTGAAATGTTTTGGCGAAAACGGTACTTTTAAACTAAAAGTTTAAAACCCGTACTTTTTCCGAAAGCTAGTCGTACTTTTTTGTTTAATCATACTGGCAACACTGATCATGAGTAAATTCCCAAGTATGTCAGCCTACAAAACATTCAATTTCTTCGCCACTCGACTGTACTCACTAGTGTCCATGTGAAATGCAACGGCAGTCATATGACTTATTTGCATAATATATTCTTTGCTCAGCTGAACTAATTACGTGATACTGGAACTAATAGTTGTGTCTGTGGAGGTTAATTTATATTCATTTATTTAAATTCAAGGGCCACTTGAAGCAATGGCTGTCACTGTCCTGCTTCGCATACTGACATCATGTGAATCGGAAGCCTATTTACCTAGGTACTTTAAATATCCAATTTCATGGTTATACAACTTAAATTACATTACCGAAACCTTAAATTAAGATCATAGATAATTCTTACTTTTAGAGAAGGTTTGAATACATAATTTCCGGTCCCTTTGTCCTAATCCCTAAAAGGGTTTTGTTATCCTTAACCATTCCACATCCATGCCATCAAGGTTCCGGCGGGTATACTAAACAATTTTAAATTATTGTTGTTCGCACTTAACTGTACATTAAAACCAATTTTATAATGTATTTCGGGAATCATATTAATTATTATCGTCAATTTTATACAAAAACAATCGTCGTAATTTCAGCTATGACGTCCACACATCTGGACATAAGCAAAGTATTTCCTATACTCAATCAATGTGACATGGTCTCGCTGTACCATAGTTTTTTTTAAGGTAACGAAGAAACAGAACTGTCTATATCATTTGCCATAGTTATAATCGATTTTGTACTTTTTCGGTGCTCAATAAAATACGTTCGTTATAAAACGAATATCTGCCATATCATTTTTTAAAGCCAACATTATGCCAATGATAGTTTTATATTAACTAGTCTTTCAAAAACATAAGCCAAACCTATAAGCAGATTTTCATTTCACAACACACCTTTGCCCATTCCAAACCCCTCGTATCCAGAGAATTAAAAAAAACTCACCGTCCGCGTCGACCTCATTGATCATGTCCTGTAGTTCCGCCTCCGTGGGGTTCTGGCCTAGTGACCGCATGACGGTTCCCAGCTCTTTGGTGGTGATGGTGCCGTCGCCATCTTTGTCGAACAGTGAGAACGCCTCTTTGAATTCCGCGATTTGTTCCTCTGTTAGTTGATCGGCCTGTAAAAAAAAATTATCGTCTATAAAATTTGAATTTAGAAAAAACAAATCATTTTAGAGGTTTAGATACATAAAAAATATCTTCTTTCTTACGAATACAAATGAAATGACTTATCAGACGAGATAACTAAAAGAAGTCTGACAACAACAAATTAATAAAAGGAATATTTTCCTCTCGAGGATCAAAATTCCAAGGAAAAACAACAGCGACAACAACCTACTTCACAGGACATTAATTATCATAAACACAATTCAACCGAAAAAATTGCCAAACAGAAAAATATTTACACATTTGTCTCGGGGACAATCGAATGAAATCTCATTGAAATGTTATTGATGGATCTTTACAAACCGAAGGAAAAAGTAAGACAAATTTCGTACTTGAAATACACATATTTCAGCAGGACCAATTAACAAACATTTACAGACATTGGACATTTGCCACACATAATTATAAAAAAAATTACCCCCGAGACAACCATTTTGACGACCTTTTAGATATGGAACAAGATGTGAAGTGATAAGCGAGCAATTATGTCGGCACGTCACACTGCGGGACGGTTATCTGATAGCAAATGCTGCATTACAATAAACACTTATCTGTACACAGAAAACGATTGATAACATAAAAAATCCCAATGATAAATACAATAATTATTTAATCATATTTAATGGTAATTACTGGTCTATAATTTTGAAATCTTTGCCTAATTAAAATATGAGTAACTATGTAGGTATGTACATTAATCAATGGCTCCTACATAATATAGGTATATTGCATGTCCAAAACACTTTCACAGACATAATATGGTATGATATATTACCCTAGGAGCCATAGATTTGTTCTAAATTCTAATAAATATTATATCAAGTCACACAAATTAATGAACACTAATTCTCAGAATTTGTCTGCTCAATATTAATGAAATATTGTGTAAATATAGTTTGTTAGGTCTCAGATTAGATTGTAGAGTATATATTTATATGGCAAAACATTGGCCAGTTCAGCTAGCTTTCATAACAGATGTTTTGGTGGAGTTTCACACAAACATTACCTATCTCATGACACATTAGATTAGATAGCTTTTAGTAAAAAAATATATCAAAATGTGGAATAACCCTAGACACATATCTAACTAGTATTTAAAACTTGAAACCTCTAACAACTAGGTATTCATTTCAACTTAACATAATATTACAAGATTATATTATTTTACATAAATATTAGATTGTCGTAAGTGTAAGTCATCATTATAGCAAATTTATATTTCTAAAAATAAGAATCACATTTGAAATGATAAAAATTATACCAAAAACAACTCTGATATCACCCCAACTTGCTTTTAACAATCATATTTAATGAAATTATATGTAACTACAGCCTTGCAACTGGCTAGTTTGGAAAAGATTCATCAATCAATACTCTGTAACAACATAAACTTTGTTATGTTTTATATAGCAGACATACAAATCAAACTTAAAGAGCGTAATTTTTATGCTTAACTCCAACACTACATACCCCTTTCTTCATGGTGCAACAAGCACTTTTAAACGTAGGATACTACACAATCACCAGTGTGTATCGGACAACAGCGAACGAGTGAATGAAGATGTTGCGACCTCACACAATAACAATAATCATTAAGATTTATTGACCAATTTTATTTTAATTAAGGGAAAAAATATAACATGTGAATTTGCCTTCAACTGAGCACCTACATTGTTACAAATCCATGCTTTATGTGAAGATACAAACACAAAAGAATTGTTTCTGTGTACTGAAAAAACATATCTTTTAGTTCTAAAGAAACAAAATGTAAAAAGTGTAAAATTTACTGATTATATTTAAATTGCAATATTATTTTTCATAAGTATCCTATACTGTTAAAATTGTAATGTTTAAGGTGGATAGATGTTTGTAACTCTTTTGTGAAAAAAAGCCGCTAAATGGATATTGATGAAATTTGATTTGATCATAGTTTATGCTCTTGATTCAATTTTACTTACGTACATTATTTTTAGCATAGCATTCCTACTACAAAATTTGCAGATTTTTATACCTACACTAAAGGTCTAATTTTAAAATTTATGAATTCCTTGATTTGAAAATGACTAACAAATGATAACACACATTTCCCATAGCATTTTTTTAAATAATTAATTATTATATTGTTATACAGAAATTAAGTTCCCATGAAGTAGGTAGTTGCAATGTGAGTTTTGTCAAGAAAGCACATCAACTAAAATATATTTAATACAAATCAAACTATTATTATAACATATAAAATTTGGACATTTTGAGCAAATCAGTAAGTAAAATGTATAAATTATTTTCTAAATACCCTCATTTAATAATTTAAAACTCTTATAATATACCTTCTAGAGAAAAAAACAGATTTTGTAAAATACAAACACTGTTAATATGGTAACCGGTAAACCTAGCAGCATTTTAAAAACCTTACAAATTCTTATTGTAACAACTCTCCTTTAATTTTATACTTACTTTTATGTTAATATACAAATAATTTACAAATTTACTGCCTAAGTGTTATTTCAGGAACTAAGCTATGTATGGTAAGCTAATGTGTAAATATCTTTACTGAAAAACCACAGGTTCCAAAGAAAAATTCACAGGAATCCATATCTGTGGCATCAGCTGTCTTCATCATTTATGGCATTTTTTAAATTTATCTTTTGCGTCCTTGTAAATAAAGTAAAATACTACTTAGGTTATTGTAAGCATTGTATGTTCTTTTTACATATTTCACAATCACTTTATTATTCTAACACACACTTTGTTTATGCAGTTAGTCTAAAAAACTAATGTTTTCAAGATATCTGTAGCGTTAAATCTGTTACAGTATTACTACAGCTACAATTAGTGAAGATGTTATTGATTCTATAGATATTTTTGCTGATAGTGTTTTTTTTAAACGTATAAACCATACTTCATGTAGTTGTAAGTTTACATTTTCAAATCAGAAGTAATATAGTAAGCCAATTTTATTCTAAGGCAATTTCTTGTTGATTTTTCCTTTGATTTACAATATATATATATATATATATATATATATATATATAGCATGAGGTAAGAGTAATGAGATTAAAAATCATTTGACATTTACAAAAATTGCTGAATTCACAACACTGAGCTATTTTATGTTAATGTAATCCATGTATCTATCAATTTTGTTTCATCCAGTCTATTTATAACATACAATATTTTTATAAATAACGAAGAAATGTCTAGTTTCTACCTGACTGTTGTAGGTATAACGTCATCACTTTGCCGTAAACAGTTTATATCGCTGATCACAATTCTAACTGAGGTCACAGCCCAAAAATCGGTAGCGAAGATTGTACTTACCATAATCGTAAAGTTCAAGAGCGAAGTAAAACCAGTGAAAACGAATTGCAATCTTATATATTATATAAACTGACTAGATCGAGACAACAGGAGGACACGACCGGCGCCGCTTCTGTCGAGTTATCGGAGTGCTACATACAAAACATTACCATTGCAATTGGCTGCAGCCACGCAGATTAACCGAGAAGGGCAGTGGAACTTCTTTAGCGAACTGCGTATGTAAAAATGTATGCTAGAGGCGAACGGCGAGACTTGCGATGAGTCAACGGGCGTTTGACAGGTGCGCCCGATCGCGGATCGATCGCCGACAGCAGGCGTAACGGGCCTCCTCCGTTTCCCGGGCTCCCGGCACCGCCGCCGAATACGTTCCCTTCCACTAACGTCGAGAGATAACGACACCGGCTTCGCAGAATATTAAGTTATGTCAAACGACACAAACTATGGCGACCGACGATTCTGGATTTGACCGTTTATGCGATTATCTTAGCTGCGATGTCACAAAATTACCCCGAAGGGGCCTCTGGCTGTATTTATCTCGTTTGAATTATCGAATCCGACTCGTTGGATCTGCAATGCGGTAAAAAACGACCATCACAATAATAATGGAGGCCGTCATCACTATAAACACCGATTCGACACTACCCTAAAAATATACCCCGGATTGGACGGAGAATATTTCCTAGAAGACACTCCCGGTAGATTTTTGATGAAAAAACACTCACCATTGTAGATTAACTTGGATTATCCGGAGCTACACTAAAATCACAGACTACGCCGCAAAAGCGACCGCACAGAACGACGGCTAAAGCGATACTGCCGCCCTCTCGCGCGAGCGGTCGCGCCGGGAAACTCACGACCGCGATTCACTTCGTGCGCCGCGCGAATCGTTCGAAATCGTTCAATCGAATAGCCGCACTTTCATGACCGGTCCGATCCGATTCTCACTCGTTCACGTCAACTTCTCGATTCAATGGAAGTATGGGACGTGCAAGTCCATGTCTCGGGACGCACAGCACTGTATTACATTAGATCTGCAAAGGATAGTCGGTTTTATATCGGGCGGGTGCGGCGGCGTAGAGAGTCGGGCGGCGCGCGCCGATTGGCCACCGCGCACCTGCAATGCGTCACTGCGGCCGCGGGGCGGCTGCGAGCGGCGCCCGCTCCGCCAAGCGCGCCCGGGGCAGGCCCGCTGCCCTACATAGCCGCAGTGCCGGCCGCCTAACAAGATCAGCCCGCCCGAGACTGCGCAGGCTTCCCGATGGCCTCTCGTGTATGCGTAACACGCAACACCTCCCTTCAATTGAAACACTTATAATATTGTAATGATCAAACAAACATACCTACAATTTGTAAAGGGTCTCCAAATTTAATAAAATTGTATTTCATAGGTGTTTTGCAATTAAATACACTTTCTTTTTTGCTTAGGTAATATTTTTTTTTAATAAGTAAAAAAGAGTCCTGGCTCTAAAGTAATTGCCGCATGGATACACGAAACACCGAGGAGCTACAAGTGCGTAGTCGACCCTACAAAAAGGCGTGTCGCTCTTTCCCAAATGTTTCAGATAGTATTGGTCCAGAATCCGGAAGCAACAGTTCACTTCATATTCCCATATAATCTTCAAATCAAATCAAATTTTCAATTCAATGTAAAATCTACGAACACATTAAACGGTAGTTTGATACTTTTTTCTTTGACAACATGCCTTAAAATGAATATTCCGTAGTAAAATTCCTAAAATTCAACATTTATTAGAACCATTTTATCTAACGTTACCAATCGATTATTTAATAATCGATATTTTTAACTATTTTTATCTGTGCTTTGGTATAACTGTCATAGTAATTAATATTCAATCAAATTATGGCGGGAAATTTTAATTGAAAAAAAAAAGCGCGGGAATCTTGAACAAAGGCGGACGTGTTTCTTTAGATTTTTTAAAATTTTTGGTTTTATTAATTGTAAATATTAGTGAGTTAGGTAGTTAGTTTAATTTTTATTTTTCTATTAGTTCTTATTATATTTAGTGCTAGTTTTCGGTAAGTTTATTGTATATATTTCGTAAAAATGGATGTGGACCCGGGGGGGTCGGAGTGCCCCCCTGCTGGTCAATTTATTACCATTAGATCTTCAGAAGTTGCTAACGAATCAAGTATGGATACAGATTCATCAACACAAAATAAAACTTTGAACCGCAAACGTCCTGCAGCATCGCGGCGCGTTTGTAAGAAATGTAACAAAAAAATTAAGAAAAACCCAGACAGAGCAAAACCTGACGTCAATTGTTTGTGTTCAAGTGACACAGAAATTACTGACACAAATTTGAATAAAATTCAGGAAACATATAAACCAGTACACACAATTGACAGTACAGATAAAAATCAGGGCTTAATTAATCCTCGTATTAGTCGGTTGCTATATACAAGTACAGATTCCACACCCTATATTGTACATATCCAGAAGGAGGTATCATCCTCCAATGGAAATTGCTCTCTACATCCTGTTGAATTTGGTCGTTTTCTTAAAAATAATCATATTAAAAATATAGACAATGGTAGCTTAAAAAGAGTTGGTAGAAATAGGTTAGCATTATCTTTTTCAGTATTCAATGATGCCAATGATTTCATTAATAACAATGACTTAAAACAGCAAAACTACAAAGTTTTCATTCCATCCTTCCAAGTATGCCGAGTAGGCTTGGTAAGAGGAATACCAGCAGATTGGTCTGATGATGACATTTTAGGTAATATTACTTTGCCTTATGGCTGCGGAGAGATACTTAAAATAAGACGTATAAAGAAAAAAAGCATTGTAAATAGTACTGTAGAATTTATTAATACTGAATCTGTAGTTTTTACATTTGATGGCCAAACCTTACCTAAAAGAATATTTATGTGCTATAATTCTTTACCAG
Source organism: Celastrina argiolus (assembly GCA_905187575.2). Taxonomy (NCBI): domain Eukaryota; kingdom Metazoa; phylum Arthropoda; class Insecta; order Lepidoptera; family Lycaenidae; genus Celastrina; species Celastrina argiolus. The sequence continues at coordinate 17,243,553 of LR994589.1, forward strand.
TAGACTTATATATTTATCCAACCATACAGTGCTACAACTGTTGTAGGTATGGCCATGTCAAATCTCAGTGCAGATCACCTCCAAGATGTTTCCGTTGCGGTCTAGGTCACTCCGGAGATAAATGTTCAGTAGATGAAGAGTCTATAGTCTGCTGTCTTTGCCAAGCTTCACATATAGCCACTAGCAAGAATTGTCCTGAGTTCAAACGACAAAAATTAATTAAAGAATCCATGGCTCATAAATGCTTGTCATATGCTGAAGCATCAAAACTCCATCCACCTGTTACTAAATTATATGCAAATGTTGTATCTTCAAACTCTTTCTCTTCAATAGTTAATTTACAAAAACAAACATCAATGAGTAAAAATTCACCTAATAAATCAATTAATGAGTCATATAAGAAAACTGTATTTAGGCAACCTAGAACACCACCAAAACCAGTTATTGGTTATGATAAAAATGCTCATTTTAACTTAACAAAAGACTATAATCCGCCATCTGGTTCAAATGGCTCCGCATTTCCAGTAAATAACAATAGTCACATGTCAGTACAAGAAATAATAACAGCTGTAATTAATTATTTAACACAGTCAAATATGTTATCAGCATCAGTCTCACCGTCCAACGTAGCATTTATAAATAATAACTCACCTCAAATAAACTCCCATTATGGATTATCTGATCCAATGGAACTGTCGCAGTGCAGTGAGCAAAAAAAATGAAATAGTTTATTTAATCAATACATATAAACCTCTCATCTTTGCTCTTCAGGAAACATGGCTTAAGCCGGGTTCTCTTTTTAAGATTCCTGGTTACGCTGTTTTGAGAGAAGACAGATCCGATGGGTATGGCGGGGCCGCCTTACTCATTAACCACCATCATTCATTTGTACATGTTTCACTTCCATCACATGATTCAAAATTTTCTATAATAGCAGCATCTGTATATAACATTTGTTTTGTCTCATTGTATATACCTCATCCATCATATTCAATATTTTTAGAAGTTAATAACTTAATTAGCCAGTTACCAAAACCATTTTTAATTCTTGGTGATTTTAATGCACAACACCAGGCTTGGGGAAGTAGTAATAATAATCAGTGGGGTTTGGAAGTATTAAATTTATTGGATCTGTATAAGTTATGTATTCTTAATACTGGGTATCCAACTCGTCATACTGCTCCTAATGAGGGTAACAGTGCTCCCGATATATCCATTTGCACTTCAAATCTTTCTTCACTACTACAGTGGTCAGTTTTACCATCCAGTCATGGTAGTGATCACTTTCCAATTCTCATGTCCATTCCTTGTAAAAATAAAAAGCAAAATCATAATATTCAGTCATCTTCATTAAAATATAACCTGAAAAATGCAGAATGGGAAAAGTTTCATCATGCGTTGAAAAATAAACTATCTCATCTTCCTGATTTATTTCCAGGAAATGAATCTGTTTGTGCAGATGCTCTTACATCTGCTTTCATAGAGTCGGCAGATGAAACCCTTCCAATTAAGCAGAAACCAAAACAGCATCTTCCCTCACCACCTTGGTGGGACAATGACTGTTCAATTGCAATTAAAGAAAGAAAAAAGGCTGAAAAGAAATATAATAACAATGCTACAACTGAAAACTACGATTTGTATTGTAAATCGGTTAACGATGCAAAAAAAATATTTAGGAAAAAGAAATCTGCAAGTTGGAAAAAGTTTTGTCAGTCAATCAGTCCTGATGTACATTCATCAATAGTTTGGAATAATATTAGAAGATATAGGTCTGCGTATAAACCACCATTTCATCCTATGCCCGATTCCTTAGCTAATGAGTTTTTAAATAGTCTAGCACCTCCTACTGTTACTTCCCTCGGTCCATCACCTATAAGTGAAGTTTGTCTTAAAGACCTTAACTCACGGTTTTCACTTCAAGAGTTAAAAGGTATTGTCACGAGTTTAAAAGACTCAGCTCCTGGCATGGATGGAATTCCCTATTCTTTTTTTAAGCACGCTAGTGACGAAATTCTATGTTATTATTTGGACTTGGTAAATTCCATGTTATTGACTGGCCATATCCCCAATACATGGAAAACCCAGAAGGTTATCCCAATTTTAAAACCTAATAAACCAATAGCTTCTGCTTCTTCATATCGCCCAATAGTATTATCGTCAGTTTTGTTAAAAATCGCGGAACATTTGGTAAAGAATCGTTTGGAATGGTTCATTGAAAACAAAAACCTTATGTCAAAAAGTCAGTATGGATTCCGTAAAGGAAAAAGTACCATAGACAATATTGCGCTATTTACCACAGATGTTCGTATCGCCTTTACGGAAAACAAATCTGTTCTTGCGGCGTTTTTAGATATAAATGCGGCTTACGACAACGTTAGGATAGATATATTGGAACGTAAGCTGCATTTATTAAACGTTCCTATAATACTATCTAATTTTATTATAAATGTCTTACTGGAAAGATTTATAGCTCTACCCTTGCAAAATACTACGGAATTGCGGGTTGTAACTAAAGGTTTGCCTCAAGGCTCAGTTATAAGTCCTCTTTTGTATAATATTTATACATCAGATTTGGAGTCACATGTAATGACGACAGATGATGAAATTTTTGTTTTGCAATACGCTGACGATTTGGTATTTTATACAATAGACCAACGTATAGATACAGCTTCTTCTCTATTAACACACTCCCTAGTTCGTTTAAAAGTTTGGTTGGACGCAAATGGGTTAGATCTTTCAGTTAGTAAAAGCACCATTGTCCTGTTTGCTCGAATGCGCTTGCCTCCACCAGTTGTGGTTGAATATGATGGATTACCCATTCCAGTAAACAGTCAGGCAAAATTTTTGGGAGTAATTTTAGATTCCAAACTAAATGGTTCTGCTCATAACGAATATATAGCATCGAAGTGTGAACGTACTTTAAATATAATAAGGTGTTTATCAGGAGTATGGTGGGGATCTCACCCGTTTAATTTAAAATTGCTTTATAATGCATTGATACGAAGTGTTTTAGATTACGGAACATTCCTTCTAGAACCTTGTAATGCAGCTGGTTTTAAACAATTAGACAGGATACAGTCGAAAGCTATGAGAATTATTTGTGGAGCTATGGCATCATCACCAATAAACGCATTACAGGTTGAATGTGGTGAACCGCCTCTCTATCTAAGGCGTCAATATCTAGCCGACAAATTTTTCATCCGCTGTTTGCAATTTTCCAACCATCCTCTTATTCCTAAACTTAAAATACTCTTAGATTTAGTTAACAATAATACGTTTTGGTTACATAAAACTCGTCCCTGTTTAGTAAATAGTTATGTTAGATATTTATCACTAGAATCCCCTACGTATAGATTACCTGTTTATCCGCTATTTCACTTTCCATTTGAATCCCTTATTTTAGAGCCCGTTATTCGTTATGACATAGGTATTAAGAAGTCAGACAAGTATTATGCGGAACCATTCTTCAAATACTTGACAAAAAATAATTGGAAAGGTTGGCATCATATATACACGGATGCCTCAAAAATGTCAGCTGATAATAATTGTGTAGGAGTTGGTATTTTTCATCTTCAATACAACATAGTTCAGAAAATAAAATTCCCTCCACAAACATCCGTTTTCACCGGAGAATGTTATGGTTTATATAAAGCGATTGACTACATTCTGCTAGCGAAACTAAGAAGGACTGTAATTTTTACTGATTCTTTGAGCGCCCTACAATCATTAAACAGATTTACTTTTAGATCAAAATGTTTTCCAATAACATTACAAATTAGAAATCTTTTGCAAAAATGTAAAGACAATAATATTTCTGTTACTTTTGTTTGGATTCCAAGTCATTGTGGTATTCTAGGAAACGAACAAGCGGATAGACTGGCTAAAGATGCAATTTCCAGTGGGGATGTCTTTCCTTACATTAATTATTGTCATGACTTGCCTTCACTTGCTAAGAACTTCCTTCAACAAGATTGGAGTAAGGACTGGGCAGTGAGCAGTATAAAGAAAGGAGTTCAATATAGATGTTTACAACCTGACGTACAATTTAAGCCTTGGTTTTTTAAAATTAATTTATCAAAAATTGCTACTTCATCTTTAATTAGAATGAGATTGGGGCACGTCTGTACTCCTTCTCATTTAAAAAGGATTAAAATCCGCAGCGATGATGCTTGCGATTGCGGTTTAGATGTTGGTGACTTAAATCATATTATCCTTGCCTGTCCTCTTTATGATCACACCCATCTTTATTATAGCCTCTCCTCTATTTCTATCCCATTTCCCACTTCTATTCAAGTTTTATTAAATTCATGTAATAAATTAGTTTATTCAATTTTATGTCAATATTTAAGTAAAAATTTAATTACCATTTAATTTCATTATGTTTATAGTAGTGTAACTTCCTAACTCGTCCCGAAATCCAAAATTCCGAATTTACCTTTTTCGCCGCTTATTCCCTACCTTGTCTATGGCAAAGTACACAAATCTCAAGTGTCAGTGCCAAAAACCAAAAAAAAAAAAAAAAAAAAAAAAAAATTTTAATTGTGTGACATTATAATATTAAGGCGTGGTGGGTATTTAATAAATTATATTTTGTGATCAAGCCAAGAAAAAATATTGTAATAGCTTCCATCTTTAAATATTAACTACACGTTTAATTTAAAGTTGTATATTTAGATAATGAATCAAAACATTTATATTGAGTCTAGTAATTTACCATACAAAATGGAGATACTAAAATATAAGACGACATGGGCAAAAGCTAGGACTTAAGTTGAATAAGTATAATATAAGAGAGTGTCCTTTTGTTAACTTGGGTACAATATTATTGGAATTTTGCTATCTATAGAAAGTATCTCGCGACGGACGCTGGGAGTTTATTGGAATATCCTACATTCCGTTATTTAGCACTTATTGTAAAGTTCGGAATGCTAGTCGTCAGGGAGGGTATGTTGTAAATTTTATTTCAACTTGAAGATCGGAAGTTAATATATTTGGAGAATTTGAAGTCTTAAGTCGTTTACAATGTTAAAATAGGTAAGTAAGTATAGAATATTTCGCATCTATTTGATATTTAAACAGGCAACAAGGAATTATGTTTTTGTAAACGTAATTTTGATATAGCAAGTCTAGATGTCCAAGTTCGACAAAGTGTGGTTTTAACATCTCTCACTCTATTTTTCTCTACCCGGATACGGCAAAGCCAAAAGAAAGGGTACTTGAATTCGTTTATCTATTATGGTAACCCACATTCGATAACAATTTTTTTAAATAATAATAATATCTATGGACGCTTCACACCACGTCAATCTGGCCCCATGCTAAGTATCCGAAGAACTTGTGTTACAGGTACCAGACAACGGAAATATATTTAATACTTTAATACTATACACATATTTAAGATTTTTATTATTTTAATACACAAATTTAATACACATCCAAGACCCAGGAACATTTAAAGCTTTTTGTTCCCTCGGCGGGATTCGAACCCGCGACCTCCGAGTCAAGAGCCAAGCTCAGAACCACTAGACCACGGAGGCGTCTAAAAATTGTATCCAACTGAAATCAACTAGGTAGGTACGTAATTACTGATCAGTGATCAGCTAGCATTCATGGAACGTCCCTTGAAACTATAACGTCGACGTACTGTTATCTTTTTATATTTCTTTTTTGTATGGCACAGTAAGTTTTAGTAAAACATAGTTAAGATGTTGATAAAGCAAAAAGGATTGGCGTCTCGACGCGGCGACGTCGCGACGAAATTTCGATACATTAAAGCTGCCAAGACGGAAAATTAAGTCGTTCTTGTAATACATATGATAGGAGGATCGAATGATCTATGAGTTATTTAATAAAATGTGCGTTCATTTACTTTGACAATGTGAAAAATATGTCCTTATTGAGTTATTGTAAGTTAAAAATAAATGTTTGTGAAATAATGTGATCTTTGGAGCCGTTGAATGTTGATAAGATCGTCTAATGCCCAAGTGAGAGCGATAAAACACTAGGTATTTCATTATATTGTAGTACTAGCAACGACACTAGCAACTATACCTACCCAGTAGAAATAGATATCTCCTTTTTATGCCGAAAATGCTTTTGAGCATAGTGGATAGGGTTCCTACTCGCGGGTATGTGAGTCTGCTGCGCCAGGAAAGATGCTGAAAGAACGCACCTCCTGCCTACCCCTACACGGCGGTATTCTTAGTACCACCATTGGAGGCCACAGGAGTCAGTCAGTCGTGTCAGCCTGCACTGTAACACAATAGGTACCTACTCAGAGTCAAATAAAAAAAAGCCTTTTATTTCGTTATCTGGTACACAATAATGGTATTTACATGATAAAATAATTACATAATACCTACATTTTTCATTGATTTAAATAAATTATAAATTTACTAGATAATTTTTATATTACAATTGAATTAATTGTATAGAAGATTGGAATTTTAACATATTAGTAATTTTTTATTAGATACATAATTATATAATATTTGACCGTAAGTACCGTAACGAACCCTCTTTATTCGCGGGTGAAGACTAGTGATGCAACGGAACTGGCATAACGGAAGCAGAAACGGAAACGGATGTCAAAAGTAAATCTTAACGGAAGCGGAAGCAGAAACGGAAGCGGAAACGGAAGCCTTAATCCTATGTAGAAAAAGCAAAATTTTGTATTTTTTTTAGAATTTTTTATTATTAAATTTGTAGTTTGTAACTACTCAACGTCGACCACGACGAACCAAAAACAATAAATTAACAAACTCGTTGTGACACGTTTGTTTACCGCGCGCCCGTCCCTCTCAAAATACGCGGGAATGCTTCGGCAATCATCGGCAATCGGCATCACGCGCGCCTAGACGCTCGTGTAATTTCGTGCCCGCGCGTTCCCCCGCAACCGCCCCGCCCGCGCCGCGCTGCCGTTGCATCGGCTGCACCGCACCTCACCGCTCTCTCCCCGCTTCCGTTTAGAGTTCTGTTATAAAGTTTGCGGAACCAGAAACAGAAACGGAAGTGAAAAAACATGCGGAACTTCTGCAGATGCGGAAGCGGAAGCAGAGTTCTGTTGCAACACTAGTGAAGACTGAAGACCTTCTCCAGACAAGACCACATCTCACTCTCTTGGGTTTTATCTAACGATTTTTCTCCCATTCTATCTTTTAGTTCGTCCTCCCAGCGGGTCGCCGGTCTTTGTCTTTTTCTGCTTCCTCTAGGACCTGGCCACGTTGTGATTATTTTTGTCCATTGCTCGTCTGCCGCGTGGCCTGACAGAGGCAAATATTGTCATTTAAATGCTTTCGAGAACCATTTTTGAATTAAAAAGTAACCAGACAAATACATGCCTTATTATACCATTATTTCACCAACGCAAATTAGTGTTAACGGTCTGTTAAAATACCATGCCTTCTCATTCATTGATAGGAATCACGAGAGGAACAACATGATATTTAACGAAGTATTAACTTTAAGATTGCTTGATGAAACATGCCCTTAATATAGGTTTATACACAGGTATACCTACGGGGTGTAAAGAGTCACTATAACTTTAAGATATACTAGCTGACCCTTGCCCACTTCGTTGAGCATAAAAAGAGTTTATGATGAAATTCAACTAAAAAAAACAACGCGGGAACCCGAAACCCGCAACGCGGGAACCCGGAACCCGCAACGCGGGAACGCGGGAACCCGGAACCCGCAACGCGGGAACGCGGGAACCCTGAACCCGCAACGCGGGAACCCTGAACCCGCAACGCGGGAACCCTGAACCCGCAACGCGGGAACCCTGATTTCGCAACGCGGGAACCCGAAACCCGCAACGCGGGAACCCGGAACCCGCAACGCGGGAACCCTGAACCCGCAACGCGGGAACCCGGAACCTGCAACGCGGGAACCCGGAACCGGCAACGCGGGAACCCGGAACCCGCAACGCGGAAACCCTGAACCCGCAACGCGGGAACCTGAAACCCGCAACGCGGGAACCCGGAACCCGCAACGCGGTAACCCGGAACCCGCAACGCGGTAACCCGGAACCCGCAACGCGGGAACCCGGAACCCGCAACGCGGGAACCCGGAACCCGCAACGCGGGAACCCTGAACCCGCAACGCGGGAACCCGGAACCCGCAACGCGGGAACCCGGAACCCGCAACGCGGGAACCCGGAACCCGCAACGCGGGAACCCTGAACCCGCAACGCGGGAACCTGAAACCCGCAACGCGGGAACCCGGAACCCGCAACGCGGGAACCCGGAACCCGCAACGCGGGAACCCGGAACCCGCAACGCGGGAACCCGGAACCCGCAACGCGGGAACCCGGAAACCGCAACGCGGGAACCCGAAACCCGCAACGCGAGAACCTTGAACCCGCAACGCGGAACCCGCAACGCGGGAACCCGGAACCTGCAACGTGGGAACCCTGAACCCGCAACGCGGGAACCCTGAACCCGCAACGCGGGAACCCGGAACCTGCAACGCGGGAACCCGGAACCGGCAACGCGGGAACCCGGAACCCGCAACGCGGGAACCCGGAACCCGCAACGCGGTAACCCGGAACCCGTAACGCGGTAACCCGGAACCCGCAACGCGGGAACCCGGAACCCGCAACGCGGGAACCCGGAACCCGCAACGCGGGAACCCGGAACCCGCAACGCGGGAACCCGGAACCCGCAACGCGGGAACCCTGAACCCGCAACGCGGGAACCCGGAACCCGCAACGCGGGAACCCGGAACCCGCAACGCGGGAACCCGGAACCCGCAACGCGGGAACCCTGAACCCGCAACGCGGGAACCCGGAATCCGCAACGCGGGAACCCGGAACCCGCAACGCGGGAACCCGGAACCCGCAACGCGGGAACCCGGAATCCGCAACGCGGGAACCCGGAACCCGCAACGCGGGAACCCGGAAACCGCAACGCGGGAACACGAAACCCGCAACGCGAGAACCCTGAACCCGCAACGCGGAACCCGCAACGCGGAACCCGCAACGCGGAACCCGCAACGCGGAACCCGCAACGCGGGAACCCTGAACCCGCAACGCGGGAACCCGGAACCTGCAACGCGGGAACCCGGAACCGGCAACGCGGGAACCCGGAACCCGCAACGCGGAAACCCTGAACCCGCAACGGTTTCATTCACGGAAACGCTGACAAAATATGGAATAAATAGTATCCTATGTCCGTCTACTTGCTCTAAGCTACTTCCTCACCAATTTTAAGCCATATCGATAAAGCCGTTCTTGAGTTATAAATAATTTAACTAACACGACTTACTTTTATACATATAGATGTATAGATTACTCCTACTAACATAAGCTAAGCCCGGTGAATGCTCCCGTCACAGTCGGTCCAGCCAATTCGGTGATCATTAGTTAGATGACGACGATGATGATGATGAAAAGTAGCTTAAATTAATCCTTATAACTTTAGCTATCTACCAGTGAAAGTCTCGTTAAAATCGGTCCAGCCGTTCCAGAGATTAGCCGGAGCAAAGAGACACGCTGACAGACATTTTTTTTTAAAATTACATTTTCGTTTTCAGTAAATATCGTTGCCAATGCAAAAAAAAGCAGAAGATATCGTTTAAAATGTCATATGCATTTAGAAAAACGTTGCTAATTGAAAGTTACATACTGACACTTCAATTTTATTTATTTGTATAGATGTATAGATTTGGAAAACTTCCCCAATCTTGGCGTTTTCACTGACGCGGAGCGGGGCGCATAGGAACTTAGTGGTTCCCAAGCGGAGTGGAGCAGAGATTTCGAGCATAGTGATTGGTCAATTCGGGTACCGCAAGCTCCTGTCCGCCTCGCCCCGCGTCAATGGAAACGCAGCCAAACGTCTTTAACGTCTAATGGTCGTCATGGTAACCACGTTGTTTACAAATGAAAACAAAAATTATGAAATGCTATACATACCGTATTTATATCAGCTTAAACTATTTGGATTCATGTTTTTGTTAATCCTAATAATTTTATTAATCCAAATAGTTTAAGCTGATATAAAAACGGTATTTATAGCATTTCATAATTTTTATTTTCCATTTGTAAATAATGATGTTGCCATGACAGCCGTGTCATATAAACTGCCAACGACGTGAATCGATCGAGCCCAGGTTCAAACCTCGCGTGACCATCACGTATTTTCTTCTTTTTTCTAATTTTCTGCTTATTTTTTTCAACATTTTCTTTCATAATAACCTTTTCGTAACAATAACGAACATACCGTAAAAAAATTTGCGAAATTAGTCAAGCCGTTGTCGAAGCGCACACGATGTAAGAAATTTTGGAGGTCGTTTTTTTACACTTTGGGCTACATTTTTGGGGTTTTAGTAAGGAACCCTACTTTTTTAAAACATATAATATAGCCTATGTTCAGCGCTAGGAATGTAGCTTACCAACGGTGAAAGAATTTTTCATATTGGTTCAATGGTTTCAGAGCCTATTCCATTCAAACAAACAAACAATCAAACATTACCTCTTTATAATATTAGTATAGATGAGTCAAAGTGCCGAGTAGAAGCGCCTGAAATTAAAAAATTGCAACAATTATAAAGTAAAATTTTGCTAATAAGTTTGTGTATCAAGTGGTGAGTTTAGTATGTTTCTGGCAGAGGGAATATATTATATACTATACCGGATATTTATTCTCTCTGTCACCGTATACGACACCCACGGAAAATATTGACGGGGAGGTGCTATTCATACTCTGTCACCCCACTGGGTACGCTTAATTATTATCTATAGTACGTCCGAGATAAATTTAACCCAAACGTAAACAAATCCGTCTATGACACAACCATAGACTAGTCAGTGATGCCAATATTATTACAATGATTATTGTTTGCTATGAATCCATAAACTAGAGGATTTTATTCCACAATCGGCGGTGTCAAAATGACGTAATTTTTCTGTGAAAGATTTTCATTTGATGTTTAAACGGATGAAACGGATAGTAGTTTGGCCGGATACCGGATATTCGGCAAGCTACTAAGCCGGAGCGCTGGATATCCGGCTGCCGGATATCCGGCCTTTTTGATAATAAACAGTGTGTAAAAAGAGCAACTACAACTTTGAGACACGATTATACTACCTTTCCTCATTTTGGAAATGTATTTTTTTAATTATTTTTTTCGTCAAAAACGAAAAAATTTTTTTTTACTTTTCACCATTTCTTATTTTTTTGTCGCAAAAATTACAATAAAGCAAAATTTTTTATTTGCGAATTTTTGTAAAAAAAACAACATTTCCAGAATGAGAAAAGGTAGTATAATCGTATCCCTAAGTTATGGTGACTGCTCTTTTTACACCCTATAAAATAATAAGTTTGATTTGAATATTGGCGCGGTGAACGAGATCGGAAATATTCAGGCGCATTCGGGCCGCACGTAACCGGAGATCGGGTCGACTCGGGGGCGTTCGAGTGTTATCGCGTAAAATTTGGTATTTATTCATCACAATTTGCCACTTGTTAATAAAACAAACATTTTTGATGTGCGATTATAAAAATAAACGGTGTCCACAACCTATTGGAGTATGATTTACCTTTATAAAATAATAAGATTTTTTTAAATTTTACTATCCGGTATCCGGCCGGATACTGTATTACTATCCGGTATCCGGCCGGATAGTGAAAACAAGGCCGGATAGGCCGGATACCGGATAGTTACCGGATATCCGTTACATCTCTAAATTTAATTATTGTATAATTGTTATTAAATGAATTGGATAATGAAGTCTTAATTCTTTAAAATTCCGGTGAAAGTGTTGACAAGTGAGCACAATAAGTACCGAACTATGTGAAAATTTCGGTGTTTTTGGTTTGTTTACGTTTAGGTTAAATTTATCTCGGACGTACTATAGTACGCTGTCAATCTGGCCCCGTGCTAAGTATCCAAAGAACATAATATATTTAATACTATACAAAATATATTTAAGATATTTGTTATAATACTACACATCCATGACCCAGGACTCAGGAGCATTCAAAACTTTGTTACCTCGCCGGGACTCGAACCCGACCAGCCTAAGCGTCAACGCGCTCAATCACTGCGCTACGGAGGGTGTCAAAAATTCTATAGGATAGGTTACATATTAATTAATAGATATTAGATAAGTGCTTTTATAGATAGATAGATTCTCCCTACCTTCTTTCCAAAATTAACTTAAAAGTCCCGTCACGTTCTTCCAGAATTTCTTCATATAATCTCCTGTTTATTCCTTTTTCCCATACTAATTACTGCAAAAACTAATTTTTCTTAAGATTATCTAACCTTTTTAATGATTTGAGTAGGCTTCATAATATTGATCTATTTAATTCATCAGTTAACGAGACTAAAAAGATTATCTCTAAGCAATGGTTTGAGGCCGTTTCTTGGTTGTCAGTTTATTATACTTTATTACTATATAAAAGGATATTTTAATTACGTGTATTGTAATATATTATAATACACGTAATTAAAATTCGTCAAAACATCTATGTCGGTGAACTCATATGTACAACATTCTATCTACATATTAGGATTATTAGGTATATTATATTATATTGTATTTTGGATTTTTAGATTAGAAAAGCAATTGTCATTGTTTAGTGTCCTATAAGTGGAAACGTGTGAATAGTGTTAAGAGTTTACATAGTCTTTAAGCAGTTTATATGTACACTGTATGTTTTCCTATGAAATAAAAATAAATAAATAAATAAAATAGATATGGACCAAGTAATAAATTGAGCATTATACATAATGCCCGGTCATTATGAAATATGTCCAATGTGAGAATAGTCCGGTCATTTTAGACATAAAAATAGTGATCAAATAAAGAAAATTCCGACAGAGCCAAATCTTCGTAGAGACCTTAGGTTTACCACAAGGAATAAAGTGTCAAAAGTCCCCATCAGTCCCATGTGAGCTTAGTGACTTATTCGGGGCCCAAGGTCAAAATTTTACGTTTTTTGGATTTTTCTCGAAAACGGTAAGTTTTATCGAAAAAGTACCTTAGCAAGAACTTCCAACTCGTCACACACTGTGTTCATTGCATGCATTCCGTAAACCCATTTGCTTATTACACTTTCTTTTGTACTTCGTCCTCGAGAAATACCACCATCTCTTTTCATGGATTTCATCATTGATTGTTCGATAATCATATCTGTTGATGTTCCACAACTGAGTTTATCAGAACGTTGAACAGTGAAAAATCCTTCAGTAAACCTTCGATAAACACTAGGATCAATTACCTCCTCTAATTGAAGCATATCCCTGCAAGTATAATTGCGCAGACTTAGCATAAGGTAAATGCCCCGATGCATGGAAATAAGGCAGCATTTCTTTAACGCAGTTCAAATGAGCTTGCCAATCTCCTTTCTTTTGCAATTTTTCAAAAATTCTTTTGCAATGGACACCAACCGAAAATACTGTACCCATAATTGTGCAGTTGGTTCCTACCTCGTTTCTGATATTCCATTAACTTTTTATTAAATATATCAAGTTCAGATATTTCCTTATCATTTTCAATGTCATAATATAAAAGAGTTTTATCGAGGATATTTTCCACTGTAATTATAAGATCTGCATCCATACAATCATCGCAGAAAAGATACTTTTGTTTCATTTTCGTATTCAAAATTTCGCACATTTATTTTGCTATATCCTACTACGCCAGTATTTTGATAACCCTGTATAGGTACATGAGCCTTGGCTGCAAAATCTTTAGCTGAAAGGACTTCAGTTACTCGCGGCATCGGCTGTTCTAGTAATACTGAATCTTTGGGAGTTACAATTTGTATAATACCCATGATATGAAGCGTATTATTACCGTCCAAAGTATTTACATTAATATCAGCATTATCTGCAACATATTGAACAAATGTGCCAGTTTCTGGTGATAAAATGTGAGGTGGGCGACTGAAAACTGCTGCTGCTTCATACTTCATTGTTTCACTGTAAGATGCGCATAAACCAAACGATGAGAAAATTTGTATAAGCCGTTTTGAACCAAACCGCCGATGGAAAAAACTGAAAGACCCAGCTGTAATTTAGACTTGAAGGATCTAGGCCGAACAGCAGTGATTATGATATGACTAATATTTGTGCAAACTAACTTTAAATGGTCCAAATTATGACACTTATTTTTAAGAATGATTTATCCCAAAAAAAAAAAGATAATGATTCGGGAATATCGTTATTTATATCTTCAAACATTCTACCCGGTGGCGGGTACATAGTATTATCAAACACACAAGATTGAATATTTTCTCGAATAATTTCTGCCGCAGCTTTTAACGTTTTCCACCGTTTTTCCTTTTCATTCAAGTTTTTGTTATCAGACCAGGCTTGACTTAAAATGTCTTGGTAATTGTCTGCAAAACAAATAAATGTTAATTTTCCAGGCTTCTCTGTAATAATAATTCTACTACCATACTTTAATTTCAATCGTATTTTTATAATCCCGTTTTCTAAAGCTACATTTTGGCAAACATTCTTTAGTTCATCTAACGAAAACTGGCAGTCATCGCTACTTTCGATGAAATTGAAAATTTCCTCCATTGCAGAGTTTATAGCCTCACTTTGAGGACGGCCAATTTTACCGCCAGTATTAGGTCTCAGGAAGGATTTGTAACAACTGTCATGGTATTTAGCGTCAGCAGCAACTAAATCATACTGAAAATTAATACGCGCAAAGACAGCTTTTGACACATCATCAGAACGATCTTGCATACTATGTAGAACATGATTCTTACAAGCGTCTTAGAGAAAAAATCATAGGAACCCTTTTTATAGAGAATTTTAAGATCTACAACTTTCCTCTGAGGTACTTTTTCGATAAAACTTACCGTTTTCGCGAAAAATCCAAAAAACCTAAAATTTTTACCTTGGGCCCCGAATAAGTCCCTAAGCTCACATGGGACTGATGGGGACTTTTGACACTTTATTCCTTGTGGTAAACCTAAGGTCTCTACGAAGATTTGGCTCTGTCGGAATTTTCTTTATTTCAATTGTCTAAAATGACCGGACTAGAATGCAATTTAATAATATACAAAGACTTAATTATTTGTGTCGGGCATTATACATAATATTGTCCATCACCTTTTGGGCAGAGTAATTAAACATTTTTTTATAACAATTCTCATTTTACTCAAAATTAGCCCGATAGAGATGGATATTATTCATATATCCCGCATTAATCACCTGGTCCGTAACATATACATTGGTTGTTACTTATTACGTTTGAAACTTGGGTACGGCATAAAAGATTAGCCTGATCGCGAACTACAGGGGCGGGGTATTTCGTCGTACTGTGTAATATCAAATATTAGGTGGCTTATACATTGTATAGTTCGTCCTTCATAAATTTAACCTAGAGGTAAACATCGAAATTTTCACATTGTGCACACTTATCAACACTTTCACAGATATATTCAACTATCATACTTCATTATCCAATACATTTTATAACAATTAAACAATATAATTAATATGTTTAAACATCAAATGAAAATCTTTCACAGAAAAAATACGCCATTTTGACTCTGCCGATCGTAGAATATAAGCCTATAGTCTATGGACTCATAGCAAACAATAATCATTGTATTAATATTGGCCAATCGGCATTACTGACTAATCTATGGCTGTGTCATAGACGGCTTTGTTTACGTTTGTGTTAAATTTATCTCGGACGTACCATGGACAATTTTCATAGCGTCACCCACCTATGACTCTAGTGTTGCGAATGTCATTTAAATTAAAATTCTAAATTAAGAATGTATAATTGACATTTTATATATAGTTTTTGCATATAGGCCGAGCAGGAAATTTTGACACCTCCGTAAAAGTATCAAATGATAATTGTATGAAAAGCATGACAGTTTACAAGTGACATTCGATAACGTTACTTTTATGGTGCTGTCAATTGTTCCTGTTAACCCCTCCGAATATACATTGTAAAAGCACTGTTACGATAGTGAGTTAATCAAGGACGACGGTTACGGGGTAATGACATAATAGCCACACACACGCTATCTGTAGTGGTCGTTAATGGAATTAGACTACGGGGCGCTATGGGTTTCTGATGTATCGCAATTCGCTAATAAAAAAATATTCCATTTGAAATAAGCTCAAAAAAATGAGGGGTAAGAAAATGTTTGGCATTTTAGTGTTATATAATATATTGTTTAATTATTTACTGTATTTAAGCAAAGTGGGTACTTCAACTTAGGTATTATATAAAGGACTACTTCTGTATGAAATAAAATTTGATAGTCTAAATTTGATAATATATAGATAGGGGTTGAATTTTGAAAAATTCTACCGTTTATTTTTAGAACATACGAGGAATACCTACTTGTGCAAAAATTTATGTCTAGCTAGCCCTTTAGTCTTATCGTTGATACATTAGTCAAATAGCTTTGTCTTTTGTATACAGGCTGTAAAAGACCAGTTCAGTACCTACTGGATACTTTTTGTTAACATAAAATATCTTCGCCGGCTACAATCGATTAAGAATATGAAACTGGGATGATTCAAGATGCAATCGCTAATATCACTTACGAAGTTCGAAAACAAAATGTATGGGATTTGACATAAGATCCAATTTAAATCTAGCAATAACCCGTGAAAAATAGATACGCCTGATTACATTAACTATTTGACAGCAGCTTCTCCTTCTTTTTTAAGATGGCCTCCCTTAAGAAATAGCCAGTGTCAGTGATGAGTGTATAGGTACAGATTTAAATGACTTTGTTGGATGTGGTAAAAATTGTGAAAATTAAGTTATTGTGAGTACAAGTACAAAAGTCTTTTCGTATTTAAAGTGACAGAAGCTTTGCTATACATACAAATTAGCTTGTCATTTAGTGACCCTATGTCAAATCCCCTACATATTGTTTTCGAACTTCCAAAGTGATAATAGCGACGGCGTCTTAAATAAGGGCCCGGATTCCGCATGCCTCATATTTAATAAGCAACATAATACGAGGGACAAACAAAAGATTACAAATGATCCGGGTTTTTGTGAACGAGGTCATGTGTGTGCAGCTACTGAAGCATTCTCTTAGCTAAGCTAAGCTGCTGCCAGGGTTACCACACACTGTCACCTGATGGAAATATTTACACAACTGATTAGGTCCTGTCTTTATCTGATGCGTTGGAAAACTATCATTATAGAACAGAGCGAGGAATATGATAGTGGTTTAAGTACTAAAATGTATTAAGATTCGCTAATGGAACTCATAAGACATTTAGCGAAGCTTATGTCAATGGCATCTTGAATTTTACGAAGTTCGAAACAAAAATGTATGAGATTTGACATAAGGTTCGCTAAATGACAAGCAAATTCGTGTGTCAGTTAGCGAGGCTTATGTCAAATCCCATACATTTTTGTTTCTTTTATGCCATAAAAGTTTTTATGCCATAAATAGCAATGGCATCTTGAATCCGGGCCCAGGGCTTCAACCGGTATGAAAAATATTTATTAATTTTTAGGTATTTATCAGAATAACCGACATAGCTCGTAGAATCAGTCAGTTGAGTGGCAATGGGCAGGCCATGGGGATGGAAAGTTCTCGAGTGGCGACCACGGATTGGAAGACGCAGCGTAGGGCGCCCCCCACAAGATGGACCGACGAACTGGTCCGAGCCGCGGGCAGCCGTTGGATGCAGACAGCGCACGACCGGTCGTTGTGGAAGTCCTTGGGGGAGGCCTATGTTCAGCAGTGGACGTCTGATGATGATGATGATGATGATGATGATGTATCAGAAAAATTTCGGGTTGATAGTACTGGTTCACAGGGCTAGCAACTACACGAAACGTTTAATAAAGGTGCATCATATCTTTGTACCGTTGGCAGCCCTGTTCTGCAGTGTTGCCAGAGCGTCCTGCCAAATGGACGCGCTTGGCAAGGGCGATGAATAAAAAATGTTTGACCCGCCTTTCGCGCGCATTGTTCGACGCTTGCATGCCTAATTCACGCTCTTTTATTTATGTATCGCTATCAGCTGAAGTTTCAACAATGAAAAATGTAGGGATCAAAAAGCTCCAGTTGTGTCTGTAGCATTGCATCAGTGACATTTATTTATGACTTACATTCTTTATACATTGAATAAACACGCACAACAATCATGAAACAAGAGGAACTGTCCAAAAAGGCGGTCTTATTGCTTAGCGCTTACAGCAGTTCGAGGGATTGAACGCTGGGAATGTACCATAAAAATGATAATAAAATAAAACTTTATTATAAAAAAAACTATAACCCGACTTCGCAAAAAAGAGAGAAAGACCCTTTTTTGCGAAGTCGGGTTATAGTTTTTTTAAACTTTTATTTTATTTTACATTTTTTTGTTTCCACATAAACTATATCATTATATTTACACTAAATTAACGTATCTAAACAACTCCTAGATACTATTTGTTCGACCGCATTTTAAACGTTTATTTTGAATTAAACAATAAAATATCATAATTAATTAAAAATTTAAATACATATTTGTAATGTGCTTGCCAAGACCTATCTTTTGATACCAAACACGATACAATTATCTTAATTAAATTTTTTTTTGGAGATAGTTTTTGAGGTATAATTTTCAAAATCTAAAATTTTTCGAAAAATTATATAACCTATGTTACTCGCGGGACCACTACGAATCGATTGACACCTTATTTATTAAAATCGGACCAGTAGTTTAACCGCTACAAGGGAACATACATACATACATACATACATACATAGACTGCCAAAATCATTACCCTTCCTTTTGGCTTCGCCGAAGTCGGGTAAAAAGAAAAAGAAGTAATATGGAGGAAGAATCCGCCTGCTTATCATCTACAAAATCAACTACAAAAAGCCGCTTAAACGGACATCAGAAAATAAATAGATTTTTATTGGACTACAAAAATGATTAAAAAGACAGTTTTTACAAGCTTTATTTAGTCTCTCCTGACCCCACCCCTATATATTGTGTTCTCTTGCAAGTAGAATTTTACATACTTCCTGATTTTGATTCTGCTGAAATTCTAAGTGTTTCTTCACGTGATAATGTATGATTATGGAGCTGTTCTGATGCTGGAGCTTGTAGGCAACTATAGGATCTGAGCTATAACATGATACAGCCCCATTAAGTTGGGAGTGGGTTTCATCTACAAGTGTTAATACTTTAGGATGTGTATGTGTCTTCGATGTAGAGTATACTGTGAAAGTACCAGCGCTGAAAGACTTACTTTTGACTTTCATATTTCTATGAGAAATGCCCCAACATCATAAATCCTATATAATCATTTAAAAAAAGTAACTCTTTAAGCGCTGGTAACTCTATAGGGACTCATACACTCCCTAAAGTATTATCACTTTAATATTACAGCCTGTATATTGACGAGTATTTTGCCTCTAGATACTATGAAGTAGAACTGAATTAGAATTAGAATTAGAATGGTTTTTTAGAGTCCTGGGGGCCTACTCAAGATGCCATCGCTAATTATCGCTTACAATGTTCGATAACAAAATGTATGGGATTTGACATAAGGCACGCCAAATGACATACCAAATCGCAATCATTTAGCGTAGCTTATGTCAAATCCCATACATTTTGTTATTCCCATACATTACAAAGTTCGCTTTGTAAGCGACAATTAGCGATGACATCTTAATATAAGTAGGCCCCCCGTACCCGAATGGTAAAAATCTATTACTAAGACTCGGCTATCTGTCTGTCTCACATCTGTCCGTCTGTATGGCACCAGGCTGATATCTTAAGAACCGCGATAGCTGGACTCTGGAAAATTTCACAGTTAAAAAATAAAATAAAATGGAGAGGCTTCCATACAACAGAAGTGATTATTTTGCCCTTTTTTGCTCGATATCAATAAAATGTAGGCTCTTGAAATGTTCACAAAACACTTAGTTATATGTTCTCATTACTAGTAAACCTTAAAAAAATATGACACAATATACAACCAATGTGTATATTTTCTGGTTTTGTACGGAACTCGATGAAGTTCAATCGCTAGTCCGACTCGCTCTTGGCCCGTTTTTTATTTTGTTAAGACGTTTATTGTGTAACATCGAGGGGTAACAAGTAACAATGTTATTTATCGTGAGAGCATGGGGATAGGGGACAAAAGTTTTCTTAGTTGTAAGTAATTTTAAGTTAACTGATATTTGGATATTTGAAGACACGAATCGATAAACCTGATATGTCGCAAAAAAATTTACCCACAAATTTGAGTTCAGACTGTCACTTAAACATTTTAGGATTTGTTATAATTTGGTTATACTCATTAGGGCCCGTATTTATAAAACGATCTCAAACTCGATCTCAAGAATTCCGATCGCAACCTCTACTTGAGAACCTATTTGACAGATAAAACAACGTTTCGTTTCACTTTTAAAAATGAGCAACTATGACTTATGTTATATACTTTGTTTTTTTCTATTAGAAAGTTTGGAATAGTAAATTTCATAATTTGAACAAAAGTTGGATTGTATTTCATTATTATATTATTGATTGGATTATACCTGAGTCGTAAAGAAAATCATCAACATTAAAAATCCTGTGATCACATTCACCAATTGAAGTCAAGCAGTAAAATATGTTTTAGTTTAACGTGTCTGTCTGTCCATGTACTACCGTTGACTAGCTCTCATAAGCTGACGTAATCGAAAATAGCTAAAGATTTATCATTAGCTCGCTTTATCGTACTATGTCGGGATTACATATTTTTTTTTATAAAATGTTAAACACTGCATTCTTAACGTGATTGTGGTATTAATATTAATCTTACACCCCTAAACTATAATGTTATGTAATGTGTAATAATACCGCGATCATCGAACAGCTTTTCGTCGTACCGAACTTAAGTTAAACAGGCTGTAATATTAATGAATGATTATACTTTAGGGTGTGTATGGGTCCCGTATATAGAGTTTACTGTGAAAGTACCAGCGCTGAAAAGGTTACTTTTTAAAAATTATAGTATGGGCAAATTTATGATGTTGGAGCATTTCTCATAGAAACTTGAAAGTCAAAAGTAAGTTTTTCAGCGCTGGTAATTTCACAGTAAACTCTAGATAGGAGGCACATACACATCCTAAAGTATTATCACTCATTTATTTTACATCTTGTATACAACGTAATTGGTAGGTGAGTGATACTTTAGGGTGTGTATGTGCCCCCTACCTAGTAGAGTTAATTACTTGCCCCAACGTCATACATTTTCCCATATAATAATTTTAAAAAAGTAACTCATTCAGCGCCGGTACTTTCAAAGTAAACTCTACATACGGGACCCAAACACACCCAAAAGTATTATCTCTCATACGGCCTGTGTAGATAGGTTATAGAAACGGGCCGTAAGAAATCGGAAACAACTCGTTGCTATCAACGACAGAACAGGCATGAAGACATAATAAACCGTTGAAGATACAAAACCAATCGGGCAAACGATAAGTCGGATGTGTGCCTCATTTCCCGTCGCCGGCGCCGCTTCCTAAATGTCAGCCATTTTGTAGGTCAATCATCACCATCACCGCATAACGTCCAGCGTCTGCTGGGCACATACTTCTGATGAGGAGTACGAATAATCACATAGCAGACTATAAAGCTTTTGTTGACTGTGTGTTGTGTGACAATATTTTAAGCTTACTTTAAAGAAATATTTTTTTAAAGATGAGGTTTTCTGAATTATTGTGAAAAGTGCATTGTAATTTGTTAAAGTTCAGTTTTCAGTACAGTGTTGCCAACTCTCAAAAACGTTTCACAGAGACTTTTTATGCAGGCTTATGACTTTTATATAACTGTAAAAATATATGCTATTTATTTTTACAATTATTTTATCACCCATAGACATTAACCTAATAAAATAGGAACCCCAAGTTGGCGGAACTGGCAAAGTTTATCTTCGTAATTATTTATTACAGTTGCTAAAAGAAAGCGTAGAGTGACGAATACGTACAAAAATGTTGTTACTACAGAACAAATATTTTTACGACAGTTTAAGTTAACCTTGTTTTTTAAGGTTTTTTGCAAAAGCTGCGTCTGATATTAATATAAAATTATTTCATTCCCATTTAATTACGGGTTTTAATCATTTTACTTCTTTAAAAGCTTTTATAACTTAATTTTTAATTAACGTAACCCTCAAGTATAAAGAACTATCCATGTTAAAGAGTTATAAAGCCATGTCAAACACATAAAGCGCAGCGGTCAAACAGGCGCGTCTGGCTGTTAACCCTCGAGCACCTGTTGGGGTATTTGTGACCCCACCTGAGTAAATGAGTAGCCTGTGGGCGTCGCGTGCTGTCCTGTACACACCGGTGGGGTATTTAAGGCCCGCCTGTGTGTATTAACCCGCTGCCGACGCACTTTTGCATTTAGGTACAAGTACGGCTGGGTTATTTGTGACCCCATCGGGGTATACAGGATGATTCATAGTACTTATATTAAGTCGAATATAGTATGAAGCCAACAGAGAGAATAGTATTGAAACCCATCAGTTTTGTGATCTTTAATCGTGACTTGTCGCGTTATGGTAAGTAACTTATTTATGAGGTGTCAAAACAAAAACCGCTCTTTACATTATAATCGGTTTAATATATGAACCATGAATCATCCTGTAAATGCATGCGTGCTGATCGACTAAAACCATCACGTATTAAGATATGTTTAGCCATATTATTAATTAACTAAAAAAACTAAAAAATCCGACTTAATTTCTCTAAATTAAAGTATAATACTAAAACATACATTTTGATTTTTTTTTCTTTTTTTTTTTTTTCTTTAAAACAATTAGTCATACAAACATACAAACTCTCGATACACATAACATAGCTCCTAGTGTCGTTAGATAAAAATAACTTTAGTGCAAATCAAATCAAATATTTTTATTCAGAATAATTTTTTATTAAATGTTTTCTGAACGTCGTTGCCTACCACCGGTTCGGGAACCAGCCCGGCATATTATGAATGTTCAACAAAGGCAACATGGTTTGTGGAACTCCACCACTCAGACGAACTGAGTAATGGCGCCTACATTCTTCCCGACTGCAAAAACTTTTGAACAAAAACATTGATCGCGTATGCGCGTGACAGTGTATTTAAATTTTGCAGTTAAAATGGCGGTTCGTAAATGCTTTGTTTAAAGACTTTGGTTGTGCCAACAGAATGTCTGGAACAGTAACTACAATTATGAACCCATTAGTTTAAAAATATTATTAGTTAGTTTATTTATGACAGTTTTAGAAATAAATGTTTTTAAACGTTTTGTAGTAGTGAAAAGTCATGAGCAGATATGAAGCAAAATACTCCAACCATATAAGAATCTATACAAATATATATTCTAGTATCTGTTAGTAACTTCAAATTAGCAACTAGTACTTAATGCATGGAGTTAAAAAATTTGTGTCATTTGTCTGTCATACCATCAGTTCCGACTAACCTTTAATTTTGATGGGACCTTTACTGATAGATAACTTAAGATGCAAGGAGTAACTTAGGCATATTTTTATCATGATCATTATCCTCATCATCCAGCTCGGAACCGGCTGGACCGATTATGAAGATATTTTCACTGGTAGATAGCTAATGTTATAAAGAGTAATAGCATACTATTCAATATTTATTATGATCAACTGTGCGGGCCGGTTTTTGAAACGCTATAAATGTATGATCAACTGACATGACATTCAAGTTAATTACCCATATTAAACGCTGATTGGTGGAACATTTATCAGAGATAAAGAGAGGGAAAGGAGGGTAGGTTGTTAAATTTAATGCCATGTTAGTTGATCATTTTTTATTAGTCTTCCTGAATCTGTCCTTTAATTTTCAAATATTATGCGTATAAAATTCAGGAAGATTTGCTCGCATCGACATGCTAGATCGAACCGTCAGTAGCGTATCTACATTTATTTGACGAGGGTTGGAACGGGTGCTATATCCCGTATTGAAAACTTAACCGAAGGGCGCTTATCAGGCTTTAGTCTATTTGCGTTGACTCGCGTGTCAACCCTTCAGCGAGTCGTCCAAAAGTCTAACACTAACAAACCGCCTGGGCATTATCTACCCCCCGGTAGCTCGGCATGCAAACGAGCGACTAATTGTAGACGAATATTAATTATTTAACGTTAATTAAAACAGATAATGGCGGTGGGAGCGCCGCACGCAAACAAAAGATAACCGTTTTATTAAAAACATGAAATACTGGATGTACGTGATGTGGGTTTTCTAAATTGGGTTTTGTTTTGAAAAAATAAAGGCTTGTACTATTAGGACATTGTAATCCACATTATTCGTATACAAAGCAAGAATTTAGCTCTAACGGCATATTATCATACCATGCCATTTTGGTAATGTTTTTTTGGATAAGTCAAATTATTGTTGATCGAAGATATTATAGTACTTAAATATTTATAACACTCAAATGTTAATTGAATTACGTGTATTACATATTATTAATTACTATATTACAGTGTTTATGTTGTTGGACACCTTAAAAAATTATAAAAAAAAACTAAACCTTGCTACAACATAGGCGTAGTCCCGCTACGAGATAGCTACGACGTAGTGCGTCTACGACGTAGCATGTTAATAGTGATCTGTGTTAATAATTATTTCCTTTCTATTTCTACCTAATTGCGGCGAAGCTAAGCGAGGGGTGATCTTGTCTATGTATGTTTTTCCACCGCCTAAACTACTAATCCGATATTAATCAATGAGGTAGATTCACAATAATAGTATATACAATATATTAAGTTTTCTATTAAAGTTGTGGTTACACAAGGTGTAAAATAAATGAGTGATAATACTTTAGGGTATGTATGTGTCCCCTATGTAGAGTTTACTGTGAAAGTACCATCGCTGACAGACTTACTTTCGACTTTCATGTTTCTATAAGAAACGCCTCAATATCATAAATTTGCACATACAATAATAAAAAAAGCGCTGGTACTTTCACAGTAAACTAACAAACACTAAATTATTATCACTCCTTCATATTACACCCTGTATATATTTTGATATTAAATTTGTGTATTAATATAATAAAAATCTCAAATATGTTTATAGTGTAAAAGTATTAAATAAATATTAAATATATTTCCGTTGTCTGGTACCTGTAACACACGTTCTTCGGATACTTAGCACAGGGCCAGATTGACGTGGTGTGAAGCGTCCATAGATATATTTATATTATAGATTACTGCTATATATCATATCTTCTATAGACTTATGCACAATAACAGTTTTCTGTTTTACTAAATACTCTCTTATACACCAGTTTCTATCGATGATGACTTGAAGTAGTTGAGCTGACTACTTGACAAGGTCACGCTGCTGATGCTGGCCAGTGACGTAATGGACCTGGATATCGCCGCGACGTTTCCTTTCCCGTTCCTCTATGATATACAGGCTATAATATTAATGAGTGATAATACTTTAGGGTGTGTATGGGTCCCGCATAAAGAGTTTACTGTGAAAGTACCAGCGCTGAAAGAGGCACTTTTTTTAAATTAAAAAAACGCGCTTAATAGCATTGTCCTTGGTAGGTACTTGATACGTATGCAAAATTTCAAGTGAACAAACTTCTGGAAATTTATGAAAATAAAAATAGAAACATACATACTACCCAAGCTTATAAAAGCGTATTACAAATTAGAGTAAATAGTGCACAAAAATGCACAACAAAGTACTACTTACCTATCTACTTTGGGAGTCGGTTAGAAATTAAATGAATTGTGTTAAGAGGAAACACCACGAATTTTTTTCCATACAAAAATAGAGGTCTAGGGGATTTCTATTTTCTCCCTGGATAATACCTTTAGAGTTAGTATTTTTTTCCTGAATATTTATGGATATTGTTTGTACGTCCCTATTTTTTCCTTTTTTTAATAAATTAATTATTTAAAGAGATATGTACGTTTAAAAACCTAAAAAAAAATGGCCAGACTGTCCGCTATGTTTAAATATCTAGGAAACAGGAAGGAAACTTTTTTTAGCTAATACAGAAAAAAATATTTAAATCGGTTAAGTTTTGGAAGAGGAAACAGGAATCCCCTAAACGTCGATTTCTGGTAATTTTAATAGGTAATTTCAGTCCAAGTTGCGCTAGTGCTGGCTAGCTAAGGCACTGCGAGACAGAAATAGATTTTATAAATACCTATTTTGTATTTCTCTCAACCGTGGTGTTTCCTCTTAATTCCTCTGGTACGTGTGTCACCGAGCCGCATTGTCAAGCTGGTGAGCTGCCAATATTTTATCCATTACTTATATACTTTATTAGCCTGCATTGTCTATATATACTTTATAATGTACTAGCTGTGCCCGCGACTTTGTTCGCGTGGTTTTTGAGTGAATTAAACCGTTTATGCACGCAACGAAAGTCCTCAAATGTTTTTTCCCCGTTTTTGCAGCATTTCTCACTGACGCTTCTATTGGTCGTAGATGTCATATTATAGCCTAAAGCCTTCCTCTATAAATGGACTATCCCACAAAAATATATTTTTTTTTAAATCGGATCAATTCCGGTCGGTTCCTGAGATTAGCGCGTTTAAACAAACAAACAAACAAATTCATCCGGTTTATATATTTGTAATTGTAAAGATATGTCACATGCACTTCTATCTTTTCTTCTTCTTCTTATATATAAAAATGAATCGCTGTACCGTTAGTCTTGCTAAAACTCGAGAATAGCTAAATCGATTCGGCTATTTTTAGTCTTGAAATATTCGTGGAAGTCCAGGGAAGATTTAATTTTAAACGGTTCAAAAAAAAACTGTTTCTATGCTCAACGAATTGAGCACGGGTCAGCTAGTACTTTTACTAAATATTGGTGTATTGCGGTAACATGCACACATCTCGTGAGATATTATTTCATAAAATTGTATGTTTTTTTTGTGCACAGGACTTAGTATCCAGCTCGTAATAAATTTAAAAAAATCAAGACAGTTTAGCTTCAAATTATATTTTATAGTTAACTGTACCAGTCTGCAGGACCCAATCTTTAAAACTAGGTTAGGTTAGGATAATAATATGTTAGAACGTAACCTAACCTGCCGCTGGTGTTATCGCAGGCGGCGGGTCCGGCGGCCCAGCACCACATGACTAGCAGGTTTCAGTGCGGTAACCCAGGGTCTTCGCCAAGTCACCCGAGTGTATAATTACCAGCATTGATTATAAAACATTTCATCGATAATAAATCGCTCAGAATATCCCACAGGAGCGATGACGTCCTCTGAAACCCAATTCGTACGCCGTGACCTTTAACCTCAATAATTAACATTTACAATATTATGTTGATCAATAGCCATAGTGTGTGCGGGCGACAGAGGGGCGAGGAGAGGGGAGCGGCCAGGGGGAAGGGAGCTCCTCATTTTATGAGGATGTTCCGTCTCTGTCGCGCATGCGTCGTGTAGTAAAGTTTTCTATAGACGTAAATATTGAATGAACTGAGATGATACGGTTCCGTTTTTAAGCAAAAAGACATAATGCTACCAATATAAACGTCACTTGTTTCCGTACGATAAAGGAATACAATGAAACATTAATTTGGTTGATTATATTACGTTTGTTTATTGGAGTTTTGAAACGGGACACAAGTTCTTTTAGAAATATCTTCTTTGATGTAAAATAATTGAAGAGAAAATTCTATCTGAATAACATTATTTGATTTTGATTTTAAGATTTATTCTACAAGAAACGATACGATAATTTAACGTTATATTAATGTACTTAACGCTAATAATTCATATTATATCGTATTCGACAACCTGTTCTAATTATGAATATTAAAATATTTTTAACCTAATTTGTTTAAAATAACGTGTACAAAAGTTATGTTACAAAGTATGTTAAGTAAGTATAATAAGAATCATTAGCATTAGCGGATTACGTCGTGAAAAAGTTAATTCATAGAATAGTTTAAAACCCTATTAAATAATTGTTAAGTTCCGATTTCACCACCGCATGTTAGTATTAACGGCTCGTTAATCATTCATTGATAGAACTTACGAGAGGAACAATATGATATTTAACTAACGATTATCTTTTATTAATATTGCTTGGCGAAACACTCGCTAAGTATTCTATTGTAATAAATAAATAAAAACTTTTTAATTTATCGACAAACATTCATTAGACAACAGCCCTAAATTTTATCTCCTGGTTTTCTTGTCTTCTATAGCCGAGTCCCCGCTCGAAAAACCGCACAATTTAAATTGCAAATGGCGATTTTAATATTGAGTTTTAAAACAATCTTAATTTATTCCACCGCGGGCATAACATTAAAATTAAATTAAAACCTTTCGTGAGCAAAACAGCGACTTCGTGCGTCGTGGACATTTTGAGTATATTATTTTATAACATGTTTTTTTCAGCATTGCATGCGCTTTACCACGACATTCTAGAAATGTACAAAAAGTCTTTAAAGTAAAACGTTAAACTCATATTGATATTCTTCTAACTTAAGAGGAAACACCACGAATTTTTTTCCATACAAAAATAGAGGTCTAGGGGATTTCTATTTCCTCCCTGGATAATACCTCTAGAGTAACTATATTTTTCCTGAATATTTATGGATATTGATTGTACGTTCCTATTTTTTGCTTTTTTTAATAAATTAATTATTTAAAGAGATTTAAAAGGGACGTTTAAAAACCTAAAAAAAAATGGCCAGACTGTCCGCTGTGTTTAAATATCTAGGAAACAGATTTGGCTACAATAAACAACAAAATCAAAAAATAGGAACCTAGCTTAATTCTTTTTTTAGCTAATACAGAAAAAAATATTTAAATCGGTTAAGTTTTGGAGGAGGAAACAGGATCCCCTAAACGTCGATTTCTGGTAAAAATAATAGGTAATTTCAGTCCAAGTTACAGTTGTCTCTATCGCGCTAGTGCTGGCTAGCTAAGGCATTGCGAGACAGAAATAGATTTTATAAATATCTATTTTGTATTTCTCTCAACCGTGGTGTTTCCTCTTATGTAAACTAACTTATGAGCTTCGCTCTTGTCGGTGGAGTTTTCTCCATTCCTCTCTGCACTCCGCCCTTCTCTTGACCTCCTGATACGACACGACCATCACTTTCTCGGCCTTCTATGTTTTCTTCTACCTTCTATCTTTCCCTCAATTATTCCTCTAATACAGTTTTCGTGCCGTATCATATTGATCTATTGCTCACAAATAGCGAAATTATATTTATTTTACATTTCGTATAAACTAAGCCAAAGGGATGAAACAATTTTTTTATATGATCTGATGCTGCAAACACCTAATTGCCTTTTTTCGTTTTTGTCTACTTAACTCGACGATCGATCTCATGTTTGCTAAACAGGGTTGGCGGCTAAGTTTCATTTTATGAATATTACATGTTGATAAACGTCTCCGTTTAGCCAAAAATTTCTCAAATAGTAGCCTAATGTTCAGATAAACTTGTGCTGGCGGTTTGCTAAAAATTGAGGTCATCGTTTCTAATAGAGAACCAGCGTGGCTGTGTTTTTTCACACATAACATACGTTTCTCCTGGCTCCTGGATAGGGATGTCTGAGTGAGAAGTGGAAAGACGACCTGAAGACGGTCGCAAGGAGTGGACCGCGAGAGACCGGTCGGTCTTCTGGAAAACTTAGGAGGCTTACGTCCAGCATCGAACATCCTAGCTGAATCAACGAAGCCCTTAAAGGAACCTTACGACCGAATATTGAAACGATCAATTAAATGGCGCTTGTCACACACTGTCCTTGTCATTCCATCAAAGAGTGACAGGGACAGCCTGTAAATAGGAGAGGTTTTACTTTAATTATAACTATACAGTAGCAACCCTAAACGTATTGTCTATGGCGCCGAGCCGACAATAACGGTTGGCACGCGCCTCGAGAACCCTTGGCAGGACTCCCGGCCTCCCCGTAACTCCCCATAGCTTCCAGACCCATAGCTCGCACACCCCGTGACGCCTAGACCCCATAGCTCGCACACCCCATGGCTCCCATAGCCCGGAGACACGCTAAGTGCATTATCATGGGGTTGTATATCAGCGTTTGCGTGCAATTTGTCATGATCAAGCGGTTGTAAATGGTGTTTTGTAGGGTAATCATTCAAACTATGTCTGAGATTTAAACTGCATTTTGGGCCTTATTAGCATAGGAATAAGGTCAAAATGTCTGACAGCGGCTCTACTATGTGTTAATATTTAAAACGTCTGCCTGTCTGTCAGTTACAGATGGTGTAAGTATATTTTAAATCTATCTATACTCGTATACAGGGTGTAAAAAGAGCAGTCACTATAACTTTGAGATACGATTATAATACCTTTCCTCATTTTGGAAATGTATTTTTTTTTCTCAAAAATTAAATATTTTTTTTTTACTTTTCACCATTTCTTATTTTTTGGTCGCAAAAATAGCAATAAGGGAAATTTTTTTTTTTTACATTTTTGTAAAAAAAATATACATTTCTAGAATGAGAAGAGGTAGTATAATCATATCCCAAAGTTATAGTGACTGCTCTTTTTACACCCGTTATATAAAAGCGAAAGGTCACTGACTCATTTCCATCACGAAGTCTCAGAAACTACACGTGCTAGGTGCCTCAAAATATGCGTGGGGGTTCCTTTTGAGACACAAGTGCTTACTAATACGGGATTTTGCGAAATTCAACACCTATGGGTGTAAAACGGGAATGCAAAGTTAGTAGAATGAAATGAAAAAAGGAACACCCAAGACACCGATTAGTTGACACACGATTTGAATCAACCTGATCTGAGGAATTTTAACCAATCTAGCAATTGTGAGCGTGGTGTTATTACAAAACATCTGTTCCTTTTTGTCTGATAATATTCTACCAATTATCGTTCAATATGGGTTGTTGATTTGAATGCCCTGTTAGTTGATCATTAATTTGAATAGCATTCGAGAAACCGATGGTTAGTGTAGGAAATTCCATACACCTCCGTTCACGCAATTTTCATAAAAAGGGTACAAAGTTTTTGCTTGACTCATTAATATAGTCAATGATGTTAATTTTTTATTTCATAGTAGAGAACTATTGAGTAATTAAATTGTTATATTCTTAGACAAAATCCATGTACACCATGTTTAATTAAGTTTATATTTCTTGGTGGCAATAACAAATCTGTTTGTGTGGTTGTGATCGATATCCATTTGTATCGAGTACAGCCTCAACACTCAACCAATCACTTACGCCAGTAACAAACAACTTCCTACGTACAAAGCCCTAAATTTCATTACCGATTACAGAAATCGGAAAATTTCGTAATTCGGTAAATGCCCACCTAAAAGAAAGGCAAAGTCTGCTTTGAAAAGAAACGCTCTGTAAGGTTTAGCCATTGTTCATGGGAAACAATATATTTTGCTTCTTACAAGGAAGGCCCCATGGGTTATCTATGACGTAAAATAACAAGAATGGCTAGTAGAAGTGAATTAATTTAAAAAAATCGTAGACGTCCATTAGAATATTATTCACATTTAGAGCCGATGTTTCAATGGTCAAATAACTTTTATCTGTTGAATAAACATGTGACTTTGACATTTGTAGATAAAAGTTATCTGACGATTGAAAAATCGGCCATTAGTGTAATAGTAAAATAGTATATTGTGCAACTAGTGCGATAAGTGCACTCGAGCGAATGAACGCACTCGCTTCGCTCGTGCCTTCATCTTCGCTCTCGTGAGCAATCGACAATATCGCACGGGCTGCACATACTATTTTTTATTACAAATGCGGGATAAGTGGTATAAGTGGTATCTTGGCGCTCGCTGTTGCGGTTGAAAATGGGCTGTTTGCCCATTTTGGAATTTGAGTGCGAAAACGCAAATGCGTGCGCCAAGTAAACTTTTCGCACTAAAATTTTAGAATGGGCAAACGGCTCGTTTTCAACCGCAACAGCGGGTGCCAAGATGCTACTTATCCCGCATGAGTAATAAAAAATACTTATTTTATGTTAGTATAAAGTAACTTGCATATTTAATATACAGGATGTAAAAATAACATTCACTACTTTGAGATAGGTACGATGAGATACGATTATACTACCTTTCCACATTTTGGAAAAAATTTTTTTGTCAAAAACATTTTTTTTTACCATTTCTTTTTTTAGTTAATGGAATCAGGCGTTACTTTGCGGAAATCCATAGCATTAAAAATTAAATATATTATATCTAGTAATATCCCGCGAAACAATTATAACCACAACCTGCAAGCAGATAAGTGAGTGTACGCATAGGCATGCGTTTGATGCTTGCAGGTTGTAGTTATAATTGTTTCGCGGGATATTGCTAGATATAATATATTTAAATTTTATTTCTTTTTTTGTCGATTCAAGTTAAGAATAACAAAAGTACAGAAAAAAAATGTAAAAAAAATATACATTTCTATGAATAATAAAGGTAGTACCTATAATAATATCCCAAAGTTATAGTGACTGCTCTATATACACCCGTTATTCGCATCATTTTATATTTTAGTTATGTGGCGTCCTAACGCTTTGCCACGTCGTTTTCGTCAACATATTTTGGTCGGTATGAACACGTAGTGATTATATTCTCTTTGGGTATGAAATAATTGACGCCGACATCAGACAGGAGTTTTCCCCCGACGTCTCATTTAGTTTAATATTCTTATTTTTAGTTTGGGTAGGCGAATTTGCGCTAGGCTTAAATAATAAACCCTGAGAGTCCTTAAATGTAAAGGAGAATTATACGCTAAGTGATTACCCGGGTTATTTAACCCAGCGTGACGCAAGTAGGGCATAGAACAACATTATCTTTATTTATTTGACTTCATGTCATGTCTACGACTCCATTATTATAATTGATCAACGTGAAGATATCGACAATATAAATAGTCCATAATTTTCTATTTAAATAATAAATCGATCGTGTTGCGCGTGGGTGGGATGGGGTGTAGTCGGGTGGCGTGTTATGATGTTATTAAAAATCTAATCGACTTATTACATGACATCATTCATAATATAAGTACAACTGTATTTAGATGACACGTAATATTATATTAAATTATATTCGTGTTATGTGTTGTCTCTGCCGAGTCGAGCAAAAATAAGCGGCCGTCTTTTGCCTCGAAACGGTTCAGCCTACTGATTACGTAAGTTCAGTGTCTTTCCAGTTTCTGAAAATCGACTGTAATTTTGACGTTTGCACTTTTTTTAAATCATGTTTTTAAAAAGTTCAAACGTCAAAATGACAGTCGATGATTATCGCAGTAAAGCCGCCAAAGTTACGTAATTGGGAGGAACTATAACTTTACGTAATTAGTAATAAGCCTCCATTTTCAGTAACACTTAATTAAGGGTATTTAGTAACAGAAACTAGCATGTATAATTGAGATATTAGTATCTGCTACCGTTTCTACATGACACACCGTACTACGCCTATTTTACACTATCTCTGCACCTTTTTTAGTAAGAATGCCACAAGGCAAGCCTCCTTTTATAATGTTTCCATTTACCCCCGGTTTCTCAAGCGTGAACCGCAATTTTTTTAAAAGTCTTTATTCAAAACAAATTATTGTTACATAAAAGCAATCCCCATTCAAAAACCACTTATGTTTACCTGTATGGGGGAGACGCCCTTATACACAAATTTAATTATAAATGCGAGCGCGATGTAATTATAAAATACTAGCTGACCCGTGCCCACTTCGTTGAGCATGCAAACCGTGTAAACCTTCCCGGGACTTCGACGAATATTTCAAGACCAAAAATAGCCGAATCAGTTCAGCTGATATCGAGTTTTGTTGATTTTTATATAGCCTATGTTACTCAGTGGTAATGTAGCTTTCTAATGAAAAAAAATTTATAAAAATCGGTCCAGTACTTTTTGAGTTAAGTCGTTACATAAAAAATACAAATCTTTCCTCTGTATAATATTAGTGTAGATGTGTCCGTATCACCAATCAGCGTGCAATATGGTTTGTTGATTTGAATGCCACGTTAGTTGATCATACATTTGAATAGCGTTCGGGAAACCGGCCGTGAGTGTTGTAAATGAAGCGAGCAGAAGAAAGTTTGGTGGTAAGCGATTACTGCCATGGACACCCGTAAAACGTGAGTGGGTTTCCAGCCCCCAACCTACGAAACATAATTCAGGCAGCCGGTTTTCTGCGAGGCCGCTGTATTCCACCTATTCGTAGCGAATTATGGCTCCTCCTTTAAGTCTTTACATTGTAAAAATAAGCTACGATTTCGTAAAATATAACACGATAGAGTTATTCGTATCGTCCCTTCAGGAGCATTTGTGACGATTGCCAGGCTGCGTCAATTGGGTAGTTTGAAAATAAATAGCCACACGCAATACCAAACCGTATCTTGTCGATACAGAGTCTATTTTAGAATGCGGATGGTGTTACGTAGTAAAATATTACCGCACGATGTTAAACCTTACGCCTCTGGCATAGAGGAGTTTATTGAGGAAGGGAACCAGATATTTTCCTGTCTAGAAAATGTATTGTAAATAAGTCGCAACGACAAAAATATATTCTGCATCGACTGTCCATGTCAGAATCCATTATTTTAAAATTGCCTTGTTAGTTTTGTACAAATTTTCCCCTGTGAGTGTGAGCCAAGACTCGGCATTATTTGGCCGGCTCGTTTATAGCAGAAAAAGGCTATCGACTCGAGGATCGTATGTTCGATTCCCGTGTTGAAATAATGGCAGGCTGAACACGTGAGTTGTCTGACAAGATGATCCATGCGTCGGATGGGCATGGGAAAAGTCCAGATCTCTCGCCGGTTGTGTCGGTCATCTATCTCACAACACCCTCGAAAGAGTAAGAGAGATAGAGTAACGTTGTCTATTGCGCACAAAATTAGGCAAAATAAAATGACACAGAAATGTGTGGGAGTTATTATAATTATTCACATTCTTTGCAACAGGTTACACTCGACGATTGTATTAATATAACTAACTGGAAACAAATATGTGTAAAAGAACACTTTGTAAAGAATCGGAATTTTTCTGTGAGCCACATATTCAATAATAGCGTTTTCTCTAAGGCTCCACTCACATTGGCGCTGAGTCGAAGCGTCAAATTATTTAGGGTCCTCACCTAACGCGCGTTAGTCGCATTTGCAACGCGCTACTAACGCGCTATATAGCATCGCGACTGTATCGATGGGCGAGGATACACTGGCAGTGGCCACAGCATCGCTGCAAAAAATAGCTATGGTGGAGGGTCCTATATAATAATATTTCTTTTTTTGTTAAGGAGCGAATGCTCATTCTATCCCCTCTCTGTTAAATTAAGGCACGTATTAATAAAGAAGTCACAAACCCAACCTCAGTTGAGAACCTATTTGTTAAAAGTGAAGAACTTTATAAATGTTATGTAATACTTTAATTTATCTTCTTTTAATACCATAATATTTATATTATAGATTACAGAAAAACTTTAAAATAAGTATATTATTCTATATTTTTATAATCTTTATTTTTTATAGTTTATATTTTTATAGTCTTAGAGTAATAGGTGAAGAGCATTCTTCACTTTTCTAATTCTTCGTTCTCACTTTATCTCGATAACATGTTGGTCGCTGAAAAAAACATTTTCATTTACACTAAAATATCAATAAAGAATGCTCTTGTTTGATGCTCAGGCTCATGACTAAGCGCCGGTTCCTTTCGCCGGGCTAGGGTTTAGGGCGAAACCATAGTAAATGATCATTGTAATTTATTTTTACCACTATCTATACCATTCATGAAAAACTTTATGTTTTAATTTTGAATAAAAACTTTATTTTATTCCTGTTCTAACACCAGATTTTGTTATTTGATGTACTCACCTTTACATTATTAAGATACAAATTTGTATTATCAACATTGAAAGCGAGCGTCGGTGCCTCTTTCTTTATAGCGTTCGTAACGATATTTGTATAATACCAATTTGTACCTTAATAATATAATAATAGCAATAATAATATCTATACATGGTTCACACCACGTCAATCTGGCCCCGTGCTAAGTATCCGAAGAACTACTGTTACTTAGATGAATAAAAAAAGGTACCATACAGCGGAAATATATTTAATACTTTTTATAATAACATTTAAGATTTTCATTATATTATACACATCCATGACCCAGGAGCATTGAAAACTTTTTGTTCCAAATCCCTGGGAGGGACTTTCCTTCCGTTTGAGCACCACTGCGCTACAAAGGTCGTCTATGTAACAATACAGGTGAATATTAAAAAAGCCGAATCGATTCAGCCGTTCTCGAGTTTTAGCGAGACTAACGAACAGCAATTCATTTTGATATAGATACAAGATAGTTAAATAACTTGACGTTTCGTCTCTGTGCCGATGTGAGTGGACCCTAAAAGGCTCTACTACTATTTCTGTTGGAAGAATATTTTGGCGCCGACTTTTCCCTGCCAAGAGCCAATTTATAAATATTACTTATTAACTGGGCTAAAAGGGTCGAGGCTTAGCGTTATGTTTTCTATAAAATAAAATATTTATAAGATTAAAAAAACCAAGAAGAGAAGGACACGTAGAGCATTTTTTTGGCACCTCATATAAATTAATTACCATCTCCATTAAAGTCACAAAATGCAATAAAAGGAATTTCACAAAAAGGCGGTCTTACTGTTAACAGCTTTTTTATCGCATATACATATTAATAACCCAGAGTAAGCTTAGTACGTGTTTCACCAAGCAATGTTAAAGTTAACGCCGTGTTAAAATACCATGTCTTCTCATTCATTTACAGGAATTACGAAAGGGAAAACATGATATTTAACGAAGGATTAACTTTAACATTGCTTGGTGAAACACGTACTAAGCTTACTCTGGGTTATTAATATGTATATGCGATAAAAAAGTGTGATAATACTTTAGGGTGTATGGGTCCCGTATATAGAGTTTACTATGAAGTACAGTAAGTAGTTATTTTATGGGCAGATTTATAGAAAGAAAGAAAGAAAAGAAAATTTATTTGGTAAAATAATATAAAAACAACATTAAAATAGCATAGTATAAAAAACATGAAATATTACCAAATTGGGGCCCACTCAGCATGTGTTGCAAACATATTTGCAACGCTGATTTTCAGTGATTTTATGATGCTGAGTTTATGATGTTGGGGCATTTCTCATAGAAACATAAAAGTCAAATAAGTCTTTAATCGGTGATACTTTCACAGTAAATACATATAAGGCTCTAAAGTATTATCATTTATTTTACACCTTGTTTATATTTCAGCGTATATATATACCACACGGTATTATATAAACTATACTACTATTCATATAAACAAATGAACAGAATATATTAGACGGTATATTTTCATCAGGTCAGTACGTACAGCTATACTTTTAAATATAACTGACACAGGTCACACGAGGTCAGGCCGAGTGCGCGATTTCATCACTGCTGCCGTGAAAAAGTTTCCTGTTTCAGAAATATTTCGAAGTTTATGCTTATAGATGTTACTTATATTATATTACTAGAGATATCGAAAAATGATGGAAGAGCTCGATTTCGGCTCCACCTGAACATTTTTGTACCTATGCATATCTGGATTAAAAATTTAATTATTTCATGTTTCAGCCTTTTTAGACCCCTTTTTTTAAAAAGTCGAGTTACAGTTTTTTATTAAAGATATACTCTATAGTCAGGGTTCGCCATACATTGTTTTCACTTGATTAGTATCAAGCAAATTTTTCTTGAGTGGCGTCATTTTGATGAGACGTCCAATAATTTCTTGGACGGAACTCTCGATTGTGGTAGCTAACAGAGTTAGCAAGGATAAAAAAAAATCTTAACCTTCGAGAGTAGCACCGGGATAACGTACCACGCAATTTGTAGGACAATTATGCCTTTTTTTTAACGGGCATTGGCCCACCTCACATTCCCACCACTGCAACTCCTGTAAGCCAGGATCAACAGCGGTAACCAACCACGACAAACCCTTTGATATGATCTCAGGGGAGCCCGAGGGACAAGCTAAATCTGTCTTGGGACCCACAACGAAATTAATCGGAAGAAAAAAGGAGGAGTAGGAAGTATTTTAGTTTCCCTCCCCAAGCAAAGTGGGAGACAGTACAAAATTGTAATGACACAAACGGCCAAAAAATTAAGGGAAAGCACCACGGGAATATATATTATTATGTCTATTATTACGACAATTATGCCTGTTGATTTACATTAATATTAACTAAGTAATAAAAACAAAATCAGCCGGTTACTAATATAATTTAAGATGACCTCGTTATCGATACAAGTTGGCAAGAGGGAACTCTTTGATCAAACCATAGAGATTATCATGAGATTTATCAAAAAAAAAGTATAAATATTTTGGAATCACCAAATCCACAAACTTTATTCCTGCTATCTCTGTTAGCTACCACAAACAAGAGTTCCGTCCAAGAAATTCTTGGGTGACTCATCAAAATGAAGGTACTCACGGAAAATTAGCTTGATACTAATCAAGCGAAAACAATGTATGGGGGATCCCTGACTTCTACGTCTACTACCATACCAAAAACATCGATACTTACAAACTTTTACATTTATTAGTAGGACTAGGATGTTCGTGTAAATTCCACCGGGCACCGCTGCAAATTGTAATATACATTTGACAAGGAGGCAGCCTCATGAAAATATATGCGTCCAACGACATGGCGCGGGGAGGGTCCGCTTCCCTCACTTAGGTTATTGGGGAAAATATGCTTTATGGACCAGTGCCGAAGCCTTGGAAAATAGTATGAAGTAAAAAGTATAGAAGGTTCATCCTTCTTATTAGAACCCTAACATTTTTATTTTATTGTTTTATTAGCCTTTATTTCCCTTACAT
Source organism: Celastrina argiolus (assembly GCA_905187575.2). Classification (NCBI taxonomy): domain Eukaryota; kingdom Metazoa; phylum Arthropoda; class Insecta; order Lepidoptera; family Lycaenidae; genus Celastrina; species Celastrina argiolus. Next base: position 17,282,342 of record LR994589.1, read on the forward strand.
TTTTACGATATTAACTTATGTGTATTCCTTCTTGTTTCTTAGTACTGTTAGTTTTGTGCTTAATTTATGTTGTTAGTATTTTTAAGTGCCGCGGGCCGCTGATCGCGGTGTAGGCCTCCTAAAGACCGTGCCAGATGTCTCAATCTTGCGCCAATCTCGGCCAGAAGTATCCAGCAATTTTTTCTAAGTCGTCACTCCATCTTTTTAAAGGTCTTCCCTTTCTTATTTTTTGTATATCGGATACCAATTTGTGACTATCTGTGACCATCTTTCATCTTTTAGTCTTTGAATGTGTCCTGACCATTTCCACTTTTGTGCAAGGACATGTTTTACCACATCTCTTATCTTTGAATGTCTGACTCTGTTTTTTAATTTATTGTTCATAAAACTGCGCTATATTCCTCTTTGACAGCTTCTTACTTTGTTTAAGGATGACTGACTAGTGATCAGGAAACTTTAGAATAGGAAGAAAATATACCAAAAATCTAAGGGAAATTAATTTACGAGTAGTCGGTAAAAACCTACTTTTATTTTTATTTGGTTTGAAAAGTTAATAGCACCGGGCACTGATTTAAAATGCCCTCGCTATTCATCGCTTACGAATATCGAAAACAAAATGAATGGGACTTGACATAAAGTTCGCGAAGTGACAAGCGAATTCGTATGTTATTACCCGACTTCGGCGAAGCCAAAAGGAAGAGTAATGATTTTGGCAGTCTATGTATGTATGTTTGTATGTTTGTATGTATGTATGTATGTATGTATGTTCCCTCGTAGCGGCTAAACTACTGGTACGATTTTAATAAATGAGGTATCATTCGATCGAATATGGTGACGATACCGCGAGTAACATAGGCTATATAAATTTTCGAAAAATTTTGGATTTTGAAAATTAAACCTCAAAAACTATCTCCAAAAAAATTTAATTATGATAATTGTCTCGTGTTTGGTATCAAAAGATAGGTCTTGGCAAGCACATCACGAATATGTATTTAAATATTTCATTAATTATTATATTTTATCGTTAAATTCAAAATAAACGTTTAAAATGCTGTCGTAAAAGTACTATCTCGGTGTTCTTTAGTTACTTTCTATATAATGGTAAATTTAATAAAAATATAATAATTGTTATATTTTATGTGGATACAGAATAATATTAAATAAAAAAGAGATTAAAAATCAAAAACCCGACTTCGCAAAAAATGGGTCTAAAAAGTTAAAAACTATAATCCAACTTCGCAAATAACCCGACTTCGCAAATAATGGGTCTAAAAAGTCTGAAACAAAAAAATAATTAAATTTGAAATCCAGAAATCCATAGGTACAAAAATGGTCAAGGTAGAGCCGTGGTCGCACCCGCTGTTGTCATCGGCATTGGCAGCCATAATTTTTTTTTTCTACCGTATTTCGGTGTGAACTAATGCTTAGATTTTATTAGCGGGTACGACCACGGCTCTACTTCGACCATTTTTGTTCCTATGCATTTCTGGATTTCAAATTGAATTATTTTCTTGTTTCAGACTTTTTAGACCCATTATTTGCGAAGTCGGGTTTTAGATTTTTTATCGAAGCTTATGTCAATTTTGTTTTCGAACTTCGTAAGCGATAAATAGCGATGACATCTTGAATCAGAGCCCTGGAGCACGATTCTCGGGCAGTGGAAGAAAGCTCGAATATTAGTATATCCCGCTCGCACGCGCGGTAAATCTCATTTGCATGAGCGGGACAGACCGATAGTAAAAACTGAGTTCGAGCCCTGAGAATTAGGGCCCTGGTCACTTGTCTAACAGGGAATTTTGTATTTTTACCAGCCTTGTGAGTGCGAGGTTGATGTAATTATATCATCCCTCTCTTTCTCACTGATAAATGTTCCACCAATTGGCGTTCAATATGGATTGTTGACTTGAATACCATGTTAGTTAATCATACATTTGATTAGCATTTCAGAAACCGTCCGCGGCCCAGTGCTTGAGAGCGTGGATCTCTCGAATATGAATTAATCTGCACTTACATTTATTTTATGTGTATGTGTGAATTGAAAAAAAACTCCTTTTTATTTCTTTCTTTCTTTCTTTTGTACAAAGGTAATTAGTGCGGACATGTTCAAGCATTCGTGGCACCCCCTGGCAATGTGTTATGTATCTTAGCAACAATGTTCGAGGTTGTTTTTGCTTCGTCGTAATGATTTCAATGATGTCTTTATGAAGGCTTTGCAATTTTCTTTATACGTTTCCTCTTAACTATAGCTAGCGATATATAAATATATATATAGCATGGTTTAACTTACGACTAAATATAATGTCCGATGTTTAGTTGATTGTCTGACAAGAAAGATGATATATCAAACAAATCAAATAATTTATTTCAGATTAAGAAATCCATATAATAGTGTTAGTAACAAAGGTCTTAAGTGTAGTGTTAGTATAACAAATTTATAATAGCAGATTTAAAAACATTTACAATTTAAACATAAGGGAAACGAGCTGCTGGGGCATGGAGCTGCATCCAATGCCTCAACAGCCTTGAGTCCCATGGACTATGTATATGCGTGGGATGGGCGTGTAAAAAGTTGGCCTTGCGCGTGATCTCCCGCCAGTATATTTTTGCAAAGAATTAATTTTCGATCGTAAATAGCTGACGATGTTTCCCACTCAACATTACTTCACAACGACGATACGAGTGTTCTCCGTCGTTATTGGACTTAGTTTATTGGCCCGCGACCACTCGCCTTTCAATCAGCCAGCTCTTGACCGCTGCGGGATTTACAACGTAGGGACAACAGACAAAATGTTTTCCGTTTTTCAAAATAGTCTGCCACATAAGTCGTAGGTAAAGCGTACGTAAGCGTTCCCAACTTAGTATCAAAAAATCTTAATAATTTTAGATTTTATTATGACATGGATTTTGGATGTATACCGTAAATAACTGAACCTCATTTAAAACAAAATTTATGTCATAATAAAATCTAAAATTATAAAGTTTTTTGACTCTACTGAAAAGTTGTAGTTTTTAAAGCCACGATATTAGTTTTGTCTAGTACCTATACAGGGTGAAAAAAAGTTAAAAACCCGACTTCGCAAAAATGGAGTCTAAAAGGCTTGAAACAAGAAGTGATGATGAGAGAGAGAGAGATGAGAATATGAAATCAAGAAATGCATCGGTACAAAATGGTCAAGATTAGATACTCTTCGTAGGTCTGGTGTGAACAGTCACTATAACTTTTGGATATGATTATACTAATAAATTAAAATACTATGAAAATGTATATTTTTTGATTTTTTATTATTCTTGCGACAAAAAAGTAATAAATTGTAATAAGTAGGTAGTTTTTTTTAGTTTTTGACGAAAAAAAATACATATCTAGAATGAGAAAAAATAGTATTGGTTCGTACCCAAAGTTAGCTAAAAACTAAATAAAAAATATAAAAAAAACCCGACTTACCGTGTAAGATTCCTATCACACCTAACAAACGACCTGATGACCTCGAAGACCTGAACCGATTTCCACCAAACATAGCTAAGAACACTCTCGACTGAAATACTTTTCAATCAAAAAATCCTCATTAAAATCGGATCATCTGTTTGGGAGCTACGATGCCACAGACAGACACATACACATTTATACAGACACGTCCAACCTATAACACCCCGTCGTTTTTGCGTCGAGGGTTAAAAATTAAGCCTAAAAATAACATGGAAATATGTGACTTATGTGACAAAAAAAATCAAGGATTTATTGAAATGGGCCACTACTGATGTGGCATGGGGCCAATACAGTAAAATGCTGTATTGGCCCCATGCCACATCTGAAATGGAGGCTTAAATTGGCATGAACCAACTAAGATTTTTCTGTCTTATTCTTCTGCCAAGCAGGAACAATTAACAGCTGCGTATACGTAACGTTATCTGTCTGCCTATCGTTCCTACGCGCTTGGCTCACTGTGGAGTTAGCAGGAACAACTGACAAGTGTGTAAATGTTACGTTATCTGTCTACCTCCTTTACCCAAAATTATATTTCTACGCAGGTTCGTATAATGTCTATGTAGGGTTAATAACGTGACGTCACAATCGGCTGTTCCTTTATCTTACGCACTTTATATTTGACAGTTTAATATCTTCATTATTTTTAATGGGGTTTTAATTGATTTACGTTTAGATTACTTGTTTACAAAGCGGCTATATTAATTAAAAAATGTGACAATTCTGTCAGTTTGCTAGGGTTTTTTTCCTATGTATAGGTCTTTATGAAGGTTAGGTTAGTTGTTATTTGTATGTATTATTATTTATTTTTAATTATTTTAATCCTGTTATTAAGTTGATAGTTAAATATGTTGTAATGTAAAAAAAGATATATGGCACTCGGGGACTGCCGCGGTAAAGCTATTATTTTGCATACCATTTTTTATCAACTTATCCGATACAGCCAATGCCATCTAGAGGCGAGTTGCTGAACTAAAGAGACAAGCGTGATATTTCAAAAAAGTCATTAATAGTTCTGCTATTCATCGATAGATGGCAATAAAAAGTATCCGGTCGGAGTGGGTGGTGTTAGGTTATTTTCGTAACGGAATTTCTGGATTCGGTCTCCACGCTCAAGGCCCGCGATAGAAGCTATGCAATAGCTTAACATTAAAAAGACTGATTGTCATTTGATAACGTTACTCGTACGGTCATTATGTTCATACAATTCGACAACGGTACGTAGCTACCGTTACTTCTAATGTTAGTACTTATTCAAACGCAAATTGTATTAGCAGTATATTAGAATAGTCCTCTCTACGGAATTTTGTCTGTCATCAAATAAATCAGTGACTCAAAAGCCTCCGCTCGAATTATAAGAATTTTTCGCAAGCTTTAAATCCCATGTTGACGCTCAGATTGAAGTTTGGATGTAAATACCGGGAATTCCCACTTTATCAAATGTAAATCTATTCGACAGATTGGTATTATGTAAATCTTGAAGTTTTCCCGTTCCTGATAGAAGTAAATTCGTTTTCATATCTCACTTCCTTTGAGCTCATAAGTGACTTTGAGCTCTTAAGTGACTTTTACTTTGGATGTGCACAAGCCTGAAAATATTCTTGAACTTACAAACTTGTATTAGACCACACGATTGAAGTAAAAGTTCTATAGCTCCATCTGTATGTATAAACACAATATAAAAAAAAACCCCCGACTTAGCGTGTAACATTCCTATCACACCTGACAAGCGACCTGATGACAAACATAGCTAAGAACACTCTCGACTAATATACCTTTCAAACAAAAAAAAAAAAGAAATAAAACATACTATGAAAATGTATATTTTTTGATTGCAAATTAAAAATAAAAACCCATACTTATCGTGTAACATTCCTATCACACCTAACAAACGACCTGATGACCTTAAAGACCTGAACCGATTTCCACCAAACATAGCTAAGAACACTCTTAACTGATATACCTTTTAATCAAAAAATCCGTATTAAAATCAGATCATCCGTTTGGGAGCTACGATGCCAAAGACAGACAAATACACATTTACACAGACGTCAAACTTACAACACCCCGTCATTTTTGCGTCGGGGGTTAAAAATTAGTAAATAAATAAGGATATTTCTCTCTCGTTTTTACTTATACTGTAACACGAAACTCTTTATTTCTATCTTCACAAACTTAAAACTCCGTCTCCACTTCCGTTTGCCTCGTATGATCACACTTATTATAACGCTCTCGTCACGCTTTCACCAGTTTTTTTTCATTGAGCATTAAATAGCCTTAAGGTCCATAGAGAAGTTTTATTTTAAAAATTAAACAATATATTCGGGAATAATTTACTGACCATACATTTTGTAACATAAGAAAAACAATTTTAATGATTATTGAAGCCAAGTTATTCTAAAATAAACATACAAGAGTTTGCTTTAGACTACAATTTCAGTTTTATTTCGCCTGGACGTTGTAATAAAGTGAGGTTTTATTGTTTTACTTTGATGACGTCATAACGTTAGATAGATAAAAGTGATAAAACAAACATATTAAAGTTTTTGCGACTACCCACATTTCTGCCTAAATTTTTATCTGAATTACGTTTATTACTTTTACGAGTATCAGAGGCAACATATATTTTGCCCACAGCTCTGCTCACGTGAATAAATTACATTAAATATTACTCTACAAAGTAAAATGTGCTTATGGATTTTTAATATTCCATCTTAGTCATAAGGCTTCAATTTTAAAATAATGTTGCGTTGATGGCGACGATGCGATTTTAAGAATACTTTACATACAGTGTGTCCCACAGTTCAAACATCAAGCCGAAGACAGCGCGAAGAGAATGACGCGTAGAGCATTTTTTTTACACCTTATATAAATAACCTACCAAACGCGATAAAAAATAGGTCAAAAAAGGTCTAAAATTACCAAAAGGAGTGAATCTGACTATGCTGGGGCTCGCGGGATCCTAGTCTATACACGCGAACGGACTGTTCATTGACCTGACTAAGGTTGAAACTCATCTGTTTTGTGACTTTAATCGCGATTTGTCGCGTTATGGTAAGTAATTGATATGAGGTGCCAAAACAAGAAAATATGCTCTACACTTACTTCTCTTCACTCTATATTCGGCTTGTTATATAAACCATGAGACATGCTGTATACGTGTTATTAATCTATGTCGATAAAATTACTTCGGCTCCTGTTCGGCCTTCTGGAAAATGAGTTCTATTTTGTGTGCTCTAAATTATCCGACCAGTGAGGTTCCGGATCATGTAGTCGGATCATGTGGTCCCAGCTTTACGACTGTCAGCTGGAGGTTTCTTCCATCTGCTTTATACCCCGTGAAAGCCTCGGGTGGCCTTGACACAAATACCCACGGAACACGGAATTGGCTACCTTTAGTATTTTCGTGTTTCTGCATAGTAGTTTCACGTAAGTTTCTATCAAGCATTTTCATGGATTAGTTTAGTTAAAGATATTAGTTGGGCTTTTTACGAGTAAATATACGACCATATTATTCATTGTTCTTCCGTCTGTCACCAGGTTGCTTCTCAACAATCGTGAATGTGCGTTTATTTATTTATTTTATTTATTTATTCAATAGATGTAGGTACCAATAACTTATTGCTAATTACATTAATAACTTAATCTAATACTGTTTGCATAGTTCTAGCACAATAGTACCTATATTAAAGGTGTACACAGCATTTAAACATATTAATAAGATCTCCATAAAAATTTTACAAAATATTTTTAGTAGTCAGTTTGAGAGTTAGAGATTCTAGAATTCTCATAAACGTCAAGCCATGTCCAAACGCAAACTCCAAATTTGCTTTCTTAAATCGATACGACATTTTCTTCATAATTCATTGAAAATCATTAAATACAAGAATTGGGGTTCTTGTGATCAGCCTGCATTGTCCTAAGACTTGAAATTACCATCTTTTATTGTTGTAACGAGGGAATCCACAATCTTGGGAGTGGAGTGCTAGGATCAAAGCCACAACACCACAGAGGCGTGTCCCACGAGTTGTTGTTGCGGTTAGTCTAAACCCATTTATGGGTTCTCATTAAACCCATGACATTATCAATTAGTTTTTGATGAGCATCACTTCAAATCAAAAAATACCTCAAACCTGCGTACTCCGTATTGTAGCAATGATAAATAAAAAAAAATATTTATAATAAAAAAAAGATAAATAAAAAAAATATCGTTATAAAATAATACTTTGGAAATTGAATTTACTGATGGTCACGTGTATCCCTTGATGCAACTTGAGGTTCTTGTACTGGTACCTCTGAGGAACCAGTACCATTAATTGGAAAACACTGCCCTTTGATATCAAGAAGATTCATTTACAATTCACTGAAAGTTATTCATATTCTAAGTTTAATGCGTGTCAGAAAATCTGGCTCAAATTCTTCAAATCTCCCCGGAAGTCTGGAGTCTATGCTTAACTTAGAGTGTATCATGTCATGTCTTCCTCTCATAAAATACCAAATATCAGATGTTTTGGGCGCGGGGACACTCCCGCACTCCGCATTGTTATTCATCGCTCGACCTCTTTGTAACGTTAGGAGTACCGTGCCGCATCTTCCCTCCTACTCCGACCACCCGGAAAATCCACACTCACGACAGAGAGGGATGAGTTGCGTGGAATTTGCGCCATGCGATCGTAGTGGAATCCTTTTTTGCGTCTCGCTCGGTGTATCCTTTTTCATGGGAGTGAAAAGGACGGAAGGAAGCAACAGTTGTTGGTATATACCTATCGATCGCGAGCCACGTGCGACGCCCGACACCTCTGTACCACGATAATTTTAACGATAATACCGTCACTGCGAAATGCATTGCTGGATTTCACTGAACATTTCTTTGAAACCAATTTTTTCGGTGCACACACTCAGCAATGGATTCGTGGTGTAGATGTCGTCGTGTTTCAATTTCTTCATTTTTTACAATTCCTCGGAGGTAATTTAGCGAAATTACGAGTGAAAAGTGAAGGAAACCGACGTAGCTGGTCGAATTCGGCTTCAAATTGTGGAATAATTACACAATTATCGTCTTTAAAGGAACAATACTTAAAGTTATTGTAGGATAAATTGTATTGTTGGTTCTGTGTAGACTCCACCTTGTAGAAACCTATTGTTCGCATAATAATGTTATACATGATTATTTTAGTTTACGTAGAATGGAGAATGTTCAATAATTTTTATTATTAGCTCTCCGTAAACTTTGTTGAAAATAAATTATATGTCTGAAAATATTACAAAACGTCGTGTAGTTTCCGAGATATACTTGTTTTAAATTCTCGACGCAATGACGTCATTTTACAACACTAATTTGTGTGTAAACTCATTATAACCAGGTTTTTTCAATAAAATTAATCTAGTGTACTTGTATAAATAAAAATATCAGTCGAAAAATGTATACGTCGTGTATTTTCCAAAATATTTAATTTCAATTCTCGTTCCGATGACTTAATTTTTCAACGTCTGCAAATTTTCAAAGAATTTCAAATGTCTGTAAATTCATTAATACTTGGAATTTTTCAATGAAACAAAAACTGTTTTAAGCAATTTTGTATACTTAGTAAAATTCTCTATTGTACAAATTAGTTTCACGGTTCCGTGCTTCTAAAATGAACACTTATAGTCTAGTCTATCCCTGTCCGCCCTTGTATTTCTGTAATTATAAATCCAAATTCATGAAATTTTCTTACTCTCATAACGGTAATGTCTAGAATAGTCACTATAACTTTGGAATATGATTATACTATACTAGTTTTAGAAATGTCTTTTTTTTTATTTTTTTTTTGCTTTTTCGTTATTCTTGCGACAAAAAAAAAATAAGAAATGGTAATTTTTTTGTTCAGTTTTTAACAAAAAAATATAAAAAAGTACATTTCAAAAATGTGGAAAGGCAGTACAATCGTATCTCAAAGTTATAATGACTGTTCTTTTTACACCCTGTAACTATTGCGGTAAGACTTTTCCGTAGCTCTCTCTATACCTCTACAAATAGGTTTCATATACGCCTTTTTATAAAGTGAACCATTTTTGATTCCCAAAAACACAGGGGTGTTACAAGTTCGACAGGTGTATGTGTGTGTCTTCCAAACGGATGAACCGATTTTGATATGGTTTTTCTATTTGAAAGCTGACCTGTTCGCGGGTGTTCGTAGCTTTAATTAATCATCGTCGACTCGGTTTAGGGGTTACTTAACATTTTTCATTTTATCTACTTTGTAAAGAGATTGATGTCCAAAGAAACTACAAGCCACAGACTTAAGACTACATTTTTCAAATGACCACAAATGACCCAACGTAAATAACGCTTGGAATAACCATAAGATAACTCTGAGCACTATGCTGTCAATTCTTAGCGGTACGGGGGGCCTACTCAAGATGCCATCGCTAATTATCGCTTACAAAATTCGATAACAAAATGTATGGGATTTGACATAAGGTACGCTAAATGACACACCAAATCGCGATCATTTAGCGTAGCTTATGTCAAATCGCTCGAACTTTGTAAGCGATAATTAGCGATGGCATCTTGAGTAGGCGCCCAGGTTATTATTAATTTAAAAAAAAAATTTATAGCTTAAAGATGATTAAATATAAGTGTTGAAAAACCTAGTGCCGTACTAAAGTGGTGATGCTGAAAGTCAGTACAAACTTTTAATTGGACGGTAATGTAGAAGCAATATGCTTCTAAAATTACTGTTCAATTAAACAAAATTTTGCTTAAGCAGTGTGGGAAGGAGGGAGGTGCTTTAAACACATGCATATGCATACACTTACTCATTTGCTTATATAATTTTGCGCAGGACGTTGCTAGATATAATATATTTAAATGTTATATTATGGATTTCCGCATGGTTCCTCATACAACTAACTAGTGCCAACTATATTACGTAAAATATATATACCTATACCTATATATACCTATCAGGTAGTGGTAATATAGTACCACTACCTGATAGGTATACACACAGGATAGGATAGGTATATCTATACACCTACCGGTTACAGTGACGTTTTACAGCCTATAGCTTTTCTCGATAATTGTGCTATACTAGACATGAAATAAATTCTCAACTCGCACCACCGCTTTCTGAAATTAGCGCATTCAAACAAACACTATTTGTTCTTTATTTTAATTGAATATGAAGACATGAATCGACGATGGTGTTATGTCGCAAAATAAATACCCAAATGATTGAGTTTAAACTGTTATTTAAACATTTTATTTTATTTTTTATTTTAACATTTTAGGTTATATCGTAATGTATTAAGTACGTTGATTCTTGAGACAGATGTTTAGATTAATGTACTTAATACTTTACAACGTATTCTAAAATGTTTAAGTGATAGTTTGAACAAAATTTTCTTGAAATCTAAATTTTGCTACATATCACCTTCATCAATTCATATCTTTATTTATGTAAAATATTTTTTTATTTCCAAATAGGTTCTCAACTAACACTTTTAGAATTGTCCTACATGATGACCTAGCACTTATATTCTGGGAATAAATTAGGCGTGCGACACTTATGTAAGAGATGCCCGCTAAGTGTTCGGCCTCGAGTGACCGTTCTCACTGCATTAAGTGGGGCATCGCAAGATCAGCGGCCCACCATGTATGCCCACCTAGTACATATACAATGCCTTCTTGGCTCAGTGGTTAGAGCTCGGAAGGTCGTGAGTTCTATACCCGCGTCGGAAGCGTAAAATTAAACTTCGCGGGAACTTTTTCTGCGTTATATAGCAATTATGTGTAGCATACCAAATTTCATTAAAATCGGTTTAGTACTTTTTGTCATAAACATTCATCCATAGTTCAAATAATTTCGCGTTTATTTTAATATCATTAGGAAGGAAGTAGGACAAAGCACACATACGTTTTGATTCAGTGGGTCAGCTCGACTCGTCGAAAGGTCGTCAGTTCTACCCGCGTTGGAACATCTAAAAAGTCTACAAGTTTGGTTAGGACAAACAGGATGATCGTGGGATTTTTATTATTATTATTAAAACACTTTATTGCTCACATATTACATAGTGAATAAAAAAAATTAACAATAAAAACAATTTTACAAAGCGTGGGCGCAGGCGCCTTGGTCTTATCGCTTGGAGCGATCTCTTCCAGACCACCTTTGTCAATAACTACTGTTTAATTTGACTGCAGTGGCAGGTATGGAGCTGATAATGATGAATACTCACGACCTTTAAGTTAGCCCGCAGCTCCCGCAGTGGAAATGGCACTCCGTCACGCCGGCACACTTAGGCCCGTGTTAATAAAGAAGTCTCAATCGAAACCACGACTTGAGAACCTATATGACAGACAAAAAAACCTTCGTTTCATTTTTAAAAATGAAGAATTTTACTTGCGTTACATACTTCAATTTTTTTCTTTTTTAAACGTAAAAATAAAGATTATAGAAATATATATTACACTTATTTCAATGTTTTCCTGAAATCTATATTATGAATATTGCGGTTCAAAAAGAAATTAAAGTAACTACTATGTAACATTAGTAAAGTTGTTCACTTTTAAAAGTGAAACGAAACGTCGTTTTATCTGTCAAATTTATTTATTTATTTATTTATTTTTATTTATTTAAACATCATGCACATTTTGTACATAGGCGGACATAATGCCTCAAGGCATTTTCTACCAGTCAACCTTTAGGTGTTTTAGAGACAAAAATAAGTAGATGCTTTCCAAACGAGATAAAATAGGATAAATTTAAATTCAATATTAAAATAAAATATAAGTACATACATTAAATCAATAATATATATATACATACATACATACATAAATGTATAATATACATATTTACATACAACATAGGAATAAACAAATTTATAACTCGTAATAATACTATTATAAAATACATGAATATTATGTACAATAGTAAAATACATTAAATAATAGAAAATTAGTGACAGCAATAAAAAATCATATTAAGACTCTGCCAAGAGTGTGAGATACCACTCACGGATCCTGCGTTTGAAAGCCTCTTTAGTTGTTGACATCCTGATTACTATAGGAAGAGCGTTCCAAAGTAGAATAGCCTGAATGTTAAAAGAAGAGTGCATAAGACTGGACTTATGCGGCGGACACAAGAGAAGAGCATTGTTTGTTGAACGAAGATTTTTATCATGACTGCTGCAGAGAAATTGAAAGTGAGAGGACAGATAGGCAGGAGAATGAGAAGAATAGAAATAGGTTCTAAAGTGAGGTTGGGTTTGAGATTGTTTTATTTATACGGGCCTTATACACTTGGTGTTGACATATAGCCAGCTCTGTGTCATGTAAGGTAAGGCTAAGTTAGCTGCAGTGCCATTTAGAGTGAGCGGGAAGTGAGGCTAATTTAGCTTTAAGTTAGCCTCAAAGAACTGAAATCCTGTACTGAACAGATTAAACCATTTCACTTCGATCCAGCACCTAAAACTTATTCTTTCTTATTAATACCGCTTAATAAATTACCGCCTCCGTGGTCTAGTGGTTCAGAGCTTCGATTCCCGCGTTGGAACAACAAAAAATGTTGTTTTCAAATTTGGTTAGGACAATGCAGATTCGGCGACAGTGGCCGGTTTAATAGAAACTAGGCCAGCTACGCAGGAAGTATTTTATAGTGCCCATGTGTGTGTGCAATACACAGAAGCACTCTCTCTTCCTTCACTCTCGTAGCCCAGTGGGACGGATAAACCGACACGACTTTTCTTCTTCAGTTACATTTTTGTTACAGCAACAGCCTCACTTTTACCTTAGCGCGAGAGCCTCTACGGCGTAGAACGAAAGCCTCTACGGCGTAGCAGTGCTACAACAAAAATATAACTGAAGATGAAAAGTTAAATCTTTATTGATATCGGAGTGCAGTATCGATGTACACTCCAATTTATGTGACCCACTGCTGTGTCACGGCGCGACCCGCGTGTCTCGCTGTGACCCACATACGACTCGTGTATCTGCTCGGGTGTGCGACGAAATTTGTGTATCGCGATTATTTAACGATAGTGCCAAAAATTTTGTATGGGATTTGACATTAACTTCGCTAAATGCCGAGCGAACGATTCAACAGTCATTTAGCGAAGCTTATGTCTAATTCCATAGATTTTGTTTTCGAACTTCGTAAAAAGCGATGGCATGGCATGAATAATCAGAGCCTTGGTTGGCCTACAATATATAAATAATATAAGCAGCGATGGAACTATGACGACCTCCGTAGCGCAGTGGTTCAGCGCGTTGGTGCTCGACCGAGAGGTTGCGGGTTCGAATCCCGCCGAGGGAACAAAAAGTTTTCAATGTTCCTGGGTCATGGATGTGTATTAAATTTGTGTATTAATATAATAAAAATCTTAAACATGTGTATAGTTTAAAAGTATTAAATATATATTTCCGTTGTCTGGTACCTGTAACACAAGTTCTTCGGATACTTAGCACAGGGCCAGATTGACGTGGTGTGAAGCATCTATATATACTATTATATTATTATTATTATTAACTAACTACCTGAGATACCGCAGTAAATAGAGTACATACGCGTCCATACCGTCGAAAGTTAATTTCGCAAGTCTTACGCACAGAAGTCACTGTGGCCGTTCCAATAACCGATGCATCTGTTAGAAAAGATAGATCGTTCACTTAACCGGGCCATTAATAGGTACATGGCTATCGGCGTCCATTATCGGCCACTCGTTTTCCCCAACACAAAAGCCCGGCCCAGCAACAGTCTCATTATGCAGACGGAAAGCGCAGTCGTACTTATGGGAACAATGCGTTATGCGGTACACAGAGAATCGCTAATGCGGCATGAACCGACTGCTGCAGCGACCTTGGCTCCCGCAATATGATTCCAGAACATCGACATACCGGTATGGAGACGTCGCAGTTTTATATAGGATGTACTCGATATTAACACATGGATATTTAACACAGGCACTGGAATTAATGGCAATGAGCTGGACACATCTCGAGGTATAAAGGCTGTATAATATGACAGGCTGTAGACTAGCCCTAAACGCGTTGACAGATAGTTGGGATTCCCCATTGCTCAAGCACTGAGTGGGTCTGCACGGCCCTTTATTTAGGTGTAATATTTTTGCTAACTTGTAATAATTACTAACATCACTAACATAGATTAAGGAAAAATTGTTACTAATTAAATTGCTAACACTTATGGATCCTATCTGAAATAACTTATTATTATTATATATTAAAGTCCGAGGATCAAATACTCGCTCATTATTTGTGACTATGTATTTTACATTATCCATTAGATTATTACAACTATTGTTATCTAAAGTTACCCATGCCGATTCCAGCGGTGTTGACTATTACGCAGTAATGCGAAAAAAAGGTTGACTCGTATAGGGTAAGCAGAGATCGAGCAGTCTCAGATGGTGAGGGACCGATTAGATTCAGTCCTGGTGGGCAGGTTCATCGAGCTGCGTGTGGTGAAAGGAATTAGTGTATTCGTACGAACCGAATAAATGATGAATGAATGACACCCCGAAGACTTTCTAAGAGAAAAAGCCCAAATGCTTTCTGTGCTCTCAGAGCTAACTAAATCAGTTATCCTCCATAAAAATGGCTTATTATGTAACCACAGATCAATTTAAATTGTACATCTAGCAATATCCCGCGTTAAACCGGGAAAAACTTTTTTTTTCGCTCGATGTTGCCTAGATACAATACATTTAAATATAATGCTATGGATTTCTGCAAAGTAACGCCTGATTTTATTAATTAACCACAGATCGCCAAGTAGCGGTATTTAAAAGAGAGAAAAAAATTGTGTGTTTGTATGTACGCATTGTGCGTGTATATTGTACATCTATATAAGATCAGATGTGCGCCACATACCAGAGACAGTTGTTAAGGAGTAAAAGAGGTCCTGGTCGAAAATCACTGAGAAGCTTAAAAAAAATATAAAGGTATGTGCAACGATTTTCGTCATCACCGCTAATTGCCGAAGTAGTGAATCGATGAGTTATTACACTACAGCAAACTGCAGCACACTGCGGCGGCACAATACGTGCAATTACTTCATTGAGGCTGAGCGCCGGAGCGGTTCTGGTGCAAGGTCAAATCTGCGCTAGTGCCGAAGAAATTTTGCTTCCCCTCTTTTGCCAAATTTTGGGTGTATGCCAAAATGTTGCTTTACGTCGCAGTATGTTGCTGATGCAAAGTTTTGCTTCTAGAATGCATTTTGGACGTAGCCTAAACTACTGATTTTAATTATAGTTATGTCAATATATCGTAATAATAACGTCGTCGTCGTCGTCGTCGTTTCAGCCTTTAACTGTCCACTGCTGGACATAGGCCTCTCCAATACATTTCCAGTGCGACCGGTCCATTGCCACCTGCATCCAACGTGACCAGGCAGTTTTCACCAGGTCGTCGGTCCATCTGGTAGGCGGCCGTCCCACACTGCGCTTGCCAGTACGTGGTCTCCACTCTAGGATCTTTTTGCCCCATCGACCGTCCAATCTTCGTGATATGTGGCCGGCCCATTGCCACTTCAGCTGACTGATCCTACGGGCAATGTCAGCAACCTTAGTTCTTCTACGGATCGCCTCATTTCTGATTCGATCACGTAGAGAAATACCGAGCATTGCCCTCTCCATAGCTCGCTGAGCGACATTGAGCCTTCTAAAAAGATCCCTCGTGAAGCACCACGTCTCAGAACCGTATGTCATCACTGGTAACACATTGGTTGTATACCTTTGTCTTAATAATGGCCGGTTAAAGATTTCTATAGAAATTTTCTTCTGTTGCGCACTTGCGACATCTTAGTTGCGGATGTATTAAGTACCCGCAACAGGGAAGTCACAAGTGTGTTGCTGGCCTTTAAGGAAGTACCCTTTTTTCTTGAATGTTTGAAGTTCGGAAATTTCGCTGGTGACAATTCATTCCAAAGTTTAGGCTATGAATAAAAAACGTACAGTCTACCTGGTAAAAGGGCAGGAGTGTTCTACTAAAATTATTGTGCAGGACATATGCAGGTGGAGCCGCAGGGAGAAGCCAGCACTTTTACACTAAAAGTACCCGACACCTACGAGTAAACAGGGCTCTTATTCGAGATGCCATTTGTGTAGGATCGTAGAACTCACCGGTAGGTAAAGGGTTATAAAACTTAGCGGTAGGTTAACTTTCTTATAGTATTTAGATTGTTTGTTTTAAGATCTTTAGAATGTTCCAATTTTGGTAACGAAATTATTATCGCTATACATGTGAATGTATGAACTAGTGGGGTGAAGAACGGTTATAAAGACTATGTTGTATCATAGACGAGCAGTCTTGATGTTATAGTGATAGAGATAACTGGTATTTAGTTTGTACTTTTACAACAATAAACTCACATCGCTAATTTACTCGTGAACTGCGTTTCCATAAATCCCAAAACCTTAGTATTTCTCAACGGGAGATACTACATTTATATTATCACTTACGATGTTTAAAAACAAAATGTATTTGACATAAAGTTCCCTAAATGACAAGCAAAATATTTATATGCCCAAATCCCATACATTTTGTTGTCGAACTTCGTAAGTGATAATAGCGATGACATCTCGAATCAGAGTCCGGGTCTGCCGGTCTGCCAATAAATGATAATAAATCCTGTACGACATCGAACGATCGAAAGATCCGATTTTCATTATGTATACATACATTGTCATTGGCCTCCGGATTATATATAGTTTTTTATTTACATTCTTTTTTAATTATTTGTTTCTAGTTTAGTTAATAATAATTTACTTTAAATAGTTTTTACTTTATTATGTTATTTTTAAACAATCATTTGAATTAAATTATTATCTTTATTTAGAATTTGAATAAGATGTACCACTTACACTCTAATCCACGTTGCTATCTTTGTCTGAGCATTTTTTAAATAATAATTATAATATCTATGAACTCTTCACACCACGTCAATCTGGCCCCGTCCTAAGTATCTAAAGAACTTGTGTTACAGGTACCAGACAACGGAAATATATTTAATACTTTTATACCATATACCTATTTAAGATTTTTTTTATATTATACACAAATTTAATACACATCCATGACCAAGGAACATTGAAAACTTCCTCGACAGGATTCGAACCCGCGACCTCTCGCTCGAGCACCAACGCGCTCAACCACGGCACTACGGAGGTCGTCAATTGGATTTTCCCACGTACCAGACAAAGACAGCTAGGTGTTAATATTTCATTGATTGGTCGGGTAAAAATACGTGCATACTCACTATTATGTCAAGTATATTTTTATTAAATAAAACATGAAAGGTAATTGTGACGCGACGACCTACAAGTGCGATTGGCTTACAGCCTTCGGCGAATCGATACCCGCGAGCGCAAGCCCGTCGACCTTATTACCTGCGGCGTAGAGCCGCGAATGCGGGTGAGGCGTGAAATTGCATCATTACGACAATGTCATTCTATTATGATCTATTTTACGTTTTTAATAATAATAATAATAATAATAATAATAAGACGTTTATTCAGGTATTTTACATTACACTGGTTAACACACAATATTTTAGAAGGTAACACAACACAACATGGTAATACACAGCGACAAAACGATATAAAAACAAGAAACAATTTAAATGAAAAGTAATACACAGCGACAAAACGATATAAAAACAAGAAACAATTTAAAAGAAAAGGAAATTACAGTAATACAATGATTATCGTGCTAAGTAGTGTAATGCAAACACTCGAACTGGAGTCCACTCAGGTATATTGATCGCGGCATTATACCACGATCCCTGGTATTCTGTGGATCCACGCAATTGCCAGGCGGGTGACAGACGAACACCACAGCAGCCGAAGAATTAATATAATAAGTATAATAAAATATAATATAATAAAATATAATATGTAAAATACGCATGCAAAAATATTTATACCAAATGAGATACATAGTATAATAAAAAATAAATAAATAACTGCTAATATTTAAGTGTTGTGAAGCTCGTATTCGGATGCGATGCGAATGCGGATTGCATTCCGCACTCGCTGCGCGACGCACGTTATATGTGACGTCACCGCCCGTGCATGCCCACCGCGGGTGCTACTTAGGGCGCTTTTAGTGTCACGCGGATTTGCTCACGCACGCGGGATTGGCCCGCATGCGTAGTTTTATTGGTGTGATAGTTGTGGCACGCGGGTTTGCCGGGCGATTATTTTTTTCAAGTGTCTATCTATTTGCCAATGGTCACTAATTCATAACAGGCAGAGGTAGAACTTGATACAAGTAAAAAATTACAAAAATAATAAACTTTACATAAAAAAGCACTATTTACTTCTATTTTTGAGTCTAATTCATGCTAGATAATGTATCTAGTATTATATAACTAGACTTAAAATTTTCAATTGCGGGAACTGAAACAGTTTTTCTTTTAGATACCTATCAGTTTGTGCATTGTGTAGGTAAATATAATATACACATAGAACTTGCAAGTTTATTTATTTATAAACGATGGAATTTTACTTGCTAAATGTGATATTCGACACTAGTAGGTATATATTAGTGTAAAAAGGTAGATTTGATTATATACAGTAATAATACACTATATTATTATTAGTTATTCCACTTCAAAGTATTAGTAACAAAAATTTCCACCAAGAACCTGCAGTACACTCAATAACACTTAATAACATATACATTATACACTCAATAACATAGGCACTCAATAACGTATAACACTCAATAACATATACACTCAATAACATATGACACTCAATAACATATCTATACACTGAATAAAGTAGGATTTATTTCTATCTGTCTAGTATACTAATCCCCGGAAATATAATTAAAACTCGGTCAACTTCTTGCGTTCGGCCAATACATTAAATAAGATCAGACATTGTCAGTAGCTCTCGTGCCAGCGTCTGGGGACGGCTCGGAGTAACTTCACGCGAACTGAAGTCCTGGTATCCGGGTCCACGGGGAGCTACTTATTTGTTCGGTTTTACTGGTGGCCAGGGACCTTACTCTCCAAACTGATACGATTTTGATTCAGATTCGATCGGGTATCGTACTCCCGAATTAATTGACGTTTGTTTATTTTGAATCTCAGTCGATTGATATGGTAGGGAGTACAAAAAGTTACGATCTAGCAATTTTCTTTATCGTGGTTAGTTTCAAAGTAATCCACCAAATAAATTATCAAAAGCCGTTGAGATCGAAATGATTCGATTCACGTCGGGAGTAAGCTTGCAGTGTCCTAAATCGTCAATGAGCATCAGCGCTGAAAAGTAATACGTAAAGTAAGCAACATTAATAAGAATGTTGTTCTGTTATTACATTTTTATTATATTTTTATATTTATATTTTTATATTTTTATTTTTTTAAATTAATGTCTTGAATTTATGTAATGAATTTTTAACAAATTTTTTATTTGTTGTGTAATGTAATTATAATTATTTGTTGATATGGGTCGCAGATACCTGAAATAAATTTTTTTTATTTTTTTTTATTTTTTTATTTTATTTTATTACACAGCCTGTAATTAAGTTGTATGTTACTGTTTGTTTCCAAATAAAGTAAAATAAAATCATTAATCTATATACATAAAATGTCACTTACTCATTGACTCTTTGATTGACATTGACGAAATCTCAGAAACTAAGGCCCGTATAAATAAAACAATCTCAAACCCAACCTTACTTGAGAACCTATTTGACAGATAAAAAAAAGTTTTGTTTCACTTTTAAAAATGAAGAATTTTACTTATGTTACATACTTTAATTTTTTCTTTCTTAGAACGTAAAAATAAAGATTATAAAAAATATACATTATACTTATTTTATTGTTTCGGTATAAAAAGGAAATAAATTAAAGTACTATGTAACATTAATAAAGTTGTTCACTTTTAAAAGTGAAACGAAACGTTGTTTTATCTGTCAAATAGGCTCTCAAGGTGAGGTTGGGTTTGAGATTGTTTTATTTATACGGGTCTAAAAGTGCTAGGAGCTTCAAATTTTGGGTCTTAAAAGGAACTTAAGACGCAGGTGCTCCCTAAGACGAGATTTTGCGAAATTAAGCCCCTAAGGGTGTAAAACGGGGGTGCAAAGTTAGTATGAAACTTGCCGTTTTTAAAATTATTCGAATGAAATTCAGTATAAAGGTTCTTAATTAAAATTCATAAAATACGTATAATTTTTTTTGATAATCATAAGGGTAAAAGAGTGGTTCAAAAATGATAGTTCTCTCATTTCAAATGTTGTATTAAGGTTATGAGGTTAAAATAGGGTGGCGAGCTTTGTTTGAAACTTCTATAGTTTTAATAGTAGAGTTTCCAAATTACTAAAATTTGGTAAATTTTGTTTTTTTTTTTCTTAATGTTTTTACTTTTTGTTATGTTTTTTTATGTTTACTAAATCAATTTTCTTTTCTTTCTTTCTAAAATATCGTTACTATTTAAAGAAGTAACATTAGTACTATTATACTAAAGAGGATATATGTAACTATTTGTTTGTGATAATAAATAAACTAAATTAAAAATTAAAAAAAAACTCCGACTTAGCGTTGTAACATTCCTAATAGACCTAACAAATCACCTGATGACCTTGAAGACCTGAATCGATTTCCACCAAACATAGCTAAGAACACTCTCGACTGATATACCTTTCAAACAAAAAAATCACATCAAAATCATCCGTTTGGAACTACGATACACATACAGACACATACATATTTACATAGACATGTCACACTTATAACACTTTTGCGTCGAGGGTTAAAAAGATGGACTGAACCAATCTATACTAATATTATAAAGCGGAAGAGTTTGTTTGTTTGTTTGTTTAAACGCGCTAATCTCAGGAACTACTGATCCGATTTAAAAAATTCTTTTTTTGTTGGATAGTCCATTTATAGGGGAAGGCTTTAGGCTATATAACATTATGCTACGACAAATTGGAGCGAAGCGTCAGTGAGAAATGTTGCAAAAACGGGGAAAATATTCACATTTGGGGACTTTCGTAGCGTGTGCTGCATAAACGGTCACTCAAAAACCACGCGAACGAAGTCGCGGGCACAGCTAGTACTTTATATTTGGGAAAAATGTTGCCCGCGTGATTACAAATTTTTTCGGATTCGGGCAACATCGATACGTCATAAAGTATAAGGTTGAATGCAAAACGCTATTTCATAACGAGGTATAACTTTTTCCTGTTCTTTGTTTTCTTTATATGCCAAAGACAAAGAGTTCCAATCCATTGCCGTTCGAATAGCCTTGACCAGTTTAAAGTTTTCGAGTGCTCTCCGCGACCCAACGGAGTGTTTCAAAAGCTAGCAAGAGATTTGTGCTAGCTTTTCAAGTATCATGTCGTGTTTATTTAATAACCTGTATTGTCTTTTATTCATGAAGAAAGTAAAACAAATAAAACAGTAATTACAATAATATGACTAGCTACGAACAAAAACTTTACTTTAGTTTTAACAAACAAAAATAAAAATAAAATATAATATGTTATAAAATAACTTAACAAAAATATTTGTAGTTATAATAAAATAATTTGAAAAATTACAAATAAAAATAACCCCAAGGTCGTCCCCATCAGGTAGAGTACCCAGAAGACTAAAAGAGTTTCCTCGCTGGGCACCATTTTGAATAAGGGCCCAAACTCAGGAGACTAGACACCGCAAGGCCTTTGTGCCTGGTATTAATCTGAGGTTTGTACCTGCAAGTGACACGTCACGTTGCGCATTTGTGTTGCATAACTACACAACACAGAATATTGTGTTTTCGTCTTAAAATAGGTAGCGAATGCTCATTCTTTCTCCACTTTGTCAAATTCTTTAAGTGGAAGCAGACGTATTTCAATATTTTGTTGTTATGGCCCCCGATTCGAATGCCATCGGTATTTATCGATTACGAAGTTCGGAAACAAAATGTATGGGATTTAACATAAGCGATTTCATACGACAAATCCACATTCAACTTGTCCTAACTTGTCCGATGCTAAATATTCATACAAACGCGTTGAAACGAATAAAGCAGAAACGCGAGTCACTCATAATATGATTTACTGTGACTCCAGCCATTCACACTCGCATTCGAAATTCATTTCCGGTTGTCTACGGATTATCCGGAATTATTTAATAACAATGCTCCCCACATTATCATACAATATACATCTTCAGTAATAGCCATACATTATTATAAAACACTGTAAGTGTAGCCATACACGAAACTGCCTATCGGTGCAGGTTTGGTACAGTTCGTCTATATTGAAATAAAACAACTTAACTATGTTTATACTGTTAAGTAATATACTGTTGTGAATTAGGTTTAAATAAAGTTATGCCACACATTGACGTTGATGCCTAAGACAGTATATGTCAGTCGTCCAGGAGAGTATATAAGAGTAGGACCTATGTGCCTAGTACTAGGCACCTCATATATTTTTAGTTAATATAACTAAAAAAATATATTCAAAGGTCTAAAATGACCACAAGGAGTTAATCTTACTATTGTGGGACTCATGGACTCCTAGTCTATACACATGAACACACTGGTCGTTGACCTAACACCTAACCAGGGTTGAAACTTATCTGTTTTGTGACTTTTATGGAGATCTTTAATCGTTATGGTAATTTATATGAGGTGCCAAAACAAAAATACTCTACGCGTCCTTCTCTTCACACTTTATTCGGCTTGATATATGCACCATGACACGGTGTATAATATCAACATTAATGAATTGCGACACCATTTAAATGCAAGTGTTTAATTTTAAAATGAACAAAATAAACTGTCATTCCAACTCACTATCAATACTAACTGATTCAATATGATATACTCGTAGTGGCATGCCGATTGAACGATAGGCAGCGTCGTGTATGTCTCGCGTTAGTCATACAACGCTCATGCAATATTCGTAGTCGCACAGCTCGCCGCCTCGTAGCGCTACTTAAGTATGACTTATTAGAAATGCTCCTTACTTAATATAGTAATTATCCCTCGACTTTCATTTCCATAGGGAAATGAAAAATACCGAGAGTCATTAGCAAAATACTTTAATTGTACATGAGTAATGTCATTTTTACGATAAAATATGTCCCTTTCGTATCGTTTCCATATTGTAACTTTGTCTAGACATTCATAATTTAGAAACCATTTCGCAAATTTTCTTTCTTTCTAGTCTGTACTGTTTATTTATATTTGTGCATAATAATATTTAGGACTAGCTGTGCCCGCGACTTCGTACGCGTGGAAAAGTGATTTAGGGCAGCAGTTCAAATACATTTTTAGTTTATGAACACTGTCGTTTGGATATTTAAAATCACTAATTTATAGTAGTTAATGCTTCTTTATACACGGTATTAGACGTGCATAAGCAAAAGAAGTAGGCCGATGGAGTAATGATAATAATTTACTGTCAAATAATGGCCGTTTTTTTCTATGAAAATGCTAACGATTCCTATTACTACCAGCTCGAAAAATGACCGTGTATTATTAACCGACTTCAAAAAAAGGAGGAGGTTCTCAATTCGTCTGTATGTATAATATTTTTTTTCTTTTATGCGAACGGGACTACTTGATAGTACACTCATATACGCGACGAAGATCTCTGTACTGAGATTTGTATGGACTTTACGCCGCAGCGACTGCAGACGATGATCGTTTTCACACCGACGCTGCGCTGCTGGCGCCGAGCGCCAAATTTTTTAAAAGTCTACTCTCGGTGCGCAATTCCAACTCGGACTTGCCCGGTTTTTTATTTATTAATTACCTACGCTAACAAACATGTAGCCTACTTTGGGACTTTACGGTTAAAGTACTAACTTGCTTTAGACGACAAAATAACAAAAGTCCAAAAGAAAGAAAAAACCCAAGCCGTACCTAGCATAAAAACTAATAAATAAAAATATCATGAAAAACATAAAATCTTACTTATATTGACATAACTTTTCTAATTTAAATGTACCTATGACATCTCATTCATATCTTGAAAAAAATCTATCCTACGCCTATACTTTATTAATCGTATTTGCAAAACCTAAGTATAATAATAAATTACTTCGCACAAAGTAATAATTATTTTGACTTGTACTGGAAAATAAGTATTACTTTGTGCGAAGTAAATTTAATTGTTCCTTTTAGTTTACCTTTTGAAGTCGTTTTTTTTTTTGCTTAAAATTATTTAATTTTCAGATTTTTAGTGATGGGTAAAGACTGAGTAGGGATAATTCTCGAATGATCAGACGACGATTATTTGAGGACGGAAAATGAAAAACAAAAACGATTAGATAAAAAAAAATAGTAGAAAGAGAAAAAGTCTACCGCTAGCGAAATTTTTCAACACATATATATATATATATATATATATATATATATATATATATATATATAGCTTACTGAAACGTGAAATTTTTTGATATTATAGATCCAGGATATGGTGCAAAACCTAACTGTTTGGTAATATATGCTTAGACTACTTCAGAAAAAATCAAAATCAATTCATATAAATTTTGAGGATTTCCTTCGATTCCTCACGGATCCCATCATCAGGTCACCATTTGGTGACAATGGGATCAAATTTAAATTATACCCTACACAACATTAAAAAAAATTAAAATCGTTTCAGAAACGATGAAGATATCCGCGAAGAAACAAAAAAAAAACAAACATATATTTACGAATTGAGAAACCTCCTCCTTTTTTGTAAGTCAGTTAAAAATATTATGTTGGTTATTTCATGTTACAATCTACCTTTGTGCCAAGTTTCATTTAAATACGTTGAGTAGTTTGGCTAAAATAAGGTCAAATATGTAGCTACAATTTTTTGAAGATCCCACGGGAACCCTTTCGTTTTTCGGGATAACAATTTCCAATAATGCTCTTCAGGTCATAAGCTACCTGCCTGCCGAATTTCATTTAAATACGTTGAGTAGTTTGGCTGAAATACCGTCAAATAGGTAGCTACAATTTTTTGAAGATCCCACGGGAACCCTGTCGTTTTTCGGGATAACAATTTTCAATAATGCTCTTCAAGTCATAAGCTACCTGCCTGCCGAATTTCATTTAAAAACGTTGAGTAGTTTGGCTGAAATACCGTCAAATAGGTAGCTACAATTTTTTGAAGATCCCACAGGAACCCTGTCGTTTTTCGGGATAACAATTTTCAATAATGCTCTTCAAGTCATAAGCTACCTGCCTGCCGAATTTCATTTAAAAACGTTGAGTAGTTTGGCTGAAATACCGTCAAATAGGTAGCTACAATTTTTTGAAGATCCCACAGGAACCCTGTCGTTTTTCGGGATAACAATTTTCAATAATGCTCTTCAAGTCATAAGCTACCTGCCTGCCGAATTTCATTTACATTTATTTACAAATAGGTAGCTACAATTTTTGAAGATCCCACGGGAACCCTTTCGTTTTTCGGGATAATAATTTCCAATAATGCTCTTCAGGTCATAAGCTACCTGCATGCCAAATTTCATTTAAATACGTTGAGTAGTTTGGCTGAAACACCGTCAAATAGGTACCTACAATTTTTTGAAGATCCCACGGGAACCCTTTCGTTTTTCGGGATAATAATTTCCAATAATGCTCTTTAGGTCATAAGCTACCTGCCTGCCAAATTTCATTTAAATAAGTTGAGTAGTTTGGCTGAAATTCCTTCAAATAGGTAGCTACAATTTTTTGAAAATCCCACGGGAACCCTTTCGTTTTTCGGGATAATAATTTCCAATAATGCTCTTCGGGTTGTAAGCTACCTGCCTGCCAAATTTCATTTCATTCCATATAGTGGTTTTAGCGTGATGCGACGACAAACATTCCCATACGGACAGACAGACAGACAGACAGACAGACAGACAGACATTTTTTTCAAAAATGTTATTTTTAGGTTCTGTGGCTTTTATAGGCCCCCTTTTTTTAATTTTCACTTAAATATTCTTAATGTACAGACATGACCCCTCTACAGATTTATTATATGTATAGACTAGCTGACCCGTGCCCAATTCGTTGAGCATACAAACAGTTTGTGATGAACCTTTAAAACCTTTCCGGAACTTCCACAAATATTTCAAGACCAAAAATAGCCGAATCCCTTCAGCCGTTCTCGAGTTTTAGCGAGACTAACGAACAGCAATTCATGTTTATATATAGGAGATGAAGAGGAAGAAGATATCATGTGCTGTATATGTCGCAGTCATATGGTTGAATCTGCTATTTGATTGAATGACTAGCGCGTTCATTGAATTCCAATTTTGCCAACAAATTCAATGAATCCGAGACTAGGACAGCCATTTAATATCTTATTTTTAAAGTTAAAAAATTCGGATTGTGTACTATTATAACGCACAGTATATTATTACCGCCAGTCTTTTGGGTACATTACCAGCGGCCGCCGATTTAGATATAGTTTTTTACATATTATAGCCTTTTTTATTACTTGTTTAGTTTATAGTTTAGATAATAATAATATACTTAAATAGTTTTAATTTGTATATGTTATTTTTAAGGAGTTTTTTGTGTTATTGATAATAAATGTTATGATAATTATAACGCACATAAAATAAATTAATCAAAAAATATATAAACACATTGCTCTCTGAGCAGTTTGGCGCCATTAAATGACGCGTCATTCAATCAAATAAGCAGATTCAACCAGTAACTGCGACATATATAATACGAAGGGCTAATTTAAAACATTAGCTATTATAATTATCTATTTGAATTTTATCTTTCTTTATCTTAATAACGTATTGGAGTGGAGTGACCCTGTAGCACTGTAGTACTACGACGGATGGCTCTCCACGTGAGATGGCACTTAGAAGGTCGTTGAGATACATATCGTGGAAGTAATCAAATAGGTTGATTAAATATATAAATTGAGTGGCTTTTAAGGTTTTAAATTGTTTAAACGATTTCATTTATGTTCGTGGATCTGTGCCCAGCTGGCTTACTCTAATCGAATCAGTTCGATCTCAACGGCATAATTTGGTATTTTATTTGGTAGATTACTTTGAACCTGAGCAGGATAAAGAAAATCGTTACATCGTAACTTTCTGTACTTCCAACCATATCAATCGACTGAGAATCAAAATAAACAAAATGTCAATTTATTCGGAAGTACACGGCACGACCGAATCTAAATCAAAATCGAATCAGTTTGGAGAGTAAGGCCCTGATTCTTGTAACTTCTTATGGATTCGTCATGTCTGTCCGTCCGTCCGTATGTCACAGCCACTTTTCTCTAAAACTATAAGGACTATAATGTTGAAACTTAGTAAGTAAATGTATTCGGTAGACTGCATTAAGATTTTCATACAAAAATACAATAATAAAAAAAATATTTTTTTTAAATTTCAGTTCTGCGTATTTTTTAGAACTGAACGTTACTTAGAACTGAAACTTAAAAAAAAATCGCGTCCATTGCGCGATTTTTCCTAGTCGCTATTTTTACATTATTAGCCGGCCGTTTCAAAGAACCTAAAAATCGTCTCTCTAATCGTCCCCCTATAAAAATTGTGTGTCTGTATTTGAGTAGCACGTATCTAGAAGCAATACGAAACAAATCTGATTGACGGTTAGACTACAAGGCACCACCACTTTAGTATACTAGGTTTTTCGACATATATTTCATCAATTAATTATCTACAAGGTATAAAAAGCCGTACCTACATTAATTGTTAGTTACAGTTCCTCACTTGTAACTGAGAAATCCCATTTCCTTAAGAGGAAACACCACGGTTGAGAGAAATACAAAATAGGTATTTATAAAATCTATTTCTGTCTCGCAGTGCCTTAGCTAGCCAGCACTAGCGCGATAGAGACAACTGCAACTTGGACTGAAATTACCTATTGAATGTACCAGAAATCGACGTTTAGGGGATTCCTGTTTCCTCCTCCAAAACTTAACCGATTTAAATATTTTTTTCTTTATTAGCAAAAAAAAGAATTGAGCTAGGGTCCTATTTTATGATTTTGTTGTTTATTGTAGCCAAATCTGTTTCCTAGATATTTTTTCCATTTTTTTTAGGTTTTTAAACGTCCATATCTCTTTAAATAATTAATTTATTAAAAAAAGGAAAAAATAGGGACGTACAAACAATATCCATAAATATTCAGGAAAAAAATAGTTACTCTAGAGGTATTATCCAGGGAGGAAATAGAAATCCCCTAGGCCTCTATTTTTGTATGGAAAAAAATTCGTGGTGTTTCCTCTTAAGGTAAAATAGTGTTCAGAACAATTGTTAGCCAAAATTTTTTTCAGAATTCCAGCTGTGCCAATTTACAAGTTTCAAACAAACATCTGTTACGCACAATGTTCGCAACAGTTCAGAACACCGGTGGAATCGCACCTTTACGTATACTCACCTGTACCGCTCATAAAAGACGGCATAGCGCTCAGAGTTATTTTATGAAATAGTAACTAAATAAGTTAGTTCATTTCACGGGTTAATGTTGTTCATGGTTTTGTAGTTTACTTGAAATAATTGAACTTAAGTATACTTTAGTGTTACGAAACTTCAGTTAGTATTAAATATTGATCGGTCATTACATCCGTTGACGGCGGGTATAAAATAACTGGAAAGTTAAATCGATTATAAAGCTCGCTCGGTCACCGCTACATTGTAAAGTATGGTCAGCATAAACATCGAAGTCAATAAAACTAAATAGTTCGTTTGAACTCGCTAATCTCAGGAACTAATGGTCCGATTTTAAAAATTCTTTCAGTGTTGAATAGACAATTTACTGAGGTAGACTATTGGTATATAATTATTGTCACCCTAAAACCAATAGTAAAGCAGAGTATAAATGGAGAATATGTTATAAATCAAGGGTTTAATTTTACCATTTCATACGAACAAAGTCACAGATAGTTTTAATTCAAATATTCAATTCAAATATACTTTATTGTGCACAAAAATTACAAAAAAAAAACAAACAGACAACAATTACATAAAATCAGGCATGCACACAAAGGCGGCCTTTTAATATAAAAGTTTAACCTGAATGATGGTGTACTCACATTCTTTAAATAGGGATAGCTTACTGTATACTTTTGTCGCTGCTTACTTTATATCGAGCGACAGAGACAAAACCATCAAATATGGCCACTCTACAGTAATTTGTGCAACAGACCCTAAATATAATAAGGGTATCCATCCAAAACAGAATGTCAAGTCTCGTTATTTAGTTCTTTCGCCGTAAGAAGTTGTGAGATTCATGTGATGCCAAGCTGGGGTAAGTCAGTCGGTCTAACAACATCATATCAATATTATTAAAAAAATCTTGTCATGTTTTAAATTAATAACTAGATTGACTTGGCAATCGCATGAAAATATATTGTACAGAATATTTTCTACCTCACAAGTGTATACATATCAAATCAGATTGTTTAGTGCGATTGCCAAGTCAGTAGTTAGATAAAAGTTTTATTATAAAAATTGTGTTTTTTCTGTCATCTGTACTATGTTACAGTGAAATTCAATGTCGCAGTTTGTCGGCGATTTGATGGCCGTTGTTTATTGCCTGTCGCCGCGCCACAGACACACGCCGCACCATAGATAATACAGTATATTATACACTATACAGGCTGACTGGTGAGACATGTGCAATACTTACGGAGAGTACTCGGTACTCGATTCCCATTCTAAATATGTAATAAAATTAGGTACTTCATTTTTTACCAAATTTTCCTTTAAATAAATGAATCATGGATACTATGAAAATTACGCGGCTAGGAAAGTAGGCATACCTATGCAGCCGGCGCGGCGCGGCGCGGCGGCGTGCGACACCAACGTAGGTAGTACGGGCGCGTTCCTACCCGCGGTGTCCATGCGTTGGGTAAAGAATTATTCAAGTTTAAGATAAATTTACTCAGTGATTAATTATTGATATTATTTTTTTATATATTTTTTTCATCTCAAATAATAGCCAAATATCACGTCCTCAAGTATTGCTCATGTCTCACCAGTCACACTGTATAGAGACGGTACCGGCGGGGAACCAACCGATATGGACAGAAAACCAACCAAAAACCATTGCTATGTATTTTGAACGCAACCAGCGGATTACTTATTTATTTATTTATTTGAGGTCGCTCAGTTAATTAACAATTAAAATCAACTATAGACAAAATACAATATTAAATCAAACTATAAACAGTAATATTTTTTACAAAAGGTAACAACTATTTTTACTGAAGCAAGGGGTAAATTACATAAAGAGGTCTTATTATATTCAATTCAATTGAAAATATTTTATTTCCAAATGTAAACGCTATCTGTGTATTTAATTGCATCATGTAAAATGGATGAAATGATGAATATGCAAACGCATTTCCAACATGAAAAACTAATTTTAACGAGCTAAAAATATTTATCAATTTCAATATTCTAAATTAAAATTTTGATTGATAGCAAAAATGTGTATATAATAATCTAGATATGAATTGTTTTTATATCAAACAAAGCTAAGACAACGCTATGTTTTAGATATTAACCAATGTCATCAAAAATATCACTTGTAAAAAGTGCCAAGTCTCGCTACTTAGTTCTTTTGCCGCAAAAAGTTGTGAGATCCATGTGATACCTACCAATCTTGTAGTAATTATCAATATTATTAAAAATCTTTCATTTTTAAATAAATAAGTACATTGACTTGGCAATTGAATTTAAAACTACCTTCTCTATAACAGAGTTCCTCAGACCTTCTTTCGGCTTCATTATCAAAGGTCCATATATCATATTGCATTGTCAGTTGTCACGCAATATTCAAATGCCAGTAAAATTTCTCCTCGATCGGACACAGGGAAATGTGTCAAATGTACCTTGCAATATGTGCCTATATTAAAAAAATGTAAAACCATTGTGTGATCGGGAATATCTGCTATCCTTACATCTGTAGCTAGTAGTTATCGTCACCGTTGTGTATTAATGAATTAATGAAGGGCTGTTGAGGGCTTGTGGCTTGTAACTACTTACATAAACATGTAATGATTATTAGTAAATTCAAAAGTAGGTTTTGCTCTTTCTAAGATTTTTTGATCCTTATCAGCAACACTATTGGACATAAGGTATTTTTTTCTCAAAAGCAGTCGCTATGATTCCCGGCTTGGGAAATTGATTTATTAAAAATAATAATAATATCTATAGACGCTTCACACCACGTCAATCTGGTCCCGTGCAAAGTATCCGAAGAACTTGTGTTACAGGTACCAGACAACGGAAATAGATTTAATACTTTTATACACCTATTTAAGATTTTATTTTATTAATGCACAAATTTAATACACATCCATGACTCAGGAACATTGAAAACTTTTTGTTCCCTCGGCGGCTACGGAGGACGTCAAAATGATGCAGTTTTAGTGTGTATCGATACCGAGATAGCTCGATCGCAACTTATTTTCAGCTTATTTCGCTCTCTCCTATAGCTTTAGATATTGCCTTCCATACCCATTTTCATTTCCCCCCCTGTATACGTCACGTCGATCCTGGATTCACACTAGGTAGAGGGACCCCGAGCCTGTATAATAGATAGGAGTGTGGATAATGGTCTTCAAAAAGTAAAGCTGGTGATCCATTTAGTATGGTCCTAGTAACGTTTATTGTGGCCCCCAATATATTCGTAGCTCGCCGTTTTAATTAACATCGCTTCTACAGTATTGCGGGCACGTCCTAGCGCGTGACTACATCAGTAAGCCCAACAATATTACTGCCAAATGTAGTGGAATACAATTATATCTTGCTAAATAGATTACGGAAAGTTTGGGCTGTTTTATTGCTTATATAGAGGCAACAAGTTTGTGGTTCAGAGCTTCGTGTGGCTTCGTTCTCGACTTGAATCGCCGTGGGTTCGATTCCCGCGTTAGAACAGCAAAAAAAATGTTTCAATTTTGGTTAGGACAATGCTGGCCTGATTGTCTGACGAGAAAGATGATCCATGCGTCGGATGGGCATGTGAAGTCGGTCCTGCGCCTGATCTCCCGCCAGTGACAAATTAACGCTTACGAAGTTTGAGAATAAAATGTGTAAGATTTGACATAAGTTTCGCTTAATGACAAACGAATTCGCTCGTCGCTAAGCGAAGCTTATGTCAAATTCCATACATTTTGGTTTCGAACTTCGTAAGCGATAAATACCGATGGCATCTTGAATCTGGGCTTTGGGCCTTCTTCTGATTACCATGTAGTCTTGTATCCTGTATCCACAGGAGCTGTATTGATCACCACGTCTTCACCAGCAGGGGCTCTCCGCGGGACGCAGCGGGCGCGGCGCGGCGGGGAACAAATAAAATCTTTTATTATTCCGATTCCGCTTTCGACTAGTGCTGGGAGTGTCGAGTGTCGACTATCGATACGTCGCAGTCATCTGGTTGAATCCGCTTATTTGATTGAATGAATAGAATAAGAATAAGAATAAAATTATTTATTTTATCATCACATAACACATATAGGATAAATAGAGGGAACAAGATGAAACTAGAAACAAAACTAAAGCTAAGTATATATGTTGTGTGATGCCAAAAATGGACCCTAGCTCAGCTATAGGTAGGTACGCAGCGAGCAAGCCCGCTGCACTGGTATTCTGCCAGGCCCAATGAGTGACATCACAGGGGTACAATAATTAAAACATACAATACACTGCACAATTATTACAAAACACACAAAAAAGAAAACAAATAATGAAATAAAGAAATTAAAGAATGGCTATCGCGGTCATTTAATGGCCTTAAGCAGCTCGTACAGATAGCAATGTGTTGATATACTTTTTTATTAATTTACTTGTGCGTTATAACAGAACACATTCAGAAATTTTCAAGTTTAAAAATAAAATATTAAATGGCTGTCCCAGTCTCGGACTCATTGAATTTGTTGGTAAAAATAGAATTCAATGAACGCGCTAGTGATTCAATCCAATAGCAGATTAAACCAGATGACTGCGACAGATACTCGTATACCGTAGGCATCCAATGTCGGAATGTGAATGGCAACTTTACGTGGACAGACTAGAGATAAAATTACGTCACGGTGAAAAATCGCTTTCGCATAAAGATTAGTTATGTACCTACTACTCATAAGTACCATTTATTATGTGTGTGAAGTTAGCAGAAATAAAAATTCGATAATTTTCAAATTGTCGTATAAACCTAATAACTAGAGTAAAAAAAAAATACATCATGTTTTTTGCTCGTCATACTTATTTCAATTCATTGAAAATTTACTGCTTTCTTTTTTTTTCGATTACTCAAGTCATTTATTTTTACGTCAATTTGAAAATTTTCGTATTTTATTTCTGCTACATTCACACTCATTTTATTATATGTCTATTGGCTAAACCTATATATATAGGTAGATACCGCAGATTAAATAAGAGGATCTGATTAGAATTTTGTTGTAACTTTGCTAAGGTAACTTTTAACAATAGTTCAGGTGGTAAAGGGATATTTTACATGTCAAGCTGGGGTCAAGTCGTAGGAAATGAAATACACACACCGGCATATTTAGCGGAACACAAAAAAAAGGTCCATAATTTGAAAAATATGGTTTAATTTTAAAATCTACTTACTATATTTTTTTTGTAATTTAAAGTTTCATTTGTTTTATTTAAAATGAGATCATATTAAGAACAGATTTTGCGAGTAAAGGGTATTTGTGAAAAAAGGTACATTTTTGAACTTTTCATTGTATCCGGGAAAAGTGAAAATTAATATTAAAATAACAATTAATTAAATTAGAAAAATGGTGATTAATATTGCGTATTTCCTCCACGTGCTCTTATTAAAGTTTCTACACGTCTAGGCATACTGAGAATTATGTTATCGATGGTCTCCTGGGATAGTCTCTGCCATTCCCCAACTACGGCGATTCGCAGCTCATCCACGTTGGCAGGAGCTGGAATTCTGGACTTAACTTTTATTTTCAGCAAGTCCCAAACGTGCTCTACCTGGGTTCATATCTGGTGATCTCGCCGGCCACTCCATAACAGTTATATTCATATTATTAAGATAAGCTTGGGTTACCCGAGCGGTATGCGGCCGAGCATTATCCTGCATACAAACAAAATCGTCACCGATATATGGGGCAAACGGTACGACATTTTCTTCTAAAACTTCTCTGATATAGCGATCTGCAGTCAGACTCCCTCTGTCAATCACTACCAAGTCTGTGCTAGCTCCCAAACAAATGCCCGCCCAAACCATTATTGATCCACCACCGTATGCAACTGTAGTTTAAAAATTTGTCTGAATATATCGTTCTCCTTTGCGTCTATATATTCTTTGCCTGCCGTCAATTTGATTTAAGAGAATTCTGCACTCATCACTAAACAATACCTTACTCCATTGGTCCGCGTTCCAAAGTCGATGTTCCTGAGCAAAAGTTAATCTGTTTCTACGATGATTTACCTCCAGCCTTGGAGCCTTGGCGTGCACAAATGAACCCAAACCAGCTTCTTCGAACCTTCTTCGTGCCGTACGCTCACTTACGGTTACACCCCGCACCGATTCTAACTCATGACGGGCTTGGACGGCCGTCAAACGGGGGTTTCTACGTACAAGAAGCCGAATGAAACGATCATCCTATTCGAAGTGCGTCTTTTTCTGCCTTTTCCTGATCTTCTCACATAAGTACCGGTCTCCCTGAACCGTTGGATACTGCGATGGATCGTTGAAACCGGTCGACGAAGATCTCTGGATATCACTCTGTATGTTTGACCATTTCTTCGCATTTCGAGCGCCCTAGCAATCTCCGTTGGGGCTAAGTCAGGCATTATTCAGTCCTCAACTCCAAAAAAATACGCGATTAAAAAAAAACTAACAAAAAACAATATTTCAATGAAATTTTAAATCAAACTCAAAAGGAAGAAATGTTCGAAGTTCGCTCCAAATAAGGTGTATTTGAATAAAATTTAAACAATTGCATAAAATGTGATGTTCAGTTGTTTTCTTAATTTGAAATAATTTATTTTTAAATTAAATGACGTATAAACCAGCCAGCAACCTTACATGATACTGAAATCAAACCTTTTTTTTATGTTCCGCTAAATATGCCGGTGTGTGTATGTAGAGCGCCTGTGTTTCATGAAAGACCACCTACCTAGTACCTACGTACCTACATGTATTAAAATTGTGTGTTTAAATCTGCAGGCTTACTCCTGACACAATTGAAAATCGAATCAGTTCCATCTCAACGGTTTTTGGTATTTTATTTGGTGGATTACTTTAAAACTATTCAAGACAAATAAAATCATTAAATCGTAACTTTTTGTACTCCCGCCCATATCAATCGACTGAGAATGAAAATAAACAAACGTGAATTTATGCGGGAGTACGCAGCACAATCGATTCTGAATCAAAATCGAATCACTTTGGAGAGTAAGGCCCCAGTCAAGTTATGTATACCTATAAATAGATCATGGATTTTCGTACTATGTATGTTAACACCTCCACGCTTCAGTAGAAAAATTATCATAGTGCCTGAATCACGTAATGTTTAGTGCACCTTTTGAGCTATACCCTGTAAAAAAATTGCTAATATTATGTATCTTTATTATTATATATTAAAAAATGTTTATTGATCGCTTATAATAATATGTAACCCTTATCATTCTTTTTGTTACTCTTGTTTTCTTCCTAAACTGTATTTTTGCTATTTCCTCAATTTATATTTATTTTATGTATGTTTGTGTGAGTTGAAAAATAATCTTCTTTTCTTTTTTTCTTTCTGAAATGTGAAATTTATACTACGAATAAAAAATAGAATCATCGAATAATTTTAAATTACACGCACATCACTAGCTCGTTTATAGCTCGGAAGAGGAAGTCGGTCGTAACACGACGACCGCGGGGGTGAGACGGGGGTTGGGGTGTGCAGGAAGGGGGTGTGATAATTTTTACAAGACAGAGACGTACGGCTTCATTGCGGGCGTTCTGAGATGCGGTTTTAATACGTAACCGAAATGGAACGAGTCTACTTCAGAAAAGAGTAGAGGTGTAAAAGTATTGTAGAGGCGTAAAAGTATTGTAGAGTATAAGTATTGTAGAGGTGTAAAAGAGGCGTAAAAGTATTGTAGAATGTAAGTATTGTAGAGGCGTAAAAGTATTGTAGAGTATAAGTATTGTAGAGGTGTAAAAGAGGTGTAAAAGATTGAAAGGTACATAGAGGAGTAAATGTACTATCATTTAACAAACGCCCGAACAAGGCACTAAGTGTTTATATATTTTTCAATGTATTTTGATTTATTATGTATGTACTTGGTTGCTAATAAAGAGTTTGAAGTAAACATACCCGCATGTACTCGTTACTGTAACAATCAGTACCCGTTACTTTCGTATCGTTACTCGTTACTTCTGATACCTCATAACATGCGAGCTATGTATTTTATGCGAGAGTAACGAATCGAGTCGTGTTACGTATGCGTACAGTATACGTTACGGCGCGGCGCATATGATATAAAAAATATGTAAGTACTAGGCGCTTCTTAACTTGTTAAGTTTTTAAATTCGCAGAATAGCGCGCATGCTCGAAACGTACAATCAGCAAGAAAACGGTACATTGCGTGGTAAAAACAGTGTATATGGCTATGATACGAAGTAATGCGAGTAACCAAAAATATTCGTGTCTAACGATTTGTTACTCGGTACTAGATGTCGTACCCGTTACTCAGTAACGAATACATATTATTGTTTCTAGATTATTCGACAGCTCGATTAGTTTGGGAAATTCTGTCTTAACCACCCAAGGAAACATGTTATAAGATTTATAAGTTTGACGTGTCTGTCAGCTTTTAAAGAAAACTAAATCAAAATCGGTTCATCGGCTCGGGAGCTACGATGCGGTTTTGATTAATTTTTCTTTGTTTGGAAGCTGACATGATCGGGGTGTTCTTAGCAATAATTCATCGCCATCAACTTTCTTGGTGGTTACTTAAAAATACTTCATAGTTATTGTTTCAAATATCTGTTTGTTTTCTTCAGTGAAATATGAACAGTTCAGTATAAGCATGGACCAATTAATTATATATAATTCATCCATGATATAAGCATAGACCATGGTATAAGTAACGCCAGTTACTTTAGTTAACAATATAACAACCTTATGAGAATAACTGGCTACAGGTACAATCCTAATTAAGCGCAAGCGTAGTCGAGGTACATTTTAAATATTATCTGCAATTAAATACACAGAGTACAAATACTTTGGAGAGTATGGTCCCTGAATCAAAATCGAATCAATTTGGACAGTGAGTATAAGCAACTACCGCCCACGAAATACAAGTTCTTTTGATACTTAGGCCAGATTGACGTGGTGTGAAGCGTCCATAAATATTATATTACTACTAGCTTACCCGTGCCCACTTCGTTGAGCATAGAAACAGTTTGTGATGAACCTTTTAATCCTTCCTGGGACTTCCGCGAATATTTCAAGACCATAATAGCATAATAGCCAAATCGGTTCAGCCGTTCTCGAGTTTTAGCGAGACTAACGATCAATTCATTTTTATATATAAGAAGAAGAGAGAATAAGAAGAAGATGTAGAAGATTAAATACGTTGAGGACGGCTGATGTCCAGTGGACGTTACAGCTGAAATGATGATGATGATAAATAGCGGCAGATATTCTTCAGCTAGAAGAAGCTTCTATCAGCTTTCCTCGGCCCTTTGAGCACTGATTTACAAAACAAATTCCAGACCAGCCCACTGCATTTCATACATAAATTACTCCATTTTGAATTTTAATGTACCTAGTGACGTCACATAATTTGGAACAGCGATCAGAGCAATGGCTGTTAAGTTTCATTTATTAATTATTATTCACTTTACAACACCGCTTCCCTTCGAACAAGGGTAGTTTATTAGTTTATTGGCTTTTGACACTTGGTTATAGTACGTCCCAGATAAATTTGACCCATACGTAAACAAATCCGTCTATGACACAACCAAAGACTAGTCAGTGATGCCAATTGGCCAATATTAATACAATGATTTTTGTTTCCTACGAATCCATAGACTATAGAGTTATATTCTACAATCGGCAGTGTCAAAATAGCGTATTTTCTCTGTGAGAGATTTTAAACATACTCGTATTAATTATAGTTTATTTGTTATAAAATGTAATCCTTTAAAGTGTTGATAAGTGTGCACAATAAGTGAATAAGGGAAAATTTCGATGTTTTCGGTTTGTTTACCTTTGGGTTAAATTTATCAGGGACGAACTATACAATGGTTACTGTTTGCTACTATGAGTCCATAGACTATAGACTTTATTCTACAGTCAGCAGTGTCGAAATGGCGTATTTTTACAGTGAAAGATTTTCATTTGATGTTTGAACATAATATTAACTATTGTTTAATTGGTATAAAATGTATTGGATAATGAAGTATGATCCTGAGACAGTTATAAATCTTATTCGGATGGATCCAGTTGTTTGATAATACCTTCATCGACCTATT
Source organism: Celastrina argiolus (assembly GCA_905187575.2). Classification (NCBI taxonomy): domain Eukaryota; kingdom Metazoa; phylum Arthropoda; class Insecta; order Lepidoptera; family Lycaenidae; genus Celastrina; species Celastrina argiolus. The sequence goes on from LR994589.1 coordinate 17,321,265, forward strand.
ACAACATCTTGTATACCTATATTATGTTGATGGGTTTTTTTTTTATGTCAAACTCTTTTTTTCCTATATCTGTCACGTGAGTGTGAAAATGACTTCATTATTTTAAATGCGGCTCGGCAAGGCTAGAGCCTTATTATATTAAGTCATCATTATATTACTATACCATAGATGGTATAGTAATATAATGATGACCTCCGTAGCGCAGTAGTTGAGCGCGTTGGTGCTCGAGCGAGAGATCGCGGGTTCGAATCCCGCCGAGGGAACAAAAAGTTTTCATTGTTCCTGGGTTATGGATGTGTATTAATTATTAAATTTGTATATTAATATAATAAAAATCTTGTACATGTGTATAGTATAAAAGTATTAAATATATTTTCCGTTGTTTGGTACCTGTAACATAACACATTAATACACATGTTCTTCGGATACTTAGCACGGGGCCAGATTGACGTGGTGTGAAGCGTCCATTTTATTATTATTATATAAAACTTTGTCTAAAATATGTTTTTTACGGTGTAGATTATTCGTCCATATTATTTATTACCGACTATACTTATCTACTAGTATGATGTGTGCATTGCACTCTTGCAATCAGTACATTCTATTGTTCAACTACACAAAATCGGTCAGCGATTATCGGTCGTAGGTGGGCAGAGTATTTTACTATACGTTTGTCGTCTTCAAAATCTGCAGGTCAAAGGTCAATAACGTTATACAGAGGCTTAATTAACCTAATAGGTAAAATTAAAATACATGTATAGTTAATTGAATTGGACTTTACGCAAGTCCCTCATATAATTTATACGTTTAATTAATTATGTAATGGAATTAATGGCAATTTTGTTAGCGGTTAGAATTCGAGGAAAAGGCACCTCAAAGGAAAACCTTTAAAACCCCCTTTGTAAATAAATATTTACACGTAGGTAGGAAAACACGGTGTAACTTATAATTACAGTGTATAGATATTTATGTTAGTAAGGGAATTAATATCTAATGTCCTTCGAGGTAGCTTTTCCTCGAATTCTAACCGCTGAAAGTGCCAATTAATGATTCCATTAATTAATTAAGTGTTTAATAAAGTATATTAGCTGTAGTGACATCTTCTCTTTTTTTTATACCCCAACAAAAACAGCGGGGTGTTATTTAAGTTTGACGAGTTTTCTGTATGTCTGTGTTATCATATTATCATCCTTAGAAATTAGATACTATAGAACAAAGTCTTCGGTTTGTTCGTGATAAACTAAAAGACTACTGCACCGATTTTCAGTTGTTAGTGTGTTAACTAAGGCGGTAGGTCACGCTGCTGTCAGTGCATCAAGGTACAAGGTCAGGTTGTATTTAAATATTGAATACTAGTGTAACTAGTGTAGTAATAACTATAATAATAATAATAATATCTATGGACGCGTCACACCACGTCAATCTGGCCCTGTGCTAAGTATCCGAAGAACTTGTGTTACAGGTACCAGACAACGGAAATATATTTAATACTTTTATACTATACACATATTTAAGATTTTTGTTATATTATACACAAATTTAATACACATCCATGACCCAGGAACTTTGATAACTTTTTGTTCCCTCGGCGGGATTCGAACCCGCGACCTTTCGTTCGAGCACCAACGCGCTCAACCAACTGCGCTACGGAGGTCGTCAGACTGTGGAATATATAACGGGTGTAAAAAGAGCAGTCACTATAACTTTGGGATATGATTACCTAAGTATTCCTTAACCTTTTCTCATTCTAGAAATGTATTTTTTTTACAAAAACTAAAAAAAATTTTTTTTGCTTCATTGTTATTTTTGCGACAAAAAAATAAGAAATGAAAAAAAAATTTTTTGTCAAAAACTAAAAAAAAATTTTTTTCACATTTAAATTTTTTTCCTCATTCCCAAAATGAGGAAAGGTAGTATAATTGTATCTCAAAGTTATAGTGACTGCTTTTTTTTACACACTGTATAATTAGGGGGTGACTTATTTTAGTCATCTATACCTACTCTATTCCAAAAGCGGGGCGTGTCGTGGCGAAAATTCATAATGTCACGTGACCCAATTCCGGGGGTGTAGTGGGCCGGCTCGCATTGTAAATAATTTGAGGCACTGCAACGTGCCAAGGCCGCTCGATACCTGTGCCCCCGCGAGGCCCCGGCAGGCCCCGGCGGGCCCCCAAAGGCTCCGCAGCGATGCCCCGGAACGTTTTGCGTAATCGATTAACGATTGCAACTGGATTTTATTTTATTTACCTGCGAGATTGCATTGCGTTTTTCGTAGGTAATTATTAATATCTACATGGTTTTATAATTTGTAGGCCAAGCAGGATAGCTCTGTAAAGTAACGTTAACGAATAACAATTGTTTATAAAGCATGACAGCGCCAATACAATAATTGACAGTCATTTACTTTAGGGACTGTCAAAAATTCCTGCTCGGGCTACTGATATTGCAATTTACTTTCTTGGTAAGTACCTATGTACACTGGAAGATTAGTAAAGCCTTTATAATATTTTAAATTATTGTATGTAAAAATTTATGATATTGGGGCATTTCTCATACAAATATGAAAGTCAACACTCAACAGTAAGTCTTTCAGCGCTGTTACTTTCACAGTAAGTATACTCTACTTATGAGGCACATACACATTATGTCCATAGCAGGTAGGATCCATTCACACGTCAAAAATGTTTTACCTAGATAATTGAATTCAAACTGTCACTTAAACTTTTTAGTATACGTTGTAAAGTATAAAGTAGTTAGTTACATTAATCTAAAGATCCGTGTCTAGAATTAATGCACTTAATACTTTACTACATATTCTAAAATATTTAAGTGACTGTTTAAACTCAATTTTCTGGGTTTATTTTTTTTTTGGGACATGCCACCTTCATTTTTTTGACACCAGCTGACACCTGAAATATTTTCATAAAATAAAAAGTACAAGGCTATGTAAAAATTTTATGGGATCAAATGGCATTCTGCGTCGAATAAAAAAAAACACGCAAATCGGATCATTAACTTCAGAGAAATCGGTATACGTACAAAAAATATCGGCCGAATTGAGAACCTCCTTTTTTTGGAAGTCGGTTAAAAAGTAGGGTAATGATTTTACTATGTACGAGTATGTATGTAGGTATGTCTATGTACGAGTATGTATGTAGGTATGTCTATGTACGAGTATATTTGTTACATTACAAGGGCATATTTTCTTAGAGGCACAGACCATTTTTCGGGCGTTCCATGACTCTCAAAGTCTTTTTTTGTAACTGCTCAAAGCAGTTATAAACAATTATAGAAACATATCTAATATTTTAAAGAAAAAAAAATACAGATATACTGTGTTTATTAAAATCTTACTTAATATTTATTAAGCTGAGGTAAAAAAAAAACTATTTTATTTTAATTAAAAACTATAATTTACGTAGACGAGTTAAAATATTTTAATTATAAAGTACTAGCTGACCCGTGCTCACTACGTTAAGCATATAAATAAGTAGTTTAACACAACCCTGAACATGCAACGTGAAACCCGCAAAGCGGAACCCGCAACGTGAAACCCGCAAAGCGGAACCCGCAACGTGAAACCCGCAAAGCGGAACCCGCAACGTGGAACCCTAAACGCGGAACCCACAACCCTCAACCCGCAACCCAAAACCCGCAACGCGGGTATTTATTGCATAACATATCTGAAAGAAGACTTGTTCGCTAAATTAGTTTATTGCCACGAACATCATTCCAAGCGAACGGTAACGGGGGCTGAAGCTAGTTATGTAGCTAATACTTTAAATATATATAATATAAGTATATATAATCTATACATATAATAAATCTGTAGAGGAGTCGTGTCTGTACATTGAAGATATTTGAGAAAAAATAATATAGGGGACGTTTATTTACGCAATAGTACCCAAAACTATGATTTTTGAAATTTTTGTCTGTTTGTCTGTGGGTTTGTGCACGCTAATCTCAGAAACGGCTTATCCAATTAAGATGTACTTTTCAGTAATATATTGCGGCAAGTTTCATTTAACATTTAGTGTTTGTTTTATGTAAATCGGTTTATAAATAAAAAAGTTATGACAATTTAAAAAGATCATGTCGTACTTGCTGGACGTTTGTAGGAATCGCGCCGGGCCCGGGAGCCGCGCGCCGCTTCAAATTTTATTCGCAGCAAACGCACCGCGGCTGCGGGGGCCGGCGGGGGTGACTTTATATTTGTTAGTTGTTATATAAGCTGGGGACAATCTAAGTTTTTTTTTTTGAGTTTCTTTATTACGAAAGTTATTTGTATAAAATCAGTTAGTACTTTTACTGTAAAGTCCTCTGTGACAAGTAGGTACTGTATGTATGTATATTTATTAGTTAGAAATGTAATATAAATAAATAAATAAAAACCGGCCAAGTGCGAGTTGGCCTTGCGCACCGAGAGCTCCATACAAACCTGATTGACATATTGAGACCTGAGTATTTGATATAAGTTTCAATTAAATACATTCATGACAAAACGGTACTAAGTTTTAAAAAATCTAAATATTTTTATTACCTATCTATATAATGTAACTAAAAACGTAATATGGTTTTAGACGTTGCTTGGTTTCAAATTTTATGATTTTAAGTTCACGGGAAGTACCCCGTAGTAAGTAAGTAGTTTTTGATTCCCTTGCGAGTGTCTAAAATGACGAAATTTAGCGACATAAGCGACTGTAGCTTTTGATTGCATTGGCTAAAAAGTCTGATTTTTTCACTACTTCAAGGAACAGTAGATCCTGAGTATTTTATATAATTTTCATCTTAATTATACCTTTACGCGTTTCTGAGTAAAAGGGCCTTGACAGACAGACGGACATGGAAGTGTGTAATATGTGTGTGGATATTATGTATTTCGTTTTTTCCTTTTGAGGTACGGAACCTTAAAAACAGTTCTAAGATTTTTTTTTAAATATATTGCTCTTTATGTTTGTTTTTTCTATTTTATAAGTTAGACGTTAAAACATCTTGATAGTTACTAAACAGTGTTATAGGGGAAAACTGTTAATTCTACCTTTTGTTAAATTCTAACCATTTACGGCCTGCCCTGGATATGTGTTAACAGTGTGATTATTATAGGTTTTTTTTGCCAAATATTATAATAATGATAAAAAATTCTCTTATAAAAATCTATCTTACAAGAGATAGCGAGATGCAGAACCATAATAGCGACATCTATACGCCAACTGCAATTATAACAAAGTTGAGTACCTACATTTATAAAATACGTTATCCGAGAATCGATTTTCGTATTATTAATTAAGAAAATCGAAATTCGGTCCTCAGCGTGTTATTAGCAACTAGCTGTGCCCGCGACTTCGTTCGCGTGGTGTTTGATTGACTTAACCCAAAACCCGAAATGTGAATTGTTTGTTTGTTTAAACGCGCTAATCTCAGGAACTATTGGTCGGATTTGAAAAAATATTTTTTTGGATAGTCCATTTATAGAGGAAGGCTTTAGGCTATAATATAACATTACGCTGCGACCAATACCAGTCGGGCGTCGTCGTCGCCCGACGCCGCGACGCGATGCCGACGCTGCGACGCGATGCCGACGCCGCGACGCGACACCAACACCCGACGCCGACGCCCGACGCCGCGACGCCGACGCGCGACGCCGCGACACCGATGCCGCGACTCGCAACGTCGAGACGCCGACGCCCGACGCCCGATATCCGCGAACAAACATATATACGGTTGAATTGAGAAACCTCCTCCTTTTTTGAAAGTCGGTTAAAATACTGTTTCTATTGCATCGCGTCGCTGTGTACTGTGTAAGTAGATAAGCGATCGCCCCGCGCGTCCCGCACACCCCGCAGTCTACACGCGTCGAAATTCGTTCGACTAACTTCAAATTTATCGTCACTACTCGGCTCCTATGTGTCTCAGCGTTATGTTTTATAACCTATAACCTGCTCAGGAGTATGGACTACAATCGTACTAAGTTTGGTTAAAATCCCTTCAGTAGTTTTTGTTCCATGCGTGCACATACAGACAGACAGACAAAAAATTTATTGATTGCATTTTTGGTATCAGTGTCGATCTCCAATAAGAATTTTGAAAAAATATTCAATGTACAGAATTGACCTCTCTAGAGTTTTATTATAAGTATAGATATAGATGTATAATATGTTGCATTCTATAATATTATAAGTAGTTCTTATTCCGTCCGTTCAAATTCATACAGCCTACTACTACTGTACATTTTTATAGTCTTCTTTGTCCAAATTATGTATTCTATAACTATCATAATATATAGAATTTTTATTAACATATATTGTGTTTACAGTTAAACTAAAAAAGTTATGTCAATACCTATAAGTTAGATTTATGTTTTATCGATATTTATATTTCTTAGTTTTTATGTTAGGTACAACTTAGGTTTGTTTTCTTTCTTTTGGACTTTCTATATTTTGCTACTTTTCTGTATAAAATCAGTTTGTCTGTATAAAAACAGCCATGTGATTTGTAATCATTACATACATGTTTGTTTGCGTAGGTTATTAATAAATAAAAAAACCGGGCAAGTGCGAGTCGGACTTGCGCACTGTGAAGACTGCAGTATTTTGCGGCGCGCTGACTTAATACCATTGTCTCCACACCAGCGCAGCGGCGGCGTGGAATCGATCATCGTCTGCAGTCGCTGCGGCGCAAAATCCATACAAATCTTAGTAGTTAGTACTTAGTACAGAGATGTTCGTCGTGTATGTGAGCGTACTATCAAGTAGTCCCGTTCGCAATATAGTAATTATACACGGTCATTTGTCAAGCTGGTAGTAGGAATTGTCAGCATACTATAAAATAGATTTTTATATACCTAAACGACAGTTTTTATAACCAAAAAATATATTTAAAACAGATTTATTATAACACTGCCCCAAATCACTTTTCCACGCGTACGAAGTCGCGGGCACAGCTAGTTATATATATATACTACCTAGTATAATGCCTTGAAAACACAATAACCTCAAACGACAAAGGAAATTGCTGATCCAATTTGTTTGATTACTTTGAAATAATAGGGAAAAGGAAATCTTTTGCTCTAGCTTGCTGTCCATTTAATAACAGCAATTTAGTTGTGTAACAATATCGCTATTTGGGCATACCAACAATGTAAGTAGGCATTAGAAATACGTATAAAGAAAACTATTTAATTTTTGTCAGTTAACATATTAATTGCAATTGTAGGTAAGTATACAAAATGGTGGTACTGTCTTGAATGTTTCATACAAAGAACAGACTCTCCAAATCTCGGTTTCTACCGTTCAGCGGTTTAGGTTGTGCGTTGATCTGTCTGTTAATAATTATCCCGACAAAAACATTTTCATGTAAAAATGTTGCCAAGACGAGTCTATATAGCTTACCCTGTGAAAAAGTTATCAGATATCGTATAAAGCCAAGCTCTAAAGACTACTCGCCCTAAATCTACAAGCACCTTGATCAAAATCTATAAAAAAGTGGACAAATCCCATGTAGAACCAAAGTTCTTGATCTATGCGCCCTTACTTTACTAGGCTTAGAACTTTGGTTCTACATGCGATTTGTCCACTTTTTGATAGATTTTGATCAAGGTGCTTGTAGATTTAGGGCGAGTAGTCTTTAGAGCTTGGCTTTATACGATATCTGATAACTTTTTCACAGGGTAAGCTATAAAGACTCGTCTTGGCAACATTTTTACATGAAAATGTTTTTGGTGGGATTATTATTATATCTTACTATTATAAATTATTGAAAAGTCGGAAAAGGCCTTGAAAATAAAATAGACAAAAAGTAAAAAAATATATATTTCTACAATATTGGCGGCATTTTAAGTTTTTTTCTCAGATAACTAATACTATTAACATTTTAGAACACTCATTTTTAATGTGATTTTTTGATGTCCACATTGGGCCTGAGACATTATGGAGAGTGGGCTTTCTCCTTTGTTTTTTTTTTTGCATCTACCCTCAAATTGTTTATTTTTGCATCTACCCTCAAATTTGTTTTTTTTGCGTCTACCCTAAAATTTTTTTTTTTGCATTTACCCTCAAATTTGTTTTTTTTGCATCTACCCTCAAATTTGTTTTTATTTGCGTCTACCTGAGGGTAGACGCAAATAAAAACACTTGTTAATAAAAACAATTTGTTTTTTTTTGCATGTACCCTCAAATTTGATCTTTTTCATCTACCCTCAAATATTTTTTTTCATCTACCCTCAAATTGGTTTTTTTTGCGTCTACCCTCAAATTTGTTTTTTTGCATGTACCCTCAAATTGTTTATTTTTGCATCTACCCTCAAATTTGTTTTTTTTGCGTCTACCCTCAAATTTTTTTTTTGCATTTACCCTCAAATTTGTTTTTTTTGCATCTACCCTCAAATTTGTTTTTATTTGCGTCTACCTGAGGGTAGACGCAAATAAAAACACTTGTTAATAAAAACAATTTGTTTTTTTTGCATGTACCCTCAAATTTGATCTTTTTCATCTACCCTCAAATATTTTTTTTCATCTACCCTCAAATTGGTTTTTTTTGCGTCTACCCTCAAATTTGTTTTTTTGCATGTACCCTCAAATTTGTTTTTTTTTTTGCATCTACCCTCAAATTGTTTATTTTTGCATCTACCCTCAAATTTGTTTTTTTTGCGTCTACCCTCAAATTTGTTTTTTTTTTGCATCTACCCTCAAATTGTTTATTTTTGCATCTACCCTCAAATTTGTTTTTTTTGCGTCTACCCTCAAATTTTTTTTTTGCATTTACCCTCAAATTTGTTTTTTTTGCATCTACCCTCAAATTTGTTTTTATTTGCGTCTACCTGAGGGTAGACGCAAATAAAAACACTTGTTAATAAAAACAATTTGTTTTTTTTTGCATGTACCCTCAAATTTGATCTTTTTCATCTACCCTCAAATATTTTTTTTCATCTACCCTCAAATTGGTTTTTTTTGCGTCTACCCTCAAATTTGTTTTTTTGCATGTACCCTCAAATTGTTTATTTTTGCATCTACCCTCAAATTTGTTTTTTTTGCGTCTACCCTCAAATTTTTTTTTTGCATTTACCCTCAAATTTGTTTTTTTTGCATCTACCCTCAAATTTGTTTTTATTTGCGTCTACCTGAGGGTAGACGCAAATAAAAACACTTGTTAATAAAAACAATTTGTTTTTTTTGCATGTACCCTCAAATTTGATCTTTTTCATCTACCCTCAAATATTTTTTTTCATCTACCCTCAAATTTTTTTTTTGCATTTACCCTCAAATTTGTTTTTTTTGCATCTACCCTCAAATTTGTTTTTATTTGCGTCTACCTAAGGGTAGACGCAAATAAAAACACTTGTTAATAAAAACAATTTGTTTTTTTTTGAATGTACCCTCAAATTTGATCTTTTTCATCTACCCTCAAATATTTTTTTTTCATCTACCCTCAAATTGGTTTTTTTTGCGTCTACCCTCAAATTTGTTTTTTTGCATGTACCCTCAAATTTGTTTTTTTTGCATCTACCCGCAAATTTGTTTTTTTTCATCTACCCTCAAATTGGTTTTTTTTTGCGTCTACCCTCAAATTTGTTTTTTTTTGCATGTACCCTCAAATTTGTTTTTTTTTGCATCTACCCACAAATTTGTTTTTTTTTGCATCTACCCTCAAATTTGTTTTTTTTTTTGCATCTACCCTCAAATTTGTTTTTTTTGCATCTACCCGCAAATTTGTTTTTTTTTTTGCATCTACCCTCAAATTGGTTTTTTTTGCATGTACCCTCAAATTTTTTTTTTTGCGTCTACCCTCAAATTTGTTTTTTTTTGCATCTACCCTCAAATTGGTTTTTGTTGCATCTACCCTCAAATTTGTTTTTTTTGCATCTACCCTCAAATTTGATCTTTTTCATCTACTATTTTTATATCGCTATAATTTAAAGGTTTGGTCAAAACGGTTGAAATTTACCATTGCGGTATCGCAAAATAGCGATATATACCTTTATTATTTTACGGTATGGTTATACCTCATTATCATTATATTTTATCACTACCGTAACCGAAATCATTTCGGTACCGAAAAAAATTTCAGAGCAACGCGGCAACGTCGCACGCACTGACGCGGCGCGGCGTTGTCAATTCAAAACTTTACAGTTTTAATGTCAAGACTGGCACAATACGGGATTAGTGGTATTCCTTGCAATTTGCTATTCCTTGATCTTTCATTCGCTCGCTAATTTCGTTGCAGTTTACACGTCGTGTTACGTTGCTAACTTATTTATAATATATTATTAACTTTAACTTATTTATAATATATTCTTAACTATTATTTCGGCGACCTCCGTAGCGCAGTGGTTGAGCGTCTTGGTCTTTGAGCGAGAGGTCGCGGGTTCGAATCCCGCCGAGGGAACAAAAAGTTTTCAATGTTTCTGGGTCATGGATGTGTATTAGATTTGTGTATAATATAATAAAAATCTTAAATATGTGTATATTACAAAAGTATTAAATATATTTCCGTTGTCTGGTACCTGTAGCACAAGTTCTTCGGATACTTAGCACAGGGCCCGATTGACGTGGTGTGGAGCGTCCATAGATAACTAATTCACAGTCATGGGAAGGAAGCGTAAGAACGCAGTTTACGCATACTTTACGTATGATAAAGAAACTAAATATTCCAAATGTTTAATTCCTGGTTGTGAAACAAATGTTAAGGTATGTTACAAGTCGTCTACTAACTAACGTAGATAGTATTTTAAGAGCGCGCAATCAAATTTCATCAAGTCGAAATCGCCGCGAGAGCCGATATCGACTCGCACAGACGCAAAACAACACGCATGTGTGGGTTAACGCTAGGTCGAGCGTAGGTAGAGCGTGCAAGTAATATTGATACTTTAATCCTAATGAATTACCTATAATCAATTATATTTAATATTATCTACCATTTCAATACTTCTATAAAATTAAATGGTATTTAAGTTATAAAATACAAATTATACATACTCGACATGCTAGTAATTGCCCGCGGCTCAGTCCGCGTTACTGTCGAACCGTCGGGAACAACTTTCGCGCGATGATTGTGTTAAAAGAGTTTCATGGTGGTTGGTTCAGTAGATGAGACGTGAAGAAGTAACAAACAAACACACGAACAAACAAACCAACTTTCACATTTATAATTTAGGATAAGTAAGTAATGAGAATGAAAAATTCAACAATTTTTCATCTTTGATGTCCAGAAATGTTTGTCCCTAAATATTTTACTGACCCACTTCCGACTACCCACTAAAATGTACTAAAATACTAATTTTAGTGGGTAGTCGGGATGGACATGCTTTTTTCAGTGACAAAAATGTTGTCACTGAAAAATTGTTTCCTGTCACAACTATTAGGTAGCCAGGCACAAACAGGTAAGCTATACTAGCATTTTGCAACCGTCTGATTATTGAATGAAAATTAAATAAAATTAAAGATTATTTTATTAAAAACACGGTGGTTTAGGATTACCTGTGAAATTTGAAAAATAAAATATTGGTGCAATTTGTTTGCGACTGAGAGGTCCCAACCAACCATCCCCTGCAATAGAACAGGACAGAGCATAGCAGCTGTTTGAAGTCTGACCATTTCAAGAAAGACAGTGCGCATGCTATATTTTGTTATTGGAAATGAAAAGGATAACCCATATAAAAAAACTTGTAAAAAGTGCCAATCCTTTCCAAAATAATATTGATTTGATCACTATAAGATGTTGTTAGACCGACCGACTAACCCCTACTTGGCATAACATGTATCTCACAAGTTTTTACTGTAGAATGACTAAGTAGCGAGACTTGGCAATTTTTACAAGATATGTTTTTGATGGGATCTCAGTTCTTTTTGTAGAAGATTTACTAAACGCGTGTTTTTGTGAAAAGGGCAAATATAGCTTTGTAATCCTATACATTTATATGACATTACAAAGTTAATTATGCAGTTAGTTAGTCTAGATAATTCTACAGAAATATTTTTTTTTAGGTTTTTCCTTTATTTATACACTAAACACTACTTGTATTCCAAATTTGAAGCTTCTATGTCTGCTAGAAGTGCCTAATACTTTTGATGATCGGTCAGTGAGTGATTGAGTCAGTGACAAAACTAAGAAGTTTGACAAGTTATAATTATTTAACTTCTGTTTCAAATTGAATAACATTTAAAATATATTATGTTTATACAATGCTTTCCTAGTAACTAAAAATGCAGGCTTCTTTTAATCCACAACAAAGTTATAGGGAGTTGAAAGTGGCCTAAACTGCTTCGAGAAATTGATGGTACGGCCATGCTCAAGTTGACAGAAGCACTGCCATGCCCCCAGATACTCGGTTATATTGATGACAGTTACATTAAAGCAGACAGACACACAGGGGCTGATGATGATTAGTATTATTTTTAAATATATAAACCACATCAGCTTTCAACAAAAGAAATTGACATCAAAATCTTTTGATTAATTTAGGGGCTGTGATATTACAGACAGACACACAGGGGCTGATGATGATTAGTATTATTTTTAAATATATAAACCACATCACCTTTAACTAAAGAAATTGACATCAAATTTTTTTGATTAATTTAGGGGCTGTGATATTACAGACAGACACACAGGGGCTGATGATGATTAGTATAATTTTTAAATATATAAACCACACCAGCTTTCTGCTAAAGAAAACCGCATCAAAATCTGTAATGCATTTAGGAGCTACCATATGAGAGACAGACACACAGGGGCTGATGATGATTATTATATAAATTCTATATTTTATAAATAAACTCTGAACACATTACACACCTTTTTTGTGGTAACCTCTTAATGTTTTTTTTTTCATATATATTATGAACTTTGTAATCGACATAATATAATCTCTGTAAATTTTCCCCATGTCTCATAAAAATATTAATGCTCAATTGATCAATAAGCGATAAAAATCAATAAGCGTCAATTCTGCTTAGTCGCACTACATGTCTATGAGCGGACCAGGTCAGTGAACCTTTATACGTTGACGGTCCAACGCAGAGCGACACGTCCTTCCCTCACGAATTCTCAGCGGGTACTAAATAGATCACGATTTACATGACGCGTGCGCTTGGTTGAAAACAAGTAATTTTTAAAAAATTTAATAATGGGATAAACATCGGATTTTAATTAAATAAAAAATAGTGTCAAGTTACCAACAGTATGATTATTAATTATAAAAATAATATCATCGAAGAAATTTAGTTTTTCCAGTAGAAATACTGCACTGAAAAACGTAAATTATGACATTTTTAAAAGATTTTTTATGCAGTTAACAATACATATATTTTTTATTTTTTATCAACTTTTCATTATAATCTCTTTTATGAAAATAGAAATTAAACTATATTAAAACGATTTAATTGTTATTTTCTTTATCAAAGTGAGCTAAATTCGGCATTTTTGCGATTCGGCGTTCCGAAATCTTTAAATTTACTCAAATGTACCACATAAAACTTTAATTTTATAAAACTATTCCAAAAACAAAGAGTTTATCTTTATATATTTCTAAATGTTTTATTTAATTTTGTTATTTTATGCATGTCAGGGGCAGTCAAAAACACCGAAAAACTGAAACATCGTCGTAAATTGAATGCACGCTCTTAACGCACCAATAAAACATAATTAAACATTATAAAACATAATTGCCATGCACTATGAATTTTTTAAAATAAGTAGGTAGTTATATAGGTAATTTAATGGTATCCTTAACTTAACTGTTTCCCAAGTTTTATAACTAAAACTGTCTAAATAAAAACTATTTAGTAATTTACTATTAACTATTTACTAAAAATTATTTAGCAATTTACTATTAACTAAGTACCTACGCAGTACGCTGCGTTACAGGCACTCCGCACGACTGTCAGTAATTTTTAACACTCAAGATTCTACGACCAAAGCAATCGGCGTGACTCTGGCGGGCAGCAGGGTACCTACTAATAAAACCGTTATTTTACAAATTTGGGTATCTGAAAAAATTTTGATACCATAATTTTGCGGTACCAAAATAATAGCGGTACCGTTATATAAGGTTACCATAATTTTAAGGTATGACGTCATACCGTTAACCGTTTTTACCGATATTTTTCGGTTATTCAAGCCCTGGTTTCAATGAAACCGGCCACCGTCACCGATATCGGTGTGGGAGGCATTATTATTATTATAAGCTCTTCTACACTATTCGTGAATAGCTAAAGTATTCAAGGTTTATTTAGCCCCGAACCTTCGCTGTCGTGACCCTGCCCGCGCGACGTCGCCGCCTGCCGTGCCTATTACTGCGATAACTTTAGGTACATCATTATTGGTTGGTAACATTACAAATACTTTACTGATAAACTGTATTACGAATTATCGTGTATAATCTGATACGACTGCTTTGCGACTAATTTGGAAATACTTCACTAAAGATAAAGATAAGCTAATTGTCAAGGCTCATTATTCAGAAAAGAATAGCCTGTCTTTATCAACCATCTCTCCCGTGGTCGTCGTAAAAGGTGACAGAGGGAATATAATATGATAATAATAATATATTATCTGTAAATGGACAGGAATGATTACCTGGTTATTGCCATTATTTTAACACTTCGCTTACCCACCCGCTTGCCAAGTGGTGGCGAGTCCTATATACTTTAGCTGTTACTACCTCCCATAATAATTTGGGAGAGATTTATGTCCAGCAATGGACGTCTTAAGTGAGACAACGACCACAAGAGATAATGAAATAATCAAATAATATTCTAAAACGTGATTAGATTTTTTGCCTAAAACGCCATCTAGCGTTGAATGGTGTAACTACAATACATAAGTCCTGGCATAATATTATAATTGTGGATGTAATTAGGTACGCACATAATAATAATATGAATATTTAATATTTACCTTAAGTAATCGAAATTAAAGGTTTATTTTCATTAATCATTTTGTATAGAGAAGAGGGTAAAATAAATTAGTTTCTATCTGCACTGTGCCTTATGTCAAAATGCTGATCAAGTCAACAATCAGTCAATTGTCATCAGTCATTTGTCACAAACGTCAGATTTGGCCTTCAATTGCTGAGGGTTTCTTGTCGCTAGCGATTTTCGAAGATTTTGCAATGTCTGAGTAAAGTTTACAAACGAGATCAATGCTGTGACATCACCGTAGTGTTATTGTGCTAAAATGACATCGAGAAGCAAAAACGCTGTGCGGACTTACGAGACTGAGATAGAAAAGAGTCGTGAGGAGTCCAACTGGAAGAAGGCAGTGGACTTAGCCCTCCAGCTCAAGGCCAGGTCTCCTCAACACGGTAATTACAGCATATAACACCCCTACTGATACGTGTGAGCGCTAAACATAGAGTCTTGTCGTTGCTTTTCCTGTTGTTTAAAGTTAGACAGACTAGGATGAACAAATTTCACTTAACATTACTTACCTAAACACTAGCTTCTGCCATGGGAACACTGTACGTTTCAGTCATTAAAATAGTCTCTTTTCCTGAAACTCAAAGTACCTTTATGCCAAATTACATCAAAATAGGTTGAGAAGTTAGCATAAAATGTTTACACTATTAAAATGTTATACCTAATATACAATAAGGTATATAAATAGTTAATTTAATATTACTAATAATATATTGTGTGATGATAAATTGCTAGTAATAAACAATACTATTTAAAAATACATAAATGTTCTTAAGTAATATAACCTTGATGAGAGTAATTAAAGTATCTATAATTCCCATTGATGTACTTCTTGCAGCAAATTTATTTAAAGAAGCATAGTTGTAAAAAAAAGAATAATTATTTATTACTTTTTTTTATCATTACAGAAAGTCTTTCTCACTTCCTGATCGGAGAGGGTAAGCTTGAAGCATACCTAGACGAATGGCCTCCAATCAAGGAAAATATAGAAAGAGCACAACGGGAGCTATCGGAATCTCGTGGCTTCCTGACCCTGGCAACAGATGAGTCGGGGAAGAAGGCCGGTGTGGCTTTGGACGCACATCTGCTACTGGGTAAACTGAACTATGCGTGTGGAGTGTATGAGGAGGCATTGAAGCATTATAAAATGGCCGAACTCAGTACGTTGACAGAAAAGGAGTTGCCTGTGTAAGTAATGATTTATTAATTATATACAGTTCACTGTATAAATTATATGTTCTCCTCATTGTCTGGTGGAGTAGATGTAGCATGATGTCACTTGACAGACAAGATGAAATATTGTATATCCGGTGTTAGATTAGTAAGGGGTTTTATAAAAGTAAAGAATTGTAAACAAAATATTTACAATATCTGAAGGATTGTTATCATTATATATGATAGATGGATGGATAAAATTGTTAACATTTTATGGAAATGTATGTGTACTCAAATACAATAACATGTTCTCATTTAAATACAAGTACAGATGTTTAATCTTTGGACCCATTGTTTGTATTACTCATGGCCAAATACTGAAGAGTTGCCTAAACTTATGACATGCAGTCTTTATCGGTGTGTAATGTGTCGAGCCAGCGAACGGTCGCGCTCCGCGTTATACACGAGCAACAAATATTAATTTATATTTGTGCGAATCGCGCGGCTGATTGCCGCTGCACGTCACCATGGCGCTCGTGGCCAATGAGTTGCTGGCGTTCATCCAGCATGCCATCGACACCATGGACGAGGTCAGCATCATGCAGATCTGCAAGTCTACCTTCAACAGCGAGGAGATTTGCAAGGGCAAGCAGCTGCTGTATGAGACGCTCGGCCAGAGCGCGAATATGCCATCACGACGGAGAGATGGCACCGAGAGAAGCGTGCAGGACATAATCTGCCTGCTGAAGCAGACGGATCCAGATGACGTGCCGGCATTTGTGGCGAAAGATCTCCACAAGCTGCCGGTGGTGACGATGGACCACGTCGACGTCTCCAGCCTGCTGAAGAACTTCAATAGTATGAAGGCAGAGCTGGACGAGATGCGAGGTAGGTTGAATGCATCGGAATCCACCATCCGTGATTTGCGTAATGAATTATTGCAAATGAAAAGTAATAATTCACTATGTATGTCACCAGAGCATTCAACCTTCGTAAATACGCGTCGCCGCGGCGCGCAAGCTGACACCTTTTGCGCGTCAGCGGAATCCGACGTGTCACCGACCACCGCCGCTCCCGCCCGCCTTCCCCTCGAGGTCGAGCCGAAGCTGAGTCAACCAGCGACCCAGCAGAAGAAAAGTTTTGCGGGTGTCACTGCCCGCTCCCCCGCACCTCCCCAGGGGGTGAAGACGAAAGGGGTGAAAGAGAGCCGCAAGGCTAAGGAAAGCCGTAAGGCAGAACCTTCTCGATCAAACGAGGGTGAGAGCAGGAGGTGCGATGAGGGGGGCTTCACGTTGGTGGAGAGAAGAAAGAAGAGGAAGCCCGCCGTCCGCAACCACCGCGGCACCGCAACCTGCGGACCCGAGCAGCGCCTGCGGTGTGAAATACCCACCACGCCGCTGTACGTGTCCCGCCTGCACTGGTCCACGAAGGTCGAGGATGTCGTGGGCTACATCTTGAAGAAGACGTCCTTCAACTTGAGGGTCGAGCGTCTGGAGTCTCGCCATAAAGTCAACTTTAGTTCTTTTGTGGTGAGAGTACCGACAGATCGCTTGTCGACCTTCGAGGTGGAGGAGTTCTGGCCGATGGGTGTAGTCTACCGAAGGTTCCGGGGGAGACTCCGGAGCGAGGCGCACATCACGTCGCCGATCATAATACGTGATAAAGCTTAGTTATAATTATATATAATAATATGTATGTTAGTCTATAAGGTATTTATAATATGGGCCTATGCCGCCCGAAATAAAGATTATTATTATTATTATTATTTATCATTTTGTCAAGCAGTGACATGTACAACCTGCAAATGAGGGAGTGGTTCCATTATTTATGTAGTTTTTTAGTATTTGCCCGTAGTGGCAAAAATCTTAATCAGCCACGTAAAAATAAATTATTAATATTGTGTAACTGAATTTAATTACATTAAATAATAAAGAAGTAGCAATACAAGAATTCGAGACCATTAACATGTGTAAGCTTCTTTACCCACACCATTTTTATACAACAGAAACATGCCAACTAATTAGTAAAAGGTCACGAGAATGCTGTGTTTAAAACATATTAAGGTGAACGCAGATGTAGCCGCACCGCACACACAACACGCGCTATTTGCGGTTGTGCGGCGACTGCGGCGCGGGTTTGCGAAGTTCCATAGAATTTCATATTATAAACTTTATAAATAATTTACTGTGTCCGCGACTTCAACCGAGTGAAAGAACTAAAATCCCAAGTTTTTTAATATTCTTCACTGGTGTCACTCGCATGGCACTAAGTCGAAGCGTCGCGACGTGTCATGTTTTCCGATCTAGTATATTCATCTCTATTTTCCAATTGTTTTTCGAATTATTTTATAAATCAAATCAAATATTTTTATTCAGAATAAATTTTACACAAATGATTTCTGAACGTCGTTTCTATATGATGCCTACCACCGGTTTGGGAACTAAATCATGCATATAGAAGGTGGCGTCGCGTCGCGTTATGTTTTTAGTAAAGTGCGCGTTTCTTGTAGAAAAATGTAATATAGCCTTCCTCGATTAATGGGCAGTCCGACACAAAAATAATTTCCCAAATTGAATCAGTAGTTGTTGTGGTTAGCGCGCAAAACAAGCAAACTTCAGCTTTAATTAGTATAGTTTCTAATGAGGACGATTTTGGTGCGTGGGGTGCGGCACAACTGCACAAGTCTGCGTCTACCTTTAGATTTAGATTATATTATGGTTATTGAGTTGTAGTAACCCACTCTCCCATTGCATTTTATTTTGAGTCCAAGTAATGACCATTTTATTTATTTATTTAAACATCATGCACATTTTGTACATAGTCGGACTTCATGCCTCAAGGCATTTTCTACGAGTCAACCTTTAGGTGATTTAGGGACAAATATAAATAGATGATTTTGTTATCATCAAATTCATAGCAGGCTGTCACACTCGCACACGTATCTCATCGTATGAGTGCGAGTGAGATGAGTAGCCCCCACATAATTGTTTTTGAAGGTCTGTCAGTGCTTATCAACTATTAAATATGTTTATTCCATTACATAGTGTATTGTTCTCTTACGAAACAAAATCGATTTTGGTTCGAGTGATAAGTTAAAATTTAATGGACTAATGATGTCATGTGTTGTTTTGGAGGTCGGCTTATACAATACAATGCACTCGTAGTTTCGACCGATGAATCATGATACATACAATGAATATGCTAGCTTAACCGTACTAGTCGAAATACTAATAGAAAAAAAGAACAATTTTCCATCTTTTTGCTAAAAGATGGCCCCGTCTGAGTTTCTTGACTTGACGGGCTAGGGTTGAACCGGTGGTAGCCTTTTTGTTGGCTTTCCGAAAATAGCTTATTAAGTTTTATTAGGAAATAAAATATTTTGAATTTTGAATTTTTTACTGATTCTTAGCATTCAGAAAATGTGTTCGATCAACAACACACTAAATATCGTGTCCCATACAAAAACAATGCTAAAATCTGACCGCGTGGTATATGCCAACAGAGCTACATTTCGTCGCATAATGACTATATAAAATGATGAATCTTATCATAAAATGTCTATATAAAAATATATGTCTCCAGGCGCAGTCTCCGTATTGTGGCGGAGTCCTACGCCATCAAGGGGCTCTGTCTGGAGCTGACCACAGTGCCGTCCTCCACCAGCAAGTACAAGAAGGTCGAGCGCGAGTCGGAAATGGTAAGCCATACCTACATCGTTTCGAGGTGAATACGTCTTTAGATTTGCTGGCATAGGGCATGGCTGGCAATTCGAAAAAACTATAATTCCAGTTAAATTTCAATTGAATTACTGGCTAGATCATTAGCATATAAGTGGTTGCTACCGTTTTCATAATGTGCGTGCGCACCTATCTGCACGCACTGTTGTCCGGGGCCTTTGAAATCCCTTTAAAAAATATTGATTTAATTCAACTAGAAAAAAAATTAGTAAAATATGACACTGTTGCGACTCGGAGTTGGGAATAGAATGAATGGGTGTGAGCGGATGGTCTGGGACGGAAGGTGTAGGATGACGAGAGGAATGTGGGATCCGCAAGGTGGGAAAGTTAGGGTGAGCATGATCGCGAACGGGGCAACGATATAGCAGCACGCACATACGTATGTAATGCCAATTGGCAAATATTAACGAAATGAAAAATGTTGGCTGCATGAATCCATAGACTATATACTGTAGTCGGCAATGTCCAAATAGTGTATTTTACTTTGAAGGTTTTTTTTACATCACGCTCGCACTGGCAAAACTAGTTAAAATTCTTGTTTAAGATTAATTCCCTAAAGACACCGATTAGTTGACACCGATTTGAATATGAAGAATTTTAACCAGCCTTGAGGTGCGAGCGTGATGTAATTATAAAATATCTATCCCTCCCCTTCTATAATAACCCACCAATCGTTAAACATGGGTTGTTAATTTGAATGCCATGCAATTGCAATGTGCAGGCTTGGGGAGACTAATTAAAAGATGTGTTGATCTGACTGTCGTTTAATAACTAACTTATATTACTAATCATTCACACAATATATAGGGAGGTGATACACACACTACACAATTAATATGCATGATCAACTATCAAGCTGATCATAGCGTTCCGTGTTAATGCATAAATGGCCGCGTCTTGCTGTACGGAATCGTATCATAAACTCTACTACTACTAAAATGATTTAGAGGATATAAAAACTTCTGCATATTTTTAGCGAAGCCTAATAAAGGCCGAGAAAATAGTATTCAAATTGCTCTTTTACGAGAAATATTATTACTCAGCGTTTGTACAGAGGTGTAGTGACCTGCGTTGGCCAGGTAGGCAGGGTGAGAGTGGAATGCCTGCTGACGTCACGAGTCTTACTTACCACTATCGGAAGTAATTATGATACTTCGTCCCCAGGTCCGCAGCTTCGAGGTGGCCAGCGAGCTCGCCCTGCTGTACCTGCAGCGCGCGCCCGCCGCCCGCGCCGGCGCCGCGCTCGAGACCGCCCTGCAGCGCGCGCCGCTCCTGCACGTGCGCCACGCGCGCCTGCACACCGCGGTCGACAGGTATTGCGATGCATAAACGGTTTAAGTCACTCAAAAACTACGCGAACGAAGTCGCGGGCACATCTAGTAAAATATTATGACTTTTCGGCCATCAGAAATTCTTTTAGCATTGTATCGCAAGACTATGTGAATGGATTCGATGGATTAGATGGAGGGATGATTGATTGATTGAATCGGCAGGTACCGCGAGATGCTGATGGCGGTGGAGTCGGTGTCGACGCAGGCGCTGCGGCTGACGCTGGCAAGGCAGCTGGCTGAGGTGTTGATGAGAGGCGTCACGGGGCAGGTACTAGCTTATTACACTTTGTTTCGACAGTATAAGTTACCACAACGTGATAAAAAATGCAAAGATCTAAAATTACCACAAGGAGTGAATCTTTCTATACACACGAACGCACGGGTCGTTGACCTAACCCCTGACCAGGGTTGAAACTTATCTGTTTTGTCACTTTTATCGAGATCTAAAATCGCGATTTGTCGCGTAATGTTAAGTAATTAATATGAGGTGCCAAAACAAAAAATGCTCTACGCGTCATTCTCTTCACACTATATTCGGCTTGGTATATAAACCGTGAGACACGCTGTACATGAATCTTTGAAATTAGAGTTATATAAAGTAACTAAATATATATATTTTGCTTTGTCGTGTATGTCGCATAGTAGCTGCTGAGCCATGCCATGTCGTATATGCCATGTATGCCCACACATCTCTCATGATTATCATCAGGTATACCGCGCGCCGCAGAAGGTGGCCGTGCCGCAGCTGGCGGGCACGCTGTCGCGCCGCCGGGAGGAGCACGTGGCTGAAGGGCCGTGGAAGCCCAAGAAGTACGCCAGCTTCAACCAGGTATAGCAATAATAATATTCCAACAACGCCATCAAGCGGCGAGTGGCGTAAACTCGGCGGCGGCATGAACATCGCACAGTTTGTGAAGTATGACGCCATCAGCAAAAGCAACAACTTCACTTACGTCCAGCCGGCAGTCGGCTAATAGTTCTCCCGCCCTTATCATAAACAACGCAATCACAAAATGCGAAAATGAGTTAATAGTATATTCGGAATCGCCGCAACGAGATCTACCAGGATCAATCACTAAATTTTTAAAAGCTGTTAAACTTTTCGTTATTTTGTTAATCATAAACAAAGTATGTGGATCCATTCGAAACTAATAACTAGTCATAACCATCGTAAAAATATCATAAATTAACTAAATATTTACCTATAATATTGCACATGCAAAGTCTTCATTGAAATGCACTGAACAAAACAAAAATATTTGGAATATTCCTATTAGTTTCATAGAGGCAACAAAATATAGAAAAAAACTTTGATCGCGATTCACTCTATAGTAACCTCCAAGTTAGTTGGTTGTTTATGATAAGGACGGCAGAGTTGTTGTCTTGAAATATTTATTTTTTAAAATATACAATAATATAAATTAATGTATTTTATTTTATTCGGAAAACGTTCATCTTAGTAAATAATAACACTAGCAATTTAACTTACAAGTAAAGAAGCCAATAACAATATAAGTATTGTCTACTCTCTACCAGTTTGTGCCGGCGAACTGCTACGAGGAGGTGATGCTGGTGCTGCTGGTGGGCGAGGCGATGGCGGTGCGCGACGCCGTGCTCTCCCAGAGCGCCGAGTTCGAGGCGGCGCGCGCGCACGCACTGCGAAACGCGCTCAGCCTGGCCGACCTGCTCGCGCTCGCCGCCGTGCGCTGGGGGCAGCTGGCGCTCGTGCTGGAGGTACGGCGTGTATGTGAGAGAGACGGAGAGAGAGGTGTGCGCGCTCCCACGACGTACATGCGCAACGCGCTCAGCCTGACAGAAATAATAATTATACAATAAAAATAAAAGTAATTCAACCTATAATAGTATACGTGACATTTGAAATTAATAAGCCATTTCCCTTGGTACAATTCTAGTTTTCCGACTTGAATCGCTAACCCGACGACGTTTTAAAATAGAAATTGACAGCTTTTTATTCTGATCTGTAATTAAGTGACAAAATGTTTTATCCAATTTGATTAAGGATTTATTATGGCCGTGGTGGTGGACGTGTCTTTGACGTAGGTGCTGCAAACTTTCATGCTAACGCCGCCGAAAATGGCCATTGCGTATGTCTGTATGTATGTGTGTCAGACAGTGAAGCGCGCGATGATTATTAAAACATTAAGTTTGTTTTTTAAAGGTCAATTTTGAAAATAAATTACAATTACCAGGTCCCACTGGTTCGGAACCCTATTCGTAGTGTATTGTGTCCAGTGTGTGAGTCGCTAACGTCCGTCCGTGTGCAGCATGGCCTACCATCACATACAATCTATCTTTAATACAAAAAAAATGCAATAGATGTCACTACTATTAACGTTTGTAAATTATAAAATGTAAATATGCCGAATTAAGTACAAATATTGACATTAAAATAAAGATAAGCATAATTAAGAAGAAGATACGAAACGAAATTAGTAATTAGTATTTTCCAATAGTGGCGCAAGATGGCGGTTTCTGGAGTGTGGCTGGACCCTTTGCCAGTCGTATTGCCAGTATTAGGGTGATACCATTTTCTAGTACTAGGTCGTGTCTCTGTTATATATTTACTTTGTGGTGTGCAGTCTCTGGAGCGCGCGATGAAGTTCTCGTTCGGGTGCGCGCACGTGTGGCGGCAGCGCGCGCTCGCGACCGCCGCGGCGGCCGTGGCGCAGTCGCACGCGCGCCCCAACAGCCACGCAGCCAACAGTCTAGGTTTGTGACACTGAGATTAAGGCACATGGCACACGGTGTATCTTTAACGCGCAGATGACGCGATCCCAGACGCCATTGTACCAACTGAACGAGAGGAGTCTCCGATCAAAACGCCACGAGCGACTACAGCGCATCTTATCGCTGTATCTGTGCGTATACGCGCAGTAAGGCCCATTTCACGATCGCCCCGTCTGCTTAAGTTATAAAGTTTGAACCGCGTATGCGCACGTAATGTGTCTTCTGCGCGTTTAAAACGCCGAGTGCTGTGGGCCTTTTTATCACAGTGTAATTTTTGTGTCAGCCCTTTAGTTAGTGTTCAGTCAGTTAACTTTATACACCAACTGCATAAATAACTACATTTTACTAACTAACTTCCTAAATAACTTCCTGACAAAACACTAGTTTAAGTTAAGAGCGCGCAATCAAATTTCATCAAGTCGAAATCGCCGCGGGAGCCGATATCGACTCACACAGACGCAAAGCAACACGCATGTGTGGGTTAGCGCTAGGCTGAACGTCGCGCAAGTAATATTGATACTTTGATCCTAATGAATTTTAATATTACATACCATTTCAATACTTCTATAAAATTAAATGGTTTTTAAGTTATAAAATACAAATTATAAATACTCGACATGCTAGTAATCGCCCGCGGCTCAGTCCGCGTTATTGTCGAACCGTCGGGAACAACTTTCGCGCGATGTTTGTGTGAAAAGAGTTTCATGGTGGTCGGTTCAGTAGATGAGACGTGAAGAAGTAACAAACAAACACACGAACAAACAAACCAACTTTCACATTTATAATTTAGGATAAGTAAGTAATGAGAATAAAAAATTCAACAACCTAATTTTTATAAAAATATACCAAGTTATTTATTTTTCATATTTGATGTCCAGAAATGTTTGTCCCTAAATATTTTACTGACCCACTTCCGACTACCCACTAAATGTACTAAAATACAAATTTTAGTGGGTAGTCGGGATGGACAGGCTTTTTTCAGTGACAAAAATGTTGTCACTGAAAAATTGTTTCCTGTCACAACTATTGGGTAGCCAGGCACAAACAGGTAAAGTATACTAGCATTTTGCAACCATCTGATTATTGAATGAAAATTAAATATTATTTTATTATAAACACGGTAGTTTAGAATTACCTGCGAAATTTGAAAAATAAAATATTGGTGCAACTTGTGTACGACTGAGAGGTCCCAACCAACCATCCCATGCAATAGAACAGGACAGAGCATAGCAGCTGTTTGAAGTCTGACCATTTCAAGAAAGACAGTGCGCATGCTATATTTTGTTATTGGAAATGAAAAGGATAACCCATATAAAAAAAACTTGTAAAAAGTGCCAATCCTTTCCAAAATAATATTGATTGTGATCACTATAAGATGTTGTTTGACCGACCGACTAACCTACTACCTACTACTACTACATCACAAGTTTTAACTGTAGAAGAACTAAGTAGCGAGACTTGGCAATTTTTACAAGATATGTTTTTGATGGGATCTCAGTTCTTTTTGTAGAAGATTTACTAAACGCGTGTTTTTGTCAAAAGGGCAAATATAGCTTTGTAATCCTATACATTTATATGACATTACAAAGTTAATTATGCAGTTAGTTAGTCTAGATAATTCTACAGAAATATTTTTTTAGGTTTTTCCTTTATTTATACACTAAACACTACTTGTATTCCAAATTTTAAGCTTCTATGTCTGCTAGAAGTGCCTAATACTTTTGATGATCGGTCAGTGAGTGATTGAGTCAGTGACAAAACTAAGAAGTTTGACAAGTTATAATTATTTAACTTCTGTTTCAAATTGAATAACATTTGAAATATACTGAGTTTATACAATGCTTTCCTAGTAACTAAAAATGCAGGCTTCTTTTAATCCACAACAAAGTTATAGGGAGTTGAAAGTGGCCTAAACTGCTTCGAGAAATTAATGGTACGGCCGTGCTCAAGTTGACAAAAGCACTGCCGTGCCCCCAGATACTCGGTTATATTGATGACAGTTACATTAAAGCAGACACACAGACACACAGGGGCTGATGATGATTAGTATAATTTTTAAATATATAAACCACATCAGCTTTCAACAAAAGAAATTGACATCAAAATCTTTTGATTAATTTAGGGGCTGTGATATTACAGACAGACACACAGGGGCTGATGATGATTAGTATAATTTTTTAATATATAAACCACACCACCTTTTAACTAAAGAAAACCGCATCAAAATTTGTCGATAATTTAGGAACTGCGATATAACAAACAGACACACAGGGGCTGATGATGATTAGTATAATTTTTAAATAGATAAACCACATCAGCTTTCAACAAAAGAAATTGACATAAAAATCTTTTGATTAATTTAGGGGCTGTGTTATTACAGACAGACACACAGGGGCTGATGATGATTAGTATAATTTTTTAATATATAAACCACACCACCTTTTAACTAAAGAAAACCGCATCAAAATTTGTCGATCATTTAGGAACTGCGATATAACAAACAGACACACAGGGGCTGATGATGATTAGTATAATTTTTAAATATATAAACCACATTAGGGGTTGTCCATTAATCACGTGAGGCTTGAAAGGGGGGGGAGGGGTTTGATAAAAATCACGAAAATAACACAAGGGGGGAGGGTGGGTGTAGTGAGATATCTCGTGTA
The DNA here is from genome assembly GCA_905187575.2 of Celastrina argiolus. Lineage (NCBI taxonomy): Eukaryota > Metazoa > Arthropoda > Insecta > Lepidoptera > Lycaenidae > Celastrina > Celastrina argiolus. Next base: position 17,347,814 of record LR994589.1, read on the forward strand.
TTTATTTTTTTGTCAAACGCGCGATTTTGAAACAAATATTAAGCGGCAAGGCGCGGCGTTTAGTGACCTACCTGTATTTAAATTAAGATAATATTCAGAAAATTTTAAGATTCTTTGTAGGTACTAAAAATACACACACACAACATGATGTTGAGAAGGGGGAGGGGGGGTGGTCTTAAACCTCACTACATATCACCAATGGGGGAGGGGGGGTTAAAAAATGCTAAAAAAAGATCACGTGATTAATGGACAACCCCTTAGCTTTCAACAAAAGAAATTGACATCAAAATCTTTTGATTAATTTAGGGGCTGTGATATTACAGACAGACACACAGGGGCTGATGATGATTAGTATAATTTTTTAATATATAAACCACACCACCTTTTAACTAAAGAAAACCGCATCAAAATTTGTCGATCATTTAGGAACTGCGATATAACAAACAGACACACAGGGGCTGATGATGATTAGTATAATTTTTTAATATATAAACCACACCACCTTTTAACTAAAGAAAACCGCATCAAAATTTGTCGATCATTTAGGAACTGCGATATAACAAACAGACACACAGGGGCTGATGATGATTAGTATAATTTTTAAATATATAAACCACATCAGCTTTCAACAAAAGAAATTGACATCAAAATCTTTTGATTAATTTAGGGGCTGTGATATTACAGACAGACACACAGGGGCTGATGATGATTAGTATAATTTTTAAATATATAAACCACACCAGCTTTCTGCTAAAGAAAACCGCATCAAAATCTGTGATGCATTTAGGAGCTACGATATGAGAGACAGACACACAGGAGCTGATGATGATTATTATACAAATTTTATATTTTATAAATAAACTCTGAACACATTACATACCTTTTTTGTGGTAACCTCTCAATGTTCTTTTTTCTATATATTATGAAATTTGTAATCGACATAATACCTATATAATCTCAGTAAATTTTCCCCATTTCTCATAAATAATCTAAAAATATTAATGCTCGTCCAAGCGTCAATTCCGCTCAATCCTACTACATCTCCTATACGCTGACCAGGTCGGTGAACCTTTATTCGTTGACGGCTTAGCGCAGAGCGATACGTCCACCCGTCGGGAATTCCCAGTGCGTACTAAATAGATCGCGAATTACATGGCGCGTGCACTTAGTTGAAAACAGATAATTTAAAAAAAATTGTATAATGGAATAAACATCGGACTTTAATTAAATAAAAAATAGTATCAACTTACCAACAGTATGATTATTCATTATAAAAATAATATCCTCGAAGAAATTTAGTTTTTCCAGTAGAAATACAGCACTGAAAAACGTAAATTATGATATTTTTAAAAGATTTTTTATGCATATAACAATAAATATATTTTAATTTTTTTATCAACTTTTCATTTCAGGACTATATAATCTATTTTATGAAAATATAAATTAAACTATATTAACACGATTTAATTGTTATTTTCTTTATCAAAGTGAGCTAAAATCGGCATTTTTGCGATTCGGCGTTCCGAAATCTTTAGATTTACTCAAATGTACTACTTAAAACTTTCATTTTATCTTATTATTCCAAAAATAAAGACTTTATCTTAATATATTTCTAATTGTTTTATTTAATTTAGTTATTTTATGCGTGTGAGGGGCAGTCAAAAACACCGAAAAACTGAAACTTCGTCGTAAATTGAATGCACGCTCTTAATCCCCTACAAGAGGAAATGAGGTCCCATCAAATTCGAAACTCGCCAACTAGCCCTCAATCTTTTTTTTCTATTGCAAAAAGTCGTGAATTCAATGCCGGAATTACTTGGACGATCTAACAACATCTTATAGTGACCACATCGTTATTAAATTGTTCCATCTTTTAAATAAATAGGTATACCTTCTGTTTCACTTGTGAGACTAATACATTGTGTTTTCATGCAACGCCTTAATGGTCTAAATCACTTCAAATCGTCAAGTTAAGGGTGTGTTTCACCGAGCAATGTTAAAGTTAATCCTTCATTAAATATCATGTTGTTCCTCGTAATTCCTATCAATGAATGAGAAGACATGGTAATTTAACAAGAAGTTATCACTAACATGCGTTGGTGAAATCGGAACTTAATCTTATAACAAGACTATACAATCGTATGCTGAAGCTACGTTTGTGCGTGTACGCAGGTGCGGGCGCGGCGACGCGCGCGCTGGCGGTGTGGCGGCGGGCGGCGCCGCTACTGCCGCACGACGCCGCCTCGCGTCTCGTGCAGGCGGCCACGTGCTACCGCTCGCACTGGGTGAGCTATAATATAATAATATTTATAGACGCTTCTCACCACGTCAATCTAGCCCTGTGCTAAGTATCCGAAGAACTCGTGTTACAGGTACCAGACAACGAAAATATATACAAAAACTCGGACCCGGAACTCGCAAACCCGCAACGCGCAAACCGGAACTCGCAACGTGGAACTGATGAAATTTCAATAAAAAAAACAAAAATCCGAACCCGGAACTCGCAAACCCGCAACGCGAAACCCGGAACTCGCAACGTGGAACCGGCAATACAGAACTTTCAACGCGGAACCAACAACGAAGAACCCGCAACTTGTGCTCACAATCAGCTGTGTGTGCTGAGTGTGAGATCTAATAACATAATAATAAAAGGTCCGCTAAGCGCCGTAGATTTGTTTCAATGCAATAAAATTCAACATTGATTTGGCGCAACCTTTACTTTTATCGGTAAATAATACATTAAGTATTTAATAATCGATGACATGAATGGACGAAGGACATATTAAGTACAGTAATCTAAAGAACCGACTTTAGAATCAATGTGCTTAATACGTTACGACATAGGCTAAAATGTTAAAGTGACAGTTTGAACTCAATTATCTCGATTAAAAAAATTGTGAAATGTCAACTTCATCCATTCGTAAATTGTATGAATTACAGATAGAGGAAGGCATAGAGCTGGCGGAACAAGCCGTGGCCATTGAAGAGGAGTCTGACGGACTGCTGTTGCCGCGCAGCTTGCTGTACAGCGCGATAGGCCACCAGATGCGGGCACAGGTAATCGCAACAACACTGTAGAGTAAATGGACCAAGATCCCAGGGCTACCAGACGTCACGTATTTTCTGTCACGTGTTAGTATGTACTAAGAACGCGTGCCTACCTTGCTTATATACGCTAGCTTGCTTAGACGGCCAATTTTCAGGTATCAAGTAATCTATTTACATAAAAACACTAGCTGTGCCCGCGACTTTGTTCGCGTGGTTTTTGAGTTACTTAAACCGTTTATAAAGCGCACGCAACGAAAAAATGAGAATAATTTTCCCCGTTTTTGCAACATTTCTTACTGCTGCTTTGCTCCTATTGGTCGCAGCGTAATGTTATATAGCCTTTGTCTATAAATGGACTATCCAACAAAAAAATAAATTTTCAAATCGAACCAGTACTTCCTGAGATTAGCGCGTTTAAACAAACAAACAAACAAACAAATCAACAAACAAACAAACTTTAACAAATAATTAGTATAGATTACGTACCTCACGTCTTTTCCGAAAGCTGATTTTTACGTATATTTTAGGCAAAATCCTTAAACATAAGTAGCCAATACTCCCAGACACTTTTCGTCGGCCGGATTGCTTTACAGACGCTTCTCCCAAAATAATTACGTAACTTGAGGTAAATTCTGATGCTCCATTTTTATATATTATGTCTACCAGACAACGATTTTAAAACTTCTTACAAAAAGACAAAGCAAACCAAGGGGTCAATTTAATATTAAAAGAAAATCAGTAGTCAATTGATATGAGTCAACTGTAAGAGAGGGATAGAGAGACAGAAAAATAAATATATCCTAATACATGTCTCACTCCGTCTCATGCACGTGAATAATGCCCTAAGGCCGTGTTTCACCAAACAATGTTAAAGTTAACGCCATGTTAAAATACCATGCCATCTCATTCATTGACAGGAAATACGACAGGGATAACATCATATTTAACATGGCGTTAACTTTAACATTGCTCGGTGAAACACGCCCTAAGCAAGCTAGCAGGTAGGCATGCGTTCTTAGTACATACTAACACTACGCAATCAGCCACATTTCGTTTGTCAGAAAATACGTGACGTCTGGTAGCCCTGGCATCTTACTATAAAAGGACTTTAAATAGAAAGGTAATAGTATTTTTATGAAGGTCATAAATATAGTATAATTTTAGTATGTCGTATTGTTTTGCAGAAAATAAACGCGCGACAGGAGAAGGACGCGGCCAACGACACGTGTCTGCGGCTGCTGCTGCGGGCCGCGGCGCTGGACGGCGGCGACCACCTCGCGCTGTACCACCTGGCGCTGCAGTACATGACGCTCGGCATGCTCAACGAGGCCATGGTGAGTCATCTGCAGTGCTGCCAATCGTCGATTCTTTTCATCTTTTCATTTGACGACCTTTGGGGTTCAATCATGGTTGAGCATTGTCCATAGATATTTTTAGAAATAAATTGCTAACGGGGTGATAGTAAGCATGGTGGGGACTTACTGTCATTCTGACCGGTGAGGTTTGAAGAGTCACAGCAGCTAAGCGGTGTTTTGTGTTACCCATTACATCAGACAATTCTAGACTTACAATACTTATCGGTAGATATCTCTCTGTACTCAGATAAAAGTACTCAGATATCTCTCCCGCGGATGTCGTAAAAGGCGATAGGCGGAATATATATCCGGAAATCAGGATCTTTAAACTGCGCTAAAACTACCCCACATGAAGTGCTTGGGGGAGGCGTATGTCCAGCAATGACGTCATAGCTCAAATAAATATTTTTCCAGGACGCGACGCGGTCGTGTCTGCGCGCGCGCAGCGACTTCGGTGGCGGGCTGCGGCTGTGCGTGGCGCTGTGGAGCTCCGCGTGCGCCGGCCCCCGCGCACCCCGCGCGCTGGAGGCCGCGCGGCTGGCGCGACACCACTACCCCGCGGCGGAGTGGCCGCTGTGGGCGCTCGCCGCGCTGCAGCTGCGGTGGGAGGGCGGCGAGGTGAGACACACATAGCGTGCAAGTGAGATAGAGACTTTGGCGGCGGGCTGCGGCTGTGCGTGGCGCTGCGGTGTGGGCGACGAGGTGAGACAGTGACGCGATCTTGTCTGACTTGTGAGTGACATTAACCCGCGGTTTCTGAAAGACTGATCAAATCGTCGATCAGCTAACATTTGAGTTTACTAGCCTTTTTGAACGCTCATTGGTCAACATTACTCGCAACAACTTCGCTCGCTCGCTACGTTCACCAATGCGCGTTTAGAATGGCCGTGTGCATACGCAGCGACACCTCTTTATATAAATTATTTAATCAACCACACTTGATAGTTTTGTAATTGCCAAGTATATGCGAGCGATACAAATATATTTTCGTATCCCAGGCCGCGCTCGCGACGGGCAAGGAGCTACTGCGGCTGCTCAACAGCGCCGAAGTGGAACTGGAGGAACTGGCGGCGAGCGGCGCAGGGGCGGGCGCGGACCTCGACGCGCTGTCCGATTCGCACGACGATGCTGCGGACGCCGGTGAGTGAGACAGATGTAATCTATGAGGGAGATAGATGTAGTCTATGAGTGAGATAGATGTAGTCTCTGAGTGAGATAGATGTAAACTATGAGTGAGATAGATGTAGTATATGAGTGAGATAGATGTAAACTATGAGTGAGATAGATGTAGTCTATGAGTGGGATAGATATAGTGTATGTGTGAGATACTTAGCACTGTTAGAAACGCCCAACAAGTTGCCGACGCCGGTTAGTTATATAGTTGTTTGTTAGCGAGATAGATACGCTATCTGACTCACGAGACGTCGACGCCCGGGAGTAGAATACATACAGTGAGTGAGCGAGATATCTACGCCTATATAGTTATATAGTATGTTAGCGAGATAGATAGAGATGCATGTGATGGACTGAGAAAGATAGTGTGCCAATAGATGAATAGTGGCTGCGTGGGTACTGGACGATATTCTAGACCACGAAGTGAAGCCACAAACAAAATATGCTTCTGGACCTAAAATTTTAATATATTATATCTAGCTTATTGTGGATATATTTTTTATTATATCTCATAAAAAATGTAACCACAACCGGCAGGAAATGAGTGGGTGCATAGGTATGAGTTTAAAGCAGTCATACTCAACCTTATTTCTAATAGGGGCCGCAAACATGAGTCAGCCATGGTGTCGAGGGCAGCAAACTAAAACCGTTTACTAGGTATTTATAAAAGCGTGGGTAATCCTAAGTTAACGATGAACACTCTTTCAAAACTTTTTGACGATTTGAAACACACACACGCCACAATCTTATTTGGTAGAAATTTAAAAGTAAGGCTTCTTGACCTGTTTCTGTATCTGGCCTCCCAAATTTCTAGCCGGTGAACATACCCTTGTATTTTCTTGATATAATTTCCCGCCCGCAGCGTCGATCCGCGCGGAGTCTGCGGGCGCGTACCGCTGCGCGCGCGCGCTGTCGGACGCGTCGTCGCTGTCGGCGGCCCGGCCGCGCGCGCCGCTCGCCGACCACCGCGCCCACGCCTGGCTGCTCCTGGCTGATCTTTGCCTCAGGTGAGTGTGTAAGGTCCATGAAAATATATTCTACGAGGAATTTTAGTATTATCATGGCCTACCATCCGATACAATCTATGTTTAATACAAAAAAATTGCAACAGATGTCACTACTATTAACGTCTGTAAATTATAATGTAAATATGCCGAATTAAGTACAAATATTGACATTAAAATAAAGTTAATGGAATCAGGCGTTACTTTGCGGAAATCCATAGCATACAATTTTAATATAATTATAATATCTAGCAATATCCCGCGAAACGATTATAACCACAACCTGCAAGCAGATGAGTGAGTGTACGCATAGGCATGCGTTTGATGCACCCCCCTCCTCCCACACTGCTTATGCGTACACTCGCAAGCAAAAACATGAAATACCACCACCACACAAGCAATAATGTTAACACGATCGTGCAAAGCCCCACCACCATGCAGGTTGCAAAACTCGACGCGCGTTTCGCTCCGACCCCGGAGCATCCTCAGGATGTTGACTCTGCGAACAATGTTCGTTAAGTCAGACTTGCAACCTGCATGGTGGTGGGGCTTTGTGTTAACATTATTGCTTGTGTGGTGGTGGTGTTTTCATGTTTTTACTTACGAGTGTACGCATTAGCAGTTTGGGAGGAGGGAGGAGCATCAAACGCATGTCTATGCGTACACTCACTCATCTGCTTGCAGATTGTGGTTATAATCGTTTCGCGGGATATTGCTCGATATAATAATTATATATAAATTTTATTAAAATAATGATAAGCATAATTGAGAAGAAGATACGAAACGAAATAAGTAATTAGTATTTTCCAATAGTGGCGCTAGATGGCGGTTTCCGGAATGTACCTGGAAATCGAAGAAAACAAAAATAGCGAGTCGAATTGCCAGTATTTGGGTGAAACAATTTTCTAGTACTAGGTCGTGTCTCTATGATATATCTACTTTGTGGTATTATTCATGTGAATGTTGTGATAAAAAATGATTTTCTTTCAATATATCAGTTTAAGTTTATTATTTTTACACTTCTCAGGGTCATTTTTTTGCAATGGGTAGGGTGAGAGAATCCTCTGGTTTTCTTTGTAGACCCTACAAGGATATGTCCGACTCTACTGGGAAGCGGCCCAGCCGCCTACGGGCTGAACTCCCTCCTTAAACATCCTGCTGCTATCAAAATGCAACACTCTTTAAAAACTGTCTTAATATTGTTTACTTTCTGTTTTTATTCTTTTTTTTTCTTAGGGTCAGCTCACACTGAAACGAGTTTCAAAAGTGGTGTTTTGTGTTAGTTTTCCTAATTCTACAAATGTAATAAACTATTTATATTCACAGGCTTGGCCGAGTGAGTGCGGCGGCGGGCTGCGTGTCCGAAGCGGCCGCGCTGACGCCATTCAGTCACCTTGTCCTACACACGGTAAATTATATTGGTTTTATTTCATAGCTAGCTGACCCGTGCCCACTTGATTAAGCATAGAAACCGTTTAAACCTTCCCGGGACTTCCACGAATATTCTAAGACTAAAAATAGCCGAATCGGTTCAGCCGTTCTCCAGTTTAAGCGAGACTAACGAACAGCAATTCATTATTATATATAGGAGAAACATATTATATAGTCGAAGGTTAACGTTCAATTTTAAATCGCACAATTTTATATACTTATTACATCTAGCAACATCTAGCAATATCCAACAAAAAAAAATATCAAAAAAAGTATCTTTGAGATATGATTATACTACCCTTTCTCATTCTCGAATATATTTTTTATTTTTCTTTTCCCATTTATTATTTTTTTGGCGCAAAAAAGCCCAAAAAGCATTACTTTTTAATTTCAGCAAAAAAAGTTCGTTTCTAGAGTGAAAAAAGAAAGTTATAGTTGCTGTTCTTTTTACTCTGTATATGGGGTATTTGAAATTTGGTTTAAACACATGTTCTCAGCGAGGCCTCGTGCACGCGGCGGGTCAGGAGTGGGAGGAGGCGCGGCAGTGCTTCCAGAACGCGCTCGCGATACACCCCACGCACCTCGACAGCCTCGTGCAGCTGGGTGAGTGCACCGGACTTGGGATAAACAACCACAATGTTATAAGGATTCCCGCAGCTTTATAACATTATGATGGCAAAACTCTCCGATACCGGGATCGATTTTGCTATAAAATTTATATTTTATTCGATACGCAGGAGTTATTTTATAGTGTGTGCGCAATACACATAAGCACTTTCTCTTCCTCCACTCGCGCAGTGTGACGGATAACCGACACGACTGGCGGGAGATCAGGCGCAGGACCGACTTTTGAAGAAAGATTCATGTGTCGGATGAGCTACATGCCTTTTTTGTCAGACAATCAGGTGATCAGCCTTTTTTTTACTGTCCTAAACTTTTGGTTATTACAACGCGGAAATCGAACCCACGACCTCCGGTCGAGAGCTAGGCTTTGAACTACTAGACCACGGAGTCGTAAATATGTATCAATAAGCATTATGTGACGTTGGCGTAATATACCGTGACAGGCGCCACGTACTACGAGCTGGGCTGGCTGCGGCTGGCGGAGCGCACGCTGCGCGAGGCGGGCGCGCTGGAGCCGGCGCGCGCGGACACGTGGCGGCGCCTGGCGCTCGTGCTGGCGGCGCTGGGCGAGCCCGCCGCCGCCGCGGACGCCGCCGCCGCCGCTATCGCGCTGCACCCGCTGCGGCCCGTCGCGCCGCTCGCGCCCTGGTACGTCACCACACCGTAATATACAGGCAGCTGGGCCGGCGGAGCGCACGCTGCGCGAGGCGGGCGCGCTGGAGCCGGCGCGCGCGGACACGTGGCGGCGCCTGGCGCTCGTGCTGGCGGCGCTGGGCGAGTCCGCCGCCGCCGCGGACGCCGCCGCCGCCGCTATCGCGCTGCACCCGCTGCGGCCCGTCGCGCCGCTCGCGCCCTGGTACGTCACCACACCGTAATATACAGGCAGCTGGGCCGGCGGAGCGCACGCTGCGCGAGGCGGGCGCGCTGGAGCCGGCGCGCGCGGACACGTGGCGGCGCCTGGCGCTCGTGCTGGCGGCGCTGGGCGAGCCCGCCGCCGCCGCGGACGCCGCCGCCGCCGCTATCGCGCTGCACCCGCTGCGGCCCGTCGCGCCGCTCGCGCCCTGGTACGTCACCACACCGTAATATACAGGCAGCTGGGCCGGCGGAGCGCACGCTGCGCGAGGCGGGCGCGCTGGAGCCGGCGCGCGCGGACACGTGGCGGCGCCTGGCGCTCGTGCTGGCGGCGCTGGGCGAGTCCGCCGCCGCCGCGGACGCCGCCGCCGCCGCTATCGCGCTGCACCCGCTGCGGCCCGTCGCGCCGCTCGCGCCCTGGTACGTCACCACACCGTAATATACAGGCAGCTGGGCCGGCGGAGCGCACGCTGCGCGAGGCGGGCGCGCTGGAGCCGGCGCGCGCGGACACGTGGCGGCGCCTGGCGCTCGTGCTGGCGGCGCTGGGCGAGCCCGCCGCCGCCGCGGACGCCGCCGCCGCCGCTATCGCGCTGCACCCGCTGCGGCCCGTCGCGCCGCTCGCGCCCTGGTACGTCACCACACCGTAATATACAGGCAGCTGGGCCGGCGGAGCGCACGCTGCGCGAGGCGGGCGCGCTGGAGCCGGCGCGCGCGGACACGTGGCGGCGCCTGGCGCTCGTGCTGGCGGCGCTGGGCGAGCCCGCCGCCGCCGCGGACGCCGCCGCCGCCGCTATCGCGCTGCACCCGCTGCGGCCCGTCGCGCCGCTCGCGCCCTGGTACGTCACCACACCGTAATATACAGGCAGCTGGGCCGGCGGAGCGCACGCTGCGCGAGGCGGGCGCGCTGGAGCCGGCGCGCGCGGACACGTGGCGGCGCCTGGCGCTCGTGCTGGCGGCGCTGGGCGAGCCCGCCGCCGCCGCGGACGCCGCCGCCGCCGCTATCGCGCTGCACCCGCTGCGGCCCGTCGCGCCGCTCGCGCCCTGGTACGTCACCACACCGTAATATACAGGCAGCTGGGCCGGCGGAGCGCACGCTGCGCGAGGCGGGCGCGCTGGAGCCGGCGCGCGCGGACACGTGGCGGCGCCAGGCGCCTGAATGAATTATAGCAACTCTGCACCCGTACATACTACAATATAATTTCAGATTTTTCTTGCGTGTCCCTAAAAATATTACAAATGACATTTAAATCGTAGATTTATAGTATACTGCCTTGTGTTGACAAAGCTTAAATTGAAATAAAGTTTAGCTTCTGTTTTCATGATATTCCGACTTTGTTACTTAATTGTTTGCATACTGCTACAACTTGGCTTGTCTCAAAATGCAGAATAATGAGAACTGTATTTTTACTTTTCAGATTTTATCGAGTATTACCAAATGACTGCCAACTAACGTAAGAATCAATATAATCTTAAGTAGACCAACGTGTATCCTTATCTATCACTAGTGAAACTTGCCAGCTGTAAAAATGTATATTTAGGTTAGTTAAGTTATTTCGGGTGTAAAGTCTTCCTCCATGAAACTGACAGCACTGAAGTTAGCGCCGCTTCCAGTCGCTCGCAAATATAAGCATTTGCGGCTTACTTAACTCTGTTGCGCGTACTCAGTGTTGCTTTTTCACTTATTTTTATTTTTTTCCGTGTTTTGTTCTTCTATATTCTTGTACGTAGGTATGTTAAATTGATAAATCCATTGAGACACAAAAATATTTTTATGATTTAAAATTTTTGTTGGCTATTTGTAACCATTTTAAATAAGCAAATTGTTTCATGGAATATGGGTCGTATCGTGCTGGAATGTGCACTGGTTATCAATTAACAAAAATATATTACAGGTTATCAATTACATAGCAATAATTATTGGTGTTACGGTTCTAAAGTTTCTATAAGAGTACTTGGGGCAGGTAGGTATACAGTCGTTATTTTCGGAACATGATATTATACCTATGGTTCTGTCAATCTTAATTCCTAACCCGTACACCAACTTGCCCCATCTTAGTCCGTTTTCACATCATCCGATATCAGATATCGGATCGGATTGTATGAAAACGCTCTTACTAATGTTGAATATGATAAAGAAAATGTGAAATATACGTTTTAGTTTAGATGTTATTGCTTTGCAAGAATTAGACTGTTTCACAATCTATTAAGTGTCGGATAGATTATAGGTTTTGTCGCTGCTAACTTTATATAGAGCGATAGAGACAAAATATGCAAACTGATTCGATTTTGAATCAGATTCGATCGTAAGTACCGCGTACTCCGATTAAATTAACTTTTTTTTATTTTAATTTTTAGTCGATTGATATGGTTGGGAGTACAAAAAGTTACGATTTAATGATTTTATTTGTCTTGAATAGTTTCAAAGCAATCCACCAAATAAAACACCAAAAGCCGTTGAGATCGAACTGATTCGATTTATTGTGTCGGGACTCGGTAGTAAGCCTGCTGACACACTTGTCAGATTGTGAAACAGACTATTAATAACATATCCTTTATTTTGAATGTGTTTTTTACGATACTTAAATAAAGTTTATGGCGATTATTGTAATGTTATAATGAAAATTTATTATCAATAACACAAAAAACTCCTTAAAAATAACATATTAAATTAAAACAATTTTAAGTATATTATTATTATCTAAACTATAAACTAAACAAGTAATAAAAAAGGCTATATGTAAAAAACTATATCTAAATCGGCGGCCGCTGGTAATGTACCCAAAAGACTGGGTCGTTTGTCTTTTCCGTGAGTCTTTTAGAAAGGTCTTTCAAAAGGCGTTTAGCACTGGGACCCCATGGACCCAAAGTCTCGACACCAAAAGGCAGAAAAATGTATCCATCGCCGATGGATTCATATTTCCGCCTTTTGTGGGTCTCGGCGTGTGCTGCCGCCGCCCCCGCCGTCTTTGCAGTGGCCGTCTGTTATAATTAATACTGGCTTGAATAATTGAATATATCATTTTAGCTTAAATTTTATCTCTATTCCAGAGGAGGAAAATACGTAAATAAATAAATTATTTAAGTAAGATTAGTTGGTGCAAGATATTTGAATAGATTTCTATCTGGGACATTCTTAAGCCCGTACATCTTTCACCAACTGATAATAATACTTGTATGTAGAAATTTCATTGAATCGAATACTTGAAGTTTTGTCGGAATTTTGGGTTATATTTAATTAGAATTCGTGTAAGCTCTTATCGTTATTATTTGAAATACTTGTATGAATAAGATAGAGGTTTTAGTAGAATATTACATTGGTGCTGTATAACTCGAAGTCATTTAGTTAGGTGTGGTTCTGTAGTTGACTTTAGATGAACGAATTACCCAAGCGCCACTCAATTTGAGTGGCACTTGAGTGACATACTGTCCTTGTCATTCAGTCAAGCTGAGACAGTGTGGCCTTTGATTGGCTCCTAATTTATTAAGTATATTTAGTACCGATTTCACCAACGCTTGTTAATGTTAACGGCTTGTTAAAATACCATGCCTTCTCATTCATTGACAGGAAATACGAGAGGGACAACATGATGTTTGATGAAGGATTCACTTTACCATGTGTTAGTGAAATTTGGCACTTAGGTCGTTTAAATATTTGTGCCCCAATCATAATAATCACAAGGGTTATTTATAGTCCCCAAGAGTCTGTGCAATACACAAGAGCACTATCTCTTTATCCTCGTATGCCAGTGGGATGGACGTCCGACAGGACTGGCGAGAGACTTTTGCCGATCTGACTGATCATGGATCATCTCTCTTATGGGGATCAAGTCCCAGTACAGAGGCGTCAAATCCCACAATTCGTAATTGATTTGTGAGCTGTAAAATCCTAATTGCTTTACAACATTGTAATTTGAAATTTTCCTAAAGTCCTCAACATAAAGTTCCAAATTACTGATAAGATTTGTAATCTTTTTGAGTGGGTGAGCCAAAATTAATCACCTCTTATACTTAATAAGAGGTTTTTGAGTAACTTGTGACCGACTCTCTAACGCTTCTTAAAGTTAAGAGAATACTCACATGCCATGATTTGCTCTGCTTGGCTAGTTTGAAATGTCAAACATACTTGAGGGTCTCCTAACTTAAGAAGCGGAGTACGGATTTTAGAATATAGTTCTCATATCTTCATCGAATTTTTAATATATCGGTGTCGTGTCGTTTGTTGATATTATATTTCGGTGTTCCGTACAGCATTTGTACAGCGTTACATACATTTCCACATCGTTTTAAATCCACAAATAATATTTTCGATCTTTTATTTAGGTCTTTCCACCAGTATTTTTATTCGAATACTGTGTGTAATGTTAAATCCACGCCGAGAAATGCCAATTGCCGGTGTGTGGGGCTCGCTGCGTCCGTTAAGACTTAAGGATTGATAAGGACTTGGTAAGTGGACGCACCGCCCACTAAAACTCGCCGATACTCCGACAGAACCGCCGCCCACGGAGCCATGGAAGATGTAGTACCTGGGACAGGCAGTTTTAAATGTCGTATTGGCCAAGCAACGTAGTCAAGTCCATAGGAACGACTAGTCAATACTGTATAGTGTATATAATAGTTTCAACGATGTTCTATATTATTCCCGTTAGTAATAAAAATATTAACAATTTTTAAGCTATAGTCAGGGTTCCCCCATACATTGTCTTTACTTGATTAGTATCAAATCAAGCTAATTTTTCGTGAGTACCTTCATTTTGATGAGTTGCCCAAGAAGTTCTTGGACGGAACTCTTGTTTGTGGTAGCTAATAGAGATAGCAAGAATAAAGTTTGTGGATTTGGTGGTTCCAATTTTTTTTTTATTAATGTCAAGATTGTAGTGTGTGTATCACCTCCCTATATATTGTGTGAATGCCTGCACATTGCAAGATAATGATCTAAATTATCCGAAAAAATATTTATCCCACAAAATCGATGGTTTGAGTTCCCTCTTGCCAACATGTATCGATAACGAGGTCATGTTAAATTTTAGTAACCAGCTGATTTTGTTTTTGTTACAGAGTTAATATGTAATTCAACAGGCATACTTGTCCTACAAATTGCTTGGTTATCCCGGTCCTACGCTCGAAAGTTGTGATTTTTTTTATCCTTGGTAACTCTGTTAGCTGCACAATCACCACAATCGGGGGTTCCGTCCAAGAAATTATTGTACGTCTCATCAAAATGAAGCTACTCAAGAAAAATTAGCTTGATACTAATCAAGTGAAATCAATGTATGGGGGAACCCTGACTACTACCAATATACCATGTTTTCACCTAGTCTGATACGTTAAACTGATACTTGCCATACCATGGCGTTATACAACTGCTGTATGGGGCACCTAAACGTCGTCTTGTGATGAATTTCAATAAATTTATAGTGATATATTGCTTAGGTATGACGTTCCATATATGTCCTTATAGTGTATAATGTTCTTTAGCGATTATTTTAGGGTTGCTCCAACGACATAATATATTTTGTGGAACCGATGTTTTCTTCCATATTATTTCTGACCGAATGAATGACGTGTGTTTTGCAATCAGTATTTATTTATTTATAAGCGTCATGCACATTTATACGTAGGCAGACTTACCCCCGGTTCTTGAACGCCATTTAAATGAATGATCAACTAACTTAGCTTTCAAATCCAAAACCCATATAGAACGTTGATTGGTGGAATATTATCAGACAGAGAGGAACGGACAGATATTTTATAATTACATCACGCTCGCACTTGCAAATGGGTTGTTGATTTGAATGCCATGTTAGTTGACCATTGATTTGAATAGCGTTCGGGAAACCGGGGGTTGATGCCTTAAAGCATTATGTTCCAGTCAACCTTTACGACATTTTGTAGGTGAAAATGTCGGACACTACAAGTATGTCGTGGGGCACCCTTAATGTTGAATGTTATTTCTTCTGTAAATACTCTGAGGAAATTGAAGTTACTGTGAAAGAAAACATACTTAACATAAGTCTTATTAAAGTCTGTATATGATCTAAATTACATCGACAAGAACCCTTCTAAATAATTATGTTTTGTAATTAACTATTTTTTGTTGTAAGTTGTCACTTTATTGCCAATTAGCGCCATCTATATTTTGTTTGTTGTATTAAACCGTTGATGTAATATATGACTGAATAAAGATATAAATTTACTTTTTTATGATTTCTATAACTTGTACACTTCGTAGGTACTACTAGGTAGTAGTTTTAGACAATTTTATTTGTAAAAATATACGTAATTTACTCGATTTGAAAGTATACGATTTAATTATCAGCTATTTTATAGAACAAAATGTTTAAAATTGTTTTTGTGTAGTAACAATTTAAACACACCTATCAAGTTAAATTATTAACAATAAATAGGTTCGCTAACTTTTCATGATTGATTGATTGCAAAATGATGGAATAACATCTAATACTGTCTAGACAAAACACTCGAAGTGTCTTAAGTGAATAAAATATCCAAAAACAGTGGCAACCTGTTATAACGACACTGAAGGAATCGATAATTTTTGTCGTAATAGCAGATAGTTGTCGTACAAAGAACCTGAAGTTAAAAACTTACTTTAGATACCATTTGGCAGATAGTCGTTTAAGCCTGTGGCGAAGTGTTAATTTTTTAACATGGCAGATCTCAACACGACGTTATATCCAGTTATAAGATGACGTTATAAACGGTTTTCACTGTATTCATTATGTCACGCTGAAGTATTAAAAGCAATATGTATTGACATTATATAATCTTTCCTCGGGACCAAGATTTTTTTAACTATATTTTTATGTCTTACTTCAGTCATATTATAATAACAAAAAAAATTTGCTTCATGTGCCGTAAGTTGTTGTCTTAAATGTAACCGTCGTTACTTTAATAATATCTGGCATGTACAGTACGCCCCGTTTCTTTTTAACACAAATGTAAACAAACCCAACCAAAGACTAGTTAGTGATGCGAATTCAATACAATGATTTGTTTACAACTGAATCCATAGACTATAGACTATTTACAGTCTGCAGTGGCAAAATAGCGTATTTTTATTGTAAACGTTTTTCATTTGATGTTTAAATATATTATTATTGATTGCTTAATTGTTATAAAATGTATTTTGATAACGATCCTTTAATATTCTGATGAAAGTGAATAAGTGGAAATTTTCTATGTTTTTGGTTTGTTTAGGTTAAATTTAAAAGGAAAGTAAGGTTAGCTAAATGACAAGCGAATTCGGATGTAACATGTCGAATCCCATGCATTTTATTTTCGAACTTCGTTAGTGATAAGAACCCTTTGGGTATGTTAACCTTGAACCGAAATGCTGTCTCAAATTATAATATGATGTGACATATTGATGAACATGAAAATGAAATGAATATAAATATTGCTTAACTTGTTGTAAGGTTTTGATGCGATTATAATTGTGAATGGGCCGTAGATCGCTAGGTGGCAGTGTCGTTGCAATACTATTGAAGACGTCAATGGATGAAGGTGACATGTCGCAAAATTTTGAATTTGGAAAATCGAGTTTAAAGGATATGTAGTAACGCAATAAGTACATTAATTCTAAAGACTGTTCATAAGATTAATAAACTTAATACGTTACGACGTATTCTAAAATGTTTAAGTGACAGTTTGAACTCAAATAAAAATTTTGCGACATATCACCTTCATGTTATATTAATGTCTTCAATTAAATGTTTATTCATTAAAATGCTCTGTTCCAATTCAATGTAATATTTATGTAAACAAAGCAATTAAAACCAATCAAATTAATGTGTACTTGTTTTGCTTGCTAGCGCGATGAATAAGTGACATATCAAGCCATTTTATGCTTTATTTACATTTATATCACTTTGAAACGAAACGGAACGTTATAATTTATGTTTTTGTATTACTATTATAACTGCGTCCTGATTGTTTACTGTGTTCAGATTCAATGTTATATTTTTGTAAACATAAATAGTGCGCTGTTAAATTCAGTGATTTTTTGTGCAACAAAAATATACGACATATTAACTCGTATTTCATATTCTTGTTCACGAAACTGTAATAGTTTAATTAGATGTGAATTCTGAACAAAGTATTATAAGCCTGTCTCCAAAAGTTAATTTTGTTTTTCCAATACTGTACCTTTTAAGATGAATTCAATTATACATAATATTATACTGTAAAACATATGATTCCAATTTACTATGATATTTAAATATTTATTTTTTGTTACCAATTAACTTGTATGTTAATTTCTAATAGAGAGCGAGCGTCGAAAGATAATAATCAAGTTTATTTTAAGTATTAATATCATGCCATGGCGGGGGTTATAGGTTTGGGTCCGAAATATGTAGGTATATTAGGGTGGTAATGTTTATGTTAATTCGTAGATAATACATTTATTTTTGTTATTTCATAATTCTTAAGTTCAGATATAAAAGTTTTCGTTTTCTATTTGTGTAACACGGAGACAAAAACACTCAAAGAGTTATGATAATGCTGTAATCCTCATACTAATAAAAATATTTACACAAATAATAACTTATTATGAAATGATGCTGTCCTTGTCATATGTTAGAAAAGTCACTTAATAGACAAAGATAGCAACGTTGTATAGCTGTACAAATATTTTTACTAGTAACGAGGTAAAATTCAACTTAATTAAAGACATGGATCGATGTAAAAAATTTACTCAGAAAATTGAGTTTCAACAGTTACTTAAACATTTTAGGATATGTTGTAACGTATTTGTTGCCTACATTGATTCTAGAGACGGATCTATAGATTAATGTACTTAATACGTTACTACGTACTCTAAAATTTTTTGGTGACAATTTGAAATAAATTTTCTCAAAATCATAATTTTGCTACATATCACCTTCATCAATTCGTGTCTTCAATTATTAGCGTATTTTTGCCAAAAAATGTTTTAAAAACTAGATGGCGCTGCATGTGACACGCATTTGTTTCTGAACATGTACAAAAAATCATGTTGATAATGGCCCTCGGGAATATATGTTATTCTAAAAAATATGGACATAATATGTACATGAATATGGACATAATAGATACAGGCGATTGCCGAAAGACATTTAAATCGTGCCCTTCTTGCACTCCAATAGTGAAGTATTTTGTTGTTACTTTAATATAGTGTTTGCAGATAGTTCGGCAAGATGTTAACAAATAGAAAAGAGCTTTACACGTGTAACCTTTTAAATATCGTTTGATGCTTCGTCCGTGTCTGACTAACATTACTGACTTTTGAAGAAACAGGTTTTACGAAACAGGGGGATAGTCTATCAGATTGTGATGAATATGTGGAGATACAATCGACACAGTCCTTTTAAAAACATTTGTTTGGAAATAGAAGCTGTCCATTTTGATTTTAATGACAGGCATTGGAACCTCCTTTGTCGAAAGGCCATCATTATTATCACTTAAGAAGTTCGAAAATAAAATGTCTGGGATCTGACATAAGCTGCGCTAAGTGACAAACGAATTCGCTTTTAACGAACCTTATGTCATATCCCATACATTTTGTTTTCGAACTGCGAAATTGATAACAGCAATGGCATCTTGAATCAGTCGCCAGGGCCCTTAGTTGGGAGGCCGTCACTATTATCACTTACGAAGTTATAAAACAAAATGTAGGTACGGGATTTTACACAAACTGCGCTAAGTGACACTCGTATTCGTATTTCATTTATGTTTTCGAACAAGTGTGAACAGTGTTTTCTCGGATCACCGTACCCTTGTTTCCTCACTCTGACTCACTAAGGTGCCATAGGTAGGTAGGTAGCCATGTCTACAAGCTGTTTTCGAGAGTTATTACGATGCGTCTCGAACGCAGGCTCGATGACTACCGAACCGTTCAGCCTACCGAACAAGCCGGTTTCCGAAAAGGCTATAGTACCATAGACCACATACATACGCTGCGGCAGATTATACAGAAGACCGAAGAGTATAATCGGCCATTATGCTTGGCGTTTGTGGACTATGAGAAAGCCTTTGATTCCGTCGAAATATGGGCGGTCCTTAGATCTCTCCAGCGTTGCCGTATTGACTATCGGTATATCGAAGTGTTGAAGTGTTTGTATAATAACGCCACCATGTCAGTCCGAGTACAGGAGCACTGCACGAAGGATATCCCTTTAAAGAGAGGAGTGAGACAGGGGGATGTCATATCCCCGAAACTGTTTACCGCTGCTCTGGAGGATTCCTTCAAGCTCCTGGAATGGCAAGGACTTGGCATCAACATCAATGGCGAATACATCACTCACCTTCGATTTGCCGACGACATAGTAGTCATGGCAGAATCGCTGGAAGATTTGGGGCGCATGCTCGGTGGCCTCAATAGAGTTTCTCAACAAGTGGGTCTTAAAATGAACATGGCCAAAACGAAGATCATGCACAATGTCCATGTTGCACCCACCGCACTAACTGTTGGGAGCTCTACTCTTGAAGTTGTTGACGAATATATATACCTAGGGCAGGCTGTCCGATTAGGTAGGTCCAACTTTAAGAGAGAGGTCAGTAGACGGATCCAGCTCGGCTGGGCAGCGTTCGGTAAATTACGCAACGTCTTCTCGTCCAAAATACCTCAGTGCCTTAAGACAAAGTTATACAACCAATGTGTGTTACCAGTGATGACTTACGGTTCTGAGACGTGGTGCTTCACGAAGGATCTTTTCAAAAGGCTCAATGTCGCTCAGCGAGCTATGGAGAGGGCAATGCTCGGTATTTCTCTACGTGATCGAATCAGAAATGAGGAGATCCGTAGAAGAACTAAGGTTGCTGACATTGCCCGTAAAATCAGTCAGCTGAAGTGGCAATGGGCCGGCCACATAGCACGAAGATTGGACGGTCGATGGGGCAAAAAGATCCTAGAGTGGAGGCCACGTACTGGCAAGCGCAGTGTGGGACGGCCACCTACCAGATGGACCGACGACCTGGTGAAAACTGCCGGGTCACGTTGGATGCAGGTGGCAATGGACCGGTCACACTGGAAATGTGTTGGAGAGGCCTATGTTCAGCAGTGGACTCTAAAAGGCTGAAACGACGACGACGACGAACGACGACTCACTAAGGAGCCATAAATAAAAAAGAAGAAGATGTGTGTGGAGTTTACCCTGTGTTCCAGGAGACGCTCTGAACGTTCAGATCATTCATAACGCTGACATTGACAGCTGACAGTGCCTGTGAAAACAGTTCAAAACGATCCTAAACAGTGCTAAAGAAAATAGTAAACGAAAATAACGTTTTTTTCGTTCAGATTTGCGTTTCTTTAGCACTGTTTAGGATCGTTTTGAACTGTTTTCACAGGCACTGTCAGCTGTCAATGTCAGCGTTATGAATGATCTGAACGTTCAGAGCGTCTCCTGGAACAGGCCCATACAAACACACAGTCTTCCTAAACTCTCATGCGTATATATGTGACGGCTGACAAACCAGGCGAAAGATCAGGCGTGAAACCGACTTTTTATCTGCCTATGCTCATGGATCGTCTATCTTGTCAGACAATTTGGTGTTCAGCCTGCGTTGTCCTAACGCGACTTAAAACTACTGTTTCTGTTCCAACGTTGTCCCTATTAAGATTATAAATTCTAAAGTTTGAAAGTGTGGATCTTTGTTACTCATTTACGTATAAAGTACCGAACGGATTGACCATGACATGAGACCGTAATTAAAAAAAGTTATATACTATTACCCTCTTATTAATTAAAATACACACTATATCAGCTGAAATTATGTTGTTTTCTTGTCTGATATTTCAGAAAAGTTGATAGACAAAACATTAAATAGATGGAGTATAAATTTTTATTAGTAAGGATAATTGAAGACATGAATGGATGAAGGTGGTATGTTCAAAGTTCCGATTTCGAGGAAATTGAGTTCAAACTGTCACTTAAACATGTCATAACGTTTTAAGTACACTAATAAAAAAAATGGTCTTTAGAATCAATGTACTTATTATGTAGAAACATATCCTAAAATGTTTAATTGACAGTTTAAACTCAATTTTCTGGATACATTTTATGCGACATAATGGGTCTAATCCAGGAGACGCTCTAAACGTTCAGATCATTCATAACGCTGACATTGACAGCTGACAGTGCCTGTGAAAACAGTTCAGAACGATCCTAAACAGTGCTAAAGAAACGCAAATCTGAACGAAAAAAACGTTATTTTCGTTTACTATTTTCTTTAGCACTGTTTAGGATCGTTTTGAACTGTTTTCACAGGCACTGTCAGCTGTCAATGTCAGCGTTATGAATGATCTGAACGTTCAGAGCGTCTCCTGGAACACAGGGAATATCACCATCATCCTTTCCTGTCTCCCAATTATTCACACCTCGTAGAACAGTCAAAATGTCGGTCTCCGATAGTCTGACACGGATGAGGCTAGTAGAACACTGTTGTCTTCACTCGTTGTAAGTGGCCACTGTACCATGTACAAATGTACATACTATATATATACTGTTACTGTACACTAGTAGATCCTTGATGTTGATGTACATATACTGAATATAATTATAATTAATATGTTACATACGAGTTGTTTCATTTGATTTTCCATTTATTTATTTTAATAATGTTTGTGAACGCTCCACACTACGTCAACCTGGCCCCGTAGGTACTAAATACTAAGTAACTGAAGAACTTGTGTATGAAATACAGACAGTGTAGTACTTGTTGTCCCGGCGAAATTTGTAACGCTTTAGAATAACTATCTTGTCGATAAAGGGTTATATCGCAGTTACAAACTTGATAGCAAAAAACATACATACATAGACTACCAAAATCATGACCCTTCCTTTTAGCTTCGCCGAAGTCGTGTAAAAAAGGAGCAGATTAAAATATCGAACGGGAATATTTGCAGTAATTCCTTTTAAAACTCAAGCTAAATATTTAAAGCAAAATAAGTTTTTCATTTTGATTATATTATTACAATATCCGTAATAAAATATGCTAATTTCTTTTTACCACTCCCAATAGAAATATATCTAAAAAAAAAAGTTTGATGGAACGCTTTTTCCATCAGCAAACTTTGCTTTTTTGACATCCATTCACAGTACAATCTATTAAAATTTAATTGCATTTACTATCAAATAATTAATCCTATCAAGCGATCAATTCTAAACATTTTTTTGCTAACTGTTAATTCGTCGTTAAAAATTAGTAAAGACGCAAATTTCTATAAAGAATCTTAATTTTTGCGAGATTAAGAAACTAGTAATAATATAGCTTGCAAGGGGTCCACCGGATCCAGCTAAATTTTGAAAGTGGTCTATAAAACAAAAGAGTTTGGGAGCGTCTGATCAATCCTATAAATAAAGTCATAGCGTATTTATTTAAATGTATATCTGGGATTTTATCAACTACTGAAATCTATGTGCAAATTTTTCATGTAGCCTTTGATAAGAATATTTAATTTATTACTTGTTTAATCAGAGTATTAAGATGTAGATGTCCCGATGGATTAACTGTTATTACATTTATTTTGACGAATTGCCAAATGTTTTGTTAGTCATTAGGTAAAGTGAACAAGCTTTTACAGGCGACTTTGCTCGTCTTCGTTACTTTAACTATGACTTTCACTGCTGGACATAAGTATCAGGTATGTTAGGGAGCTCTGTAACCGTAACCGAAACTATCGGATATCCGATTTAAAAAAAATCCGTAACCGAATCCGAAATTAAAGCTTTGCTACTGTAAAAATTATCCGTAACCGAAATTATACGTAACGTACGTAACGGATAATCCGAAATAATTTACCTAATATCCACATTCGTATCCGAAATTTTATATCCATTTCATCCCTAGTAAGCATTATTTTTACTTGGTAAGTTGCCTATACTCACCACGCTCGGCAGGCGGGTTGGCGAGTTTCCTGGATCTTTAAAACAGCTGAAAATTTATTAGGTTTTTGAATGTCTATAACACATTATCTGCGTGTTATCATGTGCTGCGTGTTATCATTTAGCCGCTCACGCTCCCCTCGTCACTATCAATATTTCATCGAAGGAAAACCTTTAAAACGTGTAAATGAGATTAAGGATCTAGGAGTTAACTTCACACCTGATTTAAACTTTAGGAAACATATTGCTGACGTTTGTAAAAAAGCTTATCGCAATTTAGGGTTTTTGCTACGACAAGGGCATCACTTTACCAATGTTGCAGCTTTAAAAGCACTATATGAGGCTCTCGTGAAAAGCCATTTGGAAGGCAATTCGGTGATTTGGTCTTCACACGAAGACAAATATATAATAATGTTAGAACGTATCCAAAATAAATTTATACGTTTTATATATATGAAGCAGTTCGGAGTTTACCCCGGTTATCCGCTACTATACCCGACGCTATTTGTGCTGGGTATGGTCGGGTACAACAAATTAGAGGTTAGGAGGGAAGTAGCCCTGGCTACCTATGTATTAAAACTGTTGCGCGGCATAACGCACAACCCAGCTGTGTTACAAGCTGCTGGGCTGTGGGTGCCGGACGAGTACGTGGGGCGACGGCGCCGGCCGCCGCTGCTGGTAGTGCCGCGCGCGCGGACCAACCTGATGCAGCTGGCTCCGCTCACGCGGGCGCTTCGTACGCTAAACACGGTTGCGGACAATGTCGACTTATTTACGTGCTTATTGGACTAGTTCACCAAGGTCACATATTGTGTAGTAAGTAAGCTAGATGACAAGTTAAAGTAATTTTGATTTTTGTTACACTCTATTGTATTAGGTTAAGTACCTGTGATAATAGTTGTAGTTTGTAAATAAATAAATAAATTAATTTATGAAAAAATCTCATGTTAATGGTGAACTTTTATTCTTTTCTTGTTTATAGTGTACTTTTATGCTTCATATTTGTTATATTTTTTTTATGCTTTTTACTTAATATATACATTTTACCTTCCAATAAAATGTGTATTATGTTCCTTAACGTCCAAAGTCCTTTATGAGAGTACATCGCTTGCTACCGATTGCAGTCCATAGATGTCGTACCGTACCGTTACCGCTCCCAGCGCCACCTTCCGTTAAATCTGTGAACTAAGTGAAAGCCACAAGCCGCCATCTTTGATATATCAGATCATTGTAAGTGTCTCATAATGATGAGGATGGACACCAGGAAGCCCTTATTAGGACTTTGGACGTTAAGGAACATAATACACATTTTATTGGAAGGTAAAATGTATATATTATGGTTCCGTTTGACGTCCAAAGTCCTTTATGAGAGACGTGTTTGTTATCTTCTGGTGGCTTGTGAATAATGCAACAATGTGATAAAGTTTTAAAGTAATAAAAGAATCACAATTACACCTATCAAGTATTACTGTGTGTCAAGAGACTGGTCGAGTATTTAATTCTTTATTTAAGAATATATTTTTGTTCACGTAATCCGACATCACAATAATTACTACTGATGTAAGTTTCCAGGCGTAGCGTAAAAAAAAATATATATATAGCTTTATGACATAATACGTATTTTGAGAGGAAAACTGTAAAAGTACCTGAGGCGTTCACCAAGATAGAAATATTGCACCGCCAGTGGGGATTAGTTTACATTCCAAGCAACTGGGGTATCACAAAATTTTAGAACCATCGACTCCGCTACTAGTAAGGGTTGAATGCAATTAAAAACGTCTTGCAAAGTTAAAAAGTTAGTTACTATTCGATGCCATCGTGTGACACTTTTGGTTCTATGAATAAAATATATTACCTGGATGGTACAAGTACTATACGCTATGTAATAGTGTAATAGAACATCTCTGCAAATCTAGACTTATTCCTGAGAATTAAAGATAAATAAGTTATAATATTACCGACTATGTCGCCTTTGATCCTTTCCAGGACTGTGGAAATCGTCGCAAAGATCTTGCTAGGTGACCGACCGGCAATTAGGGAACAGATGTCCATAAGCTGCATCACGTCTTCAGTGTCTTACATTTGACAGGAACTTCGTAGTTGCGATTAGTGTTCCATACACTTTTACTGAAGCTGTAGCGTGCCAGCGTTAGGCAAGCAACCTTCCCGATTGGGGTGATGAAGGTTGCAAAGTTGATAAACCCTATGAGGCGAGACCTGCATGAGGGACCAACCGCCAGCTGCACAGGAAACTCCATAAACTCTAGCACATATACAGTATCTATTTTTTGAATAAAACTTTATTAAAGTGTCATGGTGAGTGTACCGAGCTTTATGTAGCCTTTGAAGCTGTAATGTGCGAGCTTTCGACCCTTAAGTCTAGGACTGATTTTGACCCAAAGTCGACTACAGACAAGAGACCATGAGTTCTAGTACGTCTGGAATATCTTGGTTTTCAATAAATACAACATATTTGGATGTGCGTCTGTATCTGCGTTATAAAACTTTTGTCTTCGTATCATCGACAGGAACCTCGTCTTAGAATGTATGCCATTATAAAGCTCATGAATGTATACCATCAATAGAAACCTTATATTAGGATGTGTGCCATCATATAAACATCTTGTTTGCGTATCATCAATACCTGTATTAGTATTAGAACGTGTGCTATTATAAACATATTGTTTGTGTATCATCAATCTTTGTATTTGAATATGTGGTATTATAAACATCTTCACTTTATATCATCAACAGGATATTTGTATTATAATGTACCTATGCCATTATAAACCTCTTGAATTTATATAATTGATAGGAAATTTGTATTAGGATGTATGCCTGCTCTTGACTTTATATCATCGTTAAGAAATCTGTATTATGATGTGTGCCATTATAAAACTATACTATATAGACTTTGTATATTGGACATAGGTAAAGAACGCGTCGACAATGACTCGAAGGCCAAAGTGGACATAATATTAATATTATACTCTGTAAAGCTGAATCCGTTTGTGCGACAAACAGACCACTGCCCCGATTTTCATAGGACCTTGTATACGTAAAGTAAATAGGCGCAAATGTTTGGCGTTTCAGCCAACAGCAATCCTGCTATACCCGGAGGTAAATAGTTTCGACACTGATATTATAGTCCCAAGAGGAGTAAGACCTGCTTGAACAATCAGCTATTAGTCAATGTATTGTAATGAACTTGTACTGTCCTTATTGACTTTCGACAGGGAATTTGTATAGGTGTTGTGTCCCTTAAATATTACTCTTGCAGTGTAAGTGCGCGGCTATACGACCTGTCCCAGCGGGATGAAGGTTAGGAAGCTAATTTTTTAGTTTCGAAGCTGATATTATGGCCCAAAATCCCAAGAGGTAGAAGACCTGCTTGAACTGTCAGCTTTTAGTCAATATATTGTAATGAATTTGTACTGTACTTATTGACTTTCGACAGGGAATTTGAGTATAGGTTTTGTGTCCCTTAAATATTACTCTTGCAATGAGAGTGCGCAACTATACTATACTATACCTGTCCCAGCTGATATTATAGTCCTAACTTCCAAGAGGTAGAAGACCAGCTTAAACTGTCAGCTGTTAGTTAATGTATTGTAATAACCCTTCTGTACTTACTGACTTTTTGAACAGGGAATTTGTATAGCGTATTGTATACCATAAATATTGACTTTGCAGTTTGACTGCGAGGTGATACGAGCTTTCCCCGCGCGGGAGATTTAGGTTAAGATGCTAATTTATAGCCTGAACTACTGCAGTTGGTATTATGTAATAGCCAACAATTATTTATAAATTTTAATGTCCTCGGTAAGCTGACATTTATAGTTCAAAACCATCCAAAGTTTAGAACCTTTGGAATTGTTGAAGCCTGATTCTTGGTTCAATGTACTGTACTAGAAGGGCATGTATTTCATCATCTCGATCGATATTTATATAGCAAGCATACCAACAGTCTGTGTTATATATTTAATGGTAATAGTATTTTAGCCACAACTACAAAATGAATGAGATTTGCAAATCTAATGACTTTGATTAATATCGCGAGGGCGTCGACTGTACAATGGATTTCTACCACTTTATTGATAATATTCGTGATGGCGTCAACTGCACATAGTTTAATTTCATAACAATACCTCTTTTAAAAAAATGATAATTTATGTTAGGTTACCGACTGTACATTTTATTCGATCACTTGTCTCAGTTTGAAATCATTCTATTAAAGTCATATTAAAATCAGTAAAGTTTTGATCTCTTATATATTATGTGGTCATATTATATAATATGTATATTATATCCCCCCCCCCCTTCTTTTTTAAGGAGTGAGGATGCCTCGCAAATCGCATACCCACGATTTATTCGTAACCTGAATGTATGTTATCCAGTCCGCCTACTTTTTATCTTGGCTTGTCAAGCATTAGATATCTGCGTCTGCATAAACATGAATTTTCTAAGCTATATTATATAGGCTTAGGGTATGTTTATTAAAAATATTTTCAGCCGTCTACTGTTAGAACCGAACAGTCAAGACGTTTAACGTACCTATAGAAGGTCTGGAAAAGTTGTAGGTACTTCCAGCGCAAACATCGATCTATTTCGTTCAGAAATGCTATGAGTGAAAACATCGATCTATTTGGATCACAAATGTTACAAGTGTAAACATCGATCTATTTCGTTCAGAAATGTTATGAGTGAAAACATCGATCTATTTGAATCGGAAATGTTATGAGTGTAAACATCGATCTATTTGGATCAGAAATGTTATCAGTGTAAACATCGATCTATTTTGATCAGAAATGTTATAATTATAATGTATTTTAAACTAAATATCTGCAGAACTGTACGTATTGGCTCAATTAGCAATAGAAAAGAGCTGAACAACTTCGCAAAAAATATTTTACTACCCTCCGCGAAGTAAACGTAAATGATGTAACGGATGGAAAATTCGATTTAGTAATGAAATATTTGTTAATACATTTACATAGCCATTTGAAATGTAAAAGACAGCGGTTTATTGTATGAATACGTTTACATTTTAGGTAATACGTCTCCGTTCCAAAAATGGCGGTAGTCGTAAAAGTTTAAAAATAGCATTTTTTGTTAATTAATTATTTTTATACTATTCGGATATCACGCTATGATAAACAGGTCACCGAATTAGGCACGATCTCAAGAAATAGATCATTAGTACCCGCCGCATAATCGTGAAAAATTATCATGTCACTCACCAAATGCGGCTGCAAACCTTTGCTTCGATCCTAATTTCAAACGGCGAAGAGATTTTCTGCTCCATCTTCTACAGTAACCGCCAATAACGAGTTCAAAACGACGAACTTTTCACCGCGATATCCCGATCGCGTGATTTACGTCTACCCGATACGCGGTAAAAAACTGTATAATGAACTCTATTGACGATCAGTAACGGTTTTACGACTTTATAAAACTCAAAAATTTGTTTTCAATAGATTTTAAAATTAAAAGTTAAGTTAAATTTATAACTTAAATAAGTAAGTTTTTAGCGACTGCATGGTTGCAAAAACGACGCAACAATGATCTGATATATCAAAGATGGCGGCTTGTGGCTTTCACTTAGTTCACAGATTTAACGGAAGGTGGCGCTGGGAGCGGTAACGGTACGGTACGACATCTATGGACTGCAATCGGTAGCAAGCGATGTACTCTCATAAAGGACTTTGGACGTCAAACGGAACCATAATACTTTTTCTCGTATTATTTTTAATTACTTATACCTTTTGTGTAGGTACCTACTTTTTGTGCAATTACTATTTGTGAAAACTTTGGCATATAGCTAGTATATCGTTGTTTAAATTGTTGAGGTAGTAAAAAAAATCGAACCTTGATGATGATGATGATGTGTGAAAGCGTAGCTCCTCGCAGACAAACAAACAATCTAATTCTACAAACGAATAAGCCAGATTAGGATATAGATATGGGTGTTAGCTAAGTACGATCGAAAGTATTAAAATATTTTCTGATTACCTTATCGAAACTCATTATTAAGGTCGAACACCTTTGGCATGTTATAGTTTTAAGTATATATTATAATAGGTACCTACGGCTTGAAGTCCTTATGTTGAATCAGGGCCCTGATTCAACATAAGGAATGTATGGGATTTGCTATTTTTCGCCATCTCGTATAGTTTCGGATACGGAACGGTCGGCGCGGCCCTGTTCTCTTGTGTCCAACGAGCCTCCTGGATTAATCTCTGCTGGTAAGGGGGCAAAAACCCAATAGAAGAGCCTGCACTATAGCAGGCACCCGCCGGCGGAGTGGTGGTGTGTGCTCACGTGATCCCGTGGCCCGCAAAGCTGGTACAAAGAGTACCGCCGAGTTTTTTGTGACAATGGGATGCCCATTCATCATCTCTTAGGGCGCAGCAGAGGCTCACATACCCACAGATAGGACCCCATTCCCTGTGGGATGCTCAAAAGCATTTTCATCGGTGAAAAAAAAACTCTACTTGCGTGTTGTATGCGGGTGCCATCCCATAAGTCAACGAGACAACTAAACCTACACTTATGACTTATACATGATATTACTTACATAAAATATATTAGACTCCAAATACCTGAAACGTGTCTGAAATCGATTACGTACATAACAATCAATTAGCGATAGATAAATAACAAACATTGACATCTAATACCTAAATGTAATTTTATCAAGTTTTAATAATTAACGAATACTTTTAATTTAATAGACTAGTTAGTAATGCGAATACAGTACAATGATTATTGTTTGCGACTATGAATTCATATACTATAGACTATATATATATTACAGTCGGCAGTATTAGAATGGCGTATTTTCACTGTAAAAGTTTTTCATTTGATGTTTAAACATATAACGGATAATGAACTATGATGAATATTGTACAAACTTATCAACATAACCCGATGATAATGTTGATAAGTTTGTACAACTATTTGGGTGTTTTTGGTTTGTTTGTTCAGGTTAAATTTAAAAGGGACGTACTATACAGCGATATCAGTGTCGCAATGCTACGCAATGATTGGGCAGTTTTAGCAAACACGATTATTTAGTACCTACTAGCTTTTCTTAAATATATTATATAGATTAGCAATATCCCGCGAATAATGATAACCACAACCTACAACATTAGTGAGTTTACGCATAGACATGCGTTCAAAGCACCTCCCTCCTTATGCGTACACTCGCAAGCAAAAAACGTGAAAACACCACCACCACACAAGCAATAATGTTAACACGATCGTGCAAAGCCCCACCACCATGCAGGTTGCAAAACTCGACGCGCGTTTCGCTCCGACCCCGGAGCGTCTTCAGGATGTAGACTCTGCGAACAATATTCGTTAAGAAGATGGATGTGACTCCATTACGCAACTACAAAACGGTTTTTGATGAAATTTGGTTTGGTCAAAATTAAGAAATATATTTTCTTCTCTGTTATAAAATCAGGTAGACTAGGTAATGCATGCACATACACATTATTGTAAAGATCTTTGTAATACTACATTCTTGCAATAAATATATTCTATTCTATTCTATTCTATTGATGTTCACAAAAAATAATCATACTATAGGTACAAGAATTACTATAATTTTGCCAAATATAGATAATTAGGTACCATTTACTTTCTGAAATTATATAGAAGTGGGTTCTGTTATTGCTTATTTGTGACTTTTGGCATTGTTAAAAAATATATCCTTAAAATATATTGCAGATGACGAAAAATGAATGTAACTACTTAGACTTAAGAAAAACAATGTTATTACGTAAGTGGCATCTCGCCTTTGATGATAATAAATATCTTTAAACCTAAACCTACTTATATCTGAGACGTATATTATCAAAACCCACTAAAACTTACTTTTCAAAAATATCACAGGATACAAAAAATCATTTAAGCTTAATCGGACTTTGATACTGGTATGCACTGATTTGCTTTTGATTTTGAATCTATTTTTGGTGGGCAGACTTCGGTATGTTTAGCGAGTTTTGGTACGAAACTAGCCAAGCATTTTAAAGCAATTATTAAGAGGTTTCCAACGGTGCTACTTACTCCAATTTGTTCCAAATTCATTGTAGCGGATTTTGGTTTTATACTTCTCATTTATTACTCCACCACGCCAAAACTAAATTTCGCGCGGCAGTAATTAAATCCCTGAATTAACACATCCAACTTTTTACCTTACCAACATTCTCGCCGGTTTCTTTTTGCGTCGCACTCAACATCGCAAATCCTATCAACAATAATTTACCTATCGCACGGCAACCCCGCGCCGAGTCTCACACGCGCGTCGTCCGCGGCAGTGGTCGATCATGTCCTAGTGGTCAGTGGTACTAGTGGTTCTAGTGATTCTAGTGGTCATGAAGAAGGAGACAAACCTGGACGAGGTGCTGGTGGAGGTGGGGGAGTTCGGATGGTACCAGGTGCGGATATACTGCCTTATCCTCGTGCCGATACTGTTCAGCGCGGTGTCCAGCACCCAGTACATCTTCGCGGCGGCTGCGGTGGAACACAGGTAGGGGGTATTTAAGGTATGATGAGAGATATCACGGATGTAGGGTATCACGGAAGACCAGGGACGGCGGCGACTGTCGCTGTCACATCCTGAGTGATACCCTTTTCTATTTTTGGGCATTGCACTGCCAAATTAATATTTTATTTAGTTTTTTGTTATTATTTTTAAGGGAATATTATTTGTTATTTATTTTCTTAATTTTCTGATTTTGTTTATGTTTTCTGTACGTGTATAAGGTAGGGGAATAACTAAAATAGAAATAAATGATTTATAAATAATATATTTTAGATAGAGGCACAAACGACCGCATTAAAGTGTGTTAGTTAAAGTTTTGAAGATCCCCACTCTTTCGGGTGTGGAAGTGTGGAGACGACCGCTTGAGAGACACACCGGCCATACAGAAACAGGGGTCTGCTTCTTTTTCCTCAATAGGTATTATGGATTACAATAGGATTAATATAATATAATATTGTATCCTTTACATTCCTTTATTTTTAATTAATAATAGAAATACGGATGTTCCAAACCCAAAAAATATGGCCAGATTTTCGGCTGTCTTTAAACGTCCGGAAAACAAATTTTATTCCATTTTTAAACGACTTCCAAAATAGGAGGTTCTCAATTGGGCGGTTTTTTATGTATACCAATTACTCTGAGGTTAATGATCTGTTTTGCGTGATTCTTTTTTAGGTGCCATTCTTTTTTGTGTCGATGTCATCTAAAAGAACAACATCCTAAGGTCGCTGACTTGAAACGTACCCTGCTGACACCGACAACCGTAAAGAACATTAATTGTAACTGCATTATAAAAGTATTGTTTTATGCTTTTTAGTTGTTGAAGTAGGTTTTTTAAACGTTGTTTTTTTTTGTGTCCAATGAAAAAAGTACCTAAGTAAATCAGTTAGGTTTTGGAGGGGGAAACAGGGGTTCTCCTAAACATCGATTTCTTATTTTAAATGGTAATTTCAGTTCAAGCTACAGTTTTATATTACACTGGGCCGTAGTGTTTCCTTTTAAAATTAAGATTAGGTATCCATATTCCCAGATGTAGTCATTTCTTGAAGCAAACAGATATTTTAGTTATCATGAATTCCAAGTTATTTCGGTTATTTTAAAACCAGCTCACCGACTCTGATATCAATTGTTTTGTAGTTTAATAACTTTACTGTGAGAAAAGTTACTAAGCAAGCGAATTGTTTTATTATTCATTTGGTGAATTGGAATCTTATAATAATATTTTTAAAATCAGTCTGCATAAAAAGGTATGTTTATAATACGTTATACTTAAATAAGTATTCATTTTGTATCAATAAAATCTAATAAGCGAGTTTATCTATATCTGTACGACTAATAAATAGGAAATATTCGTTTGTTTGTATTTGATAATCGTAACTAATGTATCGATTTTGATAAAAATTTGCACAAATATATCCAAAGGAATAGGCGTAGACTACTTTTTATCGCGGAAAAATTTACGCTTTTCACACGATTTTATCGGCATGATATCACCCTTCAACATCGATGAAAAATAAAATAAATAAAAATCCATTCACAAAGAGATATTTATGGAAGGTATATTATTTAAAGCCAGTTCGCTGACCTTTGAGAGAGCTGAACATTGAGTGCAATGTCCAAAACAAATGCATAAAAACATTTTTTTTTCTTTTTTACGGTTTTATACCCAAAAATAAAATACGGAACCGGAATAAGACTCCGCTGTCCCTCCGTCCGTCTTGTCACCAGGCTGTATCTCGTGAACTGGTTGT
Organism: Celastrina argiolus; assembly: GCA_905187575.2. NCBI lineage: Eukaryota > Metazoa > Arthropoda > Insecta > Lepidoptera > Lycaenidae > Celastrina > Celastrina argiolus. The sequence continues at coordinate 17,381,486 of LR994589.1, forward strand.
AATTTAACATTTACTATTATGAACCTACCTACTTCTGTTGCCAATAAAACAACAAATACTAAAGAACATAATAAAATAAATATTTAAGGGGACTCGTGAGCGACTTGTCAGGTTTGTAACAGGGATGTCAGGGAGCTCCGTAACCGTAACCGAAACTATCGGATATTCAATTGTAGTGTTTGATAACTGATTGCCTCTTTACCGCCGGAATATATACCATGTACAGATGATCGCGATTTGGTATGTCATTTAGCGTACCTTATGTCAAATCCCATACATTTTGTTATCGAACTTTGTAAGCGATAATTAGCGATGGCATCTTAAGTAGGCCCCCAGGACACAGAGAGTGGGGATAGTATTACCATAACCGTAGTGATAGACAGACGTGCTTGAGAGATATCTGGGGGCACGGGAGTGCCCCCGTCAAGACGAGCCAAGCGAAGCGCAAGGGCACTACCTACCTTTTCTCGAAAGGTTTCGTCGTTTTTTTGAACTCTCATAACTTTGCTTTGGATGATGCTACATAGTTGAAAATTTCAACATATAATGACATCAGTAAAAACATGAAACATACAAAGTTTGAATGTTGTAGCTATTATACTTTAGATTTTATCAATGTCTAAAAACCCCAGATTTCGTCACTGACTCTTTTATAGATCATCAAAATTCATAAGGTACTTCCTGACGTCCTAGTAAGCTGATATTATTTATGTAAGCTGTTATTGCTACAAAACCAACAAAAAAATTATTAAAATATAAATGCCGCCATTTTGAATCCAATATGGTGGACGGTACAAAATGGATGTTTAATATGTTTATTATACGGATATGAACTTTAATACATAAAAGAAATATTATATTATACAAGTACATAAAAAAAATAAGACCTACTTTTTGTAGGACCGATAATCGGTCAGATTTTTGCTCCATATTATTTCTATCCGACTTTATTTATTTGAGTGCGTTGCACTACTGCAATCAGTATGTTCTATTTTATTCCGATTATTACTATCGGTGACCGACTTTTTGTAAATGAAATATATATCTATGAGAAAATTAGTTTTTTATCCACTTATTTAAAATTAGGTATTATTTATTTGGTAAGTAAAAATTAGGTAAGAATTAACATTTAACAGGCAGCAAGTAGTAATTAGTTGTCAGTATATATAAACAAAATATTACGTCGATCACTTGAAATCGGTCCGACATAAGCTTCCGATGGAGTTATATTACAGTAAATATTGTGTTTAGAGGGAATCTTATGTAAAAACCGTTCGACACTTCGATAGCGCGATCTAGATAGCTAACAGCGCAATCTATGTTTGGAACTGTGAAACATCAAAACACACATTTATCAACACATTTAACAGTCGGTCACGTTATAATGATAACAATAAACGAAAATATTACACGATCAATGTATAAATAATTTTAGTGTTTAATCTTATGACTATTAACTTAATAATAATATGATTTTTAACACGTCACGTCATGACGTTTAAAGATGGCCATAATCAAAATAAAAAATTAATGATATTTTACAAAAATTAAAATAAATACATTTTTTTTTCCTTCAAAAATGCTAAGTTGCACTTAGGTGCATGCACTTAGCATAGGTTTATAAGAGCCGTACAAGAATTAGTACCTCTAGTGACCAACAGATGGCAGTGACAGTCGTCTACATCACGATATTATTATACACTTACTGTATTATTTTAATAAGTATCAACATGCTTTATTAAAGGCAATCTCCCTCGTATATATAAGTAATTCTCAAATTATTAGTGTTGAATTTATACTAGTGGCATCCTAGGATATCTAAATAAGAAGTTTCACTCCAGCAATAAAATAATGTATATTTTATAATTTATATTTATATATAATATAATTATAATATAATAATATAACAAATAAAGAAATATGGACGAGACATTTATTTGAAAATCCGCCTCTACCTCCTAAAAAATGCGGTGAAAGTTTATACACGGTATAATATTGACGGTGACATCAGTCGACGTCACTAGGCGTCAATAGGCTAAGGCGCTGACTGTTCTATTTTCCGTAAGTAAAGGTCCGGGGTCAAAATAGGTTATCTTTAAATTAAAAAAAGTCCATTAACCAGCTTACAAAAATAAATGAAATCCCACCAAAAACATTTTCATGTAAAAATGTTGTCAAAACGAGCCTACACAGCTTACTCTGTGAAAAAGTTATGAGATATCGTATAAAGCCAAGCTCTACACCTACACCTTAATCAAAATCTATCAAAAAGTGGTTAGATCTCATGTAGAACCAAAATTCTTGATCTATGCGCCCTTACTTCACCAGGCTTAACTTCACTTACGCTATATTGCAGTTAAAACATGATACTTGACCGTTTTGCTACCGTTACGAACATTTCATACGAATTCATTAATCGTGTGCGAAATAAAACGGCCAAGCATCACGTTTTAACTGCAATGTAGCGTAAGTGAAGTTAAGCCTGGTGAAGTAAGGGCGCATAGATCAAGAATTTTGGTTCTACATGAGATCTAACCACTTTTTGATAGATTTTGATTAAGGTGTAGGTGTAGAGCTTGGCTTTATACGATATCTCATAACTTTTTCACAGAGTAAGCTGTGTAGGCTCGTTTTGACAACATTTTTACATGAAAATGTTTTTGGTGGGATGGTAGTTACGGGAGATAGAAAGGTTCTATGGACAGCTGTATACCTCGGTCTCAGCTGAACCTGCTAGTTTAGCTGCAGACCCAAGAGCCAGGCTAACACGACACTATACCGAAGACATCCCGGACATCAGCCTGTACGAGATTAGGGTAGCTCTCAAACAGCTTAAGAACAACAACAACAAGGCTCCGGGCGAGGATGGAATCACTACAGAGCTTCTGAAAGCGGGCGGCACGCCGCTACTAAAAGTCCTTCAGAAACTCTTCAATTCCTCCTTACTCGACGGGAAAACGCCAGAGGCATGGAACAGGGGTGTTGTGGTCCTATTCTTCAAAAAAGGCGACAAAACCTTACTGAAGAACTATAGGCCCATAACACTGCTGAGCCATGTCTACAAGCTGTTTTCGAGAGTTATCACGATGCGTCTCGAACGCAGGCTGGATGACTTTCAGCCTACCGAACAAGCCGGTTTCCGAAAAGGCTATAGTACCATAGACCACATACATACGCTGCGGCAGATTATACAGAAGACCGAAGAGTATAATCGGCCATTATGCTTGGCGTTTGTGGACTATGAGAAAGCCTTTGATTCCGTCGAAATATGGGCGGTCCTTAGATCTCTCCAGCGTTGCCGTATTGACTTTCGGTATATCGAAGTGTTGAAGTGTTTGTATAATAACGCCACCATGTCAGTCCGAGTACAGGAGCACTGCACGAAGGATATCCCTTTAAAGAGAGGAGTAAGACAGGGGGATATCATATCCCCGAAACTGTTTACCGCTGCTCTGGAGGATTCCTTCAAGCTCCTGGAATGGCAAGGACTTGGCATCAACATCAATGGCGAATACATCACTCACCTTCGATTTGCCGACGACATAGTAGTCATGGCAGAATCGCTGGAAGATTTGGGGTGCATGCTCGGTGGCCTCAATAGAGTTTCTCAACAAGTGGGTCTTAAAATGAACATGGACAAAACAAAGATCATGCACAATGTCCATGTTGCACCCACCGCACTAACTGTTGGGAGCTCTACTCTTGAAGTGGTTGACGAATATGGCAAGGCGACGAATATGGCAAGGACTTGGCATCAACATCAATGGCGAATACATCACTCACCTTCGATTTGCCGACGACATAGTAGTCATGGCAGAATCGCTGGAAGATTTGGGGTGCATGCTCGGTGGCCTCAATAGAGTTTCTCAACAAGTGGGTCTTAAAATGAACATGGACAAAACAAAGATCATGCACGTTGCACCCACCGCACTAACTGTTGGGAGCTCTACTCTTGAAGTGGTTGATGAAGATTGTATACCTAGGACAGGCTGTCCGATTAGGTAGGTCCAACTTTAAGAGAGAGGTCAGTAGACGGATCCAGCTCGGCTGGGCAGCGTTCGGTAAATTACGCAACGTCTTCTCGTCCAAAATACCTCAGTGCCTTAAGACAAAGGTATACAACCAATGTGTGTTACCAGTGATGACTTACGGTTCTGAGACGTGGTGCTTCACGAAGGATCGTTTCAAAAGGCTCAATGTCGCTCAGCGTGCTATGGAGAGGGCAATGCTCGGTATTTCTCTACGTGATCGAATCAGAAATGAGGAGATCCGTAGAAGAACTAAGGTTGCTGACATTGCCCGAAAACGAAAACTGACTGCAGAAACGGCTCGAAGGATTAATGATGTGTATGGTGGGTGTCACAAAAGAAAACACGGTGCGTTTTTGGTTTCAACGCTTTTGTTCTCGATATTTTGACCTGCAGAACAAGCCCCGTGGACGGCCGGAGACCAAGGTCGATAATTATGAATTGAAGGCTATTGTGGAAGCAGATCCATCGCAAACCACATCAGAATTAGCTACATGCTGCGGTGTTAGTGACAAAACCGTTTTAATCCACTTGAAGCAAATTGGGAAGGTGAAAAAGCTTGAAAGGTGAGTACCTCATGAATTGAGTGAAGCAAATCGACAAACGCGCGTCGACTGCTGCGTTACATTGCTCAACCGGCACAAAAATGAAGGAATTTGAAATCGGATCATTACATGTGATGAAAAGTGGATCCTGTACGATAATCGTAAACGCTCATCGCAATGGCTGAACCCTGGTGAACCAGCAAAGTCTTGCCCCAAGCGAAAATTGACTCAAAAAAAGTTACTTGTAAGCGTTTGGTGGACTAGTGCCGGTGTCGTACACTATAGCTTTCTTAAATCTGGTCAGACGATTACGGCTGATGTCTATTGTCAGCAACTACAAACCATGATGGAAAAGCTCGCCGTTAAACAACCGAGACTTGTCAATCGCTCTACGCCACTGCTGCTTCAAGACAACGCTAGACCACACACGGCCTAACAGACGGCTACCAAATTAGAGGAGCTTCAATTGGAATGTCTAAGACATCCACCGTACTCTCCGGACCTTGCTCCAACAGATTACCATTTTTTTCGAAATTTGGATTACTTCCTTAAAATTGAATTTTTTTCCTTGCAAGAGCAAGGAAAAAAATTCAATTCCGATGAGGCAGTCCAAACCGCTTTCAAAGATTTCATTGATTCCCGTCCGAATGGTTTTTTTAGTAAAGGGATCAATGAACTACCTATAAGATGGCAAAAGTGTATAGATAGCAATGGTACATACTTTGATTAATAAAATATATTTTAATATGAAACAATCGCCTTTATGTTCCTCCCATACAAAACGCCAATTTCATATGTAAGGACCTAATAATATCTTTCTTTTTTATCTTTTTACCCCCCAAAGAAAACAGACCTGTGTTATATGTTAGGCGCGTCTGCCTGTGTGTGTGGCGTAACTTCCAAACGGATGAACCGATTTTCATTTAGTTTTTTTATTTCGAAACTGAGTGAAATATTTAGTGTTCTTAGTTATAGGCAGTTTGTCCACTGCTTGACAAATCAGGGGTTACAATTGTAATCTTGTTTTAACAGACTTGTGTCAAGTACTAATATACCAAATGTTTTAATGTTCCAGATGCAAAGTGCCAGAATGCGAGTCCAACCCCCCCACGTTCGAGATAAACGGCTGGGGGTCGTGGGTGTACCCTGAGGACGGGGGGTTCTGCGACCGGCTGGTACCCCTGAACGACACCTGCGAGAGGGGCTCCTTCCACCTCACGGAGACGCAGAGCTGCGACAGCTGGGTCTACCAGAACACGGACAGTATAGTTTACACGGTGGGTTAAATTCCAATGGTAAAGGCTACCAAAGAACACATTACAGATAGAAAGGGATTGCCACTTCGCACCTACAATATGAAGTCCCAAATATCCCCGAACTGGAATACTTCGATTGCGCGATTCAGGATTGTGGCGCTAATTGGTACACCACAAGATCCTGGTCTTTCTCTCTTAAGGCAAGGTTCGCTAGTGCGTGGGGTCCCGGAGTAAGAATAGCAACTCACCATTAATCATCTTTCCCGTGGTGTCGTAAAAGGCCACAGAGAGAATAATTGAAGACGTGAATGGATGAAGGCAATATGTAGCGAAATTGTGATTTTGAGCTAATTGAGTTCAAACTGTTACTTAAACATTTCAGAAAACGTCGTAACGTATGAAGTACTCTATAGATCCGTCTCCAGAATCAATGTACTTAAACCGTTACTACATAGCGTAAAATGTTTAAGTGACGGTTCAAAGTCAAATTTCTGGTTAAAATAATTTGCAACATTCCAACCTTCATTCATTCAAGTCTTCAATTATATATTCGGAAATGGGCAGCAGGCGTTTTTGCGAACATCGTTAATAACTCAAAACTGCGCTCGCCAACCCAGAACCAGGCAACTGCTCCTCATGAAATACTTTAGGAGAGGCTTATGTGTTAGTGAGGTAGGTGTGGCCTATGTTTTAACAGATCCAGGGCACTCCACCCAACATAACGGCTGATGGCAATCCGCAAGTGGTTTTAGTTAAACTGGACGTAGCGAGCCAGGAGTCCCACATACCCCTCGGGGACCCTCCCGGGGGGATGCGTAATGCATTTCCCTTGCGACTATGTACGAACTAGGTACGAATATTGACCTTAAAATTAACATACATTAAGCTAAATTCAACTCCTTAATTAAGAAGAAGATACGAAACGAAATTAATAATTAGTATTTTCCAATAGTGGCGCTAGATGGCGGTTTCCGTAATGTTCCTGGACTTCACCCTTTATCTATTGAAAATAGAAGAAAACAAAAATAGCCAGTCGAATTGCCAGTTTTAGGGTGATACCATTTTCTAGTACTAGGTCGTGTCTCTGTTATATATTTACTTCGTGTTTATACATTTTTCTTTACATTCCAGTTCGACCTGGCGTGCGAGGAGTGGAGGCGCACGCTGGTGGGCTCCGTGCACAGCGCGGGGATGTTCGTAGCGCTACCGCTCACCGCCATCATCTCTGACACGTGAGTTACTGCCAAGATATACGCCATCTATTTGTTTGTCAGGATCTTTATTTCATTTGGCAAATGAACAGTTCCATTAGATGCCACACATGTATAAACTGTCGGATATTTTTTTCTTATATTGACGTGAAGGCATTTGAGGAATTTGAACGAGGTCTTCCACTATACAATTTTCAATAATGTCTTAATTCATTTCATATTAGTACAGGGATCTCAAAACTTATAAGATTCGCCAAAAAGGAAAGTTTAGTAATTACGAAAAGTTGTTATCTACAACTGCTGTTGTTTCTTAAGTTTATCTTCCTTCATCCTGTCTTTTTCCAGTTTCGGTCGTCGCGTGGCGTTTATTGGCACAGCTATCGCTCCGGCAGTAGTGGGTCTCATCCGGTCCTTCTCCACCAGCTATGCTATGTACGTGACCCTCGAGTTCCTGGACTCGGCTGTCGGTGCGGGCGTGTACAGCTCTGGGTTTATTCTTGGTAGGTATCACATTATTATGTACACATGAAATAAATACAAATAAAAAGGAAAAAATTCTTAAATGTAGCTATAATTCTAACAGTATATTTTTTACTTGCTTTAACATAGTATCCCTTCCATCCTCTATTGGAATCATAAGTATTTACAATATTTCTTTAAATTTTCCAGCTCTAGAGATGGTTGGACTGAAGCGTCGAGTTCTGGGCGGAAACATTATATCTTGTACCTTTGCTTTGGGCCAGGCTGTAGTTGCCTTGATTGCTTGGGCAATACCAGACTGGAGAACATTAACAAGAGTGTTGTATGTGCCATCATTCATATTCATCATCTACTGTTTCTTCTTAGAGGAGAGTGTCAGATGGCTCCTCAGCAAAGGGAACAAGAAAGAAGCCGTCAGAATTATTTTCAAAGCAGCAGAGGTCAACAAAAAAAAGCTTTCACCAAAAACGATAAGGCAACTAACGGAGGATGATGAAATCGTTAATGATAAGCCAGAAATAAAAGCAGAGAAGACAGAGTCCATTGCTTTGCAAGTTTTAAGGTCTAGAGTAATCATGATGAGATTAATTGTATGTTCTTTCTGGTGGATAACGGTCACTTTTATCTACTACGGCCTCTCTATCAACTCCGTGTCCCTCGCTGGCAATAGCTACGTGAACTTCATTCTTACGGCGCTTATAGAAATCCCAGGGTATTTTATGAGCTTCGTCACTTTGGATAGATTTGGCAGAAAGAGTTCTATCATGTCAGCTTTCTTCATCTGTGGACTTTCACTAGTCTGTTTGCCGTTTATGCCTGAACGTAAGTATTACTGCGTACCTAAACTATTTTACAAGTCATGCATTTCATGAATCATTAAATATTTAGTTCTAATCTTTACAAATTATAAAATTGCTTGTATTTTTGCTTCTATTGTTATGTTTTTCTTATCTATAGGTATTTTAATATAATGTGTTTTTCCTGTGTAATGTACTTATTTCATTTTACGTTGTCTACAGTTATTACTATTACATACATATAATATATACACTACTTATTACATTAAAACTTTCCTCGACAACTTTATCGGTAAAACAGCATGAAGATGGTGCAATAACATTTGAGTTTACCGTGAACTGGCTGAAACATGCAGTAGAGGACTTTGTTTTATAATAAGTAGTTGTAGGGATATCATATTAATGTTAATCATAACATTTCAGATTTGCTGTGGCTCCAGACGTGTCTGAACCTGTTAGGGAAGCTATGCATCAGCATGGCATTTAGCAGCATCTACATCTACACCTCGGAGCTCTACCCCACGTCCCTCAGACACACGTTACTGGCTGTGTGCTCGTTCTGCGGACGATTAGGACAGCTGGTGGCACCGCAGACGCCGTTATTGGTTAGTGTTTGATTATTTATTATATATCTAAGAAGTCTTATTCCGTATAGCTTACCAAATTACGAATACAGATGTCACGGCGTGGGATTGTAACCTTTGTTATTAGTTACGTGGTCAATATATTTTTTTTTGTTTCTAACTTCGTTATCCTTTGTTCAACACTACCTAAGCCCTAAGTAGTATATCAGGCTCTGTTATTTTCTTTTTCACAACACGATACGTGTGTATCAAAAGTCTTTGTATTTTAAACGACATTTAATATTCTTGAAATTAAAATGTAATATATTATTTGTTTTGCAGGTTCAATACATGGAGGCGCTCCCATACCTGGTGTTCGGAGCTATGGCAGCGACTTCTGGTATGCTGATGCTGCTGACGCCGGAGACTCTCAACACCAACCTGCCTGACACTGTCACACAGGCGGAGAACATAGCTGTTGTACCCAAACCTAATCAGAGGAGAGATATAATTGAATAGATATGGTCTAAATTTGCTGGAAAATTAAGGGGAGTAGCGTGGTAGAAGGCAGCACTGACAAGTACATTGATCGTTTATAGCTAGTTGTTCGTAACATTCCTTAATTTTTGTTGTGTGATGATTTGGCATATCACTTGTTACCACGCCGTCTTGCAACTTTATCTGATAGACCTATCGCGTGATTTTGTGGATTTATAAATAGTTATAATACGTTCCTTAGTTTTCTAGCATGATTTTATTGTACAGTAAATAATATTTGTCGGAAAACTATCGTAATTGTACGGCAGTGGCAGTCGAATAAGATTGCGAAAAACGTTAGAGTTTAGTTGAAACTACAAACACTAAACTTTAATGTTCTGATGTAGCATGTAGCACTGTTGAGTTTTCTGTGTAAAGTGTCAATTACCCCTGTCTAAGACACCGTGCCATTATATTTATGAAATATTAATTCATCACTATAATATGAAGGCAACAATTTTAAAAGAAAACATGAGCCTTAGTCAAAAGTAGATGCCATCGTTTAAAATTCAAAAACAAAAAAGTAAGGGTTAGTTATCTTCTCTAGATGACATACAATTCGTAAGTCATTTATCCTATAAGTATACTGTTTTCGAACTTTGAAAACGATGGCATCTTGACTAAGGGCTTGACACCTCAGTAAACGCCACAAGTTGCCCTTATTCTAACAGGGTAGGTTCTAGTCTAATAAAAGTTACATAATGTATAGTATAGTCATAGTTAAATTATGTTAGGTAGGTAAATAATTATTAGCTTAAGCTAGCAATGTAATATAATTGAAAAATGTTATTTTTGTATTATGTAAAATATATATATTCGTGTTCGTAATCATTATAATAACAAATGTATAGATTGTGTAATACATGGTGTAAAAAGAGCAGTCACAATAAGTTTGGGATATGATTATACTATCTACTCACATTCTAAAAATGTATTTCGTTTAATTTTTTTTTGTCATTAACTAAATATTATTTAACTTTTTACATTTTATATTTTTTTTGTCGCAAGAATAACATAAAAATACAAAATGTACCCTACTTATATACATTTAAAATCCTGTGTCAAACACATCCTTACAGTCAAGTTTTGGTGATAAGTATTTGTGATAATATTGTTTATTATAATATAAATATTACATAATCACAATTTTTCAATTATAGTTGTATAAATAACTATGGTAACATTAAATTAATCTGACCCTTACTTAAAAAAATAGCAATGGCATTCTATGTTAATATCTGTTGAATAATAAAACACTGATTGAAGTTAGAAGTGTCAGAACTCCTCACATTCAAAGGTTGTCACTGTCACTACCTATCATAAATCAAGATTCCATCGCCAACCAACGAAGTTCGAAAACAAAATGTATGGGATTTGACATAAGGTTCGCTAAGTGACATACTAATTAGCTTGTCATTTAGCGAGGCTTATGTCAAATTTTGATTTCGAACTTCGTAAGTGATAATAGCGATATTCTTGAATGGCCCTTGAGTGTGATGGTGGTTATGCAAGTCAGGCTCATCCCCAAAGTAGGTAAGGCTGGGAGTAGTCCCAGGTACAGTATATGAAAATCAAAGTGTTTGTTAAAAGGGGCTCTTTCCTTCAGTCGGCGGGATGTTATTGTATTCTAAATAAAAGGTATGATTTTTTTTAATCAGTCGATTTCCAGAGAGAAAGATTTAATGTTTAAAAATGAAGTTTTTTTTTAGAAATCGTGCTCGCGAGCATTCATCATTTATCGCTATCTCCTAAAGTTTCGGATACGGAACGGGCGGCGCCGTCCTGTTCGCTTGTGTCCAACGAGCCTCCTGGATTAATCTCTGCTGGTAAGGGGGCAAAAACCCAATGGAAGAGCCTGCACTATAGCAGGCACCCGCCGGCGCGGCGGAGTGGTGGTGTGTGCTCATGTGATCCCGTGGCCCGCAAAGCTGGTACAAAGAGTACCGCCGAGTTTTTTGTGACAATGGGATGCCCATTCATCATCTCTTAGGGCGCAGCAGAGGCTCACATACCCACAGATAGGACCCCATTCCCTGTGGGATGCTCAAAAGCATTTTCATCGGTGAAAAAAAAACTCTACTTGCGTGTTGTATGCGGGTGCCATCCCATAAGTCAACGAGACAACTAAACGTACACTTATGACTTATACATGATATTACTTACATAAAATATATTAGACTCCAAATACCTGAAACGTGTCTGAAACCGAGTACGTACATAACAATTAATTAGCGATAGATAAATAAGTAATAACAAACATTGACATCTAGTACCTAAATGCAATTTTATCAAGTTTTAATAATTAAAGAATATTTTTAATTTAATAAACTACTTAGTTAGTGATGCGAATACAGTACCTACAATGATGATTGTTTGCGACTATGAATCCATAGACTATAGACTATATTATACTACAGTCGGCAGTATCAGACTTGTTAAAAATAATTATTTCCTTAAAATGTAAGTACAGACTTAGAGAAAAACAATGTTATCACGTAAGTGGCATCTCGCCTTTGGTGATTATAAATATCTTAAAACCTAAACCTACTTATATATTTTATTACTGCATCACGCGAAAACTAAATTTCGCGCTGCAGTAATTAAATCCCTGAATTAACACATACAACTTTTTACCTTACCAAAATTATCGCCGGTTTCTTTTTGCGTCGCACTCAACATCGCAAATCCTATCAACAATAATTTACCTATCGCACGGCAACCCCGCGCCGAGTCTCACACGCGCGTCGTCCGCGGCAGTGGTCGGTCATGTCCTAGTGGTCAGTGGTACTAGTGGTTCTAGTGGTTCTAGTGGTCATGAAGAAGGAGATAAACCTGGACGAGGTGCTGGTGGAGGTGGGGGAGTTCGGATGGTACCAGGTGCGGATATACAGCCTCATCCTCGTGCCGATACTGTTCAGCGCGGTGTACAGCAGCCAGTATATCTTCGCGGCGGCTGCGGTGGAACACAGGTAGGAGATAGAGATATCATGAGAGATAGAGGCATAAGACTGCATTAAAGTGTTAGTTAAAGTTTTGAAGACCCCCTGAAGAACACTCTCAGTGGGGAGACGACCGCTTGAGAGACACCGGCCGTTTTTCCATACAGAAACAAGGGTCTCTGCGACCTTCCTCCCTGGATAATGCCACTAAAGTTTTCCTGAATAGGTATTTATTTCATTTTTTTATTTTCAAAATTAAATTACAAAGTAAAGAGCGAGTGTCTCATAAACCCGTGGGGTTTGTCCGTACGCCGGCGCATCTATTATCAAAATATGCTCAAAAATAAACAATAAGTACTTCAAATCCTATTAACTACTTGACTTATAATTACATATGAATAATTAAACAAAGGATGTAATAAATTGTACAAAATTAGGTATGCAATACCACAGAACATACAATAAAACTTTCATTGTGGTAGGCGAGCGATGCACATCGCACAGCGAGTGCGCCGCTCGAACACATATAGGTAGGTATACTACTTACGTCCTTTACGTTCCTTTCTTTAATAATAGAAATACGGATGTTCCAAACCCAAAAAATACGGCCAGATTTTCGGCTGTCTTTAAACGTTCGGAAAACAAATTTTATTCCATTTTTAACCGACTTCCAAAAAAGGAGGTTCTCAATTTGGCGGTTTTTTATGTATGTACATCGATTACTCTGAGGTTAATGATCTGATTTGCGTGATCCTTTTTTTTGATTGGACGCAAAATAGCTGCCATTCTTATTGGAGTCTGTGTCAGTTTCAAGAATAACATCCTAAAGTTGCTGACTTTATAACTAACCCTGCTGACACCGACTTCAACAAGCAGATTTATTGTAACTACATCATAAATTTTATACTTTTTAGTGTGGATCTTTTTTTTATTTTTAGTGCATAGTGAAAAAAGTACCTAAATCGGTTAAGTTTTTGAGGAGAAAACAGGGGTTCTTCTAAACGTCGATTTTTTGTAAGTACTTTTAATTGGTAATTTCAGTTCAAGGTAAACTTTTATATCTAGGCCGTAGTGTTTCCTAGCTAAGATAATATAACCATCCATATCCCCTGATGTAGTCATTTCTTGAAGCAAGCAGATATATTTGTTACCATGAATTCCAAGTTATTTCGGTTATTTTAAAACCAGTTTACCGACTGTGATATCAATTGTTTTGTTGTTTAATAACTTTACTGTGAGAAAAGTGACTAAGCAAGCAAATTATTTTAACATTATTTTCTTGAATTGGAATCTCTGAAATATATTACTTTTATTGATGCAAAACCTTGTTACGTCCTCAAATAAATAAATAAAATCGGTTGTTCCGTTTTGGACCTACAATACCACAGACTCGTTTCTGACTGTTTTCGCCGGGGGTTAAACATTTCAATATGAATAATGGTCGAATTTCGACTACAAGGCGACCTCTAGTTAAGTTATGTAGTTAAACTGATTGGTGATTAACGCGGAAGTAACTCCGCGAAACCTTCGATGATGAAACCTGCTACGAATCGCAAGTCCCTTCCACTTCCTTCTATTTGAGACGATTGTGCGCGCAAAAAGAACTATAGATGAAACAACAGTTTAGTCGATAGGAGAGTAGTAAGTAAGAGAGAGGAGTAAGTAAGAGAGAGGAGTAAGTAAGAGAGAGGAGTAAGTAAGAGAGAGGAGTAAGTAAGAGAGAGGAGTAAGTAAGAGAGAGGAGTAAGTAAGAGAGAGGAGTAAGTAAGAGAGAGGAGTAAGTAAGAGAGAGGAGTAAGTAAGAGAGAGGAGTAAGTAAGAGAGAGGAGTAAGTAAGAAAGAGGAGTAAGTAAGAGAGAGGAGTAAGGCCCTTATGTAACAGTGGCCTTACTCTCCAAACTGATTCGATTTTAATTGAGATTCGTGCCGCGTACTCTAGAATAAATTGACAGTTGTTTATTTTGATTTTCAGTTGATTGATATGGTCAAAAAGTTACGATCTAACGATTTTCTTTATCCTGGTTAGTTTCACAGTAATCCACGAAATAAAACACCAAAAGCCATTGGGATCGAACTGATTCGATTCTCGGTTGTGTCGGAAGCCTGCTGATCGCAAAATTAAAAACTTTTACACAATATAATAATTATTATTATTATAAGCCTAAACTGTCCCACTGCTGGGCAAAGGCCTCCCCCAGTGTCCTCCAGGTATTTCTTTCATGCGCCACCGCTATATAAGAAAAACCTTAATTCTCTTCTATTATTAGTCACATAACACTAATGTGAAATGATTCCAGTATTTTAAGAGAGGCAAGACTTAAGAAAACTTCTAGTTTTTGCAAATTTTGCCTCAAATACTTACAGCTATTATTTACGATTTCAATACCCTTTGGTAGGATGCAAACCCATTTATCGTCTCCATATCTTGTCAGTCGAACAAAGTCACTGTCATTATACAGAGGCTTAACTAATAGGATATTGAAGGGTCATCCAAACCGTAGCTGGTTTCGTCATCGAATGTTTCGTGGTGTTACTTCCGCGATCAAATATGGTCCTATAGGCTATAACCCATCAGATTCAGGTTTGACCACTTTATACTTAAACCTCCGTGGTTGTTAGCTTGGCGCTCGATTCAAAGGTTGCTGGTTCGATTCCCGAATTAGAACAACAGGACATAAAATAGTATGTTGTTAAGTTTTCTTAGTATCAATGCAGGCTCATCGACTGTCTGATAATAAAAAGGATCCTTGCTTGAGCATGTAAAAAGTCGGTCCTGCTGCTCTCTCCGTCCCACTTTGCTAAAACTTGATAGTAAAGAAAGAGAGAGTATATATACTACATTACTTGTATATTGCGCAAACACCTACTTGGGTACTATAAAATTTACTCCTGCGTAGCTGCCCTGGTTTTTACGAAACCGGTCACTGACACCAAAATCTGTGTGCGTAACACCTCGTAACTCGTCAACAAAATGTTAAGACAGTTACATAATAACATAAACGTATACAAACTACAAAGTAATAAAAAAACTTACGGCCGCTTTTTCAATCGTCAGATAACTTTTACTTCTTCTTCTTCTTTTTTATTTATGGCTCCTTAGTGAGTCGCCAGTGTCAGAGTGTGTGGACAAAGACTCTGCTTTATGAGTAGGTTTTGTGAGGAAACAAGGGTACGGTGATCCGAGAAAATACTGTTGAAAAGCCTAGAACAAACACAAACATTTAGGGTTAGTACCATTCACCTTAAAGTTTTATTTTGTTAATTAAAATATATGTACACAAAGCTTCTATAAAAGGAGTATTTACAAAACACAGAACAGATTTAAAATTGGTAGGGCGAGGAATTACAGGAGGGAGGGAATCGTATAATGAGGATTGATTTTTGGGACAGGAGAAGAAAATATGATCTAGAGAGCCCTCATCTAGGCCGCACTCGCATAATGAGCTATCCCTGACCCTAATCTTGGCTAAGAAAACAGGCGAGCAACAATGTCCAACAGATAACTTTTATCTAAGGAATGAATATGTGACTTTGGCAGATTTTGTATGGAACAAATGTCAAAGTCACATGTTTATTCAACAGATAAAAGTTATCTGACTATTGAAAAGTCGGCTCTTAATGTAATTGCATAATATTCGTCTTTTAATTTACTCCGCCGAACTCAGGTAAAAAATATCAATTTACAACTTAACCTATCTTATTTGAGGTGTTTTTATACGAAAAAAACTAGATTGAAATTAACAACTAATGTAGGTATCAGGTACCCATTGCAATTAGCATCATCTCTTGCAATTGCAATTTGCTAGTTGCAAGCATGCTTGGTCACGAAAAGAAAAAAATATAATAAAACTAGCTAACCCGTACCCACTTCGTTAAGCATAAAAAAATAAAAAAAAACCGTTTAAACATTCCCTGGACTTCCACGAATATTTCAAGACCAAAAACAGCCGAATCGGTTCTGCCGTTCTCGAGTTTTAGCGAAACTAACGAACAGCAATTCATTTTTATGTAAAATATTATTAACTAGTTACTACCCTGTTTCTCAGGTAAGGTAGGCAAATAATTAACGGTAAATTTAATGTAAAAACCACGTGAGAAACCTAGAAATGATTTTGAAATACCTATTCAACGCCCAAGCGTCCAAACATTCCCGGAAAATCGTTTGGTCTAAATTATGCCGGTCTAAATCGAACCGGGTTTGGTTTAAATTGCCAGACTGCCAGAAATCTTTGGCTGAATATGTTTGTACACAAAACTACAAACACACACAGCCTGATAAAGACATCCTTTGCGTCACATAGACGAATATAAAGTAACTGCATCAGTTTATGTCTATTTTGATTCTCAGTCGATTGATATGGTCGGGAGTACAAAAAGTTACGATCTAACGATTTTCTTTATCCTGATAAGTTTCAAAGTAATCCATCAAATTGAATACCAAAAGCCATTGAGATCGAACTGATTCTATTCTGGTTTGTGTCGGGACTCGGGAGTGAGCCTGCTATCCTTATCAAGGTGACTCGACGCAGCGTGTAGGTCCGCAGAAATGTCCTAATCCCAATGATTACGTTATCAGGACGGGATATGCACATCACGATCTAATTTATATAATTCAATTATTTTATCTCTTATCATCACTAAGTACATTGTGCCAGCGTGTATGAAGGTACTGGACCTTCATACACGCTGGCCCCTGCGGCTTAATTTGTACTCTTCGACACAGTGTATTGTTGATCGAAGTTTGTACTGGGTTCTGTGCCCCATAATGTAGCTTTCTCAAAAATATTTACTAAGAGCCGATTTTTCAATCGTCAGATAACTTTTATCTAAGGAATAAATATGTGACTTTGTCAAATTTTGTATGGAACAAATGTCAAAGTAACATGTTTATTCAACAGATAAAAGTTATCTGACGATTGAAAAATCGGCCCTTAGCCTACGAGTATTAAAGTTAAGTCAAAAACCTGAAAATAATAATGATTTATAAAGATTACTTCAATATTCCCCTTTTCACTTGAGGTCTCTGAATTTAAAATGCTTGTTGATATAGCTCTTGAACATCGAAATGCATAAAATTATTAGTAAACAGAAACTTTTAAAAATTATTGATAATCGTTTCCCTCCAAATAACCCCCTATAAAAGTTTACTGCCCATAAATATGGAGAAAAATCTCCAAGATGTTAACATCTTGGTTGATAGGATCAAATTAAATTAAAATTTATTTTACAGTAAATGTGTCATGACTCTGGACGATTAGTCGGTCTGAATTGGAGCAACCATAGTTTCGGGAATTTCCGTAACGACTAGCACAGGTCGAGCGCTCACGGGGACGCGATAGTCGTGGCCGGGCACAAGCGAAAATCGGTGACCGACTTTATTTTTCACAAAAGACCATATTTTACAAAAATAATAGCTCCCCTCACCGATTTCCGTGTCGGTAGCCGATTTCATTCAAAAAGGCCAGCTCGCCGGAGTTATTTTATAGTGCCCAAGTGTGTGTGCAATACACAGAAGTACTCTCCCATCTATTCTCATAACCCAGTGAGACGGTATACCGACACGACTGGCGAGAGCACAGGCGCGGGACTTACTGTTTACATGCCCACCCGACGCATGGATCATCTTTCTTGTCAGACAATCAGATGATCTGGCTGCATTGTCCTAACCAAACTTGAAACAACATTTTTTTGTTGTTAAACGCGGGAATCGAACTCACGACCTCCGAATCGAGAACGAAGCTCTGAACCAACTACGTAGGTGTGATTTAACAAAAGCTTATGTAGTAAGGGCGTGTTTCACCAAACAATGTTAAAGTTAACGCCATGTTAAATATCATGTTATCCCTCTCGTATCTCGAGATGGCATGGTATTTTAACATGGCGTTAACCTTAACATTGCTTGGCGAAACACGGCCTTAAGCTATTGAATTAACACGAGTTGTAATCATAACGCCACAAGTATTAATCACATCATATCGCTGCGGATTATTTTCAAGATTAGTTACAAGCGATATTATATCGTAACAATATCTTAATCTCAGCTGATTAAAAGAGGGCGTAAGTGACCACCGCGTTACGCATTAACACTTATCTACTATCATGGACCAATTATACATGTAATTGGTCTATGCTACTATGTAGCTAAGCATCAGTAGTTCGGGAACCTTTGAAAGTTCTGTAAAGTAATCGATTGTATTGGCGCCGTCGAGCTTTTCATACAATTCGTTACTTTAACGAAGCTTTCACCTGAAAGTTGAGAAACCAACTTTCATTTCAAACAGCGTAATTTTTGTCTTTAGGAGGTATTGGCGGGGTCGTGCTTTTCATACAATTATTCGTTACTTTACGGGGCTTTCAGGTGTTCCTGCGTATATACAGCTTTCATTTCAAACAGCGTTGTCTTCAGGTGCTGCGATAGTTATATCTCAAAAACGGTGATAGTTAGACAGTTGAAATTTTCGTATATGATGAATTTCTATTGCAGCTATATCAAGAAATAAAAAAAATAAAAAAGGTAGCTCCCATACAACAAACGTGATTTTTTGGACGTTTTCCACCCTTTGTGTGCGAGTTCGAATCAGTCAGAATCAGAACGCTCCGATCATTCATAACGCACACTGTCGTTTCTTTAGACCAATAATGTAAATTTTGAAATTTTCGATCTGATCGCTTTACTGCTAATGGAACGACTGACAGATGTTAAATTTTGACACTTCTCGTTTATCTAATAAATTCTTATTATATTTAAAATTATTAATTTCAAGAATAATACAAAAGAATCCTTAGTAAATTTCCTCCACGATAACCTAAAAATAACATCGAGATCAGTGAAATCTGTCAAATCCAAGTAAACGTCAAAAATTGTACATTTTGCCTCAAGTAGGGAGCTGGGTAGAAATAAGCAAAATGGCGTGATCATTCTGAGCGTTTTGAACAGTTTTTGACAGCTGACAGTGCGTGTGGAACACTAGTAAAAACAGTTCAAAACGATCCTAAACAGTGCTAAAGAAACGCAAAAAAAAAAGGTTCAAATCGTTTATACTTCGCAAGTGGAACCCGGCTACAGGTTTTGTTTCACAATATTCTCAGTCACTTCACATCACTTTTTTATTTAGTCAGAGTTTAAGACTTTAAGAATTATTTAAATGTACCTACGACGAGGGGTTATCTGAATACAGAATAAAGTAAATATAAAATAAAGAAACATTTAATATTTCTATTAAGAAATTATCTTATATCAACTTTCCTTTTTCCTTATTGTATTTCATTGTCTTTCTTCTTGTATGTAGGTAGTAGGTACCTAATCTACAGTTTCCGCCTGACTTTCATAGGTTTTTGAACCGTACGCGACATTTAATAATAAATTACAACGATAAGATAAACAATAAATATGTATAAAAATACTTGCACGTGGCAATAAACGAAACACCGTCATAAGCCGACAATATATGGCGACAGAATATACCGACAATATATTATACCGACGGACAATATGCCGACAGGTATTAGTAGGCACTTGCCAACATAATCCTCCTAGATATTTGGGCAGATATTGTTTTTGTATCATGGGAATAGTCACCTGTATGTAAGGCCATGCTCTGTCGTACGTACCCACTTACTAATGAAAATACACTGTATAATAATGAAAATAGTAGGCCTTTGCATCCGTTATTGGCTGAATTATACAGCTGGAGTAATCTGACACAATCGAGAATCGAACTAGTTCGATCTCAACGGTTTTTGATATTTTATATGGTGGATTACTTTCAAACTAACCAGCGTTAATAAAGCACTGCGTAAACTTTGTTCAACATAAAAAATATGAGTGAAAAAATTATAACGATACGTTGTGTAGTTTCCGAGATTTTCTATTTCAATTTCTTGACGCGATGACGACATTTTCCAATGCCTGGTACGGGCCGCGAAATAGGTACACAAGAATTTCAAATGTCTGAAAATTCAGTTATTCGTATAGATACAAGCTCTACTAGGACAACGGCTTTTAACGATTCTGTATACAGGTAACATTCTCCATGAAATAAAATACCTAAAATGATTAAACATTTTTAATGTAAATGTTTACGATGACACGCAAAATGTTGGTCTCTGTAAGTCTGTAATTACAACACAAAGATAAGACGTTTAATTACAGTATCGAATTCGCGGAAACCTAATTAGTTTTTGGTGGTAAATCGAATATGCCGTAGATTAGACTCCACTATTATCCTATAAAGTACTAATGATCTTTGACTATTATCTTTAATCAAATGCTTTCGTCTATACTCTATAGTCTATGATCTATCCGAATTCGAATGTCAAACTTGTGAATATAGAGGGGTAGAATTCGAATGTCAAACTTGTGAGTATAGATCGGTAGAATTTGAATGTCAAACTTGTGAATATAGAGGGGTAGAATTCGAATGTCCAACTTGTGAATATAGAGGGGTAGAATTCGAATGTCAAACTTGAGAATATTGAGGGGTAGAATTCGAATGTCAAACTTGAGAATATTGAGGGGTAGAATTCGAATGTCAAACTTGAGAATATTGAGGGGTTGAATTCGAATGTCAAACTTGAGAATATTGAGGGGTTGAATTCGAATGTCAAACTTGAGAATATTGAGGGGTTGAATTCGAATGTCAAACTTGAGAATATTGAGGGGTAGAATTCGAATGTCAAACTTGAGAATATTGAGGGGTAGAATTCGAATGTCAAACTTGAGAATATTGAGGGGTTGAATTCGAGCATACACACCGTTTAAGCCTTCCCTGCACTTTCACGAATATTTCAAGACTAAAACTTAGCGAGACTAAGGAACAGCAATTCATTTTTATGTATAAGAAAGATAAAATAATAAGAAATAAGAATAAGATAGATATTATATATAGCGCCGAATTCAGAATGCTTCGAAAGCGCGATGCAGGATTGTGGCGCTAGTTGTGCCGCCTGCGGTACGCCTCAACAGATTTGATATCACACAGGTACATGTGTGTACAGTATACTCAATACTCATACACACATATCCATATTTATTTTACGTTTCACAGATATCAATTTGAAATTTGATTACACATCTAGACGCAGTGTAAAAGTAATTATTTACTTTGTAAACGTAGTAGTAAAATAAGAAGTCAACTGTAGACATTGTTTCAGCTGAAACGTAATGAATCGTGAAGCGATAAGAGTTTTACACTATAGTAGCATGTGCTATCATAATCATTCATCATCATCAGCGTCATCATCATGTTAGCTACGACACTACTGGACATAAGCCTCGCCCAACGTATTTAAATAGAAATATATGCTACGCAAGCGCCCTAGCGGTGATTTCATGCGATACCCCACATTTAGGGGCGATTTCACCAATGCTATTAAGCTGGCTTAGAATACGTTAAACTCGCTTTACGCGTTTAAACGTACTTAAAACTCGTAATTGCATTTCACCAACAAAAAATAAACACGGCTCTAGCTGAGCCGAGTTTAAAGTTCTGAACTTGGCAGCGAGCTCAAGAGCTGTCAATTACCTAAGGTCATGAGATAACAGTTGTGTTGGTTGTATTTTAAAATTCTGTATTAATAATATGTGTATAATATCATGGCTATAGGTAACTCACTACACGTTAATAGTAAAAACCGTTACCTTTGTGTAACGGTATTTTACATCTATACTATCTGAACTCGGCTCTCATAAACCAAGCTTTGCTTAAAACATGGTGAAATCCATTTGACATAAAACTCGAATTATAAGCGCGCTTAGTGAGAGCTGAGTTTAATAAAGCCGAGTTGTGAATTCTGAAATCGTATGTCAATTTTATTTAAGAGTAGCTCACAGTTGATACTGGATGCGTTACAAATTACAATGATAAGTGTGTCAGCAGAGTCCTTTATGACTGAATAAGGATAATTCCTTGTCCTACTTAAGTCTTGTAGCGCTAACGATCCACTTCCTAGTTCGTTCTGTCACCTTAACTACACCATCCGCGTAAATCTGGAGGTCAGGCAATGAAATGAATACTAATTATACCTTTAAGTAGGCGTTCAAGGTTAGGTGTCCATCCCTATGAACTTGCAAAGGTATGGCTAGTAAAATGTGCCGAGGGTTACAGCATTGAACAGTTTGTATGACTAAGGCCCATATAAATAAATCAATCTCAAACTTAACCTCACTAGAGAACTTACATATTTGACAGATTAAAAAAACGTTTCGTTTCACTTTACAAAATGAATAACTTGACTTATACTACATAATATTCTATTTTTTTCTTTTTTAAAACAAAAAAATAAAGATTATAAAAATAGATTATACATGTTTTTCTGTAATCTATAACAAATATTACGGTATAAAAAGAAAATAAATTAAAGGACTATGTAACATTAATAAAGTTGTTCACTTTTAAAGTGAAACGAATCGTTTTTTACGGGTCATACAATATAATACCTAGAACTTAGGAGGCATCACTGCACACATAGTGTATGCTGCAAAATATTAAACTTTCCTCGGAATAGTTTTTACCTTTGCAGACAAACATCAATCGACGAACTCTGTAGAACAGTGGTTGAGCGGGTTCGAATCCCGGCGAGGGAACAAAAAGTTTTGTTTGTGTTTCTGGGTCACGGATGTGTATTAAATTTGTGTATTCATTAATAAAACAAAAATTTTAAATAATGTGTTAATGTGGTGTCATATTATTATTATTTTCAATCAGATGAGTTTGATTGCTCAGATAATAACAAAACATATCTATTAACGGTCATTCCATTGGCTTATAATAATGTCTTTCTTTTTTATCTTTTTTACCCCCCAACGAAAACAGACTTGTGTTATATATCCCTCCCCTCCGGACCGTGGACACGATCAGACGTAACTACTGTATTTTTAAATTTAACTTGTATTTTCAAAATAATTAAATAATTGCTAAACAAAATATTCATTGATGTACTAGGCGCGCATAAATCGAAGGAAGTGTTATAAGACAAGGACAGCAAACAGAGTCCACTACATTTCTACGAGCTACTGCAGCGAACGTCACAAAACGTGTGTATACGTCACTTCTCTGGATTGCCGTAAATTACAAGCGGTAGCGATAGCGGTCATTTCTTGATTTTGGTGACTATCGCCTGAAACCAAAATATGTCAAACCTAGAACGCTCTCCACCATTTAATAAATCTTTAAGTATGTCAGAATCTGACATCAATAAAATGACCTCTACTGCATCGTCATTGGAAGAAGTAGGGCTTGGGCATGTTACTCAACGAGATAAAAAACGACGACGAATTTCTGGAGACCGTTTGGAAACCGAATGTACAGACTTCAGAGCTATCATTCGAGAAGAACTACGGGACATGATGAGTGCAATGCAACTGCAACAAAACACGCGTCTAGATTTGATAGAAAAGTATGTATCTGAAATTAAAATTCAAAACGACACTACCCACAAAAATAATCTCGATATTGAAAAATCTATAGAGTTTGTCAATTCAAAGCTAGATGAACTTCAGTCCACAATCCTACATTTAGAAATAGAACGTAAAAATATCACAGAGCAAATTACAAATATTGAGGATAAGTGTGACACATTGGAAAGACTTTCACGTAAGACTAGCATACAAATTCGGAACGTGCCAAAACAGAAAGGTGAAACCAAGGAAAAGCTGTTCGATGCAATAAAAAAGCTTTCTGTATCGCTAGGGATCAACAGCTCAATGCTTCGCGATGTTTATCGAATGCCTTCAAAACCGGACCGGAAAAATTCGGTAATAGTGGTCGAATGCTCTTCTTCCCTGGACAAGGAAAGATATTTGATTGCAGCCAAAAATCATAAGCTCAACTCTATTAAGCTAAAAACAGAGCAATTAAACTCAACACACATGGGTTTCGAAGGACCAAAGGTAGAAATATATCTTTCTGAACACCTAACCCCTGCTGCAGCACGACTATACTTCCTTGCGCGAGAGTTCCGGAAAACCATGGATTACGCATACTGCTGGACCGCAAACGGACTTGTATACCTACGCAAAAAACAAGGTGATCCATACATTTTAATTAGAAGTGAAACCCAGCTACAGCAACTGAAGAATAAGTGACTATTTAAGTGTAAAATTACTCAGGCTGCTATAGTTATAGTCTATGTTACGAAATTCCCAGATAATATTTTATTTTTCTATGTTTTTGTACTGCTTTACTACACACACTTATAAAAATACAGACTAACACATCATCGACAAACAGAACGACAGACTCCATTTTTGAACTTAATTCAGTATGTCTTGCTCCACAGGCAGGCTATTAACTATCTAACATTAATTTGTTGCAAATATCATGGATAGACTACAATTGAATGATGAGATCGATATTTCCTGTAAAATTTCCTGTCAACTAATTGAAAATCCAAGGTACCTTAATTATGAACTTGAAAAATTAAAAATTACGAATAAAATAAAATTTAATATACTATCATTTAATATCAGAAGCGTGAACAAAAATTTAGATAACTTTTTAATATACTTAACTAGGTTAAAAATAAAGTCAGAATGTTGGTGTAACGAAGAATCTGTACCACCATTGATTGATGGATTTACAATGTCACATACTCAACGGAGTTTTAACCAAAATGATGGTGTAATCATGTACATACATAATAGTATAAATGCTACGGTAACGGAAGTGGAATTGGATGAAGCTAACTGCTTAGCGGCTAATATAAGCAACATGACCATATTTGGAATATATCGCCCATATGGTTTCAAAAATTTTAACTCGTTTCTAAATTCATTGGACACATTGTTAACTACCACTAAAACTCCAAACATAATACTGACTGGTGATATAAATATTGACACAATGAACACTAACAGCAGCGTAGTCAGAGATTATTTAGAAATCATTGGGTCCCACGGACTTTACAAAGCTATTGATATCCCAACTCACGACCGAACATGTTTGGACCACATCATGTGTAAACTACATAATATAGATGCACACTCATTCGTCCTTGAAACAGATGTTACGGATCATTACCCCTTATTACTGAGTATCGCAAGCTCATTCGCAACTACAGATACCACTTGTAAATTTGTTACCAGGACCAAAATAGACTATGATGCCTTAAAAGATTCTATTGCCGAAAAGGATTGGAAACCGTTACTAGGAATTAAAGACCCTAATATTGCCGCAGAAATGTTAACCAAAATACTTCATGATCTTATGGCACGACATACATCTACAATTACTTTTTCTAAAAGAAAACGTCCAATAAAACCCTGGATTACTTCTGGGATCATGAAATGTTTTAAAACCAGAGATAAGATGCATAAAATAGTTAAGAAATATCCAGAAAACGAAAGTTTAAAACAACAATATGTAAAATATCGCAATATATGTAATCTAACGGCAAAAAATTTAAGAATTAACTATTACAGAGACAAATTTTATAAAAACAATAAAAACTTAAAACGTACCTGGGAAACTGTAAAAGAATTATGCAACATAAAAAGCTCTAGATTCCACGCATCATCCCTGCTCCATCTTGCACCATCCCCAGCTGCATCTCTAGACCTCGTAAACAAATACTTCACATCCATTGGTGAAAAGCTGGCTTTCGACATTTTGGCTAAAACTGGAACTAGTGAATCCCATCTACTTAACAGAGTCAACATATCACAAAACCCTAATTCTATGAGCCTGAGATTTTAGGGAAATAGACAATATTATCCTTAACCTAAAAAGTAACAGTGCTCCTGGTATAGATTCCGTATCTTCTACAATCGTAAAGAACTCTCATACCATACTGTGCAGCATTATTTCCCACATATGCAACTTGAGTTTCTCTAATGGTACATTCCCTAATATCTTCAAAAAAGCTGTCGTGATCCCAGTTTACAAGGGTGGCGGTGTAGATTCAGTGTCAAACTACAGACCTATATCTCTTCTTCCTACTCTTAGCAAAATTATGGAAAAAGCATTTAACATCAGACTAACAAAGTTCCTAGAAGGCAAAAATATTTTATCAGGTTCTCAATACGGCTTCCGTTCGGGTAAATGTCCGGAGGATGCAGTGTCTAAGCTTTCAGAATTAATCACAAAATCTCTTGATACAGGTCAAAGATGTGTAGCAATATTCTTGGACCTTAAAAAAGCGTTTGACACCGTTTCGATACCGCTACTCTTGTCGAAATTGGAGAATTTGGGCATACGTGGACTACCGCTGGATTGGCTCCGAGATTATCTGACAGATAGAAGTCAAGTAGTAAAAGTGGAGAGTTTATGCAGTTCCAGTTTAGGTATCACCTATGGAATACCTCAAGGAAGTACACTTGGACCGACTCTCTTCTTGGCCTACGTCAATGATTTATGTAACCTTAATTCTGAAAATGGTAATATTCTTGCATTTGCTGATGACACTGTTCTAATATTTCAAGGTACAACATGGCCAGTGGTTGAGAAATATGCAGAAAAAGGTCTCAAAAGGGTGATAAAGTGGCTGGACGAAAACCTTTTAACCATAAATTTACCCAAAACAAAATATATCTGTTTTAGAATATCAGGTGCTACAAATCCGCCAACAAATTTCAATATCAAGGCTCACTCCTCTTTTTGTGGATCGGAATCTGAGTGTGATTGTGCACCCTTAGAACAGACAGACAGTCATAAATATTTAGGAATAATAGTAGACAAGCACCTTAATTGGCGACCACAAATCACAGCATTGAGCAAACGAATAAGGAAACTTCTACCAATTTTTAGGAATCTTCGAGACGCTGCTGATTTCAAACTTGTCAAAAATGTTTATCTAGCTCTCTGCCAATCACTCTTGACGTACTGTGTCACGGTATGGGGTGGAGCCGCTGCTTGCCATCTCTTGGAGTTGGAACGAGCTCAACGAGCAGTCATTAAAGTTATGACTCATAAGCCGAGGGATTACTCCACGGAAACCCTTTACGCAGAAAATCAGCTTTTGACGGTCCGACAGTTGTACATACTCAACTCAGTAGTCCGCCACCACAAAAACATAGACATATCACAGTTACCTCAACAAAAAAGACGCGTTCGAACTCCAATTCCAAACATTAACACAATGTTTGCAAGACGTCAATTTTCCTACATGGGCCCCTACTTATATAGATACTTCAATGACCTAAATCAAACCATAAAATTAAATAGATCACGGCTAAAAATCTCAATAAAAAACAGTTTAGCTTTACTTAATTATGGACAAACGGAGTATATTTTGAAATATATATCATAACTTAGTCAACCACATTAAACATAGTCACCACTCACTTACACATACACACACACATACACACACACACACACACGCGCGCACATACACACACACACACCCACACCCACACCCACACCCACACACACACACACACACACACACGCGCACACTTTTTATTTATTTATTTTTGTTTCTCATCTAACAAATTATTGTACTAAATGTGTTACTTTTATTTTATTAAATTTGCCTTAAGCCAGCTTGTAACTTGTAACTTGGACCACAAGCAGACCATTGTGAAAAAATTCATTTTTACCTTCATTTTAGTTTTTATTAGTGTTAAACATATTTTGTCAAATTGTGGCTTATTTCTAATGTCTGCCATAAAAATAATGTGTTAAATGTTTTCTTGGTGTTAAAAGAAAAGAATAGTGTACACTGTGTGGAGAGGAGGGTTGGTTACTTGAGACACAGGAACCTCCTAGTTCAGGTATCAGCCCACCAAATTCCTCACTTCTTTGTCTTCTATATTACTTTATGTCTTTTGTTTTAAGTATTTATTGGTGAGAAATAAACATTATCTTATCTTATCTTATCTTATATGTTAGGCGCGTCTGTCTATGTGTGTGGCGTAACTTCCAAACGGATGAACCGATTTTCATTTTGGTTTTTTTATTTCAAAACTGAGTGAAATATTTAGTGTTATTAGTTAAAGGCAGTTTGTCCACTGCTTGATAAATCAGGGGTTACAATTGTAATTTTGTTTTAACAGACTTGTGTCAAGTACTAATACCAAATGTTTTAATGTTCCAGATGCAAAGTGCCAGAATGCGAATCCAACCCCCCCACGTTCGAGATAAACGGCTGGGGGTCGTGGGTGTACCCTGAGGACGGGGGGTTCTGCGACCGGCTGGTACCCCTGAACGACACCTGCGAGAGGGGCTCCTTCCACCTCACGGAGACGCAGAGCTGCGACAGCTGGGTCTACCAGAACACGGACAGTATAGTTTACACGGTGGGTTACATTCTTATGGTAAAGGCTGCCAAAGGACACATTACAGATAGAAAGAGATTGCCACTTCACACCTACAATATGAAGTCCCAAATATCCCCGAACTGGAATACTTCGATTGCGCGATTCAGGATTGCGGCGCTAATTGGTACACCACAAGATCCTGGTCTTTCTCTCTTAAGACACGGTTCGCTAGTGCGTGGGGTCCCGGAGTAAGAATAGCAACTCACCATTAATCATCTTTCCCGTGGGTGTCGTAGCACACAAAAGAGAATAATTGACGACGTGAATGGATGAAGGATATTGCCTTCATCCATTCACGTCGTCAGTTATTCTCCGTCCGTAGCGAAATTGTGATTTTGAGGTAATTGAGTTCAAACTGTTACTTATAGCTAGCCGGGAGTCCCACATACCCATCGGGGACCCTCCCGGGGGGATGCGTAATGCACTTGCGACATAAAAAAATGGCCTACCATCCCATACAATCTATGTTTAATACAAAAAAATTGCAAAAGATGCCGAATTAAGTACAAATATTGACATTAAAATAAAGATAAGCATATTTTTTAAGCATAACATCACATTAAGCTAAACTCAACTCATTAATTAAGAAGAAGATACGAAACGAAATTAGTATTTTCCAATAGTGGCGCTACATAGCTTTTTCCGGAATGTGCCTGGACTTCACCATTTATCTATTGGAAATCGAAGAAAACAAAAATAGCCAGTCGAATTGCTAGTA
The DNA here is from genome assembly GCA_905187575.2 of Celastrina argiolus. NCBI lineage: Eukaryota > Metazoa > Arthropoda > Insecta > Lepidoptera > Lycaenidae > Celastrina > Celastrina argiolus. Next base: position 17,410,818 of record LR994589.1, read on the forward strand.
TTAGGGTGATACCATTTTCTAGTACTAGGTCGTGTCTCTGTTATATATTTACTTCGTGTTTATACATTTTCCTTTACATTCCAGTTCGACCTGGCATGCGAGGAGTGGAGGCGCACGCTGGTGGGCTCCGTGCACAGCGCGGGGCTGTTCGTCGCGCTACCGCTCACCGCCATCATCTCTGACACGTGAGTTACTGCCAAGATATACGCCATCTATTTGTTTGTCAGGATCTTTATTTCATTTGGCAAATGAACAGTTCCATTAGATGCCACACATGCATAAACTGTCGGATATTTTTTTCTTATATTGACCAGAAGACTTTGCTTTGCGAGGCTATTGCATTTGAGGAATTTGAACGAGATCTTCCACAATACAATTTTTAATAATGTCTTAATTCATTTAATATTAGTACAGGGATCTCAAAACTTATAAGATTCGCCAAAAAGGAAAGTTCAGTAATTACGAAAAGTTGTTATCTACAACTGCTGTTGTTTCTTAAGTTTATCTTCCTTCATCCTGTCTTTTTCCAGTTTCGGTCGTCGCGTGGCGTTTATCGGCACAGCCGTCGCTCCGGCAGTAGTGGGTCTCATCCGGTCCTTCTCCACCGGCTATGCTATGTACGTGACTCTCGAGTTCCTGGACTCGGCTGTCGGTGCGGGCGTGTACAGCTCTGGGTTTATTCTTGGTAGGTATCACATTATTATGTACACATCCAATAAATACAAATAAAAAGGAAATAATTCTTAAATGTAGCTATAATTCTAACAGTATATTTTTTACTTGCTTTAACATAGTATCTCTTCCATCCTCTATTGGAATCATAAGTGTTTACAATATTTCTTTAACTTTTCCAGCTCTAGAGATGGTTGGACTGAAGCGTCGAGTTCTGGGCGGAAACATTATATCTTGTACCTTTGCTTTGGGCCAGGCTGTAGTTGCCTTGATTGCTTGGGCAATACCAGACTGGAGAACATTAACTAGAGTGTTGTATGTCCCATCATTCATATTCATCATCTACTGTTTCTTCTTAGAGGAGAGTGTCAGATGGCTCCTCAGCAAAGGGAACAAGAAAGAAGCCGCAAGAATTATTTTCAAAGCAGCAGAGGTCAACAAGAAAAAGCTTTCACCAGAAACGATAAGGCAACTAACGGAGGATGATGAAATCGTTAATGATAAGCCAGAAATAAAAGCAGAGAAGACAGAGTCCATTGCTTTGCAAGTTTTAAGGTCTAGAGTGATCATGATGAGATTAGTCGTATGTTCTTTCTGGTGGATAACGGTCACTTTTATCTACTACGGCCTCTCTATCAACTCCGTGTCCCTCGCTGGCAATAGCTATGTGAACTTCATTCTTACGGCGCTTATAGAAATCCCAGGGTATTTTATGAGCTTCGTCACTTTGGATAGATTTGGCAGAAAGAGTTCTATCATGTCAGCTTTCTTCATCTGTGGACTTTCACTAGTCTGTTTGCCGTTTATTCCTGAAAGTAAGTATTTTTTATCCTAACCATTTTGTTGTTTACTGCGTAAACTATTTTACAAGTCATGCATTTCATGAATCATTAAATATTTAGTTTTAATCTTTACACGTTATGAAATTGCTTGTATTTTTGCTTCTATTGTTATGTTTTTCTTATCTATAGGTATTTTAATATAATGTGTTTTTCCTGTGTAATGTACTTATTTCATTTTACGTTGTCTACTTTTAATAGCTTATGAGTTCCCATTTTCCCTTCTTATTACATTAAAACCTTCCTCGACAACTTTATCGGTAAAACACCATGAAGATGTGTGCAATAACATTTGAGTTTACCGTGAACTGGCAGAAACATGCAGTAGAGGACTTAGTTTTATAATAATATGTAGTTGTAGGGAAATCATATTAATGTTAATCATAACATTTCAGATTTGCTGTGGCTCCAGACGTGTCTGAACCTGTTGGGCAAGCTATGCATCAGCATGGCATTCAGCAGCATCTACATCTACACCTCGGAGCTCTACCCCACGTCCCTCAGACACACGTTACTGGCTGTGTGCTCGTTCTGCGGACGATTAGGACAGCTGGTGGCACCGCAGACGCCGTTATTGGTTCGTGTTTGATTTTATATATCTAAGAAGTCTTATTCATTAGGGAGCTTACCAAATGACGACTACAGATGTCACGGCACGGACCTCAGAGTAACAATGTAGATAAAAATATATTAAAAAATTGAGACAAACTTATATGATACGGGATTGTAACATTTTGTTATTAGTTACGTGGTCAATATCATTTGTTTCTAACTTCGTTATTCTTTCTTTGTTCTACACTACCTAAGCCCCAAGTAGTATTTGAGGATCTGTTATTTTCTTTTTCACAACACGATACGTGCGTATCGAAAGTTTTTGTATTTCAAACGACAATTTACTAAGTAATATTCTAGAAACTAAAATATTATATTCTACTTGTTTTGCAGGTTCAATACATGGAGGCGCTCCCATACCTGGTGTTCGGAGCTATGGCAGCGACTTCTGGTATGCTGATGCTGCTGACGCCGGAGACTCTCAACACCAACCTGCCTGACACTGTCACACAGGCGGAGAACATAGCTGTTGTACCCAAACCTAATCAGAGGAGAGATATAATTGAATAGATATGGTCTAAATTTGCTGGAAAATTAAGGGGAGTAGCGTGGTAGAAGGCAGCACTGACAAGTACATTGATCGTTTATAGCTAGTTGTTCGTAACATTCCTTAATTTTTGTTGTGTGATGATTTGGCATATCACTTGTTACCACGCCGTCTTGCAACTTTATCTGATAGACCTATCGCGTGATTTTGTGGATTTATAAATATAATACGTTCCTTAGTTTTCTAGCATGATTTTATTGTACAGTAAATAATATTTGTCGGAAAACTATCGTGACTGTACGGCAGTGGCAGTCGAATAAGATTGCGAAAAACGTTAGAGTTTAGTTGAAACTACAAACTCTAAACTTTAATGTTCTGATGTAGCATGTAGCACTGTTGAGTTTTCTGTGTAAAGTGTCAATTACCCCTGTCTAAGACACCGTGCCATTATATTTATGAAATATTAATTCATCACTATAATATGAAGGCAACAATTTTAAAAGAAAACATGAGCCTTAGTCAAAAGTAGATGCCATCATTTAAAATTCAAAAACAAAAAAGTATGGGTTAGTTATCTTCTCTAGATTACATACAATTCGTAAGTCATTTATCCTGTTTTGGAACTTTGAAAACGATGGCATCTTGACACCTCAGTAAACGCCACAAGTTGCCCTTATTCTAACAGGGTAAGTTCTAGTCTAATAAAAGTTACATAATGTATAGTATAGTCATAGTTAAATTATGTTAGATAGGTAAATAATTATTAGCTTAAGCTAGCAATGTAATATAATTGAAAAATGTTATTTTTGTACTATTTAAAATATATTTATTCGTGTTCGTAATCATTATAATATCAAATGTATAGATTGTGTAATACAGGGTGTAAAAAGAGCAATTACAATAACTTTTGGATATGATTATACTACTTTTATCATTCTAGAAATGTAAAAAATGCAAAAAATATACTTACTACCTACTTATATATATAATATTTAAAATCCTGTGTCAAACACATCCTTAGAGACAAGTTTTGGTGATAAGTATTTGTGATAATATTAAATGTATTATAATATAAATATTACATTATCACAATTTTTCAATTCCGGTTGTATATCTGTGGTAACATTAATTTAATCAGCCCCGCACTTACAAAATTAGCAATCGCATGTTATGTTAATATCTGTTGAATATTGAAATACAGATTGAAGTTATAATTCCTCATATTCAAAGGCTGTCACTGTCACTACCTATCATTTGCTTGAATTTGACGGCAGCTATCATTTCGACAAAGAAAGCAATCGATTTGGGACCCACTTAGAGCTGGTATCTACGCATTAGGCGCTTACTGAAGCTCGCTTTGCTGATGCGCGTTTTTGGATAAAGAAAAAGCGCACGCTTGAGTATGTACAGAGTACACTGTCTGTACAGAACTTCTGGTTCTCAAAACGCGCGTTGACAAAGCGCGCGCTTGAGTATGTACAGAACTGCTGGTTCTCAAAACGCGCGTTGACAAAGCGCGCGCTTGAGTATGTACAGAGTAAACTGTCTGTACAGAACTCCTCGTTCTGAAAACGCGCGTTGACTAAGCGCACGCTTGAGTATGTACAGAGTACACTGTCTGTACAGAACTCCTGGTTCTCAAAACGCGCGTTGACAAAGCGCGCGCTTGAGTATGTACAGAGTACACTGTCTGTACAGAACTCCTGGTTCTCAAAACGCGCGTTGACAAAGCGCGCGCTTGAGTATGTACAGAGTACACTGTCTGTACAGAACTGCTGGTTCTCAAAACGCGCGTTGACAAAGCGCGCGCTTGAGTATGTACAGAGTACACTGTCTGTACAGAACTCCTCGTTCTCAAAACGCGCGTTGACAAAGCGCGCTTGAGTATGTACAGAGTACACTGTCTGTACAGAACTGCTGGTTCTCAAAACACGCGTTGACAAAGCGCGCGCTTGAGTATGTACAGAGTACACTGTCTGTACAGAACTCCTCGTTCTCAAAACGCGCGTTGACAAAGCGCGCGTTTGAGTATGTACAGAGTATAACACTGTCTGTACAGAACTCCTGGTTCTCAAAACGTGCGTTGACAAAGCGCGCGCTTGAGTATGTACAGAGTACACTGTCTGTACAGAGCTGCTGGTTCTCAAAACGCGCGTTGACAAAGCGCGCGCTTGAGTATGTACAGAGTACACTGTCTGTACAGAACTGCTGGTTCTCAAAACGCGTGTTGACGAAGCGCTCGTTTGAAAGCGCCTAATCTAACCGCTCTAACTAGCGTTTGAATAATTGGCCGATCAAAACCAAATTGTCGACGTGACTGCAATAGCGCTTGAGAGCAATTTGCAAAATCGCGTTTTATAAATTGTACAGGAGGAAGAAACCAATTGATTATCTTGTCAGTCAGTGGAATAGATTTTTTGGAAGCAAAATTGACGTTTCTTATTGGCTAATTTAAATGGCGTTCCAATAGGCGTCAATACAGACTCAGAAGTGGATGTCGCAATTTTTTGCTACTTTTGTTAATACACGGTATGTTATGACGGTAATTTTATAAGAAAACATGGCCCTTTTTTCACTTTCAAGGTTAGAAAACAAAAATGTATTGAGCAAATTGGTTTTGCGCACTATTTAATTGCAGTCGCGTTGATGAATATACATAAATATATTAGGTTTAAAGAACTTTATTTCTCAAAAAGACCAAAGTCCCTTACATGAGAACATTATGCAAAATATAAGTAGTACAATTGGTTAAGTTTAGTACAGAATTAAATACCTCATTTAGTACAAAATATGGCAAATAGGTTTGAACCTATTTAACATATTTTGTACTAAATGTGGTTGAAGTTAATAGTAATACACATTTGTAATGTTAGTTACATACAATAATAATCTAAGGGCGTGTTGAAACACCAAACAATGTTAAAGTTAACGCTATGTTAAATATCATGTTATCCCTCTCGTATTTCCTGTCAATGAATGAGATGGGATGGTATTTCAACATGGCGTTAACTTTAACATTGCTTGGAACACGGCCTTAGGGTGATACTGGCTTTGATGGTCCTGTAATCTACTTTTCTTATAATCTTTTTATTTTTCAATCTTTACTATAACATTTACGAATTGTGTCGGTTTGCAGTCACCCAGGTCTTCGTGTAAAAACAGTTGCTTCACTTTCTTTTCACGTGACGCCGAAAGTGGTTTTATCAACTCACATTTCATTTTCTCATATTAACCGGTGGATGGAGGGTCGGATATAATGTCTTCCACCTCGGACGCCTACTGTGAGTCCAAGTTGCCTGTGACGTAGTAAAGTTTAGTTTCGTCTGATTTAATATTGGACAACATGAATTGCGCATCCATTTGGTTGAAATAGGTCCGGGTTTCTCCGGATAAAATGGAGGAATACGTACTCCCGCACGGAACACATCTTGTTTGTCCTCATTCATCTTGATGTTCTGAGGAGTCACCACTTGTAGGAAGGTGTGTAATAAAAATAATAGTCCGTAGTACACAAGAAAGAATTAATACAGTTTATTGTGAACACACACGGAAACACAACAATCATAAATAATCCAGTAAATAAAATAGAAGGAGTAACAGAGAAAAATCAACAAAACAAAAATATCGGTGAGGACACAAGGCAAAGCTCTAAAACATTAATCTTTTCTCCTAGTTATCCTCTGTCGCTAGGCAACGGACTCTATATCGCTGCGCGCGCGCCGTTCATTGCAAATACTACGAGTATTTACTAATAATAACGGCCGTACATCTTTATGTCTGTTGAACATTTTGTTACAATAGTATATAGACATATAATTTTGTATATAATTTTTAAATAATAATATTAGAATAAATATTGAGAAATTAATAGATTATATAAGAAAAGTAGATCACTACAGTCCGATAACTTTTCTAAGCTAAGTAAGAAAATTATATTACATATACTATCGTGTAGCAGGAAGAATTAAAATGATCTTTAAGAAGTATAAACCAGAATAGAAAAATATACTATAAAAATATTTTGTTAATTTTTATAATAAATTATTTTATCAAATTGTTTTCTTTTTCTATACTTAAATAATAATCACGTTATTTATGGTTCTTAATATATTTTATTGCTTTCTTACTAAGAAAGTAATCGATACCTATATGTGACACAATCTACTGATTACAATTTTATAGCTCATTTCCATATTGTCTGATCTCTATCGTTTTTTTTTGTAATAATATTATCAAGAAGCGACAAAAATACATTCGTTCTTTCGCGTGGTTCGACTTCGTTCGCGTGGTTTTTGAGTAACTTATACCGTTTATGCAGCGCACGCAATGAAAGTCCCCAAATGTGAATAATTTTCCCCGTTTTTGCAACATTTCTCACTGACGCTTCGCTCCTATTGGTCGCAGCGTAATGTTATAATAGCCTAAATGCGCCTTCCTCTATAAATGGACTATCTAACAGAAAAATATTTTTTCAAATCGGACTTCCTGAGATTAGCGCGTTTAAGGCGAGGAGTAACCGCAACTAGCGCCACTCTTTTTAAAATAAATTTTACAATGACACAATGACCTTTTTAAAAAATTAATCGGTTCAAACTTTGAGTAAATAGTTAAACTAATTTACTATAGTAATAGATAATAGTTAAACTAATATTATATTTTATATCTCGTAAGTAATAACTAAAACAGCCGTTTTAGTTATTACTTACGAGAGTAAATACAGTATAGGATTTAGAGCTGTAATTAAATGCCAATAAATTAGTTTAGCTATTTACTTAAAGTTTGAACCGATTACTTTTGTTAATAAGATCTTTGTGTTATTGTAAAATTTATTTTAACAAGAGTGGCGCTAGTTGCGGTTACTCCTCGCCTTAAACAAACAAACAAACACTTCCGCTTTATAATATTAGTATAGATTATCTCCTGCCTCACTTAGTTGTGGTTATTCAAAGATTTATCTACGAACTATGGATATGATACAATTTTTTATATATTATTTATTCAAAAGAGGTCTCTGAGACCGCAACGTATTTTTTAATTCAAATATTCCGATCTATGTGTGTTGTACGACATCGCCTTTATATCTTTTCTACGCATCCGTCGGTACCGGCTGCCGTGGTATAACAAAAATGCCGTTAACTACCAAAACCTAATTTTGAGTTATGAGCAAAAAACGCGGTAAATATTTAAAGCTATGTAACTTCTCAAAGACAAAACAGATTTGAGATCGAAAAGCACCACCACATACACCAAGAAATATACTTATTATCTATTATTTTGTATTATTGTAAAATTTATTTAATTAAATAAAAAAACGTTATTTTCGTTTTAGTTCATCATCAATGTTTTTCATTTCTTATGTATAAATTTACTAAAATGCCGTTAGGTATAACTTAACGGCATTTTAGTGTTTCTATTCCTTATAAAAACGTAGTCTATCAAAACACTACATACATTTTCTGATATGTTTAGTTAAAATGTCGTTATAGTACATAACCCTAATTAAGCTTAACATCAGGTGACACACAACTGACTCGTGTTAATCTTTAGTGCTGTTATTGGTGTTTTACCGCATTTTAGTCTAGTAAACTTAAATGTTTATGAAAAACTCAACATGTTGTTCCGCTAAAACGCCGTTACACTATTTACTTTTAACGTTAACGGCATTATAGCGAAAAATAAGCTAACAATATTGAAATGTGATATTCAACCATTCGTAGTTAAACAATTAAATAAGGATAATTTATTTATTTATTTAACAATTTATTGTGCACATAAACGATAAACAGATTACATATAAAGAAAAACGACACAAAAGGACTACTTATCTCTAAAATAAATTTCTTCCAGCAGTCCCATACAGAGAAATTACATGAGAGATATCATTTATTTATTTATTTATTTTCACACTTTATGCACAATGTACAATGGCGGACTTAATGCCAAAGGGCATTTTCTTCCAGTCAACCATAGGGTGATGCAGAGACAAAACAAAAGAAAAGGTGCTCAATCGTATTATGGGAGATAAATGTTAAAACAACAAGTGAAATAATTTGGAAGAGTAGAAGGAAATATAACTAATATATGTATATAACAAATATTACCAATACTAAAAATATATTTTATAAATACTATTATACATAATATAAATAATACATACATACTAAAAATAAAAGATATATAATATATATATATATATATTAAATATATAATATGTAAAAATGATTAAGATTCTGCCAAGAGATTAAAGTACAATTGTCGGACCTTTCGCTTAAATGTATCTCTGGTTGTTGCCAATCTGATTTCAAGAGGGAGAGCATTCCAGAGAAGGATTGCTTGAATGTGGAAAGATGAGTGAACGAGACTAGAAGTATGAGGAGGACACAGAAGTAGGGCATTGTTTGAAGATCGAAGGGTTTTGTCATGGCTACTACAAAGATATTGGAAGTGAGGAGTTAGGTAAGTAGGGGAATTGGGAGAACGAAGGAGAGAGAAAAGCGTACACAAGGCCCGAAGTGAGCGACGTTGGCGTATAGGTAGCCAGTGCAACTTGGAGCGAAAGGGGGTTACATGGTTACATCAAGGGGGTTACATCATTTGTAAATTATAAAAACCCAAGTTAATAAATCACAATATTTATCACTTATAAGTGTAATCATTGAGCATCATAGATAGATATTTTCACTTACAACTAGATTTGTATGGAAGTTTTAGCTCTCTACTTAATACAAATATCACATTAATTAGGTAGGTAAAAGGCACTTAATTAAAATTTAGTATTATAACATTACTACTACTCAGACGACCGTCTTCAAGCCTCTGTGTCTCTATATAATGAATAAAATCAAAAGAACTGAATAAAATAAAACTTTATAAAACGACACATCAAGTCAAATATTATCCTTAACATAAAGTCAACGACCGTCTTTAAGTCTGTCTCTCTATATAATTAATAAAAACAATAAAACTTAATAAAGTAAAACTTTATAAAACTACACATCAAGTCAAATATTATCCTCCTTAACATAAAATCAACGACCGTCTTTAAGTGTGTCTCTCTATATAATTAATAAAAACAATAAAACTTGATAAAGTAAAACTTTATAAAACTACACATCAAGTCATATATTATCCTCCGTAACATAAAATCAACGACCGTCTTTAAGTGTGTCTCTCTATATAATTAATAAAAACAATAAAACTTGATAAAGTAAAACTTTATAAAACTACACATCAAGTCAAATATTATCCTCCTTAACATAAAATCAACGACCGTCTTTAAGTGTGTCTCTCTATATAATTAATAAAAACAATAAAACTTGATAAAGTAAAACTTTATAAAACTACACATCAAGTCAAATATTATCCTCCTTAACATAAAATCAACGACCGTCTTTAAGTGTGTCTCTCTATATAATTAATAAAAACAATAAAACTTGATAAAGTAAAACTTTATAAAACTACACATCAAGTCAAATATTATCCTCCTTAACATAAAATCAACGACCGTCTTTAAGTGTGTCTCTCTATATAATTAATAAAAACAATAAAACTTGATAAAGTAAAACTTTATAAAACTACACATCAAGTCAAATATTATCCTCCTTAACATAAAATCAACGACCGTCTTTAAGTGTGTCTCTCTATATAATTAATAAAAACAATAAAACTTGATAAAGTAAAACTTTATAAAACTACACATCAAGTCAAATATTATCCTCCTTAACATAAAATCAACGACCGTCTTTAAGTGTGTCTCTCTATATAATTAATAAAAACAATAAAACTTGATAAAGTAAAACTTTATAAAACTACACATCAAGTCAAATATTATCCTCCTTAACATAAAATCAACGACCGTCTTTAAGTGTGTCTCTCTATATAATTAATAAAAACAATAAAACTTGATAAAGTAAAACTTTATAAAACTACACATCAAGTCAAATATTATCCTCCTTAACATAAAATCAACGACCGTCTTTAAGTGTGTCTCTCTATATAATTAATAAAAACAATAAAACTTGATAAAGTAAAACTTTATAAAACTACACATCAAGTCAAATATTATCCTCCTTAACATAAAATCAACGACCGTCTTTAAGTGTGTCTCTCTATATCTAATATATAAAATTCTCGTGTCACAGTTTTCGTTGCCATAATCCTCCGAAACGGCTTGACCGATTTTGTGCTTATCCGGTATCTGTGAGAATCGGCCAACATCTATTTTTATCCCCCTAAATGGGTAGTCCACCCCTAAATTTTTTATTTTATTTTATAGACAAAATTTTTAATTTCTATTTTTTTATGATACAACATACAAAAATGCATACAATCCTCAATTTTCACCCTTCTACGATCAACCCTTATTTTTTAATAGCCATTTTAGTAATTTAAACCACAAAAAAGAATCAGACTTGGAAAAACAAAACGCAAATGAATTTCATCATAAACTGTTTTTATGCTCAACGAAGTGGGCACGGGTCAGCTAGTAATTAATAAAAACAATAAAACTTAATAAAGTAAAACTTTATAAAACTACACATCAAGTCAAATATTATCCTTAACATAAAATCATAAAAAGTTTCCAAAAAGAAAATTCGTTTCTGAATGTTCTTAATATACTTACTTATATTAGGCCCTTACATATGAAATTGGCGTTTTGTCGTACTGGCCACTTTGATCTTAAATATATAATCTTTGGTTAGGAATTCCAAATTAAAATTTAAACTGCTATTTACTCATGCATTTGTGTTTTGAAAACCGTCATTCATTTGTTTTTTTCTCTTTTGCTTTTTTTTCTGCGTCACTCATTTCACAAAATGGAAAACTTAAAATATCGCATTATTTACGAGTACGAGTTCCACCGTGGCACCAGTGCTGCAGAAACGGCTCGAAGGATTAATGATGTGTATGGGGGTGGTGTCGCAAAAGAAAACATGGTGCGTTTTTGGTTTCAACTCTTTCGTTCTCGAAATTTCAACCTGCAGAACAAGCCCCGTGGACGGCCTGAGACCAAGGTCGATAATGATGAATTGAAGGCTATTGTGGAAGCAAATCCATCGCAAACCACATCAGAGTTAGCTACGTTCTGCGGCGCTAGTGACAAAACCGTTTTAATCCACTTGAAGCAAATTGGGAAGGTGAAAAAGGTTGAAAGGTGGGTACCTCATGAATTGAGTGAAGCAAACCGACAAACGCGCGTCGACTGCTGCGTTACATTGCTCAACCGGCACAATAATGAAGGAATTTTAAATCGGATCATTACATGTGATGAAAAGTGGATCCTGTACGATAATCGTAAACCTTCATCGCAATGGCTGAACCCTGGTGAACCAGCAAAGTCTTTCCCCAAGCAAAAATTGACTCAAAAAAAGTTACTTGTAAGCGTTTGGTGGACTAGTGCCGGTGTCGTACACTATAGCTTTCTTAAATCTGGTCAGACGATTACGGCTGATGTCTATTGTCAGCAACTGCAAACCATGATGGAAAAGCTCGCCGTTAAACAACCGAGACTTGTCAATCGCTCTACGCCACTGCTGCTTCAAGACAACGTTAGACCACACACGGCCCAACAGACGGCTACCAAATTAGAGGAGCTTCAATTGGAATGTCTAAGACATCCTCCGTACTCTCCGGACCTTGCTCCAACAAATTACTTTTTTTTTTCGAAATTTGGATAACTTCTTGCAAGGAAAAAAATTCAATTCCGATGAGGCAGACCAAACCGCTTTCAAAGATTTCATTGATTCCCGTCCGAATGGTTTTTTTAGTAAAGGGATCAATGAACTACCTATAAGATGGCAAAAGTGTATAGATAGCAATGGTATGTACCATTGCTATCTATACACTTTTGCCATCATATAGGTATATACATAATTATGTACTTTGATTAATAAAATATATTTTAATATGAAAAAATCGCCCTTATGTTCCTCCCATACAAAACGCCAGTTTCATATGTAAGGACCTAATAATACTTAGTATCTTAAAAACCTGGTATCAAAAAACTTAACAGCAGCTTTATCAAATAAAAACAATACTCTATAAAAATAACATTTTCATCTAATAGAATTTAAAAATATTTAATCAGTCTCGAGAAACCTACATTATTACTATTTTTGTTTAAAATTTAAATATATTATATCTAGCAATATCCCGCGAAACAATTATAACCACAACCTGCAAGCAGATGAGTGAGTGTACGCATAGGCTTGCGTTTGGTGCACCACCCTCCTCCCACACTACTTATGTGTACACTCGCAAGCAAAAAACATGAAAACACCACCACCACACAAGCAATAATGTTAACACGATCATGCAAAACCCCACCACCATGCAGGTTGCAAAACTCGACGCGCGTTTCGCTCCGACCTCGGAGCATCCTTAGGATGTAGACTCTGCGAACAATGTTCGTTAAGTCTGATTTAACGAACATTGTTTGCTTGCAACGAATACTATATAAACGTTAAGTCAGACTTAATGAACAATGTTCGTTAAGTCTGACTTACGAACATTTTTCGCTTGTGTGGTGGTGGTGTTTTCATGTTTTTTGCTTGCGAGTGTACGCATAAGCAGTGTGGGAGGAGGGAGGTGCATCAAACGCATGCCTATGCGTACACTCACTCAACTGCTTGCAGGTTGTGGTTATAATTGTTTCGCGGGATATTGCTAGATATAATATATTTAAATTTTATGCTATGGATTTCCACAAAATAACGCCTGATTCCATTAACTATTTTTGTTGTTAATGACAGAACTTGTACTAGCATGTGCATTTTCTTTTGTTGGCATATTTTTGTCACGGAGCGACGCACGTCCTTCACCGGCAAACGCACTAGTTTCACTCCGACCCCGGACCGCGAAACTAGGATGTCACCGGGCGAGATTAGTTAACGGCATTATAGTGTATTATTGTGAAATAACGACACTTAAATCTAATATTTAATTTAAAACATTGTTTATTTTACTTTAGAAATGCCGTTATTGGCTGGTAGCGATCATAAAGTCAAAATATAAGTATACCAAATGCTAAGCTATAATGCCGTTAAGATTCGTTAGTCACATTTTAGTCTAGCTTTTTCACTTAACGGCATTATTGCTTTATAAACATAAAGTCATGTATTAAAAAAGAGTAACAATAAAATAGTTAAAGTACTTTAACCGCTTTACAGTGTACAAAATACCGCATAACGGCAATCTAGTGAAGCAATCACGAGAGAAAAATATTACAAAAATACAAGTTAATAAACTTTAGCGGCTTTATTGATTCGCATTGTGACTTAACGTCATTTATGCATATCAATTATCACATACACAAAAAAAGGTAATATAACGGCATTTTTATTAATGTTATTTCTGAAACTATTCAATTTATCAAAAAACCGCGTATATAGGTCGATAGAGATTTTTTTTCTTATTCAGGTACCATCAAAACTTGAAAATCGACCAAATGTCACTTAACGGCATTTTTGTTATACCACGGCAGCGGGGCTTCCACTCGGCGAGTGTAGATGTGCCCGCGTTTGGACAGGGTAAGTAAAAATATTACATCAGCGGTCTGTGAGACCGCATGTAGGTGGTTACGTGATTTTTTTTACCTCCAAGATGATTATATATATTCGATGTTGCCGTCTTATGTCAAGTGGCTTTCCAACATTTCCAACTACACATCAACTTTGAATAGCTAATGAGTTGTGTAAATATTTTTATTAGTAAGGAGGACACCAATCCTAATAAAAGTATTTTATGTTTTAATAATGGACTAAATACAACAAGAACTTTAAAAAAAGTATTAAAATAAATACGCTTATTGTACAATTACAATTACAATAAATACAATTGGTTATTGATATATATAGGCAACATTTAAAATTAATCAGACCTTTGAAAGTTGGTGAACATTATGCTCAAAGATTTTGTTACATACATACCTAAGTTTGTAAAAGCGTGATAAAATTTGAACACTGTAACTTGAGGGTACTAAGGACCACACGACAATTATAGAGCTCAAGGTAAAATCGCATAAACATATACCAAGGACAGGCTAATGCATACATATAGCCTAATTTGTTTATACGAGGAAAAAGTTGTATCATCTCGTTGTGAAAAGTTGTAATTGCGAATGTAAGGTATCATTCAACATCATGAGTTCACTCACTGTTTGAAAATTCGAGGGTTACATGAACATTTAATTTGTATAATATACAATAAACATAAAAAATGTGCACAATATTTTCTTATGAGATCGTATAGGAAAGACAAACCCAAATTTTACATTTGACGGGAATGTCGAGAATATTCCCGTCTAATATTAAATTAACGTCACTTTATATTTTTCTTAGCAATAGCTGATGAAGGTAATGGATTTTAAAAACATTGGGTTTCGGTTGAACCGGTTAGAAAAAGGTTTGAACCAGTGGTAGGTATTCCTTGTTGACTTTCCGGAAAAAAGCTTGTTAAGTTTCATTTGGAAATATTTTTTGCGATGTAATAAATTATGTTAAAAATTAATATAATGTAAGGAAAACTAGACATTTGCGGAAATGGAGCGGAAGAAGAGTTTCATGGTTATTACTGAGAGATTCATCATCAGACGACTCTGTAGCTCACTGTAGAGTGCCTGGCCGAAGGTCCGGGATTCGAATCTCACCAAAGCAATAGCAGTTCAAATGTGGAGTTTGAACAACTCAAATTCGACGACCTCAGTAGCGCAGTGGTTGAGTCAGTCGTTGCTCAAGCTGGAAGTTGTGGTTTCGAATCGCGGCATAGATACAAAAAGTCTTCTGTGTTCCTGTGTCATGGATGTGTATTAAATTTGTGTAAAGATATCCATGTGATGCCAAGCCGGGGTAAGTCGGTAGGTCTAACAACATCTTACAGTGATCATATCATTAAAATCTTATATGTTTTAAATAAATAAGTAGATTGACTTGCATGAAAACACGATGTACAGTCGGCTGCACTAACATGGATACATCTACAAATTTGCAAAAATATGTCTACGTTTAATTTTTCAAAAATATCGTCACCTTATTGCATTCAAAGCGATGTAACCAGCAAAGTGTTTCAAAATTATGAATACCTACATTATTTTCATAATGAAGTAAACAGCAGTATTTCAGTGAATAGTATACACACTTAAATTCATAATTATGAACACGCGACAAATTTCAGTAGCATGTAAACATTGTTTATTTCATTACAATGTAAACGTTAATTTGGTGTTTCAGAAAAGGCTGGTCAAAATTTCATTACATTGCAATAAATACAATAATACATACATACATACATACATTCACGCCTCTTTCCCGTAGGGGTAGGCAGAGACCACTTCCTTCCACTTGCTACGATCCTTACACACTTGTTTCGCTTCGTCCACTTTCATTATTCTCTTCATACATGCTCTTCGGTTTAGGGTACTCTTGACCTGGCCTTTTTTCAAGACGTCCCTAATTTGGTCTTGAAACGTCCGCCTAGGTCTACCCCTTCCCACACTTCCATTCACACTCGCCTTATACACTTTTTTCGTCAATCGTTCGTCATTCATTCTCTCGACATGACCAAACCATCTCAGCATACCTTTCTCAATTTTTGTCACTACATCTTCTTTCAGACCACAACGTTTCCTTATCTCGCTATTTCTTATCCTGTCATTCAGTTTAACTCCTACCATACTTCTCAACGCTCTCATCTCAACTGCATTTATTCTGCTTTCATGTTTCTTCTGCCATACCCAACTTTCACTTCCGTACATGAGTGTCGGAACCAACACCCCCTCATGCACAGCCAAACGAGCCTTGTTAGACACCTTCCGACTGTTCATAAAGGAGTGCAAAGCTCCATTCACCATGTTTCCTGCATTCACTCGTCTTTCAATATCACTCTCACAAATATCGTGTGTAATGTGTCGAGCCAGCGAACGGTCGCGCTCCGCGTTATACACGAGCAACAAATATTAATTTATATTTGTGCGAATCGCGCGGCTGATTGCCGCTGCACGTCACCATGGCGCTCGTGGCCAATGAGTTGCTGGCGTTTATCCAGCATGCCATCGACACCATGGACGAGGTCAGCATCATGCAGATCTGCAAGTCTACCTTCAACAGCGAGGAGATTTGCAAGGGCAAGCAGCTGCTGTACGAGACGCTCGGCCAGAGCGCGAATATGACATCGCGGCGCAGAGATGGCACCGAGAGAAGCGTGCAGGACATCATCTCCCTGCTGAAGCAGACGGATCCAGACGACGTGCCGGCATTTGTGGCGAAAGATCTCCACAAGCTGCCGGTGGTGACGATGGACCACGTCGACGTCTCCAGCCTGTTGAAGAACTTCAACAGTATGAAGGCAGAGCTAGACGAGTTGCGAGGTAGGTTGAATGCATCGGAATCCACCATCCGTGATTTGCGTAATGAATTATTGCAAATGAAAAGTAATAATTCATTATGTATGTCACCCGAGCATTCGACCTTCGTAAATACGCGTCGCCGCGGCGCGCAAGCTGACACCTTTTGCGCGTCAGCGGAATCCGACGTGTCACCGACCGCCGCCGCTCCCGCCCGCCTTCCCCTCGAGGTCGAGCCGAAGCTGAGTCAACCAGCGACTCAGCAGAAAAGTTTTGCGGGTGTCACTGCCCGCTCCCCCGCACCTCCCCAGCGGGTGAAGACAAAAGGGGTGATAAAGAGCCGCAAGGCTAAGGATAGCCGTAAGGCAGAACCTCCTCGATCTAACGAGGGTGAGACCAGGAGGTGCGATGAGGAGGGCTTCACACTGGTGGAGAGAAGAAAGAAGAGGAAGCCCGCCGTCCGCAACCACCGCGGCACCGCACCCTGCGGACCCGAGCAGCGTCTGCGGTGTGAAATACCCACCACGCCGCTGTACGTGTCCCGCCTGCACTGGTCCACGAAGGTCGAGGATGTCGTAGGCTACATCTTGAAGAAGACATCCTTCAACTTGAGGGTCGAGCGTCTGGAGTCTCGCCATAAAGTTAGCTTTAGTTCTTTTGTGGTGAGAGTACCGACACATCGCTTGTCGACCTTCGAGGTGGAGGAGTTCTGGCCGATGGGTGTAGTCTACCGAAGATTCCGGGGGAGACTCCGGAGCGAGGCGCACATCACGTCGCCGTGATACGTGATGGAATAGTTATAATTAATTGTGTAATAATATGTATGTTAGTCTGTAAGGTATTTATAATATGGGCCTATGCAGCCCGAAATAAAGGTTATTATTATTATTATTATTATTATTATTATTATAAATACAATAATGAATTCTATAAATTAATAGAGGTGATATGTTGACGGGTATTATTATTGACGGTTATTTAAAAATCACACATACCTACATTAGAATATCGATTATATTCTTTAGTGTAATAGGTATAACTGCGATTCACGCGAACGTATATATTTCAAAGACTGCTTTCATCGGTTTTTGTTGTCTACCCTCAAACTATAATATGATCAAAACTAAACGATGTTAATATTAAAAATAAAATTTCCAAGTGAAATTTAACAAGCTATTTTCGGAAAGTCAAAAAAAAAAGCTACCACCGGTTCAACCCTAGCCGAGAAGAACCGGCGTAAGAAACTCGCACTCATTTAACAGGTGAATCTGCACGATACCCCGCACGATATTTTTTTTTTATCTATGGACGGTTCACACCACGTCAATCTGGCCATGTGCGAAGTATTCGAAGAACTTGTGTTACAGGTACCAGTCAACGGAAATATATTATATTTAATACTTACTATACACATATTTTTATTATAATATACACAAATTTAATACACATCCATAACCCAGGAACTTTGAAAATTTTTTGTTCCCTCGGCGGGATTCGAACCCGCAACCTCTCGCTCGGCACCAACGCGCTACAGAGTTCGTCAATTCGGTTGACAATATTTACTTCGAGCACGTGTTATGGAACCTGTTCCTCTATGACTCGTGGTCTTGTCTGCAGGGCCGGCGACCCGCGAGTCGAGAGCTGTCACCTCCCCGGCAAGTCGTGTTCTGTAAGTATGGCTTATGCTATAATGTTATTATATCAAGTATTTTTTCTTCTTCTTATATAATACAATACTTTTACGTAAAGTTTGTCTTCCGCCCCGAAAATGCTCCACGGAAGATCAGGGACGATAGCTGTCGTCATAACCTGAGTGGATCTCCGTTTTTGCACAGTTTGGGTGTTACAGAGTTGCATTTATCATTGTTTTTTATTGTAATTTTTTTTCTCTCTTTTTTAGTTCTAGCTGTTGTATGTAATGGTTTTGTTTTATTTTCTTACTTTAAAAAAATATGTACTAATGCAGTGGTGTAGTGCCAAAATTAGCACAATAAAGATTTTTTATTATTATTTGGCAATATTTTGGGTAGAGGTCACTCGGGTACACGACTATTATCAACCGTCGTGTTTGTTTACAATTTATGCGAGAAAGGGACAATATTATTTGTTTGCTTGTAATTTTAATCGCGTGAATTGAAATATGTTTTTTTTAGATATAAATTTATGAATATTACATTGTGTAAAAGGAACAGTCACTATAACTTTGAGATACGATTATACCTTGCCTCATTTTGGAAATGTACTATCTTTATTAAATTTTTTTTTTTTGACAAAAATTAAAAAAATATTTTTTTTACTTGTGTACGATTTCTTATTTTTCTGTCGCAATAATAACGAAAAAGCAAAAAAAAAAATAGTTTTTGTAAAAATTCTAGAATGAGAAAAGGTATACTTAATCATAACCCAAAGTTATAGTGACTGCTTTTTACGCATGTTATAAGATAATCCTTATTTTCGTAATTAGTTATTTTGCAATTTTTTTATCTCATTTATTTTAAAGTTATATAACTATTACAGTCATTATTAAAAAAGGTGCACACAGTACTAATTGCAAGGTGTTATCCGATATAAATAATTTCCACACGAACCCTATAATCATTAAAAAATAAAAAAGTTAATAAAAATATATTTATTTATTCTTTAAAATATATCCTGATTTTTATTTCAAATATTTAAAATTTTGGTCCAATTTTATGTAGTTTTTAGGGTTCTCTACTTTACGTCTCGGACCCTAATTTCGTGGTGTGCATACGTCTTCAGAACACCGTCCAAACGGCAAACGGTCAATGCCATAAAAAGATGAAACTTTGGATATTTAACCACATCGACAAAGTGCTAAAATATAATCATTAAATATGAACAAAAACAAAAAAGTTTTTGTGAATAAAATGATTATTGTGATTCGCTTTCAGAGGGGCTGTAAAAGCCTGTAAATGCTCAAAAAATCTGAAATATACATATAATTCTTGATGGTAGTCCATATAATATAAGGAAAACTATAGCGCCTAGACAACCTTGTTAATTAAGCATTTATAGAAGAGGTAAAGTGCACTTAGTTTACGAAATTATGTTTGCTTAAATATGTAAAATAATAATTTTACAGGTTTAGGCCGTGTTTCACCAAACAATGTTAAAGTTAACGCCATGTTAAAATACCATGCCATCTCATTCATTGACAGGGATACGAGAGGGATAACATGATATTTAACATGTTAACTGTTAAAGTTAATAAAATTGCTAGGTGAAACACGGCCTTAAGCAAACATGTAAAATATCAAAAATTGAAATGTGTTCAGGCTGTGTTATGGACACTATTGTTAGTTGAACGTGAATACAATCAATACGTAATGAATTCTATGATTCTTGAATGAATTAATTGGGGATGCTAGATATTAATGTTCTAGAACTACTAAACCGACATTATATCGATAATATCCCGGACAGCATGCCTGTACGAGATAAGCATGTTTTATAATATTCAACATATTGAGGGCATCGTTGGGCTAGTTGGTAGACCGTTGATTAGCACTGGACCTTTCCAGTGCTAATCAACGGTCTGCCAATCTCTCTGGTCTGCAGGTTTGATTCCCAGGTTGTAGAATGAGACTTTTTTATACGCTCTAACGTTGAAGGAAAAGTGAGGAAACCCGCACATGGTTGGCCGCAGACGTGTTGACTAGTCATTCCTCTAGACTAGGCCGACTGTGTTATGAGAATGCCGTATGTGCTGGGCAACCATGCGACATTTAAAACCGCCCGTCCCAGGCACTACAGTAATACAGCAGAATACGGTTTGAATCAGTCAATAACGGATCCAAAGGCATAATTTTAAACAGCTTAAGAACTACAATGGGTGAGGATGGAGTTAGAGGAACACCAACCGTCAAAATGCTTCAGAGGATTGTTCTGACTTGTTCGAAGGCATTTTATTTGTTATTATTTTACTGCGCTCGTCAACCCGCCTGCCAAGCATTGCGAGTTAGGCAACTACCCTCATATGAAATACTTTGATGAGGCTTATTCACGTCAAAATCATTAATGGATGGCTTCAGGACCTTAGGCTGCTTTTCCACTGACACGGAGCGGGGCGAAATTGACCAGCTCGTGATGTTTCCGTGGAAATGGAGCGGAGATTTCGAGCATAGTGATTGGTCAATTCGGGCACCGCAAGCTCCTCTCCACCGCGCTCGGCGTCAGTGGAAACGCAGCCTTAAGCATGACCCGACATGCACTTAGCCGGGTTTTACCAACGATTCGATGTGTTTTGTTTTTTCGTCAATAATAGTAATATAACAATAATGTGTCCAATAGATTACAGAGGGCATCAGATAAGCTAACACCGGCGTTATAAAAGGATTGCCTATAAATACCGAGCAGCACTACAGGGACGGGCTTATTTTCGAAGCCGGTCTTCGGAGTGACCATGGCGGACATCAAAGACAGGAACTGCGTCGGCCGGAAGTCCAGCGTGCTGGAGAAGACAGTGGACCTGGATGATGTGCTGGTGAACGAGCTGGGACAGTTCGGGTGGTACCAGATCCGGAATATACTTCTGGTGGGGCTGGCTATTATGTCGTCGGCTTTCTTCAGCGAGTTTGTGTTCACGGCTGCAGCGATTCCTCACCGGTGAGTTTTATTTCCAACTTTGATAAGTAACAAATGGGAATTGTCTGTTTTGGCTGACAACGGCGAAGCAAAAACATAAATACGATCGAATTGAGAAACCTCCCCTTTTTTTGAAGTCGGTTATAAAGGAAGGATTGTGATTTTGGTGGTTTATTTATGTATGAATATATTATTTTTCTTCCACTGACCGTAGCGCTTAAACTAGTGAACTGATTGTAATTAAAGAAAGGAAAGGAAAAGTCTCATTAGATTCGTAATGATAGCCCCAGTAACATATTATTATGTAGGTATAATTTACAAATCGGGATATAGTTTTTATTTACAAATATTTAGGTTATTTCGACCGATGAATCCAAATAATAATAATATCATAATTATATTATCTATGGACGTTTCACACCACGTCAATCTGGCCCCGTGCCGAAAACGAAAATATATTTAATACTTTTATACTATACACATATTTTTATTATATTGCACATGGTTGGCCCCATACCTATTGAATTGTCAGGACTAGGCTGAGAATGTTATGATAATCATAATATCTGCTGGGTATATGTATGTCGCAGTCATCTTATTGAATCTGGTTATTTAATTGAATCACTAGGCGGTTATAAAATGGCGTCAAACAGCTCGTACAGACAGCAATGTGTTGATATATTTTTTGATTAATTTACTTTAATGTTCGTTTTATTAGTACTCATTCGGAAATTTCGAAGTTTAAAACTAAAATATTAAATGGCTGTCCTAGTCTCGGATACTAAAATTTGTTGGTAAAAACAGGATTCAATGAAAGCGCTAGTCATTCAATTGAATAGCGAATTCAATCAGATGACTGCGACATGTACATGATAATATGAAACCACATGTCCCAGGCACTACAGTTGGGAGTTTCACTATGTTTGTCAACCTATATATTACAATACCCCAAAGAAATATAGTCTAAATCTGGTATTTACTGAAAACGGGTGTTCTTATTTACGAGTCTTATTTCTACGAATAGTTAAATACTAATCTGCTATAACGGGTGTAAAAAGAACAGTTACTATAATTTTGTGATATATTTATAGTACCTTTACTCATTCTAAAAATGTATCTTCTTTTTATTTTTTCCGCCAAAAAATTAAGAAATGTTAAAAAGTAAAAAAAATAGTTTTTGAAAACAAATACATACTATCCATTTCCAAAATGAGGAAAGGTGGCATATCTCTTTTTACACTTCTTCTTCTTCTTATTGTGCCGTCTCCTTTGGGAGGTTGGCGATCATTGGTGCTATTTCTATTTTGGAAACTGCTGTTATAAAAACTGATTTGGTGCTTTTTCCCTACCACTGTCGAAGGTTTTTGAGCCAAGATATCCTTCTGCGGCCTGGTCTCCTTCCACCTAACACCTAGCCTTGCATTATCAGTTGAAGGAGTTCATATTTTTTGGTGTTGCGCATAACATGTCCGAAATATTCTAGTTTTCTTTTCTTAATCGTTGTTAGTACTTCCTACACTCTCTAAGTATATTATGTAGGTAAGATTTAGCTCCTCTACTTCTGTCTTGTAATTGAATCTAGTTTACTTTCTCGTGTAGATATTCAGTAACGATACATGATAAGTAAACTACCGAACAACTGCTGAATGCAAACTGCCTGCTCTGGCAGACAGTTTGCATTCGGATTTAGATAATATTTAGTACGCACAATATACGGGATGCATACAAATAATGTTGGCGAATACAATTCTATTGTTCAGCACGTTCAAGATAATAGGTAACATGTAACTTAAATAATAATATTTTAAACTGGGATTGGAAAACAACATTCAGATTGAGGGCACCGGGTGAAGCTCATAATAATAATAATATGTACGGACGCTTCACACCAAGTCAATCTGTCCCCGTGCTACATAAGTATCCAAAGAACTTGTGTTACAGGTACAAGACAACGGAAATATATTTCATAATTTTATACTAAGCACATAATATTTAAGATTTTTATTATATGATACAGAAATTTAATACACAACCATGACCCAGAAATTTCGAATACTATTTGTTCCCTCGACGGGATTCGAACCCGTTACCTCGAGCACCAATGTGCTCAACCACTGCGCTACGGAGGTTGTCATAAAAAAAGAAAGAAAGAAGTTTATTTTCAACACACACAAATACATAAAAAAAACAGGTACACATTCCTATCGGCTTAATTTACTCCTTGCCTTGTACCGACCCTCAGTACAAAACCTACTAGCCTTATTAGCCACTGGAATACAAACAGTAAACATACTTTTCTAACTTATTGCATTTGCTCTAGTGGATTTACTTACATGTACTACCATTGTTTTACAGTCTGAGAACTAAAATAAAAAAAATGGGTTTAAAACTAAAAGTAAAAAAATTATAAAGGTGCTTTGCTTTCACGCATTCCTTTAAATTATTTGATGATTATTTTATAGATAAAAACGATATGAAAAAGCGGCCAAGTGCGAGTCGGACTCACCCATGAAGGGTTATGTAGCAGCAAGCAAAAAAAATAGTTTTTTTTCTATTTTTGTATGAAAATCATAATGCAGTCCACCGAATACATCTACTTTCCCAGTTTAATCAGTATAGTTCTTATGGTTCGTAAAAAAGTGGCTGTGATATACGGACGAACGGACAGACAGACATGACGAATCTATAAGAGTCCGTTTTTTGCCATTTGGCTCCGGAATCCTAAAAAGGTCAGTGGACAGATAAAGAGAGCCCTTATATCGAATGTAGGTAAACCCTCTTACAGCTTGTAAACAATTAAACTGAAGTGCGAAAAGTTAAGAGCCCACACATTCCAAGTTTACAAGATTCCATTATCAATTTGTAATAATGCCTCCCACACCGATTTCGGAGACAGACACAGCTATACAGGATTTATTTTATAATGCCTAAGTGTGTGCGCAATACACAGAAGCACTCTTGCACTCTTTCTTAATTCACTCTCGTAGCCCAGTGGGACGGATAACCGACACGTCACACGATTTTCGGGAGATCGGGCGCAGAACCGACTTTTTGTTTCTTGTCAGACAATTAGGTTATCAGCCTGTATTGTCCTAACCAAACATGAAACATTTTTCTTTGTTCCAACGTGGAAATAGAACCCACGACCGGGTCGAGAGCGAAGCTCTGAACCACTAGACCACGGAGTCAGCTTGTAAGAAATAGGTAAAAACATACAAATACATATTCGGCAGTAAGTACGCTGAAGAAAAGTTTTATAAATAACATCTATGTATGTATGTTTGATCCACAGCTGGGGCCTTACTCTCCAAACTGATTTGATTTTGATTCAGATACGATCATGCCGCGTACTTCCTAATAAATTAACATTTGTTTATTTTGATACGCAGTCGATTGATATGGTCGGGAGTAGAAAAAGTTACGATCTAACAATTTTCTTTATCCTGATTAGTTTGAAAGTAATTCACCAAATAAAATACGAAAAACCACTGATATCGAACGGATTCGGTTCTCGATTGTGTCGGGAGTAGGCCCGCTGTTGCGCCTACAATTGGTTTGATTTTATTAAATAAGATGTCCATGGAATCGTATTATAACAATTTACATAGCTAGGTTATAGGAGTACATAGTTTTACTAACTACTAAACTGCTGAATACAAACTGCCTGCTTTGGCAGACAGTTTGCATTGGGATTAAGATCCACCGACCATTTTTAGATCATTTTATGAAAAGAAATAATTTAAAGGAAAACTAATTTATGCGCTTCCAATTATATTTCCAAATATTTTATTATTTTAATTCTCAGATTGTAAAACTTTTAGATAGAACACATTCGGGTAAATCCGCTCGAGCAAAAAAATATTTTTGTTAATTATTCAAGTCTTTGAATAATTAACAAAAATATTTTTATAGATAGTGTCTTTGTGTATTGCACACACACTTGGGCACTATAAAATAACCTGCACAGCTGGCCTGGTTTCAATGAAATCGGCTATCGACACCGAAATCAGTGAGGGGAGCTATTAATATTATTAATATTAGGTCCTTACATATGAAATTGGCGTTTGTATGGGAGGAACATAAAGGCGATTTTTTCATATTAAAATATATTTTATTAATCAAAGTATGTACCATTGCTATCTATACACTTTTGCCATCTTATAGGTAGTTCATTGATCCCTTTACTAAAAAAACCATTCGGACGGGAATCAATGAAATCTTTGAAAGCGGTTTGGACTGCCTCATCGGAATTGAATTTTTTTCCTTGCAAGAAGTTATCCAAATTTCGAAAAAAATGGTAATCTGTTGGAGCAAAGTCCGGAGAGTACGGTGGATGTCTTAGACATTCCAATTGAAGCTCCTCTAATTTGGTAGCCGTCTGTTGGGCCGTGTGTGGTCTAGCGTTGTCTTGAAGCAGCAGTGGCGTAGAGCGGTTGACAAGTCTCGGTTGTTTAACGGCGAGCTTTTCCATCATGTTTTGCAGTTGCTGACAATAGACATCAGCCGTAATCGTCTGACCAGATTTAAGAAAGCTATAGTGTACGAACTACGAAACCGGCACTAGTCCACCAAACGCTTACAAGTAACTTTTTTGAGTCAATTTTCGCTTGGGGCAAGACTTTGCTGGTTCACCAGGGTTCAGCTATTGCGTATATATGAGCGTTTACGATTATCGTACAGGATCCACTTTTCATCACATGTAATGATCCGATTTAAAATTCCTTCATTATTGTGCCGGTTGAGCAATGTAACGCAGCAGTCGACGCGCGTTTGTCGGTTTGCTTCACTCAATTCATTGAGGTGACCTTTCAAGCTTTTCCACCTTCCCAATTTGCTTCAAGTGGATTAAAACGGTTTTGTCACTAACACCGCAGCCTGTAGCTAACTCTGATGTGGTTTGCGATGGATCTGCTTCCACAATAGCCTTCAATTCAACATTATAGACCTTGGTCTCCGGCTGTCCACGGGGCTTGTTCTGCAGGTCGAAATTTCGAGAACGAAAGCGTTGAAACCAAAAACGCACCGTGTTTTCTTTTGCGACACCACCCCCATACACATCACTAATCCTTCGAGCCGTTTCTGCAGCACTGGTGCCACGGTGGAACTCGTACTCGTAAATAATGCGATATTTTAAGTTTTCCATTTTGTGAAATTCACTCATTTCAAGCAGAAAAATAAGCAAAAGAGAAAAAAACAAATGAATTAAGGTTTTTAAAACACAAATGCATGAGTAAATAGCTGTTTTAATTTGAATTTGGAATTCCTAACCAAAGAGGATATATTTAAGATCAAAGTGACCAGTACGACAAAACGCCAATTTCATATGTAAGGACTTAATATTTCCTCTCTTTTTCTCCCGTTCGACTCGCCCTATCACACTTTTCGTAACGCTCTCGTCACGCACTAAAGAACTTTTACATCAAAGAGTACCTAAGTCTTAAAAGGTCTTACAATATTTTTTGGAGAATATAACTATGACTATATCCCATAGCCGAACAGTCTAAAAAATATATTTCTTTAACTTTTTAACTCAGCCTGATACGACCTTGACATTTTCTTTTATTTATATGCCATTTAAGTTATTTTTGATTATTTCTGTTAGTTCTACTCTTAATTAGTAGGAAGCTAGTCATAATATTCTTGTAATTACTATTGTGTTTTTTGTTAATTTGTGTTAAATAAATGCGTTTACTAAATTACAGGTTAGTCTGTTGTCGAAATTCGACATAATTTATATTATTATCCGACCTCTGTGGCGCAGTGGTTGAGCGCGTTGGTGCTCAAGCTGGTGGTTGCGGGTTTGAATCCCGCCGTAGGAAAAAATAGTTTTCTGTGTTCATTGGTCAGAAGTGTTTATTGAATTCGTGTATAACATATATTTTTTTTAAATATGTAGTATTGTATAGGTATTGAAATAATATTTTAATTATATATTATGTACTTCCGTGGTCTGGTAGCACAAGATCTACTGATACTTATCACAGGGCCATATTGACGTGAGGCGAAGCATTCGTAGAAATTATAATATTGTTATTATTAAATATATAATTATATAATATAATATCTATGGACGCTTCACACCACGTCAATCTGGCCCCGTGCTAAGTATCCGAAGAACTTGTGTTACAGATGCCAGACAACGGAAATATATTTAATACTTTTATACTATACATGTATTTAAGATTTTTATTATATTATACACACATTTAATACACATCCATGACCCAGGAACATTGAAAACTTTTTGTTCCCTCGGCGGGATTCGAACCCGCGACCTTTCGCTCGAGCACAACGCGCTCTTTCCCTGCGCTACGGAGGTCGTCGATTATATATTAATCTTAGCCTGATGATAGAAAAACTTTAAGGGTTCTCTTGCCTCTTATACAGGGTTTAAAAAGAATAATCACTACTACTTTGATACAATTATACTACCTTTCCGCATTTTGGAAATGTATTTTTTTTGTCAAAATAAAAAAAAAATTTTTGCTTTTTAAAATTTCTTATTTTTTTGTCGCAATAATAACGAAAATGCAAAAAAATACATTTCTCTTATTTTATGAAAAAAAAAATACATTTCTAGAATGAGAAAAGGTAGTATAATCATATCCCAAAGTTATAGTGACTGTTCTTTTTACACCCGGTATACATGTTATTACTTACTTGGAAAATAAACAATAAGTACCTATTTTATGTAAAATACTCAAAATAAAATATAACCCTAATCTATTCGTGCCTGGCACTCACCTGACCTGTTTTTTATTATTTTATTGGGCAGTTATAATATCAATTTAGTTAGCACGTGATCAGCTATCTCCTAACGATAAGAAATATTTATTTGATAGTATAATACCTACTATCTTTCATTTAATTTACATAATAATATGTTAATGACACGTGGCAAACCGACGCTTTACCTTCACAACCTCGTATCTATAATACTACAACTTTTCAATACCATAAAAAATTATAATAATTTTAGATTTTATTATGAAATGGATTTTTAATGAGGTTCAGTTATTTTATGTAGCTATATAAAAATTTAACTTTTATCGAGAAAACATTGATTTTTCACATCCGAGATTGAGATTTTTTTAGATACGAGGTTGAGAAGGTAACGATACATAAATCTTATTGTGTTATAAGTACATATTAGAATAATGATTGACGTTGAATAGCCATTAACCAATGAGCCAGCTCAAAGCATCGATATAAAGCATATTGTGACCAATTTGTTTTACTCAAAACACAAGTACTGCGGATACCAAGTGCCAATTTCACAAACACATGTTAAAGTTAATCCTTCATTAAATATCATGTTATCCCTCTCGTATTACCTGTTAATGAATGAGAAGGCATGTTATTTTAACACGCCGTTAACGCTAACAAGCGTTGGTGATATCGGGAATGAGTCCCCATTTCATCAATGCTTGTTAATGTTAGCAAGAAACCTTACTAACATGATGTTAAGCATCCATATATATTATATTATTCTTATTTAGAAGTCTTATGGTGGTAAGTACCGGTAATGGTGTTACCGATATTTACCGATACCATTTCCATCCCTATTCATAGCAAAAAAATAAGAACTAAAAACAATAATAGGTATTAAGATAGATGAAGGTGATATGTTTAACAATTATGATTTCTAGAAAATTGAGTTCAAACTGTCACTTAAACATTTTAGAATACGTCGTAACTTTAATCTAAAGTTCATAAATCTAAAAATCCGTCTCTAGATGTGTTTAAGTTTCAGTTCAAACTCATTTTTCTGGGTAATTTTTTTTTGCGACAAATCACCTTCATCGATTCATGTCTTCAATTATAAATTTCTCAACAGTATAATATCATAATAATTTACTTAATCTTCGATTCGTTGCGTAATCTTTTCCGCCTTTCCACATGAAACAATATTTTCAGATGCCGCATACCGGAATGTGGGGAGACGTCCAAGTCAGATCTCTTCGAGCCGGAGTGGATCACCAACGCCATTCCTCTCACCAGCTCAGGAGGCCTGGAGAGCTGTGAAAGATACGTGGGCCTGGGCAATGGGACTCTTGACTCCTGCCCCGCCAACGTCTTCGGTGAAGCCAGGGCTCTGTGTGATGAGTTCGTTTACGGCAGGGATAATTCGGTTGTTTATGATGTAAGTGTTTTTTTATCTATGAACTTCAATCTATCCCCGTGCTAAGTATCCGAAGAACTTGTGTTACAGGTACCAGACAACGGAAATATATTTAATACTTTTATACTATACACATATTTAGGGATTTTAATATACACAAATTTAATGTCATATCTATGACCCAAGAACACAGATGTTTTTAAATCTATGGACGATTGATTACCAACCACAAAAAATATACGATTTCATGGATGCCTGAAGAACATGTCCTGGCCTGAAAAGGCCAGACCCAAGTTTTCGAAGAGTTTTCGAGAAATTAATCAGAATATTGAATTAGGATTATAAAAGAGTAGTTAATAATATGATGAAGAGATGAGGCACAATAAAAATTAATCGATTAAGAAATTAAACGTAGCGAAGAATCAAGTTACAACATTATCACATTAGTCCTCTACGTACGCTATTTTTGTTTTTGCGTTCAATATCCTGGTGTCCTGTGTAATGTATAATAACTTAGATATCGAAAATAACTTTACATTTGTACTTAAATCTGCTGTTCTTAAATTTGTAATTAAAATTAAGCCATGTAGCTATATTCTTAGTAAGATTCACAAACACTTTCAGTTCGACCTCGGTTGTCAAGACTGGTTGCGTGCTCTCTCCGGTACGTTCTCCAGCATTGGAACTCTCCTGGTCCTGCCCATTATCGGCTACATATCGGACAAGTTCGGTCGGAAGGTCGCATTGGTCATCAGTGTCTTCAACTTGGCATTGTTTGGTGTCGTCAAAGCCTTCTCCATCAATTTCACGATGTATATGATCATGCAGATCATTCATACCACCCTTGGTGGCGGTATCTACAGCTCAGCTTTTATTATAGGTGAGATTTGCTTAAATAATTGAACACCAAAATTTAAATGCCAAGTCTTTCCTTTTTGAGTTTGTTTTTAAAGGTTCTAACATTATAGTTACAGGATTTCAAGTACTATATAGGTAGCATTCATTAATTCAAATTTGTTTTCAGCGGCAGAAATGGTCGGACCGAAGTATCGTGTGCTGACCAGTGCAATCCAATCCTCACTTTTCGCTTCTGGTCAAATGGTTTTGGGATTGGTGGCATGGGGGATACAGCCTTGGAGATATTTAATGTTGACATTATACATACCCTGCTTTCTCATGATTAGCTACTACTGGTTCCTATCGGAAAGTGTGAGATGGCTACTATCAAAACATAAGTACGGAGAAGCGAGAAAGGTACTGGAAAATGTAGCTGAACTTAACAAAACCTCTATAAGTGAAAAGTCTATTGTGGCACTCATGACGCCAACAGAAAATACCCAACCTGAGGTAAGTTTAGCAATAATTTGGTGTATTAATTTGATAAAACTAAAGTAAGTAAAGTAATAAATACGAGATAAGGTAAGGATAAAACGCGATAAATGTAAATAAAATAAATAATGGAGGTAACAACAGAGAGGGTGCCCTTCTCAAAGAGCATAAAGATCGGGATGATAAAAATGATGATCAATAGTTATTTTTAATTTAATAAACAATGTTTTGTTCAATAATCTTATAATATAATATTTAATTTAAAATATAATATTTTGTTCAATCTTCTTCTTCTTAAAAATGAATTACTGTTCATTAGTCGCGCTAAAACTCGAGAACAGCTTGAAATATTCGTGGAAGTCCAGATAATTAATGTTTAAACGGTGAGAAAATACTGTTTGTGTGCTCAACGAAGTGGGCACGGGTCAGCTAGTAGTATTATATAATATTACACCGCCTCCGTGGGCTAGTGGTTCAGAGCTTCGCTCTCGACCCGGAGGTCGTGGGTTCGATTCCCGCGTTGGAACAACAAAAAATGTTGTTTTCGAGTTTGGTGAGGACAAAGCAGGCCGATCACCAGATTGTCTGACATAAAAGATGATCCATGCGTCGGATGGGCATGTAAAAAGTCGGTCCTGCGCTAGTCTGATCTCTCGCTAGTCGTGTCGGTTTACCGTCCCACTGGGTTATGAGAGTAAAAGGAAGAGAGTGTGCTTCTGTGTATTGTGCACACACTTGGGCACTATAAAATAACTCCTGCGTCAGCTGGCCTGGTTTCAATGTAATCGGCTACCGACACTGAAATCGGTGAGGGGAGCTATTATTATATTTTACACAACATACCTACCTGGTACCACATACATACCTACGCTTCGCTTTAAGTCCAATTTACTGTGAGTAAATTACTAATTCCGCTGTTCTTTTTAGGACAACAAACAGAGTTTAGTAACAAGAATCATCCGATCTCCCATCCTTCTGCGACGAGTATGTACAACGCCTATTTGGTGGATAACCACCATCTTCGTTTACTACGGTCTGTCCATCAACTCTACTAGCCTGTCGGACACGATCTACCTGAACTACATCGTGACGTGCGGTATAGAGATCCCCGGGTTCTTCACAGCTGTGTTGGTCTTGGACAGAATTGGCAGAAAAGCAACGCTTACTTCTGGATTCTTCCTCAGTGCCGCCTGCAATATTGGTTTTATCTTCATCCCAGCCGGTGAGACTTTTAATGATATATTTCCTAAAACGAACTCGTTTTAAATGTTATACTCGTTTAAGAGATAATGTAGGTCGCGTGCAAAATAAGCGAAAAGGACATTGTCATGACATTGATATGGAATTATCAACACGATATTTATCTGAATTAATATTTTTATAAGTACATAGTTATAAAAATAAAAGTGTATTAAATAACGATACAGGAAGTTTTATATGGTGGGGATAAATTAATGGTGCTTTGAAATAATCCTAATATTTCTACTAACTAAAGATGATACTGACATCGTGCGTGCAAAAAGATATCACGTAGCAACCGCATATTTTATCGCAACATATAGTAACTACTAACTGATATATAAATAAATAAAATAAAATCCTTTTATTTCAGACCCACAATACAGTCCATAACAATATTAGTAGATGTGTTAGTAACAATATAAACTTATATTATGTTAGTATTGTTAGTACTATTATAAAATTTTCGTTCACATTTTATTTTCATGTCCTTCCTAGTAATTTACTATAGAGTAACATAGGTCTTTGCCAAATTTTATCTAAATCCTTTCTAAGACTATTCAATGCAAATAAACCAACTCTATATAAGATTTTCCAAACAAATCTTCCCTTTTAAATTACTGTACACACAATCATAACAAGGTTAATATAATTTCACTTTTAATCTCTCTTATATAAAAATGAATTGCTGTTTTAGTCTTAAAATATTCGTGAAAGTCCCGGGAAGGTTTAAACGGTTCACCACAAACCGTTTCTAAGCTCAATGAAGTGAGCACGGGTCAGCTAGTGAATTTTATAAAATTTTACTTTTCAGATTTAATCGTCGCTCGTCTAATAATATTTCTGCTCGGCAAGTTTGGAATCTCCGTGGTGCTAACGTCTCTCTACCTCTACACGTCAGAGCTGTACCCCACAGAGTTCAGGCACAGTCTGCTGGCGTTCTCTTCTATGATTGGTCGAATAGGATCTATAACTGCGCCTCTCACACCAGTTTTGGTAAGTACTATCGAAGAAGTAATCACTCCACCAGGCTTAAGATCAATATCCATTATGTTTGAATCGTGTGCATACAAATGAATAATAACTTCAACTACGCCTGAAACTGATGTGGTTACTTCATTTGTATTTACATGATTAGGCGTTCTAGTGCAAAGAGAAATGTTTGGAAATTCGTCGATCAGAAATTTAATAGACTTGTAAATAAATATTTGTTAATATTTTGATAACCGTTTACTTCTTATCATCAGAATACTAAATGATTTGGTGACAGTCTGAATACAATATTAATTTTTACAGTATTTCTATGACGTTTGTTTTACGATTATTGTAAAAAAATAAACGTCTTACGTCGTCTACTTATGATTTTCAGGCAAACTACTGGCATGGCACTCCATCGGCATTATTCGGAGGTATGGCAGTCTTGTCTGGTCTTCTGACATTGACCCAACCAGAAACTCTCGGCACCAGAATGCCAAACACGTTGGAAGAAGCAGAAGCGATCGGAAGACCAGAAATGAAAGCACATAATGAAGCGTAGAATTAAGAAATAATAACCGTGTGAACTTAGACCAAATTAAGAATTTAAGACAGTTCCAGTGCTGCCAGTATGATTACCTAAAAAAGTACGACTGTCTTTCTGAAAAGGGTCTTGTCATTTGAATTGATATAATCTAGCCTTAGTAAACCTTTTTTATAGTTTGTATTAAAAAATTAATTTGCAGTATAATTTATAAGGCACGATGAAGGTCTGTCCTCACTGAGGTATGCCGTACCTCAGTGAGGACAGACCTTCACAGTGGTACGGTTGTGTGATAAAAAGTACGGAAAACCTTTCGTACTTTTTGGTGCGTTCCGGCAAAGCTGGATAGTTCAAAACAAACGTTCAAAAATATTAGATGTACCGATGTACGTGACACGCGTGTATTTGGTACAGACATAGTATTATAACCGTCTCCTTTATGTTCGTTTAAAGAACCATTCACCACGACTGCAACTCGTTTTACTCAGTAAGGCGTAGTTTGTTCACATGTGCGCGTGACACTGCATTTGGGGGATTGCAGAATTGTTAATAAAGAGATTAACTTTTTTATTTGGTCTGAGAGTATGAAAGGCTGTGCACTCTATTAAGCGTCTAAGATTCTGTAGCCAGTACTTTACTCTCTATAGAGAGTATGACTTAACTTAAAATTAATAGTCATTAGACAAAAAATGAACTTTACAGTTTTTTATACATTTTGAGGATATATTTAGAATTTAACAATTTGTAAATAACAAAAAAAAATATTTATAAATGATCCTTGTGATACGAAAACACAGACTGTTTTTTTGTTAATATTAAATTTAATTGTTGTTCTTTGTGAATAGATTTGATGTATAGTTTTAAGTAAATAATAGTGTTTAAATTATTAATAATATATAAATATTAGACTAAATAATATATTATATTTTTGACGATGTAATATTGTGTATTTTATTATTATTTTATAAAAATAGTTATGTTAATAGATTATTTTATTTTGATAGTTTCTTAAAAGTTGAATATTAAAATACTGTATTCGTCGCTTCTTGCAAGATTTTCGCAATATCGTTACGTATAATATTTCTACCATCAATATTGGGTAAGTTCCATGAAAACACGTTTGCTGACATCACGTTTCAACTTTAATAACTGGTAATAATAAGTAGTAATAAGGTGTAATTAGATTAATTAGAACTGGTTTTGGCCAAAACCTGATGGTAAAATTATTATCAGCAGGTATTAATAATAATAATATATATGGATACTTTACACTAATAAAATTTGGTCTGTGCTATTAATAACCTAGCTTGTTTTACAAAAATATTTTTAATTCTGTAATTCCTTCCTATCATACACATTTAATAAGTTCATGACCAAAGAAGATTGATATTTTTGTCACACTTAACTAACGTATAATAAAAGAGAGAACAAATAAGATTATGCTAATGAAATAGCTTCAGCTATGGTGTCTGGCAGTTGCCGATGTAGGGTCTCCGGAGTAACAAAAGCCAAGGCAGCAGTGAGTAGAGTGGCACAACCGAATAACAGCGACGGAAGGGCTTCATACTTTTGACCCTACAAGATAAAACATACTACAGGTCAACCTGAGAACCTCCTTTTTAAGTCTGTAAAAATTAAAATAAAATAAATTCAAAATTGTTAGTCATTTAACTGGGGGCTGATTAAAGATACCATCGCTAATTATCGATTACAAAGTTCGATAATAAAATGTATGGCATACGCTAAATGATCGCGATTTGGTATGTCATTTAGCGTACCTTATGTCAAATCCCATACTTTTTGATATAGAACTTTGTAAGCGATAATTAGCTATGGCATCTTGAATCAGCCCCCTGATGTGTGATGAATTATTGGTAAGAAGAAGTAATGAACTATTATTTATTATTGGCACCTTATTTGGTGTTGTCATCCTCGGCGAATTGCCAATACCAGAGTGCTTATTTCTAAAGACTATATTGTAGATCTATTAAAAAAATTAAAGTCCTTGGCTTAGTCAGCAGACCATTGATTAGCACACGAGGTTGGATTTCCTGGTTGTGGCATGTACCAATGAGACTTTTTCAGTACATTATACGGACACTTGAACGGTGAAAAAAAATATCGTGAGGAAGCTCGCAAATGGTTGGCCCCAGACGTATTGACCAGTCATTCCTCTGAATTAGGCCGACTATGTTGGGAGAATGCAGTATGTGCTGGGCAACCATGCGACATTTAAAACCGCCTGTACCAGGCACTACGGTATTTAAAAAGTGGTAAATTTTCTCGGAGAATAACTGTATGAATCATCCAATAACGGACGCAAAGGCCTACTTTTTTAGGAATTAAAGGTTATATTGATCAATTAAAGGTTATAGTGACCAATTTTACTGTAATAATGACAGAGATCTCGCGATGTCACTATTAGCTACGCATGTAAAATGGTAGCTTGGCTGAAGGCAAAACAGTACAAAACAACTGTTAATATAAATATCTAAAAGCATAGCATCTGTTCTAATAAGATGATAAAAGTAACATCAAAGAAAAGTTATAATAGGCATACCAAAAGCAGGACAAGAGGAGCAAGGACAGTCCCAAGTCTAGCGACCATAGAGCAGGTGCCCATCAGGAACCCTCTAGCAGAAGTAGGCATCAGCTCCGAGGTATACACGTACAGGGTGTTGAAACAGCACGACATCGCCATCTTGCCGATTAGAAATACAACCAGTTGTAGAACATTGTATACTGCGAAAGAAAATGTTAGAAATACATTTTTAAAGATTGTCAATGCTTGTTTCTTGATGCTACACATATATTTGGTAAAGTTCAGACAATCGGTAAACGTTTCACGTTTCACACGTTACCAAGTATTTAGGGTTTACCTAAAAAAATTACGGAACCCTTATAGGATTACTTTGTCATCCGTATGTCTGTTCGTCTGTCCGAATGCCCGTCTGTCTGTCAAAACCCTTTTTCTCAGGAATGCGTACTGAAGAGAAATTCATATCAGTTTCTGCGGTCTATATCTTTAGGATGTAACAAAATCAAATTTCTTTGTAAACCGGCTTGTGCGGAACCCTCGGTCCGCGAGTCCGACTCGCACTTGGACGGTTTTTTTAATAGAAAAAAGTTAGGACGATTTAGATATTGTATTGTACAGAATGTTTCATGGTTCATATATTAAGCTGAATATAGTGTGAAGAGAGAAGCACCTCATATAAATTACTTATCTATCATAACGCGACAAATCACGATTTAAGATCTCCATAAAGCTCACAAAACAGATGAGTTTCAATTCTGGTCAGGCCTTAGGTCAACGACCAGTGTATTCGTGTGTATAGCCCCAGCCCCCAGCATAGTTAGATTCGCTCCTTGTGGTCATTTTTTTGAGTTATATGAAGTAATTTATATTACGAGGTGCCAAAACAATAAATGCTCTACGCGTCATTATCTTCACACTTAATTTGGCTTAATTTATGAACCATGAATCATCTACAGGATATAAATACAGAAAAAACCGTACCCGAAGGAGTATAGGCTAAAGCCACGTTACCCACTCCAGCTATGAAACATGATCCGATGAATGTTTTCTTTCTTCCGATACTGTTCAGTAGGACAAGTGGTATAAATTCACCAAGTATAGATATGAATCCGGAGAGAGCGAAGTTCGTGTACTTATTACCAGGAAGATAAACTGAACTGAATATCAGACCGTAGTATACAAGAGATACAGAAAACCACCACCAGGAACAAATGATCAACCTGTATAAGAAAGATATTTCTTGATAAATAACGTTATTTACACAATAAAGATATTCTTTTAAATAAGGTTACATAAATTATACTGATTATCGACGTACTCACATACCAGTATAATTATAAGATATTTAATCAACTAATTAATTAACAAATGAAGCGATAAGTGTTTTTATAAAATTAAATTTAACAAATTTTTATGCATTGAAAAATAGTTATATTTGTAGAAATTTTATTATTATTACCGTTTAAATATGGCAGGATATTTGAATAAATGTTTGACGTGAAACTCCTCTTTTGAACCTCCATTTTTTTCCGTCGATAAACTCTTTTCATCCACCGCCTTATCCGGGATTGAGAATTGATTCCAATTCCCGATTTTCTCCAGCAATTTAACAGCTTTTCTCGTTTTACCATTCGTCAGTAGCCATCGCATGCTTTCTTCTAGGAAAATGATGTAGGAAAGGAAAATTACACCTGGTCCAGCGATGATGAGTTGAAAATGTCTCCAGTAAGGAACATTCCATACGATGAAAGCCAAAACTATTTCTCCCAAGCAAATGGCGATACCCAGCAAAGCCGATGCTAATATTCTCTTGTCAGTTCCGATTAGTTCCACGACTGAAAATAAATGAGGGAAATATAAAGAACACTTCCTACTTACTATTAAAATATCAAAATTACACTTTTAACCCATTGATATTGCTAACTAACTAAATTGAGCTAATTATATTTTTAAAACGTGAGCTAGCTAAATATATTATACCAACTCATACATTTGGCAGTTTCAAGGATTTCAAATCTGTTGACTTTTTTGGATATTTACTTCTAAATCAAATCTGTTGGGTCTACAGATTTGCATTAAGCGAAATAATAGTGCTTTTAAAAATTACAAAATCAAGTCCAAGTAACTCAACGGAGAATATAGCAGCTGGTGTAGGCACCAGTCACCAGAGCCGCTTCGAAGAATTCAATAACCACATAATAGTTGTAACTGTGAGTCAAGGTTTTCAGAGCTCCAATGCACAGGCACACGCTATTCAAAATGACTCCAGTCTTTCGTCCCCATCTGTAAATTATAAAATAAAAAAAAAACATCATTTATTATTAGTAGCATGGCCTACCATCCCATATAATCTATGTTTAATACAAAAATTCCAATAGATGTCACTACTGTCACTACTATTAACATTTGTAAATTATAAAATGTAAATATTATGCCGAATTAAGTACAAATATTGACATTAAAATAAAGATAAGCCTATTTTTAAGTATAACATCACATAAACTCAAACTCAAAATCTTTATTAGCAACCAAGTACATAGGTACATAATAAATCAAAATACATTGAAAAATATATAAAAACTTAGTGCCTTGTTCGGGCGTTTGCTAAATGATAGTACATTTACTTCTCTATGTACCTATCTATTTATTTTTAATGAAGTACCTATTACATATTAAAGCTAAATTCAACGCCGTAATTAAGAAGACGATATTAAACAAAATTTGTAATTAGTATTTTCCAATAGTGGCGCTAGATGGCGGTTTCCGGAATGTGCCTGGACTTCATCCTTTATCTATTAGAAATCGAAGAAAACAAAAATAGCCAGTTCAAATACCAATATAAGGGTGATAACATTTTCTAGTACTAGGTTGTGTCTCATGTAAACTACTAACACAAAATAGATAATA
This sequence comes from Celastrina argiolus, assembly GCA_905187575.2. Taxonomy (NCBI): domain Eukaryota; kingdom Metazoa; phylum Arthropoda; class Insecta; order Lepidoptera; family Lycaenidae; genus Celastrina; species Celastrina argiolus. Next base: position 17,450,026 of record LR994589.1, read on the forward strand.
CATAACACTATTTTGTGTTAGTAGCTTATATGTTATTACTAAACATCTCTGAGTCGTCAGTAGTGTTTGGCGTCATCGAAATACAAATAACTATCCATCAAAGAGATGGATGCTTTGTTTAACTTACCTATCATTTATAAATCCTATGATAGGCATTCCAACTAGTACGCCCAAATTGTGTATTGTGCCAATCATAGTTCGTTTGAGCTCCTGGCATGCAAGACCGAACTGAAAAAAAGGAAAAATATTACCTTCCATATACTTAATACCTTCCTTTACATTACCTACCCTATACCTCCCTAGTTCCTATATGGCAACCCCTATTCGGTTAATATAGATAATCTGAATCGATTAATCTATTGTAATTTATTTCTCTTTCCCTAATACTTACTAGGTTTTTGTAATTAATTTCCTTAATTTTTAGTTAATAAGAGCTGGAATATAATATTTACCTCAAACACTACAGAATTCTTGTCCTTATAAACCCAGTCATGGCAGGTTTCAGTGGAAAGTACATCATCAGGATTACATGATGCGTTTTCCCTGAATGTTGGTCTGGAACATTTGAAGTCCTCTACTGATGACGGCCACCATTTAGGAGGGAATGCCGAAATGTTGCCGGTCTCACATTCTGGTACTTTACACCTGAAACGTTTTGTACAACAATGTGGAAACGAGGTTTTTTACCACCAAGGTCGTATATATGTTTATTAATAAATTCAGTTGAATAAAAAAACAACAGCTATTCTTTATTGCTCTAATTATTGTCATATTATTTAAATTTATATTAATATTTATTATTTAAATAATGCCACGCTGAATTTTAGGTAAGTATGGATTTCAAGGACACGACTGAGTTACAATATTTTTTTATCGGATTTGCTGAAAGACATCCTCTAAAAGGATTTAATTTTTAATGCATATAATCCTTTTAGAAGATTCTAGGTTTTTTAACTCTACGAAAAAGACGCCACGGGAAAAGCCTACTTATTTATAGAAGTACTACTATTTCTGTATAGAAACTGTTATACTATTGTTTACGTTTGTTTGTTTACAAATTGCTACAAATCATTCAAGACGTATTGTAGTTCCTCAATTGTCTGTCAATTTTGCAATTACCGCTATGAATATCTCTGCCGCAATAAAATTGCAAGGCCCTATATTATTTATCCTATTCATTCGTAATAATCGCATGCTTAACTAAATTATAACTTCATGTTACATAGAATCCTATTGTACCTGAATCCTTAATGTTTACTTGTTATAACTACTTATTATTTTGATTCCATATACACTATATTATTTTAACATAATTATTCAAAATATTATCATCCCTAATCATATATCGAACTTGGATCTTTTCTGTGCCCTGAGAGGGCGTCTTGCAGTTTAATTTTCCGACTTTTTAGTTAATGATGCTACTAGGTTTAGTACTACCACTAGGTACTGCTACAGAGAGTAACATCACAAATAAAAAAAAAAAAATCCCGACTTAGCGTGTAACATTCCTATCACACCTAACAATCGACCTAATGACCTTGAAGACTTGAACCGATTTCCACCAAACATAGCTAAGAACACTCTCGACTGATATACCTTTTAAAAAGAACCGCATTAAAATCGGATCATCCGTTTGGGAGCTACGATGCCACAGACAGACACATACACATTTATACAGACACGTCAAACCTATAACACCCCGTCGTATTTACGTCGGGGGGGTTATAATTCCACGATTTCATGTAGTAAGATGTCGCAAGGGAAATGCGTTACGCATCCCCCAGGGAGGGTCCCCCAGGGGTATGTGGGACTCCCGGCTCGCTACGGCCGGTTTACCCACTAAAACCACTTGCGGATTGCCATCAGCCGTTGAGATGGGAGGAGTACCCTGGATCTTTCAACACACACAAAATATAATATCTTTCCTAGGTTAGCCACTATTATAAAATAAGAAGAACCAGGTATATAATACCTACATAATATTTTATCAACTAGGTACCAACAGTTTTAATATTCTCAAACGAATACTTTGTTTGGTCAAACAGCTCTTTCAAATTACAGTAATGTTGAAAGTCAAATTATGCTACATACGACTATTATTTTCCCAATGAAAGGCATTATAATCCAAATTGACTTGTGACTTGTTTAAAAAATGTCTTAATACTAGAAACGCTTTAGAGCGAGGTTCTCGTAGAAACAGACACTCACTGCTTGGCGGAGTTAGAAGGCACGCCACTTAATTTAACAATCGTTTCAGTCAGCCAAACAACAATATCAAAACATTACCTATATTTAGTAGCAGCGGCGGAGAAGACGAAATTCGTGTTGCTCATGCTGACGAAAAGAACCGGGATAAAGATCAGCAGGCATTGGAACAGCTGATACTTCTGGCAGCCACTGACTAAGTCAGCAACATTATCACCTATCACCACTTTCTTCACCTTCTCTTCTTTGATTTCCGCAGGCATTTTTTAATTTGTCAGAGAAAAAAAGTTAGGAATACAATCAGTAACGATCCTCCAATGGTTAGCTATGGAATGCCGTTTAAGTGATCTACGGCCATACCATTCAGCTACTAAAATTACCATCACATTAAGCGTTCAGTAGCAACATTAACAGTCATTTTTAACTTTAATTTAAACCGTTCGAGTTTATTTTGCATTTCTGGTAAACATAAATGCTGATAAGGCATCAATTAATTGAAAATTGCGTAAACCAATCAATTGAAATGTTCATGTAAATTATTTTTTATTATATTCTGTGTATCGTAATTTATTTTATGTCTTTTGTCTCTTTATACGGCTGGGCCACGTATGGTGTTACCGTGCCTGAAAATACATTACAACCATGGAAATATAATGCAGCGTTACATAAACATTATGTTATATTTAACTCGTGTGGTCCACACTATAGTCTTCCAAAATTTAATAAATCACAATTTTATAAATTAAATTTAAATCACAACTGTAACCCTATATATCCCCCTCCCCTATATCACTTTTATACAACTGTGAGTTATAAGAGTATAATGCGCGATACTACAAGATCTAAGACCTTTTATAGTTATACAACCTTATTTTATTAATTTTGTCTTATATAGCTCATTTATTAGCACTTAATCTTTTTACGAAAATGTTACTTGGGCTATGACGTATTTACTTACACTCTGATGAATCAGACTTGAAAGAGGCAAAATTGTGTCCGTTATTCCAATCCAGTGGGAATCTTTCTCTGGACATTCTCTGAAATCATGTTCTAAACCACTGGGCATTATAAAACTCGACGTATTTCTAGTCTCGTCAATAGTCTGTGTGTGTCACTTGAAACCGTATTCAAAATTATTTTCGTTTACCACACAAGTATTCTATTTACAATAGCAATGCGGAACACAATATTCAGTTCTAATGTTTCTTTAGTATTGTGTATTATATTTCGGTTTAAATATTTTAATGGTCTGTATAATTATCTAACAATACCTTCGTGTCTAACATTCGTAATGCATTGCTAAATTATTTTTTATTTCAATATGTAAATAATTTTCAGTAGATATGTACTCGTATTTTAAAGTACCTAACTCACGTCGGTTAAATATGTCTAAAATATACTTTGTCGATATTCATTCAACCCATATAAAATGAATACTAGACTACTTGCATAGTTATAAATATAAAATATATTTTAATAAATTACACAATTACATTACTAACATTACTTCTTGTAAGAATCTCTCATTCTCAAAAGATGCTTCATCAACAGATATGTAAATATCTAGGCTTCCTATTTTTATCTGTCTCCATCCTTCGCTTACCTTGACTATGTCGTTTCTCGTTCCTGTTGGTTTGTTTGTCCTTTTCATGCTATTACTACTTGGGTCTGTATTATTGAATTAGTTTTAAAATCAGCTAAGATTCATATCTGCGCATAATACTGAAACATGATCACTTGTTTAAAAATGATCTGAACATGAACGATCGAGATAAAATGTTAGACATTCATGTCTAAGTATCTGTTAGTGGAGGAGGTCAAGTGAAAAAAGATTATAAAAAAATGGACGAATTCGAGAAGAGTATGGGAGAATTTCAAAAGAGAAACAGTATAGGGGAATTTCAAAAGAGAAGCAGTTTGGCAGATTTTCAAAAGAGACATAGCAGGGTTAACACTCGCAAGCCCACCGTTTTTGACAAGGAGGTAGACTTGGATGATATTCTGGTGAATGAGCTGGGACAGCTGGGATGGTACCAAATAAGAAATATCTTAATAGCTGCCTTTGCGACTATATCGTCGGCTTTCGTCACAGAATATATTTTCTCATCTGCCTCTGTTCCTTATAGGTAATACTATTATTATCTTAACATTTTCAAGTTTTAAATTTATTTTTGAGTTTTTCTAAATATTTGAATTTACCGAATTTCGCTGTTACTATTCCAGCTTATTTTAAGCATATTGTATTGATACTAAAAATCATCAAGTTTTGGATTTAATCAGACATTCACTAAGTGATTTATTTCTTTTTAGATAAGTCTATTCGAAGATTTTTAAACTAGACTTAGGTTTTATTACTTTTGTAAGAGAAATGCCCCAACATTACAAATATTCCCATAGAAGAACTTAAAAAAAGTAGCTCTTTTAGCGCTGGTACTTTCACAGAAAACTCTATATATGGGATATATACCCCATACACACCCAAAAGTATTATCACTCACTTATTTTACAACCTGTATCATAAACTTAATATATTACTCTAGATGCCGAATTCCTGAATGTGGAGAAAGTATGAAAACACATAAATACGAGCCTAAATGGTTAACAAATGCTATACCATACATTGATAATGAATTGGCAATGTGTGAGAGATACACTCCTAACATTGGTGCTATGGGAACACTGGAGTCATGTCCAGACAGTTTATTTAATATAACGGATACTGTGGCGTGTGATGGATTTGTATACGCTAGAATGAGTTCTGTTGTATACGACGTAAGTTTTAATATTTCTTTGTCATCTATTGAAAGAAATTTAAAAACATATTTATCATTATTATCATCAACTCTTTTACACCTACCACTGAGTCAGTATTATTTGTAGTATTTCTGTAACGCTGTAGTCAACTAATCTGCTACTACACTAATCAAATTTTTCGTATATTTTAGTTTGATCTCGGTTGTCAAGAATGGACGCGAGCACTGGCCGGCACTCTAAACAGTATTGGGGGGTTGCTAGTTCTACCAATAACAGGCTACATATCAGATCACTACGGACGCAAGGTTGCTCTACTCCTCAATATCTTCAATATGGCTCTCTTCGGACTTGTCAGAGCCTTTTCAGTCAACTACACGATGTATTTGATCACACAATTTCTTCAAGCAGCCCTTGGCTCGGGTTTATACTCTGCAGCTTACATTTTTGGTAAGACTGGTAAACTTACTTTATTACCTTTAACTTTATACCTTTTTTTTGGTTGTATTAATAGTAATAGATACAAGTTTAAGAGCCATTAAGTGTGCAATGACTATTGATATAATTAATTTCTTTCTATTTTAGCAACAGAAATGGTCGGTCCCAAATACCGTGTATTGATGAGTGCGATACAGTCTTCGCTATTCGCTATTGGCCTAATGACTATTGGAGCTGTGGCTTGGATCATTCAACCCTGGAGATACATGATCATGGCTTTACACGTACCCTGTTTCCTGATGATGGTTTACTACTGGGTCCTACCGGAGAGCGTAAGATGGTTGTTGACCAAACACAGATATGCCGAGGCAAAGACAATATTGGAGAAAGTAGCGAAATTAAATAAAACCAAAATGTGTGAGAAATCCATGCAAGCACTCATCAAAAGCTCTCTGAGAACACCACAAAAAGTGGTAAGGTAAAACAACTGGCAAGATTATCTTATTGGCTTGACCAACAAGATGTCATTAAATACAACGAAATGATCTTTAAAATTTAAAATTTTATATGGGATTCACTTATTGTTCGCTTTAAGTAAAAAAGTGCGATACCATAATTTTTAACCCTCGACACAAAAACGACGGCGCGTTATAAGTTTGACGTGTCTGTGTAAATGTGTATGTGTCTGTCTGTAACGTCGTAGCTCCCAAACGGATGAGGTCGTTTGTCTTCTGAAGTCTTGTTCTTCTAATTTTTAATTTAGTTTTTTATCCATCGTAATTAGCGATTGACTAAAAAGTCGGTTATTCTTTATGTCTTTTTTTATGTTTTGTTTATAGGCGAATAAGCCAAGCTTGGTAACAAGTATACTTAGATCTCCGATCATGCTGCGACGTATATGCATCACTCCTGTATGGTGGGTAACAACCACTTTGGTCTACTATGGATTGTCCATTGACTCCACGGGACTGTCAGATACAATGTACATAAACTATATAGCTACTTGCGCTATTGAAATACCTGGATACATTACGGCGGCGTTAGTTCTGAACAAAATTGGACGAAAAGGGACGCTTATGTGTGGATTCTTCCTCACCGCTGCTTGTAATATTGGATTCATATTTATTCCTACAGGTTAGGATTAAATGATAAAACCACTCATTGTATTAACATAACTACCACCGACAGTATTTTATCAGGATAAAAATTAGCATATAATATATCCTTTCTCTACTTGATCTAATCTATCGTATACCATGTTTAATATTACATTCTACTCGATCTAAAGTAAGATATTAAAACAAATTATATTTTCTCTTAATAAAGATACATCTTATGCATTTTATATTCCTACCTTTTTGTATATTTTAGATTTGACACTTTCTCGTTTTATAATATTTTTGCTTGGGAAATTCGGGATTTCATCTGTTATGACATCGCTGTACCTCTACACCACTGAGTTAAACCCCACCGAATACAGACACAGCATTATAGGGTTCTGCTCCATGATTGGTCGAATTGGATTGATTGTGGCACCTCTTACTCCAGTACTTGTAAGTGTATTTTCATTTGAAGTGTTAATGTTTTATTAAATTCTTGCTATTTTAGTAAGTATCAAAATATTTAAGATTAAAATTTCTTGGCTAATCTTAGGTGCGAATTCACCAATTTACAACCAAAACTCGGTTTTATTAAATACAGCGCTCAATAAGCAATTCTCGTTTTATGTCAAACGGATTTTACCATGTTTTTAAGCAAAGCTTACGAAAGCCGAGTTCAAATAGTAAAAATGTAAAATACCTTTACGCATAAGTGCTTTTTAATTATTTACGTGTAATGAGTTACCTATAATTGCATTAATATACATAAATTAATGCAGAATTTTAAAATACAACCATCACAACTGTTATCTCATGACATTAGGTAATTGACAGCTCTTGAGCTCGCTCAACGAAGTTAAGCCGACGAAATCCTTCAAAAGTTCAGAACTTCACGCTCGGCTTAGCTAGAGCCGCGTTTAGTTTTTGTTGGTGAAATGCAATTCCGAGTTTTTTGCATTGGTGAAATCGTCCCTAAATCGTAAAGTTACTCATTATTGATTTCAGGACAATTATTGGCACGGCACTTCGTCTGCACTGTTTGGAGGTCTGGCTTTAGTGTCTGGTATTTTAGTACTCACTCAGCCAGAGACTCTCGGTACTAAGATGCCAGACAACATAGAACAAGCAGAAGCGATAGGAACTCCGGAATCTAAAATGATTATTATCTAATTCGATTTATTTAGTTTATGAAATTTAAATACCTCTTCTGTGAGATTTCGTGATGACGAAATAAGAAGAGACTGAGCTGAAAACTTTATAGTAGATTTTATACACAATGTTAAAGTAATATAAAACAAAGATTGATTTATTAAAAACGTTTCCTTTTTCTTAATTCCTACGTATTTCGATAAACTAATCAAGTAAGGTACATATTGTAATTAAATCCTAGATGTCGTGCAATAAAAAAAAAAAACGTCAAAATCACATCAGAAGTAATAAAAAGCAAAAATAATATCATTACGTCGTAACAGTAACTCCAAATGAAGAAATGTTGCAGAGAAAAATATGAAAACAGGGGGCTGAATCAAGATGCAATCGCCATTTATCGCTTAAGAAGTTCGAAAATAAAATGGGATTTGACATAAGGTTCGCTATATGACAAGCGAATTCATGTGTCACATAGCGAAACTTATGTCAAGTCCCATATATTTTGTTTTCAAACTTCGTAACTGACAATAGCGATATCATCTTAAATTTTAAACACCACTTAGCATTAACTACAAAACAATAACGATGAAATTTTTGTTTAAGAACATGGCGGTGCTTGAATTTTCTACAATATCAGTCAATAATCGGGATATTTAAATATCGTATGAAACGACAGACTGAGGTCTAATAATTATTTTTAACAAGTTTCATAAATTCATAATATGAACATCATAATTACTGCTTAGGGTTTTTAGTAAAGTCTCCGTATACATATTAGTTACGTCTGTTAAGCTAGAAAGGTCAAGTCGGCAGAATCACTCGTTTTATATCTCAACATTTAGTGCTCATTTAGTGCTAATTTAATGCTGATAACAGACATTTAGTGCTCTGTTAGGTAGGCCAAAAAATATAACACTGCTAACTTTTCATTAAGCTAGCAGAATACCATTCGTCACCACGCTATAATACAGTTGCAGCGAAAGGCACATGAGCTAATCATTTAGTGCTCATTTAGTGCTGCTTAAGCGCTGATAACAGATATTTGGTGCTGTGATAGTTGGACCAGAAATGAGCATTCTGCTAGCTTTATATTAAGCTAGCAGTGTACGATTCGTGACCGCGCTTTAATACAGTGAGCAGCGTGAGGCAAATGAGTTAGTAATTTAGTGCTCATTTAGTGCTACCTAAGTGATTATAATAGACATTTAGTGCTGTGAAATTTGGACCAAAAAATGGGAACACTGCTAACTTTTAATTAAGCTAGCAGAATACCATTCGTGAGAGCGCTATAATACAGTTGCAGTGAAAGGCATATGAGCTAATAATTAGTGCTCATTTAGTGCTGCTTAAGCGCTAATAACAGATATTTGGTGCTGCGATAGTTGGACTAGAAATGAGAATTCTGCTAGCTTTTTATTAAGCTAGCAGTGTACGATTCGTGACCGTGCTGTAATACAGTGAGCAGCGTGAGGCAAATGAGCTAATAATTTAGTGCTCAATTAGTGCTGCTTAAGCGCTGATAACAGATATTTGGTGCTGTGATAGGTGGACCACAAATGAACATACTGCTAGCTTTTTATTAAGCTAGCAGAATACTGATAGTGACAGCGCTATAATACAGTTGCAGCGAAAGGCAAATGAGCTAATAATTAGTGCTCATTTAGTGCTGCTTAAACGCTAATAACAGATATTTGGTGCTGTGATAGTTGGACCAGAAATGAGCATTCTGCTAGTTTTTTATTAAGCTAGCAGTGTACGATTTGTGACCGCGTTATAATACAGTTGCAGCGAAAGGCACATGAGCTAATAATTAGTGCTAATTTAGTGCTACTTAAGCGCTGATAACAGATCTTTGGTGCTATAATAGTTGGACCAGAAATGAGCATTCTGCTAGCTTTATATTAAGCTAGCAGTGTATGATTCGTGACCGCGCTATAATACAGTGAGCAGCGTGAGGCAAATGAGCTTATAATTTAGTGCTACTTAAGCGCTGATAACAGATATTTGGTGCTATAATAGTTGAACCAGAAATGAGCATTCTGCTAGCTTTATATTAAGCTAGCAGTGTACGATTCGTGACCGCGCTTTAATACAGTGAGCAGCGTGAGGCAAATGAGTTAGTAATTTAGTGCTCATTTAGTGCTACCTAAGTGATTATAATAGACATTTAGTGCTGTGAAATTTGGACCAAAAAATGGGAACACTGCTAACTTTTAATTAAGCTAGCAGAATACCATTCGTGAGAGCGCTATAATACAGTTGCAGTGAAAGGCATATGAGCTAATAATTAGTGCTCATTTAGTGCTGCTTAAGCGCTAATAACAGATATTTGGTGCTGTGATAGTTGGACCAGAAATGAGAATTCTGCTAGCTTTTTATTAAGCTAGCAGTGTACTGTTAAATCGGACTTTTAAAAACTCTTTTTAAAAAATAAACTTTTATTTAAACTGAAAATTACAATTTAGTTAAGACACAATACAAGAGTTTTGAGATTTTAATACGTGTCCGTCGTGGCCCGAGTCTCGATCTGAACTGAGCTGGCTGCCCAATGCAGCTACCTAGGACGGCAGAGTGCTGATGCTGCATCAGCGCTCTGTCTGCACTTCTAGGAACATTATAGGGATGTAACAGCCCCCCGCGTAAAATAAAACTTACCGGTAAAGGTTAGTTTTATATGACCCTTCTAAGTTGAGGTGAAGGGGTTTCCACTATAACTGACCTATTAGCAGGAGGTTCAGTTTGTGTACTAGAATTTAAATTTTGAGTTCTAATCGAAAATGGACACATATTAAATCTCTTCCATACCTTAAAAATAACAAAACTTAAAATTATTACAATTGTACAATATGTTAGAATAGGAAAATGGGAGTTATATTCCAAAAGTGGGTCAGGTTTATTTATGATTTTGTTAACTTCGGTAATTATTTGTTTTTCAGTAATATCAGGGAGTTTCTCTAAATTTATATCTGTTAATTTTAATGGGGTCGATTTTAATTTTAATTTATTTAATTTTTCAGGGTTACAACAGGGATCGTCAATAAGATTAAAGTCTGGGGAAATTGATTTAATAGTTAAGTTAGAATAGGATTTATATGAAAATATTTTATTTTTATAATAACCTTTGCAGTCTGTCTGTAAGTTCAATATTCCAGTGCCAATTATTTTATGTTGAGACATTTCCGAAGGACATTCAATATAAATTTTTATAGGTTGAGTTTCTACGAATAACCACTTACTATTTGTAAGTTCTTGCCATATATCTCGTCGTCGTTCGTCGTTTCAGCCTTTTATTTTATCCACTGCTGGACATAGGCCTCTCCAATACATTTCCAGTGCGACCGGTCCATTGCCACCTGCATCCAACGTGACCCGGCAGTTTTCACCAGGTCGTCGGTCCATCTGGTAGGTGGCCGTCCCACACTGCGCTTGCCAGTACGTGGCCTCCACTCTAGGATCTTTTTGCCCCATCGACCGTCCAATCTTCGTGCTATGTGGCCGGCCCATTGCCACTTCAGCTGACTGATCCTACGGGCAATGTCAGCAACCTTAGTTCTTCTACGGATCTCCTCATTTCTGATTCGATCACGTAGAGAAATACCGAGCATTGCCCTCTCCATAGCACGCTGAGCGACATTGAGCCTTTTGAAAAGATCCTTCGTGAAGCACCACGTCTCAGAACCGTAAGTCATCACTGGTAACACACATTGGTTGTATACCTTTGTCTTAAGGCACTGAGGTATTTTGGACGAGAAGACGTTGCGTAATTTACCGAACGCTGCCCAGCCGAGCTGGATCCGTCTACTGACCTCTCTCTTAAAGTTGGACCTACCTAATCGGACAGCCTGCCCTAGGTATATATATTCGTCAACAACTTCAAGAGTAGAGCTCCCAACAGTTAGTGCGGTGGGTGCAACATGGACATTGTGCATAATCTTTGTTTTGTCCATGTTCATTTTAAGACCCACTTGTTGAGAAACTCTATTGAGGCCACCGAGCATGCGCCCCAAATCTTCCAGCGATTCTGCCATGACTACTATGTCGTCGGCAAATCGAAGGTGAGTGATGTATTCGCCATTGATGTTGATGCCAAGTCCTTGCCATTCCAGGAGCTTGAAGGAATCCTCCAAAGCAGCGGTAAACAGTTTCGGGGATATGATATCCCCCTGTCTTACTCCTCTCTTTAAAGGGATGTCCTTCGTGCAGTGCTCCTGTACTCGGACTGACATGGTGGCGTTATTATACAAACACTTCAACACTTCGATATACCGAAAGTCAATACGGCAACGCTGGAGAGATCTAAGGACCGCCCATATTTCGACGGAATCAAAGGCTTTCTCATAGTCCACAAACGCCAAGCATAATGGCCGATTATACTCTTCGGTCTTCTGTATAATCTGCCGCAGCGTATGTATGTGGTCTATGGTACTATAGCCTTTTCGGAAACCGGCTTGTTCGGTAGGCTGAAAGTCATCCAGCTTGCGTTCGAGACGCATCGTGATAACTCTCGAAAACAGCTTGTAGACATGGCTCAGCAGTGTTATGGGCCTATAGTTCTTCAGTAAGGTTTTGTCGCCTTTTTTGAAGAACAGGACCACAACACCCCTGTTCCATGCAGGCACGCACCATATATCTATTTTTCCATAAATAAGCCTAGTTTCACATTGTTTTGGAAGATTTTTATAAATTTTACATAATAATTCAGTTTCACAAATAGGATTACTTTCAATTGAATTTACATCGATATGATTACAAATATAGTTAGAATTTATAGTTTTCATACAGTTATTAATATTATTTAAACAAATATAAGAACTCTTATCTTTACTTACAGATATGTAGTTACAGGTGGGAACAATCATAGCATATGATTGAGGATCCACATTATCATGTGATACAGGTAGCGGAAACGGCTTATACAAACTATATTCTATTCTAAAAACTAAGGGTATTCTTATAACAAACACAATCTTATTTTCTACATAATAACAGGATAGTTTCGCCATATCGATAATACTATGTATATTGTTTAAATTTAAATTTAAGGGTAATTCCTGATTCTTTGGTAAATTTTTTATATTCTTTCCAAGTTCTGAATACAATTGTTTAGGAGTTAAAACAAATGGATGGATTGAATGGCTTTTTACTAACATAATAGAATTAATTATGTTTTCAATTCTGAATGACAATGTATATATACTAGATGAAAGTTCTTCATAAAGTACATTAAATTTTGTCTCTAAATCGACGTTAAACATATTTTTACTTATAGAATCTATAGCGCAATTCAAACGGATTTCATTTTCTTTAACTAAATTTAACGTTTTATTATAATTCTCTAAAGCTGAACTAGTGATTAATATATTATCTTTTAATAAAGATGCAAGTTTTTTGTTTGAAGAATGCAAGGTTTGAATGGCGTTATTGTAACGAATTGCATCATTCTCATCCATGGTTCCAATTATTTGTTTGAATACAGTACCAACTCCAGCAAACCATGCTGATCTTTTACTTCTATCGGAAGTTAAGTGAGAGATGGCTCCATAATCTCTCAAAATACCATCGTAGCGAACAATCAATGGTTTTAAATGATTATTACAATTAGTAAGATTAAAATTAAGATTCAAATTACAGAAAGTTTGAGTTGAATCTAAATAGTTTTTAATATTTTCAATATGCGGTTTTATATAGTTAATATCTATTGGGACTAAGATATGGAGTTGTTCATCCGAGATTCTGACTGTTCCGACAGGATCGAAATATATGCCAATACTTTTATTTATCGGTTGTATCATATCCGATGAGAAAGCATGAACGCTTGTTGCACCAAGCCTGGAATATAATAATATTTATTTTAAAACTAAACTAAAAATTATATATATACAGGGTGTCCCAAAAATCAACGATAAACCGAAAACGGGTGATAGGCCAAGTCATGACAGTTATGAGAAAAATGTGAAAAAAAATCTTTGTCATGTATTTTTCACATTATAAGGACTTTTAAAAATATCGGAAAAACTGACACCCTGTGATGGTCTTTCATGTCTTAAGACTACAAATATTACTTTTTTGTGATTTTTTTTTCGGTATTGTAGTCATGACTAACCCTTCTGTAAATCACAATTCATAATTTAAACATACCTGCCTCAGTTTTCAATAAAATGGTGTGTTTTGCCCAAGATTAAATTCAAAATAATTACTACACCCAACTTTAATCGTCTGTACTGTAAAAAAAAATTACTACAGTATTTTGGCAAGTAACTTTAAAAGATGGCGCATTTAATCTGGATTCCAAAATGGTATGATACTTGCTGGATTACTTCTTTGTTGAGGAAAAAAAAATTTTTTTAACGGAACCGGATGTTAGGCCAACACTGTTTAAATTTTTAAAATGTTGGTATTAAGTTGTTATGTGACGACGATGAGTGACGTCATCTTGTCTAGAGTGAGCGAGACAGACAGTGACGCTAAGTGCGGGTGCTTTTTTATTAAAAAAAAATTGTATTGCAGTGTAGGCATTTTTAAGACTTCAATTTTCAGGTATGAATACAACGCTCTTTTGAAAATGTGAGTGGTTGAGATACAGAACAGACGCCACCTTGTTATCAAGTATGTAATTAGTTAGTTTTAGGTGCAAGTTCGAAATAAAAGTCAGTCAATGGATTTCTTCAGTTATTACTTTAATTTACAAAGATTTACAGCAAATGTTCGAACTGTTTGTCTTCAGCTCTAATGCAAGCCCTACATCTTCTTAAAAATGATCGCGTAATAAGACGGGCGTATCTTCTTGAATTAATGTGTTCAGCAGCTTCTGTAATTTTTTGGCGCAGCTCGGCTAAATCTCGAATTGGTTTAGAGTACACTTTTTCTTTTATTGTTCCCCAATAAAAGAAATCAATGGGATTTAAATCAGGTGAACGGCAGGCCACGAAATTGTACCACCCCGCCCAATCCACCTATCGGGGTATTCTCGGTCAAGAAACTCTCGTACTGTGCGAGCGTAATGTGCTGGGCAGCCATCTTGTTGGTACCACATGCTGCCGTAAATGTTTAGTGGCACTTCTTCCAACAAATCTGGTAATTGGTTCTGTAAGAAGTCCAAATAAACCTCGGCAGTTTAGTTCTCCGGTAGCTCAAATGGACCAATAACAGTACCATTCAAAATTCCCGTCCACATGTTCACCTTAAACCGGTACTGCGATCTGTCTTCCCGCATCAAATGTGGATTATCCACGTGCCATTCGTGCAAATTATGGAGGTTCATGTAACCATCTTTTTTAAACGTGGATTCGTCAGACCACAGAATTTTTTCAAAGAATCGCGGATCATCTCTGTATCTCTGCAACATCGTTTGACAAAATTGCAATCTCTCTGGGTAGTCTCGGGGTAACAGGCTTTGTACTCGTTGTACATGGTAAGGATGAAACTGGTTCTTTTGCAAAATACGATGTGCAGTACTTTTGGGCACTCCGATGTTCTCTTCAATCCCACGTACTGAGATACTCGGGTCTTGTTCGACCGCCTCGAGCACTTCGTCCTCGTAGGGTATGAAAGGCCTTCCCTCGCTGGTATTTTGATTAGGGAATCGACCCTCTAAGAGTGACCGATGCACGTTAATAAATACCCGATAATCAGGATGACGCTCAGCGTTTGGGTATCTCTCACGATACATTCTAGCTGCAGCATTAGCGTTGCATAAGCATTCTCCATAGATGAGATGCATATTGGTGTATTCTTGTGCGGTGTATCGAGATGGCATGATAACACACTACAATGGAATCACACACTACAACCGAAGATACGACAATAAAACAAGTCCAGGGTCGTCAGAAACGGGGCAGATAAAACCAAATCACAAAGCAAATCAAGTCCAATAAACAGAAGCACAGTTGTAAGTACGAAGTCAATACGGATACAGAAAGATGCGCAATGAACGAAAGATCGTAACGTACTGCAGTTTTGCACGTTCATCACTGTGTTGTCGGGTTGGCGTCACTATCTATCTCACTCGCACTGAGCGTCACTGTCTGTCTCGCTCACTCTAGACAAGATGACGTCACTCATCGTCGTCACATAACAACTTAATACCAACATTTTAAAAATTTAAACAGAGTTGGCCTAACATCCGGTTCCGTTAAAAAAATTTTTTTTTCCTCAACAAAGAAGTAATCCAGCAAGTATCATACCATTTTGGAATCCAGATTAAATGCGCCATCTTTTAAAGTTACTTGCAAAAATACTGTAGTAATTTTTTTTTACAGTACAGACGATTAAAGTTGGGTGTAGTAATTATTTTGAATTTAATCTTGGGCAAAACACACCATTTTATTGAAAACTGAGGCAGGTATGTTTAAATTATGAATTGTGATTTACAGAAGGGTTAGTCATGACTACAATACCGAAAAAAAAATCACAAAAAAGTAATATTTGTAGTCTTAGGACATGAAAGACCATCACAGGGTGTCAGTTTTTCCGATATTTTTAAAAGTCCTTATAATGTGAAAAATACATGACAAAGATTTTTTTTCACATTTTTCTCATAACTGTCATGACTTGGCCTATCACCCGTTTTCGGTTTATCGTTGATTTTTGGGACACCCTGTATATATTTTTTTTTTTTTTGGATAAGTAATTAATAAGACTACCTATCTAAATCTATTCATTATTGTTTTCAGCCAATTTGACTTCATCGTAGTGGTATTTTACGTGTCGTCTGTTTACTAGTAAGGTAAGTGTATTATTACCATTTATTTTAACGACTTTATATGGACCTTTCCAGATTGCCGACAATGCTTTACGAAGACGAAGATGATTTTTAACATAAACCATATCACCAGTTTTATATTTAATTGGTCTAGAATGTTTATCATAGTAGGTTTTGGAAATATTTTTTGATTTTAGGATATTTTCTATAGCTTTTTCTCTGGAAAGTTTCAACCTTTGTTGAAGGACCCTGACATAAGTGTTGTAAGTTGGTTCTAATGAGGATTCAAAAATAGATGTTGGGATAATTGCTTTATGACCAAATACCAATTTCATATGGAGTAAAATTTGTTGTTGAATGAACTGTAGTATTATAAGTTAACATTGCTGTGTAAACGTATTTATGCCAGTCGTTTTGGTTTTCATTGGTGAATGATTTCAAATACTCAAAGAGTGGAGTGACTCCTTTCCAGGGCGCCTTGAGTTTGCGGATGGTATGGTGTTGACCATAGCTGTTTTATTTTCAGGAAGCTACAGGTTTGTTTAAACAATTCAGCAGTGAAGTTTGTGCCCTGGTCTGTTAATATACGTTTCGGAATACCGAACTGGGAAATAAAAAAAAAAAACACAAACGACAAAAACTTTAACCAAACAATAACAGTACCTACATAACTAAAAAGCGATAAATAACCTAATTTATCTACTTAATGCATATTATATATCTACAACTATTTAAATATTTACAACTAAATACCTAATACTATAACAAAGTCATCTTTAACTATTTAAATATTTACAGTTATCACTTATTTTTGAAGTCGGTGCCAGCCAAACAAATAAATTTAATTAAGAAAACACTAAAATTTTTCAAATTTTCCAAAAAGAATTTTTAAAATTGGACCAGTGGTTCTTGAGATTAGCGCGTTTAAATTAACAAACAAACCCTTCCGCATTATAATTTATTAGTATAGATTGTATTTTGCCGTGTGTGTGGCTTCTCAAACAACACAACAGACTACGTTACCTAGGCTGCAGGCTGGCACCGACTTCAAAAATAAGTGATAACTGTAAATATTTAAATAGTTAAAGATGACTTTGTTATAGTATTAGGTATTTAGTTGTAAATATTTAAATAGTTGTAGATATATAATATGCATTAAGTAGATAAATTAGGTTATTTATCGCTTTTTAGTTATGTAGGTACTGTTATTGTTTGGTTAAAGTTTTTGTCGTTTGTGTTTTTTTTTTGAAGTCGGTTTAATTTTTTTTTTAAAAGTCAGTTTATTTCTCGATTTTTAGTTGTGCTAATGCGTTGTGAACTTAAATAGATGCTAGTTCATTTACTCAAGGGTTTCAGTTTATTTAATATTATATACCTATAGTCACTAATTACAACGTCCGTTTGACGAATTGTTCATATTTTTAGGAAGCTATAATTATTATTAATAGGTACTTGAAAGAGTTTGATATTACATATTAGGTATTTATATTTTTTATTATCATAGGTAGACCCAACGACATTGACAAAGTTATAATATGCAATGGCACACAGAGCCAAACCTGCTGCAGTTTCAATTTCGTCAATGTCGTCCACACTGCATAGGAAACAGATCACAAATGAGAGTGTGAATAAAATGCTTGTTCTCGCGAGAAGGCCCGGCGAGACTTCTCTGTGAGATTTCTCGCCGTGAGTCTGGATGGTATATTACAAATATCACGTTAGCCCTACATATTAAGTCCTTACATATGAAATTGGCGTTTTGTATTGGAGGAACATAAAGGCGATTTTTTCATATTAAAATATATTTTATTAATCAAAACTATTGCAATCTATACACTTTTGTCATCTTATAGGTAGTTCATTGATCCCTTTACTAAAAAAACCATTCGGACGGGAACCAATGAAATCTTTGAAAGCGGTTTGGACTGCCTCATCGGAATTGAATTTTTTTCCTTGCAAGAAGATATCAAAATTTCTAATAAAATGGTAATATGTTGGATCAAGGTCCGGAGAGTACGGTGGATGTCTTAGACATTGCAATTGAAGCTCCTCTAATTTGGTAGCCGTCTGTTGGGCCGTGTGTGGTCTAGCGTTGTCTTGAAGCAGCAGTGGCGTAGAGCGATTGACAAGTCTCGGTTGTTTAACGACGAGCTTTTCCATCATGGTTTGCAGTTGCTGACAATAGACATCAGCCATATTCGTCTGACCAGATTTAAGAAAGCTATAGTGTACGAGTTACGACACCGGCACTAGTCCATCAAACGCTTACAAGTAACTTTTTTTGAGTCTATTCTCGCTTGGGGCAAGACTTTGCTGGTTCACCAGGGTTCAGCCATTGTGATGAGCGTTTACGATTATGGTACAGTATCCACTTTTCATCACATGTAATGATCCGATTTAAAATTCCTTCATTTGTGCCGGTTGAGCAATGTAACGCAGCAGTCGACGCGCGTTTGTCGGTTTGCTTCACTTAATTCATGAGGTACCCACCTTTCAAGCTTTTTCACCTTCCCAATTTGCTTGAAGTGGATTAAAATGGTTTTGTCACTAACACCGCAGCCTGTAGCTAACTCTGATGTGGTTTGCGATGGATCTGCTTCCACAATAGCCTTCAATTCATCATTATCGACCTTGGTCTCCGTCCGTCCACGGGGCTTGTTCTGCAGGTCGAAATTTCGAGAACAAAAGCGTTGAAACCAAAAAACGCACCGTGTTTTCTTTTGCGACACCACCCCTATACACATAATTAATTCTTCGAGCCGTTTCTGCAGCACTGGTGCCACGGTGCTCGTACTCGTAAATAATGCGATATTTTAAGTTATCCATTTTGTGAAATGAGTGACGTAGAAAAAAAAGCAAAAGAGAATAAAACAAATGAATTACGGTGTTCAAAACACAAATGCATGAGTAAATAGCTGTTTAAATTTGAATTTGGAATTCCTAACTAAACAGGATATATTTAAGATCAAAGTGGCCAGAACGACAAAACGCCAATTTCATATGTAACCTAATACATTCGATCGACCAATTACAGTACTGCTCCCAACTCTTAACCGTTAAGGAGTACTGTAGCTTCATTATCAGCACAGCAGCATCAGATGTTGATTCAAGCATACCTCACAAGCAACATGTTAGCCCTACATACTACGAAATAGTTTACATCGACCAATTGCAGTACTGCCTCCCAACTCCTAACCGTTAAGGAGTACTGTAGCTTCATCATCAGCGCAGCAGCATCAGATGTTAATTCAAGCATACCTCACAAGCAACATGTTAGCCCTACATACTACTAAATAGTTTCCATCGACCAATTACAGTACTGCCTTCCAACTCCTAACCGTTAAGGAGTACTGTAGCTTCATCATCAGCACAGCAGCATCAGATGTTGACACCCTGAAGCATATACCTGAGTAAGACATAATTACGTAACAAAAACACCATACGAGCATACAATTTTTGGTGGTTGCCCTCGATTTCTCATGGATCCCATCATCAGATCCTGACCTGGTGAAAATGGGACCACCCCAGAAGTGAACACTATCCAACAAAAAAAAAATTTTTGAAATCCGTCTATAATTGACGAAAATATCGGTGAACATACATAAAAAAAAAAAAAAAAAAATATTATACATACAGACGAATTGAGAACCTCCTCCTTTTTTTGAAGTCGGTTAATGAATTAGACATTCAGATGTCTCTTCAGCTGTGATGCTATAGATTGGATAAGCGGCTGAATACTTGGTTAAATCATCTTGAAGAGTAAGTATATATTTTAACTTGGCGTTACCGGCTTCGGGAAGCGGACCTACGATGTCCAATGCTACTCTTTCAAAAGGTTGAGTTGATGTTGTGGTTATTTGCATTGGAGCACGATTACATTTACGAAGGGCTTTATTACTTTGGCATAACTCACATTTACGTACATAGTTTTCGACGTCACTCCGCATATTTCGCCAGTAATATTTTTCTTGAATTCGCTTTAGCATTCTGTTCGAGCCTAAATGGCCAGAAATAGGGATGTTATGGTTTTCTTTTAATATTTTCGGTATTTCACTCATTGTAGGATAAATCAAAATGTTTTTGTATATATGAATTGTTATCTCACTATTATTGAAAAGGTACATTAACATATTATAGATTTTAGTAAAACTATGACTGTCGAAAGGATTTTTAAAGTCAGAAATACTAAGTTCTTTTACTCCTTCAACCACTAACTCATTTCTTAGATTTCGGAGACTTACAAAAATATCATCGTAACTGTTTTTATCGTAGTAATAAACTTTAATAAATAATAAATAATAATTTACATTGTTGTTAGAAAATTTTAAGAATGAATGTAAAGTCCTTTCACGGTCTCGGATTATTGTAGATTCTGGTGTATTATTAAGGATTTCTTCGACATAAGCATTCGACTCGTCAATATCTATAGAGGTAGGTATAATAACTGTTTTTACTTTTGTTTTTAATAAATTTTCGTTATATTCTATTATTTTAACGTTAGATGTAAATGATAATGTATTATTTGTTTTTTTCAGGTATTCGGAATACGTGTCTCTATGACTCAAGGATTCGTTAGATGCAGGTGACTCTATATTAGGACTCGGAAGTACTATTTCATTTGGGACTTCCGGATTTTCAAAAACTTCATCGGGTAAGTCAAAAAATTCGGGTAAGTCTGGAAGATCTGGTAAACCAGGACTTTCTACTACGGGTAAATTTTCAGGTTGAACTATAATAGGAGGAGTTTCTTGTGTTTCATTATCGCCGAGGACATTAATTAATTTATTAGGTTGGGTTAAGTTTAGAAGTAAGGTTGTAGAAGTATTGTTGCAGAATATCCCTTAGGATATTTATTCTACCTATATGTCGATCTGTCCGTCTGTTCTTATTTTTGGAATAAAATTAGTCAGTCCGTATGTCTGTTATATTTGTTTCCTACGGCTTACTAAACCAACAAATACTCCGCAAACGGGGATCGAACCCGTTGAGTAAGCAATAGTAAAAGGATAGGTATATAATGCGTGAAGCGCTTAACACTGAATAAAGATTATATATATGATTATAAAGAAAACAATATGAGATACTTACTGAATGAGATTTATTTGAGATGATTAAATACACAAGAAAACAAAGCACAATGAAATGATCGATAGAAACATGAAATAGTATAGAAAATAGAATAGAAAAACACAATGAAAAGAAATTAGATGAATAGCGAATAGATATGACGTAGGCACAGATCGAGAAGAAGGGACACAAGCTATGTTAATGAAAGTCAAAAGCGGAGTGCGCGCGCGCTGGTCGTCACTGCGTAGCTCGGCGCGCGGCGACACGACCGGTTCTGTAAAGGAGACGGACACACGGCGCGCGGAGCGATAAGCGTAGCGATTTTGTCGTTCTAATAACAAATATCGCTACAGTACTCCCCGGCTGAGTCCGTTGACTACGGACGATAGTAGTCTGGGAACCTTACTGTTCGACCACTTCTGGTACGTTTCGGCTCTGGAGTCACCGAAGTTGTTGATGGACTATCCTCCAGCGAAGATGATGGATCCGTAGAGGGTGTTGGCCATTCTCTTGTCATGTAGGCTGGTTTGAGACGATCGATGGTCACTGTCTGCTCCTGTCCCCTGACATCGATGACGTATGCCTTACTACCTCTTCTTAGGACCTTGTAGGGACCAAGGTAAGCTGGTTGCAGAGGTTTGCGTTCTGGACCTTGGCGAAGATATACGTGAGTGGCATCCTTCAGGTCTTTCGGTACATAAAATGTACGGTTTCCGTGCCACGACGTAGCTTGAGGGCTCAGTCGGCTGAGATGGTTACGTAACCGGTTTCCGAATTCCGATAGGTCTTCGACTATACCACCGTTGGTCGATGTGAAAAATTCTCCCGGCAGACGAAGTGGCTCACCGTAAACGAGTTCTGCACACGATGTACGCAGGTCTTCCTTCCAGGCTGTCCGAATGCCCAGAAGTACTATCGGCAAAGTTTCGACCCAGTTAGTCGTGGAGTGGCAAGAAATGGCAGCCTTCAGTTGCCGGTGTAGTCGCTCAACGAGTCCATTGGCAGCCGGATGGTAAGCCGTTGTAGTGTGATGAGTAGCGCCTAGAAGATTTGCTAAATTCTTGAATAGGCTACTCTCGAACTGTCGTCCCCTGTCGGTCGTAATGTGTTCGGGACAGCCAAAACGGGAAACCCAGCCAGCTATAAAAGCAGCTGCGCAGGATTCCGCGGTGATGTCGCGTAGTGGGTAAGCCTCCGGCCAGCGTGTGAACCTGTCAACAATCGTGAGACAGTACTTGAAGTCACTCTTCTGTGGCATCGATATGATGTCCATGTGAATATGGCGAAAGCGTGCTGTCGGTAGCCGAAATTGCTTGAGAGGTGCAGCGGTGTGCCGTCCAATTTTGTTGGATTGGCATTCATGGCATTCTTGACACCACTGCCGACAGTCCTTCTTGATCCCAGGCCAAACGAACCTCTCTGTGACAAGGCGAACGCTCGCCTTACTTCCTGGGTGGCTCCAGCTGTGCAAAGCTTTAAATACGTGACGTCTTAGTGTCGGTGTGATATACGGCCGAGGCTGTGGAGTGGACGTGTCACAGTAGATAGTGACGTCAGAACCAGGCATGTTCATCTTCTCCAGCCGAAGTGATGATCCAGACTGTAGCAAGGTTTGTAGCTCTGGGTCACTCTGTTGAAATCCTGCTAAGGACTTGTATTCAACAGGAGTCAGTGCAACCTCTTCTATCCGAGAAAGAGTGTCAGCCACGCAGTTCTCTGTTCCACCGATGAAACGAATATCAGTAGAAAACTGACTGATATAGTCCAGGTATCGGAACTGACGAGGAGAACAGTTGTCACGGCGCGTTGTGAAGGCGAAGGTTAGCGGCTTATGGTCCGTGTAGATGGTAAAAGTCCTGGCTTCCACCATGTGCCTAAAATGCCGTATAGCTTGGTATATAGCCAACAGCTCACGGTCATACGGGCTATATTTGGTCTGTGCTGGGCTCAACTTCTTGGAAAAGAAAGCGATGGGTTGCCAGCCATTTTCCGACATTTGCTGCAGTACAGCATCTATGGCTTTGTCTGATGCGTCGGTTTGAATAGCCAGCTCTAGCTTCGGGTCTGGGTATGATAAGATGGCAGCCTCCGATAGACTCTTCTTGCAGAGTTCGAAGGCATGTAGTTGATCGGCTGTGAAGTTGACGGGCTGCGAACCTTTGACCTTGGGTCCTGCTAGAAGAGCATTAAGTGGTGCTTGAAAAGCTCCTGCACTGGGAATAAAGCGACGGTAAAAATTCACCATCCCCAGAAATCGACGAAGCTCCTTCACGGTTTTAGGCTGAGGAAAGTCTTGAATAGCCTGTACCTTGGTTGCATGTGGGCTAATACCTTCGGCGGAGACAGTGTAACCCAGAAAGGTAACTTGGGACTGTCCAAACACACATTTCGATGTGTTAATAAGGACAGCGTAGTCCTCGAGCCTCTGAAATAGCTGTCTAAGGTGCTGTTTGTGCTGTTCCTCAGTCTCGGAGAACACCAAAATGTCATCAATGAAACCGTATGTAAAGTCGAGATTCTGCAGAACTTCATCGATGAAACGTTGGAAAGTTTGAGCCGCATTTCGGAGACCGAAAGTCATATACGGGAACTCAAACATTCCGAACGGCGTTGTGATGGCTGTCTTCGGGATATCCTCTTCACAGACCGGTAGTTGGTTGAACGCTTTGACCAGATCGATAGTGCTGAAGATGCGCTTACCAGCTAGGTGGTAGGCAAAGTCTTGAATGTGCCTAACTGGGTAGCAATCTGGAATGGTGCGCGCGTTCAGGCCACGGTAGTCTCCACAAGGCCTCCAACCATCATCCTTCTTTTTAGCCAAATGTAATGGTGAAGACCAAGAGCTCTGAGACGGTCGTGCTGTACCGTTCTGTACCATCTCTTCAAACTGCTTCTTGGCGATAGCAAGGCGTTCAGGATCCAAACGGCGAGGGTGGCTTGATACAGGTGGTCCCGGAGTAGTCCTGATATGATGGACGGTATTGTGCTTGATAACTCTGTCTTTACCAGCTGGGCGAGTTATATTCGGAAACACACGAAGCAACTGGTGGTATACAGAGTCATCGTAAATGGTACGTACCGATGCTATGTTGTCGTTACCACGTTGATGAGGAGTAGACACAGAAAGTGACGTTAGTCCATCGACCAATCTCTGGTTGCGGCAGTCGACAAGCAAGTTGTAAAAACTTAAAAAGTCGACTCCGATTATTGCTTTTGTGACGTCAGCTATAGTAAACCGCCACTCAAATGCACGTCGAAGTCCGAGATCTAGCTTGATGTTAATAAACCCGAACGTAGAAATAACCGTACCATTGGCAGCAAACAGCTCGTAGGTTGACTTGGTACTCGCAGGCGCTCGAACAGCTGATCTTGGGAAGACACACAAGTCAGACCCGGTATCTATGAGGTACTGTACCTTCGACTTCCGATCAGTAATGAAGAGTCGGCCTTGTTGTTGGTAGCAGCCGCTGACGGCCTCTAGTGACTGCTTTTGGCGTTTCCCGAATGGAAGGTGCATGGGGATTTACATTTCTTAGCCTTAGTGCCAAAAGAAAAATGGTACCAGCAATGAGGATGTCCGTCGGGGCGTTCGCGAGAATGTGAGCGGTGGCGTGAGTGGCTGCGCTGGCGGTACTGTGAATGGGAACGTGGCGAGAATCTGTTACCGCGCGTTAACGTTTCTAAGCGTTTTGTGAGCTCCTCAACCTTTAACTCGAGAGAGCTTTGTGAAACGGCAGAAGTACTAGCGACTTGCGGTTGTACGATGTCGTTGACACGGTCTGCTAAATCCGCTACCTCCTCTAAATCCGCTTTCCGCTGCGACGCTACAATAGTCTGAACGTGTGGTGGCAGCCTACTAGACCAAATCGTAAGAAGTACATGATTAGGTATGTCGGATCCCGCCAGACTTCTTAAATGACGAAGAAATTGACTGGGCTTCCTATCGCCTAACTCTTCGTGCTGCAGTAGACGCATAATCTTCTTCTCTCGTGATTGTGAAATGCGTTTTATTAATTCTTCTTTTAATTTGTCGTACTTGTTACTCGACGGTGGATCTATAATGATGTCTTTCACAATCCTAGCATGTTCCTGGTCTAACTGGCTAGTAATAAAATTAAATTTGGTAGCATCGTTACTAATACCAGAAATTGTAAACTGGGATTCTAGTTGCGCAAACCACACTTCAGGTTCTTCAGGCCAAAAAGGAGGAATACGTACGCCCACGCGGCATAATTCGCTCGCGTTAATGTGTCCACCGGCCATCCGATCGCTTGCAGCGGCGCGTCCGCCCGCCATCTTGTCGCTTGCGCCCGCTTCGTCTTGCATGACTTTGAGCGTTGTCGGAGGGTCACCACTGTAGAAGTATTGTTGCAGAATATCCCTTAGGATATTTATTCTACCTATATGTCGATCTGTCCGTCTGTTCTTATTTTTGGAATAAAATTAGTCAGTCCGTATGTCTGTTATATTTGTTTCCTACGGCTTACTAAACCAACAAATACTCCGCAAACGGGGATCGAACCCGTTGAGTAAGCAATAGTAAAAGGATAGGTATATAATGCGTGAAGCGCTTAACACTGAATAAAGATTATATATATGATTATAAAGAAAACAATATGAGATACTTACTGAATGAGATTTATTTGAGATGATTAAATACACAAGAAAACAAAGCACAATGAAATGATCGATAGAAACATGAAATAGTATAGAAAATAGAATAGAAAAACACAATGAAAAGAAATTAGATGAATAGCGAATAGATATGACGTAGGCACAGATCGAGAAGAAGGGACACAAGCTATGTTAATGAAAGTCAAAAGCGGAGTGCGCGCGCACTGGTCGTCACTGCGTAGCTCGGCGCGCGGCGACACGACCGGTTCTGTAAAGGAGACGGACACACGGCGCGCGGAGCGATAAGCGTAGCGATTTTGTCGTTCTAATAACAAATATCGCTACACTGGGTACCGGGAAAGAGCGTCAGCATTGGTATTTGTTTTTCCCTTTTTATATTGAATTTCATAGTCATATTCCTCAAGTTTTAATCGCCAGCGAACTAATCTGGAACCCGGATCTTTACAATTAAAGAGCCAATTTAATGGTTTGTGATCGGTTATTATTTTGAAACGGTGACCAAATAAGTAGGGGCGGAATACTTTTGTTCCGTAGACAATCGCGAGACATTCTTTTTCCGTTACTGTATAATTGGTTTCTGCTTTATTTAATGTCCTTGAGGAATACGCTATCGGTCTATCTTTACCTACATCGCCTTGCGAGAGAATTGCAGAGATAGCGTAGTTTGAAGCATCGCATGTTAACAAGAAGGGTTTTGTGAAATCAGGATAGATAAGAACGGGTGCAGTAACTAATTTGGATTTTAGTTGTTCAAAGGATAGTTGTTGAGTATTAGTCCATACAAAGGCCGTGTCCTTTTTAAGTAGATTCGTAAGGGATTTTGCCAATTTTGAGAAATCTGGTATGAAACGACGATAATAGGAAGCTATTCCAAGAAAACTTTTAATATCTTTTGGGCATTGAGGAGTTGGAAAATCTACTACTGCTCTAACTTTTTCAGGGTTCGGTTTTACTCCTTTGTCGCTAATAATATGCCCCAGATAGCCTACTTCCTTACGGAGAAATTCACTTTTATCAGGTTGTAATTTAAGTTGGAAATTTCTAAGTCTGTCAAAAACAAGAGATAATTTTTTTATATGACTTTCTAATGAATGAGAATAAATTACAATGTCATCTAAATATACGAAGCAGTGTAATCCTTGCAAGCCTGATAACACTGTATTGATTGTCCTTTGAAATGTTGCAGGCGCGTTTTTAAGGCCGAAAGGCATTCGATTAAATTCGAAGTGGCCTTGTGGTACACTAAAAGCCGTTTTTGGCGCATCATTAGGACTCATCTTAATCTGGTGGAACCCTGACGCAAGATCTAGTGTTGAAAAATATTTACTTTTTCCTAATTGGTCTAATATTTCGTTAATTTGTGGGATTGGATATGTTTCTCCAATAATTATGTCGTTGCGTTTCCGATAATCAATAACTATTCTCCATTTTCTATTTCCCGATGCATCAAGTTTTTTTGGTACAACCCAAATAGAAGACCAGGGAGATTTAGATGGTTTTATAATATTTTCATTTAACATTTTATTTATTTGCGTTTGGACTTCTTGTTTATGTATTTCAGGGAAACGGTATGATTTTACATTAATAGGCTGATCTGATGATGTGCGGATTTCATGTTGAAATACGTCTGTACAAGTTAATTGGTCACCAGGTAAGTGGAATATATCTGAATATTGACTGCAGATATCATGTATGTAATTTGTTTCTTCAGAATTTAAGTGATCAGTACGTAAGAGACTTAATAGTTGTTGTTTCCTTTCAATACTACTTTGGTGTTTATTGAAATTAATAATTTGTTTTTCTTTTTCAGTCTTATAAATTTTTAATAACAAATTAGATTTTATTGTTACAGGTTCATTGGATGTATTGAGCACTGTTAAATTTACTCTATTATTTTCTTTTATTTTAACCAGGCAGTTTGATATTAAAAGTGAATTAGAAATATGTTGGTCACAAATTATTCCCTCTTTTAAATTTTCGGGGTTATCAATTGAACATTCAATTACTGTTTCGGATCTAGGTTCAATGGTATAAGAGGGTTCATCAAATAATAGTTTCATGTTAAAATTATTAATTTCTAATGAATGTGCAGTATAGTTAATTTTACAATTGTGTTTTAAGAACAAATCATTACCTATTATACCATCGTATGGAAGGTCAATACTATCAAAAATATGGAAGTTATGTAGGATATTTATGGATTGATTAAATTGTAATTGTAAATTAAAATTACCAATGCTTTTTAATGAATTATTTTTTGAATCAATCCCTTTGATTGTAATATTATCTTCACTACATATTATATTAGGATTATGTGTTATAGAGTTCTTTTTTAATAAACGTACGGATGCTCCAGAATCAATAAGAAAGGTAAGTTCTTTTTCACTAACGGAGGTTTTAAGTTTAATATAAGGTAAGTACCTATTGTTAGTATGGATTTCATAAATTTTATTAATCTCTTTTTTTACAGGTTTAATATTTTTTATAATAATTTTTTTTTTAGATCGTGAGTTTGGGGTTGGCTATCCTGCTGCGTGATTTGAAGGAATGCATCTCCGATTTGGGGCTGGTTACCCTGTTGTGTGATGCGTAGAATTTTATCGGCACCTCCGGTTTGGGGCTGGTTACCCTGCTGTATGGCGCGAGATTTATTATAAGCGTTTCCATTTTGGGGCTGGTTACCCTGTCGTATAACGCTAGAAAAAGATTTCGTGTCGATTTTAGGCTTATGTAGTCTCGCCCGACACGAGAGCGAGACCGAATTTAGTTTAAATTGTTATCGTCTGATTGAGTTGAGTCATCCACGTGCTGATCATCATTATTTTCGGTTACGAAATGCATTCGGTTTGGTTGTTGCTGGAATTTATTATTAAATCTTTTATTATTAAATTCTCTTTTTGCACACTCTCTAATATCATGACCCGGAGTCTTACAGTAACGACAAAATTCCGACGGATTTCTATTCGAATTATTATTATTATTATTGTTGTTGTTGAAATTATTATTTGGTGAATTAAACCTTGGTTGATACGAGGATTGGAAACGAGACGTGTTCGGCTGTCCGTAAGACCTAGACTGAAACGGTTTGCTTCTAAAATTATTTTGATTGTTATTAAACCTTGGTTCTCCTAACTGAGGCCGTTTGTATAGGGTTTGTTGTATGCGTTCTTCGGATATAGCAATGTTTATTGCTTCGTTTAAATTTCGCGCGTTTTTACACCGCACAATGTTAGAGATCCGAGGGTGCAGACCCATGAGAAAGTGGTGTAAGGCTAAATCTTCCATGGCCGCTGAACGACCAGGAAGTTCCCTTAATGCACAATTGGATAGAGTTACATCGGTTAAAAGTTGCGAGAGATATGTTTCTACCCGAAGAGAATACTGTGTAACATTTTCACTTGAACCTTGTTTACACTCCTGTAGATCCATGAGTATGTGAGCGTAATGCTTACGTTCACAGAATTGATTTCTGAGAAATTCTTTTAACTGTTCCCATTTTTTAAATTCCTTTATTGCACAAGCGATTTCAGCTTTACCGTGTAGTTGACTGTAGATATATCGGAATAAAATTGGCTTTTGTATTTCAGTGGCCAAGTCATAGGCATTATTACAGTTTATTATGAATGAGTTCACACTTTCTCTAGAACCATCAAATGGTTTTATGAATTTAAATAAAGTATTGAGATCTAACTCGATCCTGGGTGAAGCTGAAGTAGCTCCTTTTCGGATCGTTCCTTTGGGGGAACTAACCGGGGGATTTATTTCGCCAGATGGACCGGCCTCGGAATCAAACATTGGAATATTAAGGGTCAGAATTTCAAAATTTTTATCGTTCTTAGGCATTTTGAAATATTAAATACTAAAATGAATACTACTGAGCCTTAAGTACTAGTCTAAATATAGAACTTAAATATATAAGGTTACAATTATCACTTACAGTTCAAATAACGCGTGGGCGATGGAGATAAGCACGGCAACGACGCGATACATGCCCACTGGAACTCGATCGGGATTTTAAATATTATTTTAGCACTGCACTTTACACTTTTGGATATTTTTAACACGAACTTTTCACCTCACTTCGTCGGTGCTGGATACTGGCTTTGGGGCTGGTTTGGCCCGCAGCTATGTACCACTTATGACACAGTGGACACAAAGGGGTGATAAAACGACAGGAACACACGAAAATTCTGGATGTTTTTAATTAATAAGGAGGATAATAATGAATTCAGATTGTCGGATATCGATGCACATAGATTTAAATTTTTTATAAATTTTTTAACACTTTTCACTTTTTTTATTTTTTTTTTCACAAAATTTCTTCGGATAACGTATTTGGGTGGTTTTAGGGATAATCGAATCCCACCGCTGCCACCAAATGTTAAATCGGACTTTTAAAAACTCTTTTTAAAAAATAAACTTTTATTTAAACTGAAAATTACAATTTAGTTAAGACACAATACAAGAGTTTTGAGATTTTAATACGTGTCCGTCGTGGCCCGAGTCTCGATCTGAACTGAGCTGGCTGCCCAATGCAGCTACCTAGGACGGCAGAGTGCTGATGCTGCATCAGCGCTCTGTCTGCACTTCTAGGAACATTATAGGGATGTAACAGTACGATTCGTGACCGTGCTGTAATACAGTGAGCAGCGTGAGGCAAATGAGCTAATAATTTAGTGCTCAATTAGTGCTGCTTAAGCGCTGATAACAGATATTTGGTGCTGTGATAGGTGGACCACAAATGAACATACTGCTAGCTTTTTATTAAGCTAGCAGAATACTGATAGTGACAGCGCTATAATACAGTTGCAGCGAAAGGCAAATGAGCTAATAATTAGTGCTCATTTAGTGCTGCTTAAACGCTAATAACAGATATTTGGTGCTGTGATAGTTGGACCAGAAATGAGCATTCTGCTAGTTTTTTATTAAGCTAGCAGTGTACGATTTGTGACTGCGTTATAATACAGTTGCAGCGAAAGGCACATGAGCTAATAATTAGTGCTCATTTAGTGCTACTTAAGCGCTGATAACAGATCTTTGGTGCTATAATAGTTGGACCAGAAATGAGCATTCTGCTAGCTTTATATTAAGCTAGCAGTGTATGATTCGTGACCGCGCTATAATACAGTGAGCAGCGTGAGGCAAATGAGCTTATAATTTAGTGCTACTTAAGCGCTGATAACAGATATTTGGTGCTATAATAGTTGAACCAGAAATGAGCATTCTGCTAGCTTTATATTAAGCTAGCAGTGTACGATTCGTGACTGCGCTATAATACAGTGAGCAGCGTGAGGCAAATGAGCTAATAATTTAGTGCTCAATTAGTGCTGCTATATATCTACTTAGTGGTATAAGTAAACAGATTTATCTATACTAATACTAATATTATAAAGAGGAAACATTTGATTGTTTGTTTGTTTGAATGAAATAGGCTCTGAAACTACTAAAACCAATATGAAAAATTCTTTCGCCGTTGGAAAGCTACACTACTAGCGCTGAATATAGGCTATATTATATATTTTTTAAAATAGGGTTCCTTATTAAAACCCCAAAAATGTAGCCCAAAGTGTAAAAAAATTACCTAATAAATTCTTACATCGTGTGCGCTTCGACAACGGCTTGACCGATTTCGAAATTTTTTTTAACGG
This sequence comes from Celastrina argiolus, assembly GCA_905187575.2. NCBI lineage: Eukaryota > Metazoa > Arthropoda > Insecta > Lepidoptera > Lycaenidae > Celastrina > Celastrina argiolus. The sequence continues at coordinate 17,481,720 of LR994589.1, forward strand.
TATGTTAGTTATGGCCATGAAAAGGTGATTGATGAAAGCTATGCTAGCAGAATGCTCATTTCTGGTCCACCTATCACAGCACGAAATATCTGTTATTAGCGCTTAAGCAGCACTAAATGAGCACTAATTATTAGCTCATGTGCTTTTCGCTGCAACTGTATTATAGCGCTGTCACGAATGGTATTCTGCTAGCTTCATAAAAAGCTAGCAGTATGTTCATTTGTGGTCCACCTACAACAGCACCAAATATCTGTTATCAGCGCTTAAGCAGCACTAATCAAGCACTAAATTATTAGCTCATTTGCCTCACGCTGCTCACTGTATTATAGCGCGGTCACGAATCGTACACTGCTAGCTTGATACAAAGTTAGCAGAATTCTCATTTCTTGACCAACTATCACAGCACCAATATATCTGTTATCAGCGCTTAAGCAGCACTAAATGAGCACTAATTATTAGCTCATGTGCCTTTCGCTGCAACTGTATTATAGCGCTGTCACGAATGGTGTTCTGCTGGCTTAATTAAAAGTTAGCAGTGTTCTGATTTTTTGGTCCAAATTTCACAGCACTAAATGTCTATTATAATCACTTAAGTAGCACTAAATGAGCACTAAATTATTAGCTCATTTGCCTCACGCTGCTCACTGTATTAAAGCGCGGTCACGAATTGTACACTGCTAGCTTAATATAAAGCTAGCAGAATGCTCATTTCTGGTCCAACTATCACAGCACCAAATATCTGTTATCAGCGCTTAAGTAGCACTAAATGAGCACTAATTATTAGCTCATGTGCCTTTTGCTGCAACTGTATTATAGCGCTGTCACGAATGGTGTTCTGCTAGCTTAATTAAAAGTTAGCAGTGTTCTCATTTTTTGGTCCAAATTTCACAGCACTAAATGTCTATTATAATCACTTAAGTAGCACTATATGAGCACTAAATTATTAGCTCATTTGCCTCACGCTGCTCACTGTATTAAAGCGCGGTCACGAATCGTACACTGCTAGCTTAATATAAAGCTAGCAGAATGCTCATTTCTGGTCCAACTATCACAGCACCAAATATCTGTTATCAGCGCTTAAGCAGCACTAAATGAGCACTAAATGATTAGCTCGTGTGCCTTTCGCTGCAACTGTATTATAGCGCGGTGACGAATGGTATTCTGCTAGCTTAATGAAAAGTTAGCAGTGTTCTATTTTTTGGCCTACCTAACAGAGCACTAAATGTCTGTTATCAGCATTTAATTAGCACTAAATGAGCACTAAATGTTGAGATATAAAACGAGTGATTCTGCTGACTTGACCTTTCTAGCTTAACAGACGTATATTAGTTCTAATTTTTTATGTTTAAAGCGTAATATTTTGTTTTCGTTAATATTACACATCTCGCGCTTGTGTAATCTAGAGAAATGGCGTTTACATTCTCACTATAGGAATTTTTATAAATACAAACCTTCGCTAAAGAATACCGGCTTCTCCAGTTTTGATAAGTATGTCACGGTACTTCGTGAAATATGAGATTAAGGATTAATTCTAATTATTTGATAAAATGACGACCGTCATTGATAACAATGTTATTTATATTATCATATTGATGATACGAACAACAAGGTTTTGGAAATATTTGATAATTATACCATTTACACGGTGATCGGTGGACAAGGCGCCAGGCGTCAGGTTTCTGACAGTTCGTGATCATGTCAGATAGTAGAAGAGGAAGTACAATGGAGGGGCCGTCGGAAGAACGTAAAGACAGCCGAGCCAGGCCCAGGAAATCTAGCTCGTTTGCAAAACCCCTGGATCTAGACGATGTTTTGGTCAACGAATTGGGACAGTTCGGAAGGTTCCAGATTAGGAACATGCTTCTAGTGTCTGTGCCCATTATTATGTCAGCTTTTATGAGCGAATATATCTTCTCCGCGGCTGCAATCCCTCACAGGTAATGTTAAATGTATTCTGTTTTAAATCTTATTACATGGCAAAGATTATGCTAGTTGCTGTGAACAACACCACATTATTATGGTCATAATTGAGAGCTTTCATAGATTCTATGACAATGGAAACTGTCGATAGATGTCAGATCAATATGGCAATATATAATGCAGCGTCCATAGAATAAACATTACTATAGGCATCTTTATTATAAACATTAATCTATTCAGGTGCCGGATACAAGAATGTGGTGAGGATAGAAAATTAATGGAGTTCGAGCCTGACTGGATTCTTGGTGCTATCCCCTCTGCCTCCGGTGGTGGCTTCGAGAGTTGCGAGAGATACGCGCCAAGCAACCTAGGAGTTAACGGCACACCCTTATTCTGTCCAGCTGATCTGTTCTCATCTAACACACAAGGATGTGAAGATTTTGTATATGCCAGGGATAATTCAGTTGTTTATGATGTAAGTGTCACATACATAGCATAATACAATCTAAATTATGTGTAATCGATCTTAAGCCTTATTTTTATTGTTAAAAATAAGATTCTATAGAAAATTCGATTTTTACAACTACAAAGTCCAGTTTAGAGTTTACAAAAAAATACTATACCAACATCACCCAAAAGTACGATATTAAAATACTTTTTCAGTTCGATCTTGGCTGTCAAGAATGGCTGAGAGCTTTGGCGGGAACTCTAAGCAGTGTAGGGACCCTCTTGGTTCTTCCGATCACTGGTTTTGTGTCAGATCGCTACGGACGAAGAGTAGCTGTCGTGATAAGCGTCTTTAACTTGGCCCTCATTGGTCTGATCAGAGCTTTCTCAGTCAATTACCCTATGTATTTGGTACTACAACTCTTACAAACCACTTTAGGGGCTGGTACATTCAGTTCTTCCTACATTATTGGTGAGTATGGTTTTAATATAATAGATGTTTATGATGTAAGTGTCAAAATGTATTCTAACTAAATTGTGTGCTATGGGTTAAAGTAATTAATCATATTCATTGTCTGACACTGAAAACCTTAAATAGATTTACAAATATATCAAAGATTTCAATATTTTTTTCAGCCGCTGAGTTGGTCGGTCCCAAATATCGTGTGCTTGCCAGTGCTATTTCGTCATCCATGTTTGCCGTTGGTCTTGTGACACTTGGAGGTGTAGCATGGCTGGTACAACCTTGGCGTTACCTGATCATGGTTCTACACATCCCATGCTTTCTTATCATTAGCTACTATTGGCTCCTCTCCGAGAGTGTCAGATGGTTGCTATCGAAGCAAAGGTACGATGAAGCCACTGTTATTCTACAGAACGTTGCAAGAGTTAACGGGACCACGATCAGTGAGAAGTCTCTTGCAGCTCTAACCACGCCTCCTCCAGCAGTGTCTGTTGAATCTTCCGAGGTAAAATTTCCTATTTCTTTTTCTCACTTTTTTTCAATCAATTCAGTTACTCTATCGTGATAAACATTAGTACATCGTTTGTTGCTATGTTGCCTTGATTACATTAATATCAACGTAATCGCATTAAAATAACATAGTGATTGATGGAACTATTCAAAGTTGATAAATTATTTAGTAAATCTGTGGTAATTTGAATAATTTTTATTTTTATTTCAGGACAAAGGACCCGGGTTAATTAAAACTATCTTCCGCTCAAAAATTCTTCTGAGACGAGTATGTACTACACCTATCTGGTGGATTACCACAACGTTTGTCTACTATGGGCTCTCCATCAATTCCACCAGCCTGTCTGATACCATGTACTTGAACTTCATTCTGACCTGTGCAGTTGAGATCCCTGGATTCTTCACGGCTATTTTAGTTTTGGATAGAATCGGTAGAAAAGCTACTCTATCTTGTGGATTCTTATTCAGCGCTGCTTGTAACATTGCATTTATTTTTATTCCTGGTGGTAAGTACGCAGACAGTTTTTTTTATGTTCTGTGACTGAAGGTAATGTTTTTTTTTATCGTCAAAGTTTTTAACGGTTATTGGGGCTTCATTGAGATAAGAGTTGGCAACTCTTAATGATAAAAATATTATTTACCTAATTTAATAAGTAACTGTTCTTTCTTTAACTTTACTTACGTTCTGTAAATTCCAAAAATTATCGGTAAATTAGCATGCGCCTGATAAGCTATCACTGATATAAGGAAAGCGTGCCTAAACTATACTTAATCGGTTAAAATCCAGCTGATAAACAACATTCAAAATATCAATTTATTGCCATAATTATGCGCATGAATTCTTATTCACTACAATGTTTTACAAGGTCGATGTGTCATACCAGTTATTGCGATAGGTTTTTTTTAATAAGCCCCAATATCGTCTAAACAAACAAAGAACTGTACCTACTTTTCTTACTTTATTTCCTTTCGCATTTCGTATTTAACTTACTAAGATGTAATTTCTACTTTCACGTCATATTTATTGTTTGAAGTCATACTGTAATTTTGAGCTTATAAACTATTACTAAACGCACAAATCTTTACATGATTCTAGTTTATCGTATTTTGTACTACTTCTTAATTTAAAGTAATATATTATTCTTTGTTGACTATTTTCAGATCTGACTACCCTCCGTCTGATCGTGTTCCTGCTGGGCAAGTTCGGTATCTCCATCGTGTTCACTTCCCTCTATCTCTTCACCTCCGAGCTCTACCCCACGGAGTTCAGGCATAGCCTCCTCGCCTTCTCCTCTATGATCGGGAGAATTGGATCTATTACTGCCCCTCTTACTCCAGTTCTTGTAAGTATAAGTTTATAGTGTGTTATAGTGTATATAGTGTAGTATGTAGTGTAGTCATACAGTGTGTTAAATATTAAATTATATAATATTATTATTATGTATAATGCTAGGTAAGTATTGCCTGGCACGTATAACTTAGCACAATATCAAAATGATTTGAAGCGTCCAATAATATCAAAATCAGCTTTTAAAAGTATATTTTTTTAATGTAATTGTATAACACATATTTGTTTATTTGTACAAAAGTCCACTAAACTTTTGTATATAATCTCATTAAAATCCTTTTAAATTAGGAATTTTATACAGAAAAAACACTATAATATTCTCCTGTATTTAAATGTTGCTTTTACGTTAATTTAGTTATACGTTCAGCACATTTCATTTGCATAAATATAGATTTATGTAGGTACAATTTTTGGTCTACCAATAGACACACTAAATATTTGCAATGTTCTAGGCTGACTACTGGCACGGTACTCCATCCATGATGTTCGGAGTCATGGGTGTCATCTCTGGTCTCCTGGTCCTCACCCAGCCGGAGACCTTAGGCACCAAGATGCCCGACACCCTGGCAGAGGCAGAGGCTCTGGGGCGACCGGAGTCCAAGAAACAAAGTACCTGAACTTGATTAAGAAGATCTCCTGTGTTATATTTAAATATATTTATAAGTTGTTTTATTATTATTATTTCACCTTTTCTCATCATCATCGTTTCATCTATGATGTCCACTACTGGACTTGAGCCTCTCCAAATTATTAAATGGGACAACTCGCCACCCCTAGCAGGCGAGCGCAGTGTTAAAATAATAACAATAAAACGCCTCCGTGTTCTAAGCTTCGCTCTCGATCCGGAGGTGTGGGTCCGATTCCCCCGTTGGAACAACAAAAAATGCTGTTTTCAAGTTTGGTTAGGACAATGCAGGCTGATCACCTGATTGTCTCACAAGAAAGATGATCCATGCGTCGGATGTGAATGTAAAAACTTGGCCCTGCGCCTGTTCTCTTGCTAGTCGTGTCGGTTTACCGTCCCACTGGGTTATGAGAGTAAAAGGAAGAGAGAGTGTCGTTGTGTATTGCACACACACTTGGGCACTATAATATAACCTGCGCAGCTGGCCTGGTTTCAATGAAATCGGATACCGACACCGAAATCAGTGTGGGGAGCTATTATTATTATTAATAACAATCTCCGCGGAAAAGCTGCTGCCTATTTCCGGATATATATTCCCTCTGTCACCTTTTACGACACCCTCGGGGAAGAGGAACGTGTTATTCTTTCTCTGGCACCCCACAGATACCTTCTCTACATTGAAATACATCAAAACTCTGGGGTCCGAATATCGCGAAAGGAACAAAACAAACAAATTTTATGTTGTCCCGGGTTATATTATCTATTTTGTGTCCCGGGTAACCTGGGTTATAAATGGGTATTAAGTAATAGTATACTGAATATAATATAATTAAAATCTTTAATGAGAACGTGAGTCAGAAATTAGTGATAAAGTTTACTGGCGTAATTTTTGGGATGTTTTATATGAAAAGTAGTTGCAAACATTTGTAAATAAAAAATGGGATTTTGAAGAAGACCTATATTCGAATTAATGCCTAAAATATCAGAAAAAACAAAATTTCCGAAGTATTATTGTTTTATATTATTTTACAACTGTATATTATATTATTAATATTTTTTAATTGATTACTGCTATAATAAGGAGTACTCAGGTTTAAGGTCTGTTTTGAAGTGGTATTTGCCTTTTCATTTTATGTTAGCAAAGTTTTAGAATTTTGTAAATTTTATGGTAATATATTTTCGCCTCTTCATTTTATGTTAGCAAAGTTTTAGAATTTTGTAAATTTTATGGCAACTTTATTATTCGTTTTGGATTTTTTTACTTTAATTATGTAACTAAATATTTTCGCCTCTTCGTTTTATGTTAGCAAACTTTTAGAATTTTGTAAATTTTTATAGCAGTTTCATCGCGCTGTACACGGTCGCCGTTTTGCTATTGCAAAACATACTTTTCGTGGTTTCCGAATATTGTTTAGGTCATCAGGTAGAGTTGTTATTGGCAATGTAGCAAAAACAGGTTGTTATGGGGTTGAAAACCACCATTTTTCTGGAATTTGATTAGAAAAATAAATCCAGTCGTCAATCAATCAAAACAATAATTACAATCATTCTTCATCCTTAACGACGAATAATAAAATTTTAAAGCATATTTTAGCACGTATTTTGTTACAATTATTACATAATATAATATCCATGTAATGCCAAGATGGGCACTTGTGAGATAGATACATAAATTATGTTTTTATGCGATTGCTAAGTCAATCTACTGATTTACTTAAAACATGTAAGAATTTTAATAATATTTATAATATGATCAATATAAGCTGTTGGTAGACTAACCCCGACTTGACATCACATGGATCTCACAACTTTTTACAGTAGAAGAACATTCGTAATATTTTCATAAGAAACATTATCTACTTAATATTTTGGTGCAGCCAGTACAACAACAGCTAGGGGAAATAAAATTACATTTGGACAAAACTGATCATTTGGCCATGTCGGCATATGCCAAAAGAAGAAGAAGAAGAAGAAGAATAGGATCATAATGTTTAGTAGATACTTACCGAAATTTCCATAATTATGAATGCTTACATTTCTCCAGAGAGGGTAGCTGGCATTGACAGCGGCCAGACGTGTTTAATAAGTGCTATATTTACAAAAATCAATTTTAGTGTAAAAAGCTATCTAAAGTGAAAAAAAAACTATGGCAGACTAAAACTTAAGTTATTAAGTGACGCGGACAATTGAAAAAGGTCCTCATCATATAAAGAAACAATCATAAGTGAACTGTGCGTTATAACAACTTTAAAATTTTTGACTCTTATAAACATTACAGTTTAAAGTGCTTCTTATGCAAAGAAAAAATAATTTATCATATTAAAAAAGTGATACAAAACTAAAGGACTGAGATTTTAGTGAACTCAAAAAGTGATTTGTGATTCTCAAGCCACATTCAAATAAATTATTCGAGCATTATTTTTATGTACCCACATTAATCATTGGAACATATGAACAAGAATTTCGAGACACGAGTCATGCCAATACGTTTCCGAAAAGTCTTGGGTTCAAATCCAAGGATCCTATAGACCTTTTGTGTTAAAATTTGTAAATTCGAATAAAGAAAGATAGACGCGTAGACGAGAAATTGTATCTAGAAAAGTGTATACTGTAAAAACACTAACGCTCAGCGATGGAAGGAGTACAAAAATATTGGAAGCGATTCAACGAGATTTATCCGAACAAAAAGAAGTTATGAAAAATATGGAACACAATATTACCACTAAAATAAATAAAAATATTAACGAAAAGTTTAACCCTCGGCGTACAAGGTGAAAAATACTCCTCACCTGTACAACGTGGGGTTAAAATAACCCCACCATGATTTTCTTTTATTTTAGTGTTTTAATGAAATGGATTAAGCTAATTTAAATAAATCTAGCGCTGTGAATCGACGCGGGAGGTCTTAAGCTCCAGCTACTGAGAAAATCGAAACGTTTTGTTGCATTTTTACATTAAATAAATGTATTTTAAAAATGTTGGGGTTAAAATAACCCCACGTCGTACGCCGAAGGTTAATACGTTTGAAACAAAGATATCGAACTTAGAGAAACGATTAGAACAGCAACAAAATACTATTAAGATGCTAGAACGGAAAATGAAAGTTAGAAATCTTATTTTTTTTGGAATAAAAGAAACTGAACAAAGGTATGAAGATTTACAGAAATACATTCTAGATATCATAAACAAAAATATGAGCATTAATTGCCACAGAAGTGAGATAGAGAATGTAAGGCGAATCGGAAAGAAAAAAGATAGTCCTAGACCGGTAGTTCTGACAATAACCACAGTAAGCCGAAAAATTGATATACTGAAAAAAAGTAAATTAGAAGGAATTAATTTATATGTAAAACAAGATTATACTCAAAACGTGTTACAAAAAAGAAAAGAACTACAAGAAGAAATCAAAAAGAAACGCGAGGATGGAGAGGAAGTAGCATTGCGTTACGACAGGATAATAAATTTAAAAGGAAAGAAAAACGAAGGGAAAAGAACACAAAAAAGAGAGCTATCCGAATCACCTCGACGTGGAAATCTACCCAAAAAGGAAGGGACACAAACTAGAAAGAAAACAAAAACTTACAATATTTCATCATATATGCAAGCGTCCACTTCAATTAATAACAACACAAAGGAAACGCAGGAAGATTCTGAATAGCATACGTCACCCTTCCCACAGTATCCTCTAGGCCGGCTAGTCACCTTAACTTCGGTTGAGGATGTAGACTACAGCCCCCCAAATGTAAACAAAACACAAAATTTTGTTGCTACAACCCTTAACGTACGCACCCTTATGTCCGATTCAAGAATAATAGAACTCGATTATGCTTTACAAAAAATAAAATGGGATATCATGGGTATTTGTGAAACAAGAAGAAAGAAAGAAGAAATATTAGAATATCCCGGATATATCCTATATACCATACAGAGAGTACACACGGCCAATATGGAGTTGGATTTTTGGTCAAGAAATATTTGAAAAATAATATTATTTCTTTTAGAAGTTTTTCTAACAGAGTAGCGTCTTTAGAGTTGATGACAGCACATGAAAATTCTTTGTCCTTTATACAATGTTATGCACCTACCGAAAAATGTAGACGAAGAATTAGATGAATTTTACAAAACAATTGAAACTGCGATGGAAGACACAAAATATAATTCTAATGGGTGACTTTAATGCACAAATTGGGGAGTCACAACAAGGCGAAGAATTTGTTTTTGGAAGATATTCGTACGGTAAAAGATCGAGACACGGACAAAGATTAGTAGAGTTTGCTCTGGAAAAGAACCTGAAATTTACAAATAGCCTGTTTAAAATAAGACATAGTAGGAAATGGACGTGGTGTTCACCAAACATCTTAAATTATAATGAAATAGACTATATACTTACCTCACATAATTTAAAAATAATTTTTTTTTAAATAATCCAAAATATTAATTTTAATACAGACCATAGAATGATTCGATGTAAAATATACACTGAAATGAAAATCAAGAGAAAATACACTAATCAAACAACAAACACCAACAGGAACTTACCAACTATGTCGAGAGAAAGTGGGATTCTATGGGAAGAAAAGCTTACCTCTGCTGTAGAAAAATCACCTGAAATTCAGAACCAATACGATAACTTTGAAAAAGAAATTAGAAGTCTGTTCCCATATGTACCTAGAACCAATAAAACTAAAATGCACGAATACGAAAACCATATCACTATATTACTCGAAGAAAGAAGAAAACTATATAGTGAAAAACGAACGAAGGCAGTCAAAAATAAAATTTTAGAATTAAGTAAAAAGATAAACAAAAACATTCTAGAAAATACAAAAACTCGAAGGAGACGAATTATTGCAAAACATATACAAAAAACAGGAGCTGTAAAAAGGCATATAAAGAGCTGAATGCATCATCGAAATGGACACCAAATATATCAAACCAAACAGGGAGAAAAATAACAAAACGACAAGATATTATAAGAGAGGCTACCGAATTCTATCGACAACTCTATTCTATAGAATGTAACTTAACATCTAGAGATTATTTTTCGGAAAAGACAAAAGTACCTTCCATTTTGCTAGCAGAGATAGAACATGCCATTAAAACACAAAAAAATGGTAAATCACCCGGCGATGACAAAATAACAAATGAATTATTAAAATCGCTATCCGAACCTCTACAGAGACCTTTGCAGTCAATATTCAACAATATCTTGGAAAAAAGAACAACTCCGAACCAATGGTCTAGATCTACAATGTCTTTACTTCATAAAAAGGGAGATAGAAGTAACCTGAATAATTACAGGCCAATCAGTCTGATGAGTAACGTTTACAAAGTTTTTTTCCAAAATTATACTAAATAGGCTTACAATAATTTACTCTAGATGAGAACCAACCACGTGAACAAGCTGGGTTTAGGAAAAACTACTCCACAATAGACCATATTCACGTGGTGACTCAATTAATAGAAAAAAGCAACGAGTTTGGAAGGACTCTATACATATGCTTTATAGATTTTACAAAAGCTTTCGACTCTTTAGAACACAATGCTATATGGAAAGCCCTAAAAAACCAAAACGTAGATCAAGAGTACCTTGAAGTCTTACACAGCATATACTCAAAAATGTCATCTAAAATAAGATTGGAAAGAACAGGACCAGACTTCCCTATAAGCAAAGGAGTTAGACAAGGGGATCCCCTCTCACCAAAAATATTCTAAGCAGTCCTGGAGATGGTGTTTAGGAATATAAACTGGACAAACCAAGGAATAAAAATAGATGGAGAATATCTAAGCCATCTACGATTCGCTGATGATATAGCAATATTTGCTGAGGATAGTGCACAACTAGAAAATATGATTAAAGACCTAGAGAGGGAGAGTAAAAAAATAAGCCTATCATTAAATAGTTCTAAAACAAAAATAATCACTAATGGTAGAGAACAGTCTATTAAAGTTAGTGAAGAAAATATAGAATACGTCAAGGAGTATATTTATTTAGGACAGTCGATTTCATTCGAAGATCAGACAGAAAAAGAAATAAACAGACAAATTGCAATATCTTGGAAAAAATTCTGGAATTTAAAAGAAGTCATGAAAAACAGAGAGGTAAGTATAGACATTAAACGTAAACTCTTCGACATTGTCATTTTACCATGCTTAACTTATGGTTGCCAAACATGGTCCCTGCGGAAGAAAGATGAAAAAAAGTTAGCTGTCCATCAACGCAAAATAGAAAGGAGCATGCTGAGCATTAAAATATCAGATAAAATTAAGAACGAATTTATAAGAAAAAGAACAAAAGTAACAGACATACTTGAAAAAATACGAACGCTGAAATGGCAATGGGCAGGACATGTCATTAGAATGGAAAATGAGAGATGGACGTATAAAATAACAGAATGGCAACCAAGGGAAGGACAAAGAAAAAGAGGAAGGCCTAGAAAACGGTGGGAGGATATATTCAAAGAAAGGTGCGCAGACTGGAGGAGGAAAGCAAGAGACAGAAATACTTGGAGGAAACTGGGGGAGGCCTACGCGACGACTTCCGAGGCGACTTCCACATTAAAATATTTCAATAATATATAAAATTTTAATCTTAAATAATAATACAAATTATACAATTAATAATAATAAAACTAATAATAAAAATGATAAATTTGTGTTTCAAATATTAATAATTGTAATTTAAAACTGTTATACTATAATAATATGTATTGTATTGTGGTAGAATAAAGGCTATTTTTTAATTTTTTTTTTATTTATTTTATTTACATTTCTCCAAGCATTTTTTTTCCATTACATAATAAGTATGCTATGGAGAAAAATATTTGAGTTGAGCCAAAATCACTTGTATTATTATAATAAGTAGAAGTTGTTGTAGTTTAGGTTAGCAACCAAATTCGTAGTGCGCTCCGTACTAAGGCCGATTGTCAGTTACCACTATACCGTAGGACTTAAGACCTTCGTGCTAGCATGCGTAAGTATCTTATCACCAGGTTAGTAGGAACCATTGATAGATACGTATTCGCAACGTTATTGAAAGATAATTGTGCGAATATTATTACATCGTAAAAAATACATTCGATAATGTTACGAAATTTGCGTTGTACCAAACAAGAAATGAGATACAAATCGATAGAACCCGGGAACGAGATAGTTTAAAATTAAAACGACAGATATATAAGAAATACAACAAAAGACATAGACACCATAAATTACTGCAAAAATTAAAAGGTCTTAATTTATATTGATGGTTATAGATTTATAAAATTTTTGGAATGGAATAGTTCAATAGGCAAGCAAAAGAGTGATACACCGTTAACCGATTCAGTGCGGCTGTAGATTTTTCAAACTGTAGCACCTGGCGGCGAACAAATTTTTCGTGGCTCGTCTGAGGCGCCAAGCGCCAGGGACTTTCTTGGCTCCTCTCGTGCGCCACCCACCATTAAGTGTAACTTATCGCTTTTTCTCCGGATTCCAATTGTTATTGTTGTAGTCAGAACCCAACATCGAACGCGAGCGGTTATATAAGTTCGTTTTAAGTGTTTACATGTGATTACATACGTGTTTTTAACCGAAATGGAAGGTAAGTGACTTGATGAATCAGGTGTCGTAAACCTTTGGTATATGTTTGGCTGAATCCCTGATTTGTGCTTATTAAATATCGAAATATTTCCGTGCTAGTCGTGTAAATCACAGAATCACTCAATAGGTCAAACACGATACGAGTAGTTGGCTCATCTTTGATACATTATGAAATACCTACCTATAGATTAATTAATACCTTAATAATATATTATGATTTATTTTAGGATTTTATAGAAAAAGAAAATTAATTCCTGAGTCACAAATAGAAACGCAGTGTGATGATGACGGCTTCGAACAGAATTCCCAGACTTTTGATGATTGGGATCTTAATCGAGAATATCAAGAAATTGCAAATGATAATGAAAATATCTGTAAGAATTGTGCAAAGCGGTTAAAAATAGCCACAAAAGATAATTCAACGTGCACGGAAAAGAAGATGGACATTAAAGATCAAGTTTCGGAGGTTCTCGATATTCATGATTGCAATTATTTTGGGCAGTTCGTATCAAAATGAATTGTTTTTCATATAATAACGATTTCATATCGATGAAAGATATGTTATTATGCAGAAAATTATAGAAATGCTTAAGAGAAAATAAGTAGAAACGGGTCAATATGCATCGATCTGGTTCTGCTTGTTGAGTATGTTGATAACATTAATTAGTTGTATTGTTAAATTAAAGGGTTGCAAAGCGTTGTTTTAAATAAAAGTTGTTTATTTTAACATATATACATATTTATTAAAACGTTAATTAAACTTAAATCTAAGGTTGAATATAGAAATGATCAGACATACTGATTATTATAAACATGAACATGTGACAATTGTTTAATAAACATCTATCAAATATGTATTTGTATTCATTGATACCTGATTATAAAAGGTTTACGACTCCTGAAGTATGCGTTTTCATGCAATATCCCGAAACTAACACTGGAATCGTAATCTATGTGACAAATAAGCATACTTTCATTAACGGATAACTACTCAAAAATGGCGTTTTATCAGAGTTTTGCAGGTAATCATTTTGGCTCCCCTCGGGCGCCATACGCCATTCACAGAAAATACCTATGGCGCCTCTAGGGCGCCATCCGCACGAAATCGGTTAAGAGAAAACAGCACGCCTGTTTTTCCATACAGAAAAAGGGGGTTTCCTACCTTGATAATGCCGCTAGACTAACAATTTTTTTTCTGAATATCTATGGGACTGCGAGGCAGCTGTAGATTTTATAAATACCTATTTTGTATTTCTCTCAACCGTGCTGTTACTTCTTAAACAGACGGCTAATCACTCGAATTTATCTACTCAGATAGAAATGGCTTAAGGCTCTGTCTATAACGCAAGTGAAGAAGAATGAAAAAGGGTTTCACATAGCAGAGAGGTCCTTAATAATGAAAGATTGGATACATTTTTTTATTTGAAAGCGAAATAATAATATAATGTTAAACAAAGAACTATGAACTAAATTTAGTTTCACGTAGAAATATTACAATTAGAAACCAAATATCCATCAAATATATAAATGAAATTGTAGATATACAATATTATTTTATTGTGATTAATTAATTTTTATCAAAGTTACGAATACGTAATGTAAATTGTTACTGCTTGGGCTACTGCACACTGTCCAGTACAACGTATAACAATTATTGTATACGTTCCACGCGCTGTCTAGACGAGATAGCTTTTGGAAAACACATTTTTTATCATTTTCGTACATAATATTAATCAGCCTTGAAATTTACGTAACTCTCAAGCCAGTATTTTAAGTATTATCTGTTAAAGAATCTTAATGAACAAGTTGGATACTTCGTCTCAAGTAGGTACATGAGTTTTGAAACTTCAATTTGATTGTATATTTTTGGATGGAACATACCCAGCTTTGGAGCTTGTCTTTTCTTATATTATATAAAAACTAGCTGTGCCCGCGACTTCGTTCGCGTGGTGGCTGATTGACTTAAACCGTTTATGCAGCGCATGCAACGAAAGTCCCCAAATGTAAATTGTTTGTTTGTTTTTTTATTAATTTTTTTATTTTATTTTTAAGGAAAACTTACAGCTAGCCCAGGTTTAACAACATAGAAACAAAACGATGACCAATTACAAGTTTTCACGAATAAAAAGAACAGAATAAATACAATTTTTAACAGTACAGTAGACATTGATCAGACGAGCAGAAAGTAAGGGGAAATAACTTAAAATAGAAGTTATCATTAACTAGTTATACATTGTTAGCAAGATAATATTGTTAGATTACTATATATTATTAAAAATACCAATTGTATGAACTCATTAGCAATTACCATTAAAGAAGTAGTCTGTGCTTATTTTTTTTAAGTTTGTTATATTTGTATTGAACAAATCTATGTCAGTACTTCGAGACGCTGCATTGTATGCTCTACTAGTTTGCACGATGTAAGCGTTCTGTCGGTAGTTGGTAGATGGCGTAGGAGTTGGTATTTTCTATGTGAACTGGCGCGGGTGGGTATCTTAATTTCAAATTTACTCACTAGTTCCGGACAGTCCACTGAACTATTAAACAGTTTGAAAAGGAGCGATAAATCGGCAATGTTTCGTCGTTCCTCGAGCGGTAGAATATGAAATTTTTTGCATCTTCGTTTAAACGCACTAATCTCCCGTATATGTATAATAGCCGACGACCGACGCCACGACGCCCAACGTCGCGACGTCAGTCGTCGGCGTCGCGGCGTCGGGCGTCGCCGTCACGACGTCAGTCGTCGGCGTCGTGACGTTGGGCGTCGCGGCGTCGGGTGTCGGCGTCGCGACGTCGGGCGTCGGTGTCGTGACGTTTGGCGTCGGCGTCGCAACGTTGGGCGTCGCGGCGTCGGGCGTTGGCGTCACGACGTCAGGCGACGTTGGGCGTCGTGGCGTCGGTCGTCAGCTATTATACATATACGGCAGATTAGCGCGTTTAAACGAAGATGTAAAAAATGTCATATTCTACCGCTCGAGGAACGACGAAACATTGCCGATTTATCGCTGCTTTTCAAACTGTTTAATAGTTCAGTGGACTGTCCAGAACTAGTAAGTAAATTTTAAATTAAGGCGTCGGCGTCGTGACTTTTGGCGTTGGCGTCGTGACGTTGGGCGTCGCGGCGTCAGGCGTCGCGACGTCGGGCTTCGGCGTCGCGACGTTGGGTGTCGCGGCGTCGAGCGTTGGCATCACGACGTCAGGCGTCGGCGTCGCGACGATGGGCGTGGCGGCGTCAGACGTCGCGACGCCGACGCCTGACGTCGCGGCGCCGACACCCGACGCCGCGATGCTGACGCCCGACGCCGCGACGCCTGACGCCGCGACGTCTGACGCCGCGACGCCCAAGGTCACGACGCCGACGACTGACGTCGTGACGCCGACCCGACGCCGCGACGCCGACGACTGACGTCGTGACGTCGGGCTTCGGCGTCGCGACGTCGTGACGCCAACGCTCGACCGACCGAAAAAAATCATTTTTCATATCGGACCAGTAGTTCCTGTATGTAACCAATTTCCGGAAATTAAGAATTGAATTGAATTGAATTAGAGCTGATTTTTCAATCGTCAGATAATTTTTACCTGATTTGGTGACTTTTACAGATTTTGTAATAAACCAATGTCAAAGTCTCATGTTTATTCGACAGATGTAAGATATCAGACGATTCAGAAATTATTTCGCCATTCGGATTTTCTCTTCACTTCACTCTTTTAAATAATATTCACAACTTTACAAACAAACCTTTAAGCCGACTTGACAATTAGATAAATTGACAGCTTCCCAAATCATTACGAATCTATTGATACCCCTTGCTCTAGATCAGTTTAGGCGCAATGGTGTAACAAACATACTTACTTAATTGTCCAAATCATTACCCTTCCTTTCGGCATCCCCGTAGTCGGGTAAAAATATGGAGAAATAGAAAGTTGTTCTTGCATAATATATACGTAGCAAGTGATTTAACTACTACTTATAAATCTAGTATCA
The DNA here is from genome assembly GCA_905187575.2 of Celastrina argiolus. Classification (NCBI taxonomy): domain Eukaryota; kingdom Metazoa; phylum Arthropoda; class Insecta; order Lepidoptera; family Lycaenidae; genus Celastrina; species Celastrina argiolus. The sequence goes on from LR994589.1 coordinate 17,498,599, forward strand.
GTATTAAGTTACAAACCGGTCTATCTATAGCTAGGTCGTGGTAGGATAATCATAATATTGATAAATAAAGTGTAAACGGACGTGTCAGTGCAAAAAAAATATTTTTAAAAGATTAAAATACAAATGAAAATTTAAATACTAATTAGATAAGTGCAATATATAAAATTGTGATAGAAAATATTTATAAATCGATTTGAATCGAAATGTTTTCCAAGGTGAAAGTTATAAACTATTAATAGATCTGCAATTATTAACGTAATCATTTTATCCAATTATATTAATTAATGATACCTGACGCATTTCAAGATAATAATAGTAACAGACAGTACTAAACATATTATCAGGATTAATAATAAGATTACAAAAAAATGATAGTTGTTTATATTTAAATACGTTGTGGCGTACAATCGGCCAGAAGAGTTTTGAGTTTACGCAACAAGACAACTGTTGCCAAAAATGGAGACCCAAAAAAGGGATAGCAAAAGCACAGCAGAAAGAATTGACTTAGATGATGTGCTGGTCAATGAATTGGGTCAGTTTGGGAGGTTTGCCCTGAGGAATTTAATACTGGTGTCCATTCCGACTATAATGTCGGCATTTCTTAGCGAATACATCTTCTCTGCAGCAGCTATTCCCCACAGGTAAAATTTATTTGCTTATTTTATTGACCTCATTTTAGTCAACTCTGTCCAAACTGTAATTTTAGCATTTAATCAAAGGTTATTATTTTGCAATCTACACCTTTTTAAATATTTGTACAAATCCGGTTTTGTTAACCGGTCATTTTGGACGAGTGAAAAAAAATGTGACATACAATCGTTTCTTCAAGCCTTGTAATTATATTTAATTGTTAATTTTAAATATTTTGTTTTGAATAACATTAGCATGATATTTCATGTTAACGACATAAAAATGTAATTGATGACGTGCAGGAGAGGTCCTAGTCCAGGAACCAATATAACATATGATTATATTATTTAACAAACAATCGTTTATTCAAGCCTTGTAATTATATTTAATTGTTAATTTTAAATATTTTGTTTTAAATAACATTAGCATAATATTTCATGTTAAGCGACATAAAAATGTAATTGATGACGTGCAGGAGAGGTCCTAGTCCAGGAACCAATATAAAATATGATTATATTATTTAGCAAAAGCTGTGTGGGACAGTAAACTTAATATTCTTATTTCTATATTTATTTATTTACAGATGTCAAATACAAGAGTGCGGCGAATACCACAATTTACACACCTACGAACCAGAATGGATCTTGAACGCTGTTCCTGCGACCGCCTCCGGGTTTTCGAGCTGTCAGCGATATGTGCCCATTGCAGGTGTCAACGGGACCCTGGAGTACTGTCCAGCTAATATTTTTGATAATGATCAAACTGTGAACTGCGACGAATTTGTTTACGCTAGAGATAATTCTGTAGTATACGATGTAAGTATATACTATAGTTGATTTCCTTGCATTTATTACAATTTGTCCTATACGTTTATAGGACAAATTGTAAATGCCGTTGCATTAAACAGTCAACCTTGAATTTCCACACACATACAAATGCCCCACAGCTTTTAGGATTCATGCGGATTTTTCGCTGCAACCCACGGTTATTGACACCAAATCCTGAAACTCCAGACTGGTGGCCAGCACTTTGTTTAACCTCGCAACACTTTGTAAGCGATGCGAAGTGATCGACACTTTGCGAGTACTGGAGCTTAATACAAATTCCTTTATTAACCGCAGTTCTATTCCAAATTTAAAAATATTGCCTTCTATATTTAGTTTCGGTTTTCTATGATTAATTGATTCAGGCGTTTGTGGAAACCCATCGCATAACATTTGAATATTAGATTATATATATCGATGTCCCGCTATAAATTGATAAAATTCCTATTTTTAAATTTCATTTTTCTTTCAGCATAAGTCGTAACTATTTTTAAAATGTAAATGAATTCAATAGTTTTGTTTTGTTTACATTACATATTACCAAAATAAGGGCTGGTGTCTTGAAATACAATCAGGAAACTGCTTAGTTTAAGACTCCAGTCTCCCCACAGATTTATTATTTGTACTTATACAAAATATTAAAACTGTAATTCAATTATTGTGGAGAGAAAATAAACAATTTATTATTATATTATAATAAAAAAACTATGTTCGTTGTTATATTTCAGTTCGACCTGGGATGTCAGGACTGGTTGCGTGCACTCGCGGGCACCCTCAGCAGCGTCGGAACCTTATTCGTCCTGCCCATCATCGGGATCATATCAGATAAATTCGGCAGAAGGATCGCCTTGGTTATCAGCATTTTCAACGTCGCTCTCTTTGGCCTCATCAGAGCTTTCTCAGTGAACTACCCGATGTACCTGGCGACGCAAGTTCTACAGAGTGCCCTTGGGGGTGGAGTTTACAGCTGTGCATATATTTTTGGTAAGTTGGTCTATTATATTAATAACACACTAATTAGGTTGAGCGCAGCGTGGGTAAATCCTGAGTATCTTATCTATAATATATTAAATAAACATAATTCAATTTAGATTATAATTATTACCAGTTTTTCCTGCGGCTGTACTCATCTCATTCTCATATTATTATTTTATAATATTTGGGAGCTTCAGTTTTATTTAAGTAACCTTTAAAGTAGCCGATATGAAAAGGCAAATTAGATTTCATACTAAAATTATAGCCTCATAAGGTATTATGACAATTTTATAACATTCTAAAACAATGCTTTTCAGCTGCCGAACTGGTGGGTCCGAAGTACCGAGTGCTGGTTAGCGCTATCAGCGCCACAATGTTTGCTGTGGGTCTAGTTCTACTCGGTGTTGCAGCGTGGGTGATTCAACCATGGCGTTACATGGTTATGGCCCTCTTCATCCCATGCTTCCTAATCATCAGCTACTACTTCATCTTATCCGAGAGCGTGAGGTGGTTGTTATCGAAACAAAAGTTCGACGAAGCAAAGAAAGTATTACTGAATGTCGCAAGAGTCAATAAAACTCATATCTCTGATAAATCTATGGAGGCGTTGATGAATCCAGCTCCTGAACCTGTTACTGAGGTATATACTTCTTATATTATAATAGGTTGAATTAGCTTATACAAAATTTGGTTTGTAAGTTCTAGTAAACTGCTTTGCTGTAACCGTTTTTAAAGCAGTGAACAAACTGATGATTAAATATTGCCACACCACCACCCACTAACACCCACGATTATAACAGCTCTCCGTTTTTGTCAGAGGATAAAAACGATTGTAGAATAAGATGACTTTATTCAAAAAATTCTTGTTAATAATAGATACAACATCTATACTTTTTTCATTTCAGCTTTCCAAATCTGGATTATTTAAAAGAATAATAAAATCACCCGTACTACTTAGGAGAGTATGCACTACCCCCATCTGGTGGATCACGTCAACACTGGTATACTACGGTCTTTCTATTAATTCGACTAGTCTGTCGGATTCCATGTACCTGAATTTCATATTGACTTGTGCCATTGAAATACCTGGAAACTTCACTGCTGTGTTCATACTAGACAGAGTTGGCAGAAAACATACCTTGTCCGTATGTTTCTTCTTCACTGCTATCTGTAACATCGCCTTTATATTTATTCCAAGTGGTGAGATTATTTTCATTTGAATTTCATTTAAAAGCCGTCTTAAATTTCATACAGTATGGAAAAAGAACAGTCACTATAACTTTGGGATATGATTATACTACCTTTTCTCATTCTAGAAATGTATTTCCTTTTTTAAAATTTTTTTTAATTAAAAATATTTTTTTTTGCTTTTTCGTTATTCCTTCAACAAAAAAATAAGAAATGGTAAAATGTATTTTTTTTTAATTTTGTATAAAATAAATAAGTAAAAAAGAAAATACATTTCTAGAATGATAAAAGGTAGTATAATCATATCCTAACGTTATAGCGACTATTCTTTTTACTACCGTTATCTATAGGTACATATAATAAATCTGTAGAGGGGTCATGTCTGTACATTAAGAATATTTAAGTGAAAATTAAAAAAAGGGGGTCTATATAAGCCACAGAACCTAAAAATAACATTTTTGAAAAAAATGTCTGTCTGTCTGTCTGTCTGTCTGTCTGTCTGTCTGTCCATATGGGAATGTTTGTCGTCGCATCACGCTAAAACCACTGTATGGAATGAAATGAAATTTGGCAGGCAGGTAGCTTACGACCTGAAGAGCATTATTGGAAATTATTATCCCGAAAAACGAAAGGGTTCCCGTGGGATCTTCAAAAAATTGTAGCTACCTATTTGAAGGTATTTCAGCCAAACTACTCAACGTATTTAAATGAAATTTGGCAGGCAGGTAGCTTATGATCTGAAAAGCATTACTAGAAAATTATTATCCCGAGAAACGAAAGGGTTCCCGTGGGATCTTCAAAAAATTTTAGCTACCTATTTGAAGGTATTTCAGCCAAACTACTCAACGTATTTAAATGAAATTTGGCAAGCAGGTAGCTTATGACCTGAAAAGGATTACTGGAAATTATTATCCCGAAAAACGAAAGGGTTCCCGTGGGATCATCAAAAAATTGTAGCTACCTATTTGACGGTATTTCAGCCAAACTACTCAACGTATTTAAATGAAATTTGGCAGGCAGGTAGCTTACGACCTGAAGAGCATTATAGGAAATTATTATCCCGAAAAACGAAAGGGTTCCTGTGGGATCTTCAAAAAATTGTAGCTACCTATTTGACGGTATTTCAGCCAAACTACTCAACGTATTTAAATGAAATTTGGCAGGCAGGTAGCTTACGACCTGAAGAGTATTATAGGAAATTATTATCCCGAAAAACGAAAGGGTTCCTGTGGGATCTTCAAAAAATTGTAGCTACCTATTTGACGGTATTTCAGCCAAACTACTCAACGTATTTAAATGAAATTTGGCAGGCAGGTAGCTTACGACCTGAAGAGTATTATAGGAAATTATTATCCCGAAAAACGAAAGGGTTCCTGTGGGATCTTCAAAAAATTGTAGCTACCTATTTGACGGTATTTCAGCCAAACTACTCAACGTATTTAAATGAAATTTGGCAGGCAACATATATATATATATATATATATATATATATATATGTTGAAAAATTTCGCGCTGCTCTGGCTTACGCCAGAGCAGCGGTAAACTTTTTCTCTTTCTACAATTTTTTTATGTAATCGTTTTTGTTTTTCATTTTCCGTTCTTAAATAATCGTCGTCTGATCATTCGAGAATTATCCCTACTCAGTCTATACCCATCACTATAGATCTGAAAATTAAATAATTTTAAACAAAAAAAAAAACGACTTCAAAAGGTAAACTAAAAGGAACAATTAAATTTACTTCGCACAAAGTAATACTTATTTTCCAGTACAAGTGAAAATAATTATTACTTTCTGCGAAGTAATTTAGTATTATACTTAGGTTTTGCAAATACGATTAATAAAGTATAGGCGTAGGATAGTTTGTTTTCAAGATATGAATGAGATGTCGTAGGTACATTTAAATTAGAAAAGTTATGTCAATATAAGTAAGATTTATGTTTTTCATGATATTTTTATTTATTAGTTTTCATGCTAGGTACGGCTTGGGTTTTTTCTTTCATTTGGACTTTTGTTATTTTGTCGTCTAAAGGAAGTTAGTACTTTAACCGTAAAGTCCCTAAGTAGGCTACATGTTTGTTAGCGTGGGTAATTAATAAATAAAAAACCGGGCAAGTCCGAGTTGGAATTGCGCACCGAGAGTAGACTTTTAAAAAAATTGGCGCTCGGCGCAGCCAGCAGCGCAGCGTCGGTGTGAAAACGATCATCGCCTGCAGTCGCTGCGGCGTAAACTCCATACAAATCTCAGTACAGAGATCTTCGTCGCGTATATGAGCGTACTATCAAGTAGTCCCGTTCGCATAAAAGAAAAAAAAATATTATACATACAGACGAATTGAGAACCTCCTCCTTTTTTTGAAGTCGGTTAATAATACACGGTCATTTTTCGAGCTGGTAGTAGGAATTGTTAGCATTTTCATAGAAAAAATACCTCAAAACATTTACGACAAAAACGGCCATTATTTGACAGTAAACTATTATTATTCCTCCATCGGCCTACTTCTTTTGCCTATGCACGTCTAATACCGTGTATAAAGAAGCATTACTATAAATTAGTGATTTTAAATATCCAAACGACAGTGTTCATAAACTAAAAATGTATTTGAACTCCTGCCCTAAATCACTTTTCCACGCGTACGAAGTCGCGGGCACAGCTAGTATCCAATAAAAGTAAAATATTAATGATTAATTAATACCACGATAATATCAGTATTCGATTATCTGTTTTAGTATGATAAAAAAAGTTGGTATTTATTATCATGATATGTATTGCGAAGATAAATTATTATTTACCTGAGTTTTCTCTTTCCTCATTTTCAGATTTGGAAGTCCTTCGTCTGATTGTATTTTTATTAGGAAAGTTCTTTATCTCAATAGTGATGATGGTTTTATACTTGTATACCTCAGAACTTTACCCCACTGAATTCAGACATACACTCCTTGCTTTCTCATCTATGATTGGAAGGATTGGCTCGATCACTGCACCATTGACACCAGTATTAGTAAGTATAAAATATAACGCTTGATCTTTGGATAGTAATTTTATTATAAAGTGCTTTAAAAAACCAGGACTTGCAGTTTTACCACTGTTCATGATAAGAGGATAATTCGCCTTTATTGATCACATAATATTATTAAGCCCCTTTTATTTAGTCTTTGCATCACCCTATGGTAGACTGCAAGAAAATGCCTTTTGGCATTAAGTCTGCAATTATACATTGCGCATAGAGTGTATAAAATATAATTAAGTGATAAAATCGTTTTTATTTAAGTAGATTAAGTAATTGTATTTTGTAATGTTTTAGGCCGACTATTGGACACCGTTCCCGTCTGTTCTGTTTGGAGTCATGGCGGTCCTTTCTGGTGTTCTTGTTCTAACGCAGCCAGAAACACTCGGCACGAAAATGCCAGACACTATGGCAGAGGCGGAAGCATTAGGGAAAAGTAATTCACAAGAAACATTAACGACCTAAGATAAAAAACACGATAAGCTTGAATTCAATGTTTCATAGATGATAAGTCAATTGAAGGACAAAACACAAAGCGTACTAAGCACGTATTGTGTTATCGTATGCGTATTAAAGCTTTAATTTACAATACAAAAATATTTTTAGTAAGTTATTATGTAAATAAATACACGTGGCTATAAAATAGACGCCTGACCAAACAAATATGATTATTTTATCCGTTATCTCAACAATATATTTTTTTGTGTAGTATATTGTAGGCGAGTTGGAAGCAAATAAGTAATTAACATGTCAAGCGATCTGATTGTCATTTTGAGATGCAGAGGTTTAAGGGCGTGTTTCACCAAGTAATGTTAAAGTTAATCCTTCGTTAAATATTATGTTGTTCCTCTCGTAATTCCTATTAATGAATGAGAAGGCATGGTATTTTAACAAGCCGTTAACACTAGCATTCGTTGGCAAAATCGGGACTAAGGCCGTGTTTAACCAAGCAATGTTAAAGTTAAGGCCTGGTTAAAATACCATGCCCTCTCATTCATTGACAGGAATTACGAGAGGGATAACATGATAATTATTTAACATGACATTAACTTTAACATTGCTTGGTGAAATACGCCCTAAAGATGTTAAACTTAAATGTTTATAATACAAATTTTAAGCATAATTTGAATTTCTTTATTATATTATTTTAATATAAATTTGTAAATATAACGAGTTTGTTTCATTTGTATCTAATTAGACAATTATAGACATGTGACGTTTGATATAAAATATTTATATACTCATATAATATGCCATATTTGATATCAAGTAGTTTTTATTAGATTGCTAAGCAGTAAAAGATATGATGGATTTGGATTAATTTATCACAGAAGTTAGATAGCGGTGAGTAAATAAAGGATAAAATTTACTGGCTAACTATCAGAATATTACCACATTCTTAGCAGATGTGTTATAGTAATTATTTGTAACGAAACTAAAATCGTAGGAAAATTTGTGATAAACAAATACTACATATTTTGTGACCGAATTAAAATAGGAAAGGCGGGAAACAAGAAATGGGGGACAGTAGAAAAGTGAATGAAGAAAAAGTAGTGGATTTGGATGATGTGTCGATAAATGAATTAGGGCAGTTCGGAAGGTTCCAATTCAGGAACATGGTATTGGCAGCTTTGCCGATAATGATGGCGGCGTTTATGAATGAATATACCTATATTTTTAGCAGCCATGATTCCACACCGGTGAGTATCAATTGATTTAAAGTAAATTTTATGGGGAGGTTGAAAAGGATTTGATGTTTGGTATACCTAATCTATACTAATATTATAAAGTGGAAGAGTTTGTTTATCTCAGGAACTACTGTTCTGATTAAAAAAAATATTTTTTTGTTGGATAGTCCATTTATAGAGGAAGGCTTTAGGCTATATAACATTACGCTGTGACCAATAGAAGCGAAGCGCCAGTGAGAAATGTTGCAAAAACGGGGAAAATTATTCACATTTGAGGACTTTCGTTGCGTGCGCCGCGATGCCCGCGTCGGCGTCGCGACGTAGGGCGTCGGCGTCGCGACGTCGGTCGTTTGCGTCGCGGCGTCGGCATCTCGGCGACGGTCGTCGGCGTCGCGGCGTCGTGCGTCGGCGTCGCGGCGTAGGGCGTCGGCGTCAAGACTACGGGCGTTTGCGTCGCGGCGTAGGCGTCGGCATCGCGGCGACGGGCGTTGGCCTCGCGGCGACGCGCGTCGACGTTGCGGTGACGGGATGTCGGCGTCACGGCGTCACGGCGTCGCGGCGTCGGGCGTCGGGCGTCGGGCGTCGGCGTCGTGACGTCGGGCAATGCTTCGCGGCGTTGGGCGTCGGGCGTCGCGGCGTTGCGGTGTCGGGCGTCGGGCGACGGCGTCGCGACGTCGGGAGATGCGTCGCGGCGTCGAGCGTTTGCGTCGCGACGTCGAGCGTCGGCGTCGCGTCGCGGCGTCGGGTGACGACGACGCCCGACTGGTTTTGGTCGCAGCGTAATGTTATATAGCCTGAAGCCTTCCTCTATAAATGGACTATCCAAACAAAAATAATTTTTCAAATCGGACCAGTAGCCCCTGAGATTAGCGCGTTTAAACCAAAAAAAAAATCACATTTGGGGACTTTCGTTGCATGCGCTGCATAAACGGTTTAAGTCAATCGAACACCACGCGAATGAAGTCGCGGCCACAGCTAGTATATTATAATTAAGATAATAATTTACAATTTTATACAAACAATTTAATTAATACACTTCCGTGATCATGAAGTATTTAAAACTCATATTATAGGTATGAAGATTTTGTGTCTCCTTACGGAACGATTGTTTGTTCGTTGAGTAAAAAAAAAATTAGTTTTGAAAAAAATATTAATATTATATTACATTATCCCTTTAACCCCCCAAATTATATATGTCGCAATCATCTGATTCTGAATCAGCAGTTTAATTGAACGACTGACGCGTTTATGAAATGACGACATATAATTGAACGTCTTCACTGAACCTCATTTAGCTTATTCGTTGAATGTTCGGTAGGGGTGGGTAGGTTTGACCATAAATTCAGAAGTGAAAAGTTCCTCAAAAATGAGGACATGAAGTGTCATACAAAATGAAAATATCAACCATGTAAATACTATCAGTGCGAGCTGTTTACCGCCATATTTGTTTTGGAGACTACTAGCGCCACTGCAAGGACAAATGAACTAAATTTCAATAACCTGACTGATTTTTAAAGGGCTTTGTTACAGTCCGCTAACTTGTTGGACGTTAAGTGACGCTTGTTCAAATAACGTTCGGCCTAGTCAATCAATTAAATGTCGTCAGTCAATAAACGCGCTTTTTTCAAATATCTGATTCAATTAGATGACTGCGACATATATGTATAATATCATTGATCATTGTCATGCCCCCAGCGTCCGGCACAGTAAAGTGGTGATTAAATAAAAACACATTATACGAGTTGTGGTGTTTTAGTCGGAAATATACGACTCAAGCGAAATGGTCCGAAAATATTTGTCCTGTTACCTAAAGGGTATTTGTGTGACTGGTGAGACATGAGCAATATTTGAGGACGATATTTGGCTATTATATGAGATGAAAAAAAATTATATCAATTAATCACTGGATAAATGTAGCTTAAACTTGAATAATTATTTACCCAACGCATGGACACCGCGCTTAGGTACGCGCCCGTACTACACGTTTATGTCGCACGCCGCCGCGCCGTGCCGCGCCGAGGTTCAAGTTGTCGTATAGCTGAATGTGGTGAAAATGAGAAACTGCATGTAATGGAGCCAGCTTGGATAAGAAATGCCATACCTGAGTCCAACTCTGGGCTCGTGTAGTGTATGTATCACCTCCCTATATATTGTATCAATGCTAGTAATATAAGTTAGTTATTAAACGACAGTCGGACCAAATACATCTTTTAATTAGTCTCCCCAAGTCTGCACATTGCATGGCGACCCTGCCAGTGCTGCCTCGCGGCAGCGCTGCGCAGATGGGACAATAAAAGTAAAAGTAATAAAAATTGGACTTATTTATAAAATATGTAAAGTGTTATAAAACTCAGTGCAAAAATAAACTATTTTAAAATTAGGAAATGAACTATTAATATGTTTTTACCGACCGGCGTGTAACTTTTAAATAATTATTAAATAATATTAAATAGTGTAGAGACAAATACAAATCTGTTTCAAAAATAAAATAACAATATTAGTGAAAAATAAAGTGGCGCTGATGAGCTGCAGGATGCTGAGAGTTGATGAAATGAAATAACTGGAGATGATGAGCAGGCAGCCGGGAGATGTAGGAGTCAGATGGTTGGAGATGATGAGCAGGCAGCTGGGAGATGTAGGAGTCAGATGAGTGGATATGGAGAGCAGGCAGCTGGGAGATGTAGGAGTCAGATGGTTGGAAATGTAGAGCAGGCAGCTGGGAGATGCTCGAGTCGGAAGTGGACGCAGCCGCAAGCTGTGAACGGTTCACAAAACTAGGTAACGGATCTTTAGAATCCTGCCCAATCGATATATTTGATCAATCACAAACCACCGCATATGAGGGATTTGTCTATGCGAGGGATAACTCTATCGTATATGAGGTAAAATAGTTCTTGTCATATTAGCTACAACTTTTTTCAACATTACACATGCCTCAATAAAATAATCTATGAACTTTGTTCTAGTTTGATCTTGGCTGTCAAGATTGGCTTCGAGCTTTAGCTGGAACATTGAACAGTGCTGGATTGTTAATAAGCTAACCTGTTACTGGTACATATCTGATTTATTTGGGCGAAAACTAGCACTAATTATAGGTGTCTGCCATTTAGCAGTATTTGGTGTTATAAGAGCTTTTTCTGTAAACTTCCCTATGTACATGGCATTACAAATTATACAGACATCTCTAGGGGAGGAATAGTGAGCTCTGCGTATATAATAAGTAATAATTAAGTATTACCTTTTCTTATATCCCTGAAATAAACAATTAATGATTTATATAATTATTGCTCATAATCATTAATTGTTATTATTATTATGCGTTATAATTTCAGTAATGGAGCTTGTTGGTCCAAAGTATAGAGTTCTGTCGTCATCGGCTGTAATCTCGATGTTTTCTGTGGGCCAGGTCGTAATGGGAACAGTTGCCTGGCTCGTTCAACCATGGCGCTATTTCAACATGATCCTTTTCATTCCATGCTTCACTATCATATCATATTATTGGATACTGTCCGAGAGCATAAGATGGCTGTTGTCGAATCAAAAATATGAGGAAGCTAAAAAGGTGTTACATAATGTTGCAAGAGTAAATAAAAGTAACATCAGTGAAAAAAGTATGGTAGCATTGATGACTCCCGCAATGACCAAAGATGCACAGGTAGCTTTTGTTCATCGAATTCTATAATTATTTAAAAGCGAATTTTACATACATTAAATTAAATATTTAATCTAAAATGTTATATTTTTCAGGTGGATAAACCTAGCGTTGTGAGATCTATAATTCGATCTCTAGTTTTATTGCGACGCGTTTGCACTACTCCTATATGGTGGATTACTGGAATTTGTATTTTCTACGGACTCTCTATAAACTCTACTACTCTCTCTCTGATATTATATATCTCAACTACATACTGACATGTGCTATCGAAATTCCTGGATTCTTCTTCGCTGTTCTGGTTTTGGACAGGATCGGTAGAAGAGCGACCTTATCTGCGGGTTTTCTTTTCTGTGCTGCCTGTAATTTTGCATTTATTTTTATACCAAATGGTATGCAATGCATTTTCAATATTATTTGAACTTTTTGTGTACTGTAGTGTAATATTATGTTTTTGGTTTTAAGGAAATCATTTTTTCAGACTTCAATGTACTTCGATTAATTATATTCTTACTTGGAAAGTTCATGATATCAACAGTCATTAACTCTCTTTACTTGTTCACGTCAGAATTATATCCTACAGAGTACAGGCAGAGTTTGCTGGGTTTTTAATCAATGGTTGGAAGAATAGGATCTATGATTGCACACCACTCACACCTGTTTTAGTAAGTTAAACAATATTCATGTTTAGTTTCTTTCGACAATTCTCTAATTAATGAAGGTTTGGTTAGACAAGTTTTAAAATCAATGTTACTTGCATGTAACATGCAGTCACATAGACATAATACATCTTTTTACTAAACTAAAAGATATATGGTGTAAGATACATGGTGTAACATAAATAAGTGATAATACTCTATAGTGTGTTTGTGCCTCCTATGTAGGGTATTCTGTAAAACCAGCGCTGAAATACTTATTTCTAACTTTCCTGTTTGTATGAGTAATGCCCCAACGTCATAAATTTCTCCATACTCTAGCTTAAAAAGAATTACCTTGTTCAGCGCTGGTACTTTCACGGTAAACTATATACGGGACTCATACATACCTTAAATTATTGTTACCCATTAATAATGTAGCCTGTATAATATATTTCTTATTTTTTAAGCACATGCACATGTTTTATAAATTCCAGGCTAATTACTGGCATGGCACTCGGTCTTTGATGTTTGCCATAATGGGGGTATTATCTGGCCAGCTAGTTCTCACTCAGCCAAAGACACTTGGTTCCAAAATGTCAGACACGATCGCTGAAGCGGAAGCCCTTGGAAGCACAAAATTTAAAGAAGTCCAAAGCACACATCTTTAGTGTATCGATAATAATATTATGTAATTTAAGTTGGATTTAAGTAAATTAAATACCTATATATATTTTTATTTAAAATTATAGTTTAGTTAATTACTCATTGTACGTAACATCATTAAAAAAATCACATATTCATACAAAAATATTTATTCATATGACAACAAATTAAATATTTATAGCTTTCTGAGATTCTCTGAAATCACCATCTACCACATTTACAAATTTCAAGTTCACCATAATATCGGCTAACATCATAATATCACAATTCTGCTTTGCTGATATTATAACAATTATATTATGAGATTCTTCTATGCATACGATTTACAATTATTCTATTATTAGTTACTAAAAATGTTTTATAAATAATAAATATAACCGAAGCCAATGGACGGTTTTTTATAAAGACGTATCTCTTAAATTCGTTTTTATGGCCTGTTATGGCATTATCACTAATCATCACTATTCAATGCCGCCGCCAGACTTACTTTAAAGATTTGCACACTTTGAAACACTTTTAAAAATGTGCAAATATTATGTATGGCAGATTACGCAAACATCGATTAAAGATAATATTCAACTCTCAACTCTATAATATAATATAGTCCGGAATTATACACTGGACGTTCGTCATATGATGAAATGCAACAGAAATTCTTCAAAATGTAGAATTTCTGTTGCATTTTTCCCATTTACTTTTACACTAGACATGCCATTTAGTTCCGTTTAAATTTTACTAAAAATCTACACTTGTAACACAGTACTCTCACCAAATTGTCTTATAGCATCCATGATGCTCGACTAATGTTACGCACTCACTACTGTTGTCACTTGAGATTCAGTTACATCGTTCGTTACTTCGTCAATCTTCTCAGCTTCTTCAACACGATCAGGCAGTGGACTGCGACTGGTGTCAGGTAGGAATAACGCTAGTCCAGCTGGACCTAGCGCTACAATACCGAACACTATACTCGGTAGCCCGGACATGTATTTTTCCTGTAAAATAAAATTTGTTTGTACGTCAAATGCTATTTCTAAAATTTCATTTTTCCTTCAATTTTCAATTTCAACCTTCTAGTCTTTAATAAAAAATAATAGAGCAGTTTTAATTAATTATGTATTTTTTAAGAAACATTATGTCATTAATAATAATTAATGAAAATAAATACAATAAAATTTAATATAAAAATGTATTACTGTTCGTTAGTCTCGCTCAAACTCGAGAACGGCTGAACCGATTAGGCTAATTTTAGTCTTGAAATATTCGTGGAAGTCCAGGGAAGGTTTAAACGGTTATTATGCTCAAAGAAGAGGGCAACGGTCAGCTAGTATAAGTAATTATAAGCTAACCGAAATATAAATCAGCATAAATTATTTCTAAGAATTATAATTGACAGCAATCATTTTAATAATCTGTTACACAAGCCGATACTTTACTACTACAATATTAAAAGTCAATAACAATACTCACAAGAAGAGGGGTTTGTGGAGCCAACACAGAACCAAGTCGACCGACTGTATTAGACACATTAGTAAGTGAGTTACGTGAAGTAGTCGGAAACACTTCCATCGCTACTACACTAAAGGAGAATATCCCGTAGCTACTGCACATTTTACCCGCCAGATAAAATAATACTGAAGTCCACCATATAGCTGGAATAGATAATATGCCATTGATACACGTTAGGAACTTGACGAGAAAGAAAGAAAAATAATTAAGATATAATAAAAAATTGTATGACTAGAAAATTTTAATAAATTTAGTGTCTGTTTTATGTGAATATTAATGATGACATACGTATTGGCAACATGTAAGGGCACATAAAGATAACATAACGACGACACACTAAAACACTTACATTTAGGAACGAAAGCGGACGCGATAAAGAACATCGCACAGAAACAATAAGCGACACAGATTGGCGCTTTTCTCCCAAACCTGGTCAAGGTAAAGGCTATGATAACCCTTGTGGGAACAGCTACGAGCTGCATGATGGAGTAGTTCAAGTATTTACTCCCGGAGATATTGGTGGAGTTGATTATGGCTCCATTGTAGACAAACATGCAGCAAAAAGAGCAAGCGGCTATGAGAGCTATCCGTAAAATCATTTTCTTTGATCTCAAAACGGAGAGAATGCTTGTTTCTAATGCCGGCGTTGACACAGCCTGGAATAAAATAGTGAATACTGGACTTTATTTTTTGGGGATCAAAATACAAAATTCTTTTCAAATTGAAGAAAGATAATTTTGACCTTTTTGTAATATACCAGTTGAGCAATTGAGCGAATAGAAAATTAAAAATGGATAATGGATTTATACCTCACCTCAGCCTTAGTTTTTTCCTCTGTGATTTTGTCAAGCATTTCCTTTGCTGTGTTTGACAACGTAATATTATTAATTTTGGCTACTTTATTTAAAATACGTACTGCTTCTTCTTTTCTATTATGAGCAAAAAGCCATCTCACGCCTTCATCGACTAGAAATATGTAGAACACCTACAAAAGAGAGTGTTTATAAAGGAATCAAAATATTTACTAATATTTGATTTTACTAACTTATAGATCGAAATCATAATTACCACAACCAGTAGTGGTGCATAAATAGCCCACATCATATGTCTCCAGTAAGGGATCTTCCACGCAATAAGGCCAAAGAACGCACCGCCCAGGCACGACAAGATGTCTGATATACAAGAAAACGCCACGCGACTTTTCTGACTTACTGATTCTAGTGCTGAAAAATAATCTAAATTAGACATCACTTATCTCCATCATGTCATCTCATTATCATCGCAATATCGT
Source organism: Celastrina argiolus (assembly GCA_905187575.2). NCBI lineage: Eukaryota > Metazoa > Arthropoda > Insecta > Lepidoptera > Lycaenidae > Celastrina > Celastrina argiolus. Next base: position 17,514,663 of record LR994589.1, read on the forward strand.
CATAAGTTAATAGGCAACTAGTAGTAATCATAGGCCATAGGAAGGTTATACTTCATTATTATTATTATTACTTCATACAAAAGGCGGTTTAATAAAATAGATTATTATATCGTCTATTTAACTATGATAATATATACGTTGGTCATAAGCCTCCCCTATCTCATGGAGACTATACTCGCCACGCTTGGCAGACGGCATAGGCAGACGGGTTGGATAGCCTAGTCTTAAAATAATCACAATATCCGTAAAAACACTGCTGCCTATTTCCGGACATATCTATGTCGCAGTCATCTAATTGAATCAGCAGTTTAATTGAACGACTAGCGCGTTTATCAAATGACGATATTTAATTGAATGACTAAAGGACAACTCGACAAGTTGTTTTAATGTAACATTCAACGTCCTTTGGCATAGTCATTGAATGGGATATATCATACTTTGTAATGTTTGGTAGGGGTAGGTATGACCATAAGTTCGCAACTTAAAAGGTCCTCAAAATGAGGACATGACATGTCACACGAAATGAAAATGAAAATATCAACTATGAAGGTACTATGACGTGTGCGAGCTATGTGCCGCCATATTTGTTTTGGGGACTACTAGCGCCACTGTGGGATAAAATGAACTAAATTTCAATAACCTGACTGATTTTACATCCGCTCTGTTAAAAGGGCTTTGTTACAGTCTGCTAACTAGTTGGAAGTTGAGTGACGCTTGTTCAATCAACGTTCGGCCGTCAATTAAATAAATGTCGTCATTTAATAAATGCGCTAGACATTTAATCCAATATCTGATTCAATCAGATGACTGCGCCATACATACCATCTGTCACCTTTCACGACACCCACGGAAAATATAGTTAAGGGGGTGGTGCAATGACAAGGTCTAATGTACTCTATATTATATACTTACATAACACCATAGATGCGTTTCCATACCCCAGAGCAGTTTCTAGGAACTCCAGAACAATAAGAGTCCAGTAGTTTCTAGCGAAAGACTTCAGGAGTCCAGCTATGGCTACCATGAGCGGAGTACCCACGATCACCACTTTTCTTCCATACCTGAAGATGTAAAATTTTTAATGTAAATGTGTTAATATCTCTTAAGCTTAGTATAGTATTAATATTATAGTTCATTTTTCTACAGGCGCTTTGTAAATAATAATAATGTAAATTACCTTTTTTCATTAAACATAAAATTTACCACCATTAAACATTTTACAAACACAAACTATTATACTGTAAAAATTATTGTGATGCTATGCAGGGATGACATCAAAAAAAATATAATGCTTAATTCGTACAACTATAGTTGTTTTGAAGATTTAGAATAGTGGATTATTTGGATAATATTATATAATCGAAAGTCATTACTTTCAAAATTAGGACCACTAGTAACTTGTTATTTAATTGTACTCTAATAATAATAATAATAATAATGTTTATTCAGCTCATACAATATAAAACCTTAATCTAAAGCATACAATGATTAGTAACATATCAACTATATTAACTATTACTATATTTACTACATAGTTAAAGTGAGAGTTTGATTAATTTTTTAAATTTACAATGTGCCTGCGTCCTACAAAATATTGTCCTACCTATCTACTTCTCTTCCCGTACTCTTGCTAGTCGCGTCCATCCCAATGAGCTATGAGAGTAGAAGAAAAGAGTGAGAATGTCCTTGAGTATTCCACAACATGGGCACTATAAAAATGACTCCTGCATAGGTGGCCTGGCCTTTAATGAAACCGGCCATTAACACCGGAATCGGTGTGGTGGGCTATTACCTATCTGAGATGAATCCAGATACAACGAACGAGAAGACCAGACCGAGGTTATGGACGGTTCCTATGAGAGTTCGCTTCCACGGCTGGCAACCCAGGTTGAACTGTAACCAGAAAAAATATTATTAGGGAAATTAGGAAATATTGCATGTTTAGGAAGGGCTCGTGGGCTTCCAGTCTATACACACGAACACACTGGTATTTGACCTAATACCTGTCCAGGGTTGACACTTATCTGTTTTGTTACTTTTATAGAGATTTGTCGCGTTAAGGTAAGTAATTTATATAAGGCGCCAAAACAAAAAAGGCTCTACGCGTCCTTCTCTTCACTCTATATTCGAACCACCTTTATATATGAACCATGAGACACGCTGTATTGCGAACAGACAGACATACTATGTACAAACGCGTCGGAGGACTTGTTTGGTAAAGGAAGGTCTAAAAGAAAATGGAAGCTCAGCCCTTAACTAGAAGAAGAAGAAAATAAGAAGCAATTATACACAATATTGCAAGAAAATGCTTGCAAAATATAATTTCTAGTGTAAACATTATTATTGTTGAAATATTATGACGTAATAATAAAACGGCTTATACAGAATCGTGATCATGCTGGGAGACGAGCACGCGCAGGAATACATTAATAAAGTATAATAGGGTGTTTGCCTCAGGTATGCAAAAAATTTTTTTATTGAATACAATCAGACGTATGACAACTTGGTCAAAGTAAAAAATAAGTTTTTTAACTTCTTGTGTAGTTTAGAAAATAAAATATTTGTATCACAGTACATAAATATTTACTATGGCATGTAAGAATATAACTATGTCTAAACTTTGGAGATAAGGAAATTTTACGTAATCATCGTTTAGGATACGAGAGGAGAGGACCTATGAGATCATCGATATCTGTATCATTTTATAAATGCTATGCTATGTATGACAATTCATTTATATCTAAACTCAAGTTGTTTCATGAATCATGACTGTGCACAAATTAGCCGTACGAACTATTACAGTGCGATAAAATTGCCATAAAATTTGTTTATTAAATGGCTGTGACGAACTTGCGTTTATGCGATTGTACACCACAATTTTACCATTACCCGCTTCCGTTCTACACAAAAAATACTTAAGCGCTGCATCACGGCTACTCTCGTTTATATCGAGCGCTGTAAGCGCTATGTAAACAACCTTGACAATGAACGCAGTGGTAATCAGTGTTTACAATGTGTCGTGATTACATGTTTTATCACCAAGATGAACTTCATAATGCTTCCCATAGAGCTACTCGTGAACAAACGCTGTCATTACATAATATAAGAAGACGTGGCCCTAGTATAAATCCCTTCGGAACACCGTATTTAATTTATTTGTATATTTCTTCATATATCTTCTATGATAAAAGTCTTGATAGTTTTATTATCACTAAAAGTGATAGTAAAGCAACTTCGAATTATAAAGTTTAATACAGATAATATTTTAATTTATTATCTACAACAGGGCGAAGAATGTATTTCGTGAATCGTCTTCTGTTTCCGCAGAAAACGATGATTATCATGCCATTATCAATTTGGCTTAACGTGCATCATACACATGCTCAGGTGGCCCATATATTATACAGTCACGTGATATTGCTATTGTTAATCGCTACAGCAAAGGTCAGTGAACCACTCCCAGCGGTCAGCGATAAGGCTATACAATGTATAACAGAGGTTAACATAGAGAGTAGATATACATTATCTGCTTATTATTTGAGGAAGTTCTATTGTTTATACGTTTTACATCGTGAGTAAATATTTACATATCGTGACATAGTTTTTAAATTCTTTATGGTTTGGACCGTATATTTATTTTTTTCTAAATTGCATTACTGGCAAATCCGAAAGTAATGGTGATGATTAATTTTAGCGGTCTTTATTCCATCGTGCCGCGTAATCTACTAATACGAAAACAATAAACGAGGTATCAAATGATTCTTTATAACAGGTAAAATAAGATATTTTATACTGGCAATAATATAAATGAGTGATATTACTTTAGGATGTGTATTGGGTCATTTACTGTAAATGTAGCAACACTGAAAGAGTTACTTTTTTATTATTGTATGGGCAAATTTCTCATAGAAACAGGAAAGTCAAAAGTCTTACAGCGTAGGTTTCACAGTAATCTCTACATAGGAGGCACATACACACCTTTTTTATGAAATGCGTTACTTAACCCCTAGTGAGAAAGAAAGTGTCCCCCAGGAGTATGTAGAACTCCCGGCCCACTACGACCGGTTTACCCACTAAAACCACTTACAGATTGCCATCAGCCGTTGAGATGGGAGTAGTGCCCTGGATCTTTCAGCACACAGGCCACGCCCCCCGACCGGCCGGTCTACTTCTTAAGGAACTCCATCAAATTAAGTGAGCACTCCGGCAAAATGAAGTGCACATACACACCCTAAAGTAGTATAATTTGCTTAATTACTACATCATGTTGTAGTTCTAACCTCAGCCACAATACTGTTGTAGTCCGCATAGATGATGTCATCACACGGCACTCTGTTGCTGCTGAACACGTTGGCAGTACAGTCGGAGAAGGCTGCTGGCCGCTCGCAGACGGAGACGTTGGACATCGCATAGGTTGCCCAGGGCGTGTTGTAGACTGTGCTGTTGCCGTCGCATTCTGGGATTCGGCATCTGTCATGAAAGGAGTTTTAATAGCCCACCTTCCAACCACTGCAACTCCTGTGAGCCAAATCGAGAGCATCCGACCATTAAAGCTCTTGATTTAAGGGGTGCAAAGGGTCAAGCTAAATCTGTTTTACTGTATTACTACCAAATATATAATATGATATGTAATTATATTATTATCAACGTAATATAATGTAGCTGGATATAAACCTTTTTTAATTTCTGGGTAAATACGTTATGCATCTCCCAGGGCGGGTCCAGGGCGGGTCCCCTCCCGGCGCGCTACGGCCGTTAATTACGATGACAAACTTTATTTTTTTTTTATTTCGAACATTGTCATTGAAATCAGCGATGGCATATTGCCTATAAGGTATCTAATACCCTCTGGTATTCCATTGATAGACAACTTGTACAACTTGTAGAACAAATTGGGTTTTATTCTGGTGGGAGATCAGGCGCACGACCGACATTTTACATTTTTTGCTGTGCCAACGCGGGAATCGGACCTACGACTTCCGGGCCGTGGACCAATTTTGTACCACTAGATCTCAGAGGCGTACCTATATCACATCATCACCATCATCATCATCATTATCATCAGCGGTGGATGGCGATACCCCCAATGATCGCCAAATATTCATGTGACATAAATACATTTAATTATTATTTTATCGATACAATGCAATGTGAACGATAACGCGCTAACGATCATGAAACATTAGAAACACATTAACGAGCGTTATCATCTGATAGGAGATGTTCACCACAACTGTAGCGTGTTTATAAAAAGTGATCATAAAAAATCTACAGGGCCATTACTATGTATTTTTTTAGAAAACCAAATAGCATATTGTGCATCGAATAAAAAAAGAATCAAGGAATTTGGGTCATAAATGTAAATCAATGTAATCGATGTACTCTGTACATACATTAAAAAAAACATCCTAAAGTTGATGACCTACAAGGTTGTAACTCTGAACTCACCTTTGCTGACACCGATTTTAAAAAAAAACAACAATTGTAGCTACATTATAAAAAAATATTATTTTATACTTTTTAGTTGTTGAAGTCGGTTTTGTTAGGCGTAGTTTCTTTTGCAATATTATAAAATGTAAATTGCCAATACATTTATTTAATTATAAGACACTAAGGCCGTGTTTCACCAAGCAATGTTAAAGTTAACGCCATGTTAAAATACCATGCCATCTCTTTCATTGACAGGAAATACAAGAGGGATAACATGATATTTAACATGGCGTTAACTTTAACATTGCTTGGTGAAACACGGCCTTATTGTTCTAGATTGACGACTGTTAATTATTATTGACTATTATTTTTATGTCTAACCTGTGTTACTCATAACTACAATCCACATACCACATTTTCTAACAATAGATTTTCACTAAATGACAATGTTATTATAATAATAGCTAGTTCGGGAATCCACAACCGTTGTTTGCACATATTATACTTAGTGACTAAGTAACGTGACATTTAACAGATGTTTCAATAAAACATGAATCTATGAATGACTCAAATTGAATGATGAATGAAACACTTAAATAAATTTAAGCTATCATTGTCATTTTGTATCCGCCAAGGAGTGACGGTGACAGCAGTTACATTAATTAGCGTTTCATTATTCAGCCGTTTGTGATACAATTTGAGTTTACGGTCCATATTTTTTTATAATATAATATGTTCATCCACATCATGGCGAACTCGAAGTTTCTGGAACAGGCGGTTTTAAATGTCGCATGGTTACTAAGTCCATAATATTATGGCTTTCAGAGTCAGCTTAGTCCTGAGGAATATCAGGTCAATACGTCTGGGGCCAACCATGTGCGGGTTTCCTCTACCTGTCCGATATTTTCTTACAGATCTTGAGATCTGAACACTTGTTTTTGGTACATACCACAATTGAGGAATCGACTCTTCACCCTTTCGAGTTTCACCTTGCGAATCAACGGTCTCCACTAACCATTGCATTTTTTATATTTTTTTTTGTCTAGAAGTAAACATATATTTTTTTACTTTTTACCATTTTTGTCGCAAGAAGAACGAAGAAGCAAAAAATATTTTTTTCTTAAAAGAAAATACATTTCTAGAATCAGAAGAGGTACGAGTGTATACAAAGTAGTTCATAAGGGGTAATTGCCTCGGCAGGTGGGTTGGCTACTAACATTGTCCGCGGAAATGCTGTTGCCTATTTCCGGATATAACGGGTATAAAAAGAACAGTCAATATAACTTTGGGATATTAAAAATTATTAGTTTTTAGTAGTTAAACACTGCGCGGGCCTAAGCGTCGCGAGTTAGGCAACTACTACCATTAAATACTTTGGGGGAGGCTCATGTTCAGCTATGAACGTCATAGCTGAAACCACGACGAAGACAACACAGCTAGCAAACCCACCTGAAGTCCACCTCAGCGGCGGTGAAGACATAATTGAAGTTGCACATGCTGAGGAAGGAGTCCCGGAAGGCCAGCAGCAGCAGCAGCACCAGCTGGTACTTGCCGAAGCTGCCCAGCTCGCTCAGTATGCCGTCCAGGTTGAAGTCCTCGACCCCTGACTCCGCCATCTGTAACCAAACTGTATAAAGGACTAGCTGTTCCCGCGACTTTGTTCGCGTGGTTTTTGAGTGACTTAAACCGTTTATGCAGCGCACGCAACGAAAGTCCCCAAATGTAAATAATTTTCCCCGTTTTCGTAACATTTCTCACTGACGCTTCGCTCCTATTGGTCGCAGAGTAATGTTATATAGCCTAAAGCTTTCCTCTATAAATGGACTATCCAACAAAAAAAGAATTTTTCAAATCGGACCAGTAGTTCCTGAGATTAGCGCGTTTAAACAACCAAACAAACAAACTCTTCCGCTTTATAATATTAGTATAGATATGGAACACGCTCCGTACTAATCTGAGCCACAACAACTAGCCATCAAATGCTTTTTTTACTACAGCTTATAAATGATTTTTTACTTTTTTTTTTTTTATTGATGTTATTATAGCCCATTAATATTTCAAGATCAAAAATAGCCTAATCGGTTCAGCCGTTTCGAGTTTTAGCGAGACTAACTAACAGCAATTCATCTACACTTATATTATAAAGAGGAAAGATTTGTATTTTTGTATGTAACGAATAAACTCAAAAAGTACTGGACCGATTATAATAATTCTTTTTTCATTAGAAAGCTACATTATCACTGAGTAACGTAGGCTATATAAAATCAATTGCTGTTCGTTAGTCTCGCTAAAACTCGAGATCAGCTGAACTGATTCGGCTATTTTTGGTCTTGAAATATTCGCGGAAGTCCCGGGAAGGTTTAAACGGTTTCCATGCTCAACGAAGTGGGCACGGGTCAGCTAGTTATATATAAAATATTAAGGGTAAAAAACGAAATACTAAGTTTTGTAGGGTTAGGTGTTAGGTCACACTTACGTTGTTTTTGGCGTCTTTCAGTGCAGGACCGCTCATGGCGTCGCCAGTGTCATTATCTGTAACAATTAAACGTATTTGCTTTTATAACTGGCACAACTGATTATAAAGTATTTGCCATTCGATTAGTAGCTTAACCCCGAAATATATAGGTGAAGTTGACTTTGGCTGTGATAGACAATGAAACGGCATGCCGGAAAGAATTTATAGCACAGGGTTTGTATAACGCTGTGACCTTCAACAACTATTTATTGTGAGAAAGGGGTTGAGGTGGAGGTCTGGTAGCACCGTTTAGTCGTATAAAAACTAGTTTTTTAACTATTCTTTTTACAAATCAAACCTCCCATCCAAAGTCCCCTGTGCCTGCACTCGTGCGATAACGTATTATGTTGCAAACTTGTTTGTTGTTGTTACCTATAGGTGTTCGAGCGGCACACTCGCTGTGCGATGTGCATCGCTCCCGCATAGGATAATATATCGCTTACCACAATGAAAGTTTTATTGTATTGTATTGTTTAAGTACCTAATTTTGTACAATTGTCCTTTTTTTATTATTCATAATATGTAATTATAAGTCAAGTAGGTAGGTAGTTAATAAGATTTGAAGTACTTATTGTCTATTTTCGAGCATTTGATAGTAGATGCGCCGGTGTACGGACAAACCCCACGGGTTTATGGGACACCGAGCTCGCTCTTTATTTTGTAATTTGATTTGGAAAATAAATAAATAAATAAAATAAAATAAAAACAAAATTTGCAAAAACTAAAACTGTTGTCCCCTGAGTCTTGACTTATTTAAAATACTGAAATAATTTCCACACCCGCGTCGGGAGTAAGCCTGCTGATTGCAATAGTGCACTGTGCAACGCACATGTCATACAAAAACGACCTCCATAGCGCAGTTGGTTGAGCGCGTTGGTGCTCGAACGAAAGGTCGCGCGTTCGAATCCCGCCGAGGGAAAAAAAAGTTATCAATGTTCCTGGATCATGGATGTGTATTAAATTTGTGTATAATATAAATGTATTTATTGGAGTACTAATTATAATAGTCTTGACGCGCGCACTTACGCCCGGTTTCTGAAAGGCTGATCAAATTGATCAATTCATCAAATTAGCTTATCTAAACGCTCATTGGTGAAAACAGTGACAGCGAAGTGATGTTCACCAACGGCCAAAACCGGGCGTAAGTCTTAAAATAGAATTTTGGGCACTAATTTAGGAAGTAAGACTAAAATCTAAAACTGCTAGCAGCTTACGTTTAAAAATTAAATGCTAATTAATTGTACGATACTCAGAAAAAATATACAAGGTGTAAAATAAATGAGGGATGCCTCCTATGTAGAGTTTACTGTAAAAGTACCAGCGCTGAAAGACTTACTTTTAATTTTCATATTTGTATGAGAAATGCCCCAACATCATAAATTTTCTCATACAATATTTTTTTTAAAGTAACTCTTACAGCTCTGGTGCTTTCACAGTATAATATACATAGGAGGCACATACACACCCTAAAGTATTATCACTCATTAATTTTATACCTTGTATATTTTTCTGATTATCGATAAGTTAATTAGCATTTAATTTTTAAACAAAACGATGTCTCAGTTTTAGGGCTTTTATTTTTTGTCAAAAACTAAAAAATATATTTTTTTTACTTTTTACAATTTCCTATTTTTTTTTGTCGCAATTCATAGCAAAATACATTTCTAGAATGTAAAACTATAATAGTGAATGTTCTTTTTACACCCGTTATATTTTATAATTAGGTATCGGTCTACGACAGACCAGGACCATTGTAAGGACCTTTGTTTATGTGCATTTTACTGTTTGCACACACAGCTAAGGTCGCTGCCAAACGCCAGCTAACTAAACAATAGAAGAAAGACATATTGTGAAGAAAGACATGTGCAAGTTTTAATGAATCATCTTTGTCATATCCGAGTAGTCTCAAATACAACATAAACAAAATTAAAAAAAAACCCGACTTAGCGTGTAACATTCCTATCACATCTAACAAATTTAAAAGACCTGATGACCTTGAAGACCTAAACCGATTTCTACAAAAAAAAAATTACCTTACAAACAAAAAAAAACCGCATTAAAATCGGATCATCCGTTTGGTAGCAACGATGCCACAGACAGACTCATTTACACAGACACGTCAAACTTATAACGCCCCGTCGTTTTTGCGTCGGGGGTTAAAAAGAGACTATAGTATTTACAGTGTGTAAAAACTATAACCCGACTTAGCAAAAAAAAAAGATTAAAAAACTATAACCCGACTTCGCAAAAAAAAAGATTAAAAACTATAACCCGACTTCGCAAAAAAAAGATTAAAGACTATAACCCGACTTCGCAAAAAAAAAAAAGATTAAAAAACTATAACCCGACTTCGCAAAAACAAAAGATTAAAAACTATAATCCGACTTCGCAAAAAATGGGTCTAGAAAGTCTGAAACAAGAAAATAATTCAATTTGAAATCCAGAAATGCATAGGTACAAAAATGGTCAAGGTAGAGCCGTGGTCGCACCCGCTATTGGCATCGAGCCTAGAACTACTTGTACGACCGCATTTTAAACGTTTATTTTAAATTTAACGATAGAAAATAATAATAAATTAAATATTTAAACACATATTCGTAATGTTCTTGCCAAGACCTATCTTTTGATACCAAACACGAGGCAATTATCTGAAAAAAATTTTTTTGGAGATACATAGTTTTTGATTATCAAAATCCAATTTTTTTCGAAAAATTATATAGCCTATGTTACTCGCGGCATTATTACCAATCGATTGATATCTCATTTATTAAAATCGGACCAGTAGTTTAGCCGCTACGAGGGAACATACATACATACATACATATACATACATAGACTGCCAAAATCTAAATTACCCTTCCTTTTGGCTTCACCGAAATCGGGTAAAAAGAACTTTGAGATACGATTATACTACCTTTCCTCATTTCAGATTTTATTTATTTTATTTATATTTTGTTAAAATGTTTTTTTTTTACTTTTTACAATTTCTTATTTTTTTCAATTATAAAGTAAAAGAATTAAGAATAACGAAAAAGCAAAAAATAATAGTAATAAATTTATAATGAGAAAAGGTAGTATAATCATATTCCAAACTTATAATGACTGTTATTTTTACACCCGATAAACTAACTAGTAATTACCAGCATTTTGTGTCAGAAAAAATCTAATACTCAACCACTCAACTAAACAAAACAGAACTGCCAAAAGCAGTTTAATGTAATTAAAATTGACGCAAGTTTTTTTTTTGGCGATCACAGTGTTAGTTGTTATCTGGGTTATCAATAAATCTTGGAGCCATCTAGAAATTGAACTTGTTTATGTGTCCGGAAGGGCTCGCACTTTGTCGAACGTTTTTGCTTCGACCTAATTCACATAATCAAGGCTATCTTTTATGAGCGGTAAAACACGAAATTGCGGAAACGTACGTGGCATCCACTAATCTTGACTTCAAAATTTTATTGCATAGGTTTTAGTTCAGTCAAGGTGTCCTTTGTTGGTCACAGATCATTGTCTTTACGCCTCCGTGGTCTATCAGAGCTTCGCTCTCGACCCGGAGGTCGTGGGTTCGATTCCCGTGTTGGAACAACAAATAATGTTGTTTTCAAGTTTGGTTAGGACAATGCAGGCTGATAACCTGATTGTCTGACAAGAAAGATGATCCATGCGTCGGATGGGCATGTACAAAGTCGGTCCTGCGCCTGTTCTCTCGCCAGTCGTGTCGGTTTACCTTCCCACTGTGTTATGAGAGTAAAAGGAATAGAGAGAGTATTCGTGTATTGCGCACACTTGGGCAATATAAAATAACCTGCGCTGCTGGCCTGGTTTCAATGAAATCGGCTACCGACACCGAAATCGGGGAGGCGAGATATAGACCAAAACAATATTCTGAGGATCAATTTAATATACCTAGTGATCAAAATTAATTCTATATTAGGTAAGGTTTTTTAAATAATAAAATTATGTTTGTGCCAGTTTGCCCAAGGACAAGTATCTTTATCAATTTGAACATTTTGTTTCCAAGGCAATGAGTGGGTTTTCTTTTTTGTACACACTTATCAAACAGTCAATAAAGTACTATTAGACAGGTAACTATTAAATTGAAAAAATAGTTATCATAAGGCCGTGTTTAAGTTAACGCCATGTTAAAATACCACACCGTCTCATTCATTGATAGGAAATACGAGAGGGATAACATGATAGTTAACATAACGTTAACTTTAACATTGCATGGTGAAACACGCCCTAAACATGTCAAGGGGGTTATCTTCAATTACTGAGACTCAAAATAAAATATGTAATCGATAATTAATCTGTACTTAATATTTTTTTGTACTAGTTACTTTGTTTGTTTGTACGCGCCAATCTCAGCAACTACTGGTCCGATTTGAAAAGTTATTTTTTGTTCGATAGTCCGTTTATAGAGGAAGGCTTTAGGCTATATAACATTACGCTGCGACCAATAGGAGCGAAGCGTCAGTGAGAAATGTTGCAAAAACGGGGAAAATTATTCACATTTGGGGACTATCGTTGCGTGCGCTGCATAAACGGCTTAAGACACTCAAAAACCACGCGAACGAAGTCGCAGGCTCAGCTAATTAAAGCTATTACTGTTTACAATTCACCAAAATTATGTCTGATCACTTAATTTCAACTAAATCATAAATTACTATAAAATAATTGTATTCTATTAAAATATGCTTTATAAGTGAAGGAATCAATTAATATTCATCGATGTGTGTCGAATTTTATTACATTAGGAGACGCTCTTCACGTAATAGTATTTGGGGATCAATAATTGACAGTTGGACCAACAACAGAAAAAAAAAAGAATTAAATACGATTTTCAAACTTAATGTCAATAACTATTTTTGTGACCATCGAAATAATTATGGCCGCTCAATAATTCAAAAATAAAACTACAATAATTCAAAAAAGGATTTGCAAGATTTTGGATGCTGAATTAAATGCGTTGAAAGATTTAAAATTTCTCCCAGCAACGAAATACATACATAAAATAAATTATCTAGATATTATCTTAATCCAAACTTGTTTTTTGTTTCTAATTTATTATAATTCTTTTATTTTATTTGAACTGTTAAAATGAACACTGTATACATAGTAAAATGTATACATTTTTATCTAAATGATTGTCAAAAATATATAAAAACGGTAAGATGAAAAAATTTAACATACATGTTTTTAGCTTCAATTTCCATATTGATCGTATCAAAACAAAATAAATTTGAATAAATGACTATAAATTACTATAAATAAATTTAAATGAAACTAAAAAATACATATACTGGGTATAAAAAGAGCAGTCACTATAACTTTGGGATACGATTATACTACCTTTCCTTATGGATGTTTTTTTTATTGCATTGCTGTCTAAAACTAATTTTTTTTTTACTTTTCACCATTTCTTACTTTTTGTCGCAAAAATAACAATAAAGCCTAATATCCATAATTATTATATTATATTTATATAATATAATTTTTAAAATATACATTTCTAGAATGAGAAAAGGAAGTATAATCATATCTCAAAGTTATAGTGACTGCTCTTTTTACACCCGTTGTAATTAGATATCATTTTTGACATACCCATTTAATTCTTTAGAAAAAAATATAATATGGTTCCTTTCAACCAGAGGGCAGATGCTCAATGGGTGTGGAGTCGCAACCTGGTGCATTATATAGGTCACACTTATCACTTATACAACAGCCATCGTCACCGATGCCGGCCAAAACAAACGTGTAACGAGTATATGTTACGACACCAAAACTGATGTTATGAGAGCTGGCACATAGAGTCGCTGTAACGTAATTTACCAGGGCAGGAACAGTTTACAACTACGTGTTCGTAACGTCATCGCAAGTAGTATATTTCGTAGTCCCGTGCCAATTAATGCAACTAAATATTATCTAGATAATAAAGTCGGTCGGTGTTTTTAGGAAATGCACCTATATAAAAAAGCCCGATCTCAGTCGACATTTGCCCATTTTCTACGAAGATATTTTTATATCATGAAAATGAAAAAAAAAATCGGAATTCCAACACTAAAAGCTACCACCGGTTCAACCGTAACCCTTCGAGGAGAACCGCAAGAAACACGCACGAGCCTAATTTATATAAAAAAAATGGATAATTTTTCTTTTAAAAAATAAATAGTATTATATAAATATAGTTGACCCTATAATATAAATATTAGCACACAAACTTTCTTTCACAAATTTTTAAATTAGATAATGGAATCAGGCGTTACTTTGTGGAAATCCATAGCAAAAAATTTACTAGATGATTTATATTAAAATTTTAACTTTGTTTAATTCAGGACATAGGATAGGTTTAACATTCAGCCAGTAGTGCAGTAATTGCTAAATTATGAAGTTACTGAAAACATCTAAGTACACACAATATCTAAGTACCTTTTTCTTGTATTTGATGATTGGTTAATTTACTTCAGAATTCAGACCAATCGTGGTCATTGGCACTTTAAAGTTTAAACTTACTACCCAGAAGAATGTCTTCCCGAGAAGAATTATCATTTGTAGACAAAAAAAACTAAACACTTATCTGCTACAAACTCAATATTCGATTCCTTCCAGACGGAATGTCTCGCTAAACTGACCAAAAGAATTCTGCAAAACAACGATAGAAAATTTTTTATGTAAAAATTTGTAATAAAACTGATAAGAAACATTAATTGTATCACCTTGAACTTCTTACATCCTGAACTTGACTTGAGGCTTCACTCTCTCGGTGTGGCCATGCGCTGTATATCCGGAGAACTTGTCATACAGGTATAGTATATTTAATTATTTTATCATATACATAATATTATATTTATGATTTTGGTTTGGCCTACCATCCCATACAATGTATCTTTAATACAAAAAATTGCAATAGATGTCACTACTATTAACGTTTGTAAACTATAAAATGTAAATATACCGAATTAGTAATTAGTATTTTCTAATAGTGGCCCTAGACGGCGGTAGCCGGGATGGGCCTGGAAATCGAATAAAACAAAAATAGCCAGTCGAATTGCCTAATACTGGCAATTCGACTGGCTATTTTTGTTGGTGATACCATTTTCTAGTATGTACTAGGTCGTGTTTCTGTTATATATCTACCTTGTGGTGGTGACCCAGAAATATAAAGACTTATTGTTACGGGATTAGAAAATATGATCATACGTTTTCAGTATTTTTTCTAAAGATTCTTGTCTTTGAAGTATATTGAAGTGGGCTGGGTCTACCGATTGCCTCACGATCTGGTTTGAAGTTTTTCGAAAATACTGAATGTTGTAGAAAAATCATCACGTCTTTTTCTGTTATGAATTCAAGTCCCAAACACAGGCTACAAGCTACTACTACTACTACAAAGTACTATCACTAAGTAGTAGTAAAAGTGGTGCGGTCAAATTTTAATGTAAAACCAATATCCAATTCTTGATCTATACATCCTTACTTTACCAGGCCTAACTTCAGATACTCTACATTTTAGTCAAAACGTGATGCTTGGCCATTTTATTTTATACACGATGAATGAATGCCTATGATATCTTCGTAACGGTAGCAAAACGGCCAAATATCACGTTTTGACTGAAATGCAGACTGTGTGAAGTTAGGCCTGGGGCCGTATTATGATCTTTTACAATACCAGCCTGGTTCCAGGCAATTCAATAATACGGTCATAAACTGCCTTGTTCTTTTTCATATTACAACGACTTGTTATTCTGAATGGATGATGGATGACATTCGGGAGCAAATCAAGTGTCACGTGTCCGATAACTAGCTGTCATCATGCAGTTATTATGTGATCGTAATACGAAAATTCCAGGCAGCCATGTTGTATGGCGTAAACTGCCTGGAATTAAGAGCTTGTAATAGGCCCCCTGGTAAAGTGAGGGCGCCTAGATCAAGAATTGGATATTGCTTTTACATTAAAATTTGACCGGACCACTTTTTCATAGATTTTGATTATGGTGTAGACACACACATACAGTGTACCTACTTATAAAAAAAGGGGTTAAAAATAATTTGAAGGAGCATAGGTTTTCAAACCAAGTATAAATACTTTTTCTGTCTTGTAACAATTGCCAATAATAAATAAATATAATAAAAAAAGTCACAATAAATCAAAGAAATGGTTCTTGAGATGAGAGAAAATGATATACATGCGGATCCTCCTCTGTTGGACAGTTTCTGCCATACATTCACAAGTTATTGTGCATTGTGAGTTCCATAATTTGATTACTGTGATGGTCTTGTATTATGTTCCAGTAATGTATGGTTTGTAAATTGTCTTTCTTTAGATTTAGTGTTGTGTAACCTTTTGTTTTCACTGGATCCGGCACGCGTCGCAATGGATCATAACTTATAAGTCATACAAAAATAAAATCCTAAAGAAGTACTTTAGATAATCGATAATACAGGGTCATTCATGGTTCATACATCAAGCAGAATATAAAGTAGTGTGAAGAGAAGGACGCGTAGAGCATTTTATGTTTTGGCACCTCATATAAATTACTTACCATAACGCGACAAATCACGATTAAAGATCTCCATAATCACAAACAGGTGAGTTTCAACCCTGGTCAGGTCTTAGGTCAACGACCAGTGCGTATAGACTAGGAGCCAGCGAGTCCTAGCATAGTAAAATTCACTCCTTGTGGTAGTTTTCGGCCTTTGATTTTTTAATTATATTAAGTAATTTATATGAGGTGCCAAAACAAAAAATGTACTACGCGTCATTCTCTTCGCACTATATTCGGCTTGATATATTATAAACCATGAAATATCCTGTATATTAACCTAATAATTAATATTATGTGTTTTTATTTATTGTGCTGAAAATAAGGCATACCTTTTGTAGGTGATAATAGAACATACTGATTTCGATAGTGCACACACCCTGTAAAAATATGGTTGTTCTACCAGATTGAAGGTTGTTGCTGCGAAATTGATAGGAAAAATAGGCCTACAAGGCCCGTATAAATAAAACAATCTCAAACCCAACCTCACTTGAGAACCTATTTGACAGATATAACAACGTTTCGTTTCACATTTAAAAAGTGAACAACTTTATTAATGTTACATAGTACTTTTAATATTTTTTTTATACCGTTATATTCATATTATAGATTCCAAAAAACAATTAAATAACTATAATCTATAATTTATAATCTTTATTTTTATGTTTTAAGAAAGAAAAAAATTAAAATGTGTAACATAAGTAAAGTTCTTAATTTTTAAATGTAAAATGTAAAGTTTTATTTATCTGTCAAATAGGTTCTCAAGTGAGGTTGGGTTTGAGATTGTTTTATTTATACGGGCCTAAGTGAATGGTTTTGACTTTTTCATAAAAAAAATCGAAGATGCGTATTGACCTGTAGGTTATTATCAACTTTCTTAATATCGATTCGATGAATCATTTTGTTTACACCGCTCACATACACGTGGACGGACTTGGCTATTAATACATTGGCGAGGAATAGAACAAAAGCAATATATTGAGCTAAATGTAATACAACTGTTAGCTATTCCGTATTTGAAAGAAGTGATTTCTGTAATATACAGTAACAAAATCTTCCACATCACGTCAATCTAGTACCAGACAACATAATATTACATCTATAAATATAAAAATGAATTGCTGTTCGTTAGTCTTGCTAAAACACGAGAACCGATTCGGCTGTTTTTCGTCTTGAAATATTTGTGGAAGTCCCAGGAAGGTTTAAACGGTGTGTATGCGAACGAAATGCGAATAACTCATTGAAGTGGGCACGGGTCAGCTAGTATTTTATGGTTTTTGTGATATAATACAATATGTGAAATTATCAGCGCTAAAAAAGTTACTTTTTTTATTGCGGAGCGGGCCGAAGAGGAGCTTGCGGTGCCCAGATTGACCAATCAATAATGCTCTTGCTGTTTCCGTGGAAACGGAGCGGAGATTTCTAGCATAGTGATCTTCACGGAAATGCTGCGTTTACACTGATGCGGAGCGGGGCGGAGAGGAGCTTGCGGTGCCCAGATTGACCAAACAATAATGCTCTTGCTGTTTCCGTGGAAACGGAGCGGAGATTTCTAGCATAGTGATCTTCACGGAAATGCTGCGTTTACACTGATGCGGAGCGGGGCGGAGAGGAGCTTGCGGTGCCCAGATTGACCAATCAATAATGCTCTTGCTGTTTCCGTGGAAACGGAGCGGAGATTGCTAGCATAGTGATCTTCACGGAAAGGCTGCGTTTACAGTGATGCGGAGCGGGGCGGAGAGGAGCTTGGTCAATTCGGGCACCGCAAACTCCTCTTCGCCCCGCTTCGCGTCAGTGGAAACCCAGCCAAATTGTCTAAAAAGGGCTCGCCAATCCGCCTGCCAAGCGTGGCGAGTATAGGCAACCACCCCCCATCAAATACTTTGGGGATACTTTTGTCCAGATGTGGACGTCATAGCTGAAATCATGATGATAATCTATACTAATATTATAAAGCGGAAGAGTTTGTTTGTTTAAACGCGCTAATTTCAAGAACTACTGGTCCGATTTGAAAAAATATTTTTTGTTGGATAGTCCATTTATAGAGGAAGACTTAAGGCTATATTACATTACGCTGTGACCAATAAATAGGAGAGAAGCGTCAGTGGGAAATGTTGCAAAAACGGGGAAAATTATTCACATTTGAGGTCTTTCGCCGCATGCGCTGCATAAACGGTTTAAGTTACTCAAATATATTTATAAAAGAATTATTCCTTTTTTATTAATCATAATAACAAAACCAACGTGAGCAATCAAAAGACAATCACGATAGTGTTTGCGACAGCCACGCAAAAGAAGTCGCGGGCACAGCTAGTAATAATATAATATTTTAATACACATCCATGGATGTGTATTAAAATCTGAAATATGCAGTAACGCAGAAAACTTTTTGTTCCTTCGGCGGCATTCGACCAACCACCAACGCGCAACCACTGCGCTACAGATGTCGTCATATGTCTGATGATCTGATGGTTTCCAGCTAGAGTTCAGCTTGGCTCTCGACTCGGAGGTCCCGGGTTCGATTCCCGCGTTAAAACAAACATGTCGTTTTCATTTCTGGCTAGCATCGCGTAGGCTGATCACTAGGTAGTCTGACAAGAAAGATGATCCATGCGTCGGACGGGCATGTAAAAAGTCGGTCCTGCGCCTGTTCTTTCGCCAAACGCGTGCAATCATTAGGTAAAAGTAATGTGCCTGTATTGCGCATACACTTGGGCACTATTGAGATGACTCCAAAATCAGTGCTATGCAGCAGCTACATATAATCAGTCAACGGCATTATATACTGTGTTCCGAGTTCAGACATCGTACCGTGACACACGCCGTGTTTGTTCAGGTGGTGACTTTTGTTTTGTTTTACACCACGTGAACGCAGCGTCATGGTCACGTTGAGGTTCATCATCATCATCTCAGCTACGTACGACGACCTCCGTAGCGCAGTGGTTGGAGCTGGAACGAGAGGTCGCGGGTTCGAATCCCACCGAGAGAAAAAAAGTTTTTCAAATGTTTCTGGGTCATGGATATGTATTAAATTTGTGTAGAATATAATAAAAATCTTAAATATGTGTATAGTATAAAAGTATTAAATATATTTCCGTTGTCTGGTATATGTAAAGTTCTTCGGATACTTCACATAGGGCCAGATTGACGTGGTATTTTCTTTAATGTCCAGATATTAAATAAAAAGACGTGACTAGTGTTTTGGAGTAGCGACCCACGCACCTGAGTGCTCCCAGAAGAAGATCCTGTTCTCCATCTTCTGAGGAAGAAAAGCCTCGACTCTCGACGGTCAGATTGGAATCTCGAGAGCTTCTTGGAGGCAGATAATCTATTTTTAAAGAATTTAATGAAATTCACTGCATTATCATCCCGGCAACAAATTATCATATTGTGACGTCATTTTCTCAGTGGCAATGACAATAAATTCCAATGTCGTGGTCTCAGCAAACTTGACCCCTTGCACTTGCACCAGTTACCGCTGTCACAGCTGACGCGCCTGCGCCGCATGTGTACATAACACCGCCCAAGTGCGTGGGGCCGCGCATATATGAGTGTTCCGCAGTCACTTATTTAACCACTACATCCGTGGTTTCAGCTATAACTTTCACTGCTGGAGAATAATTACACCCCGCACTCTGGGAGTGCCCTCTGTATGGGGAGGCACGTAGGAAACTGTGGGATACGATCGAAGTATTTGGAGAGGGCCGGCCTACTCCTGCGACCTCGTTTCCTCAATGACAAACTTCGGACGACTACGGAAATACGCGCGACTGTGGCGCACATGTGGAGAAAGAAGGACGGTTGAAAGGTTACCTCCATTCGAGACAATAACCAAGATAGTAGAACCAGGATGAACCATAGGAAGACACCGAAGTTGTATCTGTGTTATCCGCCCTTTTGGGTGCCCCATTTTAACAAAAAATGTGCTTAGTCAAAAAAACACTAAGAAACTTTTTCATAATTTACATGCAAAATACAATGTACACTAACTGTTTGAACGATAACCCGAAGAAGGATGTCACGGAACTAATAAGGGTTCTGAGACGTGAACTACGGTATCCTAAACAAGGTGCAAATTTTTTATAATAGTATGTAAAGTATGTACACGCTTACAAATTAGCCTGATAAAACATTCCATTGAATAATTGATAAGTTTGAGTAGGTAGTGAAAGTGCTAGTGATAAATGAAATGTTGGCAATGAAATAGTGAAACACCAAAACAGATACTGTTATCAAAAATTAGAGGCCTTGGTCGTTTGGGTTCCGTACCTGAATGGTTTTAAAAATACTTCACATTCTATCTGTCTGTCTGTGACCAGATATCTCAAGAAATAGCTATTAGTTGAATTTTTCACACTCACTGCTATTAACAACATACCTCATGTAAAATATAATAGGACCCAAAGTGAAACCCTGCGGGATGCCCCTATATTTGCAATGTTCACTGATATATTTTATCTTGATAGATGATAACTTGTAATAGAATTTAAGTAGCTTGAGAACAAAGATTCACGTCAAAGAATATTATCATCTTTACTTTGATAATATTATTATGGTTAATTGTATCAAACGGATGTGTATGTTCCATACAAGAGGATAATTTGCTGCTGTCACGTGTAGTGCTATCGGCTGCTGTAGTTGTAAATCAGTCATTTGTTACAACGAAACTATAATTTGACTATGGGAATAAAACTACTAGATGTTGCCAGCGAGCTTCGTCAAGCAGAAGAAATATCCCTGTCTCGCGAGAAGGGTTATTTTATTATATTCGATCAACAATGCTTAGGACAAAATGTGGCATAGATACGGACTACAAAGTCATTTAATACCGATTTTTATATTGATTTATTTATACAGGGGTCGTGCACCGAGAAATGAAGAACCTCTTTAAATCATCACACTTCAGCAAACATTTATTTATGTAAAATCATTATATAAAATTAATATCATTGATAACTCAAAAGAATTAAAGACAAGTAAAAATTCTTAGAAAATATAAAATACAACAAAAGAATACCAAGATCAGGTTAAAACTCTCACACGTATTATATCAATTACTTGTATGAAATCAATATTTTAAATTTTGATAACATTTGCCACATTATAACCCAAGATTCAAAGATACCACTGTAGAATAATATAAGTCGGATGCTTTATAATATTATGATAATGTGATTGAGAAACAGTTTCTTATAAAGAAATTTAAGTATTATAACTGTATGTACTTAAAATTAAATAACTAGGTGACAATGATTAATCAAATTAAATCAAATCATTTAATTTATTATTTGCAGAAACGTTTATATTAAGCGTTGCAATTATATGTGTGTGTTTCTATTAGGCAAGCAAACTGAAAGTTTACTAGTAGTTTTAGTTATAAAGTAAACTAAAGCGTATTTTTTTTAAATTGTACATATTTTCAGTTAATATTCTGGAATGGATATTATATCCATTCCTGTTAAAAATTAAATATTGTATACACATATCCTATATATATATACGTCCTATTTAAACTACTATACAGTAGTTATAGGACGGCAGTGCAAAATTCTATTATAATATATTATACTTTAGTCTTTTTTTATATACAGAGTGATTCATGGTTCATATATCAAGCCGAATATAGTATAAACTGAGGAGCATTTTTTGTTCTGGGAACTCATATAAATTACTTACCTTAGCGCGACAAATCACGATTAAAGATCTCCATAAAAGTCACAAAACAGATGAGTTTCAATCCTGGTCAGGTCTTTAGGTCAACGAACAGTGCGTTCGTGTGTGCTAAGAGCCCGCGAGCCCCAGCTTAATAAGATTCATTCCTTGTAGTAATTTTAGAACTTTGATTTTTTTAGGTATATTAAGTAATTTATATGAGGTGCCAAAACAAAAAATGCTTTCCACGTCATTCTCTTCACACTACATTTGGCTATAAACCATGAATCAACCTGTATTATGTACCTGCTCTATTGTAATGAATCTAATGAATAAGAAAAATATTTGTAAATGAGAATTTTAAGCAAGACGGCGTGGTCAAAACTCTTGTTTCGTGTTATTACCCTTCGTTGTACTCTTTACTTAATACTCATGTTTTCTTTTTAATTTTATTTAGTTATTCAGAATTTCAGACGTCGTAAATAGAAAACATTTTTAAATTAACGATTTCATGGATCGACGCGGAGAGCTCCCTAAAAACTCTTTAAAAATCACGTAAAACTTACATGTATTTCTTCATTGTTTTCACTACACTATTTTAAACAGCTTTCGAAAATTTTAAATTCTTATATAGCTACAACAACTTGTTTCCAAATAAGGTACACCGCGAAAACACTTCGTACTATATATACATAAAATTGTTCGTTTGTCTGCACGTAGCGCGCCGTGCGTACGTCAGCGCACTCTGAACTATTGCCGCGATCTTGTACTGGGTACAGTAAAGCTGGAAGCACAATGGGCTTATCCTTACTTTCTTTCTCATATAACAACTTCAGTTTCCCGCAAATTATAATTAACTAAGGTCACGTAAATATCCGTGAACGCTGAATTAACTAAAAATAAATTTTGGAATCTAGACCTTGATCGTTTTGTAGGCAACAATTGGAAAAGTTACACGAGCTATTTTATTTTATATCTTTCTGTTTCCGCATCAAACATCATGTTATATTTCAGGAAATTAACCATTACATAGAAAGTAACTAAGCAACTATCAAATCAAATCAAATATTTTTATTCCGAGTAAATTTTACAAAAAAATGTTTTCTGAACGTTGTTTCTATATGATGCCTACCACCGGTTCGGGAACTAGCATAGCAAGAAGAACCGGCGTAAGAAACTGGCATGGGGTCATCTTTTACCAAAAAGATAGAAAATTTCTCTTTTAAAAAAAATAAAAAAATCCTTAATACTACTTTTATTTTAACGTTTATTTTGAATTTAACAATAAAATGTAATAATTTATGAAATATTTAAATACATATTCGTGTTGTGCTTGCCAATACCAATATTTGATACCAAACACGAGATAATTATCTTATTTTTTTTAAGTTACATTTGGAGGCTTAATTTTCAAAAAACTATAATTTAAAAAAATATATGTGGCCTATGTTACTTGCGTCATTATTACAAATCATTTTATTCATTTAATTATGACGTTTACCGCTACCTGAGAACATACATACATACATAGACTGCCAAAATCATGACCCTTCCTTTTGGATTAGCTGAAGTCGGGTAACAATAAATATGGCAGGACTGCTTACATTTGACATCTCTAGAACAACGAAATATTGTGGTTTAAGCGGTAGTAAAAAGTACAAGCGACACATTTAATAGTCACTCGGTAACAGATAGGTCTGCATTTACAGGTAAGTACCTGCCTGAGATCAACCTGTAGTCGAAAATCGACCATAACTCATATTTTAATCTCAACTTTTTTCGGGCTTAGATGATAAGTAGGAATGCTGTATAAAATAAAGATGATAATATTTGTGTCACACATATTGTTAGTATACAACGCAAGGTGTGTACTGTTGTTAGTACAATAACTTTTCTATATTTTTAGGAAAAATACATTCCACATAAGAATATATTATAAAGAAGACTCTATAATATAAACAATAAGTGTGTCAAAAAAACAACCCTTTATTCTCACAATTCTTGTAAAAATGTACGTAAAGTTTATCCTTCACTTATTAATGGTATTGCGACGTGATAACGCTTTTAAATCTCGGCTAATTGGTACCCGTTGTGTCTTCAACTTTACTAATGAAGACATTATGCTACCGGGTATAAATATGCGTGTAAGTACACTGGGCGACACGGCACGACGCATGTGCACTGTACATGCTGCACAATGCAACCGGCTATTTAAATTATTTGTATGAGATGTCTAGTTATACTGGACATGATAATAATATTGGTCCCAAATTATTAACTATTTTGTGTAATAGTCCGAAATCAATATTCCAGAAGTCGGTCATTTAATAATCGTATGTCGCAAAAAATATTTAGAAATTTTAGTTAAAACGTTTTAGGATATCTAGTAACGTATTAAGTACATTGTTTCTAGAGGAGGATTTTTAGATTAAATATGTACATTACAACGTATTCTAAAATGTTTAAGTGACAGTTTGAACTCAATTTTCAAAATAAAAATTTTGCTACATATCACCTTCATCCATTAATTTCTTCAATTGTCCGAATCATATACGCTTTATTGCTCAAACAATAAGGAATTTAGGAAACAAAAGAGTTCTTTCCTAATTTTTATATGAATCACAGCTATTTTGTATCCCAAAAAAGTATTTTAAATTGTTTTTCATATAAAATGATAGTTAATTGTACTCAAAACATTATTACCACATTTAATATAAAAATTATTACATTTTAAAAAACCGTCCTCAAATCTAGCCAGGGGGCTGATTCAAGATGACATCGCTAATATCGCTTACAAAGTTTGATAACAAAATGTATGGGATTTGACATAAGCTATTCTAAATAATCGCGATTTGGTATGTCATTTAGCGT
The DNA here is from genome assembly GCA_905187575.2 of Celastrina argiolus. Classification (NCBI taxonomy): domain Eukaryota; kingdom Metazoa; phylum Arthropoda; class Insecta; order Lepidoptera; family Lycaenidae; genus Celastrina; species Celastrina argiolus. Next base: position 17,539,671 of record LR994589.1, read on the forward strand.
ACCTTATATCAAATCCCATGTTGTTATCAACCTTTGTAAGCGATAATAATTAGCGATGGCATTTCTGAATATGCTCTTGAACGAAGACTATAGATGAAGATAACTGATAAAGCAACACTATCCCCGTATTTTGTTATTTGAGACCAATGTTAAGACCCATTCACGTCGAAATATGTAAGCAATTCTCTCTTTCCATAATGGCTGACGAAACATGGGTGAGGCGTGCTGCAGTTCAGGCGGTTTCAGCAGCACTGAGTGTCTGACGTAGGCACTGGCCATTTCCGCTGATGTAATGCACGCACCACGTAGACTTGGTGATTGAAACCATTATATACAGGCGGTAATATTAATTAGTGATAATACTTTGGGCTGTGTATGTGTCTCTTATGTAGAGTTTACAAACGAGACCAATAATATTCAGCTATATGAACTATGTGCTGGTTGTCAAAGTCAAAGTTTTTTTTTATTCGGAATGAATTTTACAAAAATGTTTACTCCAAGGTGGTTCATGGTTTATATATTAAGCCTAATTGCCAAATAGCGTGAAGAGAATGACGCTTTGTCAATTTTGACCAAACCTAAAAGGAGTTTGGTGAAATAAATTAAATTTGACCATTTGGTCAACACATTCCCACTGCAACTTCTGTGTAGCCAACATCAGTGATAACCGACCTCAAAAAGCCTTTGATATAAACTCAGGGGTGCCCCAGGGACATGATCTGGCACGCTAGACCAAATACCATAGTATTATTTGTTACTAGCTGTGCACGCGACGTCGTTCGCGTCTTTTTCGGAAACACTATCGCAATTATGTTTTCGGAACAGGCAAAACTGTCGCAATGATCACGTTATTGCGAAATAATTTTACTTGAAGTCCCGTTGCATAAATTTGGTGGTATAAGTTTCCTGAATAAAATTATCTGGACTTTTTTTTGATTATCAAAAAGGAATAATTCTTTTATACATATTATATTCAATATTTATTTGCGTAACTTAAACCGTTTTTGCGGTGCACGCGACGAAAGTCCTCAAATGTGAGGAATTTTCCCCGTTTTTGCAACATTTCTCACTGACGCTTCGCTCCTATTGGTCGAAGCGCAAAGTTATATACCCTAAACCCTTCCTCTATAAATGGACTGTCCAACAAAAAAGATTTTTTCAAATCGGACCAGCTGTAGTTCCTGAGAATAGCGCGTTTAATCAGACAAACAAACAAACTCTTCCGCCTTATAATATTAGTTAGTATAGATAACTTGTCACTAACTGAACTGCTGGTTTTCTAGCCTATACGCCCTACTTGTGTCGCTGTGTCTATGTTATGGTATGTCGCGCAGTCTCTCACAATGGAAATTCTCGGGAACGTTCAACAATGGCTGTCGTGATTCCAAAACATTTTTTGTCAGGTTCACGTGAGGGTACACTTTCTTTTCAACCGACCGTGAAAATGTGAGGCTCATTCACCGCAATAATAGCTCGTATACCGATGTCGATGATCGGTTTCGTTGAGACCAGGGCCCTGATTCAAGATGCTATTGTTATTTATTGCTGGTAGCTACGAAGAAGTCATTTTTATACTGCTGAAGTGTGTGCGCTATAACTAATAGTCATACATTATTTTCACTTGATTATACAAATTAGCAAATTTTTCTTGAGTAGCTTCATTTTGATGAGACGTCCAATAATTACTTGGACGGAACTCTCGATTGTGGTAGCTAACAGAGTTACCAAGGATAAAAAAAAATCTCAACTTTCGAGCGTAGGACCGGATAACGTACCACGCAATTTGTAGGACAATTATGTCTCTGAATTACATTAATATTAACTAAGTAATAAAAACAAAATCAGCTGGTTACTAATAATTTAAGATGACCTCGTTATCGATACAAGTTGGCAATAGGGAACTCTTTGATCAAACCATAAATTTCGTAGGACAAATATGTTTTCGGATGATTTGATACTAATCAAGTGAAAACAATGTATGGGGGAACCCTGACTATAAGGATATTCTCTTCTTTTACGGATAACTGACACGACTGGCGAGAGAACAGGCGCAGAACTTCTTTCATCCGACGCAAGGTTCACCTTTCTAGCTTACACTGTCGTAACCAGACATAAAAACAAAATATTTAGTTTTTCCATAGTATGATCAAACGTCTTGAACCAAGCTCTAACCACAGGACAACAGAGGCTGTCAACCACGGCCACGAAGGCCACGGAAGATGAGGCTCTGCCGCTGTGCATGCCTGGAGTAGCTTCCATTTGATCACGTGGTGGCGCCCATCATGTGTTAGGCGTTGCACAGCCTCTCGTTTTCTGTAACGCTATTCAAATGTATGATCAACTAACATAGCATTCAAATTAACAACATAATATATTGAACGCTGATTGGTGGAACATATGAGAGAGAAAGGAACGGACAGATATTTTATAATTCTCTCGTGCTCGCACTTGCAAGACTGCTTGAAATTCCACAGATAAGGTCTTTGGTGAATCAACCGAATCTGTGGAGTTTTAGGAGCTCCAAAAATATATTATTTACTGAGTTCGGATGTTATTCGAGTAATCCTACAAATAGTTTTGTAGAAATAACTTGTAAATAAAATAAAACCTAAGGAGTTTTATATTTATAACATTTATATGGGTTTATGTAAGTGTTTTAATATTATAATGTTTTGTTATTTTTGGCGGTTTTGTCCGTTATGTGGGGCACATAACGGACCGAACGGAGTAAAGGCATTTTTTATTCAGTACTAGCTGACCCGTGCCCACTTCGTTGAGGATACAAACCTTCCCTGGACTTCTACGAATATTTTAAGACTAAACATAGCCGAAGAGGTTCTGCCGTTCTCGAGTTTTATCAAAACTAACGAACAGCAATTCATTTTTATATAATAAATAAGATTATCAGTAATGTCGCCATTTATATTGCCACCTGCTTCAGTAAACCTAATTAATAGCAAAAGAAAATTACATAGGTACAACATGTACCAATTATTTTATGTGAAGATCTATTCTTAAATTTCGTTCATGATCTCAAGACAATGCATTTTTTATGTTATCTAAAGTGAGTATATTTTTTATTTCTAATTCGATATAACAATATTTAAAGTCTAAGTTAAACATAAGAATTAGGTTCACCTGGACCGTAAACAAACATACCGTAGATAATAAAGGTAAGAGAAATACAGTCCTCACTATAGCTATGCCTATAAATCAAAGCATAGCAAGAAAGTGATAAAAACAGTGCCTTTAATCGAAGCATGGCCTACCATCCCATACAATCTATCTTTAATACAAAAAAATTACAATAGATGTCACTACTATTAACGTTTGTAAATTATAAAATGTAAATATGCCGAATTGAGTACAAATATTGACATTAAAATAAATATAAGCATATTTTTTAAGCATAACATCACATTAAGCTAAATTCAACTCTTTAATTAAAAAGAAGATACGAAACGAAATTACTAATTAGTATTTTCCAATAGTGGCGCTAGATGGCGGTTTCCGGATTTCTAAGGACTTCATCCTTTGCCAGTCGCATTGCCAGTATTAGGGTGATACCATTTTCTAGTACTAGGTCGTGTCTCTGTTATATATTTACTCTGTGATCGAAGCATTAAAATTAAATTGGCTGTTTAATGTGCGTTCAAGATAACAGTACAGTAAGCGACAAATCTATACTAATACTAGCTGTCCCGGCAAACTTCGTATTGCCTTATTAATTAATTGCTTGACATACTGACTGCAGCGCCACCTATCGGTTCCAATTGTAAATCTAAACCATTCTCGAATCTCCACGAACACACACAAAAAATTTCATCAAAATTGGTCCAGTCGTTTAGGAGGAGTTCAGTCACATACACACGCACACAAGAAATATATATATTAAGATTATAAAGCGGGAGTTTCTTTGTTTGTTTGGTTAAACGCGCTAATCTCAGAAACTACAGGTCTGATTTGAAAAATTCTTTATTTGTTGGATATTCCATTTATAAAGGAAGGCTTTAGGCTATATAACATTACGCTGCGACCAATATGAGCGAAGCGTCAGTGAGAAATGTTGCAAAAACGGGGAAAATTATTCACATTTGGGTACTTTCGTTGCGTGCGCTGCATAAACGGTTTAAGTCACTCAAAAACCACGCGAACGAAGTCGCAGGAAGCTTACGGCTCAACTCAGACCGCAGAGTTGAATAGTCGCTACGCATCATTTTTCTGTACATTCACTAGGAAAAATGATACCACTACCACTTTATCATCTACTCTGTGGTACCACTGCAACGGAAAGTATTTTAAAATTTGAAAACTCCAACACTTTACAGCGTGCACGTGAGCAAGGCCTCACGCGTGTTTGAGCACGTGAACTACTTCTGCAGGTACGACTAGTTTTTAAACATGATTTTTAAAAATTCATATTTTGTTTTTTAGATAAGCCGTATTCTGGGATCCGTGTCCAAACGTCATAAGCCCTGTTATTAAGACTTCGCCGTCTATCTGTCTAAGACAGTTGAAATGTTGGGTGTGTGCCTGTTGTTCCCTTGTTATCGCTGATGCTGAAGCAGGACCCCCATTTAAGATGCCATCGCTACTTTCACCTGCCTGAACTACTCTCACGGGGGCAGATTGACGTGGACTTTTTCAAGGCTTTCTTCCCAATTTCTTTTTTTGATAATTATGTATAAATAAATAATAAATAAAATAAAAAACGTTTTATTTCCAAATGAAACTTACAAAGTTATTTTCGGAAAGTCAACAAGAAAAACAAACTACCTATGTATAATCGTATTTACAGTTCAGATATGAAAATTTTTCCACATCTTGGACTACCACGTGTCACCACCAGCCGTGTTGTCACGTTTTATTGAACCTGACCACTCGCCTCAAAAAACATTAGAGTGATAAAAATACAGGACTGGATTATCATAAAACATTAAGATACATTTACATGTGAATTAGAAAACAGTACTAATTATAGATAAGGAATATAATATGTAGGTTCATCCGCTTTGATCCAAAAATAATAATACGGATGTAAAAAGTCATACAAAAAACAGTCACTATAAGTTTGGGATATGATTGTTATATTTTTTTTTATTTCGCAAGGAATCCTCGAAGGGTATGTGGGACTCCAGGCTCTCTACGGCTGGTTTACCCACAAAAACCACTTGTGGATTGCCATCAGCCGTTATGTTGGGTGGAGTGCCCTGGAGCTGTCAAAATAGGCCACTCCTCCCTCGACCGGCCGGTTCACCTCTACAGGGACCGGATTTCCATCAAATTGAAAGAGCGCTCCGGCAAACTGAAGCGCTCTCCTCGGCGCCGAGACTGACAAAGCCGGGGAGATTACCCATCCCTCTACCCGGAGCGCCGTTTGGTACTAGACGTGAGATGGGAGGGCCGCAAATCGACGCCTCCGCACCCCCGTCCTGCGCCGGCGAAGCGGAACAGAGGATGGGTCAATCTCTCTGTCCCACCCCGGGGCCTCCTTCTGCGAAATGACGAATTCGCAGAAGGATAGTTAATATTATAGATAAATACAAATTTGAAGGTAGATAAATAATACTACAATAATTGTTATTATATTTATTTTAATTTTCGTCCATCTTGCACAGCCAGTTTTAGAGAGATTAGAGCTAATACAACCCCTATATTCACGGCCTTTTAAACTAATTGAGATTCTTTCGAGTGATGTTAAGTATCAATATTCTCAGCATCAGCGATTTGTTGCGGCAGTTGCTGACGGTTGGTCTCCGGTAATGCAGATGACAGAACCATCGGCCCGATCGCTGCCAGACCAAACACGAAACACGGCAGACCAGTCATGTACATCTCCTGAAAGTAGTATAGAGATTACATACTAGCAGACAAAGACAAAGAATTATTTATTGCACAAACTGTGTACAATATCCGTGTTACAATAAGTTTGGTATCAACATATCGCCTCCGTGGTCTGAGGTGGTTCTGAGCTTCGCTCTCGAGGTCGTGGGTTTGTAATTATAAAATATCTGTACGTTGCCATGTTAGTTCATTCATTTGAATAGCGTTCGGGAAACGGGGGGTCAATGTTTTTATTGGTAAAAGTTAAGGTTTATAAAGGACAAGGAAGCAATTAAGTAGCCCTTTTTAATTAGATACAAATTCTTACCAAAAGCGGAGCCTGCGGGGACAACACCGAGCCCAGTCGACCAAACGACATGGCGATGTTCGTGAGAGTGTTGCGGCAAGTGGTCGGAAACACCTCCATAGCCACCACACACACCGCGAATATCCCGTAGCTACTGCACATCTTACCCAGGAGGTACAAAGGGAGCGACGCCCACCAAATTACTGAAAAAAAAAAGTTTTATCATTACAACAAAATAAAATTTGACGACCTTTGTAGGTTAGGTTAGGTTAGGTTGAGCGCGTTGGTGCTCGAGAGGGTTTAAATCCCGCTGATGGAACAAAAAAAAGTATTATGTGTGCCTGGGTCATGGATGTGTATTAAATATATGTGTTAATATAATAAAAACTTTAAATATGTGTAAAGTATGAAATATTAAATATATTTCCGTTATTTGGTGCCTGTAACACAAGTTCTTCGGATACATACCACGGGGCCAGACTGGTGGTGCGAAGATATATATTATTATTAAAAAAATGTATCAACCCCCGACTTTGTAAGAAACTGAGTTTTCTCACAGTTCAAAAGATTTTCATTGAACATATTATTTTGTTGCTCAATGAGATTTCATTCAAGACCCCACTCTATTATATTTGCAGAAATTAACCGAAAATAAGAATAAATAAGAAAAAAATCGAAACCTTCCCCACTTTCACCCCTACAACTTTTAAATGGCTCAACCGATTTTCATCAAACATGCCTAAGAATCTTTACACATAAGTCACCTTAAAAAAATACTAAATTAAAATCGCTTCATCAGGATCCATGATGCCACATACACACATACACAAGTGCACGTGAAACTTATAACACCATTTTTTGTCGGAGGTTAATATACAAAAAACGTACCTTTGGGAACAAAAGTGGAAGCAATGAAAGTCACAAAACATAGACTATACGCCACACATATGGGTGCTTTTCTCCCGAATCTGTCCAACGTGAATGCAGTAACGATCCGTGTCGGAATCGAAGCTAAGATGACTGCTGTGAAGTTCATGTACTTGTTGCCGTCAATGTTCACGGCGTATATAGATGTGCCGACGTTGACGAACATACAGCAGAACAGACAAGCTGCCATCAGACACATTCTACAGAGAATCGTCTTTGATTTGAGGGCTGATAGGATCGGTGTTTTCTCTGCACATGTCTTTTCTATCTGAAACATTAAGGGCGTGTTTCACTAAGTTAAAGTTAATCATAAATATCATGTTTTCCCTCTCGTGATTCCTATCAATGAATGAGAAGGCATGATATTTTTACAAGCCGTTAACACTAACATGCGTTGGTGAAATCGGGACTTAATATTTTTATGTACCTAATACGGTGGAGGGTTCTGTTGGAACCAGATCAGTTACTCAGGAGTCATAGTGCCCAAATGTGTGCGTATACAAGGACTCTCTTTATTTTACTTTCATAACCCAGAAAGACAGTTACCTGATACGACTGGCGAGAGGCCATAACGCATAGATCATCTTTCTTGTCAGGCAATCAGATGAACAGCCGGTTTTGTCCTAGCCGAACTTGAAAACAACATTTTAGTTGTTACAACGTATGAACCTACGACCGAGTGTACAAGGCTCTTAACCACTGGACCACGCCTAAGCGTTTAGGCGCCTATTTCCTCGCCAGTCGTATCAGGTAAATGTCTTAGAGATAACATTAATTTGTGTTATGAAAAATGTTATAAGAATTTCATAATTTTTTATATAGTGTAATTTGAACCATATAAATCTCTTGCTGCACATATTCGCAATAAATAATGTTTAGTCCCGTTTTCACCAACGCATTAGTGTTAACGGCTTGTTAAATTACCATGCCTCCTCATTTATTGATAGGAATTACGATAGGAACAGCATGATATTTAAAGAAGGATTAACTTTAACACGCCCTTATTAATAACTCTAATTTTTAGCTCTCCATCAACTTTGTTGAAAATAAAAGAAAATAAGTCACAAAATTATTTCGATACGTCGTATTGTTTCAAAGATATTGTATTTGTTTCAAATTTTCTATGCGATGACATCTCTGCACAACACTTGAAATTCACAAGAATTTGAAATGTCTCTAAGCTCATAAATACTTGGTCTTTTTCAATTAAACTAAAACTAGTGAAATATTATAGATACAAGCTCTGCTGCAACAATAGTTTCAAGCAATTTTGTATACCTACTAACAATTTTTTTTATGAGTTACGCCAGTTCTCCTCGCCGGGTTAGTCCCCAAAACGGTGGTAGGTCACAATGTAGGACAATTCTAAAAGTGTGAGTATCTAACATAATATTTGGAAATAAAAGATTTTTCATTTTATTGGTAGCACCTAAATGCAAGCAGTTACCATGTTATTTACCTAAAAATTCGATTGATTCTTAGTAATTGTATGCAGAGATTCGACGCTCGCGTTAGACAGAGTCACTTTATTCATCTTTGCAACTTTTTTCAATACGTCCACCGCCTCTTCATTTCTGTTTTGTGAAATAAGCCATCTGACTCCTTCGTCCATAATATATTGATAAAGTACCTTAAAACATTGTAAAATGATATATTTATTAAAAATCTGACCAAGTACGAGTTGAACTTCCCGCACGAAGGGTTAATAATAATAATATCTATAGACGCTTCACACCACGTTAATCTGGCCCTGTGCTAAGTATCCGAAGAACTTGTGTTACAGGTACAACGGAAATATATTTAATACTTTCATACTATACACATATTTAAGATTTTTATTATATTGTACACAAATTTAATACACATCCATGACCCAGGAACATTGCAAACTTTTTGTTCCCTCGGCGGGATTCGAACCCGCGACCTCTCGCTCGAGCACCAACGCGCTCAACCACTGCGCTACCGAGGCCGTCAAAATAAATCGTTCCGTACAAAATGCAAAAACAACGTTTGATGTACAGGAGCCTCCTTAAACATTTATTTAATTTTGTTATAGCGGCAGCCGAAATACATAATTTGTGAAATTTTTAACTCGTGGTTCTTGAGATACAGACTGGTGACGGACAGACATACAGGGAATTCTTAGTAATAGGGTACCGTTTTAACCCTTAGGGTCCGGAACCATAATAATAATAATAGTTATTTGAGAAGGCAGAATGCACTTTTTTAATACTTTCCCTCCCTATCACATATTTATAAAAGTCTTATAAGAGTGGCTTTTGAAAGATTGGTAGTATTTTCTGGTCCAGTATTTACCGAAAATTTCGATGTTATTAAGTAAAACGATATCGGGTGTCAAAAGAGCAGTCACTAATGACATGATTATTTTTTGCAACAAAAAATAAGAAATTTTAAAAAGTAAAAAAAATATATTTTAAGTTTAAAAAAAATACATTTTTAAAATGTGGAAAGGTAGTATTATCGTATCTCAAAGTTATTTTACTTTTTATACCCTGTAGATGTACATAACTTACTACAGCTAAAAGTGGTCCATAAATGGTCATCAGCATGTGTCTCCAGTAAGGCACTTTCCACGCGATGACACCGAAGAGAGATCCACCTAAAGTGCTCAGGATGTCGGTCACACACAGGAACTTCACACGTCTCTTCTCACTCACAGTTTCCAATGCTAGAAGAAGAGGGAATCATGATTGTATGCTGGATACCACAAAAACCATGAAACAAGAGTTAATTACCGATTTTTTTAGGAATCCCAGGAAATACACATCACATATGGAAAGATTAGGTATGGGTGGGATAAAGGGAAAACTATTACAATAATTAAAATGAGACTAGTAAAATAGACTTATAGACCACAAAGGTCCAAGGGATCTCAGTACTATGCTCTCCAACCTGTCTGCCAAGCGTGTATGTAACTATGTTTTATCCTACATAATACTTGGGAGAGGCTTATGTGCAGCTGAGGACCGTGTGGGCGTCATAGCTGAAATAACGACTGATTTATGTGTATGAAAGCGTGGAATATAAGGATGTAAACTTACACAGGGGACTTATTGAACGAGCGGGATGAGCATTCGATTCTCGTTCCAAAAATATATTTATCATATGACCTTAATTTTTTATCATATTATCCTATTAAATATTTTTATACATCGTGCGCTCGCCTATATCTCAATTGCATCAAAGCATCCCAGCACCAGTTGCTAAGTGCAAGTTGTCGGATAACGAATCGAGATTTAAAGAATGTCAAACATATTATTTACATAATAAATAAAGAAATATTCTGTTTATGTATATTGTCATTGCTTACGTTATAGTAAACCCTAACGTTATCAAAAATATGTCCCATATGAAAAATTACAACCTGTAGTCTTAGCAATATCTTGGGCGCTTTGAAAATAAAAAATGTTTTAAAAATATATGAGACACTAACACTTTTAGAATTGTCCTACAAGATGACCTACCACCGGTTTGGGTTGGGGACTAACCCGGAGTAAAAAACACGCGCGGGGACACCTTTTAATAAAAAGGAGGGAAAATTGTTCTTTTAAAAAAAATAAGTTACAATGTTTCAACTTAAACTAAATTACAATTTATGAAAGTATTTTATGTATATAGAAGTAGCCTCGAAAGTGGCCACCTTATTCCTATGGTGTGCATCAACAAAATCATTTATCTATTTGCTTTAGCACACAAACGTTCTTTAACTTCTACAATTTTTAATTTACTTATTGATGGAGAAATTTTAAACGTTTTCTGAGATCTATTGTATTTTTATTAAAAATATTGATACATAAATATTTTACCTTTTAAAGATGTTACTTTGCTAAGTCTGATCATAGGTATCTGATCTAGCTTTTATTTATTTCTAGTATTTTCATATTGTCGATTTTCGTTTTAAATTTATTTTAATTCTTTCTGACATACAGTACATTATCCAAAATGTATTGAGAGGCGACGGTCAAAATTCCTATTTCCGTAAACTTTTCTCTCAGTGATTTAAAGAACGACATCTTGTAAATGGAACGTATTGATCTTTTGTGATCTCACCACTGACATTTGAATTAACTTAGCATGAAAGTAGATTAAAGATTAGATTGAGAAGAAATAACTTACATAAAACCATAGAAGAATTACTATACCCTAAGGCAGATTCAAGAAACTCCAAAAACAAGAGCATCCAGTAGTTGTAGGCGACGGTCTTCAGCAGTCCAGGGATAGCTACTGACAGGGAACTGAGTATCACCGTGTTCTTTCTCCCATACCTGAGGATAAAAAACGACATACATTTTGAAGTGATTTTGAACAAGAAATTGTATAAACATACTGTTAGCTGACATGTTCCCATTTCGTTGAGCATAGAAACAGTTTGTGATGAACCGTTTACACCTTTCCGGGACTTCCACGAACATTTCAAGACTAAAAATAGCCGAGTCAGTTCAGCCGTTCTCGAGAATAAATAATACTATTAGGTCCTTACATATGAAATTGGCGTTTTGTCGTACTGGCCGCTTTGATCTTAAATATATTCTCTTTGGTTAGGAATTCCAAATTCAAATTTAAACAGCTATTTACTTATCCATTTGTGTTTTGAAAACCGTAATTCATTTGTTTTTTTCTCTTTTGCTTTTTTTTCTGCGTCACTAATTTCACAAAATGGAAAACTTAAAATATCGCATTATTTACGAGTACGAGTTCCACCGTGGCACCAGTGCTGCCTAAACGGCTCGAAGGATTAATGATGTGTATGGGAGTGGTGTCGCAAAAGAAAACACGGTTCGTTTCAAAGCTTTCGCTCTCTAAATTTCGACCTGCAGAACAAGCCCCGTGGACGGCCGGAGACCAAGGTCGATAATGATGAATTGAAGTCTATTGTGGAAGCAGATCCATCGCAAACCACATCACAGTTAGCTACAGGCTGCGGTGTTAGTGACAAAACCGTTTTAATCCACTTGAAGCAAATTGGTAAGGTGAAAAGGAAAAGGTAAAAAGCTGAAAAGGTGGGTACCTCATGAATTGAGTGAAGCAAACCGACAAACGCGCGTCGACTACTGCCTTACATTGTCAACCGGCACAATAATGAAGGAATTTAAAATCGGATCATTACATGTGATGAAAAGTGGATCCTGTTGTTTGCGTTGACTTTGATTAATAAAATATATTTTAATATGAAAAAATCGCCTTTATTTTCCTCCCATACAAAACGCCAATTTCATATGTAAGGACCTAATAATTAGTCCGTGTGGTGTCGGAGTAAGAATAGCACCTCCGCATCAACCGTCTTCCCTGTGGGTGTCGTAGAAGACAAAAGAGGCAATATATATCCGGAAATGGGTAGTAGTGTTTCCTGGGACATTGTTATTTTCATAAAACTGCGCCGACCCGTCTGTCGGTACAGGCAACTACCCCCCATGAAATACTTTGGGGGAGGCTTATGTAAGCAGTGGACGTCATAGCTGAATCGACGATGAATATGTTAGTACATCAGTAACTTGCACTTAACTGTTAGCAATAATTATAACTTGGCGTGACCGAACAAAAAGTTAAGGCGCATTGGTTTATGTTAGTCATCTTATTTTAGTTTTGGTGGACTTGTGTTCTTGGTTGTTCTTGGTAGGAATTTTTAACGCCTCGATTGTCTAGCGGTTTAATGCGTCGCTCTCGATCCGGAGGTCGTGGGTCCGTTTCCCGCGTTGGAACAACAAAAAATGTTAATGGTTAGGACAATTCAGGCGAATCACCTGTTCGTCTGACAAGAAAGATCCATGCGTCGGATGGGCATGTAAAAAGTCGGTCTTGCGCCTATTCTCTCGCCAGTCGTGTCGGTGCGTGCCATTTCAGAGCCTATTCAATTCAAATAAACAATCAAAATATGTTATAATATTAGTATACATGAAAACTTACCTGTCAGACAAGTAACCAGTGACTAATGTTGATAGCATCAATCCGGCGTTGTGCACGGTCCCGATCATAGCCTGTTTCCAGGGCTCACATCCTAGATTAAACTGTAAAGAAAATATAAAAACAATTAACAAGACAAAAGAAAAAAAAACTACGTTTAAAATAACCTACTTCAACAACTAAAAAAGTTGTTCCAAATTGAACCCACGACCATTGCAAATCTCTGAACCACTAGACCACGGAGGCGTTAAACAAATTTTATATAATAAAGATCATAAATGTATTGTTTGTACAAATCTAAAATACTCAGGACCGGTTCAGTTAAGTCCCAAATAACAAACCTCTGCTACAATGCTGTCGTAACTTTCGTACACGATGTCCTGACAGGGGCAGACGGGACTGCTTGATTGTGTAAAGTGAATGGTGTCGTTGCACCTGAAAACATTACAGTAAAAATTATTTAGAAACTCTGTCAATACAGATTTTTTGGATCGAAAACAAAATCCATGACTGGGCTATTCATAATTTATTATGCTTATTTTCTAAACATATAAAAATGAATTGCTGTTCGTTAGTCTCGCTAAAACTCGAGAACGGCTGAACCGATTCGGCTATTTTTAGTCTTGAAATATTCGTGAAGTCCCGGGAAGGTTTAAACGGTTCATCACACACTGTTTTCATGGTCAACGAAGTGGGCACGGGTCAGGTAATCAGAAATATGAACAAATTTATGCCGTTATCTAAATCAATAATTCCTGAAATAATATGGTATATTGATTTCTTCAATTATTATAAATATAAAATAGTATTATAATATGCAATTACCTGAAGGACACATCAGCGGCTGCAAAGACAAAATTGTGACTGCACATGTAGAGGAAGGAATCTCGCAAGCACAGCAGGGCAATGACAATTATTTGGTATTTACCAAAACTGCCAACCTCATTCAGTATTTCGTCTAAGTTAAATGAAGTCTTTTTCTCAGTGCCTTCCATCTGTAAAGGTGTTCAACTGAAATCCGTTTTATTGAACGTCCTCGACTGAATGCATTTTGGCGACAACAGTCACTCTGAGCACTTAATTATTGTATTTATTACGCAAGCACGAGATTTACTTTTCAACTTTCTGACAGTTTTACAAAAATTCGCACATAAGTTTCGCTTTATCCAATATTTTCTAAATATATTTAATTTTTAAATAAAAACAAAATATTCAGTGAAACTTGTATGTTATCTACACCACCTCAGTTTGTTGGTCGAATCTAAAACTAAGTACTCATAATATTTAAGTTATCACTCATAATATTATTTTACTGACTACAACCAACGCCAGTAAAACAAGGATTTTGGTTTTATTGATGTCACAAAAACTTTAGTACCTAACTAAGAATAATGTAGATATAATATGATTTACTTTATTTGTTACTAGCCGTGCCCTCTTCGTTGAGCATGGAAACCGTTTAAACCTCCCCAGGACTTCCACGAATATTTCAAGACCAAAAATAGCCGAATCAGTTCAGCCGATCTCGAGTCTTAGCGATACTAACGAACAGCAATTGATTTTTATATAGCCTATGTTACGTAGTGATAATATAGCTTTCTAATGAAAAAATAATTATTAAAATCGGTTCAGTACTTTTTGAGTTTAGTCGTTATATACAAAAATATAAAATATCTTTTCTCTTTATAATATTAGTGTAGACTAGAGTTACAAATAATATTGTTACTGAAGTTTATACTACAAAGGCAAAAGAAAATAAACATGTATTACCAGAAACAATTAGAAAAAGCGTTTATAACGTATCATAGAATTAAGGCAAAATGTTACATAACATAATCACAGTTTATCAACTTATAGGCTTCTTAGATTAAAATTGTAATATCATAAAGTACCAAGTTTTTATTATAAATTATTTCTAAGATTTTATTACACGTTACTTTATTCGACTACTTTTTCAAACAGACAAACGTGCAACGGGGGGTATTTCAAAATAATAAGTGTGAAGGCAATTAAACTGTTTATTGATGTATTACATTACATACAAATAGCAACATATAGACTTGCCGTTGCGATGTCTATAAGGCTGAGACTACAATAATATTATGATAGATGTAGAATACGTAAGGTAATTCAGAACTCAAAAAATTACATAAAATTTAAATATAATATATTATCTAGCAATATCCCGCGAAAAAATTATAACCACAACCAGCTAGCAGATGAGTGAGTGTACGCATAGGCATGCGTTTGATGCACCTCCCTCCTTCCCACACTGCTTAAGCATACACTCGCAAGCAAAAACGTGAAAACACCACGACCATGAGTACGCATAAGCAGTGTGGGAAGGAGGGAGGTGCATCAACGCGTTACACACTCATTCATCTGCTTGCAGGTTGTGGTTATAATTTTTTCGTGGGAAATTGCTAGATATAATATATTTAAATTTTATGTTATGGATTTTCGCAAAGTAGCGCTGTATTCCAATAACTATCAAAAAATTAGATTACGCGTGGGGTGCCAGCGAAAAAATAGCAACCTCCTGATTAAACCATCTTTCCCGAGTGTGTGGAATATGCAACAGAGGAATTATATTATTTCCAGACATAGGCAGCAGCGTTTTTGATGCTTTCGCCAACCCGCCTGCCACCTGGAGAGTGTGGGCAACTACCAGCATGAACGTTGGGGGAGGCTTTTGTCTAGTAAGTGGACTTCATAGCTGAGATTATGATGATAATGAAAATATTCACTGGGTACAGTAATTTATGAGGTGCCACAACAAAAAATGCTCTACGCGTCCTTTTCTTCACAATATATTCGGCTTTATACAGTGTGTAAAAACAATAGTCGCTATAATTTTGGGATACGATTATACTACCTTTTCTCATTCCAGAAATGTTTTATTTTTCACAAAAAATATTTTTTACAAAAATTAAAAAGTGTTTTTGTGCTTTTTCGTTGTTTTTGAGACGAAAAAAAATGTAAATAAAAAAAAGTTTTTGACAAAAAAAAAAAATTATAACACATTTCTAGAATGAACTATAATAGTGACTGTACTGTAGAATGTCGAGTGAGTGTACATACCTACAGTAAAATATGTAATTGTTGATGAGATTGTTTTTCTTACTTCACTCCATTTAATGATAACTCTCTAACTATAAAAATTATCGGTCCCTTTATTAGTGTTAAGAGTTTGCACTGCTAATTATATTTTGATGGATAACTACAAGTTACCGTTTTCAGGTACACCTTACAAGTTGACAAAAACTATACTAGTATTAGTGCTACATTGACTATTCGCTATGCAGAACACGATTAAGTTATCAGGTGAGTGGAAAATTGGAAAACTACAAGAATTCCAAATTAATTTATTACAGTCTTAATCAACATTATCAACTAGTTATACAAATTATGTATCAAGTTCCACTATCACGTTTTAACTCGTTTCTGTCCGATCTGTGACGCATCTTCCATTGTGTCGGGGAGTTTTGTGCCTAGTGTCTCTGGAGTGATGAAGACTAGGAGTCCTGATAGGAGAGCGAAGGACGCGAACAATATGAATGGCAGTTCATCACCCTGAAAGAAAAAAATGCATTAGGAATATACAAAACATGCATGTGTCCAAATGAATTGCTGTTCGTTAGTCTCGCTAAAACTCGAGAACGGCTGAATCGATTCGGCTATTTTTAGTCTTGAATTATTCGTGGAAGTCCAGGGAAGGTTTAAACGGTTTGTATGCTTAACGAAGCGGGCACGGGTCAGCTAGTGCATTTATAAAAATAGCATAGCATACATTTATGGCAGTATTAAGCCGTGCTGTCTTTGAAGGTCACCCAAATGAAAACTAGCATCAGTCGCACGGTTATGAATCGATGCATATTATCATAAAGGATAATCTTATCACAATAAATATTTTTCTATGGATTAAATTCTGTGTTAATGAAAAATTTATACTTATTAGAAAGGACTAGTACAACGTTGTGTTATAATAATATATAGTATAAAACCTTTTGTCATTCTCAAAATATTCTTTTTACTTAATTAAAAACTTTAAAATTACTTAACATTTTTCCATTTATTATTGTTCAATTTTAATACATTTCTAGAATCAGAAAATATAAGTTTCCATCTTTTTGGTAAAAGGTGGCCCCATGCGAGTTTCTTACGCAGGTTCTTCTCGCTGGGCTAGTTCCCGAACCGGTAGTAGGCATCATATAGACACGACGTTCAGAAAACATTATTCTAAAATTTATTCTGAATAAACATTTTTGAGTTTGACTTTGACTAAGTAAATATGTAGTTGATATACTAACGAATGCTGGCGTAAGCGGCGCTACTGCTGAACCAATTCTTCCCATCATAGATGAAAAAGCGAAGAGACTATGTCGGTATTTAGTTGGGTACAGCTCCGCGGTATACACGTACACAGAAGTCATCACCATGGCTATAGAGTACTTTCCGATTAGGTACACAGTTAAAATCGCGGCGTACTGATCTGAAAATAATAAATAAAATCAGGTATTAAAAATAATACTCGATAGACATTTTTATTTTGACATACCACCGGGTAAGTCACTCTCATGGCCCGTATAAATAAAACAATCTCAAACCCAACCTCACCTTGAGAAACTATTTGACAGACAAAACAACGTTTCGTTTCACTTTTAAAAGTGAACAACTTCATTAATGTTACATAGTAACTACTTTAATTTTATTTATTTTCTTTTTATACCGTTATATTCATATTATGGATAGAGGAAACAATAAAATAAGTATAATGTACCTATATTTTTATAATCTTTATTTTTACGTTTTAAGAAAGAAAAAAATTAAAGTAGGTATATAACATACGTAAAATTCTTCATTTTTAAAAGTGAAACGAAAGGTTTTTTATATGTCAAATAGGTTCTCAAGGTGAGGTTGGGTTTGAGACTACTTTGTTAATAAGGGCCTAGACTACAAGCCCATGAGCAAAATTAACCTGTGAAATGAATCTACGTGAATAACGCTTACAAGGCTGTTACTATGTCATAAGATAACTATGAGCGTTATGCCGTCATTTCTGAGCGGTACAGATAAGTAGTAGAGTTGCAGCATTATAAAGCGACCCTTGGCTTTCGACCCCGGCCATGAAAAAGTTTCTGTACAAAAAGAATTACATAAATGCCAAAAAAGCAGTACATTAATCATTAGTCCTCACATGTACCTGAGAAATTCCATTTCCTCACGTATTACCTTAAGCTCATAAATGACGGCATAGCGCTCAAAGTTATCTTATGACATAGTAGCAGCCTTGTAATCGTTATTCCCGTCGGTTCATTTCACAGGTAAATTTTGTTCATGGGCTTGTAGCCTATCACCGCAAACATGAATGTAACGACACCTCTCAAGCTAAAATCTATCGAGTTATTTAGGTCGTAGAGCCAAACAATTATACACACACACACACACACTCACACACACACACTAACATACACACTCTCGAAAAATATAACCCACTTTCTGGCGCGTATAAAGAAATCGCTTAAAAAATGTGGTACCTAAAGGAGACAAAAGAATATAAACTAGGATATAACAGACATAGGTATTAGTGCAAGGTTGTCTACGATAAAATATGAGTCATTCTCGAGGTACGACTGATTAAAAAGGAGTCAGAAATGTTATCGATCGAAATGACTACTAATCCACTTTTTTAAGCTTAGCCTTCACCTATAATAATTCTGAATTAAATACTATCACTATTGTGATTATTACTATCGCGAGTTTTGTCTATCTCATTAGAGTTAGCTATACGCTATATATATAAGAGATAAAAAAACATTTTTCTACTTTGAATAGAAACATACTTAAAAATATGTTTAGATCGAAATTTTGAGATAAGTGGCCAAGCCAATTAAACTTTAAATATACCTGCATTATAAAGTGAAAAACGTAAAAATTTGAGATAGACATTATGGATTCTTAACCGTCGATCAGTTATTTATTTCCCTACATAGAAATAAAATTTTGAGATTGTTATTTTTTTTCTACTTCAAAAGAAAGTAATTCAACTACTCACTTGCAGGTATAAACAGATACGCAATTTGACAAGCGCAGCATATCCAAAAGGCTACAATCAGTACTGGTTTTCTTCCGATTCTATCCATAAGGAATACTGCAGTCCAGTACCCAGGAATTTCGACTGCCGACACGGCGATGTAGTTCACGTAGCGATTCCCGGACAAATTCACGGAGTTGATAGACATTCCGTAGTAGATGAAGGTGTTGGTGATCCACCAAATCGGTGAAATCAACGCTCTTATTAGAATCTGTTTGTTTCTGAACACTAGAACTATAAGCCACGGTTCATTTTTCTTTTCAGCCTCATCTATCGCTCTCTGCTTCTTGTCTTCCACGGCCGATTCCCTGAGAGCTGCCAAGGATTTCTCAGACAGCTGCTTTCCATTTACTCGCGCTACTTCTTTCAAAACCTTCTCCGCTTCCTCAAACCTTCCCTTGCTCATGTACCATCGGACCGATTCCGATATGAGCCAGATGTAGGATATGGTGATGAACTGTGGGGCGTATAGAGCGAGAGTGAGCATCTGCCAGTTCGGCACGGCCCACGCTATCAGGCCCAGAAGTATTTGTCCCACAGAGAAGAATGTGTTCATAGTCGCACCAGCCGCGACTCGGTATTTAGGACCAAATAATTCCATCACTGAAAAACGTTATTCAAACAGCTTGGTAGGTATAACTTATAACTTAATTCTTCACACCAAGTAGACCGGAGCATTAGAAGTGGGATTGTTAGCAGTACATAGGTACATTAAGATGATGAAGTATAAAATATTTATAAAAATAATCACTATCGTCACATTATATCATGTATTCAATAGTTTGTAGGATCGCGTACCCAAAGGATAAAAATGGTACTCTATTTAGGACTTCATTGTCCGTCTATCACAGGCTGTATCTCATTCAACCGAAATTTTAGCAGATGATGCCGCTATAACAACAAATCAACAAATTTGAAGGGACTCCCATACAACAAACGTGTAGTCAATGCATAGACAAAAACAAATTAGCTAGCTAGCTTTCTAAGTATCATTAGAAAGTTCCGTGCCAGTAGCAATAAAGTCAACTGCACATCACGTGAAAATTATCAATTTCTAGATAAATAGTTGCCCTTTCATGGGACTATCAGATTATTTATTGCGGCAATTTGATTAGAATGTTGTAAAAAATTTAAAAACCGGTATATCCTATAGATATCATGCCGATAAAGTACAAAGATTTCCTTGTAATAAATTTATAGGCTGAGTACTGCCACGTAGTATAAAGAAAACTATTAACAAATAAAATAAAAAATACAAGAATTATATGTACATCAATAAAGTAAAACAGATTGAATAAAACTTACGTAAAATATAAGCACACGAGAATCCAGCGGACCCAAACATGGCTTCAGCGACTTCAGATATTAGGAAGCCTACGTAGGTGCCAGCGAAATATCGGAGGCATCCCAACCAGGCGGTATTGATGGCGCTGATGCAGAGGGCTGTTCTGCGACCCCATCGGTCGGAGATGAAACCTGTGATAGGCAAGGCTAGGAACACCCCCACCATACGTACGGATCCGATAAGCGTTCGACGCCACTCGTCACAAGCTAGATCGTACTGAAAAAAAAATTGTGATGAGGATTTTTGAAGGAGAACTCGACCAATTTATCTAGTTCAATATTTGGATTATTAAACGGCTCAAATAAGATGTCACCGCCAAGGGTCTCATACTTGCGCCACTTGAGGTTCTCTGCTTGTTCTCTTTATTTAATTCATAATTATTCAACTTACATCGTAAACGACCGTATCTGTGTTCTCGTAGACGTATTCCTGACATTTTTCTTGCATCTCCCGGTTGAACCATTCTGCTGGACAGTAGTCTCTCGTGGTGGCATTTACAGAGGAGTACCGTTGGCAGTTGTCAAAGGAGCTACCTGATGCGGGGATGGCGTTGTACAGCCAGGATGGGGTGAAAACTGCTGATTCTCTGCTCTCACATTCTTCTATTAGACACCTAGAAGAGTGAGAATGTGGTAATGATTGAGATCTAGGTCGCCGTACCTGGTTGGTTAAAATCAATTCGCATTCAAAATATTTGCGTAAATTTTTTTTTGGGTAATCCCCGTAGTGCTGCTTTATAAAGTGAAGGTCAAAATTCAAAAAGCTTTTTAGTCAAAACTCAAATCTTGAAAACCAGTATTTTCAGCATCAGCAAAAAAGAATCAAATATCAAATAATCACAAAATACAAATACATCGCTGACTTTCTTTCCTTTTTTAACTTTTTGATGATGAAATTACAACGTGACGCCAACATTTAATATTAAAGAGCTTTTAAAATATACAGTGTGTAAAAAGAACAGTCACTATAACCTTGAGATACGATTATACTACCTTTCCTCATTTTGTATTTTTTTTGTCTACATTTCTAGAATGAGAAAAGGTAGTATAATTATATACAAAAGTTACAGTGACTGTTATTTTTACACACAGTATATTTTAAAAGTTTTTAAATAGTCATCAAAAAGAAAAAAATTAAGAAAACCAGCGATGTATTTAAGCATTGTGATTATTTTTGATGCCTTTTTGCTGGCGACCAGTATTTTCAAGATTTGAGTTTTGACTAAAACCTTTTTGAATTTTGACATTTTATAAAGCAGCACAATTACGGGGATTACGTTATTTAACTAAAATGATAGAATACCTTGTGTTGATGCGAGCTGACGTGAAGACGTATTCGCTGGCTGCAAACGCTGCGAAGATGACCAGTATGATGGCCAGACCGAGCGTTTTCATCTGGTACTTGCCAATCTGCCCGAGCTCCTCTATCAGTATCGTGTCTAGATCCACCTTTTTCTTTTCAACCTCTATCGGCTCCTCTATATCTGGAATCGGAATATTATTATTTCTCGGAGCCATGTTTCCGGCCTTCCAGTCTAGACTCGTCCGGTTAACTGGCCGACAATGTTACTGAATAATAAATTATTTTTAAAATTCTCAAGGGTCATTTCCTGATAATGACGATAAACTACTTTATCTTTATAACTATGTGCAGTATTAAATAGAATTAAAGGAGGTAGACATATAAAATGATTTTTCAATTGATATTGTGCTGAATCATTGATGTGAAAGAAGTTAATCGGCTGACATTGTATGCGATAAAGTCAGTTAAAGATTTAATAAGAATTTAGATAAAAAGTCAGAGGTGGCTCAGTAGTAGTTTACCTACTGTTAAAGCAGTCATCTCCACGACTGTAACATAAACTATTAACTCAGAGTAAATAATAACTATGTAGCATCATCCAAAGCAAAGTTATGAGAGTTCAAAAAAACGACGAAACCTTTCGAGGAAAGGTAGGTAGTGCCCTTGCGCTTCGCTTGGCTCGTCTTGACGGGGGCACTCCCGTGCCCCCAGATGCGCGGGTGTAGTAATAGATGCATAAACAATCATGTTCTTAGGTTTATCACTTTCTTTGATAATATCCATGGAATAAAGAATAAAATATTATATAAAGTGATGGTAGATTTTACATATTAATAATTATCAGAAATTAATTAAGATTTCAATGTCTATGTAGTTTTATTAGATGTAATTTAAAGTCACAAAAAAGTTTTTTAATCATTTGTTTATTTTAAACAAATATATTGACTATCGCTACTAGCTAGTGTGAAGATATACGCGTATCACAGATATCATAATTTACTAAAATTGCACGCGTGAGACGTCACATATCCGCACGACCTTTGTATGAGAGATGTTTTCACAAGACACAAGATTTAAAATAATCCGCAGTTTCTTTGATAATATTAATTTTTACTATTTCTCAACTTTATCGTTTTCAGAGCAATATTCGTTTATTCGATTAATAACTACAGACAAATATATGTCGAGGCGTTTTGTTTTATACCTTTGTTTTAGTATCAAAATAAATTGAAATTCTTCGCTGAAATTATAATTTAATGAAAATATAAATTGTAATTTTAAATCTGTGCTATGATATTCTATGATACTACTCGTGTTAACGCCATTTCATGATAAGTTAAAATTATGTGAAATTCTGACGATTATTTCCTACGTTTAACTTACAGTGCAGTGGCCAGGGAAATAGTTGTAAAGAAATATAAAGTAGGCGTATAATGTAGATTGTTTGTTATATGTTATCTTAAGTTTAATAGCTAGCTTTTCTTCAAGATGTGTTTCGACTTTTGCATGGAATCAGACTGGTTAGCAATTTTCATGTTTTTGCGTCTGTTGAATTAAATCATCCGCATAAAAGAGCTGAATAAAGATTATTATTATTATAAAAAGTTAAATCGAATCGAAGTAGAAACATGAACATTTTCCATCAATTTCTTTTATTTACAAAATTTATGTTAGTGAGGGACTCGTTTCTCTTGGCGATGTGTTTTGCATTTTCCATCGCATCAGATAGGTTCGTGGTTTTCTTGCTTTTGGGCCTGTTCCACATCATCCACATAAATCATATAAAATATTGGGATACTGAAATAATTGGGTTACAGACAAACTTTTTGATCGATTTATTTTATGTACAAAACTTATGTTAGTAAGAGAGCTAGCTTCTTTTAGAGATCTGTTCTGCCTCCTCCATCGTGTCGGGTAAATTGGTGCCCAAAGTCTCTGGGGTGGTGAAGATCAGCAGACCGGACAAGAGTGCGAAGCCGCCGAACATCACCGACGGTAGCTGCTCCCATACTTCAGAAGCCTGAAAATTAAAATATGATTTATTGGCGATTTACAAATAATTACGAACCTATATTGGATTAGTGGAGGTAATAACTAGCTTAGGCATAAAATGCTGCGTGATCTTATTCGTAAGTGCAAAAAAAGAGACTTCCGGTTCGCATTGGACATAACATTTTTGACACACGACTTTTACGCGAAATGTTTGATCCGTATATAATCGCCATTATCCATGGTGATGCCGTTATTTTATCTTTCTATAGTAGGTATTTAAGTGAACGCATTTCTGTGGTCATGTGGTTTCCAACTTTATTCTTTACTTCGAAGGTTTAGGATTCGATGTAGGCTAATCACCTGATTGTCTGACACGAAAGAGAATCAGTGCGTTTGGATGAGTAATGGGTATGTATGGGACAGTTCTCTCACTAGTCTGAATGGATCCATAGTCGGTACCACCGGGGGCTGACGTCTTCCGAAGGATCCAGAGGGCTGGAGCTCCCTAAAGTCCGGGGAACTTGGAGCAAGAAAGATAGCAGTATCGCCGTCATCTATAATAAGATGATGCCCGATGAGGAAATACGCCAGCGGTGTTGTGGTAGTTCCCATGGTCCCGCCATAAAGCGTGAAGAAGGACATCGGGGGATTTTAGTTGGTAAACTCAGGAGTCCAATATAACCTCGCGACCCTCCCCCGGGGTCGCGGGGGAGGGTCAACGCATTTTCCCTCGAGAAAAAAAACTCTCGCTAGTTGTATCGGTCGTCCGCCCCACTATGCTACATGAGTAAATGAGAGTACTTGTGTGTATAGCGCACACACTTGAGCAACATAAAAATTGGGTTGCTGGCGAGGTCTTAGTGATACTGTCCACCGCCTCCGACATTAGACATTCGTAGTATGGTCCCCGGTGGTATACTCACAAGAGCCGGCGTCAGCGGCGCAGTGATGGAACCCAGGCGGCCGATCATGGACGCGAACGCGAAGAGGCTATGCCGGTACTTGGTGGGGAACAGCTCGGCGGTGTACACGTACACGGACGTCATCACCATCGCGATGCAGTACTTGCCCACCAGGTAGAAGGTGAGGGAGAGGCCATCGTTACCTAGAACATGAACATTTTTGGTCATTGAATGTAGTGTAGGACGATTCATGGCAGAAATTCATGTTACACAAACTGTAGCCCTATAGAAGTTCTCCAACAGAGCGAGGTGGTAGGCTTGGTCAGGGCGAAGACTATTGTAGTAGTTTTAGGGAGTGTATGTGCCTTCTATGTAGATTTTACTGCGAAAGCACCAACGCTGAAAGACGTACTTTTGACTTTCATGTTTGTATTAGGTCCTTACATTGGCGTTTTGTATGGGAGGAACATAAAGGCGATTTTTTCATATTGCATCCATTGCTATCTATACACTTTTGCCATCTTATAGGTAGTTCATTGATCCCTTTACTAAAAAAACCATTCGGACGGGAATCAATGAAATCTTTGAAAGCGGTTTGGACTGCCTCATCGGAATTGAATTTTTTTCCTTGCAAAGTAATTATCCAAATTTCTAAAAAAATTATAATCTGTTGGAGCAAGGTCCGGAGAGTACGGTGGATGTCTTAGACTTTCCAATTGAAGCTCCTCTAATTTGGTAGCCGTCTGTTGGGCCGTGTGTGGTCTAGCGTTGTCTTGAAGCAGCAGTGGCGTAGAGCGATTGACAAGTCTCGGTTGTTTAACGGCGAGCTTTTCCATCATGGTTTGCAGTTGCTGACAATAGACATCAGCCGTAATCGTCTGACCAGATTTTAAAAAGCTATGGTGTACGACACTGGCACTAGTCCACCAAACGCTTACAAGTAACTTTTTTTGAGTCAATTTTCGCTTGGGACAAGACTTTGCTGGTTCACCAGGTTACAGACATTGCGATGAGCGTTTACGATTATCGTACAGGATCCACTTTTCATCACATGTAATGATCCGATTTAAAATTCCTTCATTATTGTGCCGGTTGAGCAATGTAACGCAGCAGTCGACGCGCGTTTGTCGGTTTGCTTTACTCAATTCATGAGGTACCCACCTTTAAAGCTTTTTCACCTTCCCAATTTGCTTCAAGTGGATTAAAACGGTTTTGTCACTAACACCGCAGCCTGTAGCTAACTCTGATGTGGTTTGCGATGGATCTGCTTCCACAATAGCCTTCAATTCATCATTATTGACCTTGGTCTCCGGCCGTCCACGGGGCTTGTTCTGCAGGTCGAAATTTCGAGAACGAAAGCGTTGAAACCAAAAACGCACCGTGTTTTATTTTGCGACACCACCCCCATACACATCATTAATCCTTCGAGCCGTTTCTGCAGCACTGGTGCCACGGTGGAACTCGTACTCGTAAATAATGCGATATTTTAAGTTTTCCATTTTGTGAAATGAGTGACGCAGAAAAAAAAGCAAAAGAGAAAAAAACAAATGAATTACGGTTTTCAAAACACACATGCATGAGTAAATAGCTGTTTAAATTTGAATTTGGAATTCCTAACCAAAGAGGATATATTTAAGATCAAAGTGGCCAGTACGACAAAACGCCAATTTCATATGTAAGGACCTAATATAAGAAATGCCCTAACATCATTCTCATGCAATAATTTTAAAAAAAGTACCTCTTTCGGTGCTGGTACTTTCACAGTAAACTCTTTACTCTTTATAACCTGTATATTATAGCGCCTATCTTAGACAACTTTTGCGAACTAGTGAGCCCACCACAAATCAAATAATTGTACTTTTTCTACTTTATTAGTTATTTTACGTCAAATTCTTTAAAATACAGTGTGTTAAAAGAACAGTATATTAGAAACGGTAGTATATCCATATCGCAAAGTATATTACCGTTTCTCATTCAAGAAATGTCTGTTTATCAAAATATTTCTTTTTAATTTTTTTTTTGCTTTAATAAATGAATGTTTTTATGATAATGTTATTTACCTTCAGGCATAAAAGCGAACGCAAACTGGCAAGCGGCACACATCCAATATCCGATGATGAGAACTGGTTTCCTGCCAATGCGATTCAACAGCAGAATAGCAGTCCAGTACCCAGGTATCTCGATAGCAGCCACCGCTATGTAGTTCATGTATCTATTGCCTGATAAATTCACTGCATTTATGGACATCCCGTAGTAAATTAACGTATTTGTGATCCACCATATTGGGGACACCATGCACCTAAAAAGGATCGGTCGAGACCTGATCACCTGTAGTGGCAGCCATGCCTCCTTCGGTTTCTCTCTCGTCTTCTCAGCTTCGGCGGTAGCTCTCAGTGCTTCCAAAGATTTGTCTGATAGAACTTTGTTATTTCTCTTTGCAACTTTTTTCAGGATCTCCTCCGCTTCCTCGTAACGCCCCTTGCTCATGAGCCATCTTACTGATTCCGACAGAATCCAGAAGTACGAGACTACGAGTAATTGAGGAGCGTATACTGCTTGAGTCAGGGACCTCCAGTGTGGCACTGCCCACGCTATCAGACCGAGGATGACTTGACCGACAGCGAAAAGTGTTGAGATTGTAGCCCCAACTACCACACGATATTGTGGTCCGACCAGCTCAGTCACTGAAATGGATTTATATTTTATATAATAATTATGAGACAATTAATATTGATGCGTCATAAGATTGCGGTATACCCCCATTTAAGATATTAATAGCAAAATTCCGTAGCACTAGCGATTTACCTATACTATGCAAAGAGATTTTATAGACTGTGCGAGTTTCTTACGCCGATTCTTCTCGACGGGTTAGGTTTGAACCAAAAATAATATCAACATAAATAAATTTTCATTTTCAGACTGTGATGTGACTTCTTTATTATATAATAGTAATTATAATGATGATACTAATACCTCCCCCACCGATTTGGGTTGCGGTGGCCGGTTTCACTGAAACCAAGCCAGCGTTATTTTATAGTGCCCAAGTGTGTGCGCAATACTCTATCTTCCTTCACTCTCGTACCCCAGTGGGACGGATAACCGACACAACTGGCGGGAGATCAGGCGAAAGACCGACTTTTTACACGTCCATCCGGAATACAACATTTTTGTTGTTCCAACGCGGGAATCGAACCCCGAGTCAAGAGCGAAGCTCTGAACCACTAGACCACGGAGACGTGAAAGTATAATAGTAAAATAATTCCTACCTAAAATATAACAAGACGAATAAGCACCAGCTCCAATGGTGGACTCAAGAACCTCCAAAGTAAGGAACCATTCGTAGGAATTGACGAAGGAACGAACGAGGCCGATCCAGCCCGTATTGAAAGCGTTAAGTGTGAGGGCCACGCGCCGGCCCCAGCGGTCGGATATGTACCCGGTGATAGGCAGGACCAGAAGTGTGCCCACTGTTCGTATGGACCCGATGAGAGATCGACGCCATTCGTCACAAGCCATGTCGAACTGGAAAAGGTGTTTGGTAATTAATTATTTCTTTCACAACCTTTCAAATTATTTCAATAAAAAATATACCACCTTATTAATAAAAATATTTACACTGCGTATAACTCATACATTGCTGTCTCTTGTCAAGTGACTTTTCTAATGTATCAGCCTAAGTGTGGCCTAAGACAGAAACATACTCGTAATTGGGTATATTTGTAAATTGTTAAAAATAGACTTAATCACTAAGCAATGACACTCAAATCTTTTTAAATCCAGCATTCATGTGTAGTTATTTATAATAAAAATTAAATATTGTATGTAAAAATTGAAAATATAGGAGTCGTTGATGAATGCATAAAATACACCAATTTTATAACAGTTAACTATAACTTTCATTATAAAATCTTGATGAAATTCACTTTTATAACATCATAAGAGTTGAAATTTACTTTCATAACATCATAAGAGTTGAAATTCACTTTCATAATATCATAAGAGTTAAAAATTTACTTTCATTACACCATAAGAGTTGAAATTCACTTTCATAACATCATAAGAGTTGAAATTCACTTTCATACCATCATAAGAGTTGAAATTCACTTTCATAACATCATAAGAGTTGTAATTCACTTTCATAACATCATAGGAGTTGAAGTTCGCTTTCATAACTTACTTACATCGTAAACAACACTCAAGGTGTTCTCATAAACATATTCCTCGCAGTTCATACGCTCTTGGCTGTTGAACCAATCCGCAGGGCACACATCGGAACTGTTAGTGATGGTGTCAGGGGGGAATCTCTGGCAGTTATCGATGTTGTTGCTGTTCGCTTCGTTAGGAATGGCGTTGGATACCCATGGGGGTAAATACTCGGGGACATCTGAATCACATTCCGGTATAAGGCATCTGGAATCCAAAATTTATGAAAGATTAACTGTGTTTTATTATCTACTTTGTCACTGTGTTGAAACTCTCATAGTATGTTGGTGTATCAGTACACAATTATATACCTATATATACTTCAAACTCAACCTCACTTGAGAACCTATTTGACACATAAAAAAAATGTTTTGTTTCACTTTTTAAAATGAAGAACTGCTAATGTTACATACTTTTTTTTCTTTTTAAAAAGCAAAAATATAGATTATTCTTATTTTAATGTTTTTTCTGTAATCTATAATATTAATATAACGGTATTTTAGCGCTGGTACATTCACAGTATACTCTACATACGGCGAACATACACACCCTAAAGCGTTATCACTCATTTATGTTACACCTTTCTGAGCTTTTGATTTCATTTCCAAACTTTTAATCTTACCTGGTGGGGATTCTAGCTGTTGTGAAAATGTATTCCCCGGAGGCGAACGCTGAGAAGATCACAGGCAGTGCTGCCAGTATGACCGTTATTATCTGGTACTTCCCAAACTGTCCCACCTCCTCCACTAGTATATTATCCAAATCCACCTTCTGATGATCATCTTGTTTGCCAGATTTTTCCACGTCATTTGCTCTAGATGTATAATCTTTTTCCTCAACTGTTTCCCCGGACATTGCAACGGTGCGTTATTTTCCTATTTTCCTGGCCCCCAACTGAAGGATTTTGGCAATCCTATTAGTGATTAGTAATCTGTGATGTAATTTATAGCACTGATAAATGTATATCAAAACATTAATAATGAAGGAAACATGTGCGCATACAAATGATAATAAAGTTATCGATATCGGTATTTTATTGCTGGATTTACAAATATTCAGTTTTATTCAAAGCTTCCAATTTAATCCGAACGAGGACGAAAAGTTAGTAACGAGTATAGGTAATATGCTAATTTATATTATGACTGACGGACCAGATGATTAATCAGGGCATTATTTACAATACGCGGGCACTATGAATAAAGTTTAGCTCTATCAGGCCAAGTGATAAATTAATAATATAATAAAAAATTCTTTATTCAAATAATTTAGATAATTACTATAATATAAACTTTATTATTTATCATATTGCTCAGTCATTATGATATTGCTACTTGACAATTTGGAAATTTGATAATAAAGCTAAATTTGACGTGGTGTCAGTCAGGTTCATGTGGACCCCTTCCAGTGAGTTTTAAGGGTGAAAAATGGTTTATCTCGATTTCCGGCAAAATTACAAGTACTATGAAAAAAAGTTATAATTAAAAGTTGCAGGTAATAGAATGATCAAAGTATAACTTTTGTATTACCAATTTTTTCACATAACCTCAAAATTTGTGTGAAAAACTCCTTATATAACGGGTTTTATCCCACTATTTTTAAAAGCTTCCGCACTGGTCCAATAATATTACGACTATAAACAGAAAACTATTTCTACGTTTTATTTCTGACCAAATTATAAATATGAAAGTTTCTTAAGTTAGAAAACGCCTAAACGCCTGAACTGTATTTCGATGTTGAAGATACACCATTTAGGATCAATAAATCTAGGTTATTTTCAATTCCACAAAATATAAGTAACTATTTTGTGTAAGTTATCTTATCTGGCTAAATGTTTAGCGAGTGCCTTGTAATTTAATATGTGTCTAGATGTAATGTGAAATATTAAAATTATAAATGACAATTATTTATATAATTTTAATATTTCACATTTATTTTTTATCAATTTCTTCTGTAGAATGCAATATATTATGTTGAAGCCGCATAAAAGCTAGTAGGTACATTAGATAACAATAATTTAAATTATTATAATCAAGTGTACTCCCGCGGCCTGCCACGATCTGCTTATCTCCGATAGCGGGCATAACGAATATGCTTATTATCTATCAGATAATATTATTAACCGATCAACACTGTAATTAGCAATCATGCTGTCTATAATCCATTAAGTTCGAATTGATAGAAAAACCGGCTAACAACGAAGTCAAATTAATAATATTCTCAAATTGCACAAAAAAAACAATATTTATTCTCCAACAATGACATATTATGGCGAACTGGTGTGTGGCCTAAGGACTGTACACTATCTGTTGTTTTGCCACTGCATAAGAAAGGATCTACATCTAAATGTGACAATTACAGAACCCTGGCACTTATATCTCATGCTAGCAAAGTACTTCTACATATTATAAATAACAGAATTCGCTATTTTCTGGACTGCCAGATCTCACAAGAAAAAGCTGCCTTTGTGAAGGGTAAAGGCACTCGTGAAGAAATCCTAAATATCCTTCAACTGATCGAAAAGTCCTATGAGTTTAATACACCTCTTATCTTGTGTTCGTAGATTACACCAAGGCCTTCGATTGTGTTGTATGGTCGGACCTGTGGAGAGTATTAAAAGATCTTAGCGTTCCACATCACCTTATTGCCCTTATTCGGACGCCATATGAGAACATTAAAGGTGTTGTTAGAATCGACACGATAATCTCAGAACCGTTTAGCTTTGGAAAAGGCGTAAGGCAAGGCTTCATTCTGTCACCAATTCTTTTTAACGCCTATGGAGAGTACATCATTAGGAAAGCATGTGAAGATTGGGATGGAGGAGTCTGAGTTGGAGGCACCAAAATATGTAATCTTCGTTATGCAGATGACACTACTTTATTAGCCGCAAGTGAACAAGAAATGTTCTTGCTCCTTAACAGAATAGAAACTATAAGTTCAAACCTTAGCCTTAAAATAAATAATGCGAAAACAAAGCTAATGGTGGTAGATCGCACGGGCACACTACATCTTACGGGCCTGCTCAACCTCGAGATAGTCACCGACTTCATATATCTTGGTTCCAACATCAGCAACAATGGGTCGTGCGAGAAAGAGATAAGAAGGCGTGTAGGGATGTCCAAGAGTGCTATGTCTCAATTGCAAAAAATATGGAAAGACCGCAACATCTCTCGGAAAACAAAAATGAAGTTAGTACAGTCACTCATCTTTTCCATATTCACCCACGGAGCGAAAACTTGGACTTTAAAAAAAGCAGACCGCGACCGAATAGATGCTTTCGAGATGTGGTGCTAGCAAAAAATGCTACAAATATCGTGGACAGCCTTTCGCACTAACATATCCATCCTACGCTAACTGCAAATAAAATCCAGGCTATCTATATGTCTACGCAGAGTTATAGACTTCTTTGGTCACATTGCAAGAAAAGATGGTCTTAACCTAGAACAGCTCCTGGTTACTAACCTGGTTAGCGTAATAATCTTGGGGATTTATCGCCTCCCTGGGCTAGCGGTTAAGAGCTTCGCTCTCGACCCGGAGATCGTGGGTTCGATTCCCGCGACAGCAAAAAATGTTGTTTTCAAGTTCGGCTAGGACAATGCAGTGCAGACTGATCACCTGATTGTCTTACAAGAAAGATGATCCATGCGTCGGATGGGCATGTAAAAAGTCGGTCCTGCGCATGTTCTTTCGCCAGTCGTGTCGGTTTACCGCCCCACTGGGTTATGCGAGTAAAAGAAAGATTGTCCTTGTGTATTGTGCACACTTCGTCACATAACTCCTGCGTAGCTGGCCTGGTTTCAATGAAATCGGCTTCCTACACTGAAATCGGTGAGGGGAGCTATTATTATTAATCTTGGGGAATACCAGTTCGGTCATCATCGCTATTACAGACGTTGATTTCTTGGTTCTCACCATTTTTGCTCTTAAAGTATTGCTCTGCTGCTAAAATGTCCCTTTACTCAATATTATAGATCAAGATTCGTGTATGGGCTAGAACTAGCATGATAGATTATACAGTGCATGTCCCTGGCTGCGTGCTTTATATTGTAACGGGTTTATAAAGAACAATCACTATAGCTTTGGGATACCTTTTTCCATTCATGTTTTTTTTTAAGTTTTGTAAACTTTTTTTTTGCTTTTTCGTTATTCTTGCGACAAATAAAAAATTTAAAATTTAAAAAAATGTTTATGACACAAAATACATTTCTTAAATAATGGTAGTATAATCGTAAGTGATTGTTCTTTTACATCCTGTATATTATTATGTATTACTCTAATCTGTTCTACGTGCGCGTGATAAGCTGAACATTGGAGAACTTTGAAACTTTTTTCTTAACACTGGTCTCATTGAAATCTCCAAAAAAATAATACTAAAATAGTCTTCATTATATTTAGCAGAAGATAAGCGTTTTTAATTTATATTTTTATTTTAATAAAACTTAAATGCGATATAAAATATGCAAAGCACGCCCTTTTTTAACGTTATAACCTTTTTTCTCTTTATACATTAGTGAGCCGAGTTCAAAAGTTACTTCAGTATTTTAAGGCAAGCCAAGGGGACTGTCCTTTTAGTTTTTGCAAATTTTGTCTCAAATATTTTTCAAACGAGTTTTTATACGATTTAAAACGCTTACCCTTATTATACCCCTTTCTCGCCATACAAATGGTCGTTCAAGGTCATTAGTGTTATACAAAGCCATAACTTACCCAATAGCTTCATATGGTGATATCGTCTACAACTACTGATTATAATACTTATCGAGGCACCTACAATTTTGTAATTATTGTATGTAACCAACACCATAGCTCACAAACTACATCATAGAAAATATTTAATGATTATAAAAAAACTTGTTGATGACTATGATAAAAATGACATACTTAATGATTCTGTTAAAAGTAGACTACACAAACCGCATTTAAATGTCACTAAATCACGCGCGTGAAATGTCACCAATTCACCGGCGTGAAATGCCACCAATTCGCCCGTGTAATAATAGCCCGCTTTGCAGTAAAATATTTGTATAAACTTTTTAATAGCGCGATAAAATACAAAGTCCTTCACAATAAAGATTACGGAGTAATTACCCGTGAACCCATTCAAGTAAAATATTATAAAACCGTTTACGTCATAGCTCATAAACAAAGCAGCTATCATAACATAATATTTTTTAAAATAGAAAAGATAGAAAATTATTCATTTGTACCTTAAAAGATCTGCTTACAGCATAATGATCAAAATCATCATTTATTCACAAAATATGGTTTACAAAAGGTTTACAGGGTATAAATAGTTCAAGTTCATCGTACCATAATAATGGTGTGTATAGCAGTTAGTGTAAGTATGATGTTTTGGAAATTAAATTAATTTGAGTTTTGATTCATTATTGTTAGCACTACCCGAGTCAAGTGGGAATTGTAAGTAGTCCCCGATTCGATTGTGTATTGTTAACATTGCCCGAGTCGAAGGGAATTTGTAAGTAGTCCCGATCCAAATGTGTATTGTTATCACTGCCCGAGTCTAGTGAGAATTGTGGCCAATCTGTAGGTGGTATACTTAACATAACCCGAGTATGTTGAGAATTATAAGCAATTCTCAAGCTGAGAGAGTAATGTAAGCAATTCTCAGGTCGAGTGAGTATTGTAAGCAGTCACCGAGTACAGTGGGAATTGTAGATATTCCCCGAATCAAATGGGAATTATAAGTTTTACCTGAATCGAAAAGGAATTGTAAATAATCAAGTGGGTATTTTTAGCATTACTAGTAAAAAAGTTCAGTGACATACCTACCTACTTAAGCTAAAACACTATTTCTTGCTATGCACCTGCCACGATCTGCTTATCTCCGATAGCATAACGAATATGCTTATTATATCAGATAATACAGGTTGTAATTTTTCACGTGGGACATATTTAAACTAACGTAAGGGCACTATAGCGTAAGCAATGAATCGCTCCGTGGTATTGTGCTTTAGAGCTTCGCTCTCGACCCGGAGGTCGTGGGCTCGATTCCCAAACTTTGGAACCACAAAAAATGTTGTTATCAAGTTTGGTTAGGACAATGCAGGCCGATCACTAGATTGTCTGAAAATAAAGATGATCCATGCGTCGGATGGGCATGTAAAAGTTGGTCCTGCGCCTGATCTCCCGCTAGTCGTGTTGCTTACACGTCCCACTGGGCTACGAGAGTTAAGGAAAAAAGAGTGCTTCAATGCTTGCACACTTGGGAACTATAAAAAAACTTCTGCTTAACTGGCCTGGTTTCAATGAAACCACATTGCCGGTTGCACATTCGATATTGTATAGAATACCTAGGCAAAGTATAAAACATATAATATTTCATACACTACCTGGAATTTTGCATTTTATACAACACTTCGGGCTTAAGATCATTTATTCCTCAAAAAAAGAATACAATTATTCACATAAATTGAGGGATTATTGCTGAGTTACATTAAATTTTACAATGGCGCGGCGTTACTTAGGCATTATATAGAAAACCAAATCGTACAGATTGCCGGTAAAATATATCACATCCAAAACATAACTTGTAAATAATGCCAAGTCTCGCTACTTAGTTCTTCTACCGTAAAAAGTTGTGAGATGCATAATATGATGCCAAGCCCGGGTAAATGCATTAACCCCAGCCAGATGTTGTGGATTTTGTTAACTTTTAACCTAACGGGTTAGGTTAGGTTAAAAGTTAACAAAATCCACCGTGAAAAAATCGTGCTTGCGTTTAAAGCGTTGCTTGAACTACATTTTTTTAATTTAAGTTCTTTATTCAAACATAACTTTTTTTTTTACACACACAAGAATATACAGGTACATACAAATCTTTGTACTGCAATGTGCAGGCTTGGGGAGACTAATAAGATGTATTTGATCCGAAAGTCGTTTAATAACTCACTTATATTACTAACATTCATACAATACATAGGGAGATGATACACACACTACACCTCTCCTGTGTTTTAGAAAAAAAAATTACAACTAAGTTTTTTTTACTTATATATCTACCCAAAATAATATATCTAACTTAAACTAATAACTAATTTTAAACCTCTTATAGAAATACACATAATTATACAAATCTGTTTTTTATAAGAAAAAAAAATTTGCATAATATTTTTTTAAAAGTAGTGATGGGTTGTTGACGATGTTACATATCATCAATTATTTAAAAAAAAATTGAAAGTTATTTTAAATAAAATATAGTAACAATGTACTTATAAGTAGGTACATTTTTTTTTTATAAAATTATCTTTTTATTTTAATATTTCAAAAAAATTTTGGAAATCAAAACTAAATTCTTTCTTGCTTAATTCCATTACACATTCACATATTACAAATATTATGTAGTAGATAGGTTAAGATCATAATTACTTATCTTTCTTCCATGTCGCTCTTCTAACATAAAATAAACTTTATGTTCAAACAAAAAAAAACAATCTCCATTTTATTTAGGAAAATATATTTGCAATGCACTTTTAATTTATTCTTTCATAGAAATATTCTCATTTCACATTTTATTATCATTTCATCTTGATAAGCGATCTGGCCATAGTCACTTACATTAAACATCATCATCATCATCCTACATTTACATACCTTATTCCTTTTTTTATTTATATTTCTATTTCTATTAATAGTCGACTCTTCATTTTATTATTATGGTACTTTTTTTTCATATACTTCATGTGCGCGCTTTATTTGGTACAATATTTCATTTCATTATTCAACATAATAATATAACGGGACCTATTTTAAGACTAACCAACAAAAAAAAAACAAAAAAAAATGTCTCCAACCATTTTGTTTAAGTGGAGGATTATTCCCGCCGAGCATGCTCTAAGTACCATTTATATTTTTACGTACCATATTTAATACCATATATAATCTCACAGAGAAAACTCGTTTACACCATGATCGAAAGAAGTATTCCTTTTGCGTATTATATATGTATAATGCATTCAGCATTTATTTATTTAATATACATAGCATTTTAGCTACTATTTAATTCATGCTTTATGGCATTTTCTTCCTGAACCTATCCAAAATCCTAACAAAATAACCAAATCCATAATTTTGACACACTCAATATTTAAAAATATCCATCAACTATTGGATGATCAGGCCAACAGCTACTAGACGTTCCAAATATGAAGGTATCCCTATCTTCCTATAAATAACAATCCTATTTCAATAAAATACCATCTTATAAAACTAAAAACTAATATCCTTTACTTCAAAATAAGCTTTTCTTTACTTTCCTACATATTATTGCTCAAAATAGCTATGTTACAAACTAAATATCACATTCCTAATCCTTCACAATTATATTACGTCAAATCCGTGTATGTATGTCATATCCAGTATTAATTATTCTAAGAAAATGTAGCTAATCGACTTACATTAATGTAGTTAAAAAGAATTTTAATACATTTCTCAGAAATATAATGTCCCTTTTGAGCATTACCATGTCAATTCAAATTTTAGATACCTACTACCTTTTTATATTATCTATCTACTTTTACCAAAAAACCTTTCAAACAAAACTTTTATTTTTACTTCTAGCTTTTAACTCGAATTGGATTGCATTGGAATACATAGCGACATAAACATAATAATATTATTGTTATAATTATTTGTCCTTGAAGGAAAGTTGCTAATTGCAACACAATATTTTGCACATGTAAACTACTGGAATTCTAAATATGATTGCTTGACACTTTTGGATGCATATTGCATATTAAGGTTATGCATCGTATTGGTAATGTTTTACTTCGCACCATAAATGGTATAGCAAAGTTGAGATGATACGTTATGCGATACTATTGATGATCTCATAACATAGACCATGGGTGTTCTCTACTAGGTACTATTATTTAATTTAATTTTGCACAACTCAATACGAAAATTTAAACGAAAATATAATATTAATTTAAATCTTCTGTCTTTAAACTATGTAAACTAAATTACCAAAATTTATATTACCTTTAAGTTACATACAAACTAACAAAATATTCAGGTTATATTATTATGTTTTAAACGAAAAAATTTAATCAAAAAAAAAATCTTCTGTTAATTATAATGTTTGTACAACCCTAGCTTCAATTAACAGTTTCTACTTACATTTTGTTGCGCGAATGCTGCGTTGGCACCGCTGATATTCGACGCTTTTACCAGCAAGGCGTTACTTACCTTTGATGCTACCTACCTGTTAACCAACTGCGCCTAATACATATAGTTATGACTTATTAATATTACTATGTATTCCTTTTTCCATATACCAAAATAATGGACATAAATTATTATTATTCCTACATATTTTTTCTTTTAACTTTGAGTTAAGTTATTTTTCATTCAGAATATACTAATTTAAATGCATCGTCAACACCCATTTATAATATTTATTAATAGAATTTAATTAATTTTCTTTAATTTAACCATAACATGGTACATTTTCGTTATAAAAAATACCTTGGCCTTAGCCATTTTATTACAAAAGATAAACTAAAATCTCTTAACACGAAATAAAGATATTACACACAGATTACAAACAGGATTAAATTGCAAGAGAAATTATTAATTACACATGCTATAATAATTTCAAAATATAGACTCAGAAAAAATAATACAATTTATGAAAAATTTATGTTTCGGTCCTCTGGTCGCTGATCTCCCGGCTGCATCCACTTCCGACTCGAGCATCTCCCTGCTGCCTGCTCTACATTTCCACTCATCTGACTCCTACATCTCCCAGCTGCCTGCTTTCTATATCCACTCATCTGACTCCTACATCTCCCGGCTGCCTGCTCATCACCGCCACTTATTTTATTTCAACAATCTCAAGTCCCTGTAGCTCATCAGCGCCACTAATATTGTTCTTTATTTTTCACTAATTTGTAATTTTATTTTTGAAACAGATTTGTATTTGTCTCTACACTATTTATTTAATAATATTTTAAAAATCTACATTTTTTATTACGTAACTATTAGTCTCTCTGCTACCGGCCGGTAAAAATAATATTGAATCGTTTAGTTAATTTTATGAATATTAAAAAGTACATTTTTCATTGCTATTAATTATTGTTCACACATAATTATTTTACTGTCCAATTTTATATATCACTCACTTTAACTTTTATTGTCCCATCTGCGCAGCGCTGCCACGAGGCAGCACTGGCAGGGTCGCCATGCAATGTGCAGGCTTGGGGAGACTAATTAAAAGATGTATTTGATCCGACTGTCGTTTAATAACTCACTTATTAATTTGACTTCCATTATTCGAAGCTTATATAATTGAGATAGGCACTACGTTTCCCGCCATCTTATTTCTATTTTATGTTTACCGGAAGTCCCCACTTTCGTCCCTCCATGGTGAAGAGGTAGGGAGTGTTAATAAAAGCGAGCTTACTCGTTTGCCAAATCATTGGCGTCTTGTTTCCCGCCGGACTCAGTAGTGTCTACTAAACAGTAACAGGTAGTAACAAAATAATAATAAGGACATAAACACAGGTATGTCATTTTTTAATATATTTAATGAATAAAACGTAAGTAATTTTAAAAATTACTTTCGTACGATAAAAATGTATTAACACTTTGTAAAATAATCTTTTAACGGATTTTTCCGTTCTAAATTAGTAGAAAACGACATTGAAATAAATATTTAGAAATAACAAGGTTTGTAAAATTTTTAATTTTACTAAAATTATTACCTCTTTCTATATTATTATATATAATAAATAATGTAAGATATATACATAGGTATATATATATTTTGCAGTAAAAGCCAGTATAATTTTTAAATATTTTATTTTTTAGGATGAATGAAAATATTATTACAATGACTGATAATAATGAACCAGTTGCGGGTCCATCTGCACCTCGAAGTCGCCTCATTTCAGACTCTAGCTCTGACAGTGACAGCTCCTCATCCAGATCGTCAGACTCGGCTAAGCATCGCCATTCTAGGAATAAGAAAAAAAGGAGGGGCAAACGCAGACGCTGCTCGGATCATAAATACAGACAGCTGTATAGAGAAATGAACGACATTAAAAAATTTTTAACCAATCAATTTCAGTCGCATCAGGGTAATGAACAAAGTTTTAATGAAAATGAAGATAACATTTCAGTCTTCTCAAATGTAAGTGGCAATCTTTACGATATAAATGATGATGTTTCTGACTGTAACAAAGTTAAGGAAAAAGAATTAACTTTTAATATTGAGACAAGGCTTAAGGAACCATCCATGCCAAAGTCTTCAGATAGTCATTTACAACTATTAAGTGACCTTCAACACTTAAACAATACTTCTTGGAATGACATAAAGTATGCAGAAGCTCAAAAAGCATATATTTCTTCTCCTGGCTTTACGGACTTGGAAACTAATGAAGAGGTCTTAAACTTTCAATCTTCTCGCCATTTAATACAATTAGATAAAGCTTTTGGAGCCCTTACCATGTGTGTTATAAAACAAAGGGACTCTCTCCAAAAACTGCTAACAGATTTCACGAAGTGGGTTAAAGAGAACCCTGAGTGTACAGGTATTAACAATAAATTATCCGAACTATTTACAGACAGTGACTACCAGAAAGTCTCCTCAGATATGTTACAGATTATCTGCGGTCACCGAGCTGAGGTAATACAAATGAGGCGTGAAGTTATTACAAAGCAAGTTAGAGACCCAACAATAAAATCTGTGATTCGGAAAATACCTCCATCATGCACCAATCTTTTCGTCGCAGAAAAATTTACGTCTACAGTAGAAAAGGCGGGTGGAATTCGGAAGTGTTTTTGGCCTTTAAGGAAATCTCGTATGACCACTTTGCAGGCAGAGGGTAAAAAGCCCAGCGTCTCCTTACAGGATCACGCATGTCATAAAAAACCCTCACAGGGTTATTGTGGTTGTTACCCTAACGATCTGCCTCCGCAAAGTAGCAGTCACCACGGCTCGCATTCTGTTACCCCGAGTAACCGTGGGACATTTCGTGGACGCGGCGTTTCGCGGACACACATTAAACATCAGAACCAAAGAGGTTCCGGAAATAAATGTGTCGCTTCACCCTCCCGCAACGCTGGAGATAGTAAGCGACGTCGTTTTTGACACGAATTTTCAGGCAGGCCGTCTCGCTCAATATGTGGACCTATATACTTTGTAAGCGATAATTAGCGATGGCATGTTGAGTAGGCCCCCAGTAACATTCTTTATCAATTGGTTACTTGGTATAGGTACAAAAACTAATTGCATTGTTTAGATTATAGGAAGGTATCCAAACTATTTTCTATTTTCAGTCACTTGGGAATTCTTAATTTACACGAACGAAGAATTAATTTTTCAAGAATCAAAAAAGCATCATTTTAGAATAAATAAAGTAGGATGTTCTCAATTCGCCCTGTTTCTGTTTTTTATGTTTATACACCAATTACTCTGAGGTTCAATCATTAACTATTTGCGTAATATTTTTTTTGTTATGAACATTGTTGTGTACATACCTATTACCTACATTAAAATATTTATTGATGAGATTGTTTTTCTTTCTTCACTCCATATAATGATAACTCTGTAACTATAAAAAATATCGATGTCTTTAGTTTCGTTATTAAAGAGTTTATTTACACTGTAAATAATATTTTGATGGACAACTACAAGTTCAGTTACCGTTGACAAAAACTATACTAGTATTAGTGTTGAATTGACTATTCGCTATACACGATTAAGTTATCAGGTGAGTGGAAAATTGGAAAACTACAAGAATTCCAAATTAATTTATTACAGTCTTAATCAACGTTATTAACTAGTTATACAAATTATTATGTATCAAGTTCCACTATCACGTTTTAACTCGTTTCTGTCCGATCTGTGACGCATCTTCCATTGTGTCGGGGAGTTTTGTGCCTAGTGTCTCTGGAGTGATGAAGACTAGGAGACCAGATAGGAGAGCGAAGGAGGCGAACAATATGAACGGCAGTTCATCACCCTGAAAGAAAAAAAGGCATTAGGAATATACAAATCATGCCTTCATCCATCCATATCCATTTTACGATGCCCCATACAATTATTTTAATTAAAGTACCTATTTCAGCTCGGGTACTTTCAGCAAACTCTATAC
Source organism: Celastrina argiolus (assembly GCA_905187575.2). Classification (NCBI taxonomy): domain Eukaryota; kingdom Metazoa; phylum Arthropoda; class Insecta; order Lepidoptera; family Lycaenidae; genus Celastrina; species Celastrina argiolus. The sequence continues at coordinate 17,581,600 of LR994589.1, forward strand.
ACAGGACCCATGCTCTCCCTAAAGTATTATCACTCATTAATATTACAGCCTGTGCTAATATCTAGTCTTCTTATATATAAAAATTAATTGCCGTTCGTAAGTCTCGCTTAAACTCGAGAACGGCTAAATCGATTCGGCTATACTAAAAGTCTTGAATTATTCGTGGAAGTCCAGGGAAGGTTTAAACGGTTTGTATGCTCAACGAAGCGGGCACGGGTCAGCTAGTGCATTTATAAAAATAGCATAGCACACATTTATGGCAGTATAAACCGTGCTGTCTTTGAAGGTCACCCAAATGAAAACTAGCATCAGTCGCACGGTTATGAATCGATGCATATTATCATAAAGGATAATCTTATCACAATAAATATTTTTGTATGGAATAATTCCTGTGTTAATGAAAAATGTATACTTATTAGAAGGGACTAGTACAACATAAAACCTTTTGTCATTCTCAAAATATTCTTTTTAATTAAAAACTTTAAAATTACTTAAAAATTTTCCATTTATTATTGTTTAATTTTAATACATTTCTAGAATCAGAAAATAGGTATAAGTTTCCATCTTTTTGGTAAAAGGTCCCATGCGAGTTTCTTACGCCAGTTCTTCTCGCTGGGCTAGTTCCCGAACCGGTGGGAGGCATCATATAGACACGACGTTCAGAAAACATTACTCTAAAATTTATTCTGAATAAAAAATTTTGAGTTTGACTTTGACTAAGTAAATATGTAGTTGATATACTAACGAATGCTGGCGTAAGCGGCGCTACTGCTGAACCAATTCTTCCCATCATAGATGAAAAAGCGAATAGACTGTGTCGGTATTTAGTTGGGTACAGCTCCGCGGTATACACGTACACAGAAGTCATCACCATGGCTATAGAGTACTTTCCGATTAAGTACACAGTTAAAATCGCGGCGTACTGATCTGAAAATAATAAATAAAATGAGGTATTAAAAATAATAGTTACTCGACAGACATTTTTATTTTGACATACCACCGGGTAAGTCACTCTTATGGCCCGTATAAATAAAACAATCTCAAACCCAACCTCACCTTGAGAACCTACTTGACAGATAAAACAACGTTTCGTTTCACTTTTAAAAGTGAACAACTTTATATTAATGTTACATAGTACTTTAATTTATTTTCTTTTTATACCGTTATATTCATATTATAGATTACAGGAAACAATAAAATAAGTATAATGCAAATTTTTATTATCTTAGAAAAAAATTAAAGTATACAAAAGTAAAATTCTTCATTTTTAAAAGTGAAACGAAATGTTTTTTATCAGTCAAATTGGTTCTCAAGGTGAGGTTGGGTTTGAGACTACTTTATTAATACGGGCCGACTAAAAGCCCATGAGCAAAATTAACCTGTGAAATGAATCTACGTGAATAACGCTTACAAGGCTGTTACTATGTCATAAGATAATTCTAAGCGCTATGCCGTCATTTCTGAGCGGTACAGATGACTAGTAGAGTGTAAGCATTATATAGCGACCCTTGGCTTTCGATCCCGGCCCTGAAAAAAGTATCTGTACAAAAAGAATTACACAAATTCCAAAAAAGCCGTACATTAATCATTAGTCCTCACATGTACCTGAGAAATTCCATTTCCTCACGTATTACCTTAAGCTCATAAATGACGGCATAGCGCTCAAAGTTATCTTATGACATAGTAGCAGCCTTGTAATCGTTATTCCCGTCGGTTCATTTCACAGGTAAATTTTGTTCATGGGCTTGTAGCCTATCACCGCAAACATGAATGTAACGACACCTCTCAAGCTAAAATCTATCGAGTTATTTAGGTCGTAGAGCCAAACAATTATACACACACACACACACACTAACATACACACTCTCGAAAAATATAACCCACTTTCTGGCGCGTATAAAGAAATCGCTTAAAAAATGTGGTACCTAAAGGAGACAAAAGAATATAAACTAGGATATAACAGACATAGGTATTAGTGCAAGGTTGTCTACGATAAAATATGAGTCATTCTCGAGGTACGACTGATTAAAAAGGAGTCAGAAATGTAATCGATCGAAATGACTACTAATCCACTTTTTTAAGCTTAGCCTTCACCTATAATAATTCTGAATTAAATACTATCACTATTGTGATTATTACTATCGCGAGTTTTGTCTATCTCATTAGAGTTAGCTATACGCTATATATATAAGAGATAAAAAAACATTTTTCTACTTTGAATAGAAACATACATAAAAATATGTTTAGATCGAAATTTTGAGATAAGTGGCCAAGCCAATTAAACTTTAAATATACCTGCATTATAAAGTGAAAAACGTAAAAATTTGAGATAGACATTATGGATTCTTAACCGTCGATCAGTTATTTATTTCCCTACATAGAAATAAAATTTTGAGATTGTTATTTTTTTTCTACTTCAAAAGAAAGTAATTCAACTACTCACTTGCAGGTATAAACAGATAAGCAATTTGACAAGCGCAGCATATCCAAAAGGCTACAATCAGTACTGGTTTTCTTCCTATTCTATCCATAAGGAATACTGCAGTCCAGTACCCAGGAATTTCGACTGTCGACACGGCGATGTAGTTCACGTAGCGATTCCCGGACAAATTCACGGAGTTGATAGACATTCCGTAGTAGATGAAGGTGTTGGTGATCCACCAAATCGGTGAAATCAACGCTCTTATTAGAATCTGTTTGTTTCTGAACACTAGAACTATAAGCCACGGTTCATTTTTCTTTTCAGCCTCATCTATCGCTCTCTGCTTCTTGTCTTCCACGGCCGATTCCCTGAGAGCTGCCAAGGATTTCTCAGACAGCTGCTTTCCATTTACTCGCGCTACTTCTTTCAAAACCTTCTCCGCTTCCTCAAACCTTCCCTTGCTCATGTACCATCGGACCGATTCCGATATGAGCCAGATGTAGGATATGGTGATGAACTGTGGGGCGTATAGAGCGAGAGTGAGCATCTGCCAGTTCGGCACGGCCCACGCTATCAGGCCCAGAAGTATTTGTCCCACGGAGAAGAATGTGTTCATAGTCGCACCAGCCGCGACTCGGTATTTAGGACCAAATAATTCCATCACTGAAAAACGATATTCAAACAGTTTGATAGATATAACTTATATCTTAATTCTTCACACCAAGCAGACCAGAGCATCAGAAGTGGAATCGTTAGCAGTAGGTACATTATGATGATGAAATATAAAAATATTTATAAAAACAATCACTATCAGTATATAGTCAGATTATATCATGTATTCGATAGTTTGTAGGATCGCGTACCCAAAGGGTAAAAATGGGACTCTATTTAGGACTTCATTATCCGTCTATCACCAGGCTGTATCTTATTCAACCGAAATTTTAGCAGATGATGCCGCTATAACATCAACAAATTTGAGGGGACTCCCATACAACAAACGTGTAGTCAATGCGTAGACAAGAACAAATTAGCTAGCTAGCTTTTTTAGTATCTAATGATTCCGAGCACTGGCACGCATTAAAGTCAACTGCACATCACGTGAAAATTATCAATTTCTAGATAAATAGTTGCCCTTTCGTGGGACTATCATATTATTTATTGCGGCAATTTGATTAGAATGTTGTAAAAAATTTAAAAACCGGTATATCCTATAGATATCATGCCGATGAAGTACAAAGATTTCCTTGCAATACATTTATAGGCTGAGTACTGCCACGTAGTATAAAGAAAACTAATAATATATAAAATAAAAAATACTAGAATTATATGTACATCAATAAAGTAAAACATATTGAATAAAACTTACATAAAATATAAGCACACGAGAATCCAGCTGACCCAAACATGGCTTCAGCGACTTCAGATATTAGGAAGCCTACGTAGGTGCCAGCGAAATATCGGAGGCATCCCAACCAGGCGGTATTGATGGCGCTGATGCAGAGGGCTGTTCTGCGACCCCATCGGTCGGAGATGAAACCTGTGATAGGCAAGGCTAGGAACACCCCCACCATACGTACGGATCCGATAAGCGTTCGACGCCACTCGTCACAAGCTAGATCGTATTGAAAAGAAAATTGTGATGAGGATTTTTGAAGGAGAACTCTACCACTTTATCTAGTTCAATATTTGGATTATTTTAGTGCTTTGAATAGTGTTCGAGACAAAAAAAACGTTGAAGCAAAAAAACTTTACCTTTAATACTAAATATTATATAGGATATTTCAATCATCATCTCATCTCATCATCATTAACAACTAGCAAACTATAATTACTTTTAGGTTATATGAAAAAAAAAATTATAAATTTTTGAAGGAAGGATAAAGGCAATATAGCATCACGCTCAGACCAATATGAGAGGAGCACCAACGAAACATGTTTTAATATCGGGTTTTTTCCTTTTGGGAGGTTCCGCATGAATGAACGAACTGACGAGTTTGTATGAAAATACGAAATTCACTCGGACAGCTAGTCCAAGATATATTAAAAACTGTTAGAGGTACCCCACCTGTTGGAATTTAGTTTATTAGTCTTTAATTTTTTTTTTAAATCATTCGACTTACATCGTAGACGACCGTATCTGTGTTCTCGTAGACGTATTCCTGACATTCTTCTTGCATCTCCCGGTTGAACCATTCTGCTGGACAGTAGTCTCTCGTGGTGGCATTTACAGAGGAGTACCGTTGGCAGTTGTCAAAGGAGCTACCTGATGCGGGGATGGCGTTGTACAGCCAGGATGGGGTGAAAACTGCTGATTCTCTGCTCTCACATTCTTCTATTAGACACCTAGAAGAGTGAGAATGTGGTAATGACTGAGATCTAGGTCGCCATACCTGGTTGGTTAAAATTAATTCGCATTCAAAATATTTGCGTAATTTTTTTTTGGGTAATCCCCGTAGTGCTGCTTTATAAAATGAAGGTCAAAATTCAAAAAGCTTTTTTTGTCAAAACTCAAATCTTGAAAACCAGTATTTTCAGCATCAGCAAAAAAGCATCAAATATCAAATAATCACAATATACAAATACATCGCTGACATTCTTTCCTTTTTTAACTTTTTGATGATGAAATTACAACGTGACGCCAAACATTTAATATTAAAGAGCTTTTAAAATATACAGTGTGTAAAAAGAACAGTCACTATAACTTTGAGATACGATTATACTACCTTTCCTCATTTTGTATTTCTTTTATCAAAATCTAAAAAAAATATTTTTTACTTTTTACTATTTCTTGTTTTTGGCAAAAATAACGAAAATGCAAAAATATTTTTATAAAAAAAATACATTTCTAGAATGAGAAAAGGTAGTATAATTATATACAAAAGTTACAGTGACTGTTATTTTTACACACAGTATATTTTAAAAGTTTTTTAATAGTCATCAAAAAGCTAAAAAAATAAAGAAAACCAGCGATGTATTTAAGCATTGTGATTATTTTTGATGCCTTTTTGCTGGCGACCAGTATTTTCAAGATTTGAGTTTTGACAAAAAACCTTTTTGAATTTTGACATTTTATAAAGCAGCACAATTACGGGGATTACGTTATTTAACTAAAATGATAGAATACCTTGTGTTGATGCGAGCTGACGTGAAGACGTATTCGCTGGCTGCAAACGCTGCGAAGATGACCAGTATGATGGCCAGACCGAGCGTTTTCATCTGGTACTTGCCAATCTGCCCGAGCTCCTCTATCAGTATCGTGTCTAGATCCACCTTTTTCTTTTCAACCTCTCTCGGCTTCTCTATATCTGGAATCGGAATATCATTATTTCTCGGAGCCATGTTTCCGGCCTTCCAGTCTAGACTCGTCCGGTTAACTGGCCGACAATGTTACTGAATAATAAATTATTTTTAAAATTCTCAAGGGTCATTTCCTGATAATGACGATAAACTACTTTATCTTTATAACTATGTGCAGTATTAAATAGAATTAAAGGAGGTAGACATATAAAATGATTTTTCAATTGATATTGTGCTGAATCATTGATATGAAAGAAGTTAATCGGCTGACATTGTATGCGATAAAGTCAGTTAAAGATTTAATAAGAATTTAGATAAAAAGTCAGAGGTGGCTCAGTAGTAGTTTACCTACTGTTAAAGCAGTCATCTCCACGACTGTAATATAAACTATTAACTCAGAGTAAATAATAACTATGTAGCATCATCCAAAGCAAAGTTATGAGAGTTCAAAAAAACGACGAAACCTTTCGAGAAAAGGTAGGTGCACTACCTACCTTTTCTCGAAAGGTTTCCTTGCGCTTCGCTTGGCTCGTCTTGACGGGGGCACTCCCGTGCCCCCAGATGCGCGGGTGTAGTAAATGTAGTAATAGATGCATAAACAATCATGTTCTTAGGTTTATCACTTTCTTATGATAATATCCATGGAACAAAGAATAAAATATTATATAAAGTGATGGTAGATTTTACATATTAATAATTATCAGAAATTAATTAAGATTTCAATGTCTATGTAGTTTTATTAGATGTAATTTAAAGTTACAAAAAAGTTTTTTCATCATTTGTTTATTTTAAACAAATATATTGACTATCGCTACTAGCTAGTGTGAAGATATACGCGTATCACAGATATCATAATTTACTAAAATTGCACGCGTGAGACGTCACATATCCGCACGACCTTTGTATGAGAGATGTTTTCACAAGACACAAGATTTAAAATAATCCGCAGTTTCTTTGATAATATTAATTTTTACTATTTCTCAACTTTATCGTTTTCAGAGCAATATTCGTTTATTCGATTAATAACTACAGACAAATATATGTCGAGGCGTTTTGTTTTATACTTTTGTTTTAGTATCAAAATAAATTGAAATTCTTCGCTGAAATTATAATTTAATGAAAATATAAATTGTAATTTTAAATCTGTGCTATGATATTCTATGATACTATTAACGCCATCTCATGATAAGTTAAAATTATGTGAAATTCTGACGAATATTTCCTACGTTTAACTTACAGTGCAGTAGCCAGGGAAATAGTTGTAAAGAAATATAAAGTAGGCGTATAATGTAGATTGTTTGTTATATGTTATCCTAAGTTTAATAGCTAGCTTTTCTTCAAGATGTGTTTCGACTTTTGCATGGAATCAGACTGGTTAGCAATTTTCATGTTTTTGCGTCTGTTGAATTAAATCATCCGCATAAAAGAGCTGAATAAAGATTATTATTATTATAAAAAGTTAAATCGAATCGAAGTACAAACATGAACATTTTCCATCAATTTTTTTATTTACAAAATTTATGTTAGTAAGGGACTCGTTTCTCTTGGCGATGTGTTTTGCATTTTCCATGGCATCAGACAGGTTCATGGTTTTCATGCTTTTGGGCCTGTTCCACATCATCCACATAAATCATATAAAATATTGGGATACTGAAATAATTGGGTTACAGACAAACTTTTTGATCGATTTATTTTATTTACAAAACTTATGTTAGTAAGTGAGCTAGCTTCTTTTAGAGATCTGTTCTGCCTCCTCCATCGTGTCGGGTAAATTGGTGCCCAAAGTCTCTGGGGTGGTGAAGATCAGCAGACCGGACAAGAGTGCGAAGCCGCCGAACATCACCGACGGTAGCTGCTCCCATACTTCAGAAGCCTGAAAATTAAAATATGATTTATTGGCGATTTACAAATAATTACGAACCTATATTGGATTAGTGGAGGTAATAACTAGCTTAGGCATAAAATGCTGCGTGATCTTATTCGTAAGTGCAAAAAAAGAGACTTCCGGTTCGCATTGGACATAACATTTTTGACACACGACTTTTACGCGAAATGTTTGATCCGTATATAATCGCCATTATCCATGGTGATGCCGTTATTTTATCTTTCTATAGTAGGTATTTAAGTGAACGCATTTCTGTGGTCATGTGGTTTCCAACTTTATTCTTTACTTCGAAGGTTTAGGATTCGATGTAGGCTAATCACCTGATTGTCTGACACGAAAGAGAATCAGTGCGTTTGGATGAGTAATGGGTATGTATGGGACAGTTCTCTCACTAGTCTGAATGGATCCATAGTCGGTACCACCGGGGGCTGACGTCTTCCGAAGGATCCAGAGGGCTGGAGCTCCCTAAAGTCCGGGGAACTTGGAGCAAGAAAGATAGCAGTATCGCCGTCATCTATAATAAGATGATGCCCGATGAGGAAATACGCCAGCGGTGTTGTGGTAGTTCCCATGGCCCCGCCATAAAGCGTGAAGAAGGACATCGGGGGATTTTAGTTGGTAAACTCAGGAGTCCAATATAACCTCGCGACCCTCCCCCGGGGTCGCGGGGGAGGGTCAACGCATTTTCCCTCGAGAAAAAAAACTCTCGCTAGTTGTATCGGTCGTCCGCCCCACTATGCTACATGAGTAAATGAGAGTACTTGTGTGTATAGCGCACACACTTGAGCAACATAAAAATTGGGTTGCTGGCGAGGTCTTAGTGATACTGTCCACCGCCTCCGACATTAGACATTCGTAGTATGGTCCCCGGTGGTATACTCACAAGAGCCGGCGTCAGCGGCGCAGTGATGGAACCCAGGCGGCCGATCATGGACGCGAACGCGAAGAGGCTATGCCGGTACTTGGTGGGGAACAGCTCGGCGGTGTACACGTACACGGACGTCATCACCATCGCGATGCAGTACTTGCCCACCAGGTAGAAGGTGAGGGAGAGGCCATCGTTACCTAGAACATGAACATTTTTGGTCATTGAATGTAGTGTAGGACGATTCATGGCAGAAATTCATGTTACACAAACTGTAGCCCTATAGAAGTTCTCCAACAGAGCGAGGTGGTAGGCTTGGTCAGGGCGAAGACTATTGTAGTAGTTTTAGGGAGTGTATGTGCCTTCTATGTAGATTTTACTGCGAAAGCACCAACGCTGAAAGACGTACTTTTGACTTTCATGTTTGTATTAGGTCCTTACATTGGCGTTTTGTATGGGAGGAACATAAAGGCGATTTTTTCATATTGCATCCATTGCTATCTATACACTTTTGCCATCTTATAGGTAGTTCATTGATCCCTTTACTAAAAAAACCATTCGGACGGGAATCAATGAAATCTTTGAAAGCGGTTTGGACTGCCTCATCGGAATTGAATTTTTTTCCTTGCAAGAAGTAATTATCCAAATTTCTAAAAAAATTATAATCTGTTGGAGCAAGGTCCGGAGAGTACGGTGGATGTCTTAGACTTTCCAATTGAAGCTCCTCTAATTTGGTAGCCGTCTGTTGGGCCGTGTGTGGTCTAGCGTTGTCTTGAAGCAGCAGTGGCGTAGAGCGATTGACAAGTCTCGGTTGTTTAACGGCGAGCTTTTCCATCATGGTTTGCAGTTGCTGACAATAGACATCAGCCGTAATCGTCTGACCAGATTTTAAAAAGCTATGGTGTACGACACTGGCACTAGTCCACCAAACGCTTACAAGTAACTTTTTTTGAGTCAATTTTCGCTTGGGACAAGACTTTGCTGGTTCACCAGGTTACAGACATTGCGATGAGCGTTTACGATTATCGTACAGGATCCACTTTTCATCACATGTAATGATCCGATTTAAAATTCCTTCATTATTGTGCCGGTTGAGCAATGTAACGCAGCAGTCGACGCGCGTTTGTCGGTTTGCTTTACTCAATTCATGAGGTACCCACCTTTAAAGCTTTTTCACCTTCCCAATTTGCTTCAAGTGGATTAAAACGGTTTTGTCACTAACACCGCAGCCTGTAGCTAACTCTGATGTGGTTTGCGATGGATCTGCTTCCACAATAGCCTTCAATTCATCATTATTGACCTTGGTCTCCGGCCGTCCACGGGGCTTGTTCTGCAGGTCGAAATTTCGAGAACGAAAGCGTTGAAACCAAAAACGCACCGTGTTTTATTTTGCGACACCACCCCCATACACATCATTAATCCTTCGAGCCGTTTCTGCAGCACTGGTGCCACGGTGGAACTCGTACTCGTAAATAATGCGATATTTTAAGTTTTCCATTTTGTGAAATGAGTGACGCAGAAAAAAAAGCAAAAGAGAAAAAAACAAATGAATTACGGTTTTCAAAACACACATGCATGAGTAAATAGCTGTTTAAATTTGAATTTGGAATTCCTAACCAAAGAGGATATATTTAAGATCAAAGTGGCCAGTACGACAAAACGCCAATTTCATATGTAAGGACCTAATATAAGAAATGCCCTAACATCATTCTCATGCAATAATTTTAAAAAAAGTACCTCTTTCGGTGCTGGTACTTTCACAGTAAACTCTTTACTCGGGACTCATACAGACCCTAAAGTATTATCACTCATTAATATTATAACCTGTATATTATAGCGCCTATCTTAGACAACTTTTGCGAACTAGTGAGCCCACCACAAATCAAATAATTGTACTTTTTCTACTTTATTAGTTATTTTACGTCAAATTCTTTAAAATACAGTGTGTTAAAAGAACAGTATATTAGAAACGGTAGTATATCCATATCGCAAAGTATATTACCGTTTCTCATTCAAGAAATGTCTGTTTATCAAAATATTTCTTTTTAATTTTTTTTTTGCTTTAATAAATGAATGTTTTTATGATAATGTTATTTACCTTCAGGCATAAAAGCGAACGCAAACTGGCAAGCGGCACACATCCAATATCCGATGATGAGAACTGGTTTCCTGCCAATGCGATTCAACAGCAGAATAGCAGTCCAGTACCCAGGTATCTCGATAGCAGCCACCGCTATGTAGTTCATGTATCTATTGCCTGATAAATTCACTGCATTTATGGACATCCCGTAGTAAATTAACGTATTTGTGATCCACCATATTGGGGACACCATGCACCTAAAAAGGATCGGTCGAGACCTGATCACCTGTAGTGGCAGCCATGCCTCCTTCGGTTTCTCTCTCGTCTTCTCAGCTTCGGCGGTAGCTCTCAGTGCTTCCAAAGATTTGTCTGATAGAACTTTGTTATTTCTCTTTGCAACTTTTTTCAGGATCTCCTCCGCTTCCTCGTAACGCCCCTTGCTCATGAGCCATCTTACTGATTCCGACAGAATCCAGAAGTACGAGACTACGAGTAATTGAGGAGCGTATACTGCTTGAGTCAGGGACCTCCAGTGTGGCACTGCCCACGCTATCAGACCGAGGATGACTTGACCGACAGCGAAAAGTGTTGAGATTGTAGCCCCAACTACCACACGATATTGTGGTCCGACCAGCTCAGTCACTGAAATGGATTTATATTTTATATAATAATTATGAGACAATTAATATTGATGCGTCATAAGATTGCGGTATACCCCCATTTAAGATATTAATAGCAAAATTCCGTAGCACTAGCGATTTACCTATACTATGCAAAGAGATTTTATAGACTGTGCGAGTTTCTTACGCCGATTCTTCTCGACGGGTTAGGTTTGAACCAAAAATAATATCAACATAAATAAATTTTCATTTTCAGACTGTGATGTGACTTCTTTATTATATAATAGTAATTATAATGATGATACTAATACCTCCCCCACCGATTTGGGTTGCGGTGGCCGGTTTCACTGAAACCAAGCCAGCGTTATTTTATAGTGCCCAAGTGTGTGCGCAATACTCTATCTTCCTTCACTCTCGTACCCCAGTGGGACGGATAACCGACACAACTGGCGGGAGATCAGGCGAAAGACCGACTTTTTACACGTCCATCCGGAATACAACATTTTTGTTGTTCCAACGCGGGAATCGAACCCCGAGTCAAGAGCGAAGCTCTGAACCACTAGACCACGGAGACGTGAAAGTATAATAGTAAAATAATTCCTACCTAAAATATAACAAGACGAATAAGCACCAGCTCCAATGGTGGACTCAAGAACCTCCAAAGTAAGGAACCATTCGTAGGAATTGACGAAGGAACGAACGAGGCCGATCCAGCCCGTATTGAAAGCGTTAAGTGTGAGGGCCACGCGCCGGCCCCAGCGGTCGGATATGTACCCGGTGATAGGCAGGACCAGAAGTGTGCCCACTGTTCGTATGGACCCGATGAGAGATCGACGCCATTCGTCACAAGCCATGTCGAACTGGAAAAGGTGTTTGGTAATTAATTATTTCTTTCACAACCTTTCAAATTATTTCAATAAAAAATATACCACCTTATTAATAAAAATATTTACACTGCGTATAACTCATACATTGCTGTCTCTTGTCAAGTGACTTTTCTAATGTATCAGCCTAAGTGTGGCCTAAGACAGAAACATACTCGTAATTGGGTATATTTGTAAATTGTTAAAAATAGACTTAATCACTAAGCAATGACACTCAAATCTTTTTAAATCCAGCATTCATGTGTAGTTATTTATAATAAAAATTAAATATTGTATGTAAAAATTGAAAATATAGGAGTCGTTGATGAATGCATAAAATACACCAATTTTATAACAGTTAACTATAACTTTCATTATAAAATCTTGATGAAATTCACTTTTATAACATCATAAGAGTTGAAATTTACTTTCATAACATCATAAGAGTTGAAATTCACTTTCATAATATCATAAGAGTTAAAAATTTACTTTCATTACACCATAAGAGTTGAAATTCACTTTCATAACATCATAAGAGTTGAAATTCACTTTCATACCATCATAAGAGTTGAAATTCACTTTCATAACATCATAAGAGTTGTAATTCACTTTCATAACATCATAGGAGTTGAAGTTCGCTTTCATAACTTACTTACATCGTAAACAACACTCAAGGTGTTCTCATAAACATATTCCTCGCAGTTCATACGCTCTTGGCTGTTGAACCAATCCGCAGGGCACACATCGGAACTGTTAGTGATGGTGTCAGGGGGGAATCTCTGGCAGTTATCGATGTTGTTGCTGTTCGCTTCGTTAGGAATGGCGTTGGATACCCATGGGGGTAAATACTCGGGGACATCTGAATCACATTCCGGTATAAGGCATCTGGAATCCAAAATTTATGAAAGATTGACTGTGTTTTATTATCTACTTTGTCACTGTGTTGAAACTCTCATAGTATGTTGGTGTATCAGTACACAATTATATACCTATATATACTTCAAACTCAACCTCACTTGAGAACCTATTTGACACATAAAAAAAATGTTTTGTTTCACTTTTTAAAATGAAGAACTGCTAATGTTACATACTTTTTTTTCTTTTTAAAAAGCAAAAATATAGATTATTCTTATTTTAATGTTTTTTCTGTAATCTATAATATTAATATAACGGTATTTTAGCGCTGGTACATTCACAGTATACTCTACATACGGCGAACATACACACCCTAAAGCGTTATCACTCATTTATGTTACACCTTTCTGAGCTTTTGATTTCATTTCCAAACTTTTAATCTTACCTGGTGGGGATTCTAGCTGTTGTGAAAATGTATTCCCCGGAGGCGAACGCTGAGAAGATCACAGGCAGTGCTGCCAGTATGACCGTTATTATCTGGTACTTCCCAAACTGTCCCACCTCCTCCACTAGTATATTATCCAAATCCACCTTCTGATGATCATCTTGTTTGCCAGATTTTTCCACGTCATTTGCTCTAGATGTATAATCTTTTTCCTCAACTGTTTCCCCGGACATTGCAACGGTGCGTTATTTTCCTATTTTCCTGGCCCCCAACTGAAGGATTTTGGCAATCCTATTAGTGATTAGTAATCTGTGATGTAATTTATAGCACTGATAAATGTATATCAAAACATTAATAATGAAGGAAACATGTGCGCATACAAATGATAATAAAGTTATCGATATCGGTATTTTATTGCTGGATTTACAAATATTCAGTTTTATTCAAAGCTTCCAATTTAATCCGAACGAGGACGAAAAGTTAGTAACGAGTATAGGTAATATGCTAATTTATATTATGACTGACGGACCAGATGATTAATCAGGGCATTATTTACAATACGCGGGCACTATGAATAAAGTTTAGCTCTATCAGGCCAAGTGATAAATTAATAATATAATAAAAAATTCTTTATTCAAATAATTTAGATAATTACTATAATATAAACTTTATTATTTATCATATTGCTCAGTCATTATGATATTGCTACTTGACAATTTGGAAATTTGATAATAAAGCTAAATTTGACGTGGTGTCAGTCAGGTTCATGTGGACCCCTTCCAGTGAGTTTTAAGGGTGAAAAATGGTTTATCTCGATTTCCGGCAAAATTACAAGTACTATGAAAAAAAGTTATAATTAAAAGTTGCAGGTAATAGAATGATCAAAGTATAACTTTTGTATTACCAATTTTTTCACATAACCTCAAAATTTGTGTGAAAAACTCCTTATATAACGGGTTTTATCCCACTATTTTTAAAAGCTTCCGCACTGGTCCAATAATATTACGACTATAAACAGAAAACTATTTCTACGTTTTATTTCTGACCAAATTATAAATATGAAAGTTTCTTAAGTTAGAAAACGCCTAAACGCCTGAACTGTATTTCGATGTTGAAGATACACCATTTAGGATCAATAAATCTAGGTTATTTTCAATTCCACAAAATATAAGTAACTATTTTGTGTAAGTTATCTTATCTGGCTAAATGTTTAGCGAGTGCCTTGTAATTTAATATGTGTCTAGATGTAATGTGAAATATTAAAATTATAAATGACAATTATTTATATAATTTTAATATTTCACATTTATTTTTTATCAATTTCTTCTGTAGAATGCAATATATTATGTTGAAGCCGCATAAAAGCTAGTAGGTACATTAGATAACAATAATTTAAATTATTATAATCAAGTGTACTCCCGCGGCCTGCCACGATCTGCTTATCTCCGATAGCGGGCATAACGAATATGCTTATTATCTATCAGATAATATTATTAACCGATCAACACTGTAATTAGCAATCATGCTGTCTATAATCCATTAAGTTCGAATTGATAGAAAAACCGGCTAACAACGAAGTCAAATTAATAATATTCTCAAATTGCACAAAAAAAACAATATTTATTCTCCAACAATGACATATTATGGCGAACTGGTGTGTGGCCTAAGGACTGTACACTATCTGTTGTTTTGCCACTGCATAAGAAAGGATCTACATCTAAATGTGACAATTACAGAACCCTGGCACTTATATCTCATGCTAGCAAAGTACTTCTACATATTATAAATAACAGAATTCGCTATTTTCTGGACTGCCAGATCTCACAAGAAAAAGCTGCCTTTGTGAAGGGTAAAGGCACTCGTGAAGAAATCCTAAATATCCTTCAACTGATCGAAAAGTCCTATGAGTTTAATACACCTCTTATCTTGTGTTCGTAGATTACACCAAGGCCTTCGATTGTGTTGTATGGTCGGACCTGTGGAGAGTATTAAAAGATCTTAGCGTTCCACATCACCTTATTGCCCTTATTCGGACGCCATATGAGAACATTAAAGGTGTTGTTAGAATCGACACGATAATCTCAGAACCGTTTAGCTTTGGAAAAGGCGTAAGGCAAGGCTTCATTCTGTCACCAATTCTTTTTAACGCCTATGGAGAGTACATCATTAGGAAAGCATGTGAAGATTGGGATGGAGGAGTCTGAGTTGGAGGCACCAAAATATGTAATCTTCGTTATGCAGATGACACTACTTTATTAGCCGCAAGTGAACAAGAAATGTTCTTGCTCCTTAACAGAATAGAAACTATAAGTTCAAACCTTAGCCTTAAAATAAATAATGCGAAAACAAAGCTAATGGTGGTAGATCGCACGGGCACACTACATCTTACGGGCCTGCTCAACCTCGAGATAGTCACCGACTTCATATATCTTGGTTCCAACATCAGCAACAATGGGTCGTGCGAGAAAGAGATAAGAAGGCGTGTAGGGATGTCCAAGAGTGCTATGTCTCAATTGCAAAAAATATGGAAAGACCGCAACATCTCTCGGAAAACAAAAATGAAGTTAGTACAGTCACTCATCTTTTCCATATTCACCCACGGAGCGAAAACTTGGACTTTAAAAAAAGCAGACCGCGACCGAATAGATGCTTTCGAGATGTGGTGCTAGCAAAAAATGCTACAAATATCGTGGACAGCCTTTCGCACTAACATATCCATCCTACGCTAACTGCAAATAAAATCCAGGCTATCTATATGTCTACGCAGAGTTATAGACTTCTTTGGTCACATTGCAAGAAAAGATGGTCTTAACCTAGAACAGCTCCTGGTTACTAACCTGGTTAGCGTAATAATCTTGGGGATTTATCGCCTCCCTGGGCTAGCGGTTAAGAGCTTCGCTCTCGACCCGGAGATCGTGGGTTCGATTCCCGCGACAGCAAAAAATGTTGTTTTCAAGTTCGGCTAGGACAATGCAGTGCAGACTGATCACCTGATTGTCTTACAAGAAAGATGATCCATGCGTCGGATGGGCATGTAAAAAGTCGGTCCTGCGCATGTTCTTTCGCCAGTCGTGTCGGTTTACCGCCCCACTGGGTTATGCGAGTAAAAGAAAGATTGTCCTTGTGTATTGTGCACACTTCGTCACATAACTCCTGCGTAGCTGGCCTGGTTTCAATGAAATCGGCTACCTACACTGAAATCGGTGAGGGGAGCTATTATTATTAATCTTGGGGAATACCAGTTCGGTCATCATCGCTATTACAGACGTTGATTTCTTGGTTCTCACCATTTTTGCTCTTAAAGTATTGCTCTGCTGCTAAAATGTCCCTTTACTCAATATTATAGATCAAGATTCGTGTATGGGCTAGAACTAGCATGATAGATTATACAGTGCATGTCCCTGGCTGCGTGCTTTATATTGTAACGGGTTTATAAAGAACAATCACTATAGCTTTGGGATACCTTTTTCCATTCATGTTTTTTTTTAAGTTTTGTAAACTTTTTTTTTGCTTTTTCGTTATTCTTGCGACAAATAAAAAATTTAAAATTTAAAAAAATGTTTATGACACAAAATACATTTCTTAAATAATGGTAGTATAATCGTAAGTGATTGTTCTTTTACATCCTGTATATTATTATGTATTACTCTAATCTGTTCTACGTGCGCGTGATAAGCTGAACATTGGAGAACTTTGAAACTTTTTTCTTAACACTGGTCTCATTGAAATCTCCAAAAAAATAATACTAAAATAGTCTTCATTATATTTAGCAGAAGATAAGCGTTTTTAATTTATATTTTTATTTTAATAAAACTTAAATGCGATATAAAATATGCAAAGCACGCCCTTTTTTAACGTTATAACCTTTTTTCTCTTTATACATTAGTGAGCCGAGTTCAAAAGTTACTTCAGTATTTTAAGGCAAGCCAAGGGGACTGTCCTTTTAGTTTTTGCAAATTTTGTCTCAAATATTTTTCAAACGAGTTTTTATACGATTTAAAACGCTTACCCTTATTATACCCCTTTCTCGCCATACAAATGGTCGTTCAAGGTCATTAGTGTTATACAAAGCCATAACTTACCCAATAGCTTCATATGGTGATATCGTCTACAACTACTGATTATAATACTTATCGAGGCACCTACAATTTTGTAATTATTGTATGTAACCAACACCATAGCTCACAAACTACATCATAGAAAATATTTAATGATTATAAAAAAACTTGTTGATGACTATGATAAAAATGACATACTTAATGATTCTGTTAAAAGTAGACTACACAAACCACATTTAAATGTCACTAAATCACGCGCGTGAAATGTCACCAATTCACCGGCGTGAAATGCCACCAATTCGCCCGTGTAATAATAGCCCGCTTTGCAGTAAAATATTTGTATAAACTTTTTAATAGCGCGATAAAATACAAAGTCCTTCACAATAAAGATTACGGAGTAATTACCCGTGAACCCATTCAAGTAAAATATTATAAAACCGTTTACGTCATAGCTCATAAACAAAGCAGCTATCATAACATAATATTTTTTAAAATAGAAAAGATAGAAAATTATTCATTTGTACCTTAAAAGATCTGCTTACAGCATAATGATCAAAATCATCATTTATTCACAAAATATGGTTTACAAAAGGTTTACAGGGTATAAATAGTTCAAGTTCATCGTACCATAATAATGGTGTGTATAGCAGTTAGTGTAAGTATGATGTTTTGGAAATTAAATTAATTTGAGTTTTGATTCATTATTGTTAGCACTACCCGAGTCAAGTGGGAATTGTAAGTAGTCCCCGATTCGATTGTGTATTGTTAACATTGCCCGAGTCGAAGGGAATTTGTAAGTAGTCCCGATCCAAATGTGTATTGTTATCACTGCCCGAGTCTAGTGAGAATTGTGGCCAATCTGTAGGTGGTATACTTAACATAACCCGAGTATGTTGAGAATTATAAGCAATTCTCAAGCTGAGAGAGTAATGTAAGCAATTCTCAGGTCGAGTGAGTATTGTAAGCAGTCACCGAGTACAGTGGGAATTGTAGATATTCCCCGAATCAAATGGGAATTATAAGTTTTACCTGAATCGAAAAGGAATTGTAAATAATCAAGTGGGTATTTTTAGCATTACTAGTAAAAAAGTTCAGTGACATACCTACCTACTTAAGCTAAAACACTATTTCTTGCTATGCACCTGCCACGATCTGCTTATCTCCGATAGCATAACGAATATGCTTATTATATCAGATAATACAGGTTGTAATTTTTCACGTGGGACATATTTAAACTAACGTAAGGGCACTATAGCGTAAGCAATGAATCGCTCCGTGGTATTGTGCTTTAGAGCTTCGCTCTCGACCCGGAGGTCGTGGGCTCGATTCCCAAACTTTGGAACCACAAAAAATGTTGTTATCAAGTTTGGTTAGGACAATGCAGGCCGATCACTAGATTGTCTGAAAATAAAGATGATCCATGCGTCGGATGGGCATGTAAAAGTTGGTCCTGCGCCTGATCTCCCGCTAGTCGTGTTGCTTACACGTCCCACTGGGCTACGAGAGTTAAGGAAAAAAGAGTGCTTCAATGCTTGCACACTTGGGAACTATAAAAAAACTTCTGCTTAACTGGCCTGGTTTCAATGAAACCACATTGCCGGTTGCACATTCGATATTGTATAGAATACCTAGGCAAAGTATAAAACATATAATATTTCATACACTACCTGGAATTTTGCATTTTATACAACACTTCGGGCTTAAGATCATTTATTCCTCAAAAAAAGAATACAATTATTCACATAAATTGAGGGATTATTGCTGAGTTACATTAAATTTTACAATGGCGCGGCGTTACTTAGGCATTATATAGAAAACCAAATCGTACAGATTGCCGGTAAAATATATCACATCCAAAACATAACTTGTAAATAATGCCAAGTCTCGCTACTTAGTTCTTCTACCGTAAAAAGTTGTGAGATGCATAATATGATGCCAAGCCCGGGTAAATGCATTAACCCCAGCCAGATGTTGTGGATTTTGTTAACTTTTAACCTAACGGGTTAGGTTAGGTTAAAAGTTAACAAAATCCACCGTGAAAAAATCGTGCTTGCGTTTAAAGCGTTGCTTGAACTACATTTTTTTAATTTAAGTTCTTTATTCAAACATAACTTTTTTTTTTACACACACAAGAATATACAGGTACATACAAATCTTTGTACTGCAATGTGCAGGCTTGGGGAGACTAATAAGATGTATTTGATCCGAAAGTCGTTTAATAACTCACTTATATTACTAACATTCATACAATACATAGGGAGATGATACACACACTACACCTCTCCTGTGTTTTAGAAAAAAAAATTACAACTAAGTTTTTTTTACTTATATATCTACCCAAAATAATATATCTAACTTAAACTAATAACTAATTTTAAACCTCTTATAGAAATACACATAATTATACAAATCTGTTTTTTATAAGAAAAAAAAATTTGCATAATATTTTTTTAAAAGTAGTGATGGGTTGTTGACGATGTTACATATCATCAATTATTTAAAAAAAAATTGAAAGTTATTTTAAATAAAATATAGTAACAATGTACTTATAAGTAGGTACATTTTTTTTTTATAAAATTATCTTTTTATTTTAATATTTCAAAAAAATTTTGGAAATCAAAACTAAATTCTTTCTTGCTTAATTCCATTACACATTCACATATTACAAATATTATGTAGTAGATAGGTTAAGATCATAATTACTTATCTTTCTTCCATGTCGCTCTTCTAACATAAAATAAACTTTATGTTCAAACAAAAAAAAACAATCTCCATTTTATTTAGGAAAATATATTTGCAATGCACTTTTAATTTATTCTTTCATAGAAATATTCTCATTTCACATTTTATTATCATTTCATCTTGATAAGCGATCTGGCCATAGTCACTTACATTAAACATCATCATCATCATCCTACATTTACATACCTTATTCCTTTTTTTATTTATATTTCTATTTCTATTAATAGTCGACTCTTCATTTTATTATTATGGTACTTTTTTTTCATATACTTCATGTGCGCGCTTTATTTGGTACAATATTTCATTTCATTATTCAACATATAACGGGACCTATTTTAAGACTAACCAACAAAAAAAAAACAAAAAAAAATGTCTCCAACCATTTTGTTTAAGTGGAGGATTATTCCCGCCGAGCATGCTCTAAGTACCATTTATATTTTTACGTACCATATTTAATACCATATATAATCTCACAGAGAAAACTCGTTTACACCATGATCGAAAGAAGTATTCCTTTTGCGTATTATATATGTATAATGCATTCAGCATTTATTTATTTAATATACATAGCATTTTAGCTACTATTTAATTCATGCTTTATGGCATTTTCTTCCTGAACCTATCCAAAATCCTAACAAAATAACCAAATCCATAATTTTGACACACTCAATATTTAAAAATATCCATCAACTATTGGATGATCAGGCCAACAGCTACTAGACGTTCCAAATATGAAGGTATCCCTATCTTCCTATAAATAACAATCCTATTTCAATAAAATACCATCTTATAAAACTAAAAACTAATATCCTTTACTTCAAAATAAGCTTTTCTTTACTTTCCTACATATTATTGCTCAAAATAGCTATGTTACAAACTAAATATCACATTCCTAATCCTTCACAATTATATTACGTCAAATCCGTGTATGTATGTCATATCCAGTATTAATTATTCTAAGAAAATGTAGCTAATCGACTTACATTAATGTAGTTAAAAAGAATTTTAATACATTTCTCAGAAATATAATGTCCCTTTTGAGCATTACCATGTCAATTCAAATTTTAGATACCTACTACCTTTTTATATTATCTATCTACTTTTACCAAAAAACCTTTCAAACAAAACTTTTATTTTTACTTCTAGCTTTTAACTCGAATTGGATTGCATTGGAATACATAGCGACATAAACATAATAATATTATTGTTATAATTATTTGTCCTTGAAGGAAAGTTGCTAATTGCAACACAATATTTTGCACATGTAAACTACTGGAATTCTAAATATGATTGCTTGACACTTTTGGATGCATATTGCATATTAAGGTTATGCATCGTATTGGTAATGTTTTACTTCGCACCATAAATGGTATAGCAAAGTTGAGATGATACGTTATGCGATACTATTGATGATCTCATAACATAGACCATGGGTGTTCTCTACTACCTACTATTATTTAATTTAATTTTGCACAACTCAATACGAAAATTTAAACGAAAATATAATATTAATTTAAATCTTCTGTCTTTAAACTATGTAAACTAAATTACCAAAATTTATATTACCTTTAAGTTACATACAAACTAACAAAATATTCAGGTTATATTATTATGTTTTAAACGAAAAAATTTAATCAAAAAAAAAATCTTCTGTTAATTATAATGTTTGTACAACCCTAGCTTCAATTAACAGTTTCTACTTACATTTTGTTGCGCGAATGCTGCGTTGGCACCGCTGATATTCGACGCTTTTACCAGCAAGGCGTTACTTACCTTTGATGCTACCTACCTGTTAACCAACTGCGCCTAATACATATAGTTATGACTTATTAATATTACTATGTATTCCTTTTTCCATATACCAAAATAATGGACATAAATTATTATTATTCCTACATATTTTTTCTTTTAACTTTGAGTTAAGTTATTTTTCATTCAGAATATACTAATTTAAATGCATCGTCAACACCCATTTATAATATTTATTAATAGAATTTAATTAATTTTCTTTAATTTAACCATAACATGGTACATTTTCGTTATAAAAAATACCTTGGCCTTAGCCATTTTATTACAAAAGATAAACTAAAATCTCTTAACACGAAATAAAGATATTACACACAGATTACAAACAGGATTAAATTGCAAGAGAAATTATTAATTACACATGCTATAATAATTTCAAAATATAGACTCAGAAAAAATAATACAATTTATGAAAATTTATGTTTCGGTCCTCTGGTCGCTGATCTCCCGGCTGCATCCACTTCCGACTCGAGCATCTCCCTGCTGCCTGCTCTACATTTCCACTCATCTGACTCCTACATCTCCCAGCTGCCTGCTTTCTATATCCACTCATCTGACTCCTACATCTCCCGGCTGCCTGCTCATCACCGCCACTTATTTTATTTCAACAATCTCAAGTCCCTGTAGCTCATCAGCGCCACTAATATTGTTCTTTATTTTTCACTAATTTGTAATTTTATTTTTGAAACAGATTTGTATTTGTCTCTACACTATTTATTTAATAATATTTTAAAAATCTACATTTTTTATTACGTAACTATTAGTCTCTCTGCTACCGGCCGGTAAAAATAATATTGAATCGTTTAGTTAATTTTATGAATATTAAAAAGTACATTTTTCATTGCTATTAATTATTGTTCACACATAATTATTTTACTGTCCAATTTTATATATCACTCACTTTAACTTTTATTGTCCCATCTGCGCAGCGCTGCCACGAGGCAGCACTGGCAGGGTCGCCATGCAATGTGCAGGCTTGGGGAGACTAATTAAAAGATGTATTTGATCCGACTGTCGTTTAATAACTCACTTATTAATTTGACTTCCATTATTCGAAGCTTATATAATTGAGATAGGCACTACGTTTCCCGCCATCTTATTTCTATTTTATGTTTACCGGAAGTCCCCACTTTCGTCCCTCCATGGTGAAGAGGTAGGGAGTGTTAATAAAAGCGAGCTTACTCGTTTGCCAAATCATTGGCGTCTTGTTTCCCGCCGGACTCAGTAGTGTCTACTAAACAGTAACAGGTAGTAACAAAATAATAATAAGGACATAAACACAGGTATGTCATTTTTTAATATATTTAATGAATAAAACGTAAGTAATTTTAAAAATTACTTTCGTACGATAAAAATGTATTAACACTTTGTAAAATAATCTTTTAACGGATTTTTCCGTTCTAAATTAGTAGAAAACGACATTGAAATAAATATTTAGAAATAACAAGGTTTGTAAAATTTTTAATTTTACTAAAATTATTACCTCTTTCTATATTATTATATATAATAAATAATGTAAGATATATACATAGGTATATATATATTTTGCAGTAAAAGCCAGTATAATTTTTAAATATTTTATTTTTTAGGATGAATGAAAATATTATTACAATGACTGATAATAATGAACCAGTTGCGGGTCCATCTGCACCTCGAAGTCGCCTCATTTCAGACTCTAGCTCTGACAGTGACAGCTCCTCATCCAGATCGTCAGACTCGGCTAAGCATCGCCATTCTAGGAATAAGAAAAAAAGGAGGGGCAAACGCAGACGCTGCTCGGATCATAAATACAGACAGCTGTATAGAGAAATGAACGACATTAAAAAATTTTTAACCAATCAATTTCAGTCGCATCAGGGTAATGAACAAAGTTTTAATGAAAATGAAGATAACATTTCAGTCTTCTCAAATGTAAGTGGCAATCTTTACGATATAAATGATGATGTTTCTGACTGTAACAAAGTTAAGGAAAAAGAATTAACTTTTAATATTGAGACAAGGCTTAAGGAACCATCCATGCCAAAGTCTTCAGATAGTCATTTACAACTATTAAGTGACCTTCAACACTTAAACAATACTTCTTGGAATGACATAAAGTATGCAGAAGCTCAAAAAGCATATATTTCTTCTCCTGGCTTTACGGACTTGGAAACTAATGAAGAGGTCTTAAACTTTCAATCTTCTCGCCATTTAATACAATTAGATAAAGCTTTTGGAGCCCTTACCATGTGTGTTATAAAACAAAGGGACTCTCTCCAAAAACTGCTAACAGATTTCACGAAGTGGGTTAAAGAGAACCCTGAGTGTACAGGTATTAACAATAAATTATCCGAACTATTTACAGACAGTGACTACCAGAAAGTCTCCTCAGATATGTTACAGATTATCTGCGGTCACCGAGCTGAGGTAATACAAATGAGGCGTGAAGTTATTACAAAGCAAGTTAGAGACCCAACAATAAAATCTGTGATTCGGAAAATACCTCCATCATGCACCAATCTTTTCGTCGCAGAAAAATTTACGTCTACAGTAGAAAAGGCGGGTGGAATTCGGAAGTGTTTTTGGCCTTTAAGGAAATCTCGTATGACCACTTTGCAGGCAGAGGGTAAAAAGCCCAGCGTCTCCTTACAGGATCACGCATGTCATAAAAAACCCTCACAGGGTTATTGTGGTTGTTACCCTAACGATCTGCCTCCGCAAAGTAGCAGTCACCACGGCTCGCATTCTGTTACCCCGAGTAACCGTGGGACATTTCGTGGACGCGGCGTTTCGCGGACACACATTAAACATCAGAACCAAAGAGGTTCCGGAAATAAATGTGTCGCTTCACCCTCCCGCAACGCTGGAGATAGTAAGCGACGTCGTTTTTGACACGAATTTTCAGGCAGGCCGTCTCGCTCAATATGTGGACCTATGGAAACAGTTGGGAGCATCGGAAACAATAATAAAAATAATTTCCAGGTACCGTATACCATTTCACAAAAAACCTCCGCTCATTCATGTGGACTTACAAAAAAGAGCTGTAGAAGTGCCTCGTTCTCACGACATGACTGCCGCTATCCACAAAATGAGGAAAGAGGGAGTCTTGAAACTATGCAATCCGTCACCAAGTTTCCTTTCATCGATGTTTTTAGTTCGCAAGACAGACGGTACTGCAAGACCAGTGTTCAACCTAAGGGCTTTAAATCGTTACATCAAAACAGAGAAGTTCAAACTTCTAAACATGTATCGAGTGCCAGATTTCCTTCAACCAGGAGATTGGCTTTGCAAAGTCGACCTATCACAGGCGTACTTTCACGTACGTGTCGCACAGAGTCATCGGAGGTTCTTACGCTTGATATACCAAAAACAACTCATGGAAATGACGTGTTTACCATTTGGGCTAAGTACTGCACCAAAGGCTTTCGCGACAGTTACCAACTGGGTGGCTCAAATTTTTCGCGAAAAAGGTATACGTATATTAGTGTATTTAGATGACTTTTTAATAGCACACCAGTCGACAAAGGAGTTGGAGAAACATGTTCAGTTTGTTATACAAACTCTAAAATTGTTAGGATGGATTATAAACAACGAGAAATCAATTCTTGTTCCATCTAAGTCAATTATGTATTTAGGTGTCGAGTGGGACCCTTCCACTAATGTAAAGAAACTTCCTACAGAGAAAGTAAATTGTATCATAACCAAAATTTCTGAAATTCGAGATAAACAACGTACAACTCTTAAACAGATACAAAGCTTACTAGGTCTTTTAAATTTTGCAAGTTTTACTGTCCCAACAGGTCGGCTCAACTTCCGGGCGTTATTAATGCTGCTCAACAAAATGTTAAAATCGGAGATCAGGTGGCATACGATCCCACAGGATGCCAGGAACAACCTAGAATGGTGGCTCAGGAACTGTCGTAAGCCTTCACCTATTCATATGCCTCCGCCCACTCATTCTCAACCGATGCATCACATATTCATCTGACAACCGATGCATCACATATTGCATGGGCTGCTCGTCTTAATAATATGAGTCTGTCAGGCTTTTGGTCCCGAGACGAAATTAAGTTACATTCCAATATAAAAGAAATGTTAGCCATATTAAAGGTCTTTCAAATCTATTATAAAGTGTTGAGTGGAACCACAGTTCTAGTTCAATGCGATAATAAAACTGTAATCGCATACCTTCGCCACGAGGGTGGCACAAAATCACATAAACTTTTAGATTTGACATTTGAAATGTTCCAAATATTAGAACGATATCGTATACATTTAAAAGTTTTTCACATTCCAGGGATGTACAACAGTCACGCCGACCATTTGTCAAGGCTTCGTCGGAACCCAGAGTGGCATCTGATAACCGAATGCACAGAGAGGATCTTTCGCAGATGGGGGGTCCCGGTAATCGACCTCTTCGCTTCCAGTCAGGCTCATGTGGTAACGAATTATGTCTCACTCAATCTAAAAGATCCTCAGGCAATATTTCACGATGCCTTTTCACGAGAGTGGAATTTCCAGCTAGCCTGGGTATTCCCCCCACCGTATCTCATACCCAAGGTATTGAGTCATCTCAATCATTCACAGGGAATATACTTGTTGGTTGTCCCTCGTTGGGACAAAGTTTATTGGCGAGCAGATCTGAAAAGCCGAGCGATTGCAGCTCCGTACATTATTCCACACCTGGACAGGTTCCTGATCGACGTGTCGACGGGTCTGGCTCCATCGAAGGTCAACGAGATGGTGATAGAGGTGTGGAAATGTGGGGGTGGAATCAGAGTCTAAAAGCTTGGAGCGAACAACAAGTAGATCTTCTGAGTAAGTCATGGCGTCATTCAACACAAAAGACTTATAATACTGCTTGGAAACGATGGTTACAATGGTCAGACCAAAATCAGATTGATCCACATAATCCACAGGGTGGAGATGTAGCTAGATATTTATCAGACCTTCATTTAATTAACAATCTCTCTTATAATACTATTCTTTTACACAAGTCTGTTGTATCTACTCTTTGTAATCCGAATTCGGCAGAAAAAATTAGTTCTCACATTTTAGTAAGACAAATGTTGAAATCCATAGCTTTACAAAAACCTACAATCTCCAAACCTCCGATTTGGAATTTAGATAGTCTTGCGTCATACTTAAGTACTTATACCTTAGAACATGACAATCCTTTCCAAGTACAAAGACACACATCAATTTTATTACTTTTATGTTCTGGTAGGAGAATTCATGATTTAACTTTATTAAAAATTGATAATGACCATTGTATCCAAAATATTAATGAAATCATATTTTGGCCCTCTTTTGGCTCAAAAACCGACACGTCGGACTACAGACAATCAGGTTGGAAGTTGACAGCTAACCCAGATAACATCAATTTAGATCCAGTTTACTGGATAATGAGAACTATTGAAGTACTTGATTCTAGACGGAATAATCATAAATTAAATAACTTATTTGTCACTTTCAGAGGACAGATTAGACCTGCCTCAAAGACTATTATTTCAGGGTGGATTAAATCCCTTTTCAAAGATGCGGGTATAACTGCTACGCCTGGAAGTATTAGGTCAGCAGTTGCGTCAAGAAATTGGTGGGACAATTTCCCAATGGAAGATATTTTATTGAGAGGAAATTGGCGATCCCAAAATACTTTTTGTAAATTTTATAGGCGAGAAGTTCTACCCGTATCTGTTCCAAATAAGTCTATTACAAGGTTTTTTGATCCAATTGATTAAGTTATAAATATTTCTGATTATAAGACTCAGTTAATTAATTAATATCGATAGCATATTGTATACCTATGTTTAACGCTGTTTTGTAATATGTTAGTTATAAACTATTATAGTAGTGTGGATTATTTTTATGATAAACTATACATCTAATATATTCCTATTATATATGGATTATTTTTGGATTATTTTTAAGATACCTAAACCTAAAAAAAAAAAAAAAAAAAAAAACAAATTTAATTTTGTATATTTCACATTGGCGTCTTTCACATAAGATAAACTTTCGATCCCACCAGGCGATAACAAACAATTCTCAATTATATAAGCTTCGAATAATGGAAGTCAAATTAATAGAGGCGTTTTACCTACCAATAAAACGCATATTAATTTACTTACCTTATTCGAAGCTTATAGTTTAAATTCTGCCTGAGGATTTTCGCCGCAATGATTTGGCAAACGAGTAAGCTCGCTTTTATTAACACTCCCTACCTCTTCACCATGGAGGGACGAAAGTGGGGACTTCCGGTAAACATAAAATAGAAATAAGATGGCGGGAAACGTAGTGCCTATCTCAATTATATAAGCTTCGAATAAGGTAAGTAAATTAATATGCGTTTTATTGGTAGGTAAAACGCCTCTATATTACTAACATTCATACAATATATAGGGAGATGATACACACACTACAGTACAATACATACATTATATTTAAATAATATAGTACCAATGTCACATAAATCTAATCCTGTGTTAACGTAAGTTTGTGTTACTGATATCAGAAAATGGTTATACGAGGTGTAAAATAAGTTAGTGATAACTGATAATACATTAGAGTGTACTCATCCGTCCCTTTAGGTACTTTTTTTTAATTATTGTATGGGAACATTTAGTATGTTGGGTCATTTCTTATACAAACATGTAAGTCAAAAGTAAATCTTTTAGCGCTGGTACTTTCGCAGCTCTACATAGGAGGCATTTACACACCCTAAAGTTAAATATATTTTACACCTTGTACTATGCACATTATTGTACGCCACATTTTTTTTTATTTATAAATTTAAATTATAATACACACCACGTCCATTTAGTCCCGTGCTAAGTTGATCTCGTTTTACGAGTGTCAGATATAACGGGTATATAATATTATTACTTATTAATTACATAGTCAATTAATTTGTTTAGCGCTTCATATAGGTACGTAGGCATTGTGTTATCTTACAACGTAAGTGTAATCAAAAATGTTCTTAGCTATTCGTCATCATCTGTTCGCTTCGGTCACTCCTTGACAATTCTGATGATACTTAATATTAGCAATTTTGTTTTATTTATATAATATTATACATATTTTCTTTTACTTTAGCATTACTTCAACACACCACTGAATCAGTAATTATCATGTGAATCCACGTGTAGTGACGTCACTGGTGGGTTATTTTATCTCGTCTCGTCTCGTCGTCCGAACAGCAGTGCTAGTCTCTACTTCTTCTTTTTTTGGCATATGCCTCCCCCTCAATAGGAGTTGCCAACGTCAGAGTATAAAAAGTTAGCAGTACAGTGGGATGTTATGAACAACTAACTTATTTTTATTTAACTTGTATCTGCACGAGACTCGCGTGCTAGTCTCTAAGTATGTATGCGTATCTCGACAGCTGAATCGGCGGTGAGTGTCGAATTTCGAAGATCACAGAAAAAAATTACACTCACCGAGTCACCGCGGATTCAGCTGTCGAGATTCGGAAACATTTTTAGAGAATAGCACTGCAGCAGATAGACCTTGGGTGTAGGTGTAGGTGTCACTGGTCTGGCGGCGCCCGCTTGATAATGCCGAGCTGCGTGGCAAGCGTGGCGACGTGCGCGCGCACCTCCTCCTGCACCAGGTTGAAGGACATCGCCAGCAGCGCGATGCCGAACAGCAGGTAGAGGGAGCAGAGCGCGATGGAGTGTACTGCGTCCGCCGCCTCGCCCGCGTTGGCCTGGCCCTGCAATAGCCAGATTGCATTTAAGCATACGTAACGTAAAAAAGGCAATTGTAGTGAGTGTGATGAAACAGAAGTAAGCCGCGTCGAGGTACGCCCAGCCCTCCCAGCTCTTAAAGAGGAATGTGCTGACCACTATTATACCTATATAAGAAACCACGAGGAACTAAACACTAACCTGAGCTAGCACGAAGTTTCCGAAGCTGATTGTGGTGAGTATCATTAAGCAGAAGTAAGCTGCGTCGAGGTACGCCCAGCCCTCCCAGCTCTTGAAGAGGAAGGTGCTGGCAACTATATTAAGAGGCCATTAGGAATTAAGCACTAACCTGTGCTGGCACGAAGTCTCCGAAGCCGATTGTGGTGAGTGTGATGAAGCAGAAGTAAGCTGCGTCGAGGTACACCCAGCCCTCCCAGCTCTTGAAGAGGAAGGTACTGACCACTATATAAGAGGCCATTAGGAATTAAGCACTAACCTGAGCTGGCACGAAGTCTCCGAAGCCGATTGTAGTGAGTGTGATGAAGCAGAAGTAAGCTGCGTCGAGATACGCCCAGCCCTCCCAGCTCTTGAAAAGGAAGGTACCGGCGACTATGTACGAAGCAACAAGGAACACGCACAACCAGATAGGAACTGGTTTTATCTGGAAATTAATTGATGTAATGTAATGAGCAGTGATAAAAATTGAACTGAAGTTATTGGATTAATGAATGGTATGTAGGGTTTAGTAGTAATAATAAAAGACGACTAGTGGATGGTTCTCAATAGAAAAGTAGAAAACACCAAAGTATATATATGTATAATAATATTATATTGTTAGCAGCGCCGCCTAGCGACACGAAAGACAAGACAAGACAAGACTCCCGCCCTGCCACCAGCCTAAGTATATAAACCAGCCACGCCCGTCAACTCGTCCATTTTTCCCTCGACAATTTTGCGTGCTCGTTACGTTCGTTCTGTGTATTTTAATTGTTAAAAATCTTTGTAACTTTCTATTTAAGTAGTTTTAAATAAATTTATATTTCTTTTGTGTTATTTGGTTTTAATTTTAAACAAATTAGTTGTAAATGTAAAATCAGAAGCGAGATTCGGAGGCCAAAATACCGCTTAGTGTCATTTCTGATTTTTGTTGTTTAAATAATTTAGAAGTTTCATCAGCTATTTACAATGTCAAATAATTCGCGTAAAAAACGTCAACGAGAACGCACGCCGCCTCCTATAGGTATAGATCGTCTGGGCACCGCGATGGAAGCGATCCTGAACCGGCTCACGGCACTGGAGCAGGAGCGCACGAGCCACGTGGCATGGTCCGACGCGGAGGCACGCCCCGCTGTTCAGGTGCCAGTACCAGAGCCAGTTCCCAGCACGAGCGCCGGCCCGAGCATCGCAGTCGTCGGCAGCAAGGCGAGCTCGACACCGCAGACGGCCGAGTCACGCGCAGACTCGGTGGCGCCGAGCACACCGCTGCCGCCGCCGTTGCAGCCGACAGCTTCGTCAAGCCAGGATCCGACGGAGCGTCTTATCGAAGCGCTAAACGCCTTGAATACGGTGAGATCTACCCAATATTATGTGTCCGATTTTGATCCTAGTATTCACGATGTCTCTTGCAGAAATAGGTTAAGTCTAAGTGTACAAAATCCTACCAATGACTTAAAAAAAATTAAAGTTTCAAATAATAGCAAATGTAATTCGATTAATCTGGTGCATCAAAATTTACAAGGAATGGTAGGTAAAGAACTTGAAATTGAGTTATTCTTAAAGGAATTTAATATTGATATTATTTGCATATCTGAACATTGGTTCAGAAACCATGAACTCATTTTCAATTTCAATGATCACCAGGTAGCTAGCTCGTTCAGTAGAGAGAATTCTATTAGAGGTGGCTCGTTAATATTAATTAAAAAATCCTTGAAATGTAAGGAACGTAAAGATATTGTGAGTCTCTCAACTGAACGAGTAATTGAAGTGGCCTGCATAGAGTTGAGTCATCTTATTATTGTGTGCGTATACAGGCCTCCATCTGGGTTATACGAATCATTTGAACAAATTATGGAACAATTATTGTCAAAAATATGTGCATCTAACAAAAACGTTATTATATGTGGTGACTTTAATATTAATTTGTTAGACCTAAACTCCACTACGGTTAGATTCACATCATTGTTTAGATCATATAACCTATTTAATTTATTTCAAGAACCAACAAGAGTATGTGATACGACTGCTACTTGTATTGATAATATATTTACTAATCTTATTCCAAGTAAAAAAGATATAATTAATAAACTCAGCTCTGATCACTACGGACAGTTAGCTTCTTTTAATATATATTGTGACACTAATCTAAAGGAAAATCAAGTGTTTATTCCTGTGAATACTAAACGTATTGAGAAATTTAGGAGTAATTTAAGTTCAAATATTAAATTATTAGATGGGTCAAGTAGGTCAGATGAAGCTTTTAGTAAATTGTTTAAGATAATAAGAACCCAATTTAATTTAGTATTTACTCCTAAATCGGTTAGAAATAGCAACAAAAAAGGTAACTTTATTGAGTGGGCAACTGCAGGAATTAAAATAAGCAGACAAAGACTATATGAATTATACAGTGAAAAATGTATAAATAACAGTGAAACTTTTAAAATATATGTTAAAAATTACTCAAAAATTTTCAAAAAAGTTTGTAAAGCTGCAAAGGCTCTTCATATTAGAAATAAAATACAAAATTCTAAAAATAAGATCAAAACTACATGGAAGATAATAGCTGGTGAGACTGGAAACGTCACCTGTCGTAACACAAATTATGAACTTAGTTTTGAAAATAAAAAAATAACTACTGATCTAGAAGTTGCGACGGTATTCGAAAAGTTTTTTGCTGACATTCCGGTCTCAACTACAAAAAGTCTAGATTCGTCTCCTGCAGCTGCTGAAAAAATACTTAAAGATAATGTAAAGGAATGTGATGTCAATTTTAAGTTCAAAGAAATTGATTCCAGAGAAATTGTTAATACATTTAAGATGTTAAATATCAAAAATACTGCTGATCTCTGGGGCATGTCTACAAAAATTATGAAATCAATAATTGACATCGTAGCTCCTCATTTAGCAATGATTTTTAATGATTGTACAAAGAGTGGTGTTTTTCCTGACTTAATGAAGCATAGCAAGGTATACCCTTATTTAAAGCTGGGAATAAATCTGATCCGACAAATTACAGACCTATATCGATTTTGCCGACTTTTAGTAAAATATTTGAAAAATTAATTTTAAATCAGTTATTAGTACATTTTAATATAAACAATATATTACATAGTAATCAATATGGTTTTACTAAGGGTCGATCCACAACGGACGCCGGTATAGGTCTGCTTTGTAATATTTTTGAAGCTTGGGAGAGGTCGCAGGATGCGTTAGGTGTGTTTTGCGACCTTTCCAAGGCCTTTGATTGTGTTGAGCATGCTACATTGATCAGGAAATTAAAGCACTATGGCATAAGGGACTCAGCCCTCAGCCTTTTGAGTTCTTATCTTACAAATAGGATTCAAAGGGTGGAGGTAAATAGTAAACGGTCCACTGGGACTAAAATAGAATTAGGTGTCCCACAGGGATCCATTTTAGGCCCATTTCTTTTTCTCATCTATATTAATGACTTACCTTATCTAGTTAAAGATAAACATGAGATAGTATTATTTGCCGATGACACTTCACTAATTTTTAATGTGAAGCGACAACAGTCAAATTATGACGAGGTAAATAGTGCTCTCTCAAAAATAGTACATTGGTTTAATGTTAATAACTTATTATTAAATTCAAAAAAAACTAAATGTTTAAAATTTACTTTGCCCAATGTTAAGCAATTACAAACCAATATACTATTAAATGATGAGAAAATGAAACTAGAGGATTCCACTGTGTTCCTGGGTATAACACTTGATAGCAAATTACAGTGGGGTCCTCACATTGCCAATCTTGCAAGTAGGCTCAGTTCTGCAGCATATGCGGTTAGAAAAATTAGAGAAATTTCTGACGAAGAC
Organism: Celastrina argiolus; assembly: GCA_905187575.2. Taxonomy (NCBI): domain Eukaryota; kingdom Metazoa; phylum Arthropoda; class Insecta; order Lepidoptera; family Lycaenidae; genus Celastrina; species Celastrina argiolus. Next base: position 17,615,254 of record LR994589.1, read on the forward strand.
ACGGCGCGATTAGTATATTTTAGTTATTTTCATAGTAGGATGTCTTACGGCATCCTCTTATGGGGAAATGCCGCAGACATTAACACAATATTTGTGCTGCAGAAGCGGGCAATACGTTCAATTTACAAAATGTCCTCTTTTGAATCTCTAAGAGAGAAGTTTAAACAAATTGGTATTCTGACCGTTGCTTCTCAATACATTTTAGACAATGTGTTGTACGTTAAAAAGAATTTAAGTAATTTTAAAATGAAAAGCGACAATCACAATAGGAACACTAGAAATAAGCACAAGCTAGATTTACCGGTGATCAGACTGAGTAAAGTTAGTAAATCATTTAAAGGTCAATGTATTCGCCTGTACAATATAATCCCAAATAAAGTTCAGAGCCTCCCTATCAATAAATTTAAAATTGTAGTTAAAGAACGTCTGTGTGCTAAAGCTTATTATAAGGTCAATGATTTTATTGACGATTGCACACCTTGGGAATAAGATGGCCACATGCAAGGCTACCTCAATGTACTTTATGTACTCTGACTTTTGTTAAATTAAGTTTTACATTGTAAACATATTATGTATACACTTTTTTTAAAAAAAAGAACAATTTTCCATCTTTTTGCTAAAAGATGGCCCCGTCCGAGTTTCTTACGCCGGTTCTTCTCGGCGGGCTAGGGTTGAACCGGTGGTAGCCTTTTTGTTGACTTTCCGAAAATAGCTTTTTAAGTTTTATTTGGAAATAAAATTTTTTTAATTTGAATTTGAATTTGTCAACACGTGGTGTGATGAGGTAGACCGTGCACGTGCACAAAATAATTGGGACGAGAAAGAGTGTTTAGCTCGAGTCGGTTCTTGTTTAAGGGGTGACGCACGTGCATGGCTGCGCGATTGGTCTTCTAGAAATCGAAATTGGATAAATTTTAAATCCGAATTGAAAGCCCTCTGTCCACGACGAATTGACATCGCGAATATATTGTTTGATGTTATGTGTACAGAATCCGATAAATACTCCACATACGCGGACTACGCACGCAAATCCTTGTTACGTTTGCGTATTGTAAATGGTTTAAGCGACGAGTTGTTATGTGCAATTATTATCCGTGGGATCAAAGATCCTCAAATACGCGCATCAGCTACAAACGCGAAGCTGACATCCGATACTATTGTGGAGTTTTTATCGACGTATGTTATGTCTTATAGTCGTTTGAGTGCAAACGTTAATAATAATAATAATGCACGCAATAACTTTTCCCGTTTGAGTTCGCTCGTCCGTGATAAGAAGGATAGGAAACGAAACTCAAGTGCGTGTGACGGTGCTAGAACAATAAAATGTTACACTTGTAAACAATTTGGTCATAAAAGTCTCAATTGCAATAAACGTTTTAAATTATCTTCCGATCTCGATGACGCGACAAACGTAAACAATTCTAATAATAGCACCTCTCGACCGTTTATAGATAAAAACAAGTGTAGTTTTTGTAAAAAAATAGGTCATTCAGAGGAAGAATGTTTTACTAAACAAAGGTCGCTTTCACGCAATAAAGCGAACGTTAATTTTTGCCGCGAAATTGTAAGCGAGTGCAACAGCCGAGACATCATTAGTGCGGTTCTGTGCGGAGTGCCTACTGATGTTTTGATAGACAGCGGCTCGTGCATATCGCTTATCTCTAAGGACTTATTAAAACATTTTTCTTGTCGATTGAATCATAATGTACAAATCTTGCGCGGTTTGAACGGTACAGAAATACGATCCGATTATTATGTTACGCTCCCTATTGAGTTCGATGAAGTGACTTTAGAAATTGATTTTCATGTTGTTCCCGCCGGTTGTTTAAACACGCCAGTGCTAATCGGCACCGATGTGTTGAACCGTCCGGGAATCGCCTACATTCGTACGGGTAATTTACAGCGCATTATTAGAAATAGCGGCTCTGTAAATAATGTGACAACTTCTAGTATTAACGAGTCGAATAGTATATTAAGCACCTCTTTGTGTGGTAAAGATAAGGAGCAACTAAACGATATTTTAGGCAAATATTCTGACTTCTTTCTAAGTGGAACGGCCACTACAACAGTAAAAACCGGCGAGATGCGTATTCGTGTTACTAGTGATGTACCAGTTAATTATCGCCCTTACAAAATGTCCTACGATGAAAAGTTACGAATACGAGCTATAGTTAACGATCTTAAACAGAAAGGTATAATTCGTGAGTCCGAGTCCGCGTACGCGAGCCCCGTTCTTTTGGTAAAGAAAAAGAATGGCGAGGATAGAATGGTTATCGACTACAGGGCACTAAATAACATCTCGGTAAAGGATAGATTCCCGCTTCCCTTGATCGACGACCATATAGATAGGCTCGGGAAGTGTAAATATTTTACCGCCTTAGATATGGTGACAGGTTTTCATCAAATTAAGGTCAGTGAGGACTCTGTGGACAAGACTGCGTTTGTGACGCCCGAAGGCCACTTTGAGTATTTAAAAATGCCATACGGCCTCGCTAACGCACCCGTTGTCTACCAGAGAATTATATCGGGCACCTTGCGACCTTTTATAGAATCGGGACAAGCTTTAGTGTACATAGATGATGTTTTGTTGCTTAGTAATACTATTGTCGAAGGCCTGTCATTATTAGACGCCGTGCTCAAAACCTTAACGGAATCTGGATTTTCAATTAACTTGCACAAATGCTCTTTTTTACCACTGAAGTGGAATATCTCGGTAGGACTATATGTGACGGTCAGGTACGGCCGAGCAGCCATAAGGTCGAGGCTTTGACTAAATCCCCTAAGCCCCAAAATGTTAAACAAGTGAGGCAACTTTTAGGCCTGGCCGGCTATTTTAGGAGGTACATTCCGGAGTATGCTACAAAGACGGCTCCTATAGCGATTTTAACACGAAAAAATGTAAAATTTCATTGGGGTGACAAACAGGAACGTGCTAGGCGTGATTTAATTGAACATTTAGTTAATGCGCCGGTTCTGTCTATATTTGACCCAAGCCTCGATATCGAAATCCACACCGACGCTAGTTCATTAGGATACGGCGCTGTTTTATTACAAACGCACTCGGATGGACACAAGCGCGTGGTTGCGTATTTTAGTAAAGTTACGACAGGTGCGGAACCAAGGTACCACTCGTACGAGTTAGAGACCCTCGCAGTCGTTAAAGCGTTGCAACATTTTCGTCACTATCTGATTGGAAAACCTTTTAAAGTAATAACAGATTGTAACGCTTTAAAAATGACACAGCGCAAGAAGGACCTCCTACCTAGAGTGGCGCGCTGGTGGATGTACCTACAAGACTTCGATTTCGTTCTCGAGTATAGGAAGGGTGCTATGCTACCACACGCGGACTATCTCAGTCGTAACCCTGTTAACGTCATCACTACTAAAAGGCCCCTTAATTGGGCACAGGTAGCCCAATCTGCTGACGAAGAGACACTCTCGTTACTTGATAGATTACATCAGGGACTGTTAGACAGTTCGCGTTATGTTAAAAAGGACGACATCCTTTTTTATAAATATAGTCCGGTCGGTGAAGCCACACGATTACTCTGTTACGTCCCAAAAGCTTACCGGTTAAGCTTACTGCGCGCGTTTCACGATGAACACGAACATATAGGTTCCGATAAAACCGTAGATTTGATTTTAAAACACTTCTGGTTCCCTGGCATACGTCAATTTGTAAGAAAATATATTTCACATTGTGTAGTGTGTATTACCCATAAAAAAATACCCCGTGCCCCATTACAACCTATTGTGTCATGGACTAAGCCGTCCACTCCTTTTGATACGGTACATACTGACGTACTCGGTCCTCTCCCTGAATCGAATGGGTATAAGTTTGTTTTGATGCTCATTGATTCCTTTACAAAGTATTGTCTTCTGTATCCAATTTATAGACAAGATAGTGCGGAACTTAAACGCGTAGTTACACATGCTATTTCTGTATTTGGTACTCCACGTATTATTGTATGTGATCGAGGACGAATGTATCAGAGTAACGAGTTCACTAGCTGGGCATCAAATTTCGGCATAGAATTGCATTTCATCACGCCCGAAATGCATCAGTCGAACGGACAGATCGAACGCTTTTGTCGCACGGTTCTTAATATGATTAGGATAGAAGTAAACAACAGGTCTGAGTCGTGGTCCGACGTATTATGGAAGTTGCAGTTAGTACTTAACATCACTAAACATAAGACGACACAGACATCGGCTCTAAACCTGTTAATCGGTACCGAATCTACTACACCGGTCATACAGTCTCTAATTAGAGACATAGCTACAACGGGGAGTAGCTCTAACCGTGAAGCGTGGCGGGAGCTGCGTCGACAGCGCGCGGAGAGTTTATTGGCACAAAATCAGGCGAAGCAAGACGCGCGAGTTAACAAAAATCGCGCGCAACCAAAGACATTTGCACTCAACGACTCGGTTTTTGTAATCAAACGATCTCAATGTACAGGAAAACTAGATAGTGGCATGCGGGGTCCATATCGCGTTACAAAAATCTTGCCAAATGGACGATACGAACTTCGACTTATCTCTGGTTCGTACGGAAAAACAACTCAGGCTGCTGCTGAGTACATAATATTATGGCAAGGCGAGTGGACACCCGATACCTGTGCGGCATTTTTCAATAGTAAGCTTTAAAAATTGTTAATGTTTGAGTAGTGCTAGTTGTGTTTACATTCAATATAAACGTTTTGCTTGTTAAGATCTATTCACTTGCTATTATTGTTCTTATCTTGGTCGGAATTATAAGCGAAGGTATAGGTTGACTCATAACGAGAAAAGACCTCTGTAAAACCTGTAGCTCGCAATTAGAGGTAACTGGTTGACTCATAACGAGAAAAGACCTATGTAAAACCTGTAGCTCGCAATTAAAGGTACTGAGGTTGACTCGCAACGGAACGAGAAAAGACCTACGTAAATCCGGGCGATGCAATTCGTATAATTCATTTTGTGTACCTGTAGATCATAAGAACATTTATGATAGTTTTCGTGTGCATCTCACAAGCACCGCGTTTACTGAGCTTAATACAAAGCTCGATATATACATATGTGATACATGTCGTTACCGAGAGGCTCACATGCTTTTGTTTACTGTTGCAGATGATGACGACCATGATGAGCCCGTGACAGCAACCCTCGACGCCGGCCCTTCAGAGACAACTACTTCACCGGCTACCGAAGACACCGCCATCGACAAGCGGGTCTGAAGCCTGCGAGGACGCCGGCCCGTCAGGAGAGGCCGTGTTAGCAGCGCCACCTAGCGACACGAAAGACAAGACAAGACAAGACTCCCGCCCTGCCACCAGCCTATATAAACCAGCCACGCCCGTCAACTCGTCCATTTTTCCCTCGACAATTTTGCGTGCTCGTTACGTTCGTTCTGTGTATTTTAATTGTTAAAAATCTTTGTAACTTTCTATTTAAGTAGTTTTAAATAAATTTATATTTCTTTTGTGTTATTTGGTTTTAATTTTAAACAAATTAGTTGTAAATGTAAAAATATAGATTGATAACACGATAATAGACAATAGACTATTATCTTTAATACTTTGTTTAGATCAAATTATATCTAAACGTAATCATTTTCTGTCTCACCAGGTGTCGCCTAAAGTATGGCTGTTAATGTTCATAATTACGGGCGCCATGAAAATATAACTTTATTTTATATTATTTGGTTTGTTAGAAGAAAGCCTATTATTTTGTTATCATCATTCTAATTATTATCATCCATGTTACTTCATCTTCAGTTCATCATATCGCTCGTTTAAAACTATAACGTGTCACAGTGGCATAACTCAATTTTGAGTTATTGATACCATTTTATTCACCGTAACCGAATCTATTTAGTGCAAAAACGTGGTACAATTTAAGCCAATACCGACAAAAGTATGAGGAAAAGAGAGAGCTTGTCACGATGTAGCGCTGCCCCGTTTAGCAGCTAAGCTTATTTCCACAACGCGCCTCCTCAGTGTGACAATGCAGTGCGTGAGAGTACTTGCTTGCGGTATAAGACAGCAACGTGTCACGACCTGCATGACACCTTTTTGGAGTAAAGGTAAATATTTTATTACTTATTTATTTAATTCTATAATGTGTCACACTTATTATGTCGCATTCTAGCATTAAAGAATTAATTGATCGTACTTGGTCATCACTTTGATAACACGTTGTTCCTTTGAAAAGTATGAAAATATAATTGGCTTGTGTTAGCATGTCACGTTGTATGCAATATTTTTTTACACTTGTTTAAATTTACGGTTCGTTTATAACGGGATGTCACGATATATATTTGAAATATTGCTGTTATATTAAGAAATTCATCGTTTTGTCACATTGTTTATAATAATATTTTATTAATAAAGATTTTTTTTTCTTTCAAGATCGATTCACGATCAAGGAGAATAGTGGAAATGGCTTATGAAAATTATCATCAAGATGAGAAAACTCCAGAAAAGCGTCGGCGTAGAAATTCTTCTAGCAGCTCCGGCATCAGAAGAGCATCTAGAAGCTCAGCTGAGGAATACTTCATCGAGGATAGCGACGATTCTGTTAGAGACCCGAATTTCACCATCAACAAAGCTATTGAAGAAAGTGCAGATGATGAAGAACCTCTAAACGAATTGTCAAAAGACTTAATAAGTAGTACAGGCATAGAAAATTGTGTTTTCAGCTCTATAGACCAATACATAGCTACATTTTAAGATGCTATTGCTGCGGATATAATATGCGATCAGGAAGAAAATGCATATGTCGCAGTCATCTAATTAAATCAGCTATTTCATTGAGTGCCTAGCATTTTTATCGAATGACGACATTTAATTACGATTTAATTTTAATTAAGACTAAAGGACAACTCGTCAAGTTGTTTATTGTAACGTCCAATGTCTTGACTGAACATTGATTGAACGTCATTTAGTCATGTAGTCTTGACTGAACGTCATTTAGTCCGATTTTTTAACCGACTTCCAAAAAAGGAGGAGCTTTCTCAATTCGATGAATAAGTAGGTTTTTTTTATGTGTGTTAGCGAATAATTTTCCGATTTTTTAACCGACTTCCAAAAAAGGAGGAGCTGGAAAAAAATTTAGTATAAATCCCTCTTAATTGGGGGGTGGAGGGAGGGGGGGGAAACCCCCCCCTACCACTCCCACCTTTAGGAGACTACTAGTTTGGAAGATATTTATGGTTGAAGTTTTGAGGTTATGTCTGTGTTTCCGGGATATTTCCAGGAGTAAAACAGGGGAGAAAGGTGGAGACGGCGGTAAGGGGACAAAGGAAATCCCCCCTACCCTCCCCTCTACTCAGCAACCACTAGTTAAGAAAATATTTACAGTTGTAGTTTAGAGGTTAGATAAAACAGACAAGTTCTACGTGGAGTCGGAGTTGATAGATTTGTTTTAAGGACAATGTCGGTCTGTCACGTCTCCGGCGCTGCGGGAAATGCAGCCCCTTCGCCCATGCGTAACGAATGACAGCAACCAACACTCGCCTTAGGCAGCTCCGGCTTTCTGGTTGATAGATTCGCTTTTGGGATAATTCAGTCAGCTGACTGATTTTATGTCCGCTCTCATATAAGGGCTATGTTACAATCCGCTAACTAATTGGACGTTGAGTGACGATTGTACAATCAATGTTCGGCCTAGTCTTTCAATTAAATGTCATCATTTGATAAAAACGCTAGTCACTCAATGAAATACCTGATTTAATTAGATGAATGCGACACATACACACCACAGAGTGAGGCTCGTGAAGACGAAGAAGAACAATGCTCCTTTCACGAGTTATGCCATCTTAGATTAATATTAGTACCTAGTTCTGATCCTAAAAAAAGATGTGATATTTCCTGTATCTGTTATTGGTTCTCAAACAGTCAATATACATAATATTATTATATCTAAGTCATTATGGTTATTGTAAAATAGGTACTACCTAATTACAAGTACGAGTATGAACTATGTACAGAAAAGAGTGGCGCTAGTTGCGGTTATTCCTCGCCTTGAACCTTATTTTGGTACAAATTTTGTCGTTTACGACACTATAGTAAATTTTAATATTTCTATAATTCATAATATCAGGTCAAATTATTATTTTTAGACATAGGATTGTTAAGTCTAATAAAATAAGGGTTTTAATTTAGTTACTTATTTTTGTTATTATTTGTTTGTGAGACCGATTATAAAACTAGTAAGTTACACTTTAGCTAATAGTTTTTTTCAATAAATACTCCTATTAAAATTTCAACAGTGTTATTTTTACTATATAATATATTCTGTACCACATTCTTAAATATCTTTATTTTGTTACCTATAACGTGATATACCCCTTTGTCAGTCAGTAAGTTCATTATTTTTATAGGAAGAACGTGACATGTAGGGACTTTTTTTTATAAAACTATTATTTCATAAATAAATATCTATACATCAATGAAATTTTCACTGAGATTCATAGTTTCTTAGTAAAGTTTAAAATGGCCAAAATAATCTTTTTTGTAGCTATCTTACTTTAAAAGTTATAAGATTTTAAAAGTTTCAAAGTCGTTTTCCCAAAATTCCAGTTTTTCGTTGTGCCACGTTGTAGTTTTAAACGAGCGATATTATATCCCATATCTCATATTCACTGTCGCAAACGCATGTTGTACTTTACCTATCATTAGGTGAAGTACAACATGCAACAACGGTTTTAAATCTGTACACAGGGCGGAATTAGCTCAACAACGCTTTTCAATCTGTACATAGATGGGTTGATTGGTGAGCTCAGCAGTGCTGGTGTTGGATGCTCCATTGACGGTACCCTTGTCAACAACATTAGCTATGCAGATGACATGGTGTTGCTGTGCCCATCAATCAGTGCTCTTAAAAAGCTTTTAGGTATCTGTGAGCGATTCGCTGCGGCCCATGGCCTTAAGTATAACACTACTAAAAGCGAGCTACTGGTCTTTAAAGCTGGTAACAAAACATACAAAATTCCCCTCGTGACGCTAAATGGTGAGCCAGTGGCTCAAGTCAAAAGTTTTAAATACCTAGGACACTGGGTTGGCGAGTCGCTCAAAGATGATGAGGACATGGAACGGGAGCGCAGGGCTCTGTGTATAAGAGCAAACATGTTGTCCCGTAGGTTTGCTCGTTGTTCCAGACGAGTGAAGATTACGCTTTTTAAAGCATACTGTCACTCTCTGTACACGTGCAGTCTGTGGGTCAATTACACTCAAACTACGTACAGAGCCCTGCGCACCCAATATAATAATGCCTTCAGGGCGCTGATGGGGCTGCCACGACACTGTAGTGCTTCGTGGATGCTAGCTTCAAACGAAGTTGATAGCTTCTCAGCCTTAATCAGAAAACGTGTGGCATCCCTGTTACAACGTGTGCGTGGCAGCACCAACAAACAGCCTCCTCAGGACAGTCGCGGAGAGGTTGGACGTGGACAGCGCTATCATGCAGCATTGGACTCGTCTCTACCGTGACAAAGATACAAAGATACGTATAATATAACTATTATACGTGATATTATTATATAGTCTTAAGCACTTAAAATAGAATGTAAATACTAACATAGTTCTTAAGAAATTTGTTACTAACACTATGGACACCTAGACCGAAATAAATGCATTTTATTTTATTTTATTTTTTATTAGGACTCATTTTATCTTTAATCCCTTTTTTTTTTTATAAATTATATTTTATTAATGTACCAAATGTTGTTCTGTTGGTGAGTCAATAAATAAATAAAATATAAAATTGAAATCTTAATGTTAAATACAATAGAATCATGATCAATGATCATGCCACAGTATTGTGAGCTCCCGTTTTGTTTGGATTTTTTTTCGAAAGATATAACTCTCTCTAAATGTTTATTGCCAAAAAGAGCATTTAATACACAACTATATCATTTTTTTTAAGTTTAAATAATACCTCTTCCTTGTTGGCCCCTGCCGTTGAATCTGGGTAGATATCAGACTGTCTAGATCCCCATCCTGAAATCAAGTAAGAATCAATTAGGATATTTAAGTTGCGTTTTTTCTAATACTCTTAATGCTACTTTTCTTTTATTTTCAATAGTATTTTAAATTAATCATTTATTTCTTTAATGATTCTTTCTGATTTTTGGTCTTAATTTCACCAACGCTTTCTTTTTCATTAAAACGGCAAACAATAGTGGTAACGATATTTATTAATCTACGATTTAAATTTATATACTTCAATGGTGCACTATCAATTAATTACCAATTTCACTAACCAGGTCGTCCTCTCCTCAATGGTGGTGGTTCATCACTCCATTCCTCTCTGTCAGGTGATATTGACTGTAAAATATTAAAGATAATATAGGTATTCAGGAATCGTGAAAATCCATTATATATCTTGATATGTCTGAATATTTATAGTTAGCCTTAGACCACGTGCCTTTCAAATCCAGAAACATATCAACACCATCAGTGCAAATATAAAAATCGCTTGTTGAAGTTTAAGGTTAAAGATTATGACATGACTCACTGCTTTCTAAACGGAAATATAGTTAATGTATACTTCTCATATTATATTGCCACCCGCAATGGACGAAGCCAATTGTTTTGCATGAGGCAATCCGTTCGCTCGTCTACCCACATAAAATGTATAGGTACTAATGTTGTAATGCTGAAGAGTTCACGCTCTAATTTCAGGAATTATTAGGCTGATATGACATAATATTTCACGGCTAAGACCAATAGGAGCAGAACACCACTGTAAAATTATTTAAAATCAGGGGTTACATTTCACTATTTTTCGCGGTTGAAGTAGCTGGCACAGCTTACTACTTACATATCTATCGTTCATATATTTCCTCGGCGCATCCTCCACAGTGTATAACCTTCTCAAACGTCGTCTTCCACCTCTATCAATATCATCAGGCCGTCTCTCGTAATCGTAGACTGCACTGCGCGCGCGCCGACTCTGTTTCCCATATTCTATATCTCTGTCGTAACACTCCGATCTTCCTCTATCTAATCTATAAAGGAAAATTAGATTAAACTGTCATCTACTTACGTTTAATTTTTTTTACTGATTACCAGCACTTTTGTTTACCATAGACAGTATGTATAACTGAAGGTAACTATTTTCTATCAAGCAAACAATCTTACTAATAACTAAGTTGTGAAAATAATAATATTTACACAACGGGTATTAGGCTATTCAATGCATCGTCTTTGTCTCATACGTTAGGTTTTTAAAATAAAGGACATTATATTTCATTTAGCAACGTTTATGATTTGATACCTACCTACGATCATCTCTCCTATGCCTTGGACCCTCAATTTCAAAATTATCATCATACGGATCATATTCGATGTCTTTATGAGCGTAGTCTCTTTCTTTCCTCCGTCTATCCCTTTCCTCTAAAGCTCGTCTCTCTCTGTAGTTTTCAAAATCAACGTCACGAAGATCATGCATTTCAAGTATTTCTCCATCGTCTATCTCAAAATGCCTCTGACTGTCGAAATCTCTTCTGGGACCATATTCTGGCTTGGGCTTAGATGGCCTGGGTAGAGATTTACTGCGACTTTCGGGTTTATGTGGAGTTTTTTTCTGAAAATCTTCCAAGTCTTTGAGTGCTGCGTGTAAATCTTGTAGAGGTAATGCAATTACCGGAAATTCCTCTGAAATGTAAAATTTCAAGTGTTTAGAATGTTCTGCATCAGCAATAGGCACTTATATGTATACATTCATTTTTTTATATTATAAAGGACATAATTTTGTGAGTAATTATACCTTCTTCCTCTTCATAAGGCTCTCGTCCATACCTCTCGTATCTGGCTGGTGATCTGTCTTCTATTTCATATTCTCTTGGACCTGAAACTGTTAAGTAAAATATTTTATTACTTGTTTGATATTATTTGAACTTCGTGACTTATATTTGTTTGTTTACCTACTCCGGTGTTGCGTCCGTCGGTAATGGATAGAAAATGAAAAATGTATCTGTATAAGATTCAGGCACTTAATTGTATATACCAACGGATATACATTAAGCGTACTTTGACGTTGAAGTGTTTTTGTGAGTAGTCGCCGTGAAGAAGTTACTTGCGGACATAAAATATAATAAAATAACTATTTTATTTTCAAATCACATCTTACATATTATATATATTTACAATTAGAATAATGATAGTAATATGTATGTAAATATATGAATACTTCAGTAGGTGACTCCTGCGTAGTTTCAATGTTTCTGACACAGAAATCTGTTTCGAAGGTATTAAGAGGAAACACTACGAATTTTTTTCCATACAGAAATAAGGGTCTACGGGATTCCTGTTTCCACCCTGAATAATGCTGCTAGAGTAACTATTATTTTCCTTAATATCTATGTGTATTATGTGTACGTCCCTATTTTTTCCTTTTTTTTAATAAATTAATTATTTAAAATGATATGGTCGTTCAAAAACCTAAAAACAAAATTGCCAGACTCTCCGCTATGTTTAAACATCCAGAAAACAGATTTGACTACAATATACAACAAAATCAAAAAATAGGAACCTAGCTCAATTCTTTTTTTAGCTAATAAAGAAAAAAATATTTAAATCGGTTAAGTTTTGGAGGAGGAAACAGGAATCCCCTAAACGTCGATTTCTGGTACTTTTAATAGGTAATTTCAGTTCAAGTTGCAGTTGTCTCTATCGCGCTAGTGCTGGCTAGCTAAGGCACTGCGAGACAGCAATAGATTTTATAAATACCTATTTTGTATTTCCGTGCTGTTTCCTCTTAACTCCCAATTTTTCTGTAATTAATAATATTATGACGACCTCCGTAGCGCAGTGGTTGAGCGCCTAGGTGTTCGAGCGAGAGGTCGCGGGTTCGAATCCCGCCGAAGGAACAAAAAGTTTTCAATGTTCCTAGGTCATGGATGTGTATTAAATTTGTGTATAATACAATAAATCTTAAATATTATGTGTATGGTATAAAATTATCAAATATTTGTATAATTTCCGTTGTCTGGTACGTGTGACACATGTTCTTCGGATACTTAGGACAGGGCCAGATTGACGTGGTGTGGAGCGTCCATAGATATTATTATTATTATGAAATTGAATTGACCTCTATGTTGTGTTTGTGGTGGCGGCTGAGACCTCGTCCGCGGCGCGGTGCGGGCGCGGCGCGATCGCGTGCTGTTGTAACCGCTGTCACGGTACCTGCTTGACAAACATGGGACTAAAACAGTTTCTGTAGAAGTAAATAACACAATAATAGTACTAGCTTTTTTACGCCGATTCCCCCGTGATTATTTAACGATATTATCTATTCTCTATTCTCTTATATATAAAAATGAATTGCTGTTCGTTAGTCTCGCCAAGACTCGTGAACGGCTGAACCGGTTCTGCTATTTTTAGTCTCGAAATATTCGTAGAAGTCCAGGGAAGGTTTAAACGGTTTGTGTGCTCAACGAAGTGGGCACAAAAGCACGGAAAATTTCCATTCCGCTTCAACGGAAACAGCACGAGCATAGTGATTGGTCAATTTGGGCACCGCCAAGCTCCTCTCAGCCCCGCTACGCGTCAATGTTAAGGCGAGGAATAACAGCTACTAGCGCCACACTTTTTAAAATAAATTTTACAATGACACAAAGATCTTATTTAAAAAAATAATAGGTTAAAACTCTATGTACCTAAATAGTTAAACTAATTTATTGGCATTTAATTACAGCTCTAAATCCTATACTGTATTTACTCTCATAAGTAATAACTAAAACGGCCACTTTTGGCGGTGGCCAGACTCTCCGCTATGTTTAAACATCCAGGAAACAGATTTGACTACACTATACAACATAATCAAGACATAGAAACCTAGCTCAACTCTTTTTGCAGCTAATAAAGAAAAAAATATTAAAATCGGTTAAGTTTTGGAGAGGAAACAGTCGATTTCTGGTACTTTTAATAGGTAATTTCAGTTCAAGTTGCAGTTGTCTCTATCGCGCGTGTGCTGGCTAGCTAAGGCACTGCGAGACAGCAATAGATTTTATAAATACCTATTTTGTATTTCTCTCAGCCGTGCTGTTTCCTCTTAATGAATCTACCTGCAATCAGTATCGGAGTGTGCTCGCTCCAGAGGTCTGCGGCGTCGAGTTGAGCCCCGGGAGCTGCCTGCACGTAGGGAGCGCCTGGAAAAAGTTTGACAACATCTGTAGCGCAGTGGTTGAGCTGCTCGAGAGATCGCGGGTTCGAATCCCACCGAAGGAACCAAAAGTTTTTTTGTGCTTGGTCATGTATGTGTATTAAATTTGTCTATTAATATAATAAAAAAATTAAATATGTGTAAACTATAAACTATTAATATCTACATATTTCCGATGTCTGGTACCTGTAATACAAGTTAATAATTATTATTATATTATAATATTGTGTGATATATTGAAAAACTCCCAAATTAGCCGCACTGAAATACTACATACAAATCAAATCATCGACATAAAAAATGTTAATTCGTTAAAATTTTGGAAAAACATGTTCATAAAATAAAAACTACAACGCCCATCTATGTAAAATGGGACGAAATGGCAGCTATTCTGCATCGAATAAAAAAGAATCAGGCAAATCGGATCATTAACCTCAGAATAATCGGTGTACCTACATACATAAAAAAAACATACCGTATTGAGAACCTACTCTTTTTTTAAAAGTCGGTTAAAAACTTTCTGACCTATTTGATCGGTGACGACGAGACTCCTTTGGAGGGCGAGTGCAGACGTAGCAACATACACGCCAGTAGAGAAACCTGGGGACAAAAATAAACGCCTGATAGACAAAAATAGCAATCATTTAAAAATATTATAGCGCCTGGTAAAATAGCAACGGTATATTGGATGAAAATAATATAGTCAGGGTTCCCCCATACGCCTCCGTGGTCTAGTGGTTCAGAGCTTGGCTCTTGACTCGGAGGTCGCGGGTTCGAATCCCGCCGAGGGAACAAAAAGCTTTAAATGTTCCTAAGTCATGGATGTGTAATAAATTTGTGTAATAATAACGGGTGTAAAAAGAGCAGTCACTATAACTTTGGGATATTATTATACTACCTTTTCTCATTCTAGAAATGTATTATTTTTTATTTTTTTTTTACAAAACTTTGCGGCAAAAAAATAAGAAATAAATATATATAAATATGAAGAAAGGTAAAAAGAAAAAATTTTTTTTTTACTTTTTGACAAAAGAAAAAAAATACATTTCCGAAACGAGGAAAGGTAGTCGCATCTCAAAGTTATAGTGACTGCTCTTTTTACACACTGTATAGGTAATAAAAATCTTAAATATGTGTATGTCTAGTATTAAAGTATTAAATATATATTTCCGTTGTCTGGTACCTGTAACACAAGTTCTTTGGATACTTAGCATGGGGCCAGATTTACGTGGTGTGAAGCATCCATAGTTATTATTATTATATTATTATACATGGTTTTCACTTGATTAGTATCAAGCAAATTTTCGTTAGTACCTTCATTTTGATGAGTCGCCCAAGAATTTCTTGGACGGAACTAAAAATGGTAGCTAACATTTAACATTATTGTTACATAATGCTGTGTCATTTATGTATTAGCTTTAAGACGACTTTGTGTCAAAGATGACATTGACATTGATGCCTATGATAGTTTTAATATTAGTCCTCTAGCGAGGCCCTTATGGGTTAGATCTATGTAGGTACCTAGTTATTTATAAGATACTGTATATGAAATTATCTACGTGTGAATAAAGCCAAATACGATTAACTAGAAGTGTTTATTATTGGACGTGTAATTGGATCCTAATAACAATAACACGTATGCTGTGGCACTAAACAATTATTAGCTGTAATAAATATTTAAGTGGCAACTTTATATTAGGATTGATATATTAAAAAAAATAAACAATAATTCATATAAATAACAACCACCAACCTACCTTTCTCTAGACCTAACTTTATCGGGTGTAAAAGAACAGTCACTGTAACTTTGGGACATGATTATACTACCTTTTCTTATTTTTAAATATTTTTTTTTATTTCCGTTATTCTTGTATAAAAGGTTTTTTTTGTTTTTGACAAAAAAATACATTTCCAAAATGAGGACAGGTAGTATAATCGTGTCTCAAAGTTATAGTGACTTATTTTTACACACTGTATAAATAACAACTCACCTAATCTACTTCTAGACCTACCTATAATACAATTATTAAAATAATACAATCTTTACTATGTTTTCTTCTTGTCTGCTACCTTAGAAAAGTCACTTGATAGACAGGAACAAAAGGTTTTATAGCTTATCCAGTAATATTTTTACTAGTAAGGGTCATAAAATATAAACGCCTGATATAAAATAATAGCAAAAATATCGCACAATTTTATTTAGTGAACAAAATAATATTAGCTCATTATAAAATAGCTATTTCTTCTAAAATGTAATTGCGCCTGATAAAATGAATTTGAAACAATATTAAACAATAGCTATGAGTTCTAAATATAATAGCGCCTGTTAAAATGAATTTGCAACATTATATTACAACATGCTAT
The DNA here is from genome assembly GCA_905187575.2 of Celastrina argiolus. NCBI lineage: Eukaryota > Metazoa > Arthropoda > Insecta > Lepidoptera > Lycaenidae > Celastrina > Celastrina argiolus. The sequence continues at coordinate 17,631,766 of LR994589.1, forward strand.
TCGAAAGTAAAACGCTTTGTTGTGCAAGCCGTAATATAGTGCTAGTCTCGCTGGAATGCGCTTCGTCGCTCCTTACGCCGTTTTCGCCTACCTATCCTGTACCGTCTGTCAACAAAGTAACGTTGTCGAATATCAATTGTAGGTATGCATAGCTACTTAATATCTGGCATATCGTCAATATGTAGTCAATTGTTCCCGCTAGCACCACAGATTGGACGTTAAGTATTAAGTTTGCCTCGTGTGACGTCGTTGTCAGGCTCGGATGACGTCATGTCAGGCTCTGATGACGTCATGTCAGGCTCGGATGACGTCATCTCTGGCTCGCATGACGTCATGTCAGGCTCGCATGTCGTCATGTCAGGCTCGCGTGACGTCATGTCAGTCTCGGATGACGTCATTAAGTCAGGTTCGCGTGACGTCATGTCAGGCTCGGAAGACGTAATGTCAGGCTCGCATGACGTCATTAGGCAGGTTCGGCGGGTAGCATTTACCTGAAAGACGATGCCATCACGTCTCCGATGTTGGACAAACATAGCAGCATGAGCGGTATCCCCAGGATTGCGTAGAAAATCGTCACCACCTTCCCCGTTTGGGTTTTGGGTGCAATGTGTCCGTAGCCTGTAGAAAAAAAACAATGAAAATCAAATGGACGCTGAAATCACATTATCAAATTTTGTTACGGCATTTCAACAATGAACTAAAATAATTGGTATTTAAACGCAATAATTGCGCTTTATATTGTGGTAATAATATTGTGATTTCACACAATAATATTTATATCTTAGATCGCGACAGCGGTCTCATCAAGTATTTGAGCAGTAGTAATTGAAACAGACCAACCGCAATTTGCTGTGCAAAAGTGTAAATCTGTGTCAATTGCGAGATATGTTACAAAATTTCGTATAATATTTATAAGCATCGGTGGTTCAGTGGTAGAATGCTCGCCTGCCACGCGGGCGGCCCGGGTTCGATTCCCGGCCGATGCAATCGTTATTTATTTTAATTTTATCAAACATTTTCTTGCTTATTTTTACAAATACATTATTATTATCAATTACAATCGTAACAAGGTAGCCTAATAAAACCTGTACATGATTTATTTATTTATTATTTGATAGTTAATTAAATGGGTGACCCCAATTACATTAATGGACTTATACGTAAGTGGAATTAAAACAAAGTAACAAATTATAAACAAAGTAATGTTTATAATTTGTTACTATGTTGTTGTGTTGCTAAATATATATTTAGATTACAATTAACTAACTATAGATACCTACCTACATGATAATATGAATAGAGTTGACTCTAGAACTTAGTGACCAGTTCACGTCGCTAGGCTACTACGGCAGATGTTGCTGAATGTCCATAAACATAGTTCACAGAATATCACATGTCTAAAAACAGAAATAATTTCCGTCGAGCAGTCGGATACGACTGGCGAGGTCGGCTTATTGGGTTTATCACCAAATCCCAAATTATATTCGCATCGATATAAAACACAAAGTAGATACCTATATAACAGAGACACGACCTAGTATCGAAAATGGTATCACCCTAATACTGGCAATGCGACTGGCAAAGGGTGAAGTCCAGGCACATTCCGGAAACCGCCATCTAGCGCCACTAAAAATACTAATTACTAATTTCGTTTCGTATCTTCTTCTTAATTAAGGAGTTGAATTTAGCTTAATGTGATGTTATGCTTGATAAATATGCTTATCTTTATTTTAAGGTCAATATTTGTACTTAATTCGGTATATTTATAATTTACAAACGTTAATAGTAGTGACATCTATTGCAATTTTTTTGTATTAAAGATAGATTGTATGAGATGGTAGACCAATATATAAAATAAGTTCACACAGCGTTTAAAGTAATCAATTGATTTTCTTTACTTTATTAAAATCCAACAATGTGCAAGTAGGTAATTAAAAAGAAATATTAGCGTCTCTTTCTCGCAAAGTGATCTCACTATTATAACGGTTATGACGTCACACCCAACGTATTTCGTATTGCGAGCAGTTTCTATTTTCTTTATGTTTTAAGGTAAATAAATAAATAAGCCCGTATTATTAACAAGTCTCAAACTCGTTCTCAAGAATGATTGCGATGAGTAAATGTTACTTGAGAACCTATTTGACAGATGAAACTATGTTTTTCAATTCAATTTAAAAAATGAACAACTTTACTTAATGTTAAACGCCTTTTTTACTACGCTTTTATTAGCTTGGGTTTTATCTATCTATGTAATGGAATCTTTAAGCATAAATTTGACCGATTTCCAGAAGTTTGATTAATTTGAAAATTTGCCCACGTATCAAAGACCGATGACAATGCAATAATTTAATGTTTTTTTTTCTTTTTGAATCGTATTATTTATAAAATACCTATAGATTACAGAAAAACATAAAATTATGTATGATCTATATATTTTTACGTATCAAAATAAAAAATATTCTGTCTAGAATAGATTATAGACAGAATAGAGTAGAATATTCTGCCGAGTCTAATGCCAAAAACATCAATCGCCCTGCTATTCGGAGTATTTTATGATTGGCGGATTTAGTATCGTATTTGTTAAAGTCCTACTTCACATACATTTTGTTACTAATAAATAGTTTGTCTCTCTTAAAATGGCCGTGTGAACGTTAAACTGCGTGTTACAAAACATAAGAGAATTTATACTGGACCAAATACTTGTAAGTTTGTGACGTTAGTAAGCAGGTAGTAACAAAACTGCATTTTTACACAACGATTCTCAACCACGGTAATACTTTTGTAGATCTATTTTGCCATCCTACAAATATGACCGATTTTGTGATCGACTTATTGTATGAATTAATGTGAGTTGAGTTTTACTACTATCGTATAACGTGTCTATATAATAATATACTGTATTATCTATGACTAGCTATTCCCGCGACTTCGTTCGCGTGGTTTTTGAGTAACTCAAACCGCTTATACAGCGCACGCAAAAGTCCCCAAATGTGAATAGTTTTCCCCGTTTTTGCAACATTTCTCACTGACGCTTCGCTCCTATTGGTCGCAGCGTAATGTTATATAGCCTAAAGCATTCCTCTATAAATGGACTATCCAACAGAAAAATAATTTTTCAAATGGGACCAGTAGTTCCTGAGATTAGCGCGTTTAAACAAACAAACAAACAAACTCTTCCGCTTTATAATATTAGTATAGATTATCGCAATCTGTAGATGATGTAGTCGGTCAAAAAAGGGGATTAGGTACTATAGTTGACATAAAACCGTAAAACGTCATCATACCTGTGCATTTTCTTTCTTATTTATTAACTAGATGACCCGTGCTCACTTCGTTGAGAATAGAAACCGTTTAAACCTTCCCTAGACTTCCACGAATATTTCAAGACCAAAAATAGCCAAATCGGTTCAGCTGTTCTCAAATTTTAGCGAGACTAACGAACAGCAATTCATTTTTATATATTACGCCGCCCGACCCCCGGCCGGCCGCGGATCGGTACCGCCGCGACGCAAACAACTACGACCCTGCATTTTAAATTTGTAATATCTTCGGTAATATTCGCTTAAATTACATGCAGTGAAAAGCATATTGATCTATAATAAATGCATAATTTATTTAAGGTTAATTGGATAAGGATTAATGCTGTATTGTTTAAAATCACTTCGTAAATAACCATTTTTTAGTAAAGGAAATGGTTAAGGTGGGTTATCTCTAAGAGACATAGACATTACCATATACCATTGCGGACTTTTTTGTTGAACTTTTTAAGGTGAACAATACTGTAGTACATTATTTTGGTCTATAAAACGTGCTTATTTACGACATCACATTAGAAACCTTTAAATTTATCAGTGTTTCTCTACTATATTATGCATTTATTATACATACAAACCTTCCTTAAGAATCACTCTATCTATTAAAAAAAACCGCATCAAAATCCGTTGCGTAGTTTTAAAGATCTAAGCATACATACACACAGACATACAGCGAAAGCAACTTTGTTTTATACCTACTATGTATTGATTAAACAATGTTTATCGTAAAAATCTTTCTTACATCTTTGTAATTATATATATAACGCGATAAGCGATATCGTAGTATGTAAAACCTTAAAAGTTATACGTGTCACGTTGTTACCCGTGATATCTACATATTTAACCTATCTAAATAAAAATAAAACTATTACAATTTTCAATCAAATAGATCATTACAATATTAATAATGTTTAAACCATGATCTACTATTACCGTAATTACATAACCTGACCGGGTATTCCATTTCGACATGACCTCCAAACGAAATCGAAACTGACTGTCAGATCTTATCTAGAGTTATACATTAATGGCAAGTTGTAATCACACAATATTTAATAATATAAAGGCGACAGTTTGTATGTAGGTATAATAATTTTATATTGTAGGTAACAAATTTTTATAAAAATTTTTATGCAGGTAGCTGACAATCAGGATAATAATAATAATGCCTCCCATACCGATTTCGGTGACGATGGTTTCATTGAAACCAGGTTATTTTATAGTGCCCAAGTGTGTGCGTAATGCACAGAAGCACTCTCCCTCCCTTCACTCTCGTAGCTCAGTGGGCCGGATACGGGATAACCGACACGATTGGCGAGGGATCAGGCGCAGGACCGATTTTATGATTGTTCAAACGCAGAAAACGAAATGAAGCAAATTAAAAGTTAAGTGAACATTTATTTATTTACTAAAATCGAACTAGGTTCTGTCAAAAAAAATCCAAAATATTAGATTCCGTAAAATATAATACGTAATCCGAAACTCCGATACTCCAGGGTCCCGATTCACATTTGTCGATTCCGAACGTATTCGGATACTTTTTGAAATACTGACAGTAGCGTCGCGTGGGATTAATCACATTTTGCCACGAATTTTTCAAGTATAATTTTTTTAAGTTTCCGATAGAAATCTTTCCGAAAACTTGTGAATCGGGCTACAGGGCTTTAATTCTTACTCCTTCAACTTCGCGCTCCTCTAGACGCGCGTGCGATAGGGACATGGGAAGAGCTCAAGAGTAAAAAATCGAACGCAGGAGTCGAGTTGTCAGTGCTCTGAATTTTCTCGATTCCTGATTTTTAGCTTCATTTAAAGTCCTCAGGTCAAATAGTCACAGGTACCCACAATAATTATTATCGTAGATATTATATCAGCCAAAAAAGGTGTAATTGTCGTAAATTATAGATATTTCGATTGTTTTGGCAATGTAGGTCAACAGGTTGAAAGACCTTAGGGCTTTCCACCGGCAGTTCGGCGCAGCCTTCAAACAAATACGTAGTAATTTCGGTGCCGGTTACAATTATATCTCCTAACTTCCATCAAACTCTTTAGGTTCATAGGTGCATGTTTAAACGCAGAGAAAGAAATGAAACAAAGGATATCGTCGACGTCGAGTCACGTTTCATACATTTTTGGACCAAAAAATGAAAATGCCGGCCAAAAAAGAAAAATTACTATATTCACATAGAATACACAATTCCTAACATTTTGTACTATGACTGACGTAATAATGGTTACGTCATAATAAAATAGTAAAAAAATCCTTTGGTGACTTTGGTGAAAGGTTGGAGTGTCACTATTAAAAGCATGGATATCTATCGTTATGATATAATCCTGGATAGTAAACACTAAACACTAGATAGTAAGTTTTGAGCACAAAGTTTAAGTTTAAAGCACAAAAGCTTATTAAAAATCAATATTATTAATAATATTTTATGCTTTAAATAAATAGTAGAATGACTTGGCAATCGCACTAAACGATCAGATTTAATATGCATGTATCACTTGTGCCGATTGCCAAGTCAATCAACTTATTTATTTTAAACATAAAATGTTATTAATACTATTGATTATGATTACTTTAAAATGTTGTTAGACTGACCGACTATCCCCTACTTGGCGGTACTAAGTACTAACTAGCGTGACTTGGCACTTTTTAAGAGTTATGTTTTTGATGGGATTCTTTTTACGCCGCGAGGAACATCTAATTGCTAATGTATGTAAAATACCAGGAAGAATAGAAAAACCACAGATGGCTCCGGAAGTAAAGCTATGGCCATTTTAGTATTTTATGTGTTCGATGTCTCAAGGATTCACGTATTTTAGCCGTTATTATACTCAATCTCCAATGCCAATGTTAATAAAACGGGTATTTGTAGGTCAATGCTAAAGAGGATTTCGGACCTTCTGTGAGGTCGTTTGCAAATTAAGACATATTGTATATTAAGACTAAAAGGAAAAAGGACTCCATTCGACAGCCAATCTAATTTGCAATGGATCCCGACTGTTCAGTTGCTATGTTCCATTCTAGACCACCGAATATCTAAGTGATAATATCTTCTTATCATTTTTTTATATTGTACGTAGTTTGATTCAATTTTTACGCAATCGGGTAGTTTGGTTTTATTTATTTTTTGTTACTTTTTTTGTTAAATTTCATTTGGAAATAAATTATTTTGATATTTTTTTTGTAATTTTGAATACTCAAAGCATAATAATTCGGTAACCTATTGAGCCTTCACAGTCCCACATAAGTGATGACAATGACTAAAACGCATTAAAATAAATATTTAAGGGTGTTCCACTCATAGTTGATTTTTTTCGTTGTGTACCTACGGTCAGTAATTTCCGAATAGATTTCAATTAAATCTAGTAGGACAAATCCCTCCACCAATCCATGGCCCCATCAACCGATCGTGGTTATACGGGCCGAAACACGGGAATGCGCACCCTACTGTCTCGGGCTCTCCCCTTCAGGTGCGCAATTCTTGATTCCCTACAAGTTATTTAATCTCTTTCTATTTGTCCCTAAGTCCATTCTCCCCTTTCTGGGGCGGACAACACAGATACGACTTCGGTGTCTTCCGATAGTGCGTCCTGGTTCTACTATCTATGCTCTTGTCCCTGGTTGCCTCCATTCAACCTTTCTTCTAATTCAAGTCCACTTCTTTTCCTGTGCCATAGTCGCGCGTATTCCCGTAGTCGTCCGAAGTTCGCCGCCGTGGAGACGAGATCGCAGTAGTAGGCCGGGCCCTCCCCAAAGACTTCGATCGCATCCAACAGCTCCCTACGCTCCTCCCCGTACAGAGGGCACTCCCAGATTGCGTGGTGTACGTCGTCTACTGCGGCTTCGCCACAGTAGCATGACCCCACAGCAGCCAAAGTCATTCTGTGAAGCCTCCCTCTGAAACAGCCGTGACCGGTGAGCAGCTGCGACGTTTCATAGTCCGGTTCAACCCAAACGGCCTTGCAACGGGCCTTTACATCGGGGAAAAATCGATACAATTCCCGCCCCGTTGTCGATGTGTCCCAACGCTTCTGCCAAAGGGCATAGGCGGACTCAGATTCCCTGAGTTTCGCACTCCGAAGCTCCTCTTTGGTAGCCCCGGTCTCACGCAACTCGCCTAGTCTGCCAGCACGTACTACCTCGAGATCGGCCGGAAGTACACCTGCCAATACTGACAGGGCGTCAGTGCTCGTCGAGCGATACGCCTTGGTCAGAAGGACCAAGGCGGGTCTCTGGGTGCGCAGAAGCGCACTCCGCTCTCATACCAACATGCTGCAGCATATGTTACAGTGGCCACAAAGGTACCTTGGTACAGAACCCGAAGAGCCCTGTACCTCACCCCCCATGAGCTAGCCGAGACTCGCGACATTTTGCCGAAACAATTTGCCGCCCTCTCCCCTATGGACACTGCATGCCGCGCAAACGAAAGACTTGAGTCGATCACCACTCCCAACACCGTGGTCGACGTGACGCTCCTGATGGAGTTCGTCCCTAATTTGATGACTGGGGGTCGCTGGAACTTCCCTTTTATCGTCATTGAAGACGATTTATTCGGGGAAAATTCCAGCCTATTTCGGACACCCCATTCACCCACGAGCCGCAATGCTGCTAAGGCTTTCGCCTCAAGAGCCGCACGTGAGTCCCCCTCGATCAGGATCGTCACGTCGTCGGCATAGGCCACGAATGTTACCCCCCCTGGAAGTGGCAGTCGAAGCAGGTCGTCCATTAGGATGTTCCAGAGAGTGGGACCCAACACCGATCCCTGCGGACAGCCCATAGTGGCAGCCTTCCACACTACCATGCGACCCACGAACATGCCTACTCTGCGGCCGGCGAAGTAGCCTGCCAGCATCCGGTAGATGTTGGGTGGACAGCCTCCCCTTTTCGCTTTCAGCATTATCATAGGCCACCAAGCATTATCGAAGGCCCCAGAGATATCTAAAAAGATCGCCTGAACATATTTCGACGAGCTCCCACGAGCCGTTCCGAGAATAGTTCTCAGAGCTCTAGTAGGACAGTAGAGCCCAAAGCTCTGAATTAACAATCCTATGTAGGTATAGAAAAAAAAAACATACGATTGCCACAGTAAAATCTATTTACGCCGCGAGGAGCATCTAGTATCTAATTGCTAATGTTACATCCAAAGACCAGGACCCCTATTCTCGTAACTCGAAATCCGATTCGATCGTCAGTCTGTTCTGCTTGCACGTGCCAAATCATACGTGCACGAACGGGAGAGACTGAGATTCGAAACAAAGTTCGAGGCATGAGAATCGGGGCCCGGGGTCCTGATTCTCATACCTCGTATATTGTTTCTATCGTCAGTCTGTCACGCTCGCACGAAACGAACTTTAAACCACGCTTATCGAGGCTCAGGAAGAATAAAAAACCACAAATGGGTCCGGAAGTAAAGCTATGGCAATTTTAGTATTTTATGTGAATTATTATTCGATTCGATTATTATCGATTTTATTTCATGTAATATTTCAGACTTGGTTATGCCCCCGGCTCCACCTGCGCCGCTACTTCACAGTATTACGAGAACCGTAGACTTACAGGACAATAAATTAAGAATTAAGAAAACCCCCTACTTGTTACACGCTGCAACATTCCTGTTACATCTAACAAACGACCTGATGACCTTGAAGACCTGAACCAATTTTCACCAAACATAGCTAAGAACACTCTCGACTAATATACCTTTCAAACAACAAAACCGCATTAAAATCGGATTATTTCTTTGGGAGTGTAGTGTTTGGCTAAATGGTGATCTCTATACCGTGGACAATATAAGTACTATAATTGGTGGGGGGCTGCCCCACTCAATCAGTATTAAGACAGACGTACTAAGAGAAAGACGTACTAGAATTGTTGACGGTAAAAGGAGCTCGCCTTTCGTATAATTTAGTGCACACTACAAATGGCGACGAGGATAAACCTATAATACTAGTAAGTCAGTAATAAGGTCAGTGAAAAAAATAATTAATTTTGTAAATCACGTGCGTATTGAAAAACTAAATTGAAAAGGAAGGATGAGCTCATTGACACCTAAAGTACACTAAAGTATCATGATTATAAACTAGTTTAACTGGCGTAATTGTATTGCATTTCATAGGAGTTTAAAAGATAAGAAAATGCTTAATTGTTTAGTAAGAATGTTCATTACACCCTAATACGAGTCTATTAAACTGGGCACAAAAAGTGTATCAGTATAAGGGGTTAAAATCATCCGTTCAAATAAGTAATATTCTACGAATATGATGAATTCAACAGTGAGTAATAAAATAACAAAGTTATATGGTTGTCTAAGATGGCGAATTCGTTATTGAAATTAAAGGTTGACGTGTAAAATAAATGACATCTAAAGTTCTAGCTCCTCTAAATGTCGAAAAATTAATAGTTAAAACACGTTTGTATAAAAAAAGATGAAGATGGCGGAAGCTGCATAATGCCCGTCTAAGGGTTCATCGGGATTTTCATTATTACACTGTTCTCACAAGTGCAAGCACGATTTTGATACGATATTCCTCATGAAAGGCAATGATAGGCAAGAGCCTATCTCTCGACTCCATCATCACATCAGTTCGAAAGTATCATATTGTTCAGAACTACATAAAGTTGCCGTTCTATAACGCAACGATAGTTGGAAGATGGATAAATTAGTTACTTTCCATTACAATATTAGTTATAAACAGACCAACAAATAAAAGGGTTTTTCCAAAAGTGTAATTACATTGCACTAAAATATGTGCGTATAGTGGATCTTGACAATACTCTAATACTAGCTCAGTTCATATTATTATATGGAAAATTTAAACTTGATCTTTAAATATTTATTATAATTATGGTAATATCGGGTCGATAAGGCATCCAGATTAGAGAACCGACAGTTAGTTATAGTATACGTATGTAGTAAACTATGATGTGTAAAATGGAAATATAAACTTAAATTAATAGTTTAAACTTAAATTAATACAGCGTAGATAGGCAGTGTCTATAAAGTCCACATCAATTGTTGTATTGTGCGGTGCACTTGCAACTGTAATAGTTATACTGTAAAAGGCGCAACAGCTATTACTTTTTAAGCAAAAACATGTAGTCTGTCCTTGGTTTTGTTGTTTATATTATATCTCTTAATACAAAACATAATCTAAGACCAACATGTTAATTATTATTATACACCATGCATAATTGGGATTCCTTTAATTTAAAAAAATAATTAAGGTTTCATTATATGAAGTCACTTGAAATTTCAAGTAATATATGAATAACTCAAGGATATTGTAAGCCCCTTACAAGACTGGCTGGCTGGCTTACTTGGTTTATTGAATTTGTTAATACATAGGTATATAGCAGGTTGTAGTGAATAAACAGAAACCTTTAAAAACCCTTCTCATAAATACTGTCTTTGTATCTTACAAGTGACTGCAAGATGAAATAGATTTATATGTTAGTTTAATCGCATTAGATATGGGTTCTAAATCAGTAATTAACCGTGACCGAAAACTATAAAAATGTGTTATTCATTTCTGCGAATAAGTACAACCCATATTCAAAATTAGAAAAAAAAAGAAGTTTCAAATACTATGTAGCTTTGGGTGGTACAAACTGTCTGAAGCGAGTTAGTATATTGGATATTATTATAGAACAATGCAAGGAAAATTTATCTAGCTCCAATATTGCAATGCTACGCAGTATTCTAAAAAGCGTCTGCTTCAGAATGAATTATTTAATTATAATATGAATATGAAGTTGTTACATACAATGCAGGAATTAAATCTTTGACAATTACAGCAATGCAAAGCTAAGCCAAGATGTAGGTACAATCTTAATTTTCATATATTTTATTATTAAATAATATTAATGAAGGATAAGGTTTACATTGATATCAGAGTCATTGCTACCGGTGTATAATTAACAAAAAACATGGTAAATGCACAAGTTAAGATGTAAATGAACTATTCTATTTAACTAAGACTTTTCTGTTACTTTGATTGAATCATAACTAAAGTCTCTTGTGCATTTTTAACTGGGTTTTGAGGACTTACAAGACTTATTTGGCGTCTGTGAGAGTACTGTTTTATATATCTCAGTACTGGGTTGTATCTTCAAAAGTCGAAACATACAAGAGTCTAAAAATAAACTTTGTTGTGTGCTATTAAATACCACCAGATACTCATTATTACACATATTTCAATATATTAGTTATATTCTAATTAACCTTCTATCTATAATAATGTTATGCTCTAATATTAACATTATAATATGGTGTTGAAATACTATGTCAAATAAGTCAGTATCTACAAATTACCGAGTATGCAAAAACCTAATTAAACAATAATTACTTGACAAAAGGATAGAGCTATAGAATGTAGGTATGTACATTGTACATATTATAAGACAGTGGAATTATGGTAAGTGGATTTTTTAAACTGCCTATTGCTTGTGTATTGCATACATATTATATTCAATTCTACTCGAATATTATATATTGATGTGGTTGAATGAGTTTGAAAATTAAGCTTTTATTAGGATTAAAAGTTTAGGCCTTTCCTCGTGCTATATAATCTACTACTATAATCTATATAGTATTCTACGAGTGAGAACTACTTTAGAAATGTAAAATTTTATAATGTAGTGCTTGGAAAGCGGTGACCAATGATGGTTTTAAATATTTTTTTTGAATTCTCATAAAATGGTCGGCCAATTCGTCTGGAACTTAGAGGTGGTGGGTGAGAACAATGGACTTCCGCGTAAAAAAGAAAAAAAAAAGTTGTTTTAAATTGTTTAGAGCAATACGGGCTGATAACCTGACAGTCTAAAAAAGAAGATGATCCATGCATCTGACAGGTGTGAGGAGGGTTGGTTCAGGTTGGTTCAGCGCCTTATCTCCCTCCAGCCGTGTCAGGTGTCCGTTCCACTGGATGCGATGTTGAGGGATGATGGATTACTATTGTGTATTGTACTTGACCTTTTTAAAGATGGCTCCGGCATAGCTGGCCACTGGTTTGAATGACTGTTACCGGAATCGGGTGGAAAGCAAAACAAGGCGTCCGTAATATACGTTAGAATCTGGAAGTATCTCATTGGTATGGCTACAACCTGGGAGAGGGAAATTTGCCATCATAGTTCTTAAAATTGATATTTATATTGTTGTTATATTTTAATTATTATTCAAAATACTCAGTAGCACTGATAAGAACTTTATATTTTACGCTATGGTAATTGAAATGACGTGTCATATTTTATTACATTTTATTACTTTATTATTTATTAGAAATAATAAAGTAATAAAATGTTGTTCTGTGAAGAACATGAATAACGTAGGTAGGTACAAATCTAATCACAACTTTTGAGTACAGATAATGATTACGACCTGCGAGCTAAGCAAGCCTTAATGGCTAAAATCTACCAAGGACCTCGAGCTTCATTCATATCTTCTAGAATCTCTCACCGTCTCATCCCTTCTACTATAAAATACTGTACTGAACCGTGCATTGAATAGGAGCACGGATGATCAAAAGCAGTATGTGCCTTCAGTCTCAAATGAAAATCATACTTTACCTGTTGGTAACCAAGGTGTACAAAGGCAGTATGAGCCTTCAGTCTCAAATGAAAATCATACTTTACCTGTTGGTAACCAAGGTGTACAAAGGCAGTATGAGCCTTCAGTCTCAAATGAAAATCATACTTTACCTGTTGGTAACCAAGGTGTACAAAGGCAGTATGAGCCTTCAGTCTCAAATGAAAATCATACTTTACCTGTTGGTAACCAAGGTGTACAAAGGCAGTATGAGCCTTCAGTCTCAAATGAAAATCATACTTTACCAAGTGGTAACTAAGGTGTTGAAAGGCAGTATGTGCCTTCATTCTCAAATGAAAATCATACTTTACCAAGTGGTAACTAAGGTGTTGAAAGGCAGTATGTGCCTTCATTCTCAAATGAAAATCATACTTTACCAAGTGGTAACTAAGGTGTTGAAAGGCAGTATGTGCCTTCATTCTCAAATGAAAATCATACTTTACCTAGTGGTAACTAAGGTGTTGAAAGGCAGTATGTGCCTTCATTCTCAAATGAAAATCATACTTTACCAAGTGGTAACTAAGGTGTTGAAAGGCAGTATGTGCCTTCATTCTCAAATGAAAATCATATGTTACCGAGTAGTAACCAAGGTGTCAAATGACAGTATGAGCCTTCAGTCTCAAATGAAAACCATAATATGGTACCGAGACGTAACAGAAAGTCATTAAAGGTAGGATGGGGAATTCATCATAAAATATTATTATACAATTAAAACACCAGCAAAGAGAGACAATCTGATATCTGATATTGAAACAAGTATTGGAATTTGTTCTAGATGGCGTTTTACTGTTATAGATACTAGTAAACCTGTTCGTTCGGTGGCTGGAATTAAAATGGTTGAATTTTATGGAATCAATATCTTATTAGATAATTAATGTAATAAATAAAGGTCAGAATCATTAGTTATATCTATGGCAATTTGCTTGCGTACTATTTTTCAGCACAGCATATTATGTTACATACGTGAGCCTCTTTACTAGGGCTCGGCGTTTCGATGCCGCGATGTAGGAACAGCCTAGTGTCATCTGTATGACTATTAGCAAACAGTTAGTATCATGGAATCGTCCTGACATGTCACTGATCTCTGTGAAGTTTTACATAATAGAATTGTAACTAAATCGTTACAATGTATTTGTATATTCTGTATCTTAGTCTTTATTGTCATACATTACTGGATAGTAACAGACTTTGTTACTAATATAATATTCCTTATGTTGGAATTTAAAAGCTAATAAATAAGTTAATATTATATTACATTATCAAAGTTACTTATGGTCTTAATTTTTTTTTTAACTAAGATTTTAATGAGTTGATCATTGATGTAAATATTATATACATAGATGTTCTTTCACCAAATCAATTAAAAAGAAAAGGAAAGGGAAAGGCTAAGTATAATTAAATTTATAAAAAAAGGCTAAGGATATACAATGTATAATGTACAAGGTATATTCTGTATCTGTGTCTTTATTTGTCATACATTACTGGATAGTAACAGACTTTGTTCCTAACAAGAAGTATGGGCCTTAAATGTTTAATATAATATTTCATATGATGGAATTTAAAAGCTAGTAAATAAGCTAATATTATATTACACTATCAAAGTTACTTTTGGGCTTAAATTTTTTAAACTAAGATTTTAAAAGCGTTTGATCATTGATGTAATTATTATATACATAGATGCTCTTTCACCAAATCATTTAAAAAGAAAGGGAAAGGAATAGGCTGAGTATGGCTATCATACATCGGGAGGAAATTAAGTTATTCTTATGGTTAAATCTGAATATGCTTTTTGACTAGGTTTGATACTTGTACTTTTCTATCTTACAACTGTAGCTTAGAGTCATTAAAATATACTTCTGAATAAGGAAGGGATGTAGTGTTTGGCTAAATGGTGATCTCTATACCGTGGACAATATAAGTACTATAATTGGTGGGGGGCTGCCCCACTCAATCAGTATTAAGACAGACGTACTAAGAGAAAGACGTACTAGAATTGTTGACGGTAAAAGGAGCTCGCCTTTCGTATAATTTAGTGCACACTACAGGGAGAATGCCACAGACAGACACATACACATTTACACAGACACGTTAAACTTATTACATCCCTTTGTTTATGCGTCGGAGGTTAAAAAGTGGCCCATTTTTATCAGTTAGCTAATTCACAGTCATTACTACTTTACCAAACCTAATCAAAATCCGTTTAGTATTTCAAAGAGTCACAAACATACAAACTTTCACATTTATACAGTAGTGTATCTATTTCGTCCATGAAACAATTAAGATATTCAAGTTACTGATAGTAACTGAAACAGTCAGTTACATAACTGACCGTCTGCGATACAGTCGCGTGCAAGCCTTCATTGGACTATGTTTACATTTGAGTGATAATTAAATAAAATGATTACAGGTGAGTGACTTCTAGTAGTAGTAGTAATATTAGTAGGTATAAAAAGATTAGTTATAAAAACTCATTGGTGAATGTATTAATTATGTTTGTCAAAACAAAAAAAAAATGCAATTACCATATACTTGTCGCACGATTTTCAAAAATGCGTTTTTGTCATTCTCGAATGAGTGGTATGTAGTGAATGGGTAGTATGATTATATTCCAAAGTTATTATTATTGGTATTTTATCCGTTGTATAATAAATTGATGACCTACTGCTGTAGAGATGGATATAGAAAATTTTACAAAAGTTTTGTAATGAATAAATAGTAAGTCTCTCTAGATTCTAGAACATATTTTTTTTTCATTATTTTAAAGAATGAAGAACTTAAAAAATATATTTGTTTAAATTACTTATTTTTTATTAATCATTTACTATATTTACATTCTAATAAACCTCTATAAATGTAAAGTTTGAACTGTTTGAACGCCATAAAATGCGACAACTTTTCTTAAAGATAGATCGATAGATTAAAGCTTTAGGGTTAGGGTTAAACCGTTGGTAGCCTTTTTGTTGACTTTCATAAAACAACTTGTTTAGTGTCATTTGGAAACAAAATATTTCGATTTCGATCGATTAAAACGATTCGCAAATATATAAGATCTGATAATAATCTATATTTACTATGGATAGGTAACAAAATATACAAAGGTAATGTTTTACTCATAATATCTATCTTTTCTATGGGTAGGTGACTATGAAGGTAATGTCTATACGTGAAAAGCCAAGGTACGATGTGGAAACTCTTGCAAAACTGCCCGCCCACACGACACGGTAGGGTCACACAACATAATGTACAACAATTTTGTGTGTCACATTTGAAATAGGAATATTTTAACATATATATTATACTCCTTTATATTGTCATTAGGTATAAGATGAGGTTACGATTGGATGAAATTTCGCTGTGAGTCAAAAGCCCCTAAATAAATAAAGACGAAAATATAACACAAAAAAGGAAAAAAAAATATCTACGCGTCATTCTCTTCACACTATATTCGGTTAATATATGAACCACTAATCACCCAGCCAAGTTAAAAAACAACTAACTGACGGGCCTATGAGACTTATAGCATTATTTATATTACTATAAATAAATATCAAGACTTGGCACTCATTTAGATATCACTTTTTTGTATTTGAACTTGGCGCATATTTCACATATTTTATATTTGTCTTGAGACAATAACTATCATCAATAATTTTCAGGCTTCACAAAAATGTGTAATTTAATCCTGAACTATTTGTACGATTTCGGCTCGCTCTTGACCGGTTTAATTAAGTTAGTTCTCGTTATTGAGTTAGCTTTAAAAATGTAAAGTTAGAATGATACTTTTTTAATCTATTCTTTTACAATGCTATAATGTAATAGTACCAGGAAAACTATGTAATTTGTAGTAATTGTTTCTATTATTTTTTTGTTCATTATCTTGTAGCCTGTGGATTGTTGCTAATAGACTACAAGTCCATGGAAAAAGTTAACCTGTTAATTGAACCAACGTGAATAACGCTTAGAACGCTGTTACTATAACATAAAATTACTATCTATATAAAAAGTTATAATTCAATCTATTCATAATAATTAGTATTCAAAATTGTAAGCTATTTATTAAGTATCTTATACATTACGTATTAATATCAGCGTAGTTAAGCCTTTATGTAGGGCAGGATTATTTAATCAAAGCTTAAAAACAATCTCAAAAAAAAAAAAACTCCTACAGTTTTGGATATTATGTACGATCATGCCCTTTCTTAAGATTCATCCTGTATAATAATCATATTAAAAGAAAACTATAAACCAATTAGCGACTATTTTAATTGTAGAGCCTATTTTACCCCGTGTTTTATTAGTAATAATTATTTATTACGAATGTTTTGTTTTTACATGTTTTCGTCTGTACAAGTAATGCATCAGCTACTTATTTTTATTTCTAAATCACCTAAAGGTTGACTGGTAGATAATGCCTTAAGGCATTAAGTCCGCCTATGTACAAATGTGCATGATGCTTAAATAAATAAATAAAATTGAATTTTGTAATACACTCTTTACATGCCCTTTTTCAAGCGTCATGTATATTATGCTTAGTCAGACGGATGAGTAACTGGTAAGTCGCGTGACTTGTCTTGTATAATTTGTTTAATTAACGGATAACAATAGCATGGCGTATTATCATTAGCCCTGCGACTTAGACCTATGTTTAGTTGTGAGTCATTCTATAAGGCCTCACCCTCGAATTTTGCGGGCAGCGGGGCGGGAGCGGCGGCGGCGCAGGAGAGGCAGAATCTTTTACGTAAAATCAAATGGACCGGCAGGCTGATTATGTATCTCGCAACAGCAATTCGACAGGCGTGAATTGTACAATTGTATACAATATCGCTCTCAAGTGTATAGGTACGTTTGACAGCGATATTGTACAAATTACGCCTACCGTATTGCTGTTGCAAGATACAAAATAAGCCCGCAAAATTCGAGGCTGAGACCTGAGGTACTAGCTTGATATGACGACAGAACTGATAATGAAATATAAAGATCCCAGGGGGCTGATTCAAGATGATCAATCAAGAAGATGCATAGCTTTTTACCGCTTACGAAGTTCTAAAACAAATGTATGGAATTCGACTAATGCTTCGCTAAAATTAAATGACAATTCGCATGTCAACGAATGTCTCAATGTAGGCTATAGATATGTCGCAGTCATCTGATTAATATATATATATTTTTTTAAAAAGAACAATTTTCCCATATTTTTGCTACAAGGTGGCCCCGAGCGAGTTTCTTACGCCGGTTCTTCTCGCCGGGTTAGTCCCCGAACCGGTGGTAGGTCATCATGTAGGACAATTCTCAAAGTGTTAGCAACGTTACTATTTGGAAATAAAAGATTTTTCATTTTCATTTCATTTTCATTGAATCTGCTATTCAATTGAATTACTAGCGCGTTCATTGAATCCTGTTTTTACCAACAAATTTTAGAATCCGAGGCTAGGACAGCCATTTAATATTTTAGTTTTAAACTTAAAAATGTTCGAATGAATACTAATATAACGCACATTAAAGTAAATTATTAAAAAAATATATCAACACATTGCTATCTGTATGAGCTGTCTGACGCCATTAAGTAACCGCGCTAGTCATTCAATGAAATAAGCAGATTCTATCAGATGACTGCGACAGGTACAAGAATCACTAGTTGCTATTAATGTATTGGTTTGCAGGTATAAAATGGTGTATGCTGGTGGTGCTGGTAGGGGCAGAGCCCTTGCAATGGCCAGAGGCTGCTGCGAGCGGACGAGTGGACTCCAAGGTGCAATTCACTGACCAGGATCAGTCCAGCATCAGAGCTTCCAGGTACGATATTGATGATGATAAATAAGAGAAACGAGACAAAGAAATAACGAATATAGATTGATGATTGAATTAAAAAAACATTAGGTATCTAGCACCTACCTATAGTTTAACGACAATTGTAGCAACGAAGTAGTATGAACTATGAAATTTGGTACAGTTAAAGTTTATGAGAAGGTGTGTGCGTGTGAAAACAGCTAAAATTGATTGAAATAACGCTTAGAAATACGTAAATTTGACGACCTCCGTAAAGCAGCGGTATAGCGCGTTGGTGCTCGAGCGAGAGGTCGCGGGTTTGAATCCCGCCGAGGGAACAAAAAGTTTTCATTAATAGATGTGGATTAAATTTATAAATTAATAAATTTATAAATTAGTACCTACTTGTAACACAAGTTTTCGGATACTTATCACGGGGCCAGATTGACGTGGTGTGAAGCGTCCATAGATATTATTATTAAGATATATGAATAATAATATATGTATTTTAGAACCTCTATTCACGATCAATCGCTATGCAAAACATAATTCTGAATAATTATTGTATAAATTTCGATAAAGAAGCATCTCATGCGAATCTTTACATATCCAGGTCGACTAAATTACCAAATACTTATCATGAGCTTATTAAATTACACGTACGCCGACACGCGTGGTCAGTTTCAGTAACCTTGGCCGACATCTCACCGACAAACCGACATTCCACCGACACCACAATACCACCATTATGTGGTATATCTCTAGACAACAATAGTAATCAAATTAGGATCTTCCTTTACCACTGCCATGGTCTACCATCCCATACAATCAATGTTTGATACAAAAAAATTAGAATAGATGTCACTACCATTAACGTTTGTAAATTATAAAATGTAAATATGCCGAATTAAGTAGATATAGTCTACAAATATTGACATTAAAACAAAGAAAGGCATATTTTAAGCATAGCATCACAATAAGCTAAATTGAAGTCTTAAGAAGAAGATACGAAACGAAATTAGTAATTAGTATTTTCCAATAGTGGCGCTAGATGGCGGTTTCCGGAATATGCCTGGATTTTCGAAGAAAACAAAAATAGCCCGTCGAATTGCCAGTATTAGGGTGATGTCATTTTCTAGTACTAGGTCGTGTCTCTGTTATATATCTACTTTGTGGCACTGGAGTGCAATTCTCTAAGCGCAAAAATGGTGACAGCCAATATTCCGGCTGAAATCAAATCAAATCATATTTATTTCAGGCAAAAAACTCATATCACACAATGCAGTAATATTAATAAACAAATTAAAACATTATTAAAATTATGTATATATAAAAACCGGTATAAAATAAAATAATAATAATAATAATAATAATAATATCTATGGACGCTTCACACCACGTCAATCTGGCCCCGTGCTAAGTATCCGAAGAACTTGTGTTACAGGCACCAGACAACGGAAATATATTTAATACTTTTATACTATACACATATTTAAGATTTTTATTATATTAATACACAAATTTAATACACATCCATGACTCAGGAACATTTAAAACTTTTTGTCCCCTTAGCAGGATTCGAACCCGCGACCTCCGGGTCAAGAGCCAAGCTCTGAACCACTAGACCACGGAGGCGTCAAATTATTAATTTTTAAGACCTAGTCAGACATTATAAATCCATAAAATAAAATAAAATAGGTCAGCCTTTTTTATTTATGTCGCGATGTACCGCCAGCCAGTATGTTACCATCGAGTTTTCCGGACACTCGACACACACGCTGAGGATCTCGTTTTCAGAGGAACGAATGCGAGACCAAAATGTTGCGACCCGTGCTCTAATAGGAGCGAAGTAGTCGGAGACCCTGGCGTCGGCGAAGTAGTCGGAGACCCTGGCGTTGGCAGTCTCATCAGGATACGGAACGCATTATTGTACTAGCGATGATGGCCGAATTGGTATTCCCCAAGATTAGTTTTTACTATTTACAACAATCGCTGACCATGTGACGGCGGTAACATTCGTGATCACAGCGACGAGCACAGCCTCAACCAGTCGCTTAGGCCCGTATTAATAAAACAATCTCAAACTCAATCTCACTTGGGAACCTAGTTTCACTTTTAAAAATGAACATCTTTACTTATAATTTTTTTCTTCACATTTTTTATTCACGGTGATCGGGTGTTTTTATTTACACAGGGTGTCAAAATGAACAGTCACTATAACTTTGAGATACGATTGTACTACCTTTCTTCATTTTGTAAATGTATTTTTTTTGTCAAAACCTTAAAAAATATATGTTACTTTTACCATTTCTTTTTTTTTGTCGCAAGAATAACAAAAAAGGAAAAAATATATATTTTTTAATTTTTGTAAGGAAATTAATTAAAAAAATACATTTCTAGAATAAGAAAAGGTAGTATAATCATATCCCAAAGTTATAGTGACTGTTCTTTTTATTATGAAAACGATTTTATAGGTAGATAATCGATTTTTTCATAAGCCTTAGTTTTTTTCGTAGGTACTTTATACCACAAGTGGTCTAAGTACTTTGTTTTTAAAAATCAATAGGTATTTCATAATATATTATTATTTGTAGAGTTTTGAAATGCCCATTTGACGCATGGCCTATACTTCTTACGACAATCAGGTAATTAGCGTTCATTGCAATGTTCATTGTCCTAACCAGACTTGAAAACAACATTTTTGTTCGGTGGAGATCGCACCAGAATCGAGAGCCAAGCTCTAGCCAACTGGACCTCCGAGGGCGTCATGACTCATGATACAGAGTACCTGATAAACAACAATTTATATTAGACTAGCTGACACGTGCCCACTTCGTTGAGCATGGAAACCGTGTAAACCCTCCCAGGACTTCCACGAATATTTCAAGACCATAAATAGCCGAATCAGTTCAGCTGATCTCGAGTTTTAGCGAGACTAACGAACAGCAATTGATTTTTATTAAGCCTATGTTATTCTGTGATAATGTAGCTTTCTGTTGAAAAAAGAATTATTAAAATCGGTCTTGTACTTTTTGAGTTAAGTCGTGACATAGAAAAATACAAATATTTCCTCTTTATAATATTAGTGTAGATTATTATTATTATTATTATAGTGTAGAAATTCAATTTAAACTTAACTTAATAGGTATTACGCATAAATTTCAACGTAATAAGATATCTAACGATTTTATTATTAATGTCCATCATACACACACATATACGGCTGCAGTCGATTAGGGAATCCCAAAATAGTTTCGGGCTATCAGGGCATAACGTCTTGCGCAAACACAGTATTTATAGAGAAGGGATTGTAAATTGTACGGTATCGGAAAGGTTGATCAAATCGACGATCTAGCCGATCATTTGAGTTAGCAAGCCATTCTGAACGCTCATTGGTGAACGTAGCGAGCGAAGTTATTGCGAGTGATGTTCACCAATGAGCGTTCAAAATGAAAATTTGACGACCTCCGTAGCGCAGTGGCTCAGCGCGTTGGTGCTCGACCGAGATTTCGGGTTCGAATCCCGCCGAGAGAGCAAAAAGTTTTCAATGTTCCTGGGTCATAGATGTTGTATTAAATTTGTGTATTAATATAATAAAAATGTTAAATATGTGTAAAATGTAAAAGTATTAAATATATATTTCCGTAATCTGATACCTATAACACATGTTCTTTGGAGCACAGGGCCAGATTGACGTCGTCTGAAGCATCTATAGAATGGCTTGTTAAGTCAAATTTTAGCCGATCGGCGATTTAATCAGCCTTTTAGAAATCGGAGGAATTTTACTAGATGTTTCCCGCAACTTCGTTCGAGTAAAATGTAATCCCTAGGAAACCATACTTATATTTTGCTGCCATAAAAGTAGCTTAAGTGTTTAACCATGTAAACTGTTGTGTGAAAGAGTATCAAACACACTTCGCAATATTAGTGTGATTCATTTACTCGCTGATAGATGTATATTCATAGGCTCATATAAAGATAGGCTGCTGCATCACGACCTCTAACATAGATACATACTCAATCGTCAAAGAAATACAAAGTGCTATTTAAGCAAAAAAAAATTAAATTGTATGCGAAGAATAGTTTTACTTCTTATTTGATTGATTAAATATTAAAAAAAAGAATAGTGCCGTTTAGTTAATCGTCAAATAAATATCAAAATGTTTTATCTCTCGTTCTTCGTATTAATGAAAGAGAAGGCATGATATTCACACAAACTGGCGTTGGTGAAAATAGGACTTGCTTTCAGTTCGTAATTAGGTATTGGCAATCTAAGTAGGGTAAAAAATTAACAACTTTGTAACAAAAACTCTGCGCAGTTATGTTTGAACTGAGGCAAGGTCGGCCATTGAACGTCTTAAAAACACGCAGAGCCTTCTAAATGAACATTGGAATATACTATTTGTTATATCTTCTCATATATATAAAAATGAATTGCTGTTCGTTAGTCTCGCTAAAACTGAGAACGGCTGAACCGATTCGGCTATTTTTGGTCTTGAAATATTCGTGCAAGTCCAAGGTTTAAACGGTTTGTATGATCAACGAAGTGGGCCCGGGTCAGCTAGTTGGTTATAAATGGGATAAAAGTTTTAAATATATATGTCCGTTGTCTAGTACCTGTAACATAAGTTGTTTGGATACTTAGCGCGGGGCCACATTGACGTGTGAAGCGCCCATAGATATTATTATTATTATTATTTATCGTTAGATAAGTTTATTACGATCAAATGTTAGATAGGTACTCTATCAAAACTAAATTGTTTTAGTATCTACATATTTGTTGTTAAAGCGGCAACAGAAATAAATACAACATCTGTGATAAACATAGACAGACTAACAGACAGACTGACAGACAAAGAACGAAGTCATAGTAATGGGGTTCCGTTTATACCCATCAGATTCCTTCGGAACCCTAAATCTATACTAATATTATAAAGCGGAAGAGTTTGTTTGTTCAAACGCGCTAATCTCAGGAACTACTGGTCCGATTTGAAAAATTCTTTTTTTGTAGGATAGTCCATTTATAGAGGAAGGCTTTAGGCTATATAACATTACGCTGCGACCAATAGGAGCAAAGCCTCAGTGAGAAGTGTTGCAAAAACGGGGAAAATTATTCACATTTGAGGACTTTCGTTGCGTGCGCTGCATAAACGGTTTAAGTCATTCAAAATCCACGCGAACGAAGTGGCGGGAACAGCTAGTATACTCATAAAGTAGTACATAGTTAGTCAAGATTCGTAGCCAGATTTACGTCTTATATAATAATATGGTCCCAAGGTTAGTCAATTCGTTTGTATATCACATGAAATATGTACAGACGTACATAATTTGAATGTAACATGAGAAATGTTAGTCATTTTCGTACACAAAAACGCGGAAACATCTTTATATGCGATGGAAGGTTAAGAGTCGAAATTATATGCAGTTTGCAAGGTCCTACGAAATCTCGCAGAGAACTCAAGGGTCCCAGCAGCTGAACAATTAAAATACTAAAATTCCCAAGTTAATTTTATTATGATCATAATATTATTGTTTGACATTAATATTACGTAAAGGCTTTTTAAAATTGTTCAAACGTATTGTGCAGCTTCCACCGACAAGGCTGGTCCTTGGAATTTTCTATAATCCGAAATTATAATCCTAAAAAATATTATTATATTCCGGAAATCTGGAGAAAATTAAGAGCATTTAAAATTGAACTTTATGCTAATACAATAATATAGTTGAAAATGCACACGAGCCAAGTCAAGTGTCAAGGTCAAATTTCACATTGACATAATATGAGTCGAAGCTGGTGTTCCGATTTTGAACTCATTGTAGCAGATTGAAGCAGATTCTATTTTCAGCAATCTTTTTAAAATTTCTCCGGATGGTAATTGGCGATGTATTGAACAACATTATAATAATAATAGCTCCCCTCACCGATTTCGGTGTCGGTAGCCGATTTCATTGAAACCAGGCCAGCTACGCATGAGTTATTTTATAGTGCCTAAGTGTTTGCGCAATACACAGAAGCACTATCTCCTCCTTTTACTCTCATAACCCAGTGGGACGGTAAACCGACACGACTGGCAAGAGAATAGGCGCAGGACCGACTTTTAACATGCCCATCCGACGCATGGATCATCTTTCTTGTCAGACAATCAGGTGATCAGCCTGCATTGTCCTAACCAAACTTGAAAACAAACTTTTTTGTTGTTCCAACGCGGGAATCGAACCCACGACCTTCGGGTCGAGAGCTAAGCTCTGAACCACTAGACCACGGAGGCGATAGTCCCAACAAGGAATCATGGGACTCAAGAAGGTGGCACACTCGAAACTATCACAGTTTTGTCTCTTTGACATCTTCTCAAATCTTTCATAAGAGAAGCGCCTGTGAAAGTGATTCTGATTGTCTGTCTGACAAGAAAGATGATCCGTTTACCGTCCCACTGGGTTATGAGAGTAATAGGAAGAGAGAGTGTCTTTGTATATTGCGCACACACTTGGGCACTATAAAATAACTCCTGTGTAGCTGGCCTGGTTTCAATGAAATCGGCTACCGACACCGATATCGGTGAGGGGAGCTATTTGTATACTTGAGGAAACCCAAATATCAATCAGACTTCACGTAATAGATTAATCAGTGATAGTTACAGTATGTTATGTAAACAGTACAGTAGTTGAGACACAACTAGAGTGTGCAATAATATTGGCGAAATATCATTATTAGAAACGATTGTCAAGAACATGTTGCAAAAAAATAGAGTAGCGCTAACTCCGGTATGGCGAAATTGATTAGTGCGCTCTAGTTTTACTTCTAATGTGATTAATTACTCGTATCATTTATACATCTAATTGATAGTTGCCTCTGTGATCCAGTGGCTTACAGCTTGGCTCCAGAGGTCAAGGGTTCAATCCACGTTTTGGAACACCAACAAATGTTGTTTTAAAAATCCAGTTTGATCACCTGGGCCCTAATTCTCAGGCCTCGAACTTAGTTTTTACTATCGGTCTGTCTCGCTCATGCAAATGAGATTTAGCGCGCGTGCGAGCGGGATATACTAATATTCGAACTTTTTTTCACTGCCCGAGAATCGTGCTCCTGATCGTCAAGAAAGAAATGCGTCGTATGGTTACACAGAAACTCGTATGCCTCTCGTCAGTCGCGTCGGTCCTGTCTTACAAGGTTAAGAGAGTAAAGGAAGAGTATGCTCTTATATTTTGCGTTTTTTGCTTTGGCACCTCATATAAAATACTTACCGTAATGCGATAAATCACGATTAAAGATCTCCACAAAGTCACAAAACAGATGAGTTTCAATCCTGGTCAGGAGCCCGCGAGCCCAAGCTTAGTAAGACTAGTGAATCTTACTACGCTGGGGCTCGCGGCATATGTAGTGACTTGTCTTCATTTTAGACCTTTAAATTATTATTTTTAGTTATTTTTTTTTTTTTTTTTTTTTTTTTTTTTTTTTTTATTTTGGCAACAAACAGTCATACATTTTTACATTAAATTTATGCTAACAATAAGTATAATTAAAGACCAACAGTGCCCAAAAATATACACGATAACATAACCTTTTCATGTGCTCAAGGAATCGTGATCAAATAGTATGTAAAAACATAATATAAAACATTAGGTATTATTTCTTTGGCTGTTAAATTTGGAAATTAGAATTGAAACCTTAAAATAAGTCTTAAAGTAAGTGTCGGTAACAATAGCATCTATAGGTATATTTATTTCCAATAGATACATAATATACTCTAAAATAGATAAATATACACTTTTATACTAAAACAAAAACAAAAACAGAAAAACAAGCAGTGCACACTGCACATTAAAGACATGAATTCAGTTTTAGTTTTAAATTATTAGACATAATGTGAATCTAAAATTATTTTAAGCTTGTCTTTAAATGTGTTAAGTGAAACATTGAAAATATATATATCTAAAAATTCTTTGTTATAAGTGTTGGTGGAACGATAAAAGAATGAATTTCTAGTATAGTTTTTATTACGACGTGGTGGGATAAACAATGGTATTTTACGTAAGGAGCGCACAGAATCACGAGAACGACATGAGAATTGTATACTGCTAAGGAGCGTCGGGGAATCGATAAAAGAGTTTATAATTTTAAACAAAAAGGTTATGTCAAATAATTTTCGCCGATCAGATAGAGTGAGCAAATTATATTTCTGCAAGGCTTCATTATATGTCATAGTAATGCTGTTGTTGCGATAGTTAAGTGATTTGACCAATTTTTTCTGAATTTTTTCAAGTCTTTTTATATGAATGTTGTAACAGGGATTCCAGACGACACTACAAAAATCTAAGATGGACCGAACAAAGGAGAAATAAAGAATTTTTAATGTACTTATATCTTTGAAGGGTTTACTAATTCTAAGAATGAATCCAAGCCTTCGAAGCGCAGCGCCTACTATGTAATCTATGTGGTTATTAAATGAAAGATGAGAGTCCACCACAACTCCCAAATCCCTTATGTGGGTCACTCTCTGGAGAATATCATGATCCATGTGGTAATTATAATGTAATTGATTTTTCTTTCGTGAGTAAGATATAACGTAACACTTTTTAACATTAAGGAAGACTTGATTTCTTACACAGTAATTACATAAGGCGTCAATATCAGATTGTAGTTTAATAAGATCATCTTGAGATTTCACAACTCTATATAATTTTGTATCGTCCGCATAAACAAGATGATGACTATGATTAAATGTTTTCCCAATATCATTTATATAGAATAAAAATAAGAGAGGACCTAAATGGGATCCCTGTGGAACGCCGGATGGCACAGGAAGGAATTGTGATGTGAATCCCTTTATGCATACTGCCTGACTTCTATTTTTAATGTACGACTGAATCCATCTAAGAAGGTTGCCGTGTACACCAGACGCTGCAAGTTTGCTAATGAGTAGACTATGATTTATTTTGTCGAATGCCCTGGAAAAATCCGTATAAACGACATCCACCTGTGTATTATTGTCCATAGCCTCTGCAAGAAATTCCGTAAAAGTGACCATATTACTATCAACACTTCTATGTCTATAAAATCCATGCTGGTGGGAAGAAATGAAACTGTGTGCGGCCAGTGCAATATCAGAGGTAACCATTTTCTCAAGAATTTTACCAATAATGCATAGTTTTGAGATGGGACGATATTCAGCGATGAGATGTTTTAAATTATTTTTGGGGATTGGAGTTACCAACGCAGCTTTCCATATCGCGGGAAATATTCCAGTTTCTAATGATTTTCTAAAAATTATTGTAAGTGGTATGGCTAGTTCTTTAGCACAGTTACGAATGAGAATGGGATGAATATTGTCTGGACCTGCCCCTTTATATATGTTCACTCTTTTTAATTCATTTAAAACCCGAGGTAAAGTAATTTCAATGTGATTGATATCTAATGTTGATTGTGAGTCTAAATTAGTTGTCGGTTGACAGTCTAATGACTGACCAGAAACAAATACTGAATGAAAATAATCATTAAAAGCATCACAAATCTCTGGTCCTGATGAGATTGTTCTATCTTTATAGGACATGTTTGCTGGGATGTCACCAGTCGCATTTTTCGATTTAACAAAGGACCAGAATAACTTAGGGTTTATTTTTATGTTATCCTGTGAAAACTCGATGAACTGTTTGTAGCAACTTTTCGACATTCTTTTGAACCGAGACCTTAACTTAGAAAATGTTAAATAATCGCCATGGCTACCATACTGTTTCCATTTTTTATGAAATTTTTCTTTTTCTTTATTTAATTTTATTAGGGGTACAGTATACCATGGGGGAAATTTTTGTTTCATGTGCATGTTGCATTTTGGTACATATTTTTCGATAATATCATTAATTAAATTATAAAAGATACTCGTCATACTCTCAACGTCATTAAAATTAGTTAAAAAAATTTCCCAATTAATGGACAACAAGTCTGCCCTTATAGAATCAAAATCAGCTTTGTGAAATTGTAGTTTTAAACTTTTTGACGACCTGAGTTGTGCAGGAACACATACCTTAACATTTACTATTAAAGATTTATGATGCAGGTCTTCTGCCACTATAGGTTGTTCACAGGAAGAAACTAAGCAAAGTTTGTTGCAGAAAATTAAGTCCAGTAATCTGTTGTTGTGATTATGCTCAAAGTTATATTGCGACATATTTGAGAGGTTCATAAAGTCAGCTGTAAGGCAGGCTAAATTATCGGAATTAGTTTCTAAGTTCATGGATTTGTTCCTAATAAACCAATGCGCATGAGATACATTAAAGTCGCCAAGAACCATAATTAACATCATTAGGATTACTCAAAATAAAGTCGCTCACTCTATCGTAGAAAGAAGTTAATAATGACTCATGGTTACGACCGTGCGCTATGTATGTACAAATAATATGCAACTGGCGGGGAGCGGGGGACGCGGAGGCGGAATGGCCGCGCGCGCTCGTGCGCAGGCTGCGCAGCGGCAACGATACCCATACCTCCCAGGGGGCTGACAGTGTAGTTCCATTTGTTACGTTTTGGCGCTGCGGTCGAAAGCAAAATGGCGTCGTTTTGTGACGTCACACACGTAAAGTTTATCTATTTGTATATGTGTCTAATGATCTATGTTGTCAAAACTCAAATATGGCCGCGTGTAGTTTGTTAGTGTTTTGTTTATCCTCGTTTCTTGCTTGATTTGATACAAAATATTCAATTACTCCGTATAGTATTGATACATTATATCAATCTTTTATAGTGTGTTAATTAATTTAGTGTAAATGGTGTTAGTTTTTCGTTTTAAGGGACTATTTAAGTCTTGTGTTGGCGGTTGCAACGCAACTATTAGTTCATGAAACGGCATTTTTCTTTCCCAAAGAACATTCATTTTAGAAACCTGTGGCTGTCCTTCCTGGTGCCAACTAACCTTATCGGTCTTTCTAAAGAGCAACTTCGAAAACTTGTTCCTGAAAAACACTTTCATAAATATCAATTTGACGAAGAAGGCCAAGATATTTATACATTCTAATCCATTTCTCCTTACGGATGATGAAATACAGAGCACGGCATGCCTCTATCGTCCTGTGAATCAGGTGAGTTTTACTTTTAACACGTTATAGTTAGAGCTAGTGTAATATAAAGTATGAACAGTATATTATAATTATACTTAATCTTTGACTCATTAAGTTTGCCAATGTTTTTTGCTTTTGTATAACAATATTAATCTTAAATGTACTCATTTGTTTCAGACAGAAATACCCCTAGGCCTAAGTGATCACAATGATTACAAAGAGAACTCCAATGAGGATGTAAATGCTTCTGATGAAATGTTGGTCATTGGAAGAGCGGGTATGTATTAAGTACTATGGCATATTGACACTCATTCTATATGATATTTTAACATATCAAAAGATACTGAAATTGTTTTATTTTTGTGAAATACCAAGATTTAGTGGTTTGGAACTTGGCTCAGGAATTGGAGGTTGTGGTTTCGATAACTTCATTGAAACAACAAAAAATTTATGTAAAACTTGTTTGACATTTATGAAAAGATGGTCTTTTCATAAATGTTAAAGAAGTGTTATGGCAGTTTAAGCATATTCGATAGCAGAATAATAATGCAGTTTTATTTAGGGTAATCAACTTATAGTGCTGAAGGACAAAACTAGTTAATCTATTTTTGCTAATTAACTATAGTTTTTACTAGAAACCCTCCTTGTTTTGTTGTTGTTGATGGCCGGACTAAGTGACCGGCCAACTTATGTATTGTTTTTTCATCTTAAATATTGTGTTATTTATTTACAGAAGTGACTGATCATCTTTTGTGTCGTCAAAGAAATGAAAACAATTGAAATAAGAGCACACTTCAAGTAAGGCAAGTGACCTTAGAAACAGGAAAACCTGGACTTGTGTGTTACCATCTCTAGATGGTTGGATTACGACATTAGAGAGTTTTATTAGGAAAATTATTAAACTACTATTAAAAAAATATTCTGTTAAATATTAATATTCTTGCTATATCAATCAGGGCTTATTAGAAATTTAGAAAAAAAAACAATAAATAAATGATAAATGTAACCTGTTTTTATTTTGTATTACTTAATAAAAATAAATTACCTGAAGTACAAAAACCTACCTACAAAAAAAATCGATACCTTACTAAGGTATCGATAGCTGGACTCGATTATTCAACCACTTATACAATGTGTGTTTGTAGTCTGTGATGTGCTATGGTCTGTGGTGTGCGGTCAAAATGACAGATGCGACAGTGCTGCCAAAACGTAACAACTGGAAACTCGGTAAAATATCACTGTCGTATCTGTTACGTAGTAACTAATTCTTAATCTGTGATACCTCCTCTGCCGGTGGCGCGGCGCGCATGTGTAAGTGATGCCGCGGGCCCAGCTCCCGGCGCACGGCTACAATCACACCTCCGCCCCTCTCGCGCTCGCTGGCCCTAGCACAACGATCGCATCTATACACTTCATAGCGGCTATCGAAGTATTCTGCATCGTAAAAATTAATATTAAGCCACGATTCGGTGATACAGATCACATCATAGTTATTGGATAGAACTCCTTCAAGAAACGAGTGTGACTTTGTGCGTAAACCCCTTACGTTCTGGTAATAAATAAAGAGATTCGTGTTATCGTATTTTTAATATTAATTTTGTTGTTGCAATATTATATGTTGTTCCACCAACACAAGACAAGATTATTAATGAGTTATCATCTGAGCAAAACAATAGGATAATTTGATTTCTTGCAATAATTAGTAAGTTATAAGTATTAATAAGAAAATAACACAGTAGTATACGAAAATTTGTTGAAACATAATTATAATATAGTCACTGTAATTTCGCAAGATCGTTATCATTAGAAATGAGAATAACTTTTGTTGCATCGCTTTTACGAACTAAAATTTTACACTCGGACAGCCAAACATATTTGTAGTCTTTTTCTTTAGCTAAGTTACGAACTTGCCTGAAGAGAAGTTTGTTTGATGGGGTGAGATGGTCGTTAATGAAGATAGGTCTAGACGCACCATTCAGGCCCGCATCTGTAGTATTTAACACCCGGCGCGCACGTACCGCCGCTAACATCTCAAAAATTATATCACAAAGTAGATAAAAGTTATATTAAGTACTAGTTGTTCCCGTGCCTTCGTTCGCGTGGTTTTTGAGTGACTTAAGCCGTTTATGCAGCGCACGCCATGAAAGTCTCCAAATGTAATTAATTTTCCCCGTTTTTGCAACACTTCTCACTGACGCTTCGCTCCTATTGATCACAGCGTAATGTTATATAGCTTAAAACCTTCCTCTATATATGGACTATCCAATAAAAAAAGAATTTTTAAAATCGGACTAGTAGTTCCTGAGATTAGCGCGTTTAAACAAACAAACAAACTCTTTCGCTTTATAATATTAGTATAGATTATAATACGAGTATTAGTATAGATTTTATATAAGGTGCCAAAACAAAAATGTTCTACGCGTCGTTCTCTTCACGTTGTAATCGGCTTGATATGAACCATCAATTTTCCTGTATATCCAACAGCTGTTTCTTCCACACGGGAAAAAATAAAATATCAAAAAATAGTTCAGTATCAAATGTATCATTTTCAGATACTACCAGGGAGACTTAGAAGACGTGCCGTTTCAGCCACCGCTGGACACGGAGGGGTTCTACAACAGACCACCGGGAGACGGTCGCTATCCAGTGAAGGACATCAGACATAACAGAAGGAACAGGTAAAGGCTTTAGAGGTAGGAAAAACAGAAGTTATACTCCTTTCCATGAAAGATGTCCCGCTAGAATTAGTATAACTAAATAGTATTTAAACATAAATGAACCTCAGTATTTAACCATCTACATGATGTATTATTAATGAGTGATACGAGTAATACTTTAGGGTGTGTACTATGTGTCCCGTATATTGAGTTTACTGTGAAAGCACTGTAAACTCAATATACGGGACACATACACACCCTGAGTGGTACTTTTTTTAACTTATCGTATGGGAAAGTTTATGGCGTTGGGGCATTTCCCATAGAAACATGAAAGTCAAAAGTAAGTCTTTCAGCGCTGGTACTTTCACAGTTTACTCTACATAGGGGGCACATACACACCCTAAAGTATTATCACTTTTATTTTACACCTTGTATGTGAATGACCCGTAAATAAAAAAACATGATCTCAGTGAGTATTAGGCTTGGACTGCAGCTTGGAATGAAGGCTTAACTTTTTCCTTGAGCATCTTACTGAATAGGTAGATTTAACAACACGTTCCCTGATCCAGAGCTTGCAAATCATTTTGATCAATTACTTCTAAGCAATTTTCTTACACTAATTGTATTATGTAATTTTAATTTACAATTACAGCGGAACCCAGCTGACTCCAGATGGGACTCTGGATTCGCTTCACTACTGCAAATGCGTGTCTACGCCTAACTGCAACTTCAAGATGGACTCCGTAAGTCATCTAAATATTCTTTCATAATTTTACAATTGAAGACATGAACGGATGAAGGTATAATATTATGAAGAATAAGTCGCAAAAAAATGTGTTTAAACTGTCACTTATATATTTTAGGATAATATGTCTTTACGTATTAAGTACCAATGTAGGTACTCATTTTGTTTAGAGTCAATATTCTAGATTTATTTACATGTAACGACATAATTCTAAAATGTTTAGGTGACAGTTTGAACAGAATTAACTCTTAATCGGACATAATATCACCTTCATCCATTCATGTATTTAATTGACAATAGTAAAACATATTATAATAAACACAATAGCCGTAGGAATACTTACTCTAGACTTTCAAATAAACAGCAATTAGAAGAAACTATTATCTGGTTTACAGAGCGCCTGTGGATCTAACCAGTACCTCTGCTGCTACGACAAATCACCATCAGGATACGACACATCAGGTAAGCAGAATTTAACTTAAAATAAATAAAGTAGGTCTATTAATTGAAGCTAAACAATATCAGTACGACGTATGCCAAAAGAACTCGTCATTTGCTTTAAGAATCAGCTTAAAATTGGGTAGGAAATAAGAACACAATTCAAATATTTTAATTTACTTTCAGAACTATACAACGAAGTGAATGACGACCGGCCGCCGTTTTATCCGGTTCAAAACTTCGGACCACCCGGGACTAATGGATATGGACCAAACAGGCCGGTGACGAATACCCCAAGACCAGTACTGGTAGGTCCCGGTGGCCCTACTGGTATAATTGGACCGAACAAACCACTATTCAACGGAATAGATGGAACTCCTAAACCTGTGCTTATTGGACCCGGAGGTCCAACAGGTATAATAGGACCAGTTAACGACAAGCGAAAGAAGAATGTTATTGATGAATACGATCAGGGACCCAACGAATCTGCACAAAGAGGAGTTTTAGTTGGACCCGGTGGTCCCACAGGTATAATTGGACCAGCGTACAATAGCAGGCCGATATTAGTAGGACCCGGTGGTCCCACCGGAGTCATAGGGCCGCGAAGATTCCCCACATATATAAATGGTATATTGGTTGGTCCAGGAGGGCCGACGGGTTCAATAGGACCAAATAGAGGCATCCTAGTGGGGCCAAGAGGTCCTACTGGTAGGATAGGGCCATGGAATTATGATTATTAAGTAGTATAAGTTTTCTGATTAAAATATTATTTAGGAAAGTTGCCTATTTCCTAACGTGTACCGTCCCAATATATTATTATTAACATGTTTGTCTTATATAATATTAATAAGTTTTAGAAATAGTTAATAAATATAGCTATGTAATAAGTAACTCGTACTCTGTATTCTGAATTGTTACTAAAAGTACCTGTAATTGATGATGTGATATTATTGTAAAATGAATAAAACCCTTAGGTTTATACGTAAGTGTAATTTGTATTAAATTTTATGAATAAATTCGAATATTTCGACTTTAACTTTAACAAATGGTTTTCTTTACCCAAATATTATAATACTTTTATCTTACCACAATGTGCAGATACGGTAAAAAACAGCTGACGCCCTGACTCTTTATTTGTTGTTTGTTTGTTTCTTATACAATAAATAAAGAACGCCAACAGCACGCACAAGAAAGGATGACTCACTTACTCACTGTCGCGTTTCAGCGAAGCTGGTCGTGCAAGCAATAGTGCGAAGCGTCTGAGTAAAAGATAGACATGAACAGGAAGGTCTACACATGAACTATTTTGTGTTATCACGTAAAATGATTGTCTGTGAATCGACTTTATTTCTACGCGACCAAAGCAACGGGCAGCAGCTACTGCTATAAATATACATGCAATTTCTTTTAAATTAGCTTTTAACAGTTTGGAACCCGTCAAAATACGTGACATCAAAAACGATCACGTTGAAACGTATACTGTGGGCTTAAAAAATTGGATTTATATGTTTTGGCAGGGAGCCAACGCGTGCGCTGAAATATTGGGATATCAGGAATAACCCGCTACATCCATCATATATTACCGCTGTTCAAATATAAAAGGATACTTCATACTGGAGAGGCGCAGCGATTAACTACGTAAAGCGAATTTTCTAACGAATCCGACAAAGACAGCAACAGTGTTGATATCCGTCGTGTTAACATTGTCAATTATAAAAATGGATTTAGGTTTTAGGGAAGGCCCTCTTATTAAGAAAACCCGGTAACTTATTAGTCTTGTTTATCCGGCGTTTAAGGTATCGAAGGAACATATTTTAGAAGGAACTTTAAATAAACATTAAATTATCCTAAGACTATTGAATATACGCCAAGGCATTACTATTTAATTCATGTTGTGTGATAATTAGGCAGGTATACCTACCTTATTGCATGTCTGCTGTGCAACGAATATGTAACACATTTTAAGTACAATCAACATGCCCTCTTCGTCGCGCATCGCGGGACGCTCACCGCGCACGTATTGCTGTGTGAAGCATCCTTCCTGTTTATCAACAGCTTCTTATTAAATATTTCCCGCCTTCACATCATTGCCTACATCATAATTCATCGAGCTTTGAACTCTAATAGCGGGGGACGGTTGGACGGTTCCCGATTTATCATTGTCATCATCATGAGTATATTTAATGGGGGTATTGACTATAAATATATCTGCTGCAAACAAATCGTTTTTTATAAGTACAATTGATTTAGAGAATGTGTGTTTGTTATTCTTGTTTTTGTCAATTTTCATGTTCATGATTTGTATCATATTCAATCTGTTGGTTTACATAAATTTATTGTCAATATATTATCATAGTCATCATACCATGTGTCTTTAATAATAATCTCTGCTACACTTATTACAACGTCCGTGGTCGGAGAAGTCGTTTTGTAGCCCAGGACTGTACGCATCACAAGGGCACTTTCTTTTCCTTTCCTCTCATAACCGAGTAGGGCGGATAACGAAACACGACTGGTGATATGCCTATCCGATGGCTCACCTTCTTGTCAGACAATTAGGTAATCAATATTGTCCTAACCAGACTTGAAAAGAACATTTTTAGTTGTTCAAAGTGACATCGAAATCATGAAATCCGGGTCCAGAGTAAGCTCCTATCGATTGCATTGGACCATGGAGATGTTTGAGTCTTTAATAAGATAATTGGCTATGAAAATAATATTATCTGCAGAAAAGCAAATTGATTTTCTTACTAAAATTTATATAACGAATGCATGTTTGTTATTATTGCCATGTTTAATCAGCTGTTTAACAATGCTCTTGTTTTGCCATAAACAAACATGATTATATTACGTTATTACATAATGATATTATGTCTATTACCTACTGTTTATTTTATTCAATACTTTCGATAGCGTGATTAATAAAGTGCTTTTATTATTTACTGTAAGAAATTTACCAAAGTTTCGATTGTAAGTCAATCGATATCCGATATGTGGAGACAATAAAGTACTTCCAGCAGTACTTAATATATTTTCAGTGAAATGTTTGGTAATGAAGAACACCCGTAACTAACGAAAAAACCTAGTTATAAGAAGGAACTCACCGATGGTAGTGATGACGATGATGGAGTAGAAAAGTGCGCCGGTGAAGGTCCACTGGATGTGGTCGGTGCTCTCGTTGCCATCCCAGCCGCGGACCTTCATCTCCAGGAGGATGTTGTTCTCGAAGTCCTAGCAGATACCAGTAATGTTAGTAAATCTATAGCCTGTACCTACTATACCTATATAGGTATAAACGTACAACTGACTGCCTTTGGAATTAAGCTAGAAAATATTCAGCTGAATGGATTTCGCACGAGGTTAGGGTAATGCTCAGATTAAGCATAATATTTCAAATTTTTGTGCTCATTTAAACACAACAAACGGTGCAATCCATCGTTTGTTGTCTCGTAATCGTAATCGTTAAACATACAAAAAATACACACAGTCGAACATAATATTATGTATAACCGCCCCCTTTTCGTATAAAATTATACGCTTGAAAATAAAACTGCTTAGATACCCTTTGAGCTTTATTGAATTGCTAGGAACACCTCACTGACAAAATTGTCAAATGCAACAGGACTCCTGTTTCAACTGGCTTTTATGGCATTTTGTATAGGAATCGTTAAGATTTTTTCATTAGACATAAAACATTTTGAAGCGCGAGATATTCCACGTTACTATATTTAAGCAAAAGCTAATTAACATTTTGAAAGCATATTTTTAGCCTCAAGACTTATGGGACCATTTTAATTTATTATGCTACATCAATGAACGCATAAGCTTTTGATCTTTTGTCTCTAAAGATCAAATGTTTGTTTGTATTTTATGTTTCATAATTTTATTATCATTTTGAGATTTGCTCTGTAGCCACTATTTACTATGGGATTCAGTGGTATCTGGGCCGGATACTAAAATTCTTCTTAAAATTCTTGGTAATTTGGTTAGTTAAAGTTAAGAGCTATCCTGTGCACAGGCTCCCTCACTGCTTAACGGAATGATAAGGACAGCATGAGAATTAAGCGCAACTTAAATTAACTTTCGTTTCCATATTCGGCCGTAAGACTACCTTCTCCTAATAGTGCTATTCTCGAATAGTTTTAGGTGTATGTTCTATTAACCTACCCTCAGCATATCCACCACCTCTGCTGTCCAGTTGGACTGGTTGAGGTATGATACTCTGTTCGTCATCATCCAAATGCTCTGAGTGGTGTTGCCTCGGATCTGCGATATGTTCTGCTTCACCTAGAAGATTTACATTATAATAGAGAAGTAAATTAGCAGAGAAGAAAACATGTCCAAAAATGTTTGTCTTGTCAAAATATCTTATGGCATAAGAAATTTTCTTTGAGAATTGTGTAATGGTAGTTTCTGTTCGAAGTTGTAATTTATAAACATAATATTAACAAAATCGGTAATATTACTTTCCTTCTCCATCTACTACTCATTTATATCGTATAATTTCATGTAGAGTTCTTAGAATTAAATAGCGTTGTTCCTTTGATAGACATAATATAATGATACCAATAGAAATATTAAATGCAATGCATAATTTCTTCCGATTTAGTTATCCAACACATACACCAGTACCTTTGGATTGAGCAAAGGACCTAGTATCTAGCTCGTAACAAATTAAAAAAAACATTTGGATTATCATTGATCATTACCTCTCTCTCATGCTGCGCCTCCAGCTTCTCAAAAGTAACAGCTCCGAGGATGCAGTACGCCACCACGAGGCTGATCATCACGAAGTGGGAGAACACCACCGAGCACAGCTTCCACGTGTAGTACAGGAACTGAAAGGTTGCGGTTCAGATTTACAAGTGGCACGTTTCAATAATCGATCCATCTATGAGAAAAGATCGGATATTGAAACGGGTCATTAAAGTTCTATTCGAAATTCAATTCAATTTGAGTCACTAATTAAGAATGGCTAATAGCGGTTAAGGTAGCGCTGACGGCCGCTTACCAAACCTTCTATTTACAGGCTGTCACTATTACTGCTTGACAGAATGACAAATACAGCATGTGACTTAAGCGGCAGTACATTTAACTTTATTTTTAACCTCCGACCAAAACAGAGGTTTGTTATAAGTTTGACGTGTCTTTTAGTATCAAATGAATTTGGTCTAGTTTTTTTTTTCATTTGAAAGCTGATCATCGGCTTGCTCACTGCTGGACGTATTGGGAGTTCCTTAAAAAATATTGGTAAAAAATCTACAGTCGGTTAATTCTAGCCTCAGGTTAAGATGGACATACGACTTTCCTTTCCTTATGTCTGATAATTTTCCACCAATCAGCGTTCAATATGCGTTGTTAATATGAATGCCATGTTTCTTACGCCGGTTCTTCTCGCCGGGTTAGTCCCCGAACCGTGGTAGGTCATCATGTAGGACAATTCTGAAAGTGTTAGTAACTAACCGATTTGGAAATAAAAGATTTATCATTTTCATTTTCATGTAAGTTGATCATACATTTAAATAGCGTTCCACCGGGGGTGTGATAAGTGATGACTGATGATGGTGCCTTACCTTCGCGCACTTGCTTGGAGGCGGTGGCGGATACGCCACACGGATGTCGTACCGAGACATCTTCACCTATTTGAGCTGAGCCTGTGGAACACAAGGTGTTAATTAGCTTCCATAGGGGCCCACTTACTTATTGGGGACACTCACGAGCATATTAAATGCTATTGTTTGGTATTATCTGTGTCGTTCAGTTCCTGAACGTAGCTCAAAGACAAACTAAAAACAGTTCATCATACCTACGCCAATCTGCGAGAGTTATAACATGTAGTGTGTATACTTATTATTCCTACACTTGTAAGAGTCTAGAGAAACATATTTAAATAATATCTATTATGTTCATGCGTAAACGACTCATAAACAAGCACAAGTTAGCACAAATTACTAAATACCTCATTGCTTTATGCGTAAATTTTCTTATTTAGGTAACACTTTTATTACCTAAATTGATACATAATATTATTATCTATCTCCTAACATATTTCTAAAGGCACCTTAATAAAATAGCATGCCTAAATCCTATAATCTAATTATGTCTTAGATCACAATGTTATGTAGGTACGTGCCATTTTCTCAAAACCGCATTTCTGCCTTTTCTGATTTACTGCTCTATTAATTAGTCAGAAAAGGCGATTTTCGAGAAAATGGCACATATAGAAAAATCTTTATGTGCCCCTTTCTCGAAACCGCCTCTTCTGACTTTCTGCTCTATAATATGCAGAATGTAGGTATAAATGATCTAAGAATAGTTACCTACACTAACTAATTAAACACAAAATGAAATTAACAATTATCAACTAAGGACTTTACCTCGCGTTCATAAAAAAAACACCAATCCTTCTCACAAAATGGCGGGCTATGTTGTCACCAACCGCGTAAACATTTAGCAAGCATTGTGAATACACTGTAAATTTGTAAATATTGTGTAAAATGTAAATAGTGCGGGAGCGCGCGCGCCGGCTGGCCAACTGGGATAAATGTGGAAGTTTACGATCGAACGTAAATGTTGGGCTTATCCAAGTAGGTCAAGATGTACCTAGCCTAGGTACTGGTAGGTTCTAGGTCGTGTAAACTATTCCACATCTGGTTTGTTGGCAAACAAGCAGACGTAACTGAGCTGGTTACTTCCAAGTATTCCAGAATTAGGTGTATACTCGTCACGCCAGGACTCAGGACCCTGATTCATTATGCCATCGCTATTTCTCGCTTACGAAGTTCGAAAACAAAATCTATGGGATTTGACATAAGCTTCGCTAAATTACGAGCGAATTCGTATGTCATAAAGTTCGTAAGCGATAAAACAGCGATGGCATCTTAAATCCGGGCCCTGGGTTAAGTGTGGATTTTTCAAGAACTTTGCAAAGTTCTCAAAGAACTGTCGACAATGGAAATTATAATATATTTGACAACATATTTATAATGTGAGTTGGAATAAAAAGTTTTCTATGTTCCTGGGTCATGGATGTGTATTTTGTATGAAAATAATAAAAATATGGGTATTTAAAAGTAGGTAAGTATTGAACATAATTTTCGTTCATGGTAGCCTTATTGTTGACTTTCCGAAAATAGCTTGTTATGTTTGTTTGGAAATAAAATATTTTGATTTGATTTGTTGTCTGGTACCTACGTATAAAACACTACTACTTCGGATAATATAGCACGGAGCCAGATTCGATTTACGCAACCTCCAGTAATATTAATTACAAATACTTAATTTGTAATTTTGAAGTGGGTTATGTAGTTTAGAATTTAGAGCTGACCTGTGCCCACTTCGTTGAGCATGGAACCGTGTTTAAACATTCCCGGGACTTCCACAAATATTTCAAGACCGAAAATAGCCGAATCAGTTCAGCTAATCTCGAGTATTAGCGAGACTAACGCTACTTAGTTATAATGTTAAAAAATAATTATTAAAATCGGTCCAGTACTTTTTGAGTTAAGTCGTTACATAGATAGATACAAAAATACAACAATACAAATCTTTCCTCTTTATAATATTAGTGTAGATACTACATAACCTACTCAGAATCTCAATATAATAATTAAAAAAAAATACAGACGAATTGAGAACCTCCTCCTTTTTTTGGAAGTCGGTTATTAATAGTAATTCCTCCCACACCGATTTCGGAGACTGACAGTTTCATTGAAACCAGGCCAGCTACGCAGGTATTATTTTTATAGTGCCCAGGTGTGTGGGCAATACAGAGAAGCACTAAGTATCTCTTCCTTCACTCTCGTACCCCAGTGGGATAACCGACACGACTGGCGGGAGATCAGGCGCAGGACCAGCTTTTTACATGCCCATCCGACCCTTGGATCATCTTTCTTGTTAGACGATCAGCCTACATTGTCCTAACCAAACTTTAAAACAACATCTTTTGTTATTCCAACGTGGGAATCGAACCCACGACCTCCGAGTCGAGAGTGAAGCTCTAAACCACTCGACCATGGAGCCTAGCTAGTTGAACCGTGCCCGCTTCGTTGAGCATAGAACCCGTTTAAACCTTCCCGGGACTTCGACGAATATTTCAAGACTAATAATAGCCAAATCGGTTCAGCCGTTCTCGAGTTTTAGCGGGACTAACGAACAGCAATTCATTTTTATTTAAAACTAGCTGACCAGTGCCCACTTAAGCTTTAATAATCGTTTAAACCTTCCCTGGACTTCCACGAATATTTTGAGACTAAAAATAGCCGAATCGGTTCAGCCGTTCTCGAGTTTTAGCGAGACTAACGAACAGCAATTCATTTTTATATATAAGTTATGGGAGAAGAAGATAGAAGAAGAAGATATTATTAATCCTAACAGGCCGGATGCGGTCACTATGACCCCAGTAAGTAGCAAGTAGCAACACTACCAGTGTTATACTCTTCAAAATATAGTCGTCGATGGCCCTCGCACCTCCTAGCTGAGCCGATTAGTACGAGGAATAGATACGCGTCTTTTGTTTCGAGGATTTCTATTTAAAAGTTAGCAGCGGTAACAGTGACCGCACATGACCTATTGTGTGATTTTAATAATTGAATTTCTTTGACAGTGTAGTCGACATTTTCCTTGAAAAAAAGCTGGAAACTAAAAAAACATGTTACACTTACAATCCCAAATAAAAAAAAGTTAAAATCTATAACCCGACTTCGCAAATAAAAAAAAAGTTAGAAACTATAACCCGACTTTGCAAAAAAAGGCGTCTAAAAAGGCTGAAACAAGAAAATAATTCAATTTCAAATCCAGATATGCATAGGTACATAAATGGTCAAGGTATAGCCGTGGTCGTACCCGCTAAACAAATAGAGGCGTCACTTCACACAAAAATACGGTAGAAAGAAGATAAATTGAAAATAATATTCGTCTGCTGTTGAAATATACAATCCCAATAGCGGGCACGACCCTGACGACTTATAGACTTATAGATATAACACTGCGGATTTATTTGGACTTTGGACGATTGGGAAAAATGCTGTTGAAAATAAATAATCTATTTTCCGTTCATGGTATTTGACCGAAACAATGATTTAATGCTTTACTTTTATTAAAAAAAAAACTAACTGTCAAACGTCAAAGTCAACACAGTTCAGACAGTTCACAGCTGTCATTTGTCACTTTGCGTCGCACCGTGCACAGCGGAACCGCGGCGTCATGTTTTAACGTTATTTGACTTATTTTTACCTGAAATATATAAGTTTCTAGTGTTTATTTTTAAAAACATTCGTTAATAATCAAAAGTTTTCCATACAACTTACTTCTTCCTGCCATGAGTAAACCAAATCCGCTAGGTCTTCTTGTCAACTATGGCGATTCGGATGAGGAGTCAGATGACGGCAAGGGGACTAAAGTGGCCCCTGAGGGGCACGCTCATCCTCCCAGCTACCCAAACACCGCTCCACAGATCCCCTCACCGGCAGGCATCCATCCCGCGCCGATACCGCATTGCCGTAAGTTCAAGTGTTTTCACCTTATTATTGGCGAAATTCTAGCAATGAAGGTTGTATAAAATAAAAAAGAAAAATAAAAAAGTTAGGGTGCATGTTCCATATAACATATGTACCGGGCTATTTTTACACATTTAAATGTAGATTTATGATGCCAAAGATATACTTACAATATCTGTGTAAAATGATTCAACAAATATTGTTAAATAAATTTTGCAGCTTGGTCGGCGTGTTACGATGAGAACAGTGGCTTTACCTACTATTGGAACCAGTTCACTAATGCAGTCACATGGGAAGCACCACCAGAGTATTTGCTTGCTCTTAAACTGGCTCAACAGCAGTTAAACACATCAGGTAGACTTCACATTATATAAGGCCATACTTTAATCATAATATATCTTCTTTTTACTATATTATTAATGTGAATGTAGACAAAAGCTAGTCTATTCATCAATCACATGTGCAGCTTAGCATACTATACAGGACTTAGCAGAAATTAGGTATTGTAACATTGTTGAAATATAATGATATGACCACTGTCATAACTTTCATATCTAATAAAATGTATGAAAATTATGACAGTGGTCATACTATTGAGGTTTAATAATTTTATGTTCCTGCTTGGGCTTCAGTGGAGTTCCATTAAAATCTGTTCAGTACCTTTTGCAAGGCAGAGTTGTATTTATCCTTACCTTCAAAATTACAAATATAATCATCATCATCAGCCTGAAGACGTCCACTGCTGAACATAGGCC
Source organism: Celastrina argiolus (assembly GCA_905187575.2). Taxonomy (NCBI): domain Eukaryota; kingdom Metazoa; phylum Arthropoda; class Insecta; order Lepidoptera; family Lycaenidae; genus Celastrina; species Celastrina argiolus. The sequence goes on from LR994589.1 coordinate 17,675,574, forward strand.
TCCCCCAAGGATTTCAACAACAACCGGTTGTGCGCTGTCTGCATTCAACGGCTGCCCGCTGCATAAATATAATAGTGATAAGAAATAATTAACTTACCAATACAGTTAAATTTAATACATTTTTTATTCATTTTCTAACACAGTTTTTACATCCTATAATGTAATTCAGTAATGTATGTTCAAAATTAGTTTTATTGCTGCAATACAAATAAGTATCTTTGTTACAGGGTCTGCAGAGGTTTCTGCAGAGGAATGGCAATTGTATCAACAAGCGTTAGCGGAGAAACAAAATGTGCAAACCAAACCGTTTTCAAAGTCCCCGGCTTCAAAACTAGCGAAGAGGTTTGATAGACCTCCACCACCTGACAAAAATTCCAAATTGAACAAGAAGAGACCAATGAGTGATGATGAAGAAGAGTAAGTAATTATTTGTCTCTTCCAGACAAGCTAAAAGTCATATAGATCTGTGTACAAGTAGGTCAATTGTGATACTAAAATGTAGCTAACTTTTATCCCATATCTTTCCGTAGGTCTGCTGGAAGATTTTTTTTTAAATAAGCAGTACCTTTGTGTTGTCTTTCTTTGTAACTTGTACTATTGTAGGTAAATGTTTCTTGTGTGCAATAAATTGTTAAATAAAAAAAGTACATAATTATGTTAATGATATGTGATGTATTTACAGTAAAAAATTTTTTGCAGTAGTCATTATTATATTTAATTGCCAATTCAATACAAAATCAATGACTACGGACTGTAATTATTATTATGTAGGTACCCAGTACACTTTTAGATTAATGCTAATAATAATAGATTTTTCATAAATCTTTAACACTGGCAGAATAGTGTTAAAGATTTTGACACTAGTTGCCATGAGGCCTTTGTATCCGCCATTGCCAAAACTAAAATGAGAAGCAGAATGCAATGCAACTATTGTCTATTGGTTGCATGCTTTTAACTTTATTATAATTTTTTCAGAAAGATAGAACTAATCACATCCTACCACAACTCAGATTCAGAATCAAATGATGAGTCCGACAAAAGCAGGGAGGTATCCTTTAAAGCATCTCCAGCTGTTAAGAAACCTTTAAAGGTGGCACCGACACCAGCAAAGAAGGTTAAGAAACAAGTAATGCAGTACGGACCATCTCTGCCACCGAACCAAAATTACATTGTACCTATCGGGCCAGAAATGCCCCCACAGATAGTGAACAAAAGCAAATCACCAGAATGTAAGGTGGAAGTGACCACTAAGGTGGAAGTGTCCACTAAGAACCTGGTAATATTTCTTAAATTTTATTTGTGCATTAAAAATGGTACAGATTTGTGCTTACTGTACAAGTATGTAGCTACTTAAGCATGCAACAAAAAATGTCTGGTGCCTTAAAATGGTACTTCGTTTTTTCTGCTGCAGCCAAGGAGTGTTAAATATTCCACCTGTGCGTAGTAGACCCTTGGTAGACAGCAAATAATAAAGTGTAATAAGTATAAAACTTATCAGGCTCAGGTTTCCTAGGATATTGTTGCCAATTATCACTATAGAAAACAGCGCCATTCTAGATTTTTTATGATGTAAACTTTTAACTAGCACTCATTGTTAAACCCTACATGGTATTTGTGTGTAACATTAAATTGTAATACATTGCTATTTTGTTTTTATTACAATAAAAAAAACAAATACACCAATGATGATAAAAACTCCTGATGCGCAATCAATAATCCATGCAGACAAGATTGTTTTATTATTCTAGCAATAGAATAATTTAACTGGTTTGTAAAAGGCTTTGTAAATAGATTATTTGTATTTAAGAATGTAAATATTGTATTTATATAGCTAGTCTGTGACAGTTTTGTAACATGGAATTATTACAAATGATGGTAAAAGTTTTCAATCTGAGGTGCTTTGTTATGATATATAAATAATTCTTTCAATTATCAAATATTCATATTGTTGAACATGAGTAAAATGAATAATCCGTTTACAACTTTATTTAAAGGTAACCAAAGTAGATGATGTTGAAAATCAAGATGAGGACACACTATTGAAGAGACTTAAAGACAAAGCAAAACTTCTAGAAAAGCTCGGTGGAGAACTACCAACAGAACTACAGAAAATTATCAAAGAGGATACAAAATCAACCACAGCATCACCAAAAGCAAATGACTTAGATATAGATGACTTATTACAAGAGATTGAAAAGAAGGAGTTACCTAAAGTAAAGGGAAGTAAATCTATAAGTGGTAATAGCTCACCCAGCGGTGTTAGGACTCCGCCATTAGAAGAATTGAAAGCACTATACCCTAATGGAAATTTCAATGAAAGTGTGAGTTTATTTCCATGTGCGGTGAATATTGAGGAGAAAGATATTAAGCCTAGCACACCACCCCCTCCATTGCCACCAGAAAAGAAAGAGAATGTATATCTCAAGGACTCAAATGAAGTAGGCACGGTCACTAGAAAGAAGTTGAGAATATCAAATTCAGTGTTGCCGGCAAAAAAGGTTGAAGTACCCAGTTATACAACAAAGTATTCACAGTTTATTGAAGGGTTTTCGACAGAGAGGATTGGATTAGGGTTTAGTAAGGATGAGAATGATGTAGATAATCCTAAGAATACTGTGAGCTACGGCAATGGATTGACGTTCACGAAAGGTGAGACATTGAATGAAGAGAAGGAAGAAGAACCTTTGGAAGACTTGATAGACTTAGTTGAAGCGAAACTCAAGTATCTGAATGAGCTACAACCGAGCCAGCTAACGCAGATTCAAGAGATGTTGATACAGTTAAATGTAAGTTTGTTGTGTATATTAACTACTAATAAAAGAAAGTTACGACCACTGTCTGTGCAGAGCGCAGTGGTTGAGCGTGTTGGTGCTAGAGCGAGAGGTCACGGGTTTGAATCCCGCCGAAGGAACAAAAAGTTTACTGTGTTCCTAGGCCATGGAAGTGTATTCAATTTGTGTATTAATATAATACAAGTCTTCAATATGTGTATAGTATAAAAGTATTAAATTTATGTCCATTGTCTGGTTCCTGTCACACAAGTTCTTTGGATACTTAGAATGTTCAGATTGACATGCTAGATTGCACATGGTGTAAAGTATGTATTAAATTATTTATACACTAGATAAGCTATTCAATGTTGTTCTTGTATTCTTTTTTTTCTTTTCAGATGAACACAGATTGAATTCTATAATTTTACATAAGCTATAAGTTTTCTGAATAAATGAAAAAAAAAACTTTCTTATCCGCCAGGTGGTGGCGTCGGCGTACCGCGCGGGCGCGCTGCGGCGCTCGTGGGCGCAGAGCTGGGCGAGGCGCGCGGGCGCGGCGCTGACGCGGCACGAGGCGGCCGCCGCGCCGCCCGGCTGGAGCGCGCGATTCGAGAGGTACAGGATATTTCATGTGCGGGGCGTGGGGTGATTGGGGTATGGACTTAAATCCAAAACCGAAATGATAAACTGTGCTAAAGACAGATCTGCTGTCCGGGAAAGCTCGAATGTATTGCGTTGCAGGATATTTCATGTGCAGGGTGATAGGGGTATGGACTTGAATCCAAAACTATATGGTTAAAAGAATTTATTGTCATTAAAGATACAAAATCCACGTGAGAAAAATATACAAATAGTTATAATATTTATTTAAAATGAGTATGATGACAATCTTTGCTAAAGACAAGTGCTGTCAGGGAAAGCCCGAATGTATATGGATATTTCATGTGCAGGGCGTGGGGTGATTGGGGTATGGACTTGAATCCAAACTATACCTGAGAATGCATAAACAGTACAAAAGAACTGCTGTCGGGGAAAGCTTTTATCCCGTTATATAATTCGAAAGTTTTTCGTGATAAAAGCAGTAAATTTAAAGAGAAATATTTCCTGAGAACTATGAATAAGATTGGGAAACGATAACTGCTTGCGGGGAACATTGTATGTGCGCGGCACGATATTTCATGCAGCGCGCGGAGTTTAGGGGTGATAATGATATAAACTTGAATCCATACTATGACGTGATAAAAACTGAATCAGCCTTTTCATAGACCATGAAAATAGTGATATCTGTTGTCAGGGAAAGCTTAATTTATCGCACTATGTCGTACAGCATAGACTTCCCACCACAAATATTATCAACTAGTTTTGACAAAACTAGAAAATTTACAAAATTAGACTTGCAGGATACAAGTATAAAAATTCTAGTACTCATAGGGTGTTTTATACAAGCTTTAATAATATTAATATAATATTTTCGAGTGATTCACCCAATGTGACATTTCTTATTTCAAAATATTAGCGCTCAAAAGTTTGATGGAATCGAAAATAATTATAATATTTGCGATTTTTTGCAATCTAATCTAATGTTGGAAATTATATAAGTATTAGTAGCAGACTTATTATCCTAAACGCAACATTTAGCATTAATTCTTATCAGCTACCCCGATTCTAAGATTAATTATACCATATAAGGTAAGTTTTGTACGAAACTTACTTTACGTCAAAATATAATAGAAAATGATATAATCAATGAAATGATTTGTACTTAATTGTTTAACTTTTATATTTTATATAACTGTTAAAGGGTGTTAAATTTGTGTTATCAGTTTGAAACCGCTAAGAATGTTATGTAATAATATTTTCACAATTTTCAGTTAGATGTGTAAATAATTGACGGTTTGTATGTGTTGTTAAGTTTGTCACAGTTAAGTTACACATTATAGAGAATAAATTATTTACAAATAATGTTTCTTTGTATTAATAACCTAACTTTCGAGTTCTCGTTGCTATACTTTCTAGACTAGATTTAATGAAACTGTCTATATTTGCAATATACTATAATTGCTCAGTTTTTCTAATAAAAAGACATGTAAATTGCAAGCAAAGAAAAGCTTTTGTATATTAAGAAGTCACGAGCTCCAAAGGGAAGGGCGCAGTCTTCGCTCCGGGGATTTTGGTAAGAGACTTATATTATTTATTTACATAAATTTCCTGATAATGCGCTTTGGTCTTTTCCAGATGCCCGCTAAGATCTGAGAAGAATCGCTCGTAACGGGTTTAAGTATGAACACAATTTGATGCAGGCATGATCTGCTGTGCGTTACAATAAGTTGGCTCTTTATTTTTAAATAGTAGGTGTTTTAAACTGTCGCGTGATCGTGTACCTATTAGATATCAGAGATATCATGTTATCGAATGACTAAGGTATAAGCAAATTACGTTCGTAAACTTACGTGAAAATAGCTTCAACCTGCCTAATGTACGATACGCGCTTATGGACGCAATTCCACTGACGCGGAGCGGGGCGGAGAGGAGCTAGCGGTGCTCGAATTGACCAATCACTATGCTCGAAATCTCCGCTCCGCTTCAACGGAAACAGCACGGGCATAATGATTGGTCAATTTGGGCACCGCTAAGCTCCTCTCCGACCCGCTCCGCGTCAATGGAAACGGAGCCTATTACCTCGTAAATTTCGCGGCAAATACGGTATTTTTAGAAACGTTCCACTCTCACTTATGACGTCATAAAACTCGCATCAATGGTCTCAGTTTGCTTCATCAATGACGTCACGAAAATCGCATCATTGACCTCGGTTTGTCGCAGTTCAGTGACGACATAAATCTCGTATCAATGACTTCAGTTTGTCTCTCAAATGACGTCACATCAACTAGTTCGGTGACGTCACAAAACTCGTATCAATGACCTCAGTTTGTCTCTCAAATGACGTCACATCAACTGGTTCAGTGACGTCACAAAACTCGCGTCAGCGAAGTATCAGTTTAAAGCACCTACCTATATAAAGCTATCGAGCGAGTCACTGCGCGCCACTTGTACCGAGGGTTGTCCCAGGTCTGCGCGGCGCTACTGTTACCGGCGCGAGGACGGCTTCACGCAGTGGGAGTACCCGGTGGGCACGGCCGACATGGAGATTTGCACCACGCCCCCGCCGCCGGAGCTGGAAGCCAAGGTTGGTGGAAGGACTGACGTCCCGTTTAATTTTAACCCGTAAACAAACCCGTCTATGACAGACTAATCAGTGATGCTAATTGGTCAATACAATGATCACTGTTTGCGACTATCCCCCTGTTCCACGTAACAACTCTAAACGACCTGAACGTTTTTTTCGTTCAGATTTGCGTTTCTTTAGCACTGTTTAGGATCGTTTTGGACTGTTTTCACAGGCACTGTCAGCTGTCAATGTCAGCGTTATGAATGATCTGAACGTTCAGAGCGTCTACTGGAACAGGCCCTATGAATCTATAGACTTAATATAGGCAATATTCGACAGTAGGCAGTGTCAAAATTGCGTATTTTTATAGTGAAAGTTATATTCTGATTAATTTCGTTGCGGGTCCCAAGACAGATCACTATATTATCCTTTGCGCTCCCCCGAGAGAAAGGGTTTTGATTACAACTGTCGATCCAGGCTACAGTAACTGGAGTTGCAGGGGAGGGAATGTGTGGTGGCCCATTTTGTTTAATGACTCACCTGTTGGTGAGAAAATAAACAAATGGGCATCCCAATAATATTCAATCCTTGTGGTCATTAATTTATGCCTTAATTTTTTTTTGTTATATTAAGTAATTCATATGAGGTACCAAAACAAAAAAATTTCTCCGCGTCATTCACTTTACACTATATATACTATAGGCTATATATGAACCCTGAATCATCCTGTATGTTTTTTACGGGGAAATAATATTTTCCATTTTCTTTGTCAGAAGAAATCTGTTTACTTTGTTATTATAATTATTATAATCCATGTCGCAAACGCCTGTTGTACTTTACCTATCATTATATCTTTAAGCGGTATTTTGTTTTGATTTTTAAGCTATTGCATAGCTTCTATCGCGGGCCTTGATCGTGGAGACCGAATCCAAAAATTCCGTAACGAAAATAACCTAACACCCCCCACTCCGACCTGATACTTTTTATTGCCATCTATCGGTGAATAGCAGAGCTTTTAATTACTTTTTTGAAATATCACGCTTGTCTCTTTAGTTCAACAACTCGCCTCTAGGTAGCACTGGTTGTATCGGATAAGTTGATAAGCGATAAGTAAGTAAGTATGCAATAGCATTACCGCGGCAGTCCCCGAGTGCCACATGTCTTTTTTATTTATGTTGTTGTGTTGGTGAGTCAATAACTAAATGTCCCACCACACATTACCACCACTGCAACTCTGTATAACGTGTTATCGTTGGTTTTCAGGAGCCGCCTGCCCCGCCGGCCGTGTCGTGGTCGCGCGCGACGCCGCCGCCGCCCGGCACCGAGCCGCCCGCCGCCCCGTCCCCGCCACCGGTAATACATTTTAATACAACGAGGCAATGGTGAACGAAGCGAGTGGCGAAGTAGTTACGAGTGAAATTCTGAACGTTCATTGGTGAACGTAGCGAGTGTTGAAGTTGTTACTAGTGAAATTCTGAACGCTCATTGGTGAACGTAGCGAGTGGCGAAGTAGTTACGAGTGAAATTCTGAACGCTCATTGGTGAACGTAGCGAGTGGCGAAGTAGTTACGAGTGAAATTCTGAACGCTCATTGGTGAACGTAGCGAGTGGCGAAGTAGTTACCAGGGAGATTCTGAACGCTCATTCGTGAACGTAGCGTGTGGCGAAGTAGTTACGAGTGAAATTCTGAACACTCATTGGCGGTTGCGAGTGATGTTCTCCAATGAGCGTTCAGAATGGTTCGTTAACTCAAATGTCAGCTAATCGACTGATCGATGTTTATAATATATTTTTGTAATATAAACTTCAAATGAGTAGAGATACAATTGATATTACATTTTCACTTTTATACCTAACTAGCTGATCCGTACCCACTTCGTTGAGCATAGATACCGTTTAAACCTTCCCTAGACTTCCACGAACATTTCAAGACCAAAAATAGCCGAATCGGTTCGGCCGTTCTCGGGTTTTAGCGAGACTAACAAACAGCAATTCATTTTTATATATAAGACTAGCTGGCCTGTGCCCACTTCTTTAAGCATACAAACCGTTTGAACCTTCCCTGGCATTCCACGAATATTTCAATAGTAAAAATAGGCGAATCGGTTCAGCCATTCTCGAGTTTTAGCGAGACTAACGAACAGCAATTCATTTTTATAGATAATATAATATATTATTACAGCCACCAGAACCGAAAAAGGAAATCGGCGACGAACTCATGTCGTTCTACGCGGACATCGCTGAGCTCGAGAAAGACCCGCCCAAAGACACGAAAGACGCCAAAGATCCCAAAGACAAGAAACCGGTGGAGGTTGCTGTGGAGGTTTCTAAACCCAACACCAGGCCTTCGTCTCCCGAGCCACCGCCGCCACCGGAGATCAAAGCTGACCTCAAACTGGCAAAAAAGAAGGCCAAGGTAATACTCATTGATTGTATTATATTATTTAAAAAAAAAAATATTAAACACATAAAGGGACATAACACAGCCAAAGGTTAACAAAACAATAACTCGCACATATTAAACAAGAAAAAAAAAAAGAATAATAAAATAAACAGAAAGTTAATTCAAGCAAGGCTATGCAATCTAAAAAAAAAAAAAAAATCGGGCTTCGACCACGGCGAGCCATGGCGCCTGGTCTTCCGTGGCCCCATGTTGTTATAGTAATAACGGGTGTTTTGACGACCTCCGTAGCGCAGTGGTTCAGCGCGTTGGTGTTCGACCGAGAGGTTGCGGGTTCGAATCCCGCCGAGGGAACAAAAAGTTTTCAATGTTCCTGGGTCATGGATGTGTATTAAATTTGTGTATTAATATAATAAAACAAATCTTAAATATGTGTACATTATAAAAGTATTAAATATATATTTCCGTTGTCTGGTACCTGTAACACAAGTTCTTCGGATACTTAGCACAGGGCCAGATTAACGTGGTGTGAAGCGTCTATAGATATTACTATTACCATTACTATAACTTTGGGACATGATTATACTACCAATTCTCTTTCAAATTGTTTTTTTTTACAAAAAAATACTATTTCGTTATTTTTCTACAAAAAAAAAATTAAGATCGGATTCTTTGATTCTGTGAGAAAACTATTCGCTGCTGCTTACTTACTTATTGGTTGATACGTATTTGACGTGTGCGTTGATTTGTTAATAGACACATTCGTGTTAGTTTGTATATTTTGTACATTATGTAGCAATGTTTATTTATTTCCAGGTGAAACTCTCGTCTTCCCTGGGTTTGAAGAACAAATCCGTGTCGTCTCTCGTGGCCAAGTGGCAACAGGTCGCAGAGGAGATTGATTCCGACTGATAGTATTACCTTAGTCTAGAGGTGACGATACCTTATTATAAAAGTGTCACCACCCTAGTCTACAGGTCACAATACAAATATAAGGCGTCAATACCTTAATATAGAGGTGTCAATACCTTAATAATAATAATATAGAGACTTCAATACCTTAATCTAGACGCGTCAATACCTTAATATACAGGCGTCATTGACCTTTAATACTATACGACCAATATGTAATTGTAATTACTATATTAAAGTGTATGGTAATTTGACCGTTAAAGACAATTTAAATGTTTCTATTACCTTCCATACTTAACAATTATTAAGAGCCAAGAATTTGCTACCTGTATTTATTTTCTACTCCGTTGTACACAGAGAAACGCCAACTTATAACTATAACATACTAATGAAAAGTATTTGAATAATTAATAAAACCAAACATTTACAAAGTATTGTGTACAGTAAAGTATATAATTGACTTTATTAATTGTTAATTTCGCAAAAGTCATAATATTAAGATTGTATTGACATATTTTCGAGAATGCGAATAATGTAAATTGTGAAAATGGGACTGTTCTGTTCTTCGCATTGATAATTGTTGGAATCGAGAAAAAGCTGTGTCTTATAACTAGATTTTTTTTATTTAATATCATATAATTGTAAGACAGAATTTTTTTCGCCAATTAAGAGAAGAATGAGGAATTGAAATGTAATATTACGATTAAATTTGAAGTTTGTACCATAAATTTGTACGAAAGATCTCGATAAAAATTAAATTGTGAGTTATCCAATAAAAGTAATACAATATAAAAGTGAGATTATAATAATATATTATGTATATATTTTGTAATCCGACTGTATATAGATAGTTAATAAATTATTATTAACGAGTATTGCGTTGTTTTATTGTAGTTGTTAGCTCCATTGAGTTCAAAACTAAGTTTAAGTAAATAAAATATTATGCTTTGGACTTGAAATTTTGAAGACATGAATGGATGAAGGTGATATGTCATGTAGCAAAATCATGATATTGAGAATATTGAGTTCAATCTGTCACTTAAACATTTAGAATACGTTGTAACGTAATGTACATTAATCTAAATATCCGTCTCTGTAATCAATGTACTTAATACGTTACTACATATCCTAAAATGTTTAGGTCACAGTTTAAACACAATTTTCTGGATTTTTTGCGACACCTTCACCGATTCATGTTTTCAATTATTATTACTAGTTTCAACCTATTCTCGCCACGTACCAAATAACTACACGTACTGGTTATAAAGTTTTGTACTATATATACTATGTAGACTATGAAATAAGTAGTTAGGAGGGACATCTCAGAAAAAATAAAACTGAAACTGTCCGACGAAACTACTTACCTAATTAATAGTTTCAAAACTCGCAACAATGGCGCTGAAGTCGCAACGGTGTATTATGATTAGAGATCGGATTATACCTATGCATTTACATTACTTCTATAGTTCGTCCCTGATAAATTTAACCTAAACGTAAACAAACCAAAAACACCGAAATTTTCACATATTACCTAATTGTGCACACTTATCAACACTTTCACAGGTGTATTAAAGGATTACACTTCATTATCCAATACATTTTATAACAATTAAACAATAATTAATAAGTTTAAACATCAAATGAAAATCTTTCACAGAAAAAATACGCCATTTTGACACTGCCGATTGTAGAATATAAGCCTATAGTCTATGGATTCATAGCAAACAATAATCATTGTATTAATATTGGCCAATTGACATCACTGACAAGTCTTTGGTTGTGTCATAGACGGGTTTGTTGACGTTTAGGTTACATTTATCTCGGATGTACTATAGAAGATAGGTTAACTTCTATTAAATTGAATGTTATACTCTAAATATGTATCTCTGAGCAGTATTTTCACCAACTTCCTGAAATGCGATTAATTTCAATTGCATTTTCATTAAATTGCTTTGCATTTGGCATACGTATCAAGGACTATGGAATTAAGCGTGTCTTTTTTAGTTTTTTTTTATCGCATAATATGCATTTGCATATTTTATTTTTTAACCTAAGATAGTTATGATGCATATTAATTATTATCGGTACATTTACATTATTTTTCACTCACCCTGCGTTCCGTAATGCGACTTTTAATATCTAAAAGTCACCAAATATAAGGGCTATTGAGTAATAATTGTGACTTTTTACCAGTGGCATAGCGTGCCTTGCTGGGGCCCATTTGAAGGGTAAAGATTTCTCACAAAAGAAAAAAAAACACGTCGCGTCGGGGCCCTTTGTAATTGATACGACAGATATGGTGGTAGCTACGCCTCTGCTTTTTACTGCGTTTCGGTAGCCGCGCGCGTCTTTTGTTTTGACTACTTTTGACACTTTATGATAATAAAATGAAAGAGTTAGAAGAACGTCGCGCTCGCGTATTACAAGTCGCTCAACATAATTCGCATATTCGCATAGAAACTGTTACTTGTTCATACTTGACGGGCGTGCTCATTGATCTGCAGCAGGGATGAGATGGATATGAAACTTCGGATATGGATATTAAATTATTTCGGATTATCCGTTTCTTTCGGATAATTTGAGTTACAGATTTATATTAAATTTTGGTTTCCTTTTTGCAGTATTGTTACTGCAAAAATATTCATTTCGAGTTCGGTTACGGTTACGGATAATTTTTATATCGGATATCCGATAGTTTCGGTTACGGTTACAAAAGTCCTAGCATCTCTGATTAGCAGTTTAGTTTTTTATTTATTTGGATGAAATTTGGTGCGTGCCATGCCAAATTTATCATTTAATTTTGCATAATATTCTGCTAAATTGCGTGCATATTTCAATATTTTTTCTTGCATATAACAAGCCTTTATTTAATTCGGGCACAACCGTTTCTTTTCATTTTTGATCAACATGTAAGTAGGCAATATTCTTGTCGTGCTGATTTTTTTTTTAGTCGCAAGGGAAATTCATTACGCATCCCCCCGGGAGGTTCCCCGAGGGGTATGTGGGACTCCCGGCTCGCTACGGCCGGTTTACCCACTAAAACCACTTTCGGATTGCCACCAGCCGTTTAGTGGAAGACGAGCCCTGGATCTTTCAAAGCACATGCCACCCAATGCTGTTTTAACTTAATACTAACTAAACTTTTAATGAAATGATAGATAATATTTCGGAGAATAAGGGCGTGTTTCACCAACGCTTGTTAGTGTTAACGGCTTGTTAAAATACCATGCCTATTCATTCATTGATAGGGATTACGAGAGAAACAACTTGATATTTAACGAAGGATTAACTTTATAATTGCTTGGTGAAACCTGAGAGCGGAGTTGAGAAGTCAAGTCTGCAAAGTCTTAACGAGTTCGGTCATATTTGGCATATAAATAATTATTTATATGATTGTGGAACTTATTTATGCATTTTGACCTTAGATCATATTATTATAATATCTAAGATGAGCCTTAGAGATGATTTCCCCTCTAGCCGAAGCATAAGATTATATTGATAAAAATTTAGCACAACCTTAAAAACTAATTCCGGAATCGATTTCAACCATTCATTGAATCGGTGCAGCATCTTGAAGACGTTTATTACTGTTTAATAAACTATTAAATCAGAACAGTTCGGTTCCGATTACCTAATATCGGAATATAACTGTTCCCAATATCAAATATAATACCAGGTAGTCGGAACTGTTCCGTTCTTGTCATTTAAGAAATCTTATTTCGAATTATTCACGTTTGGGAACTTTCGTTGCGTGCGCTGCATAAACGGTTTAAGTCACTCAAAAACCACGCGAACGAAGTCGCAGGGCACTGCTAGTAGGTAATAAAACAATAATTTATGTCGGCTTATAAGTAGTTATTAACTGGTGAAACATAGACTACATTTTCGATACTGCTGATTAGTTGTGATGAAAGTGGCGAATGCCTGCACAAAGCACCCAATGGCTGTATATCGGGGATAGACAATAAATCGTCGATACTGCGGCGATAAAATCCGCAATAAACCGACCATCTGTGCCGGCCTTATGGCCGATATTGATGTCTATTGTCTAAGTACTTTATATACAACGTGGAACAGTGATAAAAATTACCTAGCGTAATTATTCTTGTCGTGTAACATGCGAAAAGTAGTTGCAGACACGGTGGTAAAAATACAGGATGTAAAAAGTCACTATAACTTTGGGATTCATCATGAGATTGTACTACTACCTTTTTTAGTTAAAATCGCTAAAGTCACTTCCATTCTAAACCATGTAAGAATGACTCGTGGGTCTTGAAATTCCCGGGAAGACTCGATACCAGCTTTAAGGACCCGAGACCGGTCCCGGCATAGAAAAAACTTCCGAGACCAAAATCCGAAATCAATATTGAATTCCATAGAATCTTTGCAAGTTTGTAGAGATAGAAATATAATAAAATAATAGAAAAAAATCAAATAAACCATCACAAGTTATTCTCTAAATATTAACACAAAAAGCTACCACCGGTTCAACGCCAACCCGTCGAGAAGAATCGGCGTAAGAAACTCGCACGGGCATAATAAGCATTCAGTCGTTTGATGTAGGGTGTCTACATAAGCGTCGACAAGTGACTCACACTTTCATAAGGCACTTATGTCAAAAACCATAAAGTAAAAAAGTTGCTGTCGAACTTCGTAAGTGATAATAGCGATGGCGTCTTGCGAAGGGTATTATTCTTACCCAAAACTATGAAAAAAGTTAGCACCTCCACATTATACAATGCACGTATGACCTCCTGATTTACGACTTTGACCTCTGGCGGTGAATTACGCCTAGATTCTATCAAACGAATTTGCATATTCACAACATACCCGCCGGTAACGAGTATTATTATACCATAAAGTACACGGTTAACGTCAAAAGCACGCTGAGAAACTTGAAATTAAATTGGACGCGAAGCGAGATATTATGAAGTTACTTCTAGAAGATAGAATACTCCATAAGTGAAGTAAAATAAAACTTTTAATGTCATAATATTAATCATGATATTGAAAGAAAGAGAAAAAAAAGAGAGTAAGAAAGAAAAAAGAGAGAAAGAAGGAGAGTAAGATAGAAAGAAAAGAAAAATTATTTGGTAAACATATAAAATCAAAACAATAAGTAGAAAGAAATCAAATCAAAATATCTAATATACTTTATTGTGCACAAATAATTACAAAAACATACAGACAACAATTACATAGTAAAAATATTTAAAAAAAAACATAAAATTTACCAAATTGAAAGTTTTTTAATACGCTTTTATAAGCTCGGGTTTATTATCTAGGTACTTTGTGGCTCAGGTATGTAGGTAATATATCTATGTATGTATGTAACTTTGAGCAGTAATTTCACCGATTTCCGGAAATCTGATTAATTTGAAATTGTACATAGATACGTATCAAAGACAATACAATTAAGCGTATTTTTTTTTTGTTTTTTTTAAACAATTTTTTCATGATTGAATAGGCTCCGTAACCAATGGATTGATTGAATTATGGATGAAAAGACTTATGTCGCGACAAAATGTATGGTTCCCGAGAAAAAATTATTAAAAGTTTCCTATATTTCAAGGTGTAGTGTCGTTGTCTTGGCTCTCGACCTAGCTAGACGGTAGCGGGTTTGATTTCCGTGTTGGAACAACAAATAATTTTGTTTTCAACTTTGGTTAAGGCATTACTGGCTGAATTGTCTGACAAGAAAGATCCATGCGTCGGATGGGCATATAAAAAGTCGGTCCTGCGCCTGTTCTCTCTATAGTCGTGTCGGGTAACCATTCAACTGAGCTACGAGCGTAAAGGAAGATATAGTGCTTTTGTGGATTTCGCACACACTTGGGCACTATAACTTTGCGTAGCTGGCCTGGTTTCAATATAATCAGCCACCGTAACCGGAATCGGTATGGAAGTTTATTATCAGTGTATATTATTAAGTCCACAAAGCTTACTATAAAGTTAATGATTATATGAATGATAGCACACCTTGGGAATAAAGTAGCCCCCTACTAGGCTACTTATATATAGAATGTACTCATGTTATTTAGTTTTAGTATTGACATATTTAAATATGAAAATTTATACTTTTTTTTTTAAAAGAGAAATTTTCCATCTTTTTGGTAAAAGATGGCCCCATGCGAGTTTCTTACGCCGGTTCTTCTTGCTGGGCTAGTTCCCGAACCGGTGGTAGGCATCATATAGAAACGACGTTCAGAAAACATTTTTTGTAAAATTTACTCTGAATAAAAATATTTGATTTGATTTGATTTGATTTGACTTCTGTATATTGCGCAAAAAACGCATAAAGTAAAATATATTTTATTTGTACGTAAGTTCTGTGAATTTTAATCTATCTTGAATGGGTGCTCCATATTTCCAGGGACTGGTGAATATAGTATTTTATTTCCCATCGAACATCCACCTACATTCAGACTAAAGGCGGCCATATACGGGGAGGCCGATCGCATGAGATCGAATTGACGTCATTTCGGCGTGAACGATACGCTCTCATCCTGAGAAATATCGCTTTTGTTCGTTAGCCGATATTATGGAACTAAATAACATCAGAGTAAAGAATATTTCTCACCAAAAAATCTATAAAACATACAGCCCAAAGTAATATTGAAAAAAGAGAGATTTGGTGGGTCCTGAACTAGTGGGTCCCTGTGTCTAACCTCCTCACATTGGACACTAGTCTAAATATTTCTAAAAAAATAAATCATGTAATTATTTTTATGGCAGAAATAAACAAGAATGGGTTAGAATGTAAAAAAGTAAGAAATATGCAATCTATAAAATCAAGACACAATTTCAAACCAACATGGCGCTAGCGTCGTGCTTGATTTTAAAGAGTTATTACATTACTATGCACTTTCAATGTTAATCTATTGAATATAATTCAAAAGTAGGTAATCGATCAAGAGTAGGTAAGTAACGAAATAATCGAACGATCTGCCTCAAAGTTAAAAATGCACAGAGATCGGTTTGCATCCGTTCAGTCCAAGGGGTAGATCGGACCGTAAATGGGGGCTTTTACAAACATTTTGAATATCCTCATTCTATTTCTGACATAAGCCTCACCATGCTCCGCCAATTTGAATTGCGAGCCCTTAAGTCTTCTAGTAGTCGGACTGGTGATACCGTTAGGAATCTGCAGTAGGCGGGCGAAGTACCGCCCACAAACGCAACTATGGAATAATATCAGAATACCAGTGGCGAAAAGTGGAACTCCTTCAGAGGGAAACCTTTACCTGTTGAAAAGAATTTAGTTGAGGGTCTTCGAAGAGGTGGAGATTGAAATGGGGTCAGAAGAACCCTACGTCACTGCAAAATATACAGTGTGACTGGTGAGACATGAGCAATACTTTAGGGCGTGATATTTGGCAATTATAAGAGATTAAAAAAAATATATATAAAAAAATAATATCAATTAATCACTGAGTAAATGTATCTTAAACTTGAATAATTCTTTACCCATCGCATGGACACTGCGCGTAGGAACGCGCCCGTACTACACGTTGATGTCGCACCGCCCGCACGCCGCCACGCCGCGCCGGCTACATAGGCATACCTATGCCTACTTGCCTAGTCGCGTAATTTTCATAGTATCCATGATTATCCATGATTCAGGAAAATTTGGTAAAAAATTAAGTACCTAATTTTATTACATATTTATAATGGGAATCGAGTCGGTACTCGATTCCCAGAGTACTCGGTAGTACTCTCCGTAAGTATTGCACATGTCTCACCAGTCTGCCTGTATACTAATAATAAAATAAATAATAAAAATTTGTTTATTGTTTTCACACAGAATAATAAAAAGGTACAGTAAGGTTTAACAATATTTAACGTGTGAACTGGAGCCTAAGCTAGGGCCTATTCCAGGACTCCATGTTTTACCCGCGGATTGAAGGAATAGTATTATATTATTTGTATGTATCTATGTGTGTGTGTGTGTTTGTGTGTGAGCGTGCGTAATAACCTGTGCCTCCCACACATGCATGCAAGAGTTATTTAGCACAGAAGGACTCTCCCTTCCTTCAATCTCGTAGCCCAGTGGGACGGATAACCGACACGACTGGCGCAGGACCGACTGTTTACATGCCCATCCGACGCATGGATCATCTTTCTTGTCATACAATCAGGTGATCAGCCTGCATTGTCTTAACCAAACATGGGAAACAAATTTTTTTGTTGTTCCAACGCGGGAATCGAACCCACGACCTCCAAGTCGAGAGCTAGGCCCTAAACCACTAGACGGAGGCATTATACATACTAATATAACTAGTCTATTGAGATATAAAAATGTGAATTAAAATTCTATAATATTTTCCTACGCCAAATGAAATTCCATAATATTTTCCTACGCTATCCCACTATACATATACACTATAACGGCGGAGGCATAGTAATGCCTCCGCCGAGGTCTTTCACGTATGCTGCGCTACCGCTATCCAGCCTGGCTGATGTGCATCCAGGTCGGTGCCATCTTAGATTGAGCTCTTACCAAAAACTTTGCTTGCATAAGACGCTACAATTTTTGATTATGATTTGGTTTGCATGAAGCTGACACCCTGGAATATTAAAAAGTAAAGTGTTCCTGTGGGATATAGCTTTCACGGCGTTTCGGGTTGAGCTGCGGGTATCAGTCTTTTAGGTAGAAAAAAGGGTGTAAGCTTACACTGTCACCTACATTGAACGAGCGTGATGAGCATTCGATTCTCGTTCCAAAATATATAAAACATAGGACCTTAATTTTTGTGTATTTATTTTTTTTATTAATAGTGCGCTTGAATGTCTAAAGCGGCTGCGGCGTGGCGGCGATTGTCTATTCAATTGCGTCAAAGTATCGCAGCACCAGCGCCCGCGCCGTCGCTGAATGCAAGTCATCGCACATAACGAATCGACATTTTTTTAAGGAAGTCAATTATGTTATTTATGTAGTAAATAAAGAAAAATCCTGTTTATGTATATTGTCATTGCTAAGGGTTTAGTTAACCCAAACGTTATCTTAAACATGTCCCATGTGAAAAATTATAATATACAACCATTACTTGAGCACATATTTTGAAGTGGTGTTCTACAACACGTCTCAACATGGGGAGTATCGGTAGAAACTATCAAACTGTATGGCGATCTTTTCTTATAGATAGATAGGTTATGAAATCGCCCCGTCAGTCATTAATGTTAGGCTTTCATATTTGTCGCATTGCCATGATAATGGTTTAAAAGGAAAAATATTGAAGCAATCACATTAAATTTTCGGCTTGGAGTGTGACATGTGTGTATGTGTGTGTGTGTGGGGGGGGGGGGGGGCAATACCGTTAATGTGTTTCTGATGATTGTAACACAAAACCAATATGACGGGTAATGTGCTCGGCGCGGCTGTCAAATTGTGCGTGATCGACGAATGTACACCGATTTGTATAAAATGTAGACTTCAAGCCCTTTTTGTATTTTAATATTGTGTTATGTTCTGCAAATATATTTTATATAAGTTAGTCACCATTAGTTAACAGTAGTAATAGAATCATAGATGATCATAGATGCTGTCGGAGCAAAATGCGCTTCGAGTTTAGCAACCTACATAATGGTGTGGGGCTTTGTACGATCGTGTTAACATTGTTGCTTGTGTGGTGGTGGTGTTTTCACGTTTTTGCTTGCGAGTGTACGCATAGGCAGTGTGGGAGGAGGGAGGTGCATCAAACGCATGCCTATGCGTACACTTACTCATCTGCTTGCAAGTTGTGGTTATAATTTTTCGATTTTGCTAGATATAATACAATTAAATTTTAGTCATCAACAGTCAACTTCGATACAATATATTTCTTCCCTGTTATTATGTTGTAAGGAGAATAAAGTACGATAATATTATATTAATTTCCTAATGGCTGGTAATCTTTGTTTTAATTTGTAGTTATTAAGAGGAAACACTACGAAATTTTTTCCATCCAGAAATAGGGGTCTACGGGATTCCTGTTTCCTCCCTGGATAATACCTCTAAAGTAACAATTTTTTTCCTGAATATTTATGTATATTGTTTGTACGTCCCTATTTTACTTTCCTTTTTTTTAATAAATTAATTATTTAAAGAGATATGGATGTTCAAAAACCTAAAAAAAAGGCCAGACTCTCCGCCATGTTTAAACATCCAGGAAACAGATTAGACTACATTATTACAACAAAATCGAAAAATAGGAACCTGGCACAATTAATTTTTTAGTTATTAAGAAAAAAATATTTAAATCAGTTAAGTTTTGGAGGAGGAAACAGGAATCCCCTAAACGTCGATTTCTGGTACTTTTAATAGGTAATTTCAGTTCAAGTTGCAGTTGTCTCTATCGCGCTAGTGCTGGCTAGCTAAGGCACTGAGACAGCAACATATTTTATAAATACCTATTTTGTACTGTTTCTCTTAAACGTTTATTTTACAAAACATGATTTGTATATTTCGATGTTTAACATCTGACTGAACTCACTCATTCGTAATTATTTAACTGTTCTGACGAACTTTTTGCTAAGAATAAACTTCTTTTGGCAGAAACCAACCTCTAAATGTCTTTCACAGGAGTATTCTGCTATTAACTTCTGTACTAATTACACCGAAACATTAGCCCTTGACATTCATAACGTATTGAGGCTTCGCTACTTCGTAACTTCGCAACTTCTAACCACATCTAACTGTAAGTACTGAACTTGTATACAACTTGGTATGTATGACGATTAGGCATAGTAATAAAGAAATTTTATTTTGCCGTTTTATTAACTTTAGTGGTTTAGGTGTTCTCAAAAATCGTAGGTTGAATGACCAGAATGTTGTTTTCATATTTTTACTGAATTTCTACATGGTAAATGCCCTGCAATAGTTGGTCATGTTTAATATATTATAATAGTTTTGTTTTTAGGTATAATATGTATTCCTTGCATGTTTTAATTTTGTTCATTATTAAATATTTTTATACCCTGACGAAAAGAAGTGTAGTGAAACTAATATATAAGTTTAACACCTATGAAATTGCACAGTAATATACTTCTATTCTTTATGGTTAGAACAATGCAGGCTGATCACCTGATCTGACAAGAAAGATAATCAATCTTATAGACATGTAAAAAGTCGGTCCTGCGCCTGATCTCACGACAGTCAAGTTGCAATTGTTTTCAATAGCCAAGGAAGAGTGTACTGCACATACACTTGGGCACTGTAAAATAAACCGAGCTTTAAACCACTGGACCACAAAATTATATTATCCTTTTTAAACTCGCATGGCGTCTTAATAAAATTACTTCGCAGAAAAACCCCGAAGTAAGCTCGCAATAAACGAAATGAAACGTGAACGCTTCGCACATTTACGACAAAAGGTTAGTGTCACGCTGTAACGTGTTCCAACGGGGAACATATAAAAGGCGGGACCGGCACATACTCAAGCCACACTACAGGTACACCTACCCGAAGTATAAATAAAAAAGTTTTCATTAAAAATCAAATCATAAAGTTTGTTTTTTGAAGGTAAATAATGTAATATACTAATAATAATAATAATAATAATAATAATAATAATAATAATAATAATAATAATAATAATAATATCTATAGACGCTTCACACCACGTCAATCTGGCCCTGTGCTAAGTATCTGAAGAACTTGTGTTACAGGTACCAAACAACGGAAATATATATTTAATACTTTTTATACTATACACATATTTAAGATTTTTATTATATTAATACACAAATTTAATACACATCCATGACCCGGGAACATTGACAACTTTTTGTTCCTTCGGCGGGATTCGAACCCGCAACCTCTCGATCGAGCACCAACGCACTGAACCACTGCGCTACGGAGGTCGTCAATATTTATTTATAAATAATTATTATCTATTCTTTTCGCACCACGATAATTTGGATCCATGGTAAGCAATGAAAAACTTGTACTATGTCAACGCCTCTGTTCTAATGGCTTAGGACGTGGCTCTTGACTCGGAGGTAGTGGGTTTGAATACCGCGCTGGAACAACAAAAAATGTTTAAAACAACAGTTTGGTTACGACAATGCGGGCTGATTACCTGATTATCTGACAAGAAAGTAAGATCCTTGCGTCGGATGGAGATGTAAAAATCGGTCCTGTGCCTGATCTATTGAGTCAGTACTGGGCTTCGAGAATAAAGGAAGATAAATAAAAAAAAAACTTTTGTGCATTACGCACACAGTTAGGTACTAGAAAATCACTCCTGCGTAGCTGGCCTAGTTTGACATGATCTAGGAACACAGAATTTTTTTATATTTTTTCAGCGGGATTCGAACCCGCAACTCGAACACCGACGCGCTATCGACCTAAAGTAAAATTGCTGAGTTTCCCATTGCATTATTGTGAATGCAATAGAAAACTTAGTAGTACTAAAACTTAGTATTTTCAACTTAGATTGAATTGGACTTCTGTCGAGTGCAGGTCTTTCTAAGTTATTTTTATAATGGACTATACCGGCAAACTTAGTACCCTGACGCACCCACTGCAGTGCCACCTACCGGGTCCAATATATACACTAAATAGTTCTGCGAAAACTAATCTATTCATTGGTGAAAACAGCATGAAAATCGGTGCAGTAGTCTTTGAGTTTATCGCGAACGGACAGACACGGTGAAGGACATTTTTTATATTCCTATGTATATTTTCGTGTGAATACTTTTTTATACTGTATGGTCTATTCTGTCAGCATGATATACACAGTTAAAATAAATCATTGCTTATTAATGCATTTCAGAATTGAAAACATTATTATTCAAAAATATCTGAATCGGTTAAGCTGTTCTCGAGTTTTAGCGAGACTAACGAACAGCAATTCATTTTTATATAAAACTAGCTGACCCGTGCCCAATTCGTTGAGAATACAAATCGTTTAAACCTTCCCTGGACTTCCACGAATATTTCAAGACTAAAAATAGCCGAATCGGTTCAGCCGTTCTCGAGTTTTAGCGAGACTTTCGGTAGTCTGCGAGTATTTTTTAATATTTAAGATTAAAATGTTACTATCGTTTTCCCGTGTGAAATAGATTTGACCACCTTGAGGTTACATTTTTAAAAATCCTTCCTTGTTCTTCCTTTGGATATATCGCTTTATTGCAATGTTTTTTTTTCGAAATTTCAATTCTCTATCCTATATTACGATTTGTGCGTTTATACATTAGTCCATCACTTTTAACTTTTATATTATAGATGCGGGCGAAATAAATAAAAAAATGAATTATTTTATAATAATAAGTTAATGATAAAAAAAACCATATGATAAATGTTTGTGAAGAAATGTTTAGACTAAATTAATATGAATTATGTTACTGTTACCAGACAACGGGGAATATATTAAATATTTTTTATTATATTATTATTTTATATAGTTATCTACTGGATGTCCACAACCCAGGAGCACAGAAAACTATTTTGGTCCTTCGAAGGGACTCGAACCGATGCTCAACGATGAACAGACGTTTAACGACTAAGCCACAGAGGTATTCAGATCTCACAATGTATTTTAATCGCGAATCTCAAAAACAACTGGCCTTAACGAACCAAATTTTAATCAAATCCGCTCATTCTTCCTTTTCCAACATCGCGTAACTAACCCACCCTTTGAGACGATAAAGTAGGCATAATGTCCAGGGTCAGTCCTGTCAAGTCCTGCCCTGACTCTATTTAAAATTCTGCCCTGTACTTAACCTCCCCTATTCTATTTGACAACTTTCCTTTTATACCTCCTTTAAAATAAAAAGGGCCTTTATTATGTACGCTCGTTTACATATCTTTATCTACTAATAAAATTGTTCGTCTGTGTATTCATATGATGTATTGTCAGGACAGGCCCTTGATTAGAATCTAAGAGTGACCCAGTGGGGCCAGGACGGCTGTATAATAAATCTGCTGTCTGCAGGACTCAGGAACAACACGTGTGAATTTAAAAACAAGTACAAAGTAATGTCAGTTCAGATGAAGATGTTGTCTACTATGTTCTGATTCAATTAAATCTGATCATAAACAGAAAGAGACGTTATGCTATATTCATAACCCTACCAAATTAAATAACACTTATTTCCATATATACACCAATTTAGTTGACTAATAATTTTATTTTCCATTACAAAATTCGACAAAATTCCACGCTTACCTTTTCTAGATATAAAATGTTCTACGGGCTCATCCTAATTTCCGAATTCATTGCCTTTGCAATATGTGTCTGTCGTGACTGAAATCCAAAACATCGGATTGCGAACAAAATCCAATTTAAAGTTATAAAACATCAAAAGTCAAAATGAAATACGCGACAGAATATTGTGAATATAAAACAACTTGTTTTTGCGTTAGATCCAAATAAAATAGTGAATTGTATATTGGTAACGTTGGCCTGTTAAATATTTGATCATCTTTTTTTCATATGTTATTGATTGTACCGTAGGTTCTTGATGGAAATACATTTTATTTAGTAATAATACACTAAATACTTGCACTTTTTTCCACTTTATTAGTTTTTTCACAAGTTATTTATTAAAATACACGACCGGTTTCGACATAGTCATCATCAGGTGTTCACGAGAAAAAAGCTCAGATTTTTCTTTTATTATGAAAATCGGTCATTAAATAAATATTTTTATTTATGAAAATATTCTATAATAAAATATGTATGTAGGTATATATTTTTAGCTGAATAACTTCAAAATTTATTATAATCGATACACAAGCAAAGTCGCCGTGAGAGCTTGTATACTTCAAGCGCTACGTCAGTGTTTCTACGACGCGCCTCCGTAGCGGTCGCGTAGCAGCTCCTTAGCTCCGCGTAGCACAATCGTAGCTATTTCGTAGCACCGCGTAGCAAATCCGTAGCGACGACCGTGTCTTCGTCGTTTTTGTGAACTTTCGTGTTTCGTCGACATCTATTATGAATATGCCGTCGTCGCTCGAGTACCACGTTTATTTTGGTAAGTGTTATGTTATTAATAACAATAATAATCAAAATAAATAGTGTACCATATCTTTGAAAGTTATTTTACCTAAAATAATTTTTAGAATTTAATTTTACGTGCTACGTTTTACGATAACGTACCCGGTAGAACGTTCACGTTACCCGATAAGAGATCAAACGATACCGGCTAATTGGAGTACTCACCGAAAAATGGCTGAACGTACGGAATTCTTTTACGTGACGAAAAGGTTCGGTGAAAACGTGCTCTTTAAGATAATGTAAAATTTACATGTATATTTATACAGGCTTTAATATTAATGATTGATAATACTTTAGGGATAATAATTTTTAAATTATTGCATGGGAAATTTTATGATGTAAGGCATTTCTCATACAAACATGAAAGTCAAAAGTAAGTCTTTCCGCGCTGGTCCTTTCACAGTATACACGGAAGCACATACACACCCTAAAGTAGTATCACTCATTTATTTTACACCTTGTATGTGCATTGTTTTTTTCCTAATAATGAAGAATTAGCTATATTACTAATTTTTTAACAAGAAAAAGTCTCAAATATAATTAGTAAATAAGCTGCTACACATTGTACTGTCTTAGCCGTATGAGGGTAGAATGAAAACAAACTTTTTTCACTTTATCTACAAAACTGATACTGAATATTTTTTATATTGGTTATATCGTTTGTCGATCGAAGGTATACATAATATTATATAAGTAATTTGTTTATATATTAGGTGCAAAAGTATTTGGTACATTATATTGTAAACTAGTACTTGTAGTTCCCAAACTTTTCATGCAATTCAAAAAAAAAGTTTGGAGTCTCAGTCCTACATATTTTTAGTAACAAATTTGTCAAACTTACTTAAAGATGGTGTCGTACCGACGGGCGGTTGAGATCTTGTATTGTGTTTGAATAATTTTTTTTTGAGGTGTGATTCTTGAGTTATGTTTTATTAGAAAAAATAGTTGTAAACATTTAAAAGTTTTGGGAAAACCTTATTCGAAATATTATAATAATATGTAGAAAATATTTAAATTACATCATAATTTCACTTGTGGACTTTGATTCTACTAATTTTTAGCGATTATGATTTATCTTCCCGATCATAAAATATATTTGACGGCTTGAATGGCGGCATGTCTTTGACAAAACAACTCATTCCGTGTTGCTACTTTCACCCTGAACTCTATTTAGGGACATAATATACGAATACCTAAATATTATCACTCATTGTATAAATTTAGGTTATTTTAATCGATTCAATAAAATGATTTTGACAGAATCTTGACAGACACTCTACTTGACAGACACTCCTACATTGTTCTGATTAATCTCGTCACGGGAACCAAAACAGATCTATCTTATCTCCGTGGCGCCCTTCAGATCATGACAAAGGGTTTGTTACCACACAAGAAGCCCTGTGTGGTGAACCATTTTTCAGTAAAAAAAGCATAATGATAATAATAATAAAATTTATGGACGCTGGACGTCAATCTGGCCCCGTGCATCCGAAGAACTTGTGTTACAGGTACCAGACAACGGAAATACGAGTATATTTAATACTTTTACACTATACACATATTTAAGATTTTTACTATAGTAATACACAAATTTAATACACATCCATAAGCCCAGGAATTTTTTGATTATTGATAATTTGATTTAAAAAGTGTATACAGAACATTGTAAACATATAATGTATACACTTTTTAAAAAGAGCAATTTTCCATCTTTTTGCTAATAGATGGCCCCGTCCGAGTTTCTTACGCCGGTTCTTCTCGGCGGGCTAGGGTTGAATCGGTGGTAGCCTTTTTGTTGAGTTACCGAAAATAGTTTGTTAAGTTTCATTTGGAAATAAAATATTTTGATTTTATTTCCAACGCGCATTTAACCAACGCGCTCAACCACTGCGCTACGGGGATCGTCGAGCATTTTGACATACTGTTTACTCAATAATTACTTCTTGTGGTTCAAGGTATAGTTCAGTACAATATCTATTTAGTTCTATTAGCGAGTGAACTAGTTCTGCGGCGCTGACAGCTTGCGGTGGCGAGCTAATTACCAGCGGCAGCTGTGCGCTCCCAGCACCCTAATTCTAGATATAGCACGGTATGTTAGAACACTAATGTATACAGGGCGATTCATGGTTCATATACTAAGCCGATTATAGTGTGATGAGATTGACGCGTAGAGCATTTTTTGTTTTGGCACGTCATATAAATAAAAAATCATTACTAAAAATGGCTCCTAGTCTACATATACACTCGAATGCACTGGTCGTTGACCTAAGACCTGACCAGGCTCATCTGTTTTGTGACTTTTATGGGGATCTTTAATCGTGATTTGTCGCGTTGTGGTAAGTTATTTATATGAGGTGCCAAAACAAAAAATTCTCTACTGGTCATTCTCTTCACGCTATATTCGGCTTAATATAACTATGGCTTGTGGTTTGGCACTCTTAGCAATATATTACAATGTGCAAAAAGACCAGTTTTACAAAGACACTCATAAATCGCTCATAATCCTAATAACAGTATGTTTTATAAATAAATAAGGCGTTGTGTGTGTATGTGAGTGTCTTAAAAAACTTTGTCAATGTGGGAAAGCCGTGTATCCTAAGGGAACCATACATTTTTCGAGATAAAATGTTATTTATTAAACCAGACGAAAAAACCTTCTGCGTCGTCTAACCTTCACAAGGTGAATAGAAAAAGATACAATAATATATCTCAAGCCTCTCAAAGATACAAATTTAAGTACATCAATAACATCTGTAAGTACCCTAAGCCTTGTTCAGACATATCAGATAATGTAGATAGACATAGAGCTTTATAGTCCAAGCGCCGGGCGTAATAAAACGATCCAGTGGTATACTGAAACAACTAGAATAATAACGTACGTATTCATAATTAAAAATAAAAAAAACGTATTACCGCAGTTGGATCATATTTTTTAGTTTTGTAAAAAATAAAAAATGTATTTGCCGGTAGTGGAACTTTTTTAGCAAAACTATATAAACGTTATTTCTCCGAATAAAGTTAATACTTAATATAATATATTTAGGTATTTGGAGTGATCAAAAACAAAATAGTTACTGACAAAGAACCAATTATTGTGTAGTGGGCTTATTAAGAGCGGCCGGCTGATTACGTAAAAGTAGCAAGTAGCGAAAATCACGCGATGCATTTTTGCTATGAAACTAGAGCCAAAAACAATTTAGTGGCAATTATAGGAACTATTAATAAAATATTATGCCAAACAAACAATTTACGCCAAATTCATTTTTCTGAAATATAAATATGCCTTATTACCTTTCAACCTTTGATAAAGTTCAAGAGCAAAAAATCTAAAAGACAAACGTGATAACCCTGCCGGTTTAAAATAACTAGACTAATTGCAAAAAAAAAAAACTACAAATATCGAGTACTATATTAAATATTAATAAAAATTTACGAACCGATTTCACACTAATCTAGAAAGACAAATGTTCCATATCACCGCTCCCATATGAAAGCCGCCGCTCGACCTATACAGAATTATGACCGGCTGTAATTTCCTCCGGGGTTTGCTCGCGTCTTCTGTCATTACAGAAAAGTGGCAATTTGTGATACACCGCCGAGCGCACAGGGGAAAAGAGAGATTTTAATGCGATCTAGTTTATTAATAACTTATATTAAAATTATAACACCACTTTCTCGTTCGATGCCATCATTGGAATAAGTTTTCAAGTCATATTAGGACTATGCTGATCACCTGGCATCAGAGCTGGCAGGATACCCCTAGAGTTCCCTGGGGGATGCTTAACTAATTCCGTTTGCGACATAAAAAGACTGATCACCTGATTGTCTGACAAAAGTCGGTCCTATGCCTGATCTCCTGCATCCATTTCACTGGATTTTTAAAATGATACAAACGACCTGATGACTTTGAAGACCTGAACCGATTTCCATCAAACATAGTTAAAAACACTCTCGACTGATATACCTTTCAAACGAAAAACCGCATTAAAATCTTAACATCCGTTTGTGAGCTACGATGCCACAGACAGACACATACACATTTACACAGATACGTCAAACTTATAACACCCCGTCGTTTTTGCGTCGGGGCTAAAAAACAAGTAAAACTCAACACGTCATCCTCGGAATATCAAAACAAAAAGCTACCACCTGGTTCATCCCTAATCCGCTAGGAAGAACCACTGTAAGAAACTCAAAAGGAAGATAGAGTGGTCTAATGTACTGAACACATACTTGGGCACTATGATATAAATTTGTTGGGCTGGTTCCAATGAACCAAGCTATTACAGGTTGATTCATGGTTCTTATATTAAGTTTAATATAGAGTGAAAAGAATGACGCGTAGAACATTTTTTTTTGTTTTGGCACCTCATATAAATTACTTACCATAAAGCGACAAATTGCGATTAATCTATAATATATATATAAATTATCTCTATAAAAGTCACAAAATAGATGAGCTCCTCATATAAAGTACTTAATATAACTTAAAAAATAATAATTAAAAGGTCTAAAATGGCCACATGGAGTGAATCTTACTATGATGGGGTTCGCTGGCTCCTAGTCTATACACATACACATATTCATCTTGACATATGAACCACGAATCATCCTTTATATTGACACTTCCAAAACCTCTAGAAATTTTAACGCAATCTAGTCTCTACCTTAAATAACAAAACGTTACATAAATCATGCCGTAAAAGTTAAGGGATAGCTATTAGGAATAGTCACATTTGTAACGTTCATTAAAACCGTCACTGAACCCAAAACTTGAACAAAGCGAATATCTCAATCTGAAATGAAGGAACTTTTGAATACGTCCCGTGAACGGTCCGAATTATGTATACCCTCGGAGTAATGTTATTAATGTTAGACAATGGTTCACGGTTAAGAATTCTTCATTTTGTGTTGGTAGTATTTACATCGATACTTTTTTTAAACGACCTAATTTTAGAAACTACTGGTTCAATTAAAAAAATGCAGTGTTGGGTAGCCCATTTAGCTCTTGGCCCGGAGGTAGTAGTAAAAATCTTGTTTTTAAGTTAGTTTTGGACAATGCAGGCTGATCACCCGATTGTCTGACTAGAATGATGATCCATGCGTCGGATGGGTAGGTAAAAAGTAGGTTCTGCGTCTGTTCTCTCGCCAGCCGTCGGTTAAGCGTCCCACTGGGTTATAAGAGTATAAGGAAGAAAGGGTGTCTTTGTGTATTGCGCATACAATTAGGCACTATAAAAATGACGCTGGCCTGGATTTAATAAAATCAGCTGAACCGACACAAAAATTGGGATGGAGAATAGAAGCTGAGTGCTGATGAAGCTAATTACAATCTGCGAGGCATCGAAAGTTACCATAGTTTGCTACTAGAGGGTCACCATATTATTTTATTTTACAATTTACGTACACACAATAAATTTACAAACAAAAATGCTAAAAAATATATTTTGAAAAAAGGTACATTTTATTCCAAAATGGAATGTCTTCCAGAAGACCTAAGAAAACAGGAAAATTGTAATACTTAAAAAGAGCAAAAAAATAGTGTGTACACAAAATAAAAAAAACAATAGTTTCGAGTGATAAAAACTCACTCTAGCATTGACTCAATGGTTCAAAATTGGGGCTTTTATTTCACTTTTACACAGCTAGTACAATAATATAGTTAGTTATTATTTCACAGTCATACAAATCGAGAGGTTCTTATTACGATATAAAATATAATATATTTTGTGCCTTCAATGGGATTGTAAAATTGTGAATTACACAATGGGTTTCACAAATATAATTCACTATTATTATATAACACAAACGTTAAAAAAAGCTAATTTTATGTATTTTTTATTATTATCAAATGTTTTGTCTGAAATTAAATATGTTAAAGTCACAAATCTCAAATTCACATGTTCATTCGACAAATAATGTTATCTGACGATTGAAAAATCAATCCTAAGTAAATTGAAAGTCTCAAGTTAAATAATACGGGAAAATTAGGGTTTAAAACTTTTGTAATTAGCTCACTGTTCACCGTAACATTATAATGTCAAGTGGTGGAAGTTAGTGCAGGAAACTAGGTCGACGATAGTTCATTGTGAGACCTATCTCCAGCCCACACTTTGTTTCATTAGCTTTTAAATTCTCTTTGTAACCTTTATCATGAAAAGGGTGAAACTTTAAAAGGAATTGGCGGAAATATATTTTAATACATGTATGTATTCGTGCGGTGCTTCTGTGCTTCCGTGGTCTAGTGGTTTAGAGCTTCGCTCTCGACCCGGAGGTCGTGGGTTCGTTTCCCGCGTTAGAACAACAAAAAATGTTGTTTTCAGGATTGTTTAGGACAATGCAGGCTGATCACCTGATTGTCTGACAAGAAAGATTATCCATGCGTCGGATGGGCATGTAAAAAGTCGGTCCTGCGCCTGTTCTCTCGCCAGACGTGTCGGTTTACCGTCCCACTGGGTTATGAGAGTAAAAGGAAGGAATTCCTGCGTAGCTGGCCTGGTATCTGTTTAGTGCCTCAGCATATGTGTTATTGTTATTAGGTTCAAATTACACGTCCAATAATACACTTCTAGTTAATCGTATTTTACTTTATTCTACTACGTAGATAATACAATAAACAGTATCTTATAAATAACTATGTAGGTACACTGACCCCACTAACCTATCCGGGCCTCTCAAGGAGACTTAGGCATCAACGTCAATGTCATCTTTGACATCTAGTTGTTTTAAATACATGCATAGCATTATGTAACATCTCCCTTTTTCGAGAAACGCATACAATTTAATAATGCTTAAAATATACATGATTACAAAATATAACTTATTAATTAAATTTCTCATGTATGTACAATTTAGGTTGTTTTACAGTTCTACCAGATCTGGTAACATAATCTGTACCTATTTGCCTTTCCACAGGAACACAGTAACAAAAATAGATCCTTCTTATAATGGTCATGATACGTGCAATATACTTCCCATAAATCCTAGTTGTTTCACGAGTGAAAATTCTCAGGATATTAGTAGGCATAATGATAACTGTATCATTATGCCTACTAATATCCTGAGAATTTTCACTCGTGAAACAACTAGGATTTATGGGAAGTATATTGCACGTATCATGACCATTATAAGAAGGATCTATTTTTTTAAATTCATGTTTACCGTCATCCGCAAAAGAGGAAGGAGGATTTATATTTTTTAAACTATTTTTCCTATGTCTAATATGCGCTCTATTTCTCCTATACATAACACCATTCATATCGGTAATATAATGAGACCTACCACAATCTAGATTTCCGTGTATTACGCCAGGAGTCCAAAAATCTTTGGGATTCTTTTTAAAATAAATGTCATCTCCAGGCTTAAAGACTTCATTCCTTTGCCTTGCACATCTGTCAAAGTAATATGTCATTTTGTTTTTATTTTTGACATAAGATTTTTTGTAAACAGAAAATTTTACTAAATTCGGTTTTAATTTTTTACACAGGACAGGTATAATCATACGTAAACTCCTAGACATTAATAATGATGCTGGGCTGGGAAAATCGCCTTTAGCAGTGTTCCGGTAGTGTAGCAATGCTAAATATACATCGGATTTATCTTGAGCACACTTACGTAGTATGTTTTTAGATATTTTCACAGCCGCCTCAACCTGGCCATTTGAACGTGCGAAATAAGGACTCGACGTGATATGCTCCACATCCCAGTCAACCAGAAAGGATTTGAACTTACAAGAGTTGAAAGGTGGACCATTATCCGACACTAGCGACCGTGGAATGCCATGGCGTGCGAAAAATGATTTCAAGTGTTTCACCACGTTATCAACGTTGTAATTCTTATGTAAAGAAGCTAGCTCAAAATATTTAGAATAGTAATCTACACAGACAAGGTAATTCTCCCCATCAAAATAGAATAAGTCAACCCCTACTCGTTCCCAAGGGAGTTGTGTAATATCATAACACTTCAAAGGTTCCTTATTTGTGTTAGGTTTAAATTTAGCACATACCAGACACTGTTCAATTAAATTTTTAATGTCTGCATTTATATTGGGCCAATAAACTGTTTCCCTAGCAATGTTAAGTGTTTTATTTATACCTAAATGACCACAGTGAATTTTATCTAATATTTGCTTTTGTAAAGCCTTTGGGACTATGAGCCTATTGCCCTTAAAGAGTAAATCATTCATTATATGTATTTCACTTTGAATATTCCAATATGGTTTAACCAAACAGTTAATTTTGTTTTTGCTTGTTGGCCAACCATTTTTTATATAAGATTTAAGCAAATTAAATGATTCATCTTGTTTACTTTCCTTTAAAATTGACTCTAAATATGACTTTGATACTGAAATATTAGAAAAAATTGAATTGACATGATATTGTAAATCTTGTTCATATTGCGGTACATATGTATCAGTGAGTGAAGCTCGTGATAGCGTGTCCGCTATATACATATGTTTACCAGGTACATAAATTACTTCTAAGTCATATCCTTGCAACGCAAGCATCATTCTCTGCAACCTAGCTGGCACTTCATGAAGAGGTTTTTTAAAGAGATAAATTAAAGGTTTGTGATCTGTATGAACGGTAACAAGACCTCCATAAATATATTGATGAAATTTATTACAACCAAACTGTATAGCAAACAATTCCTTTTCAATCTGAGCGTAGTTTTGTTGAGAGCTTGTCAATGTTCTTGAGCTATATGCAATTGGTCGCTTATTTTGCATGATTACAGCGCCCACTGCATTCTTGGATGAATCTACTGACAAAATTAAAGGTACATTGCAATTATAGTTAGCTAATACAGGTGCTTTAGTAATAATATCTTTTAGTGATTCAAAACACTTTTGATAATTATCATCCCATAGGAATGGTATATCCTTTTTTAACAAGTTTCTTAAGACATTAGTTTTGTCTGCTAAGTTTTCAATGAAAGGGGCTAAAAAATTTAACATGCCTAAAAATCTTTGTAAATCCTTAATGTTTTTAGGTGTAGACATATTTTTTACAGCTCTAATTTTATCTGGATCAATTTTAACACCATCTTTGCTAAAAATATAACCCAAATATGTTATTTCTTCTAAAAGAAACTTACACTTGAGCTTGTTTAATTTCAAATTTACCTGCCTAGCCCGTTCTAAAAATAATTCTAACCTCTTATTGTGTATTTCAATTGTCTCCCCATATATTAAAATGTCATCACACCAAATAATTATGCCTTCAATGTCCCCAAATAAATCAATCATAGTTTTATAAAATATTTCTGTTGCAGTATTAATCCCAAAAGGCAACCGTAGAAATTTATAGCGACCAAATGGGGTCTGAAATGTGCACAAATCACTACTTTCTTTTGTTAATTTTATATTATAAAAACCAGAGAACGCATCCAAGTGGGAAAAATATTTAGCTTTAGACAATTTTGACCTGACTTCATCAATATTTTTAATAGGATAATGACTTCTCAATAGATTTTTATTTAAATATCTAGGATCTAAACATACCCTTAATCCTCCTGCCTTTTTCATGGTAATGACTAAACTACTTACCCATAACGTGGGTTTGTTAACCTTTTGTATAATTCCCAGTTGTTCCATGATTTCTAATTCTTTCCTTAACGGCTCGATGAGAGCAAACGGTACCTTCCTCGGGGGATCTACTCTTGGTATGGCATCCTTCTTTAATACAATACTGTGTTCATATGGAAGACATCCTAGGCCCTGAAAAACATCATTATATTTGATTACAATATTGTCACATGTTTTTTCATATAGGTTATGTATATTTTTCACAATTTTATTGTCATTTTGACAATTTACAGAGAAGTTTTTTGTTATTAAATTTAACTTTATACAAGTTGGTAAGCCAATTACAGTTGGACAATTCAAACTTGTTATTACAAAAGTAATTGTTTCAGGCTCTACTTTATTATCTAATAAACAGGATACATTAGATACTGCCACTATGGGAATTTTATGACCATTATAAGCAAAAATATTATAATTTTTACACTGTTGTTTGTCCTTATTTTTAATTTTTAGGTTTGAGCTTTTACATGTGTCTAAAGACATCATATTTATATCTGCTCCAGTATCAATTATGCAATCTACTCTTTTATTGTTTATATTAAGAAAATAATGCCAAGAATTATCATTTTTACTTAAAATTGTGCTATTTCTATTACTTTGTGATTCAATGTTGAACAATGTCCCTATAGTAAATCTCTCAGCACTATTTTTTGTTACTTCATCATCGAGATTTGAGTTGTCTACTTCAGAAACAACATTCCTGACATTATTTTTCTTATAACATAAATTAGTAAAGTGTCCATATTTAAAACATGACCTGCATTTATGCTTCCATGCTGGGCAGTTGCGATGAGCATGTGTTGTGTTGCATCTCCCGCACGTTGTTCTGGACCCGGGTGTGGCTGATCTTCTTTGTTGATAATGCGGCACTGGAGATCTGGTTTTTCTCCTATGCTGGTGCGATGAAAACGATGATGACGGAGAACTGTTCGGACGGTTTCTGTGTATCTTGTATACGGTGGCATCTTCTCTTCTTTCACCCCCATTGATTGAATCTTCACTCTTCTGTGCCATAGTGAGTGTTCTACACAGCAGCTTGGCTCTTTCCAGGGAGAGATCTTGTTCTTGTAGCAGCTTTTGTCGAATTTGTGAGAAGTTTGTGGCCATGTTAGCAATGAGAATATCTTTCACCAGGGATTCACGAAGCGTACCAAACTCACATGAATGACTTGCATTTTCTAGCTCCATCAGAAAATTGTCCAATGATTCGTTCACACGTTGTTTTAATGTGAAGAACCTGTGTCTTGCAACTGTCAAATTCTTCTTTGGTTCAAAGTATTCAACAAATTTCTCCTTTACTTGTTTGAATGTAGAACTGCTTAGGTCCAAATTGAAGGAGTTGAAGATATTTAGACCTTTTTCACCCATAGAGTGTAGCATAATAGCAATCTTCCTTTTGTCTTCGGTTTTCTCCATTCCCGACGCCAGCAAATATATCTCGAACGATTGAGTCCATTTTCTGAAGTTTTCAGCATTATTGTTGATGATTTCCGTCGAAATTTCCAGCTTTTGTACTCCGTTTGCAGCCATTGTCGTCATTGTTGTTGAACCACACCCAGCCGGTCTCGAAATTTCTTTTTTCGCCGTTCTCGACGTACCCTCTCTTTGGTTAATATTTTCTTTTTCTTCTTCTGACACCATGTTTAGTGCCTCAGCATATGTGTTATTGTTATTAGGTTCAAATTACACGTCCAATAATACACTTCTAGTTAATCGTATTTTACTTTATTCTACTACGTAGATAATACAATAAACAGTATCTTATAAATAACTATGTAGGTACACTGACCCCACTAACCTATCCGGGCCTCTCAAGGAGACTTAGGCATCAACGTCAATGTCATCTTTGACATCTAGTTGTTTTAAATACATGCATAGCATTATGTAACAGTATCAATGAAATCGGCTATCGACATCGAAATCGGTGAGGGGAGCTATTATTATTATTATTCGTGCGGCAGAGACACCATAAGAACGACACGGTGGAACGGACCAGTAGGTAAACGTCACATATGTAGACCGATTATAAGATGGGCAGACGACATAAAGTCTATAGCTGGTCCAGGATGGCTAAACACTGGGGATAGAGGAAAGTGGGCTTCTATGGAGGAAGCCTTCACTTGCGGAGGGGTTCTAAAAGATTAGTCGAAATATTTATAATATTATTTACACTATAATTATTTTTGTATTTGTAATCTTCTACGAAATAAAGGCTTTTTTATTTTATTTATGCGATAGCTACAAACATATGCAACTAGAAATACTAACGCTCTTTTCGTCTTTTTATCAGTTATTGGATGATTTGTACAGTACTATCCGAGCGAAGCAATAACTCTTAAATGTAGTGTCTGGAACAAACTGGTTGAAATGTCGCTTGATTGTCCAGCACATACGGTACTTTCTCAACATAGTCAGCCCAGCAGACTTACTCCCGACACAATTGAGAATAATAATAATAATAACACTATATTCGGCTTAATATATGAACCATGAATGTACACTTCTACACTAATATTATAAAAAGGAAAGATTTGTATTTTTGTATTTATCGAAATAACTCAAAAAGTACTGGACCGATTTCAATAATTCTTTTTTATTAGAAAGCTACATTATCACTGAATAGCATAGGCTGTATAAAATCAATTGCTGTTCGTTAGTCTCGCTAAAACTCGAAATCAGCTGAACTGATTCGGCTATTTTTGGTCCTGAAATATTCGAAGGTTTACACGGTTTCCGTGCTCAACGAAGTTGGCACGGGTCAGCTAGTCATATATATTTACGTACCTACACGTGAGACACTGCCTGAAAATATGACCTATAAAAGAAGGTCCCTTCATTAGGTTGGTCAACATTCGCTGGAGAATCTTTTTCGCTGCACTCACGTGAAATAGCGGAATCCAGTAAAGTAGGTCGGCGATAAACGTCTTACCAGCTAGAGTTCCAGTATAGTCGTAGCTATCATCAACCTGGCGTTTTATTTACATTACATTGTGTCTATTGGTATTTTTTTTTAATAAAAAATATTGTACAATTTAATACGCACTAAAAAAACCACGTAGGGTTTAACAACAAGTGCTAGTTACAAGTTTACATCATATTATAAATTTAATTTTAACATTAAACTACTCAAAAGTATTACAAGATTTTAGTAGGTAGTTAGGTGAGTGCATTATAATATTATAATTATTGTTTATATTATTTAAAAACAAAATTTAGGGGTTTTTTCAATATTATTCTGTAAGAAGTGGGTGTTCCGCTTATCTATATCTATACTTATATTATAAAGCGGAAGAGTTTGTTTGTTTGCTTAAACGCGCTAATCTCAGGAACTACTGCTCCAATTTGAAAAATTCTTTTTTTGTTGGATAGTCCATTTATAATAGAGGAAGGCTTTAGGCTATAGAACATTACGCTGTGACCAATAGGATCGAAGCGTCAGTGAGAAATGTTGCAAAAACGGGGAAAATTATTCACATTTGGGGACTTTCGTTGCGTGCGCTGTATAAACGGTGTAAGTCTCTCAAAAACCACGCGAATGAAGTCGCGGGCACAGCTAGTAACATATAAAAAACCTAATAAGTTAAGTAGGTCGCCGGTCGCCAGTCGCCGCGCTGGTCGCCGCGAACTGTGTCAGCACCTTCGTTAGCTCAATTACGGGATCTTGTGATTTATTCACACAGCGTCATGACCTCGGCGATGTTACACGAATATTACACGAAAATTATTCAACGGCTTTTGAAATTATACAGATCTTGTCATTTGACGAAACAGGGCCCTGATTCAAGATGCCTTATTTAAATAAAATAAAATAAAAAAGTTTTATTTCCAAATGAAACTAAACAAGCTATTTTCGGAAAGTGAACAAAAAAGATAAGACACCACACGTTTGAAATGTCATGCCAAGAAGCTTGATTTTTCACAGCTCTAGAAATACAATAGAGTCTAATTATAATATTATGTCAAAGCCAAAAGGACGGGTAATGGGTTTTGGCAATGTATCTATTTTTGTTTCACCATAGCGCCTAAAGGTCCAGTGGGTCCAATTATAATGAAAGTAGTGTCAATGGATTTGTAAAAACCTATGCTTAATTTAGGGGTAAAAGTTTTTTACCAAATTTTTTTTATAAAAAGTTGTACGGTGGGTATTTCGTTGATGAAACACGAAAACCACAATACAAGGTGTAAAAAGAACTGTCACTATAACATTGGGATATGATTATATCTACTTCTTTTTCTCATTCAAGAAATGTATTTATTTTTACATTTTCATTATTCACGCGACAAAAACAAAAGTAAATACTTTTTGTTTAGTTTTTGACAATAATAAATACAAAAAAAAATTTTTTTTAGGATAATAAAAGGTCACCCTCTACATAATAATTTATTACTGTGGGATACGAAAATAGTCCTATTGTAGTGAAAGGCTTTACATAATTACTAAGGAAAAGGTAGCTGAAGGATTTAATTGAATTGTAAACTGGAATAACAAGGGACGGTATTTGTTTACAATTTCCACTCGTACAATACTAATTAAATCTACTATCTCATTTCATTTGGAGTTTTCCATTCTACGAATTCGACCCTCTCGCTCAGAAGTTTGTATTTAAAAAACCTGAAATCGAGCTGTGAATTAGAATATAAATTACAGTAACAAGGCGAAAAGGAACTGATTATAATAATATTATCATCAAGTACTTTGTACTGAGCTTAGCACGAACAATTGGTAGCTGCGTTTTCGTTATATTATCGAATGAGTAATCCATAACAGTGCCTACACAAATATATCATTTCAAATATTGATAAAAGCATTTTATATTAATACAAACTCTACCAATTAATCTGATAATAATTACATTTTATATTAATTTTCTGTAAAATTATTATAACATTATTTTGAATCTAGAGTTGGCACGTCAGATTTATACTCATCTAAATAACGCCTTCAAGGTCATTTGGTTTGGACTTGGCTGTCGTCTATAGACCTGATTGTCTACAGAACGATGATCCATGCGTCGGATGGGCATGTTAAGTCGATCCTGCGCCTGAATTCCTGCCAATTGTACCACTTATCGCAGTACATATCAATCTCCTTTACAACAGTGAGACTGATCCAAATTGTGAAGGATAGTGTTATGTATTGCGCACACACTTCAACACTTTAAAATAACTGCTTTAAATCAAATTGTCACCATCACCGAACCCGTGTGGGTGTCTATTACCACACATCAGTGGCGCGGGGTTCCATTCCATTTCCATCAGATTCCTGATGGCTTAGTGAGTCTTTTGAAAAAGTCATCCAAATTCATACAGGCTTTGCCTCAGAATGAGAACCAGCCTTCACCATTACCGAACATACTTTTCAGGAATATAAAAGAAATTATTTGATAGGATCAATTTGCAGGATCAGTCAGGCGGACATAAATGAAAGCGTCAGGCCGGGACGCGACGCAGCGCATACATAATAACGTACACAGTTTGGTGGGCTGTATGATTTAAAATGTAACTTACAAAAAATAAATTTATTATTCTTCAAAATCAAACTTTATTTTCTAAACAAAACATAATATAGACTACAAGCCCATGAACAAAATTAACCTGTGAAATGACCCAACGCGAATAATGCTTAGAAGGCTGTAACTATATCATAAGACTCTGAGCGCTATGCCGTCATTTCTGAGCGGTACAGGTATACGTGAGGAAATGGAATTTCTCAGGTCCAGGTGAGGAACTACGACTAATGATTCAGGTCAGGTCTTAGGTTAACGACCAGTGCGTCCGTGTATATAGACTCGGAGCCCGACAGCCCCAGTATTGTAAGATTTACTCCTTTTAGTAATTTTAGACCTCTGATTTCTTTTTGAGTTATATTAGGTAATTTACATGAGGTGCCAAAACAAAAAATGCTCTACGCGTCATTCTCTTCACACTATATTCGGCTTAGGCCGTGTTTCACCAAGCAATGTTACAGCTAACGCCATGTTAAAATACCATGCCATCTCATTCATTGACAGGAAATACGAGAGGGATAATATGATATTTAACATGGCGTTAACTTTAACATTGCTTGGTGACACACGCCCTAAATGTATGAACCATAAATCACCCTCTAACAACATTGCCAAACACATTTCAAGAATTCTGCGAATTACTGAAGGCAAATACTATCATCAGGTCCTCATCAAACATAAAAATAATTTTCCAAATCGGTCCAGGCTTTGAGTAATCGGTGAACATTAAGAGTTAACCGACGAATTGAGAACCCCTTTTTTTTAAATTGGTATAAATTCGGTGAACATAAAAAAAAATCCGACGAATTGAGAACCTACTCCTTTTATTGAAATAGGTTAAAAGTATGTTAAAATGTTGTGTATTGTACGAGTGCGCGCGGCGCCGTGTCGCCGTGCAAGCTGCCCCGGCTCCACGGTTTTGTTCATTACAGATGCGTGGATATTCCATTATCTATCTCTTTATTGATGGTCCTAATTTATTTTCGATGCTTAGGGAGTGTTTCGTTTTCGACGTGTTGAATACCATGCCTTCTCATTCATTGACAGGAAATACGAGAGGGATAACATGATATTTAACGAAGGTATAACTTTAACATGGCTTGGTGAAACACGCCCTTAATATTTCTAATGGTTAAAATCATACGTAACAGCAGCAAATCCCTAATAAAAAATGTGAATGTCCGTTTGTTTGGTAATCTTTCACGCGAAGACTACTTAAACCGATTTTGTGTTGGCAACATTTGTAGCAACACGTACAAGTGTAACCTCCCGACTAATAAAATAAATTAAATTGTATTTTTAGCTTTAATAACTGTTGTTAAGTGTTAGAAACGTTATTTAGAACTAATTTTTATTGTTATCACTTTTTACCGCGGCAGTGTTTGTGTAGTAACAGAGTTATTGTTAGAAAAACTTCAAGCCAAGAATCAACTGTCAACGACTGGACGAATTCAAATTGGAGCTGTATTATTCCTGAGGACTGCTTAATCCCGGGGAGTATTGTGTTTAATTTTCACTATTATTAGTCATCTTTTACTATACAGCAATAACAACTCCACTACAACTGCTCACTTCGGTGAGTTACGTCCAAAATAACACTTGGCAAAGTTTACTTCTCTCTTAGCTTGACAATTTTGTGGAAGCTGAGCTGAAGATAAAAACAATTAGCCCAGACATACATAACACTTAAATACTCTGCACACATTATACAAGCACAAAGACATCCTCAAAAACTGTCAATTTTACTTAACTAACAAAGATTTTATTCTGTAGTTACATACAAGTTTGAAAAACTAACTACTGTTTTCATACTGTGTGTAAAACTGTTCTATTGTCTTACTGTTCTTTCTTATTTTCAAGTATCTAATCTCTTTCCTATCACTTTGCTAATTTTTCCACTGTACCATATTGAGGCTGGCTTTTGCATAAAAAGTAAAAGGTGACTTCCACTAGTCACTTAAAACTATATAGCCAATAAACCAATATAACTGTTTTCAGTGCTCGGGAATAAATAGCAAAATGATGACTCGCTCAGCTGTGGCCCGCCGTACCGAGGAACAACTTCATGTGGCCCTCGTGGAATTAAAGAAATACAAAGATCAATGTCAAACACTGCTTAGGGAAAGAGATGACAATGAACAAGAGATGTTATCTATCCTGAAAAACAATAAGGACTTAAAGTTAGAACTTAACAAATTAAGCTTGGACTATGAGGACATTTATCATCAAAAAATGGAGCTTCAATCCCTTGTTGACGGGTTTGACCAGTGCAGAGAGGAGTATGAAAACACTCTCAAGAATTCTAATAACCTCAAAGTGAAGTTGAATAATGCAGAGGAATATATATTGAAATTGGAAGAACAATTGAACATTGAAAACTCCACCAATACGCAGCTCTTATTCAACAAACTAATTTCAAACAAGAACTGTTTAGTTTCCAACACAAATAATGATAAAGACATTTGTACCATTGACTTAACAGGTGACGATACATCCACAGTGTGCTCAATGAATAGCAAGAAAAAATTAAAGAAATATATTAAAATTAAGAAATGTATTAAAAATTTTTGCCAACTCTCACAGAAAAACAAAAAACATTTGAATATATTGTCTAAGACTATTAAAAAAAATCAATTATTAAATAATAATATATTAAATTGCAATCTTTACTTAGAACAAACTAAGTCCAATTATGAGGCCGATGTATGCAGCCTTCAGGTAGAGATTTCCACTTTACACAACACTTTGGATAATATAAGTAAAAAATATGAATTATCACAAAAGGAAATACAGGCACATATATCAGCGATGGATGATTTGCTTGAAGTGACTCGTTACAATGAGGAACGGGTTTATTCTTTATTGAGAGTCAACGGTTCCTCAGATAAGCTAAATCATTCTGCTTTTAAAAGCATACCTGATATATGTCCCAGTCAGAATGCTCATACTGAATGCCCAACAAATATTCCTAATATTACAATATTCAGTGATGAGTTAGGTAAGGACCTTGGTATATATCTCAATAAAATTTGTAAGGGCCAATCTATTTGTAATTATTGTATGCCCGGATCCAGTTATAAAGATATAGTAAGTAGGGCTTTAAATATTAAATATTGTCCCAATACAACTTTAATACTAATAGTCGGGAGAAAAGGAAAATTAAACAGAAACCAGATGACTGAACTATATGACAAGTTGTTTGCAATTGAAAATATTAAAAATATGATATTGTTTACTTTTCCTTATATACAGATGTTGCCACAAAGTAATTCTAAAGAGAACTTTTCTAGATATAAGTTAAACAGCCTAATGTATAGTGCTGCTAATAATAATTGTATACTATTAAATGACACACAACAAAAATGTCAAGTTGTGGACATAAATAATTTTAGTTTTAATTT
This sequence comes from Celastrina argiolus, assembly GCA_905187575.2. Lineage (NCBI taxonomy): Eukaryota > Metazoa > Arthropoda > Insecta > Lepidoptera > Lycaenidae > Celastrina > Celastrina argiolus. The sequence continues at coordinate 17,718,299 of LR994589.1, forward strand.
TTGTAACATAAAAAAAGATAAGTATTTCTTATCAAACTATTGTAAGAGACATATAGCTAGGTGGCTATTAAACTTTTTATTTTTAAAACCAGCCAAGGATTTGGCTTCTTCGACTACTGTTTTTATTGAACAGAATACTAGTTGTAGTATTAACGAATTGGAATATGTTCCAAATACTTATTTAAATTAGATAATAAGACAATGGAGGACGTCTCTTGCAGAAATAGGTTAAGTTTAAGTGTACAAAATCCTACCAATGACTTAAAAAAATTTAAAGTTTCAAATAATAATAAATGTAATTTGATTAATCTGGTGCATCAAAATTTACAAGGAATGGTAGGTAAAGAACTTGAAATTGAGTTATTCTTAAAGGAATTTAATATTGATATTATTTGCATATCTGAACACTGGTTCAGAAATCATGAACTCATTTTCAATTTCAATGATCACCAGGTAGCTAGCTCGTTCAGTAGAGAGAATACTATTAGAGGCGGCTCTTTAATATTAATTAAAAAAACCTTAAAATGTAAGGAACGTAAAGATATTGTGAGTCTCTCAACTGAACGAGTAATTGAGGTGGCCTGCATAGAATTGAGTCATCTTATTATTGTGTGCGTATACAGGCCTCCATCTGGGTTATACGAATCATTTGAACAAATTATGGAACAATTATTGTCAAAAATATGTGCATCTAACAAAAACGTTATTATATGTGGTGACTTTAATATTAATTTGTTAGACCTAAACTCCACTACGGTTAGATTCACATCATTGTTTAGATCGTATAACCTATTTAATTTATTTCAAGAACCAACAAGAGTATGTGATACAACTGCTACTTGTATTGATAATATATTTACTAATCTTATTCCAAGTAAAAAAGATATAATTAATAAACTCAGCTCTGATCACTACGGACAGTTAGCTTCTTTTAATATATATTGTGACACTAACCTAAACGAAAATCAAGTGTTTATTCCTGTGAATACTAAACGTATTGAGAAATTTAGGAGTAATTTAAGTTCAAATATTAAATTATTAGATGGGTCAAATAGGTCAGATGAAGCTTTTAGTAAATTGTTTAAGATAATAAGAACCCAATTTAATTCAGTATTTACTCCTAAATCGGTTAGAAAAAGCAACAAAAAAGGTAACTTTATTGAGTGGGCAACTGCAGGAATTAAAATAAGCAGACAAAGACTATATGAATTATACAGTGAAAAATGTATAAATAACAGTGAAACTTTTAAAATATATGTTAAAAATTACTCTAAAATTTTCAAAAAAGTTTGTAAAGCTGCAAAGGCTCTTCATATTAGAAATAAAATACAAAATTCTAAAAATAAGATTAAAACTACATGGAAGATAATAGCTGGTGAGACTGGAAACGTCACCTGTCGTAACACAAATTATGAACTTAGTTTTGAAAATAAAAAAATAACTACAGATCTAGAAGTTGCGACGGTATTCGAAAAGTTTTTTGCTGACATTCCGGTCTCAACTACAAAAAGTCTAGATTCGTCTCCTGCAGCTGCTGAAAAAATACTTAAAGATAATGTAAAGGAATGTGATGTCAATTTTAAGTTCAAAGAAATTGATTCCAGAGAAATTGTTAATACATTTAAGATGTTAAATATCAAAAATACTGCTGATCTCTGGGGCATGTCTACAAAAATTATGAAATCAATAATTGACATCGTAGCTCCTCATTTAGCAATGATTTTCAATGATTGTACAAAGAGTGGTGTTTTTCCTGACTTAATGAAGCATAGCAAGGTTATACCCTTATTTAAAGCTGGGAATAAATCTGATCCGACAAATTACAGACCTATATCGATTTTGCCGACTTTTAGTAAAATATTTGAAAAATTAATTTTAAATCAGTTATTAGTACATTTTAATATAAACAATCTATTACATAATAATCAATATGGTTTTACTAAGGGTCGATCCACAACGGACGCTGGTATAGGTCTGCTTTGTAATATTTTTGAAGCTTGGGAGAGGTCGCAGGATGCGTTGGGTGTGTTTTGCGACCTTTCCAAGGCTTTTGATTGTGTTGAGCATGCTACATTGATCAGGAAATTAAAGCACTATGGCATAAGGGACTCAGCCCTCAGCCTTTTGAGTTCTTATCTTACAAATAGGATTCAAAGGGTGGAGGTAAATAGTAAACGGTCCACTGGGACTAAAATAGAATTAGGTGTCCCACAGGGATCCATTTTAGGCCCATTTCTTTTTCTCATCTATATTAATGACTTACCTTATCTAGTTAAAGATAAACATGAGATAGTATTATTTGCCGATGACACTTCACTCATTTTTAATGTGAAGCGACAACAGTCAAATTATGACGAGGTAAATAGTGCTCTCTCAAAAATAGTACATTGGTTTAATGTTAATAACTTATTATTAAATTCTAAAAAAACTAAATGTTTAAAATTTACTTTGCCCAATGTTAAGCAATTACAAAGCAATATACTATTAAATGATGAGAAAATGAAACTAGAGGATTCCACTGTGTTCCTGGGTATAACACTAGATAGTAAATTACAGTGGGGTCCTCACATTGCCAATCTTGCAAGTAGGCTCAGTTCTGCAGCATATGCGGTTAGAAAAATTAGAGAAATTTCTGACGAAGACACGGCGCGATTAGTATATTTTAGTTATTTTCATAGTAGGATGTCTTACGGCATTCTCTTATGGGGAAATGCCGCCGACATTAACACAATATTTGTGCTGCAGAAGCGGGCAATACGTTCAATTTACAAAATGTCCTCTTTTGAATCTCTAAGAGAGAAGTTTAAACAAATTGGTATTCTTACCGTTGCTTCTCAATACATTTTAGACAATGTGTTGTACGTTAAAAAGAATTTAAGTAATTTTAAAATGAAAAGCGACAATCACAATAGGAACACTAGAAATAAGCACAAGCTAGATATACCGGTGATCAGACTGAGTAAAGTTAGTAAATCATTTAAAGGTCAATGTATACGCCTGTACAATATAATCCCAAATAACGTTCAGAGCCTCCCTATCAATAAATTTAAAATCGTAGTTAAAGAACGTCTTTGTTCTAAAGCTTATTATAAGGTCAATGATTTTGTTGACGATTGCACACCTTGGGAATAAGATGGCCACATGCAAGGCTACCTCAATGTACTTTATGTACTCTGTCTTTTGTTATAATATATAGATTAAGTTTTTACATTGTTAACATATTATGTTTACACTTTTTAAAAAAAGAACAATTTTCCATCTTTTTGCTAAAAGATGGCCCCGTCCGAGTTTCTTACGCCGGTTCTTCTCGGCGGGCTAGGGTTGAACCGGTGGTAGTATTTTTGTTGACTTTCCGAAAATAGCTTGTTAAGTTTAACTTGGAAATAAAATTTTTTTGAATTTGAATTTGAATTGATCATCATGAAACTTTAATGTCAGATTCACAATTGGCCCCGGTAGGTTGGTGTACAGTTATTATAACTTTAAAGGTTAAAAATCAATTATATAAGATGTAAAATAAACGACTGATAATACTTTAGAGTATGTAAGTGTATTATGTTTACTGTAAAAGTACCAGCGCTGAAAGACTTGCTTTTAACTTTCATGTTTCTATAAGAAATGCCCCAAATTTGGCCATACAATAATTTAAAAAAAGTAACTGTTTTAGCGCTGGTATTTTCACAGTATACTCTATACACACCCTGTATGGGTCTCGTGTATGGGACCCGTATATAGAGTTTATTGAGAATGTATCAGTGCTGAAAGCAAGAAAAAACATTTTTTTAACTCTTTATAAGGACAAATTAAAATATTATGATGTTAGGGCATTTCTCATAGAAACATGAAAGTCAAAAGTAAGTCTTTCAGCGCTGGTACTTTGACTGTAAACTCTACATATTAGGAGGTACATACACACCTTAATTTATTTTACACCTTGTATATGTGCTTCACTTAAAACATTAAGTTTATGCCACTGTAAGTAGTTTACATGAAAAATTCAGTGTTTCTCCTTACTCGGAGCGAGCATTAAAATTATCTCGAGTTTGTATTGCGCTGTAAAGTGTAAACTGAATTTTGTATTATCTCAACTGAATTACGAAGTGGAGTGTTCTTTGTGAAGCGCAAGAGCATTATACCAATTGACTTTAGTATACATACTTAATAAGATAATGAGTATACATACATTTTTATAGTTATAAGTTCTTAAAAGAAAAAAAATAAGTACGTTTTAATTTTTTGAAATCGAAAATAGAATTTTTATTCTTGCTAAAAATCGAGAACGGCTGAACCGATTCGGCTATATTTAGTCTTGAAATGTTTGTAGAAGTCCAGGGAATGTTTAAACGGTTTTTTTTATGATCAACTAAGTGGGCACGGGTCAGCTACTCTAGTCTATATATATATATAAACGAATTGCTGTTCGTTAGTCTCGCTAAAACTCGAGAACGGCTGAACCGATTCGGCTATATTTAGTCTTGAAATATTCGTGGAAGTCCCGGGAAGGTTTCAACGGTTTCTATGCTCAACGAAGTGGGCACGGGTCAACTAGTTATAAGTTCCTTTTAGTTATAAGTTTACTTTTAGTTATAAGTTCCTTAATAAAAAACATAAGTACTGTATAATATTTTTTATTAAAAACATTATTTTTATTTAAATAGATGTTATTATAATTATTCCTTTGCAGTTGTTGAGCATTACTTATAGAAATATGAAAGCAAAGGTAAGTATTTCATCGCTGGTACTTTCACAGTAAACTCGACATAGTACATCCTCAAATATTATCACTCACTTATTTTACACTTTGTATATGTACGGTTCCAATGGGATCAAAGTCGTGGGCGACGTACAGGCATCCCATATTTAACTACCGTTGTTATTCATTAGTCACCTGATAAGGGTAGAACATTAGAAACTGAGCTGACTCGGCTTGACCCGGGATATCCGGGTATCTGTATACCCGGATACACTAATGACCCGGTATTCACCGGAGTCCCGTATACCTGCACACGCTAACGAAAATTTACTGGATGGGGTATTTGTAAAATGATGTGCCACGTTCGTTCTAACTCCAAAAAAGTAAGTCCCTATATTCAACCGTATAACATACTCGTATCTATAACCAGACGCCTCCATGGTCTAGTGGTTTAGAGCTACGCTCTCGACCCGGTAATGAGTTTGACTCCCACGTGGAAAAAAAAATGTTTTCAAGTTTGGTTAGGACAATGTAGGCTGATCACCTGCTTGTCAGACAAGAAAGGATATACATACGTCTGATGGGTGGCATGTAAAAAGTCGTTCCTGCGCCTGTACCACTAGTCGTATCGGTTATCCGTCCCACTGGGCTATGGGCAGCGGAGACAGTGCTTCTGTGTATTGCGCACACACTTGGGCACTATAAAATAACTCCTGCGTTGCTGGTCTGGTTTTAATGAAGCCGGCACGCGTCACCGAAATCAGTGTGGGAATATAACCTATATTATATAACCAATAACATCTAAGCTTTTCATGTTTTTTTTGCAAAATAAATGGCTGTCGTGGGTAGGGCCACACTCATCACAGATGTCAATTCTTCTGAATAAAAGCGTTACTGCGTATATATACACGACCTCACACACAAATGAATCGACATCGAAGGCGCGGCATTGTGGGGACATCGTGCCTCGACAGTGTCATGCCGTTTTCCGTCACGGCATTAAAAAAAACTGAAAATCCAATAGAATGTTTCATACCAAAAATGCCCTCACGACAGGTTTATATTTTACCAAGGCTATAATAGATACCTCACTCAAAACAAAGGATTAATGCATTACAGCTTTTTATTTTACTGAGGCTTTATTAGATACCTCAACACAAAGGCTTTAGACACTCAAGTCTGGAAACGGCTCTGTCCGGGCAATTGCAATATAATGAACACCTCATCTCTAATGCACTGAACCGCCGTTCAAGTGGTACTTTCCATACTTACTTACTTTCCATACTTACTTACTTTCCATACTTACTTACTTTCCATACTTACTTACTAACGCCGTACTTTCCATTGAAATAATTGCTTTTATTAATCAGCTATTATGATATTCTACTTTGAATGTTAATAGTTCTTCTTATAGTGTGCGGGCTATTAATATCATTAACAAAATATTTTTAGTAACCTTAGAATTATCAAGCAGTGGGCGAACTAATGATAACTAATTATAGCTAAAACTCTTGAGCATGAACCAATAAATTATAACATCGCTCTTTTATGTCGGGGTTGAAAAAATAATTTTTTCATTAAAAAAGGATCACAGCCATAATACCATTTCATTCAAATCAAATCAAATCAAATATTTTATTCACAGAATGCAGTTTACAGAGGTGTTATCTTAAATATAATTCGTACTTCCATTCTACCATTTAAATGGTGTGTGAAATTTGTTAACAATTTTTAATACATATCAATTAATTCAATTTAAATAGTTACAAAATAGCAAATCAATTATTCATAATAAAATATAATAAATTATGTCATGTCAAAATATAGTATCTAATAAATTACAAATAATTACTTTTAGCAATAGTGTCATCATACCATCATACCATGTTTAATAAGGACATAATATATTAATATTTCTTAAATTAGTCAAAAAAGTCACTTAACTTATAATAACATTTACTTAATAGCCACAATTTGAGTTTATATTTTAGTATATTTAAGGGTAACTCTCTGATATGTTTAGGAATATTATTATTATATATTTTTATAGCCATAAAATTACAATTTTTTTGGAAGAAGGAACTATTACCGACAGGGACCTTAAGTTTGGTTGGATCTCTTGACCTATATTTTCTATCCTCATCGATTTTTGGAAATAGTTCTACGTTCTTTCTTACGAAAAGACAACATTCTAGTATATATAGTTCAATGACAGTCAGTATTTTATATTGTCCAAAAAAAGGTTTACACGTATCTAAAGGTCCGATTCCGCTTATGGCTCGAACACATTTCTTTTGTGATAATAAGACGCGACTTATTTCAGCAGTGTTGCCCCATAATACTATGCCATATCGTAATAGAGATGCTACATATCCATGGTAAGCTGTTAAAGCCGCTTCACGGCTTACAGTCTTCCTGACAGTCCTAAGAGCATATACAAATCTATTTACTTTTTTAGCTATATATTCTGCATGAACTTTCCAATTGCAATGACTATCCAACATAAGACCTAAAAATTTAATTTCATTTACCTGTTCAATCATTTGATTATCATACTCTATAACTAAATCTGAATTTTTACTTTTATGGTTGTAAAATTGAATAATTTTTGTTTTATTTAAATTAAGTTTTAATTCATTATTGTCAAGCCATTCTTTTACAATGCATAATATATTTTTTATGTCGTTTTCATAAATTGTCTTATTATTAATATTATCAGGTATCACTATAGATATGTCATCAGCAAATAGAGTGGTTTTATATTGTATTATCCTAGGAATATCATTAATAAATATGACAAAAAGAAGGGGTCCCAATATGCTTCCCTGGGGAACTCCTCTATTATTGTATTTGAGTAAGGATCTAATTGTGGTATACTCATTTTGTATAATTCGAGTAACTTCCACACATTGTTTACGATCCCCCAAGTAACTAGCTATCCATTGAAGCGGTTTTCCTCTAATACCGTAACGTTCGCATTTATTTAAAAGTAATTTATGGTTAACGCAGTCAAAAGCTTTTGTCAAATCAAATAATATTGCTGATACCCTTTTATTATTATCAATACATCTTAATACATCGCTAATCAAACGGTAGGTAGCTAGAGTCGTGGTTTTATTTTTTTGAAATCCGCATTGTTCTTTGGTAATAATATTATATTTGTCTAAAAATACAGTGATTCTTTTATGTATAATCTTTTCAAATATCTTTGAAATTATTGGCACTAATGTAATCGGTCTGTAGTTAGTAGGATCAGCTCTATTCCCTTTCTTATATAGGGGTTTTACAATGGATATCTTAAGTAGCTCAGGAAACGTGCCTTCTTCAAAGGACAGATTTATTAAGTAGGAAATAACGATAGCAATGTGTTTAGCACATTGTTTTAATATATGAGTTGAGATCATATCAATCCCTACAGCATTGGTATTATTTAAACTGTTTATTGTCTTAATTACTTCATCACTTGATGAAGGATTTAAAAATAATGAATTAGTTATTAAATCATTGTTATATTTATAGTCACTTCCATTAGATATGTCATCCTGATTTTGTAGAAAATAATTATTAAAGTGGTCAGCAATTTTTTTGGCATCTGTAACTCGTACTTCGTCAATATTTATATGTTCTATATTTGTCTGTACTTTAGGATTACTATATTTATTTTTTATAATATTCCATGTCGCTTTACACTTATTTCGCGCATTATTTATGTATAAACTGTTTATATTTCTCTTTGAATGTAAGATGCATTTTTTGAAGATTTTGGTATAGTTTACATACTTAATTTTATGTAGGTTATCTTTATTTTTGTAGTAATCATATTTAAGTGACCTTTTTTTACGTGATGCAATCTTTATTCCTGGTGTTATCCATTTTGGTGACCTATTTTCAGATTTTATTTTTACTTTAATAAGAGGAAAACATAAATTGTAAAATAATGTAAAAATTTCATGAAACTTATTGAACGCATTGTTACACCCTGACTCGCTAAAGACCTCTTTCCAAGACAAATTAGATAGACATTCATTAAATTTAATTATATTTTCGTTGCAATAATCTTGTTTATTTCTATACCAAAATTGTTTAACTTTTTCATATTTACCATTAAAACTGATAGTTTGAGCAGTTTCATGATCCGATAGATAGAGATAGTGCACGTCGCCTTGAGCTTTCTCTATATTACTATAAATGTGATCAATACATGATTTTTGACGTGTAGGTACCGTTATGTGCGAGTGCAGATTGTAGTTATCTAACAAATCTTGAAGCCGTTTTCTATTATTGTTTTTGATACTTAATAAATCTATATTAAAATCGCCAACTATTATAATTTTTTTATTTAGATTTAGAAGCAGCATATGAAGGAGAACCTCTATCTTTTCCAATAAGATTGACACATTTGAATTAGGAATTCTATAAATACACAGTACGATACAGTGACACAAGGGTACAATTATTCCGCAGCACTCAAAATCAAGTTCCTTCGAAATGTCGTTACATATAAGAATTGGTTCGCTAATAATATTTTTATGTACTAATATACATACACCTCCTCGTTTTTCACTAGTTCTAGAAAACGAAGATGCTACATAAAATTGTTTTAATTGAATTAGATTTTCATCTCCTGATTTTACAAAAGTCTCTGAGAAACATAATATTGAAAGTGGCTTTTTTCGTTCGGAGAATTCCTTTATACAAATTTCGAGTTGATCCTGTTTATTAATTAGTCCAGATATATTTTGGTGTAGTAAATAGAGAGTTTTGTTATTATAAGTTTTATTCGTATTATTTACGAAAAAATTGTAAGTTCTTTAAATAATTTTCATCCTTTCCTTGACTTTACTTTTAAATTTTTCTTTAATGAGTTTAATTCAAATGTGACCAATATAAATTGTTAATCATATTATACATGTTTATTCGTAATGAATTAAAATACCTCACCTTCTCCTGACGTTGTAATCCAGGTGTAATGGCGGTTACATGTAACCTAATTTTATCTTTGGTCGCCATGATTAATAATTAATTAATTGTTCCAAAGTAAAATGCACGATGTCTTTTAAGTTTGACGATTTCAGTTAAGTTAAGTTAAGTTTGTCACTGCGTTCTGGATCTATTGTGACTCCTTCGCCTTAGAGTACCGTCCCCAGTCCTATGTTACTCATGAAGCGAACGATATGGAGGGGGTCTGCGGTGCGAATTTCCTCTGCTGTAGAGTATTCGAGCTGCCCGAGGTACTTTCTCCTGCTCAGGCTGGAGAGCTGAACAATCAAGAAGGAGGTGCTTAGGTGTCTAGTCTTTCTCCTTGCAGAATCTGCAAGTTATTAGATCACCTATAGTCCTATACCCATCCTGTGAAGGTGTTTGTTTAGCTTGCATTGCCCGGTTAGAGTTCTGGAGAGGATTCTTAGTTGGTTCCTACTCGTAGAAAGCGTCGATTCTGCGTCATTCAGAGTCATTAAAAATTATACACACGATAACTATTACTTAATATATTTTTTACTTTAAATACTTAAAAAACATTATTTTTTTGTTCATGGAACAAACATAAATACCCTGAATTCACCGTCGTGTAAAAACATGGCGCTTAAAATATCATCATAAACTCGGTCTTTTATTTCTAATGAAGCAGAATTTGAAGAAAAACAACCTGAAAGGTTTCGCAGCTTGTTTATTTATACGAAGTTTAAAATAAACGGGATGACCTCCCGCCCTGCGGGGGCGGTACCGGGAATCGCGGGACCTACCCCGATCGCGTTAAGTTTTTTTACTTTTAATATCTAAAAATAATACGTCAATGTTACCTAGGTGATTGGTCGAACTATATCTATTGACTCGTTAGAACGCCTCCGTGATCTAGTGGTTCAGAGCTTCGCTCTCGACCCGGAGGGTTCGATTCCCGTGTTGGAACAACAGTTAAATGTTGTTTTCTAATTTGGTTAACGCAACGCAGGCTTATCACCTGATTGTCTGACAAGATGATGATCCCTGTGTCGGATGGGCATGTAAAAAGTCGGTCCTGGGTCTGATCTCGCGCCAGTCGTGTCAGTTATTCGTCCCAGTGGGCTACGAGAGTGAAAGAAGAGAGAGTGTTTCTGTGTATTGCGCACACACTTGGACACTATAAAATAACTCCTACGTAGGTGGCCTGGTTTCAATGAAACCGGTCACCGTCACCGAAATCAGTGTGGGAAGCTACCATAGGTTACAGCAGAGGGATCGCAGGTTCCGTTCTTGTACATTAGAGTAACGTGAAAAAAATCCTCATTTTACTTTTAAAGCAATATTGTTGAACAGACGATATTGAGTGATACGTCTATCCTCGTCGGAGGTAAGAGGGGGTAAGGAGGCTCAGTAAGAAGGGGGCATTACGTCTGAATATAATATTATAATGTCTCCTCGAGGACTCGTGTTTGAATAATTAACAATCCTCCATTGTGTCTTTGCTATATTTAATTAAGTTGGGCACTAATCAATAGGTATATAATTAAATCGCATATAAACTAGAGGTCGAAATTTGTCTGCAGATCTTTTAGTTTGAAGCTGATAGGGGTTCTTTCAGATACTGAAGATAGAAGAAAAAATATAAAGAATAAAACCATTTATTTTATAATAACAAAACACATAGACAAAAAGGCAGTGGACATGAGAAGACAAATCTAGAGCTAAGTATACAAGGTGTAAAATAAGTGAGTAATAATACTTTAGGGCGTGTATGCTCCAACATCATAATTTTTACCAATGCCATTTAAAAAAAATACCTCTTTCAGCGCTAGTACTTTCTTAGTAAACTTTATATACGGATACCCATACACACCCTAAAGTATTATCACTCACTTATTTAACTTATTTTACACCTTGTATACAGTGTAAAAAGAGCAGTCACTATAACTTTGAGATACGATTATACTACCTTTCCTCATTTTGGAAATGTATTTTTTTAATATTTGTTTTGTCAAAAACTAAAAATAAATTTTTACTTTTCACCATTTCTTATTTTACTGTCGCAAAAATAACAATAAAGCAAAAAAAATTTTTTTTAATTTTTGTAAAAAAATACATTTCTAAAATGAGAAAAAGTAGTATAATCAAATTTAAAAGTTATAGTGACTGCTCTTTTTACACCCGTTATGTTGTGTGAGGCCAAAAAAAGACCCTAACTCAGCTATTACGCAGCGAGCAAGCCATCTGCACTGGTATTCTGCCAGGGCCAATGATTATAAATGTTATTATATATTACTAGCTGACCCGTTCGCTGAGCATAAAAACCGTATAAGCCTTCCCGGGACTTCCACGAACAATTCAAGACTAAAAATAGCCGAATCGGTTCAGCCGTTCTCGAGCTTTAGCGAGACTAACGAACAGCAATTAATTTTTATATAAGAGAAGAAGATTGATTGAATATGATGTAGGTCCTTGGTGGAAATTCATGATATACAGTAATAATACACAAACTACATGCACTTTTTTCCACTTTATTTTCCAATTTCTGGGAATTAAATGACTCTGATTCTATTTAGGTTTTGGTTCACGAATGGGATATCTCTATATGGCACGTCGATAGCACTATGAAATAAGTTACAGACCCGTCAACGTGATATTAAGTAGGCTATAGAGCCATGTGCCTCCTACGCGAAGCCCTACGCCCTACGATATGAATACTAAAGGGTTGCCGTTAATGTGGTGAATTAAGGGCAAACGTGGTATTCATTGATGTTTCGAACGATCCTTTTGTATAATAATAATAATAATAAGAACATTTATTTGACACATTACAAACATTACACTACACAAGAAACTTACATAATACAATACATTACAATGACAGGACAGCAAAATTACACAATATAGGTATGTAGACAGAAAAACAATATTTATAATTTTAAAAAGATAAGGAACTTAGTAATAGACGCATTGTATGGATCGGATGGTAGGTAGTGTAATGCCTAACCGTCAAAAAGGAGACCACTCAGGCGTTATACTGCAGCGGGAACACCACAGTGCCTGGTATTATGTGGTTCCTAGAAGTCCTTTGAAGGACAGGATTAAAACACTCGGCAACAGCTCGGTAATAGACAAATACATAAAATATAAATACACAATACTTTACAATATAATATACCTATCATGGGACAAAAACAAAGTTGGATGTGACTTATTCGGACTACATAACAATGCGCGAACAAGCCACTCGCGCGCTCCGCACCCCCCGCGGCTCGCGCGCCTCCGTAAGTGCCGACAAGTCGCAAAGGGCAGACGCGCGCATGGCTAGACGCCATAATAATATGTTCATTGTTCATTACGTAATAATTTTTATACGTAACATACGAGATAAATAATAATAATAAATAAATAAGTTATGTAGAAAAATATAATATACTCGTAAAATATGATGGAAAGGTAAGTGTTTGTTTTACATTTTATAACATTATTTTATAAACATAATATATAATTTAAAATTGTACTATTACTTACAATAACAATATTAATATTTCAGGTGACTGCTACATAGGTAATAACATCACCCGTTAGTTATAATATAATATTACTATAATTGAGAAGTGGGAGGTCGTAGGTACCTACCAGGACCTGGAAGGCGACCACGGGCGACAGCTGGCTTCCTGCAAACCGCTATGAGTCGGCTTATGACGAACGGTAAGTATTAATTGCTGTCTAATAATTAAATTTCATTGTTAATAATAATTGTAAATAAATAATTGTAAATAAAATTTACATAAAGTTAGTAATTGGCATATAAATATTAATAAATTAAATGGAATAAATTAATTAATTGAATTTAAAGGTAAAGGGGAAGGTTACATAAGGGAGAGTTGTTCTTGTAAAAGAAGAGATTTCAATCTTAATTTAAAATAATTTATTGTTTTCAGAGCACGCAACTCTGGCGGTAGAAGGTTGTTCCAGATTTTACTCGCCAGGTATCTAAAGCTACCTCGAAACATGGAAGTGCGATGGAGTGGAGTATTTAGTAGATAAGACGATCCCCTAGTGGTCATGGTCAGCTGTTTATCGCTCGCCCACTGTAGTTTATCGTAAAGGTAGGCCGGAGTTTTGAACTTTACAACTCCAAATAGGAGGGTGGCAAAGTGTAATTGTCTCCGACCGTCCATTTTGAGCCACCGTAGGTTGTTTATGTAAGGAGTCACGTGAGCCCGCGCGGGGATGTCGCAGCAATACCTACTACACGCATTTTGAACTTTTTGAATGAGGCATTTGGACCGTGCGAGTAAACAGGGTCCTATCACCGCATCTGCATAATTCAAATTGGAGAGCACCAATGATTCGCAGAGGGTTCGTCGTAATGGTTGTGAAATAAATTTTCTTATTTTATAAAGTAACTTTAATCGGTAGAAGCAACGACTGACAACTTTTACGACATGTTTTTCGAATCGTAGTCCCTCATCCATGAGCACTCCCAAGTTGCGTGCTTCCGTAACTCTTTCAATGACATCGTTCCCAATACGTATTAGTGGCCTAGCGACAACTACCCTTTGTACCTGTTGCTTTGTACCTAATATAATATATTTTGATTTGTTGGGATTCAGAACAAGAGAGTTTGTATTAGACCACTCATAAATACGCGCTAGGTCATCGTTCAACTTGTCTACAGCCTCTCTAATATTACACAGCTTAAATGTTATATACAGCTGTACATCATCTGCATAAATGTGATATTTGCAATGCAAAATATTTTTTGTGATATCAGCACAATACAGCGCAAAGAGGCGGGGCCCGATAACGGATCCTTGGGGAACCCCTCTGACTACCCTACACGGGTTGGAACGTGTTGTTGTCCCGTTATGTTTTTTCAGCTCGACTAACTGTGACCGGTTATACAGATAGTTCGAAAACCAAGTGATAACGGTTGCTTCGCAACCGTAAAATTTTAGTTTAGCTAGCAGCAATGGTATATTAATAGTGTCAAAGGCACGTGAAAAATCTAATAATACTAAAATAGTAGCTGCTCCCGTGTCCTGTGACGAGATTATGTTATCCACGACGTCGATTAACGCAGTTGTCGTGCTATGTTGGCTGCGGAAACCGGACTGCACTATAGGTATTATTTTGTTATCCTCAAGAAACCTGCTCATTTGGCCATTTATTACCTTTTCTAATATTTTTGACATACATGGCAAGATGCTAATTGGTCTCAGGTCCCTTAGTTCAGACACGTTTTCCTTTTTTGGCAGCGGTTTTACGATTGCCTTAAGCCATGACTCAGGAAAAGTGCCAGTTTGTAGTGAGGTATTGATTATTTTAGTTGCGACACTCAGGCAAGCAGGAAAGCTACAAGCCAAGGACAACATATCTAAATTTATGCCATCAGTACCTACAGCGTTTGATCTTAAAGTTTTTATTATTTTGTGAACTTCATCATCGCTAACAAAAGAAAAGTTAAATTTGGATGAGCTGAATGAGTTATCGTTAAAAAAGTCAAGCGTTAACTGAGGAACTAGTTGAGTGCCTGGAACATCTAAAAAATAGGTATTAATAAGATCGGGATCAAAGAGGTGGTTAGGTAATATTAAGTCAGAATTAGATGAATGTGCATTTATATTATCCTTGATGTGTTTCCACATTAGATGCGGTGACTTAATATTAGCGTTGATATATGTATCAAAATAAGCTATCTTTTCTCTAATAAGCGCGCATGACACTTCACGCTTAAGATCCTTATAGAAGCGAACATGTGAATCGTTTTGAGTAGAGCGTGCACGCTTATACGCCTCGTCGCGGCACTTCATCATTTGTTTGATGTTGTATGTGACCCACGGATGTTGCCGATCCTTTATATAAATGTTTTTGATGGGAGCCAACAAATCAAACACCCACGTTATGCTATTACTAAAGATATGAACCATGTCGTTAATACTAGTTAGCTCTTCAAAGTAGTGCCAATCTATTGTGTTCATTAAATATTGGAAATCATCACTTTCAATATCTTTGATGGCTCTGTAGCAAATTTTTTTTCCTATATTTTTAGTTTTTTCCACGTTTATCCTAAATGTTATAAACGCATGGCTACTGAGATCTGGTATGTAGTCGACTACTACTCTTTCCAGGTTTGCATCAGTGCAGACTAGGTCGAGCAGGGTTTCCGTGTCCGCAGTGAAATGTGTGGCCTCGGTTGTACACTGACTTAACCTGTGCGTTGACAAAAAATCTTTTAATATTCTATAGTGCACTGTGTTAGTATTTAAATAATTTATGTTGAAATCGCCAACAAGGTACAAGAAATCGTATCCCGATAAACCACTAATAGTATCCGTTAGCGCGTTGGTAAAAATATTAGCAGACAGCCATGGAGGCCGGTACGCGGTACCTACAATGATAATCCTACCGCTTGTTTTTATTGAGAGCCACATTTGCTCGACGTTCGGTGACTCAGCGTTATGTTTGAGTATCTGCGTGTTCAGGCCTTTCTTAATGTAGAAACCTACGCCACCGCCGCGGGAGCGCACGCTCTCGGGTCTAGGTATATGCACGAGGCGGTAACCAGGGACCCGGGGGGCACGACCTTCGGTCTCATTCGGTCTCAACCATGTTTCGTTGAGCGCTATGAGGTCACAGTTATGTCGGCTTGCAGCCACCAGAAACTCATCATGCCGGGAGCCTAAAGAGCCAGGGTTTATAAAACCAATTTTAATTTTTTTTGAATTAATCATTTTTAGTTTTGTTCAATTTATAGACATAAAAATATAGTATCATAATAATTAGAAAGCACAGCCCAATATAAATAAAATAGTATAATTGAATCAATAGTATAAATGTAATAGTGCCTAAGGATAACATTACATTGTTATTATAGTAACAAAGTAAACGTAATATACCTAAATAAACATAATATGATGACAGAAAAAGTACTGAACAATAAAAAATATCACTTGACGTGTATAATAAAGTATCATAGATATTATATATTAATGCTATAGATGAAATAGTATAATGCATGTGTGCTCTGTGTTTTAAGTCCGCGTACCTATGCAATGTAAACTTTGTGTCATTTTGATCCGAGTAGCTATAATAATAACAACAGTTTGAACTAAAATTAAGCAATACACCACCATACCATCGGCAACGTAACCTTGACAGATGAACCACATACGCGATATTAGTATCACAACAATAATATGCATACAAAAAATACATGTTTAACTTAAATCTTATGTTGATCAATAAAATAATATTTCTGTAATCTAAATAGTATACACCCAACAAATAACATAAAAGTGATGACAGTGACATAATATGTGCTAATATAATAATAAAAAAATATCCGGGATTGAAATTAAAGCACGTTACTCTAACTGACCAACGGTACCAGTGCCAAAAATTCGGTCTAGGTCATGGTCAGTCCTAATTCTTAGCACCGGGGATCCTGGCTCCCGTCGTGCAAATATGTACCCTCCTCGGGTCCAAACGTATCGCCAGCTGCTTCGACGACTCTCCTCGCGGGCCCGGTAGAATAGTGCACGGTTACATCTCGTGAGGTGCTCGTTAAGGTGGATACGTCGGGCAGGGCCCTCAAGAATACCTAAAGTATCCACGCCACGCCGCACACGAGCCGCCTGTAAGATACTGTCGCGCACAGCTCTCCGCGCTAATCGTACGACAATCGGCCTGGGCTTCAGGTGTTCTCCTCCCACGGTCACCGCTCTTTTGGGTCCCTTGCGCACGACACTTACTATGTCATGATCTTTGACGTCGATGCCTATTTTTTTCGCAACTAAGCCCACCAAGTGTGCGACATTTTCCCCCGGGATCTCAGGCAAGCCTGCAATCTGTATGTCGTTGAGCAGGTTTTCCTGTTCACGATCGTTGAGCTCGGTTTTTAGTTGTGCGATAACGTCAGTGACCGCTGGGTCTTGCGCGCGAGTGGACGGGTGCGCGCTTAACTTCTCCTCCACCGCGGCCACGCGTTGCTCAACCGTGTCCACTCTCTTGTTCACATCGTTGATAACCGCGTTCAGCTTGACGACCTCCTGTCTCAGAGACTTCATCTCAGCGCATACCGAGGTGATGGCCTCTCTGAGTAATTTAATTTCTTCCGCCAGCTGATTTGGTGTTGAAGTGCCCACGTTCGCGTCAAGAAAAGAGTCGTTTGGTGTACCTTGACTACCAGAACTAGTGTCGGATGTGTTTTGTTGGGGGGGTGGTGTAGTGCAAGCGCGACATGACCATTTGTTCGCGTTTTTGGGGTCGTAACCTTTTGCACAGCCGCGATGAAACATCCCTGTGCACTTCAAACATTTGGCGCTGTCTGCGAAGCTGAGGAACTTCGCGCACGAGGTACATTTAAAATTGGGCATTATAAATATATCACTCGATATTGGTTTAACTCACGTACGATAGATAGATTAAGTATCAGTGGGTATACGTTAAACAGCTGACTGTCACTCCCGTATCAT
Source organism: Celastrina argiolus (assembly GCA_905187575.2). Taxonomy (NCBI): domain Eukaryota; kingdom Metazoa; phylum Arthropoda; class Insecta; order Lepidoptera; family Lycaenidae; genus Celastrina; species Celastrina argiolus. The sequence goes on from LR994589.1 coordinate 17,736,416, forward strand.
ATCACTGTTTTATACAACTATTTACCACTTGATATGATAAATGTAACTATACAACTGTTCACTATAACTTCTAGTTTAATAATATATATAATTTAGCACTTATTTTTTAGTTTTACTATTTTAAAGTTTAATATTAATACGAGCTGAGTGTATCCTGATACGTTGTATAAAACAACGTATTGGGAGGATTTTTAAAAATTTAACCCTTGGGTGAAATGTATTTCATGCGGACGAAGTCGCGGGCAACTGTATTATTATATCATATTAAACGTTACGTTACGAGTCAATATGATCCAACCAAAAACATTTTTATGTAAAAATGTTGCCAAGACGAGTCTACATAGCTTACCTTGTGAAAAAGTTATCAGATCTCACGTAGATTTCAAGATTCTTGATCTATGTGACCTTACTTTTCCAGATATATTTACACACTCTACATTTCAGTAAGAAAGTGATGCTTGGCCGTTTCATTTCACACACGAGGTGTTCCTTTGAAATCTTCGTAAAAGTAGCAAAACGGCCAAGTATTACGTTTTGACTGAAATGTAGAGTGTCTGAAATTAGGCCTGGTAAAGTAGTGGCGGGGCGCATAGATCAAGAATCTTGTCTTGTCATGAAAATGTTTTTGGTGGGATTTCATTTATTCTTGTAAGTAGGTAAATGGTCTTTTATGAGATTAAAAATAATCTGTATTACTATATGTAAAATATAGTTATATAGCCACTTTTAATAAAGTTTTTCATAGATATTACGACTTCGGGCGCGTGGAGTAGTATTCGTAGCAAAAACAAAATATTTACCGGTGTAACGGTTTGTGTTTCAATAGGAAACTTATAATTTTATAAAACACTGTAATATTACTATATTACAGTGCAAAATTCCCAACCAAAACTAAAGGAGTTTTATTTTTTTGCTAGTAGAAATCAATGTCACATTTATAGCTTCAGTAGTTTTGCATTGGTGTTGATGAGTCCTGCATCTTTAGTTACTATGTAGACATTGTATAAACACGGTATATTACAAATCAGTAGTTTAAGAATTATAACTTCTCAAAGTTTCTTTATTTTGTCATTCACTAACTCACCGATCATCATAAGTATTATACAGACATAGAAGATTCAAACTTGAAACACAGGTAGTATTTAGTATTATAGTTATAAATAAAGGGAAAACCTACCATTTTGTAATTTTTCTCTAGTTATCTATACACCAATTGCATAAATAACTTTGTAATCCCATATAAATGTATAGGATTACAAAGTTAAATTTGCACATTTCGACAAAAACACTAGTTTAAGTTAATCTTCTAAAAAAGAAATTTGAACCCATCAAAAACAAAACTTGTAAAAAGTGCCAAGTCTCGCAACTAAGATATACATTGTGTATTCATGCGATCCATTTTATCGCCTCTGTGGTCTAGTGGTTCGGAGCTTCGCTCTCGACCCGGAGGTTGTGGGTTTGATTCCCACGTTGGAACAACAAAAATGTTATTTTCAAGTTTGGTTAGGACAATGGAGGCTGATCACCTGATTGTCTGATAAGAAAGATGATCCATGCGTCGGATGGGCATGTAAAAAGTCGGTCCTGCGCCTGTTCTCTCGCCAGTCGTGTCGGTTTACCGTCCCACTGGGTTACGAGAGTAAAAGAATGAGAGAGAGTGTCTTTATGTATTGCGCACACCCAAGCTAGCCTGATTTCAATGAAATCGGCTACCGACACCGAAATCGGTGAGGGGAGCTATTATTATTATTATGCGATCCAAGCGACCAAGAAATTATTGGACGTCTCATCAAAGTGAAGCTACTCAAGAAAAAATAGCTTGATACTAATCAAGTGAAAACAATGTATGGGGGAACCCGGACTATATAAGTGAATTACTGTTCAAATAGTGTCCCATCGTTGCTGATGGAGTTACTCAGTTGTATAAATTATTTTATACTCGTTTACGCTCCCCCAGTAACTCAGTTACTCTTGAGCGAAAAACTTGGACGCGTGACTCGAATTTGTAATTACTTTGCTAATTACACGCGGCTAAATTACTGATTAGCCAAACGAGTTACGCCGGTTTTCACTTGTTTCTGTTCAGCGTTAAATAAATCCTTTTGATTGGATTTATATTTTAACGTTAGGTATTGTATGTGGCTTTATGTAATTCTAATTCTAATTTTTCTTGTGTAGCTTCATTTTGATGAGTCGCCCAAGAATTTCTTGGACGGAACTCTCGATTGTGGTAGCTAACAGAGTTACCAAGAATAAAAAAAAAATGCTCAACTTTCGAGCGTAGGACCGGGATAACGTACCACGCAATTTGTAGGACAATTATGTCTGTTGAATTACATTAATATTAACTAAGTAATAAAAACAAAATCAGCTGGTTACTAATAAATTAAGATGACCTTGTTATCGATACAAGTTGGCAAGAGGGAACTCATTGATCAAACTATAGATTTTGAAGGACAAATATTTTTTCGGATAATTTAGATCATTATCTTGACATTTATCAAAAAAAAAATAATAGATATTTTGGAATCACCAATTCCACAAACTTTATTCTTCCTATCTCTGTTAGCTACCACAGACAAGAGTTCCGTTCAAGAAATTCTTGGGCGGCTCATCCAAATGAAGGTACTCACGAAAAATTAGCTTCATACTAATCAAGTGAAAACCATGTATGGGGGAACCCTGACTAAATATTTATACAAGTGAAATATTCCGTCGAAAGAAAGGAGTATTTTACTAAATTTCAAATTAATAGGTTTGATTTTTGTTTATGCATGAGCATTCTGGCTTCATCTGCGAGTGAAGCAGCAAAAATTATATAAAGAAATATTTGATATAGATAAGATGATGCCGTGTTTGGCAAATACCTCTTTAAGAAATTAAAGAAAAAAAATATTTTTGTACATTTTTTCTTTCTTTTTGCTAAAAAAAAGAGTGCGGTTTTCTCCATCTTACACCGATTTTCTATCTATCTAGGCGGGCTAGGGTTGAACCGATGGTAGCCGATTTTTGTTGACTTTCCGAAATAAGCTTATGATGTTTCATTCGGTCATTAAATATTTTATATTATTTTGATAAGTATCAAATCCTACAGGGTAATTCTCGTAAGCTTAACTCAAGGGTAAAATGTAACACAAGGAAGTCCTTGTAAGTATCGAAAATTTGGGACATAAACGGCTATATCTTTTGGGTGTCTTGGCTTAGAAGATTGAATTTTATACAGCTCCAAGGAGCCAGAGTAAATATGAAATTTAGCTTGATACTTCCACGCGTTCTTGAGAAAAAGGGCCTTGACAGACGGACAACAAATTCATCCTACAAGGTTCCGTTGATTCCGTTGATACAAGGCATGGAACCCAAAAATCTGTCGCTACGGCGCCTCATTACTGCTCCTACTGTAAATCCAGGATGATAATATAATCCGCGACAATTACGCAAAATTGACACAAGCCTCGCGGAACGCAAAACCTTTTGTCTGTAATAAAGTCTAAATATTTGGCGAGGTTAATTTGAATACGTTCGTGGTAAAGAAAATTGGCAATTTCATAAATACAAGTTAATAATGTTGCCGGGGCAGGTTGTGAGTGGGTTAACGGCGGGTTACCGCCTTATATTTGAGGTTGTGTGTGCGACATTGTCGACCTTCGAGAGGACCTTTTATTTCATATAGAAGACTAGCTGTGCCCGTGACTTCGTTCGCGTGGTTTTTGAGTGACTTAAACTGTTTATGCAGCACACGCATCGAAAGTCCCCAAATTTTCCCCGTTTTTGCAACATTTATCTCTGACGCATCGCTCCTATTGGTCGCAGCGTAATGATATTATTAGCCTTCCTCTATAAATGGACTATGCAACAAAAAAAAATTCAAATCGGTCCAGTAGTCTCTGAGATTAGCACTTTTAAACAAATAAACAAATATACTCTTCCGCTTTATAATATTAGTATAGATGAATTTGAAAAATGCATGAAATAGTTTACTGTTATTAAGTTAATTGAGTCACTACTCTACTCTCTAGCTGAAAAGCAGATTCAAAATAATATTTTTACATTCAACCCTTATATAATGAAAAACTAACATCTGAGACACGCATTTAATTAAATGTCATTGTATACATTTTAAGATTAAACGAAATCGGTTTTGCACCGATTTTGCATACCCCCTTTTTAACCATTTTTAAAAATTAGTGCTTCTAGTGAACTACTGACTGAATTTGACGACACTATTAGCGATTATGACATCCTTTTGTAGTGGCTGGGAAGTTATTTAAATTAAACTACCTTTTATCATACTAGAAATGTATTTTTTTCTTAAAAATGCAAAAAATTTAGAAAAGCAAATTTTTTTTTTGTTTTTTTTCTTAAAAATCTCAAAAAAATTAGAACTTTGTTTACTTTTTTGTTGATATTCATTCATTCAGAGTTCATCTACTAAAAAATAATAGACGATAAAAAGTTTTTTTTTGTTTTTGACAAAAATAACAAAAATGCATGTCAAAAGTTAGAAAATCTAATATTTATCAAAGTTATACTGTTAGACTGTCCTTTTTATATCATATACACTTGTAACATCATAAAAATATTGTATAAATTTCTCGTCACATGTCGCCACAAACACTCGAGGGAAGATTTCGATTAAGATCCCGTGTCGTATCTCATTCAGACAACAATTTGTTTTTATTTGGGGATGAAGGACTGTGTTTTTGTAAAAAATAACTTGATGGTTATTTTGGTACTTATAATAAATTTTTATTACCTACATTTGTTGGCTTAAATGACAGAAAGGATTAAGTTTTTATATATTTTTTTAATTTAATTCTTTACTCCAAAGTATTATACTTCAGACGTCTAAACGTCTCAAGTATAATATTATTAGAGACTATGTCTGACTTGGTATGTTTCCCGTGACTCCGTACATGAAATTTGATGCGACAAAGAGTTGCCTATGTGTGATATTATATTTTTCAAAAATTCCGAGCCCTAATTCCTACCAAAAACAACAACAAATTCATTAAAATCCGTTCCGTAGTTTGTGTGAAAGGGTAATAAACATAAATTCAAACTTTCTCTTTATAATAATATTCGAATAGTAGGACATACAAACAAAAGGTATATTTTTTTTATTCAACAAACACATTTACATTACACTAGAACACAAGGTATGGACAAAAGATAAACTTAACTAAACATTAATATATCGAAACCATTCTTACGATAAAACTTTGTGTATTTATCACTATAATAATAACGTGAAAGTTTATATTGATGAGCCGTCAACCTCGATGGGAATCTTTTAATATCTGATTATTCTGATCGTTGGGCGGAAATCAGTTTTGTGGCAATATGGCGGACTGACGATGACGTAAGTCCACGTTTAAATAATGTCCTTTAAATTTCGTAATCCGGATATTACCCGACTTTGGAGACCTTTAAAATATTATTTAATTTTATATTAAAGGATAATTTATTAAGGAGTATCACACATGGCACCGCGCACCACCGCGGTAGGTAGCGAAGCGGATCTTGTATCGCTGCTGTTTCAGTAAATTATCTAAGAAACATATTTTTAATTTTTTTAATCGATTGATGTGTTCCTCTATTGTGTTTGTATTTGTGTGTGACGTCATCTGTCGGCCCAGCGAAACATATGTGTACGTTTGACAGCGATATCGTACACAATAATTGTACAATTGCTGTTGCGAGATACATAATCAGCCTGCCAGTTTGTGCTTGAAAACACATTTTTTTTCTTTCTGTTTTTGTAAAAATATTTTTTTATTAAGTTATCAATATTTTATTATTTTAAATATACCTATACCTTATAAATATAACAAGTACTAGCGGATCCAGTAGATATCCTTTAAAGCGCCTACCGCAGCGGTATCGTGTGTGAATCGCCTTGGGCTCGATTCATAGAAAGGTTCTCGAATGGAGATGGAGAGGGTAGCAGGGACTTTAGGGGTAGCTCATGTCAGGTAGCTGAAACGATAACCCACTTTGGCGCAGATTTGAAGCATCAAGTTTTTCACATCTATACTATAATATTATAAAGCGGAAGAGTTTGTTTGTTTGTTTAAACGCGCTAATCTCAGGAACTACTGGGCCAATTTGAAAAATTCATTTTTTGTTGGCCATTTATAGAGGAAGGCTTTTCGCTGTATAACAATACGCTGCGACCAATAGGAGCGAAGCATCAGTGAGAAATGTTGCAAAAACGGGGAGACTTTCATTACGTGCGCTACATAAATGGTTTAAGTCTCTCAAGAACCACGCGAACGAAGTCGCGGGAACTGCTATAATATTCATCTCTATTATTAGTACAAATTTGTATGATGGAAATATGGAGTTTGTAGTACCTTAAAGTAGGCCTTTGCATCCTTTATTAGATGAATTATACAGTATGCTCCGAGCGAAGTAACCACTCTTTAAATACTGTAGTGCCTGGAACAGGCAGTTTTAAATGTCTCATGGTTGCCCAGCACATACGGCATTCTTACAACATAGTTGACCTAATCTAGAGAAAAGACTGAGCAATACGTTTATGGCCAATAATGCGGGTTTTCTTATGTTTTCCTTCACCGTTAGAGCGTCCGTATAATGTACTTGAGATCTGAAAAAGTCTTATTTTTACATGGGAATCAAACCTTCACCCTTTCGAGCTCTAATCATTGGTCTACCTACTAGACTGCGGATGCTGTTTTTTTATCTTAAAAATTTAGCAATATAAATTAGTACTAGCTGTGCCCGCGACTTCGTTCGCGTGGTTGTCGGAAATACTATCGCGATTATCTTTTGATTGCTCACGTTGGTTTTTGTTATTATGATTATTAAAAAGGAATAATTCTTTCATACATATTTTTTGAGTAACTTGAACCGTTTGTGCAGCGCACGCAACGAAAGTGCTCAAATGTGAATAATCTTCCCCGTTTTTGCAACATCTCACTGACGTTCGCTCCTATCGGTCACAGTGTAATGTTTTAAAGCCTTCCTCTATAAACGGACTATACAACAAAAAAAGATTTTTTCAAATCAGACCAGTAGTTCCTGGGATTAGCACGTTCAAACAAACAAAGAAACAAACTCTTCCGCTTTATAATATTAGTACAGATGCATTGGCGCTTTGACTCTGCACAAATTCCAGTTGAAACTAAGATGCACACTCAAGAAAAAAATGATATTAACGAAATTAACAATCAAATTCCTGTTTCTCTCGGTCGGGGTAATCGAAAAATTATTAATAACCTTATTTCCTCGCAACTGGAACGGACCTCTAAATGTCAAAGCTGTATTAGCAGAATATCCCAGTAGATAAAAGGACCAAGAAAACTTTGATCATAACTATGTCGTCTGCAGATTATTTACAAAATAAAATTACCCGCGTCTAAGTCAGTAAAGAAAAGGACGACCTCTGTGGTTCAGCAGAATAATATTGTGTAAGTTCAGGCAAAAATATGGAATAAACAAAAAATATATTTTGTATAGAGAATCGAATGCTCATCACGCTCGTTCAATAAGTCCCCTGTATAATTTTACAATATATGACCTTAATGACTCATATTATTATCCTGATTCAATATTTTTTACACATAGCGTGCTTGAATGTCTAAAGCGGCCGCGGCGTGGCGGCGATCGTTTATTCAATTACGTCTTAGCATCCTAGAACCAGCGCCCGCGCCGTTCTGAGTGCTAGTCGCACATAACGAATCGACATTATTAAAGAAACATAATCACGTTATTAACGTAGTATACGAGCAATGAAAAATTCTGTTAATGTATTTTGTCATTGCTTTCTCTAAACGTTAGCTTAAAAATGTCCCAAGTGAAAAAATACAGACTGTATAAAGCCTTTTCGATTGTGTAACAGACAGATCGACAGGCGTTTCGTATTTATAATATTAGTTGTGTTTTCTCGAGCTATCGATTAATCGCGTGTCGAAGCTCCATCAATAACTGTTACCCTCGGTATTAATTCTGTAATGGCGCCCCGCGGACTGAATAAAATACTATTTATGATTTCAGTGTAACTTATAACTATCGAAAGCGCGTTTAATCGCGAAATGATAATTGCGAGTTAAATAAAAAAATCTTTTTTAAACAAATAAGTATATTTTATCTACTTTTTAATTATGTATTATACTTAAACTAGTATTTTTTACTTGGAGTAAGATTAGTAATTAATATACTATCATTACAAGTAACAGTTGTATCACAATATACTTTTGTTGGTTCTTGAAAAAAAGGTTAAGGCCGGCCACATACATACGTTTTCCGAATGCGTAATTTCGAATTGGAATTCCGTGAGACTAGCGCAAACGTTCGTTTTTTTTTCATTCGGAATGTAACCACGTCCGTACAATTTATGCGTAACCAATACAGAGAATACGTCCGAGCCGCGAGGCGCGGGCGCGAAACTGAATAAAAATTTCCGAACGTGAGCGCCGGCACAAACAAAATGTAGGCAAGCGCTGCGTTCCGCATGACGTCATTAGGTTTCTCCGGACGCGCCGGCTTGCACACGAAACGTACGTGCGGAATTTATTACGTCCGGAAAAAAGCGAACGTGTGTCAGTTAATGTATTTTCTACTGATTCCATGCGTTCAGATGACCAAATACGGAAAACGAATTCAGATAACGAATACGGAAAACGTGTGTTTGCGGCCGGCCTTAACAAACAAATAAACGCACAGCCAAAGGTCAACAAAACACCGGCCCAAGTCGAATTATTGTCGTTATATTACTGTCGAGGCAATTAAGTCGTCAACAATTCTTTACAAAGGTTTAAAAATAATTTTCAAGTTGCTCGTTTGAACCGTCCTGTTATATTTAACGCACTCCGTTCTTTGAAGACTGAGAACAAAAGAATACATTTCCTTTTATGCCCAGATTCATAACATATTGTTGGAAAAAGTCAAAAGAAAAGCGGCCAAGTGCGAGTGGAAACCCACGAAGGATTCCTACAAGTTGGCAAAAAATCAAGTTAATTTGATCGATATATGATTAAATATATTTCATTTTTAACTCCTGACGCAAAAACAATGGAGTGTTGACGTGTCTACGTAAAATATGTGTATATGTCTGTATGTAGCGTCGTACCTCCGAAACAGATGATCCGATTTTAATGCGGTTTTTATGTTTGAAAGGTATATCAGTCAAGAGTGTTCTTAGCTATGTTTGGTGGAAATCGGTTCAGGTCTTCAAGGTCATGGAATGTTACACGCTAAGTCAGGCTTTTTAATTTATTTTTATGTTTTTAACCCCCGACAAAAACAGATTTTTGTTTTAAGTTTGACGTGTCGGTGCGTGTCTGATTGTGGCATTGTAGCTCTCAAACGGACGAACGATAATCTAGTTTTTTTTTGTTTGAAAGCAAATCAAATCAAAATATTTTATTTTCAAATGAAACTTAACGAGCTATTTATGGAAAGTCAACAAGAGGGCTACCGCTGGTTCAACCCTAGCCCGCCGAGACTAACCGGCGTAAGAAACTCGGACGGGGCCATGTTTTAGCAAAAAGATAGAAAATTGTGACGAAAAGCTGACGTGATAGCAGGTGTTAGCTATAATTAATGATAATTAATCAGTCACTCACTGCTTGACTACTTTAGGTTACTTATACATTATAGCGGCAAAAAATGAAAATAATGATGTGTGTAAATAGGGGCCTAAGTCTCTCCAGACTGATTTGATTTTGATTCAGATTCATTGGTACCGCATACTCCCGAATAGATTGACATTTATTTATTTTGATTCTCAGCCGATCGATATGGTCGGGAGTACAAAAAGTTACGATCTAACGATTTTCTTTTGGTTAGTTTCATAGAAATCCACCAAATAAAATACCAAAAGCCGTTGAGATCGAACTGATTTGATTCTCGATTGTGTCGGGAGTGAGCTTGCTGAACTAGTTTTCTCTTGAAAACATTCCTCCAAGTATCAATTACTCGTAACGCGATATTCCAGTTTCAACATTTCTATTCAAAGTAATTCTTGTTGGTTTACTGTGTTACGGCAAAGTGTGAAAACGGAATGCGCTTAGAGTCTGACAGCGTTATTATAATTGTTTTTGTTGAAATAAGAAAATACTAGCCGGAGTAGCTTTGCATTTTATGATGAGTAAGATCCGCCATCTTGGGATGTCAAGTAACTTTGTGTGGGAGTTGTCATACTGGAAGGAACATATAATTGTATTTTATAAACATGGGGTTAAAGCCATTTTCTGTGTAAACTTTACAAAAATCGCTTATCGCAAGTGCGATATGCCATTTTTTTTGACATTTTAATTTAAAAACCCTAAAAATGAAATTTATAAAACGATAAATAAATCATATCAACGAAGGAACATTGTCAAAAACCAACATCCTACTGCTGTTATAAATGTGTATGAGGATGTTTGTGAGTACTCCACGTATAACCGAACGAAATTTGATGAAATTTGGTTTGGTAGTATTTAAAGTCTGGAAAAACAAAATAAGTACCTATACTTTTTATCTCAAATTATAGTGTTGCCCAAATACAAAATATACGACAAAAAATAGTTACTTATAGTTCATTTATATTTATTTGACAGAAGGGCTGAATGTTTGTAACTAGCTTACAGTAAACATTTCAACTATTAATAATTACAACTATACAAAATTTTACCAAAATCCGTTCAGTGCTTTTTGAGTAAAAGTATCAGAAACATCTCCTCACAAACTTATATATTTTATAGCCTTAGTAGGATTATCTTAAATAATGTTCGTGTGTAGATATTTGTTGGTTGTTTGTGATTTTTACTCTTCGTTTCTACATAATATATTATTTTTACTATATAATATATTTATCTGCAAAACGGGTTAGTTGGATTGGAAAAAAATCAAGTTAATATAATTAAATATATTACATTTTTAACCCCAAACGCAAAAACGACTGTTGTTGACGTGTCTATGTAAATGTGATACTTGTCTCTGTCTGTGGCAATATTCGTGCGTTGATATTTATTATTTTGACGATAATCTATGATTTTTACTCTTCGTTTCTACATATTATATTATTTTTACTACAGATATTTATCTGCAAAACGGGCGGGTGCGCGGTACGTCTTGGTTGGAATATTTCTTTTATCACGTACAGTTTTGGGGCTCAAACGATCGACGCGTCAATTATAATGGCCCGCCACACGCAACTCTTGCGGCTCATGCTACCTTTTTTTTCTTTTTTTTCCGCTGAGAAAATGTCATTACGCATCCCGTGGTAGATGGGGACTTTTACTGCGGGTATGTGGGACTAGCTGCGTCCGTAGATGGTGAACTGGACGCAGCCTCTACCCACTAAATACGATACTCCGTCACTTCCGCCGTTGGCGGAGCCGCGGGGACAATATCTATAGTAGGTAATATTATAAAGCAGAAGAGTTTGTTTATTCGTTTAAACGCGCTAATCTCAGGAACTACTGGTCCGATTTGGAAAATTCTTTTTTTGTTCAAATCAAATCAATAGTCCATTTATAGAGGAAAGCTTGCGTGCGCTGCATAAACTGTTCAAGTCACTCAAAAACCACGCGAACGAAGTCGCGGGCACAGCTTGCATTACATACATCCGCGACATGCTACCCTGGTACAGTACGTCCCAGATAAATTTAACCCAAACGTAAACAAACCCGTCTATGACACAACCATAGACTAGTCAGTGATGCCAATCTTCTCTTATATATAAAAATTGATGTTCGTTAGTCTCGCTAAAACTCGAGAACCGATAAACCGATTCGGCTATTTTTGGTCTTGAAATAGTTGTGGAAGTCCAGGTAAGATTACACATAGATAATAGATATTATACCAGAATATTTCTATAACGATGATTTAGATATAAGCACTAGTGAAGTCCATACGAGGAATATAATCATCAATATCAAAATAATCGTAGTGAACAATCGAGTGAATGAATGAGGTTTGTTCAGAGAAGGAAATGTGTTTGCCGTTAGGAGTATGAATTGAAGATAAGAATGATGAAGGTGATATGTAGCAAAATTCGGATGTCGAGAGAATTGAGTTCGAACTGTCACTCAAACATTTTAGAGTACGTAGTAACGTATTAAGTACATTAATCTAAAGATCCGTCTCTAGAATCAATGTAGGTACTTAATACGTTCTTGCACACCCTAAAATGTTTAAGTGACGGTTTAAAGTAAATTTTTTGCTTATTTTTTTGCGGCTTATCAACTTCATACATTCATTTATTCACTTATCTAGTATATATTATGTTTTTCAGAAAACTTACAGCATACATTGATTACAGAAAGAAAACATTAACGAAAAATCTATCTATTATGTTTATATGAATATCCATTATTTGTATTTGCTTAACAATAGTTTCATAAACAACACTGAACTGTATACAGAGCTATGTCGAAAATATTTTCAATCTCGAACCACAATATTGGGTGAGTCGCCAGGCTTCATACGTCAGTTCACTTCTTAGCTGAGCAAATATGCAGCGTAGGGACGTGCCGTGGCATATTCATCGATAATATTTTGTGGTTGATGTTCGTAAATACAATTTGTTGAAGAGTGTATAATATATCTATCGATAATATTTTGTGGTTGATGTTCGTAAATACAATTTGTTGAATAAAATATCTATAGTATCTATCGACGCTTCACAGCACGTCCATCTGGCCCCGTGCGAAGTATCAGAACTCGTGTTACTGGTACCAGGATAATAGAAACATAATTTATTTAATGCTTTTATACTATACATAACATATTTAATATCTTTACTATATTATACACATATTTAATAGACATCCATGATCCAGAAACACAGAAAACTTTTTGATCCTTTGGCGGGATTCGAGCCCGCGATCTACGGCTCGAGCACCTATGTGCTCAACTACTGCGCTCCGAAGGAACGTAATGTATTTTGTGTTCCCGGAGTCGAAGATAGTGGAAATAATATTTTTGTTTTTTCATTCTACACTGATTTAGTATATAAAGTAAGTGATTCTTGGGCACATCCAAGCAAAATATAACTAATATTACAGAATGTAATGTATTTCTAATTTAGGACTTGTAAATCACCCAATCATTTGGCCAAATAATAAAATATTTATCGACCAAACGGTTTACATCCCTTTCCGCTCGTCCGCTGTCGCAAAAATGTCAGATTTGATATATAGAGGGCCCGTAGAAGTCCGTACCTCGAGTATATAATTTGCCGCGGAAATTCACGAGTAGACAAAATGGCTGACAATTTAAAATGACGGACTCAATAAAGCGGATGACTACTCGTCATACTTTTTGTAGGAGCGATAATAATCAGGCAGATTTTTCCTTCATATTATTACTGATCGAATTTCGTATGACGTGTGCGTTGAATTTTTGCAATCAGCAAATTGCTATTGGAATTAAGAATTGGGAACTCGGCGGTACGAAGACTACCGTGTTAGTGAGTAGAGGCTGCGTCCATTCATCATCTCTTAGGGAGCAGCAGAGACTCACAAACCCACAAATAGGATCCCCATTCCCGGTGGGATGTCCAAAAGCATTTTCTGGAAAAACAGGGTTAACAACGTGACGTCACAATCTGCTCCCTTCTCGTTCGCACATTATAGGTATATTTAATACTTCATTATTTTTAATGGTACCTAAATAAATTGGGTTTTATATTATTTGTTTACCATAATAACATCGTTCAAATGCTTATTCTAGTTTATAACTGGTGTAAAAAGAGCAGTCACTATAACTTTGGGATATGATTATACTATCTTTTCTCATTCTAGAAATGTATTTTTTTTTACACAAATGTAAAAAAAAAATTTTGCTTAAAAATAAGAAATGGCGTAAAGTAAAATTTTTTTTTGTTATCATATCTCAAAGTTATAGTGACTGCTCTTTTTACACCCTGTATATAAATAATAACGTTCCTAGTTATGAAAGTAAAACTATTATGGTAAGATTGTATCTGCGGGGCGGTAGTTCCATGTTATTAGTTGGCGGAGTAACCGGCACGCCAATATATATTACTGTCTCCGTAGATTGGATTTACATTTCACGGGCATTGTAGGGGACTAGTGTCGTTTTGGTTACGAAATCGGTGGCATTTTATATATAAGGTCCAGGACCGACTGCACCAGAAGGAGAGTTATGTTATTCGATAGTAATTGAAGGTAGTAATAATACGCTAATTACCTGCACGTTTCCACTTTATTAGTTATTACACATTAGATCTGTGGGAATACGAATGGAAGCCCCAAAGGGAGATCTCTGACCGAGCGAGGTGGTCCGGTCAGGCCAGAGCCCACTGTACTAGTTTTCAGATGTCGTATATATAGCGCCGGACATAGAAAACTTCGACAGCGCTATGGCGCTAGTAGTACCGCCACAGATTTATTGAAATACACGACCGGTTTCGACTAAGTCATCATCACCTGATGTAAAAAAAATAAAGTGGAAAAAGTTCAAGCATTTAGCGTATTATTACTGTGTAACATGTATTTCCATCAAAAACCTACAGTACATTCAATAACATGTATGAAGACATGAACGGATGAAGGGATATATCGATAATTTTGAATCAAGTAAATTGAGTTCAAACTGTCACCTAAACATTTTAGAATAAGTCGTAACGTTTTAAGTACACGAATCTACAGAACTGTCTGTACAATCAATGTACTTTACGTTACGACCAAAATTCATCAAAATCCGTTCACCAGTTCCGTGAAAGAGTAACAAACATACATACTCAAACTTTCGCATTGTTTTTTTTTTAATCTTTATTAACCCTAGAAGCCCAATCTACGTAAATTTGACGTACACCGCGGCGAAAGATCTCTGTATCTTTCTCGGTTTCCATCGGATCGTGGTGAATTCTCGAACTAACTCAGGAGTCGTTGGGACCTCTCAGGACAGATATACATGAGCTGGGTAAGTGCCGCCATTTTGTTGTAATAGCGAGGTTGCACGTCATTATGACGTATAATTGGGCTTTGTGTAACTTTTGCAAATGTTTCTGACTTCTTTATTGTTGTTATTTATTTGAGTGTATTGATTTATTTTTTAAATGTTGCATTTAGCATTTATATTTTTAAGGTAAATTTCAAGATGGAGTCCCGTCGTCGGATAAACCTGGAAGAAATACCGTCAATTTTCGAAAATTTAAGACGATTGTTCTCGGCTGAGTTCGGACTCCGTGTAGTAAGATTTTGCAATTGAATAAGACGTCCTGATACGACAGGAGTGATAATGAGGACACGATGGTCGACTTCATTGAAGATACAAGCAGACAAGAGCCATCTAAAATCCATATTGCTTCTCGGCCATCGGCCATAAATATATTGAGGTAACTTCTTCAACTTAGGTGGCCGATGACGGTATTTTATGGCATGTTGAATATGGCGTTTGTCAAATCCTTTATTATATACTGTCATATTAAGTATAAATAAACAAGAAAAATCAATAAGCCCTAAATAATTCGTGAAAAAATTAGCTATAGATATGACGGCGTCTTGAATCCAAAAACGGTTACAGGCACCAACTTTGGGGAGGGCTCTACGGGATAATATAACAAATATTTTAAAAACTATGGTACCAACATGTTCAGAAAACACTGACAATAAGCGTGAACTAAAGAAACGACTCTACGGTGTATTTTGATTATATAAAAAAGGCTGATAACCAAAGCGCAATGTTGCAAATACGAAAAGGCCATATATGGAGAACACAATAATGTTGCTATCTGTCTAGACTGTATATAAAGACTTTTTTTCAAAGAGACTAATAAGGTATTATTAGAAATTGATTTAATTTTATAAAAACATTTAATACTAGTTGGTTTTTTTTTAAGATTTTATAATTATGGGAAAATTTGTTACAGGTTTCATTTTTTTGTTTATTTTTTTCTATGGTCCAAGTAATGTACTGTAATTGTACTAATAAAAAGTATATTAACCCGTAACTGGTTTCGTGGGGGTGGCGCGGCCCCCACGCGTCATATTTTTTTGAATTTCTTTAAAACTATGCACTGTGCGCGAGCGCCATTTTGAGTATTCTCATTACGTCGCTACTCGCGGTGAGTGCCGGACGTTCGGCGCTGCAGCTTTCACTACAGCCGAGGTACGTGTATTAGGGGGGCCGCGCGGCCCCCACAATACCAGTTACGTAAGATTTCAGTTAATATTTTATTTTATATATTCGTATGTTTTACAGTTATTTTGTCAAGATGGCGAGACCCTTGAATGCTCAGACAATAGAAGATATATTGAACGCGGATTCTGACTCAGAATCTGTGTTGAGTGACTATCCTGAAGAAGATATCAGCGACAACGATGGATTAAGCGATATTGAGCAGACACCAACACACGATTCAGAATTCGAAGACATTATTCCTGAGATTGAAGAATGTTCTTCAGAGAGTGACGGTGAACCTGTTGCAGGATTATTACTAGGACTATGTACTAATTGTCATGATTGAACTTGTTCACTTGTCATGTTCTTGAATCCTTAGGAATATATTTGTGTTGATTTTTTTTAAACGTTGATCAGAGGTTTATTTCTTTTATATTTTCAAAGTTTATTGTATTAGGAATAAGAAAACATATATAAGAATATTAAAGTAATAGTATTTTTGAGTTTAAATTAATGTTAGAAAAAAAAACCAAAAAGTTGCCAATTTTTTTGTGATCTCTTGTAGTAATTAAGTAAAACGAATTACATTAATAAAAAATGATTGATTCAATAAAACAAGGTTGTTATTATTCTTTTATAAATAAAACTAAAATAAAATTGCGCACATTTTCATCCTAGAAGCTAATTAGTAAAGGGGGCCGCGCGACCCCCACAAAACCAGTTACGTTGGTAAATTTTACGATACCAGTTAAGGGTTAATAAAAAATGTATTTTGTTTATAAATTAAATCTATATTTCATTATCTAATGCAAATAAATTGATCAGAACCAGAAAAAATAGGAATATACTGAAGTTTTATTTTTACACGTCATTTTTACGTATGATTGGGCTTTATAGCAAGTTAAATATGATTGGGCTTCTAGGGTTAAGGAACTTTGACAGAAATGACCATGTCGTGTCAGCTAAAGCCTCATCGGACATTGGATAACCTAATATAGTGTTACATTTACCAGTATGTTTAAAATCGGGGATTTTCCTTATTACTTCAAATTGGTAATCTTCGTTCCGGAGACATGCCAACATAATATGAACTGCGTCCTCGACCACTCTGTACAATGTGGTGTCGGATTTTCACATTGAGAATATTACTCCTAGTATATATAGTACGAGTGTATAAGGAAGTAGGATTCGTATTTAACATTCTATTTATAGAATACAATTTTTACGCGTCAAAAATTCCATCACAAAACCGTAAATTGGATTGTAATTCAGCCGCTTTCCTTCAGGTGTGCGGCGAACTCGGCGCAATATATCACCGACTTGTCTCGTCCGATTTCATAACTTCGAGGGAAGTAATTCGATAAGGGCAGAGAGGAAAGAAAGATATTGTTACAGTTCCGCAGTGTCGCGAGCAGAACACCATTGGTATGACGCGAAAATTAAGTTTGGTCATTGTTGTTGCATCGCCTCCGTGGTCTAGTGGTTCAGAGCTTCGCTCTCGACCCGGAGGTCGTGGGTTCGATTCCCGCGTTGGAACAACAAAAAATATTGCTTTCAAGTTTGGTTAGGACAATACAGGCTGATCACCTGATCGTCTGACAAGGATGATCCATGCGTCGGATGGGCATGTAAAAAGTCGGTCCTGCACCTGTTCTCTCGCTAGTCATGTCGGTTTACCGTCCCACTGGGTTATGAGAGTAAAAGGAAGAGAGAGTGCTTCTGTGTATTGCGCACACACTTGGGCACTATAAAATAACTCCTGCGTAGCTGGCCTGGTTTCAATGAAATCGGCTACCGACATCGAAATCGGTGAGGGGAGCTATTATTATTGTTAAAGTTATACTAATACGTGTAGAAAAAAGTTTCAGGTAAAATTGTAAGGGAGAATTGTGTGGACGGAGGATTGTGAAATCTGGTAGTTAAAGTTTCATCGAGTAAGGTGACTTAAAATTTTTAAAATAATAATGCTTACAATACCTTAAATTATCGAAAATAACCAAATTTGCTACCGCTTATAATTGCTACCGATTGCGATGTATAGGTAAAAACTAAATTAAAAAATTACAAAAAAACCTCGACTTAGCGTGTAACATTACTACATAACAACATAACTGATGACCTTGAAGACCTGAACCGATTTCCACCGAACATAGCTAAGCACTCTCAACTGATATAGGTACCTTTTAAACAAAATAACCGCATTAAAATCGGATCATCTATTTGGGAGCCACAGTGCCACAGACAGACACGTACATATTTATATAGACACGTCAAACTTGTAACACTCTGTCGTTTTTTGCGTCGGGGGTTAAAAAGTCTAACTGTGCTAAATTTCACAATCCTCTGTTCTCACAATACTTGTAAAACTATACCCTAAAGTTTATGCTTCACGTATTTATATGTATGTAAAGCTAAACATATACATAATTAGCAGCTATACCTCCACAGTAAACATTTTGCATGAGAAGCATTTAAATTGTCATATTTTTATGATGTATTTGTTCCAGCGGAATACTTCATAAATTATATCTCTGACTTAAAGAAACAGTTAAATAAAATTTTAACAAACTATTTGCCAAAAACATGTTTCTTAATTTCATTCTTAATTTCAAGTCTTTTTGATAACAATCATACATTAATAACTATACATTTTAATAAACAGCGAACTGTATAATATTAATAAATTGTGGTCGGATATTGCACATTTAAATTTAACTTTAAATGAATATATTAACGAGTTTTGGGATTAAGTTGAGAGGCTTTTAACATTAACGCGCTGTTTATATATTAACATGCAACTGTTCAATGTTCATTAATTCTAAATTATTATGGCAATGGTCTTCCTTATAATAATATTTATAATATTATCGAAGACTTGAATGGGTGTAGGTGATATGTAGCAAAATTCTTGTTTCGAGAAAATTGACTTCAAACTGTCACTTAAACATTTTAGAATTCTCCGTAACGTATTAAGTACATTAATCTAAAGATCCGTCTCTAGAATCGATGTACTTAATATGTACTTATACTATATAAACTCAATTTTCTGGGTTCATGTCTATTCATGTCTACTAATTGTAAACCACATTTTTGGCAAAAGATGGCCCCACGCGAGTTTCTTACGCCGGTTCTTCTCGCTGGGCTAGTTCTTGAACTGGTGTTTGGCAATGTAGTTATGTAGGCATCATACCAACATTAACAACTCGTGTTGGTAATTCCTAGGCTGTACCGGTTCTCAAACACACACACTCGCGTGTAAATATGGACTTTAACTACTTCTGCTGTCGATGAGGTCAGAAATCAAAACTATAATAACTAAATATAATATTAATAGGCAATCATTATGACGAAAACAAATTCTCCTACCAATATTATAACTCCTAATAATATTATATGTAAATGCGTATGTTGTTACTCTTTCACACAAAAACTACTGAAGGGATTGACATAAAATTTGGTATAATGCATGCTGGATTAACTAGGCTACTATTTATCTTAACAAAATAAAGGTTTCCAGCGGGATTGTACAAAAAAGTAAGAAACATAATATTATTTTAGTCTTTAATAAATTTAAGATTTTGCTCGCGTGCTAAGATATTACGCTAGTATGGACTATGTTCTACAATCTACTAAACTAGTTCACCCTTACGATAATATGACCTACTACGTAATCAGGTCGACTTTAGATTTTCGATAACAAAATTAAAATTTCACGTTTATAAAATTTATAGCCTGATAAAGCCTCTGTTTGTGTTCTCTGCTCGTAATGTAACGTTGTTTGTAATTTAAGGTATTCATAAATCAAACCCAGTCTCAATAATTACGATCGAAACCTCTACTTAGGAACCTATTTGAAAAAACAACGTTTCGTTTCACTTTTAAAATTAACAACTTTACTTATCTACACTAACCCCGGCTCCACACTACTCGCGAAGTTGAACGAAGTTAGACGAATAGGATAGTGTAGAGATGCACTTCGGCTTACCTCGTCAAACTTTACTTCGCCTCGGGTGACTTCCATTTGTTGTCGGTTTTTGGTACCGAGTCAAAAGGCCCGAAGTTGCACGAGTGTGTAGTGTCGCACTTCGGACTGTTGCCAAAGTATCACGAGTACTTCGCCGAGGAACTCCGCGAGTATTGTAGATGAGGCTTTATATTATAAAGAGGAAAGATGTTTTATTTTTGTATTTTTTGTATGTAACGACTTAACTAAAAAACATATATAAAACATATATCGATTTGGACCAGTCAATTTGATATTGATACAGTTACGCAATATACCTTTATAATCTAGATCTTTTCGGTCCTAAATATCGCGTGCTAATATTATATAATAACCTTAATTATCTTAATCTTCAGCAAACAAATTAGTGGCCATTAGCGAAGTAAGATCACGCACCGAGAGCACTCGCAAATGGACGTGTTTGTTTTAGACATTTTAGCTTTACACGAATGTAGTGTTTACCAACGCCCGCTACACACGTTCAAATATTTGGCCCAACATGTTTGGCCAAATACAATTAGTCAGTAATGCTAATATAATTCGATTTTGCCTCCCCAATGAAAAAAACACTTTACAATTGAATCATTTGGGTGTGATCATTGCAAGTTTTTGTTTCTACTCAATGTGGAAGACTTTGCCATTTGTGGCGATGTTTTGATGCCATGCAACTGTAGTTATGTCAAGAATTGAAAAACTCACACTAACAGTATTCCTTTAAACGCTTTTTTTAAATGAAAACGTTCAGATCATTTTTATCGCAATCTTGTCGCTTATTTAGCCCAATATTGATAATTATGAAATTTTCGATCTAATCGTTTGTAGCAAACATCACTGCTAGTGGAACGACTGACATATTATGACATTTCTCTTTTATCTAATAAATTATAATTATGTTTTAAATTAACAATAATAGCTACATTAAAAAATAATCTAGAATAAATTTGCTTGCTCATAACTTAAAAATAACATCGAGATCATTTTGCGTCATCATTCTGAGCGTTTTGAACAGTTTTTGACAGCTGACAGCTGCGTGTGGAATATGGGTGAAAACAGTTCAAAACGATCCTAATGATGCTAAAGAGTGTTAAGCGAATCTGAACTAAAAAAAAACATTATTTTCGTTTACTATTAGGTACTGAAACACAAGGTTAGCATTAAATATTTGCAATAAACAATTACAAATTTTCAAAATCGATTGTCAAGAATGTTCCGCTTAGCTCAATAGATAATTAGATACTTATTTCTCTTATTTCTTCTTAAGTCTTTATCTTTAGTCTTTATGCGTTATGCTCCTTGAGAAAAAATTTGCAACAGGCCAAATTAATCAGTTACAAGTTTAAACGTGTGTGTCGGCTTTTAGTGCTGAGTTGTGGTTTGTCCGTCCTGTGTACTTTGCAGATTTCGGAGCTCAGCTGAAGCTCAAAACGTTTGCTGAGCTAACTTGTTTTGAGTGTTTGTGTAGTGCTCATTTGCCGCTAAACTTATACATGGTTTATATTTAGTTGGTCAAATAAAATCACTAGTAATTTCTTAGAAAGTACTACATACTACACATTATTTCATTTAATATCAGTATTAATATTATGTTTAAGACGTTGAATAATTGTTTTCAAAGTTTCATCTTTTAACGACCTCAGTGGCTGAGTGGTGCCGGGGGTACAGGTTCGCATCCACCAGGAAATTTTAAAGGTATAATATAGTCTCGTGCATGTGTATAATATCATATTCATCAATGTATTATGACAGTAATATTATAAAGCGTAAAGTGTGTGTTTGTATGTTTGTTACTTCTATAAAAGGCTGGACCAATTTTAATGTTCTAAAAATGCGTTTTGGAGTAAATCTGGATAGAGAGGTAAATAGATACCGAAATAGGACCGCTTTTATAGAAAACTCAACTCTATAAACCAATAGAAATAAACCTTGTGTCAATGTGTTTTAGCATCATGTATTATGTATTCGAGATAAAAACGAGACCCTTTTTATGAGGATACAAGTCCGCGGAGTATAAAATACAGGCTTAGGATGGGCGTATACTGTAGTAACAATATAATAGATACGTAAATAAAACTACATT
The DNA here is from genome assembly GCA_905187575.2 of Celastrina argiolus. Lineage (NCBI taxonomy): Eukaryota > Metazoa > Arthropoda > Insecta > Lepidoptera > Lycaenidae > Celastrina > Celastrina argiolus. The sequence continues at coordinate 17,758,594 of LR994589.1, forward strand.
TTACTATTTTTATCGCGATAAAATTTAGCAATACTTTTTCTTATTACTTACGCCGTTCTCGACGGTTTAGGGTTGAACCGGTGGTAGCTTTTTGTGTTGATATTCCGAGATTAACTTCTTATGTTTATTTGAAAAAAAAAAAATAGATTCGGGTAAAACTTCACCGATATCTTGTTTCACGTAAAATTAATATGAATGTCTATGCACTCTACACAATCTGGTCCCGAGCGAAGTTTTTAAATATTTTCTGTCTCAGGTTTTAGTTTTTTTACCATACAGGGTTCATATTATATAAGCACTAAATATCTATCTATATCTATGGACGCTTCACACCACGTCAATTTGGCCCTGTGCTAAGTATCCGAAGAACTTGTGTTACAGGTACCAGACAACGGAAATATATTTAATACTTTTATAATATACACATATTTAAGATTTTTATTATATTATACACAAATTTAATACACATCCATGACCCAGGAACATTGAAAACTTTTTGTTCCCTCGGCGGGATTTGAACCCGCGACCTTTCGTTCGAGTACCAACGCGCTCAACCAACTGCGCTACGGAGGTCGTCGTATTGAACCGAATATAGTGTGAAGAGACGCGTAGAGCATTTTTACACAATAATAATGAGGAACGCAGAAAACTTTTTTGTTCCTTCGGCGGGATTCAAATTCGCGACTCTGTAATACAGAGGTGGTGAAATTTTTGTCTCTCACAGCAGCCTTAGCGGCTCAATGGATTTTATCTTAAGTGTCATTAGATTCGTGTTTAAGTACTGTAAGAGAGCATTTAGTTTTTTAAATTACCATTTTAATACAAACTACACTTTGATCGGATCTTTTAGATTAAAACTACACTTAAGGCGAGGAGTAACCGCAACTAGCGCCACTCTTTTAAAATAAATTTTACAACGACACAACGATCTAATTAAAAAAAGTTATCGGTTCAAACTTTAAGTAAGTAGTTAAACTAATTTATTGGCATTTAATTACAGCTCTAAATCCTATACTGTATTTACTCTCGTAAGTAATAACTTAAACGGCCGTTTTAGTTATTACTTACGAGATATAATACGTAATATTAGTTTAACTATTATATATTACTATAATAAATTAGTTTAGCTATTTACTTAAAGTTTGAACCGATTACTTTTTTTAATAAGATCTTTGTGTCATTGTAAAATTCATTTTAAAAAGAGTGGCGCTAGTTGCGGTTACTCCTCGCCTTAAACATTTATGATGATTCTACTGTAAACATCCAGAAATAAAACTGTATTACTGGACGCATATATAGTAGAATCGACCTCCAGTATTGGGTCAAATCCCCGATGTCATGTCATGTCCGAACACAACATGGTGGTGTCGGTCAATAAATCGAAGGCCACACTAATGTAAGTGCCGCCGGTACATTGTGGGGGGGTTCAGCTGTTTTCTAATAAAGTTATAGTTCGTTCACTAAGTAATGTTCATTCACTCGCTAGATGACTGGTAGGATTATCGTTTAAAGTTTTGGTACTAGTAAACAACTTCTCTCAGATGAATTTATAAAAAGGAAGGGTTTTTGTTGCTTTGAAGTTTGTCTCCATATCCCATTAACCATCTTTCCTGTGGATATTGTAAAAGGTGACAGAAGGAATATACAGTGTGTAAAAAGAACGGTCACTATAAATTTGAGATACGATTATACTACCTTTCCTCATTTAAGAAATGTATGTTTTTTTGTCAAAAACTAAAAAATGATTTTTTTAACTTTTTACCATTCCTTTTTTGTCGCAAGAATAGAAAAAGTATAGGAATTTTTTAATTTTTAAAAGAAAAATACACTTTAGAATGAAAAAATGTAGTCATAGTACCAAAGTTTTATTTATGGAAATTTTCGTTTTAATAGGCCAACGTAAATTTGTATGGATGACAGTTTTCAGAAAGAGCTTGAACAGTTTTCATAAACACTATAGGACCTACTCCTCATTAAACCATAAAACGTGAAAGATAAAATGAAAATACAAAGTACATAATAAAGCGATTGTCTTTTGTCTTTAGGCAACTTTTAATGTGCCATAAACATCAGGCAGTTTAATAAAATGCTAAGAGAAAGTAAAATTGAAGTGATAAAAATTTCAACCTTTACAAAAGTGCCCCGCGTTCCAATTGGAATTGTACCTGTTGTATTAGGGCTATGTTTCACCGGGACATCACGGCGTCGCAACTAGTTGCGCCACCGTGGTCATAATATTAGATACCTCATTCGCCACACCACACTGAGGTAGTATCAAAATGGATCTCAAAGAGATAGCACTGCTGCTTTATGTACGAAGGAAAAAATAAAATAAAAAATAAACAGGCCGAATTGAGAACCTACTGGTTTTTTGGAAGTCGGTTAAAAAAAAAGTTGAAATGAAGCGAGGCATCACTTGCGGTTGAGTAAGTGAGACACCATACAAAGCTATAATAGTGGCGCAACCAGTAAGGTTCTGTGCTTGCATCCAAGCCGCCGCCAATTTGTTTTTTTTTTATTTGCATCGCCCCATTGAGAGGGCTCGTTGTTTTATTTTATTAATCACTTGTCTTTTTATTTCAGTTTTTTACTAATACCATAATAGCTAGATGTTTAATACAAGAACATACAATTTGAATTAAATTCCAATAAAATACAATGCCAATTACAATACAATAAATTTCTAATTCAAATAATACAATATCCAATTAAATTAGATATTCCAATACATTTACAATACAATTTTAACATTTTGTTGCGCAATTTGGTTGCGCAACCAAACGGACACCGGGTGACTAACTCTCTATACATTTTGTTAGTAGCGGCGACTGGTTGCGTCCCAGTGAAATATAAACCCTTACGGCGGCTATATTACATTTTCATACGAATTTATTGAATAAAACCTTTGAAGCCTTTCATAAGAGATTTGAGATTTTGTAATCTACTGTGATCTGTCAACTGATTTTCAATTTCTGTACTGAAAATAATATATTGGACAATTTTTACCGCTATTTGAAATAATTACGTATAATATACAATTCAATTGTAAAATATTTGTTCACATTCTCATGGATGTCAATAACTTATTACGAGGTCGCGGGTTCGAATCCCACTGAGGAAACAAAAAACTTTTTTATTTTTCTGAGTCATGGATGTGTATTATAATAATGAAAAGAATCTTAAATATGTGTCAAGTATTAAAGCATTAAATATATTTCCGTTGTCTGGTACCTGTAACACAAGTTCTTCGGATACTTAGCATGGGGCCAGATAGACGTGGTGTGAAGCGTCTATATACATTATTATTATTAATTAGGCCACTATAAAATAGCTTCTTCGTATATATTTTTAATGAACCTCCACCTAAATCGACGTGTGGGAAAACTATTGGAAATAATATTATAGACTTAGCTATAACTAAAAACATCAGCAGACATCTGCTCAACTAGATAGCTCGAAGTTATGTTGGATTTATGTTCATAATTAAAGCTCCTAAACCCAACCATTGATCCAATCACGCCATTCTAAACACGCCACTCCACCTGGGCATTATTGTTCGGAACAGTATAAAGTCTTTTCATGGCCTTTGTTCTGTGTCCTTCATTACTGCCTTAGTGGTACAGTGACGTCATAGGGTGATGAACTTCTTAGAGCTGGTACGCATTAGGCGATTATTGACGCACGCTTTGCTGATGCGTGTTTTTAGATGAAGTAAACGCGCGCTTGAAAATGTACAGATACTGTCTGTACAGAACTCCTGGTTTTCAAAACGCGCGTTGACAAAGCGCGCGTTTGAAAGTACCTAATGTGTACCCGCTCTTAAACTACGAGTTTATGTCACGTATCTTAACATTTGTAATGTAACATTTCTTATATAGGGTTACGATGTCACACTATACACACATGCCCTAGTGGAACTGCTTTTTACAGAAAGCATTCTCCATCCCAATGTGATGATGTGAAAACCTTATTTTTCAATTTATTGCGAGTGCTAATTATTGGGTGCAGTGCTAGCGGTCAGTCACCTATATATAGTCACGCCGAATATAGTGTGAAGAGAAAGACGCGTAGAGGATTTTTTGTTTTGGCACATATAACCTTATATAAATTACTTACCATAACGCGACAAATAGCGATTAAGATCTTTTAAAAGTCATACACATGAGTTTGAACCCTGGTTAGGTGTTAGGTCAACGACCAGTGCGTTCGTGTGTATTATGACGCAGTGATCTGGTTACATCCAGCAGATGTAATCTGCTTATTTGATTGAATGATTAGCGCGGTCATTGAATAGCGTCAAACAGCTCGTACAGATGACACTTTAAGGTTTAAAGAATTTATTCTCATAAAAGATACAATATCCACTTACATGAGAACAATATACAAATAGTTATAATACTTATTTAAAAAAAAAGTACTTTTCGAACTTTTACTGATTATAAGATTGCAAAAAAATTTACGTTACTGTAGTTAAATAACAAATATCTAGTCAAGACTTTTAATATATTTAGACAATTTTTGTTTAAAGTTATTAAATGATTTTATATTTTTTATATGGTCGGGTATACTATTATAAAGTTGTGCTCCTTCAAAAGTAATGCTCTTTTTAGCATAGTTTGTACGTATTTTAGGTAAGACTAGCAAATTTGGCCTACGATTACTCCGGGTGCTTATATGCGATTTTACAACAAAAGATAATTCACTTTTAATTTTACCATCAATTATTTTTCTCGTGATGTGCGTTATTATTCGAAAATAGTACACGTTCGGAAATTTTGAAGTTTAAGAATAAGATATTAAATGGCTGTCGTCTCGGATTCATTGAACTTGTTGGTAAAAATACAATTCTATGAATACGCTGGTCATTCAATCGAATAGCAGATTCAACCAGATGACTGCGAAATATTGACTAGTAGCCCGTGATCCCCATCATAGTAAGTTTCACTCTTTGTGGTCATTTTAGACCATTGGTAAGTAATTATGGTAAGTAATTTTATATGCTCTACCTGTCCTTCTCTTTACACTACATTCGGCTTGGTATCTTTACCATGTAGAAAGTCAGAGCGAAGAGAGATGAAATAATATTGTAATATCTTTATTCAACATCAAATTAGAGTGCTGGTTGCGTTCAACCTACAGCAAGTAGCAGGATTATATTATAACTTAATTCAGCGTGTTCCAATGATTGGCTCTACCGGTTTAGTTTGTCGCGTGTCAGCACAGTTTATCGCGAATTAACTTATACAATACCCGCTGGCAGCGCACGGAACTGGCAAAGGTAACTTTTATAGGTATCTAACACCAATGGACCCATTGGTTAAGACCTGGATTTAGACTTCGGAGGTCGTGGGTTCGATTCCCGGTGTAGCAACAATAGAAATTTTGCTTTCAAATTTGGTTGACAATGATCACAAAGACGATCCATGCTTAGGATGGGCATGTAAAAAGTTGAACCTACGCCAGATCTCGGCGTTTTAAATCCCCTGGGCTACGAGAGTAAAGAAAGGTAACGTGCTTCTGTGCATTACGCACACATTTGGGCATAATAAAAAATATAATTATTTTTATTTCACACAAATAAGCTTCTGTTCACAATATATTCTTAAAATAAACAAAAAATTAAACAAGATAGGTATTTAATAGCGTCATATTAAAATATTACTGGTTCCTGCACTAGACTTGTCCTGTCCTGCTGCAGGTCACCAACACTTTTTTTGGACATTTTTTTAAATTTATTTATACATCATGCACTTTTTAGTACATAGGCGGATATGCCTCAAGGCATTTTCTATTAGTTTTTTTAATTTTAACTTCTATGTTTGAATTCATCATCATCACTGGTATCGGTGTAGAATACATTATTAGCTAAGCAATGTCTACTGGCACAAGACACGTACGTATTTCATATACTTACTTCTAAAACATTTCTGTAGGTTCTTTGCAGGTCTTAATTTGTTTTCGTCGTCAAATTAACCGGAAAATCTTTCTGTAATATGTCTCAAACACGCGATGGCTGGGACTATATTCCGGATTCGGCCCGTTCAGAAACAACTTACAGTGCATAAGATACTTTACCCAAATACAATAGAATATAAAATTGAGTGACTCGATTTGTTCGGAGATTCGGTAGAGCGTCAATGGCCTAGTGGGTAGACTGTTGATCAGCACTCGATAGGGTGCAGATTCGATTACCAGGTTGTGGCATGTACCAATGAGACTAACTTAGATCTCAAGTACATTATATGATCGGGACGGTCAAGGAAAACCTCGTGAGGAAACCCGCATATGGTTGGCCCCAGACGTATTGACCAGTCGTTCCTCTGGACTAGGCCGACTATGTTGTGAGAATGCTGTATGTGCTGGGCAACCATGCGACATTTGAATCTGCCTATTTAAAGCACTACAGTATTTAAACAGTGTTACTTCGCTCGGTGAATACTGTATAAATCATCCAATAATGGATGCAAAGGCCTCCTTTTTACCCATTTATTGCGAAGTCGGGTTTTAGATTTTTTTTTTCCACCGTAATTCAGTGTGAACTGATGCTTAGATTTAATTAGCGGGTACGACCACGGCTCTACCTTGACCATTTTTGTACCTATTGCATTTCTGAATTTCAAATTGAATTATTTTCTTGTTTCAGCCTTTATAGACCCCTTTTTAGCGAAGTCGGGTTTTAGATTTTTAATTTTTTTTTTTTGTGTTCGATTATAAAATCTTTACTACTATTCCAGATTAAGACAACAATGAATAGCTTATCCATCTATTCTAATATTATAAAGCGGAAGAGTTTGTTTGTTTAAACGCGCTAATATTTATACAGGTTTTAAGCTGTATAATATTACGCTGCGACTTTCAGTGAGATAGATGAAATAGGAGCGAAGCGTCAGTGCATAAACGGTTTAAGTCATTTAAAAAACCACGCAAACGAAGACGCGGGCACAGCTAGTCGTAAATATTTTTACAAGGTGGTATGTTTGTAGTCAGACAAAATTGGAATTCGAACAATAAAACTCCACGATAACACTGTCATAAAATAAACTCATAATTTCAATTTTCATTTGTATTGAACACATTTCATATTAACAGCCCCGTTTTGTATGTTATTCAGTAGAATTCTGTACTTCAGTCTCTTTCCAATAACCTGACACGTGTTGCAGATGGCGCGTTGTTCATGTTATATTAGAATTGGATAATATGTATAGATTGTAATGTAATGTTTTTTTTATGATGAATAATATTACAATTTATCGATGTTTGTATTATTAAGGGAGTAACAATTCTAGTCCAATTTTTTGGACTTATTACAAAATTGGAATAATCAATATTTCAGCAAATAAGCGTTTTACGCTGAAATGCTAATTAAAGGCCTCACCGGGAGCATTTGCGTGTAATGTAACGTTACAGATTCAAGCATTATATCAGTGAGGGAGAACAGCGCTCTAAAAAAATCTATAAGGTCACCTTGTAGATTTTTATGATTAGATTTTATGGAGGAAAACCATATGAATTTTTTTTTTAATTATGGAATGAGTGTGAACAGCCTTAACTGAACTTTGAAAGAAGAAATTGTTATGAGAACTAATCTATTTTTAGTAAGTTATTTTTAACTGACAATAATTAACCTTTATGCGTCACATTCAATACGATGAACAAGAGTATTACGCCGAGTCTTATATAAAATATGTTTATATAAAGTGATTTCATTTTCAAATCTATAAGAGCTTACCCGACTTTAAATCGTCAGTACTTTAGGTTAGAGCTACTTTTTTACTTACAAACATAATCTGACGCGTCGGGAAAAATCGATACTTTTTACCCACTAATTAAATAAAAAAAAATTCAAGCCTAGATAATCAGATAGAAATCTAACGCGCTTGAGTTACTACAAAACTCCCTATTGAGCTCTCCTACTACTACATACAGAGTGTAAAAAGAGCAGTCACTATAACCTTGATATACGATTATAATACCTTTCCTTATATTGGAAATGTATTTTTTATTATTTTTTTATTTAATCAAAAAAAAAAATTTTACTTACACCAGTACTTTTTTTTTGTCGCAAAAATAATAATAAAGCAAAAAAAAAATTTAATTTTTGTCAAAAAAAAAAACATTTCTAGAATGAGAAAAGGTCATTCAGAACAAATCAAATCCCAAAGTTATAGTGACTGCTCTTTTTACACCCGTTATAAAATAGATTTGAAAAAGGATAAGATTTTAAACTAACTTAAAGTTTAGATAGATAGCAAAATAAAGAAATACATTCTTTAGCTATTCTGTTTCAAACTAGATTTTACTTTAGACTATCCTAATCCATTGCAGAACTAAAGTCGTATTTGTCTCCACAAAACTTAAACTAGAATAAAATACTTATCTGAAGGATTACGCGAGTATAGATAGCTTACTCTGCAGACACATATATATCTAGACTTAGGTATTACAGAGACAGACGCTTATCTATATACTTAGGTATTACAGAGACATACGCTTATCTCTCTATACTTAGGTATTAGACAGACACTTTATCTAGTTTCTTAGATATTTGTTTACTTCAAACAAAATACCTAAGGACTTTTTAATAATGTTAAGTATACCTATTTATATAAAGAGCAAAGATTTTTTTGGTATACAGAATTATTCATGGTTCATATATCAAGCCAAATACAATGTGAAGAGAAGGACGCGTAGAACATTTTTTGTTTTGGCATCTCATACAAATTTCTTACCATAACCGACAAATCACAATTAAATATATCTATAAAAGTCACAAAACAGATGAGTTTCAATACTCGTCAGGTCTTAGGTTAACGACCAGTGCGTTCGTGTGTATAAAAAAGGAGCCAGCGAGACCCAGCATGGTAAGATTCACTCCTTGTGGTCATTTTAGACCTTTGTCTTTTTGAGTTATATTAAGTAATTTGTGGAAGGTGCTAAAACAAAAAATGTTCTACGCATCATTCTCTTCACACTATATTCGGCTTAATGTATGAACCATGAACCACCCCGTATAGATTAGGTAAATACTTTGCCGATTTTTATGAAATTTGGCATATATATATAGTAGACCGCGTGTTCAGTGTTATCATATCATATTACCAAATATCATCCTTGTTATTAATACTAGAGAAGACAACTGTCATGGCAAGCTGTCAAAATTGGTAGATTTGTAACGGGAAAAGAACTGACACTATAACTTTAGGATATACTACCTTTTCTTGAAATGTATTTTTTTAATTTCTTTTAAACAATTTTTTTTTGTTTTTCCGTTATTTTTGCGACAAAAAATAAGAAATTGTAAAAAGTAAAAAAAAAACAGTGAAAAATGAGGAAAGGTAGTACAATCGTATCTCAAAGTTAAAGTTAAATTTTCTCGACGCGGAGGTCGTGGGTTTGATTCCCGCGTTAAAACAACATAAACGTTGTTTTCAAGTTTGGTTAGGACAACGCTGGCTGATCACCTGATTGTCTGACAAGAAAATTATCCTTGCGTCGGATGGGTAATGGGTATGAAAAAAGTCGGTCCTGCGCCTGTTCTCTCGCCAGTCGTGTCGGTTTACCGTCCCACTGGGTTATGAGAGTAAAAAGATGAGAGAGTGTCATTGTGTATTGCGCACACACTTGGGCACTATAAAATAACTCCTGCGTATATGGCTTAGTTTCAATGAAATCGGTTACCGACGCTGAAATCGGTGAGCTATTATTTCACATTTCATGAGGACAAAATCGTGACGATATTATCATACTGCTTATAAAGAGTTTTACGTTGCACCCGTATCTAAATAATTCACGTCGGTATCAGTAATATCGGTCCACGTCGTTGACCTACTTAACCCCCTCAACTACCCCTACTCAACCCCCATCTAACCCCCGACAATAAAGTCCGCCCCGTGCTTATGTCCACTAAAACTACAGCAGATAGTTTTGGTGAAAGGAAATGTTAATAGGTAATAATACATATATTTTATGAAGATATAAGTTTTGTGAGGGTGTGATTTCGAGATTCATCATAAGGCTCACATTGGCGCAAAGTGTAATCGACGCGTCATTTTTAACCGAAAAAAACGACGGGCTGTTATAAGTTTGACGTGTCTGTGTAAATCTGTATGTGTCTGTATGTGGCATCGTAGCTCCTAAACGGATGATCCGATTTTAATGCGGTTTTTTTTATTTTAAAGGTATATCTGTCGAGAGTGTTCTTAGCTATGTTTGGTGGAAAGCGGTTCAGGTCTTGAAGGTCATCAGGTTGTTTGTTAGGTGTGATAGAAATGTTACACGCTAAGTTGTTTTTTTTTTTAATTTAGTATTACACGCTTTCTGTTAGCTTCACGACCCCTACTTGGCATAACATGTATCTCACAACTTTTTGCGTTAGAAGAACTAAGTAGCGAGACTTGGCACTTTTTACAAGTTTTGTTTTTGATGGCATAATTTTTAACCTAATAATTGGAAAATAGTTATGAATGTGTTATGAGGAAAACAAACACCGCGAATTTTCTACTTTATGCCAATTAACAGATAAACCTAACGATCATTTTATTTGAGAAATAGAAATTTCTTTGTTCAGTGGCATGGGGACTATAACTGTCGAGCCAGCGAACGGTCGCGCTCCGCGTTATACACGAGCAACAAATATTAATTTATATTTGTGCGAATCGCGCGGCTGATTGCCACTGCACGTCACCATGGCGCTCGTGGCCAATGAGTTGCTGGCGTTTATCCAGCATGCCATCTACACCATGGACGAGGTCAGCATCATGCAGATCTGCAAGTCTACCTTCAACAGCGAGGAGATTTGCAAGGGCAAGCAGCTGCTGTACGAGACGCTCGGCCAGAGCGCGAATATGACATCGCGGCGCAGAGATGGCACCGAGAGAAGCGTGCAGGACATCATCTCCCTGCTGAAGCAGACGGATCCAGACGACGTGCCGGCATTTGTGGCGAAAGATCTCCACAAGCTGCCGGTGGTGACGATGGACCACGTCGACGTCTCCAGCCTGTTGAAGAACTTCAACAGTATGAAGGCAGAGCTAGACGAGTTGCGAGGTAGGTTGAATGCATCGGAATCCACCATCCGTGATTTGCGTAATGAATTATTGCAAATGAAAAGTAATAATTCATTATGTATGTCACCCGAGCATTCGACCTTCGTAAATACGCGTCGCCGCGGCGCGCAAGCTGACACCTTTTGCGCGTCAGCGGAATCCGACGTGTCACCGACCGCCGCCGCTCCCGCCCGCCTTCCCCTCGAGGTCGAGCCGAAGCTGAGTCAACCAGCGACTCAGCAGAAAAGTTTTGCGGGTGTCACTGCCCGCTCCCCCGCACCTCCCCAGCGGGTGAAGACAAAAGGGGTGATAAAGAGCCGCAAGGCTAAGGATAGCCGTAAGGCAGAACCTCCTCGATCTAACGAGGGTGAGACCAGGAGGTGCGATGAGGAGGGCTTCACACTGGTGGAGAGAAGAAAGAAGAGGAAGCCCGCCGTCCGCAACCACCGCGGCACCGCACCCTGCGGACCCGAGCAGCGTCTGCGGTGTGAAATACCCACCACGCCGCTGTACGTGTCCCGCCTGCACTGGTCCACGAAGGTCGAGGATGTCGTAGGCTACATCTTGAAGAAGACATCCTTCAACTTGAGGGTCGAGCGTCTGGAGTCTCGCCATAAAGTTAGCTTTAGTTCTTTTGTGGTGAGAGTACCGACACATCGCTAGTCGACTTTCGAGGTGGAGGAGTTCTGGCCGATGGGTGTAGTCTACCGAAGATTCCGGGGGAGACTCCGGAGCGAGGCGCACATCACGTCGCCGTGATACGTGATGGAATAGTTATAATTAATTGTGTAATAATAATATGTATGTTAGTCTGTAAGGTATTTATAATATGGGCCTATGCAGCCCGAAATAAAGGTTATTATTATTATTATTATAACTCGATTGCGAGAGCTAGGTGAGTTATCTGTAACCACAAATTAATAATAATAATAATATCTATGGACTTGTGCTAAGTATCGGAGGAAGTTGTGTTACAGGTACCAGACAACGTAAATATATTTAATAATTTTATACTATACAAATATTTAGGATTTTTACTATATTATACACAAATTTAATGCACAACATTGATGTGAACAAAATTGAAGTATTGAAGGGAACAAAAAGTTCAATGTTCCTGGGTCAAACTTATTGTTCCCTCGGCGGGATTCGAACCCGCGACCTCTCACTCGAGGACCCACGTGCTCAACCACTGCGTTAGGTCAAAAATTAATAACATCTAGATGTCAAGTCTTCATAAAACGCAACACAAAGTAACTAAATCCATGCATACGTACAATAACACGACTGTCGTTCAAACAAACTAGGATAAAATGTTCTACTTTAATTTCTAACACGGCTTCTAAATATAATTTCTATATGACTGTAACACAATAGTGCCTAGAGATGTTTTTATTTATTCAGAAAAAAAAGAGATCTTCTTACTGTGTGTGGATGTGTGAGTCATAGTGGAATATGATTACTATGACTAATGATAAAGGACGATTGCGAAATATTTTTCAGGTTACGGACTTGCTAGTTTCACCGCCCGCATCAGATCCTGGCACGCCAAATACAACCAAATTCATTAATTCATCGCATACATTATCTACACAATTCTACAAAATCTACATTATCCACTGATTTAGATGACGCTGACATAAGCACTCTCTTTCTTCATTCCCGTAGCCCGACGGATAACAGACAAAAATTTTATTTGCTCCAGCGCGGGAATCGAACCCACGATCTCTGAGTCGAGAGCTAGACTATGAACCACTAGACCACGGAGGCGTCAACAATATTGTAACACAATATTATATCGTTAAAATATATTATTATAATATTTCAGTTTTAGTTTCACAAATCTCTTTGGCAAAATTTAAACTACATTAGATATTTCTATTGAAATTTTCGGTAAATTAAAAATACAAAGAGCTATAAATACGAAATTATTATTCAATACTTCATATTTAATTGACAGCATAAAGTTGAACTTTTTACGACGTCCGTTCATGGCATTTGACCAAATTATTCATTTATTTGTTCCATTTTTAGGTCATTCCATTTGACATCGTTGATTCACTAGATGTCACTTGACACGTTTCAGAACTAAAATGTTTGATGTCATTTATTAAATTACGTTATATTATATTTCTGTGACAACAATTTTCTTATAATATAAAGTTATTTTTGATGACATACCCCTACCCGAATAAATATTATCGTACATAATAATGTACCCTGATATATTAAACTCTTAAAGCTTTTGCCTAAAATGGCGTTATGTTCGTTTTGCAATAATAACCTTAACACCTCAATAGTCTAGTGGTTTACAGATGGCTCTCGATTCTGAAGTACGTGGGACTTCAGAATCGAGAGAACATTCTCGCGTTGGTACAAACAATTTTTTTTAAGTCGGGTGATTTTGTTTTAATAGGTTTGTCAAAAATTGATTGAAACGTAATACATTTGAAAAAAAATTACAATAAAAAATCACAATAAAACGCATACCAATTACTTATAGTAAAACTCAGTTAATTAAAACTATGGAGCGAATTGCAACGCCAAGGGCAATTTATTTAAATCATAAAATATTATTAATAAGAATCACTATAAGATGTCATTAGATCGACCGAGTTACCTTGGCATGACATGGATCTCACAACTTTTTACGATAGCGAGACTTGATATTTTTTTTATCTACAAGTTATGTTTTTGATGGGATAGTTGTCTTTGTGTGGTTAGGACAATGCAGGCTAATAATCTGATGAGATACATAATGTGCCAAGATGCCAACGCTATTGTCAATTACGAAGTTCGAAAACTTAATGGGGTTTGACATAAGGTTCGCTTAATGAGAAGCGAATTCGTATGTCACTTAGCGAAGCTTATGTCAGAGTGGCGGCGCCATCTTGAATAAGGGCCTTCTCAAGAGTCATATCTATGGAGCGACCGTCCCTCTAACATTCGTAAAAAAAGGTAGAGAGAGTGCTCTAGTGTATTGCTCACTTACTTAGGCAATATACAATTCCTGCGTAGCTCGTCTCAGTGAAAGCGGCAATTGTCACCGAAGTCTGTACTGGGAGCCATTATCATTATTGATTGTATTATTAAACGTACCTTGATATTGATTATAATTTAATTATAATGCGTGATCCAAATACTAATCTAATCTTTGACATGCCTATTACAATAATATTACCAACAGCTCTTGCCCGCGGCGGTGTTCGCTCGGAAATATGTTTAGCGCGTGTGTTCACCAAGCAATGTTAAAGTTAACCCTTCGTTAAATATCATGTTGTTCCTCTCGTAATTCCTATCAATGAATGAGAAGGCATGGTATTTTTACATGCCATTAACACTAACATGCGTTGGTGAAATCAGAACTTATCATAACGTATTTAAGCTATTCTTACCGCTGATTTCTGAAAGGCAAATCAACAAGCAATTAATCAGGGGCCTTACTCTCCAAATTGATTCGGTTTTTTTTCGATCGTGCCGTATACTCCCGAATAAATTGACGTTTGTTTATTTTGATTCTCAGTCGATTGATATGGTCGGGAGTACAAAAAGTTACGATCTAACGATTTTCTTTATCCTGGTCAGTTTCAAATGATTTCACCAAATAAAATACCAAAAGCCGTTCGTCGAACTGATTTGATTCTCGATTGTGTCCGTGGTAAGCCTACAGTGTTCTAGTCTCTTGTCAGCTGTCATCAAACTCAGTGCTAAATTTAAACTTGACAAGAGATTTGAACAATGATTAGTTGATCGTTGATTTGCCTTTCAGAAACCGGGGCTTATACTGTATTTTACTATATTAGTTACATGTCAGACGCCTGGTGTGCTTAGGCCGTGTTTCACCAAGCAATGTTAAAGTTTACGCCATGCTAAAATACCATGCCATCTCATTCATTGACAGGAAATACGAGAGGGATAACATGATATTTAACATGGCGTTAACTTTAACATTGCTTGGTGAAACCCGCCCTTAGTGGTTTAAATCTTGGCTCGGGGGTCGTGGGTTCAATATCCGCAACAACTAAAAATGTTGTTTTCTAGTAGGGATCAGTAAGTGTAACAAGTCGATCCCGGGCCCTGATTTAAATAAGAAGAAAGAAGTTCGGAAACGAAAATGGATTTGACACAAGGTTCTTTAATTAGGCGCATATATTTACATGCCCATGGATCATCTTTCATGTCAGACAATCAGATGATCAGCCTGAATTGTCCTAACTAAACTTGAAAGCATTTATTTGTTCCAACGCGGAAATTGCATCCACGACTATGGAGGCATTATTTGAAGCAATATTTAGTGACCAGCAGTGAATAGTCAGCAGAGCTCACTCGAGTGTGACGGCTTACAGTTCACAGCTCACTTTAATAAGCTTAATATGTTAAAGGCTAGCAGGTATACTATAGTAGAATAGTCCTATAAGGGTAAGGAGTGGTTGTAGGAGTAATAATAATAATATTTTATGCGAGTTTCTTACGCCGGTTCTTCTTGCTGGGCTAGTTCCCGAACCGGTGGTAGGCATCATATAGAAACGACGTTCAGAAAACATTTTTGTAAAATTTATTCTTAATAAAAAATTTTGACTATTGACTTTTTAATACCACACCGATTCCGGTGACGGTGGCCCGGTTTCATTGAAACCAGCTACGCAGGAGTTATTTTATAGTGCCCAAGTGTGTGTGCATTACACAGAAGCACCCTCTCTTCCTTCTCTCTCGTAGACCAGTGGGACGGACACGACTGGCGGAAGAATAATGGGCCGAATAAAAAGTTATAGTATAAGTGTATAATATAGTTTTTTTTCTTTATTGATTATATTACTGCTACCTACATGTAATGAGGAGCTGGTGTCAGTACTAGGAGTATATCTACTGCATACTTTGCGTTTGCATCTATTTTTTGATGATGAGTTTTTCCTGAGTTTTAAACTATTATCAAATTGGGTTAAAATATCTAACTAGGCTTTTAAAGAAAATTAAGGTGTATATACGCTTCTATTTAATAGCATAAGTTTCTACTACACCGATATATATAATACATCGGGGTAATAGAAACATATACTATAAATATATTAAGTTTTTATATTAGCGAATAGTATGGATCCTTTTCATTTTATTTTCAAAAGTCCTCTTTAAAATACTTAACATTCTTTCCACTCGTCGAGTTTAATTTAAAGGGATCGCGTACAGCTGACGTTGCTGAGGGAATGTAAAATTGAAGTTCTAGGGCACTAATCTCAGACAATTGAGAAATGCTTTTTTTTAAATTATTTAATGAGCTTGTTCACTCAATGCATATGTCGCTAAATCACATTAAAATCAATGAACAAAAAAAAAAGCAATTAACAAATATTACGATCTCTATCATTAAAAATTGTTTGGCCATTAAATTATTTAATATGTTGCCAAAATATATTGAAAAATTCAAGTAAATCGTTTAAAGTTTAAGAATATTTAAGGAATGGCTTTCGGAGAAATGTTTTCTTTTTTTTAGAACTATCCGTGGGCAGAGTAGACGATTAATAATACGGAAATAGACGAATGTAAATCTAATAAGTTTTATAACTAACAAACACACAGTTTATGATTTAATATATTAAATTTACTATAAACAAAATAAAAATATATACATTTCTGAATTGTCAAGCAGCGAGCAATCGGATGACGGTGAATTATAGCTAAACTGCGATACGTCAGCTGCAAACGAAAGAACTATATCGAAATAGGGTATTCCTAAACGTATAAACGTTTAGGAATACCGATGCCACATATACGAATATGAGAAAATTAATCATCGCGCAGTTTTAGTAAGGGGTTAAAAATAGTTTAAGATTCCGAAAACATTTATGTTTGTACATTTCAGAACTTTATATTCAGTACATTGTATAGAAGCCTCTCAATATATCTTCCTCTCTCCTCGCGCCGTAATAAGACGCCTCTCATTTAACCAAGTGGTCCCCTGTACATCACCCGAAATGAAGGACTTTATTTTTAAATTGCACAATAAATCACGACCCCAAAACACACTGTATAACGAAACGTTTAACTATGATACTTTTGTTTTTACAGTGGCTATCCGACAGCGGCTTTCAAAAAAAAGAGTTAGGATTTTGCTAGTCTGTGAAATTTTTTTTTAATCTACTACGGCGTAACGATTTTGGCAGTCTACCTATGTTTGTTTGAGCGTAGCGCCTAATCTACTGATCCGATTTAAAAAAAAATACAATGAATACGTAATAACAATGAAAGAAGAAGAAGTGTTAATTTTGTTTTTATTTTAATTATGGTTGATTGTGAATATATTTTATAGAAAGCAATTTTCATTTGAGACGTGTTATGTTCCATTTGGCAGTTTTAATTGAAACTAGAGCAGCTACGAAAGACTTATTTATCCATCCGATCAAATAAATAAACTTTACTCAAATTTTATGAGCTTTTGTTAAATGCGATTTTGTCACTGCTCAGTGCTTACTGTGAGGAAGTTAATAATTGGGTTATTGAATGAATATTAAATTTTATTTATTGTCGGACTCATAATTACGATGAAAATCAATAAGATGATTCCAGAAACTGGTTATATATTTTAATAGTTTAATAACTTCATCATTTGAATGGTACTTAAATAGTTTTAGTTTTACATTATTTATTTATCTAGGGCCTGTAATATCAATTAAAAAAAACATTCAAAGGACTAATCGGTAACGAATTAACGTACTTTGTGGAAAACTATTAAACGCCATACAAATTCTAAGTAAACTCCTCACGTTGTACAGTGGTACAAACTCGGGCTTGCTTACATTTGAGTGACGTTTAAGTGTTCTGTACATCTTAGAGTACTTAAATAGATTTTTCAACTAAAACTCTCGTCGTTTACTGCTAGTAAAATATATTGCGATATAAATCAGTAGCAGTTACTGTGAGACAGTATTCTAGAACAGAGTAACTTATCTTCAGCCCCCGACAAAGAAGAGCATCTATGGATGCATCTAGTGGATAGACCGTTGATTACTACTTGAAAGGGTGCAGGTTCGATTCCCATATTGTGGCTTTAACGATGAGGAAAGAATCGGATATGTTTGCCCCATACATATCGACCAGTCAGTCCTCTGTACTAATTCGACTGTGTTGTGAGAATGCCGTATGTGCTGGGCAACCATGTGACATTTAAAACCGGCTGTCCCAGGGACTAAAGTATTTAAACAGGTGTTACTTCGATCTTACAAATCATCCAGTAACGGATGATGTAAAGGCAAACTGTTTAACCATCGACGAAAATATGGGTGATAATGAGAGGTGAATGCGTAAGTATGCCTGGCTGTGGCATCGTAGCTTCAAAACGAATGAACCTATTTGGATCTAGTTTGTCTTGTATAAAAGCTGACGTCATCGCGAATGTTGTTAGTAATAATTCATATTCATCGGTTCGCTCAGTGAAACGTAAACATTTACACAGACACGTCAAACTTATAACACCCCATCGTTTTTGCTACGGGGGTTAAAAAAAATTCACAAGTTACTACAATATAATAAACATGAACAATTTTATTACTTAATTATTTTTCTACCTATCTCAATGATATTAAATATTTCTCGAGCATATTAAATATACCAATTCAATTTCCTTGCCTCATAAAGATGCACGGCACTGTCCGAATGGCTCTTCATATTAATTAAACCTGGCATAATTTTCATGGTAAGGCCCAAACTGGAGCGTATTTACATTATCAGATCCGATTCAATTAGTCACCGATACGATATCGCGGAGAGCAAAATGTATAAATATATGGCTTGTTACAACCGCTATGTATACTGAAAGCCCGTTATAGTATAAAATATCCTTATTTATAGTATATGTAATACTATAAAAGTGAAAGTAAATGAGTATGTTCGTGGATGTGTTACATAATTACGCTAAAACCACAGTACATAGTACATATTTTGATAACGTTTCAAACGTAATTAAAAAGCCTCTGGAGCACACATTACTTTTTGTGTATTAAATATGGTATACGGTTTTCGCGCAAAGAACAGACAATATAAAGTCAAATTAGTTCAAAATTTTCACTTACATCGATATCGTATGGCAACTGATAATATCGTATCGGATGGTGTAGAAACGCTCTTAGTCGTAATATAGGGATTATTTCAATTTGTACTAACGCCTGTTGTGTTGACAACGCCATTATTACATTATTATACAAGGGTCCATTCTAAGAAGTGTTTCCATATATATATAATGGGGACAGGCTGATGGGAAGATAATTGTAGGAAACGGAAATAATAGGACCGGTTTATGGAACGCCGTTCAAATTTATGATCAACTAACATGGCATTCAAATTAATAACCCACATTGAACGCTGATTGGTGGGACATTTGTTAGAGAGAAAGGAAGGGACATATTTTTTATAATTATATCACGCTCGCACTTGCAAAGCTATTTGGAATTCCTCAAATAAGGTTGATTCAAGACGTATGTCAACTAATCGGTGTCTTTAGACTCATTCAAGCCTTTATATACATGAATACAGTATAATTATGTATTTACGCAGGCGAAACCGCGTGTAAAAGGTAATTATACTAAAGGAAGCATTATTTTAAGCGCAACTGACGATACAGTAACTACAACTTTGACCACGTAACTATCTCACGGGTACCGTAAAAAAAAAACAAAAAAAAAAACTAAACAACACAATAAAACTTGTTTCTCCAAGTTGAAACTCACGCGCGAGTTTCTTACGCTGCTTCTTCTTGCCAAGTTACGGTACTAGTCAATTTGTTTTTTCTATCAATATAGTTATATTGATCAAGTTGTATAATAATAATGATAATAACATTCAAATTCACATTCAACCGCACAATCTGAACTTACATTAAATCAATAAAGAGTTAAGGGTAACTCATCTACTCTACCACACACTAATACATAAATTATAATTGCTTACCTGGTATGTACTTGGCTTTGGCCTGTACATAGCAGTTTGCCGGCGATAAAACCGAGAAAAAAACCAATATACAAACATAATAATAATAATATAACCGTTCCTTGCAATAGTTCTACGCTAACCGGTGGGTCACATTACATTTAAATTAAAATTGTGTAACGGGGCCTCTGGGTGTTGGCTTCGGCCCCACGCATGCCTTCCAAAGGTCAACTTTGTTGCAACCGTTTATGGATTATTTGGAAAGTGAAAGTGAGTTGTTTAATGAAGATGCAGGGGAGGTGCTAGAACATGAGTTTCAGACATGTTACCACCCAATAGATATTACACCTACCGCACAAGAAATATCAAAACAGTTATTCCGGGAGCCGGCAAGCAACCCGGAAGTGTATTACTATCCCGAAATAGCCCCTCTGGCCAAAAATTGTATACAAACCCCCGCAGACCAAGTGGACGCCCTTCTGGCTGAAACTGTAAACATAGTAAAAAATAGTATGACATTATTAAATCAATCTAGGAACTTAAAAAGCGAGATAAAGAACGGACTCACAGAAAATATTACAGATATAACAAATAAAATAGGTAAAATAGTAGAAATAAATAGAGGAAGAATGAGTATTAGTAGTGAAAGAGTAACAGTAAATAAAAACAAAAGAAAGGATAACGAAAGAAGTGAAGTAGGAGTACAGTGTAAAATAGGAACGAGTCAGGAAATTGAAACAAACAAGGAATGCGGTTGTAGGAGTATGATACTAGAAATGTTTAAGGAGTTGAAAAAGGATATGAATAGTAGATTTAAAGAAACAAATAGCAAAATTGATGAAATGAAAAAACAGAATACGCAGATAATAAATGAGTTTAACAATAATGAGTCAAATTTAAAAGAATGCATTGAAATAACAAACCAAACGTGCAAAGACATGATAGAGGAAAACAAAGTCACCTTAGATGTGGCACTCAAAGAGTGGGGGGGGGTTAGGGCTACGGCTGAACCACAGCAGGCGTCATACGCGAGTGTGGTCAGCGGTGGTGGGGACCTTCAGACCTCGCCACCGGAGCCGAGGTGCGTGACCCTCCACTCTTTGGCTGTCACAGATAAGGAGAATCAAATGTCAGGAGCGGAGATAATTGAAGGAGTGAGTAAAATAATAGAGGCTAGAAAAGAGGGGATAAAGATTGATAGGATTAGAAAAGGAAAAGACAGAAAAGTGATCATAGGCTTTAGAAACAGGGAAGATAGGGACAAAATTAAAAGTAAGTTAGAAGACAGGGAATGTAATTTTAAAGTAGAGAAAATGGAAAACAAGGACCCCCAAGTAGTGATGTATGGGGTGCTCAAGGCCAATTCCGACGAGGACATCCTCGAAGCAATTCGTACCCAAAATAAGCGCCTCATACAACCACTGCTTGGAGGAAAGGAGGATAGGATGGTAGTAAAATATAGAAAAAAGGGGAAAGACAGTCAGACTGAGCATGTGGTGCTGACGGTGTCGCCGGGGCTGTGGCAATCTCTTACCAAGGCGGGCTACATTTACGTAGACATGCAGCGGATCCGTGTCGCCGACCAGTCCCCCCTAATACAGTGTTCGCGCTGTTTAGGGTACGGACATGGGAGGCGACATTGCAACAACGGAGGGGAAGAGAAGTGTAGCCACTGCTCCGGTGCACACCACCAGCACCAGTGCGAAAGCCTGAAAGCAGGAAAGAAAGCATGTTGTATTAATTGTAATAAGGAAGGAGTAGAAAGTACGGACCACAATGCGTTCAGCGCGACGTGCCCTGTTAGGCGAAGGTGGGATGCCATAGCACGTGCTACGGTGGCCTACACCAGTACAGAAACGTAAACTACTGAACACACACTATGTATGAAATGTATAAAATATATAAATAAATAATATGTAATAATATGTAATAAAAATAGTATGTAATAGATGTAACATGTAACCATTGTAGTAAGCATTGGGGGAGCAAAAATGTTTTGTCGAACCCAATGCATCCCAATGTAACCCTAAATATAAGCATATATAATAATGAAGATATATATAATATGAAAACAATAATAATGTGAAAAGAAGATATATATAATATGAGAATAATAATAAAAGATATATAATATGTAAAAAAAAAAAAAAAAAATATTGATGATGATGAATTGATGATGCAAACTTTGCATATATATGATAAGCATATATAGCATAAGTACAAGAATGTAAAAATTTTTAGATGTAATAAAGAATGTATGTAGTATCTTTAAGTAACTTAATATGTAAGCAGTATAATAATGTATGTACGTGTAATAAATAAAAAAGGTAATATATGTAATAATATGATATGTAATTAAGAGTGGTGTGTGTAAAGTGGAACGGTGTGCTGAGTAATAAATGGATCAGTAGTAGTGGTGTGGCAAACCACAAATTGATGTATGTAATTATTGTGTAATAATGTATAGCAATGGCAACCTACGGGAAGCCTCGCGCGCTGGGCGCATGTGTGACGCAACGTAATGTGATGTAATGATAGAAATGTAATGATAGAAATGTAATGATGTAATAAGAAATGTTAAGTATTTAAGTAAAAGAAAATAATGTAATAGTTTAAAATAATCCTCAAAAAATTGTAACAATAAAAAGTTAAAAATTGTCCTTATTTATGATAGGGGGAACAAGAAGGACCCACCTTGTACATGGGTCCATTAAAAAAAAAAAAAAAAAAAAAAAAAAAAAGGTCAACTTTGAAAATTAAATACAATTACCAGTTACCACCGGTTTCAAACCCTTACTATTAAAAATTTGCGATATTCGACATTTCTCTGACGCTACACTAGCCCCGGGGTAAGAGCACAATTTGACTTTTAAATCGGGAGTACGAGGCTCGGACGTAACGACGTAATTAAATTACGGCAGGCTTCGCGGGTGACGTCACAGCTCACAAGATCGCTTACAAAATTAACGTTTTGTTGAACGGAATTTATGAGGCTGTAAAAATGTAATACCACTCATAAAACCTGTTATGTATTGTGCAAAGGTATTGGGCGTAAAATTTGAAAATAATTACAGGTGAAAACGCCATGCTCAAATTACTTTACTGTTTGTTTGAAGAAGAATAACTTATGTGTCGGATAAAGAATGGGGAGCTATCAACTATTTTTCCCCGAGGGTGTCGTAAAAGGCGATAGAGGGAATATATATGGCAATGGACAACATTATATATACTATCTCTATTTTAATACTGTGCTCACCAACCCCCAACCCGACTGTCAAGTGCGACGAGTATTATAGGCAACTACCCCTCATTAAATACTGTAAAATCAGACTTATTTCCATATGAAATTTAACAAGCTATTTTTGGAAAGTCAAACAAAGGCTACCACCGGTTCAACCCGAGAAGAACCGGTTCAAGAAACTCGAACGGGATCATCTTTTAGCAAAAAGATGTTCCGCGTGTGAATATAGCTTTAATTTGTGTGGCAGTGACGCAAGTTGCGCTACGTGCATACGTTACCCGCATAAGTTCAACTAAAATTTCTAAGTCAAAATTATCTATGTACTTAATATACAAATAAAAATCACTAACACTTCAATTTGATTAATGTTTAAAATCACATATAAGCGATGGCGTTTTTAACTTGGACCACCGCAACAAAGATACTCGCTTCCTAATGTTTTTAAATCTACCCGCACTTATTTAAATATTGATTGTATTAATTTTATTCTCATGTAAGTGACGACTGTCTTAATGAGAAATAAAGATCTTTAAACCGATAATATTATACACTGTCTAAATAACAAACATGCTACGAGTTGCGTAGTGCTTCTACGGTGCTACGACGTACCACTATAAAGGAGCAACGAAAGCTGTAACTACAGATATAAACTGCCATAATACTTTAAAAATATAATATACTTTTAAAATATTCCGAAAATGAAGTACTACAAATTCACAAAAAATATATTGCGTACTTTTCAATGTTTCAATAAAAAATCAAGGCTTTAAAAAATGGAATTTATGTCTATCGCGCGCACGCAGCGCGTTGAAATACATGTCCCGGCTTCTGTGTTACGAAATACGTATCCAGACTCTTGTACTATAAAATACGTAGCCCATCTACGGTGCTACCAAAAATTAGCGTGGATATAGCGGTAGGTACGAATTACTTAATCCAGCTACGGTGCTACGGAATACGTAGACAAGCTACAAAGCTACGAACTACGTAGCGCAGCTACAGTGCTACGAAATACGTAGCATCGTGCACAAACGTCGTAGCAACGAAAAATATTTCAAGCAACAACTGTAATTAAAATAATTGTAATATGGTAAGAGATTTTTTTTCCTCTTTGGGGTAGGCAGAATAAACTTGTCATAGAGAAGCCTGCCTCTTTGTCTCTATCAATTTTATATCGATAAAATCGAATTTAATAAAAAAAGATACATTCTATAATACTTGAGGTTATTACACCTACTTTTTATGCAGCGGCCATCTGTCTTCGTCGAGATCTCGATCTTTGGCTTCAGCGAAATATATTCTGTTCTCGAGTCTAGACTTGGACGATAAATCTAAGGCCTGAAACTGTGTTAAACGGGCGCCCGTCGCGGGGCCCGTCGCGTGGCCCGTCGCGGGGCCCGTCGCGGGGCCCGTCGCGTGGCCCGTCGCGGAGCCCGTCGCGGAGACCCGACTTACGCAGTGTCTCCAGTTTAATTTTAACAGTTTGCATGTACGTCGTTCAACAGTCGTATCGATGGAGAACTTAATATTATGATTTTTCTGCGTCACTGAAATTTTCGAAATTTTCAAATAGGTAATTATTTGCAAATTTAGAGCCATGCTGCCGTCCGCGCGCCTTGGTCTTTATATAATTCATTCGCCTGGTTCCAAATGACAGGGTGAGGATGTACGTCTATAATCTGCCAAGTTAAGCACGGTCGTACCCTCCTTTTCTCGAAGCAGTTCAGGCCATTTTCAACCTATAACTTATAACTTTGTTGTGGGTTAAACGAGAAGCCTGCATTTTTAGCTACGGTCTAATTTCATTCAATTTGAAACAGAAGTTTAAGAATTATAACTTGTCAAACTTAATTTTGTCACTAACTCACTCACTCACTGACCGAGCATCAAAAGTATTAGGCACTTCTAGCAGACATAGAAGCTTCAAATTTGGAATACAAGTAGCGTTTAGTATAAATGACGGAAAAACCTAAACATTTTGGAATTTCTGTCTAGTTATCTAAATACGCTAACTGCACAATTAACTTTGTAATCCCTAATAAACCTATAGGATTACAATGTTATATTTGCACTTTTTAACAAAAACACGCGTTTTAGTAAATTTTCTACAAAAAGAAATCAGTTCCTATCAAAAATATATCTCGTAAAAAGTGCCACTTCACGTCACGCTTATCGTTCTTCTACCGTAAAAAGTTGTGAGATACATGTTATGACAAGTAGGGGATAGTCGGTCGGTCTAACAACATCTTATAGTGGTCATAATCAATATTATTAATAATCTTTCATATTTAAAATAAATAGCAGATTGACTTGGCAATCGCACTAAAAGATCTGATTTAATATACGTATCACGGTGAGATAAATATTATGTTGTTTTCATGCGATTGCCAAGTCAATCTACTTATTTATTTGAAACATGAAGCGGGCACCCGCGCGGCTACATACAAAAGTGACCCGCGCGGGTGCCCGTCGCGGGGAGACGGGCTCCGTAGCGCGGAGACGGGCTCCGTAGCGCGGGCGCGTGGCCCGCCTTCCCGCGACGGGTCTCCCGCGCGGCTTTCCGCGACGGGTCACTTTTGTATGAAGCCGCGCGGGTGCCCGCTTAACTCAGTTTATGCCCTAAGACTGAACAAAAAACGAATAAATTTTGTCCGAACAGAAAAACAAAGCAACTGTGAAAATATAAATAACAATTTATTAATCAGCCACAATAAGACTACAAAATAAGGGTTGGGTAATTTCCTGAGGCAAACTTTTTAGGACCGACTTTTTGTAGGTGAAAATTAGATCATACTGGGGGCCTATTACAAGCTCTTAATTCCATGCAGTTTACGTCATACAACATGTTTGACAATTTTCGTATTACGATATAATAACTACATGATGACAGCTAGTTAGCGGACACTTGACACTTGACTTGCTTCCGAATGTCATTTTCAGACAAACAAAGTAGAGTGGATCCATTCAGTTTAACTGTAAGCTGTAATATGAAAAAGAACAAGGCAGTTTAAGACCGTATTATTGAATTGCCTGGAACCAGGCTGGTATTCTAAAAGATCATAATACGGCCCCTAATTGCAATATTGCAAAGCACGCGTCATACAGAAAGTCAGAAGACTAAAAAGGACAAAACCTTTTGAGTTAGTTTATTAGTGTTAGTGTATAGTGTATACCTAGTGCAGTGAGACTTCAAAAACAAATCACACGAACAAAGTGACTTCCCCTTAATAGAGACAATAAGTAAAGTGCTGATGGACACATTCTCAAATTTGTAAACCAATAAGTAGCAATTTAACTTGTAAGAAAATTACTCCATAGTCTTAAGGCTAGATTTTTTTATGTTGCAATAGAGACATCATACAAAAAAAATACAGAAAGTCGATCAGAAATAATAAGATATAAAAAAATCGGTCCGATTATGGATCCTACTGAAATTTGAAAATTGGGCACTCTCAAATTGCTATTAATTTGCTAAAATAAGAAATTCCAAATTTTCGTTCAATTAGTAACATTATTCCTTAATACGAGTACATAATAGGCCTAATGAAATTGTTTCAAACAAACATCATCATTACTTCAGCCATGACGTCATCTACTGGACATAAGCCTCCCCAAAGTACTTGATAGGTGATAGTTGCCTATACCACGCGTGACAGACGGAGTTCGCGGAAACGCTGCTCCGGTTCCCAGATATACAGCGGGTCTCATGGTTCGTATTTCAAGCCGAATATATAGTGTGAAGAGAAGGATTCGCAGATAATTTTTTGTATTGGCGCCATATACAGTGTGCAAAAACAGCCTCTATAACTTTGAAATACGATTATACTACCTGTCCTCATTTTGAAAATGTATTTTTTTTAAATTTTTTTTGTGAAAATCTAATTTTTTTTTACATTCACCATTTCTTATTTCTTTGTCGCAAAAATAATAATAAAGCCAAAAATAATATTTTTTTGGAAATTTTTGTAAAAAAAAAGACAAATAAAATGCATTTCTAGAATGAGAAAAGTGATTGTTCTTTTTATACCGGTTATAAACCACTTACAATAACGCGACAAATCGCGATTAAAAATCTCCATAAAAGTCACAAAACAGATGAGTTTCAACCCTAGTCAGGTGTTAGGTCAACGACCAGTGCGTTTGTGTATAGACCAGGAGCCGCGAGGCCCAGCATAGTAAGATTCACTCCTCGTGGTAATTGTAGACCTTTGTATCTCGTTATGGCAAGTAATTTAACAATTTTTTGCTGATTTATCTCATTATTGTAGTGTTACCGAAATAAAACTTCTTAGTTAAACCACACCATCTCTCACAACACAAGCTTCTAGGTAAATTAAAACATTATAATAATAATGTTGTGTTGTCAATATGAACAAATTGTAACCACTATTTTTCTGATTTTTATTTATTTATTTATTCAATAGATACACCAACAATTTATTGCAAATTACATTAATAACCTAATCTAATACCGTTTGCATAGTTCTAGAATCTAGCTCAATAGTTATAACAGGTGTACACCGCATTTAAAGATACATTTCCATAAAAAATTTACAACATATTTTAGTAGTCAGTTTGAGAAGTGTGGGGGCTATAATTATTATAGCTTCTAGGTAAATTAAAACATTATAATATGAATTCCGTATTGGCAATATGGACAAATTGTTAACATTTTTTTTCTGATTTTGCTCAAATAAAATTTTTTCAATTTTTATGAGGCGCTAAAACAAAAAATTCTCTACGCATCATTCTTTTCACATTATATTCGGCTTGATACACGCTGTATATTCCCTCTGTCACCTTTTACGATACCCACGAGAGAGACAGTTGATGCTGAGGTTCTATTCTTTCTCCCTCCCCCCACTAATTTCAAACAAACAAGCGAAAGTAATTTGGTTTATTTGTGTTTAACTTGTTAGATGTTTTTGAAGTACGCCGGAATACAAACACGGGTGATGCTACGGGCAGTTTCAATAACCTATCTATGTATAGCTAAAAGTTCGAAATGTTCAGTATAGCTGACACATTTGCATTAACTTTTAGTGATATGAGGTGTAAAATAAATGAGTGATATTACTTTAGGGTGTGTATGTGCCACCTACGTAGAGTACACTTTGAAAGTACCAGCGCTGAAAGACTCACTTTTGACGTTTCTGTGAGAAATGCCCCAACATCATAAATTTGCCCATACAAATAAGTGACGCTGGTACTTTCACAATAAACTCTACTTACTGGACCCGTACACACCCTTAAGTATTATCACTCACCTAGGTCCGCATTAATAAAACTATCTCAATCGAAACCTCTACTCGAGATCTTAATTGACAGATATAAAAACGTTTCGTTTCACTTTTAAAAGTGAACAACTTTACATACTGAGTTACATACTTTAATTTTTTTCTTTTTAGAAACGTAAAAATAAGGATTGAATTTATATATCATACTTATTTTAATGTTGCTCTAGAAACTATACAATATTACAGTTCAAAAAGAAAATAAATTAAAGTACAAAAATTAATTAAAGTATAAAATTGATTTCGAGATTAAAATTTAATCAACACGATTTTATATCTGTCAAATAGGATAGTTTTATTAATACGCGCTGTGTGACTTTTCTATATCCAAGCAAAAACATTTTTCAAGATTGTACAAATCAAGATAGATAGTCCATATTAAAAATAGACTATAAAAACTTCTGAACCCATTTTTCTATTACGCTCGAAAAGGATTTCTGTGTTAGGGATGGCGAAAGGCGATCCGTCTCACTTTTGTTTTTCACATGCTTCCCGACATCACCCGACATCACCCGACGCCACCCGACGCCTCCCGACGTGTGGTGATCACTCACGTCACGTGTTTTTGCCTCGGGGGCTAATAAGCATTTATCTTCATGCGTTTAAACTAAAGTGCTTCTGTTTTACTTTTAGTGCCAAGTTATATTTTATAAAGTATAGTTAAGTTTTATTGTGTCGAATTATTTAAAAAAATATGTTTGAAAAATAAGTTGAATAATTTGGCAATAGAAATATAGGGGGTTGTAAATGGCCTGAGCTGTTTTAAGAAAAGGATGGTACCGTGCTCAACTGGCGGGGTCCCCAGATCCTATTTGTAGCTATTTAGGTTTTTTTAGTTTTAGTTAGTAGCTAGTCATATTATGTTTAATGTAATTACTATAGTTGGTCAGCGCCTCCGTGGTCTAGTCGTTCTAAGCTTCGCTCTCGACCCGGAGATGGAGGGTTCGATTTCAGCGTTAGAAACAACAAAAATGTTGTTTTCAAGTTTGGTTAGGACAATGCAGGCTGATCACCTAATTGTCTGACAAGAAATAACATCCATGCGTCGGATGGGCATGTAAAAAGTCGGTCCTGCGCCTGTTCTCTCGCCAGTCGAGTCGGTTTACCGCCACAGTGGGTTATGAGAGTAAAAGGAAGAGAGAGTGTCTTTGTATATTGTGCACACACTCGGACACTATAAAATAACTCCCGCGTAGCTGGCCTGATTTCAGTGAAATCGGCTACCGACACCGAAATCGGTGAGGGGAGCTATTTTTATTATTACATAGTTGGTAAATTTTTCATTTATCAGCTGAAACGATGATGATAATGAATGAAATCTCATTGTCGGATGAACTTCCCCCGCGCCAGAGATTAATAACGTAAGTCGGTTCCCAGGAACTGCTACAGCTAGTACAGCTGGCAGCTAGCTCGCATTAGGCTTCGTTTCCACTGACGCGGGGCGGGGCGGAGAGGAGCCCGAATTGACCAATCACTATGTTCGAAATCCTCGCTCCGCTTCAACGGAAACAGCACGAGCATAGTGATTGGTCAGTTCGGGCACCGCAAGCTCCTCTCCGCCCCGCTCCGTGTCAGTGGAAACGCAGCTTAATACGGGACAAAGACGTCTGGCGGATGACGTACATTAATTAGTCTAACGACGATATTAGCTCCGGGCATTCAGTCTGCTCGGGATTAAATCAAAAACTGCAATCTATAGTTTATACTGACTCACTCCCGCGACTTTTTCCGCTTGAAATACATACTGTATTCACGTTTTCAGGACAAAATTGCATTTGAAATCAAACAATAAATGTTTTCTGAACGTCCTTTCTATAATATGATGCCTACCACCGGTTCGGGAACTAGCCCAGCAAGAAGAACAAGCGTAAGAAACTCACATTAGGCCATCTTTTACCAAAAAGATGAAAAATTTCTCTTTTTAAAAAAAGTATAAATTTAAATATTAATATTATGTCAATACTAAAACTAAATAATTATTTATATATATAAGTAGCCTTGTACGGGGCTAATCATGGGGGAACTTCCGATCATATCAATCGACTAAGAATCGAAATAACCACACGTCAATTTATTCAGGAGTATGCGACATGATCGAATCTGAATCAAAATCGAATCAGTTTGGAGAGTAAGGCCCCTGGTGCTGGGATGCTATGACGCAATTGTGTTGCAACACATGTTTCTTATACAGAACCTACACTGCCATACCCAATTTAATCAAAATCAGTACAGGGGTCTCACTCTCCAAACTGATTCGATTTTGACCTGTTTGAAATAATTTAATAAAAAATAAAATTGCCAAACAGTTTGTTAGCAATAATTGCGCTGCTGCTCTTAACTACAACTAATATTACACAGAACAAATTAAAACTTAAACATAAAACAACAAAAATAATATTGTCTTATACAAAACAAAGAAAGATTTGCTTATTTTTTTATCCTTGATAATTCAATTTATTTAAATTATTCGAGTTATTTTGAGCGATTTATTCATATATACCTGCATTAGGATTTTATCTTCAGGGCCACTAAACCATTATTGAATTTCAATCAAATCCAGACCAAAATTCAAATACTCACATAAATTGAACCCCTATCAAAACAAAGGCTTACCTCCCCAGTGCAGGGGTTGAATATTTTATGTAATTGTATTGCTCGCTACCGCTGGCAGCAATTAACTCATTACATCCTAACACTTTGCTACCGCTATGCTCTTTGTAAATTAAAACGCAATTATTTTAACTAGAGGTTGAAATTTTCCCTTAATTTGTATATTTCTAAGTTTTAACTTTTGTTGGGCTCGTTTGTTTCCTAATTAAAAAGGTCAATATTGTGACAATTTGGTAATGGAATAATGTCAAACGCGCTAGTGTTAGTACAATGATGTGGTGTGTGCTGTTTTCGCCCGACAGCGCCAGAAGGAGGTTTATGTTTTGCGCGAGTAAATACTATTATGTAATATATTTTTTTATAATTAATAATAATAATTTTAATATATATCGACGTCGACGAAACCGTGTGAATCTAATCCTGTGCTAAGTATCCGAAAAACTTGTGTTACAGCCTAACTTACTTACAGGTTACAGGTAACAGACAACGGAAATTTATTTAATATTTTTATAATAGACACAATATATTAAAGATTTTTATTATATTATACACAAATTTAATACAAATCATGACCTAGGAACACAGAAAAGTTGTTCATAGGGCGGGATTCAAACCCGCGACCTCTCGCTCGAGCACAAACGCCTTCAACCATTGCGCTGCAGAGGACGACAAATTGGGCATGCTCTGAGACGATAGATTTGTGTTTACTGTAAGTGTGACGACAGATTTGTGTTTACTGTAAGTGTGACTCGAGTAAAAACACAGTCTTATATTTGTTTTTTAATTGTTACGGTATATTATTCTTTTATGTTAATCGTTGTATTTCTTACATACAAACATAGCCTTAAGCTTATAATCTTTGACGGTGCCAAATTTCATACTCCTTCGCTCAAATCTAATCGCATAACAGTACCTACAACACAATATTTTGTCAATACGTTCAATTAGAACGTGTGCAAACATTGTATAACACAAATGACTCATTAAAAATAACATATATTAAGTAAAAACTATTTAAGGTAAATTTTTATAATAATATCTATGGACGCTTCATACCACGTCAATCTCGCCCTGTGCTAAGTATCCGATGAACTTGTTTTACAGATACCTACACAACAAGGGAAATATTAAATATTTTTATACTATACACAAATTTATTAACATCTATGACAAAGGAACATTGAAAACTTTTTGTTCCTTCGGCGTGATTCGAACCCGCAACCTCTCGTTCGAGCCCCAACGCGCTCAACTCTATATATCTAAACTATATACTAAACAAGTAATAAAAAGGCTATAATATGTAAAAAACTATATCTAAATCGGCGGCCGCTGGTAATGTACCCAAAAGGCTGGCAGTATTACCTCGCTGTATCGCCAAACCCACCCCTTGGGTCGTTTGTCTTTTCCGCGAGTCTTTTAGAGAGGTCTTTCAAAAGACGTTTAGCACTGGGACCCCATGGACCCAAAGTTTTGACACCAAAAGGCAGAAAAATGTATCCATCGCCGATGGATTCATGTATAATAATTTATGTTCGTTCTCTGTACAATTAGTCCGAGAAAACACGATGTCAATTATTGGCAAAATGTGTTGCCCTTTGTGTTATTAAAATGGATATGGATGATTTCACCCAACGAAATATGTGTATAACGTCCCCGTAGAACGAAAACTCACCAGCTTTTTCGCATTTTGTTTCGAGCGTTTAAAGTAGTAAAATATTGAAATAATCTAGCAGATTTTTCATAATAGATGGAAAACTTTTATTTATGTCATTGATGGTGTAATAAAGTTACTTAAACATTCGTTTAAATAAATTAAAATTATTTATTTTAATAGATAGGTATTCAATAAATTCCAAAGGCAATGTTTTAATTATAAACTAAATTAAAATATTAAAAAATACTCCGACTTAGCGTGTAACATTCCTATCACACCTAACAAACCGCTTTGATGACCTGAATCGATTTCCATCAAACATAGCTAAAAACACTCTCGACTGATATAATTTTGAAACAAAAAAAACTGCATTAAAATCCGGTAAAAACTGGATCATCCATTTGGGAGCTACGACGCATATATTTAATACACATCCATGACCAGGTCAGGAACACAGAAAACTTTTTGTTCCGTCAGCGGGATTCAAACCCGCACTCTCGTCTCTCGTCAACTAGTCGATTCTCGTTCCAAAAATATACATAACATAATATGATAATTTTTGATCATAATTAATTATCCTATGGTTTAACTTTTTACGAAGTGCGCTTGAATGTCTAAAGCGGCCGCGGCGGGCGTGGCGGCGATCGTTTGTTCAAATTCGTCAAAGCATCCCAGCACCATCCATAGTCATCGCTGAGTGTATCTCGTCGCACATAACGAATCAAGATTAATTAAGAAAGATAATTACGTTATTTACATTTAATAAAGCCTCTTTATTCAGAACATAAAATTTTGGTTAAATAGAATACATTAAAACAATTACAATAAAGTTATTTATACATTATGTTTCGTTTTAAGAATAAACTCAAACAATTGTATATTATGACATTAATTTGATTACAAAAATAATAATTAAGTAAATTAATACAAAAATATATGATAATTAAAAACAAGTTGATAAATTAATCGTTTTTTTGTATTAGACAGATTCAATTATCACTCCGCTCATAAGTAGTTAATAATTACTATAAAGCCATGTCAATACTAGTCCGAATGCCTTGTAGCAAAGGCCTCCGCCAGCCCCTTCCATTTCTGTACATCTATAGCTGCTCTATATATACGTTATTTACATAGTAAATAATAAAAAAAACATTGTACAGGCCAGTATGCCAGTATGTCAGTACACACGCACCTCACGAATAGCAATACGTGTGCATCGTAGTTAAGCATATTTGTAACAATATGTATAAATTAAGACAAAGTTAACAATAAACGGTTGAGCACAGGTCTTTATTAAGCACCAAAGGGTTTTCATAATTTATACCCTAACCATATAGTGGTAGGTCATCATGTGGGTCAATTCTAAAAGTGTTAGTTACTAACCTATTTGGAAATAAAATATGTTTATCAGCACCCGCAACAGCAACAGCATTATCAACAAGTAGCAGCTGCACATATCATCATTAGGCGCCTCCGTGGTCTAGTGGTTTAGCTTCGCTCTCGACTAGGAGGTCGTGGGTTCGATTCCCGCGTTGGAACAACAAAAAATGTTGTTTTCAAGTTTGGTTAGGACAATGCAGGCTGATCACCTGATTGTCTGACAAGAAAGATGATCCATGCGTCGGATGGGCATGTAAAAAGTCGGACCTGCGCCTGATCTCTCGCTAGTCGTGTCGGTTTACCGTCCCACTGGGTTATGAGAGTAAAAGGAAGAGAGAGTGCTTCTGTGTATTGCGCACACACTTGGGCACTATAAAAACGACTCCTGCGTAGCTGGCCGGATTTCAATGAAATCGGCTACCGACACCGAAATCGGTGAGGGAAGCTATTATTATTATTATCATCATTATAAAGGATAGTGCGCTACAATTATGTCGTTGTTTACGTTATAGCAAACGTAACCGTTAGTAATAAGTACCATGTGAAAAATTACACATAGTACAGAGTGCTACATCATAAATACTTTGACTTGTAGTTCCGTTTCCGGTATATTTAGGCGTATCACCACGTGTAGGATAATGTCCCATCGCAGCGTGGGATGGGTGTCATCAATCACGCGCCGACACCCAGGGTGTGGGTGTGTACAGTCAGCTGTAGGTTTCATACTACGTTTCATAGTACTTGAGGATTGGAATTCCCACAATCATTATACACTGCATTATACATTATACAATGCTCAAGCAGTGGATTTCTGTTCACATGAACTCGAACAGGAAATAAAATGTTATTTAAAATTTTGAGACTGGACACATAAATGTCGACAATTTATTTTATTATATTAATAAAGACTTTTTATTATCATTTATTATTACTATCCTGTCCTCTGATTACGTTATTTTCTGAAAATAACTGTCATTTTGACAACTGTTAATAATTCTGTCCCCTGATTTCGCAACTTCGGTGGCTGACCAGTTTCTGGAAATCAACTGTCATTTTGACAACTGATGATGATTGTTATTGAATGTACTGAAGGTTCTTGATAGAAATTAATGTTATATAGTATGTAAACTACTTGCACTTTTTTCCACTTTAATAGTCATCATCAGGACTACGTCGAAACCGATCGTGTATTTTAACAAATAATGTAAAACAACTAATTAAGTGGAAAAAAGTTCAAGTAGTTTGTGTATGTCTATTCACCAACTACTTGAACAAGTATAGCACAGCTCATTTTTAACCGATCACAGTGAAGATAATGGTCCATCCCGCCGAAGGAACAAAATGTTTTCTGTGTTCCTGGGTCATGCATGTATATTAAATTTGTGTATTATTATACTCGTAATATTAAATACATATGTGTGTAGTATAAAATAATTAAATATATTTCCGTTGTCTGGTACCTGTAACACAAGTTCTTCTAATACTTAGCACGGGGCTAAATTGACGTGGTTTGAAGCCTACATTAGTTATGTGTCTATAGCCAAGGTACCTTCAGGCTGTATATAACTTTAGTATTGTTTTATTAATTTACGTATAAGTGTTAACATTGTTATGAATTTTGTTTATTACTAACTTTAAAAATATCCGGCATTCTCAAATTAAATGCTTCATTATTCACGGAAAGCGGTAAAAATATGTAAAATTGTAATTTTTAATTAAAACTCACCGACTTAAAAGTGAAGAGTTTAAAAAACGCCATTCAAGCTCAACCGAATGGTTTTATTTTGAACTATGCAATTGAAAATTGTATGTTTCCTGCGGATTTTTAATAAAGTATTTTGAAATTAATGTGACTTCTATACTTACATAAATTTTGATTTGCTTTATATTATAGGTTTTACAAATCTTTTATACAGTGTGTCCCTCGGTTCATAATATACCAAGCCGAATATAGTGTGAAGAGAATAACGCGTAGAGCATATTTTGTTTTGGTATCTCATATGAACTACTTACTGATATAGTAAAGTGATAAAAAAAGGTCTAAAATTACCACGAGGAAATTATATCTAATAAATATAAATAAATATCTGTCGAAAGGGGCTCTCATGATTTAATAACATTCCTTCAGATACTGTGGGCTTTCGTGGGTAAATCGTGAAAAGAGAACAGAGTAACTATATCACTTGTTTATTCGTAATCACAATTTCTTTATAAATTCACTATTCACTACACTTTATGAATTTACTTTACTTTAAATTCACTTTACTTTACTTTACAAGTATTGACACTAACGAAACATAACATGTTTCAAGACATCTCAACTTGGCGACCAAATCACGAATGAATTCAGTCTCGTCGAGAAAGTCCCGAGTCATGTCAAAGCGCGCCATAGACAAGTTGCGCCATTTTGTCACTTGGGGGCGCGCTTCCGTCTCGTTTTGTGTCCATATTCATATCCGGCTCCGACATATCTATATTTCTCAAAATAATCATTTACAACATAATCATAAGGCTGCCCCATTAAGTAAGAGATTACTTGTGTTCGGGTAGTCTCGCTCATTTCTTTATTAACATTGAGAAACTTACTATGCTAGGCATGAAGTACAGGGTACACTTTTTTAAAATAACATGATTAACTTTTAAAATATCAATTCAATAAGTGCGACGATTTGCCGCATGGGTTCAGCCGTTCTCAAGTTTTAGCGAGACTAACGAACAGCAATTCATTTTTATTCACGGCCTTCTCAGTCATGATCTCTGTTCACATGAACTCGAACAGGAAATAAAATGTTATTGAAATTTTCAGACTGGACACATAAATGTCGACAATTTATTTTATTTTATTAGTTTTATATATATAATGTTTTATAAAATTATGTGTGAATTGCTGATGCCTGAAATGACGACCTTTTATATATTTTTTATTTTATATACAGTGTGTAAAAAGAGCAGTCACTATAACTTTGAAATACGATTATAAGTACTACCATTCCTCATTTTGGAAATGTATTCTTTTTAATATTTTTTTTTTGTCAAAAACTAAAAAAAAAATCTCACCATTTCTTATTTTTTGTAAGAAAACAAGAAAAAGAAATTAAAAATTTCTAGAATGAGAAAAGGTAGTATAATCCCAAATTTATAGTGACTATTATTTTTATACCCGTTATGTATATAAAATAGTACCATTACACAACAACCCAAGTGGCTATATAGTTGTATGTTTGTCTGTGCTCGCAGTAGATCACAGGTTCGACACAGCCTGCCGCAATTTCCGCTTCCGTCGCCCGGACGCCGCCATCTTTACTTCCACTCAGATAAATCATCTTATTTTCAGTTTGTTTACTCGCATTTTAGAATAATCTGTAACTCAAATATTTATAGATATTATTTTGTATTAGCATACAATTATTTAGGTTGTATTTCTTTGGTGGTTTTATACATATTATATTATAATCTGAAAATGAAATTAAGAAAATCCGACTACGTAATATATTATAATATATCGGACATTATTACAAATGTATTGACAAATCTTTCATCATATTCATATCAATATTTTAGATGCTATAGTGAAACCAACATATGAATATACATATTATTATACTGACTATACGCTATAATATAGCGTATAGTCAGGGTTCTCCCATACATTGTTTTCACTTGATTAGTATCACGCAAATTTTTCGTGAGTACCTCAAAATGATGATGATGAGACGCCCAATAATTTCTTGGACGGAATTCTCTCGATTGTGGTAGCTAACAGAGTTAGCAAGGATAAAAAAAATGCTCAACTTTCGAGCGTAGGACCGGGATAACGTACCACGCAATTTGTAGGACAATTATGTCTGTTGAATTACATTAATATTAACTAAGTAATGAAAACAAAATCAGCTAGTTAATAATTTAAGATGACCTCGTTATCGATACAAGTTGGGAAGAGGGAACTCTTTGATCAAACCTTAGATTTTATAGGGCAATAAATTTTTCGGATAATTTAGACCATTATCCTGAGATTTATCAAAAAAATAAATAGATATTTTGGAATCACCAAATCCACAAACTTTATTCTTTCTATCTCTGTTAGCTACCACAGACAATAGTTCCGTCCAAGAAATTCTTGGGTGACTCATCAAAATGATGGTACTTACGAAAAATTAGCTTGATACTAATCAAGTGAAAACAATGTATGGGGTAACCCTGACTAGTATTGTCAGTATAAATTTATATTCTAATCAATGATACTATATTTATATAATTTATATTCTAATCAATGATAAATATACTATAAAATGATACTAATCAAGTGAAAACAATGTATGGGGTAACCCTGACTAGTATTATCAGTATAAATTTATATTCTAATCAATGATACTATATTTATATAATTTATATTCTAATCAATGATAAATATACTATAAAATGATACTAATCAAGTGAAAACAATGTATGGGGGAACCCTGACTAGTATTTTCAGTATAAATTTATATTCATAATATGTTTGTTTTACCATACGGGTAAGAAATATCATAAAAAATATTATTATCTTTAAAATTGGGCTCTATACTTAATGTTTGTTGCTTAGAATATCGCGTTGGTACTACTAAAACTGAAGTTATCAAGTCTTATCAGAAGTGTGCATGTTGAATCACCTACTGTCGGATAAGAATAATGATCCGTGGGTCGGATGGGCATGTAAAAAGTCAGTCCTGTGCCGGATCGTCAGTCGTGTCAGTTATCCGTCCCACTGAACTTCGAGTGAAGGAAGTAAGTGCTTCTGTGTATTGCGCGCACACTATAAAAATAATACCTATCTGGTCTAGTTTCAATGAAACCGACGGCCATCACCAAAATCGATATGGCAGGAATATTAGTCGGGTAATAAATAACATATTAAAAGAAATATTTGTGTTTCAATAATGTTTGTCATAATACAATATATTATATTGGTACTATAACTAAAAGAAATACTTAAGAAACAACCAATTAATGTAGCTATATAAAACTAGAGCGTATATTATGAGTTACACTAATCCTTATTGTCCAGAGGAATCCCAATATGTCGGACGGTGGTCTACAATAAAAAGCCCGAAAAGCTTATCTCAATAAGCTCGCCGACTGGTGTACCTTCTTTTATTTCTTTGATTAAATTCATTACGGAGCTTAAGCTTACCAGAACTTAGAGTCAGGCCACACCAGGACGTGACGCGACGCGTATTCCACGTCTTACAATAGTGATGGAGCAATCCTACCATTTCGTGACCATGGCACTCGTGGCCAATAAGTTGTTGGCATTCATCCAGCATGCCATTGACACCATGTATCAGGTTCATGTTATTGAATGTACTGTTGGTTCTTGGTGGAAATTCATGTTATATATAGTAAAACACAAACTACTTGCACTTTTTTCCACTTTATTTGATATTTTACATTAATTATTACTTAAAATACACGACCTGATGATGACTATGTCGAAACCGGTCGTGTATTTTAAGTAATTATTAATGTAAAATATCAAATAAAGTGGAAAAAAGTGCAAGTAGTTTGTGTTTTACTATATATGTATCAGGTTAGCATCATGAAGATCTTCCGAACATGCATCATGAGAAATCCTTTAACAGCGAGGAGATTTGCAGAGGCAAACAGCTGCTGTACGAGACGCACGACCAGAGCACGAATATGCCATCGCGACGGAGAGACGGGACCGAAAGAAGCGTGCAGGACATCATGAAGCTGAAACAGACGGATCCAGAAGACATGCCGGCCTTTGTGGCGTTGGAAGCCCCTTAATTGTCCGCTGGCTATAGCCTACTTGACGTCAGGTTAAAATGGCTACAGCGTCTCCTAGGGGACATAGAGTAAAAAATGTATTTTTTTGTTTAACGTCGTCGTGTGGGGTATTAAATGAAAGAGCTTTCTTATCACGTTATATTATATAATATGTAAATATTTTAAGCTGTTGCTCACAGCTTTACTTACAATCTGATAACTACAATAATTTATTAGAGCGTATGTATATATAAAGGGTGTAAAAAGAGCAGTCACTATAACTTTGAGATACGATTATACTACCTTTCCTCATTTTGGAAATGTATTTTTTATAATATTTTTTTTATAATATATTTTAAAGTTATACTGACTGTTCTTTTTACACCCGATAAACGAAACAAATACTCAAATAGCATTGATATGACCATAGTTTTGAAACCTTTAACAAGTCATTATATTATAAGAAAAACACATTTTGGTACCTACATTATATACCTAGAACATACTCAAATGGCACTGAAATTTTCAACATCGAATTTTTCACCTATCCCCTTACGCAGAATGAAATATAATTTTATTTTCTACGCAAAAATTTACAGTTAATTGGATGTACACGTATTCGCAATAATAATATTTTTGCATCCTCGCGTCGCGTCGCGTCTCAGTGTAACCGGCCCTGTAAAGTTCGACCGCCATTGAAGTATGCTAAACTTGATTTAAAAGCTCCGAGTGCTTTAAGTTTCCTAAGTGAAATGTTTATAAATTGAATTTGGAATTATAATCCTGACCGGAGCGCTTTTGGTTTAAGCTGGTTTTGTAATAAATCTTGCATCTTCTCACAGCCCCGTAATACAGCAATCAATAATTTCGTTTTGTTCATCTGCTTGTCCGCCCTTTTATAAGCTTTTGTACTTTCACCTGTCCCCGTGTGTGTAATGAATTATTGTAGGTTAGTTAAAGGAAAGTAAAGTACTGTTTATTTGTCACCAATTTATATAAATAAAAATGAATTGCTGCTCGTTAATCTCGCTAAAAATCGAGAACGGCTGAACCGATTTGGCTATTTTTGGTCTTGAAATATTCGTGGAAGTCCAGGGAAGGTTCAAACGGTTTGTATGCTTAACAAAGTGGACACGGGTCAGCTAGTGAATACATAAAACAAAGAGCACAAAGTAATATAGAAAACTAAGGAGTGAGGTATTTAGTGGGTTGATACCTGAACTAGGAGGTTCCTGTGTCTCTTAAAATAAATTAACTTATATCGGTGCCAGCACAATCGGAAAATACGTTCAAAAGATATAAACGTTATGTCAAGTCACCATGATAACGCGTGAGAAAATTTGAAGAAAAGTGACTCGTCAATATAGACGAAATCTTCAAGTCATAAATAAATCTCTTCATTATGCACAACCAAGGTCTTTCGGAAATCGACCTTTTTATGTTTATACTAGCTGACCCGTACCCACTTCGTTGAGCATAGAAACAGTTTGTGATGAACCGTGTAACCCTTCCGGGACTTTCACGAATATTTCAATACTAAAAATAGCCGAAGCGGTTCAGCCGTTCTCGAGTTTTAGCGAGACTAATAAACAGCAATTCATTTTTATATATAAAAGAAGAGAAGATAAGAGATAGAGAAGAAGAACATTTCACGAGTTTGAGAATCTTCGTTTGTTACGCTATCACGTGAACTTTACTAAACCGATCATAATGAAACTCTGTACACATATTCTTGGGGGTATGAGAAGTAATAATAGTTTATTCATGGACGAAGTTGCGGGCAAAAACTAGTTTTATTATAAAAGTGTAGCCAAACATGTTATTAAACTAAAACACTCCACTACAGTCTACAGACGCCAGTGGCTGAATCAGTTCAGGTGGTCGTTAATAGACAATAATTTATCAATCCGAAGCCGAGGCAATATTTATTCTTCCCCCCAGAACCTCCTGTCCCTCCCGAGGGAACAAATTGAGGACGATTGCGCCAGTGTATTTGGATTTATCGTCGCTAACTAAACAAAGAAGTTGTGTATTGAGCTTACAAGTTTTCTTATAAATCGCTGTCGTCCGCGTGTGTGTGCGAGTAAACAAGGCCGTATTTACACGAGTTGAACGCCTCTGTTTGTTCTAGCTAAATATAGAAGGAACACTTACGATCGTAGCCACAATTTTCAGTGAGTACTGTGGCTCACTGAAACTAAATGAACCTTTACGGAATGTGAACATCAAAGGGTAATGGTGAATAAAGCATTCAATAAATAATTGGTAATTTTCATTTCGGTAATTAATTAAATTTGGATCTTTGATACATAACTTACTCAATTATTTTTATTACACGAAATCGTAAACGATCATCATACTGTCAAAAATGATCTTAGTTGTTATGTGGGTAAGTTCCCCACAATACAGTTGACTTAACAACGAAAATAAATTAAAATTGAAAAGTTAAATACTCAATACCACTTACCAAATTTCATGCTCCAACTTAATTGAAGTTCAGAATTGCGAGTACAATTTTTAACATTTTATTTCATGAAATATTGTTGAAAATAGCTCTGCTTTTCGTTTTACTGACGCAAAATAAACACTAAACTGGATCCTCGGAATCCTTTATTCATTTACTGCAAGTACGAGCGAAAACAGGACTTATTCGATTTTGTTAACAGTGTTATTTATGATGTTTTCTCTTGTTTCAGTTCATACGAATGACGAATGAGGCGAACGATGATATAAGACAGAGAAGAAAAAGTCACAATGTTGCATAGAACATCATCTTCTAGAAGACGGAGGGCTTCGAGAAGTGCGGCCACCTCCCCGCAGACCAGATCGCCCAGACCTTCAGCACAGAACTCCAGACGAGCGTCATTGGCCACCACAGAAACTGATGATGAAATGGAGCCCACGGCCATACAGATACAGAGAAGCCCACGGGCTAGTCTGGCACCAGACGCCGCCCTGGAATCCTACCACAGAAGTCCCAGACACTCGCTCGTCCCAGAAACCAGATCCGCCAGAAATTCCATCACACCAGATACGGCGTTAGTCAAGAACACCCTGACTCCATCTAGAAATAATCTCGGGGTAGAACAAGCTTACGGCTCACGACTCAGTCTCAACCCGCAAGACTTCAACAGAAGCCCAAGGAACAGTATAACACCGGATCAAACGGCACGGAGCCCTAGAAGAAGCTTGGTCCCGGAAGGCTCGTCATGGAATCAGCCAAGAAACTCCCTAGTGCCAGATGTTGGACGTAGTCCAAGGCATTCGGTGGCCAGTATACAAATAGATCCAGCTCGGCACAAGGAATTGGGTCCGAGCCCTAGAACTAGCCCAAGGGGGAGTATGATCCCAGAATCAGGTCTGAAAAAAGATCCATCGGACATGATGAGGAGTCCACGTGGATCCCTGATACCAGACTCACAGAAGAGTCCCAGAGGCAGTATCGCGCCTTCGGAGAGAAGTGCCAGGGGCAGCCTCGTGGCTAGTGAGTTGGAGGCTGCCAGGATTAGCCCAAGAGGAAGCTTAACCTTGACATTTCAGGAGCCGTTGGTGTCGCGGGAAAGGAGAGCCAGTGAAGACAGTCAATGTGCAGGTAAGGTCATTGCTCAAGTATCTAATTAACTTTATATAAATGCTTTTATAATTGCGTAGCCCTTCCAATGTTGTTAAAGAAATTTGTTTATCATATTTAAGGTTTGTTAAAAATTAACCATTTAGACAATTTAAAAAAAGGAATTTCTCAACTATTTATCTTGGAAATCTTGAAAACCCTTAAGCTGATGGTAGCTACTAAAGTAATGCCTCAGGGCTCCAAGTTAAGTCCTGGTAAAGCCACACAATATACCTTAACCCTCCGCTTTTGAATAATTTTAGACATTTCCGAAATCGTATAATATCACGTTACGTTCCCGGAATTATCG
The DNA here is from genome assembly GCA_905187575.2 of Celastrina argiolus. Taxonomy (NCBI): domain Eukaryota; kingdom Metazoa; phylum Arthropoda; class Insecta; order Lepidoptera; family Lycaenidae; genus Celastrina; species Celastrina argiolus. The sequence continues at coordinate 17,802,420 of LR994589.1, forward strand.
ATATTCAGACTACGATATATTTAAACAATTTAAATATATTATATCTAGCAAATAATATCCCGCGAAACAATTATAACCACAACCTGCAAGCAGATGAGTGAGTGTACGCATAGGCATGCGTTTGATGCACCTCCCTCCTCCCACACTGCTTATGCGTACACTCGCAAGCAAAAAACATGAAAACACCACCACCACACAAGCAATAATGTTAACACGATCGTGCCAAGTCCCACCACCATGCAGGTTGCAAAACTCGACGCGCGTTTCGCTCCGACCCCGGAGCATCCTCAGGATGTTGATTCTGGGAACAATGTTCGTCGACTTAACGAACATTGTTCGCAGAGTCAACATCCTGTTAGATATAATATATTTAAATTGTATGCTATGGATTTCCGCAAAGTAACGCCTGATTCCATTAACTAATTAACGATATATTTATGTTTCCTTAAAGTTTCTCTATATCTTGTTCATCTTTAAGTTAGACATCATCAGCTTTAATCGCTTAGATCTATAATAATATGGGCATAATAAATGAGGTGCAGGTGTCAGTTAAATTTGAAAAAATGGTCAAGTAATATAGGCTATATTAAATTTTTCTGTCTCAGGTCGCGGCCGAGTATCGCCGTACCGCGCGTCTATAGCGGGGAGGCAGGCCTCCGACACGGGGTCACGTCGTGCTTCCAGCTCCGTCAGCCAGGTATTACTGAGGTCAACAACTGATTTAATTGAGATTGGCTCTCAAACAGAAGATCCTGGGTTCAATACCCTAGTTGGAACAACAAGAAGTTTTGTTGTTTAGGACAATGCAATGAAAATGCAATGAAAACGACCTCCGAAGTGCAGTGGTAGATCGCGTTGGTGCTCAAGCGAGAGGTTGCGGGTTCGAATCCCGCCGAAGCAACAAAAAGTTTTCAATGTTCCCAGGTCATGGATGTATATTAAATTTGTGTATAATATAATAAAAATCTTAAATATGTGTAATGTGTATAGTATAAAATGCATTGAATATATTTCCGTTGTCTTCTTCGGAGAAGTTCAAGTTCTTCGGATACTTAGCTTGGGGCCAGATTGACGTGGTGTAAAGCGTTCAGTAAAAAAAAATGCAGGCTGATCATCGCATTGTCTGACAAGCAGATGGTCCAAGCATCTGATGGGCCTGTAAAAAGTTACTTCTCACGGAACACCGTATGTGTCACTGGGCTACGAAAATGAAGGAAGAGAGAGTGCAGTTGGCTTGGTTTCAATGAAACCGGCCACCGTTGCCTTGTGGGAGCATATTTTTATAATTACTGAGGCATAACATAACTGTGATCTGTAAAAAATAACTTTAATTTTCCATGGCTTTTGTTGTACGATGCAAAACTAACTGAGAGGGTGATGCACGTGTAACTTATGACTCTTTGGAATTCGAACAATTATTTGTTAGAGCTCTGAATTGGAGACGTATAATACCTAGTAATTTTATAAAATTACTACTTTAGTTTCAACATACCCCCGGTTTCTTAAAGGCTGATAAAATCACTGATCAGCTAACATTTCAGTTACAAGCTATTCTGAACTATCATTGGTGAACATCACTCGCAGCAACTTCGCTCACTCGCTACGTTCACCAATGAGCGTTGTAATGGCTTGTAACTGAAATATCAGCTGATCGGCAATTTGGTCAGCTTTTCAGGAACCATCGGTATGTGTAATAATTCTGCTGTCTACACTACAGCCTCGGTCAAGGCTATACTTTTGCTTTATCCACATTAACAAAGCCCACGTTTTTAGGATTTCGTACGGTACTTGACTTGGTTTTTAATAGTTTCATTTACTTTCACCTGTCACCTTGTCACCAAACACAGTATCAAAGTAATAAAATCACGTTTGCACGTTACATTTGACCTACTTCCTTTGGTCCGATTGAGTTGAAAATTCGTATGAATTTGTACGTTGCGTGATAATACAATATGATGACATGATGCTGGAGAACTCCGCAATTAAATAACACAGCGACATCTCGTTTCGTCTATATCCCACGAATGCTACTAATATTATAAATGCAAATATATGTATGGAAGTAAAATATGTTTGTAACACTTTCACGAAAAAACTACAGAACAGATTTTGATGAAAGTTAGTATGGTAGTAGTTTACATGTTGTACTAACACATAAGTTACTTTTTATGGCAGTGTAGCGGTACTACTAGCGCCACATTCCTGCATCGCACTATCAAATTTTTCTCAGGCGCTATATATCATCTGAAAACTAGTACAGTGGGCTTCGGCCTGACCGAGCATACCACCGAGTGAGGTCGGACAGCAAAATTTTTTCTTTTGCGCATACGTAGTGGCGGAAAACATCCAATTGATAATAAAGCTTGTTGTCATTATCATCATCATCATCAGCCTGAATACGTCCACTGCTAAACATAGGCCTCACTCAAGGACTTCCACAACGACCGGTCGTGCGCTGTCTGCATCCAACGGCTGCCCGCGGCTCGCACCAGATCGTCCTGGTTGGACAAAGGTTGTTCTATCTATCTATGAATATATTTGTTTAATTCCTAATTTCTTCCCCAGGTATCAGGGGACGAGCAGCGCCGGCTCTGCGGGGAGAAGTACGAGCGAGGCCTGGGCCTGGGAGTGGGCCTCACCACATACGGCTCCGTGGCCTACCAGCTGAAGGATGCGAATATGGAGGCTTCGGGGACTGTGGACTTCGTGTGCAGAGCCGCCAAGATCATGAACAGGACGAGTGAGTATTATCCCTATACTAAAAAAATGTCGTAACATCTGACAACCATGTGTAGGTTTCCTCATTTTTCTGTCGTTAGAGCATCTGTATACTGTACTTAAGATTTTAAAAGGTCTTATCGGTACACGCCATAGCCGTGGAATCGAACATGAACCCCCTCGAGTTCGAGTGCGTGTTCCGAGAATAAATAAATGATTATGAACATAGTGTGTAGTGAGCGGCGCGTTTTGATGTAGCCCCGTGGTCTAGTGGTTCAGAGCTTCGCTCTCGACCCGGAGGTCGTGTGTCCGATTCCCGCGTTGGAACAAAAAAATGTTGTTTTCAAGTTTGGTTACGACAATGCAGGCTGATCACCTGATGGTCTGACAAGAAAGCTGATGATCCATGCATGGCATGTAAAAAGTCGGTTCTGCGACTGATCTCTTGCCAGTCGTGACGGTTTACCGTCCCACTGGATTATGAGAGTAAAAGGGAGAGAGAGTGTCTTTGTGTATTGCACACTCTTGGGCACTGGTTTTAATTAAATCGGCTACCGACACCGAAATCGTTGAGGGGAGCTATTATTATATACTAAAAAAATGGTTTATAAAGCCGGTTTACGGATGATAGTTTAACGTCATAACAAAACATGACGCTCCAGACGATCTTACCAGCTTTCTCGCTCCGATCATAACGTTACAATGCGTTTTCCTTTTTCGTGCGTGCCCCATTGGTGCGTTGCGTTGTCGCAGCGTCAACGCTGCGTTTTTTCGCGTGGATCATGTCATAAAAAATATATGGAAATCGAGACAGCGGCAACGACGACTACTGAACTGAACTTGGAGGTACCAAAGAAAAAAAAAGTCAAGTGTTCATGAGTCATGGAATTATTAGCCTGTATGATACGAGTATTATGGGATATTATCTTACTGTTCACATAAAGCTTGAATCTAAATAAAGGGCAGACAACCGTTCGTTCCGCTAAAAATATGTAATCCTTGGTACAATAATAAAACACAGTAATAATACACAAATTACTTGCACTTTCTCCACTTTATTAGTTGTTAAACATAAGATTGAACCTGATGATGACTTAGTCGAAACCGGTCGTGTATTTCAATAAATCTTATGTTTAACAACTAATAAAGTAGAGAAAGTGCAAGTAATTTGTGTATTATTACTGTGTACAATGTATTTCCATCAAGAGCCTACAGTACATTCAATAACATATACAATAATAAAACAAACAATGAGAAAATAAAACATACTGATAAAAGTCCATAGACACAATATTATGTAATTTAACAGAAAAAACTCCTTAAAAATAACATATTATAACTGTATAGACATTATAGTGACATTATTTAACAGTAATAATAAAAAGCGGTCAATGATTTAAATATATTTTTTTACTTATAGTTTTTTTATTACTTGTTTAGTTTATAGTTCAGATAATAATAATTTATCTTAAAAAGTTTTTAATTGATTTATGCTATTTTTAAAGAATAATTTGTGTTATTAATTTAAATATTTCAACTTATAATAAAAAAGTCGTTCCGGGTATTTTTATAAATTAATTCTCAAGTGCATTGTCCAATTTTAAATGAAAAACCGAACCTTCCTTTCAACATAAAATACTACGAAGTACGAACGGCGGTAATTATTGAAGATGGCAGATACGAGCCTGTTGTTGGATTTAATTGAAAGCCCCGCGGTTTATGGACGTAACTGAGTGGGGTTATTACTGCACCGCTATTGCAGCTTTATATATTTACTAGCTGATCCGTGCCCACTTCGTCGAGCATGGAAACCGTGTAAACCTTCTCGGGACTCCCACGAATATTTCAAGACCAAAAATAGCCGAATCGGTTCAGCTGATCTCGAGTTTTAGCGAGACTAACGAACAGCAATTGATTTTTATATAGCCTATGTTACTCAGTGATAATGTAAGCTACATTATCACTGAGTATATATCCAATGAAGAATTATCAAAATCGGTCCAGTACTTTTTGAGTTAAGTCGTTACGTACAAAAATACAAATCTTTCCTCTTTATAATAATAGTAGACGACCTTTCTAGCTGAGGCGCGTACTAATAAAGAAGTCTCAAACCCAACCTCACTTGAGAACCTATTTGACAGATATAAAAAACCTTTCGTTTCACTTTTAAAAGTGAACAACTTCATGAATGTTACATAGTATTTTAAATTATTTTCTTTTATATTCCTATTATACATTAAAATAATTATATTCTATAAATTTATTTTAAAAGTGAAACGAAACGTAGTTTTATCTGTCCAATAGGTTCTCAAGCGAGGTTGGGTTTGAGACTTCTTTATTAATACGGGCCTTAGTAATAAACCGGAGACTGCGGGTTTGAATCGTGCCGAAGGAACAAAAAGTATTTCTATATTTCTGGGTCTCGTGACTATTCTTCTTTCTTGCATAGTCCTAATGCCTCCGTGGTTTAGTGGTTTAGAACCTAGCTGTCAACTCGGAGGTCGTGAGTTTGACTATCGCGTTCGAACAACAAAAAATATTGCATTCAAGTTTGATTAGGACAATGCAGGCCGATCACCTGCTTGTCTGACAAGAAAGATTATCCATGCGTCGGATGGGCAATGGGAATGTAAAAAGTCGGTCTTGCGCCTGATCTCTCGCCAGTCGTGCCGGTTAACCGTTCAACTGGTCTACGAGAGTAAAGGAAGAGAGAGAGTGCTTTTGTGTAAAGCGCCCAAGTGTGTGCACAATACCAGTCATCTAAAATAACTGCGTTCAACATGGTTTCGATGAAACCAGCCACCGTCACCGAATTCGGTGTGGGAGGCATTATTTTAATATTAATATAGTATTAAGCGCCTTTTAAATTTTGCTGGAAATTAAACACAAACATTACTTGCAAGGATTTAGGTGGCGTCACTGGCACTGCTAGTAAATTGGAAGAAGCTTCTGTACTGAAACTCGTATAAATAGAGTAATAACATTTACAACTTATACCATTGTTTAAGTCTCAATGGTCCCTAAACATATCTTAAATTCATTATAACGATGTAGTAATAACTATCTAACGATCTTCTTTATCGTTATGAGCATCGCAGAGCCGATTATCGTTATCCCATGATAACAAGTACATAATATAAAGGATGTAAAAAGGACACTATAACTTTGGAATACGATTACGAGTATACTACCTTTTGTCATTCAAGAAATATATCTTTTTGTTTTTTTTTAATTTTCTTTTTTTCATTTTTATTAGTAAGTATATTTTTGCGACTAAAAAATAATAAGTTATTATAAAAAAACTAGAATTACATATAATAACTGAAGATCAGTTATAATATTGATTGGGATATGATTAAACTAAATTTCCTCAATCTGGAAAAGTGTTTTTAGTCACAAGAAGAACAAAACAGGAAAAAAAAAAGTTAAATAGTTAATGGCATCAGGCGTACTTTGCGGAAATCTATAGTATAAAATTTAAATATATTATATCTAGCAATATCCCGCGAAAAAATTATAACCACAACCTGCTAGCAGATGAGTGAGTGTACGCATAGGCATGCGTTTGATGCACCTCCCTCCTCCCACACTGCTTATGCGTACACTCGCAAGCAAAAACGTGAAAACACCACCACCACACAAGCAATAATACTGTAGCGGTACTACTAGCACCACATCCTACATCGCGCTATCGTAGTTTTCGTACTCCCACAATACTAACACAATCGTGCAAAGCCCCACACCACCACATGGTGGTGTGGGGCTTTGCACGAAGGCAAAACTCGACGCGCGTTTCGCTCCGACCCCGGAGCATCCTCAGGATGCGAACAATGTTCCTTAACGAACGGGATATTTCTATATATAATAATATGTTTAAATTTTTGGTAAAAAAATATTTCAAGAATAAAAATAGGTATAATATTATGGTGGCTGTTATTTTAATATAAATAATACAGGTTATTTTGTTTGTTCACAGTTGTCATGACGGTGTTCCTCGCTTTTCTCTCCACTCTACCGGTCATAATGTTGATAATGGGTAAGTTAGTTTTTACTTCATCCTACTTAAAATTAAATGCGATACTTAAGAGGAAACCTCACGGTTGAGAAAAATACAAAATAGTTATTTATAAAATATATTCCTGTCTCGCAGTGCCTTAGCTAGCCAGCACTAGCGCGATAGAGACAGCACGAACTTAAATTGCCTATTAAAAGTACAAGAAATCGACGTTCGGGGGACCCCTGTTGATATTTTTTTTCATTATAAACTGAAAAACCTAAAAGTTACAACTGTCAATTCGAATAAATCGATTGCATTATTTAAAGAGTCCCTTTGTTTTATTCGATTATCGGAACACCAAAGTTATTTATAAAAATCATGACAAAATCGACGTTTTCTGACAGTGTACGATAGCTTTTGAATTCCGATAATCGTGTATGGGACTGGATGAGTCTCTCGAGTCGCTCCGTTGTGACCTCATCCACTGAGTTGATTGTGGATGTGAATCGAATATTGGATGAGCCGCAATCCCTGCTGGATAATATTGAGTTCAGCTCTGTCTGGGGATGCGGGATATCTACGAATAGGGATATGAAGTTGACGGATATAATTGACTATCCTACTATCCCGGCGAGAAGAACCGGCGTAATAAACTCGCGCGGGACCATCTTTTAGCAAAAAGATTGGAAAATTGTTCTTTTTCTTTTTAAATATATAATATTATACATAGCAATGTTATGACTTAAAAGTGAAATTATAAAAACAAAGTGTACAAAGTTGTAACCTAGCATAGAGGCACCTTATTCCCATGGAGTGTATGTGTGAATCATTAATGAAATCATGTGACTAGTTGTGCCCGCGACTTCGTTGTTTTTGAGTGACTTAAACAGAAAGTCGCCAAATATGAATAATTTTCTCCATTTTTGCAACATTTCTCACTGAAACTTCGCTCCTATTAGTCGCAGCGTAATGTTATTTAGCATAAAGCCTTCCTCTATAAATGTACTATTCAACAAAAAAAGAATTTTTCAAATCGGACCAGTAGTTCCTGAGATTATCGCGTTTAAACGAACAAACAAACTCTTCCGCTTTATAATATTAAGAATATGTATGAGGTTAAGACGCATGCAATGTTATATCGTTGTCACATTATATGTTAACAGAATCCCCAAAAATATCAACTGAATACAACCACAGTTTCACTAGACGTCTAAGAGCCCGTGAACGCCAGACTTTCGTAATAGTATATAACTAAGCTGAAAATTTTTGAGTTCATGCTCCCAACACAGGTAAGAATGATGGCCAGTAAAGTTTGTGTTGGCTTTGGGAGATAAACAGTACTAAAGGTGTGAAGAAAAATCTACTTTCCTCATAATATAAAGTGTGTTTTTTTGGTATTTCTTTCAGAAAGTTATTAAAAATTACGGCACTAACTGCCTGTCTGGCTTTACATGGTGGCAACCAACAACAAATTAGTGTATTACTGTTGATATCCAACATCCAATTCAAAAACTTAAAACTAATCCCTACCTAAATTCACGACGTTTTCGATAGCGCGATACATCCGAAAGCACGTAGAATATTACTTTAAATTTAGAGTTAACTGGACTTAAAATATAATCAATTGAATTTAAAAAATAAAAGTAGTATTTACAGTATAAGTAAGTTTTTGTTATTAATAGATTACAGATAATATACATAGTGTAAAAAGATTCACTATAACTTTGCGATGTGATTAAACTACTGATTATCATTCTAGAAATGCATTATTTTTTCATTTTAACAAAAACTAAAATGTACCGTAAAATAAATTCTTGAATAAGAAAAGATGATCTTAATACCCCAAAGTTATAGTGACTTCTCTTTTTACACCCCGTTTGGGCTATGAGCAGGCTGAGTGCGATTTTTTGTCACTGCCGTGAGGAAGTTATAGCTACAATTCGTATGGCACTAAAATCGCTCCTAGTGGAAAACTATGATAAACAATTCGATGCCATAAAGTTGTAGTTATCTTTCTCACGGTGAGTAGTGAGAAAATCTCGCACTAAGCACATTGATAATGAATAAATATGCTCGTGTTTTGAAAACAGTACTTTGAACCCTAATTCTTATTTTAAGAAATTAATAACAGTTCGTTAGTTTCCCTAAAACTCGAGAACGGCTGAACTGATTCGGCTATTTTTAGTCTTAAAATATTCGTGGAAGTCCAGGGAAGGTTTGTATGCTCAACGAAGTGGGCACGGGTCAGCTAGTAAAGAGTATAAAAAGTATTACTGTAACAGTTGTAGCAGATAAAAGGTTTGTTATCGACAAAACACCTCTCGTTTGGTCAACCGTTACAGATCCACAAGCAATTGAATATTTTATGTTTCAATAACGTTATGCTGAATAAATTATGTTTATGATTATACTAGCTGACCCGTGCCCAGTTCACTGAGCATACAAACCGGTTTAAACCTTCCCAGGACTTCCATCAATATTTCAAGACTAAAAATAGTCAAATCGGTTCAACCGTTCTCGAGTTTTAGCGAGACTAACGAACAGCAATTCATTTTTATATTTAAGAAGATTAATTAATATCAAATTTATTGTAAAATCTTTTGATTGTCTTTGTCCCTACAAATACACATAACATAATATTGTTTAATAAATGATTGAATTGAATTGAATAGTTATGTAATAAATGTGTATAAAAATCAATTGATGTTCGCAAGTCTCGCTAAAACTGGTCTGCTAGTATTATAATAAAGTACGAAACTTTGATATGGAATAAGGGAATTGAAAAGATAAGGGCAATTCAAAAACAATTTTGTCAGGCAACGTACAAGTTTATTGCAGATAATTATTACTTTTGGCGACCATTGCCCACGACAGTTTATGCTATTAATAAATATATGAATTATTATTTTAACACATTTTACACTTGTAAATAGCTATTTGAGTGTAAACTTTAATATATATAGTTTAAGGAAATAAAATACAAAAAGTGAAGCACTCAACTACACCCCAAAAAGGTTGAAACTTTTTACATATTTCCACGTTGAAGCCTACATTAAGCCCACACTTGTGGTTGAGTTTTTTGAACAAAAAATTCACGTTACTTTTTAAAAGGAACTTTTATTACACGTTAAAACGATAGCGAGACCGCCGCCGCCGCGCGCGTTATAATGACAAACATAGATCTACTTTTCGGCGCAGACGGTACACACAGGGGCCTGATTCAAGATGCCATCGCTTATATCGCTTACGAAGTTCGAAAACAAAATGTGTGGGATCGAACATAAGCTTCGCTAGATGACATACGAATTCATTTCATGACATTACACAATGTCATTTGGCGAGATTAAGGCCTACTCTTTAATCTAATCAGAATCGATATTAGGATTGGAATAGAATTTGACAGTTTGTTAATTATAAGCATACCAGTGCCAGGTAGGTATGAAATTGACAATAGCATCGTGTTTAAAATTAGCATAGAACTGTCAAATTAAAATGCAATCCCAATGTCGATCCATTACTAGATCCATTAGGCGAATGCAACGATTTGTTGATATACCGATGTCTTAAATATCCCTTTTGAATACGACACTCTTCAAAGAGTGTCTCGCAACTCTTGGGACTTAATAATTTGTGAGAGTAATTTCCGAGAAAAAGAGATTTAGGTTTCAGCGCAGACTGAATACAAGCGATGGTTACCTGGGGCCTTACTCTCCAAACTGATTCGATTTTGATTTAGATTTGATCCTGCCGCATACTTGCGAATAAATTGACGTATGTTTAATTTGATTCTCAGTCGATTGATATGGTCGTAAACACAAAAAGTTACGATCAAACGATTGTCTTTATCCTGGTTAATTTCAAAGTAATCTACTAAATAAAATACGAAAAGCCGTTGAGATCGAACTGATTAGATTATATCGATTGTGTCCGGAGTAAGCTCTTTCAAATGTCTCCCTTTTTCTGTTACTTTTAATTTGTGGGAGTGATTTCCTACGGACATAGATTTAGTTGTCAGGACATAACAACCTGTTGACACAGTATTTGATGTTCCTCGCTATATTGAATTTGCAGCAGCGATATATGTCAGAAATATTTAAGTATATATTTTACAAATAGCTTAATTTTTTCATTCTCTTTTATTTTTTTAAATTGTCATTCTCTAATAAATATACTGGTATGATTTTCTTCAAGTTCATGTACTACTTACACAGTACTTTGAATGTGTATGAATAGAGAAAATTATTAAAATATTGATGAACTGCACAGCAACAATCTCTTCTCTTTTATATTATAATATTTTTACTCTTGAAATATTCGTAAAGGTTTAAGCGGTTCATCACACACGAAGTTTGCGCGAGTCAGCTAGTTTGATTATAATTTTGTGACATAGTACTGTTTATCAGATGATACTTAATAATATAACAAAATTATGTACACGGGCAATCGCAGCCACTAGTGGTCCGTCTGCACTGTCCAAAATCTGTTCCGTGAATCGTTAACGAGCATTTTAACTTGATAATTAAAAAGCTTTCAGGATCCCCCCGACCGTAATGAATCGTCCATCGGTGTCCCGAAATTTAGTCTTGGTCCGATTATTGTCTATGGACATTTGTGTTGCCAACTGAAAACATGGCCTCTTTACTCGAAATAATCATGCGTGGGGTGCTGGAAAAATAATAGCACCCCTCATCTTTCCCGTGGGTGTCATAAAAGGCGATACAGGCAGTATAATATTATGTCATCGCGTATATCTAAAAAAAAAAAAAAGGTACTAGGTAAGCCTTTGAGTGCATGTCTGATTTTTGTAATATTTATTTTTGTCTCTTTTGTTACTAGTTATTTGCACATTACATTTGATTAATGACCCATATACTAAGCCGAATATGGTGTGAAGATAATGACGCGTAGAGCATTTTTGTTTTGGCACCTCATATAAATAACTTAATATTACTTAATATCACTAAAAAAAAGGTTGCGATTGAGATTATTTTATTTATATGGGCCTAAGACTAAGATCTTCATACAAATTATGTTGTATATGTATTTAGAGTCCATTGGATTAGAAAATTAAGATTAAGAAGAAGAAGAATTAAGACTAAGCGATAAGATAACGAAAGCGTTGTTTCGTTAAGGTCACAAAGGTTACGCCCTTCAACAAGATAAAATAGATAAACATCTTGTACCGTAAATCATTACTCCGAGATTTGAGACTTACCCCCGGTTTTCCGAACGCTATTCAAATGAATGATCAACCCATATTGAACGCTGATTGGTGGAACATTATCAGACAGAAAGGAACGGACAGATATTTTATAATTACATCACGCTCGCACTTGCAAGATTTGTTAAAATTCCACAGATAAGGTTAATTCACCAAAGACACCGATTAGTTGACATACGATTTGAATCAGCGAGCGAGCGTGATGTTATAATAAAATATCTGTCCGTTCCTTTCTGTGTGATAATATTCCACCAATCAGCGTTCAATATGGGTCGTTAATTTGAATGCCATGTTAGTTGATCATTCATTTGAATAGCGTTCGGGAAACTGGGGGAGTGAGTGAAAGAGAGGGTAAATAATGAAGTTAGTCAACACTTAAGGAATTAAACGTCGTAATCCTTTTACAAAATGTTATTTCACTTTTGCATTAAGCTAAATCCCCCAGTGAGCGCTTTGATTCCAGCCAGTTTTGTGTTACACTAAATGAATGTCACAATTTAAGCTTTATTATCCGACTACAGCGATAACAACAGAAAGTGTAATGAAGTTGCGTGTTCATTTCTTTTACTGTAGTGCCTAAACTACTGATCCGATTTCAATTAAAGAGGCGTCAATAAATTCGAGTAGTCCAGGGGCCTTATTCAAGATGCCATCGTTATTTATCGCTTACGAAGTTCGAAAACAAAATGTATAGGCATTTGTGAAATTATAATTTCTGGAAATTCAAGGCGTTTGTAGGATTTTTGAGATATTTCTGGAAAAAGCTCTCCCAGAGCAGAAACGGTGCATATTTATAATTGTACATCTGAGTTTTTGGAAGGAAAAACCTGATACCGCTAAATATGAATAAATAAGGGGTTTTTTCTACTACATTATAATTATTATAATAATATTAGGGTAGTATTTATTATACTGGGTGATTCATGGTTCATATATCAAGCCAATTATAGTGTGAAAAGAAGATTTCGACAAATATCGATTAAAGATCTCCATAAAAGTTACAAAACAGATGAATCCTGGTGTCTTAGGTCAACGACCAGTGAGCTCGTATGTATAGACTAGTAGCCAGCGAGCCCAAGCATTGTAAGGTTTACTCTTTATGATCATTTTATATGTCTTATATTTTTGTGTGTTATATTAAGTGATTTATATGAGGTGTCAAAACAAAAAATATTCTACGCGTAATTCTCTTCACACCATGATTCACCCTGTATACATTAGGTACTTATTATTATTAATAACCGTCACTGTCCCACTGCTGGGCAAATATCTCCTCTCTCTCTTTCCACAAGTCACGATCAGTAGCTATTTTTATTTACCTTACTCTCCAAACTCATTCGATTTTGATTCAGATTCGATCGTGCCGCGTACTCCAGAATAAATTGACGTTTGTTTATTTTGATTCTCAGTCGATTGATATGGTCGGGAGTACAAAAAGTAACGATCTAACGATTTTCTTTACCCTGGTCAGTTTCAAAGTAATCCACTAAATAAAATACCAAAAGCCGTTGAGATCGAACTGATTCGATTCTCGGTTGTGTCGAGAGTAAACCTGCTCGTTTCATCCAAATCGATTGAAAGCATCCATAGATATTAAATCAAATCGTTTTCTGTTAGTACTTTCAATGTTACTTTGAGCACTCAACACAATGCCTCAACCACCTGCCTCAAATGGAAGGTACCATTAACAATATCCTCATTTTGTTAACGAGGGCTGTTAAATCCATCGAAGTTTAATGAGATTTAATTAACAAGTTACTTTCTCGGAAACGCCCGTAATTAATTCCCAACCGATATAGATTTTAAGACTCATTACCAACTTTTCGAAAGGAAACGCGAAAATCTGATGGCAATAGTGAGTTGTGAATATTAATGAATTTAATATAACAACTGTATAAAAGTCGGAGTGGAACTAATTTAATTAAGTGTAAAAAAAAATACTTTAAAAGTTGGCTGAAATATAGCGGGTGTAAAAAGAGCAGTCACTATAAATTTGGGATTTGATTATACTGCCTTTTCTCATTCTAGAAATGTATTTATTTTTCTACTTACTTATCATGTTTCCATATAAACATGAAAGTCAAAAGAAAACGTCTCGACACCATAAATTTGCCTATACAATAAATAAAAAAAGAAACAGTTCCAGCGCTGGTACTTTCACAGTAAATTCTATATACAGGACCCATACACAAATAGTATGTCCGAGATAAATTTAACCTGAACGTAAACAAACCCGTCTATGACACAACCAAAAACTAGTAAGTGATGCCAATTGGCCAATATTATTATAGACCTAGATCCCAGAGCAATCAGACAAAACTTATTTTCACACGAATGAAACCTGAAGTTTTCAGTAGCGTCTCGTGTGCCTTGAATACCTACGCGCTTTGTGGAACTTGCCGAGTGACACCTGGGCAGGTACCAGGTGAGAAAGGTAACTAAAAATAAGAGTTATTTAACTTATTTTCATATTGGTGATTTTTATATAGGATATGTAGAATATTATTCTTCTTCTTCAAAATGGCCTCCCTTAAGGAATAGCCAGTGTCAGTGTAGTAGAATATTATTGTAAAGTAATATTATAAGTGTCAGACACTTTTGATTGACCAGAGCTTTTGTCAGACGCTTTTAAACTACCCAAAACTTTGAGACACATAGTGCTCTCGCCCTCATACTTCTGGCTGAATAATCTTTGTCTTAGGGGATGTTTGGTCACTCTAATTTGTCTGACTGATTGAATATTACTTTTAAATAAATACTTCAATAACATATTAAAAAATCAGACATGTAAAAATAAGTAAAGTTCATATTTTATTTTTTGGGTAGTTTAAAAGCGTCTGACAAAAGCTCTGGTCAATCAAAAGTGTCTGACACTTATAATATTACTTTACAATAATATTCTACATAACATATATAAAAATCAGCCATGTGAATTTAAGTTAAATAATTCTTGTTTTAGTTGCCTTTCTCACCTGCCCAGGTGTCACTCGGCAAGTTACACAAAGCGCGTAGGTATTCAAGGCACACGAGACGCTACTAAAAACTATAGGTTTCATTCGTGTGAAAATAAGTTATGTCTGATTGCTCTGGGATCTTAGTCTATTCCAATGATTTTTGTTTTCTATGAATCCATAGACTATAGGCTTGTATTCTACAATCGGTAGTGTAAGGTATCGGTATCGGTTTTTAAGTGAAAGATTTTCATTTGATGTTTAAACATATTAATTATTGTTTAATTGTTTTAAAATGTATTGGAAAATTAAGTGTAATCCTTTAATATACCTGTGAAAGTGTTGATAAGTGTGCACAATAAGTGAATATGTGAAAATTTTGGTGTTTTTGGTTTGTTTACGTTCAGGGGGCTTACTCCCGACACAATCGAGAACCGAATCCGTACGATATCAGTGGTTTTTCGTACTTTATTTGGTGAATTACTTAGAAACTAATCAGATTTAAAAAAAATATTAGATCTTAACTTTTTGTACTCCCGACCATATCAATCGACTGAGAATCAAAATAAACAAATGTCAATTTATTAGGAAGTACGCGGCATTATCGTATCTGAATCAAAATCAAATCAGTTTGGAGAGTAAGGCCCCAGGTTAAATTTATCAGGGACGAACTATACACACTCCAAAGTGTTATCACTTATACAAGCCGTATATATGAGTAACAAAACTTCTATTTTATTGTATTCTTGAAAACAATATTGGAATGTTTCAATTGAAATAGAATTGCTTGGGCTACAAATTCTAATTATACCTCACTTGACAAATAATTCAGTCGGTAATCAATTTGACCTTCGTTTAATTGGTGGCAACGGTGGGATCAATACAAGATGGCTGACAAGGAGTCATAAATATTTTATTTATTTTCTTATACGAATTCTATTAATAGCTACTCGTTATAAAATCCATTTCAATTTAAATTGTTTTTTTTTGGATTGGAGGGCATTTCTTGCAGTTTGTGTGTAACAAGATGTAAAATAAATGAGTGATAATACTTTAGGGTGTGTATGTGTCTCCTATGTACAGTTTACTGTGGAAGTACCAGCGCTGAAAGAGTTACTTTTGATCTTCATGTTTCTATGACAAATGCCCTAACATGATATTCTTTAAGTGATTGTGTGAATAAATAAATAACTATTATAATAATTATAATAACGGGTGTAAAAAGAGCAGTTACAGTAACTTTGGGATATGATTATACTACATTTTCTCATTCTAGAAATGTATTTTTTTTTTTACAAAAATTTCAAAAAAAAATTTTTTTTTGCTTTATTGTTATTTATGCGACAAAAAATAAGAAATGGGGATAAGTAAAAAAAAAAAATTTTTACATATCCCCATTTCTAATCTTTTGACAAAAAAAAAAAATACATTTACAAAATGAGGAAAGGTAGTATAATCGTATCTCAAAGTTCTTTTTACATTCTGTATAAACATAGCACATCGCACGGGTAAACTAAATTATGGGGATAGTAAGCAGCCTATGTGTTAATCGCCTAAAATCCTTGTCAGCTACATACCAAATTTTATCAAAATTAAACCAGCCGTTTGCGAGTGAATAAGTACCACACAAGCTTCCGTCTTTATAACAATAGCTTAAACACTTCGGCGTCTTCCAACCCGCCATCTCCAGCTTGAGCACCTTCGCGTCACTGAGCTACAAAGGTTTGGTGACTGTATATCAAAACCGCCGCTCTCAAGACGATGAATGAAATAATTCATGAATGAACATTAATTATGTCATGTGGGATTTGCTCACTCATATCACTGGTGGGCGGAGTTAGCAAATAGTGCAGGGTTTCCCAAAGTGTGTATTATACACCGTATAAAGTGAAGAGGGGTGCAGAAAGTCGATCCTATAGAATTATTCGGAACCACAAATCTATATTTTATATATTATATAAAATAAATTTCTGATCTTTAGTCTCGACTAAATCGAAATTTACTCATAAAAACTCGAAAGCGGCTGAACCTATTCATCTTTTTTAATAGTTATTTTTCGTTTGTCTCGAAATATTCGTGGAAGGCCAGGGAAGGCTTAAACGGTGAGAAAATGCTGTTTGTATGCTCAACAAAGTGGGCAGGCACGGGTCAGCTGTAAAGTTGTACTTTTGACGTTGTCTTACCCCTAAAATATAGGGTTGGTATATTGACGTGTATGTCTGTATATGTGTGTACATGCTACAAAAACGGATAATCCGGTTCTCATCGCAGGTATTCTTTTTATCATCATCAGTTCGCTTGTCATTTCAGGGGCTACTTAAAATTTAAATTTTGTTGTTTAGGTATATATTACATTCGTGTGCATTTTTAAAATAGCTAGCCAGCTGGTGCCATGATAAAATACAAAATTTATTACTGCGCCGGGGGCTTAAAAAGATTGGGAACCACTGATATAGTGTACAATAGTGAATACAGTATGTAATTAGACGTAATTAGTGTGGCTTGGGCATGAATATTACGTCGTTTCTGAGTAGCTGACATGACGGACGTAGAACAATAACTTTATAGCTATACCCAGAATTCTAGTAGTTAATAACATTGTTATGCAATCGTCCACGTAGTCCAGTGGTTCAGAAACTTAGCTCTCCACTTTGGGTTCTATCCAGGGTGCGCTGGATCAACCAAAATGTTGTTTTAAAGTTTGGTTAGGACAGATCAACTGATTGTCAGATAAGAGAGGGGATTCGTGCGTCAGATGGGCATGTAAAATGTCGGTCCTGCGCCTGTTCTCTGGACAGCCATGAGAGGGATTGAGGCAATCAATGTATATTTGTTATTTTATAGCGCCTACTACTGGTCCCATTTTGATTTGAATAACCCGGGCAACATAGCCTCAATAATGAGTGATAATACTATAGAGCATGTATGTATCCTGTAGTACCAGTGCTTAAAGTTTTTTTTTTATTTCTATTGGCTACTTTCACAGTATACTCTACGTAGGAGGCACATAAGCACCCTAAAGTATTATCACTTATTAATATTGAAGCCCATATAATTTACGCATCATTTTATTAAAAAGTAGTAATTTATAAGCAAAAAAGTGGTTAAACAACCTTTGCCCACAACACCAGTGATACCTTAATTAATTATTTGCTGGTCATTTTCCACCTCGTAAAGTTTATTTACATAATGTTTTAATCTCTCGCGTAAGACTTACATTTTGACTGCACATTTAACTTTTCTTTGTGTAACTTAAAACTTAACTAGTAACGAAACTTTGCCCAGACTAATTTATGAGGTAGTAAAACTTGCGACAATTGCGCGAGCGTTGTATAAGTAACAAAGTTAACGAACTACCGAGAACTATGTAAGTGTAACGCTTGTTTAAATTGCTTAATTTTTAAGTGGGAAACTTGTGATATTTGACACGAAAACGAAAATGAAAATAGCTGGTGTAAAAAGGACAGTCACTATAGCTTTGGGGTACTTATACCTTTTCTCATTTTAGAAATGTATTTTATTTAAGTAATCTTTTTTTTACAAAATTAAAAAAAAAATCTTTTTTCGTCATTCTTGTGACAAAACAATAAGAAATGGTAAAAAGTAAAAAAAAATTTTTTTTGTTTTTTTTACAAAAATAAAAAATACATTTCCAAAATGCGGTAAGATAGTATAAGTTTTTTTTTTAATTGCCCTACTAGCTATAGTTATTAAGTTTTCTAGTTCCGTAAAAAACCAACGTAATAAAATAGTAATAATCCAAATAATTATTTATAACTAGCTGACCCGTGCTCACTTCGATGAGCATACAAACCGTTTAAACCTTCCCTGGAATTCCACGAACATTTCAAGACCAAATATAGCCGAATCGGTTCAGCCGTTCTCGAGTTTTATATATAAGAAGCGATTAATTTTTATATATAAGAAGACTAGCTAACCCGTGCCCACTTCGTTGAGCATAGAAACCGTTTATTCCCTCCCGGGATTTTTACGTATATTTCGAGACTAAAAATAGCCGAATCGGTTCAGCAGTTTTCGAGTTTTAGCGAGACTAACGAACAGTGATTCATTTATAATTAAAAGACTTGCTGACCCGTGCCTACTTCGTTGAGCATACAAACCGTTTACCTTCCCGGGACTTCCACGAATATTTCAAGACTAAAAATAGCCGAATCGGTTCAGCTGAGAAGAAAATTATAATAATTGTTAATCTATTATTAGACGCAAAGTATTCATTAACATAAATCAAACAAGCCTAATCTCGATGGCTGGAACCGTTTTCCGACATCCTACGGCCTTCCAGCATCAGATAATATTAATATTAATATCTATAGACGCTTCACACTACGTCAATCTAGTTTAGTATAAGTATCTGAAGAACTTGTGTTACATGTACCAGACAACGGAAATATATTTCGTCCCTCTTCTCAACCCCGTATCTAAAAAACTACAACTTTTCAGTAGAATCTAAAAACTTAATAATTTTAGATTTTATTATGACTTGAATATTTGACTTATACAGTACAGTACAACTGGGGGCTGATTCAAGATGCCATCGCTAATTATCGCTTACAAAGTTCGATAACAAAATGTATGGATTTGACATAAGCTACGCTAAATGATAGCGATTTGGTATGTCATTTAGCGTACCTTATGTCAAATCTCATACATTTTGTTATCGAAATTTGTAAGCGATAATTAGCTATGGCATCTTGAATCAGCCCTCTGAACCTCATTTAAAACAAAATCGATGTCATAATAAAATCTAAAATTATTAAGTTATTTTGTTGTGCTATCGGGAGGGTGCGGGTTCGAGTCCCATCGAAGAAACAAAAAATGTATGTATGTGTTTTCACATTAAGAAAACTCCAGGTCATCGAACTCCATATCATCGTTAAAATGTCATTACAATTAATGCAAATTTCGGGCGTCAATCAGACAAAACGAATGAAAATATTTGATGGATTTAGTGTGGCAGTTTAGGCTAACATTAAAATAGAAGCTGCTTTTTATTCCGAAAGTCCTAGTAACATGATCAACTATTGAAGACATGAATGGATGATGGTGATAATTCGCAAAAAAAATACCCAGAAAATTTAGTTTAAACTGTCACTTAAACATTTTAGGATAATATTATGTAGTTAGGTATTAACTGCATTGATTCTAGAGACGGATCTTTAGATTAATGTGTATAACGACGTATTCTAAAATGTTTAAATAACAGTTTGGACAAAATTTTCACCTTTATCCATTACATGTCTTCAATTATATTACCACCCTGATTTTCGTGAACCAGCAAAACTGTTTATAAACTACCAAAAAGGTCAGCTTCACTATTTTAATTACTAGTTCACTACGACCTGGTTTAAAATCTAGTTAAGCCAGAATTAGACACTGATTTGAATATCACTGACGCCACCCGGGCATTCAATTATCTGATCAGGTGGGACCGGGTGTTACCGGGTGGCGTCGCGTGTTATCCGGTGGGGTGGGGGTCAATTACATGATCTAATGACGTTACCCCACGCGCCCACACGCATCAGAGACCAGATAAACACGTCGCTAGTGTAGGTTTCCTCGCGTTACTCCCACATCAAATTGTGTTTAAATGTTATCAGGGAAACATCAATAGTAATGAGTGTCACAATATTGATGTTCTTCTACATCTGGTGGCATGGCAGTGTCGTCGCCAAGTTAAAGCACCGTACCATTCTTTTCTCGAAACAGTTCAGGCCATTTTCGACCCCCTATAACTTCGTTGTGAATATAATAAAAACAAAACTACAATCCTGAATTTTTAGTTACTAAGCAGGCCATAAACACTGTATATTTCAAATTTCATTCCATTTGGAACAGAACTTTAAGAATTGTAACTTGTTGCTTAATTTTGTCACTGATTCACTGACCGGTCGTTAAAAGTATAAGGCCGCGTTTCCACTGACGCGGAGCGGGGCGGAGAGGTCCTTAGCGGTGCCCAAATCGACCAATCACTATGCTCGTTCTGTTTCCTTGGAAACGGAGAGGAGATTTCGAGCATAGTGATTGGTCAGTTTGGGCATTGACATTATTACATACAAAACCATACATAATACACCCAAAATTATAATAATTCAATGAAATAACTTCGTTTTACCTTGCAGGGGTGCAGTACATCCGCGACTGCCCTGCCGAGCCCCGCCTACCGGTCTACATGGTGGTGGGCGGCGCGGCGGGCGGCGTGGGCATCTGCTGGCTGCTGTGGGCGCAGCTCGCCAGCCGCAGCAGCAGCGGCTCCGCCAGCGCGCCCGAGACCATCCTCGCATACACCCTCACCGTGTTCCTCGTGGGCTGGTGAGTGATGAACTGTGAAAGAACTGGCACAGTATAGAAGTGTCGCGACGTGATATAGGCGTGAGGGGTTAGTAATCAACACCTTTTATAGTTTATGTATATATTGTCTTTTCCACCACACAGTTTATTACCGTAGTATACCGAAAACTTTTGATATAAGAATATGTTCGCGCGCGCGCAGCCTTCAGGACCGAGGTTCGTTTCAGAACTTGACGGGTCGCTAGAAGCCTGCGCCCGCGCGTCCCTCAATAGATACATATCTATACGCGCCGCACCACAGAGAACAGCTGATAAGCAGAATAATACTAGAGAAATACATACTTTAATATATGAATAAATACATCGCCACAGTGTCGTTTGCTTTTCATTCAGCATTCATTATGAAAAACATATCACGCGTTGAAGCGGTACGATTCATTGAAACCAGGCTAGGCCAGCTACGCAGGAGTTATTTTATAGTGCCCAAGTGTGTGCGCAATACACATAAGCACTCTCTCTTCGTTCACTCTCGTAGCCCAGTGAGACGGATAACCAGCACGACTGGCGGGATATCAGGCGTACTTTTTACATGCCCATCCGACGCATGGATCATATTCTTGTCAGACAATCAGGTGACCAGCCTAGATTGTCTTAACCAAACTTGAAAACAACATTTTATGTTGTTCCAACGCGGGAATCGAACCCACGACCTTCGGGTCGATAACGAAGCTCTAAACCACTAGACCACGGAGCTATGTCAAAACGTGCCGCTCAATACACACTATGTGCATAATCATTTATTTTTCTCGGAATTCACAAAATCAAAAATCAAAATCAAAATATTTTTATTTCAAAATGAAACTTAACAAGCTATTTTTGGAAAGTCAACAAAAAGGCTACCACCGTTCAACCACAACACTCGAGTGGTTTCAGCTTCGATTCCCAGGTTATGGCATGTACCGATAAGTCTTTTTAAGATCTCAAGTACATTATACGGACGCTGATGGTGAAGGAAAATGAAGAAACCTAGACATGGTTGTCAGACGTGTGATGTACATAGCAATAAATGCAACGGTCCCGAACCACCCGCCGCCCGCCACTCTCTCCCGAGATTCCGTGGCGACCGGGTGTGTCGAGGACGCTGGAAAGTTATCTAATATTTTATTTCCTAATTGTCCCATAATATATATAAACACACTTACCTGTAGCCGTAGTAGACGACATCACAAACTGGCGACGAGGAAAAGAACGTAAGTGAATTTTTATACGACTACAAGGTATCCCAGAGCTATCAGACAAAGGAAAACAACAATACTATCAAGTATTTCATTTTCTTAAAGGAAAAAAACAGATGACCTAATTATGGGAACATGCTCAGTTCAGTACCTACCTTAATCTTGTTTACATAATTGATTCACGTTAATGAAATCGTAAACAAAAGCGTTCTGATAGCTAAGGGTTCATGATTTAACGTAGTCGTAAGGGTGTTGCTAATATATACCTACAGTGATTCGTATGTATGGTCATGGTAACAATTTATTGACAACGTAGTACTTACTTACTGCACTGGCTTAGTGACCCGAAGTGAGTCTTGTCCTGATAGCGTAGGTAACAAATGTTAATGTAACAATACCGCATGTCGTGGATCAAAATTCCCACGATAGACAAACATTGTTTTTGTTCTCAGTTCAATTAGGTATATAAAGTGTAGTTCGTGTTGTTTATTACGCCTAATAATTACCCCTTATTAGTAATGTTGTTTTTTTTACTACCCGGTATTTGTTAATTATGTACATCTTTAAATATTCTTATAATTATTATTGTGCTAATATCTGACCATGCATACAACAAAGTAGTGCCTGTATATATTAGCCAAGTCGGGTTGTCCTATTGTGGCAATCCGGCCGAGTAAAGTACACCGTACAATTGTGTAATGAGTAAAATCTCATCAAGTTTACATAGACGTACATTTTAATGTCATAAAGCATTTAAGATGTTACTTCTATGCAATTAGTAGGTAGTTCCAATTTTGATATTTGGTTTGCTTCCACTGTACAGATTTAAGATCGGCGATAAATATACAAAATACCTACGTTCAATTGTTTACTTTATTTTATTCGTACGTTTAGTTTATTTGTACTGAAACAAGTTTTCTGTACTTGCAGATCGTACCCATACTGACATGTCTCAACTACCGGTTTTAGAACTATTTGATTGTGACGGCGATTCAAGTTCGCTAGGTCACAGATGGGAAAAGTGGAAACGCGCTTTAGACATTTACTTATTGGCTACTGGAATAGACGATCCAAAGAAAAAACGAGCGATCCTTTTACATACCGGTGGACTCGCACTACAAGAAATATATTATAACATTCCCGGGGCTCACGTTGAAGTGTCGGAAGAGACAGAATCGGTCGACGTTTTTAAAACCGCAATTGAAAAATTAAATGGATATTTCGCACCAAAACAAAGTTTCTTGTACGAAAGGCATATCTTTAGACTTTTAAAACAAGAGCCTGATGAGAAATTTGAGAAGTTTTTAGTTCGTTTACGTAATCAAAGCTCCAAATGTAACTTCGCGCGAAAAGATGACGACTTGATCGACCAGATAGTTGAGAAATGTAGCTCTTCTGACCTAAGAAAAAAAATTCTAACTCTAGGGGATACGGTTACAATAGACAAAATTATAGTGGAAGCAAACTCAATCGAGACTGTCGAAAGACAGTTGAAAGGATTTCAAGGAAATCAAAATATTGCTGTCAATAAAATTGGAACTAGAGCAAGCAACAATAGTATGCGGTGTACAAGATGTGGAAGTGTTTATCACGATAGTGACTATGATAAATGTGTCGCGAAGGACAAAATTTGCACAAAGTGTGGTTTTAAAGGTCACTTTAAAAACCAATGTCGTACAAGGCATGATAAACGAAAAGCAATTCCAAGTACGTCCAAAGTAAATAATGCAAAAAAGTTTAAACACAATGATGACCAACCACGTCATGCACAACCAAAATCTCAACAAGCCCATGATGTCAATAAGTCAGCTCAACCAAGCCTCAACTATATATTCCACATTGACGATGATGCAGAAATAAAGTGTCAAGTTGGTGGGGTTAATGTTAACATGCTTATCGACTCGGGCAGTAAAACTAACATAATAGATGACAAGACGTGGGAATATTTAAAATCAAACTCAATTGTTACTACCAATCAAGAAAAAGGTTCAGACCAAGTTTTCATGGCGTATGGATCAAAGGATCCTCTTGAGGTACTAGGCTCATTTGAAGCGTCTATCACTGTAGGACTGGAGCAGCAATCTGCCAAGTTCTACGTGATCAAAAATGGTACTCGGAATCTGCTGGGCAAAGAAACGGCCATGAAGCTTAACGTCCTCAAATTAGGAGTAAGTATAAATTCTTTGAATCCTTCAGGCACAAACTCCAGTATTTTCCCCAAATTCAAAGACGTTCAATTAGAAATCGCGATAGATAAATCTGTGACCCCTATTTGCCAACCATATAGAAGGGTTCCCATCCCGCTTGAAGATAAGATAAACAACAAAATCGACCAGTTAGTAAAAAACGATATAATTGAACCGGTTGATAAAGCTACGAGCTGGGTTTCACCTCTTGTACCCATATTAAAAGGTGACGGCGATGTAAGAATTTGCATTGACATGAGGTGTGCGAACAAAGCTATTATGCGAGAGAACCATCCTTTACCTACTATGACACAATTGCTACCGAAACTAAGAAAAGCACGCGTCTTCTCTAAACTAGATATTAAGGAGGCATTTCATCAAGTAGAAATTAGAGAAGATTGTCGAGATATTACAACATTCATTACTAGCAAAGGGTTATTTCGCTATAAACGGTTGATGTTTGGAATTTCATGCGCACCCGAACATTTTCAAAAGATACTGGAAAGGATGCTTCTCCCGTGTGAAGGCGTCATAAATTTTATTGATGATATCGTCGTGTTTGGAAGTAGTGAAACTGAACATAAATCTAGACTTAAAAAGGTTTTGCAAACTTTAAAAGAAAATAATGTGTTACTTAATAACACAAAATGTATTTTTAGTCAGTCTAAAATAGAATTTCTCGGTCATGAACTGTCTTGCGAAGGCATAAAGCCCCTAGCTAAATACGTAAAAGCTATAGAGTATTTTAGGGAACCAAAATCTGTAGAGGAGATTCAAAGCTTTCTTGGACTTGTGAATTATATTGGTAAGTGGATCCCTAATTTGGCGACACTTACAGATCCGATTCGTGAAATTTTAAGACAAAAGCTCTCCAAACATGCCGATATTACAGAATATTGGAAAGAAAAGCAAATAATTGCTTTTACTGAGTTGAAAAGAAGTCTAACCAATCTTCCAACTTTAGGTTTTTATGACCCTCATGACAGAACGCAAGTTATTGCAGACGCCAGCCCTGTTGGACTTGGAGCGGTTTTAATTCAATATGACGCACGTGGACCTCGAGTGATCGCTTATGGCCATAAAAGTTTAACAGATGTTGAAAAACGATACTGCCAGACGGAGAAGGAGGCTTTAGCTTTGGTCTGGGCTATCGAGCATTTTAATATGTACCTTTACGGTTTGAAAGAATTCGAGTTGATCACTGACCATAAACCTCTTGAGGTAATATTTAGTCCACGGTCTAAACCCTGTGCCAGAATAGAACGCTGGGTGTTGCGCTTGCAATCGTACAACTATAAAGTTGTCTACTGTTCTGGCAAGAATAACATAGCCGACCCCTTATCTAGATTATGCTCGATCCAAAATTGTTGCCCTTTTGATGATGACTACCATGTCCATCAAATTGTGCAGCTGGCCCGTCCACTGGCAGTGTCGATGGAAAATATAATTCGCGAATCTCAAAAAGATAATGAAATCCAATTGGTGAAGGTCGGTCTTATGGATAAAACTTGGGATTCAAAGGTCAACAATTATAAACTTTTCGAGCATGAACTCTGGGTCCATGATGATATTTTATTGCGGGGAAATAAAATCGTTATACCTTTGGAATTACGCAAACAAGTTCTTGTATCGGCACATGAGGGTCACCCAGGCATTGTTGCTATGAAAGGGAGACTGCGGACTAAGGTGTGGTGGCCTAAAATTGACAAAGATGCCGAAAACATGGTAAAAAGTTGCAAAAGCTGTACCTTAGTCTCGGGTCCAAATCCTCCTGTGCCTATGAAGAGGCGGGAACTACCATCCCAACCGTGGGTAGATATAGCTGTGGATTTTTTGGGCCCACTTCCAAGTGGACACTATTTATTTGTGGCTATAGATTACTATAGTCGTTACAAAGAAGTCAAGATTATGAAGTCCATAACGTCACAGGAAACAATTGGCGTATTAAAAGAAATATTTTCAAGGCTAGGTATTCCTGTCACTTTGACTTCAGATAACGGTCGACAGTTCACAAGCGAAGAGTTTAAGTCTTTCTGCTTAGAATTTGGCATTAAACTTTATCATTCCATACCATATTGGCCACAACAGAATGGTGAAGTCGAACGGCAAAACCGTGATATAGTGAAGCGGTTAAAAATAAGCCAATGCCAGAAGACTGATTGGAAGGAGGATCTGTTGAAATACATCATGATGTACAATAGCACACCGCACAGCACGACGGGCAGGACTCCAGCCGAATTGTTTTTTAATCGACAATTTAGAGATAAAATTCCTTCTGTTTTAGACGTTGAAAGCCGGCATCTAGATTTTGAGACACACGACAGAGACAAAATGATGAAAGAAAAAGGGAAAATCAGAGAGGACCGGAAACGTAAAGCAAAAGATTATGACATCGATGTAGGTGAGAAGGTTTATGTTAAAAATATGATTAAAGAAAACAAATTGACACCAAACTTCAGTCCAACACCGCACACAGTGATTAGTGCCAATGAAGGGGACATCCAGGTGAGGAATGATGAGACTGGACAGGAATTAAGAAGGAATGTTATCCACCTTAAAAAAGTTGAAGGAACATGGAAAATTCAAAATGAGACTGAAAATAGAAGTAATTTAGAAGATATGGATGATGATAATAGTTCAGGAATTGATGAGTCATTGATTGATTAGGATAAAGTAATTTCATTATTAATTAAGTTCATACTTTTGTGTTCATGTCAATAGCTAGATTATGTTTTCGTAAACTGACGTTTTGTCAGTTTTGTCTATAAATATTTAAATATTTGTTTACCTATATAAAATCGAATTAGGTTGTATACTTACATTTAAGTTAAGTTGGTTGTGATTAGATGTTTTTAAAATTAGTTGAAAAGGAGAGATGTGATGTACATAGCAATAAATGCAACGGTCCCGAACCACCCGCCGCCCGCCACTCTCTCCCGAGATTCCGTGGCGACCGGGTGTGTCGAGGACGCTGGAAAGTTATCTAATATTTTATTTCCTAATTGTCCCATAATATATATAAACACACTTACCTGTAGCCGTAGTAGACGACATCACAAGACGTATAGACTAGGGTAGTAAGAATGCCGTATATGCTTGGCAGAAGACTTGGTCATAAAATGAAAATGAAACATTTTATTTCCAAATAGGGTAGAATGTAGAAACTAATACTTTTATAATCGTACATTTTGATCTACCACCGATTCAGGAACTAACATTTTAAAAGACGAATAGTTGCAATACTTCTTTAACATACTATTAAATGTGACTCGTGATTGTAGTTTATGTATTTATGTATAGTTTATTTAATTTCAACTCCTGAAATCCCCGGACGGCGAACTTACAGAGTGCACTAACTCCGCCCGCGCCGGTCACAACATAACATGCTTGGGACATTAGCGCCTTGCACACGTACAGTTCGGATCGCGCATCTGACTGCGTTCCAAACCGCGGCTGGATCAACTGTCGTGATAATGAGAACGATCGTCCGTGGTTTGGTTGGTAGTTAATCCAGTTGGAAAAAACCGCGATCGTGCTAACTACGACAGCAAAATCATCTGCGGTTTAGACTGCATGAATCACCTGAATCGTTCTGATATATAAGTATCAGAACGATTTTAGAAGTTACAATTTATTTTTTAACCATGGTAGGATATATGCAGGTCATACTGTGGTGCTTATTACGATGCCAAATTATACATAATTTGAACTACCTGCATTATATTAAAATACGTCACAGCGGTTAAAACTGTGAAAATTGTACTGTTATCGACATGCCTTGGTGCTTACTTTACCAATTTCAATATACTAAACCGATTCCAATGTTGTCTAGTCATGTGCTACTCTCGAAAGCAATAGAAATCACATTAATTGTCAACCAATTTCGCGCTAGTGTATACGTACCGTCAAATTTAAAATATTTGATAAGACGCAATTCTAATAAGGACGCGATCTATTTCCGCGGTCCGACCTGTACGTGTAATAGCGCTTTTAGTTTCAAACGCAAACCGCATAATTTAATTCCGACAATTTATTGCACTAACACAATAAACCACAATTGCATTACACGTATGGTATACAAACTAAAATCGCGGTAATTCCATTGAAATTTGTAGTTTTCGCAGTATTACATTAAATAAATTCTGAAATAATAATCTTGTATGGCTACAGAATTCTTTGAAAAAATATGATCCTGATGTTTGTTTAATTGCTCGAAGGTTGTCACTTTAGCTATAACGTCCACTGCCGGACATTAATAAATAAATGAATAAAAAAGACGTGTCGCACTCGGGGACTGCCGCGGTAAAGCTATTGCATAGCATTTATCAACTTATCCGATACAACCAATGCCATCTAGAGCCGAGTTGCTGAACTAAAGAGACAAGCGTGATATTTAAAAAAAGTCATTAAAAGTTCTGCTATTCATCGATAGATGGCAATAAAAAGTATCACCTCTGTGCCGGTCGGAGTGGGAGGGTGTAAGGCTATTTTCGTACCAGAATTTCTGGATTCGGTTTCCACACTCAAGTCCCGCGATAGAAGCTATTCAATAGCTTAGTATGTTTATTGCAGACCATAGTCCATAGCGCAATTATTCTTTTTCAAAGTATTTTATGGGGTTACTTAACCTTTATTTCGGAAATATACCCCCGGCTTCCCGAACGCTATGCAAATGAATGATCAACTAACATGGCATTCACATCAAAAAACCCATATTGAACGCTGATTGGTGGGATTTATCAGGCAGAAAGGAACGGACAGATATTTTATAATTACATCACGCTCGTACTTTTATTTGAATCGTATGTAAACTAATCGGTGTGTGGGAGTACGAGTGGAAGTCGGCCTGACCGAGCATACCACCTCGCTTGGTCGGAGATCTCCCTTTGGGGCTTCCACTAGTACTCCCACATTGGTGACCCTCGACAGAACAGGCCTCCTTCATCATCATCACTCCCCGCCCCTCCGCACCTCGCCAGCCAGCTTCAGCCACGTCGGGTACCTCGTCTACTAGCCGCAACGCAGCGCGACCTGGTCTAACCCTCATCGGCTTTAACGGGCACTCTCACTACACGACCGGTCAGCAAGCAGAGCACATCTCTCCTGGTTCAGCACGTAGCATCGGCCCGCACGGCAGCACTCCGACTCACTGGAGCCCGTGCAGCAGCAGCACAGTTCCGACTCACTGGGAATCACTGGCACTGGCGACTCAAGCACAAGACGGCTCAAGTTTCGACCTCCGGTCTTCGGGGGGAGTGATGTGGCGGTACTCCTAGCGCCACAATCCTGCATCGCGCTATCGAAGTTTTCTAAGTCCGGCGCTATATATACGACATCTGAAAACTAGTACAGTCTGCTTCGGCCTGACCGAGCATACCACCGAGTGAGGTCGGAGATCTCCCTTTGGGGCTTCCATTCGTACTCCCACAGGTGTATTTGGTAAATTCACCTTATCTGTGGAATTTTAACCAATCTCGCAAGTACGAGCGTGATGTAATTATAAAATATCTGTCCGTTCCTTTCTGTCTGATAATATTCCACCAATCAGCATTCAATATGGGTTGTTGATTTGTATGCCATGTTAGTTGACTATTTATTTAAATAGCGATCGAGAACCAGGGATAAGCCTCACATTTTTTCCCTTTTTCTCTTATTGCCAACGGAAGTCACAAACCTAATTCTGCTGGAGCTTGTGACGTAATTTCCGTCCGGCGCGTTATTTCATTTCGCCATTTTTAAATTCTCATGCGATTTAAAAAGTCCGTACACAATTCTAAAGGGAATAAATATTAAATTGTTCTCACTTGGAAGTTTTGTACAAAAGAAATACACTAGGGTGTCCACACACGAGCGATTATTGGTGATTATTTTTTTGGTCAGAAATACAGTGTGTAAAAAGAGCAGTCACTATAACTTTAAGATACGATTGTACTACCTTTCCTCATTTCGGAAATGTATTCTTTTATATATTTTTTTGTCAAAAACTAAAAAAAATATTTATTTTTTATTTTTACCATTTCTTAATTTTTTGTCGCACCTGTCCTACAAAAGGACCCTGCCCCATGCCCTGGGGCCTTACTCTCCAAACTGATTCGATCGTGCCGCGTACTTCCCATTAAATTGACGTTCGTTTGTTTTGATTCTCAGTCGATTGATATGGTCGGGAGTACAAAAAGTTACGATCTAACGATTCTCTTAATCCTGGTTAGTTCATAGTAATCTATCTACCAAATATAATACCAAAAGCCGTTGAGATCGAACTGATTCGATTCTCGATTGTGTCAGCAGTAAGCCTGCTGGGTAAGCACCCTTAATGCTATGGCGCTACATAATTTGGCTTCGATCGCTTTTATTTCTTTGTGAATTGTTCTGTTAGGTCTTATTAAACTCGCGAGCACGTAGGCTTCGATTCGAAAGGCAAAGTCTCGAATATTTTATTTGCCAATTTCATTGCATCATAAAGCACTTAGCTTTTGTTATAACGGGTGTAAAAAGAACAGTTTAGAAACTGTATAAAGTTAACTATAACTTTGGGATATGATTATACTGCCTTTTCTCATTCTAGAAATGTATTTTTAATAAGAAATTTAAATGGTTAAAAGTAATAACATTTTTTTTTAGTTTTTGACAAAAAAATACATTTGCAAAGTGAGGAAAGTATAATCGTATCTCAAAGTTATAGTGGCTGTTCTTTTAACATGCTGTATTTAGGTACTTGTCGCTTTAGCTATGACGACCATTGCTGGACATAAGCCTCCACCAGAGTATTTCATGAAGTTGCCTCGCTTGGCAGGCGGGTTGGCGAGCGTAGAGGTAAAATAACGATATCTGCGGAAACACTGCTTATTTTCAGCTTATTTTGCTCATATTATTTTCAGATATGACAGAGAGACAGATAACAATGTGATCCATTAAGGTTTCCGTTTTTCCTTTAAAGTTATGGAACCCTAATAAAACAAAATAAGCGAATGCAAACAAACTAATAAATATATTTTCTTAACCAGTTGACCCACTTCGTTGAGCATTTAAACCTTCCCGGGACTTCCACTAATATTTCGAGACCAAAATATCCGAATCAGTTCAGCTGATCTCGAATTTTAGCGAGACTAACGAACAGCAATTGTTTTTTATATAGCCTATATTACTCAGTGATAATGTAGCTTTCTAATGAAAAAAGAATTATTAAAATCGGTCCAGTACTTTTTGAGTTAAGTCGTTATATACAATAATACAAATCTTTCCTCTTTATAATTAATACTACACTAATGTGTAGATAGTGTAGATAACACCTCTTTAACCGACTTAAAAATTAGGTTTTCATATCCAAGGAACAACGTTAATAACAGAAAAATGAGTGATTCATAAAATTGAGGCTATTTAGTTAAAAACCGCTCAATCTCTGTTAAACATGCACAAAATAAACACAAATTATACTTACGGGATTTTCCATTTGCCGGCAATTAACAGATTAAAGTGACAAACGGGACATTTAATTCCCGGCTGTTGCCAGGCGGGATTAAATCATTTTTTACCCGACTACGGCGAAGCAAAAAGGAGGTTTTGTGTTCCCTCGCATCATCTAAACTAGTTATGATAGTTAGACAAATGTGTTGTCGTTAGAAGCTTCTTGATCGTCCACTCGTTATAGGCTACATGACGTCACATTAAAATAAAGTAAACGTAAAAGAAAAATGAAGTAAGTAAAAAAAGGCGTGTGGAACTCGGGGACTGCCCCGGTATAGCTATTGTATAGCATTTTTTAACAACTTATCCGATACAACCAATGCCACCTAGAGGTGAGTTGCTGAACTAAAGACACAAGCGTGATATTATAAAAGTCATTAAACGTTCTGCTATTCAACGATAGATGACAATAAAATATATCACCGCTGTGCCGGTCGGAGTAGGGGGTGTTAGGTTATTTTCGTAACTGAATTACTGGACTCGGTCTCCACGCAGAAGGCCGCGATAGAAGCTGTGCAATAGCTTAAAAATAAAAAAATCTTGGCGAAATAGTGTAGGGTATTAAATTAAAGATCTTTGTAAGCACATAACCAATATGTAAATATTATAAGCTGTTGCTCACTGTTTTGCTTGAAATCACCTGATAATTGCAAGATCTATTGGAGCGTGTTTTAGTAGTCGTAGTTTTTACCCGAAGGGTAATGATTTTAGCAGTGTATGTCTGTATGTGTGTTTGTTCCCTCGCAGCAGCAGTTTGTCCAATTTTAGTAAGTGAGGTGTCAATCGATTTTTAATAGTCCCGCGAGTAACATAGGCTATATCATATATTTTTAATTAATCGAAATAAAAGATCTTGATCGTATATTTAATATAACATTGAATTTCAATAAAAAATAATCATAACATATTTACCATAATATTAATATTATCATCCCATTTTCCTCCATTCACTTAACCACTTAAAAAGGTAAGTGGGGTAAAGGCTTACTTAATAATATTATTAGGGCATAAATGTGATGGCACTTAAAATATTATACACCCTTCATCCCTCAAGACGAAATAATCGTTTCCAAATCAGTATTCTTTACACGCACGCTCGGGATTACGCAGCGATCGTCTTTGAATATTAACACAATGGCTATAACTCTTTTGAATTTTAATATTCAGCCACACTCAGGAAAACATCTTTACCTTGATCTATATTTTGACATTGACTAAATTGAACTTTATCACAAAGTAGATATATAACAGAGACACGAACTAGTACCTACTAGAAAATGGTATCACCCTGATACTGGCAATTCAACTGGCTATTTTTGTTTTCTTCGATTTCCAATAAATAGTGAAGTCCAGGCACATTCCGGAAACCACCATCTAGCACCACTGTTGGAAAATACTAATTACTAATTTCGTTTCGTATCTTCTTCTTAATTAAGGAGTTCTTCTCTCTTCTTCTTAATACAAAATAGTAATAGCATAAAATTTTAATATATTATATCTAGCAAAATATCTCGCGAAAAAATTATAACCACAACCTGCTAGCAGATGAGTGAGTGTGCGTATAGGTATGCAATATATTATAATATATTGCAACCTGCATGGTTGTGTGGGGCTTTGCACGATCGTGTTAACATTAGTGCTTGTGTGGTGGTGGAGTTTTCACGTTTTTGCTGATGGAGGTGCATCAAACGCATGTCTATGCGTACACTCACTCATCTGCTAGCAGGTTGTGGTTATAATTTGTTCGCGGGACATTGCTAGACATAATATATTTAAAAAAATATATTATATCATTTACAAAAGTTAATAGTAGTGACATCTGTCGCATTTATTTGTATTAAATATAGATTGTATGGAATGGTTGGCCATGACTTTATTTACTACACGTGAAGATGCACGTCTCATTGCAAGGGCTCGAATTACCAGTTGCCTAACGATGCGACCGTAATATGTATCTTTGGTGAAATATTTAGGCTAAGGGCCTATGTCTACGCCCTATGAGCCACCTTACATCGGATGCAGTGCTAATTTTAATAGCAATTCACTATTGTTTTTTTTTGTTCTGCTATACATCAACAACATCAAATTAGATCAGGATTATTGATTAATCCAGGCATTATTAATAATGTCGTGGATGTATGTAATGTGTCCCCGCTGCTCCACCAACGACGGTAGCGACGGAGTATCGCCGAGTGTTTAGTGGGTAGAGACTGCGTCCAGTTCACGGCGAGTCCCACATACCCGCGGTAGGAGTCTCCATCTACCTCGGAATGCGTAATGCATTTTCTCGGCGTTAAAAAAAAACATTATTAATAATGCGCGGACACTATGAATAATCTAGCTCTATCGGGCTAAGTGATAATTAATTTAATAACTTCATAGCACGGTCATTATTATATTAGGCAATTTGATAATAAAGCTATACCTACTTATTTGACGCGGTGCGGTAAAGTAAGCGTGACACGTTTTGACCTAATACTGCTATTCTGCCTTCGTCTTGCACCTCATAAACTTGCACGTCATATATCAATGTGAAATTTCTATAAAACAAGATATATTGCGAAATTTTTGTTTAAATTTTCTCTTTTGTGGTACCTATATTTTTAGTTTTATTATTTCTTTGAATTTTAAATACAAAAACTAGTGGGTTTTTATGAAGAAGTTCTTGCGTATAATTATAATGGTATTAATCATGTAATTAGTGAGACTGTGATCTGATAATTTAAATTGTTTAACATTTACACAGTTTTAAAGCAATAATTATTTAAAAAATCTTCATTTAATATAATATTACCTGTTTATATTACTTTGCCCAAAAAGTGTCTGACGCTATGCATAATGCCTAGACAATTTTAATCTTTGAATAGTTATTATCAAATTACATTCTCATAATGGCCATTTTTAATAATGACCGGGCGTTATGTGTAATGCATAATTTATAAGTTAGTCCATAACACGTAAAT
Organism: Celastrina argiolus; assembly: GCA_905187575.2. Taxonomy (NCBI): domain Eukaryota; kingdom Metazoa; phylum Arthropoda; class Insecta; order Lepidoptera; family Lycaenidae; genus Celastrina; species Celastrina argiolus. Next base: position 17,837,464 of record LR994589.1, read on the forward strand.
GATGATAATATTATAGCAAGAACATCAAATTCTATTATTTAATATATACCGCTAGTAGATTTATATTAACTAACAATTTTCTTGCAGAAAAGGCTCAGCCTTTGGACCAATTAGGCCAAAGTAATACAGAGAGCTATCTAATTTACTGTGACCTAATTGTCGAAAGAGTATGATCCAGACAATTCGCTTCATCTACATTTACAAGATAATTTGGTTTATTTTTGCTGATTTCTTGAGCTTTTTATTTAGATAATACAAACGCCTCCGTGATCCAGTGGTTTAGGTTGGCTCTCGGTTCCGATGATCGTGGGTTTGATACCAGCGTTGGGACATTAACAAATATTATGTTGTTTTCAAGTCTTGTTAGAAACTGTCTGACTACAAAATCTAATGCATCGGATGGACATTGAAAAAATTGATTATTACTAAAATCAAGCGCAGGAATGACCTAGCGCTTGATCTCTCGCCAGTCATGTTGGTCCCTTTAAAGAAAAAGTACGATATATAGGTATACTAACCAGCCCCACCTATAATTACACATGTATAAACATATTTCTTTCTAAAGGTTCGCCTTCGGTAACTACTGGACTATGGGTATCATGTGGCCAGACTACGCTCCAACACTATTCGAGCCAAACCAATGGTGCCACCGCACGCTGTACGTGTTCGCGCTGACACAGCTGGGTGTGGTATGGGGCGTGATACTGCTGCTGATAATGTTGCTACTGTCGCTGGTGATTTGTCAGGTGGGTGTAATGATGCAAATGATGATGAAACAAAAATGCCACCGCATGCTTTACAATTTAGTGCTAAAATTGTTGTGTGTGTGTATAACGTGATACTTCTGCTACAGTTGCTGTCACTAATTGTATATAAGGTGCTTGCGGCAGTAGAGATGATGGTGATAGTAATTTTGCTAATGCTATGTTACATAGTGGTAGCGATGATGTTGATTTCATCGACCGTGATTATTCTATTAGGCATTTATGATGGTAAAGCTGATGAAAATAATGATGATAGCAGGTCTATGGATATATAATATTGAAATATTTCAGCACATGATTTTAGTACATCGGCTACCAATACAGTCGACAAATGTATTGTAAATGTAATAAATAATATTCCTATAATTGTTATCAGATAATATAACAAATTGTAAAATAAATGTAATAAACAAAAAACTAAAATAATTGTAAGTAATAAAAGATCCAAGCGTAAGCGATTGTCCCTACAAATAGATATCGCGACAGTGTTTAATTTAGGTTACGGGATTCTAAATAAACAGAGATAGTGAATCTCGAGCACGTAGCTTGATGTTTATCGACTACCCGCAATCTCAGTCTATTAATAAACCTAGAGCTTTTTCCATCTGAGCTTACAGTGAGCTCTTTCATTTCATCTTCATCAACTCTTAAGATTTCTTTTTAAGTAAAAGAATAAAATAGTTTTAATATATTATAATAGTAACAAAATAATTATTCATTTATTTTTTTTGGTGATATTATGGTTCTGCGCACACCGTCGCGTTAGTGCCAGACGTTTAAAAAAATCTGTTTTTTTTTGTCTTTAATACTTTTTCAGATCTAACACTTATATTTTCTGTAGGTATTCGGCTGCGGCTGGCTCGGGCCGCCGAGGTACAAGTAGCAACGGCGCAGCGTTGTGCTAGAGCTTTGGCACAGGAACATAAACAACACAATGGACGTCGCCGGCGCTCTGCTGCCCTTCACACAAGTCGTCCGACCGGAACTGACCATCCACGTGCAAGAGGTCCTCACGCAAGCAGACCAGAAGATACCGGAGATTAACGAGCCAAAAAGTGATGACGATAGAAGTGTAAAGGACGACAATAGTGTAGCTAATAGTGGTAGGAGAATCGACAAAGGTAAAGGTGTGAGAGATGATAAAGGTAGGCACGGTGTGAACACAGCCTGATGGTTGTTAGTCGTGCTGCCGTCGCGCGAGAAGCACGTACATTTTGAAGCTGCAGATAAGATATACTACTTCTAATACTTCAATGTTTATAGCTAGAAGAGATAATAATGATAAATGTGAATTGATTGTTATGCAGGCAATGTTGCTCTTTACATGAAAAATCTAAAGTACCATTTTCGAATAGCGAGTAACTAAAGGCTTGATGCCAGCTTGTTTTATCGTAATTCGTAAAATGGAGATTATGTAAAGTCAACGTAGTAAATTGAGCGAAATATCATTTTCGAATCAATGGAGATCTTTTGTGATCTAAATTAGCAATTCTCTTCGAGCTATAAATATAAATTCTCTGAACTTATCTTCGCGCTTATTATGTGCTCGTTTGTATATTTATTATTAGGCTATTTTCTTATAAATATTAAAAGTACTACAACGAATATTTATGATGTAAATGATAAAACGTTGTTGGCCCAGCGTAATTTGAATGTATAATGTAATATCGCGACCTGGCGTATAATTTGACAGTTGAGGTTTAGGTACCTAAAAGTGCGTGAACAGGCATAAATATAGAATTAATAAAATCTACTCCACAAAATCTCTTAGTCTCTACAAAGGCTTTAATGTAACCAAATTCACATTATGAATAGATTAACTTATCGTCCAAATTATAAATGTGATGTTTAGAAAAGTTTTGAGTATTCAACCAACGGAGTTTTGTTTATGTTATTTCATATTTACGTTATTATGTTACATACATATTAATAAACCATAGCAACCTATTTGTGTTTGAGACTTTAGGGCGCTTGTTTCTATATTAATATTTTTAGATTAGATTCACTATTTCTAGACTTTTGGCTTTTTTGGTGGCGAGCACTTGTTTAATCAGATACTGCTTCGTCTATAATAAATTGTGAGAGGGAATATTTGATTGTTTATTTATTAGTTTGTATTGAGTACGGTCTACAGCTACTAGACCGATTTGATGAAATTTATCATTATAATGATTGCATGCATATTTATAATTTATGAATAATATAATTTTATACTATTTATTTTATCGCGGTAAAACAGCTACAGAATTTGCCAGTTTTTGCGCGGACATAGTCGCAGGCAACATCTTGTATCTAAGAATAAAATATACCAGGTTATGGGCCTTCAAATTTTGCGAGTCTCGATCGCATTACCGATCACATTCACCGGGGGCGGGAAAGTGACAAATCGTGTTGTAATGTGTTCATACGCGATATTGAATTTTCATGAAGCGATTTTAATACAAAATTGACGACCGTTCTAGTGAATTATGGCTATAAGTTATTTTCACTCTCTCGCCTATTTATAGGCACGTATAATGGCGCACTTTGGGTCCCGAACGAATTATTGACGTATTGAACTACATACTATGCGAATTGCCCGGGGGTAGATAATAATATACAGTGAAGGTAGCTGGTGAACCATGGATGGAGAGACTCCTACTTCGAGAGTGAGGGGTTTTTATCCGACTTTGACGAAGGATTTTACTAATCTTAGTAATTTTTTACTGACTTCCGAAAAAGGGGGAGGTTTTCAAGTCGACCTGTTTTTTTTATTCTACTGTCTAAGCAACCTTACCAATTTTAATGATACGGATCATTATTACGAAAATATTTATACCTTGTGGCTTTGTTTTTAAATAATAAAACCTGCTGCTTTAAAATTGCAGCACCTTTGTGACTATTTCTTTCAATATATACCTTTGTTTTTTTTCTCGTTTATTAGTGTACCGTTAGTTTTTTAGTAATATAGGCTATGTAATTAGAGTGTCGGGTTATATTTTCTTTCTTTTTATCATTATTTATATTTAAGAACTATGGCTGGTGGCATATAGTATTGGATAAAGTCTCTAAAATAATGTTTTTTTTTTACAGTTAGCATGGTATATATTATTTCAAGTTGGTTGAATTCTCGAAACAAGTTTATACATCAATATTGCATGGATAGGGCTTTAAATACAAGTGTATCGGAATACAATATTTTTGTATTAGTGTTAGACACTACGGTGTGGTTACCCCACTGTGTTGTATGTATTACATAGTGTATCACAAAATATATCATATAATATCAAAAGCACTATTTTACAAGTTTTTTTAATACCTTCTAAAGGTTATTAAAAAAAACTATTAGTTATAAGGGACTGTCTAATATGTGCTTAAATACTAACGTAAAAAGACAGGAATATAATATTCAACGACGGAATACCCAGAGTAAATTAAATCTACTGACTCTCACTTACCTAATCAGAGTGACAAAGACAGCATGTCAGTGAGAGGTTCTTTAGCTCGATTGTTCGATCGTAACTCATTTGCTATTCGCATTACATCCTGTATAAAGGTAAGCGTATTAACGGAAAGTCACACTCCCAATCGTCCCAAATTCAGACCAATTTTCATATCGAATGTTTTTGTAATATTTTTATCTCTTACCAATTTAATCAAAACGTATCAGGGAAGAATGGAACATTATTATTATATAGGGGTGCTTAAATTATGTATGGCAATGCGTGTAGAATTGAATTCTTAGATTATAGAGGTCTTAATATAGGTATATTTTTGGCCTTAACGTATAAATGAATGGCTTCGAAATTCATAAGCGTAGAGTTAAAATACTATCTTGAAGGGTCAGCTTACATCGAGACACGATGCGGTGCGGCATTTTAAGATGAGGTTCTTAAAATTGAACTCTATTTACTTCTCAAGAAGTTGCGCGTTTCGTTGCAAGAGCGCGCAGCCATTTGAAGCTTTAAAATTCATTATCTTGCAATGAAACGTAAATTTAGATCAATTTTGAATCACTATCTTCAGGTGCGCCCTTATTCACGATGTTATAGCTATTATCACTTACGAAGTTCGAAAAGAAAATAATATATAGGGCATTTCACGTCAAGCGGGCAAAAAAAAGTCGGATCTTGGATATTGTTAATAATTGGATCAATTGCATTTCCATAGGACCTGAATAAATGCACAGTCGCGGGCACTAACATGGATACATCTACAAATTTGTAAAAATATGTCTACGTTTCATTTTTCAAAAATATCGTCACCTTATTGCACTCAAAGCGATGTAACCAGCAAAGTGTTTCAAAATTATGAATACAATATTATTTTCATAATGAAGTAAACAGCAGTATTTCAGTTAATAGTATACACACTTAAATTCATAATTATGAACACGCGAAAAATTTCAATAATATGTAAACATTGTTTACTTCATTACAATGTAAACAATATGTAATAGTTAATAATTGTATCAATAATATGAATACACTTATAAAATTTTAGCATTTTTCACTTTTCTGCAAATATGTTTAAGAATTAGTAAATAGTGTTTTCCATCATTTTATCACATTCCATCTGATTACCTTCATTAACAGCTTTCAAAAAATCAGCTTTTCAAATTTTGATGATTCTTTGAAGGCGCATAAATTCGTAACAAGGCATAAAAAAAGGAAAATAAGACTGTACATTTATTCAGGTCCTATGAAAGTGCAATTGATCTAATTATGAACAAAATCCAAGATCTGATTTTATTTTTCTCTTGTCCGCTTGACGTGAAATGCTTCATAAATAGGATTTGACATAAGCTTCGCGAAGTGCATTCGCTTGTCATTTACCGAACCTATGTCAGATTTCATCCATTTTTGTTTTCGAACTTAAGTTTAAAGTGTTAATAGCGATGACATCTTGTAATTGGGCCCCGATGTAAATTAACTCCTAGATGCACATGTAAATTTGCGAGTTGTGTCTTTATTCCAGATTTAAGTGCAACTCAAAAATTGACTCCTAGATGCACATGTAAATTTGTGAGTCTTTATTCTTTATTCCAGTTAAAGTGCAACTCAATAATTTGTCATTTTTTAATATACGCTAGTTACGTGACCAAAAGTACGCGACCCAAAACTCACACATCATTTATTTTTTCTCACAGTCAGAAAATATAATGTAAGCAACAGTAGCTTTGCTACCAATTACTGTGGCTTCACGACTAAAATATTGAATATCATTTAACACGTAATATACTTTTATAAATATAATTTTGTTTACAAAGTAAGGTAATTATGGATTTGGGAACATAGATTTGATGTAGACATAGTATATATTATGTAGTGCATTGTAACCATTAAATGTCTCCAAGACGATAATATCATAGCTATAGACTTATGTAAATTATATCTTTAGATGTAACACACCAATATATTATAAAATATATTATTTAAATAAATTAGAAAATTATAGATTTAAAACGATGTGTTATTTAGGTACATGATTTTTGTGTGAGTATCACAAACTATTCGTTTGGTTTTCCAATTGATCCTTGATTTTCAATCGTGAAAATAGCATCCGTCGAATTATATTTTAAGCTGAACAAAATGAATCCGCCTGTATATGAAACTATCTTATTTTTGCGTGAAAATAAAAATGCACTGGGTGATTATTTATTATGTTTTGAGAGAATCGACATATTTTATAGAAAACAGACACAACACAATTACAACTGGTTTAAAAAGATACTATAACTTTGGAATATTAATATACTACCTTTTCTCGTTCTAGACTGTTTTTTACAAAAATAAAGAAATAAATTTTTGCTGTTTCATTATTTTTGCGACAGGAGAAATAAGAATTGCCATTTCTTATTTTTCCTTTTCTGACAGTCCAAATTTTTACCAAGCATTCCCAAAATGAGGAAAGGTAGTATAATCGTATCTCAAAGTCGTAGTGACTATTCTTTTTACAGCCTGTATATCAAAGATGCTTGCAGGGACAAAATATAGTTTTAGGAGGTTACTCTCTTGCGTAGGACATGAGGACGTCTCGCGACCCGTTGAATGCTCAATAGCTCGCTACGTCATAGGAGACAATGGATGACCATTATTTTCATTCATTTAATATACATAATGATTATATTATTCATATATTAAGCCGAATATAGTGTGAAGAGTCACGCATAGAACATTTTTTGTTTTGTCTCCTTATATAAATTACTTGAAAAAAAATCAAAGGTCTATAATGACCACAAATAGTAAATCATAACATGCTTGGGCTCGCGGGCTACTAGTCTATACACACAAACGCACTGGTCGTTGACCTAAGACCTGACCAGGAGTAAAACTTATCTCTTTTGTGACTTTTATGGAGATCTTTAATCTTAATTTGTCGCGATATAGTCAGTAATTTATATGAGTTGCCAAAACAAAAAATGCTCTACGTGTCCTTCTCTTCACACTATATTCGGCTTGATATACGAACCATAAATCATCCTGTATTTTGAATATCGTTATTTTAACGTAAGTAATTAATGGTCGGTAGTGTGTCCAAAGAAATGTAAGTAAAGAAAAGTAAATAGACTCTCGAAACTGAATAAAAATCACCCAATATTTACAAGCCAAATTACAAGCAGTATTTCTTTTGTATTGTGTATTTATAATACTAATCTTACCTGTTAAGTAAATATAATATATTATAATCTATTATAATATTTACAAATATACTAACAATGGCCTGCTTATACATATCTTTATGCCTTCCTCTATTCGCAGATATCAAATTCATAATTCTTGTGGATTACTCACGACTGTTACGAGTATAGTTCAGATTTAATTTCAAAGTAATACAATTTCAGCTTTGACGAAAATTGTAAATAAAACAATGGTTTCCATACACCGATTAAGTGATTACATTAATAATAATTATTGCTGATCGCTAAGTTGCTGTTGTAGCGGCAACAGAATACATCATCATTTCAACATCAGTCAGATGTTGTCAGTGTGTTTCATCAGTCACGGTTCATGAGATACAGCCTGGTGACAGACAGCGGAGTCTTAGTAATAGGGTTCCGTTTTTTATCCTCTGTGTCCGGAACCCTAATAATAACTCATGTTCATGAGATACGGCCTGGTGACAGACGGATGGATGGCGGAGCCTTAGTAATAGGGTTCCGTTTTTTATCCTTTGTGTCCGGAACCCTATTAATAACTCATGTTCATAAGATACAGTGCAGTAACAGACGGGGAGTCTTAATAGTAATAGGGTTCCGTTTTTTATCCTTTGTGTCCGGAACCCTATTAATAACTCATGTTCATGAGATACAGTGCAGTAATAGACGGGGAGTCTTAATAGTAATAGGGTTCCGTTCCTATCCATTGTGTCCGCGTGTTAACCCTAATAATGACTCATGTTCATGAGATACAGCGCAGCGACAGACGGGGAGTCTTAGTAATAGGGTTCCATTTTTTATCCTTTGTGTCCGGAACCCTAATAATGGCTCAAGTTCATGAGATACAGCGCAGTGACAGACGGGGAGTCTTAGTAATAGGGTTCCGTTTTTTATCCATTGTGTCCGGAACCCTAATAATGGCTCATGTTCATGAGATACAGCGCAGTGACAGACGGGGAGTCTTAGTAATAGGGTTCCGTTTTTTTCCTTTGTGTCCGGAACCCTAATAATGACGCGTTGCGACACTTTTGTGCCAGTGTGACTTGAATGCACACACGTTTTACTACACATTTTAGTTCCTCATCCCATATTGTGAAATCATCAACAATGGGACCAACTTCCAAATTATAGACCAGCAAACAAATACTTCAACCAAATAATCGTTTTTGAGCATCAGCATATTTATTATAACTTAATGTCACCGAAAGATATCTCTTCATTATAATAATATAATATTGATTAATAACATTTTTCGTATTAGGTACACAAAGTAAAACTTACTTTTATCTCTCCACTATTGTCTAGGGCTTAGCTTTATTGAACAGATTGTTTTTATAATAGCGAGGAAAACTTGAAAATAGACATGATTGAAATTAAAAAATAAAAAAAATCTAAATTTTTCGTAGAAGTTATTCTCGGAATGGCAACACAAAAAGCAACCACCGATAATAATTGTAAATTATAGTTTAGCTTCTGTAGAAATTGAGTTCCTAAAACAATCAGTATCCTAGAAATATTATTTACAATAGTTATATTTAGATTATAGAATATGGATATTATTTACAATAATTTAAGGAATGTACTTATTATAAGTTATTGTAATTATGTTTGTAACGGTTTTTTTAAGTAATTTAGGTTGATGTCGATGAAGTAATGCATGTTTTCGTTGTAAATGCGATTAATAAATGTTATTTTATAAAAAAAAAAACTTCTTTTATTTAATCTCTAAATTTATACGCCTGGTGAGATTTTTCAAAAAATTTTAAAACATCTTTGTGGTGTGTATTTTTCTAGCTCATATAATGATTGTAACATATCTTGATATTATTATAAATGTTATAAACATCAAAATAATATTATAATCCTTACAATACAAAAACGACATGTTCGTAGCAATACTAGTATCTTGTAGCAAATTGCTCAGCTACGTCGTAGCTCTGTAGCACTATGTTGTGCTACGTCGTAGCGTCTTAGTTTCAAATCAAATGAAATCAAATATTTTTATTTAGAGTAATTTTTACAAAAAAATGTTTTCTGAACGTCGTTTCTATATGATGCCACCGGTTTACTCTGCTACGTCGTACACACTTTGCTATTAAAGAAACAACATTACATTGCCGAGACGCAAGTTGCTATACTACAATTGAAAAGTAACTATAAAACCAAAATCCGCTATAATGCTTCTGGACCAAATTTGAGTTAGTGACACCTCGTAATGTTTCTTTACAATGCTTGGCTAGTTTCGTACAAAAACCCGCTAAAACATACAGAAATCTTCCTACCAAAAATAGATTCAAAATCAAAAGCCCCTCATCAGTGCATTACCAGCATCAAAATCCGATTAAGCTTAAACGATTTTTGTATAATGTGATATTATTGAAAAGTACGTTTTAGTGGATTTTGATACTATATCCCTCAATTCATTTCATTACATTTTAAAATGTAATACTCACACACTTTGTGTTCTTAGGCTACATTATTTTAAAGCATTTTTGGTACTACTTCATATTCGAATGCTTGTATTTTTAACATCGTATTTTTATCACAAATCGAAATCAACCTTAAACGTAACAAAGTATTGTCAAACATACAACGGAGACAGATGACAACAAGTTTTGACAGCGAGTCGCTAACAACCGTCAAGACACGAGACAACAAACTTCTAAGGGCGAAAGGATAACACGGTGACGTCTAAATAATTTGACAGTTGACAGAAGGGCTCGTCCCTGGGGACTTTAATTGAGCACATCCCTCTGTCAACTCGAATTCATTTGAACAGTGTCATAAATATTTAAATGGTTTATTGCCGATGACTAAAGGTCCAGCTATGTACAATTAATGTGAAGTTGAAATCTACAACAATTAAGTAACAAATATACTATTAATTTCACAGTTTTCAATGGCTGAAGAGCCCGCTGTACATTCCCACCACTGCTTCTTGAGTCTGGACTCTCAGTGGGGGGAGGGGGGTTCCACGGTGTAAATAAATGAGTGATAAAACTTTAGAGTGTGTAAGTGCTTCCTATTTAGAGTACAACAAGCAGGCATTAATTAGAAGAATATAAGACTAGCCCCCTTAGGCCGTGTTTCACCACGCAATGTTAAAGTTAACGCCATGTTAAATATAATGTTATCCCTCTCGTATTTCCTATCAATGAATAAGATGGCATGGTATTTTAACATGACGTTGACATTGCTTAGTGAAACACGGCCTTACTCTTGAAATTAATTTCAATCGTGTGGAATTAGGATTTGACAGTTAGCTTGAACACGAAACTAGCGCCAAATTGGGTTAAAATTAAGTGTCGATTTTATGGAACTAGGTGAAGTCAGGAACATTCCCGTTTACAATGTTGTTTTTTTTTATTTTAAGTGTAGCAAATGCCATGATAACAAAATTAACATAATAGGATTGAAATTGAATTAAATTCCAAAAGTAGGGGGTAGGAAGTAAATTTGACTGATTGCATTTTAAATATTTATTTTAATACACCTATAAGCAGCGTAAGGTTGTCCCCCTTACACTGATTTATGACAAACTTTCTGTACTCATTTAGGATGTCACCTAAGGCATTCTTTTTATGACTGACCTTTGGTAGGTGAAAAATATAACATACTCGTACTATAAAAAAAAAGTTTTCATTCAAAATTAAAACATATAGATTGTTTTATGAAGGCCAATTTTGAAAATAAATTACAATTAATAGTAACCAGTTGCCACCGGTTCGGAACCCTAAACCTAATTCCAATAGAGCAACGCACTCGTCAACCACAAATAAATAAATAAATAAAATAAAATTATCTTTATTGAACATAACGATCACGAAATCGGTCATACATTTGTATGGTGAAACAATCTGCGACAAAATCGGTGAAAAAATTAGCCAACAATAAGTAGATCGTGCTTGGACACCCAAAAGGAGTCAAAATTTCATAAGTCAAAATATTTAAAAAATAATTAAAAAGTACTAAAATTTCTAGAATAGGAAAATTTTTAAATATAACTTTGGGCTATTATGGTTACATCATATCCCAAAGTTATAATGACTGTTCTTTTTAAAGCTTGTATATATGTCGCAGTCATCTGGTTTGAATTTGATTGAATGACTAGCGCGTTCATTGAATTCTATTTTTACAATAATTCTATAAACTGCATAATACGAGTATGCCGTGGCCGTGTCGTGTCGGTAAGTGGGAAACAGAACAGCGTGTATACCGAGAGTTTAAATTTCTAGCTGCACTTGCATACCGTTGCGTTGTTCTTGCATTGTATTTTTTTCATATATCGACGCTTCACACCACGTCAATCTGGCACCGTTGTAAGTATTTAATAGAACTTGTATTGCAAGTACCGGACTACGGAAATATATTTAATACTTTTATACTATACACATATTTAAGATTTTTATTATATTATACACAAATTATATATACACCCATGGCCCAGGAACATTGAGAGCTTTTTGTTCCCTCGACGGTATTCGAACCCGTGACCTATCGCTCGAGTACCAACGCGCTCAACCACTGCGCTACGGAGGTCGTCTTATTTATTAATATTAATTAACAATCACAATATTATTGTGAAGTGAAAGTTGAATATTTTAAAAATGCATGTCGTATGATGATTAAGTTATTTTTGAAGTTTAAAACAAAGTTATAAAATTATTGGTAAGTGCCAGTTAAAGTGCATTTAGTTCAAAAATTGCTTGAGTGCACTTTGCTGAGAAAATATTTGGGTTAAACTACAGCGCGTTAGCTGTAGTGCCTTTTACAGTTATATAACGCCTCCATGGTCTAGCGGCTTAGAGCTTGGCTCTCGACGCGGAGTTCCTGGTTCGATTCCCGCGTCGGAACAACAAATAATGTTGTTTCCAAGTGAGCTTAGTAATGGGCTGATCACCGGAATGTGTGTCAAGACAGATTATCATGCAGGCACGTGAAAAGTTGGTCCTTCACCTATCGTGTCAGTTATCAGTCCCACTGGGTTACGAGAGTGGAAGAGAGAGTGCTTATGTGTGTTGCGCACACACTTGGGTAGCTGGCCTGGTCTCAGTGAAAACCGGGCGCTGTCACCGAGTCGATGTAGGAGGCTATATTATGTAGACACAGTACATAACATTAAAGGCTCAACTTTGCATCCACTTAACAACTTATTCGTCAGGTTACTTTGACCTTGATGAGATATTTGACAGGTGTTTAGTATTGACGACCCGTGTACGACACGATCCCCGCGGGCCCGTCGCGTCTAACTTGTAATGAGTTGCCTCGACACTAATATACAACTTGTAAATTATGTGCCGGAATATTGCCTACTACAGAACTCGGTTATATCATGAGTGACTGCCCATTTTTAATAACCTTTATTTTATCACTACCAGATGTTTCCCACTACTTCGTGCGTGCCAAAAATCCAGCTAGAACCTTACATTTTGCCGCCGTCAAAAGTAGACTATGTGTTGATTCAGCATGTACAAAAATTTCTATTTCTTAAGCTTTGCGTAAAAGAACATACACATAAGAGTTTCTTACGCTGGTTCTTCTCGGCGAGGGTTTTCGAACCGGTGGTAGGCATCATGTGGGACAATTATATAAGTGTTATTTAATAATCTAAATGGAAATAAAAAGTTTTGAGTTGAGTTGACACACTCATAGTAATACAAAATATATATCAACACCACGTAATTCTTGAAATGGCCGCGCAATCGTCCACGTTACGTTTACACCGTCAAAATCCTTTTAATTTTTCTGTTTCCACTTCGACAAATATCTGTTTAAAGAATTTTTCGAATTTGGAATCGACAAAGTTCTTCATTTATTTTGGCAAACTTTTCTTGTTTCGATAACTTGACGGTACAATCGTAACGCCAAACTTGCACCTTTATAATATTAGTGTTAAAATTTTTAGTTATTGAAACGTCCCGTCGAGAGTTTAAATACACAAAGGATGACCACCTTATGTTTATTCCTACGGTAAGAAGGCAAAATTAATAACAGTAATATGTGACTATCTCGATGCAACCAGTCAGTATAATAATAATAATATCTATGGATGCTTCACACCAGGTCAATCTGGCCCCGTGCTAAGAATCCGAAGAACTCCGAGTGTTACAGGTACCAGACAACGGAAATATGTTTAATACTTTTATACTATACACATATTTAAGACTCTTATTATTAATATACACTAATTTAATACACATCCATTACACAGGAACATTGAAAGGTTTTGTTCCCTGGGCGGGATTCGAACCGCTCAACCACTGCGCTACGAAGGTCATCAGTATGCCAGTTGCGTAGACAAAACGCATTTCTACGGTGATCTAGGTGTTGCTTCCGTTGCGACGGAAAGGATTTATTGTAACGGAAATGGAAATTCCACCGCAGAACTGCCGTGGCAGAATTTCTTCATTTGCTTTTACAGCACTTCAAATCGAAAACAACAGCAGTACAATTACAACTCATACTGCAGGTCTATCAGGGCTTCTAAAATTTATCATCAGGATAAACGACAAAAATTATAACAATAATATTATCAGCTATGAACGCTACACACCACGTCAAACTGGCCCCGTGATAAGTATATCCGAAGAACATGTGTTACAGGTTCCAGACAGCGAAAATATATATATTTTTACTATGCACATTATATTCAAGATTTTTAATATTTTAAGCACAAAATTAATACACATTTAGGACCCAGGAACATAGAAAACTTTTTGTTCCTTCGGTGGGATTCGAACCCGCGACCTCTAGCTTGAGCATCGGTGCGCATAACCAGTAGCAAGCACACAAACAATTGATTTCTGCAATATTATTATGTATTAGTGTATATCTAGAGTTTTTAAACTACATTCCCCTTATTAATAATAATAATGGCTCCCACACCGATCTCGGTGACGTTGGACGATATCATTGAAACGTCCAAAAAAAATGGATAGTGCCCAATTTCCCAAAAGAGTGAGTTAGGCGTGACTCGTTACTTAGTAGCTTCAAATCCCATACATTTTGTTGTCAATGTCTCAGGTATTCTAGTACAACCGTAGATTTAAAAATTGAATCATATTTTTTCAACCGTAAATATAACTGTAATCGGACGAATAGACGAAACGGAATAAGACAAAGACAAGCGCTCGGCTGGAAGGCTGTAGACATTACTACATCATCGGATTTGGATTCAATATTTATAATAAAACGTCGGAACGAATTTACTCCCAGCGAATATTTGATGTGGAATTAAGTTTATTTATATCGAGGACCGTCCGAGTACTTGTAGACCTCTGTAGCTCAGTGGTTGTATTGCGGATTCTTCTCGGTTGGTAAGGGTTAAACCGATGTTTTGTTGACTTTACGAAAAAATATTTTTAGTTTCATTTGGAAATAAAATATTGTGAATAAAAGAAATAAAAACTTATAGGTCTCTGGATCATGGACGTGTATTAAATTTGCATATTTACTGTACATAAAACTTAAATAATATAAGCGTTATGCTAGTTTACAAATGTAAATTATATTTCTGTTGTCAGTTTTTGCCAAACTCACTATGGAGACAAATTGACTAGATGCGATAATTTTTATTTAAAAAAAAAACTCAATTCTAACGATACTAATAATTGCACAAAATATTTCGAGCGTAAAATTTTTATTCTACCGTGAAGAAGAGTAAACAAATAGACCTGCTTACTCCAAATTATTCTATTCTTATTTTTACTATAGAACGTTCAAACACGCGTAAGGTTTTGGGTACAATATTATATTATTTTCAGTTACAAAGTTTATCTAATGATGATAAATATTGATATTATTTTGTACCTCAAAATTATAATTACAATAAATATATTAAATACGTAAGTTTTTATAGTTATAATAGTAATATGTTACTTATTTTTACCCGACTACCTGAGGAAAATGATTTAGTTTGTCTGTATTAAATATTTTGTTTGAATGTATGTTTCACTGTACCGCCTAAACTGCTGGTACGATTTTAATGAAAGAGATGCTAATAGAATATGTGAAATGACCCGGATAACATAGGTATAATTAATTTAGTAGGGTTAAGGGTTTTTATTGATGTTGTATGTCTGTTTTCCTTGCATAAATAAAGAAAACCAAAGCTCTCCGACGCGTCTGTCTGTCTGACTGTTCGTGATAAACTCAGATGCACCGATCTTCACGCTGTTTTCACCAAAATAAAAAGAACATTTTATCATTCTAGAAATGAGCTTTTAACCATTTTTGCTGTTTTGAAATCTGGACAGGACAGGCTGATCAACTCAATAAGGATCAAGAAGAATGATCCAGGCATCGGATGGGCACGTAATAAGTTGGATGCATGTCTTGCCATGTCCCAGGGTTACCAGAGTAAGGTAGAAGATGAGAACTCTAGAGGAGTATTGAAGAAACTAGAGGAGTTTTGCACTCACATTTGGGTACTATAAAATTTTAGCGTAACCTGGTTTCAATGATTGGAAAGTGTCACCAAAACCGGTAGGGGGATTTGCGCTTACGATTTTAGTATAGCGATTATCGCTTTCTATCAGGTGATCTATCTGATCATTTAAATAATTAATGAATAAAAAACACTTTATTTTGTATAAGTTATAAACAAACGCCTCGGAGGCTTCGCTGTCGACCCGGACTGGGTTCGATTCCCGCGTTGGAACAACAAAAATATTGTTTTCAAGTTTTGTTAGTACAATGCAGGCTGATCACCTAATGGTCTGACGAGAAAGATGATCCATGCGTCGGATGGCCATGTAAAAAATCGGTCCTGCGCCTGATCTCCCGCCAGTCGTGTCGGTTTTCCGTCACATTGGGCTACGAGAGTAAAGGAAGTGCTTCTATGTATTGCACACAGACTTGGGCACTATAAAATAACTCCTGCATAGCTGGCCTGGTTTCAATGAAACCGGCCACCGTCACCAAAATCGGTGTGGGATGCATTATTATTATTATTAAGCATCAAAATCCTATGCTCCCAATATCATAAAAAGACTCCCCACTCGTGATGTCGGCGCGAGTAAAATTCACATTTTTAATATAAAAATGTTTCCTCGCAAAGGTATAATATTTTGTCTCGGGAATTTCGTACGAGCAAATGTTTCGAATTAAAGCCCCTCCCCGAAGTATTTTTAACTTGGATCCGCGAAGACGTTTCATATTTTCATGAGTTTTCAGACGCGAGAAGCATGGATCTTCATATGAGAGTTTATAAGCAGGCAAGTATATTAATAATAATAATAATAATAAAAGCCAAAAATAGGTCATGGATGTGTATTAAATTTGTGTATTAATATAGTAAAAATCTTAAATATGTGTACAGTATAAAAGTATTATATTTGTTTCCTTTGTCTGGGCCCCTTAACACAAGTTCTTCGGATACTTAGCATGGGACCAGATTGACGTAGTGCTAAGCGTCCGATATTTCTTTATTTATAACACCAAAAATTGTGAAAATAACCGTGTTCTAACATAACAGTTGATTTATTCGTTCACACTCGTGACAGTGTATCGAATAGTGAGCCTGAGACCGCTCCCTGCGGCACTCCCGCTGAGAATTGTCATCTCGTTACCTGTATTTCAAATCTGTTGCTGTAACACTGTAAACAAACTTTATTTGTAAGAAAAGTAGTTTATATGTCAATGTAGTATGTATAATGTATAATGGTTTCCACATCGATTTTTAGGAGATACTCAGGATTTTGCCCAAGTTTGTGCAAACTACACAAGAGCGATGTCTGCTTCTTTTACCCTCGTATATGACAGAATATGACCAACACACCAGTGTTGGTCATATTCTGTCATATAGAGATAGATCATATGCAGGGACATGTGCATTCCACGCAGTAATCAACCTGTAGTGTCCTAACTACACCTATTTTTCAATTCAGTGTTCTACTTCCTCTTTTGGCATTCCAAAAGAGGAAGTAGAACACTGAATTGAAAAATAGGGGTGGGGCATTCCTCACCCCTCCTCAATAGGAGTGGACAACGTCAGAGTGCAATTAAAAACTATAACCCAATTTCGCAAAAAGGGGTTTTCAAATTGAATTATTTTCTTGTTTCAGCCTTTTTAGACCCCTTTTTTGCGAAGTCGGGTTATAATAAGTTTTTAAACTTTCATTTTCTCATATTTTTTCTGTCTCCACATCAAATATAACATTATATTTTCATGAAATTAACCATTACATAGTAAGTAACTAACCAATTTCTATAGTACTTGTTTATACGACCGCATTTTAAACGTTTATTTTGAATTTCACACAAAAATATAATAATTAATAAAATATTTAAATACATATTCATGATGTGCTTACCAATACTTAAATTTTTGATACCAAACATGATACCAATTATCTTGATGAAATTTTTTTGGAGATAGTTTTGGAGGTTTAATTATCAAAATTCAATTTTTTTAAAACATTATTATATAGCCTATGTTACTCGCGAAACCATTACAAATCGATTGACACCTAATTTACTAAAACCGGACTAGCAATAAACTGCTTTTAATAACCCACTAGTTATTAAAAAGATCGTAATGTCCGTGTTTCCTATGTAGTTTAATGTATTTAATAAGTTAAATAAATGTTTTGCATTTATTATAGCGGACTTTGTATAACTATATATTAGCAGTCGAATTAAAGGTTTTTAATAGTGGTTTTTTTACTGGATTAGTGGGCCTTAGCATTTTATTGTATTGTAACATAAAACTCACGTTTTTCAATGTTTTATATCCACGTTAAAAAGCCTCCTGTAATCGGCTGTAAGCGGCTGTGTGTACGACGGGAGTAATGTAAACTAATTACTTGTTATTGATTCTTCATTAGCGCCCCAAATGAGCTGTTCACTGTTAGCTCATTCCTGAGAGCAGTCAATCTATATTATATTCCTGAAGTCCGAAGTACGGTAAATCCTAGGATTTGCTGGAAACTTAAAACCACATTCGAATGAAAAAAACCTGCAAAAATATTCTTCTATTTCGTATTTCTGATATTTACTAACTTGGTAATTACTAGGTAAATTATACAGTGTGACTGGTGAGACATGAGCAATACTTGAGGACGTGATATTTGGCTATTTTAAGAGATGAAAAAAAAAAATTAATTAATCACTGAGTAAATGTGGCTTTCAGCTACATATTCAAGCTACTATTGCTTAAATTATTTACCCAACGCATGGACACCGCTCGTAGGTACGCGCCCGTACTACCTACGTTGATGTCGCACGCCGCCGGGCCGTGCCGCGCCGAGGTATGCCTACTTGCCTAGCCGCGTAATTTTCGTAGTATCCATGATTTATTTAAAGGATAATGTAGTAAAATATTAAGTACCTAATTTTATTACATACTAGCTGTGCCCGCGACTTCGTACGCGTGGAAAAGTGATTTAGGGCACTTTAGTATTTTTAAATATATTTTTAGTTTATTGGCGCAACCGCTGAGAACTTTCGCTAATAGGTACTTCTCAGTGCATCCCAGTGTTGATCCCGATCCAGCAAGTCACGTACCCGGCAAGCCTCTTGGTATGCAGGGTATAATAATAATATATTACTATCCTTTAGGAGCTCGGCTAAAGAAGTAGGCCTTCGAACAATATGTAGAAGTCAGCAAAGGTATTCGAAGTTAGGATAATATTATTCGAATGCACCGTATAGACCCAGATAATTTTTCACGTTAATTTAGTTAAGTATTTAACTTCGATGTCCGTCTGTCTGTCTGGGTGTCAAAACTTTAACACGTGTAGGTATCAAGCTAAAAATCATATTAAAAACTCAGCTCAGCTACTGTCCCTTCTGGCTGTGAAAAGAAACAGGCATCTTGGCCACATCTACCCAAAGATTCAGCCGTTTATATCGCTAATTTTCGCAATTTTCGACACGCCAAAGGGAACCAAAACCTAAAGGGTACTTGCCGGGAATAGAAATTTGATATTAAGCAACATCTTAATGCACTATTAAAATGTTGCTTCATATCAAATTTAAACGACATAGGATAAATTGCGAAACAAAAAAAAATATTTTCAATTTTTTCAACTTATTACCGTTTTTTTCATTAATGTTTTGAAGTATTATTAAATTTAAACTTATATTGCAATTAGTAAGGTCTTTAAAACGGAACTCTCGGTTAGACATGGGCGCAGCGGCACGCCCCGCCGAGGATCCAGCAGGCTTACTCTCGACACAACTGAGAATCGAATCAGTTCGATCTTAACGGTTTTTGTTGTTTTATTTGGTAGATTACTTTGAAATTAATTAGGATAAAGAAAACCGTTAGAACGTAACTTTTTGTACACCAGACCATATCAATCGACAGAGAATAAAAATAAACAAACGTCAATTTCTTCGGGAGTATGCGGCACGATCGAATCTGAATTAAAATCGAATCAGTTTGGAGAGTTAAGCCCCAGCTCGGCGCGCCGCCCCGATCGGCTTTAGTAGCGTTTTTTATAACCTACCCTAAGTATCTTATCTTAATATATATATTTCTTGTGTGCGTGTGTATGTGACTGAACTCCTCCTAAACGACTGGACCAATTTTGATGAAATTTTTTGTGTGTTCGTGGAGATTCGAGAATGGTTTAGATTTACAATTGGAACCGATAGGTGGCGCTGCAGTCTGTATGTCAAGCAATTAATTAATAAGGCAATACGAAGTTTGGCGGGACAGCTAGTAATAATATAAATAAATGAAATTTTGTTTTAAACAAAATATAAAATAAAAAAAGAATAAATTTGAATGTTTGAAGCAGCGCGGTTCCCGCCGCGCTTCATACAAACGTCCAGTATTTTTTTATTGTCATATATCTTCAAATCAAAGCGACATCTATACGCCATACGCCGTACTTTTAACACGATCATTACCGGGGGCACAGTTAGCGGCTGTGCGTGGTTAAATTCATACTACCGGTACTGCCTGTTAGCACATTTTAATAGTATTTTTTACCCAGCAGTGGGGTGGAGTTCCTTTGGTTGACCTTCGCCAAAATTCCTACCTAACAGCATCTGATACCTACACTACACCCCGACTCGGATGTAAGACATCACGCATCAGCCTGTATCGCGCGGCGCCGCGATGCGGCGGTCGAATCACGGCGAAACGATTTTAATTTTGCTATATTATCTCCTAAACTATTAATTATACTTGCTAGGTATAAAGGGCAAATATAGTCTTCATGAAATGCTTAAGCCAACTAACGTATTAAAAATGATAAGGATTAATACCGTGATGGTATAAATAGTTTACCAAAAACCGCTTAGTTGCCCGTTTTTTTAGATTATCGCGAAAGGCTTTCTTTTAATAATACAGTTAATTAAGTTGATTTATACAATAAATGATAATTTATTTCAATTTGTGAAGCAAGTTCAAAAATACAATTTTTATATTATTATGACACTGTGGAAACACTCTTCTCAGAAAAAAAATATCTGTTAGTTAGGTACTTATTTCAAGTTCTAATCTACTTTAGTGCCACATTCTATTGCTTCGCGTCACTGTGTAAGCGATCCCCCCGCGCCCCCCGCATGAACCGTTCGTCTGCAGCCCGCGCGCGCGAAATTCCTCCGACTTGCTTCCAATTTATCGTCACTGCTCGGCTCCTATATATCGTAGCGTTATGTTATATAGCCTATAACCTGCCCAGGAATATGGGCTACAATCGTACCAAGTTTGGTTAAAATCCCTTCAGTAGTTTTTGTTCCTATCGCGCACATACAGACAGACAGACAGACAGACAGACAGACAAAAATTTTACTAATTGCATTTTTGGCATCAGTATCGATCGCCAATCATCCTCCAATATGTATTTTGAAAAAATATTCAATGTACAGAATTGACCTCTCTACAGTTTTATTATAAGTATAGATCTATTCATATTGGGAATCGAGTACCGAGTACTCTCCGTAAGTATTGCACATGTCTCACCAGTCACGCTGTAGAATTTATGTACCGTAATCACCAAAGGTTAGTTTCAAGTCAGCAACTTTAGGATGTCGTTCTTTGAGCAGACACCGACTACAAAAAGAACATTAATTGTAACTATAAAAGTAACAATATTTTATGATTTTTGGTTGTTGAAGTCGGTTTTTTGTTTTTTACTTTTTATTGTCAATAGATGCCACATACTCCATATTTATAATTTTCACCTCTTTTTGTGTCTAGAGTCAATCATAAATGAGAATGTGATAAACTCTTAAATTAGTCGTAGATACATAAAAAACAGATTGAATTGAGGACTTCCTTCTTTTTTGGAAATCGGTTAAAAAAACCAAGGTATATCATTAGTAGTTTGCATCGATCTTAACCAAAGTCATTTGTAGAATCACAACAGCCAAAGTAATTTGTAGAAGTTGAGGTTTCTTGTCTTGTGCGCGGAAGAGAAAACTTTCTCGATTAAAATTTACGAATTCCACGCTAGCGTCAACTTTTGAAAGGCCGTTTTTGGCATGCTAGTTTTCTTAAATATACTAATTAAAAATCTCAATACTGTGCAATTCAAAAATTATTTATTATAATGTTTGTCGTTCTATTTTTTTTTTGTATTGTGATGAAGTTTTTTCTTTATTATTATTATTTTATATTATTATGTTTTATGTGTTTGCATGCAGTACTTAAACCTGTAGTTAAGGTTGCATTCATCTTTATTGTAACTACGAGTAATTGTATTGTTTAATATTGTATTCATTGTATATCAATGTGTTCCTTGTTGGTGTGTCAAATAAATAAATAAAATTTAAGCTGTTTCACTATTATTGGACTAGCTGACCCGTGCCCACTTCGTTGAGCATACAAACCGTTTAAACCTTCCCTGGACTTCCACGAATATTTCAAGACGAGAAATAGCCGAATCGGTTCAGACGTTCTCGAGTTTTGGCGAGACTTACGAACAGCAACTCACTTTTATATACAGTGTGTAAAAACAATAGTCACTATAACTTTGAGATACGATTATACTACCTTTCCTCATTTGGAAAAATTAAGCCATTTATTATTTTTTGCCGCAAGATTAAGGAGAAAACAAAATATTTTTTTTCAAAATTTTTGTAAAATTACATTTCTAGAATGAGAAAAGGTATTACAATCATATCCCAAAGTTATAGTGACTGTTCTTTTTACACCCGTTATAAGAAGAAGTATATCCAAACGTACAACTAAAGCTGTACTCATAGGTGTTCGCGTATCAACCCAACCATTCCAATAAGGAAAAAGTAAAATGCATCCGACACCTACAGCTGTAAGGCCTTCCTCGATCCATTTCCAATTGACTCCCGCAATAATCTGCATAGCACCCCCCACCCCCCACCCCTGGCCGCAATTAATATGCATTCCGAAAGTAATGGAAGCCCACTACTATTGCGATATTCATGAAGGCTGTACCAGGTATTGCATTGTAAAGTAATTGATGTAGAGGTATGAACTGGTATTAAAAAGAGAGGGAGACCAAAAACTTGCTGGGAAGAAGACATACTTAGAATAGCGGGAAAAAGCTGGAGGAGGCCTTCACCCTCACATAAGAGGGGTTCTTGCATGCCAATTATATAATAATTATTATAATAAAAGTAATAATAAATAATAATCTAAAAGTAATTATAAATAAATCGATATTAATTATCATTTAATTATCATTAAATTAATTATTATTATAATAAATTCATTAATTTTATAAGACTATTTATGCATGAATTGTAATAAGTACTAATGTTTTATTGTAATGAAGTTACGCAAGAAATAAAAGGCTTTTATTATTATTATTATTTATTTTATGAACTGGTCTACATCTAAAATTGCGTTTACCTATCATAATGAAGTGCACACTTGAATTGAATTGAATTTGAGTGTGTTATATTTTTCAAGTACAATAATTGGTTGGATGATCAGTGATGGCTCGTATAACGGGTGTAAAAAGAGCAGTCACTATAACTTTGGGATATGATTATACTTCCTTTTCTCATTTTAGAAATGTACATTTTTTCATATTTTTTTTACAAAAATTTCAAAAAAAAATTTTATTCTTTATTGTTATTTTTGCGACAAAAAAAAAGAAATGGAGAAATGTAAAAAAAAAATTTTTTGGTTTTTGCCAAAAAAAATATAAAAATACATTTCCAAAATGAGGAAAAGTACTATAATATCAAAGTTTAGTGACTGCTCTTTTTACACCCTGTATATTCCTATACCTTATCCGGATACACCGAGGATCTCTTAAGTCTGCATCATTATTGCCTTTTACAAATATTATAAAGATGGGGCACCGAGAAACGCCTGTTGCTTAGAGCATGGCACTCGACAGGTCGTAGCTTCGATCCTAATTATATCCCAATAATAATAACAGTACCGGACCGGTCACATGATGAGAAGCAAATAGGATGAGTGGGCTAAGGATGTTACTGAGTGGTGTCCGAGACAATATAAGAGAAGAAAAGGGAGACGTCGATGGGAAGACGACATTAAAAGCATAGCAGGAACTACGTGGAGAAGGAAAACGCAGGATCGTAACCTATGACAAGACCTGTGCTGAATAGCAGGGATGTGAAGAAGCTCCGTAGCTGTAACCGAAACTATCGGATATCCGGTATTTAAAAATATCCGTAACCGTAACCGAATCCGAAATTAAAGTATTGCTACTGTAAAATGTAATATCCGTAACTGAAATTTTCCGAAACAAACGGATAATCCGAAATAATTTGATATCCATGTCTGTATCCGTATCCGAAATTTCATATCCATTTCATCCCTGCTGTAAAGCAAGACAATCTTGCATAAAATTGTGCAATTATTTTCATTATTGACACCAGTTCCACGGAGATTGTCTTGCTTTTCAGCAGATATGAAATTTCGGATTATCCGTTTGTTTTATTATTAATAATAAATACAGTTGTATATTTGTCAATCTTTTATTCAGACTTCATAATATGGGAACGTCTACGTTCTGATTAGTTGATTTGCCTTTCAGAAATCGGGCGTTAATCTTAGCTATTGTGCGATGAATTCCTATTATCTTAAAACAATCTCGAAACAAGCATGAAACTAAGAACCTGCCTTTTTACCCGACTTCGGTGAAGCCAGAAGGGTAATGGTAAGTAGTATGGTAAACTAAATTTAAAATTACAAAATATCCCCGACTAAGGCCGTGTTTCACCAAGCAATGTTAAAGTTAAAATACCATGCCATCTCATTCATTGACAGGAAATACTAGAGGGATATCATGATATTTAACATACCGTTAACTTTAACATTGCTTGGTGAAACACGCCCTTAGCGTGTAATATTCCTATCACACCTAACAAACGACCTGATGACCTTGAATACCTGAACCAATTTCCACCAAACATAGCTAAGAACACTCTCAACTAATATACCTTTCAAACAAAAAAATCCGCATTAAAATCGGATCATCCGTTTGGGACTATGCCGATGACAGACAGTCAAGGTGTACACTGACACGTCAAATTTTTAACACCCCGTCGCTTTTGGGTTAAAAATATACCGAACTACATTATCAAATTATTTGCCAGCGGACAACAAAAACATTCGAGCCTCGTTAGTTCACTTACGTCCTCGTAATTATTTACGTGATATAAAAAACGTACACAAAATGGACCGAGCCTTATCGACTTTCGATCAATCAAAGGTCAAGGACCCTCCCTCCTCCCGGACAAACTCCCCGGGCCCCCAACACGCATGGAACGGACGGAGCTGAAAATTCGAAGACGCGCCTGTAGATATGATAATAATATGCGTAGGAAGTATTTTAACTTGCGGCGAAAAGAGGGGGGTTGTAAGTTTGTGACCAGTCTGCATGTCAGTCTGTCTAGACAGACAGACTCTGTTCCCTAAAGGGGGAAGGGGGGATTTTGACGACCTCCGTAGCGCAGTGGTTGAGCGTGTCAGATTTGATTATTAATATGTCAATTTGTAACAAATTTAAATTGTAACTAACTATAAATTTATTATTTTGTGAATAATATAATAAACACAAATAATTATGTCATTCTTAACAAAGTAGTTTTAAAGTCACTTTGACATTTGTCAGTGCTAATATTATTTCCGGTTCTAGAATTTGATAATTTGAGATGTTTCATAAAAATGTAATTATTAAGGTTAAATTCTGAAATAATGTGAAAATAATTGAACATTCATTGTAAACATTTTTGTATGTCAATTTCAGTATTTCATATTGTAAATTATTCTTCGAACTTCCGCTTTAAAATAATATTGTCATTGTGTTATATCTTCCGGTGTAAATGGCGCCAAATTATACTTATAAACGTATGTGTCCGCTAGAATGGCTTCAGTTCTGAACCAGATATTAAGTGAACAAATTTAAGATAAGTACCATATTTTCTAAAAGCCTCTATATTATGTTGTAGCTAAGTAATATTATTATGTCTCGTTTTATTATAGTGTTTAAATAAGTAAATAAGTAAATAATTTATTATTATTTACTTGGAAATATATTTTGATGATAAATTATTGGTATATTGTAAAAATAGTCCAATTTGCTAAAGTATCATGTGATTGGTACTTTTAAATAAAAGTAAATTACCAGGCTATTAAATACATTTTATTTTATTCCATTGTAGTATATAAAATGGTGTGTTGCTGATTGTATTAATTTCTTGTAATTAAAATATAAGTAGTGTGATACAATAAAACTTATAAATACATTGGTTTATCGTTTTACTTTGAATTTTGATTTTAGTAAATCTACACTTTAATATATTTTTACAGTTAACTTTTGGCCATTCTACTTTATCATAATTTAGCTTCCTTTAATTTTATTATATTTTCTTTCCCCTTTTGACATCAGAAGTGGTGATTCCTCTCCATCCCGCGATTTCTATTTCATTTGTCTAATCACATTTTTGTTTTCAGATACCTACCGCAACAATAGTTGGGAGTAACTATATTTTACCGATGACAATGGCCTTTCACCACCCATGGTATCAACAGCTATCAACACTACTTGGTGAACAATAGAATATTAGAAGAGAACTGGATATTGTGGCTGCAGGATGCCAAGTTATCTAGGCCCAAAAAGAAAAGTAAATTGACCAGTGTCATTTCAATGATGGTACTCCACATAAGGTACAAGTTATTATTTATGTACAAATTGACTTTAATGATAAGACAAGCATTGTATTTAGAAATTTTGTAATTGTTATATTTTAACAAAACTTCTAAGTTAATTTAAAAAAAAAACGTTAGTCAAAAAACGCCGTATGGCTGTAGGTATATAAAATATACAACACAATAAACATAATAATTATGTAAAAATACATAATATACATTATTATTTTAGTTCATTTTTACTCTGCTTATAATTTGAAGCCGATTGAGCATAAATATAGGGAAATCGTTAAAAGGTTATATGAAAGTGATACATAATAAACAAAGCTTGCTTTGGATTATTATGTAATTAATGTTGGTAGTTATTGTTGGTAAGAATTTAGAATAGGTACGTCAAAACGTATCAATATTTTAACATCACCGACAATACCATATTTTATTTTGAACCAATAGCGGGTTTTCTTTCTACCCGCACTTTTTTTTATTGTTATGTTTTTAAGTCAAATACTGTTGTACTGTTTTGTGAGAAATGTTATGATTTGTGTCCAATGCCTACTATAAAGATTCTATTAACGATGACACACCCCGGAAGTAAAGTGGTATTATTAAGTTTTAGTGTTGAAATTGTTATAAACTTTTTCTATCGCTTTGGTGAAGGATGGCCCCTGGCTGAATAATACTATGGATAACGGTATGTTTCAATTTTATACAATATCACTAATTTTGGGGCTCACCAAAAGTAATTCGTAAAGAAACCCTTTTTTTTAAAGTTAACATTGAGAATGTAGATAAGGGATTATCGTGTACAAATAAAACTGGATATATTAGAAACGTTAAATAAAGAGTATGATAAAAGCATTTGTGTAAATCCGTTTCATACAAAAGAGTATTTGTAATGTCTGATACTTATAATATAATTATTTTTTTTGTGTGGTCTATTGGGTCGAGAAACATTATGGGTAACAAAATTCATTGCAACGTTTTACTTAATATTTTTTTTTAGTCTATAACATATGTCGGTGTTTGTAATTTTAATATATATACAATTATTTATCGAACACTAAAGAATGAGCAAAATGTTGACTAAACTAGATAATGCTTTAGCAACTGAGAATCTATATTATACAACTAACTATAGTATCAAGAACAAATATTGAATAATATTTGTATGGTAGTAGGTGCTTCACAAAAGCTTTCGCTAAACCAACTAAATGTAGTTATTAACTAATTATATGGCTTAATAATTCATTAAAATTGTAAGTTATAGAAATTAGTAATTTTTTGTTTATTGTATGATAATTATACCAAAATGGGTATGATACTAACATTTATTGTTTTTTCATCCCACATTGTACGAGTACGAGACCATAATGAAAAATATTTAGACCATAATGAAATTAAGAGCAAATTGTGTTGTGACCTGTTCGAGGAGGCTCAGTAATTACAACTAAATATAGCCACTCCTACATAAAAAAAAAAATCTTGGGTTATGTTAGGTTAGGTTTGGGTTTGGTTTGATTTAGGTTAGGTTTAGGTTAGGTTAGGTTTGGGTTAGGTTAGGTTTGGGTTAGGTTAGATTCGATAGATATTAATATGAATCTAAAAATATATAAAATATATATGAAAATATATTAAAAAATGTGAAAGTCGGATTGGCCGAACGGGGTTATGTTTTTATGGTATAGTGGGCCCGACAGACGTTGTTCTGTCAAGACTATGAATTGTATAAATAAATAATTTTATTACCAACAAATTTATTGAATCGTGATAATGGCGTCTGCTGTCGAGTTTATATGGATCAAAGAGTTTTAATTAGCAAAAAAAATATGTATTTAATTTTGTATCATCAAGTAGACCGTTTAAATTATGTGCCTCTAGCTTGTTATGTAATTTGTATACTGTGGCAGCTGAAAACGCATTAAGCCTGACCACTAATACTCTTCCTATATGAATTATTTTGTAGAAATTAAATTTAGGATCAATCAATCAATTGATCAATCACTTATTACATCACAAGAATGTAGTAACAACATGATGGAAAAAGTATTATTATGTGGCTGACATTCTGCCATACAATAGTTTGTGATATTTAAAAAAAAAACATTATAATATTATACTAGTTACAAACCGAGCCATTTTTTGGCTAGTAAAGTAAATTTATATCAACTATTAAAAATTATAATTTAATAAATTATTATTTCATACAAATAATACAATGTCATATAAATAAAAAAATAATAAAAAGATTTGGTACAAAATGATGTATGATGGAAATAAAACTAAATCCGCAGTGCACAAAAGTGTAATAAAGTACATTATACATGTGTTGGAACTTGGAACACATTTAAAATTGTTTTGTTCCTCGTCACATAATGTTTTCATTGCTCTTTGTCAAAAATAATTACTCAATTTTGACAAAGTACTTAATTGTAAACGTGTTGCTGTAACACTGCCTTTAAAAACGAACATTAATTTATTCATCTTCAAAACGAATAGTACATTGTCCTCCAAATGTGATAGATAATATATTATGTTTTCGTACATTACTTTATTACTGTATTTGATATCTTATTTACCGAACATTTCCGGTGTTCGCCGACGTATTAGATTGTAACTATAATAAAAAAACAACTGTTTTACAAAGCTTTAAGTAAGTAATCAAAAAAGAGAAGTTACTGAGTATACTCGTTGATCATTGCTAGCTGTAGTAGCCGTAAGTGATATACATTAAGATTGGAGTTAAGGATTAAACAAACTGCTGAAAGTTAGTGCTCTTCTTAAGGCTCAACTTATGTGCAGCAGGTAAGGAGCCAAGGAATTGAAGGGAGGTCACTAACCGTTGCTATGATTTATAGTAGCAATGAAAATTGTTAATTAAAATAAGTGTTTTCTCTGTGAACTGCTAAGTCAGTGTTTTTTAGATCACTACTTGATGATAGTGGTGATGAAAAGTGTAAAATTAATTTAAGGCTATAGAAATAATAATAAATAAAAAAAAAACACGATGTGTGATCTGTATATATAATATAGTAAATGTTAATAATTGATGCCTATTTTTTTGGTTGTCTTTATTGAACATTATGTAGTACTTCAGAGAGCGAAGTACATGTCAGTATGGCCGTGTCAGATTTGATTATTAATATGTCAATTTGTAACAAATTTAAATTGTAACTAACTATAAATTTATTATTTTGTGAATAATATAATAAACACAAATAATTATGTCATTCTTAACAAAGTAGTTTTTAAGTCACTTTGACATTTGTCAGTGCTAATATTATTTCCGGTTCTAGAATTTGATAATTTGAGATGTTTCATAAAAATGTAATTATTAAGGTTAAATTCTGAAATAATGTGAAAATAATTGAACATTCATTGTAAACATTTTTGTATGTCAATTTCAGTATTTCATATTGTAAATTATTCTTCGAACTTCCGCTTTAAAATAATATTGTCATTGTGTTATATCTTCCGGTGTAAATGGCGCCAAATTATACTTATAAACGTATGTGTCCGCTAGAATGGCTTCAGTTCTGAACCAGATATTAAGTGAACAAATTTAAGATAAGTACCATATTTTCTAAAAGCCTCTATATTATGTTGTAGCTAAGTAATATTATTATGTCTCGTTTTATTATAGTGTTTAAATAAGTAAATAAGTAAATAATTTATTATTATTTACTTGGAAATATATTTTGATGATAAATTATTGGTATATTGTAAAAATAGTCCAATTTGCTAAAGTATCATGTGATTGGTACTTTTAAATAAAAGTAAATTACCAGGCTATTAAATACATTTTATTTTATTCCATTGTAGTATATAAAATGGTGTGTTGCTGATTGTATTAATTTCTTGTAATTAAAATATAAGTAGTGTGATACAATAAAACTTATAAATACATTGGTTTATCGTTTTACTTTGAATTTTGATTTTAGTAAATCTACACTTTAATATATTTTTACAGTTAACTTTTGGCCATTCTACTTTATCATAATTTAGCTTCCTTTAATTTTATTATATTTTCTTTCCCCTTTTGACAAGCGCGTCGGTACTCGAGCGAGAGGTTGCGGGTTCGAAGCCCGCCGAGGGGACAAAAAGTTTTCAATGTTCCTGGGTCATGGATGTGTGTGTATTAAATTTGTGTATAATGTTATAAAAATCTTAAATATGTGTATAGTATAAAAGTATTAAATATATTTCCGTTGTCTGGTACCTGTAACACAAGTTCTTTGGATACTTAGCACGAGGCCAGATTGACGTGGTGTGAAGCGTCTGTAGATATTATTATTAAAGGATGAACTGATTTTGATCATAGATAATATTGTAATGAACCAGAGTGGAAGATGCTGGGGGATGTGTAGTGTGTAAGCCCCCAACGTTACCTACTGAATACTTACAGAATATTGAACTGTATAATCATGATTTGTAATCTGTAAACATCATCCTGTTATATGGGATTTGAAATCAAAATAAATAAATGAAATCAAGATATTGTTAATTTTTGTTCGAAAGCTTTCTAGATCTTCTACTTCAAGGTGTTTCTAGTAATTCTTCATTTTTCTCTCATTAACCATTTTTTTTTTGTAGCTCCGTGGTTGAGCGAGATGGTTCTCAAAGTGGATGGAGGTTGCGAGGTGAATAAATATTTAGAAAATATTTACTATGTTATGTTAAAGTTTTATTACATAATATATAGTATTAAATAACATAGTATACTACGTCCCTTTAAAATTTAATCTACAATTACAAACAACTTTTTTTTTACAAAAAAAATATATTTACAAAAACAATTTTTTTTTCCATATTCACTTATCAACACTTTCACCGGAATATTAAAGGATCATACCTATTCATACTTCACTATCTAATACACTTTATAATAATTAAACAAGAATTATTATATTTTAACATCAAACATTCTCAGTAAAAATACGCCATTTCGACACTACCGACTGTAGAATATAGTCTATAGTCTATGGATTCCTAGTCGCAAAAAATATTCATTGTATTGTACACATCACTAACTAGTCTTAGTTTGTGTCATAGACGGGTTTGTTTACGTTTGGGTTATAATTAAACGGGACTTACTATAGTAAGTTATTCTACCTACACCTGATGATGACTACCTTTATGTCGAAACCGGTCGTGTATTTTAAGTTATTATTAATGTAAAATATCAAATACTACTACTTACTGTATAACATGAATTTCCACCAAGAACCAACAGTACATTTAATAGCTTACTATAGTGTTAAATATATTTCCGTTTGGTACCGTAACGTTTGTTCTCCGGACGCACGGGACCAGATTGATATGGTGTAAAATGCCAACTGATATGACTTGTAATATATCATGTATTTACTCGTCCAATTTGTATTATTCCCATCACAACCGTAACCAAAGTAGCTCAGATACTGAAACGTGGACTGAAGGCTGAGACGATATAGTTCGGAATATACCCATCCGGATAAATTCTGGCCAGTTGGATTGAGATCCCTGGGGAAGTGCTTTAGAATCGAATTTTAATCGTTATTAGGTTAGGACTGGAATTGAACAGTTCTCTTATCTTGAACACGATGTTAAAAACGTCCGTAGCGTAATGGACAACTTAATATTAACTAGTATTAACTTTAGTACTTTATCTACACTGCCGACCTTAGGAAGAGTGTAATAAGTGCAGTTTTTATGCAAATTGAGTTAAGACCATATCCGTTATCAGGATGAAAAGCTGATTACAGATTCCCTACTTACTATTATACAGAGCATTTTTACAAAGAATGTTTTTGTTTATAAAAATAGCGATTAGAATAAATCGCGCGAGAAATCGATGGCTCGCTGTTGTGTTTGAATGCACATTTGCTTAATTTTTGCTGCGACACTAGTGCCAAAAAGAATTTAGTGGCAATCATAGGAACTATTAAGTAAATGTTACGCCAAACATTGACGCCAAATTATTATTTTTTTATTTTAAAACTTTAAACTTGTTGTTTAATTTGTTTTGGCGCTTATGTCGGTAGAATTCAAGAACAAACAATTTTGGTTTTTATCTTTTAACCGTCGATTATATCTTTTAACGTCAAGCCTGTCGACCGCTACATCGAGACATTACAAGCAACTGTATGCAACTCAAGGTTGCGTAGGTACATTTTCTTGTAATATTTAAGCGTAGCGGCCGGGTCGCTAGGTCGCGCGGATGCTTACAAAATGGGCCTGAAATACTACTGAAGTTTGCTGATTTCTAAAGCGCTCTGAGTTGTCCGGATTTCCAGATTCCGAATGATACAAACCCAGCCTTAACCTAAATTGGTATTCGTGGCGTGGGCCAGACCCTTTCCTTACGCAGGCCCTTAGCGTTGGGTTAGAACGGTTTTTCAATTTACATATCAAACTTCGCTGGGCTGTATATTTTAGCATCGTTGTCGAATTCATAAGATCGATGTGGTCTGTTTTCAGGTATTTTTTTCTAGCTACCCTACTTCGTAGTCAAAAAGGAGTATAAGTCTTTACTTCGATTCAATTTATCAAAATGTAGCTTTAATCTTTATGGTACAGAAACATGTTTGTAAAATGTCTTCTGAATAGAATGATTCGATTTGATTTGTAATGAAAACAAAATTTAACGTTTTAAAAACAACCTTTTAAATGCTCTGAGTGCTGGTTAAGACTATTCAACCGAGGAGTTAGGGAGTAGGAGTTCCTACATGGCTACCTTCTGACTCCATTACGTGACCCATGCTGTCATGAAGCATAAGAGTGCTTGTCAAGAGTATTAAAACGAGTTGAAATTTGATGAATTTATTTTTTTCACTTTAGGAGTTCCTATGGCCACCTTCCGACTCCATCTTGTCCAGCTTCATGGTATAATTTCATTGTCACCAAAGTTATGTTACTAAAACAAATTCCAACGTAATCTTACGACAGAAAGTAGTTCTAAATAAAGCGCAGGGCCGACTTTTAACATGCCAATCCGACGAATGAATCATCTTTTTTGTCAGACAATCAGATGATCAGCCTAACCTGCACTGTCCTATATGTTATTGAATATATGTAAGTTCTTGGTGGCAATTCATATTATACAGTAATAATACACAAAATACCACTTTTTCCTACTTTATTTATACAATTTTTTTTAAATACACGACCGGTTTCGAATAAGCCATTATCGGGTGTCATCATTTTATTCGAAACCGTTCTTGTATTTTAACAAAACAATATTCTATATTTCTAAAATAACTTAAAAAATCCGACTTGACCATTTTTGTACCTATTGCATTTCTGAATTTCAAATTGAATTATTTTCTTGTTTCGGCCTTTTGTATGTGCATCCTATGTAGAGTTTACTGTGAAAGTGCCAGCGCTGAAAGACTTACTTTTGACTTTCATGTGTCTATGAGAAATGCCCCAACATTATAAAGCCCATAAACTAATAAAAAAAAAAGTATCTCTTACAGCGCTGGTACTACAGAGTAAACTCTATATGCAGAACCCATACACACCCTAAAGTATTATCATTAATTCATATTACAGGCTGTATAATATTATTCATGTAATAGTTTACATAAATACCTACTAAGACTATAAAGGCTACTATGAAGTTAAAGATTTTATTGAAAACAGCACACCCTGGGAATAAGGTAATCCTATGAGGCAATTTCAGTGCAGTAGCTTAATAATGTACTTCTGTACCTATAATAAACTCAATTGTTTTTATACTGTAACATTGTTGTGTTTTAGTTTTTATTTTATGTAATTGATTGTATCATACATATTATTGTGAATATATATTTTTAAAAATAACAATTTTGGCTACCCTTTTTGTTAAAAGGTGACACTGGTGCGAGTTTCTTACGCCGGTTCTTCTCGCCGGGTAAGGGTTCCGAACCGGTGGTAACTGGTAACTGTAATTGTAATTTATTTTCAAAATTGACCTTTAAAAAACAAACTTTATATTTAAATTTTGAATAAAAGCTTTTTTATTTATTTATTATTTTTTATACCTAGTAAGCCATGAAACTCCAACCGAGTAAATACAATATCCCATAGGAACACTGTACTTTTCGGTGTGAAAATGTATTAATCAAGGGTGTCCTTCATACTTTTATAGAAATTCGACCTATACAGCCGTAGAAGAACAAAGACAAAGAAAGGACAAGATAGATATACCGGTGATCAGACTGAGTAAAGTTAGTAAATCATTTAAAGGTCAATGTGTATGCCTTTACAATATAATCCCAAATAACGTTCAGAGCCTCCCTATCAATAAATTTAAAAATGTAGTTAAAGAACGTCTTAGTGCTAAAGCTTATTATAAGGTCAATGATTTTATTGACGATTGCACACCTTGGGAATAAGATGGCCACGTGCAAGGCTACCTCAATGTACTTTATGTACTCTGACTTTTGTTATAATATATAGATTAAGTTTTTACATTGTAAACATATTATGTATACACTTTTTAAAAACAATTTTCCATCTTTTTGCTAAAAGATGGCCCCGTCCGAGATTCTTACGCCGGTTCTTCTTCATTTTTGTTGACTTTCCGAAAATAGCTTATTAAGTTTAACTTGGAAATAAAATATTTATAATTTGGATTTTGAATTTTTGAATTTTGACATACTCTAACTTCCGCCTTGTATAATTAGTGTGATCACTGCAAGACAATTTTCTGTACAAAATTGTACAGAAAATTGCCTTGCAGTGTTCAATTCAACATGGGTTCGAATCTAGACTTTCAGATTTAGACTCAAACCCAGACTCCGTTTTGGCGCCCGTCCTGCTCCACCTCATAGATGGCGGCCAGATCGACCTGAATCGCGCTATCGCTTCCCCGAAAATTTCGTATATAAGTCCCCAGCGCAATGCGTTCGTTGTGTCTTCACTTACGAGGCCCGACTACTGGTAGCCCTGTAAGTGAATACAAAGCCCAAAAATACTGTCTGTGGGATGGCTACTCCTGTTCCGGAGCCTTTAAGGTGTATCCGACGGGACCTGCCGCCTTTCTGCAAGCCTAGACACATCCTAGGCTCGCTAGTTAGGTTTCGATACCGCATGTGGCTAGCTAGCTATAATCACATGCAGTGTCTAGGAATCACCTGACCAAAGCCAACTGGCTGGAGGATAGCTTAATTTATTCATTATTATAACTTTTTAACTTTTATTTTATTTTATACTTTTCTGTTTCCACGTCAAATATAACATTATATTTTCATTAAATTAACCATTACCTAGTAGATAAGTAACTAAACAACTCATAGATATAGTACTTGTACGACCGCATTTTAAACGTTTATTTTGAATTTAACAATAAAATGTAAGAATTAATAAACAAAATTAAATACATATTCGTAATGTCCGTGCCAAGACCTATATAAAGATACCAAACAAACAAGAGACAAATATTTTAATTTAGTTTTTTTAGGAGATAGTTTTTTTGGTTTAAATTTCAAAATCCAATTTTTTTTGAAAAATTATATAGCTTATATCACTCGCGGCATCATTACCAATCGATTAATACCGCATTTAATAAAATCGGTAAATAGTAGTTTAGCCCCTACGAGGGAACATACATACATACATACATACATACATACATACATACATACATACATACATACATACATACATACATACATACATTCATACATACATACATACATACATACATACATACATACATACATACATACATACATACATACATACATACATACATACATACGTACATACATACATACATACATAATATATACTGCCAAAATCATTACCCTTCCTTTTGGCTTCGCCGCAGTCGGGTAAAAAGTGGCAAAACTACAAGTATATGTAAGGATGCTGGCTGGTTTATACGTCACTTAATTTAAAAATAAATAATTTCAAATTAAGAAAACAACTGAACATCACATTTTATGCAATTGTTTAAAATTTTATTCAAATACACCTTATTTGGAGCGTTTCTTCGAACATTTCTTCCTTTTGAGTTTGATTTAAAATTTCATTGAAATATTGTTTTTTGTTAGTTTTTTTTTTTAATTGCGTATCTTTTGGAGTTGAGGACTGAATTATGCCTGACTTAGCCCCAACGGAGATTGCTAGGGCACTCGAAATGCGAAGAAATGGTCAAACATACAGAGTGATATCCAGAGATCTTCGTCGACCAGTTTCAACGATCCATCGCAGTATCCAACGGTTCAGGGAAACTGGTACTTATGTGAGAAGAGCAGGACAAGGCAGAAAAAGACGCACTTCGAGTAGGGATGACCGTTTCATTCGGCTTCGTGTACGTAGAAACCCCTGTTTGACGGCCGTCCAAGCCCGACATGAGTTAGAGCGGTGCGGGGTGTAACCGTAAGTGAGCGTACGGCACGAAGAAGGTTCGAAGAAGCTGGTTTGGGTTCATTTGTTCAGGCTCCAAGGCTCGAGGTAAATCATCGTAGAAACAGGTTAACTTTTGCTCAGGAACATCGACTTTGGAACGCGGACCAATGGAGTAAGGTATTGTTTAGTGATGAGTGCAGAATTCTCTTAAATGAAATTGACGGCAGGCAAAGAATATACAGACGCAAAGGAGAACGATACATTCAGACAAATTTTGAAACTACAGTTGCATACGGTGGTGGATCAATAATGGTTTGGGCGGGCATTTGTTTGGGAGCTCGCACAGACTTGGTAGTGATTGACAGAGGGAGTCTGACTGCAGATCGCTATATCAGAGAAGTTTTAGAAGAAAATGTCGTACCGTTTGCCCCATATATCGGTGACGATTTTGTTTTTATGCAGGATAATGCTCGGCCGCATACCGCTCGGGTAACCCAAGCTTATCTTAATGATATGAATATAACTGTTATGGAGTGGCCGGCGAGATCACCAGATATGAACCCAATAGAGCACGTTTGGGACTTGCTGAAAAGAAAAGTTAAGTCCAGAATTCCAGTTCCTGCCAACGTGGATGAGCTGCAAATCGCCGTAGTTGGGGAATGGCAGAGACTATCCCAGGAGACCATCGATAACATAATTCTCAATAGGCCTAGACGGGTAGAAACTTTAATAAGAGCACGTGGAGGAAATACGCGATATTAATCACCATTTTTCTAATTTAATTTATTGTTATTTTAATATTAATTTTCACTTTTCCCGGTTACAATGAAAAGTTCAAAAATGTACCTTTTATCACAAATAGCCTTTACTCGCAAAGTCTGTTCTTAATATGATTTTATCTATCTATATCTATACTAATATTATAAAGAGGTAACGTTTGATTGTTTGTTTGTTTGAATGGAATAGGCTCTGAAACCACTGAACCAATATGAAAAATTCTTTCACCGTTGGAAAGCTACATTCCTAGCGCTGAACATAGGCTATATTATATGTTTAAAAAAAGTAGGACTAAAACCCCAAAAATGTAGCCCAAAGTGTAAAAAAACGACCTCCAAAATTTCTTACATCGTGTGCGCTTCGACAACGGCTTGACCAATTTCGCAAATTTTTTTACGGTATGTTCGTTATTGTTACGAAAAGGTTATTATGAAAGAAAATGTTGAAAAAAATAAGCAGAAAATTAGAAAAAAGAAGAAAATACGTGATGGTCACGCGGGGTTTGAACCTGGGCTCGATCGATTCACGTCGTTGGCAGTTTATATGACACGGCTGTCATGGCAACGTCATTATTTACAAATGGAAAATAAAAATTATGAAATGCTATAAATACCGTTTTTATATCAGCTTAAACTATTTGGATTAAAAAAATTATTAGGATTAACAAAAACATGAATCCAAATAGTTTCAGCTGATATAAATACGGTATGTATAGCATTTCCTAATTTTTGTTTTCCATTTGTAAACAACGCTGTTACCATGGCGACCGGTAGACGTTATAGACGTTTGGCTGCGTTTCCATTGACGCGGGGCGAGGCGGACAGGAGCTTGCGGTACCCGAATTGACCAATCACTATGCTCGAAATCTCTGCTCCACTCCGCTTGGGAACCACTAAGTTCCTATGCGCCCCGCTCCGCGTCAGTGAAAACGCCAAGATTGGAGAAGTTTTCCAAATCTATACATCTATACAAACAAATAAAATTGAAGTGTCAGTAAGTATGTAACTTTCAATTAGCAACGTTTTTCTAAATACATATGACATTTTAAACGATATCTTCTGCTTTTTTTTGCATTGGCAACGATATTTACTGAAAACGAAAATGTAATTTAAAAAAAAATGTCTGTCAGCGTCTCTCTTTGCTCCGGCTAATCTCTGGAACGGCTGGACCGATTTTAACGAGACTTTCACTGGTAGATAGCTAAAGTTATAAGGATTAATTTAGGCTACTTTTCATCATCATCATCGTCGTCATCAAACTCATGATCACCGAATTGGCTGGACCGACTGTGACATTCACCGGGCTTAGCTTATGTTAGTAGGAGTAATCTATACATCTATATGTATAAAAGTAAGTCGTGTTAGTTAAATTATTTATAACTCAAGAACGGCTTTATCGATATGGCTGAAAATTGGTGAGGAAGTAGCTTAGAGCAAGTAGACGGACATAGGATACTATTTATTCCATATTATGTCAGCGTTGCGGGTTCTGTGTTTGGGTTTCGCGTTGTGGGTTCCGCGTTGCGGGTTCCGGGTTTCCGTGTTGCGGGTTCCGGGTTCCGCGTTGCGGGTTCCGCGTTGCGGGTTTTGGGTTCCCATGCTGCTGGTTCCGCGTTGCGGGTTTCGGGTTCCCATGCTGCGGGTTCCGCGTTGCGAGTTCCAGGTTCCCGCGTTGCGGGTTCCGGGTTCCCGCGTTGCGGGTTCCGGGTTCCCGCGTTGCGGGTTCCGGGTTCCCGCGTTGCGGGTTCCGGGTTCCCGCGTTGCGGGTTCCGGGTTCCCGCGTTGCGGGTTCCGGGTTCCCGCGTTGCGGGTTCCGGGTTCCCGCGTTGCGGGTTCCGGGTTCCCGCGTTGCGGGTTCAGGGTTCCCGCGTTGCGGGTTCAGGGTTCCCGCGTTGCGGGTTCCGCGTTGCGGGTTCAGGGTTCTCACGTTGCGGGTTCCGCGTTGCGGGTTCCAAATTGCGGGTTCCGCGTTGCGGGTTCCACGTTGCGGGTTTCGGGTTCCCGCGTTACGGGTTCAGGGTTCCCGCGTTGCGGCTTCCGGGTTCCCGCGTTGCGGGTTCCGGGTTCCCGCGTTGCGGGTTCCGGGTTCCCGCGTTTGGGGTTCCGAGTTCCGCGTTGCGGGTTCCGGGTTCCCGCGTTGCGAGTTCCGGGTTCCCGCGTTGCGGGTTCAGGGTTCCCGCGTTGCGGGTTCCGCGTTGCTGGTTCCGCGTTGCAAGTTCCGCGTTGCGGGTTCCGCGTTGCGGGTTTCAAGTTCCCGCGTTGCGGGTCCCGGGTTCCCGCGTTGCGGGTTCCGGGTTCCCGCGTTGCGGGTTCCGGGTTCCCGCGTTTCGGGTTTCGGGTTCCCGCGTTGCGGGTTCTACGTTGTTTTTTTTTTAGTTGAATTTCATCATAAACTCTTTTTATGCTCAACGAAGTGGGCAAGGGTCAGCTAGTTTTAAATAAAACAAATGAAACTTTAAATTACAAAAAAAGTATAGTAAGTAGATATTAAAATTAAACCATATTTTTCAAATTATGGACCTTTTTTTGTGTTCCGCTAAATATGCCGGTATGTTTATGAGATCTGGCTGTGATATTGTAATGATCCTTTAATAATTACCTGTATGTTCAGCATGAGCCAACACGGCATAATGGATGTATGTAATTTGTGTCAGTTTACCAACGCGTATAATTGTAGGCAGTATATCATTGAGCGGTGTGGGGTCGAGCACATTAATCACGGTGCCTTCAAGGTCGGGGTCACTTGACCTTGACTTTGACTGCTGCTGTAATGACAGCACAATTATAGATGTATAGATGTTATAAGAAAAAGAAAGGACCTCGTAAAAGGTGGGAGGACGAAATTGGATGCAAACTGCAAACTCAAGAGAGTATTGGCAAAATTTGAAGGCCTTTACCTGTAAATGGGTTCTTGCGGACTAACTCTATATAATATTAAATGTAATAATAAATAACACACTAACACAGAAATAAAATGTATTATAGGGATTAAGTACCATAAAAATGTAAAACTATTAACTAAAAACAATGTAAAATTAATTGTCTTGCGAGAGATACAGGCTTTTTTATTTTTATTTATTTATTATAGATGTAATTCATCCTACATAATTATGCCTTTGACAGACTTTACTATGTGATCGCTAGAAACAATATTTATTATGCATTTCACCGGAGCTGTCGATATAAAATGAAATAGTCATTCGCATCACCTATTTTTCTGATTAGAGCGGTAAATCGTTATGGCTACAACCTTTGACGACCTCTGTAGCACAGTGGTTGAGCTGGAAGTTGCGGGTTTGAATCCCGCCGAAGTAACAAAAAGATTTGTGTGTTCCTGAATCATGGATGGACATTGAATAAAAATCTTAAATACATGTCCGTTGTCTGATATTTCAACACAAGTTCTTCGGATACTTATCTAGAGGCCAGATTGACGTGGTGTCAAGCGTCCGTAGTATTTATTATGTAGTTTTTATTATCTAATTTGTGCCTAGTTGAATGAAAGTCAAATGATTCTACACCATAAAAATAGTTTGTCATATTATCTGATAATAATAGCTCCCATCACCGATTTCGGTGTAGGTAGCCGATTTCATTGAAACCAGGCCCAGCTACGCAACAGTTATTTTATAGTGTGTACGCAATATACAGAAGCACTCTCTCTTCCTTTTACTCTCATAACCCAGCGGAACGGTAAACCGACACGACTGGCGAGAGAACAGGCGCAGGACCGACTTTTTACATGCCCATCCGACGCATGGATCATCTTTCTTGTCAGACAATCAGGTGATCAGCCTGCATTATACTAACCAAACTTGAAAACAACATTTATTGTTGTTCCAACGCGGGAATCGAATTCTTCGAAGACCGAAGCGAGAAATCGAGAGCGAACCTCTGAACCACTAGACCACGATGGCGATAAATATATTTAATGGATTGTGAATGGAGTGGAGTGGAAAGACCAGAAGAACCGGCGTAACTCGGGGTCGCGTTCTTCTCGTTGAGTGCCGAACTGATGGTACTCATCACGCTACGATGTTCAGAGAGTATTTAAAATATCAATCCCAAAAATGTTCACTTTCACCCTAATCCTACCTGACATATACGAAAATTGCTATGAAAAATCCTAAAAGATAGCTTCGCAAAAAATCATCCTCGGTTCTAGGAATTTTCCGTCCGAATATAACGTTTCCGTACAAAATGCGGAGGTATTATCCTCCTATCCCGTGTGAGGACTATATTGACTGGGGTCAGCTTAAATGGCCTCCGTAATGTCGGCTGAGTGACATGGCGACATGGGTGTCACGATGACACGCTCGTTTTGCCAAAATGTCGATGTGTGACCTTCACGGGTATAGTTTTGTCATGGTCGATCATGCCGTATAACACCCTGCACACTTACCTACTATTTACGTTATAAACCAAAAAAAGCTAGAGCTAAGTTTCTATGTTTTGATTTTATTGTATAATACGGTCAAATTTGTTTTTTGCTTGTTTTAACACAGCTATAAGTCTGGTATTTTTTTTGAGATTTTGAACGTCTTTATCTCCTTAAATAATTTATTTATTTAAAAAGGTAAAAATAGAGACGTACAAATAATATACACAAATATTCAGGAAAAAAATTGTAACTCTAGCGGCATTAGCCAGGAAGGAAAGAGGGGTCGCGCAGACCCCTGTTTCTGTGAGATGATGAAATCTTCGCTCTCGATCCGGAGGTCGTGGGTTCGATTCCCGCGTTGGAACAACAAAAAATGTTTTCAAGTTTGTTTGACAATGCAGGCCGATCACCTGATTGTCTGATGAAGATGATCCATGCGTCGGATGGGCATATAACATGTCGGTCCTGCGCCAGTCATGTCGGTTTACCGTCCTATTGGGTTATGAGATTAAAAGGAAGAGAGAGTGTATTTGTGTATTGCGCACACACTTGGGCACTATAAAATAACTCGTGCGAAGCTGGCCTGGTTTCAATGAAATCGGCTACCGACACCGAAATCGGTGAGAGGAGCTATTATGATGATAAAAAATAGGCGTTGCGTTTCCTCTTAATGCGTCTGTTTTTTTATTTTTTCAATTTTCTTATTTTTGACCGCCACACTTATTTGCTCCTACAGATTAACTTTTGTTCACGACATTGGAAAATGTCGCTTCAATGAAATCGCTTAATAAGGGCTCCGCGTGAAGGACGCTGAAGTACCTCCAAGGGCCCTCAAGCCAAAATTCCTATCAGCTCAGCTTGCCCCTTCTGGCCCAATTTAAACTTTTCTGCAGAGTTCTGGTTTTTAACCCCCGTTGGAAAAAAAGAGGTAGTATAAGTGTGACGTGTCTGTCTGTGCATCGTAGCGTCTAAACTATATTTTGTAGTATATTGTTTTGACGACCTCCGCAGTGGTTGAGTGCGCTGGTGCTCGAGCGAGAGGTCGCGGGCTCGTTCCTGCCGAGGGAACAAAAAGTGTTCAATGTGGGCCATAGATGTATATTAAATTTGTGTAAAGTATAATAAAAATCTTAAATATGTGTATAGTATAAAAGTATTAAATATATTTCCGCTGGCTGGTACATGTAACACGTCGAGTTCTTCGGGTATTTAGCACGGGGCCAGATTGAAGTGGTGGGAAGCTGTCAAATCACACTCAATCATGTCAGATTTTTTTTTATATCTATGGAAGATATAAAAAAATCTGTCATGATTGAGAGTGTTCATAATCATCAGCTCCATGACGGGAGTAGGTTACGACTCCCGCATTGCTTGGGGAGGGAAACTGGAAGACTTTATACTCCTCCTTCTTCTGATTAATTTCGTTGCGAGTCCCAAGACAGATCTAGCATATCCCTCAGGCACTGGAGATCAAAGGGTTTTTGAGGTTGGGTACCACTGTCGATCCTGGCTACACAGGAGACGTGGTGGGAATGTGTGGTGGGCCATTGTGATATACGGTAACCTTGAGCGGCCTCTCATCTCTGCCGATTTGTTAATTTTGGCGGATGCAATTAAATCCATCATTTATATTGATTAAAATAAAAAATATTTGTGATATTCGGTATCATTAAACGCGGTGAATTGAACAGTGACAAAATGGTGTACATACTATATACCTACGCCGCACAAAGCGACCTCGCGGTGCGTGCGGCAAGTCGCTGAACTAAATTATGCGCCGGATTTTATTCCCGACTCAAAATTACGTCCATGCCAAAATTTTAACCAGACCCTGGTACAGTAATATGACGTCTACAGAAAAAAAATCAAGGCTCGTCAATCTTGCGTCCGTATACAGGACGCAGTAAGTCGGGCAGACGCATGATGGTCGGTAAAAGCACCCATGTCTGACGCAGCATAGGTAGTGAGATCTATATATATATAAGATACCTCTTTCATAGGATCAGTATTTTAAACGCTGCAGTGGAAAAAACATACATACTTGAACTGTTAAATTCATAAGTCTTTTAGGCATAGTCGGATAAAAATGATAATACCAAATTAACCCATGAGAAGGCGCGCCTCATCTTGTTACA
Organism: Celastrina argiolus; assembly: GCA_905187575.2. Lineage (NCBI taxonomy): Eukaryota > Metazoa > Arthropoda > Insecta > Lepidoptera > Lycaenidae > Celastrina > Celastrina argiolus. Next base: position 17,881,534 of record LR994589.1, read on the forward strand.
CAGAGAGGCGCGCGCGAGCAAATTGCTCACACTAATTTAAATATTTATTAATCTTGTATTGCGGTAGTTATTGGCGTATAACTGATGTTAATTAATAAAACAAGGTTTAATCAACAAGAAATTATGACTTTTAATTAAAATTTTAAAACATAAATCAACTTCTTAGGCAAATTACTAAACAACTTAATAATATTTTCTTATTTTTATCAGTTTGCATAAAAATCACAGTAAATAATCTTGCATAAAATATACTTAAAAATTTTACTCTCCCATAAGATGTCCACAGGTGTGACTCTCAAAACACATTGTACACATATATGTAACATGTTCCGTGCAGAGTAATTCCTTGCACAAGGAGCACGCTTTTTTCGAGGGTCTATTCTCACTCATGGGACATATAGAACTCCCGTGTTTGTGTCGTGAGGACTGTGAATAACAGAATCATGGCTTTCTATGCTATCAATACGAATTTCTTCTTCATTATCAAAATCCGCATCCAATTCCCCATCAGAATCAGAGGATTGGAAGAGTTCAACCACGAATTAATATGTGCCTGCATTTGATCGTTCATTTTATTTGTGTATTGAAGCTAAAATAAAAAAAATTTTATGTACATATCATTTACTTATTATTTAAACATTATAATACATATTAATAACACAGTACTTAATAAAATACAATAATAATTTATTTTCTTCGAAAAATAAATACTTACACGGGTGGGCGCGTAATGAGCAAATTGCCGCACAATGGTAAGCGGTCACCACAAAAGCCTCGCTGCGCAGGCGCAACGGAACTGACCGACACGAGAGTTGCGTCAGGGGAAGGAGGATGAATAGTTAGGAAGGTACCTAGACACTTAGAACGTTATGGCATTGGTATCACAAAAAAATTTTGAATTAAATTTTTGTGTGAGCAAATTGCTCATAGCGCGCCTTCTCACGGGTTAAAAACTAACTCCCGGAGCTAGAGCTCGTAACTTCAAACAAAAAATCCCTTTTTTTTATGTCGCATGGGAAATGTGTTACGCGACCCCCAGGTTCCCTAGAAGTATGTGGGACTCCCGGCTCGGTACGGCCGTGTAAAAAAACATAAAACACCTCCGTTTCTGTCGCGCGTCGGTTAGGAATAGAAAAGCAAATGAAAAATATGTTAAGAAGTACGACAAAGGCTTACAACTGTACAACAATGCCGGAGGCGCCATGTTGTTTACACGCTCACAGTCTTTTGTCCGAGGATTTCGACCGGTGCCTCGCATACAGCGGCGAGCGGCAGCGGGAGAGGAAGCGAGAGTGACAGGCTGACAGGCTTTCAGGCTGACAGGCTGTCATCATTTTCCCACCAGTAATGAGCCTTTACCTAGTAAAAGCGATTACAGTATGTAAAAAGAACAGTCACTATAACTTTGAGATAATCGTATCTATCCTAACACCTATCCACATGTTAGAAATGATTGATATTTTTTTATATTAATTTCGTCAAAAACATTTTTTTTTTACTTTTTACAATTTCTTATTTTGCTGTTGCGAGAATAACGAAACAGCAAAAAAATATTTATTTTGGTAAAAAATACATTTCGAGATTGAGAAAAGGTCGTGTAATCATATCTCAAAGTTATTTTTTTTGCATTGAAATACAGTTTATTATGAGACTGTGTACATGTAAAAGTTGGTTGTAGTAATAAAAATAATACATGTTATGAAATAAAATCTCCTGTTAAATCATAAAATATATTATTATTATGAAAGTAACATTAACTGATGTTTACGTTTAAAAGAAATATGATGACCAATATATGGGTAGACACAATAATTTTACTGTAAAAATATTGGCAGGTATTTTCGAGTCATGACAGTACATCTGACGTTTAGCTGGCTTATTTTTCCGTCAAACAAAGACGTCGAGTATAAGAAGACAGCTAAACTATGGTGAATCCATTCAGATAACATGTCGTTGTAATATGAAAAAGAACAAGGCAGTTTAAGGCCGTATTATTGAATTGCCTGGTTCCCGGGCCATGGTCCTAGACAACACAAGAAATGTTTTGTAAAAAGAATATAATGAAAGTAGTAACTAGTAACTGGTACACTGCTAGTGGTTTGCAAGTAATACTGGCAAGGTGTGCCCTTAGTGTTCGTACTGGCATACCAGAAGCTGTCGCGTCCCGCTCCCGCCTCCGCGCCGCTCGGTGCTGTGTTCGAGTCCTCCGCGAATATCGTTTGCTCGCTGACCTTTTTAAATCAATGCAAATGGTTTTAATACAGTGATTCTACTTCAGGCGGAATAGGTTTTGTATTCATCATTGGGATTTGGGACTAGACAGTTATAGTCTCCATAATTAACTTTTTAAGTATTATTTTGTTATGAAATGACTTACTAAAAACAAAACTACAGAATCACACTAATATTATAAAGGCGAAAGTCTGTGAGTGTGCATTTTTGTTTCACACAAAAACTACGGAATGTACAGTCGATAAAATTAAATGTGAAGTAGTTTGAGCTACTAAAATAAGGTTGTACCTTAGTTATCTATCTTCTTATAATCGCCTCCGTGGTCTAGTGGTTCAGAGCTTCGCTCTCGACCCGGAGGTCGTGGGTTCGATTCCCGCGTTGGAACAACAAATAATGTTGTTTTCAAGTTTGGTTAGGACAATTCAGGCTGATCACCTGATTGTCTGACAAGAAAGATGATCCATGCGTCGGATGGGCATGTAAAAAGTCGGTCCTGCGCCTGATCTCTCGCCAGTCGTGTCGGTTTACCGTCCCACTGGGTTATGAGAGTAAAAGGAAGAGAGAGTGCTTCTGTGTATTGCGCACACACCTATAAAATAACTCCTGGTTTCAATGAAATCGGCTACCGACATCGAAATCGGTGAGGGGAGCTATTATTATTATTATTCTTATATCTTCTGCTCTTAATTATACAAATGAATTGCAGTTCGATAGTCTCGCTAAAACTCGAGAACGGGTGAACCGATTCGGCTATTTTTAGTCTTGAAATATTCGTGGAAGTCCCGGGAGCGTATAAACGGTTCATCACATACACTTTGACGACCCGTAGCGCAGTGGTTCAGCGCGTTGGTGCTCGACCGAAAGGTTGTGGGTTCGAATCTCGCCGAGGGAACAAAAAGTTTTCAACGTTCCTGGGTCATGGATGTGTATTAGATTTGTGTATGAATATTATTATTATTAAAAAAATAAGAAAAGGTAAAAACTTATGCATTTCCAAAATAAGTATGGGTAGTTTAATCGTATCTCAAAGTTAAAGCGACTGTTCTTTTTACACCCGCTATAACTATTCAACACAAAACGACACCATGCTTTTAATAAATCACGAGAACGATCATAGTAAACACTTTCCCTGACTACAAACAGCAACAATTATTCAGCAAGATAACAGGTATTTCACATGAATATATAAAATCACGCCCGTCCGCCGTTCCGAGGTGGAACAAACAGACCTTCTTCACAATTTAATATTGATGAGGGTAGTCAGTCAAAGCCATCTTGACGTTACTGTATATCAAGTGATTGATCAACGCCCCCGTGGTTGAGTAGCATGGCCGTCGTGAGTTCGATTCCCGAGAGCGAAACCGGACCGCGAAGGCGTTGATCTACCAATTAATATACAGTTAACGCCTCTGTGGTCTTGTGGTTCAGAGCTTGGCTCTAGACTCGGAGGTCCAGGGTTCGGTTCCTGCTTTGAAATCAACAATGTTATCACATTTGTTTTGGACTATGCAAGATGATCATCTGTCTGCTAAGAAACATTATCCATACGCTGGAAGAGATCTCTAGCCGGCTGCATCGGTTGAAATCATGGATCATCTTTCATCTCAGAAAACCGGCAGGGTTGTTACGTATAATATATCTTCCTTTTGAAAGCAATTGCAAAAATCACGCAATTTTTGCTCTTCCAATTTATTGGCGGTTAAAAGGTAATAAGCGCCAAAAATCTAATAAAATAGGAGTGCAGTTTCAAGTTTTAAAATTCAGAATATGAATTTGGCATCAATGTTTGAGTGACGTGACATTTAATAGCTCCTCATACCGATTTCGTTTTAACCAGACCAGCTACGCAGAAGTCATTGTATAGTGCCCAAGTGTGTGCGCAATACACAAGGACAATCTCTTTTCCTCTTTCTATAATAACCCTGTGGAACAGATAACCGACACGACTGGTAAGAGATCAGGCGCAGGGCCGACTTTTTTTATGCCCATCCGACTCATGGATAATCTTGTTAGACAATCAGGTGATCAGCCTGCAATGTCCTTACCAAACTTGGTAACAAATTTTTTGTTGTGCCAACACGGGAATTGTACCCACGACCTCCAGGTCGAGAGCCAAGCTCAATACCACTTCCACCGTTATGGTGGCTTTATTTAATTAATAGTTCCAGCAAGAATGAAGCACTATTTTTACGTAATCAGCCGGCAAGTGATAAGCCCGTACTGACCAGACAAAAAAATATTTTTGTTGCACCAATGGGAATCGAACCCGTACTATGTAAGAAATACCCGTGCATCCTCAGCTGATTTCTAACTCAATATCCCATAATAAACATTTCAACAGAATTCAGTATCAGTAGTCACTCAGTATGCACAGCCTCCGAGTTGTAATAAGGCCCCGAGCACACTAAAGGCGCGTTCGGCATGACAACGAATTCATTATGCCGGTTTATGCTCATTTAATTACTTGAGTTTGCAAGATTCGGTGACGTCTCTGTTTTGTTTTCGTCGAGCGTTTGGATAATAAGGGAGTGAATTGTCTTGATGTTTACTAAGTTACTGTTTGGCACGCCTCCGTGGGCTCTCTCGTTTTCGACTTGAAGATTGTGGGTTCGATTCCCGCGTTGGAAAACTAACAAATGCTGTTTTTTATTGGCTAGGACAATGCAGGCTAATCACCTGATTATCTGATCCATGCGTCGGATGGGCATGTAAAAAATCGGCCCTGCACCTGATCTCCCGCCAGTCGTGTCTTATCCGTCCCACTGGGCTACGAGAGTGAAGGAAGAGAGAATGCTTCTGTGTGTTGCGCACACACTTGGGCACCATAAAATAGCTTCCGCGTAGCTAGCCTGGTTTCTATGATACCGGCTGCCGTCACCGAAATCGGTGTGTGAGGCATTATTATTATTATTTGTAACAACCGCCATTTTGAAAGTAGTAGTGATTATAAATTACTCTTAAGCTGTTATTTATAGATACATTTCGATAAGTTTTTCGAAAGTAACAGTGATTACAAATTTCTTTAAACTTGTTACTCGTACAAGGTAGTGGGCGTCGTAGCTGAAATGATGATGATGATGTTGGATAACTCTTTAGCAGCGGGCGACGGAGAAAATTGAATGCCCAGTGAGTGCTTTACTTGTATGTCACGTATTGATATAAGTATTTGTAATTTTTTTAATTTTTTTAATTATTAGAGAGGCTTTTCAGCGCATTTTCACGGCATGTCAGCCTCATCATATATATACTAACTAGCTGTGCCCGCGACTTCGTACGCGTGGAAAAGTGATTTAGGGCAGTGTTATAATAAATCTGTTTGAAAAATATTTTTAGTTATAAAAACTGTCGTTGAGGTATTTAAAAAACTACTTTATGTTGACAATTCCTACTACCAGCTTGACAAACGACCGTGTACAATTACTATAATGCGAACGGGACTACTTTATAGTACGCTCACATACACGACCAACATCTAGTACTAAGATTTGTATGGATTTTGCGCCGCAGCGACTGCAGACGATGATCGTTTCCACGCCGACTCTGCTGGTGTGGCGACAATGATATTAAGATAGCGCGCCGCAAAATTTTGCGGTCTTTTCGGTGCGTAAGTCCGACTCGCACTTGCCCGGTTTTTTTATTTATTAATAACCAAACATGTAGGTACTGATTATAAATCACTTCACTGTTAAAGTACTAACTGATTTTATACAGAAAAGTAGTAAATATATAGAAAGTCCCAAAAGAAAGAAAACAAACCTAAGTTGTACCTAATATAAAAACCATTCGGTCCATGATAAAAACTAAGAAATAAAAATATCAAGAAAAATATAAATCTAACTTATATTGACATAACTTTTTTAGTTTAACTGTAAACACAATACTTGTTATATTGATGTTAATCAAAATTCTATATATTATGCAGTTATCGAATACATAATTTGGACAAAGAAAACTATAAAAATGTACAGTAATAGTAGGCTGTAGTATGAATTTTAACGGACGGAATGAGAACTATAATATAGAATGCAAAATAATATTATACATTGCTAATGATGCACGCTGAGTATAACTCTCGGATAACGTATTGTATAAATGTAGGTACCTACTCAACTTTGCAATAATTGTATTAAAAGTTCGGCATTTGGCCTATAGATAGATTTGTATAAGAGAATACTCTATCAATATTATGATATTTGACAAAAAAACCCATAATAATCACACTGTTAACACATATCCAGGGCAGGCCGCAAAAGGCTAGAATTTCAAAAGGTATCTCGATTGGAATCGAGTTGTATCAACAGTTTTCCCCTGTAACACAGTTTAGTAACTATCGAGATGTTTTTAACGTCTATCTTATTAAATAGAAAAAACAAAAAAATGAAGCAATATATTTATGAAAATCTTAAAACTGTTTTTACGATTCCGTACCTCAAAAGGAAAAAACGAAACACATATTATACGATCATTTCCATGTCCGTCTGTCTGTCAAGACCCTTTTACTCAGAAACGCGTGTTGTGATGAAAATTATATAAAATACTCAGGAACAGTGAAAAAATCAGACTTCTTAGCCAATGCAATCAAAAGCAGTCGCTTATGTCGCTAAATTTCGTCATTTTCGACACTCGTAAGGGAATCAAAACCTAAAGGGTACTTCCCGTGAACTCAAAATCATAAAATTTGAAACCAAGCAACGTCTAAAACCATACGTTTTTAGTAACATTATATAGATAGTAAAAAAAATTTGATTTTTTAAAACTTAGTACCGTTTGTCATGAATGTGTTTAATTGAAACTTATAACAAATACTTAGGTCTCTAATATATTCAAGCTGTAACCAAATCAAAATTCTATGTCAATCAGGTTTGTATGGAACTCTCGGTGTGCAAGTCCAACTCGCACTTGGCCGGTTTTTATTTATTTACTTATTACTAACCTACGCTAACAAATATGTATAATACAGTACCTACTTATCACAAAGGACTGTACAGTAAAAGTACTAACTATTTTTATACAAATAACTTTCGTAATAAACTCAAGAAAAAAAATCTTAGATTGTTCCTACCTAGCAAGCCTAAAACTAACAAATAAAGGTCACCCCCGCGGCCCCGGTGCGTTTGCTGCTAATACAATTTGAAGCGGCGCGCGCGCGCGGCGGCGCACGGCTCCCGGGCCCGGCGCGCGCTTCCTACAAACGTCCAGCAAAAACGACATGATCTTTTAATATTGTCATAACTTTTTTATTTATGAACCGATTTACATAAAACAAACACTAAATGTTAAGTGAAGCTTGCCGCAATATTTTAGTGAAAAGTACATCTTAATCGGATAAGCCGTTTCTGAGATTAGCGTGCACAAACCCACAGACAAACAGACAAACAGACAAACAGACAAACAGACAAACAGACAAAAATTTTAAAAATCATAGTTTTGGGTACTATTGCGTAAATAAAGGTCCCCTATCATATTTTTTTTCAAATATCTTCAATGTACAGACACGACTCCTCTACAGATTTATTATATGTATAGATGTATAGATGGGTCAATTTCAACAAATGCCCATATTTTTATCATATCGGTGAACTTTTTTATTTATATATATTTTATATACTTTTCAGGTTTTATGTATTCCTTAGGACACAAAATGTCCCAAAATTTAATATCATTAATGTATCATTTAAGGCTATGGAGAAAATTCAGTTTGAATTCTGGTTTCTACCGAAATGATAAACCGGCACCGATTTTTATTTCTGTGCACCGATGTGATAAGTTTAACCACCGAAATGACATACTAATCCAGCGATATGATAATAATATTATCTTCAAAATATTATATTTAAGTATGTATTTATATTGATCAAGAACAGATTTCTTAAAATTACATTAAAATATTTTTTAAATGTGATACAATATTTTATGTAAAGACTAAAAAAAATGTATCATCTTTGTCTTCATTAAAATAAACTAGACGTGAAAAAAATCTCATATAGGTAAAAACTTAAAATTGCCGAATACAGACCAAACATCCAGCTTATTGTTAAGACATATAAACAATATTTAGCCGTTTCTACACTTTAAACATACATCCTTCTAGTTTATTATAAGATAGTAACATTTATCAGCCTTTAAAGTTAAACGTAACTATTTAATTTAAAAAAAACTGTTATGTACCAAATGTAACTGATTGAATGTACTGTTGGTTCTTGATGGTAATTCAATATTCAATAATAACATACAACTTTTTTACACTTTTCCAATTTTTATTAAATAAGGTTTTTACAACAAGACGACCGGTTTCGATTAAATCATTATCAGGTGTGTTTAATCGTAACCGGTGTTTTAGTAAAACCTTATTAAAACGTAATAAAAAGTTGAAAAGTGTAAAAAAGTTGTGTTTTTTGCAAGAAATAAAAGGTTTTTTTATTTTATTTTATTTATTTTAAAGTTTAACATTAATCACAGCAGAACTTCAATATAATCACAAATTTAATAATTAGTTTTTCTTTTTTGAGCAACATTTTCTTTAGCTTTTTTCCTCTGATAATATTTTTTTTTTCGTGCAATGCGTCGTGCATGTGCCGTAATTTTTTTTTAATTTTTTTTTTTAACACAGGGTCGCTTTTAATTTTTGCTTTTCTTATTCTTTCCAGCAAACATTTTCTCTTTTTTTCTCCTCCTCATTTTTTTGGCCTTCTAAAACGAAATAAAGTTATTAAATTCACCGATATGATAAAATTAACAACCGATATGATAAAGCAATCCACCGATGTGACAAAACTATGCATTGGTCATGATTCGAAACACCGATATTAGATTTAAGACACCGATCTTATAATTTCGGTGTAAATTATCATATCGGTGGTTAAAATGACCACCGATTACACCGATATGAGAGCAGCGACGTGAGAAAAGTCACACTTTTTAGGAAATTAGAAGAAATGCATTATACCTAAGATAAATTTGAAAGCAGATAATGAAGCTAAATCACTTACCACATTCATTCTATATCACACCAATTTTAAAACTATTCATAACATTAAAAAAATTCAACCACCGATAGTATAAAATTATTGTCCGAGAGCATATTTAATGGCGTACTTACGTTGTTTGTGGGAATATGCAGCTCTTTGACACAACTCCGTCTTGACTGCGTGGAAGTACATACTAAGAAGTAAATTAAAATTGGGGTGGGGAGACTGTCCGACTTGTCGATGAAAAGTAAGGCTTAAATTACTTTTATCCAGCGATATGACAAAAATTCTCAGGACAAGTACATTTATGCCTCTAAGTCACTATAATAGTTAATTGTGTAATAAAATATGGTGTAGAATAACAGATAAACTAATATTCTATGAAATAATATAAGTTATATCCCTAACTTCTTCATATTTGATGGTATACGAGTATATTTGTTTGTAAAAAAAGTAGAGAGACAGCACCGATTTGATAAAAATAGAGCTTTACGTTTTTTTTTTCTACCTTTGTAATAGTCCTAGGCATATTATATTTTTGCCACAATCCTATAGCTATCTATTGAATACTAAAACAAATAATTTACAAAAATGTTCCCTTTTTTTAATAGTAATTTCAACGAAGACAAAAAAAAAAAGCCATTTGAGAAAATGACCCTAATATTATAAAGCGGAAGAGTGTGTTTGTTGGAAAAAATCTTTTTTTTTGTTGGATAGTCCATTTATAGAGGAAGGCTTTAGGCTATACAACATTACGCTGCGACCAATAGGAGCGAAGCGTCAGTGAGAAATATTGCAAAAACGGGGAAAATTATTCACATTTGGGGACTTTTTGTGCGCTGCATATACGGTTTAAGTTACTCAAGAATCACGCAAAGTCGCTGGCACAGCTAGTTTGTAAATAAAATTAATATTTATTGATGAAATCATTCACAAATTAGCTTGCAAAGTAACAACTAATCTAGTAAATTCATTTTATTTCATCGCCATGTGAACAAAGCCTTACTCCACGAGGCGCAGTTTCCGCATGAGCGGGTTTGCAGTGTGCACGGGCCCTAATGCTATCACCACAGACTCACACAAATGTACTTCCGCTACTTATTCAACTCTATCTACTTTTGGTTTCACTTTCTTTCTTTTACTTCAATGGAGTTACGATTCATTTAGGTTCTGTTTCATCTATAAATGCGAAAGTATGTTGATATTTATAATTTTTGTTTCTTGGTTCTTTTTTTTTGTTTCTTGTTCTTGGTTTTTTTTTCTTCTTTAGTTCTTCTCGCTGGGTTAGTCCCCGAACCGGTGGTAGGTCATTATGTAGGACAACTAAAAGTATCTAACCTATTTGGAAATAAAAGATTTTTCATTTTTCATAAACAAAAATATATATTTTTAAGTAAGTACCCTAAAATAGTTAGGCATAAGTGATACGTTGATGATTAATTACAGCGAAGAACACGCGTACATCAGCTTTCAAATAGAATAAAAATAAATCGATATTGTTTCATAGGTTGGGAACTAATATGTCACAGACATAAGTAAAGAATACAAAACAAAACTTGTAAAAAGTGCCAAGTCTCGCAACTGATCTTAGGGCCGTATAAATAAAACAATCTCTATCGCAACCTCTACTTGAGAACCTATTTGACAGATTAAACAACGTTTCGTTTCACTTTTAAAGTGAATAACTTTAATAATGTTACATAGTACTTTAATTTATTTTCTTTTTGAATCGTAATATTCATAATATTATACATTATAGGAAAACATTAAAATAAGCATAATATATACAGGGTGTCCCAAAAATCAACGATAAACCGAAAACGGGTGATAGGCCAAGTCATGACAGTTATGAGAAAAATGTGAAAAAAAATCTTTGTCATGTATTTTTCACATTATAAGGACTTTTAAAAATATCGGAAAAACTGACACCCTGTGATGGTCTTTCATGTCCCAAGACTACAAATATTACTTTTTTGTGATTTTTTTTTCGGTATTGTAGTCATGACTAACCCTTCTGTAAATCACAATTCATAATTTAAACATACCTGCCTCAGTTTTCAATAAAATGGTGTGTTTTGCCCAAGATTAAATTCAAAATAATTACTACACCCAACTTTAATCGTCTGTACTGTAAAAAAAAAATACTACAGTATTTTGGCAAGTAACTTTAAAAGATGGCGCATTTAATCTGGATTCCAAAATGGTATGATACTTGCTGGATTACTACTTTGTTGAGGAAAAAAAAATTTTTTTAACGGAACCGGATGTTAGGCCAACTCTGTTTAAATTTTTAAAATGTTGGTATTAAGTTGTTATGTGACGACGATGAGTGACGTCATCTTGTCTAGAGTGAGCGAGACAGACAGTGACGCTAAGTGCGGGTGCTTTTTTATTAAAAAAAAAATTGTATTTCAGTGTAGGCATTTTTAAGACTTCAATTTTCAGGTATGAATACAACGCTCTTTTGAAAATGTGAGTGGTTGAGATACAGAACAGACGCCACCTTGTTATCAAGTATGTAATTAGTTAGTTTTAGGTGCAAGTTCGAAATAAAAGTCAGTCAATGGATTTCTTCAGTTATTACTTTAATTTACAAAGATTTACAGCAAATGTTCGAACTGTTTGCCTTCAGCTCTAATGCAAGCCCTACATCTTCTTAAAAATGATCGCGTAATAAGACGGGCGTATCTTCTTGAATTAATGTGTTCAGCAGCTTCTGTAATTTTTTGGCGCAGCTCGGCTAAATCTCGAATTGGTTTAGAGTACACTTTTTCTTTTATTGTTCCCCAATAAAAGAAATCAATGGGATTTAAATCAGGTGAACGGGCAGGCCACGAAATTGTACCACCCCGCCCAATCCACCTATCGGGGTATTCTCGGTCGAGAAACTCTCGTACTGTGCGAGCGTAATGTGCTGGGCAGCCATCTTGTTGGTACCACATGCTGCCGTAAATGTTTAGTGGCACTTCTTCCAACAAATCTGGTAATTGGTTCTGTAAGAAGTCCAAATAAACCTCGGCAGTTAAGTTCTCCGGTAGCTCAAATGGACCAATAACAGTACCATTCAAAATTCCCGTCCACATGTTCACCTTAAACCGGTACTGCGATCTGTCTTCCCGCATCAAATGTGGATTATCCACGTGCCATTCGTGCAAATTATGGAGGTTCATGTAACCATCTTTTTTAAACGTGGATTCGTCAGACCACAGAATTTTTTCAAAGAATCGCGGATCATCTCTGTATCTCTGCAACATCGTTTGACAAAATTGCAATCTCTCTGGGTAGTCTCGGGGTAACAGGCTTTGTACTCGTTGTACATGGTAAGGATGAAACTGGTTCTTTTGCAAAATACGATGTGCAGTACTTTTGGGCACTCCGATGTTCTCTTCAATCCCACGTACTGAGATACTCGGGTCTTGTTCGACCGCCTCGAGCACTTCGTCCTCGTAGGGTATGAAAGGCCTTCCCTCGCTGGTATTTTGATTAGGGAATCGACCCTCTAAGAGTGACCGATGCACGTTAATAAATACCCGATAATCAGGATGACGCTCAGCGTTTGGGTATCTCTCACGATACATTCTAGCTGCAGCATTAGCGTTGCATAAGCATTCTCCATAGATGAGATGCATATTGGTGTATTCTTGTGCGGTGTATCGAGATGGCATGATAACACACTACAATGGAATCACACACTAAAACCGAAGATACGACAGTAAAACAAGTCCAGGGTCGTCAGAAACGGGGCAGATAAAACCAAATCACAAAGCAAATCAAGTCCAATAAACAGAAGCACAGTTGTAAGTACGAAGTCAATACGGATACAGAAAGATGCGCAATGAACGAAAGATCGTAACGTACTGCAGTTTTGCACGTTCATCACTGTGTTGTCGGGTTGGCGTCACTATCTATCTCACTCGCACTGAGCGTCACTGTCTGTCTCGCTCACTCTAGACAAGATGACGTCACTCATCGTCGTCACATAACAACTTAATACCAACATTTTAAAAATTCAAACAGAGTTGGCCTAACATCCGGTTCCGTTAAAAAAATTTTTTTTTCCGCAACACAGAAGTAATCCAGCAAGTATCATACCATTTTGGAATCCAGATTAAATGCGCCATCTTTTAAAGTTACTTGCCAAAATACTGTAGTAATTTTTTTTTACAGTACAGACGATTAAAGTTGGGTGTAGTAATTATTTTGAATTTAATCTTGGGCAAAACACACCATTTTATTGAAAACTGAGGCAGGTATGTTTAAATTATGAATTGTGATTTACAGAAGGGTTAGTCATGACTACAATACCGAAAAAAAAATCACAAAAAAGTAATATTTGTAGTCTTAGGACATGAAAGACCATCACAGGGTGTCAGTTTTTCCGATATTTTTAAAAGTCCTTATAATGTGAAAAATACATGACAAAGATTTTTTTTCACATTTTTCTCATAACTGTCATGACTTGGCCTATCACCCGTTTTCGGTTTATCGTTGATTTTTGGGACACCCTGTATTTTTATAATATAACATTTTTAAGTTCTCCAACAGGTAAAGGTAGGGTAAAGGTCAAGTTAAGGTTTTGATTGAGATAATTTTATTTATACGGGCCTTAGTTGCCGTAAAAAGTTATGAGATCCAAGTGATGCCAAGCTGGGGTAAGGTTAAGGTCTAACAACATCATACAGAGATCATATCAATATTATTAAAAATCTTTCATGTTTTAAATAAATAAGTAGATTGACTAGGCAATCGCATGTATATACAATGTATATTTTATTATCTATGTCACAAGTCATTCATATTAAATCATATTGTTTGGTGCGTTGAACCGAATTTGATGATTATGTGGAGGATCCCCAAAAATCCTTATTTCGCCAAAGCTAGAATTAATATACGGTGTGATTCATGGTTCATGTATTAAGGTGAGTATAGTGTGAAGAGAATAATGCGTAGTGTATGCGATGCCAAAACAAAAGTTTTGGCATCTCATATAAATTACTTAATAAATTTAAAGTTGTACTAATATAATATAAGTCAAAAAAATTAAAGGTCTAAAATGACCACAACGAGTGAATCTTACTATGCTGAGGCTCATGAGCTCCTAGTCTATACATACGAATGCACTGGTCGTTGACCTAAGACCAGACCAGGATTAAAATTCATCTGTTTTGTGACTTTTATGGAGATCGTGATTTGTCGCGTTATGGTAAGTAATTTATATGAGGTGCCTAAACAGAAAATGCTCTACGCGTCATTCTCTTCACAATATATTCATCTTGATATATGCACCATGAATCATTCTGCATGTTACAAATAAAAAGCGTTATCTAAATAAACCGTGGGTACTTACAATATCGATCTGTTGCCGTGTTTCACCAAGCAATGTTAAAGTTAACGCCATGTTAAAATACCATGCCATCTCATTCATTGACAGGAAATACGAGAGGGATAACATGATAATTAGCATGGCGTTTACTTTACATTGCTTGGTGAAACACGCCCATAATCTCCTTTCGAAATACCAGTAAGTATTGTAAGTATTTTTATAAAAGCTTATAATATTTGTTGTTTTATTGATTTTATAATTAATTATTTGATTTGTTAAATATACAATTAAACAATTTTATAAAATACTTATGATACGTAATATTTGTAAAGTTAAATAACTCTTTTATTAATTATTATTTAATGTTTAAAATTTTATAATAATATAAATATGAAAGATATTATACCTATGACATAACTTTGACTATTTGTGAATGGAGCAAGAATCATGGACTTCTTATTAATCCTATTAAAACTCAATTAATTGTAATTGGTAGCCCCGGGCTAATTTCTAGAGTTGACCATGATTCTTTACCTCCTGTCCTTATAAATGGTGTAACAATACCTTTCAGTAAAGTGGTTAAAAACTTGGGAGTGTACTTTGATGAACATTTATCGTGGACGCATCAATTGCAAGAGATTAGTAGAAAGGTTTTTTCTACCTGGCGTTCCCTAAAACGTCTACGATATGTTCTTCCGATACCCACTAAGGTAGTTTTGGCTGAATCCCTACTCCTTTCCCATTTAGATTATGCGGACGCTTCTTTCACTAACTTGACGGAGGAACAACTGAACAAATTGGAGCGCCTTCAAAACCTGGCTTTGAGGTTTGTTTTCGGTTTACGTAAATTTGACCATATCTCCGAGTATCGCCTCAAGTTAAAGTGGTTGCCAATCCGCTACCGCCGTGACTCTCGTGTTCTCTCCTTCCTTTATAACATCCTATTTGACTCCCATTGTCCCACTTATTTAAAAAGTAATTTTAACTTCCGTACCTCTGACAGACTGGAACTACGATCTATATCTAATCTTCTTCTTGACATTCCTATCCACCGCACTAAATACTTTAATTGCTCTTTCATTGTAAAATCCATTTCCCTTTGGAATTCTTTACCTATCCATATAAGGCAGGCTGAAACTATACATCGCTTTAAAACTCTTATAAAAAATCATTATCTGGAATCATATTGTGTCAACCCTTAACTTATGTAACTAACACTTATTATTATAAATTAAAATATCATGTAGGTTTATCTATTGTATATATATATATATAGATATATATATTATATTATATTGTATACATATATTATATATTTATTGTGTTTATGTATTATTTTATTTTATTTACTTTTATTTTATTAAATATACTTTTGCGCAACTCCCATTCTCTAGCATTGTTTTCTCTAACACCATAAGGTTGTCTGGAAGAAATTGCTATCTAGTAATAAGGCCGCCTTTGTGTGCATGTCTGATTTTTGTAATGTATATTTTTTTGTTTTTTTTGTAACTTGTTGTGTGCACAATAAAGTATATTTGTATTGTATTGTATTGTATAACATCTGGTTTATTATTTTAATTTTATAAGCCGGAAGTACGCCCGTTAATAATAATACTTTTACATTGCTCTGTCAGTAAAAGTATAGTGGTACAAGACTTTTATTTCTGGAAGTTCCCTATAGTGTTTTCAGCTTAAAACGGAATTATCCAAGCTAAAAGGAAGCCTTTAGACTTTTGTCCATTTTCCTCAGCGGGTACTTTGGCAGAAGATAATTGCCCCGCAGACGACCGCGGCTAAGTGACGTCATATCCGCCCTGGAATGGAATCTGCGCTGACCTTTATCAGAGAAAAATGACGTCATAATGTTATGTAAGATATCCGTGACTTTGCGTAGAAAGATCTGTCTATTTAACGAGAAGATTACGTTAGAATTTTGTGAATAAACGTTTATTATTATTATTATTATTATTATTAGATTATGGCTCATATTCGTAGAAGAAACACGCTTATTGTTACAACATAATATTTATCTCACAAGTTATACATATTATAGCAGATCGTTTAGTTCGATTTCCAAGTCAATCTACTTATTTATTTAAAACACGAAAGATTATTAATAATATTGATTATGATCACTATAAGATGTTGTTAGACCGACCGACTAACCCCTACTTGGCATAACATGTATCTCACAACTTTTTACAGTAGATGAACTAAATAGCGAGACTTGGCACTTTTTACAAGTTATGTATTTGATGGGATAATATATTACTTGTAATACAATAAATAATATTTATAAGGTGATTAAGTATACAGTGTGTAAAAAGAACAGTCACTATAACTTTAAATGTAATTCTTTTAAATTTTTTAATTTATCGGCAGACGGCAGCACACATAATATATTAATATTATGATCTATAATTATATTAGTAGACAGCTAGACAGTTGAATATAGGGAAAGTAGGATATAGGGTGGTATAAACTGGTGATAGACATACTGACAAATAGATAGCGAAGTCTTAGTAAAGGGGGGGGGGGGGGGGGGGGGTTGTTGGAATTACCTTCTTAAAAAGGCTTTTGTTAAAAAAACAGATATTTTTTTTACATAGTAAACATAAAATTATGTATATGTCGCAGTCATCTACCTTAATCTGCCATTTGATTAAATGTCTAGCACGTTTGAATGACGACATAATTATTTTAATTAATTGATTACGCCGAACGTTGAACAGAATGGACATAAAATCTGTCAGGTGATTGGAATTTAGTTTAATTTTTCTCGCAGTGGCGCTAGTAGCTACAGATAGTACATCGATATTTTCATTTTATTTTGTGTGACTTTTCATGTCCTCATTTTTGAGGACCTTTTAAGCCCTTTAGTCATTCAATTAAATGTCGTCATTTCACAAACGCGCTAGTCGTCCAATTAAACAGCAGATTTAATCAGATGACTGATGAATCTTTTTGATAAAAAATGGTCCCGTCCGTTTGTTTTTTCTCGGCGGGCTAGGTTTGAATCGGTAAGCCTTTTGTGTTGACATTCCGAAAAAAGCTTGGTAAGATGTATTAAGATGTATTTGAAAATACAATGTTTTTTATTTGAATTTACAGCGTAGTCTGGTAAACAATAATATACAGTTTTCAGTGCAAGCCGCTCTATAAATTGTGACCGAATTTAATCACTAGCTAATTAACCCTTTTGCCATCGTCATTATGGGCCAGTGGTCAAAGGTCACTAGCGGTCGGAGGTCACTCGGCGGTCAGGGGTCATTAGGCGCAGCTGCAAGTGACCCTCGAAGCCTCTGCCTCGTAATAAACCAACTGTGTGGTTTTAATTACAAGTAGTTGTAGTCTCTCCGATCCAATTTGACCTTTTAGAATTAGATTAAATTCGAATACGGCTCACTTGCGCCAGTTTGGGTTTCATTTAGGCTGTGCGATAAACTAAACATTGAAATACTTTGAAACCTTTTTAATCGATTCTAATTGAAAATTCCAAAAAATATAACGGGTGTAAAAAGAACAGTCATTTTAATTTAGCGATATGATTATACTACTTTTTCTCGTTCTAGAAATGTATTATTTTATTTTATTTTTTATAAAAATTAATTAATTAATTAAATAAATTTTCTTTTTTTTTTCTTTCTTTTAGTTCGCTCGTCGTTTCAGTAGTGACGTCCACTACTGGACATAAGCCTTCCATAAAGGGGGGAGGGGGTTTATTTTACACAAACATTTGCTTATGACGACGACAAAATTATTGTCTATGTAAACCAACTTTACAGACAAGCAATTGTTTACTTTCAAATGTTTTTTTCACAAACAGATATACCTTTTAATTTAGGATACATTTCACAGGGAAATGTATCCTAAATTAAAAGGCAGTTTTTAATCGGTACACGCTCTACTCATAATTTTTGGCAAAAACAATTCGAGCAGAAAACATTGAAACAGAAAACATGAGAAGGGTAATTTAGGCCCATATTAATAAAGAAGTCTCGTACCCAAACTCACTTGAGAACCTATTTGACAGATAAAATTTCGTTTCACATTTTTAAAAGTGAACAAATCTATAAATGTTGCACAGTACTTTAATTTCTTTTATATAAAATATGCGGAGCTCCCTAACATCCCTGCTTCAAATAGAAATAACAAATCGAAGGCAGTTTCAATGCAATATTGTCTATATTTACGAGGCTCTTGTATCGCGACATTAAATGTTTATTGAATTATTGTCTGTAGCTTTATATCTCCTGACAAGACATGGTGCCCTGGTACATTAGTACGAGATGTATGTCCTCTTTTATTAGTCTGTAAAGCATTATTTTCAACTTGTTGTTTCTCGTACACAACACATAACTATATCGTAACTTGAAATTCCGCAGAAATCGTACATTTTGCTGTCTGTGTCCACACTCAGCATCCTGTATTTCACGCGTAGCTCTCATGACAATAACATGTTAATGATAGCACACCCTGGAAACAAGGTGACCTCTTTCTAGGCTACTTCTTACTTTTGTAAATCGTGATTTGTGTTTAGTTAACATTGTAACTTATATATTTTTTTAATAATAATTTTCCCATCTTTTTTCTAAAAGGGCTCCGCGCGAGTTTCTTATGCCGGTTCTCCTCGCCGGGTTAGTCCCCGAACCGGTGGTTCAATTGGAAAAAAATCATGTAGGACAATTCTAAACGTGTTAGTTTCTATATGGAAATAGAATACTTTTCATTTTCGATAAAATATTATATTGTCACGCGGTAGGATGTTTTGGTCAGTACCAAAACGTGACAGTATATATTTTTTTATTCGGAAAACGAAACGGTAAATTAAATATTATTATAAGTAATATATATAGCAAAAATTATACATACTTACATCATTTTCGCATACGGATTAATTTTAGACTTAAACAAAGAGAAATTACAAACTTTAAATTCATTAAATAAAATTAAAATTAGCCCCTAGTGTTTATTTATTATAGGCTGGCCAGTGGCCTTGTCAGGCCCTGATGTCACTGCGAACCTTTTGGATCTATTGTGACTCCTCAGAGTACCATCGCCAGTCCTATGTTATTCATGAAACGATATGATAGTTATGTAATTAAAAAATACAATTTCCAATAATACTATTTTGGGTTGTAGTACGCTACCCCATTTAAACGATAAAACATTTTTGATTTAACCTCCCTTTTAAGTTTTCTAAATTTCAAATAGTGTTGATACTGTTGATGATGAATTATAGCTAAATGCTCCCGATCACGTCAGTTTTGAAACAAAATAAACTAGATCAAAATTGGTCCATCCGTCTGGGAGCGATGCCACAGACACACACACAGACACGAACAACTTATACTCGTATTCTATTTTCGTCGGGGTTAAAAATAGCTTCATGTTAATTAAAATATCAGGAAATTGTGAGTTATTTTGCTTTAAGCTTTAAAGTAACCTGAGCGTGACATGCAGGTTGCATCACAAAACGATTTTTAATTAAATTTTTAAATATTTTCCGACACAATCAACAGTAGTTTTTATCTGAGCTCAAATTTTTCTATGTTATGTATAAATTTTAGGGATTTTCATCGCTTCATCTATAACGTTCATAAGCCTATATTTGCCACAATTGGCAAGCGGATTGGCGAGCAGAATATTAATATTTCCGGATATATACCCTGTGTATGCCTTTTACAACTCCCACGGGGAAGATGGATAATGGCCTCCCAGCTATTCTTACTTCAGTACCCCACGAATGGGGTTTTATGTCCCTGAAAAATGGACTTCCCATGTCCCTGTGTGTAACTAGTCAGGCATATTCTAAAAAAATCTACGACTTCCACGGGGAAGATGGATATTGGGGAGGAACTATTTTTACTTCAGTACCCCACGAATGGGGTTTTATGTCCCTGAAAAATGGACTCCCCATGTCACTGTGTGTTAGATCAGGCATATTCTAAAAATGCTGCGACTTCCACGAGGAAGAATGGGGAGGAGCTATTCTTACTTTAGTACCCCACGAATGGGATTTAAGTCCCTGAAAAATGAACTCTCCATGTCCCTGTGTGTAACTAGATAGGCATATTCTATAAAATCTATGACTCCCACAGGGAAGAATAAGGAGAAGCTATTCTTACTTCAGTACTCCACGAATGGGGTTTTATGTCCCTGAGAAATGGACTTCCCAATTCCCATGTCAATGTGAGTTACTGGTTAGGCATATTCTAACAAATTTTCAAACAACATTTCAACACAAGACAACCGTAAATCCATGAAAATCCGTAACATAAAGGTTATGACATAAAAGAATTTCCAAATAAACATACGGGAATAAAGACGTGGAAATGAAATGTTTCGTCAAAAGCGGCCCCAATCCTGGAGCCTTATGGTGCTTATGGAAACGTCAATATATACACAGGCACTGGTCGCAGTTGAAGTCTGAAGATCGAGCGTTTAGGGGATAGCCCGGAGACAAAGTCTATGTTTCACCGAGCAATGTTAGAGTTAATCTTTCGTTAAATATCACGTTGTTCCTCTCGTAATTCCTATCAATGAATGAGAAGGCATGGTATTTTAACAAGCCGTTAACACTAACATGCGGTTGTGAAATCGGCACTAAATGTATGACTGTTACATTTAAACATGTATTATTTACGATAATGATAAGTGTACTTTGGTTAGCTACATGCACAAATATGACGAATACACTATCAAATTTAAATTGCCTATTTAATTCACAATCATCTGACTATTATATCGTGACTAGCTATGCCCTGGTAAATAATAGAGCAGTAAGACAGAGAATGCAGTTTCCAGATAATTACACTTAATGATAAAGCATTAAGTGCCATTTTCTTAAAACCGCCTCTTCTGACTTACTGTTTAATTACCAGGGCAGAGCTCTGGCCTCAAATCAAACTGAATAATATCATAAATCACGTATACATGGTGTAAATAAGTAAGTAATAATGCTTTAGGGTGTGTATGTGCCTCCTATGAAGAGTTTACTGTGAAAGTATAAGCGCTGAAAGACTTACTTTTGACTTTCATGTTTGTATAAATGTTGTATAATGCCCCAATATATCCATGCAATAATTTAAAAAAAAGCAAGTCTTTCAGCGCTGGTACTTTTACAGTAAACTCTACATAGGGGGCACACACCCTAAAGTATTATCACTCATTAATTTTTCAGCCTGTATATGTGACAGCACAACCCGGAACACACTTTGGTGATAAAATGTAGCGTATCTGATAATTTTAAAATACATTTCTACTCGAATTCGTCTAATCTTTTCATCTTTATAATCTAGCACATTTATATTAATAGTTGATAATTTTAATCTTCTTGAATGGTAATCTACTCTAGGAATAGTAACACACGAAAACTTATATGACGGAAAATGTAGAGAAAATGAAGAATTACAAATTATTTAAGCATACCTACCGTGACGTTCTAATAATTTCGTATTTCCAGTAATTCCGAGAAATACCTGTATGAAGAGTTGCAATGTAACATCAAAACTCGTATAAGATTATTCTATACAAACCTCTCATTGAATAGCAAATTGTATTATAATTTACTGATCTTACTATACTCAGCTCAAATCACCAAATCACAGCAATTAAGATATTTTTTATATCCTTATTTATTCATTTTTTGCTACAATTATTGATCTTACAATATAAAACATATATTTCTTATTACTTTCTAAGGCACAATAATAAAGACTTATAAGCTATGGGAAAAGTTTGCATATGTACTAGTACTTTCTAATAAAAAATCTTTTTAGAAAATCTAGAATTTCCTTGGTGACTGATTTCAAAATTGCTTTTAAATTAATATATTGTACTCGATTTATAAAAAAGTTCTCAGCACAAATTTACTATTTACACTGCATATAAAACTCACAGCAACAAAATCAATAATTGTAGGTACCATTATGTATTTACTTTTAGTTCGCTTATTGTTTCCTACCCACGGCATCATTTTTGTAGGACCGATAATCTGGCAGATATTTACACTTATTGTAGGACACGTGCATTGCAAATTATTTTCTATTTTCACCTACAAAGGTTGGCCATAGCAGGCAGCATTATGATGTACGTCGAACATAACTTAGTACTGATTATACCAAAATCAAAAAAGATAAAATATTATTACCTATTTAACTGAATGTTGCGCGTCTTTGTGCAAAAGGAATTTTTGTCGCGACCGTTTTGACCGTTATGTTTGTCGCGATAAAAAGTGTATACCTTTGAGATACGATTATATGTATTACCTTTCCTCATTTTGTCAATACAGGGTGTAAAAAGAGCGGTCACTATAACTTTGGGACATGACTAAAGGACCTTTTCTCATTCTAGAAATAAATTTTTTTCATTAGTTATTTTTTGAAAAAAAAAATTTTTTTTTTGCAATTTATTATTTTTAGTCGCAAGGCTGAACTGTTTGTAACAACTTTCTGCATCAAATTCTTAAATTTTATAATTTTTGCCCTAGTACGTAATGAGCGTCTTACGCGTGCTATTGACCTCTCAGCGTAATCAGCTGATCTCTGTGTTGTGCACGTTGTACATTGCCTATTGAAATTTTTTTAAGTTTTAAAACAGTGGATTAAAAGCAAAATATGACTAGTACTAATGGATATATCTCTTGCCTGGTTATTACCCCACGAAGTTATAGTGACTGCTCTTTTTACACCCTGTATATTTTAGAAATTTTTTTTATTTAACTAAAGAAAGGTTTTTTTTATTCTAACATTTTGTCGCAAGAATAACGACAAAGCATTTTTTTTAATAAAAAAATAATAACAATTAAACATTTTATGATACCCGTTATATCTGTTCCAAATTAGTATGCCCATTGCCCACCCACACCTATTTTTTGTTATTGTATGACTTTTGTTATTATATTTTTACTTATTTTATAACGTGTGGACTATTGCAATCATGTGTTCAACTACACGTATAAAATGTCGGCCACCGATTATCGCTCGTGATAGTCGCATAATTTGAAGATAATGCAATGTGCAGGCTTGGGAGACTAATTGAAAGATGTATTTGGTCCGACTGTCGTTTAATAACTAACTTATATTACTAACATGCATATATATATAGGGAGGTGGTACATACACTACACCTCCCCCGTATTTTTGGAAAAAAAAATTACACTAAGTTTTTTTTTACTTACAAATCTACCCAAAATAATATTATATCTAACTTAATCTAATAACAAATTTTAAACCTCTAGAAAATACACATAATTATACAAAATACAAATCTGTTCTTGTTTTTAAAAAAATATCGCAAAACCTGTTTTAATATTAGTGATGGGTTGTTGACGATGTTCAATTATTTAAAAATCTGAAATTTATTTTTAATAAAATATAGTAGATAACAATTATAAATTTATTTTTCATACAATTATTTTTATTTTAATATTTCACATTTAACAATTTAAATTACATAGTAGGTAGGTATCATAATTATTCATCTCTCATTCTTTGTCGCTCTTCTAACATCAAATAAACTTTATTTTATTTGTGATAATTCATTTTAAATATACATACTTTTCTTTCATCCTTTCATAGAAATATTGTCATTCCACATTTTATTTATATTATATTATCGTTTCATTTATTTTACTAACATCTTGATAAGTGATCTGGCCATAGTCACTTACAATAAACATCATCATCATCCTACATAGGTACCTTATTCCTTTTTTTTTTATATATATATTTATAGTCGACTCTTTATTTTACTTTTATGGTACTTTATTTATTTTCAACTCTTCATGTGCGCGCTTTATTTGGTACAATACTTTATTTTATAATCCACCATAATAACGGGACCTATTTTAAGACTAACCATCAAAAAAAAAAATAAAAAAAAATATGTCTCCAACCATTTTGTTTAAGTGGAGGATTATTCCCGCCGAGCATGCTCTAAGTACCATTTATATTTTTTCGTACCATATTTGTACCATATTTAATACCAAAGGATTATTTTAAGGCTACTAGACCTCCAACTATTCTCACAGAGAAAACTCGTTTACACCATGATCGAATGAAGGATTCCTTTTGCGTATTTTTTTAAATAATGCATTCAGCATTTATTTATTCAGCATACCTACATAGCATTTTAGCTAGTATTGAATTTATGCACTACGGCATTTTTGTCTCTAAACCTATCCAAAATCCTAACAAAATAACAGAATCCATAACTTTGACACACTCAACATCTAAAATATCCATCAACTATTGGATGATCAGGCCAACAGCTACTAGACATTCTAAACATGGAGGCATCCCTATCTTCCTATAAATAACAATCCTATTTCAATCAAATACCTTCTTATAAAACTAAAACCCATATCCTTTACTTCAAAGTAAGCTTTTCTTTACATTCCTACATATTGCTCAAAATAGCTATGTTACAAACTAAATATCACATTCCTAATCGTTCACAATAATATTACGTCATAATATATCCGTGTATGTATGTCATATCCAGTATTAATTATTCTAGGAAAATGTAGCTTATCGACTTACATATTTTATGTAGTTAAAAGAATTTTATTACATTTCCCAGAAAATATAATGTCTCTTTTAAGCATTACTACCTACGTTCTACTATGCCAATTAAATATAAATATTAACTTCATATACTATTTTCCTTTAATTATCTATTTTATACTTTGCTACTACAAACATAATTAAATTTAAGTTATTCTTTAAAAAAAACCTTTTAATCAAAACTAACTTGAGAATTAGATTGCATTGGAATACATAGCGAAATTAACATAATATTATTATTGTTATAAGTATTTGTCCTTGAAGGAAAGATACTGTTGCTAATTGTAACACAATATTTTGCATATGTAAACTACTGGAATTCTTAATGCTTGCTTGACACTTTTGGATGCATGTTGCAACTTAAGGTTATGCATCGTATTGCTTATGTTATACTTTGTACCATAAATGGTATAGCAAAAGTTGAGATGATAGGTATGATATGCGATACTATTGATGATCTCATAACATAGACCATGGGTGGTCTCTACTACTAGAATTTAATTTAATTTTGCACTTCTCAATACGAAAATTTAAACTAAAATATATTATTAACTTAAATCTTCTGTCTTTAAACTATGTAAACTAAATTGCCAAAATTTATATTACCTTTAAGTTACATACAAAACTAACAAAAAAATTAACGTTTTATTATGTTTTTTAAAAAAAATCCTATTACCAAAAAAAATCTTCTGTAAATTATAATTTTTGTACAACCCTAGCTTCAATTAACAAGTTTCTACTTACATTTTGTTGCGCAAATGCTGCGTTGGCACCGCTGATATTTGACGCTTTTTCCAGCAAGGCGTTACTTACCTTTGATGCTACCTAACTATTTAACCAACTGCGCCTAATACTTAGATAGTTATGACATATTAATATTACTATGTATTCCTTTTTCCATTTAACAAAATTTTTAAATAATGGTCACAAGTTATTATATCTATATAGATAATAATATCCCACATGAATATTTTCTTTCACTTTTCAAATTATAGTAATCATTATTATATTATTATTAATTTAAATGCATCGTCAACACCCATTTATAATAATTATTTATTTAATTTTCTTCAATTCAACCCTTCACGTAATACATTTGCATACAAAAATTACCTTGGCTTTAGCCATTTTATTCCAAAAAAAATACTATTAAATCTCTTAACACAAGGTACAAACAGGATAAAATTGAAAGAGAAATATTACAAATTACACACATGCTATAAATAATTTTGAGAAAAAATATAGATTCAGAAAAAATTATATAGTGGATATTACAATAATAATTTATCTAAATGTTACAACACAAAACGTCTTTTTGTGTCCTTGGGTCGCTGATCTCCCGGCTGCGTCCACTTCCGACTTTCCAACCATCTGACTCCTACATCTCCCAGCTGCCTGCTCTCCATATCCACTCATCTGACTCCTACATCTCCCAGCTGCCTGCTCTCTATATCCACTCATCTGACTCCTACATCTCCCGGCTGCCTGCTCATCATCTCCACTTATTTAATTTGACCAACTCTCAGCTTCCTGCAGCTCATCAGCGCCACTAATACTGTTGTTTATTTTTCACTAATATTGTAATTATTGTTCTTTTATTTTAACAGATTTGTATTGTCTCTATCCACTAAGTATATATTTATTTTAATATTACTTATTTATTATTTATTTAAAAGCTACACACACCGGCGGTAAAAAATAACAGTTCATAGTTTTCTTAATTTTAAAATTGTTCATATTTTTTCACTCACTAATTAGTTTTTATTTTGTCCAATTTTTATTCACTTTTACGCCTTTACTTTTCGTATCCCATCTGCGCAGCGCTGCCACGAGGCAGCACTGGCAGGGTCGCCATGCAATGTGCAGGCTTGGGAGACTAATTGAAAGATGTATTTGGTCCGACTGTCGTTTAATAACTAACTTATATTACTAACATGCATATATATATAGGGAGGTGGTACATACACTACAATAATATAAATTTACAAAGTACCGCCAGCACACTTGTTTACTCCATAATTGTAATGCGAAATATAGAACATTAAAAAGTAACCGCCGAATGAAGCAGTGACTAGAAACACTCTCAATCATAATAATAATAATATAGCTTTATTTCATTCCATACAAATTAAGGTAGATTTTGTGAGAATAACAAAATAATAATCAGGATTGATTGTGATTTAACATTACAAAAATTACAAAATAATAAAAGAAACTCATATATTAAATAGAAATAATAAAATATGAATGAATAAAACAATAACAACTCTGAAAATATAATAACAATACAATCCTATTTTAACATAAAAAAATATTTTGTCGGTACGGACGCCCTTCGGGTGAAATCTCAATCAAGTCGGCTTTAAAAACTAGACCAAAATCGGATCATCCGTTTGAGAGCTACGATGCCATAGACAGATATCACATCCCTCTGTTTTCGTCAGCGGTTAAAATACATATTATTTACAAAAACATACTTAACAACAGCTTTACACAGTAAAGTCTAATTTGGAAATAAAATAGTTTTGATGTTATATCTTGTTGCGTACGTTTTTACTGACTGTACTAGCACAAGTGCGGAAGCTATGTCTAGCACCGCAAGTTTACAACTGCGTTCGGTTTTGTCTGCTTCAGATTGAAACGATGAACTAAGTTTAGATTAAAGACGGAATTGCTTCAAACTAATGAGTTTCCTCACTAATATTGTAAACGATTGTTTGTGAGTCTGTTTGTTAATTGTTTAGTGAAACCGCTTGACCGATTTTACTAAAATTTGATATGCAGGAAGCTGAAGCATTGCATTAAAACATAGGCTACTTATACGATTCAGCCGTTCTCGAGTTTTAGCGAGACTAACGAACAGCAATTCATTTTTGTATAAGACTAGCTCACCCGTGCCCACTTCATTGATCATATAAACCGTTTAAATCTTCCCTGGACTTCCACAAATATTTCAAGAGCAAAAATAGCCGAATCGGTTCAGCCGTTCCCGAGTTTTGGCGAGACTAACAGTTGCGGAACAGCAATATACTTTACAAATACCTATTTTGCCTTTCCCGTGGTGTTTTCTCTTAAGTAAAAAATACGTTGTTGCAAAAAAACGGGGCTTCGCAATAATGTGTCGTGAAGTCGTTCCGAACAAGCTGCACGGTTTCGCAAACTGCGCGCTGTTCACACCGCCGCGCCGGTGCTGCTTGCTCCATTCGCCGATAGACGGCGGTGTCAGTACATTTGAACAATCATAAACCCAGTGTTAGCCACTTACATAAAGTTAAGTAAATACTGTAAATTTAACTCTTTAACTTTATAATAATATTAAATATCATAGTATTATAAAATAGTATAACACAATATAATAAAATTATCATAAGATTACTATTATCTATGATATTTAATATTATTATAAAGTTAAAGAGTATAATTTATCGAAGAAGGCTATAATATTAAATAATCACGTTTTGACTAACAGCTAAAAGATGACATCCGTAGCGCAGTGGTTGAGTGCGATGGTGCTCGAGCGGGAGGTTGCAGGTTCGAATCCTGCCGAAGGAACAAAAGTTTTCTGTGTTCCTGGGTCATGGATGTGTATTAATATAATAAAAATCTTAAATATGTTTATAGTATAAAAGTATTAAATATATTTTCATTGTCTGGTACCTGTAACACAAGTTCTTCGGATACTTAGCACGGGGCTAGATTGACTATAGTGTGAAGCATCCATAGATATGATAATATATTATAAACATCAATGAAAAATGCTTCAAGTCCGAGGTTTTACATCTACCTAGTAAACTAAAGAACTTAGCTACATGACCCATTAATCACCCCACTGCTAACCCAGACTGGAGCAAGGAATTAATTGTAGGAATTAATTGTCCTTATTTTATTGAGAGCCAAGTCAAGTGTTTACACAAAGTAAGCCGAGGTTTGTTATTTCCAACCAATTATCTGAGTACTCGCTGCTGAAGTATCTCAGGCTCTTCAGCAAATCTTTCGATCGAATATCGAGAATTAGTTGAATAGAAAAAAATAAAAACGAGGAACAATGAGAGCACTGAGAATTGAACTCTGGGCTGATATAATAGAGTTGAGAATCGAACACACGTTGTCAGATTTGACATTGACATTTCGGTGTCAAATCTGACAACTCAAAACTCGTCGACCGGAAAATTTCAGCGTATTTCTCCGGTCTTTACGATTCCTGATCATGTAGTCCTAGAATATCTATACATATAATAAATCTGTAGAGGGGTCATGTCTGTACATTAAGAATATTTAAGTGAAAATTAAAAAAAGGGGGTCTATATAAGCCACAGAACCTAAAAATAACATTTTTGAAAAAAATGTCTGTCTGTCTGTCTGTCTGTCTGTCTGTCTGTCTGTCCATATGGGAATGTTTGTCGTCGCATCACGCTAAAACCACTGTATGGAATGAAATGAAATTTGGCAGGCAGGTAGCTTACGACCTGAAGAGCATTATTGGAAATTATTATCCCGAAAAACGAAAGGGTTCCCGTGGGATCTTCAAAAAATTGTAGCTACCTATTTGACGGTATTTCAGCCAAACTACTCAACGTATTTAAATGCAATTTGGCAGGCAGGTAGCTTATAATCTGAAGAGCATTTTATGAAATTATTATCCCGAAAAACGAAAGGGTTCCCGTGGGATCTTCAAAAAATTGTAGCTACCTATTTGACGGTATTTCAGCCAAACTACTCAACGTATTTAAATGCAATTTGGCAGGCAGGTAGCTTATAATCTGAAGAGCATTATTGGAAATTGTTATCCCGAAAAACGTAAGGGTTCCCGTGGGATCTTCAAAAAATTGTAGCTACCTATTTGACGGTATTTCAGCCAAACTACTCAACGTGTTTAAATGAAATTTGGCAGGCAGGTAGCTTATGATCTGAAGAGCATTATTGGAAATTGTTATCCCGAAAAACGAAAGGGTTCTCGTAGGATCTTCAAAAAATTATAGCTACCTATTTGACGGTATTTCAGCCATACTACTCAACGTATTTAAATGCAATTTGGCAGGCAGGTAGCTTATAATCTGAAGAGCATTATTGGAAATTGTTATCCCGAAAAACGAAAGGGTTCCCGTAGGATCTTCAAAAAATTGTAGCTACCTATTTGACGGTATTTCAGCCAAACTACTCAACGTATTTAAATGAAATTCGGCAGGCAGGTAGCTTATGACCTGAAGAGCATTATTGGAAATTGTTATCCCGAAAAACGTAAGGGTTCCCGTGGGATATTCAAAGAATTGTAGCTACCTATTTGACGGTATTTCAGCCAAACTACTCAACGTATTTAAATGAAACTTGGCACAAAGGTAGATTTTAACATGAAATAACCAACATAATATTTTTAACCGACTTACAAAAAAGGAGGAGGTTTCTCAATTCGTAAATATATGTTTCTTCGCGGATATCTTCATCGTTTCTGAAACGATTTTAATTTTTTTTTATGTTGTGTAAGGTATAATTTAAATTTGGTCCCATTGTCACCAAAATGGTGACCTGATGATGGGATCCGTGAGGAATCGAAGGAAATCCTCAAAATTCATGTGGAATAATATATTGATTTTGATTTTTTCTGAAGTAGTCTAAGCATATGTTACCAAACGGTAAGGTTTTGCACCATATCCTGGATCTATAATATCAAAAAATGTATATAAATTATATTTTAATAAATATATTTATTTTAAATAGATATAATAAATCTGTAGAGGGGTCATGTCTGTACATTAAGAATATTTAAGTGAAAATTAAAAAAAGGGGGTCTATATAAGCCACAGAACCTAAAAATAACATTTTTGAAAAAAATGTCTGTCTGTCTGTCTGTCTGTCCATATGGGAATGTTTGTCGTCGCATCACGCTAAAACCACTGTATGGAATGAAATGAAATTTGGCAGGCAGGTAGCTTACGACCTGAAGAGCATTATTGGAAATTATTATCCCGAAAAACGAAAGGGTTCCCGTGGGATCTTCAAAAAATTGTAGCTACCTATTTGACGGTATTTCAGCCAAACTACTCAACGTATTTAAATGCAATTTGGCAGGCAGGTAGCTTATAATCTGAAGAGCATTTTATGAAATTATTATCCAGAAAAACGAAAGGGTTCCCGTGGGATCTTCAAAAAATTGTAGCTACCTATTTGACGGTATTTCAGCCAAACTACTCAACGTATTTAAATGCAATTTGGCAGGCAGGTGGCTTATAATCTGAAGAGCATTATTGGAAATTGTTATCCCGAAAAACGTAAGGGTTCCCGTGGGATCTTCAAAAAATTGTAGCTACCTATTTGACGGTATTTCAGCCAAACTACTCAACGTATTTAAATGAAATTTGGCAGGCAGGTAGCTTATGATCTGAAGAGCATTATTGGAAATTGTTATCCCGAAAAACGAAAGGGTTCCCGTAGGATCTTCAAAAAATTGTAGCTACCTATTTGACGGTATTTCAGCCATACTACTCAACGTATTTAAATGCAATTTGGCAGGCAGGTAGCTTATAATCTGAAGAGCATTATTGGAAATTGTTATCCCGAAAAACGTAAGGGTTCCCGTGGGATCTTCAAAAAATTGTAGCTACCTATTTGACGGTATTTCAGCCAAACTACTCAACGTATTTAAATGAAATTCGGCAGGCAGGTAGCTTATGACCTGAAGAGCATTATTGGAAATAGTTATCCCGAAAAACGTAAGGGTTCCCGTGGGATATTCAAAGAATTGTAGCTACCTATTTGACGGTATTTCAGCCAAACTACTCAACGTATTTAAATGAAACTTGGCACAAAGGTAGATTGTAACATGAAATAACCAACATAATATTTTTAACCGACTTACAAAAAAGGAGGAGGTTTCTCAATTCGTAAATATATGTTCGTTTTTTATGTTTCTTCGCGGATATCTTCATCGTTTCTGAAACGATTTTAATTTTTTTTTATGTTGTGTAAGGTATAATTTAAATTTGGTCCCATTGTCACCAAAATGGTGACCTGATGATGGGATCCGTGAGGAATCGAAGGAAATCCTCAAAATGCATGTGGAATAATATATTGATTTTGATTTTTTCTGAAGTAGTCTAAGCATATGTTACCACTCGAACTCGACGAAGATCTCAGTACAGAGATCTTCGTCGCGTATATAAGCGTACTATCAAGTAGTCCCGTTCGCATAAAAGAAAAAAAAATATTATACATACAGACGAATTGAGAACCTCCGCCTTTTTTTGAAGTCGGTTAATAATACACGATCATTTTTCGAGCTGGTAGTAGGAATTGTTAGCATTTTCATAGAAAAATTCCTCAAAACATTTACGACAAAAACGGCCATTATTTGACAGTAAACTAATATTATTACTCCATCGGCCTACTTCTTTTGCCTATGCACGTCTAATACCGTGTATAAAGAAGCATTACTATAAATTAGTGATTTTAAATATCCTAACGACAGTGTTCATAAACTAAAAATGTATTTGAACTGCTGCCCTAAATTACTTTTCCACGCGTACGAAGTCTCGGGCACAGCTAGTTTTAAATAAAATACATTAAATCTATTTTCCTAATGTCATTCGGTATTTCATTGTTAAATTATCTTCACTATCTGTCAGTTTTGTAATCCGCGGATGAGGTAAAACTGGAATACTTGTCAGGTCAGCTGTTGGCAAAAGATTCCGTTACATACATAGATACATACATACAACCCTAGCTTATAAAAGCTTGTTAAAAAGATTCACTTACTCATATTATAGATGCATGGAATAGAACTCAAGCAAAAAAAGCGTTTTAAAAACTGCCACATGGCCCAGTAATTTAAGGTTAAGTTCCCGACTCGGAGGGTATTCCCAACGTGTGGGTTAGATTCCCGAATTAACTGAAAACGTTGTTTTAGAGTTTGATTAGAATAATGAAGGCTGATCACCTGCTTGTCTGACAAGAAAGATGCATTCGTCGGATAGGCATATAAAACGTCCCGCCAAATAGCACAACTATTTGGCGGATCAAAATGTCAGTCAAAATGGGTTATTAAAATAAAAGTTTGAAAGTAAAAGGAAGAAAGTCCTTGTGTATTGCGCACAAACTTGAGCGCTATAAAAATGTATCTTGCGTAGGCCTGGATTTCAACGACAGCGGCCATCGACACCGGAATCGATGTGGAAGCTTATTATCAATAACATATAAAACCTATATAGTAAAATATAGATGTAAAAAATACTAATTCTAGTAGTTTATGCAAATCAAGTTATTTTATTTCATGGCGCAACCAGTAAGTCAGGTTTATACGATTATAACCATCAACTCCACTAACAGAATAAGTGGAAGAACCTTTGCGAGCCACGAGAACGACACGATATTTAAGAGTTTAGTCGGAGGCAATCGCTGCAACTAATATATAAACGAAATAAAAAATAAACCCTGAATTGAAAATCAGTAAGCAAACTGATGATGGTGAATTGTAGCTAAGAATATACTCAGTTACGTCGGTTTTTAAAATGAAAAAAAACATCAATATTGGATTATCCATTTTGGAGTAGGTACTATTCCACAGACACGTCAAACTTATAACACCCCCTGTTTTCATCGGGGATTAAAAATTTGTAAGAAAAGTTACGTAAGCACTGTATTAAGTTAAGTAAACACTGTATAATGTTAAGTAAACTCTTACAAAGTGTGAAAATACCAAGTAATAAGTATCACTCCAAAAACATTTACATGTAAAAATGTTGCCAAGACGAATCTACGTAGCTTACCATGTGAAAAATCTCTTGTAGAGCCAAGATTAT
Source organism: Celastrina argiolus (assembly GCA_905187575.2). NCBI lineage: Eukaryota > Metazoa > Arthropoda > Insecta > Lepidoptera > Lycaenidae > Celastrina > Celastrina argiolus. Next base: position 17,915,417 of record LR994589.1, read on the forward strand.
TGCTCTATGCGCCGTTACTTTACCAGGGGGTCTAACAAGACATCCTCCTCAATCATATTTCAATCATACAAGCTCCTAATTCCAGCCAATTTACGCCATACAGCATGGCTGCCTGGAATGTTCGTTAACGATCACTTATTGACAGCCAGTCAGCGGATACGTGACACTCGACTTGCCTCCGAATGTCACTTTAAGACAACCAAACTAGGGTGGATCCATTCAGAATAACTTGTTGTTGTAATATGAAAAACAACAAGGCAGTTTAAGGCCGTATTATTGAATTGCCTGAAACCAGACTGGTATTGTAAAATATCATAATACGGCCCCAGGCCTAACTAAAGAAACTTTGCTTTTCAGTCAAAACGTGATACTTGGACGTTTTGCTAAGCCTAAGGGCGCATAGAACAAGAATCTTGGCTTTACATGAGATCTGATAACTTTTTCATAGTACCCTATGTAGACTCTTCTTGGCAACATTTCTACATGAAAATGTTTTTGGTGGGATACTTATTAGTATTACCGTTATTCATGGTACGACAATTCTAAAAGATAGTTTCTAACATATTTGGATATTTAATATTTTTCATTGGTCAATTTCATCGTACGATAACCTTTATAATGTTTCCTAGACGTATCGTATCGTGATCGTACGTTATAAAACTCCTGTATTGTTTTGCATTTGCGGTTTAGTATTCTCCGCTCGATGCGAGCTCATACTTACGTTGAAACTCTTACCCGAACCGATATAAACAGTTTACCTACTGCATGCACTTTTACTTCACGTATAAAGTTTTAATAAGAAAGAAAGCATTTCACTTAGTTTAGTTGAGATAATACGTTTCAAAACTAATTTTAGTCGAGGATTGTTTTTGTTTTTTTAGATATCTCTATGATTATTTAGTTCGCGATCCAGAACCCTTTTTCATGATGTCCGTCCGTTCATCCAAACGGTTGCTACTAGAAAAAAATCTGCATGTAAATAGCTAGCGGAAGATCAGGCGCAGGACCGACTTTTTACATGCCCATCCGACGCATGGATCATCTTTCTTGTCAGACTATCAGGTCAGCCTGCATCGTCCTAATCAAACTTGAAAAAAACATTTTTCGTTGTTGCAAAGTTTTTTTTTTTTAATTGTGTATTACCGAGTCGACAAAGAGATAGAGTGGTGGTAGCCTTTTTTGTAGACTTTCCCAAAAAGCCTGTTAAGTTTCATTTGGAAATAAAATATTTAGAATTTTACAACCAATTCAATACAACCGCGAATAGTACCAGTTATAAGTCATTATGTTACCTGTTACGGGTGACGTCATAACGAGAATAGTTTTATATTATAATATAGTAAATAATAAAAAATATCTCCTGACCGTGAACTTGTAACGAGACAGTGAGTGACGAGGGCCATCGTGGCCGTGATAATGAGAGTTGTGTTCACAAAACACGTCACGGTTTACCGTGACGTCACGACATGCGGTGGAGTGAGTGAGTCAATTCTGTGAGTCACACGGAAATGTGGTTAGGTTAGGTTAGTAAAAATTTATTACTGGTTACCTATAAAGTAATAATACACAAACTTTTTCCAAATTAGAGTTGTAGTATAGTTTTTTTTACATTATTTTTAATTGTTAAAATATACCGGTTTCGACTACGTGTAGGTAGATTTTTTAATTATTTGTAAACACTGTGCAGAATTTTTTAGAGTTGCCAGCATCACGAAATTAATACAATTTTGTGCAGTTTAATTTTAAAGTAAAAAAATATACTAAAATATATTTATTCATGATTACTGGTTATCTTCTTCTCTTATATATAAAAATTAATTGCTGTTCGTTAGTCTCGTTAAATCTCGAGAACGGCTGGAACGAATCGCCTTTTTTTAATCTTGAAATATTTTAAACGATGAGAAAATATGGAAAATTACATCACAAACTGATTGTATGCTCAACAAAGTGGGCACTGGTCAGCTAGTTAAATACAAAATAACTCATTAGTTATTCTGTGAGAGTGTTAGTAATTATCTCCAAACAAGAAAAAAAAATAAACGGATTTCAATAATTTCATTCTTCACCACTATTTAATTGCTTCGTTATCCCTGAGTATGCTATAGGCTATTTTAAATATAGGAATTGTAAAACCTATTAGCCAATGACGCGGAGACGAGTTTGTATTTCAAGTATAAGAGGTGCTCATGATATGAGCCCTAATTGGCGCCATACAGAACCGCTCGAGGCGCCACTTAGAGACTAGGTTTCGTAGCAGAATATAAATTACAACAAGCACAACTTTTTTTTATACAGGTTGTCTTATATTTCATGTACATCAAGCGGAATATAGTGTGAAGAAGGACACGTAGAGCATTTTTGTTCTGCCTCATATAATATATTACTTATCATAACGCGGTAAAAAAAACAAGGATCTAAAATGACCTCGAGGAGTGAATCTTACTATGCTAGGGCCCGCAGCTTCTTTTCTATACACAGGAAAGCACTGGACGTTAATAACCTTTTTTTTTTTGATTTCGCAAGGGAAATGCATTACGCATCCCCCCGGGAGGGTCCCCGAGGGGTATGTGGGACTCCCGGCTCGCTACGGCCGGTTTACCCACTAAAACCACTTGCGGATTGCCATCAGCCGTTATGTTGGGTGGAGTGCCTGGATCTGTCTAAACACAGGCTACTCCTCCCTCGACCGGCCGGTTCACCTCTATAGGGACCGGACTTCCATCAAATTATGTAAGAGAGCGCTCCGGCAAACTGAAGCGCTCTCCTCGGCGCCGAGACTGACAAAGCCGGGGAGGTTGGACGTTAATAACCTAACCTAACCAAACACCTGACCAGGGTTGAAAGTCACTTGAAACTCATTTGTTTTGTGACTTTTATGGAGATCTTTAAGCGCGTTATGGTAAATTAATTTTTAAAAGGTGCAAAAACAAAAAATGTTCTACTCGTCCTTCTCTGCACACTATATTCGGTTTGATACAATATGAACCATGATACACGCTGCATATGGACGCTTCAAACCACATCAATCTAGACCCGTGCTAAGTGTCCGAAGAACTTGTGTTACGGGTAATAGACAACGGAAATATATTTAATATTTTTTTAAGCTACACATATGATATTTACATTTGTAATTATAAATTAATACACATACATGATCTAGGAAGACCGTGAACTTTTTATTCCTTCGGCGGGATTCAAACCGGGTCAAGCACAAAGTCGCTTAACCACTGCGCTTATGAGAATATAATACACTTATAATATTATGTTCTTGATAGTAGACTTGTTTGTATGAGAAATGCCCCAACATCATAAACTTACCCATTTGTATGGGTAAATTTATGATGTTGGGGCATTTCTCTTCATTCTTGTGAATTAAAAAAAAGTACCTCTTTCAGCGCTGGTACTTTCACAGTAAACTCTATATTACGGGACCTATACATAGGTACCCTTAAGTATTATCACTCATTAATATTATAGTACATAAACCTACCTCAATTTAATTTTTTTATTGACTTATGATGTTTATATGTAAATTTATACTTTTTTTTAAAAAATACTAATTTTCCATCTTTTTGTTAAAAGGTGGCCCCATGCGAGTTTCTTACGCCGGTTCTTCTTGGTGGGCTAGTTCCCGAACCGGTGGTAGGCATCATATTATAGACACGTTCAGAAAACATGTTTTGTAAAAATTAATCTGAATAAAAATATTTTGATTTGATTTATTTTTATTCTCTCTTTATCTTCTGCAGCAAACCGCATCGTCTCCGTATTTTCTAAGATCTTCCCGTACAAACTGACAGAAGCATTAAGAACAACTTGCTTTTATATAAATACTATTATAAACTCCCTAGACTTAAATGTGTCGAAATGTTGTTGCATCTCCTTTACTCGGAAGCGTAACAAATATCAGTCTAGCTACAAAATTAAAAATTAATCACTGCAACAGATGACCCAAGTTCGTGATCTAGGTGTAATAATAGACGATAAGCTCCTGTTTGACGCGCATATCCAAAGTATTGTGAGTAAGGCGTCTTAAGATGCTAGGATTCATTATAAGGTCAACCAAAGACTTTTCTCACCTAAAATCTATAAAAATTCTTTACTGTGCCCTTGTAAGAAGCAATCTAGAATATGCGTGTCAAATATGGAACCCGCAATACGATGTCTACACAGGTCAAATTGAAAAAGTGCAAAAACAGTTAGTTAAATTCTTAACCTATAAATTTAAACTAAATTATACAAACTACGAAACAATTTAAATATATTATATCTAGCAATATCCCGCGAAACAATTATAACCACAACCTGCAAGCAGATGAGTGAGTGTACGCATAGGCATGCGTTTGATGCACCTCCCTCCTCCCACACTGCTTATGCGTACACTCGCAAGCAAAAAACATGAAAACACCACCACCACACAAGCAATAATGTTAACACGATCGTGCAAAGTCCCACCACCATGCAGGTTGCAAAACTCGACGCGCGTTTCGCTCCGACCCCGGAGCATCCTCAGGATGTTGACTCTGCGAACAATGTTCGTTAAGTCAACTACGAAACTTTCTGTCGTCGTCTTCACTTGCTTCCTCTTGTGAACAGAAGAAACATCAGCGATGTTACCTACCTTGCCAATATCGCTAATAGTTCAATTGATTGCCCCATGCTCCTTGCTAAATTAAACATTAAAGTCCCCAACAATACACATCCTCGTCACCCCAGTATGCTAAGTGTCCCGTTATCCCACACCAGATTTAGAGCCAACTCCTTCCTACCTAGGTCGTCGGTGTCTTTTAATAATATTACTAAAATATATAATATCGATATTGACATCTTTTGCACCAGCGCTAATAGTATTCGTGAACGATTATCGAACGAATTTTTTAATGCTTTACGGGAATAGTGAAACAATCGTTCTTGCTTGTTGTGCTGTTACTCTTTGTATATTATTTTACCGTGTTATTTTATTTATATATTAAGAGAGCTTTTTTCTATTCTCATGTATCCTTTATATGTGAAAACTTGTAATTAGCTCTTATTTGGAATCTAAGTAATTTCTATTTTGTCTAATGTAGCTGTAAGTTTTCCTTTCAATAAAAATAAAAATAAAATAAAATTATGCATTAATAAAAAATTTAAATCCGTAAATTTTTTTTTTTTTTTTTTTTATTTTAACATTTTTTACTAAATGAAGCCGCGCCATATCTCTCATCTCAGCTGCAGATACAAAGGAAGAGCTCGCAGGAGTGGTGCTTCACCGGACGTTGTGACTGGTAAGGGCCAGTATACACTGCTATACAGAAATGACGTCACAAAACTAAGGCACCTTAGCAGCTGTTATGCAAGTACTTATAACTTATTTTAATATTGAATTTAAAATTATCTATACTAATATTATAAAGCGGAAGAGTTTGTTTGTTTGTTTGTTTAAACGCGCTAATCTCAGGAACTACTGGTCCAATTTGAAAAATTCTTTTTTTGTTGGATAGTCCATTTATAGAGGAAGGCTTTAGGCTATATAACATTACGCTACGACCAATAGGAGCGAAGCGTCAGTGAGAAATGTTGCAAAAACGGGGAGACTTTCGTTGCGTGCGCTGCATAAACGGTTTAAGTCGCTCAAAAACCACGCGAACGAAGTCGTGGGGACAGCTATCCTATTATATCTTGTTTGGAATACATCTACTTATTATTATTATCTCCAAATCACTTAGTTGACTGGTAGAAAATGCCTTGAGGCATTTAAGGAGTCTTTCACCAAGCAATGCTTTTTTTCTTCCTTTATTTATCAAAATAAAAAAAGATACAATTTACTTAAATTCAAAACAGCATTAAAAACTACTGAGGTTTGTCCAATACTGTATACAGTCTTATCGCAATTATGAAATACAAGCAAGCAATGTTAAAGTTAATGCCATGTTGTTAAAATACCATGCCATCTCATTCATTGACAGGAAATGTGAGAGGGATAACATGATATTTAACATGGCGTTAACTTTAACATTGCTGAAACACGGCCTTACAATAATAAGAGTAACAATTTAGCACATTAGGTAGGTTACATAGGTACATTGGTATTTTAACATTGAATATATTATGATTGATAAACGGTTAGGAACCAGATAGAATATAAATAGACTAATTTATAATATTTTCACAAGAAGATTTAATTATTTTTTGTAAGGAAATATGTTTTTAATTTACATTTTATATTATTTTGAGTTAGATTATTTATAAGATCTCTCGGCAAATCATTAATGAGACGTGGAACTATGTAGGCAGTTAATGTTGTTCCTCTCCTAATTCCTATCAATGAATGAAAAGGCATGGTAATATAACATGGATTGTTAATTTGAATGTCATGTTAGTTGATCATACATTTGACTTCCAGGATCCGGACCCCTGATTATGTATCTCGCAACAGCAATTCGACAGGTGTAATGTATTCGCCAATTACGAGTCAGTGCGAACGTGCCTCTTTATTTGTCCCAAACCAAATAATTTGTCGCATATGCTATCCGTGTGTACCACGCTTTACCAGGGCGGAGCACCCTGACCCGGATATCCGAGGGGCTTGGTGGCCGGGCGACCGGGTGGCCGGGTCAACTGAATTGACAAACCCCGGTTCATGTTTTAGTATTGGAAAAACGTCTACATCGGTTCTTTGACAAAAGTTGACTTAATTTAAATTATGTTAATTTAGAAGTCACTCTGTGTTCGAAATTCGAATTTTAAATCATAAGTTTCATCTAATTTAGCGATATTTCGCGTCTCAAATGCGCAATAAAAATAATATACAGAATGTAAAAATATCAGTTGCAATAACTTTGGGGTATATTTTTTGGGATATATTATAGTACTATATTTTCTTAAATCGACATCTACACTAATATTATAAAGAGGAAAGATTTGTATTTTTGTATGTAACGACTTAACTCAAAATGTTATATTCTCTATCTCTCTATATCTAATCAAAATACTATATAAAAATCAATTGCTGTTCGTTACTCTCGCTAAAACTCGAGATCAGCTGAACTGACTCGGCTAATTTTGGTCTTGAAATGTTCGTGGAAGTCCCGGGAAGGTTTAAACGGTCTGTATGCTCAACGAAGTGGGCACGGGTCAGCTAGTCAATAATAAAATACCTATATAAACATTTCCAAATGTTTAATTTTTTTTTAATTATTTACTGTCAAAAACTAAATTTTAAATTCTATCAATTATTATTTTTTTGTCGCATGAAAAACAAAAAAGCGAAAAATAATATTTAAAAATACTGAGAAATAATGAGAAAAGGTAATATGATATATTAGACAAGATACCATTGAACTTGCGAAAATAAACGTAAACTTGAAACTGATTATTATACGTTCATTTGAACCAGTTACCACAGTTTACAAGCGCTCTGAAAACGATTTTAAGGTTCCGTACCGAAGAGGAAAAACGGAACTCTATTACTTAGCACCTACTTCGTTTCGTTTCTTAGGAGTTCGCTGTCTGTCGGTCAATAATAAAAAAAAAGTTATTATTCGAAATTCGAACACAAAGTTCGTTTTTCGAAAATAAATTACAATTACCAGTTACAACCGGTTCGGAGCCGTAACCCGGCGAAAAGAATTAGTCCGGAACTCAAGAACCACGATTGCTCGAAAGTTAAATTTTTCACAAATTATGTATTTCTGTTGCTGCTATGACAACAAATACTAAATATTTGTATTCAGTGTTCAAATAAGACAACATATTATGTTATAAAGATACTTTTAAAGCATAAAATAAGAAGGAGCTGGGATATATTTTATATTGACGACCTCCGTAGCGCAGTGGTTGAGCGCGTTGGTGCTCGAACGAAAGGTCGCGGGTTCGAATCCCGCCGAGGGAACAAAAAGTTTTTCAAAATGTTCCTGGGTCATGGATGTGTATTAAATTTGTGTAATAATATAATAAAAATCTTAAATATGTGTACAATATAAAAGTATTAAATATATTTCCGTTGTCTGGTACCTGTAACACAAGTTCTTCGGATACTTAGCACAGGGCCAGATTGACGTGGTGTGCGTCTATAGATATTATATTATTATTATATATTTTGAAAATCTGGCTCCTCAAAATTATTTAATAATCGAAAATCTATTTTTGATAAACTTCCTCTTCATTTCCTATGTAGTAGCCACCAGATTGCGAATTGTCTATACAAATATCCATATTATCACATAGTCTGAAAAAAAGCAAATGCAAATGTGTATGAGGAGATGGAAAATAGAAAGAAAACTTTATATTTTCCATCTACTAGTGGTATGTTCAGATTATAATACCGAAAAATGTTTTTGTGATTTACCTAGTGATTTATATGAATGTTTGAATTATGAAAATGGATGTATTCCAACTTTAAAGTTTCTAAAAATTATTAATCTTTATAAATTGATTTTAGTTACTTAAAGTATAATATGTACTTTATAGTGGTCGCTAATGACCCAGATAAAAACAAAATAATATAAAATATATTTATACTACGGTAGCCCTGTACAACAAAAGGGATTTTCGCGTCTTGTACGGAACTCTTTGTGCGCGTTTCACTCGCACTGGCCGGTTTTTATAACTGGTTGGTTCTGCAGATTTTCCAATAAATAGAAAACTTCGTATAAAGTTTCATGAAAGCTTATTTTCTCAACTACTTATTACTTATTTAAACTTTCATGCTCGAGTACATGAGCTTACGGGATCGCTTAAGTTGTAACTTCAATAACGTACAGTATATTCTTTTTACAATTCCAATGTAAATTAATTTTAATAATGCCTCCCACACCGATTTCGGTGACTGTCGGCGGTTTCATTGAAACCAGGAGTTATTTTATAGTGCCCAAGTGTGTGCGCAATACATGGAAGCACTCTTTCTTCCTTCACTCTCGTAGCCCAGCGGCACGGATAACCGACACGACCGGCGAGAGATCAGGCGCAGGACCGACTTTTCACAAGCTCATCCGACGCATGTGCCATCTTTCTTATCAGACAATCAGGTTTACAAAAAAGCCATTTTTTGTTGTTCCAACGAGAATCGAGCTCTGAACCACTTGACCACGGAGGCAATTGTAAAATGAATTATTTACCATCACAAAAATTATAGGTACTATAAAATTATCAAAGGTCTTCATTGTCTCAAGAAAAAATAAATTATCTTGCTCTTCTCTACATAGAAGCAGAGATAATGAACACCATACACTATGATGATATTATAGATGATTTTGACACAATAAATAAACAACCAATCTTTCATTTTAATTAGGGACAATGTTCATTTAATGAGTGTTAATGATGAGCCTTCACCATCTGCACTGCTCATCTATCACTCACCAGTTTATAAAGGAATTTATTTAATGTACGTAAACAATCGCCTCCGTGGTCTAGTGGTTTAGAGCTTTGCTCTCGACCCGGAGGTCGTGGGTTCGATTCCGGCGTTGGAACAACAAAAAATTTTCAAGTTTGGTTAGGACAATACAGGCTGATCACCTGATCGTCTGACAAGGATGATCCATGCGTCGGATGGGCATGTAAAAAGTCGGTCATGCGCTGATCTCTCGCTAGTCCTGTCGGTTTACCGTCCCACTGTGTTATGAGAGTAAAAGGAAGAGAGAGTGCTTCTGTGTATTGCGCACACACTTGTGCACTGTAAAATAATTCCTGCGTAGCTGGCCTGGTTTCAATGAAATCCAGTACCGACACCGAAATCGGTGAGGGGAGCTATTATTATTATTATGCAATCCCATGGGAAAACCTGTGGAGGATGTCTTTGACTTTGTCCTCTGAAATCAAGTGACCGTCCTCTGAAATCTGCCGCCCCTAGGCTGCTAAATCCAGGACTGGTTTCCTGATATTGTGTTTCATTTTCAAGTAATACCTAAACAATGCTCAGAAATAAATATTATAATTATAAAATTGAGGATCATAACAACAATACTCTGTATGCATATTACCACGCATGTACACACATTTTTTTTTATTTCATTTATTTAACAATTTATTGTGCACATAAACATAAAAAAAAAGAAAAAAATCTAAACCCCGACTTTGCAAAAAATGTGTCTCAAAAGTCTGAAACAAGAAAATAATTTAATTTGAAATCCAGAAATGCATAGGTACAAAAATGGTCAAGGTAGAGCCGTGGTCGTAACCGCTAGTAAAATCTAAGCATCAGTTCACGCTGAAATACGGTAAAAAAAAACTATAAAGAGCATAATATTTGTCTGCCGTTGCAAGGTTCGATGCCGATAGCGGGTACGACCACATGATACAAATGTGATTGGGTATGTCCTGTATGCGTTAAGATACACCACCAAAGTTTATTTTATACAAATTGACCTTTAAAATTATTGATGATAATAAAATATATTATTATCTACTTTGTGATATAAATAATATCAATAGCTTAATTTTATTCAAAACACGTAAATAAAACCACCAAAAACAACCCCAAACTATTTATACCCCTTAAAAACCCCCTGTAGAGATTTTTTGCCCGCAAATCTAGGGAAAAAATCGTAGAAAGTAACGTAGATGTTACTTAACATACGGACAATGACTACAAACACTTGGATCCCCACGGCCCGTCGTTAGAGATTAAAAATTATACGCCTAATAAAAGTTAATAGCAATCCCCCAAAAGAATCTGATATTAAATTCTACAAGGCACTAGAGAAACTGCCATTTAATTTAGAAATTAATTTGCGAAAGTTTATACGCAATTTGGGAGGCAGTATAAAAACACCTATAAAATGTAATATAAAAGCAGGCATTTTAATATTTTATTGCTGTGAATTGCGTTTTAAAATTACAAATAACGATTTAAAAAATTAAAAGGAGGTTTTAAATAAGAATATTATGGCTAAAACAATAGTAAGTATTAGCTATATAATAATATGTAATTATATATGATCCATTCTGATTTAATGTGATATTATATAATATATATTATATAAACAAAGACAATGTAAGCCGTTATAATGACTTCAATTAAAATATCACTGTTTATTCAGCGCGCACTGATAAAATATAACGTCAAATTCACTTGGTCGAGTTTAAATTTTTTGTTTATATATACATATCTTGTATTTGTTTATATAATATAATCATAATATTATGAGCTTGGACAGTTAAAAATAATGAAGAAAAAGCAGCAAAAAAAGAATCTCTCCGGCGGGGAATCGAACCCCGGTCTCCCGCGTGACAGGCGGGGATACTGACCACTATACTACCGAAGACTTGGTTACATATTTGAAATTACGGTATATTTCTTTAATCGCCATCATCTATATGTATTATTACTTAATTATTATTATTGTTATCTTGATTTTTAGAGTTCCGTACCAAAAGGGTAAACACGGGACCCTATTACTGTAAAAACGGGACCCTATTAATGTAAAAACGGGACCCTATTACTGTAAATACGGGAGCCTATTACTGTAAAAACGGGATTACTAAGACTTCGCTGTCCGTATGTCCGTCCGTCTGTCACCAGGTTGTATCTAAAGAACGGTGATAGTAACGCCCGGTTTCTGAAAGGCTGATCAAATTGATCAAATCAGCTAATCTGAACGCTCATTGGTGAAAACAGTGACTGCGAAGTGATGTTCACCAATCAGCGTGATTAGCTGATTTGATCAATTGATCAATTTGATCAGCCTTTCAGAAACCGGGTGTAAGCCAGTTAAAATTTTCACATATGATATATTTTCTATTGCAGCTGTAACCAAAAAATACAACACAATAATAAAAATAAAAAACTTAAAACAAATATTCAAGGGATCCCATACAACAATCGTGATTTTTTTATGCTTCGCTAAATATAATATGTGGATACTTTTAGGCCCGTATAAATAAAACAATCTCAAACCCAACCTCACCCTGAGAACCTATTTGACAGATAAAACAACGCTTCGTTTTACTTTTAAAAGTGAACAACTTTATTAATGTTACATAGTACTTTAAAAATTTTTCTTTTTATACCGTTATATTCATGTTATAGATTACAGGAAACAATAAAATAAGTGTAATGTATATTTTTATAATCTTTATTTTTACGTTTTAAGAAAGATAAAAATTAAAGTAGATACCTACTTAATTAAAATTCTTCGTTTTCAAAAGTGAAACGAAGCGTTTTTTTATCTGTCAAGTAGGTTCTCAAGGTGAGGTCTAAATACAGTCATATTTGGTGCCTCTGTTCGATCTTTCAAACGAACTTTACGTTAAGGTAAATAATGTTAGTCAGTTATAGCTTGACTACATCCGGAAGAAGACGTCCCTCCCCTTGAGGGTTGAGCGTCTGGAGTCTCGCAACAAGGTCAACTTCAGTTCCTTTGTGGTGAGAGTACCGACGCATCTTCTATCGAACTTTGAGGCGGAGGCGTTCTGGCCGACGGGTGTGGACCGGAGGTTCCGGGGGAGACTCCGGAATGAAGCGCGCTACACGTCGCCGACAACACGTGTAGTTTAAGTGTAGTTTTTAAGTACATAATATATTTTGTATGTATGTTAGTCTGTAAGGCATTTATAATATGGGCCATGTAGCCTGTAATAAATGGTTTTTATTTTTTATTTATTTTTTTATAGCGATATTGTACACTAATATTATTTTTTAGTTTCCTATTTTTTGCAAGTTGTATTCACGTTCAGAAGGATATACACTAATGTATTAGATACTTAAGTAAGTTTATCATTAAGTTATTCTTGTGTATTGTCCAGTTTAGTGAATCAATAAAAAAAACAAATTCGCTCGTCTTCGCTTATGTCAAATTCCTTACATTCTGTTTTCGAACTTCGTAAGCGATAAATAGCTATGACCTTTTGAATCAGGGCCCTGCTGCATCTAGAGTCAGTATACCCACTTGGGATTTAGTATTTAGGTGGATCGTGCTCCCAGCTACTCGTACCGGCTTATGTTGCTGTACAGCGGCTGGACGTGTTGGGCTGTATTTACTAAGTTTACAGGCTGTTTGGGTTGGCAACAATAGATTGCTTTTAAATTTTTTCTATTTAAACAACGTGTAAAATAAATGAGTGAAAATACTTTAGGGAGTGGATGGGTCCCGTCTAAAGAGTTTACTGTAAAAGTGCTGAAAGAGTTTTTTTTAAATTATTCTATGGACAAATTTATGATGTTGCCACATGTCTCATAGAAACATAAAAGTCAAAAGTACCTCTTTCAGCGCTGGTACTTTCACAGTAAACTCTCTATATATACTTAACTCAAAAAGTACTGGACTGATTTTAATCATTCTTTTTTCATTAGAAAGCTACAATATCACTGAGTAACATAGGGTATATAAAAATCAATTTCTGTTCGTTAGTATCGCTAAAACTCGAGATCAGCTGAACTTATTCGGCTATTTTTAGTCTTGAAATATTCGTGGAAGTCCCGGGAAAGTTTACATGGTTTCCATCCTCAACGAAGTGGGCACGGATCAGCTAGTCACTGATAATTGTAATAAATGTTATTGTATTTACTTACTACAATAATTGAAGATATTAATGGTCGAAAGTAATGTGTAGCAAAATTCTAATTTCGAGAAAATTCAGTTTAAACTGTCACTTAAACATTTTAGAATATGTCGTAAAGTAGTCACTTAAAAAATGAGCAAATTTTCTCATGTTACATACATTTTCATTTTTTTTCATTTCATGATCGATCATCATTCATACAATTATGATGATGACGGGCCCTAGAGGGCTGCAGTTCATTAGTCCCGGGACTGAAATTATTTGAAAAGCAAATATCATTACGCTGAAGCGGCCAAGGTGGGGCCACGAAGCACGCAGAGAGTAAAGATAGTTTGACGTAGAATGGTCGTAGCACAAGGCAGATATATAACAGATACACGACCTAGTACTAGAAAATGGTATCACCCTAATACTGGCAATTTGACTGGCTATAGGTGTAGTCCGGGCACATTCCGGAAACCGCCATCTAGCGCCACTATTGGAAACTAATTACTATTTTCGTTTCGTATCTTCTTCTTAATTAAGGAGTTGAATTTAGCTTAATGTGATGTTATGCTTAAAAAATATGCTTATATTTATTTTAATATGCCGAAATAAGTACAATACATTTTATAATTTACAAACGTTAATAGTAGTGACATCTATTGCCATTTTTCTGTATTAAAGATAGATTGTGTGGGATGGTAGGCCATGGTCGTAGTAAAACTATGAAGTCCTCTCTACTTTATTATATCGGGTGTAAAAAGAACAGTCACTATTACTTTTGTATATACCAGGGATGTTATCGAGCTCCGTAACCGTAACCGAAACTATCGGATATCCGATACTAAAAAGTATCCATACCAAAAAACCGATATTATCCGAAACAAACGGATAATCCGAAATAATTTAATATCCATATCCGTAACCGTATCCGAAATTTCATATCCATTTCATCCCTGGATTATACTACCTTTTCTCATTCTAGAAATGTATTTTTTTTTTGCTTCTTTGTTATTCTTGCGAAAAAAAAAAGAAATTGTTTTTACAATTTCTTACTTTTGTAAACATTTTTTTTTTACTTTTTGACAACAAAAAAAATTTTTTTTTTTCCAAAATGAGGAAAGGTAGTATAATCGTATCTCAAAGTTTATACTTTGTGCCTCTACATAAGCCTCTCCCAAAGTATTACATAGGGGTAATAAAAAAACCTATACTCACTACGCTTAGCAGGCGGGTTAGCGAGCGCAGTGATAACTCGGAAACGCTGCTGCCCATATCCGGATGTATAATCCCTTGGTCGCCTTTCACCCACGGGAAAATGGTTGATGGGTGTTATCTCTGGGTACCAACGGACCATTCTGATAAAACATAACATTGGATTGCCTAAAATGTAACATATATAATTATTATTACCTACGAGCTGACCCGTGCCCACTTAGTTGAGAAAAAAAATTAAAAAAACCGTTTATATATTCCCTGGAGCACCACGAACAATTCAAGACCAAAAATAGTCAAATCGGTTCAGCCATTCTCGAGTATTAGTGAGACTAACGAATATCGATTCATTTTATATAAGAAAGAAGATATAAGAGATGTCAAGTAATTGCGAAAGGAGCCATGTGCAAGCTATTCAGCCATAATGTTAGAGATCACACGGATAATATTATAAATTATAATATACAGACCGTAAAAAAACATTTAAAATAACTTTGGCATATGATTACTACCTTTCTCATTCTTCAAATGTACTTATTTTCTACTTTTTACCATTTGTTATTTTTTAGATGCAAGTTCTGAAAAAAATATATTGTTACGTTCCTAGTAGAGTTAGCTAGATAATTTTTTTGAGACGACCACTAGTTGTCGTTTCAGTTATGATCCACTACTGGATATTTAAAGCCTCCCCAAAATATTTCATGGGAGGTAGTTAATTCACGGCAAAAGATAGAGAATAATATTGTATTAATTTACATGTCCAATGACACATAATACAGGAAACTATATTTGTGGTGATAATTACCATAAAGACATGCATTATCGAATTGGGTTTTCCTCATAAGTCCTAAATTGGTTTTATTTAAATACATTGCTGATAAAACTACCGTTTATCAATCATATATTCAATGTTAAATTACCTAATGTACTTAATTGTTACTCATATTATTGTAAGTCTTACGAAATGTACCTACCAGCTATTGTATATTAAGTTCATAATTGCGAAGAAGACTATACAGTATTGGACAAACCTCAGTGGTTTTTATTGCTGTTTTAAGTTCAGTAAATTGTTTCTTTTTATTTTAGTAAATAAAGGAAAAAAAACTTTATGTTAGTTACCTATAAAAAGGTAGGAAAGGGGATATAAGCGGGCACTGGCACAAAAACTGTTATAAATTTATTAAAAATAAAATAAATACCAAGAATTCTGGCACATAGCCAGAAAAGAACAAAGGAGAAACTAATGATAACTGTCAAAAGCGGGCGCACCCCGATTCGTTGATCAAACCAACAACACGAGTACAACACGAGTAAAGAAGGGAAAAAGAATATAAAAAAAATCATATTGTGAGTTTTTAAATTATCACACCCTTTTATTAATTAAAAAGAAACTACGTTTTAAAAAACTAATTCAACTATAAAGCATAAAATAATACTTTTATAATGTAGGTACAATATGTAATGAAATATAAACTTACCTTAGAAGTTAAATTATAAGTATTTGTATGCTAGATATTATGCAGTTAAAAGTGCTGGACTTGAACACTCATTTATATAAACTTCTATTGTCCCACTTTTAGAGCAAATAAATGATTGATTGAATGTTCTTTTGATGTTGGTGTCAGCAAAGGTGAGTTTCAAGTCGGCAACTTCGTCAAAGTTTGGAACAAATTTGGCGAAGTCGGTATATTTTTTTCTTTTCCCGTGGGTGTCTAAAAAGGCGATAGAGGGAAATTCCGGAAATGGACAGCGTTTCCGCGGACATTGTTCCCCGAAAACTGAGCTTACCAACCCGCCTGCTAAGCAGGGATGTAGGGGAGCTCCGTAACCGTATCCGAAAGTACCGGATATCCGATATAAAAAAATATCCGTAACCATAACCGAATCCGAATTAATAGTTACGGATAATATCGGATATGGACGGAGCCTAATTGACGCACGGTATGACAAGTTGTGTTGATCGGCCGGCCGCTGCCAACACACAAGCCACGCCATTGTTTGTTTTCGTCTGATGTCGTCATAAAATTCTCGTAAACATCTGACTAATGTTACAATTGCAAATAGTTCAACAAATTGAAACAAAAGTGTTTTGTCACGGTCGATTGAAATGCGCCCCTAAGTAGTTTATAATATCTCAGTTTTTAAATACCCTTAAAAAATTATTATCCGTAACCGAAATTATCCGAAACTACCGGATTTCATATCCGTATCCATTTCCGTATCCGGCATTTCATATCTATAACACCCCTGCTGCTAAGCGTGGCAAATAAGCAACTACCCCTTATAAAACACTTTGGAGGGGGCTTAATGCTTATGTTACAGCCTACCGGAGTGCAACTCGCTTATTTTCATATTTCGGGGCCTAACTGTGCCGTCGACGAACGATGTTGGCTGTGGCCAAACAAAGCCTCGCTTCTTCTAAATAATTTACAACAGCGACTGTCATTACACGACCTGCGAATATTGTATGCGCCACCGACGTCTCATACCCTGGACGTCTCAGACAATAGCATAATGTACATTAGCTATGTACATAGCGACTGGGCTGCTTGGGCTATACTATTAAACTGAACCAAGTGTGAGTGGAAATTACGCACGTGTGCACTATGCTGCAGCTGAACGCTGCTAACTGGTTTGCTGCTGCTGGTAGCTTAGGCGGGCCCGGTGGCCCAGCAACAAGCGGAGGAGATGGCACCTTGGGGTAAAAGTGTAACCCTGAGTCCTTATCTCGCATCTAGGAGTTTATTTTTTTTTAAGTCGTTATTCAAAACAAATTATTGTTACTTATAAGCAAATGACAATAATTATACCCATTCAAAAACCATTTAGTTTACCTCTATGGGGGATACGTTTTTATACATTATTATTCGCGACTTTTATTATATTATTATGTCTGAATGTATTCAGACATAATAATATAATAATTAATAATAAAATAAATAACTTTCATTTCAGGCAAAATACCCATAGTACAAGTGTTGATTGATTGATATGAATAAACAAATTAAGTCAGTTTATAAAAGTATGTATAATAATACCGGGTGTAAAAACAACAGTCACTATAACTTTGGGATGTGATTATACTACCTTTTCTCATTCAATGTTATACAATAATTTCAAAACATATTATGTTTATTTTTTATTTTTCGTATTTTTGCGACAAAAAAATTAGAGATAAAACGTAAAAAAATACATTTCCAAAATGAGGAAAGATAGTTTAATCATATTCTTGATTTGTGTTTTATTATTATGGGTACACGAATGATTTTTATTATTATGGGTACACGAATGATTTTTATTTTACTTTATACGGATTTTTACCTCTTGCTTTATAAAACTTTTTATAGAAAGGGAATTATACATTATGTTTGTTTTTTTATAAGTATTCAAAGGTCGTGTTGTTATATATTTTATCTGTTATTTTCAAATAATCTTATGTATTCAAGGGACCTATTATACTCTGTTTCTTGCAATTCTACAATACTTCATATTATTATATTTATATTTTTACCATATTATTATAAATTTTAAAAATACATATTATTACAGTCCTCGCATCAAACGACAAGAAATATTGAAGTACATACTATTGTGTTATAATATAACAAAAATAACACGGTCAATTTATACTAGAAAAGCATTCAACAGTTTCCTTATTGTGGTATGGTATGGCAGTTACGTTTTGTGGTATATTAACCTTTTAATGGTTTATAACTTTAATATTAT
This sequence comes from Celastrina argiolus, assembly GCA_905187575.2. Lineage (NCBI taxonomy): Eukaryota > Metazoa > Arthropoda > Insecta > Lepidoptera > Lycaenidae > Celastrina > Celastrina argiolus. The sequence continues at coordinate 17,933,822 of LR994589.1, forward strand.
GTTGATTTTTTATCATCGTATGACTGTAGTACGAACATCACAAATTATGGCTTTATCTACGTATGCATTACAACTCTTTAGCAATAAAACAGGTCAGTATTTATTTAATTTTAATTTAGTGATATCTCAAATCAAAATATTAATTTGTTGCCCTGTAATTTTAATTGCGAATATTATGAAATATTATTATTTTTATTATGTTAGCCTTGGTTTAACCATGATTAACAAAGTGTTAAAATGTCTTTTTTCCCACTTAAGTTACTTAATAAAAATACAACAACTATATTGTCATATTTATTACTTTTTTATGATGTGTTCCAGTTACTATTATGATTCCCATTTATCACACATACTGCGTTTTTCTAACGTCACACTTATTATTATGATTTTTGAAATGTTTATAGTAAAATTTGCGATATATTGTTGTGGATTCCAGATTGACCATATTTTACCAAAATGCTAGGGGTTTACGTACAAAAACGGAACTTTTTAAGCGAAATGTAAGCCTAAACTCGTATGACATAATATCGATTACTGAGACATGGCTATTGGATGGTATACTGGATGAGGAATTATTTGACAATAGGTATGCTGTGTGGCGACGTGATAGAAATTATTCCTTAACCAAACAGTCATTAGGAGGCGGTGTTCTCCTGGCAATCCGCCGTGAGTTAACCGCCGGAGCTATATATAGCATAGCTCCGCTGAGGATCTCTGGGTGTCCATTACACCTAGGGATAAATCTCAAGATACTATTCATCTGTGCACACTTTATCTGTGTAAGCAAGGTGAGGGAAACAGCTCAGGTCTTCAGCTCGAAATGTTTTCTAATAGCCTTTTCAATATTGTTAACTCTTGCTCAAATAATAAATTTTTAGTGTTAGGGGATTTCAACCTCCCATTTATCGACTGGCATCCTCAAGGAACAGACTTCCCGTCAGCTGGCGCGGCTCCTACTACGAGAAGCCATATTAATTTATAGATACCTTGGCCCAGTGCAATCTCACTCAGTGCAGTCAAGTTCGCAATTATAACAATCGACTCTTAGACTTAGTTTTTTCTAATTGTGAGCTGACTGTTATTGCCTGTGATGACCCCCTAGTACCTGATGATGTACCTCACCACCGTTCGCTATGTATTGAACTTGTACAAGACGCAGAATGCACTTTGGAGTCCAAAAAAGTACTTAAATATTTTTACAACCGTGGTAAATATGACTCGATTCGCTCCTCTCTAAATCTAGTGAACTGGGATGACTGTCTTAATAACAAATGCTTGGATGATGCTGTAAAGTACTTTTATAATATTATTTATGATCTTCGAAATACACATGTACCACACAAAATAATTTCACCCAACCGTTACCCACCTTGGTCTGACTCAGCACTTATAAAAGTATTAAGAGAGAAACATAAGTTTCACCGTAAATATAAACTTTATGGGAATCGCAGTGACTACGTTACTTTTTCGTTGCTTAGGAGCAGAGCTAAGTCATTGGAACACATATGCTACGAATCTTATATTCGCAAAACTGAGAGTTCTCTTATTAATAACCCGAAACGTTTTTGGAGTTTTGTTAAAGGAAACCGCAAAGCTTCTTCTGTGTATCCTTCCTCAATGTGCTATGAGGGTGAACTAGCAACTGAGGGTAGTAAAATCTGTGACCTATTTTCAAAATATTTTCAAGCTAACTTTCTCGTTTCTACTTCCTCTCCGGGCGTTTCGAGTTCCGAAGCGCTGGTGGATAATAACAGGTCCATAGATGACGTTAATATTTACCCTGAAGCCATACTTAAACTGCTCAAATCAGTCAATTTGAATAAGGGGGCTGGACCGGATGATATTTCCCCTGTACTAGTAGTTGAATGCGCCACAAGCCTCGTTACTCCCCTAACCGTTTTGTTTTTAAGATCATTAAAGGAGGGACATGTACCAAGCATTTGGAAATCAGCGTATATTACACCTATACACAAAGGAGGAGATAAAGTTAATATTAAAAACTATAGGCCGATTTCTAAGCTTTGTATTATTGCAAAAATCTTTGAGAGAATTATACATCAGCGGGTCAATTCTGCACTTCAATGCTGGTTCATACCCGAACAACATGGTTTTTTAAAAGGGCGCTCAACAACTTCAAATCTACTCCTAACGTATGACTATGTTAGTTCTGGTATGGACACAGGTGCACAGGTGGACTTGATATGTACTGATTTTAGCAAGGCTTTCGATCGTATAGACCATTGTATCCTACTCCAGAAGTTATCTTATGCCGGTATACATAGTAATCTTCTCCGTTGGTTCTCATCATATATTGGTAATAGATCTCAAGCGGTAGCTATTAACGGTTTTACTTCTGGATGGATATATGTACCTTCTGGCGTTCCTCAGGGCTCCCTTCTGGGGCCTTTGCTCTTTGCTATATTTCTTAACGACATTACCTTTTGCTTCCGTCACTCAAAATTTTTATTATATGCTGACGACACAAAATTATTCAAAAAAATCTCCTCATTAGATGACTGTTGCCTCCTACGAGAAGATTTAAATAGATTTAATAACTACTGTACTATTAATAAATTAGATTTAAATGTATCCAAGTGTTTTGCGATAAATTTTAGTCGTAAATTAAACATTACAAAATATGATTATAAGCTTAGGAATAAGGTACTTGTCGTTAAGAAATCGTTTAAAGACCTAGGAGTTATTATAGACTCTAAATTAATTTTTGATGAGCACATCGACTACACTATTAGAAAGGCCTCGAAAGCCCTAGGATTTGTTATTCGTTCCTGTAGTAAATTTAATTCTATTAAAGTAGTAAAGGTCCTATACTGTGCATATGTTTGAAGTATTTTGGAATATTGTTCTGAGTTATGGAATCCTGCTTACAATATCTACATAAACAGAGTAGAGTCAATTCAGAAGCGCTTCCTTAGATTTCTTCAGTTTAAATCCCATCTTTGCCTCACTGATTATGATGCCAGGTGCAAAAAATTCCATTTTCTTCCTTTATACTATCGCAGGAATATATCTGACCTGGTTTACTTAAGTAAAATACTAAGTAATAAGGTAGATGTACCTGAATTATTGGCTAAATATAATATTAACATACCCGTCAGAAATTCCCGTAATTTCATGTCCCTTTATGTCCCACCTTTCAGAACTTATTATCGTCAAAATTCATTTATATACAGGTCTAGCGCTCAACTCAACAAATTCCTAACCAGTAATCCACTTGAGGACTTATTCCTAATAAAACCAACCAAAATTAGAAAACTTGTGACTGATGCTTTCTTTCATTAGGCAAAATTTTTATCTCCCCTTATATAATGGAATCAGGTGTTACTTCGTGGAAATCCATAGTATAAAATTTTAATATATTATGTGAAGCATTTTTCGCGGGATGTTGCTAGATATATTAAAAATAATAATAATAAAAATTACCTAACAATTTTTTCCCCTTAAATTTTTTCCCCCTTATATGTACCTACCTACCTATATTATATTTTAATTACAATAGCATATTATTGAGCCGTGGTGAGTCCGTCTTCATTAATTACATGACTCTATACTTAATAGACAATCCTTTTCTTGTGGTTTGAGCATGCTATATATATGTTAGTTTTTACTATAGATTTAAGTCATAGTAGTGTTAGTATGTAGTTCTGTGGTGAGATGCTTAGCATGACGTGCTTAAGTTAATTTAATTTGTTTTCCTACTAGTGGAAACTTGTTATTGGCATTAAGTTTGTTAATATGTAATTTTATTGTAATGTTCCACATGCTGTAAGTTTTCCTAATAAAATAAAAAATAAAAAAAAATAACAAAAAAATCTCAAAGTCATTGTGACTGTTCTTTTTACACACTGTATAATATAAAAAACCGGTATAAAATAAAATACAATTCTTAATATTCAAATATAATAATATACTCCACTTAAAATAAAATAAGTCAGCCTTTTTTATTTCAGCTACACTAATATTATAAAGAAAAGAAGAATATTAAAAAGATTTTAAGTGTGTTTTGTTGCTCTTTCACGCAAAAACTACTAAACGGATTGTGGAATTTTGGTATGCTAAAACTACTACAGTTTACATGCTGGATTAACACGTTCCCTGTCCCAGAACAAAAATTTAAAAAATATTCGTACGTCCATCTACAATTTCCCTATAAGTCAACGGTAATAATATTCGTACGTCCATCTACAATTTCCCTATAAGTCAACGGTAATTATATAGAGGTTTATATTTATACTTAATACCAGTTAAAAAACTAAATTTTTTTAAAGTCAAAATTAAAAATAAAAATTATGACTCCAAAGGAGTCATGGACGTGTGATTTTAAAATTGTGTGCTAAAAAGCTATCAATGCTATCGGTACATGAAATAATAATAAAAAGTCTGCTTGAAATACGTGACGAAAAGCGACAGTCTATTGAACATCCACTTTCATCACGTGTGGATAAACACACCCTGGACATAATGACCAAAGATCCAAGTCGTAAGACAAATAAAAAATTGTGCAAAGGGTGCTACAACAAACACGTTTCAGAGGGACAATCATCAAAATTTGCTGCTACAAAGGCGTCAAAAGTGATAACGTGGTGCCCCAAGTGTAAAATAGTGCTCTGCCGTCCATGCTATAATGCACTTCATTGATTTCAATTAAATAAACTACAATTTCTACTAAAAAAAGTATTTTATTTTACCATCTTAATATATTAACAAATTTGCGACATTTTACGGAGGCTCTTTTGAATTTTGTCTAACGTTGTTATCTAACTATACGTCCATAGTAATGTTTTTACTCTTAGTCATACGTCCACTGAAAAATAAATCATTACATTTACCTTTAGAGCATGACTCCAGCTAGAGTCATAGACGTACGAGTCCGGCACAAACGTGACTCCTTTGGAGTCATTGGACAGGGAACGTGTTAACACAAAGCCTAATAAAGCAGCAAAATGACCGGTTACTGCGGGATTTAGTTGCGCGAACATCTAAATCACGCAGTAACCAAGTAAATTGTAAACAAAATGTCGTCCTGTTTTCGACTGCGAGTGTCCCGACCCCATTTTCCTCGAATAACAAATTAAATTATGAGTAACGTTTGCGTTTCATGATTTTTGTTTCGAATCATCTTATTTCGTACAAATTGCTCTCCTGAGGCTGTGATGTAAAAATGTTTAGGGTTCACGGTATATCTACCTACTTGACGATAATTAGTCAGTCCAATTTTTATCCTTAATAAAAATAACATGTAAGAAAAATCGAACACTTACAAAAAGCCTGTCAGAATTAGTCAATCCGATTTTTCTTAGTAAAATAACATGTAAGAAAAATCGGACACATACAAAACAGTCTGTCTTGAAGAAATTCTGACAGACTGTTTGTATGTGCGTTGCACTGTTACAACTGAATACGTGAATTGATGAAGGTGATATGTAGCAAGTCTGTATTTTGAGAAAATTGAGTTCAAACTGTAACTTTAACATTTTAGAATACCTCGTAAAGTAAGTACATTAATCTAAAGATCCGTCTCTAGAATACGTTACTAGATATCCTAAAATGTTAAAGTGACAGTTTAAACTCAATTTTCAGGGTATTTTTTTTTGCGACATCCCGACAACCTTCGGATTCATGTCTTCAATTAGTATGTTCTATCCTATAAATATTCGGTCACTGATTATCGCTCGTGGGTGGGACCTCTAATTGGGTTCTGTCGTAATAATGATGACTTGTAGACCAATGCTTGAGGTATATACAGAGTGTACATAAATTTATAAAATAACAGGTCGAATTGAGAACCCCCCCCTTTTTTGGAGGTTAAAAACAGTCATTATAACGATATGATTATACTGCCTTTTCTCATTCTAGATTCTCATACTCACTCGAAGTATTTATTCGATCATTATTTATCAAATGGTCCTGCGCCTGTTCCCTCGCTAGTCGCGTCGAGTAACCTCTGGGTTACGAGAGTAATAAAAGAAAGAGAGAGAGAGAAAGAGAGAGTATCCGTATGTTTTGCGCACACACTTGGGCACTATAAACTCCTGCGTAGCTGGCTCAATAAAATCGGCAACCGACGCCGAAATCGGTGAAGGGGCTTATTATTATTTAATACCCTATTTCCGCGGCGCACTCACATTACTTTATAAATTATCAGCTTACTGTGATTGACAAAAATCTGTTAGAAAACACAATAGGGCTTAGACGATAATTGTGTTAAAAAACACATTTGATCTATTATGTTTCCCCAAAAGCGGGCAAATCTCCCCAAAACGGCACACGTCAATATTAGGGTCGCGGTGATTGACAGGTGGTGACAGTGTTGCTATAATTATTATATTTATGACCCCCTTGCGCCAATATGGGTTAAATCGATATAAAATAACATAAATGTGAAATGAGAACAAAGTTCAAAGACAAAAAAAGCAAAATCTAAAGTGCAAAGTTCTGATGTTTATTTAAAGCACCATAAAATATTCTGTAACAACGACAACGAAAGCCCAAGATCCGAGTTACATAGTTTTCAATACATAATATTATTATACTTAGAATAACATTATTAAAATGTTTTTATTAATCGTAAACATATCTACACTGTCTACCAAAAAATATAACAAAAATAGTAGACAACTAACAATAAAAGAAGACAAGAACGGATAAAGGTATTAATGTCGCAAAAATTTTCAACCCCAAAAATTTTGTTGAAACTGTCACTGAGACTTTTTAGGATGTAGTAACTCTAGTATTAAATACATTGATTCTAGAGACGGATCTTTAGATTAATGTACTTAATACTTTACGACGTATTCTAAAATTCTTAAGAGACAATTTTCCCGAAGTTAGAATTTTGCTACATATCACCTTCATCCATGTCTTCATTATTATGATACTAATATTCCGCCGTATCACCTAAGCTACTAGATTCGTAATACTAGTCCGAGTGACATAGGTTACACCTACATGATCTATGAAAAAAAAAAACTACTTTTTTTATACTTAAAAAGAACTATAACCCGACTTCGCAAAAACTCAAATCCGACTGATAAAATTTGTGCTATTTCCCGGTTAACGATTGAGATTAAATTTTGCATGCACATGTAAATCAGATGACATTGCAGTAATGAGTAGGTAGGTAGGTAGGTAAACAGGGTCTGATGATGAAGGGTGAAGATGGCCTGTTTTTATAAAACGTGTTTTTCTTTTAACTTATATTATGTATAGGTATATAATTTCTATTCTACTAATTTATGAAATAAGGTAGTACCTAGTAAATTTAAGCTTATTCAGAAAAATCATATCTAAATATACTGACCTATCCTTATCATAAACAACGCACTTGCTTGGAGATTACTTTCGAGTAAATCGTGATCATAGTTTTTTTCTATTACCTGTTGTCTCATGTAACTAATAGGAATATTCCAAATATTTTTGTCTTGTTTAGTGCCCTTCAATGTGGACTTTGCATGTGCGATATTATATCTCTCTGTTTTGTGACTTTTATGGAGATCTTTAATCGTGACTTGTCGCGTTATGGTAAGTAATTTATATGAGGTGCCAAAACAAAAAATGCTCTACCCGTCCTTTTCTTTACACCATATTCGGCTTAATATAATATGATCCATGAATAACGGGACAATTTTATATAACAATAATAGGTAGTCGGTGAAAAAAACTGGCAAAGTGCGAGTCGGACTCGAAGGGTTCCAGAGGAGGAGGGAGGAGGTGGAAGGGAACGACAAAAATCAAATTTGCTGTATGGCAGTCCTCCCTAAATATTTATTTTCTTTTTACTATAATTAATTGGTGAAGTAATTATGTACCTACAACTTAGTATTTTGGCTACAGCGTGCAATCAATTTGGCCGGCCGTCTATGAATTTTTTCGCGGTTTCTAAAACGGGACAACTTTGCGTCCCACAGTTCATTCCGGGTACACCGGGACTCGTAATTGTAAAAAGGGACAGTCCCGTTCAACGGGACGTCTGGTCACTTTATCCATGAATCATATTTTCAAAATCTTTTTCAATATTTAAAAAAAACACTCTCTGTGGTTCTCTACGACACCCACGAGAAAGATGGTCCATCGCAAGGTGCTACTCTTTCTTCTTCACCCCACTGATTATCTTATTTAAGATTAATAGATCGTGTGCAACATTAACCAACTTCAAGAGATTATATTTTACTCTCCTTTATGAAGTTAATACAATAGATTCGCAACCCTTCCACAAAGGCCCTGCGAAGCTCTATCACGCAATCAGTTAGCCCTGCGGCCCTAGCCTGCCCTCATGCGGATCACGTCCTGCGAAAAAAATACCTTTACGTCAACACGAGGGGCTCCACACTTTTGGCTTTTATGGGACTTTTGCAAGAGTTTAAAAAATCGACTTCTACAACTAAAAAGAAACATCCTAAAGTTGCTGACTAAAATCTCACCTTTCCTGACACCGACTTCAAAAAGAATATTAATTGTAACTACAATATAAAATATTATTTATGCTTGTTGTCGGTTTTTTTAAACGTACCTACTTTTAAAATTTCTCCATTACTTTGGTGTTTTAAAATAAAAAAATAAAAAAAAAACATTTACCTATTTCAGGCTACATGGCCCATATTATAAATACCTTACAGACTAACATACATACAAAATATACTTAAAACTACACTTAAACTACACAATATGTACTACGTTTTAGATGTTCTATATTTCCACAAGCATATAAGGGAGTGTGGGCACCCTAGCGCCCGTGCAAAAACTTACATCCGGATGTTTGAGGAGCAAATAAACTGAGTTTTGCCCCCGGACATACTAAGTATTAACTTTGAAGTGCCTAGGATATTATGCTGACTGTAGGCGGTAGTAGTGTGTAGGTATTCTACCTTTAATATACAGACAATGAGTACGGAGTGAACTGAGTAGGTATTCTGCCTAGAATGTACACACTGTGGTGTAAAGTGTGTAGATTTTACGTACAACATAACCTGAGTATTGACAACTGCCCTTTATTAAATACTTTGGGGGCTTATATATGCTTTACAGCTGACTGAATGTTAAGCCGAACCCGACTATGTAGTTCTTGTAGTTAAATAAATAAATCTAGAACTGGATCAGGCACAATTTTCATTAAAATCTGTCAAGCCGTTTAGAAAATTTATCATAACCTTAGGTTAGGTTATAGACAAAAATGTGCCTAAATTAATAACTTAAATTTTAACTTTTTCTGACCCTTTTCTCTTTTAGATACTTTTTGTTGTATATTATTATGCTAATAGTCAGGGTTCCCCCATACATGGTTTTCACTTGATTGGTATCAAGCTAATTTTTCGTGAGTAGCTTCATTTTGATGAGTCGCCCAAGAATTTCTTGGACGGAACTCTTGTCTGTGGTAGCTAACAGAGATAGCAAGAATAAAGTTTGTGAATTTGGTGATTCCAAAATATCTATAATTTTTTTTTGATAAAATCTCAAGATAATGATCTAAATTAACTGAAAAAATATTTGTCCTACAAAATTTTTTCAGTTAATTTAGAAGAAATTTTAGAAATTTTAGAAATTTTAGAAGAAATTATTGGACGTCTCATCAAAATGAACTTACTCAAGAAAAATAAACTTGATACTAATCAAGTAAAAACAATGTATGGGGGAACCCTAACTACGTTTGAACTCAATTCTTTGGGTAAAATCTTTTTGTGACATCACCTTCATCAATTCATGTCTTCATAATATATAAACTTTAACTTTTATAATTTTTATTACATTAGTTCTAGTTTAAAATATTACATTGAATGCATTACATTTAACTGCTCGCGTCCTTTAGTAACCTTGATCCTTATTATAAATAGTTTTTTACAATACAAATCCATTTTAAACTTAAAAAACGTTTAATGCGGCGATCAAAGTACAATCACTGTTTGCTCAGCAATATTTCACTGCGTTAACAATTTGTAAAACGTTATAATTCATGGGGTATTACATAATAAGACTTGATAGAGCTGTTCCTATTAATATGAGTATCATAACGCGCCGTGGCCACGAAGCCAGCTACGAGTCTAGCGAAAGCGATTTAAAAGTGTCATTCTTAAAATTGTAATTTATTTGTATGTAGGTAGTAATCGGAACACCATAGCGTAAGGGATTTCAGAATAAAATGTATTCTGTCTTTACCTGCAAGTAAAGCAGCAAAATTGTATACAAAACTAGCTGACCCGTGCCCACTTCGTTGCGTATAGCAACCGTTCAAACCTTCTCTGGACTTCTAGGAACATTTCAAGACCAAAAATAGCCGAATCGGTTCAGCCGGTCTCGAGTTTTAGCAGCATCGAGTTTTAACAGCAATTCATTTTTATATAGCTTGATAATTATAAAACATTGTATTTCCCAGCAAGGAAATTGTTAAATAACATGTTTTTGTATGTTATACCAATGTTACAATAGTTAGACTGTGTATCGTAATTGAATTGTAAATAACAATATATTTTATTATATTAATTGATCGTATTAATTTATTAAACATTAGTTTATCGTTTTAAATTGTTACTTTAAAATGATATTATGTTCTTGCTTTAGCATTTTTAAATTACTACTTACGTTAACTACTTCCCACGGTTTATTACTATAATATAACTTCAAAGGCACGACATTTTGCTTTTAATAAAATAAGCGTTATACCCACCGCTGTTTTCGTGGCCACATATTTACTTATAATATAAAATTGAGAGCACAGGGTGCTGTGAGAACGACAAATAGAGTTATGATTCGCGCCCGTAGACGGATGTTGGTTCTGCCGAATACCCTTTAGCAGGTTTTTGCACCGCCTAAGGGTAACCTTTAAATAACTAACCAAATATTCTTATTATTTGTTATTATTATGACATTTGTAACGGATTGCATTTATTTTGATTTTACCGTAATTATTAAATTACTATTATAATATTATGATAAAGGTACAAATATATTTTAGATATAAAAAAACTATCGACATTTAACTGTGAATGATTGATCAAATTGTAATTTTTAATCATTTATGAAAATTGTAACTATTAGTACCTTAAATATCGACTGACAGACAGCTCAATAATATAGGAATTAGGGTCCTGTTTTTTTGCCACAGAACCCTAAAACTGGGTATATGATTTACTGATTATAATAAATTATTATTACAATAAGTTCTTAGGAACGTTTACATCAACTTGCACTCCTAAAGGTTTAATTTTGAGAAACTCTAAAGTAAATAACTGATCGTTTATGCTGTATTCAATAGGTACGAAATTTCATGCAAATATGTCCACGAAAGTAAAATGTACGTACAAAATTTTAGGCAATTTAACACTTTTGGGTTAGAATTTTATACAAAGACGTTTAATAAGACGTCAAGTTAAGCAATTGATTGTGATTTAACTGCTCAAAGAGTTACACGCGAGACTAGCAACTTGTAAAATAAAGATCATTATATGCAAAGCTATTTAGGGTTAAGGAATAAATTAAACACTTAACACATTGTATGAGGTAACTTAATTTTATTAAAATTAAATATCGCTAACTTTAAATTAATAATTATTACATACTTTATAAATGCAATAAAATTGTAGTAAAATTTTGATAGTATGTATCAAAAAGGATAAGTTTAAATTATTTTTGTTAGTAAATTTTGAACGCAAAGATATTTTATTAAGTCTCCTTATTATCTACAATTACATAGACATCCCACACAGTATCATTTAGGGATGTATCAGTTGGGCCGAAGACGACCGTGTCACTAATTTTCTCTTAGTCTGAGTTTTCTTCTATATCCAGTTCCATTAGGATATCTTCATTACTAGTAGATTCATCTTCGTTTTCTTCTGGGAAATCTTCATTGCTTTTCTCTTCTTCACTAAACAAATCTTCATCTTCCATAGAAAAGGAATCTTGTAAATCGTTATCATTTGAAGTAAAATTTTCGTCTTCTTTGTCTTTGTCATCCGAAACTGGCCAGCACATTTTTTCGGTTCTACCAAGTAAAGCGATTGGCATGTATTTATCTGGACATGGGACACCATCTGGCCTAGTCATATTAGTCTTTACTCTTTGTTCTGGATGAGGCCTTATCTCATTACTATGCACATCGGAAATGACATTCGAGCGGCTTTTAATTTTTATACAGAATTTACCATGTTTTATGTAATTTCCATTATGGGGACAATATGGGGTAGATATCGCGCCCCTCGTTACCCTTTTTTTATTAGTTTGCACTGTTGGAGATAAACTCGGTGTTCTTTTAATTGGTATACAGCGAGGACCTCGTCTTGTAGTACCTGGTGGACAAGTATTACTAGGTATGACATTTCTTCTTTCTCTCTTTTCATTAGTGTGCACACCTAATCTCCCTAAATGTAATTTCGATAGTAACAGTGGTCTCTCATCTTTGGGCTCGATGTCACTTTCGGAGAACACACTGGGCAGCGCAGCTGCGAGCAGCAGGACGAGGCAAGGTGTTGTCAGCATGGCGGACCACAGCACAGTGATGCACCGAGCCCCCGTTCGTCTCTTATACCCAGGCTCCTGACTCACATGCGAGTATGACTACTCACCATATCGGTGTTAGTTACAGCTGCAACTGCGGTTCGAACTGTAGGTTTTCCCGTTGATTGGTAATATATTTTCCGTGTTAATTGGCATGCCTGTAATTTTATCCTATAATTTAAACGTTATGAATGTGTTTCTTTTTATTTCTTTTATTTTTTTCACCTATTAAATAATGTATTAAATATTAGGCTGATTCCTAGGCTAGGTGTAATTGTGTAAAGATATGACTTTAAAGACACCAGAAAGTCGGAGATTCGAATCCGTCGTGGGTTCCAGCTCTCTCCAGCCTTAGAACTCATGCGCTCAACCCCTGGGCTACGGAGTTCGTCAATACCCGCTTGCTCGTTACGCTTTCCCGCGAAAACTAATTTTTTGTAAAGTTGCTCAGTGATCACTATAAGGCTTTGTACATTTTCGGATGTATTAGAAGTCACATAGGCGAAGCCGCGGACCAAATATTGTTTATAAGGAGACTTATATACTTGTTATAGTTGTATGCGAAAATGGCTAAACGGATTTTGATGAAATATACAAGGTGATTCATAGCTCATATATTAAGCCGAATATAGTGTGAAGGGAATGACGCGTAGAGCATTTTTTGTTTTGCCACCTTATAAAAAAAAGATTAAAAAACTACAACCCGACTTCGCAAAAAATGGGTCTAAAAAGTCTGAAACAAGAAAATAATTCAATTTGAAATCCATCTACAAAAATGGTCAAGGTAGAGCCGTGGTCGCACCCGCTATTGGCATCGAGCCTTGAATTTTTTTTTTCTACCGTATTTCGGTGTGAACTAATGCTTAGATTTTATTAGCGGGTACGACCACGGCTCTACGGATTGGGGATTCCTCCACGGATACGTAGGACTCGCTGCGTCCGAAAGATGGTAGATGGATGCAGTCCTACCCACTACAACTTAGTGGTACTCCGACTCCACCGCCGCTGACGAAGCCACAGGGACAACAAAACTTTCGCGACTCCGTCGACGGGTGGCTGCATTGTGGGATAGCAGGCCCGACTTGTTGGGGGCGCTCAGGAACAGAGGCCCTTTTAGGGCTTGCATAGGGCTTCCCTTGCATTTATCGCGATGCGCAACGTACCCTCTCGGAGACTCGGTGCAATGGGCGACAACTTAGTTCTAGTACAATGGCGTGTGACATTAGTTTATCATATTGTTGTTCCAGTTGCTAGGAGTATTATAACAAAAGGTGCAATTAAGAGACCAGTTACAATAACTTTAGGATATTATGATTGTACTAGTAAGTACCTACTACCTTCTCTAATCCCGAAAAGGATTTTTGGTGAAATTTTTATTTTACCATTTAGTATTTTTCAGTGGTAAAGGTATGATTCCACCAAAATAGTGTTCAGAACATTTGTTCAGAATTCCAGCTGTGTTAATTTGTACACACAAATTAACACAGCCCATTGTTCCAATTTGTTAATGTTGCGTTAGCGAGTCCACCGGAACAAACATCAGCTGTTACGCACAATGTTCGCAACAATTCAGAACACCGGTGGAATCGCACCTTAAGAGTAACAAAACAATTATTAGAAAAAATCTAAATTAAAAAAATATATTTTGTAAATATTATAAAATTAAATGCATTTTTAGAATGACAAAAAGTAGTATTTTAATCATTTCCAAAAGTTATTATAAATATACTTTTTACCCTCCGTTAACCCTTTATAATATTATTAGTTGCTTATTTGCGCGTGGATTGAAAAAATGGTGCAAATTCAATTATTGTTTAACCCTAGAAAGATAACGTTATTTTTTTGTACTAAAGAAATAAACATGCGCCTCATAGGCACTCTATTTTATCAGCCGCTTTTTAAAAAATGAAAATCAATTGTTTTTATTACACTAACTAGTGTAAAATATTGAATTATTAATAAGTAAGTAAAACACATATTATGTATTATCATTATTTTTTATAAATACATAACAAAAATTAGAAGTATTCTGTACTTATGTAGATTTTTTAAATAGGTAACTTTTATAGTGTTTTTTCTTTTTAACTGATTATTTATCCTACAATCAGACTCAAATTATAAAATTTTTTTTAAAATCAATGCATCGCTCTAACAGCAAATCAATCAATCAATCAATCATTTATTCACAGAATGTATTACATAGGTATGCAGGTGGTAAAGTTTAAGATAGGTCCATACATTCTACCATGATAGCATGGTGTGTGAATTATCAATAAATATACAAAACCGTTAACTTACAAAATATTAAAATTATACTATATCTAATTTTGAACACAGAAAGAAATAAAATTAACATAAAAAAATGGATTAGTACAATGTCAAATAATAGTTATTTTATAATTAGTTGAAACGCGACAAATTTCATGTATCAAGACAATTATTAATACAGAAATCTGTACAATATTTACTGATTGTTATACAAATGTTGGCAACTATGGATGATGACATACAAATAGTCCTTCAAGGTTATTATCGTTATACAAAGCCTAAATAAAGATATTTCCTTGCAAAATTCTAATGACAGTGGTTGAGAGCCTTGATGATCAAACCAAAAGTTGCGGTTTTCGAATTCACCCGATGGATTTATAACACTCACTCACTACACTCCGATCCGATGTGATTTAAATGTAAACAAAGTATGGACGGTTATACAGGCTATAATATTAATGACTGATGATACTTTATGGTGTATATGGGTCTCGTATATAGAGTTTACTGAGAAAGTACCAATTACCAGCGCTAAAAGAGTTACTTTTTTTAAATTATTGTTTGGGAAAATTTATGATGTTGGGACATTTCTCATACAGAAATGAAAGTCAAAAGTAAGTCTTTCAGCGCTGGCACTTTCATAGTATACTCTACATAGGAGGCGCAACCAATTTATACACGTTGCGGGTTTAGCGGATTCCACGTTGCGGGTTCCGCGTTGAGGGTTCCACGTTGCGGGTTCCACGTTCGCGGGTTCCGAGTTTGCGGGCTCCGCGTTGCGGGTTAAGCGTTGCGGGTTCCGGGTTCGCGGGTTCCGGGATGCAAGTTCTGGGTACGCGTTTTGTTGTTATTTAATTGAAATTCACCACAAACTCTTTGTATGCTCAACGAAGTGGGCAGAGGTCAGCTAGTTAAATATAAGACTAAGCTGACCAGTGTCCACTTCGTGGAGCATAGAAACCGTTTAAACATTTCCTGGACTTCCACGAATATTTCAACACCAAAAATAGCCAAATCGGTTTAAGACTAACGAACAGCAATTGATTTTTATATATGTATAAGATAAAAAATTATAAAATCTTCTCTTGTGTATACAGTATAGTATAAAAGTATTAAATACTAGTACTACTTTACTAGTACCTTCTACTAAAGTATTTGCCAAGTGTTAACAACTTAATCCACCTGAAATAACTCTGCAGCTGCACTACGGTTAGGGTTTAAGGTTAAAGGATTTTTTTACTTATATTTTGTTACCAGTTAGTTAGTTACCAGTAGGAACACAAAGTAGATATATAACAGAGACACGACCTAGTACTAGAAAATGGTATCAACCTAATACTGGCAATGCGACTGGCAAAGGTTGAAGTCCTTAGAAATTCCGGAAAGCGCCATCTAGCGCCACTATTGGAAAAAAAATAATTACTAATTTCGTTTCGTATCTTCTTCTTAACTAAGGAGTTGAATTTAGCTTAATGTGATGTTATGCTTCAAAAATATGCTTATCTTTATTTTAGTGTCAATATTTGTACTTAATTCGGAATATTTACATTTTATAATTTACAAACGTTAATAGTAGTGATATCTATTGCAATTTTTCTGTAATAAAGATAGATTGTATGGGATGGTAGACCATGGTAGGAATAAAAATTAAACACCTACTATTTTTGGGTGAGGTGGGAACACTTTCTGACCAAATTTGGCCTACTACTACGAGAATATGTCACGACTATTAACGTTTGTAAATTATAAAATGTAAATATGCCGAATTCAGTACAAATATTGACATTAAAATAAAGTTAAGCATATTTTTTAAGCATAATATCACATTAAGCTAAATTCAACTCATTAATTAAGAAGAAAATACGAAACGAAATTAGTAACTAATATTTTCCAATAGTGGCGCTAGATGGCGGTTTCCGGAATTTCTAAGGACTTTAACCTTTGCCAGTCACATTGCCAGTTTTAGGGTGATATTTTCTAGTACTAGGTCGTGTCTCTGTTATATAATTATCTACTTTGTGTATACTAAAAACATTTCGAAATTATTCGTCTATTTCTGCTCAGCCAGATATTATTATGAAAGTAAGTTTCTACTCCCTGAACAAAAAATATAATGTTGGTTATTTGATGTTCTAATCTACCTTTGTGCCATGTTTCATTTAAATACGTCGAATAGTTTGGCAGAAATATCGTCAAA
The DNA here is from genome assembly GCA_905187575.2 of Celastrina argiolus. Lineage (NCBI taxonomy): Eukaryota > Metazoa > Arthropoda > Insecta > Lepidoptera > Lycaenidae > Celastrina > Celastrina argiolus. Next base: position 17,950,791 of record LR994589.1, read on the forward strand.
TAGGCTACTATTTTCTGAAGATCCCAAGGGATTATGAAGTTTTAAAATAAAATATTAAATGGTTGTCCTAGTCTCAGATTAATTGAATTTGTTGGTAAAAATAGAATTCAATGAACGCGCTAGTCTTTCAATTAAATAGCGGATTTAATCAGATGACTGCGACATGATCATTGTTTGTTGTTTAGTATTTTAATCATTGTTTTATATTCCTGATTTACCATTTTAAAATAAAAGAATTTGTGAATTTCATATAATTTTATAATATAATAATTAGTCACTACATTACTATTTCCATGTACAATAAATATTATTTTTATTCTTATTTTGAAAGCAGATTGGTGTTAATAAAACAACGTAGGACAAAGTTAATCTTCCGTATCATTTCCAGAACATTCCATCAAAATTTATCTTTAAATTGAATGGCGAAACTTTATTAGCCGTAAAATTTTATTCAAAAAATTTAATCAAGCGACGAAAATAGAATTTCACCTCTTATTAGTAAAAATTGCATCGCTAAGCGATATTGTTCAATCTGGAACTGGAACTGGCACAAAAAAATTTAATCAAAATCTGTGCAGCTAGTTATTTCACTTTAATTTTAACTTTTTTTAGGTTATTTTATTTCTTACGCAAAAAAATGCTGAAGTAACGAAATTTTCAAACACATTCTGTTTTTCATGTATGAATTTAGGCCGAGAAAAACAATAGCCCAAGCAGGAACATTCTAAAGTTCCGTGAGTAAAGTAATGAGTTGGACCGTTTACGTTCTAAATTAATAAAAATATATTATGAAAATACAAATAAACTGTAATTTTTATATTTTATACATTTTATTATATTCGTTCAAGCCTAAATTATTAAATTTACTCATATCTTTTATTAACTTTGATCCATAATATAAACAATATTTTATAGTGCAAATGCATTTGAAATTTAAAATACGTTTAATGCGCTGATCAAAGCACAATCACTGTTTGCTCAGCCATATTTCACTGCATTAACAATTTCAAAAACGTTATAATTCATGGGGTATTACATAATAAGACTTGATAGAGCTGTTCATATTAATATGAGTATCATAACGCGCCGTGGCCACGAAGCCAGCTACGAGTCTGTTTAGCGAAAGCGATTTAAAAGTGTCATTCTTAAAATTGTAATTCATTTGTATGTAGTGAATTAGAATATTAAATATAATATATATAATATTCTAATTCACTACATACAAATGAATATTATTAAATATTATATAACAATAGAATAATATAATGATATATTTTTTTTTTTTTATAATCCTAATATGTTGTATTTCCTAGCTAGATAATTGTAAAAAATATGTTTTTAATTTGCATGCTGTTAATTAAATACCATTTATTTCAGGCTGCATAGGCCCTTATTATAAGTACCTTAAATACTAACATACATAATATTTAAAATACTTAAAAACTACACTACACTACACGTGTTGTCGGCGACGTGTAGCGCGCTTCATTCCGAAGTCTAGCCCAGAATCTCCGGTAGACCACACCCGTCGGCCAGAACTCCTCCGCCACAAAGGTCGATAGAAGATGCGTCGGTAGGTACTCTCACCACAAAGGAACTGAAGTTGACCTTGTGGCGAGACTCCAGACGCTCAACCTATATTAATATAGTAAATATGTTCGTAATTGAGTTGTAAACAACGTTCTTTTTTTTTAATTTATTTATACATCATGTCAAGACATTTTCTACCAGTCAACCTTTAGGTGATTTAGAGATAAAAGTAAAGTAGTTGCATTCCAAACGAGATATCGGTCATAGGAATAATTCTAAATTCAATAGATATTAATATAAATAATTATTTTGTTTTGATTTATTAATTCATTGGATTATATTAAAATCGTTTTCAAATATTATTTGCTTGCCTTAACATTTTTTAATTACTACTTACGTTTCGTACGTCTTTTCTGTCATCGTGCATTCTGATTTTAAAATACAATAAGCATACCCACCGCTGTTTTCGTGGCCACATTTACTTATAATATTAAATTGTGAGCACAGGGTGCTGTGAGAACGACAAATAGAGTTATGATTCGCGCCCGTAGACGGATGTTGGTTCTGCCGAATACCCTCTTGCAGGTTTTTGCACCGCCTAAGGGTAACCTTTAAATAACTACAAATTTTTAAGAATAACTAAAAAATAACTTCCACCTTTCTAATCAAATCAAATCAATTAAAAAATAAAAATATTTTTATTCAGATGAAACTTTACAAAAAATGTTTTCTGAATTTCGTTTCTATAATATGATGCCTACCACCGGTTCGGGAACTAGCCCAGCGAGAAGAACCGGCGTAAGAAACTCGCGCGGGGCCATCTTTTACCAAAAAGATGGAAAATTTCTCTTTAAAAAAAAGTATAAATTTACATATAAATATCGTCGTCGTTTCAGCCTTTCATTTTGTCCACTGCTGGACATAGGCCTCTCCAATACATTTCCAGTGCGACCGGTCCATTGCCACCTGCATCCAACGTGACCCGGCAGTTTTCACCAGGTCGTCGGTCCATCTGGTAGGTGGCCGTCCCACACTGCGCTTGCCAGTACGTGGCATCCACTCTAGGATCTTTTTGCCCCATCGACCGTCCAATCTTCGTATTATATAAATATCACCAGCCAATAATAAAATTAAATAACACAAGTACGTTTGTAGTTTTGTAAGGGGTTACTTTATTCCCAAGGTGTGCTATCATCTATACTTATAATAAAACTGTAGAGAGGTCAATTCTGTACATTGAATATTTTTTCAAAATACATATTGGAGGATGATTGGCGATCAATACTGATGCCAAAAATGCAATTAGTAAAATTTTTGTCTGTCTGTCTGTATGTGCACGATGGAAACAAAAACTACTGAAGGGATTTTAACCAAACTTCTTACGATTGTAGCCCATATTCCTGGGCAGGTTATAGGCTATATAACATAACGCTACGATACATAGGAGCCGAGCAGTGACGATAAATTTGAAGCAAGTCGGATGAATTTCGCGCGCGCGGCCTGCGGTCGAACGGTTCGTGGGGGAGGGGGGGCGCGGGGGGATCGCTTACACAGTGACGCGAAGCAATAGAACGTGGCACTAAAATAGATTAGAACATCAAATAAGTACCTAACTATCAGGATTTTTTTTCTGGGAAAACAGTGTTTTCACAGTGTCATAAAAATATAAAAATTGTATTTTTGAATTTGCTTCACAAATTGAAATAAATTATCATTTCTTGTATAAAATCAACTTAATTAACTGTATAATTAAAAGAAAGCCTTTCGCGATAAACTAAAAAACGGGCAATTAAGCGGTTTTTGGAAAGCTATTTATACCATCACGGTATTAATCCTTATCATTTTTAATACGTTAGTTGGCTTAAGCATTCCATGAAGACTATAATATTTGCCCTTTATACCATGCAAATATAATGAGTAGTTTAGGAAATATAGCAAAATTAAAATCGTTTTGCCGTGATTCGACCGGGCGCCGCGTAATGCAGGCTGCTGGGTGACGTCTTACGTCCGAGCCGGGCTGGTGTAGTGTAGACGCTGGGTCAAAAATACTATTAAAATGTGCTAACTGTGCCTGTGTTATTATAGGAGACTTTTATTTATGCAATAGTACCCAAAACAATTTTTTTTTTTATTTTTCTCTGTTTGTCGGTGCATTTGTGCACGCTAATCTTAGAAACGGCTTATCCGATTTAGATGTGGTTCAATCATCTTGACTTAACATTTATTTCATCTCAATCGGTTCATAAATAAAAAACTTATGGCAATTAAAAAAAAATGCCGGATGTTTGTATGAAGCGCGGCAGGAACCGCGCTGCAAACATTCAAATTTAATCTTTTTTTATTTTAAATTTTCTTTAAAACTAAATTTAATTTATTTAAATTATTGTTATACTTAGGGTAGGTTAATAAAAAAACGCTACTAAAACCGATCGGCGCGCCGAGCTGGGGCCTAACTCTCCAAACTGATTCGATTTTGATTCAGATTCGATCGTGCCGCATACTCCCGAATAAATTGACGTTTGTTTATTTTTGTTCTATGTCGATTGATATCGTCGGGTGTACAAAAAGTTACGTTCCAAAGGTTTTCTTTATCCTAATTAGTTCCTAAGTAATCTACCAAATAAAACACCAAATCCGTTGAGATCGAACTGATTCAATTCTCGGTTGTGTCGAGAGTAAGCCTGCTGGATCCTCGACGGGGCGTGCTGCTGCGCCCATGTCTAACCGAGAGTTTCGTTTTAAATACCTTAATAATTGCAATGTATTATGTTTCAATTTAATATCTCAAAATATTAATGACAAAAACGGTAGTAAGTTCAAAAAAATTGAAAATAATTTTATGGTTTCGCAATTTATCCTATGTCGGCACTATTAAGAAGTTGCTTCGTATCAAATTTAGGTTTTGGTTCCCTTTGGAGTGTCGAAAATTAGAGAGATACGGCTGAATCTTTGGGTAGATGTGGCTAAGGAGTCTGTTTTTTTTCAAAGCACATATAGGATAGCAATAGGATTGTTAGCTTGATACCTACACGTGTTAAAATTTTGACAACCAGACAGATAGACAGACGGACATCGAAGTTAAATAATTTACTAAATTAACGTGAAAAATTGGCTGGGTCTATACGGTGCATTCGAATAATATTATCCTAACTTCGAATACCTTTGCTGACTTCTACATATTGTTCGAAGGCCTACTTCTTTTGCCGAGCTCCGAAAGGATGGCACTATATTATTTTTATACCCTGCATACCAAGAGGATTGCCGGGTACGTGACTTGCTGGATCAGGATCAACACTGGGATACACTGGGAAGTACCTATTGGCGAAAGTTGTCAGCGGTTGCGCCAGTAAACTAAAAATATATTAAAAAATATAAAAGTGTCCTAAATCACTTTTCCACGCGTACAAAGTCGCGGGCACAGCTAGTTCATAATATAATCATTAACTTTATAGTATAGCTTTATATTAATATAGCTTTTGCACGCAAACGTTCTTTGACTACTTTCTTAAATCGTAATGAACTGATAATGGTAAATTGGGTAGATAACTACATTTTTATGGCACAATTGCAAAGTACTCTTACATAAGTTACTTAACTTTTTCGAACAAACAGTATAATAAAAATAAATACCTAGCTGACCCGTGCCCACTTTGTTGAGCATGGAAACCGTGTAAACCTTCCCGGGACTTCCACGAATACTTATTTCAAGACCAAAAATAGCCGAATCAGTTCAGATGATCTCGAGTTTTAGCGAGACTAACGAGCAGCAATTGATTTTATATAGCCTATGTTACTTAGTGATAATGTAGCTTTTTAATAAAAAAGTAATTATTAAAATCGGTCCAGTACTTTTTGAGTTAAGTCGTTACATACAAAAATACAAATCTTTCCTCTTTATAATATAAGTGTAGATCTATAATATTGTCAAGCCTTCGTAAAAATGTATCCCATCAAAAACAGAACATGTAGGTAAACAATGACAAGTCTCACTCCTTAATTCCTTTGCCATATTCAATACAATACAATACAAATATACTTTATTGTGCACACAACAAGTTACAAAAAAAACAAAAAAAAAAATATACATTACAAAAATCAGACATGCACACAAAGGCGGCCTTATTACTAGATAGCAATTTCTTCCAGACAACCTTATGGTGTTAGAGAAAACAATGCTAGAGAATGGGAGTTGCGCAAAAGTATATTTAATAAAATAAAAGTAAATAAAATAAAATAATACATAAACACAATAAATATATAATATATGTATACAATATAATATAATATATATATCTATATATATATATATATACAATAGATAAACCTACATGATATTTTAATTTATAATAATAAGTGTTAGTTACATAAGTTACGGGTTGACACAATATGATTCCAGATAATGATTTTTTATAAGAGTTTTAAAGCGATGTATAGTTTCAGCCTGCCTTATATGGATAGGTAAAGAATTCCAAAGGGAAATGGATTTTACAATGAAAGAGCAATTAAAGTATTTAGTGCGGTGGATAGGAATGTCAAGAAGAAGATTAGATATAGATCGTAGTTCCAGTCTGTCAGAGGTACGGAAGTTAAAATAACTTTTTAAATAAGTGGGACAATGGGAGTCAAATAGGATGTTATAAAGGAAGGAGAGAACACGAGAGTCACGGCGGTAGCGGATTGGCAACCACTTTAACTTGAGGCGATACTCGGAGATATGGTCAAATTTACGTAAACCGAAAACAAACCTCAAAGCCAGGTTTTGAAGGCGCTCCAATTTGTTCAGTTGTTCCTCCGTCAAGTTAGTGAAAGAAGCGTCCGCATAATCTAAATGGGAAAGGAGTAGGGATTCAGCCAAAACTACCTTAGTGGGTATCGGAAGAACATATCGTAGACGTTTTAGGGAACGCCAGGTAGAAAAAACCTTTCTACTAATCTCTTGCAATTGATGCGTCCACGATAAATGTTCATCAAAGTACACTCCCAAGTTTTTAACCACTTTACTGAAAGGTATTGTTACACCATTTATAAGGACAGGAGGTAAAGAATCATGGTCAACTCTAGAAATTAGCCCGGGGCTACCAATTACAATTAATTGAGTTTTAATAGGATTAATAAGAAGTCCATGATTCTTGCTCCATTCACAAATATTCGACAAATCGTGATTCACTAGATCAAAAGCGGAATTCAGATTGTCCAAAGGAGACTGTGTGTATATTTGAAGATCGTCCGCATACAAGTGGTAGGAATTCCAATAATAAATATAATCCAATAAACAATAATAAACGTAATTCTTATGCCAAGTCGGGATTAGTACGGTCTTACAACATATTAAGGTATTTGTTAAAAATCTTTCATAATATGTTTCAATAAATAAGTAGATTTCCTTGGTAATACTGACTAATGACAGTAACTAATCACTGTCGTTAAAATCAATATAATGACGTCACGCCGTCCGTACTTTGCTCTATTTCGTGTTGGTTGTATTTTGGTTAAGTTGAATTTTATCTAATTCTCAGGCCTCGAACTTAGTTTCGAATATTAGTATGCGTGCGAGCGGGATATACTAATATTTGAACTTTTTTCCACTGCCCGAGAATCGTGCTCCTGGGCCTCGATCCTCATGCCCCGAACTTCGTTTCTACTATCAGTCTGTCCCGCTCATTCAAATTAGATTTAACGTGCGTGCGCATGTATCGAACTTATATCGAATTAATATTCGAAACTAAGTTCGATACATAAGAATTAATTAGGTCCCAGATCCCTTATTACCACACTAATATTATCTAGCTATTAGGTGATTTCTTGATAAAATAAACTATAGTAAAATAACCTGTGTAATGTGGTTAAAACCGATTGATATAAATTTATTACGTTGTAAGTAAATTTTCCTTGTGCGTTCTAATAATAACAGTTAAAATATGTGATTCAACAGGTAAATTATACGTAATTTACCTGTTGAATCACATATTTTGCCACTTAATACTACTACTTTTAAAATAAAACTAATTTATTACATTAATTACTTGTCGAATTTTTATAAAGATAATATAAATTAACTGGCATACTTTTATAGAATTAAATCAAAACTCTTCTATAAAATAATAATATTCTTAAAATAAAGCTTAAACTTTGTAACTACAAACAAATTTTTTTATAACGTAAGACTCTTGTAGAAAAACCCCAGTTACACTTATTAGTAACGCCGAAATGGTGATTCTCACATGTGAGTCAGGAACCCTGGTATAAGTGGCGGACGGGGGCTTGGTGTTTCACTGTGCCGGGGTCCACCATGCTGACCAAACCTTGCCTCGTCCTGCTGCTGGCGGCTGCGCTGCCTAGTGTGTTTTCCGAAAGTGTCATCGAGTCCAAAGACGAGAGAACACCGTCACTACCGAAGTTAATAGGGAGCACGGGAGTGCACACCAATGAAAAGAGAGAAAGGAGACAGACTATAGGATCTCATTATATAGCATGTCCATTAGGTTATATAAGACGTGGTCCGTTGTGTAAACTCAAACGCACGTCTTCATCTTACGAAGTGCTCACTAATGTAAAGAGAGAAAGGAGACAGACTATAGGATCTCATTATATAGCATGTCCATTAGGTTATATAAGACGTGGTCCGTTGTGTAAACTCAAACGCACGTCTTCATCTCACGAAGTGCTCACTAATGTAAAGAGAGAAAGGAGACAGACTATAGGATCTCATTATATAGCATGTCCATTAGGTTATATAAGACGTGGTCCGTTGTGTAAACTCAAACGCACGTCTTTATCTCACAAAGTGCTCACTAATGTAAAGAGAACAAGGAGACACAGTATTATCCGCTCATTTTGTCCACCAGGTCATATGAGACGTGGTCGTTTGTGTATGCCAATCAGAAGAAGCCCGAGATCATTACCTCAAGAGTATAATCCAAAATGTCCAAAAAATTACACAATTCAAGGTTTTTTGTGTTACCATAAGTATTGGGTAACACAAATAACCTTGAAGAATTAATTTACCTACTACTACTTAATTTGAAGAGTAGTTAAGATGTTATTGTGTAACTTATAGTCTATACATAATAATAATATTTATTGTCAACATAACCAATATTAGTTTTTTTACGATTTGCTTTCACTGATAAACGATCTTAAATATAATATACAAATTATGATTTAATGAAATAAACGTCGTGATAATGTTACGTCAGTTAACACTTTTTCTTATTAAACACTAGAGATTTACTCAAAAAATCGATTAATCTTTTAACAACTATAAATATACCTATTTAAAAAATGTACTTAACTTATAAGTTGTAATAAGAATATAATATAATAAATGTTAATTTAAAAATCAGATCGAAGGAGTTAGATCCATGGTCATAATTCACGAACAATTAAAAAAAAAACGAAAACGTCATGATAGGACGCCACTATGTCTTTTGTCGTCATTTGTCTTTGTGCGAAGTTAACGTCTGTCTGTTCTGTCTTTTTTTTTCTTGCTACTGAAAACGAAAATGCAATTAAAAAAAAATGTCTGTCTGTCTGTTAGCGTGTCTCTTTGCTCCGGCTAATCTCTGGAACGGCTGGACCGATTTTAACGAGACTTTCACTGGTAGATAGCTAAAGTTATAAGGATTAATTTAGGCTTCTTTTCATCATCATCATCGTTATCTCACTAATGATCACCGAATCGGCTGGACCGACTGTGACGGGAGCATTCACCGGGCGTTAGCTTATGTTAGTTCTATCTATATGTCGCAGTCATCTAATTAAATCAGCTATTTCATTGAGTGACTAGCGTTTTTATCGAATGACGACATTTAATTGAAAGACTAGGCCGAACATTGATTGTACAATCGTCACTCAACGTCCAATTAGTTAGCGGATTGTAACATAGCCCTTATATGAGAGCGGACATAAAATCAGTCAGGTGACTGAATTTTCCCAAAAGCGAATCTATCAACCCCGACTCCACGTAGTACTTGTCTGTCAACCCCTAGAGTGTATATTTAAGCGCGTAGGCGCGGAGGGAGAGCAGCCCCCGCCCGCCGTAACGAAATGCAGAAACCAGGACTCGCCGTGGCGGCGGAGGCTGGTCGCCGAAGGCGACCAGAAAGCCGGAGCTGCCTAAGGCGAGTGTTGGTTGCTGTCATTCGTTTCGCATGGGCGAAGGGGCTGCATTTCCCGCAGCGCCGGAGACGTGACAGACCGACATTGTCCCAAAAACAAATCTATCAACTCCGACTCCACGTAAAACTTGTCTGTTTTATCTAACCTCTAAACTACAACTGTAAATATTTTCTTAACTAGTGGTTGCTGAGTAGAGGGGAGGGTAGGGGGGATTTCCTTTGTCCCCTTACCGCCGTCTCTACCTTTCTCCCCTGTTTTACTCCTGGAAATATCCCGGAAACACAGACATAACCTCAAAACTTCAACCATAAATATTTTCCAAACTAGTATTCTCCTAAAGGTGGGAGTGGTAGGGGGGGGGGGGGGGGTTCTCCCCCTCCCCTCCTCCCCCTCTCCCTCCCTCCACCCCCCAATTAAGAGGGATTTATACAAAAAATTTTCCAATTATTCGCTAACAAACATAAATAAAAACCTACTTATTCATCGAATTGAGAAAGCTCCTCCTTTTTTGGAAGTTGGTTAAAAAATCGGACTAAATGACGTTCAGTCAATGACTACATGACTAAATGACGTTCAATCAATGTTCAGTCAAGACATTGGACGTTACAATAAACAACTTGACGAGTTGTCCTTTAGTCTTTCAATTAAATGTCGTCATTCGATAAAAACGCTAGTCATTCAATGAAATAGCTGATTTAATTAGATGACTGCGACATATACATCAGCTATTTGTATTAAAGTAAGTCGTGTTAGTTAAATTATTTATAACTCAAGAACGGCTGTATCGATATGGTTGAAAATTGGTGAGGAAGTAACTTAGAGCCAGTAGACGGACATAGGATACTATTTATTCCATTTGACAGCGCAGAACCAGCAACGTTCACGGAAGGGTTTGGCGTTGTGGGTTCCGCGTTGCGGGTTCCGGGTTCCCGTGTTGCGGGTTCCGGGTTCCGCGTCGCGGGTTCAGGGTTCCCGTGTTGCAAGTTCCGGGTTCCGCGTTGCGGGTTTCGGGTTCCCATGCTGCGGGTTCCGCGTTGCGGGTTCCGGGTTCCCGCGTTGTGGGTTCCGGGTTCCCGCGTTGCGGGTTCCGCGTTGCGGGTTCCGCGTTGCGGGTTCCGCGTTGCGGGTTCCGGGTTCCGGGTTCCCGCGTTGCGGGTTCCGCGTTGCGGGTTCCGCGTTCCCGCGTTGCGGGTTCCGGGTTCCCGCGTTGCGGGTTCCGGGTTCCCGCGTTGCGGGTTCCGGGTTCCCGCGTTGCGGGTTCCTGGTTCCCGCGTTGCGGGTTCCGGGTTCCCGCGTTGCGGGTTCCGGGTTCCCGCGTTGCGAGTTCCTGGTTCCCGCGTTGCGGATTCCGGGTTCCCGCGTTGCGGGTTCCGGGTTCCCGCGTTGCGGGTTTCGGGTTCCCATGCTGCGGGTTCCGCGTTGCGGGTTTCGGGTTCCGGGTCCCCGCGTTGTGGGTTCCGGGTTCCCGCGTAGCGGGTTCCCGCGTAGCGGGTTCCGCGTTGCGGGTTTCGGGTTCCCATGGTGCGGATTCCGGGTTCCCGCGTTGCGGGTTCCGCGTTCCCGCGTTGCGGGTTCCGGGTTCCCGCGTTGCGGGTTCCGGGTTCCCGCGTTGCGGGTTCCGCGTTCCCGCGTTGCGGGTTCCGCGTTCCCGCGTTGCGGGTTCCGGATTCCCGCGTTGCGGGTTCCGGGTTCCCGCGTTGCGGGTTGCGGGTTCCCGCGTTGCGGGTTCCGGGTTCCCGCGTTGCGGGTTCCGGGTTCCCGCGTTGCGGGTTCCGGGTTCCCGCGTTGCGGGTACCGGGTTCCCATGCTGCGGGTTCCGCGTTTCCGCGTTGCGGGTTTCGGGTTCCCATGCTGCGGGTTCCGGGTTCCCGCGTTGCGGGTTCCGCGTTCCCGAGTTAGGGGTTGTTTTTTTTAGTTGAATTTCATCATAAACTGTTTTTATGCTCAACGAAGTGGGCAAGGGTCAGCTAGTATAGAAATAAAATATTTTGATTTTGAAAAAAACAATAGCACCTTCTACCATCTCTCCCGTGGGTGTCGTAATAGGTGACAGGTGGGAAGAATCACTGTTGCCCATTTCCGGACATATTATACACGGTGTCAAATAAATGAGTGATAATACTTTAAGGTGTGTATGGGTCCTGTTCCTGTATGTAGAGTTTACTATGAAGATACCATCGCTAAAACAGATAGTTTTTTTTTATTATTGTATGGCAAATTTATGATATTGGGACATTTCTCATGGAAACATGGAAGACAAAAGTAAGTCTTTCAGCGCTAGTACTTTGACAGATACTCTACATAGTATACACATGCACACCCTATTGTATTACCACTCATTCATTTTACACCTAGTATAATAATATTTATATATAAAACAGTGACTCACACTTATAACAAAACTCAATCGCCCGAAAATATTTAAACTGAAACTCAAACATTAAGAACAATATTTGAAAGTGATTTTCGTGGATATGTATAAAATAAGGGCCAATTGAAGATACTATTAACGATTGTCGAGAGAGAAATAGAAATGTATTTTTTTGTAATGTAACACACAACAAGAAATTAATTTGTTGCAGTAAAAACTTTGAAGAGTAAAATAATAGATATCATGATCTACCACAACGCCATTAAAAACAAAAAAAAACAAAATGGCGGATCAGGGCCCTGATTACGTTACTCCGGTCGCTTTCCCGTCTCTCGAGATCAACTGCCATTGTGACGTTACATCTTTTTAAAACACGATTTAAAAAGTTAAAACGTCAAAATTATGACATATTCATTTTTTAAATCGTGTTTTAAAAAGATATAACGTCACAATGGCAGTTGATCTCGAGAGACGGGAAAGCGACCGGAGTTACGTAATAAAGGGCCCAGGGCTGTGCAGGGCGCAAAATTTGAATAGCAATAAAGTTCAACACGCGTGACTGGGTGCTGGGACCGCTATTTAATAGCGGTCGGTCCGAGCCACGAGAGGCAGAGATACGTCTGTTACCAATTTCGTTTATTTGTGTAGTGCCTAAGTGTGTGCGCAATCCACAAGGATAACCTATCAATATAACTGATTGAATGTACTTAATGTAAATTCATGTTCACAATAATAACACACGACTTTTTTCCACTTTTTATTACGTTTTAATAAGTTTTTACAAAAACACGACCGGTTTCGATTAAATCTGTAAAATTACACCTGATGATGATTTTAATCGAAACCGGTTTTTGTATAGGGTCAGATGTTGAACAGTGAACCAAAAACCAAAAACAAAACCAGTAGTACACATTTACGCCGCAAACGCGAATATACTTGTTTCTCGACCCAATCCTAAGTGCCTAATCGACGGTTCGCTCCCGCCAAGGACAGTCGAGAAAAGAGACTGTAATCGTTTTGCATTCAAAAAAGTAAAAAATTACGTAAGCACCATTTTGATTTCTAGTGCATTGTCGTTATTGTTTTTCATCACCTACATATTACATTTTTCTGATATACTATTAACGCATAATAAATGTATAATAATGGTGATTTTGACCGTTTTATTCATTAATTAAATTATTTGTACAAAGAAGAATTTTACGCGCCATCTTTGCATATGAGCATGTGCATATGTTTGTTTGCTCTTTGTCAATCTCACAGCGGAAGGGTTAAGAAAATAAATCGTAGTCGTGCACAGTGGCTCAAATTGGACGGTACACAGTGAACCACATGGTGGGCATTATGCATCTTCACTTGCATATATAAATATAATATTATACTATTAGTCGTTTGGTAGTCAAGAAAAGACTATTATACAGTTATATTATTTATGGCAAAGACAAAGTGGGTTTGGGGGTTTTTTAATTATTACTTGTATATTTTGCTCATTATTAATTCCTTACTATTTTTTTGTACAGGATGGGTCGAAAGAAATCCGTTAAAAGAAAAAAAATTGAGGTCATGGTGCTTTAGTTATGAAAGAAGCTATCAACACGTAACCGATGTTTTAATTATTGATAACCTTATTAAACAAATTATATTTCTAGTCACCTATAAACAAATAAAATCTAAGAGGTTCACTGTAGGCTCACCCCTTGGTTCAGTGTTTACAATTGGTAGTACAGAGTGAACCATTTACCGACTTTTAAAAAAACAGTAACTGTCCAATTTGCAGTAGACTTAAAGTTTAAATTTTAATATAATACAATTTAAATATATTATATATCTAGCAATATCCCGCGAAACAATTATAACCACAACCTGCAAGCAGATGAGTGAGTGTACGCATAGGCATGCGTTTGATGCACCTCCCTCCTCCCACACTGCTTATGCGTACACTCGCAAGCAAAAAACATGAAAACTCCACCACCACACAAGCAATAATGTTAACACGATCGTGCAAAGTCCCACCACCATGCAGGTTGCAAAACTCGACGCGCGTTTCGCTCCGACCCCGGAGCATCCTCAGGATGTTGACTCTGCGAACAATGTTCGTTAAGATGATGATGAGAAGATGTTCGTTGACTTAACGAACATTGTTCGCAGAGTCAACATCCTGAAGATGCTCCGGGGTCGGAGCGAAACGCGCGTCGAGTTTTGCAACCTGCATGGTGGTGGGACTTTGCACGATCGTGTTAACATTATTGCTTGTGTGGTGGTGGTGTTTTCATGTTTTTTGCTTGCGAGTGTACGCATAAGCAGTGTGGGAGGAGGGAGGTGCATCAAACGCATGCCTATGCGTACACTCACTCATCTGCTTGCAGGTTGTGGTTATAATTGTTTCGCGGGATATTGCTAGATATATAATATATTTAAATTGTATGCTATGGATTTCCGCAAAGTAACGCCTGATTCCATTAACTATTTTAATATAAATTCAAAGTTTAATAAACAATAACTAATACATATCAAAAAAATCACGACTATAATCACTCTCAGTGGAGTTATGAGCATTCAAACTTTTTCTGGGCCACTGTTCGACAGCTTACCCTAAACTTATTAAAACGTAATAAAAAGTGGAAAAGTGTAAAACAGTTGTGCGTTATTATAATCTGTCAAGGATATTCCTTTTACTCTTATAACTCATTAGGATGACGAGAGAACAGGCGCAGGACCAGCTTTTACATGCCCATCCGACGCATGGATCATCTTGTTAGGTTGTGGCGGTACTAGTAGCGCCACAATCCTACATCGCGCTATCGATGATCCGGGGAAAGTCCGGCGCTATACTATATACGTCGCAGTCATCTGATTGAATCAGCTATTTGATTAAATGTCTAGCGCGTTTATTGAATGACGACATTACTAATTGATTTTCCCCGTTTTTGCAACATTTCTCACTGACGCTTCGCTGCTATTGGTCGCAGCGTAATGTTACATGGCCTAAAGCCTTCGTCTATAAATGGACTATCTAACAAAAAAATAATTTTTCAAATCGCTACTGGTCCGATTTGAAAAATTATTTTTTGTTCCTGCGATTAGCGCGTTTAAAGAAACAAAAAAAACCTTGCGCTTTATAATATTAGTGTAGATAATATGATTTTTGAGAGCCTGCTTTTTTGTTATCTCGCTGAGCGCTTCCCAGAGACCACACAATACATCCTGGGTACAAACAAGAGAAGCGCAATTATTGATTGTTGACGGAATGTGATTGAGCACACTACACTACATAACACTACTTAACGCTACATACACAGTGTAAAAAACACTGTTATCCAAAATGTATTGAGAGGCGACGGTCAATATTACTAATATACAACAATAATATCTATGGACGCTTCACACCACGTCAATCTGGCCCCGTGCTAAGTATCCGAAGAACTTGTGTTACAGGTGCCAGACAGCGGAAAAATATTTAATATCTTTATAGTAAACATATATTTAAGAATTTTATTATATTACTAGCTGACCCGTGCCCACTTCGTTGAGCGTGGAAACCGTGTAAGCCTTCCCGGGACTTCCACAAATATTTCACGACCAAAAATAGCCGAATTAGTTCAGCTGATCTCCAGTTTTAGCACGACTAACAAACAGCAATTGATTTTTATATAGCCTATGTTACTCAATGATAATGTAGCTTTCGATTGAAAAAGGAATTAATAAAATCGGTCCAGTACCTACTTTTTGAGTTAAGTCGTTACATACAAAAATACAAATCTTTCCTCTTTATAATATTAGTGTAGATTATACAGGTACACTAATTTAATACACATACATGACTCAGAAACATTGAAAACTTTTTGTTTTGACATCTCATCTCATTTATTTGGCTGCTGCGAGGGAACAAACAAATATACACTGCCAAAGTTGCCCTTCCTTTTGGCTTCGCAGAAGTCGGATAAAAAAGGGAATTTGACCTTGTAGTTAAATCGGGACCCTAAAAATGGCGGAATATTTGATATACACACGGACAAGCCCGCTGTCATCAGCCGGTATCTATCATCGTATGTAAAGAAACCGAATTATCTTCGACACCGAAGGTTGAAGGGAAATAGAATGGAGTCCCGACCCGCGCCGCGCTCTCCGACAAAAAACCAATTTGTCATAATGATCCAGTGCAAACCCTTTGGCGGGCAAACTGCTGTTGATAACGCGAGGGTGGCCATCTTGTCCCAAAGTTGTGGACTTTTCTAAATTTTATTAAAAGCCGTTACTGTCCCACTGCTCTGCCCAGCCTTCTCTCTTTTTCATTCCAAATAAAGTTTTTCTTTCTCTTTCCGCAGAATTTTATAAAAACTATTAGCAAAGCACTTTCCTCTCTTTCCACAAGTCCCGATCATTCTTAAATGACTTTCATAATTTATATTTTATACTGGGTGTAAAGAGCAGATACTTTAACTTTGAGATACGATTATACTACCTTGCCTCATTTTGGAAGTGTATTTTTTTTTGTCAAAAACTTTATTTTTTATCTTTTTACCATTTCTTATTTAGTTTTGTCGCAAAAATAACAATTAAGCAAAAATTTTTTTTTTAATTTTTGCTTAATTTTTTTTTTAAATACATTTCTAGAACGAGACAATGTTGTATAATCATATCCCAAAGTTATAGTAACTGATCTCTTTACAACCATTATATATAAATCTCTGAAAGCGGGAACCGGGCCCTTATTTAAGATGCCATGGCTATTATCACACGAAGTTTGAATACAAAAATGTATTGACATAAGGTTCGCTAAATTACCAGTGAATTTGTGTGTCGCTTAGCGAACCTTACGTCAAATCCCACTTTGTTTTCAAACTTCGTAAATGATAACAGTGGTGGCATCTTTAATCAGAGCCTTATATTATGATGACGTGAATTCTGCGTTTTTTTTATTTCACGGACAAAATAAAAAAAACACGAAAATAAAATCGGGGAACCGGAAAATGTATCAGTTTAGTATTGTGTTGTATTGTGTTCGATTATATATAGGTATCCTGTTATGATAGATATTTGTGTGTGTTAATAAATAAATAAATAATACATCATTTTCATCCAAATTTGAATAAAACCATTAGATAATTAAATAATCATAGAATAATATTTTTTAATTTTATGAGTCTTTAATGGTCTTAACCTAATGGTTTTATTCAAATTGAAATGAAAATGTTTTTTTTACTTATTTATTTACTAAAACACAAATAAAAAAAACATTTTTATTTCAATTTGAACAAAACCATTAGATTAAAACCATTAAAGAATCATGAAATTTATTACAATACGTAACGAACGTATAACGAACGGTCTATAATATAACAGTCAAACTTTTTGACGTAAAATTGATGGACGAGAGCTGTACTATCTGTAAATCTTTTCCATCTTTATAATTATTAAATAATTACAATGTGCGAGACGATAAGTATGTAGAAGTTTTTCATCAGCTAAAGAAGCCTTTATTAAGATTTTTGCCTTGATTTTGTAGATAGGCAAAAGTTAAAATACATTTTTTTTGTCCCACGAAACCCATAAGAATGGTGACCCCAATTTCGGTAGTATAAAGGATTTCGCGATCGGTTGAAGCCTTTGTCGCTGATAATGATCGATAGGACCCGCGAAACGTGCCTATCTGAACGTGCCTATCTATAGACCCTCCGTCCATATCAGTCCTATTTGTAGCCAAAGAAATAGGCAACAAGTGGCTATAGCGGCATCATCAAACACATTCTGAATTCGCCTACTACATTGCGACACTACATCACAAAACCAAGTGCGAGTTGGACTTAAAGGATTCCGTACAGAACGACCAAAATAAGTACGCTTATGGAAGCCCCCTTGATTTTATTTATAGTACTAGCTGTTCGTTTGCGTGGTTTTTGAGTGAACTAAACCGTTTATGCGGCGCACGCAACGAAAGTCCCCAAATGTGAATAATCTTCACCGTTTTGTGATGTTTTATAGCCTAAAGCCTTCCTCTATAAATGGACTATACAAAAAAATATTTTTTCAAATCGAACCAGTAGTTTCTGAGATTAGCACGTTTAAACAAAAAAAACTCTTCCGCTTTATGATATTAGTATGACTTGATGTTATAGTGGCAATAGAAATACCTACATCATCTGTGAAAATTTAACTGTCAATCTATTACCGTTCTGGAGATACACTTGGTGACAAACGGACGGACAGACGGACAGACGGACAGCGAAGTAATAGAGTCCGGTACAAAATACAGTAGAAAAAATAGAACTTGAAAAATCATATCATATCTGCTGTCGACTCTACCTTGACCATTTTTGTAGCTACGCACTTCTTGGGCCTTACTCTCCAAACTGATTCGATTTTGATTCAGATTCGACCGTGCCGCGTGCTCCCGAATAAATTGACGTTTGTTTATTTTGATTCTCAGTCGATTGATATAGTCGGGAGTACAAAAAGTTACGATCTAACGATTTTGCTTTATCCTGGTTAGTTTCAAAGTAATCCACCAAATAAAATACCAAAAGCTGTTGAGATCGAACTGATTCGATTCTCGATTGTGTCGAGAGTAAGCATGTTTGATTTCAAATAGATTAATTTTCTTGTTTTAGCTTTTTAGACCACTTTTTGCGATGGGGTATTTCTTTTTTTAATTACATATTTTTCAGTTTCCACATTAAACATAATTTAATATATTTTTATTAAATCATAGAGAATAACTAAATAACTTCTACATACTACTAGTACGACCGCATTTTAAACGTTTCATTTGAATTTAACGATAAAATATAATCATTACGTACAAAATTTTTGAATACACATTTGAAGTGTGCCGTAGTGTTTATAGTCGTTTATATTCTTTGTTTAGCTTATAGTTTAGATAATAATTTACTATAGTTATATCATTTAATAATTTGTTATGATGCTATAAATAAATTTTCCCTTAAGTATACAAATATCTACAATGACACAATTCGGCTGAATTTGATTCTTTTTGCATTTAGATCATTATGAATTGGAACGGCCTACGTATAAAAAGTGTGTAAAGTGGCACTTGTACCTGCGGCAGGTAGGTTGTACTCCGTACACAGTCGGGGACGAGTCATTTACGCACTTTCCCCGCGCCGGCGCGGCGGTCAGTCACAACGATGTATTGCAATAGATTCTCCGAGCCGTATATCGTTTCAAATATTGGCGTCCGCTACTGGACATAAGCCTAACCCAAAGTGGTTTTATGTATTATCAATAGATTCTCTACGAAATATAATATCCTCGTTTTAGCTTCATTTGTCCGACTCTAGAATCAATGTACTTAATACGTTACTACGTGTATCGTAAAATGTTTAAGAGGAAATACCTACTACGATTTTTTTTCCATACAAAAATAGGGGTCTACGGGATTCCTGTTTCCTTCCTGGATAATACCCCTAGAGTAACTATTTTTTCATGAATATCTATGTATATTATTCGTACGTCCCTATTTTTTCCCCTTTTTTTAATAAATTCATTATTTAAAGAGATATGGACGTTCAAAAACCTACAAAAAATGGCCAGACTCTCCGCTATGTTTAAACATCCAGGAATCAGATGTGACTACATTATACAAAAAAAAAAAAAATAGAAACCTAGTTAAATTCTTTTTTTAGCTAAATTTTGGACGAGGAAACAGGAATCCCCTAAACGTCGACTTCTGGTACTTTTAATAGGTAATTTCAGTCCAAGTTGCAGTTGTCTCTATCGCGCTAGTGCTGGCTAGCTATGGCACTGCGAGACAGCAATAGATTTTATAAATACCTATTTTGTATTTCTCTCAACCGTGGGGTTTCCTCTTAAGTGACAGTTTAAACTCAATTTTCAGAGTTTTTTTTTTGTGACTTATCAACTTCATCAATTCATGTATTCGATTGTATAAGAAATAAGCCAACTCAGACCTGAGGGCTTAGTAACATATTATTTTAATAATACTACATTACAATTTAATTTCATATATATTTTTTGTTACTATAAGAAAATTTCTGGATTTGATACCCATTTAAATTTTACTTTTTTGTTATTGAAGTTGGCTATCATTTTACACTTCGGTTTTAATTGGGATTCATACTACTGGAACACGAAGTGTCACGTGGATCTAGATCCATACATCGACGTCACATAATTGATTGTGACAAAAACTTTCAAATGGCAAAATAAGCGACGCCAGACCGTCTGGGCCATTCTTCCATTCACGCATACATTCATTCATTCATTCACATTCATTCATACTCTTAAATTATTGGCATTGTTGATTTTCGCCCCCAAAACTTGTTGTTTGTGGTAAATGGTGAAGATTTATCGCGTATTGTCTGAACGGGCAGGTAGTAATATCTATGGACGCTTCACACTACGTCAATCTGTGAATGAACAATGCTGAGGGTCTAATCCATTTGTAACCTGATCGTGTTTTAATATGGACTTTTTAGTCGCATTGTTGCAAGGAGTTAGGTGAAATATTCGTAAAATATCGAAAAAGAATTGTGTGAAAAAATTGATAGTATCTGAGGGCCTACTCAAGATGCCATCGCTAATTATCGCTTACAAAGTTCGATAACAAAATGTATGGGATTTGACATAAGGTACGCTAAATGACATACCAAATCGCGATCATTTAGCGTAGCTTATGTCAAATCCCATACATTTTGTTGTAGTGTTTGTCTAAATGGTGGTCTCATTGTCGTGGGCAATATAAGTACTAGAAATATATACCTTAGTGGGGGGTTGCCAGTTATAGGATTGACGTGCTAACGGAGAGTACTTGAGGTTGTTGACGATAGACTGAGCCCGCCCTTTTATATAATTTAGTGCACACTACAGCACTCATACAATTGACATTCCAAAACATTTCAGCTAGTACATTATAAAATAGTTGTATAATCGCGCTAGAGCCACAGAATAGATTTACTGATTTCATTTAATCTTGATAGATGGATAGTTTAAACACTGAGGAAGAACATAGACTACTTCTTATGAAACATGTATACAGAAGTGGTACCTATAGTGTTAACATTATACATAGGCTGTCAAACACTATACCACTCCTTTACGTGCGCAGTCGGGTAAAAATGTTGGGTTTGCGAATTTCCGCGCAAACGAATTTACTACATCTGGTGACATTTTTACTTACAGCACTCAGAGACGCTTAATGCTCACTAACTGACGGTTTTAATTACATATATATCTATAGCTGTGCCCGCGACTTCGTCCGCGTGGTTTTTGAGCGACTTAAACCGTGTATGCAGCGCACGCAACGAAAGTCCCCAAATGTAAATAATTTTCCCCGTTTTTGTAACATTTCTCACTGACGCTTCGCTCTTATTGGTCGCAGCGTTATTTTATATAGCCTAAAGCCTTCCTCTATAAATGTACTATCCAACAAAAAATATATTTTCAAATCGGACTAGTAGTTCCTGAGATTAGCGCGTTTATACAAACAAACTCTTCCACTTTATAATATTAGTATAGAAGTATAGACACCTATCTCAAACTAGAATACGTTGATGTATAGTACGTCCGAGATGAATTTAACCCAAACACAAACAAACCCGTCTATGACACAACCATAGACTAGTCAGTGATGCCAATTTTTTCAATTGGTCAATATAAATACAATAAATAATGTTTGCTATGAACCCATAGACTATAGGCTTATATTCTACAATCGGCAGTGTCAAAATGACGTATTTTTTCCGTGAAAATTTTTCATTTCTTATTTAAACTTATTAATTATTGTTTGATTGTTATAAAATGTATCGCGTAATGAAGTATAATATTTTAATATTCCGGTGAAAGCGTTGATAATTGTGCACAATAAGTAAATATGTGAAAATTTCGGTGTTTTTGGTTTTTTTACGTTAAGGTTAAATTTATTACTATAATAAGTCAGCTTTTAAAAATATATTTATAGATATCCATAGCTAGTAGTTACAAAAGCCTATCTAGGTTACTGAAACCGGTCACGAATTCATAGATATATTAACATAAAGTCCATTATACGTTTTATGTCAAAATTCTTGTTCAAATACATACATAGTAACTTTTTGAATACTGTTTAACTCACTTTAAGTGCGTCCGTTAGTATTTTAACTCCGCTTAAAACAGCATCCAATGAGCCCCTTTTTAGTGTCGGGTTACAACTTAAGTCACAATACAGTGTATGATTACGGCGATACAATCTATGTGACACTGTAACTGTGGCACAAAGCGGCCTATGTGTAACATTACACTACTGTGCGAAGAGGTGTGGGACATTATAAATATAGTGGTTATGAAGCTTAAATGGGGATCGAGTTTTATCGTTCTATAAGTGGCAATCTATTGACTACTAAATGTTTTATGCTCTGTAATTTGGCTTTTGAATAATATCTATAGACGCTTCACACCACGTCAATCTGGCCCTGTGCTAAGCATCCGAAAAACTTGTGTTACAGGTACCAGACAACGAAAATATATAATATTTAATTTTATACTATACACATATTTAACATTTTTACTACATTATAGGTATTATATAATATACATATTAGATACGCATATTGAATACACATAGAAGGCCGAGGAACACAGAAAACTGTTTGTTCCTTCGGCAGGATTCGAACCTGGGACCTCCCGCTCTAGAACCAACGCGCTCAGCCACTGCGTTACGGAGGTCGCTTTGTCCAGCAGTAGGACAGAGTAACAGCTGTTAATAAAAACAAGGCCCAGGCCCTTTAGCGGGAACCCGCACTCTCAATGTTCAACCACTAAGCTACAGATATCGTTAAAATATGAAGAGAACAGGCGCTGGGCCCTTATTCAAGATGCCAATCGGTATTATCACTTACAACGTTCGAAACAAAATATATGGGATTTGAGATAAGATTCCTTAAATGACAACGAGTTCGTAACTCATTTAGCGAAGATTATGTCAAATCTCATATATATTTTGTTTTCGCACTTCGTAAGTGATTATAGCGATAGGAGGCCATCGGTATTATCACTTACAACGTTCGAAAACAAAATATATTGGATTTGTCATAAGGGTCGCTACATGACAAGCGCGTTCGCTCATTTAGAGAAGCTTATGTCAAATCACATATATTTTGTTTTCGAACTTCGTAAGTGATAATAGCGATGACATCTTGGATCAGGGCCCGTGAACTACTTTTGCTGTGTCTATTCGACTCATGGAGTATCTTCATTAGTCAGACAATCATGTGATCAGTCATATCCAAACCAACTTGGAAATCGAGAGCTGGGCTACTGAGGCACAAACAGCTGCACATAACAGACTCTCAATTTAAGTAGAGTTTAAGCTCGACCGTTATAGAATGATGATACAAAAATGGTTCCTTCCCCTTTGGTATCCAGTTTTATTCATACAAGACGGTATCGCTCGAGTGATCGCGCACAAACGACTCACGCGCATCTGCCCAGCGGCCCTACGCCCTACCCCTTCCACTGGGTGTGGTCAGGCCCCGCCCTACTAGGACCCTTTCTTAATTAGATGATGCCTATTAATGCATTTGGCGAATGTTAGTTTAATAATTATTGTACAAGTATCGCCTCAAGTGGCCTCCTCCACTTCAGCAACAAAAGAATGAATGAATTAATGAATTAATTGAATATCCTTTATTATGTACAAATATTTAAATAGCACGAGAAATTAGAATCTTTCGAGCAATAGTCGTATTTACACATCGTTTGTCGTTTCTATAGAAAAGCTCATGTGGTCACAGATTACTAAATAGTTACCAGATACTTCACTCAATAGAAAATTTCCAATACCTACTGCTATAATAGCCTACTCCGTCGCGTCAGCCACCACTGCATGCTAAACTGTGCCTTAATGCTCAAGCGTATAGCTGTGATTGCTTCGCACCGCGCGATCACGAAGCAATCGCAGGGCTGCCTCTTTGATAAAATTAAATTAACATAACTTTTTGTGTCGATGTTATTGAGAACTGTGAATATGTTCTGACTTATATGTGGCAGTCCTAAATTAGTGCTGTACTGTGCAATCTAGATAGAACATAATTATTATAGACGTCAGTGTGTTGTCCTTTTAGTTTTAGGTAAGGAACCCTAAAAAGGCTTATCTTCGTAAATAATCCTAGAAAATTAAATTTAATAATTTACAAAATTGGTTTAAAATATATATAAGTTGGAGTGGTTGGAGTGCCTGAGGTTTTACGCTTATCATTAACACGTATATTGTTTACAAATCGCATTAAAATCGAATCACCCGATAGTGCCGATAGTAAGTATCAAATTTTGTTTGTTTACATTAACATCACGACAAGTTGAGACAAGTCCGGCCGCCGCGCGATTTGTGTTGGAAGTTTCGTATGTAGGTATTGATTTGAGCGACTGCTTATCAAATAAAATTACAATTCTAATAAAAGTAGTTAAAACGTTAAAATAGTGTTTAAGATAGGTATAACGTTACAGCACATAAAGTACCAGAAGGCATCGTAAGGCGCGTACGAACGAATTAAAATGTAAAAACACCCGTGCGCTTCGCTCGCGACAACCGCACTGAGCTTGGGCCTCCGGTGGCCCGAGACCGCTCGGTCGGGCGGTAGGTAATTATAGCGCGCAAGTACATGGAGTGACGGAGGCCTGATGTGGTTGTAGAGAAATACGAGATTCTGGTTGCATATAATTCGTAATAACCAAATTCTGTTTAAGTACCTATTCGTAGACCAAAAATTAAATTTTACTCCTAGGTGTTTTGGAAACTGCAACCCAGAACAACAAAGCTTTGGTGATGTACATCTGATGCTAATATTTGTAGGTAGGTATGTAAGTAGTTTTAATGTTTAAATTCTGCTTGACAAGTTCTAAAATGTTGATATTGAAATTTCATCGGTATATTTTTTAACCGACTTCCAAAAAAAGGAGGTTCTCAATTAGGACTGTTTTTTATGTACACCGATAACTGAGGTTAATGATCCGTAGGGTGATTATGTATCAGCAATCCGACGGGCGTAAATTGTACAATTGTGTACAATATCGCTTTCAAGTGTATCGGTTTACAGCTATATATTACACAATTGTACAATTTTCGCCTGTCGAATTGCTGTTGCGAGATACATAATCAGCCTGCCGATTTGCGTAATTCTTTTTTATTCAACGCAGAATAGCTGCCATTTGGTCCCATAAGAATTTTACATACTTCGGTCTTGTACTTTTTATTTTCGACTCCAAAAAGAACATCAATTGTTACTACATTATAAAACTTAATTGTTGAAGTCGGTTTTTTAAACGAAACTTTAACTTTACGTTTAAAAAAACTATTGTAACTTTTTGACATAGGTACCTATACCTAATTGTGTTTATAGATATGTATAAAAACTCACATAATGGACAACATATTCGCATTTACAAATCGTTATTATGGTATGACGTATGAATGCTACACGATATTAAAATATCTTTCTAATTTACGTCGTATATATCTTTGTTATGGTATATGAAATTCTTGTGTAACGACACTTGTCTGAAACCTGGCTTCACCTTTATATGACCTCATTTTTAAGGACCTTTTAAGTTGCGAGCTCATGGTCAAACCAAACCTTACAAACATAACAAAGTATGCTATATTATCCCATTTAATGACTATTATTTATTAAACTACTTGACGAGTTTATATTTTATGAACATATTCCAAAGATAATGGAATACATATTTTATTTGACGGTACCTACATATTTTATATGTAGTTTTTCATTTTCGCATTTATATTTGACTCTTGACACAAAAAGAAAAGTTAAAATATGCTATGTATTGTTGCATACTGCAGTTATCGCAAATTTACAAATTCGAATGATTTCAAAATATTTCAATAATTGATTGTGACGTCAGCGTTTCGGACCGTTCAGCCGACTAAACAGTTACATTCAAACAAATTAAATCCACCATTGTCATGCTAAACGACAGAAAAAACTTTATATCGTTGTAATAAAGTACATTAATGTAATTATTACACCAGCATACCTTATTACGAAGTAATATAGCATACATTCGCTTGACACAAATTAGGAGGGAAAATGTTTCACCCCCCAGAAACTCGCGCAGTGTAAAATATACCCTGTTTTATGCGACTAAGGTTTATTATTACTTGTCTTTGTCTCAAGAGGACGCAACATATGTGTCACTTTGAGCGTAATGAAAAAGCTGTGCGCATTATTATAAATAATTAATTGTTATTGTGGCGAATTTCGACAATTGCAAGTGACAAATATAATTGGTTACACAATCGCCGAGTGGTTGTGAAGTGGTTGTTGGCAACCCGTGGTCTTTTATTAAGAACCCTAAAACCCTCGTGAGAATATTGGGGTTATTTGGGTTCTTTAAGGATGATAAAATAGGGTTTCCATCCGTCGCGTTTTCGAATTTTCGCCTCATCATTTCATCTACTTTAATTTATGAATATTTGTATATTTGGTTACTTTAATTAACTTACATACTTAATATTATAACGGGTGTAAAAAGAACAGTCAATATAACTTTGGAACATGATTATAGTATAATCATGTTCCAAAGTTATATTTCCTATTATGATTCCAGAAATGTATTTTTTTTTACAAAAAAAAACTACTTTTTGACAAATAAAATACATTTCCAAAATGAGGAAAGGTAGTATAATCGTATCCCAATTCCCAAAGTTATAGTGACTGCTCTTTTTACACACTATATTATACTATAGGTAGTAGGTACGAAGCCGCTGCATAGACGACCTCAATGGTTCAGGGGTTAGCGTGATGTCCCTCAAGGCGGAGGTCGAGGGTTCTATTCCTGCGACACTTTTTAATGTTTTACAGAAATGACTCTAGACCCGATTATTGTACCTCAAAGTTCGCTTCGAATGTCAGTCTGTTCCGCTCGCAAGTGCGTTATTTCATGCATACACGAGCGGGACAGAATGACATTCGAATCGAATTTTGAACTGTGAGGTACGAGCTTCGATGCGCGGTTAATATGTGACATTTAAAATATCATTGTAGCCGCCCATTCTGGGCTTTGTTTCATTGAATCACATTGAACGAAATTGAATCAAATTAAATCACATTGAATCGAATAGAATTGTATCGTATCAAATCAAAAAATCCTAGAAAAGATCACATTGTAATATAATAATAATATCTATGGACGATTCACACCACGTCTATCTGGCCCCGTGCTAAGTATCCGAAAAACTAGTGTAACAGGTACGTCGGCTGCACTAACATGGATACATCTACAAATTTGCAAAAATATGTCTACGGTAGTTTTTCAAAAATATCGTCACCTTATTGCATTCAAAGCGATGTAACCAGCAAAGTGTTTCAAAATTATGAATACATTATTTTCATAATGAAGTAAACAGCAGTATGTCAGTGAATAGTATACACACTTAAATTCATAATTATGAACACGCGACAAATTTCAGTAGCATGTAAACATTGTTTATTTTATTATAATGTAAACTTTAATTTTGTGTTTCAGAAAAGGCTGGTCAAAATTTCATTACATTGCAATAAATACAATAATGAATTCTATAAATAATAGAGGTGATATGTTGACGGGTATTATTATTGACGGTTATTTAAAAATCACACATACATTAGAATATCGATTATATTCTTTAGTGTAATAGGTATAACTCCGATACACGCGAACGTATATATTTCGAGACTACTTTCATCGGTTTTATTGTCTACCCTCAAACTATAATATGATCAAAACTAAACGATGTTAATATCGTTCTATATTAGTAATATTGTAAATATAAATAATATAAACTAACACGGGCAACATGAGAAACATCCCATATTTTAAAATAATAAAAATTGTAGTTTTAAAGGACGCCATTTGGATTGCCTAAGCTTAAAAACAAAAAACAAACCAAAAAAAAAAAAAATTACTGAATAATTAATATTGCGAAGTGCGAACGAGTCTGTAAATTAACTCTGTTGTACAAACTCGTGACTAAATATATTTTCTGGTTTCGTTATCATCATATTATGTATAGTTTGAGGGTAGAAGTAAAAACCTGATAAAAACAGTCTCTGAAATATAATATTATGTTCGCGTAAAATTTCTGATCGATTGCAATAAATTGGATAATTCTTGTCTTTTCGTGTTTTTTTTTTGGTCAGAAAAAAAAATTTTTTTTTTAACTAGCCCCTGAATAGTCAAACAGTGAATGAACTGATGACGAATTATTGCGATCTCGTCAGATTTGAATAAAAATAAAAAAAAGTTTATCAAAATCGGTCCATTCATTTAGTAGTTACGGTGCCACAGGCAAACAGACGAACATACATAAATAAACGTCAAACTTATATTATAGTGTAAGTTTAGTTTGCAGACACGCAAGCTAACATTTTGTATGATAAACAAAATTAATATAATATTAAAATATCATAGATATAGTTTGAGGGTAGAAGTAAAAACCTGACAAAAATAGTTTCTGAAATATATGTTTTGGTAAAATTTCTGATTGACTGTACTAAATTTCATAATTCTTTTCTTTTTGTGTTTTTTCTAGTCATAAAAGTAAAACTATTTTTAAGTAACACTCGAATTGTTCAGCAGTAAGCAAATTTTTTTGTTGAATCATAGCTTTAGTGTTTTAACATGACCACGTCAGCTTTCAAACAAAAAAAACTACATCAAAATCGGTTCATCTGTTTGGGAGCTACGATGACAGACATACAGACAGACTCGAAAAATCCCTCTGTTTTTGTCGGAGGTGCAGAAAGGGATTTTTTACGAATTCAGTAGTCCGAATTTAATGTGTCTACCATTTGTAGTTACGGCTGTGCGAAAAGAAAAAGAAAAAATGAATGTATACATCTTATTGGAACATACCCCGAGTACATTTTTGTGGCATTTAAAACACATTTGCAGAAAAGTGAAAAATGCTAAAATTTTATAAGTGTATCCATATTATTGATACAATTAATGTTTACATTGTAATGAAGTAAACAATGTTTACATATTATTGAAACATACCACGAGTACATTTTTGTGGCATTTAAAACACATTTGCAGAAAAGTGAAAAATGCTAAAATTTTATAAGTGTATCCATATTATTGATACAATTAATGTTTACATTGTAATGAAGTAAACAATGTTTACATATTATTGAAATTTGTCGCGTATTCATAATTATGAATTTAAGTGTGCATACTATTCACTGAAATACTGATGTTTACTTCATTATGAAAATAATGTATTCATAATTTTGAAACACTTTGCTGGTTACATCGCTTTGAATGCAATAAGGTGACGATATTTTTGAAAAACTAACGTAGACATATTTTTGCAAATTTGTAGATGTATCCATGTTAGTGCAGCCGACTGTACCTACCAGACAACGGAAATACATTTATTTAATACTTTTATACTATACACACACATATTTAAAATTTTTATTATATAATACACAAATTTAATACACATCCATGACCCAGGAATATTGAAAACTTTTTGTTTACTCGGCGGGATTCGTAACCACGACCTCTCGCTCGCACTAGCGCGCTCAACCACTGCGCTACGGAGGTCGTCAAAATCAGTATAGAGGATATATTTTATTCATACTCAAATCTAATTCATTAGTGAGAAAAAAATCCCACTCAACACACCACAATGGATGTGCAGGGTACCTACGACGCGCAGTTTTGGGCGAGATACGTGTTATTGATGGCAAGGGGCGGGGCTCGGGTTTTTATTTGTCTGCTAATTTATTACGTCATAGATGTTTATAGAAGATGCACAGACATACGAGAAGTTACGTCTAGAAATATACCTAGTCCTTTCTGTAATTTCTCTGTTGATTTGTTTAGGGCCTAGGCACACGTCCAATGATATAGACTTTGATCACTTTATAATTATTTATTGTATTACATGTAATACTCGTATATTATAAATCTTATACTATTTTATTTTATTTTATTTGGAAAACAAACAAGCATACAGATAAATTACATATAAAAATTACATATTATTTTAAAGTTAAGTTTTTGTACACTCCACTAAGTTTTCACAGATTACCTAAAGTACACAATGTTTAACAATACAGTAATTATGCTCTACATTTCTTGGTGAGACATTAAAACATCTGTAATTTGTTTTTTAAATACATATTTTTCCATAGCGAATATATCTATGTTAATAAAGTTGTCATTATATATATTTTAACTAGTCTATGTAGGGGCGACCGTTCACCAGCATTCGTACGACATGTAGCCGTTGCAAACAGCGGGTAAGCGCGCGCCTGTCGTCTTATTATAGTTCTAGGTACAACATATAATATATTGCTAACTAATTCGGGACAATCAATTTTTTTTAAAAACCATTCGATCCCATATCAAATTTGTTATGTATTAAGCCATGGAGCATCATGACCTGCAGCAATAAACGTCTTGACTTAAGTGTTAACAATTTGTTTCTAGCAAGTGAACCCTCATAAGTACTACTACTAGATAGGTACACAGGTCATATTCTTTACTATCCTATATTATACTATCTTGGGCGATATAGACTATCTCAGGCATCACTGTCAAGTGTCAATGTGTGACATTACATTGTTTTTTTCTTTTTCCTACTAAATTGCTTGTAATAAAGCCTACATTATCGCCAGTCTGCGACCCATAGGAGTGGAATGCAGAATTGGAAATCAGAGGTTTTATTTCGTTATTAACGACAAAGTAGCGGGCGCACGAAGAGTTTTTAAATTAGTGTTAACAACTAGCGTAATAATTATAATATTATTAAAATCATCAAAATTTAACGGTTGTAAAAAGAACATTCACTATAACTTTGGGAAATGATTATATTACTTTTTCTCATTCTAGAAACAATATTTTTTTTACTTTTTGACCAAAAAAAAAATACATTTTCAAAATAAGAAAAGGTAGTATAATTGTATCTCAAAGTTACTATAACTGTTCTTTTTACACCCAGTATAGTGGTGTTTGATGATTTTAATAACATAATTCATAATGTTTGGGATCCGGTAAGTTATGGTCAAATGTGTATCTAGCCATACATCGATGGCACAAATTGATAATAAGTATAAAGCGTGTCTCTATGTTGTTAAATGGCGCATCACTTCCCAGCAGCTGCGCGCCGCCCGTTTGCCATGGACACGGGACAAATTATGGGTTTTATTGGTATAAAATTGATATTACACAAAAGATTATTATGTACGGCACATCGAGGGCTTTTTTTTCTTTTTTTTTTCGGTGACTTTGCACGTGAATTTGCCTATTTTACAGTTCGATAAATACGCTATAGATTGTAGGTATTTCGTAAAATTAACGATAAGTGATTTCTTGCAATCTTGTACGTAAGTTATTTCAAGACTATCAGTGGTTCGATGACTTGGTTTTTTAACAATATGATAATTTACGAATATATAAGAATCTAACTTAAAAAAAAATGTTTGAATCAAATAATCCATAGAAAGTAGAATTCTACAATTCAAAGTAACTAATACAAAAAATGTGAGTTTTTACTGTTCAAAGAAACTAGTTTATATGTAATACACAAACTACCTTCACTTTTTTCACTTAATTAGTTTTTTACATTAATTATATTATGTTAAATACACGACACAAATGAATTTACATCAAGAACATACATTACATTCATCAAAAAACTAAATATATGGTAAGTTGGTAACCTCATTAACACTCTTTGGTCATAAATTCTTCCTTAAGATTTCGTCGTTCGTCAACGTCGTATGAGCTATGATCTCCACTGCTGGGTATCAGCTGGGAAGTAAGGTATACCTACTAAAAAATATGATTCATTAGATACTTGGACACCATCACGTTACATTAAAAAATCATTAACCTTCCTTTTCGCTTCGCTGAAGTCGGGTAAAAACAAGTTGAAAAATAAGACAAACACACATTTTAAACAGCAATACACCATAAACATAATATAAAAAAATTAAATGATAAAAAATAGGTGTAATTAGGGCTGCCATCCGTCCGGGTTTCCCCGGATTTGTCCTAGTTTGAAAGCCGTCCGGGGAGCGTCCGGGCGGGGTTTAAGTTGTAGGCCGGGTAAAACCCGGACTAAAAGTTGCCCGTGCCCCCAGATTTTAATTAAGATTTAGTTGTTAAAGAAGTTAATGAAAAAAGTATTGAAATGTCCGGGGTGAAAGCTCCAAAATCCGGGGAAATTACGCTTCCGGTCCTAGGAGACAGGTTTTAGAGATTGCAGCTCTAGGTGTAATCCTTAAACCGCTGAAAAGGAGTACATTACGTTAAATGACTGAGCATTATCACAGACCCTGAATTCTGTGTGTCCAATATTTCAGGGGGATATGTGCCTATCACCACGCTTGGTAGGCGGGTTTGAAAAGCTCAGTTTTAAGATGGATAGATGACCGACGGCACTCTGTGAAAGCTTAAAAAAACCTACAAGAACACAATAATATGGCAAATTACGCGACATAAATCAGTTTATCAACATAACTTTGTAGTTTATAATATTATAATTTTTCCTTATTTTTATAAACCTTTACTTGATACCCTCAAACAAGCGCCTTTTGTAGAAACTAAAAACCTTTAAAATAAGCTTAGGCCCACTAGTGTCAAATAACTCTGGGCTAAAGTATCTCCAGAATGTAGGCTAACTCTAGATTGTTCATTTAACCCAGCTTAGCACAAGTCACAAGTAGGCCTTAGCAGTTAGAAGGCAGAGCGGTGTAATACTATTTCGCAAACCATTCGATCCCATATCAAATTTTTTGTCGTTTTCTTTCAAATTAGGGCCAGTAAGTATCTATAAACGATTTGTCACAAATATATTTATGGCGAACGCCGCGCATCTGGTCCCTGTGTGTGTGTTAAATGATTAATAAAATCCCATTGATATCCACCATGCCAAATCACAAGTAGCTGCTACAATGGCGACAATGTGTCTGACTTCGACTCCAAAAAAAGGCACTCCGGCACACAATACGTACAACACGCCCTTATTACGATGGCATAGGGTTGAGAATCACACGCGATAATGCTGCACTTTCCTTACAAAGTTAATGAAATGCCGCAATATTTAACGTTTTTATTACGACGTATTACAGTGCAGATTGGTATAGCCAAGTGAACTAAAATCTGGTGAATGTTGAGCGATTTGTCGCCTCACATAAAACGGCTCTCGTGAATGAATGGAATGAATGAATGAACGGTGATGCAATAGTGGGCGGTGCTCGTCTGTGCCGTGTAATCGGCCCATTCTTAACGCTTTTATAGCCTTCATAAGCCTGAATTGATTTTAAAGTGGAATGCAGAATGTTTTCTTAGAAATGGTAATATTTAAGTTTATCATTCTAGCAGTAGTTTTCTGCAACACGCTCGATGGATTTGAGGGGGTGCAGGTTCAATACCCGGGTTGTATATTGCTAGATGTAAGTAATTAATATATTTAAATTTTATGTTATGGATTCCCGCAAAGTAACGCCTGATTCCATTAACTAATTATAAAAGTAATAGCTCCCCTCACCGATATCGGTGTCGGTAGCCGATTTCATTGAAACCAAGCCTAGCCAGCTACGTAGGAGTTATTTTATAGTGCCAAAGTGTGTGCGCACTACACACAGACACTCTCATAACCCAGTGGGATGGTTAATCGACACGAATGGCGAGAGAACAGGCGCAGGACCGACTTTTTACATGCCCATCCGACGCATGGGTCATCTTTCTTGTCATACAATCAGGTGATCAGCCTGCATTATCCTAACCAAATTTGAAAACAACGTTTATTGTTGTTGTCGAATCGAACCCACGACCTCCGGGTCGAGGGCGAAACTCTGAACCACTAGTCCACGGAAGCGATACATTAATTAATTAACTATTAACCCAGGTTGTGTTAAAAATGAGACAGGCCAGTAGCCATTTAGCCAAGAAAAATTTTATACTACAAATTAGTAACGTTTACAAATACGATCTAGGGGAGAAGACATCGTTAGGAAACCCTCACAAGGTAGGTTCTGTCACTGCCCATATCTCTCGTCAAATTCAAATTTAGAACTGAATTGGACAGTTGACAAGATACTAGAACGCTGATTGGCTGATTTGATTGTTGATCTGATTTCAGAAACCGGGGGCTAGTCAGCTGGGCGTGTTTCACCAAGCAATGTTAAAGTTAACGCCGTGTTAAATATCATGTTATCCCTCTCGTATTTCCTGTCAATGAATGAGATGGCATGGTATTTTAACATGGCGTTAACTTTAACATTGCTTGGTGAAACACGGCCTTAATCTCTGTCCTAAATAAGGCGCGCACTCCGTAGCTGTCAGGAGCTATCACCGCTCGACATAATAACAAGCATGCATTTCAGTATCCTTTCCTACTTTTTGCACGACTACTAGCATCCAGCGCTTACTACATACCGCATTCTTTTCGATCAATCGATCAACTTTTTCCTCTCCTTATTAGTCAATAAATAATTTCTACAAAAGCCATCCGGGACAATGCAACACGAGTCAAAGTGGCCGCTCCCTGCATTCTGAAGAGCCTCCATTCAATTCATTCATACATTTCATACAAACACCCACAATTGAAAATAGACTCCAGTGATTACACAATAGGGTAGAAAATCCATTGCAGTCGCATGAATGATTTTATGAATGAATACAAAATGTACGGTTTATGTGTAAATGATCGAGTTTTGTGCATCATCAGAAGTGAGCGTAACAGGACTACAATTATTGTCAGTCCATTGGCACTTACAGTTTGAGTTATGTTTTGGCGCGATTTTACAATTATTCCACAATACAATATTACAATACAATAGACGTCGAGTACTTGGTATGTGTTCGTTTTATGCATACCGTGAGAGAATATGCTTCGGCATCAATGAGCCGGCGCAACGGATACTCCTCAAAGAAAAGTAGAATTAAATAACACTCGCCGTTATGTTTATAAGTGTACTGAACTGGTTTTAATGAAACCAGCCGCCGACACAAAATCGTCGCTGGAAATAATAATAATCATAATATTTTAATATAATATGATCAGGCAGTACCCTGCGAAAAATGATAACCACAACCTGCAAGCAAATGAGTGAGTGTACGCATAAGCATGCGTTTGATGCACCTCCCTCCTTCCCACACTTATGGGTACACTCGCAAGCGAGAACGTGAAAACACCACCACCACACAAGCAATAATGCAAACACGATCGTGCAAAGCCCCACCACCATGCAGCTTGCAAAACTAGACGCGCGTTTCGCTCCGACCCCGGAGCATCCTCAGGATGTAGACTCTACGAACAATGTTCGTTAAGTTAATGTATGTTAGACCTGATATAACTCTAACAATAATATCTGAATTAATTACTAAATCATATAGCCTTCCTAAACCGGTAACCTGAAACAAAGCCTTATAGATAAAATCCAAAAATACATACTTCTTGCAGACGAAATAAAACAAATGTGGCACCAAGAAACTGTAAAAATCTTACCCATCATCTCTTCGCTGCTCAGAAATCACTAGATCTTATTAAAAATACATACATCCAGATGCAAAATTCCATCGTCATTGTCCTCACTAGTTCGTTGGTTTCTCATCTTTCTCTGCACCTCTTTCCAACAGGATACTTTCCACTAGGGCAAATAGAGATTACTATTCATTAATTGCCGATTTTTCAATCGTCAGATAACTTTTGTCTGTTGAATAATCATGTGACTTTGACATTTGTTTCATACAAAATCTGCCAAAGTCACATATTTGAGTCGCATATAATCAAAAACAGCAATCTGACTCTTGACTTAGTATTGGTACCCATAATAAGTCAAAAGTCAGATTGCTGTTTTTGATTCTTTATGAGACATTAATTATTCCTTAGGTAAAAGTTATCTGACGTTTGAAAAATCGACCCATGATACAGCTGATTGAAAGTGACAAAGCCTCGCGATGGTTTTAAATTCACCTGCTTTTGAGCCCACTTTTTCACTACCCTAGAGCGGTGAGTGACCCGTGGGCCGTGACGTCACGGGTATCATCGAATTAATCCGCTAATAGAGCCTCCCTCGCTTCCGGCGGAAGTGACGCGCGTAATATAGCGACCAATCTACCCGCAAAAACAATAATCGCCGTAGATATAATATAATGATAGATATATTCCAAGCGCCATTATAATTATTGGAAACATTCATCAACGTCACAATAAATTCCAAAAATTACCTAAACTCATAATTAGATTACAATGACATAATAATCTATATTCCCGTGGTACTTTCCCTTAATTTTTCGGCATTTTGAGTTATTACAATTTTGTACTGACTCCCACTTTGCTTGGGGATGGAAACTGCAATACTTCCTACTGCTCCTTTTTTCTTCTGATTAATTTCGTTGTGGGTCCCAAGACAGATTTAGCTTGTCCCTCGGGCTCCCCTGAGATCATATCAAAGGGTTTGTCGTGGTTGGTTACCGCTGTTGATCCTGGCTTACAGGAGTTGCAGTGGTGGGAATGTGAGGTGGGCCAATGCCCGTTTAAAAAAAGTTATGTTTCTTTTTAAACATTTACATTAACAAGTAAGTGATATTTTAAATGTTTAAAACACCTTCGATCTAATATTTAAAATAAGTTCTGATTTACAAATCTCTTACGGGCCGTTATAATATCTATCTATAACATAAGCTTAACAAAACAACAAAAGTTTATAAAAAGATCACATTGTATTATGTTCAACCTTTTGTCATAGATAGACAGGGCCAAGAAAACTAAAACTGATCAATCTATACATATAATAAATCTGTAGAGGAGTCGTGTCTGTACATTGAAGATATTTGAAAAAAAATATGATAGGGGACCTTTATTTACGCAATAGTACCCAAAACTATGATTTTTGAAATTTTTGTCTGTTTGTCTGTTTGTCTGTTTGTCTGTGGGTTTGTGCACGCTAATCTCAGAAACGGCTTATCCGATTAAGATGTACTTTTCACTAATATATTGCGGCAAGCTTCACTTAACATTTAGTGTTTGTTTTATGTAAATCGGTTCATAAATAAAAAAGTTATGACAATTTTAAAAGATCATGTCGTTTTTGCTGGACGTTTGTAGGAAGCGCGCGCCGGGTCCAAGAGCCGCGCGCCGCGCCGCCCGCGCCGCGCCGCTTCAAATTGTATTCGCAGCAAACGCACCGGGGCCGCGGGGGTGACTTTTATTTGTTAGTTTTTGGCTTGCTAGGTAGGGACAATCTAAGATTTTTTTTCTTGAGTTTATTACGAAAGTTATTTGTATAAAATCAGTTAGTACTTTTACTGTAAAGTCCTTTGTGATAAGTAGGTACTGTATACATATTTGTTAGCGTAGGTTAGTAATAATAAGTAAATAAATAAAAACCGGCCAAGTGCGAGTTGGACTTGCGCACCGATAGCTCCATACAAACCTGATTGACATAGAATTTTGATTTGGTTACAGCTTAAATATATTAGAGACCTAAGTATTTGATAAAAGTTTCAATTATACACATTCATGACAAACGGTACTAAGTTTTTACTATCTATATAATGTTACTAAAAACGTATGGTTTTAGACGTTGCTTGGTTTCAAATTTTATGATTTTGAGTTCACGAGAAGTACCCTTTAGGTTTTGATTCCCTTACGAGTGTCGAAAATGACGAAATTTAGCGACATACCTAAGCGACTGCTTTTGGTTGCATTGGCTAAGACGTCTGATTTTTTCACTGCTTCAAGGAACAGTAGGTATCCTGAGTATTTTATATAATTTTCATCTTGATACCTACACGCGTTTCTGAGTAAAAGGGTCTTGACAGACAGACGGACATGGAAATGATCTTATGTTATGTGTTTAGTTTTTTCCTTTTGAGGTACGGAATTTTAAAAACAGTTTTAAGATTTTCATAAATATATTGCTCTTTTTTTTTGTTTTTTCTATTTTATAATATATACGTTAAAAAACATCTTGATAGTTATTAAACTGTGCTACAGGGTAAAACTGTTGATACAACTCGATTCCAATCGAGATACCTTTTGAAATTCTAGCCTTTTGCGGCCTGTCCTGGATATGTGTTAACAGATTATTATGGGTTTTTTTGCCAAATATCATAATAGAGTATTCTCTTATACAAATCTATCTTACAAGCGATAGCGCGATGCAGAGCAGACCATAATAGCGACATCTATACGCCAAATGCCGTACTTTTAATACAATTATAGCAAAGTTGAGTAGGTACCTACATTTATACAATACGTTATCCGAGAGTTATACTCAGCGTGCATCATTAGCAATGTATAATATTATTTTGCATTGTATATTATAGTTCTCATTCCGTCCGTTAAAATTCATACTACAGCCTACTATTACTGTACATTTTTATAGTCTTCTTTGTCCAAATTATGTATTCGATAACTGCATAATATATAGAATTTTGATTAACATAAGTATTGTGTTTACAGTTAATCTAAAAAAGTTATGTCAATATAAGTTAGATTTATGTTTTTCTTGATATTTTTATTTCTTAGTTTTTATTATGGACCGAATGGTTTTTATGTTAGGTACAACTTAGGTTTGTTTTCTTTCTTTTGGGACTTTCTATATTTTGCTACTTTTCTGTATAAAATCAGTACTTTAACAGTGAAGTGATTTATAATCAGTACCTACATGTTTGGTTATTAATAAATAAAAAACCGTCGGACCGAGTCGGACTTACGCACCTAAAGGCTAAAAGACCGCAAAATTTTGCGGCGCGCTGTCTTAATGTTATCATTGTCGCCACACCAGCAGCGTCGGCGTGGAAACGATCATCGTCTGCAGTCGCTGCGGCGCTACTAGATGTTTGTCGTGTATGTGAGCGTACTATCAAGTAGCCCCGTTCGCATTATAGTAATTGTACACGGTCGTTTGTCAAGCTGGTAGTAGGAATTGTCAACATAAAGTAGTTTTTTAAATACCTCGACGACAGTTTTTATAACTAAAAATATTTTTAAAACAGATTTATATATATTATTATTATAACACTGCCCTAAATTACTTTTCCACGCGTACGGAGTCGCGGGCACAGCTAGTTATATTATAAGTATACAAAATATTTTTACATACTTTATAAAGTGTATCCAGTATTTTACTAAAACTGTTTTATAAAGTTATTAGTAGGTACTTTATTTTATTTATTTTTATTTTTATTTATTACATTTGGAAAACTTACGGCTTCATACAAAAGTAAATAGAATTACACAAATGAGAAGGCCAATTAAAAGTTTTCAGACAAACAGAAAGACAAAGAAATAAAGATGATTTTCGATGAAGTTAGTGATTAGGATATAAATGAAAAAAATAATAATAAGTGAAAAAAATAAATATACAAGCAGAGACATAGTAATGTAAAGATTATTTTTGTGAGATAATTATTTGAGAGACGCTGGTATTAAAAGTAACTCTTCACACGAAATTTCATTAAAACTTCTGCAGGCACGTATGAGAAAACTACTAACTGTAGTTTTGACGGATGGGATATGAAGCGATTTGGGTCTACGCATCAGTACAGATCGGGTTAATCCTATTTCACGTAGTACTTCGAGGCAGTTGAGTTATTCGCTATTTTAAAGAGACATGACACGTCAAATATTTTAAAGCGTATCTAGTATTTTGCATCGATGTTCAATTTGGAGTGCGTTTAGCGATGTTTTGTTTGAGTAATTTTCGATTAATACCTCCGTCGCGGTTGCGGTACATTAGCTCGACCGTTTGTGACTAAGCTATATTTAATAACGAACCTGTTTATAAAAAATATAAGTAAAATTTGATCCAGCCTAGGAATTCGGCTTGTCTAATAGATGGGCAGGATCGTATTGTTCCTTAAAAAAATTACATGTGTGTATAACAAAGTAAGTCTTACCGCGTTTATTTCAAAATAAAAGTAAAGTAAAAATACTGTTCTAAATTTATTAAAATAATTAATATCTAAACTATCGAATAAAATATAAAAAAATATTTAGGTCAGAGACCGCGGGTATCTAAAAAGCTGGCATTAGCTCACAAAGCAATATCAAGAATGCCTATATTAAAGGGGACTTATTGAACGAGCGTGATGAGTAGATATTCGATTCTCGTTTCAAAATATACGATATTTTTATAACATAATATTTATACACTGGTGAGACATGTGCAATACTAACAAGAGTACTCGGTACTCGATGCCCATCATAAATATGTAATAAAATTAGGTACTTAATTTTTTACCAAATTTTCCTTTCAATAAATGAATCATGGATATTGGATAGGTAGGTACTATGAAAATTACGCGGCAAGGCAAGTAGGCATACTTATGTAGCCGACGCGGCACGGCGCGGCCGCGGTAATTTTTAATTGAAAAAAGCATGTTTAAGCTACATTTACTCAGTGATTAATTGATTACTTTCATCTCATATTATAGCCAAATATCACATCCTCAAGTATTGCTCATGTAACACCAGTCACACTGTTATATACCTACCTAATACGATTGATTGACAAAAACGTTTGAAAGCACGAGAATCTCTCAAGCTGCCAAAAATTCAAAAATGTTAAACAGAAAGCTGTAAATCTCTAAATCCTTGTCTGTTCCAAATGAAAAAAAAAGAAAAGTAATGACACAAGAGCGTCTCGAATTGTGCCGTGGCACATCAGGAATTTAATTTGCACAGAACCCTCTCAAAATGGATCTCATAAAGCATGTAGAGGATATAACCAATACCATGAACTCTCACCGCGTACGAGCTATATACTGGGCAAGGGTCAATGTATACTGGTCTTAGAGTTAAAATTAAGAACCACTATAGAATGACCTCCGATTTCATGCCTTCTCCTAGGAGAGAGGGATCAGTGTTTTGTATTGCTTGGTACTGTACATACACGTGTTTAAGGGGTAAGGAGTAAGGACGAGGGCTGACATCGCTCGAATGACAATATTAAAGTAGAACAATTTTTATATTATGTATAATAATATTATACATAATATAAAAATCGAGATAAATTTAACCTAAAACACCGAATTTTTCACATACATATTATTTACTTATTGTGCACACTTATCAACACTTTCACCGAAATGTTAAAGGATTACCTTCATTATCCAATACATTTTATAACAATTAAACAATAATTAATATGTTTAAACATCAAATGAAAATCTTTCACAGAAAAAAATTCGCCATTTTGATACTGCCGATTGTAGAATATAAGCCTATAATCTATAAAAAAAAAAAAAAAACAAACAGAACTATTTATTCGAACGCTATGGATTCCTAACAAACAATATGATTATTGTTTGCTATGAATCCATAGATTTGTACCTATTAATATTGACCAATTGGCTTCACTGACTAGTCTATAGTTGTGTCATAGACGGGTTTGTTTACGTTTGGGTTAAATTTATCTCGCACGTACTATAGTATAATGTACAATTTTTTATCTATACAAATAAATAGGAAAACCTCACATAGATGTTCTGCGCATATGTGAGCGTACTATCAAGTAGTCCCGAGTCCTCATTATCGATTTGGATAACGGTGACCCCGGAAATTAGTGGTTATTTCTAGTATGAGCCCTTGTATGACTTGATAGACCGAAACCGCTTGACCGCTGGCCAACTCTACTGTAGCACGTGTGATAGGACATTCAAGAACAACTTCAGTCGAGTAATATGTACTGTAATTTAAAGTAATGACTTCATGGGGCCACATAATACCAGGCGCTGTGGTTCACGCTGCAGTGATATGCCTGAGTGGCGTCCTCCTGTTTGACGGTTAGGCATTACACTACTAAGATCCTTGGCCTCATTACGTCAAGTTTGTTTTATGTCTTAATTTTTTTTCTTTCTCTTTAATTATTATCTTTTTTTTTCTGTGTTTGTTTATTGTACAATTTCTCACATTTTAAGCTAAAATTCTTGTTATGTTTTTTTGTGTAGGTATTTGTAATCCTTTGTTTAATGTGTAGTCTAATGTTGTTAACAAGACAATACAAGGTCATTTGGCAAGCTGGTTGCAGAAATGATCAGTATTTTCATGGAAAAGAAAAAAAGCTTCGCCGCCCAAAATCGGCGCCCATGACTGTATCAAACCCTATTCAAAGCAAATATCCAAAGTAATCTTTATTTTATTTTATTTTATTTATTTAGGAAAACTTACAGCTTGATCATACAGGACAGTTTTAACATAATATCACAAGAAGGCCAATTACAAGTTTTCACAGACAGTTCTAGAGTAGAAAGAAAGGAGAAATAGACGTAAGACAGCAAAACAACAAATATTATAAGAATCTTCACAAATAATATACTAAATTATACTAATAATACACAACACACAAGTACACTACGATTATTAAGTACATAAATAATATAATGATATATATATAAAACAATTTTAATTGCTACCCTCTTTAGAGACTGTTAAAAAATTTGCGACTAAGGTCCTTTTTAACTAAGCTAACACTGGTAGAAGTTAGGTCCAGTTCAATGCTCCGAGAAGCCTCGTTGTACGCTCTGGTTGATCTAAAAATGTAGGAATTCCGACGATAGTTCGTTAATACTGGGGGAACATATAGAAGTTGATGTTGTCGGAGTGATGCTGATGGAACACTTATATTTGATTTCTCAATCAGTTCCGGGCAGTCTACCGTGCCGTTGAATATTTTAAAAAGAAGAACTATATCAGCTATTTTTCTTCGCTCAAATAGTGGAAGCATATGACATTTTTGACATCGCTTCAAATAATTCGGTAAAAAAGTTTTGGATTTAAATTGTAAAAGCCTTAAAAATTTCTTTTGAATTTTCTCTATGCGCTCAATATTCGTGTGGTAATGAGCGGTTTTTATTTTGACAGTTCTACTAGTTTCAGAAAATTGCTGATAGATGGCATTAAACCTAAGTAATATGTCAAGTCATGTGTAAAATGTCAATTTCCGCTTTGTTTTTTGTTTGTTTACCTTTCAACTTTCTTTCTTTCACTTGCAATAGTTTATTATTTATTAGTTGTGCCCTGAGAACTAAACTAAACATGGCTAGTCCATGCGCAGTACAATTTTGTAAAAATATAGGTAACCACCGCTTTCCCCAAGATGAAACTCGGAGATCATGATGGATAGAGGCTATCAAACATATAAAAACAGGATTAACTATAAGAAAAAAATCCTTCATATTATGTTCAACTCACTTTACGCTAGCAGATTTCATATCTCCGTCATCACATTTGGCAAGAGCCCCTAGAGGTAAAATATTTATCTTAGCGTCGAGTCTAAAATACTCGGCAGCAGGCTGAAATTTGGCATGTATATTTCTTAGAATCTAAGTATAGGGGTCAGGGGAGTACTAAATAAGAACTTCCCGAAATCCCTACGGAAACGGGAGAAAAGTGTGATTACTTATTTGTTTCAAAAATCAAAGATATCGAAGCCAGCGAGCTATAATGTATGTAGGTTTCCTCGGAAGTGTAGGAGATCACTAAGAAAGGGAAAGGATTATTTTTGTGTATGAAACAGCATCTGGCAACTATTAACCACCCAACTAAAACGTAGTGATTATATTCTCTTTGCACCCAACAAAGATTACAGGTTTTTTGACTTATTACATTATGCAAGCGCCATCTTACGGTAGT
Organism: Celastrina argiolus; assembly: GCA_905187575.2. Classification (NCBI taxonomy): domain Eukaryota; kingdom Metazoa; phylum Arthropoda; class Insecta; order Lepidoptera; family Lycaenidae; genus Celastrina; species Celastrina argiolus. Next base: position 17,994,425 of record LR994589.1, read on the forward strand.
ATCTGTACCTAAAAGTGACACTTCGAAAACCCCTCATTGGGGTTCCAAACCGGAGAACAGTATTCGAGATGACTGCGGACGTAACTACAATACAAAATTTTGACGGTCTTAATGTTTTTAAAATCTGATGCTATCCTAGAAATGAAACCGAGAGATTTTGATGCTTTATTGACGATATTATTTATGTGTGAGTCAAATAGAAGCTTAGAATCAAAGGTTACACCCAGGTCTCTAATAGTGTGAACCCTTGTTATAGATACGCTAGCTCCTTTGTAGTCAAATGTTATTGGATTAGGTTTACGGGTGTAAGAGCAAACGTGGCATTTAGATATGTTCAAATCTAGGTGATTAGTTATGCAATAATTATAGAAGTTGTATATTTCACTTTGAAGTTTAATAGCGTCATCCAGGCATGTTATTTGGTTTAAAATCTTCATATCATCTGCAAATAGCAATACCTTGGAGTTGAGAAATTGTGATGATACATCGTTAATGAATATATTAAATAACAAAGGACCCAATAAAGACCCCTGGGGGATGCCAGAAGGGATGAATGAAGTTCTCGATGAAAAGCCGTTAAGAACAACAGTCTGACATCGATTGTGTACGTAGGATTTGAACCATCTGAACAAATCACCTCTTATACCAATCGCTAAAAGTTTACGCAACAGAACAACGTGATCCAAACGGTCAAAACACTTAGCGTAATCGGTATATATGTCGCAGTCTCTGAGGCGCATGTTTATCTCTTCAGTACAAAAAAATATCGTTATCTTTCTAGGGTTAAGCCAAATATAGTGTGAAGAGAATTACGCGTAGAACTTTTTTTGTTTTGGCATCTCATATAAATTACTTAATATAACACAAAAAAATATAAGTATAAAATGATCATAAAGAGTAAACCTTACAATGCTGGGGCTCGCTAGCTACTAGTATATATGTCGCAGTCATCTTATTGAATCTGGTTATTTAATTGAATCACTAGGCGGTTTTAAAATGGTGTCAAACAGCTCGGACAGATAGTAATGTGTTGATATATTTTTTGATTAATTTACTTTAATGTTCGTTTTATTAGTACTCATTCGGAAATTTCGAAGTTTAAAACTAAAATATTAAATGGCTGTCCTAGTCTCGGATTCTAAAATTTGTTGGTAAAAACAGGATTCAATGAAAGCGCTAGTCATTCAATTAAATAGCGGATTCAATCAGATGACTGCGACATATATAACATCTACTTGCGTTCGCTCTGCCATACACTTGGTCAGAAATTCACTACAGATGACCAAGTTGGTCGTAGTCGACCGTCCTGTGAGGAAACCATGTTGACTTTCACTCATACTTTGTTTTAAGGATGCGCATAGTTGACCGTGAACTATTCTTTCGAATATTTTCGCAAATAGGCAGAGTTTTGATATCGGCCTATAATTTTGGACATTATCCTTTGGTCCTTTTTTATGGATCGGAGATATAAATGCCGATTTCCAAATGGCTGGCAATACGCCCTCAGCCAGCGACCGCTTGTAGAGGATCGAAAGTGATGCCGTAAGACCTTAGCATATTTGCGGATAAACAACGGTGAGATCTTATCTGGGCCGGCAGATTTATTGACGTCGACAGTCGTGAGTAATTTGTTTACCTGTGAATCTCTAACTTCGATCGATGCTATATCTGCAATGCCCTTTGGTGCATGCGTGGGCCGTAACCAGTCTTCAGAGAGGGAATCTATGTCACAGTTGGTGCTGCTGGAGAGAAAATTGGAATTGAAGTAGTCACAGAACATGTTGCAGATATCCTTACCGTTACTAGAAGCACTATTATTAAATTTAAAGGAGGAAGGGTAAGAATTTACTTGATTTTTGGACTTAACGTATGACCAAAAGGCCTTACGAGATTTAGTAATATTATTCTATATCGCAAATGAATAATTCGAAAAATCCATACGAATCATAGGATTTGTTGTTGTGCCACCGTCGGAGAATTTTGCTCGGGGGTATGTCTATTGAAACCACTGGTTAAGTGGTTTCGAACCCTATACGATATGAGCTGTGATAGAAAAAACAATTTTTGCGGGAATTTCTTATGGACGCGACAACCCAAGACCAGGATTTGAGAAGCATGCAGTACCAGAGGTGTAAAAAGTGCGGTCCCGTCTAATTATAAGCCTACTAGCTGATCCGTGCCTACTTCGTTGAGCATTAACCGTTAACCGTTTACACCTTCCCTGGACTTCCACGAACATTTCAAGACCAAAAATAGCCGAATCGATTCAGCCATTCTCGAGTTTTAGCGAGACTAACGAACAGCAATTATTTTTTATATATAAGAAGAAGATTAAGTCTTGGGTATCCTAATAATATAAATAAAATGATTATATTTTTAAGCTTATGCTTTTATTTTATATTATGCTAATTTTATAATTAAAACCGAGTTTCACAGCCAGTTTTCAACGAGGCCGTAGTTTTGTTCCATTTGATCGTTCGTAACGTAAAAATCAATGTAATCAATTAAAAATGGTAAGAACGTGTAACATTTTATTTTAAATTGAACGAAATCTTTGTGCCCCAGATCCTTCTCGGCCGACCAAATTAAAGCCTTTGCCAACAGGAATATTGGGAATTTATTGATAAAAAAATATAGCTTCATTAAACACATATAACGGACAAAAAATCACAGCGAAAAGAATAAAATTAAACAAAAAAAACATATATACGGTCGAATTGGTCGAAAAAAAAACATATATTAAATGATTATGATTATGATTGAGAAACCTCCTCCTTTTTTGGAAGTCGGTTAAAAATAAAACTATGTAAAAAAAATACTAAATGGCAAAATAGTTGCCTTTAAGACCACCTGTGCATTGCCCACTTATATGCTCAGAAGGAACGGGGAAAAACGGGACCCTATTTCAAGGACATCGCTGTCCGTCTGTGTGTCTGTCTGTCTGTCCGTCTCCCAAACGTGATTTTTTTCGTTCGTTCTGTCGGGTGCATGACTTCTACTCGCACTAGGCTGGTATTTTTCTTTGAATACTGAAATACCTTTAGGATTAAAGGTGGAAAAAGCTGGGATAACCACACTAATACTACACAGGCGAAAGTTGTTAGTATATTTGTTACTCTTTCACGCATAAACTACTGAACGGATATTGATGAAGTGATGAAATGATGGTATGCTAGTAGTTAACATTATTTTTACATTTTGACTTTTTACATGCACATCCGACGCATGGATCACCTTTCTTCGACAATCGGGTGATCAGCGTGCATTCTCCTAACCAAACTTGAAAACAACATTTTTTGTTGTTCCAACATGGGAATCGAGCCCACGACCTCCGAGTTGAGAGGCTCTGAACCACTAGACCACGATGGCGTTACGACCCACGTATACATTAAAGCGGACTACATCAATTACTGGCAATTTGAAACTTAATTTCGACCGTGAAACAAGATGTGGGAGTTAATGATTTAACCCTTACGCACGTGCAAGCGCCACGGGTGACGGGTGACGGGTAAATTACTTTTGGAAATACAGTTTATGGTACTGATGAGTAACTGGATTACTTAGATATTGGTATTTTGTTATTCAAGAAATACAATAACAGGCTATTTTTACAAACCTTATAATGTAATAACAATATCTGTGGGCGCTTCACACAGCGTCAATCTAGCCCCATGCTAAGTATCCGAAGAACTTGTGTTACAGGTACCACACAACGGAAATAATATATTTAATACTTTTATACTGGACACATATTTAAGATTTTTATTATTAATAGACAAATTTAATACAAATCCATGATCCAGAAACACAGAAAACTTTTAGTTAACACTTGAGCACCAACGCACTGAACCGCTGAGCTACAGAGGTTGTTTAATGACATAAATATTATTACTTTACATTAATCTGCAGTTCAATTATAACTGCACCCAGCTTTTATTGAACATTTAATTGTAAACAATATTTGGTAAGTTGAGCCAACTATGTGATACTACTAACTATGTAATACTGTATGATATATTAATTACTACGCGTACAATGCTAACATAGTAGAATGTATTTTTAATCTATACCACCTGTATAATATGTAATACATTCAGTGAATAAAATATTACTAATTGATTGATTATTGTCCTTCGGAAATCGACGTTGTTCATTGTACTCGTATAATTGAATACATGAATGGATGAATGTTGAGTTCACCCAGAAAATTTAGTTTAAACTGTCACTTAAACATTTGATTCTAGAGACGGATCTTTAGATTAATGTACTTTACTTTACGACGTATTCTAAAATGTTTAAGTGATGTCACTTGAAACTGTTTTCAACTCAATTTTCTCGAAATTACAATTTTGCTACATATCACCTTCATCCATTTATGTCTTCAATTGTATTTGCTTTAGTATATTTACCTAAATGTTCGGCGCGTTCTAATTTATAATCTGAATATAATCAAGTGATATAATCACATCTGCAACACCAGTAAATTCGCATGTGTCCATGAAACAAATTGATGTAATGTAGTCGGGTTAATGAAAAGCTAACCCCTTGCTGCACGTGTACAGACATGGCTACAAGTTACAGGGAACGTTATAATTGACATGTGAAAATGACATGTTGTTATTAGACAATATTGCGTGTAAAATAACAACATTTATACTATAAAAATACTGTAAAATAGTTAAATAGTAATCACATGCTGGGCCATCCGTCAAGCAGTGATAGTGACAGCGAATAGCCCTCCTATTCCTAGTTTAAGGCCACAAGCGTAGGAAAGAGATCAAAGTAAATTTAACTTTTCATCTGTTTATTTTATTCATTATACTTAGGGTGTGTATGTGCCTCCTATATGGAGGATACTGTGAAAATACCAGCGCTGAAAGACTTCTTTTTGACTTTCACGTTTGTATGAAACATGCCGCAAAATGTATGATTTTGCGGCATGTTTCATTCAACGTGAAAGTCTCACTTTTCAGAGTATATTTTCACAATAAAGTCTATGTACGAGACCCATACACACCCTTAAGTACTGTCACTCATTAATATTATAGCCTGTATATAGTATTTCTCGAGCGAGTAACCGCTCTTTAAATACTGAGACTCCTGAAACAATTGTTTTAAATGTTATATGATTTCCCACCACCTACAACATCGTCAGCATAGTCCAGAGGAATGATATATCGATAGGTATGGGACCAACCATAATAATTAAGCGTGTTTATTCACGATGCAGCGATGTTTCCTTCACCGTACACGCCACAATCTGGGAATCAAACCTGCACATTTTAATGCGAATCAACCGATCTACCCGTTTGGCCACAGAAAAAAAAATCCGTTTTTTTAACGCTAATTGACAAATAACTCTTTAAATCTTTGTTACACACCACAATAAGCATAATTACTGAACATGCCCCCAACAAAGGACAAGTTAAATTAATTAATTGAATTAGGGATCGTTTTCAAACATCGCGCACATTTGTACAACAATCGCAACAGAACAATTACTGTTCCACAAAAGCAACAATTGTTCTGAACAATCGTAAGTAGTTTAGAACATGTCACAATGGTGTTCTTGTAAAAAACGTGCGGCGGGGACAAGCGAAGGGCCGCGAGCGACTTGGGGTTAGGTTTTATTTGCAAAGGCAATGTTTGATTGTGGATGTCGATGCGTACAAAAGGAGAAAGCCCACTCTCCATAGTGTCTCAGGCCCAATGTGGACATCAAAAAATCGCATTAAAAATGAGTGTTCTAAAATGTTAATAGTATTAGATATCTGAGAAAAAAACTTAAAATGCAGCCATTATTGTAGAAATATATATTTTTTTACTTTTTGTCTATTTTATTTCCAAGGCCTTTTCCGAATTTCAATAATTTATAATAGTAAGATATAATAAGATAGCCCTTGTTGTAGTGCAAGACTTTCAGTTATTGCTACCCAGCAATTGTGGCAAACAAGATTATCGCCTGACACCTAAAACATATTAACATTAATGATAAATATTTTCAACCGTAAAAGATTTAACGATTAAACCATAATGAAAGAAATAATAGAAACATTTTATTATAATATTATCATTACCTGCTGCCGTGCAACCCACTGCTGTATGACACTTAATTCTTCGGGCTCTAAAATACGGTTCTCGGTAACATTATTACCACAACAAATACAATGTTCTTCAGACATTTTGGTATGCACAATCAAATAGCGTAATCCTTTAATCCAGGGCTAAGTAATCGTAGAAGGAGAGAACAAAACTAGTAAAACAATGCCAAATTCGTATGTGAAAAGCCGAAACAAGTTCAGGCGAGAAAGCCAGATTGCGGTGAAAAAAATCGAAAACAAAACAAAGCACATCTTTGAGCAACAAGTGAACGGTCGAAATCATTCGTTTGAAAAATGACATTTCAGTCATCAGTGTTGCCGCTTGTCGAAAAAAAATGAAATCGATAAATCGATTACGTAAAAAATAATCGATATAATATGACTTTTTATTAATCTTTATCGTTTATAGTAACAAACGTAAACAATGGTTTTAAGATAAATGTTTTCTTTTGATTAATTCTTTACAGAATTACCAACAGTGACCCGTTATTTGTATATCACATGAGTTTACTTTATTTGTTTATAAATCGATATTCGGATTGATTGATTAGAGTTTTATCATCGGGTAACATTTCACGTCAACGTTCTACTTAGGTTCCAAATAATCCAATAAAATTCCTTTTTTTATTGGAACATTACTGATTATAGTGGCGGTTATTTGAATGTTATCAAAAATCATGTCTCTTTATGGTAAATTTCTGGAGAAATTAAGTCTTCTTAAGACGGCTGTCCGCTCTGGGCCTGAAATGGGCTTTCTCCTTTACACACGATTCTTTTTATTAATGATTCTAAGCAAAGGTGAAATTTAATTCAGCAACTTTAGGATGTTGTTCTTTTAGCTGACACCGACTCCAAAAACAACATTATTTAGTTACAACTAAATTATAAAAGTATTATTTTATGCTTTTTAGTTTTTGAAGTCGGTTTTTAAACGTAGTTGCTGTATTTTTTTTCTTTTTTTGTGTATCTAAGTCAAAGTAAAAGATAATTACGTTTGGTAGCTACAATGCTACAGACATACTGACTGACACCATATTTATAATTTCCTCCTCCTTTTTGTGTCGATAGTCAATGGGAAAGTGAAGAGCTCCTAAATTAGTCGTGCTGAACATTATCCCACGGGAACACTGTACTTTAGCGTGTTAAAAAGCAGTCTACGTCTAAATGTAGAGACTTAACCACTACCATACCAAATTTTAACATCGTTTGGTACAATTATTTTGCGAAATTTACAAACTTTTAAATTCATAAGCCCGTTCCGTTTCAATGTGATACGTAAACAAAGTTCAATATTATATTGCTTTCAATTCAACTTGTTATATATTCAACGCGTAATTGAAACAAATTGATTTGTTGAAATTTTAAATAAAACATTTCTTTGTTTACGTTTAACCCACATTAAATGGAAACGGTGTATTTTCTGTTGTAGTCGCTAAGCTCAAATTCTTGTTCCACAGCCCACTTGAAAATTGTCAAAGGTGAAGGCCACTTACCCTGACGGCTCGTTTGATGGGTGACCGCAAACTATGGGAACTGCTGGAACAGGCGCAGTACATACTAGATGTCAGTTGTCGAGTGCTTAAGAATACCTCCTTATGTTTTACGATGCCCTGGTACTTGGCATTCCTTTGGAGTTTCGTTGGTAATAAAGTGAACTATTTAAACCAATATTCAATGATATTCAACGGATTTTGTGTTGTTGTAGAATAAAGAATTGTGAACTTTGCAATAATAAGAATTTTAGTTGCTAAAGAAATTCAATCTAATAATGTATCCCTGTAGTCGAAATTGACATATAAAATAATAATTACGAACGTATAACGCCTCTTAGATAAAAATGAAATTAAAACATAATGAGAGATTTTCTACGTACAAAAAATATTAAGCGCATGCTGGTGTGAGTAATAATAAGTAATTTTTAATATTTTTATTCATTTTATGCATACGCTTACACATTACTTACAAAATAAAAATATATTTTTGCACACCTATCTCTACATAAACTTTTAATATTCCTCCGTTCGCACAGTTCTCATACATAATTTCTTAAGCTGTAAAAAAGTGTCGTAATCCAATTAACCTAATACAGCTTAAGTTGAAATCCAATAACAGTATTCGAATAACAAGTTAAGCTCTCTACTACAAACATTAAAGACTTGTTACGTTCATTCACCAGGTCGTGAATGAGGACCCCCATGGTGAGCACTTCCCGCAGACAGCCTGGCGGCCCATTGTCCCTGGTCCACGGACCATTGTGCTGGGCCATGGCCCATTGTGCTGGACCATGGCATTCGGGGAACGCGCAGGTGAGTGTCATTTCCGTTTGCAAATAGCCATTGGTCATTACTTTGCATTCTAGTTACAATAAAAATGAAATTGGAATAGTATTCCATAAAGTGTATATTATACATCTATACGTTTTGTATATATACAATGAAGCAAGATTTATAGTTGTAGCATGTTGATTTGAAATCGCTCACATAAAATCTTTCAAAGTCTACCTATATTTAGGGCGTGTTTTACCAAGCGATGTTAAAGTTAACGCTATGTTAAAATACCATCATTCATTGACAAGAAATACGAGAGAGATAACATAATATTTAACGAAGGATTAACTTTAACATTGCTTGGTGAAACACGCCCTTAAGCTCCGCAGTCTGTGTTTATATTAAGAGACAGTCCATTTCTCACTAACGCTTCGCTCCTATTTGTCGCAGCGTAATGTTATATAGCCTAAAGCATTCCTCTATAAATGGAATATCCAACAAAAAGAAAAATCTAATCGGACCAGTAGTTCCTGAGATTAGCGCGCTTAAACAAACAAACAAACAAACTCTTCCGCTTTATAATATTAGTATAGATTATTAAAATGTTAAGTGACGTCATTAGAGATAGCTACCACAATCCAGAGTTCCATCCAAGAAAGTATCGACTCATCAAAATGAAGCTACTAAAGACAAATTATCTTGATACTAATGAACTGAAAACAATGTATGGGGGAACCCTGACTAATATCACCTTCATCGATCCATGTATTAAATCACAAAATTCCTTCTTACCTTAAAATTATTTAACCATAACTATCACACCATAATAACTACAGACTATACCACCCGTTCAATATTTTGATGCCTTTTATAACAGTAATGTTTACAACATACTGTAAATATGGAAGATATTGATACCATTATGATCATAATTATTTAATAAGCCATAATTGCTGTACCTGGGGACTCTCCCTAACCCTTCATATATCTGCTTCACACATTACCCTTTATTACATAGGCTGTAAGGTTGAAAGTTGCGTTAAAAATCGCGAATTGTATTGTTAGTTTCCCCGATATCGAAATTGTGAGTACAATACGTGAATTTATCGCAACAATGAACCCTGTCCGTTCTTTATAAGGTTTTGTTAAAAAGTATTGCAGTTTTTTGTGTAGGTAGTGGGTGTTTTTAGGGTTCCATACCTTAAGTCTCATACTACCGTCTGTCCATCCTTCCGTCTTTTCGTGTGTCACCATGGCTTCGATTCTCGTGATTCGAACAGTCTATCCCTCTCGTACATACGTCAATTTATGTGTGCACGAGCGGGACAGATATTCGCAACAAAGTTAATGGTACTAGAATCAGAGCCTGTGATAGTCAGATAGTTAATTTTCTCAGATGATGTATTTCTGTTGTCGGTATAACAAGAAATAACCCCAGGTTAATTAAAATAGGCCAGCTACGCAGGATTTATTTTATAGTGTGACTGAGCAATACATAGAAGCACTCTCTGTTCCTTCACTCTCGTTGCCCAGCGGAATGGATAACCGACACGACTGGCGAGAGAACAGGCGCAGGACCGACTTTTTACATGCCCATCCGACGCATGGATCGTCTTTCTTGTCAGACTATCAGGTCATCAGTCAGCATTGCCTAACCAAACTTGAAAACAACATTTTTGTTGTTCCAACACGAAACAACTATTTCTGTTCTGTTTCGAGAGCGTAGCTCTGAACCACTAGACCACTGAGGCGTTGAATAACATAACAACAAATACTAAAAAATAAATATCTAATGGGGTACAACTGAAGCACAACTAAAGTGATGATGACATTCATGCTCGTTATGTACGGACCCCGCGCGCGCACGTCCGACTCGCTCTTGGCCGGTTTCTACCCGTGTTTGTCGAAGTGAGCGAATATGTTATCTTTGCGAAAGGGTTTACTGAAACACAGTTGACATCTTAACCTTTTGCTCAGCTGCTCCTGCCCGGAGGTATCTGTCATGGCGGGTATCAGCTTCTACGCAAATATCAGATAATATCTTTTTTTATATCAATCTAGCCGTGTGCTAGGTATCCGAAGAACTTGCGTTACAACTTACAGGTACCAAACAACGAAAACATATTTAATACTTTTAACCCCGGTTTCCCGAACGCTATTCAAATGAATGATCAACTAACATGGCATTCAAATCAACGACCCATATTGAACGCTGATTGGTAGAACATTATCAGACAGAAAGGAACAGACAGATATTTTATAATTACATAACGCTCGCTCGCTGATTCAAATCGTATGTCAACTAATCGGTGTCTTTGGTGAATTTACTTCATCTGTGGAAGTTTAACAAATCTTAGAAGTGCGAGCGTGATGTAATTTAAAATATATTATGTCCGTTCTTTTCTCTCTGATGATGTTCCACCATTCAGCGTTTAATATGGGTTGTTGATTTGAATGCCATGTCAGTTGATCATTCATTTGAATAGCGTTCGGGAAACCGGGGGTTATACTTTTATATCACACATACACATCCATGACATACCTATCCAGGAATACTCAGCACTTTTTGTTCCTTCAGCAGAATTTGTAGCCGTGATTTTTTCATTCGAACACCAGGGCGGCGATTCTCAGGCTTCGAACTTAGTTCCGGATATTAGTATATCCCGCTCGCACGTGCGCTAAATCTTATTTGCATGAGCGAGACAGACCGATAGTAAAACCTCAGTTCGAGGCCTGAGAATTAGGGCCCAGCTCGCTCAACCACTGCACTACAGAGATCGGTGTTAGGCATCATATTGTAAAAACGACGTTCAGAAAACATTTAGATTTTTTTTTGTGACTGTGTTACGCATTTTCAGAGGAGAAAGTATTCTAGACGCTGTAGCTATTTTGACATGTAATGTAGGCTTTATAACAAGCGGATGGTCAAATTGCTGTTAACCAATAGTATGTCTAGTCAAGTGGTAACTTGACTAGAATGTTATTACGAAGTATTATAAAGTTTAGGCGCTACATACAACATACACGGAGTCCTAAAATCATTACCCTTCCTCTTCGCTCCGCCGTAGTCGGGTAAAATATTAATATTGTCCGAACCCGCGATAGAGTTATGAAGTGTTTGTAAATATTTGCCTGCATTTAAACGAGCGGTCCCGCGCAAAATTCCAAACAATTTTAATAAACTCATACATTATTCATACCGCATGCGATTATAACTTAATGTTTGTATTATAATATAATAATATAATATCTATGAACGCTTCATACCACGTCAATCTGGTCCCGTGGTAAGTATCTAAAGAACTTTTACTAGTACCAGACAACGGAAACATATTGAATACTTACTATACACATATTAAGGATTTTATTATTTTATACCCAAGAACATTGAAAATTTTTTGTTCCCTCGGCGGGATCCAAACCCGCGACCTCTCGCTCAAGCACCAACGTGCTCAACGGCTGCGCTACAGAGGTCATCATATTCTCTATCATAATATATAATTTCATAATCTACTAATGCTAGTTAATTTGTGCCGTTTTCCGAAGCTGTGGAGGCAACCTTTTCAGAGTTCTGTACCTTGAAGGGTAAAAACGAAACCATACAACAATAAATAAAATAAATTAATAAAATAAAATAATTACACGTAATTTCGTTGTCCTCCTGTTTGTCTGTCCATCACCAGGCTGTATCTAAAGAAATAATAGACTGGAAAGAAGTGCAAGTAGTTTGTGTATTACTGTACTAGCTGTGCCCGCGACTTCGTTCGCGTGGATTTTGAGTGGCTTAAACCGTTTAGGCAGCGCACGTGTTAGCTATATAAAAAATATAGCTAACATAGGATGAGGAGATATATAAATATTAAATAATTCAAAGCCAAGTTAAAATGTATCTAAAGTTTATTGTAACGGTTTACTTTCTACAATGTATATTCTAATGTAGATGCTTACTACTATTAAATATTATTATACAGAATACTATTACATTTTATTTAATAACTAATAATAATTTATTACCAGGAGTTTATTCAATTGATATTTCGACTTAAATAGTTAACCATTACATAAATACATTTATATTCAAGTACCTACCCTAAGCAATTCAAAATGTAAGGGAACTTATTATATTAACAGTAAATTCTTAAAGAACCTTAACTGAACATAATAATTATAATATCTTTTAATAGTTTTAAAAGGTAATACCGATTGTTAATTGGACATAACATAATATGGCAATATGTGGGTAGATATAAGATTTAATAGGTGATCTAATTTCTATTTATAGAACATATCTAATCAAATAACAATATAAACTATCGATATTATATACGTCTATTATTTCTACACTTACATAATACGGAATAATGATCCAAATGAATAATATGAAATAACTTTATAGCTATAAATACACTTTAACTACGAAAGATATCAAAACGAACTGTATTATAAGCTTTTAAACATTACAGAAATATTAAAAGAATAACCAATATATACATCAAGGAATATTAAATTACAGAAATAGAATTATATTACAGAAACAAGTACATCACCTGAATATCTCAGCTTTCAGACCCAACAAGAGACCCTTGAAGCAGTGACAGCCCATTTTATAACATACCAGGGTTGCCACAAATGTAGGGCATAGATTATAAATACAAAATGTACGTAAATACATTTTCTATTCACAATTACAATTATTTAAAAATATAAATTTAAGTAATCACAAAACATTTAAATACATCAGCGACTTATAAACAATAATATAGTTATTATCTATTACATTGTAGTATCTTAGTTTATAACGGAAGTCTTAATAATATTTACATCAATTGTTATTACAGATACCACATTAAACATTAGTCTATATTTTTATAATATGGACTGTTAGTGTTTTACATTATACTCAAAATCATAATATTATATTAACATAGTTTTCATCTTATTATAAACTATACAGCATTTATATTGGTGTTGGCATGACTGTTTTAGTACCGATCAACAACATATATGTTACTCAGGTACCGGAAATGACAACAGTCAAGTTTAATCTGAAACCGTCTAATTCTATTTTAACTTTATTCATAATATTATATATACTTATACGTATATAATCCTATCCATTACACGCAACGAAAGTCCCAAAATGTGAACAATTTTCCCCGTTTTTGCAACATATCTCACTGACGCTTCGCTCCTATTGGTCGCAGCGTAATGTTATATAGCCTAAAGCCTTCCTCTATAAATGAACTATCCAACAAAAAAATATTTTTTCTAATCAAACCAGTAGTTCCTGAGATTAGCGCGTTTGAACAAACAAACAAACAAACTCTTCCGCTTTATAATATTAGTTTAGAATATAGATAAACACAATTTACACCGAGAACCTACAGTACAATCAATAACAAAAATTATAATATTTGAGACTGACATTAATACGACTTGTACAGACTACAACGAACACAATTACTTTTAATTAATTTACAATACTACACGGTAGCACGTTTTGGGTGCCTGATATTCTCATATTTGTATGAAATCGAAGTACTTTCATACAATTTAAAATTTTCAATGTTATTAATTACAACTGCAACACAAATCTCGACTGATGTTATATATTTAAAACATGAAATCAATTATTCAGAAGTCGACATCAATATACCCAACGCATTAGCGATGCCAAATAACCAATCGCGGCTTAATAACGAAACAAATTGATATGGATATTTATTTGTTCAATTAGTTTGTTTCTGCACGACTGCGCCAGAAGGTTTTGTTTTTCCAGAGTATGTAATAAATAAAATATGACTTATTGAATGTACTGTTGGTTCTTGATGGAAATTCATGCTCACAATAATGACACACAACTTTTATTTACATTTCCTTTTTCTGATTAAAGGCTATTTTAATTTACAGTGTGACTGGTGAGACATGAGCAATACTTGAGGACGTGATATTTGGCTATTACATAAGATGAAAAAAAAAATGATATCAATTTATCACTGAGTATATTATGTATCTTAAACTTCAATAATTCTTTACCCAACACATGGCCACCGCGCGTAACCTACGTTGATGTCGCACGCCGCCGCCGGGGTTCCGCGCTGGCTACATAGGTATGCCTAATTGCCTAGCCGCGTAATTTTCATAGTATCCATGATTCATTTATTTAAAGGAAAAATTGGAAAAAATGAAGTACCTAATTTTATTACATATTTATAATGGGAATCGAGTACCGAGTACTCTCCGTAAGTATTGCACATGTCTCACCAGTCAGCCTGTAATTTTTTGACATTTTTACTTAACTAATGAAAAAAAAATTATTAATTTAAATCATGTATATAATTTTGTATATAGCACAATACTCTTATACAGCAATTTAATCATCTTTCAAAGGTTGTCTGGAAGAAATTGCTATTACAGTAATAGCCGCCCTTGTGTCGTGTTTCAGTGTTGTTTGATTTTTTTTAACCCCAGACGCATAAACGAGGGGGTTTTATAAGTTTGACGTGTCTGTGTAAATGTGTTTGTCTGTGGCATCGTAGCTCCCAAACGGATGATCCGATATTAATTCAGTTTTTTTGCTTGAAAGGTATATCGGTCGAGAGTGTTCTTAGCTATGTTTGGTGGAAATCGGTTCAGCTCTTCAAGGTCATCAGGTCGTTTGTTAGGTGTGATAGGAATGTTACACGCGCAGTCGGGGATTTCTTTTTTAATTTTAAATTTAGTTATTATTATTAAATGTTGTTTTTTTGTGCGCAGTAACGTATATTTTCATTCAATTTCGAAATCAACAAAATACTTTTTAAGTAAAATTATATCTAAGCTACAATCAATACAATTATTGCAATACAATTGCTTTCTTATCTTTTCTAGATCTGTTTGGCAGTCGGCAAAGGCCTCCTCTAACCTTTTCCACTCTGCTCTTCCTAGTGTTACTCTGTTACATGTCTGCCATTTTTCTGATGTCATTATCCCACCGTTTCTGCGGTCTAACTCTCTTCCTATTGCTTGTTTTTTTTCTTTGATGTCTTTTCTTCTTACCATGTGACCAGGCCATCTCCGTTTAAGTCTTTTAATCATATAGCTATAATTAAAAGACTTAAATGGAGATAGATGTAGCCGTCCAGAGTATGTATACACTTATAACTCCTCTCCGTGGTCTGGTGGTTCAGCGCTTCGCCCTCGACCCAGAGGTCTTAGATTCGATTCCCGCGCTGGAACAACAAATACCTAATGTTGTTTTCAAGTTTGGTTAGAATAATGCAGGCTGATCACCTGATTTTCTGACAAGAAAAATGATCCATGAAGCTATGTAAAAAGTTGGTCCTGCGCCTGATCTCCCGCCAGTCGTGTCGGTTATCCGTCCCACTGGGCTACGAGAGTGAAGGAAGAGAGAGTGCTTCTGTGTATTGCACACACACACACTTGAGAACTATAAAACTGCTTGTCATGCTATACAGTCTGAAAGGCTCGTTTAAGCTTGAGAAGAAGTGTCGTTAGATTCGTATTTACTATCAGAGTGACACTGATTTATTATATTTATTTTATTTTAAAAATCAAGAAAATAACTGTTTTAGAAACGTATTCGGGTTTTTAATTACCGTGTTATTTGTGTTACTTATTACTTGAAAAGTAGAAAAAAATTTCACATTTTTTTCTACTTTACATAATATAATTTGAAACTGTATAGAAGTTCTATAGACAGACCGACAAGCAAGAATCCTTTCCTTGAAAATATCTAGCAGCAATTAGTTTCACTAAATCTTATCTGGATATTGGTAGTACTTAACATTTTTTTTAAATCATTGTTATGAAATAACCTGATCTCGCTAAATATTATCATCGACAATTATCTTTGGGGTATTTAAAGTATTTGAGTAGTGGGAATAACCCGTAAATAAGCACCAGATTTCAGTAAAAACTAGCGTTTACCGTTTTTCTTTGGGGATGTTATACAGCGGGCCTACTCCCGACACAATCGAGTACCGAATCCGTTCGATATCAGTGGTTTTTCGTATTTTATTTGGTTAAACTAATCAGGATAAAGAAAATTGTTAGATCGTAGCTTTTTGTACTCCCGACCATATCAATTGACTGAGAATCAAAATAAACAAATGTCAATTTATTAGGAAGTACGCGGCATGATCGTATCTAAATCAAAATCAAATCAGTTTGGAGAGTAAGGCCCCAGGATGTCTCAAGGTTCATATATCATGCCGAATATAGTGTGAAGAGACGGACGCGTAGAGCATATTTTTGTTTTGCCGGCTCATACAAATTACTTACTATAACGCGATAAAAAAATATACACAGGTTAAAACTGACATGTGAGTAAATCTAATGCAAATTTAAAAATGCGTTCCTCAACCCCCTTGCCAAGCATGGCGAGTATAGGCATATAGTTGCCTATTCTGGGGGTTAGCCCGCATCAAATACTTTGAAAGAAGCTTATGTTCAGTAGCTGACGTCGACTAAAATTATGAATCAAATGCTATTGGTGTAAAACTTGATTTATCTCTGCGCCAGTGTGACTTGAGCCTTACGATGATTTTATTAAACGTCCAATCTACATCTGTTCAAGTATCAAAGAGGGTTATAATAAAGTTGCGAGCCCTGAGAAAACCGGTCCAGTTGTAAACCGGTAGCTAATAATTATATTACAAACCCAATCATACTGCACTTAGAGCTACATATAAATTAACAAAATAATTCTGCCCTATAGGGCCGTGGGCGGGGCTTGCCGACCCTTCAAGTATCAAGATCACGTGCGCACTCGGTGTGGGTATTCATACTTAATTAATTCCAACGAGGATGGAAGTAGTTTGATACTTGCAGTACTTAAATGAAATAAAAGATCAAGATTATCATTAAAAAATTAGTAAATGTGTATAATTGTTTTTTAGACAATACATTAATTCATCGATTAAAAAGTTATCTTAATAACACTCTCACACCATTAACAGCTAAGTATATCGAGATCAAAATTTTGCCTTAAATTAAAAGTTAAGTACCAAAAAATAATTTTTGTATACGCTAAAAGGTTCATAAATACTTAAAAATATAAATAGGTATTTATTTGCACTAAGGCTGTGCACAAAATACCTTATGCCTAAAACTTTGAGGTCCATTCAACCAAATCCCCAAACAGTGCTCAAAGTGATATTTTTCAATTCACATCAATAAAAGACATCGCGAATCTAATTCACCCTCCTCGCATCTCACAGTCGGTCCCATAAAGCAACAGTTTGAAAATAATGAAAACAGAACACCAATAAGTACCCCAAATTGTATTTAATGAGACAGACAGACATACGAAATTATTCATAGCCAGTAAAATACTTTATTCATAATAATAAAGGCTTTTTGTGACGGCCCGACAAAGGGGTGGGCCGGGCCTAATAATTGCCAAAATGCGACCCCATTGTGTGCGTTTACAATGGGGTGGCTCGGTGGGGGTAGGTATGGTAGCTGCGCTCGCAACCCCCGGTCGTCAGTCGCAGCGCACACGCCGCAGCCATCAGCCATGTCCAGGTCTTTCCTAGTAGACACCCTCATCAGCGAGCCCAAGGAGAAGAAGGAACCTCCTTACACCATGAACTTCGATACCCGACCCAAGTATATGCCCTACCCCTACACGGGTGGGTTGAACCTGCTATCTCTTGGACTACAGCAGCAGAGAGCTCCGGAGCTGTTCAGACCGTTCCTGGAGCATCTCAACTTCAGATATCCACTCCTTCATCAAATGCCGAGACCGGAGTACGAGCACATCCCGAATGAGATGAGGCAGGAAACGTTCGTGAAGGAGGAGCCGATAAATTTTGTGAATAGAAGAAAGAGGTCCGTTTCGCCGTACCACCCATATAAGACAGTGTCGCCATCGCAGAGTCAGAGGTCGCCGTCTCTCTCCAGTGATGGTAGAAATGGAACACCCAGCCCGCCCCTCGCTCACCCCGAAGAACTGCTTCCAGGCTACTCCAAGGAACTGAAGCGCATGCCGCTGAAAGAAGACTCCAGCAAGCGCATCCGAACGGCGTTCACCGGCACTCAACTTCTAGAACTAGAGAGAGAGTTCTCCATGAACATGTACTTATCCAGACTGAGAAGAATAGAGATTGCCTCGCGACTCAAACTGTCGGAGAAACAAGTGAAGATCTGGTTCCAGAACCGCCGCGTCAAGCTGAAGAAGGAGGAGAGCCCAGTGGCCGACGGAAGAACGAAGAAGTGCTGCTGCAAGTCATCCTGCTCATCCAAAAACTCATCTGAATCCTGCGACAACGACCAGGAGCACATAGACGTGGTGAGTGACCACGAATCGCAGTTCGAGGCACAAAACCTTTCGAGATACTCGTGATCACTAGCTTCTGTAGTGAAATGGAGGGAATATGGATAATAATGAAGTCCAGAATGGATGGTGGAAGAAAATGGCATCAAGAAGACGATGTGTGTGTAAACAATTCATATAATAAGGTACTCAGGATTCAAGTGACGTGTGTACAGTGAACGCGAGAACTGTTTCTAAATTAAATTATACAAATTAGATTCTAGACATAATTCTATTGCGGAGTCTGAGTCTCAACTCATTTAAATAATTTAAATTTTAGCAAAATAATGTCGAAATTCCTAATTGAGTTTCAATTTATTAAATTTAAAATTGTGATTCTATTATTAAAATCTAAATAAAAGTTCGTAATTGGAATCTTGTGAACCATGACTAAATGGTATTTTATCAATTTCGATTTTACTTCTGTTCATAAGAAAGTGTAATTGAAAATCTTACAGGTAATATCTTTTATAGAATGTCTACGATAATATCTAGAAAAAAAAAGTTAAAACGTAATTTTGTAACATTGTATTTATAATGTAATGAAAAATCTTTGTAAAATTACTTGTGCGAAAAGAAATACTATTTTTGATAATGTATTGTAAAACTTAAGGAATAAGCTTTAAAATGTACATAAATGTAAATAATATAATTTATAAAAAGTCAGTTTTGATGAATATTTTTGATGAAAATTTACCGCTTGTTAGTAAATAAATGAATTTTATACCTATTGGCTTGTTTTTATGTCACCTTTAATAAGATTCACTTACCAGAGTGGAGTTATAGCTTCATTCTACTTTACACTAACGGGATAACTCTGGGTTTATTATTATTTATTTAACCCAGACTGACGCAAAGGATTTTAAATGTACAGTATGACCAATTTTTTTCTATCGAAGCGCGTCAGTCAATCCAAGTCATACTTCGTCTGAAATTTGACGATTCCTAAAATACATTATGAACTCCGAACTTGGCGTGTCTATAATGTTATATGTTATATAGTATAGTTTAGATTTAAATGCATAGTTCATAATATTATTACTTTAATTGAATATATTATTATTTTTTTTAATTTTATTTATGCCATTGCAACAACTTCGGGTAAAATATGACATTGATTTATAGTAAGGAATTTTCGAATGGATCGGCATGAATCGATGACTGCTTTTTGTAAGGTAATGAAAATATTCTTGTAAATATTCTTGTAAAGTGTTTTGAGTGATGTGTGTAGTGTTTAATGTATAATGCCAGTAGTCGGAATTTTATAAGTAGCTAGGTACTGTTAAAAAATATTATAATTAATTAAATATCGAGAGAAAATTGTGACTATATTAGTAGGATTTGACATAAGGTTCCGTAAATAGCAAGCGAATTTGTATGTCACTTAGCGAAGCTTATATCCAATCAACCCTTGAACCATATTTCAAAATACCATCGCTATTATCACTAATGAAGATCGAAAACAAAATGTATAGGATTTAACATAATTATATAACATATTACGAATTCGTGCCATCTAGTATCCGTATAAGTAAATAATAATATCATAATGTATGTAATTAAAATAATAATATATTTTGTAAATTAAAAATTAAAGTTACTGACTTTTGCACGCCGTCTAGATGGCAGAATGTACAGGAACCGTATTTCAAATGTTTAACCACCTACATTCTTACAATAAATATATTTCATTTCATTTCATAGCGAAAGGTTATATTTGGAAATGGGATGGGTCCCATACATTTTGTTTTATTTTAACTTTGTAAGTGATAATAACGATGGCACCTTTAATCAGGGTCCAGCAGGCTTACTCCCGGCACAATCGAGAATCGAATCGGTTCGATCTCAACGGCTTTAGGTATTTTATTTGGTGGATTACTTTGAAACTAACCAGGATAAAGAAAATCGTTAGATCGTAACTTTTTGTACTCCCGACCATATCAATCGACTGACAATCAAAATAAACAAATTATCGCTTTACCTTCACAACATCGTATTTATAAAACTACAACTATTAAGTCCAGTCCATAAACTAATTTTAGATTTTATTATCTTATGGATTTTGTTTTAAATGAGGTTCATTTATGTACATTGTACAGTATAGATCTTTAATCGAAGAATCGAATTATACGAGGTTGAGAACACGACAAAATGTCAATTTATTCAGGAGGATCGAATTTGAATCAAAATCGAATCAGTTTGGAGAGTAACCCCACTGTTCTTGTTTACCTATTGCGTACATATTTAGGCACTATAAAATCATCAGCGCCTCTAGCCTGACTTAATATTAAGCCATCGATTTACATAAGTTAATTTTTTAAAATCAAATCAAATCAAATATTTTTTATTCAGAGTAATTTTTACAAAAAATGTTTTCTGAACGTCGTGTCTATGTGATGCCTTCCACCGGTTCGGGAACTAGCCCCGCAAGAAGAACCGGTGTAAGAAACTCACATGGGGCCATCTTTTACCAAATAGATGGAAAATTTCTCTTTATAAAAAACGTATAAATTTACATATAAATATTATGTTTATAATATAATTAGTATGTTACTTAGCGAAGCTTATAATCAATCTCATACGTTTTCGAACTTTGTAAGTGATGATAGCATTTTGAATTAGAACCCTGGTTTCAACGAATCGGCCGCCTACGGAAATCGATGTAGGTAGCCCTACATCGATTTCCGTAGGCGGCCGAAGAAGAATTTTAATAGCTTTTTGTTTCCTAGAAATTTGTGAAGACGAGATTCTCTAAGCTGTTCTCCAATTATTTCGAGTATTTTTATTCGCTTATTATTAGGGGTCGGTATGTCATTAGTACACTCAGGGGGATGGGGGCATTTACATACCTAACGATAACATTGTCGTACTTATTAAAATACTTGACAAATGCTGTCGAATTTTTGCACCCTACTCGATGTAATTGAAAACTGACTTGCATATTTCGTATATTTGAAATTACTTACAAATGCAAAAGTGTGATGATTTATGAATATGTTTGTTATTCGAAGATAAATCTCACGGGAGCCGTACATTTTGCCACAGTAAAAAGTATGCAGGCAATAGGTACTTCGTCGACCTTTGAGGCGGAGGAGTTCTGGCCGACGGGTGTGGTCTACCGGAGGTTCCGGGGGAGACTCCGCAATGAAGCGCGCTACACGTCGCCGACAACACGTGTAGTGGTAGTTATTAAGTATATAATTTAATTTGTATGTTAGTCTGTAAGGTATTTATAATATGGGCCTATGCAGCCTGAAATAAAGGGTATTTATTAATTTATTTAATACCGGCCAATTGTTTGTAACTGGTAATTGTAATTTATTTTGAAAATTTACCTTCAAATAACAAACTTTATGTTTTAATTTTGAATAAAAACCTTTTTATTTTATTTTATTGCGGCGTTAATAAGTGTTCTCCGCAAACCAATCGTTTGCCCAAATGTATATTAATTATGGCCATTCCTACGATCTCATCTGTGTCAATTATAATGAACTAGTCGTTCCTGAGATTAGCGCGTTTAAACAAATAAACTCTTCCGCTTTATAATATTAGTATACCTATATATAATAATGAATGTAATTTAATAATGTAATAAATGCATCAAATGATATACCTTATAATAACAGTAAAAGTGATATACCTGAGTGGGTTCAAGTGTTTGCATTAAGTGTAAGGTCACGACCTAGCACAATATTTGAAATTTTGTTTTGTGTTTTTTTTTGTCGCCGTGTCATTACTACATTTAAAATTTAAATTTCTAACTAGATATTCCATAAGTAGGTAATTCGTCGACTACGCTAAATGACTACGCTAAATGAAATGGCGATTTCAATTAGATGACTGCGACATATATATAAGGTTGTACGTGTTTATATTCTTTACAAAATACAGCCTATGTAACTTAGGGATAATGTTACTTTCTAATGGTGAAAGGATTGATAAAATGTGAGTTTTTCTCGTCTAATATAATTATTATAATATAATAATAGACAAAAAAAAAATGATATAGTCTAATTGGATTTGATCTAATAAGAACAACCTTACTATACTTATGACTATAGCATATTTAATAAGTAAACTACTCAAAACAAAATAGGGCCCACTTTGTTTTTTTCATCGGCAAAGAAAACTATTAAAAAAATATATTATTTATGGGTAGATATAGTGAGGGTAAAGTGTTATTAATTGGGTAAAACAATAAAATAATGAAAATAACTTTAATTTTCTTAAAAATACTCATTAACATGAAAAATGAAAAATTTTACATAAAAAATAATTATTTCAAGTTTTATTTTTGGTAATTTAACAAATAGGGCGGGTTACATAGGGGTGTCCTAGTATCGAGTGGGTCCTCCTCTACTACGAACGCACTCTCTGAGCCTGTTTGGGACACTCTCAATTAAGTGGGTGACATTTTCCTGGGGTATTTGCTCCCAGCACATTTTTAAAGCGTTTATGAGCTCCTGTTCACTGTGCACTTCACTATAATTAGCTTTTAGGCTTCTTTTCATCTGGTCCCATAAATGTTCGATCGGATTGACGTCGGGGCTCATTGCCGGCCACGGTAAAACTGAGATATTGGCTTCAGATAGAGCCCTCTGGGTTAGGCGAGCCGTATGCGCACGAGCATTATCCTGCATAAGAATAAAATTATCGCCCACACGTTGTGCATAGGGGACGATATGAGGTCGGACCACACGCTCGACGTAGCTGGCAGCAGTTACGGTACCCTCGTTTAAAATTACCAGCTCCGTTTTACCCATTAAGCTGATACCGCCCCACACCATAACACTGGGCCCCCCAAACCGATCAGTCTCGCGGATGCAAGGGTTGGTAAAGCGTTCACCTTCTCTTCTCCACACTCGTATGCGTCTGTCATCACTTAAAAACTTAACTTTTGTCTCATCTGTGAAGAGTACAGTCCTCCAATTGTCCATGGTCCAATCCAAACGCTCACGTGCGAACCTAAGACGAGCTGCACGATGAGCCCTCGTGAGTTTAATGCGCACAACACGCACTCTGGATCGTTGCCCGTCTTCATGCAGTCTGTTCCGGACCGTTTGGTCACTTACCAGCGTACCAGTGGCTTCCCGGAGTCGATTTTGTAGAGCACGGGCGGTGACGGTGCGCTCTCTACGGGCAGATAATCGAAGGAATCGATCGTCTTGAGTCGTTGTGGATCGTGTTCTACCTGATCCAGGTCTCCTAGCTACACTGCCAGTCTCCTGATAGCGTTCCCACACATTTCTGATCGCTCGTCGTGAAAATCCAAGTCGTAATGCTACTGCTCGCTGTGACTCTCCCTCTTGCAACAATACCACAGCTCTTGAAGCACTTTCCATGTTCATATGGTTCCGAATACGTGGCATTATAACGTGCTCTAGTAACTCTTTTAAAAAAACAGTAAAACAAAACAAAAAGCGTCTGTAACGATAGTCGGAATACAACTGAATAAGAAATTGTGCATTGGGTGATTTTACTCAATTTGTTTTGCCTGGCCACTTGAGGGTAAAAATTAAAAAAAGTGTTGTTCAAAAGATCGATAAGAACTCATAAACATGTAAGTTTTACGGTGAAACACTTGAACTGGCCCATAAATAAGTTGAAAGCAACATGTATTACACTTTTTGTGAAAAAATCGTGGTGGGCCCTATTTTGTTTTGAGTAGTTTATATTTTATTTAGTTTTTTAATACTATGATACTTCAGGAGTCCAATCAATTCAATCCAATTAAAAACAAAAAAAATCTGAACAAAAGGTAACGCTACTCGATATTCCTTTTATATATTATGTTTAACAATGTATATTTATACTATCAACAAATATTGTTTTATGTTTAATTAGATCAATGAAACAATTTACGGCCTACGCATCTTCTACGCTTCTAGCGTGGCTACGGAGTAGCTTAGCTGTGTAGAGTTCTACGCCATAAATATTCTTAGTGACACATTCTTATAAGCCGGATATGGTTTCAAGGTAATTAAGCTAGTTTAGCAAGAATATCTTAGCTACAAGAACCAACCTTTAAAGTTTAAACTACCTATAATTATCATAGATAATAGAGATAAAAAATATATTGAAATAGCGATTGTTATCTAACATTTTATTCCCAAAGTCATTGAGTTTATCGCACAACGTAATGAATAACATCAACTGTATAAATCGAGTACCATTAAGCAAAGCCCCATAAGTCTATCCCACGCCGACCATCATCCGTCTAAAATCAAACAGCGTAATTATTTGCTAAAAGTATTTATTATCTATGGCAACACGCCGCCGCGTGCATCCCGCCACCCGATATGCGGGCAATTACAACCCGCGCCACCTCTATTTGTATTCCCACACGAGCTATATTCCTTTGCTTATCCTTTTGTAACAAACAAACGCTTCGTTAGAGTTCCGAGCTGCAATGCATCCCCAATTACTAACTGAATTGTTGCAAACTTCTGTTGTTTGTGGCTTAGACTCTATGTGTATTGCTCTAGGGTTGTGTTTTGATGTAGTTATCGATAAAGTTATCGTGGCGAAGCCGTACGCGCCACGCGGCAGCTCATTGGTATCTATTTGAATTCGGAAACCGTTTTGAATTTGTTTTTCATCAGCGAGCAGAGCTGTAGCTGTCAGCGAGTGACCCGATTTATTTGCCATCGGCTTCGGTCGAGGAGCGTGGGGTATTTGTTTATCATTTGCGTCATTTATTTTATTACCAACATTTCTATTTGATAGACATTTTTTTAATTTAATACGTCCACACGCCAAATGAGATCAGTTAAAGTGTTATTTAACTGTAGAATTATAGGTGGTCTATGTTATTAATTAAGTCCATACTAGAAAGACTGGTTAGACTTTAATTTGAAGTTATCAAAAGGATTTCTGTAACTAAATCAACTTGATTAAAAAAACACTAAATCTTGAAAAAAAAAACAACTTGATGGAAATTCATGTTCACAATAATAATACACAACTTTTATTTACACTTTATAAGATACGTTTTTAATAAGATTTTATAAAATAACACGACCGGTTTCGGTTAAATCATCATCAGGTGCGAAAGTTAGAAATGCCTGTAAAATTTACTCATAAAATATCATAAATAGACTCTCGATAATTCCAATATTGAGGGGATTTAAGTTAATATGTTCCCAGAAATATAGATTTTTCCAATCCAGTAAAATATTTTTAAGAAGATCTTTAACGTTACAGTTAGGTGTGAAGAAGTCACAATTGAACTTTTCTGTCATTCGCCACATAAAGGTTCGATTGAGAGCTCTCATGTGTCACAATTAAAATATCCTCAAAATCGTTCAATTGAAACAAGAAAAGTTGGAAACCAATAATCGATATTTCCTATCAAATTATAGAAGGCTTATGACTGCTCATGTAATTCATAAAACGTTCGAAATGGAACCGAAGCCGTACCTCAATTTGAATCATCAATTGAATAGTGAAATAATATTTATCAGAAGTATCACCTTATGAAAAACGAGGCCTGAGGTTGATGATTTAAGGACATGGTGCTTAAGTGTGTATCACCAGGAAAGTTACAAGTGTGATCAAGTATTGCTTGTGTCTGTGAACGAGGCTCAAGGTTGAGGATTTTAAGGATAAGGTGTGTAAGTAGGAGTTATAAGAGTGTTCTTATTTTTGCGACTGTTCATAGACAACTGTAATGGTAATCAGGTAATCCACCTGCTCGTTTTCATTTTAATTCGTCATTATAAGGTTTCTTATTTGTACTTGGAATACTCAAAATATATAATAATTTGCAGATTTGAAGCTCTTATAGTTGTCTTTTTAAACTCTATCATTTAACTACCATGAGTAATATTTTTCAATTTTCATACTATACACGGGTGCTTATCTTTATTCATATTTCATACTACATTGAACATTAACAAATCATCCCCTTATTGATCACGCACCCCTTCTAATCGAATGTGAAGTCGATCAATTTATAATAAACAAGAACAAAGTCCACGTTACTACGTCGACTGAACTACGAATTTCTTCGCAAACTTCACAAGTTGCGCAGTTGACAGTCTCCATATTTCATACCGAAACAAATTATCAACTCCAGTGGTTGCTGCGAACTAAATTCATTAATAATCTAATAAATCTACGGTGACAGCTTGTATGTATTTTATATTTTAATTACTTCTTCCACGGACGCCAAATTTACATATAAAAATACATTCACAATGACGTTAATAGAACAAAGCATTACAATTACAAATTACATTACCGGGCTCTTGTTACGCTACTCCCAATTATTCGACACACCCGACACGAGCAAACAAATAAAAATCATAAGGTGAATTCTGATTTCGACTCTATTGATATAGGAAGAAGGGGAGCGGACCGAACGGATCCCCCTGCGGCACCCCCCAATAAATCGCGTATCACGATGACAACCGTATGTTTTGTCACTGCTAATAGGTCACGGCTATCAAATCCTAGGCCATCAATTTATTGATAACTGTTAATTTACAACTTATGTTGTTAGCTTACGGTATTTATTGCTTTCGTTAAAATATCGTCGGTTGCGTCGTTCTTATTGTGTATATTATCATTTTTACGTTTACCGTTGCGGGATTTTGAATCTTTGGCGTTATGTGCTAGAGTTTATTTTCCATTATCATTATGTTTAGTTGTTACGTCATTTTTGCACGCATCGTGGGCAGATGGGATTCACAATACAATGCAATATCATTTGCTAGCGCGACGAATGGACCGGGTTTGATCCTTGATAAATGGAAATTTAAATTTGTTTCAAAGTGTTTGCGAAACAAAGTTTAGATCGCGATTGGTTTCGCTACAACTTCCATAAACATCGCCGGTTCACGTTGACGTACCATAGTCAGAAACTGCGTAGATAAACTTAGGTGATCATAATATATTGATGCATGTGTGGCAAATAGTGAATTAGGTTAATCTTTAATAATAGTAATTCACTCATTATTACAAAAATTATATTGTTAAATTCCAGTGAAATTATACAAGCAGGGCCAAATTGTAACCGCTGATACCCATAAACTTTTTAGTTTATTTTGGTATAATGTTATCATACCCCAATAAACTAAGAATAATAATAATTGAATTGTCACATACAAATTCTGTCAATAATAAGAAACACTAAATAAAGATAAGTAGGTATAAACCGTATAAAAGAATATATCAGAATTACATGTTTGTTATATTATGGTTCCTGCTTTAGGCTCTTTTAGACATTAAATTGTAATTAAATTTACATTTGATTAGTATAAGTCTATCAATACAATATTATCACTATTCAATATCTTTCTATAGAGGTATATAGATGTATATTTAGGTAGTAAAAAATAATAATAATATCTATGGACGGTTCACACCACGTCAATCTGACCCCGTGCTAAGTATCCGAAGAACTTGTGTTACGAGGACCAGACAACGGAAAATATAATATTTAATATTTTTCATACTATACATATATTTAAGATTTTGATTATAATATACACACATTTAATACACATCCATGACCCAGGAGCATTGAAAACTTTTTGTTTCGAACCCGCGACCTCTCGCTCGAGCACTAACGCGCTCAACCACTGCGCTACGGAGGACGTCGAAAAAATAAGTAAATTATTATTATTATTGAGTGCATTTTTTTCACATTTTTCCTAGTCGATTAACGATATCCAATATTCTGATGCGACGTCCTTATATGAGATGTATGGCACGTCAACGCCGGGCCAGTATAAACATTAATAATGGTTCTGGAACAAGAGCATTGTTGTATAATCCAATATACTCGAGAATCTTATTGTTTGTGAGTGCCGTTGCGTGGTACACCGCTGTTTCCATTTTCAAATTTTGCACCTAATGTTTTTTTTATTTCATAACGGGTGTAAAAAGAGCAGTCACTATAACTTTGGGATATGACATACTACCTTTTCTCGTTCTAGAAATGTATGTTTATTTTTTTTTGCTATATCGTTATTCTTGTGAGAAAAATAAAACAAATGGTACAATGTAAAAAAGTCTAGTTTTTGACAAAAAAAATACGTTTCCAAAATGAGGAAAGGTAGTATAATCGTATCTCAAAGTTATAGTGCCTATTCTTTTTACATCCTGTATATATTATATCCGACTTTGGCGAATCCAAAAGGAGGTGAATTATTTTGGCAGTGCATGTATATTAAAATGTATGTTTCGTCGAAACTATTAGTACCCTTAAACAATTAGTAGTCAATCGATTAGTTATGATGTTGCGAGTTACATTATTACAAATGTATAAAAAATGATAGAGAATTATCTACTATACAGGCTGTAATATTAATGAGTGATAATACTTTATTGGGTGTATACAAGTTTATAGGACAGAACTTCACGGTACATGGTATGTACATCCCAATATACAGGGTGTAAAAAGAGCAGTCACTATAATTTTGTGGGGTAATAACCAGGCAAGAGATATATCCATTGGTACTAGTCATTTGCTTTTAATCCACTGTTTTAAAATTTTAAAAATTTTCAATAGGCAATGTACAACGTGCACAACACAGCGATCAGCTGATTACGCTGAGAGGTCAATAGCACGCGTAAGACGTTCATTACGTACTAGACCAAAAATTATAAAATTCAAGAATTTAATACAGAACGTTGTTCCAAGCAGTTCAGAATTGCGACCAAAATAATAAATTGCAAAAAAAAATTTTTTTTTTCAAAAATAAATAATGCAAAAAATTCATTTCTAGAATCAGTCAAGGTCCTATATTTCTCTCCCAAAGTTATAGTGACTGCTCTTTTTACATCCTGTATATACAATAGCTTAATAAAAACAAGCTTTCCATTTTCTCCTGTATTTGTCCTCATAATATTATACTACAAATTGAGAAAATGGCTTATCACGTATGTTCAATTAATGTTCTAATGTATTGTGTTTTGATGTACAGTAAAAGAAGCAATGTTGATGTCGTAGTCTTCGTTTTACGGCTTCTTATATCTTCTAAAGCTTAACAACCAATACCGCTTTACGATCAGATACGAGTAAGCGATAAAAAGAAATCCCATCAAAAACATAACTTGTAAAAAAATGCCAAGTTTCGCTTCTTAGTTCTCGTATTATAAAAATTGGCGGGATCCGTGTTGGCATTTTTTACAAGTTACATTTTTGATGACAGTTGTTTTATAGATTTTTTTTAATTAATGTTTTTGACTAATTAACTTAGTGTTAGAGTGCAAGTATAACTTTGTAATCCCATACGCTTATAGTTGGACTAGCTGATCCGTGCCTACTTAGTTGAGCATACGAACCGTTTAAACCTTCCCTGGACTTCCACGAATATTTCAAGACTAAAAATAGCTGATTCGGTTCAGCCGTTCCCGAGTTTTAGCGAGACTAACGAACAGCGATTCACATTTATTTAAAAGATTCACTAGTGTTTTTGACTGAAAGTGCAAGTTTAACTTTGTCATCGCATACATTATATAGGATTTCAAAGTTATTTCTGCAGTTGGCTTATCTAGATAATTAGACAGAAATTCCAAATGAATAGTTAAGAGAAAAGATTGGTACCTACGGCCGTGCTCGACTTGGCGCTTTTCTTCTATTCTGCTGTTTCATATCGCCGGCTTAGACGACCCGTACATGCCCAAACCACTGAACTAAACTATATTTTTACCGACTTCCAAAAATTGAGGAGGTTTCTCAATTCGACCGTATATATTATGTTTTTTTAATTTAAAATATTGTTTATTGGCTTGGGCAGTTTATTTCAAATTCCTTTTTTCATATTAAAATATAATGTCAAATAAGAAATTGTAAAGCTACTTAAAACAATTACTAGTAATAAGTTAGTTGCCTATAATTTGAACGTTATAACACAGATGGGTAAATTTGTTACTTGTAAAGCAATCAAAAATTACATTTAAGTAAAACGTGTGTTGAAATAATGGGAATTCGATCGGTTTTGATCGAAAATAGGTAGTTTGGGGTAATACGGGCAGGTGGGGCGGTAATGTAGCGTGAAATGAAGTGTTTACATTTGTGGTGATGGCTACCCCAGCGAGTGGTGACGGGTTGACCATCACACCTTTTGGGACTTTTTCACGAGTGGTGACCGGTGACCATTACTGTGCGAGGTCGCAGGTTCGAATTAGATATTAGAAAGTTTCGAGTGAGTTAGCAGTGTAAATCGTCGCTTCTCAACCTCGTATCTAAGAAATTACAACTTTTCAGTAGAGTCAAAAAACATAATAATTTTAGATTTTACTATGACATGGATTTTTGATATATTCTGTGCATAAGTGAAACTCGTTTAAAACAAAATCCATGTCATAATAAAATTAAAAATTATTAAGTTTTTTTAAAATCTATTGAGAATTTGTAGTTTTATAGATACGAGGTTGTGTGTAAGGTTAAGCGACATATTGTCAGAGCTTTGTTCAAAATATATTAAGTATACCTACAGGGTGTAATAAGTACCTACAGTCACTTTAACTTTGAAATACGACTATACTATCTTTCCTCATTTTGGAAATGTATTTTTTGTCTAAAATTAAAACTATTTGTTATTTTTACTTTCAACCATTTTTTTTGTCGCAAGAATAACGAAAAAACAAAAAAAAAATAGAAACCTTAAATTTATCACCTCACATACGTTAATAATGCACTGTACCTAATGCTACAAAATGATAAAAAATTTATCAATGAGTTGATTTTATAAAGGCAATAATTCCGGCCTCAGTCTATAAAAGCAATAAGTTATTTGAGCGACTCAATAACGACTTAACCCTGTAGCTCACGGGGGTCCAGAAGACCCCGGCCTCGGGCCACTCACGTGCGGGGCACATAAGGCACACGTATAAAACTACAACGATATTTCATGCTAGTTGCAGAGATATATCATAGATATTGAGATGAATTGGAGTCGAGGTTCTAGATGCGTGTGGAATACAGAATAAAGTCTGGAATCAGACCGAAAAAATATTCGAGGCTGAAAATATTATTTTGTTTATAAAATATTGTACAACTTGCATAAAAATAATTTTAAATTATATCAGTATTTGCTAAAATTCGTAAAGCACAATGCCACATTGTAAAGAAAAGAAAGAAAGTTTATTTGGTAAATATATAAAAATAAGCAAAAACGTTAAAAAGAACAACAAAATTCAAAAAAGTAAGTATAATGTTGCAAAACGCTGATTTTAATCAAATTGAATATTTTCTGTCATTGTGAAAT
Organism: Celastrina argiolus; assembly: GCA_905187575.2. Classification (NCBI taxonomy): domain Eukaryota; kingdom Metazoa; phylum Arthropoda; class Insecta; order Lepidoptera; family Lycaenidae; genus Celastrina; species Celastrina argiolus. Next base: position 18,026,331 of record LR994589.1, read on the forward strand.
TAAGTAGTATTTTAAAACCCCACTGAGGTTTTGTAATATTGGTTCTGTAGTACTCGGTGCTCAAACCTTGAGGATTTTAATCTCACCAAAGGAACAAATAACATGTGTATAATATCATAAAAACTAGAAAATAATATGTACTATACAAAAGTGTTACATAATATTATATTTCTATTTTTTGGCATCAAAACAAGTTTTTCGAGAACTTAATACAGGCACAGTATTCTCAATAATATTAATATGTTCAAATAGCAAGAGGAAAGTATTATTGTATTAGAAATAATCGAAGTCGACACTCGACAGGCAAGAATTACCTATATAATATATAATATTTGGAATAGATACCTATTACAGGATTATTATCTTGATGATATGGGACTTATGGGTACCATCATGTCATAGCCAATTACCGTAACCCTACGCCAGCGGCGCGTGGGTCTTCTGATACAAACATTAGTCTAGCGCACGTGGCTCTAATGAGTAGCGGGGGTCCAACGTACCCCACGCCTAACCCTGCGCCGGATATTAAGTTTAGTGTAATCCGTGTGTTTGTAAATAAGGTTGTTTTGATATTACATTTTGTTTGTTTCGTTAAGATTTAAGTTATTAATTAGTGGTTTAGTTATGTAGGGTTAGTCACAGAACAGATAGTACCAATTACCTTATATGTCAAACAATAATTAGTTATTGTTTTATGACGAATAATATGTTACTCGTACATAATATTTATTATTTACCTTGGGAATAGTATTGATGTCATAAACCAATTTAGGGTCAAACAATAGGTATTGTTTTACAAAAATAGATAATTTAGTAGTTCCGACAAAGTTTTCTTCTCCTTCTTTTAGCATGCTAGGCCGTGTTTCACCATGCAATGTTAAAGTTAACGCCATGTTAAATATCATGTTATCAAACTCGTATTTCCTGTCAATTAATGAGATGACATGGTATTTTAACATGGCGTTAACTTTAACATTGCTTGGTGAAACACGGCCTTAAGATTGTAAAGCACATTTCCACACTGTAAAGAAAAGAAAGAAGGTAAAATTAGTGGAGCATCTCCATGCACACTAACAAATTTTATTTCAAAGGGTATACAGTGTGAAAAAGAACAGTCACTATAACTTTAAGATACCTTTCCTCATTTTGGAAATGTTTTTTTTTTGTCAAGAACTAAAAAAAATATTTTTCCTTTTTTTTGCAAGAATAACGGAAACGCAAAAAAAAAATATTATTTTTGTAAAAAAAATAAAAAATTTTAAGAAAGAGAGAGTTACTAAGTATGACTGTTCTTTTTACACCCGTTATACCTGAAGCCATCTTTATTTCTAAATATTTTGCAAACTAAAGTGCCTAAAGGCAGTGCAACTACAGTGCCATTAGACACTACAACAATAATGTAATTCTTATCACATTCGAATTGACAATCAACACAAATTTCTCTATGGGTAACGTTACTTGTATCACAAAGTAGATAATATACTTAACTTGTATGTTACTTTCAGTTTTATTTGTACCTCTATAAGCATTTCTCAAAAAGTGACATCTATAAAATAACTGCTATAACATAATGTCCCCGAGTCGAGCAAAAGTTAACAGGTTTCTGTAATTCTAAAACAGATGGCGTTAGCACAAGGGTGCGGAAAGTGACATCTATGAATCAACTACAGAAACATTATGAAAGGTAGCCGTTTACAAACTCAAGTAGTTCAAGAAATTTCCTATAGGTGTAAATAATATTATACACGTCATATTGAATAGCTAATAATTTTCCATAATATTCTTTATACTGATAAAACATAATATACCATAATATTGTAATATAATAGTATTAACTAATTATAATAACGATAAATAAAGAACGTTAGAAGATAATAAAAAATTTTATTTCTATATAGGTACCTATTATTATCTACCTACCTAAATAGGTTTAGCTTTTCCTATTTCCATGAAAACTACAAGACAAAATTATGTTTTTGAATGTACCTTACCTACTGTAGGTTTTTGGTGGAAATTCATATTCAGAGTTATACAGTATATTACTATTTTGTAGATACATAATATGTAATGTCCAAACCTATTGAATAAATGTCTAATTATTATAATTATTTTTATTACACAAACTACTAGCACTTTTTTTCAATTTATTAGTTGTTTCACATTCCTTATTATTTTACACGACCGGTTTCGACTATGCCTTAGTCGAAACCAGTCATGTATTTATAAGCTATAAAATTATTATTGACGTAGGAACAAATTAGTAAAACGTAGGTAATGAAATTAAATTAATTCTACGAATTTGATATTTTAGAAACGTCTGTCGTACTGCTGTTAAACATTGAAACTAATAACTTAATATTCAGATTTGTGAGGGCTTCACGACGCGGCCCTTTGATCACAAAACTTGGTCCTTTCAACCGAGCAAATCTATTATGACTTGTCAAAAATCATTACAATTTCATTTCTATTTTAAGATGTTATTATTATTAATATATAATTTTTTATTCACAGAATGCTGAATCTATTCTATCTTATAACGGGTGTAAAAAGAACAGTCACTATAACTTTGGGATATTATTATAAGTACGTACTACCTTTTCTCATTCTAGAAATGTATATTTTTTTCTTTTTTTTTTTACAAAAATTAAAAAAAAATGTGTGATTATTATTTTTGTTATTATTTTTGCGACAAAAAAAAAGAAATGGTGGAAATGGAAAAAAACGAAAAAAAAAATTAAATAAAAATACATTTCCGAAATGATGAAAAGTAGTATAATCGTATCGCAAAGTTATAGTGACTGCTCTTTTTACACACTGTATATAAAAATTAATTGTAGTTCGTTAGTCTCGCTAAAACTCGAGAACGGCTTGTCTTGAAATATTCGTGGAAGTTCCGGGAAGGTTTAAATAGTTCATCACAAACTGTTTATATGCTCAACAAAGTGTGCACGGGTCAGCTAGTCTTCTTCTTATAAATAAAAATGAATCGCTGTTCGTTAGTCTCCCTAAAACTCGAAAACGGCTGAACCGTTTCGGCTATTTTTAGTCTTGAAATATTTGTGGAAGTCCAGGGAAGGATTAAACGGTTTGTTTTCTTATCGAAGTGGGCACGGGTCAGCTAGTATTTTATATTTGCAAATATAGCCGAGATAATTGCAATAAAAGTGCGCAACTTTTTACCCGACACATAGAACATACTGATTTTAATTGTGCAATGCACAGTCATATTCTATTTTTATTATATGGTGGAACAATTTGAGGAAAAATCGGCGAGTAAACATGGCCGTCACATAGTCAATAGCATACATAGTAATTAAAAACGAATCTTCGGGAAAATTCGGCCATCATCGCTATAGCCGTTGGAATCTTAACTGTCACCACTTTTGCACTTAGAGAATTACACTGCTGACAGTATCGATCAATAAAGTCATCTATTTGCAAAAAAATAGCAAAAAATTCATTACCAACAAATCTATTAGTGCTTGTCGGGGACTATTATTTATTTTTAACGTTTTTGTAACCTTGGGTTGCATGTATGTATCGGAATCTTTAAGCATAATTTTCACCTATTTCCAGAAGTCTGAATTATTTGATTTTTTCATACGTATGAAGTACCAATTAAGTAAGTACCTACAATACAATTAAGCGTGTCTTTATTTTGTTTTTTTAAACTATTGCTTATTTAAAATTGGTTTTTCGGGCCAAAGCACGGCTTTTCCCTATAAACACGTGAAAACGTCTTTCCGTAAAAGGCTCATAATATTTTATACTCAACGTGACAAGAATAAGCTCTATCATAATTATCGTTAGTCCTGTCGATATTTTGCGTCGTTTTTATCGATACTCGATATCGCAGTGATTAAAAAGTCATTTCAAGTTCGGTTTCCAATTCAGTTCTGCAGTAAATTTTAAAGGCTTGTTATATTTCTGCCGCGCGGCGTCCGCCTGCCGCCGTGACCGCGCGCGGAACTGCAGGAGGAATACAGAGGAAATACTTTACTTATTTATTACACAATATCGCGGTTATCTTTTGATTTCTCACGTTAGTTTTTGTTTTATGATTATTAAAAAGGAATAATTCTTTCAAGCTATTATTTATTCTTTCATAATATTATATTTTTTGAGTAACTTGAACCGTTTATGCAGCGCACGCAACGAAAGTCCGCAAATGTGAATAATTTTCCCCGTTTTTGTAACATTTCTCACTGACGCTTCGCTCATATTGGTCGCAGCGTAATGTTATAATATAGCCTGAAGCCTTCCTCTATAGATGGACCTTTCAATAAAAATAGAATTTTTCAATCGGATCAGTAGTTCCAGAGATTAGCGCGTTTAAACAAACAAACAAACTCTTCCGCTTCATAATATAAGTATAGATGTTACCGGCATTCTGTATAATTCGGTATTAGAAGACAATAAGATCATTTACGAAATATATGTTATCGAATATATTTTAATTTATTAATTCAGAACTTTTAGATTAATAGAACGTATTCCTATAACAATGAAAATACAGACGAACAAAATATAGTTATTTGTGTTCCTGGGTCATGGATGTGTATGAAATCAGTTGATATGCCTGCATTGACCCGACCAATCTTGAAAAAAAAAAATGTTTTTCCAACGCGGGAATCGAACTCACTTCCTTCGAGTCGAGAGCTAGGCTCTCAACCACTAGCCAACGGAGTCGAGAAAAATCTTAAATATGTACAAAAAAATCTTAGTATCTCGTAAAGTACAAAAAATATAATTTGTTTATTGTTTACAAAAAAATACAAGTGAATCCTCTCCACAGTTCCTCTCTTCTATATTACACGTGATTACACGTAGGTTATTTAAGTGGTTTTAAATAATGAGCCGGCGTGTCTGGACTGTGCAGTGTACACCCACTATCAGGTGCCGGCCGCCCGTTTCGGAATTCAATTACCTCCAGGCTCCGTGGAACATTTTCATTAGCTATCCTAAACGAACTACACTTATGTTTACGGTGTACTTGCAAACTTAAATAGTTATCTTACCTTAAATAATAGATACCTAGTATGGACCTGGGAGGCTGGGATGTTACGGAGCTCCGTGACCGTAACCGAAACTATCGGATATCCGATATAAATTATCCTTAACCGTAACCGTAACCGAAACTATCGGATATCCGATATAAATTATCCTTAACCGTAACCGTAACCGAAACTATCGGATATCCGATATAAATTATCCTTAACCGTAACCGAAACTATCGGATATCCGATATAAATTATCCTTAACCGTTACCGAATCCGAAATGATAGTTTTGCTACTATAAAAAAGAGAAAACTATTCAAAACAAACGGATAATCGGAAATAATTTAATATCCGTATCCGTATCCGAAATTCATACCCATTTCATCCCTGGTATGTACGTTTTACACATAACTGGTACATTTTTCGTAGAACAAGTGGTCACAAACCTTTTGCCACGAACACCTCAGATGAGCACTTTATAAGACTCTTATCAAGCCTTTTTGTTAGTTCATAATAAAAAAAATATCAAAATCGGTTAAGTTTTGGAGGAGGAAACAGGAATCCCCCAAACGTCAATTTCTTGTACTTTTAACAGGTAATTTCAGTTCGTGCTGCAGTTGTCTCTATCGCGCTAGCTAAGGGACTGTGAGACAGCAATAGATTTCATAAATATTTATTTTGTATTTCCTTCAACCGTGAGGTTTACTCTTAGGCCTCAGCCTCGAATGGATGGAAGATGAGAAATGGAGCGGCAGGATCCTTTGCGTATAATCAAATGGACCGGGTCTCGAAAACAGCGGCGCGGGAGCGGGTAACGAGTACCGCACCCGCGCCGCCGCCGCTCCCGCCCCGCTGCCCGCAAAATTCGAGACCGAGGCCTTAAGGTGGTATCGAGCCGATAACAACTAATAGATGACAATTCACCAATCCCTGATGATATTCCTCGGGCCGGCGCTTGCAACTAACGTTCCTGATTACCGAATGTTCCGAACTGCGCTCAGGTGCAACTAATTAATAGCCGATCGCCATCGACGTACCGTATTTTGGATGTGCATTATCCTTAATATGAAACTTACGGATTCTTTCAGAGCAATTTTTATACTGAACATAGAAATAAAATAAGATGCATTAAAGACGTAAGACGTAACGTCTCAATTTTTTTTAAACGTTATGTCGATTTTGACCGGTTCATCAAAAGGTACATTTTTAAGTATTTATTAAACAATGTAATAAGTATTTTATTTGAATTTCGGCAGTAATTTTGATAATTGTTTTGCTACCTTCTTTAATGTAGTTTGCACAAAATATTTGTAAAAACTAGTAATGGCTTTCTATCTCAACTTCGCTAGTATTAGGGTATGTATGCTATATAAATATTAATATAATAAATTGTTTTATTCTTATGCCACGTCAAAGACCACGCCTTAGAACATGCCTAGAACCACGCGGTAATTATGTAATGTAAATATTTGTGTTGAACTATCAATATGTCAAATGTGTCAAGTGTCATACAAACTTAATTACCTATAGACTATAGACCTTCTTTCGTTATGTGTACTCAAAATTTTTTACGTGTTTGTTTTTTATTCTTTCTATTTTTTTTTTTTTTGTTCTGTGTAATTGTGTATTGGTATTTTTTTGTTCTATATACCTAGAAGTGATGTCACTCAATGGCCCTGGCAGAATACCAGTGCAGCGGGCTTGCTCGCTGCGTATAGCTGAGTTAGGGTCCATTTTTGGCATCACACAACATATACATATATGTTGTGTGATGCCAAAAATGGACCCTAACTAAAAAAAAAATAAATAATGGAAAATACTTAGCTTTAGATTTGTCTTCCTCGTCTTGTTCCTGTCTTAAATATTATGTGTTGTTTGATGATAAAATAAATGGTTTTTATTTATTTTATTTTATTTATTTAAATAATATAAAATAAAAAGAAATTATTATACACAATAATCATTTAATAAACACATTAACTAATATTCACTTAAAGAGCTCGGTAGAGATTTTGACAAAGTTTTATACTCTCTATCAAAGTCTCAGAATCCATTACAAGCCTTATTTCCGACCCGACCGAACAATTTTCTAGGTAACATCTACTTTTTGCAATAGCTTGTCGTTACCGGCATTTGTATACACTTAAGCAAAAGAAAAAAGTAGGCACAATTGCAAAATTAGAAAGAGCAACAGGGAATGGCTTGATAAATGCATTTATATTTAATATATTGTAATATGTAAAAAAAGAAGCCTTCATAACTACAATTTGCTCCATCCATTAGACAAAGACAAAGTATTCTTTATTGCATAAACTGTGTACAATAATGTTACAATCAGTTTGGTATCAACAGTTTGCCCAATCGAGCACGCAATAGATTTTTGATTTTAAACGGGATGCGACATCCTGGAAAACAGTACGTCGACGTCATCATCCGCTAATGTCGGAAGTTTGCGAACTACCTGCAACTCGCTGCGTCGCCCAGATTATTGTGCATTAAGAACAGTGTAGTCACGACGTAGCTTTAAACTCGCTGTTATGAATAACAACTTAAATAACGCTGATTTTGTATCGGAAGAAATGGTAAAACATGGATTACCATGTTTTACCATTTCTTCCGATACAAAAGTCGCGGGCACACCTAGTTATGTTATATTATTTATCAGCGAAGGTTATTAAACCTTCGCTGATAAATAATATAACATAACTAGGTGTGCCCGCGACTTCGTTCGCGTGGTGTTAGATTGACTTAAACCGTTTATGCAGCGCATGCAACGAAAGTACCCAAATGTAAATTGTTTGTTTGTTTAAACGCGCTAATCTCAGGAACTACTGGTCCGATTTGAAAAAATATTTTTGTTGGATAGTCCATTTATAGGGGAAGGCTTTAGGCTATATTATAACATTACGCTGCGACCAAAACCAGTTGGGAGTCAGCGTCACGATGCTGACGCCGACGCCCGACGCCGACGCTGACGACGCGATGCTGACGCCGACGCCCGACGTCGCGAAGCCGACGCCGACACCCGACGTCGCGAAGCCGACGCCGACGCCCGACGCCCGACGTTGCGACGCCGACGCCCGATGCCGACGCCCGACGCCGCGACGCCGATGCCAGACGTCGCGACGCCACGACGCCGACGCCAGACGTCGCGACGCCACGACGCCGACGCCAGATGTCGCGACGCCGACGCCCGACGCCGCGACGCCGACGCCAACACGTCGCGACGCCGACGCCCGACGCCGCGACGCCGACGCCCGACGCCGCGACGCCGACGCCCGACGCCGCGACGCCGACGCCCGACGCCGCGACGCCGACGCCCGACGCCGTGACGCCGACGCCAGACACCGCGATGCCGACGCAAGACGTCGTGGCGCTGGGCGTCGGCAGGCGTCGCGGCTGCGCTAGGCGTTGGCAGGTGTCGCGGCGCTGAGCGTCGGTAGGCATTGCGGCGCTGGGCGTCGGTAGGCGTCGCGACGCTGGACGTCGCGGCGCTGGGCGTCGGTAGGCGTCGCGACGCTTGGCGTCGTGGCGCTGGGCGTCGGTAGGCGTCGCGGCGCTTGGCGTCGCGGCGCTTGGCGTCGCGGCGCTTGGCGTCGCGGCGCTTGGCGTCGCGGCGCTTGGCGTCGCGGCGCTGGGCGTCGGTAGGCGTCGCGACGCTTGGCGTCGTGGCGCTGGGCGTCGGTAGGCGTCGCGGCGCTGGGCGTCGGTAGGCGTCGCGACGCTTGGCGTCGTGGCGCTGGGTGTCGGTAGGCGTCGCGGCGCTGAGCGTCGGTAGGCGTCGCGACGCTTGGCGTCGTGGCGCTGGGCGTCGGTAGGCGTCGCGGCGCTTGGCGTCGCGGCGCTTGGCGTCGCGGCGCTGGGCGTCGCGGCGCTGGGCGTCGGTAGGCGTCGCGACGCTTGGCGTCGTGGCGCTGGGCGTCGGTAGGCGTCGCAGCGCTGGGCGTCGGTAGGCGTCGCGACGCTTGGCGTCGTGGCGCTGGGCGTCGGTAGGCATCGCGGCGCTTGGCGTCGCGGCGCTGGGCGTCGGCAGGCGTCGCGGCGCTGGACGTCGTGACGCTGGGCGTCGTTTGGCGTCGTGGCGCTTGGCGTCGCGGCGCTGGGCGTCGGCAGGCGTCGCGACGCTTGGCGTCGTGGCGCTGGGCGTCGGTAGGCGTCGCGGCGCTGGGCGTCGTGGCGCTGGGCGTCGGCAGGCGTCGCGGCGCTGGGCGTCGTGGCGCTGGGCGTCGGCAGGCGTCGGGGCGCTGATCTTCCGCCAGTCGTGTCGGTTATCCGTCCCAGTGGGTTACGAGAGTGAAGAAAAAGAGAGTGCTTCTATGCATTGCGCACACACTTGGGCACTATAAAATAACTCCTGCGTAGCTGGACTGGTTTCAATGAAACCGGTCACCGTCACCGAAATCAGTGTGGGAGATATTATTATTATTATTATTATTGTAGCAAACACTAAAATTATTAAACAAGCTTATGAGTTGTTTAGTCATAACTAAACAACTAGCCACCCGGATAGTTAGATAGCACTTTCGAAAAAAAAAACAAGAATACAGTATAAAGAGAGTTCAATTATAATAGTAGTGAGGTGTTTTATTGAAGTTCGGTGTTACACAGCCACAATGGAGACTTATAGTTTTCATATCAACCCCTAGAATATGGGTAACAAATGATGAGAGTGTTTGAGAAAACAAATACAATTCATACAAGATTTCATGAATGCCGCTATTTTTAATCCAAAATAGCGATTTATCGTTTTCACAGGTACTCTCACAATATGGGTATCAAATGAAAGAGAAATACAATAAATCATCTAAATTCCAGACGAAGAATAAGGCGAAAGTAATTGCCCGGGGTCAAAATAGGTTATTTTTAAACTCAAAGAAGTCCATTAACCAACTTACAAAAATAAATGAAATCCCACCAAAAACATTTTCATGTAAAAATGTTGCCAAGACGAGTCTATATAGCTTACCCTGTGAAAAAGTTATCAGATATCGTATGAAGCCAAACTCTAAAGACTACTCGCCCTAAATCTACAAGCACCTTGATCAAAATCTATCAAAAAAGTGGACAAATCCCATGTAGAACCAAAGTTCTTGATCTATGCGCCCTTACTTTACTAGGCTTAGCTTCACTTACTCTACATTTCAGTTAAAACGTGATACTTGGCCTCTTTGCTACCGTTACGAAGATTTTATAGGCATTCATTTATCGTGTGTGAAATAAAACTAAATTAAGATATTTGTCTCTTGTTTGGTATCAAAATATAGGTCTTGGCACGGACATCACATTTTATTGTTAAATTCAAAATAAACCTTTAAAAGGCGGTCGTACAAGTAGTATATCTATGAGTTGTTTAGTTACTTATCTACGTTACTTATCTACTAGGTAATGGTTAATTTAATGAAAATATAATGTTATATTTGACGTGGAAACAGAAAAGTATAAAATAAAATAAAAGTTAAAAAGTTATAATAATGAATAAATTAAGCTATCCTCCAGCCAGTTGGCTTTGGTCAGGTGATTCCTAGACACTGCATGTGATTTAGCTAGCTAGGCACATGCGGTATCGATACCTAACTAGCGAGCCTAGGATGTGTCTAGGCTTGCAGGAAGGCGGCAGGTCCCGTCGGATACACCTTAAAGGCTCCGGAACAGGAGTAGCCATCCCACAGACAGTATTTTTGGGCTTTGTATTCACTTACAGGGCTACCAGTAGTCGGGCCTCGTAAGTGAAGACACAACGAACGCATTGCGCTGGGGACTTATATACGAAATTTTCGGGGAAGCGATAGCGCGATTCAGGTCGATCTGGCCGCCATCTATGAGGCGCCAAAACGGAGTCTAGGTTTGAGTCTAAATCTGAAAGTCTAGATTCGAACCCATGTTGAATTGAACACTGCAAGGCAATTTTCTGTGCAATTTTGTACAGAAAATTGTCTTGCAGTGATCACACTATTATACAAGGCGGAAGTTAGAGTATGTCTTTGTTCTTCTACGGCTCTATAGGTCGAATGTCTATAAAGGTATGAAGGACACCTATGGGATACTGTATTTACTCGGTTGGAGTTTCAAGGCTTACTAGGTATAAAAAATAATAAATAAATAAAAAAGCTTTTATTTAAAATTAAAACATAATGTTTGTTTTTTGAAGGTCAATTTTGAAAATAAATTACAATTACCAGTTACCACCGGTTCGGAACCCTAACCCGGCGAGAACCGACGTAAGAAACTCGCACGAGTAGGTACCACCTTTTAACAAAAAGGGTAGCCAAAATTGTTATTTTTAAAAATATATATTCACAATAATATGTATGATACAATCAATTACATAAAATAAAAACTAAAACAAAACAATGTTACAGTATAAAAACAATTGAGTATATTATAGGTACAGAAGTACATTATTAAGCTACTGCACTGAAATTGCCTCATAGGATTACCTTATTCCCAGGGTGTGCTGTTTTTACCCGACTTCGGAGAAGCCAAAAGGAAGGGTAATGATTTTGGCAGTCTATGTATGTATGTATGTATGTTCCCTCGTAGCGGTTAAACTACAAGTCCGATTTTAAAAAATAAAGTGTCAATCGATTCGTAGTAGGCTATATATTTTTTTGAAAAATTTTGGTTTTTGAAAATTATACCTCAAAAACTATCTCCAAAAAAAAATAATTTAAATAATTGTATTGTGTTTGGTATCAAAAGATAGGTCTTAGCAAGCACATTAAATAAATAAATAATAAAATAATTCAATTTGAAATCCAGATATGCATAGGTACAAAAATGGTCAAGGTAGAGCCGTGGTCGTACCCGCTAAACAAATCTAAGCGTCACTTCACACAAAATACGAAAGAAAAAAGAAAAAACCTGAAAAATAATAATACTCGGGTAATCCAATAGCGGGTACGACCACGGCTCTACCTTGACCATTTTTGTACCTATGCATATCTGGATTTCAAATCTTGTTTCAGCCTTTTTGACCCCTTTTTTGCGAAGTCGGGTTTTAGTTTATAATTGAAGTACCTATACAGGTTGATTCATGGTTTATAATATATTAAGCCGAATATAGTGTGAAGAGAACGACGCGTATAGCATTTTTTGTTTTGGCAAATAAATATCAATTCCTTAAAATGACCCAAAAAATAATTAAAGGGTCTAAAATGACCACAAGCAGCTTCGGCTTGACATGAACCGCAAACCTCTCAGTGTAATTTTAAGGAAGAAATGATAACTGACAATCAAAATAAAAATGGAACCACACGCGAAGCAAAATCAAAATCGGTTCATACAGTCGAAAGTTCTAAATATGACAAATGTATAAAAACACATATATAAGTACAGTCGAATTGAGGAGAGATCTTATAAACTGTAGGGCCAGTGTAGGTACAAACTAAGCGCTTCTCTACCAAAATATTTTGGATCAGGATTCAAATTTCTAGACATACCAATGCTCAAGTGGAAAAATATAAGAAAAAAGTTTTTTTAATAATTATAATAGTAAGCCCGCAGGGCAGCTTGTGGCGAGCTGTTAGGTAGTAGCGACCCATGTACCTGAGTGCACCCAGGGGAGGACCCTGTTCTCCATCTCCGGCTTGCCTTCACTGGCCGGCCGGAGTGAGCACTGAGGAAGAACAGCCCCTACCTCTGACTTGGCTTAACCGGCCGGTCAGAGTGGAGTCGCGAGAGCTTCGTGCTCGGAGGGAGGACGTGAAGAGTAAGTGGCGAGTGGGCGTCGTGATGGGACCCTCTGAGGGTGCAAATGATCGGCGTATAAAGTCCAGCGAAACCTCTCCTGACTCGAGCCGCTCTGTAAATGTTGCCGCCTTGGTGCACCGTGCGTGCGACTATTTTAATGGGCCCATTAAGCCCATTAAGGGGCCCATTACAATGAGTTGGCGAGTCACCGCCTGCCAATTTTATGATACATGTAACCACGTCGATACATCTGGCAGACGCCATATGGGTCCTTCCATAGTCCTAGATACCCAGTCCACTAGCACCTCACCTCTATAGCCCAGAATCTTTTCTTATAACCATTCCTTGCAATTTGTTCGCGCATCTAGCGCGACCACACACACGCGCCTATTAGCGCGGCAACACAGCGCGTTGCACCCGGCACTAGCGGGGCGCGCGGGGAGCGGGGGCCGGACTGCAGCGGACAGCGAGCGACGGCCGGGCCGCCACCACTAAGGCTTCAACTCTGCTTCACGGAACTCCTCGACAGCCAGTACTATTTTTACTAGCAATATACCTATAATACAGTCCACACTCTTTCATTGAAGCAGAATCCCCAACACAATTATAGTCCTACACTAACCGGTGCATCTCCGTGGGCGCACTTCCATGGTGCGTACAGGGAGAGTCGCCTGCTGATGTCACATTACATTTAAAATTGTGTAAGGGGGCCTCTACGTATTAGCTTCGGCCCCACGCATGCCTTCCAAAGGCCTGTGAGCAAGGAATGTTATACACAGACATAATAATATTTACTGTGCAGTAGCACAATGTAGATAATAAAGGCAGTAGTAATGTCTAAAATTGTGCGAAAAAAAAAGAAAGATTTTATTTTTCATTTATTTTTCTGATAAAACGTCTATACGTAAGCTATGATTGTGTCCAAAGGCTTGTTAAGTTTGTATACATTGTTGTGCTCGTGTCAATACAATGTACACAAATCACAAACATACCACAGAAGAAAGCCAGATCTCATCCATCTTGAGTACAATGTACACACTACCTATTTGATTAGTACATTCACTAACGTGTTGACACGTCGGGTGTGGGGGCGTGTTGACTCGTGTTGTAGCATCAGAGTACGGTAGTAGCCACGTTGTGCCGTGGGGTCGGGTGGGGGGCGTGTTGACACGTGTTGTAGCATCAGAGTACGGTAGTAGCCACATTATGCCGTAGGGTTGGGTGGGGGGCGTGTTGACACGTGTTGTAGCACGAGAGTGGTGGATAATGTACATGGGATTGCGTGTTGAGACGTCGGACCACGTGTTGACGCGAATTGTTATTATATGTGAGAGCAGAGTAACACATACGAGGTGTGTTGACACCTCGTAAGGACCAGCGTAAGAAACTCGCAAGTAAGTTGTTACTACTGGTTCTTCTCGGAAGGTTAAATTTGAACAGGTGGTAGCTTGTTTTTTGTTGCCTTCCCGAAAAAAACTTGTTAACTTACATTTATCAATTTATTTTTATTTATTTTATTTTAGGACTGAAGTTAGAATACGAGATTACAGGAATTGCCTCTCATTATAAAACACGATTTATAATTTAGATATGCATTAGATAATATCAATTAGACGATATTATGACGACAATATAAAATTATATCGAAATTCGTTACCGTTAATAATATTGTCCGTAATGATATCGAAAATTATAATTATTGTATACGTAACGTACAGGCGATATCGAAACGAGAACGACGAACTTTACTTTAATTTTCATCGTTTAACATTTAGGTAAAATTATCAAAATCGGATCAGCCGTTACTAGATTATACTTGACGATTACTATTTCAAGATGTCTTCGTGAATTTTATAGCATTCTTGCTGACCCGTGCCCACTTCGCTGAGCATAGAAACAGTTTGTGATGAACCGTTTAAACCATCCCGGGACTTCCACGAATATAAGACTAAAAATAGCCGAAGCAATTCAGCCGTTCTGAGTTTTAGTGAGACTAACGAACATCAATTATTTTTTATATGTTTGAAAAAAAAAGGAGAAGATTTTACAGACAACTCGCTTATTAAAATCTAACCGTAAAGCAAACAAGCATACATAGACTCAAAATCATTATACTTTTTTCAAACTTTTTTTTTTTCTTAATTAGCCTATGCTATCCCACTGCTGGGCAAAGGCCTCCCCCAAGGTCTTCCACATATCTCTTTCCTGTGCCAACACTGGTCAGCCCGGCTGATGTGCGTCCAAGTCGTCACGCCATCTTTTCTTAGGCCGGCCACGTCGGCGTCTTCCTTCTTCGGGTACCCATTCAGTGACTATCTTTGCCCAGCGGTCAGGATGCATTCGACTAACTTAGTGGGGTAAAAATCCGTATTAACACCGCCTATTAATGTTGACTCTCCAACAAAAGCTTGCTAAGTTAAATTATTTGGAATTTTATTTTTATTTTATCAAACAACAGAACTTCCATCAATAATTGTATTGATCTTCTTTCTTATATATAAAAATGAATTGCTGTTCGTTAGTCTCGCTAAAACTCGAGAACGGCTGAACCGATTCTACTATTTTTAGTCTTGAAATATTCATGTAAGTCCAGGGACGATTTCAACGGTTTGTATGCTCACCCGGGAACACATTTTGTTTGTTCCTTTGGTGTGATTTGAACCTGTGACCTCCTGCTCGAGCACCAACGCGCTCAACAACTGAGCTACAGAGGTCGTCAAATTGTTAGCATTATAGCCATATTAAACTTTGTTTACATTTATACCACGATGAATCGGAACGAGGTAGACATGTACCTACTAAGCCGACAAGTTTTAAAGCACTATTTTCCGTAATATCAGCCGGTACACAGGGGACAGACGAACAGACACAGCTAAATGCTGGCAAGTGGCCCGGAAGCTCCCGTGCCACTTAAGGGATAATTGCATCCCTACGAGCCCTTACACTGCGAGCAGGGTTTACTTACCTCGACCCTTGTAGATAGATAGGTAGATTTTTTATTTGCAGACACATATAAAAACATACACATAAAACACGCATGTAAAAACACGTTACTTCTTTGTTATGTTGCATAACCCCGGTTTTGAAACGCTATTCAAAATGTATGATCAATTATTAATTGATCATACATTTTGAATAGCGTAGCCATATTATGGCATTCAAATTAACATACCATAGTGAACGATTGTAGAGTTTAATGTTGGAGAAATAAATGAAACGTGGATAGAGTCCCGATTATCTATACTAATATTATAAAGCGGAAGAGTTTGTTTGTTTGTTTGTTTAAACGCGCTAATCTCAGGAACTACTGGTCCGATTTGAAAAAGTATTTTTTGTTGGATAGTCCATTTATAGAGGAAGGCTTTAGGCTATATAACATTACGCTGCGACTAATAGGAGCGAAGCGTCAGTGAGAAATATTGCAAAAACGGGGAAAATTATTCACATTTGGGGACTTTCGTTGCGTGGGCTGCATAAACGGTTTAATCCACTGAAAAATCACGCGAACGAAGTCGCGGGGACAGCTAGTAGTATTATATTTTCTATATAATTATTAACTAGTTACATGTTTCCATAAGAACTATTTCTAGTTCTGATCACCTGATTGTCTGACAAGAAAGATGATCCATGCGTCGGATGGGCATGTAAAAAGTCGGTCCTGTGCCTGTTCTCTCGCCAGTCGTATCGGTTATCCGTCCCAGTGGGTTACGAGAGTGAAGAAAAAGAAAGTGCTTCTAAGCGTTGCGCACACACTTGGGCACTAAATAATAACTCCTGCGTAGCTGGCCTGATTTCAATGAATAAATATAAATAAATATCTATGGACGCTTCACACCACGTCAATCTGGCCCCATGCTAAGCATCCGAAGAACTTGTGTTACAGGTACCAGACAACGGAAATATATTTAATACTTTAATACTATACACATATTTAAGATTTTTATTATTTTAATACACAAATTTAATACACATCCAAGACTTAGGAACATTTAAAGCTTTTTGTTCCCTCGGCGGGATTCGAACCCGCGACCTCCGAGTCAAGAGCCAAGCTCAGAACCACTAGACCACGGAGGCGTCAAATCGGCTACCGACTCCGAAATCGGTGAGGGTAGCTATTATTATTATTATATTTCTAGCTAACCATTCTTGTCGGAGGTTACGACGAGACTAACTTACAGTCGTCACAATTCACAAATATAATTGTTGTGAGAATGCTTAGAACCAAAGGTGCAAGCATGCACTCTTGTGTGGTCTCTACAACGATGATTAGTGGAACATTATCAGAGAGAAAGGTGGGGACATATACAGTGTGTAAAAAGAGCAGTTACTATAACTTTGAGACACGATTACACTACCTTTCCTCATTTTGAAAATGTATTTTATTTGTCAAAAACTAAAAAAAAAATTTTTAGTTTTCACCATTTCTTATTTTTTGTCGCAAAAATAACAATAAGGCAAAAAAAAATATTTTTTTTGAAATTTTTGTAAAAAAAAATAAAAAAAAAAACATTTCTAGAATGAGAAAAGGTAATATAATCATATCCCAAAGTTGTGACTGCTCTTTTTACACCCGTTATTTTATATTCCTATAAATATTTCCGATAAAGTTGATTCAAATCGTATGCTAACTAATCGGTGTCTTTGGTGAATTCCGTGAGGGCCTTCGTAGCGCAGTGGTTCACCGCGATGGTGCTCGAGCGAGTGGAGCATCCACAGATAAAAGTAAAAAATAAATAAAATAAAAATACTTCGCTATCAATAAACCAATACCAATTTTAGTGTGGCTCATGGATGCTAGAATAAAATTATATTATGTGGCTACCCTGTTGACCCTTTTCGAATTAAAAGTCTTATCTCTCGGCTACTGAATACTACATTTGACATTAATTATATTATTATCCTTACTCCCTAAAGTTATAGTGACTGCTCTTTTAACAATAAAGCAAAAAAAAAAAATTTTTGCTGGTGAAAAGTATAAAAAAAAAATTTTAGTTTTTGACAAAAAAAAAAATACATTTCCAAAATGAGGAAAGGTAGTATAATCGTATCTGAAAGTTATAGTGACTACTCTTTTTACACACTGTTGATGTTTTTTATCCGATTTCAATTTTTATACCCTTTTGTGACAATTTTTTTACCATAATGAGTTAGTGGAAAATATTATTATATAATATAATAACTCATACTCTACGAAACGGCAGGTTTAACCACCTTTTATCTCCGTCTACCCTCCACGTAACATTAATTAGTCAGCTGATAACAGCTGAGTAACACCGCCCTTATCACAGCTGACCCTACCCAACCCTTTTAACGTGACCTGTATTTAGGGTTGCCATTTTTTTTTGAGTATATTTTCATTTAAAAATAAAAAAAGGATGCGAGAAAAAAAATAGCACGTCTCCATTAACCATCTTTCCCGTGGATGTTGTAAAAGGCGACAGAGCTTCTGCTAATTTCCGGTTGTATATTCCATACTTCCGGAAATGGGCAGAAGCGTTTACGTGGTCATTATTGCTGCGAGTATAGGCAACTACCCCCAACCCCCCCCATAAAATACTTTGGGGGAGGCTTATTTATGTCATAGCAGAAATCAGGAATGAAATGTGTAGTGTTTGCATAACTGGTTGCCTCTCTATTACGCATCTCTATTACCGGAATATACCATGTACGGTACACTTAGAGCGGGGGTCAGTCATACCATGGGCGTGGTGACAGCCGGACGTCTCTAACATATATGGTAGTTATTACTAGTGGTACACAGAGTCAATTCTTATACACACACACACACAAAATGGATTTGAAATTTCGGATACGGATATGTATATGAAATTATTTCACATTATCCGTTTGTTTCAAATAATTTCGGTTACGAATATTTTGGTTACCTTTGACAGTAGAAAACTTTTATTTCGGATTCGGTTACGGTAACGGATATATTTAATATCGGATATCCGATAGTTTCGGTTACGTATACGGAGCTCTCCCACATCCTTGGCAAAAATGATGATGATGACATAAAAAAACTTAGCAGGTACACATTTTTATCATAAAAATTTACATAAATTTTATTAAATTCTTCATCTAGCGGGCACGTTCTATCCAGTCACATACAGTTAATATAAAAAGTGACCAAGTGCGAGTCACATAGGGTTCCGCACAAAACGCAGCAAAAATATCAGGTTTGTTGATTATTTGTTTTTTTTATTTGTTGTTACAGCGCCAATAGAAATACATCATCTGCGAAAATTTCAACTATCTATCTATCACCATTCTTGAGATATAGCTTGGTGAGAGACAGACGGACAGCAAAGTCTAGTAATAGGGTCCCGTTTTTACCCTTTGGGTATGAAACCCTACAAAGTTTAGCACTATTTTCAACCCTAAGTTACAGCGTTGAAAATATTAAACAGGTAGTATTTTCCGTTATTTTTTATGTTTCTATAGTACAATTGACTGAAATTTGACCTATGAAGTACCTTACTATCAGCTTATATTATTTATATAAAAATGAGTTACTGTTTGTTAGTTTCGCCACAAAGTAGATGTTTCGCTAAGACTCGAGAACGGCTGAACCGATTCGGCTATTTTTAGTTTTGAAATGTTTGTAAGCTCAAACGTAGTGGGCACGCTCAGCTAGTAATATTATAATTAATGTAGTATGGTTGGCAACCCTAGCTAAATTATCTACATTACGGCAAAAACTAGCTGATAATGAAAGTCATTTTGTTCCGCGTGTAACTGGGTTCGCAAAATCTAATAATACTCTTGTAGTTCTTACATTTTCGTATTTACTTGACTTCCGTATTTTTTATACACGAACAGATCTAACCTTGCAAGATTTGTTAAAATTCCACAGATAAGGTTAATTCACCAAAGACACCGATTAGTTGACATTCGATTTGAATCAGCGAGCGAGCGTGATGTAATTATAAAATATCTGTCCGTTCCTTTCTGTCTAATATTCAACCAATAAGCGTTTATTTGAATGCTAAGTTAGTTGATCATTCATTTGAATAGCGTCCGGGAATCTGGAGGTGAAAATTATAAAGTTAATAAAAGAAATATTTTTTTTAAGTAGCTCTTAATTAAGCTAAACTGTTATTTAAGCTTTTCACTGAGACGTTAAAATTCGTTAGCTACGAAATGTAGGTAAAGTGTGACCATCTGATCCTAATCAGTCAGTAAATCTATATCAAAACAAATTACTTCATAATATTCAGAACTACTTGAATTCATAGAAATTATGAAGTTATTCGATTCGGACATTCCATGCGAATGATATCACGAGTTGAATAACATATAAGTCTATATGTCTATAATATCTGATATACTCAAACAATACTCGAAGTTGTATAGATTATTTCGTAGCAACTTGCACAATATCCAATATCTTTGAAGTTTGTGTGTTTAATTACCATAGGAAATAGCAGTATGTAAATTAAAATAATTATTAGCTTTCACACGCGTGTAGTTATAATTGTAGCAAAAACTTTTTTACCAAATAACTTTACAGGTTTAAATGTCACTGTAACAATTACTGTGACTGTCACTGTTACCATCACTGTGCCTGTCACAGTGATAGGTTACAGTCACTGTGACTGTCACAGTTACAGTGATGGTAACAGTAACAGTGATGGTCAAACTTACACAAATAATGAATAATTGTTTATGGCTAATTTAACCTAGCCACAAACTTATTTAACACTTCGCACCACGTCAATCTGGCCCCGTGCTAAGTATCCGATGAACTTGGTATCGGTAAAATACCTAACAACGGACATAGTGTTTAATATATTTAATACTTTTATACTTTTTTTATTTAATACACAAATTTAATACACTTCCGTGACTTTTTTTGTTTAATATTTTTATACTAGCTGTGCCCGCGACTTCGTTCGCGTGGTGTTTGATTGACTTAAACCGTTTATGCAGCGCATGCAACGAAAGTCCTCAAATGAGAATTGTTTATTTGTTTAATCGAGCTAAGATTAGCGATCGAACTACTGGTCCGAATGGAAAAATTATTTTTGTTGGATTGTCCATTTATAGAGGAAGGCTATAATAACATTACGCTACGACTAAAACCAGTCGGGCGTCGTCGTCGCCCGACGTCGCGACGCCGAAACCCAACGTCACGACGCCGCGGCGTCGCGACGTCGCGGCGTCGGCGTCGCGATGTCGGGCGTTGGCTTCGCGACGTGGGGTGTCGGCGTCACGGCATCGAGCGCCGCGGCGTCGGGCGACGGCGTCGCGGCGTCGGGCGTCGGCGTCGCGACGTCGGGCGTCGGCGTCGCGGCGTCGGACGTCGGCGTCGTGACGTTGGGTTTCGGCGTCGCGACGTCGGGCGACGACGACGCCCGACTGGTTTTAGTCGTAGCGTAATGTTATTATAGCCTTCCTCTATAAATGGACAATCCAACAAAAATAATTTTTCCATTCGGACCAGTAGTTCGATCGCTAATCTTAGCTCGATTAAACAAATAAACAATTCTCATTTGAGGACTTTCGTTGCATGCGCTGCATAAACGGTTTAAGTCAATCAAACACCACGCGAACGAAGTCGCGGGCACAGCTAGTATAAAAATATTAAACAAAAAAAGTCACGGAAGTGTATTAAATTTGTGTATTAAATAAAAAAAGTATAAAAGTATTAAATATATTAAACACTATGTCCGTTGTTAGGTATTTTACCGATACCAAGTTCATCGGATACTTAGCACGGGGCCAGATTGACGTGGTGCGAAGTGTTAAATAAGTTTGTGGCTAGGTTAAATTAGCCATAAACAATTATTCATTATTTGTGTAAGTTTGACCATCACTGTTACTGTTACCATCACTGTAACTGTGACAGTCACAGTGACTGTAACCTATCACTGTGACAGGCACAGTGATGGTAACAGTGACAGTCACAGTAATTGTTACAGTGACATTTAAACCTGTAAAGTTATTTTACCCGACGCCGCAACGCTCGACGCCTCGACGCCGACGCTCGACGTCGCGAAGCCGACGCCAGACGTCGCGACGCCAACGCTCGACGTCGCGACGCCGACGCCAGACGCCACGACGCCGACGCCGACGCCGCGACGCTCGACGCCTCGACCGACGCCGACGCCCGACGTCTCGAAGCCGACGCCAGACGTCGCGACGCCAACGCTCGACGTCGCGACGCCGACGCCCGACGCCGCGACGCCGAAGCCACACGTTGCGACGCCGACGCTCGACGCCGCGACGCCAACGCCCGACGACGCCATCATCAGTCATCCACTTTGATAACTATGAGACCAAGTTAGACTGTAATTGACGTAGTGGCATATCTGCTCTAGCTTGCATTCCTTTAAACAACGCAGAAATCTTCAAACATATTGTATCTCTAAGGACTCAGAAGTTCTGTTCAGTACTTTTAGGTCCAGGATATGGTGCAAAACCTTACTGTTTGGTAACATATGCTTAGACTTCTTCAGAAAATATCAAAATCCATATATTATGTTTCCATATAAATTTTGAGGAGTTCCCTCGATTCCTCACGGATCCCATCGTCATGTCACCATTTTGGTGACAATGGGACCAAATTTGAATTATACCCCACACAACACAAAAACAATATTTAAAATCGGTTCATAAACGACGATTTTACGTTTAATACGGTTGAATTGAGAAACCTCCTCCTTTTTTGAAAGTCGGTTAAAAATACTATTTTCTATTACTTCGCGTCGCTGTGTAGGTAGATAAGCGATCGCCCCGCGCGTCCCGCACACCCCGCAGTCCACACGCGTCGAAATTCGTCCGACTTACTTCAAATTTATCGTCACTAGACGGCTGAATGTGTCTCAGCGTTATGTTTTATAGCCTATAACCTGCTCAGGAGTATGGACTACAATCGTACTAAGTTTAGTTAAAATCCGATGAGTAGTTTTTGTTCCATGCGTGTACATACAGACAGACAGACAGACAGACAAAAAATTTATTGATTGCATTTTTGGCATCAGTATCGATCACCAATCATCCTCCAATAAGAATTTTTAAAAAATATTCAATGTACAGAATTGACCTCTCTAGAGTTTTAAAGTATATAAGTTTATAAGTATAAAAATATAGATAATACACAATTTAATACACATCCGTGTAATAGCTTTTGTTTTCCTTCGGCGGGATTTAAACCCGAGACCTCCAACTTGAGCTATATTATGTCTACATCTGTATGTGTGTGATTCATGGTTCATATTATAATAATATTAAGTAATTAAAAAAAGTAATTTTTTGTTTTGGCGCCTCATATAAATTACTTACCATAACGCGACAAATCGCGATTAAAGATCTCCATAAAAGTCACAAAACTGAGTTTCATCCCTGTTCAGGTCAACGACCAGTGCGTTCATGTGTATAGACTAGGAGCCCGCGAGACTCAGCATAGGAAGATTCACTTCTTGTTAACATTTTAGACCTTAGAATTTTTTAAAGTTATATTAAGTAAATCCTTATGAGGTGCCAAAACAAAAAATGCTCTACGCGTCATTCTCTTCACACTTTATTCGGCTTAATACATGAACTATGAATCAACCTGTATACACATATTGCAACTGTCTATTTCCATTCCGTATAATATTTATTTTAGTTCCGATGTACAATCGAAGTTTGTCCGTAGATTGTGCAGCCCCGTAGCAATCCATTACTAAAAGTCTAGACTTGCAATAAACACTAAAACATCGGCGTGGAACAAACACGCGAATGGATGTTATACGTCACGATAACTTGGAACCTTGGAACAGAATGTTTCAAACACATTTTTATAGGATTGGGTTGTATGTATGTAATGTAATCTTTGAGCATAGTTTTCACAAATTTCCAGAAGTCTGATTATTTTGAAATTTTGCATACGTACAAGGACTAATGACAGTGCAATTGAGCGTGTTGTGTTAAGTTTTGTAAACTATTATTTATTAAAACATTTCTGTTGTTTATGTTATGGACCTAGTAATAAATGGATACTCATAATAAACGGTCATTATAAAATATTTCCAGTATGAGAGTGCAATTGAATAAAATACAAAGACTTATCAGTCATTATACATAAAATATTGTCTATCATCTTTTGGGCGGAGAAATAAAACATAAAAAATTCTGTTTTTACTTAAAATTAGTCCGATACATATAAATATTATTCATATTGCCCGCGTTAATTATCTGATCCATAATCTTTGTATTTTTTAATACGGGAAGTAAAAGTTTTGCTTTCCTTTTTATCAAATGGTAGCGTATAAAGCAGAATGCTATGAATACTAATTTTATAAAATCACGCTTAGAAATACATACATACGAGCGCGTTGGTGCTCGAGCGAGAGGTCGCAGTTTCAAATCCTGCCGAAGGAACTAAAAGTTTTCTGTGATCTTGGGTTGGTATATGTGTATTAAATTTGTGTAATAATACAGTAAAAATCTTATATTTAAGATATTATTTATTTAGACACACACACGTCAAACATGTTACAGCCCACTATTTTAGTCAGTAGTCAAAGAAAACCCTTTATGACCGTTTTATAGCCCTTATGCATAAAATAATGTATTTATTATTTATTTATTTATTATTCGTCAGAAATTGACGCAAATCAAACTAAGACATTTTGTCCTAGTTCGGTCCACTGCACCGGTCAGTTCAGTAATTGCACATAAATGGCGTACATGGATTTAGTTGCTTTAAAGACACACACCACGTCCATCTGGCCCCGTGTTAAGTCTCCGAAGAACTTGTGTTACAGGTAGGACAACGGTAACACATTTAATACTTTTATACCTTAAACATATTTAAGATTTTATTATCTTACTACACATATTTAATACACATCCATGACCCAGGAACACAGAAAACTTTTTGATTTTCAGCAGGATTCGAACCTGCACCAACGCGCTCAACCACTGCGTTACGGAGGTCTTCATCAGTGTTATTAATAATATTGCCTTTATGTAGATCAAGCGAAGCCGCAGTCAAAAACAGTTCCATATTGAAATGTTTCATAGCAGCAATGCTTTTACGAACTTTTATTTATTTTAAATTTACTTTTATGAACCAGGAGGGTGTAAAATATAAACAATACGGCGGCTTTTCATAATGACGAGTGAAGCGCAATGGATTTTTCCCTCGTTAGCCAGGAAATTGGGAAAATAATAGCACCTGGGAAAATCAAAAATGGGTAAAGCAACACCGGGGAAAATCTACACCTGGAAATATTATTTTAATATCTATGGACGCTTTTAAATTGGCAGTTTTTTTAATCAGTTTCTTCCAGGCAAAAGCGTTTATTGGCTGTTGCGGAAAGATGTGGCTATCCGAGTAGTATTACGCTCTGTGATTGGCCAACGATGCTCAAGAACTTTGTATACTAAAATACTTCTCACAGCAAGTTCGGTGTCGCTAGTTCCTTTGAGACAAACCGTTTATGCAGCGCACGCAACGAAAGTCCCCAAATGTGAATAATTTTCCCCGTTTTTGCAACATTTATCACTTACGCTTCGCTCCTATTTATTACTCTTATTCGTTATATAGTTTAAAGCCTTCCTCTATAAATGGACTACCCAACAAAAAAGGATTTTTTCAAATCGGACCAGTGCTTCCTGAGATAAGCGCGTTTAAACAAACAATCAAACTCTTCCGCTTTATAATATTAGTATATATCTATACACTTATCAGTGTGTGTGTGTATCAGTGTATGTAATACATGAGTAACTAAAGAACTAGTAGATGACGTCAAGATGGGCTCTCATTCTATACTCTCGTCACCCAGTGGGAGTAGTGGGACGGTCACCTGACACGACTGGAGATTAGACCAAGACTTTTTACATACGCATTCAAGTCTTCGTGTACTAGTGGTTTAGACCCGGAGGTCGTGGGTTCTATTCCCGCCTGGGAACAACAAAAAATGTTGCTTTCAACTTACTGGTTTATATTTAATCAAAAGTCAAAAGAACAACATAATATCAAAAAATATGTGTTGCGAGTGAAATATAAATATTAGAATTATTGGAAATCTGACGGAAGCACCTACAATAGACTCCCCTAATATTACTTACTTATTTACAGCTTACAGTAACAAACAAATTCCTGAATTCCCCGCCTATATATCTAAACCATAGACCAACTTCTAAACTAAGATACAAGCCACTATCCTAATATCATATTTTTTTTTTTTTTTTTTTTCTATGGACGCTTCACACCACGTCAATCTGGCCCTGTGCTAAGTATCCGAAGAACTTGTGTTACAGGTACCAGACAACGGAAATATATTTAATAATTTTATACTATACACATATTTAAGATTTTTTATTATATTATACACAAATTTAATACACATCCATGACCCAGGAACATTGAAAACTTTTTGTTCCCTCGGCGGGATTCGAACCCGCGACCTTTCGTTCGAGCACCAATGCGCTCAACCAACTGCGCTACGGAGGTCGTCAATAATTGCGTAGCAGGCTAAACATAATAAACAAATTCCAACATTCCACGTCTACACGTGTGTTTACATCACATACTGATCACTTAGTAATATTCATATCGGGCTATGTGGGGCTATATCAGGCTATATGCGGGGAGCTTGAATTTCCTAAGGTGCAGAGTGTTCTTGCTAAGGGAATTTTAAGTTCAGGGTGTCAAATGATAGCGGTTTCTTGCCCCTTTCGTTTAGTAGTTGGATCATCTCGATGCGCCACCTGGTTCCCGAGATATTTATTTTTATGTGTGTTTTTATCTTGGGGCCACTTTTGTTCTCAAAGTCATTGATTGGTCGTCCATGTAAACGTCACTGGTTGACGAGTTTGTTGGGTGTTGTTTGCGTGGATCTCTCTGAGGGGGAGAATTTTATTTTATAATTGTATTAGGTTAATTCTTTAATATTAGTTTGATTTATTTTCTTTTTTGGTGTGGGTTCCTAGTTTAATTATTGGTTAAGTTAGGATTAAGTTAGGATTTAGCATCACCTGTTCTGGTGATAAACATTAGGTAGTCGCCTGCCAGAATTCTCTGGTGGGTGACTTCTCTTGTGTGTCGACTATGTCCGGTGGAGAAGGGGGGAGTAAGGGGGGTGAGAAGGGGGAAGAAGAAGGGGGAAAAAATAAGATTGTGTTTGGGAGGATAACACGGTCTCAGACACGGTCTCAGACACGGTCTCTGGCTGGCGGTGAGACCGATGTTGGGAGTGATGGTGGTACATTGGGGAGAGATAGTGGTGCGGAATCATCGCGTGAGGCTTCCCTGGACCGTGGTAGCGCCAGAGCTGGTATAACCTACAACGAGTTGTTGGGTAAGGACTGGTCGCTGCAGTCGGAGTCGGAGCCTTGCGCAACTAAGCGCCGCATGCCAGCTTCGGAAACTCTGGCTGATAAATCAGCCAAGGCAAAAAGGGGGAGAGTTAGGGGAGTGGCGAACAGACACTCGAATGCTCGTCAGGAAGTCAGGGATACGTCGGAGGAGACTAGGGATGCAGATTTCATGTCTTCTCTCGATCGTAGAGCTTTTTATAAGGATAATGAGAAAGCCATTGATGTGGATGCACTGCCCCCTGGCCCTCTGGACATTGATCCGGATGTAATGGGGACGGAGGAGCTTAAGTCGGCGGCCGAGGAGAATTTAAAAGAGATCTTGGGCCTGACGGGTCGGAGTACCAACTTAAAGGGTGGGTACTTTAATAAGATACGCCGGGCCGCCGGCGTACTGAGGATGGTCCTCGAGGCTTTGGCCACTCGGACGGAGCAGGAGGAAACTCGCCGCCTCAAAGCGGATAATGGGCGGCTGAAGAGGGAGGTGGCAAACCTCAAAGAAGAAGTTAGGGCCTACCGGAAGGAGTTTGAGGAGGTCAAGACGGCGGCGGCGGCGACAAAAAGGAAGAGCGCAAGCCCAATGTCCAACGAGCAGCTGGGCATACTGGAAGCTAACATCGCCAGGTTGGTTGGCAACCTGGTTGATGGAAGAATTGCTGCTCTGGAGGATAGATTGCTGCCTCCTGTCATAGTTCGTCCTCCGTTGGCGGCTGATAAGGTGAAGGATACTCGGGCCGCGAAAGAGACCCAGGTCTCAAAAGAGACACGGACCGCGATCGCGGCCAACAAGGTGCCGGCGGAGATGCCACCTCCGAAGGTGGTGCCGGAGAGAAGGACGGCTTCCGAGCGAGTTGTGAGAGAGGAGTTCCCTCTACTGCCCGTACGCCCAGTGACTCGGCCGGCGTCGGTTAGCAGGAAGGATAAAGGGAAGAAGCAGAAGGAGACACAATGGTCCAACTTCGGCCCCTCCACTTCACAGGTAGGGGGGTCGACTGTGCCATCACAGAGGGACTCAACAGCTGCAGAACCTTGCACAGATGCTGCGACTGAAGATCAGTGGTCGACAGTGGTGCGCAGAAAAGCATCGAAGAAGAAGGCATCGTCTAATAAGAGGGATGCACCCGAGCCGAAACACAAAATGGCCAAGGGTGCTAGATTGATAATGCCTACTTCTTCGGCTGTGGTCGTGAAGCTGCGCCCAGAAGCCGCTCTATCGGGAGTGACCTATGGAGAGGCTCTTACAAAAGCCCAGCTCAAAATAGGAGATGTCAGGGAGCTAGGTATCGGACCTCTGCGTATCAGAAGTTCGGCCACGGGGGCCCGACTTATTGAGGTGCCGGGGCGTGCTAGTGGGGAGAAAGCAGACGTCCTGGCTAATAAGCTGACCGAGGTGTTGGAGGATGTCGCAGAAGTCTCTAGGCCTGTCAAGTCAACTGACTTCAAATTAACAGGCTTGGACGATACCGCGACACAGGATAGGGTCCGTGCGGCGGTGGCTGCTGAAGGGGGGTGCTCCCCTGGGCAAGTAAGAGTTGGGGAAATATACCACGGCCCTAGGGGACAGGGATTCGCACGTATGTCGTGCCCCATAACAGCAGCAAAAAAGTTGTTGCGGTTGGGCCATTTGGTAGTAGGATGGAGCAGAGTCCAGCTGCGTCATGAAGGAGCCAGGGCCATGCACTGCTTTAAGTGCCAGGGTTTGGGGCATACTGCTACCCTATGCCCTTCAAAGAAGGATCGCCGCGACCTCTGCTATCGCTGCGCGCAGCCAGGGCACAAGGCACCTGGTTGCACAGCCGAAATAAAGTGTGCGGTGTGCAGCGATGCCGGTTTGAAGGCAGACCATGTGATGGGGGGCAGATCTTGCAAGCCCCCATCCACTCGTGGAGAATTTTCCCTCCCCCCACGTCTATCAGGGGGAGGCTCGGTGGTGCCAGAGGCTGAGATGTCCGAATAATGCCAGGACATCTCAGTTTCCTTCAGGCCAATATCAATCACTCCGCTGCGGCTCAGGATCTCTTACTGCAGTCCATGGCGGAGTTAGGCGCTGGCCTCGCAATTGTGTCGGAGCCCTACTACGTGCCTCCCCTGCCACATTGGGTAGGGGACGCCCCGGGCTCCGTTGCGCTGGTAACAAGACCAGGTGCAGGTCCTCCCCTCATACCTAAAATGAAGGGGAGCGGATACGTTGTGGCAGTTTGGGGGGAAGTAGCTGTGATCGGAGTTTACTTCTCCCCGAATCGTAATTTAGAGGCCCTGGAACAGTTCCTCGATGTCCTGGGGCCTATAGTAAGACGGCTTGCTCCCCTCCCTGTTATCGTGGCGGGGGACTTCAACGCCAAGTCCTCGGCGTGGGGTTCTCCGATCACAAACCCGAAGGGAAGGGAGGTGGAAGAGTGGGCACTAGCCGCTGGACTGTCCCTCCTGAATGTAGGGGCAGTCCCTACGTGCGTGCGGCATACGGGATCTTCAGTGGTGGATCTCACTTTTGCCACTTCCGTTGCAGCACGCCGCGTGAAAAGGTGGAGGGTGGAAGCGGAGGTGGAGACACTCTCGGACCACCGCTATATAGTGTTCGAGATGTTTCCAGCCTCTACATTGAGTTTGGCGTCGTCGCAAGGGGGGCGTAGCAGATTCCCGCGTTGGTCGCTCACAAAGCTCGACCAGCAACTGGCAGAGGAGGCAGCCATAGTCGGCCGCTGGAGTCTCCCGTCCTTCGAGGGTCTGGGGGTAGAGGAAATGGCAGGCTGTCTCGGCAACGTGTTGAAGAATATTTGCCAGGCAGCCATGCCTAGGATTCGGGGTTCTCCTCAACCTCGTCGGGCGGTTTATTGGTGGTCGGCAGAACTGACTGACCTTCGTGCTGCCTGCGATTCGGCGCGACGTGCCTTTGTTCGTAGCAGGCGGCGCCGCCCCCAAGATGAGGAACGCGATAACCGGCTGCTTGGGGTCTATAGGGAATGTAGACGGTCCTTGCAGTTGGCTATCAGTAGGGCCAAGGAACGAGCGTGGCTGGAGCTGGTGGAGGGGATCAACAACGACCCCTGGGGCCGACCCTACAAAAGGGCGCGAGACAAACTGCGCGCCCAGTCGGCCCCTTTGACGGAAACGCTCCAGCCTGACCTGCTGGGGAATATTGTGGAGGTGTTGTTCCCAGACCCCCCGGCAGGCTTCATTCCGCCAAACATGGCCCAACCGACCCCGGTTTCAATGGAGGAGGGTGTTCCGCCACCTGTCACTGATCTAGAAATGGAGACGGTACTGTCCCGCCTCAAGAGTGGGAGAAAGGCGCCTGGTCCGGACGGGGTGCACGGGAGGGTTCTCTCTTTAGCTCTCGTGCATCTCGAGGATGGTTTTCGGGAGCTGTTCAATCGCTGCTTACAGTGTGGTCAGTTTCCGAAGGCATGGAAGGAGGGTCGGCTCGTCCTGTTACCAAAGGATGGGCGGCCATCAGACTGCGCGTCAGCGGTGCGTCCGATAGTACTGCTGAATGAGGTGGGCAAGGCGTTTGAACGCATTTTGGCCTCCCGCCTTGTTCAGCATTTGGAGGAGGGCCCAGGTCCCGGACTGGAAGATACGCAGTTCGGGTTTCGGGCCGGTCGGTCGACCATTGACGCGCTTAGGCGCCTTAGATCAGTGACGGATGAAGCGGAACGCGGGAGGGAGGTGGTGGTGGCGGTGTCGTTGGACATAGCCAACGCATTCAATAGCCTTCCCCACAGCGCAATACGGGAGGCACTCAATTACTTTCAGGTGCCTCCGTATCTCGGGAGGATATTGGACGGGTATCTCTCCGATAGAGAAGTTGTGCTCGAGGACCGGTCGGGGTCCCTAGTGAGGCGGCAAGTCGTATGTGGAGTCCCCCAGGGTTCGGTTCTGGGTCCGAACCTTTGGGACGTGGGCTACGACTGGGTCCTGCGGTGCAGCCTTCCCCCTGGAATGAGTATCATCTGCTATGCGGATGATACCTTAGCAACATCCCGGGGACGAACATATCAGGAGGCTGCGCGACTGGCTGAGGAGGGAGTGTCGCTCCTAGTCAGTCGCATAGAGCGGTTGGGGCTTCGGGTACGTTTAGAGAAGACCGAAGCCCTGCTCTTCCGCGGACCAGGGAGGAAAGGACCCCCACCGGGTGCACGGCTTCTCATCGGAGATACGGAAGTCAGGGTGAGCCCCACGTTGAAATATCTCGGGCTCACCTTAGACGGGAGGTGGACCTTCGGTCCGCATTTTCAGCAGTTAGGACCGAAGGTCATAAGGGTGGCATCAGCGCTGGGTCGACTTCTTCCGAATATAGGAGGACCTAGCGAAGCCTGCAGGCGGCTATACTCTGGTGTTTGTAAGAGTATGGCCATGTACGGGGCCCCCATATGGGTGGATTCCCTTACTGTTAGGAATAAGGCCCAGCTGCGAAAAGCGCAGCGGGTCATAGCAGTGAGGGTAATCAGGGGCTATCGTACAGTCTCCTGGGTGGCAGCCACTGCCCTGGCTGGAGATCCGCCGTGGGAGCTCGAGGCGTCAGTGCTCGCAGAAGTGCACCTCTTCCGGTCAGAGAAGAGGTTGCAAGGCGAAGCACTAACTTGGGAGGAGCTCTCGCGATTGCGGAGGCTAGGGCAGCAATGGCTGCTACGGAGGTGGGGTGAGGTTCTGGTGCAGTCGCCGTATGGCAAACATACGGTCACGCCACTGCGCCCAGTCCTTGCGGCGTGGATGCGCCGCAAGAAGAAACCCCTCACCTTCCGCCTTACACAGGTACTCACTGGACATGGTTGCTTCGGTGCGTATTTGTTTAAGGTTGCCAGGAGGGAGCCTACGCCAGCCTGCCATGAGTGTGGCGCTGCGGAGGACACGGCCCAGCATACCCTTGAGGTGTGCGATCGTTGGGCCGTGCAGCGCCATGATCTTATGGCAGTGATTGGGCGGGACCTCTCGCTTTCGAACATGGTGCGTTGCATGCTCGAGAGCGATGAGGCCTGGCAGGCGGCGGCCTCCTTCTGCGAACACGTCATTTCGCAGAAGGAGGCCTCGGAGCGGAACAGAGAGATGGATCCATCCTCTGTTCCGCTTCGCCGGCGTAGGACGGGGGTGCGGAGGCGTCGCTTTGCGGCCCTTCCATCTCATGTCTAGTACGGGGCTCCGGGAGAGGGATGGGTAACCTCCCCGGCTTAGTCAGTCTCGGCGCCGAGGGGAGCGCTCCAGTTTGCCGGAGTGCTCTCTTAATTTGATGGAAGTCCGGTCCCTTATGAGGTAGACCGGCCGGTCGGGGGGGCGTGGCCTGTGTGTTGAAAGATCCAGGGCACTCCTCCCATCTCAACGGCTGATGGCAATCCGCAAGTGGTTTTAGTGGGTAAATCGGCCGTATTGAGCCGGGAGTCCCACATACCCCTGGGGGACCCTCCCTGGGGGATGCGTAATGCATTTCCCTTGCGACATCAAAAAAAAAAAAAAAAAAAAAAGGCTATATGCGGCTATATCCAGCTATATGCGGCTCTATCACAGTCGCCGGAATGTGCTCTACACCAATTAACTGCATCCGCCATGCATGCCTTCGCGACGCATCGATCATGTACACAGGGTAGCTAAAGTCAGAGATGACAATTTAACTTAAAATACTGGATTGTAGAAACTTTCGACTGAAACCAGGTATAACTTTAGTATATATGTATTTTGTAAAAAATAGAGTATACTCTCCAAACTGATTCGATTTTGATTCAGATTCGATTATGCCGCGTGCTCCCGAATAAATAGACGTTTGTTTATATTGATTCTTAGTCGATTGATGTGTTCGGGAGTACAAAAAGTGACGATCTAACGAATTTCTTTAAACTGGTTAGTATCAAAGTAATCCACCAAATAAGATACCAAAAACTGTTGAGATCGAACTGATTCAGTTCTCCATTGTGTCGGGAGTAAGCCTGGTATTCAAAATTATGGTAGTCTCGTTAACCGTCGTTTAAGTATGTTTGTGTACGTTTATGTACCTAGATAATGCTTAAAATTATTTGACACTGAAAGTGTACTGCCATCATGGCTCGCTGTGCGCTTCCATTACTAGCAACGTCTTTGGGGTTCATTACTTAAGATTACTTAAGAATCACGAGTGTTTTTATTATATCATGTGGTGTAAGAAGAACAGTCACTATATCTTTAGAATAGGCAATTC
The DNA here is from genome assembly GCA_905187575.2 of Celastrina argiolus. NCBI lineage: Eukaryota > Metazoa > Arthropoda > Insecta > Lepidoptera > Lycaenidae > Celastrina > Celastrina argiolus. The sequence continues at coordinate 18,059,491 of LR994589.1, forward strand.
TAGAATGAGAAAAGGTAGTATCTTTACTCGTTCTAGAAATGCATTTTTTGAGTACAAAAAAAAAATATTTTTTTTTTGTTTTTCGCTATTTATACAATATTATTTTTTTTGTCAAAAATATCTGTAGTGTCTCAAAGTTATAGTGAATGTTCTTTTTACACCCTGTATGTTTTTCGAACAAACTATTTTAAATATGTATAAATTCATATTCCACCAAAAATATCATACCTATTACATTACGGTATATTTAACTACTAAATGTTCCCAGCGGCTTGTTACTACTTTCGAATTCATTATAGGTAATATTATGCTGTTAAAATTTGACTTTTGAATGTACGTTTTGCAAATTGTCCAGTCATAATATTATATTTATAAGTTATAATTATGACACTAACCTACAAGTACCGTTGCTACGCCTTGTCCAGTACTTATATTACACTAGTGAATATCCATTAATATGAAATATCTATATTCAAAAAAGACCTTTATCATATTCATCAGAATATTAAACCCAAATTTGACAATAATCCTACAATCCCGACATTTTCCATTTAATATGATGAATTAACTCTGTCAACGTGTGTTACTCTGTACTGTCCCGTGGGCTATACTGTAATAGTTTTACAGTACTCCAGTGAGTTGACACTTGAGTCACCTTACCACTGTATCTTACTTAACATCGGATTTATAGAGTAAATAATGTACAGATTTATTTTATTCATATACTAGTAGACCCATGACCACTACTTTGAGCATACAAACCATTTAAAGATTCCTTGGACTTCCACGAAGACTCTTTGAAGACTAAAAATAGCCGAATAGGGTAAGCTCGAGAACAGCTAACAACAATTCATGTTTATTACTTACAATAAGATTATATTTGTCGCTTAGATACTGACCGCCGGTTTCTGAAAGGCTGATCAAATCGTCGATAAGCTAACAAGAGTTTACAAGCCATTCCCCTTTTCTCGGTTCTCTTTTAAGATTCTCAATTACACCGATAACTCTCAAGTTAATAATCCTATTTGCGTGATTTTTTTTTGACGCAGAATAGCTGCAATTTGGTCCCTTTTGCTTGTATTTTTTATTTTATAAACCAATTTCCAGAGGTGATACATACTTGACTTGACGATACATTTTTTAATAGAGATGATTTAGTATCATTTCGCCTAATTTAAAAGTTGTTTACTTTCGCATTTATAATTGACTCTCGACACAAAAAGAATGTGAAAATTACAAATATAACGTCTGTCTGTCTATCTGTGGCATCGTAGCTACCAAACCTCTGTAAAATTGGTGAGGGGAGCTATTATTTGTCTTAGAGAAACTAAAAAGTAAAAATCATAAAATAATTTTGACAACTTAAAAGCATAAAATAACACTTTTCTATTGTAGTTAAAATTAATGTTCTTTTTGAAGCCGGTGTCAGCTAAAAGAACAACAAATTAAAGTTGCTGACATAAAACCCACCTTTACTGACATCGCCTACAAAAAGAACATTCATTGTTACTACATTATAAAAATATTATTTTATGCTTTTTAGTTGTTGAAGTCGGTGTACGTATGTAGTTTATTTTTTGTTTAAATTAATAACGTATTGGTTTTTACGAAGTATTATGATGACTTTTGATTAGGAAATCAAAAGTCATCATAATACTTCAACATAACACACCAACTACCTCTTTCTCGTAACATAATACTTAATTATTATATATACTATAATAACAATTAATAATAACGCTAAACTATATTTATAGCCTACTAGTAAATTAAAGTGCTGGTTTCAACTTGAATGTAGTTATTAATACAGTTGAACAGTGTACGTTACAAACTGTAAACTCGGCTCGACAGGAGCGGAGTTGCTAACACAATAGTGCGGTCACTCACAAGCTCTGGTAAACTATGATAACTACGCAAAGGAATATTAACCCTCGGCTACCTGACGTGTTTTTGAGTAACATTATCTCCTAACGTAGGTCATGGTGACCCCTGACATTGTTCTTGTAATTTTGGAACGCGCAAACGTGTAAGCTGATAAAACGCACAGCGCGTACAGAGGGGAATAAAATACACAGAGTCACAGACACGTCGCTTTTATAGCAATAGAGTAATTAAAAAAACAATAACAGTTGGAGTCACTATGACCGACGTTAGGTGCGTAAGGGCTAAATGCTTTATTAAAACAACAATTTTGGCAATACTACCAAAAGACTCCCATGCTTTTTCTTACGTTGATTTGGCCGGAGCTCTGAACCGAATAAAAATTATTTTAGTCTCTTATGGAATTTTGGCCAGCCTTGCAAGTGCAAGCGTGACGTAATTATATAATGTCTGTCCCTACCTTTCTCTCTGATAATGTTCCACCAATCGTTCAATATGGGTTGTTAACTTGAATGTGATGTTAGTTGATCGTCTGAGTAGCGTTCCAGAAACCTGGGGTATATCTGTCAAATTATTATTCCATCGTATCAGACAAATACAGCGTTAAAATGTTTAATAAAGATGACTGCCTCTCTAACCCGAAAACAACGTGCACATTATGTTTTTAAACCTTTGCCTAACCCCCCGTATACAAGTTGATGAAACGTGTTTGGGGTTCAAAATAAAACAACAATGGGAAATATAAATAAAAATGTTTATTATTATTTAAAAGAACACTTAAACAATGCCTACATAATACTATTTACACTACGTCAGAACATAATTTACAAACCCAATGGTAACTAAATCTCACTGTGTTTGGAGAACCGTCCAAAATTCAAATTGTTGAAGCGCTTAGGCTTCCCACCCACGGCCTACTTTTTGTAGGACATATAATCGGTCCGATTTTTCTTTACTATTATTATATCTGACCGACATTTTGTTTGACATGCGCGTTGCACCATATATGCAATCAGTTCTATTTTTTGCCTACAAAAAGTAAGTCTCCGATTTTCGTGGGCTATTATCTAATTCAACGATTTCGTTCTTTCTCCATGTAAATAATAAATAAAAATATAATTTAGTAACATAAATAAATAACTTCTCAAATGACTAGATATTATATTAGGCATTTTATAAATTAAATTTCTGGTATAAATTACAAAAATCAATCATTGGACATTTAATTGACACAAATTAGAATATTGTCAGAATAAAAATTGGCAGCAAATCATTTGTGATAACAACAATATTGCAAACATGCTTACATTAATATTGCAAACATGCTTACATTAATATTGCAAACCTTCTTACAATAATATTGCAAACATTCTTACAATAATATATATTGCAAATATTCTTACAATAATATTGCAAACATTCTTACAATATTATTGCAAATATTCTTACAATAACATTGCAAACATTCTTACAATAATAATATTGCAAACTTCAAAATATACCAACCAACACTTATGACTTTCAACTACGGCAGTGCGAGAGTGTCCACACTTAGTTAGCGTTGCCAATAAATGTTAATTAATTAAATTTACTGTAAGTTACGAAAATTTCACTAATATAAATACATAATTTTAATAATTCATATGGCACTAAAGCACTTTTCCGAATTAGACGTATTGCACTACCCGATCGCTCAGTCTTAATATTTTTGCCAGTATCCATACCAAAATTTTTAATCCATCTGCAGAGTAACCTAGAATACAAATAAGTATTTATTAAAATTAAATAAAAATGTTTTATAAAATTGACAACTAAATGTAAGTTACATCAGCAAAAATCAGAAGATGAGAACATCATTGTAGTAATAATGTACCTATATTATAACAATATCGCTGCACACTTACGTCCGTGTAAACGAAGGCTTACAACGTAAATACTGAAAACACTATTCGTATATTATAATTATTATAATGTATCTGATTATGTATGAATTTTGTTAAATATTTTGATGATATGAGTGACATTACATACAATTTACATTCAAATTCTCTTGGTCCATACATCTACAATACATCCAATACAAAAATCTATTTTTAAACATTGCGAGTGGGTGGTAGTTGTATTTCGAAGCAGTGTTAGTAACAATATTTATTTGAGAATAAAATTTTATATACATTTCACTACTTTTAACTCTACAATTTATAATAAGAATAACGTAGGTTACAGGATGTTCAGAGAGATTTTAGACCTGACAGGACTTCTATGCAGACGTTATAATGGTGACTCTCATAAAAACTCCTAATTAAAATAACTTGAACTATTTGTGAGCTCAGTGCTTTCGAATACCCGAAAAAATTAATGAAGAGCCAGATAGACATATTAATTTGTAGATTCATATCAACTCTTAGACCGTCAATGGGGCCACACTTAAGAAAAACGTCATATTATATTACATTTATAATGGTGTACCCATCAGTGAGTTTCAAAATTCTATGCTTTTCCTCAGACCAAATAAATATGGAAAGACTCTGCGAAGCATGTGGGCGGACGGTTTGAACTACGCCTCGACATGTACGGTCACACACACACAGAGGAGCTGTCGCACTGTGTGAGTTAAGCCCGTATTAATAAAGAAGTCTCAAACTACGTCTCAAGGCAGGTCTTGGTTGAAACAAACTGCGATTAGCTTCTCAAGATGGTATTTGATTAACAGTCTGATTACAGCGCCGTATCAGCTGAACCGGGCTGAACTGCGCTTCTAAGCGCAGTCTCAACTAAGAACGTCATCTCACCTTTGAAATTGAACATATGCAATATTTTGTAGTATAATAATGAAATATGATAAACAGTCGCATCTACTAATATATACTTACTAATCTACTAAATATTACTTATTGCTTTGTTGAAAAAAAAGATCTCCCTTAAGCAACAAACCAAGTCTCAATTCACGGTTTGACGTTATTCGCTCTTTAATAGCTGTTGACAACGCTGTCTCATGTGCTTAAGTATTCTCTATTAATTCAATTGTCATCTCGAATGCTGTCTTGAGGTTGAGATTGAGATCGTTTTATTAATACGGGGTTTAGACGCGTAGCTAAATGCACACTACATTCAGAAAACCAGCCTTCACTAGTTGTTCTGATGCATCATTATTTTCGCAATGACGATATCAATAGGTTTAGACCAAACAAAATGATACTGAAGTATATTTACATTCTTTAGACTCCTATGTCTAATAAAATATTTTTAATGTCAAGGTTTTACATAATATAGTACACACAAGGATCCCATGCTACATACAATATAAGTTACAATTATTACAATTCCAGGACAAGGACGAAGAAATTTAGTCTCTTATTTTTTAGATTTTACAAATACCTATTTAGATATTGCCGATATTAAGTACACGATTAACCGATAGATGGCATTTAATCGATAGTGTGAACATCTATCACAACTTATATAATCTATATACAATCCGCAATCCAAAAGTATAGAAAAAGCAGAGTGTTCGATTCTCAGCTCTATAAATCATTTCAGTATTATGAATTTTCGTCGATCTTTTAGATTTTGGATCATAATATATTTACTTATTTTTATAAACGGATTCATTTTACTCTCAAGTAACATATAATATTTTTTTCACCATTTACATTTTCTCTATATTTATGAGTTAGGCCCTAACCTCATACCTGTCTATCACTCTATTGCTGTCCGGCGAGTCATCAGCAAATTTTATCTCTCCCGATGAATCTGAATTGTCGTCGGCGAATTTTATATCGCTGAAGTCGGTAGTACGTTTTAGCGTGTCGTCCTTTTCTCTCGCGTCGTTTATCCGTTTGAGCGTCGATGTTTCGTCTTTTTCCCTCCTATGAACTTTTACAGGTGACATTGTTAGAGTGAGATCGTTCATGGGAATATCTTCTTTCTTCTTCTTCCTTTTGGACAGTTTGGGGGAGTTTTGGAGGTCGCTAATGCTGAAGTTAAGGGGGTGGATTATGTTGCCTCTATCTATGACCTTTCGGATGGATTTTATGGACTCGTTGGATCTGTTTCTGTTGTCCTGTGGGTTTCGCTTTAGCGTAGATGCTGGATCCTCCTCAGGTGACTCCGTATTACTGCCTGGATCTGGTCGAAGTCCATTTGGAAGTTCCTGTGTATTGAAATTTTGTTATTTAGTAATTACTTCTCTCTTAGGTATATAAGGTATATTCTTTTATTCTTATTTTACATTCATGTTTACAGTTTTATTGTAATGTTTTTAAATAGTTCAATCATATTATCATTATAATCTGACTGTCGTACAAATAGCGTAATATTTAGGACAACATTTAATTTTATCATCTGTGTCATTATTATAACTCATGGTATCATTATTATCAAGTGACTGTCGTACAATAGCTCAATAATTTACATTAAATTATTGAATTTTATCATCCATTTTATAATTTACCTCATGCACGGGCGCGGTCTCGTCCATCTCCCGTATGATGTCGCCCTCCTCCAGCGGCGGGATCCACACGAGGAACGCCGGGTCCATGCCTAAATAAGAACCGGGAACAGAACCTAAAACATCGTCTTACATTTACATAACGTGCATGGAGGGTGTTAAAATAGTGTGAGTGTTGTGTAATAATGTGATTATTATATAGAACTTGTTGAATATTTATTATTTGATGTGTTAAGTGAAATTTCGTGAATCTTGTGTAAGATAAATATTTCTCTTCCGTTTTTTATGTATTTCGTATTAAGGCGAGGAGTAACCGAAACTAGCGCCACTCTTTTTAAAATGAATTTTACAATGACACAAAGGTCTTATTAAAAAAAGTAATCGGTTCAAACTTTAAGTAAATAGCTAAACTAATTTATTATAGTAATATATAGTAGTTAAACTAATATTATGTATTATATCTCGTAAGTAATAACTAAAACGGCCGTTTAAGTTATTACTTATGAGAGTAAATACAGTATAGGATTTAGAGCTGAAATTAAATGCCAATAAATTAGTTTAACTACTTACTTAAAGTTTGAACCGATTACTTTTTTTAATTAGATCGTTGTGTCATTGTAAAATTTATTTTAAAAGAGTGGCGCTAGTTGCGGTTACTCCTCGCCTTAAAGTGTCAAAGATATTAGGTGTTAATTCTCGCTTTAAAACTTAATTTTATTCTTTGTCACCATACCATGGTGTAAGTATATAAAATAAACTACTACAATAGTACTATAAAAAATCCAATGTCCAATCATAAATTTTACAATAAAAAGTGAATTCATGCCTGATGCTGTTATGTTAGGTGTGTGTGTAAAAGTATAAAATAATAATATTAGTATAGATAAGGTGGATTTACTTTTATTCCTCTCTCTTCCCCTCGTTAGATTGCTATTAACCATCTCACCTGCATTGTTTACTTCGTAGTCATAGTAGTCTATCTCCATCTCTGGATGTGACGTCAGACTCAAGTCGGAGCGCAGCAGCTTCCTGTTGGAGGTTTCCTTCGTATGCTTTGGGTTGTCGCGTATCCGTGCTGCTGACACGCCGCTCAGCGCAGGGGAATACCAACCCTGCGGTAAGGAGAAGGTTAGGGTATTTAAAATTTTAATTCGATAATATCTTCTTAGCAAAGTTTTTTAGTCACCATGTGTCTTCATATTTACGAGTACTCTCTTAATTTATCTATTTAGTTTACTAATTTTCATATTTTTACGTAGGCGTATATTTTTACAAAAGATCTACTACTTTATCAGTATCAATCAGTTTCTTGTCATTTTTGCTAAACATGAATATTATGTAACCATTTAATTAGAAACTATAAGTTCTTACATTAGTAAGCGTGGCAGCGGAAACAGACGATGACGCCCGACTGTCACTTCTGTCCTTCTCCCACATACTGTCTTTATCCTTCTCGCTGCAGCTGTCTCGCTCGCTCACGCTGGTGATGCTCGTGCTGACATCGGTTATCTCACACGAAGATTGAACAGGAGAGTTGATCTGCGAAATGAGAGAGACAATATCATCATTATCATCATCATCGCCAGTCACCACCAGTATAATCATATTATTAATCATCATTAAAATCGTAGATTACTATTGTTTCTCCAACTTAGAGCTCGGATCGACCCACATATTTGCTGTAAGTTTAGGCTGTATTTCACTACGAACATTTTACAAACATTTTGATTTTTATATTTAATTTATAGTACGAGTACAAACTTACTATTTTTTTGATTGTAGGAACAATTTTTGTTTGTTCAAATATATGTAGGTAAATAATAATATATAAATATAAATAACTGGCTGTCCCCGCGACTTTGGTTGCGTGGTTTTTGAGTGATTTAAACCGTTTACGCAGCGCACGCTACGAAAGCCCCCCAATGTGAATAATTTACCCCGTTTTTGCATCATTTCTCGCTGACGCTTCGCTCCCATTAGTCGCAGCGTAATGTTTTATAGCCTAAAGCCTTCCTCTAAAAATGTACTATCCTACAAAAGAAGAATTTTTCAAATCGGACCAGTAGTTCCTGAGATTAGCGCAAAATTTAAACAAACAAACAAACAAACTCTTCCGCTTTATAATATTAGTATAGATTTTGCACAAGTTACTGTAGGCAACCTAACGGATCTAGTCGTAATGTTAACAGACTAAGACAGATCATAATTTTGATACATTATTGATGTCCCTAAAAATCAACAGGAATGTTGACCAACCATGAATGTACAAACACACAGGGATTGTAAGAACACGAGTATTTACATTGCAGTTAATTAACGTCACTGAAATATTAACTCTCCCCAAGGAATGTGTTCATTATTCAGATATTCCCATACGCTTTTAACGCCATGCATTATTTAACATCAACCGTTATCTTTAATCTAGTTAATAATTTATTACAATCATTGTGTGGCTTCTGTGAAAATGAATAATTAATTATTTTAATTTAGTAAGTTTCCACCGCATGAAAAAGCAAACTCTGGCTACACCAGCTATGATTTGCTTAGTTAATACCAGTAGAATGTTAAAAAAATTAATGTTCTCGAGAGAGAGAGCGCTCTTGTGCATTGCACACACTATTGGCTGGGCTTAAATGATGCTATGAAAAATATTATTATTATTAGTTCAATTTTAAATCGCGTTTACACATTAAATTAGAGAGTAAAATCATCACCAGTCACTACAAATATATATTGTGTACCTTTGGCACATGCGAGGACACTGTTTTCGACCGTCGCAGCGGCGATGGATTGACACTGGCCGTGGTGCAGGCCGGGGCACTGCTGGACGACGCGTTCTCTGGCGTCACCGTGGTGTTACTAGCAGCGCTACCGGTGCCCGCGCTAGCAGCGCTACCGGCGCCCCCGCTAGCAGCACTACCGGCCGTGGCCGCGCTAGCATGGCTCCCACCGCTGCCACCACTGACTACGCTGGCGTCGTCCGCTTCCGCTTCGCCGTCTGATGGCTGGTCTTCTCCTCTGTTTGTGTACAATTATTTTTGTCGTGAGATTATGGAGCAATATTTTTGACAAGCAAAGTAGCATCCAAATGGATTGCAAACCATTTTTCCCACAATGATCCATCCTTAACCACACAAATATTAATTTATAAGTTTAATATTATAAAAAATAATATTTTAGTAACAATAATAATTTAATCATAGGCCTTATCACCAAGTTATTTAGTGGTAGCTATTACATTATTATTTTTTTATTTCGTATAAGTAAACAATTTTAACAAAAATATTAATTTAATTTGCGTAAAAGACCCCTGATGATTTAGCTACTAGTTTTGTAATAGCAAATACACATGATTTTGGTATTTTCAAACATTTGCTCTTTAAAAATATTTTATGACAATTAATTGTTTATTTAAGTTATACTGATAAAACAAAATAGTATCTTTATATTTTAATTGTTAGGTAAACTAAACAAGTCGCACCCCAATTTGAACGGAGTAAGAATTTGCTAAATGAGAAGTGTCTCCCACATCAATAATAAGTTTAATACGTCCCTGAGGCCTTACTTTCGTAACTGTTTCGATTTCTATTCAGATTCGATCGTGCCGCATGCTCCCGAATAAAGTGACGTTTGTTTATTTTGATTCCCAGTCGGTTGATATAGTCGAGAGTACAAAAAGTAACGATCTAACGGTTTTCTTTATACTGCTTACTTTCGAAGTAATCCACTTAATAAAATACCAAAAGCCTTTGAAATCGAACTGATTCGATTCTAGATTGTTTATTTTATTTGTAAGGAAGACCAGCTGCAGCTATTAATAATTACAATATGCATCGTAATAAGAAATTGTAAAGCCAATAACAGGTCCTCACATATAGACACTGTATAGGTTAACAATAGAACTTAAACATAGTAATATTCAATTTTCAACATGTCGGGAGTAAGCCTGCTTTCTCTCCGTTTCAAGATATATCTATGATCTTTGATTACTCAAGCATTCATAGCTTCAATTATCACGTTAACAAGTAAAGTCCGTACGTGTGTACACAATGACACTACACATGTCTCTAATTATATCTTCGGCACGGTGTAAGGGGACCCCTCGAAGAAAATAGTTAATTGCTACCAATCGTTCGAGGGTAAGGGTTATATTATTGGGGTTCGAAACCCGCTAGACTGTGTCGAGACAATATGCAAATTATTGTGATTGGAGTTATGATTTTGCGGGATTGTAAAATATGAATTATGATTACAGATTTATAACACTTGTAAATTCTAAAGGAGTCCACAGACAATAAACACTCTGTGCGATGTTGTTACTGACCGACCGACTTGGCATCACATATTGTTACGGCAAAAGAACTAAGTAGCGAGACTTGTCATCTTTTACAAGATATCTTTTTGATGGGATCTCAGTTCTTTTTATGGAGTGTTGAAGTGAAGTGTTGATGTGAAATATATGATAGAATGTGAAAAGTTATCGGAAAGTTCAAATATAGCTTTGTAATCCTATACATTTACATGAGTTTATTTATGCAGTTGGCGTATCTAGATAACTAGACAGAAATTCCAAAATTTTTAAGTTTTTTGTTTATATACACACTAAACACTACTTGTGTTCTAAATTTGAAGCTTCTACGTCTGCTAGAAGTGCCTAATACTTTTGATGATCAGTGAGTGAGTCAGTGACAAAATTATGAAACTTTGACAAGTTATAATTCTAATATTACTTCTGATTCAAATTGAATAAAATTTTAAATATACCGTGTTTATATAATGCCTGCTTAGTTACTAAAAATACAGATTTCTAGTTTTATCCACAACGAAGTTATACGCGGTGTAAATTAAATTAGTGATAATACTTTAGGATGTACATGTGCTTACTATGAAGGGTTTACTGTGAAAGTACTAGCGGTGAAAGACTTACTTTCGACCTTCATGTTTCTATGAGAAATGTCCCAACATCATAAATTTTCCAATACAATAAAAAAAAATGTTACTGTTCCAGCGCTGGTACGTTCACAGTAAACTCTACACACCGTAAAGTATTATCCACTCATTAATATTACAGCCTGTATACATAGCAATAGCACACACCTATTTGAAAATGTTTGTTTCGACTCTTAAAATTGCTAAAAAAATAGTACCTACAATTCAGTATTTTCGTAACTACGAAATACCTTTTGAATTCTACGAATCAAAGGAGAAAAAGAAAGACACGAGTGATTTTCGCAGCACGTTACCTTCCAATACTCGTGTGTTAATGAAAGCCGAACTGTTTCTGAACTCAGACTATCTACTATGCAATGAAACAATAATAGCTGGAAAATGCAAAAATATTTATCTCTGTTACAAAGGGAACATGCATGCGTGACTTTTATAATGTTAACTTCTGATTGGCGGCACAAGCCTTGGCAAATAATCGGATTTTTTTTTCGTGTTTGTCCCCATTTTTATAAGTATTAGGAGGAAACACTGTTGTGTTTACGTGACCCCCGTTTTTGTATCATAATAATATTTTGATAATACATCGCTACACCAAAATAATGTAATCATAATCGTATATTTGCTAGAAAGTAAGTTACAAAACTTATACTTAGATCTTAGACTAGATGCAAACATGATGGTTTATGATCTCATTATATACAACTAGATATTGTACAATTTGCATGCCTAGGTAGAAAGACTTGAACCGTGTATAGTAATTGTAACACCTGTTTCAACAGCGCTTACTGCATATGCAGTATAATCAAATCAAATTATATAATTTGATTTGATTATGTACAAACAAACAAAATATAGCAATGTAAATAAAACAATTCAAAATTACAATGCTAAACTACCACTTTGAAATAATTTATCTCATGTTTAATTTACTTTTACAAATTTTACCATTATTTTAAATAAATTTAAATATTTATAGGCATGCGTTTGATGCGTACAGTGTACACTCACTCATCTACTAGCAAGTTGTGATTATAATTTTTTCGCGGAATATTGCAATATTTATATCAACAGCATAAAATTTAAATATATAATATATCATTATATTTAAATTATAAGCTATAGATTTTCGCAAAGTAACGCCTGATTTCATTAACTATCATTTTAAATAAAAAAATATTTAGAGGCGTTAATATCGAGCTTACCTCTGCTCCTGGCGCTCGTCTCGCAGGCGCTGGTGCCGCCCCCTACCGGGAAGAAGTCTGCTGAAGGACACCCCGCCGCCCACCACCTCGGAGAGGAGAGTGCTGCGGGACCCCGTCCCCAGCTCCAGGGAGGCGGAACAGGCTGGTATATAAAAAAAATATATACAATATGGTCGAATTGAGAAACCTCCTCCTTTTTTGGAAGTCGATTAAAAAGAGAGTTGGTTATTGTTTACACTTTAGCAAGCGGCTCGGTGGTCTAGTGGTTCAGAGCTTCGCTCTCGACCCGGATGTCGTGGGTTCGATTTCCGCGTTGGAACAACAAAAAAATATGTTTTCATGTTTGGTTAGGACAGTGCAGGGTGATCACCCGATTGTCTGACGAGAAAGATGATCCATGCGTCGGATGGGCATGTAAAATATTGTAAAAAGTCGATGCTTTTCAAACGAGATATAATAGGATAATTTTAAACTCAATATTAAAATAAGTTATAAGTATGTACATACATTAAACGAATAAATAAATCTATAAGTCCTAATAATACTACTATAAAATACACAATACTATAATAAGTACAATAATACCCCACACTCTAAAGACTTGCTCGCACGATTAGCCAATTATAACTTTAAAAATCATGTCTCACGCCCAACTCGTAAGGAATCATGTATTGATCTTATCTGCAGCAACATCTCAGCTGAAATTCTCTGCAATACTCACTATCTCGCGCTTTCAGATCATGAGACAGGTCAAACGATATCTCTCAACTTAAGCTTCAAAACACCAATGAGCAATAAAATAACCTATTATTTTGAAAAAATAAGAGATTTTAGCAAAGACAATTTAAGAAAATTCTGCAACTGTATTGATTCGCTATCATTTTCTGATACTATACAAATACAAAATACTGATGAGGCATTTGGTACGTTCTATGATGACTTGATCTTATATTACAATCTTTGTTTTCCTATAATTACCATAAAAGGGCTCAAATAATTTTCAAATCGGACCAGTAGTTCCTGAGATTAGCGCGTTTAAACAAACAAACAAACAAACAAACTCTTCCGCTTCATAATATTAGTATAGATGATTAAGGCGTGGGTTTTCATAATATTATCTTCTCGAAGAAATGTATTAATATACAGGGTGTAAAAAGAACTCAATATAACTTTGAGATGCGATTATACTACCTTTCCGCATTTTGGAAATGTTTTTTTTTTTGTCAAAAATGAAAACATTTACATTTTTTTATTTCTTACATAAATTTCGCAAGAACAACGAAAAAGCAAAAATAATATTAAAAAAAAGAATTAAAAAATATATATTTCTAAAAAAAAGGTAAAGGTAAAAAGGTAGCATAATCATATCCCAAAGTTATAGTGATTGTTTTTTTTACACCCGTTATTTATCTATCTACTTATCTGTCTTTAAATCATGTAAAGTTGACTGGTATACAGGTTGATTCATGACTCATATATTAAGTCGAATATAGTATGAAGAGAATGACACCGATTTCGATGTCGGTAGTCGATTTCATTGAAACCAGGCCAACCTGTGAAAGTGTTGATAAGTGTGCACAATTAGTGAATATGTGAAAATTTCGACGTTTTCAGTTTGTTTACCTTTAGGTTAAATTTATCTAGGACGTACTATAGATTTTTGACATTTCAAGAATAACTTATTAAGTTTTATTTGGAAATAATAAAAATCCACTTTCCTTTTTAACACTACAATACTCTAAATACTAATACGCCCATGTATTACGAGTATTCAACCGAGAAGTCACGTAGTTGAGTGCCTCAAGCGCGACCCCTCCACACAGCCGGGGGGTTCAATATGCCCTACACAAGATCTCCACGAGAGCTGAGTATTAATACTATGGAAAATATTTAGTGCCAATATCAGCAACGCATTTTAAAGTTAATCCTTCGTTAAATATCATGTTGTTCCTCTCGTAATTTCTATCAATGAATGAGAAGGCATGGTATTTTAACACGTTTACACTAACATGCGTTGGTGAAAGTGACTCATAGCTTTGAAGCCTAGTTATAATTAAAGTTTGTTTATCTATCTATCTATATATATAAAATGGATTGCTGTTCGTTAGTCTCGCTAAAACTCGAGACTGGCTGAACCGATTCGGCTAATTTTGGTTTTGAAATATTCATGGAAGTTCAGGGAAGGCTTAAACGGTTTGTATGCTTAACGAAGTGGGCAAGGGTCAGCTAGTATATTATTTATGTATTTATGTATGTATGTATATCATGTTTATAATTATTGTGCACGCCCTATCTGCTTTTATCTCATATCTCTCCGTAGGGCTGCCGAAATAAATTTCTTTTAAGAAATAAGAATTACCTTTGTGTATGTGTGTCTTTCTTTGTAAATTGTACTATTGTAAATGTATTTCTTGTGTGCAATAAATTATTTAAAAAAAGTTACAACATACCGTCACTGTCGGTAAGCGACTCCTTATCAGCCGCGCGGTGGTAGGCGCGGGTGCGGTGCGCGGAGTGTGCTGCCAGCGCCAGCGCAGCCATAGCGGCCAGGGCGGCAAGAGCACCCGCCGCCGCCCGGGCTCCTCCGCCCGCCCCCCACCAGTTACCGCCAGCTCGAGTGGCCCACGCTGCTGACGCGTTGCGGTACGGCTCTGAGGAGGAATGAAGAATATTTTACTTCAAAATGAATTAGAAACTAACCCTTTTAGAATCAGGTAGGCTGATGACCTACGTTCGGGGAGTAACCTGGAGAGAGGTGTATATTAGGGTCTTGGTGTAAGTGTATATTATAGACAGGAAACAAACAGCAGATAGAGTCTGTGTCTTTGTGTAGTTGATGTAGACGTGTAGCATTTTCCTGCAGCTCCACTAGTGACCGCATCGTGCGAGGACTAGGCAGCAGACAGCGTATGAGTCTTGGTGTAGGTGTTATATACGAGCAGCATTTTGGTGTCGACTGCAAAATGAAGATTTCCATCCTCCAGCGACTGCCGGCGGTCGTGGACCAGGCAGCTGATGCGTAGCAAATATCATCCAACTTTAAAGCTTTTTGCCATCGATCACCATTTGCACAAGGAAGAGTGTTAGAGATTTAGCAGTGCGTGATTATATGGACGAGCTATCGATTGAATAATGCTGTCCAGTAATCCAGCACACTTGTGTGTATAGTGAAAGGGAGGAAAACCAAATTCTCTCGCTCACTCACCAACTTGCGTGGCGTGCGCCAGGAAACCGCCGGCGCAGCGATCGCTGGTGTCGCTGGAGCGCAGTTCCAACAGGATGTGGCGACCACCAGCCACCTCCACCACGCCGCCGTCCGCAGGTAGCTCTGTCTCGCTCGACTGAAAGAGAAAGTTAATCAATATCATCCGACTCAATTTAAATTAAGGCATCTACGCAAGAATGAGTTTCATAGTGTCTTAACGTTTGCGCAGTAATTAGAAGCATTATCGCCTCCATGGTACAGTGCTTCAGAGCCTAGGTGTTCAATTCCGCGTTGGAACAAAAAAAATGTTGTTTACAAGTTTGGTTAGGACAATGCAGGCTGATTACCTGATTGTCTGACAAGAAAGATGATCCATGCGTCTAATGGGCATGTAAGAAGTCGGTCCTGCATCTGATCTCCTGTCAGTCGTATCGGTTATCCGTTCCACTGGGCTTCGAGTGAAGGAAGAGAGAGTGCTTTTGTGTATAGCGCACACACTTGGGCACTGTAAAATAACTTGTTCGTTAATGAAACCGGTCCCCGTCACCGTAATCGTTGTGGGAGGCATTATTATTAATCAGAAGCATTCTCTATTCCTTTGCCCGTAGCCCAAATCTAGCGGGAGATCAGGTTCAGGACTGATTTTTATATGCCCAGCCGACGCATGAATCATGACAGACAATCACAGCCTGTGCAAACTTGAAAACATTTTTTTAGTTCATCACGGTAATTAAACCTTCGATTTAACCTAACTAACCAGTAAACCATGGGGTTATACAGTCAAACACTTGTATCAAATACATTCCCGGAATCATGTATTGAACATGTATAATTGACACTTGATACACAACACCCTGCGATCTGATCATCGCTGATCATACATCAAAGCTGGCAATTTCGATCAGCCAAATGCCCGACAAACGTGAAGTGTGCCGCATATGATAAGTGATAGAACATAATAATTGTACTTCAAATCAATATGGAATTTGATCTTTTAGCAGGTAGAGATTTCGTTCGTATTAGGATCAAATACTTATGTGTAAAAATAAGTATAATAGGGCTAATTGTTTGAATTAATTATTCTGATTTTAAGTGTTATAACATGTTGGTAATTTTCGAAAACGTATAAAAATTTATCGATGCGCGAAATTGTTCTAAGGAATTTTTATCTCAATAAAATAATAGTATCCACTTGTATTTTTTTTTTGTACACAAATAAATTTTAGTGCACTGTAAAATAAAATAGTTTCCAACGGACTTATAGTACTAAAATAAATATTTGCAAAGAAACCGCGTATTGTTTGAGATGAATTCAAAATACTTAACATTTTAATTTCCGTATAGTCGATATTTTCAAATGAAGATTGATTGAATCACTTTGGGGCATCGTACCTGAATATTCTGTCGGTACACTTATTTATGTATGTCGTTTGCAGAACTCGTTTGAGATCTCCGAAGATTTCGCTTATAATTATTAATGTTCATACTTCCCAATTTTGTACTATTATTTAGGCTCAGAGCAATGTGACCAGCCAAGTAAAAAAAATAACTAAAATGGCGAGTGATTATAATAACATCAAACAGTAAAAAAAATCCTTGTATGCCTCGTGTGACGTTCGTGACAAATTTGTAGCACATTCGTAGCACTATCTTAGCAAATACGTTGCAGTCTTATAGCACTATGGTTGCACTGTCGTAGCACTATCGTAGCACTATCGTAGCGCTATCGTAGCACAACCTTAGCACTATCGTAGCACTATCAAAGCACTATCGTAACACTATCGTGGCAAATACGTCGCGGTGATTTTACTTTAGAGTTTAGATTATCGAGTCGAGGACGTCAGAGGCATACTCTAAACTCGACGAGTGACTTTTGGTATGGACCAAAAGTCCTAGTACGTAAATAAGTACCTACATATACAGTTTAATCACATTAGATAAACTATGGATTATGATTGGTATAGTAATGGTTTATCTTATACAGTGTGTAAATATGTTTATTTTAAGGGGGTACATTTTTTGCATAATCAAACACACTTTGGGAATATTTGACTGTCTATCTAAAATTTTCATTGCACCTCACACAGCTAATATTCATTTTGTTTTAATATATTAATTAAATTTTGTAGCACTCATGCGGGATAAGTAGCATCTTGGCGCACGCTGTTGCGATTGAAAACGAGCCGTAAATGCGTGCGCCAAGTAAACTTTTCACACTCAAATTTTAGAATGGGCAAACAGCCCATTTTCAACCGCAACAGTGCGAGCGCCAAGATACCACTTACTTACTTATCCCGCATTTGTAATACAAAATAGTATGTGTAAATCGTGCGACGTTGTCGATACCGGCAATCGACAACTTGTCGCACTTGTTGCACAATATACTATTGTAGTAAATCGAATATTGTTTATCTTTTGTCTTATGAGATGATGATGTGGGTGTAGGGCTTGGAGGTCAGCTCGTCGTTCGTCATTATTTATGAGTCCGGCTGAAATTTCAAAAGTCGATTTTATATTAACGAGTTAGGAGACTTAACGATTTTGTATGAACTGCGAGTGTATTTTAATCATGATAACGTTTTTAATTAAAGGTTTAATCTTAAAATAAATTAATGAGAAGCCGTCCCGGCTGGGCAGCAGCGGCGCGGCGAGGGAGTCTCCGTCTCTCGCTGTTGGGCTACTGGCCGGAGTATATCTCTACTCACCCCGTCGCCGTCGGGGCCGTCCCAGCTGGCCAGCAGCGGCGCGGCGAGGGAGTCTCCGTCTCTCGCTGTTGGGCTACTGGCCGGAGTATATCTCTACTCACCCCGTCGCCGTCGGGGCCGTCCCAGCTGGCCAGCAGCGGCGCGGCGAGGGAGTCTGCGTCTCTCGCTGTTGGGCTACTGGCCGGAGTATATCTCTACTCACCCCGTCGCCGTCGGGGCCGTCCCAGCTGGCCAGCAGCGGCGCGGCGAGGGAGTCTGCGTCTCTCGCTATTGGGCTACTTTCCGGAGTATATCTCTACTCACCCCGTCGCCGTCAGGGCCGTCCCAGCTGGCCAGCAGCGGCGCGGCGAGGGAGTCTCCGTCTCTGGCCCGCAGCCCCTGCCCCGCGCAGGGCAGCCGCACAGCCTCGAACCGCACGCGCACCGATAGACCTTCCTCCGCCTGGAAGAGAAGGATTTGTTAAATCATCTCGCGGGAACATTGTAGTTCATCAGAAAAGTAGCCTAACCCCCGATTTCTGAAAGGCTAATCAAATCGTCGATCATCAAACATTTGAGTCAATAAGTCATTCTGAACGCTCATTGGTGGACGTAGTGAGTGAGCGAGGTTGTTGCGAGTGATGTTCACCAATGAGCGCGATGAAGCCGGGGTGGGTCTGATTGCAAAAAAAATCTAAATACATAATGAACGTTTTTTTCACTCAAAACACTTAACCACTCAAACATTTTGTAGGCAATAAAGATAACTTTTTCTGAACGTTTCTATAATATGATGCCTACCACCGGTTCGGGAACTAGCCCAGCGAGAAGAATCGGGAAAAAAATAAGAGTAAACAAATAGAAGGAGGCCGGGTAGGCGACCTTACACAGAGTGCTCGGTTTATACAGGGTGTATGTGATTGATATTTCAGCACGTTAGCGACATAATGCGTTATAAACAATTTAAGCTAATGTCTAATTTGTATTCTGAGCGCGACGTACACCTGAGTGGCATTTGCATTTGATTTGTTTTGGGTCTGTGTTAGATAGATAACTATATGAGACAAGCGTATCCGTGGTCTACTGGTTCAGAGCTTCACTCTCGACCCGGAGGGTTCGATTCCCGCGTTGGAACAATAAAAATGTTGTTTTCAAGTTTGGTTAGGACTATGCAGATTGATCATCTGATTACTAATAAGAAGGATGATTCATGCGTCGGATGGACATGTAAAAAGTCTATCCTGCGCCTGATCTCCCGCCAGTCGTGTCGGTTATCCGTCCCACTGGTCTACGAGAGTAAAGGAAGAGAGAATGTTTATGTATATTGCGCACACACTTGGGCACTATAAAATAACTCCGGCGTAGCTGGCCTGGTTTTAAAACCGGCTATTGTCACTGAAATCGGTATGGGAGGCATGATTATTATATACAATACTCATTGTATATTTACACTAGCTGTGCCCGCGACTTCGTTCGCGTGGTTTTTGAGTAACTTAAACCGTTTATGCAGCGCACGCAACGAAAGTCCCCAAATGTGACTAATTTTCCCCGTTTTTGCAACATTTCTCACTGACGCTTCGCTCCTATTTGTCACATCGTAATGTCATATAGCCTAAAGCCTTCCGCTTTATATGGATTATCCAACAAAAATGATTTTCATATCGGACCAGTAGTTTCTGAGATTAGAGCGTTTAAACAAACAAACTCTTCCGCTTTATAATATTAGTATAGATTTCACATTTCATAACCACGACCTGTATTTCCAACGACCACCCTTTGTATACACGGTGTGAACAGACGTGCGCGAGTCAATAAATATGTTTATACAGGGTGAGCACTAACTAGCTAAATAAGGAATCGTACAGCGGAGCTGCTGAAGTCGATTTTATTGGCTTCATTTCACCTGAGGAAATCGTCGTTCTCCAGATAAGTATACGACCTTTTTTCTAATGTTCCTATTATTTTAGCTGATAATAATTTGCGAATCAAATATGATTTTAAGTATTGTTGTATTTATTATATTATGTTGCCCTGTAAAGTTTTTGTGCACAATAAAGTTTATTTGATTTGATCAATTAGGTAATAATATTATAATCGACAAATAATTTTGTTAGTAAAGGATTATTTTATTATTCTTCTTTACATTCAGGACTGTCGTATTTTATGTAGCTTTATTGTTTGAATAAGTTTTTATTTTACAGAATTAAATTTTGAGCTGGAAATTGGAGAATTATATAAACTATAGTATAATAATTAGTCGTAAAAATCCTATACTAAAAATTATGTAAAATAGTGTCCCCGTGGCTCCACCAACGACGGTATTGACGGAGTATTTCCAAGGTACCCTTGGTAGAGGCTGCGTCCAGTTCACCAGCTCATCGGACGCGGCCAGTCCCACATACCCGCGGTAGGGGTCCCCATCTGCCTCGGAATGAGTAATAACATTTTCTCAGCGTTAAAAAACAAAAAAAAAAGGTGTGTGTGCGATTCACACACGATAGAAGTGAAACTTCAATAAATCGACAAAAGAATGAGATGAATATATATAACAAGGGTAGGATAATTACAAAGTTTAATAGTTCAAAACGGCAATATACATACACACCGACATCTGCTTTCTCGCTCTGGCTCACTAATTACAGGCGACTATGCTTGGAAGACGGGAGTGGGGACGCTACGAAGTATGGCACAAAGACCTACCTACCTACCTAACGCTGTCCTCGCACGCCGGGCCAGAGTGGCCCAGGGCGGGGGAACCACGACCAGGGGCTAATGAGCCCCTCTACGTGGGGTCGAAGGGCCCCGGCATGGGAATACCGGGACCGAAGTCATTCCAGTTTTTCTCGGGAAAACCCCCCGCCTATCGCAGGGGAAAACCGAGGCGCTAAAGGGAAGAGCCATGGAGGGCTGTGACCTGAGTGGCAGAGGCAACGAGCAGTGCATGGGGGCCCCGGTCCTGGGACCGGGGAGCGTGTGTGATTCCACTCCCCCTACACCACCCCTCGCCCCGCGGAACAAACCCTACCATTGCTGGGAAGAGGTAAATGAAAGACACTAGTGACGTTTTTTTGAGGGCAAAACCCCCGCGTCAGGGCGCGGGGAAAAACCGTCGGACAACTTTATTAAAACATTCACCTGAGGGGCGACTTGGCGAGCGGTCGTTAGCCGTCTCACGGACCCGTCCAACCAGGGGAGTGTGGGGGGGCTCCGGGAGCCAGGAGGGGGGGAAGGGCAAGGGGATGCCGAACGTTCGTTTACACGATTGAAACAATATGGGGCACTGGGTGCGCACCATACAGCTTCCTTGCGGAAGCGGTGGGTACGGCAGTGTCCGGGGCCGGCTGTAGGATCCTCGCCAGTCATACGGGTTCCTTCCTCTGCAGGAACCACTCGATGCCGAGGATATCCGCGGGCGGGCTCGGGGACTCTGCCGTAATATAAAAAGAAAATTAATAAAAATCCGCTCCGTGCAGAGAGCGCGAAGCGGGGGAGTTTTGTGAAGCGGGGGAGGGGCAAGAGCGCCCCTGGGCGATAAGGGAGGCTACCAGACGAGAAGCCTCTGGCGCTATACGAAGGATAGCGGGAAGGACGTGGGTGCCGGCCTGGATGTCGGAGATGGTGTCTAGGGCCAGCATAAAAAGGTCTTGAAGGAGTTCAAGAGTGGGGGTGGGATTTGGAGTAGGAGCGGGGGGGCAGACGGCAGAGTCCCCGGGCTCGCGGCGGGCCGGGGTCGCACCAGAACGGTGCGGCGTGCGCAGCTCACGGGCGCTTCGGGGGCGGCGCCTGCTGTTAGCGGGCTGCGGCGAGTTAGACAGTCTCGGCTGAGGCTGTGACTGCTGCGGGTGCTGCGGGGAAGCGGGCATGTACTGCTCCGCTTCGTGGTCGGTGGAGGCGGCGGAAGACGCCGGCGAGATGGTGGTGGAGGAGCCCTTCGACCCCCGCTTGTTCCTCCGCATCGGCCGCTGCACAGAGGGGGCAGGGGCGGGCGGGGCGGGTGGGCGGGGGGAGGGCTCGTAGGCCTCCACCGGTAGTGTTACCGGCGGGGGCGGCGGCGGTGTTGTAGGCACGGGAGCGCCGTGACGGCGCTCGGAGGTGGCGCTGTTGCGGCGCGCGGGGGCGGCGCTTTGGCGCCTCTCAGGCGACGCCGGGGGGGCAGGGGCGCGGTTTGAGGGGGCCACGCACCTCTTCAGCTCCCTGCTGTACGTCGGACAGTTGCGGCTGTTCGCGGGATGGGCCCCTTTGCAATTAATGCAGTAGGGCTTCTCACCGCGCTTGCGGGGGCAGTCTTCACTGCGGTGCTCGCAGCCACACCATTTGCACGCCATCCGACGTTGGCATTGCTCGGTGCGGTGCTGGAAGCGCTGGCATCGTTGGCACTGGACGGGACGCTTCCCGTCCCTCCATTCCTCGAAGCGGATGCCCGGCATGCACAGGAGCGTCTTCACTCCAAAAACGCCGGGCAGTACGTGGGGGGCCCTCTGGATATGGGCTAGGAAGGTGCACGAAGAGGCATCTGGGTGCGGCGCGAACCTCTTGACATACTCCGCCAAGTAGCCAAGGTCCGCTAGTCCCAACTGGACTTCCTCTTCGGATGTGTCCACAGGTAGGCCTCTGATCCCTACCTGTATGGTATTCGGAGGTGGTTGCCGGTGCTCGAACCAGGACAGCCTCGTACTCCGTCCCAGCTCGGTGAAGTAGTGGCGAAGGGTACGGTACTCGTTTTCGTCCACTGGGCTAAAGCGGATGACGTTGCCAACCGCTCTGGCATTTGGGCTGCGTCCCAGGATGTCGCGTAGGCGACGGAAATGCCTCACCCAATCCTCAAGTCTCTCGACGATGATAGTGGGGAAGCAGGGCGGGGGCGACGTCCTCTTGGCAGCACTCGCCGGCGTCGGGGCGGTGTGGGTTGTGCTGCTGCGGCTGGTTTGTGGTGGTGCGGCGCTTACCTGGGCGTAGGTGTCCTGGCGGGGACCCTCGACCCTGGGAGCTGGTAGCGGGGCTGGTGGTGCAGGCGCGCTGGCTGCAGGAGAGTGGTGGTGTCCTGCCGGGGCAGGATAACTGGACTGCGGTGAGGGGTAGTGGCGTAAGTCGCACACTACCGCGTTGCTGCGCTGGGGGCGCGGCGGTGAGGCCGGGCGCTGGACGGCTGCATGGTGCGGGGCCCGGGGCGCGCTGCGGGTCTCGGCCGGGCATTGGAGAGGGAGGGTACCAGCAATACCCCCCCGCGAGAATGCCGACGGGGGTCCGGCGCGGGCGGTGTCTGCTCCATGACAGCTAGGCTCGGTTGTAGGCTGGTAGCGCGTTCGATTCTGGGTCGCGCGCGAACCGGAACGTGAAGAGTCCCGGTCGGATGACGACTCCGGATCAACGCGGCGCGGGCGCAGACGTCTACCGCGGTCGCGAGGAGGCCGCGGTACACGTGCGGACATGGTAGGAACTGGGACGGTATACACTAAGTGGACAACACAGGGGGTGAACACTTAGGGGAACTGGCCTCCCGTGACCACAACGCCGGAACGAATTCCAGCGGGGCGATCAGGGCAGTTCAACTCCCCAGCAGGCGACAATTCACACTTGGTTCCAACGAACCAGAGTGTGAATTGAAGATCGCTATCAGGAGGTACTGGGAACTGCACTGGAGAATGGTGGTCGGCACGGACGTAACGGCGGGGAACACGTGTACGCGCACTGGGCACAAAGAGGAGAGACCGATAATATAAAATAGTATGTATATTTCTGTCTCATTCTTTTGTATTTGTGTCTCTTACCTGTCGTTTTTTCCGTTGCATCCGGTTTGAAATCACAACGATTCTAAAGAAGTATCACTTCAAAAAAGCCTTTTATTTCTTGCTTTTACACTTAACATTTACAATTAATGCATTTAAAATAGTTAACAAACGTTTTATTTTAATGAATTTGTCAATTTCAATTTTTTTTCATACTATTTAATAATAATTATTTTAGACATGTCAATAATAATAGTTGAAAAAAAAATTGTAATAAGAATTGATAATAATACGTCATAAAAATATAATAAAAATAATTTGCGATTTTCTCTTTTTAAATTAACTAACTTAAAATATAAATTTTCTCGGCGTTAAAAAAGGATAAATAATTAAATATTCCGTATTTTTTTTCCGCCTTGGCTGCGTCCAGTTCACGTCTGCTTTTCGGACGCGGCGTACCCGCGGTAGGAGTTACCAGTTAGAAGTACATACTTCGTAATGTGTAATGTCATTTTCTCGGCGTTAAAAAAAGGATGATTAAAGGTTCCGTGTTGGAGAATTCTTTTTACAATCCACTATCAAATACTCAATCAAATATTATACCGATAGTATATAATTTTAGAGATACATAATTTTCTCCTAAATAATAATAATGTTCATGGACGCATCCACATCACGAATCATCATCAATCTCAATTAGCCTCGCGCCAAGTCCATAAAGACCTTGTTACCAGGCAACGAAAATATATTACTTTTACTATTATTATTCTATAAACACTCCCACACCGATTTCGGTGACGGTGGATGCTTCCATTGGAACCAGTATAGCTACGTAAAAGTTATTTTATAGAGCCCAAGTGTGTGCGCAATACTCAGAAGCACTCTCTCTTCCTTCACTCTCGTAGCCCAGTGGCACGGATAACCGACACGACTGGCGGGAGATCAGGCGCAGGACCGACTATTTACATGTCAATCCGACCGTATTATGATCTTTTACAATCCCAACCTGGTTCCAGGCAATTCAATAATATTGTCTTAAACTGCTTTGTTCTTTTTCACAATACAGCGACATTTTATACAAAATGGATCCACCCTAGTTTGGTTGTCTAAAAGTGACATTCGGAAGCAAGTCAAGTGTCACGTGTCCGCCAACTAGCTGTCACCGTGCAGTTCAGTGATCGTAATACGAAAATTCCAGGCAGCCATGTAGTATGGCGTAAACTGGCTGGAATTAAGAGCTTGTAATAGGCCCCCAGCAGCCCAATCGCGCTATTGTACAACGTTTCATTTGAGGTTCAACTTAGTTTCGTTTGTGTTTCAGCTGCGTTTCGTTTCCAATCCAGCTGAACATTTTTG
Source organism: Celastrina argiolus (assembly GCA_905187575.2). Lineage (NCBI taxonomy): Eukaryota > Metazoa > Arthropoda > Insecta > Lepidoptera > Lycaenidae > Celastrina > Celastrina argiolus. Next base: position 18,084,941 of record LR994589.1, read on the forward strand.
GTCCTTTACACAATTTAGATTCAAAAACTTAACTTATATACGATCACTTTGTTCCAAACGTTCGAGCTGCGTGCGAGTTAAACTAGCTCCGTATGAACTTTTTGTTTGACAGCGTTTGAGTTACAACTACGGTCCAGCTTCGTCTCATCTAGCTGTCAAAAGGATAGCGCGATACCTAATACGTCATAAAGTCGAGTAACGTTCACGTTTCGGTTGCGTTTCAGCTAAAGTTTTTTAGCGCGATTGCCCTGCTGGTCATCAGCCTGCATTGTACTAACCAAACTTGGGAAAAACGTTTTGTTGTTCTAACGCAGGGATCGATTCGCTTTCGATCGAGTAACTTTTGTTCCTTTGACGGAATTCGAACACTCGAGCTATAAACGTGAACTAACAACAGTTAATATAATATTCAACTAGTTCCTCCCCGGGCCAGTTAGCGGTACGGCGGAACGTATCCTTCAACTAACTCCCAGAGTAACCCCACTCTCACTATTGAGAGTACTGCCCAGTATCATATTGCATTATACATGACAAACTCCCAAGCTATTAGCCACTGCAATACAAGGTGATTCATGGTTCATATATTAAGCCGAAGATAGTTTGAAGAGCATGACGCATAGATCACTTTTTTGTTTCGGCGCCTCATATAAATTACTTACTATAACGCGACAAATCACGATTAATGATTTCCATAAAATTCACAAAACAAATGAGATTCAATCCTGGCCAAATCTTAGGTCAACGATCATTACGTTCGTGTGTATAGTGTATGTGTGCAAACATACTGGCGGACAGAGCGAAACTCAAGGGCTGTTTTGACGTCCTAAAATTAATATTAGTGAATGTACTGAAGGTTTTTGATGGAAATACCATGTTACACTGTAATAATACACAAATAACTTGCACTTTTTCCACTTTATTAGTTAATTAAGAGATTTATAAAAATACACGACCAGTTTCGACTAAATCATCATCAGGTTGTCTTACTTACTTAGTCGAAACCGGTCGTGTATTTTTATAAATGTCTTAATTAAATGAAAGCTGAAAAAATGAAAATTTGTGTTTTATTACAGGCTTAAATTTAAGGTTAGTTGGACTTCATCAAAATACTTGAAACCACTTTAAATAATTACAGTTTAATTTTAACCGCAAATCCGACCATTTCAATTATCGAGTTTCAATTACAAATCTATTAGTTCTTTCGTTGTTAACTTACTGAGAGCCCTTGTTGCCGATATTGAATATTGCGCAACTCCAGTGGAGACGGTGCGCCGGTAACTTAGTTACTCTAAATTCCTCCACAATCTAGGTCCTAGTAATCCTATGCAAAACACTTTACTTCCAACTCCTATAGTTTTCAATGCAAATTGTGTTTTATGAGCGTCATTGGATCGCAATTTGAGGGACTATTTTAACCACAAAATGTAGCTCGAGATAGCTGGCAGTGAAATTTAGCTTGTAGATAATTTTGTCATAAAATTTCTAAGCGAACAACGATAAGATAAAGAGAAAATATTAAAATAAAATGCTTTTGCACAGTGCCTTTCTCGCGTTGTCTTTTTTGGTGATCAAATAATATATCAAGGTCCCTCGATTGTTCACGGCTCCCATCATCAGGTTGCCACTTTGTTAACAATATAAGCAAATATGGATTTTGCCCTGTGCAACAAAAAAAATATTAAAATTGGTCCACCAACGGCGCAGTAATGAATATACATTTAAAAAATGCCGAACATATAACCATCCACCTTTTTTTAAGTGAGTTAAAAATGAACAGCGATCACCGAAGGAACTGCAGTGCTATTTCTAATCTACTAAATTGCTTTGCGTATATCGACAGCTAAATACGCAATGAATATGAAATTTCGGATCACCGTGGATTCAGCTGCTGTCGAAATAATATTATTAATAATAATAATAATAATTTGACATTTATTCAAGTATTGTATATTACACTAGACAAGACAAAATATATTAAGACGGTAAAACAACATTAATAGATACGCAAAATCTTAGAGAAAGCCACTGATGTACATCGCCTGTAAGAGTCCTTGCACAATAAAGCCAATATGCTGTCGTAGAATTGTACCTGCAGCAGCCAGAAGGACCTGGCGGGACAGGCTCTAGCGGAGCCCGCCAGCAGCCTCGCCAGCGGCGCCAGGTGCAGCACGCAGCCGCAGCGGCACGCCGCGCCCACCTCCGCCACCACCGCCGGCGCGTCTCCCGCCCAGGGCCGCGCGGAGCACTCGCACGCCGCCAGCTCCACCGCCTCGCCCTGGGGAGGGAAGATGTGAAGCAGTCGGAAGGTTAGGGGGATATTGATAAACAGGCAGAAGAAAGAAAAACTAGTAGAGAAATTTGGTGATGACAGGATAGTCAAGCTACATAACAGACGAAAGCGGGATACATGGACATAATATAATATGTCCTTGTGTGTATCCTGTGCTTCTCATAAGAGAAGCAGTCGGAAGGTTAGGGGTATATTGATAAACAGGCAGAACATAGAGAAACTAGTAGAGAAATTTGATGATTATCATGTCAAGCTGCCTTGTCGTGTATCAGACACCAGTAATAACGTCAGTATCATTTTGAAACTACTTACTGTTAAACATGGAATTGGGTTATTGAATGAATATTTAATTTATTTTACTTTTGGACGCATTACGCAGAAAATCAAAAAGATGAGCGAAATCTAAAAAAAGAATTATTATAAGTCTTAAAACATTAAGGGCTGATTTTTTAATCGTCAGATAACTTTTATCTAAGGAATAAATATGTGACTTTGGCAGATTTTGTATGGAACAAAATGGCCCTAAGCTAAAAACAGTAAAATTATCTATATCTTTTTTTATCGATATTTGTACACAGGTTGGTGTAATGTATAAAGGGTTAACAACGTGACGTCACAGTCGGTTGTTTCCTTCTCGTTCGCACATTGTATATTTTAATAGTACTGTTTAATATCCCCATTGTTTTTAATGGTACTTAAATAAATTTAGTTTCATATTATTTGTATTAATAATATAAATTATGAAAAAAACATTTCAAAGACTAATAATAATTAATGCAGGAAGAAATATCAAATTTTGAAGATACTTTTTTTGAATTAATAGGAGACCGCAGTGCGGAACTGACAGGGATATAATATCCTCCTCTACTTCGTCATTTTTGCAAATCTTCTGTCTAATGTCTAGCGGTACTCGGTGAAAGGATAGAGGAATCTTAGTTAGTCCCGGCATAGGCAGGGGAACTTTAGGATGTCGTCTTTCACAACATTTTAGCGTGGAAATATAATGCCATAAAATATATTTTGTCTATTCAGTACTCAATAAAATAGTGTATTTTGCATTAAAAAAATATTGAAAATAATAATTAATTTATTCATATTTTGTAAAAAAAAAATACAAACACTTCGATAAAACCCGAAAAATTAACTTATAAAAATAGTGTTACACTAAAATGATTAGAAATTCTTATTTCAATTGTCGGCTTTCTGCTCGTCTTCCTCTACATCAGCATCTGGTAAAGGTTCCATGTAAATAGAATCTTCTTTTTCAGGTTTTACAACATTTTCGTTATCAACTTCAGTTAGTCCCATTGTTGATTCATCCAAATTTTCCCCAGGCATCGATTCTGCTTTAAATACATTATCGCTTATTGCCTCTGGATCGGCCATTTGCTCCACAATTGCTTCATAAACTGACCGTTTGGAATCATCGATTTTCTTTTCAATGTCAGTCTCTTCGCCAGACTCAGAGCTGTCTTCCTCAGAACTGAGAGTTGATTTAGTTGATGTAACAAATGAAAGGAAGCTCTCGCTTTCAATTTTTGTTTCAGATGATTGAGGTACAAGTTTCATGGAAGGAACAGTTCTTAAACTAGCTTGCGGTGTAGAATACGAAATGAATGTACCAGCACTAGAAAGTTTTTCTGATTTTACAGATTTTTCGAGTATTTTTTTGGTCTCTAATGAAGATGATGTGTGAATAATCGACGTTTTCTTTGTAACTTTTGGTATAAACCCTAAATCACCTTCTTCATACACTTTCCCAAGGGATGCTAAAGTATCAACAGATTTCGATGTTTTAATTTCATGATGTTTAGTTATTATATCTAGCAATTGATTCAGTAATGTGTGCCTATCAACAACCTTTCGCATTGGATCAGTTTTTGACCATTCGTCTAACTTGAGTGCAGCTTTTATTGTAATAGCAGCTTCTTTCAATATTTTTTTCAATTTTTTATATTCTTTCACAAGCAACGATGCTTCCATCGTAGATTTGTTTTGGTTTGTTAAACGTGAATGTAAATTTTGTTCCAATATACGAACCTGCAAGGATAGTTCTTCGTTTTCCTTGGTCAAACAATCAATTTTGGTCTGTAATAATTCTAGATCAAAACTTTTTTTCTCAAAATAAGCTTTTTCTCTCTTTATATTTTGAAAAGTAGTAGTTAGTTGATCTATGACTTTCAGTTGTACAATATTTTTATTTATGGCTTTATCTCGTTCTTCTTCGGCTAACTCTCTAGAAATTCGGGCAGTTTGTTCACTTTCTTTTAATATTTCATTATGTTCAGCTAATTTGGCTTGATTAGATAATATGCTATCAAGTTCGTTATTGATCGCAATGTTTTCTCTGATAACTCTATGAGTAGATGCAGCAATTCTTAGTTCAGTAGCATCCTGGAAATCTTGTGCTAGTTGTAATAGTCGTGATTCCATTTCTCGTTTCAGCTTATCTTTACCAATAACAAATTTTTTTTCGGCATCATATATAATTCTCTTATATTTCATTTCTTGGTCTTTAAAATCTTGTTCTTGTTTTTCATATTTCTTCATTAAGTCATCTCTTATAGCTCTAAACTCTTCTAGGGTATTTAGTTTTCCCGCTAATAGTTTGTTTTCTGATGTTAGTTGGTCCTTCATAACTGAGAAATTTCTTTCTAATTCCGAAACAGTTTCTTTGAATTGGGCCATCTCAATCGCTCGAGTCTCCTCGAGTCCTTTCACTTTCTCCTTTAATTCGTTGTTTTCTTCACTTTTTACATTTAGAGTTTTCTTTAAATAGGCTATTATATCAGCACGGTCGTCGTCAAGTTTGTCGTAGGCTTTCTGTAGTTCCTCGTTCCTTTGCTCATATTCATCAACAGCTGTTCTCAGTCGAGCAACTTTGCGATTGCACTCGGCAAGTTCTAACTCCAAAAATGTTTTTTCTACCTCTGAAACTGTTCCAACTGCATTAGCTTCGTCGGTTTCTTTACCCTTTTTCTTTTCTTTCTTATCTTTTTTCGGTCCCATTTCAAAGTATTTAAACAAATCACAAATTAAAACGCGCAGTAATGTCTCATGCATATGACATTGATCAAACTGTTGCTAAGTAACGTGACTGCGCCTGCGTAGTGCGCAAACTATTTATAAAATAGTTTTATATTCCTATTGTGTGTATACCGAATATTTTATTTTACCTTGTGATCGTAATAAGTAGGCAGGATTATAAAATATGTAAAATGCCACGTTATGTGAGAAATATGATAAGGTCGGTCGTCGACCACGCGTCACCATGGTAACGGAACAAAAACACTCGCGGCACGTTTTAATAACACTAATGTACGCTTTGTTTATTCACTATTATTTATTGCTGTTTCCCATAGTATTAGAATTTACGTCGACTTTACTTTTACTTTCATGATTTTGTCGCACGGAAGATTAAGGCATCATAATGTACGAGCGGAATCGTACTTTACAAAGTTTCTAAAAGTGTGTTAAGCAATATGAATACCTACAAATTGTGAAATACTCGTCATTAATGAATCTAGATAACATTTAGTTCTATGAATTATTTCTAGCACTTCATTCATACCATGCAGATTAACAAACATTGATTAACAATCATCTGCCACACTATTGTGGTAATTACTTTTTCTCAGTTCAGTTCAAAAGTTATAGTAAATGTTATTTTCACACCTTCTATTTGAATGACTACGGGATTCGGCTTGACCGAGCACACCACCTTGCTTAGTCTCTCCCGCCGACCACGCCGACCACGCGCCCCAGCCACCCGCGCCTCCCTCTGTCTCCCTCTCTATCTCTCACCTCGCAGTACTTGGCGCCGTACGCCGGCGGCGGGCTGTCGCAGAAGCGGTGCCGGCTGCGCGTGCGCGTGGAGCAGCGCGCCGGCGCCGGGCACGCCGACCACGCCGACCACGCGCCCCAGCCGCCCGCGCCGCCCTCTGGAGAGATACGTCAGTTGTTAGTACACTGTTTTATTTTATTTTATTTTTAAGGTTTCCAAACAACTGTGTACACTGCTACACAAAATACACATGATTCACATAATATTTGAGTGTTACAATTTTTTATAGACAAACACAACAATAAGAAATTCAACAAAAACATTTGCAAAACGTTTAAATTCATAAAACGATAGCTAAAGATAACAAATTTTTATTCTCTATTTAGGTACTATAGTTTGTAAAGAATATATTTTACTCGTACCTAATTTGGTTAATTTAGATAATATTAAATTGTCAGTAGGTATTCATATACCTACCTACTGAATATACCGCGTCGTCGACGCTGAATGCATTGCTTCTGGATAATAATCATTTATTACCCACAAGCAATGCATTCAGTTTTTTGTATGACATACGATGCAAGAGAAGCAGACCAAACTGCTTCTATTGCATCGTATGTTATACAAAAAACTGTATGATATACTAGACAAATACGCAGACGTATCGCTTAGTGGAAAAAAGGATCGAATCAAATTACATAACAATCTGATTCAAAAAGTACCTGACAGCGGCAACGTCGGGAGACAGTCCATCCTGACGTCGGCGACGGCGCCCGTCACCGCCTGCGAGACGTACACGAAGCAGTACTCCGGGTAGCGCTCCGAGAACAGCCGGCAGTCGAACATGGCGGTGTGCTGGCCCCTAGGGGACAAACAAATGGAGATTAAACTTGTAGGGTATCAAGCATCGCACCTGAAGGGAAGACCCGCGACATTAGGGTGCACATTCATGCACACAGTGCCAGGGTAAGACAGTAGAACCTTCCCATGTACCACCTTTCCCGTGGGAGTCGTAAAAAGCGAGGGACAGAATATATGTTATCCGGAACAGATAGACAAATACCGTTCATGAAATACTTTGGGGGATACTTGTATAAAACAAATAAACGTTTATTCAACAATACGGATATCACACTACACAATGGGAAAAAACATTACATTATTATCATTACACACACCAAGACATAAAAAAGACATGTTAAACAATAACAACAAAAACAGGAATACGTTGAAAAATATAATAAAAATCATGAGGTCTGGGTAATGATGGTAGAAATGATATCCACTCAGGATAATGACTGTGGATACTCCACAGTCCCTGATATTCCGTGCCTGGACAACGTACCTTCGCACGCGGCGTTCCGCCACGTAGCGCAGGCGGTCGGCGTCGCGGCCGAACACGCGGACGCGGTCGGCACCGTCCAGCGCGCACTCGGGGTACTGGAACAGCGCGCGCACGCCGTCCCCGCACGGGAACACCGACCCGCCGTGCACGTTCAGCACGAACTGCTCCGACCAGTCCGCCTGCAACACATGACTCAGAATCACCAAGGGTTTATACAGGAACTGGAGTATGTGAGCAAGCTTCCAGGAATCGGTTTCTCACTAATACACTTATGATACCATCTGCCTGCAATACATGAGTCATCTCCTAGGGCTTATACAGGAACTGGAGTCCGTGAGCAAGCTTCCAGGAATCGGTTCCTCACTGATACACTGAACCACAAACTAGATATATATCAGAGACACGACCTAGTACTCAAAAATGATACTATCCTAATACTGGCAATTCGACTGGCTATAGGTGAAGTCCAGGCACATTCCAGAAACCGCCATCTAGCGCCACTATTGGAAAATACAGATTACTTATTTCATTTTGTATTTTCGTCTTAATTAAGGAGTTAAATTTAGCTTAATGTGATGTTATGCTTTAAAAATATGCTTACCTTTATTTTAATGTCAATATTTGTACTTAATTCGGCATATTTACATTTTATAATATACAAACGTTAATAGTAGTGACATCTATTGCAATATTTTTGTATTAAACATAGATTGTATGGGATGGTAGGCCATGATTGAACGAATGATACCATAGCAACATTAGGACACGCGCTGGTCTATACGATTGAATCACAGCCTCAGCCTCAGAGTAGTGACAGAAAACTGCGAACACGTACTGACTACTGACATCTAGTCTAAAACAATTGTTGAGTTAAAAAAGAAAGTAAAGAAAATTATGACAGTATTAAAAGAGTGCTGTATTTTGATAGCAGCAGGATGTGAAAGGTATCTCTGTTGGCTACCACAAACAAGAGTTCCGTCCAAGAAATTCTTAGGCGACTCATCCAATTTAAGCTACTCACAAAAAAATTTCCTGATACTAATCAAGTGAAAACAATGTATGGGGGAACCCTGACTATAACATCAGGTAAAATATTCAAAAGAGTAGACTTTTTTAAAATTGTATTGGCGCCTAGAACTGTCTATTTTACTTTACATCACTTTACTTTACGGAGCTTTCAAATGTTTCTGCTTGGACTACAGTAAGTACGGTATGGCGGTTATGCGATAAAATATTATGATAATACACTTCATTATACGCGGAGTGAGATGAGATAGCAGTTTATCTCGGATGGAGGCTGGAGATAGTGATAACTGATAACCACTCAGCCTGAAGAGCATTAGAGCGGGGAACTATTTAACACTTCATAATATAAAGTTACAAGTTTTAGATGAAAAGTTAACACTTTCATAAAATATTAATGGAACTTTGCGAAAGCGATTTTAATTATTTGTGACGTATTTGAATTCACATTATTTGGTTTAATCACAAAAAGTAGTTGTGTTAATGTTCTGAATATTCAAGCTGGATAAATTGTGAATTGTGAGAAAATTGTACTCAAATGAATAGACATCTATACAGCTGCACAAACAGGCACTAATTGTTCAGGCTAGTGCTCCCATTGACGGTACGATCTACCCGTAAGTTCGGACTGAGCGTATAAAAGGACGAACGTATCGACTGAAATTGTACCAAAATGATAATAATATCGATGGCCACACCACGTCAATCAAACGTGCTACGTATCCGATGAACTTGTGTTACGGGTACCAGGCAACAGAAATATAAATAAGACTTTAAAGCATATTTAAGGTTTTTATTATATTAATAGACAAATATAATACATATCCATGACCCACGAACACAGAAAACTTTTTGTTCCGACACGATTCAAACCTGCGATCTCCCGCTCGAGCACCATCGCACTCAACCACTGCGGTACGTGATTAACAAACTTTTTACCTATGTGATTAACGAACGAACTGAAGTGATTTTTCGGTGTATTACCGAACTGACGTCAGTTCGATCTGGTGCGATCGGCCTCTCCGTATACGGCGGCCTTAAAAACAATCCAATCAGGACAAAGTCCCGGATTAAACTTCAATTATCTTATTTACTGGACCTTCGGGACGTGTCCCTACACGGGATAATACAACTATCCAATTTCAGAAGGCTACAAGCTACAACCTACAATCGATTCTCATGAGGATTCTGTCAATATGTTGTTTATAAGGATTAAAATCCTTTACATATAATATATTACGATCAGCTGTATGTGTCGCTATTAGAATACTTAAATTGTCAATATGTGTGCTAATTGTGCAAGTCTGTGTCACTACTTGCCGTGAAGGAGTTAAATACAATTTGTATGGCAGTTATCATTGTTTGCCATAATAAAAAAAGAGCGTATGTTGCGTATTGGGTAGACGTTGATTAGATGGTGCTGGTTCGATTCCCAGGTTGTGGCGTGTACCTACCGATGAGACTTTTCAGATCTTAAGTTCGTTATACGCTGCAAATGTGCTGGGCAACCATGCGACATTTAAAACCGCCAATCTGGGGCTCTAGTATTTAAATTCATTTCGGGGAATTATATCCCACCAAAAATATTTTCGTACGAAAATAGATTGTAGTCTTCGCCAAGACTACAATCTACATAGCTTACCCTGTGAAAAGTTTATCAGATATCACATAAAGCCAAGCTATAAAGACTACATGCTCTAAACCTACAAGCTATACACTACATCTTAATCAATTTTTAATCAACTTTACTACGCCTAACCATTAGACCAATGTATAATTGGTCCATGGCCTAACTTCACTTACTCAACATTTCAGTTAAAACTTGATGCTTGGTCGTTTTATTTCACACAAGATGAATTTCGGTATGAAATTTTGTGAAATCTTCTTGACGGTAGCAGAGTGATTTAAGGGACTCCTAACTTAAGTATCGTTTGAGAATTCAAATCATTTTCATGTAATATAACATAGTTACCATCATGACCTACCATCCCCTACAATTTATATTCAATACAAAAAAATTGCAATAGATGTCACTACTATTAACGTTTGTAAATTATAAAATGTAAATATGCCGAATTAAGTACAAATATTGAAACTAAAATAAGCATTTTTTTTAAACACAATAACATTAAGCTATATTCAACTCCTTAATTAAGTAGAAGATACGAAACGAAATTAGTAATTAGTATTTTCCAAAAGCGCTAGATGGCGGTTTCCGGAATATGCCTGGAAATCGAAGAAAACAAAAATAGCCAGTCGAATTGCCAGTATTAGGTTGATACCCTTTCCTAGTACTAGGTTGTGTCTCTGTTATATATCTATATAATATATCTACTTTGTGTTGAACCATGTACTAGGTTGTGTCTCTGTTATATATCTATATAATATATCTACTTTGTGTTGAACCATGTACTGTACGTGTGTGCTAGGACTGTCTAACACGATAAGGCATGAGCACGCAACAGAACGTACAAGGAGGCAGCATGCCGCATGCGCGATATACAATTTGCATAAGTTTCTTTGTCGGGTTTCTAGCACGCTTCAGTTTAAAATGCAAAAAGGTTTAAGTCGGAAATTTAGTTACGATAAACATGAACAGGCTGAGTGGAATAGTGAAAAAAACCTTTTATTATTTTCAACTGCACAAAATTGTTTAAATTATTTTTATGTGTCGCAGTCATTTCGTTAGATCTGCTTATTTGATTAAATGACTAGCGCGGTCATGGAATGGCGTGAAACAGCTCGTACAGATAGCAATGTGTTGATATATTTTTTGATTAACTAATTTACTTTAATGTGCGTTATTCTTAGAAAATAGTAGACATTCGGAAATTTTGGAGCTTAAAATAGTCTCGGATTCATTGAATTTGTTGGTCAGAATAGAATTCAATGAACGCGCTAGTCATTCAATCAAATAGCAGATTCAACCAGTTGACTGCGAAATATGTTTACCAAGTTAGGTCTCTATAACTCATCTTGAGCTAAGTTGTCATCGCAAATTACGATGAACATGTACGGTCTGAACTGACCCAGTTCATGGAAGTGCAATTGATCTAATTATGAACAATATCCAAGATCTGACTTTGTTTTTCTGGTCCGCTTGACGTGAAATGCCCCATAATCATATTGCATCAGGCGCTGAGCTCGCTTACCTTGATGAACGCAGTAACCAGGTCCCTGGCGGCGGCTGCAGGGCGTAGTGTCAGGGCGTAGTCCCCCGCCTGGCCGAACAGTTCGCAGCGGAGAGTCATGGTGCGCCGCCCCGCGAAGCCGTGGATCTGAGGAGACGAGTGGTACAGTCCAGTGGAAAACCGGAGCGAAAGGGTTCCAGGGAGTGAAAGCCTCGTATACAAGCTATAAGATAATACTTTAGGGTGTGTATGGCTCCCGTATATACAGTTTACTAAGAAAGTACCAGTGCTGAAAGAGGTACTTTCATTTTAAATTATTGTATGAGAAAATTTATGATGTTAGGGTATTTCTCATAAATACAGGAAATTTAAAAGTAAGTATTTCAGCGCAGTCACTTTCACAGTATACTCTACATAGGAGGTACATACACGCACTATAGTATTATCACTCATTTATTTTACACCTTGTATATAATCTATCTAAACAAATTATCTATGAAAACAAAGGACTATCTTGTTCTAAATCTCTTCCATCGAAGACAATTCCGATCATTGAAAATAGAAATCTAGGCAAATATATTAGACTTGAAAATCGAACACAAGAGCTTCAAGTCAAAATTTCAGTGTCAAATTTGACAATTTGCGGAACAGGCGGGAATATTCAGAACAATAATTAATTAAAGACGCGAATCGATAAAGGTGGTAGCAAATTTAGAGAAAATTGAGTTCAAACTGTCAGTTAAACATTTTAGAATACGTCGTAAAGTATAGAGTACATTTATCTAAAGATCAGTATCTATAAGTACGAGTATCAATGTACTGAAAACGTTACTATATATTGGATCCTAAAATGTTTAAGTGACAGTCGCGGGGGGTTTTCCCTAGAAAAACAGAAGCAACTAATACGGCTCGGTATCCTCAATACCGGGTCCTTCGACCCCACGTAGAGGGGCTCATTAGCCTCTGGTCGTGGTTCCCCCGCTCCCGGCCACTCGGGCTAGGAGTGAGTGAGATGCAAGTAGGTAGGTTAAGTGTTCAAACTAAATTTTCTGCGTAATTTTTTCCACAGCCACCTTCACCCATTCATGTCTTCAATTATAACTTTAGCTGTCCCCGCGACTTTGTTCGCGTGGTTTTTGAGTAACTTAAGCCGTTCATGCAGCGCACGCAACGAAAGTCCTCAAATGTGAATAATTTTCCCCGTTTTTGCAACATTTCTCACTGACGCTTCGCTCCTATTGGTCGCAGCGTAATGTTAGCCTAAACCCTTCCTCTATAAATGAACTATCCTACAAAAAAATAATGTTTCAAATCGTACCAGTAGTTCCTGAGATTAACGCATTTAAACAAACAAACAAACAAACTCTTCCGCTTTATAATATTAGTAACTTTATAAATTACTAGCTGTGCCCGCGACTTCGTACGCGTGGAAAAGTGATTTAGGGTAGGGGTTTAGTTCAAATACATTTTTAGTAATTAGTGATTTGAAATCGTTTGGATATTTAAAATCACTAATTTATAGTAATGCTTCTTTATACACGGTATTAGACGTGCATAGGCAAAAGAAGTAGGCCGATGGAGTAATAATAATAGTTTACTGTCAAATAATGGCCGTTTTTGTCGTGAATGTTTTGAGGTATTTTTTCTATGAAAATGCTAACAATTCCTACTACCAGCTCAAAAACTGACCGTGTATTATTAACCGACTTCAAAAAAAGGAGGAGGTTCTCAATTCGTCTGTATGTATAATATTTTTTTTTTTCTTTTATGCGAACGGAACTACTTGATAGTACGCTCATATACGCGACGAAGATCTCTGTACTGAGATTTGTATGGACTTTACGCCGCAGCGACTGCAGACGATGATCGTTTTCACACCGACGCTGCACTGCTGGCGCCGAGCGCCAAATTTTTTAAAAGTCTACTCTCGGTGCGCAATTCCAACTCGGACTTGCCCGGTTTTTTATTTATTAATTACCTACGCTAACAAACATGTAGCCTACTTTGGGACTTTACGGTTAAAGTACTAACTTCTTTTAGACGACAAAATAACAAAAGTCCAAAAGAAAGAAAAAACCCAAGCCGTACCTAGCATAAAAACTAATAAATAAAATATCATGAAAAACATTAATCTTACTTATATTAACATAACTTTTCTAATTTAAATGTGCCTATGACATCTCATTCATATCTTAAAAACAAACTATCCTACGCCTATACTTTATTAATCGTATTTGCAAAACCTAAGTATAATAATAAATTACTTCGCACAAAGTAATAATTATTTTCACTTGTACTGGAAAATAAGTATTACTTTGTACGAAGTAAATTTAATTGTTCCTTTTAGTTAACCTTTTGTAGTCGTTTTTTTTTGTTTAAAATTATTTAATTTTCAGATTTTTAGTGATGGTATAGACTGAGTAGGGATAATTCTCGAATGATCAGACGACGATTATTTGAGGACGGAAAATGTAAAACAAAAACGATTAGTTAAAAAAAAATAGTAGAAAGAGAAAAATTTACCAAGCCTAGCTTGGCGTAAGCCAGAGCAGCGCGAAATTTATATATATATATATATATTTTACTGAAACGTGAAATTTTTTGATATTATAGATCCAGGATATGGTGCAAAACCTAACTGTTTGGTAACATATGCTTAGACTACTTCAGAAAAAAAATTAATATTATTCCACATACATTTTGAGGATTTCCTTCGATTCCTCACGGATCCCATCATCAGGTCACCATTTGGTGACAATGGGATTAAATTTAAATTATACCCTACACAACATAAAAAAAATTTAAATCGTTTCAGAAACGATGAAGATATCCGCGAAGAAACAAAAAAAACCAAACATATATTTACGAATTGAGAAACCTCCTCCTTTTTTGGAAGTCGGTTAAAAGTATTATGTTGGTTATTTCATGTTACAATCTACCTTTGTGCCAAGTTTCATTTTAATATGTTGAGTAGTTTGGCTAAAATACCGTCAAACAGGTAGCTACAATTTTTTTAAGATCCCACGGGAACCCTTTCGTTTTTCGGGATAATAATTTCCAGTAATGCTCTTCAGATCATAAGCTACCTGCCTGCAAAATTTCATTTAAATATGTTGAGTAGTTTGGCTGAAATACCGTCAAATAGGTAGCTACAATTTTTTGAAGATCCCACGGGAACTCTTTCGTTTTTCGGGATAATAATTTCCAATAATGCTCTTCAGGTCATAAGCTACCTGCATGCCAAATTTCATTTAAGTACGTTGAGTAGTTTGGCTGAAATACCGTCAAATAGTTAGCTACAATTTTTTGAAAATCCCACGGGAACCCTTTCGTTTTTCGGGAAAATAATTTCCAATAATGCTCTTCAGGTCGTAAGCTACCTGCCTGCCAAATTTCATTTCATTCCATACAGTGGTTTTAGCGTGATGCGACGACAAACATTCCCATACGGACAGACAGACAGACAGACAGACAGACAGACATTTTTTTCAAAAATGTTATTTTTAGGTTCTGTGGCTTTTATAGGCCCCCTTTTTTTAATTTTCACTTAAATATTCTTAATGTACAGACACGACCCCTCTACAGATTTATTATATGCATAGAAGATAATAGTCATCTTCTTTTATATAGATCGCCACTGTACTTTGGTCGTTATATTATGACGGCAACACTATCCTAGGAAACGATAATATTTATTCACAGTTGAACTGTAGAGTTAACTTCTTTCATATTCTTTTCTTCATTATATATTTTATTTCCTCTTTAGAAACGGTTGAGCTTCGATGCAAATTATTTTGTATGCGGGAACATTCAGTACGCTAACATTTGAAAACTCCGTGAAAGTAACGTTATACATATAATGTCAAGTATTGGCTGTCACGCTTTTCATACAATTTTCAAGTAAAGTTATCGTACTTTTACGTATGTAAGATGTTCCTGTTTGGTCTATGGATTAGAGCCTAGCCTTCGACTCGGAGGTCGCGGGTTCGATTCCCGCGTTGGAACAACTAAAAACATGTAAAAAGTCGGTCCTGCGCCTGATCTGTCGCCAGTCGTGTCGGTCCCACTGGGCTACGGGAGACAGAGTGTTTCTGTGTATTGCGCACACACTTGGACACTATAAAATAGGGTATCTAGCCTGGCCACCGTCACCGAAATCGGTGTGGGAGGCAACATTGTACTTGATTTTGAAACGTAAAAACAATAACTTAGTTTATTGTATATTTTACAATATTTGTTATGCAAATAATTTTGTCAAAAAGCAATTTATTATCAGACGGAATCGTACCTTTAAAATGCATAAGTTGCATCATGGTACCGAGGAATATTTGATATCATTTCATTTGCGCTGGCGCTACAGGATAATGAAACTTAAACAGGTAGAGCTCGAGTTGAAAATACAGCGCGGTTCCGTATAGTGTATACTAATAAATAATTCAAGTTGTGTAACTTCAAAGTTTGTAACTTTTCATTTTAATTGTTCATAATTATATACTTATTAAAGTACTTTTGACTGATTTTGCTAGTCAATAGTACTTTTGACTGGTTAAGAGTTTTGACTGCAACATATTATACATATTATAAAATTTTCGGCTGTGTTTAAACATCCGGGAAACAAATTAGATTACATTTTATGATAAAATCAAAACATGAACATAGCTCAAGTCTTTTTTAGTTTATAATGTAAAATTACCTAAATCGGTTAAGTTAGTAGTAGTTTTAGAGAAGGAAACAGGGGTCGGCTAATCGTCAGAAACCAGTGGTCGAGCGCGTTGGTGCTCGAGCGAGAGGTTGCAGGTTCGAATCTCGCCAAGGGAATAAAAAGTTTTCATTGTTCCTGGGTCATCATGGATGTGTATTCAATTTGTGTATTAATATAATAAAAATCCTAAAAACGTGTATAGTATAAAAGTATTAAATATATTTCCCTGTAACACAAGTTCTTCGGATACTTAGCACGGGGCCAGATTGACGTGGGTGAAGGCTCCATAGATACTATATTATTATAATATACATTTTGGAAATGTATTTTTTTTGTGAAGAACTAAAAAAAATAATTTTTACTTTTTAACATTTCTTATTTTATTGTTACAAGAATAACGAAAAGACATTTTTTTTTGTAAAAAATTCTAGAATGAGAAAAGGCAGTGTTTTGTTTGAAAATTGAAGGTAATTTTCTTGTATTATTTCGGCTGTAGCGATGTATTCGTTTTAAGTTTATTGGAATTTGGAGATTCAGCAATATACACTAATCTACTAGTAAAAATGTAGTTTTTATTGTTGTTCAGGCAGTATAATCATATCCCAAAGTTATAGTGACTGTTCTTTTTACACGCGTTATAATATTAATACCACGGAACTCCGAAACGCGACTTCATCCGAAGAAAGCATATTAACTTCCCAAGAATAACGAGCTCTTTCTCGACTTTAGAAATATTAAAAGCACAGCACGAATAATTCAATGGTTCTTCAGTTTCCTTTGAATTACGCCTGGCCCTCGCCTGGCCCTTACGTGGCCCTTGCAGCCGAGATAAAGGAGACTCGGATTTCTATTATTGAGAATTCTCATTTTTGGGTTTCATTCAAAACCATGATACGTAAGTTTGTGTTGAATGTGGGGAGAGGTTTGCCTTTTAGTTTTCACGAGATCTTCAAACCTTTTTAAGGTCGTGAATATATTTAAATGTATTGAACCGTAAAAGTATTTTTTCGCATTGATACCCGAGCGAGAGATCGCGAAAACATTTTTGTACATACCTGTTCTGAATACAGCACATGGGCATGCGAGCTGGTGTTCCTCCCGTCACACAGCACGGCGCCGCCGCTGGAGTGCCCGCAGTACAGCAGCTCCAGCCAGAAATCCGCATTGGACTTGAGCGGGGCACACACGGCCTTCGGGAACTCCAGTATAGCAGTCACCTGGCGCTCCGGATACGTCTGGATCTGTTCCGGAGTCACGTCCAGAGTAGCAGGTGGCCAGAGCACGTCGAACTTCCAGGTCTTGACGATACCCTCCCCGGTTTCCAGGATTATCCCGGAGACATCCCGTTTCACTTTAACGGCGTCGACGGTGGCGTTGTCTTCGAAGACGTACTCTTTATCCGCCACTATTTCCACGTAATAGATCCCTCCTCGCGAGAAGTATCCGCAGGGGATGGTCATCCGGCTCTCCGAGTCCAGGGCCAAGGGCATGGTGGCCAGGAGGGCGCGCCCTTCGTCGTCCTCGCGGGCGAGGCGCACCCTCAGGGCCCCGGCGGGGGCGCCGCGGACCCGCATGTGCACGTCGCCCCCCAGGGCCACCAGGGGCGAGGGCACCTCTACCCATAATTCGCTGAGGTCTACCCGTTCGTCGGTGTATGGGTTTACGAAGAGTATTCCACCTGAAAAAAAAGGAATACTATAAAATTCCAATCTATTAAAACAGAGAAGGATCTCGGCATGGCCTTGAGCAAAACAGGAGTATAGTGTGTTGTATTCCATTTACTACATTAGCCTACCCTTTTACTCGATAAGGCTGCCATCCATTTGCTCATTCCACATTTTTTTTATTTGTATGATGTTTCTAATGCATAGTAACAACATAAGATTACAATCTATCCTTAAGACCAATGAGTAAATTTTTTTATAACTTAAATTGGTAATTATTGGTATGTTTACTTTAAGAATGTGTCCATCAGCACTTTACTTATTGTCTCTATTAAGGGGAAGTCACTTCGTTCGTGTGATTTTCATTCCACTTGCACTTATTAAAACAAATGACGTAAGACTTATTCTATAGGTCTCTGCGGGCGCAGCAAACGGTGCCAAGAAGAATAATGCCTGAGTCCTGCTGCAGATTTCCCGGGGGGGCGCTACGTCAGTGACCTGAACTTTTTCGTTTAAACTTTACGACACGATCGCCACTCAATCTGGACATTTAAGATTAAACTGCTTGATGCTATTGTGATTGGTAAATTCTATTTACAGTAAGTTTCCATTAGTTTATAACAATAAATTCTGCCGCCCTTATCATAAACAACGCAATCGACATTTTTGGCGAAAATGAGTTAATAGTATATTCGGAATCACCGCAACAAGATCTACCAGGATCAATTACTCAATTTTTAATAGCTGTTATACTTTTCGTTATTTTGTTAAACATGTGGATCCATTCCAAACTAATAACTAGTCATAACCATCGTAAAAATATCATTAGTTAACTAAGTATGTAAATATAATATCGCACATGCAAAGTCCACATTGAAAGGCATTAAAAATATTCGGAATATTCCTATTAGTTTCATAGGGACAACAAAATATATAGAAAAAAACATTAAGGTTCGAGCACATTATGCCGGGCCGCAGCGTGTCGGGGCGGAGCGCAAAAATCCGCTCAAATTGCTTCAATACAAATTGTATGAAATAACGCACACTGTGTCGGGCCGCAGCGGCTCGCAATAATGCGCGGCGGATTTCCGTCAGTGCGATAGAGTTTACTTTTACTTTATTATTACTATGAGGTTGGACGAGAAGCTCGTAGAGCTGGAAGAGGAGATGAACAAGTTGCACTGGGACGTTATTGGTTTATCGGAGATCCGAAGAGAGGGCGAGGATACGATAACCTTACAGTCCGGCCACTTGTTCTACTACCGGGAGGGAGAACAGAAGTCCCAAGGTGGTGTTGGGTTTATCGTCCACAAATCTCTCATCAACAACATTGTGTCCATCGAGAGTGTGTCAAATAGGGTTGCATACCTTGTACTGAGAATCTCAAAACGATATTCGTTGAAGATTGTACAGGTATACGCCCCATCGTCAACACATCCAGACGATGAAGTAGAAGCTACGTATGAGGACGTCAGTAGGGCCATACGTAGCCCTAAAACACACTTCACAGTTGTTATGGGAGATTTCAATGCGAGGCTGGGCTGCAGAAGCGATGATGAGCTGAAAGTGGGGCCATTTGGATTTGGGCAGAGGAATCCCAGAGGACAGATGCTGGCGGACTTTATGGAGAAGGAAGGACTCTTCATAATGAATTCTTTCTTCCAAAAGCCACCGCAGAGGAAATGGACCTGGTTGAGTCCCGACGGTGTAACTAGAAACGAGATTGACTTCATTATGAGCACCAAGCGGCAGATATTCAACGATGTCTCTGTGATCAACATGGTTAAGACCGGTAGTGATCACCGAATCGTCAGAGGCATGTTGAATATCAACGTCAAACTTGAGAGATCGCGTCTGATGAAGTCTACGCTCCGACCGTCGAATGCCCATATCCAAAACCCCGAGAGCTTTCAACTTGAACTGTCAAATAGCTTCCAATGGCTAGACAGCTGCGCATCAGTGGACGATATAAATAGCAGGCTGGTAGAAACTGTCCATATGGTGGGGTCCAAATTTTTCAAGACCCACCGTACAAATAGACCTCAGAAACTATCCGACCAAACCCGGAACCTCATGGCTAGTCGACGTTCAATGACGCTCCAAACTTCGAGTGACGCTGAGTCATATAGGCAGCTCAATAGACAGATTACGAAGTCCTTGCGACACGATATCCGTTCTTTTAATACCCAGCGTATTAAAGAGACGATAGAGCGGAACCAAGGCTCCAAAGTGTTTGCAAGAGACATATCTATTGGGCAAAGCCAGTTGACAAAGCTGAAGACCGAAGATGGACGCGTAACGTCAAATAAGTCCGAGGTACTACGGGAGATAGAAAGGTTCTATGGACAGCTGTATACCTCGGTCTCAGCTGAACCTGCTAGTTTAGCTGCAGACCCAAGAGCCAGGCTAACCCGACACTATACCGAAGACATCCCGGACATCAGCCTGTACGAGATTAGGGTAGCTCTCAAACAGCTTAAGAACAACAAGGCTCCGGGTGAGGATGGAATCACTACAGAGCTTCTGAAAGCGGGCGGCACGCCGGTACTAAAAGTCCTTCAGAAACTCTTCAATTCCTCCTTACTCGATGGGAAAACGCCAGAGGCATGGAACAGGGGTGTTGTGGTCCTGTTCTTCAAAAAAGGCGACAAAACCTTACTGAAGAACTATAGACCCATAACACTGCTGAGCCATGTCTACAAGCTGTTTTCGAGAGTTATTACGATGCGTCTCGAACGCAGGCTAGATGACTTTCAGCCTACCGAACAAGCCGGTTTCCGAAAAGGCTATAGTACCATAGACCACATACATACGCTGCGGCAGATTATACAGAAGACCGAAGAGTATAATCGGCCAATAAGCTTGGCGTTTGTGGACTATGAGAAAGCCTTTGATTCCGTCGAAATATGGGCGGTCCTTAGATCTCTCCAGCGTTGCCGTATTGACTATCGGTATATCGAAGTGTTGAAGTGTTTGTATAATAACGCCACCATGTCAGTCCGAGTACAGGAGCACTGCACGAAGGATATCCCTTTAAAGAGAGGAGTAAGACAGGGGGATATCATATCCCCGAAACTGTTTACCGCTGCTCTGGAGGATTCCTTCAAGCTACTGGAATGGCAAGGACTTGGCATCAACATCAATGGCGAATACATCACTCACCTTCGATTTGCCGACGACATAGTAGTCATGGCAGAATCGCTGGAAGATTTGGGGCGCATGCTCGGTGGCCTCAATAGAGTTTCTCAACAAGTGGGTCTTAAAATGAACATGGACAAAACAAAGATCATGCACAATGTCCATGTTGCACCCACCGCACTAACTGTTGGGAGCTCTACTCTTGAAGTTGTTGACGAATATATATACCTAGGGCAGGCTGTCCGATTAGGTAGGTCCAACTTTAAGAGAGAGGTCAGTAGACGGATCCAGCTCGGCTGGGCAGCGTTCGGTAAATTACGTAACGTCTTCTCGTCTAAAATACCTCAGTGCCTAAAGACAAAGGTATACAACCAATGTGTGTTACCAGTGATGACTTACGGTTCTGAGACGTGGTGCTTCACGAAGGATCTTTTCAAAAGGCTTAATGTCGCTCAGCGTGCTATGGAGAGGGCAATGCTCGGTATTTCTCTACGTGATCGAATCAGAAATGCGGAGATCCGTAGAAGAACTAACTAGACATTGCCCGTAGGATCAGTCAGCTGAAGTGGCAATGGGCCGGCCACATAGCACGAAGATTGGACGGTCGATGGGGCAAAAAGATCCTAGAGTGGAGGCCACGTACTGGCAAGCGCAGTGTGGGACGGCCACCTACCAGATGGACCGACGACCTGGTGAAAACTGCCGGGTCACGTTGGATGCAGGTGGCAATGGACCGAACACACTGGAAATGTGTTGGAGAGGCCTATGTTCAGCAGTGGACTTTAAAAGGCTGAAACGACGATTACTATTGTATGAGCAAATTTATGATGTTGGGTTATTACTTATTTCTCATAGAAACATGAAAGTCAAAAGTAGTCTTTCAGCGCTGGTACTTGCTTAAACTCTACATAGTAACCACATGCACACCCCAAAGCATTATCACTAATTTATTTCACCTATTTATATAATTTACTAGACCTACATTGACACTGAAATAATCAAAAGTAGTTTCTGAGGCTAGCGCGTTCAAATAAACCAACAACACAATATAATCTTCAGCTTTATAATAAGAATAGATTCCACGGCTCCCGCCCATCATCAGCACAACAAGCACACGTCTCTCGTCTCACCTGCAACCACCAGCAGCCGCAGCAGCGCGGCGCCCGGGGCTCGCCGCATGCCGCTACCCGCCCATCACCAGCTCATCTGGAACAAGAGAGATTAATCTTCAGCGTATGGTCAATTGATATCGTAAAAAAAACAATTCTGTGTACATCTAAAAAATGTTTATGGATCCTTCATCTTTAAGCATTATAAAATATACAGGGTGTAAAAAGAACATTCACTATAACTTTGAGATACTACCTTTCCTCATTTTGGAAATGTTTTTTTCAAAAATTTGTCAAAAATAATTTTTTTTTTTTACTTTTTGCCATTATTTTTGTCGATAAAATAACGAAATGTATTAAATGTATTAAACATCCCAAAGTTATAGTGACTGTTCTTTTTTCACCCGTTATTAGTGCAGTCACTAATTCCTGTCCACTTTTCCTGTCCCTTTCATACTCCTCCATTTGCAATGTTTGCCAATTCTGAGTTCATTCTAAAATGCCTATCAGCTGTTGACCCTCTGACTGTCACAATGCAAGTGTGAAGTGTGAACAATAACCGTCTCCGGTAAGCCGCTAATCCTCACCCGTCACAACTGTCCGGGAGACAAATTGTTCGAGCAGGCGATGAGACAATGAGCCACGGATCCTGCTTAAGTGCTCATCGCTTCTGAAGAACACGTTTAATTCATACTTCTAAACTTCTAGTATTCGCCTTCGTGGTCTAGTGGTTCAGAGCTCTCAACCTGGAGGTCGTGGGTTCGATTCCCGCGTTGAAACAACTAAAAATGTTGTTTTCAAGTTTGGTTAGGACAATGCATTCGGATCACTTAATTGTCTGACAAGAAAGATGATGCATGCGCCGGATGGGCATGTAAAAAGTCGGTCCTGCGCCTGTTCTCTCGCCAGTCGTGTCGGTTTACCGTCCCACTGGGTTATGAGAGTAAAAGGAAGAGAGAGTATCTTTGTGTAATGCGCACACACTTGGGCACTATAAAATAACTCCTGCGTAGCTGGCCTGCTTTCAATGAAATCGGCTACCGACACCGAAACCGTTGAGGTGAGCTATTATTATTATTATCCCCGAACCGGTGGTAGGTCATCATGTAGGTCAATTCTGAAAGTGTTAGTTACTAACCTATTTTGGAAATAAAAGATTTTTCATTTTCATTTTCATTTTCATTAATGCTGCCTGCTTATGGCTTTTGTAGGTTTTTTTTTCAACGTTACCTTATGAATGCTTACATAATATTGAACTGTATAATATAAATCTGTAATCAGTTACAGATAACCAAAATTATGTAATGTGTGATTTGAAATGTAATAAATTTGATTTGAAATTTGATATTTGTGTGGTGGAACAATCTGCTGTAAAATCGGTCGAAAAACGACAAAAAGTAGGATGAGATTGTGTCTTATGTCTAAGCTCGAAATACTTTCGTAATGTAATACACAAGTTAGATTATATCAAACTCTAAGTCGGTATCCTCCCCGGCTTAGCACGTTCAACTACAGTGGAACTTTCAATTATTTAAGTTGAGCATTATCCCTGTAATTAACAAACATTACTCTAAACACATTCGACCCTTTCTGAGACGCCGGGGACACATACGAGCCGTACTTAAGGGCTTTAATCCGAGTAATGTCCGAAGACGTCCCTTACGATGTAGGGTTTAGGTGTATTACGCGCTGGCTAAAGATCTTAATATCGGTTTATGAGTTTCTCAAAATATCTTGATTGCATGGAGCCTTCGAGTTATAAATAATATTTGTCAAAACTGCCTTATAAGCAATTAGAAAATTTAGCAAATATATTTTAATATAAAAACTAATTGCTGTTAGTGCTATTCTCTGTTTTGCGTATCTCGACAGCTGAATCCGCGGCGAGTTTTAAATTTCAAACTTCACAGAGAGATATTTGGCACTCACCGTGGATTCAGCTACGCAAAACATTCTTACAGAATAGCACTGCTGAGCAGACTTGGTACAGCCCAAGAATTAAGTTTCGGCGCGAAATAGCGACTAGCAAAAATCACACTATAGACGCGCAATCGATTACTAAACGTGTTTGAATGCATATTTGCTACGACACTAGCGCCAAAAACAATTTAGTGGCAATCATAGGAACTATTAATGAAATGTAACGTCAAACAAATTATTTTTTCTCAATTTTAAAACTTTAACTCCTTGTTGTTGGTTTTTGGCGCTTACTGCTTTATTTTTGCAAGATATACCTTTAAAACCTTTCTCGAGAACCTTTCAGCCCATTGGTCACATGAAGCATGCATGAAGATCGGTATCTTTGAGTTTGCCAACAGACAGACGCACGTGACGACGTTGTTTTATAATATGTACGGATAAATAATTATTAATACTGTCAGTTGTCGTAATATGTCTTATTTCGCCAAACCGTTTTTTGCGACATAATATTTGTGATATTCCTATGTTTACTTTGTGTTACCCCTGCCTAAAAAGTGCTTAAGAGCGCGCAATCAAATTTCATCAAGTCGAAATCGCCGCGGGAGCCGATATCGACTCACACAGACGCAAAACAACACGCATGTGTGGGTTAGCGCTAGGCTGAACGTCGCGCAAGTAATATTGATACTTTGATCCTAATGAATTTTAATATTACATACCATTTCAATACTTCTATAAAATTAAATGGTATTTAAGTTATAAAATACAAATTATAAATACTCGACATGCTAGTAATCGCCCGCGGCTCAGTCCGCGTTATTGTCGAACCGTCGGGAACAACTTTCGCGCGATGTTTGTGTGAAAAGAGTTTCATGGTGGTCGGTTCAGTAGATGAGACGTGAAGAAGTAACAAACAAACACACGAACAAACAAACCAACTTTCACATTTATAATTTAGGATAAGTAAGTAATGAGAATAAAAAATTCAACAACCTAATTTTTATAAAAATATACCAAGTTATTTATTTTTCATATTTGATGTCCAGAAATGTTTGTCCCTAAATATTTTACTGACCCACTTCCGACTACCCACTAAATGTACTAAAATACAAATTTTTAGTGGGTAGTCGGGATGGACAGGCTTTTTTCAGTGACAAAAATGTTGTCACTGAAAAATTGTTTCCTGTCACAACTATTGGGTAGCCAGGCACAAACAGGTAAAGTATACTAGCATTTTGCAACCATCTGATTATTGAATGAAAATTAAATATTATTTTATTATAAACACGGTAGTTTAGAATTACCTGCGAAATTTGAAAAATAAAATATTGGTGCAACTTGTGTACGACTGAGAGGTCCCAACCAACCATCCCATGCAATAAAACAGGACAGAGCATAGCAGCTGTTTGAAGTCTGACCATTTCAAGAAAGACAGTGCGCATGCTATATTTTGTTATTGGAAATGAAAAGGATAACCCATATAAAAAAAACTTGTAAAAAGTGCCAATCCTTTCCAAAATAATATTGATTGTGATCACTATAAGATGTTGTTTGACCGACCGATTAACCCCTACATCACAAGTTTTAACTGTAGAAGAACTAAGTAGCGAGACTTGGCAATTTTTACAAGATATGTTTTTGATGGGATCTCAGTTCTTTTTGTAGAAGATTTACTAAACGCGTGTTTTTGTCAAAAGGGCAAATATAGCTTTGTAATCCTATACATTTATATGACATTACAAAGTTAATTATGTAGTTAGTTAGTCTAGATAATTCTACAGAAATATTTTTTTAGGTTTTTCCTTTATTTATACACTAAACACTACTTGTATTCCAAATTTTAAGCTTCTATGTCTGCTAGAAGTGCCTAATACTTTTGATGATCGGTCAGTGAGTGATTGAGTCAGTGACAAAACTAAGAAGTTTGACAAGTTATAATTATTTAACTTCTGTTTCAAATTGAATAACATTTGAAATATACTGAGTTTATACAATGCTTTCCTAGTAACTAAAAATGCAGGCTTCTTTTAATCCACAACAAAGTTATAGGGAGTTGAAAGTGGCCTAAACTGCTTCGAGAAATTAATGGTACGGCCGTGCTCAAGTTGACAAAAGCACTGCCGTGCCCCCAGATACTCGGTTATATTGATGACAGTTACATGAAAGCAGACACACAGGGGCTGATGATGATTAGTATAATTTTTAAATATATATACCACATCAGCTTTCAACAAAAGAAATTGACATCAAAATCTTTTGATTAATTTAGGGGCTGTGATATTACAGACAGACACACAGGGGCTGATGATGATTAGTATAATTTTTTAATATATAAACCACACCACCTTTTAACTAAAGAAAACCGCATCAAAATTTGTCGATAATTTAGGAACTGCGATATAACAAACAGACACACAGCGGCTGATGATGATTAGTATAATTTTTAAATATATAAACCACATCAGCTTTCAACAAAAGAAATTGACATCAAAATCTTTTGATTAATTTAGGGTCTGTGATATTACAGACAGACACACAGGGGCTGATGATGATTAGTATAATTTTTTAATATATAAACCACACCACCATTTAACTAAAGAAAACCGCATCAAAATTTTTTGATTAATTTAGGGTCTGTGATATTACAGACAGACACACAGGGGCTGATGATGATTAGTATAATTTTTTAATATATAAACCACACCACCATTTAACTAAAGAAAACCGCATCAAAATTTGTCGATAATTTTGGAACTGCGATATAACAAACAGACACACAGGGGCTGATGATGATTAGTATAATTTTTAAATATATAAACCACATCAGCTTTCAACAAAAGAAATTGACATCAAAATCTTTTGATTAATTTAGGGTCTGTGATATTACAGACAGACACACAGGGGCTGATGATGATTAGTATAATGTTTTAATATATAAACCACACCACCTTTTAACTAAAGAAAACCGCATCAAAATTTGTCGATAATTTAGGAACTGCGATATAACAAACAGACACACAGGGGCTGATGATGATTAGTATAATTTTTTAATATATAAACCACACCACCTTTTAACTAAAGAAAACCGCATCAAAATTTGTCGATCATTTAGGAACTGCGATATAACAAACAGACACACAGGGGCTGATGATGATTAGTATAATTTTTTAATATATAAACCACATCAGCTTTCAACAAAATAAATTGACATCAAAATCTTTTGATTAATTTAGGGGCTGTGATATTACAGACAGACACACAGGGGCTGATGATGATTAGTATAATTTTTTAATATATAAACCACACCAGCTTTCTGCTAAAGAAAACCGCATCAAAATCTGTGATGCATTTAGGAGCTACGATATGAGAGACAGACACACAGGGGCTGATGATGATTATTATACAAATTTTATATTTTATAAATAAACTCTGAACACGTTACATACCTTTTTTGTGGTAACCTCTCAATGTTCTTTTTTTCTATATATTATGAAATTTGTAATCGACATAATACCTTTATAATCTCAGTAAATTTTCCCCATTTCTCAAAAATAATCTAAAAATATTAATGCTCGTCCAAGCGTCAATTCCGCTCAATCCTACTACATCTCCTATACGCTGACCAGGTCGGTGAACCTTTATTCGTTGACGGCTTAGCGCAGAGCGATACGTCCACCCGTCGGGAATTCCCAGCACGTACTAAATAGATCGCGAATTACATGGCGCGTGCACTTAGTTGAAAACAGGTAATTTAAAAAAAATTGTATAATGGAATAAGCATCGGACTTTAATTAAATAAAAAATAGTATCAACTTACCAACAGTATGATTATTCATTATAAAAATAATATCATCGAAGAAATTTAGTTTTTCCAGTAGAAATACAGCACTGAAAAACGTAAATTATGATATTTTTAAAAGATTTTTTAAGCATTTAACAATAAATATATTTTAATTTTTTTATCAACTTTTCATTTCAGGACTATTCTATTTTATGAAAATATAAATTAAACTATATTAACACGATTTAATTGTTATTTTCTTTATCAAAGTGAGCTAAAATCGGCATTTTTGCGATTCGGCGTTCCGAAATCTTTAGATTTACTCAAATGTAGTACTTAAAACTTTAATTTTATCTTATTATTCCAAAAATAAAGACTTTATCTTAATATATTTCTAATTGTTTTATTTAATTTAGTTATTTTATGCGTGTGAGGGGCAGTCAAAAACACCGAAAAACTGAAACTTGGTCGTAAATTGAATGCACGCTCTTAACAAAACATAAAATATACTGAATCGTGCGACGACTGTACAATATTCTAGTAACGTTAAACGGATAGCATAAGAGAACATATTACAAGTTCTGGCTGTTACAATATGAATGAATGAAATATGAATGGAAAAGTCAATCTCACTTCTTTCAAACTCGTTAAGACTCGGGACTGAAATAATAACGTAACATCTAGAACAGATTTTCCTGAATACGTCTTGACGGAAAACTTCGCAGGGAAATTAGGGAAACTCGTGCAACATGTGGAAATCTTGATGAGAGGAATCATTTAGGCAAAATTGTCGAGCGCCATTTTTGGTAATGAAATCATGAAGTTGTTTAAATGCAAATGGCTGCCATTGATATAGTATATTATCTAGACGTCGCGTATGAAAATGTGTCCAACGAAAAGGACGATATGAAATATCAGTAGGTCGATTATATTAATTCGGTTTTGATGAATTTTTGATTATATTATGGGTTCCATACCCGCGTAGGGACATTAAAAACGTTGTTTTCAAGGTTACGATAATGGAGGCTGATCGCTGATTGTCTGACAAGAAAGATGATCCATGCTTTGATGGGAATGAAAAAAGTCGGTCCGGCGCCTGTTCTGTTCCCAGTCGGCTAACCATCCCACTGGGTTTTGTAAATAAGGAGGGAGGAGGGATGCTCTTGTGTATTTAACAAACATTTATCGAAACTGACTATGTTATATCGTATATTATCGAATGTTCTATAGGTTCTTGATGGAAATACGTGTTACACAGTATTATTACACAAATGACTTGCACTTTTTCCACTTTATTAGTTATTTAACATTATGTTATATCGCTGTTATTATTAAGTCGACTATTAACATGCCAGCGTCACTCGCCCGCGCCAACTTCGGGCCGCGTCGACCCCAAACACGCCAATTCGGTCGCCCAATAGCCACCAGCATCCAGCCCGACACCCGCTCCCAAATTACACAACAAATCCGAATTGAGCTGTCCGGAATTTAATTAAGCGTGTTATTGCATATTAAAAGTGCTACACAACATAATTAAACATATATAATTAAATAATAAATCACTTTTCAAGTGAGATTTTGTTTAATTTTATGCCAAATTTCATCAAATGCTATTACTTTCTGAGTGTCTTCAATGAAACTCGTCTCAATTTGAATGTTTAACTACGTTATCTGCTTACGTATAATTGCTTTCTTTGAATACGGTCTAGAAGCTTGCGCTAGAAAGAGGCTGGCACCAGGCAGGTTGCTTCAGCTATTGAAGCTATACAAGCAACGCGTCGAATTTAGGATTTGCTACATATCGATGTAAAATAGAGATTAGCAAAAACCTCGCGACAGACAAGCAATCGATTGCGTGATTGCTGAACGTCAAAAAAAATGTGCTAATCGCTCGGTTCGGTTTTCAATGCAAATCTGCTTAATTTGCTACGACACTAGCGCCAAAAAGAATTTAGTGGCAATCCTAGGGACTATTAATTAAATCTACCTACACCTGATGATGACTATGTCGAAACCGGTCGTGTATTTTAAGAAATAATTTGTAAAATAACTAATAAAGTGGGAAAAAAGTGCAAGTATTTAGTGTATTATTACTATATAATATAGTAATAATACACTAAATACTTGCACTTTTGTATATTTGCACTATTGTTATGTATTTCCATCAAGAACTTACGGTACATTCAATAACATATATTAATTAAATGTTACCGAATTTTAAAACTTTAAACTGATTTCCTGTTTTCTTCTAACTTTAACTTTAGTTTTTGGCGATTTACACGGAGCCAACCCTTCTGTGTAATTTATTGCACACTACAACCATATTACCATTTTAACAGTCGATAAAGTTAGAGAGCAATTTTTGGTAATTACTTTGCTTTTGCAAGATAAACATTATAATATACGTACCGTTTCTAGTTGAGTTAACGACTTTTAAATTATTGTTCATTGACGTGAATACGTATTTAATTTACTTTTATAGGGACGTAGTAAAAAACTAATAATAACAAAATGGGGGGATACAGTTATTACTAGTTATTTAAATCAATAATGTGATTTGAACACTAATATTACCAATTAGGAAAACTGGACTATTTTCCCCACAGCGGGCATTCCTGAGTAAATTTTGTTACTTTTTTTTTATACTTTGTAGTAATTTCTTTATAGGTATTTTATGTAATATTTATTGACATTTTAAGCAAATATTGAATAAATCTTTGACTACTGTTAATTACATAAATTAAATGACTGTATCTGATAATTAGCACGCCACTCAAATGGCAGAATGTATAGACAGATTGTTTTACAAAACTAAGATCCTTTGTACCTACTTACATTCATGCAATAAAATATAAATAAATAAAACTCAAATCGAAATACGAAGTCGCTCCATCTTGAACGATCTAATCGCGAGTCGAACACCGTCACGACTCACGATACACAGTTCACGAGCTGGTACATGAGTCGCCAATTTCAGTGTTCCGTTTAAAGTGTTAAAACCGGGACCCTTTATTAAGACTCTGCTGTTCATCCGTCTGTCACCAGGCCGTATCGTAAGAACCGTGATAGTCAGATACCTAGTTGATATTGTTAGATTAGGTGGAACCGAAAAAGGCTTGATAAGTTTCATTTGGAAACAAAATGATTTTTATTTTACAGATGATGTATTTCTGTTGCTGCTATAACGAGAAATACTAAAAAGGCCCTTACAACAAACGTGACTTTTTGGATGTTTTGTAAGGTACCCTTCGTGCGCAAAATCCGACTCGCACTTCGCTGGTTTTTTTGGAGTTACGTACCACGGTACCCTATTAATGAGACTACGTTGTCTGTCTTAGATTCTATAATTATTGTAGGTATTAGTCCTGAGGTCTCTTAAATTTCACTGGAAATATCTCATTTTGAGTGCTCAGAAATTGTCTCATGATAGGAATAATATTCCGTATACAAGTTGTAAGTTCGCTTGCTGTAACTTTGGGATATAATTAACCTACCATATCTTATTCTTGAACTGTATTTTTTTTATCATAAACCAAAAAAATCTTTTTGCGTAATGTCGCAAGAACAACCAAGCAAAAAAATATATTTCTAGGATCAAAAAAGGTACTATAATGATATCCCAAAGTTATAGTACTCTGCATAAAAAAATAGATTGCCTGTTGTCTTCTAAACCACCGGACATATAAATGTTTGTTTGTTTCTTTTCAGTTATTATTATGTTTGTATTTAGGGTCACATTATACGCAGTCGGGTTCTTAACACCCTTTGTAGTCCCCACCTTACGAACTGTATTTATTCAGCAATACCCGCGCCCCGATCCAATTGTGCAGATTTACTGCGCGCTGTCCGGGACTCACATCCACAAATAAAGAGCCTGCATCCATACGAGATAGCTTGCTAGGTTTAGCGATCTGCTATGCTGGGGTATTCGATTTCGATTCAGATTCGATCCATAAATTCCCAATAAATTGACGTATGATTAAAAAAATAAGATTTTATTTCCCAATGAAACACAAGCTATTTTCGGAAAGTCAACAAAAAAAACATATTGTTTATTTTAATATTAATATGGTCGTGAGTACAAACTACGATCTAATGATTTTCTTTATCCCGGTTAGTTTCAAAGTAATCAACTAAGTAAAACACCAAAAGTCGTCGAGATCGATCTGATTCGTTTCTCGATTGTGTCGGAAGTAAGCCTGCTGGTCTTGGTACAACCACTTGGTCTATCAACCACGTCATACATATTGTAGGACCGATGATCGGACAGTTCTTTCCTCCATTTCAGTTTTGGCCGTCTTCTTGAACAATCGTTCTTCCTTTCTTTAGAAGTGTGCTATGGTTAGCCACTAGGGGTGTCCCTGAGTGAGCACATGGATCAAGGTTGATGCAAACAATCAGTTCAAAAATACATTAGCCGTATATTGTGTAAAACGAAACAGTTGCGCAAATACGCTTACTCAGATATTATAAGGTATCTTACACACTACACTTTCATCTATAGACGCTTCACACCACGTCAATCTGGCCCCGTGCTAAATATCCGAAGAACTTGTGTTACAGGTACCAGACAACGGAAATATATTTAATACTTTTATACTATACACATATTATTTAATATATTTATTATATTATACACAAATTTAATACACATCCATGACACAGGAACATTGAAAACTTTTTGTTACCTCGGCGGGATTCGAACCCGCAACCTCTCGCTGAACCACTGCGCTATGGATGTCGTCAATTGTTCTCCTACAAAAAAACGGTCACCAATTATCGGACGCCGGTCCACCTTAAGCCGTCTACGCTGATGACATAGCATGACTGTGTTACTGAGGCTATTGATAATTATAAATAATGTATTGACCTCACCACACAACCTCACTTAATAATATTCGTAGCAGATACAGCCTACAACATACGATAATTTATCAAAAAATATATTATATTATGAATAAGAAGTTAATTTATTATTTAAACAAAAGATAACCAATAACAAAATTTAGATAATCCACGGTTGAAACTACATTTTAAAACTCACAAAATTTCACACGAAAACATATCTGAAGACTTGAATGAAGTCAAAAATTTTAGTGTGATAAGAATTAGGACATATAGTTTCAGTGTGAAAACTCCGCTGCAAAAGATGAAAGATCGTGTTTTAAACTATTTCCTCGCAGTTTTAGGCTCGGTCTACATTATACTGACACGTTTCAGTCGGAAATTTTGAGCTCAATGCTCGTGTGTTCTATTTTCAGTCATATTGTATGAGCGTAGAGTCCTTATTCTTTACAACACAATTTATTCGAGATATAGCCTAAGGTTGAATTTGCAAGGCACACTTGTTAGGTTAGGTTAGGCCAAATATATATTTAGCTCCAAGTTAACTTTAAAATAGGTACTAATTTTAGAGTATTCACTTAACCCAAGCTTGGCACAAGGTGGTTTAAGTCAAATATAGCTATGCAACATTTTAACCTAACAAAAGTTATTTGGCGCGTGTAGGTTTAATGAACTTTATAGTGTTTAAATATAATTCATACTATATTAAAAAGGAATATACAGGCTATAATATTAATGAGTGATAACACTTTAGGGTGTGTATGGGTGTCGTATATAGAGTTTACTGAAAAAGTATCAGCCCTAAAAGTGTAGGTACTTTTTTTAAATGATGATATTGGAAAGTTTATGATGTTGGGGCATTTCTCATACAAACATGACAGTCAAAAGTCTTACATGGCTAATACTTACACAGTATACTCTACATAGGCACATACACATCCTAAAGTATTATGATTTATTTTACACCTTGTTTATAATAACTTGTCAATTGTAGTACTGAGATTTTGAAAGGTAGGTACACAATACACATATAGAGTAGACCACGGCCTCCACGGGGCAAGGACATTCATCATTTCACCCAGGACATACTTTGAAGAAGGAGGAAGGAGGATGTTATGGATGGCTGAGTGGCGGACTACTGGACTTCAGGCTCTTTCGAAGTAGATAATGGAACTACTTGCCATTATACACTTTAGAGGAGGTTACACTCGATTTGCTTGGCAACAACCCATATTGAACGCTGATTGGTGGAACATTATCAGACAGAAAGGAACGGACAGATATTTTATAATTACATCACGCTCGCACTTGCAAGATTTGTTAAAATTCCACAGATAAGAAAGACACCGATTAGTTGACATACGACTTGAATCAGCGAGCGAGCTTGATGTAATTATAAAATATCTGTTCGTTCGTTTCTGTCTGATAATGTTCCACCAATCAGCGTTCAATACGGTCGTTGATTTGAATGCCATGTTAGTTGATCATTAATTTGAACAGCATTTGGGAAACCGGGGGTTTGTCTCCGGCCCGAGAGATTCCGGAACGATGTAGTCCGAGCCTTATGTGTTGCCCTCTCCGGCCACGATCGCGCGACAATTGACAACTCAATTTCCGCTCCCTCACTCACTCACTCACTCACACATTCACACGTAACACGAAGTACCCAGAAATGTATACGACTTCGTATACCAGAAAGGAAAGATGAAGTTGAAACTCAGATTGATAATAATATTAGAGACCGGATTATATTTTATTTTATTTTATTTAAGTATACAGAAAAACTTACAGCTATACACATCTTAATACTAACAGATTAGAGACAGAAAGCCATTTACAAGTTTTAAGACATATAACAATAATAATATCTATAGACACTTCACCACGTCAATCTGACCCTGTGCTAAGTATCCGAAGAACTTGTGTTACAGGTACCAGACAACGGAAATATATATTTAATACTTTTATAATATACACATATTTAAGATTTTTATTATATTAATACACAAATTTAATACACATCCATGAACATTGAAAACTTTTTGTTCCCTCGGCGGGATTCGAACCCGCAACCTCTCGGTCGAGCATCAACGCGCTGAACCACTGCGTTACGGAGGTCGTCAAATAATATCATATATGTGACAAATTTATTAATAATACGCAACATATTAGATAAATTTGGCATGGTACGCACTACGCACGAAATTTCACAAAAAGAAATAAAATACTAAACTTGGTCGCATTTCGGAACGAAGGTGGGTGAAAAATATTGTAAATGCATTACTAGATCTTAGGTAAAATATTCTATAAAATATTTATTCTGATTATGTAGCGCCGTCGTATATATAGCGCCGGACTTAGAAAACTTCGATAGCGCGATGCAGGATGTGGCGCTAGTAATACCGCTACATTACTCCCCCCCGAAGACCGGAGGTCGAAACTTGAGCCGTCTTGTGCTTGAGTCGCCAGTGCCAGTGAGTCCCAGTGAGTCGGAACTGTGCTGCTGCTGCACGGGCTCCAGTGAGTCGGAGTGCTGCCGTGCGGGCCGATGCTACGTGCTAAACCAGGAGAGATGTGCTCTGCTTGCAGGCCGCGCTTCGTTGCGGCTAGTGGACGAGGTACCCGAAGTGGCTGAAGCTGGCTGGCGAGGTGCGGAGGGGCGGGGAGTCATGATGATGAAGGAGGCGTGTTCTGTCGAGGGTCACCAATGTGGGAGTACAAGTGGAAGCCCCAATGGGAGATCTCCGACCTCACGAGATGGTATGCTCGGTCAGGCCGAAGCCCACTGTGCTAGTTTTCAGATGTCGTATATATAGCGCCGGACTTAGAAAACTTCGATGGCGCGATGCAGGATGTGGCGCTAGTAGTACCGCTACACTGATAATAATTAGTAAAATATACAAATGCATACGCGAATATGCAATTGCATATAATCCGGTCTCTAAAAATAATTATACCATACCCACCAGGTTACACGTTTCTAGTATCCCAAATGTAAAACGGTTGACCTGGACAGTCATAATCTCATCATGAAACCAACACGACTAGCGGGAGAGAGAGATCTTTCTTATCAGACATTCAACAGTCTGCATTGTCCTCACCAGACTTGATAACAACTTTTTTAAATTCCAACACAGGAATCGAATCCACGACCCCAAGTCGAAAGCCAGTTAAACCACTAAACCACGGAGGCTTGATAATGCTCCTCCTGCTGATGTGGTCCGGTTTGTCTGTCGATATAGTCTTGCTCGATAAATGGGCTATCCACTGAAATAATTTTTCAAATCGGACCAGTACTACTGAGATTACATTAGAAAAACTCTTTCGCAATATTTTTACATATCTATAGTAACTCTCCGGCGATCTTCATACTTAGAAGTAAGTTTATTGACGTACTGAGAGATGCGCCATCTTTATTGTAAAACTAAGGCCATGTTTCACCAAGCAATGTTAAAGTTAAGCCTTCGTTAAATATCATTTTATCCCTCTCGTAATTCCTATCAATGAATGAGAGGGCATGATAATTTAACACGACGTTACCACTAACATTGCTTGGTGTATCACGGCCTTAACCTACAAAACCTCTCAAATAATTACTCTATACATTGGTGAAAATAGCAAAAAGATCAGCGCAGGTAGTCTTTGAGTTTATTGCGAACAGACAGCTGATAGGTAAACGCGGTGGAGGACTTTGTTGTTTACCCGACTTCGGCGAAGCTAAAAGGAAGGGTAATGATTTTGGCAGTCTATGTATGTATGTATGTATGTATGTTCCCTCGTAGCGGCTTAACTACTGGTCCGATTTTAATGACTGGGGTATCAATCGATTGGTAATAATGCCGCGAGTAACATAGGCTATATATTTTTTTGAAAATTTTTTGAGTTTGTAAATTATAACTCAAAAAAAAAAATTATAATTGTCTCGTGTTTGATATCAAAAGATAGGTCTTAGGCACATAACGAATATGTAGGTATCTATATTTTATATTATTATTTATATTTTATTGTTAAATGCAAAATAAACGTTTAAAATGCGGTCGTACAAGTAGTATCTAGAAGTTGATTATTTCTATGTAATGGACAATTTAATAAAAATAGAATAATTATTACCTATATTTGATGTGGAAACAGAAAAATATTAAATAAAAAAAGATTATAAAACTAAAACCCGACTTTGCAAAAAATGGGTCTAAAAAGGCAGAAACAAGAAAATAATTCAATTTGAAATCCAGAAATGCATAGGTACAAAAATGGTCAAGGTAGAGCCGTGGTCGTACCCGCTAATAAAATCTAAGCGTCACCTCACACAAAAATACGGAAGAAAAAAACAGAACTTGAAAAATAATAATATTCGGGTAATCCAATAGCGGGTACGACCACGGCTCTACCTTGACCATTTTTGTACCTATGCATTCCTGGATTTCAAATTGAATTATTTTCTTGTTTCTACCTTTTTAGACCCATTTTTTGCAAAGTCGGGTTTTAGTTTTTTTTATCTTTTTTTTATTACTTTCTAAGGATTAAAGTACAAATTAGGACTAACCTACAATTCGATTGTTTCTTAGTTACGTGGTCCGGTAGACCTAAGAAGCTAATGAGCTTGACCTGGTGTCAAGTGACCACAGTCCACATTCCACAACCTAATTAGTGTCGCCAATGGCGGCTTCTAATCAATATCTGAGAACCATTACGTTTCATTGTTATAATATGTTCGGGCATAATATGGTAATCATCTGCTTAAAGTACCTTTAGCCATATATTTATATATGGCTAAGGGTACTTTAAGTTTAATGTAAACTATAATTTTAATGTATTATATTCATTAATAATCAAAAGATCGTTTAAACACCTGCGCCGTTCCCTTAAGCAGAAAGTAGATATATAACAGAGACGTCCTAGTGCTAGAAAATGGTAGGTATAGTAGCGCCACTATTGAAAAATACTAATTACTAATTTCGTTTCGTATCTTCTTCTTAAGGAGTTAAATTTTAGCTTAATGTGATGGTATGCTTAAAAATATGCTTATCTTTATTTTAATGTCAATATTAAAATTTGTAATTAGTTCGGCATATTTACATTTTATAATTTACAAACGTTAAT
This sequence comes from Celastrina argiolus, assembly GCA_905187575.2. Classification (NCBI taxonomy): domain Eukaryota; kingdom Metazoa; phylum Arthropoda; class Insecta; order Lepidoptera; family Lycaenidae; genus Celastrina; species Celastrina argiolus. The sequence continues at coordinate 18,122,773 of LR994589.1, forward strand.
AGTAGGGACATCTATTGCAATTTTTTTGTATTAAAGATAGATTGTATGGGATGGTAGGCCATGCCTTGAGTAATCTGTCTCACGCTTGACAACAAAATTGGATCCACAGAATATCAGGGACTGTGGTAATCCTTAGTCATATGAGTGGACTCCAGCAGGTTTTCATAAGTATAAATACATGTTTCAAATCAAATAAAAAAAATCGGATCAGTAATTTAGACTTTCGGGTGTAACAAAAATACAATAGCCGCATTGGCCAAATCATTACCTTTTAGCTTCGGGAAGCGTAGTCGGAAAAAATATGAATTCAAAAGACCCTCTTCAAGTCTTCACACAATAACGTTGAAAGAATCACAAAAACATTGAGATTTTCGAGTTCATAAGTTTTCTTAATGATATTTTTTACGCCCTGCGCCGCGGGGTGAACCAGTAAGAGCGAAGTGAGGGCAAAGTAAGTGTCTAAACACACTACGGCGAAGATACGCGAAGTACTGTTGCTGATTTTATAATAATAATAAAAAAAATATGGACATTTAAGACAATACATTCACAGATTTATACGTACCGAAGTTGCCGCTAGACTCACATTCAGAGTCAAGCGTCACGTATTTTCGTGTTTATGCATATAGCGTATCCATCTTTATTTTATAATTGAAGACATGAATAGATGAAGTTGATAATTGAAAAATGTGTGTTTTATCTAATGGGTGAATTGGCGATGCCTGAAATAAAGACTTTTTAATTAATTTATTTATTTTATTCAAAAAAGCGTTATTGCGCCACATGATAGCTCTTAACGTGGTTACCGCCTCCCGCTTCGACTCGGGGGATGCTGTCCGTCGTTCTGCGTCGATACGTTGCGCCGACGCAATGCACGTGTGAAAAGTACAGTTTTTAGTTTGTTCTAAATTCAAAATATTTCATTTTTAGATGAAACTTATGATTTTCTGAAAAAAGCTACCACGGTCAATCCTGTAAAACGACGAAGCGCTTCGTCGACGCAACGGGCCATGTGTACTTACCCTTAATGTTGGGGTAAAGTGAGTAAGACAATGTAAAGCCGATCGAGGGGTAAAAAGTCCCAGCGGGCCGATGTAACAGCAATCGCCAAATCGAACTTTTATTAGATTAAGCGAGTGAATGTTTAGCATTTAATTCTTAATCTGATAGATCCGTATTCGTATAGATGAAATACGGGGGTATATTTGCACCTATACAGAGTGATTCATGGTTCATATATTAAGCCGAATCTAGTGTAAAGAGAATGACGCGTAGAGCATTTTTTGTTTTGGCACCTCATATGAATTACTTACCATAACGCGACAAGTCACGATTAAAGATCTCCATAAAAGTCACAAAACAGATGAATTTCAATTCTAGTCAGGTCTTAGGTCGACGACCAGTGCGTTCGTGTGTATAGATTAGGAGCCAGCGAGCTCCAGCATAGTAAGATTCACTCTTTGTGGTCATTTTAGACCTTTGATTAGAACTAATTTATACGAGTTGCCAAAAAAAAATGCTCTACGAGTTATTCTCTTCACACTATATTGAGGAAAAAAATGTAAATTCCCATTATAAAGAGATAGCAGTTACATGTTCATTTAGTCGAATATAGTATTTTTATTTACCTATAGACTAATTTGAACCTGAACATAGTATATCTTAGAAAGCGTTTATAACAAATGCCTACATCATCCTGTGTGCCAAGTCACTGCCATATTTCATGTCAAAATGAAGGTGTCCATTCCCTAATGGAGGCTCTAATAGACTAAACGAGGGTAATTTTATGAGTCGCGAGTCGCAGAAATTGTGCTGCATTCAGTTTCATAGAAAATTCCTTTTAGAATCACACGGCGACGCAAAAGGACTATTCAAAAAGACGCCAGGATTCGGATTCAAGATGTCATCGGTATTTATCGCTTACGAACTTCGAAAACAAAATGTATGGTATTTGACATTAGGTTAGCTAAATGACAAGCGAAATCGTGTGTCACTTAGCGAAGCTTATGTTAAAATAACATACATTTTGTTTTCGAACTTCGTAAGCGATAGATAGCGATGACATCTTGAATCCGGACCCTGATGATAATTTAATCGAAACCGGTCGTGTTATCTGTAAAAACTTATTAAAAACGTAATAAACTGGAAAAGTGAAAATAAAAGTTACTATGGGGAACATGAATTTCCATCACGAACCAACAGTATATTCAATCCGTTAAACCGAATATTTACAAAAATATGCCCGGCCTTAAAAAAGATAATATTAAAGAAGATTAATTGCTTTGTTGGAAATTTCAGTCCAGGCTGAGCGGATGATCTAGATTATTATCTAATTTAGGGAATCGATTTAGCTAATTACCGTGTCATTACCCTAATTGATGCACTATAGTGGAAAATCTAATGTACAGGGAGCCACAATTATTGGGATGTGTGTTGTCTTTGATGATTATAAATTTCTTAAAACCATGTGTAATATTTATCACATTATCACCGACTTCATTTTTACTTCTTCATCCTTCTATTTATCTGAAAACTTTAAAGTGCTTCTTATTTGTGTAATTCTATTTACCTTTTGTAATAGTACCAAACGTAATATAGTAAAATTATTTTTTACTAGCTGACACTTGCCCACTTCGTTGAGCATAAAAACAGTTTATGATGAAATTCAACTAAAAAAAACAACCCCTAACTCGGGAACGCGGAACCCGCAACGCGGGAACCCGGAACCCGCAGCATGGGAACCCGAAACCCGCAACCCGCAACGCGGGAACGCGGAACCCGCAGCATGGGAACCCGAAACCCGCAGCATGGGAACCCAAAACCCGCAACGCGGGAACCCGGAACCCGCAACGCGGGAACCCGGAACCCGCAACGCGGAAACCCGGAACCCGCAACGCGGGAACCCGGAACCCGCAACGCGGGAACCCGGAACCCGCAATGCGGGAACCCGGAACCCGCAACGCGGGAACCCGGAACCCGCAACGCGGGAACCCGGAACCCGCAACGCGGGAACCCGGAACCCGCAACGCGGGAACCCGGAACCCGCAACGCGGGAACGCGGAACCCGCAACACGGGAACACGGAATCCGCACCATGGGAACCCGAAACCCGCAACGCGGGACCCGGAACCCGCAACGCGGGAACCCGGAACCCGCAACGCGGAACCCGCAGCATGGGAACCCGAAACCCGCAACGCGGGAACCCGGAACCCGCAACGCGGGAACCCGGAACCCGCAAAGCGGGAACCAGGAACCCGCAACGCGGAAACCCGGAACCCGCAACGCGGGAACCCGGAACCCGCAACGCGGGAACCCGGAACCCGCAACGCGGGAACCCGGAACCCGCAACGCGGGAACTCGGAACCCGCAACGCGGGAACCCGGAACCCGCAACGCGGGAACCCGGAACCCGCAACGCGGGAACCCGGAACCCACAACGCGGGAACCCGGAACCCGCAACGCGGGAACCAGGAACCCGCAACGCGGAAACCCGGAACCCGCAACGCGGGAACCCGGAACCCGCAACGCGGGAACCCGGAACCCGCAACGCGGGAACCCGGAACCCGCAACGCGGAACCCGCAGCAACATATAATATAGCCTATGTTCAGCGCTAGGAATGTAGCTTTCCAACGGTGAAAGAATTTTTCATATTGGTTCAGTGGTTTCAGAGCCTATTCCATTCAAACAAACAAACAAACAAACAATCAAACGTTACCTCTTTATAATATTAGTATAGATAAACTGACTAAAGGATTTGATTTAATAAATCACTTGTGAGTAAAAAACTATGTTGTTTTCATGCGATTGCCAATCTACATATTTATTTAAAACATAAAATATTATTAATAATATTGATTATGATCACTATAAGATGTTGTTAGACCCATAGTTAGACCGACCGACTAAGTCAGGGGACTTGTCATGACATGTATGTCACAACTTTTATTTTATTTTATGTAAGAGTACTATAGGATTGTCATCGTCTTTATAAGTACGAAAATCCTTTTAATAAATAAAGAAAAAAAAACTTTTTACGATAGAAGAACTAAGTAGCGAGACTTGGCACTTTTTACAATATATATTTTTAATGGGATTAATTTAATGTTACTTTAAACATTACCGCCAAAATATTTTTTCTACTAACTAACCAGGATAAAGAAAATCGTTACATCGTAACTTTTTGTACTCCCGACCATATCAATCGACTGAGAATTTGAAAAAATAAACGTCAATTTATTCGGAATTACGTGGCACGAATGAATCTGAATCAAAGTCATTAAATTATATACAACATTAAACACAATACAACCACTCTAGATAATTGCTAAATAATTAATTTAATAAGTCATGTGCCACCTTTCACCTCCACCACCTCACACTGCGGTTTGTGTGGTGGGGGACAGTGGTAGGAATTCCTGGAATAGAAAATTCATAATGGATTTCTTAATTTAATATAAGAATAATTGATAAGTTTTGATCTAATTACGTCTTTAGAATTGCTTACAAACAAACACAATTGTTGGTCTTTCAAATGTTTTTTTAATACAATTAAAAGACCAACAATTGTGTTTAATAATAACTTTTATCCTAGTAAGTAAATGACGTAAAATTATTTAATCACCATTAGAAATAATGAATATATAATTAAACTATTAAAAATAATGCGAACGAGGAGGGTACAACCGATGACGTCACGTTGTTAAAACAGAGATATACCGCTTTTTCGAAATCTTTAATATTAAATGGATACATTATAGTTACTGCTAACCTATATTTTCAGTACATACAGGTTAATAATAAATGGATACTTTATAAATAGTTACAGCATTCTAACCTATCAAGTTTCTATTCAGTACATAGAGGTTCATAATAATTCTAAAGGAATTAAAACAGTTTAAGATATATAAACTCATTTACCCAAGACGGTTAAGGAGCTTGCACTGGATATTAGAGCTAATGTCCGGGCTCCGAAGGGTCGACCCTCTGAATTATGACCAGAGGTGGTATGATGACAATTCGCCTGGATTTTGATTGCTTCCTGCCGCTCCAGGGGGCCTACTCAAGATGCCATCGCTAATTATCGCTTACAAAATTCGATAACAAAATGTACGCTAAATGACATACCAAATCGCGATCATTTAGCGTACCTTATGTCAAATCCCATACATTTTGTTATCGAATTTTGTAAGCGATAATTAGCGATGGCATCTTGAGTAGGCCCGCTGGGCTCTTCGTTTGCGCTGGTGTTGCAGTCACAGTCTTCTTCTTATATATACAAATGAATTGCTGTTCAATAGTCTCGCTAAAACTCGAGAACAGCTAAACAGATTCTATTTTCTGTATATAAAAATTAATTGCTGGTCATTAGTGTCGCTACAACTCGAGAACGGCTGAACCAATTGGGCTATTTTTAGTCTTGAAATATTCGTGGAAGTCCAGGCTTAAACGATTTATCACAAACTGTTTCTCGGCCATTCTCCGGTAATAAATTTTTACGTGTCCCGGGCTTGTCTACTCTGTATTATTGTCATATTCATCTATGTTTTCTTTTTATTTGATAGATAGCATCCGTATCTAGCTGTAAACCAAAATATAGGCTTCTGCTTTAAGTGATTAATACTAAATTATTTTAAGTTGCGTTGAAAAAGCACTTTTTTCTAATTACCGTAACGTGTCCCAACATCAACTTGATCTGAAAACTTCCTTGTAATTTTTTTTACGTACATATTTACTTTGATCCAATTAACTTTCTAAACAATACAAAGGATCGTGTATCGCATAAAAAAATATCGACTTAATAGGTCCAGTCTATAAATAATTATCCTGAAATAATAGCGTGTCCCATCGAATGTTCTAATTACCGTAACCCACACTGTTCTTGGGTGCACACTCCAAAGCAACAGGATTTGGGACATCACTGCCGCACGTGTCGCGACACCTCCGTGTGTGCCACGGCCCGACAGCCATCACAGGTCGTTAATGTTTGTGTGCCGCCAGTGAAGCACGTAAGTATATAATTACCGTAGCTTTGGTAATAGACTTTTCTAATTACCGTTGTTCTTATTTAAATATTTAAAATTTAAAATAGACCTAAGTTGATAATATAAATCTAGACAGTGCTTTGGCCTACGTAAGTTGTCTCAAGACAGTTTTTGCAAACTTTATTGGTTTTTGAAATTTTTAAGAAAATCTAACTTTTTCTAATTACCGTAATTTTCTAATTACCGTTGTATGAAAAATGAATACGTTTTATAAGGGTTCAAGGGTTCCAGTGGTAGTATAAGGGCACAATGAAAGTCCACCAAGTCTGATCTACTTGCAATGCGAAAGTTAAGCTGTAATGCGCAATTGATGTATCAAGCAATTGATATCAATCGATTTTGCTAGCAGGTCCGACCACGGCCCTACCTTGACCATTTTTGTACCTATACATTTTTTGATTTCAAATTGAATTTGTTTTCTTGTTTTTTCCGAAGTCGGGCTATAAGTTTTTAAACTTTTATTTTTTTAGGTAGATCCTACTTATTGTTCAAATAAATATTATTTGCGAAAATAAAACAATGTTTGTTTAAATTAACTAGTTTTACCCGATCTTTAGTTATAATTACATAATATTATGTAGAACTTATTAATCAGAGTTTTATATCATCTTTTAGATATAATAAATAACTCTTTCTAATTACCGTAACATTAAATATTACATTTGTCTAATTACCGTACCCATACAATTTTTAAGTCTCAATAACTCAAGAACTATAATAAACTGTTGCATGCCTCATTAATTATTGTATTTGTATCTTTCATTAGTTTTATATTTCAGTGTGTTTAATCCAGATTAATTTTTGGGGGGAGTACTGTAACGTGCAGCGTATGCAGTTATGCACATATGCATTTGTATGCATGTGTGTTGTAGCCTGTAGTGTCAGGTGCCCCGCTTAGTCTTTAACACTAATTTTATGACCAGTTACAATTTAGTATCCGTAAGGGTATGTTGCCCTGCCGGCACCTATGTACTACCTATGTACCAATACCTATGTAATATTGTATACTTGATAATATAATATTATGAAGTCCGAAGAATAAACTTTTATTTTAATGACCACAAATAGGGCACACCCTTACAAGTAAAAAAAACGGTTACGGTAATTAGGCAAATAACGCCAATCTGGAGAATGACCGTTCTATGCTCAACGAAGGGGGCACGGGTCAGCTAGTTTTAGAAATAAATAAATCAACATTCCCATTTTAGAAGAACACTACCTTACAGTAAGTTCAATAAAACAGAAAACACAACCAAAACCAAAAATGTAAAGAAAAAAACGAAGTATATTATCTTTTGAAAAAGTTTAACATAAGTGCAATACCAAAAAAAAGAAAAGAGTACTAAGGATATGACAACGTCAGTCGGCAAGTCCCTGGTCTTCCGTGATACCTATTTATTTGTGTATTTATTATTAGATAATTTTAAGAAAATTATACTAAAAGAAGTTGAACGAATGTCTGTAAAAAATAGCTTTATTTACTTAACAGATACTTAGGTTAAGTAAATAAAGTTACTACCGACATCTTATTATATTAAATTATTATATAAAAATCTTAAATATGTTGTGTATAGTATAAAAGTATTAAATATATTTCCATTGTCTGGTACCTGTAACACAAGTTCTTCGGATACTTAGCACAGCGCCAGATTCACGTGGTGTGAAACGTCCTTAGATATTATATATATTAATATTATATTATATATTATTATATTATATAGCCCCATTTAACTTTGGAAGTAGGTTTTAATTTTCTTGCTCAAATATTTACATGGGAATATATAAATATTTGAAGTGGTCAAATGAAAAATGATAATTCCAATAATTTTACCATCCTATAGATGAAGCCTTATAAGTTTTAACTGACTTATTGTATATTTTTTAACAAAAATATTTATAAAGGATATTTCTGTAAATAATATGGAATTTTATCCCAACCTTTATTTATACTTTGCAAGTTGCGAAACAGAACTCTTGTTCAAAATGTCATCTTACATTGCGCCTCAGCTGTTGCGAGAGCTTTATAAATAACAGCCTTCCGCTAATAGCTCGAGAGGTTTGTTCCACAAATATTCTGTTAGCTGCAAGCTGTTTATAGAAAATGTCTTTAGAAGTAAAGAAACGAAGTAAGAATTATTGCAGATGTAAATACGTACCAACAAAATAAATCGTATCACCACGCGGGTGTATCGTACAAATGCGCATAAATAGATTTTAAAGACATGGTAATAAAGAGAGCCAATCTAACTTGGGACTGGTCAGGACTTGCTGGAGCGCTCTCTCAATTTGATGGAAGTCCGGTCCCTATAGAGGTGAACCGGCCGGTCGGGGGAGGAGTGGCCTGTGTTTTGACAGATCCAGGGGGCCTACTCAAGATGCCATCGCTAATTATCGCTTACAAAGTTCGATAACAAAATGTATGGGATTTGACATAAGGTACGCTAAATGACATACCAAATCGCGATCATTTAGCGTAGCTTAATATGTCAAATCCCATACATTTTAAATAGTTAATGGAATCAGGCGTTACTTTGCGGAAATCCATAGCATACAATTTATTTCCTGAGGATGCTCCGGGGTCGGAGCGAAACGCGCGTCGAGTTTTGCAACCTGCATGGTGGTGGGACTTTGCACGATCGTGTTAACATTATTGCTTGTGTGGTGGTGGTGTTTTCATGTTTTTTGCTTGCGAGTGTACGCATAAGCAGTGTGGGAGGAGGGAGGTGCATCAAACGCATGCCTATGCGTACACTCACTCATCTGCTTGCAGGTTGTGGTTATAATTGTTTCGCGGGATATTGCTAGATATATAATATATATAAATTGTACCCATACATTTTGTTATCGAACTTTGTAAGCGATACTTAGCGATAGCATCTTGAGTAGGCCCCCAGGGCACTCCACCCAACATAACGGCTGATGGCAATCCGCAAGTGGTTTTAGTGGGTAAACCGGCCGAAGCGAGCCGGGAGCCCTACATACCCTTCGGATGCGTAATGCATTTCCCTTGCGACATCAAGAAAAAGTATGTATAAAGACATCCATGGATTCGTACTATTACAACCCTATAATGTTCTTAGAATTGCAGACAATCGACGTCGTGCTAGGTCGCTGAACTGGGCAGATCCAGACTCGGGACACAGTAGATGCGTGTTTAATCTCAGATCTATTGTTATATGTAACAGTATAACTTTTACAATAAATAAAATATCTTTCTAAAAAGGGGTTTTAAAAGTGTTGTATAATAGTAACTACCATGGGACTGACGACGCGTCGCGGCCGGCTTAAGAAAGCCTCACGGTTGAGGGAAATACAAAATAGGTATTTATAAAATCTTTTGCTGTCTTGCCTTAGTTAGCCAGCACTAGCGCTATAGAAACAACTGCAGCACAAATCGACGTTTGGGGGACCCCTGTTACCTACTCCAAAACTTAACCGATTTTTTTTTTGAGATTTTGGAACGTTTAAATCTCAGAAAATAATTAATTTATTAAAAAATAGAAAGAATAGGAACGTACAAATAATATACCTTTACATAGATATTCAGGAAAAAAACCTGTTACTCTAGCGGCATTATCCAGGGATGAAACTGGGGTCGCGCTGACCCCTATTTTTGTATGGGAAAATAGGAGAGAGAATTACAAAATAGGTATTTATAAAATCTACAGCTGTCTCGCAGTGCCTTAGCTAGTCAGCACTAGCGCGATAGAGACAACTGCAACTTGGACTGAAATTACCTATTAAAAGTACCAGAAATCGACGTTTAGGGGATTCCTGTTTCCTCCTACAAAACTTAACCGATTTAAATATTTTTTTCTGTATTAGCTAAAAAAAGAATTGAGCTAGGTTCCTATTTTTTGCTTTTGTTGTTTATTGTAGTCAAATCTGTTTCCTAGATATTTAAACATCGCGGAGAGTCTGGCCATTTTTTTAGGTTTTTAAACGTCCATATCTATTTAAATAATTAATTTATTAAAAAAAGGAAAAAAAAGGGACGTACAAACAATATCCATAAACATTAAGGAAAAAAATTGTTACTCTAGAGGCGTTATCCAGGGAGGAAATAGAAATCCCCTAGACCCCTATTTTTGTATGGAAAAAATTTCGTGGTGTTTCCTCTTAAGGCAAGATGGTGGGTGCGTGCTGGACGACACCAGCCAGTCCTGCCAGGGCGCAGTAAAACCCAGTTCTGGTCCAGAGGTCCAGCTGAGGCTTCTACAAAAATGTCTGTGGTTATATTTTTATGAAAAGTTGAACCAAAAACATGCCCACCTCCGAAACCATATTTTCCGCCTAAAACAAAAACATGTTTATTTTTATGACACATGTCAAAACGATCCCGATTAAAAAATGGCGCGAATGAAAACAAATTAAAACAGTGTTTTCCGAAGTCCAATTAGGGAGGACGTCGCAGCCGGCGCTAACGGGCCCCCAGCAAGTAAAACGGCACGGGGAAATTGAGTTTTTCTCATCTGAACACCCATTCCACTTTTATTGTTGATTATATTGGTGTTAATTTATATCATTTGAATTTAGAGCGAAAATGTGCGAGTATCAAATAGCATCAGACGCGGTATTAAACGTGATGAATCTGAGGCGCGTTTTTTTAATATTTATTTATTAACTTTACATTTATAGAAGCTCATATACAGGATTCGTGGTTCGTATATTAAGCCGGATATAAATTATAATAGCGATATAAATGACTTCCCATAGCGCGACAAATCTCAATTAAAGATCTCCATAAAAGTCACAAATCAGTTGCCTTAGGTACTCTTCAAACTGATTTGATTTTGATTCAGATTCAATCGTGCCGCGTAAATTGACGTTTGTTTATTTTGATTCTTAGTTGATTGATATGGTCGGGAGTACAAAAAGTTACAATTTAACCATTTTCTTTATACTGGTTAGTTTTAAAATAATCCACCAAATAAAATACCAAAAGCCGTTGAGATCGAACTGATTCTACTCTCGATTGTGTCGGGAGTAAGCCTGCAGATGAGTTTCAATCCTGGCCAGGTCTTAAGTCAACGACCAGTGCGTTCGTATGTATAGACTAGGAGCCCGCGAGTTCCAGCAGTAACATTAACTCCTTGGGGTCATTTTAGAACTTTGATTTTTTTTTCAGTTATATCAAGTAGTTTAAATTAAATTATTATGAGGTGCCAAAAAAATGCTCTATGCGTCATTCTCTTCACACCATAATCGGCTTAATATAAGAACCATGAATCAATCTGTATAAGCACATTTGATAATGTTGGAATTTTCACAAATGATGTATAATTTCTGGTAATCTGGTAAATGGATTGGCGCCAATCCATTAAACTCGTATAGCTAAATAAAGTTCTATCTATATTTATTTAATAACATTAGATTGTAATATTTTTAAAAGTATTTCCACAACTAAGAGGTAACTCAAAATGTTGGTGTAGCATGCACTTACCTAAGGACATAAACTAGAAAAACATACCGCACCCTCCTGTGTTGACGGTAAGTATATTACCAGCCGGGTATAACATTCCCCGCCATGCCACTGTATATTGGTTTTTTCCCTCCAATTTGGCGGTAATTGCCGGGTTTGGCGGGAAACGGGAGTCAGGTGGCGCCGGCGGCCGGACACGCCACGGGAATCCCGCAAGACTTGACATATTTATACAGCCACTATGGCGACTGTTACGTGGACTATTCTAATCGAATCCATTTAAGCGTTATACTAAAATAATAGTTACTCCTTGCACTTTTTCTACTTATTAGTTATTTTACATCAAATAATAAATAATTGAAGGCATGAATTTTATTATAGATGAAGGTGTTATGCAGCAAAATGATGATTTCGAGAAAATTTAGTTCAAACTGTCACTTAAACATTTTAGAATAGGTCGTAAAGTATTAAGTACATTAATCTAAAGATTCGTCTTTAGAATCAATGTACTTAATACGTCACTACATATCCTAAGATGTTTAAGTGACAGTTTAAACTCAATTTTCTGGGTATTTTTTTTTGCGACATCGATTCATGTCTTCAATTATACTGTGTAACTTAAATTTTCAGCAAACCATTGCAGTACATTAAATATTATAAATTCTATAGACAAAACTAGGCAAGAAACAGATAATCTAAAACATATTGTGATCATTCATTCATTCGTAATGAAAAATATTGCAATTTAAAGACATTATTCGAAATTACATTTTTATTCCACAAACATTTCCCATCAATACAAAAAACCATTATGATATTCAAAAACGTCAATTTCAGTGGTGGAAAAAACCAATAAAATAGGTATTATGTTTCGCACAAAGGACTTTTCAGTGAACATTCGTACGCGGGATCCGGGAAACCCGGTACGGTCGACGTAATATAAATACCCCTCACTGACGCTGATTTGTACATCTCGAATTCATTAATTACGATTCAAAAAGTATATTTTAATTTGCAACATTTAATATTATATGAAATTAATATACATTCAAGTATATTCAGTGTGGTACTTTAATTACATATACTTATATACAACATTACAGCTACCAAGTACACTAAACCACAAAGTAGATATATAACATAGACACGACCTAGTACTAGAAAATGGTATCACCCTAATACTGGCAATTCGACTGGCTATAGGTGAAGTCCAGGCACATTCCGGAAACCGCTATTTTATTCCAAGAAATTGGTTACAATATTTGTTACATATTACATTTTTTTTATCATTTTTGTTTCACAATTTCGGCCCTTAAGGACATAGAAATAATATTAGTAGTAGCATGGACCAAGTATACGTGTAATTGGTCTATGGTAGTAGGTACCTACAACAAGCATTAAAAATAATAAAATATGTTATTTGACGTGTCATGTTGTCACATTTAAAGACTGTTATTTTGGAGGTTATCGCTTGGTGCATCATGGTCTTTATTATAATATTATAAGTTATAGTTTTTACTATAAGCATGGCCTACCATCCCATACAATCTATCTTTAATACAAAAAATTGCAATAGATGTCACTACTATTAACGTAAATGGTATCACCCTAATACTGGCAATACGACTAGCAAAGGGTGAAGTCCAGGCATATTCCGGAAACCGCCATCTAGCGCCACTATTGGACAATACTAATTACTCATTTCGTTTCGTATCTTCTTCTTTTTAATTATTAAGGAGTTGAATTGAGCCTAATGTGATGTTATGCTTAAAAAATATGCTTAATTTTATTATAATGTCAATATTTGTACTTAATTCGGCATATTCACATTTTATAATTTACAAACGTTAATAGTAGTGACATTTATTGCAATTTTTTTGTATTAAAGATAGATTGTATGGGATGGTAGGCCATGACTAAACTCAACATACGGGACCCATACATACCCTAAAGTATTATCACTTATTTTTGTTACAACTTGTATAACTGGCTTTTGCCCGAGGCTCCGCCTACATGAATTCAGTAGAATTCATGTAGGCGGAGAATTCTACGTGAACGCTGTACTTTTTCTGAATAAAAAGTAGCCTAAAAATATATAATACAGGAGTTTCCTACCATTTTCATATAAAGCATCTGAAAACTACCACAGAGGGCTTCTGCCTGAACCAATCATACCACCCCGCTCGGTCGGAGATCACTCTGAGGCTTCCACTTCATTCCCACTATGATGACAACCGAACAAAAAGACTGAGTTGACGACCTTCGTAGCGTGTTGGAGCTCGAGGGAGAGGTCGCGGGTTCGAATCCCGCCGAGGGAACAAAAGTGTTCAATGTTCCCGAGTCATGGATGTGTATTAAATTAGTGTATAATATAATAAAAATCTTAAATGTGTGTATAGTATAAAAAGTATATATTATTTCCGTTGTCTGGTACCTGTAACACAAGTTCTTCGGATATTTAGCATGGGCCCAGATTGGCGTTCATAGAAATAATAATAATAGTAGACTAAGTGCCGATTTTTAAATCGTCAGATAACTTTTATCTGTTGAATAAACATGTGACTTTGACATTTGTTCCATGCAAAATCTGCCAAAGTCACATATTTATTCCTGAGATAAGTTACCTGACGATTGAAAAATCGGCCCTTAGTTTTGCACAACACGTCATGTTTCCGAGTAATAGTCGATTGTTCATTGAACTTTAATCGATACAAGGACTCTATGGCTCGTGCCAGCCGATCACCGATCGCCCCGGCTGGCAATATCACAAGTTATTACTTTTTAATATGATCAGCGCGGAAGGAAAACGGACTTCAGATTTCAGTTCAAATAGATCAAAATCAGATCAGTGTCGTGCGTTGAGCGCTATAGAACGGTCGCGCTCCGCATTACACAGGTAGCAAAATTTAATTGTTTGCGAGTCGCGCGGCTGATTGCCGCTGCATGTCACCATGGCGCTCGTGGCCAACGAGTTGCTGGCGTTTATCCAGCACGCCATAGACACCATGGACGAGCTCAGCATCATGCAGATCTGCAAATCTTCTTTCACCAGCGAGGAGATTTGCTCAGGCAAGCAGTTGCTGTACGAGACGCTCGGCCAGAGCGCGAACATGCCATCGCGACGGAGAGATGGAACAGAGGGAAGCGTGCAGGACATCATCTCCCTGCTGAAGCAGACGGATCCAGACGACGTGCCGGCTTTTGTGGCGAAAGATCTACACAAGCTGCCGGTGGTGACGATGGACCACGTCGACGTCTCCAGCTTGCTGAAAAACTTCAACGGTATGAAGGCAGAGCTGGACGAGATGCGGGGTAGATTGGATGCATCGGAATCCACCATCCGTGACTTACGTAGTGAATTATTACAATTAAAATGTAATAATTCATTAAGTGGGTCACCCGAGCATTCAACTGCCTACGTCAACACACGTCGTGGCTGCGCGCGCGCTGACACATCGTTTTGCGTGTCAGCGGAATCTGAGGAGTCAGCAACCGCCGCCGCCCCCGCTAGCCTTCCCCTCCGGGTCGCGCAGTCGCCGAGTCAACAAGCGACTCAGCAGAAAAGTTTCGCAAGCATCACCGCTCACCCCGCTCATCCCCAGCGGGCGAAGAAAAAGGGGGATAAGGATAGCCGCAAGGCTACGGAAAGCCGCAAGGCTCAGCCTCCTCAATCTGGCAAGGACGAGAGCAGGAGGTGCGATGAGGAGGGCTTCATACTGGTGGAGAGAAGGAAGAAGAAGCCCGCCGTCCGCAACCGTCGCGGCACCGCACCCTGCGGACCCGAGCAGCGCCTGCGGTGTGAAGTACGCTCCACGCCGCTGTACGTGTCCCGCCTGCACTGGTCCATGGAGGTTAAGGATGTAGTGGACTACATCCGTAAGAAGACATCCCTCCCCTTGAGGGTGGAGCGTCTGGAGTCTCGCCACAAGGTCAACTTTAGTTCCTTTGTGGTGAGAGTACCGACTCATCTAATTTCTACCTTCGAGGCGGAGGCGTTCTGGCCGACGGGTGTGGTCTTCCGGAGGTTCCGGGAGAGACTCAGGAATGAAGCGCGCTACACGTCGCCGACAACACGTGTAGTTTAAGTTTAAGTGTAGTTTTAAAGTTTATTTTGTATGTATGTTAGTCTGTAAGGTATTTATAATATGGGCCATGTAGCCTGAAATAAATGGTTTTTATTTATTTATTTATTTTTTAAAATAGATATCAGGAATATTATTAAGTTGACGTGTATGTATGTCATTGTAGCTCTCAAACTGATGAACCGATTTTGATCTAGTTCTAGTTTCAAACATGACATAATCTATTGTCTAGCTCTAGCCGATTTCGTTCAAACCAGGCCAGCTACGCAGGAGTAATTTTATTGTGTCCAAGTGTATGCGCAATACACAAGGACACTCTTTCTTCCTTTTACTCTTATAACCCGGTGGGACGGTAAAGCGACACGACCTGCTAGATAAAAGACGCAGGACCGACTTTTTACATGCCCCCATCCGACGCATGGAACATCTTGTCCGACAATCAGGTGATCAGCCTGCATTGTCCCAACCAAACTTGGAAACAACATTTTTAGTGTTGTTCCAACGCGGGATTCTAACTCACGACCCGGAGGTTACCACGAGACCCACTAGAACACGGAGGCGAAATAATATAACCGGTGTAAAAAGAACAGTCAGTATAACTTTGGGATATGATTATACTAGTTACCTTTTCTCATTCTAAAAATGTATTTTCTTTCTTTTTTTTTGTTTTATTGTTATTTTTGCGACAAAAAAGTTAGAAATGTTGAAAAGTAAAAAAAAATTTTTTAGTTTTCGACATTTAAAATAATTAAAAAAATACATTTCCAAAATAAGAAAGGTATTATAATCGTATCTCAAAGTAATAGTGACTGCTCTTTGTACATCATGTATTACTATTACTGTGACTCGTCCAGAGTCTAGACATAAGTCATGACTCATGACACACGAGTCATCGGTCGATGTAGTCTGCACGCTCAAGGCAATGAACTTGTGGTGTTTTGACTCTGTACTTCACAGATAATGTCTAGTGTAATGGGTTTTCAGAATCTATTTGCATACTTGGAATACAAACACTAGCTTATAAATTTAATAAAAACTTATGTTTTTTTACGATAAATTTTCCATTTTTTTGGTAAAAGATGGAAAAAAATGCGTTATCAAAATTTAAATAATTGCTGCCTATTATTTATTAATCTGAAGACCTACATAATAAAAATCATCTTCTTGATCTCATAAAAATTATTGCTGTTCAACGTCTAGATAAAATTTAGGAACAGCTGAACCGATTCGGCTATTTTTATTCTTAAAATATTCGTGGAAATCCAGGGAAGGTTTACACGGTGAGAAATTATGCTGTTTGTATGCTCACCCGGAAGGTTTAAACGGTTAGGTACTCACAAAAAATTTATGTGCTCAACGAAGTGGGCACGGGTCAGCTAGTAATCTATAAAACCTAATCCATCCACGGAAGTAACTAGAAAACGTACTTGTGTTACACCTAAAAGGGTCTATCTAATAACAATTAACCTTTCACCAAGTAGAACTTAAGTATTCCCTAAAAGGCGGGAAATAATGACGTAAAAGGATCCCCACCACGTCCGACCAGGCTTTCAGGAGCTTTTGGGGGTCCCGGGGAAGTTAGTAAGTCATTACGTGAGTACTTACCCGAGTGGACTTGGTACTTACGGAAACTGTTTTTACACTAAAGCCTTTTTAACCTTCGACGCAAAAGGGGTATTATAAGTTTGACGTGTATACCCGACGTCTATGTCATGTCCATGGCTCCCACACGGATAAACCGATTATGATGTAGTTCATCAACATAAGTCACACTTCATGTGATTTAAAAATTCTTGACGGGGGCTATATTGTCCGGAAGTTACGCGTCTGTAGAAACTTCAGTGTTCAGCTGGCTTACTCCCGATAAAATCGAGAATCAAATCAGTTCGATCTCAACGGCTCTTGATATTTTATTAGATGGATTACTTTGAAACTAACTAAGGCAAATAAAATCGTTAGATCGTAACTTTTTGTACTGCCGACCATGTCGATCGACTGACAATCAAAATAAATAAAAGTAAATTTATTCAGAAGTATAGTCGAAACTGAATCAAAATCGAATCAGTTTGGAAAGTAAGTTCCCTGTGTAGTTTGAGGAGTATACCTAATTCCCTTCCCAGGCGAAGCGAGAGACAGGACGAACTTGCAATGAAAGTCAGAGGAATAAAGGGCAGTCCCTTTAGTTCTCTGACTTTCATTGCAATACAAAATAACTAAAGGGACTGCCCTTTTTTCCTCTGACTTTCATTGCAATACCACAATAAAGTGTGTATGATAATATTAATATACAGCGTGTAATAAGAACAGTCACTATAAATTTGAAATACGATTAAATGTATTTTTTTTGTCAAAAAAATAATTAAAAAAAATACATTTCTAGAACGAGAAAAGGTAGTAGGTATAATCATATCCCAAAGTTATAGTGACTGTTCTTTTTACACTCGTTATATTTTAAAAACATAAATCTTACTTTGGCTGGGGCGTCGGCAAAAAGAAACACGGTGTCACAGTCAAAATAAGTTTGGAGACCCGTGGGCGAGCATATTCATGAATTTTCATAATTTTCTAATTTAACTGATTGAATGCACTGTTAGTTCTTGGTGGAAATTCATGTTCACAATAATAACACACAACTTTTATTTACACTTTTCCACTTTTTGTTACGTTTTAATAAGTCACCTGATGATGATTAAATGAAACTGGGGCATTACTCTCCAAACTGATTTGATTTTGATTCAGATACGATCGTGCCGCATACTCCCAAATAAATTGACATATTTTGTTTATTTTATTTCTCAGTCGATTGATATGGTCGGGAGTACAAAAAGTTACGATCCAACAATTTTCTATATCATTTTCTTTATCCTGATTAGTTTCAAAGTAATTCACCAAATAATGTACGAAAAACCACTGATATCGAACGGATTCGGTTCTCGATTGTGTCGGGAGTAAGTAGGCGTAGTTTTATTGTGTAACTGTACTGTACAGTAGCTAATAAGCCTGTCAAAGTAACGAATAATACAATTTTATCAATTATAATAAAATAAAACATTTAAAACAAAGCGACTATTGTAGTGTAGTAACCTTAGTGTATAAGTTACCTTATAATATCTGAGTAAGCGTATTTGCGCAACTGTTTAGTTTCACACAATATACTGCTAATGTATTTTTGATTCATTAATAAATTGGGTCCTAACTTGACTGGTCGCTTGCATCTACCTGGTAGATGCAAGCGACCAGTAGGAGTGTGCCAGAGTGGGCACATGGCCCATGTGCCCTCTCTGGCACACTCCTAGTGCACACTTCACTATAATAAAATATGTTTAATAAATCTTCTGACAAAGTTGAAAACTATTCTTACACTAGATTCTAGTTTTACATACCACAACGTTTTGAAAACAATAAGCAGATAGAAGGAAAACGATCGCGAACTAAATAAATATCAAAATTAAATGACCCCCGAATTGTCAAGCAGTGGGCGAACCGCTGATGATGAGTTGTAGCTACGACTACTCTCGATCACGTCAGGTTCAAATAAAAAAAATACATCAAAGTTGAAGACATGAATGGATGAAGGCAAAAAATTTTTACCCATAAAAAATATTTTAAGCTGTCACTTAATCATTTTAGGATATCTAGTAACGTCTTAAGTACATTGATTCTAGAGACGAATGAACCTTTAGATTAATGTACTTAATACGTTACGACGTATATTAAAATGCTTATGTGAAAGTTTGAACACAATTTTCTCGAAATCAGAATTTTGCTACATAATAATATCACCTTTATCCACTTATGTCCTTAATTACTTCCTCCATTTGGAAGCTACGATGACACGGACAGAGACAGACACACACAGCCACGTTAAACTCATAGCACCTCTCTGTTTTAGTCCGGTTTTAAAAATGTA
Source organism: Celastrina argiolus (assembly GCA_905187575.2). Classification (NCBI taxonomy): domain Eukaryota; kingdom Metazoa; phylum Arthropoda; class Insecta; order Lepidoptera; family Lycaenidae; genus Celastrina; species Celastrina argiolus. Next base: position 18,142,227 of record LR994589.1, read on the forward strand.
TGAAACAATCGAAAACGAAAAAAGGTCCCTCAATAACATTTTCCCTGCGAAAAGAAAACGTTTTTGTGTGAAACCAGGATTTCGCCCCACGTGTTAACACCCATCTAAATACATTAAAATAATATTTGAGAGTGGGGGTTGGGGGGCCGTTCATCACGCGAGTGTTGCCCGGACAAACAAACACAGCATATCACTTAGGCGATTACGTCATATCGCTATCTATATGGGTTAGAAAAACGTTTTGATAATGAAGAACGATACAAAAGAATGGTATCATCAAAATAGCTTGAAACTGTTGGCATGGAAAAGCTTATACAAGATATAAAATAAATGAGTTATAATACTTTAGGGTATGTATGTGCCTCCTATGAAGAGGATACTGTAAAAGTACCAGCGATGAAAGAGTTACTTTTGATTTTCATGTTTGTATGAGAAATGCCCCAACATCATAAATTTTCCCATACAAGAATTTTAACAAAGTACGTCTTTCAGCGCTTATACTTTCTTTGTAAACTCTATAAACGGGACCCATACACACCCTAAAGTATTACGAGTAAAAAGAAAACTAGTGCTGGTATAGACAAACACTAGTTTTCGTTTCATTAAAAAGTATTAATGAATATAAAGACAATTTGAAATTTTTGCAAATTTAAAGTGTTGAAAAATGACGTCATCGTTCGAGAATTTAAAATAAAATAAAATATCTCGGAAACTACACGACGTATCGTAATATTTTTTCACACATTTTTTTTATTTTCAACACAGCTAACCGAGCCCAAACTAGATAGGATTCTGTTGTTTTATCGCGGAGTTCCTAAGGTCACCTTCTAGCACCATGCCATCTTAATATTGCATCGACACATACAAACATTCCAACTCAATCGGACTAAGGGTCAAATGTAACGTACAAGATTTCATTACACACCTGGAGCGGTGATATATTATTTTAAATATTATGTTATGTCTTATGACGACCTCCGTAGCGCAGCGCGTTGGTGCTCGAACGAGAAGTCGCAGGATCGAATTCCGCCGAGGAAACAATAAGTTTTCAATGTTCCTGGGTCATGTGTAGGTATATTATAAAATAACCCAATTCCCGTTTGACTCGGATTCGAAAACAAACCGCGTGGTTGTTGGTCAACAGTAATGATATACAAATTACTTACAATTTTTCCACTTTATTAGATGATTAACAGATTTATAAAAAAATACACGACCGGTTTCGACTAAGTCATCATCAGGATGTCATGTTCGAAACCCATAAGAAATTAAAAATCTGTTAATTACCTTGTTTCCGATTTGGATCCTCATTTTTTATTCTATCACAAATTGTTTATACTAAGGAAGCAGATTTTGAAACTAGCAAGGCAGTTAAAACTTAAGCAAGGAAGTTAAAAAGTATATTGTGGATTGAAGACATGAATCAATGAAGGTCGCAAAAAAAATCCTAGAAAATTATGTTTAAATATTCACTGAAACATTTTAGGATATGTACGAGTATATAGTGATAACGTAAGTACATTCATTGTAATAATAAGAACAAATAAGACAATTTGAACAAAATTTTCTCGAAATCATAGTTTTGCTACATATCACCTCATAGATTCATGTCTTCAATTATGGGCGAATTTCGACCACTGTGCGACCACTAGTAATAATTAAACGTCTCTTCCCTGGAGCATCATTTTTTAGGGGCCAACGAGATAATAATCGCGTGATGGTAAGCAATTACCATGGGCACCGCGGCTATCTCGTGCCATCTATCTAAACGTCCGCCATTACGGCTATTTAGCGGCCATCTTGTGACACCACTGGCGGCCATCTGCGGCGGCGTGACGTCACGGAGCTATGACGTCGTTAGCGGTCCGCTACACGCCGCTGGAGTGATGCCAAGACACCACTGTCTTCAGAAGTTGTATCATTAATTATAATGCGTGGTGGCAGTGTGTGAAAAAATAATGGTTTATGTATGTGGGTAGATTAGGAACCCTCTGTGAGCTGGAATGACGAGTGAAGAGTGTCGTAATTAAGTGTTATAGACTTATATAAATATTATAAACGGGTTACATAATAATTGAGGCCATGGCCTACCATCCCATACAATCTATGTTTAATACAAAAAAATGCAATAGATGTCACTACTATTAACGTTTGTAACTAATATAATGTAAATATGCCGAATTAAGTACAAATATAACATATTTTTAAGCATAACATAACATTGAGCTAAATTCAACTCCTTAATATATTTGTACTTAATTCGGCATATTTACATTTCAAAATACTAATTACTAATTTCTTTTTGTATCTTCTTCTTAAATTTAAAGAAGAAGATACGAAAAGAAATTGCTAATTAGTATTTTACAATAGTGGCGCTAGATGGTGGTTTCCGGAATGTGCCTGGACCTCACTCTTTGTCTATTAGTATTAGTAATGGAAAAAAAAACAAAAAAAAAAAGTCGAATTGCCAGTGCCATGCTACGAACAATTTTAAGACGGACCAAGTTTAATATTACCTTCAAATTCAATTTCTATGGACTCCATTTTAAATAATGGCCGGAAATCCGGATACAGGTATTTCAAGCTCTTTTAGCTTTGTGTAGTCAACTTCATTTCCGTGTGTTTGGGTTAATTAAAATGAAAATTAAAAAAATGTAAGTGTAAATGTATAACCCTCGAAAACAGAGGGGTTTTAAGTTTGACCTTTGTCTCTCATTCTTTCTTGTGTTTTTCTTGCTCTCGGATAAAGCGAATTTGATCAAGTTTTTATGTTGGACGACTGATGTGATCAAGAGTTTTCTAAGCCATTTTAATTTAATTATCATTAGCTGGCTAGAACATAAAATTTGATGTTATTTGATAAAAAAAAATCCCATCATATTCATCATTAACATTAATATATTATAAAGAAAGTATACTTACATCTTCACTCTCAGTCGGATGTAGATCAAGGGCATTTAATCCGTTTTCCACAACTTAGTCTTATTACAAAAAAATTTAAATTTAACTTTAACTTGACGTAATAAAGCTTAAAGTTGTTTATACCCCGCAAGTCTGCAGTTTGGGTGCGAAAATTACAACAAAAAATTTGTCACCTAAAATTGAATTTTACTCGGACGTAATAGAACTGAATTTTCCTTGTTTTGGTGGGGTGTGTTGCAGGCACTTTGGGCACTGGCCAACGCGTGATATGTGGTGGTCATACTTCACAGCCATTTCCCCTTTTACACGTTTGCTAGGCGTCGATTACACGCTTCCGATTTGCGCCAGCGGGTGTAAATGAAGTTGATGCATAACTTTTGCTGTGCCAATTTACACGTGAATTCACAATTCTGATAATGATAATAATAATATCTAGGGACGCTTCACACCACATTAATCTGGCCCTGTGCTAAGTATCCGAAGAACTTGCATTACAGGTACCAGACAACGGAAATATATTTAATACTTTTATAATATACCTACACATGACCCAGGAACATTGAAAACTTATTGTTTCCTCGGCGGAATTCGATCCTGCGACTTCTCGTTCGAGCACCAACGCGCTGCGCTACGGAGGTCGTCATAAGACATAACATAATATTTAAAATAATATATCACCGCTCCAGGTGTGTAATGAAATCTTGTACGTTACATTTGACCCTTAGTCCGATTGAGTTGGAATGTTTGTATGTGTCGATGCAATATTAAGATGGCATGGTGCTAGAAGGTGACCTTAGGAACTCCGCGATAAAACAACAGAATCCTATCTAGTTTGGGCTCGGTTAGCTGTGTTGAAAATAAAAAAAATGTGTGAAAAAATATTACGATACGTCGTGTAGTTTCCGAGATATTTTATTTTATTTTAAATTCTCGAACGATGACGTCATTTTTCAACACTTTAAATTTGCAAAAATTTCAAATTGTCTTTATATTCATTAATACTTTTTAATGAAACGAAAACTAGTGTCCAGCACTAGTTTTCGTTTCATTAAAAAGTATTAATGAATATAAAGACAATTTGAAATTTTTGCAAATTTAAAGTGTTGAAAAATGACGTCATCGTTCGAGAATTTAAAATAAAATAAAATATCTCGGAAACTACACGACGTATCGTAATATTTTTTCACACATTTTTTTTTATTTTCAACACAGCTAACCGAGCCCAAACTAGATAGGATTCTGTTGTTTTATCGCGGAGTTCCTAAGGTCACCTTCTAGCACCATGCCATCTTAATATTGCATCGACACATACAAACATTCCAACTCAATCGGACTAAGGGTCAAATGTAACGTACAAGATTTCATTACACACCTGGAGCGGTGATATATTATTTTAAATATTATGTTATGTCTTATGACGACCTCCGTAGCGCAGCGCGTTGGTGCTCGAACGAGAAGTCGCAGGATCGAATTCCGCCGAGGAAACAATAAGTTTTCAATGTTCCTGGGTCATGTGTAGGTATATTATAAAAGTATTAAATATATTTCCGTTGTCTGGTACCTGTAATGCAAGTTCTTCGGATACTTAGCACAGGGCCAGATTAATGTGGTGTGAAGCGTCCCTAGATATTATTATTATCATTATCAGAATTGTGAATTCACGTGTAAATTGGCACAGCAAAAGTTATGCATCAACTTCATTTACACCCGCTGGCGCAAATCGGAAGCGTGTAATCGACGCCTAGCAAACGTGTAAAAGGGGAAATGGCTGTGAAGTATGACCACCACATATCACGCGTTGGCCAGCGCCCAAAGTGCCTGCAACACACCCCACCAAAACAAGGAAAATTCAGTTCTATTACGTCCGAGTAAAATTCAATTTTAGGTGACAAATTTTTTGTTGTAATTTTCGCACCCAAACTGCAGACTTGCGGGGTATAAACAACTTTAAGCTTTATTACGTCAAGTTAAAGTTAAATTTAAATTTTTTTGTAATAAGACTAAGTTGTGGAAAACGGATTAAATGCCCTTGATCTACATCCGACTGAGAGTGAAGATGTAAGTATACTTTCTTTATAATATATTAATGTTAATGATGAATATGATGGGATTTTTTTTTATCAAATAACATCAAATTTTATGTTCTAGCCAGCTAATGATAATTAAATTAAAATGGCTTAGAAAACTCTTGATCACATCAGTCGTCCAACATAAAAACTTGATCAAATTCGCTTTATCCGAGAGCAAGAAAAACACAAGAAAGAATGAGAGACAAAGGTCAAACTTAAAACCCCTCTGTTTTCGAGGGTTATACATTTACACTTACATTTTTTTAATTTTCATTTTAATTAACCCAAACACACGGAAATGAAGTTGACTACACAAAGCTAAAAGAGCTTGAAATACCTGTATCCGGATTTCCGGCCATTATTTAAAATGGAGTCCATAGAAATTGAATTTGAAGGTAATATTAAACTTGGTCCGTCTTAAAATTGTTCGTAGCATGGCACTGGCAATTCGACTTTTTTTTTTTGTTTTTTTTTCCATTACTAATACTAATAGACAAAGAGTGAGGTCCAGGCACATTCCGGAAACCACCATCTAGCGCCACTATTGTAAAATACTAATTAGCAATTTCTTTTCGTATCTTCTTCTTTAAATTTAAGAAGAAGATACAAAAAGAAATTAGTAATTAGTATTTTGAAATGTAAATATGCCGAATTAAGTACAAATATATTAAGGAGTTGAATTTAGCTCAATGTTATGTTATGCTTAAAAATATGTTATATTTGTACTTAATTCGGCATATTTACATTATATTAGTTACAAACGTTAATAGTAGTGACATCTATTGCATTTTTTTGTATTAAACATAGATTGTATGGGATGGTAGGCCATGGCCTCAATTATTATGTAACCCGTTTATAATATTTATATAAGTCTATAACACTTAATTACGACACTCTTCACTCGTCATTCCAGCTCACAGAGGGTTCCTAATCTACCCACATACATAAACCATTATTTTTTCACACACTGCCACCACGCATTATAATTAATGATACAACTTCTGAAGACAGTGGTGTCTTGGCATCACTCCAGCGGCGTGTAGCGGACCGCTAACGACGTCATAGCTCCGTGACGTCACGCCGCCGCAGATGGCCGCCAGTGGTGTCACAAGATGGCCGCTAAATAGCCGTAATGGCGGACGTTTAGATAGATGGCACGAGATAGCCGCGGTGCCCATGGTAATTGCTTACCATCACGCGATTATTATCTCGTTGGCCCCTAAAAAATGATGCTCCAGGGAAGAGACGTTTAATTATTACTAGTGGTCGCACAGTGGTCGAAATTCGCCCATAATTGAAGACATGAATCTATGAGGTGATATGTAGCAAAACTATGATTTCGAGAAAATTTTGTTCAAATTGTCTTATTTGTTCTTATTATTACAATGAATGTACTTACGTTATCACTATATACTCGTACATATCCTAAAATGTTTCAGTGAATATTTAAACATAATTTTCTAGGATTTTTTTTGCGACCTTCATTGATTCATGTCTTCAATCCACAATATACTTTTTAACTTCCTTGCTTAAGTTTTAACTGCCTTGCTAGTTTCAAAATCTGCTTCCTTAGTATAAACAATTTGTGATAGAATAAAAAATGAGGATCCAAATCGGAAACAAGGTAATTAACAGATTTTTAATTTCTTATGGGTTTCGAACATGACATCCTGATGATGACTTAGTCGAAACCGGTCGTGTATTTTTTTATAAATCTGTTAATCATCTAATAAAGTGGAAAAATTGTAAGTAATTTGTATATCATTACTGTTGACCAACAACCACGCGGTTTGTTTTCGAATCCGAGTCAAACGGGAATTGGGTTATTGAGTGAATATTAAATTCACACAAATACACAGAAAAACAAAATATATATAAACTAAATTAAAAATTAAAAAAAAAACTCCGACTTAGCGTGTAACATTCCTATCACACCTAAAATACGATCTGATGACCTTGAAGACCTGAACCGATTTCCACCAAACATAGCGGGATTCGGGATTCGGGATTCATATGCAATCTCACGCCCGACGGATGCCCTCGATTATTCTAGAGGGCCCCGCACGGAGGACCACGACCAGAGATCAAATGATCTCTCTACGTGGGGTATAAATAAAAAGGTGCACTCAGCATGGTGGTGCTGAACGTGCAAAAAGCCTGTTCTTAAGGAAAGAACCTCCGCGACAGAACGCGAGTGAAAGACCAAAAATAATAAAATTCAAGAGCAGCTACGTGCTCGACCACTCATATATTTATTGTATATACGATCAGCACGTGCGCGGCCGGCTGAGACCTGCAGTGAGTGGACCATCCGGCTGTGGGGGCCTCGATCCCGGGGATCGAGAAACGTGTATAAGGCTACTCCCCCACGTGCACGGGAATCCAAACATAGCTAAGAACACTCTCGACTGTTATACCTTTCAAACTAAAACCGCATTTAAATCAGTTCATCCGTTTGAATGCCACAGATTGACTGACACGTAAAACTTATAACACCCCGTCGTTTTTGCGTCGGGGATATAATAAGAATTAAGATAAGTTATAATAAGAATTAATAATTAATCTCTTTTTCGCAAAACGATATTTGTACGCAGGTTGGTGTATTTAGAGTTAACAACGTGACGTCACGATCGGTTGTTCCCTTCTCGTTCGCACATTATATTTAAAAGTTCATTAACTTCATTATTTTTAATGGTACTGAAATAGTTTTAGTTTTATATTATTCGTTTCGAACGCCTCCGTGGTCTAGAGCTTCCCTCTCGATCCGGAGGACGTGAGTTCGATTCCCACGTTGGAACAACAAAAAGAAAATGTTTCCATGTTAGGTGCATGCAATGTCGGTCCTGCGCCAGTTCTCTCACCAGTCCGTGCCACCGGGTTATGAGAGTAAAAAGAAGATAGAGTGTCTTTGTGTATTGCGCACACTATAAAACGACTCCTGCATAGCTGGCCTGGTTTCAATGAAATCGGCGAGGGAAGCTATTATTCGTTTACCAGGGGTCAATAATAACTTCAATTACAAAAAACATACAAAAGACTAATTGCGAAAACCCCTCAGTAACTTATCTAGCTTGATACATTTGAGTCATTAAGATAAGGCTGCGAATTTGTCTAAGTGGACCCTGGACATTACGTAACGCCCAGTTTAATGCTACACGGGCTAAGCCTTGCTTTGTATGGCATTAAATTAGTCTTCTCTATACAAACTTTAATCAGAGTGAATGTTGCTGATGAGGTTTGGTACAACGTGCTAAGATACTAGTGGTGTTCATTAATTCCCTTCCCTACTATTGAGAACACGTCGTATACAGGCTGATTCATGGTTCATATATTAAGCCGAATATTGTGTGAAGAGAATGACGAGTAGAGACATACACAAAATGAATTGCTGTTTGTTAGTGTCGCTAAAACTCGAGGACGGCTTAACCAATTCGTCTATATTTAGTCTTGAAAATATATTCGTGGAAATCCCGGGAAAGTTTAGGCCGTGTTTCACCAAGCAATGTTAAAGATAACGCCATGTTAAAATACCATGCCATCTCATTCATTGACAGGAAATACGAGATGGATGACATGATATTTAACATAGCGTTAACTTTAACATTGCTCAGTAAATCACGCCCTTAAACAGATTCTATGCTAAACGAAGTGGGTACGAGTCAGCTAGTATAACTTAAAAAATCTAGTCTAAAATGACCACAAGGAGTTAATCCTACTATGCTGATTGCTCGCGCTCGTGGGCTCCTAGTCTATACAGACGAACGCACTGGTCGTTGACCACCTGACCAGGGTTGAAACTCATCTGTTTTGTGACTTTTGTGGAGATCTGTAATCACGATTTGTCGCTTTGGGTGCCAAAAAAAAAGCTCTACGCGTCCTTCTCTTCACACTATATTTGGTTTAGTATTTTAACCATGGGACACACTGTAGCGACCATACCTGTGTTCTGGTGGTGGCTGATGATGTATCCGTTAAATAAGATAATGTTTTGTTTCAACCCGTCGTCTCTATATAGGTCAGCTCGGGTCAGCTCGATCACGCTGGATGTATGTCACAGTCTTCGCACTTCAGGATGAGATGCATTTTAGTAGGTTACAATTTTATAGGACATAATTTATGTAGACAGATGATACACTAAACAAACTGATTTAATATATAGGCTGTAATATTAATCTATACTAATATTATAAAGCAGAAAAGTTTGTTTGTTTGTTTAAACGAGCTAATCTCAGGAACTACTGGTCCGATTTGAAAAATTCTTTATTTGTTGGATAGTCCATTTATAGAGGAAGGCTTTATGCTATATAACATTACGCTGCGACCAATACGAGCGAAGCGTCAGTGAGAAATGATGCAAAAACGGGGAAAATTATTCACATTTGGGGACTTTCGTTGCGTGGGCTGCATAAACGGTTTAAGTCACTCAAAAACCACGCGAACGAAGTCGCGGACACAGCTAGTGAGTGATAATACTTTAGGGTGTGTATGGGTAAGTATAGAGTGTACTGTGAAAGCATCAGCGCTGAAAGAAGTTTTTTTTAATTATTGTATGGGAAAATTTATGATCTTCCAGCATTTCTCATACAAACATGTATGCTCTACATAGGAGGAACACGACACACCCAAAACTATTTATTACTCATTTATTTTACACCTTTATACTTATCACTTGTGAGATGGATAATATGTACATTTTGTTTTCATGCGATTGCCAAGTCAATCTACTTATTTTTTTTATATGAAACATTTTTAATAATATTTATATGATCACTACGATTATAAGATTTTGTTAGACCGACCGACTTACCCCAGCTCGGCATCACATTTCACATTTTTTACAAGTTATATTGTTGATGAGATTTTTAATTTATTTATACAAATTTATTTTCAACACTTTGAAGTCTTTGTTTTCACCTCGTATTTGTCTTAATTTCTCTTTTGTCATCTGTATTCATTTTATAAATAGAAATAATTGTCAATTTATGATTAAATACTAACTATACCTTCCTACAATAGTTAGAAAGTAAATATCAATTATGTACAATATTAATATCTTACAAGTGACTTTGTTTATGTTTTTCACTACTACGCCCATATCTTCTAATCCTTGTTTCACACTAAGGTCTTGTTTTAATAACCGATAAGTATATTATAAGAATAGATAGATTGGGATTATTTTATTTGACAGCATTCTCACATTTTACGTATACTACCTACCTTTTCGCGAAAGATTTCGTCGCTTTTTTCTCTTTCGCTCCGCGTGACTCGTTTTGTCGGGAGCACTCCCAGATCAGTTATTCAAACGGACCATAAGCCCTCGGGTATTGTAAACGTTACTATTCCCATTGCCTATATAATAATTGCAATACTGTTTTCACTTCACAGGAAATTCAATTTGGTTAGATTAGCTCCGCCAGCGATTGCGTTTTCTAGTTTTTCACTATTGAAGTGCAATGCTTGATCAATACACACCGCCTAGCTGGAAAACGAAATTTTTGGAGTTTACTCCTTAAGAAACGATTTGAGTTATAAGGCCCGGTACGGAAATTTTATGAGGAGTAAAATCAAGTGTAACACGAAAAGTTGAGGCGTTACGTAACGCCTCAACTTTTCGTGTTAAACTGAAAGAGACAAACATATATATCTGTAGGATTGAACGTGTAAGAGAATGAGATGGAATACTATATAATAAATATGTATAAATTGAACACAATTATTATTATTATTTTTTTTTTTTTTCTTTTGTCCCTTGCGGGGTTGTGTTTTGTCTAAAGTTGCGGCGGGCGGGTTATTATTATTATTTATATTGTTTTGTAACATACTTTATGTAATACGCTTTATTGAAGTAATATAAATAATCCGAATAATTACAGATATATGTTTGTTTCTCTTATCATTTTAGCAGATGCGTTCATTTACCCTTTTTTTCTATTCGATATATATCATAATTAGTAAAGTTTTAGTATTTAGAACATACTAAAACTTTACTATACTGTATATATTTTTTTTTCAAAAGTGCCAGTTTCATTCCCGGCTACGGTAATTATTTTTTTTAACTTACAGTTTCAGTTTTTACCAAAACTCATTTCAGATTTTTTTGCTTTGTTCATCAGTAGGAATAGATTTTTTTTTGGGATAGCAATCTAAAAAATCCTTAGTACTCACCTCACGCAGTGTGCATGAATCTGCAACAAAGGAAAAACAATTAAATATTTATATCCATTGAAAATAGGAAAGTAAAATTCATATTTTTGTAAAAAATCGCATGGAAATAAAATGGCCATTAGGCTTAAATTTCGGCAATTTTAGCACTCTACAGTTTACCCATGCATTCATACATTCTAGTTTTAGCCTTTTTGTTGACTTTTCAAAAAAATGTTATAAAGTTTCATTTAGAAATAAAATATTTTCAATTGATTTGCCGAAGACAGATTATCACCTAACAATCACCATCTTTTCCGTGGGTGTCGTAAAATGAGATAGAGGTAGGTATAAAATAAAAATCTGGGGGCAATTACTACATAATATGAATAATCTTTTATGTTTAAAATAAATAGTGGATTGACTTGGCAATCGCACTAAACGATCTGATTTAATATGTATCATTCTGAGATTATATTACGTATTTTTATGCGATTGCCAAGTCAATCTACTTATTTATTTAAAACATGAAAGATTATTAATAATATTGATTATGATCACTATAAGATGTTGTTAGACCGACTGACTAACTTGGCATAACATGTATCTCACAACTTTTTACGGTAGAAGAAGTTATGTTTTTGACGGGATAATATTATATCTGGATTTGGAATTATTTTAACACTACGCTCGCCAACCCAGCCGTTAAGCGTGGAGAGTATAGGCAACGACTCGACGAATGAAAATCTTTAGGGGGGCTTATGTCCAGATTGCTCGCTCTCTTAATTTGATGGAAGTCCGGTCCCTATAGAGGTGAACCGGCCGGTCGGGGGAGGAGTGGCCGGTGTTTTGACAGATCCAGGGCACTCCACCCAACATAACGGCTGATGGCAATCCGCAAGTGGTTTTAGTGGGTAAGCCGGCCGTAGCGAGACGGGAGTCCCACAAATCAAGAACCCTCCCCGAGGGGTATATGTGCGTAATGCATTTCCCTTGCGAAATAAAAGAAAAAGGCCAGTAGTGGGCATCATAGCTGAAATGACGATGATGACAACAACATATTATTCTGCAATTTAGCAAGCTCGCGCTCACGAACATTAGAATTTTTGAAATATTTAAATCTGTATAATACGTAGCAATTAAAATCTCACAAAAGACAACGGACTGTATAATGGACGCCATTATTCAAATGTATGGAGCACTCTCCAGCAGTTAGTTCAGTGTCATCATTACCCTGGCCACTTGCAACTATCTTCTATCATCTTCTTATATATAAAAATTGCTCGTTAGTTTCGCTAAAACTCGAGAACGGCTGAACCGATTCGGCTATTTTTTGTCTTGAAATATTTGTCGTAAGGGTATAAGGTTAACTAAACGGTTCACCACAAACTGTTTCTATGCTCAACAAAGTGGGCACGGGTCAGCTAGTAGTTTATATAATATATAAATTGTAAGAACAGTTAGTTTATAATCTCCCTATATTATAAACTGTCGGAAAATTGTAAAGCGGAACATACTACTTACAATATAACGCATTTTTTTTGTTACATTTTAACTACAGAAGTAAAACCGTCAAATTGTGAACGGATTTGACGGAATGCATCTCGCGTGCTGATTGGTTGAACGGTATATTTTCCGCGCTGCCATATTTGTTGTTTAATTCGTTTGCTGTTAGACCGAGTGAGGGATTTTTCAATAAGACCAGTATTGAGAAAAAAGGTTTCAGAATACTCCAACTTTCAGGTTATCGCGCGGACAGTGTTAAGAGGAAACACCACGATTTTTTTTCCATACAAAAATAGAGGTCTAGGGGATTTCTATTTCCTCCCTGGATAATACCTCTAGAGAAACTATTTTTTTCCTGAATATTTATGGATATTGTTTGTACGTCCCTATTTTTTCCTTTTTTTAATAAATTAATTATTTAAAGAGATATGGACGTTTAAAAACCTAAAAAAAATGGCCAGACTGTCCGCTATGTTTAAATATCTAGGAAACAGATTTGACTACAATAAACAACAAAATCAAAAAATAGGAACCTAGCTCAATTCTTTTTTTAGCTAATACAGAAAAAAATATTTAAATCGGTTAAGTTTTGGAGGAGGAAACAGGAATCCCCTAAACGTCGATTTCTGGTACTTATTATATAGGTAATTTCAGTTCATGTTGCAGTTGTCTCTATCGCGCTAGTGCTGGCTAGCTAAGGCACTGCGAGACAGAAATAGATTTTATAAATACCTATTTTGTATTTCTCTCAACCGTGGTGTTTCCTCTTAATAGATTGAGGGGACGTGTGATACTTCGGCCTGACTGACCATACCATCTCGCTCGGTCGGAGATCTACCTTTGGGTCTTCTATTAGAGACATATTATTACTACTAATCAAAGTTAATAGTGACGCGAGACGCTCTCAACAGCTCCAACTGTGATACACGCTGATACTCATAGACGTTGTAAACAATAAACAATGCGTCGAAAAACATAAATTTATGGCAATTTAAACAAAAACGTACCCTTTAAATAAGATAACCCTTATCACGTCAGAAAAATGATGCCAGTTGTTCGGGGAACGGCAGCGGGAACAACTACCGGCCCTCATCATCGAGTTTTGCTTATTTGTTTGAATTTGAAAGGTGGAGTTTGGATGTAATTTGTCTGTATATTGATTAAAATATACGAATTATAGGTTTATAGCTGACCCGTGCCCACTTCGTTGAGCATACAAACAGTTTGTGATGAACCGTTTATAAAAACCTTTCCGGGACTTCCACGAATATTTCAAGATTAAAAATAGTTTTAGCGAGACTAACGAACAGCAATTCATTAATATATATAAAAAGAGAATAAGATAAGATGGAGATAGATATGGTGGATTTCATGCCGCGATATTCGATGATTTTCATCAAAAGTTTTTCAAATTTAAAACATTATTATCTGTGATTATCAACGGTCCGTTTCAATAAACTATCTATTCATAACATAAAGTTACATGCGATCTGCTGACATATAATATAAATTATTGAAACTTTAAATTTTTATCCGTACGATTTATTTTAATTTTGTAGGGGACTTTTGTTTCTAAGATAGGTGAAGGTAAATACAATAAATTGTAGACCTAATGAATGGTCGCTTAATTAATGATGATGTTTAATTACTTTGAGCTCGTCAAGCGGCGGCAATAATGACAAATGAGCACATACAGGTGACACGCCGCTGACACGTAGCGGCTTTGATGTGTGTCTTAATACGAAATTAAAAAATGGAAACATACGGGAGACTATCCTGTCGAAAATCGTTATCATCTTTCTAAAATTAAACCAGTTTTCGCAGGGAAAATCCTCAGTAACAGAACTACAAGGTTTTTCGGGATTCTTACCCACTACAATCCTAGCTATGGAGGCCTTCTTTTAGACTAGCCTCTAAGGGACTATCTGAAGGGTCTACAAGAACTTTAATAAGCCTAAGAGACGATTATGGATTGCACACGTGCCCTAGCTTTTTTTCTATATCATTTTTAGTAATGCAAACATTATGCAATCTGCTAACTTTGTGACTTTAAATTGGTGGAATTTAAAGTCACAAAGTTAGCAACGAGATTTTTACGAAAACATTCAGCATCAAATTTAAAAGTATCCTTATCCGAATTTGTATTTTTGTATCATTAATTTGCAACTTTTATCATTAAAATGGTAATCAGTCCCAAAACTTTAATGAACCAGATCTAGAGTTTTTCCAGTGACTGGGCTCAACTAATCAACATAATAATATCTATGGACACTTTACACCACGTCAATCGGGCCCCGTGGTAAGTATCCGAAGAACTTGTGTTACAGGTACCAGACAATGAAAATATACTGAATACTTTTATGCTATACACATATTTAATATTTTAATTATATTATACACACATTTAATACACATCCATGAGCCAAGAACATTGAAAACTTTTTGCTCCCTTGGTGGGATTCGAACCCGAGGTCGTCATATATATTTTATTTATTTATTGATTCACCAACAGAACATAATAAATAAATTATGTTCTATATATTTAATATTGAGTTACCAAGTGCACAAACGATAACTTTGACAATTCCCAAAAGTCCCATATTTTGAAGTCATATGACACATAAGTATGTAACATGCGTTTACATGCGTTTTGTATTCACCTTCCCGCCCGTGTGTTTCCACATAAGATATATTCGGCGAGGACTGGGGGTAATGAATTCGCCGTACAGACACACCACGCGCCAGTACTACATACTACATAGAGAGACGAAATTGGAAGATCTGGAGGTGGATGGTAGAATTTTATGTTCAAACTATGTAAATTATACTGGATGTAAAATATAGTGAGTGATACTTTGGTCCCGTATATAGAGTTTACTGTGAAAGTGCCAGCGCTGAAAGAGGTTTTTTTTAAATTATTGTATGGGCAAATTTATGACGTTAGGGCATTTCTCATACAAACATGAAAGTCAAATAAGTCTTTCAGCGCTGGTACTTTCACAATAAAATCTACATAGGACGCACATAGCCTAAAGTATTATCACTCACTTATTTTGCATCCTGTTTGTATATCTTTTTAGCGTTTAGTACCTTTAATGTTCGTGTATTACGAGTATATTTGGCTGACTTACGTATCATCACTAACCTGTATGTATGAACTAATCCGGTTGACGCTTCGGGCACGACCGACCGCCATTTTGTGACCATACCCTCGAGTCTATCTTTAAATACATCAAGCTGTCATCATACAACAAACATAATAATATATAATAAAATAAAATAAAATAAAAATAAAAAAATAAAAAAGCCTTTTATTTCCTCTTAATTACAATTCGCTACTTACTAACAATAACTTAACTATTTATAAAAAAGACAAATATACATTATAAAAAACTACATAAGAAAATTATTGTTATAATAATCTATTGTTAAAACTTAAGAGTAAATTAGAGCTAAAATTAATAACTACTAATTGAGGAACCCCTCTCAGGTAAAGGCCTCTTCCAAACTTGACCATCTCTCTCTGTCGTGAGCCACGCTCTGCCAGTTTGACCCTGCGACTTTTATTATGTCGTCATCCCATCGAGCATAGGGTCTGCCTTTGTGTCGTTTCCCTTGTGGCCCTTTCCATGTGGTGACTGTTTTCGTCCAGCGGTGGTCTGCGGACCTTATAACATGTCCGGCCCATTTCCACTTTAATTTTTGTGCGTGTTTTAGAGCATCTATTACGTTTGTTTTGGATCTTATTTCTGAATGTCTAATTTTTTGCATTTTTTTCACGTTTATCATGCTTCATTCCAAGGCCCTTTGGCAGGTAATAATTTTATTTTGTATAGCATTTGTGAATTTCCATGTTTGACATCCGTAAGTCAGACATGGAATGAGACATGTATCCATAGCTCTTTTCTTTAATTGTATAGGCATATTATCACTTTTAAATACTTCTGTGCAGCTCCAGTATTTGTTCCATGTCCTTTTTATTCGTCTTTCTATTTCCAGCTTATTATTATTTCTATTAAATCCTAATTGTTTTCCTAAGTATATATATTCCTCTACGTATTCTAAATTTTCGTCATTTATTTTTATGTGCTTTCTTTTGGAGTTCGTCATGATTTTTGTTTTGGAGATGTTTATCTGTAGCCCCACAGTTTGGCTGACTCCACATAAGTCACTAATCATTGTTTGTAACTGTGCGCTGGTTTGGGCAAATAAAACCAAATCATCTGCAAATCGCAAATGACTTAAACATTTACCCTGTATATGTAAGCCTTGCTTATTCCACTCTAGTTTGCTTATAATATTTTCTAGTACGGCAATAAATAGGTTTGGGGATATAGGATCTCCCTGTCTTGTGCCTCTTTCTATAGCAAACGTATGACCGAAGGACTCCAATCTGACTCTACCAGTGCATTTGTTGTAAATGTTCTTGAGAATCTCTATGTACTCTCTACTTCGTGTGCCTCGAGAGCTTCCCATATACTATTGTGGGATACAGAATCAAAAGCTTTTTCATAGTCGATATAGGCAATATACAGTGGGCTATTGTACTCTTGATATTTTTCCAAAATTAGTTCAAGTGTGTGGATGTGGTCGATTGTAGAATATCCTTTTCTAAAGCCCGCCTGTTCAATGGGTTGTTTTTTCTCTAAAGTAATTCTCAGTCTGTTGCTTATTATTGTGGAAAACAGCTTGTATAGAGCGGGTAGCAAGCTTATTGGTCTATAGTTGGCTATGTTTTTAGGATCACCTTTTTTGTAGAGCAAAATTATGATAGAGTCGGAATAATATATACATACATTTATTCTCGAACGAGGCGGGTTTTTTTTATGGTTAAAATTTAATACGTCTAAGAAAAGAGATAATAAGATAAAATTAACTGAACCAGACATTAGAATAAACTGTACTCTATCACTGCGACGTCCGAACAGCAGTAATAGTGACATCACAACATGTCTATCAGACCTATACATCTCTGGTACATAGTCCCGTAGCCTTACGATCACAAATTTGCCTTCATTAACCTTGTATTGTACAGAAACGCTCAAAATCATATTACCATGTATGTGCGTCACTCAAATACACAATTTTAAGATAAAACGATCATTTCCGTGTACCCTTAATTTGCCTCCATTTGTCTCATTTGTTGAATCTTGTTCGTATTCAAATTGTTTTGAGTGGTGATAAAGTTATATTATTTCGCTTATTTTTGTTAATTTGAATGGCTATCATATTTCATTTTATATGTCACTAACTGACCCGTGCATAGAAACAGTTTGTGATGAACCGTTTAAACCTTCCTGGAACTTCCACGAGTATTTCAAGACTAAAAATGTCCGAATCGGATCAGCCGTTCTCAAGTTTTAACGAGACTAACGAACAGCAATTAATTTCTATATATAAGGAAGAATACAATATACTCTACTGCCGAAATGTAAAACCTAAACCTTTAAAGCATTTGACTCGTCATCATAATTTCAGCTATGTCGTTCTCTACTGGACTGGTTGCCTATACTTGCCACGTTTCCCAGGCGGGTAGACGAGCACAGTTTTCAAATATGTAATAACGAGTTTTTAAACGATTTCAACACGAACAGCGTATACCTCTTTTGTGCCATACAAATACTGGCTCAAGGTATTGGCGTTATACAAAGCCTTCCTTTGTCTGGTTTGACATAAATATCATGGCATGACGTGCTACCGTCCCATACAATCTATTCTTAATACAGAAAAATTGTAATAGGTGTCACTACTATTAACGTTTGTAAATTATAAAATTTAAATATTGCGAAATAAGTACAAATATTGACATTAAAATAAAGATAAGCATAACATCACATTAAGCTTAATTAAACTCCTTAATTAAGAAGAAGATACGAAACGAAATATGTATTTTCCAATAGTGGCGCTAGATGGCGGTTTCCTGAATGTGCCTGGAAATCGAAGAAAACAAAAATACCCAGTCGAATTCGACTGGCTATTTTTGTTTTCTTCACTATAAGATGTTGTTAGACCAACCGACTAACCCCTACTTGGCATAACATGTATCTCACAACTTTTTACGGTAGAAGAGACTTGGCACTATTTACAAGTTATGTTTTTGATGGGATACCATTTTCTAGTACTAGGTCGTGTCACTGTTATATAAGTACTTTGTGATCATGGTAACAACCTATATGGGGACACACCATGGTTACACAACCATAACATTAATCTTTTAGCACAGGCTTCCAAAGACCTAAATGCACAAAGTCTAGAAAGACGGCATTTCCATCTCATGTCATTAGCGATGTGAGCTCTGAGTGTAAGTGTAGCGAAGTGGATTACTTAATGACTTGGGTAATGGGTACACAGAAAATAAAAGGCTTTCAGGCTACGATCCGAGGCTACATGTCTGCCGAATTAATAACTCATCATGTAGGGTTACTCCGACACAATCAACGACTTTTGGTATTTAATTTGGTGAATTACTTTGAAACTAACCAGGATAAAGAAAATCGTTAGATCGTATCTTTTTGTACTCTCGTCTTTTGTAAAATAAACAAACGTCACTTTATTAGGAAGTACGCGGCGCGACCGAATCTGAATCAGTAACGAATCAGTTTGGAGAGTAAGGCCCTTGGTTTTGTCTCTCTCTTTATTTTGGCAACAAACAGTTAGTATTTTTGTGATGTTCCATATGCTGTAGGTTTTCCTTCCAAAAATTAATCAGTGTGGGAGGAGGGAGGTGCATCAAACGCATGCCTATGCGTACACTCACTCATTTGCTTGCAGGTTATCATTTTTCGCGGGATATTGCTTGAAATAGTCTTCTTCTTCTCTTCTTATATATAAAAATGAATTGCTGTTCGTTAGTCTCGCTAAAACTCGAGAACCGCTGAACCGATTCGGCTAGTTTTAGTCTTGAAATATTCGTGGAAGTCCAGGGAAGGTTTTAATGGTTTGTATGCTCAACGAAGTGGGCACGGGTCAGCTAGTATATTTATATTTTAATAATATTCGCACCATATTTATAATAAGCCCACAGTGACGAACAGAAATTACAAAAACAATAATAAAAAACTAATGTTGGAAAAGGAAAAAGCATTTGAATTTAATACAAATATTTAATATTACTTTATCATCTGCATTATCGATATAAGCACTACCTATTCATTATAACCGTCTGCGCAAACAAAAATATTTTATCTTGGCTTTTAAAATCCCCGTATCTCGATTCAGCCAGGAAATTCAGTTTTGTTGGTTTATGTATGTTGATCAAATGCAACGAATCCGATACTACCCTCACTTTTGTGATGTTTGTTTTGATTACGTTCTGACTGTAAAAACAAATATTGTAATTTGTTTGTTGTACTAAATAAAAACTAAAAGTGGCAGTGTATTTTTTTTGGATTTTGGGATCGACTTGACTTTTATTGGGATTCAAATGAAAAATTCCATCTAGTATATACAATTTTTAAGTGCCTGTACCGCAAGCCAGTCAATATTATTAAAGCTTATAAAATTTTTGTATCTATATACAAATACGTTGATGCAAATATAAAATAGTATCTACCTACCAAATACCACCTATATAGATACCAAACTAATCCATTTTTGGAAGGAATAAAATTTCAAGAGCACTAAAGTCTGTAACATTACTGGCATTGTCCGCCGATACTTACTGTTAAACATAACTAATGATGAACCAAAGCTCAGCCCGTGAACATGACTGTCTATCATCAATTAGTACAGACTCTAAAATGGCCGCCAGATCCCGCAACAAGATGGCGGCGAGATTGGCGCCGGGGAGCGGAGATTGGCGTTTTAATTCGCCGGACGAAGACGATTGGAAGACGAAGCTAATGGACTGTCGCAAATGGATCGATTAATTGCTCTACAGTTTGTTCGGATGTCAGTTTTTGTAGTCGGGATAAGTTAATCATCAGTTTTCGTCCGCTCCTAAAGTTTGCTAGAGCGGACACGCTACTTTTCTATAGGCTTGCCTTTATCAAATCATTTTCAGGTCGGCAAAAGAGACTCGATTTAATTCCTGGAACTCTCGAGAAAATCTATCGTTTAAACTGCTTATTTATTCTATATAATTAATTCCATAAAAGTGCAGTGTCCATGTATTCCCGCAAGAGCTGTGAAAAAAACTAGTCTGCTATTAAATTCTCACAAAAAGTGTTTGTAGCGAAACTCTTTTACGTTTTTCGTGTAGGATATATTTTTATTTCTGGATAGTTTGTAAACTATTTTATATACCAACGAGTTATAATTTACAGGACAGGACGTTTGCTGGGTCAGCTAGCAAATAAAATTAGCTTGGAAGAGCTCGTCTCGCACAGAATTTGCTTTTGAATCATGCCCCGGGCGGACCAGTGACTTGAAAAATTGTTTTACACTCACTTGACGTGCTCACACACTTGAAAAATAACAAATTAACAACTTATACTGAGCGGAGTATAATATGGGTTTGTAAACATAGACAAAACGTGAAGTAAGCTCAATATGGGCGGTTATAATCTTCTTTTTCTCTTTTTTATATGTAAAAGTTAATTGCTGTTCGTTAGTCTCGCTAAAATATAATATTAATTTGTTTAGTTATATAATAAATATCAGGTACTATGTGTTACTATGTTTAAGTTCTATTGTTAACCTATACAGTGTCTATATGTGAGGACCTGTTGTTGGCTTTCCAATGTCTAGTTAAGATGCATATTGTAATTATTAATAGCTGTTGGTCTTCTTTACAAATAAAATAAAATAAAATAAAACTTGAGAACGGCTGAACCGATTCGGCTATTTTTTGTCTAGAAATCCAGGGAAGGTTTAAACTGTCTGTATGCTCAACGAAGTGGGCACGGGTCAGCTAGTGCTTCTAATTATTAACTCATTCGTTCACCGCGCAATAAAGAAAATCAATATCATTTTATTTTGGTTGCATTTCATTTTATCTCTCGGCTCGGCAGTCCTTCTGGTTATATCTGTAAAGGAAGTGCTCTTGAGTATTGCACGTATCATATATATAAAAAACAAAGTCCGCCTCGCTGTCTGTCCGCGATAAAATCAAACAGTATGTATGTATGTGCAGTTTTTCTGCATGTTGTTTTCTTTTGCGTCATACTCACTTCAATTCATGAAAAAGCGACTTTCTTTTCCAATAGCCTTTAAGTTTATACGACAATTTGAAAATTTTCGTATTTTTATTTCTGCTAACTTCACTCTTATCGAACTGCACCTATCTTCATACTGCTTTCACTACAAAATTTTTAATAATATTGATATAATCACTATAAGATACAATGCCTGCTTAGATGCTAAAAATATAGGCTTCTAGTTTTATCTACAACGAAGTTATAGGGGGTCGAAAAACGCCGGAACTGCTTCGAGAAAAGTGCTCAACTTGGCGGAAACACTGCCGTGCCCCCAGATATAAAATATAACATCGATCTGACAACAATGAGCATCACACGAAAAGTATAATCAAAACTCATTCGCTTTTAAATATTGCAGCCGGATAAAACGGGTGCGAGCCGGGCAAAATGGCGGACAATGCCAGTTATTACCGTTATTTATTTACCTCTCGAACAATAACCGGCTCTCATTACCCGGACGGAACCCTTTGATTTTATTTTATTTCGAGACTTCATTATGAAGTAATTACTTAGAGCGCTCTTCTATTCACTCCATGTTTAGGGTTCCGTGGAATACTTATTTTTGCGTTTCTCTGTTTATGAATTTAATTAATAAGGTAGGATTATTGAATTTCACTCAACAAAAAAATTATTAGTCTCAAATAACCTTAGATATGAAAGGTTTCACTTGATTAGTATCAAGTTAATTTTTCGTGAGTATCTTCATTTTGATGAGTCGCCCAAGAATTTCTTGGACGGAACTCTTGTTTGTGGTAGCTAACAGAGTTAACAAGGATAAAAAAAATCTCAACTTTCGAGCGTAGGGCGTGAATTGTACAATTGTATACAATATCGCTCTCAATACGTTTGACAGCGATATTGTAAACAAATTGTATAAATTACGTCTGTCGAATTGCTGTTGCAAGATACCAGCCTACGGGATAACGTATTTATTTTTGAAATGTCAGTAAGATCAGTAACTATTTGAGTTAAACGGTTTGAAAGTAAATTTTCAGCAAATTGCCCGCACGTGCCTTAAGAAAATGTGTAAATTAGTTGTATCCTCCGAAACTTTGAGAGTTGATTTTGAATTCATAGCCAAATGAGATCTCTTCTTGGAAGTCTTGAACTTTATCAAATTAGCGTATTGTCTAGTTTCTCTTTATAATCGACACAAAAAGGAGGTGGAAATTTTAAATATGGTGTATGTCACTCTATCTGAAGCATGGTAGCTACCAAACGGATTTATGTTTTTCTTTGACTTCGAGAAACTAAAAAGTAAAAGGCCGTTTTTTTTAAACGAAGTTTCTTGTTCCATTTGTATGGTGCTAATATCGGAAATTGAAACAGTCTAGGTTTTATCAGATATTTTGAAAGTATGGACCAATGGATAAACTTTATTTGGTTACACTGCGTTATGTAGTTTAATATAATAATCCTACTAATATAATAACTACAAAAGTATGCGGGGGACTGTTACTTTTTAACGCGAAAACTACGGACCGGATTTTTCATGAAATTTGAATATAGCAGTAGGTTACATGCTGGATTTAACACGTATAAATTTTACTTTTCACCACAACAAAATGTATGGTTTCAGGGGGATTTGATTTTGCGTTCGGGGTAGCGAGAAACATAAAAAAATATAATACTTAATGGAAATGAGCAAAAAGTGAATGCTACTTTGTGCAGAAATCGCAGAGTGAAATATAGAGATAATAAAAACTTCTCGAACCGTTATGTTAAGACTCGAGTGCGATTCAAAGTAAAAGTTGTGCCGCGGGGGACGAACAGGAGACGAACGGGGGACGAAGGGGGTAAAAAACAGTACTAGCAGTTTCGGACCCCAACCACCGAACTTGTGCTACAGCCCCTATTGTTTCACGGTTAAATTCACTACCGAGAACTGGCTACGGGCCACATAGGACAAGTTCATTTAATTATGTGGACATTTTGGACATAAAGGCTGACATAGTTCAATGGAACATAATAGAAAATTGGTAAATTTATTGCCAAAGTTGCATCACTAATTATGACAAAGATGTACGAGATTTAATGTCACTTAGCGATGCTTGTGTCAAATCTCGTACAATTTGTTTTCGATCTTCGTAAGTGATATTAGCGATGTTGTCTTGACTAAAGGCTCTGAAGTATTAGAACTATTGCGTTGTTAAATACAGCATTGAGAACCCCTTAACTTAAGCAGAGTTTAATTGATCTTATTATTATTATTATACTAGCTGTGCCCGCGACATCGTTCGCGTAGTATTTAAGAGACTTAAACCGTTTATGCAGTGCACGCATAGAAAGTCCCAAAATGTGAATAATTTTCCCCGTTTTTGCAACATTTCTCACTGATGCTTCGCTTTTATTAGTCGCAGTGTAATGTTATATAGCCTAAAGCCTTCCTCTAATAATTTTTCAAATCGGACCGACCAAACTCTTCCGCTTTATAATATTAGTATAGATAGACAAAAGTTTGTGACTATTCCAAAGTGAAACGCGCAAACGGATAAATCGATTTGGATAACATTTGACATGCAGCGGGCTTACTCCCGACACAATCGAGAACGAAATCAGTTCGATATCAATGGCTTTTAGTATTTTATGTGGTGGATTACTTTAAAACTAACCAAGATAAAGAAAATCGATAGATCGTAACTTTGTGTACTCCCGACCATATCAATCGACTGAAAATCAAAATAAACAAACGACAATTTATTCGGGAGTACGCGGCACGATCGTATCTGAATCAAAACCGAATCAGTTTTGAGAGTAAGGCCCCAGGAAGCTGACACTCTGGATTAGACTTTTTATCGCGAAATGTCAGTTTAATTTCAGGGAAGCTACAGGCAAACGTTAGGCTACATTATATTTAATTTTAGTCGCTTCACCTTGTTTACCATAAAAGGCAACAATAAAAAAATGCGAGCGCCATTTTGAAAGCATCGAAATATAATATTAAAACATTTTCCATCGGTTTTTCCTTTCACGTCCGTGTCACATACCGCGCTGCGAAATACAAAATGATTTTCAGTTCTATCGCTGGACGTCCTAATTAAAAGTCTGTTCTATCTTCGTCTAAAACGGTCGAAATAAAGAAAAATAATATGTACAAAGTGATCCATGTTTGAATTTATTTTCAACAGGACTAGTATTTAGAAAAAGGTTTTAAAATTATCCTTAAGGAAATTTATAAATTAGGAGTGTCTTCTGAAACTTTGATGTTTGGCGCCTTCAGTGGCGGCCATTTTGAATTTGTACCCTGTAAGATATCTTCATGGAAGTTTTGAGCTTTAGTAAACTAGCGTATTGTCCAATGTACACCAGGAAGCCTTGTGTGATGTAGATGACATTTTTATATTTTCATTATTCTGTTTGAATTCATGAGCAGAATCGGGCTGGGGACGGAAGCAAAGGAGTCACATTAAACCAATTGGGTCGCAGTGACGTCAGGGCCTAATTATTATGAACAACCTTCGATATATAAAATATACTAAACGAAATAACTTGTAGACTATGTTTTGAAATCTAAGATTTGGGTTGATGGGAAAAAATTACATACAGATTGTCCAGTAATTAATGGATAACCTTGAAATATCAGTACTGCTTATAGCCGTCCTGAAAAAAATTTAAAAAATAATATATCACAATCCAGTCCTAATTACTTTGATAACCTTTTTTTAAAGAAAATTCTTTTTTTATCTTATTTTACTGTCCTGATTACTAAGACCAGAAATAAATGATAGATAGAAAGTAAATATTATGACTAGCTGTGTGTAGTTATGTGTGCTTATGTGTAGTTTTTTTTATTGCGTAAGCTAATTTATTTTTGAAAACATGCGAAAAATATTTTTAAAGCAAAGTTCAAATCTCTTGGGTATTAAATATAAGTATGTATGAAGACATGGGTGACCAATAATTTTACAATAATGTCTATTTCAAGTAGATCTTACAATTTTATTCATAAATGCATCTATTTTAGTTAAGAAAAGGAAAAAAAAATACTAAATAACATTTTTTTGTAATATAGGAACATATTTTTAAATTTATTTATTTATTTATTTAAATTGAATTGTATCCGAGCATTGGGGATTAAAAAAACCAACATTTAATATTCAAAATAATTTATTTTACATAAATTTACAATATTATATTATGTTAGACCCATTTTAAGCATTTATAACATTTAAAAAAATTAATTCATAAAAAGTAATTGTGTTATTTAGTAAAATTTTCTCCCTTAAGAGACGTTATAAATATCTAACTGACTGTGTAAAAATATAAATGTTCACACTCTTTTTTTATTTAGGTCAGTTTAATAAGTCTTACTTATAGTTACAGAATCATTTGAGTGTACCTATATTATAGTCTGTTAGCATTTAAAACAACCTGAAACCTATTAAGGCCAGTTTATATTAGTCCTGAAATTCCCGTCAAATTTACATACTGTCAGGCTACTTCCTTCCGTGTGGCCCCTGTGCAGCACCAAGTTTGACATGTGCAGGTTTCTGCTGCAGAAGGCCACACGGAAATTTAATGAACTTTGTTAACCCAACATGTAGTATAAGTGTAGTATACACTACACTGTATTGAAAACTTGTTGAAAACGAGATAATAACAGCTCCCACACCGATTTTGATATCGGTTGCCGATTTCTTTGAACCAAACTGGCTACTCAGGGGTTTTTATAGTGCCTAAGTGTGTGCGCAATACACAGGGACACTCTCTCTTCATTTTACTCGCATTATCCAGTGAGACGGTTAGCCGACACGACTGGCGGAAGATCAAGCGCAGGACCGACTTTTTACATGATCACATACATCCGACGCATGTCTTTCTTGTCAGACAATTAGGTGATCAGCCTGCATAGTCCTAACCAAACTTAGAAACAACATTTTTTGTGGCTCCAACGCGGGGATCGACCCTACGACCTCCGCGTCCAGAGCTAGGCTCTGAACCACTACACCACGGAGGCGTCAAGTTTAGTAATTAATAAATAATTAAATAAATAACCCGGAATAATTAGCACATAATATAAAGGATTATTAAATATAAATTAACTTTTGGTTTTTAAAAAAATGCATACTGGCCTAGTAGCCGTTTTTAAACCTGCAAAATGATTCAAACAGTTCACAATTCACTTTTGGAATACTATTCATGAAACTCAGATTTGTAACAAGATATATGAATACATACAATTGTATCAAAAGATATTACATATTACATATCCCCGGCCGAAGTACCACACAATGTCTTTTTAATATCCTGTATGTTGGTCCCGACGCGCGAGTATATGAGGGTTGTAATATCGCCGAATGTGGAACGTCTAAATTGTGTAGGCTGGGGTAGACTACGGGCGGTGAATCCTGCCTTATTTATAGACCTGTCTTCAGAGAATTAAAAAAAAAACATATATAGGGTCGAATTGAGAAACCTCCTCCTTTTTTGGAAGTCAGTTAAAAATAGGTCATAATTTCTATCGACCCTTCCTTCACACCACGTCAATCTGGACCCGTTCTAAGAACTTGTATTACAGTTATCGGACAATGGATATATATTTAAAACTCATATACCATACATCTATTATCTGACTAGCCACCACTTCGTTGAGCATAGAAACGGTTTATGATGAACCGTTTAAGCCTTCCCGAGACTTCCACGAATATTTCAAGACTAAATATAGCCGAATCAGTTCAGCCGTTCTCGAGTAGACTAACGAACAGCATTTCATTTTTATATATAAGATAAGAATACACAACCATAACTCGACCTCCGGCTCTAGCCTCTAGAACCAATGGTTATTTCTATATTTTTGTTGAGAACCAACTTGAGAATCTATGAAACCAAATTTAGTTTGCCCACTTTAATAAATAATTACAATGTAGACACAGGGCTGAGCGAGCCCCAGTGATACAGAGCACCTTCACAATTCGTTCGTTATTCAAATTAATTTGATGACGTCGGAACAATGGCGGCTAAATGAAATTACGGTAAAGGCCTGCGCGTCGCGACCGCGCGATTACGTTCCAGTGGGGCCACGAGCGGTGCGGTACTGCGGTGAGAACCGCGACAATGATAGCGTTAACAAGTTACAGTACAATAGCAGATGAGCTTTGAACCTGTTATGTATGTAGATACTTTTAAATGAAAAGGGGCAGTAGATATTGAAGAATTAAAAGTTATGGCTAAGAAATCTGGGAGACCAATAATTTAGATCACTGGGAATACAATAGAGTTGAAAATCGAAGACACGTCCGTTGAGTAAAATAACAAATTTGACAATTGTATAAGAACATAATATTGTATTAGATTTTTAGTAAAATCGTATTGGAGGGGACATACTCTCAGTGCGCTATATACCTAGGTATTTAAGTGTTTTCGATTTTTAATCATAATTATAGTCCAGACCCAAGGCTGATACTGACGGATTTCGTAAATACAAGTTGATTTTGTCGTAACTACCTAATAATATACGATCAGAAATTAAACTTCATATTCACTTTATACTGAGTTAATAAATAGTATTTGTAGCGACCCTAATGTCGTATACAATTCAGTCGCTGCGCGATATTTGTTACAGTATTCGCTCAACTGTATGTATAACGGTGTATAATTTGTCACCCCGAAACATGTCTTTATATATTCATTAGAGAGGCCATAATATTATTTAGGCGATTTTCGCCACCGCAAACGTCCGATTTCGTGGCCGCGGTTCCTAAGATTCATCTATTTCTGATTTTCCTAAAATTGAAACACTTCCCCAAAATGTTTAATTCAGTAATTACAAACGTTAATCAGAAACATTACGACTGAAACGGACTCGTTATCGGGATTACCCTCTCAATCACAGAACGAAACGCCGGTTGTATTAAAACGATCAACAGAAACATTTCAGTGATACAGCTATATTTTATAACGAAACAAATAAAGGACCATGGTGAAATATTATTTGATATTTTTTGAGCGTCTACAAATGTCATGTAAACGAAAACAACATTTAAGGATATCTATAATGCATTATGTTACTACATAATGCATTGATTCTAGAGACAGATCTTTAGATTAATTTACTTAATACTTGACGACGTATTCTAAAATGTTTAAGTGACAGTTTGAATTAAACTTTCTTGAAATCATCATTTTGCTACATATCACCTTCATCCATTCGTGTCTTCAATTATTTTTTGGTTTCTTTGGCAGAATTTGAATCTACGATCTCCGCAGTTCGCAGGCCACTGATCTCCAAAGACGTAAAAAATATAGATTTTATAAAAACCGTTTTATTAAAACTACATCAATATGTTGCCAATGCACAAAGTAGATAATAAATATTAGTAAGAGATATGGACAACCTCTGTAGTGCAGTGGTTGGTGCTCAAGCCGGAGGGTTTGAATCCCGCCGAAGAAACAAAAAGTTTTTATTATTCCTGGGTCATAGATGTGAATTTAATTTGTGTATAATTTAATAAAAATCTTAAATAATATTATGTATAAAGTATTAAAATGCCAAAACGTGGGGCCAGATTGAGGCGATGTAAAGCGTCTATAGATACAAGAAAAAAAGATTCGATGTATGATGATTCATATTAAGGAAAGTGTCGGAATGCACAACAAGGCCTCGGCGACCCTCGGCATTAGCATGTGCAGCGTGTGCGTAAGCATCCTTCCCGGTAGATGGCTGACATCTGAGGACACTTCAATACTGACCTTTGACAAACAAATATACAAGGAAAAAGGAATTTGCAAGTATTTTTACGAAAGGTGGAACCCTGGTAAGCAACTGCGAGATTTAGTGCTAATATCACCAACACAGTTTAAAGTTAATCCTTCATTAAATATCATGCTATCTCTCTCGTGTTTCCTGTCAATGAATAAGAAGGCATGGTGTTTTAACAAGACGTTAACATTAACAAGCGTTGGTGAAATCGCGACTTATTCTAGTAACCCTAGATTTTAAAACCACTATCCTACTGGTCGTTAAAAGTAAGGACGTGAGTAGAAAATCTAAAGGTTTAATATCGAATAAGTCCCATACGGTGCGACAAATAGTCATACTCTACGCAAAAAGAGATACTCGGCCGGTTTCAAATGTATGATCAATTAACATGACATTTATGTTCACAACCCAATATTAGACGATGATTGGTGGAACATTTATCTGAGAGAAAGGGAGGGATAGATAATATAATTACATCACGCTTGCACTTTTAAAATTAGACTTATTACAAGGTTAATTCACTAAAGATACCGATAAGTTGACATACGATTTTTTTTATAATAAAAAGTTTATTGGTGATTTGAATTTTGAGATACGAAGATTTTATTCTACACACGATGAATACCTATGAAATTTTCTTAACGGTAGCAAAACGGCCAAGTATCACGTTTTTACTGAAATGTAGAGTGTGTGAAGTTAGGCCTGGTAAAGTAAGGGCGCATAGATCAAGAATCTTGGCTCTACATGAGATCTGATAACTTTTTCACATGGTAAGATATGTAGACTCGTCTTGGAAAAATGATTTTGGTGGGATTGTACCTAAAAAGTTAGAACAACCAACGAATGAAATAGGTATATTTTACTTAATACTACTTCTGTATTTAATATTCAGAATTCTCTAGTAGAAGAATGAACCCCGATATTTGGCACAAGCAAGGACTGTGTCATTAAAATATTAATTGAAAATTATTATTCACAGTAGTTTGGTGTCAAAGTCGTTACATCATAACATTACAATACTGTACGCGGCACACTACGTGCACACATTGTCCTGTCGCCACCTTGAATTACCCGGCACAGCTCACTCACAACAATACCACAATTGCCAGAAAGAGAGCGATTTCTCCCAAACTCATAAATATTGAGCGACTAATTAGGCTTTTTCGGCACCATGCTAATGCGGTCACGTACACGCAAGTTCAACCGCGGTTACGCAACCTCCCGGCCAATGTCGCCGTCCCGCAGAATACTGAGCATCCGGACGACACGGAAACTATTGAACAGACCCCCGTATATAAGCGAGGGAATCTCGGCAGAGGACATTCGTGCATCAGCAGTCGAAACATCAACAATGACGATGAAAATCTTTGTGTGCGCTGTTCTCCTGGTAGCAGTTGTCGCCGAACCTCCTCGACAGGCGAGGTTCCAGTTCCAGAGGCAGCAGGCTGACCCCGCTCCCTACCCGGCAGCAGGCTACAGACCGGCCAAGGAGTTCAAGCTCCCCACCCGGGAGGAGCTTTCCCCCCCATCGACGAACTACGGAACCCCCGACAACACATACGGAGCACCGGTCGCCCCTCAGAACACGTACGGAGTGCCCAGGAGCACAGACAACAGGGAGGTGGAGACGATCGAAGACAACAAAGAGAAGAGCGGACGACTAGAGGAGAATAAAGACGCGGAGGTGGTGAACACTCAGGGGGCGTACTACGTGCTGCTACCAGGGTCCCAGCTGCAGCGGGTGCAGTACCAGACGGAGAACGATGTCCGCAACATGGCCTATACTGCCCGGCTCCAGTACAAGGACGCAGATAGGGCTCCGGTGTTCGTGTACACCGCCGCGCAGTACCAGCCGTCCGCAGCTTACATACAACTGGTGTAGACATGACCTTCGAATAAAGTAACGACCGAAATTATTTGTTTTCTTGTTTTCATATAAACTCTAGCTGTATGTAGACACCTTATAGCCTTGCGACGTACCTACTTGTTTTAAAATATATTGTCTTGTTTTAAGCGAGTCTTCGTAAGTAGATAATTATACAAGGTATAACGTGGGTATAACATAAATGAGTGATAATATTTTAGGGCGTGTACATGCTCCCTATGCAGAGTTTACAGTAAGAGTACTAGCGCTGAAAGGCTTACATATACGGGCAGTATACTTTATACGTTATATATAGCGTTGGAACAACAAAAAATGTTGTTTCAAGTTTGGTCAGGACAATTCAGGCCGATCACCTGATTGTCTGACAAGAAAGATGATCCATGCGTCGGATGGGCATGTTAAAAGTCGTGTCGGGTTATCCGCTCCACTGGGCTACGAGAGTGAAGGAAGAGAGAGTTCTTCTGTGTATTGCGCACTCACTTAGGCACTATAAAATAACTCCTGCATAGCTTGGTTTCAATGAAACCGGCCACCGTCACCGAAATCGGTGTGGGAGGCATTATTATTATTTATTCTTAGGGTTTTCAACTATACAGTCGACACTCTGTATTGCAAAGTTACAACTATTATACCCAGTTCCATTTGTTTTAAATAACATTTCTTGTAAGAGCACGTCTCTAGAACTCTATTAAACGTGACGGCTGAGTGCAGCGATCAATTAAACCGAGTATCTTAAGCGAGAGGTAAGCCAGGTCTTACGAGCCAGCGCAGACGGGACACCATATACCGCGACCGATCGAAACCGTTGTCATAAGTGTACTATCAATATTTTTATTTAAATACCTATATCATATCTAGCAATATCCCGCAATAAAATTGTAACCACAACCTGCAACTAATATTATCTTCTCTTATACAGGGTGTAAAAAAGCAGTCACTATATTATCTTTGTGATAGGATTAGAGGACCTTGACTGATTCTAGAAATAAATTGTTTCATTATTTATTTTTTAAAAAAAAAATTGTTTGCAATTTATTATTTTAGTCGCAAGGCTGAACTGTTTGGAACAACGTTTAATGCAGAATTAAATTCTTGAATATTATAATTTTTGCCCTAGTACGTAATGAACGTCTTACGCGTGCTATTGACCTCTCAGCGTAATCAGCTGTACGTTGTGTTGTGCACGTTGTACATTGCCTATTGAAAATTTTTAAAACAGTGGATTAAAAGCAAATGACTAGTACCAATGGATATATCTCTTGCCTGAGGGCCTATTACAAGCCCTTAATTCCAGCCAGTTTACGCCATACAACATGGCTGCCTGGAATTTTCGTATTACGATCACATAAATAACTACATGATGACAGCTAGTTAGCGGACACGTGACACTTGACTTGCTTCCAAATGTCATTTTCAGACTACCAAACTAGGGTGGATCCATTCAGTTTAACATGTCGCTGTAATATGAAAATAACAAGGCAGTTTAAGACCGTATTTTTGAATTGCCTGGAACCAGGCTGGTATTGTAAAATATCATAATACGGCCCCTGGTTATTACCCCACGAAGTTATAGTGACTGCTCTTTTTACACCCTGTATATAAAAATGAATGGCTGTTTGTTAGTCTCGCTAAAACTGGAGAACGGCTGAACCGATTCGCTATTTTTAGTCTTGAAATATTCATGAGTCATGAAGTCCCGGGAAGGTTTAAGCGATTCATCACAAACTATGCTCAACGAAGTGGGCACGGGTCAGCTAGTCCAATTAAACCTGACATGTTGTAATTTAAGTATTGTGCGATGAGTATTTTATTGTATCGATCTCGGAACACAAAATATAACAGCCATTATAAAAATACTGCATTTATAATATGTTATTGACTGTAAATCTTACAGCTTAATGCTGAAAGGTTAATTAAGATTAGGAGCCCTCCTATACCAGGGTGTAAGAGGGCTCCTTATTTTAATTAGCAGTGACAGTTCACTGCTTGACAGAATGACTATGTGTTTGAAGCTACACATGTTTAATTTTACTATTCGACCATTAGTTTAATAAATTAATTGAATTATTACTGTTTTCAAAAAGATAAAATTGTTTTTAACAGATTGGATTATGAGTTCTATACGGTTATGATACATATAATAATAATAATAGCTCCCCTCACCGATTTTGGTGTCAGTGGCCGATTTCATTGAAACCAGGCAAGTTACGCAGGACTCATTTTATAGTGCCAAAGTGTGCAATACACAAAGACACTCTCTTTTCTTTTTACTCTCATAACCCAGTGGGATGGTAAAGCGACACGACTGCCGGGAGAACAGGCGCAGGACCGACTTTTTACATGCCCATCCGACGCATTGATCATCTTTCTTGTCAGACAATCAGGTGATCAGCCTGCATTGTCGTAATCAAACTTGAAATAAACATTTTTTTTTTGTTCCACCGCGGGAATCAAACCCACGAACTCCGGGAAGCTCTGTACCACTAGACCACGGAGGCGTCTGTCTGTGATGATTTATTATACATAATAATATAATGTATATTAAATCATCACAGTTTGTCATGTCGCAGTCGCTTGTGGCCCGTTTGCACCGGATAGACGTCAGCCAGGCATTATCGTACTCACCGCACCGTTCCTGAGGAAGCAATTTTTCCTTACCTTTGAATATCACTCAAAGTAACGACCGATATTGAGCTTCGTTATTTACATCTCATTAACAGTTATCTATACTAATCTATCTAAGTAGATTAATATTATAAAGCGGAAGATTTTGTTTGTTTAAACGCGCTAATCTCAGGAACTACAGGTCCGATTTGAAAAATTCTTTTTTTGTTGGATAGTCCAAATGGATTTACAGAGAAAGGCTTTAGGCTATATAACATTACGCTGCGATCAATAGGACCGAAGCGTCGGTGAGAAATGTTGCAAAAACAGGGAAAATTATTCACATTTGGGGACTTTCGTTGCGTGCGCTGCATAAACGGTTTAAGTCACTCAAAAACCACGCAAAAGATGTCGCGGGCACAGCTAGTATTACTATAATATAATAATAATAATATCTATAGACGCTTCACACCACGTCAATCTGGCCCCGCAATAAGTATCCGAAGAACTTGTGTTACAGGTACCAGACAACGGAAATATATTTAATACTTTTTATACTATACACATATTTATTTATATACACCCAGGAACATCTAAAACTTTTTGTTCCCTCGGCGGGATTCGAACCCGCGACCTCTCGCTAGAGCACCAACACGCTCAACCACTGCGCTACGGAGGTCGTTATACAATATAATTAGTGGAATATTGCCGGGAAAAACACCTTCGTTAATCAATAAAGCCATGTATTATGGTTTAAGCCATAGGGAAAACTCACTGTTCTATTTCACGACCTTCGTAGCGCAGTGGAGTACATTGGTGCGCGGTAGGTTCGAATCCCGCCTGAGGAACAAAAAGTTTACTTTACCTTGTGCTGCATAGCTTGAGTGTACATACCTGAAACCAAAATAAATAATTGATTGATTGAAACAAAAAACCAGCCAAGTAGTAGGCGGAAACGGGTATGGGTTCCGTATGAAATTAAAACTTCCGTATAAAACTATATGTAACCTATCTTTTATAATATTAATACGTATAGATTAAGTTACATTGTAAAAAATATATACTTTTGAAAAAGATTAATTTTTCCATCTTTTTGCTAAAAGATGGCCCCGTGCGAGTTTCTTACGCCGGTTCTTCTCGGCGGGTTAGGGTTGAACCGATGGTAGCTTGACTTTCATGTCGACTTACCGAAAATAGCTTGTTAAGTTTCATATGGAAATAAAACATTTTTTATATATTTAATTATTCAAAAAATTACGTCTGTTGTATGGGAAAAGGGAACAAGTAAATATTTTTTTAAATCGGACCAGTATTTTCTGAGATTAGCGCGCTTAAACAAACAAAATCTTCCGCTTTATAATATTAGTGTAAATAAAAATATTCTTGTTTATTTAGTATGCTCCTACTATGCTGCGTATTTAAAATAGATAAATAAATAATAAAAAACGTTTTATTTCCAAATGAATCTTTACAAGCTATTTTCGGAAAGTCAACAAGAAAAACAAGCTACCACCGGTTCAACCCTAACCCGCCGAGAAGAACCGGCGTAAGAAACTCGGACGGGGCCAACTTTTAGCAAAAAGATGGAAAATTGATCTTTTTTAACAGTATATATTTTTACACTGTAACTTAATCTATACATATTAATATTATAAAATATTAATATGCATTAGGATACATATAAGCAGTCATTATGGTCGGTCACCTTATTCCCAGGGTGTGCAATCATGAATTTTTCTAAAATTTTACATTAATATGGACATTATAGACCTTTTATTTCCATTCAAAAAGCCATGTTTCTAGCTAACACATGTGGCGTGTCTTTGTCGGCTTTGTTCGTAACATGAGACATGTAGCCGATAACGAAACTCACCTGTCACCCGCCCGGTACGGCAGATACGGAGCTAAATCGATACGATGGAAAATGTAAAAGCGTTATTGAAAGTTAGCATACTATGTTCGAAGTAGGCCATTGGATTCTTCATTGCTTGATATACAATGTGTAAAATAAGTGAGTGATAATACTTTAGGATGTGTATGTGCCTAGTAAGTAGAGTATACTGTCAAAAAAAAGTATCAGCGCTGAAAGACTTACTTTTGTATTTCATGTTTGTATGAGAATTGCCTCAACAAGTACATCTTTCAGCGCTCGTACTTTCTCAGTGAACTCTAGATATATACGGGACCCACACACCCTAAAGTATTCTCAATCATTAATATTAATAGCCTACTGTATATAGAATTTTCTGAGCGAAGTAATAATAATAATAATAATAATATCTATGGACGCTTCACACCACGTCAATCTGGCCCCGTGCTAAGTATCCGAAGAACTTGTGTTACAGGTACCAGACAACGGAAATATATTTAATACTTTTACACTATAAACATATTTAAGATTTTTATTATATTAATACACACATTTAATACACATCCATGACTCAGGAACATTTAAAACTTTTTGTTCCCTCAGCGGGATTCGAACCCGCGACCTCCGGGACAAGAGCCAAGCTCTGAACCACTAGACCACGGAGGCGTCTAAGTAACCATTCTTTAAATACTAGTAAAAAAAAATTGTGCCTGGGACAGGCGGTTTTAAATGGTTGCCCAGCACATACAGCATTCTCACATCTGCCTAATCCAGAGGAAATACTGGTCAATACGTCTGGGGCTACCATGTGCGGGTTTCCTCACGATGATTTCCTTCATCGTTAGAGCGTTCGTACAATGCACTTGAGATCTGAAAAAGTCTCATTGGTACATGCCACAACCTGGGAATCGAACCTGCACCCCTTCGAGTGCTGATCAACGGTCTACCCACTAGGCCACGGACTCAGCACTATGTTCAAATCCAATATAAAATAAATGTAAACAAAAACTTTGTATAACGGGTGTAAAAAGAGCAGTCACTTTAACTTTGGGATATGATTATAAATTATAATTTTTTTCCGGGTTATATAGAAAATATTTTTATTTTTTGCTTTTTCCTTATTGTTGCGACAAAAAACTAAGAAATGGTAAAAAGTAAAAAATATTTTTTTAGTTTGTTACAAAAAAATTTAAATAAATACACTTCCAAAATGAGGAAAAGCAGTATAATCGTATCCCAAAGTTGTAGTGACTTTTCTTTTTACACTTTGTATATTGCAATGTCGGTCTAATATGGTAACACGTAATTTACGACGGCGGTTTGGACTGCAGTGGGACTCGTGCAGTTTGGACTGCGGATCGACTGTCGTGCTAATTATAATGTTACAACAAAATTACATAGCCTGCACCTTAAATAACGCGTTAAAACTAAAATTAACTACATAACGCCATTTTCCGCAAATGTGACCCTAATTAGGTCCTCCGATATTCAAGTACAATAAAAGGTCTCGCATTAGGACTTAGAAATTATGTCACGTAATGACCTCAACGGAATCAAGCGGAAACCGAACAGGAAATAGAAGGTATATAAGCACCAGATGAAAAAACTGCTCATTCAAGAGGACGCTCTCAAGATGATCGCTATACTCCTAGTCATATCTGCTGCCCTGGTACAAACCCAGGGACAGTACAGCAATGTGAGGTATCAACCAGAGAACACACACGATGTGGAACAGCAAGACTTGACTAACTATTACAGAGTACCTGCTGTCGATGCTCCTCAGACCTTCGGAATACCAGCCGACAGTTATGAAGTGCCATCATATATATACACGGGAGCAGTTAATCCAGAAGAACGCCAGAACGATGCAGCGACGGAATCCGATCAAGAAGTAAATAAGAAAGACGTAGAAGATAATAAAGCACGTGAAGTGGAGAAAGTAGAAGGGGCGTACTACGTACTTCTACCGAGTTCTCAACTCCAAAGAGTGCAATTTGTGACCGAGAACGACAAAAAGAATATGGCGTACACCGCCCGGCTGAGCTATAGGAGTGAGGCTGCGCCAGTATTCGTGTACACTCAGTACCAGCCTACAGCAGCTTATGTGGAGATTAAACAATAAACCATTTGCATATTTAGCTACTAGATGTAGAAATCTATGGTCTAAATCAGCTGAGAAGCAAAATAACATTAAAAAAAAATGTTATATTGCCTGACAGAAAAAAAATTTGTGACTGATTGGCTTACGTAATAAGTACTATTTATATACGCTAGTGTTAGTAATAATTAATCTGAGGTATGTGTTGTTGTTATTTGTATTCATTTTATCTATATATAAACATTATTTAAAAATATATAATCTTCCTACACGCTTTTGTCCTCATATCCCAACTGTGCCAAATTTCATATTCGTTGAATCGCATAATTCTCGTAAAAATGAACTTAATGTAGCTTAGTGGCTGTAGATCTAGGGCCGGTTTCTGATAATCAAATATATTATGATCATTGGCATTAAAGTTGACAACATATATTGAACGCTGATTGGTTAAATTTTAATAAAGAGGGACAGCGGGCTTACTCCCGACACAATCGAGAACTGAATCCGCTCGATATCAGTGGTTTTTCGTACTTTATTTGGTGAATTTATTTGAAACTAATCAGGATAAAGAAAATTGTTAAATCGTAACTTTTTGTACTCCCGACTATATCAATCGACTGAGAATCAAAATAAACAAAAGTCAATTTATTTGGAAGTACGCAGCATGATCGTATCTGAATCAAAATAAAATTTGGAGAGTAAGGCCCCAGATATTATAATATAATTACTTCACGGTCGCACTCTCAAGTCTGGTCATAATTCACTAATCAGCGGTAAATATGGTTTGTTAACTTGAATGTAATGTTAGTTGATCATGGATTAGATCAGCCTTTCAGAAACCTGCCCCCAGTCTTCATTGTGCTTGTACGAAGTATGTACAGTAATTGAATTATGATTTTCGGCGAAAGCAATCGGCGATAAGTATCAAATGAAGGAATGGGATCGGCAAATGAAATAATGTATTTCATCGGATTTCCATTCTATTAATTCGAAGGGACGTGCCATTAATTTCGTACTTAGACTAATCTTAATATGAAAAGGTGATCGAATCCGAATCGAGTTGAGTAATGGCCCGGAAAGTTATTCGGCTCGTAAGAAGCGAGGCGTAAATAAAATAATCGTAAAACAGCAGCTTTTTGTACTTTTGTAGGACCGATTATCTGACATAAAATATTCCTTTTTGTATGACGTATGATTGCAATAACTGTGTTCTATTTTTCACCAACAAAATGTCGGTCTCAGATTATCACTTGTGGTGGCAGGTTGCATTGAAACCAGAACAGTAAAGCAGTAATTTATATAATTATTATAGTGCCTAAATCAGCGCTAGATGGCGGTTTCCGGAATGTGCCTGGAAATCGAAGAAAACAAAAATAGCCAGTCGAATTGCCAGTATTAGGGTGATACCATTTTCTAGTACTAGGTCGTGTCACTGGTATATATTTACGTTGTACCTAAATGTATGCGCAATACAAGAGCGCTCTTCCTTAAGAGGTAACAGCACGGGCTAGAGAAATGCAAAAAAATGCTCTAAGCCACTGGAGCACGAAACTAAAGCTACAGAGCTCTGGAAAGCCTAACAAATAGTTGTAGTAAGTAATAGTTTACTACTAACAACTACACAATTGATTAAAATGTTCCTGTGTCAGTGTATCTGATACGTTGATATAATCAATTGACACAGAAGGACGAGGTCACAGAAATTCTAATCAACGATTTAACATTTGTATTTAAATCGTTGATAAGATATTATCTCTATACTCTATAATTTTACTAGCTGACCCGTGCCCACTTTGTTGAGCATACAAACCGTTTAAACCTTCCCTGGACTACCACGAATATTTTAAGACCAAAAATAGCCAAATCAGTTCAGCCGTTCTCGAGTTTTAGCGAGACTAAAAGAAATTTATTTTTATTTATAAGTTTTTTTTCAATAAATGTGATAAGTGTTTAATAAAAGTTTTTAACAGATAATTTAATAAGCGCAATTTTGATACAAAACTGACTACTTGAATTAATATCGCGTACAATAATACTCGTATTATCAGAGTTATTAATACATAATATCTATTGACACCTCTTCCATTCAAATCGGATCGAACAAATTTAATACGGGCCAAATTAATTACCTGTTAGTCGTAGTTGGGTGAAAAAGGGGTACAAAATGCTCATATTGAAAGCCACAGGAAACTATTGCCAAGTATCTTCGCCAAGCTTTCATCGATTTCAGTCGTGGCCTATTAGATTATAAAGGTCGCATCGATTCGCTATTTTCGGTGAAAACATGGCTTCTCTGACGTTGTACACGCTGTTGATCATATTCTTCCAAAGTGAGTAACTTTATACAGTGTTTCTTAGATGGCTGGTGGCTGGTGGGGTTGGAAATAATTAATTTTCAATTACAACGCGATGTTTTATTCAGTTTGTTCGCGTTTACGTAATTAACTAAGTCAGTTTTCAACATTCAGAATATCAAAGAATATTCGAGTCTTTTGTTTAAAAAGACCAACTTATATTTGATGTTGCCCGTGACAAAGTTTGCATGTACATTTCCGCAATTAAAAGAAGCCTATAAAACAAGCCTATTAGCGTAGGTGTATGTGCCAATAATATAACAATAAGGTTTCATACTAGACCCTAGACAAGTGCTATAACATCGAGAAACGTCCTTAAATTTCCGTGAAATTCTAATTCCTGCGACACAGTGCTTTATAATATTTTAAACGGTAACTGGAACAAATGGTGATGAATAGTAGAACTGCCTTTTTACACTCAAGCCCTACAGCAGTGCTATAACATAAAGAAACGTCCTTTAATTTCCGTCAAATTCTGATCCCTGGGATCCAGTTTCCCACACCCCCGGTTACCCAGACGCTATTCCAATGAATGATCAACTAACAAGACATTTAAAATCAACGACCCATATAATATTGAACGCTGATTGGTGGAACAATGTCAGACAGAAAGGTACGGACAGATATTTTATAATTTCATCACTCTCGCTCGCTGATTCAAATCGTATTTCAACTAATCGGTGTCTTTGGTAAATTAACCATATCTGTGGAATTTTAACAAATCTCGCAAGTTCGAGCGTGATGTGATTATAAAATATCTATCTGTTCCTTTCTGCCTGATGATGTTCTATCAATCAGCCTTTATTTACTCAATAACATCATCTCACAGCCGCCTTCGTCCTCGTGCTCTCCTGGTGCACGCTTAGCTGCCGCTTCCCCCCTTCTCCCACCGAGCTGCAGGAGATCACGCTCATAAAGCTCCTCTACCTGCACGACCCCGTGGCCTGCGGGAGGGTGGAGTCCTACAACTTCACGACCACTGTAAACCAGACCACGATATCGAGCATCATTTGGCCTTCCAAGAACGACATCGCAGCTAGGTTTAGATGGTAATTATGTGTCCGTCATGTCATGTGATAAACGCCTCCGTGGTTAAGAGCTTCGCTCTCGACCCGGGGGTCGTAGATTCAATTCCGCGTTGGAACAATAAAAATGTTTTCAAGTTTGGTTAGGATAATGCAGGCTGATCACCTGATTGCCTGACAAGAAGGATGATCCATGCGTCAGATGGGCATGTAAAAAGTCGGTCATGCGTCTGATCTCTCGCCAGTCGTGTCGGTTTACCGTCCCACTGGGTTATGAGAGTAAAAGGAAGAGAGAGCGTCTCTGTATTGCGCACTGTAAAATAACTCCTGCGTAGCTGGCCTGGTTTCAATGAAATCGGCTACCGACACCGAAATCAG
The DNA here is from genome assembly GCA_905187575.2 of Celastrina argiolus. Classification (NCBI taxonomy): domain Eukaryota; kingdom Metazoa; phylum Arthropoda; class Insecta; order Lepidoptera; family Lycaenidae; genus Celastrina; species Celastrina argiolus. The sequence goes on from LR994589.1 coordinate 18,183,915, forward strand.
TGAGGGGAGCTAATATTACTACTCCAACCATTCCCAGTCCAACTGAAACCAAGAAAACCAACATGTTAGGGTATTCTCTTTGTTTTGTTCAAGGACGCTAAAGTTCTCCCTCACCCTGCACATCATCTGGCTGTCTCTGGGCCTGGCTTCAGCCCTGTACGGCCGGCGGCTGTTCGGCCTCCACCTGACCGTGCTGCCCTTCACCGCCGCTGGTGTTGCGCTCCTCGTGTCCGATGTATACATCGTCGTGACCTATCTCATGGACGTGGAGTATGCTGGCACTGAAGGTGAGTGTATCGTCGTTTTATGGGAGCCGGGTACTTCGACAAGATACTAACTCATTTGTTTGCAGGTTGTGGTTAACCTTTTTCGTGGGATATTGCAAGATTCACCCCCAGCTTCCCGAGCGCTATTCAAATGAATGATCAACTAACATGGCATTCAAATCAACAACCCATATTGAATGCTGATTGGTGGAACATCATCAGATAGAAAGGATAATTACACCACGCTCGCACTTCCAAGATATGTTAAAATTTCCACAGATAAGGTTAATTCATCAAAGACATCGATTAGTTGACATACTATTTGAATCAGCGAGCGAGCGTGATGTAATTATAAAATATCTGTCCGTTCCTTTCTGTCTGATAATGTTCCACCAATCAGCGTTCAATGTGGATTGTTGATTTTAATGCCATGTTAGCTAAAGTTCATTCATTTGAATAGCATTCGGGAAACCGGGGGATAATATATTTCAATTTTATAATACCAGACCACTTTCGGTGGCCAGCTTCGCAAGAGTTATTTTATAGTGTCCAAGTGTGTGCGTAATACACAGAAGCTTCTTCTCTCTTGTCATCCTGAAAGTTCAGTGGGACGGATTACCGACACGATAGACGTTCAGGTGCAGGACCTACTTTTTTAATGTCCATCCGATGCATGCATCAGACTCTTCTTCTCGAACTGCGGACGCTGAAGTCTAATAAAAAACATTTATTCAACAAATTTAGACATAACTCTGTAATTTTTTGTTTGCCTGGTACTCCGGAGTGAGTCGTACTAGGCTGTGCTCGTAAGTAAACCCCGGTTTACAGATTATTCTTTTAAACCTATGTGTTCCGGGTAGTTTGAACACACACGTCGCAAACGGCCTCATTGAAACCCGTCGTAAAAATGTGCCGCGAATTTTCCTGAAAGAGGCACATATTATATTGTACTATTATTGCTACGTGGCATACGAATTCGCTTATCATTTAGCCAACCTTATGTCAAATCCCACACATTTTGTTTTCGAACTTCGTAAGTGATAATAGCGATGGCATCTTGAATCAGGGCCTAGGGATCTTTAACTACTCTCATGCAAAGTTTAATCCAATTTCATTCAGAAAATTGTAAGTATTTAGCCACTAAAATCGGTATGGGGGCTATATTATAGCATATTATATACTATGCTATTTAAACGATTATCTTTCACTATCACCGAAAAAGGGCAATAAAGACTTCGGGTTGATAAAATCGTTCTTACTTCCGTAATTAAGGTGCTCGGAGATAACGCTTTACATAAGCATTCGAGGAACTAAAATATGTTAGGTGACTTTATAATACAAAATGATAGAATATTGAAACGAACCCCGTTATACTGCCGTCATAAGGAGAAAAGACGTTTCTTACATAATATAAAATCGGAGAAAATAAATGTTTTGTAATCAAAACTTATAATCATTTGCTGTCATCCACATCATTATATTTTTTATGATATTATGATGTAAGAATATGAGTGTTGTTTGTGTCTTATTAATTTCAGAAATGTTTTAGGTTCAAACATTATATTTTAATAATTATATCCAATTTTCCTTTTCTTTGTAGTAAAAAAAATATTGAAAAATGAATTATACTCACATGAAAAGACGCTTTTGGTTAGATACGCCTTTTCAACTTAGTTATTTCAAAAACGTCTTTTCTACCTAGTACGATTACGAAAATTACTTCAACACAAAGACTCATATATCCATATACCACTTTTTCAACTTAGTAGTATGCCTGATTAGCTAAAAAGATAAAATTCTGGAAAGTAAATATGCCTACCTTTGCCTGTCAATTTATTCGTTATTTATTTTATTGTGATAAAAAGAAACAAATAACATTTATTATTCTTTTACAAAAATGTGCTTAGTAGAAAACTACATATTACTTCTCTGACAAAACATTTACATAAAAACAAAAATTACAGACTTCTCTGGCAAAAACAAAAAAAAAACAATATTTCAGTAAAACATACATTAAAGACTATCTTTTCATAACTACTATTAAAATCAAGGAAACCATGTTTTATTTATAACTATCAGTCATTTATTAGAACTAGAAAGTTATAATGTGCTAGTACGTTATAATGTGATGCCTCTGTATTTAGTATTCGGTTTTGGCGGCGTATTCCGCTTTTAATATTTTTTAATCTTAAAAAGTCAAGTAAGTAGTCGTCTTGACTAATGAAATATTGAATGAGATGGTTGCCTCTGTTAAATGTTACTTAACACATATAACTTAAGTACGCTCTAAGACTAGAATTTTTTAATTAGTAAGACGAAGAACAGTCTTCAAATTGACAATAATCATCAAAATTCATGACTATTGCAGTAATGTTTGTTCTAGCACTTACTCAATCTGCTTGATGAAAATCTTGGAAATCTTAAGATATGTCTTTTTTTTCATCGTCAACTCTATTTGGTGATGAAAATCATCAGCAGACATAAGTAATATGTACGGCCAACTTCTAAATATTTTAATTTTATAGAAAGAAAATTCACCTCTACGGAATTCACAAGATGATTCAGATACGAGTATAGCGTCCAATTTTCCAATCTAGCTATATAACTATGTGTTTTAAATTTCTCTTAGCTTGTAAAAAAGCTTTAAGCCAGCTTGTCACTCAATTTACGACCTGATATGGCTTCGTGCCATATAGCGGCATAGGTTTGACAAGCTGGGTTTTTCTTTTTATCACCTATAGGGACAGTGACAAAACGTATCTACGCAGAACCGTCTTTCTTTCTTAGTAGTTTGCAGAAATCTTTTATCATTATATGATTAAGTTAATATTTTTTTAGAAGAATAAGACGCTTAAGCGTAGATGCGTTCTTACAACGTAGTAAAGACGAAAAGTGATTTTTCATTTTAGTAATACTTTAAGAATACTACAGATGAGTCTTATTTCACAGTGGTTTTAAGGCTGTTCTAACGGATTTCCAAAAAAAATAAAAATATCAGTCGATGCGCCTTTTTTAACTGATTCCAAATATGTAAATAACTCAATTTTGAAAAAACTGTTAGATACGTCTTTTTTTCTTATGACGGCAGTATAACTGATCGAATGTATTGATGGTTCTTGATGTAAAGTCATGTTCATAATAATAACACACACCTTTTTATTTACACCTTAAAAAAACTTTAAGAAATCAGGGATTGATTATATTTCGATTATAGTTAATAGTTATGTACTAAAGTACCACCTACCTAACTAACCTACCCACAATAATAGGGTATCACACCTGGGATCCAATTCTCATGCCTCGAAATACGCATGAATTGGAGAGCGAGCGAGACAGGCCTACGATCGAATAGAAGTTCGAGTTACTAAAATCAGGCCCCCGGTGATTTCTTTATTTAAATAGATGGAAAACTTACAGCTATGATAACTCTATAGTGCCTGAGAATATTAGTAACCAGTCAGCAAATTAAGTTTTCACTTCTACGTTACATAAAAGAAATTGCAAACGATCGTGATAGTAGGAGTCTACAACCAGTCGTGTTATTTAGTAAAAACGTAATAAAGTAAAATCTTTAATTAACTCAATGATTTTTTTATATTTTAAACCTGGAGTTGATGCTGATGAATAACAACTAAGAACACTCCCGATCACGTAAGTTAAAAAACATAATGTGTCTACCTTAACCATAGTTTTAAGTATTTTGTAATATTATATGATGTTAGTCTGTTATAGGTATTTATAATATGGGCCATGTAGCCTGAAATAAATGTTTTTTTTTACCAAATAAATATTATCATTTCATTTCGTTTTTGTTGAACGTATACTCGTCAAGCTGTGGAATTGTTTAAAACTTTTTAAAGACGTATTCACGGTAAAACTTCGCAGTATTCAAGTTTGAACTTAAAACTTAATTAGAAAGTAACAAAACAGTGATGTAATTAGCTTTAACTAGTTTCCACTGATGAATACTGCGCTATTGCCTTCCGAGTCCGAGGGAACCTAGAAACTTTTTGTTGCTTTGTTTATTCCAACCCGCGACCTCATGAATGATACAACCACTGCGCAACAGAGGAAGGTATTTTTCACCCCCGACAAAAATAGAGGAGTCATAAGTTTGATGTGTCTGTGTGTGTGGCAGATGAACCCAATTTTGATCTAGTTATTTTAACCCCTAAAATTGGGTGATTATAAGTATGACGGTAATAAGTTACGGTTAAGTTAAGGTTAAGGTAGGGTATGGTTATAACTTATAAGTACGAGTATGAGGTGGAGACTGAAGGTGGAGAGGTGTTGTAATGTCAATATGTTGTGTAGGATGTCTGTTTGTGTGTGTCAAAGTCAATTTTTAACGGACTTCCAAAAAAAGTGCCAGGCAAAAGAATAACATCCCAAATTTGATAACTTAAAACTCACCTTTGATGACACCGACTCCAAAAAGAACATTAATTGTAAATACATTATATAAGTATTATTTTATGATTTAGTTGTTGAGGTCGGTTTTTTGTAAGCGTAATTTATTTTTATTTTATTCAGAATGACTTTAATATATTTTTGTGGAAGTCGTTTCTATATAATGCCTACCACCGGTTCGGGAACTAGTCCAGCGATAATGTGATGTGTGTTCGTCTGAAGCATCGTACTTCGTAGCTTTTAAACGGCTGAACCGATTTTGATTTAGTTTTCTTTGAAAGTAACGTGACAGTGGGTGATCTTAGCTAAAATGATTATCCTCAGTTCGCCCACTACTTCACTATTCAGGGTTCACTTTAAATGGTAAAGTTATATTAATCCCACCAAAACATTTTCATGTAAAAATGTTGCCAAGACGAGTCTAGCTTAGCCTGTGAAAAAGTTATCAGATCTCATATAAAGCCAAGATTCTTGATATATGCGCCCTTACGTTACGATGATTATTAAATATCATCGTAACGTAATAAAAAATACCTATGAAAGGTATTCATCGTGTGTGAAATAAAACGGCCAAGGATCAAGTTTTGACTGAAATGTAGAGTGAAGTTAGGCTGGCTAGGTTAGGAAGTTAGGTTAAATCGGGGTTTTTTCGACATTGATAAAATCTAAAGTATAATAGCTACGATATTCAAACTTTGCATGTTTCATATTTTTACTTGAACTTTAAATTTTGAACTATTTAGCATAATCTAAAGCAAAGTTATAAGAGTTTCAAAAAAACGACGAAATGTTTTGAGAAAAGGTAGATAGTACCCTTGCGCTTCGCTTGGCTCGTCTTGGCGAGGTACGACCGTGCCCCCAGAAATGTTTCAAGAAAACATTGATTATTACCCTTGCGCTTCACTTGGCTCGTCTGGGCTACTACCGTGCCTCCAGATAATAATTTAGCGACTACTATGTAAAATCTCAAAAAGTTACACCTATTATCTGTACATCAAACTTGTTAACATCAATTCAACTTGTTTAAACACGTTAATATTCGACAGCGTCCGCATCAACAGCGTTTGAATACTAATGACCGCACGGCTGAGCTGACGAGTGACGTCATCGACTGAGCTGAGAGCTCTGAACTAAACTCAACCCATTACTGCCCACTCATGCGTGAGTGACGTCATGACGTGGCGTATGATCATTTGATCCCTTAAGGGCGCCGTCCCACGAACTACTTCTTGTAGGCCGATTTATAGACCCCTCCGTGGTCTAGTGGTTCAGAGCTGAGCTCCCAACACGGAGTCCGTGGATTAAATTCCCGCGTTGGAACAAACAAGAACGTTGTTTTCAAGTTTGGTTAGGATAGTCCTAAGCAGGCACCTGATTATCTGACAAGAAAGATGATCCATGCGTCGGATGGGCATGTAAAAAGTCAGTCCTGAGCCTGTTCTCCCGCCAGTCGTGTCGGCTATTCGTCCCACTGGGCCGATTTATTCTCCGATTTTCCCCCGATTGTTTCACTGTACTAATGTGACCAATTCTGTGACTTTTCGTATGACGTATACGTTGCACTATTGAGATCAGTATGTTCTGTTAAAACAAAATTAAAAAGGAATATTTCCAAATGAAAGTTAACAAACTTTTTAATTAAGGTCAAGAAAAATACTCCCGCCCTTATCATAAAAAACGCTATCGACATTTTTTGCAAAAATGAGTTAATAGTATATTCGGAATCACCGCAACGAGATCTACCAGGATCAATCGCTCAATGTTTAATAGCTGTTATACTCATAAACAAAATATTTGGATGCATTCCAAACTAATAATTAGTCATAGCCATCGTAAAAATATCATAAAATAACTAAATATGCACATAAAATAATATTGCACATGCAAGGTCCTCATTGAAAGGCACTAAACAAAACAAAAATATTTGGAATATTCCTATTAGTTTCATGGAGACAGCAATATAAAGAAAAAAACTTTGATAGCAATTTACTCGAAAGTAATCTCCAAGCAAGTGCGTTGTTTATATATGATAAGACCGTCAGAATGGGCTAACGCCGGTTCAATCCTGACCCGCCGAGAAAAAGCGGCGGAAAAAGAAAACCTTTTTTTTCACCTAAAAAAAGTCTGTCACAGAAAGTATCTGCCTTGGGTAGGCAGCCTTTAGGTTGAAGGGTATCGCTGACCCATATTAGTAGAGATCCACAGATGCTTAGACAAGCTTCAGTATAACATAACATAATTATTAGTGTTTTCTGATTATTTGCACTTTGTTTAACCGTTGCTGACTAAACCAGAGCAATACCACGGCGTTACATATTAAATTGAAGACATGAATCGACGAATGTTACAAAAAATTTAACCCAGAAAATTGAGTTTAAACTGTCACTTAAACATTTTAGGTTAAGTATTAAGGGTGGAGTGCACCTACAGAAATAATCAGTTGATTTCGTAATTGGCCGTTTAGTTAAATATGTAATACAACTAAATTAAAATATAACGCTAAAATTACATTTATGTGTCTGACGTGGTATGGTCAGCTGACTATGTTTTTCTTTTAAAATATTAGATAAACATAGTTACTATGATACATTTTTAAATGAGACCGAAAAAAAGTTTTTCTCCACGCGTGGGAGGCTGCCACTGCCTACCCCACCCACGGAGTATCAGCTGACGGTCGCGAGTATTGATAGTATGTCCCTTATGTATATTACGAAGTTTCGCTCGAGAAGACATAATAATTGACCAAAAATGTACCTGGCTCCAGGACTATAAACGGCCGATTACGAAATCAACTGATTATTTCTGTCGGTGCACTCCACCCTAAGTACATTGATTCTAGAGACGGATCTTTAGATTAAGGTACTTAATACTTTAAGGTGTTTAAGTGACAATTTTAACTCAATTTTCTCAAATCATAATTTTGCTGCATATCGTCAATTCATGTATTCAATTAAGTTTAACACCTGACATTGTATGTAGTACCTGCATTTCACACATCTTGGGGCACGGTCGTGCCCCGCCAAGACGAGCCAAGCGAAGCGCAAGGGCACTACCTACCTTTTCTCGAAAGGTTTTGTCGTTTTTTTGAACTCCCATAACTTTGCTGTGGATGATGCTAATTAGTTGAATTACATTTAATATATACACAGAATGAATACCATTTAATATAATACACAGAATTACTTGGCCGTTTTGCTACCGTTACGAAGATTTCATAGGCATTCATTTATCGTGTGTGAAATAAAACGGCCAAGCATCACGTCTTAACTGAAATGTAGAGTAAGTGAAGCTAAGCCTAGTAAAGTAAGGGCGCATAGATCAAGAACTTTGATTCTACATGAGATTTGACCACTTATTGATAGATTTTGATTAAGGTGCTCGTAGATTTAGGGCGTGTAGTCTTTAGAGCTTGGCTTTATACGATATCTGATAACTTTTTCACAGGGTAAGCTATGTAGACTCGTCTTGGCAACATTTTTTGGTGGGATAAATATTATTTTATTCTGTTCCAGCCTCCATAATCCGCTACATAGGCGCGGAGGGGGGCTACTTGGGCGAGTTCCCCCCCTCCCGCTCCGACAGCCCGGACACCACGTGGCTGCCGCTGCTGTTCGCCTACATGAGCGCGCGGGCCATCGTGCTGTGGGTCATCAACTACTGGCTGGTACTGGACAACTTTACGGCCGGGGTGCGGGCGCATCGTGAGTGGACACACTTATAATCCCTACTATTATTATAATAATAATGTCCTCCACACCAATTTTAGGTTGCCGGTTTCAAAGAAAACCAGATATTATAATGCCGTGTGCGCAATACACAGAAGCACTCTCTCTTGCTTCACTCTCGCAGTACGATTTCTGTGGAAAGATGTAAGGAATACAATATACAGGATGTCTCGTGTGTTCATATACCATACCTACCCTACTCTCTTAATTTCACTCAGAAAAAAAGTACGTAGATCTACGTATTTTCTTTATGGCAATTTCACGTTTCTACATAATTTTCTTTATCTGACCTACGCCTTTTTTAAAATCCGAGTTGGCAACACTGTATACCAATCCGAATAAATTACTTACCATAACACGACAAATCACTATTAAAGATCTCCACAAAAGTCACAAAACAGATGAGTTTCAACACTGGTCAGGTGTTAGGTCAACGACCAGTGCGTTCGTGTGTATAGACTAGAAGCCCGCGAGCTCCAGTATAGTAAGAATCAATCCTTGTGTCCTTATATACCTTTGTAACTTTTATTTTGGCTTATAGTAAGTAATTTATACGAGATACCAAAACAAACAATGCTCTACGCGTCGTTCTCCTCACACTATATTCGGCTTGATATAAGAACCATGAAACACGCTGTATCTTTTCATTATAGCTGCCATGTGTGAAGCCCTTAACGAAATAGTTCCCCATAAGAAGTGACTTAAAAAACGATGTTTTTTTTGTCTAATTTGAAAACTAATATTGATCATACACCTAACATAGTATTTACTAATTCTTCGTTATTACAGGTGCTCTTAAAAAGGCAGCAATGATGCCAAAGAAAAGAGGGAGAGGCAGACCAGACTACAGATAAACAACTCCCGCGGGTGCAGACCCTACCTTTAATTCCGTGCGATGTAAAATATCGTTTGCGCAGTGATACATTAAAGTTTTTCTCCAACTTCCAAGTTATTTAGTATAATTAAACTTTAGGTACTTTTTAGGCTTCCGTTCCATGCTTCCATACTTATTATATTTTAGTATTTTTCTTTGAGTTAGCAGAAGGTAAACGTAACCAAGGTGGACAGTATTTACGTTATAAAGATGTGATAAAAAGCATCTGAATGCTTGCTCTATTGGGAGGAGCTGGCAGCTCAGAGGTCATCTTGGCCATCTACGATCTACAACAAGACTAATACGTTTGAGGTAAATCGCCTACAAATACTAGACAAAAAGCGCCAATTACATAATAATAATAATATCTACGGAAGCTTCACACCACGTCAATCTGGCCCTGTGCTAAGTATCCGAAGAACTTTTGTTACAGGTACATAAAGAGATACCTATATTTACACATATAACTCCGCTGGCCAACTCTACTGTAGCACGTGTGATAGGACATATTTAAGAACAAGTTTGGTAAGTCTGGCAAGTCATAATATATGGGCTCATACTAAAAATAACCACAAATTTTCGGTGTCTCCGTTATCGAAATCGATAAGGAGGACTGAAGATATTTTAGTCTCAAGAATAAGAAAAGCAAATCAAAATATTTAAAAAAATATTATTTTAAATGAGAACAGGTTTAATCATGTCCCAAAGATATAGTGAATATTATTTTTACATTCTGTATAAGAAATAATTTTTCACCACAAATTTTATGCGGTGTGAATCTAATTAAAAAGAGTTGATGAACTCCTCTATGTAAACTTCCATCTACTAGTGCCCGGCGTGAGACGTGAAAAAGGAAAACCGCTGGTAATTAATGAACTCTGACGTCATCGATTCTCGCCGCGTCGCCATCAGCTCTGAACATCATAAATTCTACGGCAATTTTACAACATTGAAAATTTTCCATCAAACCTACGAGCACTTTCGTGATTCGATTTGTAGTTTGTACTTAGTAAAGACTTATAATAAGACCTCCGTGGTGCAGTGGTTGAGAGTTTCCGCCTACCACTTGGGTGGTTTTTTGTTTCAATCAATCAGTTATTTATTTTGGTTTCAGGTATGTACACTCAAACTATGCAGCACAAGGTAAAGTAAACTTTTTGTTCCTCAGGCGGGATTCGAACCCACCGGTCGCGCACCAATGTACTCCACTGCGCTACGAAGGTCGTGAAATAGAACAGTGAGTTTTCCCTATGGCTTAAACCATAATACATGGCTTTATTGATTAACGAAGGTGTTTTTCCCGGCAATATTCCACTAATTATATTGTATAACGACCTCCGTAGCGCAGTGGTTGAGCGTGTTGGTGCTCAAGCGAGAGGTCGGGGGTTCGAATCCCGCCGAGGCAATAAAAACTTTCAATGTTCCTGGGTCATGGATGTGTATTAAATTTGTGTATAATATAAAAGTATTAAATATATTTCCGTGGTCTGGTATCTGTACCACAAGTTCTTCGGATACGGGGCCAGATTGACGTGGTGTGAAGCGTCCATAGATATTATTATTATTATTATAATCAGCAGGCTTACTCCCGATACAATCGAAAATCGAATCAGTTCGATCTCAACGGCTTTTTGTGTTTTATTTGGTGGATTACTTTGAAACTAACCAGGATAAAAAACGTTGGCTCGTAACTTATTGTACTGCCGACCATATCAATTGACTGATAATCAAAATAAACAAACGTCAATTTATTCGGGAGTACGCAACATAATCGAATATGAATCAAAATCGAATTAGTTAGTAGAGTAAGGTCCTTGATTCGATGTGATCTTCCAAATTTTTTTGAAACGTTTTTTTTTATGTCTAGATTAATATCACATTGAATCTGAACTATAGTAACAACACAATGATTGGGTAGATATTTATTTTTATTTACGTAAAGCACATCTTTGGGAAAACTTGAGTAGTCACATTCAGGGTCCAAACACATACAGGGGCGCTCTGTCTCTCAGCTGCAGGCGAGCGGTATACCGCATGTTCTGGACGTCATTCTGCGTCACAAACTCCACCCTCTGAAGCTGACCATTCGGCAGCAGGACGTAGTAGGTTCCGACGCTCTTCGCGACCTCCACCGGTCCTTCCAGCTTCTCGGCAGCCGGGTTGTCTGTCGTCGGAGCATCAGTGGTCGGTACTCCGTAGCTATTGTCTGGCACTCCGTAGCTGGTCGCCGGGGGTGACTGTTCCTGAGGTAACGTGAAGGCCTGACCGGCTGGCTTCCAACCTGATGCGGGGTAGGGTGCGCTGGCGTCTGGAGGACCGTACGTCGAAGCCGGAGTCTCCTGGGGCAGCGTGAAGGGTTCCCCGGCCGGTTTCCACCCGGACGCCGGATATCCGGGGAAGTCGGTGGTCGTCTCCGCCGTCTCCGTGGTCGGATCCAACTCCTGTCTCTGAGACCTGAACCTCGCGGGTTGGAAGCGAGGTAGCCGAGCGAGGGCTCCAGCGACGAGGCAGAGGAATACGACGGACTTCATGATTGGTGTCGGACTGACGAGTCGGGTCCGGGTGTGTCATTTATACCGCGATGGTGTGGTTTAATGTGTCTTTGTTCGTCACAAATGGTATCGTAAGGTTAGTGGTGCCGTTTATACTGCTCACGCGCGTGACGTCTTACCGGGAGCTCCTATGGCGTCATGGCGTCAATGCCAGCCTTCTTAGTCCATACTAGACAGATTGAACTTCTCATTTGTCTATTACTAATTAACGTTTTTCAAAAAAAAAATGGAATGTCCGTTATCTCAGTATCCCAAGATTAAAAATTTAGAACCTGGTTGGTGGCTTTGTTAACATTAGTGCTTGTGTGGTGGTGGTGTTTTCACGTTTTTGCTTGCGAGTGTACGCATAAGGAGGGAGGTGCATCAAACGCATGCCTATGCGTACACTTATCTACTTGCAGGTTGTGGTTGTCATTCATTTAAAATTTCATTTTCTCTGTCGCCAGTTGTAAAAGCATGATGTATTTCACATGGCATTAGAACTCATTTTACCTATAAGCCATTCTTTATTTATTTTTTTTTATTGTCCCGATGATGTTCTCTTGGTGAATTTATTGATTCGCCAAGAGAACATCATCGGTACAATTTAAAAAAAACATCATCGGTACAATAAAAAAAAAATCGCGGGATATTGCTAGATATAATACACTAGCTGTGCCCGCGACTTCGTACGCGTGGAAAAATGATTTAGGGCAGTGTTATATTAAATCTGTTTTAAAAGAAGTACGCCGATGAAGTAATAATAATAGTTTACCGTCAAATAAATTGCTCGGATATGCCATACAAAGACATAGGGTTACCCCCAATAGATGTACTTAATTATATCTTGAATAGTCAGACATAACTGCTCAGCATCAAAAAGTACACAGAACACCATCATGACTACAAACAAATGGCGCAACCGCTGATGACTTTCGCTAATAGGTACTTGCCAATGTTGATCCCGATCCAGTTAGTGACATGCCCGCCAAGCCGCTTGGTATATAGGGTATATTAGGTATATTACAATCCTTTCGGAGCTCAGCAAAAGAAGGCCCCGTACAACATGCAGTAGAGAAGTTATTCGGATAATATTATTCGGATACACCGTATAAACCCGGTCAATTTTTCTCGTTAATTTAGTATAGGATTTAACTTCGTGGTCCATCTGTCTGTCTGTATGTCAAAACCCTTTAACTCAAAAACACGTGTCGGTATCAAGCTAAAAATCATATCAAATACTCAGAATCTATAACTGTCCCTTGAAGCTGTGAAAAAATCAGACTTGTTAGCCACTGCAACCAAAAGATACAGCCGTTTATGTCGCTAAATTTTGTTATTTTCCACACTTGCAAGGGAATTAAAACCTTAAGGGTACTTCCCGGGAACTCAGAATCTTTAAAGATAATCAAGCAACAACGTTTTAATTTAATGCTGTCAAAGGAGAAATTGCGAAAACATAATTTTTTTTTGAGCTTACTACTGTTTTTGTCATGAATGTTTTGAGGTGTTCAATTTGAAACTTATATTACAAATTATTAATACTCAGGTCTCTAATATCTTTAAGCTGTAATCAAATCAAAACTCTATGTCAAACAGGTTTGTATGGAGCTCTCGGTCCGCAAGTCCAACTCGCACTTGGCCAGTTTTTATTTATTTATATTTTTATTTATATATATATATATATATTATTATTACTACCTACGCTAACAAATATGTACATACAGTACTTATCACAAAGGACTTTACAGTAAAAGCACTAACTGATTTTACACAAAAAACTTTCGTAATAAAGAAAGTCAAGAAAAAAGTATCCTACGCGTATACAAAAATCAATGTTGTATTTAGAAACCCTAAATAATATAAATAAATGAAATTCACTTTTGTCGAATGCCATTCTCCTCCGGTACTTTCGCTGCGAATAAAACTTGAAGCAGCGCGCGGCTCCCGGGCCGGCGCGCTTCCTACAAATGTCCAGCAAGTACGACTTGATGTTTTTAAATTGTCATAACTTTTTTATTTATTAACCGAATTACATGAAACAAACACTAAATGTTAAGTGAAGCTTGCCGCAATATATTACTGAAAAGTACATTTAAATCGGATAAGCCGTTTCTGAGATTAGCGTGCACAAACCCACAGACAAACAGACAAACAGATAAACAGACAAACAGACAAACAGACAAAAATTTCAAAAATCATTGTTTTGGGTACTATTGCGTAAATAAAGGTCCCCTATAATATTTTTTCTCAAATATCTTCAATGTACAGACACGACTCCTCTACAGATTTATTATATGTATAGATTTAAATTTTAAACTGAGTATTGTAACGTATACGCAGCTGCTAATTGTTTCTGCTTGGGCTAAATCTGGTATTATGTGGCAGATTAAATAAATGGTAGTAGTACAAAGTAAAAAATAATGGCTTAAAAACAAAAAAAAACACGTCTAATAAACTTTTTAAGAGACGGTCTAGAGAAATGCAAAATAGGTACTTGTAAATTATATTGCTGCCCCGCAATTGTCCGATTAAACCGATAGAGACAACTACAGCTTGAACTGAATTTACCTATTAATATCACGGGAAATCGACGATTAGGAGACCCCTGTTTCCTTCTCCAAAACTAAAAAAGGTTTGATTTATGTTCCTATGTTTTGATTTTATCATAAAATGTACCTACTCCAATTCGTTTCCTGGACGTTTGAACAAAGTCGAAAATCTGAGCATAATATGATTTAGGTTTTTAAACAAATAAATGTTTCTTTTAATAATTAATTCACAACAAAACAGGAAAAAATAGGGACGTACTAAAGTACTAATAGTATACCTTTCCATCTGACAATGTTCCACCAACCAGCGTTCAATATGGGTTGTGGATTTGAATGCCATGTTAGTTGATCATTCATTTGAATAGCGTTCGGGAAACTGGGGGATAGTCACTCAAAAACCACGCGAACGAAGTCGCGGGCACAGCTAGTAATAAATATTGTTAATAATGCGCGATCACTATGACTGATGACTAATGTTTACATTAGCTATATCTGTGGAAGTGATTCATTACTATACAAACTCGGTCATTATGACATTGCTACTTGATAATTTGGCTATTTGGTAACAAAGCTAAATATTACGCGGTGCGGGGAACACTCGTAACATGCTTGGCCCAGTCACTCATATTCAGACTTAGGCCGTGTTGGGTGGCTTCTTTTTTACCCGACTTCGGCGAAGCCAAAAGGATTTTGGCAGTCTATGTATGTATATATGTATGTATGTTCCCTCGTAGCTGCTAAACTACTGGTCCGATTTTGATGAATGAGGTGTCAATCGATTCGCATTAATTCCGCGAGTAACATAGGCTATATATAATATTTTGAAAAATTTTATTAAGATATTTGTCTCGTGTTTGGTATCAAACGATAGGTCTTGGCAATTATATTACGAATATGTATTTATATATTTTATTTATTATTATATTTTATTGGTAAATTCAAAATAAAGGTTTAAAATGCGGTCGTACAAGTAGTATCTAGGAGTTGATACTTTCTATGTAAGGGACAATTAAATAAAAATATAATAATTATTATATTTGATGTAGAAACAGAAAAATATTAAATAAAAAAAAAGATTAAAAAACTATAACCCGACTTTGTAAAAAATGGGTCTAAAACGTCTGAAACAAGAAAATAATTCAATTTGTAATCCAGAAATGCATAGGTACAAAAATGGTCAAGGTAGAGCCGTGGTCGTACCCGCTAATAAAATCTAAGCATTAGTTCACACCGAAATACGGTAGAAAAAAAAATCAAGGCTCGATGCCAATAAATTGGAAATAAAAGATTTTTCATTTTAATTCTAGTTAATCGACTTAAATACAGACCAAATATAAATGAAAATGCAAAATCTTTTTTCCCAATAAAACTTATAAGTTACTCTCGGAATGTTAATACAAAAATCTACCATCGGTTTAACTCTAACCCGTCGAGAAGAACGAAACGAAAGAAACTCGCTCGGTTCCATCTTTTAGCAAAAAGGAAAATTGCTCTTAGATAAAAAAATGTTCTTAGATAAAAATTGTTCTAAAATGGAAAATTGTTCTTAGATGGAAAATTGCTCTTAAATAAAAAAATGTTCTTAGATCGAAAATTGTTCTTAGATGGAAAATTGCTCTTAAATAAAAAAATGTTCTTAGATAAAAATTGTTCTTAGATGGAACATTGTTCTTAATCTAAGTGCTAAAGTTTAAAATCAGGTCTCTGAAGTTTCCAATTTTAACACACTGACACACCGGCAACTGCAATAAGTCCCCGGCATCACTATTTCCGGAATAAACTCATCAGCTTCGGGGTAAAGTTGGTCCTGCATGTAGCGGGGTGCTGGGGTGACGTTTTGACGTGTTACCAATAGGTATGCATAATTTTCCCCCTTTTTGGGGTGCCAATAACATTATGTACGGAAATTGAAAAATGTTGAACCGATTCGGCTATTTTTAGTCTTGAAATATTCGTGGAAGTCCCGGAAACGTTTAAACGGTTCATCATGCACTATTTCCATGGTCAATGTAGTGGGCACGGGACAACTAGTTATATGTATAGAAAAGCTTCAAACACAAGAAAAACCAAGCCAATCGTTTATTCTCATAAATAGAGTTATAAATACAATTATTTTATCATAGATACATTTTACTATTATGCATGTTTTCAGCTATATTAAAACAAATATATTAATTTGTGAAACGATGATCATCTGGTTAATATAATGGAGATGACATTATTCTATCTAATATATTTTTTGGGATTTTTCCATAACAGCATTATTGAGAAAAAACGTTTCAAAGTCCTCCAATTTAAGGACGCAGAATACGGACTATTGCAGCACACGCAACATTATTAATTTTGACTTGAGTCCGCTAGATTTAACCCCCGGTTTCCCGAACGCTATTCAAATGAATGATCAACTAACATGGCATTCAAATCAACGACCGTATTGAACGCTGATTGGTAGAACATTATGAGATAGACAAGAACGAACATAAATATTTTATAATTAAATCACGCTCATACTTGCAAGATTTGTTAATATTCCAATAAAAGTTTATTTATAATAGGTCTAAAAAGGCTGAAACAAGGCTCAAAAAAGGGGTCTAAAAAGGCTGAAACAAGAAAATAATTCAATTTGAAATCCAGAAATGCATAGGTACAAAAATGGTCAAGGTAGAGCCGTAGTCGGACCCGCTATTGGGATTGGATATTCCAACAGGAGGTGAATATTCTGATTTTTGATTTGTTGAACGGGTCCGACCTCGGCTCTACCTTGACCATTTTTGTACCTATGTATTTCTAGATTTCAAATTGAATTATTTTCTTGTTTCAGCCTTTTTAGACCCCTTTTTTGCGAAGTCGGGTTATAGTTTTTTAAACTTTTATTTTATTTAATATTTTTCTGTTTCCACATCAAATATAACATTATATTTTCATTAAAATAACGTTAAATTAACGCTTAGAAAGTAACTGAACCACTCCTAGATACTACTTGTACGATCGCATTTTAAACGTTTATTTTGAATTTAACAATAAAATATAATAATAAATAAAATTTTAAATACATATTCGTAATGTGCTTGCCAATACCTATCTTTTGATACCAAACACACGACAATTATCTTAATATTTTTTTTTTGGGAAAATTTTTGAGGTTTAATTTTCAAAATCCAAAATTTTTCAAAAAACAATGTAGCTTATGTTATTCGCGGCATCATTACCAATCGATTGATACCTCATTTATCAAAATCAGTCCAGTAGTTTAGCCGCTACGAGGGAACATACATACATACATACATACATACATACATACATACATACATAGACTGCCAAAATCATTATCCTTTTGGCATCGCCGAAGTCGGGTAAAAATAAATAATGAGCTTTTATTTATTTTTGGAATATTAACAAATCTTGCAAGCCTTCACCGATTTCGGTGTCAGTAGCCGATTTCATTGAAACCGGGCCAGCTAAGCAGGACTTATTTTATAGTGCCCAAGTATGTGCGCAAAACACAAAGACATTCTTTCTTCCTTTTACCCTCATAAGCTAGTGGGACAGTAAACCGACACGACTAGCGCGAGAACAGGCGCAGGACCGACTTTTTACATGCCCATTCTTATCAGACAATCAGATGATCACCCTGCATTGTCCTAACCAAACTTAAGATCAAATTTTTTTTGTTGTTTCAACGTGGGAATCGAACCCACGACCTCCGGGTGGAGAACTAAGCTTTGAACTACTAGACCACGGAGGCAAATAAAAAAAATAATTAACTAGTTCCAAATTGACTTAATTAAATAAGTATATACTTAAGTATTAATTAGAATTAGGTACTAAAATTTATGAACTATACCTAATGGACTATACCTTATGACTTAATATTATTATCTTGTTGTATTATAATGTATTTAATTCCAGAATATTTTGTAATAAATATCTATGAACAATTTTACGCCAAGTCATAAAGTAGATAATAGACCTCGTCATTCTTGTACTAAGTTCTCGAAGGCTGTAGAAATATATTTAGATAATATTATGTACGATATATAATCATAATTTTGTCACATGGTGCATGGTAAGCAAAATTTTATACAAAATTATTAGAATATGCCTGCCCTGGATTGGCAAAAGCCTCTTGCCTCTTTTTCTGCGACCCCTGTTTCCTTCCTGGATGTTTGAACACAGTCGAAAATCTGACCAATTTTTTTAGCTTTTAAATTAATAATTATATTTCTTTTAAGTTTTCCTTTTTTGTTTTAAATTAATTATAAAAAAAAATATAATTATTAATTTAAAAACTAAAAAGATTGGTCAGATTTTCGACTGTGTTCAAACATCGAGGCTTGCAGAAAAACAATACTCCTAACAATTTATTCATAAAATTTTATAGCAAACATTAACGCAATTACGGATGAAGTAATGACACTCTAATTGCTGTGATTATGCCTCATAAGCAATAGTAGTAAGTTTTTTAAAGTAGTTATTCAACGTCATGATTAGTAGACAGTACCTACTCACACTACAGGGTTTGAGTTTATTAAAGCCCATACAGACTATTGTGATTAAACTGTACCGGCCGGCTGATTACATAAAAATAATGATAAGGAAAAATCGCGCGATGCTTCATTTTTGCGACGACACTAGCGCCAAGAACAATTTAGTGGCAATCATAGGAACTATTAATTAAATTTTACGTCAATCATACATTGACGCCAAATTCGTTTTTCGAATTTTAAAACGTTAAAATGCTTTTTTTATTACCTTTTAACCGTCGTTAAAGTTTAAGAGTAACATTTTTCGGATTAAGTATAATGTCTTATATAAATTAAGTCTTTGTTTATTATTAAATGACATCTTGTATTGGAAATATTTCATATTGCCCGGGCATTATGTATAATGCTCAATTTATTACTTGGTCCGTAAACACTCTGTAAGCTATGCAACGTTATGTCCTTGTCTGTCAATAGATTTTCTTTATAGGTTAGAAAACCACATGACAGACATTGCACAATCAATCACAATCAAAACAACCGTCTCACTATATTTTTGTTAAATTTGTAATATTATTATTGTGATGCTAACTTTAAACCCTATGCATTACACTTTTTGATAAAATAAATATATTTTTTTTTGTATTAGGCTGTGACCAAACAGTAGGTACAGTTTAATCGTTTGTCGTCTATAGTGGATATTTATGGCTTAAAAATTCTAGAAATTTCAAGCCTGTTGCTGATAAACTGCTCCTAATCGGTCCTAATTACTCGGAGTACCTAAATAACGGGTGTTAAAAGAACAGTCACTATAACAATGGAATATGATTATACTATCTTTTCGCATCCTATAAATGTATATTTAATTTTTTTTTTTTTTGTTTTTCGTCATTCTTGCGACATAAAAATTTGAAATGGTAAAAAAAAAACTTTCTACCAAGAAGCGTAGGACTCGCTTAATACACGAGTATACCTACTACATAAATGTATCAGCTGATTCATAAAATTAATTATAATGGTAATGCACAAAAGATAATTGTTTTCCTCATCATTTATACGTGTATAAAAACAAATTGCAAAACCCGCTGAAACTCGAGAACGGTTGCACCTATTTGAGTAACTTTCTCATTTTTTATTTCTACAACCAATAAGATGGTGAAAGTCCAAGTGGTACAGGGCTGGCTGCAGGGCGAGGAACTGCCGCTGGTGACGTCAGACGGTCGCTACTACAGTTTCAAGGGCATCCCCTACGCGCAGCCTCCCGTAGGAGAACTGAGATTTCAGGTAATAGAATTATTACCTGAAATCTCAGTTCTAGTAGTAGGTTCTCAAAATCTAGTTTTTGGATCTTGATTATGGAGAAGGGTATAGAAATTCATTTCATGTTTTAGGAACCTAAGCCGCCAAATAAATGGGACGGCGTAAGATCAGCTAAAGCCCACGGACCAGTGTGCTTTCAAAAAAACATCTTAACCGGCAAAGTCGTCGACGGTGGTAGCGAAGACTGCTTGTACCTCAACGTATACTCTCCAGACCTGGCATCATCCGAACCACTAGCTGTGATGGTCCTTATTCACGGAGGTGGCTTCCTGTCGGGATCTGGAAATTCTGACATGTACGGTCCAGACTTTTTGGTCAAAGATGGTGTGATTTTGGTAACGATGAACTACAGACTGGGAATTTTGGGATTCCTGTGCCTGGATATACCAGAAGTTCCGGGGAACGCTGGGCTGAAGGACCAGGTGGCGGCATTGAAGTGGGTTCATCAAAACATTGCACAATTCGGAGGAGACCCCAACAATGTGACAGTACTCGGGGACAGCGTGGGTTCCGCTTGCGCCGCTCTGCACGCTTTGTCACCGATTTCGAGGAATTTGTTCCAAAAGACTATCATCATGAGCGATTCACCATTCTGCGATACTCAAATACCATTCTGTGCACAGAAACGCGCCCTTCTATTTGGGAAGCAACTAGGATTTTTTTCCAAAACACCTAAGGACATTTATAGATTCTTAAAACATTTGCCTGCGGATGAAATGCTGGATAGTCACGCGTGTATCCTTGGAATAGAAGAAAATATGAATTTCTTGAAAATGGTTCATCTAGTTCCTGTTGTAGAAAAAGATTTTGGTCAAAATGCTTTTCTGCTTGAGGATCCAATGCAAATATTACTATCTGGTAATATCAACGTTAGCCATGTTATGGCAGGGTACACCGCAGACGAAGCTGTCGCAGGCCTGTCTATGTATGGAGACTCTTTACTTGCAAACTATGAAAAGTACCCAGAACTATTTGTGCCGAGATCCATATTGTATGGAACGCCACCAAGTAAGGTGCTAAGTTTAGCAGAAAGTATAGTCAACCATTATTTTACAGGAAAACCTATAAACAATAAAGACCTGATTATGTACCTAAATGACGCAAATTTTAAATATCACATCGTAAAACTATTGAGAATGTTTAAAAACAATAAAGCAAAATGTTACTTTTACAATTTCTCTGGGTATGCAGAAAGGAATATATTTGGGAATCAAATGGAGAAATTTGACATAGCAGGCGTTGCACATTATGATGATCTAATGTACCTATTCAATTCAACAATCCACAACCTACCACCCCTCATTAAAGGTGGCAAAAGTTACAAAATCATAAGAAATCTTTGTTCCCTATTTACTAACTTCGCTAAGAATGGGTGAGTTTCTATACCATCGTCCATAATCATGCACTTGTAATATACCCGTTTACTTACAGATAATGCTATATAATAATATAGCATTTTATCTGTAAGTAAACGCGTATTATATACGGGTATTATCTTCTACTAATAATATTTGTATAGTTATTTACTTAAATTTTTGGGTGATTAATTACTTGATAAGTAATCAAACACTCATAAATCCTTTTCCCAGAAAATGGTATGCCACTTATTTCATTTCTTTAACACTTTTAGTTATATTATCTAATTAACCCAACATATTTGGTTTCAGGGATCCAACACCAGATTCTCTATTGGAAGTAACGTGGCCTCAATATGATGATAGGGAATTGTATCTGGACATCGGAGAAGACCTCGTTGTAAGAAAAGAAAATTCTGAGGATATGAAGTTTTGGGATGACATCTACCAACGATCTGAACAACCGTATGGCTCCTACACCTAATGTACTCCACATAGCTGTAGCGATTAGCAGGATAGCCTTGGGCATAGATAATATTTGTTTTTTGCAGCCAAACTCCTTATGTCATATTTTTTTTTTAATAAATATTTATTTCACAAAAAATAAATACACATTTACTGAAGCTCCTGATTTCTAATGTAAGTTTTTAACTCCCGATAAAGAGAGGGGTGTAATGAACGGGACGTCTGTCTGTGGCATCGTACCTCCCAAACGGATGAACAGATTTTGATCTAGTTTTTTTTGTTTGAAAGCTGACTTGATTGAGAGTGTTCTTATCTATAATTCGTCATCATAAGTTCGCTCGCGGCTTGATACTGATTTGGTGGTAACTTATTTTTACCCGACTTCGGCGAAGCCAAAAGGAAGGGTAATTTTAATTTTGTTTAGTTATTATAATTCGTGTTTCAAAAAGTTTCATAGATCCTATAATAATACAGCTGTTGTTTGATTAAATATTGTTTAGGCCTATTTTATTGACTTTTTTAATGGAATGAGACCAGTTGAATAAATTTATAAACGAAAAAAATCTCAACTTTCGAGCGTAGGACCGGGATAACGTACCTATAATTTAGATCATTAACCTGAGATAAAAAAAATGGAATCACCAAATCCACAAACTTTATTCCTGCTATCTCTGTTAGCTACCACAAACAAGAGTTCCGTCCAAGAACTTCTTGGGCGACTCATTAAAGGGAAGGTACTCATTACTCCGATTAACGATTCTTTTCTCGAAACAGTTTTCGGCCATTTTCAACCCCCTCTAACTGGAATCCTGTATTTTAGTAACTAAGCTATGTATTGGTAATCGGAGTAAACGATCTGATTTAATATGTATTACTTGTGAGATATAATGGGTGTAAAAAGAGCAATTACTATAACTTTGGGATATGATTATACTACCTTTTCTCATTCTAGAAATGTTTTTTTTTTACAAAAACATAAAAAAAAAATTTTTTTCGCGTTTTTGCGACCAAAAAATAAGAAATGGTGAAAAGTAAAAATTTTTTTTTTTTAGTTTTTGACAAATAAAATATAAAAAAAATACATTTCCAAAATGGGGAAAGGTAGTATAATCGTATCTCAAAGTTATAGTGACAGCTCTTTTTACACACTGTATACACGTGCATTGTGTTTTCAAACGATTGCCAAGTCAATTGATAGTCGGTAGTCGGGTGACCACCGACTAGCATCCCCACCAAACAAGTTAACAACTTACTCGTAGTTTGGTCATTAAACAACGCAAGTCTATTGTAATTCCTTTTTTAAATGATTTCTAATTATTCCAGCACGCTCAGTCGAAAACCTTTGTCACATTTCGTCACTTATCTACCTCCTCAACCTCGTATCTAAAAAAATCTGAATCTCAGATCTGAAAAATCTCGATTAAATATAATTATTGATTTTTATATAATATAGGTCAGTTAAAAAGCTAGTAATAACTTATAATACATAACTGAACCTCAGTTAAAAAAAAGCCATGTCAAAATAAAATCTATAATTATTAAGGTTTTTTACTCGACTGAAAAGTTGTAGTTTTCTTGAGGTTGTGAAGGTACAGCGACGATTTATATAATATCTTATAGGAATCACCATCGGGTTCACTATGACTACTATCTAAAAGATATTTGCCAAAATGTGATTTATCACGATTACTATTTTTAGAACAATCGCGGGTTATAGAAATAGTCATCGTGATTTAAAATCACATTCTGTCAAAATATGTATATTTTATTGTTGTTCTTAATTCGTTTGTCACTTAGCGAAACATATCTCATACATTTTTGCTATCGAACTTCTTAAATGATAATAGCGATAGCTTGACTATGGGCCCTGAGACAAAGACACATGATATCGAAGTTTAGAAATCGCTGTAATGAAACTGATTGAATATTCGCAAGAAAGAACTGGCTAACTTTGATTAAGAAAAGGGGGTTTATTATGGACACGGACGTTTGTTGTGCGTGAATACGGTCACTCGTAGCGATATCTAATTGAATTTGAATGGGGTTGATAGATAATGAAAATATATAGCTGCAACACTGAACTGTATCCCCGATTTTGTTATAATTCGTTTTTTTATCCGTCCCTATGAACGCAATTTTAAACATGTATTTACGTCAAGAAACCATTGACATAATTACTGGCTAGATGGCGTTAGTGGAAGCTAAAGAAGAAGTTGTATTTAACGATGACAAGATGTTGGACAAGTTCTTCTGATTTGTTTTGTTATTGTGGTACAGTATTGTTATTTATAATAATATAAGCTAAGCTGAAAAAATTGTTTGATTGAACCTCATCTCATAAACATGATTTACTGGAACTTGTACGGTTAGAACTTTTAAAACATAGTCACTGAACTTCTGGGTGAAGCTACTAGAGTAAATTCAAAATTCAATTTATAAGAGTGATAAAAGAGTATTCCCGAAAAAACTTAAAAACGTGATTTTACTGTATTCTATTTTTATCTTAAACTAGCTGTGCCCGCGACTCCGTACGCGTGGAAAAGTAATTTAGGGCAGTGTTATAATAAATCTGTTTTAAAAATATTTTTAGTTATAAAAACTGTCGTCGAGGTATTTAAAAAACTACTTTATGTTGACAATTCCTACTACCAGTTTGACAAACGACCGTGTATAATTACTATAATGCGAACGGGACTACTTGATAGGACGCTCACATACACGACGAACATCTAGTACTAAGATTTGTATGGATTTTGCGCCGCAGCGACTGCAGACGATGATCGTTTCCACGCCGACGCTGCTGGTGTGGCGATATTTTAGCCTTTAGGTGCGTAAGTCCGACTCGCACTTGCCCGGTTTTTTATTTAATAATAACCAAACATGTAGTTACTGATTATAAATCACTTCACTGTTAAAGTACTGATTTTATACAGAAAAGTAGCAAAATATAGAAAGTACCAAAAGAAAGAAAACAAACCTAAGTTGTACCTAACATAAAAACCATTCGGTCCATAATAAAAACTAAGAAATAAAAATATCAAGAAAAACATAAATCTAACTTATATTGACATAACTTTTTTAGTTTAACTATAAACACAATACTTATGTTAATCAAAATTCTATGTATTATGCAGTTATCGAATACATAATTTGGACAAAGAAGACTATAAAATGTACAGTAATAGTAGGCTGTAGTATGAATTTTAACGGACGGAATGAGAACTATAATATACAATGCAAAATAATATTATACATTGCTAATGATGCACGCTGAGTTTAACTCTCGGATAACGTATTGTATAAATGTAGGTACCTACTCAACTTTGCTATAATTGTATTAAAAGTACGGCATTTGGCGTATAGATGTCGCTATTATGGTCTGCTCTGCATCGCGCTATCGCTTGTAAGATAGATTTGTATATGAGAATACTCTATCAATATTAACTATGATATTTGGCAAAAAAACTCATAATAATCTGTTAACACATATCCAGGACAGGCCGCAAAAGGCTAGAATTTCAAAAGGTATCTTGATTGGAATCGAGTTGTATCAACAGTTTTCCCCTGTAACACAGTTTAGTAACTATCAAGATGTTTTTTAACGTATGTATTTTCTATTTTATAATATTATAAAATAGTTCACACAAAATTGTAAACTCACTATGTATACTTTTTCGTTGGAATTCGCAATTTAACTCTGCTCGCTGATGAATAGTTAAATCAATATTTGGAAAGGAGGAAACATATTTTTTAAAGTTTGTTAAATTAAACTTTATCAATCGTTTCTTCCTCAAATCCCTTAATATCTCTTCAACCTTTTGCTCAGAACTAGTCATTGCACTGTAGTAAAAAGCTGTAAGTACTTACTATTTAAAATAGCAACGACGATAGCAGGTAAGTCTGAAATTTATAAAATTCTGGTATCACATAGGTGTACAGGTAAAGGTTTGGGTAATTTTTGCTGGCAAGTTTTACCGATGATGCACTGTATGCCAATATTCTCCACGCGTCTCTCAAATAATAAGCTTCTACAATCCGGCTTGAAGGACCAAATATTTAAGTATTTACTGCGTTTCTGCCGGTTTAGCTGCGTGTTGCTAATTCTTATTTGAGGAGTGAAGAGAAATAGCAAACAGACTGATCAAATCAAATTCAAATCACATTTATTTCAGGCAAAACACCAATAGTACAAGTATGTACATATACAGTAATATTGATTTTCTTCTTCTTATTGTGCCGTCTCCTTTGGGAGGTTGGCGAACATTAGGGCTATTTGTATTTTGGAAACTGCTGTTCTAAAAAGTGATTTGGTGCTTTTTCCGAACCACTGTCGAAGGTTTTTTAACCAAGAATTCCTTCTGCGGCCTGGTCTCCTTCTACCTAACACCTTGCCTTGCATTATCAGTTGAAGGTGTTCATATTTTTTGGTGTTGCGCTTATGTATATTATTATTACAGTTTGTTTATGGGTCTTTTAAATAAGGCCAATATTCAGAAAAAAGGTTTCAAAATACTCAAAATAATGTTAATTTCACGCATACAGCCTTAACCTAAATAAAAGGGTGTACTTTGCATAATGTTAAGTTACATTAAAACAAAACAATCAATTTATAAAACAACTATTCTTTGGTAAATATAATTACAATTTGTTATTGGTATTCTTCAATAAGATCAGTATTGAGAAAAATGGTTTCAAAGTATTCCAACTTACCACCCATACGAGGCACGGGAACCCCTCCACCTTCTTCTTAACTGTCCAGCTCTCCATCTGAGCAGGAGCAAGTACCTCGGGCTGCATGAATACTCTACAGCAGAGGAAATCCGCACCTCAGACCCCCACCATATCGTTCGCTTCATGAGTAACATAGGACTGGGGACGGTACTCTAAAGCGAAGGAGTCACAATAGATCCAGAAGGGTCGCGTGACGTCTGGGCCTGACAAGGCCAGCTTTCGGATAAAAAAAACTCCAATATACAGCTTAAGTGTAGCAAGTCTCGCATACAGGTCAAGAGTCCCGTCTATCGCCTCCGTGGTCTAGTGGTTCAGAGCTTCGCTCTCGACCCGGAGGTCGTGGGTTCGATTCCCGCGTTGGAACAACAAATAATGTTGTTTTCAAGTTTGGTTAGGACAATTCAGGCTGATCACCTGATTGTCTGACAAGAAAGATGATCCATGCGTCGGATGGGCATGTAAAAAGTCGGTCCTGCGCCTGATCTCTCGCTAGTCGTGTCGGTTTACCGTCCCAATGGGTTATGAGAGTAAAAGGAAGAGAGAGTGCTTCTGTGTATTGCGCACACACTTGGGCACTATAAAATAACTCCTGCGTAGCTGGCCTGGTTTCAATGAAATCGGCTACCGACATCGAAATCGGTGAGGGGAGCTATTATTATTAAGAGTCCCGTCCTAAATCTATATAAGATACCTGTCACACAAAGTCAGAAATAAAAAATTGTTTCGATTTCAATGTGACAAAATATGACTTTGAATGAAAATTTTAAATAATCATCAGCTGATCAGCTACTGTGAACTGCCTCATTGTTATAGGCAGTGGCGTAATTAGTGTGACTGGTGCGAGGTTCTATATCTGCGACATTATTCATTTTATTTTATTAAAACTTAGATTATGGAGGAAATTAAAAACGAGTTTTTAAATATATTCTATTTATAATCATTATTAATCAATAAAAAATAGCAAAAAGAGAAAGATGTAGATTTACTGTTTTTTTATTTGATATTTACAATTTTCTACAGTTTTTTTTCTGGTATATCTGCAGTTTTGCCCTATGCTGGGGTTGGCAACACTGACCACAACCTGCGAGCAGATGAGTGAGTATACGCATAGGCATGCGTTTGATGTAATGTGTGTGTAGTATTAAATAATGATGAATAATTACAATAACGTCAAGAGTAATTACTAATAAATAATACACATAATTTATTGTTCTCCGCTTATTTATTTTCATCGTGTAGTCATAAAAATTTAAATGTTGTGTGAAAAAAATTTAACAAACTCATAAGATGTGAATTTAAATCGCAATTATAATAAGTAACTTATTTTAATGTATAATTTTAAATTCATCACTGCAGTTGCAGTATTTTTCATAATTATATAAGAGAAAATAATAATATTAATACTATTGTTAAAAATGACCCCGATCTTAAACTCAACTAAATAGATTATATAGCTTACTTTTCTTGAGCTATTTGTGACGAATCCAAAGACACCTCTTTCCCAGTAGTTTAGGCGATACGGTGAAACCAACAGAATTATACTACAGAACTAGAATTATATCTAGGCGCCGCGCTATCTTAATTTACATGCAGCTCACGTTCAATAACGTTACGAAAACGTAGTTGCCAATTATTGCTGCTAAGTTCACTACCGGGTACGAGAATAGAATACAAAATCTATTCATCCGATCGGGATCTCTATAGATCTCGGTGACATCGTAATGGCACAGACAGACACACAGACGCGTCCAACTTATAGCACCCCTGTGGGAGTACGAGTGGAAGCCCCAAAGGGAGATCTCCGACCGAGCGAGATGGTATGCTCGGGCAGGCCGAAGCCCACTGTACTACTTTATACCTAAACTGTCCTCGCACGCCGAGCCCGAGTGGCCCGGGGCGGGGGAATCACGACCAGGGGCTAATGAGCCCCTCTACGTGAGGTCTAAGGGCCCGGTATTGAGGATACCGAGCCAGCCTCCCACTGTACTAGTTTTCAGATGTCGTATATATAGCACCGGACTTAGAAAACTTCGATAGCGCGATGCAGGATTGTGGCACTAGTAGTACCGCCACATCACTACCCCCCGAAGACCGGACTTAAAAAACTTCGATAGCGCGATACAGGATTGTGGCGCTAGTAGTACCGCCACATCACTCCCCCCCGAAGACCGGACTAAGAAAACTTCGATAGCGCGATGCAGGATTGTGGCACTAGTAGTACCGCCACATCACTCCCCCCCGAAGACCGGACTTAGAAAACTTCGATAGCGCGATGCAGGATTGTGGCACTAGTAGTACCGCCACATCACTACCCCCCGAAGACCGGACTTAGAAAACTTCGATAGCGCGATGCAGGATTGTGGCGCTAGTAGTACCGCCACATCACTCCCCCCCGAAGACCGGACTTAGAAAACTTCGATAGCGCGATGCAGGATTGTGGCGCTAGTAGTACCGCCACATCACTCCCCCCCGAAGACCGGACTTAGAAAACTTCGATAGCGCGATGCAGGATTGTGGCACTAGTAGTACCGCCACATCACTACCCCCCGAAGACCGGACTTAGAAAACTTCGATAGCGCGATGCAGGATTGTGGCGCTAGTAGTACCGCCACATCACTCCCCCCCGAAGACCGGACTTAGAAAACTTCGATAGCGCGATGCAGGATTGTGGCGCTAGTAGTACCGCCACATCACCCCCCCCCGAAGACCGGACTTAGAAAACTTCGATAGCGCGATGCAGGATTGTGGCGCTAGTAGTACCGCCACATCACTCCCCCCCGAAGACCGGACTTAGAAAACTTCGATAGCGCGATGCAGGATTGTGGCACTAGTAGTACCGCCACATCACTCCCCCCCGAAGACCGGACTTAGAAAACTTCGATAGCGCGATGCAGGATTGTGGCGCTAGTAGTACCGCCACACCCCTCTCTTTTTGTCGGGTGTTAAAAGTATGGACTCCAGGTTGGCCCCAAATGATAAATTTTGCATCAAGCTACATAATATAGGTTCTGGGACCCGATTCAAGCTATTTATCGCTTTCGAAATTCGACACATATATAAATTTGACATAAGCTTCGGTAAATGACATACCAATTCGCTTGTCACTTAGCGAACCTTATGTCAAATCCCATACATTTTGTTTTCGAACTTCGTCAGCGATAAATAACGATGGTATCTTAAATCGGGGCCGTAACTCTAAACTTTTGCCTATCTAACACCAACCCCCATTTCAGTACTTGACTGTTCCACACATCATCATCACGTGCGAGTTTCTTACGCCGGTTCTTCTCGGCGGGTTACGGTTGAACCGGTGGTAGCTAAGTTAATGGAATCAGGCGTTACTTTGCGGAAATCCATAGCACAAAATTTAAAAATTATTTAAATACCTATAATATATATCTAGCAATATCCCGCGAAAAAAATTGTTTTTCTGCGGGATATAATATATTTAAATTTTATACGGTGGTACCTTGTTTATCTTGTTGACTTTCCGAAAATAGCTAGTTAAGTTTCATTTGGAAATAAAACTTTTTTTTCATGTGTGTAGGTTGTAGGAGTAGATGGCAGCCGCGGCCAGTGTAGTTTGTAGCTATTTAGCTACACACATTAGTTCGTTGTTTTGCTGTAACTAAGTTTTGTTTTAACCATAGGGTACAGAACCCATCGATAGCGACCCCCAACTAGGAAGATATTTTAAATATTCGAATCTACCTTTAACTATTATACCATATATATTATACCTCCATATTATATACTTAAGAATAGTAGAATATAAAAATAGTTTATTGCTGTGCAGCTGAACTCGCGGTATGTTGATGAATATGTATTACTTCACGGTCAAATATTTATTCAAATAATAAAAATGTATAAAACAATTTTACTTAATATACTCTGCGCTCCAAAACGAAGTTAACTGACGTCGGCAGGAAAGCAGCTAGCCTGAAGTGTGGACTTATGCAGGGCGCGTACACCTCATGCACCCGGACAGATGGGCGACGGAGTGGCTACCGACTGGTCGACGAAACAGAGGTCGGCCCAAGAAAAGGTGGCGCGACGAGCTAGACGCGTTTCATAAAGAGTGGCCAGTCATAGCAAAAGAGAGAGGGGAGGCCTTTGCCCAGTAGTGGTGTCCCACTGTAACCGCTATTATTATTAATAATAATAATACTCTTGTGTTTTTTTTATGTCTGGCTCCTCTCCACACTGATTAGATTTTGATTCAGATTCGATCGTGCCGCATACTCCCGAATAAATTGACGTTAATTTTGATACTCAGTCGATTGTTACGGTCAGGAGTACAAAAAGTTACGATCTAACGATTTTTTATATCCTGGTTTGTTTCAAAGTAATCCACCAAATGAAATACCAAAAGCCTTTGAGATCGAACTGATTCGATTCTCGGTTGTGTCGGGAGTAAGCTCGCTGGTCAGGACAACGCAGGTTTAAAAGTCAAAAGTCAGTGCCCGTGCATAGAATGTGTATGTAAAAAGTGTTCGTCTAATCTCCAGTCGCGTCAGGTGACCGTCCCACTACCCCTCCACTGGCTGACGAGAGAGAAGAAGAAAGAAACATACACACTAGTATCTACGTTCTTGTATATAAAATGAATCGCTGTTCGTTAGTCTCGCTTAAACTCGAGAACTGCTGAACCGATTCGGCTATTTTTAGTTTTGGAATATTCGTGGAAGTCCCGGGAAGGTTTGAACGGTTTGTATGCTCAACGAAGTGGGCACGGGTCAGCTATAAGTGCACTATAAAAGCGTAGCTCGACTTGTCTCAACGGAACTAGCGACACCAACTGGCTGTGAGAAGTGTTTTAGTATACAAAGTTCTTGAGCATCGCCAATCACAGAGCTTAATTCTACTCGGATTCAACCACTTCTTAAAGCAACAACCAATAGCCTGGAAGAAACTGATTTTAGAAGCCGACAATTTGTTTTTTTTCACTGTCACTACGCGTTGACCAATAACCACGGTAAGCTTTCGAAACCGAGTCGGGAATTGTGAATAGTCCAACTGAAGACCAAATCTCGTAATTGTTGCATACATTAAAGTGTGGCTCCAGTATGTAGGAAGAACAAAAAAATTCTTGGTAATGTTTAAAATAAGCAAGCGGCCAATTGTCACGATTTAAATTCTCCAGCCATCCTCAATCAAGGTCAACTAGTCTAAATATACAATACATTTGTTATACACCCAGTAAAATATACAGCACTAAATAATGCAGCAAAAACTGCTAATTAAAGTTTTCAGTAAGTTATTTTGACGGCAATTGTTAAAACCACGAAAGCAAAATGTGCAGGAGTTTTTAACTCATACAATAAAAAAGTAACTACGTTTAATAATAACTACTTCAACAACTAAAAAAACATAAAATAATACTTTTATAATGAACTAGTTGTTCCCGCGACTTCGTTCGCGTGGTTTTTGAGTGACCTAAACCGTTTATGAAGCGCACGCAACGAAAGTCCCCAAATGTGAATATATTTCCCCGTTTTTGCAATATTTCTCACTGACGCTTCGCTCCTATTGGTCGCAGCGTAATGTTATATAGCCTAAAGCCTTCCTCTATAAATGGACTAACCAACAAAAAAAGATTTTTTCAAATCGGACCAGTAGTTCCAGAGATTAGCGCGTTTAAACAAACAAACAAACTGTTCCGCTTTATAATATTAGTATAGATTTACAATTAATGTTCTTGAAGTCAGAGTCTACAAAGGTGAGTTTCAAGTCAGCAACTATAGAATGTTGTCCTTTTAGTTGACACCGACTCCAAAAAGAACATTAATTGTAACTACATTATATAAGTATTATTTTATGCTTTTGAGATGTTGGAGTCGGTATTTTTAAACGTAGTTTTTTAATTATTTTACTTTTTAATGTCGATTGTTGATTTTTTTTTATTTTTTTATGTATGTAAAGACCGTATTCAGGAATCAGTCGTGTCCATTACACAGTCACACCCAATTTAATGTCGGGCTCTCGATATTTTTAAATACATCGGTGTTTGATTTAACGATATTAAATATTATCAATCTTGAGCCAAATCTTCAGCTTTAAACTTTAACCTTCACCTACCAAAAAATCACTGATAAGGCGAGTGATGTTCAAATATATCGATGATTGGTGGGTGCTCTGGTGGAAACCTCTATTTTATTTAATTGTATTGGGACTAAATTGACAGCTGTCAGTCTGGTCCCAGTACAATACCTAATTTATAGGGGTCGCCACTAATACCCTTAGAAATCTGGATGGCTATTACTAGTGGTCGTGTCAAGTCAGGTTCTTTTATTTATTTCTTTTTTATATTTTTAAATGTAAAAGTGTAACAATGGTGGATAAAGTAGGTACTATAGTCGTACAGGAGATTATAATATGCCACGTTGATAGCTATATAATTTACTATAGAAAATTCCATTACGTTATATAAATAAACTAGTTTAATTAAAGTTCAATATCGATAGTTGCTAACTTCTATGATAATATTATAATATAGATCTTACGATATATCTCGTCCAAACAGTCAGTAAAAATATCGATGTTAAGTAATATCGATATTTTTATTATTTTTTTATTTTAAGAAAATTCTTTTACTTTATAAAAAGAAACGAGTTCAATTAAAGTTCAATATTATCGATATTTGATATTATCATTATTAATATTATACACGTAATAGAATCTATCGATATATCTTCCAAAAAGTCATTAAAAATATCGATGTTAAGTAATATCGATATTTTTATGAGCATCCCTAATACCAATCAAATAATTCAACTCATTTATATACAGTGTAGTCAGTCGACGCCCGACTTGTTTACAAACCAGTCGTTTGACTTGTATATCCACCAGTCGCCCGACCGGTGAAGTTTGTTAACACACCAGTCGACTGAACAGTGAAGTGTTGGAAGATGGCAAAGGTCCAGGTGGAACAGGGCTGGCTGCAGGGCGAGGAACTGCCGCTGGTGACGTCAGACGGCCGCTACTACAGCTTCAAGGGCATCCCCTACGCGCAGCCACCCGTAGGGGAGTTGAGGTTCAAAGTAAGTATCTTGTTTCTAGCAGTAGCGAAAGGTTCCCCTTCAGAAGGAAGCCCTAGACCTATTCGTCTTCAGAAGATAAGGGCTACGTGAAGCCAATAGGACTCGGCCCTTATCTATTCCTATTATAGGGTTATAGGAATATCACGACACTGGTTTTAGTAGGGTTCTGGTAACATCAATATTTACGTCAGTTTTTTGTGTGGCCTCGTTGTATATCCAGTTGAGCTTAGTGATGTGTGTCTCTTACATTACTGTAAATAAACTATTAAGTTTTGTGAAAAACTTCGAAGTTACTAGATTTTAAAATTTACACAACCACACACACACACATACAAACTTGCGCCTTTATAATAATAACAAAGATTTTTTTTCAGAAAACCTTGTTTTTATTATTTCGGGTTAGTATTTGTACAAATTGGTAGTATGTGTTGGAAGTTAAGAACACGTAGTAAAAACACGTTAAGACGTTAAAAAAATTAAGTCGAGAGTTTGCCTCGCTGAGGATTACAGCATAATTTTATTATGTGATCTAAAATTCTGACACGTTTTACCGACTTTAAAAAATTGATTTTCTCAATAATTCGGCTGGGTTTTTTTATGTATGTACAGCGTTCTAACAATGCACTAGCAATAGCTTCAACAAAGGCAAGTCCTATTTGCTAAAAAAACATTCTCAAGATACTGTTGGAATTCCTGTAATTCGTGCATACAGATGCTGGTATTTTCCTGATGCATCCATAGTAATCATCAGTATTAGCCTGAGCGAACACCTCAGACGCACAAAAAAATCTAGGTAGTCCCATCAGTTTCCCGTAAATGTTATTGTACAGCAGGCTTACTCCCGACACAATCGAGAATCAAATCAGTTCGATCTCGACGGCTTTTGGTATTTTATTTTGTAGATTACTTTGAAACTAACCTGTGAGCCTAGTGCGGATTATGTCACTGCTCACGTTGAGCAAGTTAACTACAATGTGTATGGCATCGAAACAGCGCTTCTAGTGCTAAATTACGGTAACTAATTCGATGCCAAATAAATAATTTTATAGTTCGTCCCTGATAAATTTAACCTAAAGGTAAACAAATCAAAACGAAACCATCGAAATTTTCCCTTATTCACTTGTTGTGCACACTTATCAACACTTTCACAGGAAAAAAAATACAGAATTACACTTCATTATTCAATACATTTTATAACAATTAAACAATAAATAATATGTTTAAACATCAAATGATAATCATTCACAAAAAAATTGCCTATAGTCTATGGATTCATAGCAAACAAAAATCATTGTATTAATATTGGCCAATTGGCATCACTAACTAATCTTTGGTTGTGTCATAGACGGGTTTGTTTACGTTTAGGTTAAATTTATCTCGGACGTAAACTGTGGTACTGCTCACGAGCAGTAACTCGCACTGGGCTCACAGGATAAAAAAAATCGTTAGATCGTAACTTGTATTCCCAACCACATCAATGGACTGAGAATAAAAATAAAAGTCAATTTATTCGGGAGTATACAGCACGATCGAATCTGAATCAAAATCGAATCAGTTTGGAGAGTAAGGCTTGGTACCCTTAATTCATTAAGACTTTTTTTGGTACTGCTGGTCCACAGACTGCTCGTATGAAGGTTTGACAGGTCTTAAGTAATATTAGTGTGATTAAGCTGCTTTGAGCGCATTATTGGACAAGTTGTCTTTAATGGTAACATGTCAGAGTCGTTGTATTCGTTATTAACACCTTAACTCATAACGATCACTATTCTCTATTAAACTTGGCACTTTTTATCTTATATATTTGTTTAAACATTTCAACAGCAATATCTAGGGGCATGGTAGTAGTAGATACATAAAAATAAACAATCACGATCATTATATTAATAGAATTAAGTAATTTATCAACATGACAATATAAAAGTTATAATCAGTTACAATATTTTATAGCTTTTCATTATATTATGATAAGCGGACAAGTAATAATGAGACATTTTCTTTGCCTAATAATGTTATCGAACGTAAACTGTAAAGGAACCAGATTCAAGATGCCATCAGTATGGGATTTGACAAACTCTTCGCTAAATGACATACGAATTCGCTCGTCATTTAGCGAAGCTTATGTCATATATTTTGTTTTCGAACTTCGTAAGCGATAAATAGCAATGGCATCGTGAATCTGGGGCCAGTTTTATTATCTACTTTGTGGTTCAGTGTCAAATGTGCGTAAAGTAAAATTCCGTTTTACCAACTCCTAGCGGAAGGAACATCTAACGGAGAATTACATCAAAATGTTTAGCCCTGGCTTCGCGTCATAAATTCTTGCCTTTTAGCTAGTGAACCACTAAGAGTAATTTCCTTGGTTGAGCCGTTTGCAGCTTGGTTCTTGACTCCGGAAATCGCGAGTCTGATCCCCGCGTTGGAACAGCCGAAATGGTTTCCTGTCTGGTTAGGACATTGTAAGCTGACCTTGATTGTCTGACAACATGATACATTCGCCAGACGGGCGTACAATTTGCAATCATGTTTGGTGGGCCATATGAAAATGTTTACTTCCAACATATTATGTCCCACCACAAACTGCATTGGTGATTTTCTCTCGGCAGTCGTGTCGGGTCCCACTGGAATCGCGAGGATCTCTACCGAAAGTGGGAAGATGATCTCACACTCCCAGGTGCAAGTAGGCAGCTAGTGTCTGCGATTCGACCTATTCTACGGGAGTGGGTTGAGTGTCGACATGGCTTCCCAGATTATCACCTTACTCAGGTACTTACAGGGCACGGGTGCTTTGGCGAGTACCTGTGTAGGGTGGTCAAAAGGGAGCCAACTGCAGTCTGCCATCACCGCGAGGGCAGAGACGAAGACACGGCACAACATACGCCGGAGGAGTGTCCAGCCTGGGCAGGTCCTCGCGATACTTTATCTTCTTACATCGGTGAAGATCTATCGCTTCCTGTTCTGGCTGCCTCTATGGTACGGGACAAGGAAACCTGGGATGCAGCAGTCAGTTTCTGCTCCACAGTTATGCTGAAAAAAGAGGCAGCTGAGCGGGAGCGGGAGGCTTCGGCGGGGTCGCACCCTATGCGTCGGAGGTGACGAGGACGGAGACACTTAGCGCACCTCAATGCGCTAAATAGAGCACCGTAAATGGATCCTTAGACGGTACCAAGGATCCGAAGGATCCAGAGGGCTAGAGCTCCCTAATGTCCGGGGAACTCTTGGCGAAGGAAGATGGCAGCATCGCCGTCATCTATAATAAGATGATGCCCGATGAGGCAATACGCCAGCGGGGTTGTGGTAGTATAAGAGTTAAATTAAAAAAAAAAGGGCCCCACTGGAATACGAGAGTGAAGGCAGAGTGAGTGCCTATGTGCGCACACTTGGGCATTATAATATAACTCCTGCGCATTTTTTTATTTTTTTTATTTTTCAGTTTATTGTACACAGGAACATTTTTACATAACAATTTACACGGAAATACGACACAAAGGTACTGCTTATTTGTAAATGAGAAATCTCTTACAGCAGCCCTACAGAGAGAAATTATATAAAAGAAAACAGATAGAACGTGCACTTACTATACACTTACTATTACACTTATCCTACATACTAGGCTTAAAACGAAATATATACTTACAATATCAAACAATTATTAATATAATAAACCTAAATACACAGTTGATACAATAAAAAATAATATACAAATTTATAATAATAAATAAAAATAATATACTTACTTAATATGAACATTATAAAAATATATTATAATAAATTTACTTAAAATAAATAAATACTATGTGTATATTTGATAACGGTATTTATAATAATGCGTATGTCTTTTTAGTTTTAAAAAAACCGGTTACCGCAATCGGCGTGGTTATTTTCATGTAACACCAACCTGTACTCCCAAGTCACTGTCTGCCCTCGTCCTCAACTTTAGAACACAAGTAGCAGGCAAGGAAAACATCAGAAATACCTATTTTAATAAGCTGGCCATATTCGATATTGGTCACGAGGTGAAGCACATACTTAACACTACGTATGACATGGGGCTTATTTGACCCCAGGCATACAAATTATTTACTATGCACCTCGAAACGCCTCACAGACGTATCAAGTAGTAACTAAATGGTCCCTACCATTCCAGTGGCAAGGAAATAACGTTACCTACTAACGCAATGTTCGATCAAATTCCTGTTTCTTTCCACCTAAATCTTCTTCTTCTATCTTTTATTTGTTTATTTAAACATCATGCACATTTTGTACATTTTGTAAAAAAAATATCTTGTAAAATTTTTATGGACATCTATCGTTAAATGCTGTGTACATCTGTAATTAACTATTGTACTAGAACTATGCGAACTAAAATTAAGTAAATAATGTAATTAGCAATAAGTTGTTGGTGTATCTAATGAATAAACAAAAATAAATAGGCGGACTTAATGCCTCAAGGCATTTTCTACCAGTCAACCTTCAGGTGATTTAGAGACAAAAATAAGTAAATGCTTTCCAAACGAGATATAATAGGATAAATCTTCTATATCTTATTTATAAAAATCATGTGCTGTTCGTTAGTCTCGCTAAAAGTCGAGAACGGCTGAACCGATTCGGCTATTTTTAGTCTTGAAATATTTGTGAAAGTCCAGGGAATGTTTCAGCGGTTTGTATGCATAGCAAAAATGAAGCATCGCGCAATTTTTGCTAATCGCTGTTTTTCCTCATCAGCCTCACAGACTCCACGCGATTCGTCACGCCTAAAAGTCTAAGGTAATTTTGTTCTGATATATAGTGTTTTTATAATATTTATTGCTAATTTTATTCGTATTTTTATGTTAATTATGAATACTTAACACACAATATGTTTTATTATTTCTTATGGAAAAGAACTAAAGTATGGTTATTTTTAGATAGTCAAACCTTTTTGTTCGTATTTTGTAAAATAATGCAAGTGGTTATTTCACTTGGTTTTGAACGGTAATTAATACATTGAAACGAATTGAAACTTGCTCTGAATATTCTTTGTTGTCTAAAATCCCACCTGGGTTACGGTGTAACTTATGCACGTTGTAGGGTTAACGTAATTCAACTAGTTCACTCGATTTTAACAAATAATTAAAAATATTTATTTCCAAATAAAACTCAACAAGCTTTTTTCGGAAAGGCAACAAAAAAGACTAGTTACCACCGGTTCAACCCTAGCCCGCCGAGAAGAACCGCCGTAAGAAACTCGGCCGGGGCCATCTATTAGCAAAAAGATGGAAAATTAATTTAAAAAAACCGGACAAGTGCGAGTCGGAATCGTTCACGAATAGGTCCATAACAAGAAGAAAAAAGTCGCGTTTGTTGCTGTAGCGCCCTGTTAAATATTTATTTTATTCAGTTTTTTAGTATTTCTTGGTATGAAGACAACAAAAAACCTAAATTTGTGAAAATTTCATGTTTTGACTATCACGGTTCATGAGATTCACCGTGACAGACGGACAGACAGGGGAGGTTTAGTATTAGGGTCCGGTTGTACGGCTGGGTATGAAACAAAATGCTTTTAATACTGATGGAAAAATATTCATGTTTCGTATGTATTAAAAATAATTACATTTTATTACTTAAAACAAATTAACAAATAAAATACATTAATTATAATAATATAACTAGCTACTAAAAACTAAAACTAACTACGAAAAATAATAATGAAATAACCTAAAAAGAGCCCCAAGGTCGTCCCCAAGAGGCAGAGTACCTATCGTCCACACATTCGACAAGTGCACAAGTGGCCAATGTAGACGAGCGTTTGTAGACCTGCCCACACGTTGGCCTGACAGCGATTTATGTCACATAATACAATGGCGGGTATACAAACGTGTGGACGCTATTGACAGAGCGCCTTAGATTTGTGCGCATAAACAGACACCGATCCGAAGTGAGGCGAGTTGGTCGCGAGTGGTCACGAGCGACGGCGAGCGTAGGCAAGTGGCGGCAAACGAGCCGTCCACTCGTTGGCGCTCGCCTTCACTCGGCCAGCTAGGCGGGCGATGCCGAGCGATGACGAGGCAAGGCAAATTGACTGTCCACACGTTGGCGCTCGCCTTCACTCGGCCAGCTAGGCGAGCGATGCCGAGCGATGACAAGGCAAGGCAAATTGACTGTCCACACGTTGGCGCTCGCCTTCACTCGGCCAGCTAGGCGAGCGATGCCGAGCGATGACGAGGCAAGGCAAATTGACTGTCCACACGTTGGCGCTCGCCTTCACTCGGCCAGCTAGGCGAGCGATGCCGAGCGAAGACAAGGCAAGGCAAATTGACTGTCCACACGTTGGCGCTCGCCTTCACTCGGCCAGCTAGGCGAGCGATGCCGAGCGATGACGAGGCAAGGCAAATTGACTGTCCACACGTTGGCGCTCGCCTTCACTCGGCCAGCTAGGCGAGCGATGCCGAGCGAAGACAAGGCAAGGCAAATTGACTGTCCACACGTTGGCGCTCGCCTTCACTCGGCCAGCTAGGCGAGCGATGCCGAGCGAAGACAAGGCAAGGCAAATTGACTGTCCACACGTTGGCGCTCGCCTTCACTCGGCCAGCGGCGAGCGATGCCGAGCGATGACAAGGCAAGGCAAATTGACTGCCCACTGGGTTATACTAGTAAAAAGAAGAGAGTGTCTTTGTGTATTGCGCATACACTTGGGCACTATAAAATAACTCCTGTGTAGCTGGGCTGGTTTCAATGAAATCGGCTACCGACACCGAAATTGAAGAGCTATTATTATTATAAATGCTAGAAGGTGACCTGGAGCGAGAGTGTCTCCAAGTCTAGTCATCAGCTCTCTAGTGATATGTCACTAGAGCCTCCAAGACTACTGCACCGATCTTCACACTGTTTTCACCAATGGATAGAGTGGAACTTGAGGAAGGTGTTACTAGTTAATTATGGTTGATGCTGATGGTGGGATGCTGTTACTTCTGTATGCTACTAGTAAACTATACATGTAGCATACAGAATGTAATAAAAAATGTAATAAAAAATAGAAATATTGATATAATATTATGATTAAACCAGCTCACGGACCGTTACGAAATGATTATCAAGAGTAGTTAAGAGATTTGGGATTCCAAGTATATTTTACACTAATATTTTGCACTAATCCTGTATCAAAATCGATAAAACGATTATACCTACTTATCGCCTTGTTACTAGTTGGAATGCAAACAACACCAATGATACGAGTACTACTGACTGATAACACATTGTAATGTAGCAATGATCGGCAATTGAGTTGTAATTTCATGAGCCTACGAAGCAAGATCTATGCCACTCTTAATATCTATACTAATATATACTAACTAGCTGTTCCCGCGACTTCGTTCGCGTGGTTTTTGAGTGGCTTAGGCCGTTTATGCAGCGCACGCAATGAAAGTCCCCAAAAGTAATCAATTTTCTCCGTTTTTGCAACATTTCTCACTGACGCTTCGCTTCTATTGGTCGCAGCGTAATGTTATATAGCCTAAATCCTTCCTCTATAAATGGACTATCCAACAAAAAATGAATAGATTATAAAGCGGAAGTGTTTGTTTGTTTGTTTGTTTAAACGCGCTAATCTCAGCAACTACTGGTCTGATCTGAAAAATTCTTTTTTTGTTGGATAGTCCACTTATAGAGGAAGGCTTTAGGTTATATAACATTACACTGCGACCAATAGGAGCGAAGCGTCAGTGAGAAATGTTGCAAAAACGGAGAAAAATATTCACATTTATGGACTTGCGTTGCGTGCGCTGCATAAAGTCTTTGTCAGAATGTGCAAATATATATTTTTAATCCTATAAATTTATATGGGTTTACAAAATTATTTATGCAGTTGGCGTTTCTTGATAACTAGACAGAAATTCCAAAATGTTCAGGTTTTTTATAATAATGACGCGATTGTGAAAATTACTTTAGTATTTTAAGTAAAGCAAGACTCAGGGGACTGTCGTTTTAGTTTTTGCTTATTAATTTTAACTAGTTTTTATACGATTTCAACACTATATAATTTATTAATAAATAAATAAATAAACACGAACGGTCGGCACTATACCACTTTCTCCTCATACAAATAATTGTTAAAGGTCATTGACGTTATACAAAGCCATAGTCGGCTAGAGCGGACTTTACCCGAACTCTACCGACTCACAAATAAAGTGCACAGAAATCAGTAAATTCGCACACAAAAAATAGTAATGTTCGTCTATCGACTTACATACACCACTACCTTCATATCATTAAGTTACACTCCAAGTCAATAAAAGTCCATGAAAGCCTGACCGTCGATGAGCCACGGGAGGGCAACAGATAGACGAGAATGAATGTCCCATAACGACACGATCTATTAAGAAAACTTCCGCAATTAGCATGCGGTTACGACGACAAATAAAAAATATTAGCCATGATGTTTGAACAGACGAACATCCAACCGTGACATGGTAAACTTGGAATATTTTCATACGTTTCACGTTTTTGCATTATAACTCATATTGTTGTCATATTTCTGCATTATAATTCATGTTAGCATTAT
Organism: Celastrina argiolus; assembly: GCA_905187575.2. NCBI lineage: Eukaryota > Metazoa > Arthropoda > Insecta > Lepidoptera > Lycaenidae > Celastrina > Celastrina argiolus. The sequence goes on from LR994589.1 coordinate 18,226,201, forward strand.
GGTTTTGCATTATAACTCACACTGTTGTCATTATTTTTTTGTATTATAATTCATGTTATCATTACAAGAAAGAGAGCCTCAAGGCTATGGAAAGCCGCAAGGCTGAGCCTCCTCAATCTGGAAAGGACAAGAGCAGAAAGTGCGATGAGGAGGGCTTCATAATGGTAGAGAGAAGAAAGAAGAAGCCCGCCGTCCGCAACCATCGCGGCACCGCACCCTGTGGACCCGAGCAGCGCCTGCGGTGTGAAGTACGCTCCACGCCGCTGTATGTGTCCCGCCTGCACTGGTCCATGGAGATTAAGGACGTCGTGGACTACATCCGGAAGAAGACGTCCCTCCCCTTGAGGGTTGAGCGTCTGGAGTCTCGCCACAAGGTCAACTTTAGTTCCTTTGTGGTGAGAGTACCGACTCATCTTCTTTCAACCTTCGAGGCGGAAGAGTTCTGGCCGACGGGTGTGGTCTACCGGAGGTTCCGGGGGAGACTCCGGAATGAAGCGCGTTGCACGTCGCCGTCAGTACGTGTTAAAGTGTAGTTCTTAAGTATATTTAATATGTATGTTAGTCTGTAAGGTATTTATAATATGGGCCTATGCAGCCTGAATTAAATGATATTTAATTTAATTTAATTTAATTTAATTACGTTTTTGCATTATAACGTATACTACCATTATGTCCATAAACATGCAAGTAATGGAAGATACTGATTCTATTTTAATGACTGATTGACTAATGATTTTTATTGTTTGGTAATTTCAGGCTCCTGTATCTCCGAGCAGCTGGGAAGGCGTGAGGAAAGCCACTGCCCACGGCAGCGTTTGCCCACAACATGACATCTTCACTGGCCGCCTCATGGACGGGAGTGAGGACTGCCTGTACCTGAACGTGTACACACCAGATCTGACTCCAAACACGCCACTGCCTGTCATGGTATTCATTCACGGGGGAGGCTACAAATCTGGATCAGGGAATGACGACTACTACGGCCCGGATTTCCTGGTCAAGGAGAATGTTGTTCTTGTGACTATCAATTACAGACTAGAAGCGTTGGGTTTCCTGTGTCTGGATATACCGGAGGCGCCAGGTAACGCGGGAATGAAAGATCAGGTGGCAGCCTTGAGATGGGTTCAGAAGAATATTGCCCACTTTGGTGGTGATCCTAAAACAGTGACGATATTCGGTGAAAGTGCAGGCGGGGCTTCGACCGGGTATCACGTGCTGTCGCCCATGTCCAAGAACTTATTCAAGAGAGCAATTCTAATGAGTGGAGTACCAATTTGTGATTGGTCTCTATCCTTTAACCCACAGAAGAGAGCGATGACGCTGGCCAGACAACTGGGCTGCGTGTCGGAGGATCCGCATGAAGTCCTCAAATTCCTTCAGTCTGTTCCAGTGGAAAAGCTTGTCGACACGAACCCTTGTATTTCAAAATCTGAGGTAATTTTGAACAATCCCTTCAAAATGTTCCACTTCACCCCAGTGGTAGAAAAGAATTTGGGACAGGAAGCATTCTTAATCGAGGAACCATTGAAAATTTTAATGAGAAAAGACATAAACGAAGTCGATACGATGTTGGGGTATACAAACGAGGAGGCCCTAGTGGGTATAGCAGTTCTGAAGGAGAAATTATACGACGACTTCGAAAAATACCCAGACATGTTCGTGCCAAAGCGTATCTTGTACAAAAAGCCTCTGACAACAATAATGCCAATAGCCGAGATGATAATCCAACATTATTTCGGAAGTAAAACGTTCCAACCAAAAGAACACATCAGGAACTTTATAAAGTATTCAACAGAAATGACGTTCATACACTTCATACACAAGTTCATCGACCTGGTGAGCAGAACTCAGAAAGGGAAGTGTTATCTGTACAACTTCTCTGCGTTCAGCGAGAGGAACGTCTTCGGCAATCACCAGGAAACCCTGGGCATCACGGGCACTTCACATTTAGATGACTTGTTGTACATATTCCATCCGAATTTACTCAACCTGCCCATCAACAAGGAAGGCAAGAGCTACAAAATAGTCAGACAGACCTGCGCTCTGTTCGCGAACTTTGCTAAGTACGGGTAAGTACAACGACTGCTTATTCAAAACTGATATTTATTTTGTTTGTAAATAAATTGAAGTACAGTGGTAACAGTGGCATCCTCAAAACCCTTTAAAAAAAGATTAATGACAGAAAAGAGAAAAATGAAGGAGTACGAGGAGTGACCCATAAGTGTAAAACCATTTACCAAACTATTTCACTAACAATGCCCTTTATAATTCCAGTAACCCAACCCCCGACTCGTCCCTGGGCGTCACCTGGCAGCCTTACGACGAGACCACCAAGAAGCAGATGGACATAGGCGAGAAGCTGGTGCTGAATGACCACGTACACCTGGACACCATCAAGTTCTGGGATCACATCTACGAAATCGCCGGGGTCTCGTGCTTTGAATATGTTTAGTTGTGACATACATATATACAGGCTTTATTATTAATGAGTAATAATACTTTAGGGTGTGTATGGGTCCCATACATATTATATTTTACTGTGAAAGTACCATCGCTGAAAGATATACTTTTTTTTAACGATATCCTCAGGATGTTGACTCTGCGAACAATGTTTGAAATGAAACGCGCGTCGAGTTTTGCAACCTGCATGGTGGTGGGACTTTGCACGATCGTGTTAACATTATTGCTTGTGTGGTGGTGGTATTTTCACGTTTTTTGCTTGCTAGTGTACGCATAGGCAGTGTGGGAGGAGGGAGGTGCATTAAACGCATGCCTATGCGTACACTCACTCATCTGCTTGCAGGTTGTGGTTATAATTGTTTCGCGGGATATTGCTAGATATAATATATTTAAATTTCATTAATTTGAAACAGAAATTTAATAACTTCTCAAAGTTTATTAATTTTGTCACTGACTCACTCACTCACTGACAGAACCGATCATAAAAAGTATTAGGCACTTCTAGGCTCTAGCAGATATAGAAGCTTAAAATTTGTATTATTACAAGTAGATGTTATAATAAATACAAGTAATGTTTAGTGTATAAATAAAGGGAAAACTTAAACATTTTTGGATTTTTTGTCTAGATATGCTAACTGCATACATAACTTTGTAATCTCAAATAAATGTATAGGATTACAAAGTTATATTTGCACTTTTTGACTAAAGCATCAGTTTAAGTTAATGTGTAGAATATTAACTTAAACTAGTGTTTAAGTCAAAAAGTGACTGAGATCCCATCAAAACATAACTAATTGTAAAAAGTGCCAAGTCTCGCTACATAATTCTTTTGCCGTAAAAAGTTATGAGATCCATGTGATTTTTTTTTATAACTATTTATTTAAGGGTTTTATCGCCAAGCGATCATGCCACCCGTATTCAATTAATATAAATTATTAATCACAAACATACAATCTAAAAATTTGACGTAAGTATACAATCAAAAAAAAAATACATAACTTATATATATAAAATTTAGACAATAATATATAGACATAAAATTTACTAACGCTTGATTAACAAACGTTTATACAATTCTCTGGCCAAATTAGACAAAGGGTCTGACAGAGCACTGTTACAGACTCCTACGTCCATCACCCTACCAGACCTTAAAGATTCTTTGCAGACACATTCCATCAAAACGTGATACACGTCATCAATCACATTACATCTCGGGCAATTCGGTGTTGTGGATTTACCCATTAAAAACCATTAAAAAAATTTATTCGATGGAATGTGTCCGGAACGGATCCTTAATGCTGCAGTTAATTCAGTCCGATTCAAAACTATTTCTCCATTATCAAACCAAAGCGACTTAGGTGGATGTGACTGAATCGTTCTGTACCATATTCCTTTCAATTTCGTAATCTCATCAAAGTACTCCTTCCACATATCATAACATTGCCTTTTGATAACACCAATAAAATCACTATACACCGGATACGTCAAGCGTGGATCCACCGTGGATCCGTGGACCATCTGAGATCGCTGCTCTTGCTAAGCCGTCCACCGTTTCATTGTTGTACACTAAGCCTACGTGAGACGGTATCCACTGAAGGATAATCAATTTTCTTTGAGACGTGAGCTTACAAATAATCCTTAAAATATCATAGGCTGTCGGTGTTCCTCGAACGGTCGAGGTGCACCGAGCCAAATGTTGAAGCGAACTTTTAGAATCAGACAACAACACTACTTTTCTATAATTAGTGGATTCGATATATAAAAGCGCCTCTTTTATCGCTGTAAGTTCAGCAGACATTATAGAATTATTTGAATCTAGCTTAAATTTCCCTGAAAAATTCGAATGCGTGTCTAGAAAAGCAGCACTAACTCCGTAAATATCTTTCGATCCATCCGTATACAGAATGTATATAGATGTATATAGAAACAAATTATGTATGCATGTGATGAAATCTACGAGCATATTTTTCACTAATTTCTAGAATTATGATTAATTTTTAATTACAAGCGTATTATTTTAGTTTTTTTTAAACTACTTCTCCTTGATGGTTTGTGTAACAATCTCCTAATAAGCATCGAAATATTTGGATTTCAGCCTGCATATTCTGACCGAAACATGAAAATGTTTGTATGTAGAAATAAATATCTTAATTATAGTATATGTTAAAAGAACATACAGCTTGTCGTTTGGTTTCCCCAGAGCTACAGCTTCCTACTCCTGATAAAAATGTATAGGATTGTGAGAATGAAAGTCAGAAACATCCTTCTGACTCTTAAAAATTAAACTACGCTTAAAAAAACCGACTTCAACAACTAAAAAGTATATATTTTTTAAATGTGGTAACAGTTTATGATCTTTTTGGAGTAAGTATCAGCAATATCATAAGTCAGTCTTAGGTACTCCTAACAGTGTGTTCCTGTATACGCTCTGAACGCTCAGATCATTCATATCGCACACTGTCGTTTCTTTAGCACAATAATGTAAATTTTGACACTTCTCGTTTGTCTAATAAATTCTTATTAAAGTTAAAATTATCAATTTCAAAAATAATGCAAAAGAATCCTTAGTAAATTTCCTCCACGATAACCTAAAAATAACATCGAGATCAGTGAAATCTGTCAAATCCAAGTAAACGTCAAAAAATGTACATTTTGCCTCAAGTAAGGAGCTGGGTAGAAATCAGCAAAATGGCGTGATCAGCGTTTTGAACAGTTTTTGACAGCTGACAGTGCGTGTGGAACACTAGTCAAAACAGTTCAAAACGATCATAAACAGTGCTAAAGAAAAGCGAATCTGAACGAAAAAAACGTTCAAATCGTTAAGACTTAGCAAGTGGAACGAGGGGTATGTAGATGATGCACTAGGCGATATAAAACTCGGTGCCTATGTATTTTCGATGAGCAAACACAATAACGTGAATGAACAGAACAAAGTAGGTCCAGTAACTTTTGTTGCATATTCTTTTATTAGAATATGAACAATGTAATATCAACGTCACATTGACATATGAAGTGACAGTGACACTAAAGCCTAATCTATAGCAGTCGGCCAAGAGAATAGGGCCATTAAGGGAGGCCGTTTTGAAGAAGAAGAAGAAGAATAGGGCCACAAAGTAGATAATATACAACAGAGATATAACCTAGTACTCTCACCCTGTTATATATTACTATACCCAATACTGGCAATTCGACTGGCTATTTTTGTTTTCTTCGATTTCCAGCCACATTCCGGAAACCGCCATCTAGCGCCACTATTGGAAAATACTAATTACTAATTTCGTTGCGTATCTTCTTCTTAATTATGGAGTTGAATTTAGTGATGGTTTGCATAAAAATATATGTTTATCTTTATTTTAATGTCAATATATTTTGTATATATTTTCGGCATATTTACATTTTATAATTTACAAACGTTAATAGTAGTGGCATCTATTGCAATTTTTTTGTTTTAAGATTGTATGGGATGTTAGGCCATGACATGGCTACAATAGAGCAGAGTCTACACCAAGCACATTGACATGGCAATTCACCAGGGGTGCCATTATTAATTAAAAAGAAGAAGAGTATGTAAGAGTAGGATCTATGTGCCCAGTTTTAAGATGTATGCATTACGTAATATGTTTGTGAAGCATTAAAAATGTTAAGTTATTAGTACTTTGCATGGACGAAGTAGCTCGCACACAACTCGGCTGTCCCTATCATAAACAACTCACTTGCTTGTTTTTACCCGACTTCGGCGAAGCCAAAAGGAAGGTTAATGTTTTTGGAAGTCTATGTATGTATGTTTGTTTGTTTGGCCAAACTACTTGTCCGATTTTAATCATTGGTGAAAACAGCATGAAGATCGGTGCAGTAGTCTTGGAGTATATCGCGAACATACAGACGCGGTGGAGGACTTTGTTGTATAATATATAGGTAAGGATTATGTAAATCTTCTGTGCTATCACTGAACTCCCATAGGGACGAAAAAAGACTCCCAATGTAATGAAATTTTTGTAAGTCTTCAGGTTGACTTGAGAACGGTTTGTGTGTTTCGAGGGTGATTGAGGCGTGGCGGGTAAGATGCTACATAGGTATTACTATGTTATTTATTTTGGGATATGATTAAACTACCTTTTCTCATTCTAGAAATGTATTTTTTTTACAAAAATAAAAAAATAGTTTTTTTGCTTTTTCGTTATTCTTGCGACAAAATAATAAGAAATAGTAAAAATAAAATTAAAATTAGTTTTTGACAAAAAAAAAATATTTAAAAAATGAAAGGTAGCATTAACGTATCTCAAAGTTATGGGGACTGTTCTTGTAAACACTGTATAGTATTGAAACAAAAATTACTTCCACTTTTCTCCGTTATATTAGTTAGAAACCTGGCAAAATGAGCACTTTAAAGTAAAAGAAAACAAATAAAACAAAAGAATGCTACATTCCAACGTGACAAGCGGCCATTATTGTCTTATTTATATTCGTCTTTTATATAATTGAAGGAAAATCACTGTTCAAAATTATATGAATAATGAAAAGAGATCGTCTCTTTGTTTTGTTTGGAGTTTTTAAACCTATATATATAAAATCCTCGAAATCATTCTTAGTAAAAGCGCTATAAAATACTTATACAGGATATAAATTTATTTATTACCCCACCCTTTTTAATTCTAGGTTTTTTATTTTTAAGAAAAGTAAAAAAAAAATATCTTAGTTTCGACAAAAATAATATTTAAATATTTTCCAGAATGAGAAAAAGTAGTATAATCATAGCCCAAAGTTATAGCGACTGATCTTTTTACACCTTGTATTATCTCTTCATTCTGAAATAATAATATAATTATGTACCTAATACCTATTTTAGTCTGAGTTAAGCGGTTTCGCATCCGGCCAAAGTAACAAAAACTTTTCTGTGTTCCTGGGTCAAAGATCAAAGATGTGAATTAATATAACATTTTTTTTAAATGTGTGTATAGTATAAAACTTTTAATTTTTGTTATAATTGTAATCCAAACGACGTTTAATCGAAAAACCTAGCTAAATATTATGTAACAAAACATATTTTTCAGGAAAAAAAATACATAATTAGGTAGGTAGGTACATAATAATTACAATCGATGATATTTTCTAGTAGTTAGTACTACTGTGGTATTAACTAATTAATATGGTACTGGCTTACTTAATAGATGTGAAATAATCTCGCTCCACACCGATTTCAATGTCGGTAGCTGGTTACGATGAAATCAGGACAGCTTCGCAGGAGTCAATTTTATAATGCCCAAGTGTGTGCGCAGTACAGAAGGATACGTTCCCTTCCTTTTACTCTCATAACCCAGTGGGACGGTAAACCGACACGACTGGCGACAGAACAGGACCGACTTTTTACATGCGATCCGACGCATGGATCATCTGTCTTGTCAGATAAGCAGGTGATTGGCCTACACTGTCCTAAGTCCTAACTAAAACTTGAAAACATTTTAGTTGCTGCGGGAAACGAACCCACGACCCCGTGTCTAGAGCAAGGCACTAAACCACTGGGCCACGGAGGTGTTTTGTGTATAATAGCCTGAGTACCGTAGACTATATAATTAATGTTGTCCATTTTTAAATTACGAATAAATATAAATGCTTTAGATTTTCTTTGTATACGAACAAAGACGCGGGAAAAATGTGAATGCCGTGTAAATACTAAACACATACCATTATAATTCATTCTTAACATTAAATGTTTATTTTTAGCGCGATTTAACGTACTATACGAATTATCCTCAAGAACACAAAAATCATCAAAATACAACAGTCAGTTTACGTTTGAGGAAGTGCTAGACTAGAACAGTGAACCAGGTAAAAAAACTTATTTTTTAAATATCGAATAAAGCAAAAATGTTTAATAGACAATATAAGCAAAGGTTAGGAAAAACTAGGAAAAACCGACTAAAATACTTGCAAAAAAATCTGCAATAACGAAACAAAACGTTTTTTTAACCGACTTCCAAAAAAAGGAGGAGGTTCTCAATTCGTCTGTATGTTTTTTTTTTTATGTTTGTTACCTCAGAACTTTCGCCTGGGTGAACCGATTTGGATGATTTTTTTTTTATTTGAAAGGTGGTGCTTCCCGTTTGGTCCCATTGTCACCAAAGTGGTGACCTGATGATGGGATCCGTGAGGAATCGAGGGAACTCCTCAAAATTTATATGGAAACATATATCGATTTTGATTTTTTCTGAAGTAGCCCAAGCATATGTTACCAAATAGTAAGATTTTGCACCATATCCTGGACCTAAAGTAGTGAACAGAACTTCTGAGTCCTTAGAGATACACGTTTGAAGATTTCAGCGTTGTTTAAAGAAATGCAAGCATACGCCACTACGTTGTGGCGTGAGAATATTTATAATCCGCCACTACTTACTCATTCCGCTTCCGCTTGTGTACCTGGGACGGCGCCTCGAGACCGGCCGGTGTGTGACGTAGACGACGCGGCAGCCAATGTCCGCGCGCCCTCTCAAGTCACTCCGCTATTAGCTTTCGAGCATACCGCGCGCGTACCTTGCTAATCAACTCTTTAATGTTTTTCTTGTTTGTCATTTCATTGTTATCATCTTTCATTCATATTAATAAATCGTCAGTCATATATCGTTCATCTTTTAATTCACATCCGAATCATACAATATTTATTCTACAGAGGACTATAATGTGTAAGTAGCTGGAGTTAGGTATCACCATTATTCCAGCTGCCCACATCTGGTGACCCCGACGTGATAGATGTGGGCAGCTGGAATAAAACGGTGAGCGATTTTTTTTCTCTAACATATAATTATGGAGAACGTCAAATCTAATGATGCCAATGGCTCTGAAACTGGCGCTGAAGTGTTAAGAGTAGGCATTAAAGTGCCGCCATTTTGGCCTGAGGAGCCTGCTCTGTGGTTTGCTCAAGTCGAGAGCCAATTTGTGTTATCTCGAATAACGACCGATGACACAAAGTTTTTTTATTTGGTATCGCAACTAGACCATCAGTACGCTACCGAAGTGAAGGATGTTATAACTAATCCACCCGAAAGTAATAAGTACGCTAAATTAAAAACAGAACTTATCAAACGTTTATCGGCATCTGCAGAAAAACGAATAAAACAATTTGTAATGCATGAAGAAATGGGTGACAGGAAACCATCACAGTTTTTAAGGTACCTCGAGGGACTGGCAGGCCCATCTGTTACGAAAGAATTTTTATCTAATGTGTGGTCACAAAGGCTACCACAAAATATACAAACTGTTATTGCCTCACAAATGAACCAACCATTAGAGCAGTTAGCTGAATTGGCAGACAAGGTGTACGATATTGCCCCTCCATTACCGCAGGTGGCAAGTACGTCTGCTGCAGCACCAGCCTCGACGTACGACAGCTTAGCCAAACAAGTTTGTGAGTTGACAAGGCAGGTAGCCAATCTCACTGCACGTCTAGAAAACAACAGCCGCTCTCGCTCACATTCACGTAGATATAATCGATCACGTAGCCGTTCCCGGCCTAAACAACCACCACCTAACCACCCACATTGTTATTATCATTTCACATTTGGAGAAAAGGCGAAGAAGTGCAAGAGTCCCTGTAGTTACTCGTCGGAAAACCACCAAGGCAGTCGGAAGTAGCGGCCTATGACTGCCTAACACCATCATCTACAGGCCGTCTTTTCGTTACCGACCGCTACACCAAAATGCAGTTTCTAGTAGACACTGGCTCAGACTTGTGCGTTTTCCCACGGTCAGCGTTAAAGACGCCTCTTAGAAAATCTTCTTTCGAACTTGTTGCTGCAAACAACACAATCATAGACACATACGGTCCACTAAAACTGCACCTAAATTTTGGACTACGACGAGACTTTGTGTGGAGTTTTACCGTAGCGGATGTTAACCGGCCAATTATTGGAGTTGATTTCCTGAAGCATTACAATTTGCTTGTTGATTGTAAGCACCAGCGCCTGGTCGATGGAATAACTTCCCTTTCAGTACATGCTGTTCAGTCGGTACCATCTGATGACATCGCATCTATTAAAACTGTCTCAGGTAAAACCGAGTTTCATGAGATTCTTCGCCAGTTTCCAGAAGTTACAAGACCAGCTGGTATTAGACACACAACACAACATTCAACACTCCACTATATCCGAACCACATCTGGTCCACCAGTCTCTTGTAAACCGCGACGTCTTGACCCTATTCGGACGCAAGCGGCTAAGAAGGAGTTCGAAGAGATGTTGGTAAGTGGTACAGCCAGACGCTCCGAAAGCCCTTGGTCGTCAGCTCTTCACTTGGTAAAGAAAAAGGATGATGGATGGAGACCATGCGGTGACTATAGAGCGCTGAATGCTAGAACCGTTCCAGACCGGTACCCCATTCGCCATATCCAAGATTTTTCTTACCAACTTTCGGGATGCTCAATTTTTTCTACAATCGATCTCGTGAAGGCCTATAACCAGATTGCTGTAAACCCACAGGACATACCTAAGACTGCTATCACGACGCCCTTTGGATTGTTTGAGTTTCCTTACATGACGTTCGGTTTGAGGAACGCCGCTCAAACATTCCAAAGGTTCATCGACGAGGTTTTGTCAGGCCTGAACTTCTGTTATGGATACATCGATGACATACTAATATTTTCCTCAAATAAAGAAGAGCATAAGAGACACTTACAGCAGCTGTTCGAACGTTTAAAACATTATGGCATTCTAATAAACACTTCGAAGTGCTCATTTGGCAAAGATGTTGTCGACTTTCTGGGATACCGAGTCTCTGCTGATGGGTCTAAACCTCTCGATGTAAAAGTTCAGGCGATTGAGGAGTTTCCTGCCCCTAGGACTGTTAAGGAACTTAGGCGTTTCTTAGGGATGCTAAATTTCTATCGGAGGTTTATTCCTAATGCTGCTAAGCTCCAAGCGCCATTGAATGAAGTTCTACAGGGACCTAAAATAAAAGGTTCTCATCCAGTGGAAATGACGCCAGAATTATTAAAATCCTTTAATAACTGCAAAACATCACTTTCCAAAGCCACACTCCTTGCTCATCCAGATTACTCGGCAGAAATCGCAATTGTCACAGACGCCTCGGACTCAGCAATCGGAGCAGTGCTGCAACAACGGAAGACTGGGAAAGCATGGCAGCCTCTAGCATTCTACTCTCACAAGCTGTCAGCTACACAAAAGAAGTATAGTCCTTACGACAGAGAACTTTTAGCAGTATACGAGGCCATTAAATATTTCCGGCATATGGTTGAAACTACTATGTTCACGATTTACACAGACCACAAACCACTTACCTTTGCCTTCGCTACAAGTAAGCAAAATTGCTCACCGAGACAATTCCGGTATTTGGACTTTATCTCCCAGTTTAGTACTGATATAAGATACATACCTGGAAAGGAGAATGCCGTCGCCGATGCTCTTTCTCGCGTCGAAGAAATCACAACCATAGACTACCAGGCTCTTGCAGAAGCTCAGGACAAAGATCCAGAACTGCAACACCTTCTTCAATATGGTTGTTCTCTAAAACTGAAAAAGATACTGACGGAAGGTTGTGATATACCACTGTACTGTGACATCTCTCTGCAGTCACCTAGACCTTTTGTAACTCAAGAGTTTCGAAAACAAATCTTTCATATGATACACAACTTACACCATCCAGGAAGTACAGCTACAATACGACTAGTCACTCAACGATTTGTTTGGCCAGGGATTCGTAAAAATTGTAGAGAGTGGACCAAGCAATGCATAAATTGCCAAAAGTGCAAAATTTCCCGCCATACCGTTACTCCCCTCTCCTCTTTCCTTACCCCTTCCTCGAGGTTCTCTCATATACACCTCGACATAGTAGGGCCATTACCTATTTCTTCTGATTACAGATACTGTCTCACCGTCATCGACAGATTCACTCGGTGGCCTGAGGCATTCCCTATCAAGGAGATAACGGCAGAGTCCTGCGCTTCAGCCCTGGTGTCTGGTTGGATCGCGCGGTTCGGCTGTCCAGCTCGGGTGACCACAGACCGCGGCCGGCAGTTCGAGAGCCACCTGTTCAAGTCTCTCACTGCGTTGACTGGCTCTCATCACATTCGCACCACATCGTATCATCCAGCTGCTAACGGACTCGTCGAGCGTATGCATCGGCAGCTAAAGTCAGCAATCATGTGCAATAACTCTTCTCAGTGGACTGAAGTTCTTCCGCTGGTTCTCCTCGGTATGCGCAGCTCCTGGAAAGACGATTTGAAAACGTCACCAGCAGAATTAGTCTACGGCGAACCCCTCAAGCTACCTGGCCAATTCATATCACCGAAAGAAGACTTCACTGCAGCGGATGTTACCCAATATGCCATACGCCTCCGTTCTCACATGTCCAAGCTCACACCAAAACCTACTTCATGGCACATTCCGAGCTCATCACCTTTTTATATTCCACGTGACCTATTTTCTTCTACCCACGTCTTCTTGCGACAAGATCGAGTTCGCAGTGCCCTAGAACCTCCCTACGTCGGCCCCTTTAAGGTCATTGAGAGAAAGCCGAAGTACTTCATAATAGACGTTCAGAACAAAAAAGTCAACGTCTCTGTCGACAGGCTGAAACCGGCGTATATGACCAGAGATACAAACGTGAAACCAGTTCCAATTGCTACTAGTGTGCCAGCAGAGAAGAAGACACGAAGCGGGCGCACCGTCAAATTTCCAGATTTTTATCGACCATAGTCACGGTCTGGCCAGGGGGAATATGTGGCGTGAGAATATTTATAATCCGCCACTACTTACTCATTCCGCTTCCGCTTGTGTACCTGGGACGGCGCCTCGAGACCGGCCGGTGTGTGACGTAGACGACGCGGCAGCCAATGTCCGCGCGCCCTCTCAAGTCACTCCGCTATTAGCTTTCGAGCATACCGCGCGCGTACCTTGCTAATCAACTCTTTAATGTTTTTCTTGTTTGTCATTTCATTGTTATCATCTTTCATTCATATTAATAAATCGTCAGTCATATATCGTTCATCTTTTAATTCACATCCGAATCATACAATATTTATTCTACAGAGGACTATAATGTGTAAGTAGCTGGAGTTAGGTATCACCATTATTCCAGCTGCCCACAACGTCAATTACAGTCGAACTTGGTCTCATAGTTATCAAAGTGGAAGCCTGATGATGGTGTCGTGAGGAATCGAGGGAACTCCTCGAAATTTATAGGAACACTCATAGTAATTTTGTATTTTTTCGAGTAACATGCTTATGTTACTCGATATGCTAATATCCGTCTAAAAACAAACATAATTTTGAATCAACTATCAAGGTATACCGCATAGATCAGAAACAGGCATACAGGACTGCTTAGTCTTTGAAGTTATACGTTTGGAAACTACGACATCGCTTAAAGTACTGCAAGCATACTTTAAGCGATTCCACTATATCAATTACAGTACTCAACACCACCTCTGTCTTCACCAGATAGTAGGTATCCATATAGGTATACTATCATAACAATATGATGAAATAGGTAAATAATAAAAAGTGAAAAAATTGTTTTAAGCCAAATAAAGAAATGTAAATCGACTAAAAATAATAAAAGAGTTATATAGAAATCATATTCAGTTTGGCTGGTACCGACTTTGATATTATTAAAATTTGTATATCAGTTTATAGTCAATCAACTTGATATATATAATTTTTGCGCTGCTCTGGCGGTACCTAAATATCCCTACTCAGTCTACCCATAACTAAAAATCTTAAAATAAAATAATTTTAAACAAAAAAAAAACCGACTTCAAAAGGTAAACTAAAAAGAAAAAAATAAATTTACTTTGCACAAAGTAATACTTATTTTCACTTAAGTAAATAAATTTATTCTATAATTTTGAAGTCGGTGCCAAGTACCTATATCAAATTACTACCTATATAAAATAATCAGAAAAAAATACACAACCATCGATGTAACTATTACTATATTTTATGTACCTACCAAAGTACTTAGTTAGGCTTACAAACTAAAATTAAATGAAAACAAATTATGATAGAACGCTGGACTTGGCACCGACTTCAAAATTATAGAATAAATTTATTTACTTAAGTGAAAATAAGTATTACTTTGTGCAAAGTAAATTTATTTTTTTCTTTTTAGTTTACCTTTTGAAGTCGGTTTTTTTTTGTTTAAAATTATTTTATGTGACGCACAATACGCTGTTGATACAATAAAATAAAATATGTCCAATAAGTTATTAAAATGTGGAATAATAGAAAATGGATTATAAAAAAAAATAATTGTTGTGAAAAAATATCTCCGTTCTTTCATTTAAGCACAAAATATTTTAACGATTCATTCCTGTTTCTTTACAATCTTAAGGGCGTGTTTCACCATGCATAGTTAATGTTAACGCCATGTTAAAATACCATGCCATCTCATTCATTGACAGGAAATACGAGAGGGATAACGTGATATTTAACATGGCGTTAACTTTAACAGAACTTGGTGAAACACGCACTAATTGTTTTACTTCGAAGAATTAAATATTATGTAAATGTTCGGTTAAATTATTGGAAATAACATAATTATTGGTATTTTTACTCGACTGCCAAAGAAGGGAGGGTAAAATAAATAATACATAGGTGTTTGATTGCATTGTGTCTGTTGCAATTTATTTACATAATCAATATGCCAAAGAAGTCTGTGACAAGAACGACATAAGTATGCTCATTAAAATAATTGTGTTAAGTCGTTTTAAGTTATTATACTATTTGTATAAACGTAATATCAAAATGAAACGTCATTGGAATCTATACTAATATTATAATCTATACTAGTATTATAAAGCGGAAGAGTTTATTTGTCCGATTTGAAAAAAATATATTTTTGTTGGATAGTCCATTTATAGTGGCCGTCCTCTATAAATGGACTATCCAACAAAAAAATAATAGGCTATAGGTATAACATTACGCTGCGACCAATAGGAGCGAAGCGTCAGTGAGAAATGTAGCAAAAGCGGGGAAAATTAATTATATTTGGGGACTTTCATTGCGTGTGCTGCATAAACGGCTTAAGTCACTCAAAAACCACTAACCACGCGAACGAAGTCGCGGGTACAGCTAGTATTCAATAATAATTGAAGACATGAATGGATGAAGGTGATATGCAGCAAAATTCTGATTTCGGGAAAATTAAGTTCCCAACTGTCATTTAAACATTTTAGAATACCTACGTCGTAAAGTTTAAGTACATTAATCTAAGGATACTTTTATAAATTTATTTGGATGTATATTGTTTGTCTCCAAAAAAATTAATACATAAATCAAATGAAATTAAAACGACATAAAATGGGAGTCATGTAACTCATTTGACATTTTCAAAATTAAAATAATAATAAAATTCAACCTTGGCTATGTTAAATAATAACTAATAATACAATTTGAGATTCGTCGTCTGCGAATTCGCTGTTGCAAAATGTTAGGTAGAATATTTTCAAAATATTTTACACTTTTATATAAATACGATAAAATATGAAAACAATACAAACAGACATAGCTGTCTCGATTTCCTCCTGCTTAGCTTATACTTCCAATACGTACCGCACTGAAAATACAAAATATACGTTATTTTAGCCCAAGCAGAAACATTAGATAGCTCTGTAAAGTAAAATAAACTAAAGGCAATTGCATGAAAAGCATGACAGCGCCTATACAATGGACATTCGATTATATAGGTACTTTATTCTCAAACGTTCCTGTTTGTACGTTATTACCTATCATAAATGATACGTACTTTACAAACTAGCCAGTATCAGTAAGCTAGTTTTAATGTCCCACTATAGACAAACAGTTTGTGATGAGTGATGACAAATATCATATTGTGGGAGTACAAGTGGAAGCCCCAAAGGGAGATCTCCGACCGAGCGAGATGGTATGCTCGGTCAGGCCGAAGCCCACTGTATTAGTTTTCAGATGTCGTATATATAGCGCCGGACTTAGAAAACTTCGATAGCGCGATGCAGGATGTGGCGCTAGTAGTACCGCTACATCACTCCCCCCCGAAGACCGGAGGTCGAAACTTGAGTTGTCTTGTGCTTGAGTCGCCAGTGCCAGTGAGTCCCAGTGAGTCGGAACTGTGCTGCTGCTGCACGGGCTCCAGTGAGTCGGAGTGCTGCCGTGCGGGCCGATGCTACGTGCTGAACCAGGAGAGATGTGCTCTGCTTGCTGACCGGTCGTGTAGTGAGAGTGCCCGTTGAAGCCGATGAGGGTTCGACCAGGCCGCGCTGCGTTGCGGCTAGTGGACGAGGTACCCGAAGAGGCTGAAGCTGGCTGGCGTGGTGCGGAGGGGCGGGGAGTGATGATGATGAAGGAGGCGTGTTCTGTCGAGGGTCACCAATGTGGGAGTACTAGTGGAAGCCCCAAAGGGAGATCTCCGACCGAGCGAGATGGTATGCTCGGTCAGGCCGAAGCCCACTGTATTAGTTTTCAGATGTCGTATATATAGCGCCGGACTTAGAAAACTTCGATAGCGCGATGCAGGATGTGGCGCTAGTAGTACCGCTACAATATTTTCTGACCGTTCAACCCTTCCCGGGACTTCCACGAATATTAGAATATTATTCTCGCTAAAACTCGAGAACCAATTCGGCTATTTATGGTCTTGATATATTCGTGGAAGTTCAGGGAAGGTTTAAACGGTGAAAGAATATGATGTTTGTATGCTCAACGAAGTGGGCAGGTCAGCTAGTAGTATATTAATTTCAAACGAAATATCAGCTTAGCAAGACAACATTGAACGTATTAAGAGAACATAAGATAAAAATCCCTTTGAGTAATACATAAAACCAGTTGTTATAATTCTTATATTATATTACTACACTTATCAAGCTTCATTAGCGTTAGTTCACACCGAGACACAGCACGGCGCGGCTTTATTAGGACTGCGTTTCAAAATTGAATTCAAAACACGAGAAGGTAACCCCAATTTTAACCCCCGACAAAAACAAGGGGTTATGTGTTTATATATGTGGCAGAACCGATTTTAATCAGTTTTGTTTCGATTCATAAGCCTTATATAAAAATTAGTCTGGCCTACTGGCATAATATAAATTTGTTTTTTAAAAATAATTTCAAATATAGAACAGTGACGTCACATTTTTGACTGTATTTTATTCGCCATAATATTGAAGCTATTCCACCATTTTTACTTTTTTTTATTTTAATACATATCGCAAAAATATTATAAATTTTGACGCGTAAGTTAATTAAAAACCTAGATTATAAAAGCTGACATCGAGACTCGAGAGTGTTCTTATCTATAATGTGTTTGCTTAGTGCTCGGAAATTTGAAAATTACTTAAATTTTAAACTTATTATTCTCAAAACGAATAAAAATATCACCCAGTGTACAAATACTCTATAAAGCTTTGGTCTAATATCTACATTAGAGCGAAGCTGAGAGAGTATTATATTGTTATAATGTATTCTTTTAATGTGTTTAACACAGTTTAGGTGGTATAGTGACGGATTTTTCTTTTTAAACTCGTGTTTAAATTAATTATTAATAATGGCGTAAACATAAGAAATCAATATGCAGGCTAAAATATTAATGAGTTATAACACTTTAGGGAGTGTATGGGTCCCGTTTATAGAGTTTACTGTGAAAATACCAGCGCTGAAAGAGGTACTTTTTTACTTATTATATGGGCAAATTTATGATGTTAGGGCATTTCTCATAGAAAGATAAAAATCCAAAATAAGTTTTTCAGCGCTGGTACTTTCAGAGTAAACTCTACATAGGAGGCACATACACATTACACACCCTAAAGTATCATTAATTTATTTTATACCTTGTATAATAATATGTATTCTTCTATCTAATCTAATTTTTACAATAAAGGATATCTTATAAAAAATATTTTTGTCTGTTTACCGTAGACTATATTTTAAACACTATTATAAGAGATTTACGTCAGCGATCGTAAATGTCATCGTTTTAAATAAAACAGAAGCATTCATAATAAAGACCATAATCGGTAAGACGTGTTTATACACTTCTGTACGTCTAAATTCGTTAAATACCTAAGTGAAACAACGTTAAATAATTAGCCATCTTGTTCTTTAATATTAAGCAATGTTATTAATGTGATTAAGAATAAAAATAAACAAAAAAAAATAATAGAACCATTTTCATAATTTTTTTAAATATTATTTTAACCATTTCTTCTTCTTGTATATAAAAATTAATTAATGTTCGTTAGTCTCGCTAAAATTCGAGAACGGCTGAACCGATTCTGCTGTTTTTAATCTTGAAATATTCGTGGAAGTCCCGGGAAGGTTTTAACGGTGTCTATGCTCAACGAAGTTGGGCACGGGTCAGGTAGTGTTTTATACAATGTGAACGTTTAGCTAAATCGGTTGTTTTCAGTGTAGCGATGGTTCGAGTGCAAGTGACTGGAGGGGTGATTGAGGGGGAACAGGTGCTGAACGTTTACGGCGGGGGGGAGGTATACTACAGCTTCAAGGGTGTCCCGTACGCGGCACCCCCCGTGGGGGACCTCAGGTTTCAAGTGAGTATTTTACTCTGTCTCTGGAGACTGGGGTACTATGCTACGTTATACGGCTTGAACCCAATTTTTTTTATATAATCTAAGGCTGGCCTTGTCAGGCCCAGACGTCACTGCGACCCTTCTGGATCTATTGTGACTCCTTCGCTTTAGAGTACCGTCCCCAGTCCTATGTTACTCATGAAGCGAACAATATGGTGGGGGTCTGCGGTGCGGATTTCCTCTGCTGTAGAGTATGTATGCAGCCCGAGGTACTTGCTCCTGCTTATATGAAGAGCTGGACAATCAAGAAGAAGGTGGAGGGGTGCCTCGTCTTTCTCCTTGCAGAATCTGCAAGTAATTTGATCACCTATGCCTATCCTGTGAAGGTGTTTGTTTAGCTTGCAGTGCCCGGTTAGGGTTCTGGTGAGGATTCTTTGTTCCTACTCATTGAACCCAATTGTGACATATCACTTTCATACATTCATGTCTTCAAATAATTATCGACTTTACGTCATAATGTACTTATTGCCTCTAACTTTAAATCTTTCTGAGTGCATCGATACATGTCATAAGATTATCTAGGTACATTTATCTAAATAAAAATTATAATGATTGTGTTACGTTGACAGTAATATGTAAACACAAGCTGGAGGGCTGATAATGCCTAGTATTGGCGTGTTGTCAGGTAAAGGCATAGAGTTTAATAGCTTTTGCCCGCGGCTTCGCTCGCATGGAAAAAGTATCCTATTTTACTTCTAATACTTTTTTTATGTGTCCAAGTTAATATTTAAGTACTTTTCACATGAAATCCTTACAAACAAACGGCCATTCAGATCTATATTATATCATCTTCATCTATCTTAACTCTTATTTTCTTATATATAAAAATGAATCTCTGTTCGTTAGTCTCGCGAACTCGAGAACGGATGAACCGATTCGGCTATTTTTGGTCTCGAAATATTCGTGGAAGTCCAGGGAAGGTTTAAACGGTTTGTAATCTCAACGAAGTGGGCACGGGTCAGGTAGTCTTATTTATAAAAATGAATTGCTGTTCATTAGTCTCGCCAAAACTCGAGAACGGCTGAAACGATTCGGCTATTTTTGGTCTTGAAATATTCGTGGAAGTTCAGGGAATGTTGAAACGGTTTTTTTTTTGTTTTTTTTTTATGCTCAACGAAGTGGGCACCGGTCAGCTAGTTTATAATAATACATAGGGATACCTATATATTTTCCCAATAATATAAATTATGGTTGTATCAATTCCGGTAACTAAAATTGAACCGATTGAAAAAGTCATAAAGTGACAACGTTTTTACTTTTTTATCAAAACAGTCGCAGGTCACGTTTTGTGTTTCCTTGAAATAAATGAAATTTCGCTGTTGATTTTGTCCAGAAAGCTTTCACTTTGTGAAGGCTTTTGCCTAAACAAATATTTAAAAACAAAATTGATTTGTGAAGGGGTGTTCCCTTTTCATGCAATTATCAGTGACCTTGACTAAACCAGTGACTTATCAACAGTCCATTAAACGAGTCCAGAACTTGGACTCCATGCCCTAGTGGAGCTTGGCTCTTCACTCTACACGTGTCGGTTCGATTCCCGCGTTGGAACATCAGATCATACTATTTTCAAGTTTTGTTAACATAGTATAGGCTGTTCTTCTGATTGTCTGACAATCAATGTATATGACGTATGTCATATTTTATGGGCATGTAAAAAGTCGTCTTGCGCCTGATCTTAGGCCAGTCGCATCGGTCATCTGTCCCACTGGGTTACAAGTGGTAAGGTAGAGAGTTTCGTGTAGCAGCTATTATTGTTATAAACCAGTAATACGAGCAGTGGTATATAATACCTACTTTTAATGTATAAAATAATTAACATTCCATTGTAATGAAAGTAATATACAACTTTACGCAAACAAAAGCAAAATAATTGCAGTCGAGTTATATAATAATGGATATTATTTAAAAGAAAATTTAATGATGATTGAATAATTATGCAATGTGTAAAATAAAGGAGTGATAATATTTAATGATACGTATAGTATGTCCCTTTTGTGTGAAAGTAGTAATGCTGAAAAAGGTCCTTTTGTTTACGTTTGCCGAAGGGCCATCGCAGTCTATGTCAAACGCATACCGCCAACCAATCGGGTCTATTATCCAAATTAATATATTCAAATGGTTACTAACTAGTCGCGAATGAAATTCCTCGTATAGATAACCATACAAACTGAAATTAAAAATTTTCAATTTTGATTTTCTCTGAAATCGTATAGTTTAATCACTAATTTCCGAAAAGTTGTAAAGCACATACTCATAAATGTTTTGTTTCAGGCACCTAAACCTTTGAAGCCATGGAGTGGAGTGCGCAGCGCAAAAGCCTTCGGTCCCGTTTGCCCACAAATAGATCTGCTGTTCAAAACAGAGTACCCCAACGTTAGCGAAGACTGCCTGTACCTGAATGTGTACAGTCCAGAAATATCTCCGGAGAAGCCAAAGGCTGTAATGGTCTGGATCCACGGGGGGGGCTTCTTCTGTGGCAGTGGCAACGACAACCTCTATGGTCCCGAATATCTTCTACAGAATGACGTGGTGTTGGTCACTATCAATTACAGACTTGGAGCCTTTGGGTTCCTCTGTTTGGACACCGATGAAATACCAGGAAACGCCGGCATGAAAGACCAAGTGGCAGCTCTGAAGTGGGTGAAAGATAATATCAAAAACTTCGGTGGAGATCCAGAGAACGTGACAATTTTTGGGGAGAGTGCTGGAGGAACCAGCGTCTCCTTTCATCTGGTGTCTCCGATGAGCAAAGGATTATTCAAGAGAGCCATAATGCAAAGTGGAGTAACCACAAACTGCTGGTCACAAGTCACTAATGCTAGGAGAAGAGCACTGCTCCTGGCATCCAGCCTCGGTTGCCAATCAGACGATGATAAAGAAATTACCAAATTCCTGAAATCATGCCCAGCTGAATCCATACTGTTTCCTCAATTACCACTGACCTTCTCGGAAGGAAGAAGGGCGTACCCTGAGCTGTACTTTGCCATTGTGGAAGAGAAGCAATTCGACAATGTCGAGAGGTTCTACAGCGGGGACAGCATTACTAATATACTCAAGAACCTTCATAAGGACGTGGATATCATGATGGGTTACCTGGAGCACGAGGGATTGATATTCCCAGCCCTTACACCCAATACAGACAAAGCTATAGAGCACGCGAACACCTACATGGAATACTTCGTGCCCAGCATGATCATACTAAATAACACACCGCTGCAATCCTACAAAATTGGAGAGGAGGTCCGAAACTTTTACATCGGGAAAGACACCATATCTATGTCCGACGCTCTCAAATTCGTCAGGTTTTTCTCGGCGTCCTTCTTCTTCTACGATATCCTGACGTGGTGTAGATTAGCCGCCAGTAGGGGGGTGAACAGAGTGTTCCTGTACAAGTTCTCATGCCGGTCCAAGGTCAACATGTTTAACAGAATCTTCGGGGGGACGAAGCTGTATGCGGACGAGCAGGCGGCCTGCCACGCGGACGACATCCCCTACTTGTTCACGAACGCCAGCACCGTGAGACACCCCGTGGACTCCGTGGAGCACAAGATGATCACACAAATGAACAAACTGTGGACGGATTTCGCTAAATACGGGTAAGTGTTTCTTCCTTATTGTAACTTTGGGATATGATTATACTACCTTTTCGCATTCTAGAAATTTTTTTTTTTTTAATTAATAGTAAAAATGTTTTTTTTTTTTGCTTTTTCGTTATTTTTGCTACAAAAAAATAAGAAATGGTAAAAAGCAAATATCATTTTTTGTTTCTTTTTGACAAAAACAAACATTTTCTGACTGTTATTTTTACAGCCTGTACTATACATGGTGTAAAATGAATGAGTGATAATAATTTAGGGTGTGTATGTGCCTCCAATGTAGAGTATACTGTAAAACTACCAGCGCTGAAAGGCTTACTTTTGACTTTCGTGTTTGTATGACAAATGCTCCTACATCATAATATATCTTTCAGCGCTGATACTTTCTTAGTAAACTGTATATCCCGTATATTCCGTATATATCCATACACACTCTAAAGTATTATCACTCATTAATATTATAGCCTGTATAGCTTTTATACTAAATCGTAATTAGTATTATAATTTCATGAACATAAAGGGTGTCTGGCATGGGAATGCCAGACACAAGAATGTCTGGCAGTTAATAAACTGATTTTTAATAATATTCTAAAAGTAATACCAAAACATCACACTTTATAATCTGTCGAAAGTAGAGTTACATTTTATACACCTTTAGTACCGTTTATCTCCCAAAGCCACCGCAACCCAAACTTCATAATTGGCCATCATTCTTATCTGTGTTGGGAGCATGCCCTCACAAGTTTTCAGCTTTTAAAAAATAATGAAGGTCTGGCGTTCACGGGCTCTTAGACGTTTAGGTTATAATATGGTCCGAAAAGAATCGAAGACATGAATGGATGAAGGTGATATGTAGCAAAATTCAGATTTCGAGAAAATTGAGTTCAAACTGTCGCTTAAACATTTTAGAATAGGTCGTAAAGTATTAATTAATCTAAAGATATGTCTCTAGAACCAATGTACTTAATACGTTACTACACATCCTATACTGTTTAAGTGACAGTTTAAACTGAATTCTCTAGGTAAAATCTTTTTGTAACATATTATCACCTTCATCGATTCATGTCATCAATTATATTACGATCTTTAAGATCAGTTGACCATTCACTGCACTGACAACTGATTTCATAATAAAATCAATTAAAATCACTTATGCGAGGCCAATGATAATAAATTATTTATAGGTGAAGATTGCATTGTACTTTTTAACTACGTAAGTAATACTAGGCGTAGGTTATCGGTGTATGTTGTAGATATAGATTCACTATATTATGATGAATCACATAATATATCACTTAAAACATACTGGGAGCTAGCAGAAACTAGCTCCCAGTATGTTACATAATTCTACTACAACAGGTCTAATGTAACATAATTATATAAGATACCATAATTACTCATTACTCATTAGTAACTCATCATTCCAAACAAATCAGGTTTTCTCGGCAGGTACTATACCTACACAATATCTTGTATACCTACTATATTACGAAGGGACAAACGATTGTCATGATGTACTCACATGAGTCGTGCCGCTCGTCTCAGTAATTGATGCCCTACACATCTGTCTTCTGACACAACACGCGACATGCGATCTGCTAGTGTTTGTTATAACTTGTTGTGACGCCTTGCCCTAGTGGTTCAGAGCTTCGCTCTCGACCCGGTGGTCGTGGGTTCGACTCCCGCGTTGGATCAACAAAAAAAATAGTTTTCAAGTTTGGTTAGGACAATGCAGGGTGATCGCCGGATTGTCTGACAAGAAACAGATGATCAAGTCGGCTCTGCGCCTGATCTCCTGCCAGTCGGTTATCCGTCCCACTGGAATACGAGAGTGAAGGAAGAGAGAGTGCTTCTGTGTATTGCGCACACACTTGGGCACTATAAAATAACTCCTGCTGACCTGTTTTTAATGGATCCGGTCACCGTCAACGAAATCGGTTTGTTAAAACTAGTTTTTTATACAGTTAAAGAACTATATTGTCTTAACTTGATATCTGTAGCTCTAGGTTGGCGCGTGGAGGTCGCAGGTTTGAATACCACAGGAGCAAAAAAAACAGTTTTTGTAGGTCATGACTCATGTCAGGGTGTTTAGAGGGTTAGTAGTCATAGGAAAATGGTCGATAGGTGATGGTGTTGGCTTCGTGTTGCGCCTAATTAAATAATATTTTGCCTTAAGTTTTTCTTATCATGTGAAGTTGACATAAAGATTATTTTTTTGATTTATAAAACACACTAAAGAATGAAATATTTAAAAAAAAAAGCAAAAAAAATATAACTCACTAAACTTAAGGCAAAATGTTATTTAACTAAGCGCAACACGTAGCCAAACTTCAAGACACATTTTCCTATGGCTAATCACGCTCCAAACACCCTGTACCTATTATTATTACATACATAACTTTTCAATGTAATTAATTATGTATACTATGAAAATATTAAATATATTTCCGTTGTCTGGTACCCGTAACAATTTGAGATTGTTTTAAAACAATATTATTCTTAACCACATCCAGCGAAAAAGTTTTATCATGAATATTTCGTGCTGGTTAAACCTCAACGCCATCCAACGTGTTTTTCATGCCTAAACGTTGTTTCAATTTGGTACTTTATTATACATTAACGCTGTAACTGCATGAATTATCAGGAAATAAATATTTGTTACTTTTATTTTGCTTTAATAGGACAAATGAAGAAAAAACACAAACCAAAAAAAAACTGTACTTTTGTTTAGAGCAGCAGATCTTATGTCCATAACAAACATCCATCTTTTTTCTGAAAGATGGTCGTTGGGGGTTAAAATATGCGGAATTGATTTTAGCAAACCTGGTAACAGGGATCAGATCCAAATTAAAAATTATGGCAATAAAAAAATATTTATTGGTATCACTAAATCTGCTTCCTTCCAGGACACCGACCCCAAACAACACTCCCGCGTGGCCGCTGTTCCACGTGGAAGACCAGAAGTACCTCCACATCAGCGAGGAGCTGCAGGTGGAACAGCAGCCGGAGAGAGAGGACCTGGATTTCTGGGACGGCATCTACAGGAGATACTTGCCAGGGCGCAGCGTGGATGTAATCAAACAATAGAGTAAATCATTTGATGATAAGCAGTTAATGGAATCAGGAGTTACTTTGCGGAAATCCATAGAATAAAATTTAAATACATTATATTATCTAGCAATATCCAGCGAAAACATTAACTCGATCTTGTTAACAGTAATTCACCAAAGACACCGATTAGTCGACATTCCAGTTGAATCAACTTTATCTGTGGAATTTTAACCTTGTAAGTGCGAGGGTGATGTAATTATAAAATATCTGTCCGTTCCTCTCTGTCTTATAATGGTCCACCAATCAGTGTTCAATATGGCTTGTTAGTTAACATGAATGCCATATTAAATGATCATACATTAGCGTTCCAGAGACCGGAGGATAGGCTGTATACTGCGTAACAGTCGGATTTTTTTAAATAAAAAAATGGTTACTTGTTCCATTTTGAGATTAACACTAATAGGTACATAATACACTTTATTTTATTTAATAACTTTAAAAAAATAACAGTGTTGTTACTTTGTACTGTTATTGGTATTTATTACATGCCTGTAGAACGTGATACTTGACATATTATTGTTATTTACTCAGTTAGTTAACAAAAAAAAAATAATCCGACTGTTGTGAGAGACCGGTGTGAAAATGGAAATTTTATAGCCTAACATTAAAATATTTTATAAACACTAGAAGCTATAAAAGAAATATAACTTTAATTTAAAAAGCAATTAAACGTACCTTCCTTTGTAATGGAACTAATCTATACATATAATAAATCTGTAGAGGGGTCATGTCTGTACATTAAGAATATTTAAGTGAAAATTAAAAAAAAGGGGGCCTATAAAAGCCACAGAACCTAAAAATAACATTTTTGAAAAAAATGTCTGTCTGTCTGTCTGTCTGTCTGTCTGTCTGTCTGTCTGTCTGTCTGTCTGTCTGTCTGTCTGTCTGTCTGTCTGTCTGTCTGTCTGTCTGTCTGTCCGTATGGGAATGTTTGTCGTCGCATCACGCTAAAACCACTATATGGAATGAAATGAAATTTGGCAGGCAGGTAGCTTACAACCCGAAGAGCATTATTGGAAATTATTATCCCGAAAAACGAAAGGGTTCCCGTGGGATCTTCAAAAAATTGTAGCTACCTATTTGAAGGTATTTCAGCCAAACTACTCAACTTATTTAAATGAAATTTGGCAGGCAGGTAGCTTATGACCTAAAGAGCATTATTGGAAATTATTATCCCGAAAAACGAAAGGGTTCCCGTGGGATCTTCAAAAAATTGTAGGTACCTATTTGACGGTGTTTCAGCCAAACTACTCAACGTATTTAAATGAAATTTGGCATGCAGGTAGCTTATGACCTGAAGAGCATTATTGGAAATTATTATCCCGAAAAACGAAAGGGTTCCCGTGGGATCTTCAAAAATTGTAGCTACCTATTTGACGGTATTTCAGCCAAACTACTCAACATATTTAAATGAAATTTGGCAGACAGGTAGCTTATGATCTGAAGAGCATTACTGGAAATTATTATCCCGAAAAACGAAAGGGTTCCCGTGGGATCTTCAAAAAATTGTAGCTACCTGTTTGACGGTATTTTAGCCAAACTACTCAACATATTTAAATGAAACTTGGCACAAAGGTAGATTGTAACATGAAATAACCAACATAATACTTTTAACCGACTTCCAAAAAAGGAGGAGGTTTCTCAATTGGTAAATATATGTATTTTTTTTATGTTTCTTCGCGGATATCTTCATCGTTCATGAAACAATTTTTTTTTTGTGTTGTGTAGGGTATAATTTAAATTTGGTCCCATTGTCACCGATCCGTGAGGAATCGAGGGAAATCCTCAAAATTTATATGGAATAATATATAGATTTTGATTTTGTCTGAAGTAGTCTAAGCATATGTTACCAAACAGTAAGGTTTTCCACTATATCCTGGATCTAAAAGTACTGAACAGAACTTCTGAGTCCTTAGAGATACATGTTTGAAGATTTCAGCGTTGTTTAAAGA
Organism: Celastrina argiolus; assembly: GCA_905187575.2. Lineage (NCBI taxonomy): Eukaryota > Metazoa > Arthropoda > Insecta > Lepidoptera > Lycaenidae > Celastrina > Celastrina argiolus. The sequence goes on from LR994589.1 coordinate 18,253,887, forward strand.
AATGCAAGCATATGCCACTACGTCAATTACAGTAGAACTTGGTCTCATAGTTATCAAAGTGGAGACCTGATGATGGCGTCGTGAGGAATCGAGGGAACACCTTGAAATTTATAGGGACACTCATAGTAATTTTGTATTTGTTTCGAGTAACATAAGCATATCCGACTAAAAACATTATTTTGAGTCTTTGAAGATATACGTTTGGAAATTTCGACATCGCTTATACTGCAAGCATATTATTTCCATCGCTATAGATATAGTGATATCAATTACAATATGATGAAATAGGCTATATTATAGAACTCATAATATTGAGTTTGGCTGGTACCGACTTTAATATTCTGAAAATTTTTATCTCATTTAATAGTCAATCTACTTGATATAATATATATCAACTTTTCTTCTTATATATAATATGTATATATTTATTAAAAAATATAAACTAAACTATATTATATACGACTTCAAAAGGTAAACTAAAAGGAACAATTAAATTTACTTTGCACAAAGTAATACTTATTTACACTTAGATAAATAAATTTATTCTATTCGAAAACCTTACTACAATATCAAAGTATGAACAACAACTAACCATCAAAGTAAAGTTATTATACTATAATATTATGTACCCAAAGTACTGGCTTACAAACTAATATTAAATGAAAACAAATTAAGAAAGAACGCTGAACTTGGCACCGACTTGAAAATCTATATCTATACATATAATAAATCTGTAGAGGGGTCATGTCTGTACATTAAGTATATTTAAGTGAAAATTAAAAAAGGGGGTCTATAAAAGCCACAGAACCTAAAAATAACATTTTTGAAAAAAATGTCTGTCTGTCTGTCTGTCTGTCTGTCTGTCCGTATGGGAATGTTTGTCGTCGCATCACGCAAAAACCACTGTATGGAATGAAATGAAATTTGGCAGGCAGGTAGCTTACAACTCGAAGAGCATTATTGGAAATTATTATTCCGAAAAACGAAAGGGTTCCCGTGGGATCTTCAAAAAATTGTAGATTCCTATTTGACGGTATTTCAGCCAAACTACTCAACTTATTTAAATGAAATTTGGCAGGCATGTAGCTTATGACCTGAAGAAGATTATCGGAAATTATTACCCCGAAAAACGAAAGGGTTCCCGTGGGATCTTCAAAAAGTTGTAGCTACCTATTTGACGGTATTTCAGCCAAACTACTCATCGTATTTAAATGAAATTTGGCAGACAGATAGCTTATGACCTGAAGAGCAATATTGGAAATCATTTTCCCGAAAAACGAAAGGGTTCCCGTGGGATCTTCAAAAATTGTAGCTACCTATTTGACGGTATTTCAGCCAAACTACTCAACATATTTAAATGAAATTTGGCAGGCAGGTAGCTTATGACCTGAAGAGCATTATTGGAAATTATTATCCCGAAAACGAAAGGGTTCCCGTGGGATCTTCAAAAAATTGTAGCTACCTATTTGACGGTATTTCAGCGAAACTGCTCAATGTATTTAAATGAAATTTGGCAGGCAGGTAGCTTATGATCTGAAGAGCATTACTGGAAATTATTATCCCGAAAACGAAAGGGTTCCCGTGGGATCTTCAAAAAATTGTAGCTACCTATTTGACGGTATTTCAGCGAAACTGTTCAATGTATTTAAATGAAATTTGGCAGGCAGGTAGCTTATGATCTGAAGAGCATTACTGGAAATTATTATCCCGAAAAACGAAAGGCTACCCGTGGGATATTCAAAAAATTGTAGCTACCTATTTGACGGTAGTTTAGCCAAACTACTCAACATATTTAAATGAAACTTGGCACAAAGGTAGATTGTAACATGAAATAACCAACATAATACTTTTAACCGACTTCCAAAAAAAGGAGGAGGTTTCTCAATTCGTAAATATATGTTTTTTTTTTATGTTTCTTCGCGGATATCTTCATCGCTCATGAAACGATTTTAATTTTTTTTTTGTGTTGTGTAGGGTATAATTTAAATTTGGTCCCATTGTCACCGATCCGTGAGGAATCGAGGGAAATCCTCAAAATTTATATGGAATAATATATCAATTTTGATTTTGTCTGAAGTAGTCTAAGCATAATATGTTACTAAACAGTAAGGTTTTGCACTATATCCTCCAGGATATAGTATTCAGATAAATTTCATTGTAATAAATATTAATTTTCGTAAGGCTATTTTTATGTTATTTTAGTTGTACCTGACACCTGAAAAGTTATTAATAACATTAACCTTTTTAAAATTAAGGTGTCCCATTGATGTATTCATAACAGAGAAATATACAGTCTATAATATTATAATATTATTAAAGAGTGATAATACTTAAGGATGTTTATGGCTCCCGTATATAGAGTTTACTGTGAAAGTACCATCGCTGAAAGTACTTTTTTTTAATTCTTGTATGGGAAAATTTATGATGTTGGGGCATTTCTCATACAAACATGACAGTCAAAAGTAGGTCTTTAAGCGCTGGTACTCTTACAGTATACTCTACATAGGAGGCACATACCTACACATTACACACCCTAAAGTGTTATCATTTATTTTACACCTTGTATAGTGTAAATGATTCCGAGGTCAAGCGTATTTATCGTCAGGTAATACTGAAACGTATTAAAAAACCATAAAATATAACAGTAGATATTCAAAGTTTAATATAAATTCGACTAATATCACATTAGAGTTCGATACTCTATATCGGTATCAAATTTTGCACTGTATCGTCACAAGGGAAAAATACCAGCGTATAATATAATAATAATAATAATATCTATAGACGCTTCACACCACGTCAATCTGGCCCTGTTCTAAGTATCCGAAGAACTTGCATTACCAGACAACGGACATAATATACAATATTTAATACTGTTATACTATACACATATATAAGATTTTTATTATATTAATACACATAAGTATCAACATTGAAATTTTTTTGTTCCCTCGGCGGGATTCAAACCCGCAACCTCTCGGTCGATCACCAACGCGCTGAACCACTGCGCTACGGAGGTCGTCATAATGTACAGACTATGGTTGTGAAACTGAAATAATACAATAACGGCGGAATTATTCAATTAATAAATTGTGAAACTTATCCGATACTGTCTCTTTGTTATACCATAGACCAATTACATAATATGTATAATTGGTCCATGGTTATACCTATAATATTTTCAAAATATCTTAAAACGAAAGGCAGCTAGTTTATCTCTGTTGACTCTATTCACATTTGCTCAGAATCGAAGCGTCGCGTTTTCCGTGTTTTCGGCTTCATATATTATTATGTGTCGCAGTCATCTGATTGAATCTGCTTATTTAATTGAATGACTAGCGCGGTTACTTGATAGCGTCAAAGCAGCAGCAGATAGCAATGTGTTGATATATTTTTTGATTAATTTACTTTAATGTGCGTTATAATAGTTCACATTCGGAAATTTTGAAGTTAAAAACAAAATATTAAATGGCTATCCTAGTTTCGGATTCATTGAATTTGTTGGTAAAAACAGGATTGAATCAACGCGCTAGTCATTCAATTAAATAGCAGATTCAACCAGGTGACTGCGACATATGCACCGTTAATCATCCTGTATAGGGTTCTTTCCGTTGTGACTATGTGCTAAGAGTAATATGTGATGTAACCATTTGTAAGCGTGTTTTTCCGTAGGGCGATTAATAAAAAAAACTAAACAACTACTTAAACCTATTATTATTGCGGAATAATGCAAAAAGTCGTTTATGTAATTTGTTATCCTCGTTAAGGTACTTAAGGAACGGCGACAAAAAACAATGAGTTGACAAAAATAATATAATAACTATTTATAGAAGTTATATTATTTTTGTGGTAATAATAAAAATTAAAAAAAAAGCTATAACGTGCCTTCGCAAAAAGGGCTCTAAAAAGGCTAAAACAAGAAAACAAAACTAAATGCCTGTCTCAGATATCACAGTATTTAAACAGTAGTTACTTTGCTTACAACGCCTCCGTGGTCTAGTTATTCAGAGCTTCGCTCTCTATCCGGAGGTTCGATTCCCGCTTTGGAACAACAAAAAATGTTGTTTTCAAGTCTAGTTAGGACAATGCAGTCCGATCACCTGCTTGTCTAACAAGAAAGATGCTCAATGCGTCGGATGGGTATGTAAAGTCGGTCCTGCGCCTGATCTTCCCGCCAGGCGTGTCGGTTATCCGTCTACGAGATACGGGTCACTAGGCTAAGAGAGTGATGTGTATTGTGCACAAACCAGGGCACTATAAAATAACTCCTACGTAGCTGGCCTGGTTTCAATGAAACCGGCCACACAGAAATCGGTGTGGGAAGCATTATAACTTTGCTCACAGAAATACTCGTATCTATAAAGCATCCATAACGAATGAAAAGAACTTCTTTTTTAGCACAGTTCAAAAATGTCTCCCTTTTTGTACGTTTAGGATTACAAGATACAAAAGCGTAGAGCATCCGAAGTGCCTGCACTCCGTACCTTTTCCAGTGTTCGACATACTGTGTAGTGTGTGGAGAGCACTCCAGCCGTCCTGTATACCATATAGTGTATAGTGTCTGCTACTCGAGTGCTGGGATTTAGAGATCCGTTGTGCAATCCATTTTCCACGGGTTCGAATCCCGCCAAAGGAAAAAATGTTAAAATATGTTCCTGGGTCATGGATGTGTATTTTTGTGTAATCTTATATGATGAATGAATCGCTGTTCGTTATTCTCGCTAAATCTCGAGAACGGCTAAACCGATTCGGCTATTTTTAGTCTTAAAATATTCATGGAAGTCCAGGGAAGGTTGAAACGGTTTGTATGCTCAACGAAGTGGGCACGGGTCAGCTAGTCTTCTTATATATAAAAATGAATTGCTGTTCGTTAGTCTCGCTAAAACTCGGGAATGGCTGAACCGATTCGGCTATTTTTAGTCTTGAAATATTCGTGGAAGTCCCGGGAAGGTTGAAACGGTTTCTATGATCAACGAAGTGGGCACGGGTCAGCTAGTTATATCCTTAGCACGGGGCCAGATTGACGTAGTGTGCTTCGTCCATAATTATTATTATTATTACAGCTTTTTGTTCTAAGACTAAATAAATTCTTCCAATTATAAGGTGATTGCAAGCAAAATTGTGAACAACAGCTACTAATATTTAAAACATATATTTTGAAATGTGCCAACAAAGCTAACCATTTCTTGACGTCATGTAACCTAACCATTTCTTGACGTCATGTAGCCTATGTCCAGCGGACGATCAAGTGGCTTCCAACTCATTTGTCTAAATATCTTAACTAGTTTAGTTATGAACGAACAGATGAACATCTATATGTCGCAGGCAGGTTGAATCAGCTATTTGATTGAATGACTAGCGCGGTCATCGAATTATATTTTTACCAACAAATTCAAATTATTGCCCGTCACACTTTATTGTTTGTATAATTAAACATTGCAGATGCCAAGGTCGGGTTCGGGTTAATCTTTAAACTTCAGATGGTTACATGAGACGTAAACGATATTTCGGAAATAACTTTGGCAAGAATGCTAAAAATATTGCTTACTAGCTTTTGTCCCCGACTTCGTGTGGAATAAAAAGTCTCATCGGTACATGCTACCATCTCTACATCGGTACCTCGGAATCGAACCTGCACTTTGCAAGTGCTAGTGAACGGTCTACCCACTGTGACACGAACGATCTACTAGGGATAACATACTTAGCGAAATGTAGCGTTCCCAAAAGTTACAAAGAACATTTGAAGACATGATACATAATTTGTACCTAATATTCTAAAAATACCTAAAGAATGCAACAACTTACCTTAGTATTTCTAATGATCTCACTCAATTTGATCTGAAACAAAAAAAATATATTATTAAAATCTTAATTTCGAACTGTAGGTATCGATTCTCGATTTTGTCAGGAGTAAGCCTGCTGGTCCAATTTCAAAAATTCTTTCGATGATAGCCCGTATATCGAGGCTATGGTATTATGGCACACTTATTAAATTGGGGGTTTTAACGAAAAAGAAGTAACAATCTTACGATGACACTAAACTTGATCTTGCTAACTTGGATTACAAGTATGTACAATTATTTTTAAATATTATGCAACAATTATATGATACTATGGTTATCATAAATCCTTCGTCATAATAATATCATAATATCATCAGTGTATCGCCTGTTCCCAGTCAAACCACCCAGTCATCCTGACTAATCACCATTTATGTTAATGAATATAAAAACATTCGATAAGGAAAGTTGTACCTAGTTTAGTGGTTCTGTAGTAAAAAGGATTATGAGAATTTAATTTTAATGTTTTAAAAATAACACAACACATAACTAATTTGTATCTGCACTTAAAATTTTAATTTAAACCAGTCAAACCCTGCTTTGACGATACAAAGCAGGTTTTGCTTGGTCCAAACTAAAATCAGTTCATGGTATCAAGACGATGAATTGAAAGTCAAAGTTAAATACGCAGATTGTACTCGTTCCTTCTCCTTTGAAAATTGGATTGACTCAAGAATAACATCAAATTGGTGACTTCAATGACGTCACAATTTTCGGAGAAAGTGCTAACTCCAGCTCTATATTTAAACAAAAAAGCTTACTATAAAGTTAATGATTATATGAATGTGAAATGTGCTATCACATCTTGGAAATAAAAGGCTAAAGGGTAGGCCCCCTACAAGGCTAGTTTAAATGTAGATATAGAATGTAAAAGTTTTTAAAAAAAATTTTTTTTGTACATTTGTACAAAAAACAGAAATTTTCCATCTTTGTTGTAAAAAAATTTTGGCCCCATGCGAGTTTCTTACGCTGGTTCTTCTCGCTGGGCTAGTTCCCGAACCGGTGTGGTAGGCATCATAAAGAAACGACGTTCAGAAAACATTTTTTGTAAAATTTATTCGGAATAAAAATATTTAACTTTGACGTTTACTAACGTCAATGAATGCTGAAGAAGGCAATCATGCTGAGTGGAGCTACAAGAAGCTGGATGCTAATTTAAATTATGAACCGCAGTCGCGATACTAAAAAAGGGATGTAATTTAGATGATGATGATGATGACTTTCAGAAACAATGGTTACTAAGGGAATAAAATAATAATCATGAAAAAAAGAATTTATTAATGCCGCCCTTCATTTGCTGTGTGAGAGAAGAATTCAAAGGCGTAGTAAGATTCTTCTTTAGAGACAAAAAAAACCAGACTAAAGGAAGGTTTTACTGATGAAACAGTTAAACTGAGTATGAAGCCATTATTTTCTTACTCTGAATCTTGATATACGATAAAATGCGCGATGTGACCAAGAAAATACATTTTTCGACTTCTTTGTACCAAATCCATTTATGTAACAAAGTTGTCCAATTACTAAGCAAATTGAAGTAGCCCAGAAAATAAAGAAATTTCACTCGGAAAAAATTACATCTACCTACTTAATAATTTGATGAGATACGCAAGCACAGAATCCTTCATTTGCCCTGTCATTTTATCGCAAATGTAAGGCAAGGAAAAACAACATTCATTCGCAAGTCGCAGCAAACACAGACAAATTAAAATTAAAAATTCTTTATCGATATGCCATTTCATGAAATATACAATTGGATAGGCACAATCATTTAGAAAAGATACAACATAGTACATGCAGGTTAAGCACCTCTTAAAGTTATCTGCATGATGGAAATTACCTGAACTGAACTGCTGAATTATTGGCATCGCGACAGTACGAGTATAAACTGCATCATCATCGTATTGTAATTGATAAAACTGCGAGCACGTCTTTCTAATAGGAACTCATGATATTTTAAAACATTTTTTTTGTTTTAATATAAACCATTTGTTGTAATTGGATACAGCCTGAGTACAAAAATAACGTTTTTGTTTAATTATAACATTTTGATGTAGAGTCCGCATAAAAACGCATAACACAGTTTTTTGAAGCAACGATATACGACATGTCGGCGTACGTCATTTACGTACAATACCCTTAGAAATAGTATATACATAGAAGGAGTGCTAAAAATAGTAAATAATAATAACAATAATATCTATAGACGCTTCACACCACGTCAATCTGGCCCTGTGCCGACAAGTATCCGAAGAACTTGTTTTACAGGTACCGGACAAAGGAAATATATATTTAATACTTTTATACTATACATATGTTTAAGATTTTTATTATATCAATACACAAATTTAACACACATCCATGACCCATGAACATTGAAAACTTTTTGTTCTCTCGGCGGGATTCGAACCCGCAACCGCTCGGTCGAGCACCAACGCGTTGAATCACTACGCTACGGAGGTCATCAAATAGTGGTATAGTTGTTAATCTGAGACAACAATATTCGGCTACTGACAGGACGTTCGAACAAACAAGAACAATGAAATCAAAATATTTAATTTTCAAATGAAACTTAACAAGCTGTATATTCGGAAATTCAACAAAAAGCAACCGGTTCAACCCTAGCCCGCTGAGAATAACCGGCGCAGGGAACTCGGTCGGACAAAACATCAGTTTGATTTGCGTCAATTTCTCACGCAACTAGGTGTTATCATTCTACGATTATTATGTAATGTTCTTCCTATACGGGGCCAGATTTACGTGGTGTGAAACGTTCATGGATATAAACAATGTGTCCAAAAACCATGAACAGGAGTAACGTCTTAAGGGAAAAAAAAGTATTCAGTATTCACTAAGATATTGGACGATATTGGAAATATTATCGGGGATTGAACAGTCGACGGGGCGACTCACCTTATTTATTCCCTTTTCAACAAGTCTCTCAGGAGATGAATATGAATTCTGAAAGCTTCCAGCTAGCTAACAAAGTGACTAAACTACGGACCAATTTCACTAACCTGAAGTAATATTTCAACTGTCTTCTATTTATTTGATGTTTCCCTTGCAAGTGGGAAGCCTACCATACTAAATTTCATCATAATCGGATCAAAAAAGGAGAGAGTGCTCTTGTGTATTTAGCACATACTTGGGTATTATAAAGTACATGCATCAGGGCCCTAATTCTCAGGGCTCGAACTCAGTTTTTACTATCGGTCTGTCCCGCTCATGCAAATGAGATTTACCGCGCGTGCGAGCGGGATATACTAATATTCGAGCTTTTTTCCACTGCCCGAGAATCGTGCTCCTGGTCAATCTGTTTTAATAGAATTAGTCACCGTCACAGAAATCACGAAGCCTTTTGCCTTTTGTCTAATATCCCATTGTGTATGTAAATCTTGCAAGATAAATTTGAAGCACTTCCCGATTTCCGCTGGAGTTTTTCATCGCATGACAATGCAATATTATGATAACATGACAACCTGATCATTTGGTGAAGCCGGGATCATAGAAACTCCGTTATAAAAGCATGTTTTTGACATATTTTATATCAACAATAATATTTCAAATACTTAATCCAAATAAAATTAGTAAATTTAGAATTTATATTTTCCAAAGATAAGAAACTGGTTCTCCCTATCAGCTCGACTATTTTGGTACAGATAGTACAACTCAGTTGTGCGCGCGGCCCTATGTGTGCGTGGGCTTGTAAATATACAACTTTCATTCGTGTGGCAGTGACGCGGCAGTCGTCGTTCCGAGTAACACGTGTTCTTATCGCTTTACCCACACATAGGGCGGCGCGCACAACTGAGTTGAACTATCTGTAATAGTCAACCCGATACCTGTTCATCAGGTGACATCGACGCTTATCATACACTTATATACGCTCTTATCACTGGCATACTAGTGAGTCTCGCAGAAATGGTGCAAGTTGAAGTACACGAGGGTATTCTGGAGGGGGAAGTAGTTGATAGTGAGTATGGCAAGCCGTTCTGCAGCTTCAAAGGCATTCCTTTTGCTAAACCACCCGTAGGAGACCTGAGGTTCAAGGTAGGTTACTTATTATGTTCAGTGGGATAAGTTTGTGCTTTATGAGATTGTACCCATTCGTGTATTTATTTTATGGTTTTTATCCAATCCGATCAATATAGTATTGTAATTTGTTTTAGTATTCGTATCTAGTATCGTAGACAATTTTGTTTATTGGTTATATCAATAAAGATAAATAAAGTCTGTTTTATAGCTACTAAGTTTACTTTGTAAATTTCTCGCGATAAGATTATTCCAATTTTATAATTTAGTTATTATTTATAAATTCCATTCGCTGATATTAACAAAATGGCCTTAATAGTGTTCAACATTATTAATATTATCTAATGGTAGAGAAGAATCTTATCTAAGCGATCTTTATTATCTAAGCGATAAGATTGTTTTTTTTTAATTAAAAATTTAAAAATATTTTTATAATATATTTTTGTAGGTGTACTCGTTGGAGTAGAAACTATAGATGTAGGTACTTATTCCATTTTATAATAAAAATTGTACAATATTTGTTAGGTACATAATTTAAAATCATTTCACCAACCGTTGGTTAGCATTCCGCGGTACACATGTTATTGTTAAGAGTTTTTCTAAATATCATGCCTTCTCTTTTGTAAATACGAAGAATAAAAGAGATAACATGATATTTACACGATGATTGGTAAAACTGACACTTAATATTGCAGGCGCCACAGCCAGCTAAGCCTTGGCAGGGTGTACGCAGTGCAAAGGAACATGGATCCGACTGCTACCACTATGACATGTTCACGTACCCACCGGTGCCCCCACACGGCAGCGAGGACTGTCTGTACCTCAATGTATACACCCCAACAGTATCACCCACAAAACCTTTGCCAGTCATGGTGTGGATCCACGGGGGAGGCTTCATCAGCGGCAGCGGCAGCGACATGCTCTACGGCCCCGAATTTCTAGTCAGAAAAGATGTGATCCTAGTAACTATTAACTATAGACTTGAAGTGCTTGGCTTCCTTTGCCTCGATACAGAAGACGTACCCGGAAACGCAGGCATGAAGGACCAAGTTGCCGCGCTGCGCTGGATTAAAAAGAATATTAAAAGCTTCGGGGGCGATCCCAACAATATAACCATATTCGGAGAGAGCGCTGGAGGCGCTAGTGTTTCCTACCATCTGATATCGCCGATGAGCAAAGGTTTATTCAACAAAGCCATAATGCAGAGCGGAACCGTAGCGTGTTGGTGGCCGAACACGTTCCGACCGAGGGACCGAGCGCTGCAGCTGGCGAAAGAAATGGGATGCGAATCATCCGACGACAAGGAGATATATGAGTTCTTCAAGAAACAACCAATAGAGGCGCTCATCAAGAAGAGAATCAGCATTACCATCGTCCAATCGGCAAAAGAATGTGCCAACGTGTTTTTCGGCATCGTGCCCGAAAAGAAATTCGGCGACAACGAAAGATTTATAGACGGCGACGTCTACGATCTGCTCAGAAAGGGAATACACGACGACGTCATCGTCATCAACGGCTACAACGAGGACGAGGGCGCGTTCTGGTTCCAGACCGGCTGCGACTTCGACACAATATTCCACCAGGCCAACAAATACTTGGAATACTTCGTCCCCGAGCCGCTCACTATAAACTGTCCAATAAAAACGCAGATGGAGATTGGCGAAAAATTCAAGGAATTTTATATGAAAGGTAAACCCGTTTCGAGGGAGACTTTGGATACCGTAATCAAATTCTTCGGGATGGAAGTATTCGGCTACGGTGCGGTATTGTGGCAGAAAATTTGCGCAAAACGGAACAGGAACAAACTATACATGTACAAGTTCACCTGCGTCTCGGAGAGGAACGGGTTCAAGTATGCGTCGGGGACCGGTGAGCTGTTCGGGTACAGGACCATCGTGTCGCACTCCGATGACCTTGGCTACTTGTTCCCCATGAAGGTGGTGCCTCACAAGATCGACATTGGCTCGGACATATTCAAAATGATGGACCAATTCACCACGCTTTGGACTAACTTCGCTAAGTTTAGGTATGGATTTTATAAAGCTTTTATAAGATTTCAAGCTGTTCCATTATTAAGGCAGCTTTTGTGCTGGACTATTGAATTCAAACCTTTTATGAATTGTGATTACAATGAATAATAATTATTATCGGAAGCTTGAGCAATTCTATTATTACAGATTTGTGTAGAATTCTATAATATATTTTTAACTCAAGTCTTACATTTCCCTTATTCCATATTTAGGTATCGAATTTAATCTCACCAGATTTTTTCAATTTCAGTGACCCTACTCCCGACGACAGTCTTCAGGCTCGATGGAAGCCGTATACCCTGGAAGACCAGGCATACCTGGATATCGGAGAGAAGCTGGTGCTGAAGTCACACATAGATAAAGAAGAAGTGGAGTTCTGGGAGAACATCTTCAGGCAATACTATCCACATGTAGCGCCATAATGTGATATTAATTGAGGATAAATTGAATAGACATGTTATTTATAAAGTATCAGAATTTTTATATTTGGGCCTGTATGGACACAAGTGTGTCTATAGATGCTTTACATAGCGTCAATCAGGTAAGTATCCGAAGAAATTAATTAACGATGTCTAGATTACCAGAGGCATGTGGGACACGAATCTCTTGGGCTGTGTGTAGTATGTGTATGTCCATTCCTGCATAGACAAAGCTCATTTTTACGGTGGTCATGCTAAGTGTGTGTGGATTGAACGTGACATACATCGATTTCATTAGTGGAACCCCACGGCGTCAAGCCATTATATTCCCTATTAGTGGAATCTGTAGTAGCTGTTACGGCACGGATTAGCTCGGCGAGGTAATAAAAGTATCGATACAATAGTGTTGCGCTCTAATTGATTTAGTGAGGGGCGCGGCGCTAATGGCGCCGTAAATCTCGGCTAGGGGTGTGCTGTGACGTCACACGCTATATCGTAGTATAGTCGGATATGACTATTAATCTGTATAACACGCACTGTAGACGAATGTGATCTATTTCATGTGCTAGACAACGTTTTACGTATAATACATGAGTAAAGTAGCCTTTGCATCTGTTATTAGATGATATACAGGTGATTCATGGGTCATATATTTAGGGCGTGTTTCGTAAATATCATGTTGTTCCTATCGTAATTCTTATGAATGAATGAGAAGGCATGGTAATTTAACAAGCCGTTATCACTAACATGCGTTGGTGAAATCGGGTCTAAGCCTAATATAGTCTGAAGAAAATGACGCCTAGAGCATTTTTAGCTTTGGCACCTCATATAAACTGTAATATCATAAAAACCTGTATACAATATTCTCCGAGCGAAGTAACCATTCTTTAAATACTTACGTGCCTGGGACAGCCGGTTTTAAATATCGCATGGTTGTCCAGCACATACGGCATTCTCACAACATATTCGGTCTAGTTCAGAGGAATATACTGGTCTGGTCATAATATTATGTCTGGGGGCCAACCATATGTGCGGGTTTCCTTACGATGTTTTCCTTCACCGTTAGAGCGTCCGTATATGTCCAGATTTCACTAACGCTTGTTAATGATAACGCCTTGTTAAAATACCATGCCTTCTCATTTACTGACAGGAAATACGAGAGGGATAACATGATATTTAATGAAGGATTAACTTTAACATATGTTGTTGAAATTGGCACTAAGCCTGGGAATCGAAGCTGCACCCGAGTGCTAATCAACGGTCTACACATTAGGCTACGGAGGCTTACACGTAATAGTGTTAATAGTCTATGTATCATAGACGAATAAAACATTGGTCCATGGTTATACATTCCGACCGTTTTCGATGCCAATCTCGAATGATATTATCGAATCGTAATTGGCAATGATGTTAACGAACGTGGGATGGCCCCTGGCCAGGGTCCGGTAGAAGTCGAAATTTAATTCTCCGGTTATTAAACTTTGGCTGCACATCAGCTGATTTCTTCTCAAAAATATACAATACTCTGTTAAAATTTGTCTGTAAAATGTAAAGTTTCCTACACTAAAAAAACAGAATATTTGTAAACAGTATTTTCAACAAATACGTAACATTCTAAGGCTAGGTACTAGGAGGTTTTAAACTCGAAGACAAATAGAGTTTCGACTCGATCGCGATGTTCGAATAGTAATTATCTGGATATATATTTTTTGTTTTTGTTAATTGACCCCTGCGCCCTCTCGCGTGTGAGCAATCTACCATGTGGCAACAGATTCATATTATTATCATGAGGTATAATTTGGGCACTGGTCATTAGACAAACGGTATAATACCTATAAAAAATGTAATAAGGCTTTGTATAACGTCTATAACCTTGAACGATTACTCTACCGCCGACCGGAGCGTGTTAAAACTAATATTATTATATAGACACCTATACAAAGTAATAACAAATTACACAATACTATGATAGTACATACTTGGGCATTTTCCCTTTCTTTACTCTCCTAACCCAGTAAAATCTGATAAAACTGGCGAGAGATCAAGCGCAGGATCGACTTTCTACATCCCCATCCTACTCAAGATCGTCTTGTAAGACAGGTGATCAGCCTTTATTGTCCTTACCAGAACAGTGTTTGTTGTCTATCGCGGGAATTTAACCCAAGACCTCCATAGTCAAGGACCTGGTACACAACAGATAAAAATTAAGGATTATAATTCCGTCGCAAAATCATGAGGTTGCGAATTTAGTTTTTTTTTCTTTATTTGGCAAAATGAAAAGATACAATTTACTTGCAATATAACCACTGAAGTTTCTTATTGTTTAGTGACAGTATTTAAGCCCCTAGTTATATTATAAGCTCAGATACAATGCGATACACACGCGCAGGACCCCAGCGAACAGAAATCACTATCAAACACAATCTATTTGCACATTAAGGGGTCCCCAAAATGTAACAAATGACAAAAGAATCAGGGAGACCACTTTCCGTGTCTCGTGTCACACTCGTGAGTCACGGCTAACGGCTCATTGGCGATTTTATCTCCAAAATAGTTAAGTTTGTTATGTAAGAATTATGAATCAATAGACATATTATGTATAGCGATCAATTTTCCATCTTTTTGCTAAAAGGTGGTCCAGTTTCTTACGCCGGTTTTTCTCGGCGGGCTGGCCGCTGGGTTGAACCGATGGTAGTCTTTTTTTGTTGTCCGAATTTCATTTGGAAATTAAATATAACGGGTGTAAAAAGTACAGTCACTATAACTTTGGGAATTGTCCTTGCTAAGACAGTTTCTAAGCATTTTCTTCTGTTATATTATTATACAGGTTATAATATAAATGAGTGATAATACCACGTCAATCTGGCCCTGTGCTAAGTATCGGAAGAACTTGTGTTACGGGGACCAGACAACGGAAATATATTTAATACTTTTATACTACACACATATTTAAGATTTTTATGATATTATACACAAATTTAATACACATCTATGACCCAGGAATATTGAAAACTTTTTGTTCCCTCGGCGGAATTCAATCCCGCGACCTCTCGATCGAGCACCAACGCGCTCAACCACTGCGCTACCGAGGTCGTCGTATGTATGGGTCCCGTACATACAGAGTTTACCAAGAAAGTACCAGCGCTGAAAGAGTTAGTTTTTTTTAATTACTGTATGGGCAAATTTATGATGTTGGGCATTTCTAATACAAACGTAAGTCTGGTATGCAAAGGTACTTTCACAGTATACTCTATATAGGAAGCATGTACACTCCCTAAAGTATTATAACTCGTTAGTTTTACATCTTGTATAGACAGAATATATAATGACAGAAAAAGACCCATAACGCTTAGCAGAAAATAAATACACAATATCGTCTACACCTCGCCAACATCGAGGCAGCATCTAAGTTATGTAAATCCGTTTTGCATCATAATGCACGAGATATAGGATTTTAAATTACTATTGATGTTACACGGATATTATGTTAATGTTTGTTCGTCCTTCCTGCAATAACTACGGAACGGATTTTGATGAGTCATGTCCTTACCTAGTTTAGGTTATGAATTTAAACATAGGCTACTTTCTATCGCAGAAAATGTCATCAGAAAGTATGCGTCGCTTTAGCTTAACAACCTCGTATCTATAAAACTACAATTTTTCAGTAGTCAAAAAACTTCATAATTTTAGATTATATTATGACATGGATTTTGTTTTAAATGAAGTTCAGTTGTGTACAGTATACATCCAAAATCCATGTCATAATAAAATCTAAAACTATTAAGTCTTTTGACTCTACTGAAAAGTTGTGGTTTTTTAGATACTGCGACGGTGTGGTGTTTGGACCTAGGTGTCCTGTTCATCAATCGTGCTAGGGACCCGAGTGATTCACGACGCGGAATACTTGACAGGTAGCATTCTAACGTTCGAGAAAAAGTCTAATTTCATAGAAATACAGAGTGTGCTTTTAAGACCTACTTTTTGTAGGGCATGTGCGTTGAAATCAAAATAGAAGGCATTTGTTATTAGATAATTTATATAGTATTCTCCGAGCGGAGTAACCACTCTTAAAATAATGTAGTGCCTAGGACAGGCGGTTTTAAATGTCGCATGGTTGTCCAGCACATACGGCATCACAACACAGTCGGCCTAGTCCAGAGGAATGACTGATCAATACGTCTGGGGGCCAACCATGTGCGGGTTTCCTCACGATGTTTTCCTTCACATTTAGAGCGTCCGTATAATGTACTTGAGATCTGAAGTCTCATGGTTGTGGAATGTACCAATTCCACAACATGGACATCGAACCTACACCCCTTCTAAAATCAGTATGTTTTATGTTCGGGCACCCATATCATATAATATAGAGTATTGCCAAGGTATAGAGGCTAGTCTAGGAGCTGAATTACAGACATTTAACCCCGCGCCCGGTTTCTAGAACGCTATTAAAATGTATGATCAACTAGTATAGCATTCAAATCAACAACCCATATTGAACACTGATTGGTGGAATATTATCAGACAGAAAGGAACGGACAGATATTTTATAATTACATCACGCTCGTACTTGCAAGGCCGGTTAAAATTCC
Source organism: Celastrina argiolus (assembly GCA_905187575.2). Taxonomy (NCBI): domain Eukaryota; kingdom Metazoa; phylum Arthropoda; class Insecta; order Lepidoptera; family Lycaenidae; genus Celastrina; species Celastrina argiolus. Next base: position 18,270,794 of record LR994589.1, read on the forward strand.
ACAGATAAGGTTTATTCACCAAAGACACCGGTTAGTTGACATACGATTTGAATCAAAAGAGGAAGGAGGTATTTTATCCAATTTAGCAAGTGCGAGCGTGATGTAATTATAAAATATCTGTCCGTTCCTTTCTGTCTGATAATGTTCCACCAATCAGCGTTCAATATGGATCGTTGATTTGAATGCCACGTTAGTTGATCATTTGAATAGCGTTAGAGGAACCGGGGGTATACCTCTTTATTTAACACTGCGCTAAGCTAGCTTTAGCTAGAATAAACTAAGCTGGGATAACATCTAAGAGCATCTGCCGTCGTTGAAAAGTCATTATCGCGTAATAGCGCGAGCACATCAGGAATCAATCTTCCGTCCGAGCAAGTGTGATGCGAGGCGGCCGGGAACACCGAACACCCTTGTATGTCCATTGTCCAGTACACATAAGGGTGGACGATCACTGCATACTTTTTAAGCCGATTCTTCCGATTTTTCTGCAGATTCTCCCACTATACAAATATAACCGAAGTTGTAACGTACCTTTTGTATATGTCGCAGTCATCTGAACAGAGCGGAAGTAAAAACAGCCAGGTGATGGTAATTTAGTTCATTTTCCCCACAGCGGCGCTAGTAGTCACCAAAACAAATATGGCGGCAAACAGCTCGCACAGATTTTTATTTTTATTTTCATTTTCATTTGGTGTGACATGTCGTATCCTCATTTTTAGGACCTTTTAAGTTGGGAACTTGGTCAAACGCCCACCAACAACGTTACATTAAACAACTTGTCCTTTAGTCATTCAATTAAATGTCGTCATTGCAGAGGCGCTAGTCGTTCAATTAAACTGCTGATTCAATCAGATGACTGCGATATATATATACGTGCGTTGAATTATTGCAATCAGTATGTTCTATTCTTCGCCTACAAAAAGTCCGCCAAAAGGTAATAATAGTGTAATGTAACTTGACTACTTCCCGTTTTTAAGGTACCGTACCTTTACTGTCATCAAAAACCGCGACAGTCGAAATTTTCTCAATTAGTTCTGTATCCACTAAACGTGCAGCCACCATCTGATGTATTCGTATTGCCACTAGAACAACAAATACTCAAAAAAATTATATCTTCTTCTTATATACAAAAAAATTAATATCTGTTCGTTAGTCCCGCTAAATCTCGAAATATTCAATGAAGTCCATGTTTGTATGCTCAACGAAATGGGCACGGATCAGCTTTTATATAATGTAGTGTTTGTCTAAATGGTGGTCTCTTTATCGTTGACAATATGAGTACTATAACTATATATGTTGGTGGGGGGTTCCCCCACTCAATCAGTATTAAGACAGACGTACTAAGAGTGAGACGTACTGGTGGTTGTTGACTTTATACAGAGCCTGCCTTTCGTATAATTTAGTGCACACTACATATAAAATTTTTATTATTATTCCTATTTCAGGTTTTTCTTACTCAATTTTTGTTCAGTCTGATGTGACGTCACAATATACGCGATATGTCAACACCTTTATATGTGCGTCGTTACTTGTGTATGTGTCGCGTTCACTATAAATATCAATAAAGGGAATTGGTATTTGTTCGCGTGACTGACTTCAGACATCAGCTTCCGTGCGGGGCAGCGGCGCCCTGACGCCCGGACAGACGCCCTGTCGCCCTGCATGTCATAAGGGCGATATCAGTTATTCCCAAACTGTATACGTGGGGAAACCACTTTGTTTGACCCCCTGATCTAACGCTCTATTAAGAGGAAACACAGCTGAGTAGAGAAATGCAAAATAGGTATTTGTAAATTCTTTTGCTGTCTGTGGTCAAACCGATAGAGACAACTGCAGCATGAACTGATATTACCAATTAAAAGTACGAGAAATCGACGATTACGAGACCCCTGTTTCCTCCTACAAAGCTTAACTGATTTAGGTACTTTTTTCATTATAAACTAAAAAAGGGATATGTTCCTATGTTTCGATTTTAATAGTTACTCCAATTATTTGTTTCTGAATATTTGAACACAGCCGAAAGTCGGGCCATATTTTTTAATGTTTTTGAACATCCATATCTCTTTTTATAATTAATTTATGAAAAAAGGAAAAAAGGGACGTACTTTATACACATAGCTATTTAGGAAAAAAAATTGTTACTCTAGTGGCACTATCTATTTATTATTATTTTTATTACTTGGCAATTATAGATCAAAATGACAATTTCTTATAGAATTATCTATGTTTTGTATCCAACCAACACAATCTTAAGTGAACCCTAATCCAATATCTGTCAATGTTCAGATGTCCTGCTATCTATAGATGAATGACATAATACGATAAAATATTCACATAGAAATCTCGCAAAGATTAGATACCTGCTTTTTTAACCCAACTGTAGAAGACTATAAAGAAGAATTTATAGGGATATTGTAAAATTTTAGAAAGTATGAACTAAACGGTATCAGCCAAAAGAACATAAATAACATCCCTTAATGAAAGTGTGAAGTTTTTTTAATTACAAACTTAAAATCTGTAATAAATTCTCTAAAGTGGGGAAACTCGGGTAGTTTATCAAAGGCTCCTTAGTCCAGACTAAGTAAACAAAGTTTAGCGAAAAACTAAAAAGTAAGTTGCAACGTGTCACAAGATGTCGTTAGAGGCGTCACGCCGTGCCCCGTCAGCTGTTATTATGCACCAAACTTTGCACACGTGATTCAACGTCGAAGAAAAATACAAGTCTTTAAAAAGACTAGAGGTAAGGTTGATCCTCAACGGCCGATTTCTAGAACGCTATTCAAAAGTATGATCAACATGGAATTCATGTTAACAACCTATATCCCACCAAAAACATTTTCATGTAAAAATCTTGTCAACACGAGCCTACACAGCTTACCCTGTGAAAAAGTTATCAGATAATATCGTATAAAGCCAAGCTCTACACTACACCTTAATCAAAATCTATCAAAAAGTGGTTAGATCTCATGTAGAACCAAAATTCTTGATCTATGCGCCCTTACTTCACCAGGCTTAACTTCACTTACGCTATATTGCAGTTAAAACGTGATGCTTGGCCGTTTTATTTCGCACACGATTAATGAATTCGTATGAAATGTTCGTAATGGTAGCAAAACGGTCAAGTATCACGTTTTAACTGCAATATAGCGTAAGTGAAGTTAAGCCTGGTGAAGTAAGGGCGCATAGATCAAGAATTTTGGTTCTACATGAGATCTAACCACTTTTTGATAGATTTTGATTAAGGTGTAGTGTAGAGCTTGGCTTTATACGATATTATCTGATAACTTTTTCACAGGGTAAGCTGTGTAGGCTCGTGTTGACAAGATTTTTACATGAAAATGTTTTTGGTGGGATTTCATTTATTTTTGTAAGCTGGTTAATGGACTTTTTTTTAATTTAAAGATAACCTCTTAGATTATTAATTGGTCTCAGCGCCTTCGACCGACCAATTATTAATCTATGGATAACCTATTTTGACCCCGGGCCTTTACTTACGGAAAATAGAACAGTCAGCGCCTTAGCCTAGTGACGCCTAGTGACGTCGACTGATGTCACCGTCAATATTATACCGTGTATAAACTTTCACCGCAATTTTTAAGAGGTAGAGGCGGATTTTCAAATAAATTTCTCGTCCATATTTCTTTATTTGTCATATTGTTATATTATTATATTATATATAAATATAAATTATAAAATATACATTATTTTATTGCTGGAGTGAAACTTCTTATTTGGATATCCTAGGATGCCACTAGTATAAATTCAACACTAATAATTCGAGAATTTGAGAATTACTTATATATACGAGGGAGCTTGCCTTTTATAAAGCATGTTGAATCAAAATGCTTTATTATTTTAATAAGTATCAACATTGTTGATACTTATTAAAATAATACAGTAAGTCTTTAATAATATCGTGATGTAGACGACGGTCAGCGCCATCTGTTGGTCACTAGAGGTACTAATTCTTGTACGGCTCTTATAAACATTATAAGCTAACTGCATACACCTAAGTGCAACTTAGCATTTTTGAAGGAAAAAAAATGTACTTATTTTTATTTTTGAAAAATAGCTTTAAGGTTTTCTTTTCATTATGGCCTCTTTAAACGTCATGACGTGACGCGTTAAAAATCATATTATTATTATGTTAATAGTCATAAGATTAAACACTAAAATTATTTATACATTGATCGTGTAATATTTTCGTTTATTCTTATCATTATAACGTTACCGACTGTAATATGTGTTGATAAATGTGTGTTTAGATGTTTCACAGTTCCAAACATAGATTGCGCTGTTAGCTACCTACATCGCGCTATCAAAGTGTCGAACGGTTTTTACATAAGATTCCCTCTAAACTCAATACTTACGTCATTATTATAAAATCAGCGGGAGCTTGTGACGGACCGATTTCAAGTGATCGATGTAATATTTTGTTTATATACACTGACAACAAATTACTACTTGCTGCCTGTTAATTCTTACCTAATTTTTACTTACCAAATATATAATACCTAATTTTAAATAAGTGGATAAAAACTAATTTTCTCATTGATATATTTTTCATTTACAAAAAGTCGGTCACCGATTAATAATCGGAATAAAATAGAACATACTGATTGCAGTAGTGCAACGCACTCAAATAAATAAAGTCGGATAGAAATAATATGGAGCAAAAATCTGACCGATTATCGGTCCTACAAAAAGTAGGTCTTATTTTTTTTTATGTACTTGTATAATTGTTGTTTGTTATTGTATAATATAATATTTATTTTATGTATTAAAGATCATATCCGTTATTAAACATATTAAATATCCATTTTGTACCGTCCACCATATTGGATTCAAAATGGCGGCATTTATATTTTAATAATTTTTTTGTTGGTTTTGTAGCAATAACAGCTTACATAAATAATATCAGCTTACTAGGACGTCAGGAAGTACCTTATGAATTTTGATGATCTATAAATGAGTCAGTGACGAAATCTGGGGTTTTTAGACATTGATAAAATCTAAAGTATAATAGCTACAACATTCAAACTTTGTATGTTTCATGTATTTACTGGTGTCATTATATGTTGAAATTTTCAACTATGTAGCATCATCCAAAGCAAAGTTATGAGAGTTCAAAAAAACGACGAAACCTTTCGAGAAAAGGTAGGTAGTGCCCTTGCGCTTCGCTTGGCTCGTCTTGACGGGGGCACTCCCGTGCCCCCAGATTGAATGCTGATCGGTGAAAAATTTACCAGAGAAAAAGAAAACGACAAATATTATCACACGCTGGCTACACTTAGCATTATTTATACCTCTGAAATTGCCATTTTGAATGAAGAAATTTAAACAATTTTTTTCATTTCAGTATTTTTTATTTGTATTAATCGAAGTAATCATCCGTGCAATCAATGCATCTTTACCAACCCAGTGGCAGTTTATTGATGCCCTTCTTAAAGAAATTAGCTAGACGGAAGCTACAATCTTCGAAGGCATTTTGTACTGCCACTGCCAAGAAGTTATCCAAATTCCGTAGGCGCAAGGTCTGGTGAGTAGGGCGGATGACATAGAGCTTCCAACTCCAGTTCTTGCTTCTTGGAGACCGTCTGCTGTGCAGTATGAGGTTGCGTTTTGTCGTTGTATCGAGACGACCAATGCTTGTTGAAGATGTGCCAGCTTTTCCATGTCTGTGTTGAATTATTGACTACTGTAAATAATTCAACACAGATATGAAAAAGCTATTACACATGTAGATGTTTACTGTAGAGTATTGCTTTTATTTAATTTTTTAATTTGAAAAGAAGCTGTAATAAATTACACACAGGCTACATATACAACAATGAAAAAATTGTTTCCTTCATTTTAATATGTATAGATTACTTTTCCCCCGTCAAAAGTTTGGCAAACACTGAGCGGAACGATCTGCGGCCATTTTACGATACATTGTTTGTTCCCCTCCCCTATTCCCCAAGGGGTTCCCATAACCAGCGGCTCCCGAGTCCCGAGTCCCGAGTCCCAATCTTTATCTTCGTGGAGTGCGAATTTGCCGTAAAAGGTTTTTTTACTCTGTAATATTTTACTTCAATAGATCGTTTCACGCCTCCAAGTTTTTTGCCTAAAAATGTATTTGGAAACTTTTTGATAACAAAGGGCGCTTAAAGTAAATTAAAACACAAAGCGAAATAGGATCTGTAATGTAAAGGATTTTTTGTAAATTTAGAAGAAAAGTTTTAGATTAAATATTACAAAATACACACTCAAAGGGAAAAGGTAGGAGTAATTTAAACAGGGCTAGTTCAGTGTCCGAGCATAATTGACATTTGGAGATATAAACCGAGCCATGTAGATAAGCGTACAGTCGCACACACAACGTTTAGGTAAAATGTAAAATTTAATCTTAAATTTTATGTAAAGGTGAATTCATTATGTTTTTAGAAAGTTAAGTTAATTAAGTTTTAAAAACATAATTTTAAATTAAAGTAACTGTAACTTTTAATTAATATTCCTTGAAATGTGTCCTTTAAAACATACATGTTTTCTGTTTATTATTATATAATTACTAACACCTAATTTTATTCATACATTTTCGATATAGTGGGAGGACAATAAAAAAAAATTTAATGCTTTCCATAATAATATCGTTTCGGCCCACGCGTTGTCTCTCTCCCGTATATACGTGCGTGAGCGGGACAGCCTAAAAACCAACCTTAACCGATATTATTAACGCGAATTGCCATGTAAACCGATTTATATTTATTTGCTAACATGATACACTATCGTGGCGATACAGTGACCTTAATCTATAACAGCTAATAAGGCGCGTGGCATGTAACACGATCCTCGTCAATTCGATTACCGGCGGGTTCCCGTATCGCCCCTGCCTTTCAAATCAAATCAAATCGCATTTATTTCAGGCAAAAAACCCATATCACACAATGCAGTTATATAAATAAACAAATTAAAACATTATTAAAGTTATGTATATATAAAAACCGGTATAAAACAAAATTCTTAAAACCTAGTCAGACATAAATCCATAAAATAAAATAGGTCAGCCTTTTTTATTTTTGTCGCGATGTACCGCCAGCCAATATGTTACCATCGAGTTTTCCGGACACCCGACACACACGCTGAGGATCTCGTTTTCAGAGGAACGAATGCGAGACCAAAATGTTGCGACCCGTGCTCTAATAAGAGCAAAGTAGTCGGAGACCCTGGCGTCGGCGAACATGCCCGACGCGCTGCAGTACCTTGGCAATCTCATCAGGATACGGAACGCATTATTGTACTGCACCCTGATGCTGTTCCTTGCGGCTTTAGAGCAGTTGACCCAAAGCTGACACGTGTAGAAGCATTGACAGTATGCCCTGAACAGTGTCAGCTTCGCATCAACGCTACAACGCGCAAACCGGCGCGCGATCATGTTGCACCGAACTGCCAGTGCCCGTCTTTCGCGAACTATATCTTCATCGTCTGAAAGATCCTCAGTCAAAATGTGTCCCAGGTATCTGAAGCGCTCGACTCTCTCTACCACTTGCCCATCCAAATAAACCGGCGGGACACTCTCCGGGCCTTTGCCAACCCGAAACACCATCATCTGCGTCTTAGCGACATTATACTTGAGACCATGCTTTCTAGCATAGGTCTCACAAATGCCAAGTAGCCGCCTTAGGCCCCTGATTGAGGGACTCAGAAGCACCATATCGTCAGCGTAACTCAGGTTGTTAATACAAGTTGTTCCTACGTGACATCCTACTCGACTGCTTCTCAGTTCCTCAATCAGATCATTAACGTACAGGCTGAACAGGTCCGGAGAGGTAAGCCCTCCTTGACGAACCCCACACTCTAATCTAAAATCATTAGAGGTAGCGTCGCCCCATTTCACAAAATTAGTTTGGTTATCGTACCAGTGTCTCAACAAATCCACGGTTTTATTAGGTACATTAGATTTGACGAGCTTTCGCCAGAGTAAGCTATAATTTACCAGATCGAAAGCTCGACTAAGATCTAAGAAGCATGCATACACAGACGTGTTTCTTTTTGTATAGTATAGGACCGTCGATTTAAGAGCAAAAATAGCTGAATCTGTTGAGAGACCGGGGCGAAAACCAAACTGCGCGTCATCAATTCTAATATTCCTATTTATGTCCGGGTACATCAATGTTTCTAGAACTTTACCTATAATAGTCCCTAGGGAAATAGGTCTATAATTTTTAGGGGTAGAGAGATCCCCAGTTCTATTTTTTGGCACTGGAACGACCATCGTCTTCATTAGATTTTTCGGCAAATAGCCTATGTTGATACAGATTGTAAAGAGATCTGACAACATAGGAGTCACATAGTCACTAGCAAACAATATGTGTTCTAAACTAAGACCATCATAGCCAGGTGCCTTACCTTTTTTCATTTTTAAAACGACTTTAGATATGTCATCAGTAGAAAAGCCCGAATGACTAGCGTATCTCCTTTCGTAACCAGTGACAATATCACTGGTATTGCTAGTTACTGGTAAAGGGTCCACTTTGAAATGATGAGCAAATAAATTGGCGATCTGTGTTTGGTCCTGAATGTCGTTAATAGAAACCGGTAAGGCCTGCTCAAAATTGAGGCGTTTTGTCGCCTTCCAAAATTTGGCAAAGTTTCCGTCTGACTGATATGTGGCTATAATATACATCTTTATTTGCTCCTCATTATTTTGACACCACCTCAATTTGTTTTTAAAAATCCTTCTACTATCTATCATATTATTATAGCAGCTACCCGATTTCGGTTTACCGTTCCAGAGCCAATAATCAAAATCAAGTCTAGCCTTCTGGTGATATTTATGGACATGGTGGTTCCACCCTATAACTTTTTTACGCCCTGCAGGTACATCACGACAAATGCTTCGTCTTGCAGCTTCTTGTAAGCACTTAACTATTTCGTTATAAAATTCATCTAACAGGAAAACATGTTTCCTACATATAAAATAATTACAAATATCACATAGTGTACAATTTGAAATATAATGACTTGAAAGCAAATTTACTTTACTCAGACTATCACAGCACAGCGTCTTATACAAATTAATATCGTCAGCAGATCTATTACCCCAGTAGACACCAGATAGTGGGTTATTTACTTTAGTTATAGAAGCCAGTTTCTTTTGTATTTTAAATAACTTACAGTTTATTAAAAGGGGGAGGTGATCAGACCAGTACACTCCATAGTTAATAGAAGCCGATGTTACCGTCGCTTGCGCGGCAGCCGTCACAATGCAATGGTCCAACCACCGCTTCGCCCCACTACCATCATTAATATGAGTGAAAGAATCCGAGGGCAAGATTTCCGCGTCGATACACGTGAGAGAGTGATCCAGACAAAAATCGGATAGCTCGTTCCCAAATCTGCTACTTCCATGAGCGTTAAAGTCACCTAGTACAAATACTGCCTCGATGTCGTTGTCACTGATAATTGCTTCGATGTCTCCTAAGCAGCTTATAAAATCCGCCAGGCTCTCCTCGGTACCATCGTCATACGGTAAGTAGGCACTTATCAACTTTGCCCCTAGCCCCTGGGCCCTGGGATAAACGCTTACGTGGACGATCGGTGGTACTGTTGGGGGTTAACAGTTTTAGTGCAAAACAACAGATTTTAATACAGAATAAAATGTGAATTAGTCTTGTACAGAATTGAAGTAAATAAGTCTTTAGAGATATTAAAGAAAGTAGCGTAGGGATGCAAGTAAAAGAAACGAATGATAAAAAAAGTATTTTTATAATATGGATACAGTTTTAAGTTGTATCTAAATATCTATAATTATCATTCAAATTTTAATTACACCACTGGATAGCTAAGGAATCAAAAAATTTAATACGTTACGTATGTTTACGTACAACAAACGGACAACACAGCACTTCTTTTATTTATATACTCTTTTCCGAGCCAATTGAATCTAAGCGTAAATTCAATAGGGGCATATAATACAAAATAAAATTCCACACGTAATGCAATACAGATGTGTAATTTCGTCGAATATAACATTTTCATTTTGATTTAAATGAATCGGAATAAAAATATACATTTGACGTGTGTCACGTCCGAAAATAAAACGACGTAATTGACGAATAGGTCTCTATTAAGTACAGAATATATTTTTTCACACTATTTCAAAAATGTTTAACTGTCATGGGTTTTTCCGGGACTCTATTTTCAATAAATAATTGAATAGTGACTGGAATTCAATTAAAACGTAGACCGCCGGCCTCCAATTAGTACGAATTTAGTTGTGCCATTCCTGACAATAAATTGGGTTAAATTTTAAGCGCAGTCGTTTATAAACTATTTAACGATCAGTGTCAATCTATTTCAAAACAATTTAAAATAGATTAGTCAATATTCCTACTAAATTGTGCGTAGAATAAAATTAGCATTATTTTGTCTAACACTTGTCTACACGTCTATACAATCGATAAGATAAGGGTCAGTTCATATTTAAGCTGTATTTAATGATAACGATAAAAAGAACAGCTTATCACACGTTTCATTGCAATTCGAATAAAGATCAAAAGACATCAATATACCAAATTGTTACATTCATAAAAAAAATATGTGGCTATGTTACTTACAAGGGCGTTTATTGTAATAGAATATGTGGTATAATTAATTATTTGGTACTTTAGCTATCCTGTGGTAATTGGAAGGGGAGTGACGGACACGTAGCTGCTTCACTAAACTCTACCCCACGATTATTTTGAACTTAGTTTTTAATATTTAAACAATTTAAAGTACAAAAACTAAACAAAAAATAATTAAAAACAACTTCCGACTTAGCGTGTAACATTCCTATCACACCTATCACACCACAAACGACCTGATGACCTTGAAGACCTGAACCGATTTCCAACAAACATAGCTAAGAACACTCTCGACTGATATACCTTTTAAACAAAAAACCTCAAAAAAATCGGATCATCCGTTTGGGAGCTGCGATGCCACAGACACAAACACATTTACACAGACACGTCAAACTTATAACACCCCGTCCTTTTTACGTCGTTTTTGTTAAAAATGAAATAAATGACCAAGTAACACTTGTCTACGCGCCCGTACCGCCACCCCTGTCCAGACACGCTACCAATTATTTAAACTGTATCGGTCCCCATCTTCCCTCTGCTGTCTCGCTCGCACCCACCCCGTCTCGGTCGCACACACTGCACCTACAAACTAGGGTTGTTATTTGCGGATGCAAATTTCGACATCGATGCGTATTCGGATATTATATTTTTATTTTCAATCTGGTGGACAGTAAGCCAAGTTATTGTAAAACGTTAATTAAAATCCCCTAAATAAATTATACGGGTATCTAATTTGTGACTGACAATAATTAATTTTACTAAATTTTAAAACTTTAAACTGCTCTCCTGTTTAGTTTTTGGCCTTATACCTTATTGCCTTTTGATCGTCGATGAAGCAAAAATTGCGCAATTTGTTCTATTGCTTAGCCTTTGCAAGATATACTTAATACCTATGCCTGCCAGCTACGCTACCTTAATAAATTTAAAATAATGCGAATATTCTTTCTTTTTTTATAATGAAATAAACAAACACTTTCGTATACAACAAAAACCCTTAGTGGTTCTGGCATAAATTACTAAATAGTTACGACGAACCGAATGATTCTTGTCTCTTCTTCTTCTTATCTTTGAACTTTTCATTTTTCACACCAACATTTTCGGATCCGAATTCGAATATCCTACATCACTACAGTCAAATCGTATTATAATTCTACAACAGTCGCTCTATAAATTATTTACAAGTGTTTATCCATTTTTCTCCTTTTCTCCGCGTGTATTGAATTACTATTTCACGGAAACATGTTTTCTATGAAGAGATAAAGCGAATCGTGCTTCGATTGGGTATATCGTATTGGAATAAATTGACTTTTTTACATTTTCCTGCCTTTCCACGGCCTACTTTTCTAAGGACCGATTATCGGACTGATATTTTCTCTTTATTATATTAATCAACTTTTTGTATAAATAATATCTAATAATAGCTCCCCTCACCGATTTCGGTGTCGGTAGCCGATTTCATTGAAACCACGTCAGATACGCAGAAGTCAATTTATAGTGTCCATGTGTATGCGCAGTACACAAAGACACTCTCTCTTCCTTTTACTCTCATAACCCAGTGGGATGGTTATCCGACAAGACTGGCGAGAGCCGCAGGACCGACTTTTTACATGCCCATCCGACGCATGTTTCATCTTTCTTGTCGGAGAATCAAGTGATCGGCCTGCATATTATAGTATCTTGAATTATTCAGATTCATTTTGAGTATAATACAATATACATTATACATGCAGACTTTAATGTGATTTTTATTACTTCAAGACCGGTTGAAACATAAAACGTCTATTGCTGTGCATTTTAATGTAGTACGTCTGGAAAAACGTGACGCAAATATATACAGGCTATAATATTAATTAATGATAATAAATTAGGGTGTGTATGGGTCCCGTATACTGAGTTTACTAAGAAAGCACAACCGCTGAAAGAGGTACTTCTTTTTAAATTATCTTTTTAAATTGATGATGTTGGGGGGTTTCTCATACAAATATTAAAGTCAAAAGTAAGTCTTTCAGCGCTGGCACTTTCACAATAAGCTCCACATAGGTGGCACATACACATTACACACCCTAAAGTATTATTAGTCATTTATTTTACACCTTATAGATGTAAAATGAATGACTATTATACTTCTTACTACTTATTAGTCATTACTGATTATTTACATTTTATGTATAGACTACAAAAAACATTAGAATATGGGCCGATTTTTCAATCGCCAGATAACTTTTATCTAAGGAATAAATATGTGACTTTGGCAGATTTTGTATGGTAAAATGTCAAAGTCACAGTTTATTCGACAGGTAAAAGTTATCTGACGATTGAAAAATCGGCTCTAAGTATAATCTATATTTTTATAATCTTTAACATAAGTAAAGATCTTCATTTTTAAAAGTGAAACGAAACGTTTTTTCGTCAGTCTAATAGATGCTCGAGTGAGGTTGGTTTTAAGACTTCTTAATTAATACGGGCCTCAGTCCCGATCTTACCAACGCATGTTAGTCTTAACAGCTTGTTAAAATACCATGCCTTCTCATTCATTGATAGGAACAACATGATATAAATAACGATTAACTTTAACATTGCTTGGTGAAACATCCCTAAGACGTATTTAATATCATTTGCGGTTGGTTAAGATCGTAATCCCATGGCCCTTCGCTAACCTGTAAGCGAGCGCAGAGGCCTCGATCGGCTGCGGCCTCTGGCCTGTGGTCTGTGGCCTGTGGGGACCACAGAATCTCGAGTTCTGCGGTGGAGTGATCTAGATTAACTGGTGGTTAAGTGTATGAGATATTGAAATGATACAAATAAACGGTTATGTATAAATACGATATGTTGTTTCCACTGTTGGTCCTTGGTGGAAATTTTGCAGTAGGTAAGTGGTAAGATCGTTTATTAGCATTAGAAAGGGTGCAGGTTCGATTCCCCGGTTCTGGCATGTACTAATTAGACTTTTTCAGATCTCAATTATAATATAATAGCTCCCCTATACCGATTTCAGGTTCGGTAGCTGATTTCATTGAAACCAGGCCAGCTACGCAGGAGTTATTTTATTGTGCCCAAGTGTGTGCGAAATACACAAAGACACTATATCTTCCTTTACTCTCATAACCCAGTACCGTAGTAAACCGACTTTTTACATGCCCATCCGGTGCAAGGATTATCTTTCTTGTCAGACAATCAGGTGATCAGCCTGCATTGTCCTAACCAAACTTGAAAATAACATTTTTTGTTGTTCCAACGCGGGAGTCAAACCCACTCCTCGACTTCCGGGTCGAGAGCGAAGCTCTGAACCACTAGACCACGGAGGCGATATCAATTGTACATTGTACGGTCGCTCTAACGGTGAAGGAAAACATTGTAAGGAAACATGCACATGGTTGGCCCCAGACGTATTGACCAGTTTTTCTTCTGGACTAGCCAGATGTGAGAATGCTGTATGTGCTGGGTGACCATGCGACATTTAACACCGCTTGTCCCAGACACTACAGGATTTAAACAGTGGTTACTTCGCTCGGAGAGTATTGTGTAAATCATCCCATAACGGATGCAAAGGCCTTTTTAGATAATATAATAACAATATATAATATAATATGTATAATATAATAATAATATCTATGGATACTTCACCCTACTTAACCGAAGAACTTGTGTTACAGGTACCAGACAACGGAAATATATTTAATACTTTTATATTTTATGTACATATTTAAGATTTATTATATTATACACAAATTTAATACACATCTATGACCCAGGAACATTGAAAACTTTTGTTCTCTCGGCGGGATTCGAACCCGTGACCTCTCGTTCGAGCACCAACGCGCTGAACCACCGCGCTACGGAGGTCGTCAAGTATTTTTAGATAAGTGTATGAATACAATGTTACTAAGCTATATTGGAGTCGCTGACCTGGCAAACTTATAGGGATTCCTAAAGTTATTTCTTCGGCAGATGATGTTATATTGTTGTGATGCGAAATACAGTGAAAACAGAACTCTGAAGTAACGCAATAACGTTGAAAATAGAAACACACGAATGTCGAATCCAGTTGTTAAATTTGACAACAACATATTTCGTGTGTTCTCTATAGTCTATTGTATTAACTCATATTATATCCCCAAAAATGACATAAACTCATAAATAGATTACAATGACATAATAATATATATTCCCGTGGTCCTTTCCCTTAATTTTTTGGCCGTTTGTGTCATTACAATTTTGTACTGTCTCCCACTTTGCTTGGGGAGGGAAACTGGTATACTTCCTACTCCTCCTTTTTTCTTCCAATTAATTTCATTGTGGGTCCCAAGACAGATTTAGCTTGTCCCTCGGGCTCCCCTGAGATCATATCAAAGGGTTTGTCGTGGTCGGTTACCGCTGTCGATCCTGGCTTACAGGAGTTGCAGTGGTGGGAATGTGAGGTGGGCCAATGCCCGTTTAAAAAAAATATATTGTATTAACTCGTGGTTTTTTTTAGTAGAGCGTCTAGTGGGTGGACCGTTGATAAGTACTAGAAAGGGTGCAGGTTCGATTCCCAGGTTGTGGCATGTGCCAATGAGACTTTATCAGATCTCGAGTACATTGGACGCTTTAACGATGAAGAAACACATCGTGGCATGGTTGGCGTCAATCGTCAGTGGCCAGTCATTCCTCTGGACTGGGCCGATTATATTGTGATAATATCGTTAGTGCTCGGCAACCATGCGCCATAGAAACCACCCCCGCACTGTATTTAAAGAGTGTGTATTTCATTCGAATATTCAGAATGTTTGGAGGATGAGTAGCCATAGGAAAATGGTCGACAAGTGATGACTACGTGTTGCGCCTAGTTAAAGAACATTTTGCCTTAAGGCGAGGAGCAACCGCAACTAGCGCCACTCTTTTTTAAATAATTTTTACAATGACACAAAGATCTTATTAAAAAAGTAATCCATTTATCCAAGTAGTTTACCATGTTGACATAAGGATGTTTTTGGAACGAAGTTCCTTATCGCGCGTTGTGAAAGGGGGCTAGACGGAAAAAATTCTTACGAAAAGTTGTCACGACACTTTTTGCTATAGTAAGCTATTGTAAGCTGTGCGGCGTCGCATGGTTCTCTGTCTGTCTCTCTCTCTCTTATAGAAAACAAGCCAGATATTTTCATTTCTATTTCGCATTGAACAGTGTGGTGTCGCGACGATTATTTTTGTTGAGTGTATACAGGTTTTTTGTAAATAATAAATAATAAAACTTCGTTCCATCCGGGTGTCCCTTGACACCTCTCAAGTTTTTTTTATCTATTTATGAAAGCAACACTCTGTATATGTTAATTAAATCATCTAATAACGT
Organism: Celastrina argiolus; assembly: GCA_905187575.2. Taxonomy (NCBI): domain Eukaryota; kingdom Metazoa; phylum Arthropoda; class Insecta; order Lepidoptera; family Lycaenidae; genus Celastrina; species Celastrina argiolus. The sequence goes on from LR994589.1 coordinate 18,286,727, forward strand.
ATAATGCATAATATGCCTCCTTTTATTTTCAATAAGTACCCTGAATATCTGATGTTTCAGAAATAACTTTCATAAATCGATAAAAAACATCCTTATTCATTCTGTAATAGTAATAATGTATCTGTAATAATAATAATAATCTGTCATCTGTCATTATATCCGGACAGTGAGATTCCTGACAATGCAGTTCTAACCCAAAACAATGCGGTACCCATATTATTTACTTACCCTGTGTTCCAGTACCTGATAGTAAACGAAACAGGTTTTCATAGGCACTGTCAGCTGTCAATGTCAGCGTTATGAATGATCTGAACGTTCAGAGCGTGTACTGGAACAGGCTCAATAAAATAAAAATTGTCGACACTGAATTTATGCTGACAACCAATAAGAACCAGCTAGCCTGGATGAACAATCATAGTACTCTCGTAGCGACTACCTCGATGTTTTATGATATTTACTCCCCGAACGGAGTCTCGAAAGCAGTATATCTCGCTGAGATATAAAATTATAGCATTTGTAACAATACAAGATGGAGACAATTATGAAAGTACTGTTTTATTAGAGTTTCATATCTCAAGACGCGCGCCGAGTGCTCAAAGCTTTTATATTACCTGGGTCATAAAGTTTACTAACATTTTAGGGTTAACGTCTAATCGAATAGAACGAGAGATTGAACCGGTAGGCCAAGCAATACAAGGTAATGTTAACGATTTTTTTTTCTTTATTTATTAAAATGATTTTTGTACAGTCGGCTGCACTAACATGGATACATCTACAAATTTGCAAAAATATGTCTACGTTAGTTTTTCAAAAATATCGTCACCTTATTGCATTCAAAGCGATGTAACCAGCAAAGTGTTTCAAAATTATGAATACATTATTTCCATAATGAAGTGAACAGCAGTATTTCAGTGAATAGTATCCACACTTAAATTCATAATTATGAATACGCGACAAATTTCAATAATATGTAAACATTGTTTACTTCATTGCAATGTAAACATTAATTGTATCAATAATATGGATACAGTTATAAAATTTTAGCATTTTTCACTTTTCTGCAAATATGTTTTAAATGCCACAAAAATGTACTCGTGGTATGTTTCAATAATATGTAAACATTGTTTACTTCATTACAATGTAAACATTAATTGTATCAATAATATGGATACACTTATAAAATTTTAGCATTTTTCACTTTTCTGCAAATATGTTTTAAATGCCACAAAAATGTACTCGTGGTATGTTCCAATAAGATGTATACATTCATTTTTTCTTTTTCTTTTCGCACAGCCGTAACTACAAATGGTAGAAACATGAAATTTGGACTACTGAATTCGTAAAAAATCCCTTTTTGCACCTCCGACAAAAACAGAGGGATTTTTCAAGTCTGTCTGTATGTCTGTCATCGTAGCTCCCAAACGGATGAACCGATTTTGATGTAATTTTTTTTGTTTGAAAGCTGACGTGGTCATGTTAAAACACTAAAGCTATGATTCAACAAAATAAATTTGCTTACTCCTGAACAATTCGAGTATTACTTAAAAAATAATTTTACTTTTATGACTAGAAAAAACACAAAAAGAAAAGAATGATGAAGTTTATTACAGTCAATCAGGCATTTTACCTAAACATATATTTCAGAAACTATTTTTGTTTATTTTTGTTCTTAGTTTTTTTTTTGGTCAGTAAAGCAAAATTATTTTTTTAAATTAGCCCCTGAATAGTCAAACAGTGAATGAACTGATGACCAATTATTGCGATCACGTCAGCTTTGAATACAAATAAAAAAAGTATATCAAAATCGGTCCATCTATTTAGTAGTTACGATGCCACAAGCAAACAGACGAACATACATAAATAAACGTCAAACTTATATCATAGTGTAAGTTTATGTAGTTTACAGACACGCAAGCAAACATTTTGTATGATAAACAAAATTAATATAATATTAAAAAATCATAGATATAGTTTGAGGGTAGACTATAAAAACCGATGAAAGTATCTTTGAAATATAGTATACGTTCGCGTGTATCAGAGTTATACCTATTACACTAAAGAATATAATTAATATTCTAATGTAGGTGTGATTTTTAAATAACCGTCAATAATAATACCCGTCAATATATCACCTCTATTATTTATAGAATTCATTATTGATATATTGCAATGTAATGAAATTTTGACCAGCCTTTTCTGAAACACAAAATTAACGTTTACATTATAATGAAATAAACAATGGTTACATGCTACTGAAATTTGTCGCGTATTCATAATTATGAATTTAAGTGTGTGTACTATTAACTGAAATACTGCTGTTTACTTCATTATGAAAATAATGTATTTATAATTTTGAAACACTTTGCTGGTTACATCGCTTTGAATGCAATAAGGTGACGATATTTTTGAAAATTAAACGTAGACATATTTTTGCAAATTTGTAGATGTATCCATGTTAGTGCAGCCGACTGTACTTAGAAAGACGATGACAATCCTATAGTACTCTTACAGATTATTTACAAAAAAAATATTAAACTAAAAAAAACTACTTAATACTACCTACTACAGTCTATCTTCTCAGTTAAAATCAAACCTTACCAGCATTCTAGCCGCAGCAGAGTTTGTTCTGCTAGAATGCTGTGTAGAGCGCCTACGTTAAATAAATCTAAATATATTGCAGTAACCAGTTGAGCTCTTTTGTCATTATTCCTGTATTATAACGAATAATAATTGTATTAAAAGTATGACACGCTAACACAATTGACAATCGATTTATTTATTTTAAGAAACTTTTTACGAGTTCCTAATATTACGCCGGTTATTCTCGGCGGGTTAGATTGAACCGATGGTAGCTATTTTTGTTGACTTTCCGAAAAATGCTTGTTCAGTTTCATCATTAAGTTGGAAGGCGAGTTGGTGAGCGCAGTTTTCAGATAATAAGAATGTCCAAGGAAACCTTTCCCGCATATTGCCCTTTTACACCTTGTAAAATAAATCTATACTAATATTATAAAGCAGAAGAGTTTGTTTGTTTAAACGCGCTAATCTCAGAAACTACTGGTCCGATTTAAAAAAATATTTTTTTTCTTGGATAGTCCATTTATAGAGGAACGCTTTAGGCTATATAACATTACGCTGCGACCAATAGGAGCGAAGCGTCAGTGAGAAATGTTGCAAAAACAGGGAGAATTATTCACATTTGGGGATTGAGGACTTGCGTTGCGTGCGCTGCATAAACGGTTTAAGTCACTCAAAAGCAAACGAAGTCGCGGGCACAGCTAGTTACTGATAATACTTTAGGGTGTGTAGTGCCTCCCTTGTAGAGTTTACTGTGAAAGTACCAGCGCTGAAAGACGTACTTTTGACTTTCATGTTGCTATGAGAAATGCCCCAATATCATTAAAAAAAGTTACTCTTTCAGCGCGGGTACTTTCACAGTAAACTCTAAATACGGGACTCATACACACCCGAAAGTATTATCACTCATTAATTTTACAGCTTGTATATATTTCCTCTGTCGCCTCTTACGAGAGGTACTATTCCGTACCACCACTTAGAGGTGCTACACCACTTAGAGGTGCGGAGAAAGAAAATCACCTCTCTACTAACCATCTTTCCTGTGGATGCGATTACTTCGTAGCCTACCGAGTACCTGCCACTTGGGCCAAAAAGGCCAAGGCCGGGGGCAGCAGGCCAATTTCTTTATTGACAGTTAAATTAAAAACAAATGAAGGCTTCGAATTTTAGGAGGTACTCGTTTTTATAGTTATTTAATCAATTTCTCGTTAACCCATTGGTAATCAGTGTTGCCGGAACGTACCAAAAAGTACGGTCTCCCGTACTTTTTGTCATACAACCGTACCGCTACCTCCTACGTACCTCAACGAGCACCGTACTTTTTTTTTCGCACCTTATAAACTATACTGGTAATTCATATCTTAATACATACTATAAAAGGGGTATATGGGTAGACAATAGCATTTTTAATGGTTTGGCAAAACCGTACTTTTGAGTTAAAGTCCATACCTATAAAGAGAGACTGTTGTACTTTTTTGGGAAATCGTACTGGGGGCTTACTCCCGACACAATCGAGAACCGAATCCATTCGATATCAGTGGTTTTTCGTACTTTATTTGGTGAATTACTTTGAAACTAATCAGGATAAAGAAAATTGTTAGATAGCCACTTTTTGTACTCCCGACCGTATCAATCGACTGAGAATCAAAATAAACAAATGTCAATTTATTAGGAAGTACGCGGCATGATCGTATCTGAATCGAAATCAGTTTGGAGAGTAAGGCCCCAGGCAACACTGTTGGTAATATTATAGTTTCATAACTCATTTCTAGACCCGTATCTTTGAAGCTGAATATTCTCTCTATGTACAGTGAGCACAGGCTTTGAGAGCTTAAACTCTAAGCTGTATTAATCGAAAACATGAAAGAGATAATCTCGCTCAGTCCGCTCTATCGCCTTAAACATAAAAACCTCATAATATATTATATTAATTATTAAGTGAGTTCTGCAGTGTCTAATCTAAAGTCTAATCGGTTGAGGCTGTGCTGGTCGCTGTGATCACGATTGTGGGTGTTTTGGGGATGAGTGTAGGCATTTTGCAGATGGATAAGGTCAGTCTATACGATCATTTTCTAGTACGGGAACCATAGTCCGATATCCTTTAGTTTTTAAGTTAAATACACATTGAAGTGTATGAAAGTCACTAAGATTTGTTTTTGATTTTTTTTCTGTTCAATACAATTTGATTGTTTTTTTTTGCTTATCGGAATAGTTACAAGACTTTAATTCATCGTGTGTTATGTGTTTAAATCGACAAATAATAAAAAAACTGTATTTAATATGAAACTGTGTCTATTTTTTAGCTTGAAAACTCAAAAAGTGTAAAGTATTTAAAAAAGCAGTTTTTTGCTCTTAACTTAAAAACTAAAGGATATCGGACTATAGTTCCTTTACTAGAAAATGATCGCATAGACCGACCCTATCCATCTGCAAAATGCCTACACTGATCCCCAAAATACCCTGTATAACAGAGACACAACCTAGTACTAGAAAATAGTATCACCCTAACACTGGCAATACGGCTGGCTATTTTTGTTTTCTTCTATTTCCAGGCACATTCCGGAAACCGCCATCTAGCGCCACTATTGGAAAATACTAATTACTAATTTCGTTTCGTATCTTCTTCTTAATTAAGAGAGAGAATTTAGCTTAATGTGATGTTATGCTTAGTAAAAATATGCTTTTTTTTATTTTAATGTCAATATTTGTACTTAATTCGGCATATTTACATTTTATAATTTACAAACGTTAATAGTAGTGACTTCTATTGCATTTTTTTTTGTATTAAACATAGATTGTATGGGATGGTAAGCCATGTCAATAGCATAAAAACTAATCTTGTGGCCTACCAATTCGGCCATCATCGCTATTACAGCCGTTGGAATCTTGGCTGTCACCATTTTTGAGCTAAAACAATTGCACAGAGCAGGTTTAGATTGTTGATTTTATTATTTATTTTTTTAGTGCACTTTCAGGGTTAAAAACTTCAAGTAGAGCATCATTTTATTATTTACATCACTTTATAAAAACTAAATAAAAAACCTGGTGTGAAGTAGGTGGTTATTCTGTAGTTCGTTTCATTAAAAAAAATCGCCTGGACGCGGCTGTAATCACGTGCGACAGTATGATAAATCAACCTATTCTATAACATCCCCAAAAGGAGAACAGCTAATTTAGGTATTTATTGAGATCCGCTGGTTTTAGAAATGGATTATTCTTACGAATAGTTAAACACTAACCTGTTGTCTTAAATTAATTTAGTTCCTCTAATAGCCGCGGGAATTTTCATTAATGGACTCTACTTCTCTCAATAACAAGGCAAGCGTTTGTTTCGACCATTGATTGTTTAATTTTATTTCTTGAAGTTAAAAGGATAATAAATTATGAAGCCGAATTTTAATTACAGTAATAAATAATTTTGCTCATAAATAATTACCTGCTAAAACCTCTACGTCGTCAATCTGAGTTAGACAGTGTAATAAATTTTCAAAGATTAATTATACATGCTGAATTACATTCTTAGACAAACAGCATCCACACTAAAGCGGACGATAATATTAAGACATTATTGAATTGAATGAATGAATTAATACACTTTATTGTGTCCACAAAGTAGATATATAACAGAGACACGACCTAGTACTATAAAATGGTATCACCCTAATACTGGCAATTCGACTGGCTATTTTTTTTTCTTCGATTTCGATTAGATAATGGGTGAAGTCAAGGCACATTCCGGAAACCGCCATCTAGCGCCACTATTGGAAAATACTAATTATTAATTTTGTTTTGTATCTTCTTCTTAATTAAGGAGTTGAATTTAGCTTAATGTGATGTTATGCATAAAAATATGCTTATCTTTATTTTAATATCAATATTTGTACTTAATTCGGCATATTTTTATTTTATGATTTACAAACGTATAACAGTAGTGACATCTATGGCAATTTTTTTGTATTAAAGATATATTGTATGGAATGGTAGGCCATGATTGTGTCCAAAACAAATACAAAAATATAAAGGCACGAGAAACAAAAAACGAAAAAATTATTAACCCTGTAGTGTTTGTCTAACTGATGGTATCCTTATCGTGGGCAATATAAGTAATGTAACTATATACCTTGGTAGGGATGCCCCCTCTCAGTCAGTTATAGGGACTTGCTAACGGAGAGACGTAGCGGAGGTTGCTGACTGGCCAACTACGCAGGAGTTATTTTATAGTGCCCAAGTGTGTGCGCAATACACAAAGACACTCTTCCTTTTACTCTCATAACCCAGTGGGACGGTAAACCGACACGACTGGCGAGAGAACAGGCGCAGGACCGACTTTTTACATGCCCAACCTATGCATGGATCATCTTTCTTGTCAGACAATCAGGTGATCAGCCCGCATTGTCCTAACCAAACTTGAAAACAACATTTTTGTTGTTCCAACGCGGGAATCGATCCCACGACCTCCGGTCGAGAGCGAAGCTCAGACCACGGAGCCGCTTATCATAAGGCGATAGTCAGATAATTGATATTTTAACAGATAATGTAATAATTAAAAAACCTAATAAAAAATATTTAAGGAGGCTCTTGTACAACAACGTGAATTTTTTACTCGTTTTGTACAGAACCCATCTTGCACGAGACTGACTCGCACTTGGCCTTTTTCAACGCCAATGAGTGTGTAACTCACTGAACGCCGCGTCGTGTCGTGTCATCGTCGTTAAAACAATAACTCATAATATTACTTACCTACATGAAAACCTTTCAGACTTAAGGCCTCAGTTGATTCGAATTTCAAACAATAAAGTGTTTAGAAATGTGGAAGTTAAGCCGCATTAATTGTAAGCCGCTCTTACTTCTGAGTAATCCGCTTACACGACAACACCCGAAGTATTCCGAGGCCTTCCGACGTCGTGTGGACAGATGAAGTTCCAGTTGCAAGCAAATAAGAAACGCATACACATATACTTACGTTTTTTTTAAGAACTGTTATTGTTCTTGGCTGTCACGATTTTCGCGAGAGAATTGCAATATGGAAGCGTCAATAATTGATTTTTAAAAAGATTAATACGAAAACGCCATAACGCCAGCAATCAATTCATAAACAATCAGCTGAGTGCGGCTAAGTGGTAGGTACAATCTCATCGCAATACAATTGCGAAAAAATTTTTGAAATAAATAGTAAATAAAAAAACAGCTTATCATATTATATTATGAACGTTCACACTGTAGTCAATTAGGCCGACCAACTATAACTTATAGTTATAACCGACACGACTGGTGAAAGGTTCGACTTTGAACTTGCCCATCCGACGCATGGATCATCTTTCTTGTCAGACAATCACGTGATCTGCCTCCATTGTCCTAACTAAACTTGTAAACAACTCTGCTCTGAACCACTATACCAATGATAAATTGAGATTGAGATACTAATATTCATTGTATAAAATGAATAATATTAATTATCATGCTGAGAGATTGAATTGCCTTTCACTAAAGACACTGGTGTTGATGGTAAATTATCATAATAATATCGAAAACAATATTATTATAATAATAAACAATGGCGATCATGTTTTTTTTTGCTTCGCGTGAATCAAACCCACGACCTAAGAGTCGAGAGCTAGGCAAGTCAAGTGATAAAGATAATGACAACAAAAAGAACAAACTTCTGAAAAGACACAGACAAAGGACAAGTGAGTTTTTCCCGCAAAAAGTTTTGAGCTTCACGAGTCATTTGATATTAGAAGACTAACGAGCCAGCGCGACCACAACCGACGAGACCCGAAGCTACCCGAAACGACCAATGGACTTTAAACAAAACTAAATTTTACAAGTAAGTAAAGAAAAAAAATTATCGTTTTCTGGGATTTTGTTGCATAGGCGTATACCTTTAAAAGATTTACTTACTTTGCCAAGTCTAACTTAATTTCCAGATAAATAATAAAAAATTAAGAATTAAAAATAAAATATATTTATTTCAGACAATTACGGTCCATGTAATGTGTTAGTAATCTTATAATTTAGAACTAAATATCTATGTTAGTAATTTTACACATAAGGTTCTGAGTTAATTCAACAATCCACACATCTCACAATATGTAGATCGATGAAGCGACTCAGAACTGCAGAGTCTAACCTATCTGCTATCATTTTCAGAATGCTGTTGCAGCTTGCCCTTGTACTTTGAAACACAGACCTTCTTTCGCATTATTGCGTAAAAATCATCTACATGGTATGTACATCTACAAGCGCCTCCGTGGTCTAGTGGTTTACAGCTTCGCTCTCGACCAGGAGGTCGTGGGATCGATTCCCGCGTTGGAACAACAAAAAATGTTGTTTTCAAGTTTGGTTAGGACAATACACGCTGATCACCTGATTGTCTGACAAGAAAGATGATCCATTCGTCAGATGGGCATGTAAAAAGTCGGTCTCTCGCCAGTCGTGTCGGTTTACCGTCCCACTGTGTTATGAGAGTAAAAGGAAGAGAGAGTGTCCTTGTCTATTGCGCACACACTTGGGCACTATAAAAACGACTCCTGCGTAGCTGGCCTGGTTTCAATGAAATCGGCTACCGACACCGAAATCGGTGAGGGGAGCTATTATTATTATTATCTACATGGGCATCAGCAAACATACCTGAGGCTCTACAGTACCGGGGCAAGACCCCAGGGGCTTATTCTCAATGCCCGTTCGACTCGAATTTTCTCGGACTATAAAAACTTACTTAGGATAGGTCATGCTTTCTATGGGGTGCCAGGGACAGAACAGCATCTCCCCGTCTACCATCTTTCCCGTGGGTGTCGAAAAAGGCATCAGAAGAATGACATATACTTCGCTCACACACGAATTCGCTTGTCATTTAGCGAACCTTATGTCAAATCCCATACATTTTGTTTTCGAAAATATAGCGATGGCATCTTAAATCCACGCCATGGGTTGTCAGTGAACAATTAAGATTCCATTAAATTATTATGGTTTCCGTTTTAATATTTGTGAAAGGAAAATTCAATTATCCTCATACCGAAATTTCTATACAGGCTTCCCATTAATTTGGATACCGTGCAAGCCAAAAACGTATTTAAATTGTTATAATTTAGGGCGCAAATGATGTGGCACATTAATCATGTAAATGGCCGTTGCCGTGTTTAAACAATATTTCTTAAAATCTCTTTTTGAGCTCCCTGACATGACGCCCTTCTGTCGCGACCCTTTTTTATTCAATTAAGGTGTGTTTTGGTATCAGGGATTCACAAAGCGCAATACAATCCGGTATTCAACAATAGCCAATAAACGCTTAGCCAATCATCATCATCATCATCATAATTTCAACTATGACGTCCACTACTGGACAGACCCCAAAGTATTTCATCAGCACATCTGTAGGGAAACACCCCTACATTTTGGTCCTTCGAACCCTCTGTCTTTATTGTAGGCCCATATAAATAATAATATATATGGACGTTTCACACCACGTCAATCTGGCCCCGTGCTAAGTATCCGAAGAACTTGTGTTACAGGTACCAGACAACGGAAATATATTCAATATTTGTATAGTATACTATACACATATTTAAGATTTTTGTTATAATATACACAAATTTAATACACATCCATGACCCAGGAACATTGAAAACTTTTTGTTCCCTCGGCGGGATTCGAACCCGCAACCTCTCGATCGAGCACCAACGCGCTCAACCACTACGCCACGGAGGTAAAAAATAAAGAAAATAGATCTTCTACTTCAGCTAATGCCTATTCACAGGATCCATTAGTAAATCACTCACTGAGTAACGCTGTGATAAATAGACCAAGTCGCTAAGTGACCTGTCATCTGTTGTGTAGCGAGCTGTATATTACATGGGTGTTATTATCACTCGACTTTATCTCTGATATTACAATCCGTTTGTTTGTTACGCTGTCACACGAAAACTACTTAACTTTTGGCTTCAACTACTGAACATTGACACAACATAGGATACTCTTTATTTTATATCTTATATATAAAAATGAATCGTTGTTCGTTAGTCTCGCTTAAACTCGAGAACGGCTGAACCGATTTGGCTATTTTTAGTCTTGAAATATTCGTGGATGTCCAGGGAATATTTAAACGGTTTGTATGCTCAACGAAATGGGCACGAGTCAAATATCGAATAAAAATATAATTTAAAATAGAGTCTATTTATAAATCCGAAAGCTATACTCTTACTTACACTGGTTTATGCATGAATTCTATACTTATTATAGCATTCATGCCTAAACCAGTGAACGGATTTTGATAAATTTTGATTCTAACGTAGCATAGACTGTGGGAAAGATCATAGGCAAGTTTTTATCGTTTAAAAATGGGCAGTCTCCAAGGGAAGCTAATTTCTACGCACAATGTTGAGATCAAAACTAGTTCGCCTATAAAAGGTTTGTTTTATTACTTGTGATAACAGTCGAGATAAAATTCAAATCGTTCAGGATTTCCTCATCTTCTAATGGCGTTATCAATACATAATAATTTGTAAATCAATTTGTCTCTGGTTAATAAAAGTCAGAGTAATTTATTGCTAAAACATAGATAAAGATGTTATTATGGTCCTTTAGATAGACAATACTGTTGCTGTCACAACTGGTTACATTTTTAGTGTCTAAATTAAAAATTAACCCGAGGGTTAATTTTTAAGTCGAGACTTAGCGTGTAACATTCCTATCACACCTAACAAACGACCTGATGACCTTGAAACCCTGAACCGATTTCCACCAAACATAGCTAAGAACACTCTCGACTGATATACCTTTCAAACAAGAAAAGCCGCATTAAAATCGGGTCATCCGTTTGGGAGCTACGATGCCACAGACAGATACATACACATTTACACAGACACATCAAACTTATAACACACCGTCGTTTTTGCGTCGGAGTTTAAACATTGACTATCAAAAGCGCTTAAGTTCTTTTCACATGGATCATCAAATTCTGAGCCAAAAAATACTCCAAGTAAGTTAATTTAATGTCATGTACATTTTTTTTTCAAGATTTTGCAAGAAAGAAAGAAACTCAGCTTGTTGATGTCGTGTCCCATGTCGTAAAAGGCGATGGAGGAAATGGCCAGCAGCGCGTCCGCGGACCTTCGCGCACCTAGCCTTTGCAGGTGGATTTAGCCAGTTTTCAGATAATTACAATCTGAAAACTGGCTAAATCCACATGCCAAGCGTGGCGAGTATTGGCTAGGTGCGCGATGACATCGCCAACTAGCGTTTACAAATGCGGCGGACTTTGAAATATAAAATGGCTGGCTTAATACGAAGTTTAAGTAAACAAAGCAATAATTTTAATGAAATATTTACTAACTATATTATCAGTTTGTTTTATTTTATTATGTAAATTTACAATGTCGATAAAATCGTTCACTTTTTTCCGTGTAAAATAATCAAATCTATACCTTTTACTGGTAAATTGTAGTTAGTACACATAATATATCATGTGTGCTTTCAAGAAAAGTAAATTCTTCATTAAGGAGCTGAAGTCATGTGATGTTATGCTTAAAAAATATGCTTATCTTTTTTAATGTCCATATTTGTACTAAATTCGGCATATTTACATTTTATAATTTACAAACGTTAATAGTAGTGACATCTATTGCAATTTTTTTGTATTAAGATTGTATGGAATGGTAGGCCGTGCTTTTGGGTAAGATTTATAATAGCCGTGGACGACATCGACATACATAACTGGAATGATGAGTCCTGATGAAGAGTTAAGTTATTTGCCGACTAGTTTATAAAAATTGTGAGAATATTTTCCATTTTCTCACCATCACACCTCAACGTAACTAGAGTCGAGAAGAAGCCAGACATAGATTGTATAAGGCAGGTATTAGACGTAGGGGGCAACGACCGGCAAGCCGCACCCGTACAGCTGCCAGAGACGACACACCTAAGCTGAAAGTCTGGAAGCATGCTATAGCTTAGCTATAAAAGCATATTTACACTCTAGTGTAGAGTCTAGACGTAATCCGAAGGTTTCCGTTGACTATTCAATCAGTGAGCGAGCTGGGACCTGATTCTAACTCGAATTTCGATTCGATCGTCAGTCTGTACCTATTGCACGCGTGTCTAATCTTAGGTGCACGAGCTGGACAGACAAATTCGAAATTTAACGAGAATTAACGAACATTGTTCGCAGAGTCTACATCCTGAGGATGCACCGGGGTCGGAGCGAAACGCGCGTCCAGTTTTGCAACCTGCATGGTGGTGGGGCTTTGCACGATCGTGTTAACATTAGTGCTTGTGTGGTGGTGGTGTTTTCACGTTTTTGCTTGCGAGTGTACGCAGTGTGCATAAGCAGTGTGGGAAGGAGGGAAGTGCATCAAACGCATGCCTATGCGTACACTGACTCATCTGATAGCAGGTTGTGGTCATAATTTTTTAATAATAATAATTATACATCCTATGAACAGCCTAATAACACTTCAGGCACGTGAGCTTTGAAACGAAAAGAACAAGATCAGAATCGATCCTTATCGCCCCTTATTTCGTCGAGGGTTAACAATGATCAAAATATATTACTCACTGTGTTTGCGTAACTTGTTATCTATATAGACGACCTCCGTAGCGCGTTGGTGCTCGAGCGAGAGGTCGCAGGTTCGAATCCTACCGAGGGAACAAAAAGTTTTCAATAGGTTACGGCGCTAAGCTAAAGGAGTCAAAACTTAGCTAAACAGTAGACCTTGATAACTTGTCTATGTAGTTACTACAATAACATGGAATTTAGAAAAGTGTATGCTACCCTGGGGATACATATTTGCTACGAATATGAAATGTTTCAGTAAATTTAAAATATACACCAGTGTATTTTACCTTTTAAAGGATTTAAAACCAAATATAAATTTAAAACTTTATACAAAAAAGTTCCCGAGGGGTAAATATATTTGGATTTTACGGGAACGAAGTCTGGAGTCTGGACTAATAAATATAAATTAGTGCAATGTAAATAATGAGATCGAAGGGTCCGATAAAGTTCTTCGTTTCGGCTACGCCCTACTGCTGGACATAAGTCTGACGACCTCCGTAGCGCAGTGGTTGAGCGAGAGGTCGCAGGTTCGAAACCCGCCGAGGGAACAAAAAGTTTTCAATGTTCCTGGGACATGGTTGTGTATTAAATGTGTGTATAATATAATTCTTAAATATGTGTATAGTATAAAAGTATTAAATATATTTCCGTTGTCTGGTACCTGTAACACAAATTCTTCGGATACTTAGCACGGAGCCAGATTGACGTGGTGTGAAGCGTCCATAGATATATATCTCAGAGTGAGGTATTCTGTGGGCGTCACTTTATAGGAAATAATAACACCAAGCTGAACGTGTTTATATTATGAACAATCAAACCTATTTCTACAAGTACTTAATGCAAAGCAGACATTGAACGTAACCGAATTTAGTCAACCCCTTTTTTCTCAAGCCCCATTCAAGCCCCGCCATCCCATCGCGCCACTCTGACCAGTCCTCGCTGTCATCGGTGACACACGTCTTCTCCTTCCTCTTTTGTAAGCGGCGACAGGCCTCTTGGCAAATATGACTAAACTTGCTAGGCTTTTCTTTTTTTTTTTGCAAGCCTTACGTTTCAACTCCGACATATATTATAATATGCCCAAAGTATCACTACCCCAGAATAAAATTAAATAAAACCCCTGACTTAGCGAGTAACATTCCTATAGTCTAATAATCTACTTGATGACCTTGAACAGTGAAATTTCTACCAAAGATAGCTAAGAACACTCTCGACTGATATACCTTTCAAACAAAAAAACCGCATTAAAATCGGATCATCCGTTTGGGAGCTACGATGCCACAGAAATACACATACACAGAGTGAGTACAGACACGTGACACTTATAACACACCGTTAGTCTAAGGTTAGGTTGGGGTTTAAACCTTAACCTTATTAACAATATTTCTTATTCTCACTCCCAGTTTCCCGAACGCTATTCAAATGAACGATCAACTAACATGGCATTCAAATCAACGTCCCATAATGAACGCTGATTGGTAGAACATTATCAGACAGAAAGGAACAGACAGATATTTTATAATTACATCACGCTCGCTCACTGATTCAAATCGTATGTCAACTAATCGGTGTCTTTGGTGAATTAACCTTATCTGTGGAATTTTGTAATTTAAACGAATCTTGCAAGTGCGAGCGTGATGTAATTATAAAATATCTGTCCGTTCCTTTCTGTCTGATAATATTCCACCAATCAGCGTTCAATATTGGTCGTTGATTTGAATGCCATGTTAGTTGATCATTCATTTGAATAGCGTTCGGGAAACCGGGGGTTAGTCTGTGGACTCGGAGTCCGTGGCGTCGATTCCCGAACTTAAAATACCTTTCAAGTTGAGTTAAGACAATGCGGGCTGATCATCTGATTGTCTAGCAAGAAAGATGATGCATGCGTCGGATGGGCATGTAAAAAGTCGGTCCTGCGCCTGATCTCTCGCCAGTCGTGTCGGTTAACCGTCCCACTGGGCTATGAGAGTAAAAGGAGGAGAGAGTGTCCATGTACTGCGCACACACTTGGGCACTATAAATGACTTGTACGTAGCTGGCCTGTTTTAAATTGACCACAGAAATCGGTGTAGGAACTGTTATTATATTAAACAAGCAGCAAAACAAAAAGTTACTCCAAACATAATAATATACGGATATTGTGTCACCAAACATACTGTCAACTACATCACAGCTAAGTACAAGCCGCACAAATTAATTGTAAACTAACTTTACAATATCACGCTGTATTAGTTCTCCGAATATGCTAATGTACTTTGTTCCAACACGGTTTTTGGATATATAATACATACAACACTAGCTGTGCCCGCGACTGCGTTCGCGTGGCTGTCGGAAACACTATCGCGATTATGTTTTGATTGTTCATGTTGGTTTTTGTTATTAGGATTATTAAAAAGGAATAATTCTTCGATACAAATTTTTTGAGTCACTTAAACCGTTTATACAGTGCACGCAACGGAAGTCCTCAAATGTAAATAATTTTCCCCGTTTTTGCAACATTTCTCACTGACGCTTTTTGGTCGCAGCGTAATGTTATATAGCTCTATAAGTGGACTATCCAACAAAAAATATTTTTTCAAATCGGGCCAGTAGTTCCTGAGAATAGCGCGTTTAAACAAACAAACTCTTCCGCTTTTTAATATTAGTTTTATAAAGCTACGCGCTGCGAAATAGCAGTCGATTTTATAAATGCCTATTTTGTATTTCACTAGCCCGTGGTGATTCCTCTTGACGCTCATTTATTTCACACGTTGTATATTACTCCTGGTACCAGGCACTCCCGTCACATTCGCGTGCCGGATGACCATAACTAACCACTGTGACAAGGTCGAAGGTCAACGGAACTGAAATCTCCAGTGACCTTGCCGGCTCCGCATTGCTGTACCTAAGCTACAGCTAATTTAATAATACGATAAGCGACACGAATTCAACAACTTACGAACCTAAATACATTAAAGTATACAATAATTGTCGTAATTTGTCCTAAATCTTAACAACCGTAGCGCAGTGGTTGAGTGGTTGTCGCGGGTTCGAATAAATAAATAAAGGAACAAAAAAGTTTTCAATGTTACTGGGTCATGGATGTGTATTAAATTAGTGTAGGTAGATATAATATAATTAAAATCTTAAATATGTGTATAGTATAAAAAGTTTAAAATATATTTCCGTTGTCTGATACCTGGAACACAAGTTCTACTGATACTTAGCACGGGACCAGATTGACGTGGTGTGAAGCGTCCATAGATATTTTATTATTATTCTGTCTCCGGCATTCCACGAATAAGTTAAAAAGGCAACTTACTAGTGTCGAATCACAACAAAGTCACATCTTAACAAATGAAATTTAATTATTTATGAATAGATAAACTTAAAAGCCACTTTGAGAGAAACACCGCGAAACCGCTTAATATGCTTGGCCTCAGATGTATTCAGTCATTCCTGTGGTTGACTAGGTTATACTGAAAAACTACTTACTTGCGTAGATATTACAGCCTATACATTGGATTTTACTACAATTCTATTAACATTTTAAAAAATCGGATTACGTTGATCAAACAAACATACAAACCATTCCTTTCAGTTTCGCAGCAGCCATGTATTGTACCGCAATAATTCTTCTCAAATTGTACTAAACACAATTTATAGTACAAAAACAATTACCCACAGAGTGATTTGGATTTATTTGACTCAATTATAGAAAATGTGTTAAATCGTTTACTCACACAAAAACATATTATATTATGTGGTGACTTCAACGTAAACTTATTAGAAATATCATCAAAATGTGATAGGCTAGTTAATTTATTAGAAACATTTGACCTAAAGTATTTATTTTTTGAGCCAACTAGAATTACTTCACATTCCGCAACTTGTTTAGACAATATTTTTTGTAACTTTCACTGTATAAAAAAGTGTTTAATTAGTGATTTACCATCTGATCACTTAGGACAACTTGCTGTTTTCCCATCTTTGACAGATCCATATACCAAACAAATTACTTGCAGACCAATTACATCAGCTAAGATTAATATTTTTAAAGATAACATAGCCAGAAAAATCACAAATATTGATATAAATCAAAAAGATCCACATCTTATGTATGAAAATGTACATAACATTATTATAACAGAACATGACATAACATTTAAAACTAAACAATTGAATATAACTAATAAAATAAAATTTTGTGATTGGGCGACACCTGGTATATTTATATTTCGCGACTTCATTCTTAGCGATTTATGCTTACTTATTGTATGGTGGCGCCTCCATGCGTCATCCTTGCACGTATTTTAGAGTTTAAAAAAAAATGTCATCTACTCTTAGTTGTCTGTCAGCCACTTAGATGCGGGCATTTTCATTTTCATTAAGTGTTTCCGTGCCGAACCCTTCGCACGTTCGCAACTTGTCTACGGTGTGTTCTTTCAACATGGGGAAGGGACGCAGGAGTCTGGATGGCGAAGAAGATATTATACGAAGGAAAATAAGAAACTCGAAAAAACTAAGCAGAAGAATTTCATCTTCGTCAAATAGTATAGACAGTAAGTTTAAATTCGATGCATTTATCTAATATTATAATTAATTATTGATTTCATTACCGGGGTTATATTCATCGGTAATATCAAGGCATTTATTGCAACCATTACTTACACATTGGAAATTTCCGTTCTAAAAATAGATTTTTTTTTTACATCTACCTACATTATGATGAAAATTAAAAATTACCATATATAATACATTTTTATATCCACCTACATTATGGTGTCGATTATGAATACGTAATTGCCAATATCTGGGCTTTTGCTGTTCGAATACGGATACGCAACTACCAACACCAGGGTTTTTGCTGTTCGAAACAAATTTTTATATCCACCTACATCATGGTGTCGATTACGAATACGTAACTGCCAATATCAGGGCTTTTGCTGTTCGAATACGGATACGCAACTACCAATACCAGGGTTTTTGCTGTTCGAAACAAATTTTTATATCCACCTACATTATGGTGTCGATTACGAATACGTAACTGCCAATATCAGGGCTTTTGCTGTTCGAATACGGATACGCAACTACCAATACCAGGGTTTTTGCTGTTCGAAACAAATTTTTATATCCACCTACATTATGGTGTCGATTACGAATACGTAACTGCCAATATCAGGGCTTTTGCTGTTCGAATACGGATACGCAACTACCAATACCAAGGTTTTTTGCTGTTCGGAACAAATTTTTATATCCACCTACATTATGGTGTCGATTACGAATACGTAACTGCCAATATCAGGGCTTTTGCTGTTCGAATACGGATACGCAACTACCAATACCAGGGTTTTTGCTGTTCGAAACAAATTTTATATCCACCTACATTATGGTGTCGATTACGAATACGTATCTGCCAATATCAGGGCTTTCGCTGTTCGAATACGGATACGCAACTACCAATACTAGGGTTTTTGCTGTTCGAAACAAAGACTAAAAATACAAAGTTCCCATATATATATTTTTACATCCACATATATTATGGTGTCGATTACAAATACGTAACTGCCAATATCAGCTTTTGCTGTTCGAATACGGATACGCAACAACCAATACCAGGGTTTTTGCTGTTCGAAACAAAGATCAAAAACGCAAATTATCATACATATATTTTTACATCCACCTACATTATGGTGTAGATTACGAATACGGTAACTGCCAATATCAGGGCGTTTGCTGTTCGAATACGGATACGCAACTACTGTTCAAAACTAGAGTTAACACACAACTGCTAATACAAAGGTGTTTTTTCTGTATTATTGGCAGATCTACAATATTCGGGTCAAGAAAGTGACGGGGAGGGCTGCCAGGTGATGTCGCCGCAGTCACCAGAGTTCCTCCTCACGCCTGCGGTCATGGTTCCGTTCGAATCATCACCGTCTGCGAAGCTTGACGGCGTGCAGAAACAAGTACTGGAGAATATTGAAACACCAGGTAAGGAAAAATCTGGTTGATTTGGATGAGAAGGTAATGTAACTTCTCGGCGAGGCTCGAGAGCCAGTAATAACAATCGGCAAAGCAGTACACAAATTATGTTTTTATCATTATTTATTCTATTAACACTGAACAATTATTAAAATCAGACGAATATTTATTCGGGTAAGACTTGTCAGAGAATGAAAACAAACAAATACTCGTATGTTCAAAAACCGGGCCATTCTCTTAAGCAAAGAGTTATCCCACTAGCACTAACTCTGCTCCTTTTTTCCAAAAAATCAGGAAAACTACGATGTCCCTCAACAATGGAGGCCGGGTGCAGGGTCGGCGCCAGACGGCGAGACACTCACAAACGCGCGCGCCGCCCCGAGCCCCACCGCGTCCCACCACGGGAGCCCACTGCGGGAGCTCGCAGGCCCGCGCCGCCGCGCCGCCGCGCCGCTCGCCGTCGCCAGCAGCGCGAGCGCAGTCGCACAGGCTGGCCCGTCGTTAACGGAGATACCGTATGCAGGCCGATTAAGTTACTTTTATGACAAGTAGAATTATATTAATAGTGATAAAACAATATAAGTTACATTACCGGTTATAAAATAACATTTAAATCAAAACCATTACAAGCGGTGCTCCCGTTTAATGGTAATCATTTAAAAAAACTGAATTTGATATTTGTATTTCTTCATTCCAATAATTCATAAATACTGTAGAAAATATGAAGACGTTTTGTTTGAATTTACTTGTTTATCTTTCGGGCTATATACAGCTCCGTATATTTTTAAAAAGATATCAATATGGAATAAACGTTAAAATATAAGTAAATTAAATTAGTTGTGCGATATATTTAGATGGTAATAATTATATGTGACATACAAAATAAAATATGATACGTGTAGGAAAAACGTTAAACGAATGCCAAGAGCATAAACGTATTTCTCGTAATTTCAATAATTTTTCTCAATTAGATAGATCGATGGTTTGCATGTCCCACTTTAAATCATTCCCTGATGTACACTAAGAGCGTAGTAATCCTTAAATTTCATACCTTACTATAATAATCCTAACTATAATTAAACAAATGTTTTGTCCGATAACGTTAAATACGGATCTAGGTTGTTCGTTTGGTAAAGTAGACATAGGTATTTGTAAAATAAGAAAAATGAAACTGTCATTAGATTATTATTTTTTTTTGGACACTTCTCAAACTGGCTAGGAAGCCATTAAACTGGAGATGAAATAGGCTGACATAGTAATCATTGCTATATGAAAGAGTTAAAAGCAGAAGTCTATTGCCACAAAAGTTTCTGACACGGAGTGGAAATTGGTAGATTATTATTCGAAAATAAAGAATTATTTTGCCGAATTTAACGTAGATTTATTTGCTAGTCGCACCAAGTGCCCTATGTACGTCACGTGGCACAGAAACCCATTGGTTATTGTCGTACCATACTGGCCAACACAGCCGTGGTTCAATTTGATTAAAAGGGAATAACAAATAATCAAAAGGTTATTAATTTTGAACAAATATTAATTTTTAAAAGCCCCCACAAACTATCTCTCGCCACGCCTAGTTGCCGCGAGGTTGTCGGGGAGAGGTTTTTAAAGACGTCTGAATGTGTGAAAATCATTATCTGATAAATAGTACGATTATCGTAAAATAACACAGTGGATATTGTACTGTATGAAACATAATAACTATGGTTTTATGATGTGTCAGTGAACAGAGTAATATAATTTTTGAATGAGAAAGTTTTAACAATGGTGATAAATAATTAGTATGAAATCTGCTTTGTATTTATTGTGTACTGATTTAGATATTGACGTTAGACTAAACAGGATTATGAAAGGATTTTGCAAATAAGACCTCTTAAACCTAATTATAATGTAAGTAAGGATACTAATGAGGTTGTATCGTTTATAACTAACTCTTCAGTGGACCAACAAGAACGTAGTCTAGGAACACTTTCTAAAAAGACAAACTGCTACTTTGTTGCCTCTTGTTCGCGCGTGTGGTGCGCACAGGGTTCAAAACTTAAGTTTGATTAAGATTTATATACCAAATAATTATAATATTAAAACTTCAAAACAACAGTTTTCAAGCGATACTTCTTTCGTATTATGTACAAGACCCAAGAATATGCTTTGTATTATGGAGGTTATAATATTTAAGTAAAACTAATAATAATAATGCCTCCCACAACCGTTTTGGTAACGGTGGCCGGTTTCATTGAAACTAGGTTTTTTCCCAGGTTTCATTAAAACAAAACCAGAAGTTATTTTATAGTGTCCAAGTGTGGGCGCGATACACAGAAGCCACTCTCTTGTGTCACTCTTGAAAACATTTTTTTTTTGTTGTTCTAACGCGGGAATCGAACCCACGACCTTCTGGTCGAGCGCAAAGCTCGGAACCACTAGCCTACGGAGGCGTTAAGTAAAACCATGTAAAACTAAATAATCTTTAGGCAAAATTAGAATTGGTATCGATAATAAAAATTTTTGGCTCACAATACTCTCCAGCATAGACACAATTAGAAAATCTGCAGAGTACTACTTAAATTACATAAAAAAAAAATTATATAGTAAAGAAATTATTTTTCCCGAGCTAGCTAGAACCTTGTTGAATAATTTTTCATAAAAATAAATTATAATTTCAAAAAATTATATGTAATTGTATTCACAACAAATAATACTTATTCTGAATGTTAAATAAAAATTTATCTTACAAATTATTTATAATAAAAAATAAAAATATTATTGTTACTTAAATAAATATAATAATTAAGAGCCTCCTGTAAGCAGTAGTGGCCTTTTTTGTATAATTTTACTTATTACTGTTATCATGAGTATTATTGTCTGTAATAATATTATTGTCTGTAATATACAATGTATATAATAAAGATTTTTCTATCTAAGATAGTATAGGTGTAACCTACTCTTTGTGTAAATGTATTCCATTTTATATGGTATAATATAATATTATAGTTTGATTTCATCTCTTACATTTTATATTTGTTTTACTCTGAACCTCATACAATAAGTAAGCATAAATCGCTAAGAATGAAGTCGCGAAATATAATTGAAGATCAAACGAACTTACCTTAAGTGAAGTTCGATCACAATTATATGAGCGACTTCATTCTTAGCGATTCCAAACCCACCCCAAATACCTAGATGAGACTTAAGTCTCTCCCATCCCAAGAAGCACAAATATAAAATATACACCGTAGATATGTTTTTGCTCTAAACAAAATGAAAATGAAAATGCCCGCATCTAAGTGGCTGACAGACAACTAAGAGTAGATGACATTTTTTTTTAAACTCTAAAATACGTGCAAGGATGACGCATGGAGGCGCCACCATACAATAAGTAAGCATAAATCGCTAAGAATGAAGTCGCTCATATAATTGTGATCGAACTTCACTTAAGGTAAGTTCGTTTGATCTTCAAATATTAGTAGAAACAAATTATATGACTTATATGACACTAAAAAATACAATTTTCATCCTCTTTTCACACAGTACGTTAGGGATTATTCTAAAATATTTAAAAAAACATGTCTCGCTGCTAAGGCTTTGTTTTTGAGTAACAAAATAAAGAACTCAGACAATAAGATTCGCAGTGCCTGGAACATAATTAATAATGAAACTGGACGAATTAAAAGACATGAAAATAAAATTCAACTTAATATTGATGGCCTGACAATTACTGATAATTTAAAATTAGCTCACTTCTTTAACAATTTTTTTGTAAACATACCATTAAAGACAACTAGTTCCTTGGGTTCTTGTATATTAAAAGCAGATACGTTTCTAAGGGAAAGTGTGAGAAGCAGTGAGGTCTCATTTAATTTTAAACACATAATCCCTCAAGATATCCTCAAGATATTTAAATCTCTAAACTGTAAGAAATCCGTTGACTTGTGGGGTATTTCAGTTCTATTGCTGAAAAATATTATTTTGGAATTGTCACCATATTTAGCTGCCATTTTTAATCGCTGTGTAGATGCTGGAGTATTTCCCCGTCTCATGAAGCAGTCTAGAATCATACCTTTGTTTAAAAAAGGGTCAAAAGATGACCCAAGTAACTTTAGGCCCATCTCTATTTTGCCCGCAGTCAGTAAAATATTCGAGAAGGCCATACTTAACCAATTGCAGAGTCACTTTAATATGAATAAATTATTGCACAACCGTCAATATGGTTTCACTAAAGGCGTCTCAACAACAGATGCAGGTGTTAGTTTAATTAGATTTATCTATAAAGCTTGGGAGGATTCAGAGGATGTTGTCGGGATTTTTTGTGACCTGTCTAAAGCATTCGACTGCGTTGAGCATAGCACACTTATTCATAAACTTAAGTTCTATGGTATTAAAGACAATGCCAAATGCACTCGATCTTATCAAAGATTATTTAACGGACAGAATTCAAATCGTGGATATTGACGGTCATAAATCATCGGGCTTACCAATAGACATGGGATTACCTCAGGGCTCTATCTTGGGACCTTTTCTATTTCTGATCTATGTGAACGATTTGCCTTTTCTTATAGAACCATTTTGTGAAATCGTGTTGTTCGCTGATGATACCTCCCTTCTGTTTAGAGTGAACCGTAAAAATCCAGATGCTAATATTATAAATAAAACACTTGATCTAATATTTGAATGGTTCACTTCTAATAATCTGCAACTTAACTCCAAAAAAACGAAGGGTGTCGTTTTTAAAATGCCAAATGTGAAAGTCAGCACAATTGATATTCAAATTGGCAACGACAATCTAAATTTTGCCAACTCTACATTATTTTTAGGCCTTACACTTGACTGTAAACTGCAATGGGGAAATCACATTTCTAATTTAGCAGGGAGGCTTAGTTCAGCAGTCTATGCAATTAGAAAAATAAGACAATTGACTAACGATGAAACAGCCCGTATAGTTTATTTCAGCTATTTTCATAGCATTTTATCTTATGGATTATTACTATGGGGTAGTGCTGCTGACATTCAAACAATTTTTTTGCTTCAGAAAAGAGCAGTACGTGCTATATATAGGTTAGGACCAAGATCTTCTTTAAGGGAAAAATTTAAAGAAAGTAATATTTTGACAGTTGCATTACAATACATTTTTAATAACATTTTATATATAAGAAAAAATATTAATGATTATGACACAAAAGCCGACACTCATACTTTTAACACGCGGAATAAGAACAAGCTAGCTAGTAATTATTCTCGGCTTCATAAGGTTCAAAACACATTTGTGGGACTCGGTATACGTTTTTATAATAGGTTGCCTGTTGACATTCTAGACTTGACAATTAACAAATTTAAAGAGCGTGTCAAAAAGTGTTTATTAAAGAAGGGCTATTACACAATTAATGATTATTTTAATGACCCCCTACCTTGGTATTAATATCTGACTATTCTATTATTAAAAATAATAGTAATACATTTTAATTAAATTTGGCATAATATTGTTGTTGCATGTGTTTAATTGAAGGGTGTTATAACTTTATTAATAAATAATGAAATATATTTTTGACATTTACATATAATTTTGACATTTCTTAGCTATAAATTTTTTGTAATATGATGTATAATTTGGTAATGTGTAATAATTGTTAAATCTAAAAAGTTGGATAATTTAATGATTGTTGTTGATTTATTGACGTTCATAAGTGTTACCGTGTGACCTACATGAATAAATGTTTTTGATTTGATTTGATTTGAATTTACAACTAGCAATCCACCATAATGTGTATTGCCGCAATTATTTCGACAGGCGCGCTGATATTTTCCGTGTATGGTTTATTAGAAGGTGGGGAATTCATTAAACCGTGGCCAATAAAGATTTCCCTCAGGGGGTGTGTGCGGGGTTACGGGGGGAGGGGGTTGTAATAAATTTGTAATAAAGAAAAGCACTCAGCGCCAACAGCGACAGGCATACATATAAACCGCCTTCAATATTTTACGACAATGGGTTTGAAGAGCAGTTTCGCCCCGTACAAACGCTATTCGTTTAGAATAATGCCAGTGTTTTGGGAAGGGTTTTCAGGAATGATTACATTTCAATGTATTAGATGGTGAAATAACAATGAAACTACCACAGAATACCTAATAGGGTAATTACAGTACTTGCTAGTTGTAGTGTTGATAATATTCTCTTATGTACCTTACCTACCTTACATTTTACTTAATATAAGCAAACTATACAACAATGAACCAAAGTTATGCAAAGTATTAGAGCTGCCTACTTCGAATGTCACCAATAGTAATATTATAATAATAATATAATTATTAGACAAAGACCTAACATGAATCTATAGGAAACAATTTATTTAGATGTGCAGTATTATATACTCGTACTTTCTCTTTCTAAGGTTAACCAACCACATAATACTTTTTGTAGGGACGACAATAGGATAGATTTTTCCACTATATTAGTTTTGACCGGTTATATGTATGTGTGCGTTGTAGTACAGTCAATATGTCGAAAATTAAATAGTTTCATGTTTTTTCGACATATTGATACATCATTTTTATTCGACGATTATCGTTTAGCTGGGGGCACCATAATAAATAAATAAAAATTGTTCCGAAGTATGGAATTTTTTTTTTAATTTACAGAAATCTTTCAGAATTTATTTATTAGTTGTCTGACATTACAAAGACAAACAACTCTTGCCTTGTTTGCCAAAACTTGACTTACCTAATTATATTTTTACTTAAATAATATTTTTTGATACGACTTTTAAGGGATGTAAATTAAGGGAAATAAGGGCGGGTGCATACACCATCCCTTATTTAATCTTTTCAAATCATACAATATTTCAATAATTCACATTAAATCGTCCAATTTAAACCTCTGTACTTTCATCCCAGGTAATCCAGGCGGTGACTGCACTTGCGCGCCGCCAGGGGGCGCAGTTCTGTGTTGAAGTGCGAGGGGAGCAGATTTGGGGTGGGGGAGACATTCATATTTTGTTTTAACTCGATTTAGATTATTATACTACGGAATTGAGTGTCTGTCTGCACTCAGGACTATAAAGTCGTAAATAGTAAGTATATTATAGGGTAAGTATGTATAATATGACTTTTTTCTTGATTGAGTAGGTACTTGGGTAATATATTTATGACATAAATGAATAGATGAGAAAGTTTACAAAAGGAATTGTGTATTTAGAGATACTGCTGATTGTTTGAATGGGTAAACAAAAAATACAAAACTATAAGTTAGATTTTTAACAGGCGCTTAATTTAATTATTTTACGAAAACACGATTTGGCGATTTACAGGCGCTTTTTATTGTTCAGAATAAGTGAAAGAAAGTTCTATGACATGAAACCTTATTATCTATATTATATACTTATGCTTAAGAGGAAAAAGCACGGTTGAGAGAAATATAGAATAGGTATTTATAAAATCTATTGTTGTCTCGCAGTGCCTTAGCTAGCCAGCTCTAGTGCGATAGAGACTATTTTAAATTTATTTTATTATACTAGCTGACCGTTGAGCATAGAAATATATATAAATAGAGCGTTTAAACCTTCACTGGACTTCCACGAATATTTCAATACCGAAAATAGCAGAATTGGTTCAGCCGTTCACGAGTTCTAGCGAGATTAACGAACAGCAATTCTATATGTAACATTTGAATGCAATATTGGTCATGGTGAGTACAGGTCTCTTCGATGGCTAGTGTCACGTTTTCACTGATATGTAGTGAATGAAGTTAGGTCTGGTAAAGTAAGGGCGCATAGATCAAGAATTTTAGCTCTACATGAGTTCTGATAACTTTTTCACAGGGCCATGTAGACTTGTAGACTTGGCAACATTTTTACATGAAAATGTTTTTGGTGGGATAATAACATCTATGGACGGTTCACGTCAATTTAAGCCACTATGTATTCTATAGCATTATAAATATCCCGTCTCCCAGCGCTGCAGCATCAACAGGTCGCACTCCGCTTAGCATACAGATGGATGCTTGATGTCCACAGATATTGACTCGAATACCAATATCATCTCCATATCGTATGCATCACCAGACCACAAAGTACCTAGATATGTAACGGAGACACGGCCCAGTACTAGAAAATGGTATCACTTACGAACAAACGAAGTTATTCCATCGCGGAAATCTAACCTACGACTTCCTGGTCGAAAGCCAAGCACTGAACCACTAGACCACGGAGGCGCTAAGAAAAGAAGATGGTTTGGATGGCGTTACTTAATCTACTCTATAATACTTAGGCCGTGTTTCACCAAGCAATGTTAAAGTTAACGCCATGTTAAATATCATGTTATCCCTCTCGTACTTCCTGTCAATGAATGAGAAGGCATGGTATTTTAACATGGCGTTAACTTTAAAATAGCTTGGTGAAACACGGCCTTAGTCTGCTAGTGATCTCTAAAGTTGCCTGAGTATTTAGTTTAACGAACTACCAATTCTTCATTTTTCTTTTCAATTAGACGCCTCCGTGGTCTAGTGGTTCTGAGCTTGGCTGTTGACTCGGAGGTCGCGGGTTCGAATCCCGCCGAGGGAACAAAAAGCTTTAAATGTTCCTGAGTCTTAGATGTGTATTAAATTTGTGTATTAAAATAATAAAAATCTTAAATATGTGTATAGTATTAAAGTATTAAATATATTTCCGTTGTCTGGTACCTGTAACACAAGTACTTCGGATACTTAGCATGGGGCCAGATTGACGTGGTGTGAAGCGTCCATAGATAGATATTATAGATATTATAAAATTCTAGTGGCTGACGCTAAGCGGCCACGAGCACTATAGAAACATTATATTTTAACAAACTAGTTACTGTTCAGTTGAACGATAAGTAATCCTTAGTTAAGGACGGTAGGATTTGCCATACCAAGCGTTAAATATAATCCAAAATGTATCCTCTAGAAGATTCTAGACAACGACACTCGGCACATTTGAAACATCGACTACCTCCGTAGCGCAGTGGTTGAGCCCCTTGGATTTCGAGCGAGAGGTCGCGAGTTCGAATCCCGCCGAGGGAACAAAAAAATTTCAATGTTCCTGGGTCATGGATGAGGTGTATAATATAATAAAAATCTTAAATATGTGTATAGTATAAAAGTATTAAATATATTTCCGTTGTCCGGTACCTGTAACACAAGTTCTTCGGATACTTAGCACGGAGCCAGATTGACGTGGTGTGAAGCGTCCATAGATATTATAGACATTATTAGTATTTAAATTATTTTCTACAAATTGTATACTAAACCACAAAGTAGATAATAAAATAGACTAAACGAATTCTAACGGTATGACATGTGCCATCGTATTACATCGCCACACATATCTAATAGAGTCTGACTGGCCCCATAACGATTTTGTTTTTAAATTCGACACATAAGCCTCACTAGCTTGACCCGTGCCCTTTTTCGTTGAGCATACAAACAGTTTGTGATGAACCGTTTACACCTTTCCGGGACTTCCACGAACATTTAAAGACTAAAAGATCCGAATCGGTTCAACTGTTCTCGAGTTTTAGCGGGACTAACGAACAGCAATTCATTTTTATTTATAAGGAATAGTTATGTACTTACTCTGGAATTAACAGTTATTTGGCCTGGAATTACTGGTTAATTCCAGAATAGATAAACTACAGAATAGGGGCTAGCTCCGAGTTATTAAATTAACCCACCACCAAACACAATTGGCTCCTAGTGATCTTACCCCAAAACTACAAGTTAAAATATATGTTCCAAAGTCAAGGTTTCCCAAAACAAGGAAATCTAGTCATGACAAAGTTTGCGATAATTTGAATCAATAGTTCGCTGACCTACCACAAACGCACACACACACACACATACAGCGCACGGGAGCGGAGGGGTGAAATGAGGGCAAAATATTGATTCATCCCTAAATTAAGGGTGCCATTCAAATGACGGCAGCGCGCCACTCTAAAACAAAGCTTGGAATTAAGTACAGAGTAAGTATAGACCTTTGTTGAATGATTTATGTATGAAGGACTCAAACGCTCTACTGGAGTCTAAAACCCTTGATTTTGCGAGTGTTGACGCTTTTCACTAATGATTGCTCATATTAACTAAGTAAAAATGAGGTCATTGTCTGTGAATATTTGTATAGGTAGTACCTACGTCCGAGTTAAATTTAACCTAAACGTAAACAAACCAAAAACACCGAAATTTTCACATATTTACTTTTTGTGCACGCTTATCAACACTTTCACCGGAATTTTAAAGAGTTACACTTCATTGTCCATTATGTTATATAACAATTATACAATAATTATTATGTTTAAACATCAAATGAAAATGTTTCACAGAAAAATACGCCATTTTGATTTGACACCGCCTATTGTAGAATATTAGCCTATAGTCTATTGATTCATAGCAAACAATAATCTTTGTATTAATATTGGCCAATTGGCATCACTGACTAGTCTATGGTTGTGTCATAGACCGGTTTGTTTACGTACTATAGACAAGTGACATTAAGTATGCTCCCTTTTTAAAAAATAAAAAGTACCTATTGAAATTAGACCTGCAATGAATTAAAATAATAGTAAAAAACTAAAACAGCTTAATTGAATTGTCATTGGTCCTTGATACAAATGAAAAACTTCAAATAATCGACTTCTGGAAATTGAAGATTCCGTTACATTCATACCTACGACCAAAACTTATAGAAGAGTGATAATAAACGAATCATCTTAATACTAAATTATTTTGTGGTTGAACCAATGAAAACGCGTTTGAATTTCGTTTGCATTAACCATATTATTACTGTTCGAAACTGTGTTTAAATATTTAGTTAGCAGAATAGACCTAATTATTGTTATTAATTTCACTACGAGGCCATAACATTTTGTTCTAATTGTTGTCAAAATAGGGCAAGGTGATTGATATACAAGGTGCGTTCCAGTTGGAACCAGTTGGTTCCAGTTCCAGTTGGTTCCAGGAAATTTTTAAGCACATTCTGTTTTTATGTATGAACTCAGGCCGAAAAAAACAGGAATATGGTTGAAATTTCGTTTATAACTTTGTCCTTGAAACTGGAATGCACCTATAATAGCATGCGGTTGACCTATCAACAGACACCCATCTGTATGGCTGCGATAATCTTAAAATTAGAAACCTTTTTTCTCAAATAGTTTTTTTTTAAAACACAAAATATATATTATACAGAGCTATTCATGGTTTATGTATCAAGCCGAATAATATAGTGTGAAGAGAATGCCGCGTAGAGCATTTTTTGTTTTGGCGACTCTTGTAAATTATTATTAACCAGCAACACATCATGATTAAAGATCTCTATATCTAAAAGTCACAAATCAGATGGGTTTCAATCCTGGTCAGGTGAAAGGTCAACGACCAGTGTATTCGTGTGTAGACTAGGAGCCCCCGGATAGTAATATTCACTCATTGTGGTCATTTTAGGCTTATGATTTTTAGTAATTTTTTTAGTTTTATTAATTAGTTTATGTGAGATTCCAAAACAATAAATACTCTATGCGTTCTCTTCACACCATATTCGGCTTAATATATGAACCATAAATCATCATGTATTTATTAATATTCATTATATTTGCCAGAGGAAATTGATGTTTTATTTTAGCATTCTAGCTTTACGCAAAATAAACACTTCTTTTACGCTAGTGTGAAAATTGCTTCAGTATTATATGTATGTAGGCAAGACTCAGGGTACTATTTATAGGTTTATTTTTTGTAAATATTGTCTCATACATTGTTTAAACTAGTTTTTATATGATTGTAACACGCTCCGGTCGGTGCGATACCCCTTTCTTGCCATACAAATATTGGCGTAAGGTGAAAGTGACCTTGCACCAATATTTGTATGGCGAGATGTAACGCCAGTGGGCGTTGTATTTTTTTTTATTATAATTGAAGACATTACCCAGAAAATTGGGTTTAAACTGTCAAACATTTTAGGATATCTAGTAACCCCGGCTCCACACTACTCGCGAAGTTGAACGAAGTTAGACGAATAGGATAGTGTAGAGATGCACTTCGGCTTACCTCGTCAAACTTTACTAGTACTTCGCCGTACTTCGCCGAGGAACTCCGCAAGTAGGTAGTGTGGAGAGTGCATTGATTATAGAGACGGATCTGTAGATTAATGTACTTAATACCTTATGAGGTATTCTAAAATGTATAAGTGACAGTTTGAACTGAATTTTCTCGAAATCAGAATTTTGCGACATATCACCTTCATTCATTCATGTCTTCAATTATTAATCCACCAAAACACCGACCATAAGGGCCTGTTTCACCAAGCAATGTTAAAGTTAACGCCATGTTAAACATCATGTTATTCCTCTCGTATTTTTAATAATATTATGTATAGACGCTTCACACCACGTCAATCTGGACCTGTGCTAAGTATCCGAAGAACTTGTGTTACAGGTACCAGACAACGGTAATATATATTTAATACTTTAATACTATACACATATTTAAGATTTTTATTATATTAATACACAAATTTAATACACATCCATGACCCAGGAACGTTAAAAATTTTTTATTCCCTCGGCGGGATTTTAACCCGCAACCATTCGGTCGAAGACATCCCGGACATCAGCCTGTACGAGATTAGGGTAGCTCTCAAACAGCTTAAGAACAACAAGGCTCCGGGCGAGGATGGAATCACTACAGAGCTTCTGAAAGCGGGCGGCACGCCGGTACTAAAAGTCCTTCAGAAACTCTTCAATTCCTCCTTACTCGATGGGAAAACGCCAGAGGCATGGAACAGGGGTGTTGTGATCCTGTTCTTCAAAAAAGGCGACAAAACCTTACTGAAGAACTATAGGCCCATAACACTGCTGAGCCATGTCTACAAGCTGTTTTCGAGAGTTATTACGATGCGTCTCGAACGCAGGCTGGATGACTTTCAGCCTACCGAACAAGCCGGTTTCCGAAAAGGCTATAGTACCATAGACCACATACATACGCTGCGGCAGATTATACAAAAGACCGAAGAGTATAATCGGCCATTATGCTTGGCGTTTGTGGACTATGAGAAAGCCTTTGATTCCGTCGAAATATGGGCGGTCCTTAGATCTCTCCAGCGTTGCCGTATTGACTATCGGTATATCGAAGTGTTGAAGTGTTTGTATAATAACGCCACCATGTCAGTCCGAGTACAGGAGCACTGCACGAAGGATATCCCTTTAAAGAGAGGAGTAAGACAGGGGGATATCATATCCCCGAAACTGTTTACCGCTGCTCTGGAGGATTCCTTCAAGCTCCTGGAATGGCAAGGACTTGGCATCAACATCAATGGCGAATACATCACTCACCTTCGATTTGCCGACGATA
The DNA here is from genome assembly GCA_905187575.2 of Celastrina argiolus. Taxonomy (NCBI): domain Eukaryota; kingdom Metazoa; phylum Arthropoda; class Insecta; order Lepidoptera; family Lycaenidae; genus Celastrina; species Celastrina argiolus. The sequence continues at coordinate 18,319,153 of LR994589.1, forward strand.
TAGTAGTCATGGCAGAATCGCTGGAAGATTTGGGGCGCATGCTCGGTGGCCTCAATAGAGTTTCTCAACAAGTGGGTCTTAAAATGAACATGGACAAAACAAAGATCATGCACAATGTCCATGTTGCACCCACCGCACTAACTGTTGGGAGCTCTACTCTTGAAGTTGTTGACGAATATATATACCTAGGGCAGGCTGTCCGATTAGGTAGGTCCAACTTTAAGAGAGAGGTCAGTAGACGGATCCAGCTCGGCTGGGCAGCGTTCGGTAAATTACGCAACGTCTTCTCGTCTAAAATACCTCAGTGCCTTAAGACAAAGGTATACAACCAATGTGTGTTACCAGTGATGACTTACGGTTCTGAGACGTGGTGCTTCACGAAGGATCTTTTCAAAAGGCTCAATGTCGCTCAGCGTGCTATGGAGAGGGCAATGCTCGGTATTTCTCTACGTGATCGAATCAGAAATGAGGAGATCCGTAGAAGAACTAAGGTTGCTGACATTGCCCGTAGGATCAGCCAGCTGAAGTGGCAATGGGCCGGCCACATAGCACGAAGATTGGACGGTCGATGGGGCAAAAAGATCCTAGAGTGGAGGCCACGTACTGGCAAGCGCAGTGTGGGACGGCCAGCTACCAGATGGACCGACGACCTGGTGAAAACTGCCGGGTCACGTTGGATGCAGGTGGCAATGGACCGGTCGCACTGGAAATGTATTGGAGAGGCCTATGTCCAGCAGTGGACAGTAAAAGGCTGAAACGACGACACTCGGTCGAGCACCAACCAACCTCTCGGTTGAGAACCACTGTGCTACGGAGGTCGTCAATGAATGAGATGGCATGGTATTTTAAAATGGCGTTAACTTTAACATTGCTTGGTGAAACACGGCCTTAGTATCACAATAACACGATAGTTGCTCTTAATTATTACAATCATTTCAAGTAATTCGGCCAATGAGTGTCATTTACCAGCAAATAGCAATGTCAGGACAACAGTTTGCGGTTGTATAAAACTGTTGTTTGCAATAATTGTTGTTCATTTTGCTAAAGACCGCGTTGTTTATTCGACAATATTATTTACCCACTTTATTTACGAATAAATGATTTACTATTCTGTTTTTATTTAGTAGTCTTAGGACTAATAATATTTATTATACAGGCTATAATATTAATGAGTGATAATACTTTAGGGTGTGTATGGGTCCCGCATATAACTGTGAAAGTACCAGCGCTGTAACAGTTACTTTTTTTAAATTATTCAATCTATGGTGTTAGGGCATTTCTCATAGAAACATGAAACATGTACTTTCACAGTAAACTCTACATAAGATGCACATACACATTACACACCCTACAATATTATCACTTATTTATTTTACACCTTGTATAATTAACCACTAGATGTTCCTCGCTACTTCGTACGCGTTAAATGATAAGTAGCCTAAAAAGTAGCCTGTATGCATATCCATCTACTACCATAGCAAATTTCATCAAAATCCGTTCTGTAGTTTTTGCGTGGAGGAGTATCAAAGATCCATACTACAACATTCATTATATTAGTAGGAAGAGGGATATTATTATGTTGCTAGGTTTTGAACCACTAGACCACGGAGGCGTTGCGTTTTTATTATATTAAACTTATTAATACATATCCCTGTGATTCGAACCCGCGACCTACTTACCGATGAGCTCGCCACTGAGCTCACGGCAACTCAACACTCTTGGCGAACTTATATTCACAACTAGAAGGTCATAGTTGAATATTTAATTTGACAACACAGCTGGGCTGGAGTGGTTGCCATCGATTTTTCGTTAAGCCGTGTAATTGGAAAACCATTAAAACGCCTTCATACGCTTATTCAAATGAAACCGACCGACATTACAATACGAATCCCGAATATTTTAATGTTTTATTTGCTGTATCTCACATTAGTAGACTGAGACCCAGGCCCGACAGACTACCCTTGTATTCTTAGTGAAACAAACTACTTTTAAAAAACCGGCTACAACAACTAAAAAGTATAAAATAATCTATACTAATATTATAAAGCGGAAGAGTTTGTTTGTTTAAACGCGCTAATCTCAGAAACTACTGGTCCGATTTGAAAAATTATTTTTTTGTTGGATAGTCCGTTTATAGAGGAAGGCTTTAGGCTATATAACATTAGGCTGCCACCAATAGGAGCGAAGCGTCAGTGAGAAATGTTGCAAAAGCGGGGAAATTAATTACATTTGGAGACTTTCATTGCGTGCGCTGCATAAACGGCTTAAGTCACTCAAAAACCACGCGAACGAAGTCGCGGGAACAGCTAGTATTTTTCTATAATTTAGTTACAATTAATGTTCTCTTTGAAGTGGTGGCAGTCAGTTAGTTCAATGTAACCTTACTTATAGGTCAGCAACTAAAGGATGTTGTTATTTAGCTGACACCGATATCTATACTAATATTATAAAGCGGAAGAGTTTGTTTGTTTGTTTAAACGCGCTTATCTCAGGAACTGCTGGTACGATTTGAAAAATTCTTTTTTTGTTTAATAGTCCGTTTGTAGGGGTAGGCTTTAGGCTGTATAATATTACGCTGCGACCAATAGGAGCGAAGCGTCGATGAGAAATGTTGCAAAAACGGGGAGACTTTCGTTTCTTACGCTGCATAAACGGTTTAAGTCGCTCAAAAATCACGCGAACGAAGTCGCGAGCACAGCTAGTGTATATATATAAGGTTATATACGAATTCGCGTCTTACTTAGCGAAGCTTAAATGTCAAATCCCACACATTTAGTTTTCGAACTTCGTAAGTGATAATAGCGATGGCATCTTGAATAAGGGCCTATATACATATCTTCTCTACCATTATTTCAGTTAAATTAAAAAGTATTACAAGTCTCCAAAATTTCCCTACGTAAACGTGTTAAATTTAATAACGCTCCGTTCGCTCAATTCTAGTAAAACTGTACCTAAAGTTTAGCCGCTGTGAATTGAAACTGTGAGAAAACCCCCAATGAATTTTGTAGTAAAATATCTTCCTTTCAAAGCTCTAAAACCAATACGTAATTAATTTCGTTACAAGGCACCAGACAGCGTATATTTTTCCATCGTATTAATTTTCAATTTGAGGTAAAATTTGTAATGCAATGGAAGAAGCCCCGCCGTCAGAGGCTCGACTTACAAGCCTCACAAAAACTAATCATACTTATTGATCAAATTCCACTTTCCGATATTTAATTTTGAAGATATTTTACCGCAAACACCAGTGTCTCTATTGAAAGAGCCCAATCTCTTAGCATAATTGATATTAATCATTTTACCCAAATGAAAACATACAGATGTTATAAGTTTGACGTGTCTATAGGTGTGTTTGTGGCATCGTAGTCCCCAAACGGATTTTGAACTCTACGTCATTATTACTACTAGCAGTACTGACGCAGATTCAGTAAGATAATAAAATTAGTAAGTCTTTAACAGCCACCAGTATAGACTATATTAAGACCATAGATTTTTTTATTCCTAAACGAATGTACCTTTTTTGATCTAGTTCTTCTTGTTTGAAAGTTAACATGATCGCCATTGTTTATTATTATAATAATATTGTTTTCGATATTATTATGATAATTTACCATCAACACCAGTGTCTTTAGTGAAAGGCAATTCAATCTCTCAGCATGATAATTAATTTTATATGAAAATGTAATAAAATGCAATGTTTATACCATTTTATGTATATAAAAAATTTTAACTATCCTTTTCTAAATATAACAATTGGTTTTTATCAAATTATTTTCAAAATAAGTTATATTTTACAAATTAAAAATAATAACATTAACATAATTAAAATAATAATATATACAAATAGTAATAAAATAAACAAATAATAGCTAAAATAACCTAACACACCTCTAGACCTACCTACTCTATAAATAGAAAAACGCCGCCAGGTCGTCCCCCTCTGGCAGAGTACCTAGCAAGCTGACAGCATTGCCGCGTTGGATAGCAATGGCTATCCGCTGTGCTAGGTAGGTCCCTGCTCTAGGGTCCTGGGTCAATTCCATAAGCTTTTTAGACAGTGCTTTAAAAAGCTTATGTGCACCGGGACCCCAGGAGCCTAGGGTTTCCACCCCAAACGGCTCAAATATGATGTCACCGCCAAGGGTCTCATACTTGCGCCGCTTGAGGTTCTCTGCTTGGTAAGCGGCCGCGCCCGCACAGCTTGAGGTAGCCTGGACATGAGACGGAGCAAGAGTATCGACGCAGGTTGCGTCCCATACAAGGGCCCGTCCCACACTCCAGGGAACCAGGGTCATTCCATCGGGTCTCTTGCCATCGTCGCGCGCCAGACCGGAGGGCTCCAGTATTGCTGGCACACCGGCGGTGACAAGAGCCCGACGGATGAGGTCATTCAGGCTGTGATGACGGGAAATGCGTCCAGCACTTCGAGTGCAGCACAGCCCGTGATGACCGTAGCTGTCTACGTTAGCGCCGCAAACACACTGATGAGGGACGACGTGGGGGGCACCAAGACGCAGGGCAGTAGCTAGCTGAAATGTACTGCGGTCCAGCAATGTTCCAATATTGGCAGATGGAAGTGCCTGCAGCCAAACACCCGATTCCCACCTTTCCACGGCTAAGAGACGAGCCCGCTCTGCCGGACTGGAAGACGTGTTAAAAAGACAATTCCGTACCAGTCGGCAGATGGGCTCATCCCAAAGCCTTTGGGAAGATGTATTTTCGGGCACAATGCTACCGGCACTAACGATGTCCCAGGCGTTCTTGGCCTCGTCCGCAAAGGGAATGGTTAAAGGGTAGTTTGAGCGCTCTAATATTTTGGAGATGACTGTGTGATTGAAATGGACTGAGGACAAGAACGCCGGTAGGGCTATGTCAGATGCTTTCCGAATGCCTAGGCCACCGAACCTTACTGGAAGTGTAGCTTGAGTCCATGAGCGGTGGTCGAAACTTATATTTAGGATAGAAGAAAGCGTATGTTTTAAGGTGTCATCTAGACGCTTTAGAAGTTCAGGGAACTTCCAGAGCTGACAACACCGCAAGACATACGTAAATTTTGGGACAAATAAACAATAACGAACTATGGTAAAGGCCATATGGCAGTTAATTTGGAGAAGGCGGTCTAAAGTATCACAGAAATTTTGTAATTTGTTGTCTATAAAATCTGGAAGGGACTCGTCTAGAATAGGGGAACCTAAGAGAAGGAGCGAACCTTTGTCAATGATGGATAATTGTGGAGCCACATCTTTAAACCTGGATATAATGGCATCTCTGTCCTGACAATTATCAGGGACAAATAGTTCGCACTTCCCCAAGTTCAATTCCAGACCGATTTTTTTGAGCTCATGGATTAGGTTCTGAAAATCAGAAAGTACGGTATGCGCGTCGCTTCCTAAAGTACCATCATCCAAATACCAAACATTAAATTTTGAATTTAGAAGCTCTACGACCGGTTGTATGGCAAGACTGAAAATTGCTGGACCAAGAGGGTCGCCCTGTTGACAATCAACTTCGGATGAGATAAGGTGGTTTTGGTAAATAAGTTTAGTCGGGTCATTGTAACATTGGAGCATGAAGGGTAAGATGGCAGGTGCTTTTAATTTTATTTGGGCCAACATGGCGACGCGGTCTACTGAGTTGAAGGCATTTTTGACATCCACCTTCAAAAACACGTCGCCGCTCTGATTGTGAATAGCTGTCCTGAACGAGTGAACGGCGGCCTCACAGCCTCCTTTGCATGCAAAACCGAGCTGTTTTGGTTGAAAGTAAGACGCCAGGAAAGTGAGCGACTTGCATGCTAGTTTGGCTGTAAGACGCCGGTATGTTGAGCCAACAGCGATAGGACGAATACCACCATCTCTTTTCTTTAGGGCGCAGAGGTTAGCTCCGTACAGGATGTCCACAATGTCTGTAACAACTTCTCCACGAAGCATCAAGTTGCACAAATTCGTGAGCTCATGCAGCAGCTTCTCGCCGGTCTCTCCACAGCAACAGCTGGTTAGATCCTTGAGATGCTGAGAGGTAAGACCGTCGAGGCCGCCAGCTGAACCCGGAAGAAAAGACATGATGGCACCTCGAACTTTGTCTGCCGATGTTTGAAGAGGTGGTATTGTATCATCGGCAGATGCAGGTGGATTAGGTGATATTTGTGTGGGGTGCTTGTTTTGTAGGGCGACGAGGGTTTCTGGGCAGTCGGGGGCGACTGTGTCACTGGAAAAAAGGAGCCGCGCTGCGCCTTTAACGTCTCCCATACTTAGTTTATTTTCAACGGTTTTCACGACGTTATACTTGGGCGTGGAGGAATATGAAGAAAAATGTATGTTGAGGTCGGTATCCGAAAAACAGTTCTTTTTTATTCGTGAAGTGAGGGAGGCATTGTTAAGCGGATCTCTATTGACGTGTAGAATGCGGTAGGGAAAGGTGAGGAGTTTTTCCCAGGCTTGCCTCGAGTTTTCAAGTACTGTTTTTCGAACAGTTTCGGCAAGCTTCTGAGCCACCGGCACTCTTGCGCCTCTAGGGATCCGCTTTACAACTGGTAGGGAACATTTAAATTTGGATAATTCATGCCAAAAATCTGTTGGATATGCGGCGTTTGGAAGTGGTGGGGTCACGGAGGAAAGCTGTTTGTGACATTTGCCTACATGAATATTCAAACCTCTCTGACTTTTAAAATAACGGGCTTGAGGACAAATATTATTCATTTTATTCATTTTTTATTAATATTATTCATTTTATACAATGAATATTAGTATCTCAATCTCAATTTATCAGTGGTCTAGTGGTTCAGAGCACTCTGCTCTGTTTACAAGTTTAGTTAGGACAATGGAGGCAGATCACGTGATTGTCTGACAAGAAAGATGATCCATGCGTCGGATGGGCATGTAAAAAGTCGGTCCTGCGCCTGTTCTCTCGCCAGTCGGTTTACCGTCTCTCTGGGTTATGAGACTAAAAGGAGGAGAGTGTCTTTGTGTATTGCGCACACACTTGGGCAATATAAAAATCGGCTACCTACACCGAAATCGGTGAGGGGAGCTATTAATATTATATTAGTATCTCATAAAAAGCTCGCTCGACGACCTCCGTAGCGCAGTGGTGGAGCGCGTTGGGTGCTCGAACGAGAGGTCGCGGTTTCGAATCCCGCCGAGGGAACAAAAAGTTTTCAATGTTCCTGGGTCATGGATGTGTATTAAATTTGTGTATAATATAATAAAAATCTTAAATATGTGTATAGTATGAAAGTATTAAAATTAAATATATTTCCGTTGTCTGGTACCTGTAACACAAGTTCTTCGGATACTTAGCACAGGGCCCGATTGACGTGGTGTGAAGCGTCCATAAATATTATTATTATTATTATAATTATTATTATTATTATTGTTTTAGAACAATTGAGTTAAATTAGTTTGTAGTGTTGTCACAATTGAACATAATTATTTAATTATATTCGACTATAGAGTAACTAATATTCCGTAAAGATAAGTTCACAAGACGAGAGCCCAAAATAGAGACAAAATTTTACGAGGGGTTTGAGCGGACTTTTTAATTGAACGTTTATTAATTACCTAACTTCGACATTAAACTGATATACTGACATTATATTATTTAAAAACCTAAACCCTTAAGAAAATCGTTGGTTAGTGCTGTCTGCTTCTGTTTTGTTAATGTCATTTTACTATCTGTGAAAACTTTTAATTGACCTTCCTTAACTATTGTTTAGCTCTTTTTTAGCTGTAAGTTTTCCTTGAAATAATAAAAAAAAAAAAACTCTTGAAGTGTTAATTCATACTAATAACTATATCAGTGTGTAAAAAGAACAGTCACTATAACTTTGAGATAAGACTATTATATAGTACCTTTCCTCATTTTCGAAATATAATATATTTTTTTTAAAAACAATATATTATTTTTTAATTTTACCATTTCTTATTTTTTTCTCGCAAGAATAACGTTTTCGTTATTCTTTTGGCACAAAAAACTGGCCTTTTGGCAAAAAAAAAAAATTTTTGAAAAAAAAAATTAAAAAATTTATTTCTAGAATGACAAAAAGTAGTATTTTCAATATAATTATATCCCAAAGTTACAGTGACTGTTCTTTTTACACCCGTTATAACCTATTAATTCTATAAATCTTGATGTTTTTGGGGTTTTTGGTTCAAATGTTTTGGGGCATCCAATTAAAACCCGGCTGTCGAACCTCGCGCCCGGCGCTACAGCCTCAACTCTGACAGATTATATTTCATATCCTTTGAAGTTTTGATTAAAAATTTCAAACTCAATCTACCACAGATAAAGGCCGATTGTAGCGACGCAAAAAACTCTGTAAAAAACATCAGATACACAAAATATAAAAAAAGAAAAAATATATATTATATTTTTACTATACTTACACGCTAACATTGTAATCTAACCGTTTTATATTGAAGGTGTACCACCAGTATCGATTCTAGGTCACACGTAACTTAATATGTTACAGGTTGTATTTTTAACCGACTGAATTATTTAACTCTCGCCGTCGTGTCAGCTGTGCCATCCACTGCTGGTCATGAGCCTCGTCCAAAGCATTTCATGGGGGAAGTTGCCTATACGCTTGGCAAGCGGATTGGCGAGCGCAATTTTAAAATAAAAATGTGCGCGGAAACGCTGCTAGCTAGAAGGCAGCAGCCTACTTCCGAATATATTTTCCCTCTGTCCCTTTTAACGAGGCTGCTGATGAAAGATGGTTGCTAGGTTACTATCTCATATCAAAACTACTTAACCTATCATCATGAAACTGTGTACACATATTGGAAATATTATAGGTCAAACTCAAATGTTTTTATTCAGAATTTTACAAAAAATGTTTTCTGAACGTCGTTATATGATTCCGACTACCGGTTCGGGAACTAGCCCAGCGAGAACAACCGACGTAAGAGCCATCATTTACCAAAAAGATAAAAATTATATCTTTTTAGAAAGTATAATAGTCATATTAATATGTCAAAACTAAAACAAAATAACATTTCTACTGGCTACTTCATTCCTAAGGTGCTATCATTCATATAATCATTAACTTTTTAGTACAGACTACAGTAAGCTTTTGCACACAAACGTTCTTTGACTACTTTTTTTAAACATAATAGTTGAAAATTTTATAAACGTTTTATGGGATCCTATTGTTTACCTACATTGGCCCTTAAAAGAATTCTTTATACTTTACTAAGTCTAGCAATTGGAACATCAAGTTTATTCTTATTCCGAGTATTTCTATTAAGGTTGTCACATTTTCATTTAAAAAGGTTTATATTTTGTAATATATAATACATTAGAGAGGACATACTGAGAAGCTACAGTTAGTATTCCAGTTCATATGATGATGATAAGTAGCACAAACGTAGGATACATTTTATTCCACGCGGAGAGCACTTCCATCCTACAAAGTGTACTTTCCATAGACTCTATTAGCTTGTTTCGTTATACCTTTTTGTGACATTAAACCGTACCGTGTCCTGCGAGCAGTATTCCCATTATTGTGCTCAAATAGAATTCTTCCAAATCAACTATTAATCTAAAACTAGACTCTGTTCATTGAAAATAGAACTCTAAGTTTACACAATAGACTTGAAAACCGATCTCACGAGCGTTGACACAAATGTCAGTGTCAAATATGACAACTCAACACGCGCGTGTTCGATTTTCAAGTCTATTATATTCAGCGTTCTATTTTATAATAGTTTATGCTCAGTGCCCTGTCTTCTATTATAATATGAGCGGGTAATGCTTGAGCACTTCAAGTCATTTGAAGCTGTAGTTTTGACGTGAATATGTCTTTAAAATTGATTTCATATGCAAGCAATTATACAGGAATCAGGATAATAAAACTGGACGTCCCTAATGACGTATGGACGGAATACAAACAAGATTGAGTGATGCAGTTAGTGTTGTAGCTTGTAGCTACATCTATTATATAATATATAATATATTATTTTTTTTTGTTGTCGCAAGAATAACGTTTTGTGCGGTTTAGTATCCAGGATACCTGTAGTAGGTACCTGTATCCAGGTACCTGGAGCACGTTTCTCGGGTAGTGGAAACTGGAAATAAGTTCGAATATTAGTATATCCCGCTCGCACGCGCGCTAAATCTCATTTACATGAGCGGGACAGACCGATAGTAAAAACTAAGTTCGAGGCCTGAGAATTAGGGCCCTGTAGTAGAATTTTAATTCTTTAAAAAAGCTTCAATATCATCAGCAGTACGAGGGTGTTCAAGAGCAGTTATTCGTGTTATTTTTCGTAAAATACACAAAATTTGGTAATGTGTGATTGCGTTATGAAGTTTAGTAATTAGGTTTACGTTATGTTTTTAGCACGATATTGAGTTTTTATTTATTTATTTTAGTAAATATTTCAAAGTCAAAGTCAACATTATTTATTTTTATAATTTGCACATAACAGAAAAAAATATTTGTAAACACTCACAGTACGGTTTCATTAACAAAAAAACTATATTAAAAAAACTGTGTTTACAAATAAAAAACTTTTTAGTTGTTGAAGTCGGTTTTTTGTAAACGTAGTTTCTTTTTAATCTAGTTTTTTTACACTGTGAGTGTATATCCTTAGAATGCTCAACCCTCAGTCTTCCAGCCGAGTAGCTAAAGCTGGAGCACTTCGCTGTTAATTGTTTCGTTAGTTGGTCCTTTGAAGCTGTAGTTTTTTTCGTCTGTAATTAATTCGCGTCAACATCAGCTTGTCTTACAACTTTCTCAATTAGAAAAACTCGGCGAGCGAATAAAATAAATAATGGACTGTACATCTCGCGCTGGTGAAGGGTAAGCGTTTTATATAAATGCTTTAGGAATACTTTTAAGCAAACATGGCCAAGGGCGAGTCGAACACGAGCAAGGTAGAAAAAATAATCAGGTATGTTGTATGAACATATTGTATTTTTGAGGATTCCGTAGTTCATGTCTCGGAACCTTTAGTAAGTCCATCCATTCCTTTTCGGTTTACCATCCAAACATATAGAGATAAAATTTTATAGAAATATGTAATATGTATATATATTTTTCACGTCAGCAAAATGCTAAAATAAAATCATGAAATATATTTGTGGAGGATTTTTTTCCCACGTCTATTTCATTTCGTTCGGTCGTTCATAGGTGAAATGTACAAAGTTAAGAAGAAATATACGTGTTTTGTGATTTTCTCGCCAGGTTGATGTCACCACAAAAGAAAAGGCAACAGAAATACATCATCTGTAAAGGTTTCAACTATCTAGCGATTCCGGTAAAGATATACAGCCTGGTGATAGACAGACAGAAGGACAGAGAAGTCATTTAGAAACAACAAATAGAGGATAACACGGCCATAACTTCTAAGGTAAACTACCAAAAATATCGATTTATATTTTTTTTTCGACAACTTTAACTTTCATATGACACGATTTAGATATCTGACCCACTTAATTCCTGTGATATCCATGGCCACGCAATCGTGCAAGTAACGTTCGTGTGGCCAACTTAAAATCTTTGCAACTTCTTTGACAAGTTTTTGGTTAATTCCCTTTCATCGAGATATTTTTGGCGAACTATTTTTTGTTTCGAGAGCAATCGTGCTCCGCCAAGATATCGTAACGCAAATCTCAGTGATTGGGTTTTCCCCTTTAATATCCTTTATAAACCATCAATGCGTAGTGGAGTGCCTAGTAATAATCATTGGAATATACCTGAACATAAATGTTTTTTCGCCACTTCACCGCTTCAGATTGTTCATTCGTTTATATCTATCACAAACACACTTACTACAGCAATAATTATTTATTTAAGACAAGGACAAATAACAGAAGAACAAATAAAAGTAACATTGGCAGCCGTACTAGTATTTATCTGTCACAGCTGCCTAAAGTAATTCCACAAAGTTAACCTTTAAATCAAAATAATAAAATCCGTTTCATCCTTAAACGTGAAATATGAGCGAAACTCCCCGTACATAGAGTGTATCATGAAACGCCATGTTATTGTGTCTAGACGGCATTATTGTCGATTTACCCCGCACGCCGTTGTGACCCAGTATCTACGTACAACATCCCAGTAGCTTTACATATTCACTACATTATACATATTTACCGAACCACTTCACATTGCTTATTGCTAAGATATTATACCTACTAGCGCCTCCGTGGTCTAGTGGTTCTGAGCTTCGCTCTCGACCCGGAGGTCATGGGTTCGATTCCCGAGTTGGAACTTGAAAAATGTTGTTTTCAAGTTTGGTTAGCTGATCCATGCGTCGGATGTGCATGTAAAAAGTCGGTCCTGCACCTGATCTCTCGCCAGTCGTGTCGGATAACCGTCCCACTGGGTTATGAGAGTAAAAGGAAGAGAGAGTGTCTTTGTGTATTGCGTACACACTTAGGCACTATAAAACGACTCCTGCGTAGGTGGCCTGGTTTCAATGAAATCGGCAACCGACACCGAAATCGGTGAGGAGAGCTATAATTATTACTATACTGCAAACACTGTAAAAAAGTATGCCGGGGCTACGCAGCCTTATTCTACGCAAAAACGCTGACTCATTCCGCCACACACTTGCGGAAAATGTTTCGTTCGGAATAAATTATGAGCGGGGCCACAAATCATCCGACAATCTCAGGTGGAAACTCCCCGTAGATGCCCGCCGATTCGTTTTTCTACGCTTTTAAAAGACGAAGGGCCGTTTGAACAGGCCTTCGTGAAAAATGAATGTTTCATTAATATTACATTCAGGTTTGATGGATGACAAGTGTCCCCCTGAAGTGTCCGATGATTAATAAATGACTGAAAGATCTGCAGCAATGTTTTTTAAAGCTTTCTGCTGGGTTTCCACTGACGCGGATCGGGGTGGAGAGGAGCTTAGCGGTGCCAAAATTGACCAATCACTATGCTCGTGGTGTTTCCGTTGACGCGGAGCGGAGATTTCGAGCATAGTGGTCAATTCGGGCACCACAAGCTCCTCTCCACCCCGCTCTGCATCAGTGGATATTTTACAATACCAGCCTGGTTCCAGGCTCTTCAATAATACGGTCTTAAACTGCCTTGTTCATTTCCATATTACAACAACATGTTACTCTGAATGGATCCTTCCTAGTCCGATTGTCTGAAAGTGACATTCGGAAGCAAGTCAAATGTCACGTGTCCGCTGACTAGCTGTCATCATGCAGTTATTATGTGATCGTAATAAGAAAATTCCAGGCAGCCATGTTGAATGGCGTAAACTGGCTGGAATTAAGAGCTTGTAATAGGCCCCCTGTTAGTATGTTAGTGTGAGACAAATCTTTCATGTTAAATTAGGACTCCCTATCGGTAGATTAAGTTGGTCTTAATAAGGTAACTTCGGTGGCAATGCAATTATATTGTGCCGTGAAGCTGTTCTCATGATCGAGTCCTACTTTTTGTCCTACAAAAAGTAGGTCGGGGGGCACCCTAAAACATCAGCTCGTCTGGAGTTTTGTATTGATCAAAAAACGACAAGGACTGAAATATGAAAATCCTCTTCCAATAAAATAATTTATTACGTATAAGTTCGGTTGGCACTTTGACAGGTACGACAAAGCCAGTCCCGACACGAAGAGTCGTGTGTTGGTTGTACCTATGGTTGTACATTTCATATTTGAATACTTCTGATTGCCTTATTGTAGTTTCCTGCGCCTGTTCTCTCGCCAGTCGTGTCGGTTTACCGTCACACTGGGTTATGAGAGTAAAAGTAAGAGAGAGTGCAGCTGTGTATTGCGCACCCACTTGGGCACTATAAAATAACTCCTGCGTAGCCGGCCTGGTTTCAATGAAATCTACCGACACCGAAATGGGTGAGGGGAGCTATTGTTGTAGTTTCGTAAATCGAGAGATTGGAGTTTTTCTTATCATTTAGCACAAATGGAAAACCAACGTTCAATCAATCAATCATTTATTTCATCACTTAGAATGTAGTAACAACATGATGGAAAATTATTATGTGGCTGACATTCTGCCAAACAATGGCTTGTGATATTTTAAAAAACATTATAATATTATACAAGCTACAAACTAAGTCAATTTTTTTATATATAGCGGAATCGGTTCAGCCGCTCTCGAGTTTTAGACTAACGAACAGCGATTCATTTTAATATACAGGGTGTAAAAAGAGCAGTCACTATAACTTTCGGATAGGATTATAGGACCTTAACTGATTCTAGAAATAATTTTTTTTTCATTATTTATTTTTTGAAAAAAAAAAATTTTTTTGCAATTTATTATTTTAGTCGCAAGGCTGAACAGTTTGGCACAACGTTCTGCATTAAATTCTTAAATTTTATAATTTTTGCCCTAGTACGTAATGGACGTCTTACGCGTGCTATTGATCTCTCAGCGTAATCAGCTGATCGCTGTGTTGTGCACGTTGTACATTGCCTATTGAAAATTTTAAAAAAATTAAAACAGTGGATTAAAAGCAAATGACTAGTACTAATATAGTAAGATATATCTCTTGCCTGGTGTAATAACCACCCACGAAGTTATAGTGACTGCTCTTTTCACACCCTGTATAAGATTTAATATTAACTACTGAGATTATAAAAAATAAAATGTGTATTCCTACCATATATTAATAATATTTGTGTATCGTTTACGTAGTTTATGTCATTATACAAACATAATATTTATAAAATTGTTTTATGTAGGTATATTATTATGTAGATTTTAAATTTAGTATTAGATATATTTTATTAGGTTGTCTAGAAGAGACTGCTGTAAGCAGTAAGACCGCCTTTTTGTACAATTACTTATAATTGCTGTATGACTATTATTTATTGTGTTATACTCGTTATATTGACTGTTATTTTTATACCCTTTTTTTTCTTTTTTTAATTTAAATAAACAAAATTACATCTTACAGTGATTTACATACAATATAACCTCGCCAAACTGTGACGTCTCAAACGTCAGTGAGTAACGCTCATTTAATTAAACTAAATTAGTGTTAACAGTCAAGAAGAATCTTTTTTAACTTTTTTTTAAGGGAACCTATATTCATATACCTAACACCAGTTATAGCTAAAAAAACAATAACAAATGTAAATTCACCGTGCTTTCTCTAGTCTTCTACACTTTTCCTTTCTTTCAGTACCACACCAAGTTCAGTAAGGGCTCACACAGTTCCAGTCTAGTGAGCCCTTTGTTTGTTACTCGCGCGTGAACCCGACTGCTCCACTCGGTATTGTTACTGGCGCCAGTATTGTGACACAAATGAGTAATTAAAACACGGGTTAACGAGGTTATTTAGTGTCAGTGAAAATAGGTAATAGCTCCCCTCACCGATGTCGGTGTCGGTAGCCGATTTCATTGAAACCAGGCCAGCTACGCAGGAGTTATTTATAGTGCCCAAGTGTGTGCGCAATACACAAAGACACACTCTCTTCCTTTTACTCTCATAACCCAGTGGGACGGTAAACCGACACGACTGGCGAGAGAACAGGCGCAGGACCGACTTTTTACATGCCAATCCGTCGCATGGCTCATCTTTCTTGTCAGACAATCAGGTGATCGGCCTGCATTGTCCTAATCATACTTGAAAATAAAAATTTTTGTTGTTCCAACGCGGGAATCGAACCCACGACCTCCGGAGCCAGCGAAAAGCTCAGAACTACCAAAGTGAAAATAGAGATGTTTAGAATAGTACATCATATTCCATGTTTTGACGGCCTCTACAGCTGTAGGCTGTAGCGCAGTGGTAAAGCGCGTTGGTGCGCAAGCTGGTCGCGGGTTCGAATGCTGCCGAGGGAAATATTATTTTTCGATGTTCCTGGGTCCTCAAATGAAATCAAAATATTTGTTACATAATTCAATTTGAAATCCAGAAATGCATAAGTACATAAATGGTCAAGGTAGAGCTGTGGTCGCCATCCGTAAGTATTTTTGATTTTATTATATAGCCTATGTTACGACATCAGTACTAATCAATTGGCACCTCATTCATTAAAATCGGACCAGTAGTTTAGCTGCTGCGACGACACATACAATAATAACATACATACATAGACTGCATAAATCATTATCCATTCTCGTTTTGTCGAAATACGTCCTTACAACGTAGCGATATAACAATCGAATTTCCTACAAATTTCATTACACAATACATTATATTATGCTTGGGCGAACGCTACAATATTCGTACATAATTTAACACATCGAAGACAGCGCGTGTTAGGGTGCCTACACGTCATACTTTATGTGGAACCAATAATCGGACAGACATTTTCTCTATAATACTTTCGACCGACTTATTGTCGGATGTGTGCGTTGTAGACATGGGCGCCGAGCATAATTTGTCGGTGCGGCGGCGGCGCGTTGACAGATCATCGTCGACGCGGCGACGCCGCACCGTCGAAACAATCATCGCCTGCAGGCACTGCGGTGCAAAATCAAATCAAATATTTTTATTTTGAATAATTTTTACAAAACATGTTTTCTGAACGTCGTTTCTATAATATGATGCCTACCACCGTTTCGGGAACTAGCCCAGCAATCTTTTCGTCCATCAATCCATACATATCTTAGTGCAGCGATGCTACGAAATCTTCGGCGCGTATATTAGCATTCTCGTACTATCAAGTAGTCCCGTTCGCGTAATAGAAATAGTACCGTTCATTTGGTGAGCTGGTAGTAGGAATGGTAATTTTTATAGAGAAAATTCGCCATTAGAACCGTTCGGCGCGCCGAGATGGATCCTCGGCGGCGGCGGCGGCGTCCGAAATCGGACGCGGCGTATTCGGCGCGGCGCCTATGTCTAGTTCGTTGTACCATTGCAGTCAGTTTTATTTTTCATCTACAAAAAATCTATCCCCGATTAGGTTAAGTTAGGTTAGGTTGGCGGACAATTCTCCTACAAAAAATCGGTGCCCGATTATAGTTGTTGGCCAACTCTTATTTATAAATGTTTCCTCATGACAATTGGTTGTGCCCAGAGATAGCACAAAGGGCAGGTCCGCGATTAGAAAAGGGTCACCGGCAATAACTCATGTGTATCCAACAGTTCGCAATTCCTGAGGGCTCGGCCCTTTCATATTCTGCCAATTGTTTTTCTGCATCGTTCTGCCGCAAGACCGTGTTTCTTCCACCTCTGGTAGCTCAGTAGTAAGACTTAAGGTTTAAAGGTTTAGTCCCGATTTCACCAACGCATGTTAGTGTTAACGGCTTGTTAAAATACCATGCCTTCTCATTCCTTGATAGGAAATACGAGAGGAACAACATGATATTTGACGAAGGATTATCTTTGACATTGCTTGGTGAAACACGCCCTTAGGCTGCGTTAGGATATTATAAGGCTGAAGATTTGTTTGCTTGAACGTGCTAGTCTCGAGAACTACTGGTGCGATTTGAAAATAACTTTTAATGTTGGATTGCCCATCGAGAATTTTTTGAGATATATCAAAACCTGATAGCATGCTATAATATGTCTCAAAAATGTATCATCATACTTATGGGCCGTTTCAATAACCTTTGCAATGGCTGTCACAAGAACTAGGTCCAACTTTTAGTTGAGATAGGAACCCGGCCATTAATGGACTACAGTAACTCGAAAAGCTGAGATACCTAAAACGCAAAGAAGTCTAAGTAAATGAACATTTTTGAAAGCAATAATACGAATATTGAAAAAAGAAAATGGATCCACGTTCCGTCACCCCAACAGTCGGGTATTACGTAAACAATCTTCATAATCATTACACTCAGTAACTATCTAGTAATCTGTGCTAATATTGTATTACGTGTTTGAGAGACTGGTGAGCAGATGCTTTTTCTATAGCCTTTGTGCGCAACTCATGAAGCGCCTCTTATTTTCAGGAATCTTCATGTTTCATGAATGTTTTATGTAAAAATTTGGGTGGCACTGACTGAAATCTTCCCACAAGGAGCTGAATTCTCAAACGCTTCCCAAAATTACAGAGCTCTCAAGTCAACCACGAGTTAGGTTTCCACATGTAACATGGGAGTTAAAAGACTCTAATGTTACCAACGTATGTCACGTATGTTACCAACATGTTGTTGTTGATGATGATAGTTATCATCATCCGTAGTGCGACCACTATAGAAATTTCTTTGTAGCATGACCTTATGTACCACCATAGGGATATCTGCGATGGCTGGGCATGCTACAAGCAGATATATTATCATAATAATATCGTCAATAGAGTGAGGTTTGCATAACTCTATTTATCGGTTTCAGTTACCCCTCACCTATTGCAGACCCTAATGCAGGTTCCTACCTAATATACAGGCTAAGGGTTCTCTCTGTAGGAGAACCAGAACCGTTAAAAATAACAGTTATGTTTATAAAAAATATTCTTATAAAAATTATTATATCTATTTTAAACTACTGTTTTGCTTTACTTATTTAAATAATTGTCTATAATTTTGTTAAAACTTATTCTTTATATATTATGCATAAATCTCTATATTACGACCATACACCTATAATTGGCAACAATTGTGTTAGTATAAAATTTTAATATATCTAGCAACGTCTATTTAAATTATATGCTATGAATTTCCGAAAAGTAACGCCTAATTGTGTTAGTATTAAGTAAAATTGAACTAGATTTTTAAGCTGAATATTATCGCAATATGTTGTTTGTGTATCTTTTTCAATAAATAAAATAAATAAACCAGCCTTGATAGACATCAGTCTCTGTCGCCCCGCGTGACCGGGTACGTAATACCCCCGACGCGGTGCATAAACGAGTCAATCCAAGGGAAAAATTGAACGGAAAACTTTACTCCTTACTTCATTATGTCGCGGGCTGAATTGAATATTATTGAAGTTTGTTTCCCTGTTCCTCGCGCCGCGGCCCTGATTGGCGAACCCAATGTTTTTGTTTCCTGGAGATATTTACGTGAGATATTATGCTTTCCATCCCGTTTTTACCCGACTGCGCCCGAAGGTTGTTTTTCGAGTGTTTGTAGATATACAATTTTGCAACGGTCTGCAGCTTGAACGACTCAATGTATTATACCTTGAGAGGTGTCGATAGACTCGTGTTTACTGTGAGAGAGACACTGAAATATAAAAAAACGCACTCGATTTTTAGTTTTTTAAATTACTTTTTAGCTACTCATTCTCCTTTCCACCTTTGTTGCCCCAACAAATGAAGCGAGCGGCCGAACGGTCATGTCGCATGGTGCAGTACGCTATAAATGTTCACCTGAACATGCTGGCGTTAAAAAGAAATGAGCAAAACATTCAAATGCTGATGGCTGATAGTATTTCTGTTGTTAATGGCGCTCTAGAGCGAGAAGTATAAGTTGCAAATGACAGTCATTACAGTACGTTTAAGCGAACAATATAAAATTTCGCATCTGCCGACTCCGTTTGTCGGTTCAGATAACTCGAGCGATTCCTGGCTGAATTACTTTTGTATATAGTTTTTAGAGCCATGAGATTTTAATGAAGTTTATATTTCAGTTATATAAGAATAAATGAGTGATAATAATTTAGGGTGTGTATGTGCTTCCTATGTAGAGTTTACTGTGAAAGTACCATCGCTGAAAGACTAACTTTTGACTTTCATGATTGTATGATAAATGCTCCAACATCATAAATTTGCCTATACAATAATTATTAAAAAAGTAACTCTTTCAATGCTGGCACTTTACCAGTAAACTCTATAGGCTTTAATATTAATGAGTGATAATACTTTAGTGTGGGGATATACAAACATGATATTCAAAAGTAAGTATTTCAGCTTTGGGACTTTCACAGTATACTCTACATAGGAGGTACGTACACACAATAAAGTATTATAACTCATTTATTTTACACCTGGTATAACGGGTGTAAAAAGAGCAGTCACTATAACTTTGGGATATGATTATACTACCTTTTCTCATTCTAGAAATGTATTTTTTTACAAAAATTAATAAAATTTTTTTTTCTTTATTGTTATTTATGCGACAAAAAAATAAGAAATGATAAAAAGTAAAACAATTTTTTTTTACTAAAAAAAATTGTTTTACTTTTTGTAAATGTAGGTATCAGTCAATAACTATTGACAAAAAAATACATTTCCAAAATGAGGAAAGTATAATCGTATCTCAAAGTTATAGTGACTGCTCTTTTTACACACTGTATATACGAGACCCATACACACCCTAAAGTATTACCACTTATTAGTATTACTGTACCACTACCTACCACTTACCTGTAGATAGATACTTTTCCATGGGGTTTCCATGGGGGGGATTACAAATCCATGAGGTGTCGGAGTAACAACACCACCTCCCTATCAACCATCTTTCCCGTGGAAAACTGCTCGCCAGCCATCCCGCCAAGGGTAGCAAGTATAGGCAACTACCCCCAAGGGTAGCAAGTATAGGCAAATACCCCCAAAGAAATACTTTGGAGGAGGCTTGTGTTTAGTGGACGTCATATCCGAAACGACGAGAGAGGTTACTGAATCGTTAATGTATACTACTCAATTAGTAGCATAGGTAATCAAGATTACAGCGGTTTGCTTACAAAATTTCTCAAGTGAAAACTCTCCATACAAACACCGAAGATATGACGTCACGCTTTCGTAAAGTTGTATAGACTATAGACATAATCCATCCATACAAAGAGCTTAAAAATTGTTTTCAAGACGATCCTATCATGCTATAAGTAATAGATAAGGCCGATACCTCATGTGACAAGCGGGCGGCGGGCGGAGCGGCGGCCCGCGCTATGTCACCGCTTGACATACTGAATTCCTGCGAGTCCTGTCAAGTTCTGACTATGGCGCCGCCGTCCCGTTGACGCTAGGTAAGGTAGGTTGCTTACAAAAACGTATTGTATGAGTTAAGATAGCCAGTGACATAATTGAAACTCCTCGCTCTAACTTTCTGTTATTTTATTATAGTTTATATCATACACCATATTATAACTTTCAATGTATTATATAAAAATGTTTTTTTTTTATATTAGAACAAGTTAAACGTGTCGTATCAAGATGTGTCGAAGCACAGGACCGAGAAAAATGGCAACAAGAACCTAGCTCTTAAAATTTGAATGATTTATTAATTTTTATAGATACTCGTAGATAGATTAATGAAATATTGATAGACCGTACAACTTCCCACGCAATGACTAACACAGCGGCTAGCGGATCAGCGGTGTCGCGCATCGCTCCCGCTGTGTACGAGGCAGTGGCCTTAAACTTGCAAAAAATATATTCGAGATAGAATTTAATCAGTCCAAAAGCAATTCAAGTATCTCTTCAATAACTTCTGCTCTTCAAATTCTAAAGAAAGCTTTTTAGAATATCAAAAGGTTTTTGTTAATCTCTACTAATATTATAAAGAGGAAATTTGATTTTTTAATATTTCTTACGAATATACTCAAAAACAGATAATGCCACATTATCTCTGAGTATATTTTTAGAAAGTATACAAGATGTACAAGATGTAGAGTTTAGTGTGAAAGTACCAGCGCTGAAAGACTTAATTCTGACTTTCATGTTTGTGAATTGCTCCAACATAATAAATTTTCCCATACAATATTTTATTTAAAAATACCTACCTCTTTCGGCGCTGGTACTTTCTCAGTAAACTAAAGTAAACGGGACCCATACACATTACACACCCTAAACTATTTTCACTAATTTATTTTACACCTTGTATAGAAGAGTGTTAAAGTATAGCGAAGCCGTGGACAAAAGTACTTATATCTATAATTGTTATAAAGTAGAGAGAACTTAAAATCCACCATGAGTTAATGCATAATGTACAGTTAGTACTAATGTTAAGAGTCGAGGCTTCATTCACACACACACACACACAGCATTCACATGCTGACATAATCAAAATATTTTATTTCCAAAGACTTAATAAGCTCTTTTCGGAAAGTCTACAAAAAGCTACCACCGGTTCAACCATGGCAGATTGGGAAGCATATCGTGTGACTTGAACGCCTCCGTGGTCTAGTGGTTCTAAGTTTCGCTCTCGACCCGGAGGTCGTGGGTTCGATTCCCGCGTTGGAACAACAAATAATGTTGTTTTCAAGTTTGGTTAGGACAATGCAGGCTGATCACCTGATTGTCTGACATGAAAGATGATCCATGCGTCGGATGGGCATGTAAAAAGTCGGTCCTGCGCCTGTTCTCCCGCCAGTCGTATCGGTTTACCGTCCCGCTGGGTTATGAGAGTTAAAGGAGGAGAGAGCCTTTGTGTATTGCGCACACACTTGGGCACTATAAAATAACTCCTGCGTAGCTGGCCTAGTTTCAATGAAATCGGCTACCGACACCGAAATCGGCGAGGGGAGGTATTATTATTATCATGTGACTTAAAAACCTAATTTTATATGGTTTCGGCATGCAGCCGAATGATAATATAATGTAAGAAAATGTTGACCTTGGGGAGTAAGAACTTGACGCCATTTTCTGACGACCTCACTCCACCTAACTGCTGTCGCTATGTGACACCTATTTTATATGAGGCCGCGGTATTTCGGAAGCAGAACCATTAGAAAAAGTTGGAAACCGATCGACCACTAAACGACTTCTGAACTCACTCCCATTTACGTAATGGTAACAAATCGCCCGCCGCTGTTTCGCCATTAATTCCGGGGGAAAAACCTAAATATCGGAATCAATTGCGCTTTAGGGTGCCAGTGTGTGTGTGCCGGTTTGTGTGTGCCAGTGTGTGTGTGCCAGTGTCTGTGTGCCGGTGTATGTTTGTGCCAGTGTGTGTGTGCCAGTGTGTGTGTGCCAGTTTGTGTGTGCCAGTTTGTGTGTGCCGGTGTATGTTTGTGCCAGTGTGTGTGTGCCAGTGTGTGTGTGCCAGTGTGTGTGTGCCAGTTTGTGTGTGCCAGTTTGTGTGTGCCAGTGTCTGTGTGCCGGTGTATGTTTGTGCCAGTGTGTGTGTGCCAGTGTGTGTGTGCCAGTTTGTGTGTGCCAGTGTATGTTTGTGCCAGTGTGTGTGTGCCAGTGTGTGTGTGCCAGTTTGTGTGTGCCAGTGTCTGTGTGCCGGTGTATGTTTGTGCCAGTGTGTGTGCAGGCGCACACGAGCGATAGTCGGTGACAGACCTTTTGTAGGTGAAAAATAGAACATACTGATTGCAATAGTGCATGTTCGCGCGTCAGCTTCGGGCGTACGTGGGCGAGGGCCCCGGTGCATAGAGAAATAATCGGGAATTAATGTAGAAGGACAATAATTCTAAATTATAGCTAGGAATAATATTGGAGATACAGTGTGTTAACTCCCACACCGATTACGATGGCGGTGGCCGGTACCACTGAAACCAGGCCAGCTACGCGGGAGTTATTGTATAGCGCCCAAGTGTGTGCGCAATACGCAAGCTCTCTTCGTTACCGACACAACTGGCGGATCAGGACCAACTTTTAACATGCCCATTCGACGTTTAAACTGTCACATCAACATTTTAGGATATATGTAAATTTTGAAATTTTCGATCTGATCGAAGTCGAACGACTGACAAGTGACAGGGCCCTAATTCTCAGGCCTCGAACTCAGTTTTTACTATCAGTCTGTCCCGCTCATGCAAATGAGATTTACCGCGCGTGCGAGCGGGATATAGGTACTAATATTCGGAACTAAGTTCGAGGCCTGAGAATTAGGGCCCAGATGTTAAAATTTTACACTTCTCGTTTATCTAATAAATTAAATTATAGTTATTTAAAATTATCCATTTCAAGAATAATACAAAAGAATCCTTAATGAATTTCCTCCACGATAACCTTAAAATAACATAGAGATTAGTGAAATCTGTTAAATCCAAGTAAACGTCAAAAAATTTACATTTTCCCTCAAGTAAGCAAAATAGCGTAATCATTCTGAGCGTTTTAAACAGTTTTTGACAGCTGACAGTGCGTGTGGAACACTAGTGAAAACAGTTCAAAACGATCCTAAACAGTGCTAAAGAAACGCGAATCTGAACGAAAAAAACGTTCAAATCGTTTATACTTAGCAAGTGGAACGAGGGGATAATATCACCTTCATCCATTCCTGTCTTCAATTATAATCTGGTTTATACCTAATTTTTTTATTTTTATTTACGGTGCTCACTTAAAATCGTTATAGAATATTATTAGGTCCTTACATTCCAAATTCACAGGAATTCCATATTCAAATTTAAACAGCTATTTACTCATGCATTTGTGATTTGAAAACTGTAATTCATTTGTTTCTTTCTCTTTTGCTTTTTTTTTGCGCCACTCATTTCACAAAAGGGAAAACTTAAAATATCGCATTATTTACGAGTACGAGTTCCACCGTGGCACCAATGCTGCAGAAACAGCTCGAAGGATTAATGATGTATATGGGGGTGGTGTCGCAAAAGAAAACACGGTGCGCTTTTTGGTTTCAACGCTTTCGTTCTCGAAATTTGACCTGCAGAACAAGCCCCGTGGACGGCCGGAGACCAAGGTCGATAATGATGAATTGAAGGCTATTATGGAAGCAGCTATACATCGCAAACCACATCAGAGTTAGCTACAGGCTGCGGTGTTAGTGACAAAACCGTTTTATTCCACTTGAAGCAAATTGGGAAGGTGTAAAAGCTTGAAAGGTAGGTTACCTCATGAATTGAGTGAAGCAAACCGACAAACGCGCGTCGACTGCTGCGTTACATTGCTCAACCGGCACAATAATGAAGGAATTTTAAATCGGATTACATGTGATGAAAAGTGGATCCTGTACGATAATCGTAAACGCTCATCGCAATGGCTGAACCCTGGTGAACCAGCAAAGTCTTGCCCCAAGCAAAACTTGACTCATAAAAAGTTACTTGTAAGCGTTTGGTGTAAGCGTTAGTGCCGGTGTCGTACACTATAGCTTTCTTAAATTTGGTCAGACGATTACGGCTGATGTCTATTATCAGCAACTGCAAACCATGATGGAAAAGCTCGCCGTTAAACAACCGAGACTTGTCAATCGCTCAACGCCACTGCTGCTTCAAGACAACGCTAGACCACACACGGCCCAACAGACGGCTATCAAATTAGAGGAGATTCAATTGGAATGTCTAAGATATCCACCGTACTCTCCGTACCTTGCTTCAACAGATTACCATTTTTTTCGAAATTTGGATAACTTCTTACAAGGAAAAAAATTCAATTCCGATTAGGCAGTCCAAACCGCTTTCAAAGATTTCATTGATTCTCGTCCGAATGGTTTTTTTAGCAAAGGGATCAATGAACTACCTACCTATAAGATGGCAAAAGTGTATAGATAGCAATGGTACATACTTTGATTAATAAAAAATATATTTTAATTTGAAAGAATCGCCTTTATGTTCCTCCCATATAAAACGCCAATTTCATATGTAAGGACCTAATATTATGCTGAGAGGGTACCTACCTAGTACCTACTGGCTAAAACTGAAAAGTATGCATAACCTTGAAAATAGGTACTAGAAATGAATTAAATGGTTTACTTATAGTACTTAATTTATACATCAATATCATAATATTATGCTTATTGTTACAATAAAGTACAAGGAAAATAAAGGATACGTCAGCTACCCTACGTTATGTAGGTACGGTCTACAGCAGCAGCAGCAAGTAGGTAGGAACTATTTAAATCATAATTATTCATTTATTTGCCATGAATATGGTACAGTTGGTGTTTATATTTATTTGAGTTCTACATATTCTACTATATAGTGTGCAAATATTGTCAATTACGTACAATATATAAAAAAGTAAACATCTAATCTAACGCAATAAGTTTGCAAATGAAATTCGATGTGACGGAGACGGGAAATCTTTTTAACAAATGAGAAAGCTTTCCATTTTGCGCTGGAAGCTTTATTTTATTATTTAAAGTCGCTGTTTGATACCTACGTCTTAACGTTGATTTAAAAAGTAATGTGTGGGTAAAAGAGATATATTTTAGTATTATCTACTTATCGAATGTTTATAGAAGTGAAAGAATTTTAAAATAAAAACACCCTAGCGGTGCTTAGGTGTCTAATAAAATATTAAATCGCATTGCAGCAAATACTTACGTAAGTAAAATGCAGGCGTCCAAAAAACTTCACACACCGAAACAAACTGTAAAAAACAATTTCAACACGGCAAATACTGGCCGAAATAAAAACAAATTGAACACGTTCGAAATTCGAATATTATTGCACTCGTTCGAAAAAAGATCGCAGCGGAGCGAAATGGCGCGAAACACGGCGCTCACGCCAGGACCCGCGACAAACTAACCGACAGAGGGATAGAGAGGGGTCGAGCCGGCTAGGGGTTGGGGCGACTCACGACTCAATGGATCCGTTTTCTGTTTGTATTTTACTACGTCCTTAGTACAAAACTTCATATTGTCTAAAGTCAAAACCGGGAAAGTGTGCATGTGACTTCCAAAGAGTCTTCGATTTACTCGTCTAACGTTGATAACTTGTAAAGCCTACTTGAGTGAAAACTTTACTTATTCTACCATATACTTTAATATTTAAGTAAAACTCTTAGTTTGTCCTTTAAACATCTTTTGTTGATAAATAAGTTACAACTGTGGTCTTAGATAATAATAATACATGTATTATGTTATTATAGGCCTCTAGGTGTGTCACAGTTAATATTGCTGTTTTGCTGCGAGTTTTTTATTTTGCCATTATTTTTAGATTTAATTTATTATTTAATACCCTTAGATTATATATTCAATACAATAATACAATATGATCTAAGTTTAATACCTATTATACTAATATGGCGTATATTTACAATATTTTCTAATGAATGCCAATGTGAGAGATGTCTAAATCTAATAGAATTTTGAGCAGAATGCTAACTAATGAATCATAAAAGAATATTATTATTTTTAGTAATAATAATAGGTCGTAACGTACCTACTTAAAAACTTTATTTCATAGGCGTTGATAATAATCGCGTACCTACTATCAGGCGACCCGCCTGTTTGTTTTGCGGTGAAACTTGCGTTGCGCGCCATCTATCCGCAATGAGGCAAACTAGTATTGAGACAACTTTGCTGGGACTGTTTTTGCTGGGTCCGATTATTATAATCCGGAATCCGTTAGGTTCGCAAAATTCAGACCACTAGAGATGAAGATACAAAATCGAAAAGTAGACCGTACAACATGTACACATCGAGCCTCACTCAAGTCAAATGTCACTCAATACAAAATTCTATTTTCAGCAGTCTCAACTTCCTCCGGCTTCCGGATTTCAGATTATATTCATAATAATTATGGTCAAAGCTTAAATTAACGATTTTCAGGTACCTTTTTTGTATGAAAATAAAATGCAAAACTTGAAATAAGTAATATAATAAGTAGTTAATAATATCACGTAAATATTTATATTTTTTTTGTGTTAAGCTTAGAGAAATAATTATAATCATCAAAATATAATTTCTATTATGTAGGTACGCAAATTTATAATAGGTACTTAATTTAGATAATATACATTTTTACATACCATAAACAATCACAGTTCTTAAATCTTTTTACCCTACTGCTCTCTACACTATGGTGAGTGCTATCATTTTATTGTCTGTGAACAAGTAAAAAAAACAAAAGTTTCTTTTGGAGAATTTACAATTATTTATGTTTTCTACAGTGTTTGACGCTGTGTTTGTGGTTTTTAATTTAGCTTTGTATAATTTTTAATCCAAAAAGGGTATGTTAATTCAGTAGTTTGCAGGCCTTATAATTTTTTGCTGATCTTATCTATAATTTCTTGTATTGATATGAATTGAGTCGACATCCTTCTACGTGTTTTCATAATCCATACAACTAAACTATTTACCTGTTTTGCAAGTAAAATTGCAGGTATCTATTCATTATCATGTAAAATAATACATAATTTATCTCTTTATTAATAATTCGCCACATTGATTTTTTGTTTTCAGGTTAATATCGACCTGTCAAGAAGACATTTTTTCGCCAAACTGTCTTTTCAAGTTCGCAAAATAGGAGACGACAATCCTTTTAAGTTTTCTAATTTTATATCGAATCTGCCACCCATCGTAAGTATAATTTATGTAATAGGTAGAACACATAGATTAAAGCCAAAACCTTTATTATACATCCCTGTCCATTAGAGTGGTTTTGTTTTTCGTACTTTCGTTGTAGGTTTCTAGTAAAGTGTTACTATTCGCATTCAAAACGCCCAACAATCTAAGGTTATTTGTATTCATAATTTGTTAACCTACATTAGCTTCAAGAACGATATTTATCAAAGTATTTTGATACCTATACAAAAAATTGTTTCAAGGTGTTATGGTTTAATAATAACATTACCTAAACGTTTTCAAAAACAGCACACTATTGTAGTTTTGAACTGAGTAAGCTTACTTGCAACTACTGAGAAGCAGAAAGGGCAAGTATCAGCATGATTTGTACCTAGTTTGTATAAACCTGCAGCTTATATGGTTATGTCAGCTGTTTATTTATGAATAAACATCTGACATAACCATATATTTTGTGTTGTATAAATAATGTTTTGCTTATACACTGTAAAAATAGTTTCTTGGATAGAGAAAATTCTTGAGATTCAAAATAAATGATAATTTCATTTAACCTAAATAAACGATAATTTAATTAATCCTAAATAAATGAAATAACACTTAAAAAATTACCACACAGTTATTATGTTGCTCATTGCTATCTCCAATCATAAATTTTCTGTTCAAATTACACAATAATTGGAGAAAGGCATGTGACATTATGGTTTAACTGTAATAATAGATTCTTAATTAATATTTAAATTTCAACTGAATAAAGTTGAAGAATTTATATACAAAGAAGACAATAAGGTAACATCTGCTGTACTAGTGACTACTACTATGTTTGATTTCAGGCTTTGATTATCAATTAAAAAAACTAACTACTAATGAGTCACAACTTGCAGCGTTTTTCTAAAATTTAGAAATACCTAAGAAATAAAGTCACATGGATTATAAATAAGTACTATCAAATAGGGTACTTTATGAAATGAAACCACTAATACATATATACCTTATAGCCAAGGTAGATGAAATGGAGTCCCCTAGTGTTCTTTTAATTAAAAAACTTGTTATAAATAAGTCTATAATATTTTTGTTCGCTTTCACATCATGTCCGGTCCTAAGCTACTAAGTTATGTTCTTAAAGAATGTTTATGTAATAGACAAGTTGTTTACATAATATATGGAAAATACCCAATATCTGAAAAGCAGATTAAATATATCTGGCTTCGACACAACTGTGTGTCACTCAAAGGTTTTTTTTAAATAAATTTTTAACAGAGGCTTTCAACACTTCGGTGTTGTGCCAGCCTCATAGGTTCAGTCAATGTTCCTTACACACTAAAAGGTCCGAAAAAAAAGTAAAAAAATGGACTAAATACTGAAACACTGTTGTTACAATATACACGATTATACTATATTACTCGCTGGTCACTGTGTCACTGCTTGGCTGAATGATGCCACTGGTGGGGCTGTGGCAATAAAATATATACAAGTTCTAGTGCAATGGTGCTGTAAGCATTCAAAGACGAGAAACAGTTAATTAAAGAACAAAAATGGTTCATGTTGTAACTTTACACGAACATACATACTACATATGCCAATTAAATTCCATTCTTTGCCAGTAAATCTTAGGGTGTTAAAAAAAACACTCAGGTTTGTAAAGAAAAAAAAAAGAATGTAAGTATAATGTCAATTGTCCGCAGGGTGGTAGAGCGATGCCTCGCTGCAGCAAGCGCACCCGCAGCAGCGCGCCGGCGGCGGAGCTGCTGCCCGGCACCACGTCCCTGGAGGACCACCACCACCACAAGAGATCGAGGAACTCCAGGTGTGTTGTTTCTCCCAACAGTAAGAGTTGACTGCTGCACATAAACCTCCCCCAAAGTAGTTGCCTATACCTGCTACGCTGAGCAGGCTGGTTTACGAGTGCATAGACTTTTATAACACCCATGGGAAAAATGATTAATAGGAAGGTGTTATTCTTACTTTAGCATGGATATGGTTTGTTTTCAATGTTCCATGATGGATGTGTATTAATATAGTAAAAATCTTAAATATATGTATAGTATAAACGTATTAAATAATATATATTTCCGTTGTCTGGTACCTGTAACACAAGTTCTTCGGATACTTATTATAGGGCCAGATTGACGTGGTGTGAAGAGTCCATAGATATTATGGTACAACTCGCCAGCTACACACTAATACAGTACAAAGCTAATCATTTTCTCGCTTCGTGCTCTGTGTGTATTGAATGCCTCAGTGGTTTAGAGCATGGCTCCCACAATGACACAACTAAAATTGTTTTAAGTAATAATTTTGTATGTTGTGTTTTCCAGTTCAAGAAGACATTCCAAGTCAGAGGACACCAGTTTCAGCGTGAAGAAATGTTTGGCGTGGTTCAAAGAGTACACAACTGTATCGGAACCAGATGTTTTAGGTAAGATGATCCGTAACTATTTAACTTAGCCACAATGTTTTTAATCGCGCTTAACGGAAAACCCTGATCCAGTCGATTTCTTATTTAAGAGGAATCACAATGGTCGTTTTTCCATACATAAACGGAGGTCTATGCGACCCCTGCTCCCTCCTAATGTCACTATTCACAAATTTTTTCCTGGATATCTATCTATACTATGAGTATGTCCCTATTTTTATCTATTTTTTATAAATAAGTTATTAATAAAGTTATGGACCTTCACAAACCTAAAAAATATGGTCATACTTTCGGTTGTGTTAAAATATCCAGGTAAAAAATTATAATACATTTTATGATAAAACCAAAACATACATTATATACATATACATAAATGGCTTTCGAGTTTAGTCTGATCAAAGTGCATTTGATGTTGGCTCAAGTTGATGTTCTAACATAATGTTATATGGACTGCCTAGAAACTGTGTTATTGTAAGATTTTTTAAATGAATTGAGCTACTGATCTTACAGCTGGATTGGTTTTTGTCAGTAAATATTATTATGGCAAAATATATTTAAAGTTAGTGATAATATAACTACTTCATAATAATATTTACAACAACTTATTTATACTATTATCTGTGTCTCAACTTACCATGTTTGTGTAAAATATTCTACAAATAATTTAATATTTTGCTATTCACCAACATTATCTTTTATGTAGGGATGGGCCGAATGTGGTTTGAACCGAATACGAACTTCGGCCGAACATTCGGTAAAAATTAAAAATTCGGCCGAACTTCGGTTCAATTTCGGCCGCGCTTTTTCGTGTTGTGGCTTGTTTATGCACTTGCTGCAAATATATTATTAAGAAAATAGTTTAGTTTTTGTTTTTTGATTAAGTGAGAGGAGATATCTAAGACTTGATGAGATGGGCAGTAAAATTTTGTTTTTTGAGACTGGTAGTTAAGAAGGCCTATTTAAGTTTTATGCTTATCACCTATGATTACTTTTTCTAATTCATATAAATGACTATGAATGAGTATATCAGACTTATTTTGTTTCGCTGTTTCTACAGAAAAATATTTTTTTCATTAATTTCTATTATGACAGTACAAGTATATTTAGTGCAAAATGTTCGGCATTTGAACCGAAATTCGGCCGAATGACGAAGTTCGGTTCAAGCTGCCGAAGTTCGGTTAAACCGAATGTAAAACGAATTTCGGCCCACCCCTACTTTTATGTGCAATCTATACTAATATTATAAAGTGGAAGAGTTTGTTTGTTTGTCTAAACGCGCTAATCTCAGGAACTACTGGTCCGATTTGAAAAATTCTTTTTTTGTTGGATAGTCCATTTATAGAGGAAGGCTTTAGGCTATATAACATTACGCTGTGACCTATCAGGAGCGAAGCGTCAGTGAGAAATGTTGCAAAAACGGGGAAAATTAATTGCATTTGGGGACTTTCATTGCGTGCGCTGCATAAACGGCTTAAGTTACTCAAAAATCACGCGAACGAAGTCGCGGGAACAGCTAGTTAGTTTATGTATTTGTGAATACTTCTTGCTTGATTTGAGGAGATTTTGGAACAATGGATAAGCTTGAACGGATTAAAAAATATATGCAATATATCACCAACCATATTATAATGATTATTCCCAGGGCCAGAAGGCATGGAGAAGTTCTGCGAGGACCTCAGTGTGGACCCCGAGAACGTGGTGATGCTGGTCATAGCATACAAGATGGGCGCCAAGCAGATGGGATACTTTACACAGGAGGAGTGGCTTAAAGGTATATTAGTTATACGGGCTATGATATTAATCAGTGATAATACTTTAGGGTGTGTATGGGTCCCATGTGTAGACTTTACTGTGAAAGTACCTGCGCTGAAACTTTTTTTTAATTATTGTATGGGCAAATTTATGATATTGGGACATTTCTTCATAATTTCTCATAGAAACAATATGAAGGTCAAAAGTAAGTCTTTCAGTGCTGCTACTTTCACAGTAACCTCTACATAGTAAGCACATCCTAAAGTATTGTCATTATTTTGGGATGGGAATTATAACAAAAATTTTACTTTTCATATTAATATGTCCGCGCTATTTCTAAGCACCTATATTTACTGATTCTTGCGATACAAGCTGTGCTTAGTGCAAGAGCCGCTGTAATCTCTTTTAAAACCTAAACTTTTTCACAAGAGAAATAACTAAATGTATATTGTTAGATTTAGTTATTTCTCTTGTGAAAAAGTTTTTGTTAAATAAACATTATCATTATTATTTTATTTTACTCCTTGTTTAAGTAGTTTTCATGTGATCATGTTGTAAGTCAGACTAACATTTATATTATACACGGAAATGAGCAGAGACACTCACTCTGTGGACATGTCTAATACATATGAGAGTTAATAGACTTATGGAAGAAAATGACTGGCATTTAAGTAACACTCTGTCATTGTTATCCCGCTAAGCAGAAACAGTGACAGCCTGTAAATAGGAGGGCATCTGACTATAAGAATTAGTTTTTCAGTATTGGGCCTGCAACATTAAATAGTTTACCCATTACGTGAATGTTTTTATTTATTAGTAGGTAAATGTTTGTATTCCATTTCCTAAAATGTTCATAGACTTTAATTCAATGCGATTTTGTCATTATTCTACTGTACTCTGTATTTATATATTATATATGTCACAATATAATACAACTATTACTCGTTAGAGGTGTATTATATTGTGACATATTAGTGTGATTATAGTTTATGCGTCGGATTGGCGTGTAAAAAGTCGGTTCTGCGCTTGCTATCTCGCCAGTCGTGTCGGTTACCCGTCCCACTGGGTTATGAGAGTAAAAGAAAGAGAGAGTGCCCTGTGTATTGCGCACACACTTGGGCACAGTAAAATGACTCCCGTGTAGTTGGCCTGGTTTCAACTAAATTTACTATAATTATGGAATTGTGTACTTTCAGGTCTAACAGAGCTGCAGTGCGACAGTGTGCACAAATTACAGAACAAGCTGGAACTTCTGAGAAACACACTCAACGACCCCTACATGTTCAAGTCTATATACCGATATTCATACGACTTTGCAAGGGTATGTGTGACATTCATTGTGTAATGTTTTGTATTAGGTGTATCTCTACACATTAGTGACTAGACTCAAGTTACAATAAGTAATATTTGACTCGAAAGCGTCTTAAATAAGCTTTCATAGGGACGCAATTAAAACGTGCATATCATCTCGCTCGGTCGGAGATTTCCCTTTGGGGCTTCTATTCCCACAATAAGTTCAATGAAAATCCATTGAGCTGTGAAAAAGTTCTGTTTCTTATGATGATTCTGGAATAATTCTTGTTATTTTAGTTTGTTAGTGCCCAAACTAATTATTGTAATCATAATGTAGGACAATTCTAAGTGTTTGTTTCTAACCTATTTGGAAATAAAATATTTTTTATTTTCTTCATTAGACTAACCTGCAGTCAAACTGCGCGAGCAGTTTTGCGAGGCATGTTCAATATATACTTAACATAACATGTATAATAAAAAAATTAAAAATTGTTTCCAGGACAAGGAGCAGCGCTCCCTCGAGGCGGGCGTGGCGCGCGCGCTGCTCGCCGTGCTGCTGCCGCGGTGGCCGCTGCGCGCGCCCCTCGCCGAGTTCCTCGCCGGCGCGCGCCGCTACCGCGTCGTCAACCGCGACCAGTGGTGCAACATCCTCGAGTTCAGCCGCACCGTCGACGCCGCGCTCGCCGCGTACGACCCCGACGGCGCGTGTACGTACACCCCCCACTAGTGGCCGGCGGTCGCGCTGCGCCGCGGTGGCCGCTGCGCGCGCCCCTCGCCGAGTTCCTCGCCGGCGCGCGCCGCTACCGCGTCGTCAACCGCGACCAGTGGTGCAACATCCTCGAGTTCAGCCGCACCGTCGACGCCGCGCTCGCCGCGTACGACCCCGACGGCGCGTGTACGTACACCCCCCACTAGTGGCCGGCGGTCGCGCTGCGCCGCGGTGGCCGCTGCGCGCGCCCCTCGCCGAGTTCCTCGCCGGCGCGCGCCGCTACCGCGTCGTCAACCGCAACCAGTGGTGCAACATCCTCGAGTTCAGCCGCACCGTCGACGCCGCGCTCGCCGCGTACGACCCCGACGGCGCGTGTACGTACACCCCCCACTAGTGGCCGGCGGTCGCGCTGCGCCGCGGTGGCCGCTGCGCGCGCCCCTCGCCGAGTTCCTCGCCGGCGCGCGCCGCTACCGCGTCGTCAACCGCGACCAGTGGTGCAACATCCTCGAGTTCAGCCGCACCGTCGACGCCGCGCTCGCCGCGTACGACCCCGACGGCGCGTGTACGTACACCCCCCACTAGTGGCCGGCGGTCGCGCTGCGCCGCGGTGGCCGCTGCGCGCGCCCCTCGCCGAGTTCCTCGCCGGCGCGCGCCGCTACCGCGTCGTCAACCGCGACCAGTGGTGCAACATCCTCCAGTTCAGCCGCACCGTCGACGCCGCGCTCGCCGCGTACGACCCCGACGGCGCGTGTACGTACACCCCCCACTAGTGGCCGGCGGTCGCGCTGCGCCGCGGTGGCCGCTGCGCGCGCCCCTCGCCGAGTTCCTCACCGGCGGTCGCGCGGGGCCGCCCTAGGTCGCGGTGGCGCCCTAGGGTACGTGTGATCAGCAGGCATACTCCCGACACAATCGAGAATCGAATCAATTCGATCTCAAAGGCTCTGGGTGTTTTATTTGGTAAATTACTTTGAAACTAACCAGGGTAAAGAAAATTTTTAGATCTTAACTTTTTGTATTCCCGACCATAATTATCAATCATTAGGTATAAGGGGACTGGGACCCGGAGAGAATTCAGAGCACTGAAAACAGAATGCTATGCCGTTACAATAACAGAGTTGAAAAGTGTCAAATTTGATATTAGTATGGATACAAATTCGCGGCGCGACATTCCTTCGATTGCGATTTAAAATTGTACTCTACCAGAACCACGTCACGCTCGACTTATGGCCAAGACACGTGGTCTTGGCCATAAGTCGAGCGTATTAAACCTACCGCGCATATCACTCCAGTGTTACATGTACCTTACATTGTAATACTTGCTGAGTAATACTCAAGTGTTCTTGTGCTTAACAAACGTGCCGTAACGTTCCAGGGCCCGTGATGCTGGACGAGTTCGTGGAGTGGCTGCGGGCGGGCGGCGGCGCGGGCGCGGGGGCGGGAGCGGGCGGCGCGGGGGGAGCGGGGGACGACAACATGGCCAACAGCTGAGGACTGTCCGCTACAGCTGGTGAGTATTG
The DNA here is from genome assembly GCA_905187575.2 of Celastrina argiolus. NCBI lineage: Eukaryota > Metazoa > Arthropoda > Insecta > Lepidoptera > Lycaenidae > Celastrina > Celastrina argiolus. Next base: position 18,354,801 of record LR994589.1, read on the forward strand.
TATTATATTGTATAATAAGCTGCCACACTCCAGCGTTGGTACTCGATAGCCGGTTCCGTTGAAACCAGAAGCCTGGGCCCTAAAGCAAAATTCATGTTAAACTTCAATGGACTGGTGGTTAATATGAAAACCTTCGCGTATAGTCCCCGTCCGAGTTTCTTACGCCGGTTCTTCTCGGCAGTATAGACTTTCCGAAAACAGCCTGTTAAGTTTCATTTGGAAATAAACTATTTTGATTTTATTTAACACAATTTGGTTCATTGTCACTTACAAAGTTCTAAAACAATATACATTTTGTTTTAGAACTTTGTAAGTGACACTTACACTTACATCTGCGCTCGCTAACCTGCCTATCAAGCGTGGGGAGTATGCGTGGCGAGTATAGACAACTACCCCCATTAAATACTTTATCTTTTCTTTTTTACTCTATTCTTTATTGTCAAAAACAAAAAAATAACCTTTTTTTTTGTATTAAGAATAACAATGTAGCTAATTATACATTTCTAGAAAAGAAAAGGTAGTATAATCATATCCCATATTTAATAAATAATAACTGGTCTATATAATGCCACCATCCAATAAAGAAATTGTAATTCCAGGCGGACGCGCGGCGTGGCAGCGGTGCGGCGCGGGCGGCGTGTGAGCGCCACGAGCCGCCTCGGGGCATCTGTCATTACGTACACACGGGCGCAACCACAGTGCTGTCCGATATTTTATTTTCATTGCGACGGTCAAGTGTAACGTCCCTTTTAAATTTAATCTAAAGGTAAACAAACCGAAATTTCCACATATTTCACCGGAATATTAAAGGATCGTCCTTTGTTATCTTATACATTTTACAACAATTAATCAATAATTTATATATTTAAACATCACATGAAAAACTATCACAATCGCCATTTTGACACTGTCGACTGTAGAATATAGTATATAGTCTATGGACTCATAGTCATCACTAACTAGTCTATGGTTGTGTCATAGACGGGTTTGTTTACGTTTGTATTAAAATTAAACAGGACACACTATAAAATGAATTGACGTGACAACGTCTAATAAATAGATGTCGTAATAACATGTAAAACTAACGTCATGCTTATTACACCATTAACAATCTAAGGGGTTATACTGGTTTTGTAAATTTTCTACGTAACACGCTTCTTGAGAGTTGGTTAAAAGTTTAGTTTAATATGAGTCAAAGGCAGTGAAATAACTATCTCTATCAATATGTCAAAGTAGCAGAGCCACAGTACCACCAATGGCTTACAGTTTTTCTATGAAAACGACAGACGATATGCATTCCCCTGTGATTGCCAATAGCCATTATCGAAATTTTACCTTAAATAAATATGTAATTTTGCCGAGATTATAAGGTATATCAGAGTATATATAGTGTACGCCAGGGCCCTAATTCAAGATACCAACGCTATTAACACGAAATTCGAGAACGAAATGTATGGGTTTGACATGAGCTTCGCTAAATGACATACGAATGCGCTTGTCATTTAGCGAAACTTATGTCAAATCCCATACTTCGTAAGTGATAAAGCGATGGCATCTCGCTTGACAGTAATGGTATATTTTATCCTAAAATATACCATTACTGTCAAGCCCTATATTATAAAAGGGTTCGTGTTGTGTCTAACATGTGTACGCAATGACATGATCATCTCCAGGTAGTTTTAATTCCCGGTGTGTGTGAATGCTCGCTCGAGGTATGTATGTGTTTGTATATTGTCAGTTTCGACCGAGCCGGTCCATTATGCGGTGAACCAGACCTAACGCTATGTTTTTGTGGTGAGGATATATTGGAATACTTACATTTGGCCCAAATGTTGACTTGTGTGTCGGTAAATGACAAAAACATTTGAAGACATGAACGGATGAAGGTGATAATATGTCGCAAAAAAAATTTACCCAGAAAATTGATTTTAAACTGGCAGTCAAAAGATTTTAGTATATTATGTCGTAACGTATTAAGTACATTGATTGTAAATACGTTTATTTAGATTAATGTACTTCATACGTTACGACGTATTCTAAATTGTTTAAGTGACAGTTTGAACTCAATTTTGTCGAAATCAGAATTTTGCTGCACATTACCATCATCCATTCATGTCTTTATTTATCTAGTTGCTGAGAAAGAGTGTGAAGTGTCTACAGCCCGTTCGCGTTAAGCTCGCAGTGAAACATCCGTGTAAATGGCAAACTGTGATCAAGCAAACCAATGTCTTGCTTTGTGATTGAACGATAGGCAGTACGTTGTGTGGTTACACTTAATGTCGACATTTGTGTAAAATGTCAGTCGCGTTCTTGTATCCAAGCCATTTAATCCTTTGTATATTTAGTCAGGTCTGATTCATTGGTCTTATAATTTAACTGTGTTGCATATAAACATATTATAATGAATTAGTAATAAAAATATAATTTGTAATGTGTAACAATCTCCAATACTCTGATACATGAAGCTTGTGGTACAGAACCCGGCGCATGAGTCTCGCTCGCTAACGCAGATGACCCGAAAATGGCGGCCATCCGTTAGCGAGCGAGGCGAGCGTGAAAACTTTCATTTTGAGGTCAGTTTACGCGCCGGGACCTACGTGTAATTTATTTTGCCCACCGAAACGAAGGTATAGTACAAGGGTGTGACTTCTCTTTTAGTCTGTGCCGAATTGGAAGGGTTCAACGTTATCGAAATAGCCGACTTCTGATAGTCGGTTGAATATTAATGTGATAAATGTTGAGGATATTCAACGATTTACGTTCAAAATTATGTCAGCCTTGCTGCGCATTGGTGGCTAATATGTATCGATTAAATTGTTATTAAAATATATACAGGTAAATTGTGAAAACAATATTTCGCTGGTCTCCTGTCAGATTTTTCTAAGCTGTCATTTTTTAAAAAAAAAACCAGAAGCAATTTCGTGTGTAAAATTGTAATTACGAGTATTAGGCTGAAAAATTATTGTCTAAATGTAAATTTGAGTAATAAATGTATAGTAGAAAGTATGTAACCGTCACAAATGTTCATTTAGCAAATTAATATAAAATTATTGTTTGTGGGCGGTCAGTCACGGACAGTGTCGTAGAAACACGCCAAATTGTTACAAAATGTATCCAACACAATGCGCCTTTGATATGTTTACAAGTTGTGAAATAAAAAAATATAAACGCGTTAAACATTAAAATTGTGGTGTACATATCTCTGACAATGCGGCTTGTGGCTATTTAAGGTTTCGTGATTGTAATATTGGAGTTATTGTAATATTAATCTAGTTTTATATTTAAGATTTTCGTTAGCAAAATTTTATAAGTTACAACCGCATGCTGCCCGCACTAGGAGAAAGTTTGTTTGATAATGAAAATACTCACTGAATTGATGATTTATTACTTGAAGGACAGAGTGACAATGACGTTCATAAAATTTTTGAAAACAATAATAATTGAAGACGGATGAAGGTGATATAAGCAAAATACTGATTTCTACAAAATAGAATTTAAACTGTCACTTGAGCTTTTTAAAATATTTCGTAACGTATCGAGTACATTAATCTAAAGATCCGCCTTTAGAATAAGGGCCACAGAACAGATAAAGAGGTTAGAATGGAAATAGTTTCGAATTAGTATTAGAACACGCGTCGCCGATTGTCTCCCACTCTTAATTCCACTACAAGGAAGTAACCCAATACGTACGAGCGTTACGCACACAAATAAACCTCACCCACTTAGATTGCTAATTTGTAATTGGTTGTCACACTAACTTAAACAATGCATCAGATGTACACTTACACACGCGCACTTTTCTCATACACGTTAGGGCGACCGAAAGTCGATAATTAATATCGATAAAATTATTTTCACATTTTTTGCGATAGTTCGGTTAAATTTTTGAGAGGTGACGGTACCGTACGACGAATGTAATGTTCTTAATATTCTATTTATTTATTTACTAGGCAAAAAAAACATACATTAATCACAGATATAACAATATAATTATAATAATGTCCGTATGAAATTTTCTTTTATTTCTTAATAGAAAGGTAAATTAAATAAACAATAATTGATGGTAATTATCAATAAAGAGAGTTGCTTAAATTATAATATCATTTTCTTATATCGACATTGTTTACATCTTGGTACAACACTATCGATACGCACGAAGTACCTAGAATTGAAGCTTGATTCGGCGTGCGCATTGTTCGCTGTGAATGCAATACATTGCGTACTCGCAAACACATTATACAAAATGGTACCCACGTATTGCAAGCAATGGATAATTTTGCGCCTAAATACAAATGTATCGTTTTCGATCACGAAGTACATAATGCTATGGAAATAATTACTAATATCACATAAAATTAAAAGTTTTTGGACTTACCGGTGGAAAGAAATTCCTTCTCGGGCTACACTACACACTTGGCTTCTTTTCCGACACGTTAAATCAGCGCAACACGGCATTTTTAACGACTTTTTATGGAGCTCCGTACGCTGTCACAGTAAGAGTGTGACTGTTGACCGATGAAACTCGTTTCGGCTGACATATGATCATATGTACGGTGCGTCTGCCCCGCCTACAATGCCATTCTAACCTCTTTTACTCTTCTGTGCTTTTATCTGTCGAATAAACATGTGACTTTGACATTTGTTCCATACAAAATCTGCCAAAGTCACATAGTTATTCCTTAGATAAAAGTTATCTGACGATTGAAAAATCGGCCCTAAATGTACTTAATACGTTACAACATATCATTAAATCTTTAAATAATAGTTTAAAGTAAATTTTCTGGGTAGAAAATGTTTGCGACATATATACCCATTCATGTCTTCAATTATTGAATTGACAATTGAATTGAATTTGCAATATATATATTTTCATTGTCAACTAAGCTCTTCCCTAGACTTTGTAAAATATAAATACAATACACTTTTAAAGATGCTATCATATTATGTATATTATTTCAAGTCGAGGAATGTACAGTTATAGTACCAAATGTGTGTACTTTTGTATCACAGACCAAAATATTATGTTAGCTTGTCTCACTTTAGTTTATCTCGTGCTTTTACATGTGGAATGGATAACAGAATATCAAACGCCACTTAAAGTAAGGGGCTACAGTCATTGCAGTCAGGGCAAAAACAGGACCCTATTAGTAAAACTCCGCTGACCGTCTGTCACCTGTCGCCGTTATAGCAACCAATATTAAAAATAAAATAACACAAAAAAATATTAACTACCTATATAAATTATAATATTTAAAATCGGTTCATAAACGACAAAGTTATCCGCGAACAAACATAAAAAAACATATATACGCTCGAATTGAGAAACCTCCTCCTTTTTTGGAAGTCGGTTAATATAACAAATATTCAAGGGAGCTCAAATACAACAAACGTGATTTTTTACATGATTTGTACGGAACCCCTTTTTCTTTATTTTATTATTTGTACTTTGGTCGCTGAGGGTAGAATGAAAAACAGCATGTGCCGTGAAACTTCTATGTTGTGGGCCTCTCAATTTAAGCGACGTTTGAGAATGGGGTCTGATTGTCAAGTGCAATATCAAAAAGTTTTTAAAAGCATTTTTTTTGTATGGGAAGAATTGAGCGCATGTAAAAGCACCTTACTATAACTTGTCTACAATATTATAATTATTATCGCTTTAGTAATAAATCTGTGCCAGTGTAATTTAAACCTTATTGTATAGGCTATCAATACAAACTCGACTGAAACGCTTTCATATATTCACGTATTTCGGAGACTTGTTGCATTTTGTGCAATAGTTGTAACACTGAGGCTGATTAGTATTTGAATATGTACACTAATTCAAAAATATATATAAACCAAACGTTGTTTTTCATCTTTATTTTCTGTGCAAAACAAGCATTGTTTAAATATTTTAACAAGTGTGTTATTGACCCCGTAGTGTTACAACTGTGAGCGCTCTGAATAATGATCCGTAGACTAGACTGTCTAGTCTCAGATAGGTTTAGGTGTAGATATGATGTTTTATAAGACAGTAGGTAGAATTTTCAAATTCTCTAATGAATACGGCATGAGGATGTGTAACAAATTACTCTCGAAATTTCTGGGTCCCTTGTACCAAATGTCATTGCAAGAGAAATAAATCATTTGAACTTGTAGTATGTTTATTTTTGTATACCTACAGAAGAGACACTTATTTATATTATAAAGAGTATGTATTGTTTGAGAAGTTGTAGGAGTTAATCTGTAGATACTTAAGTGCTTACACGTACAAACCTACATTGTTTATTAGTGTAATGATTATAACTCAATTATAAGCAGGAAGGCTTTCTCATATAAAAAGTAGGTAAGCGATTTACATGTGACAGATTACAGCTGATGCATAACTATTTTTTATATCTACCATCTAATTTATCACTTGCAGTTTGTATGAAAGAATGTATACCAAGTCTCAAGATTTACCTAGTGAATACATATTTAATAAAAAATAATTTAAGCCATTTTGAGATATAAGAGGCGACATAAGAATATCAGTAATAAGGTCTAGGTCTATGAAACTTAGTACCTTAACACACTGACAGCGCCACCTATCAGGTCCAATGATTACAGTAAAAACTTCCTCGAGAAACACTACGCATTGGTGAAAACAGCATCTGCATCAATCTGCAATATATTAGTCAGGGTTCCCCCATACATTGTTTTCTCTTTATTAGTATCAAGCTAATTTTTCTTGAGTAGCTTTATTAGATATCCAATCTTGTTATTGAGACGTCCAATAATTTCTTGGACGGAACTCTCGATTGTGGTAGAGAGTTACCGAGGATAAAAAAAAATGCTCAACTTTCAAGCTTATGACTGGGATAACGTACCACGCAATTTGTAGGACAATTATGTCTGATGAATAACATTAATATTAAATAAGTAATAAAAATAAAATCAGCTGGTTACTAATAATTTAAGATGACCTCGTTATCGATACAAGTTGGCAAGAGATTTTGTAGGACAAATATTTTTTCGGATAATTTAGATCATTACTTACTTATCTTGAGAAATATTTTAGAATCACCAAATCCACAAACTTTATTCTTGCTATCTCTATATCTGTTAGCTACCACAAACAAGAGCTCCGTCCAAGAAATTATTGGGTGACTCATCAAAATGAACACTCACAAAAAATTTGCTTGATACTAATCAAATGAAAACAATGTATGGGTGATCCCTGACTACATGTATTAATGAATTACTCATATCTATGCCCGACAGCCCTGACTATAGTATGTCTGACTTTATCGCGAACGTTGCCGTCCTTATAATAAACAAGTGTGAATGCAATGGACATATTTGGCGAAATTGAGTTGATAGTAGAAACGAGATATCTACCATGATGCACTCGCTCAATTTTTTGTATCCCTCCTAGCAAGTGCATTGTTTATGATAAGGACATTAGTGCGCCTTACAACTTTTATAATATTTAAGAATGTGTAGAAGTTAAAAATAAAGAAAATAAATGTTGTTAATATACATTTATTTACAATATCTATCAGCCTTCATCTTGCTGCGCCGGTCCAGCAGAGTCTCATGCAGGTTACCCTCCTCCTTTGCTTGTTTCAGGTCACCAACACCACCGTCATTCAACCTCAGCTTCTTGTCTTGGAACTTTTGGAATTTCTTTCTGAAAGTTTCACAAGATAAAAATGAATTGCTGTTTGTTAGTCTCGCTAAAACTCGAGAACAGCTAAACTGATTCCCGGGAAAGTTTAAACGGTTCCTATGCTCAACAAAGTGCACTGGTCAGCTAGTGCTTTATAAAATATACTCCATGTGTTGAAAAATGTTTGCTGAGAAAATATTTACAAACTTTTATTATTCAAATAAAATATAACTTAATATAATTACACATAATTGAAAACACTAAAGGATTTCACACATGGCAGCTATAATACATAACTAATTATAGCTTTATAACATTAGCTAAAAGGAAGATGTAGAAATATATTATGTTGTAGCTGTTGTGTGTGGACTCCTGACAATTTCTATGGAAACATGCAATAAGATGTATCATGCTATAATGTACATCTTTACATTATAGCTGATGAGTGTAAAACCTTTTATGTAATATTAAAAAACACTTACACATAGTTGACTTCCACCTCAGCCAGGTTTCCCTCCTCTTCCTCGGGCACTGTGGACTTGTTGACCTCACGGCTCTTGTTGCTCCGTATGCAGCATACCTCCTGCTCGCCGGCCACAGTATTGCTCGCCACTACAGAGTCGTCCTCCGTATTGACAGACACAAACTTGTTGAGGGAACTGAGTATTGCTGTTTTACCTGTGAAATAACCAATTGTTTATAATATAATCAAAATATCATTATGCATTGTTTACTGTGGTTTTTAATCTTAATTTACATATGAAGGTTTTGTTTGCAAATTATATTTTAGTAATTTACATAAACACAGTTAATATTATGTTATATCTGCCTTCAAAATCACTTAGCTAATGTTGGCCTTGCAAGTGTACTGGAGGTGGTAGGTGTAGGTGAGTAGGTGTGTACAACTAGATCTGCTCAGTTTCTCTCACATGCTTTCCAGTAGACCATTTTTGGCTTACTTTATAGGATTACAAGCCATTATTTACATCCTGTCTATTGTTTTGGCAAAATTAAGTCTTATTTTCCATAGACATGTTTTTCAAATAAATAGAATTTACCATCTTGCCATACAGGCTCCCACTGTTCCATTGGTCCAACAGCGTCAGATCGTCCCATAACCACTCCTTCTTTTGAGACACCCAAATATTTTCCATACCCTGATTTCAGGGCAAACTTATTTTCTCCTGCCGGAAAACCAGTGAATATTTCTTCTGGTGATGGGCCATCTCCTTCATCGTGAGGAGCACCAATTGTGAAGAGACCATTGTCTAGAGCTGAGACATAGGAATTAGTCCCAAACTCAATGGCAATAGAACCAGATAAATCTTCTAGCCTCCCAACTTTCCACCAGCCACCATGTTTGATACAGTCCTCATCTACCTTAGAATCAGCTTCTTTATCCTTCTTCTTGTGTTTACGCTTCTTTGCCCTTAAATTGAGAAGACAAAAATAAAAACCTAAGTGTATTTAGCATTGTCTACCAGCATGGAAATTAGCAAGTCTCTAAGTCTAAGTTGATGTTTGGTTCCTATAGTGGTTAAACTTATAATTATCGAATTTAATAATACAATCTATAGCTAAATTATAACATACGAATAAAATGACAGCGAAACAGTATTTCGGTTTCTTGAGTTGTATGAAACTTTAAAAAATAAATACTGCCTAACCTAATTTCTTAGCATAAAAATGAAAGTAAATCTGTATACTTACTTTGGTTTGTCTCCTTTTAATACAAGCTTGCCACGTTTTACTGCAGAGTACTCATCACTCATTTTGTATGTTTTTTATATATTTTAGATTGCTAACAACGATTCAAAATTGTAACAAAAATTCAAGACGTTTGTAAACAATATTGCTCAGAAATTATCTTATTTCGTTAATATTATTTATGTCCAATTTAATCAGTGATAAACTATTATGAAATTATATATAAATTTGTTATAGTAAACTTTAAAGTATTAACTTTGATATTGTACAAATAATTCAATGTTTTTAGAAAATAATATTCTCCAAAACAAAATAATAAATTCTTTTTTTTTATTTGCCACTTTGTCAGCAAAGAGATTGCCACCTTCAACGTCAAGTTACTATAAACGTAACCGTAACTAACTATGGAAGTATGTAAATAAAATTCTTATATATCTATAATTGTGTGTAGTGTAGTTTTAACACCGTTTTTCTGTGTGAATTTTAGATATTATTAATAAAATAGTAAAACTAATTCCACTTCCCCCCTTTTTAATTTGAAACTGACAAAAAGTCGCCATAATTATATAAAAAACAAGAACAAGAAAAATAAAAAAATAAGGTGTCAAAGTTGTTATATTTCGTTTCAAAAAATTTTATTTACATATTTTTGCACACTAAACTATTGCGTAATGCTGAGCATTTAGATAAGATAAAGTTTGTTAGCGTTTAAGAGTAAACATTTAATCAGTTCATAGCTCATTCGGACTAGTGAGGACGAGAATTTCATACAGGATGAATTTTGCCGGAAAAGTTGTTATTGTAACCGGTGCCAGTTCTGGAATTGGAGCCGCTACAGCTGTATTTCTGTCCAGGCTAGGTGCCAAACTGTCTCTAATCGGAAGGAATGTGGACAACTTGCAGAAAGTCAACAAAGACTGCGAGAAGTCGACCCCGACTCTAACTATAACCGCTGACCTTACTAAAGAGGGTGATATCGAGAAAATTGTCAAGAATACCGTCGACCACTACGGTCAAATCGACATTCTGGTCAACAATGCCGGTATAATTGAGACTGGAACAATCGAGAACACTTCGTTGGCTCAATACGACAGGTTGATGAACACAAATGTCCGATCTATCTACCATTTGACCATGTTGGCCGTACCCCACCTTTTGAAAACGAAAGGCAACATCGTGAATGTGTCCAGCGTGAATGGCATCCGATCATTCCCTGGAGTATTAGCCTACAATGTATCGAAGGCAGCTGTGGACCAGTTTACGAGATGTGTAGCTCTGGAGCTCGCTCCTAAAGGTGTTAGAGTCAACTGTGTAAACCCTGGAGTGATACTCACCGAGTTGCAGAAGAGAGGTGGATTAAATGAGGAGCAGTATAAAGCCTTTTTGGAGAGATCAAAGGAAACACATGCTCTCGGTCGTCCGGGAAAACCTGATGAGGTGGCAGCAACTATTGCCTTTTTGGCTAGCGACCTCGCCAGTAACATCACTGGAGCTAGTGTCCCTGTGGATGGTGGACGTCACGCCATGTGTCCTCGCTAATTTCACATGTGAACTAAAACTGGTGCTTTATAAATTATAATCTGTCACTAAGCATTTATTTTTATAAACTGTTTACTTAAATTGTAAGCTAAATGTTAAATGGATTTTTGAAATATTTTTTTATAAATAAATTGTTATTGTTGAGATATTATAGTACTTTATTCTCAGATTTTAGGTCTCAATATCTTTGTTAGCCTATAGTTTTTAATTAGGAATATTTTATGCAGAAGTAGTAAAAAAATGTATTATAAATATTCAGAATGTTTCTGAAGACAGCTAGCCTTGTCACTCTCATACGAAAGTCATGAATGTGTTTGATGAGCTTGAAAGAGATTGAAAAAGGCAATACAATTACAAAGCGAATTTATGTGTGAATGGATGGATGGGTATTTCTGCCCTGGTAATTAATAGAGCAGTAAGTCGGAAAAGGTGGTTTCAGTGCTATTTTCTCGAAACTGCCTTTTCTGACTTACTGCTCTATTAACCGATTCCGTGCGGATGGCGCCCTAGAGGGGCCATAGGTATTTTCTGTGAATGGCGTATGGCACCCGAGGGGTGCCAAAATGTTTACGAAAAATTTGTTCGCCGCCAGGCGCTATAGTTTGAAAAATCTACAGCCGCACTGAATCGGTTAACTACAGGGCAGATTTCTGAATGTTCCACAGTCTTGAACTGATTGTAATTAATTTACTATGGTAGTAGCTTAGGCTCTGGATTAAAACAGACTAATAAGTTATCCTGTAAAAGTACAATGTCCCTGATGAAATACTATTTTCACATCTGCCAAAGCTAGGGTATAACAATAATATGCACACTATGTGTCAAGTAATATTTATTAACTCCACCGTCATTATTTGGGAATAAATAAAACAAAATAGATAGGTTTTACTTCTTATTTATTGACAAATTTACAGCTAATAATGATAAGGTTTAGTAAAATTTAATCCAATTATGCTGTTTTAAATCAGCTGAGCGTGGGGTCAATGTAATCAGCGGCAACAATTCCTTTCAACTCTGTATGTTTTACATTCAGCAGAATATAATGTGCTAAATACTTTTAGCTAACAATGTGATCATTCTATAAACAATTCACCAAGGAAATTTGAACTACAAGAAAGTAACAATTTTATTAGTGTCAGTGAATTATTTACTAAATTAATATCACGTATTTACTATAACTGCTGTATAAGCAGTGACAGTCTTATTAAAGGAAGTATGTAGGTTAATAAATATAGCAAATCAATAGTACCTACATAACGAAAAGTTAAAATTATTATAAACATACCTAAAATAAGAGAATCAAGCTAAGTATGTAAAATAGGTTTACAACACAACCAAGTTTTTAGTGTCTTTCGAGACATGTTTAATGTTTTCTTAGTAAATGGTTAGGTATCACTGAAACGGCTGTATCGATTTGAACGTAACATTGGTTATCTTTAAAATTATCCCTACGTGTTAGTGTTAATTGAGATAAGTAATTATTAACAATTTTTCTATAACGCAAGGCTTACTTGCGGCACCGTCTGGGATATAATATATATTAATAACATAGAATGAACCTTCAAACGAGGTAACTTCGAGTTAAATATAACACTTTAACCCATAATTATTTTGCGCAAATAATTATGGGCCTGTATTTTAACACTCGCAATTACACGCTATTACAAGCCGCTAGCAAAACGTAATTCTTCTTTGTTTCACTTTCGGTACCTACTCAGTTACAGTTGGTTTGATTGCATTACTGTGTATGCAACAATGCATAGGATATTACTGCTAGTGCCTGCAACTACCGCTGACCTCAACCATGCCTTTACATTAGTAAACGGTGTCCTAAACATCCTCCCTTACTTAACAAAATGCTGCCAATCGGCGAATACTATTATTATTTTCTAAAAGTTTCGATCACTCGAGACTAACAGTTACCTACTCAGTAGTAAGTAACGAGTTGGTCTTTTAAATAGGCCTTTTGAACTCTAGTTCTAGTTTCCAAATTAAAAGAGTGACGGAATACTTCTCCATAGACATAGAGGCTAACAGCCGGTTTCGATAACCTGTCTATCAATAACAAAAGCTGATCGCCAAACAGTGTGACAGCGGAGCGGATATGTTACTGAATCATACAGTTTATCTTTAACACGATGCTTATTAAATACCAAACAAATAGGCATGATTCCACTTGCTACAGATAGTTAATATCCAAAGTATTTGGAAATTACCAAAGTATTGCTATCCCCTCTATGTCTATGGTATAATTGCAATAACATTTCATCCACAACATAACCTTTCTATGGGTTATAACGACCATTCAGTGTAATAATAGCTGATCAGCGGGCACCGCAGCGAAGAGTTTCTTGCACTCGTTGACGCAGGCCTTGATGATGATGTCGAAGGCCGTGGGCGCGATGTCACGCATCACCGCCTCCCAGTTGTCGTTGATGACGCGGTGCATCAGGTTGCCTGGAATATGGGGTATGTTTGACAGGTTAAATAACGGTATTAACCAACAATGGCGGTCACTACCGTAGATGAATAAATGGGTCATTTTGATACGTTAAATGATATTAACCAATCATAGTAGAGCATATTATCAACATGACTATTGTAGACTCAGATCAAGTCATCGATGAGCTAACATGCGAATGCGAGTTGAACGTATCGAGTGAGGGAAATTGTTGTGTGATGTTCACTAATGAGCATTCATAATGGCTTGTTAACTGATCGACGGTTTTGATCAGCCTTTCAGTAACCGGGGAGGGACTGTTTGGCCGGAGAAAATTTAGAGCACTAATATTTAACTTGGTTAATACAATAGAGTAGAAAAACGAACACGAACGAGTAGCCCAACTCAACCTGGCTTGATTTTCATCTCTATTCTCTGACCGAAAGTTTTACTGCCAGTGGTCAGATTTTTCTCCGATCTTCCAGATTGCGGGTTCAATGTTACAGGTTAAGGTAATAGTATTTTTTTAATAAAACGTAAGAGAAGTGTTAGAGTTAAGTATGTCTTGAAATACATTTTGAGTACATGAGTAGTAGGTTAAAATAGGTTTAGTAGGAAGAGTCAGTCAGAGTTAGACACGGTAGGTGATATAGGGTTTTTATTTCCAGTTTCATAGCAGAACAATTGACAGCAAACGTATTTCGTGATCGGAAGAGAATTATTGTGTGAAAGTCTTGACGGGGCGTAAATTATGGAATATCATTAATTATTCTCTTTTGCAAAAGTTACAAATACGTAGTTGACAATTGAAGATATGAGTGGATGAATGTGATATGTAGCAAAAAATTTACCCAGAAAATTGAGTTTAAACTATCACTTAAACATTTTAGGATATGGTAGCATATTAAGTACAGAGACGAATCTTTAGATTAGTGTACTTAATACTTTAGAACCTATTCTAAAAGGCAGGATAATTAACAAGCACGTATTCGTCAATCGAATGTCAATTCTCTTTTGCAAACTTCACAACTACTACACGCAAACGTTACAAATACGTTTTCAATTGTTTTGTTAACGCTATCCCCACTGTAGTTGTAACCCATTAGTAATCAGTATAGTGTCGCAACTTGTACCCTAATGCAGCAGCAGCTGGTCGGCGGGCACGGCGGCGAACAGCTTCCGCACCTCGTCCACGCAGCGCCGGATGATCTGCTTCACCGCGGGCGGGGCGATCTCGTAGATGATGGTGCTCCAGTTGTCGTTCAGGAACTGCAGCGTGAGGGACGCTGCAAGTGTGTGGTGGGTGAGAGGTATGTGTGGGTTTGCGGGTGATTGTGGGTCGATGGGTAACTTTGTAACGGTTTAGTGGAGGTAGGCGAGTGAGTATGAGTTGCCGTTTACACTTCCTCTAAGTATTATGACTTTAATAAGACGTGTCCGTATAAATATGTCTCTTATCCCAAAGTGAACTTTTTTATTTTATTTGTTATAAGTAAGTTATAAAACTGTATACTGTCTTTTTTTGGTTTTGCATACATAATATTTATACACACTACACAGGTAATTTTGGTACTTGGCGGTTGTAAAAAGATATCACGATTTAAGATACTGCACTTATATAAGTGAAATGGGTAGGACTAAACTTCGACTTATCTTGTAAGTCATGGAAAATTATGACACTGTAGGTGTTCAAATTAGTTGTTAAAATTGTTTTACTTTAGAAGAAGTACCGAGGTACATAATAGTGTTTGACGTGGATAGACACGAACGCTTGAGTTCAGGTTAAATGGGTTTAGCAAACGTCTGTAGTACTTGAGTCAACATAATTATTCATTAACTCTCAAGCCACGGAATAATAATCATAATATTTGCAAACTCTACAGCAAGCAAATGTTTGTCTCAGTGTTTGACCTTCAGGGCAATTGTTTTTTAAAGTAGCATAATTTTATTGAATAAATTGTGTTTGCAGTAAGCAAAATATAATCACTTACTCAAGAAAAACCAAAAAATGCCAACATGTTAGCGTATTGAAGTGAAGACGAAAATGTGCTAATAAAACTTATCATTGATTTCAATAGAGTTTAGAATTTTTTTGCTTTATCTGCTACAATAACAACTACAGACTTTGCCGTTAGTGTACTATAATATGTTACCTACAAGCTACACTGTATTTCAGCAGAGTAGGTGGTTTCAACAGTGGTACACTACTGGTGTGTGGTCCTATATTTCCACAAAGTTGCAAATCTGAGACTGGGAGTATGTGATCCGGAACTCGTGTGTTCCATACTCAACAGTATTGTATCAGCTCGGAGTTAATAATTAAAATTGCAATCCTTTTACCTCTCTCACTAGTCCATTCCCACCCATTCTCTCTTCCTCTTTCCCAGGTCTTTTTCTCCGACGACAAGTTTGAAGTGAGCGGGGAGCAACTTGTAACAACCTAATCAAAGACTTCTGCCTGCCAGCCTTATCCAGGACACACCGTAGAAAGCTACACCACACCAACTCTCTCTTACCAAGCTCCTTGTTCCCGCCGAAGAGGTTGGTGAACTTGAAGTGGGCGTGGCCCATGCTGTAGCTCTCCTTGTAGTCGGGAACCGTCCAGTGGCCGTCCACGGTTTTGAACAGGTAATTTATCACGATGTTCAGGTTCGCTGTAAGGAATTGAGAGTAAATTCTTATTGACTTTGGATAACTAGCGTTCTAACAAGGTTGATAACATTGAATTATTTTCCGGGACTTAATGAATGGTTCGAGTTAGTGGACACGAAAAGGGCCTCAAGGCCAAATTCTTAACTATACTTGCTGTGGTGGGAATTGGGACAGATCCGAAAAAAGATCTTTGACTAAGCGGATATTTTCTGATTGATTTGATCTACCAAAGCTCTTGTAAGTTGATATTTTATTTACTCTGTAATGTTGTCTATATCTTATCAGGTTAGGTGCCAGATACCTTCGCAAGAGATGATCCACGCTTTCCATATACCACAAGTTTTCTAAACACTATAACAGCAATCATCATTACCGTCTGCTAATGTCTCCAATCGAGTAGTTCCCTTCTGAAGGATTAAGAAAAAATTGCCTTACATCTCCAACTAGTTCCTCTCCTCAATTCGAACAAGATTAAAAGACGTTAAGTGCTAGCCAATCACTTACTGATCTTGATCCTAGCGTCGCCGTTGCCGCGGATGGGCAGGATGAGCACCTGGCCGTCCATCACGTACTGCGACTTGAGTGTCACGTTGGCTGTGAAGTCCAAGGTCGATCGGCCTTTCGACTCGTCCATCCTGTTTAAAAAGGTTATTTTACAAAACTGTATAACAATTAACCAATGTTTTATTTATTTATTGAAAAGATACACAAACAACATATTGTGATAACATACGTAGTTAAAATCTAGTACAATTTTGCTTAATACTAACACAATTGTCAAATAGGTGTATATAGCTATTACAGAGGTTCTCTATACAATTTTTAAATATTTGGGTTTATAATATTCTTTATGTAATTGTATATTTAATTATACAATATTTTATACATTACAGATTTGACTATGTCATATAGTTTTTTTAGGTTTACAAGGGATTCATGGAAAATGTCGATGTCGTGATGGGCTAGACTATTGTAGGTCTGTGAGTCGGCCAATAAAAGAGTATTTAAGTACCTAGGTTTGTTTTGGCGGGACTTGATAGAAATGTTTAATTGTAACCATAAGATCATGGGAATAAGGCACTTACGAACTACAAACAAGTACCTATGTATATGTGGCAAAGACTGGTTCTCCTTTAGAGAGAACCCCACTATATATAGTATGTGGTAGGAATTTTAAGATCTTCAAAATTCACGGGGTGAGTGAAGCCGATAGAAATAGGTCAATGAGAACCCCATATCACTACCATGTTGTCTTTAATAACTTGAACTCCGCTCTCCTTACAACTGCTACATATGTAGCCAGAGCCAAGCCAAGAGGCACAAGTGTGTGCGCAAGAGCACTCCTTCTTAACTCAATTGGGACCGACTGGCGAGACATCAGACACAGGGTCGGCTTTTTACATGCTCATCCGAGTTCCGAATCATGGATTATCTTGTCAGACAATCAGATTAGCCTGCATTATCCTTGTAACCAGTATTGTATATTCTGTACTGTAGTATAATAAGACTGATGTCATCAGACTCCATGTTATTGTATCTAAATAATATCGTCTTGTATCGCAATTAATCATTGACTTCGTATTCGAGCATTTCTTTTGTTTGTTATTTGACACAAATTAAAGCTAATGTTTCCTCAATTAGAATAATGCGTTTTCTTTATGGAAATAAACAGTTGTATTCAGCAATAACGATATTAATATTAGTACGTGCCATTCCAATGAGTAATGTACACATGCCGCTGAAGTAGCAGGTCAGATAGGCATTGCAGAGCAAGAGCCCTATTTTATTAGCACGTGCTGTATTTATGAACATAGTTGGTATATTATACCGATCGACAACATGCCTAGCTATGAGTTACCGGTTATTTTTCTGTAGAGGTTTGTAGATTTTCCGCAAAGCATCCGTGGTCTAGTGGGCAGACAGTTGATTAACACTCAAGCAAACAAAGGATGCAGATTATATTCACAGGTTTTGGCATTTACCAATGAGACTTTTTCAGATCTAATGTACATACATTATACGGACGTTCTAACAGTGAAGGGAAATATCGTGAGGAAACCGTTCGGGTCATTCCTCTGGACTATGCCGACCATGTTGTGGGAATGCCGTATAACTGAGCAAAATACGAGATTTGAACCCGCCTGTCACCTGCCACTACAGTTTTTAAATGGTGGTCACTTCGTTGAAAATACTGAATAAGTAAATCGCAGATGCAAAGACCTACTTTTGCAGTTTAGAGCCTTCTTTAGCAGTTTCCATATTATATGGTGCAATCACCATACCATGCCAATGATGCCATACACCGATCGGCCGAAAAGGTCCCTTTTTTATGACTTTCCGAAAAAGTTTCATTTGCGTAGAATTTACACAGAAAATTTTCATTTGTTGTATTACGGCCGGCAAAAGACGGCAGCTATGCTTGTCAAGGACATCAGCTTGTGGAAATACGTGTGGAAGCCCCAAAGGGAGATCTCCGACCGAGCGAGATGGTATGCTCGGTCAGGCCGAAGCCCGCTGTAGTAGTTTTCAGATGTCGTATAGGGTTGTTTCGCCAGTTCGCGTCCATTTAGTGCAGTTGGCAGGTTTGACGGCGATTATAAAAAAGCTCCAGCACTAATTTCTATGAAAAATTAGTGTAATGTATTCGATAAATAGTCTATTTTAAGATAAACTTTCAATTTTGTTCGAAACATCTTGTGTTTTCTTTTAAAATTGATAAATTTCGGAATTAGGCGTTTTACTCAGTTTGCGTCCACAAAATCCAATTTGTGTCCACCCGTGGACCAGTTTGCGTCCAGCAGCTTCAAAAAGGATATCACCCCTTTAATTTTTAAAAAAGGATGATATATTTAAGAATTTGTAAAGAACGATTGTATTTTAACAATTTCTATATATAAGAATATTTTAATATTAAAAAATCAAAATTATTATAAGTAATTAAATAAATTACTTACTATAAAAAAATTATTCTTCTTAATATTGGTTTAGCTTTAAAATTAAGTAATTATAGGCAAGTAGGTATTGATTGCAACTTTAAAGATGAACAGTAATCAGTTCTGTATACAAACTTTACACTAAAATTACAAGGTAATGATTATAATTATTGCAAAATATTTGTCTAATTATATAACTAAAAGAATTATTGAATACATAAATTATCATATTATAAACATAGCAAGGTATCTGATACCTTGCTATGTTTATAATTAATATAGGTATGTTTGTAATATTATATAGGTATGTCTATAATATATCATATTATAAACATAGCAAGTATTAAGCATATATGTTTATAATATATATATTATAGCCTTACACCCGGTTTCTGAAAGGCTGATCAAATTGATCAAATCAGCTAATCTGAACGCTCATTGGTGAAATCAGTGTGAAAACAGTGAAATCAGCGTTCAGATTAGCTGATTTGATCAATTGATCAATTTGATCAGCCTTTCAGAAACCGGGCGTTAGAATTTCAATTAATAACACTGGTCACATTCAAATGACTGTCTTTGGCCAAAACAAATTGCGTGCATTTTAGTTGACACTATTTAATAGGTCAGAGCCTATGTTTTCTCATCATCGTCTTCTACATCTGAATTTAATATGTCGTCACATTTAACAGAACATTTCACTCGTCATAGAATTAAAAACCCGTCGTCTTAGTAAAAAAAATGTATAATTAGGTATTATAATAAACATATTGTTTATTTTCAAATTATTTTTACAAGCAATTGTTTAAAAAATAGTGGACGCAATATGGTTTATTTATATCCAATATCGGTATAGTTTGCGTCCAATGCGGACGCAAAGTGGAAGTTTTGTAAAATTCGATGTAGTAATTCGCGTCCACCTTATTTTATTAGTTAAATATAAAAAACATAAGAAAATTCATAAGTAATATTATTCCTTGTTTCACTATAAACGTGTAGAAACTGTTATGTATCCAAAAATTCACATAAAACATTAAAAAACTTACTATCAAACGCGCCTCTGCACACTATTTTTTATCTAAAAATCCGCGCATATGCGCTTCCTAATTGAACGTCCGAGATTGACATATGTTTTTAAATTGATTGGTTTGATGCACAGAACTTTTTTATATGCGTGCGTGTCACTTATACATTTAGGTATAATCGGTAATGACTTTTTGTTTGATAAGTGTGTTAGTTGACTTATTTTAGAGGATTTTTATAGGGCGCTCCGCATAATGGGGCGATGGACGCGAACAGGCGAACTTACCCTATATAGCGCCGGTCTTAGAAAACTTCGATAGCGCGATGCAGGATTGTGGCGCTAGTAGTACCGCCACAAGCTTAACGGATTGTGGCGCTAGTAGTACCGCCACAAGCTTAACGGATTGTGGCGCTAGTAGTACCGCCACAAGTTTAACTTTAATTAGCATTTAAGTAAACTCCCCTAAATCACTTACTTGTAGGAGTTTATCTTGAACCCGCTGAGGCCGGTGAGCACTGTGTCCGTCAGGGTGACATTGAGGGCGGGGTTGTCGATGAGCACGGTGCCCAGGTTCACAGGGTCCAGCGAGGCGATGCCCAGCTCGGGAATGCCCTTGGCGAACCTGGGCCCGGCGGTCGCGATCACGTTCTCTATGCACTTGTTCAGCTGGGGGTCGGAGGCGCTGCAGGCTTTCATGTAGTCCGCTGTGGTCCAATAAATAAACAAAAATCGTTTTATTTCCAAATGAAACTTAACAAGCTATTTTCGGAAAGTCAACAAGAAAAACAAGCTACCACCGGTTCAACCCTAACCCGCTGAGAAGAACCGGCGTAAGAAACTCGCACGGGGCAATCTTTTAGCAGAAAGATGGAAAATTGATCTTTTTCAAAAGTAGGAATATATTTTTTTACAATATACATAACTTAATCTATACATATTGCTTAATATTATAAAAGTTAGGATACGTATAGTAAATAAATATAAGTAGGTAGCCATTATGGTTGGCCACCTTATTCCCAGGGTGTGCAATCATTAACAAAATCAGTTATCTTATAACTAGCTGTTCCCGCGACTTCGTTCGCGTGGTTTTTGAGTGACTCTAGCCGTTTATGCAGCGCACGCAATGAAAGTCCCCAAATGTAATTAATTTTCCCCGTTTTTGCAACATTTCTCACTGACGCTTCGCTCCTATTGGTCGCAGCGTAATGTTATATAGCCTAAAGCCTTCCTCTATAAATGGACTATCAACGAAAAATAATTTTTCAACTCGTACCTGAGATTAGCGAATAGTTCCTGAGATTAGCGCGTTTAAACAAACAAACAAACAAACTCTTCCGTTTTATAATATTAAGTATAGATAAGCACACAAATGTTCTTTAACTACTTTTTTAAATTTTTTATACAGAATATGCTGTATAAACCTAACCCAAATTATTTCTTGGGGGGTTATTAATAGCGAGTAAATAATAAATAGGGGTTTATAATCAATTACGTCAATCTGGTGCTAAGTATCCGAAGATCTTGTGTTACAGGTACCAGACAACGGAAATATATTTAATACTTTATACAGGGTGTCCCAAAAATCAACGATAAACCGAAAACGGGTGATAGGCCAAGTCATGACAGTTATGAGAAAAATGTGAAAAAAAATCTTTGTCATGTATTTTTCACATTATAAGGACTTTTAAAAATATCGGAAAAACTGACACCCTGTGATGGTCTTTCATGTCCTAAGACTACAAATATTACTTTTTTGTGATTTTTTTTTCGGTATTGTAGTCATGACTAACCCTTCTGTAAATCACAATTCATAATTTAAACATACCTGCCTCAGTTTTCAATAAAATGGTGTGTTTTGCCCAAGATTAAATTCAAAATAATTACTACACCCAACTTTAATCGTCTGTACTGTAAAAAAAAATTACTACAGTATTTTGGCAAGTAACTTTAAAAGATGGCGCATTTAATCTGGATTCCAAAATGGTATGATACTTGCTGGATTACTTCTTTGTTGAGGAAAAAAAAATTTTTTTAACGGAACCGGATGTTAGGCCAACTCTGTTTAAATTTTTAAAATGTTGGTATTAAGTTGTTATGTGACGACGATGAGTGACGTCATCTTGTCTAGAGTGAGCGAGACAGACAGTGACGCTCAGTGCGAGTGAGATAGATAGTGACGCCAACCCGACAACACAGTGATGAACGTGCAAAACTGCAGTACGTTACGATCTTTCGTTCATTGCGCATCTTTCTGTATCCGTATTGACTTCGTACTTACAACTGTGCTTCTGTTTATTGGACTTGATTTGCTTTGTGATTTGGTTTTATCTGCCCCGTTTCTGACGACCCTGGACTTGTTTTACTGTCGTATCTTCGGTTGTAGTGTGTGATTCCATTGTAGTGTGTTATCATGCCATCTCGATACACCGCACAAGAATACACCAATATGCATCTCATCTATGGAGAATGCTTATGCAACGCTAATGCTGCAGCTAGAATGTATCGTGAGAGATACCCAAACGCTGAGCGTCATCCTGATTATCGGGTATTTATTAACGTGCATCGGTCACTCTTAGAGGGTCGATTCCCTAATCAAAATACCAGCGAGGGAAGGCCTTTCATACCCTACGAGGACGAAGTGCTCGAGGCGGTCGAACAAGACCCGAGTATCTCAGTACGTTAATTCAAGAAGATACGCCCGTCTTATTACGCGATCATTTTTAAGAAGATGTAGGGCTTGCATTAGAGCTGAAGGCAAACAGTTCGAACATTTGCTGTAAATCTTTGTAAATTAAAGTAATAACTGAAGAAATCCATTGACTGACTTTTATTTCGAACTTGCACCTAAAACTAACTAATTACATACTTGATAACAAGGTGGCGTCTGTTCTGTATCTCAACCACTCACATTTTCAAAAGAGCGTTGTATTCATACCTGAAAATTGAAGTCTTAAAAATGCCTACACTGCAATACAATTTTTTTTTAATAAAAAAGCACCCGCACTTAGCGTCACTGTCTGTCTCGCTCACTCTAGACAAGATGACGTCACTCATCGTCGTCACATAACAACTTAATACCAACATTTTAAAAATTTAAACAGAGTTGGCCTAACATCCGGTTCCGTTAAAAAAATTTTTTTTTCCTCAACAAAGAAGTAATCCAGCAAGTATCATACCATTTTGGAATCCAGATTAAATGCGCCATCTTTTAAAGTTACTTGCCAAAATACTGTAGTAATTTTTTTTTACAGTACAGACGATTAAAGTTGGGTGTAGTAATTATTTTGAATTTAATCTTGGGCAAAACACACCATTTTATTGAAAACTGAGGCAGGTATGTTTAAATTATGAATTGTGATTTACAGAAGGGTTAGTCATGACTACAATACCGAAAAAAAAATCACAAAAAAGTAATATTTGTAGTCTTAGGACATGAAAGACCATCACAGGGTGTCAGTTTTTCCGATATTTTTAAAAGTCCTTATAATGTGAAAAATACATGACAAAGATTTTTTTTCACATTTTTCTCATAACTGTCATGACTTGGCCTATCACCCGTTTTCGGTTTATCGTTGATTTTTGGGACACCCTGTATATTATACAAAAATTTAATATACATCCATTGAAAACTCTCGCTTGAGCACCAACGCTCTCGACCACTGCGCCACGGAGGTCGTCAAAAAAGAAAAGCTTTTGTTAACACTTGCTTAGCTTCTATTGAGGAGTATTTTTCAAAGAGCCATGGACACGTTGTTGTTATTTCAGCTTTAATAAACTGGATCTAAACTTTTTTTTTTAATAATTTATTCGTCTAAGATTACACTTAAATATTATAACAATACTATCTCGCCAAAAACATGTTAAACGGCGAGAACACATGTTTAACGGCTAATATCTATTCTGATATACTTTAAAACTACTCTTTCTTTTCTTCGCACGTATGTGTTTGCTGTAATTTGAATAGGTAGTACTCGTAGGTACCTCAAGCAATTGAGGAAAAGTCAAGAAAAACGTTATTCAAATTAGGATTTAAAAGTACTTTATTGCCAAGTTATACGCCACGAGGTGGACGAACCTAAAATACCTAATTGTCTGATGTGAGACAACTACACAGATGTGATAAATATATACTTTCTAGATTTTTTTTTTTCTAGATTTTTTTTTATTGTCCCAAGACAGATTTAGCTTGTCCCTCGGGCACCCTTGAGATCATATCAAAGGGTTTGTCGTGGTCGGTTACCGCTGTTGATCCTGGCTTACAGGAGTTACAGTGGTGGGAAACCTGCCTGCCGGTTCAATTCCCAGATTGCAGCGCGTACTTAAGGTATTTTGTCAGATCTCAAGTACATTTAGCCGGGACACAACGTCCCCACTACCGACAAAATGTATACAGCTGTATAGATACCAAACGGACACAGGTGAGTAACTCTCTATAGACCTGTATACATTTTGTTGGGAGCGGCGACTGGTTGCGCCTAAATATAGCTAAATATGAACCTTAAGGGGAAACACCACGGTTGAGAGAAATACAAAATAGGTATTTATAAAATCTATTGCTGTCTCGCAGTGCCTTAGCTAGCCAGCACTAGCGCGATAGAGACAACTGCAACTTGGACTGAAATTACCTATTTAAAGTACCAGGGCCCTAATTCTCAGTCCTCGAACTTAGTTTTTACTATCGGTCTGTCCCGCTCATGCAAATGAGATTTACCGCGCGTGCGAGCGGGATATACTAATATTCGAACTTTTTTTCACTGCCCGAGAATCGTGCTCCAGAAATCGACGTTTAGGGGATTCCTGTTTCCTCCTCCAAAACTTAACCGATTTAAATATTTTTTTCTGTATTAGCTAAAAAAAGAATTGAACTAGGTTCCTATTTTTTGATTTTGTTGTTTATTGTAGTCAAATCTGTTTCCTAGATATTTAAACATAGCGGAGAGTCTGGCCATTTTTTTAGGTTTTTAAACGTCCATATCTCTTTAAATAATTAATTTATTAAAAAAGGAAAAAATAGTGACGTGCAAACCATATCCATAAATATTCAGGAAAAAAATTGTTACTCTAGAGGTGTTATCCAGGGAGGAAATAGAAATCCCCTAGACCCCTATTTTTGTATGGAAAAAATTTCGTGGTGTTTCCTCTTAAGAGCGGCGGAGGCAACATCGTAAGGAAACCCAAATGATTGGCCCTAAGCGTATTGACCAGTCATTCCTCTGGACTAGGCCGACTATGTTGTGTGCCGTATGTGCTGGGCAACCATGCGACATTTAAAACCGCCTGACCACTACAGTATTTAAAGAGTGGGTACTTCGCTCGGAGAATCTATCTTATTCTTTTTCTCTTATATATAAAAATGAATTGCTGTTCGTTAGTCTCGCTAAAACTTGAGAACTCCTGAACCGATTCGGCTATTTTTAGTCTTGAAATATTCGTGGAAGTCCAGGGAGGGTTTAAACGGTTACTATGCTCAACAAAGTGGGCACGGGTCTGCTAGTATTGTATAAATCGTCCAATAATGGAAAAAGGCTTAAGTTTCCTACGCTATATTATATTAAGATTTGAATCATCAACTTACTTATATCTTTAGTTAATTATATAAAGATCTGAAGAGATCGGACTGACTACGGAAGTAGTCATGTGCTGTATATTCTAGTGCGCTGAGTTTCAACAACTCAGTTTAATTTCCCATTGTTCTCTAATGGACAGGTAAATTATGGTCCATAACCTCAAGACAGTTATTACTTTAGTCACTAGAGAGGTAGGGACCAGAGAGAAAAGCAACACAATATAAAAATATAATATTATCGAGCAATGTTGTTATGTTGATAAGTTGTAGAGATTTTAAGAAGAGAAGCCCACTAGTGTAAAAATATTATAATCGTACTTAAAAAAGCGCCTCCGTGGTCTAGTGGTTCAGAGCTTCGCTCTCGACCCGGAGGTCGTGGGTTCCATTCCCGCGTTAGAACAACAAAAAATGTTGTTTTCAAGTTTGGTTAGAACAATGCAGGCTGATCACCTGATTGTCTGACAAGAAAGATGATCCATGCGTCGGATGGGCATGTAAAAAGTCGGTCCTGCGCCTGTTCTCTCGCCAGTCGTGTCGGTTTACCGTCGGGGTTATGAGAGTAAAAGGAAGAGAGAGTGCATCTGTGTATTGCGCACACACATGGGCACTATAAAATAACTCCTGCTTAGCTGGCCTGGTTTTAATGAAATCGGCTACCGACACCGAAATCGGTGAGGGGAGCTGTTATGATGGTGTTAGGATCTTGTCCTGAGACATGGGTTCAACCCCCGCGTTGGAACCATAGGAAAAGTTGTATTCTTGTCTGGGGCCTGACTCTCTAAACCGATTCAATTTTGATTCAGATTCGACCGTATCGCGTATTTCTTTTGTTTATTTTGATTCTCAGTCGATTGATATGGTCGGGAGTACAAAAAGCTACGATCTAACGATTTTCTTCATCCTGGTTAGTTTCAAAGCGATCCACCAAATAAAATACCAAAAACCGTTGAGATCGAACTGATTGGATTCTCGATAAACTACTAAACGGATTTAGGGCAGAATTGCGTTTCGTTCTCGGGCAACAATCAAAATATTTTATTTCCAAATGAAACTTAACAAGCTTTCTTCGGAAAGTCAACAAAAAGGCTACCACCGGTTCAACCCTAGCCCGCCGAGAAGAACCGGCGTAAGAAACTCAGACGGGGCTATATTTTAGCAAAAAGGTAGAAAATTGTTCTTTCAACATCTAGTTAATGCACAACATGGATGCTTTAGTTGAAATGTTCAGTTCATCGTTGAACGTATTACGTAAATATCATTATTCTAATTTGCTCAGGAGCATTTTTCAATTAAACGCTCAGGTCAAGAGAAAAATCAACATTCCTATCAAATAGTAGGCTGTAGGCTGTTCTGTAGGTAGGCACTGTTTGACAAATAAACTGGTTTGCCGTCTTTAAACTTGTCGATCCAGACTCAATTAATATTCGTTAAGTTGTTTTTTAAACGGTCTCAAAATGTTTTCTTTCTTTTTTACGGACGTAAGTAATGTTGCGGCTATATTCAAAACAAAATCGGGTTTGTTCCAACTTCGAACACATCCAACTCGACAACTCGAGAACAACTTCACTGGATATTTGTCTCCGTCCCGCAGGTACTGATATCTATACTTAATATTATAAAGCGGAAGAGTTTGTTCGTTTGTTTAAACGCGCTAATGGTTCTACGCTCAGGAACTACTAGTCCGATTTGGAAAATTCTTTTTTTGTTGGATAGACCATTTATAGAGGAAGGCTTTGGGCTATATAACATTACACTGCGACCAATAGGAGCGAAGCGTCAGTGAGAAATGTTGCAAAAACGGGGAAAATCATTCACATTTGGGTACTTTCATTGCGTGCGCTTCATAAACGGTTTAAGTCACTCAAAAACCACGCGAACGAAGTCGCAGGTCACAGCTAGTTAGTGAATAGTGATAACCATTAGAACATTTGGAAATTGCCGAAAAAATTGAATGGGTTTCTAGATGTTACGAGTACAACATAATATCTATACTAATATTATAAAGCGGAAGAGTTTGTTCGTTTGTTTAAACGCGCTACTCTCAGGAACTACTGGTCCAATTTGGAAAATTATTTTTTTGTTGGCTAGACCATTTATAGAGCAAGGCTTTAGGCTATATTATATTATAGTGAAGACTAATAGGAGCGAAGCCCCTACGAAAATTTTTTAAAAATTGGGGTTTAAAAGTCGCGTTTACAAGGCACGCCTAGTGTATTATATTTGGAAACTCAAACACCTACTAAGTAATCTTATCTGGGGGCACAGTAGTGCCCCGCCAAGTTACGCACGGCCGGCTATACCTTTTCTCGAAATAGTTCAAGCAGGCCCCGATTCAAGATACTAAATGACACTAAATGGCTAAATGACAAGGGAATATGTCATTTACCGAAGCTTATGAAAATCCCATACATTTTGTTTACGAACTTCGTAAGCGATAAATAGCGTTGGCCTCTTGAATCAGGGTGCAGGCCATTTTCGAAACCCTATAACTTCGTTGTGGATAAAACTAGAAGCCTGTATTTTTAGTAACTTAGCAGTAGTTCATCAAATTAGCATCAAACAAACTAACTATTCAAGTTTATATCAGAGTATCTATAGATACTACGAGTTCCATACTGCAGTGTAATTAGTGCTTGGAATGTCAAAGAAGATATTTTGGAATTTAATTTAATGAACCCAAGATTGTTTGGTGATGCAATATACCTACTACTTAGTACTGCTAAAGAAACGATGTCGCAGCTCAAACAGGCTCAACAGTGCTTCCACATTCGGACTTGTAGAAATATAATTTGAATAATACAAACTATATTTGGAAGTTGGAAACATAGATACCAGTCCTTATTTTGTGTTTATATATTATTTATGTTAAGCGTATCAATCTTTAAATTGACGACCTCCGTAGCGCAGTGGTTGAGCACGTTGGTGCTCCAACGAGAGGTCGCGGTTCGAATCCCGCCGAGGGAACAAAAAGTTTTCAATATTCCTGTATTAAATTTGTGTATAATATAATAAAAATCTTAAATATGTGTATAGTATTAAATATATTTCCGTTGTCTGATATTTGTAACACAAGTTCTTCGGATACTTAGCACAGGGCCTGACTGAGAAGCGTCCATAGATAGTATTGCTATATAATTATCAAGACAAACGAATTAGAAGATTATGTCAAATCAAATAAATGTTGTTTTCGAACTTCCCGAGTGATAATAGCGATGATATTTTGAATCAGGACCCGGTGATTTTTATCGATGCAAATTTCCTCTACATATTATGTCATATTTATGAAGATTTTATAAAGTAAAATTTGTTCTGATTCAACGTGATCTTTATTAATGTAAACATAGTTGAAAATGGGCGGTTATAATGCCTCCAATTCACTGTAATTTATTAATTTATATCATGTCACAATAAAACACACACATTTAGTAGATTTTTCTTATATTGACGATTTCTGATCCCCCACCAAAGAAATCAAAAATAGTTTGCTAAGTTCATGGTTGTGTATTAAATATTTGTATAATATATGGGTGTGAAACGTCCATAGATATTATATATTATATTATATTATATGATAAAAATCTTAAATATATAATGTACATATTATATTATTTTATAAAGGTATTCTATGCGTCTACTGTCTGATCCCTGTAACACAAGTTAATCGGTCACTTCACACGGGGTCCTATTGAAGCATTCATAAATATTAATTACCTACTAGCTGGCCCGTGCCCACTTCGTTGAGCATGGAAACCGTGTAAACCTTCCCGGGACTTCTACGAATATTTCGAGACCAAAAATAGCCGAATCAGTTCAGCTGATCTCGAGTTTTAGCGAGACTAACGAACAGCAATTGATTTTTACATAGCCTATGTTACTCAGTGATAATGTAGCTTTCTAATGAAAAAATAATGATTAAAATCGGTCCAGTACTTTTTGAGTTTAGTCGTTACATACAAAAATACAAATCTTTCCTCTTTATAATATTAGTGAAGATTATCATTTACTAGATGTTTCCCATTACCACAAACATTACTTAGTGCAAAATTATGCAGTTGTTACATATAGGGAGAGCAATAAACATCCAATCTCTCAAACTTTCGCATTTCTAATATTAGTAGGAAGGAGGGTGTAAAAAGACAGTCTTAATAATCTTAAAGTTATAACTTTAGGATATGATTATACTTTTCTGATTCTGGAAATGTATTATTTGTGAACATTTTTTATACCTTTTACCATTTATTATTCACAAGCCGCAAGAATAACAGATGAATAAATATTTTGTTTTTTTTTTTTTAAATGTTCTAATATCCCAAAGTTATAGAGACTATTCTTGTTACATCCCGTATTAAATCGGCGTATAATGAAATCGGAACTCACGTAGGGACCCGGCGAAGACGCCGGCGCACAACAACAGCACTAGTAGAACACGCATGATGACTGATGACTGATGACCGACAGGGCGACCGCGGCGACTGGCGCCGGCCGCGCGCGCTGCGCCTTATATCGCGCTCAGGGGGGAAAAACTCGACAGTAGTATCCTGCTGCAGGAAAAACATAATGACAGAAGAGAGCTATTACATTGTTACGTCATGGAATACCTTTCATTTCATTGTATCCTGGAGTAAAAGAGATACTCTACATAACGTAGGGACGAGGCTCAGCCAAGTTGCTATCAATGATCAAGAGAACATCGAAAACAATAAACTGGACAACAGTCGTATCCTGCTGCAGGAAAAAACATAGTGACAGAAGAGAGCTATTACATTCATTTCATTGTGTCCTGGAGTAAAAGAGAGACACGACATAACCTAGGGACGAGGCTCATCCAAGTTGCTTTCAATGATCAATAGAACATTGAAAACAATGAACTAGACAATTACAGTCGTATTCTTCTGCGAGACAAAATATAATGACAGAAGAGAGCTATTACATTCATTTCATTGTGTCCTAGACTGTCTGTCCTGACCTGACCTGACCTGTCTCTTTTACTTGACGCGACATAACCTAGGGACGAGGCTCAGCCCAGTTGCCATCAATGATAACGACAACAAGAGAACATCGAAAAGAATAATATGGATAAGAGTCCTCGCGTACATCCTACTGCGAGCAAAGACGACAGAAGAATGCTACTACGTCATGTAAAATTGCTTTAATTTCATCCTGACTGGAGTAAAAGAGAGTCGCGACATACAGGGTGTAAAAAGAACAGTCACTATAACTTTAAGATACGACTCTACAGTCTACTACCTTTCCTTATTTTGGAAATGTATTTTTTTTGTTAAAAACTAAAAAATATTTTTTTTATAAAAAAAAATATACATTTCTAGAATGAGAAAAGGTAGTATACTCATATTCCAAAGTTATAGTAACAGTTTTTTTTTCCACTCGTTATACAAGATGTAAAATAAATGAGTGATAATATTTAAGGGTATATGTGCCTCCTATGTGGAGTATACTGGGAAAGTACAAGCGCTGAAAGAATTACTTTTGACTCTCGTGTTTCTATGAGAAATACCCCAACAACATGCATACAATACAATAAGTAAAAAAATACCTAGTAGCGCTGGTATTTAAGAATTCATGTGTCACTTACCGAAGCATATTATGTCGAATCCCATACATTTTGTTTCCGAGCTTCGTAAGCGATAAAGCCCAGTCAAGTTCGAAACCAAAAAGGTCCTTAAAGCATCGCTAATTACGACTGACGAAGTAAAATATAAAAAACCGGACTATTATTGCGTGCCTTATCCGCGCGTATCCTGCTACAGAGCAAAATTTAATGACAAGAAAGAGATATTACGTCACCAGGCTTTAACGAGTATCTGGTCTTGAAGAGGTATCTCATATTAGTCCTTATTTGACGAAAATCGAAAACGCGCTATGACATGGGATTCTTCAAGAAAGGTGTGAAAAATTTCTCCTTCTAGGCCGACGTTGCATTGGTGATTCCTCTGGTGTTGCCCATGTTCATAGGCGACGGTGACCACTTACCGTCAGGTGACCCGTCTGCTATTTCGTCTTGCTCTAAAAATACCCCATAAAAAATACTGAACGTCGCGTGTCCTGCTATCTGCTGCGGACAAAAAGTTACTGACAAGAAGAGAGCATCACGTAAAGCTGCTATCATTTCATTGTGTCCAGAAGTAAAAGAGACAGAAAACCCAGGAGTTCTGGGCCTTTATTCAAAACATGTTATAGAATGTACTGTAGGTCTTTGATGGAAATTCATGTAATAAAAAAAAAGTTAAAAACTATAACCCGACTTCGCAAAAAAGGGGTCTAAAAAGGCTGAAACAAGAAAATAATTCAATTTAAAATCCAGACATGCATAGGTACAGAAATGGTCAAGGTAGAGCCGTGGTCGTACCTACCCGCTATTGGGATTGTATATTTCAACAGCAGACGAATATTATTATTTTCAAGTTTTCTTTTTTCTCCAGTATTTTTGTGTAAGATGACACTTTTACAGATTTGTTTAGCGGGTACGACCACGGCTCTACATTGACCATTTTTGTACCTATGCATATCTGGATTTCAAATTGAATTATTTTCTTGTTTCAGCCTTTTTAGACCCCTTTTTATGCGAAGTCGGGTTATAGTTTTTAACTTTTTTTTATTTTATATTTTTCAGTCTCATCAAATATATTCACTAACCATTACATACTAAGTAACCAATCAACTCCTTGATACTACTTGTACGACCGCATTTTAAACGTTTATTTTGAAATTAACAATAAAATGTAATAAAAATTAATAAAATATTTAAATACATATTTGTGATGTGCTTGTCAAGACCTGTCTTTTGATACCTAACACGATACAATTATCTTAATAAAATTTTTTTTTGAGGATAGTATTTGAGGTATAACTTTGAAAATGCAAATTTTTTCTAAACAATATATAACCTATGTTACTCGCGGGACTACTACGAATCGATTGACACCTTAAATCGGACCAGTAGTTTAGCCGCTACGAGGGAACATACATACAAACATACATACATACATAGACTGCCAAAATCATTACCCTTCCTTTTGGCTTCGCCGAAGTCGGGTAAAAAGAACAGCCACTATAACTTTGAGATACGATTAGAAATGTACTATTTTTTTTGCCAAAAGCTAAACATTTTTTTTAACTTTTTTCCATTTCTTATTTTTTAACTTATACATTATAGCAAATATTTCTAATCTTTGAGTTATCGATCGTTCATCAACTGTATATGGCGGGTTTTCGACCGGAGGCACCGGTTGACCTGAAGTGATGCTGTGACCGCGCTCTCCGCCCTCTATCTCGAGAACGGTAGACCGTATAATTTTTTTTTAAACAAAACTTGTAGAGAGTTTTGTATTCTATAATATTGATACTAAATAGAAATAGCAAAAACCCATGGGAAATGAGATATTTACAAAAAAACTATTTTTGTCACCTTTGATCCTTGAAATTTAATAGTTGCGTACACCCTACCATATGTGGGTTTTGAGACAACTTTTGGATATACAACTATTTGCAGACTTACACCTGGGTATCTCTAATTCCGAGATTCTTACCTAATTTAAGCTTAAATGACTGATGATGGACTATCGGCTAGTTATTGTATATACGAGTAATCAAGTTATACTTGTCTACCTACTTTAAGATCGCCGCTGGTAGATAATAATTAATGGAAATCCTAAGACGAGTTATATGAGGAAGGACAATTTTACTTTACTATTATAATGTGATTTAAATATGGATTTATTAATAGATTAATAATAATAAATAAAATAAAATTAGCGTCTCCGTGGTCTAGTGGTTCTGAGCTTGGCTCTCGACCCGTAGGTCGTGGGTTCGATTACCGCGTTGGAACAACAAAAAATGTTGTTTTCAAGTTTGGTTAGGGCAAGGCAGGCTGATCATCTGATTGTCTGACAAGAAAGATGATCCATGCGTCGGATGTGCATGTAAAAAGTCGGTCCTGCGCCAGGTCTCTCGTCAGTCGTGTCGGTTTACCGTCCCACTGAGTTATGAGAGTAAAAGGAAGAGAGAGTGCCTTTATGTATTGCGTACACACTTGGGCACTGTAATATAACTCCTGCGTAACCGGCCTGGTACCGACACCGAAATCGGTGAGGTTAATTATATTAATATTAATTAAATATATTAATAATAAAAAGTAGGCTTAGTAAAGTGAGTATTTTATGTTGTATACGAATATACAATAGGATCCCACATAAAGTTATAAATTTTTCACTTACTAAATTTAAAAAACCGGCTCTATGCGAGTAGAACTCACGCACGTACTAAACTTCTTCTTAAATATTCATTTATTTTGTTCTTAGCATTTGTTGTTATAGAGGCAACAGAAAATTAGTCAGATGGTGGAAATTTTCATAAATAATATATCATTTGACTAATTGTTCGTCGGTTCATTAGATGTACGCCCGGTTTCTGAAAGGCTGATCAAATTGATCAATTGATCAAATCTGAATGCTCATTGGTGAAAACAGTGACTGCGAAGTGATGTTCACCAATGAGCGTTCAGATTAGCCGATTTGATCAATTTGATCAGCCTTTCAGAAACCGGGCGTCAGTGTCGTGACAGACGGACGGTCAGCGGAGTTTAAGGCCCGTATAAATAAAACAATCTCAAACCCAACCTCACCATGAGAACCTGATAAAACAACGTTTCGTTTCACTTTTAAAAATGAAGAATTTACCATAAGTTACATACATTAATTTTTTTCTTTCTTAAAATGTAAAAATAGAGATTATAAAAATATACATTATACTTATTTTAATGTTTCCTGTAATCTATAATATGAATATAACGGTATAAAAAGAAAATTAATTAAAGTACTATGTAACATTAATAAAGTTGTTCACTTTTAAAAGTGAAACGTAACGTTGTTTTATCTGTCAAATAGGCTCTCAAGGTGGGGTTGGGTTTGAGATTGTTTTATTTATACGGGCCTTAGTAATAGTCCTGTTTTTTACCATTTGGGTACGAAACCTTAAAAAGTAGTCAAAACCGTTTGTGTGCTAAGGCTTATTGATTGAAATGTTTTTAAGACTACTGGAACCTCCCCAGCTGAGCCAGTCACCGCGGAGAAATAGAATTAGAATGCATTTATTTCCAAGAAATTTGTACAATTAGATAAAGCTAGATAAATTAGATAAATAGAGAGTGCTTTTTAATTTTGGAAGATAGAAGAAATGGTGTCCCGTGTTTGACAGATTCGGGGCAGGGCCTTTCATGAAATCAAAAACAAAACTTTTTTTCCAATAAATAAGTAAATATTTAATGCTACCCATTAACTATTTACTTATTTATTGGAAAAAAAGTTTTGTTATACAGAGTATACTTTTTTCGTTAAACATTATGCTATTATTATATTGTCAGATCGTAGGCAATACTTAGATTTAATTTTCCTGCACAAACTTGTAACCGGTGTCATTGATAGTAACAAACTCCTGAGCCAAATAACAATAAATGTTCCAAAGCGTTTACCAAGAAAAAATAAGTACAAACCATTTTACACTAAATTAGCAAATACAAACTTAGGGCAATTCGCACCGATTAGAAGGATGTGCAGGTCATACAACCAAGTATCAGGTACTGGCGATCTCTGTATACTATCTGATAAGTTAGCCAGGTTCAAAAAACATTTAAAACTGAATTCATCTGATAAATATTTTTTTTTTTTTTTAAATTGTTATTTTAAATTTTTATAAATTTATTATTGTATTGTTAGTTTCTTCTTTGTTTTTTTCTATATTATTATTGTTTTTTAGCACTATAAGTTTTTATGTGTTTTATGTGTTTGCATGCAGTACTACACCTATAATTAAGGTTGCATTTAACTCTACTGTAACTAATTGTGTTATTCAATATTGTATCAATGTATTCCTTGTTGGTGTGTCAAATAAATAAATAAATAAAATAAATAAATACAAATAAATTATAACTAACAGAAAAAATGCATATACAATGAACATAAAATACTGAAAATATACATAGGATTTATAAGAAGATACACAAAATATATAATATATAAAAAAAAATCCGTAGGTATAATATTATAACCTACCTATATAAATAACACTTATAGAATTATTGTCCTACATGATGCCTACCACCGGTTTGGAAACTAGCCCGTAAGGAACTCGCGACTGATGACAGTCCGCAAGTGGGTTTAGTGGGCAAATCCGCGTCAGAACTGGGAACATACCCCTAAGGCACCCTCCCTTGGGAATGCGTAAAGCATTTCCTCGAGTCATAAAAAATATTGTAATGAATATTGCAACAGCAAACGAATATTATACTTTTTCAAGTTCTATTTTTTCTACCGTATTTCGATGTGATTTGATTTCGATTCTTAGATTTTCTTAGCGGGTCCGATCACGGCTCCACCTTGACCATTTTTGTACCTATGTATTTCTGGATTACAAATTGAATTATTTTCTTGTTTCAGCCCTTTTATGCGAAATCGGGTTATAGTTTTTTAATCTTTTTTTATGAATATAAGGTCAACAAACCTGTGGTATTTTGGCACTTTGCTTTGACCGTCAAAATATATGTATTTTTATTTTTACGAATCGTCGACCGATAGTTGTGTTTTTTTGGGGTTCATTAAAAGTGTTTCCACTTCGACTAATATTTCGTTCTCCGTCTGTTTGTCTGTCTATTACCACTTATATGCAGTGGCGGATTTACCAGAAGGCTGAGTAGGCTTTTTTTCAACTCATAGAAGTAAAAAAAATTACAAATTACAAAGCTAATATATATTATAGATTGTCTTATAAAGTCATCAGTCAACAGTAATTTTACCAATGAGTTTTCCCTCACTTGTCATTACACATTGCGAGAGTAGCAAACTTCCATATTCTAGAATAAAACAATCCCCCGCCAGCATCGGCCTTTGCGCCCTTTGTCCACAATAAAATAATGTAGGATATGAAAATTGTAAAGGCAAGGGTGGCAAAAACTGTACAGCCTATGCCTTGAAAATGTGTAAATCCGCCACTGCTTATAAGTTATATGGCTTTATCTCATGGACTAAACAGTTGAGATCACTTAAAAACTAAATAAATGCTAAGTTATTTGGCGTGGGGTGTTCCGTTAAAAGTTAAAATACACGTGATTTTTGCCCCTGTCTACCGTTTGTGAACGATTCTAACTCGCGCTTGGCTGATTTTAAAATATCATTTTCTTTTTCGTCATGGCTTGAGAATACCTCATTATTGAATCAAAAACTCCGTACAAGTCCATTTGTTGCATCGTAGCGGCTACGAACTAGGATTCAATGTGATCAAACAGAGTTTATTTCATAAAAAAAAGTAAAGATTCGTGAAACTCACCAATGTTTATATAATTACATCACGCTCGCACTCGCAAATTGCAATGCTGGTTAAAATACTAACTACTTAACTTAATTCACACAAATCAGCGGTCAATTTTAACTTGAATGCCGTGTTACTAATTGATCATAGATTTGATAATTAATCCTTTCAGAAACCGGCTCTTGTTTACATTTACATGTTATGATATTTAGATAAAGATTGCACGGTAAAAGACTTATTTCGGTAGCATTACTGCATTGTATTGTCTGTTTGTCAACGTTTAAATTGGATCTGATCACGGGAAATTTTACTACAAATTAATGTTAGTGGTTTTTAATACAGCGACTGGTCCATGACGTCACGATGTAATGACGTGGAACGCAAAAATTTTAATTAAAAATTACACAAATAATAATTACTAAAGTCAAGCAATTTCAGTAATTAATTGGTTCTCAGAATCTCGTAGCGCGGTGGACACCAAAATACTACAGTTTTGGGTGTTACTAGGTTATACAGTACGTCCGAGATAAATTTAACACAAACGTAAACAAAGCCGTCTTTGACACAACCATAGACTAGTCAGTGATGCCAATTGGCCTTAATTAATGCAATGAATTATTGTTGGCTACATAAATCCATAGACTATAGACTATATTCTACTACTAATAGCTTACTTTTACTGTTAATGTTTTTGATTTGATGTATATTATGTTAATTATTGTATAATTGTTATAAAATGTATTGAATAATGAAGTATGATCCTTTAATGTACCTGTTAAAGTGTAGATAAGTGAATATGTGAAAATTTCGATGTTTTCCGTTTGTTTACTTTTAGGTTAAATTTATCAGTGACGAACTATTATATACATGAGCTGTGGATACACTTAACTTAGAGGTCGCCCGCTGTGCGAAATTCAAGCATAATTCAAATTTAAAATTACTTCATTGTTTAGAGTTCTTTTTTCATAATTATTTTCACGTAGCTCTAAGCATTATTTTCAACAATATTAGCATAATGTAGTCTCTATATAAACTTTAGGCGATGGAAATTTCAAACACCTACGTCCATGCAATTGACGTACCAATATTTTTGCTTGACATAATATATTTGACCTCAGATTAATAAAACAATAACAATTGAAGACATAAATCGACGTAGGTGATATGTTGCAAAATAAATTACCCATAAAATTGAGTTTAAACCTGAGGTTTAAACAGTCACTTAAGAAGAAACACTACGAAATTTTTTCCATACAGAAATAGGGGTCTACGGAATTCCTGTTTCCTCCTTGGATAATGCTGCTAGAGTAACAATTGTTTTCCTGAATATTTATGTATTTTAACTTCAACAACTAAAAAGTATACCTAATGTTTTTGTGAGCCAATGTCAGCAAAGGTGGGTTTGTGACAACCTGCCTATAAGGTGAGCAACTTGAGAATGTTGAAAAATAGTAAGTAGTTTTTTTTAAACGTAGTTTCTTTTTATTTTTTACTAGTAGGTAAGTGAGAAACTTCTAAATTTGCTGTAAACAAACTTCCTTTTTTATAAGTCGGTTACATGGTAAAAACGCGCAACAATAAACATGTAGGTAACATTATTTTATATTTTATGTAGGGACACAGGGCTCACATTGTATTAATTTATGGTTATAAATTAGTGTAACACTTGAAATGCGCTATGCATTGTGTATGGCCCTTTATATTTTGTAACTCCTTAACAGTCGCAATACACAAGAGCTCAAGGGTTAACGTGTGTTTTATTTATATTTCCTTCTGAGAAGAGTCTTTAGGTTTATACTAAAATCAATATAATATATCCTACTCAAAACCTAATTGGTGTAAAGTAGTAATTATATAATCAAAACCAATAATAAATATATTTTAAACCTAAATTTTACGTTACTATTTTCAGCCGAGTAAAAAAAGGAAGTAAGCGAGTACATCATTTAATTTATTGCTTAGTTAATAATTATGTAAATTAACAATATTACGTTTCACGCACGCGCACATGACATGTTTACATTACTACGATCATATTATGACGATCGTAACATTAAAAAAAATTAGGAACAAGCAGTTGTTTAAATAACATAATTTATAAACTAATACAAAATACGTTTAAACATAAAAAAACCTACAGTTCCCTAAAAGAGTTATAAAAAGTTAGAGTTATATAAACTTAAAACAACACATATATTATTCACCAGCTTATAAAAATGTTTTCAATTTTCTCATACATATTTTATAACTGCCGGGTCACGTTGGATGCAGGTGGCAATGGACCGGTCGCACTGGAAATGTGTTGGAGAGGCCTATGTCCAGCAGTGGACAGTTAAAGGCTGAAACGACGACGACGATACATAATTTATTACCTTTTTTCTTTATTGCCATAATGCTATCTCAATTAAAAGTTGTGAGATACATGTTATACCAAGTAGGGGTTTGTCGGTCGGTCTAACAACGTCTCATTGTGATCATAATTAATATTATTAATAATCTTTCATGTTTTAAATAAATAGACTTGGCAATCGCACTAAACGATCTGATTTAATATGCCATTGTGTCACTTGTGAGATAAATGTTCTTTTCATGCGATTGCCAAGTCAATCTACTTATTTATTTAAAACATGAAAGATTAGTAATAATATTGATTATGATAACTTTATTATGATGTTGTTAGACCGTCCGACTAACCCCTACTTGGCATAAAATGTATCTCACAACTTTTTACGGTCGAACAACTAAGTAAGTAGCGAGACTTGGCACTTTTTACAAGTTATGTTTTTGATGGGATATTTTGTTCCCTCTGTCGTCTGTCCGTCTCTCTGGGTGCTATTCTTCCGACACCTCAGGACTACATGTCCTGTCCGTGGGGAGTTCTGTCGTTGCATACTGCTAGGGAAACTTTTTCTGGGTTACTTAACTCAAGAAAATGTTTTTTTTTGGCTTCAGAGAAAGGAAGTTTTTGTTACTTAGAATTGTTTTTCCTCAACTCAAGATGTTAAGTGGTTACCAGTCAGTATATTAATGGTACTTGTTATACTAATAATGTCTAATAAATACTAATAATCTATACTAATATTATAAAGCGAAAGAGTTTGTTTGTTTGTTTGTTTAAACGGGCTAATCTCAGGAACTACTGGTCCAATTTGAAATTTTTTTTATTGTATAGTCCATTTATAGAGAAAGGCTTTACGCTGTATAACATTCCACAGCAACCAATAAAAGCGAGGAGTCAGTGAGAAATGTTGTAAAAACGGGAAAAATAATTTACATTTTAGGACTTTCGTTGCGTGCGCTGCATAAACGGTTTAAGTTACTCAAAAATATGTATGAAATCATTACTCCTTTTTAATAATCATAATAAAAAAAAACCAACGTTAGCACTCAGAAGATAATAAATAAATAATAAAAAAATAAAAAAGCTCTTATTCAAAATTAAAACAAAAAGTTTGTTTTTTGAAGGTCATTTTTGAAAATAAATTACAATTACAGTTACCAGTTACCACCGGTTCGGAACCCGGCGAGAAGAACCGGCGTAAGAAACTCGCACGAGTACCACCTTTTAACAAAAAGGGTAGCCAAAATTGTTCTTTTTAAAAATATATATTTACAATAATATATGTATGATACAATCAATTAGATAAAATTAAAAGTAAAAAAATGTTACAGTATAAAAACAATTGAGTATAATATAGGTACAGAAGTATATTATTAAGCTACTGCACTGAAATTGCCTCATAGACCTTATTCCCAGGGTGTGCTGTCTTCAATAAAATATTTAACTTTATAGTAGCCTTTCGAACATAAATGTTTTTAACTACTTTTTTAAATTTATTTATAGATAATTCTTTTACATTTTCTGGGAGTTAATTGTAAAAACGTATACACTGACCTCTAAAAGAATTGCTAATTTTACTAAGTCTAGTCACCGGTACAGCCAGCTTGTGCTTATTCCTAGTATTTATCAAATTCATTAATATATTTTTTTACATACATAACATTGTCAAAAATGTATTGAGAGTGTACAGTTGGTATACCTATTTCTTTAAATTTTTCTCTTAAGGAAGCATATGGGGACATTTTATAGATAGCTCTAATAGCTCGCTTCTGCAGCACAAAAATAGAATTAATATCGGAGGCATTGCCCCGTAGAAGGATACCATAGGCCATAACTAAAATAGACTAACCGTGCCGATGTTTCGTCAGAAAGTTATCAAATTTTTCTGACTGCAAATGCTGCACAACTATGACTATTCGCTAGTTTAGCAATATGTGGACCCCACTGTAACTTAGAATCTAAAGTTATACCTAGAAATACAGTTGAGTCCACCAGGTCAAGTTTAGCATCGTTCAATAGTACATTGGTTTGTACGTTCGTTACATTTGGTATCGTGAATCGCGATAGTGTTGCCGACAACCACGCCAACGAAGTCGCGGGCACAGCTAGTGTATAACAATTTGTCATGAGTGACACTTGCATTACATAGAAAAACAGAGAATCGCACGACCTGCCGGAGATTGTACAAATTAAATGATTGTGAGTCCGCCATTAGAGCGGGGTGTGAACTCGTGACTGAGGTATTAGTTATTAACTTTTATTTAATTTTATTTTAACATAAACAAACCAAAAACTTTATAAAATAGTCGCAGGAATCTACAGTGCCGTGATTAATAGAAGTTCCCGTAGTCTGCCCTATTTCTATGCCAATTTTCATCAATTTTGGTCCATTAGTTTCGTAGCCCATTCAATGCAAAAAAAACCTTTCCTCTTTGTTATATTACTATAGATTAATTGATTTGTTGCATAATATTCAGCAAAAACCAACATGCAATAACGCCATCTAATTATGTTAATTGTTTATTGTTTACGAGCAACCGCGGTGGGCGGGGCAGGTGTTAAATATCGAAACTACATGGTTACTTTGTCACGTTACTTCATTATACACGACTAACTGACCCGTGCCCACTTCGTTGAGCATGGAGACCGTGTAAACCTTCCCGGGACTTCAACGAATATTTCAAGACCAAAAATAGACGAATCAGTTCAGCTGATCTCGAGTTTTAGCGAGAACGAACAGCAATTGATTTTTATATAACCTATGTTACTCAGTGATAATGTAGCTTTCTAATGAAAAAAGAATTATTAAAATCGGTCCAGTACTTTTTGAGTTAAGTCGTTACATACAAAAATACCAATCTTTCCTCTTTATCTGGGGGCACGGGAGTGCCCCCGTCAAGACGAGCCAAGCGAAGCGCAAGGGCACTACCTACCTTTTCTCGAAAGGTTTCGTCGTTTTTTTGAACTCTCATAACTTTGCTTTGGATGTAGCTACATAGTTGAAAATTTCAACATATAATGACACCAGTACAAACATGAAACATACAAAGTTTCAATGTTGTAGCTATTATACTTTAGATTTTATCAATGTCTAAAAACCCCAGATTTCGTCACTGACTCATTTATAGATCATCAAAATTCATAAGATACTTCCTGACGTCCTAGTTAGCTGATATTATTTATGTAAGCTGTTATTGCTACAAAACCAACAAAAAAATTATTAAAATATAAATGCCGCCATTTTGAATCCAACATGGTGGACGGTACAAAATGGATGTTTAATATGTTTATTATACGGATATGATCTTTAAGACATAAAAGAAATATTATATTATACAAGTTCATAAAAAAATAAGACCTACTTTTTGTAGGACCGATAATCGGTCAGATTTTTGCTCCATATTATTTATATCCCACTTTATTTATTTGTGTGCGTTGCACTACTGCAATCAGTATGTTCTATTTTATTCCGATTATTAATCGGTGACCGACTTTTTGTAAATGAAAAATATGTCTATGAGAAAATTAGTTTTATATCTACTTATTTAAAATTAGGTATCTATAATATATTTGGTAAGTAAAAATTAGGTAAGAATTAACAGGCAGCAAGTAGTAATTTGTTGTCAGTACTTATGTACTGACAACTAAACTAAACAAAATATTACATCGATCACTCGAAATTATCGGTCCGGCACAAACTCCCTGGTGTTTCGTAAACATACTTATTTAGTTTAGAGGGAATCTTATGTAAAAACCGTTCGACACATCGATAGCGCGATGTAGGTGGCTTACAGCGCAATCTATGTTTGGAACTGTGAAACATCTAAACACACATTTACCTAATATATTTAACAGTCGGTAACGTTATAATGATAACAATAAACGAAAATATTACACGATCAATGTATAAATAATTTTAGTGTTTAATCTTATGACTATTATAATATGATTATAATATGATTTTTAACACGTCACGTAATGACGTTTAAAGATGGCCATAATCAAAAGAAAACCTTAAAGCTATTTTTCAAAAATAAAAAATAAATACATTTTTTTACCTTCAAAAATGCTAAGTTGCACTTAGGTGTAGGTATGCAGTTAGCATATATATGTTTATAAGAGCCGTACAAGAATTAGTACCTCTAGTGACCAACAGATGGCGGTGACCGTCGTCTACATACGATATTATTATAGACTTACTGTATTATTTTAATAAGTATCAACATGCTTTATTAAAGGCAATCTCCCTCGTATATATAAGTCCCTCAAATTCTCGAATTATTAGTGTTGAATTTATA
The DNA here is from genome assembly GCA_905187575.2 of Celastrina argiolus. Lineage (NCBI taxonomy): Eukaryota > Metazoa > Arthropoda > Insecta > Lepidoptera > Lycaenidae > Celastrina > Celastrina argiolus. The sequence goes on from LR994589.1 coordinate 18,398,247, forward strand.
CTAGTGGCATCCTAGGATATCCAAATAAGAAGTTTCACTCCAGCAATAAAATAATGTATATTTTATAATTTATATTTATTATATTATAATATAATAATATAACAAATAAAGAAATATGGACGAGACATTTGTTTGAAAATCGGCCTCTACCTCTTAAAAATTGCGGTGAAAGATTATACACGGTATAATATTGACGTTGACATCAGTCGACGTCACTAGGCGTCACTATGCTAAGGCGCTGACTGTTCTATTTTCCGTAAGTAAAGGCCCGGGGTCAAAATAGATTATCTTTAAATTAAAAAAAGTCCAATAACCAGCTTACAAAAATAAATGAAATCCCACCAAAAACATTTTAATGTAAAAATGTTGTCAAGACGAGACTACACAGCTTACCCTGTGAAAAAGTTATCAGATATCGTATAAAGCCAAGCTCTACACTACACCTTAATCAAAATCTATCAAAAAGTGGTTAGATCTCATGTAGAACCAAAATTCTTGATCTATGCGCCCTTACTTCACCAGGCTTAACTTCACTTACGCTATATAGCAGTTAAAACGTGATACTTGACCGTTTTGCTACCGTTACGAATATTTCATACGAATTCATTAATCGTGTGCTAAATAAAACGGCCAAGCATCACGTTTTAACTGCAATATAGCGTAAATGAAGTTAGCCTGGTGAAGTAAGGGCGCATAGATCAAGAATTTTGGTTCTACATGAGATCTAACCACTTTTTGATAGATTTTGATTAAGGTGTAGTGTAGAGCTTGGCTTTATACGATATCTGATAACTTTTTCACAGGGTAAGCTGTGTAGTCTCGTCTTGACAACATTTTTACATTAAAATGTTTTTGGTGGGATATTATTAGTGTAGATATAGATCTGGGTTAGCACTTAGCAGGAACAATTGATGTCGACGTATTCGCCATAGTACGAGAGTTGTATATGAAGTGTGTACTGCACTTATACCTACAATGGACATTCGATAACTATTTTGATTACATTGGGCCTCCATCCCTTCCCAGCACGATATTAATGTGGCTCAAGTTATAATTAAACAACATTGCCCAGGTTATTAAAAAAAATATATCGTCGTTCGTCGTTACAGCCTTTTACTGTCCACTGCTGGACATAGGCCTCTCCAATACATTATTGAAGGAAGTTAAGCCTACTGGTACCACGCTGGCTAGACGGGTTGGTACAGGGTTTTGTTTCGAGTTTTCCTTCTCTCACACTAGCTGTTGATGTGTGTGTGTTTCCTTTTAGTCGCCTCTTACGACTCCCCTAGGATAGTATCGGGGGTGGTGATAATTGTATTCTAATGCCGTCACCACACGGCAAAAAAAAATATATATTGCGGGTTGAATGTAAGGCATACAAGGTGTAAAATAAATGAGTGATAATACTATAGGGTATGTATGGGTCCCGTATACAGAGTTTACTGTGAAAGTACCAGCGCTGAAAGAGGTACTTTTTTATTATTGTAAAGGAAAATTTGTGACGTTGTAGCATTTTTCATACAAACATGAAAGTCAAAGAAAGTCTTTCAGCGCTGGTACTTTCACAGTATACTCTACATACACATACACACCCTGAAGTGTTATCACTCATTTGTTTTACACCTTGTATGCGAGCTGATTTTCTTCCGATCGGGAAAATTTCCTATCATAGAACCTCAGTAACGAGTATAGATGCTGCATTTGCTTAGATTATTGTTACAGCTGATAGATAAGTAGGTATATTATCAATTAAAATAATTAAATATAAAATATGCTATGGATTTCCGCAAAGTAACGCCTGATTCCATTAGCTGTTAATGTTATTACGTTATTATATTATACGTTATTATTATATATTTATTTTATCACTATTACACGATTTATGTACCTCAACCGTCCTCACGTTTATATAGTGACAATAGAATAATAATATGTAATTATTAATTAATACAATTACCCGTGTTTTTTTATTACAATTATTAATTAATACAATTACCGTGTCATGACGTCGCAAAAACTATAATTATAAAAGATTTTATAGTTTTTCGTCGAATGTCTCGCTGTCAAATTCTTATTCGCAAAAACTTCGGTAGATCGTTAAGAGGAAACAGCACGGTTGAGAGAAATACGAAATAGGTATTTATAAAATCTATTGCTGTCTCGCAGTGCCTTAGCTAGCCAGCACTAGCGCGATAGAGACAACTGCAACTTGGACTGAAATTACCTATTGAAAGTACCAGAAATCGACGTTTAGGGGATTCCTGTTTCCTCCTCCAAAACTTAACCGATTTAAATATTTTTTTCTTTATTAGCAAAAAAAAGAATTGAGCTAGGTTCCTATTTTTTTATTTTGTTGTTTATTGTAGTCAAATCTGTTTCCTAGATGTTTAAACATAGCGGAGAGTCTGGTAATTTTTTTTAGGTTTTTGAACGTCCATATCTCTTTAAATAATTAATTTATTAAAAAAAGGAAAAAATAGGGACGTACAAACAATATCCATAAATATTCAGGAAAAAACTGTTACTCTAGCAGTATTATCCAGGGAGGAAACAGGAATCCCCTATTTCTGTATGGAAAAAATTTCGTAGTGTTTCCTCTTAATGATTCATTAGAGCTTTTTGTTGTACGCATTGTTATTAAATATTAATATTGAACCTATGTGGCGAATTATGTGATAAAAATAATACGTGAGTATACTGAAGTAACTTAAAAATAAATTATTCTTAAACGTTAGATACGGTTAAAGCTTTTTAGAAGGATTTTTCCTTCGATCGACATTACACTATAGGTAGATATCGTGTCCCATACAAAAACAAGACTAAAATCTGTCCGCGTGGTATGAGCCAATAGAGCACAATAACGAAGTATTATACAAATGCCCTATTGATATGCTTAGTAATGTTTTATTATCCATTAATGTTGTTTAAATCAACCAATTACGATTAAGTTTTTTAAATGTTTGCATGCTATATGTATATGTGTAGCAAAAAGTGCCTGATCTTGTAAATTTTGTAACCATCTATTGTACTTACCACTTTTAAAGCAAATAAATGAAATGAAATGAAAGTAAATGCAAAAGTTTTAAAACATTTCATACTTTATTCGGTGATTTGAAATCACAAAATTTCGTTACTTTAAATTTAGATTTGCGACACGTGTTGACATTGGTAGTGTTCCGAACTAAAAGAACTAAGTTGTATAGTTTATATGTAAAATAAATTAGTCATAATACTTTAGTGTGTCTATGTGTCTCCTAAAATACTTACTTTTGACTTTCATATTTTTACGAGAAATGCCCCAACATCATAAAATACAATAATTAAAAAAGTACCTCTTTCAGTGCTGGTACTTTCACAGTAAACTCTATTATACGAGACCCATACATTATCACTCATTAGTATTGTAGCCTGTAGATATACCTACCAAATACTATAACTAGTATTAAGACTCTGTGCTGAGTAACAGTTTGTCATTATACTGTCGAGATTTGGCACTTTTGGCAAAACTATCTTCAAAATGGCAAACGCCCAGAGTTTGTTTGTTGTTGTTTTCAGACCCATGATGGCATGACGTAGGTGCTTCTTAATATTCAGTCCCCAGTCGACTTATCTATCGATATATCGACATTTCTTGGAACAATGTATATGACATTTCTGTGGTCGTTCGTCGCTGACGTCAATGAAACTATTCCTTAATATTATTCCTATTACGTCTGACGTGAGCCAAGCCGAGAGACCACGGTGTACACCATGTCTTCCGTCACGTGCGCCCGTAGTGACTTGAGTTACTAGTACATACTACATGAGTACTTATTACTTGAGTAGCTAGTGTCCACTTAAGTACCTCCTTAATAAAAGGGTACTCATATTAGCGCAGAGTCCAAGATGTGTTTATGTCAATATTTATTTATACACAAGCCGGTTTCTGAAACGATATTTCAATGTATGAACAACTAACATGGTATTCAAGTTACCCATTTTGAAAGCTACAAAGTGATTTTTTTATTAGAAAGAGTGAGAGAGAAAGAGAAGCCTGTCCCTCAGAGAGAATTTTAATTAGCCTTGCTAGTGCGAGCGTGATGTTGTTATAAAATATCTGTCCTTCTCTTTCTCTCTTATGCATGTTTCACCAATCAGCGTATAATATAAGTTGTTACTTGCATGCCACGTTAGTTGATCATACTTTTGAATAGCATTTCAAAAACCGGCCGATAGTATTCATATTAAGTATCGATTTGTTCATTGTTAATTACAAGTTTGTATTATGGAAATATTTTCGTTTTTATATATTTCCATCTACATTTGTAGAATCAAAGTCGCTAGTTACTAGTCAAGATGTTTGGCGCCTCCGTGCTCTAGTGGTTCTGAGCTTCGCTCTCGACCCGGAGATCGTGGGTTCGATTCCCGCGTTGAAACAACAAAAAAAAGTTGTTTTTAAGTCTCATTGTCTAACAAGAAAGATTATCCATGCGTCGGATGTGCATGTAAAAAGTCGGTCCTGCTCCTGGTCTCTCGCCAGTCGTATCGGTTTACCATCCCACTGGGTTATGAGAGTAAAAGGAAGAGAGAGTGTCTTTGTGCATTGCGCACACACTTGCACACTGTAAAATAACTCCTGCATAGATGGCCTGGTTTCAATGAAATCGGCTACCGACACCGAAATCGGTGAGGGGAGTTATTAAAATGTTTGGCAAAACAAATCCAATAGGTACCGTTAATTTTTCGGTGATAAAGCTAATGAACTTCCTCATGGCGTATCTACATCTAAACCAAATTTCATCAAAATTGATGCCGGCTTCGTAGCCTATTCAATGCGAACAAACATGTGTTTGGCGAGATAGAATTGTTATGATATTTAAGTGTAATTTTATATGAATAAATGATTAAAAAAAACATCTTTCCTCTTTGTAACATTAGTGTACAGGGTGTATCATGGTTCATATATCAAGCCGAATATAATGTGAAGAGAATGACGCGTAGAGCATTTTATGTTTTGGCACCTCATATAAATTACTTACCATAACACGACAAATCGTGATTAAAGATCTTCATGAAAGTCACAAAACTGAGTTTCATCCCTGTTCAGGTGTTAGGTCAACGACCAGTGCGTTCATGTGATAGACTAGGAGCCCGCGAGACTCAGCATAGGAAGATTCATTTCTTGTGGTCATTTTAGACCTTTACATTTTTTTGTCGTGTTATGGTAAGGAATTTACTTATATGAGGTGCGGTCAAATTATTAATTTGAAACTGGTTCCTTAGTTTCCTACTCACATTTGTCACTTTAGGCGTTAATATGATAATGTTACTGGAAGAGCATTACCATATTCACCAATGTTGTGAATAAATGCTGGCAATTTATAAGTATTGACAAAACTATAAACTATTTGTATCTTATAGTAGGTAGTCCTTGTGGACCTATAACGTCAACTCGCCACAACTTGTGACGTAAGCATATTTCTATTTCTGAGAAGTGAGAATAGGATGCCTCGAATACAGAATGTACAGGATTTGGTAGGTGATAGGCATCATGTAGGACAATACTACAGACTGTAATACTAATGACTGATAACACTTTAGGGTGTGTATGGGTCCCGTATATAGAGTTTGCTCTAATATATAAATTAATAATAATTAAAAAAATATATTTTTTTAATTATTTTATGGGCTAATTTACAATGTTGCAGCACATCTCATAGAAACATGGAAGTCAAAAGTAAGTCTTTCAGCGCTGGTACTTTCACAGTAAACTCTACATAGGAGGCACATACACATCCTAAAGTATTATCACTCGTTTATTTTACACCATACGTGCTATTTAATGACCTAGGTTTATGGAAACAAAAAGATTTGAATTTGACATAAGCTTCGTTAATTAACATGCGTTTGCGCTTGTCATTTAGCGAACCTTAATCAAATGCCGTATATTTTTGTTTTCGTACTTCGTAAGTGATAATACCGATGGCCTAATTAGGGCGCTGATCTCTCAACGGTAGTGTCTGACATCCGTCCCTTGGGTGACGAGAGAAAAGCAAGAGAAAGTGCTCTTGTGTATCGCACATACTTCGGCACTGTAAAAACATATCAAAATCGGCGTGGAAATTAACATCATTATAAGAAAGCCTGCTAAAACCTACCCAGCGAGTCCTTGAAAACTTGTTTGTTGTGTCGTAGATCAATAATTACAGATGCTCTGCGCACAGCCATTTAAAGTTCCGGCATTCCTTTTGGTTTAAACAATTCTCGCATTTCCGTATGAAACCCAAAAAATTATATAATACTAGCTGACCCGTGCCCACTTCGTTGAGCAAGCCGTTTAAATCTTACCTGGACTTCCACGAATATTTCACGTCTAAAAATAGCCGAATCGGTTCAGCCGTTCTCGAGTTTTAGCGTGACTAACGAACAGCAATTCATTTTTAAAATAAGAAAAAGAAAGAAAGATTGATTATCACATATATACAAGATTTGTTAAAAAATCAAAATCAAAATCAAATCATCAAAAAAAGATTATATACCTTTAAAGTTTAAGCCAAGAACATTTCTGGGTGATGACGAGTGACGTCACCGCTTTAACCGGCAGTTAACAGGTCATCGGCCCTATTTAATTAACTATCTACTGGTCGGTTATATACGACAATATTTAATATTCGATTGTGATCTTTACCGACGGAGACTGACGTATATTACCGGCATGGGCCCGCGCACACTAGCAGTAATATAAGGAACAGTAATATAAAAAAAAATAAAGTAACATATATCTACATACTAGCTGACCCGTGCCCACTTCGTTGAGCATAGAACCGTTTGAACCTTCCCGGGACTTCCACAAATTTTTCAAGACTAAAAATAGTCGAATTGGTTCAGCCGATCTCGAGTTTTAGCGAGACACAACGAACAGCAATTCATTTAATATATAAGAAAGAGAAAGAAAAATTAATTACCAGAGATATAAAGATTTGTAAAAAATAATAATCAAAATTAAGAATAAATATATATGTCGCAGTCAATTGAAATCGCCATTTCATTGAGTGACTAGCGTTTTTATCGAATGACGACATTAAATTGAAAGACTGAAGGACAACTCGTCTAGTTGTTTATTATAACGTCCAACGTCTTGACTGAACATCATTTAGTCATTTAGCGTAGTCGTTGAATTACCTACATATGGAACACCTAGTTAGGTTAGGTTTTTTTCTAATTTGCGCTCATACTACCGATATTTAGATAAATACATGCTGTCACACTATTTTATAACTAGTATCGCACTTTAATGTACATTTAATGAAAGAAATATCAACACATTGCTATCAGCACAGATTACTAAATAGTTACCTATCAGTGCGAGCTGTTTGAAGCCATATTTGTTTTGGTGACTACTAGCGCCGCAGTGAGAAAAATTTTAACCACCGGACGGATTTTACGTCCGCTCTATTATTAAAAGGGCTATGTTACAATCCGCTAACTAATTGGACGTTGAGTGACGATTGTTCAATCAATGTTCGGCCTAGTCTTTCAATTTAATGTCGTCATTCGGTAAAAACGCTAGTCACTCAATGAAATAGCGATTTCAATTAGATGACTGCGACATATATACCTAATTTAAATATTATATTACATATATCCAGCTATATCACGCGAAAATATTATAACCACAACCCGCAAGTAAATGAGTGGGTGTACGCATAGGCATGCGTTTGATGCACCTCCCTCCTTCCCACACTGCTTATAGCCTACACTCGCAAGCAAAAACGTGAAAACACCACCACCACACAAGCAATAATGTTAACACGATCGTGCAAAGCCCCACCACCATGCAGGTTGCAAATATTGTAGATGTTCGTTAATGCAGATTTTTAGGTTTGTCGAAAGTCTTTAAACCTGCGGCAAAATTTAGTTTCAAAGACTTATATTCGGTGTCATCTATTCATAGATTGTTCTTTGTTGTCCAATCATTCAGTCTGACAAACGAATACTGATTTGCGACTTGCAACTCATGGGTTGCCAATAGTTTGCGCTGGCGGCATGTATGTACCTACAACAATTTTCTTCGAGTAAGTATTAATTGTAAAGATGCCTTTAAGGGTAAATTACTTTACAGTGTACGTACATAGTACTTACCACGTTGTTGGTACTAACTACCTATTTACTTATACGGCAAGTGGTTACTAAGTGTTTATTATTTGAAGACATTAATGGATGAAGGTGATATGCAGCAACAAAATTGTGATTTCGAGAAAATTTTATTCAAACTGTCACTGAAACATTTAACGTAACAAGTATCTACATTAATCTAAACAACCTCTTTAGAATCAATGTGCTTAATTTATACGTTACGACATAATATTCTAAAAACGTTTGAGTGACATTTTAAACTGAATTTTGTGGGTATTATTTTTGATATTGTTATTGTAAAATGTAAGCTGGTCGATTTGATCAGCCTTTCAGAATCCGGGAGTAAACAGACGTAAAGCTTTCTTCTGTTGTTCAGTCTGCATTCGCTCGCGTATTATCGTTGATAATGTGTGTATACCTACGCTAAAAAGGAGCTTTCGTTGACACTAAAAGTTCTAAAAAGAAAAATTTTTTTTTATCCTGCCCTTATCCCACTCTAGATGGGGTCGGCACAACATGTTTTTCGCTTCCATTCATCTCTATTATTCGTCATCTCAGCACACACATCCTTCTCACGCATATCTTTCTTCACACAGTCCATCCAAACCTTTTTTGGTCTACCTCGACCCTTGTATCCTTCCACATCCATAGCCATGACCTTCCTTCCAATGTAGCTTTCATCCCTCCTCATTACGTGTCCAAAAAGACGTGTTCTAAAAAGAAAGAATACGGGAAAGAAAGAATGCTGTTGTTCTAACTTTTATCTCATTGTTCTTATGGCTTTTTAGTTTTTATACAGGGTGTAAAAAGAGCAGTCACTATAACTTTGGGATATGAATAAAGGACCTTTTCTCATTCTAGAAATGAATTTATTTTTTTTTGCAATTTATTATTTTTAGTCGCAAGGCTGAACTGTTTGGAACAGCGTCCTGCATTAAATTCTTAAATTTTATAATTTTTGCCCTAGTACGTAATGAATGTCTTACGCGTGCTATTGTCGTAATTATCGTAATCAGCTGATCGCTGTTTTGTGCACGTTGTAGTACATTGCCTATTGAAATTTTTTTAATTTTAAAACAGTTGATTAAAAGCAAATGACTAGTACCAATGGATATATCTCTTGCCTGGTTATTACCCCACGAAGTTATAGTGACTGCTCTTTTTACACCCTGTATACTTGACGAATAAAAGTGTAAATGTCATGTCAGATGACCAACGTAAATTACTGTGCAAATTTTATAGTTAAACTAGTTAGTAGTTTGCAAAATTCTAGTAAAACTGCATCTAAAGTTTTTGCTTGGATACAACAAAAAGCCAACATCACGCGGTATTCCCAGGCGGTCACCCATCCAAGTACTAACCGCGCCCGACGTTGCTTAACTTCGGTGATCGGACGAGAACCGGTGTGTTCAACGTGGTATGGACGATGGCATTCATATTATCCAATTTTATCTTATAATACTATCAGTCAAATTCCACTCGTTGACCAAGTCGTGGTATCTAGTAGCTGTACCTACAACTACCAAAATAAATTAGGCAATATAGTTAATATATATCGCAGTCATCTGGTTGAATCCGCTATTTAATTGAATCACTAGCGCGTTCATTGAATCCTGTTTTTACCAACAAATTTTAGAATACGAGACTAGGACAGCCATTTAATATTTTAGTTTTTAGTTGAAGTTTATTCAAAATTTCCAAATGTGTACTATTATAACGCACATTAAAGTAAATTAATAAAGAAAAATATCAACACATTGCTATCTGTACGAGCTGTTTGACATTAAGTTTCCGCGCTAGTCATTCAAATAAATAAGGAGATTCAATCAGATGACTGTGACATATAATTATACAGAATGATTCATGGTGCATATACCTATTAAGCCGTATAAAGTGTGAAGAGATTTTTGTTTTCACACCTCATATAAATTACTTAATATAACTCAAAAAAAAATTTCAAAGCTCTAAAATGACCGCAAGGAGTGAATCTTACTATGCTGGAGCTCGCGGGCTCCTAGTCTAAATACACGAACCCACTGGTCGTTGACCTAAGACCTGACCAGGATTGAAGCTTATCTATCTGTTTTGTAGCCTTTATCATTTATGGAGATATTTAATCATGATTTGACGCGTTATGGCCCCGGCACTAGAATGGTGGCTTTGCTCGAAGAATACTGTATAAATTATAAAATAACGGATAAATAGGCCTTTATAGCCCGGATCCAGCGGTGTGTCCGGGGACATTGTTGTTATTTTAACACTGCGCTCGCCGACCCGCCTGCTAAGCATTGTATAGGGTTTTATTCTTAGATAATTCTTCATCCTATGGGTTTTATTATTCTTTGGTATAGTCCTACTCCCCATGAAATACTTCTTCTTCTTCTTTTGCAAATGGCTCCTTGGTGATTTGCCAGTGTCGGAGTGTGTTGAATAAGCCTCTGCTATATTCTACAAGGGTATGGTCAACGGTGTACAGTCTGTTGAACAATCTATTACCTAAAACAGAATGCATGAAATACTTAGGGGTATGCTTTTGTCCAGCAATGACGTCAAAGCTGAAACAACAAGTACCTATAACCAGAAACTCTAGGTTCAATTTTTAAATATTATATAAAGTTTGAACTGATGCGGCTATAATTATCGAATCTATCGAAATTTCCTCGTAACATTAGCGATGAACCCATTAGGAGAAGGCTATATAGCTGACCGCAACAGGCTCCGTCACATACATACTGTGCTCTGTGAACTAAGGAAATGTATTTCTTCATTCTTCTGTTCTTTCTGTGTCGAGGAGCTTCCGGCAGCCTAGGTGAGGATATTAATGGTTTTAGTGACAGTCAGTAGTAATGGCTAAATGACACGTCACCAATAAATATACTAAAAATGACCTTCAAGGTATTTTTTACCCGACTTCGGCGAAGCCAGAAGGAAGGGTAATGATTTTGGCAGTCTATGTATGTATGTATGTATGTTCCCTCGTAGCGTCTAAACTACTGGTCCGATTTTAATAAATGATGTATCAATCTTTTGGTGATAATACCGCGAGTAACATAGGCTATATAATTTTTCGAAAAAATTTTGATTTAGAAAATTAAACCTTAAAAACAAAAAAAAATATGATAATTGTCTCGTGTTTGGTATCAAAAGATAGGTCTTGGCAAGCACATAACGAATATGTATATAAATATTTTATTAATTAATTTATTATATCGTTAAATTCAAAATAAACGTTTAAAATGCGGCAAGTACTATCTCGGTGTTGTTTAGTTACTTTCTATGTACCTAATGGTCAATTTAATAAAAATATAATAATTGTTATATTTGATGTGGAAACAGAAAAATATTAAATAAAAAAAAGATTAAAAATCTAAAACCCGACTTCGGAAGTCGGAAGTTAGATTTTTAATCTTTTTTTTATTAGTATATTTATTGGCGGACTTGAACAACAAATGACATTTTCCTGTTACCACATTTTTTTTAAATACCTGTGAACTCTTCACACCACTATTAATACAGATACTACAATTAAAACAAAATAATAATCAATAACGTTTTTTATTTCAAACTTCCGAACTCAGGTTCGAGCGCTTCTCACCACGCGCATAAGTGGGGCTACCCATTTGTCTCCTGAGAGGGCTACCATCTAAACCAACTATGCCTCCTGCGCTGCGGTGCCAAACAAATATCTTTTATTCCTCATATAATTGTAAAACGAGCGTAGACTGAGAGATTACCAATACGATTACACTGTACTCACGTGTCTATTTACCTACTTCAATGATACATCCTCAATAAGTATAACTTCAATCATCAGTGCCCTTCATCCGTCCCTGCGACCCCACGGACCTGGCCTGCCTGCGGGGCTCGGCCCAGGCCGCGGTCCCCCACCTGGCCCGGGGGGTCCCCGAGCTGGGCCTGCTCCCCCTGGACCCCGTCACCATCGCCCACATGGAGACCAACGAGGCTGGCCTGCAGCTGCAGTTCACCGACACCGTGATACGCGGCCTGAGGAACTGTACGGTGGTGAGTTTGAGGTGGGTACAAGTTTTCCCACAATTTTTTTTGTGAGGCTGGCCGGTGGCCGTAAACTGGCCTGTGTAAATAGCTGGCTTGCAGTCTGGACTAGCTAGGAAGGAGTTATTATGCTAATTTGTTTTGCGCTATACGCCAGGGTCCTCTCACTTCCTTCATTATTAACGCAAAATTAACCGGAGAGACGAATTAACGAAACTAGGTGAGACCTAACCTAACCCATCAAATGCATGTGTGTCGATTAGTTGTATATTATATATTATTTACCTTGGTCACCTTTTTCTATTCTTTCTTTTCCTTTTTTTATTTTAAATGGATTTCAGATACTGAAAATTCGTCCCTACGATTTTAGGCTGAACAGAAGGTCAAGTAGCACGAAATAATTTGATTTTGTATCGGCGAGGAGTAACCGCAACTAGCGCCACTCTTTTTAAAATAAATGTTACAACGACACAAAGATCTTATTAAAAAAGTTTAAAAAACTATAACCCGACTTCGCAAAAAAGGGGTCTAAAAACCCGCTAAACAAATCCTAAAATATTCGTCTGCTGTTGAAATATACAATCCCAATAGCGGGTACGACCACGGCTCTACCTTGACCATTTCTGTACCTATGCATGTCTGGATTTTAAATTGAATTATTTTCTTGTTTCAGCCTTTTTAGACCCCTTTTTTGCGAAGTCGGGTTATAGTTTTTTAAACTTTTATTTTATTTTACATTTTTCTGTTTCCACATAAACTATAACATTATATTTTCACTAAGCTAACGTTAAATTAACACATAGAAAGTAACTAAATAACTCCTAGATACTATTTGTACGGCCGCATTTTAAGCGTTTATTTTGAATTTAACAATAAAATATAATAATTAATTAAAAATTTAAATACATATTTGTAATGTGCTTGACAAGACCTCTTTTGATACCAAACACGATACAATTATCTTAATTTAATTTTTTTTGGAGATAGTATTTGAGGTATGATTTTCAAAATCAAAAATTTTTCGAAAAATTATATAGCTTATGTTATTCGCGGGACTACTACGAATCGATTGACACCTTATTTATTAAAATCGTACCAGTAGTTTAACCGCTACGAGGGAACATACATACATACATACATATGTACATACATACATACATACATACATAGACTGCCAAAATCATTACCCTTCCTTTTGGCTTCGCCGAAGTCGGGTAAAAAAGTAATCGGTTCAAACTTTAAGTAAATAGTAAAACTAATTTATTATAGTAATATATAATAGTTAAACTAATATTATATATTATATCTCGTAAGTAATAACTAACGGCCGTTTTAGTTATTACTTACGAGAGTAAATACAGTATAGGATTTAGAGCTGTAATTAAATGCCAATAAATTAGTTTAACTATTTACTTAAAGTTTGAACCGATAACTTTTTTTAATAAGATCTTTGTGTCATTGTAAAATTTATTTTAAAAAGAGTGGCGCTAGTTGCGGTTATTCCTCGCCTCAAAGTAAATTTATTAGGAAAACTTTGTGTTCTATACATTTGACAAGTCGTTTTCATAGAAAGACATACACAGAATAAACAGTAATGATTTGGTTGTTCTTCGTGCGCATTTGTCAATATATTTTTTATTACAGCGCCTAATTAAATATTTATAGCTATTTCGCGCTCCTGACAAACATCTCGCGTAATATGCATTTAACTACAAAAGTACTGAAACCATTGATTTCCACTATTGCAGGCGCCTGGAGAACAGAACATCCATAGACCTGAAGTGCTCGGTGACGCTGGTGGGTCAATATAAGCTCAGCGGCAAGCTGCTCATCCTGCCCATACAGGGCGAGGGAAGATACAAGATCACTATACGTGAGTTTCATTGTATTAGTTTTATCATAATGTTTCTATAAATTTGTTTCAATTGAATGTTGTTTACATCAGTATCGTTTTCCAATTTTAATACTAAAACTGTTGCACCATGAAATAAAAAAAAACCACAACACGTATATTTTTTCAAGTTAAATAATTTTTGATTTTTTTTAACAATTTATAGAACACAAAAACACTTATAACGTCTAATTTTACATGGGAATACGTTATTAATTAAGTTAATTGAGAAATGGTCAAAGTGTTTTTTTTTATTTCCATTTGTTGGCCAGGTGACATAATCGTCAAGACGATCCTCAACATCGAGCAGCAGGTGCGGGACGGGCAGCGCTACTGGCGCGTCACCGGCTGGAGCCACTCCAGCGAGATGCCCAGCTTTGCGCGCTTCCGGTTCAACGACCTTTTCGGTGGGGACGAGAGATTGTGTAAGGATTGACTGAATACAGATCACTTTAATTACTGTTTCTTCTTATTATCTTTCGGGGCCTGTGTATAGTTCGTCACTGTCATAAGAATACGATGATTGCCAATTACATCTAACCTTCTTAGTAATAGAACTATTCTAAGCTTTCGATTCTTCAAGTTATGTTAGATAGAAACTATTGTTGTAACACTGCTGTAATTATATTGCCGAATATTAATTTAAGATAGCTCAACAACTCACGTGATGCTTTTAGGTGAGAGATTCCAATGAAAAATAGGGTCAAAACAAAAATTGCGGGAAAGCGTTCAACAAGGATCAATTTTAAGACATACTTTATTCCAACGTTATATTAGTGACAATTTTATTTCTTTATTTGCAAGGCCCATAACTGTTACTCATCAAATCACTTTCTCAAATATCTTCTTAACCTTCCAGCGAAGCAAATCCACAAGTTCGCGAACGAGAGCTGGTACGAAATATTCCGCGAGGTTTCGCCCCCCATCGTCCGCGCCATCGTCGCCCGTATCGTCGAGGAGACCACCAAGCTGTTCGACGCCGTGCCCCTGGACCAGCTCGCTAATGAGTAGAAAAGAAAAGATCCCACTAAACCATTGATGGATGTTACTTTTATAGAATTAAATTTTTTTTTCTTTTGTAAAACGAGTTTGTTATAACTATTGTATGAGGAATATTAAAACCATTCTTGCGGAAAAATTACTAAATTGAAATATTATCGTCTTCGTAACTGAAATGTAAGTTTATTTTAATTTGGTTTTTCACAATTTTAATAATTAAAGACATGAACGGATGAAGATGAAGAAGATACGTCCCAAAAAAATACTTTTTTAAACTCTCACTTAAACATTTTAGGATAATAATATGTAGTAACGTCTTAAATACATACATTGATTCTAGAGATGGACGTTTAGATTAATGTAGGTACTAAATAAGTTACGACGTATTCTGTAGGTAATGTTAAAGGGACAGTTTGAGCAATTTTTATATCACCTTCATCCATTTAAGTCTTCAATTACTTCTGTTCTCAAAACTGATCGCCAATCATAAAAACTGCATTAAATTTTTTTTTTTTTTTTAATTAAGCGCCCTCAATTTTCTTCTAGTGGAGTTTAAGTCATTCGTAAAAATCTATTTTATACGTAATCAGTTACTTTTATATCACCATTTGTATTATTCCTTATAGTTAATCATATTTCAACTCTGCGTAAATATTTTATACCAAATAAACGAAGTAAGTTATTCTGATAGGTGACGACGATTTAAGGCTCGCTTACTCAACAACTGCTAAGCTATGTGTTTATAAATAAATTTATTAGAATCGCTGGTATACCTTCAAATATACAACACTCAAAAATAAAACAATATGAAACTATAACAAAAATTTATTGCACATAACTTAACCTAAAAGTCTTTAATAAATATCTTAGGACCTACAGCTCAGACGGCGTAGAGCTCGTCCACCGCGGAGTAATCGTACACTTTCTGCGCGATCTCGATAGCCTTGCCCGTGATGGCCTTGTGTATGGGCTCGCCGGCTTCCGCGAGCACGTCCTTCCAGTTTGTATTAATGAACTCCAATATTGATTTCGCTGTGAAAACAAATGTTAGATTATTAAAAACAATAAGAACGCAACTATTTACAGACAAAATACATAATAGGAAGACTGAAATTGCAAACGATTACTGATATATCTAGATAAAGTCTGTACTGATACAGAAGTGCGTGGACCTTTCAGCAGCAGCAGCTTTCTGTTATTAAATTTCGTTCCACAACGCTCAGACAGATTGGTTGAAAGCAAATTGCGTTGGATTAGCAGATAAGGCTCAGCACAAAAAAAAAACTCAAAATGGTTATAGTATTCCGTCGAACGTTTCCGTTGACCATGATAAAAATCCTTAAAATGTATGAATAAATAAACATAGAAGGATATTTGACATTTGAAGGCAATTATAGGTTGAAATTGTAAATTTCAACCCGCGCTGGTTTGCAAGTACAAGCACGCAAACTTTGTGATGACGAAGATAATTTCAAACAACGTACCGATCACATCATTCCCGTTGAAGAGGTTCTCAAAGTCGAAGTGGGCGGAGGTCTGCACCTTGAAGGAGTTCTTCCACGAGTCGATGTTGAAGTGTTCCTTGCCGTCCTTGCCGATCACCTTCTCCAGGTTAGCTGTCACCTTCAGGACGACGTCCTCTGCAAATAAATTAAAAGGTGTTAAATGAAAAGTGATATCTTGAGTGTTTTGTACAGTTCCCGTTCGACAGGGAATCGAAAAACGGTGCGGTTAGTGGTAACTCTCAGCGCGGCAAGCGTTTATTGGCTGTTGCACATGGGAAGGTGTCGAATCCCAGTCAAACTTCAAATTCAAATTGTGAATTAGACCTCAATTATATTCGAGTCAGCGAATTTAGTTGTTCAGGTAATAGTCCTTTAGTTTTACTACGCCAGTTGGCATCCCAAGGTCTTAAGAGCGCGCAATCAAATTTCATCAAGTCGAAATCGCCGCGAGAGACGATATCGACTCACACAGACGCATAACAACACGCATGTGTGGGTTAACGCTAGGTCGAGCGTACGTAGCGCGCGCGAGTAATATTGGTAGTTTGATCCTAATGAATTTTAATATTACCTACCATTTCAATACTTCTATAAAATTAAATGGTATTTAAGTTATAAAATACAAATTATACATACTCGACATGCTAGTAATCGCCCGCGGCTCAGTCCGCGTTACTGTCTAACCGTCGGGAATTTATTTTTCATCTTTGATGTCCAGAAATGTTTGTCCCTAAATATTTTACTGACCCACTTCCGACTACCCACTAAAATGTACTAAAATACCAATTTTTAGTGGGTAGTCGGGATGGACATGCTTTTTTCAGTGACAAAAATGTTGTCACTATACTAACTAGCATTTTGCAACCGTCTGATTATTGAATGAAAATGAAATAAAATTAAAGATTATTTGGATAAAATGTACATTATGGTCGGTTGAGTTGGCGGCTGCAATTTTTATGGCGAATAGAGCTATATGTAAGGAGTCATTAACAAAAATTTAAACTTGCGGAAACTCGTAGTTTTTTAGTTATTGAAAAAATAAAATTCGTATTTTTGTATGAATATTCGACTACTTTTGACGTAATTCTGCCCGATTATCTAGTTAAGAAAAATAGGTGATTGAACTAGAATAAAAATGGCTTTTGGCGCTATATAAAAAAAACTGTCAAAATTACGTCAAAAGTAGTCGAATATTCATACAAAAATACGAATTTTATTTTTTCAAAAACTAAAAAACTAGGAGTTGCCGCAACTTTTAATTTTGGTTAGTGACTCCTTACATATAGCTCTATTCGCCATAAAATTTGCAGCCGCCAACACGACCGACCGTAATGTACATTTTTTCCGGCATAACATGTATCTCACAAGTTTTTACTGTAGAAGAACTAAGTAGCGAGACTTGGCAATTTTTACAAGATATGTTTTTGATGGGATCTCAGTTCTTTTTGTAGAAGATTTACTAAACGCGTGTTTTTGTCAAAAGGGCAAATACAGCTTTGTAATCCTATACATTTAAATGACATTACAAAGTTAATTATGCAGTTAGTCTAGATAATTCTACAGAAATATTTTTTTAGGTTTTTCCCTTATTTATACACTAAACACTACTTGTATTCCAAATGTGAAGCTTCTATGTCTGCTAGAAGTGCCTAATACTTTTGATGATCGGTCAGTGAGTGATTGAGTCAGTGACAAAAGTAAGGAGTTTGACAAGTTATAATTATGTAACTTCTGTTTCAAATTGAATTACATTTGAAATATACTGTGTTTGTACAATGCTTTCCTAGTAACTAAAAATGAAGGCTTCTTTTAATCCACAACAAAGTTATAGGGAGTTGAAAATGGCCTAAACTGCTACGAGAAATTGATGGTACGGCCGTGCTCAAGTTGACAGAAGCACTGCCGTGCCCCCAGATACTCGGTTATATTGATGACAGTTACATTAAAGCAGACATACACTCAGGGGCTGATGATGATTAGTATAATTTTTAAATATACAAATCACATCAGCTCTCAACAAAAGAAATTGACATCAAAATCTTTTGATTAATTTAGGGGCTGTGATATTACAGACTGACACACAGGGGCTGATGATGATTAGTATAATTTTTAAATATATAAACCACACCAGCTTTCTGCTTAAGAAAACCGCATCAAAATCTGTGATGCATTTAGGAGCTACGATATGAGAAACAGACACACAGGGGCTGATGATGATTATTATATAAATTTTATAAATAAACTCTGAACAAATTACACACCTTTTTTGTGGTAACCTCTTAATATTTTTTTTTCTATATAAATATTATGAACTTTGTAATCGACATAATATAATCTCTGTAAATTTCCCCCATTTCTCATAAAAATATTAATGCTCGTCAAAGCGTCAATTCTGCGTAGTCGCACTATAAGTCCATGAGCGGACCAGGTCGGTGAACCTTTATACTTTGATGGTCCCGCGCAGAGCGACACGGCCTCCCCTCACGAATTCTCAGCGGGTACTAAATAGATCGCGATTTACATGACGCGTGCGCTTGGTTGAAAACAAGTAATTTTTAAAAAATTTAATAATGGGATAAACATCGTTTTTTAATTAAATAAAAAATAGTTTCAACTTACCAATAGTATGATTATCAATTATAAAAATAATATCATCGAAGAAATTTAGTTTTTCCAGTAGAAATACAGCACTGAAAAACGTAAATTATGTCATTTTTAAAAGATTTTTTATGCAGTTAACAATACATATATTTTTAATTTTTTATCAATATTTCATTGAAGGACTTTATAATCTTTTTTATAAAAATAGAAATTAAACTATATTAACACGATTTAATTGTTATTTTCTTTATCAAAGTGAGCTAAAATCGGCATTTTTGCGATTCGGCGTTCCGAAATCTTTAAATTTACTCAAATGTACTACTTAAAACTTTAATTTTATAAAATGATGTCCAAAATAAAGAGTTTATCTTCATATATTTCTAATTGTTTTATTTAATTTAGTTATTTTATGCGTGTGAGGGGCAGTCAAAAACACCGAAAAACTGAAACTTCGTCGTAAATTGAATGCACGCTCTTAATATTCTGCAAGTAATTAATCCTTTAGGCACATGTCATCTGCAGCCAGGTAGAACGTCGAATGTGTGTAATATAAATGTAATGTGCTACAGCGCTGCTACCATTTATAACGACTGGTAACAGCATCAAAATGCTTTTGGTCACAAATCAAAGTTTATACTGTATATCAGTACCTATACTTACTTGGTACTGTGAATTAGTGTTTTGAATATATTTTTTTAATTGATGCTAATAAAGCTCCGTGGTAAACAAATAATTAAAAACTAAAATTATTTTAGTACCATTAAAAATAATGAAGATATTAAACTATTGAATATAATGTGAGAACGAGAAGGGAACAACCGATCGTGACGTCACTTTGTTAACACTACTTATCTTTTTGATTTCCTTCGTAATGAGTCAAAAAGTAAATAAATTGAATATTCATTCAATACTGATCATTAAGTTCAAATGGTCAACTTACTCAGGTTGATCTTGAACTTGCCCTGGCCCTGTATGGCCAGCAGCAGGAGCTGGCCGTCGATGCGGTAGTCCCCGTCGATGTCGATGCGGGGACACTTGAACGTCAGCGTGTGTGTTTTCTTGGCGACGATATCGCTCCTGAAAGGTGAAGGGGGGTGATTATTGTACTAGGGGAATTATAATAATAATACACAAAAATGTTCGGCAATAGCAATAATGAAAAAGAAACTACGTTTAAAAACCGACTTCAACAAATAAAAAAGCATAAAATAAATAATAATACTTTCACAATGTAGTTGCAATTAACATTATTTTTTAAATATGTGTCAGCAAAGGTGAGTTTCAAGTCAGCAACTTTAGAATGTTGATCTTTTAGCTGACACGGACTTTTAGCTGGCAATGCCCATGTACATGGCTCGTCGCCTATCTAATGCCCTCCTGGGCCGGGTCACTTGAGGTTGTCGATGTGCCTGATGCCCTATGTCTACTGGTCTACTCACTTGAGGTAGGCGATGTGCCCAATCCCTACCTATGTCTACCAGTCTACTCACTCGAGGTTGGCGATGTGCCCAATGCCCTATGTCTACCGGTCTACTCACTTGAGGTTGGCGATGTGCCCAATGCCCTATGTCTACCGGTCTACTCACTTGAGGTTGGCGATGTGCCCAATGCCCTATGTCTACCGGTCTACTCACTTGAGGTTGGCGATGTGCCCAATGCCCTATGTCTACCGGTCTACTCACTTGAGGTTGGCGATGGTGCAGGTGCTCATGCCCTTGATGTAGTTGTCGGTGAAGGTCAGCTTCAGCCCCGCGTTTTCGTTGGCCATGCGCTTGATGAACATGGGTTCTATGGGTTCGATTCCCATCTCGGGTATACCGGCCACGAAGTTGGGGAGCGCGGCGTTGGCGGACTTCAGGATGCAGGGGGTGTCGTCCATCGGACATGGTTTTATGAAGGGAACTGGAATAACATTCAGATTGATTATCACGAGAGAAAATTTCTATAGAATACTAGCTGACCCGTGCCCACTACGTTGAGCATACGAACCATTTAAACCTTCCCTGGACTTCCACGAATATTTCAAGACCAAATATAGCCGAATCGGTTCTCCAGTTTTAGCGATACTAACGAACAGCAATTCATTTATATATATATATATATATATATATATATATATAAGATATAGAATAAAGAATATTGAGCATAGAAACAGTTTGTGATGAACCGTTTAAACCTTCCTGGGACTTCCACGAATATTTTAAGACTAAAAAAAGCCGAATACAACCTCTTTTGAAAACATTGCGTCAAGAGATCAAAATTATTCAAAGGTCCCAAATGTTAGCGCTTGGAAAAAATCTCCCGAGCAATATAGAATGATGATATTTTTGAAACGAAAGCCTTAGGCCGTGGCTTTATACTCCCAGCTAAATAAAATCAGATCAAATATTTTTATTCAGCTAGCGAACTCTCAGTTAGTAGTTATGCTCTAGAGTTTAGATTATGTTTTTATGTCCATAAATCTTTATGCGAACTCTTCTCGTCCATAAACCTAAACTGCGATACTAAAGGAGAACTGCCTGCTGAATAAGTATACAAAGAAAAGAGTTACACGGTAACTAATAGACAAGAACCGGTTGTCCGGGCTATGGTCAACATAATAAGAATATGTCCGCCGGTCTAATGTGATTTATTTACCTCCTCACGACCGACAAATGTAATTTGAGGAGTTTATGTGCCAGTTTTTCAAGTTGGCGCACTCGTATAATAAAATAATAAAGCTTTATCCTTAAAAATGATTAAAACACGCATATCATAATTGTATTGCAAGGTTTTATTTTAATGCGACAGCTTCCAAAATTCAAATCAAGTTGTTAATTTTTGTCGAATCCTTGACCGTGACAATTTTGTAGCAGATATAGCTTACATTAAAACAACGTTTTTACGCGTTGATATTTAAGCCAAAGTGATACAGATTTTTAGACTTTATATTTTTTTTTATATATTTTTGCATTATTTCTCACTGATGCTTCGCTCCTAATAGTCGGAGCGTAATGTTATATAGCCTAAAGCCTTCCTCTATAACTGGACTATCCAACAAAAAAGATTTTTTCAAATCTGATCAGTAGTTCCTGAGATTAGCGCGTTTAAACAAACAAACAAAAAAACTCTTCCGCTTTATAATATTAATATAGATTGCGGGGACGCAGTATGACATTTCTCACACATACGGTTGTTTCGAGAGGGAGTGCAGACTGCAGAAGCCTTATATTAGGTTAAGGTAGGCATCATGAATCAGGCCCCAGCAGGTTTGATACATGAACCTTTGTTTCACATGTACGCGTATCGAAGAAGCAAGATAGCCAAAAAGTTTTTGAATGATTGAAAGTTATTTTTTAATAATGTTATATCATGTTTTAAATCTTTTAAAGGACAATATATACGCATATACAATAGAATTCCAAAAAACGTTCAAAATCTTCCTATAAATAAATTAAAAAAATTAGTTAAAGAACGTTTGTTATTATAAGGTTAATGATTTCATTAACGATTGCACACCCTGGGAATAAGGTGCCTCTATGCTAGGTTACAACTTTGTATACACACTTTGTTTTTATAATTTTACTTTTAATAACATTGTTATGTATATTATATATTTGAAAAGAAAAAAAACAATTTTCCAATCTTTTTGCTAAAAGATGGCCCCGCGCGAGTTTCTTACGCCGGTTCTTCTCGCCGGGCTAGTTCCCGAACCGGTGGTAGGCATCATGTAGGACAATTCTATAAGTGTTATTTAATAATAAATGTTTTGAATTTGAATTTATATCTAGTTGAATTTCGACAACAGGGCGACCTCTATTTCATACTTATATTCGGGCACCTTAACTAGAAGGTTACAATGTAGTGAATAAACAAAAAAAAAACGGACTTCAAAAGGTAAACTAAAAAGCAAAAAATTAATTTACTTCGCATTAAGTAATACTTATTTTCACTTAAGTAAATAAATTTATTCTATAATTTTGAAGTCGGTGCCAAGTTCAGCGTTCTTTCATAATTTGTTTTCATTTAATATTAGTTTGTAAGCCAGTACTTTGGTAGGTACATAATATATAATAATAGTTACATTGATAGTTGTATATTTTTTTCTGATACTGTTTTTTTGTGATTGCCTACATATATTTAGTAATTTGATATCGTAGTAAGGTTGTTGCAGTACTTACTTGGCACCGACTTCAAAATTATAGAATAAATTTATTTCCTTAAGTGAAAATAAGTATTACTTTGTGCGAAGTAAAATTTTTTTTGCTTTTTAGTTTACCTTTTGAAGTCGGTTTTTTTTTGGTTAAAATTATTTTATTTTAAGATTTTTAGTTTGTTGTGAAGTGTCACGGCATATATTATTATTATTAGGATCACACGTCCGTATTAGGACATATTAGGACACGTCCAATAATAAACACTTCTAGTTAATAGTATTGGCTTTATTCACGTTGATAATATATTATACAATATCATATAACTAGGTACATAGGTTCAACCTTTATGGCCTCTTCCAGAGGACTAATACAAAGACTATCTTAAGTATCAGTGTCAAATATCATATTTGACATTAGATTGTTTTAAACCTAATTCATAATGGTATAGCATTATGTAACATCTCCCTTTTTTCGAGAAACGCATACAATATATCAATGCATATAATATACATGATTACAAAATATAACTTACTAATTAAATTTCTCATGTATGTACAATTTAGGTTGTTTTACAGTTCTACCAGATCTATGGGTAGATTGAGTAGGGATACTTACCGCCAGAGCAGCGCAAAAATTATATATATCAAGTTGATTGACTATAAACTGATATACAAATTTTAATAATATCAAAGTCGGTACCAGCCAAACTGAATATGATTTCTATATAACTCTTTTATTATTTTTAGTCGATTTACATTTCTTTATTTGGCTTAAAACAATTTTTTCCCTTTTTAATATTACCCTATTTCGTCATATTGTTATGATAGTATATATGGATACCTACTATCCGGTGAAGACAGAGGTGGTGTTGAGTACTGTAATTGATATAGTGGCATATGCTTGCAGTACTTTAAGCGATGTCGTAATTTCCAAACTTATAACTTCAAAGACTAAGCAGTCCTGTATGCCTGTTTCTGATCTATGTGGTATACCTTTATAGTTGATTCAATATTATGTTTGTTTTTATTCGGATATGCTTATGTTACTCGAAAAAAATACAAAATTACTATGAGTGTTCCTATAAATTTCGAGGAGTTCCCTCGATTCCTCACGACACCATCATCAGGCTTCCACTTTGATAACTATGAGACCAAGTTCGACTGTAATTGACGTCGTGGCGTATGCTTGCATTTCTTTAAACAACGCTGAAATCTTGAAACATGTATCTCTAAGGACTCAGAAGTTCTGTTCAGTACTTTAGGTCCAGGATATGGTGCAAAATCTTACTATTTGGTAACATATGCTTGGGCTACTTCAGAAAAAATCAAAATCGATATATGTTTTAAATTTTGAGAAGTTCCCTCGATTCCTCACGGGCCCCATCATCAGGTCACCAGTTTGGTGACAATGGGACCAAACGGGAAGCACCACCTTTCAATTAAAAAAAAATCATCCAAATCGGTTCACCCAGGCGAAAGTTCTGAGGTAACAAACATAAAAAAAAATACAGACGAATTGAGAACCTCCTCCTTTTGGGAAGTCGGTTAAAATACTTCCAAATAGGTTAGAAACTAACACTCTGACGTGGCAACGTTTCGTTCAATTTTAAAAGTGAAAAAAAGTTTTTATTCAAAATTAAAACATAAAGTATGTTTTTTGAAGGTAAATTTTGAACATACATTACAATTACCAGTTACCAGTACCTAAATACTCATATTATAGATTACAGAACAACATTGAAATAAGTATAATACGAGTGATTATGTTTACGTTTAAAAAAAGAAAAAAATAAAGTATGTAACTTATGTAAAGTTGTTCATTTTTAAAAGTGAAACGAACCGTTTGTTTTATCTGTCAAATAGATTCTCAAGTGAGGTTTGGTTTGAGATTGTTTTATTTATACGGGCCTTCGAAATTAGAATTTTCCTACATGATGACGTACAGTCGGCTGCACTAACATGGATACATCTACAAATTTGCAAAAATATGTCTACGTTAGTTTTTCAAAAATATCGTCACCTTATTGCATTCAAAGCGATGTAACCAGCAAAGTGTTTCAAAATTATGAATACATTATTTCCATAATGAAGTAAACAGCAGTATTTCAGTGAATAGTATGCACACTTAAATTCATAATTATGAATACGCGACAAATTTCAATAATATGTAAACATTGTTTACTTCATTACAATGTAAACATTAATTGTATCAATAATATGGATACACTTATAAAATTTTAGCATTTTTCACTTTTCTGCAAATATGTTTTAAATGCCACAAAAATGTACTCGTGGTATGTTTCAATAATATGTAAACATTGTTTACTTCATTACAATGTAAACATTAATTGTATCAATAATATGGATACACTTATAAAATTTTAGCATTTTTCACTTTTCTGCAAATATGTTTTAAATGCCACAAAAATGTACTCGTGGTATGTTCCAATAAGATGTATACATTCATTTTTTCTTTTTCTTTTCGCACAGCCGTAACTACAAATGGTAGAAACATGAAATTTGGACTACTGAATTCGTAAAAAATCCCTTTCTGCACCTCCGATAAAAACAGAGGGATTTTTCGAGTCTGTCTGTATGTCTGTCATCGTAGCTCCCAAACGGATGAACCGATTTTGATGTAGTTTTTTTTGTTTGAAAGCTGACGTGGTCATGTTAAAACACTAAAGCTATGATTCAACAAAATAAATTTGCTTACTGCTGAACAATTCGAGTATAACTTAAAAAATAATTTTACTTTTATGACTAGAAAAAACACAAAAAGAAAAGAATGATGAAGTTTATTACAGTCAATCAGGCATTTTACCTAAACATATATTTCAGAAACTATTTTTGTTAGGTTTTTACTTCTACCCTCAAACTATATCTATGATTTTTTAATATTATATTAATTTTGTTTATCATACAAAATGTTAGCTTGCGTGTCTGCAAACTACATAAACTTACACTATGATATAAGTTTGACGTTTATTTATGTATGTTCGTCTGTTTGCTTGTGGCATCGTAACTACTAAATAGATGGACCGATTTTGATATACTTTTTTTATTTTTATTCAAAGCTGACGAGATCGCAATAATTCGTCATCAGTTCATTCACTGTTTGACTATTCAGGGGCTAGTTAAAAAAATAATTTTGCTTTACTGACCAAAAAAGAACAAGAAAAGACAAGAATTATCCAATTTATTTCAATCGATCAGAAATTTTACGCGAACATAATATTATATTTCAGAGACTGTTTTTATCAGGTTTTTACTTCTACCCTCAAACTATACATAATATGATAATAACGAAACCAGAAATATTTAGTCACGAGTTTGTCCAAGAGAGTTAATTTACAGTCATCGTTCGCACTTCGCAATATTCATTATTCAGTATTTTTTTTTTTGGTTTGTTTTTTGTTTTTAAGTTTAGGTAATCCAAATGGAGTCATTTAAAACTACAATTTTTATTATTTTAAAATATGGGATGTTTTTCATGTTAGATGTTTGCCCGTGTTAGTTTATATTACTTATATTTACAATATTACTAATATATAACGATATTAACATTGTTTAGTTTTGATCATATTATAGTTTGAGGGTAGACTATAAAAACCGATGAAAGTAGTCTTCGAAATATATACGTTCGCGTGTATCAGAGTTATACCTATTACACTAAAGAATATAATCGATATTCTAATGTATGTGTGATTTTTAAATAACCGTCAATAATAATACCCGTCAACATATCACCTTTATTATTTATAGAATTCATTATTGTATATATTGCAATGTAATGAAGTTTTGACCAGCCTTTTCTGAAACACAAAATTAACGTTTACATTATAATGAAATAAACAATGTTTACATGCTACTGAAATTTGTCGCGTGTTCATAATTATGAATTTAAGTGTGTATACTATTCACTGAAATACTGCTGTTTACTTCATTATGAAAATAATGTATTCATAATTTTGAAACACTTTGCTGGTTACATCGCTTTGAATGCAATAAGGTGACAATATTTTTGAAAAATTAAACGTAGACATATTTTTGCAAATTTGTAGATGTATCCATGTTAGTGCAGCCGACTGTACCACTTCCGCACCGGTTCGAAGACCCTTATGGCTATGGATGCTTAATTTTCTAGTCTCTATCTACTATCTACTGACAACAATCGCACTATTATGACACTGGTAAGGTTATAACATTGAGATATAAGTATTTTATTATTGTTTCTGGGTATTCTCAGGCAACGAACACCGTACACAAGGCTAACCCGAGGGCTGGATCACACGCACGGGCGTTATGTCACATGTGACCTTAGATGATATTGTAACATGTGCAGCATCTTTTAGTACTGTTTTACGAGAATTGTACAAACGGACGAGTGTAAAAGTTGGCTCTGCTAATGATTATGTGGTAATGGATGTGCTGAAAATATATTTTTTTAATATGATGCCTTTGCTTAAAAATAGTAACTTGAGAATAATAAAAGCATAAAAAAATACCGCTGAATATTTCTCTAGCATGCAGGTAATGTAATATCAAAACTAACGTATATATACCCTATATTTATGTCGTTAGGTTTACATTTATAGGAGGTACCAGCCGCCAGGGTATGAATAATAATAACCGAACGATTTCGGTGACGGTGGCCGGTTTCATTGAAACCAGACCGGCTACGCAGGAGTTATTTTTGTAGTGCCCAAGTGTGTGCGCAATACACACAATCTCTCTCTTCCTTCACGCTCGTAGCCGTAGCCCAGTGGGACGGATAACCGACACGACTAGCGGGAGATCAGGCGCAGGACCGACTTCTTACATGCCCATCCGACGCATGGATCATCTTTCTGGTCAGACAATCAGATGACCAGCCTACATCGTCCTAACCAAACTTGAAAACAATTTTTTTTGTTCCAACACGGGAATGAACCTGCGACTTGAGAGCTAGGCTCTAATTAGAGTTAGTCTGAAAGGTATTTATAAAATGTTTTTGACACTGGGCCACGGAGGCGTTAAGGAGTCCCATCAATCATCTCTCCCGTGACGTCATAGCTGACATGACGATGATTGATGATGATCATAAGTGAGAGAGAGAGTTAAGAGTAACAGAGAAGGCGCTTATCAATGACTATTAATAATTAATAAGCCTTTTGAGGTTCTATGAATATTAAATCATTATGCAACACCACCTTGTGTATGTTTATTGTTTAGTCATATTATTATAATATTATTGACAGCATGTTTGTAAACAACCATCTTAATATAGACTGTTGCTAACTGCGAGTTATCTGCATGGTGTAAAACAAATGAGTGATAATACTTTAGGGTGTGTACTGTGCATGTGCCTCCTATGTCGTTAACTGTAAAAGTACCAGCGCTGAAAGACTTACTTTGACTTTCATGTTTGTATGAGAAATGACCCAACATCATAAATTTGCCTATAAAATAAGTAAAAAAATAACTGTTTATATACGGACGGGTACGGTGACAATGTATATTATAACAATAAGCATATAAACTTCTATTTAAAATAGAAATCCATGTTATTGTTTTTTCAACTTTTTTCTGACTAATATAACAAGCCCATAGAGTAATTAGTGTGTTAGTTACAAAACTTAGCTTTAAATAAATTTGTACACATCTCGACGAATGAAAATTAAACTATATACTACATAATATATACAAGGTATAAAATAAATGAGTTATAATCCTTTAGGACTTTAGGGTGTGTATGTGCCTCCTATGTAGAGTATACTGTGAAAGTAGCTAGCGCTGAAAGGCCTCCTTTTGCTTTCATGTTTCTATGAGAAATGCCCCAACATCATGCCCATACAATAATTAAAAAAAGTACCTCTTTCAGCGCTGGTACTTTCTCGGTAAACTCTATACGGGATCCATACACACCCTAAAGTATTATCACTCATTAATATTATAATTTATACCCTATATACCTAAATACATAGGATCCCGCAAAGTAGCTAAGCAGCTAGGTATGTATGCATTGTATTTTATACAGGCTGTAATATTAATTAAAAAATTATCGTCGCTGAAACAGTTACTTTTTTAAATTATTGTATGGGGAAATTTATGATGTTCAGGCATTTCTCATAGAAACATGAAAGTCAAAAGGAGGCTTTTCAGCTCTGGTACATTCACAGTATACTATAGTAGGGGGAGATTTATAATATTAGGGTATTTCTCATAGAAACATGAAAGTCAAAAGTTAGTATTTTAGCGTTGATTCTTTAAACTCTATATAGGGAGCACATACACACTCTAAAGTATATATTATTATCACTCATTTATTTTACACCTTGTGCCTTATGCCATAACCTGAAGAGAAAGAGGTTCGCCATTCAACAGTTTTTAAGTGTTAGTCATCATCAGAACTATCGAATGGATGAATCGATTTTGATGTTTCGTTTTGAAAGTAGGTTCTTTCCGTGATTTAACTTTGTCGGTTGTAAAATTAGTCAGTTTTAATTTTTTTCTAATAAAAATAATCATTAAATCTATAATAATAAACGGAATCGGGTCGAAATATAGCTTTACATAATTAAGTTATTTCTGTCAAAAAGTATTCACGTACCAGCCGTAGCAAGCGCCCCCGACACACAACACAGCAGCACGGTCAGCAACATGTTCACACGACGGTCGGTCACTCGGATGTGCCTGCGCCGCGCGCGCCCGCCATATATATGGTAGCGCTGCGTCCGTGTCATGTATACATAATAAACTGAGGTCAATACATCACGCACCGGTCTAGTTCACTTTTTTGGTATACTTGTGGTTACAAGTAAATCATATGGGACAATATTTTTTTCAATTTCTTCAGACTGTATATGTATACTTTGTTGAGTATATACAGCATGTCTATGGTTTATATACCAAGCCAAATATAGTGTGAAGAGATGGACGCGTAGAGCATTTTTTGTTTTGGCATCTCATATATAACTTACTTACCATAACGCAATAAAAAAATACAAAGGTCTAAAATGACCACGAGGCAATCTTACTATGCTGGGGCTCGCTGGCTCCTAGTCTATACACACGAACGCACTGGTCGTTGACCTAAGATCTGACCAGGATTGTAACTCATCTGTTTAGTGACTTTCATGGAGATGTTTAATCGTGATTCGTCGTGTAAGTAATTTATATGAGGTGCCAAAACAAGTAATGCTCTACGCGTCATTCTTTTCACACTATATTCGGCTTGATATATGAACCATTTATTATATCACTTTTTGACCGTCGAAAATATTTAGAATTAATCTTCCTACACAAAATTCTGACGGGCGTTACTGACAATAACAGACTTCTAAGTAAAATTTCAATAAATATTCCTACCAGACTACCACGAAAAAATAACTATAAGCCACTCCATGTTAAATTTGCTAGAACAAACCTGGGCCATTATGCGCCACTCAGAAGATTGTGTAGATCCTACAATACCATATCCACTTCCTCCGAGATTTGTATATTCTCGGATAAGTTAGGTACTTTTAAAAATAAATTAAAGGTAATTAATTCTACGCAATAATGCGTCCTAGTATTAAGTATTATTTTAATTTTTCTTTTAGCTATATCTTTTAACAGTTAAATGTTTCATTCTTTTAGAATAATATTATCATCATCTCTTATGTTATGTTAAGCACCGATTAGTTTTTTAGTTTTTAAGAAGTAAATTGCAATTTTTTCGTTATCCATTTCAATCATCCATTTCGTCGTTACAGCCTTTTACTGTCCACTGCTGGACATAGGCCTCTCCAATACATTATTGAAGGAAGTTAAGCCTACTGGTACCACGCTGGCTAGACGGGTTGGTACAGGGTTTTGTTTCGAGTTTTCCTTCTCTCACACTAGCTGTTGATGTGTGTGTGTTTCCTTTTAGTCGCCTCTTACGACTCCCCTAGGATAGTATCGGG
The DNA here is from genome assembly GCA_905187575.2 of Celastrina argiolus. NCBI lineage: Eukaryota > Metazoa > Arthropoda > Insecta > Lepidoptera > Lycaenidae > Celastrina > Celastrina argiolus. The sequence goes on from LR994589.1 coordinate 18,429,435, forward strand.
GGTGGTGATAATTGTATTCTAATGCCGTCACCACACGGCATAATCATCCATTTGTCATTCATTAAAAATTTAATTTTCTGTCGCCAATAATTGTAAAAGCATGTTGTATTTCACCTGTCATTAGAACTCATTTTACCTATAAGTTATTGTTTAATTATTATTTATTTAATTGTACCGGATGATGTTCTGTTGGTGAATCAATAAATAAAATAAAATAAAATAAAAACCATGATACATACTGTAAAAATTTTTACTTGATACGTTATTTTTTTAACTTGAATTTGTTTAGTTTTTTTACCAAAATTTGTAATAACGGTGTAAACCGATTTTAAATCGCCTTCGTATCTTCTTAGATTATCCCGTACAAACAGACAGAGGGAATTCGAACGACTGGCTCTAATAATATGTATTGATGAATAAGCAATTTGTAACAAATAATTAATTATCTATTCAACTGTACATAATTCTTATCTTTTGTAATTTAATTTGTTTATTATCAATTTATCTAAATTATATTACATTTTGGTTTTGATCATTATTATTAATTCAGTTATCTATGTCTCAGTATCTCTACAATTTGCATGCCTATAATATAAAATATGAAAGTCTTGAACCCTTTAAAGCAATTGTAACACTTTTTTATTTTATTTCGCAATTTAAATAAAAAAAAATGCGATGCGTTACGCATCCTCCAGGGAGGGTCCCGTAGGGGTGTATGGGACTCCCGGCTCGCTACGGCCGGTTTACGCACTAAAACCACTTGCGGATTGCCAGGCTTGATTTATCAGCCGTTACTTGGGGGAGTGCCCTGAATTGGAACCTGCGACCTCCGGTTGCAACGTACCACTGAGGCACAGTGATCGTAAAGATAAAGGTTATTGGGGTCACTGAATTTAAGTGCCCCTAAATTTACCTCCTTGTCTTTTCAACTAGCGCGTCCATTAATTCTTTACATATGAGGAAACATCAGAGGTTAGAGAAATACAAAATAAGTATGTATTTATAAAATCTATTGCTGTCTCGCAGTGCCCTGGCTAGCCAGCACTAGCGCGATAGAGACTAATGCTTGAACTAAAATTGCCTATTAAAAGTACTAGTAATCGACGTTTAGGAGACTGGCTCCTTCTCTAAAACTTGAACGGTTTAGGCACTTTTTTCAATAACTATAAAAATAAGACTTGAACATTAGCTTTGCTTGAGATATTAGAGTCGCAACTGTGAAATTTACTTCAGTATTTTAGACACGGCAAGACTCAGGGGACTGTCGATTTATTTTTTAAAAAATTTGTATTTTTTTAAATGAGTTTTTATACGATTTTAACGTGCTCCTGTGGGCGTGGTCGCCCTGTCTCGCCATAAAAATAGTCGTTCAAGGTTATTGGCGCTACACAAAGCCCTAAGGTCTGTCTGTCCCCCTGGCGGAAGGTCGCCCAGCCCCGACCGCCGTCGCGGCCTCCACTCAAGAACCTCTCAGCCCCAGCGGCCTTTGGTTAATTTAACTACAGTTTTCGGTCGCAACTGTGAGAAAATCATTGTATAATGTACAATAACAGCATCTAATAATGCATAATTAATGCAATGATATTTGAATAAATACAAAATTAAAGCAAATATCAATGCATTTGTTTCCTGCTTCCTGCTGTTTTTGGCATATATTTAGAGAATTTGTATTCGCGCCGTATGAGGAAGTGCACCTAGAATTTAGCTGCTAGGAAAGACAATATTTCTCCAAACTGTACACGTCAATGCTGCCGTCCTTACGAAGCGAGCAATAAGTCGAGTTTTTGAGCAAATTGAGTTACGACCATATCCGTAATCAGGAAAAGAAGCTCTATGTTTTCTTCTAAGACTCGCTCTATGTTTTTTTTTTTAATCTTCAGTGGTTTCGGTTTTGTTGGTTATCATAACTGCAATATCTAATATTAGGATTTGTAACCAGCTAATCATATATATCAGAGCTATTCAAGTCATAATTTAAGATATTTTGGTTATGATTACCTACTCGTATAAGGCGTGCTCGCCTTATATCCAATAAAAATAACCTTTTTTTACTTTTTATTTTATTTATTTACTTACTACATAAAAATAAGCACTACTGTCTGTCGTTTCGTAAAAGTTTAAGGGCGTGTTTCACCAAGCAATGTTAAAGTTAACGCCATGTTAAATATCATGTTATGCCTCTCGTATTTCCTGTCAATGAATGATATGGCATGGTATTTTAACATGGCGTTAACCTTAACATTGCTTGGTGAAACACGCCCTTAAACCAATAGCTTTTATAGGTACATATGTGAATATACACAAAACAAAAATTAAATCTTTAAGCGTGAATATTTCGAAAGTAGTCAAAACCTAGTTATTGCACTCTTCCTAATCACGGCAGATTATGGTGTATACTAATTCATTTTTCAGAATTAGAAAAGGTAGGTAGTATAATAACCCCCTAAAGTTATTGTAACTTGTTTCATTTATTGTCACCTGTATTTCCACAAAATCAGTTTAATAGATATCTATACCATTATGAACACGTGATCAAATGCTTTGAGAATAAAATACTAGGTAATGAAGCTGCGATAAAATCCATGTTAAATATTGAGCTCTATATTCACGTGGCAGTACAATATTAGCTTTTCAATTATTATTTTTTGCGCGCAGTTTCAATAGTTTTATACAGGAAAACGCTATTTAACACAATGACGTCACAACACAGTAATATTAAAATATTAATATTATAAATACTGATCACATACACGTACTAATTGCCCACAAAATTTATTTCAAGTTCAAGGTGTATTTATTTACTACTGGCTGACCCGTGCGCACTTCGTTGAGGATACAATCCTTCCCTGGACTTCCACGATTATTTCAAGATCAAAAGTTGTATCGCCGCTCACCCCGCACATCCCCTGCGGGTGAAGACAAAGGGGAAGAAAGGGGGCCTCAAGGCTACGGAAACCCGCAACGCTGAGCCTCCTCAATCTGGAAAGGACGAGAGCAGATGGTGCGATGAGGAGGGCTTCATAATGGTAGAGAGAAGAAAGAAGAAGCCCGCCGTCCGCAACCACCGCGGCACCGCACCCTGCGGGCCCGAGCAGCGCCTGCGGTGTGAAGTACGCTCCACGCCGCTGTACGTGTCTCGTCTGCACTGGTCCATGGAGGTTAAGGATGTAGTGGACTGCACCCGGAAGAAGACGTCCCTCCCCTTGAGGGTTGAGCGCCTGGAGTCTCGCCACAAGGTCAACTTCAGTTCCTTTGTGGTGAGAGTACCGACTCATCTTCTTTCAACCTTCGAGGCGGAGGAGTTCTGGCCGACGGGTGTGGTCTACCGGGGGTTCCGGGGGAGACTCCGGAATGAAGCGCGCTGCACGTCGCCGTCAGCACGTGTTGAAGTGTAGTTCTTAAGTATATTTAATATGTATGTAAAGTGTCTGTAAGGTATTTATTATATGGGCCTATGCAGCCTGAAATAAAAGATATTTAATTTAATTTTAATTTTAAAAATAGTCGAATCGATTCAGTCATTCTCGAGTTTTAGCGAGACTAACGAACAACATTTCATTTTTATTTAAAAGATGATTTTATATGCATGACTTGTATAAAATTAAAATAGATTCAATTACATTGTAAAAATATATTACATACTTTTAAAATGACCAATTTTTTTACTAAAAGATGGCCGTCCAAGTTCTTTACGCCTCTTCTCGGCGGGCTAGGGTTCAATTCTCTTAATATACTGTATTATTTATCTATGCTAGGGTTGAGCCGGTGGTAGCCATTTTTTTGTTGGCGTTCCGAAAAAAGCTTATTAAGGTTCTTTTAGAAATAATTTTTTACTTTATTATTTTTTTTATTTATTTATTCCAGCGCCTAAAGTGATAGATTACGATTGTAATAAAAGAGGCATCCATTGAATGCCGTGCAACAACCAGGTTTGTTTTAAGTCTAGTTAGAAAAATGCAGGTTGAACCTAATTGTCTGACAAAAAAGTCGGGCATGTGTCTGTTCTCTCGCCAGTCGTGTCGGTTAACCGTCCCACTGGGTTATGAGAGTAAAAGTAGAAGAGAGTGTCCTTGTGTATTGGGTACACATTTGGGCACTACAAAAATGACTCCTGCTTTCGACAAAATCGACCACCGACATTGAAATAGGTTTGAGGAGTTATTATGTTCGTTAGATAGTACCACAAAGTAGACAATAAAATACTACTAATTAGAATATAATTCCTAAAAGATTAATATAATTATGACGGGCGTTATTTTCCTCAACACGTGACACTTGTGGTGTTTTCCGGGCGTTTTCCGCGCATGTATTGGCGAACGTGGACGTACACCACGTAGCCATCACGAGGACTCTGAGGCTCAGTGGTTAGAGCATCGCCACTGAAGACGGAGGTCGTGTGTTCAAACCGAGAATAATAATAATAATAATAATATCTATGGACGTTTCACACCACCTCAATCTGACCCCGTGCTAAGTATCCGAAGAACTTATGTTACAGGTGGTTACAGGTACCAGACAACGGAAATATCTTTAACACTTTTATACTGTACACATATCTAAGATTTTTATTATATTATACACAAATTTAATACACATCCATGACCCAGGAACATATTTTGATAAACTTTTTGTTCCCTCGGCGGGATTCGACCCGCGACTTCTGGCTCGAGGACCAACGCGCTCAACCTCTGCGCTACGAAGCTCGTCAAATGGAGAATGGAGAATTTATTTTTGATGTTCCTGTGTTATGGATTTAATATCATAGGTAATCACACAAATGTTATGATAACTATATGTGTATATTTGTCACTTCATACATGCAATGACAACATGACAATTGAAAACGGCTACCAATTTTGATATCATGCACCCTGCATTAGCCAAGAGTTTTATTTTGATTACCTTCGATCGATGGTAATTATTATTAGTATCTCAGATGTGTATTTACTTATTCATTTGTTTGGATATTTTATAAATAATATTTTAAAATTATGGGCTGTGTTGACTGAAAATAGATGAAGTCGCAAAAACTGTTTACCCACAAAATTGAGTATGAGGGGTCACTTAAATATTTTAGGATATAATATTTAGTAACGTTCATAGATTCTAGAGACGGATCTTTAATGAAGTACTTAATACGTTACGACGTATTCTAAAATGTTTATGTGACAGTTGGAATTTTCTTCTTTATTAATTTATGTCACTAAAGGTTTTTTTTATTTGTTATTTTTCATCGTTCATTGCATATTAATTAGGTGATCTACGCAATAGTGTGACAAACACGATGACGCGCTCGGAACGTGTACCTCCGTCAGTCGTCACAGCCGCTGGCTGCGGCGGCGGCTACAGGTTCACGCTGTCATGAGCTAAATTTATGATACTAATATTATTATTCGAACATTTTTTGATTTAAGTACAATTACAATATTGTTTGATTAACTCACATTGTCACGCGTTTAATACACCCCGTATTTCACCCCTTTGTAAGCGTTGATTAGACAAGTTGGCTTACCATTGGTTTACCAATTTTTCATGTAAACATTGATACCCTTTTTATAAAAGGGAGGATTAGAAGGGAGATTTGCAAAATCCAGTCTTAGTGAGCACCTGGTATGTTCTAAAAAGTAATACCCAATTTGAAGATACTAGCACTTGTTTATCAGTGCAAAAGCAACTATTAAATAAAAAGCCGTGTTCCAATGGATAATGTTCATATTTTTTTTATTTTTAGCCCTCTGTCAACTTTTTAAAAAATAAATAATACGAGTGAAAAAATGTTACGATACGTAGATTACTTTCCGAGATTATGCTCATTTTAAATTCTCGACGTGATGACGTCATTTTCCAACACTTTAATTTTACAAGGATTTGAAATGTCTGTGAATTTGTTATCTGATAGGTACTGAGTGTTTGTCGATGAAGTAAAAACTACTGTATTTGTATAGATATGATTAAAAGATGCGTGAAAAAAGTATTACGATATGTCGTGTAGTTTTCAAAATATTTAACTTCAAATTCTCGATGACACCGACATGAATTCACCATGACGTCATTTTCCAACGTCTGCTACAGGCCGCGAAATTTACAAGAACTTCAAATATCTGTAAATTCATTAATACTTGATGTTTTTCAATGAAACAAAAAATAGTGTATTTGTATAGATACAAGCCCTACTGGGATAACAGTTTTAAGCAATTTTCTACTCCTAGTAACATTGTCCATTAAAGTAATCCATTTTGACGTTTGCACCGCTGACTCACTGTAAACTTGTCGCGAATCACAGCTATACATAAAGGTGAACCGTACACGCGTTTAAGTCTTTTGCTGTATAAATTGCCCACATCGTGCATAATATTTTTACCACGTATTAGTTCAATAAATATAATCTACCTATGTTTGTACAGTAGTAAATACTTGCGAGGTCTCGTTCTGGATTTAGACATTCGATATGTTTCATGAGTGGCGTATAACTTATTCGGTAGTTTTGCTCCTATTTACTTTAGGGTTCTTAGTCGTGATCGGTGATACTCGTGTGAAATCGTGAAACTGGTCAAGTGCGACTCGCGCATTAAAATATTCTGTACAAAAACTAAATTAAAAATTAAAAAAAACCCCGACTTAGCGTATAACATTCTTATCACAGCTACCAAACGACCTGATGACCTTCAAGAACTGAACCAATTTCCATCTTGAAAAGTATATATCACCGATTGTATTGATATACCTTTCAAACAAAAAAAAACACATTAAAATTGAATCATCCGTTTGGGAGGCCAACTTATAACACCCCGTCGTTTTTACGTCGGGGGTTAAATGAGTAAAAAATCACGTTTGTTGAAATGAGAGGCCCTTAAATATTTATTTTACTATCTATTTTAGACAGTAAGAAGTTAATTTTTTTTTCAATATTGACAACGATTTTTGGTAAATAGAATATTATTTTATTATAAGTAAGCACAGTAACGAACATTGTTCGCAGAGTCAACATCCTGAGGATGCTCCGGGGTCGGAGCGAAACGCGCGTCGAGTTTTGCAACCTGCATGGTGGTGGGACTTTGCACGATCGAATTAACATTATTGCTTGTATGGTGGTGTTTTCACGTTATTGCTTGCGAGTGTACGCATAAGCAGTGTGGGAATAAGTGAGGGAGGTACTACGCATGCCTATGCGTACACTCACTCATTTGCTAGCAGGTTGTGGCTATCATTTTTCGCGGGATATTGCTAGATATAATATACTAGCTGTGCCCGCGACTTCGTTTGCGTCTTTGTCGAAAACACTATCGCGATTATCTTTTGATTGCTAACGTTGGTTTTAATATATAATATATAAATAACGCAATGAAAGTGAATAATTTTCCCCGTTTTCGCAACATTTCTCACTGACGCTTCGCTCCTATTGGTCGCAGCGTAATGTTATATAGCCTAAAGCCTTCCTCTATAAATGGACTATCCGACAAAAAACAAGAATTTTTCAAATCGAACCAGTAGTTCCTGAGATTAGCGCGTTTAAACAAACCAACTCTTCCTCTTTATAATATTAAGTATAGATTTAAATTTTAGGACAGTTAAAGCGGCAATAGAAATACATCTGTGAAAATTTTGTGAATGCGATGATATTCAGTACTGATGTAGAGGAGGAGAACACGGGGAATAACATAGGCTACTTTTTATTGCGGCAAGATGTACGACACATCTAGTCATTTATAACCAGATTTAGCTTATAAGAATTATTCTCAAATTGAGGCTCGTCTAATCATCAACGAATCTGGCTTGGGCTAATTAATGTATTCATAAAAAAAAAGTAATTGTAGTACTTAATTCTTACAATTATCATTTGTTTTTTCTTACAATAAAAACCAATTAGTGGGGATGTAGCAATAAAGTATGTGAATAATGTGTGTTGTTAAAATCATTAATGCTTTTAGCCACGAAGATTTAACAAAAAAAATAATATCCATTTTTAATTATTCTCTACATCCGAAGGATGCAGTGTCTAAGCTTTCAGAATTAATCACAAAATCTCTTGATTCAGGTCAAAGATGTGTAGCAATATTCTTGGACCTTAAAAAAGCGTTTGACACCGTTTCGATACCGCTACTCTTGTCGAAATTGGAGAATTTGGGCATACGTGGACTACCTCTGGATTGGCTCCGAGATTATCTGACAGATAGAAGTCAAGTAGTAAAAGTGGAGAGTTTATGCAGTTCCAGTTTAGGTATCACCTATGAAATACCTCAAGGAAGTACACTTGGACCGACTCTCTTCTTGGCCTACGTAAATGATTTATGTAACCTTAATTCTGAAAATGGTAATATTCTTGCATTTGCTGATGACACTGTTCTAATATTTCAAGGTACAACATGGCCAGTGGTTGAGAAATATGCAAAAAAGGTCTCAAAAGGGTGATAAAGTGGCTGGACGAAAACCTTTTAACCATAAATTTACCCAAAACAAAATACATCTGTTTTAGAATATCAGGTGCTACAAATCCGCCAACAAATTTCAATATCAAGGCTCACTCCTCTTTTTGTGGATCGGAATCTGAGTGTGATTGTGCACCCTTAGAACAGACAGACAGTCATAAATATTTAGGAATAATAGTAGACAAGCACCTTAATTGGCGACCACAAATCACAGCATTGAGCAAACGAATAAGGAAACTTCTACCAATTTTTAGGAATCTTCGAGACGCTGCTGATTTCAAACTTGTCAAAAATGTTTATCTAGCTCTCTGCCAATCACTCTTGACGTACTGTGTCACGGTATGGGGTGGAGCCGCTGCTTGCCATCTCTTGGAGTTGGAACGAGCTCAACGAGCAGTCATTAAAGTTATGACTCATAAGCCGACTGCCGAGGGAATACTCCACGGAAACCCTTTACGCAGAAACTCAGCTTTTGACGGTCCGACAGCTGTACATACTCAACTCAGTAGTCCGCCACCACAAAAACATAGACATATCACAGTTAACCCTAGGATGGTAACAGGGGTGACCCAACACCCCACGCAAGCAATCACGCGTGGATTTATCGAAAACTATTGGCTATCTCGATCTAGCATTTTCTGTATTCTGTTGTTTTACTGCGAGTCATCAGTAGCCGATACGCAGTGGAAGGAGCAACACCTCAAATTCGTTCTGCAGGGATGTGTGGGGTGATGCGACACCCCTGTTACTATTTACGTAGGTATTATTTTTTGTTCATGTATTTTATTTATACATTATTTTCAGTTTATATTTATTGCTAGCCAGTTATAATTGATGACTACAATGCGACAAAGAGAGGAGTCGATACTTTCGACAAAATTATGCATAATTACTCGACTGCAAGGGATATTCGATGCTGGCCTCTTACGTTTTTCTTTGGCATGTTAGATCAAGCAGGAATCAATTCTATGATTCTCTATCTAGAAGTAAAACATCCAAACACGCCAGCTAACCAATTTAGAAGTAATTTCCTAAAAGAACTAGCAATACAGCTAGCCGAGTCGCACATAAAACGACGTTTAGAGTCCAATTATTATAAAAAAAAACCTTAACAACCATCAGGAAATATAAGGGCCATTCTAAATGTCCCCGAAGAATTTCCAGCAAGCGAACCCCCCGCCAAATTACCAAAGCAAACTCGATGTGCATTGTGTCCTTGAAAAAATAACAAAAAAGTAAAGATTTTTTGTTCCAAATGCAAAGGAACTGCGTGCCCTGAACACCGCTTAGAAATTTTTATATTTCTTTTTAATTTAGAAAAATTAAATCATTTCTAGTTTTATTTCGTCTATTTACTTTCTTAAGCTCAAGGAAAGTGTTCTTTTATTTTGTTTTTATATTAAAAAGTCTTATTTTACCTTAAAAAAAAGTTTTTTATTTATTCATAGTAGCTGGGGTGACCTGGTACCCCTGTTACTATGCGTGGTCGTAAAAATTATGTTACCATCCTAGGGTTAACTCAACAAAAAAGACGCGTTCGAACTCCAATTCCAAACATTAACACAATGTTTGCAAGACGTCAATTTTCCTACATGGGCCCCTACTTATATAGATACTTCAATGACCTAAATCAAACCATAAAATTAAATAGATCACGGCTAAAAATCTCAATCAAAAACAGTTTAGCTTTACTTAATTATGGACAAACGGAGTATATTTTAAAATATATATCATAACTTATTCAAACACAATAAACATAGTCACCACTCACTTACACAAACACACACACATACACACACACACACACGCGCGCACACACACACACACACTCACACACACACACACACACACACCCACACCCACACCCACACACACACACACACACACACACACACATACAAACACACACACACGCGCACACTTTTTATTTATTTTTTTTGTTTCTCATCTAACAAATTATTGTACTAAATGTGTTACTTTTATTTTATTAAATTTGCCTTAAGCCAGCTTGTAACTTGTAACTTGGACCACAAGCAGACCATTGTGAAAAAATTCATTCTTACCTTCATTTTAGTTTTTATCTTTGTTAAACATATTTTGTCAAATTGTGGCTTATTTCTAATGTCTGCCATAAAAATAATGTGTTAAATGTTTTCTTGGTGTTAAAAGAAAAGAATAGTGTACACTGTGTGAAGAGGAGGGTTGGTTACTTGAGGCACAGGAACCTCCTAGTTCAGGTATCAGCCCACCAAATTCCTCACTTCTTTGTTTTCTATATTACTTTATGTCTTTTGTTTTAAGTATTTATTGGTGAGAAATAAACATTATCTTATCTTATCTTATCTAAGGCATTTTATGGTCTTGACGTACTTGAGAGTCCTCTAGTGTCCAACACGAGGCAATCCTTCTCGTTTGTATTATTACATTCGTCAATGATAAATTAAACCTAAACGTAAACAAACCAAAAACACCGAAATTTTCACATATTCCCTTATTGTGCACACTTATCAACACTTTCACAGGTATATTAAATAATTACACTTCATTATCCAATACATTTTATAACAATTAAAACAATAATTAGTTAATTTGTTTAAACATCAAATGAAAATCTTTCATAGAAAAAATACGCCATTTTGACACTGCCGATTGTAGAATACAAGCCTATATTCTATAGATTCATAGCAAACAATAATAATCATTGTATTAATATTAGCAAATTGGCTTCACTGACTAGTCTTTGGTTGTGGCATAGACGGGTTTGTTTACGTTTAGGTTAAATTTATCTCGGACGTACTATAGTTAGATAATATTATAATGGTATACTCTGTTTACTAGTTTAGATTCATTCTATACGTAAACAAAATGATTAAATTCGAATCAATTACCCCCGCCCCCTCGTTTTTTAAAGGCTGATCAAATAGTCGATCAGCTGAAATTAACAAGCCATTCTGAAAGGTCATTGGTGCACATCACTCGTTTCATTCATCATTCATCAATTATTATCGTTCAGAATGGATTGTTATCTCAAATGTCAGCTGGTCGACGAATATATCAGCTTTTCAGAAACTGGGGCTCACTGTGATATTGTTCTTGATAATTTACAGTAAATATGGTATTTAAATTGAAAGCATCGAGTGTTCTGTTGTTCTATTTTACAAGCTGAAAGAAGTTAGACCGATTGTAATAAAAACTAACAGCATCTTTAGATTTTTGACAATCTTGTATTGTTTGCACTGAGTAGACTTTGAAACTACTCATTATTATGAAATTTTGCCAAATATAGAGTAGTGGGGAACGACACAGTCTGCCTTTAGTCGAGGCAAAGTGTACGGTTCCCGCGATTATTCCAGATTATACTAAAAGCAAAGAAAACACAAAAATACTAAAGCAAAAATACCAACGACGGGAGCAGTTAAATCAAACGGTAAATTAAACCGCCACATTAACTGATCGTTAGCGAGTTAATTATAACTAACTGCGCGGTTTACTGCGGTCGTCATCATCAACACGCGCGCCCGGGCGAACTAACAACAACTAACAAGTCATGTCCAATTATTGTCCGTTATGCAGAAAGGATCAAAGTTAAGATGACTTGATTTTGCCAATGTTAGTAAGTAGTAAGTACTAACATAAATTTTAGTAAAATACCAGTTTTGCGCTTTTTATTTTTTTGCGTCTACAAAATAATACAAAAATATTTTTTACTTTTTGGCGATAGTTACAAATTACTTTTCCACGGCCATTGTTTTATAACAATTTCGAACTCTACTCTCTCAACGCAGCGTGGTGAATATTGGATTAAACTTCCCAAAGCCAGCGCAGCGCAGAAGGAGGCATCGTGGGGTTTTAGACGGTAAATCCGCAACTATCTAATTCTTTTTTTTGTCATCTGTCACTTCTGTCATCCGATCTGTCTGGTTGTTGCCGCGTAAAATTAGTCTTGAAATAAAAACTATTTTTTATATAATTAAAACGACATACCCTTACCTCCATCCCCCGGTGGTGTTAGATACGATAATTTCCCCAGTCAAAAAATGCATGATACATAATTATATAAAAGGAATTTTTAACTGCCATGGTGTTATGTCGCAAAAAAAAATATACAGAAAATTCAGTTTAAGCTGTCATTTAAAAATTGTGTAACGTATTAAGCACATTGATTCTAGAGACAGATCTTTAGATTAATGTAGGTACTTAATACTCAACGACCTTAGTTTGAGACTATAATGTTTAAGTGACAGTTTAGTAAATTTTTTCAAAATGATAATTTTGCTGCTGCATATCACCTTCATCCATTCACGTCTTCAATTATTATTGCCTCTGTCTCTCCCGTGTTTATGTAGGTTATATTATATCGATGTGATATTCAATATCGTGTCGCTGGGAACGTTTTTATACCGATCATCAGGTGATAATATTATTGCACCTAATTATTGTTGTGTCATTAATAATCATTATTATTAAACTCCCGGCGTCAGTCGATGTCATACGTCACAATTTTATCACATATTATTATACCTAGTCATATTATTATCGCATAACACTAAAGTGATATTAATGCAAAACCAGTCTGCGCTGACCTTTCCTTCACGAAATGATGAATTGATGTAAAGGCAAATAAAACAATATTAAGAATAAATTAGTGTGCACGGAATAAATAATCATTTAAAAAATTATTTGTGGTGGTCTGTGGAGATGACTGGGATTATGGAAGCCAATCTTACCTACCTATTGATAGAAAACATGGAAGTAATAAGTACTTCGTACAACCACGTACTGTCACGTACGTTGTACGTAGTACCTACATAATATTATTTATATAGTAACTAGCTGTGCCCGCGACTTCGTTCGCGTGGTTTTTGAGTGACTTAAACCGTTTACGCACGCAACGGAATTCCTCCCGTTTTTTAAACATTTCTAACTGACGCTTCTCTCCTATTGGTCGCAGCGTAATGTTTTAAAGCCTTCCTTTAAAAATGGACTATCCAAACAAAAAAAGATTTTTTTAAAATTGGACCAGTAGTTTCTGAGATTAGCGCGTTTAAAAAAACAAACAAACAAACTCTTCCGCTTTATAATATTATTAGTTTATAATATTTGCTTATTACTAGTTCCATGATAGAAAGTAATTTTATTCGAAATCCAGAAATGCGCAGATACATAAATGGTCAAGGTACGACCACGGCGTACCCGATAGCAAAATCTAAGCATCAGTTCGCACCGAAATACGGTAAAAAAAAACACTTGAAATACCCTACTCGTCTGCCGTTGCAAGATTCAATGCCAACAAATTTATGTTGTATTGAAGTTGATAAATAATTGTTTATTTTAATGTCAAACCTTTAAATATATAAGAATTTAAAACTAAATTTCTGCATAACATAGCATAGTAGGAAAATAGCTTACACACACGTATTTATATTCTCACTTAAGAGGAAACCAAACGGACGAGAGAAATGAAAAATAGGTATTTGAAAAGTTTGTTGCCGTCTCCAATGCGCCTTGATCACGTGGTTCACGCCCGCTATCGATGTGTGAGTGTGATCGTCTATGTGTGCGTGACACCCGCGCCCCGCCCGCAACGGGCCTCTCGCTACTTAAAATGCTGAAAGTAAATCGGACTATATTTTATGATTATGACAAGAAATGGAATCTTCGTTAGACACTTTTTAGTTTTTACCTCGACTAGGTACCTAGTACCAGAAATGGTCGATGCTCGTATACAATAACTAGTGAAGTCCATAGTTTCATAATAATATTATGGTGTTAATTCTACATACTATGATTAAAGTATGTGGCTCATTCAATCCGAAATTGTCTAGATCATTGTGCTACTTCGGCACACAATTAAGTTAGCCCATTAAAAAATCTAAAAGTTTTATATACTCAAACACCTTCAAAAAATAATGTTTGGTTTATAGGCTATTGTTCAATAACTATAAATATTTACGAAATTTGAAAAAAATATCCTGAAAGAGGAGTAAATTTACCAAAAAAAGGTTACACTCCGGGAATTGTACCTCCATTATTTATATTTTTAAATTAACGCTGAAAATAGCCCTCCGCGCCATTGTTGCATGCAGACGGCCTCTTAGGCGTCAGTTAATATTTTTAAAGTAGGTACCTAAGTACTTAGAGTTAAATGAAAAATATAAAAATATGAAAAGTATAATCTAAATACTCACAAGAATTGATTTCTGTCGGATTTTTTCATATAAAAATTATATTTCAATAATTATGCTAGACAATATCTAATTTTTTCAAACTTCCGTTATCGTTTTAAACTAAAAAATATTTAAATAATGTCCGTTTATAAATTAAATAACTACAAACCAAACACTATTTTTGAAGATGTTAATTGTTTATAACTTTTGAATCTTTTTGGGCAAATTTCATTGTTATCATTACGATCATTATGATTATCAAATGGTCAATATGATATAAATATCATCGGATCGAATAAGCTAACCACATATTATGTAATTTTAATCGCAGTATTTTAAACATTTTAAACTTATAGAAGTTTAAAATGTTTTTTATTCTACATACTAGGTAGTCTAGTCTACCACGAAAGGATATGGATCATGCTCCTTATAAGTCTAGGCCATAAATTCAAGTACCCAGCCAATGAAAACAAATATGCTATGCTCACACACAGCTATGTATAGTGAGTCAAACTGAAATTTTTCAGTTAAGTAACTAAGTATTAAGTATTCTCTAGGAACACAGAAAGAAATATTTATAAGCATTATTCGGCGAGCGGTCATAACTGTGCTAAATTGTTTAGCGCCAACGCAAAATTACTTTTGCATATTTATATATTGCATTTGTTAGTTTTTGAACTTAGGGTACATTTGTTTAAAATTTTTATTAAAAAAAGTTTATCCCAGTTTTTTTAACGGTTTATTTTTTTACTAAAAATATATTAAGTATCTCAGACTTGCTGTAACACTTATGACCGTATTAATAAAGAAGTGTAAAACTAGGACTCTCTTGGTTGATACAAACTCATACTAAGATCATCTTCTTCATTTGATTAATAGTTTGATTTCAAGGACATATCAGATGAACCGGGTTTAGGAACGCTGTCTCAACTAAGATCTAACCTTTCAAAACTGCTTTTTAATGTGTGACTAGTAAAATAACGTTTCGTTATACTTTTAAAAGTAGCAGATTTATTAGTTTTGTAACAAATATAATATTTATCAAAATTTCTGTAAGTGAATGTAACAAAATTTTGTAGTATAAATATCAAAAAGAGACTTTGATCTTAATTATTACATTAAAAACCAGTTTTTCATTAATATTTTGGTAGAAATAAAATATTCCATCACAAAGAAGGTTCACATTCGGAACGAGAAATAGGTAAAACGGAATGAGATAGTGACATAAGCCTCAAAACAATTCTCAAATGACTGTTTACTTTCCAAAGCTCATCTACTCATGTAGCAGTTTGACAGCTGTTGATAACGCTCATACTCAGTTGAGACACCGTCTTTAAGTTAAGTGCTTAAGTACTATTTATTAATTCGACTGCCATCTCAAATACTGACTTGAGGTTGAGGTTGTGATCGTTTTATTTATAAGTAGTATGTATTACTTAATTCAAAATTCACAATATTTTATTTAGAAATCGGATAAGTCTATCGGAAAGTCAACAAAAAGGCTACAATACCAGAAATGAGCTTGTGCTTATTTATTATTAAAAGAAAGTTATATAGTAGCTAGTATATATTTTGTCTACAAGAAAGTTATGTAAATGAGAGTTGTCATAGACTCTCCTTGCCTGCCAATGAATTAAAAAAATGTTATGTTGATTTATAAATTTGTAGAGCAAATTATACTTAGCAGATTTGGAGCATCAATAATATTATGTATAATTTTGAATAAGGATAATAAGTCAAAATATAAGAGTCTGTTTTCAATAGACTGACTTTTATAGTATATAAGTCAATCGTAGTAATTTAAATTTGAACGGCCGGGGGAAATTAATAAGTTGACGATAATAAACAATTTTAAAGAATTTATTTCAGTATATATTCATAAACACAAAGAAAAACTAATATTGGTCCACAGACGCTGGAGTATGTTCAACGATATAGAAAAAAGTATTTAAAAAATATATTTACTTTAAAATAACAATATTATAACTCACAAACAAGCGAAATCTTAATAATTATTTAAACAAAAAATTAAATCTATCGATGATCTGCAAAATTTTGTAAAAATAAGTCTAGCCGTTTTGGAAGAGTCCGCGTGGAATAAAAAGTATTCAATGTTAATTCTAATACCTCCAAGAATCATGAAACTTTGTACAAATAGTACAAAGTTTTATGGTGATCGCATAAGTAGTTTTCGCGTCACAAAAATGTACATTACATTCGCATTTAAAAAATTAGGGATTTTAAGTTATTAATTATCTCTATGATCTTTGTTCTGAGCTCTAAACATAAAAAATAAGCTTCAATCGAGCTCATTCTTTAATTTTTAACTACCAGCACGTCCACTATGTGCTGTGTACAGTAATAATAGTAACTAATTCTTAATCTGTGGTAATAATATTATATTTAAAAAAAAAAGTTTGCCATTGTCATAATATGTAAATGTCACTGTCAAACACATGTGTTTAATTTTTGCCGTTTGTACTTTGTTATTTTTTTATTATTCTTTCTGTATTTATTATTTAACATAAATGATTAATAAATAAAACAATACTTGGAAAAAATATTAAAAATGCTGTGTCCTGAAGTGTGGAATTTTCCACCACCAAAGGTGGTTTCCTCGTATCGAAAAGGGCAAATTATAGAAAAAGTAGAAAATATTATAAACACAAATAATTTCTACAAATCAACATTAATTACCTGTCCAGATGAAATGAATGTACCGAAACTTATTGAAGAGGCTCTAGTGGATGACAGTGATTATTACAGAATATCAAATTGTAGTGTAACAGAATTTCTGAACCCATGTTTTATAAAAAGTTTTGTAAAGACTGGCAAACTGTATTGTATATCTGTGAATAGAAACTGTGTCATCCAAAACTGTGCATCAGTAACACCAGATGGAATACTAACATTGCATGTTTTAGAATTTATCTTTCAAACCCTAGGTCTAGAAGGCACTAAATCACCTCACTCTTTCATGGAAATTAAAATAGATTTGTTAAATCCGAAAATAGTCAACAGCAAGGTTAGGAATGCTTTAGAAAAACTTGAAAAGTTCGATTTTAACTTAGCATGGGAACCTAACACTGAAGATATTTGTCCCTCGTCCATAGCTAAATACTTCTCTGACAAAAATATACCTGTAACCTGCATATGCATGGAGATCAAAAGGTTGTCACCTGATATAAATGAAGTACCGTCTCTAATTGATGCAGAAATTGAAGAAATAGTTGAGTGGATTGGCATGCTTGCACATGATGGAGATTTAGCTCCTACTGAGGGCTATGTCAGTTCTTACACCATACCAGAATGTTCTTTACCTCTAAAAACAAATAGAATTAGCCTGCTCATAGTTAAAGGCATGCTAACACCTACCAGACTCATCCAAGTGTTGAAATATGTGTCAGAATATGTGGAATCGAGAGAAATAGATAACTACTGGGCCTGTATGAGCATCCAGAATGTAGAAGACAGTCTGTGGCGATGGAATCCAAGTGCACCAAGTTCCTTCCAATCTCATAACAACTCTTGCAATGTTTTCGTCACAGGCAGTGAGCTGTCAGTGTATTCAGTAGGACAATTAAAATACTCATAGCAATTGTGATTTTATTATCCGCATCCCTTGATTTTAAATTAAAAGGACAGTTGTATCTTGTTTCAATAAAGACACTATTTTATATTACTATATTTTAATGCAACTTAGGATACACTTGCTCCAAATTACTATAGTCTTTGTGCTTTATTATACATATTAAACCAGTAGATAATTAACTCCAGAATAAGCTGACTCAGGGTTATAAATTTAACTCAGGCTGGTGGATGTGCGCCTTTACTTAATAATGAATATAATAAAAGATAACTGACAAAAATATGAGTCCTAGGAAATCAAATTAAAGGAAGAAAAATAATTATAACATATTGTTTTATCCTATTTTTCACCCATTGGGGTATTAAATATAATACAACAATTGCCAGTGATGAGAATTTCAGAATAATATTATAAGATATAATTATAATTTTAGATTTATATAATAAAAAAAAATAAAAATAAAAAAGCCTTTATTATCCACATACTACATTTTTTTGTTCTTACAATTTTTGAAAATTTTGAATAAATTATATTTGTTATTATTTGTTAGTAATTCTTAGATTTTTATGTTAGTATGTTAGTTTTATTATTGTGTAGTATGGGCCCCTTGGCGGGTGAAGGCCTCCTCCAAGTTTTTCCACTTGTCCCTGTCCTTTGCTGTATTGAGCCAGTTTCTGCCAGCTGTTTTTATAATGTCATCTGCCCATCTGCTTTTGGGCCTGCCTACGCTTCTTTTTCCAGTAGGTTTTTCCCATGCAGTTGTCACTAGGGTCCACCTGTCATCATTGTATCTTGATACGTGTCCAGCCCATTGCCATTTGAGTTTTAGAGCTTGCATTAGAGCATCTGTTAATTTTGTTTTTTTCCTTATGGCTTCACTTCTGATTTTTTGTATTTTTTTAATATGTAGAATACTTCTTTCCATTGCCCTTTGTGTCGTCGTTATCTTTTGTTTGATTGTTTTAGTAAAGACCCACGTTTGGCAGCCATAAAGCATGCTGGGTAGCACACAGGTATCAAGAACAATTTTTTTCTGCTTTATTGAATAGTCACCTTTTAGTATTTCTTTAAGGGACCAAAATTTCTTCCAGGCTATATTTTTTCTCCGTTCTACTTCGTCTTCGTTATGTGTTTTACTAAATGATATCTGCTTTCCTAGGTAGATATAGTTGTTAGTATATTCTATTATTTTGTCATCTATTCTTACTGGTTTTTTATGGTTATTAGTCATGATTTTCGTTTTGGAAACATTCATTTCTAGTCCTATCTTTCTACTTTTTAGATTTATATACAATACAAAAATTTAATGTTACTAACGCCATCTGTGAAAGAGTAGTAAAAATATTAAATATTAATATTCAATGATTAACTCTCCATTATTGTTCTAGATGGCGCTATAGGGTTTTAAATTCCGACTTGTTCTTCTGCAGCCCATTTGTTCACTTTTTGTAATCTTTAGGGCGAGGTTCACCAAGCAATATTAAAGTTAATCCTTCGTTAAATATCATGTTGTTCCTCTCTTAATTCCTATCAATGAATGAGAAGGCATGGTATTTTAACAAGCCGTTAACACTAACATGCGTTGGTGAAATCGGGACTTAGTCACTGCACACTGTACTTCTGTCAAGCGGAGACTACATGCGCGACACTGGCAAAAGCCAATAAAACCACAAATACCTTTAAAATTTATTTAAACAAAACATATTGCAGTTTTCTACCATTATAATATGATATGCAATACCTGCACCAATTATAAAAAGCTTCGCTGAACTGGGAATGCTATACACATCATTCTTAACATTGCTAATGTAAGGATGGTATCAGAGTATGGAGTTATTTATATAACTTGTTAAGGGCTGAAGAAGGCATACTACAATATTGCACATTACTTAATCTTTGCGACTTCCATCAATTCCGAATAAGTGGTTTATCGTGTTTGTGAACTATGCGCTTTTAGCCAAGCCGATCACTCCACAGGCAATACGGGCTCCAGCGTTGCCGGTTGTCTTGCTCAGCTCGTGTCCACCAACGCCCAAGTCATCAGGGTCAGCATGTACCACCAGGGTACGGCCGATGATGCTGTGGGGTCCAGTTAGTGAGATTTGTGAGTCCTGGATGTTGACCTGAAATATAATAAAATAAAGGTATTTAACAGTCAAATATACTAGCTTTTGCCCTCGCCTCTCCCAACCTATACACAGTATCCCATAGGAATAGTATATTATTACTAGCAAAAAAATTTGGTAATCTACGGTTCACCATTCTGATTTTACCAAATTTTATCAAAATTAGTCCAGTTGTTTGCAAATGATGTGCTACCATAATATATATATTTTATTATATAAGTGTGGTAGATACTTTAATGTTTGATAGTTATTATTATTTGATGTTTTAAAACTACAAGTTTATCATACAACATTAAATACATAATAATGTGGGTTAAAGGTGAAAATTACATAACTTACTTACGTCATTGATTGATTGAATTCAAAATTGTATATATTAAAAGAAACAATTTAAATAAAAAACATTATTAGATTATTTCAATGAGTGTAGTCTATAATATGTAGCTTTCTGCTATTGCTTTGATTATTTTGTTCAATAGATATTACTTTAAATCTGAGAGAGATTAATTATTTTAGTACATAAGTAGCATTTTGCCCATATTGTGAATTATATTCTAAACCTGTTCTTCTGTGTTGATGATTTAACAATAAAGTGGCTAATAATTATTTCAAAAGGTCTTTTAAGTCCTCAATAAAGTTTTTTATTTTACACAATCTTGCCACACAAGAATAAATTGTCCCATGCTGACCTGTGTAACACCACCATCAGCGGAGGCCTCAACATTGCCGAGGTCTCCAACATGTCGCACTGTGGCATTGGGTGCTCCATGCTCCTGCTTCAGCGGGTTGAAGTGTGCTCCAGCTGATGTGCAGCCATTGGTGTTGTCTCCAAACTCATGCACGTGGAACCCATGCTTACCCTGAAAAATTTTACATTTTATTATGTATTTTAAGATAATTCACTGGTGCATTATTTGGTTTCTAAATATTATGTTTGTAAAGAATTAATAATAATAATAATAATAATAATAATTTATTTCATCAAAGGTTTGGTACATACATATCAGTTAAAATTAGCATTACAAATATTACAAGTATATCTAAAATATAGTGAAACGGTTGTGTCCGAACTAGATAAAGATTATCTGTATTTCGGACCACAGCGCTCTTCCATTACAAATTCTTATAATTAATAGCTTTAATTTTTATATCTGACAATTAAACATAAAATAAATAATTAAAATTACAAATATAAATTTACGTCTAAAATAATAAAAACAAAATATAGTATATATGGATTAATAGCAGAAATAATAAAATAAATATTAGATTTAACATAAAATAAAATAATCTTAAAAATCTATTCAGAACAATTTCATTAAACAAGACATTAAAATAATAATTAAGATAGACTCAAAACAAAAACATCAGCGAGCCAAAAAATAAACTATTTACAACAATAAAACATACTTCATACAATTTCATTTGAAAAATTAAGGTATAAATTAATAAATAAATTACTTACATTGTGTAGCCCCTAGTGAATATTTCAAAATATATATAGATTAAGTAAAGGGAATATATGACTTATTTCTGCATAATGAGCAAATTTTCTGTTTCGTCATACGATAGTTTATGTAGATAATGAAATAATTTTAATTTACATCGCCTTTTAGTTAGTGGAAAAATTGATAGTTCTTTATTTATTTTATTATATAGGTACGGTCCTAGAAGGCAAAAGTGATTGTTTACATAGGCATGTTTGAACATTGGGAGATATACAACAGTCTTATTTCTTCTTTTGACATAATTTACTTTGTCGTAATGCTGTTTGGAGTGTTGTCTTAAGATTGTCTGCATAATAAACAACTGCCGCACTGAGAGAACTTCGCATGACTGGTAGAGTAACATAGTGGGAAATAAGAATGGACGGAAGGTGCTAATTTTCAGGATAGCTCTCTGGGCTATCTCTAGAGGCTTTAACGTATTCTTATGTGTGCCTCCCCATATTGATATACAATATTGGATAACAGACTGACCCAGTGCAAGATAGACTTGTTTAATTAGCTCTCTATTCGCTATGTGTCGGAGATTTTTAAAAACATACATGAGCTTTCTCAATCGCGCTGTAAGCATCACAATATGCGTTTTGAACGACAAGGTATTATCTATAATTATGCCAAGATACTTCACTGATGAAACTTGGTTTAGTGGTGGACACAAGCAAATAGCATGGTTACAGCAGAAGTGCGCAGTTAGGTTGTACGAGTCCGTGAGATGTTTTGAATTACGCATAGAAAAAACAATAAATTGCGTTTTAGTCGTGTTTAAGGTCAGGTAGTTATTTTGTAGCCAATGTGTAACAATATTTAAACCACGCTGAGCCTTTTGAAACAATGCCTTTTTGTTTTCAGCTGAAAACAGTAGGACCGTATCATCTGCGTATGATATTATTTTTCCACCCAAGATATTTAAGTTACATAGGTCATTTAGGTATATTAGAAAGAGGATTGGACCTAATATGCTACCCTGAGGGACTCCATAGCTCACAGGCATATCATCACTGCATACATCATCGATTTTAACTGATTGAGCACGGTCTGACAGGTAATCTTTAAAAAGTTTTAATTGGTTGCCTCTGACACCAATTTGTTCTAATTTGTTTAGGAGCAGTGGGATAGAAACCGTGTCAAAAGCCTTGGCTAAGTCTAAAAATATACCTGCTGTTTGCCTGCCTGCGTCAATATTACCAACCACAAAGTCTACAGCTTCATGAGCCGCATCGGTTGTGGATAGATTAGTTCTGAAACCAAACTGATTTGAGGATAATAGGTGGTTTGATTCTAAATATTTTATCAAGCGGGTGTTAATGATACGTTCTAAAAGTTTTGAGATCGATGGCAGTATAGAGATTGGCCTGTAGTTTGTGACACGGTCTCTTTCCCCCGCTTTATAGATTGGGTGGACGACTGATTTCTTTAGAACTCTAGGGAACTGACCATTCAATAAACACAAGTTAAAAATATATGTAAGGGGGGGCGTTAGAGTATCTTTATTATCTTTAAGAAAATTATTTGATATAGAGTCCCATCCAACCGAACATACACTTTTTAAATTCATTATATTAAATTTTACTTCATCTATGTCAGTTTCAAGCAATACAAATGAGTGATAAGTGTGGTAAGGTTTCGTAATTTGATTAAATTCTTTGTGTTTGTCATTTAAACATTTATCAATATTGCCTGCCAACTTTTGTCCAATCGTTGCAAAATATTTGTTTACGTTATTCACTGATTCATTTTTATCACGAGGATTAAGTAATTCGGAAGCTTTAAGCTTAGATTTATTTAAGTAGGTTAAGGTCTTTATAGTCTCCCATAATTTTTTGTTATTATTTTTAGCTGTAGTTAGCAAATTTGTTTCATATTTTCTCTTAATCTTTTTTAGCAAGTTATTACAGAAATTCCTATATCTTATATACGTGATTTTATGTACTTCGCAATTTGGGTTTTGTCGCATTTTCTTATGAAGCCTATCACGGTGCTTTATACATTTTATCAGCCCTGGGGTAATCCAAGGTTTGATAATTTTTTTACGCTTAGAGAACTTAATGACAACAGTGTTAGACTGTAAAACAGATTGGATACTAGTTATGAAGTATTGCATTGCGATATTTGCATCATTTTGCTCGTAGATAAAGTTCCAGTCAGTATTCGATAGATCAGATTTTAAGCCTTCATGGTTTATTTTACGAAAATTCGTGGCGTGAAAAGTCTGTTTAAAAGTTTGTTTGAGGCTCAAGAGAACAGCTTTATGGTCGGTGATTGTAGAATTTAAGATAAATGTTCGAGCGGGATGTGGTGATTTTAATATAATATGATAAAGACAAGTTTTATCTCTAGTGGGAAAACAGTGTGCTGGTAGTAGGCCGTGGAATGAGCACAGATTCAAGTAGTCCTGAGAACGTGAGTCACGTGTGTTATAAGTTATATCTATATTAACGTCTCCGATAATCGTAATAGTTTTATAAGATGAAAGCGTACTTAAAATATTATTTAGGGAGCGGAGAAAGTTCTCTATATTTTTATATGACGGAGATCTATAAATAGCAATAATTGCAGTATCATCCCCATATTTTATTACAAGACAATTACTCTCTTTACACTGTGGTATCTCACAGATAATATTTAGTTGTGTTTTATAAAAAACTACAATCCCATCATTTTGATTTGCCCCCTCTCCGGAAGTATAATAGCTATACTCCTCAATGGTTGGTATTACAGGATTACATGATAACCAGCACTCCGTCAAGATAATTATATCGCAATTGACTGTCAGTCTCTCCAACAAAACCACTAGACCATCAATATTTCGAGATATGCTTCTAATGTTCTGATGTAAAATGTTTAAGAAGTTTGAACTATTAATCTGTTTACTGCACTCCTCAACATCACAACATACTGAGTCGGACACAGATATTTCATCAATATCCTCCAGACTTTCAGTATCATTCATATTATAAGTAACATTAGATTGTAAACTATATGACCATAATTGAGTTGACCTAAAGTGCTAGCAGGTAAAAGTGATCTTTTCAGGCAGTTTTGATATTTAAATATGCAGGTCAAACGTGTTACGAAGTTTATATTATGTGCATTTTTAGTGTAAGTTAATTTGTGAGCTATGGGCTTTATTTTACTATAACACCGTAAAAGTATGTAAATTAAAAACTTAATGTGAAGCCTAATTATTATACAATGTAAAATATTACCTACTAATTTAACATTGATGTTGATTTGTAAAATGGTAGCAATATAAATAATAATTAAAATATCATGCATAATAAATTTTAGTACTAGAAGAGATTTAAACATGCAAACAAAAATTAAATACAAGGTAGACTTTACACACCATTCTGAAAATAGTCAATCTTTCATCTTATCTTTTAACTTAACGATGTCAGCTTCGTCGTCTATGCGAAAATGAGGGCTTCCTTCTTTCTTACGAAGATAAATTTTACCGTATGCAGTCCAACAATATTTAAATCCATAGGTTGTAGCGAAGTCTCTTGCTAGGAAAAACAGTCTCTTTCCTCTAGGAGTTAAGTAGTCTGAGATAAAAATAGGTTTTTGAGGTAATTCTTTATCAAATAAGTTTGTGTTTAATTTATTCATTTTATCCTGCAATGGTAATTTTTTTATTTTGGTTATGATATTCTCTTTTAGTGATACTGATGTAAATTCTACAACTATGTGCTTTGCCACTTCAGGTTTTGCCGAAAAAGGACGATATACATCTTTGATGTTGGAGTTTTGTACCTGTATATTCAAAACATTTCCAATCTTTATCACACTTTCATAAAGTTTTTCTTTGTTTTCCATTTTTAACCTTGGCACATTTCGTATTTCCAATTTCGTAGCACAAGATTGTTTTTCAAAACTTTCCAATTTATTTTCTAGTAATTTTATTTGCAGTTTGCTCGATCTTGTCGTTTTTGAAACTAATTAAATCCTTTTGAATATCATCGTATTTCGCTGACATTGCCGATAAAGAGGTGTTAATTAATTCATTTTGTACCTTTATTTCTGTTAGTGATGATTCCAATTTTTGTAAGTTAATGTAGTGTTGCTTAAATTCCGATATCGAGATATCTAGATTTTTGCATTTTTCATTGTGTTGAGCTGCAAAGGTATCAAATTTTTCGTTTTGTGACGTGACAAATTGCTGAAACATACAGCGAACATCGTTCATAAATTCTGTTAATTCATTTTCCCTTTTTCTTTTTAAGCGGCCTATTCCACTATTTTCTTCCTTGCTTTGCATCTCCAATGCACCTTCCATACCTTCCGAATCAGTTTCGGATACAGGGTTAGCCTTCGGTGGAGTTCGCTTAAGCGGCATATTGTTTTCGTAATATAAGTACTAGGAGAGCAGCTCCTGGTAGCGGGATAAATTGCTACGCCCCCAAAATACGTCACCAAGGTAGCTGTGTGGGGGAAGACCAATAGCTGGTAAGGGGTGGTTCCAAGCTAAAGTAGGAGGTGGCTTCCTGAAGATGGCTGCTGGCGCAAGCGCAGCTATTGACAGCATTAGCTGGTGACGTCAGCGAAGGGGTGGAGCTGCATGCGCTGTACTAGGGTCTCATACGATTGAGGAGTCTCGGATGGGAGCAAAAAAAAACTCACGTTGCGCGTTGAGATAGATCCTTTGGCCTTCTGGTGTCCTATTTTTTTCACTACAATTTATTTGAAATTTATCGATTTTATTGATTTTAAAATAAAACTAGCGTGGATTTTACACGACTGTGTCTTTCGACGGTCCGGGGGGAAGAGGGAAGAGAACGGAAATTTAAAAAACAATGCAAGATAACATAGGAACGTACAGTACATGAATGGAACAGACTATACAAAATAGATCATATTTTAAATATTTGATAAAAAAGCATCAGCCCAATAGATGCTAATGCTGTTCACTTATTTTTTTTTTGGAAAATCTTTACTTATCCTAATATTATAGATAGTTCCTATTTAGTTAGGTACTTTAAAAAAACATAAGTATTTAATGCATATTCAATGAGTCATTGTACACAACAAGTTATCTATATAGGTACAAGCCACAAGGTCAATGCGACCTTACTTATCATAAACATATTCTACAGGTATTTAACACAGTCAAATGTTTTAATAATAATTTATACCCAGTGCTCTAGTAACTTAGTTACCTAATTTTCATGGTAAAATGTGTACACAGTGCACACAGTATTAAGAGGAAACACCACGGTTAAGAGAAATACAAAATAGGTATTTATAAAATCTATTTCTGTCTCGCAGTGCCTAAGCTAGCCAGCACTAGCACGATAGAGACAACTGCAACTTGAACTGAAATGACCTACTAAAAGTACCAGAAATCGACGTTTAGGGGATTCCTGTTTCCTCCTCCAAAACTTAACCGATTTAAATATTTTTTTCTATATTAGCTAAAAAAAGAATTGAGCTAGGTTCCTATTTTTTGATTTTGTTGTTTACTCACTTACTTACCAAATCTGTTTCCTAGATATTTAAACATAGCAGACAGTCTGGCCATTTTTTTTAGGTTTTTAAACGTCCATATCTCTTTAAATAATTAATTTATATAAAAAAGGAAAAAATAGGGACGTACAAACAATATCCATAAATATTCAGGAAAAAAATAGTTACTCTAGAGGTATTATCCAGGGAGGAAATAGAAATCCCCATGACCTCTTTGTATGGAAAAAAAATTGTGGTGTTTCCTCTTAAGTGTAGGTAATATGGTTATAAATTAGTGTAAACACTTTAAATGCACTATGCATTGTGTATGGCCTGTATAATTAGTAACTCCTTCATACAGTCACAATACACAAGAGCTCAAGGGTTAACAGTGTTTTATTAATATTCCCATCTGCAAAAGTTTTTAGGTTTATACCCTATAATCTATATAAATCAATATTCTTTAAATTAATTTAAATTTAATTCTCTAATTAAAACCTAAAAAATGTATAAATCCCTTATACCTAATAAGGAAAATTTATGTGAAATTGATCAATTAAATATGCCTTGGTACTATGCTAGGTTAAAGAATAAAGGAATGAAATATCAGCAGCCTATTTAGCCTGCAATATGTAGTAGAACTTGAAAAAAATCAAGACTTTTCTTCTTTAAACAGTAAATCTAATATAGATTTTAATATAATGTAAAATTAGATAGGCGAATGATAGTATTGTATTGAATTAAAGTGATAAGATTATTAGTAGTAAGTGTGCAAATGCGTGAGAATAAGATATTAAATAGGATACTTAGGTGTCCACTTTATACACTTATGTTTTTTATTTTTTATACCCATAATTTTATAAATATTGCTTACTCACCTTCGTTAGACCTTTGACCTCCCCGGAAACAACGACCGGCGATTTTTCGTCCTATAAAACATAAAAAACAGCCGATTATAGATTTTTCTGCAATGTACATATTATATGAAAATAATATCTTTATTAAAAACCTTGTGAAGCACCATGAAAAGGGCAGAGTAAGTTTATACATAACAGTGTTTTTTTATTATCTTGCGAGACAACACGGAAATCGTTTGAAGAAGTTATTTTGCATGCAAGTGCCGAAAATACCCACCTTCTGATCGAAAAACACTGTGCCGCTAACATCGCCATTGAGAACGCAAACCGCTTTAGCCATTATGCAAAGTTTTTTTGTACTGTAATTACTGAAAAAATGTACAAATTAGTTTTTCCGAACGGAAAATTAGAATAAATAATTTAAACGTATGAGTCTCCCAGACTTACAACAATTTCTAGAAATAGTTTACGGAAAACCAACCGGAGACGATGGAGTTTTCGAGAATGACAATTGACAATTTGACAAATGATAATGACAGTGACAGTAGACCTCAGAACAAAGATCGGAATACTGTACTAATAGTTCAATTTCACACGGCAATATTAGTAGACTACCTGTCTCTTTCTTACAACAAGAGTTTTAAGTAAGAAATAAGTATCTACACTCTTTTTATCAACGCCCCCTTTATTGGCTGTGATATACTTCTGCTGCCACCGACGCCATTTTACATGTCACTTTGTTTACATGTCAAACGTTGTTATTGTGAGATTTTTAGGGTTTTTGAGTGATTTTCGATTTAATGAGCGGTTTTTATTTTGACAGTTCTACTAGTTTAAGAAAAATGCTGATAGATGGCATTAAACCTAAGTAATATGTCAAATCCTGTGTAAAATGTCAATTTCCGCTTTGTTTTTTGTTTGTTTATCTTACAACTTTCTTTCTTTCACTTGCAATAGTTTATTATTAATTGTGCCCTGAGAACTAAACTAAACATGGCTAGTCCATGCGTAGTACAATTTTGTAAAAATATAGGTAACCACCGCTTTCCCCAAGATGAAACTCGGAGATCAAGATGGATTAAGATTACGCCAGCCTGCAGATTTCATCTCTCCGTCATCACATTTGGCAAGAGGCCCAAGATGGAAAATACATATTTATCTTAGCTTGCAATAAGAAATAATAATAAAGTTTATTGACATTAGACTTAAATTAGTAACATTTTTTTAATTTATTAACCTAAATATATGTACATATCTTTATGTTTGTTACCTATCTTGGGTATCATAACTTAATGGAAACATAATACAGTAGGTACCTATCTTAGGAGTTTATACCTAAAAACCAAACTTTTGTTTGCAGCTCATCGCCTAAAAATACTTAAAAGAAAAGCTGTTCCTTCAATATTCCCATGGAATGAAGCTTGTCAGCAAGCTAACCAGCTCCAGCAGCAGTCAGAGCCAATGTTTAATCCAACTGCAGTTCAGGCTACATATTCTCAATATACCTATATATACCAACCACTTAAGAGTCGAAAATACTCGGCAGCAGGCTGAAATTTGGCATGTATCTTTCATAGAATGTAAGTATAGGGGAGTACTAAACAAGAACTTCCCGAAATCCCTACGGAAACGGGAGAAAAGTGTAATTAATTATTTGTTTGAAAAATCAAAGATATTGAAGCCAGCTAGCTATAATGTATGTAGGTTTCCTCGGAAGTGTAGGAGATCACTAAGAAAGGAATTTGAAAGGATTATTTTTGTGTATGAAACAGCATACCTACAGCGACTTAACCACTTTATGAATAATTTCTCTACCAGAAAATGGATAATAGCTTTATTCAGGCAACCCTATTAACCACCCAACAAAGATCAAAGATTTTTTTGACATATTACATTATGCAAGCGCCATCTTACGGTAGTCTCTGTACCTAAAAGTGACACTTCGAAAACCCCTCATTACTGCGCAAAACTGTAAAATAATTCTGAATTCATTATATTCGGTAACACGAAGTCCTCTGTAGTAAGTTGTGGCCTATGCAAAATCACCGGTAAGTAGCTAACATTTATTTAAATTGTTGTATATTGTTTAGTTTATTTGATCTAAAGTGTTTAAAAATCAATTTCTTTGAGTTAGCTCAGTTGTGGGGTATAAAATCCGCAATATTCTTAAAAAAAAGAAAGTGGGCAACCCTAATCCGCCATGTTTGTATTCAGTTTTGTTTATTTAGGTATGCAGGCAAAGTACATGCATATGCCAGTTCCATATGATTCTTTATTCTGAGCAGTAGACGCGCCGTAAGTAGACAATAGATATTATCTTTTTTAAAAACTTAAAAAACTAAACTAAACTAATCTAACTTGGTATTTAAAAACTTGAAATTATTGCCAATTTATAGCTAAAATATTTTGCTTTCTTAGAAAGTACCTAAATTACTTACAACTCCTTAGAAAATGAGTTGTTACAGTGATTTTGGCTCTATCTACGGATTATCCTTACTCTATAAAAATACTCATAAAAAATGGTTGTCATAATGACTATAGATTGGACAATATTTTTATATATTTCTATTAGAATCCTGGAATACTGACGGCTCACTAGTGGGCGGCAGCCGGCAACACTGACGATCTCAACCATTGACTACAGTACTGGCAGACACTGGCAGAATGGTGCAAAACTCTTGCAACCGCTGTTGCCAAAAAGAAGAGGAAGAAGAAGACGTGTACTGTAGGTAGGTAGGTATGATTTTAAAATAGATTTTTGTAAATAAACTTAACACGTTTTATTTACATTTTTCGTAGTTTTTTTGTTAAAACAATAATTAACACCTGGGAATATTTATTATACAAAAGGAAGCATGGAAGAAATAGATCCTTTGACGATTATTGTTCCGTCTCCAGAGGTAATAGAAATGTTCTTCTATTTTAAAATAAAAGATCAATAATGTCGAATGAAATAGTATCATTTGTTGTGATCCTATAAATCTGATATTCCGAATTTATATATTTTCAGGAACTCCTTATTTCGAATGGAACCGAAATCGTTGAAGAAGGACCACGAGTGAGTATCGTAATAGCATTAAATATATAAGTAAAATGTATTTTAATGTTTTATTTAAATGTTTAACTTACTCCGGCGTCCTGCCTCCAGAACTCATGTTTGTTATTGCGTAAGCTTCTTACATTGTTTCTTGCATTGATGATAAATTTTAATTTAGATATTTTGTTTTAGGTTTGTCCGCTGTGTGGATGTGAAGTGAAGTTCTTTTTTATAAATTTTCAAGAGCAGATGATGATATGTGAGAATGTAGAATGTCAGTTTCCATTTGGCTATGAGGACTTGCAATTTAAGCGCTCCGGAGATGTAGATATGTCAGATATGGTTTCTATAAGAACGAAACCGAGCCAGTGCTCACTCATGTCTCCGACAGGGTCAATGATTTCGACCCACGCCTGGTCCGAAATAGACAAGATGAATCAAATGTATGATGAAGATAGTCAGTCTGAGAGACCTCTGGAAAATGAAACTAAAAAGAAAGAAGTAACGCCAACAAAACTCGACATAACCAGTATAAATGAAATCAAAAAGAATGTAGAGAGTATTAAAGGCTTAAATGAAGAACTGAAGCAGCTATCTGAACCAAGTCATGTAATTAAAAATGAGAAATGGATCAAGAAGTTACTGAATTTGCAGAATATAACCAAGGAACCTCTACTGAAGCCACAAGAAATGAAACAAATAAAGGAAGATAAGAAACTGCAACCAGAAGTCAAGATTGACATACAGCAGGGAGATGCTCAGAACATCTCAGTGATACAGATCAACTTGGCTTGAGTAACTAATGTGCTAATTGGTAGTGCTAATTTACTAATTATAAATGGCCTCACAATAACCAATCTATCTATTATTTAAAACTTTAGTTCCATACAATATAAAGTTAATTGCTGTTACATTGTAAGGAACTTAACTTTTAGTTGAAATATATAGATAGGTTATTGAAATAGGATTTTGTGTGTTATCAAAAAGTAAATGTTAAACAGTATTATAACTTTATAATACAAATAGTTGATACCTACAACTGTTCTATTCAGTAGGAAGTATACTGGATTTGTGTTATTCTTAAAAACTTCCATGTTCATATACTGTGAAATATTTGTTTTTATAATTCTAAAAATATCTGCTCATCAACTTGATAGTTAATAGCTTTTTGTTTTAGTTGGAGATGCGGACTCCATTTTTTAAATATCTACAGTGAAAGTAGTTTTAATATAGTTTCCTGAGTTCAAAAATGAGACTGTTATATTTAAGGCATTTTCTTACTGAGTGTATAATACACTATAAACCCTTATTAATTAAAATAATTACACAACTGATTTGCTTGGCCAATGACTTCCGGAGACCACCATAAATATTTAATCAGCTGTGTATAATAATTTTTGTAATGGGTGAAATACTACTAATACTACTACATAGGTAGGTATTGTATAATTTTTATTAGTCATATTAAAGCATTATTTAGTTTATTTCTCTTAAGTGTTTTATACTTTTATAATATTTATATTAAAACGAAAAATGATTTGATCATGAAGACTGTAATTTTGAAGTTAGATTTGTGTTTGTGTGTTTGGTTTATAATTCAGAAGATATTATTTTTTGTTTAAAATATTATATAATAATAACCACTTATGTAAACTAGTAGTTTTATTCATAATCTTCCTCTTCAATGACAATTCATAAATTATACCTTAAGCTGCTGAGTTGCACTAAGTTAATTTGATGAGATTTTACAGCTGTATGACAGAGCATAAAAAGTTGTCAGGACTCAGTAGTATCTTTAGGGATTTTAATAATTTAATTAATATTGTTAGTATAAACTCCTACCTATCTCACTCTGAATACTATATCTTACCTTCTTTAAATATGAAAAAATAATTATATAAGATCAGAGACTGATTGAAATTAGATACCTGAGTCACTTTTAAATGTGGCAGTCATCTGATTGAATCTGCAGTTTATTTGAACGACTGGTGCGATTATGAGTCTTGACTGAACGCCTTTTGGCATCGTCGTTGAATGGGTTATAGCATATTTTGTATTGTTTGGTAGGGATAAAATATGTCGTCATTCAAAAAGCGCGCTAGGCATTTAATCAAATAGCAGATTCAACCAGATGACTGCGACATAATATAAATACTCATTGACTCATCACGAAATCTCAGAAACTACAAGTGCTAGGAGCCTCAAATTTTGCATGGGGTTTCTTATAAGACGTAGGTGCTCACTAAAACGGGATTTTGCGAGATGCAACCCCTAAGGGTGTAAAAAGGGGATGCAAAGTTAATAATATGAAACTACAGTTTTTGAATGGAATTTAGTTAGAAGATTCTTCGTTGAAATTCATAAAATACGTATATTTTTTCCTATAAGGAGTAATTGTATAAACGTTCCGGGTTTCGGGTTGTGAGTTCCACGTTGCGGACTCTGTGTTGCGGGTTCCGTGTTGCGGGTTCCGTGTTGCGGGTTCCGTGTTGCGGGTTTCGTGTTGCGGGTTCCGTGTTGCGGGTTCCGTGTTGCTAATCACTAGAGTATCAAAAACACTTTAACTGTATCTAGAGATAAGTAATAGGGCAAAGAAGTATGCCTACTATTTCTACTATAGGTAGTTACTTAGTTTAATCAGTTAAACTATAATTAATTACGACTTGCCAGTAAGTTGTTAACCAGCGCAACTGTAACTCATAAACTGAAACTCGTAACATCCACGATTCAGCGGACAGCCTACACTATCATCTACAGAGCATGCTCACATTCTTAGCTATTATGTTTCAATGATAACGACATCGACGTATCGGCTAGGGATGTTTCACTATAATGCAATTAATATTAAAAAGGTACCTAATAATTATTATAAGCACTGGTATAAATTATATTGTTATTGTAAACTACCTATCTACTTACTTACAAAATGTATCTGGTACAGTAAGTAGAAGATACCTACTTCACAGCTAATTTAGTTAGGTAAGTACCTACCTACTTACTCAAGTAAGTAACCCGTACGTAAGGCTATTCACGCCTCTTTGGATTAAACATACATAGGTATTGACATATTACATAGACTGCCAAAATCATAAACCTTCATTTTGGCTGACGTTTTACGAGTAGGTAATGTACTTAGGTCGAGGATTTCCGATACGGAATTATAACATTGAGTTTAAGCGGTTCAAAAATTAGAGATATTCACAATATATTATTTTTTTATTTTTAGCCGACTTAGTAGTCGGTTTTTTATTTTTAGCCGACTTGTTGACTGTTGTTGAACTCAATGTTATAATTCCGTATAGGAAATCCTCGACATAACTACATAACTCACTTAACTCACTCAACTCGACACAACTCACTTAAGGCGTGTACATATGTACATACATACCTTAAATGAGTTATATATTATGCTGCTATCTACCTGATGTTCGATGTAATTTGAAAAAGTATTATCATAAATATTAAAAATATTTTCAATTATGAATTTATTTTATCAAAACCTTTACTTACTCCATTTACAATTTCTAATCATAGTTGATTTTTATGTTACTTTGTAAGTAGTGCGACATCTCTACTATTATACATCAAGGACAACCCCAGGACATTGATCGTGTTGAGCCGGTGGCGAGGAAAGCTGATAGGGAAGCTGGGCGGAAGCCGGAAGGTGGAGTGGCTCAGCGGCCAGTGGCGAGCGGTTCTGGTGGGTACAAGCTCGGGCGTAGAGGAATGAACTTGACTTTCGCCGCGCGCCGTGCGCCGGTTTGCAACGGCGAATAATAATTAAAGCTTAGTTTAAGACGTCTAGAGCACTTTACGTTATGTGTCTGTGTTTAACAAAAAACATATTTAACTAGAGAAACTTTTAAGCGGAGGGTCCGTCAATGGTATCTAAGTTTTTTGGCAGAAATCTAATAATAAATGATTTTATCATCTTTATCAATTATATATTTATTTAGTAGGTATATTATAACGTAGGTATATATGTATATAATGTATTTGTATAATATTATAGTATAGTATGTAGCCTTATATATATTTTTTATTATTGGTATGTATATTTATAATATTATAGTATATTTTGTATATTTTAAAATACATATGTATTATGAAATATTAGCATCATATTGTGTTGAATTTGATTCTATACCATTAATTATTATTTAACATTGTTTCCTTTATCGTTTTGCAGCACCTTTTCGCTTATTCTGTCTCTGCACCACCCTATGGTTGACTGGTAGAAAATGCCTTTTGGCATTAAGTCCGCCATTGTACAATGTGCAAAAAGAGTAAATAAATAAATAAATAAATATATTTTCAAGTTAAACTTAACAAGCTTTTTTCGGAGTCAACAAACAAATACTTACAACAAATTTGAATAGTGATTTGTTGTATTAGTAGATCTTTATTATCTGAATAACTTACTCCCTATTTCTACTTTTACCTTCAGAAACATTTAAAAAGTACGTTTGTGTAAGAATTTGATATTTAAACCACGACAAACCCTTTGATATTATGATCTTAGGAGTGCCCGAGGGACAAGATAAATCTGTCCTAGAAACCACAACGAAATTAATCAGAAGAAAAAAAGGAGGAGTAGGAATTATAAGAATATTTGATAGTGTTCTGTTTGCATTGAATATTAAGGCTGCGTTTCCACTGACGCGGAGCGGGGCGGAGAGGAGCTAGCGGAGATTTTCAGCATAATGATTGGTCAACTTGGACACCGCAAGCTCCTCTCCGCCCCGCTCCTCGTCAGTGGAAACGCAGCCTTAATATCTTGCTGGTGCAGTGGAAACGCAGCCTTAAAACAAAATATATTTCATAATTATTAAGTTTATTGACTCTACTGAAAAGTTGTAGTTTTATAGAAACGAGGTTGTGAAGGTAAAGCGAAGATTTGCGTCGCGCGCAAAATCTAGTGTTTAGACATGTGCCTGTGCCTCTAATGCCTCCAAATATTCGCCGTAGAAAGCCCGCACTCGCGGCGCGGTGGGCCGCGACTAGCTTATAACGCGCGGCGCCGCCCGCAGCGCTCACTGGGAGCCCGACACTCGGACAGACGGACGAGAGATGCACGGGCCGAGCACGCGCAAGGTACGCATTAAAAATAAGGTTCATGAAATATTCCAAAATTCCTAGCCAAAAACTGATGAT
Source organism: Celastrina argiolus (assembly GCA_905187575.2). NCBI lineage: Eukaryota > Metazoa > Arthropoda > Insecta > Lepidoptera > Lycaenidae > Celastrina > Celastrina argiolus. The sequence continues at coordinate 18,465,738 of LR994589.1, forward strand.
GTTTACCAAATATTTGTGTACTAACTAAAAATATGAAATGTGTATCAAGGATCCTAACCTTATCGAAAAAACTTATTAAATTAATTTTTCCCCACCTTCTCAAACAAATTTTTATGTTTACACTTACATTTTTTTAATCGGTTTTTTACGCGCCCAAGTGTGGATTAAATTAACATACTCACAGTTATGCTGTAGTAAATTAGAGTTAAATATTAACACAGAGTACAACACAGGGTGTGGACCTTACATAATAATTTGAATTCCTTCACATTACTTATACTATTATCTTGATGTTGGTCCTAAAACACCTACATAATGATTAAACGAAAAAAAAGTAGGACTAAGTAAGGAGTCGCTTTCTTCATTCTTACTCTCTGTGTTATCTTCTTCTCCTCTTCCAGATGCTGTCATTCACGATCTTGCTGGTGCTGGCGCTGACGGCCTCGGGAGACTCACAGACCAAAGGCTCGGGTGTGTACAGTGGTCTTAACATAATCATGCGATTCAATTTTTCCATTAAATCATATTATTTAACTCTAGGACACGAATTAGGTATTTATTGGAACATCTCTATATAGGGCTGCCATATCTAAAATCTGCTTCCCAGGATCGGAAGCGTAATTTCCCCGGATTTTGGAGCTTTCACCCCGGACATTTCAATAAAATATTGAAATGTCCATTTCATTAACTTACATCTTGATTAAAACCTGGGGGCACGGGCAACTAATTTATGTATTCAAACTAGGACAAATCCCGGGAAACCCGGACGGATGGCAGCCCTATCTCTATATATCTACTCCTCAACTTAAAAACTAATTTAAAAATGTTATGAAACTACCGTCATTGTCACGCAATGAACTGATTACTTAACTGATGATGATGATGAATAATTGTAACTTAAATACTCTGGATTACTTTCGTTCAAACAAATGGGTACTTAAAGCATCAGTCCCATATTACGTACTTTATATTGAAAAGCCCTATTGAATCTGACCAGAATAAGTGAACACAGAGATTTAGAGAGGAAAAGCATAGTCTCTACTTAATGTGTTATCGTGTTAAAAGGTGGCACTCGTACGAGTTTCTTACGCCGGTTCTTCTCGCCGGGTGAGGGTTCCGAACCGGTGGTAACTGGTCACTGTAATTTATTTTCGAAATTGACCTTCAAAAAACAATCTTTATTTTTTAATTTTCAATAAAAGTTTTTTTTTGTGTGTGCGTGAAATAGTTGTCACGACGCGGACGTAGTATTGGCATAGGTGCCAGGGCTACCAACCTCACTGTGTGTTTCGCAGAACTCTGTCTTTACTTTTTAGATCTCAGTCTTTTGGTTAAACACTAATTCATAATTAACTTACGTAATAAAAATAATGCCTCCCACACCGATTTCCGTGACGTTGTGGCGGTGGCCAGTTTCATTGAAATCAGGCCAGCTTCGCAGGAGGAGATTTTACTAGTTAGTGACTAAGTTAGCGCGCAATACACAGAATCACTCTCTCTCTCTCGTAGCCCAGTGGAACGGATACCCGACACGACTGGCGGGAGATCAGGCGCAGGACCGACTTTTAACATGCCCATCCGACGCATGGATCATAATATTATGATATCTTGTCAGACAATCAGGTGATCAGCCTGCATTGTCCTAATTAAAATTGAACACAACCTTTTTTGTTGTTCCAACGCTGGAATCGAACCCACGACCCGGATCCGAGTCGAGAGCTAGGCTCTAAACCACTGGGCCACGGATTCGTTAAGGAGTCCCGTCAACCATCTCTCCCGTGACGTCATAGCTGACATGACGTGACATGACATCATAAGTGAGAGAGAGTTAAGAGTAACAGAGAAGGCGCTTATCAATAACTATTAATAATTACTAAGCCTCCGTGTCGAGAGCGAAGCTCTAAACCACTAGACCACGGAGGCGATAATTTTTTGTAGCTTATGTAGTTCGTAGGTAGCCTACAGAAACCCTTCTATAACTATTAATAATTACTAAGCCTCCGTGTCGAGAGCGAAGCTCTAAACCACTAGACCACGGAGGCGATAATTTTTTGTAGCTTATGTAGTTCGTAGGTAGCCTACAGAAACCCTTCTACTTAAATAATACTTCTAACTGCTAACTCAAATAACTCGCGTTGCTAAACTATGACCATAAATTCTAAGCTCGGATCTCCTTCCGCCTTTCTCCGGATTGAAATCCGAGGAAATTGACCGGATCATGGTCTAGTATCTAAATGGGATCTAGATGTACGAGATAACTACATAGATAGCTGATCTGTTGGCACGCTAGATACTGTCATAGGTTAGATACACTCATCTGTTATTGTAGAGGATTTGGTGAGACAAATTACAGGAAATTTTTGAGCATATTCTTATCTTATATATAAAAATGAATTGCTGTCTTTGCCGTTAGTCTCGCTAAAACTCGAGAACGGCTGAACCGATTCGGCTATTTTTAGTTCTGAAATATTCGTGAAAGTCCCGGGAAGGTTTAAACGGCTCAACGAAGTGGGCACGGGTCAGCTAGTCATTTACTAATTACGTAACGACATTTATGGAAAAAAAAACTGAAAGTCGAAAACGGTCATTACTTTGAACACATTAGTAATTCTAAAATATGAAGCTAAATATTTTAAGTGTTTTTTTCCTAAACGTTTAGATATTAAGGCGAGGAATAACCGCAACTAGCGCCACTCTTTTTAAAATAAATTTTACTACGACACAAAGATCTTATATTTATAACAAAAAATAATTCTTTATAATATTAACATAAGTTGGTACAATGGTATTTACTAATCTGTTCTGAAAAAAGCTTTTGACTCGGCCCCATCTAGCACCAAACCACTCCAGCTGTTATTCAAATTAAATAAATAAAAAAAAAACTCTAAATTCAAAACATTTTATTTCCATAAAGGTTATTATAACATTTATAGAATTGTCCTACATGATGCCTACCACCGGTTCGGAAACTAGCCCGGCGAGGACTGGCGTAAGAAACTTGCGAAATTTAATTAAATAAGTTTCATTTTCAATAAAGAGTTCTAATTTTAGTGCAGAACATTTCATCAATTTCCACCGAACTTTCGGATTTCTGTTCCTACTTCCACCCTTAGCTCAAATCTTGGTATACATTGTAGAAACCAGTTCTTAGTGTTCCTCTACCATCCTTTTTCCCTACAATTGATGAATAAAAATATAATAGGTGAAACGATGAAAAGAACGGCGAGCCCCGAAATACCTTAACAACATTGTATAATCTAGCTATATACAATGTTGTTAAATCTAGTAAGTAGGTACGTAGCTGATGGTGATGAATAATTATCACATAATAATGTTGTAACAAGTGTAACAAAAACTTAAACAAATATGTTCAGTCAGCGCGACCGTTTTCTCTCAAATAATATCATTTTATGACCACTTTCTCCGGGAGCTGATATTTGATACCTGCAAGTCATTACCACACGTACAAGCGGTACGAGCCGGTAATGCAGAAATAATTATTTACAATTGAAACGTCAAGCTTTTAGTTTATTGATTAATAATTACGCAATTAACGCTACTAGTAATTGCTTACCTACTGGTGTTGAGCTGGTATTATTTGGTATTTAGGTACAGTTTCTAATAGCCTTTCAATTTTAGATTATTATTTACACAATATAATATTATTCTAATTTGTTGCTCATCTAAGAAAAAAGATAACCTTAAACATGAAACTTAACAACTTTTAACAGGGCGACCTCAAGTTTTAAGGAATGTGACCAGAGATCAAATCGAGAATCTTTAAAAGTCAAGAACTTTAATGAATGTAACTTTATACCTGGATTAAACCTATTTCTAAAATGTTTTATAATGTATTTACACGTGATTTTGTAGGTATGTACTTACATATTAATTTTGGGCAACATTTTCAGGTATCTCACAATTTTGGGCGGACGACTACAAAGTCTTCGACCAGATCTACGGACGGACCTCGGACAAGCATCTCTATGGGGTGACTCTGCCCCCCGCCATCACCTTCAACCTCCCCATGTCTCCGATCACCCCCAAGCTGGCCGCGTCGGAGAAGCTGGAGAGATACCTCCCGGGGCTGCACGACCTGAGCGACGGGGGGGAGGACAGGTACGCCAAACTGTTCTCCAAGTCTCTCTACGACGATAAAAAGAAGGGCTCGGCTCTCCAGTTCATAAGCTTCTCGGACATCAAGCCGATCAGCGCGGACAGCGACCCGGAAACATACAAATATCTGAAGGCTTTGGAGCACGACAACGAGTACAAAATAGACTTGAAACACTTCAACGACGACAAACCTATTAACCTCAACTACCTGAACTATAGGGACAAGCTGCATAGCTACAGACCTCACAAGGACGAGGGCTCGGAAGAAAGAGACGCATATAGAAGCATACAAGACATTATAGACGCACACGAAGCCAACGAAGGCAAGAAGGACGACGACGATGAGGTCAAAGAGAAAAGGAAGAAACCCGCAGCGTCCAAGAACAGTAGTAAAGTGAGGTCGTTGAATGGGAACGGACTCAAGCGTCCCTGTCTTGACGGCAGATGCAGGAAGAGGTACGCCCCGATATTCAGTAGACCGTACATCAGGAAAATACATTACACGTATTAATTTATGATAGAACCTAAAGCATGTTTAGTGTCCATTCGCCACCGCCTGTCAATCTCTCTCGTCGTTCATATTAATGAAAGGGAAGGCTCGATGTTCAGACAGACAATTCTAGCAGGTGTTGGTGAAATCGGGACTAAGAGAAGGAGCACACCAAATGGATATTTCTTTTTATTTTAAGTAAAAATTAGAAGTTTTATGATCATTGTATCGATCGAGTGACAGTTTTTGTGTGTAAATTGTTTGTTCAATTATTGCTCAAGTTATTCTTAAACCTATTTATTGTTCAAAGTTATTGTTAAGTTTGTAAGTAAACGATATTTCAGAAGAGATCGTCAGCCGCTAGAAAGAAGTTACCTGAAGAAGTTTTGAGTAGCATTTGTAATGTTGATAATTAAGTTGTTATACCATTATATTATTATTATTGTTGTTAACTGTTAAGCTTTAATGTCTGTTAATAAAACGCCTTGAAATATCTGTTTCATTATTAATTAACAACTTATTATAAACTATTATTTGCTCGCATAAATACAGTATACCACGAGAATACTGTATTTTATGGGATAAAAAGGAGCCTAATATGTGTGTGTGAAAAATTAATAACACATTCGCAAATAACACACACATTTGCCTTTATAAAAGTAGGCCTTTGCATTCGTTATTGGACGATTTATAGGTACAGCATTTTCCGAGCGTAGTAACCACTCTTTTAATACTCGCATGGTCGCCCAGCACAGATTAGGTCGACAACATAGTCGGCTTAATCCAGAGGAATGACTGTTCAATATGCCTGGGGCCAACCATGTGCGGGTTTCCTTACTATATTCCTTCACAGTTAAAGCGACTATAGTGTATCCCATGAAAAACATAACTTGTAAAAATGACATGTCTCGTTACTTAGTTCTTTTTCCATATTAATATGATTTGAGATCTGAAAATGTCTCATTGGTACATCTGTATTCCGTACATGCCACAACCTGAATCGCTCTACCCACTGGGCCACGGGCGCTCGCTCCTATATAATACAGTGGGATGAAATAAAATGCCTTTTCTTTCCCTTATATATTTATATCTATTTACATACTAAGGCATTGACATAGGTTAAAAAAATATTAAATATTCTTTAATTCCTATGAACTTAGGTAGGTAGTATTGCACTGTTTTATTGCATTTTCACTCATACATAAACATTACAAGTTGTTACTTCGGAAATACTTACAGAAGAACCACGTTTCTAATGCCTCATTGTCATTTTCATAGAAAACTTTCAAAGAACCATCAAAGTGGAAAATTGGCTGTATTTTTTCTTGTATGATAATTGTGTTTTTTTTAAAGTTGAATGAAGTATGTACTATTTGCAATTCCGGTAGGTTTACTTCTTCATCATATTTTTGTTGTATTAAAATTGTGTTAGACAGAAGCACATTTGCGTCCTCTGCGCTTCTATCTTAGACAATGTTACGCCTCATATCTTCTTCATCACCAAGAGGTTTTAATTAGTACATAAAGTTGGGGTTGGTATCGCTCTGTCGACCCTGGGCGACGACGGGGTTGGCGAGAGCTCTTATCTTCTTGCTGTTCTCAATGCTCTGCAACAGGAATGGCGGGTTCTGCTGCTGCTGTTGCGTGCTGTTCTGCTGCGGGATGTTGTGCTGTTGCTGCGGCGTGCTTTGCTGTCGCTGTGGCGTGTTGTGCTGTTGCTGCGGCATGCTGTGCTGTTGCTGCGGCGTACTGTGTTGTGAGCTCTGCCGCTGCTGCCGGTTGTCTATCTCTCTCGCCAGCTCGTCTACGAACTGCCCACCCGTCTGCCTGAAACAGGGGCCTATTAGCAAATGGTTACATTTGAATAGCACCCAGTAACTAATGTCTACTAGCTGTTCCTAAAATTGTTTGCAAGATTTTTTAGGAATTGAACTACCCCTAAAAACCCCTCTCTGAACAATATCACGTTTAGTACGCATGCACGAAGTACTGAAGTGTAGGTGCTGTAACAGCCCCCTGCCTGAACACCTGATCAGGTCCCTATCTGAGCAATTTCACGACTGTTATGCCTGCATGCAGGAGAGGCTGTGTGTCTATCGTTCGGTCTCTTTCCCGAATAGTCCCCTGCCTAAGCAGTTCTCTGTCTCACGTTTAGTGCACCTGCATGCGGAAGAGGCTGTGAGTGTTATACCGCTCAGTCCCTTAAACGGTCCCCTGCCTGAACATTTCCCAGTCTGACGTGTGGTTAGCCTGCATGCGGGAGAGGCTGTGAGTGCTGTACTGCTCAGTCCCTTAAACAGTCCCCTGCCTGAACAGTTACCAGTCCGACATGTGGTTAGCCTGCATGCAGAGAAGCTGTGGGTTCTGAATCGCTCAGCCCTTGCTAGAACAGTTCCCTGTCTCACGTGTGGTAAGCCTGCATGCGGGAGAGGCTGTTGGTGCTGTACCGCTCAGTCCCCCGGCCGCTTTCGACGTCGTCCTCTGGCTGGTACATGGAGTAGCCGCGACGCGACAGCTCCTCGTCGGGGGAGAGAGTGGGGTTGTTGAACGCGTGCTTGTCGGAGCCCATTGTGAGCTTTCTGTGGAAGAGAATAAGCGTGGATGTTAAGGACTGTTCTTCGCAAAAGATATTGAACGGGTTCTGGTTACGATACCTATAGAATCCGTTCAATAGTTTTATTGTGTGTGGAGTGTAAAAGAACAATTTTCCATCTTTGTGCTAAAGAATTGCCTCCCCGTGGGTTGATGGCCTTGTCCTACTTGGCCGGTTAAGGGTGGTTGCCTTTTTTGTTCTAATGTTATCGAATGATAATTTTATGAAAAGCATGTCATCGCCAATGCAGTTGACATTCGATAACATTACTTTTACGGAGCTTTCAATTATTGTTCTTGCTTGGGGAGCCATTCGGGCCCTTCCACCCCAGTCCGACCCTGGGATCTCCTAATAGCTCAACTTACTGGACCCTCAGGTGTCCGCCGGCTTGCAGCTGTTCCACCTGCCGGCGCAGGCTGGAGACCCGCGCCCACAGCACCGCGCCCACCACCACCAGCACCAGCCACGCCGCGCCCACCACGCTCACGATGATGATCGTCTCCGTCTCCTGAAACCGGCATTAACTCACGTGAATAGCGTTTAAAATTGCTTTTATAGGGATGCAAGACGCAAAAAAAACCGGTCTAGTAGAACTCGCATACAAAACACAAATTAAATTAAATTAAATTAAATTAAATATCATTTATTTCAGGCTGCATTGGCCCATATAATAAATACCTTACAAACTAACATACATATTATTAAATATACTTAAGAACTACACTTTAACAGTTAACACGTGCTGACGGCGACGTGCAACGAACTTCATTCCGGAGTCTCCCCCGGAACCTCCGGTAGACCACACCCGTCGGCCAGAACTCCTCCGCCTCGAAGGTTGAAAGAAGATAAGTCGGTACTCTCACCACAAAGGAACTAAAGTTGACCTTGTGGCGAGACTCCAGGCGCTCAACCCTCAAGGGGAGGGACGTCTTCTTCCGGATGTAGTCCACGACGTCTTTAATCTCCATGGACCAGTGCAGGCGGGACACGTAACAAAAATCACGGTTGTTGTTTTAGAGCTCCCTTGTATATTATTTTTATTTTGCTTCTAGCATATTTTGTTGTTAAAGCGGCAAAAGAAATACATCATCATTGGCCCGTGTGACAGTGGGGAAATACATCATCATCACCCGTGTGACAGTGGGGAAATTTGAACTTTCACACTGTCACGGGGTTTTGAAACTATCTATCTATATATATAAAAATGTATTGCTGTTCGTTAGTTTCGCTAAAACTTGAGAACGCCTGTATCGATTCGGCTATTGAATAGTTGAGTCGGTTCAGCCGTTCTCAAAATACAAAAATTTTTTGGTCATCAAATATTCATGGAAGTCCAGGGAAGGTTAGGTGAGATGCTGTTTGTATGATAAACGAAGTGGGCACGGGACAGCTACTATATTATAAAGATAAAACTTCAAGTGCCATTTTCTCGGAACCGCCTTCGCTAACTTATTGCTCTATTAATAACCAGAGCAGAATAATAATAATATGACTATCACGGTTCATGACTTCATGAGACACCCTGGTGAAAGACGGACGGACACTGGACAGCTGATTCGTAGTAGGGTCCAGTTATTTATTGATGCTTGACAAACACAGTCATAAAGAACTTCTGTTTGTTTACAATAGCAATGCGCAGGATTGTCATGGTTAATAATCTACGTAAGGCATTTATGAACTAAGTAATCGCCACATAAATTTTTACTCGATTCCGGCGAAGCTAAGAAAGTAATTTTTGACTTCGAGAGACTTGAAACCTTTGCTGACACCGAATTCAAAAATAACATTATAAAAGTAACTTTATGCTTTTGTTTTGTTGTTGAAGTCGGCTTTTTACATGTAGTTTCTTTTTTTATCCTAAAATGTTTAAGTAACAGTTTAAATTCAATTGTCTACAAATTGCGTTTTTTTTCTTATGCCGTCGGTTAGGTCTGAACCGGTGGTAGCTTGTTTTCTTGTTGACTTTCCGAAAATAGCTTGTTAAGTTTCATTTGGAAATAAAACCTCTTTTTCAATAATTGAAAAAAAAAGGTTTTATTTACAAATATTAAATATTATGCGACACATCACCTTCATCATAAGTCCATTATACAGTATACCATTCATGTCTTCAATTGGTAGTTGCAGTATATTTATCCTACAAATGATGATGACCAGCCGGACCGTCCGCGTATTGCGATAAGCTTCTTATCACATTCTATCTCAAGAATGCTTTAAACTGATAACACTACACTACAGGGTCGGAACTAAACCGAATCGCGTTTTATTGACCGATTGAAAATGAAAATGATGTATGATATTATGGGATATGTAACCCCAAAGGGAGATCTCCGGCCGAGCGCTGTGGTATGTGGTATGTACAGTCAGGCCGAAGTATACGAGTTTTCAGATGTTGTGTCCCGCCGGAAAACTATCATATATCAAGCCGAATATAGTGTGAAGAGAATGACGCGTAGAGCATTACTTGTTTTGGCACCTCATATAAATTACTTACACGACGAATCAGGATTAAACATCTCCATAAAAGTCACTAAACAGATGAGTTTCGATCCTGGTCAGATCTTAGGTCAACGACCAGTGCGTTCGTGTGTGACTAGGAGCCAGCGAGCCCCAGCATAATAAAATTCACTTTTGTAGTCATTTTAGACCTTTGACTTTTTTTTGAGTAATATTAAATAATTAATTTATATGAGGTGCCAGAACAAAAAATGCTCTACGCGTCATTCTCTTCACACTATATTCTTGTGGTCATTTTAGACCTTTGACTTTTTTATATGAACCATGATCAACCTGAGTATACTGTATAGCCCAATGCAGGATTGTGGCGCTATTTGTATCAAATACATTATCTTACTGTATATAGTCATTATATTGCTGAGTAGGTATATATAGGTGTTATTTCCAGTAAGGTGAGTTAGTCCAAGACGTCCAAGTAGACATATTAATTTTTCAGCCTGTTTGGATAAATGTAGCCAGGTGAGTTGACATTAGAGTTAGGCTCCGCCTCGAAATTTGCGGGCAGCGGGGCGGGAGCGGCGGCGGCGCGGGAGCGGCAGGATCTTTTGCGTAAAATTAAATGGACCGGTTCTCGAAAACAGCGGCGCGGGAGCGGGTAACGAGTACCGCACCCGCGCCGCCGCCGCTCCCGCCCCGCAGCCTGCAAAATTCGAGGCTGAGGCCTCAAACACTACTTGTTCACATCTTAGAACAAGATGATACAAAACAAATGAGTAATAATAAAGTGTTTAATAATAACTTAATAATTATTATTAAACGCTTTATTATTTATGATTCAAAAACAAAACAACAATTAATATCGATAACGTACGTGACTATATCAGCAATACAAATCGTTATCAAAATTCCACACATCGGAATATTACAAATATTTCCTGTTATTAAATTAATTTTGAAGAAAATTTTGTTGGCATGAATGATTTGACTAAGTATTAGTAAGTATGTACATCAAGGGATGATTTAAATTCCAACGATCGTCTCGTTGTCTAGCTCTAACTGGTGGCTTTGGAACGCTTTCGTGGTCTAGTGGGCGTCGCTCTCGACCCGGAGGTCGTGGATTCGATTCCCGCGTTGGAACAACAAAAGATGTTGGACGCTCCTAACCAAACTTGAAAGGCTGATCACTTGATTGTATGACAAGAAAGATGATCCATGCGCCGGATGGGCATGTAAAAAGTCGGTCCTGCGCCTGATCTCCCGCCAGTCGTGTCGGTTATCCGTACCACTGAGCTACGAGGTGAGAAAGAGAGAGAGCTTCTGTGTATTGCACACACACTTAGGTACTATGAAATAACTCCTGCGTAGATGGTCTGGTTTCAATGAAACCGGTCACCGTCACCGAAATCGGCGTGGGAGGCGTTATAGTTATCACTGTTGGCTTTTCATTTCTATATACGTACTAGCTGACCCGTGCCCTTCGTTGAGCATAGAAACCGTTTAAACCCTCCCGGGACTTCCACGAAGATTTCAAGACTAAATATAGCCGAATCGGTTCAGTCTTTCTCGAGTTTGAGCGAGATTAACGAACCGCAATTTATTTTATCTATATGATAGAGTTTTCTGCCTCATCTCTCGTATTCCTGCTGGATAGTGCTTATAGGTAAATAAATAACTCACCATTTCCACTAGGTCAGCATGACGTCGCGCGTGTATGAGCACCGGCGGAATACTGCGTCTTATCGGCCGGTCGCGACAGCATCTAGATACGTGCTGATACGTGGACTATATTGCCATCAGAGTCATCAGAAAAAGCGACATTAGAAAATATAATATTACTGTCATCAGCAAACAGAACTAATATAGAAATTGCTTTGGGAATACCACGGCGTGGTTGACTTTGTTCGTCAGTTTATTGCAGTTAATATCAGTAAAGGTGACCTCATCAGCAAGTTGTACAAAGTCAAGTGAATCTTTATCATTTAAGATTTACAAGAAACAACGAAAACACGAATATCTTAACGTGATATTACGAGTGCCTGGAAGGAATGCTGTTATAATTATACTTAGTATAATAATTATTAATGTTACAAAAACCTCAACTTCATATTATAATAACTTGCTTTTGCCCGCGGCTTCGCGGATAACTCTGGTCTGTCGACCAAGATTTGGATTCAACAGAAAAATTACTTCCACTGTGTGCCAGTGAAAGATTCCTTCATTATCGATTAAGCCCATTCAGAGTTCATTATAGTTTATTAAAGATGTTATAAACATAATAATAATAATAAAATAATTTATTCAACAGTCACATTCCACTACATCACAAAGTATCAACAATATCGAAAACTAAACATACTATAAATAGAGATACATTATGCGGATAAGTAGTGTAATGCAATCATGATGATGATAAAAAGTAGTCTAAGTTACTCCTTATATATTTAACTCTGAGTGAAAATCTCGCCAAAATCAGTCCAGCCGTTCAAGAGATTAGCCGGAACAAACAGACATGCCCACAGACGACAGACAGACAAAAAAAAATTAATTGTATTTTCGTTTTCATTATAGTTTTTATTATCTACTTTGTGGTACAGATTATAATGTCATATGCATTTAGAAAAACGTAGCTAATTGAAAGTTACAAACAGACACTTCAATTTTATTTATTTGTATAGGGAAGTTTATTTTCTAGGGAATCCACAAACATAATTTCCTTGCTCGGCCCAAAATTCCATAACTTTTTCAGGTGATAAAATTATCAATCGCTTTATCACTGAGTTGTTGCTATTATCAGGATCTCTCTTCGAAGGTCTCTCTAGCGAGGAAGACTTTTTTCCTTTCCTGCTAAAATGTAAATAAAATATATCTATACTAATATTATAAAGCGGAAGAGTATATTTGTTTGTTTAAACGCGCTAATCTCAGGAATTACTGGTCCGATTTGAAAAATTCTTTTTTTGTTGGATAGTCCATATAAAGAGGAAGGCTTTAAGCTATATAACATTACGCTGCGACTAATAGGAGAAATCGCCTGTAACTAATGTTGCAAAAACGAGGAAAATTATTCACATTTGGGGACTTTCATTGCGTGCGCTCCGTTAACGGTTTAAGTCACTCAAAAACCACGCGCACGAAGTCGCGGGCACAGCTAGTAGTACATATAAGTCAATTCACTAATCTTTATCTAATTGTCATATATATATCAATATCCTAATTTGATATGCCATAAATGGTGAGTTCAGGTCAGCCGGCATCGAGACTTCCGCTGCGGCGCCGTCCGTCACAGCTGAGAATAACCATTGTGGCAAAGGTCACTCGAGAACAAAACGTCACTTTAATTGTTATAGGCGTTAAGAATGCCAAATATTTTAATTGGGTTATTCACTACTTGTTGGAGGAGAATAAAACGTTTCCGCGGTAGACACACCAGGAAATATTTTTGGACTAAACTCTAACCAAATATGTAATGTGTCTATTATTGCAGATATAATTGCACAATAATGCAGTCGTCCTCACCGGGAGGTGAGGAAATATGGGGATATTATATTGCCAGTAGGCAAAACTATTTTCATTATTACTTAAGTCAGTCGTTCTCAAAATCTGTCGGTAATACTTATGTTAAAAATGTACATATTTAGGGCGTGTTTCACCAAGCAATGTTATAGTTAATCCTTCGTTAAATATCATGTTGTTCCTCTCGTAATTCCTATCAATGAATAAGAAGACGTGGTATTTTAACAAGCCGTTAACGGCTTGTTAAAATACCATTCGTTGGTGAAATCGCGACTTAATGTGTCTTTTCTTTCTTCTTTTTTATATATAAAAATTAATTTATGTTCGTTAGTCTCGCTAAAACTTCGACTATTTTTAGTCTTGAAATATTCGTGGAAGTCCCGAATATCGTAAGGTGGTTCCTGATTGTTATTCACCCTGAACAACCTAATCTATATTATGCTTTAGAGTATACCTACATCTTACCTCAACACACACTTCAGGTAAAATTCATTCATATATTGATGAATCATTCTTGATGTGATTCAATCTGTTATCGTTTCCAAGTTTTATGTCATGTGTGGCTTGCAACAGCCAATGATTCGTAGGAATTTAAATGCTCATGAAAAAAACAATGTTCCTGGGTCATGGATGTGTATTAAATATGTGTATAAATATATATAATAATATATATACTTAAACCACTAAATATTGTAAATGTTTTATTTTTCTGTTCTCATTTGGTTCTCTTGATTTAACTTCAGTTATTGTTGTACTAATATCAGATAATTAATAATTAAATTTTGTTTAATATTAAGTGTCTTATATGCGAAAACATGTAAATGGTATCTCTGTTACTTTCTTAGTTATTTATATCAGCCAATGTATACTGTTTGTTTTCCGAAATAAAATAAAATAAAATAAAATAAAATAAAAATAATATAACAAAAAAATCTTAAATGTGTATAGTATAAAAGTATTAAATATATTTCCGTTGTCTGGTACCTGTAACACAATTTCAACGGATACTTAGCACGGGACCAGACTGACCTGGTGTTCACTTCAGCGTCCATAAATATTAGTATTGCTCAGATTTCTAGATTTTTGCTCTTTAAAATATAGTAGAAGAAGTCTTTTGAGTCACTGTATGATTTCCATAATACTGTGCGCTAAATGAGTATGTAATTTATCAAGTTAATTTATTATTCGCATTGATGAACAAATTAGTAATTATATTATACACGCCTCGTTAAAAACGCTATTGTATCTTCACAACGGTCGAAATGGCAAATAGTGACCTATACTGTATCACATAGGCCAAATTGTTAGCTTTGTTAAGTCCGCACGTTTGGGAGGCACTAATGATTTATATACCTAATGATAATTATATCTTGATGCGAGGTCTACACTGTTATTTCGTTGATTAATATACAGGATATTAAAATAACAGTCACTATAACTTTGAGATACTATTATACTGCCTTTCCTCATTTTGTATTTTTATTTGACAATTTTTTATTTTTTTATAGCAAGAATAACGAAAAAGCAAAGAAAATCAAATATTTTTCTCTATAATAATTAAAGGCTTAAAAAGAAAAGGTAGTTAGTATAATCATATTATCCCAAAGTTATAGTGACAGTTATTTGCACATCCGTTATTATTAAGAATTTAAAACATAAGTTTGGATGAATTTATCCATTAAGTACAAGTAAGCAGTAAATTATATTTTATACATAGAAGAATTATTCCCGATTAACAATCTTTCCCGCGGGTGTCGGAAAAGGCGACTGGGGCTGGAATGATGGTATAGATATACCTACTATCATTTTCAGATGGAAATGAGCAGCGCTTCCACGGATTGTTATAATCGAAGAAATTAATGGATGAAGGTGATAAGTAGCAAAATTATGATAGTGAGAAAAGTGAGTTTGGTGGAGAGAAGGAAGAAGAAGCCCGCCGTCTGCAACCACCGCGGCACCGCACCCTGCGGACCCGAGCAGCGCCTGCGGTGTGAAGTACGCTCCACGCCGCTGTACGTGTCCCGCCTGCCCATGACCAGTGTCCATATATGTATATCTATAGACTTCACACCACGTCACTCTGGCCCTGTGCTAAGTATCCGAAGAACTTGTGTTACAGGTACCAGACAACGGAAATATATATTTAATACTTTAATACTTTACACATATTTAAGATTTTTATTATATTAATACACAAATTTAATACACGTCCATGACCCAGGAACATTGAAAACTTATTGTTCCTTCGGCGGGATTCGAACCCGCAACCTCTCGATCGAGCACCAACGCTGAACCACTGCGCCATGGAGGTTAAGGACGTCGTGGACTACATTCGGAAGAAAACGCCCCTTGATGGTTGAACGTCTGGAGTCTCGCCACAAGGTCAACTTCAGTTCATTTGTGGCGAGAGTACCGACTCATCCTGTGGTGGTATACCTCGCTCGGTCGGAGATCTCCCTTTGGGGCTTCCACTTGTACTCCCACACCTTCAACGATTCATGTCTTCAATTTTAAAACTGCGCTTGCCAACCCGCCTGTCAAGCGTGGTTTGAGGCTTATGTCCAGCAGTGGTCGTAGCTGAAACGACGAGGCTCAAGATAACAACAAACAAAGAAGAACGTAAAACAAACAAATGAAACAATATTATAATAAGCTATTGGCCCATTCTTGTGAAAATCCTCTCTCTTGAAAAAGTTAGCGGTCAACTTCCCACGATTACATTTGGGCAATGCTTATTGCTTGATCATCATTAAGTAAGGCATTATCTATACATATAATAAATCTGTAGAGGGGTCATGTCTGTACATTAAAAATATTTAAGTGAAAATTAAAAAAGGGGGTCTATATAAGCCACAGAACCTAAAAATAGCATTTTTGAAAAAAATGTCTGTCTGTCTGTCTGTCTGTCTGTCTGTCTGTCTGTCTGTCTGTCTGTCCATATGGGAATGTTTGTCGTCGCATCACGCTAAAACCACTGTATGGAATGAAATGAAATTTGGCAGGCAGGTAGCTTACGACCTGAAGAGCATTATTGGAAATTATTATTCCGAAAAACGAAAGGGTTCCCGTGGGATCTTCAAAAAATTGAAGCTACCTATTTGACGGTATTTCAGCCAAACTACTCAACGTATTTAAATGAAATTTGGCAGGCAGGTAGCTTATGATCTGAAGAGCATTATTGGAAATTGTTATCCCGAAAAACGAAAGGGTTCCCGTAGGATCTTCAAAAAATTGTAGCTACCTATTTGACGGTATTTCAGCCATACTACTCAACGTATTTAAATGCAATTTGGCAGGCAGGTAGCTTATAATCTGAAGAGCATTATTGGAAATTGTTATCCCGAAAAACGAAAGGGTTCCCGTGGGATCTTCAAAAAATTGTAGCTACCTATTTGACGGTATTTCAGCCAAACTACTCAACGTATTTAAATGAAATTTGGCAGGCAGGTAGCTTATGATCTGAAGAGCATTATTGGAAATTGTTATCCCGAAAAACGAAAGGGTTCCCGTAGGATCTTCAAAAAATTGTAGCTACCTATTTGACGGTATTTCAGCCATACTACTCAACGTATTTAAATGCAATTTGGCAGGCAGGTAGCTTATAATCTGAAGAGCATTATTGGAAATTGTTATCCCGAAAAACGACAGGGTTCCCGTGGGATCTTCAAAAAATTGTAGCTACCTATTTGACGGTATTTCAGCCAAACTACTCAACGTATTTTAATTAAAATTGGCAGGCAGGTAGCTTATAATCTGAAGAGCGTTATTGGAAATTGTTATACCGAAAAATGACAGGGTTCCCGTGGGATCTTCAAAAAATTGTAGCTACCTATTTGACGGTATTTCAGCCAAACTACTCAACGTATGTAAATGAAATTCGGCAGGCAGGTAGCTTATGACTTGAAGAGCATTATTGAAAATTGTTATCCCGAAAAACGACAGGGTTCCTGTGGGATCTTCAAAAAATTGTAGCTACCTATTTGACGGTATTTCAGCCAAACTACTCAACGTTTTTAAATGAAATTCGGCAGGCAGGTAGCTTATGACTTGAAGAGCATTATTGAAAATTGTTATCCCGAAAAACGACAG
Organism: Celastrina argiolus; assembly: GCA_905187575.2. Classification (NCBI taxonomy): domain Eukaryota; kingdom Metazoa; phylum Arthropoda; class Insecta; order Lepidoptera; family Lycaenidae; genus Celastrina; species Celastrina argiolus. The sequence continues at coordinate 18,482,996 of LR994589.1, forward strand.
GGTTCCCGTGGGATCTTCAAAAAATTGTAGCTACCTATTTGACGGTATTTCAGCCAAACTACTCAACCTATTTAAATGAAATTTGGCAGGCAGGTAGCTTACGACCTGAAGAGCATTATTGGAAATTATTATTCCGAAAAACGAAAGGGTTCCCGTGGGATCTTCAAAAAATTGAAGCTACCTATTTGACGGTATTTCAGCCAAACTACTCAACGTATTTAAATGAAATTTGGCAGGCAGGTAGCTTATGATCTGAAGAGCATTATTGGAAATTGTTATCCCGAAAAACGAAAGGGTTCCCGTAGGATCTTCAAAAAATTGTAGCTACCTATTTGACGGTATTTCAGCCATACTACTCAACGTATTTAAATGCAATTTGGCAGGCAGGTAGCTTATAATCTGAAGAGCATTATTGGAAATTGTTATCCCGAAAAACGAAAGGGTTCCCGTGGGATCTTCAAAAAATTGTAGCTACCTATTTGACGGTATTTCAGCCAAACTACTCAACGTATTTAAATGAAATTTGGCAGGCAGGTAGCTTATGATCTGAAGAGCATTATTGGAAATTGTTATCCCGAAAAACGAAAGGGTTCCCGTAGGATCTTCAAAAAATTGTAGCTACCTATTTGACGGTATTTCAGCCATACTACTCAACGTATTTAAATGCAATTTGGCAGGCAGGTAGCTTATAATCTGAAGAGCATTATTGGAAATTGTTATCCCGAAAAACGACAGGGTTCCCGTGGGATCTTCAAAAAATTGTAGCTACCTATTTGACGGTATTTCAGCCAAACTACTCAACGTATTTTAATTAAAATTGGCAGGCAGGTAGCTTATAATCTGAAGAGCGTTATTGGAAATTGTTATACCGAAAAACGACAGGGTTCCCGTGGGATCTTCAAAAAATTGTAGCTACCTATTTGACGGTATTTCAGCCAAACTACTCAACGTATGTAAATGAAATTCGGCAGGCAGGTAGCTTATGACTTGAAGAGCATTATTGAAAATTGTTATCCCGAAAAACGACAGGGTTCCTGTGGGATCTTCAAAAAATTGTAGCTACCTATTTGACGGTATTTCAGCCAAACTACTCAACGTTTTTAAATGAAATTCGGCAGGCAGGTAGCTTATGACTTGAAGAGCATTATTGAAAATTGTTATCCCGAAAAACGACAGGGTTCCCGTGGGATCTTCAAAAAATTGTAGCTACCTATTTGACGGTATTTCAGCCAAACTACTCAACCTATTTAAATGAAATTCGGCAGGCAGGTAGCTTATGACCTGAAGAGCATTATTGGAAATTGTTATCCTGAAAAACGAAAGGGTTCCCGTGGGATCTTCAAAAAATTGTAGCTACATATTTGACCTTATTTTAGCCAAACTACTCAACGTATTTAAATGAAACTTGGCACAAAGGTAGATTGTAACATGAAATAACCAACATAATATTTTTAACTGACTTACAAAAAAGGAGGAGGTTTCTCAATTCGTAAATATATGTTTGTTTTTTTTTTGTTTCTTCGCGGATATCTTCATCGTTTCTGAAACGATTTTAATTTTTTTTAATGTTGTGTAGGGTATAATTTAAAATTGATCCCACTGTCACCAAATGGTGACCTGATGATGGGATCCGTGAGGAATCGAAGGAAATCCTCAAAATTTATGTGAATTGATTTTGATTTTTTCTGAAGTAGTCTAAGCATATATTACCAAACAGTTAGGTTTTGCACCATATCCTGGATCTATAATATCAAAAAATTTCACGTTTCAGTAAGCTATATATATACAGGGTGTCCCAAAAAATCAACGATAAACCGAAAACGGGTGATAGGCCAAGTCATGACAGTTATGAGAAAAATGTGAAAAAAAATCTTTGTCATGTATTTTTCACATTATAAGGACTTTTAAAAATATCGGAAAAACTGACACCCTGTGATGGTCTTTCATGTCCTAAGACTACAAATATTACTTTTTTGTGATTTTTTTTTCGGTATTGTAGTCATGACTAACCCTTACTACAGTATTTTGGCAAGTAACTTTAATTATTTTGAATTTAATCTTGGGCAAAACACACCATTTTATTGAAAACTGAGGCAGGTATGTTTAAATTATGAATTGTGATTTACAGAAGGGTTAGTCATGACTACAATACCGAAAAAAAAATCACAAAAAAGTAATATTTGTAGTCTTAGGACATGAAAGACCATCACAGGGTGTCAGTTTTTCCGATATTTTTAAAAGTCCTTATAATGTGAAAAATACATGACAAAGATTTTTTTTCACATTTTTCTCATAACTGTCATGACTTGGCCTATCACCCGTTTTCGGTTTATCGTTGATTTTTGGGACACCCTGTATATGTGTGTTGAAAAATTTCGCGCTGCTCTGGCTTACGCCAGAGCAGCGGTAGACTTTTTCTCTTTCTACTATTTTTTTTTATCTAATCGTTTTTGTTAAAACGACTTCAAAAGGTAAACTAAAAGGAACAATTAAATTTACTTCGCACAAAGTAATACTTATTTTCCAGTACAAGTGAAAATAATTATTACTTTGTGCGAAGTAATTTATTATTATACTTAGGTTTTGCAAATACGATTAATAAAGTATAGGCGTAGGATAGTTTTTTTTCAAGATATGAATGAGATGTCATAGGTACATTTAAATTAGAAAAGTTATGTCAATATAAGTAAGATTTTATGTTTTTCATGATATTTTTATTTATTAGTTTTTATGCTAGGTACGGCTTGGGTTTTTTCTTTCTTTTGGACTTTTGTTATTTTGTCGTCTAAAGCAAGTTAGTACTTTAACCGTAAAGTCCCAAAGTAGGCTACATGTTTGTTAGCGTAGGTAATTAATAAATAAAAAACCGGGCAAGTCCGAGTTGGAATTGCGCACCGAGAGTAGACTTTTAAAAAATTTGGCGCTCGGCGCCAGCAGCGCAGCGTCGGTGTGAAAACGATCATCGTCTGCAGTCGCTGCGGCGTAAAGTCCATACAAATCTCAGTACAGAGATCTTCGTCGCGTATATGAGTGTACTATCAAGTAGTCCCGTTCGCATAAAAGAAAAAAAATATTATACATACAGACGAATTGAGAACCTCCTCCTTTTTTTGAAGTCGGTTAATAATACACGGTCATTTTGCGAGCTGGTAGTAATAGGAATCGTTAGCATTTTCATAGAAAAAAACGGCCATTATTTGACAATAAATTATTATCATTACTCCATCGGCCTACTTCTTTTGCTTATGCACGTCTAATACCGTGTATAAAGAAGCATTAACTACTATAAATTAGTGATTTTAATCCAAACGACAGTGTTCATAAACTAAAAATGTATTTGAACTGCTGCCCTAAATCACTTTTCCACGCGTACGAAGTCGCGGGCACAGCTAGTAACATTAATAATAATAGGTATTATTTACTTTATTATATAAGTCAACAATCATTTCTGATGTGTTCTTCATCCTATTTCGTTCAATAACAAAATTGCTAACTTTTGTATGGTTCTTGCTTGCTTGCTTCTGTTAATATTTAAACTTTATTCCTATTATTATTTTTATAATTTTATACCACATTAATTATACCATCATTTATTTACACATTCAAAGGAATTTAATAATAATTGAATAACTTATGACATAACTTGATGTCATATGTTATTCAATGTACAGTTGTAGGTTGTTGATGGTAATTCATGTTTTTAACCGACTTCCAAAAAAAGGAGGAGGTTCTCAATTCGTCTGTATGTTTTAAAGTAATAATTACACTAAATACTTACACTTTTTTGCAACTTAATTAGTTATTTTACAATTTTATTATTTGTTAAGATACACGACCGGTATCGACCTAGTCATTATCACGTGATGTAAATTTTGAAATTATTTGTAAACATTGTGCAGATTTTTTTAGAGTTTCCAGCATCAAGAAAAAAAAAACAATTTTGTGAACATATTTTTTTTTTTCATTTATCTCGTTTCCTGCTAATGAATGCATATGTTGTAGCTGAGCTAATTTGTTCCTAATATTTTAATCATTTGCTTATGGCTTTCATTCGCCTTCATCTGTCTACGCGTTCCTTTATCTCATTCACTGCTAAAGTAAATTGTAGCTGAGCTAATTTGTTCCTATTAATATTTTCTTGATTTCCATACTTCATTAATCATCCGTTCGGCTCTGATCGCGCGCTCCACGTTTGACGTGCGACTGATTGACAGCGTGAAGTGTGAAGTACGCGCGGGTACAAAAGACTAATTTAGCTGGCCAATTTGGGTTTAATTTGAACTTGATGTGGTCCTCGGTATTGTACGCAACGGGGTCAAGTCGCGCAGGATCCGCCGGACCTTCGCATTGGGAACAAAAGATATTGTTCATGGCTGCGTCGGTGATACAGTGTGTAAAAGAACAGTCAGTATACTTTGAGATACGATTATACTACCTTTCCTCATTTTGGATATGTATTTTTTTTTGCCAAAAACAAAAAAAATTTTTTTTTCCATTTCTTATTTTTTTTGCCGAAAGCTAAAATTTTTTGTTTTTTCGTTATTATTGCGCCAAAAAAAAGGTAAAAAGTAAAAAATAATAAAAACTGACAAAAAAATCCCAACTGTTCTTTTTACTGTACAACTGTTGTGTTGTGTGTAATTATAGACGGCGATACAAAATAGTATCGCCGTCTATAATTACACACAACACTATAATAATTCAAACGTATTGCTATGTAATTATTCGGTAGATACTAATGTGAAAATGTCTTATTTTTGATTGGTAAATATGCAAGTGGAGAAATCGGCATAATTATTTTTATATATTAAATCAATAAAAGAATTACATAAAAAAAACTTAATCTACACAGTGTAACAAAAGCCATTACTGGTTTTTCCGCACACTGCTAAATGCTAGTCGTCGATTACAGGTAATCTAAAGTAAGTATTTAATATTTATATTATATTATAAGTACATTATTATTATTCTTGATATTAACAATATTATGTTAAGGTTTATTAGTACATTTTAATTGTAAAGCATAAGCGTCATCATATTGAAATTTACGCTCATGTATCACTGCAAACTTAACACGAAAAGCGGGTGTTGCGAGAGTCCGCAACGCCAATCAATCTTCAACACTGTTGTTAAAAATCGTGTTGCTGCTTATCGTACATCTTCAAGTAGACACTAGACACTAGATAATGCAATTGGTCTTGTAGCGCCCGGTTTCTGAAAGGCTGATCAAATTGATCAATTGATCAAATCAGCTAATCTGAACGCTCATTGGTGAACATCACTTCGCAGTCACTTAACATAACGCGATAAAAAAATACAAAGGTCATAAATAAAGTGAATCTTACTATGCTGGGGCTGTGGCTGGGGCTCGTTGGCTCCTAGTCTGTACACACGAACGCACTGGTCGTTGACCTGTCGTGTGTTCAATTTTCAACACTATGGCATAAGAGACTCGTCACTCAGCCTTTTGAATTCTTACCTTAAAAATAGGATTCAAAAGGTGGAGGTAAATGGAAAAAGGTCCACAGGGACCAAAATAGAATTAGGGGTCCCCCAGGGATCCATTTTAGGCCCCTTTCTTTTTCTCATCTACATAAATGACTTGCCTTACTTAGTTAAGGAAAAACATGAGATAGTACTTTTTGCCGATGACACTTCACTAATTTTTAATGTGAAGCGACAGCAATCAAATTACGACGAGGTAAATAGTGCTCTCTTAAAAATAGTACATTGGTTTAATGTTAATAACTTACTTTTAAATTCTAATAAAACAAAATGTTTGAAGTTTAGCTTGCCCAATGTTAGGCAAGTACAAACCAATATACTATTAAATGATGAGAAAATGAACTTAGTGGACACCACTGTGTTTCTAGGTATAACATTAGATTGCAAATTACAGTGGGGTCCACACATTGCCAAACTGGCAGATAAGCTCAGTTCTGCAGCATATGCCGTCAGAAAAATTAGAGAAATTTCTGATGAGGACACGGCGCGACTAGTATATTTTAGTTATTTTCACAGTCGAATGTCTTACGGCATCCTTTTATGGGGAAATGCAGCCGACATCAATACAATATTTGTGCTGCAGAAGCGAGCTATACGTTCCATTTACAAGATGTCGTCCTTTGAATCTCTGAGAGAAAAGTTTAAGGAAATAGGAATATTGACCGTCGCCTCTCAATACATTTTGGATAATATACTGTATGTCAGAAAAAACTTAAATAATTTTAAAACGAAAAGCGACAATCACTGTAGAAATACAAGAAATAAACACAAGTTAGATATACCTATGATCAGACTTAGCAAAGTAAGCAAATCTTTTAAAGGTCAATGTATACGCCTATACAATAAGATCCCAGAAAACGTTCAAAATTTTTCCATCAATAAATTTAAAAAAGTAGTTAAAGAACGTTTGTGTGCTAAAGCTTATTATAAGATTAATGATTTTGTTAATGATAGCACACCCTGGGAATAAGGTGGCCACTTTCGAGGCTACTTCTATTTTATAAAGTATACTTTTGTAAATTGTAATTTATGTTAAGTTATAACATTGTTATATATATTTTTTTTTAAAAGAACAATTTTCCCATCTTTTTGCTAAAAGGTGGCCCCGAGCGAGTTTCTTACGCCGGTTCTTCTCGCCGGGTTAGTCCCCGAACCGGTGGTAGGTCATCATGTAGGACAATTCTGAAAGTGTTAGTTACTAACCTATTTGGAAATAAAAGATTTTTCATTTTCATTTTCATTTTCATTTTCAACACTATGTTCTTGACGTATATTCGTATTTCCAGCGATCAATTATCTCCGGAGATTTAAGAAAACTCGGAGTACCGGAGTCACCACCTTCCCATATTACCTGTGGGTGTGTCTGTCGTTATGATTTTACATGTTACACAGTAATAATACGCAAATTACTTGCACTTTCTCCACTTTATTAGTTGTTAAACATAAGATTTATTGAAATACACGACCGGTAGATTTATATCTACCTACACCTGAAGATGACTAAGTCGAAACCGGTCAAGTAATTTGTGTATTATTACTGTGTTATGATTTTATTCCCCTGCCAAGCGTGGCGACTAGTTTATGCAACCCTAAAATACTTTGAGGAGGCTACATTACGTCCCCATCTCAACGGTTGATGGCAATCCGCAAGACGTTTTAGTGGCTGAATCGGCTGTATTGAACCGGGAGCCCTACATAATAATAATAACCTTTACAGCCCTTGGGAACCCCCAGGGGGATGCGTAAAGCATTTCCCTTGCGACATAAAAAAGGCTTAAGAGGAAACACCACGGTTGAGAGAAATACAAAATAGGTATTTATAAAATCTATTGCTGTGTCGCAGTGCCTTAGCTAGCCAGCACTGCAACATGTATCTATCGCGCTAGCGATAGATACAACTGCAACTTGGACTGAAATTACCTATTAAAAGTACCAGAAATCGACGTTTAGGGGATTCCTGTTTCCTCCTCCAAAACTTAACCGATTTAAATATTTTTTTCTGTATTAGCTAAAAAAAGAATTGAGCTAGGTTCCTATTTTTTGCTTTTGTTGTTTATTGTAGTCAAATCTGTTTCCTAGATATTTAAACATAGCGGAGAGTCTGGCCATTTTTTTTAGGTTTTTAAACGTCCATATCTCTTTAAATAATTAATTTATTAAAAAAAGGAAAAAATAGGGACGTACAAACAATATCCATAAATATTAAAAAAAAAATAGTTACTCTAGAGGTGTTATCCAGGGAGGATAACACCTCTAGAGTAACTATTATAATAGAAATCCCCTAGACCCCTATTTTTGTATGGAAAAAATTTCGTGGTGTTTCCTCTTAATTACGTCCAGTGGACTTCGTAGCAGTTATATTATCTACTTTGTGGTAGCAGGGATGACATGGATATGAAATTTCGGATAAGGATACGATATGGATATTAAATTATTTCGGATTATCCGTTTGTTTCGGATAATTTCGGTTACGGTTATGGATATTACTTAATATCGGATTTATCGCCTCCGTGGTCTAGTGGTTCAGAGCTTCGCTCTCGACCCGGAGGTCGTGGGTTCGATTCCCGCGTTGGAACAACAAATAATGTTGTTTTCAAGTTTGGTTAGGACAGTTCAGGCTGATCACCTGATTGTCCATGCGTCGGATGGGCATGTAAAAAGTCGGTCCTGCGCCTGATCTCTCGCCGGTCGTGTCGGTTTACCGTCCCACTGGGTTATGAGAGTAAAAGGAAGAGAGAGTGCCTCTGTGTATTGTGCACACACTTGGGCACTATAAAATAACTCCTGCGTAGCGGGCCTGGTTTCAATGAAATCGGCTACCGACATCGAAATCGGTGAGGGGAGCTATTATATTATAAATACCGGATATCCGATAGTTTCGGTTACGGTTACGGAGCTACCTCACATACCCGGTTCGTAGCTTAAGGTATCTTATTGCAACGATTCAAGGTATCTCCTGATCGAACAAAGAACTAACACGAGCCATAGTCAGGAATTCGGCCCACATGCGCTCCCACAGGGGGCGAGGTCAGGTCGTGAGGTCAGACTGACAGGCTGATACACATAAGTGACAGCCGCCGTCAGCTGACAATAGGAGTAATGGACGACGGTGATCATGGACCTTGGAGGATGTTTTGATTGTAGGGAAATATAATATTATTGATACTGATTGAGATATTTGAGGCAGTGATATTGAAGACATTGGGCGCCTGGAAAAGTTGCCTGTTCGCTTATACGGGCTGTATATATACTTCCTATTCTTTCTTGTTTTTCTGATTAATTTCGTTGTGGGTCCCAATACAGATTTAGCTTGTCGGGCACCCCTGAGATCATATCAAACGGTTTATCGTGGTCGGTTACCGCTGTTGCTCCTGGCTCATAGGAGTTGCAATGGTGGGAAAGTGAGGTGGGCTAATGCAAGTTAAATAAAATACTGGGTGTAATATTACTGAGTGATAATTTACATTTAAATAAATACTTTACGGTGTGTATGGATCCCGTATATAGAGTTAACTGTGAAAGTACCAGCTGAAAGAGGTACTTTTTTTTAAATTATTGCATGGAAAAATTTATGATGTTACATTTCTCATAGAAACATGACAGTCAAAAGTAAGTCTTTCAGCGCTGGTACTTTCACACCCTAAAGTATTATCACTCTTTTATTTTGTACCTTGTGTATGTTACCGGCAATCTGTACAATGCTAAAGTTTATTTAAGTAATAGAACATAGGCGGGTTAGAAATGATAAAAATCCAATAAAACGAAATATAGATCAAGATCTGTTTATTTTACAAAAAGAGTAACCATTGCATAGTCACGCAGTGAGCAAAGTGATCATGATTAATGTTAGCTAAAAATACTCTCGCTCACGTTCGCATTCAAACAATAAAAACTAGATTAAAATCGGTTCATCCGTATGGAAGCTACGATGCCACATACAGACACACACAGATATAACACTCCTCTGTTTTCGTCGGGGGTTCAATTCAAATTGTAGTACAATTTAGACTTTCTTCAAATATACCTAGTAGCTATATTAAAAGTTCCGAACATACAAACAAACAAAACTGCGTTTTATAATATGAATAGATCCCTGATGATTATTTAATTGATAACCATACCGTTTAGTGACCAAGACACCAATGACGATTATGCCACGTCCAATCAAAAGCCAATTAATTTTCCTAACGAGCTCCCTACTAATGTGTTGAATGGAAAGGTGCCTTAGATGACGTAGGCGTTACAATAGTGGGATTAGTAGCGACTAGTGACTGCGCAGTAAACGATGTCAATTGAGCAATAATCAAATTGATCTTGGGATGCACTATTACATTCAAATTATTCATTCAATTCATTCAATTCTTTCTCGGAATTTCGAAAAATTTAAGAGGAAGCACAACGGCCGTTTTTCCATACAGAAATAGGGGTCTACGCGACTCCTGTTTCCTACATGGATAATGCCACTAGTGTCACATTTTTTCCTGAATATCTATGTATACTATAATACCTACGTGCATATTATTTCCTATTTTTCATAAACTAATTATTACAAGAGATATGGACGTTCAAAAACCTCAGGAAATATGGCCAGATTTTCGGCTGTTTTCCATCCAGAGAATAAACTGGAGTACATCAATGTATACTAATATTATATAGCGGAAGAGTTTGTTTGTTTAAACGCGCTAATCTCAGGAACTGGTCCGATTTGAAAAATGCTTTTTTTGTTGGATAGTCCATTTATAGAGGAAGGCTTTAGGCTATATAACATTACGCTGCGACCAATAGGACCGAAGCGTCAGTAAGAAATGTTGCAAAAACGGAGAAAATTATTCACAGTTGGGGACTTTCGTTGCGTGCGCTGCAAAAACGGTTTAAGTCACTCAAAAACCACGCAAACAAAGTCGCGGGCACAGCTAGTTTTATGATAAAAATAAACATTGGAACATAGTTCAAGTCTTTTTTAGTTTATAACGAAAAAAATATAAAAATCGGTTAAGATTTGGAGGAGGAAACAGGGGTCTCCTTATCGTCGATTTCTTGTGCTTCTGATAGATAATTTGAGTTCAAGCTGCAGTTGTCTCTATCGGTTTTATCGGGCAGTTGCGGGATTGCAATTACAATAATTAAATAAACAGTTTAAAAATACCTATTTTGCATATCTTTTGCCCGTGGTGTTTCCTATTAATATAGTATTACAGGATGTTTCCCGCGACTTTGTACGCGCAAAATTGAACCCGGAGAAACCGCATATTTTTCTCCCACTATAGGAGCCTCATTGTTAATCCAGCAATAGTTTATTAATCTAACTACCATACCACATTTCATCAAAATCCGTTCTGTGATTTTTCCATACTTACAAACTTTCGTGTTTGTAATATTAGTAGCTGTGATCTTAACAAAAAGTAAATAGGTACTCGAAATATAAGAAAAAAACTGGCCAAGTGCGAGTCGGACTGACCCACGATGTGTTTATTGCGGAAACAGATAACTTCACCTGTCTAGCTATCGCGGCTCCTGAGATACAGCCTGGTCACAGACAACGAAGTCTTAGTAATAGAAACCCTTTAAGTATGGAATCCTAATATGGAGTAAATTACAATATAAATTATTGAAAAGCCCATTATTTTCCCGAGCCCGTAGAAAAGGAGTTTGATCCCGTAAATGAGGAATAATGAACAGTTATATTATAAAGCCTTCATATCGATCCTGATGGAGAAGATGAAGACCAGTATGGTGCCGATCGCGGACAGCACTCGGAGCGCGAGCTTGGCGTCCACTTGCAGGCCGCTGCAGCCGCACAGCCTTCGCCCGCGCAGGGCTCCCTCGGTGCACATGTCCGCGCCGCGACGACAGAGATCACCTGCAAGAGGTGTCATTCTCTTCACACTATATTTGGCTTGATATATGAATTATGATTCACCCTACAGGATGATATACATATCACCAGACTGGAAAACAACATTTTTGTCGTTCTAAGGCGGGCATCGCACCCACGACCCCCGAAGCGGAGAGTCGAGCTCTAATTGATAATTTAACATCTTAAACTTTAATATCATCGTTTCGGCTAGGACGTTCTCTGGTGACATAAGCCTCCCCCAAAGTTTTCCAGTGAGACCGGTCGCTTCATTTGATTGCATCCACTGACTCCAGTGACCTTCTTCAGGTCGCCTGTCCAGCTGGTGGGAGATCGTCCAACGCTTCGACGTCTCGTCCGTGCTCTCCACTCGAGAACTATTCTGCCCCAGCGCTACCTTGGCGAAAGGAGTATGCTTGGAGTTCATATTCGTGGCAAAATCAGGATTGAAGAAATCCGTAGCAGAACCAAGGTAACTTACATAGCATAGCGCATTAGCAAGTAGAAGTGGTCATGGGCTGGTCATATAGCCGGCAGAACCGATGAGGCAGAAAAGTTTTCGAGAGGAGACTTCGAGCATAGATAGCCCTTTTGTGACATTTTTGATTCTCGAGTATCGTAATTGTGTTCGAAGTTTAATATACTAACTGCTTATCTGCGAAGAGAATCTGATGTTAGTAACCAGTAGGTGTATTCTGTCAAACGTGTTGGCGACGCGCTGGCCAATTCCACCGAGCAGCGCCAGCAGCAGCACGTACCGACACACCAGGATTAGCGCGAAGAAGATCTGAGGAAGACGTCACGTAGATGATTAAGATGATAGCGGAAAATATACACACATAAAAAAATAGATCAATCGGTCTATCCCTTGGGGAGTTACGATGCTGCAGACACATATAGACACGCTAAACTTATAACCTCCTCTGTTTTTGTCGGGGGTTTAGAAAGTCTCGCTACTCAGTTCAGTATTCAGTATTCAGTGTGTCGGTCTAAAAATTCTTATCAATATTAAAAATCTTCAACGTTTTAAATAAATAAGTAGATTGATTGGCAATTGCATGAAAACACAATATTGTACGTTTAACTGTTTCACAAATGATATTAGGTCCTTACATATGAAATTGGCGTTTTGTATGGGAGGAACATTAAAGGCGATTTTTTCATATTAAAATATATTTTATTAATCAAAGTATGTACCATTGCTATCTATACACTTTTGCCATCTTATATGCAGTTCATTGATCCCTTTATTAAAAAAAACATTCGGATGGGAATCAATAAAATCTTTGAAAGCGGTTTGGACTGCCTCATCGGAATTGATTTTTTTTTCCTTGCAAGAAGTTATCCAAATTTCGAAAAAAATGGTAATCTGTTGGAGCAAGGCCCGGAGAGTACAGTGGATGTCTTAGACATTCCAATTGAAGCTCCTCTAATTTGGTAGCCGTCTGTTAGGCCGTGTGTGGTCTAGCGTTGTCTTGAGGCAGCAGTGGCGTAGAGCGATTGACAAGTCTCGGTTGTTTAACGGCGAGCTTTTCCATCATGGTTTGCAGTTGCTGACAATAGACATCAGCCGTAATCGTCTGACTAGATTTAAGAAAGCTTTAGTGTACGACACCGGCACTAGTCCACCAAACGCTTACAAGTAACTTTTTTTGAGTCAATTTTCGCTTGGTGCAAGACTTTGCTGGTTCACCAGGGTTCAGCCATTGCGATGAGCGTTTACGATTATCGTACAGGATCCACTTTTCATCACATGTAATGATCCGATTTAAAATTCCTTCATTATTGTGCCGGTTGAGCAATGCAACGCAGCAGTCGACGCGCGTTTGTCGGTTTGCTTCACTCAATTCATGAGGTTCCCACCTTTCAAACTTTTTCACCTTCCCAATTTGCTTCAAGTGGATTAAATCGGTTTTGTCACTAACACCGCAGCATGTAGCTAGCTCTGATGTGTTCTGCAGGTCGAGAACGAAAGCGTTGAAACCAAAAACGCACCGTGTTTTCTTTTGCGACACCACCCCTATACTCAACATTAATCCTTCGAGCCGTTTCTGCGGCACTGGTGCCACGGTGGAACTCGTACTCGTAAATAATGCGATATTTTAAGTTTTCCATTTTCTGAATTGAGTGACGCAGAAAAAAAAGCAAAAGAGAAAAAAACAAATGAATTACGGCTTTCAAAACACAAATGCATGAGTAAATAGCTGTTTAAATTTGAATTTGGAATTCTTAACCAAAGAGGATATATTTAAGATCAAAGTACGACAAAACGCCAATTTCATATGTAAGGACCTAACATTAACTTAAATTGTTTAGTGTTATGATTACTATACTCACGAGGAGTGATTGCTCATAGTGCACCAACACTAGGATGAGATTCCTTAGCGAAAGGATGGTGATGAAATATACTATAATTGTAATCTAAAAAAAATTTATGTATGATAATAAAATATATTACTAACACAAAAATTTTATGCTATTATCTTACCTAATATTTGCAATGAGGTTTAATTTTGATGTTAAATCTATCAGAGCAACGAAAGCGAGACTCACGTCTCATTTGGAGATTTAGAAAATTGATATAATTGAAGTCTGGATGAAATTGATAATAAGTCGCAAAATCCGTATTACCACAAATACATAGATCGTATTGAGATGATCCAAAGACGCTTTATTAAATTCATATGCTATCATCAAAGGATACCATACCATTCTGACAACTATTTTAGCCTTTGTAAAAAATTTCACATTCTACCTTTAAAAAGTCGCCGCGAGATAGCCGACTGCACTTTATTGGTGAAGACCATGACCAGTGAGATAGATTGTAACCAATAATTATCAAAATTTTCAATTAATGTTCCATTAAAATTTACTAGGTTTAATCCACCAATATCAGTGCCATCGGCCTCCACTAACTACAGACAAGGTTCGTATATCGTGAGAGCGAATCGCAATTTCAATAAGTAATGCAGGGATCATGATTTCGATATTTTCAATACGAAAGTCTCGTCCGCAAGGAAAGTCTTGAGCTCCAATTTCTTCAGTAAATAATCCCCCAGTAATAGTGCAAACTGTGGCATCGTTTTGTTATTATTTATGTTTTTGTGTTTTTTTTTAAATATTATAGTTTTTTTTATGTAGGTATATGTATCCAATGAACTAAGATTATATTCAGCTTTTTCTGTTTCTAACACCTAGGTATCATGACCGTTCACAAATTTTTTTTGACTTTTGTTATGTAACCTAGAAGTGAAAACTTGTAATTGGCTGACTGGTTAATATAATAATTACTATAGAGTTATCATAGCTGTTAGTTTTCCATGTATTTAAATAAATAAATAAATTCAGATTTCGAGAAAATTTTGTGAAACTGTCACCTAAATTTTTAGAATAGGTCGTAGAAATAGACTTACTTTAACTTTGAATGCTTTATTGATTTTCTTGAGTACATGGTGCAGTTGACGATGACACAGCAGCAGATTCAAATCCGTGTCATCCGCCCGCTTCTCGAGAAGATCGTCCAGGTGAGATATGAAGTACTCGCATCTATGACAGAGGAGGTAAACGAAACTCCCCAGACACAGAACCTCCACGTCTATCGTGATTTCTAATATTTTGAACCAATACGACAATGTGATCAAATACGAACTGACACCCGAAACCACAAACAGAAATACGACGAGAACGTGTACTACCACCTGATAAGTAATAGCAGCAGCTATAGACGCTATAACGGTCGCTCTGTTCTTATGGCAGACCTCTGAATGTCTAAATCTTATCATCAAATCCAAATCATCCAGCGCTCGCAGTATCTTCTGCACTCTGATCTTCTTTGCGTTCATCAGAGGAGAAATCAACATGACAAACTGAACGGCCCAATAGTAAAAGTAGAGCGAAGTGATATTGAACGGGGATATTTTAACGGTCCCCTCCATCCACACAACATGAAGTAAAAGAAGAGTGGACGCTGAACATAACGATATCAAGTACATTCGATACCACGTACTGTTCACGAGTAAATCCCTGGGACCTAGCGATGATGCAGTCGTTGAAAATAGAAACAGGTACTGAAAAGGCTTTAAAGCGTAACGAATCGAATCCTTCGTTGAACACATTGTTCGAGCAGATAGGTTTAGACTAATAATTCTTCTAATAATTAATACACTTGTAAGAAAAATATGTTTAGTAAAGTTAACCAAACGAGGGTTGTGACTGAAATGTAAGTAAGGTTGACGTCAAAATAAATGTTCGTTTAGTAAAATTACTTTGAAGTAATTTTTTATTGGACCGTTTACTTATAAAAGTAGACGGTTTAATATAATTGTACTTTTGTATTTGAACATTACTTTGTCCTAATATATTATACGAATTGTGTCCAAAAGTATTTTAAACTTAATGAATGTTGCGATTAGATTTGTCTTTAACCTAAACATGTTTATAATTAAAAAAAAACTATTAAAATTAAACGATCCCTTATACGTAACACCAAACTATAATTCATCGTAACTAATATAATATTATTTACTAGCTGTGCCCGCGACTTCGTTCGCGTGGTGTTTGATTAACTTAAACCGTTTATGCAGCGCATGCAACGACAGTCCCCAAATGTGAATTGTTTATTTGTTTAAACGTGCTAATCTCAGGAACTACTGGTCCGATTTGAAAAAATATTTTTGTTGGATTGTCCATTTATAGAGGAAGGCTATATAACATTACGCTGCGACCAAAACCAGTAGGGCGTCGTCGTTGCCCGACGCCGCAACGCGATGCTGACGCCCGACACCACGACGCCGTCGCCCAATGCTGCGACGCCGACGCCCGACGCCGCGAGGCCGACGCCCGATGCCGCGACGCCGACGCCCGACGCCAGACGCCGCGACGCCGACGCCAGACGCTGCGATGCCGACGTCAGACGTCGCGATGCCGACGCCAGACGTCGCGACGCCGACGCTCTACGCCGCGACGCCGACGCCCGACGCCGCGACGCCGACGCCAGATGTCACGACGCCGACGCTCGACGCCGCGACGCTAACGCGAGACGTCGCGACGCCGACGCCAGACGTCGCGACGCCAACGCCCGACGCCGCGACGCCAGACGTCACGACGCCGACGCTCGGCGCCGCGACGCCAACGCCAGACGTCGCGACGCCGAGGCCAACCGTCGCGACGCCAGCGCTCGACGCCGCGTCGCCCGACGCCGCGACGCCGACGCCCGACGCCACGACGCCGACGCCAGACGTCGCGACGCCGACGCCAACGTTCATACAACGCACGTATAAACAACGCTGAAATCTTCAAACATGTATTTCTAAGGACTCAGAAGTTCTGTTCAGTACTTTTAGGTCCAGGATATGGTGCAAAACCTTACTGTTTGGTAATATATACTTAAACTTCTTCAGAAAATATCAAAATCAATATATGTTTCCATATAAATTTTGAGGAGTTCCCTCCATTTCTCAAGGATCCCATCATCAGGTCACCATTTTGGTGACAATGGGAACAAATTTTAATTATACCCCACACAACACAAAAACAATATTTAAAATCGGTTCATAAACGACGAAGATATCCGCGAACAAACATAAAAAAACAATATACGGTTGAATTGAGAAACCTACTCCTTTTTGAAAGTCGGTTAAAAATACTGTTTTCTATAATTGCTTCGCGTCGCTGTGTACTGTGCAGGTAGATAAGCGATCGCCCCGCGCGTCCCGCACACCCCGCAGTCCACACGCTTCGAAATTCGTCCGACTTACTTCATATTTATCGTCACTACTCGGCTCCTATGTGTCTCAGCGTTATGTTTTATAGCCTTTAACCTGGTCAGGATTATGGACTACAATCTTACTAAGTTTGGTTAAAATCCCTTCAGTAGTTTTTGTTCCATGCGTGCACATACAGACAGACAGACAGACAGACAAAAAATTTATTGATTACATTTTTGGCATCAGTGTCGATCACCAATCATCCTCCAATAAGAATTTTGAAAAAATATTCAATGTACAGAATTGACCTCTCTAGAGTTTTATTATAAGTACTAGCTGTGCCCGCGACTTCGTACGCGTGGAAAAGTGATTTAGGACACTTTTATATTTTTAGTTTATTGGCGCAACCGCTGACAACTTTCGCTAATTTAATAGTTACTTCCCAGTGTTGATCCCTATCCAGCAAGTCACGTACCCGGCAAGCCTCTTGGTATGCAGGGTATAATAATAATATACTTAGTACTATCCTTTCGGAGCTCGGCAAAAGAAGTAGGTCTTCGAACAATATATAGAAGTCAGCAAAGGTATTCGAAGTTAGGATTCGAATGCACCGTATATACCCAGCCAATTTTTCACGTTAATTTAATAAAAAACTTCGATGTCCGTCTGTCTATCTGTCTGGGTGTCAAAACTTTAATACGTGTAGGTATCAAGCTAAAAATCATATTAAATACTCAGGATCTTCTGTCCCTTCTGGCCGTGAAAAAAAACAGACTTCTTAGCCACATCTACCCAAAGATTCAGCCGTTTATGTCGCTAATTTTCGTAATTTTCGACACTCCAAAGGGAACCAAAACCTAAAGGTTACTTCCCGGGAACTCAGAATTTTTAAATTTGATATGAAGCAACGTCTTAATAGTGCTGACATAGGATAAATTGCGAAACCATAAAAATATATTTAATTTTTTTGAACTTACTACCGTTTTTGTCATGAATATTTTGAGATATTAAAATAAAAAAAAAAACTTATATTGCAATTACTAAGGTATTTAAAACGAAACTCTCGGTTAGATATGGGCGCAGCGGCACGCCCCGCCGAGGATCCAGCAGGCTTACTCTCGACACATCCGAGAATCGAATCAATTCGATTTCAACGGTTTTTGGTGTTTTATTTGGTAGATTACTTTGGAACTAATTAGGATAAAAAAAAAACCGTTAGAAATAAACAAACGTCAATTTATTCTGGAGTATGCGGCACGATCGAATCTGTATCAAAATCGAATCAGTTTGAAGAGTTAGGCCGACCGGTTTTAGTAGCGTTTTTTTATTTACCTACCGTAAGTATAAGAATAATAATATAAATAAATGAAATTTAGTTTTAAAGAAAATATAAAATAAAAAAAGATTAAATTTGAATGGTTGAAGCAGCGTGGTTGCCGCCGCGCTTCATACAAACGTCCAGCAATTTTTTTTAATTGTCATAAGTTTTTTATTTAAGAACCGATTGAGATGAATTAATAAATATTAAGTCAAGATTACTACATTATAATATGATTGAACCACATTTAAATCGGATAAGCCGTTTCTGAGATTAGCGTGCACAAATGCACCGCTAAACAGACAAAAATTCAAAAAAATATTGTTTTGGGTACTATTGCATAAATGAAAATCTCCTATAATAACACAGGCACAGTTAGCACAGTTAGCGGCTGTGCGTGGTTAAATTCAAACACCGGTACTGCCTGTTAGCACATTTTAATAGTATTTTTTACCCAGCAGTGGGGTGGTGTTCCTTTGGTTGACCTTCGCCAAAATTCCTACCTACCAGCATCTGATACCTACACTACACCAGCCCGGCTCGGACGTAAGACGTAGCAGCCGGCGGCGCCCGGTCGAATCACGGCGAAACGTTTTTAATTTTGCTATATTTCCTAAACTATTCATTATATTTTCATGGTAGGTATACAGGGCAAATATAGTCTTCGTGGAATGCTTAAGCCAACTAACGTATTAAAATGATAAGGATTAATACCTAATGATGGTATAAATTGCTTTCCAAAAACCGCTTAATTTTTTTAGTTTATCGCGAAAGGCATTCTTTTAATAATATAGTTAGGTAATTAAGTTGATTTTATACCATAAATGATAATTTATTTCAATTTGTGAAGCAAGTTCAAAAATACAATTTTTAAATTATTATGACACTGTGGAAACACTTGTCTTCCCAGAAAAAAAATCCTTTTAGTTACTTATTTCATGTTCTAATCTACTTTAGTGCCACGTTCTATTGCTTCGCGTCACTGTGTAAGCGATCCCCCCGCGCCCCCCGCACGATCCGTTCGTCACCAGGCCGCGCGCGCGAAATTCATCCGACTTGCTTCAAATTTATCGTCACTGCTCGGCTCCTATGTATCGTAGCGTTATGTTATATAGCCTATAACCTGCCCAGGAATATGGTCCAGACAGACAGACAGACAGACAGACAGACAAAAATTTTACTAATTGCATTTTTGGCATCAGTATCGATCGCCAATCATCCTCCAATATGTATTTTGAAAAAATATTCAATGTACAGAATTGACCTCTCTACAGTTTTATTATAAGTATAGATAAGTATAGATATATATAGATTTTTGGCATCAGTGTCGATCACCAATCATCCTCCAATAAGAATTTTGAAAAAATATTCAATGTACAGAATTGACCTCTCTAGAGTTTTATTATAAGTAATAACTATAGATTTTATAGACAGTGATAAATTAAAACCAAATGGCATTAAAGCGTTAACTTATAATATTATAATATGTTTTGGAAAGGTTTAAAAATCGAAATGAATGAGGAAATGCTAAATTCAACACTTGTTATGACTACAGTTTGGGGTGCACCCAGATTGTCTAGAATATTATTTACAGCTTCAAATATATTAATTTATATACAGATATTCAAAAATAAATGGACATAAAATATTTCTAAGCATTAATATCCTATTATTGATATATGACGACTTCCGTAGCGCAGCGGTTGAACGCGTTGGCGCTCGAGCGAGAGGTCACGGGTTCGAATCCCGCCGAGGGAACAAAAAGTTGTCAGTGTTCCTGGGTCATGGATGTGTATTAAATTTGTGTATAACATAATAAAAATCTTAAGTATTATGTGTATAGATAGATATATATTTTTACAATGTTACTTTCATTTTTTTTATTATAATACAATGTGTTGTGTATAGTATAAAAGTATTAAATATTTTTCCGTTATCTGGTACCTGTTACACAAGTTCTTCGGATACTTCTTCACTGGGCCAGATTTATGTGGTGTGAAGCGTCCATAGATATTATTATTATTATAATAAATATGAAAGTTTGTGAGGTTGGGTGACGAAGTCAGTGATTCTTAAACGGAAAAACTACTCAACGGATTGAATAAAATTTTGCATATTTGTTTAGTACAATAGTTTTCGTAGCAAGAGAGAGAAACATCCTCTGATATTGGTTACATAATACAGATATAATATGTAAGACATGAGCGCCGATCAGAAATTGTCGGCAGCGGCGCGCCGATCATGATTTTATTTAATCGAAGTAATCACCCATGCAATCAATGCTTCGCATCTACTTTGCTAACGCAGTGGCAGTTTATTGATGCCCTTCTTAAAGAAATCAGCTGGACGGGAGGCAACAAATTCTTCAAAGACATTTTGTACTGTCTCTCAGGTTGACGTTGAATTTTGCTCACACCGGCGCTATACCTTATTATTTTTTTAATTTCGCAATGGAATGCGTTACGCATCCCCCCGGGAGGGTCCCCGAGGAGTATGTGGAACTCCCGGCGCGCTACGACCGGTTTACCCACTAAAACCACTTGCGGATCTGACGTCCGTCGGCGTGGCGCGGCGTTCCCGGCGCGGCGCCCAAGTCTAGTTACGTATCATAATTTGGTTAAAAATCCTGGGACTCTAAGGTGTTTATAAAATTTTAACAATGATACATCTAAATACTATACTATCAAACAAAATCTAAATATCATTATTACACACATATCTAATAAAATACAATACAATAGAATAATTTTTTTTTTTTTTTTATGGAAAAAGGGGGCAAACGAGCAGGCAGTTCACCTGATGTTAAGTGAATCCTGACGCCCATAAACATCCGCAACTCCAGAGGAACTGCAGGTGCGTTGCCGACCTTTGACGAAGAGGTAGGCTCTTCTCTTGAAGGCTCCTAAGTCGTATCGGTTCGGAAATACCGTGGGTGGCAGCTGGTTCCACAAGATGGTGGTCCGAGGCAGGAAGTGCCTTGAGAATTTCACGGTGGTTGATCTGTAGAGATCAACCACATCACGTCAGTCTAATCCTGTGCTAAGGTAAAACTTGTGTTACTATAAATTGTTTAATGAATATTTCAACAATTAATTTTATTCAAACAGAAGAAAGCTTATAAATAGAGCTCATTTATTGGAAAGCATTAGTAAAATTACAAGCACTTTGCCATATGAAAATTAATAATTCAAGACCGCTTTGTCTTCGAAGTTAATGTTCTATAAACGAAGTGGCATGTCAAGTCGTTGCGCTATGTTTACTTTCGACAATTTGTTGATTATTTTTGGTTTAACAAATGTAATACGTTTACACTCTCGCCTCGTGGTTCGGTTTGTGTCTCTGCTCGCACCTTTACTGGCGTGTAACTCGTGATGAGGTCTGCCATATCGTAGCTAACAATAAATACATCAAGTGCAGTCGACAAAAAGCTTTCCTTACCAAGGCATTTCTCCCCCTGTCTCGCGCCTCGCCTCCCGACTCACTCGCGAGTGTAGATGGAGTATCATTAGTAGTTATTTCAATGTACTTTATTGATTTTATAAGGGGACGTTAAATGAAAGAATTATGAATCAAATACAGTATACACTCGCACCACTGAAATACTTCTATCTGTTGTGTACGACATCAGCAGCCCTCTCCGACAAAAACCTTCTGTTTAGTCTGTGGTACCGCATCTATATCGTCAGCGTCTTCTTGATTCCCTTCTTTGGCGTAGCCTACAAATTCTACGTGACCTTCGACGATATGAAAGTGTCCCCTTTTAACACTAACGCCATGTTCATCTACTATTTAGTCCTGCAGTACGCTCTGATGATATATCCGATTGTGTCGGCGAAGAAGATGAGAATTAACAAAGTGGTACGAGCGATGGAGGAGTTGGATTTTAAAATGCATTTCAAGAACTTGGACCTGTGTAAGACGATTCGAAAGAAGATAGTGTGTTGGGTGCTAATAACGTTCACAGCACACGCGGTGGTCCACGGGATACTGGTGATGTTGCTGTTGAGGTTGCCGGCGGGGGTGTACATCGCTTTGATTTCGATCTGGTACAAGTTTGTGGAGTTGGCTATGGACATGGAGTTGTCGTGTGTCTGTTGCTTCTCCTGGCTTCTGTACTATAGAGCGCAGGCGTTCCTGCAACATCTTCAGCGAATAGCCCAGGAGCGGGAGACGTCGGATCTAAACCTTCTTTTATGTCATCGTCAACTTCACTTTGTTTTGAAAAAAATTAATAAGGCCTGGAAATTTCAGGTGAAATATTTCACCTGTTTTTTGTGTATAAATAATATGCTTATTTATTTATTAACTATATTCTCAGACATCATCATCAACATTTTCAGATATCAGTTATCATGTGCATAATAACAATTCAATTGTTGAGGAATCTAATCACTATTTGTATTCATCTGAACGAGAAAATTGTGGTAAGAAAATAATGATTATAATTATTACGGTAAACTTTTCAGCACGTTTTAAAATTGATGATTTAGCATGTAAATATCATATGTTGCACTAAATCATTATTCTAAGCCTGGTTTTACTTTCTACCAAGGTTTGTGAAATGTATATTTACAGCCAATGCCTCCGTGTACTAGTGGTTAAAGCTTTGCTCTCGCCTCGGAGGCAGTGAGTTGGAAGTTGGAACACACAATTTTTGCGTTGGAACAACAAAAAAAAAATGTTTTCATGTATGGTCATGACTTATGACAATGCAGGCTGATCAGCTGATTGTATGGTAAAAGTGCAGCGCCTGATCTCTCGCCAGTCGTATCGGTTATTTGTCCCACTAGGCTACGGGAATGAAGGAACTGGGGTGCTTCTGAGTATTGCCCACACACTTGGGCTCTATAAAAATCACTACTGTGTAGCTGACAATGAAACCAGGTCAGCTACACAGTAGACACCCTTACTGGAATTGGTGTGGGAGTATATTATTATTTGCAGTCAACCATCGGATTCCTGCTCCTCATCCGCTACCTGATGTTGTTCGTGCCGCTCTGCGTGGCAGGGCAGCGGCTCGCCAACGCGCTCGATGGCGTCCACGTCACCGCCGCTACCATGAGGGACTCTAGCCACGTGCTGAGCAGTGAGCAGTCACGGCATACAATATTATATATACTTATATATGTCGCAGTCATCTGATTGAATCCGTTATTTAATTGAATGAGTAGCGCTTTCATTGAATCCTGTTTTTACCAACAAATTTTAGAATCCGAGAATTATTTTTTTTATACTAGGACAGCCATTTAATATTTTAGTTTTAAACTTCGAAATTTCCGAATGAGTACTAATAAAACGTACATTAAATTAAATTAATCAAAAAATATATCAACACTTTGCTATCTGTACGAGCTGTTTGACGCTATTTTAAAACCGCCTTTATATCCTGGACCTAAAAGTACTGAACAGAACTTCTGAGTCCTTAGAGATACATGTTTGAAGATTTCAGCGTTGTTTAAAGAAATGCAAGCATATGCCACTACGTCAATTACAGTCGAACTTGGTATAATAAAATAAAAAAACGATTCCTCACGATGCCATCATCGGGCATCCACTTTGATAACTATGAGTGGATGCCTGATGATGGCGTCGTGAGGGATCGATTTTTTTTTATTTTTTTTCGGAAGGAGAAGACTAATGGCATTTAAGCCGATTTAGTTGCGTCGGACTGTGTGAGGAATCGAGGGAACTTCTTGAAATTTATAGGAACATAAATTACTACAAATACAAAATTACTATGAGTATAGTAATTACGATTAGTTTCGAGTAACATAAGCATATCCTACTAAAAACATAATTTTAAAGCAACCACCACTACTCTCCGTCTCACTAGAGACGAGCGACGTCGGGCGTCGGCATCACGACGTCTGGCGTCGGCGTCGCGGCGTCGGGCGTCGGCGTCGCGGCGTCTGGCGTCGAAGTCGCGGCGTCGGGCGTCTGCGTCGTGGCGTCGGGCTTCTGCGTCGCGGCGTCGGGTGTCGGCGTCGCGGCGTCGGGCGTCGGCGTCGTGGCGTCGGGCGTCGTTGTCGCGACGTCGGGCGTCGGCGTCGGCGTCGCGGCTTCGGGCGTCTGCGTCGCGGCGTCGGGCGTCTGCGTCGCGACGTTGGGCGTCGGCGTCGCGGCGTCTGGCGTCGGCGTCGCGGCGTCGGGCTCAGCATCGCGTCGCGGCGTCCGTCCGGCGATGACGACGCCCGACGACGGTTTTTGTCGCAGCGTAATGTATGCCTTCCTCTATAAATGGACAATCCAACAAAAATAATTTTTCAAATCGGACCAGTAGTTCCTGAGATTAGCGCGTTTAAACAAATAAACAATTCACATTTGGGGACTGTCGTTGCATGCGCTGCATAAGCGGTTTAAGTCAATCAAACACCACGCGAACGAAGTCGCGGGCACAGCTAGTTAACTAATAATCATGCTATAGTTTTGTAAATATTGTTCGGCCTTGTTTCGAATTGTTTGTTCTGAGCTATGTGCTTGCGTTGAATTCACCGAGTTGATAGTTCCGGATCCTAAAATCTGTAGCAAGCCACGACCAGATTTTGAATTGAAGCGACCAGCTCGACTACGCAGTTGGCAACAGCAGACCGACAATTCTTTAATATGAGACCATTTTATGTCCTGTCTTGCCCATGGGAAGTAAAATAGCCATCGACCATCTTTGAAAGGTGACAGTGGGAATATGTATGCGGAAAAGATGATCTTCTATCCGCGAACATTATTTATTATCTGAAAATCTTAAAAAAATATTCGCTCATCCGCCTGCCAAGTGTGGCGAGTATATGCCTATACTACCTCCCTTGAAACACTTTGGGGGAGGCGTATCTCCAGCAATGGCCGTCCTAGCTGAAACGACGAACCACATTTCTGGTAAGCAATAGGTGCACCCTCATATCCCCTCTCCAATTCCAGGCTCGTACGTCCGCAGTGGCGCGTGCATGTGCGCAGAGGGCGCGCTGCGTGTGCGCCGGCTGCGCGGCGGCTCGGCGCTGGACGCCGCGCTGCCCCCCCGTCTGCTGGCCTCCGTGGGCGGTCTGCTCGTCATCATCCTGCAGCTGAGGGTCGACTTCTCCGTGTTCGACGTCTGATAGTTTCTTACGCAAGTTTCCTACGCCGGTTTTTCTCGGCGGGTTAGGGTTGAACCGGTGGTAGCTTATTTCTTGTTGATTAAAATAGCTTGTACTCTTTTTTGGAAATACAACGTTTTTTATTTTTTTTATTTTATGATACAGCAGGAGTTTGCAGATGCCAGTGATGAACCGCATAGTGTAGTATCGTAAATGTAACGGGGTTCATTCATTATTTAACACGTATCTACGAGCTTTTGCACGCGGGAAATAAAAATGTTACTTCTAATACCTCCAAGAATATGTGTACAAAGTTTCATGATAGTTTTCGTGTGAAAGCGTATAACAAACAAACGGACATTGACATTTGTAATATTAGGAATTACTCGTATTATCAATTATTTGTATTAAATATCAAACATTGTTATTGTTGTTGGATAGTCTTGGTATAACAAGTTTCTGCAGTCTGCGGCTGCAAGAGTTGGCAAATGTGAAACATGAAAACAATATACGAGTGGAGAGCTCGCATCAATAACGTTACAACGTTATTTCTTATATTATTATTCTTTAGTACTACTATTATTTATGTAGTGTTACTAAATTGTAACGTCGCTCTTGAATCTTGTCCCACAAGTTTCAGCAGCCGGCGGGGTGTCACGGACTCACGGCCACAGTAATGTCACCTGTCACGTGTCGTGTCGCCTGGTGACCTGCGCTCGTCACGTGACACGTCTTATGGTGACCGCGTGATGTGATAATCTGCAACAGTGATAAATTAACAGCGAGATAGTTGCCATGAATTCATATTTTTTGAATAAACTTTCTGACAGGCATTTGTTGCTATTTTTATTTGACAGGTATTTTTATTGTAGCTAATATAATTTTATTTAAAATATTATTTATCCAAATAATAAAATAAAATTCAATCAATTAATTTTAAAACAAAAAATATGAAAAAGTATTGGAGGCGCCGGGTATCGATCCCGGTACCTCTCGCATGCTAAGCGAGCGCTCTACCATCTGAGCTACGCCCCCTGATAACTGTTCGTCGAAATAGCACTTGAGTATCGTAAAGATTATTATAAATGTAACCGTTATTTTTAATTCGATATAAATAATTCTGGAGCTCGTCCCGTCTGCGTCTTCTACTCGAGAACCTTTCTCATAAAAAAATCGGGCCGAATTGAGAACCTCCTCCATTTTTGGAAGTCGGTTAAAAATATGTACATAGAAGTAAATTATTAACTAAATGTCAGTCCACTTTCTACTACCTATTGTATAATGGACACTAAGTGCAGTTCATGTGACCCACGATATAGCTCTTTTTAACCCACTTCCAAAAACTGGGGTAGGTTCTCAATTAGGCTGGTTTTTTAAATGTACGTACACCGACTACGCTGAGCTTGATGATCTAGTTTGCGTGATCCTTTTTTTAATAGCTCCCACTTGGTCCCCTAGAAATTTTACATTGTTTGGCCTTGTAGTTTTTATTTTATGAACATTTTTGTTATACTTCGAAATATTTTCGCATAAAAATGTTATTTTATAATGTAGTTAGAATGGAGAATGTTCACAAATTTTTATTTTTAGCTCTCCGTAAACTTTTTTTTTAAATATATAATGTCTGAAAAAAATATTACAATACGTCGTATAGTATCCGAGATATACTTGTTTCAAATTATCGACGCGATGTCGTAATTTTACAACATTTTAATTTTACAAGAATTTGAAATGTCTGACATCTCATTAATATTAGGTTTTTTTTTCAATAAAATAAATCTAGTGTATCTGCATAAATATAATAAAAATATGAGTCGAAAAATTATTACAATACGTCTTGTAGTTTCCAAAATGTTTTATTTCAAATCCCCGATCCGATGACGTCATTTTTCAACGCCTGCTGCGGTCCGCAAAATTTTCAAGAATTTCAAATGCCTGTAAATTCATTAATACTTGGTCTTTTTTGGATGAAACAAAAACAAGTGTATTTGTACAGATACAAGCCCTACTGGGCTCCAACAGTTATCCGTTAATATTAACATTCTCCATTTATATTCTTTTTGGAGTGGGTTTATAACGTACTTTTATACCATCTTTTATAATAATGTGGTTGGTTTCATGATAAAATGCAACGTCATAGCTTCTCATCTATGTGTGTGAAGTAACGCGTCGCCACATGTTCCTTACTAATAATTCGGATTGTTTCACATTTGCCAAGTGTATTAATACATTATTACTCGTGATATACTCCCAAACATTTTGTTTCATTTAGCAGTTGCCCAAATCGATGACTAAACGTGTTTAAAATGTTTGGGCGTTTAAACTAATTACATACAATAAATAAGAAGAAAGAATAGGTTTTGGTCGGGCGAAGTAAACTGAATGTGTTCCAGTGCCCCTGACGTAACTATTTAGTAATCTGTGCCCTGACCCACAAGCGTCTAATGCCCCATTGTTTGATCTCTGTAGGTGCGTTAACCCTCTCGCAGCTCACTGGGTCTCAAATACCTAGTATTAACTTCCTTTTGTCAATATGTCGAAGACTCAATGTAACATAATATTATTGTAGGAAATAAAACAGAATATGGAAATTAATACAATGTATCCTGCTGGTCGCGGGTTCGAATCCCGCCGAGGGAACCAAAAGTTTTCAATGTTCCTGGGTCATGGATGTGTATTAAATTTGTGTATAAAATAATAAAAATCTATTATCTATATCTATACATATAATAAATCTGTAGAGGGGTCATGTCTGTACATTAAGAATATTTAAGTGAAAATCAAAAAAAGGGGGTCTATAAGGGCCACAGAACCTAAAAATAACATTTTTGAAAAATATGTCTGTCTGTCTGTCTGTCTGTCTGTCTGTCTGTCTGTCTGTCTGTCTGTCCATATGGGAATGTTTGTCGTCGCATCACGCTAAAACCACTGTATGGAATGAAATGAAATTTGGCAGGCAGGTAGCTTACGACTTGAAGAGCATTATTGGAAATTGTTATCCCGAAAAACGAAAGGGTTCCCGTGGGATCTTCAAAAAATTGTAGCTACCTATTTGACGGTATTTCAGCCATACTACTCAACGTATTTTAATTAAATTTGGCAGGCAGGTAGCTTATAATCTGAAGAGCATTATTGGAAATTGTTATCCCGAAAAACGAAAAGGTTCCCGTGGGATCTTCAAAAAATTGTAGCTACCTATTTGACGGTATTTCAGCCAAACTACCCAACGTATTTAAATGAAATTTGGCAGGCAGGTAGCTTACGACTTGAAGAGCATTATTGGAAATTGTTATCCCGAAAAACGAAAGGGTTCCCGTGGGATCTTAAAAAAATTGTAGCTACCTATTTGACGGTATTTCAGCCATACTACTCAACGTATTTTAATTAAATTTGGCAGGCAGGTAGCTTATAATCTGAAGAGCATTATTGGAAATTGTTATCCCGAATAAACGAAAGGGTTACCGTGGTATCTTCAAAAAATTGTAGCTACCTATTTGACGGTATTTCAGCCAAACTACTCAACGTATTTAAATGAAATTTGGCAGACGGGTAGCTTATGATCTGAAGAGTATTATGGGAAATTGTTATCCCGAAAAACGAAAGGGTTCCCGTGGGATCTTCAAAAAATTTTAGCAACCTATTTGAAAGTATTTCAGCCAAACTACTCAACGTATTTAAATGAAATTTGGCAGACAGGTAGCTTATGATCTGAAAAGCATTACTAGAAAATTATTATCCCGAAAAACGAAAGGGTTCCCGTGGGATCTTCAAAAAATTGTAGCTACATATTTGACGGTATTTTAGCCAAACTACTCAACGTATTTAAATGAAACTTGGCACAAAGGTAGATTGTAACATGAAATAACCAACATAATATTTTTAACCGACTTACAAAAAAGGAGGAGGTTTCTCAATTCGTAAATATATGTTTTTTTTTTGTTTCTTCGCGGATATTCTTTTCATCGGTTCTGAAACGATTTTAATATTTTTTTCTGTTGTGTAGGGTATAATTTAAATTTGATCCCATTGTCACCAAATGGTGACCTGATGATGGGATCCGTGAGGAATCGAAGGAAATCCTCAAAATTTATGTGGAATAATATATTGATTTTGATTTTTTCTGAAGTAGTCTAAGCATATGTTACCAAATAGTTAGGTTTTGCACCATATCCTGGATCTATAATATCTGGCTTACGCCAGAGCAGCAGTATGCTATATATTTATATAAATATATATAAATTTCGGTGGACTTTTTCTCTTTCTACAATTTTTTTTTATCTAATCGTTTTTGTTTTTCATTTTTAGTCCTCAAATAATCGTCGTCTGATCATTCGAGAATTATCCCTACTCAGTCTATACCCATCACTAAAAATCTGAAAATAAAAGGAACAATTAAATTTACTTCGCACAAAGTAATACTTATTTTCCAGTACAAGTGAAAATAATTATTACTTTGTGCGAAGTAATTTATTATTACACTTAGGTTTTGCAAATACGATTAATAAAGTATAGGCGTAGTATAGTTTGTTTTCAAGATATGAATGAGATGTCATAGGTACATTTAAATTCGAAAAGTTATGTCAATATAAGTAAGATTTATGTTTTTCATGATATTTTTATTTATTAGTTTTTATGCTAGGTACGGCTTGGGTTTTTTCTTTCTTTTGGACTTTTGTTATTTTGTCGTCTAAAGGAAGTTAGTACTTTAACCGTAAAGTCCCAAAGTAGGCTACATGTTTGTTAGCGTGGCTAATTAATAAATAAAAAACCGGGCAAGTCCGAGTTGGAATTGCGCACCGAGAGTAGACTTTTAATAAATTTGGCGCTCGGTGCCAGCAGCGCAGCGTCGGTGTGAAAACGATCATGGCGTAAAGTCCATACAAATCTCAGTACAGAGATCTTCGTCGCGTATATGAGCGTACTATCAAGTAGTCCCGTTCGCATAAAAGAATAAAAAAATATTATACATACATTGAGAACCTCCTCCTTTTTTTGAAGTCGGTTAATAATACACGGTCATTTTTCGACCTAGTAGTAGGAATTGTTAGCATTTTCATAGAAAAAATACCTCAAAACATTCACGACAAAAACGGCCATTATTTGACAGTAAACTATTATTATTACTCCATCGGCCTACTTCTTTCTATACCGTCTATAAAGCAGCATTACTATAAATTAGTGATTTTAAATATCCAAACGACAGTGTTCATAAACTAAAAATGTATTTGAACTGCAGCCCTAAATCACTTTTCCACGCGTACGAAGTCGCGGGCACAGCTAGTCTTAAATATGTGTATAGTATAAAATTATTAAATATTATATTTCCGTTGTCTGGTACCTGTAATACAAGTTCTCCGGATACTCAGCACGGGGCCAGATTGACGTGGTATGACCTTTATAATTAAATATGATTGAATTGTAAACAAATATGAATATAGCAGCTATAATCCCTGCAATCTATATGTCACTTGAGGCACGTAATCTCAAACTTGGTCTCAAGAATTGCTATCGCCACCTCTTCTCGATAACCTAAATTTGACAGACAAAATGATGATGTGAAAAAAAGACACCTTTCGTTTTACTGTTAAAATTAAAAACATTACTTATTTTACATGCTTTAATTTATTTTCTTTTTGAAACATGATTTGCATAATTATTTAATGTACAATGAATTAAATTCAAACAATTCTAGTTCATTATTTTGCTTGTTTACATTAAATTGGAACGGATTATACATACTAAGTACGTATTAACTAATAATCAAAATTTAGTAAATTTATTTTACTATATTATATGACATCCAACTTATACCGTGTTCGAAAATGAAAATCTTTTATTTTCAAATAGGTTCGAAACTAACACGTTTAGAAGTGTCCTACATGATGACCTACCACCGGTTCGGGGACTCAAAAGCGAGAAGAACCGGCGTAAGAAACTCATGGGGTGCCTCCCCTTATAGAGTGTATAATGTGTCGAGCCAGCGAACGGTCGCGCTCCGCGTTATACACGAGCAACAAATATTAATTTATATTTTTGCGAATCGCGCGGCTGATTGCCGCTGCACGTCACCATGGCGCTCGTGGCCAATGAGTTGCTGGCGTTTATCCAGCATGCCATCGACACTATGGACGAGGTCAGCATCATGCAGATCTGCAAGTCTTCCTTCAACAGCGAGGAGATTTGCAAGGGCAAGCAGCTGCTGTACGAGGCGCTCGGCCAGAGCGCGAATATGCCATCGCGACGCAGAGATGGGACAGAGAGAAGCGTGCAGGATATAATCTCCCTGCTGAAGCAGACGGATCCAGACGACGTGCCGGCATTTGTGGCGAAAGATCTCCACAAGCTGCCGGTGGTGACGATGGACCACGTCGACGTCTCCAGCCTGCTGAAGAAATTCAATAGCATGAAGGCAGAGCTGGACGAGATGCGAGGTAGGTTGAATGCATCGGAATCCACCATCCGTGATTTGCGTAATGAATTATTGCAAATGAAAAATAATAATTCATTATGTATGTCACCCGAGCATTTGAGCTTCGTAAATACGCGTCGCCGCGGCGCGCAAGCTGACACCTTTTGCGCGTCAGCAGAATTCGACGTGTCAGCGACCGCCGCCGCTCCCGCCCGCCTTCCCCTCGAGGTCGAGCCGAAGCTGAGTCAACCAGCGACTCAGCAGAAGAAAATGTTTTGCGTTGCCACTTTTGCGGGTGTCACTGCCCGCTCCCCCGCACCTCCCCAGGGGGTGAAGATAAAAGGGGTGAAAGAGAGACGCAAGGCTAAGGATAGCCGTAAGGCAGAACCTCCTCGATCTAACGAGGGTGAGAGCAGGAGGTGTGATGAGGAGGGCTTCACATTGGTGGAGAGAAGAAAGAAGAGGAAGCCCGCCGTCCGCAACCACCGCGGCACCGCACCCTGCGGACCCGAGCAGCGGCTGCGGTGTGAAATACCCACCACACCGCTGTACGTGTCCCGCCTGCACTGGTCCACGAAGGTCGAGGATGTCGTGGGCTACATCTTGAAGAAGACGTCCTTCAACTTGAGGGTCGAGCGTCTGGAGTCTCGCCATAAAGTTAACTTTAGTTCTTTTGTGGTGAGAGTACCGACACAACGCTTATCGACCTTCGAGGTGGAGGAGTTCTGGCCGATGGGTGTAGTCTACCGAAGATTCCGGGGGAGACTCCGGAGCGAGGCGCACATCACGTCGCCGATTATAATACGTGATAAATCTTAGTTATAATTATAATATGTATGTTAGTCTGTAAGGTATTTATAATATGGGCCTATGCCGCCCGAAATTTTGTATGTATGTTAGTCTGTAAGGTATTTATAATATGGGCCATGTAGCCTGAAATAAATGGTTTTTATTTATTTATTTTATTTATAGCAAAATGAAGGGAAAATTGTTCTTAAAAAATGTAAGATAAATAAATTATAGACGTAGCCTCGAAAGTGGCCACCTTATTCCCAGGGTGTGCTATCATTAACAACATCATTTATCTTTTATTAAGCTTTAGCACAAAACCTTGTTTAACTACTTTTTAAAATTTATTAATTGATGTTCGGTCCATAAGACCCGGCGAATCGGTGTAGTGTTGAACAGTGATTGTGTATTGAACAAATATCGGATGTGCCGCCCGCGCCGCCGCCGGAGACAGAATACCATTTTTAACCGTCAACCGCTGGCAGTTGCGGTTACCATTTACATACACTTGTGGGACAAACTTACCGGATTTTACGAGAGACGATACTACGCCACATCATGTCAACTACACGGCCGAATGTTATTTATTAACACACACAAGTATCTATCATTACAGGATGCCGTGGGTATACTATATAGGCTGTAATAGTAGTGATAATACTATAGGATGTGTAGGTATGGCTCCCATATTTAGAGTTTCCTGAGAAAATACCAGCGCTGAAAGAGTTACTTTTTTACTTTTTCTTAAATGATTGTATGGGAAAATTTATGTTGTTTGGGCACTTCTCATACAAACATGAAAATCAAAAATAAGAGAGGCACATTAGTGATAATACTTTGGGGTGTGTTCTTAAAGTATTATCACTAATTTATGACCACAAAATAATTAAACAAGATATAAACTTAAACATCAGACTCGCGGTATAATCTTTATTATAATAACAATATGCACCTCTAATTGTGAATTCACTCAGCGTACAGCGTACAGCGATTTAGTTCTTCTAGTTGCCGGAAAAAACTATTTTTACGAAAAGGACTATAAGGGTGAGATACATACATAGTTGACAGCCTCGCACACTTACACCCGGTTTCTGAAAGGCAAGTCAACGATCTGCAAATTCAGTACTAATCCGACAAGAGATTTGAACACCGGTGAGATTTGAAAACGGGATTTGGTGTTGATTTGTCTTACAAACGGGGGCTATTACATCATTGACAGCCTTTAATAATAAATAAACAAAATAAAACATTTAGTAATCATGTTTTAGTCAGAAAAAAGCTTGTAACAATAAATTGCGCAAGATGCTTGGTAATGAAAAAGTATATTTAAGATAATTCGGCGGTGTCGAAAGCGCCATCTTTGGTCATGTCCCCTAATTGCGTGCGGTATGGTCACGTTGTGCAAGTTATTATACGCGGCCTCGGCGCCGCGGAACTGCGGACTTACTCATTCGTCAAGCCCCTGACTAGAGGAGACACATCAAACGGAGGTGTGGACCCAAAAGCATAATCGTCTTATTATTATTAAATCTGACTCCTCAGATTTAAAACAATAGACAGGACGCACGGTGCATCTGCGTGAAGCTACAATTTCTAAATAAGATTCGACAGTTACCGAAGATATTAAGGGCGTGTTTCACCAGGCAATGTTAAAGTTACTCCTTCGTTAAATATCATGTTGTTCCTCTCGTAATTCCTATCAATGAATGAGAAGACATGGTATTTTAACAAGCCGTTGACTAGTGTTAACATGCGTTGGTGAAATCAGGACTAAGAATGTTTGAAATCGGAATAGAATACAGTAAATTTTAAATCGAGGAATGGAAAAAGCTCCACTGACAAGAGCGAAGCTCTTAAGTTAGAAGAAGAAGAAATCTGCGTTAATGTCTTTCGGGAGTCGTTAAGTGTTTATGTAAATATGCATTTAGTATTTACGATGAATTCATCTACATGTTCAATACGCTCTATCTATCTAAAAATATTTATTGAACTTAAGATTTTATGAAAGGCTATTTATAGGTCGTAGATTTATACTTTACCGTAATAGTAACACACACTTCAAGTTCTTTTATCTCTAGATTGACCTGGATAAAGAGAGTTCAAAGTCGTTAGATATCTGCTGATGGTAATGGTTTTCTTTCGCCATCTCCACGACTGCCCGTAGATCTTTCCTTATCAGGAGATCTGACAGTTTCCCATCATATTTCACTCTCAGCCGCCGGCGAGAGTATCTAATGATAGCGTTACGTCAATACGCGCACGTTTTGCTCGCACTAATTACTATTGTTTTAGTCCCTCAAGGACACGATCATGGGAATTACTTTTGACATTTTGGTCTGCAGCTGGTATGACGCTTTGTTACTTTTACTGTAACCTTTCTGTCGGTACCTTATTCGAATATTAAGCCCATACGTAAACTTTTTCATTAGCTATTTACTTCACATTATATACTTACAGTGTGTCAAACTTTTTTTCTCATTTTACAAATGCATTTCTCAATTATTTTTTTTGTCAAATAAAGTTTTCACTTTTTACAAATTATTTATGTTCTTTTAGTCGCAAAAATAACAAAAAGGCTATTTTCTTAAAAAACTGTAAATAAAGAATTGTATTCATAAACAAATTAATTTGCGAGGGGGATAACCATTGGCATAATAAGCTTTACATTTGGGAATTCTGCAGTAAATTGGCAATACAGGGGGTATTGCCAATTTGCTGCAGAATTGGCGATTAACTTTGCCAAGGGGCAGGCCATTGGCACTTAACAGGTACAATTAGCCATGTTGGTTGTAATGATCACATCGGAGACCTCCGGCGACGTCAGACATTATCAGATAATTGGGAACCTACAAAAAGTCGGAGTCGTGACGTAAAGGTCAGCTAATAAACTGGGACGACAGTTATATTAGTGGCAGATATTATTACGTTTAATGGATATAGTTTGAGAGCAGGCGGAATATTTAATTTACCAGAATATTATAATATTCTGGTAATTTACAGTGTTTTGTGTCATGCATTGTATCTGTTACGGGTAATGCTAGAAGGTGGAGTTTGCCCGGGTAGACTTAGTATTACCTATTTTTTTTATTTACTTTCTGGTATTTCCCATGCTTCCTGGGAAAAGTCCGAATAATAACCTTACCTAACCTTTTTTAGAGAGCGCTTAAGTTTGCCGGAGTGCTCTATTAATTTGATGGAAGTCTGGTCCCAAAAAAGGGGAATCAGCCGGTCGGGAGAGGAGTGGACTGTGTTTAGACAGATTCAGGGCACTCCTCCCCACAAATGTGTTGTCGACCATTATGTATCGTATATAAAAAAGTCTCAAACTCAACCTATTTGACAGATAAAACAATGTTTGGTTCCACTTTTAAAAATGAAGAATTTTACTTGATTTATACTTTTATTTTTTATTTTTTTTAACGTAAAAACAAAGATTATAAAAATATAGAACACACTTATTTTAATGTTTTTCTGTGATCTATAATATGAATATTACGTTATAAACAGAAAATAAATTAAAGTACTATGTAACAATAATAAAGTTGTTCACTTTTAAAAGTGAAACGAAACGTAGTTTTACCTGTCAAATAGGTTCTCAAGGAGAAATTTCAATTAAGATAGTTTTATTAATACGGGCCTTAGACTATAAGCAACTGCCGAGCGCGTGCAGTACCGGCCTAGTTTCGTCACCCATTGTGGATCTCACTGTGACAGTTCACTCCATTTCAATATTGTTATTATATTAATGTTTTGTGGTTTATAGTTACAACATCATCGGCTATTTAATCCTCTCCTCCTTTACTATGAGGACAAAGTAGATAATAAATATTTTTCTACCTTTGTAATAGTCCACATTATATTTTTGCCACAATCCTATAGCTACCTATTGAATACTAAAACAAATAATTTACAACAATATTCCCTTTTTTTATTGTGATTCAACGAAGACAAAAAAAGACATATTTTGGGAAATTCACCCTTCTACAAAAAAAAAAAAAAAACACCTTAACAAACGTTATTTGCAGTGCGTATTTATTCATAAAAAATGAATGTTACAAACGATTTCCATCCTCAAACAGGCGAGCAGAACCTTTGGGTCTCCAGTCTCTTGATATCCTCGATCGTGGCTATAACCTGTTGCAACTCCTCCTCCGTCTGGTTTTTTCTCCTGGACAACAGGAACCTTGCGCTGAGTATAGGACAATTGTGGAACAGCATATAGTCTTCGTTCACTTTCTTGTAAACTCGGGCCTTGTACTTCTCAGTGCCGAAGAAGACAGACTTCGGATCCCACGCGTGGAATTTAACTTGGTTACTACCTGTGAGCATCCCGGTGAAATAGCCATGTTCTTCGTCAACAATAACTGCTGTTGTGTCAAATGTAAATGGCTCCACATCACCATACGCCGCTTTGTATGTTTTTACATCGTCGGCCTTGGCTTTATTTATTTTAATTTCTTTGCAATACATCGAAGCTGGTAGATTGAGCCATATTGAGAATTTGTAGACTGCGTACCAGGTTCCAACTAAGAAGTTATTGTCTAAGGCCTCTGCGTTTTCCGTCATGCAGGTTTTCTCTAAATCTGTCAGCCCAGAGACCAGCTTCAGCAGAAATAAACCGAGCACAAAGTAGGGAGACATGTTGAATCTCTCGTACACTAGTATCTCGTACACGCAGTATATAAACATAAGCGTTATCTGCAGTTCGTTAAAATTAATTATTAGTTATACAGGGAGTTTCCTTATAATAATTATAATCGTGTTGTTTTGATTTTTCTTAACATCAACACCAACAATCTTATAACGCGCCTGTTTTAAATGATCTGAAAATTGAGCAGTCCACACGCTCATCCGCAAACATTTTTGACGCGTTGCGGCGCTGAGGTAAAGGTAGAAGAGAGTAGGGTTTAACTCAAACGCGTTAAATCTCTCACGGCGACGCTATACGACTTTTGAGTTTAATTGCGAGAGAGCACTTTCGCCAGCACCGACTGCAACAGCACTGTCCATTCCTTTCCGCTATCCGTTTAAATTAAAAAAATTCCGAGTATTTCAATTTGTAAACTTTTTCTAGGACTAATGGAATACTGGGATGTTAGCTGTTATTGGCCCGGAAGACCATTCTTTCTTCTTATTTAAAGACTTCTTCGTATTATTAATCAAATTAATAAAAATTTACATGTGACTCGCATTTAGAAATAAAATTTCTTATGCTACTTGCTACATCCATTCTAACTTCTAGGTAGCACCATGTCGTCCGCATAACTGATGTGATGTTCTTAAGACACCTGACATCCGACCCTAACCTATTAATGACTTTACACCGGTTACGCATCAAAAGTTAAAAATTTTATTGAAGACAGCACACCCTGGGAATAATGTAATCCTATGAGGCAATTTCAGTGCAGTAGCTTAATAATGTACTTCTGTACCTAAATTTACTCAATTGTTTTTATACTGTAACATTGTTTAGTTTTAGTTTTTATTTTATCTAATTGATTGTATCATACATCTTACATTAAATATATTTTTGAACAAATAACAATTTTGGCTACTCTTTTAGGCAGGTGGCAGTTGTGCGAGTTTCTTACGCTGGTTCTTCTTTCCGGGTTAGGGTTCCGAACCGGCGGTAACTGGTTACTGTAGTTATAATTTATTTTCAAAATTGACCTTCAAACAAGCAACTTTTTTTAATTTTGAATAAAAACTTTATTTCTATTTATTTTTTCATCGACATAGGATTGATTACACTTTTAAATAGATCATCCTGTTTAACTTTATTATTATTCATTAGATAAAGAATAATAGTATTGTTTACATTTGCATCGATAGCAATCGCGGTCAGTCTGCGAACTGAAGCACAATTCTCGTTCATAAACTTGTACTTTCAATTTACTATTAAAGTATGCTTACTCGTATTTCATCCGTTGTATCCGAATGTACCATTTTATACGAATATGTAGTTAGTATAGATACTATATTAATCACGTCAGGGTTAATTTCGTCGTCAGACGGTTATGAAAACACTATTTTGCTCTTACAATGGATCCGGAATATATCAAAGCTGTAATATTTTAGATTTAAATAGCAGAATTGGGCTTAAGATAAGAGAATTGTGACGCACATGTTATCTCATAAACTGATGATGATAATATAAATGCCAAAGGTGGTGCTTATCAGTATCTACTGCCAAAGTAGCTGATATTGTCTTCATACCAGCAGGCTTACTCTCAACACATATCAGATCGATCTCAACGGCGTTTCGTATTCTATTTGGTCGATTACTTTGAAACTAACCAGGATAAAGAAAATCATTAGATCTTAATTTTTGTACTCCCGACCATATCAATCGACTGAGAATCAAAATTAACAATCGTAAATTTATTCGGGAGTACGATAAAGTTTGAATGAAAATCGAGTTTGGAGAGTAAGGCTCCCGACCGCCGGAATCGTCGCACGCACACAACTATGCAGTGTGATAGTGCGCGCCGCACAGACTGCTCGTTGCTTTCGACGAGATGTGGTTTGGTCACAATCTTTTGCTGAGTTGATCTTTGTAACTATGATGTCTCAGAAATGTTGTTATATTGATAGTTGTCAATTTTATAAACAGGCTACCAAATACGGAAACAATATTCCCAAGACCGTACTAAATGTGTGTAAAGTATTTTACACGAATTTCAGGGTAATATTTTAAAACATATGTAAAATAATAAAATGCATACTTACCGCTGCTGTCGTACTTTGATAATGAAATTTTCTGAATGTGGAATCAAACCAGGCGTGGACTAGATGAATTTGATCAAGGCTCGCTTTTATTATAGAATAATAGTATTGAACTGGATTCCTCTTCTAATCGTAAGTTTTAGACTTGTTACAAATCTCATATTATAATTAATTTTACATCATTCTTTTACTATCATTGTATTGTTTTGCTGAAGAAAACCGCATTCATCGATCCCTGAGGTTTGTTTATATAATTTCTACGTCATCGGCATAAACTGGGCATGGACTAGTAAATTTATCAATACGATCGTTGATTTGTGTAAAAAAAGTACACCCAAATTAGAGTCATGTGGGACACCTGAGGGTGGCTCAAAAGGTAATCGAAGTCGAAGCAACCTACTGCACCTATAATTGTTGTGTGCGATATGAATCGCGTTGGCCGTTGTGCAAATATTATAAGCTAAGCCAATTACGGTGAAGATCGCTTCGATATAGAAGATGGAGTTTATTAATATAATTCTTAAGCTTATTAAATAAATTAAGCTTACTTTTGATTAATTAATAAAAGATTCACAAATAAAATTCGTATATGCAAGGAAATTAAACTATCAGAAATTAAAATCTCAGTACTCGTTTTTGTTACGCAGTAATTATTATAAATAAAAGAAGAAAACCTTATTTGCAGTTCGTAGCTATTTATTGTAAAGTAGCGTTACAAACAATTACCATCTTCACACGGGCGAGCAGAACCTCTGCGTCTCCATTCTCCGTACATCCTCAATCGTGGCTATAACTTCCTGCAACTCCTGCTCCGTTTGGTTTCTTCTCCTGGACAGAAGCCACTTTGTGGCCTGTACGGCACACGTGTTATACAGAACGTAGTCCTCGTTCACCTTCTTGTATACTCGAGCTTCGTACGTCTGAGTTCCGAAAAAGACCGATTTGGGATCCCACGCGAAGAACTTAACTTGGTCACCGCCTGTGATCATCCCGGTGAAGTAGCCGTCGAATCGGTCGAAGAGGACCGCCGTCGTGTCAAATTGGAACGGTTCCACGTCACCGTGGGCCGCCTTGTACGTTTCTATATCGGCGGCCGTGGCTTTTTTGATATTTATTTCGGTGCAGGACATGGAAGGCGGTAGATTCAGCCACCCGGAGAATTTGTAGACCTCTAGCTTATATATAACTTTTTATGCATCACCAAGATCGAGATTACTATAGATGTATCCCGCAACTTGCATGCGAAGAAAATCCCATACATTTTCCAGCGATAACCACAATTCAATAAAATATTTAACCTCACTACGTAAATTGTATGAATCATGTTACTTCATCCATGATCACGAATCAAACCTCTCTTTCATAAAACCAGATTTGTTATTTAGTAGTACGCTGTGGAAGAAATGTACATATAAAGCTGTGGGAATACAAGTGGATGCCTCAAAGATCTCCGATTCAGCGAGGTGGTATGCTCATCATGGAAGCTACTACTAGTTTTCAGATGTGGTATATACTTAGTCGTAATACTAAATTATGTTGGAATACTTTCTGCTCCTTCTTTTTTCTTCAGATTAATTTCGTTGTGGGTCCCAAGACAGATTTAGCTTGTCCCTCGGTCACCCCTGAGATTCCTGGCTTACAGGAGTTGCAATGTGATGTGGGCAAATGTCCGTTTAAAAAAAAAATGCTCGCATAGAGTCGAGCTTAGAAAACTTCGATAGCGTGATGCAGGATCGTGGCGCTTGTTGTACCACAAAGTCAAAATCATTACTCTTCCATCTGAAAAGACTTCCCACCTCTGTCTGTCTGCGATAAATAACATCAATATCAGTATAGTAAAGTGGGAATCTATTCCATGCAAACAAACAAACTTCTCCTCTCTTTATCATAAGTGTATTTTAGTATTACATTGCAAAAACAATATCATCAAAACGATCAAAATTAATTGTTTGTTGTCCGTGTTTTTACTTTGTATCTTTTATCGATTATGATTAATGAACGAAGTAATGAATTATTGCAAATGAAAAATAATAATTCATTATGTATGTCACCCGAGCATTTGAGCTTCGTAAATACGCGTCGCCGCGGCGCGCAAGCTGACACCTTTTGCGCGTCAGCAGAATTCGACGTGTCAGCGACCGCCGCCGCTCCCGCCCGCCTTCCCCTCGAGGTCGAGCCGAAGCTGAGTCAACCAGCGACTCAGCAGAAGAAAAGTTTTGCGGGTGTCACTGCCCGCTCCCCCGCACCTCCCCAGGGGGTGAAGATAAAAGGGGTGAAAGAGAGCCGCAAGGCTAAGGATAGCCGTAAGGCAGAACCTCCTCGATCTAACGAGGGTAAGAGCAGGAGGTGTGATGAGGAGGACTTCACATTGGTGGAGAGAAGAAAGAAGAGGAAGCCCGCCGTCCGCAACCACCGCGGCACCGCACCCTGCGGACCCGAGCAGCGGCTGCGGTGTGAAATACCCACCACACCGCTGTACGTGTCCCGCCTGCACTGGTCCACGAAGGTCGAGGATGTCGTGGGCTACATCTTGAAGAAGACGTCCTTCAACTTGAGGGTCGAGCGTCTGGAGTCTCGCCATAAAGTTAACTTTAGTTCTTTTGTGGTGAGAGTACCGACACAACGCTTATCGACCTTCGAGGTGGAGGAGTTCTGGCCGATGGGTGTAGTCTACCGAAGATTCCGGGGGAGACTCCGGAGCGAGGCGCACATCACGTCGCCGATTATAATACGTGATAAATCTTAGTTATAATTATAATATGTATGTTAGTCTGTAAGGTATTTATAATATGGGCCTATGCCGCCCGAAATTTTGTATGTATGTTAGTCTGTAAGGTATTTATAATATGGGCCATGTAGCCTGAAATAAATGGTTTTTATTTATTTATTTTATTTATAGCAAAATGAAGGGAAAATTGTTCTTAAAAAATGTAAGATAAATAAATTATAGACGTAGCCTCGAAAGTGGCCACCTTATTCCCAGGGTGTGCTATCATTAACAACATCATTTTTCTTTTATTAAGCTTTAGCACAAAACCTTGTTTAACTACTTTTTAAAGTTTATTTATTGATGTTCGGTCCATAAGACCCGGGCGAGTCGGTGTAGTGTTGAACAGTGATTGTGTATTGAACAAATATCGGATGTGCCGCCCGCGCCGCCGCCGGAGACAGAATACCATTTTTAACCGTCAACCGCTGGCAGTTGCGGTTACCATTTACATACACTTGTGGGACAAACTTACCGGATTTTACGAGGGACGATACTACGCCACATCATGTCAACTACACGGCCGAATGTTATTTATTAACACACACAAGTATCTATCATTACAGGATGCCGTGGGTATACTATATAGGCTGTAATAGTAGTGATAATACTATAGGATGTGTAGGTATGGCTCCCATATTTAGAGTTTCCTGAGAAAATACCAGCGCTGAAAGAGTTACTTTTTTACTTTTTCTTAAATGATTGTATGGGAAAATTTATGTTGTTTGGGCACTTCTCATACAAACATGAAAATCAAAAATAAGAGAGGCACATTAGTGATAATACTTTGGGGTGTGTTCTTAAAGTATTATCACTAATTTATGACCACAAAATAATTAAACAAGATATAAACTTAAACATCAGACTCGC
Source organism: Celastrina argiolus (assembly GCA_905187575.2). Lineage (NCBI taxonomy): Eukaryota > Metazoa > Arthropoda > Insecta > Lepidoptera > Lycaenidae > Celastrina > Celastrina argiolus. The sequence continues at coordinate 18,526,006 of LR994589.1, forward strand.
GGTATAATCTTTATTATAATAACAATATGCACCTCTAATTGTGAATTCACTCAGCGTACAGCGTACAGCGATTTAGTTCTTCTAGTTGCCGGAAAAAACTATTTTTACGAAAAGGACTATAAGGGTGAGATACATACATAGTTGACAGCCTCGCACACTTACACCCGGTTTCTGAAAGGCAAGTCAACGATCTGCAAATTCAGTACTAATCCGACAAGAGATTTGAACACCGGTGAGATTTGAAAACGGGATTTGGTGTTGATTTGTCTTACAAACGGGGGCTATTACATCATTGACAGCCTTTAATAATAAATAAACAAAAAAAAACATTTAGTAATTTTTTTTTTCCCCGCTGGCAACACTACCGTAAACTTGACATTGTAAAGTCTCCCAACTAAAAATTGTAAAATAAATATAAACTTTATTGTATTTATAATAAAAAGTTGATAATAACATTGTTTTAAGTATTATTAATAAGGAAAATAATAAGTTATTGTGCTGTGTTCAAGTGAATTTGTGTTATTATCAATTTAATAAGTGCCTTACGTCAACGGCGATCAGCTGTCAAGGTAATTCAAATTTTCGTATTAAAATTATTAAAAACACTTAAAAATCAAAATATTTCTCAGCTAGTGTAGTAATTATAACCATAATTACCTACAAGCTGATTTAGGTTGACGATAGGCGATAATAATTAACGCTGAAAGGAAGCAACAGATCAGCTGTTTAAAAACTTAGTATAGGTTACTTAGGCCGGTCAGTGGGATTGATAGACCCTGTTATTCCTTTTTAACAACTTATTTACCTCACTCTAGCTTGCGTGACCCCTATACACCGAGCAAATATCTCACCATCTAAAGATATCGAGTGACAGGATCATTTAAGGAGAACTTGGTATTGTTGATTCCACTGACATAGTAGTTTATTTCGAAATCAGTTTAATTTTTTCTCTTGATATTTATAACTAGTAAGATAAAATTTATTGCTAGGTTAGCTTGTAGGTTTGGCACAGACTGATATCTTCTTTTAACATCTTACATACACCACTCTAGCTTGCGTGACCGCTTTACACCGAGCAAATATCTCAACATCTATAGATATCGAGTGGTTGGGACTATTTGGGAGGTATTGGAAAGTGTTGAATCTGCTAGCTAGTTAGGTAATTAGCTTATTGATAGACAGATTAGTCTATTAATTAACTGATTATCTCATAGTTTCTGTATCTTAATAGATTATCATGATGACTAGAGGAAACCTGGCCCGTCAGACTGAGGAGCAACTCCGTCTGACGCTTCAGGAACTAAAAGATTACAAGAAACAAAATGAACTGTTGCTTTCTGAACGTGAAGATAGTGAAAAAGAGATGTTAAGAATCATTAATAAAAATTCTGAGCTAAAAATTGAACTTAGTAGGTTAAATGTTAATTATGATAATTTGTATCAAAAAAGCACAGAATTACAAGATATTGTGGACAGTTTTGATCAGTGTAGGGATGAGTATGAGGAAGCCCTGAGTAACACTAGTATGTGGAAGCGGAAGCTACATGAAGCCCAAACTCAAATCAAGTCATTGGAAAGTCAAATACAGGAGCACAATTCCTCAAAAACACAAAACTTGTTCCAAGAAATGTTTGGAAGGGATCCTAGTATTTTTGAAAAAGATGTCACTAATAAAACAAATTTTTTACCAACTATTGACTTGACAGGTGACAATACTATGCCCTCCCATACATTTCCCAGCAAAAATATATTAAAAAAATATGTTAAAGTCAACAAGCACATTAAAAAAACCAGAAAACTGTTGTTAAAAAATAAGAAAAATATATTGAAATTATCCAAGTTAACAAAGGATAAATTGTATTTTAAAAATCAGTACTTAGTTAGTACTAAAAATCTAGAAGATACAAAATGTACATATGAGGCAGAGGTATGCAGTCTCCAAACTGAAATTACACAACTACATAACTCCCTAAAGTCGATAACTAAAAAATATGAATTGGCCCAATTAGAGATATCTAGTCATATATCTGCGTTGAATACCTTACTGGAAGTTTCACATTACAATGAAGAAAGGGTTGAGTCTTTATTGAGACTTAACTCTGTGTGTAATTGCAAAGTAAGCTATTCAATGGATAATTCTTATAGTGTAGGTGTGGAGACTCCTACTAAACCCTCCATGAAAGAAATCTGGATTGCATCATCTGCTTCAAGCTCAGGCTTAATCAGTATTTACAGCGATGAGCTTGGTCGAGGAGTCGGGGTGCAATTGAACAAGTTGTATGATGGACAGTCTGTATATAATACCTGTATGCCAGGTGCAACATTTGAACAAATAGCTAAAAAAATTTTATGTACAGCTCACTGTCCAAATACAACACTTATAATATTAGTGGGGAGACGAGGAAATGTCAATAAGACAAAAATGGATAATTATATAGAATTATTAAACAAACTTCAGAATATTAACAAAATTATATTATTTACATTTCCTTACACAAAGCATTTGCCACGGGAAAATCAAATTGGACATAATCTTAACAGCCAATTGTATGCTGCTGTTAATAATAACTGCATATTATTAAATAAATATGACAATAAGATTAATATTATTGACATTAATAATATTTTAAATTATAAATTATGTAAGTTGACATTAGATAGATATTTTCTATCTTTTTACTTTACAAGACTGATAGCTAGTGCGCTATTAACTTTTTTGTATATAAACCCAGCCAAGAATTTGGCTAGTAAGACAACAACTGCTTCTATTGAGCAGTCTAGTTATAATATGACAAATTGTAACAGCTTGGAATATGTTCCAAATAATAATAATTTAAATTAGACTTTAAGACAACAGAGGAAGTCTCTAGCACTATATATTTAAGTAATCATGAAAATACCATTATTCAATATAATAAACAACATTCACTTAAGCTGGTGCATCAAAATATACAAGGAATGGCTAGTAAAGAACTAGAAATTGAATTATTTTTAAATAATAATAATATAGATATTTTGTGTCTCACAGAACATTGGTTCAAGAAAAATGAAATTTTGTTAAATTTTAGTATGCACCAGCTCGCAAGTTCTTTCTGCAGAGAAAAAGCGATAAGAGGTGGTTCGCTTATATTAATTAACAAGAATTTAAAATATAAAGAACGTAAAGACATAGTGAGCCTCTCTACAGAAAGAACAACTGAAATAGCCTGCATAGAGATGGGAGACTTTATTATTGTAAGCGTATACAGGCCTCCATTAGGATTATATGATTCATTCGAAAAAAATATGGAAATATTATTAACAAAATTATGTGAATCTAACAAACAAATACTATTATGTGGTGATTTCAATATCAATATTTTAGAAAGTAATTCTACCACAGTTAGATTCACATCCTTGTTAAAATCATATAATCTAAGTAATTTATTTCTAGAACCCACTAGGATCAGTACCAACTCTGCTACATGCATTGATAATATATTTAGTAACATAGATCCAATTAATAAAGAAATTATCAACATGCTAAGCTCTGATCACTGTGGACAGCAAGCAATTTTTAATATAAACAGTAAATGTAAACAAATAAAAAAAGACAGAAATACATGTATACCAATAAATGTTAAACGTATTGAGAAGTTTAGAGGTAGAATAAAGGCTAACATTGGTCAATTAGAATTTCATTATAGCCCAGATAGGGCATTTGATAAACTATTTCAGTTGATTAAATATCATTTCGATACTATTTTTACCTCTAAGACAGTAACAATTAACAATAAAAGTAAATTCAGTGAATGGGCAACAACGGGTATTTTGAAAAGTAGATTCAAAATGTATGAACTTTATAATGAAAGAACATTTAATCAAAGTGAAGAATTTAAAAATTATGTAAAATTATATTCTAAAATATTTAAGCAAGTTTGCTCTGCAGCTAAATCTCTTCACATTAAAAATAAAATTAAAAATTCAAACAATAAAGTAAAAACTACATGGCAAATAATTGCAAATGAAACTGGAAAAGTCACCAGTCGCAACTCAAATTTTAAATTGAATATAGATGATAAAATCATTAAATCTGACATTGAAGTTGCTACTGTTTTTGAAAAATATTTTGCTGACATTCCGGTTTCAACTACAAAAAATTTAAATGCCTCTTCCGTTGATGCTGAATTACTTCTGAAAGAAAATGTAAAAGAGTGTGAAGTCGACTTTCGATTTAGAGAAATAGGGCCCCAAGACATAATAAAAAACTTTAATTTGTTAAATATTAAGAATACTACAGATTTATGGGGCCTATCAACGAAAGTTATCAAATCGATAGTCGATATTATTGCACCTTACTTATCAACTGTTTTCAATGATTGTATAAAAAGTGGCTCTTTTCCTGATTTAATGAAACATAGTAAAGTAATACCTCTGTTTAAATCTGGCTGTAGGTCGGATCCATCTAATTTCCGACCTATATCTATTCTACCAACGCTAAGTAAAATATATGAAAAAATAATACTTAATCAATTGCTAGCACATTTTAATATCAATAACATCTTGCATGATAAACAATTCGGGTTTACAAAGGGACGCTCTACAACAGATGCAGGCGCCGATTTGATAAGTAACATTTTTGATGCTTGGGAGGGATCGCGGGATGCTCTTGGAATATTCTGCGATCTCTCCAAGGCATTTGACTGTGTGCAGCACACAACATTGATCAGGAAACTAGGCCACTATGGGGTAAAGGGTCAGGCACTCGCCCTCTTGAAATCATACTTATCAAATAGAACTCAGAGGGTTGAGGTAAATGGAAAAAAATCTGTAGGCTCTAAAATAGAGATGGGGGTCCCACAAGGATCTATTTTAGGTCCTTTTTTATTTTTAATTTATATAAATGACCTACCATACCTCATAAATGAAAAACATGGGATAGTATTATTTGCTGATGATACGTCTCTTATTTTTAATATGAAACGACAAAATACATGCCACGACGAAGTAAATAATGCTCTCTCAAAGATAGTACATTGGTTTAGTGTCAATAATCTTTTACTAAATAATAAAAAAACAAAATGTGTCAAATTCACATTGCCAAATGTAAGGCAATTTGAAACCAATGTGCTATTAAATAATGAACGTATGGAACTAGTGGATACAGCAGTATTCTTAGGTATAACATTAGATTCAAAACTTCAGTGGGGCCCTCATATTGCTAGGCTGGCCGACAGACTCAGTTCAGCAGCATACGCAGTTAGTAAAATTAGACAATATTCAGATGAAAGTACAGCACGTCTAGTGTATTTTAGTTACTTTCATAGTATAATGTCCTATGGCATTTTGCTATGGGGCAACGCTGCAGATATAAATAATATATTTGTGCTGCAGAAGCGAGCTGTTCGGGCAATCTACAAACTGGCCCCTAACACCTCACTTAGAGAAAAGTTTAAGGAAACAGGAATCTTAACTGTACCTTCTCAGTACGTCCTTTCAAATTTAATGTATGTTAAAAAAAATTTACACTTATTTAAGAAGAAAAGTGAGAACCATAATAGAAATACTCGAAATAAGCATAAACTTGATGTACCAGTGACTAGACTTAGTAAAGTAAAAAAATCGTTTAAGGGCCAATGTATACGCCTATACAATAGGATCCCAGAAAACGTTCAAAATTTTTCTAACAATAAGTTTAAGAAAGTAGCCAAAGAACGTTTGTGTGCAAAAGCTTACTATACAGTAAATGATTTTATGAATGACAGCACACCTTGGGAATAAGGTAGCCCTCTGCAAGGCTATATTTAAATACTATAAAATTACTGTACTTTTGTTATTTAGTTTTAGTTCTGACATTTGTAAATCTTAAAAAAGAGCAATTTTCCATCTTTTTTGTAAAAGATGGCCCCACGCGAGTTTCTTACGCCGGTTCTTCTCGCTGGGCTAGTTCCCGAACCGGTGGTAGGCATCAAATAGTCTCGACGTTCAGAAAACATTTTGTAAAAATTTATTCTGAATAAAATGTTTTGATTTTGATTTTGATAATCATGTTTTAGTCAGAAAAAAGCTTGTAACAATAAATTGCGCAAGATGCTTGGTAATGAAAAAGTATATTTAAGATAATTCGGCGGTGTCGAAAGCGCCATCTTTGGTCATGTCCCCTAATTGCGTGCGGTATGGTCACGTTGTGCAAGTTATTGTACGCGGCCTCGGCGCCGCGGAACTGCGGACTTACTCATTCGTCAAGCCCCTGACTAGAGGAGACACATCAAACGGAGGTGTGGACCCAAAAGCATAATCGTCTTATTATTATTAATTCTGACTCCTCAGATTTAAAACAATAGACAGGACGCACGGTGCATCTGCGTGAAGCTACAATTTCTAAATAAGATTCGACAGTTACCGAAGATATTAAGGGCGTGTTTCACCAGGCAATATTAAAGTTACTCCTTCGTTAAATATCATGTTGTTCCTCTCGTAATTCCTATCAATGAATGAGAAGACATGGTATTTTAACAAGCCGTTAACTAGTGTTAACATGCGTTGGTGAAATCAGGACTAAGAATGTTTGAAATCGGAAAAGAATACAGTAAATTTTAAATCGAGGAATGGAAAAAGCTCCACTGACAAGAGCGAAGCTCTTAAGTTAGAAGAAGAAGAAATCTGCGTTAATGTCTTTCGGGAGTCGTTAAGTGTTTATGTAAATATGCATTTAGTATTTACGATGAATTCATCAACATGTTCAATACGCTCTATCTATCTAAAAATATTTATTGAACTTAAGATTTTATGATAGGCTATTTATAGGTCGTAGATTTATACTTTACCGCAATAGTAATATCTTTAACACACACTTATAGTTCTTTTATCTCTAGATTGACCTAGATAAAGAGAGTTCAAAGTCGTTAGATATCTGCTGATGGTAATGGTTTTCTTTCGCCATCTCCACGACTGCCCGTAGATCTTTCCTTATCAGGAGATCTGACAGTTTCCCATCATATTTCACTCTCAGCCGCCGGCGAGAGTATCTAATGATAGCGTTACGTCAATACGCGCATGTTTTGCTCGCACTAATTACTATTGTTTTAGTCCCTCAAGGACACGATCATGGGAATTACTTTTGACATTTTGGTCTGCAGCTGGTATGACGCTTTGTTACTTTTACTGTAACCTTTCTGTCGGTACCTTATTCGAATATTAAGCCCATACGTAAACTTTTTCATTAGCTATTTACTTCACATCATATACTTACAGTGTGTCAAACTTTTTTTCTCATTTTACAAATGCATTTCTTAATTATTTTTTTTGTCAAATAAAGTTTTCACTTTTTACAAATTATTTATGTTCTTTTAGTCGCAAAAATAACAAAAAGGTTATTTTCTTAAAAAACTGTAAATAAAGAATTGTATTCATAAACAAATTAATTTGCGAGGGGGATAACCATTGGCATAATAAGCTTTACATTTGGGAATTCTGCAGTAAATTGGCAATACGGGGGGTATTGCCAATTTGCTGCAGAATTGGCGATTAACTTTGCCAAGGGGCAGGCCATTGGCACTTAACAGGTACAATTAGCCATGTTGGTTGTAATGATCACATCGGAGACCTCCGGCGACGTCAGACATTATCAGATATTTGGGAACCTACAAAAAGTCGGAGTCGTGACGTAAAGGTCAGCTAATAAACTGGGACGACAGTTATATTAGTGGCAGATATTATTACGTTTAATGGATATAGTTTGAGAGCAGGCGGAATATTTAATTTACCAGAATATTATAATATTCTGGTAATTTACAGTGTTTTGTGTCATGCATTGTATCTGTTACGGGTAATGCTAGAAGGTGGAGTTTGCCCGGGTAGACTTAGTATTACCTATTTTTTTTATTTACTTTCTGGTATTTCCCATGCTTCCTGGGAAAAGTCCGAATAATAACCTTACCTAACCTTTTTTAGAGAGCGCTTAAGTTTGCCGGAGTGCTCTATTAATTTGATGGAAGTCTGGTCCCTAAAAAGGGGAATCAGCCGGTCGGGAGAGGAGTGGACTGTGTTTAGACAGATTCAGGGCACTCCTCCCCACAAATGTGTTGTCGACCATTATGTATCGTATATAAAAAAGTCTCAAACTCAACCTATTTGACAGATAAAACAATGTTTGGTTCCACTTTTAAAAATGAAGAATTTTACTTGATTTATACTTTTATTTTTTATTTTTTTTAACGTAAAAACAAAGATTATAAAAATATAGAACACACTTATTTTAATGTTTTTCTGTGATCTATAATATGAATATTACGTTATAAACAGAAAATAAATTAAAGTACTATGTAACAATAATAAAGTTGTTCACTTTTAAAAGTGAAACGAAACGTTGTTTTACCTGTCAAATAGGTTCTCAAGGAGAAATTTCAATTAAGATAGTTTTATTAATACGGGCCTTAGACTATAAGCAACTGCCGAGCGCGTGCAGTACCGGCCTAGTTTCGTCACCCATTGTGGATCTCACTGTGACAGTTCACTCCATTTCAATATTGTTATTATATTAATGTTTTGTGGTTTATAGTTACAACATCATCGGCTATTTAATCCTCTCCTCCTTTACTATGAGGACAAAGTAGATAATAAATATTTTTCTACCTTTGTAATAGTCCACATTATATTTTTGCCACAATCCTATAGCTACCTATTGAATACTAAAACAAATAATTTACAACAATATTCCCTTTTTTTATTGTGATTCAACGAAGACAAAAAAAGACATATTTTGGGAAATTCTAAAAAAAAAAAAAAAAAAAAAACACCTTAAAGAACCAAACGTTATTTGCAGTGCGTATTTATTCATAAAAAATGAATGTTACAAACGATTGCCATCCTCAAACAGGCGAGCAGAACCTTTGGGTCTCCAGTCTCTTGATATCCTCGATCGTGGCTATAACCTGTTGCAACTCCTCCTCCGTCTGGTTTTTTCTCCTGGACAACAGGAACCTTTCGCTGAGTATAGGACAATTGTGGAACAGCATATAGTCTTCGTTCACTTTCTTGTAAACTCGGGCCTTGTACAGTTTCTCAGTGCCGAAGAAGACAGACTTCGGATCGCACGCGTGGAATTTAACTTGGTTACTACCTGTGAGCATCCCGGTGAAATAGCCATGTTCTTCGTCAACAATAACTGCTGTTGTGTCAAATGTAAATGGCTCCACATCACCATACGCCGCTTTGTATGTTTTTACATCGTTGGCCTTGGCTTTATTTATTTTAATTTCTATGCAATACATCGAAGCTGGTAGATTGAGCCATATTGAGAATTTGTAGACTGCGTACCAGGTTCCAACTAAGAAGTTATTGTCTAAGGCCTCTGCGTTTTCCGTCATGCAGGTTTTCTCTAAATCTGTCAGCCCAGAGACCAGCTTCAGCAGAAATAAACCGAGCACAAAGTAGGGAGACATGTTGAATCTCTCGTACACTAGTATCTCGTACACGCAGTATATAAACATAAGCGTTATCTGCAGTTCGTTAAAATTAATTATTAGTTATACAGGGAGTTTTCTAACAATTATTATAATCGTGTTGTTTTGATTTTTCTTAACATCAACACCAACAATCTTATAACGCGCCTGTTTTATATGGTCTGAAAATTGAGCAGTCCACACGCTCATCCGCAAACATTTTTGACGCGTTGCGGCGCTGAGGTAAAGGTAGAAGAGAGTAGGGTTTAACTCAAACGCGTTAAATCTCTCACGGCGACGCTATACGACTTTTGAGTTTAATTGCGAGAGAGCACTTTCGCCAGCACCGACTGCAACAGCTCTCTCCGTTCCTTTCCACTGTCCCAATCATCCTTGAGGTATGCAAGTATTTAAATTTAAAAAATTCCGAGTATTTAAATTCGTAAACTTTATCTAGTAAGCTGTTACTAATGGAATACTGGGATGTTATGTGTTATTGGCCCGGAAGACCATTCTTTCTTCTTATTTAAAGACTTCTTCGTATTATTAATCAAATTAATAAAAAATTACATATGACTCGCATTTAGAAATAAAATTTCTTATGCTACTTGCTACATCCATTCTAACTTCTAGGTAGCACCATGTCGTCCGCATAACTGATGTGATGTTCTTAAGACACCTGACATCCGACCCTAACCTATTAATGACTTTACACCGGTTACGCATCAAAAGTTAAAAATTTTATTGAAGACAGCACACCCTGGGAATAATGTAATCCTATGAGGCAATTTCAGTGCAGTAGCTTAATAATGTACTTCTGTACCTAAATTTACTCAATTGTTTTTATACTGTAACATTATTTAGTTTTAGTTTTTATTTTATCTAATTGATTGTATCATACATCTTACATTAAATATATTTTTGAAAAAATTACAATTTTGGCTACTCTTTTAGGCAGGTGGCAGTTGTGCGAGTTTCAACCGCTGGTTCTTCTTTCCGGGTTAGGGTTCCGAACCGGCGGTAACTGGTAACTGTAATTATAATTTATTTTCAAAATTGACCTTCAAAAGACAAACTTTATGTTTTAATTTTGAATAAAAACTTTTTTATTTATTTATATTTATTTTTTCATCAACATAGGATTGATTACACTTTTAAATAGATCATCCTGTTTAACTTTATTATTATTCATTAGATAAAGAATAATAGTACTGTTTACATTTGCATCGATAGCAATCGCGGTCAGTCTGCGAACTGAAGCACAATTCTCGTTTATAAACTTGTACTTTCAATTTACTATTAAAGTATGCTTACCCGTATTTCATCCGTTGTATCCGAATGTACCATTTTATACGAATATGTAGTTAGTATAGATACTATATTAATCACGTCAGGGTTAATTTCGTCGTCAGACGGTTATGAAAACACTATTTTGCTCTTACAATGGATCCGGAATATATCAAAGCTGTAATATTTTAGATTTAAATAGCAGAATTGGGCTTAAGATAAGAGAATTGTGACGCACATGTTATCTCATAAACTGATGATGATAATATAAATGCCAAAGGTGGTGCTTATCAGTATCTACTGCCAAAGTAGCTGATATTGTCTTCATACCAGCAGGCTTACTCTCAACACATATCAGATCGATCTCAACGGCGTTTCGTATTATATTTGGTCGATTACTTTGAAACTAACCAGGATAAAGAAAATCATTAGATCTTAATTTTTGTACTCCCGACCATATCAATCGACTGAGAATCAAAATTAACAATCGTAAATTTATTCGGGAGTACGATAAAGTTTGAATGAAAATCGAGTTTGGAGAGTAAGGCTCCCGACCGCCGGAATCGTCGCACGCACACAACTATGCAGTGTGATAGTGCGCGCCGCACAGACTGCTCGTTGCTTTCGACGAGATGTGGTTTGGTCACAATCTTTTGCTGAGTTGATCTTTGTAACTATGATGTCTCAGAAATGTTGTTATATTGATAGTTGTCAATTTTATAAACAGGCTACCAAATACGGAAACAATATTCCCAAGACCGTACTAAATGTGTGTAAAGTATTTTACACGAATTTCAGGGTAATATTTTAAAACATATGTAAAATAATAAAATGCATACTTACCGCTGCTGTCGTACTTTGATAATGAAATTTTCTGAATGTGGAATCAAACCAGGCGTGGACTAGATGAATTTGATCAAGGCTCGCTTTTATTATAGAATAATAGTATTGAACTGGATTCCTCTTCTAATCGTAAGTTTTAGACTTGTTACAAATCTCATATTATAATTAATTTTACATCATTCTTTTACTATCATTGTATTGTTTTGCTGAAGAAAACCGCATTCATCGATCCCTGAGGTTTGTTTATATAATTTTTACGTCATCGGCATAAACTGGGCATGGACTAGTAAATTTATCAATACGATCGTTGATTTGTGTAAAAAAAGTACACCCAAATTAGAGTCATGTGGTACACCTGAGGGTGGCTCAAAAGGTAATCGAAGTCGAAGCAACGTACTGGCACCTATTGTTGTGTGCGATATGAATCGCGTTGGCCGTTGTACAAATATTATAAGCTAAGCCAACGGTGAAGATCGCTTCGATATAGAAGATGAAGCTTAAGAATTATATTAATAAAAATATAATTCTTAAGCTTATTAAATAAATTAAGCTTAATTTTGATTAATTAATAAAAGATTCACAAATAAAATTCGAATATGCAAGGAAATTAAACTATGTTGACTTTTGTTGTTTAAAAATATTGCAATTTCAAAAATCTCAGTACTCGTTTTTGTCACGCAGTAATTATTATAAATAAAAGAAGAAAACCTTATTTGCAGTTCGTAGCTATTTATTGTAAAGTAGCGTTACAAACAATTACCATCTTCACACGGGCGAGCAGAACCTCTGCGTCTCCATTCTCCGTACATCCTCAATCGTGGCTATAACTTCCTGCAACTCCTGCTCCGTTTGGTTTCTTCTCCTGGACAGAAGCCACTTTGTGGCCTGTACGGCACACGTGTTGAACAGCACGTAGTCCTCGTTCACCTTCTTGTATACTCGAGCTTCGTACGTCTGAGTTCCGAAGAAGACCGATTTCGGATCCCACGCGAAGAACTTAACTTGGTCACCGCCTGTGATCATCCCGGTGAAGTAGCCGTTGAATCGGTCGAAGAGGACCGCCGTCGTGTCAAATTGGAACGGTTCCACGTCACCGTGGGCCGTCTTGTACGTTTCTATATCGGCGGCCGTGGCTTTTTTGATATTTATTTCGGTGCAGGACATGGTAGCCGGTAGATTCAGCCACAAGGAGAATTTGTAGACTTCGTACCAGGTTCCGACCAGGAAGTCATTGTCGAGGTCCCCGGCGTTGTTCGCCACGCAGGCTCTCTCCGAGTCCGTCAGGCCGGAGACCAGCTTCAGCAGCGTCAGTGCGAGCACGACGTAGGGAGACATGTTGAACTTCTCGTGCACTCGCCGAGCCGAGCGCGGTATATAAACACAAACGTTATCTATAATTGATTATAATTAATTAGATCGTCTTGATTGTTTAATGTATTTCATATTCATACAGGGAGTTTTAATTATTATGTTAGATTTTTTTTTACGAATAATATTATCTTAAAATGATTATAGTCATTTCTATTATTCAATTAATAGACACAAGCCTCACCCAAAGTATTCAATGGGGAGGGGGGAGCAGTAGTGCACGTGCTGAAATGATGAATGTAGTCATTAAATATTTTTTTATCTACTTTTTCTTATAATTGCCAAGTCAATCTACTTATTTATTTAAAACATGAAAGATTTTTAATAATATTGATATAATCATCATAAGATGTTGTTAGACCGACCGACTTATCCCAGCTTGGCACCACATGGATCTCACAACTTTTTACGGCAAAGTTCTTAATAGCGAGACTTGGCACTTTTTACTAGTTATTTTTTTGATGGGATACCTATTATCACCTGGTATTTTAGCATTAAATTATTCAACATTTAAATATATAGTGACCGTTTTTTAGACAAAACGTACAGTCGCACTGAAAACTCAAGTGATTCTGCATTTTGTATTTTTTTAGACACTTCGCGGTCAAGTAATCTCTCTAAATAATAATAATGACTCATAAAGATGTCAACTGGACTCTTGAATTATTATAAGACAAAAATTCTAACAATATGATGGTGGGCCCTATTTTGTTTTGAGTAGCTTAATTATAAATTAGAGAAAATAATATCAATCCCACGTTTCCATTTGCATCGATAGCAACAGTCAACCCTCGGTGATGCAGATAAGCGCACGTGAGCTGTTAATCGATTACTCATTAGATGCAATCTCATCGACTGATGGTATCTCGATCACAGGTTGAGTTTATCAAAGTCATTATTCATTTCGTACTGGGTCGCACAAGTCGTCGCACGCACACACTTTTTTATTCCCCAAATAAAAAGTTTCACTTCATATAAAATGGAGTGAAGAAACTCCATCTTAATGCGATTTTAAGACTGGACATAATAATATAAATGTCGATAATTTGTTTTGTTTTGTTTTATTTTATGTTTACAAAATTTTGTCATAATGAATGTGAATTGCTGATAGCTGAAATAAAGAACACTTTTTATTTATTTATTGTCTAATTGCTGGAATCCTTTATAAATAAAAACCGGACCAGTAAGAAACTTAACATTATATATATATATTTTTTTTAAAAGAGTAATTTTCCATCTTTTTGGTAAAAGATGGCCCCATGCGAGTTTCTTACGCCGGTTCTTCTCGCTGGGCTAGTTCCCGAACCGGTGTGGTAGGCATCATATAGAAACGACGTTCAAAAAACATTTATGTAAAATTTTTTCTGAATAAATATTTTTGACTTTGACTTTGAAGGAGGTTATCAATTCGGCCTGTTATTTTTGTATATACACAGATTATTAAGAAGCGTTTCAAAAGTCACGTCTCAGAAGTCACCAGTCAGTATGAACACGTAACTCCTATCTCCAGCATCAGCACCGGCGGCTCGTATCTCGCCTGTCGATCTTCGATTGTGACGAAACAGACAAAGAGGCATTGATTGAGCAAATTATTAATTTGGAGCAAACAGAATTATCCTCGTCCGTACGTGGTCGAGTCTGTGGTAGAGCTTAGGTGGGACTTGATAAAATGTAACATTTATGATTTAGTTATAATGCATTAAATAAATAATGATGTATGTTAATGGGAATAATATTATATTATACAGTGTGTAAAAAGTACAATCACTATAACTTTGAGATACGATTATTACTATCTTTCCTCATTTTGGAAATGATTTTTCATATTTTTTTTTGTCGCAAGAATAACGAAAATGCAAAAAAAATATAGATATATTTTTTATTGAAAAAATACATAACCCAAAGTTATAATGACTGTTCTTTTTACACCCGTTATATAGTTTTGAGTTTTTAGATAATTTAGAGATTTTAAATAATAAAGATATTTACTCGTATGTTCGTTTAGTGACGTGACGCACTCAGTGTATGAGGTGTTTTTTTGAACAATCCAAAGTTTCATTAAAACTTTAAGTATTTTTTTATATTTTTCATAGCAATATTTTTGTCATTAAAAATACAGACACAATGTACCCAATTACACTAACAATATTCTTATATCGCTGTTGCTAATTGTTGATCATAGTCTGCCAACGGGAATTAATGTTCAAATATATAGACCACATAATATCTAATACATATTCGTAACCTATAATAATACCAATATTTTAATTGAAGTTTGTATACAATAATATAATTACAATAAAACATTACGTGTATATTATAATTACGTAGAGTCTACGTCTCTACGTCGTAGAGTATTAATCAATTATTTATAAGCCCTGATTGACACTCAATTAGATTTTCATGTCAGCTCATTAGCTCCCGACATGTGGGTTGTGTGACATGCAACATTGACACTGCAGCATCAGCTGCGGTCAAGGCCTCTCATCAATCCTTGTTGCTCCTAATGTGACTAATGCATACATTATACAAACAGTAGGGATAGGCCCTGGTATAAGCGTTACAATGTCCCCAACGCGAGTGCCCTATTCACACATTGTAACGCTTATAAAGAATTGGGCCTTTGTCATCTATGGTCCACAATCCTTGAGAATGGTACGCAATACGTGGTGTGAAGCGTAATAAAGTAGAAAGCTCACTCATAAGTGCACTTCTATACAAGAATTTGTGCTACCATACAACGTAACCATTTTAAATATTTTTACACTATATATTTAATTTTTCTATATATATGATACTCATAGTTAATACACATCGATAGTATAGGAAAACAAAAAACATCTTTTTGGGATTTGTGAGCATAGACGCTCTCAAACACTGAACCACAGATGTCACAGTGGTTGATAAATGTTCCCAGTATCTCATCCTTACTTCCGAAATCACTGACATTTAAAATTTGATTAGTAATCGTGCATTAGAAGCCGTAAGAACATGATATAACTTTTTGTGCATCACCAAGATCGAGATTACTATAGATGTATCCCGCAACTTGCATGCGAAGAAAATCCCATACATTTTCCAGCGATAACCACAATTCAATAAAATATTTAACCTCACTACGTAAATTGTATGAATCATGTTACTTCATCCATAATCACGAATCAAACCTCTCTTTCATAAAACCAGATTTGTTATTTAGTAGTACGCTGTGGAAGAAATGTACATATAAAGCTGTGGGAATACAAGTGGATGCCTCAAAGATCTCCGATTCAGCGAGGTGGTATGCTCATCATGGAAGCTACTACTAGTTTTCAGATGTGGTATATACTTAGTCGTAATACTAAATTATGTTGGAATACTTTCTGCTCCTTCTTTTTTCTTCAGATTAATTTCGTTGTGGGTCCCAAGACAGATTTAGCTTGTCCCTCGGTCACCCCTGAGATTCCTGGCTTACAGGAGTTGCAATGTGATGTGGGCAAATGTCCGTTTAAAAAAAAAATGCTCGCATAGTGTCGAGCTTAGAAAACTTCGATAGCGTGATGCAGGATCGTGGCGCTTGTTGTAACACAAAGTCAAAATCATTACTCTTCCATCTGAAAAGACTTCCGACCTCTGTCTGTCTGCGATAAATAACATCAATATCAGTATAGTAAAGTGGGAATCTATTCCATGCAAACAAACAAACTTCTCCTCTCTTTATCATAAGTGTATTTTAGTATTACATTGCAAAAACAATATCATCAGAACGATCAAAATTAATTGTTTGTTGTCCGTGTTTTTACTTCACGGTTGAGAGAAATACAAAATAGGTATTTATAAAATCTATTGCTGTCTCGCAATGCACTAGCTAGCCAGCACTAGCGCGATAGAGACAGCTGCAGCACGAATTGAAATTACCTACTAGAAGCACAAGAAATTACCTACTAGAAGCACAAGAAATTACCTACTAGAAGCACAAGAAATTACCTACTAAAAGCACAAGAAATTACCTACTAGAAGCACAAGAAATTACCTACTAGAAGCACAAGAAATTACCTACTAGAAGCACAAGAAGAAGGAAGTTATCCGTCCCACTGGGCTACGAGGCACTATAAAATAACTCCTGCGTAGCTGGCCTGGTTTCAATGAAATCGACCACCATCACCGAAATCGGTGTGGGAGGCATTATTATTATTACTCGCCTCGCTTGGCGGGTTGGAGAGCGAATGAGAACCTACTCCTTTTTTGCAAGTCGGTTAATGATGATGATTGAGGTAGTAAAGTTGAAACAATGGTTCAAAAGTTTCTACCGAGCAATAAAATTGAACCTCAGTGTAAAATTACGTGGGCACATGAAAAGGTTTATATATATTTTTTAATCAGTTAACTAATCAAGGCCTCTTACTCATCTTTACAAAGTAATATAATGTTTAGCATTAATTACTGCGTATTAGGACAATATTAAGCGGTTCCCACAGTCGCGGGTTGCGACACGGAGGCGAGTGTACTAATTGCTGGGAGGTCGCGAGACACCCCGACTGCCAAATTATATTTATGTGGGAACGTATGACGTCAACACATGTGACGTCAGCAAGATGGCGGATAATAGACTGAGATCCTAGGCCTGGCAACCCTTATTATTATTGATCAAATGTATCTCATTCCGTAGGGCGCCCAACCACGACCTATTTTCTGTAGGCCGATTATTCTACCGATGTTCCCGCAGATTATTTCACCATAACACAAGTTTTTCTGATACTTACCACCAGAGTGACGTGGTGTGAAGCGTCTATTTTACCATACAAATATGAGCGACTTTATGTTGCGTTGCACTATATTTGCAATCAGTATGTTATGTTTTTCATCCACAAAAAGACAGGCAATGGTCTCCCTCAGTGGGTACAAAGAAAGTATATATACCCGCTAGTTTCTGATGTGGCCAAGTTTTGGGTTGTATACTACTACATACTGTACTACCATACAGTTCATGATTTCAGTAAGAATATACAGGGTATCTGTCGGGGCAATTGTAACATTCATAAACAACTATTATATAATGTAACACTACCATATTTTGGCCCATGTTTTATGCGTTTATGGAGTGTGTATAGCGCATGGGATCTCGGTCTATAATAGGTAGTGCGACAGCCTGTGAGTTTCTCTGATATATGGCAGATAATGTAGAACAGATCTGATAAGTGTTATTGGATCTAGATATGAGAAGGCAATCCCACGGAAACCGATTGCCACCAATAATTATCAACGTCTTTCCCGTGGTCTACACTGTAATATATTTTGTTGCATCAGAATTATAGGTCTACTGTTTGGCACGCTCTGCAGTGAACGAACCGCTCGATGGATGAGGTGCAGCTTGAGTGGTGTCGTTCGTGTTTACTGTGAGAGTGACACTGGGTGTATCAAAATAGACGCAGTCGGCTTTTTCGTTTTTTAAATTACCGTTTTTCATAATGTTTACCCTTTATTTTTTTAATTAATTATTACAGCTGTTTTTGAAGCACTTTGTAATTTTTGTTTGGGTCGATTTTAAAAGACACAAAATTGTCTTTAGAGTTTAGCCAATTAACGTTTACTAAAAAATGATTGATATTATTGTATTCTACTTATTAATATTGTAAACATTCTTGTTAAGTAAATGAGTGATAATACTACAGGGTGTGTATGTTCCTATGAGAATTGCCCCAACATCACAAAGGGGGATGGTAAGTCTCCATAGTAATTGAGGCCCGCAGTGCACACCTATATGTAGACTACTGATAATTGTAGTAGGCAATAGCAACAATTAATTCCTAAATAAGTAATTTACCTAAAACTCGGCGAAAGTTTATAATACTACAATCCAAATTCTCGCCAATGTCGTCGTGACTAGCAGAAACGGAATCCATTAACAGGGTTATTGGACGTAGAAAAATCGCCAAAGTCATTATTTACGATAGAGTCGTCGTAAATAGGTAATAATCAATCACAAATTCACAAAATAGATCTCCAAACAACA
This sequence comes from Celastrina argiolus, assembly GCA_905187575.2. Taxonomy (NCBI): domain Eukaryota; kingdom Metazoa; phylum Arthropoda; class Insecta; order Lepidoptera; family Lycaenidae; genus Celastrina; species Celastrina argiolus. The sequence continues at coordinate 18,544,918 of LR994589.1, forward strand.
CAAAATTAATGGAAAGTAACGTATATAGTTTTCCGAGTTTCTTACGCCGGTTCTTCTCGGCGCGGGTTAAGGTTGAACCGGTGGTAGCTTGTTTTTCTTGTTGACTTTCCGAAAATAACTTGGTAAGTTTCATTTGGAAATAAAACGTTTTTTGAAGTTATACTTCTTTAGGCGCGTTATGAAAAAATGATGAGAGTGAAATTTTAAGATGCGCGATGCACCTGTGACACAAAATTAACAGTATATATAGATATATATATATAAAACTATTTTTTAATGATGCTAAAGAAGTATAACTTCTCACGCACGTACAGTCGGCTGCACTAACATGGATACATCTACAAATTTGCAAAAATATGTCTACGTTTAATTTTCAAAAATATCGTCACCTTATTGCATTCAAAGCGATGTAACCAGCAAAGTGTTTCAAAATTATTGTTGGGGAAACTGCTTCAATGAAAGAGTGTGGACTGTATTATAGGTATATTGCTAGTAAAATAGAACTGGCTGTCGAGGAGCTCCGTTATGCAGAGTTAAAGCCGTAGTGTGGAGGCCCGGCCGTCGCTCGCTGTCCGCTGCAGTCCGGCCCCCTCCCCGCGCGCCCCGCTGGTGCCGGGTGCAACGCGCGGTGTTGCCGCGCTAATAGGCGCGTGTGTGTGGTCGCGCTAAATGCGCGAACATATTCCCCCCGTTGAAGAGACATCTTCAAGAGGAAGAGGACAGATGTTGGTGAAAGCCCGCCTGATGACGCCCTTCTTCGTCATGATGTCGGCCACTCTGGTGACACCGTCGTCGCCGGGATGCAGCTGGACGACTCTGCCCAGCAGCCAGCAGAGAGGTGGAACGGCCTTGTCTCTGATGAGCACTAATGTGCCCACAGATATAGCACCATAAGAAGTGTGCCACTTGGTCCTTTTCTGCAAAGTAGAGATATACTCCAAGTGAAAACGAGACCAAAAATGTTCTTTAATATAAGCCACTCGCTGGTATCGTTCTAGGCTCGTTATGTTGCCATCTGGAACCCGTGGTTGAGGCACAGATGTGAGCGAGCGTCCGATGAGGAAATGAGCAGGAGTAAGGGCGGAAAAGTCAAGGGGATCAGAAGAGAGAGGAGTAAGAGGACGGGAATTTAATACTGCCTCTATCTGAGTTAAACATGTGGCTAACTCTTCATATGTAAAGTGCGTTTGTTGTAGCAATCGTTTTAGATGATGTTTTGTCGATTTAACGGCAGCCTCAGCAATACCATTGAAGTGCGGAGAATAAGGAGGTACAAAAGAAAAATCTATACCTTCGTTGGCGAACTCAGAAGGAATATCAGGCTCCTGTAAGAAAGAAGAAAGCTCGTTAGCAGTGCCAATAAAGTTTGTGCCGTTGTCGGACAGTATACTGCGCGGTTTGCCGCGACGTGCGATGAATCGGTTCAGCGCAGCGATATAAGCCTGTTTGGTGAGCTCAGTGACGAGCTCCAAATGCACGGCCTTTGTAGCGAGACAGACAATGATACACAGGTAAGACTTTGTAAGCTTGCACCCTCGACCCTTCCGGTCAGCTATAAGTACTGGGCCGCCATAATCGACCGAACAATGAAGAAAAGGAAATTCAAGTTTACTACGATCGGCAGGAAGTTGTCCCATTACTGGTTGTAAATTTTCGGCTTTATACCTAAAACATTTTAAACATTTATGTACTACAGACTTTGCTAAGTTTCTACCTCCTACAGGCCAATAATTTTGATAAATATTAGCCAAAAGTAATTGTGGACCCGCATGTAATAAACTTATATGCTGCGACTCAAATATTAATTTTGTTAGTTTATGTTTGCTACATAATAATATTGGATGTTTCACATTATAATCATAAGGTGAATTGTTAAGCCTTCCACCTACACGAATAACATCGCTCGTGTCAATAAAGGGAGATAAACAATTAAGTCTATTTTTTCGCGGTAAAGCCTTCCCAGCTTTTAAAAGTAAATATTCCTCAGGAAACATCTGTTGCTGTCCTGCAAGAATTATGTGAGTTAAAGAGGTTTGAAGTTCATTATAAGTAAGCAAACCTTTTATTTTATTATTACTATGTTTTAAATTGTAAATAAATCTTTGTAAATATGCTATTATTCTTTGTAAATAATTAAATTTTGAATATTTTTCTATTAAATTTTGAATTAATGTGTACTTATGTGTTGAAGAAATAAAATCATTATTATTATGTAGCTGATTATCAGTTAAAATATTTAAAGAAATGTGTTTTAAAACATCTGGTAAATCTTGTTTCGCGGAATGAGTAGGCAGTTTAGGCCAATGACTTTCGTTTTGTGTAAGAAAGGTGGGACCTGTCCACCACAAAGATGAATCAACAAGAAGATCAGCTGACATTCCGCGCGAAACAAGGTCATCTAATGACTTAGTTACGTTTTCTTGTGTCTGTACTAATGATTTCAATATGTCAGGATTATTTGATTGAAATTTGCGTAAATTAAAATTTGCAGACGATAAAATACCTATTACCTCTTTACATAAGTCTATTGTATCAGGTATTGTATCTGTTCCACTTATGTAATCGTCTACATAGAAATCTCGTTGAATTGACGATTTAACGAAATCATTACTAGCCTTATCAGCGAGACTGACTAAACACTTAGTCGCTAGGTACGGCGCCGACGCTGTTCCGTAGGTTAATGTGTTTAGTGTATACGTTTGAAGAGGATCATCAGAGTTGAAGCGAAAAACAATTTTTTGTAATTGATGCTGTGACTCGTCTAATTTAATAGAACGATACATCATTTTTACGTCACAGGCCACTATAAATTTGTGCTGCCGGAAACGAATTAAAATTGAAAATAGATCATCCTGCACCGTGGGGCCAACCATTTGCAAATCGTTCACTGATACGCCTGACGACGTTTTAGCTGACCCGTCAAACACCACGCGCAACTTAGTGGTAGTGCTAGACTCCCGTATGACTCCGTGATGTGGAAAAAAATACCTAATGTTCCCATTATGCTTGTTATGAGTATCGAGTGTCATGTGACCCAAATCTAGGTATTCCCTCATAAAATCTAAATACAGCGATTTAAATGATGGATCGCGTTGAAATCGTTTTTCTAAAGAAAAAAATCTATGCTTAGCCATTTCATAGGAAGTACCTAAGACATTTGGATCGAGCTTCAGTGGCATTTTTACAATAAAATGACCTTCAGGAGATCGACGTGTGTTTTTGTAAAAACTATCTTCGCATGCTCGTTCTTCTATCGAGAGCGAGTGCGTCGAAGATATTGAATCTAATTCCCAAAATTTTAATAAGTCTATGTTGATTTCGGGCTGAGAGAAATTACAAATAATATTGTTATCGTTACGATAATTGTGTGAAAGGGATTTGCGTGCGCTAACACTGCCAGATATTAGCCACCCTAGCCTGCTTTCACATAATTTTGGTTTGTTTTTGCCTAAATCGATACAATTATTTAGAATTACGTCCCAAAACACTTCCGCGCCTACAAGTATGTCTACGACTGACGGTATATGAAATGAAGGGTCAGCTAGTTGTATGCCTGTAGGTATTGGAATCTTGCTAATATCGATTGGCGTAGACGGTAAGATTTGTGTGATTTGCGGTAAAATAAGACAGCTGATGTTAAGTGTATAACTACTATAACAAGATTCTATTTGCAAGTTACAAGATTGTGAACTAAAACTGGTTTGGTTGTTAACACCTGTGACTGTGGAGTACGTACCGCGTCGGGTCAAACCCAATTTGTTGCAAAAACTCGAACTAATGAAGTTAGCTGTACTGCCGTTGTCCAGTAGTAGACGTGCGTCGTACTTCATGCCCTTTTCGTTAATCACCTTCACCTTCGCTGTGGAAAGTAAAACATTCCTATCAGTAGTAGGCTGTATAAATGAAGCGTTGGTCGAAAGAGTGATATTTTCGGACGACTTAGGCATTGGATCACAAAACTGGTTATCAGGTTTGTCTGTGTGCAAAAGAGTATTGTGTCTGCTGGCACAATACTTGCAATTCGACAATTTACATTTCTTTTCAAAATGACCTTTACGTAAACAGTTAGTACAGACCTTTAGTTCTTTTGCCTTTTTTATTCTTAACTCAACTGATAAGCTTTTAAATGATTGGCAATTATATAACAAATGATCTTTAGAACATAATGGGCATTGTGATTGTAAATTAGGATAATTAGTATTTGTGTTAGTTTTGTTAGTTGACGTTATTAGAAAATTTTTCGATTTGTAATTTTGTGATTGTTTATTTATTAATAAATTATTAGTGTTGGTTTTATGTGATATTTTATTTAAATTTTCTTCTAAAGTTTCTAATAAGTCTGCCTTATCACTTAGAAAAGAGCAAAATTGGGATAAAGTTGGGGAAACAGATAATGTGTTACGAAATTCCTCCCACTTTCTACCCGTAACTATATCTAATTTATTCGACATCATATAAATAAGTAAAGTGTCCCAGTATTGAACTGGTTCATTGAGGGTTTTCAATGCCCTAATGTTTTTATTGATAACGTCAATCAGCTGACGTAACAACACATGCGATTCTTGTAAAATAGGTTCGACATTAAATAATGATTGAACATGATTATTTGTGAGTAAGCGATTATTGTTATAACGCTCACAGAGTAATTCCCACGCGATAAGATAATTGTCTGATTTAAAATCTATGTTTTTAATTATCTCTGCTGCACTACCTTTAACACAAGCACGTAAATAATGATATTTATTGATGTTATCAATGCCTTTGTTTGTATGAATCAATGAGATGAATGTATCACGAAATTCGAGCCAGCACTCATAGCTACCATTAAAATGAGGTAAATCAATCTTAGGCAAGCGAACAAAGTTATTCTTACATGTATGTTGCTGTACTGTGTCTTCGGAGCCCGACCCAAAGCCACCGGCCTCCAGATGCTTACGCTCATGGCGAGTAAGGAAGCAGCGACCTAAGGCTACAAGCCTATGGTACGATTGCTCGAAAGCCTCCCGGGATGTATAGGCCTCGTCAGCATCTTCCGACAACAGCTCAATCTCCATCTGCAACTGATCAAATTCATCGTATAAGCTTTCTATCTTACTGAGACGGCCATGTAATTCGGCTGCTTGCAAATCTGATAAACCTGAACAGCTCTCCAGAATTTCTAAATAATTAGAGAATGATGTAAGCTTTGCTTTCATCGAACTGCGCTTTCTGACTAAGCGATCCATTTTTGAAAATAAAATAAAAGGGAAACGAAGTTAAATTAGATTTTAAATGTAGAATTTTGCAATAAATAAACAAAATAAAGTTAAAAAAATTAGAAAAGAAATGAATGATTTTGAAATGCAATGACGTTGCAATTTACGTATGAAATTTGCAAACAAAATGGCTGCGGCTAGCGGTCAACGACACGCAAAGGTTATTGCCCTCGTCTTACGATATGCACAACTCCAGCGCTTACAAATAAATAGTTTGATGCACTAATTTAAATAAGAGAAGCTTGGAAATAAGATGCACAGAAATAAGGGACGAAAGGGAAAAAAAAGGAAAATCGGAACGAACTCACTCAACACCTGTTTCTTCGTTAATTTCTCCAGGATTCTTGATAATCTTCACGGTAGAAGGACCATTTGTTGGGGAAACTGCTTCAATGAAAGAGTGTGGACTGTATTATAGGTATATTGCTAGTAAAATAGAACTGGCTGTCGAGGAGCTCCGTTATGCAGAGTTAAAGCCGTAGTGTGGAGGCCCGGCCGTCGCTCGCTGTCCGCTGCAGTCCGGCCCCCTCCCCGCGCGCCCCGCTGGTGCCGGGTGCAACGCGCGGTGTTGCCGCGCTAATAGGCGCGTGTGTGTGGTCGCGCTAAATGCGCGAACAATTATAAATACATTATTTTCATAATGAAGTAAACAGCAGTATTTCAGTGAATAGTATACACACTTAAATTCATAATTATGAATACGCGACAAATTTCAGTAGCATGTAACCATTGTTTATTTCATTATAATGTAAACGTTAATTTTGTGTTTCAGAAAAGGCTGGTCAAAATTTCATTACATTGCAATATATACAATAATGAATTCCATAAATAATAGAGGTGATATATTGACGGGTATTATTATTGACGGTTATTTAAAAATCATACATACATTAGAATATTGATTATATTCTTTAGTGTAATAGGTATAACTCTGATACACGCGAACGTATATATTTCAAAGATACTTTCATCGGTTTTTATAGTCTACCCTCAAACTATAATATGATCAAAACTAAAAAATGTTAATATCGTTCTATATTAGTAATATTGTAAATATAAATAATATAAACTAACACGGGCAAACATCGAACATGAAAAACATCCCATATTTTAAAATAATAAAAATTGTAGTTTTAAATGACTCCATTTGGATTACCTAAACTTAAAAACAAAAAACAAACCAAAAAAAAATATTACTGAATAATGAATATTGCGAAGTGCGAACGATGACTGTAAATTAACTCTCTTGGACTAACTCGTGACTAAATATTTCTGGTTTCGTTATCATCATATTATGTATAGTTTGAGGGTAGAAGTAAAAACCTGATAAAAACAGTCTCTGAAATATAATATTATGTTCGCGTAAAATTTCTGATCGATTGCAATAAATTGGATAATTCTTGTCTTTTCTTGTTTTTTTTTGGTCAGTAAAGCAAAATTATTTTTTTAACTAGCCCCTGAATAGTCAAACAGTGAATGAACTGATGACGAATTATTGCGATCTCGTCAGCTTTGAATAAAAATAAAAAAAGTATATCAAAATCGGTCCATTTATTTAGTAGTTACGATGCCACAAGCAAACAGACGAACATACATAAATAAACGTCAAACTTATATTATAGTGTAAGTTTATGTAGTTTGCAGACACGCAAGCTAACATTTTGTATGATAAACAAAATTAATATAATGTATAAAAAAATCATAGATATAGTTTGAGGGTAGAAGTAAAAACCTAACAAAAATAGTTTCTGAAATATATGTTTAGGTAAAATGCCTGATTGACTGTAATAAACTTCATCATTCTTTTCTTTTTGTGTTTTTTCTAGTCATAAAAGTAAAATTATTTTTTAAGTAATACTCGAATTGTTCAGCAGTAAGCAAATTTATTTTGTTGAATCATAGCTTTAGTGTTTTAACATGACCACGTCAGCTTTCAAACAAAAAAAACTACATCAAAATCGGTTCATCCGTTTGGGAGCTACGATGACAGACATACAGACAGACTCGAAAAATCCCTCTGTTTTTGTCGGAGGTGCAAAAAGGGATTTTTTACGAATTCAGTAGTCTAAATTTCATGTTTCTACCATTTGTAGTTACGGCTGTTCGAAAAGAAAAAGAAAAAATGAATGTATACATCTTATTGGAACATACCACGAGTACATTTTTGTGGCATTTAAAACATATTTGCAGAAAAGTGAAAAATGCTAAAATTTTATAAGTGTATCCATATTATTGATACAATTAATGTTTACATTGTAATGAAGTAAACAATGTTTACATATTATTGAAACATACCACGAGTACATTTTTGTGGCATTTAAAACATATTTGCAGAAAAGTGAAAAATGCTAAAATTTTATAAGTGTATCCATATTATTGATACAATTAATGTTTACATTGTAATGAAGTAAACAATGTTTACATATTATTGAAATTTGTCGCGTATTCATAATTATGAATTTAAGTGTGCATACTATTCACTGAAATACTGCTGTTTACTTCATTATGGAAATAATGTATTCATAATTTTGAAACACTTTGCTGGTTACATCGCTTTGAATGCAATAAGGTGACGATATTTTTGAAAAACTAACGTAGACATATTTTTGCAAATTTGTAGATGTATCCATGTTATTGCAGCCGACTGTACATAAGTACACGCACCCATTTTTTATTTTATTTTATTTTGTCGTCTTACAAGTGACAAGAAGAGAATAGATGTTGCCAGAAAACAAAAATAATTGCCGAGTTCTACAGAATAATGAAGAGTAAGAATGACTACTATTTTGAAAAGATATACATTTGTGTCCATTGCTGGGCCTAAAACTGGCATTCCCCTTTGCCCATACAATAATTTAAAAAGTAACTCTTTCAGCGCTAGTACTTTCACAGTAAACTCTATAAACGGGATCCATACAGACCCTAAAGTATTATCTCATTAATATTACAGCCTGTATAGGTTAGGAGTAAACTCCTGTCCTGATGATCTACTAGATCTTGTGTAGTGTGGACACAGCTTTACCTGACATCGTGGGAAAGTAATGCATCAGTCATCAGCCGAGCTGTTACTATACCACCCATAATATCGCCAATAGCATCATTACTGTTCGTCCATGTATTTCTACGATGCCTGTTACATGTGTCATAGATAATACAGTATACATGTGTGTCTACGGTGCCCGTGCAGTGTACGCGCGGTGACGGCGGCTGTAACAATGTTATAATGGTAATAATGGCTAGGCCGTTATTATATTGTTTTTACCGTGTGTCATTATTTAACATTTTCCTATATCTCATATTGTATGGGAGACGAGGACGAAGCGGCAAAAAAGTCGTCGAGAATCTATTGATACGTGAAGCAAAAACTTTGTACCCTATGTTTGTTTGATGATTGCGTGGACAGAGGTGTATAAGTGTGGAAAATTATACTCCTCTGTCCACGCAATTATACGAGTAAAGTTTACCCGTATTATAGATTTTAGAAGTACAGAAGGTACTTTCGTAAATGTAATTTCTTAAAATAGTGCAATTAATAACTTAGCAGTAAATATTTGGAAGCTCTCCCTATATAATATTTTTGTTTACATTTAAATTAAAACTTGTAAAGAAGTGTAATCTAAATAAAAAAAATATACGTACCTACATTAAACCCGAATACTTATGTCTCAATAGGTTTAATTATATGATAAACAGTTTTTTATTATGGGATTATTTTTTCATTGATTTTTCAGAAATCGATATTCATAGGAAAGGAAAATCGATTATTATTAATCATTTTTTTAATGAATGGGTAAATCCCTAATAGGTTTTCCTTAAACCTAAAGATACTGAAGCCACTAAAATAGTTTGTTATTACCACAAAGTAGATAATAAAGTATTACTCAAAATGACTCTGAGTCAACCTATGTATGTTTGTTAGAACTTTCTTAATTTTAAAGCGAACACAAAACACTTATTTAATATTACATTTAAAGATTAGCTTAATTGAAATAACTACAAAATATGTCTGTAACTGTGTTATAACTAAGTAGTATGATAAAATCTTAACAGCTTCCTAGTCCTAATAAAAAATAATATTTTTATCATAACGTATTTCAAACCCTTAATAACTGCATATGTTACATTAGCCCTAGAAAATAACTTGCTTAGACCCTTACTGTGAAAGAAGTGTTTAAGTAATAAATAAAAAAGGCTCAATCTCAGTAAATGTTAGCTTTAGCCCTTTTGTTGGGGATGCATAAATTTGGATGGGATGGATAAAGCATGCATAAAGTTTAGGGGACTTTTTTCATGGAGTGGACTCCAATCTAATCATTGAGTAGTCGATTTTTTGTAGCTCAAAAATAGAATAAGTATATCGATTTCAACAATGCGCACTTAAAAAAAACGGCCATATTTGTATGGGAACAATCTGTACCAAAATCGATGAAATAATTAGCTTTTGAAAAGTAGACCGGTGAATCTCTATTTTAATATGTCTACTCGTAACAAGCCTATAAAATCTCGGGACACGCATTTCCTTGAACGACGGTATATCAAGTACTCAATATTACGATCCCGTCTACGGAGACTTGCAGTTAATGTCAGTGGGTCAGCAGAGGCAGATCCACTACACCCTCAAGGACGCGCCCGGCGCGAGCAGGGGCGTACTCCGCACGGCAGGGGCGACGCCAGTCCCAGCCCGGCGCGCGAGTAAGGCGCACGCGTGGTGCCGATATCGACAAACGATGCGATAAACATCGATAAAACTACGAACGGTCGGAATTCAAATATTGACTATTTCAGGATTTATTAAAATAAAAAATAATAACGGTAATTATTTTCATATCGACTAACTTATTTTAATAAAATTTAATTGGGTTTTTGCTTAACATTAGATCTAGTCCGGTGTAATATATTCCCACATCGCGGCGAGTGTGGGACCCGACCTTACTCAATTTAACAGATTGTTTGAACGATCTGATAACGCGTTTACTTCATATAATTTGCTCAACTAAAACATAATTACCGTTATTATTTGTTTGGGTCATTTCAGCAATCTCATTACTTGTCTATGGACGATCTTGACACTTGAACTCTATAATTTGTTGCCGAATCGTAGACAGTGCAGTGACAGTTTCACCATGGACAGAGTTTTTGCAGCGGCTTTGCCCGCAATCGCGCTGGTGTGTCTCGCGGCCGCTCAGGTGAGATTTTTTGTTTGAATTATGCAAATGGTATTGAAAAAATAAGATTTAGTGAAACTGAAACTTGACACTGATAAGATTATTGGTTTTTCTATATACGTTTTTGAACTGTTAAGGTTTAACAGTCGTATCGATGGTTCACATTAAACATATTTTAAAAATCTGAGATGATATAAAACAATGATAAAATCTGTAAACAATAAAAATATTATGATTTTGAATATCGATAAAATATAGAAATAAGTCTTCCCATCCCTACTGCAATTCTTCATCTAACCTATTTCTAGAAGATTAGAGAAGCGTGTAGAAACAATCCATTCCAACATAAAATCTAATAAAATGTTCGTATAAGAAAATAATATTAAAAGTAGAGATTAGCCTGCGGTTTTGGACGCGTGAAATTTATTTCACCACCATTGGGGGTATGAGTTTTTAAAAACATTCCTTGCCATGCCTTGGTCATATGTACACAAAATATAACTTTTGTAGGTAAGATTGACTTGTACAGTGTACAGTCGGCTGCACTAACATGGATACATCTACAAATTTGCAAAAATATGTCTACGTTTAATTTTCAAAAATATCGTCACCTTATTGCATTCAAAGCGATGTAACCAGCAAAGTGTTTCAAAATTATAAATACATTATTTTCATAATGAAGTAAACAGCAGTATTTCAGTGAATAGTATACACACTTAAATTCATAATTATGAATACGCGACAAATTTCAGTAGCATGTAACCATTGTTTATTTCATTATAATGTAAACGTTAATTTTGTGTTTCAGAAAAGGCTGGTCAAAATTTCATTACATTGCAATATGTACAATAATGAATTCTATAAATAATAGATGTGATATATTGACGGGTATTATTATTGACGGTTATTTAAAAATCACACATATACATTAGAATATTGATTATATTCTTTAGTGTAATAGGTATAACTCTGATACACGCGAACGTATATATTTCAAAGATACTTTCATCGGTTTTTATAGTCTACCCACAAACTATAATATGATCAAAACTAAACAATGTTAATATCGTTCTATATTAGTAATATTGTAAATATAAATAATATAAACTAACACGGGCAAACATCAAACATGAAAAACATCCCATATTTTAAAATAATAAAAATTGTAGTTTTAAATGACTCCATTTGGATTACCTAAACTTAAAAACAAAAAACAAACCAAAAAAAAAAAATACTTAAAGAATATTGCGAAGTGCGAACGATGACTGTAAATTAACTCTCTTGGACAAACTCGTGAATAAATATTTCTGGTTTCGTTATCATCATATTATGTATAGTTTGAGGGTAGAAGTAAAAACCTGATAAAAACAGTCTCTGAAATATAATATTATGTTCGCGTAAAATTTCTGATCGATTGCAATAAATTGGATAATTCTTGTCTTTTCTTGTTTTTTTTTTGGTCAAAATTATTTTTTTAACTAGCCCCTGAATAGTCAAACAGTGAATGAACTGATGACGAATTATTGCGATCTCGTCAGCTTTGAATAAAAATTAAAAAAGTATATCAAAATCGGTCCATCTATTTAGTAGTTACGATGCCACAAGCAAACAGACGAACATACATAAATAAACGTCAAACTTATATCATAGTGTAAGTTTATGTAGTTTGCAGACACGCAAGCTAACATTTTGTATGATAAACAAAATTAATATAATATTAAAAAATCATAGATATAGTTTGAGGGTAGAAGTAAAAACCTAACAAAAATAGTTTCGGAAATATATGTTTAGGTAAAATGCCTGATTGACTGTAATAAACTTCATCATTCTTTTCTTTTCTTTTTCTAGTCATAAAAGTAAAATTATTTTTTAAGTAATACTCGAATTGTTCAGCAGTAAGCAAATTTATTTTGTTGAATCATAGCTTTAGTGTTTTAACATGACCACGTCAGCTTTCAAACAAAAAAAACTACATCAAAATCGGTTCATCCGTTTGGGAGCTACGATGACAGACATACAAACAGACTCGAAAAATCCCTCTGTTTTTGTCGGATGTGCAAAAAGGGATTTTTTACGAATTCAGTAGTCCAAATTTCATGTTTCTACCATTTGTAGTTACGGCTGTGCGAAAAGAAAAAGAAAAAATGAATGTATACATCTTATTGGAACATACCACGAGTACATTTTTGTGGCATTTAAAACATATTTGCAGAAAAGTGAAAAATGCTAAAATTTTATAAGTGTATCCATATTATTGATACAATTAATGTTTACATTGTAATGAAGTAAACAATGTTTACATATTATTGAAACATACCACGAGTACATTTTTGTGGCATTTAAAACATATTTGCAGAAAAGTGAAAAATGCTAAAATTTTATAAGTGTATCCATATTATTGATACAATTAATGTTTACATTGTAATGAAGTAAACAATGTTTACATATTATTGAAATTTGTCGCGTATTCATAATTATGAATTTAAATGTGCATACTATTCACTGAAATACTGCTGTTTACTTCATTATGGAAATAATGTATTCATAATTTTGAAACACTTTGCTGGTTACATCGCTTTGAATGCAATAAGGTGACGATATTTTTGAAAAACTAACGTAGACATATTTTTGCAAATTTGTAGATGTATCCATGTTAGTGCAGCCGACTGTACATACAGCAGACACTCCCGTGACCATTATTGGGCGTTTAATCACTTTATCCAGCGATCTCCTACAACCAACCAAAACCTACAAACTAAATTCTTACATACTTTTATTTCCTTTATAACCCTATCGGGGGTTGAATTTTGAAATATTTTACCTCGGTGGATAATTATCGACCTACCTACCTAATTAGGTACTATGCAAAATTCAAGTATCTTGTCCTTCATAGCATTCATACTCAACCTTATTTTTATAGGGGTCGCAAACATGTGTCATGGTGTCGAGGGCCGCAAGCTATAACCATTTACTAGGTATTGATTGCAGTCTAGGTAATTCGAAGTTAACGATGTACTTACTTTTAACGATAAACACTCTTTCAAAACTTTTTGAAGATTTGATAAGGTTAAATGGTTTTCAATTTTTTTACTTCAAATTGGCCAATAAAAAGACTGGCCTCATGCGGCCCGCGGCCCGCAGGTTGAATCAAAATATGCTGGTTCGATTTACTACATTTTTCCTACAACTTACAACTCCTTACACATATTACATTTATCTTTCATACTTTCCACCATACCTATTTAAAAAATTCTTTATATAGATTACGTAAATAAGTACCTAAATCTCTTGTATTTAAAAATGAATTGCTGTTCGTCAGTCTCGCTAAAACTCGAGAACGGCTTAACCGATTAGGCTATTTTTAGTATTGAAATATTCGTGGAAGTCCAGGGAAGGTTTAAACGGTTTGTATGCTCAACGAAGTGGGCACGGGGCAGCTAGTAAATTATATTATAAATCCATGTGGTCACAACACGTTAGAGGTAAAAAAAGCATTTAAAAGCTTCTTTTGTTTATTTGCCGTAAAGCAATCTCACGTGCGTTGACAAAACGTCGATACATAAGACATCAACGCGCTGCACTAAACATTTTTATGTTTTTTTAAATACAAGTCCATTAAATGTTGTGTTTTTGTTTTAAACAGAAATATATTCTTAAATTACTTTAACAAATACATAAATATGGTAATGCATATCTCTAATAATACAGATACCAATACACTTTTAGGGTACTTTACACGATTATTACTATTATTACTATTAGTCCGTCTATCTATTAAGAGCCAGTATCGCAATAACCGTGACAGGGGGACAGTTAATATAATATACCGACAAGAGTCATAATATGATTGTTTTCGGTATTATAACAAATAGTAAAATTATAGTAAAGTAAATATTTAAAGGTGCCTACGATATCAACATTTTGTGCAAGTCCCACTCTCACTTAACTTTAAACTTATTTATATTCACCAAACAATAAATGAGATAACAGCAATTAAATACTTAATTCTTAATGATATATCCCATGACGACCTCCGTAGCATATATGTTTATAGTATTAAAGCATTAAATATATTTCCGTTGTCTGGTAACACAAGTTCTTCATCCGAATCCAATCTGGCCCCGTGCTAAGTATCCACTTAGCACGGGGCCAGATTGACGTGGTGTGAAGCGTCCATAGATATTATAATAATTATTATTATATTCCTATATCGATGATCATCAACCTGATGACCTGTAGGTCACAGTATCCATACCGCAGACCTCTGACCTGTGACCTCAGTATCGACAGCCACTGAGACTTAGCACATACTAATTAGTATTATTTGTTGCTTCTGTAGGCGAAGCAGAAACTTTTGACTACGTATTCGTAACATTATCAAAATGTCCTCTGACGATTACGTTACAGAATACATAGATGTCAATAGCTTCTGCTAACTGAATACTTACTTAGTTGGTACAATAAATATAGTTGGTACAATAAATATAGTTGGTACAATAAATAACCACCTATTCGCCATTTTGACTGAACAATGGCTAATACAACTGGTAGTTTAAAAAACGTCATAATAAGGCAACCAGTTCTTGCAATTAGTCTATAAATAAATTTTCCTTGTAATATTTACCGAGTAACGTTTTAATTAGAACCGTTTCAAATCAAATATTATTAAAATTTATTGATATAACATGATATATAGTGATTTCTTATTTTAACATCAAAATATAGCTGTCGGCGCACTTCATATCTTGGCACTGACTGCCAGCAGCGCCACCTACCGGGTCCAATTAATACATTAAAACCTTCCTTGGGACCCACTCTATCCATTAGTGAAAACAGCACAAATATCGGCGCAGTAGTCTTGGAGTACATCGCGAACATACAGACGCAACGCTTCGACTTTGTTTGAAATCACAACAAATCACATTAAAAATAATTGTTTAAAAGTAGTATTAATACATACAGTATTTTTTTTGTAAATGTACGGTCCCCGCGGGATTTCATGTGGCGAAGTAGCGCGAAACATCTAGTTTAATAAAACTTTTTTGATTTTAATTCAAAGCAAAACTACTAGTACTCGGGTTGAACGATCACCTCCTGATGTCCTAAATCTCCCTGTGGTGCTTCCACTGATCCCACGAGTATGAAAAAAAGTATTACATAATATTTAACTCTATGCTATCTCTAGAATAAGGACTAACTTGATCTAAGCTGGCCCAAGTGGGCATATAAGCAAAACAACATTTAAATTCATGTAAATATATATATATATATATATATATATATATTTACATGACGACCTCCGTAGCGCAGTTGGTTGAGCGCATTGGTGCTCGAACGAAAGGTCGCGGGTTTAAATCCCGCCGATGGAACAAAAAGTTTTCAATGTTCCTGGGTCATGGATGTGTATTAAATTTGTGTATAATATAATAAAAAATCTTAAATATGTGTATAGTATAAAAGTATTAAATATATTTCCGTTGTCTGGTACCTGTAACACAAGTTCTTCGGATACTTAGCACAGGGCCAGATTGACGTGGTGTGAAGCGTCCATAGATATTATTATTATATATTTTAGTTTAAGTAATCCCTTTGCAAGTGAGCGGACTGATGATGATGAATTTTAACTAAGAATACTCTCGATCAACTTAGCTTTTAATAGAAAAAAAACTACATATTAAATCGGTACATCAGTTTGGGAGCAACGATGCCACATAGACGTATACAAACACGTCAAAGATATAAAGCGCCTCTGTTTTTCTCAGAGGTCAAAAATCTGTTATTTCGCGCGCGGGGTCGCGGGAATAGATAAATAATATACATCAAGTTGTTTACTACTGATAGCGGGCCGTGACCCCGGTGACCCCTATGTTGATAACACTATGTTGATTACATATACTATGCTCCCGGACCCGGTTTACATGACATATATAACAAATTAACACGCAATAGTTGAGTCTCTAGGTGGTTCCTGTTTTTCACAACTCATTTACACACACCCTCTTAGTCCTGTTGTACACACACGTTTTCGTTTCAGCGCATACTGCGGCATCGAGAAGTTATGTCATCGTTCACGTCAAGAAACTCCCATATATAATACTAAACTACATTGAAAGCTAGTTAAAGATTATTTATTCCTCAGAAAATAATAAAATAATACACTTTCATTGAGTTATTATTACAGAGTAAGATGTAAATTTAACAATAGCGCGGCCCCCTGCATACAGCGAGATAAGCTTAGATTTTAACGGCAAAAAACGTGTGTGTAAAATAGGCTTATTGAACACTAGTTCGCCTCTTGCCTTAAATCTATTAAATCTATGCCTTAAATGTTTACACTTCCGAGTCTCCTCGCGTCACGCGCCGTGACCGATAGTTAATTATGTTAGTTAACTTTAACCGCCCGTTAACGCACGAACACCATGACTTATTGATGTAATTATTAATATTATTCATATTGGTGATTTAAAAACAACTGATGCACACAAAATATCGAAGGTTGTACCGTACACGAGGTTAAATTAAAATCACTTGATTGATTATGATGATATTTATTGCATGTTATCGAGTGTGGAGTTCTTTCCGTGACAAGTTAGACGCGGCGCTGAGATCTCGGGAGGTAATGTTAAACATTTCCTATAAGATCACCAAAGAGAGTATATAGCGTGTCTCATGGTTCATAATATGTCAATCCGAATATAGTGTGAAGAGAAGGACGCGTAGAGCATTTTTTGTTTTAGCACCTCATACAAATTACCATAACGCGACAAATCGCGAAAAAAGATCTCTGTAAAAGTCACAAAAGAGATGAGTTTTAATCCTGGTCAGGTGTTAGGTCAACGACCAGTGCGTTCGTGAGCATAGACTAGGAGCCACGTCACTCCCACGAGTTCCATTTTGTTTAATTACATACAGGATATTCCTACAAGTTGTTAAATACTGATCACTAATATATCTAGGTAGGATATTGTTTCACTAACTGCCGCGGGACTTCCTTCATGGGATGGTCTCTACCATGTTGGTCTGTCACTCTACTTCTTGATGAAAACAATATAATACAATATATAACTCCAAGCACTTTTACATTTTACTAAGTATTTTATATTATCATATGCACGACCGGTTTCATCATTAGGTCATAATATCGGTCGAGTAATATAATAAAATGTAAAAAACCTGATGAAGTGGAAAAATTGCAAGAAGTTATAGTAAAGAGGAAACACAACGGTCGTCTTTCCATACAGAACACGCGAACCCTGGTTCCTCGCTGGATAACGCCACTAGAATAACGTTTTATTTTCTGAATATTTTTCTTCTAACTTAACAGCTTCGCTCTTGTCGGTGGAGCTGTCTCCATTCCTCTCCGCACTCCGCTCTTCTCTTGACCTCCTGATACGACACGACCATCACTTTCTCCTTCACCTGGTCCATAAAAGTTCTTCTCGGCGTTCCACGTTTTCTTCTACCTTCTATTTTTCCCTTTAATTATTCCTCTAATGAAGTTGTCGTGCCGTATTAAGTGTCCTAACATCTTTCCTCTTCTGTTCTCGATGGTTTTTAATATCTCTGAATATCTATGTATATTATTTATATGTCCCCGTTTTTTCCTTTTTTCATAAATTAGTTATTAAAAGAGATAATGACGTTCAAAAACCTAAAAAATATGGTCAGATTTTCGACTATGTTTAAGCATACAGGAAACAAATTAGAGTACATTTTATGATAAATTCGAAAGATTGGAACAGTTCAAACCTTTTTTTAGTTTACCTATATAATGAAAAAAGTACCTTAATCGATTAAGTTTTGGAGGAGAAAACAGCAGGCTTACAGCACAATCGAGAAGCGAATCAGTTCGATCGCAACGGATTTTGGTATTTTATTTGGATTACTTTGAAACTAACCAGGATAAAGAAAATCATTATATCGTAACTTTTTGTACTCCCGACCATATCAATCGACCGCGAATCAAAATAGACAAACGTCAATTTATTAGGAAGTACTCGGCACGATCGAATCTGAATCAAAATCGAATCAGTTTGGAGAGTAAGGCCCCGGGGGTCTCCAAATCATCGATATTTCGTACTTTTAATAGGTAATTTCAGTTCAAGCTGTAGTTGTCTCTATAAGCTTACACATTTGGACAGCAATAGACTTTACAAATACCTATTTTGCATTTGTCTAGCCTGTGGTGTTTCCTCTTAATTATAATGATTTCTACACGTAAGTAGATGCCACATACTTAGTTGATGAACAATTACTAACCCAGCAATCAACCCAGCACGGCTCCATCAGCGATGTTACAAAATTAGCAAACAAGATACGCGGAATTCGTATTTACAAAACTTGTTATGACGCTCGGATGTCATAGGACATAGGTGAATGACAAGAAGAAGTAATAGTACTGTGTTCTGATACAATCTAATCTATTTCTAAACAAATAACAAGATCAAACTGTCAGATACACGAAGACACTAATGATGAGCATAATATGAGTAAATGACTCACCGTACCACATAAAAACGCATAATTTGGCTGAATGTAATGTTTTGTTACAAGATAATAAAGTAAATGCTGGATCAGCTGCGAGTTACAAGTGGCGTATCAACATGGCAACAATTGACACGCAACATGTGGCGCGCGACTCGTTTGTCAACGTTGCAGAACAACCCGCACCACTGCAACGCAACATTAGTGTACTATGAACTGGACTACTGGATACTGGACCATGGAAGTCTGAAATAAAGAAATTTGTATTGTATTGTGTGTAATGTGATCCAAATGTAAACAAAATATTGGTTATAATGCTACCAATTTCAAAGTCACTTCCATCATGTAATGAACAAATACATAATATGACGGAATACATTTTTTGTTTCCTTTTTAATCGGTCTACGTGCCACGTAGACTGAGAGTTATTTAAACGAAAGTCCCCCGCCATCTTACAACATTATCATCATCATCAAAAGGGGTAGGATATGCATATACTTACCACGCTTGGCAGGCGGATTGGCGAGCGCAGTATTCAAACTCAGATCTCTCTTTCGCCTTTAACTACTCTGTCGTCTTTCTCCGGATCGTTCAACATGTTGCGAGTTAAATGTTGCGTAGTGGTTTTATGTTGAAGCTAAATACTTGTTGTAATGAGGGACGGACGGTAGTTGTGAGGTCACAGGGTACATTGCTCGCCTCGTTATGGTCTAATCGAAGGAAACACACCGTGGAAATTTTACAGGTGGTTCATTTAATATGAGGTGCAAACAGAAAAAATGCTCTACGCGTTCATTCTCTTCACACTATATTCGGCTTAATAATATATTAATCATGAATCAACCTGTATATTTACGAGGTTAGGACTGTCGAGTGAGTTAAGTGGCAAAACTACTCGTAGATATTCCTTTTGTACGGGTGAAGAGAGATGTATTGCCACATTTCTTATCTCTATAAAAATGTTAAACCAGTCCAAAACGTGCACGCAAAGTCTAGTACATAAGTAGGTATTTTATTAACCATTACTTACTAAAATAATAATATCTATGGACACTTCACAATTCACAATCTGGCCCCGTGTTTAGTATAGGGAAATACTTAGTATCCAAAGATCTTGTTCTTTGGATACTAATCATTTCCGTTTCCGGTATTTCCGTTTAATAATTTAATATTTTTGTACTATACATCTTTAAGATTTTTATTTAATATTATAGACAAATTTGATAAACATCCATGACCCAGGAACATACATAACTTTTTGTTCCTTCAGTGGGATTCGAACCCGCGACGTCACACGGAAGCACCGACGCGCTAAACCATTGCGCTCCACAGGTCGTCGAATTTAACTCTACCAAATATCATTAAAATCCGATCGTAATAGTACCCAGTTTTTGTGTGATGTGTCACAAACATCCACCAATCCTATCCTTGTCCAGATTTGTATTAACTTTAATGTAGTTTTTTTAATAATGGATTGTCCATACAAATTACAAACTTTCACATAATAATAATAGGATAACGTGATCTATTATACCGCATAAACATTACACAACATAACCCGAGCTCATTGTGATGTGTAGCTAACAGATGAGCGGTCTTTGGGTTGGTTGCGTCATTTTTGCTTTTTCTGGTCAGATTTCAGTTGCGTCAGTCAGTCACGAGGCTGGTCGAGGTAGATTTGAATGTTAATATTAGCTGTTACCAAATGACTGTTACGAGGGGTCCCTACGACTGCGGTTACGAGATACAGATCGATATTCATAAAATGCCAAATTTAAACCGAGGGGGCTTTACTCTCCAAACTGATTCGATTTGAATTCAGATTGGATCGGGCCGAGTACATCCCAATAAATTGAAGTTTGCTTATTTTGATTCTCAGTCGATTGATATGGTCGGGAGTACAAAAAGTTACGATCTAACGATTTTCTTTACCCTGGTTAGTTTCAAAGTAATCCAAATAAAATACCAAAAGCCGTCGAGATCGAACTGATTCGATTCTTAATTGTGTCGGTAGTAAGCCTGCTGGTCTTATTTCGTTATGCTAAAGCCTGGTAAGTGCAATGAGGCAGGCCAATGGGCCTACTCTTCAACTTAATTGCAATGGATCGATTTTGGGATAGCAATAAATACTTTAGGGAGATAATCTGGTGCAATAGCTGTATAGTTTATTTGAAGAAGAAATAAAATATAATTATTTTGAATAATATTTTTTATAAATCATATTATATTGCGTACGCAAGCGTCGACCGCTCTACTGCGACAATACCACAACAATAATTTAATATTATCACGACTTTTTTAATATTTATGATAACGCACAAATAAATCACCGTATCATTACAATCGCACACGAGATATTAAATTATCAAAAGGTTTATTTTTTATGTTTTTTTCGATGATCATGTGATCATGATCAGCGACCCGCGCACTTCCTCATGCACATTTATCACATTATTATGTCAATATTCAAAATTTAATGCGACAATCGACTTTTTGTCATCCTGTCGATGTTATATGACTTATTTCTATTTTTAGCACCAGGACACAGATGGTAATTTAATTAATCTAGCCTTAAGTCTAGCATACAAATTAGAGCTTGGCGCGGATATTAGAACCCAGGGCCCTGGTTCAAGACGCCATCCCTATTGATCGCTTACGAAGTTCCAAAACAAAATGTATGGGATTTGACATAAGGTTCGCTAAATGTCGAGCGAATTCGTAGGCCATTCAGGGCTCTAAATATTTATCTCGGCGGGTTGTAGTTGAAAGGTGCACGTGGTGCCGCGGTGGTGGTATTTTTGATAACTCTCCAAAAAGGACTTAGTGATTTTCATTCGGAAATAGTTACCGAATTAATATGCATAACATAGACACGGCGTTCAGAAAACAATATTGTAAAAAAAAATCTCGATAAAATGTTTGGATTTTAAAATAAAATATTTTTGAATTGGCTTATGCTAAAGTAGAAATGTCTAAATCAGTATGTTGTTGTTAAGGTAAACACATACTCGTACATAATTGAACTTAAACATTACACAGGGGAGAACACCTACTATTTTATCCGGTGTGTTTGGGATCATTCATTTACGTAAGTATGGGATTTACCGCTACCGAGCTTGGCTCTCGACCCGTTTGTGGGTTCAATTCCTAATAATTTGG
Organism: Celastrina argiolus; assembly: GCA_905187575.2. Taxonomy (NCBI): domain Eukaryota; kingdom Metazoa; phylum Arthropoda; class Insecta; order Lepidoptera; family Lycaenidae; genus Celastrina; species Celastrina argiolus. The sequence goes on from LR994589.1 coordinate 18,566,981, forward strand.
AACAATAAAAAGTGATGTATCCAAGTTAGGTTAGGATAATGCAGGCTGATCACCTGATTGTCTGACAGTAAAGATGGTCCATGCGTCGGATGGGCATGCAAAAATTTGGCCCTGCGCCTGTTATCTTGCCAGTCGGGTCGGTTAACCGACCTACTGGATTATGAGAGTAAAAGAAAGAGGTAGTGTCCCTGTGTCAATACACAAGGGCACTACCTCTTCCTTTTACTCTCTTGGGCACATAAAAAGGCTAGCTGGAACACAAAAAAATCGACCATCAACACCGAAATTGGTGTGGTGAGCTATTAAAATTAACTGCCAACCATGTCAAATTTAGACCATGGCATATTTTCTTCTATGGGTGGTCATAACTAGTAAACATTATCTCACGTAATAAATGAAGACCCCCGTAGGGACCATAACATTTTTCATAATAATATTATGTAATTTATTATCGTCTCTCACTTTTAGCTCGACTTTATTTTGCATGTTAACTACAATGCATAGATCTTGACAATGCAATCTTCTTGAATTACGAAAGCCGACAAAAATGGATATGTAGATTAATAATATGATATATTTGAATGATTTTTTGTGGTCTCTAGCGTGGGCCGGCGGATTTCGTAACCTGATTTACATTACGTCGGCGCCACCGCGCGTTGAGTGCGAGATGCTACTAGCCACTAGCCACTAGCCACAAATTAATGCAATTTTTATGGCTTATAATTAGTCAGCCATTTAGGTCACTTACCGCCCGGTTTCTGTAAGGGTATTCAAATCGTTGGTCTGCTAACATTTGAGTTGACAAGCCATTCTGAACACTAATTGGTGAACGGATTGGTGTTGATGGAGTGATGTTCACCAATGAGCGTTCATTTGGGAACTATTCATTTAGTTCATACCACATTTTACAACTCTACTTCAATGATCTTATGTCTCTATGTCAGTTTAACCGTTTTATATAGTTTTTCATTGACTAGACTCAGAAATATTTGCGATTTTATATAGAGAAGTTTACCCCGCGAGATTACTTTAACGCGCTCTAAGTCGCGGGCGATACCGCAAAAATAATATTAAATGCATGAAAGTGAAAAATTCGCAAAAAAATAATATCAGGGTTCCATAGACAAGTGTTTTTTTTGTCAAACGTTTATTTGGCTTAAATATTATGTAGTGTTATTCCAATCGTAACCAGACTGACTAAGGCCCGTATTAATAAAGAAGTCTCAATCCCAACCTCACTTTAGAACCTATTAGACAGATAACACAACGTTTCATTTTACTTTTAAAAGTGAACAACTTTATTAATGTTACATAGTACTTTATTTCTTTTATTTTCTTTTTTATCATATTCGTGTTATTGATTACAGGAAAACATACGTTTTAAAAAAGAAAAAAATTAAAGTAACATAAGTAAAGTTCTTAATTTTTAAAAGTGAAACGAAACGTTGTTTTATCTGTCAAATAGGTTCTCAAGCGAGGTTGGAATTGAGATTACTTTATTAATACGGGCCTTAGTCGTCTACACAATATTGTTCGCTAGAGATTTAAGCCGAACAGAAGTGCGATTACAAAGAAATGAAAACGATTACTGTTCAGTTGTGCAACACCTTATCGCTGATTACATCAACACAATAATTATGTTTATTTATATCTCAGATCTACCCACGTTATCATGATTGATAACATCACAACACTGATTAATTAATACCTTTATCTTATTATCAATTATCAAATATTGGCTTTTCGGATTAACGATTGAATGAGTTGTTGCTAGATCTAAACTCTAAATAAATAAAAAACGTTTTATTTCCAAATGAAACTTAACAAGCTATTTTCGGAAAGTTAACAAGAAAAACGAGCCACCGGTTCAACCCTAACCCGCCGAGAAGAAACTAATAATAATAATGCCTCCCACACCGGGTGATGGTGGCCGGTTTCATTGAAACCAGGCCAGCTACGCAGCAGTTATTTTATAGTGCCCAAGTATGTGCGCGATACACAGAAGCACTCTCTCTTCCTTTACGTCCAGTGGGACGTATAACCGACACGACTGGCGGGAATTCAGGCGCAAGCCCGACTTTTGACACGCCCATCCGACGCATGGATCTTTCTTGTCAGACAATCAGATGATCAGCCTGCATTGTCCTAACCAAACTTGAAAACAACATTTTCGTTGTTCCAACGCGGGAATCGAACCCACGACCGAGTCGAGAGCGAAGCTCAGAACCACAAGACCACGGAGGCGATAAACTACGTATATTATATATTAACGCATACAAATTGTAGTTAACTTTACTCAATGACAAAAACTCGCACTCGGCGTAGTTTATCTTCGATTTGAATATAAATAGACTGTTCTAAGACCTGCGAATGAGGTTAGTGCACAGTATATTGTGTGTAACGTCGCGGGCGCGGAGTGAAGGCCCCGGGGCCCGGGCTGGCGGTGTTTAGTTGCGCGCGTAACCTTTTCGCTAAACCAATTATAATGTCAGCGTCTTCGATAACAAGTGTGGGTATATAGTATAACGGGTATAAAAATAACAGTCACTATAACTTTTCACATTTTAGAAATGTATATTTTTGTCCAAAAGTATTTTTTTTTACTTTTTACCATTTCTTAGCGAGAGTAACGAAAAAGCAAAAACAAAGTTTTTAAAGTTTTGTAAAGACCTATGTGTAGGTGTGGCGATAATTTAGAAATAAATAAATTAATTAAAAAATCAACACCACCAAACGTCCTAAACAATATTTATAGGGCAATATTTTGATATCTAAGAGACAGGAAAACCTCAAAAAATTTTAATATGTTCGAATTTAGCCACACGGCGACCTAAAGCAAATATAAATGCGACTATGTTATGAAGACAAAAAAACGTAGAAATTATTGTACAAAATATCATCTACTGCATTGTGTAAATCGTCTACATTAAATCAAATCACATTTATTTCAGGCAAAAAAAACCCATAGCACACAATACAGTAATATTAATATACAAATTAAAACATTATTAAAATTATGAACATATAAAAAACCGGTATAAAATAAAATACATCTATATACATAATCATGTACATACATAATAGTATAAATGCTACGGTAACGGAAGTGGAATTGGATGAAGCTAACTGCTTAGCGGCTAATATAAGCAACATGACCATATTTGGAATATATCGCCCATATGGTTTCAAAAATTTTAACTCGTTTCTAAATTCATTGGACACATTGTTAACTACCACTAAAACTCCAAACATAATACTGACTGGTGATATAAATATTGACACAATGAACACTAACAGCAGCGTAGTCAGAGATTATTTAGAAATCATTGGGTCCCACGGACTTTACAAAGCTATTGATATCCCAACTCACGACCGAACATGTTTGGACCACATCATGTGTAAACTACATAATATAGATGCACACTCATTCGTCCTTGAAACAGATGTTACGGATCATTACCCCTTATTACTGAGTATCGCAAGCTCATTCGCAACTACAGATACCACTTGTAAATTTGTTACTAGGACCAAAATAGACTATGATGCCTTAAAAGATTCTATTGCCGAAAAGGATTGGAAACCGTTACTAGGAATTAAAGACCCTAATATTGCCGCAGAAATGTTAACCAAAATACTTCATGATCTTATGGCACGACATACATCTACAATTACTTTTTCTAAAAGAAAACGTCCAATAAAACCCTGGATTACTTCTGGGATCATGAAATGTTTTAAAACCAGAGATAAGATGCATAAAATAGTTAAGAAATATCCAGAAAACGAAAGTTTAAAACAACAATATGTAAAATATCGCAATATATGTAATCTAACGGCAAAAAATTTAAGAATTAACTATTACAGAGACAAATTTTATAAAAACAATAAAAACTTAAAACGTACCTGGGAAACTGTAAAAGAATTATGCAACATAAAAAGCTCTAGATTCCACGCATCATCCCTGCTCCATCTTGCACCATCCCCAGCTGCATCTCTAGACCTCGTAAACAAATACTTCACATCCATTGGTGAAAAGCTGGCTTTCGACATTTTGGCTAAAACTGGAACTAGTGAATCCCATCTACTTAACAGAGTCAACATATCACAAAACCCTAATTCTATGAGCCTGACCCCTACAGATTTTAGGGAAATAGACAATATTATCCTTAACCTAAAAAGTAACAGTGCTCCTGGTATAGATTCCGTATCTTCTACAATCGTAAAGAACTCTCATACCATACTGTGCAGCATTATTTCCCACATATGCAACTTGAGTTTCTCTAATGGTACATTCCCTAATATCTTCAAAAAAGCTGTCGTGATCCCAGTTTACAAGGGTGGCGGTGTAGATTCAGTGTCAAACTACAGACCTATATCTCTTCTTCCTACTCTTAGCAAAATTATGGAAAAAGCATTTAACATCAGACTAACAAAGTTCCTAGAAGGCAAAAATATTTTATCAGGTTCTCAATACGGCTTCCGTTCGGGTAAATGTCCGGAGGATGCAGTGTCTAAGCTTTCAGAGTTAATCACAAAATCTCTTGATACAGGTCAAAGATGTGTAGCAATATTCTTGGACCTTAAAAAAGCGTTTGACACCGTTTCGATACCGCTACTCTTGTCGAAATTGGAGAATTTGGGCATACGTGGACTACCGCTGGATTGGCTCCGAGATTATCTGACAGATAGAAGTCAAGTAGTAAAAGTGGAGAGTTTATGCAGTTCCAGTTTAGGTATCACCTATGGAATACCTCAAGGAAGTACACTTGGACCAACTCTCTTCTTGGCCTACGTCAATGATTTATGTAACCTTAATTCTGAAAATGGTAATATTCTTGCATTTGCTGATGACACTGTTCTAATATTTCAAGGTACAACATGGCCAGTGGTTGAGAAATATGCAGAAAAAGGTCTCAAAAGGGTGATAAAGTGGCTGGACGAAAACCTTTTAACCATAAATTTACCCAAAACAAAATATATCTGTTTTAGAATATCAGGTGCTACAAATCCGCCAACAAATTTCAATATCAAGGCTCACTCCTCTTTTTGTGGATCGGAATCTGAGTGTGATTGTGCACCCTTAGAACAGACAGACAGTCATAAATATTTAGGAATAATAGTAGCCAAGCACCTTAATTGGCGACCACAAATCACAGCATTGAGCAAACGAATAAGGAAACTTCTACCAATTTTTAGGAATCTTCGAGACGCTGCTGATTTCAAACTTGTCAAAAATGTTTATCTAGCTCTCTGCCAATCACTCTTGACGTACTGTGTCACGGTATGGGGTGGAGCCGCTGCTTGCCATCTTCAGCAGTCATTAAAGTTATGACTCATAAGCCGAGGGATTACTCCACGGAAACCCTTTACGCAGAAAATCAGCTTTTGACGGTCCGACAGTTGTACATACTCAACTCAGTAGTCCGCCACCACAAAAACATAGACATATCACAGTTACCTCAACAAAAAAGACGCGTTCGAACTCCAATTCCAAACATTAACACAATGTTTGCAAGACGTCAATTTTCCTACATGGGCCCCTACTTATATAGATACTTCAATGACCTAAATCAAACCATAAAATTAAATAGATCACGGCTAAAAATCTCAATCAAAAACAGTTTAGCTTTACTTAATTATGGACAAACGGAGTATATTTTGAAATATATATCATAACTTAGTCAACCACATTAAACATAGTCACCACTTACTTACACATACACACACACATACACACACACACACACACACACGCGCACATACACACACACACACCCACACCCACACCCACACCCACACCCACACCCACACCCACACCCACACCCACACCCACACCCACACCCACACCCACACCCACACCCACACCCACACCCACACCCACACACACACACACACACGCGCACACTTTTTATTTATTTATTTTTGTTTCTCATCTAACAAATTATTGTACTAAATGTGTTACTTTTATTTTATTAAATTTGCCTTAAGCCAGCTTGTAACTTGTAACTTGGACCACAAGCAGACCATTGTGAAAAAATTCATTTTTACCTTCATTTTAGTTTTTATTAGTGTTAAACATATTTTGTCAAATTGTGGCTTATTTCTAATGTCTGCCATAAAAATAATGTGTTAAATGTTTTCTTGGTGTTAAAAGAAAAGAATAGTGTACACTGTGTGGAGAGGAGGGTTGGTTACTTGAGACACAGGAACCTCCTAGTTCAGGTATCAGCCCACCAAATTCCTCACTTCTTTGTCTTCTATATTACTTTGTCTTTTGTTTTAAGTATTTATTGGTGAGAAATAAACATTATCTTATCTTATCTTATCTTAATTCTTAAGACCTAGTCAGACATTATAAATCCATAAAATAAAATAAAATAGGTCAGCCTTTTTTATTTTTGTCGCGATGTACCGCCAGCCAGTATGTTACCACCGAGTTTTCCGGACACTCGACGCACTTGCTGAGGATCTCGTTTTTAGAGGAACGAATGCGAGACCAAAATGTTGCGACCCGTGCTCTAATAAGAGCGAAGTAGTCGGAGACCCTGGCGTCGGCAAACATGCCCGACGCGCTGCAGTACCTTGGCAGTCTCATCAGGAAACGGAAAGCATTATTGTACTGCACCCTAATGCTGTTCCTTGCGGTTTTAGAGTCAACTGGACCCAAAGCTGACACGTGTAGAAGCATTGACAGTATGCCCTGAACAGTGTCAGCTTCGCATCAACGCTACAACGCGCAAACCGGCGCGCGATCATGTCGCGCCGAACTGCCAGTGCCCGTCTTTCGCGAACTATGTCTTCATTGTCTGAAAGATCTTCGGTCAAAATGTGTCCCGGGTATCTAAACCGCTCGACTCTCTCTACCACTTGCCCATCCAAATAAACCGGCGGGACACTCTCCGGGCCTTTGCCAACCCGAAACACCATCATCTGCATCTTAGCGACATTATACTTGAGACCATGCTTTGTAGCATAGGTCTCACAAATGCGAAGTAGCCGCCTTAGGCCCCTGATTGAGGGACTCAGAAGCACCATATCGTCGGCGTAACTCAGGTTGTTAATACAAGTTGTTTCTACGTGACGTCCTACTCGACTGCTTCTCAGTTCCTCAATCAGATCAGTACAGGCTGAACAGGTCCGGAGAGGTAAGCCCTCCTTGACGAACCCCACACTCTAATCTAAAATCATTAGAGTTAGCGTCGCCCCAATGTATTTAATTAATGTATTTAATATTGGTTATAGACTATAACTTAAAGTATATTGATCTTAATCCTATATTATAGCATTATGTTTAATATCCACTATTCATTATACAAGTACTATATTATACAAGTAGTATTAAAACTTAACACAAAATATATTTTTTAAATCGTCCTCATAAAAAGCATTTTATTAGAAAATTTAATTATAAAATGCCAGACAGTTTTTTTTTACTTTTTATGTCTACTAAAAATTATTTGAGAATAGTTATTTGATTAAAATAAATTGAACGATGCCTTAACATTTAAACTATTCTGGTTTTGCTTCAAAATCAGATACACGATAGGATTTTCCTTCAAATTAATCTAAGATATACCTGCATATTTAATTTTCAGCTAAACTAAATTAATCTAAATTGAATTGCGCTAAAGACATTGAAGTAATTAAATATTGTTGCAAAAGCTTCAGAATTATGGAGATTAGATAATAGGAATCTAAATTTCAATAGAAAAAGTATATTAAATTTACAGTTTGTAGTTGTAACAGACGCAGCAAGACGTGTACTGTATTATTTTTACTCTTTGGTATTTCCAAATTTATAATCGATACAATTCAATCTGATACGGTCGTAATTACTGTACGATATAAAATTAAATATATACAACGAACATTCACAAGTCGCGGCACATCGGCTCGGAGCCTCTACAAGATGGCTCGAAATCAACAAGAATGTTTCAAACAATAACAATAATGCGTTTATTAAGTATTTTTTTTATCTCATACAGCTGTTGTTGTTTGGATTTTGGGTTCACCCATACCATGTCACGTTGTAAAAGAATTTGTTTCAAATTGTACTGTGTGATACTCATGTTAGTGTTGAAAGTGTGTCATCTGATCTACAGCCCGGCGATCTACGTTGCTACTGTATTGATTTTAATAGAATTTTCATTCACAATAATCGTACTTTGCCTCACACCGAAAAAATATAGCATCTACTATTTTCGCGATGCCTTAAATAGGATAGATTTGGAGCTACTCGGAAGTTCTTTCCGCTCGATCGACATCAAGATGACGATTTGCTGTCTTCTCGACGTGTTTTACAGGATCGCTCTAAGTTTGATAATATATATTTTTTTATCTGTGAAATGTTTAAATATCGATACCTACACCAGCACGAGTGTGGATTTCGTGTCCATCATGTTTGCCTTCGTGTACTACTCTTTGTATGCTAGACTCAAAATGTTTAAATTATTATTAGAATCCAAGTTAGACTCTCCAGACTCCGCGAGTGTGGCGCACTTACAAAACATCTACAAGTCCCTGTGCGACGCCCTCGACGATGTACATAGCGGGTGTAACTATTTGGTATCTACTTTTGTCTAACGTAACTGGGCCCTGATTCATGAAGCCGTCGCTATTATCACTGGCGAAGTTCGAAAACAAAATTTATGGGATTTGACATAAGGTTCGCTAAATGACAAGCAAATTCATGTGTTCACTGTTTTCGAACTTTGTAAGCGATAAATAGAGATGGCATCTTGAATAAGGGCCCGAGTAGCCATCGCTAATTGAGACGACGAACTTCGAAAACTAGGTGTGTGCTATTTGACATATTTAAAACAAGTGACATGCCGAGCTTATGCTTATTATAAGATACTTGCGATGGCTTCTTACCTCAAGTAAAAGCCTATTTTCACATGATGGTACACAGTAGGTATCATTTATACCACGAAGTAGATATTATATCATATACATACAAATAGTATACATCTTTGTATTTGAACTTCGTCGTTGTAATCACTGATGACTACTTAACTGATTGATCAGATGTTTGTTATTTGACAAGTTTATTTAATTTTTTTTCAGTACAGTTTCTTGCTGTTAATTAAAGCTGGGCAGTTTTTGGCTCTGATATATATTTTGATTGTGAATCACACAAAAACTTTTATACAGGTTAAGTTTTCTATTTATATTGTCTTTACAATTATGTGTACTTGATGGCCTTCAAATTTTTAAGTACTGTGTATATTATGTCGCAGACATCTGATTGAATCTGCTATTTTATTCAATGACTAGCGCGTTTATTGAATTATATCTTACTAACAAATACAATGAATACGAGATTAGGACAGCCATTTAATATTTTATTTTTAAACTTCAAAATTTCCGAATGTGTGCTATTATAACGCACATTAAAGTAAATTAATCAAAAAATATATCAACACATTGCTATCTTTACGAGTTGTTTGAAACCATTAAATGACCGCGCTAGTCATTCAATTAAATAATCAGATTCAACCAAGTACAGAAAGTAATTCAAATTCAGATAAATAAAAAAAAACAGAAAACATTATAAATATTATTAATATATAAGATTCTTATTATCATAACTTTATTTCAGTCTAATCTGCTTGTATTCGCTGCTCCGTCAATTTTGTTTTTATTGATTTTCATAACTTGCACTCCCGCTGTATGTGCCGGCGCCATGACAACAGCGACACACGAAATCAAAACATATCTACACGACAAACTTTTGGAAGAAAAAGGTGTGTACACCTCTAATATATTACTGATCCGTTCAGACAGATCGAAGACCACGCATGTGGGGACTCAAGACCTTTAGAGTTGAAATTGAATTTAATCCAATTGAGGTAAAAATCCCCTTCTTATTGTGCCGTCTCCTTCGGGAGGTTGGCGATCATTAGGGCTATTTCTATTTTGGAAACTGCTGTTCTAAAAAGATATTTGGAGCTTTTTTCGAACTACTGTAGAAGATTTTAGAGCCAGGATACCCTTCTGAAGCCTGGTCTCCTTCTACCACCTTATCTATATCTATCTCTTCTCTTCCCTTCTCTTCTCTTCTCTCTTATATATAAAAACGAATTACTGTTCGTTATTCTCACTAAAACTCGAGAACGGCTGAACTGATTAGGCTATTTTTAGTCTTGAAATATTCGTGGATGTCCCGGGAAACGGTTCATCACATTGCTTCCATGCTCAAGGAAGTTGGCACGGGTCAGCTGGTCCTATATAAAAATACCACAGTATCTGAATATCTTCGAGCAATATGTATGATAATAATAAAGTAAAACTAAACATAATCACCGTGTCTCTCATCGAGCTATGGAAAGCTCTGAGTCTACTTGATAGAGATGAGAAAATGTGTACCAGAACCAAAATAATCGCTACATCCCACAGCAAGTTGAAGTAACAGTATAGCTCGCAGAACCGTCCGCGGCTAAGGTTCTCGGGTGGAGACCGCGGACGGGAAGTCAACATCGGACGACCTCTCATCAGGTGGACAGACGACCTGAAGAAGGTCGCATGAAGTCGGTGGTCCAAGCCGCGATCGGTCACACAAAACTTTGAGAGGCTTATGTCCAGCAGTGAACGTCCTAGTTGAAACGACGAATCTACGGTCTCTTCACGAGGGAAGGCCTATGCAAGCCCTAAAGGGGCTGTTCAGTCAGTAGGGCGCTGACGCATTGACGGAGTCGCGGATGTAGTCCTTGCGGCTCCGACAACGGCGGTGGATTCGGAGTACCGCCGAGTTGTAGTGGGTAGGATACGTCCATTCACCATCTTCTGGACGCGGATATTAAGGACACATATCCTGAGGGCATATAATATATCCACTAGCTGTTCCCGCGACTTCGTTCGCGTGGTTTGTGAGTAACTTCATCCATTTATGCAGCACGCAACGAAAGTCACCAAATAGGAATAATATTCCCCGTTTTTGCAACATTTCTCACTCGCTCCTATTGATCGCAGCGTAATGATATATAGCCTAAAGCCTTCCTCTATAAATGGACTATCCAAGAAAAAAGACTTTTTCAAATCGGACCAGTAGTTCCTGATATTAGCGCGTTTCAACAAACAAACAAACTCTTTCACTTTATAATATTAGTATGGATATGCGAAGGGCATCCTTGATTTCCCGCGGAATGCCTAAAAGCATAGGTCTTAAAAAAAGGTCCCTTCATTACTTCATGAATCGTTCCCAGATGAGTCTCACAATACACGACCGGTTTCGACATAGTCATCGTCGGGTTCTTTTTTTGTTTCAAGAATAACGAAAAAACAAAAAAAAATACATATCTATTAATTTTTGTAAAAAAAATCACTTGTAAATTGAGAAAAGGTTGTATAATCATATCCCAAAGTTATAGTGATTGTTCTTTTTACACCCGGTAAAACCCATGATGGGCGGATATTGTTGTCTTAAAAGTATGCTTACAAATAGTTATGAGTAAAATTGGTTTTGGTCTAGCAGTCTTGGTCTTGCTTTGCTCATCACTACTTACAAAGCGTGGCGTTTTTAGGCAACTACCCCCCACGAAATACTTTGGGGGAGGCTTATGTGTATCTGCAACAACGATTGACCTCAATAGGTCCAGGAAGTCAACTTTCGATAGGATCGAGGGGTATAATGTATTAGCGGAATTACAAAAAAAATAATTACGGCCTGTTACTGAAATAGTTAAAGTAAGTCTCGTGATGCCCTCGTCATTAAGGAGGAACAGTGACAGCCTGTAAATAGCCTATTACTTTTAATTGGCGTTTCGTTTTGTCTCATATTATTTATCAATACTCATCGTCGTCATCAAAATCAGTCAAGTACTCGCGTCATGGCCTACCATCACATAAAAACAATGTTTAATGAGACATGTAGCACTCGGGGACTGCCGCGGTAAAGCTATTGCATACTTACGTTTACTTATTACATATCAACTTATCCGATACAACCAATGCCACCTAGAGGCGAGTTGTTGAACTAAAGAGACAAGCGTGATATTTCAAAAAAGTCATTAAAAGTTCTGCTATTCGTCGATAATATCGACATTAAAAAGTATCCGGTCGGAGTGGAGGGTGTTAGGTTATTTTCGTTACGGAATTTCTGGATTCTGTCTCCACGCTCAAGGCCCGCGATAGAAGCTATGCAATAGCTTAAAAATTGCAATCGATGTCACTACTTAACGTTTGGAAAGTATAAAATGTAATTATGCCGAATTAAGTACAAAATATTAACATTTGAATAAAGATATGCTTATCTTTATTTAAATGGTTTATATAAAAAAACTATATAATATATATAGTAATTAGTATTTTCCAATAGTGGCGCTAGATGGCGGTTTCCGAAATGTGCCTGGAAATCGAAGAAAACAAAAATAGCCAGTCGAATTGCCAGTATTATGGTGATACCATTTTCTAGTACTTGGTCGTGTCTCTGTGATATATCTACTTTGTGCTCGCGTTATAGAGTCTTAAGTGTTTGTGTGTTTAGCTTTATTTTCGTAGAAATGTTAACCTTTCTGAACTAATTGCATTGTGATTACTAGACTTTTAATACTTGCAACAAAGCTTTAATGCAACATTGTGTTTTAATATACCCGACATTGTTCCATGATCTTTAATATCATAATAACATAACGGATGTACAAATAATAGTTAGTCACTATAACTTTGGGATATGATTATACTACCTTTTCTCATTCTAGAAATGTATTTTTAGTACAAAAATAAAAATAATATCTTTTTTGCTTTGTCGTTATTTTTGCGACAATTGTTTTTGACAAAAAAAATACATTTCCAAAATGAGGAAAGGTAGAATAATCGTATCTTAAAATTATAGCGACTGATATTTTAATTAGTATTAGGTATATTGTTGACATTTCATTTTAATCTTGTATTGAACTGGGCCCTAATTCTCAGGCCTCGAACTTAGTTTTTACTATCGGTCTGTCCCGCTCATGCAAATGAGATTGCGAACATGCGAACGAGCGGGATATACTAATATTCGGAACTAAGTTCGAGCCCTGAGAATCGCCGCCCTGGTCTCTATAGTCCTTACTATACTACTCAATGTTTTGTTCTTCTTTTCATTCTCTTGAGTACTATTTGTGTATGTTTCTGTATCTCACAATGTCCTGTCCAATGTCCATATCTGGTAGAGATAAGCACACTATCTTTACAAGATGTAAATCTATCACGGTTTTGTCTTTGTCTTTCGTTTACGTTAGTTTTTGAATTACCTACATAATATATAATAAAGATATTATTGTTCTCCAAATAGTTTTCTTTACTATTTTGTTACGATTTTCATATATCTGTACTCCATCTTTGTAGTTTTGCAGACTGACTTTAAACTGATGATGATGAATTGTAGCAAAGAAAACACTCGAGCAAACAAACAAAACTAGATAGAAATCGGTTCTTTGTTTGTTTGTTTGTGAGCTACGATGACACACATTCACACACACACGTCGAACTTTTAACACCCGTCAGAAATATTTTGCGATAGAGAGAGAGAGTGAGAAAGCAAGAGAAAGAGAGAGAATTTTTGTTTAAACCATTTTTTTGTAATATCGAACAATAGTGAATAGCGAAATACAGTTTAGTAACACGCGCCGGCCGCCGAGGTCGCGCCTCTTGATTGACGACTCCGAAGACTGAAGACAAGAGGATTAGAGCGGACCGACTTACTGGCTCATCGGTACATATTAGCATAACATAAAGGCAGGAGATTATTATAGAATAATCCCTTGATATATCTATCTATATCTATGAACGCTTCACACTACGCCTGGCCGCAAGCTATGTATCCGAAGAACTTGTCTTGACAGACTACTTTGCCAGACAATAGAAATATATTTATGGCTTTCATACTATACACATATTTAAGATTTTTATTATATTATACGCAAATTTCATACACCGTTCAGAATAGCTTGTTAACTGAAATGTTAGCTGATCGGCGATTTGAGCAGCCTTTCAGAAACTAAAAAAGTTATGAAAGCTAGCTAGCTCATACATACTACACTAATACAGAAGCAATTTACAGTAAGGTGCTACCTTTGGTAATAATATAACATAATGATAGTGAGCCTACTATGTTATTATATTGTATAGTGGACCGACGCTCTGTGGGCGGTTGCGATACACTCGGTCAAGAGGATAAACTATCATGTTACTCAATACTATATTACATTAGCGCTGCTTCATTTGGAGATTGTAATCGGTGTTTGTTCTCAATGGTTTATAATATCTCTCTCTAGTAAATGAAAAGAGAGAGATATTAAAAACCAATGAGAACAGAAGAGGAAAGATGTTAGGACACTTGATACGGCACGACAAGGATTATAATTAGAGGAATAATTGAAGGAAGGATAGAAGGTAGAAGAAAACGTGGAAGGCCGAGAAGAAATTTTATGGACCAGGTGAAGGAGAAAGTGATGGCCGTGTCGTATCAGGAGGTCAAGAGAAGGGCGGAGTGCGGAGAGGAATGGAGAAAACTCCACCGACAAGAGTGAACAATCTCTTAAGTTAGATGAAGAATCGGTGTTTGCTGTTACCATTGCCTACCAATTACCATCCCATACTCTATGTTTAATACAAAAAAAAATGCAATATATGTGACTACTATTAACTCTTTCACCCCGCCACATGTCAAAGAGCAAACAAACGGCAGCACGTGCACATATGCCAAGATGGGGCGTAAAATTCTCCTTTGTACAAATAATGTAATAACTTTACAACCACACCATGTTTTATGGTTCTGTAAAAAACATTGTAATAGCTGTTATATTTTCTATCTATCAAGCCATCAAAATATAGTATTTAGTCTGATTTCATATTCGTTTCACAAGTATAAACTTTGGAAACTATGTTGCTGACTGTTTGACAAGAAATAAATAAATACTTTATTATAATCTAAAGAACAAGGACCTATTATTTCTAATTATGTAAATAATTCGACGAAAAAACTTGAGATGCTTACAAAAAAGGTACTTGAGTTGTGACACTACGACGAATAGAAACGTACGAAGAAATTGTTCACAGGCAAACTTCGTCCTTAGTATAGTACAAATAGAGTTCATAATGGCCGCGGCCGGCGGGAGACCGTTATGAATGCATTCAAAACGCCCTTTTTTTGTCAAATTCTTTTGTTTATTTTACTAAGATTAGGCATAATCCGACGATAAATCGTTTTGTAGACTAGTTATATTTACTTCTTTAGGCTTATTACGTCATTTATTTACAAACATAGTAAGAAAATCATATCTAAATCAGTCTAGATATATACGTATAGAAACCAATTTATCAAGTGAAAAATTTAAATGTTACGACGTATTTCTTTCAAATGATTATCTAATAATACTTATAATGACTAAAATAAACCATGTACTAATACAAAACAGTACTTACATTCGTGAAAATCAGCAAAATCTTGAAAAAACTACACATTTTACTAGCACACACACCCACCACACTGCACGGACATGCAAAAACTGGTCGGCCACAGACAAAGGATTTTTGTTCATTCAGAATGAGGCCTATTCAGCAAAGGTTGTAACTAATCAAACTTCTTCATACAAAAGTAGTCTGTAAGTCAGGGGAATACCATGCTTAATCGAATAAAAGAGCGCGGTGATATATCACCGTTTGGGTCTTAAGTGAATGGCGCAGTGCAAATGGCGCGGTGATATATCACCGTTTGGGACGCAAGAGGCGTTTGTAAATTATAAAATGTAAATATGGCGAATTAAGTCCAAAATTAACATTAAAATAAAGATAAAAATATTTTTAAGCATAACATCACATTGCTAAATTCAACTCCTTAATTAAGAAGAAGATACGAAACGAAATTAGTAATTAGTATTTTCCAATAGCAGCGCTAGATGGCAGTTTCCGGAATGTGCCTGGATGAAGGGTGTACCCCTTTATCTATTGGAAATCGAAGTAAATAAAAATAGCCAGTCGAATTGCCAGTATTAGGGTGATACCATTTTCTAGTACTAGGTCGTGTCTCTGTTATATATCTACGTTGTGCTGTTATGTACTAACCACCTCTGTGGTTTATATGTTAAGTCTAGACTCCAAAGAGCTACTTGTCAAGTCCCGCGTTGTTGCTAGAAAAGTGTTGTTTCAAGTCTGGAAATGTAATGAAAATGTAAGTATACTTTATTGTGCACAATCAGAAGTTACACATACATTATACACAAAGAAAAAACACGATAGTACACAAAGGCAGCCTTATTACTTGAATAGCAATAATATCTTCCAGACAACCTTTGAAAGAAAGGATCAAATTATTGGATATCTTTTATAATAAAATAAATTATAGTTTTTTTACATTAAGTTAGTTTGTTCACATTTAGTATAAATTTAAAAGGGACGTACTATTGGTAGTGTCGGTCGAAAATGCTCTTGTGTACACACTTGGGCCAGAAACTAGACTGACGCATTACTTATTTTATAGTTCAAATAAGTCGTGCGTAGGTCTGGTTTCAATTAAACCGGCCACCGTCGAACAGATTGTGTATTTAAGTTATTATCAGTCCCACCATACATGGCCTTGCGGATAGAGTACCCATATCTATAGCCTAATTTGAATATAATAGTATGTTTGTGTATAATACATTAGCTATATATTAGTAGCGTGTGGGGCGGCGGCGTGGGCGGCTGCGAGGCTCCGGCGCTCTGCCCCGGGCGCCACTGGTCCTACAGTGACACTCTTGACATTACCGTCATGTCAAGTGTTATGTTGACTTAGTTTAACTAACATCATATTGGTATACTTGCACAACATCTGTGGGTCAAAGGTTAAACGCTCAAGCCGGAGGATGCAAATTCTACTATAGGATCGAAATACGAGTAGTATTCTACGTTCAAGGATGACATGGAGCATATTATCCTATATATAAAAATAAATTGCTGTTCGTTAGTCTCGCCAAAACTCGAAAAGGCTGTACCGATTCGGCTATTTTGGTCTTGAAATATTCGTGGAAGTCCAGGGAAGGTGTAAACGGTTTGTGTGCTCAACGAAGTGGGCACGGGTCTGTCATCTCTTCTTATACATAAAAATGAATTGCTGTTCGTTAGTTGATTTCTTACTGTCGCAGTATTATATAGCAAATTATTTATTTCAAGTACCAACCAACACTTAATATTATGAATACATATTTAAATTTTATGTATTCAGTAGTCGACCGATTCTTCTATGGTATCACACCATAGATTTTTTTTTATTGGTCGGGCTAAGTTTAATTTGGTTCTTACTAGACTATACCAAACTATACGATATTGTTTTAATCTTACTTCAGAACTCTAGCAGAAAAAGTCTTATAAAAAGTATATAATGTGCTTACTTGTTGCTTTTCCACCGACGGTTCTCTACAACCTTATTTCGTAACGTAACAGCTTACATCACTGTCAGGATTTCACATTTCATATTGCGACAAAGGGTCCCGAATCTAGATTTAGGTCGGAAATGCACTTGTCCAAGAATGTCGGAATTGTTTGTATGACCAAATCACGACCGGATGGGTGCCGTGGGATTTTTTCAGATAGCACTTATCAGATAAGTTACGAGAGGTGTTGTAAATATTAGGCCTCGTGCCCTTCGCGGGTCAGCACCCAACGCCCAGTTCCCACGGAGTCTCATCATCTAAAATACTTATCAATGTAAGTACTTACTCACCTATCAGTGTAAGGACTTACTGACCAATCGACGTAAGTACTTTCCTACCTATCAATGTAAGTACTTCCTTACCTATCAGTGTAAGTACTTACTTACCTATCAATGTCAGCTCTCAGCTTGCAATTTTCTTTATTGTACCAAAAAACTAGAGTCCATTACGAAAATAAGTCCAAAGGAAATTAATTGAACTAAATCATATCCAGTTGGATTAGTTAAATATTTATAATATTAAACACCCGATATCGGTTAATACTAGTATTTACTGGTATAACTTTGACTTTGACTTTTAACTTTTTTAACCCCCGAGGCAAAAACGACGGGGTTATAAGTTTGACGTGAAAATGTGTATGTAAACGTTTTTAATGCGGTCATTTCAGTCGAGAGTGTTCCTAGATGTTTGGTGGAAATCGGTTCAGGTCTTGAAGGTCATCAGGTCGTTTGTTAGGTGTGAAAGGATCGTTACACGCTAAGTCAGGGTTTTTTTTTTATTTATTTTTTTTTACTTTAATTATAACTACAACCAAATTAACCCGCGCGTGCACTGTATTATTGTGGGGTTGTCGAGGCCGCCCGAAGGTCGCTGACCTATTGACAGTGGCGCAAGTGACATTGACAGTGGCGCAAGTGACATTGACAGCTCGCGGGGAAAGTTGTGTTCCCGCGTCGCGCCGAAAGTTGACCGAGCTACTTTCGTTTGGTTAAGGTTACTTTTATTTTCAGTTTTCAATGTCAACGTGACTCATTGTTTGTGTTGTGAGAACATTTGCTGTAACTCGCGTCATGTGACTACTGACTTTGTGTCGTAATGAAACGATATGTTTTTAGATGGGAAATTTATCTTAGAATATTGAAATACAAGCGGCGCGAGTAGGAGACCCTTAGAGGTGACTTACCTACCACTTACTTAGGTGACCATAAACTTAATCTTTTTAAACGAATTTTTGAAGCGAAATTTTATTTTCATACTTTTAACATCTTTTTTACACGCAACATTGCATTCAAAGTTCCTATGAAGATAGTAACACATTAATTTAAAGAATTTGATATTTTTGACATTGTAGAAAATCGCAATATTTTAGCATATTAAATTATATTATTCAATTCACTTCCGTGATCTTTTCAGTTCATGAATATTGTGATCTTATTAAGTGATTTATTTTATTGCTCGTGAACAAATTATGTTCTGTGAACCTGTCTAACGAATGTCTGGATCTCAAAGAGTAGAGAAAAGAGTCTAGTGACTCAAAGCTTCTTCAGACTTTCAGAGGAATTAATATTATCCTAGGGTTTTCGCTATATTTTCCTAAAATAAGGAAGATTCCGAAGAATCAATTATAGAAAATCTAGGCAAAAACTACCAAGAGATGTAAGAAAATCTCGATACTGAGACTTTGACATCATGATTGTCTGATTGGCCTTAGATGAAACAAAAATTGGAGAAAAATTACTTTTTTACATTGATTTTACAAACCTCACATTAGCACTCTCCGGTTTCAGACAGGCTGATCAAAGCGTCGATCAGTTAACATTTGATTTCCTCACGCTCATTGGTGAACATCACTCGCAACAACTTCGATCACTCGCTCCGTTAACCAATGAGCGTTCAGCATGGTTTGTAAACCGAAATGACAGTTGATCGGCTATTTTATCAGCCTTACAGAACCTGAGTTTAGGAGTTAGAAACAAATATACACGGAGGTTTGCGTGGTGTTGGTAACTGCACGGAGTCAACAATAATTACTGTGTTTTTGCGACGCGGCGTGTCATTGTGTCTGTGTGAATCGAGAATACTTTTTGTAGAGTAATTACTAATTACTATACTTATAAACAATGAAGCGTTGAGGACATTGTATTTGTATTATAAAGTTTATCCTCTTAACTCAAGGCTCAGTCCAGTCGAAAGGCGACGCGGCGTGGCACATTTAAGATAGAAATGCGACGGCGCCCTTGCAATGAAACGATATATATATCTTCTTATATATAAAAAATCATTGGTGTTGGTTAGTCTCGCTAAAACTCGAAAACGGCTGAACCGATTCGGCTATTTTTCTATATTTAGTTATCGCGTTATGGTAAGTAATTTATATGAAGTGCCACAACAAAAAATGCTCTAAACACTATATTCGGTTTGATATATTAATCATGAATCATCCTGTATAGAGTAGGCTACGGGAAATATCATAGGCTACTTTTTATTTCGGCAAAATGAACTATTCTTGCGAGGTTGTAACATTCCAAGAATACGCAGGTTTTGGTTCATTAAAAATGGTCGGCGGTGCCAACATAACATTTGAGTTTTCCGGTTTCGGAAAATTATTGGAAATTAGCACGCACATAAATTATGGCACAAGTTACAGAAATACGACATCGAGTAGCGGTGAGTGTTGTTTCAAGGTGAATGTGGAATTTTATTCAAGTGATGCTCCATTTTTAACTCCTGACAAAAACAGAGGGGTCGTGGCCCGTTATTGGCATCAAATATTGTAAAACAGCAGACGAAAATATTATTTTTCTATTAAGTTCTATTTTTTCGACCGTATTTTGGTGTGACCTGTTGATCATTTTATTTGGTATATGCATAGACTGTCAAAATCATCACCCTCCCTTTTGGCTTCGCCGAAGTCGGGTAAAAGTAGCTATGTACAAACTAAACATCGTCCAGGACAAGGTGTAAAATAAACGAGTGATAATACTTTAGAGTACGCATGTGCCTCCTATTTATAGAGTATACTTTGAAAATACCAGCGCTTTTCAGCGCGACTTACTTTGATTTTCATGTTTCTATGAGAAATGCCCCAACATCATAAAATTTCCCATACAATAATTGAAAATAAAGTACCTCTTTCAATGCTGATACCTTCTCAGTAAGCTCTATATATGGTTCCCATACACAATCTAAAGTATCTATCTATTTAACTACAAATCTTTAATAACGGTTCATAAGTCTCAGAGTCATCGGTACATACATAAAAAGCAAACCGAAATGAGAACCACCTGCTTTTTTGGAAGTCGGTTAAAAATTGAAACTAATCACTGCAAGCGATCATAAAACCGATTTATTGTGCCGAGTCACATTGTGTCAACAATTGTTATCATACAGCATTTAATTGCAAGATAATTATAATTAATTTATTTTATCGTATTTAAAAAACCACCTTTCTTTTTGATTCGAGGCCGATAATAATATGAAATTAAAGCTTATCGCTGATATTAATGTGATAATAAAATAAAATGGTTGCAAGGTCACCCCGGGAAAGTCAAACACGGATGTCATGTGACCACCCGAACAGTGTTTTTGCATATCATAAATATATTAAAGTCTAGGATGTTACGTGTTTTTGCGGACTAATTAAAATATTCTTAATTAATGAAATTAATTTATACATAATCTCGCCAAACTAGAACTTAAATAGTTAGTTGTGTTTGGCCTTATGGGAGTTCAAATGAAAATGAAAAATCTGTTATTTCCAAATAGGTTAAATACTAACACTTTTAGAATTGTCCTACATGATGACCTACCGTACCGGTTCGGGGACCCGGCGAGAAGAACCGGCGCGGCGTAAGAAACTCGCTCGGGGCCATCTTTTAGCAAAAAGATGAAAAAATTGTTGTTTCAAAAATATATATAAATATAAGTTACAATGTTATAACTTAACATAAATTACAATTTACAAAAGTATATGTATAATGTATATAGAAGTAGCCTCGAAAGTGGCCACCTTATTCCAGGGTGTGCTATCATTAACAAAATCATTTATCTTATAATAAGGTTATTAGTACACAAATGTTCTTTAACTTCTGTTTTATAATTTATTGATTCTATGATCTTATTGTATAGGTGTATACATGGACTTTTAAAAGATTTGCTTAATTTGCTAAGGCCGTGTTTCACCAAGCAATGTTAAAGTTAACGCTATGTTAAAATACCATGCCATCTCATTCATTGACAGGAAATACGAGAGGGATAACATGATATTTAACTTTAACATTGCTTGGTGAAACACGCCATAAGCCTGGAAGTTATAGATTGTAAAGTGCAGGAGACATCAGTGGCGAGTCAACCTCATCTGTATATTAGGTAGAAAGTGGGATGAGGGTTTTCAGAAGCCGATAGGATAGGAATGGAGTTGTAGTCCCCACTCCACCGGTAGACATAGTACTACCCAATACCCGCCGTATTATAACATCATGTTGTAACAAGACCATCTTTTCCCAACGTTTCTGTCCTCGTAGCCTACATAATATACTATGTAGATGGAGCCTAAATATCTACTACTATACCATCTTCTATTCTTCTCTTATATATAAAAATTAATTACTGTTTGTTAGTTTCTTAATTACTGTTTGTTTGTTAGTCAAGAACGGCTGAACCGATTCGGCTATTTTTGGTCTTGAAATAATCGTGGAGGTCCCGGGAAGGTTTAAACGGTTCGTCACAAACTGTTTCTATGCTCAACGAAGTGGGCACGTGCCGCACGGGTCTGCTAGTATAATTATAATAACAGACTAATATACAAGGATAATTGTTAATAATCCACTAATGTATGGATATACGGATGGTACCTAGGTACTGAAATAATTAAATATGAAGTAGAAGGATAAACTTATAACACTAAGTCCCGATTTCACCAACACAATATGTTAAAGTTAATACTTTTTAAAAATCATGTTATCCCTCTCGTCTTTCCTCTATGAATGAGAAGACAAGGGTTTTTTAACATGCCGTTAACACTAACTTGTCAGTTTTAACTTTTTTAACTTTGGTAATACAATCCCTTCTCATTAATTGACAGGAAATACGAGAGGGATAATATTTAATGAAGGATTAACTTTAACATGTGATGGTGAAATTGGTATTAAACCGGTGATTTTGTATTATACGCTTGTCCGGAGGCAGTCAAGGGCTCCAACTATTTTGGGCGGCGCGGGTGCAAGGACACTCGGAAACTCGGCGCCGATCTCGCCCACTGCGACCATTCGACTACGTCATAATTGTGATTCAGGCACATTTGGTGAAATATTTTCGTAGATCTCACTTCACGCCCTAAAGTTGGTCACAGGTACCTCGTCCCTATATATTATTCATACACATTTGGTTAAATAATAAATATATTATTATGCTGTTAGAGGTATAGGGTGCAGGTTCGATTCCCAGGTTGTGGCATGTACCAATGAGACTTTTTCAGATCTATAGTACATTATACGGACGCTCTAAGGGTGAAGGTAAACTTCGTGAGGTAACCTGCACACTGTCAGCCCCAGACGCATTCACCAGTCACTCCTCTGGACTATGCGACATTTAAAATTAAAACGGCCTGTCCCAGGCACTACCGTGTGGCTACTTCAATAGTCTAATACTGAATAAATCATCCGGTAAGGGATGCAAAGGACCGCTTTTTAGACGCTTCACACCACGTCAATATGGTCAAGCCAAGTTGTAAATATCGGAAGAACTTAAATAGTTTTGTGAACGCCCTAAAGTGGGCCGCAGGCCCACATCGTGTAGCTGTTCAACTTGTGACTCAAATCATGGTCGAGTAACATTCCTCGGCTGATTAGCAAAGGGAATTTCAACAAGGATACAATGTTATAGATTGGCCTAGCCTGGACTGCCAGCGGCACCGCGTGTAATGCCTAGACTTTGTGTAACGCCGGTGACCGACTATTTGTCTGCCGGGTAAAAAATGGAAAACTACTGAAGTTTTTTTTTTATCTTTTATTTTTGAAGGCCTTACATCATAAAGATTAAGCCGGCCAAGTACTGAAGTTATTCGCGTCACTAATATATTATATTATACAGAAATAGGTTACAACGTTAAAGAAGTGTGTACTTAGATTATTGTTTTAATCCATACTAAAACAAAAATATCAACCTATTAGACAATAATTTTGTGACAAATATATCGATATTTTTCAATAAGACCAGGGATTCTAGATGCCATCGCTATTTATCGCTTACGAAGTTCGAAAACAAAACATAATATGGGATTTGACATAAGCTTCGCTACACGTGAATTCGCTTCGTGACACGTGAATTCGCTTGTCTCTAACGAACCCTATGTCAAATCCCATACATTTTGTTTTGGAACTTCGTAAGCGATCAATAGCGATGGCCCAGTTTTAAGAAACGTTGGTTAACGTTGTTTTACGGAGCTTCTAAGTTCCTGTTAAAGCTACTGATGGATCCGTAAGAACTCATTTTTTTAAATTATTTAATATGCCATCAAAAAGTGACTTTTTGTACCTTTGTGCTTTCAGACCCGTTAAATGATACTTGATTTAGTGATTTTTTATTCAGATTGACTGAGTTATGTGTTGGATTGGGTCACGACAATAGATCACTTTTTTATGAAATCATCTTATTCACAGTTTAGAGCAAAATAGTGCATTACGTCAATTTAGGTTCTAGACTAACGGTGTAGTGGCGGTCATGTCAGGCGAAACAGAAACCTTCGAATGCTAATGCGAATATTAATTATAATAGAAATTAGGTAATGTTCAGATATAACAAACCGTATTGGACAATATTCATTAGCATAATATAAAAAGTAGGCCTTTGAATTCATTATTGGATGATGTATACAGTAGAAAAGAAGAAAAAAGGCGTGAAGTTTGAAGTTTGCAAAACTATTTAAGTTCTTCGGATATTTACAACACGGCTCGACCAGATTGACGTGGTGTGAAGCGTCTAAAAAGTGGGCCCTTGCATCCGATATTGGATGATTTATACAGATTTCTCCGAGCGAGAACCACTGTTGAAATAGTTATAGTGCCTAGGATTTTTATGTCGGATGGTCGCCCAGCACATACGGCATTCGCACAACACAGTCTGCCTTGTCCAGAGGAATGACTAGTCAATACGTCCAACCATGTGCGGGTTTCATCCACGATGTTTTTCTTCCGTTAGAGCCTGATCATGTGCTAGAGATCTGAAAAAGTCTCATTGGTACACGCCACAACCTGGGACTCGAACCTGCACCATTTCAAGTGCTAATCAACGGCCTACCCACTTGGCCACGAACGCTCTTCTAGCATAATATTATAATCTACATTTTAAATAAGTTATATAAGGGCATCAGCTAACCCGTAGTCTTGTGACTCGCCACAAGCAGTCGGCCGGTCAGGTGACCTGCTGTTTTGTAACCAGAGGTCTGACCATGGTTATCACATCAGGCACCTCACTGTTCAATATTGAAGTCCAATAGCATCTTTATTGCAATCTACAGTAGGTTATACATACTTATAAGAATATTGATACAGAGTTATTCAATATTGCTGCTTTATAGTATCAAGCCATTCAAATATATCAGTTACTAATGTTTTCTAGTTTTAATTAAACCCCGACGCAAAAACGACAGGGTTTTATAAGTTTGACGTATCTGTGTAAATGTGTATGTATCTGACTGTAGCATCATAGATCCCAAACGGATGATCCGATTTTAATGCGGTTTTTTTGTTTGAAAGGTATATCAGTCTAGAGTGCTCTTAGCTGTTTGGTGGAAATCGGTGCAGGTCTTCAAGGTCATCACGTCGTTTGTTAGGTGTGATAGGAATGTTACATGCTAAGTCGGGGGTTATTTTAAACTTAGTTTTATTTCCTTTAATTTTAGTCCTCTTAACAGTCTTGAGATGAGTAGATATATTTTAGTTTAAAGGGTTAGAAACCAGTGGCGAAGGCCTCTCCATCAGAAGGCCCAAGTGTGTACAAGTATACTAGGCACTAAGTGCGAGCTTTTAAATCTTACGAAGTTCGATAAAAAAATTTATGGGATATGACATAAGCTTCGCTTAGTGACTTACGATTTTGCTTGTCATTTTGTGTCCTAACGTCAAATCTCATACATTTTGTATCGAACTTCTTAAGTGATAATAGCGATGGCATTTCAAATCAGAGCCCTACATCTCTTCATCTGGACCCATAGAGACCTATAATAGCCCAGAACCCAGAGCTCGTTCAATTAAATATAAAATAATAATATACTAATACATAATACTAATACTCGTTTAATTATATACTTCAGCTTTATAATACTAGCATAGGGAAATAAGCCTCTAGTCAGCAGAGCAATCACATTACACATTCATCTAAAGCTTGCCTTTATACATATTTGACGCCACGTTACCTAAATAGGGCGATATCTATAAAATGAATGCACTATTACGCGGCGGGTGTTGGGCCAACCATTGAAGCTGTCAGTTTGCTATGACTTCATATAATTTTACTATATTATACTAAAGTTTGAATGTACTATAAGTCTCTACTCACATTGGCGTAGGTTCCAACCGCCAGGGTAGCCTCCCCGGCTTTGTCAGGCTCGGCGCCGAGGAGAGCGCTTCAGTTTGCCGGAGCGCTCTCTTTGTTTTTTGATGAAAAATCCGGGAATAGAGGTGAACCGGCCGGTCGAGGGAGCAGTGGCCTGTGTTTTGACAGATCCAGGGCACTCCACCCAACTTAAAGGCTGATGGCAATCCGCAAGTGGTTTTAGTGGGTAAACCGGCCGTAGCGAGCCGGGAGTTCCACATACCCCTCGGGGACCCTCCCGGGGGGATGCGTAATGCATTTCCCTTGCGACATCAAAGAAAAAAAGGGTTCCAACCGTCAAGTTTTTCATGTGTAGCAATTTCACTCTTCCTCGTTGAGCCTATACCTTATACAGCAGTCAGGATTGAAATGAGTTGGGCCTATACCTTATACAGCAGTCAGAATTGCTAAGAGTTGAGCCTATACTTTATACAGTTGTTAGAATCGCTATTCACGTATACTTCACGTCACAAACCGCAGGAGTGAGACATTGGAAATGCCATTAAGTCTTGCCTTATATGTAAATAGCATTGTGCATGTGACCGGGCTGGACGTGTGAGTAATCACATGATGTGGCTTAAGTTATGAGTACTCGTTATTTCAATGTGAGACCTCATCTGGTGACAGTTTAAACCACACCTTCACATCCAAAATGGCCGAGAAGTATGTGTGTGTTGACCATTGTACTCACGTGCAGATGTCGTGCGAGATAGACTTCTTTTCCGCCAAAATCCCGAGACTCGAGAAACGTGAACTTAGGCAGTGTTTCACATTCTTCTTGCAATAGAGACTCCTTTCTCCAGAAATTTTACCTTTCCTACGCCGGGCTAGTTCCGAACCGGTTGTAGGCACAGGGGAAACTAAGTACAAGATTAACCGCCGGTTTCTGAAAGTCTGATCAAATCGTCGGTCCGCTAATATTTAAGTTAACAAACCACTCTAAACGCTCAAAGATGAACGTAGTGAGTGAGAGAATTTGTTGCAAGAATGAGCGTTCAGATGGCTTGTCAACTCAAATGTTAACTGATCGATCATTTGATCAGCCTTTCAGATACCGGGGGTCAGTAAGAAGATTAAAACATATTCTTAATATTTTTTGATTTTGTAGATAATAATCACGAGGATTCTCGTGCATCTAAATATTGTCTTACACTTGCAAGTTCTACTTACACACTCACACATCACACACACTCACACACTCCCTCACACACACACAAGCACTAGCTGGCCCGACCTGTCTAGTCCCCGCTGGCGGTGCATGGGTCCGACCTGTTTGTTTGCCTACATCATTAATTATCTTCTATATTCTACAATAAACAGGTAAATAGCTAAACAGGATCGTCAGAATGCCTGACAATTAGCATAAGAGCTTCTTATTTAAATCTCTCATTATAAACTTTTAATTACTTTGTAGATATCTGTAACTCGATCTTGGAGATTTTTTCAATTAAAAATAATAATATGTAATTACATATTTATTGTTAGCAATGTCGATACCAAATTATAAATGAATGATTTGAAATTCATTATATAATATTGATAACGATTAACGTAACATTATGTAAAAAAAATATGAGTATAATTTAACTCTCCGTATGCAGATGCAAAACGAATTTTTTTACCTTGACGCCTTGACCTACAGCCGCTAACGACTTTTCTACTATCTCTACGACTTTAGATAATATTTTGTATTACATGTTTCAGCTTTTAAATTATTATTCTTATTATACCTATTACCTAATCAGTCACATTCACTTAAAACTTAAATAAATAAAAAGTATGAAATGGCTTCGCGACCGCTAGTCAAGGACATTTTTTGTTCAGCTTTAAATTTACGATAAAATAATAAACATTAAAAACCTGAAGTGTAAATTATCCTGCAGTTCATTAGCTCATTTATTATTAGATCATAGATAGGTTTGAGATTATTTTATTCTGTTTTTTAAGTGCTGAATTAGGAATTTCACAAAATTAATAAACTAATAAAATTATTATGTACACGAATGTCTATTAATATGCGAGCACCCGTGGACTTGCACGTGTGTTGATTTTGGGAACCAATTGGGAAATGAATTTACAATCTGTGGCTTTAAACATTTTGCCACTATACTTAAGAGAAGCTAGCAGTTATGTTTTTTGAGTTTATTTTAATGCATTAGGTACACAAAGATAATATATAGGCCATATGCTACCAATTTAAAGGTCACTTATTTATCGTGCAATATTTACAATGTCACTTTAGTTACAATAATATAATACAAACGTCCAAGCTGCTCTGCTTATTTCACCTTTTTTACTCTAAAGTCCAACATAAAAATAAACTATTTCGAAATCCTTATGTTTACGTTTAGTTAAAAAAATAAAGACTTTTTCTTAGTTAGTTTTATATTAATATTATATAACTGTAGGCCAAACAGGAATATTGGACAGCACTGTAAAAGTGACTTTTTCGAATATCAATCGAATTAGCGCCGTTAGGCTTTTTGTTCAATTATCATACGATAACGTTACTACGGAGTTTTCAAAATATGTCGGCGATTAAATGTCTGCTTGGCCTACTGAAGCCTACATTTACGGTGATTTGACTAGCCCTAGAGATGAGAGATTACAACACGAGTCTCAAGCTCGCGCCTGTACGTACGGTCGCCGCTAGACGACCATATTTCGATCTTATTACAATAGCTATAAGATCTAAGCGGCACATAGTCGGCGACTGTAAGCATGAGCGAGGTAGGGAGGTACAGTCGGCTGCACTAACATGGATACATCTACAAATTTGCAAAAATATGTCTACGTTAGTTTTTCAAAAATATCGTCACCTTATTGCATTCAAAGCGATGTAACCAGCAAAGTGTTTCAAAATTATGAATACATTATTTCCATAATGAAGTGAACAGCAGTATTTCAGTGAATAGTATGCACACTTAAATTCATAATTATGAATACGCGACAAATTTCAATAATATGTAAACATTGTTTACTTCATTGCAATGTAAACATTAATTGTATCAATAATATGGATACAGTTATAAAATTTTAGCATTTTTCACTTTTCTGCAAATATGTTTTAAATGCCACAAAAATGTACTCGTGGTATGTTTCAATAATATGTAAACATTGTTTACTTCATTACAATGTAAACATTAATTGTATCAATAATATGGATACACTTATAAAATTTTAGCATTTTTCACTTTTCTGCAAATATGTTTTAAATGCCACAAAAATGTACTCGTGGTATGTTCCAATAAGATGTATACATTCATTTTTTCTTTTTCTTTTCGCACAGCCGTAACTACAAATGGTAGAAACATGAAATTTGGACTACTGAATTCGTAAAAAATCCCTTTTTGCACCTCCGACAAAAACAGAGGGATTTTTCAAGTCTGTCTGTATGTCTGTCATCGTAGCTCCCAAACGGATGAACCGATTTTGATGTAATTTTTTTTGTTTGAAAGCTGACGTGGTCATGTTAAAACACTAAAGCTATGATTCAACAAAATAAATTTGCTTACTCCTGAACAATTCGAGTATTACTTAAAAAATAATTTTACTTTTATGACTAGAAAAAACACAAAAAGAAAAGAATGATGAAGTTTATTACAGTCAATCAGGCATTTTACCTAAACATATATTTCAGAAACTATTTTTGTTTATTTTTGTTCTTGTTTTTTTTTTGGTCAGTAAAGCAAAATTATTTTTTTAAATTAGCCCCTGAATAGTCAAACAGTGAATGAACTGATGACCAATTATTGCGATCACGTCAGCTTTGAATAAAAATAAAAAAAGTATATCAAAATCGGTCCATCTATTTAGTAGTTACGATGCCACAAGCAAACAGACGAACATACATAAATAAACGTCAAACTTATATCATAGTGTAAGTTTATGTAGTTTGCAGACACGCAAGCAAACATTTTGTATGATAAACAAAATTAATATAATATTAAAAAATCATAGATATAGTTTGAGGGTAGACTATAAAAACCGATGAAAGTATCTTTGAAATATATACGTTCGCGTGTATCAGAGTTATACCTATTACACTAAAGAATATAATTAATATTCTAATGTAGGTGTGATTTTTAAATAACCGTCAATAATAATACCCGTCAATATATCACCTCTATTATTTATAGAATTCATTATTGATATATTGCAATGTAATGAAATTTTGACCAGCCTTTTCTGAAACACAAAATTAACGTTTACATCATAATGAAATAAACAATGGTTACATGCTACTGAAATTTGTCGCGTATTCATAATTATGAATTTAAGTGTGTGTACTATTCACTGAAATACTGCTGTTTACTTCATTATGAAAATAATGTATTTATAATTTTGAAACACTTTGCTGGTTACATCGCTTTGAATGCAATAAGGTGACGATATTTTTGAAAATTAAACGTAGACATATTTTTGCAAATTTGTAGATGTATCCATGTTAGTGCAGCCGACTGTACATTGTAGCAGACGAACAAATGTCAATCACACACTCCCTAGCCCACGGTGTTGACATACTGAAGTTATGGACGATTGTTACGCGTATGATGGCTCATGTGCAAATATTTTCTTTAATTTTAATATGGTAGTGAAATAATTTTAGTTTTACATTATTTGTTGAAGAGACTATAATAACATCAATTCGGCTACAATCCACTTAGCATATCGCTCCACATAGGCCGCTATTGCGTTTGTGAATTTTTCCTATCGGCTCTATTGTGTGACTTGCGACATTGCTCTGACGTGGGGTCAACTGCTAGGAACAATCTGCATAGTATATCGACGGTAGCGGCACCGTCGATATACTATGCAGATTGTTCCTACAGAGGATAAACTATCATGTTACTCAATAGTATATTACATTAGCGCTGTGGCTTCTTCATTTACAGATTGTATTCGTTGTTTGCTTCTACTATTGCCTACCAATTACCATCCCATATAATCTATGTTTAATACAAAAAAAAATGCAATAGATGTCACTACTATTAACGTTTGTAAATTATAAAATGTAAATATTATGCCGAATTAAGTACAAATATTGACATTAAAATAAAGGTAAGCATATTTTTTAAGCATAACATCACATTTAAAATTCAACTGAAGAAAATACGAATCTAAATAAGTAATTAGTATTTTCCAATAGTAGCGCTAGATGGCGGTTGTTGAGAACCTATTTGACAGATAAAACAACGTTTCGTTTCACTTTTAAAATTGAAGAACTTGACATAAATTATATACTTATATACACTTTTATATTTTCTTTTTTAAAAAGTAAAAATAAAGATTATACTTATTTAAATGTTTTTCTGTTATCTATAATATAAATTTTACGGTGTAAACAAAAATAGAAATTAAAGTACTATATAACATTAATAAAGTTGTTCACTTTTAAAAGTGAAACGAAACGTTGCTATATCTGTCAAATAGATTCTGAAGTGAGGTTGGGTTTGAGATTGTTTTATATATACGGGCCTTAGTGTATCTATCTATTGCACCCGGTGATGGCGCTGCTGTCAGTGCGTCTGTGACGGAATTGACACGGTTTGAAATGTAACGTTTGGGACGCCAAATCTCGTCACTCTGGATCAAGGATATGGTAATATCCTCGCCGGTAAAAGACGATACAATAGGACAACTTTACCAAGGAAGCAATGCGTTAGTACTCACCAAGTCTGGAAGCGAACCTTGGAGCTGTTGAATAATGGCTTCTCTTGATGGTCGTTGCCGAATGTGTTTTAGTTTCTTATTTTCTTTAAATACACTAGCCGGCCGGCCTTCACTGAGGATAAATAGAGGATTCCACACGCGGTGGACGTTAGATTACATCCAAAATCGGTAATTTGAAGCTAACTCGATTAGTCTGGTTCCGCGTATAAAAGGCGAAACGCTAATGTCGCGTGTTCATTTGTTTTTCACAGCAACTCGCGCGTGGCGCCAGGCTTGTACCGTGCAATGCGATTGGTTGAGATGTCAACATTGTATGTCTAGCGGCCCAATGAGAATTGGCGCGCGATATTTAAAATATTATTTATGAAACAAAACGATATAAACTAAACATTCCGCCCACCAAAATACCAACAGAATTTTCCGAAAAGTATGAAAGAAACAATAAGTTAAGAATTACTTACGATACTAACTAAAATTACTATTTAAACGTTAATAGATAACAAAGATCATTCTAATGGAAGGGGACATAGTTTGACTAAAGGTCGTATAAGTGAATCATCCTTACGGGTTCGTATAGTTGCTACCCGAACTACTCCGTCAGGCCCAGGATGTAATGAAACCACTCGTCCTAGCGGCCAATGTAAAGGAGGTCGGTTGGTGTCCTCAATAAGAACCATAGAATTAACAGGTAACGGTTTTGAATCCTTAGTCCATTTTGCCCGCTGAGTAAGTGCATTTCAACCAACGCTTCCAAAACTGCTGTTGAAATAATTGAATAAGTTGCCAACGGTTTAATCGGCCAATTTTAACATTTGTGTAGTCGGTATCTGGAACCGCGGTCAAGGGTTCTAATGTTAAAAAATGACCAGGGGTTAATACGTTCAAATCGTTAGGGTCTGAGCTTAATGGACACAAGGGTCTTGAATTTAAAATCGATTCGATTTGAGTGAAAAGTGTTGAAAGTTCTTCAAAAGTTAGCGTCTGATCGCCAATAATACGGTACAAATGAGACTTGGCGGCTTTAATTTGAATTTCCCATGCTCCTCCGAAATGGGGAGCGGACGGGGGGTTACGTTTAAATGAGATGCGCTCTGCGTGCGAAGCCTCTTCAATACAGCATGCTAATTGTGCGCTAGCACCTACGAAATTTGTTCCACAATCCGAATGGATAATGTTACAACGGCCGCGACGCGAAATAAATCGACGCAAAGCCGCGATGAAGCCGTCAGTCGATAAAGTAGATACTACCTCGAGATGTACAGCCCTTGTACTTAAACACACAAATAGACATAAATAGGCTTTATCTAGTTTGGCACCTCTATGGGAACCCAACTTGATACGAAAAGGTCCACCGAAATCCACGCCTACCTCCGAAAAGGGTTTTGCCTGATTTACACGAAAGGCAGGTAAGTCGCTCATAAACGGTTGCAGAGGTTGCGGATTAAGACGGTAACATCGTATGCATTTGGACAGTTGATGACGTATAGCACGCTTAGCCGTGAGGATCCAAAATTGTTGTAAAATCAGATAATGAGTTGTGTTTAGACCAGGATGAAAATTATTTCGATGAATCGATTCAATTACAGCGGCTGTAAGAACACACTTTCTTGGCAATAAGGCAGGATGTTTATGCTCGAATTCCAAGCCCGAGCGAGCGAGACGTCCGCCCACCCTGAGGATATCCTGATCGTCAAGGAACGGGTTTAGCTTTTGAAAACTACGGGGGAGCAATTTCTTTTGTTTTAATTTTAATATCACGTCAGAAAAGTAACGTTTTTGAAAATGTTTAACGATAGTAAAAAGGGAAATATGCCGTTCTGTTTCGGTTACGAAAGTATTATCATAGCGCGAGACAGTGCGCCGCACGCTGTTAGCAAATCTATAAATGTATGCTATAATACGACAGATTTTGTCCAAAGATGAATATTTATCAAAAAGATAATCGATAATTGACGTTTGTTGAGCGGTATCGATTCGATCGGTGACGAGAGTTACACGACGTTGCTCAGCGAGTACCTCGTCATTATTAGTATGAATTTTCGATATATCTACTGGCCACTGAGATTGTGATTGGGACAACCACTTTGGTCCCGCCCACCATAATGTGTTGTTCAGTAGATCACTAGGCATTTGGCCACGTGAACAAACGTCTCCAGGGTTTGTAGCAGACGGTACGTGCCTCCAGCATTCGGGAGGTACGATATCCTGGATATGGCTAACGCGGTTCGCCACGAAGGTCACCCAACGAGAGGAAGGCGATCTCAGCCATGCCAAGGCAATAGTGGAGTCACACCACAGATAAGTGTCATGGATACTAATCCTTAGGGTGTCTTTAACGAATTTTAAAAGATCAGCTAGTAGAACTGCTCCACATAGCTCCAGACGAGGGAGACTTTGTCTTTTGAGGGGAGCAACGCGTGCCTTAGCACAGACAAAGAAAATGCGAACTGAACCATTGGACAGAGTGACACGTAGATAAATGACTGCGCCGTACGCTAGCTCCGAACTATCACAGAAACCATGCAACTGATACGATAAAGCATTTTTGATTACAAATTTGTCTGGAATGTTGAGGTTTCTGACTAACGGAAGTTGATGAGAAAAATTGCTCCATTGGGATACAATTTCCGGTGGAGGAGTTTCATCCCACGATAAACCGAGAATCCACAGTTTTTGGATTAAAACTTTGGCTTTGATTGTCAACGGGGACAGAAAACCCAGAGGATCAAAGATTCTAGCGACCTCGCTCAAGATTGTTCGTTTGGTACATGGATTATTTGACGGTTGAACGTTAAAAACGAACGAATCTGAAGTCGGTTCCCATTTAAGACCTAGAACCTTGACGGTCGTGTCTTCGGCTTCGGTGAATGTGATAGCTTCCGAAAGACACACTTCTGAAGGTAAATCATTCAGAAGTTCAGGATGGTTGCTAACCCATTTTCGCAGCTCAAAAGAGCCAAGAGCGAAAAGGGCGATAACCTGCGATTTAATGTCACGTGCTTCATCCAGCGAAGTACTTCCGGTTACTATGTCATCAACATAGAGATCAGAAGTTAAAACGGTTTTAGCCTTCGGGTACTTATGACCTTCATCATAGGCTAATTGCTGGATAACGCGACATGCTAGAAATGGAGCTGAAGAAACTCCATACGTTACGGTATTAAGAACATATTCTTGAAGTGGCTCATCTGGGTGAGCGCGCCAAAGAATGCGCTGATAATGATGATAATGGGGATCCATTTTTATCTGACGATACATCTGACGCACATCAGCCATGAAGACTACCTCATGTTCGCGATAGCGAAGAAGAATTTCAACAATGTTGGATTGCAACTTTGGACCAGTCAGTAGCATTTCGTTAAGAGAATTGCGGTTGGCACCCTTGGCGGATGCGTCAAAAACGACACGAAGTTTTGTAGTTGCGCTGTCCGGTCGTAGAATGCAATGGTGCGGTATGTAATACCTACCCTGACCCATTTGTTTAGCAGGCACTAAAGACATATGCCCACTGACGATATAATCGGTCATGAATTCGATATATTGTTGTTTTAAATTCGGATCACGAGACAGACGTCTTTCAATAGCATGAAAGCGTCGAAGAGCTATGTCTCGAGAACCCTCGAATATTGGCTCTGTATTTTCCTTGAATGGAAGACAGACGACATATCTACCTGTCTCATCACGATAGTGATTATGGACGAAATTATTTTCACATAATTGTTCATCTGGAGAGAAACGATAGGATTTAGGGATGTTATCGATTTGCCAGAAACGTTGCACGATATTATTTAAATTGTTATCGCCTTGAGGAGACGACACACCTAACAAACACGAAGAAGCGAGTTTGATCCTTCCAAGAAGAAGCCATCCGAACACAGAATTAAAAGCTCTCGGTTGTGAAGTGCTGCCTTTCAAACGTTGTGTAAGCAGTGATTCAGCGAAAACATCGGCACCTAACAAGACGTCGATCGGACCAGGAATGTCAAAACCAGGATCAGCAAGCGGTAATGTCTTGACTTCCCATCCACTCGTGTTAAGTCTCGCTATTGGTTGGTCTCCGCATATTTTCGGAATAACGAACATATCGAGACGGAATTTAGTATTACAATTGACGCCGATATCGCACGTAATCACACCGTTAATTGAGGTGGAGTTACCCCCCAAGCCAAGGACGTTGACGTTAGTAGTTGAAGGCAGTATGTTCAGCTGTTGGGCTGCGTGTGCCGTTATAAAGTTATTTTGGCTTCCGGTGTCGAAGAGCGCACGAAAACTATGAAAATCACCAGATGAATTACGGATCTGTATAATGGCAGTTGCCAGTAACACTGTCGAATGAGATGGAGATAAAGATTCCTTCGCAACTAAGGCCAATGAACCAGATTTGTCAGCAGAAGACTCGCAATTACCAACCGATTGCTCCCGGTGCAGAAGAGTGTGATGTCTACGTTTACACTTTTGACAAGAAAATATTGAATTGCAATGCCGCACCGAGTGAGACGCGTTTAAACAATTATAGCACCATTTCCTTTCGGTAGCCACAGCCATGCGATCATCGGTCGATTTAGAAAGAAAAGATTTACAAGCCGATATTTGATGCTCATCCCCACAAAAGGAGCACTTACGAATGAATTTTGAAATTGATGACACCTTAGTAGGTTTTCCGTTATGTGCATGACTATTCCCGTCAACGCCATTTACATTGACATGAGAGGTCACAAGTGCATGTGCAACATTGTGTCGCTTCGATTTGAATGGGGTTGCCCGGGTTGCCGCAACCTCCTTAAAGGTTGTTGCGGGTTTGCCAGTGATGGCGGTAAAATGTGTATCTCGAATCATCGCTTCGCATTTAGAATTTAAAAATTCCCTAATTTGTTTATACTGTGGTAACTCCACATTACTATGTTTTTCTTCAAATTCCCGTCTTAATTTAGTGTCGAGTTTCGCCAAAATATTATAACAAAGTACAAAGTCCCAGTGTTCAGTAGGTAATTTTAACTGTTTTAATACAGTCAAGTTTTCGTCAATCGTATCTATCGAACTTCGAAAATCTTTAGCGTTTGTAAATTTAAAATTAATATCCAAAATTTCACGCCAACAGGTAAAAGCCAGTTCGCGTTTATCTTCATATCGGGACTTGAGAGCGTCGTATGCGTGTACGTAGTGCTCCGCCGCGACGGGGAACGTTCGAATAAACGATAAGGCATCACCGTGCAAAACAGAAACTAAATAATGAAATTTCTCAATTGTAGTGAGAACAGTGGACTCGTGAATTAACGCGTTATAAGTAGCAATGAATTCGGGCCACGCCTTGATAGCACCAGAAAACGTCGGTAGTGTAATCTTCGGTAGCCGTATGTTACCGCCGAGTGTAGGTACAACCGAATCGCGTCGCGAATCAATTGTTCGATAAGACGAACTCGGTTCAAGAATACGATGTAATGCAGACGCTTGAAAATAGGCGTCGTCGAACAACTCCTGAATCTCGTTATCCCTATCATCGACGTCATCTTTCAAAAGATCTAAGATAATAAAATGGGCCTCTTGGAAATCATTAGCAATATTTTTTATTTCTTGACAATATGAAAGAAACAATTCCACTTTTGTTTCATCGGTTTGAGCCAAATTTCCGACTTCCAGGGCCTTTGACATACGATTATATGCTATAGTACGTTTACGTCGCAAGCTAGGTAAATTATTAATAGTATAAGAGACATCGATACATTTTTTTACGGAAGGTTTAGACTTACGCCTCGTTGGAAAAGACATAATTACAACTCAACTAAACAATATTCGTATTTATTGTAAACACACGAACAGTAAACAACGTTTATTAATATTTAAAAACACCGAGTTAGGTAAATGAACAACAAAAGATATTTTTTCGATCGGCGCGATGTTTATAATATAACGTCAATCGATAAGGATTGGAATGGATGCGCCACCGCGTAATACCTATTTATTTTAAAACTCGATGTAAATACCAATAAGTTTTACAAGTCAACGTTAATATGTTATATATATATTATACCGCTTACTATTATAGATCGTTTGATAATGTTTACAGAATTCAATTATACTGTTCAATTGAAAATAAAGCTTTAACTTTTGTTTGTACTACGTACCTACTAACGATTGCTTTAGAATTACGACTATATGTACTTAGTTAATTTAAGTGTATTCTCAAAATAATTTTAAAACAATAACACGATATAAAAAGTTATAAACCAATCTAAATTAATACACTTTAAGGTTCAAATTAGTATACGATTAGCGCATCCAGTATTTAGTTGATTAATGCCTATAATTGACGACACGATATTACGATACGATATTATTCGTGTTATTATTAATGTAAATTATAGAAAGATAGGTAACACTGTAATACATGTATAAAATATTGTTAAACGATTACGTTCTACTAGAAACTTCGAGAATGTTCGATGTACTTATTTTTTAAAAATGGAATACGGTAGGTATGCAAAATGGATTATGGAACCAAGACTTAGAATTTATTAGCAACAACTTGTTATTAGATATATACGATTAAAGTAGTTACAATTACGAAGTAAATCGGTATTTGGCAGGCTGAATGTATCTAAAGTCCCTGGTTTCGGCACCAAAAAGATGTGACGGAATTGACACGGTTTGAAATGTAACGTTTGGGACGCCAAATCTCGTCACTCTGGATCAAGGATATGGTAATATCCTCGCCGGTAAAAGACGATACAATAGGACAACTACACCAAGGAAGCAATGCGTTAGTACTCACCAAGTCTGGAAGCGAACCTTGGAGCTGTTGAATAATGGCTTCTCTTGATGGTCGTTGCCGAATGTGTTTTAGTTTCTTATTTTCTTTAAATACACTAGCCGGCCGGCCTTCACTGAGGATTAATAGAGGATTCCACACGCGGTGGACGTTAGATTACATCCAAAATCGGTAATTTGAAGCTAACTCGATTAGTCTGGTTCCGCGTATAAAAGGCGAAACGCTAATGTCGCGTGTTCATTTGTTTTTCACAGCAACTCGCGCGTGGCGCCAGGCTTGTACCGTGCAATGCGATTGGTTGAGATGTCAACATTGTATGTCTAGCGGCCCAATGAGAATTGGCGCGCGATATTTAAAATATTATTTATGAAACAAAACGATATAAACTAAACAGCGTCATTAACCCGGATAACATATAAATTGTTATATTATTGTTAATAAATTGAATCAAATAATTAAGGAATGTGATAATGCTTGTTATGGGGTCAACGATTTTATTGGCGATTGCACACCTTGAAATAAGATTGCTACCTGCAAGGACACTTCTTAGTACTATAATAATAAATTATAGGTATGTTTTCTGACTTTTGTAATATTTTATTTAGTAATTTACACGATAAAACATATCAAATGTTTGTCAAAAATGGTTCCGTGCGAGTGTGATAGCTTCTTGGCGGCGCGGTTGAATCCGGGGTAGCCTACTCTCATTGACCTTCCAATTATAATTTTTTATTTCGTTTAGAAATAAAATATTTTAATAATTTAATTTGCTACAACCAATGTCATTATAATAATATTATCCATATCGTTAAAACTTCCTGATTTATTTTGTCTCCTATATCTTTGGTGCTATAAATAATTATAATGTCTGTTAATTTACAAAATATATTAATTATAATAGAATAGATACATAATAAAATGATAAATTAAATTCATAAATGTACCTACTTACTTCATTCGTACAAATCTAGATCTAGAATCTATATTTAACGCGACCTTGCATATTAGGAAATGTCACAAATTTCCTTTTTAACACTGGCTGCATGAAATTATTTTATTCCAATTACTTATAGTTATACTTCTTAAATATTGCTTACAAATATGAAGAAGCGTAGTTCACGTATGCAAAATTATATTATATCTAAATAATACAACAGGTCGATGGCAA
The DNA here is from genome assembly GCA_905187575.2 of Celastrina argiolus. NCBI lineage: Eukaryota > Metazoa > Arthropoda > Insecta > Lepidoptera > Lycaenidae > Celastrina > Celastrina argiolus. Next base: position 18,606,567 of record LR994589.1, read on the forward strand.
TACTGTTTATGTGTTATTCAGCATGAGTTTACACGATTTGAATAAATGTAGCAAGATGTGGCCCAGATGCGGCGTTCTCATGTAACAGCCGTAGCGACGTTGGCCAATGCCCTAAAAGCCTACGATAATAATTATAGGCAGGTGAAGAAATTAGGAAAATTTCCGAATTAATGAAGTTTGTGTTGTTTTACAAAACCCATTAAATTTGAATGTTACGAAAAATCTTAGTGAACCTTTTCATATATTATTAAACGTTGAACAACAAAGGCTCCATCACTGATCCCTGTGGCACACCACTCCTACGTAACGCGACGCAGCCGGGCTACGGAGGCGTGAACTCCCAGCCGCTGCCGGAAGGTCCCGTGATGTTCCGTGTCCGAAGCCTGTGATTATTCCGCCGCGTCCCGCGCGTAATGCAGTCACGACTATTGTATAATCCGTGATGGATTACATTCTGAAGCAATGCACAATGGCACGAGTATTATGTCATTGGGATTCAGAAAAAATCTTTACAAGATTTTAGAATTAAAAAATAAAAATCACCATTTATACCTGTTTTAGCCAATATGGCAATAGGTATGAAGTTTAGTCGTCTAAATACAACTATAAATTATAATTGTATAACGTAGATTGATAATTATTTCACACAAAACACACGAATTATATTTTATTATAATATATTTATTGTCTGCTACGATAGACAAATATATTTTTGTCTGATAGCTTATGATAGAATTACAAGAAGCCTGTCCCATTTAAAATTTATTCCTCAATTTATGATTGTTTGGTTGAGTGCTTCATTGTTATAGAATCCTAATAACTGAGGTCTTCCATTAAGCCATATATTGTAACCATGACATATCTGGTAAGCCATTAGAAACCGGAACAGTCTGCCCACACCTTTATATATCTGATCATCATCACCTCATGGTGATTCACTCGCATTGTTTTATATTATTGTCTATCAATGGGTATGGGTATTTATGCAAATTCAAATTCTTTTAGTCAATATTCATTTTATTTTTATGAATATAAATTAACTTTTTATACGCGGACGCATATCGAAGCTCGCTTAGTCGTGTTTTATTATTTTTATTAAATTAATTTTCGTCTTTATAGTTCTGACATTACTGCTATGTAGCTTGGCACATAATATATTATTTTCTTTTGTGTTTTTTTAAAATATTACTCTATTAATATTAATATAAAAATATAATCATTGGTGTGAAATGGCAAATATTACGACTAGGATTTTAAAATGTTTATCACACAAGCACAATATATATAATAATAAAATACTAAAGGACGCCCTGTTGCCAAGTACTACCATGATAAATATTTAAATTTTTAGTTCCAAGTTTTGAAGGTTTTCTTGCTCCTAAGATACTCAATTAAAATACAGTTTAAATTTTGTTTAAACTTTAAAATAAGAAGAAAAAACATTTAGTTACATTGTCAGTGTGAGTGAGCTAGTGTTAGTGGTTATTATTTACATCAGTTTACGTTATTTCTTGGCATTAATTGAAGAAACATTAGCCTTCTGTCCTTCTTCGCATAAACCTAAAATGTGCCAAATCTAAGCCTATAATAATTGTTCAAACAATCGTCGTAAAATCGTGCTTTAATAAAACTTCAATCTTCAGTATATAATAATCAATAATGTATTAGCTTTTACACTTGAGTAATTAGGGCAGCAATATCCTGTCGAGTAACCAAATTACAAGACCAGTACTTTCGTCTTTAGCGCCTCCACAAGAATGACGGCGCCCGACTGCCCACCACTACCTCACCGCTCCTCTCCCTCCACACCCATCAAGAGATGAGGGTGGGAGCGCAGGAGCGGTGTTGCCAGATAAATAAAATAAAATCATGACAGTGCCTAAAGTTTTTGCTTCACGTACTAATTACTACGTGTAATGTATGTTTATGTGTATTGAGAACACAAGCGTTAGAAATTATTCTAGGTTCGTTGAGTCTAGCTGTTAGCCGGTTGCTTATGCGCCTCGTGTCAGTCACGCTCAATCATAACCATTTCACGCCAAACGAGTTATTTAATGATGTATGATATTAAATAATAGTTTAAGCCACGTTATATTGTTGACAAGAGACTTGTGCTACTACAAGGGAAAGTGTAAACTCTAAAATCGTGATCGGATACTCGATCGAACGAAAAAGCAACAGTGATAGATGAACACACTTCTACGTATACTAACTACTGTATATAAAATCTTTTGAAGGTTGGACACAAGCGAGAAACGAATCAATTCGATCTCAACGACTTTTGGTATTTTATCTGGTGGATTTTTGGTGGCATCTGAATCAAAATAATCAGTTTAAAGAGTAGGGCCGACATTGGAAATCTTAAAAAATCTCGATCTTTCTCCATCTTTGAAAAATACACTACTAAATACTGCAACGTTTTAAAGGTATGTCTTGTATTAACCGATGTGTCTGTTGTTTCAGGGCGGCGAGCGCGCTGTCCCGCGCACCAAGTTCACGTGCCAGGGCCGCGCGCCCGGGTACTACGCTGACGTCGACACCGGCTGTCAGGTGAGGCCGGATTATAATAATAATAATAATATCTATGGACGTTTCTCCCACGTCAATCTGGCCCCGTGCTAAGTATCCGAAGAACTTGTGTTACAGGTACCAGACAACGGAAATATATTAATACTTTTTATACTATACACATATTTAGCATTTTTATTATATTATACACAAATTTAATACACATCCATGACCCAGGAACATTACAAAGTTTTTGTTCCCTCGGCGGGATTCAAACCCGCGACCTTACCCTCGAGCACCAACGCGCTCAACCACTGCGCTACGGAGGTCGTCAGGTCGTCATACCTATTGTTACTGCACAGAATCTTCGATGAGGACACTATGGTAGGCACAAAAGGTTCGAAAAAAGACAGGTCTCGACCAATTACAAATAAATTAAAAAAGTAAGTTTGTTTAAACGAAGTTTTTTTAGCGGCTCTAACTATTCGCTAAATGACTTTTCCATACATTTTATTTTAAAACTTCGTAAGCGATAAATAGCGATGGCATTTCGAATCAGGGCCCAGATTGTAACATGACTTACAGAATCTCCGATAAGGATGTGGTTCGCACGGCTTTCAGTCAGGTTTCAAGCGCCAATTACGGCAAAGAAGTTGAATAACAAAAATGTATGGTACATGCCGTATGATAACAGAACTTTTAAATTTAAGACGTAACATTTAATTGATAGTTCCTTTGTTCAAAAAAATGGCAAATGTGCAATCAACAGAGAGCGATTAGTGCGATTTTGACGTTCAACAATCGACTGCGCGTCTGTCGCGCGATTTTTGCTATATTACGTAACTAGCCGGCGGGATACAGATACCATCATCAAGGCTGCTAAGCTGAAATGGGCGGGCCACATCAGCAGAATACATCCTGAAATAATTCCTTATGGAATATTCCATACATTTCAGCATGTCATTTAGCGATCATGTAAAATCAAATACACTTTTGTATATTGTCATTTAGCGATCATATAAAATCAAATACATTTTTGTATATTGTCATTTAGCGATCATATAAAATCAAATACATTTTTGTATATTGTCATTTAGCGAACATATAAAATCAAATACATTTTTGTATATTGTCATTTAGCGATCACGTAAAATCAAATACACTTTTGTATATTGTCATTTAGCGATCATATAAAATCAAATACATTTTTGTATATTGTCATTTAGCGATCATATAAAATCAAATACATTTTTGTATATTGTCATTTAGCGATCATATAAAATCAAATACATTTTTGTATATTGTCATTTAGCGATCATATAAAATCAAATACATTTTTGTATATTGTCATTTAGCGATCATATAAAATCAAATACATTTTTGTATATTGTCATTTAGCGATCATATAAAATCAAATACATTTTTGTATATTGTCATTTAGCGATCATATAAAATCAAATACATTTTTGTATATTGTCATTTAGCGATCATATAAAATCAAATACATTTTTGTATATTGTCATTTAGCGATCATATAAAATCAAATACATTTTTGTATATTGTCATTTAGCGATCATATAAAATCAAATACATTTTTGTATATTGTCATTTAGCGATCATTTAAAATCAAATACATTTTTGTATATTGTCATTTAGTGATTCTATATGTTTTCTTGTCCTTGCCACAGACGCCTCACCCATCTGTTCAAATAGCATCTTTATAAACACTTAAAACACGAAATAAAATATGACATTCTTTGATATTAAAAAATATCTAATACCCAATAGGTATCTACTAAAACTAGTTTTTATATGCCTAGGTAGCAACGTTAAACAAAAACAGAGGGAATTTCATTATTTATTTGCATAGAAAACCAATAACTACAAACTCATTTTCAGATTCAAATCCACGGGCAATATTTTTAATTTCATCAATAAATATCTGAATAATAACTTGTTTCTAAGGGTGCCCACGATATAGTGTTTATGATCGGCTTTTTATAAAAAATATATCATACTGATTCAATTGTGATCATAATAATTGAAGACATGAATGTACTGTAGATACTTGGTGGAAATTCATATTATACAGTAATAATACACAAACTAACTAATAAAGTCCACTTTATTAGTTTATAAGACATCATCAGGTATACCTGACAGAATATATACAGGTTGTAATGTAAATGTACTTAAGGGTATGTATGTACCTCCTATGTAGAGTATACTGTGATAGTACCAGCGCGCTGAAACACTTACTTTTGCCTTTCATGTTTGTGTTCAGGTTATATGTACTGGGAGCACAGTAGGGAACACAAGTGAAACACTCAGATGCAATAGACCAACTGTTTATTAAAATATAATATTTGACATATCCTATTATATAAGAAAAACCACAGCATCATAAATTTTCTCATACAATAATTACCTCTATTAAATAAAAGTACCTCTTTCAGCGCTGGTACTTTCATAGTAAACTCTATATTAGGGATATCTACATATATATACGGGATATAGAGTTTAATGTGAAAGTACCAGCAGTAGGCCGTGGGTGGGCACCCTAAACTGTCGTTGCTCGCTAGACTTTTTGTTTTTGCGCCGAGTATTTGTGTTCAAGTAGCTCTGGTCTGTGTTTTGTTCGCGAATTTACTTGTACCGGCTTTTACTAATAAAAAATAATCGTACTAGTTTGCTGTTAGTTTGCACACGCAAAATAAAATCCCGCGGAAATCGTACGTTGCGGTAAAACTCCTAAAGGAGTTACGACATCCATCCATACTTACAAACTTTCGCAATTATAATATTAGGATGATTCCGATAATTTTAAGCCCCCGACGCAAAAACGACGGCATGTGGCAAAACGGATGATCCGATTTTAATGCGGTTGTTTTTGTTTGAAAGGTATATCAGTCGACAGTGTTCTTAGCTATGTTTTGTGGAAATCGATTCAGATCGGAAATCCCGTATATATAGATATCCCGAATATAGAGTTTAATATGAAAGTACCAGCAGTAGGCCGTGGGCGGGCACCCTAAACTGTCGTTGCTCGCTAGACAACATCTAAAAATACAAAAACTGATCAAACAAACACTTCACATAACATTATGTAAATTAAAACACGTGCTCAGATATTAGGCGTGAAATATCGGTTGTTGAGGTAATTCTTTATGTCACAGACGAGGGGAACTGCGATAAGAATAATATAAAGTCGAATTAGTGACCACAAGGTGATATCATTTCCGCGGGATTTTATTTTGCGTGTGCAAACTAACAGCAAACTAGTACGATTATTTTTTATTAGTTAAAGCCGGTACAAGTAAATTCGCGCGAAGAAAACACAAGCAAGAGCTACTTGAACACAAATACTCGGCGCAAAAACAATTGGTTGCGTTTTCCACCGAAATAGTGCAACCCATTGTCAGCGCACAATGGCGGCGCGGGGCGGGCGGCGGGGCGGGGGCGGGCGGCTATCTGATGTGGGGCAACTCCACGTATCCGTTTAGTTGTATAACGAACATCCGATACGCATCTGATTGATAGGGGATAGAGTTGACGTGGCTAACAAAAAGCGACTGTTTATTTTTTTATTAAGCTATTGCATAGCTTCTATCGCGGGCCTTAGCGTGGAGACCTAATCCAGAAATTCCGTAACGAAAATAACCTAACACCCCCCACTCCAACCGGCACAGCGGTGATACTTTTTATTGCCATCTATCGATGAATAGGAGAACTTTTATTTACTTTTTTGAATTATCTCTTCAGTTCAGCAACTCGCCTGTAGGTGGCATTGGTTGTATCGGATAAGTTGATAAAAAATGTTATGTTAAAATAGCTTTACCGCGGCAGTCCCCGAGTGCCACACGTCTTTTTTTTTAATTCTATTTTAATGCTCCGTGCATGTTAAGCCCTTTTCTGATATTTGCAGGAGACACGCCTTGTAGAAGACATGCGTGGACAATTCTTCTTCTTCTTGTCTTCTATACATATAATAAATCTGTAGAGGGGTCATGTCTGTACATTAAGAATATTTAAGTGAAAATAAAAAAAGGGGGTCTATAAAAGCCACAGAACCTAAAAATAACATTTTTGAAAAAAATGTCTGTCTGTCTGTCTGTCTGTCTGTCTGTCTGTCCATATGGGAATGTTTGTCGTCGCATCACGCTAAAACCACCTTATGGAATGAAATGAAATTTGGCAGGCAGGTAGCTTACGACCTGAAGAGCATTATTGGAAATTATTATCCCGAAAAACGAAAGGGTTCCCGTGGGATCTTCAAAAATTGTAGCTACCTATTTGACGGTATTTCAGCCAAACTACTCAACGTATTTAAATGCAATTTGGCAGGCAGGTAGCTTATGATCTGAAAAGCATTATTGGAAATTGTTATCCCGAAAAACGAAAGGGTTCCCGTAGGATCTTCAAAAAATTGTAGCTACCTATTTGACGGTATTTCAGCCATACTACTCAACGTATTTAAATGCCATTTGGCAAGCAGGTAGCTTATAATCTGAAGAGCATTATTGGAAATTATTATCCCGAAAAACGAAAGGGTTCCTGTGGGATCTTCAAAAAATTGTAACAACCTATTTGACGGTATTTCAGCCAAACTACTCAACATATTTAAATGAAATTTGGCAGGCAGGTAGCTTATGATCTGAAGACCATTACTGGAAATTATTATCCCGAAAAACGAAAGGGTTCCCGTGGGATCTTCAAAAAATTGTAGCTACCTGTTTGACGGTATTGTAGCCAAACTACTCAACGTATTTAAATGAAATTTGGCAGGCAGGTAGCTTATGACTTGAAGAGCATTATAGAAAATTATTATCCCAAAAAACGAAAGGGTTCCCGTGGGATTTCCAAAAAATTGTAGCTACCAGCTACTTGACGGTATTTCAGCCAAACTACTCAACGTATTTAAATGCAATTTGGCAGGCAGGTAGCTTATGATCTGAAAAGCATTATTGGAAATTGTTATCCCGAAAAACGAAAGGGTTCCCGTAGGATCTTCAAAAAATTGTAGCTACCTATTTGACGGTATTTCAGCCATACTACTCAACGTATTTAAATGCCATTTGGCAAGCAGGTAGCGGGTTCGGCGTCGCGACGTTAGGCGTCGCGGAGTCGGGGGTCGCGGCGGCGGGCACCGCGGCGTCGGGCGTCGCGGCAGCGGGCACCGCGGCGTCGGGCGTCGCGGCGTCGGGCGTCGCGGCGTCGGGCGTCGCGGCGTCGGGCGTCGGCGTCGCGACGTTAGGCGTCGCGGCGTCAGCGTCGCTACGTCGGGCGTCGGCTCCACGACGTTGGGCGTTGCGGCGTCGGGCGTCGCGGCGTCGGTCGTCGCGGCGTTGGGCGTCATATACGGGACATGAGCGCGTTTAAACAAACAAACAATTTACATTTGGGGACTTTCGTTGCATGCGCTGCATAAACGGTTTAAGTCAAACAAACACCACGCGAACGAAGTCGCGGGCACAGCTAGTCTTATATATAAAAATGAATTTCTGTTCCGTCTTTTTTCGTCTCGCTAAAACGGCTGAACCGATTCGGCTATTTTTAGTCTTGAAATATTCGTGGAAGTCCCGGGAAGATTTAAACGGTTCAACACAAACTGTTTCGATGCTCAGCGAAGTGGGCAGGGGCACGCACGGGTCAGCTAGTGGTTTTTAATTTTTTATTGTATCTTAAATGCTCCGTGCATGCTTAGCCCTTTTCTGACTGACAATCGCAGGAGACACGCCTTGTAGAAGACATTCGTGGCCACTTATAAGTAATTACTATTCTTTAACACTAAAATATACAGGTTGTTAAAAAGACTCACCACCTTTTCTCAGTCTACAAATGTATTTTTTGTGTCAAAAACAAAAATTGCACTGTTCACATTTTTTTTTGTCGCAAGAATAACAAAAAAGAAAGTTTTTTTCAAAATATTTTTTGTAAAAAAATACCTTTATAAAATTAGAAAAGGCAGTATAATCATATCCCAAAGTTATAGCGACTGTTCTTTTCACACCCTGTATAATTCGCTTGTTGTATACTTATGACATGTTGTTATGACAGGAGCGTACTTAGTATGGTAATTGTGGTCATCCGGACACCAGCGGGTGCTCGTGGTACCAGTTTGACCAGGTCGGCCATCATATTGCGCAATTATTAATATGGATGCTATTGGATGCGGCATAATCCAGCACATCCTTGTTAGTGAAGTACCTAGTGGTTCACCACTCATACTTTTACAACCACTACCCATTTATTATTTTGGCCTACGATATTTTGCTATTTATTTGAACGAGATCTTCTTCTATGTTATTATTTAGTAGGAAGTAAGATTTTAAAGGCGATTTTTATTACAATAAAAAGCTATATTAGTATACTTACTATAGTAATAAAACATAGGAACAAATTTATTTATCGAAATAGGAAATGTATAAAATACAAACTAGCATTTGTTCCCGTTGATGTCTTTTCTTCATGTCCGAGGGTATTTTGTGCCATCTAATTTATAACTACTTTCTACTTGTTAGTAAAGTACTAATAACGATTTCCTTTTGTCCTTCTTACTTCAACATAGACGGTGTTTAATGCTACACGTTTTAACCGGTAAATGGCCCACCACAGAATCACACCTCTGCAACTTCTATGTAGCCAAGATCGACAGTGGTAACGCACCTTTGATATGATCCTCTAGTATGTCCTCGGGGACCCCTGAGGGGTCCCCGAGGACATACTAAATATGTCTTGGGACCCGCAACGAAATTAATCCTAAAAGTTCAAGTTTCCCTCCCCAAGCGACGTAGGAGACAGCAAAAATTGTAATAACAAAAAAAGCTACATGTTAACAACAGTAGAGTGTGCAGAGACAATTGAGACACTCGTCTTTGTAAAATAATAATCGAAAGATTCATTCAGTGAGAGAAGTCCGCTAGACGCGGCGCTGTGTGTGATATTTACTAAAATATAATATTTTTATTTGCGGATTCTTACTACGAATAGTAAAATATTAGACCTCCAATAAATCTACATAAGATTTCATCAGTCACTGCGGGATTTCTTTTTACGAATGAAATGAAAATTATAATAGTAATGCCATTGATATTTAGCAACGATATATCTAGAAATTTGTGGCACCAATTAACGCTTGGTCTCTTTCATGGGTTCTACGAAAATATGACACAACACGACCATTAATATTCGATAACGTTACGAACAGTTTTCCTGACTAGCCTACTCAAAAGCTTCCCAAAATTCTTGTTCCTGCATCGTGTTCTGCTCTATGAGGCCTCTCAAAATCCAATATCTCTGATCTGTGCCCTGGTATTCAACATCTCTGTACCTCGGCCGTGACCTGTCGCATTCCTAAGCTACATCCTCGTTCTTAACTATTTCTACGCACTATTTAACTGACACTTGGTATTTAAAGTTGGCACATTGTAGAACCGTCGATATTGGCTCTAGAGCGGTCTTTGTTCAGATGTTGTGTTTACCGATGTATGATTTGTGTGCGGGTGTGAAGTATAGTGGTTAGGTGTAATATTTGCTTGGTGTTTTGTGTACTATTCGGTCTAAATTCTGTTTAGCATATTTTCACAAAATGATATTTTAATAATGTTCCTCATATTTTTAAGGAAATCAATTCGTATTACTTCATTAGATTGATCGCTTCCTCTCTTGCATTCCTCGCTGATATAATCTGAGCATTTTGCCTCAACAATTGATATTGGGTCATCACTTTATAAATGTTACTTGTACCAATTATTCCTACGACATTTACTGAACGTATCCAAGGCGCCGCGATGTTGTTCAACTTACACAATACGCGTACAATAAGTACGGATATTCTCGCTCACATGAAACCTCAAGTAGTAATACGATCTACCTTTACGTCGGTCTGTTACTTACTGTTGAATCTAATTTAATGGATTAATTAGGACTGTATTAGAATTTTACAGATTTTAATAATAAACACGATGCTAGTGCCAATTTTATACGAACTCAGACAATAGTCAAATTTCGATCCAATCCCATTGTCGACCCAATAAATTAGATTAAAGAGTATGCCTATTGAATGGATGCAAAATCGTACCTTCTGTGTACAACTTGACCTTGAGGCAGAACGCATCAGTCAGACGGAATTCGTTTCGTATTCGTAGAGATTTTTTTTGCGTTCGAATCCAGTCAGGGTGAACTGACGTCAGTTCTTTCTGATTTTATTGGCCTCCATATATGTGCATCCATATAATTTGAAGATGCCTATAAAATCAGATCAGAACCACTAGGTTCGTTATGTAGAAGTTCACACAAGACCTAGTGTTATTCAACCTCACGCAATCTAGACTTGCTAGAATTAGCTCAAGGAAGTTGTTAATTCAGATACCATCTACCGACGTGTGAGCAAAAACATTGAATGTTATGTTCAGGAGTATAATCAGATCTAGATAATTAGTTCCAGCGAGTAATCTACTTTATGTAGTGTATCATGTTCGAGGGAAGTAATTAGTATATTACCGATTTCAATTTTCAATACCGAAATTGAAGGTATGTATGGTCTTCCTCAATATGATGTTCGTTTCTTAAAGTTAACAATTCAATTATTAATTTTGCCAAACTTACTCTATTTCCTACTTCATGTTTTCCTCATCGTTCAAATTTTCTCGCAAGTTCAATATAGCTTTAGACACTAGCTTCACCCTTTCTGTTTTTGTCAAGGATAATATTAGAGGTTACTGTGTACTGCCGTTCCGGGCTATATAGTTACAACAATTATTATATTTTACTACGCCGATTCTTCTCGGCGGGTTATAGTCTGACCGGTGCCTTTTTTGTACACTTTCATAAAAAAGCTTGTTAACTTTAATCTGAAAATAAAATATATGATAGATCAATTTGTGCTGCATAGCTATTTCTAGACGCACTCCCATACACATTTCTGTTATTGTAACAGTCGCATTACTACTTTAATTAACTAATTCGTCATCAACACCTTCGTTTACGAAGCACATCTATCCCACGGCAATTCCTAATTGTGTTCCATTTATACGGCTCTGTGTTCGAAATGCTCCCTTTATTATTGTATTATTAACTACTCTTACATCATCAGCTTCTTTATTTGCCCATCTATCCTACGGGGGTCGTACAGTTTGTTGTACTACCGCCAGGGGCCTTAATCTCCAAACTGATTTGATTTTGATTTAGATACGATCATGCCGCGTCCTTGCCTAATAAATTGACATTTGTTTTTGATTCTCAGTCGATTAATACGGTATGGTCGGGAGTACAAAAAGTTTCGATCTAACAATTTTCTTTATCCTGATTAGTTTCATAGTAATTCACCAAATAAAATACGAAAAACCACTGATATCGAACGGATTCGGTTCTCGATTGTGTCGGGAGTAAGCCCGCAGTTGTTATTATCGCATGGTCTCGTGGTCCAGTGCGCCAGTTGCGTTCACCTTGAACTGTTGCGTCAGAGCCGCCGCGCGCCCGGCCCGGTGATGCGCGTAGTGAAAGTGTTCCGATGTCTGTGTGCTGTCTACTTTTACGCCAATGTGGGACCACCGACGTTGATAGATAATAAATAAAAGCTCCCCTCACCGAATAGCCGGTAGCCGATTTCATATTTTCAGGCCAGCTACAGGAATTATTTTATAGTGCCCAAGTGTGTGTGCTATACACAAAGACACTCTCTCTTCCTTTTACTCTCAACGTCCCAGTGGGACCGACTTTTTACATAACCGTCCGACGCATGGATAATTTTTCTTGTCAGACAACCATAATGAAAAATGTGTAGTTACTCGAACGTTGCGGAGACCTAGTAGGTTTTGGTGATAAGATATTAGGAGGAAAAAAAAACATATGATAGTTTTTTATTTTAGTAGTGGAATGAGCGGAAACACCCCTATTTAAACTTTGAAACAATAAAATTGTAATGAAATAGTATTTTAATATAGTTTATTTATCGTTAGAATCGACAAGAATGACAAGAGTATTACGCTGATTCCAATACAAAATATTTGAGAAACTCAATTATTTAAAAATATTGAGTTACTTTTTAAATTTTACATAAGTCCCTATGAGCTTACCTGACTTTTAAATCATCAGTGCTTTCGGTTGGAGCTTCTTTGATACCTACTTAACATCTCCAAGCTTAATCTGACGTATCGAATTAAATATTTGATACTTTTTAAAAGTTTTTTTAACCCCACCAATCAAATTTAAAAAAATCACGCCTAGATTACCAGAAACATGTGGGACACATATACTATCTTAATCTGACGCGCTCGAGTTACTACAAAAATCCCCTCTTCGGCTCCCCTACTATCAGGTGATCGGCCTGCATTGTCCTAACCAAACTTGAAAACAACATTTTTGTTGCTCCAACGCGGGAATCGAATCCACGACCTCCGGGTCGAGAGTGAAGCTCAGAACCACTAGATCACGGGGGCGCTTATATTCCGCTTCCGTTTAGATAAAGCTTAACTGTATCTCAACTGTAATACTCCATACATCCAACAGTGTTATGGATCAAATTTCAATTCGGAATATGTGAAAAAATTATTATTTAGTTGAGTTAATTTTTTGTTTACTGAATGTATACATAGATACAGCAGTTGATAACATTATTATGGTACCACAGAAAGCTGATGATAATTTGTCGAATGTTTAAAAACTAGCAGTATTGACTTTATGAATTTATGAACAGCTTAATCGTGTTTAGATTGTGAGTTAACCTCGCACTGCACTATAATTATAATCGAGAATTAAGTTCATATTAATAAACCCAACAGAGTTCAACCTTCAGAGATGCGTCGGTAGAGATGTTCTATTTTAACGAGTATCTAAATACTTACATATAAGTACTAGCTGTGCCCGCGGCTTCGTCCGCGTGAATAAAACCCCCGATTTTGAAACATTATTCACTGGTGTTCTGCTCCTGCTTCCGTGGGCGTCACAAAAGGAGTAAGGAATAACACCTCCGCATCAACGATCTTTCCCCTGGATGTCGTATTGTGCAAAAGCTACGCTCACCAACCCCTACCATAAAATACTTTGGGGGATGCTTATGTCCCGTAGTGTAAGTCATAGTTGAACGATGATGATGTTATGCTCTCACCGGGCTCTCACCAAATTATTTTTTATGTCTATTTCTGAGGATTCGAGAATGGTTTAAACTCACAATTGGCGGTATGAAATTCGCCGTGACAGCTAGTATTAGAATAGATTTCACATTATACTCATGTAGTACATATTATGTTGGGTATTAATATTAACTTTCTGAAGGTAAATGTAGTCCATCCTCAGAGGAATGTGGACGAGGAAGCGATCAGTAGTCCGGCCCTCGTGGTTCGTTAGCCTGTTCAAACTCAACAGATGTTTTTGAATAATCTCAATGTAATCACTGGAATATTTGTGTTGATGATCGACCACACATTTAACCTTACATTATATGGAATTCTACTATACTATGTTCAAATTGTACTATATGCTGTGCGTTGTGTTTGCTATTGTGAATAAGTTATCTACTATTTGTATGAGATCAAAACAACGTCCCTACTCCCTAGTCCAAATTATGGTAAAGACGTCCCGTTTCTTTTCAACCAAAAAAAACCTTAACCAGTCTATGACACTACCATAGAGTAGTTAGTGATGCAATACAATAATTATTGTTTGCGACAATGAATCCATAGACTATACACTATACTCTACAGTCGGCAGTGACAAAATGGCGTAGGTATTTTGACTATGAAAGTTTTTCATTTAATGTTAAAATATATGAATTAATGTTTAATTATTAAAAAACATATTAGGTACAACATATTTGAGAAGTATGATTTTTTAATATTCTGGTGGAAGTATTGATAAGTGTGCACAATAGGAATATGTGAAAAATTTAGTTTTTTTGATTTGTTTACGTTTAGGTTAAATTTAAAATGGACGAACTACAGCTAATTCGATACAGCGTGTAGTTAACTACTGTACAAAGTAGTAGGTCTGTAGTCACTATAATAATAATGGGCAAAAGTTGAAAGTGAAAACATGTAAAGTAGGTACATTGCCCTCTACCATAATCGGAGCGACCCACAGCTGACCCACATTCAGTTTGGGCACAAGGTCACCCGTCACGTGCTCATCAGCGAGGAGTCTGTCCATCATCGACATCACCGTGAACCACACCACAAGTATGTGACGTCATTGTAGATGTGCTGTATTTGGGGGTATCGTCTTCATATCGTAATTTACTTTAATACTTTCATGTTATAACAAATTCAATTTTTGGACTTGTTATTTATACAGGGTGTAAAAAGAGCAGTCACTATAACTTTGAGATACGATTATACTATCTTAACTCATTTTGGAAATGTATTTTTTTTTATATTTATTTGTCAAAAACTAAAATTTTTTTTTACTTTTTACCATTTCTTATTTTTTTGTCGCAAAAATAACAATAAAGAAAAAAATTTAAAAATATACATTTCTAGAATGAGACAAGGTAATATCTGGGGGCACGGTCGTGCCCCCGTCAAGACGAGCCAAGCGAAGCGCAAGGGCACTACCTACCTTTTCTCGAAAGGTTTCGTCGTTTTTTTGAGCTCTCATAACTTTTCTTTGGAAGATGCTACATAGTTCAAACTTTCAAAATGTATTGACATTGGTAAAGACAAGAACATACAAAGTTTGAATGTTGTAGCTATTATACCTTTAGATTTTATCAACGTCTAAAAACCCCAGATTTCGTCACTGACTCATTTATAGTAAATAAAAAAAAAAAAAAAAAAAAAAAAAACGTTTTATTTCCAAATGAAACTTACAAAGTTATTTTCGGAAAGTCAACAAGAAAAACAAGCTACCACCGGTTCAACCCTAACCCGCCGAGAAGAACCGGCGTAAGAAACATCAAAATTCATAAGGTACTTCCTGAAATCCTAGAAAGCAGATATTATTTATGTAAGCTGTTATTGGTACAAAACCAACAAAAAAATTATTAAAATATAAATGCCGCCATTTTGAATCCAATATGGTGGAAGGTACAAAATGGATGTTTACTATAGGTACGGATCTGATCTTTAATACATAAAAGGAATATAATATAATATATAATATACAAATATATAAAAAACCTACGACCTACTTTTGTAGGACCGATAATCGGTCAGATTTTTGCTCCATATAATTTCTATCCGACTTTATTTATTTTGAGTGCGTTGCACTACTGAAATCAGTATGTTCTATTTCATTCCGATTATTAATCGGTGACCGACTTTTTGTAGATGAAAGATATAATATTTATGAGAGGAAAACTAGTTTTTTATCCACTTTTATAAAATTAGGCATTAGCACGAAGTAGCAGGCAGCAGTTTGTAATAAAATGTTGTCTGTACAAATTACAAAATATGTAAAACACGTGAAATCGGTTATCGGTCCGATAGTAATCACCGGCAGTTTTCAGTCGTATACGATATTTTTTTACTGCTAAAGTTATTCGATTGTTAGGAAATATTCACATTTCGTATTCGTAATTAACCAGCTTACAAAAATAAATGAAATCCCACCAAAAACATTTTCATGTAAAAATGTTGTCAAGACGAGCCTACACAGCTTACCCTCTGGAAAAGTTATCAGATATCGTATAAAGCCAAGCTCTTCACTACACCTTAATCAAAAACTATCAAAAAGTGGTCAGATCTCACGTAGAACCAAAATTCATGATCTATGCACCCTTACTTCACCAGGCTTAACTTCACTTACGCTACATTGCAGTTAAAACGTGATACTTGACCGTTTTGCTACCGTTACGAAGATTTCATAGGGATTCATCAATCGTGTGTAAAATAAAACGGCCAAGTATCACGTATTGACTGCAATGTAGCGTAAGTGAAGTTAAGCCTGGTGAAGTAAGGGTGCATAGATCATGAATTTTGGTTCTACGTGAGATCTGACCACTTTTTGATAGTTTTTGATTAAGGTGTAGTGAAGAGCTTGGCTTTATACGATATCTGATAACTTTTCCAGAGGGTAAGCTGAGTAGGCTCGTCTTGACAACATTTTTACATGAAAATGTTTTTGGTGGGATTTCATTTATTTTTGTAAGCTGGTTAATTACGAATACGAAATGTGAATATTTCCTAACAATCGAATAACTTTAGCAGTAAAAAAATATCGTATACGACTGAAAACTGCCGGTGATTACTATCGGACCGATAACCGATTTCACGTGTTTTTCTTTTCCTTTTCCAGAGGGTAAGCTGTGTAGGCTCGTCTTGACAACATTTTTACATGAAAATGTTTTTGGTGGGATAATCATATCCTAAAGTTATAGTGACTAAATGAAATAAATAAATTAAAAATGTTTTATTTCCAAATGAAACTTAACAAGCTATTTTCGGAAAGTTAACAAGAAAAACAAGCTACCACCGGTTCAACCCTAACTCTCCGAGAAGAACCGGCGTAAGAAACTCGCACGGGGGCATATGTGCTATGCTACTCGTATTATGGTCCAACACACATTATTAGATTTATGTTACTTCGGCGGGATTCGGACCCGCGACTTCCAGCTTGAATGTGGACGCGCTCAACCACTGCTCTACAGAGACCGTCATATAGTATTATTGGGAAAGGTCTATCGTAACCTTATTTCGCGCTAACGAGCATAATTTTGCCTTCAGCTTTTTGTTTTTTTTTTCTTGTTCTAATAAGATTACTATAATTATTACAATCAAATGAGGTTCTTCATATAATTAGCTGGATACTGCAAGTAACACAGACGACCTCAGGCCTTCACACACGCGCATATAGGAAGACAAGTGACCTCACATACTCAGTTTTTATAACAAGAAATAGACAATTATACTTATTTAAAACTCACTTATGTGTAATGGGTGTACTTAACTCATCATATCGTTATCTACGATTGATACTTCTTTGATCTAACGATCTAAGTAACAATAGTAATAAGTTAAGAACCCACAATCTTATCATAAATAAAATTTTAAAAAATCCAATTGAAACTGAACAAGCTTTTTTCGGAATGTCAACTAAACATGGTTACGACCGGTACAACACTAGCCCGCCGAGAAGATTCGGCGTAAAAAAACTCGCACGGGGCCATCTTTTAGCAAAAATGTTTTTTTTTAAGTAGGTAGTGTCATTGTGTATTGCGCACATACTTTGGCACTACAAAAATTAGTTATCTGGCAGGATTCCAATGAAATCGCTGCGGGACCCAATACCGTTTACGTAAAGCTATCTCTCTAACCACTGCGCTATTGGTATTGTTTGTATTGAGGCGCAGTTAATGCGAGTATAACGGCCGGCCGCGGCGACCCGCGACCTCTGCGATGGCTTTACACAATACTCTGTGTCCGCGCGCCTGTAAACTCCTCCGGTGGTTGACATTATAGTCTGTTTTGGACAGGTATTCCTTACCTAACATAATATAAACAAACGCATACTCAACCAACATTAATGTATAGTAAATAATAATAATAATAGCTCCCATCATCGATTTTGGTGTCGGTAGCCGATTTCATTGAAACCAGACCAGCTACGAAGAAGTTATTTTATAGTGCCCAAGTGTGTGCGCAATACACAAAGACGAGAGTCTCTTCCTTTTCCTCTCATAACCCAGCGGGACGGTAAACCGACACGACGGGCGAGAGAGCAGGCACAGGACCGACTTTTTACATGCCCATCCGACGCATCATCATTCTTGTCAGACAATCAGGTGATCAGCATGCGTTGTCCTAACCAACCTTCAAAACAACACTTCGTTCCAACGCGGGAATCGAACCCCAACCTCCGTGTTGAGAGTGAATCTCTGACCACTAGACCACGAAGGCGTCAGGCGCCATTCATGTATACCAAATCTAACGCCGAGCTCATTACGGGCGCAATAAATAACTATCTAATGCAATACAAGATGGCTGTATCGCATTAGTTATTAATTTCGCTCCTAATAGTTTCCTTATAGCTTTATGATGGCGTTGAATTGATGTACGCGGCGCTAACCCGGTGACCTATTGAGATGTAATGTAACTAATTATTATATTATGTAGCCGGCCTCATGCCTCAGACGTCGGTTCTATTGTGCGTAAGTTCCGCTTTTGCTGACGTGGAGTCATGCTACTGTGGCGAAGCCGCGATAGAAGACGTACACCACGCACTCCGGGAGTGCTCCTGTACGGGGGGGCGAGTAGGAAACTGCTGGAAACGATGGAAGTCTTCGGAGAGGGCCCGGCCCTGCTACTGCGACCTCGTTTCTTCGGCGGACTTCGGAAGACTAGTCTTCTGTCCCGCTCGCGCTTCAAATCAGGCAGCATGCGAGCGGGACAGAACATCAATCGAAATAATAAGGTACGAGAATCGGGATCCAGGGCCCTGAAACATGCTCGGTATTATCACTTACGAAGTTCGAAAATTATAGCGATGGCATCTTGAATCAGGGCCCTGCTCCTAGATTTCTGTTTCTTACTATAGGTTCTATTAACGGATTGTCCCGCTCGCTTGTGGATGATATAATGCGAACCCGAGCGGGACAGACTGTCAATCGAATTGATATTATAGGCAGTATCAGCAATCAGGGCTCTGCAATATGATGTTATGTCACATGATTAGCTTTATATATTTATGTTTCTTACGCTGGTTCTTCTCGGCGGGTTAGGATTGAACCGGTGCTTGTTTTTTTGTGTTGGCTTTCCGGAAATAGCTTGGGAAGTTTTATTTTAAAATAAAACGTTTTTTACTTTATGACAATATTAATGTTACAGCTAATGAACTGTTACACCCTGCACTGAGTTCCCGACCGCACCTACACTACTATTAAGTGTAACTTGGAATTCTCAGCCAACAGCTAACTCAACATTATGTGCGTTTAGATCTCGTCACGAGCCGCGAGTTATGGCATTAGCGCTAATTCAATATTCGTGACAATTACTGACTAGCTGATCCCGCGAATAACATTTCGATATTGTCACCGCCACACGCATATACAATTATGGGTATTAACATAATGTTCTGTTTTCCTTAGTACTTTGCAAGTCTTCACGCGCAGTATATCTAGCCAATAGCAGAAGATCTAGGCTCTGTGTCTAGACTGCTGATTGGTCCATCAGAGATTTTTTTAATATCTCACCAAACAAGTGTTTGACGGCGAGATGCGCTCATTTTATACATCGTTTATATATTTTCTTATATGTAGTTAATTTTATTTAACAACACATGTTTATTATTAAATACAATTAAAATTTTAAACAAAATAAATGTATATATAATTGGATGTAAGTATAAAATAGCGAAAAGTATTTTTTTTTTTGATTTTTGTACGTCCGTATCTCCATAAATAATTATTTTTTTAAAAGAAATAAAAAATTGGCACGTAAAAATAATATACATAAATATTCAGGAAACAAATTTTTACTCTAGCGACATTACCCAGACCGGAAACAGGTCGCGCAGACCCCTATTTCTGTATGGAGAGAAAGGCGTTGTGTTTCCTCTTAAGTGGTGTTATCGACATGCCAAATCGGATTGTAGATCCCCGTATTACACGTTTGTTTCGGAGGGCGGGTCGGAACGTCACCGCTCCGCGGTCCAAGCTGCACATTTGCTGCTATTAGGATGATACCACATTTTGCCACCATTCCTCACTTAAATAGGTACTTATTGTTTTGTCACATATTATGACATATTTTGCCGTGTCCCTCACAAGTTTATAGCTACTTAGACGTAGAGGCTAGATCACTATGTTCCGTATTAATATAACAATCTCAAACCCAACCTCACTTGAGAACCTGCCGCTTGCTGCTATTTGACAGATAAAACAACGTTTCGTTTCACTTTTAAAAATGAAGAACCTTACTTATGTTACAACTAAATTTTTTATTTTTTATTTAGTTGTTATTTTTAATATATAATATAAATATTACGGTAAAGAAAAGAAATTAAAGTACTAAGTAACGTTAAGAGGAAACACCACGAAATTTCTTCCATACAAAAATAGGGGTCTAGGGGATTTCTATTTCCTCCCTGGATAATTAGTCTAGAGTAACTATTTTTTTCATGAATATCTATGAATAATATTTGTACGTCCCTATTTTTTCCTTTTTTTATTACTAATTATTTAAAGAGATATGGACGTTTAAAAACCTAAAAAAAATGGCCAGACTCTCCGCTATGTTTAAATATCTAGGAAACAGATTTGACTACAATAAACAACAAAAGCAAAAAATAGGAACCTAGCTCAATTCTTATTTTAGCTAATACAGAAAAAAATATTTAAATCGGTTAAATTTTGGAGGAGGAAACAGGAATCCCCTAAACGTCGATTTCTGGTACTTTTAATAGGTAATTTCAGTCCAAGTTGCAGTTGTCTCTATCGCGCTAGTGCTGGTTAGCTAAGGCACTGCGAGACAGCAATAGATTTTATAAATACCTATTTCGTATTTCTCTCAACCGTGGTGTTTCCTCTTAAGGCGAGGAGTAACCGCAACTAGCGCCACTCTTTTAAAATAAATTTTACAATGACACAAAGATCTTATTAAAAAAAGTTATCGGTTCAAACTTTAAGTAAATAGCTAAACTAATTTATTGGCATTTAATTACAGCTCTAAATCCTATAGTGTATTTACACTCGTAAGTAATAACCGATTACTTTTTTTAATAAGATCTTTGTGTCATTGTAAAAATTATTTAAAAAAGAGTGGCGCTAGTTGCGGTTACTCCTCGCCTTAACGTTGTCACTTTTTAATACGAAACGAAGCGTTGTTTTATCTGTCAAATAGGTTCTCAAGTGAGGTTGGGTTTGAGACTTCTTTATTATTACGGGGCTAAATGCGATAACCGCTGCAGTACATCAGCGCTAATGTACGGTCGACAAAACATACTTCTGCAGCAAAAACCTCATGATGTAATGTATTGGATGCGCTATCTATTGAGGTCGATGACGCCACTAGATAACCCGCGGTCCGCTAGATTACGGCTAATATACTTTTATGGTGCATATCGCAACTGGAATACGTTCAATTTTTGCGCCATCATTCAGTTTAGTGTCTTTGTAAAGAGTAAATTAATACGATAAACGGTTACCTTTGGTGGTGTACTTTTTTGGTGAAAAGTAGAACGTATACTGATTGCAATAGTTAATAATTAATAGCTCCTCTCGGTGTCGGTAGCCAATTTCATTGAAACTAGGCCAGCTACGCATGAGTTATTTTATTGTGCCCAATTGTGTGCGCAATACACAAAGACACTCTTTCTCTTCCTTTTACTCTCATAACCCAGTAGGACGGTAAACCGACACGACTGGCGAGAGAACAGGCGCAACACCGACTTTTTACATGCCCATCCGACGCATGGAACATCTTTCTTGTCAGACAATCAGGTAATCGGCCTGCATTGTCCTAACCAAACTTGAAAACAACATTTTTTGTTGTTCCAACGCGGTAATCGAACCCATGACCTCCGGGTCGAGAGCGAAGCTCAACCACTAGATCACGGAGGCGCTTAATTACAATAGTGCAAGGCATACGTCTTACAAAAATCGTTCAGATATAATATAGAGGTAATATGTGTCCAATTAATTATCGTTGTGGCAAAAGTAGGCCGCGGCGGACTCACATCCTTTGTAAAGACAGTTGACTCGTCAGTCTCTTATTTTGATTTATGAATTAGATAATACGATCAATTAAGAGCGTGCATTCAATTTACGACGAAGTTTCAGTTTTTCGGTGTTTTTGACTGCCCCTCACACGCATAAAATAACTAAATTAAATAAAACAATTAGAAATATATGAAGATAAACTCTTTATTTTGGACATCATTTTATAAAATTAAAGTTTTAAGTAGTACATTTGAGTAAATTTAAAGATTTCGGAACGCCGAATCGCAAAAATGCCGATTTTAGCTCACTTTGATAAAGAAAATAACAATTAAATCGTGTTAATATAGTTTAATTTCTATTTTTATAAAAAAGATTATAAAGTCCTTCAATGAAATATTGATAAAAAATTAAAAATATATGTATTGTTAACTGCATAAAAAATCTTTTAAAAATGACATAATTTACGTTTTTCAGTGCTGTATTTCTACTGGAAAAACTAAATTTCTTCGATGATATTATTTTTATAATTGATAATCATACTATTGGTAAGTTGACACTATTTTTTATTTAATTAAAAAACGATGTTTATCCCATTATTCAATTTTTTAAAAATTACTTGTTTTCAACCAAGCGCACGCGTCATGTAAATCGCGATCTATTTAGTACCCGCTGAGAATTCGTGAGGGGAGGTTGTGTCGCTCTGCGCGGGACCATCAAAGTATAAAGGTTCACCGACTGGTCCGCTCATGGACTTATAGTGCGACTACGCAGAATTGACGCTTTGACGAGCATTAATATTTTTATGAGAAATGGGAGAAATTTACAAAGATTATAATATTATGTCGATTACAAAGTTCATAATATTTATATAGAAAAAAATATATTAAGAGGTTACCACAAAAAAGGTGTGTAATTTGTTCAGAGTTTATTTATAAAATTTAAAATTTATATAATAATCATCATCAGCCCCTGTGTGTCTGTTTCTCATATCGTAGCTCCTAAATGCATCACAGATTTTGATGCGGTTTTCTTAAGCAGAAAGCTGGTGTGGTTTATATATTTAAAAATTATACTAATCATCATCAGCCCCTGTGTGTCAGTCTGTAATATCACAGCCCCTAAATTAATCAAAAGATTTTGATGTCAATTTCTTTTGTTGAGAGCTGATGTGATTTGTATATTTAAAAATTATACTAATCATCATCAGCCCCTGTATGTCTGTCTGTAATATCACAACCCCTAAATTAATCAAAAAATTTTTATGTCAATTTCTTTAGTTGAAAGCTGATGTGGTTTATATATTGAAAAATAATACTAATCATCATCAGCCCCTGTATGTCTGTTTGTTATATCGCAGTTCCTAAATGATTGACAAATTTTGATGCGGTTTTTTTTAGTTAAAAGATGGTGTGGTTCATATATTATTTAAAAATTATACTAATCATCATCAGCCCCTGAGTGTATGTCTGCTTTAATGTAACTGTCATCAATATAACCGAGTATCTGGGGGCACGGCAGTGCTTCTGTCAACTTGAGCACGGCCGTACCATCAATTTCTCGTAGCAGTTTAGGCCATTTTCAACTCCCTATAACTTTGTTGTGGATTAAAAGAAGCCTTCATTTTTAGTTACTAGGAAAGCATTGTACAAACACAGTATATTTCAAATGTAATTCAATTTGAAACAGAAGTTACATAATTATAACTTGTCAAACTCCTTACTTTTGTCACTGACTCAATCACTCACTGACCGATCATCAAAAGTATTAGGCACTTCTAGCAGACATAGAAGCTTCACATTTGGAATACAAGTAGTGTTTAGTGTATAAATAAAACCTAAAAAAATATTTCTGTAGAATTATCTAGACTAACTGCATAATTAACTTTGTAATGTCATTTAAATGTATAGGATTACAAAGCTGTATTTGCCCTTTTGACAAAAACACGCGTTTAGTAAATCTCCTACAAAAAGAACTGAGATCCCATCAAAAACATATCTTGTAAAAATTGCCAAGTCTCGCTACTTAGTTCTTCTACAGTAAAAACTTGTGAGATACATGTTATGCCGGAAAAAATGTACATTACGGTCGGTCGTGTTGGCGCAAATTTTATGGCGAATAGAGCTATATGTAAGGAGTCACTAACCAAAATTAAAAGTTGCGGCAACTCCTAGTTTTTTAGTTTTTGAAAAAATAAAATTCGTATTTTTGTATGAATATTCGACTACTTTTGACGTAATTTTGACAGTTTTTTTTATATAGCGCCAAAAGCCATTTTTATTCTAGTTCAATCACCTATTTTTCTTAACTAGATAATCGGGCAGAATTACGTCAAAAGTAGTCGAATATTCATACAAAAATACGAATTTTATTTTTTCAATAACTAAAAAACTACGAGTTTCCGCAAGTTTAAATTTTGGTTAATGACTCCTTACATATAGCTCTATTCGCCATAAAAATTGCAGCCGCCAACTCAACCGACCATAATGTACATTTTATCCAAATAATCTTTAATTTTATTTCATTTTCATTCAATAATCAGACGGTTGCAAAATGCTAGTTAGTATAGTGACAACATTTTTGTCACTGAAAAAAGCATGTCCATCCCGACTACCCACTAAAAATTGGTATTTTAGTACATTTTAGTGGGTAGTCGGAAGTGGGTCAGTAAAATATTTAGGGACAAACATTTCTGGACATCAAAGATGAAAAATATAACTTGGTATATTTTTATTAAAATTAGGTTGTTGAATTTTTTATTCTCATTACTTACTTATCCTAAATTATAAATGTGAAAGTTTGTTTGTTTGTTCGTGTGTTTATTTGTTACTTTCTTCACGTCTCATCTACTGACCAACCACCATGAAACTCTTTTCACACAATCATCGCGAAAGTTATTCCCGACGGTTAGACAGTAACGCGGACTGAGCCGCGGGCGATTACTAGCATGTCGAGTATGTATAATTTGTATTTTATAACTTAAATACCATTTAATTTTATAGAAGTATTGAAATGGTAGGTAATATTAAAATTCATTAGGATCAAACTACCAATATTACTCGCGCGCGCTACGTACGCTCGACCTAGCGTTAACCCACACATGCGTGTTGTTATGCGTCTGTGTGAGTCGATATCGTCTCTCGCGGCGATTTCGACTTGATGAAATTTGATTGCGCGCTCTTAAGTCGCTAATTAGTTTTAAATTATAATGTGTGTTTAGTAATGATTATTATTGACAGATGTTTATCGTTTACATAAAATCTCTCGTGGTTTTTGTAATTGTTAAGAATATAATAAAAACTATAATTTCTGATGTATTGGTTAGTTTAATTTCACTACCGAAGGAACAAAAAGTTTTCTGTGTTCCTAGGTCATGGGGATGCATGTTCGATTTCTGTATTAATCCAATAAAAATCTGAGATATGTGTAGGTATGTGTAAAATAATTAAATTTATTTATTTTGTCTGGTACCCGTAACACAAGTTCTTCGGATTCTTAACACACGCCACGGGGCTAGATATGGCGTAACCATAGAAAAATTTGCGTAATACATAAGTTATAATTATTTCTTTTATCCTTCCACGTTGTTTCTCTCATCGATTTGCAGCACCTTTTCGTTTATTTTGTCTCTTCATCCCTCTGTGTTTGATTGGTGAAAAATGCCCTTTGGCATTAAGTCTGCCATTGTACGTTGTGCAAAAAGTGTAAATAAATAAATAAACGGATCTCGGAACTTAGCACGGGGCCAGATTGACGTGGTGTGAGGCGTCCATAGATATTACTATTATAATTATCACCCGAAACCTTCGAAACACCATAATGTTCCCCTATGTAGGTGACATAGATATATCGAGCCTTTAAATACCAGTATGTCAAACTTATAAGCCATCAGGTCAGGATCACCTCACAAGTAATAACTGCCATCAGCATGGCACATGATTAACTGCCCCGGTTAACTTTAAACTGCTGTTACCCTGCCATATGATTAGGTCACATTTGACCTCCTTAAATATTAATTGACTTAAATGATACATGTTAATATCTCTAGTCGCCAATTAATAGTATTAATTGGCGACTAGAGATAAAATATAATCTAGGTTATACGAGTATAAGACCGCTAACTGAACCGGCTAACTTTGTATCGACTTAAAATTGAGTTTCTTGACGGCGGACGGCGGCGCCATCTATCGGGTCCAATTCATATACTAAGTTCTTTCTCAAGATCCACACTATCCATTGGTTAAAAACAGCATGAAGGTCGGTGCAGTAGTCTTCGTGTTTATCGCGAACAGACAAACAGACTTTGTCTTTAATATGTAAGGATGATAATATTGTTATTTAATTATATCTATATCTAGGTAGGTAGGTGAGCAAATAAATTTCTACTCCTCCTTTTTTTTCTTATGATTAATTTCCTTGTCGGTCCCAAGAGAGATTTAGCTTGTCCCTTGGGCACCCCTGAGATCAAATCAAAGGGTCGTGGTCGGTTACCGCTGTCGATCCTGGCTTACAGGAGTTGCCGTGATGGGAATGTGAGGTGGGCCAATTTAAAAAACAATGAACGAACGTGAACCCACAATAGAATAAATTAGCCCTAGATCGCAAAACAGTTAGCATACTGAGTATTGACCGCCAAACTTCAGTAAGAACATGGCACTTAACGGCGATGATGATTTCTTTAATAATATTTTCACGATCACAAGATCGTTACGGTCCTTCAAAATTATACACGTAAAAAAACTTCCTACAATCACGTACTTAGCATAAAGTAGGCTATTTAAGGCCTGTTTTTATAGTTTCAAGTCGATTATGTTTAAAGTATATTATTAATGTGATGATATTTATGCATTAACCTCGCTATACATTCAGAAGACTAAATTGGGAACTTTCAACCACTAACACCTTGAACTATGTCGGACAGTAATCACGAGATGATCCTCCACCAACTGATTATGGGTTGCCACGCTAGTTGTTTGATTAACCTTCATTTTAGATACCTTATTAAGGTTATATTGGCTAAATTATATACCATATGACCATTAGCTTATTGCGTTTAAATATCTTTCTACGTTAACTGCTCTAAAGATTGAGCTTTGTTTCTTTATGAGGGCTGAATTTTGGTTTTCCATTCTTAGTATTTTTCAGCAGCAATAGTTTGGCCAATAAATGTTTAGTATAAATATTATCTTAGTCTAATTATTATATTTAATGTTACTTAAAACCATGCAGCCCCCAGCTTTTTGACTGCATTTCTTCAGTCAACGTTAAAAATAATAAAAAGATTTCCAAATTTTCTGCTGATGCCTGATTCTTGATTTTTTCCTTGACCGCTATTCCCTCTAATTCATCCATACATTCTTTTTCCTTCTCTTTATGCTGTATTATCATAATAAGATCAAATACCAGTACTATCACATCATCATCACGTTCCAGGTGTACCACATGTGCGACGGCATGGGCCGGCAGTTCAGCCACGCCTGCCCCAACACCACGCTGTTCCAGCAGCGCATGCTCGTGTGCGACCACTGGTACATGGTGGACTGCGCTCACGCCGAGGACAACTATCATGCTAACCTTCTCATCGGTAACTACTACTAGTACTGTTGACAAATTCCGATATAGCGCAGTAGCAAGTTGAAGTGGTAGTGGGCTGGACGTGTAGCTTGCAGAATCGATGGTCGCCGGGACAGAAAAGTTCTCGAGTTTAGACAACGGGACCGTTGGACGACCTACCAGGTTGACAGACAATCTGAAGAAGGTAGCGGGGAATCGGTGGATGCAGATCGGGGGATAACGACAACTTTGGAGGAGGAATAATATGTCCAGCAGTCCACGACCTAGCTGACCTTGAACGACGTCGTAATTGATCCGTATTATAATATTTTGTCATAATATAAATGTTACATACATTGAAAGCCCAGGAAGCTTACACTATTCTCATGACTCTTTTCAAACCAACTTCATAGAAACGAAAAGGTTTCTCAATTCGACCGTATATTTTTTATGTGTTCATGCACAATTTCGTCGTTTATGAACCGATTTTGATGGCCATTTCCAGGTCAGCGAGACAAGCCGTTTGTGACGGACGACGAGATGCACCTGCGCACCCCCCGCCCGGACATCCTGTCCGTGCCGCCCAACAACAACTACTACGACGGACTCAAGGCCGCCGAGTCCAAGGTACCAAACGGTTTCCCCCAAATAAGTAAATCACTGTAAGGTTAAGAAAAACATAAAATTCCTGAATTTTTAGAATTTAAATACTAAGCGCCGTACAAGGCAACCAAGTTGTTCATTTTGTTATGCTAATAAAGTTTCGTAATCAATTCTGAATATTCTGTGTCAAAACTCCCACGTATAACACTAACAAGCCGAGTTAAAGCGTATAGCAATTACTCAAATGCGTAATTGCTATATGAATATTATGTTTGCGCAGAATATCAATATTTTTATACTGTGATTTAGAACGACGGCGACTACTAATCGATATATCATATCGACGGGTCCCAAGAACAAAATCGTATGTGGAAAATTATCGTTTTACAGTATGAGCATTTGAAATTCTGTGTACGTATAATCATAATTTTTTTGTGAAAATATAGACATTTTGAGGAAAAAAAATACAAAACGCTATTTAAGAACTTAATACCTTTATCTTCACATTTTATTAGATAACTTAATTATTATTTTCGCATAAATATGATTCGTATGATACCATACGGTTTTGTTTTCCGGAACGACCTAGCACGTATCTGAATGTACGACATTGTTCTTCGGAACAATCTAGTATACATCTTAATATACGACTTTGTTTTATGGAATTGATGTTTAATTTTCATGTCTTAAAAGACAATAATTGTGAGCTCCATGTTTAAATTTATAATATAAACAGTAAAGGCCAATGTTATTACAAATACTTATTTACTTTCCTACCTTTTCTATAAATTTTATTAAGTTGTTTCATTATAAAAATCATTAAACCTATAGATCTCTTTTAAAAAAAATCTTTAATAAAAATAAATTTTAATCCAATTTATTTTTCAATCATTACTCATCTAGGCTTATAAAATAATATTTATTATTTTATATAAAAATATTTTATATTTAAATCAAATCTAATATTTAAATTAAATAAAATAAAGAAACTTTTGAACTTTCTAGGAATTATTTGAAATCCTAAATCAGTAAACCTAAACAGTCACCCCTAAGGGTGAATTTTCAATCGTCGGATAAGTTTTACCTCAGGAATATATAATGATAATATGTGACTTTGACAGAGTTTATATGAACCACATGTCAAAGCAGCATATTTATTTGACTGGTATAAGTTATCTGGCCATTGAAAGATCAGGCCTTAATCATTTTAATATAATAGTTAGGTATAATAGTAGGTATGAGATCAATTATCATAATTTAAGAATCTTTGTCCCTCCTGCTCTTTTTTTGATCATTACCGTCTGTAATATTGTGACATACTTCGCATTGATATTTATAGGAATTTAAAAGTCAAGATTATGGTTTCAATGTTATTTTAATGTGTGTAGTTTAACGCCCTGACACTGGCGCTCAGTTGTAGCTTTCAATGTGTAAATATTTTCTATTAATAAATTTTAATTCATCACACCATTCATTATTCATCGTACGGCAGCCTCAGTATAAACCTAATGTACAACATTAGGTTTATACTGAGGCTGCCGTCAATATACCGTTTAATTTAGTCCATACAAATAAAGTGAGACTCAACAGAAACGAATGAATTTATATGATCACATTTATTACACTTTTTATTATGCTTTTGTGTATGAAACATTTGTGATTCTTGTGTTTGCCTCGATGATCATGCTCAACATCATATTATTGAAAAGTAGTCTTAACTATACTCTCACTCACAGCAAGAGTTTGAAAAGGCGTTGACTTACAAACGTTAATCGGGAAACAATAGTCTTAGGTGACATTACAAGTGGTAAAAAGTATTTAAATGTAAATTGTAAGTAAATCTTATTGAAAGTGCTATATCGGTTTATACATCGCTTTTTTCATACTTTGCCTTGTACATACACTGCTTTTCTCTATTAACAAGCTTCCAAAATCCATAAAAACATTTCAGTTTTAGTTCTTCTGTAATTTTATTTCAACACTTATACTTACTTACAGCTTTACCATCATTTTATCATTAATAAATCCACATTTTTTTTAAATGTAACGTTTTTTTGCTTCGGAGTGATTTCAGGCGGATTACAATCAATAAATCCAATCAGTATGATTAAAACAAAAAGGACCATTACATTTTTTGTGTATATTACTGCGAAAGGTATAGGTGTAGCTAATTGGGATCGAATTTTTAAGTTCTTCAAGTTCTGGTGATGTATATTTCTGATGAGTTGTTAAAGGTGAAGGTGAATGTATGCATAACTAGCGACAAATATAAAGATGGTGAAGCAAAATTATCGCAGGTAACATGATAGGTATCTGAGTTATTGATATGAGGATCTGTTTTTTCTCCCAATTTATCATTTTCATCAAAAACATCATGCCAAACTACTGCTGAATCGACGTCAATATTCATGGGTCCAAGTGGCATAGGCGAGACGTTAGTGTACCGTTGACACCCAGTCTCTAACAAAAAGGAAAATGTAAGTGTGAAATTTATAAGTAAATTCATATAGATTACTAAAAATTATATTATTTGATTAAAAAGTACATTAAATCATGTACTTTTTTACAAAACAAACACTCATGTAAAAATTGTTTACAGCGAACAAAATTGTTTATTAAAATACGACATATTTTTTAGTTAAAATTTTCGAAGAAAAAAATCGCATCTGCTCATGCGATAAATTATTTTGCCGAACAGAGACTTATGTAACAATAATAAGATAGAAAATAAATATGTCTAATCGTAGTCTTATTATAAAGTCTATCAATATAAAAGTAAAATAGGTTTTTCGGGATTTATTTATAAGTTGTATTTAGATTTTTGTTGAACAAAATTGTATATGCACAAACGATGACAATGAATGAGTTTCCGTGTAATTTTGTTAACAACAAGTATTAACTTTCAAATACAACAATTTATGCAATGTTACAGTATATTATGTACACAACTAAACTATTAGTTACCTTTTAAAAATGTTTTATCGTTGTTGTTAATGTTTGTAATAAGACTTCCATAATTTTCATTTAAATGCAGAGCTAAATTCAGTAATATTTTCTTTCTTGGCCATTCCGACATTATTTAACCACTCACTAGATGGTTGTTTATAAACCTAAATGGTAATTTTAAACTAAAACTTTGTATTTTTGAGGAGAGCTCGTTTGTATTTGATTTTGCAGAGAACAAACACGCAAATGATGGTAAGTCGCTGCGAGCGCACTGCGTGTTGCATAGAACAAGTGCGTACATGTCAATATATGTTTGTTTGCGGGTATCTAATTCAAATAAGATATTGTTCGATTGATTATTTCAATGAATAAACGAAAAAAAAATAAAAAATATATAGTGCCATATAGTTTTTAGTATGTAGAATACAAATATGCAATAAAATGCATTTTGTCTTATTTTTCCATACGATGTTGTTCTTGGGACCCGTCGATATACTAGCTGACCCTTGCCCACTTCGTTGAGCATAAAAAGAGTTTATGATGAAATTCAACTAAAAAAAAACAACGTGGAACCCGCAACGCGGGAACCCGAAACCCGAAACGCGGGAACCCGCAACGCGGGAACCCGCAACGCGGGAACCCGGAACCCGCAACGCGGGAACCCGGACCCGGAACCCGTAACGCGGGAACCCGGAACCCGCAACGCGGGAACCCTGAACCCGCAACGCGGGAACCCGAAACCCGCTACGCGGAACCCGCAACGCGGGAACCCGGAACCCGCAACACGGAAACCCGGAACCCGCAACGCGGAACCCGGAACCGGCAACGCGGAACCCGGAACCCGCAACGCGGGAACCCGGAACCCGCAACGCGGCAACCCGGAACCCGCAACGCGGAACCCGGAACCCGCAACGCGGGAACCCGGAACCCGGAACGCGGGAACCCAGAACCCGCAACGCGGGAACCCGGAACCCGCAACGCGGAACCCGGAACCCGCAACGCGGGAACCCGGAACCCGCAACGCGGAAGCCGGAACCCGCAACGCGGGAACCCGGAACCCGCAACGCGGGAACCCGGAACCCGGAACGCGGGAACCCGGAACCCGCAACGCGGGAACCCGGAACCCGCAACGCGGAACCCGGAACCCGCAACGCGGGAACCCGGAACCCGCAACGCGGGAACCCGGAACCCGCAACGCGGAACCCGGAACCCGCAACGCGCAACCCGGAACCCGCAACGCGGAACCCGGAACCCGCAACGCGGAACCCGGAACCCGCAACGCGGAACCCGGAACCCGCAACGCGGAACCCGGAACCCGGAACCCGGAACCCGCAACACGGAAACCCGGAACCCGCAACGCGGGAACCCGGAACCCGCAACGCGGAAACCCGGAACCCGCAACGCGGAACCCGGAACCCGCAACGCGGGAACCCGGAACCCGCAACGCGGAACCCACAACGCGAAACCCTAACGCAGAACCCGCAACGTTCACGGAAACGCTGTCAAATGGAATTTATTCCATTTTACAGCTTTTTAGTGTCCTATGTCCGTCTACTTGCTCTAAGCTACTTCCTCACCAATTTTCAGCCATATCGATAAAGCCGTTCTTGAGTTATAAATAATTTAACTAACACGACTTACTTTTATACATATAGATGTATAGATTACTCCTACTAACATAAGCTAAGCCCGGTGAATGCTCCCGTCACAGTCGGTCCAGGCAATTCGGTGATCATTAGTTAGATGACGATGATGATGATGATGAAAAGTAGCCTAAATTAATCCTTATAACTTTAGCTATCTACCAGTGAAAGTCTCGTTAAAATCGGTCCAGCCGTTCCAGAGATTAGCCGGAGCAAAGAGACACGCTGACAGACAGATAAATTTTTTATTAAATTACATTTTCGTTTTCAGTAAATATCGTTGCCAATGCAAAATAAAAGCAGAAGATATCGTTTAAAATGTCTTATGCATTTAGAAAAACTAATTGAAAGTTACAAACTGACACTTCAATTTTATTTATTTGTATAGATGTTATAGATTTGGAAAACCTCCCCAATCTTGGCGTTTCCACTGACGCGGAGCGGGGCGCATAGGAACTTAGTGGTTCCCAAGCGGAGTGGAGCAGAGATTTCGAGCATAGTGATTGGTCAATTCGGGTACCGCAAGCTCCTGTCCGCCTCGCCCCGCGTCAATGGATAACGCAGCCAAACGTCTTCGTCGTCATGGTAACAACGTTGTTTACAAATGGAATACAAAAATTATGAAATGCTATACATACCGTATTTATATCACCTTAAACTACCTATTTGGATTCATGTTTTTGTTAATCCTAATAATTTTATTAATCCAAATAGTTAAAGCTGATATAAAAACGGTATTTATAGCATTTCATAATTTTTATTTTCCATTTGTAAACAATGATGTTACCATGACACCCGTGTCATATAAACTGGCAACGACGTGAATCGATCGAGCCCAGGTTCAAACCCCGCGTGACCATCACGTATTTTCTTCTTTTTTCTAATTTTCTGCTTATTTTTTTCAACATTTTCTTTCATAATAACCTTTTCGTGACAATAACGAACATACCGTAAAAAAAAATTGCGAAATTGGTCAAGCCGTTGTCGAAGCGCACACGATGTAAGAAATTTTGGAGGTCGTTTTTTTACACTTTGGGCTACATTTTTGGGGTTTTAGTAAGGAACCCTACTTTTTTTAAACATATAATATAGCCTATGTTCAGCGCTAGGAATGTAGCTTTCCAACGGTGAAAGAATTTTTCATTTTGGTTCAGTGGTTTCAGAGCCTATTCCATTCAAACAAACAAACAAACAAACAAACAATCAAACGTTACCTCTTTATAATATTAGTATAGATATAGATATAGATTTAACAAGTTTTGTTTACAAATACACAATTTATCTAAAAGGTTATAAGTTCTATATTTTATAATAAAAAAACATTTATTTTTTCAGTACTCCATAACACAAACGAACAGTATATCAGACGACGACGACATTATAGTGACCAGCAGCAGCAACAACGGTCTGGATAACGATAAGAAGAATTTCAACTCCAACCCCAGTGCCAGCAACTTCCGAGCGACAACTCCGAAATTCCCAGTGAGAAGACCTAACTCTGGCAGCTCCACCGGAGTTGGAAATAATGACGACATCATAGTGACCAGCAACAATGGTGGGGATATCGAGAAGATCAGTTTCAATTCCAACCCCACCGCCAGCAACTTCCGAGCAACGACTCCAAAGTTCCCAGTGAGGAGACCCAACAATGTCAACGATGACAACGTTGAACAAGAAACGAGTACCAGAACTATTGATGATCCCTCGAGTAACAATAATGTTCCAGCGCCATCGAGAGAATTATCGCCTCCGTTTTCACCGTCCACCACTGAAGAACAATTGCAAATAGACGTGAGAATGAAACCAGTCGATCCGGTCGTTAAGTTTATAAATCGCTTCGATCCTAACTCTCCGAACTCGCTGAATACTTCGATGTCGAGGAACGAAATAATCAACATAAACAAACACCTACCTGCCGGGCAACCCGGCTCGGAGGAGGAGAGAACGCCAAGGAGGAATAAAAACTTTGGTAACAATTTCAACACGGTACAAACGGATAGGAAGAAAGGTGCCACGGAAAATTCTAGAGCCGATAAGATCAACACGAAATCGAACGCGGAACCCGACGACATCGTCGACCCGAACGCTCCCTCCAGAGTAATGCTGCCACCGAAATTCGATATGGCCCCTCCCGTGATGACGACCATGGGTCCGCCGATATACTACGAGTGGAAGTGGGCCGTGCCCGCGCTCGACCTGGAACCGCCCAAACTGGGCAACACCACCTTCACCACCTCCACACAGCCCCAGACGAGAATACAAAGGCCGGCGTATAGGCCACGAACGACAACGGAGGAACCGGACTTGTACAACCAGACACGGAATGTAGAATACAACATCAGCTCCTACTTTGTCCCGGACTACGTGTTCCCCCTGGACGGAAATCATCCCGGGTACGAGGGGGAGCAAGCTCAGACCTCCTTCCAGGTGGCGATCGCACGGCCGGGCCGGTCCAGCTTCGGCGAGAACCCCGCGTGCCCGCACTGCCACCCCGCCTACCTCAACCCCGACTCCTGCGAGCCCTGTATCGTCAGGCGGTAGTCGCCGAGTAACGCCATCAACCGCCGCCAACGCCTCATCACCCCTAACACTTCACAAGTGATTGGTATAAAACTACAGGAATTACAAAACAGGGACTTAATTTTACCAACGAGCATTACAATTTCTATGGAGGGCACAATTAGTTCTTAATAATTATTTATATAGTTTATTGTTCGTAATTGTAAATTGTAACATGCGATTCGACTAAAGTTGCTACAAATAGCTAACATTTTGCAACATATGCCTGTATCTCCTCATGCTTGTTGACGGGGTAGTCCCGCTTGCCTTTTTGAATGGACGCAACGTTCGTTGGTTTTTACCGATGCAGTTTCATTACGCATATTGTTAATGTTAAGGTTACGTTAAGGTTTTGTACAGAATCGACATGGCCAACGGATTCATAGCTTTAAAGTTTGTGTTGCTCTTCCCGCCTTACTAAATAGTAAATAGAAAACAACTGACCGACTTAAGAACCTTCTCCTTTTTATGAAGTCGGTTAATGATGTTTCCATATAGTTCTAGAGAATTTGAATAATTGAATTAAAAATATAGGTACTTTAATCTTATAATAAATTTTATCGATCTGATACGAGTATATCACTATAATATAATGAATAATGTAAATATATACTAGAAGTAAGGTCCAGGGCCAACTCGAATTATGTCAAATATCTTGTTATAGTATATTATGATAATAAAATTGTAAATAAAACTTTTTAGATATTATATTATGATTATTATAACAAACACATACTTTTATAATTAAAGCTACTTTAATACGGAGCACAAGCTATGTTGGTTAGTAATAAATTATTTAAATAAACACGTATTTTATTTAAAACTTTATTCTAGTGACATAAGTATCATCAGTCTTCAATAGTTAAAAGTTATAACATCGAGTGGCATATAATTTCCTCCTGCCACCAACAAGGAAGACAATTAGTTACAATAGAGTTAAATGCAACCTTCATTACCTAC
Source organism: Celastrina argiolus (assembly GCA_905187575.2). Classification (NCBI taxonomy): domain Eukaryota; kingdom Metazoa; phylum Arthropoda; class Insecta; order Lepidoptera; family Lycaenidae; genus Celastrina; species Celastrina argiolus. The sequence continues at coordinate 18,642,924 of LR994589.1, forward strand.
TGTATTCCACACATAAAGTTAAAACATAATAGTTATAGTGATAAAAAAACAATAATAATATAGAAAAAACAAAGAAGAAACTAAATTATAGTACAATAATTAAAAATTTATTATCAATAACACAAAAAACTCCTTAAAAATAACATATATAAATTAAAACTATTTTAGGTAAATTATTATTATCTAAACTATAAACTAAACAAGTAATAAAAAAGGCTATATGTAAAAAACTATATCTAAATCGGCGGCCGCTGGTAATGTACCCAAAAGACTGGCAGTATTACCTCGCTGTATCGCTAAACTGATACGTTGGCCGAGGTAAGCGCCAGCCCTTGGGTCATTTGTCTTTTCCGTGAGTCTTTTAGATAGGTCTACAATTTATTTTTAGTACAATAATAAATTTATAAAAAAAAATACAATTGAAAAAATTAAATTTATCTGATAAATAGTAGAAGGAAATTCTAAGTACAGAAAATATAACTCTGGGCCCTGTTGTATTAAACAGAACGTAAAATCGAACACAAGTGTCGAGTTGTAAAATTTGATATATCTAATGTGTGTGATAATTCTAATTGTTGAGTCACATAGTTTTGTTTATGAGACGTTTTGTTAAAGTTTGCGCATCTATATAAATTTATATTTTATTACAGAATATTATATTGGATTTTCGTAATCCAATTCGAGCCCCCTGCTCGTCGTAACGCCTGAAAATATTATCGAATTATTTACCTAACACACTTGAAGGCGTACTATGTATGTGACTCTTGTTAATATTCATGTCAAGTCAAGCTCAAGTCCTATTTATTTATTGTTCTTCCGAGTGCCTCAGCTTCCTCTATGGTGTCTGGCAACTTCTGTCCCAGGGTCTCCGGCTGCGTCAGGACCAGAAGCCCCGCTATGACGCCCATGGTGCTGAACAGCAGGGACGGGAGACCGTGCCAGTAGTTACCCTTGAATATACATAACGCAGGATTAATATAATATATCAAAATATGCCTTGATGATAGATGGTAAAAACAATATAAATAATATTAGCTGAGGATGACAGATTATAGTTAAGAATATCTCGGCTTCCTTTAAAATAAATAAATTTGATTAAAACCGTTTCGAACTCACAGACAAAACAAAGACGTCAGACGTCAAAGCATTAGGGATTAAAATAATAATTCGTACCAATACAGGCGTAAGGGGCGCAGTGATTGAGCCCACTCTGCCCAGCATAGAGGACAAGCTGAGCAGGCTGTGGCGGTACTGCGTGGGGTACAACTCCGACGTGTACAGGTACAGGCTGTTCATGACGATGGCAGCGCCGAACTTGCCCAGCATTAATACTGCCAGGCGCAGCGCGGTGAGATCTGGCAACAAAGTGTATTAAATATTATAAAGTTAAGGATTGAGGCAGAAAGAAGGAGGGGAGGAAGATTAGAATAAATCTTTATTTGCATAAAATCTAGGTATAAACTATAAATATAATATATTATAATAAAAATATTGTTATTAACAAAGTATCCTATATTATATCGGACCCTTTATAGACCGCAATTAATAATTATATAAAGGGTTTGTACCGTATTAAATTTAGTAGTATTATTACGACCAAATATTCACTAGAAAGAATTGCTCAATGTTTCTAACGACGTTTTACGATCCATAAGTTATTGTAATGAAAACGACGTATATAAAGTATAAATTAAACACAATTAACATTTTACAAGATGAAAATGATTATAATTAGGATAATAAAAAATATTTTATAGAAATAAAACGAAACATACCGTTTGGAATAAATATAAACGCAAAGTTACACGCGGCACTGAAGAAAAATCCTCCGCACAACGTGGCTCGTCTTCCGATCCTATCCAACAGGAGAAGAGGTAGGAAGAATCCAGGGATCTCAATAGTAGCGGTAAGGATGTAGTTCAGGTACATGGTGTCAGAGAGCGTTGTGGAGTTGATGGAAAGACCGAAGAAGATGAAAATGCCACTGATCCACCAGACGGGAGTTGTGCAGACCCGACGCAGCATTACAGGAGACTTTATGATAGACTTGAAAAGATTCGGCTGTGCTTCCTGAAATAAAATCACAATTAATATCAACGAAAGGTCCAACGTAGGTCTATCTAAAGCTTAGCTTTAAATGTAGGTCTTTGCGCAGAGGCAATATCGTAACCAATGGTAGGTTAATCCGAGGTGCGATTATTGCTAGTTGAAAAGGTCTATCTAAAGCTAACCCACATTTAGGTAGACATGCGAAATTTTATAAACAACTGTAACAATTTTCATTTTGAATAAATTATGTACCTGAATACTATTTTATTTTAATAATTGGAAGATATACCTGAGAGTGTTTTAACGCTTTCGGATTCGTCAGAGCCTCTAAACTGCTTTCGCTGATACTGGTCTTATTTACTTTGGCAACTTTCAATAATATTTCTTTAGCCTCTTTGAATTTTCTTTTGGACAGCAGCCACCGTACACTCTCTGGCAGGATCCAGTAGTACGCGAGGAGGAGGAACGGAGGGATGTGCAAGGCCATGATGAAGTACCTCCAGGACTGGACGAGCCATGCCACAGCACCCATAACCACTTGACCCACTGAGTACATCGACGTCGCCGTAGAGCTCGCCAGGACACGATACTTCGGACCCACCAGCTCTGTCACTGGAATAAATAATAGAAACGTCACTTCTAACTTTTCTGATTGAAACGAGACAGGCGTTTTTGTTATATTGAACGTTTAATAAAATATAACAACTCACTTAATATGTATCCAGTGCTAAATATTCCTCCTCCCAGTGTCGTCTGTAACAACTGCAGCGCCATGTACATTGGGTAGTTGACGGAGAAGGCTCTGATCATGCCAATGACCGCCATGTTGAATATGTTGAGGAGAAGCGCGAACTTGCGGCCGAAGCGGTCCGAGATGTAGCCGGTCAGGGGCAGGGTGAGCAGGGAGCCCACGCTGTTGAGTGTCCCCGAGAGCACGCGCAGCCAGTCCTCGCAGCCGAGATCGAACTGAAAATACACACCAGACGTACATAAGCAAACATAATTAGTTGATTGCTGGTGCTAATATGATTTTAAAACGAGAAACAATTTTTAATTTCACGGAAACATTATTGATGGGGAACAACGCAAGACTTAATAGTATCATACATGTACAGGCTATTATATTAATGAGTTATAATATTTATGTATGGAACCCACGACCTCCAGCTTGAGTACCGACGCGCTCATCCACTGCGCCACCAGAGGTCGGTCAATTTAAAAATTGTATAGGTATAATTATCTACATAATTATATTATATTCAATTGAAAAAAATCAGACCTCAAATACAACGGAGTTGTCCCGAGCGTAGACGAATCCCTCGCAGGCTGTGGTGCTGTTCTGATCGAACAGGCTCGCGGGGCAGTAGTCTGCAGATCCGTTGGTAGGTCGGTCCAATATAGGCTGGTACCGCGAGCAGCTGGCTAGCCCGGAGCTGGTCTGCGGCACCGCATTGGTTATCCATTCCGGTTCGAATAGCTCCAGGGAAGATTGCTCACCACACTCCGGTATCCGGCATCTAAATAAGAATACGTATCTATTCCTACGAACTTCGTACCTTAACATACTGACAGCAGTATCACTTATCATTTTTCAATACACCTTCCTCGAGAACCACTCTATACGTTGGTTAAAACTTTATCGCGACCATACAGACGAATTATAATAATAATATTAGGTAGTTAATAGTTAGTTTCATTACGTAGTAAATATCTTTCTGTCATCGAATGAGAGACCTCTACGCTGGATCCTATTCCGACAGTAGTTGTTTGAATTTACTAGAATAGTTTTTATTACAATCGACCACCGTAGCTCAGTTATTGAGAGCTTGCGTTCAAGCACGTTGAAGCGAATGAATAAACTTAAAAAATTATATGTTCCTGGGTCATGCATGTTTATTGTTGCTCAACTGACACGGGCCGAACTGCCCCGGCTCAGTACCTGTGAGGTATGGCGGCGGAGGAGAATATGAACTCGCTGAGGAAGGAGGACGCGAGGAGCGGCGGCACCAGCAGCAGCATCGTCCGCAGCTGGTACCTGCCGAACTGCCCCAGCTCGCTCGTCAGCACGTCGTCGAGGTCCAGCGCCTTGTCGGTCTCCATCTTCTGTTTCACTGTCAATAACAATTTCCAAAGCGTTGTTATTTTTTTACGTTTCGCTGTCACACGATAAAATACTAATTTACTTTAGTATTGCACTGATAATATTAAAGACAAGTTATGTGCCACTATTATTCTATGATATTTGCTATATTAGATTAAATTTTACTTCGATCAATTGTTGCTCGAATACATTTTATGATCAGCGATTAGTTAAAGTGATGAAATGAAAATGACACATCGTCAATGTTATCTTAATATATATATTTCTTGTGTGCGTGTGTATGTGACTGAACTCCTCCTAAACGACTGGACCAATTTTGATGAAATTTTTTGTGTGTGTTCGTGGAGATTCGAGAATGGTTTAGATTTACAATTGGAACCGATAGGTGGCGCTGCAGTCAGTATGTCAAGCAATTAATTAATAAGGCAATACGAAGTTTGCCGGGACAGCTAGTTTATGTATAAATTGATTAAATTAGAGAACAGATCATCCATACAAAAGCAGTATCCAATATAAGACACAAAAGCAATGTCAATTATTAATACCAGATTCCTTGTGCTGTTTCACTGTCACAGACCTGAAGAATGTCTAGAGCCACAATTAATAAATCTATTAGGTTATAGTTGTTTTCTTTTACATTTCCACTTACAACAATAATAGCTTATAGTTTTCTTCTGTTAAACTACTAAGCACAACAACAATATCTTTTAGCTTTTTGTTGTCTTCAGTTACACTACCACATAACAACATTAACTAGTTTAGTTTATTGGTTTTTTTTTTGTTACTTATAGCACTATATTTTACCTTATAATTTTCTTCTACTACACATTTAAGATATTTATTTTGAATGTTCCTGTAAAGAATTATTAACTATTCGATTTATTGCGAGAGCCGTACGAAAGATAGTCAGCATGTAATATAATAATATTCTAATTCTTTTATCGTTTGTCCGATACCGTATCTTTATTATAGGCATATTTTGATCGACATGCCGATCGCTATCTTTTTAGTTTCTATCGCAATAATTTTCACAAGGTGAATATTTTGTTCAACAAAGTGACCTAGATCACAAACCGATATCTCATTTACGCGACTGTGATTCAAACGTACAAATGCTCGTCTCGATGTGAACTGACGTTTATTTCAAAAATAACAGTACGTACTACAATTTTTACGCAATGTTTACATCTTAAACATTGCAAAAATGATACCGATAGTTTAAAGGGTTCCGTGACCCGTTCCTAAATGGTAAAAACGGAACCATATTATGATTAAGACTTAGCTGTCCGTCGGTCTGTCACCGGGCTCAAATGTGACGAATTACCGACACGACTGGCGGGAGATCAGGCGCAGGCATCATCTTTCGTTCCCAATCAGGTGATCAGACTGCACTGTCCTAACCAAACTGGAAAACAACATTTTTGTTGTTCCTGCGGCAATCAAACCCACGACCTCAGAGTCGAGAGCTAGGCTCTAAGCCACTACACCACGTAGGCGTTATGGCTCAAGTACTCTAGACAGTTTAAATTTTCACAAATAATGTATTTCGTTGTCGACATAACAACAATAGCAATTTACATCAAACAAGATTTTTTGAGTTTTGTACGGAGACCGTGCGCGAGCCCGACTAGCACTTGGCCGGGTTTTTTTTATAGATAAACACTTAGATACTTGATATTAGATCAACAATTATAATTATAAGGTAGTTGAACACCTGCGCGTAGATTGATCATCATTACCACTACAACGCCAGTCTCAGTCATCACAGGGCAAACACACACTTTATTTACTAAAAAAGTACAATCCACCACAAAATAGGTCTGAGGTTACGAGGACGGTGTGACGGTACTAAATACCAATTGACAAACAACACGCAAACCACGTAAGGTAAAGGAGGTCATGCTAGTTTTTAAAGATTAAGCCCAAAAGTCAAAGTACACTGTAGGTAATATAGTACGGCCCTTTCAAATTAAACCTAAACGTAAACAAACTAAAAACCGAAATTTTCTGTGAAGATATACCTGATTTATTTAAGCATTTTTATGACAACAAATCAGTGTTGTTTGTTGGAATTTTTCAGTTTTTTAGTTCAAGTGTTGTTTGTTGACAAATTGCAAAATAAGGAAGATAGAGAATCTTGATCTCTTTGTACTTATATATATGTTTATTTGCCGTCTTCCATCTCTTTTTATTTTTTTTCTTACTATAGTACTATCTGTGAAAACTTGTGATTGGCCATCTTGTAATATTACGTTAAAATTGTCCTGCAAGCTGTAAGTTTTTCATAAATAAATTAAAAGAAAACTTGGTATCGCTCATTCTTAGCACATATTGGCTACCTGTACCTTTCAAACTGTACAGTAAAAGCATTATCTGTAAAAGACATTACACATTTTACTACTGAACAATTACTGTCCATGACAACTAGAGATAACAACAGCTCAGATGTAATTTTGCATCTCCATCACAACAATAAATAATAAATAAATAAATAACGTTTTATTTCCAAATGAAACTTAACAAGTTATTTTTTCGGAAGGTCAACAAGAAAAACAAGCTACCACATTGATAGTTAAAATTGGATAATGTAATAGGGTAATAGTATTTTTGCTAGTGGGTACATCGTTGTAAGTATGTAATATGTATATAACGAAATCTTTGAACATAATTTTCACTAACTTTCAGAAGTGTGACTAGTTGACCGACTTCCAAAAAAGAGGAGGTTTCTCAATTCATACGTATCAATGAGTAATAACAATGAAATAATTTGATAACAGTTTCTCATTGCGCCTGTTTTTTTAACGAACATTTATTTTAAAACCTGGTCAAAACTACCAATGTCTTCCTAATATAAAATACACCGTAGATATAATATCTACTTCACCGTAAATATAACTTTACTATGTGACTATACTTTGTGACAGCAGATATCATAATAAATACTTACGTAATTTCCTGCCGCCTTCAGCATCGCTGGAGGACCTCGCCGCAGCTGCCTGCTTTTTACGAAGAGGAACCTCTGGGCCCAACCCGTCCTCATCATCACTGGGCACCATGGTTAACTACAATACGTAAATAAATTGGGCATCGATATTAAATATACAGGCTATAATATACAGGCTATAATATTAATTAGTGATATACTTTAAGATGTGTATGAGTCCCGCTTATAGAGTTTACTGTGAAAGTGCTAGCTTGGAAAGAGGTACTTTAAAAAAAAAAATTTTATGATGTTGGGGAGACTCATAGAAACATAAAAGTTAAAAGTAAATCTGTCTGCGCTACTACTTTCACATTATAGTTTATACTCTACATACTAGGCACATACACGCCCTAAAGTATTATCACTCACTTATTTTACATTCTGTATAAAATTACAATTTTGAGTAAGAGAAGACGATGGTGAATTATAGCTCAGAACACTTGTCAAAACCATGTCGGTTTTCAACTAAACAAAAAAAAAATAGACCAAAATTATTTCATACGTTTAGGGGCTACGATTCTACAGACACACACTTCAAAATTATAACACAGGGCTGTTTTAACCCATTTAGACCCGCCGTGCCCATACGAGGACACTTTTCAAAGTACCAAATTTTTTTGACATTTATGCTTCTACATATTTTTACTGTAGGTGTTAAGTCAGTAAACGTGTATATTTGTATTTTTAGATGGTACAAACTGTAAAAATATATCTAGTGCTGTTTTATAGGGTTTTTTCTGAAACTGATTCGAACATCGGAGATAACGAAAAGTGAGTATTTTTTATTTTTAAATTTTTCATCTGGATATCATTTGTTTTTTACTTGAAAGGAATAAATATATTGTAAGCTATAAAATAAAATTATATTTCTGTGAAAAACTCCTGCATTGATTTATTAAAGAGTAGTTTTATACTAGTGTCCCCAATTGAGGCCAGTGGGCACATTGGAGGTAAATTATTCGATATATTTCCACAGGTCAATTTCATACAAACAATGACTCGAAGGGTATTCATTGGCTGTGATGACTACCATGGAATTCTGGAAGCCCTTGAAGCTGTGATGGATGAATATGACGGTACAGTATAGACTTAGTCGTAATTCTTTAGGAACCGAGTGCGCTTACCGATGAAGAAGAAGGTTGAATTGGATGATTGCAAGCTCTAACGGATACTGTTGCAAGTACGACTTGTACTGTGGAAAGTCTCCAGGACTCAACCCAACAGACCCGTCAGGCACCAGAGTGGTAAAGCTGCTACTCGAGAAACTAGAAACCAGTCCTCAAGACCATGTGCTATAGTTTGATAACATTTTACCAGTTATGCATTGCTACGAGATCGTCGGGAAGTAAGTAAGTGGCTATGTGGCTATCGAGCAACTGGTAGTGTTTGCGAAGGCAGGACAGAAAGTGTCCTCTAGTATCCGTTAAGGATATGAAAAAGAAAATCCGCACCGAGTTTGACTACCGTTTTGACCAAGTCAATCAGATTTTGTTCGTTCGTTGGCTGGACAAAGTGTCTGTACGATGGGGTCAAACTACGACAGCGTTATTCCTCTAGGAAAAGTATAGAGATGGCGTATAGAAGAAGTAGGTGGATCTTGGGATACCACATGTTTATCAAAGTTATAAACAAGAGTAAGAGTGGGGTTAATCAAGCTGATCAGTCGATTTCCCTGTACCGCACTGCTATACGTGGCAGAAAATGTTGGTGGGTCCTATTTACTTACATGCTGAATGTAGCAGGGTAAACGCATGGCGGCCACACCTTATAAGTAATGAAAACAAGATGGATCAGCTCCAATTTCGCCGGTATATTGCTCGTCATTACTTGGGGCACACAAGAGGTGGGACTCTGCGTCTACTCTAGCAGCATCTGTAGTGCCAAGTCTGCAGCATGATAATGTGGGCACTATCCTGGCAAACTTTCCCAACAATGATGCTGTATGCCATAAATAAGGTTGGCAATGTAAGAAATGTGAGAAAACACTGTGCGTCAAAAAATAGTGTTTTGGAATTTTTTATACCATTTAAGCCCAGTGGCCCCATTTGAGGACTGCATTTTTTTAAATATAAATATTCCAAAATTTTAATTTTTTTTTTGTGTTTTTCTAAAAATTGTATTGATTTCTAATAATTAATATAAAAGTTTCTTTTTTTCCACGGCTGTGTTTCATTTGGGTCTAAATGGGTTAATCGGGAGTTAAAATCACTTCACTTTTTCAAACTCCACACACCACTCTCCCTACTCACACCACCATAAAGTTTTAACACAGCAACAAGCGCTTCTGCATCGCGTAACATTACATTATGTTAAGTATAACATAAACTTGTACAAACCTGAAGGTAAATATCCCCCTATAACTAGAAGTCCTTCGTAGATAGAACTATGGTTAATAACCAATATAACACCACTCACACCTATTGTAAAACACGCGTGCTCCCGCCGCAGGCCCAACTTCTGAAGTCGCCGGTCCGACCACTCTCTATTCCAGTTATTCAAAACAACATAGAATTTGAATAAATAACAAAATTCCTCGAGTTTCATATGTCTTCACCACATACCACAACAAACATGATCATTTGAGAAATATTTAGACGGCCTGTTATGACTACGACCGAAAAAAGAACGCCAGTATATTATATAGGTACATACATAATATAAGCTTTTTATCGGCATCAAGTTTTTAATGAGTATGAAAATGTATGCAAAAGCGGCATACTTGTTATTGCTGATATGCCACCTGTTCTCTCCGATAAGTCAATGGTGTTCAGTGACCCAAAAGCTAACAAAGTATCAAGATTGTTAATCCGTAAAAAAATTGTCATATACCCAAAATTGTGCTAGGAAATTTCCTATTAAAGTAAATAGGCAATTTCATAGCACAATTTGGTATCTGACTGTAATTTTTTTACACAATATAGTGCTCAAAAATAAAAAAAAGTTCACTAAAAAATCTATACATTTACTTCAGATCTTTTCAGGTATTTTTTGAGAATACGCTTCAAATCTTACAAATATATTTTTGTATTTAATATGGGTAAAGTAATTATGTAACTTTATTTCATAAGTTATATAAAAAATAATAAATTTTTTGTAACTTTAAAATGCACGTAATCTCATATTATTTATATTATATAAAATATTTTTATATTCTTACTTTTACACGCTATAAGAACTGCTGTACTATACACTAATAATAATACACCCCCTGGCCGATTCCAGTGACGGTGGCCGGTTTCATTGAAACCAGGCCAGCAGCTACGCTGGAGCTATTTTATGTCCAAGCGTGTGCGCAATACATAGAAGCCCTCTTTCTTTCTTCACTTTCGTAGCCCAATGTGACGGATAACCGACACGACTGGCGAGAGAACTGGCGCTGGACCGATCATCTTTCTTAACAGACAATCACGTGACCAGCCTGTGCATTCACTGTACAGTTAAGTAGGTAAACATAGATACTGTGGGCGTAATGTGTATAGTATTCAATTGGTTTTAGTATTTTTATATAGATTCGTAAAAATAAAACGTATTTCATACAAAACACAGTTTATTCGAATATTGATTTTATACATAGCAAAATAATATATTATAACAAAATAAATAATGATAATTGAAACTAAAAACTGAAACCCGACTACGCAAATATAGTAGCTTCTGTTACTCGGATCATTATTATACAAGCTCACGTTAACCGGATCATTATTATACAAACTCACGTTACCCGGATCATTATTATACAAGCTCACGTTAGAACCCGACTTCGCAAAAAATGGGTCTAAAAAGGCTAAGGCAAGAAAATAATTCAATTTGAAATCCCGAAATGCATCGCAGCTAAACTACTGATCCGATTTCAATTAATGATGTGTCAAAACGTAAAATAGTGTATTTTGATAATTAAACCTCAAAATGTAAGTTAAAAAAAATAAGATAATTGTCTCGTGTTTGGTATTAAATGATAGATCTGAAAAAGCACACCACGAATATGATTTGATTTTTTTTTTAATATTATGTTTTTGTTTTAATTTCAAAACAAACGTTTAAAATGCGTATAAACGTTCAAACAAGTATAGTTTCTTCTTTACCTATGCATTTCTGGATTTCAAATTTAATATTTTTTTTGTTTCATCCTTTTTAGACCCCTTTAGACCTAAATAATATTATAACTTACTTACTATATTATTTGTATAGGTAAATAATTTCCTTATACTATTGCGTTAATAGTATCATATTTTATCTACAATCTATATTATATTTAAATAACAAATCTAGGCCGTAAAGATAGTACATTCTCTAATAATCTACAGGAGTTTATGTTCCACCGTTATCTATCTAAGTATTAATAAATGCTTAATATACTTTACGGACGAAACTAGCACTTAAAATATGCGCCAAATAATATACGATATTATTAAAATATTATCACATATCACATAATGTCAACTGGCAACAATTAACAAAAAGAATAACAGAAATGGTACAACCATTGTGCTATGTTATATCTGTTAATTTTTTATTGATATTTCACAACTTCCTTACTTTGTACTACGATAAATTCAATTTATTTATTGATAAGGCGCTACAAGAATAATAGTTTTAACTTTAATTTACTTCAGTACGTACACAGGTCGTCACAACCTTCTTATTGTCTATGGTTGCTGCGGTAGTTAATATATATATATAGTCTGCTGCAATAGTTAAGATACTCAGATCTTAACTATTGCAGCAGACTCCCAGCAGTCAAATGTCCAAAGATTTTTGGCAGCAGTTAGCAGACTGAATTTGTTTATTATGAAATAAACAGGATTATCAGCTAACTGCTAGACAGGAATCGACTTTCTTCCCCAAAATTGATTGCTTGCGCATTGTTACACCATATTACTGGCTGAAGATGCCTTACCGTTGTAAAGTGATCGATGAAAATGATCACCGCCAATTGACACACAATGTTGACTCTCCCTACTCCTGAGGCATTATTGTATTAATATCCCGGCGATTACACAATTACTGATTCTGCAGCTTTTGTAAAATCAGGCTGGAGAAGTCTTGTTAATTTTATGTCAGAGAAAGTCATGATCAAAGTTTAGGCGCAGCCTGATCCTCCAGCAGGGCAGGCAAGTCTCACGGCTTCGCGATGTTCTCCGGCAGGTGCGGGTATTTAAAGTTGAACAGACAATCACATCATAGTCTGGACGTGGCCTGCTCCTTGGTCGTGGGAGTGGTGGCAACAGGGGAGGCGAGTCTCTCGGCATCTGCGATGGTGTCCGGCAGGCGCGCGTGCAGCGTCTCCGGCGTGCGGGTCATCAGCGCGCCCGCCACCAACGCCGCGCACCCGAACAGGACTGACGGTAGCCACTCCACGTAAATCGCCTGAAAATAATCGTTAAACCGTTAACTAAAGCCATACTAAAGGGTACACGAGTACTAATGGCATCACAACACACAAAAGCGAAAAGTACATCACCGACAAACACTGGAAATGTGAAATATTTTTAGCTGGCGCGAGACAGCACATAATATAAAGAAACCTATCACAGCTTGCATAAGAGTAAACGCTCTTCACCAAGACCGTATCGACATGGTTAAAATCTTACGTGCACGTGTGTACATGACGTGCGCGTATCCTCTTAAGATCGTATGCCAGAACTCCCGTTCAGTATATCAAGCAGTGCAAAAGGTACCAAGTGGTTTTTTCTCAAATAACGTTACCAGTAGAGGCATCTGGGGCGCGACGATGGAGCCGACACGACCGAGCATGGAGCACGTGGCTAGCAGCGAGTGGCGCGCGCTCGTGGGGAACAACTCCGACGTGTACATGTAGATGCCGCTGAAGGCCTGCGTGATGGCCACCTTCCCCACCAGGTACAGCAGCGTAACCAGCCACGACATGGCTAGAAACAAAAACAAACGTCTCAAAGTACTCTTGAAATATGTCACTTTTCTTAAGACTGCCTGTAACCTGTGTTTTAAGACAATGTCAAGGATATTATAGCTTCTTCTCATACAAAGCAATATAAATGGTAGATTAGAATGTAATAAATCAGTTTAAAATTAGTGCGGTCGCAATGGGACAAACTGTTTACCATGCTACGAAAAGTTCCGTATTATTAGATAAAATTTCATCAGAGGTGTATAATCATGGAATATCATACTAGGTCAAGTAGTAAAGATAATCGAAGAAAAAAATATCGTCATTATGGAAAAAAATTCATCTACTCACTTTTAGGCACAAAGGTGATGGCTATGCAAGACAGGCCACAAACGACAAACGCGATCAGCAGCGTGCGCTTGCGGCCGATGCGGTCGAGCACGATAGCGTTATTGACCACAGCGATGATCTCCACGCTGACCACCAGCATGTAGTTCGTGTATTTGTCCCCAGCAAGAGACACCGAGTTGATAGCCAACCCGTAAAACACGAAAGTGCAGGTGATCCACCACCAGGAGCAAATCGCGAGCCTCTTCAGGATAATGGGTGACCTGAATACTTGCATCCATAGACTCTCCTCTTCAGTCTTCTCGGCTTTCGTCACTATCACGTCCGCGACGGACAGTTTCTTTAGAGTCTGCTCCGATAACGTTACTTTGTTCATTTTTGCCGCCTTCGTCACGATCTCTAAAGCTTCTTCTCGTCTTCCTTTGGATAGAAGCCAGCGAATACTTTCGGGAAGAAGATAGATGTACGTGATGAAGAGGAGAGACGGTGGGTAGACAACGAGGATGAACGTTCTCCAGTATCGGAAGGTCTTGGCGAGCAGCGCGAAGCTGATGCCGCCCAGCACTAGCATAATGCCGAGGAAGGCTGTCGTCAGCACGCGCTTGTTTTGCCCGAGGAGCTCCACCGCTAAAAATTAAACAGGTTGTTATGAATAATTATTGTTAACAATGCAGTCGAGCCTGCTCATTCGTGCTGAGATTCAGCTTTTCTAACATCAAAAAATATTGAGTGTGTCCTAAATAATGTAAACAGACAGTCTATCACACAAGCACCCGCCCGTTTTTGGTGTTGGTGGTTATTTTCGTTGAAGCTACACATGAGTCATTTTATAGTACCCAAATGTGTGCACAATACATATGGACCCTCTCTCTTCCTTTTACTCTCATAATTTAATTTACCCGATAGGTACCGACTTTTACATGCCCATCCGACGCAAGCATTTAATTTCTTGTCAGATAATCAGGTGAGCCTGGTTTGTCCTACCCAAACTTGAAAACATTTTTGTTCTTCCAACGCGAGAATCGAAACCGACGCGACGTCCGAGTCAAGGGCCAAACATATAAGATCAACAAATAATTGCAGAAAGCACTCTTACAATATTAAGTTGTTACAATTATTATAAACAGGTTTTAGTATTTCTAGATAGAAAGACTTAAACCCTATTAGATTAATAGGCATACAAATTGTATAATATCTAGTTGTAGAGGACGGAATTAATAATAATTATATTTATGTAGGATCATATAACTCACCAGTAGGTAAAGTGTTGTAAGACCCAGCGGTAGGTACGCTTTGTATTGAACCTCTATTCTTAAGTTCTTTAGATTGTTAAAATATAGAAAGTTGCGTAAAGATGGGAAAGGGTGAATATAAAGTGTGTGTCGATTTTGTGTAGAGTTAGTCCTTGGGTTGCCTTGAAGAAGGCAACTTAACAGAGTCCTTGGGTTGCCTTGAAGAAGGCAACTTAACAGAGTCCTTGGGTTGCCTTGAAGAAGGCAACTTATCATAGTCCATGTTGTAGTGATAGAGGCAACTGGTGTTTAGTTTGTACTTTTACAACAATAAACTTACACAGCAAATTTACTCGTGAACTGCGTTTCCACAAATCCCAAAACCGTAGTATTTCTCAACGGGATACTACATTTAGATATACTGATAAAAAACATATTAAATTACAAAAGTTAAGTACATTGGAACAACTCACTGAGTATGTAAGCAGCGGGGAAGGCGCTGGCTCCAGCCACCGTCTCCAGGAATTCCACGATGACGTACATCTCGTAGGAGACGGAGAAGGCTTTCAGAGAACCGATAGCACCGACCAGCGTGCAGCTGATGACCAGCGCGGTCTTGCGGCCCCAGCTGTGGACAATTGGAATCGATTACTGAAAGAGCACGTGATTTACAGCTTGTGTAAAAATGTTTTGGCTAAAAATATTAAAGTCGAAAAGTATTTTCTCTTTCATTTGTGCTTTTTGAGACGTTGCTTCATACCAAATTTCAAGGTTCTGAGGCGACGGGAAGTTCCTTTCTCTCCCTTCTCCTTCGTTTAAGATTTGGTTTCCCTTGCGAGTTTCTAAAATTACGAAAATTTGCGCAATAAACGACTTTATCTTTTGATGCCGTTGACTAAGAAGTCAAACATTTTTAATAGTACTTGTATATTCTTTTATATATTCTGAGAGGCAGAAGCGAATAACTAATTTCTTATATTAAAGATAAAAAATAAAAAAAATAAAAACCCAACTGTCTATAAAGTGAACCAAACTACATAAATAATAAAAATCGAAAAAAAAAAAAACCCGACTACATAAATAATAAAAAATCTAAATAAAAAAAAAACCCGGCTGCCAATAAAGTGAATCAAAGTACGTAAATAATAACAAAGAAAAAAAAACAATCATTTAGATGTCCGGTGATCTAGAATGGAACATTACTACATTGAATTATGAGTATCGTCACAAAGTAGATAATAAAGTTACGTCTTTAGTGATGACACTCGCCGGACTACGAGGAATCGATTGACGTGTGAATCATAATCATCGGGGTTTGGTCTCTATAGTGCTTCAAGGGACATACAATATCCATACATACATACATAAGGTGTTAAACACTAAACCACTCTTTTGCAAATAGTGAAAAAAATACTAGAGTAAAATCATATTTTGTACTAGCAAATAATAATATAAGTCTCACCGGTCGGACACATATCCGAGGATGGGCAGCGACACCAGCATGCCGAAGTTGTGCACCGTGCCCACCAGCGTGCGCTTCCAGTCCTGGCACGCCAGGTTGAACTGGAATAGGGGGGCTTCATCAGTTATGCTTACTAGTAACTACAGCACAAGTTCACAGATGAATAAACTATAATTTATACGTAATTAGTAGGATTACTAATTACGTATAAATTATATCATTTTTGTAATCCAAACCGAGACACAAACAATTACACAAGTATCTACATCAAAACATTATGAAGACGTGCCCAAGCTGGATTTTCGTTTTCATTTGTTTTGAGTTGGTAGTCGTAATAAGCTAGTATCATCAAAAAAAAAAAATTATATCACAGAGTTATGGTATTTGTCAAATTGCTCTTAAATTTAATCAGGCACTTAATATAATTTCAGTAACTACAATAAAACCAATTTGGAAAAAGTATTTTCATATAAAAATTATGATTTCCGAGAACTGTTTGCAGCACGGTCGCGCGGTTACATATGTAAGATATACCTAATTAGTAATTACGCTTATGCGTAATTACATATGTAAGATATACGAACTGCGGGTAATCTGGTAGTCGGTACATAGTAAGTACCGGTACATAGTAAGTACCGCAAATGCAGATTTACGGAAGTCTAATTCAACCAATTATTATGATAAATGTATAAATAAAATATTATGTAAAATTGACATTCAAAAGTGCCACTAATTATGGTCTAATTGAATAAATATATCTGAATCTGAATATATGAGATAGATAAAGCTTAATAATTTTAATATTAGTAGTAAACCTCCTACACGCTCCTAATATCTATACAATAAACTTTTAAGTACATTACTTCAACCTATGTACATCCTGAGCTTGTATTATAGTAATTTATCAATTTTACACTATATTGTATCGCAAAAAAAATACTCAGAAAATGAGGTTTAAACTTCATTTTTAAAAATTATTTTAACTGTCACAAACATTTTAGGATATGTAGTAACGTATTAAGTACATTGACTCTAAAGGCGGATATTTAGATTAATGTACTTAATACAGTTAATACGTAACGACGTATGCTCAACTGTTTAAGTGACATGAATCAGAATTTTGCTACATATCACCTTCATCCATTCATGTCTTCAATTGGTCCCAAATCGGCTAGTAAACATTCCAAATTACACGGTTACCTAAGAAGACGTATGCGCAAGTATGATGTATTTAAACACTAGTAACAAGACGGAAACACGCAATTTTGTATCATTACCCTAACAAGGATCCGACCGCCCACGAATATACTTTTTGAGATAATCCACGTCTGTCGTTAAACGAAATGAATTGACAACTATCTTGAGGAAATATATTATGTAGCAGATCAACGTACTTTTGAGATCAACAATATCAGTATATACAAATTACGTCGTTCAATTTACGTAACTTTGCATAAGACATGGTATGTGATCAATGATAAAATGTCAGACGGTGACCCCGGTGACCTGCGAGTGATGGTGGACGGATGGCCTGGCAGCTAGGTCGAGGTCGCGCTAACACAACCACAGCAATTGTGCTAAGACAAGGAATGCTTTTTACAACATTGAGAATAACGTTCAGTCCACAGATTATACAAACACTTATATTAGGAGTAAGGCCCGTACTAATAATAATGATGCCTCCTACACCGATTTCGGTGACGGTGGCCGGTTTCATTGAAATCAGGCCAGGTACGAAGGAAATACTTTTTAGTGTCCAAGTGTGTGCGCAATACACAGAAGCACTCTCACTAATAGTATACATAGATACCCAGAAAAAAGTATGGTACTCTAGGTAGGAAACAGGGGTCTCGTAGACCCCCTTTTCTGTATGGAAACACGACCGTTGTGTTTCTTCTTTTCTGTATGGAAACACGACCGTTGTGTTTCCTCTTTTCTGTATGGAAACACGACCGTTGTGTTTCCTCTTTTCTGTATGGAAACACGACCGTTGTGTTTCCTCTTTTCTGTATGGAAACACGACCGTTGTGTTTCCTCTTTTCTGTATGGAAACACGACCGTTGTGTTCCTCTTTTCTGTATGGAAACATGACCGTTGTGTTTCCTCTTTTCTGTATGGAAACACGACCGTTGTGTTTCCTCTTTTCTGTATGGAAACACGACCGTTGTGTTTCCTCTTTTATGTATGGAAACACGACCGTTGTGTTTCCTCTTTTCTGTATGGAAACACGACCGTTGTGTTTCCTCTTAAGTGGCGGGTTGGCGGGCGCAGTTGTCAAATAATAACCATGTTCGCGCCTCGCGGAAAACCTGCTGCCCAATTCCGGATCATATATTAGGTCCTCACATATGAAATTGGCGTTTTGTATGGGAGGAACATAAAGGCGATTTTTTCATATTCAAATATATTTTATTAATCAAAGTATGTACCATTGCTATCTATACACTTTTGCCATCTTATAGGTAGTTCATTGATCCCTTTACTAAAAAAATCATTCGGACGGGAATCAATGAAATCTTTGAAAGCGGTTTGGACTGCCTCATCGGAATTGAATTTTTTTCCTTGCAAGAAGTTATCCAAATTTCGAAAAAAATGGTAATCTGTTGGAGCAAGGTCCGGAGAGTACGGTGGATGTCTTTGACATTCCAATTGAAGCTCCTCTAATTTGGTAGCCGTCTGTTGGGCCGTGTGTGGTCTAGCGTTGTCTTGAAGCAGCAGTGGCGTAGAGCTATTGGCAAGTCTCGGTTGTTTAACGACGAGCTTTTCCATCATGGTTTGCAGTTGCTGACAATAGACATCAGCCGTAATCGCCTGACCAGATTTAAGAAAGCTATAGTGTACGACACCGGCACTAGTCCACCAAACGCTTACAAGTAACTTTTTTTGAGTCATTTTTTGCTTGGGGCAAGACTTTGCTGGTTCACCAGGGTTCAGCCATTGCGATGAGCGTTTACGATTATCGTACAGGATCCACTTCTCATCACATGTAATGATCCGATTTAAAATTCTTAATTATTGTGCCGGTTGAGCAATGTAACGCAGCAGTCGACGCGCGTTTGTCGGTTTGCTTCACTCAATTCATGAGGTATCCACCTTTCAAGCTTTTTCACCTTCCCAATTTGCTTCAAGTAGATTAAAACGGTTTTGTCACTAACACCGCAGCCTGTAGCTAACTCTGATGTGGTTTGCGATGGATATGCTTCCACAATAGCCTTCAATTCATCATTACCACACCTTGGTGTCCGGCCGTCCACGGTGCTTGTTCTGCAGGTCGAAATTTCGAGAACGAAAGCGTTGAAACCAAAAACGCACCGTGTTTTCTTTTGCGACACCACCCCCATACACATCAAGCCGTTTCTGCAGCACTGGTGCCACGGTGGAACTCGTACTCGTAAATAATGCGTTATTTTAAGTTTTCCATTTTGTGAAATGAGTGATGCAGAAAAAAAAGCAAAAGAATTACGGTTTTCAAAACACAAATGCATGAGTAAATAGCTGTTTAAATTTTAATTTGGAATTCCTAACCAAAGAAGATATATTTAAGATCAAAGTGGCCAGTACGACAAAACGCCAATTTCATATATTTCATAGGTGCACCATGAAAAGATTGTTCATGCCCAGCAGGCCAATCGCGCTATTGTACAACGTTTCATTTGAGGTACAACTTAGTTTCGTTTGTGTTTCAGCTGCGTTTCGTTTCCAATCCAGCTGAACAAACTTTAGTATCGCGCTAATCTTCCAATTGCTACTTAACCTCAGACGAAACGAAACGCAACCTTTTGTCAGACATTAGGGATGCGACCCTAAGATTTTCGAAATTGTCTATTATTTTACCATAATCGTCAATAAATTTACTAGTATTTATTTCCTTAACACAATTTAGATTCAAAAACGTAACTTATATACGATCACTTTGTTCCAAACGTTCGAGCTGCGTGCGAGTTAAACTAGCTCCGTATGAACTTTTTGTTTGACAGCGTTTGAGTTTCAACTACGGTCCAGCTTCGTCTCACCTAGCTGTCAAAAGGATAGCGCGATACCGAATACGTCATAAAGTCGAGTAACGTTCACGTTTCGGTTGCGTTTCAGCTAAAGTTTTTTAGCGCGATTGCCCTGCAGGTACTGTTGTTACTCCGCTCCCCACGTAATTTAATAAAGTTGAATATTAACAATAACTGGACTCAGATTCGCATCACCACAACAATGGAATAATATAATCGCAATTCACCGACCGCTATTGTGATCTCCATTTTATTATTGTTAGGTATTATTATTACAATGTTTTAATATTATTATAATAGCGCTGTTATTATTTCGTAATAGTTGAATCGTCGAATTCAATTACAACGTCAGTGGAGGTGGAAATATACTACTGGTGTTAACTTTGGTAGTGAATGCAAAAAATATCTAAAGTAAGTTAAGTCTTCTTTTTCGAAAGTAGTACCAGCACCAAATATCTATGGTGCTGAATACCAAAGTGCCCAGCATTACATATTTAACTCTAACTTTACTGCGGACTAACTCTGGATTTATTATACAGGGTGTAAAATAAGTAAGTAATAATACTTTGAGGTGTGTGTCCCGTATATAGAGTTTATTGTAAAAGTACCAGCGCTGAAAGAGTAACGTTTTTTAAGTTATTTTATGGGCAAATTTATGATGTTGGGAAATTTCTCATACAAACATGAAACTTAGGAGGCACATACATACATTACGAAAAACATTTGAAAGTTTCTTTAAAAAAAGTTTTTTTTCGCCGCTAGATGGCGACACGCTTTACATCGAGCTCTGTGTTTTTTTGTTTTTAAAAATAGTTAAAAGGTGTACAAAGTCGTAAATTCTACTGAATTGTGTATAAACAGTGTCAATAGACGTCATATAGTGTTATCTCGGAAAAAAGTGCACATATAACGATAATAACTGAAGAATTGTAGTGAAGTGAAAAACTCGTTTTTAAGAATTAATCCTGAGTAAAAGTGGATTCTGTTAGTGTTATGAGTGATATATGACTACTAAGATACTGTGACACATAAATAAACTGAAAAAATATGTAGAATAAAAATTTTTACAAAATAATGAAGTGAAAAAAACGTTACATTTGAATTATACTAAGGAAAACCAAAATATACTTAAAAGCGCCATCTAGTGATAAATGACTGAACTAAAATATACGCTACCTTGCTACCCAAATCGAAATGAACGCATCGAAAAATTCAACCCCAAACACTATTTCTTCTAAAAAAGGCCAAAAGATGGCGCGACGTGTAACGTGCTTTAAATGTAAGAAGACAGTTGAAACTAAGAAAACAGCCCAGTGCTCTGTATGCAAAAATAATTTTGAACTAGAATGTGACGGATACCCTTTGACGGTCTACAGGCTGCTGCATCAAGAAGAAAAGAAAAGGTGGCAATGTAAAACCTGTATAAACAAACATAAAGATAGCAATAAAATTCACACACGAATTACAACAAGAAAACAACACATTTACTTAAACCAGGACACACCGGTGGAAGAGACTGCTCAATGTAGTGCATCATTGCATACCCCGGATCCAAACACCTCAAGCCACAAAATAAACCTGAGTTTTTCTGATGATGACTCGTTCTCTACGCCTAATATATTTCTATCTCGTAGCTTGGAAGGGACGACGCCAAGTGAATTGAATGATATCACGGAAATGAAGAACACCATCCAGCAACTCTCTACCACACTCGAGAGCACACAAAATGAATTAGAGAATTTAATTTTAGAAAATAGCGACTTAAATAAACAGTTAACTAGACTAAAAACAGAAAATAACTTTTTGAAAAATTTATGCAAATCCCCAATATTGTCAAAAGGCAGTCCAAGAACTGATTCTAAAGTAAACTTGCGGCGCTCTTTGATAGCCAGAAATGTGCCACCATTTGCAGCAATTACCTTAAATAATAGCTATGACAACTGTTACATAGATTCTGAGCCAGGCCTTGAAGAAAATAAAAACCCTCAACAATATCCAAACCACTGTGACAATAAAAAAACTCCAGAAATTGAATGTAAGCTTCAACTGCAAGACATACAAATAAATAAAAACAAAATATATAAAGGAAAAACTATTCATATTTTTGGTTCACAACAATGTTTAGGCCTGACGACAGCTCTACTATACTCTAGACATCAAACTAATTATGATAAGTATGCAATATATGGAGAAATAAAGCCCTACGCTGGATCTTATCAGGTAACCAAAAGCTGTAGAAATATGTCAATAAATACGGATGATGTTTTAGTATTATGTATTGGAGAAAATGACCTAGATGCTACCGTAGCCTTAACAAGTTTGAAATATACACTCGAAATGTTTACAAAGAATACAATTCTAGTTTTAAGTGTAAGCAAAAACAAAAATTTAAATCTAAGAAAACTTAACACCGAAATTAAAATGTTTTGTAATAGGTTTGAAAATTGTAACTTTTTAGATTGTAAGTATTTGTCTATGTCTTCTGTTTGTAAAATGATTAACTATTCTATAGATTGTAGTGACTATGCAAAAAACTTTTTAAATCCTAAAGCAATAGTGAGGCGCTCAGTGAGCAAAAAGTCTAAAAGTCTTGAAATTGATATTGTCTGTTTAACTGAAACTTTTATAAAGAAGGGGTCGGAGAATCTGCTTAAAATACCGGAATATAAGTTAGTCTCCTCTTACTCACGCAGCTCTAACAGAGGCGGCTCCTGTATCTTAATAAAGAGGAATTTACATTGTGAAAAACTATCTTGGTTGTCAGATTTTTCTACTAATTACGATTTTGAATGCTGCGGCGTAGAGTTATACGCCCAAAAAATTATTTTAATTTGTGTGTACAGGACACCATCAAGTAACCCTCGTGTTTTCTTAGAAAAAATGGAAAGTGTACTGTTTAGAATATTGAAACGTAGGAAATCAGTAATTGTGTGTGGAGACTGGAATTTTGATTTTTTAAAACCCAACAAATATTGTTTAGAACTAATAAGTATTTTTAAAAATTTCAACATGCGAGCGCACATTACGACACCGACCAGATTGCAAGCCTGTCTTGATCAGTTTTCTAGTAATATAAAAGAAATTGATTCAAAAGTTCATTACTTAGGTCTTTCTGATCACGAAACGGGCCAAACTTTAAGTATTAAAATCAATAAAAAGCATACGATTTGCAAATGGACGGAAACGATTAGAGATTATAGCGCAGAAAACGTTAATAAGTTTTGTTATTGTATGTCAGCTCTATCATTTTCCGATGTTTATAAAAAACTAAATTTAGACGATTCCTTTGAGGAGTTCTATAACCTATTCTTGTTATTTTTCAACCTATGTTTTCCAGTATATACGGTACGTGAGTGTAATAAACCGCAAAGAACGGGATCGTGGTTAACAAAAGGCTTAAAAAAATGCGCTATAAAAAAAAGGATACTCTACTTAAAACATAAGTTCACACCTGTGAACTTTGCTGCTGATAAAAATAATTACAAGAAAATATATAAAAAATATTCTAAAATACTTAAACAGTGCATACATAAATCCAAACAATTAAATAATATAAAATACATAAACAATAAAAATAACAAATGTAAAGCCGTTTGGGATATTATAAATGATAATATTAATGATATGCGTGGGGCAGCAACGATCAGCTAGTACAGGTCTTGAAATGAAAATGTAGACTTCGATTTGATGCGTTTATTGCGACGGTTTTCTTTCGAATGATTTTACAAAAAAACGTTTAAGTAGTTGTCGATGATTCTATACAATGAAAAAACATGGTAAAACAGCCCGCTCCGTAGCGCCACGCAGCGGCACAAAGGGGCACCATAATATAAATAATTCTTCCAGACTTGTTGGTCAGCCGAACTAGATGGCGCTGCTAGGCCGCAACATACCCCCGACCTTGGAAACACCGGCTTCCAACTCAGGCTTCATCTTGGGATGACTGCAGCGGCAAAGGGCAAATTTTTGAGAAAGCCCTCCTTGTTGTCCCGGTTGCTGTGCGAATGTCAGCAACACGTGTGACACCATCCGTTCCCGGGTATACACGAGTAATGCGTCCCAGACGCCATTTAAGTGGTGGTAAATTGTCATCTTTAATGAGGACGAGACGATCAATGGATATATCGTCATGATGCGTTTTCCACTTAGTTCGCTGTTGAAGTTCTCCAATGTACTCTCTGGACCACCTCCGCCAGAACTGCTGCCGCAACTGCTCCACACGTCGATACCGGTTCATCGTCAGACCTGCAGCATCAGAAAGCAGCGAAGTTTCGCATGGCAGCGAAGTTAACGGTCGGCCGGTTAGGAAGTGACCAGGGGTAAGAGGAGTGAGGTCGGTAGGATCGGCGGATAACGGTGACAGTGGACGGGAGTTTAAAATGGATTCGATTTGAATTAAAACCGTACTCATTTCTTCGTACGTTAATTTAGCGTTACCAACAATACGTTTAAGATGATGTTTACAAGACCTTACACCACTCTCCCACAGACCTCCAAAATGCGGCGCATACGGTGGTATAAAATTAAAATCAATGCCCTCGCAGGCGGCGTAATCGTTTATTTGTTGCGAATTATTTAGAATTAAATTTCGAATTTCTTTGTCAGCACCTACAAAATTTCTACCGTTGTCGGAATAAATAGCTACTGGTTTTCCGCGTCTACCGATAAAACGTTTTAGAGCTAAAATATAGTCGTCCGTTGAAAGGCTTGTGACTAGTTCGATATGTATAGCCTTAGTAATAAAACAAATAAATATGCAAATATAAGACTTAATTTCTTTTGCACCTCTTCCTTTGCGATTCATTATCATAATTGGGCCAGCATAATCTACGCCGGTCCGCTCAAACGGAAATCCTACATCTAGACGTTCCGATGGTAAGTTTCCCATAATAGGTTTAGATATCCTACCTTTAAACCTAGCACATTTGACACATTGACGCACGACTTTCCTCACGAGATTCCTAGCACTCAATATCCACCATGTCTCGCGCAAGGTGTATAAAATGAGTTGAGGACCCGCATGAAGTAGTCTGATATGTTCGTAATTAACTAACAAATTTGACATCCAATGTTGACTACACATAAGATACGGATGTTTTTTATTAAAATCAAAATTAGACGCGTTTCGAAGTCTACCACCGACTCTAATTAATTTTTTATCGTCTAAAAACACGTTTAATCCCGATACACGATTTAATTCTTTATTATTATTACACATGGAGCTTCGTTCATTCAGTAAATTATTATAAATTGACGGAAATGATTGCATTTGTGCACAACGAATCAACGTGTTTTGCGCTTCTACTAACTCGCTCACTGATAACAAACCTGTCTGTTTTGTTTTGAAGCTATTAGCCCCGCCTCTTATATTGGTTATGAATCGAAGTACATAAGCCCATACACGTTTAAGTTTAGTATAAGACGAGTATTTATTAAACTGGATAAAGTCAAACGCATCGATACCACTAAAATTATTTACTACATTAGATTTTAACTCAGGCAAAGGCTCTAAATTAATTAAATTATTGTTTAAGGATTTTAAGTTATCATGGCATTGTAAATACGGTGGACCGTTCCACCAAAGGTCAAAGTTAATTAATGAATCACAGGCCAGTCCCCGAGACAAAATGTCAGCTGGATTATTTTCGCTCGAGACATGCAACCACCTGGAATCACCTGTCAACTCGTTTATCTCGGCTACTCGATTTTGAACAAACGTCTTTAAGAGATGTGGCGACATTTTGAGCCAACCGATAACAATGGTCGAGTCAGTCCAAAATATGACCTTTGAAAATGTTAAGCGTGCGACATCGATAATTTTTTTATAAAGTCTTGCGCCTAATAGAGCACCACAAAGTTCCAACCTTGGGATACTGATTGATTTTAAAGGGGCAACTTTGCCTTTTGCGCACAATAATTTAACAGCGATTTCAGAGTTATCGTTATAGGTACGTACATAGGCACAAGCGCCGTATGCATTTTGAGATGCGTCTGTGAATATGTGTAGTTCAATGTGTTGAGTGTGACCGCTCATTACGTAACGGGGAATTTTTAATTCGTTTAAACGGTAAAGATAACACAAACTTATTCCAAATAATTTCGATATCGCGAGGTACTGACGTATCCCATTCAAGTTTACTCAGCCATAATTTTTGAAGCAATATCTTAGCTATAATCACGGTGGGCGATAGTAAGCCTAATGGGTCGTAAATTTGTGATATTACCGATAACATTAGCCGTTTAGTCAATTTGAATGTATTATAATAATCGTCTATTTTTGTAGTGTAATGTAGGACGTCGCTCTCGCTATGCCAACCTATACCTAATACTTTATTTTGCGTATGTTCACCTATAAATTGCTGTGTTGCTTGAGCAATAGCGAGTTCCGAATTAAACGTCCACTTACGTAAAACAAAACATCCCGAGCGTAAAACCGTAGAAACCTTTTCACATAGTGTTACTAATGCCTGATGATCATCACTACCAGTAATAAGATCATCACAAAATAAGTCTTCAGTTATTACGCGAGCTGTGATGACGTCATCACAGTCGTATGCAAGTTGACGAATGCAACGCATGCTTAAATACGGCGCTGAGGCCGTACCGTATGTCACGGTGTTAAGTTGAAATATACCTAAAGGGTCGGTAGAATTGTCCCGCCACACTATATACTGCAGTGACCTTTGACCTTCTTCAACTGCGACTTGACGGAACATTTTCATAACGTCCGCACAGGCTACGTATTTATAACGCCTAAACCGTAACAGTATAGAAAAAATATCATTTTGAAGAGCAGGCCCCGGGTACTGAATGTCATTAAGTGACTTATGCGAAGTAGTTTTAGCACTCGCGTCGAAAACTACACGAAGTTTAGTAGTTAAACTTTGTTCTTTAAAAACACCGTGATGTGGTAGGAAAAAATTAGGATTTTCAACCTTATATACACGTGTCATATGGCCTAACGATTCATATTCGTTTAAAAATTCACGATACATACGTTTATATTCTGGTGACCGATCAAGTTTGCGTTCTAACGAAAGAAACCTATTTTTTGCTAAGTTATACGAGTCACCTAAAACATCAGCTGACTGTTTCAAAGGAATACGTACTATAAACCTGCCATCTGTGTCTCGTTTAGTCGTGTTTTTAAACAAATCCTCGCATATACGCTCGTCCGCAGTAAGCGTGTTACTAGGCTTACATACATTTTCTAATTCCCAGAAACGTTTTAAATTATCTTCTAAAGTTTGATTAAAGTTACAATAAACTTGATCGGTTGTACCGAATTTAGTCTCTGACGTATAAATCGGGCCACACAGTAACCATCCCAATTTAGAATTTTGGAGGTAGGGTCCCCTTTCTAATCGAATTCTACTATCGTCTAATAATAATTCCCAGAATAAATCTGCACCGATGAGTAAATCGATACCGGAGGAAATATTATATGATGGATCCGCAAGACGTATATTATTAGGAATACGCATAAAATTGTTATCAATGTTTGTCGTAGGCAAACTAGCCGTAATGTGCTGCAAAATGTAGCAATAAACACTTGCACTATAATCGTTTAATTTAGAACGTATAATTATTTCGCACGACTTATTCGATTGCGTTGTAGACATACCAACGCCCGAAATACGTATAGTGGACTGTATAGGTATTGCATTCAAACGTTTAAATAATTTTTCAGAAATAAAACTATGTTGACTTCCGTTATCTAAAAGAGCGCGAGCTGTAATAATTTGTTTATTCCGATCTACAATATTTACTAACGCAGTGCATAGTAAAACCGGTTGTAACATGTTTCCCGCGCGACTCGATCGCGGTAGCGGGTGGCTAGTCGATAAACTATGAAGGGCGGTTGCCGAGCCGGCCGCTTCACGCGGTCCGCTGTAATCAGCTGACCGCTCGCTTTGCGTATTCGTATAATCGATTTTATTCGTATTGTTATTGATGTGTAATAAAGTATTATGTTTGTTTCCACAGTGCTTGCACGATCCGAACATACATTCCTTTGCAGAATGCCCGGTACAACGTAAACAATTACTGCATAGTTTGTAGTTTTCAACGAATTTTATTCTATCTTTAATAGAAAAATTCAAAAATTTATAACACGTATAAAGGAGATGATTTCCGTTACATAACACACACGTATTGTTATTTTGAGAAAAGCGTTTATTATAATTAAATGATTTAGTCGAATTATTATTTTGATTAAAGTTAGCAGACGTGTATGTATGTCCTAAGACATGGCCTTTCGGATGTTTTATTTCGTTTAAAGAGTTAGGCTTACAATGAAGCACCTTATTTTGGTTAGAATTAACCATTTCTAGAGTATTCGATTTGTTTCTAAGAAACGAGAGTAAATCGTCTAATGTTAATCGTTTATTCGTATCAGTTAGAATTGACCCCTTACAGTTCTCCCATTCCCGTTCAGTGGATGCGTCTAACTTAGATACAATTAAATGTATGATTATCGTATCCCAGTGCTCAGTGGGTTCGTCTAATGATTTTAAAGCACGAAGATTTCTTAACGTGCTATCTATTAACCTACGAATATGCAAGTGAGATTCCTGCTTTAGCGGTGTAATAGAAAACAAAGATTTTAAGTGGTTGTGTATCAGAAGTCGAGTATTATGAAATCTATTATGAAGAAGATCCCAGGCGTGTACGTAATTACTCGATGTGAATTCTAAAGCGCTTATTACTTGTAACGCACTACTACTCAATGAGGCTTTTAAATAGTGAAACTTCTGAATTTCGTCTAAATCAGAACGATTATGTATCATAGTAATATACGAATTCCTATATTCTAACCACTGATCGAATGATCCATCAAAGGAAGGTAATTTTATGTCCGGCAGTTTTACGTTTGATTGAACCGGCGAATAATTCTTATTACAATTAAGACTTTCGACCATATGTTCAGCCGTAGCTAAAACGTTAAAATATAAAGACTCAAAACATTCTATATACTCAAAGTTTGCTGTATATTCCGACTCTGGTAATATAACCTCAATTTGGTTTTGTATGGTGTTAAAACATTTAAAATGATCTTGAGCAGCTTGTATTCTAAATTTTACTTCTTTAATTTGAACTGGAGATAAATTATCACTTTGCAAAGAATCTAAATATCGTTTAAATTGTGTTAATCGACCTTTAAGGTTACCACGTTGCTTTTTGAGTTCGGTAATATTATCTTTTTGTAGTTTTTCCGCAGGGGAAGCTGACGAGGGTAATGATAATAATTTATCCTGCGTGTGCGTGGCCATCTTAGAGGTCTACGTGTAAGAATAGTGGAAGGTACTCACGGTTATATGAAGTCCTTGAATCTGCAGAAATCACAAGGGCTCGACAGTAGCCTGAAATGCAAATGGTACGATTTTAATACAAAACGTTTAAGAAAAGGAGTAGGAGGGAGACCAGACCGTTTAACTGAAGAAGTAGCTGCGACGATTTCTTTGTCGTAGACCAGGCGCGTTGGTGCAAATTCTGGTTTTCTCGGCAAGTTCTTGATAGATCGAAGATCCGGGCTCGAAGACCAAATTATGGGGCAGCAACGATCAGCTAGTACAGGTCTTGAAATGAAAATGTAGACTTCGATTTGATGCGTTTATTGCGACGGTTTTCTTTCGAATGATTTTACAAAAAAACGTTTAAGTAGTTGTCGATGATTCTATACAATGAAAAAACATGGTAAAACAGCCCGCTCCGTAGCGCCACGCAGCGGCACAAAGGGGCACCATAATATAAATAATTCTTCCAGACTTGTTGGTCAGCCGAACTAGATGGCGCTGCTAGGCCGCAACAATGCGATTAAACAGATACATAGAAAAAATTAATTATAATAATCTATCATATACGACACCTTCGGACATTAGCAAATTATTTAATAATTTTTATATTAATATGACAAATAATAATAATTTTAAATTTAACACAAATGACATTAACTCTACTATGAATTACAATAACTATAATAACTCAATGTTCTTAAAACCAACTTGTCCATTAGAGATATACAAATTGATAAATAACTTAAACAATACTAAATCAGTCGGGGTCGACAATATTAACACTAAAATATTAAAACTATCAGCTAAATACATATGCCAACCTTTGAGCCATATTATAAATCTATCCCTTCAAGAGGGAATTTTTCCAAAGAAACTAAAATTGTCTATTGTAAAACCCTTATTTAAAAAAGGTGACTTAACTGACATTAATAATTATCGTCCGATAACGTTAATCCCGGTAATTTCAAAAATATTTGAGAAGGTTATGTTAAATAGACTCTCTGATTATGTGTCAAGTCACAACATACTTACACAAACTCAGTTTGGATTTCGCAAAAATAGTAGTACAACCTTAGCCTGTTTTGATTTGTTAAAATCTGTCACGGAGTCCCTTAATGACAGAATTCCTGTAGCGACTATATTACTGGATATGTCCAAGGCTTTTGATAATGTGGATCACGGTTTACTTCTTTATAAATTAGAAAAATACGGGATTAGAGGTGTTGCTAATGATTGGTTCAAGAGCTATCTATCTGGCCGTTACCAATGTGTAGAGATAAGCAAAATTTCTAACAACAAGAAGTATACCAACCAATCAGACTTCAAACTTAACAAATGTGGAGTCCCACAGGGAAGTATTCTAGGCCCATACCTATTCTTACTCTATATTAACGATCTACCTAGTGTAACTACGCATAAAATGATTTTATTTGCAGATGATACGACGCTTATAATCAAATGTCAAGATATAGAAAACTTTGAGAGCAACGTTAACAAAACTCTTGATAAAGTAATTAATTGGCTAAATAATAATAATTTAAGAATAAATATCAATAAAACACAATTAATACAGTTTCAAAATTATAAAAGAAAAGTCATTGATCTAAATATTTATCATGATAACACTAAAATTAAAGAAGTAAATACTGCTACGTTTCTCGGTATTATCTTGGACAAATACTGCAACTGGAAAGCTCAAATTGAATACTTATGTACAAAATTAGATCGTTTCGTTTACGCCATCAGAAGACTACGACAAACTGTAAGCACTGCCGCAGCGCTTAGTGCTTACCACGGATACGTATCGTCAGTACTCTCTTATGGGCTCTTATTATGGGGAAATTCTGTAGAGATAGATAAGGCTTTTCGGTTGCAGAAAAAGTGCGTTAGAGCGATTTCTGGTGCATGGTATATGGATAGTTGCAAACCTTTATTTAAAAAATATAACATACTTCCGCTAACATGTATGTACATCAAAGAAGCTTGTATTTTTGTAAGATTACACCCCGAATATTTTGAACTTAAATCAGACTTAGGACGTAAAAATGAAAGACACAAATATAAGATCTACTACCCACTATGTAAATTAAATATATATAAAGATAACGCTTACGTACAAACAATTAAAATATATAATTCTTTACCTGTCGAGTTTAAAAGTTTACCGTATAATGTGTTCAAAAGAAAATTGACAAAATGGCTAGCTGAAAACTGCTTTTACAATATTAATGAGTATTTTACTTATAATAATAAATCGCTGTTTCCTTAAAATGTAAATCGTTAGTTATAAGATTAGATTTAAGAGTTGACATTTTTCTGTAACAATATTATTATTGAATGATTATGTAGTAATTGAACAATGTATAGTTGAAATTATCATGCCTTATGTAATGTGTATCTTAATTGTTAGTCTATGTATAACTATGTATAAATTGTATGACATTTTAAGTAAGCAATTTTTTTAGTTACTATATTAGGGTTGTTATACCTACTCACACACCATTATGTTATGGTAGAATGTACAGATAATTGTGTTTTTATAATATCTATATTGGTACTGCATTCTTGTGATTGAATAAATGATGATGATGATTACCCTAAAGTTTTATCACTCACTTATTTCACACTCTGTATAACTGAGACTGGTACAACAAGGCTTAAGTGTTGTAGACTCTCGAGCACTAACTACATTTTAAAACTAAAAAAATTTATAACAAACGAAAAATTTTACATCTAAAATTAAATTACTAATAATTTAACAGCTTAAGGCCGTGTTTCACCAAGTAATGTTAAAGTTAACGCCGTGTTAAATATCAAGTTATCCCTCTCGTATTTCCTGTCAATGAAGAAGATGGCATGGTATTTTAACATAACGTTAACTTTAACATTGCTTGGTGAAACACGGCCTTAGTAACAAATAACAATTATACAAAGTTATAGCCAATAAAGCTGTCACTGTTAATTACTGTATTGTTAACGGCTTGATGCAGATTGTCTTGTTAATAACGCAGTTAGAAGATATTGTAGATAAGGCGGGCTGTCTTGCGTGTCATGATATCGTGACGTGTAGTTGACACGTGCGACGAACAGGGCGCAGCATCCTGCTGGGATTGTATATAATGTAACCGACCTTTAATTATGTTCTATAAGTATATATTAGCTTCTTGCTTGTCACACATGCAGCGGTGCGAATAGATTAGCTTTACGTAGAGTCGAATATAGAAAACACAAGATCCTTTTTACCATACAAAAGTTTCCTCCCTACATAATGTCACTAGAGTATCAACGTTGTTCCTGGATATCTATGTACACTATTAGTACGTCCTTCTCCTTCCTTATTTCCTTAAATTTATTATTAAAGGAGATATAGACGTCAAAAAATCTCAAGACCTCGGTCGTAGGGCTAGGGTGCTATCCACCCCCTACACACATACACACCAATACATAACTACCACTCATACACACATTTCGAGTAATATCGCGGCTTTAATTTGTGGATGACGGATGTGACGGATGTGGATTTGGTGTCACTATAAATAATACATTATGTAAGACCTAGTTTTTAAGATACATTGTGAACAATGTTTGTTGTCCCTAATAAAGAAAAATAAAATAAAATAAAACGTAATCTCTCGAGGCTCTATTCTCTCGGTCTCCTAATCGTCGATTTCTCGTACTTGTTTGTTCAATCGGTAGTTGTCCCTATCGGTTTGATTCGTCGCTGCGGGACAGCAATAGGCTTTACAAATGTCATATGCTATTGAATGTACCGTAGGTTCTTGATGGAAATACATATTAGTTATATAGTAACTAGCTGTTCCCGCGACTTCG
This sequence comes from Celastrina argiolus, assembly GCA_905187575.2. NCBI lineage: Eukaryota > Metazoa > Arthropoda > Insecta > Lepidoptera > Lycaenidae > Celastrina > Celastrina argiolus. The sequence continues at coordinate 18,676,093 of LR994589.1, forward strand.
TTCGCGTGGTTTTTGAGTGACTTAAACCGTTTATGCAGCGCACGCAGCGAAAGTCTCCCCGTTTTTGCAACATTTCTCACTGACGCTTCGCTCCTATTGGTCGCAGCGTAATGTTCTAATAAATATCCTAAAGCCTTCCTCCATAAATGGACTATCCAACAAAAAAAGAATTTTTCAAATCGGACCAGTAGTTCCTGAGATTAGCGCGTTTAAACAAACAAACAAACAAACAAACTCTTCCGCTTTATAATATTAAGTATAGATTATTGTATTATTACTATTTAAAAATGTCTATTTTGCATTTCCCTAGGCCGTGGTGTTTCCTCTTAAGTCCTTGAATATTTCCTTGAATGTCTCCGACAGAGGTGGTCGCTGACCCTATATATAAACGTACCTCAGCCACAATAGTGTCGTGCGACCCGTACGTCCAGCGCTCGCAGGGCTCCAGCGTGTCGCGGAAGCCGTCCGGCGTGCAGGGCAGCTGCGGGTCCAGCGGCACGGGGCGGCGGCAGCGCTCGTGCTGGCCGGGCGCGCCCTCCAGCCACGCCGGGGAGTAGTCCGTCGTGTTGGACGCCTCGCACTCCGGGACTATGCATCTGGAAATAGATTTCATTAGTAACATTTGCCCCTTCTTCTCATTAACTTATAGCTTTGTCGTATTATATTCGTGTAAACGAAACCTTTCGTCCTATTTCTCATTGAATTTCTATAATGTGTAGTGTAATGGCGTGAACGTGTCAAATAAATATTTTTTATTTATTTATCTATACATATAATAAATCTGTAGAGGGGTCATGTCTGTACATTAAGAATAATTAAGTGAAAATTAAAAAAAGGGGGTCTATAAAAGCCACAGAACCTAAAAATAACATTTTTGAAAAAAATGTCTGTCTGTCTGTCTGTCCGTATGGGAATGTTTGTCATCGCATCACGCTAAAACCACTGTATGGAATGAAATGAAATTTGGCAGGCAGGTAGCTTACGACCTGAAGAGCATTATTGGAAATTATTATCCCGAAAAACGAAAGGGTTCCCGTGGGATCTTCAAAAAATTGTGGCTACCTATTTGACGGTATTTCAGCCAAACTACTCAACGTATTTAAATGAAATTCACAGCTAGTTTATTATATTATGAATGTAAAGAATTTTGTCGTCTAAGTTCAAGTATGAAAGTAAGGGTTGAATGTACGAGTAGTTGATGGAGCTTTGAGAAGTTTTCAGAGAAGTGATCAAGCGGCCGGCATATAAGACATATATGTTCATCATAATGACATATTATGGTGAATGCTATTGATTCATTGCATATCATTAAAGTGCAAAATGAACAGGAGAGACGTACCACACAGCTTCGTGGGATACTCTACCTAACTTTGTATTCGTAGGTTTACCGTCGACTACGACCCTTATGCAAATATTGTATAATTTCTTAGGAAGTCCATAGGATGGAAACATCCTAAGGATTCCAGCTTAATGCTTCCTTAGTCTCGACTGCCTCTGTCAGAATTGGGTAAGCTAAAAAGCTGAGCGGCACACACGAAATCCATAAGCTTATTGCCAAGCAGCTGCTCAACCGAATACCGAGTACTCAGTTTAAACAAAAAAAAAAACAATACCATGCCACACAAAAAGACACTAAGGTTTCTTTTCATAACAAAAAAACACCATGAAATACACAATTGAACCGTGAAATCTAAATATTGCGTAGATGAATGCTTGCAAGTAGTACGGTTCAATAGCAGTTGGCATTGCACTTCGCGGGTATTATAAGATCGCAATGCAATTACCGCTATAGAAGGAGTTTAGCCTCTAGTTGCAGAAAAAACTTATTAATTGGTGATAAGTCATGACACTTCCCGTACGCAGGCGGCAGGGGTAACGAACTGTGGTCGACATTGATGCGATCGGGTTTGTAGTATCACACGTGGCAATGTCCGGTGGGACCGACTGCTATTAGGACAAATCGGTCCTAATAGCAGGACTGCTATTAGGACCGATTTGTCCTAATAGCAGTCCTAATAGCGCTGCTGTTGATGAATCAAGAAACATGATGTAAGGCGGTTCAAAGTTCGTGGCAAGTTAAACCATAAAAAATTTAAGTATACATGACATATTATGTGGATTTTTTAGAGATACTGAAGGCGATTGCACCACATAAAGGTTTGTCCTATCACTTATGGTGTTCGCAGTGATTGGGAAATGTTGTTGACACCTGCACTCTGTGCGCCTTGACTGTAAATGTAAGGTGAAGGTAGCGCTAGGGCTAAGGGCTAACTGAGCTACTTGCAGACGTAAATACACATTAATAATAGATGTACCTATGATCGGACCGCCGCGACGCGCCATAGCGCCTAAACCACTGACCCAAGTTTGATAAAAGATATTGTGTAAATAGATTTGTAACAATAGCCCGCGTAATAAAGTATAATTTTCGACTTTTAAAAAAAAAATACTAGCTGAACCGTGCCCACTTCGTTGAGCATACAAACCGTTTAAACGTAAGTTCTAGGAAGAAATAGTATAACATGTAATAAGAATCAATATTTTAAAGATTTTCAGGATGTCAGGTGAAGATGTCAAAACTCGCCGAAGTGGTCCATCGCTTACTCCTTGCACGATACAATATACAATAGACAAGCTACAATAACGAAATCTCTTGTCGATAACAAGATTTGTTCCTCCTTCCTTAACACTCAGAGTAAAGTCAAACGTGGCCTTGTTTACGTTTTTATTAAGGCTACTGTTCCACTTCCCAATAAATGATAACTTTTTAATTAGTGACATTATAACCGTGGGTTATCTATTGACACATTTGAATTAAATTTTTGTGTGATACTAAAATAATACTCGTTATAGGTATGTAGGTAGTAATTTACATATTTTTAAAGAATTTTCTATATTATCGTGACGCCACTACATACAGGTGTAAGTACACCTACACGTTTTGAATCCGATTTTACCAAATATTATTCTACTACGAGTACATGTTATATCTAAAAAAACTATTGTCTTAAAACAGAAGATTGCTCAGGCGTAAGCTACAAGAGATATATTAGAAATGGCAGCTGGTTTTTTTGTCTCCTCTCAGTTCTTGGCATTAATTAGGCTTCGCATATTATAATTATGTACAGTATATACCTAACCTTGCTAAGGTTAGGTATATAGGTAGTATATGCTGGCGCGCACATCACATTATTTTATTTTAGTTAATGCTGACAATTCATAGTAAATGAATCAGGCATCATATATATGTAAGTATGGTAGGTAGGTTCGCCGGCACGTACGTCACATAATATATTTCAGTTAATGTTACGCATAATGCTATGTTGCAGGAAATCGTGAAGGTCGAGCGCGGGGCGGCTGGCGAGGTGTAATTGGTGTGGGAGAAGACTGCACTAGTATAGTCTACACCTAGTAGCACCTCTCAGGCTCCCACACCGGCGGTGTCTACACCTAGTAGTAGGTGGTGTCGGTGACCGATTTCGTTGAAGGCAGGCTAGTCACGCAAGAGTCATTCTTAATATGGCCAAGTGTATGCGCAAAATACATGAGCAGTGAACACTATCTCCTTTACTCTGGTGTTACTCTAGTGAGTAAGACGATTAACACGACTAGAGTGAGATCAGGCACAGGACCGACTTTATACACGCCTATCATTGTTTCTTACGCCGGTTCTTCTCGTCGGGTTATTATTCCGAAGCGGTACATACATAAAAAATTTAGACCGTTTTTAGGAAATCGGTTAAAAATTCGGAGCAAAATTGTATTTAAAATCCTTGTCAGATCGTCGTAGACGTAACGTCTACTACACTCATCTGTAGTCAGATGAGTGTAGTAGACGTTACAAGCTAACGATAGTTTCTAGTTACTACACAGTAGTCACTACTAAGACAACAGGCAATTACCTGCCTGCAGCTGCTCAACGGGCGGCAAATGGCCCGTTTCCTCGTGCAGCTCTTGGCTCTTGACATCACCCATCATCACCACGACACCGGTGACATCTGCGTGAATTGACGATTGCACATCGACAGAATAAGCTGATGCATGTGGCAAGGCTATACTTTTTTACATGCTTAATGTATGTATCAATGTACTTTATGTACTCTGATACAATATACAGCTTGTAATATTAAAGAATGATAATACTTTAGGGTGTGCTTGGGTCCCGTATGTAGTACTGTGAAAGTACCAACGCTGAAACAGTTACTTTTTTTTGTATGGGAATTTATGATGTTGAGGCATTTCTCATAAAATATGACAGTCAAAAGTAAGTATTTCAGCGCTGGTACTTTCACCGTAAACTCTTTATAGTAGACACATTCGTTAGCATTATCCTTCATTTATTTTACATCTTGTAGATTAAGTTATTACATTGTAAACGTATATAATATACACTTATAATAGAACAACTTTCCATCTTTTGCTAATAGAAGGACTCGGCCTAGTTTCTTACGGCGGTTCTTCTCGGCGGGTTAGGGTTGAACCGGTGGTAGTCTTTTTTGTTGACTTTTCGAAAAAAGCTTGTTAAGTTTTATTTGGACTTAAAGCGTTCGAACCTTCTGATAATTTTCTTTATAAAAATCGTAGCAATAGTTTAGGAGCTACGGCGGAACAAACATGGGAATCTGTGTATGTAAGTTTGTTCCATATTTATACATAGATTTCCATATATACATAGATTTCCAAGTTCATTACCCTCCCTTATGGCTTCGCCTTAAAAGGATAATAACAACTATGAGACAAGGAAAATTAGTATTGTACAATACTGCGAAAAACTAGTGTGGTTAATTAGGTACGTACCTACTCCAAACGTCCGCGACCGACTCGAGTGTTGACACGGGGGCCGCCGGCCAAACACATTCAACATTTGTAAATAGCGATATTTAATGCATTCTTCCTCTATCTTCTTTTTATATATACAAATGAATTGCTGTTCGTTAGTCTCGCTAAAACTCGAGAACGGCTGAACTGATTCGGCTATATATATTCGTGGAAGTCCCGGGAAGGTTTAAACGGTTTGTATGCTCAACGAAGTAGGCACGGGTCAGCTAGTCTTCTTATATATAAAAATTAATTGCTGTTCGTTAGTCTCGCTAAAACTCGAGAACGGCTGAACCGATTCGGCCATTTTTAGTCATTAAATATTTGTGGAAGTCCCAGGAAGGTTTAAACGGTTCATACGCTCAACGAAGTTGGTACGGGTCAGCTATACCGCTATACAGCTATAACCATATATATATATATATTATGTACCAAGATAAAGAGTACTTAGTGCGCACAACAGAAAATTTGTCAATCGTCGTTTCTCTTACATAGCTTATCATTTTCATACGAGATTGCCGAGGGCTATTAGCAACGTGGTATACACTACAATTGCAATTTCTAGACACTGATAAAGACAATGTGTCCACATAGATTAATCACGAATATTTGCGTCCTCACGCCCGCGCCGGGCTGCGGCACGTCGCGCGCGAGTGTCAATATTATGTGCCAGAAGAAAGTCAGTCTGTTTGTCCTACCTTCGTGTTGCCTAACTCATAACTGTGATGAATACTAATTCACAGATGTTATCCAACAGCTCGGTCCTACGGCCCTCCACACTAATTATCCACGACAATACTCATGTTTTCGATCATTTTATACTTCGTATTTCCCTGTGTGATCCTGTAGTGGTAGAGCTTGGTTCTCAACGATAGAGCCCGGTCGAGGTGAAGTGGAGGGTTAGTGCTCTATCAACTTCAAGTATTAAGAAGAGGCTGAGGCAAGAGAAATTCTAATTGAGAGCTCCACATTATTTTTTATCGACAAGCGCCGAAAACATCATAGTCAATAAACTTGATAAACTTCTAAAAGTAAACAAATTGAAAATTCTTTTTAAATAAACATAGAGTATAGCGTACAAAACATAAAGATATTTTACAAAAGTTACGCTACAGAGGGTTCTGTTACGGAGTAGTTCAGGATTAGATTTGAAAAAACATTTCTTTGACAAAACTGAAGTTTATTCACGAAAATGTTGTCATAAAAGTTATAAAAAGCTACCACCGGTACAACACTTTTAACCCTACCAGAGCAATAAATATGTTGTTTAACTACAAGTTTGGTTCAGATTATTTGACTAGAAAAATGCCCCATGCGTGATCCGTCGGATGGTCATGTAAAATGTCGGTCCTGCGCCTGATACCCGGTCATATCGGTCATCCGTCCATCTGATTTACGAAAGTAAAGAAAGACATTGTGCTCCTGTGTTTGCGCACACACTTACAACATAAACCACTCGGACATCTCCGATTTTTATCGTTGTTCGGTATTGTGTTTGCTAATGAACTCGGCAATCAGCATCATTATATTTACATAATGCACAAATACTAGGTACTTAGCTAATGTATTTTTAATTTAAACCTGTCTCTACTGACGAGTACGAATTAATTACAATCTCGAACGAAATCTAGAACGAAAAAATATATTTTAATATGTTTTTATATCTAGCTGACTTCATTGGGCGTTTAAATAGTTTCAGTACTCCCTATATTCAACCCCTTTACCTACTTAGTACTTTCTGGTAATTTGAAACTACAATAATTATGAGAACAGTAAAAATTTTAAGTTTTTTTAGTTCAGTTCTAAGTATGGGGAATATCCATTTTTTTTATAATTTCGAATATTGAAAATCTTAATGTGGTTTACAGAATACATTTACTTATCAAGATTTAACAGTATATTTTTTGAAGCTAACATCAATTTAAATATTATCATATAAATGTAACGTAAGAGACCATAGCACAATTTCTACCAATTTTAATGTCACTTATTTACAGATACAGAAATACAATGTCACATTAATTTGGTCGAAAGCAATCTTTTACTCTGACGCTCTATAAGTGTGTTTTGGCTCACCAGATTCCCAAACTAAGAATTTATGCTCTAAATGCAATCAGTTTATCCTCGCTGTTCTTGAGGTCGAGGTCTCAGGAGTCACAGGATACTTTACAATTGAACTGTCGCGGGTCGCCGCTCGCCACCGACACATATTCGACGAGAGTAATAATCCATGAAAGTCTCGACACAATTATTGAAATGAACGATGGTCCCGAAACGTTAATATTATACAAGAAATAGCCTGTAATTAAAAGTGCAATAACCTAGGTGATGTACATAATCACCATAATATTGTATGCATAGTTCTATTACTTTCATTAGCTGTTCATAGCAATAAATAAAAACAAACAACTTTAGAATTTGTGAAACCTAATCATCCTAGAGGCATGTTGGGAAGCCCTGGAGTAATCAATGATGAATTGTCCATTTGAGCACAGTAATCAATTAATAATGAAATGTCTATTTTAGCACAGTCCTCCGGGTCATCGCCTGGTGATAATACAGTTGTTGTTGGCGACAAGTCTCGTCACGTATTAGGTGGGACGGGATCGGCGCGGGCGGTGGGAACTGTACTCTATTATTCCCGAGTCTTATCGGAGCTAGTACAGTCAGGGCAGTAGTAGTTAGTTGAAGTACATAGCACATGTTGTATATAATATCTGTCTGTATCTATCGCAATAATTGCAGACAAAAAGATGACAGTCAATAAAATGAAATATCGTAATCAAAAGTATCACTCGGTATTTCTAAGAGATTGTCTTTGAAATTGAAGAATTTAAAGCAATTTCACTAAGGGCCGATTTTTCAATCGTCAGATAACTTTTAACTAAGGAATAAATATGTGACTTTGGCAGATTTTGTATGGAACAAATGTCAAAGTCACATGTTTATTCAACAGTTAAAAGTTATCTGACGATTTAAAAATTGGCCCTTAAACATAATTATGTCTTTGTATGCCTAGATATTATAATGAGTAAAAACAATCTTAAACCTATTTCCTTATGTCGTAAATAAAACAAAGATACAAACAATTTAAACTTGCAATACAAAGGAGAGCAAAATTAGATAATTGGCGGGGAGTAGGCTTTTTCGACAGGCTAGTCAACTTAGGCGTAACATTCTACTGCAGTCAGCATATCGTCCAGCTTCCGCAGCGACCATCAACGCGTAGATGAGAGGTAGGGGTTAACAGTCTCTGGAGGGTATGGTATTGGTAGGCCCTGCGAAGTGAGGGGTTGGTTGTCCATGTAGAGTGTCGATTTGCTGCTCCCTATGGGATGTGTGGTTATTTGTCCCTGCGGGGTGGGGTTACTGGTGACTGTCAGCCGGTGGTACCCGTGGACACAAAATAGATATAACAGAGACACGACCTAGTACTAGACAATGGTATCACCCTAATAGGTACTGGCAATGCGACTGACAAAGGGTGAAGTACAGGCACATTCCGGAAACTGCCATCTAGTGCCACTATTGGACAATACTAATTACTAATTTGTTTTGTATTTTTTTTTAAATTAAGGAGTTGAATTTAGCTTAATATGATGCTATGCTAAAAATATGCTTATCTTTATTTTAATGTCAATATTTGTACTTAATTGGGCATATTTACATTTAATGATTTACAAACGTTAATAGTAGTGACATCTATTGCAATTGTTTGTATTAAACATAGATTAAATGGGATGGTAGGCCATGCCGTGGAGTTGCTAATTCCTGTCACTGGACAGTACCTGTAGGGCACGTCGGCGGCGAGGAACACGTAGTTGGTCCCGTACAGGGCGAGCGCGAAGGCGGCCACCGATAGCAGCACGTAGTTGGCGATGTGGAACCGCCCGCCCTGCCCCAGCTCCAGCATCAGCGCGTCGGTGTCTATACCGTCCTCCATGGGCGGTTTCTCGGGGCGCTTTTCGTTTGACATTTTAGGGTCAGGTTTTCGCGGGTTGCACTTTTCGTTTCCTAGTTAACGTTCACTAAGTAAGTTACAGGTGGACAGACGACCTGAAGACGGCCACGAGCGACCGGTCTCTTTGGACTTTGGGGAGTCTTATGTCCAGCAGGACACTCTAGCTGAAACGAGTAGTACTGTAGTCGCTTATTTATTTACTTTCCTTGATCTAGATTGCCGCACGATTGGTTTATGTCATTTTCGCGCACTTTTCACTTTCAATAATTGTAACATCGATAATTCATGATTGTTACTTAAAATTATATTTACTTTTATTTATTTAATACCTTCAAGAGAACTGTGTTTACGATTCACTGAAATGTTTTAGCTGACATTAAAATATTATAATTTTAGTTGATGCAAATATATTTATATACCGTTAAATTTATGTTACCTTTATCTATTTTTATATACAATTTTCTATGTATTATATTACACGTGAATATCTTTATTGGCTATTGTTTAATATTCGGATGCGCGTGCGCCGGTGCGCCGGTGCGGTGCGGCGGACGTCTCGTGAGCGATCTCCGTACTGCGGGGCGGCGCGCGACGGTCGCGTATTATAATGTGCTGTGTACTGTTTGCTGTGCTATGTCTTGTGGAGGTTAAGCAATGCTGTCGATATTAATATTATAATTACTGACCTTCTACATCTTAATATTTTGTTAGCGATAGCGATGAAAGTATTTTTGGATTTCAGGGATCTCGTTTATTCCTTGTAACGTTATAAGAAGTCTTAGTATTTTGCCATCTTTTGGATTTTTTAGAATCTTCTGATATTGTTAATGTCTTATTACTGGTCGATATTGTCATAAGTTTTTGACAAACAAAAAGTATTTAAAATTACATATTGCCTTAACTTTTTGTTTGTTACAGATTGTAATCATTAAAACATTTTTTAACAATAAAAAAAAATAACTCCGCGCGCTGATCCTATTATGATGAATTGTTCTAGTAAATTCTAAAACTATGAGAAATAGCGAAAAGTTTTAATAGGAACTGAAACCTATTAAAACTTTTCGCTATTCTCTCCCTCTCTTTTATTCGCTCCCGCGCCGCCGCCGCTCCCGCCCCGCTGCCCGCAAAACTCGAAGCCGAGGCCTTAAAGCTCTCTATTTCCACAAGAGCGAGTCTTACAAATTTATCCTCCAGAGATGCTGTATGTTTTGTAGGGATCATTTCTTCAGTTAGTATATTTGTTCCATTCAGCTGGTGACGAACCCACGATCTCCGGAGATTAGAGCCGACATTCGTCACATAGCCCATAAGGATATATCCTTATGGGCTAAGTCCCGATTTCAACAACTCTTATTTGTTTTGACGGCTTGTTAAAATACCCTGCCTTCTCATTCATTCACAGGAAATACGAGAGGGCTAACATGATATTTCATTAAGGATTAACTTTAACATGTTTCAAATTAGTACTTAATGTATTTATTTTTTAATTTCCAAGAGAAAGCCATTTATAAATATTATATTAATTAAAAACGACAATTAAACATTTACGTTGTTATCTTAACTCTTAACAATGTCAGTTGTGTATGTAGTTAACTAGTTGACGCGAGTATTTTTACACCAGCCTTGAAGGTTCAAGGTGCAGGGTGAGTGCTGCCGAGATTTTACAGTACTTTCGTTGCCACGTAATCCCAGGAAATTATATTATGTTTAGTATACGCCTTTTTAATTAAATGTGACACCTATATAATTTTAAAAAATGACCAATTTTGCTTGCGAGTGTACGCATAAGCAGTGTGGAACAATTATAACCACGATGCGTTTGATGCACCTCATCAAACGCATCGTGGTTATAATTATTTCGCGGGATATTGCTAGATATAATATATTTAAATTTTGTGCTATGGATTTCCGCAAACTCCATTTTCCATTAACTGGAAATCATTTTATCACTAAGTTATATATTATGAATCTAAGTATTTATATTGTGTAATACAGAATCTCAATGCTCGTATTCAACATAGAATTAAAATGAATCGACTTGATCACAACCCGTGGGGTGTCGGAGGAATAATATAACACCCCCCCTCCCCCCACTCATATATCCGGAAATTGACAGCTGCGTTTCCACCGACTGAAAACTGCGCTCGCCATCCCGCTTGCCAAGCGTGGCGAGTACAGGGGGGAAATATGCGACTACCCCCCTGTGGAGTAGTTCGGGGGAGGCTTATGGCATGTAGTAGACGTCATAGCTGACTGCATGACTTGTGTGATATTATCACAAACAGATGTTTGCTGATTGGAGGAAACACGCGAACGAACTAAAACGTGCACGGATTTGGTTTCGTGCGTACTGTATTAACATTTTGCTACTTTACGTGGTGAAAAAAGAGGGAGGGAGAAATATAGAGTAGAGACTATCGCGTAACGGCGTCACTGTAAGATTTCAAGATATGAATCGATGAAGGTCGCAAAAAAAAAAATATATAATAATATACAAAATTGAGTTTAAACTGTCACTTTTAGGATAATAATATGTAGTAACGTATTAAGGTATTAAGTACAATGATTTTAGAGACGGATCTTTAGATAAATGTACTTAATACTTTACGACGTATTCTAAAATGTTTAAGTGACAGTTAGAACTCAATTTTCTCGAAATCAAAATTTTGCTCCATATCACCTTTACCATTCATGTCTTCATTTAATTAGCATAATCGAGTAAATTTGATCATAATACTGTGCCATTAGAATTATCATTTGTTGCATGCTGTATACATACCTATACATATAAATACTGTATAAATAAGTTACATTAAAATTATAAGAATTATAGTCTTTCTCTTTTCGTATAGATAAAATTAGAATAAATTAAATGTAAGTAGTAAGAACAGACAAAAAAAACCAGGTCGTTAAAATACGAATAAATTTTGAGGACGATCAATCTGCTAAGCATTAATTTTCTCGGAGTTTACATAACAAAAACTCTTCAGGTGATAACAAGTGCTCAGGTATAATTCGAATGTACTAAGTAGTAACTAGGTCACAGATTACTGCTGGGTATGATTTGACGGGGTCGCCTCGTCCTCGGTTAGAGTAGCTCCTAATCTAAGTGTGTATTAACTACTAACCTTGTAAAACTAAATCTTTGTAATTGAGCAAATAGAAAGTAATAATATAATTTCGACAAATTATATGTAAGGACATATTTTACAGCCTGTAATAGACGGTTAAATACTAACTACTGTAAGGACACCTATAAATCTTAACCAGAGGCATAATTAAGACCAGGCAAGCCGTAAAAATATAATTGTCTCGATCTACATTCTAAAATACAATTATTTATTTCAACTAACCGATCGTGTGGAGAAAACGTTAATTCGTAACCAACCGTAAGCTCAACCATTGCAGAAATAGTTACTTTCTGTGAAAGAAAAGACAAAATGACAGTTCGATAAAGGGAATCTGCACAATCTGACAGTATCTCTATTATTGTGTAGACAAAACTCATTTCTACAGCGAACGTACGAGTCTGAGAAATGAGGACTGATAACACAAAACGTAGAGTTGTCACATCGGTATCGGATTAGGATGAAACTGCATATTTTCTCATAAATTATGTTATGAAATCGAGAAAGGAAGCGTCCTACATTTTTTAAACGGGCAAACGGCCCACCACACATCCCACCACTGCAACTCCTCTGTAGCCAGGGACAGTGATAGCCAACCTCAAAAACCCTTTGATATGATCCCAGGGAGCCCAGCGGAGGGATAGCCTAGATCTGTCTCGGAGGAAAACTGAAACACTTCCTGTGTTTTAGTTACCCTCCTCAAGCAATGCGGGAGACAGCAAAATTGTAAAAGGGAAAGCACCTCGGGAATAATAAAATTATGTTTACATCAAATCCTAAACGATGGCAATAGTACTCATTATGTTTTCATTTTTATTGACATTGAAGCGTCCTACATTTATAATACTGATGATGACTTATCTACAGTAATACTCTAAATATGAAAGATTTCATGGCGTGTTTGCATTGAAAAGGCTCCAAAACTACTGGTCTCAATTTGATAAAATTTAGCATATTATATGCATGAAAGTTGCCCAATTAAGGGATATCCTAAGTTAGGATTCCTAACACACTACGATATGTACAGACAGTAGCTAATATAATATCAAACTCACCCCAGACTTAAGAGACTTCGAAGTAGAATAGATATAGATATAGAAGAATACCTACAAGGTATATGTTGATAACTAGTATAGAGGTATGTGCTGCGACATTCGTTCCATTTTTATGTAAGAAATATTATCATTCAATAACTAATTACAGCGTTCCACAGATGACAATCACATGCCGTGAATTTCCTTGAATTCCAACATTCAGCGGTTCTTGTATTTGCACATTTAAGACTTTAAAATTAACAGTTATTATGTTTCATACTCAATAAACCTACATATTCAAATTTATTTTTACACTTACATAATAATAAATGTTAGGTGGATTTTCACAGTGATTCATGGTACGCTAAAATCTTTAATTATAATATGCCACCATCCAACAGGCCCCAAATTATGGTCACTAAGTCCAATGGAGCTTAACCTATATCTCGCGAATAAGATTAATTTTATCCAAATATTTAACTAGGCCAAAATAATTCCTGATGGTTCAGGAAGTGGACAGCTCCTCATCGAGGACATCGCGAGGAAACATCACGACCCGACCGGAAGACCAAAACTATGACTTTTCCAAACGATGAAGGTTTATGATGTATGGCCGATGACGACACATGTGTTTCTGCTTGAGGACGTTCTTGGCATGACAATTGGCAAGTTACCGCACGTGAGAATGATGTCTACCTGTTTGTTTGTTTGTGTAACAACAAACGCTACACCGACGTCGGACGTATCAAGACAACTCAAACCACAGTATTCAGCGAAAATTAGTCTTATAATACTAGAACTTCGAAGTTAGCTAGGTATTATTATTTTTCATCCGACTCCAAATAAATTAATGATTTTTTAATGAAGCCTTAATAATTGTCACTGGGACATTCTTAGATGAGTTAGAAATAAAAGGCGAAAAAGCGATTAGAGACCTGTGCAATAGCATAATATAGACTCGGTATATCAATCTAGAGTTTAGAGAAATTTTTGGCATAACATTAAATATATTTTTAAGTCACTGTACCTATATGTAGGTAAATAGACGATACTGTATGCTATAATGTTAAAAAATAAGTTACAATGACCACATGTCTCCTCAATTTCCATAACTTCCTAGTTTTTGTATTATTTTTGTAGAATTTTTCACGTCGAAGGTCGAACGCTGAATATTTGAGTATATTGTTATCGTTGACACAAAACAAGAGTATGAGGTGTGACCAATTCACAGTATTTTAAGTAGCTGTAGGTACTTCAAGTGTAATAATTGTTAGAAATATTAATCGAGCATAATTTACTGTTTTTACGGCCATTAATCAATATGGCAACAATGTGCTGGGGTATGGTATGTACTCGGGTCTCAGAATATTATAAACCTAGCCCATAGATCCAGGCTACAGTCGAACCCGCGCACACCTATGATTGTGCGTATGGCAAATCGTTACGATAATTTTTTACGATTTGCCATAAAAAAGAGGACTTTCGACATTACGTACTGTTATCCGGGGCCTTAAAATTTAAACCCCTTTTTAAAAAAGATTTATTTAATGAAACTAGAAAATAGAAAATATAGTAATTAAAACGAAATAGTAGAATTTGGCACAACTGTTACGACTCGGAGTTAGGAATAGAATGAGGTGTGTGAAAGAGGTCTGGACGGGCGGTCTGGGACGGAAGGTGTAGGATGATTCTAGGAATGTGGGATCAGCAAGATGGGAAAGCTAGGGTGAGCATGATCGCGTACAGGACAGGGATATAACAGTACGGTAGGTACGGTCCACGAATGGACTATACTCGTACTTAGTATCTAGTATCTATCAGTATAGTCCATTGCGTGAAAGTCTTCAATTGGTGTACATAATGTTATCTTGATCGTCCAGACATTTTAGGCATTTTATACCCCAATCTGGCCAAAAATTCCTAGTGGGCTGAATTTTTGTATACACCTTTATTTCGGTGATAATCTGAAGATGTGAAAGTTACAAAGGGAAAATCCGTTTTTGCAAATATTTCGCAACCTATTGCTCGGAGATCAATAGAGGTCATTATAAAATTGTTTCTCATAAAATGATCTATATAAAATGTCTCATAAAAACTATAAAGCGCTGAGAAAGGCTACATTATGACGATACACTATAACTGTAAACGAGTGTTTACTCACCACCGTCGAGGTAGAACGTAAGGTGCGTTTTTTTAAAAAGTTTCTCTTACAGGCATAATTTACGAAAAATAATGAAAGGTTTTTTTTGAAGGGTTAATAATTTAATTTAATTTTTTTTAATACAAAAAAAATATATCTAGGGTATTACATTTTTTTTTATTCATCAGCAATATTTTCAGTGTCACCATCGTTATTTGGTGTTGACAAAACGTCGACAAGACCTAACCTAACTCAAACCTAACTTTAACCTAACTCAAACCTAACTCTAACCTAACTCAAACCTAACTTTAACCTAACTCTAACCTAACTCTAACCTAACTCTAACCTAACTCTAACCTAAATCTAACCTAACTCAAACCTAACTCTAACCTAACTCAAACCTAACTCTAACCTAACTCTAACCTAACTCTAACCTAATTCTAACCTAACTCTAGCCTAACTCTTGCCTATCTCTAACCTAACTCTAACCTAACTCTAACCTAACTCTAACCTAACTCTAACCTAACTCTAACCTAACTCTAACCTAACTCTAATCGAACTCTAACCTAACTCTAACCTAACTCTAACCTAACTCTAACGTAACCTAACCACGTGTGAAATATGTAATTGTATGTGTGAATGTAAAAACGTGTAGTAATTGTGAGCTATGTATTGTATAAATAATAGATATAAAAATATCAATGTACTCTATAATATATAAAATTGTATTCTGTAAAAATATGTAATCGTATTGTAAATAAGTGTGTAATATTTTGCAACCTATTGCTCGGAGATCAATAGAGGTCATTCTAGAAATTTAATGTATTTTTTTTTACATTTTTTTTTTTTTTGTGTTTTCATTAATCTAGCGACAGGCAAAAAAGAAAAGGTAAGAAGAAAAAAATGTTTGACAAAAAAAAATTAAAAAGAAATGCATTTCCAAAATGAAGAAAGGTAGTATAATCGTATCTCAAAGTTATAGTGACTATTCTCTTTACACTCTATATACGTGGTATGGAGGTACATCAATTACCAAGGCAATGAGCACCAAGTACCAGCCCTGCCGTAGATAGTCCCATATCGGGGCCATCGGGACCGGCGACGGACCTTGCGAACCCTCCTCCGTCACACTCCTCGACCTACATGATGGGTACCTCTCGGTCCTCGCTGATTATATCACTTGTTGCTCCAGTTTAGTGAGGAGTAGAGGACTGAGGGGCTATCGATCACGAGTGGTTAAGAACCAGTACTACAAGTATTATGAATATGATAATAATCGTGGACACTCGACACCACGTCAATCTGATACCTGAGTTTTCGAAGAGTTTGTGTTGTTTGGCCTAAGGTGTCGGTATACAGTGTGTAAAAACAACAGTCACTATAACTTTGAGATACTACCTTTGCCTAATTTTGGAAAAGTATTTATTTTTGGCAAGAACACAATTTTTTTTTTACAATTTCTTATTTTTTTGTCGCAAGAATAACAAAAAAGCATTTTTTTAATAAAAAAAAAATACGTTTCTAGAATAGGATTTTAAGCTTTTAACAAGCGGGATGCAGAAAACAAAACCTTAAAGTAACAAGACTAATATTATAATGTATTGTACCTATAAATATCTACACTAATATTATAAAGAGGAAAGATTTGTATTTTAATGTAACGACTTAACTTAAAAAGTACTGGACCGACTTAAATAATCCTTTTTTCATTAGAAAGCTACATTATCACTGAGTAACATATAAAAATCAATTGCTGTTCGTTAGTATCACTAAAACTCGAGATCAGCTGAACTGATTCGGCTTCTTCTCGGTTCTATTCGGTCTTGAAATATTCGTGGAAGTCCCGGGAAGGTTTGTAACACGGTTTCCATGCTCAACGAAGTGGGCACGGGTCAGCTATCTTATATTTAAAAATGAATCGCTGTTCTTTAGTCTCGCTAAAACCCGAGAACGGTTGAACCGATTTGGCTATTTTTGGTCTAGAAATATTAGTGGAAGTCAACGGAATGTTTAAACGGTTTTTTTATGCTCAACGAAGTGGGCACGGGTCAGCTAGTCTTATATAAATTCTGGAAAGAGACTATAATAAATAAATATTAATTAATTAAATTCTGGAAAGAGACTATTATAAAAAAATATAAATTAATTATCTAACATAAGTGCCTATTGTGTGGAATGTAATTAAAAATTACAATACAGTAGACCAAGCGGGAACAGTTGACAACTGCGTGTTCGTAACATTACTATTGTCAATTGAATCGGCATTGTCATATTGTTTATGCAATTAATTTCGAGAACGGTACGAGTACGCAGCTGACAATTCATTCAACTTGTTCGTTACCGACCATGATACAGCCCACGAAACGAGTTGCACAAGCACTGTTGCGGTGTTTGACGACAATAATAGTGCACCACGTAATCAGGACACTACGAGTACTGGACAATGCGGGCAGTCGCGGGACAGGTACAATACCTGCGAGTACTTCCATCTCAATGTTACGTTCTGGTATGCGCTCCGTAATGTATCACCTGACTATTTTACACTGATAATTATTATTAACGAATGACATTTAATTTATTTTATTTTTTTGTGCGCATAAATTAACAAAAAGATTACCTTTCAGACGTTGAAAGGCCTCCTGGATGGAGGCCTGTCAAAAAAACCCCGTTCTGTGGATCGGACTCCACGAGTCCGCCGCGACATAGCCCGGTAAAATTATTGTTTTGTGCTATACTGCACCTTTTAAAAAGATATAAAGAAATACGACACAGCAATACATTCCTTCCAGCGCGGCGGTCCTACAGAGCAGTCTCTATATTACATGAAAGATATCAGGCAGGGCATGCTCTATTGCAGACATAATAATAATAAACATAATACTGTTGTAAGTAAATAATACTTATACTTACATAAATACTATAATACAATCAATAATAATAATATCAATAAAATTTAATAATTCAATGAATATTAATAACATTGACGACCAAATATTTTTTATTTAATAGTTATAACATATTGATATATATTATCATTAATAATTTATAATCCATTATGTAATCATAAAAACAGAGTAGCGCATGACCGAAATTATTAAAGGATTTTAATAATATGAATATGAAAATGATTTTAATAATATGATAATAAATAGTCTCATAATAAACATCTGCGTGCCACGTAAAGGAAAAATATGATAACGATTCACCAAAGCCTTAACACCGCAATGTACCTTATTTAGTGCTAATTTCACCAACACATGTTAAAGTCAATCCTTCATTAAACATCATGTTATCCCTCCAGTATTTCCTGTCAATGAATGAGACGGCATTTTAAAAAGCCATTAATAACAAGCGTTGGTGCAATCGGGACTTAAGCAAATACGTGATTTATATTTCTACGACCAGAAAACTTTAAGATATTACAGCCTTATCACATAATTCCATTATATTATGCCAGCATTATCACATTCGCTATCGGACCTATATAATATGTAAACGATACCGTTCATATTATTATTCGTAAAATTGAAAGCCAGCATATATTCTACTGGGCCCGATCTTGGCTTAACATTTAATAGGTAATTAGAATCATCAACGTTTCTTATGATTTGTTGAATATTTTGAACTCCACAGAATTATAATTACGCGTAATAAATTATATTAAAGTCACTCGACTTTTATAGCCTAAACCACGGAGCCCGCATGTGCTAAATCAACGTCAATTAAAATAATATTTTGGAATTCATTAAACATCGCTAAATGCGTATTATGAAGCATACAATATACGTCATAGTTTAACCAGTAGTTAACAGTAGTGCCACCAAGTACATGAGCTCCAGTGCCGAGTGTCGCCTGCACAGCTCGTTGCACCACAATTGTCCAATTGTCGGTCTTTGTAAGTTAACGAACTATTGTAGCACCGGCGTACTCTCGTGCTGGCCAGTTGCGCTTCCGACACGAATAAGATGAACGAGAAGATCGCGATGATGCACAAATTACATCGTTTACGTCGTCTTCACGTTGTTGAGGTAATTTGCGTTATGTGTAATAGTGTCCTGAACTCTAGGCTACTTGTTAGGCCACGCGCACGTAATGTTGAGCCGCAGCAAACCGCAGCGGGTCGCAAAGCATCGCAAAATCAATTGCATTCATGGCAATGGCATGACTACCCCACAACGCATAATGAATTTTGAGGCAGTAGGCCTACTCTTGAAACTAATAATTTCGATAGTATATACAGACTATAATATTAATGAGTGATAATACTTTAGGGTGTGTATGGGTTCCGTATATAGAGTTTACTGTGAAAGTACCTGCGCTAAAACAGTTACTTTTTTTCATTACTGAAAATTTATGATGTTGCGGCATTTCTCATAGCAACATGAAAGTCAAAAGGAGGTATTTCAGCGCTGGTACTTTTAAAGTATACTCTACATAGGAGGCACATACACACCCTAAAATATTATCAATCATTTATTTTACATCATCAATAGTTTTATAGTCCATATAGATAATATTAATAATCTCCTTTTTAATTTTAAAATCAGCGCTAGTTTGGTTTGAAACCGAGTGTCGATTTTATGGAACTAAATTAAAACGGCAGAAAAACATTGATTTATTTGGTCCAATCCGAAATTAGAATGAATGAATGAATGAATGAATGAATGAATGAATGAATTCTTTATTGTGCACACAACATAAACATAATATATGAGAAACATAACAATATACACAGGTAACACAATGGCGGCCTTATTACTAGGTAGCAATCTCTTCCAGGCAACCACAGGTAGAGGAATTGTTAAAAACGAAATTTGGCTTGCATGTGCATATAAAAAGGAGGTTTGTATTAGATTCGAGAGAAGGGGCCTACCGCCTACTGGCCGTAGAATATATCGGCAGTGGTGTGGACTGTCACCTGCTGCGGCCCGACATAATGTGCGCGTACCTTTAAGGTAAGTTCTATTAGACACGAACACCGGCATAATCATAATATAAACGACAGTAAACGACAGTTGCTATCCAAAATTTTCACACGATTTTCCTCAACAAAACTAGGATTAGGACTTAGTCCTCCACTCCAGAGTACTTTGGGTTACGGATTGATAACACCACAGTAGCCAGTAAGTATCTGCGTGAGTTTCAATCGATCACAGTTGACCGAAACGTGACAACGACTACAATTTAAAACCCATTACTGTCATAACATGTTTTGGTCTGAAGCAACAATATTAACTAATGTACCTCTATATTATAAAACGTAACGAGCCCGTTTCAATAAAAATCACTTAGGTTGAGCCAAGTTAAGCTAAATAGACTCGCAAAGTAGGCCGTGGAGCTCTGCGAACCCAAAGTTAGAGAGGGTTGATACGTCACACGGGCGTAGCCAAGCGCGTATCAGACTACTCGCGAAGTAGTCCTGTCTCGCGAAGTAACCCAAAGATTGAAAAGCTCAAAATGCGTGTCTCTTACTATACTAGCTTCTCTTCTACTTCTCATTAGGCTACCTACAGTCCGTCTCGAGAGTAGTTTAAAGCTGTAAGTGTAGTGACACCTGGTCGAAAAGTCTGGAGATCTGTGTCAAGTCTCACCTGTAGGGCAGAAGTAGTTTAAAGCTACGTCAAGGGACTCACCGGTAGGGCTGGTCCGCGGCGAGGAAGATGTATGTGGTGTGCAGCAGCCCCACCTGCACCGCCGCCAGCGCCACCAGCGCGTAGCTGATGCAGTGGTAGCGCCCGCCCTGGCCCAGCTCGCGCATCACGTCGTCCACGTCGAGCGCATCGTCTTTCGGGTCTTTTGGGACCTTCAAATCCTTTGCCTCACTCATGTTTCCAACACTTGTGCACTATAAAATTGTGGATTGTTATTGAATCCTCGAAGAGGTCTGAGTCGGATTATAAGTGTCTATAGCTTCTCAATGTATTGGCACTTGAATATGGAATACCAGATTTGATATCTACCAAAGTCCTCCACGCATTTAGCAGTCAACTGAAATGTATCGTAAGAATCATCAGCTACTTCTCTTTAGCTGCCGGGCTTAAGTTATCCAGTTTATTGAAAATTACCAGTGTTGCACTTGAATACGGACTAGTGTGTCTCCCGGCTGGTCCTGCACTGGCTGCTGGGCCTCTGCCTCGGCACCGACTGCGCGGCGCCGGCTGCTGCCCCGCGCCGTCACCGCGGTGTCCGGGGGCGGACAATGACAGTGTGTCACGGCCGCCAGTCATCTGGACCGACACGACTGATCGGCCGCGCCCGCAACCCGCCGCGCGCGCGCTACCGGCGGTCGCAGCCACACCACCGCGGGTCGCGCCGACCACCGGAGCTTTATGAGTCTAACGGCTGAATACTGAAGTGGCGTTCAAGTCACATCCTGCACTTAACAGCCAAGAAATTGCACTGTCAGTCCGCGAATAGGTGAGCAACTAACTTTAACAAGGATTTTAGTATTCGGCCGATAGTATGAGACCTGTTTGAAGTATTCCTATTAGCAAAAGAGATAAAGAACAAGATTTGTGGTGAGTTCGGAATAATAAACCTTACCGCAGTAGTATTCTACTAGATTCGCTTCTTCAAAGTTTTACTTAACCACAGGTTCCAATATAGATAATAGCTGTCGCGCGTCACTCTCTTTATCTAGAGTCTTCTAAATCTAACATAATATTATGGTATCGACGCACTAACATAACGATTACAGCCATTCAATTTCAATTAATCGATCTCTATTATCAATTACATTTAAACAACATTAAACAAGGTTCTGCACAACACGTAATTGCTCACAGTTCCGCCAATTACTTTTCAACGTTGTGTAAAGTTTTATGTCCGTGGTTGTTTAGGAATTCCACTAAAACGTTCCCGTGTCTTGCTGGATAGACCAGAGTTAGACAGAGACAGAGACATATTCTTATATTTACATGTTTTAGTAGATTCTATTTTTTGTTAGTTCTCATAATACAGTTGCCGAACCATAAAGTATTTTTCATTGTAGTCTGTTTTCCTATGTTAGCTCCGTCATACCATACAGTCCACTCTCATTAGCTATCAGTTCCATTATTCAAAAAACTTCGTTTATCTTTTACTTACCATGCTATGTTCGATAGCGTTATTCTAATTTATATGTAATGATTTTGTCTTTGTGCAAAATCTTCTTTATTTAAATATATTCATTCATGATCCTGGATACAATTCCTTCAGTCATCTAACTTCTTTGAATGCTACTATAGCTATTTATTGATCTCAGTCCTCAGTTGATTAAAAACATTTGTTATTCTTTATTAAACTAGTAGTAAGTCAGTATTCGAGAAAAAGTCAAATAATTTTCGTTAACGGTTGGATTATTTTAAACACTGTATAAATGACCATGGTGCGTTTCCATGGTCGATCGGGCGCCGGCGGGTTGGGTGCTCACAATGTGTATTAGCAAACGGCCTTTATTACTCCAGGGTCGCCGAGCGCCGGCGCACTGTACAAGTACTGCCCAAATATTTGGCTAATGTTGAACCAACATGCACGTTGCGAAAGCCCCTCTCACCTGTCACTCTCGACTGGTCAAGTTTAATGTATTCATAGATCGAGTACCAGTACAGTACAGCCGCCACTGGAGATAACGCCTCCGCAGATCGGTGGTTTAGATCTCTCCACCCGGAGGTTGTGGGTTTATACTCGCGGCGGAACAACAAAAATATAGTTTTCTAATCTGGTAAAGACAATGCAGGCTGATCTCCTTATTGTCTGACAAGAGTCAGAGGTTTTGTCGCCCCAGAGGTAGTAGATTCGATCCCGCGTTGGAACAACAAACATTTGGACAGGACACAACAAGTCTGTGTTGATGACAAAGCAGGCGGAATACTAGATTATCTGACTTATCCTTTATCTTCTATCACTATCTTCTTCTTATCTTCTTATGCCTACTAGGTATATAAAAAGTCCTGCGTTGTAGCTCTTCTCACGTCGTTTTAATTAAAACAGCGGACATACGAGTACTACCGTAGCCGTACCGTAGTATGAAGACACATAATTTAATATCTTGGAAATAAAACAAAATGTAGTCCTTTATAAGGATTTATTTTAACAATCAAGACAACTTGAGTTCCCTGTATTCCCATGATTAATAAATTAACAAATACTAACTAGTTACTACAGTAAACTACTTAGGTACTATATTAGAGGCCTGTTTAAAAATTTTATAATATATTTTGACCTTTTGTCAAGATGCCATCGCTGATTACGGTATGACGTAGTTAGGCAGGTAGTTTAATATTTGCATGATATAAAGTCAGCTGTGACAGACCTTCCAAAATAAGCCTCATCCTACAATATCAGAACATTGTGACACAGGCCCATGTTGAACACGACGCGCTTCGGAGCCGGACTAATTATAAACTAGTACCTACATGAGAGCAAAACTACTCCACTGCGACCAGAGTTTCGTTTAGAGAGCGTTACAAATCAAACACACAAGCTCACTTTGTCTGTTCCATGAATAAGGAAGGGGATGTAAGGATATTTATTATTATTACAGAAGTATCTAAACGCCTGTATGTTTTGGAAAATGCAATGTCTATTTATTTTCATTGCTAATATATTCCAACAGGCGTACATAAAATTAATTATGTATTTTAATAATACACGCATAATACGAATTATTATTATTTATACAAGTAACATTGATCGTTATAAAATTCACATTAGTGTGATATACAATAGAAGACTTTGTCTTCTATTATCTTAGCCTAGTTTGTTCGTGGTCCATTAGATACGTGATATGTTTCATTCCAGTGTCTACCTAGTTGGTACAATGGTTTAACCACTCTTTACTTACAATTATGTTCTTAACATATTACAAATATATTTAAATGTAGCATGTACAATAAAACTGTTTTATAACGAACTAAGATTAATAAAGTTCGTCTATTTTTAACACTTGAGCAACAGTTCAAATGTGTGTGCGGGAGAGAAGCGAGGGGACTACAATATCTAAAATATACAAGTAGCTAATACCGACGAGTTTGTACTTTGCACACACTCTTACAATAGACAGCTGGATTCTATCCGAATCTCTGTCACTAACCTACAGCGTCCCAGTTTGACTGGCGACGCGTCCTACTCTAGCGTGAGATCTGCGCGGTGGGCGGCGCGCGGGAGCGTCAGACGGCGGCGGTGGTGGGCGCCAGGTCGGCGAAGGTGTCCGGGAGACGCCGGCCCAGCGTCTCCGGCACGAGCCGCGCCAGCGCCGCGCTCAGCAGCGGCAGCGTCGCCAGCAGCGTCGTCGGTACCCACTCGCCGTACACCGCCTACAAAGGTATAAGATATGTGACAATGTTTGGGTTTACTTGTGTTTGTATACGCCATGACGTTAACGCGGTATTCCTACCGGCTGGATCATAAGGGTTATTTCCAAACAGATCTAAGACAAAAAGTAGGTCTAAGACCAAGAATAATTAAGAGTAATAGTTGTTTACCTGACTACTTTAAGAAGCAAAGACAGAACTCTTTTCATTCTCTTAGCTGAATGAGGAATAAAAGAGCAATGCACCAGTAACTTCGGCATCGCTTATCACGCTGGTTTTTTGTCGATTTCATTTGATAAAACAAGATATAACATTACCCCATATTTATTATCTACTTTGTGCCCTTTGTGTGCTGTTGATTTTCATAATGTTTCTGTTTTTATTAATTTGTTACATTACAAATGTAAAAGTATATTTACCAGCAGCGGCACCTGCGGCGCGAGGATGGCGCCCACGCGGCCCACCGCCGAGCACGCCGCGAGCAGGCGCTGGCGGGCCCGCGTGGGGAACAGCTCCGCGGTGTACACGTACAGGCCGTTCAGCGCCATCGTCGCCCCCACCTTCCCCAGCAGGAACAGGGCGGTGGCGGCCCCCGGGAAGTAGGGGATGGTGGCCAGCGACGCCGCCGTCAGCAGCCAGGCCGCGGTCAGCAGCGGGCGGCGGCCGGCGCGGTCCAGCAGCAGGGTGTTCAGCAGCAGCGCCGGCAGCTCGGCGGCGGCGACCAGCGCGTAGTTGGCGTGGGGGGAGCCCGCCAGCGAGTGCGCGCGCACGGCCAGCCCGTAGAACACCATGACGCCGCCCAGCCACCACCAGCCACACACCAGCAGCCGCCGCCGCAGCGCACCGTACCTGGCGCGCAGAGTGTTCAGTCGTGGAGGATATAAACTGCCCATATCTACTGGCTCTCTATACGATGTTGCGGAATAATAATGCGATCACAAGAGACAATAATTGATGTAAAGATACACGCGAGATGTTTGATTTGGTAATAAATATTTTTGTATGAAATATATTTGAGTATAATAAAGTTAAATTTTGGATGGACAAGTGGGTAAATAATTTATATGAAGATGGCTTTTCGTGGATTGGAAAACGGCCTGCCTTGTTAACTAAGAACATACCAGTTACTACACTCTGTCTACTGTTGTAATTTGTTGATAATGATATACATAAATCATACACAACTTACTTCTTAAAAGCGGAGAACAGACTCTCCTCCTCCGCGTCCACTTTCTCGTGATTCTCGTTAACGACCATTTTCTGAAGACTGTCATCCGACAGCATCATCCTGTTCACTCGCGCCGCCTTCTTGATGACGTCGCGCGCGTCATCCACTCGCTCCTGGGTGATGAGCCAGCGGACGCTCTCGGGGAGGAGCCAGGGGTACAGCAGGAGAAGGAACGAGGGAGGGTAGGCGATGCGCGCCCAGAGCCGCCAGTAGCCGGTGAGGTGGTCGAGCAGCGCCAGCAGCGCCGCGCCCGCCGACAGCGGTACACCCAGCAGCAGGCTGGCGAGGATCCGCTGCTCCACAGACAGCCACTCGATCACTGTAAAATGTGAAACATTTTATCACAGCCACAAAGTAGATATATAACACAGCATACACATTGGTTGGGGAGGGAAACTGGACCACTTCCTACTCCTTTGGTAATTTTGTCAATTTAGTTTCCCACTTTGGGTGGCTGATTAATTTCGTTGTTGGTCCCAAGAGAGATTTAGCTTGCCCTCGGGCACTTCTGAGATCATACAAAGAGGTTTCGTGGTGTGGTAAACGCTGTCTATCCTGGATCACTGGAGTTGCAGTATGGGAACCGAAGGCAACAAAGATCGAACCATCCTATTCAAAGTTACGCTGCAGTCTTTGAAGAAGTTGATTCTGTAGTGACTCACTGAGCACGAAGCCGGCAGGGTAGACGCTGGCGCCGAACACGGTCTCTAGAAACTCGGCGGCCAGGTACAGCGGGTAGGCGGCCACCAGGGACTTGAGCAGCCCCCACACCCCCGCGCCGACGCCGGCCACCACCAGCGCCGTGCGACGACCCCATCTGTAACCGATAGGAAAATCTTACATCCGAACCGCTGGTAGTTATCACTTACCATGTAGCCTGTGGGACATTCCTATGTTAATTGTTATTTATTATTACTGAAATGGAAGTAAACATTTTGAACGGTCATTATTTGTTATAACGTATTAAGTACATTTATTATAAAGACAGATCTTTAGATTAACGTACTCGATACGTTACGAAAAATTTCAAATGTTTAAGTGACAGTGAACTCAATTTTCTCGAAATCAGTATTTTGCGTATATCACCTTCATACACTCATGGCTTCAATTATAGAGTTTAGAAGCCGTTACCTGTCGGAGATGTACCCGATGAGCGGCAGCGACACCAACATGCCCACGTTGTGCACCGTCCCCACCAGCGTGCGCTTCCACTCCTGGCAGCCCAGGTCGAACTGGAATGGGAACAGTCAACTTGTCAGTACATGAAATACATTTTCTGTCGCTAAAAACAGAAAAAAAAACTGGAACTAAAAATAAGAATATTGTATCATTGTATCTCCTCTATTCTTAGGACAAAGTCTGTGGCTCTGTGGTTAACGGCAGATGTCAGAACTGACGTGAGGACAGATGGAGCTTGTGGAATAGTAGTTTAGTTTTTTGTCGCTATAGAGATCAGGAATAGATTATGTGCCAGGGTTATATGAATGTGATGTTAAATATTGTGTAGAATATACTCAATATCGTTATTATATTTCCTACGGACTGGTTCTCATAACGTAATTTCTTTATAAACGTACATAGATATTATTATAGATTTACCGTAGCGGGTGTCTGTGGATGGCGGCGATCACCACCCCTAACATCCTTACTGCTGCGGGTGTCTATAGGTGGTGGAGATAGTTTCTCGTTTCGATCTGGCTACGCGTGCCACTGTCAATTCCATAATATAAAATATTCAGTAACCTCGGCCTTGATGCTACTGTGATGCTTGTAGACGAAGGCATCACACTCCTGCGTCTCGTTGGCGAAGGCGTCGACGTGGCAGGCGCCGGAGCCGACGCGGCGGCGACACGCGTCGTCCGGCAGCGCGAACTCCGCCCACGCCGGCTCCCACAGCTCCGATGCCGGCGCGGCCGCCAGAGACGTGTTGTTTTCGCATTCTGGCACGTGGCATCTGAAACACGTGAATTGTTTTTATCCTTACCTAATCCAATTCGAGCCATACTCTTATTTTTGGTTTTTACATTATATTTGAGTCCTATATCTGTCTGTCTGAAGTTGAGTCATACTACTCTGGCAAAGGGCGTGGTAGAAGATGTATTCTACGCTCTCTGGGAGTGCCCACTGTACGGAGAGGCGCGTTGGGATGTTTTGGACACGCGACCTCGTTTTCTCGATGTCAAACTTCATAGAATTACAGAAAGGATAAGAAGTAGACTGGACAAAGAAGAACGATTGAATGTAGGCAACTAAGGAAACTTCTTAGTTTACACCCCAGAAATGAGAGAAGGACTTATAGAGATAAATAAGCAAATAGAAAGAGGCTTGTGGGGAATTAAGAATTTCAC
Organism: Celastrina argiolus; assembly: GCA_905187575.2. Classification (NCBI taxonomy): domain Eukaryota; kingdom Metazoa; phylum Arthropoda; class Insecta; order Lepidoptera; family Lycaenidae; genus Celastrina; species Celastrina argiolus. The sequence continues at coordinate 18,704,043 of LR994589.1, forward strand.
ATCAAAGGAATACCCGAGAATCCAGGGTGCTCATATCCATGTATCGGCCCTTATAACCACGATCGGTTGACGGAGCCAAATTATGATGGAAAGATAATAATATGTCTCTTGATTACTGATGTTACAGGTACTGTCATGTTGAGTAATACTGTGAATTTGATCGATTCAAATACGAGTTCGATGCACAGCCATGGACACGCAGATGCAAAAAGTGTATAAATGTACATTCGCCGATAGATGATGTACCACTTTGGATCTTATGTTCATGGCAAGAAGATATCTGATACACCAGATCTGTCAGCGACCGTGCACGCGAGTGTTTACGCAAGTATGTTTAGACTTTAGAGTCCTCAGTCACAACCTAGTGCAGTATAAATAGCTGGCTATATTCAGGTTGTGGTGACATCGGCATTCAACATTTGGCATGGCTCGCTAAATATAGTCGCCCTCGCCTCACTCCTGCAGTGCGTACGATACATCCCTCAACCGTGGGAGAACTATGCTGCGACAAGAATAGGTCGGAGGAATAATAACATGAACGCGACGTCATTCTGACCCCGTGATAAGTATCAGAAGATCTTGTGATCGGGGATCAGACAACGGAAACATATTTAATACATTTATTCTATGTACATAGTATTTAACATATTATCATATTAATACACATCCATGACAGGAACATAGAAAACTTTTTATTCCTTCAGCGGGATTCGAAAAAGCGACCTCCGGTTTGATCACCAATGCCACCAACCACAGCGCTACAGAGGTCGTCCAAATCTAATAATGCGTTATGCGGCTGCTCATGAGCCCATCGTGAAGTAACGCTTGGGTTTCGAAAAGGGATGTAGGGGACACGATGATCGACGTGGCACTAATAATCTTTAATTCCGGTATAGATGGTGGTGCGAATCGGAAGCACTAGTCTTAATGCTTACCAGCAGCGCGCCTAGCTTGGCCGCCGCAGAAATGCGTTTTGTGTAGACAAAAATAAAAATACTAACAGACTGTCAAGACAAAACAAAATATTTCCTTTATCAGTATGTCTTCCGTGGAATGAAACCATTTCAGACGACCCGCGTTGTTTGCTACTGCCCACCGGTCTTGTCTTACTCCATAAAAACTCGTTACTCATAACAAACATTGGTATCATTGCATCGCTCTAGTAACATGCGATGTTTGTTTTCCAAACCAATGATTAACCCGCTCTATCTATTAAACGATAATCAACTTGGATATCTGACAATACGAGTGTATCCCATCGAAAAATACAACTTTTATAAAATGCCATGTCTCGCTACTTAGTTCTTCTACCGTAAAAGTTATGACTTATGAGATACGTGTTATGCCAAGTAGGGGTTAGTCGGTAGGTCTAACAACATATTTTAACCCATCGGAGCCTATTCAACACAAACAAACCAATAAATATTTTCTGTTTATAATATCAAGTATAGGTAACGGTCTACGGTTTCTTTGGTCTAATAAAAGAAGGTATATCCTATTACACGCTGTGGCTTCTACCGCATTTAAAGATATCATCCAGGAAACTGACACCTCTGCGACAAAGTAACATCAGTCAATCGATCGAACCATTTATTCACAGAATGTAAATGTTATTATATATGTATATATAATGTTATTACATATACATGTTTAAGAACTATTTGTGCTATATTTGTGCTTCTCCATCAAAACTCGTTGAGCGTTAATTTTAGCATTCGCGGACCTTTAAGGACCGAGCCCCTTAAGTCACGTGGTCGGTGCGTGTCTGTGTGTGTCTGTGTGTGTCTGTGTGTGTCGGTGTGTGCGCGTGTGTGCAAGTGTGAGTGTATCAGGTGTAGTCCGACCAGTTTGTTTTATATAACCAGTAAAGTATTTAAGTCACATGACATGCCTTTCGAAAGCAAGCGCTCGTATCCGATACTAATTCTATGTCAGGACTCTAAACGCCAATCTATAATATATATAATATTAGAAGTACATAATATCATACTCTTATTCTTGAGCTATTCTAAAATACGCTAGGCTGTAGTAGCCACCGCCCGCCACTTTTACTTAGGACCTTTGTCAACAACTACAAGTTCTCCGGTAGACAAATCAGTCTTTCTCGCGTGGATGTAGGTCATTTCCTCAATTTGTCTTAATCCAGTAACTACCTCGTTAGTAGAGTACACTACTACCACTGCACGCACAATACCCCCACGCCGGCAATACCCCCACGCCGGCAAGTCCAGACGGTCTACTTTATTTTCACTCGTGGGCGTAAAGCTGATACTATTATTGGATATCTTCCGCGTTACCGCTTCTCAAATATTTTATTACTTGTTCTGTCATTGAACAAAAATATATTTTTCTGAATCACCTACGATGAAGTTGAATTCTGCAAAAATTTGGCAAGCGCCAGTTTTTAAACATGCGTAAAATAGCGGTCATAGGGCGGTAACCTGCGGCACGCCTTACGCACAAGCGTTCTAGTCTCGCCTACCGATGCTTATAAACTTAGTTTTAATGCTATATTATACGATATTAGTACATTTATTTGTTAAAATAAATCGTTAATTAATATATTATATATTTTAGAAAAGTAATATTGCGACAGCTGATTTCTCATGCAAGTCGACGGGTACATTTAAATATTATTTTTATTTGAAATTAAAACAGTCGTCCTTGTATGTCACGTGATGCCACTCACTCGCCACAGCTGTGGAACACCTTGAGCATCTTGACTATCATGTTTTTAAGTTTGTTTACAGAAGTAATAATAAAAATGTTACAAATTATGATTCATCATATTAATTATTCGATTTCATTAATAAAATATTATCGTAGAGTTTAGACATATATGATTGGCTACCGGCCACACGTGTCGGCGACCGCAGCTCCGCGTCACGAGAGTACACCAGACACCCCGAGCTATCGATGGCAATGTTGTCTGTATTGAATACGATATTTTGATCTACGTAGAATTTTGCGCGGTTGACAGACCTACGCGTTACTATCATAGCGGCAGCGAATTTAGTGAATTATTTAGATAGACGCCAGTCTATACATATATGAGGAACTTCAAACCCTGCGCTAGAGTGGGCGCTTGGCGGTGGCTGTTACTATTTTTGAAGTGATAATTCATTATGTGTCTACCGGCTCCATATATCCGGCAGTGTGCTGATGGGCGACGGGACTCGGTTTCCATAGTAATTATAAAATCAGCCCAAAACTTAGTCTTAGTACATAGTGGGCTGATATCTGTTAAGTCCGCTTCAGCCAAGTCGCGTATTATGACCACCAACAGAAAGAGCTCTTCCACGAAGTAGAATAAGAAAGATTGAGGAGAGGAGATCTACCTGCTATCTTCAGCAACGCACTTCTACGTTGGTCACCTGTCTTAACGAGTTATACTATCTCTCTTTATAAATCTCTACATTCATAAACTCTGTATATCATTGTCTTTATACGAGTATACTTCTACACTTATACTCTTCTTCAAGATGTTATTGAATGTACTGTAGATTCATGGTGAAAAATTCATGTTATACAATAATAATACACTAACTACTTGGAATTTTCTCCACTTTATTAGTTGTTTTACATTATAATATACAATATATATAGAGTTATTAAAAGAAGTTTGTGTTTGTTAAAGTTGCAATGCAGTCTCGAAGTGTTAAACAGCAATATTCTAACGCGCAAAAATATTGAATTGAATTGAATCTCATAAAAGATCGGCACAAAACAACTTTAAACTATTCTTCAAGTGCAAGTACTTGTAGTCTGTACTGTGTATACGGCATACAACTGCACCACCCCCCTTTATGAGAGGTGGTCAATGACTTCAGTTCTGTCCGCACACAGCGCAATGCCTAATATTGGTGATCACGAGGTACCCGCATGCACTGGAGTCTGGATGTGATATAATATTGCGACTGGTCGACAATTTTTAAACTTGATACAAAGCTGCAAGAATACATTATCTGCTGACTACAGAACCCCACCGGTTTTTCAAAGGTTGTTCGCCAATCAGCTAACTTTTCAGTTAACAGGCCATTCTGAACGCTCATCGGTGAACGTATCGAGTGCGCGAAGTTGTTGCGAGTGATTTGATCGTTTAAGCATAAATGTCGTATTAGATTTCCATTTTATTCAAATTCAAATTCCTTTAATGCTACAATGTAGTACATGGTGGTATAATCTATGAGAGGTATTATTGTAAGATTTAATTAAGCGTTGATTAGCTACAGGATAAAAGTCCCGGCTTGGCGTCTCGCCTCGGAGACTTTAATATTATTGTAAACAAAGTTTATCAACACCATGTTTCGTCGCAACGCCAAAATGAACGTGACCCACATAGAACTGCGTTTACGACGCCTTTAGAGTATATTCAGACAATTCCAGCCAAAATGAACCTTATGCAATGCACACAAGGTCGTGTTCGCATCACGCGTTGACGCCGGTCACGTGGAGTAAATATTTCCACCGAAACACGTTTTGGGAACTTTTTGCAATCACATTCTGCAAAGTTTTTGTAAACAATCACATGCCTCTTGAGCGATTACTGCCAATTGAGGTATGAAGGATTCATCAGTTGGAGTCATCGTCATCATCACCAACGTTGAAAGTCAACCACAGTGAAGCAAAACACTTGCTAATCGTGAGGTAGTCAGTTGCCAGTAGGAGGTATGCACCAGCACCCAGTTATCTACTAGTTAGCAAGTATTTAACTAATTGCTATTTTTAATGGTCAGATATCTTTTACCTGATTAATAAATATGTAACTAATACATTTTATATAACACAAATGTGCCAGTCACATTTGTGTTATCGACAAAGTTCTTGATTGAAAAATCGGGCCTGAATCGTTTCTATTCATATTAGTTTACGTTATCTACCGCAGGTTCCTACGATTTATATTTGTGTACTGCTTTGTGTAACTAACTAGTTACTGTAAAACTCCCAATGCCTACTATGGTAATAGGTATTGGTAGGCACATGTTCGCTACAAACCGTCGAGTCCGAAGGCCACTTCGCATTGATTGATAACAGCTGTCCTTGAACCGCCGCGGTCGGCGCGAAAGTTCGCAAAAAACGCAATTATTTTTTTCTTTCAGTACATTATTATCGGTTTTTACTTAACAGGTTTATTTTGCAACACTTCCTCGTCATTAACCTTCAATGTCCAGGGGTCAGCCTAAATTGAATCCAGGCCAAAATTACCATTTCTAGACTGAACTGTGTCATGTGCGACAGATGCAATAGCTGAAATCACGAAATACATTTGACGCGACAAATATTTACAGAATAGAATAGAATAGACCCTTCAGTATTTACATAGTACATACTACATACTATATACGCCGCATTATATTAAGAGAGGTAACCTAATTGCTATGAGTTGACGACATAAATGGATGAAGATGATATGTTACCCACAAAATTCAGTTTAAACGGTCACTTAAACATTATAGGATATGTAGTAACGTATTAAGTACATTGATTCTGGAGACGGATCTTTAGATTAATGTACTTAATACGTTACGGCGTATTCAAAAATATTTAAGTGACTATTTTAACTCAATTTTCTCGAAATCTGAATTTTGCTACATATCACCTTCATTCATTGATGTCTTCAATTGTATTAGCCGATAGGTACAAGATACAGGCACGGCTACAGCAGGCCTTAGGCCTTACATTCCTGTAGCTCTTACCCAGTAATTAGTATGTTCATAACCAGTAGTAGTACCTAGTAAACCTTCTTGGCTTATCCTTATTACTATTAATTGGTGGAAATAGATTTATGTTATGGATGTAGTCCCTGACCCGTCCGCTCTATATGGTCGATGCTAATGGCTGCTTTACATAATATACACATATTTGTATCATATATGTGTATATTATGTACATAAACTGGAACTGTCGTAAAATATAATTTGTTGTGACAGGCGGGGCAGAGCCTTGACGGGGCAGGAGGTGGCGCAAAACATTTTGTTTAAGGTTTTAGGTTCCTTAGTACTCAAAGTACCTTGTTGTTTCGTATGTCTTTAGTCTGTTCACGTTCAAGCTGAATTATGAATGTCGATATCGATGAACAACAATAGTTTATCGACACGGCGTCGATTTCATAAATTATATTTTTAATGCTTGGGAGGAATCGTGGGATGCTCTTAGAATATTTTGCGATCTCTCCAAAGCATTTGACTGTGTGCAGCATAAACATTAATCAGGAAACTAGACCACTGTGGGGTAAAAGGTCCAGCACTTGCCCTCTTGAAATCATATTTATCAAATAGAACTCAGAGGGTTGAGGTAAATGTAAAAAGATCCTTAGGCTCTAGAATAGAGATGGGGTCCCACAAGGGTCTATTTTAGGACCTTTTCTATTTTTAATTTACATAAACGACCTACCATACCTCATAAATGAAAAACATGGGATAGTATTATTTGCTGATGATACGTATCTTATTTTAAATATGAAACGGCAAAATATATGCCATGACGAAGTAAATAATGCTCTCTCAATGATTGGTTTAGTGTCAATAATCTTTTACTTAATAATAAAATAACAAAATGTGTAAAATTCACATTGCCTAATGTGACGCAAACTGAAACCAATGTAATATTAAATGATGAACGTATGGAACTAGTGGATACTGCAGTATTCTTATGTATAACATTAGACTCTAAACTTCAGTGGGGCCCCCATATTGCTAGACTGGCCGACAAACTCAGTTCAGCAGCATATGCAGTTAGTAAAATTAGACAATATTCAGATGAAAGTACAGCACGCCTAGTGTATTTTAGTTACTTTCATAGTATAATGTCCTATGGCAATCTGCTATGGGGCAGTGCTGCAGATATAAATAGTATGTTTGTGCTGCAGAAGCGAGCTGTTCGGGCAATCTACAAGCTGGCCCCCAACACTTCTCTTAGAGAAAAGTTTAAGGAAACTGGAATACTAACTGTAGCTTCAAGTATATCCTCTCTAATGTTTTATATGTTAAGAAAAATGTAAACCTGTTTATAAGAAAATGTGAAAATCATAATAGAAATACTCGGAATAAGAATAAACTTGTTGTTCCAGTAACTAGACTAAGCAAAGTAAAGAATTCGTTTAAAGGCCAATGTATACGTCTTTAAGAAAGTAGTCAAAGAACGTTTGTGTGCAAAAGCTTACTATAAATTTAATGATTATATGAATGATAGCACACCTTGGGAATAAAGTACCTAGCCCCCTACAAGGCTACTTATATATAGTACATTCTATGTTATTTAGCTTTAGTATTGACATATTATATTTATATGTAAATTTATACTTTTTTTTAAAAGAGAAATATTCCATCTTTTTGGTAAAAGATGGCCCCATGCGAGTTTCTTACGCCGGTTCTTCTTGCTGGGCTAGTTCCCGAACTGGTGGTAGGCATCATATAGAAATGACGTTCAGAAAACATTTTTTTGTAAAATTTACTTGAATAAAAATATTTGATTTGATTTGATATCATTATCAACTACGTGTCACAACCCGCGTGTACGTATTAGCCCGCGTCCCCCAATCTCATTCTCAAGCCTCGATCGATAGAGACAACTGCAGCTTGAAATGAAATTACCTATTCAAATACCAGAAATTGACGTTTAGGGGACCCCTTTTCCTCCTCCAAAAGTTAATCGATTTAGATATTTTTTTATTAACTAAAAAATGGATTGAGCTAGGTTCCTATGTTTTGATTTTACTGTATATGGTAGTCAACTTTGTCCCGGATTTTTAAACATATCGGAGAGTCCGACTATATTTTTTAGGTTTTTATGGTGTATACTGTGTAGGTCCCGGTGTTGGTATTATAAAACAATAATAACGTGTCTGCGTTGCTTTTTTTTCAGTTATTCTCAGGTATTTCTAACCGTTACTAAATTAGTATGTATGACGACCTCCGTAGCGCAGTGGTTGAGCGCGTTGGTGCTCGAACGAGAGGTCGCGGGTTCGAATCCCGCCGAGGGAACAAAAAGTTTTCAATGTTCCTGGGTCATGGATGTGTAGGTATTAAATTTGAGTATTATATAATAAAAATCTTAATTATGTGTATAGTATAAAAGTATTAAATATATTTCCGTTGTCTGGTACCTGTAACACAAGTTCTTCGGATACTTAGCACAGGGCTAGATTGACGTGGCGTGAAGCGTCCATAGATATTATTATATTATAGATATTATTATTATTATATTATATTATGTATTTACTCTATAAAAAAAGTATTTCTTTTTTATAACTTTATGTGGGAAATTTCGTACACGTAATTTGGGTAATTAAAAATATTAATTGGCAACTATTACCTCCCGTTTTTGAAAGGCTGATCAAATAGTCAATCTGAGTTAATAAGCCATTCTGAACGCTCATTGGTGAACATCACTCGCAAGTCTAGAGATGTGATAAACGGCTTAAAATGAAAAGTTAACTTATCTGTTATTGAATAATCAATAAGCAACTTATGTTAACTGCTTATCTGCTTATCTACTTATTACCACTTATGAATTATGATTTTACGCTTATGTTACATTTCGATAGTTAAAAACTGATTTCAATGAACTTTCTTTCGTACTTTGCAGGCTTAAGACTGTCTGAATAATTTTAATCATTAATTAATATTATATAAAATACGAATTTTTGCACAACAACTAGGTAATAAGAAAGTAAATAAACATGCACGCAAGTTCAAAAGTTGTTTATTAATTATATTAGTTATTACACTTATAAAAGTGATGAGCTACATAAACAATTTTCACTCGTATTGCGTTACGGTAAAAACGATGTTTCTTTGCTCATGTGGACCAAAGAAATATCGTTCTTGAGCAAAGAAACATCGTTATTACAATAACGCAATAAGAGTGAAAATTCTTATGAGTATCGACTATAAACAGTTTCTGTCAACGAAAGCCGATAACGATAGTCAAAAGGCATTTAGCGTTAAACGCTTACGTTTATAAGTGTTATACGCTTATGTTTATAAGTGACTTTTCAACTTATTAATAAAAGCGCGCTTTTTTAAACGCTTTTCGTTTAAACGGCCATCTCTACTCGCAACAACTTCGATCGCTCGCTAGTCGCTACGTCCATCAATGACCGTTCAGAACTTGTTAACTCAAATGTTAGCTGATTAACGATTTTATCAGCCATTCAGAAACCGGGTGTTAGTATTTATAGCTGTTACTAATAAATAAATAACTAATTAATGCCTTTGCAATGTGAGTAGCCAAACTTCTTAGCAGTTTGTCCGCGGGATTTGACTCTACCTACTACCTTCTGTATGTATCTGATATAGGTAGCCGTCTGCTGACTGCCGAATACGTGTACTAACTGTTATCGGCGTGGGAATAGACATTACAATGTAAACGCCACAACAGGGACAACTCGCAGTCCACAATTAGGGTTGCCACCTTTAAAAAATTAAAGGATGATGACCTTTTGGAAATTGAGAGAAAAAAAGGACAAATTCTTCATTATATTTATAAATTTTATATGTTTCATATATTTTCTCATAATGAGGGTACGTTCCCCGTATGTATAGTATTATTCGTACCTACTGTAACAAGGTGCATCGAAATTAATACCATGTTGTCGAGTTCTGAGTCAGAAAAGACAGGATTAAAATACACAAAATACATGTTTGGGTCCATGTTGCATTAATTGTGTGCAATAAATGCAGAACTATTAACTACAATACGATATAATAAATTATATTTGGCAACCCACCTCTACGATAATATTATTATTTACTATTTACCTACAATGTAAACATTGAATAATGGAGTATCCCTGTGCGCTGTGAATTATTGTGATATAAAGTGGCGTGTATATGTACGGGCGCGCGTGGACTTGGTAATCAACTCGTTAGTTAGGTATTATAAAATAACAGCAGCTATTAACGGTGTTGTTAAACTGTATAACTGTTACCGGCCAAACCCGATTTAAGGACAAACTAGTTTTGCCTAGGCTCAACTAGTTCTTCCTATACGAGATAGGATTAACCGGTATAGCCTAGTCCAAACTAATTTGTCCTAAGCCCGATAGGATAGACCAGTTTAGACTAGGCCAAACTAGTTGATCCTTATATAGATACGCACACTTTAGGATAAACTGGTATGGCCTTGTCTAAACATTAAAGTACCTACATCAAAAAAGTCAAAATAAATAAATAAACTAAATAAAATACTCCGCAGTTGGAAAAATAATCATTTTTATTAAACTATAATGATTCGTCGTTAAGTAATAATACGATCAATCAAACTATAATCTACTAAATCGAACAATCATACCATATTTAACAAATAATAAATGTTTTTTTTTTTCATAATAAAAGCATTAATGTCTCAATTATATCACATGTAACAAACATTCATACTACCAAAATACTGATTTTTATCAAAGAGCAATGAACTCAACTACTTTCCGACTCCGCTAAAATGTTTTTTTTTCATAATAAAAGCATTAATGTCTCAATTATATCACATGTAACAAACAATCATACTACAAAAATACTGATTTTTATCAAAGAGCAATGAACTCAACTACTTTCCGACTCCGCTAAAATGGTTTTTTAACTGTTTAGACTTTAGACTAGGCCATCGGTTAATCCTATCGCGTATAGGAAGAAAGTTGAGCCTGGACAAATCTAGTTTGTCCTTAAATCGGGTTTGGCCGGTAACATAACCACTAACTACGCATTATGCGATTAACAAATAAACTAATGGAGATAGACTAGCTATTTTCCATACAAGAATAATATTATGCAAAAAACCGGCCAAGCGCGAGTGGCACTCACGCACGTAAGGTTCCGTACAAAACGGGCAAAAAACGCTTTTATAAGCTTGGGTTGTATGTATGTATCTATGTATTATGTAAACAGAATCTTTCAGCATAATTTTTCAACAATTTCTGGAAGACTGATTAATTTGATTATTTTCCATACGTATCAAGCAGAGATGAAATGGATATGAAATTTCGGATACGGATATGGACAATTATTTCGGATTATCCATTTGTTCGGATAATTTCGGTTACGGATATTAAATTTTGGTTACCTTTGTAGAGTAGCAAGACTTTAATTTCGGTTACGGTTACGGAGCTTAACGTCCCTGGTATCAAGGACCAATGGCAATGTAATGCAGCGAAATTCTTTTGTTTTTACCTTTTTTAAACTTGGATATTTTATGTAAGTATGTTGAGGACATTGAAATATTTATTTTAAAATTTAAATACATTATATCTAGCAATATCCCGCGAAAAAATTGCTAGATATAATATATTTAAATTTTATGCTAAGGATTTCCGCAAAGTAACGCCTGATTCCATTAACTGTATTTATTTTATTATGTTTTTCGTAAATTACATCGCAAGTACATCATGAGGTACAGTCCGGTGACAGACGGATGGACTAGGTTATAGTAATAGAAGGTGGAGAGTATTCTTACCAAGGGATCTTTGAGTTCAGGGGGTCAAATGATAGCGGTTTTTTGTCCCTTTCGTTTAATACTAGGATTATCTCGGTGCATCGTCTGGTTCCCGAGATATTTATTTTTAAGTGCGTTTTTATCTTGGGGCCACTTTTGTTCTCCAAGTCATCGATAGGTCGTCTATGTAAAACGACACTGGTCGACGAGTTTGTCCCGGTGTTGTATTGCGTGGAGGGCCTCTCTGAGGAGGGGAACTTGCTTGTATTTATTATATTAAATTAGGTTTGTTCTTTAATATTAGTGTTTTTTTTTTTTTTTTTTATTTATTTTTATTCTCTTTTGGTGTGGGTTCTTACTTTAATAATTAGTTTAGTTAGGATATAAGTATTAGTTTTTCTGGTACGATACATTAGGTTGTCACCTACCAGAGTTTTCTGGTAGGTGACTTTCCTGTTGTGTGGACTATGTCTGGGGGAGAAGGAGGGAGTAGGGGGGGTGAAAAGACGAGGGAGGGGGGGAATTTAAATATTGCGGTTGGGAGGACAACGCGATCTCAAGCTCGCCGTGAGGCCAATGTTGACAAGAGTGACGGTACGTTGGGGAAGGAAAGTGGTGCGGAGTCATCACGCGAGGCGTCCTTAGATCGAGGCAACGCCAGGGCTGGAATTACCTACTACGAGTTGCTAGGTAAGGACTGGTCGCTGCAGTCGGAGTCGGAGTCTTGCGCAACTAAGCGCCGCTTGCCGGCCTCAGAACTTTTGGCTGATAAAACAGCCAAAGCTAAGAGGGGAAGAGTCAGGGGAGGGGCGAGCAGACAAACAACTGCTCGTAAAGAAATAAGGGATTCGTCGGAGGAGACCAGGGATGGGAAATTCATGGCTTCTCTCGATCGTAGGGCTTTCCTTAAAGATAGTGAGGAAGCCATAGACGTGGATGCATTGCTACCTGGCCCTCTGGACATTGATCCGGATGCAATGGGGACAGATGAGCTCAAGTCGGCGGCCGAGGCCAATCTGAAGGAGATTCTAGGCATAACGGGTCGGAGTACAAACCTGAAAGGTGGATATTCCAATAAGATACGCCGGGCCGCCGGCGTTTTGAAGTTGGTCCTTGAGGCTCTGGCCACTCGAACGGAGGCGGAGGAGACTCGTCGCCTCAAGGCTGATAATGGGCGGCTAAAGAGGGAGGTAGCGAACCTCAGGGAGGAAGTCAGGGCCTACCGGAAAGAGTTTGAGGAGGTTAAGACGGCGGCGGCGACAAAAAAGAAGAGCGCAAGCCCAATGTCCAGCGAGCAGCTGGGCATATTAGAATCCAACATCGCCAGGTTAGTTGGTAACCTTGTGGATGGTCGGCTTGCGGCTCTGGAGGACAGGTTGTTGCCTCCTGTCATAGTCCGTCCTCCGTTGGCGGCAGATATAGCGGCGAAGGAGACTCGGCACGTAAAAGAGAGCCGGGTCTCAAAAGAGGTACGAACCGCGATTGCGCCTGAGGAGCCGGCAGAAATGCCACCTCCGAAGGAGGTACCGGTGAGAAGGAAGGCTCCAGGGCAAGTATTAAGGGAGGAATTTCCTACACTTCCCGAACGCTCAGTGTCCCGGCCGGCCTCGGTCACAAGGAAGGACAAAGGGAAGAGGCAGAAGGTGACACAATGGTCCAGCTTCGGCCCCTCCACTTCGAATGTAGGTAGGACGGCGGTGCCATCACAGAGGGACACGGCACCTACAGAACCTGCCGCAGACGCTGCCCTCAATGATGGGTGGTCGACGGTCGTAAGGAGGAAGGCACCGAAGAAGAAAGCGACTGCCCAGAAGAAAGATGCACCCCAGCCGAAAAACAAAACAGCCAAGGGTGCAAGATTGGTAACACCCACTTCTTCGGCGGTGGTGGTCCGGCTACGTCCAGAAGCCGCTCAATCCGGGGTGACCTATGGAGAGGCCCTCACTAAAGCCCAGCTCAAAATAGGGGATATCAGGGAGCTGGGCATCGGGCCTCTACGTATTAGAAACTCGGCTACGGGGGCCCGTCTTATTGAGGTGCCGGGACGTGCTAGCGGAGATAAAGCAGACGTCCTGGCTAATAAGTTGATGGAGGTGTTGGAGGATATCGCGGATGTATCCAGGCCAGTTAAGTCAACTGACTTCAGATTGACGGGCTTGGATGAAACCGCGACACAGGAAAGAGTGCGTGCGGCGGTCGCTGCTGTAGGGGGGTGCTCTCCTGGGCAAGTTAGGGTCGGGGAAATTTACCACAGCCCTAGAGGACACGGATTTGCCCGAATGTCGTGCCCCGTTACGGCAGCGAAAAAGTTACTGCAGCTGGACTATCTGGTCGTTGGATGGAGCAGGGTCCAGCTGCATCATGAGGGCGCCCGGCCCATGCACTGCTTCAAGTGCCAGGGCCTGGGGCACACTGCTTCACTGTGCAACTCAGAGAAGGACCGCAGCGACCTATGTTATCGCTGCGCACAGCCAGGGCACAAGGCCCCTGGCTGCACGGGGGAAATTAAGTGCGCTGTGTGCACCGACGCGGGTCTGAAAGCGGATCACGTGATGGGAGGCAGATCCTGCAGACCCCCATCCAAGAGCGGAAAGTCTTCCCATTCCCCACGTCCTTCGGGGGGAGGCTTGGTGGCGCCAGAGGGTGAGATGTCCCAATAATGCCAGGACATCTCAACTTCCTACAGGCCAACGTTAATCACTGCGCCGTGGCTCAGGATCTCCTACTGCAGTCCATGGCGGAGTTAGGCGTTGGTCTCGCAATTGTCTCGGAGCCCTATTATGTGCCTCCTCAGCCACATTGGGCAGGAGATGACCCAGGGTCCGTAGCGCTGGTGGCAAGACCAGGTGCTGGTCCTCCCCTCATACCCAGAATAAAGGGGAATGGATATGTGGTGGCAGTTTGGGGAGAAATAGCGGTGATTGGGGTGTACTTCTCCCCGAACCGTAATTTGGAGGCCTTGGAACAGTTCCTTGATGTTCTGGGGCCTATCGTTAGTCGGCTAGCTCCTCTCCCTGTTTTCGTGGCGGGAGACTTTAACGCTAAGTCCTCGGCGTGGGGGTCTCCTGTAACGAACCCGAAGGGTAGGGAGGTTGAGGAGTGGGCACATGCCGCGGGGCTGTCTCTTCTAAATAGAGGGACGGTCCCCACGTGCGTACGGCGCACGGGTTCGTCAGTGGTGGACTTAACTTTCGCCACTCCCGTCGCCGCAAGCCGGGTGGAAGGATGGAGGGTGGAGACGGAGGTGGAGACACTCTCGGACCACCGCTATATAAGGTTTGAGATGTCTCCAGCCTCTGCATTGAGTCCGGCGTCATCACAAGGGGGCCGTAGCAGATTCCCGCGTTGGGCGCTTAACAAACTCGACCGAGAACTAGCGGAGGAGGCGGCCATAGTCGGTCGCTGGAGTCTCCCGTCCTTCGAGGGTATGGGGGTAGATGAAATAGCGGGCTGTCTCGGCAACGTGTTTAAGAATGTTTGCCGGGCAGCCATGCCTAGAATGAGAGGTCCTCCCCCACCTCGTCGGGCGGTGTATTGGTGGTCAGCGGAGTTAAGCGACCTTCGCGTTGCCTGCAATGCGGCGCGACGCGCCTTTGTTCGCAGCAGGCG
Organism: Celastrina argiolus; assembly: GCA_905187575.2. Taxonomy (NCBI): domain Eukaryota; kingdom Metazoa; phylum Arthropoda; class Insecta; order Lepidoptera; family Lycaenidae; genus Celastrina; species Celastrina argiolus. Next base: position 18,719,079 of record LR994589.1, read on the forward strand.
GCGCCGCCCCCAGGATGAGGAGCGTGATAACCGGCTATTTGGAGTCTACAAAGAAAGTAGACAGACCATGCAGCTGGCTATCAGTCGGGCCAAGGAACAAGCGTGGCTGGAGCTGGTGGAGGGGATAAATAATGACCCCTGGGGCCGGCCGTACAAAAGGGCGCGAGACAAATTGCGCACCCAGTCGGCCCCTTTGACAGAAACGCTCCAGCCTGACCTGCTGGGGAATATTGTTGCGGAGTTGTTCCCAGATCCCCCGGCAGGCTTCGTTCCTCCGAGAATGGCCCGACAGACACCGGGCTCAATGGAGGAGGGTGTTCCGCCACCCGTCACTGATCTGGAAATGGAGGTTATTTTGTCCCGCCTCAAGAGTCAGAAGAGGGCGCCTGGTCCGGACGGGGTGCACGGGAGAGTTCTCTTAATAGCTCTCGTGCATCTCGAGGATGGCCTTCGGGAGCTGTTCAACCGCTGCCTTCAGTGCGGTCATTTCCCGAAGGCATGGAAAGAGGGTCGGCTCGTCCTGTTACCAAAGGGTGGGCGGCCACCGGATTGCGCGTCAGCGGTGCGGCCGATAGTGTTGCTGAATGAGGTGGGCAAGGCGTTTGAACGCATTTTAGCCTCCCGCCTTGTTCAGCATTTGGAGGAGGGCCCAGGACCCGGACTGGCACATACACAGTTCGGGTTTCGAGCCGGTCGGTCGACCATTGACGCACTTAGGCGCCTCAGATCAGTGACGGATGAAGCGGAAAGCGGGAGGGAGGTGGTGGTGGCGGTGTCGCTAGATATCGCCAACGCCTTCAATAGCCTTCCCCACAGCGCAATACGGGAGGCACTCAACTACTTTCAAGTGCCTCCGTATCTCGGAAGGCTATTGGACGCGTATCTCTCCGATAGAGAAGTTGTGCTCGAGGACCGGTCAGGGTCCCTAGTGAGGCGGCACGTCGTATGCGGAGTACCCCAAGGTTCGGTTCTGGGTCCGAACCTGTGGGACGTGGGCTACGACTGGGTCCTGCGGTGCAGCCTGCCCCCCGGGATGAGTGTCATATGCTATGCAGATGACACCTTAGCCACATCCCGGGGACGGACATATCAGGAGGCTGCGCGACTGGCTGAGGAGGGAGTTTCACTCCTGGTCAGTCGTATAGAGCGGTTGGGACTTCGGGTACGTCTAGACAAGACCGAAGCCCTGCTCTTCCGCGGGCGTGGGAGGAAAGGACCCCCACCGGGTGCACGGCTTCTTATCGGAGAGACGGTGGTCAGGGTGAGCCCCACATTAAAATATCTCGGGCTCACCCTAGACGGGAGGTGGACCTTTGGTCCGCATTTTCAACAGTTGGGACCGAAGGTCATAAGGGTGGCATCAGCGCTGGGCCGACTCCTTCCAAATATAGGAGAGCCCAGCGAAGCCTGCAGGCGGCTATACTCCAGCGTTTGTAGGAGTATGGCCATGTACGGGGCCCCTATTTGGGCGGATTCCCTTACTGTTAGGAATAAGGCCCAGCTGCGAAAAGCGCAGCGAGTCATAGCAGTAAGGGTAATCAGGGGCTACCGTACGGTCTCCTGGGTGGCAGCTACTGCCCTGGCTGGAGATCCGCCGTGGGAGCTCGAGGCGTCGGTGCTCGCAGAAGTGCACCTCTTCCGATCGGAGAAGAGGTTGCGAGGTGAAGCACCAACTTGGGAGGAGCTCTCGCGATTGCGGATGCTGGGGCAACAATGGTTGCTACGGAGGTGGGGTGAGGTTCTGGCGCAGTCGCCGTATGGCAAACATACGGTTACGTCACTGCGCCCAGTCCTTGCGGCGTGGATGCGTCGCAAGAGGAAACCCCTCACCTTCCGCCTTACACAGGTGCTCACCGGACATGGTTGCTTCGGTGCGTATTTGTGTAAGGTCGCCAGGAGGGAGCCTACGCCTGCCTGCCATGAGTGCGGCGCTGCGGAGGACACGGCCCAGCATACTCTTGAAGTGTGCGATCGTTGGGCCGTGCAGCGCCATGATCTCATGGCAGTGATTGGGCGAGACCTCTCGCTCCCGAGCGTGGTGCGTTGCATGCTCGAGAGCGATGAGGCCTGGCAGGCGGTGGTCTTCTTCTGCGAATACGTCATCTCGCAGAAGGAGGCCTCGGAGCGGGACAGAGAGATGGATCCATCCTCTGTTCCGCTTCGCCGGCGTAGGACGGGGATGCGGAGGCGTCGTTTTGCGGCCCTCCCATCTCACGTCTAGTACGGGGCTCCGGGAGAGGGATGGGTAACCTCCCCGGCTAAGTCAGTCTCGGCGCCGAGGGGAGCGCTTCAGTTTGCCGGAGTGCTCTCTTAATTTGATGGAAGTCCGGTGCCTTATGAGGTAAACCGGCCGGTCGGGGGGGCGTGGCCTGTGCTTTGAAAGATCCAGGCACTCCCCCCAGTAACGGCTGATGGCAATCCGCAAGTGGTTTTAGTGGGTAAACCGGCCGTAGCGAGCCGGGAGTCCCACATACCCCTAGGGGACCCTCCCTGGGGGATGCGTAATGCATTTCCCTTGCGAAATCAAAAAAAAAAAAAAAAAAAAAAAAAAAAAAGGTTATAGTAATAGGGTCCCGTTTTTACTGTTTGGGCACGGAATTCAAAAAATCTACAAATAATTGACGTTATGCCTGTGTATTTTCAACGTGCGGGCTAGTAAATCATTACTAATAATTAGTAATTGCTAAACGACGTATGTAATGTTAATAGTTGCCCGTATTAGTCTCGGCGCCTGCTCATCATTGACCCAGTATTTCAGACGCTTTATCGATCGAGGCAAAGGAGGCGAGCCAAGTTCACCATAATGTGACCTCTACGGCTCAGTGGTCGCGCGTTGGCGCTCGACCCGGAGGTCGCGGGTTCCAATCCCGCCGACGACGCAATCTCTTCAATATTCCGTGGGCAAAATAAATGAGTGATAATACTTTAGGGTGTGGATGTGCTTCCTATGTAGAGTTTACTGTGAAAGTACCAGCGCTAAAACACCTACTTTTGACTTTCATGTTTGTATGAGAAATGCCCCAACATCATAATTTTTTACATACAATTTTTTTTAAAGTACATCTTTCAGCGCTGGTACTTACTCAGTAAACTCTATACACGGGACCCATACACATCTTAAAGTATTATCACTCATTAATATGTTATAATAAAAATCTTAAAAATATATGCATAAAATCAAAGTATCTCGAGCTGGAGGCCGCGGGTTCGAATCCCGCCGTAGCAACAAAAAGTTCCCGGGCCACGGATGTTTTTATTTATTAGTAATATTAGGTACAATAAATATCTTAAATATGTAGTGTAAGTGAATTAAATATATTATTTCCGTAGTCTGTTCCGTGGGTGCACGAGCGCGATATACTAACATTCGAAACCGAGTTCGAAGGACGAGAGTCGCGGTCCCGGTCCCCGCAACACAAGTTCTACGGATACTTGATTGACGTGGTGTGAAAAGTCCATATAAAAAATGTCGTTGCCTATTACCCGTAATACGTGTTCGTTGTAAACTTAAGGCGGGACCAGATAGCCGTGGTGTGAAGCGTCCATAGATATCACGATGATCTCTGCCTCGTTCTGTCTGGATGTATCTGGATCTCTGCACGTGGCCACGCTATCTCCGGCAGTCTGAGGTCAGGGGTCCTCCCCGGCGGAGGTCACGATCAATATTCCTGACAGTTGTAGCTCAGATAAGCTTAATATAGCAATCCGGATATATTTTATCACTATAATAAGTTTATACCTACTTAATGTTGTTACTAAGTCAAATAAATGTTTTTATTATTATTATTATTTTTATTATTATTATTACCTACTACATATACTATATACTACCTATGTATAAGTATAAAAAAACAGTCGAGTTTTTTCGTTTTTTTCATAACCATTTTTTAATTATTGACGTGTTATTCCTACAATTATTACTACTAAACCAATTTACGTTGTAACTATTTAGTCATCTGGGCCTATATGCGATTCACTTCCACCAATAATTGCCGCGGGACTATCGTGTGATGTTCTATAAAGGATTTACTTTAAGCCACCCTCCACGCGCTACGAGGGGATGACACAACCTGCGAACTCTGTTCGAAGGAAAAGAGTTGAACGCGAGCGAGGCCGGCGTTAAAGCCTGGAGATTTAAGATTTAAGTAAAACAATGTTATCACGTAAGTGGCATCTCGCCTTTGATGATAATAAATATCTTTAAACCTAACCTAAATTTATTCGGGTAATGTTAACAGAACAAACTGTACAAGGTGTAAAATAAATTAGTAATAATACCTTAGGGTGTGTGCGTTACTCCTATGTAGAGTTTAATGTGAAAGTACCAGCGCTGAAAGACTTAATTTTGACTTTCATGTTTGTATGAGAAATGCTCCAATATCATAAATTTTCCCAATTAAAAAAAATACCTCAGCACTGGTACTTTGACAGTTAACTCTATATGGGACCCATACATACCCTGAAGTATCATCACTCATTAATATTATAACCTGTACCTACACAAACGTTCATTATTTTATGTTCGTTGTTATGTTCAAATGTTAAGTAAACTAGTACATAATTTGTGAGTGAATAACACTTAGCGTGTACTATTATTATATTAGGTTAATAAATTATAATATATATATATTAACAAGTTCCTAACATAGCATTTTAAAAGGAAAAAACATATACACGCTCTTGAATTTACAGCTGCTTGATAACAATTATTATTGTTTCAACATAATATTGCGAGATCTACCGAAATATAACGAGATAGCCCGCGGACTCTACCGATACCCCGGGTGTTGCAGCACCCGACCCAGTTAGCGGCGGGTCGGGGTTGAACCCAGATAGGAGCTGCCGACCAGTTGGGGCTTAAAAACGGAGCAGATTTGAAAACGGTGTCGAGGACTGCCCAACATCGGGACGTTTAGCGCTCCTTGGGAGAGGCCTACTTTCAACAGTGGACAGCGATTGGCTGGCGATGATGATGGCCTCACGCCAGATTTTCCTGGGAAATTAGATGTTTACGGCACCTGATGCTCGATGCTGCTTAATCCCGAAGTTAATATTATTTATTGATGTTGAACGTAATTGCGAGCACGCTGAAGGAGTTTGCGCGGGAGTCGACAGTTGAAGACATCAATGGATGAAGGTGATATGTAGCAAAATTTCGATTTCGAGAAAATTGAGTTCAAACTGTCTCTTAATCATTTTAGAATACGTCGTAAAGTATTAAGTACATTAATCTAAAGATCCCTCTCTAGAATCAATGTACTTAATATGTTACTACATAATCTTAAAATTTTTAAGTAATAGTTTAATCAAAATTTTCTGGGTAATTTTTTCTGCGACGTATCTTCATCCCTTCATGTCTTCAATTATTTGCAAGGGATGTGGCTGTTTCTTGAACGTGAATACCCTTCCTGGGTTTCCTCTTTATTGATTATCATTCTCACAGTACTTTGTATTGTGCCTAAACAATACTTTGACGATTTATTCCCAAGACCCAACTTAACCAAAACACAACGTAGGTACGATGTCAACAACCGCGATTTCTAAATATAGAAGTTAATTGGCAAAAATAAGTCTTAACAATTTGAGGATCTTAATATCTCAAATTCTAAAAATATATTAATTAACAAAAGATGACAACGATTCGAGAACCAGTGAGCCGTGAGCCGTGAGCCGTGAGTGCGGTCAGTTTGTGTACATACATTCGGCTTATCTGCGGCCAGCGTGGTGTAGTCACACTGGAGGACAGTCTACATCCGACGGCGGTATTTATATTATCAACAGTTGCATTGTCCGCATATACCGTAAGCACTACTAAGGATAAATAGCTACCTATGTATATAGCTGAGTATTGAAGCAGATAAATCTTAAGCCGATTGAGCTGAAAGTTTTTTATTAACGAGATATATTTTGTATGGCAGTATATAAGGGATAATAGAAGTATATAATACCTGTGCGGCGTGTTGGCGGCGAGGAACACGTAGTTGGTGCCGTACATGCCGCTCAGCAGCATCGGCAGCGCCAGCAGCGCCGCCAGCCGCGCCTGCCACCAGCCCCAGCCGCCCGACAGCTCCGACGACATCCTCGGCCCCGCTGGTGCACGATACCCCCCGACCAAAAGTTACAAACTCAGCTACTTCCGTATACCGCACTCCCGGTTCGAAGATAGGCTCGAGAAGAAAGATGGTTCTTGGTCAAAATCTTTTTTGGTCCCCGACAGCTCGAAGACCGATTTTGCAACGTCGCAGCGTCCGATCCCTTCGCAGCTGATTTAGCTCGGCGGTTATTTATCGAACGAGACTTTATTTATAACGAAGGCGTCCCGCCGGCTGCGCGCTCGCCGCGGTAGTGCCGCCGGCCAGGAGCGGCGAGCGCCGCCAGACACCCGACGCGACACGCGACGATCTAAACTAAACTTTAAAGCGTAAGCTCTAAGTTCAAACGAGCCTGCGGTCCCGCGAGCGGAGACCCGACACGCCGTCGACGCGTGTTGATACAAAGTGAACTCTATAGAGTACGCAGCTAAAGTTCAAGCCAGCTCGCGGCGCACGCGGACGCGCGGAAGCGTGCCCCCGCGCCGGCGGCACGCACGTGCGCCGCACGCACCCGCTCCCCCGCGCGCGCCCCGCCCCGACGGTGAGAATAGACCGGCCTCGGAATAGACCGTGAGTAACACCTGATGCACCCGAGTGACTCCGATAGGTCGGTCGTTGACATATTGTGACACTTGGACCCGCGCCAGTGGAGCCGACCGCGGAAGAGCTCGCGACTCGTGAGTCACTATAGTAGACCAGTAGACCGCCGCCAGAGGAATGAGAACGAAGGAAATTCTCATATTCATTTTACACACGAGAACAGAAGTAAGGACTCCCTTCCACGGCGCCGCGACGCCCGCGACGTTTGTAGCCCGTCAGTCCTGTAAATAATTATTGTGTTCCAAACTGCTGTCGCCTGTGGATAAATTAAAATGAGTGTAAATAATAATTCGTTAATTAAAACGGGTATTTATTAAGTAGATACCACACGTAAACGTATTACGGTAATAGTGACTGGTAGGGTTAATAGATCCAGTATTCTATTCAGGTAAGTTGAAGCATAATGTAGTGGTAATCTTTGCTAACCGCAGTCCGCATGCATAAATAAACAAGTAAGAGCAATGATATTAGTACAACTATGTGAAACGTTACAGGCGTTTTATTTCCAGCAATGAGAAGTTTGTGGTCTGTTTTGGAGTAAGGACTTAGGTCTTGGGAAGTATTTATTAATTAGGACCCATGTTGCCTGTAACTTATTGTTGGTACAATAGGCAACGTACTTCAATATGATTTTGATGATTACAATTATTAGGAGTTGAAAATAATTGTATGGTGTCTAGACTAAAGTTTAAACACTGATGGTTCCAAAAGATATCATAATTTTTTGGATCTGTCTACTAAAAATTGGCAAATAATGTCAGAGTTAATAAACTAAGTACACAAATAAAAATTTTGAGAAACTGGGTGCCAAAACCGTATGTTGCGACACGCTTATCGCGTTAGATACGGTGGCGCTCACGCGTCCGAGCACCGGCAGCACCGGCGGTGTCAGTGTCGCGCCTGACATGAGCCGGGCAGGTGCAGCGCGCGCGGGCCGTGACGTCACCGACAGTGACGTCGCCAGTGCTGGTGGAGAAGCCGACGACGGTGGCAGTCGCAGTGCGGAGAACAACGGATACAGTGATGGAGACAATGCGGGGACTTACCGAGGAAGGGTCGACAGTGACAGCGAGAACACAGGGAACGGCGGCCGCGACGGTAGAAAAGTTAAACGAGACAGTTATGTTAGCCTGGGACATATACAAATAGACGCCGATGTCGGCGGGGATAGGAAGAAGCTGGACGAGGCGATGGACTCCGGCGAGGCGTTCGAGCAAGCTATGGACCAGCTGGGGCCGTTTGGGTTCTACCAGCGCTACACCTTGATCCTGCTCTGTATTCCCAATCTCTTCTCCGCCATGTACACGTTAAACTACATTTTCATCGCGGACCAGGTCCCATTCAGGTTTGTTTACTTTGGCAAGGTCGTGCGCGTAATAAAATAATTTATTTTTAATTCCTTGAGATAAATGGTTATACTTTTGCTACTCGTTCGGCACATTAGTGACTAATGCAATGTGTTACTACTCGGATACGTAAATAATACATTAGGGACCTCGTTACTACACAAAGCCGGAATAATCGAACGGCAAGTCAAGGAAAGCGTGGTAATTATGTCTGTAACAATGCAGAAAGCATGTTTCACGTTTTACTGGTTCATATAAATAATGTGAGAACATAACAACAATAAAAAAATGATGGAACAAACTGAGTTTAACAGATTTTATTTAAAACTGTTCCGTTGGTTGTAACCGAAATATTCCATAACTCGTCAACTACGTGGAATCTACGGGGCTAATATTATGAGGCTTCTCATATACCACAACTGTACTTACAACGCGCCGATTCGACATTATGTCATTATTCCATTTACCATTCATAGAAAAATAACATGTTTTGATATTGAATTCGCTTTAATTCGATTACGATATAATATAACACCTACGTAACGTTTTTACAAAGCGCTTGTTTTTTTATTACACAAATAACCTTTCTTCTGCTTTCCTTCACGTGACATAAAATCATAATATATCCTTAATGAATGAACGAATATACTTCTAGTTTTTAAAGGAAGATCGAGGAAAGCAAACGGTTTATTATAATAAATCTGTAATCAGTGAGATTGCGCTCCGGATTGTGTTCGGATAAAATGTGGTGACAAGCGAATTATTAATTATGTTTATCAGATAATGATTTATCTACGTGACTGGTAAGAACTGAATATACGGGTACTCTAATATATACAATGTATTTGCTATTATTCATTGATTATATTTAATATCTTCTAGAAAGGTTAAAATATTTTTCCTTCGTTCAAAAACTCGTTGATTTAAAAGTCACCGCGGCGATTAGGATCGGAGAATCCTATCCATTAAATATGAGCTTGCAACCTTTTTTGTTATGGTGATCATATAGGATAGTGAATTGATTTGATTTTATTTATAGAATATATAATATTGTTATTATTTAACATTCCGTTGCGTGATCGCAGCGGTGCGTGCTGCGGGACTTCTTCCATGAAGCGAACTCTACCTTGTGACAGGTCTGGCTACGGGTCGACGTAGGTACCTAGTTCAAAATACTGACGCTCAAGTCCTTGTCATTCCGTCAAGTAGTGACAATGGCAGCCTGTTTATTAACATTTAGGAGGAGTTGGTTATCAACGTTGAGATTCTGTTCAGCCGCGCTCGTCCTGTGATCGGTGATCAGTCGTCTTATCTCTTATCACCGAGAATTTACCAACAGCACATACAACATCGTGTTTTGTAATAACCACCTTTCTTAACATCACCGAACATGTAATACGAGTAAGGAATGCTTTTTAAGTTATTTTGTTTGGAAAACGTACCTATGTCGTGTAAATATCCCTTTATTCCACGTCAATTTATGTAAAGTATTCCTCTAATTAGTTAGCTAGTTCCAGAACCGGTGGTAGGCATTATATAGAAACGACAATTCAGAAAACATTTTTCTTTTATTCTAAATAAAAAAAAATACTTTTACTTTGACTTCTGAGGTAAATGGTAGTACACTAGATTCGTGGTGCCAACTGTCTTAATACCAAGAAGGTTAGTTATCCCACATCGCAATCGACCGTTTATCTATACATATAATAAATCTGTAGAGGGGTCATGTCTGTACATTAAGAATATTTAAGTGAAAATTAAAAAAAGGGGGTCTATATAAGCCACAGAACCTAAAAATAACATTTTTGAAAAAAATGTCTGTCTGTCTGTCTGTCTGTCTGTCTGTCTGTCTGTCTGTCTGTCTGTCTGTCTGTCCATATGGGAATGTTTGTCGTCGCATCACGCTAAAACCACTGTATGGAATGAAATGAAATTTGGCAGGCAGGTAGCTTACGACCTGAAGAGCATTATTGGAAATTATTATCCCGAAAAACGAAAGGGTTCCCGTGGGATCTTCAAAAAATTGTAGCTACCTATTTGACGGTATTTCAGCCAAACTACTCAACGTATTTAAATGAAATTTGGCAGGCAGGTAGCTTATCATCTGAAGAGCATTATTGGAAATTGTTATCCCGAAAAACGAAAGGGTTCCCGTGGGATCTTCAAAAAATTGTAGCTACCTATTTGACGGTATTTCAGCCAAACTACTCAACGTATTTAAATGAAATTTGGCAGGCTGGTAGCTTATGATCTGAAAAGCATTACTAGAAAATTATTATCCCGAAAAACGAAAGGGTTCCCGTGGGATCTTCAAAAAATTTTAGCTACCTATTTGAAGGTATTTCAGCCAAACTACTCAACATATTTAAATGAAATTTGGCAGGCAGGTAGCTTATGATCTAAAAAGGATTACTGGAAATTATTATCCCGAAAAACGAAAGGGTTCCCGTGGGATCATCAAAAAATTGTAGCTACCTATTTGACGGTATTTCAGCCAAACTACTCAACGTATTTAAATGAAATTTGGCAGGCAGGTAGCTTATCATCTGAAGAGCATTATTGGAAATTGTTATCCCGAAAAGCGAAAGAGTTCCCGTGGGATCTTCAAAAAATTGTAGCTACCTATTTGACGGTATTTCAGCCATACTACTCAACGTATTTAAATGCAATTTGGCAGGCAGGTAGCTTATAATCTGAAGAGCATTATTGGAAATTGTTATCCCGAAAAACGAAAGGGTTCCCGTGGGATCTTCAAAAAATTGTAGCTACCTATTTGACGGTATTTCAGCCAAACTACTCAACGTATTCAAATGAAATTCGGCAGGCAGGTAGCTTATGACTTGAAGAGCATTATTCAAAATTGTTATCCCGAAAAACGTAAGGGTTCCCGTGGAATCTTCAAAAAATTGTAGCTACCTATTTGACGGTATTTCAGCCAAACTACTCAACGTATTTAAATGAAACTTGGCACAAAGGTAGATTGTAACATGAAATAACCAACATAATATTTTTAACCGACTTACAAAAAAGGAGGAGGTTTCTCAATTCGTAAATATATGTTTGTTTTTTATGTTTCTTCGCGGATATTTTCATCGTTTCTGAAACGATTTTAATTTTTTTTATGTTGTGTAGGGTATAATTTAAATTTGGTCCTATTATCACCAAAATGGTGACCTGATGATGGGATCCGTGAGGAATCGAAGGAAATCCTCAAAATTTATGTGGAATAATATATTGATTTTGATTTTTTCTGAAGTACTCTAAGCATATGTTACAGTAAGGTTTTGCACCATATCCTGGATCTATAATATAAAAAAATTTCGCGTTTCAGTAAACTATATATATATATATATATATATATATCGAAAAATTTCGCGCGGTAAACTATATATGCAATATACATAGTATATATTTTTAAAAAAATTGCGCTGCTCTGGCTTACGCCAGGCTAGGCTAGGTAGACTTTTTCTCTTTCTACTATTTTTTTTTATCTAATCGTTTTTGTTTTTCATTTTCCGTCCTCAAATAATCGTCGTCTGATCATTCGAGAATTATCCCTACTCAGTCTATACCCATCAAGTGAAAATAATTATTACTTTGTGCGAAGTAATTTATTATTATACTTAGGTTTTGCAAATACGATTAATAAAGTATAGGCGTAGGATAGTTTGTTTTCAAGATATGAATGAGATGTTATAGGAATATTTAAATTAGAAAAATTATGTCAATATAAGTAAGATTTATGTTTTTCATGATATTTTTATTTATTAGTTTTCATGCTAGGTACAGCTTGGGTTTTTTATTTCTTTTGGACTTTTGTTATTTTGTCGTCTAAAGGAAGTTAGTACTTTAACCGTAAAGTCCCTAAGTAGGCTACATGTTTGTTAGCGTAGGTAATTAATAAATAAAAAACCGGGCAAGTCCGAGTTGGAATTGCGCACCGAAAGTAGACTTTCAAAAAATTTGGCGCTCGGCGCCAGCAGCGCAGCGTCGGTGTGAAAACGATCGTCGTCTGCAGTCGCTGCGGCGTAAAGTCCATACAAATCTCAGTACAGAGATCTTCGTCGCGTATATGAGCGTACTATCAAGTAGTCCCGTTCGCATAAAATAAAAAAAAAATATTATACATACAGACGAATACAGAAGGAGGAGGTTCTCAACCTCCTTCTTTTTTTGAAGTCGGTTAATAATACACGGTCATTTTTCGAGCTGGTAGTAGGAATTGTTAGCATTTTCATAGAAAAAATACCTCAAAACACTTACGACAAAAACGGCCATTATTTGACAGTAAACTATTATTATTACTCCATCGGCCTACTTCTTTTGCCTATGCACGTTTAATACCGTGTATAAAGAAGCATTACTATAAATTAGTGATTTTAAATATCCAAACGACAGTGTTCATAAACTAAAAATGTATTTGAACTGCTGCTCTAAATCACTTTTCCACGCGTACGAAGTCGCGGGCACAGCTAGTCATATTATACAATTGATATTCTATACCATTAGCGTCCAAAATTACTCTACCAGATAGGTAGTATTTACTCATTGCTTTTATTTCTAGTGCCCCTATAGGACTTCTGACTGACGACGGACGTTTTTTTGTAAAGGTTTCTTATGTTTTGTTTAAATATCATTAATTCTGCTGGCAGATGCCTGGTGCCGGAGTGCGAGGGCTCATTTCAACTCTCCCTCCTGTAGGACTTCTGTCTGACGACTGACGTTTTTTTTAATACTTAAAGGTTTTTTTTATGTTTTGTATAAATTTATTAAAAAAAAATATTCTGCCGGCAGATGCCTGGTGCCGGAGTGCGAAGGCGGCGCGGGGTGGGGGTGGGACAACGCCACGGTGCTGGAGCTGCTGGGGGACGAGCAGTGCCGGCGCCCCGCGCCCCTCGCGCCGGCCTCCTGCGACGCGGCCCACTTCAGTCCCAACGACACCGTGCCTTGCGACGCCTTCCTGTATCAGAACCATGACACTATCTATGCAGAGGTATGTGCTAGCGACCGCGTGAATTAGTGAAACAAAACTACTCCTATTGGTTTTATTAATAATAGACTAGCCTTCCTTTATAAAAAGGCTACCCAACACTGAAAGAATCAGCAGTACCTTCAAAAACTCATCAGCTTTTTAATATTAGCATAGATAAAAATGAAAATCTCAGTCTATGTAAGTTGTGTGCCGCGGGTGTTGTAATAATTATGAAAACTTTTGTAGAAGGCCGATATCATATCAACGATTTGTGACTGACTTACAAGAAAGGTCTGCTTACATACTTCAAACGTGCTATACCAATCACCTAACGTGTATTGTGTACTATCTCCTATTCGCAGGTGATCGTATTTTTTCGCACTTGTTTCTTATATTTGCGTAGCTTTGTAAGGAATATGTCAACATCGTTCAATTTTTTATTGTAATGTGAGCAAGAGCGCCTGAGTAACGTATTTTTTGCGTAAATAGTGTGGCAGAATGCAATATGGAAGATGTCCTTGGAACGTGAGGAGGTAGAACGGGGAACCTTAAGATTTAGCATTTGTAATAAGTCGGGGTAGTTGATTTCATTCCTAACTATTTTGTATAGAAAAGTAGCGTCCAGGTAGTCACGTCTGGAATACAGAGAGAGCATACGATACCGTTTAGTGCTTTCGGTGTACTCTGTGTATCTGTGTCCAGAATTATGTATATATATAATACCTTATAGTCGAGGTATTTTATGAACTTTTTCTATACCTTTTCTAACCTCTGAACGTGGACAGCATATTTGGGGCTCCAGACTACACTACCGAATTCGAGGATGCTACGCACGTAAGAAGTGTATAGCGTCTTCAAAGTGTCACCCCTACGGAAAGGCTTACTGAGGCGCATAATAAGGCCTAGAGTTTTAAAAGCTTTCGTCACAATCTTATCTATGTGTAGATTAAAATTAAGCTTAGAATCCAAATAGACGCCGAGGTCTCGCACCTCCGCAACTCTCTTAATTGAACATGGTAACTATGAGACACCGGATTATGCTTCCTTGTTAAAGTTATAAAGCAACACCTATCGGTGTTTAGATATAGTTGGTTATTTGCACAGTATAATTCAAATAACTTTAAATCTTTCTGTAAATGTTCGCAATCATCCAAGGAATCAATTATTTTGTAAATTTTAGTATCGTCTGTGTATAGTAAATGTTGGGAATTTCTGAAACAAGTCCTTAAATCGTATAGGTACAAATTGAACAGGAACGGACCGAAATGCGAACCCTGGGAATGGGATGTTATGCTAATAAAGTCGGAAATACAACCCAGTAATGCAACTGCCTGGCTGCGATTACCGATATAGGAACAAATCCATCTTCATAGATCGCCGTGTATACCGATTCTGGCAAGCATCTTTAAGAGGATAGAATTGTTTATTTTATCAAATGCTTTCGAGAAATCTGTATACACGGCATCTACCTGATGACCGGCATCCAGAGCATTAAGCAAAAAGTCGATGTATTGCACAAGATTCGTGTTAACACTGCGCCCGCGAATGAATCCATGTTCTTCGGGAGGTATGACATGAAGCGTTTCTCTAAAACTTTACCAAAAATATAATAATGCCTTTAGGGCGCTGCTGGGGCTGCCACGACACTGTAGTGCTTCGGGGATGCTAGCTGCAAACGATGTTGATAGCTTCTCAGCCATAATCAGAAAACGTGTGGCATCCCTGTTACAACGTGTGCGTGGCAGCACCAACAGCCTCCTGAGGACAGTCGCGGAGAGGTTGGACGTGGACAGCGCTATCATGCAGCACTGGACTCCACCGTGACAAAGACACTAATATCACGTATAATAGTTATATTATACGTGATTTTAGTATCTTAAGCTAATATAGTCTTTAGCACTTAATTAAAATAGAATGTAAATACTAATATAGATCTTAAGAAATTTGTTACTAACACTATGGGCACCCAGACCGAAATAAATGCATTTTATTTTATTTATTTATTTATTTTATTTAATTTAGATATGGGTCTGTATTGAGTAATATCGTGCCTGTCGCCCCCTTTTGGTATGGGTGTGATAATCGCCTGTTTCCAGATCTTCGGAAAGCAACCTTCGGCGATAGATTTTTTGTAAATTATTGTTAACGGAATAGAAAGTTCTTTACTAAATTTTTTAATCAAAATTGGGTGGACCCTATCACAACCAGCGCCTTTATTGGCATGTAACTGTTGAAATTGGGTTAGTACAATTGTTTTTGTGTAATTTCTACTGACGTTATATTGACTAGGGAAGAGAAGTCGACGACTGCGTCCATGCTCGTTGTGCTGAAACCTACATCGGGCATGAAAACGGATTTGAAATATTCGCTAAACATGTTTGTAATCTCAACGACATCACTCGATGAAACGTCATCTAATCTTATTTGAGCGGGAATATTACCAGAACCTGATTTGGATTTAATGAAAGTCCAAAAATGTTTAGGCGATGTAGAAATTTTGTGATTGAAAATGTTTTATGATTTAATATCTGAGGCTCCATGGTGACTGCAGACTCAGAACACTCTGACTGCCTATGAATGTAGTTAGTGCTTAGTAGTTGGTACATAACTATGATGAATTTCAGCAATAAATGAATTATTTGTTTATACAGTTCAACCTCGCTTGCAACGAGTGGCGGCGCACACTCGTGGGCACGGTGCGCAACGCCGCGCTGCCGCTCGCGCTGCTGCTCACCGGCCTGGTGAGCGACAGGTGAGTCTCCGCGTTATAAACTATATATTTATAAACTGATTGTATTTCCTATATCTCGCCTAAAACACTCTACTTGGCTATAATATGAGCATAACTCCTCGAATGATTAGCTGTTTTTTTAAGCTATTGCATAGCTTCTATCGTGGGCCGGAATTTCTGAGTTCGATCTCCACGTTGAGTGTGGAGATCGAACCCAGAAATTCCGTAACGAAAATAACCTAACACCCCCCACTACGACCGGTACAGCGGTGATACTTTTTGATTGCCATCAGCAGAACTTTTAATGACTTTTTTGAAATATCACGCTTAGTTAATGGAATCAGGCGTTACTTTGCGGAAATCCATAGCATACAATTTAAATATATTATATCTAGCAATATCCCGCGAAACAATTATAACCACAACCTGCAAGCAGATGAGTGAGTGTACGCATAGGCATGCGTTTGATGCACCTCCCTCCTCCCACACTGCTTATGCGTACACTCGCAAGCAAAAACCATGAAAACACCACCACCACACAAGCAATAATGTTAACACGATCGTGCAAAGTCCCACCACCATGCAGGTTGCAAAACTCGACGCGCGTTTCGCTCCGACCCCGGAGCATTCTCAGGATGTTGACTCTGCGAACAATGTTCGTGATGCCGCCCGCCAAAACACCGCCTTATATTCCCTACAGCTACTACCCCTACCACCTAGTACCCCCACCAAACAAGTTAATAAGAGGTGACGAAGTAAGGTTAGTTTGGTCATTCAACAATGCAATTCTATTGTTGTTCTTTACTTTAATTATTTCTAACTGTTCCAACACGCTCAGTCGAAAGCCTTTATCACATTTATGTAATATCTTATAGGAATGACCATCTGGTATATTGTGACTACTATCTAAAAGATGTTTGGCAAAATGTGATTTATCATGATGACCATTTCTATAAGCCGCGATATGTTCTTTATACCGAGTCTCAAAGTTACGTCCAGTCTGACCTACGTATACACTGTCGCATTCAGGACAATTGATTCTGTATACACCTGATTGATACTTTAAATCAATCCGGTCTTTATTATTACATAATTTATTTTTTAAAGTATTATTCGTCCTAAATGCGACATGCATATCGTTATTTTTCATTATTTTGGATAAACGTGCAGATACCTCACCCATGTAGGTCAAACTGGACTTATATCTAACTACTTCCTTATCAGAGGTCCCTGCGTACAAAAACTTAACCAATTCCTTTTTATTTTTAATATTTAACATATTATCAATTATTTTGGGATTGTACCCATTTGCATTTAGAGAATAAACTGTCTACATCAAGCGAGACTAATTTGCAACGGGGTGGCAAAGTCACATTTTTAATATGGTCTACTAATTGTAAGCTATTTTTTATAGCATAAGGTGGTCTAAATAAAGGTTTTGCTTAATAATGTAATTAAGTGACTTTGCCAACTCGTATGCTGGTGCACCTATGTATGAGACAAAAAACTACATCGAATCTATAGAGGACTCAATAAAAAATAACCCAAAACAGTTTTGGACTCATGTCAAAAATTTAAAGAGAAATCTAGAGAATGAATTTAGGGGAATCTGAAGGTTGTGATGGCCTCAGTATAAGTAATTTATTTGCAAAAAATTTTTCCTCAGTGTACGAGCTTCCAACCAATAATAATACTAATTATATTGCACCAGATCCCCAAACTTACATGGGAAATATTTATACAGGGTGTTTTGCACATGGACCGACATGATTTTTTGGGGGGTGGGGGGGTCATGTGCTATTTTCCCCCGTGAGACCCAATATCCTAAGTCTCACGGTAGTCTAGATATGTTTTTTTTTTATTTTTTTGAAATCTACCCGAAATCTTGCCTTTAAATCGTCCTAACTTTTTTGTTTGTGGTTATAATACCACAAAACAAAGTATGCTTGTATTTTACAATGTTTTCTAATTCTAAATAAATCATTACATGTTACAATTGATATCCACAAAAACTTCTGAGCTTTCAAAGTGGTAAATCGGTGTAAATGTTATGAAAAGTGACAACTTATCAATTCATTTAAAAAAAAACTAAAGTTCATTTTGAATTAAGCTTTTTATTAAAAAGTTCTTTACTTATTACCCTTTCTAACGATATGCTACATGACAGAAATAATACATCAGGGGTCGACCTAAGAGATACTTTGTTGCTAGGGTCAAGATAATGAAAATACATTTTTTATGTTAAGTTGTTTTTATTAAATTAAAATTACAAAGTTTGCTCGAATTGGCCGCCTCCACACCTTATGCATGCACGACACCTTTTTCTTATTTCCGAGGTTGTAGTTAAAAGCCGCATTTCCTCTTGCATTTTTACGAATGCTGTGTTTATTCGTTCCACTAAAATTTCTTTTGTGGGCACCTCTGTTGCATACACTAACTCTTTTGCACGTCCCCATACGTAGAAATCCAGGGGTGTTAAATCTGGGGACCGTGCTGGCCATGGAATGGGGCCAGCTCTACCAATCCACGAGTTTGGAAATGCATTATTTAAATGCTCTCGTACCGTTCGTTGGTAATGTGCCGGACAGCCATCATTTTGAAAAACAATTGGCACATCTTCTAAAACTAGTAGTACCAGTTCAGGTAAATCATTTTGAAGAAACTCTAAATAATTGTTTCCATTGAGTCGTTCTGGCAAAAAATATGGGCCGACAAGATTTCGCCCAATAACACCAGCCCAAACATTTACGCTGAATTTTCGCTGAAAGGAAGTCTGCCTTTTTTTGTGCGGATTTTGGCCCCTTTTCTCCCAGTGATGCAAATTGTGCAGATTTGCTATGCCTTCATGGCTAAAATTTGACTCGTCAGTCCATAAAATTCTTTTCAAAAAGTCGCTATCTTCAACATCTGTGTGCAATAAAAATCGGCAGAACTCTAACCGTCTTGTATTGTCACCCTCTTCGAGACCTGGAACAATGAATGAAATCCGTGAGTTTGTGGTAATAACTGCATAAACGCGATATTTCTTTCTTTTAATTGAGCTCACGCAAAGAACTTCTTCAGTTGTCCGAGAAACATAGCAAGAAAGGAATTCAACGAAACAATTACAACAATAAAAAATAAAAAATAATAAGAGTAAAAGTGAACACATTAAGATTTGAAATCAAGTAAAATGTTTTAATGTCACATTTTAAATAAGTAGTAAGTACTGTAAGTTGTTACCTTGAACAGGAGTGTAATGAAATGCGTGCCTTCCATCTGCCCGAAGAACGGACCAGACTTTCCAAACTGATACGTTAAGTCCGTCAGCAACAACTCGTATGCTTGTTGTAGGATCGTCATCAAAAGCTTGAAGGATTCTCTCATCAACTTCAACATTATGTTGCCTCACATTCACTCGGGGCTCCCGAAAGTTTAAGTTTCCGGTCTCCCTCAGACGTCGATAGGTAGTTGAGAAGGTCTCGTGGTGAGGTAACCGTCGATCAGTGTAGCGTTCTTGATAAATTCTTCGCGCTTCATGCGAATTGCAATCAGCTTTACCATACGCCAACATCATGTCAGCATACTCCTCGTTACTGAAGTTCGCCATTGTAACGAATACGCAAAGATAAACACAACAAAAACGTAACAGTTCAACAACAGATTTAACAAAAAAACAATAACAAGACTTTAATTTGATTACGATAGAACAACGGGAAAAGTACGGGCACTTCGAATCGCAGAGTAATCTCGACTGATTCCCGGCAAGTGACCTTCACTCACTTTCAACTCGATAGACAAAGACAACAATAACTGTACTACTAGTAAGAAAGGGACTAACTTTTTACCTGCTGCTTGATAATCCGCGTTGACTGGTTACATTGTTCAAACCAGTTACATTGTTAGAGTGCGTGTTCAGGCAAACGAAGCTTAATTTGACCACTTTAAGAATGGTTTCTTATATCATGTAGCATATCGTTAGAAAGGGTAATAAGTAAATGAACTTTTTTAAAAAAAGCTAAATTCAAAATGAACTTTAGTTTTTTTTTAAATGAATTGATAAGTTGTCACTTTTCATAACATTTACACCGATTTACCACTTTGAAAGCTCAGAAGTTTTTTTGTGGATATCAATTGTAACATGTAATGATTTATTTAGAATTAGAAAACATTGTAAAATACAAGCATACTTTGTTTTGTGGTATTATAACCACAAACAAAAAAGTTAGGACGATTTAAAGGCAAGATTTCGGGTAGATTTCAAAAAAATAAAAAAAAAACATATCTAGACTACCGTGAGACTTAGGATATTGGGTCTCACGGGGGAAAATAGCACATGACCCCCCCACCCCCCAAAAAATCATGTCGGTCCATGTGCAAAACACCCTGTATAACACAACGTGAAGTTTATCAGTTTTTGAAAAAACTGAACTGTTCTAAGGGGCCTGGCCCCGATGAGATTCCTCCTATCTTCTTGCAAAAATGTGCATCCGTTCTCTCTTTTCCCCTTCAACTCTTATTCAATGCCTCATTAAACTCCGGTATTTTCCCCAAAAAATGGAAGGAAGCTCGTATAGTACCAATTTTCAAAAGCGAGAATCCAAATAATGTGGCTAACTACCGACCTATTTCCATTCTGTCAACAATGTCAAAGGCATTTGAGACTCTAGTGCATCAACACTTATCACGATACATAAATTAATTAATTAACATCAACCAACACGGATTCATCCCTGGGAGGTCATGTGGTACTAATTTATCCTCATATGTATCACACTTGATTAAAGCAGTTGATGAAGGAAGCGAAGTTGATGCAGTATACACCGATTTCTCAAAGGCCTTTGACAAAGTAAATCACCACATTCTGATTCAGAAATTCAAATCCTTTGGTGTAACTGGCTCCTTTCTCTCCTGGTGTTCCACTTACTTAAGAAATCGACCTTCCTTTGTAGAAATTGACGGCCATCGGTCTGAGTCTTTTATTTCTTACTCTGGTGTCCCTCAGGGTTCTATTTTGGGGGCCCTTTTCTTCAATGTGTTTCTGGATGATGTGGTTAAAATATTAAAAAACACATCAATAGAGTTATATGCTGACGATCTCAAAATTACGAGAATAAATTAAACAAAAGATGACAATACAAAACTCCAGGAAGATATTGACTCCTTAGTAAATTGGTGTAACAAAAACATAATGTACCTAAACCCGAAAAAATGCTACCATATTAAATTTACTAGAAGAAGAAAGCCTATGGATACGGAATACATGATCGGTACTGATAGAATCTCAAAGGTTTAAACAGTTCGAGACCTGGGTGTGATCTTAGACTCAAAGTTGAGCTTTTCACATCATGTTGATGACATAGTCGGTTCTGCTCTAAAGTCTCTTGGCTTCATACTTAGAACATCCAGGAATTTCTTTAAAGCATCTACAATAATTACATTATATAATAGTTTTGTAAGTAGTAAGCTTGAATATTGCTCTACTGTTTGGAACCCTCAATACCGAACCCATATAGACAGAATTGAAAAAGTCCAAAAGCGGGTCATCCGTTATATTACCTACCGCTTTGCCCGTTGTGTAGTAAATTCTTCATATAGTAAAAGATTATAATATTTTAATTTAATATCCCTGGAGTCCAGAAGACAAGCTCTTGATGTAATATTCTTACACAAACTAGTTAGCAGTAAAATTGATTGTATGCCTCTATTATCCTTGCTAAACTTTAATATACCAGTTAGAATGCCTAGAAAACATGTAACACTATTTAGATCTATTGGTTATAAAAGTAACTTAGGAAAGAACTGCCCTATTAATAGGATTTTCCATAGTTACAATGAGCTATCGTCAAGGATCACGGATCTAGACATTAATCATGATAATTTGAATAGTTTTAAATCTAAGATTTTAAAATATTTTACAGCCAACTTAACATCTGACAATTAATATAAATATTTTAATTATTTCATTATGTTTTTGACATTATTTAAAAAATACAACTAATTTCATAATTATTATTGTACTAATTATATACTTATCTGACTTGCATAATTTTTACAGACTTTTTTTTGACATTGTGTTATTATTTATGGGATTATTATTTTTATTCTATATTATTATTTTTCTTATCTCTTTTTTTAATATTATTACTGTTTGACTCATTTTTTTTATTTGTATTTTTGTGACCTTTTTCTTAATAATTAAGTAGTAGTTTTAAGTATTTGTTCCTTTTTTTATATTTAATTTTGTAGTTCGACCTTATTTTGTAGCTGAAACTTTTATTCTTATAGCATGATGTAATAACCTGTAATTAAAAGTGCAATAACCTTGATAATATATTTTCAATATATAATCGACATAATATTGTATGCATAATTGTTACTTTTGTTGGTTATTCATAGCAATAAATAAATAAATTCATGCATCCTCATGTCATCCTTGGCAACACAAACACATCCTTGGCAACACAAACACGCGGCCTTTCATAGTTATATGCACAGATTAGTTTCTGTTCCTCTTAGTAGAGTAAATTACCAAAAAGAGTTAAACATAATTTATCAAATTGCTGAGGCAAATGGGTACAATCCCAAAATAATTGATAATATGTTAAATATTAAAAATAAAAAGGAATTGGTTAAGTTTTTGTACGCAGGGACCTCTGATAAGGAAGTAGTTAGATATAAGTCCAGTTTGACCTACATGGGTGAGGTATCTGCACGTTTTTTCCAAAATAATGAAAAATAACGATATGCATGTCGCATTTAGGACGAATAATACTTTAAAAAATAAATTATGTAATAATAAAGACCGGATTGATTTAAAGTATCAATTAGGTGTATACAGAATCAATTGTCCTGAATGCGACAGTGTATACGTAGGTCAGACTGGACGTAACTTTGAGACTCGGTATAAAGAACATATCGCGGCTTATAGAAATGGTCATCATGATAAATCACATTTTGCCAAACATCTTTTAGATAGTAGTCACAATATACCAGATATTACATAAATGTGATAAAGGCTTTCGACTGAGCGTGTTGGAACAGTTAGAAATAATTAAAGTAAAGAACAACAATAGAATTGCATTGTTGAATGACCAAACTAACCTTACTTCGTCACCTCTTATTAACTTGTTTGGTGGGGGTACTAGTTGGTAGGGGTAGTAGCTGTAGGGAATATAAGGCGGTGTTTTGGCGGGCGGCATCACTTAACGAACATTGTTCGCAGAGTCAACATCCTGAGGATGCTCCGGGGTCGGAGCGAAACGCGCGTCGAGTTTTGCAACCTGCATGGTGGTGGGACTTTGCACGATCGTGTTAACATTATTGCTTGTGTGGTGGTGGTGTTTTCATGGTTTTTGCTTGCGAGTGTACGCATAAGCAGTGTGGGAGGAGGGAGGTGCATCAAACGCATGCCTATGCGTACACTCACTCATCTGCTTGCAGGTTGTGGTTATAATTGTTTCGCGGGATATTGCTAGATATAATATATTTAAATTGTATAATATCACGCTTGTCTCTTTACTTCAGCAACTCGCCTCTAGATGGCATTGGTTGTATCGGATAAGTTGATAAAAAATGCTATGCAATAGCTTTACCGCGGCAGTCGACGAGTGCCACACGTCTTTTTTTTTAATAATGAATAAAACTTTATCGAACCGCCCACAGGTGGGGTCGGCGCATGGCATTCTGTGTGTTCGTGGCGTTCGCGGGCGCGCTGGGCCTAGTGAAGTCCTTCGCGCCGAGCTACCCGCTGTACCTGGTGATGGAGTTCCTCGAGGCCGCGCTCGGGTACGGGTTCAACAGCGCCGCATACGTCATGGGTAACATGAGTCAATATCTGTAGGAAGGTCTCAGGTCTTTATCCAATCCCCGTTATAAGTTTCATTGTATTTTCCTTCTACTATCTCACGAATTTTTTTGTCGTTCCAATTTTTCTGTTTACCACTTTACTTGGAAAGGGAAAGTGAAACACTTCCTACTCCTCCTTTATTGTGCTGATTAATATCAAGATACCATATCCCTGGAGCACCCCTGAGATCATAATATCAAAGAGTAAGATTTTTGAGGTTGGTTAAACAGAAGTTGCACTGTAGGAGTGAAGGGCTATTTTCCCGTTTATATAAGATAAATAATTAAAGGATAGTAATAGATTGTCAGATGCTAAACAAATGTGGATTATATATTGATTAGATTGCATTTAATCGATATCTGCTGTTATTTCCTGCCCCAAATATCCTACTCAGTATTTACTTCTGACTTGCAGCTGTGGAGCTAGCTCGGCCGTCGCTACGAGCAGCGTTCGCTTGCGCGACCGGTGTAAGCTACGGCCTGGGCGGCGTGCTGTTCGCGCTGCTGGCGGCGAACGTGCAGTACTGGCGCGCGCTGCTGCGGACCATACACGCCCCGGCGCTACTACTGACCCTGTACTGGCTGCTGATCGACGACAGCGCGCGCTGGTTGCACGCCTCGGGTCGCCAGACCCAAGCGCAGGCTGTCGTGAAGAAAGCTGCGCAGTGGAATAAGGTGCAACTGAATAGTAATTAAATACCACTACTATTGGACTACTGATCTCTATTCAAGGATTAGGCTGTAGTATATCACGTTTAACCATTTATCAATTTTAGAAGTTTCCTCTACCTAGATGCACGATAAGTTTATCGCTTGAGAATTCTTAAAAATATACTCGAGGACGAAGTTATTATGAAATCAAGATAGTAATATTAGCTCTGACTCTCTCTTCTTCAGGTGTTACTTGACGATAAGCTCGTAGAGTCGATAACGGGCGAGAGCCGGGAGGAGGACTCTGCGACCAACCCCTGGTGGTCTGTGGTGCGGTCCCGAGTCCTGCTGCTGCGGCTGGCGGTGTGCAGCTGGTGCTGGATCGCCGCCGCCTTCGTCTACTACGGCCTCACCATCAACTCCGTGGCGCTGGCAGGGGACAAATACGTCAACTTCGCTCTTAATATGTTGATGGAGGTCGGTGTAAACGCCTGATTATAAGCGACTTCCACACATGGACTCAATGCCTGTGAAATTATAAGAGCCATTCTTTACAAGCTAGATCGACTTTGATCACTCAATACTGAGGGTATTGATGTTGAGGGCTCACTTGGTCACACAACGCAAAACTTTTTGATCGAGTTTTAAATGTTAACTCGATGTAAAAAAAAGCAAATCATGGCTTTCCCAGTCACGGTTAAAGTTTTTCCTTTATACCATCGAATGATTGAACGTGTGTTTAAAACTTCAATCTTGTCCGAAAGGTGGAATTTCTCCGCTAAATTAAGCGCGAGATTCTAGAAACAATCCGTTCCGAAGTTACAGGCTTTCAATTCTAAAACAGATTTGCAATTAATCCTCGTAATTCTTAAAAATGTCTACAAGTGTAGTTGTAATAAATTGGAATGGTCACAGGTGGTGGCATCGCTGCTGATCGTGATGGCGCTGGAGCGGTTCGGGCGCAAGCGCAGCATCTTCGTCGCGTACCTGATGTGCGGCGTCGCCTGCGTCACGCCATACTTTATCTGTATGTAATTTCCTGGTCTTACATCAATACATAGTATAAAACAAAGTCGCTTTCGCTGTATGTCTGTCCGTATGTATGCTTAGATCTTTAAAACTATGCAACGGATTTTGATGCGGTTTTTTTTTATAGATAGAGTGATTCTTAAGGAAGGTTTGTATGTATAATAATTGCATAATATAGTAGAGAAACACTGATAAATTTAAAGGTTTCTAATGTGATATCGTAAATATGCACGTTTTTTTGCGCTTATATTGCAAACGCTGGCGGAATCCTACGAGATAGACCAAAATAATGTACTACAGTATTGTTCACCTTAAAAAGTTCAACAAAAAAGTCCGCGATGGTATATGTCTATCTCTTAGGGATAACCCACCATAACCATTTTTATCCTTTACTAAAAAATGGTTATTTACGAAGTGATTTTAAACAATACAGCATTAATCCTTATCCAATTAAGTACCTTAAATAAATTGTGCATTTATTATAGATCAATATGCTTTTTACAGCATGTAATTTAAGCGAATATTACCGAAGATATTACAAATTTAAAATGCGATACCGACCCGCGGCCGGCCGGGGGTCGGGCGGCGTAATATATAAAAATGAATTGCTGTTCGTTAGTCTCGCTAAAATTCGAGAACAGCTGAACCAATTCGGCTATTTTTGGTCTTGAAATATTCGTGGAAGTCTAGGGAAGGTTTAAACGGTTTCTATGCTCAACGAAGCGAGCACGAGTCAGCTAGTATATTATAATGTAAGAAAGTGTCACAATTCAACAGTTGTCAGAGTGTAAAGATTGATTCACCTAGATTCTACAGGAATGTTCTAAAAACAACCCTACGTAACTATAAAGATATTTCTTAAATTTTATTCTTCTAGTCAATTTCACACCGGGTTTTGAGTGGCTTACCCTCGCTTGACGCATGTTGTGTTATGTTGTTATGTCAATAATTGGAATGAAATTATGACATATTGCTTAGTTACATCAGTAATTTTATTCGCTCAAGATATCCCGTATTAGTAGGGTGCGATTATTATGGTTCAGCCAGCTACGATCGGTTATTGGGGACATGGGTTGCTGGAGGCAAGAGCTATTACTTTAGTACCCTAGTGACTTAATTAACCTCTATGATCTGACTAACTGCGACAGGGAAAATGTTAATCGATAATCTGTCGTGTTCCAGCGAACGCGAGCACGGCGACGAGTCTGTACTTCGTGGGCAAGCTGGCGATCTCGTTCGCGTACAACTCGCTGTACGTGTTCGTCGCCGAGCTGTTCCCCACCGCCGCGCGCTCCTCCGCGCTCGCCGCCTGCTCGCTCGTCGGCCGCGTCGGCTCCGTGCTCGCGCCGCAGACGCCGCTGCTCGCACCGCACACGCAGGCTAGTGGCACTAGATATTAATTCCTCTGTAGCTGTAGCGCGCTACCCTTGATGATGATGATAGGTGCAGTTGCTACTTGTTGATAATGCTGTTGCTGATGCTGATGCTAATGCTGATGCTGTTCTGATAGGTTGATGCTGATAAATGATAGGGTTAGGGTATAAATGATGAAAACTAGCATCAAAATGCTTAATAACGACCCGTGATTAACTGTTTATTGTTATCTTTGTCTTAATTTAAATATGTTACAAATATGCTTAGCTAAGATGCACACGCGGCTATACGTGAGGCGCGTGTTTATTGACATACTAACATACTGGCATACTGGCCTGTACAGTAGCACTGCGCTTCGAAAAACTTTTATGTACCAATCATTCTGTGGAGATGTTTGGGACTTACGTTAGCTTCTCTGTGTGGTTCCCGTACCTTCACTCCTATCGACTTCACCTTATGCCAACAGCGAGCGACAGACACGATCGGCTTGTCGTTTCTGTTTTGTTATGACGTTATCACTTTAGAGACAAGTAATATTTTCTTCTGTATGTGCACAGGCGCTACTGTACGGCGTGGCGGCGACGTCGGCGGCGCTGCTGGTGCTGCTGGCGCCGGAGACGCGCCGCGCGCCACTGCCTCCGCGCGCCGCCGCGGCCGAGCGCCTGCGCGCGCCCCCGCGCACGCCCGCCGCCTCGCGCGTGCACTCGCCCGTCGCCACGCCGCTCGCCACGCCCGCCGACACGCTGTCGCGCGCGCACTCGCGGCACAACCCCTCCACGCGGTTCTGACGAGGTGTATACTTAATATTATAAAATATGTGAATGTCCGTTTGTTAACCATATTCTTGGAGGTGGACATATTCTAACATAGGACACATTTTATTCCCTTTATATAAAAAGCTAAAAGCTACCTGTCTATAAGCTGTCTCCACCCAAAGACGAGTGTAGCAAGCTGCCTGCAAGTATGCACATTAAGCCAAAAGTTTTTCTGATCGCTTCCGATTTCTGGCCAAGCTGTGTGCTGTGTGCGAGTTTTTGTCACTGCTCAACGTGACAAATTTAACTAGAGTTTATATTGCATCGAATTAATTTTAATTGTACTTCACTTCCTCGCGGTGAACGCTGAACAGACAACAGTGGCAACAATTCGCACAACACACCGATGTAGCTGCGGGTGTATCGGTGGGCCTCAGGGGGGGGGGTGGGAGGTCTGGCAAAGAAGTCAATTATTGTATATCGTGTATCGTGTGTCCTTAACTTGTGCTGTGATATAGACGTGTATTATATTATGTACTTATATCAGAATTGTACTTAACTTTGACTGTTATTATGTTGATTAATTTTATAAAAACAGAAACAATAAAAACTTATGTTAATGTTCCATCTTTTATTAAATTACCAAGTAAAAAATAACATTTAGTAATAATTCTCGTTTAATAATATTTCTGAAACAATTCAAACTTCCCACGGGTGGGTTGTCATTGTGACTCGCGATGAAGTGAGATAACTGTTGCGGCAAATTACAATTGAAGACATGGATGGATGAAGGTGATAAGTCGCAAAAAAAAATTACCCAAAAAAATTGAGTTGAAACTGTCAATTAAACATTTTAGGATACGTAGTGACGTAGGTATTAAGTACCTACATCGATTCTAGAGACGGATCTTTAGATTAATGTACTTAATACGTTACGACGTATTCTAAATTGTTTATGTAACATTTTGAACTCAATTTTCTCGAAATCAGAATTTTGCTACATTTTTTGTGACATATCACCTTCATCCATTTATGTCTTCAATTCATTGTCATTATTCATTATAATTATAGGTATTTCAGTGTTAAATACCTGCCGAAGTTTAGATCTTATAGAGGTATACCTAGTCATTATTATACAAGTTATAAAAAGAACAGTCACTATAATTTTGGGATATAATTGTACTACACTTTTTTCATGTTTTCAAAAACAAACAAAAACAAAAAAAATTTTTTTGTTTAAAAATATACATTTATATAGGAAAAGGAGTATAAACATATCATCCCAAAGTTAAAGTGACTATTTTTACCCCCTGTATAAAAATACATAACTATTATCTGTTCTATGATCTAACATACAATAGAAGTCATCATTTTCTTACGTAGTACAATAAATCCCAGTAGTAATTTTACTACAATTCCTTAAGGACCCAGTCAGACGAAGCGTGCGTAACCGAAGGCCTATTTTCAGTCATAGCAAATTGATCTTTATTGACTAGACCACAAGTCACATACGTTGTGATTACAGTTTGTGTGTATGATTGTGGCCATGTCGATGTCGATAAAGCTCAATTTTCTATGAAAAAAAGTTGTGATTGTGTGGTCACACAAACGTATCCTAGCTTTAAAAATATAAAATTATTGAGCATCTTATAAAAATAGTATTATAATGTTATTGTTTAACTACAAAACTATATAATAAAATATTATATTTTAAAAGAATTAAATTGTACCCATATGACACCTCAGTAATAATTACATAGACGAGAGCGGATAGCGGGTAGCAGAGCGCTGATCCCATCTCCATGTCAAGGGCGGATCCAGCTTTGTCGCCAGGAGGGGGTCACATATTCGTGGTCAAGTCAAGAACAAATAATTTAACTAGCTGTGCCCGCGACTTCGTTCCCGTGGTGTTTGATTGAATTGAACCGTTTATGCAGCGCATGCAACGAAAGTCCCCAAATGTGAATTGTTTGTTTGTTTAAACGCGCTAATCTCAGGAATTACTGGTCCGATTTGAAACATTATTTTTGTTGGATAGTCCATTTATAGAGGAAGGCTTTGGGCATAACATTACGCTGCGATCAAAACCAGTCGACGTCGCGACGCCGACGCCCGACGCCCGACGCCGCGCCCTTGCCGCGCCCGACGCCGCGACGCCTGACGCCACGGCGCCGACGTCGTGACGCCGACGTCGCGACGCCGACGCCCGACACCGCGACGCCGACGCCCGACGCCGCGACGCCTGACGCCGCGACGCCTGACGCCGCGACGCCGACGCCCGACACCGCGACGCCGACGCCTGACGCCGCGACGCCCGACACCGCAACGCCGACGCATGACGCCGCGACTTCAGTACTAATTATTTGTAGTTATTTATTTAATGAAAAATAATACTTAGTTTCATAAAATATGCTTGGGGTTCCTACTTCCTTCCAGTATTCGCGGTCCCGGCTCAGACGCGAGTCACGTCACACGCGGCGCCCGGTCGAATCACGGCGAAACAATCTTAATTTTGCTATATCTCCTAAAGTATTCATAGTATTTGCATGGTTTTTAAGGGCAAATATAGTCTTCATGGAATGCTTTAGCCAACTAACGTATTTAAAATTATAAGAATTAATACCGTGATGGTATAAACATTTTTTCAAAAACCGCTTTATTGCCAATTTTTTGATCCTGTTAGTTATTTTACTAATCTTAAGAGATAGATAGACATATACTATCACGGAGTTTTTTTTTTTGATTATTAAAAAGGAATAATACTTTCATACATATTTTTTGAGTAACTTAAACCGTTTTTGCAGTGCACGCAACGAAAGTCCTCAAATTGAATAATTTTTCCCATTTTTGCAACATTTCTCACTGACGCTTCGCTCTTATTGGTCGCAGCGTAATGTTATATATCCTAAAGCCTTCCTCTATAAATGGACTATCCAACGAAAAAAGATTTTTTTAAATCTGACCAGCAGTTCCTGAGATTAGCGCGTTTAAACAAACAAACTCTTCCACTTTATAATATTAGTATAGATTGGTAAACTTGAAAAACTTAACATATACATATTACATGTTCTCTTGAAGACATCTAGAGAAGCACTATCACTTCTGTGATTCGGCAACCTATTTCTTAGGTCTAACCTATGAAATTGCCGTTTTGTATAAAAAAAATTAAAAGTTATTTTTACTGTAGGTATTTCTATATTATTACTCATGCAATCAATGCATCCTTGCCAATGCAGTGGCAGTTTATTGATGCCTTTCTTAAAGAAATCAGCTGGATGGGAAGCAACAAATTCTTCAAATGCATTTTGTACTCCCTCCCGGGTATGGAATTTTCGTAGCCCCCAAGAAGTTATCCAAATTCTGGAAAAAGTAGGAATCTGTAGGCGAAAGGTTTGGTGAGTAGGGGTGATGACGGAGAGTTTCCAATCCCAGTTCTTGCTACTTGGTGACCGTCTGCTGTATGAGGTCGCGCGTTGTCTGCAGGAGCAGCGGAGATAAGCGATTGACCAATGTTGGTTGGAGACATGCCAGCTCCTCCATCACTTTATTCATTTCCTTACAACTTACATCTGCAGTAATGCAAACCCTGTTTGCTACTTTTCTAGGGGTAAGTTCACGTTGAGGTGATGAACCAGAATCCAACCAACTTGATGAGCGCTTGCGGTTATCAAACAGAATCCATTTTTCATCGCAGGAAACAATGCGGTTCAAAATTCCTTAATTTGTGTGTCTGTTGAGCAGTGCAAGGCACGTCTTGACGCGTACTTCGCGCTGGCGATCATTGAGTTCGTGTGGCACCTATTTGTCAAGCTTGTTTACGTTGTCAATTTGACGCCAATGGAGTATGGACTGAACAATGGATGAAGACGGTCTCCAAGTTGCCAGAAATGGAGTTAGAAGCTCTCCGTTACCCGCCCTACTCGCCAGACCTTGCACCTACAGACTACTAATTTTTCCATAATTAGGATAATTTCTGGCGGGAAAAAAAATCAACACCCGAGAGGTAGTACAAAATGCCTTTAAAGAATTTGTTGCCTCCCGTCCAGCTGATTTCTTTAAGAAGGGCAAGAAGGGCATCAATAAACTGCCACTGCGTTGGCAAAGATGTATTAATTGCATGGGTGATTACTGATTACTTATATTAATGCAAATAAAAATAAATGAAAAAAGTATGTAGTTTAATTTTTTTCATACAAAACCGCTATTTTATAGGTAAAGACCTAATAGTCTTTAGCAGATTGAGCATGTTGATTATTATTAACCCTATGTATTTGTTTTAATACTATTCTGGGGCATTAAATTTTTAAATAAAATCATTATGTTCAATTAGTGATCCGCCTAAGTCCTGGAACCAGCTCAGGGGGGGGGGTCATGACCCCCCCCCCCCCCCTGGATCCGCTCTTGCTCCATGTAACACAATAATATGTGATATGAAGATAGAAATTTGAATTGAAGACGTGAATGGATGAAACTAGTTTAAACAGTCACTTAAATATTTTAGTATATTATGTAGTAACGTATTAAGTACATTGATTCTAGAGAGGGATCTTTAGATTAATCTACTCAATACTTTACGATGTTTCTCTATAATGTTTAAGTGACTATTTAAACTCAATTTTTTCGAAATCAGAATTTTGCTACATACCACCTTCATCCATTCGTGTCTTCAATTATTGTATCAATAATATCATCAGAGTAACATAAACTATCATTTCGTTAGTCGCCTTAATAGTTTAGACACGTACAATTAATTATAATACGTTATTTAAAGTACACTTCTACTAACACATTACACATCTCCACACGCAATCATAAAGCTTATATCCCTGTACTAAATACCAATTGCTGCTATATCCCTGTACTAAATACCAATTGCTGTTATATCCCTGTACTAAATACCAATTGCTGCTACATACCCTCAGACCAAACAAAAAAGTGAAGACAGAGTTTTGCCATACACGCAGTGAGGTCGGTCTCGAGTTCTGAACTACGCCTCGCTGCGTATAGAATATATAATATTTATTTGTGAAACGCAAATACATACACTGTCATAGGTGTTAAACTTAATTATTAGTTTTACTACACTTCCACCTTCGTTAGGTATACAAATATTTATTAGTGAACAAAATTAGAACATGCTTTACATAAAAATGTATACCTTGACGAAGGTGGAAGTGAAGTGAAACTGATCATTATTAAGTTTAACACCTATGACATTGTATGTATCTGCATTTCACAAGTAAATATTATTCTATTCTATTCTAAAGCCAAAAGAAACAGAAAGAAGATATTATTAAACATATCCAACTATTTCACTGCCTTATCATTTAGAAATTCAGTAACCGCTTGTTGAAAAATCATACATTTTTCAACAAGCTAATTACATACTAGCAGCCTTATTCATAAACAGTGTTTAAGTTTTAAATATCACTTTAAACAGTGGTTAACTCTTTTTTCTATTCATAAACGGTATTTAGAGCTAAGCTACGTTTCTTAAATAACTGTCAAGTTAAACAGCCTCACAACCTTGTTTAAAATTTAATCAACAAAATGGCGGACCAAAATGTTCGGGATGAACAGCTGTTTTACTGTATTGACAAGCCAGTGACATTGGCAAATTGTAAAATTTTATTCGTGATTTTTACTTTGAATAATGGATTATTTTGATTTTGGTAATGATTTAAACGATTTTGAGCAAGATGTATTGGATTTACGAGAATTTAGCCATCCGCGAGCAAAAGTTTATAAGCCGAGGTTAGATCCAATGGTAGAATATGATGATGTGGAATTTAGAAAGAAATACAGGTTTTCTAAGGAAAACATGATCCAAATAATAAATCTCGTGAAGGATGATATTGCTGTGGACACCAGAGGCAGTGGTGTCCCTGTTCATATACAAGTTATGGCTGTGATTAGACATTGGGGGCGGCATGAGATGAGGACATATTGCTGTGTATTTTAATAATATTCTTTATGCTATGATGTTACCTACATTAAACCGATGTTTTAAGATTCAAGATGATAGCGGAGAGTTACATGGCTTAAGTCAACCAACAATGTCTCGCATATGTAAACGAGTTGCCCGTGCATTAGCCAGAAAGAGTGCAGAATTTATTAAAATGCCAACTAGGGTTCTAACTTCCCGCAGAACACTCATGAACTATGGTATTTTTAATTATACTTATCTTGTATGAGGAAAGCTGAATTTTATATATGCTATCCAGAGAATTATTAAACTGAGGTTTCCCAGTTGCCAGGCAGTTTTTTGATAATCCTGCCACAATTATTAAAAGTGTTATCTCACAAAGGAACCGCGTCCAGGACATGTTTGGGGATCATTCTTACCAGTATTGGGGTCACACATGGAAGAACTTTCATGCTTGTGAACGATAGGAAGGTCTGGCCCTCACGGCCTCTTGGGCCATTAATACTGTTTTAAAATTAAAACGGCAATATAAATTATACAAAGTATTGAGTAACAAAAATATGTATTACATACTTTCTCTTGTTCACTCCAGTTTGAGGATCGGCTTCGCTTTATAATAATTTTATCTTCCATTTTAATTATATATCTTCCATTAATAATCACAACAAATCGCAAGAAATACAACCAAAATGGCACAAAGCAGCATAGTTAAAAGGTATATTTCTTAGATTATTAATTGGTCTCAGCGCCCTTCGACTAGATGGAGCGCTGTCAATAAAAAACAGATTCTTGAATGCGTCAACTTCATATTGTAGTGTGTGTAAAACAATGCACAAAGATTGTAGTGTGCATCTATAATTGTGTTGCCAGCTACTTGACTAGTGCCCGATCAATAGGGAAAATATTTCGTTGCTGTGGTGCGGTAATTTATCAATATTAATAAATAAAAAAAATCTTTAATATGAAATCATAAGCATTTTTATGAAGGTTCTTCTTCATATTCTTAAATAATTATTAGGCATAATTTTCAAAAAGCTTTTTTATTTTAGTATCTGGGGGCACGGCAGTGTCCCCGCCAAGTCGAGCGCGAAGCAAACACTGCCGTACCATCCTTTACAGGAACCATTTTGTCGCATTTTCAGGCCCCTATTTGAGAACTTCCGGATAAGACCAGAACGCAGAAATTATGGTCATCCAGTAAGATATAAAATCTGTCAATAATAGTAATAGAAGATAAGATAAGATATAAAAATAATAATAGAAATCCATCTGTCAACGGCCAAGTCACACAATATAATATATAATATATATAATTGTAATTAATGTTGTAATAATAAATAATATAATAAATAAATGGCCTAAAAAGTATCCTATAGGCAGTTTCCAGTGCTCAGTTAAACAAACTAATAGGAAGACATATGCCTCTGAAACTATATATAATATACTCGATTTTGATTTTGGTCCCACATACTTTTCTGGCGTATAGCCATTTCATCTGAAATAAGCGCGCAAACAACATTACATTTACCACATTAAGAAGGAGCGTACTTTATTAAAACTATTAATAAAGGTAAATGCTTCTTCAGTAAATCCTGGAGTGCCATCGATGATGACAAATTTACTCCTCACGTTATTATAAGCCGATGGGGAATAGAAGTTTAAAGTCAAACAGATTTTTTTAAGTTCATTAGAATATTTCGGTATAATTTTCTTTTCGTTTTTATGCTTTTTGTATAATATATTATATTATATTTTTACTAAGAATGTTATATATATCAATGAAACGTTCATGATTCAAAATTTTTATTATACTTTTTAAATTGCAATTAGCTTTTTTCAATCGACGCGACGAGTCTTTTCCCGCAAAGCTTTAATTATTCTTACATGTTTTGTTTGTGAGACCGTGAGTTTTATTTTTAAATAAAGCGCCAAAGGCCTTAAAAGTCATGTCCTATCTACTAGTCAAATATAGCTCCCCCCCTCTCTTTCCCTCCGCGAATACTTGTACAGTTTTTGAGATATAAATTTCTAAGTTTTATTTGCCACGCAAAATGCGCTGGAAAAGTGTGTTGTTTATTCTAGTTCATCACCTATTTTCCTTAACTAGAGTGAATCGGGCAGAAGTCGATACAAACACATTCACATAATATAGGTATACTCGGAAGCAGAGGAATAACGCACAAATTAGACGTTAGGTGTTAATATCCTCCATCCGAGATGGCGAGTTGCGTTTCGTTTCACCTTTTCACATAATTACATTTCAAAAACTGTACTAAAGTATAAAGTTTACGTTCCGTTTCGCATCATTGCAATAATATTTAAGAATTTTTGATTTTTTTTTAAATATTTAGACGCAACTCCGGCATTCAAAATTTCTATAAGGGGAATTATGACTTTCTCGCTTAAGCCCCCTACACCACGAATACTCGTAAATTCAGGCGACTCGTTATAAAATCCAACCCAAAATGACAACGCCCAAACATCATATCATGGTTGCCTATCAAGTCGTAAACAATATGTTTCTTGGCGTTACTATGACATGACATGACGTGGCAAACACGGGCAATCTGATACTAAATATGGTTAAAAATTTTTGAATACAAGGCAACATTGAACACAAAGCGGTACTCCGATCGGAGATTTTAGGATTATATTATTTGACTGTGTTTTAGAAGATTTATACAATACTTACTAATGGTATGTGATGCCAGTATTTTTCTTGTTTCATGTAGTATTATTTTTACATAGTTTGACTATGCAAATCGGCATTTTGCTTCGCTCTCACACAAATCTTTGACAAATTATCGAGACGTCTACTTCACTTTACGCTTGTAGCGCGACTGGCGCGGGTACGCCGAATTCGGCGTATTATTTGTTGCCGCATTTTTCAATACGCTGGACGGTATCTAGTCAAAGCGACCAATTATTAATCTATGGTATATTTATTATTTAAAACAAAGCAGTCATGATGACAGATGATATTTTTATATTGCTTTTGACAGGAATAATTAGCATACAGCCAGGTTTCTACCAACAAAACTAAAATCTACCAATGTTTAACTAAGCAATTTTTAATCATCGTTTATGAATAAGAAAATTTTATACGTTGTATAAAGCTTAAATAGCTGTTTAGTTATTCACTGCTTAAGGTGTTGATTAGCAATTTTTTATGAATACAGGTGTAGGAATTAGAATTAAAACTGGATGAAAAACAAATTTCATCATTAAATATAATAATATATTTAGCTCTTTCATATATCGACAACTTTCAGTCTTCAAGTTACGTATGGCGCTCGCTTTCAAACGTAAATAACTTACTTGACGCAAGAAAGCTCCAACGGGTCTCGCTGACTTCAGACTTTAGTAATTAGTATACTTACTGAGCGTGACTTTATCTTCAGACTATATACAAATAACATTCGTATCAAATATTTCTACTACCAGAAAAATAAATTCGTTTGTACTCCTAAACTTAACAAAATAAAAGCTCGGTTGTCGAAGTTAGCCTACGTCTTAATTGTCCTCTATCATCGCGTCGAGAATTAGAAAAGAGAATCTTTCCTCTATCTTCTAAAGTGTCCGTCTGTTATCTATTGCACAAATACATTAGTGTGGCACCGCCTACAGGACAAGGCACAGGCGGTCTATTGACATTTTACACTTGCCGCGGGCCAATACATCCAAATCGCGGTTCAACTGGCCATTATGCTCTTCACCCACGTGACGCGTGACACTTGACGTCACACCCTCTCCGCTTCCGGTGCGCTGAGCGGCTGCAGCGATAGCAGATACAACAGCAGATAAGCAGAGTTGGTCCGGTCTGCTTGTCCTATGCTTCTTGTCTACGATCGCTCGACTATATTCCACCCTAATATGGCGGCCCTTTAGACGTGAAGTTCGAACATCACGTGCCATTCCAACCCTCGCTCCGAGACGGTCATGCGGTTGCGAGGGGTCGCCAGTCCGTTCTGACAGGTCGATGCGCGAATTAGTCTCTTCACGTCTTCGCGCACGTGTCACGGGACACGTCACACGCGACGTCAGACGGCCGCGGCGTCTGGCGCGCTGAGCGGCTGCAGCTCGGCGGGCGGAGGCAGCGAGGGGGGCTCGGGTGGGCGCAGGCGGGCGTACACCAGCCGCAGCGCGAGCAGCGCCGCGAGCGTCAGCGCCGCCGTGCTCGCGAACGTGGCGTCCGGCCCGAAGCGCGCGTACACGCCCGACACGAACACCGGGCCGAGCGCGCGCGTGCCGCAGCCCGCGCCCGTCAGCACGCCCTGCCACACGCCTTGCGGCCGCGGACCCAGCACCTGACAGTGACAAACGGTATAAGGGACCATACTTACGAGCTCGCCAAGGAAATCTATAAAACTAAGGTAGACCTTTTCATCCGCTATTAGATTACTTATATAATATTATTCTCCGTGCGAAGTAACCGCTCTTTACTGAATATTGCAGTGCCTGGAACTGTGACGCTCGACGAGCTATGGAAAGGGCTATGCTCGGAGTTTCTTTACGTCATAAAATCAGAAATTAAGAAAACTTAATATGTCCAGCGGCGGACGTTGACGACGCTTGTCACTGACCTTAGAGAATATAGTCTGTATGAGCGTGACGCCGAGCGGGTACCCGACGGAGACGCAGGCGTAGCCCAGCAGGAACTGCGGCAGCGTGAGCGCGCGGGATTCCGCGCACCAGGCCTGGCGGTCCGCGGGGCAGCCGCCGCCGGCCTCCTCGCCGGTGGACAGGGGCGGAGCGCCCGGGCCCCAGGGGATACACAGCAGCGACGCCGCCGCCGTGAGCAGGAATCCGCCCCACACCAGCAGCGCCCTGCAGCGACATCAGACATGATTAGTAATTAAGGAAAAATTAGTAGACAATAGCGTGTGAAAGGATAGAACAAGCAAGTCATTCAATTTAGACAAAGAAAGTTATTTAGACAAAGCGGCACCTCTCCTCGAAGATTTTGGAGAGTGGCGTGATGAGCGCGAAAACGACGCAGGCGACCACCGCGCCGGCGCTCATGAGCGCGCCCATGTACTGCAGCGCCTGTCGCTTGCTCCACGCGAACTGGTCCATGGTCAGCGGTGTCGCCAGCGTCTCGAGCAGCACGAAGTTGAACACCAGCACGAAGAACGCGCCCACCAGCGTCCAGCTGCTCACCAAGTCCGGCTTCATCTCGTCCAGCGCTTCTTTCTCTGTGTCATACATCAATACAGTTACAAATACATACAATCAACAGAACATATTGACAGTATAAGGGGTAGCAAGGGGCTCGTTTTACACCCTCCTGCTATCCAGTGTTGCCTATTTTCTGGAGGATTTTTGTAATACTTTGGCAAGCATAGGCTCGACAGTAGTAGTATCATCGACCACAATATATTATTATTGGTCGAGTGGGACAGTACCGAATAGTTTAAAAATTAAAAAATCCCTTGTAATTCCTTGGATTGCAGGTGTCCTTGGGATGTAATCGCTGACCTGATCTAATGCTTTAAGGCGGGTTTAGACACGGTCAGTGACTCCAAATTCGAATCAGCACCGACTCGCAATAAAAACCCAATGTTGATCTTTAAGTCAGTACAGCACACATCGGCGTGAAATCAGCGCTGACTTATAAATTCGGACGTAGAAATTTTGAAATCAAACGACACAACTGACTTATAATAGACATCCTGTCTGTATCTGCCTTTAAGTCGCCCGTCTCACCGGTATCCTTGCCGTGCTGGAGCATCGCCTCCCGCGCCGCAATCTTGTGCTCGGTAAAGCAGAAGGGCAGGAAGCAGACCAGGTTGACGAGGCCCAACAGCACGTTGGCCCAGCCGGCCGCGGTGTACATGTCCAGGCGCGGGCCGGCGGCGTAGGCCGGGCCGGGCTCGTAGGCCGGGCCCGGGCCGAGCGGCGCGGCGGCGGCCTGCAGCGCCGGCCCCACCACGAAGCCCAGCACCTGCGCCAGCGACGCGCCCGCCACCGCCCGCGTGCGCTCCGCCCCCAGCGTCGCCGCGGACAGGTACGACCGCGCCACCGCCACGTTCGCTGCAATACATCGTAGTACTTTCATCAGTTGAGGTCATAGGCATCATGATAAACATCTGTTTCCTAACTACGCCTAGGAGACAAGATGTCTTCCAAAGTGAACTACTCTTTCGAGTGTATGCTATCCTATAATGGGTATATTGTACACAAAATGCAGATTCATTGACTCAAATCGGTCTCTATATCCCAATGGCAAATACCAACTTACACGCGCCGAGTTAATCATGTCAATAAATCCGCACTTCGCTACTTTGTATTTCGCCTCCGCTCTACAGCAACTGGCTACAGTGTAACGAATA
This sequence comes from Celastrina argiolus, assembly GCA_905187575.2. Taxonomy (NCBI): domain Eukaryota; kingdom Metazoa; phylum Arthropoda; class Insecta; order Lepidoptera; family Lycaenidae; genus Celastrina; species Celastrina argiolus. The sequence continues at coordinate 18,758,714 of LR994589.1, forward strand.
CAATAATAACATTTTAATGATGTAGGTGATTAGCTACATTTGGCATTCTACTGTAATTATGTAAATATTTTAATAATATTTGTACATAATAAAGATTAATATAATATCCGTATTTTAATTTGCGTGACGTTATGTAGACCGTTTGCTGTATTTTTACCGACTTACAATAAAAGCCCGTTTTTTTGTATATACACCGTTTTGACGTACATCATTTTTAATATGGACACCTTTACTTTCGAGGTTAATAAGTTGCGTGGTTCTTTTTTTACTCGAAGCAGAATAGCTGCCTTTTGGTCCCCTAAAAAATTTACATTAATTTGGCCCAGTAGTTTTTATTTTAAAAACATATTTCGTCAATTTCCAGATATCATCTATACATATAATCTATACTTATAATAAAACTGTAGAGAGGTCAATTCTGTACATTGAATATTTTTTCAAAATACATATTGAAGGATGATTGGCGATCGATACTGATGCCAAAAATGCAATTAGTAAAATTTTTGTCTGTCTGTCTGTCTGTCTGTCTGTCTGTATGTGCGCGATGGGAACAAAAACTACTGAAGGGATTTTAACCAAACTTGGTACGATTGTAGCCCATATTCCTGGGCAGGTTATAGGCTATATAACATAACGCTACGATACATAGGAGCCGAGCAGTGACGATAAATTTGAAGCAAGTCGGATGAATTTCGCGCGCGCGGCCTGCGGTCGAACGGTTCGTGAGGGGGGCGCGGGGGGATCGCTTACACAGCTGTGTTCTGGGAAGACAAGTGTCAGTGTCATAATAATATAAAAATTGTATTTTTGAACTTACTTCACAAATTGAAATAAATTATCATTTATTGTATAAAATCAACTTAATTACCTAACTGTATTATTAAAAGAATGCCTTTCGCGATAAACTAAAAAAACGGGCAATTAAGCGGTTTTTGGAAAGCTATTTATACCATCACTGTATTAATCCTTATCATTTTAATACGTTAGTTGGCTTAAGCATTCCATGAAGACTATATTTGCCCTTTATACCATGCAAATATAATGAATAGTTTAGGAAATAGGTATAGCAAAATTAAAATCGTTTCGCCGTGATTCGACCGGGCGCCGCCAGCTGCTACGTCGTACGTCCGAGCCGGGCTGGTTTAGTGTAGGTATCAGATGCTGGTAGGAACTTTGGCGAAGGTCAACCAAAGGAGCTCCACCCCACTGCTGGGTAAAAAATACTATTAAAATGTGCTAACAAGCAGTACTGGTGTTTGAATTTAACCACGCAGGCACGCACAGCCGCTAACTGTGCTATCTGTGCCTGTGTTATAGGAGACTTTTATTTAAGTATGCAATAGTACCCAAAACAATAATTTTTTGAATTTTTGTCTGTTTGTCGGTGCATTTGTGCACGCTAATCTCAGAAACGGCTTATCCGATTTAGATGTGGTTCAATCATATTATAATGTAGTAATCTTGACTTAATATTTATTAATTCATCTCAATCGGTTCATAAATAATATAAAACAATTTATGACAATGAAAAAAAATTGCTGGACGTTTGTATGAAGCGCGGCGGGAACCGCGCTGCATCAACCATTCAAATTTAATTTCTTTTTATTTTATATTTTCTTTAAAACTAAATTTCATTTATTTATATTATTATTATTATTATACTTACGGTAGGTTAATAAAAAAATGCTACTAAAACCGATCGGCCTAACTCTCTAAACTGATTCGATTTTGATTCAGATTCGATCGTGCCGCATACTCCCGAATAAATTTACGTTTGTTTATTTCTAACGGTTTTCTTTATCCTAATTAGTTCCAAAGTAATCTAACAAATAAAACACCAAAAACCGTTGAGATCGAATTGATTCGATTCTCGGATGTGTCGAGAGTAAGCCTGCTGGATCCTCGGCGGGGCGTGCCACTGCGCCCATATCTAACCGAGAGTTTCGTTTTAAATACGTCCTTAGTATGTAATTGCAATATAAGTTTCAATTTAATATCTCAAAACATTAATGACAAAAACGGTAGTAAGTTCAAAAAAATTAAAGATATTTTTATGGTTTCGCAATTTATCCTATGTCGGCACTATTAAGACGTTGCTTCATATCAAATTTAAAAATTCTGAGTTCCCGGGAAGTAACCTTTAGGTTTTAGTTCCCTTTGGAGTGTTGAAAATTACGAAAATTAGCGACATAATCGGCTGAATCTTTAGGTAGAGCCAGAAGGGACAGAAGATCCTGAGTATTTAATATGATTTTTAGCTTGATACCTACACGTATTAAAGTTTTGACACCCAGACAGACAGACAGACGGACATCGAAGTTTTTTACTAAATTAACGTGAAAAATTGGCTAGGTCTATACGTTGCATTCGAATCCTGACTTCGAATACCTTTGTTGACTTCTACATATTGTTCGAAGACCTACTTTACCGAGCCCCGAAAGGATGGTACTATATTATTATTATACCCTGCATACCAAGAGGCTTGCCGGGTACGTGACTTGCTGGATAGGGATCAACACTGGGATTCACTGGGAAGTAACTATTAAATTAGCGAAAGTTGTCAGCGGTTGCGCCAATAAACTAAAAATATATTTAAAAATACTAAAGTGCTCTTAATCACTTTTCGACGCGTACGAAGTCGCGGGCACAGCTAGTACATATAATAAATCTATACATCTATACATATAATAAATCTGTAGAGGGGTCATGTCTGTACATTAAGAATATTTAAGTGAAAATTAAAAAAAGGGGGTCTATATAAGCCACAGAACCTAAAAATAACATTTTTGAAAAAAATGTCTGTCTGTCTGTCTGTCTGTCTGTCTGTCTGTCTGTCCATATGGAAATGTTTGTCGTCGCATCACGCTAAAACCACTGTATGGAATGAAATGAAATTTGGCAGGCAGGTAGCTTACGACCTGAAGAACATTATTGGAAATTATTATCCCGAAAAACGAAAGGGTTCCCGTGGGATCTTCAAAAAATTGTAGCTACCTATTTGACGGTATTTCAGCCAAACTACTCAACGTATTTAAATGAAATTTATCAGGCAGGTAGCTTATGATCTGAAGAGCATTATTGGAAATTGTTATCCCGCAAAACGAAAGGGTTCCCGTAGGATCTTCAAAAAATTGTAGCTACCTATTTGACGGTATTTCAGCCATACTACTCAATGTATTTAAATGCAATTTGGCAGGCAGGTAGCTTATAATCTGAAGAGCATTATTGGAAATTGTTATCCCGAAAAACGAAAGGGTTCCCGTGGGATCTTCAAAAAATTGTAGCTACCTATTTGACGGTATTTCAGCCAAACTACTCAACGTATTTAAATGAAATTCGGCAGGCAGGTAGCTTATGACTTGAAGAGCATTATTGAAAATTGTTATACCGAAAAACGTAAGGGTTCCCGTGGGATCTTCAAAAAATTGTAGCTTCCTATTTGACGGTATTACAGCCAAACTACTCAATGTATTTAAATGAAATTCGGCAGGCAGGTAGCTTATGACCTGAAGAGCATTATTGGAAATTGTTATCCCGAAAAACGTAAGGGTTCCCGTGGGATCTTCAAAAAATTGTAGCTACCTATTTGACGGTATTTCAGCCAAACTACTCAACGTATTTAAATGAAACTTGGCACAAAGGTAGATTGTAACATGAAATAATCAACATAATATTTTTAACCGACTTACAAAAAAGGAGAAGGTTTCTCAATTCGTAAATATATGTTTGTTTTTTATGTTTCTTCGCGGATATTTTCATCGTTTCTGAAACGATTTTAATTTTTTTTTATGTTGTGTAGGGTATAATTTAAATTTGGTCCCATTGTCACCAAAATGGTGACCTGATGATGGGATCCGTGAGGAATCGAAGGAAATCCTCAAAATTTATGTGGAATAATATATTGATTTAGATTTTTCTGAAGTAGTCTAAGCATATGTTACCAAACAGTAAGGTTTTGGACCATATCCTGGATCTATAATATCAAAAAATTTCGCGTTTCAGTAAACTATATTATATATATCTATACATATAATAAATCTGTAGAGAGGTCATGTCTATACATTAAGAATATTTAAGTGAAAATTAAAAAAAGGGGGTCTATATAAGCCACAGAACCTAAAAATAACATTTTTGACTAAAATTTGACAGGCAGGTAGCTTACGACCTGAAGAGCATTATTGGAAATTATTATCCCGAAAAACGAAAGAGTTCCCGTGGGATCATCAAAAAATTGCAGCTACCTATTTGACGGTATTTCAGCCAAACTACTAAACGTATTTAAATGAAATTTGGCAGGCAGGTAGCTTATGACCTGAAGAGCATTATTGGAAATTATTATCCCGAAAAACGAAAGGGTTCCCGTAGGATCTTCAAAAAATTGTAGCTACCTATTTGACGGTATTTCAGCCAAACTACTCAACGTATTTAAATGAAATTTGGCAGGCAGGTAGCTTATGACATTATGGCATTATTGGAAATCATTATCCCGAAAAACGAAAGGGTTCCCGTAGGATGAAGGAGGTTTCAGGAGGAGGAGAGCAGCAGTAAACTATATATACAATATACATAATATATATATATATATTAAAAAAAATTGCGCCGCTCTGGCTTACGCCAGGCTAGGCTAGGTAGACTTTTTCTCTTTCTACTATTTTTTTTTATCTAATCGTTTTTGTTTTTCATTTTCCGTCATCAAATATTCGTCGTCTGATCATTCGACAATTATCCCTACTCAGTCTATACCCATCACTAAAAATCTGAAAATTCAATAATTTTAAACAAAAAAAAACTACTTCAAAAGGTAAACTAAAAGGAACAATTAAATTTACTTCGCACAAAGTAATACCTATTTTCCAGTACAAGTGAAAATAATTATTACTTTGTGCGAAGTAATTTATTATTATACTTAGGTTTTGCAAATATGATTAAAGTATAGGCGTAGGATAGTTTGTTTTCAAGATATGAATGAGATGTCATAGGTACATTTAAATTAGAAAAGTTATGTCAATATAAGTAAGATTTATGTTTTTCATGATATTTTTATTTATTAGTTTTCATGCTAGGTACGGCTTGGGTTTTTTCTTTCTTTTGGACTTTTGTTATTTTGTCGTCTAAAGGAAGTTAGTACTTTAACCGTAAAGTCCCTAAGTAGGCTACATGTTTGTTAGCGTAGGTAATTAATAAATAAAAAACCGGGCAAGCCCGAGTTGGAATTGCGCACCGAGAGTAGACTCTTAAAAAATTTGGCGCTCGGCGCCAGCAGCGCAGCGTCGGTGTGAAAACGATCATCGTCTGCAGTCGCTGCGGCGTAAAGTCCATACAAATCTCAGTACAGAGATCTTTGTCGCGTATATGAGCGTACTATCAAGAAGTCCCGTTCGCATAAAAGAAAAAAAAATTATACATACAGACGAATTGAGAACCTCCTCCTTTTTTTGAAGTCGGTTAAGAATACACGGTCATTTTTCTGGGCTGGTAGTAGGAATTGTTAGCATTTTCATAGAAAAAATACCTCAAAACATTTACGACAAAAACGGCCTATATTTGACAGTAAACTATTATTATTACTCCATCGGCCTACTTCTTTTGCCTATGCACGTCTAATACCGTGTATAAAGAAGCATTACTATAAATTAGTGATTTTAAATATCCAAACGACAGTGTTCATAAACTAAAAATGTATTTGAACTGCTGCCCTAAATTATTTTAACAACCTGAGTTACGCTGACGATATGGTGCTTCTGAGTCCCTCAATCAGGGGCCTAAGGCGGCTACTTGGCATTTGTGAGACCTATGCTAGAAAGCATGGTCTCAAGTATAATGTCGCTAAGACGCAGATGATGGTGTTTCGGGTTGGCAAAGGCCCGGAGGGTGTCCCGCCGGTTTATTTGGATGGGCAAGTGGTAGAGAGAGTCGAGCGCTTCAGATACCTGGGACACATTTTGACTGGGGATCTTTCAGACGATGAAGATATAGTTCGCGAAAGACGGGCACTGGCAGTTCGGTGCAACATGATCGCGCGCCGGTTTGCGCGTTGTAGCGTTGATGCGAAGCTGACACTGTTCAGGGCATACTGTCAATGCTTCTACACGTGTCAGCTTTGGGTCAACTGCTCTAAAGCCGCAAGGAACAGCATTAGGGTGCAGTACAATAATGCGTTCCGTATCCTGATGAGATTGCCAAGGTACTGCAGCGCGTCGGGCATGTTCGCCGACGCCAGGGCCTCCGACTACTTCGCTCTTATTAGAGCATGGGTCGCAACATTTTGGTCTCGCATTCGTTCCTCTGAAAACGAGATCCTCAGCGTGTGTGTCGGGTGTCCGGAAAACTCGATGGTAACATATTGGCTGGCGGTACATCGCGACAAAAATAAAAAAGGCTGACCTATTTTATTTTATGGATTTATGTCTGACTAGGTTTTAAGAATTGTATTGTTTTATACCGGTTTTTATATATACATAACTTTAATAATGTTTTAATTTGTTTATTTATATAACTACATTGTGTGATATGGGTTTTTTGCCTGAAATAAATGCGATTTGATTTGATTTGATTTTAAATTACTTTTCCACGCGTACGAAGTCGCGGGCACAGCTAGTAATATAATAAATCTGTAGAGGAGTCGTGTCTGTTGAAGATATTTGAGAAAAAATATTATAGGGGACCTTTATTTACGCAATAGTACCCAAAACTATGATTTTTGAAATTTTTGTCTGTTTGTCTGTTTATCTGTTTGTCTGTGGGTTTGTGCACGCTAATCTCAGAAACGGCTTATCCGATTAAGATGTACTTTTCACTAATATATTGCAGCAAGCTTCACTTAACATTTAGTGTTTGTTTCATGTAAATCGGTTCATAAATAAAAAAGTTATGACAATTTTAAAATATCATGTCGTACTTGCTGGACGTTTGTAGGAATCGCGCCGGACCCGGGAGCCGCGCGCCGCGTCAAATTTTATTCGCAGCAAACGCACCGGGGCCGCGGGGGTGACTTTTTTGTTTGTTAGTTTTTATGCTAGATAGGGGCAATCTAAGTTTTTTTTCTTGATTTTCTTTATTACGAAATTTATTTGTATAAAATCAGTTAGTACTTTTACTGTAAAGCCCTTTTGTGATAAGTACTGTATGTACATATTTTTTAGCGTAGGTTAGTAATAAATAAATAAAAACCGGCCAAGTGCGAGTTTGACTTGCGTACCGAGAGCACCTGATTAACACAGAATTTTGATTTGGTTACAGCTGGAATATATTAGAGACCAATTAAACATGTAATTGGTCTATGGTTTCAATTAAATACATTCATGAGAAAACGGTACTAAGTTTTGAAAAATCTAAATACTTATTATATAATGTAGTTAACTAAAAACGTATGGTTTTAGACGTTGCTTGGTTTGGGTTTTGATTCCCTTGCGAGTGTCGAAAATGACGAAATTTAGTGACTTATGTACCTACTGTAGCTTTTGATTGCATTGGCTAAGAAGTCTGATTTTTTTACTGCTTCAAGGAACAGTAAGTCCTGAGTATTTTATATACATTTCATAAAAATATATTATAGATCTTATTCCGTATTTAAAATTGCAGTCGCTGCGGCGCAAAATCCATACAAATCTTAATATAGAGATGTTCGTCGTGTATGTGAGCGTACTATCAAGTAGTCCGTTCGCATTATAGTAATAATTATACACGGTCATTTATCAAGCTGGTAGTAGGAATTGTCAGCATACTATAAAGTAGTTTTTTAAATACCCTAACGACAGTTTTTATAAACTAAAAATATATAATATATTATAACACATTATAACACTCATCAATTTTGAAGTTTTTTACTTTTGCATCTACAATAATTGACTCTCGACACAAATCAAGGCTGGAAATTATAAATATGGAGTGTGTGGTGTCTGTCAGTATGTCTGTAGCATCGTAGCTTCGAAACGGATTTTTTATATTGACTTAGAGATACTAAAAAATAAAAAACGTTTAAAAAACCGACTTTAACAACTAAAAAGCATATAATAATAATGTTACTTATCTATCTATACATATAATAAATCTGTAGAGGGGTCATGTCTGTACATTAAGAATATTTAAGTGAAAATTAAAAAAGGGGGTCTATAAAAGCCACAGAACATAAAAATAACATTTTTGAAAAAAATGTCTCCGTCTGTCTGTCTGTCTGTCTGTCTGTCTGTCTGTCTGTCCATATGGGAATGTTTATCGTCGCATCACGCTAAAACCACCTTATGGAATGAAATGAAATTTGGCAGGCAGGTAGCTTACGACCTGAAGAGCATTATTGGAAATTATTATCCCGAAAAACGAAAGGAACCCGTGGGATCTTCAAAAATTGTAGCTACCTATTTGACGGTATTTCAGCCAAACTACTCAACGTATTTAAATGCAATTTGGCAGGCAGGTAGCTTATGATCTGAAAAGCATTATTGGAAATTGTTATCCCGAAAAACGAAAGGGTTCCCGTAGGATCTTCAAAAAATTGTAGCTACCTATTTGACGGTATTTCAGCCATACTACTCAACGTATTTAAATGCCATTTGGCAAGCAGGTAGCTTATAATCTGAAGAGCATTATTGGAAATTATTATCCCGAAAAACGAAAGGGTTCCTGTGGGATCTTCAAAAAATTGTAACAACCTATTTGACGGTATTTCAGCCAAACTACCCAATATATTTAAATGAAATTTGGCAGACAGGTAGCTTATGATCTGAAGAGCATTATAAGAAATTGTTATCCCGAAAAACGAAAGGGTTCCCGTAGGATCTTCAAAAAATTGTAGCTACATATTTGACGGTATTTCAACCAAACTACTCAACGTATTTAAATGAAATTTGGCAGGCAGGTAGCTTATGATCTGTAGAGCAATACTAAAAATTATTATCCCGAAAAACGGTTCCCGTGGGATCTTCAAAAAATTGTAGCTGCCTATTTGACGGTATTTCAGCCAAACTACTCAACATATTTAAATGAAATTTGGCAGGCAGGTAGCTTATGATCTGAAGACCATTACTGGAAATTATTATCCCGAAAAACGAAAGGGTTCCCGTGGGATCTTCAAAAAATTGTAGCTACCTGTTTGACGGTATTTTAGCCAAACTACTCAACGTATTTAAATGAAATTTGGCAGGCAGGTAGCTTATGACTTGAAGAGCATTATAGAAAATTATTATCCCAAAAAACGAAAGGGTTCCCGTGGGATTTCCAAAAAATTGTAGCTACCTACTTGACGGTATTTTAGCCAAACTACTCAACGTATTTAAATTAAATTTGGCAGGCAGGTAGCTTATGACCTGAAGAGCATTATTGGAAATTATTATCCCGAAAAACGAAAGGGTTCCTGTGGGATCTTCAAAAAATTGTAACAACCTATTTGACGGTATTTCAGCCAAACTACTCAACGTACTTAAATGAAACTTGGCACAAAGGTAGATTGTAACATGAAATAATCAACATAATATTTTTAACCGACTTCCAAAATAGGAGGTGGTTTCGCAATTCGTAAATATATGTTTTTTTTTATGTTTGTTCGTGGATATCTTCGTCGGATATCTGCGTCGGGCGTCACGACGTTGGGCGTCGCGGCGTCGGGCGTCGGCGTCGCGGCGTCGGGCATCGGGCGTCGGCGTCGCGACGTTGGGCGTCGCTGCGTCGGGCGTCGCGGCGTCGGGCGTCGGCGTCGCGACTTTAGGCGTCGCGGCGTCAGCGTCGCTACGTCGGGCGTCGGCTCCACGACGTTGGGCGTTGCGGCGTCGGGCGTCGCGGCGTCGGTCGTCGCGGCGTTGGGCTTCATATACGGGACATGAGCGCGTTTAAACAAACAAACAATTTACATTTGGGGACTTTCGTTGCATGCGCTGCATAAACGGTTTAAGTCAAACAAACACCACGCGAACGAAGTCGCGGGCACAGCTAGTTATATAATATAGTTACAATTAATGTTCTTTTTAGAGTCGGTGTCAGCAAAGGTGAGTTTCAAGTCAGCAACTTTAGGATGATGTTCTTTTACTGTTTGTTTTCGGACTACAAATAAACTTGTTGATAATAATATTAATAATACCTAATTACTTACTCGTAAATCCTTAGTTATCGTTAGTAGCTGATAGGATTGTTTGTGGAAATTGGTTAATACAATGCATAATATCCACTCGTAGCTTTTGCTACAAATTACAGTAGGTACTATTGTAAAGAATAGTTTAATTGATTTTAAATTTTATTCGAAAATAATTGAAATTAATACGGTGACCTCAAAAATAGGTCGTATATAACACAAGAATAGAAAATATTTGTTATACTGACTGATTAAGTCGGTCGGTAGTTTGCACTGATACAATTTATATGTCCCTTTTTTCTATTCCTTGGTAGAAAGAACAATTTCTGCTGCAATTTTGCTAAGAGAGCTGGAGCCTGGCCCGACCAAAGCGTAGATTGTAAAGATGCGCCTTGCGCGCTTCCATGTCTCTAGTCTCTACGTCTCATGGCATTTGACTCAATCACTCAACTAAATTTCACTCTCATTGTACTTCACTATGTACAGCTGTCAGCTCAGTCGACAATATTTATCAATTTTACTTCTCGTCCTTTAAGTACTTATAACTACACAAACCCTGTGTACTAACGTAACATACGTGACGTCGCTGATTCTATACATATAACCTATTTGACATTTTTTTTTAGTTGTATGGTAACAACATTATTTGCAAATGGAAAATAAACATTGTGAAATGCTATACCGCATTTATATAAGTTTAAACTATTTGAATTAATATTTCGTATTCCAAATCGATAAATAAAATAAAAAATTAATTCGCGTTGCGGGTTCAGGGTTGTGGGTTCCACATTTATATGTTTAACGAAGTGAGCACAGGTCAGCTAGTTACTTAATAAAAGTAATTAAGTACCAGCGGCGAGGACTTCCGATAACTACAATATGTCTATCGGGTTCACTTGTCCGTCGCCTCTGAAGGTACTCCAAATTTTAAATTTAAAAATTATTATGCTTAAGGCTCTTGTTCTGTCGGCTAGGGCTTCCTCTCGAGGAGAACTATCCTTCGCCACGGGACTCTACCTAGCTTCTATTATTATTAAACTGCTAGATAATAGATGAATAATAATATTTATAAGCAAACCCCAAAGCACCTAATAATGAGAAATTATAAATAAGTATGATGACTCACTTGCACAAGATCTATTTAGATGTGTATTATTTAATATGTTTCTGAGTAGGTAGGTAGGTAGTAATAATATTATTATAATTTAATGTTAATTGTAGCTATAAACGAATTTTAGATAATTTATTACCGACATGACATCAATATTATAAAGTTGTATTACGAGATCACAATAGAGTTTCTACTGCTCAGGAAAATAATTTAGATTTTTATACGTCTATATTGTAGAGTGAAATAAAGAATATTCAAAGGATTGAATAGAACTTTAACAAAATATTTTTTCTGGCCAATTTATCAATCGTTAGATACCTTTATGTTGAATAGATAATACGTGACTTCGACATATTTTGTTCCATACAAAATCTGCCAAAGTCACATATTTATTCCTTAGATAAACGTTATCTGACGATTGACAAATCGGCCCTTAATATTATTTTCACTTATTGACCGTTATTATATTATTTTGGTCGACTCTCGACATCGTTCAGTTAACGTTTGGATTACATTAAATAGCAGAGTATAGGAACTGGTGGTTGTAATGTGGATACTGTCATGCTTGGATGACAGTAATATGGATGACAGTAATGTGGGTGAATGTAATGCAGAGGTCACTCATGTAGTTGATAGTATCGTGGATGACAGTAGAGTGAAGTGGGTGGGAGGTACCTGAAGCGACGCCAACGAGCGCCCTGGCCACCAGCATGCAGCTGCGCGCGTGCGGCCGCGTGAGGTGCAGGTTGGCGTACAGCGCGGACGCCGCCACGAACAGCGCCAGCGAACTCAGCATGGCCGGCCGGCACGACCGCCGGTCCGTCCACAGCCCCAGCAGCGGCGACGCCAGCAGCTGGCCCAGCGGGCTGATGCCCACCGCCAGCCCCAGCGCCTCCTTGCTCGCGCCGGGCTCCAGCTGCAATGTAACATCACATACTCTATATCGAGCTGGGTTTAAAACCAGGATGCCAACCTTAATTACCACGATTGCGTTAGAAATAAACAATAATATTGACTATTGACGTCTCGCGTGCTGTTACTTAACGAACGTTATGAAAATCCCGGACATTTTTGTTTTTGAACATTGTCATCGCAATTTGCGATGGCTTTTTGGCTTTGCACTCGTAGTATGAACTTTGCAAGGTTTCAGCTATATGGCTGAGGGTCACGGACACGAGAAATACAATTAAAAAGCGAATGCTAATGTTATTTTTTTAACTGGTAGAGACTTCAGAGTTCAAACTCAGGCTTCCAATTCCATTTTATTTCGATACGTATTACGTATGACGATAGTCCATGGAACTATGTATTTGCTAGTATTTGTTTTTACAAAAACACATTAAAATTAAGGCCTGCAGCCGCGGTGAATGTGTGTTTCTCATTTGTTTACAATTACTACAGTAGTGTAGAGTTCTAGAAGAGGTAACTTGATATTTTAATTGCAATTTTTTCAGATTACAAGGAGTAAATACAAACAAAACATTAAAATGATGTAAAGAGGCTGTTGACTGTAGTAACCGGTAAAGTTATTGGACTAGTTGGTAGTTCTACCAATTGGGTAACGAGGTCCTGTTGGCTGATACTCTGATGTTTAGTTGGTAGACACCATTAAATGTGTTCGAGTTTAAAGCAAAGTTACCAAATTTTAGTTTATTAGATAATGATCAGCAGAAAACAGAACTTTCATCAACACCAAATAATCGTCAAGAAAAAGAGAAAATAATCACAGAAATATTAATAATAAATCATCGGCCTCTAGCAACCCAAAGAAGAAAATATCTTACTTATCGCCCCACTTAGAAACACATTTATTGGCATCACCAAGTATCTCAAATAAAACAAACTCATATCCTCGCTCATGCCCTTCAGTGCGTCGACGCAACGTCGTAATCATAGGAGACCAACAAGGACGATATCTTCAGTCAACTCTGCAATCACTGCTGGGCAATGACTACAGTGTTACTTCATATTGGAAACCCGGTGCAAATACTAGTGAAAATCTAAAATTACAGGAAACGTATTTCAATATGACCAAAAATGACTTTATTATCGTACTAACTGGTATAAATGATCGCAATCCTTTCGAATTTGAGAGTACAGTAAATATGTTTGTGCGATCTCTGTCAAACACTAATATATTGTTTTCTAGAGTTCCTTATAATAAGTATCTTAATACGACTAAACTGAATTATGTATTAAAATTCATTTGTGATAATAACGATTGTGCTAGTTTTGTAGACATATTTCATAATTTGCGTTCAAAGTATTTTAGTCTAAACATAAGTCGCGCTCTACTTAGAGATGTACTTCGTATTGACTACCAAAATAGGTTAGTATTATATAGAAGCAATATTGACTTGAGATCTTATAAAAATGTATTATTAATAAATAAAAGTACACAAACATGTTTCGAAATAGATAATATACAGAATTCTTATGAAAAAGACAAAGAAAATGTAACATTACACAACGATTCAAAGAAAACATTTTTTCGCGCCTAATTTTATTAACATATTGCATCAGAATATAAACGGTCTAATATCCAAATCTAACTTATTGTCAATATATTTAAATGAAACAAATATAGAAGTTGTTTGTATAACAGAGCACAACATGATACACGGTGATTTTGTTTCCCTCATAATTCCAAACTATACCTTAGCAACAACATATGCGAGGACCACTAGACATGGTGGCTCTTGTATTTTAGTAAGAGATACGATCCGTTATGAAGTTATACCGAAAGTTATAGACTATTGTGTAGATAAAATTTTTGAATGTAGCGCTATATATTTAGTAGATCACAAAATTAAAATTATTAACGTATACAGACCTCCTAAAAATGATCCTATAACAGTAAATATGTTTTTTAAAGTATTTAACGATATCCTGACAGCATTTTGCCGAACTGGTTCAAAAATTATTATTTGTGGAGACTTCAATATTAACGTAATTAAAACAGACCCGATTTCAATTCGATTTAGGGATCTCGTCTCTAGTTACAACTTAAATCTTGCAATTAAAGAACCAACACGAATAATCAGTGGCAGTTGTATAGATAACTTTGCCTTTGATTATGTAGACCACGATATCCTGCTTAATAAAATGTTCCAATATGGCATAAGGGGAAATGCTCTAGAACTGATAGAATCATACTTAAAAAATAGGTCACAAGTAACTAGTATACAACGTGTTAATTTAGAAACGAAAATCGAAGAAATACACTATTCTAATGTAAAAAACAACGTGCGTGGTGTTCCCCAAGGAAGTGTACTAGGTCCTTTATTATTTCTAATTTTTATTAATGATTTTCCAAAACATATCAATGAACCAGTTACAATATTTGCTGACGATTGTAATTTATTATTTTTTGACGATGGTAAAACTAATTTAGAACAAAAAATAAATAATTCTTTAATTAATATAGTAAAATGGATAAATAATAATAAATTGATCTTAAACTTCGATAAAACTAAAATCATGACATTTGTTAATAAAAATAAAAAGCGACCAATAATAAAAGTTACATATGAGGAGCATGTGATAACAGAAATTAGAGAAACTAAATTTCTGGGGCTTCTTGTCGACAACGAACTAAACTGGAAGTCACATATAGAAGTAGTATGCACTAAACTACAAAGATTCTCGTATGCATTGTATAGGTTGTCGAAAGTCGTGAATCTTGATACATTACTTATCACATACAATGCATACGTAGACACAATCCTGAGGTACGGAGTTGTTTTTTGGGGAAATTCCACTGATTATGAGCGTGTTTTTAGGGCACAGAAAAGATGCATACGATCCATTTGTAACATAAATCAATCAGAAAGTTGTAAGCCTTACTTCAGGAAACTAAAAATATTGACATTTCCATGCATTTTTATTTATGAATCTTTAATGTTTTTGAAAAAAATGAATATGCACTTATATGATAATTTCAGTAGCATCCGTCACAAGCTTAAACTAAAAATACCCTCATCAAAAACTTCAAAATTTAGCAAAAGTACATACATAATGATGCCAAAACTCCATAATAAATTACCGAATGACATTATGAGAATAGACAATTTAAATAAATTCAAAATAAAATTAATAGAATTTGTCATTGAAAAAAATTATTACACAATTATAGAATATTTAAATGATAATATATGAAATGCATAATTTATTAATAATAATATATTGGACTGTTCCTTGAATTTAGTATTGTGTATAAAATATAAAATGAAATGAAATTAATAATAATAATTGATGTAATAAATAAATATTTAAGTGTGTAATGATATTTATTAATTTAATATAAAATAATATAATGATGTTAATATAAAAATGAATTCTTTATATTAATATTTTCTACCTATAATAATAATATATTGTATAATTATTAATAATGTAAAATAAAATATTTGCATGCCATCAAAACGGCAAAACATGCACTAAATAATTTATTTGTAACAACTTTTAAAACATGTTTTATGCGAATAAAGACATTGTATTGTATTGTATTGTATTGTATTGTATTGTATTGTATTGTATTGTATTGTATTGTATTGTATTGTATTGTATTGTATTGTATTGTATTGTATTGTATTGTATTGTATTGTATTGTATTGTATTGTATTGTATTGTATTGTATTGTATTGTATTGTATTGTATTGTATTGTATTGTATTGTATTGTATTGTATTGTATTGTATTGTATTGTATTGTATTGTATTGTATTGTATTGAATTGTATTGTATTGTATTGTATTGTATTGTATTGTATTGTATTGTATTGTATTGTATTGTATTGTATTGTATTGAATTGTATTGTATTGTATTGTATTGTATTGTATTGTATTGTATTGTATTGTATTGTATTGTATTGTATTGTATTGTATTGTATTGTATTGTATTGTATTGTATTGTATTGTATTGTATTGTATTGTATTGTATTGTATTGTATTGTATTGTATTGTATTGTATTGTATTGTATTGTATTGTATTGTATTGTATTGTATTGTATTGTATTGTATTGTATTGTATTGTATTGTATTGTATTGTATTGTATTGTATTGTATTGTATTGTATTGTATTGTATTGTATTGTATTGTATTGTATTGTATTGTATTGTATTGTAGAGGTTGAGTTTGTACAGAAGGTACTGACTGGTCTTTAAATTGGTTCGCGCGCTTTAAACGCGTTCCCGGTAAAAACGGATGAAGGTTAGGCAAAGTGATGTTATAACTTATTATATTCTACGGGTTCCGTTTGATACCTTTAGAAGTATCGAATCCTAAAAAATTATTCTTCTATTATTATAAACTATGTATTTTTCTTTAATTTTACACACTTATGACTAGGTTTACAAATTGAAATGGTTAAAATTAACAATATTTTGTTAATTTTAACCATTTACATATGAGTTATGTTTCTTTTTGCTAATAATATAATTAATTTAAAACAAATTTATAGTCGGGAGATACAATTCTATGTACTGTCACCAATGTTGCCACACGAAAAAAAATTATTAATTACTCAACATTATATTACTTTATAGATAATAAATTATATTCGGTTAACATGTAGCCAGCTGCCAGGCTATTGGCACTTATTGGTACATTGTTTTATTTTGTGAGTCAGTATTTAGTTGTTTACTATAGAGCCTGGTACCTAGTAGCTACTGAGCACTGAGTGCGCTATTGTTAGTGGGACAATGTCGTTGTGTTTGCAACACGTCATAAGAGGCAAAGTTCACGCACCTAAATGGTTACAATGTGACTAAACTACAAAAGTATAAAACAATGTTATCGGCACTTTATCACCGTCGTTGTTTTAACTAAAAGCCTCGAACAGACGGCGGTAGTCTAGTCACAATGTAGATATTAAAGTCTAGGTATTTTGACTATGGGAGCATACTTCACATTCAAAAAGTTTTTTTTTTAAGAAACAGGGATTGTTTCTTAAAAAAAAACTAAATGACCTCAATAACACGTGTAAACTATACCGCCGGACTATTAAACTACAGCCCTGCTATTGATGCGAATCTATTGACACCTCTTTTATTAATATCGGATCACACATTCTGACCGTGTTGGGGCGGCATAGAATACTAACCCCAACCCCATGCCGGAAGATAAGGGAGTCGTAAGAGGCGACTAAACCCGGCATCTTTGCTTGGTGGTAAGGGCCCGTGAAGGCACTGTTGATCAGTTCCTTCGCGGGGCCTGCCTGGCTAGCTACCACCCTCAATGTTTGAGTCAGCCGCCAAACGATCCGTCGTGTTCCGGCCTAGGACTTGAGAGCCAGGTCCCCCTTTTTTTTCCCACCCACCTTTATCCTTTTTACAGTGCCCTTTGATGTCTCCCTGGGTCCGGTGGACTCCCAAGACTTCGTTGCTCACGGGGACGTGATAAATTGGCGCGGCGGCCAGGGAGAGCTGGTGAAACGGCCGACCTGCCGCAGGCCGCCCGCTGGACAGTACAGGGACCCGAACCCAGATAACACTAATAAACTCTGGTCTGGGAGGCTGTCCCATCATCTGGCGCATAATCCCGTTGCATGGCCTCCGTGCCGGAGTAAGAGACCGGAGTGGTACCCGGTGGCCACGCGCGGGGGGGACCAGGGGTCCTTCCGTCCGCCGCGCCAGTAGCTCACATTCGCCCTTGGTGGCACGATGTCATGGACCCACACTTTGACCTGAGTAGCGTCTAGGTCACTGCATATCCTACCTCTCCCTCTTCTCACACCTTACATACATCTCATGGGCAGGTCAAACAAAAGAAATAAGAATAACACAGCGGCAATCCCCAAATCACCTACCACATTTAACGTGGACATGTGCAACATTAGGGGGATTCATACCAATCTAAATGCTGTCCATCACCACCTCGAGACAGCAAAGCCGGCCTTACTCTTTTTGACGGAGACGCAAATATCTGCACCGGGCGACACATCTTATTTAAATTATCCCGGCTATAGGCTGGAGCACGCGTTCAGGCGTCGTGCCGGGGTATGCATGTTCGTCCGGGGTGATATTTGTTGTCGCCGTCTGACCTGCCTTGAAGACTCAGACCTATCGGTAATGTGGGCGCGCGTAGACATAAGAGGCCATACTCGTATTTACGCGTGTCTTTATAGGTCTCATAGCGGAGACGCGGAGACGACCCGATTACTCGAACACGTCCAAAGATCGACTGACAAGGTGCTTGAACAGTGCACTTCGGCGGAATTAGTAGATTTTGGGAGACTTCAATGCCCATCACAGGGACTGGTTGGGTTCCACAGTCACTGACTTCGCAGGGAGGGCCACGTATGACTTTTCCTTGGCATATGGGCTCACTCAGGTTGTGACTGGCTTCACCAGAATCCCCGACATTGAGGCTCATAACGCTTCTTTGCTAGACCTTCTGCTGACCTCACATCCATCCGACTACCAGGTAGTGGTTGGGGCTCCACTCGGATCCTCCGACCACTGTCTGGTACAAACATTTGTGCCCTTGTTGCGCCCGGATAAGTCAAGGCCTACCGGGTCGCGGCATGTGTGGCATTATAAGTCAGCAGATTGGGACGGACTTAGGGAATTCTTGGCTTCGTACCCCTGGAGACAGCTTTGCTTTAATTCCATGGACCCGAGCACGTGCGCTGATTTAGTATCCGATGTGATACTGCAGGGTATGGACTGTTTTATACCCAACTCTTCAGTAGCGATTGGTGGGAAAAATCAGCCCTGGTACAACGGATCATGCATTGCCGCCTCCAGACGTAAGCATGCCGCTTACCAGGCTTGGGCATCAGCGTACGCACGTAAGGATCTGTCCACCCCAGAGCTTAAAACCAAGCTCAACGCTGCCTCCAGGTCTGCAAAGAAGCAAATAACCAAGGCGAAGGCTAAGTTCATTGGCAGGATTGGTGAGCGATTAGTCGGTTACCCATCTGGAAGTCGCGAATTCTGGTCGCTTGCCAAGGCTGTTGAAGGCAACTTCTGTCGGTCATCTCTCCCAACACTGCGTAAATCGGATGGCCTTGTGGTCCACACGGCAAAGGGAAAAGCCGAACTTTTGGGTACCCTCTTTGCCTCCAACTCGACTCTTGACGATGGGGGAGCCGCACCGCCTAAATGACATTCTGAATGACATTCTTTTTACACAAAAGTCTGTCAGGCGAGCTCTACAATCCCTCGATACCAAGAAGTCCAGCGGACCAGATGGCATACCGGCGGTAGTGTTGAAAACGTGTGCTCCTGAGTTAACTCCCGTCCTGACGCGCCTATTCTCGTTATCCTACACCACAGGACTAGTACCGTCTTCGTGGAAGGTTGCCCTCGTGCATCCTATACCTAAGAAGGGTGATCTTAGTGACCCGGCCAACTACAGGCCTATAGCGATAACCTCCCTGCTTTCAAAGGTGATGGAGCGTGTTATTAACACACAGCTCATCAGGTATCTGGAAGATCACCAGTTGATCAGTGACCGCCAATATGGCTTCCGCAAAGGCCGGTCAGCTGGTGATCTTCTAGTTTACCTCACACACCGTTGGGCACAGGCTATTGAAAGTAAAGGGGAGGCATTGGCGGTTAGCCTGGATATTGCTAAAGCCTTCGACCGGGTCTGGCACAGGGCCCTTCTTGCGAAGCTTCCATCTTACGGTCTCCCTGAGAAATTATGCAACTGGGTTGCTAGCTTTCTGTCTGAGCGACATATTAAAGTTGTAGTCGACGGTTGTTGCTCAGACATGAAACCTATTAATGCTGGCGTCCCTCAAGGGTCTGTGCTATCCCCTACGCTGTTTATTTTGCATATTAATGATATGCTGCTGAAGACCAGCAGCATTCATTGCTATGCGGATGACGTACTGTCATCCGCATAGCAATGAATGCGGGAGTTGGTTTATACATGGGGGATGGTTTATACATGGGCCCAGAAAACATTTCTCAGTCACAAGTGGAGGATAGTAGAATTAAACTTGTGTCTGAAATCGAGAACTCTTTGGAGCGAGTCTCAGAATGGGGACATCTCAACTTAGTTGAGTTTAACCCCACGAAGACACAGGTTTGCGCGTTCACCGCTAAGAAATCCCCATTCTTCATGGCGCCACAATTTCAGGGTACCGCGCTCACCGTTAATAAAAGTGTTGGGATTCTGGGAGTTGACATATCGAGTGAGGTGCAATATCGGTGTCATTTAGAAGCTAAGACCAAATTGGCCTCCAAAAAGCTCGGCGTCCTTAACAGAGCGAAGCGGTACTTCACTGCGAGGCATCTGCTTATGCTCTACAAAGCTCAAGTCAGGCCTCACATGGAGTACTGCTCCCATTTATGGGCAGGGGCGCCACTCTACCAGCTAAATCCATTTGATGCCGTACAAAAACGCGCAATCCGAATCGTCAACGACCCACGAATCACTGACAGGCTGGAACAACTAAGTCTTCGGAGAGACATAGGTTCCCTCTGCGTGTTCTACCGACTTTACAACGGTGAGTGCTCCGCGGAATTGTTCGATCTGATGCCCACGTCACCCTTCCATCATCGCACCACCCGCCGAAGATTGAAGTTTCACCCACATCGATTGGATCAGTGGCGATCCACCACAGTTCGATTCTCCCGATCGTTCTTGCCGCGCACCTGCAAACTGTGGAATGAGCTTCCTTCTGAGGTATTCTCGGAACGCTATGACATGGGGTTCTTCAAGAAAGGTGTTAAAAAAGTTCTCCTTCAGGGCCGACGATGCATTGGTGATTCCTCTGGTGTTGCCCATGTTCACATGTTCATAGGCGACGGTGACCGCTTACCATCAGGTGGCCCGTCTGCCTTTTCGTCTCGCTCTATAAAATAACCTATAAAAAAAAATAAAAAAAATAATAATAATAATAAAAAACACACGGAATCGGATAGCACAGTTTAGGTGCTCGGGTCGACCGTCGAAATAACTTTAGATTACTTTCATAGACTGCTCAAATCATTACTCTTGTTTTATAATCAATTACCTATAAAATAATAAATAAATTATAGATTCGTGACGACTCTTGTCTTGTTATGTAGTTTAATGAAAAATCTTTTATTTCCAAATAGGTTAGTTACTAACACTTTTAGAATTGTCTTGTTTATAGTCTTCGAGCAGTCGGTTAAAACGAAATTGAATTTACAAATACAATATAATATAAAATTATACTAAATGATAACGGGACATTCAAGTGTCTCATTAATTAATCGCTTCGCTAAGTGACTTGGCCAGTTCAACAGTCATTTAATTATGTAGATGCATCCAATTGGAATCATTGTCTTATTTTATATACTGATTGTACGGTACATTCCGTGAAAGAAGTCCCGTGGCAATTAGCGAATCTAATTCTTAAAAAAATCTTATCTAGATATTTAAATTTGAATACCAGGGCCCTAATTCTCAGGACTCGAACTTAGTTTTTACTATCGGTCTGTCCCGCTCTTACAAATGAGATTGCGCGCGCGTGCGAGCGGGATATAAAAACACACGATATCATTAAAGCTTGAAGTATGTATATTTTTATCCTATTCTACCCGACTTCGGCGAAGCCAATGGGAAGGGTAGTAGTAGGTAGATTTTGGCAGTTTATGTTCCCTCCGCCCTCGTAGTAGGGCTAGGGCAGACCGGCCAATAAAATCTAATCTTAAAAAACCATATTCGTCAGCCGTTACAATAATGGCCGCCAATAGCTGGTACGACCACCTTGACCCAATGGTCAAATAGGTACAACAATTTGTATGGTTTTCTGGATTTCTTTCCGAATTGTTTTCTTGTTTCAGCTTTTTCAGACCCCTTTTTGGGAGTCGTATTACAGTTTTTTTTACTATTTTTTCTTCGTAGAATTAGAATTAGAATTTCTTGAAATGAAATGAAATGATATTTATTTGGTAAAAATATGGTTTACAAGGTGTTACAATTTTTTTTTTAGGATCACACATTTTGTCGCAGCTAACGACGTCCAAATACATATTATTTATTATATTATTATTTTTAACTTGTATCAGTACTTAAATTATTATATTTTTTCTACAAACATTTTATAAATAATTGTTGATAATATTATAATGAAATTTATATATTTTTTTTTATATATTTATATATAATTGAAATAAAATCACACAACAATTTGATTAGTCTATACATAAATAATAAGTCAATAGGTTTACAAATTGTGGTATGTCAAAAATACAATTTTATAATAATCATTTAATAATGTCAGGAATTAAAAATACATAATACTATCATCATACAAATATAAAATTTAATTAATTAATCATTTAAAAATTCTTTAACACTATAGTATGATTTTTCCATTAATTTCTTTTTCAATTCTCTTATGGAATGGTTTTTGGACAGTAATTTTATTTTTATAGGCACTTTGTTATAAATTTTTACACACATTGCATATGCATTATTTAGGAATAAACTAGTTTTAGGTTTTTTGTCTATTATTAGTCTATTCGAGTTTCGACAGTATTTAGTGGGTATCATATCTATTAAATGTGTGAAAATGTGATTATTGTTAATTACAAATTTAAATATTTCTAAAATGTACATACTTAGCAGAGTCATTATACTGTATTGTTTAAATATAGGCTTACATGATTCGTACGGTGGTACTTTAGCTATGGCACGTATGCATTTTTTTTGTACAATAAATGCTTTGTCTATAAGTGTGGAATTTCCCCAAATTATGAGTCCATAGTGGAGGACTGACGAAACATAGCCGTGATAGGCCATAATTGCAGTACGAATGCTTACTGTCCAACTTAACCTGCGTAAAACAAATACAAATGTATTTAATTTAGAACACACTTTTTCTATGTGTGCGTGCCAGTTACAATATTTATCAATTTGTATGCCTAAGAACAGGTTTTCATCTACTTCATTAATAATTTCATCTTTATATTGTATGTTAAGTTGCAAAGGTTTTTTATTGTAGGTTCTAAATTGTATGTATCTAGTTTTATTAAGATTAATTTTAAGGTTATTAGATGTAAGCCATTGAATTATTTGCTCGAGTATTAAATTAATGTCACTTTCGATTTTTTTCACGTCTGATTTATTATTGTAAGAAAATAAGATTGATATGTCATCTGCAAATCGAGTCAATTTATAATTATTAGTAATTGGAATGTCATTAATATAAAATAAGAATAATAAGGGACCTAAAACTGAGCCTTGTGGGACTCCAAATTCATTTAATAGGCTTTTCGATTTACTGTTTACTAATTCTTTATTTGTGTCTTCAAGGAAGCAATCGATTAAGGGCCGATTTTTCAATCGTCAGATAACTTTTATCTGTCAAATAAACATGTGACTTTGACATTTGTTCCATACAAAATCTGTCAAAGTCACATATTTATTCCTTAGATAAAAGTTATCTGACGATTGAAAAATCGGCCCTAAGGTTGATTTAATATTCCGCTACGCGATCACAGCGCCGCGTCTAGGGGTCTCGGATGGACTCTACCGCAGACTACTAAGGGGATATGGGCTCTACTGTGGACCAATCACAACGAGTTTGACAGTTGGCACTTGGCACTTGGCATGCGCGGCGTGCACTCGCGCCGCTCGCGTCTCATCACTTTCTCCACTCCGTGCGACCTTCGTCTCCGCGCCGGCCGCTGACTCACATCCGCCGCTGTTCGCCGAGCTACAACATAAACTACCGAGTGACGTTGGAGACACACCAATTACTGTAATAACAACTTTACTATTGCAGGTGATGTAACTGATGTAAGCCAATTGACGCGGGCAAAAGAAAACACCGAAAGCACCATACATTTTCCATTTATTACATTACAACGTTGATAGTCCTTCCGCTCTACTCCCTGCCAAATTTTATCAAAATACAGTGGTTTTGGAGGCAAACAAACAAACAAAACTACACTCTTTATAATGTAGTATAGGTATAAGTACGAAGGCGAGACTCGAAGTTAT
The DNA here is from genome assembly GCA_905187575.2 of Celastrina argiolus. Lineage (NCBI taxonomy): Eukaryota > Metazoa > Arthropoda > Insecta > Lepidoptera > Lycaenidae > Celastrina > Celastrina argiolus. The sequence goes on from LR994589.1 coordinate 18,782,812, forward strand.
GTGCGTGTTATTCTCTAATCTCTACTTTCTAACTGTAAGCAATTAATGTAAATAATTTAGTATTAACTCGCTGTACATAACATAATATTAATACTTATTACACCACGGCATTCTCTCTCCCTCTTTTTATCGCTCACTCTAGGAGTTAAATATGTTAATATTTACATTATAAAGATAATATAATTCTGAATATCTAAACACAACCCAGCTGACCCATCGTAGACTCGTAAGCCCCAGGTCACCGCGATAGACTTAGGGCGTGGTTCACCAAGCAATGTTAAAGTTAACGCCATGTTAAATATCATATTATCCCTCTCGTATTTCCTGTCAATGAATGAGATGGCATGGTATTTTAACATAGCGTTAACTTTAACATTGCTTGGTGAAACACGGCCTTAGGCTGATCATTTTACCGCCGACTGTTCCACCATGCAAATAATAGGACCGATTTCATTATTAGATACACTACACAAAATATTACAAAGTGTATTTTGTGTTGTGCCATAGACAATAGAGCCGAAAACGTTTATCAGTGTAAATTGTTATCAACTCGCCTGATAACGCGTATGGCTGAATTGGCTGATAGGTGAGTATTAATAACGCTTGTTATGGTGATAACTGATTACACGAGTATCATTAACGTTATCATTATATTAACGCATAGTTTAGACTTGGTCTTACAAGTCCACTTTAAAACTGTCACCCTCTAAATTTTTTGCGGTCATAGAGAATCGTTGCATTAGAAAAACATATTCAGTTGACTCACTCGATAATGCAACATTTTTAATGTCGGTCGGCTCATGAACAAGTCATGTGCATGTCCTATCATCTAAATTAATTCACTGGTAAAGCGTGAAGAGGACCAAAACAATATGCAAAATACACCCTTTTTTAACGTTGTAACCTTTGTGCTCTTTATAATATACTAGTTGACCCTTGCCCACTTCGTTGAGCATAAAAACAGTTTATGATGAAATTCAACTAAAAAAAACAACCCCTAACTCGGGAACGCGGAAACCGCAACGCGGGAACCCGGAACCCGCAGCATGGGAACCCGAAACCCGCAACCCGCAACGCGGGAACCCGGAACCCGCAACGCGGGAACGTGGAACCCGCAACGTGGGAACCCGGAACCCGCAGCATGGGAACCCAAAACCCGCAACGCGGGAACCCGGAACCCGCAGCATGGGAACCCAAAACCCGCAACGCGGGAACCCGGAACCCACAATGCGGGAACCCGGAACCCGCAACGCGGGAACCCGGAACCCACAATGCGGGACCCGGAACCCGCTACGCGGGAACCCGGAACCCACAATGCGGGAACCCAAAACCCGCAACGCGGGAACCCGGAACCCGCAACGCGGGAACCCGGAACCCGCACCGCGGGAACGCGGAACCAGCAACGCGGGAACGCGGAACCCGCAACGAGGGAATCCGGAACCCGCAACGCGGGAACCCGGAACCCGCAACGCGGGAACCCGGAACCCGCAACGCGGGAACCCGGAACCCGCAACGCGGGAACCCGGAACCCGCAACGCGGGAACCCGGAACCCGCAACGCGGGAACGCGGAACCCGCAACGCGGGAACGCGGAACCCGCAACGCGGGAACCCGGAATCCGCACCATGGGAACCCGAAACCCGCAACGCGGAACCCGCTACGCGGGAACCCGGAACCCACAACGCGGGGACCCGGAACCCGCAACGCGGGAACCCGGAACCCGCAACGCGGAACCCGCAGCATGGGAACCCGAAACCCGCAACGCGGGAACCCGGAACCCGCAACGCGGGAACCCGGAACCCGCAACGCGGGAACCCGGAACCCGCAACGCGGGAACCAGGAACCCGCAACGCGGAAACCCGGAACCCGCAACGCGGGAACCCGGAACCCACAATGCGGGAACCCAAAACCCGCAACGCGGGAACCCGGAACCCGCAACGCAGGAACCCGGAACCCGCTACGCGGGAACCCGGAACCCGCACCGCGGGAACGCGGAACCCGCAACGCGGGAACGCGGAACCCGCAACGAGGGAATCCGGAACCCGCAACGCGGGAACCCGGAACCCGCAACGCGGGAACCCGGAAGCCGCAACGCGGGAACCCGGAACCCGCAACGCGGGAACCCGGAACCCGCAACGCGGGAACCCGGAACCCGCAACGCGGGAACGCGGAACCCGCAACGCGGGAACCCGGAATCCGCACCATGGGAACCCGAAACCCGCAACGCGGAACCCGCTACGCGGGAACCCGGAACCCACAACGCGAGGACCCGGAACCCGCAACGCGGGAACCCGGAACCCGCAGCATGGGAACCCGAAACCCGCAACGCGGGAACCCGGAACCCGCAACGCGGGAACCAGGAACCCGCAACGCGGAAACCCGGAACCCGCAACGCGGGAACCCGGAACCCGCAACGCCGGAACCCGGAACCCGCAACGCGGGAACCCGGAACCCGCAACGCGGGTACCCGGAACCCGCAACGCGGGAACGCGGAAGACGCAACGCGGAACCCGCAACGCGGAACCCGCAACGCGGAACCCGCAACGCGGAACCCGCAACGCGGAACCCGCAACTTGCAACACGGGAACCCTGAACCCGCGACGCGGAACCCGGAACCTGCAACACGGGAACCCGGAACCCGCAACGCGGAACCCACAACGCCAAACCCTTCCGTGAACGTTGCTGGTTCTGCGCTGTCAAATGGAATAAATAGTATCCTATGTCCGTCTACTGGCTCTAAGTTACTTCCTCACCAATTTTCAACCATATCGATAAAGCCGTTCTTGAGTTATAAATAATTCATTTAACTAACACGACTTACTTTAATACAAAAAGCTGATGTAAAGATGAAACTAACATAAGCTAACGCCCGGTGAATGCTCCCGTCACAGTCGGTCCAGCCGATTCGGTGATCATTAGTTAGATAACGATGATGATGATGAAAAGAAGCCTAAATTAATCCTTATAACTTTAGCTATCTACCAGTGAAAGTCTCGTTAAAATCGGTCCAGCCGTTCCAGAGATTAGCCGGAGCAAAGAGACACGCTAACAGACAGACAGACATTTTTTTTTAATTGCATTTTCGTTTTCAGTAGCAAGAAAAAAAAAAGACAGAACAGACAGACGTTAACTTCGCACAAAGACAAATGACGACATAGTGGCGTCATATCATGACGTTTTCGATTTTTTTTTTAATTGTTCGTGAATTATGACCATGGATCTAACTCCTTCGATCTGATTTTTAAATTAACATTTATAATATATTCTTATTACAACTTATAAGTTAAGTACTTTTTTTAAATAGGTATATTTATAGTTGTTAAAAGATTAATCGATTTTTTGAGTAAGTCTCTAGTGTTCAATAAGAAAAAGTGTTAACTGACGTAACATTATCACGACGTTTATTTCATTAAATCATAATTTGTATATTATATTTAAGATCGTTTATCAGTGAAAGCAAATCGTAAAAAAACTCATATTGGTTATGTTGACAATAAATATCTAATAATTATTAAATAAAGTTTAGTAAATTCTGCAGTTTTAACAAAAAGAAAATATTTATTTTATTATATCGTCGTTACAACGTTACGTCGCTCATTTTTGATAAACTGTCAAATGTTACCTATTAAAATGACCCGACAATTTATTAGTGGTGGACAAATAGTTTAATGAATCCAAATAGTTTAAGTTTATGTTAATACGTTATTTATAGCATTTCATAATTTTTATTTTCCATTTGTAAACAATGTCGTTACCATGACACCAGTGTCATATAAACTGGCAACGACGTGAATCGATTGAGCCCAGGTTCAAACCCCGCGTGACCATCACGTATTTTCTTCTTTTTTCTAATTTTCTGCTTATTTTTTTCAACATTTTCTTTCATAATAACCTTTTCGTGACAATAACGAACATACCGTAAAAAAATTGCGAAATTGGTCAAGCCGTTGTCGAAGCGCACACGACGTAAGAAATTTTGGAGGTCGTTTTTTTACACTTTGGGCTACATTTTTGGGGTTTTAGTAAGGAACCCTACTTTTTTTAAACATATAATATAGCCTATGTTCAGCGCTAGGAATGTAGCTTTCCAACGGTGAAAGAATTTTTCATATTGGTTCAATGGTTTCAGAGCCTATTCCATTCAAACAAACAAACAAACAATCAAACATTACCTCTTTATAATATTAGTATAGAAGTATAGATATAGATAAATGACGCGAGTATAAATTACTTCAGTATTTTAGGCAAGGCAAGACTTAGGGGATTATCGTTTTAGTTTTTACGAATTGTCTCATTTTTAGACCAGTTTTTAGACGAGTTTTAATACGATTTCAACACGCTTTGTCGGTGCGATTTTCCTTTCTCGCCAATCAAATAGTCGTTAAAGGTAATTGGCGTTATACAAAGCCTAAATTAGCGTTTCATTATTCGGCCTATTACTGCCTGTGAATATTATGGATTGGTAAATACTAAATAAGTGTTGAAATAACAAAAGTATCAATGATACTCTGTGTATGTCACAACTCACAGCCCACAATAGCCAGTGCCCAGTGGACACATTATATTCAAATTAATTTATTTAATTACATTAACATGTTGTAGCAACTCGGTTATTCGTCAGAACTTCAGTAGACAGAAACTACTGACCACGACAACGCCGGTCATGTTTCTACCTAACCCGGTGCTTAGCGGACTAAAGACACTGAACAGTTGTAGCCGAACAACAAACAGCAGAAGGTTGGATTATAATGAGTATATTTGCTACTAAACTCAAACTCTTTATCATCGAATTTCAAAAAGATTTATGCTTTATTCTCAATCGGGTAGTAATCTACAAGTTCTACAACCTGATGCTGCAAGACACCAGTTTCAAAGCGTGTGCAGTTTGTGTATTATTACAACATTAATTTCCACCAAGACCCACAGTACATTCAATAACATATAAAACAGAACCGTCAACCCCGCGGTCGGTGTGATCGGTGACGACTGCTTGTGGTAATTTCAAGATCAGATTATTATATATTATCATGATTTGTATAACATCGATAGGAAGCGCCTAGCGAGTAGCTATTAAGTTATTACCCAGGTATTACCCACATCGCGTGTGGCGCTGAAGGTTGACTACAGAGGCCGCGGTCGGCGGTACAATAGTATAGGTATTCCACGGTTATATTATCGGGGCTTTGAGTATGGGCAAAAGTGACATGTATTGTCTGACGATGAGCAATTACAACTCTAAGTGGTCACCGAGCGGCGGTATAAGGGCTTTTGTATAAACAAAAGAGCACAAGAATTTTCTAATGCTAAGCAATTACAGCTCACATATACACTCAAGTCTCAACTGACAACTCAGCGCAGCACGATTCCCTGTTACGAATAGGTAAATAGGTACAACAACCAGCTTCTCTAGCGATATTAGTATTCTACGACGTACGAGCGTGATCTTTTCTATTTTCATATAGTTTTAGTCATTAACCGGTGAAACAGTATAGTATATTATTAGTATCGCCAACGATAAACCTCCAACGTTCCTCGATACATAATATTATAAATAAATTACTCGTACTGTAGATAAATGTGGCAACGTTGTTGCAACAATGGAATAAGTATTGAATGTTGCAGTAGTATTATCACTTATCAGCTCCATTATCGAAGTTTGCCGGGCAGTGAGCACGTTGCTGACTAACTTGTAAATTGTAAAAGTATCTGGTCTTTGCGAACTGCGAAGTGACAAGATACTTTTACAATCATCTCCACAGCTCCGCGGCCAGCTACGATCTTAATATTATTCTATCGAATTCGGGAACCTGCAACGGTAGAAACGATTATGGAAAATAAATATGGCGGGTGTGGCGATGTCCTGTCTGTTCATCGAAGAAATAGACGCAGCAGCGCCATGCCATGGCGAGGTTCAATATAATATAATTATAAGATGATACTAATGTCTACCCCCAAGCTAGTTAGTAGTTACCTACCGAGGCAATGTGGACTCACCTTAGGCCGGTCTAACAATGAAAATAGTAATGAACCCGTAAAACGACAAACGACGTTGAAATTCCGCGTTTTATGTTTACTGTCCCGTGTGCGTACGTTGAATCACGAGGCACCAAGCTGATAATAATTAGCCAAAATATACCTAGCAACTTTCTGCAAAAGTGTGAATATTATAATTGCTGTAGTGGAGAAAACTAAAGGATCCAGATACTTTTCAAGAAATAACACTCACACACTCAACTCATCTCTGTGTGACCACACAAATCACAATGAGATAGATGAGGTAGAGTTTAAAATATTTTCACATAAATTCCAAGAACCTACTCTATATATTTTATTTTTAACTCTACTGTTATCATTTCTTTCTATAGAAAGTTTCTTCTTTTGCTTCGGGGTAATATCATAAAAACACGGTCTCTTGGCGATAAACCTACGAGACTACTACCTAGATTAAAACTACTTTTGTACGAACTATATTTCCATTCGTTTCATTTCAACGCCATGTACTCGTACGTAACCTCATGGACAGAGGCCCATTGTGTTCGACGGTGGTGCTGGTGCTACTGATTATAATGGACGTGTATGAATCAGAGATGAATCGTGATATTTAATAATTATAATGATTTAGACGGACGATAACAGTTTAGGAGGTATTTTGATTATTTTTTAAGAAAATGTCGCCGCCCGCCGGGTTCGTCTCAGGCTCCGTCGTCTAATGGGTGACTGACAAGTAGAGAGCAGACTCAGTAATTTGCAGCACCTTGTGTAGGTACATTATCATCAGTAAACAATATTGAAGAATGTAGAGATGCGTTTAACATCGTAATGGCCAAAGTCATAATGCCAGCAGCAAGGCCGTTCGTTCACCCGCCGCGCCGTAAGCCGCGTCGAAAGTGAGAGATCTTTCATTTGAAGTGCCATGAATCAAGTATCAACTCTCGCATTCTCTACTCTCTCGCAGGCCGTGGTCACCGCGCGATCCGGTCGACGCAATTATGGACTTACTTGACTGCTTCTTATGTTTTTCCAAAATAAATAATAATTACAATGATTAGAACATTTAATTATGATGATTCTAATATAATTATTAAGGACATAGGTGAATAGGTAATAATATTATTTTTTCGTTTACCTTCGTATCGTGTTTATTACCCTACTGTCGTTCCGCTGTTGTATGCACAAAGTCACATTAGCATGTACCTATCGGTTTGGCAGCGATTGTTGTTGTTGTGGTTACATAAGCCGCTACGCTCGGACCAAAATACGTATAAAAAGTGCATAAAAGACACAAAGCAGGGACATAATAGTATCATGCTGATAATGACTAACTCTATTTAACCCTTTCGAATTAGGTACCTATTTTGTGTTTTTGTTGGCGTTCAAAGGGTCAAGTGAGTATCGCGTTAACGACCTCGTGGGCTGTATCTACAGCTGACAGCTGATTGCCGCTTTGTTACTGAGCGGTTGTATTGTGACGCTACGCACGCACAGGTAGTGTGTTATTGTCGCGGCGGCCACACACACACTTTCTCCCTCACCTTGTCGAGGTAGGGGTACACGCCGGTCAGCACGATGCTGAACCCCAGCGACATCTGGAACATGGTGAAGTAGATGACGTAGACGCTGCGCCAGCGCTGGCGCCGCTCTCCCGGCGACTCCAGCGCGCCCTCCCCTGACCCCGCCGCCCGCGCCTCCCCCCCGCACCGCACCAGCCCCTTGAGCCACTCCATAACGCACACAGTATACACACACAAGTCTTCCTGTCAGCTGTTCCCGGTGGAGTTGAAAACGGAACAGCGCATCGTCCGAGCCGTATCGACGCTAATCTCGTTTGTAAACAAAGGAAAGTGATTGCGCCCGCGCAGCGTCGCGTGGCGGCGTGACCGAAGCTGCTGACTGCCAGCCGCTCACTGAGTACTGACTCGGCCCGAGCGGCGAGCGCGGACACCGACTGCCGAGCGCTACAATTTACATAATACAGAATACAGATACATACAGGGCACAACCACAAGATTATTAAATTCTGTAAAGATTCGAGCGCCGCCCGTACGCCGCCGTGCCCCTCTATTAAAATAATTACTCTAATCTATGGCCGTGCCGCAGTCCGCATATTAACCCTGTGTTCCAGGAGCTAATAGTAAACGAAAAAAACGTTTTTTTCATTCAGATTTGCGTTTCTTTAGCACTGTTTAGGGTCGTTTTGAACTGTTTTCATAGGCACTGTCAGCTGTCAATGTCAGCGTTATGAATGATCTAAACGTTTAGAGCGTCTCCTGGAACAGGCCCTATAACGTAGTAACTAATACTTAATCTGTGATATTATAATATCTATGCACACCTATTTGAAATACCTACTTTCCTCCATGCAAACCGCACGCTCTTAAATCTTTAAACGCTTTTAGCCAGTTATGATCACTATAATATTATGTTATTGAACAGTGAAAGATAAAAGTTATGTAAAAACTTATTCAAATATTTTAAGAAAAGTGTGTGAAGCTGCGAAAGGTCTTAATGTAAAATAATAAATTCTCGTTATAATATAAAAACCACAAGGAAAATAATTGATGGTGAGACTGGAAAAGTCGCATGTCGTAGTAACTAATACTTAATCTGTGGCTCCGAATTCGAACTTTGTACAGATAATAAAAAGATTACACCTGACTTAGAAGCTGCGACAGTATTTGAGAAGTTTTTTGCTGACATTCCAGTCTCAAGAACAAAAAAAAGCTCAGATTCATCACCTGCAGCTGCTAAAAAGATACTCAGAGATAGCATCAATTCTTAACACGTTTAAGTTATTAAATATTAAAAATACTGACGGTCTCTGGGGTATGTCAACCAGAATTATTAAAACAATAATAATTGACATTATGGCTCCTAATATAGCCATAATATTTAACAATTATTGTATAAGGTTATGCCTCCTTTCAAAGCCGATAATAAGTCTGACCCAGTTAATTACAGACCGATATCACGAATTTTAGTAAAATATTTGAAAAAAATATTTAAAGTCAGTTACCAGTACACTGTAATACATATTATAATCCATTACATACTACACAATACGGTTTTACTAAAGGTCGGTCACACACAATGCAGGTATCGGGCTTCTATTATAGCATATTCGAAGCCTCGGAGGCGGCAAGGGATGCTTTGGGGGTTTTGTGCGACCTTTCCAAAGCATTTGATATGTAGTGTAGACCATGATAAACTGGTCAGAAAATTACACCACTATGGCATAAGGGACTCGGGTCTCAAACTTTTGGGTTCTTATCTTAGCAATAGGACGCAAAGGCTAGAGGTCAATAGTAAAAGATCCACGGAGACTAAAGTAGAATTAGGTGTTCCTCAAGGATCTATTTTAGGTCCATTTCTCTTTCTCGTTTATATTAATAATTTACCATATCTTGTTCAAGATAAGCATGAGATAGTACTCTTTGTCGATGACACTTTATTAATATTTCAAATGAAGCGACAAAGTAAACAGTGCTCTCTTCAACTTAATAAATTGGTTTAGTGTTTCGTGTTGTTGTTAATATTAATACTTTTAAAAGTAAATTATTAATAAATTACTTTTAAATGCAAATAAAACAAAACGTTAAAATTTTTGCTTGCCGAATGAAAGGCAAGTACAAACCAATTTACTAATCAACGATGAGGAAATTAATATAGTAGATTCCATTGTATTCCTAGGTATTACACTAGATTGTAAATTACAGTGGGGGTTGTTAGCCTAGCAAATAGACTCAGTTCTGCAGCATGTGCAGTCAGGATAATGAGAGAAATTTCTGATGAAGAAACAGCATGCTTGGTTTATTGTAGCTACTTTTACAGTAGAATGTCTTACGGGATACTGCTATGGGGAAATGCTGCCGATATAAATTCAATATTTCTGCTGCAGAAGAGAGCTATAGGTACGTGCTATTTATAAAATGTCTTCTTTTGAATCCCTGAGAGAAAGGTTTAAAGAAATTGGTATCCTGACCATCGCTTCTCAATAATATGTTTTAGATAATGTACCTACTTACTATACGTTAAAAAAACTTAAGTAATTTTCAGAAGAAAAGTGATAATCATTGTTTAAACACAAGAAACAAGCATAAGCACCAGTGATTAGACTTAACAAAGTAAGTTTGTAGATCCATTAATAAATTTAAAAAAGTAGTCAAATCGTTTGTGTGCTAATGCTTAATATAGGGTCGATGATTTGATTTTATTGACGATTTCACATCTTGGGAATAAGATGGCAACCAGCACAGTTTTTTTTATGTACTCAATGTATTTTGATTATATTATTATATAAATTAAGCTTTTAGATTGTATATTACGCATTTTTATTATATTTTTTAAAAGAACAACTTTCTATCTTTTTGCTAAAAGTTGGGCCCGCGCGACTTTCTTACGCGAGTTTTTCTCGACGGGTTAGGATTGAACCGATGGTAGCATTTTTTGTTGACATTCCGAGAATAACTTGTTAAGTTTTTATTACGAAGTTTAGAAACAAATGAAAGGAAAAAAATGTACGGGATGTGACATATAAGTGACATACTAATTCGTGTAAGTTTTATTAAGGCGAGGAAAAACCGAAACTAGTGCCACTCTTTTTAAAATTAATTTTACAACGACACAAAGATCTTATTAAAAAAAGTAATCGGTTCAAACTTTACATAAGTAAATAGTTAAACTAATTTATTGGCTAATTAATTAATGGAATCAGGCGTTACTTTGCGGAAATCCATAGCATAAAATTTAAATAAATTATATCTAGCAATATCGGAATTGAAAAAGCACGTAGTTTCGCATCAATCGAAGTGCATGCTAAATATGTTAGTCAACAGAAAAAGCTTCAGACTTTAGTAAATAAAAAGAGGAATGTACAATCCTATACAGAATCACAGTCTGGACCTTTTTCTTTCCACCCTCGCGTCAAAAACTTAACCAATGTCCAGTTTGCCAAGGATGAGATGACACTTCTGGAAAAGGGTCTTAAATATAATATTTCTCCTAAGATTAATCAGAATGCCTTGGAAATGCTTGCGGTAGATTCGGAAATGGCAGTTTTGATTAATAAGAAGGACAATATGGTTAAGGGTCTACTAGCTAATGAAATCAAGGGTACTCCCTCCGGTTTTTCGATAAACCCTGAAGGAGTTGCTTTGAAGTCATTAAAACAAACAATAACTAATAATGACTTGGTTGTATCTAAAGCGGATAAGGGTAACACAATAGTGGTGATGAGGCGCGACGATTACTCGGAGAAAGTTAATAACGTGATTCGTTGTGACCAATTTCTAAGGGTATCTTCTGACCCAACAAATAAGTTTGTGGCTAAGGTTAAATTAGCCATAAACAAAAATTCACACTTTTTCCAAACCGAATCAGCAAAGAGGAAACTTATTCCATTGAATCCTCGCGCGCCATCACTTTACGGCTTGCCAAAGATTCACAAAACTGATATTCCTATGCGTCCAGTTGTCTCATACATAGGTGCACCAGCATACGAGTTGGCAAAGTCACTTAATTACATTATTAAGCAAAAGCTTTCATTTAGACCACCTTATGCTATACAAAATAGCTTACAATTAGTAGATCATATTAAAAATGTGACTTTGCCACCCCGTTTCAAATTAGTCTCGCTTGATGTAGACAGTTTATTCACTAACATCCCGTGTGAGGAAACGTTGGGTATTTTGGGTAATGCATTGGAACAACGTTTACCTCCTGGTGAAGGTGATGAATTGCTTTCCCTGACTAAAGTCTGCATGGAACAAAACTACTTTAGATTTAACAATCAGTTCTTTGTTCAACAAGACGGTCTAGCAATGGGCTCACCACTGAGTCCTTTGCTGGCTGAAATATTTATGGACGATTTTGAACAGAGAAATATTGTTAATAATAAGAGCATTTTATATTACTATAGATATGTAGATGACTGCATACTTTGTTGGACGGGTACACAGAGACAACTGGACGTATTTCTTAAAAATCTTAATAAAAAAACATATTAAAATAATATTTACACTAGAATGTGAAGATAATAATACTCTCAATTTTCTAGATATATCTATCACTAGAGTTGATAATAAACACAGTTTTGGGATCTTTCGCAAACCGACGTATACTAATACTACTATTCATGCATCCTCATGTCATCCTTGGCAACACAAACACGCGGCTTTTCATAGTTATATTCACAGATTATTTTCTGTCCCTCTTAGTAGAGTAAATTATCAAAAAGAGTTAAACATAATTTATCAAATTGCTAAGGCAAATGGGTACAATCCCAAAATTATTGATAATATGTTAAATATTAAAAATAAAAAGGAATTGGTTAAGTTTTTGTACGCAGGGACCTCTGATAAGGAAGTAGTTAGATATAAGTCCAGTTTGACCTACATGGGTGAGGTATCTGCACGTTTATCCAAAATAATGAAAAATAACGATATGCATGTCGCATTTAGGACGAATAATACTTTAAAAAATCAATTATGTAATAATAAAGACCGGATTGATTTAAAGTATCAATCAGGTGTATACAGAATCGATTGTCCTGAATGCGACAGTGTATACGTAGGTCAGACTGGACGTAACTTCGAGACTCGGTATAAAGAACATATCGCGGCTTATAGAAATGGTCATCATGATAAATCCAAACATCTTTTAGATAGTAGTCACAGTATACCAGATGGTCATTCCTATAAGATATTACATAAATGTGACAAAGGCTTTCGACTGAGCGTGTTGGAACAGTTAGAAATAATTAAAGTAAATAACAACAATAGAATTGCATTGTTGAATGACCAAACTAACCTTACTTCGTCACCTCTTATAAACTTGTTTGGTGGGGGTACTAGTTGGTAGGGGTAGTAGCCGTAGGGAATATAAGACGGTGTTTTGGCGGGCGGCATCACTTAACGAACATTGTTCGCAGAGTCAACATCCTGAGGATGCTCCGGGGTCGGAGCGAAACGCGCGTCGAGTTTTGCAACCTGCATGGTGGTGGGACTTTGCACGATCGTGTTAACATTATTGCTTATGTGGTGGTGGTGTTTTCACGTTTTTTTTTTCTTGCGAGTGTACGCATAGGCAGTGTGGGAGGAGGGAGGTGCATTAAACGCATGCTTATGCGTACACTCACTCATCTGCTTGCAGGTTGTGGTTATAATTGTTTCGCGGGATATTGCTAGATATAATTAAAATTTTTTTTTTATTTATTGGCATTTAATTACTGCTCTAAATCCTATACTGTATTTACTCTCATAAGTAATAACTAAAACGGCCACTTTAGTTATTACGGTACCTGTAAAAGTGTTGATAAGTGTGAACAATAAGTGAATAAGTGAAAATTTCGATTTAAATTAGTTAAATTTATCAGACGAACTGTACCGTACCTATTTGATACCTCTATGGAGCCTGTATGATAGGTATCGCAAAAAGCATAGAGTAATGAGGGGTTTTCGAAGTGTCACTTTTAGGTACAGAGACTACCGTAAGATGGCGCTTGCATAATGTAATATGTCAAAAAATCTGTGATCTTTGTTGGGTGGATATTAGGGCTGCCAGATGCTGTTTCATACACAAAAATAATCCTTGCAAATTCCTTTCTTAGTGATCTCCTACACTTCCGAGGAATATATTATAGCTCTCTGGCTTCAATATCTTTGATTTTTCAAACAACTAATTAATCACACTTTTCTCTCGTTTCCGTGGGGATTTCGGGAAGTTCTTGTTTAGTACTCCCAAATTTCAGCCTGCTGCCGAGTATTTTCGACTCGACGCTAAGATTTTACCTCTTGGGGCTCTTGCCAAATGTGATGACGGAGAGATGAAATCTGCTGGCGTAAAGTGAGTTGAACTTATGAAGGAATTTTTTCATAAACTTAGTTAATCCTGTTTTTATATGTTTGATAGCCTTTATCCATCTTGATCTCCGAGTTTCATCTTGGGGAAAGCGGTGGTTACCTATATTTTTACAAAATTGTACTACGCATGGACCAGCCATGTTTAGTTTAGTTCTCAGGGCACAATTAATAAATAATAAACTATTGCAAGTGAACGAAAGAAAGTTAAACAAACAAAAAACAAAGCGGAAATTGACATTTTACACAGGACTTGACATATTACTTAGGTTTAATGCCATCTATCAGTATTTTTCTTAAACTAGTAGAACTGTCAAAATAAAAACCGCTCATTAGGTACAATAAAAAAACGTACTGTCACTTGCCGATGATCGAAGCTGTCAAATGTCAGTTGTCAGAAGAAAACTTGGTACCATTCGATCTATCATTTAAGTAATTGATAATTCGTATTTCGTTCAATAAATCAGATTTGGGTCCGAATTTTCTCTAAATTATTTATCAAATTTAAATACTTAAATTATTCGAAAGAGAAATGTTCCCTTCACGGCAAATTGTTTCAAGACTGATGCAGCAAACAGGTACAAAAACATTTTCTTTATTTTATTGTAAAAAAATAGTATAAAATTATTAACTATTACCTTATCCATTGGTGTTTACTTATATTTCAGCATAAAGTATTATTTTCAGCTTGTCATATAATATTATAATGCGTTTAATTCTAAATGAAGTATTACATAATTTCTAGATAACCTATAAAGTGTTGTACAATATTATAAACACCTTGTAGTGAAAATACTGCTGTTCTTTTGTTAAAGATATTGCAACTGATCTGAATTTTATGTAGAGTAAGTTATTACTAAGTCCCTTTGGAAACATGGCAGCTTTTTCTTTTAGTGTTTCTAAACTATTATTTTATATAATGCACTAAGTAGATAATCTTATAATATTCATCAAGATAAACATTCTAACACTTTACTTGCAATATTTTTTTAAATATTAGGCTTCTTGAATGATTGATCTATTGATTTATCTATATGGAGTAATATTAAGAATAATTTATCATATTAATTTTATTTTATAAAATTTAAACAGGGTAGGTATAATTTGTAATCTTTTTTATGGAAATGACCTTAAAATAATAAAGATTTTAAAAAATATATGGAAATGATAGACAACACATTAAATCCTCAATGGATTTGGGAAATCATGGTTTTAATGTATTGTCCATCAATTCCATAAAAAAATATGATGTATAACAATGAATGTTTGTAATATTTTACTGTCATATTTGGACATCTTTCTTCTTATGTCCCATTAAATGTTTATTTACTACAGTTTAACAGCTTTTTAACACAAAAACCCCTGAATTAAACCTCCTAAATCTCTGTTCATAGAGAAAGATTCATAGAACCAAATAATATGATGTACAAACTAACAGACTGTAGCTAATTCAATTATATCTATTTCTATAAACACACACACACAAAAATATACAATACTGAACAGTATTAATATAGTGTAAAGTTAAAATTTGTGTTAATTAGTTATTATGTTTGCAGGACTCCTCTACAATGAATGGTCAGATTCAAATCTGTCCACTCTCATTATACTAAATTCTTGGTATTAAGTCAAATTTGAGAGTCTGTTAACACTTGATAATTTGTACTTCTCAGCACGTCGCTACCATGGCGATCACGGGTTCAAGCCCCCGAGCATGGATGAGTTGCCTGTGCCCCGTGGCTCGTGGCAGGCGCAGTATGATGCCGAGAATCGTCGCTACAATGCGGTGCTTGTGCTGGGCATATCCTTCTTTATTGGTTCCTTTGCTCTGGTGAGTTTTTGTTAATATTTCCGTCTTAGTTCTTCTTTTGGCAAAAATAATTAATGAGAAATTTTTTATTAATAATTACTATTATAATTATATTTCTGGTATGGATTAAGAATTTTGGCACCTTATAAAAAACATAAAACTTATGAGCAACACTTCTTTAATATCTTAAAATAAAGTTGTAACTTTGATAAATTGATCAAACACTTATAAATTTATTTATTTATTGTTATGAACAACCAACAAAAGTAACAATTATACATGCAATATTATTTCCATTATAGTACATTATCTTGGTTATTGCACTTTTAATTACAGGTTATTACATCATGCTTTATGAATAAAAGTTTCAGCTTTAAAATACATAATGTCAAATCACAAAATTAAATTAAAAAAAAGAAACAAATACTTAAGACTACTTAGGTACTTAACCTTAAAAGGTCACAAAAATAAAAATCAAAACAGTAATAATAATAAAAAAAAGATAAGTAAATAATAATATAAAATGTTACACAATGTCAAAGTAATTAATTAATTAAAATTAAAATGATGCAAGTCAGAGATATAAGTAATTAGTACAATTATTATAATATTAGTTTTATTAAAATATTGTCAAAAATATAATGGCAATGTTTATATTAATTATTGTGAGATGTTAAGTTGGCTGTCAAAATATTTAAAAATCTTAGATTTAAAACTATTCAAATGATCATGATTAATGTCTAGATCCGTGATCATTGACGATAACTCATTGTAACTATGGGAAATTCTATTAATAGGGCAGTTTTTTCCTAAGTTACTTTTATAAGCAATAGTTCTAAATAGAGGTACATGTTTTCTAGGCATTCTAACTGGTATATTAAAGTTTAGTAAGGATAATAGAGGCATACAATCAATTTTGCTGTTAACTAGTTTGGTGTAAGAAAATCACGTCAAGAACTTGTCTTCTGGAATAAATATTTAATTGTATTGTTATAGGCTAAATCATCGGGGCTGCTGTACTTCAACTATGCCCCACCTAAGTCTCTGGACTAAGCTGTCGCAAGACCACCGCCGAGTATTAGATACGCGAATTGTTTAGATCAATATAATATTATGATATAAAATAATGGGTGTTTTCTTTAAAACTGTATTGCCTCATACATATTACAGTTTATGTCTACTTCTGTATGTCAACACTCACCAGGCTGTATCTAATAAATAAATAAAATAAAATAAAATCCATTTATTTCAGGCTACATGGCCCATATTATAAATACCTTACAGACTAACATACATACAAAATATACTTAAAACTACACATAAACTACTTAAACTACACGTGTTGTCGGCGACGTGTAGCGCGCTTCATTCCGGAGTCTCCCCCGGAACCTCCGGTAGACCACACCCGTCGGCCAGAAGGCCTCCTCCTCAAAGGTGGAAATAAGATGAGTCGGTACTCTCACCACAAAGGAACTAAAGTTGACCTTGTGGCGAGACTCCAGACGCTCCACCCTCAAGGGGAGGGATGTCTTCTTACGAATGTAGTCCACTACATCCTTAACCTCCATGGACCAGTGCAGGCGGGACACGTACAGCGGCGTGGAGCGTACTTCACACCGCAGGCGCTGCTCGGGTCCACAGGTTGCGGTGCCGCGATGGTTGCGGACGGCGGGCTTCTTCTTCCTTCTCTCCACCAGTATGAAGCCCTCCTCATCGCACCTCCTGCTCTCGTCCTTGCCAGATTGAGGAGGCTGAGCCTTGCGGCTATCCTTATCCCCCTTTTTCTTCGCCCGCTGGGGATGAGCGGGGTGAGCGGTGATGCTCGAGAAACTTTTCTGCTGAGTCGCTTGTTGACTCGGCGACTGCGCGACCCGGAGGGGAAGGCTAGCGGGGGCGGCGGCGGTTGCTGACTCTTCAGATTCCGCTGACACGCAAAACGATGTGTCAGTGCGCGCGCCACCACGACGTGTGTTGACGTAGGCAGTTGAATGATCGGGTGACCCGCTTAATGAATTATTACATTTTAATTGTAATAATTCACTACGTAAGTCACGGATGGTACGATTCCGATGCATCCAATCTACCCCGCATCACGTCCAGCTCTGCCTTCATACTGTTGAAGTTTTTCAACAGGCTGGAGACGTCGACGTGGTCCATAGTCACCACCGGCAGCTTGTGTAGATCTTTCGCCACAAAGGCCGGCACGTCGTCTGGATCCGTCGGCTTCAGCAGGGAGATGATGTCCTGCACGCTTCTCTCTGTTCCATCTCTCCGTCGCGATGGCATGTTCGCGCTCTGGCCGAGCGTCTCGTACAGCAACTGCTTGCCTGAGCAAATCTCCTCGCTGGTAAAAGAAGATTTGCAGATCTGCATGATGCTGAGCTCGTCCATGGTGTCGATGGCGTGTTGGATGAACGCCAGCAACTCGTTGGCCACGAGCGCCATGGTGACATGCAGCGGCAATCAGCCGCGCGACTCGCAAACAATAATGAACCATGTATTTTTGTTGCCGCTATAACTACTTTGCCATAATAAATTATTGGTACCTACTCAATAAAACAGAGAAAAATTAATATTTATGAGTCCCAGAATAGGTAAGTAAGTACTTCATTCAAACGTGTTTTTGCTGTTATATTTTGTTCTTAGATTAATAACAGAAATTTGAATTAACAGTTGCAATAGTTTTATATAGACTTGGAATGTTTAATAATTGAGAATGAGAGAGAGAATTTAGTTGGTGAAGAAAGTATAACCGTTATACTTTCTTCACCATGGATTGCGTCATATAAACTACGGTAAAACTGTTAGAATCTACAAATAATTGGACGTTTCTTTGCTTATCTCTAACAGACGACATCTTTTAATCGCTTAGATTATAATATAATACAAAATTAACTAAATTTAATCGGAATGAATACAAGTTCTACAACACAGATTAAGAATTAGTTACTACGTAATGAGGGGTTTTCGAAGTGTCAGTTTTAGGTACAGAGATTACCGTAAGATGGCGCTTGCATAATGTAATATGTCAAAAAAGTGGTTAATAGTTGCCAGATGGTGTTTCATACACAAAAATAATCCTTTCAAATTCCTTTCATAATGATCTCCTACACTTCCGAGGAAACCTACATACATTATAGCTCTCTGGCTTCGATATCTTTGATTTTTGAAACAAATAATTAATCACACTTTTCTCCCGTTTCCGTAGGGATTTCGGGAAGTTCTTGTTTAGTACTCCTCTATACTTAGGTTCTTAGAAATATACATGCCAAATTTCAGCCTGCTGCCGAGTATTTTCGACTCAACGCTAAGATAAATATTTTACCTCTTGGGGCTCTTGCCAAATGTGATGACGGAGAGATGAAATCTGCTGGCGTAAAGTGAGTTTAACATAATATGAAGGATTTTTTTCTTATAGTTAATCCTGTTTTTATATGTTTGATAGCCTCTATCCATCTTAATCTCCGAGTTTCATCTTAGGGAAAGCGGTGGTTACCTATATTTTTACAAAATTGTACTGCGCATGGACTATTCATGTTTAGTTTAGTTCTCAGGGCACAATTAATAAATAATAAACTATTGCAAGTAAAAGAAAGAAAGTTGAAAGGTAAACAAACAAAAAACAAAGCGGAAATTGACATTTTACACAGGACTTGACATATTACTTACGTTTAATGCCATCTATCAGCAGTTTTCTGAAACTAGTAGAACTGTCAAAATAAAAACCGCTCATTCTACAACCGTTTATTGACCGTCTTTAATCGTTTTATGAAACGGTACTCATAAGACCATAGACATAGACATACTCTCTTGTTTATGGGTAGAGCAAGAGATGAGTTCATTTTTAATCTGTGATAGATCATACCCTGTGTTCCGGGAGACGCTCTGAACGTTCAGATCATTCATAACGCTGACATTGACAGCCGACAGTGCCTGTGAAAACAGTTCAAAAAGATCCTAAACAGTGCTAAAGAAAATAGTAAACGAAAATAACGTTTTTTTCGTTCAGATTTGCGTTTCTTTAGCACTGTTTAGGATCGTTTTGAACTGTTTTCACAGGCACTGTCAGCGTTATGAATGATCTGAACGTTCAGAGCGTCTCCTGGAACAGGCCCATAGAGTATGAATCGTAGTAACTAATACTTAATCTGTGGTATGAATATTCTATAATCTATGGCTAATTTATGTTCTATACCTAATCTCTTTATTCCTAACCTCAAATTTCAGGTTTTTAAACTAGGTACATTTTAAAATATTTAAATGTAATCAGAGATATCAAAATTAAGGAATAAATAGTTCAGAAGTAAGACAAACTTATTACGTTGTTTTTTATAAAAATAAAATTAACTAACTTGCAAAGAAAAGAAATATAAGTGAGTCAGACAGTGACACAGAACACTATTCTTTTTAGGTGTAAATAAAAGTTTATTTCAATAACTTAAACCATGTCGAAAAATATCAACAAAGGCAAAAAAACCAATGAAGAAATTTTCTCCGGCTTCCAAAATTTACGCAGCGAGCAACGACAACTAGCGAATAAAATCTCAGAATTAGAAATGGACTTAAACGAACACAAGTAAACACCTGTTTGTTTTTAATGTAATATTAATATATTTTCTTGTATTCATTATCTTTTACCAACACAAATTAAATACTATTTGTGTAAATTATCAAGGAGACTGAAGTTCTAGCAAGTGAGCAACTGTAAAAAGGATAATTTTTATTTAAAATTATTTACCACTAAGGTTATAAATTGAGTTTTGTACTATCAAGTGTATATTATTTTTCAGAATCGTAATTGAAACACTTCAAGGTGTAGAGGCTGGGCGGAAATGCTTTAGAATGGTAGGGAGTGTTCTGGTGGAGAGGACAGTTGCGGAGGTTCTGCCGGAGCTAGAGGGAAACCGGGAGTGTCTACCTCGAGCACTAGAGGTTAATATAATATATACAAGTTTATTATATCTTATTTACATGTTAGATCTGAATCTACAAAGTTGAGAGTAAGATAATAATATTAATAATGTGGATAACATGAAACTATTAGGTAATTTTTTAAATGATTTGAGTAATGGTATAATGTTATAAGAACTCACAAACTGTTTAATTTATTCTAATAACAACAATAATTAAGCCATTTTGTGTGAAATTGTGTACAGGCCCTGCACGAGCAGCTGGCAAAGAAGGGCCAGGAGATCAACGAGTACATAGAGAAGCACGACATACGCGTGCAGCGCGGCGAGCAAGACGCGCCCCCTGCAGCTGAGGAGCAGCCCGCTAAAACCAATGTGCTCGTTGCTAGCGGATAACGCTCACAACAGTTGCTAAGCTATTGAGGTGCCACATGTGTGTTGAGCCTGTGATGAATTATTAAAGTGTGATGACATACCACACACGGTGTGTATTATGCTAACACCCATATGGCATCTAAATAAACTAGGAAGTGATCTGACTATCTAAAGCCATTTTGTGCTTAAGGGCTTGTAGAGTTTGTGTTTTGTGTTGACGATCATAAATATTGCATTCTTGATGCATAGCCCTCCAGAGTCTGAACTGCTTATTGTTGAGTATGAAGTTTAACTAATAATTGCAAAGAGATAAAATTTTGGTTTATACAGTTATGGTTTGTTAAAAAAAATTTTTGCACACCAGTTACTTATTAACAAAAATAAAAATATAACATTTTATATTTCTCTTTAATTTTTTCTTTTAACATTATATCACCCTTGTTAAAGATTATCACTTTTCCAACAATACTAGTACAAAATAACAAGTTATAAAAATATATAAAATTCCTTATTATAAGTTTAATAGTGAACATTATTGCCTATCTGTGATATACTCACATTCCATAAACATAATTTATAAGTAAAATATAATTTTTTTTCATGTACATGGTTTATATTTAGAAATCTAGTTAGATATGTAGGTATATTGCGAAACAGAAATAGTACTGGCAACTCATGGGTAAATAAAATCAAATTTTATGAACAGATTCGTTTGCTCCAATAGATTTTTTTGTAAGACTAAATATCTACTTGCTTAAACTAAAAAATTTCAATTTTTAAATTACAATTAGCCCTTTATTTATTAAGTAATTACTTAATCAGCAAAAAATATTGATTAAGGTCCTGTTGTAGTCAGATTATTGTCCACATATTTAGTTTTATACACCATAATATTCTTTTATTTGATTTATTAATTGGACCCGATAGCTGGCACTACAATAACAAATACATTAAAACTTAATTCTAAGGCGGTACGAAGTTCGTCGTTATAGCCAGTATCAAAAACTCTATCACCTGTGACAAAAATTAATGATATTTTTTTTTGGCGTAATTCGATTAGCTAGTTCGTAGCCATTATCATGTAGTTCTTAAATAATTGACCGATCGGTTGGCGGAAAGTCACGACTCGAGACTCCGATGATCCTTCATACATCGACGCGACCTAGTCGTCGGCGTCGCCGTCGGGAGCCGGCGGCGCCACCCAGTCCCCGCCGGCGCCGCCGGACTTGCGCGTGACCCGCAGCCCCGACACGCGCATGTGCCGGTCCGCCGACTTGCACATGTCGTACAGCGTCAGCGCAGCCAGCGCGCACCCCGTCAGCGCCTCCATCTCCACCCCCGTGCGCGCGCGCGTCCGGGCCGCGCACGTCACGCGCACGCGCCCGCCCGCGCGCTCCGGCAGCTCCACGCGCACGCGCACCACCGACAGCGGCAGCGAGTGGCACAGCGGGATCAGCTCGGCCGTGCGCTTGGCCGCCATGACGCCCGCCAGCTGCGCCGCGCCCACCGCGTCCCCCTTGCGCCCGCCCCCCTCCCGCAGCAGCCGCAGCACCTCCGCGCTCGCCCGCACGAAGCACTCCGCCTCCGCCGCGCGCTCCGTCTCCGCCTTGTCCCCCACGTGCACCATGCGCGCGCGCCCCGACCCGTCCAGGTGCGAGAGCCGCGCACCCCCGTCCCCCTCCCCGCGCCCCTCGCCCCCGCCCCCGCCCGCCGCCGTGCAGTACGCGCGCCGCCCCGGGGCCCGCCCTCCGCCCGCCGCGCACCGCCCTCGCGCTAGCCGCCGATGAGAATCATCGGCCGGTTGGACCCCCGGAAGATGTCGCCGCTCTTCATTCCTGAAACAAAATAAATTATAAATTTTAGTTCGAGATGTCGACCGCGACGACGGAACCACAAAATATCAAACAATTTTATTACAATAAAGGCACCGAAACAAACGACAGACCGGCGTGTTGCGGATGCTTGCGGCGCAGCGCGGCGCGCACCAGCGCGGCCAGGTCGTCGTCGCCGGCGCCGGCGCGCGCCGCGTCCCGCAGGGACACCTCCGCGGCGCCGAACAGGCACACCTTGAGGTTGCCGTCCGCCGTGAGCCGCAGCCGGTTGCAGCCGGCGCAGAAGGGGCGCGTCATGGACGACACGAAGCCCACGCGGCCGGCGTGGCCCGGCGCCGCCCACACCGTGGCCGTGTCCCCGCGCGCGCCCGCCGCGCGCCGCAGCCCCGGCGCCCGCGCGCGCGCCGCCGCCAGCGCCGCCCGCTCCGGCACCATGCGCGCGTCGGCCCACTCGTTGCCCGCGAACGGCATGAACTCGATGAACCTACACAGCACGCTCGTCACCTCGCGTCACAAGCACGCACGCGCGCGCCTGCACGCACCACATCTCGCGCCCACACGCACGCACGCGCACCAGTGGCGTGAGGTTTACAAAACTCCGTTCCTAAGGCGTCGCTAATCGCTTACCCCTTACCTCGTGAAGACAGAAGTCCCATTCCCTATCTAATATACGGACTAAGACTACAGGAAGGAGAACCGGCCTTCGCCCTTGACACGCATACCCCCCGCCCCGCCCCCGGTCCTCACCTCACTTCCACGTCCCGCTCGCGGGTGAACTCCACGAAGTCGCCGATCTCGTCGTCGTTGAAGCCTGGAACCGAGGGTAGTCGTATGAATGGATCGTCACTAGCATCATCGCATTACTCAAACTTATAGTAAAACAAAATATAGTCTCGCAGTTATCTTGATTGATTGAAATGTAACTTCAAAAATTTCTATTTAATCTTAATTATAGTTTGTGAGAAGCTATTTTTTATTATTTTTATACGTATGTAAAGACAAAACATAACAAATAAAGCGTAAGCGTCAAGACGTGCACGACAAGACACATTTTGAAGTTTGAAGTTGCAATTGTGGATACCTTTCATGAGCACGGTGTTGATCTTGAGCGGTCGCAGGCCGATCTGCAGCGCCACGTCGATGCAGGCCAGCACCTTGGCCAGGCCGGGGCGGCGCGTCATGCGCTCGAAGCGGTCCGCGCGCAGCGTGTCCAGCGACAGGTTGAGGTGCGACAGGCCCGCGCGCTGCAGCGCGGGCAGGCGCCGGGCCAGCGCCAGGCCGTTGCTGGTCATGGCGACCGTGCGCACACCCGGCAGCTCGCGCAGCGCGCGCACCACCTGCTCGAGGTCGGCGCGCAGCGTGGGCTCGCCGCCGGTCAGCCGCAGCTTGCGCACGCCCAGCGACGTGAACACGCGCGCCAGCCGCAGCAGCTCCGGCGGCGACAGCAGCCGCGCGCGCGGGCTGAGCGGCACGCCCTCCGCCGGCATGCAGTACTGGCCTGCCACCGAGGTAGTATGAAATTGTTAAGTGTATATCCGTTGTTCGAGAACCATTACAATCGCTTCATTTACATCCCGCTCAGAATAGCTATTATATTGGTTCTTGAAAAACACATTCCTCGCAGCTGCACGTGTCGCTTATTACTGGTGGAAAACCAGCCTCACACAAGTCTCGCTTAGCAACGGATTAGGCCGCCGGTATATTTAAAATAGTATATTATTATATTGTACACCTACATTGAAAGAGATATTTGAAATTTTGAACACATGGTTCACCATGTGTTAAATTTCAAATATCTCTTTCAATATTCTATTTGTAATAAACAAAAAAAAACCGACTTCAAAAGGTAAAATAAAAAGAAAAAAATAAATTTACTTCGCACAAAGTAATACTTATTTTCACTTAAGTAAATAAATTTATTCTATCATTTTGAAGTCGGTGCCAAGTCCAGCGTTCTTTCATAATTTGTTTTCATTTAATATTAGTTTGTAAGCCAGTACTTTGGTAGGTACATAATATATAGTAATAGTTACATTGATAGTTGTATATTTTTTTCTGATTCTTTTTTCTGTGATTGCCTACATATATTTAGTAATTTGATATTGCAGTAAGGTTGTTGAAGTACTTACTTGGCACCGACTTCAAAATTATAGAATAAATTTATTTACTTAAGTGAAAATAAGTATTACTTTGAGCGTAAATTTATTTTTTTCTTTTTAGTTTACCTTTTGAAGTAGGTTTTTTTTTTGTTTAAAATTATTTTATTTTAAGATTTTTAGTTATGGGTAGACTGAGTAGGGATATTTAGGTACCGCCAGAGCAGCGCAAAAATTATATATATCAAGTTGATTGACTATAAAATGATATACAAATTTTAATAATATCAAAGTCGGTACCAGCCAAACTGAAGTTCTATATAACTCTTTGATTATTTTTAGTCGATTGACATTTCTTTATTTGGCTTAAAACAATTTTTTCCCTTTTTAATATTTACCTATTTCGTCATATTGTTATGATAGTATATATGGATACCTACTATCTGGTGAAGACAGAGGTGGTGTGTGGTGGTGGAGTGGCATATGCTTGCAGTACTTTAAGCGATGTAATAATTTCCAAACGTATAACTTCAAAGACTAAGCAGCCCTGTATGCCTGTTTCTGATCTATGTGGTATACCTTGATAGTTGATTCAAAATTATGTTTGTTTTTAGTCGGATATGCTTATGGTACTCGAAAAAAATACAAAATTACTATGAGTGTTCCTATAAATTTCGAGGAGTTCCCTCGATTCCTCACGACACCATCATCAGGCATGCACTTTGATAACTATGATACCAAGTTCGACTGTAATTGACGTAGTGGCGTATGCTTGCATTTCTTTAAACAACGCTGCAATCTTCAAACATGTATCTCTAAGGACTCAGAAGTTCTGTTCACTACTTTAGGTCCAGGATATGGTGCAAAATCTTAATATTTGGTAACATATGCTTGGGCTACTTCAGAAAAAATCAAAATCGATATATGTTTTCATATAAATTTTGAGGAGTTCCCTCGATTCCTCACGGATCCCATCATCAGGTCACCACTTTGGTAAACACTGGTACAACACTGTAATTGACGTAGTGGCGTATGCTTGCATTTCTTTAAACAACGCTGCAATCTTCAAACGTGTATCTCTAAGGATTCAGAAGTTCTGTTCAGTACTTTAGGTCCAGGATATGGTGCAAAATCTTACTACTTGGTAACATATGCTTGGGCTACTTCAGAAAAAATCAAAATCGATATATGTTTCCATATAAATTTTGAGGAGTTCCCTCGATTCCTCACGGATCCCATCATCAGGTCACCACTTTGGTGACAATGGGACCAAACGGAAAGCACCACCTTTCAAATAAAAAAACATCATCCAAATCGGTTCACCCAGGTGATAGTTCTGAGGTAAAAAACATTAAAAAAAAATAAAACATACAGACAAATTGAGAACCTCCTCCTTTTTTTGGAAGTCGGTTAAAAATGAAATCCTTTTTTTATCCATATCTCCTTATAATCTAAAAACATAATATTATAGCTCAGATCATTACTACCTATATGTATGAGTTTAATCATTTAAGCCGTTATAGTTTTCAGCAGTATCTTCCAAACTACCCAAACAGGTAAAATTATAAAACAAAAAACTTGCAAACAAGTTAAAATCAATAATTGTTATATTGATATATTTGTGAATGAGAAAAACAGAATATTTTTTCTATCATCTAGGCATTTTAAGCAATCTTCCACTACACATTATACTAACAACAATACATACATCTCAGGTTGCACCGCTCGGTGAGTGAGATGCGAAGATAGTCATGGCGCCGGCCATGCAGATCCATTAAGGTCTCTTCTGCGGGTGCAGCATTTGTTGATTCTATATCACTGCTCTGTTTAAATAATTTAAATATTCTGTATTACTTTTGTGTATCAAATTTCTGGGTTGGTTTTTGCAAAATCCTCTGTGATGGATAAACTTTATTTATTTATAATAAATAATAATAAATTATATATACCTAAAGATTTCTTTATTTCACAATTTATTTTCACAATAGAAAAAAAATTACAATATTGCTGAGTACAGAGAAAGACAACAAAAAGGTAATGCTTTATTTCTAATAAGAAATTTCTTCCAGTGGCCCTATGGAGAGAGTTGGTATAATATGGGTTGCCCAATTTTTATAAAATATTTTTTATTACATATATTCAATAAGTCAGAGAATAGGCAATAATCTATTAAAGAATGGGTAACTTCATTGAAATCTTATATTATGATAATAATATATTATTCTGTCTGATGACCGTGTACCAAGGTTTAAATTTTTTCATTGCAACACCTTAGAACAAATAACAAATTATCTATGGATCTTGATAATAATACAGTATTTACACATATGCTTCAATCATATTATGTTGTGTACAGGTGATTCCCAAGGCTAGTAGTTAATCAGTATCAATTACCTTATCATGCAAGTTCCTGGCAGGTCCACTCAGTACTGGAGGTCCGGTAGCCACTTTATGGTAGAGCTTCTTTTGTAGCACATTTCGTACAATTTTAATGGAATACATGGCTTTGGTATTTTTGTACTGTCTGTAAAAATATCTCTAGTCGTAACAATAAGTTACCAAAGTCAAATTAGGGCTGCTACTTATATCACTTAATCGGAAAAAACTATTCAGTAGGTACCCAATTTGGTAACACGGCTAGTTTAATTAAAACTACACACTGACAATAACTTCACGGTTAACGAAACACAAGTTGATTAAACATTAGGTAACAACCATTTATAATGTGGTGTAAGTCATAGATTAGAGTAATTTGTTTAATAGAGTGTAAGTTGTAATTAAGTGACTTCATCTACATAAATTGACATTATTATTATGCTTATAGTCTAATAAAACTAAATAGATATTATGAGATTCAACGTCATAATTTTTTTTCTATATCAATAACAACTAGGAGAAACCTAGTCACATTAAAATAATTTATTTGATATTTGATTTGATTAATGTTTTTAACTTTTAAGGTTATAACTTGTAGTATTTATTTTGACTTCAGAGGTTCTTTCTCAGAATAAAGAATCATATGGAACTGGCATAAGCATGTACTTTGCCTGCATACCTAAATAAACAAAACTGAATACAAACATGGCGGATTAGGGTTGCCCACTTTCATTTTTTTAAGAATATTGCGGATTTTATACCCCACAACTGGGCTAACTCAAAGAAATTGATTTTTAAACACTTTATATCAAATAAACTAAACAATATACAACAATTTAAATAAATGTTAGCTACTTACCGGTGATTTTGCATAGGCCACAACTTACTACAGAGGACTTCGTGTTACCGAATATAATGAATTCAGAATTATTTTACAGTTTTGCGCAGTAATTAAATCGAAAATCACTCAAAAACCCTAAAAATCTCACAATAACAACGTTTGACATGTAAACAAAGTGACATGTAAAATGGCGTCGGTGGCAGCAGAAGTATATCACAGCCAATAAAGGGGGCGTTGATAAAAAGAGTGTAGATACTTATTTCTTACTTAAAACTCTTGTTGTAAGAAAGAGACAGGTAGTCTACTATTATTGCCGTGTGAAATTGAACTATTAGTACAGTTCCATATGATCTTTGTTCTGAGGGTTCTTTACGTAACTAATACTTAATCTGTGTTCTTTACCTTTTGTCATGTGTCAACTGTCAACATAATTTATGTTGGTCATTAATTTGTCAAACAATGGCTTAGAGCAGCTGTACTCAACCTGCGGCCCGCGGGCCGCATGTGGCCCACCGGCATTTTTAATTGGCCCATTTGAAGTCGTGAGTCAGAAGATGTGACAACCATTTAACCCTCAGCAAATCTTTAAAAAGTTTTGAAAGAGTGTTCATCTTTAAAAGTAAGTACATCTTTATCTTGGAATTACCTACACTTTAATCAATAACTTCAAACAAGTTAATGGTTTTAGCTTGCGGCCCTCGACACCATGGGTGACACATGATTGCGGCCCCTATAAAAATAAGGTTGAGTATGGCTGGCTTAGAGCATGTCTACACAGGGCCTGTTCCAGGAGACGCTCTGAACGTTCAGATCATTCATAACGCTGACATTGACAGCTGACAGTGCCTGTGAAAACAGTTCAAAACGATCTTAAACAGTGCTAAAGAAACGCAAATCTGAACGAAAAAAACGTTATTTTCGTTTACTATTTTCTTTAGCACTGTTTAGGATCGTTTTGAACTGTTTTCACAGGCACTGTCAAAAATTAAAATAAAATAAAAAACGGTTTATTTCCAAATAAAACTTACAAAGTTATTTTCGGAAAGTCAACAAGAAAAACAAGCTACCACCGGTTCAACCCTAACCCGCCGAGAAGAACCGGCGTAAGAAACTCGGACAGGGCCAACTTTTAGCAAAAAGATGTAAAATTGATATTTTTTAACAGTATATATTTTTTACAATGTAACTTAATCTATAGCCTACACATATTAATATTATAAAAGTTAGAGTACATATAGTAAATATTTTTTTTTTTTTTATTTATTTCAATATATTTAAACAATTATAATCAATAAAAAAAATTGCCAAACTGCAAAACAGTTTGTTGGCAATAATTGCAATACACATTAATAAACAAAACTAAGTATTAAATCTTAAACATAAAATAACAAAAACAATATTTTCTTACACAAAACAAAAAAAAACGAAACTTATGATACATTATAAAAATAATAACAAAAATTATTACAATGTAATATTATACAAAAAAAAAAAATACAAATATTACAAAATAAATAAAAACATATGAATTATTCTTCCCATTCCATGAACCAACAAATCTACCTAACATTGTTAGTACATTAATTGGTCTTCCATTATAAACCTCTTTAATTTTTTCTTTAGGGTTGCCATGCTCATTATTTTGCTATCGTCTCTAATAAAATCTATTTTGTTAAATATAACTGGAGTCAAGTATTTCCTGGTTCTTTTCCCGTAGTAATTTTTTATCGTTGGTATTATATATTTGCCTTGTGTAACATACCTGGTATGATGTTGATGATGAACTATAATTTCCTTATATTTATTTATGTTGTATTGCTCTAAAGCTATAATGTATTCTACTTTTGAGTGCACAGGTAAAATTTCATATATTTTTAATAATTGGTCATAATTATTACTAACTTTACACTCTAATTTTAGTTTTTTACTTGCGAAGTATTTAATTAATCTAACTTGTAATTGCTTTATTTTATCTAATTGTGTTTTAAATGTAAGGCCATAACTGCTAATACCGTAGCTTATTATTGAATCTGCAAGCGCGTAGTAGATTACATACAAAAGTTTCCTATTTAAAAACCGGCTAAGATGAAAAAATTTACCTAAAATCGATTGTAATCTATTACACACTTCGCTCACCTGCCATTTCCAACTAATATTGCTGTCGACTGTTAATCCCAAGTATCTGTATTTTGTGACTACTTCTATGTATGTGCATTGACAATTATTTTTATTATTATGTAAGCAATCGTAACTGTGGCCAATTATATCTATATTTGTCTCCCCCTTTTTAGCATGTTTATTATATGGTGAAATTATGTGCATGACCTTTGTTTTACTGAAATTAATAATGATACCATTATCATGTGCCCATTTAGATATGTTTTCTAAGTCTACTTGCAAATAATGTTTTATTTCTGTCACATTTTTGGAAGAGTATAATAAACACATATCATCTGCGTACATAAAAGTCTTACTGTGTTTTATGACATTGGTGACACTATTTACGTGCATGATGTATCCAACTGGACCATATACAGAGCCAGTGGGTACTCCCAGGGTAACACTTAGCTCATCCCCAGTTACTCCGTCTATCTGAGTGCGAAGTGATCGGTGTTCTAGATAGCATTTGAACCACCTACTGACAGGCCCTCTGATACCACACTCATCCATCGCTCTGAGCAGCACACCATGGTCAAGTGTATCAAAGGCCTTTTTAAAATCAATAAACAGAGCACCAACAGCATTACCCCAGTTAAGACTATTGTTGACAAAGTCGGTGAACTCTGCAAGTGCAGTGGCAGTGCTGCGGCCTCGCCGGAACCCATGTTGCGCATCAGATATTATCTCATGCCGCTCTAAATGCTGACTAACCTGATTTACAATAACCTTTTCTACTATTTTGTTAATTACGGATAATATTGCATTCGTTCAGAGAGTGGAACTTCCAATTGTCTGTCCGGCAATTGATTAGAACTGCTACGGGTGCGCGACCCCGAACTGCTCTAGCTACTACTGTCACATTCCTATTCCTTTACCCACCGTGGCAGTGGTATCCTGATCTCCTAACCCACCCACTACCCATAGTATCCTATTCCTTTCCCCTATAAACTAGGAATTCCCAAGGAGGGTTAACGTCAGGCAGGCGGCCGGTTGTAAAATATCTTTGCCAAACCCCCTTTACAACATGATAGAAAGTATGTATAGGGAGAACGAGAATGTTAGGGCGTACCCTCTAGGCGACGCGCAAACGCATCACCCGGCGGTTGTGAGAAGTGGACTAGGGTTGTCGCATCAGGGACGGGTGCGACGTAAGAAGCAAGTCCGAGAAGTGAGAATGAGGTTTGCAAGCTGGAATGTGGGTACAATGACAGGGAGGGCGAGAGAGCTTGTGGATGTTCTAGAAAGAAGAAGGATAAACGTTGCGTGTCTGCAGGAAACAAAGTGGAAGGGAATGAAGGCAAGAGAAATCGGTGGTGGATATAAGTTTATTTATTGTGGGAGTGATGGGAAAAGAAATGGGGTCGGAGTTGTTTTAGATAATGAAATGAAAGGATGTGTGACTGACGTTAACAGAGTGAATGATAGACTCATAGTTGTGAAATTAATATTTAATGGATCACCTATGAGTATTATTAGTGTATATGCCCCACAGGTTGGATGTAGTGAGTCCCTGAAAGAGAAGTTTTGGGAGGACTTTGATTGCGTGATGATGGAAATTTCGAGTGATGAGGAAGTGTATATCGGAGGTGATTTTAATGGACACGTGGGGAGAGTGAATGTAGGGTATGAGAGAGTCCATGGAGGGTGGGGCTATGGTAATAGGAACAAAGAGGGAGAAAGCATACTGGAAGCCGCAACTGCCTTTGATTTGGCGGTGGCTAACACCTTTTTTAAAAAAAGAGACAGTCATTTAATAACCTACAGTAGCAGCAATCACAGCACTCAAATCGACTACTTTCTTTTGCGGAGGAAAAGTATGGCAAAGGTAAGAGATGCTAAAGTTATACCCGGAGAAGCCCTAGTATCACAACATGGCCTCCTCATATTGGACCTAAAATTTAAAAATAAAATAATCGGGAATAAGCCAAAGCCCCCGCCTAAAACAAGATGGAAGTTATTGGGAAAAGAAAAGTATGCAAGAGAATTTAGGATGAAAGTTATATACGGAATGAGAGAAATGAATGATATGAATGAAAAATCAATTAATGATCGCTGGGTGGAGTTGGCAAAATTAATAAGGAAAACAGCAAAGGATGTCTTCGGGGAGACTAAAGGGAAAGGAAAGATAGACAAAGATACCTGGTGGTGGAACGAAGCAATCCAAAGTATCCTTAAAGAAAAAAAGAAGGCCTTTAAAGAATGGAAAGGTACTGATGTCAACGACACAATACTGAGAGATAGGAGAAGAATGAGATATGATGAATGCAAAAAGAATGCCAAAAAAGCAGTAGCCATTGAAAGGGCCAAGGTACAATGTGAACTGTATAAATCACTCGACAGCCCAAGTGGACAAAAAGACCTGTACCGTTTGGTAAGATTGAGAGAGAAGAGTGCAAGAGATGCTTTGAAAGTTAAATGCATAAAAGATGAGACTGGAAAGGTTCTGATGAAAGATGAAGATATTAAGAAACGTTGGAAGGAATATTTTGAGAAATTAATGAATAAAGAGAATGAATGGAGTGGAGAACTAGAAAATAGCTCCATAAATATAGGTGTAGTACAAGAAGTAAGTTTCGAAGAAGTCAAGGAAGCAGTGCAAGGGATGAAGAATGGTAAATCTATTGGCCCGGATGGAATACCAGTGGAAGTATGGAAGTTGTTGAAAGCGGATGGATGGATGTGGCTGACTTTATTCTTCAATAAGTTGCTACAAGAAGAGGCGATCCCAGATGAATGGTGTAACAGCTTGTTGGTGCCCATATTCAAAAACAAGGGTGATGTGCAAGATTGTGGCAACTACCGAGGAATAAAGCTCATGTCACATACTATGAAAATTTGGGAGAGAGTGATAGAGAGACGGATAAGAGAAGAGAGTGATGTGACCCAGAACCAGTTTGGATTTATGCCTGGGAGAGGAACCACGGATGCCATCTTTGCACTTCGCCAATTGTGCGAAAGATACAGAGGTATGCACAGAAACCTACACATGGTGTTCGTGGATCTGGAGAAGGCATACGACCGTGTACCCAGGAAAGTTCTGTGGTGGGCAATGAAAAGTAAGAGAGTGCCTGGGAAATACCTGCAGCTTATCCGCGCTATGTACAGAGACGCGAGTACACAAGTCCGGTCCGAAGCTGGTACCACGGACAAGTTCAATGTGTCAGTGGGATTACACCAGGGTTCGGCTCTAAGCCCATATCTCTTCCTCCTGATTATGGATGCACTGACATCGGACATACAGGAGGAGGCACCCTGGTGTATGTTGTTCGCTGATGACATTGTTCTTGTCGGAGAAAGTGCTCCCGAGGTCCAGAACAGACTGGAAATATGGCGAGAGAGATTAGAGAGTGTTGGCCTGAAGATAAGCAGAACCAAAACTGAACATCTGTTCTGCGACTTCGGCGGTATAACTCCTTTCTCTCACATCACCTTAAACGGTGTATTCCTACCGGTCTGTTCCGACTTTAGGTACCTGGGTTCACTTATCCAACACGACGGTGGTATTGACCGAGACGTAAAGAGCCGGATAAATGCAGGTTGGATGAAATGGCGGCAGGTCTCAGGAGCAATTTGCGATCCGAAAATGCCCTTAAAACTCAAGGGCAAGATCTACAAGTCCGTCGTAAGACCTGTCGTACTGTATGGATCTGAATGCTGGGCAACAAAAGAGATCGATGAAAGAAGAGTACACGTGGCGGAGATGAGAATGTTGAGATGGATGTGTGGTGTGACAAGAATGGACAGGATTAGGAACGAATATATTAGAGGAAGTTTAAAAGTAGCAGCTGTGACTGAAAAGTTGAGGAATAAAAGGTTGTCGTGGTATGGACACGTAATGAGGAGGGATGAAAGCTACATTGGAAGGAAGGTCATGGCTATGGATGTGGAAGGATACAAGGGTCGAGGTAGACCAAAAAAGGTTTGGATGGACTGTGTGAAGAAAGATATGCGTGATAAGGAGGTGTGTGCTGAGATGACGAATAATAGAGATGAATGGAAGCGAAAAACATGTTGTGCCGACCCCATCTAGAGTGGGATAAGGGCAGGATAAAGAAGACGGATAATATTGCAATCGGTCTGTAATTACCGTAGTCTATATGACTGCCTTGTTTATATACAGGACGGATAATCGATTTTTTTAGTAAATTCGGATAGACGCCTTTGTTTACACACATATTTACAAATTTAGCCAATACTACACTTATTTCTTTCTTTACGTTCTTTATGTCTTGGACTCTGATCTTATCTATTCCAGGCGCTTTATTACACTCTAATCTATCTATATATTTCTCAATAGTACATGGTTCTTTCTAAAATAAAAGGACTTATTACTGGGCACTACATATGAACTTCTATCCAAAAAAGTACTATTACAGTCATGCTTTATGTTCTGTATCTCCCTAGTGAAGGTTTCCGAAAACTTATTACAAATGTTGTGCATTGTGTCTGTCTGCCCTAGGTATTTTATAATAACATCATCTAAGCTATTTTTAGTATTTCCTAACCATTTGTTTATATTACCCCAAATTTTTCTAAAATCACTATTACATTTTTCTATCTCTATTTGTCGATACTTGTTTTTAGCAGCATCTATTAATTTATTGACCTTATTTCTATATCTTGTATATATTAATCTATTGTTCATATTATTTGGCGATGATTTCCATATTCTAAAGAGTAAATCTCTATGTTCTAGTTTTTTAGCAATATAAGCAGCCATCATGGTTGGCCACTTTATTCCCAGGGTTTGCAACCATTAACAAAATCAATTATCTTATAATAAGCCTTAGCACACAAACGTTCTTTAACTACTTTTTTAAATTTATTAATAGAAAAATTTTGAACGTTTTCTGGGATTTTATTGTATAGACGTATACATGGCCCTTTAAAAGATTTACTTACTTTGCTAAGCCTGATCATAGGTATATCGAGCTTGTGCTTATTTCTAGTGTTTCTACAATGATTGTCACTTTTTGCTTTAAAATTATTTAAATTTTTCCTTACATAATATAATAAATTGTCCAAAATGTATTGACATGCAACGGTTAGTATTCCTATTTATTTAAACTTATCTCTCAGAGATTCAAATGAGGACATCTTGTAAATGGAACGTATTGCTCGCTTCTGCAGCACAAATATTGTGTTAATGTCGGCTGCATTTCCCCATAAAAGGATGCCGTAAGACATTCTACTGTGAAAATAACTGAAATAGACTAGTCGCGCTGTATCTTCGTCAGAAAGGACAATGCGTCACTTTGGGCCCACTTTTTCAACTTTGTCCAACAGTAATGGGACTAATGTGTTAGGTTTTTCATAATTTTGTAGTTAAAAATAATAGTATGTTGTTTTATAAACTTTATTCTTCAAACTTTTAATTATTGGCAACATTTTTATTAATATTTAATTTGAGTAAATTTGGAATTTGTATCGGGGAACACTAGGGAAAAAGCCAATTCGAATTAAGACATTCGGCGAACACTTTTGTTCCGGCTTTCAAGGGAGGAGGTTCTAAGGTAAGAACTAATAATGTTATAATCACTTTATAGAATAATGTTGTAATGGCGGATAATTGTGTTGGGTAGATGATTTAACCTAATGTAAGTGAAAGAATAAAAGTGTTGATTGGATAATTGTCCTTTTCTTTATAATTGCAGTCCTATAATATTTCCAGTAGTACATTTAAAATACAATAATCAAACATTTCAGAAGTGGGATTTACGCCCCACGTGCTTTAAACCGCTAACATTTTTTTTGTTTGATTTCATTATTATTTATTATTCAGAATTATTTTGTAATAACGTCACGATAATAATTGTTCTCGTAAGTTTTGGATAAGAATATGTACTAATAAAATTATAATATAGTCTCGGGTAATAATAGAAATAGTAATCCACATTAAACGTAATTAAAGATGGCGAATCGCTATAAAATATTAACAATGGACTTAACATCTACCCTCCACAATTACGGTTAGGGTTTCGTATCTTTTAAACACATATTTTAAGATATTGTTTTAAATAAAGTACCTATTGTAAATTTAGTTAAATCTTTTTAGTATTTTTTTTCTCTTTATAGTAAATTTAATTATTTCGAGGTGGGTTTGAACCTTCAAGCTTCCTTTTATTGTAAAAGAAAGTTGCTATTCATAGTATTGAATCCATATTTGTTTCGTTATTTACCAAATTCAAATCTTTTATTTCCATATAGGTTATTAAATAACACTTATAGAATTGTCCTACATGATGCCTACCACCTATTCAAAATATTAAGCTTGTTGAAATGAGTTTCAGAAAATGCCGCGTGAAAGTGAAACATCCACTCGCCGCCGTCTGATGACGCCTGACCGTGGTGGTCAATCGAGGTTCGAGGTGGTTCGAGACGAGAGCAAGTCGCAGTCACAGCCGACTCCGTGCTAGTGGCAGCGCTCGCCGGACATCTCATCGGGAGAGGAGTGGCGACAGCTGCAGCAGAAGGCGCACGAGTCTACGCGCACGCGAATGGGAGCTGGAGCGGCAACGCGAACAACTCCGTGCCCTTGAGGAGGACGTCGTGCTCGTGATGTCGCAGCGTACTCCGACAACTCCGACATCGCGACACCGAGGGGTCAGCTAGAAGGAGAATTTCCGCGCGAGATACAAGGTCACGTAGTCCTACTTTTAATTATAAGGATGTAAGGAATTTCATTAATTTTATGATGTCTCAACCGCTGACGACAGCGGGTGCCTCGCAGCCTGATACTACTAGTAATATTAATCATAAATATTTTGAACTGAGTTTGATCCGTCAATTAAATGCCAAAGAACCATATCTGGATTAGAAAGGTAAAGGAACGAGTGTGCTACAGTTTAAGGATGGGACGAACAAACGACGATTCATTTGTTGATTTTTTAAGCGTCAAAATTCTATTTTATTTAACTGGTCGCAATGGCAGGAAAACTTTAAAGTGTTTTTCCATGTAAACAAAATTATGGTCAATCTTTGGAGGTAATGTTTCGTAGGAAAAGTAGGTATAACGAACCGTTAAGAGATTTGTTATTATGAAAATGTAGCTTTGATAAACCAGTGCGATATAAGCGGCAAACATGCGGTCGATTGTTTGATATACGGGCTAAGTGATAATACCATGCTATCTAGTGCCGATGCATTCAGGTGTATGCAGCCCGATCAACTTTTACAATTTTAATGTGCAATCAGGATGTTTCGTAAAGTGATAGTAATAATAGTAATGTGGCATCGATTAAGGCCCGATTCGAATATTAACGATAGTAATAGTAATTGTTCTAGTTTTCGTAAATCTTACAATAGTGCCGGGGCAATGATATCGTTTCAATTGTAAGGAGAAGAAAGGACATCCTTATTTAAAGTGTTCTATCCCATTAATTAAATACACAAAGTACTATCGTTACGGTCATAAGACTGAAAATTGTGTATTTAAAAATTATTTGTCAAGTTCTACAAATAGGATAAACTGATTCCGAAGACAATGCACATAATTATTAATGTTTAATTCTAATTTTAAATATATAAAGGAATGTACAGTGAACGGGGTACTCATTAAATGTTGTGTCGACTTGGGTAGTAAGGTTTCGCTAATTAGGTACATTATTTACGACTGTAAACTTGAAATTAAGTTTCGAAAAATTATCGCTGCCTTTATAGGGCTTTGACAATAAAATCGTTTACCCGATAGGAAGGCTAACTGTTGATTTAGGTATCTATAGATGATGTAGAAGCAAAAGTAATATGCCATGTAATCAAATACGTTTTGTTGGAGGTACCATTATTGGTCGGCCAAACATTTACTGAACAAGGCCATGTGCTAGTATATAAGAATGTGACCGAGCTAAAATTTTACAATAATAATGTGAGTACGGATTTTGATGTAATTAATATATATAGTGACATTAACGTTCTTTTCACATCTCATTTAGTAACATAATATATATTTTGGCCCGACTACAATAATTAAATAAAAAATAACTTCTTTTAGTTCTGGGAGTGTTTTGTTAAATAGTAAGATTATTGGGGGGCCAAATATGCAGTACTTTATTAATTCATAATGGAATTATATATTTAAACATAACACCTTTGACGTACAACGGCATTTTATTACGCGAAGGATGTGTTAATACGCGTGGAACAAAAATACAGGTTATCAATTATAGTGTTTCAGTCGCATCTAGTTCTCCAGTGCCAAATAAATGTGAAATAGATAAACAATATACTTGTAGGATATAAAATTACCAGGGGTCAAAAACAAAACTTATTAGATTTAAAAAAAATAAATAAATAATATCATAATAATAATATTTGGACATTATTTTGCTACTGATTTAAAACATTTAGGATATACAAATGTCACAAAAATGAACATAGAGTTAGCCAGTGCAAAACCTATTGTATACAGACCTTATAGGTTTTTCCATAAGGAACGTGAGCAAGTGAAAGGCATGATGGAAGAGATTTCGCGGTTATCTCGATAAGCATATTTTATTTCCTTAGATTTGAAATCCGGTTAAGCAGACGGATAATATGAGTTTAACCATATATAGTTTGGATTGGCAAACGCACCTGCTGTGTTTCAGCGTATGATAAATAAAGTTTTGGGTTCTTCCCGGTTTACAGAAGCGACGGCATATATAGATGACGTTTTATATACGCAGAAAGTGTAGAACAATGTTTAGAAAGGCTAGAAAATGTTTAAAAATTAGTCGTTGTAGACATATGTAAATTTTTATGTGACACAGTAAATTATTTAGGTTATGTAATAAATTCTGTTGGGTCTGGTCTAATACCAGGTGATGTGAAAACTAAATGTGCTCAATATTTGCCCGTCCACTAAACCAACATTCCGTTATGACAGTTTTTAGGTTTAGTAGGATATAATTCAGAAAATTCATAAAAAGGGTTTGCAATCTGATCACATCCCTTAAACAAATAAAAAAAAAAAAAAAAAGCTACCTGAGCATGAACTCAGGAGCAAGAACAAGCTTTTCTGAACCTAAAACGTAGATTCGTTGATATACCTATTCTGACTATTTATAATCCAGCAGCGCAGACGGAATTACACACCGATGCCAGTAAGGTAGGAGTCGGGGGTATTTTACTACAAAATCTCAGGATTGTGACACTTCGCCCGGTGGCTTATTATATCAATAATTATTATAGCAGTCAAACTTTGCCTGAAGAGAAAATCTTCCATACGTTATGAATTAGAGACCTTGGCTGTGATTTGCTCACTTAAAAAGTTTAGGGTATATTTATTGGGTCAAAATTTTAAAATTGTTACTGATTGTAGCGCTTACGATCAACATTCACGAAACGAGACCTTTAACTTTTAAAATAGCGAGATGGTGGTTAGTCCTTCAGGAGTTTAATTGTACTGTAGAATACCGCCCCTGTACAAAAATCGCCCACGTAGACGCATTGTCCAGATATCCTATTATTGATAGTGGTAACCAAGTAGATTCATACGATTATTTACCCCTCGATTATGTAGCAGCGAGGACTAGTTAACTTCGCTACAATTAGGTGATTCTGAATTACAAAGAATATGTGATATTTTGACTAGCAATCTAGATGCTGATGATTTAAATTATATAAAAGACAACTACTATATTAAACTTTATGGGTTTTATATTTATTTAAATGGAGACAAAACTCAATTGCGGTGGGTGGTTCCTAAAGGTGCCCAATGGTAGATATTGCATAAAAATCATAACGAAGTGGGACATTTTAGGTTTAAAAAGACGTTTGACCGTATAAAAAGTATTTATTGGTTTCCTAAAATGTCCCGTTTCGTCAAGAAATATGTTAAGGCATGTATAGAGTGTGCTAATTCTAAGGATGCTACGAGTACAAGCCATATTCATCCTATTACCAAGGTACCTCTGCATACAGTACACATAGACCATTTAGGATCTTCTGTACGATCCAAAGGATATGTAGATACTTTTACAAAATTTGGTTAGATGAAGCCTGTTCGAAACACAAAATCCCTAACAACTATATGAGTTTTAGTTATGTTGTATACATTTAGAAACCCAGATCGTATTATTAGTGACCGCGGAACCTCATTTACGTCACACGCTTTCAAAAGATTTTGCTAAGATAAAGGTATTAAGCATGTCCTTAACGCAGTAGCCTGTCCACGTTCCAGTCGAACGTTATAACTGTACTCTTGAACTCTTTAACTTTGGGACTTCTTCTTTAAGTTTGGGACGACAAAGTAGGTACTGTCCAACGGGGTTTGAATAACACGCGACAGATAACCACAGATAAAACTCCTACAGAAATTATGTTTGGATCTTGCATGAAATATGCAATTGATTATACAGTAAGATTATACAGTACAGTAGTAACTGAAAATAGAGATAATGTGGACTATTAGGGAAAACGTTAAAGATAGTATAGATTTTATACAAGAGCAGAAACGTTGCAATAAAATTATGCCCCTCTCATGTTTACAGTGAAGGAG
This sequence comes from Celastrina argiolus, assembly GCA_905187575.2. Classification (NCBI taxonomy): domain Eukaryota; kingdom Metazoa; phylum Arthropoda; class Insecta; order Lepidoptera; family Lycaenidae; genus Celastrina; species Celastrina argiolus. The sequence goes on from LR994589.1 coordinate 18,823,541, forward strand.
ACTTAGTGAAAATTACAAAAAGTTAACTTTAACAATGATGGCACTTTTGCTGTCCTATATAGAGCCATATAAGGTCGTTGAAGTTTTAAATAATGATCGTTACAAAGTGGCTTTCATACCGGCACTACAGGGGGTAAAAATAAACTTCAAACAATCATTGCTGCCGATCGCATGTCGCCCTGGGTTCTTTCATAGAATTAAATAATGATAATGATGAAATGGAATCTAGTGATGACGAAATAGTTGAATAATTCTGAATTTCCTTGTTAATACTGATGTATTGATTTGATATATTGTGTCTAATGGGTTATATATGATATGATTTAATTTATATTATATGTGAGATATTTGAATAATTTTGTATTGAATTGAGTATTATTTATTTTGTAAAGATATGATATGATTTCATATATATATGTGAGATATTTTAATAATTTTGTATTGAATGGAAAGAATAATTTTGTATTGAATCGAGAGAATTGAGTATTATTTATTTTGTAAAGATATGATATGATTTAATATATTTATGTGAGATATTTGAATAATTTTGTATTGAATCGAGAGAATTGAGTATTATTTATTTTAGGCTATTCTATTGTTCATAAGAATTGAGGGTTTATGACAATAGTATAGAAAACATATTAAAGTGTTCTTATGATGTGTGAGAATGGAGGGTTCATATATCATGAGAATACAAGTGATATATAGAGATCTTAATGATGTAGGACTATCCTATGGGTTGTGAGAAATGAGGGTTCACACTTATAGAATAGCTATGATTAAATTATTAATAAGTCATGTAAGAATTGAGGGTTTACATACTTGTTAATAAAATATGATAAAGTGAAGGAAATACAATTATGATGACATAAGATATTGTAATGTTGTAATTAAAGTATGTTTAATAAAATGTTTAATTATGGGGATTTATATTGTTAAAAAAAAAAAATTAAAATTGTAATGTTATTAATATACGATGCCATGAAAGCCTGATCAAAGGAAAGCCGAGTGTTAGGTTTAAACTTTGTATTGTGCATGGGGACATGCACATGTTCAGGATGGTCGAGTGTTAGGTTTTTCATAATTTTGTAGTTAAAAATAATAGTATGTTGTTTTATAAACTTTATTCTTCAAACTTTTAATTATTGGCAACATTTTTATTAATATTTAATTTGAGTAAATTTGGAATTTGTATCGGGGAACACTAGGGAAAAAGCCAATTCGAATTAAGACATTCGGCGAACACTTTTGTTCCGGCTTTCAAGGGAGGAGGTTCTAAGGTAAGAACTAATAATGTTATAATCACTTTATAGAATAATGTTGTAATGGCGGATAATTGTGTTGGGTAGATGATTTAACCTAATGTAAGTGAAAGAATAAAAGTGTTGATTGGATAATTGTCCTTTTCTTTATAATTGCAGTCCTATAATATTTCCAGTAGTACATTTAAAATACAATAATCAAACAAATGCCATAATAAAGGTCTTCGGTTGTACTTACATATTATTATATGACAGTTAAATTGAAATCAAGCGCGAACATGGTGATTTCATACATTCTATACAGTTTTTATAAAAGAAAGTCATTTTAGTTACACTATTTAGAACTCAAGAACGGCTTAACCGATTTGGCTGAAAATTGGTGGATAGGTAGGTTAAAACCGGGAGATGAACATTGGATAGGTATTTATAGAGAGTAGCGTTCATAAGGATTGAAGCCAATCTCCCTCATTTAGAAGATTTTCCCCAATTATCTGAAGATGATGTTATTATGATTTCTTTAGGCACATACCAACTAAAACTTGCCAAATCATACGTTAGTGAGAATTTACGAAATGGTGGTGTGTACACAATCGAAATATATCGTGAAAACGAATTAAATGACTTGGAGCAATGCAACATTTTCCAAAATAACGTGTGGCTTCTAAGAGGACGTGTCCAGTCCCGACACGTTAGATCAAGGACATATTATACCTACATTCTAATTGACCGTGACCAAGTAGGAAGAGACGCTATTATACAATATTATTGTACATGTCTCACAGGGAGACGCACTATTGGAAGTTGCGCTTGTCAGATTTGATTATTAATATGGCAATTTGTAACAAATTTAAATTATAACTAACTATGAATCTATTATTTTGTGAATAATTTAATAAACACAAATAATTATGTAATTCTTAACAAAGTAGTTTTTAAGTCACTTTGACATTTATGTCAGTATAATATTATTTCCGGTTCTAGAATTTTATAATTTGATGTTTAATAAAAATGTAATTATTAAGGTAAAATTCTGAAATAATGTGAAAATAATTGAACATTCATTGTAAACATTTTTGTATGTCAATTTCAGTATTTCATAATATTGTAAATTACTCTACGAACTTCCGCTTTAAAATAATATTGTCATTGTGTTATATCTTCCGGTGTAAATGGCGCCAATTTATTATTATAAAAGAATATGTCCGCTATATTGGCTTCAGTTCTGAACCAGATATTGAGTGAACACATTTAAGATAAGTACCATATTTTCTGAAAGCCTCTATATTATGTTGTAGCTAAGTAATATTATTATGTCTCGTTTTATCGTTTTATTATAGTGTTTTAGTAGTAAATAATTTATTAATATTTAATACTTGGAAATATATTTTGATGATAAATTATTGGTATATTGTAAAAATATTCTAATTTGCTAAAGTATAATGTCATTGGTACTTTAAAATAAAAAGTAAATTACCAGGTTGTTAAATACAACTATTATATTTTATTCCATAGTTTATTATTTATTGTTTAAATTCTATTCCTAGTACAGTAAAAATATTACAAAGCTGTTTAAGTTGCCAATTGTCTTAATTTCTTGTAATTAAAATATAAGTAGTGTGATACAATAAAACTTATAAATACATTGGTTTAGCGTTTTACTTTGAATTTTGATTTTAGTAAATCTACACTTTAATATATTTTTACAGTTAACTTTTGGCCATTCTACTTTATCATATTTTAGCTTTCTTTAATTTTATTATATTTTCTTTCCCCTTTTGACATCAGAAGTGGTGATCCTCTCCATCCCGCGATTTCTATTTCATTTGTCTAATCACATTTTTGTTTTCAGATACCTACCGTAACAATAGTTGGGAGTATATTTTTCCGATGACAATGGCCTTTCACCACCCATGGTATCAACTATCAACACTACTTGTTGGACAATAGAATATTAGAAGAGAACTGGATATTGTGGCTGCAGGATGCCAAGTTATCTAGGCCCAAAAAGAAAAGTAAATTGACCAGTGTATTTCAATGATGGTACTCCACATAAGGTACAAGTTATTATTTATGAACAAATTGACTTTAATGATAAGACAAGCATTGTGTTTAGAAATTTTGTAATTGTTATATTTTAACAAAACTTCTAATTTAATTTAAAAAAAAAACGTTAGTCAGAAAACGCCGTATGGCTGTAGGTATATAAAATATACAACACAATAAACATAATAATTATGTAAAAATAGATAATATACATTATTATTTTAGTTCATTTTTACTCTGCTTATGTTTGAAGCTAATTGAGCATAAATATAGGGAAATCTTTAAAAGGTTATATGAGAGTGATACATAATACCAAAGCTTGCTTTGGACTATTATGTAATTAATGTTGGTAGTTATTGTTGGTAAGAATTGAAAATAGGTACGTCAAAACGTATTAATATTTTAACATAAACGACAATACCATATTTTATTTTGAACCAATAGCGGTTTTTCTTTCTACCCGCAATTTTGGATTATTTTTTAGTTATGTTTTTAAGTCAAATACTGTTGTGGTGTTTTGTGAGAAATGTTATATCGTTTGTGTCCAATGCCTACTATAAAGATTCTATTAACGATGACACACCCCGGAAGTGAAGTGGTATTATTAAGTTTTAGTGTTGAAATTGTTATAAACTTTTTCTATCGCTTTGGTGAAGGATGGCCCCTAGCTGAATAAAGATGATTTGGTTTTATCAAAAATATTGAGATATTGACACGAATTATTACTATGGATAACGGTATGTTTCTATTTTATACAATATCACTAATTTTGGGGCTCACCAAAAGTAATTCGTAAAGAAACCCTTTTTTAAAGTTAACATTGAGAATGTGGATAAGGTATGATCGTGTACAAATAAAACTGGATAGATTAGAAACGTTAAATAAAGAGTATTAGTGATAAAAGCATTTGTGTGAATCCGTTTAATACAAAAGAGTATTTGTAATGTCTGATACTTACTTATAATATAATTGTTTTTTTTTGTGGTCTATTGGGTCAAGAAACATTATGGGTAACAAAATTTATTGCAACGTTTTACTTAATGTTTTTTAGTCTATAAAATATGTCGGTGTTTGTATTTTAATATATATACAGTTATTTATCGAACACTAAAGGATGAGCAAAATGTTGACTAAACTATATAATGCTTTAGCAACTGAGAATCTATATTATACAACTAACTATAGTATCGTGAACAAATATTGAATAGTATAATATTTATTTGTATGGTAGTAGGTATTTTACAAAAGCTTTCGCTAAACTAACTAAATGTAGTTATTAACTAATTATAAGGCTTAATAATTCATTATAATTGTAAGTTATAGAAATTAGTAATTTTTTGTTTTTGGTATGATAATTATACCAGAAAATGGGTATGATACAAACATTTATTGCTTTTTCATCCCACATTGATATAATATATTGTTTACATAGTACGAGACCATAATGAAAAATATTTAGACCATAATGAAATTAAGAGCAAATTGTGTTGTGACCTGTTGGAGGAGGCTCAGAAATTACAACTAAATATAGCCACTTCTACATAAAATAAAATTTCCTCTCATATTTTTATTTAAAAAAAAAAATCTCGGGTTAGGTTAGGTTAGGTTTGGGTTAGGTTTGATTTAAGTTAGGTTTAGGTTAGGTTTGGGTTAGGTTAGGTTTAGGTTAGGTTTGGGTTAGGTTAGATTCGATAGATATTAATATTAATCTAAAAAAATATATATGAAAATATATTAAAAAATGTGAAAGTCGGATTGGCCGAACGGGGTTATGTTTTTATGGTATAGTGGGCCCGACAGACGTTGTTCTGTCAAAACTATGAATTGTATAAATAAATAATTATAAATACACCTAAGTACAAACATATACCCACCAACCTACTGGGGAAATAACAAAGTCTGCCTCTTCTCACTCTAAACGGAATATTACTATTACCTACAATAAGAAGTTTTGTTCGTAGTCCAATATTTTATGATATTTGAACTATCTAACCTAACTAGAACTTGATTTGATATAAATAATGGCATGGCCTACCATCCCATACAATCTATCTTTAATACAAAAAAAAAATGCAATAGATGTCACTACTATTAACGTTTATATTCACATTAAAATAAAGATAAGAATATTTTTTAAGCATAACATCACATTAAGCTAAATTCAACTCCTCAATTAAGAAGAAGATACGAAACGAAATTAGTGATTAGTATTTTCTAATAGTGGCGCTAGATGGTGGTTTCCGGAATTTCTAAGGACTTCAGCCTTTGCCAGTCGCATTGCCAGTATTGGGGTGATGCCATTTTCTAGTATTAGGTCATGTCTCTGTTATATATCTACTTTGTGATAATGGTAAACCAAATTAGTTCTTATGGAAATGTTGTTTATTGTTCCAAAAGTATTACAATCGAAATTCTGAAGTATAATACTTTTTACTCATTTTTCAGTTATTAGTTTCGTGGTATTTATAGTTAGACTCGTTTTTGAAAATTGGAAATAAATAATTGTATTAAAAACAAATTTATTGAATCGTGATAATGGCGTCTGCTGTCGAGTTTATATGGATCAAAGAGTTTTAATTAGCAAAAAAAAAATATGTATTTAATTTTGTACATTAAATAAGCTCACAACCAAACTGTTATCATCAAGTAGACCGTTTAAGTTATGTGCCTCTAGCTTATGTAATTTGTTTACTGTGGCAGCTGAAAACACATTAAGCCTGACCACTAATACTCTTCCTATATTATGATTTATTTGGTAGAAATTAAATTTAGGATCAATCAATCAATCGATCAATCTCTTATTTCATCACAAGAATGTAGTTACAACATGATGGAAAAAGTATTATTATGTGGCTGACATTCTGCCATACAATAGCTTGTGATATTAAAAGTAAAGAAAGTAAAGTAAATTTATATCAACTATTAAAAATTACAATTTAATAAATTACTATTTCATAGAAATAATACAATGTCATATAAATAAAAAAAATGAATAACAAGATTTGGTACAAAATGATGTATGATGGAAATAAAACTAAATCCGCAGTGCACAAAAGTGAAATAAAGTACATTATACATGTGTTGGAACTTGGAACACATTTAAAATTGTTTTGTTCCTCGTCACCTTAGCAAGTAGGTAAGTTGCCTAAAATGTAGCTGTGTAAAATTATCATAAAATGTAATTCTATACAATTTATACTCTACTACGTTAGTAGTAGTTACATAATGTTTTCATTGCTCTTTGTCAAAAATAATTACCCAATTTTGACAAAGTACTTAATTGTAAACGTGTTGGTGTAACAAGCCTTTAATAACGTACATTAATTTATTCATCTTCAAAACGAATAGTACATTGTCCTCCAAATGTGATAGATAATATAGTATGTTGTCGTACATTACTTTATTACTGTATTTGATAACTTATTTACCGAACATTTCCGGTGTTCGCCGACGTATTAGATTGTAACTATAATAATAAAAAAAACAACTGTTTTACAAAGCTTTAAGTATTGCTTAATCACAAAAGAAAAGTTACTGAGTATACTCGTTAATCATTGCTAGCTGTAGTAGCCGTAAGTGATAAACATTAAGATTTGAGTTAAGGTTTAAACAAACTGCTGAAAGTTAGTGCTCTACTTAAGGCTCAACTTATGTGCAGCAGGTAAGGAGCCAAGGAATTAAAGGGAGGTCACTAACCGTTGCTATGATTTATAGTAGCAATGAAAATTGTAAATGAAAATAAGTGTTTTCTCTGTGAACTGCTAAGTCAGTGTTTTTGAGATCACTACTTGATGATAGTGGTGATGAAAAGTGTAAAATTAATTAAAGGCTATAGAAATAGTAATAAAAAAATATACAAACACGATGTATGATCTGTACATATATAATAATTGTAAATGTTAATAATTAATGCCTATTTTTTTTTGGTTATGTCTTTATTGAATTGTGTAGTTTTCGTAGTGTACATTGTGTAGTACTTCAGAGAGCGAAGTACATGTCAGTATGGCCGTGTCAGATTTGATTATTAATATGGCAATTTGTAACAAATTTAAATTATAACTAACTATGAATCTATTATTTTGTGAATAATTTAATAAACACAAATAATTATGTAATTCTTAACAAAGTAGTTTTTAAGTCACTTTGACATTTATGTCAGTATAATATTATTTCCGGTTCTAGAATTTTATAATTTGATGTTTAATAAAAATGTAATTATTAAGGTAAAATTCTGAAATAATGTGAAAATAATTGAACATTCATTGTAAACATTTTTGTATGTCAATTTCAGTATTTCATAATATTGTAAATTACTCTACGAACTTCCGCTTTAAAATAATATTGTCATTGTGTTATATCTTCCGGTGTAAATGGCGCCAATTTATTATTATAAAAGAATATGTCCGCTATATTGGCTTCAGTTCTGAACCAGATATTGAGTGAACACATTTAAGATAAGTACCATATTTTCTGAAAGCCTCTATATTATGTTGTAGCTAAGTAATATTATTATGTCTCGTTTTATCGTTTTATTATAGTGTTTTAGTAGTAAATAATTTATTAATATTTAATACTTGGAAATATATTTTGATGATAAATTATTGGTATATTGTAAAAATATTCTAATTTGCTAAAGTATCATGTCATTGGTACTTTAAAATAAAAAGTAAATTACCAGGTTGTTAAATACAACTATTATATTTTATTCCATAGTTTATTATTTATTGTTTAAATTCTATTCCTAGTACAGTAAAAATATTACAAAGCTGTTTAAGTTGCCAATTGTCTTAATTTCTTGTAATTAAAATATAAGTAGTGTGATACAATAAAACTTATAAATACATTGGTTTAGCGTTTTACTTTGAATTTTGATTTTAGTAAATCTACACTTTAATATATTTTTACAGTTAACTTTTGGCCATTCTACTTTATCATATTTTAGCTTTCTTTAATTTTATTATATTTTCTTTCCCCTTTTGACACGCTCATGTCGTCTCCTTAATCTAGTATTTGGGACTGGGTAGACACGGAGACGGTTTTCATCGACCAGCAATTCATTTAGATGACATTATTCTAGATACATTTTAAGATCTACTTACTAAATAACAAAACTGTATGTCGAAATAATATAAAAAAATATTTTCATTAAAAGTGTATTTTTTTACATTTAATGCGCCTAAACACCATTTTTGCACTTGATTTGTTATTAACTGTCATATAATAACATTAAGTATACCCCATAAGCTTTCATATGGCATAATTTTCATCACTGTTGGACAAAGTTGAAAAATGGGCCCAGCGTTCATACAAAAGTGCCCATGGTCCTTTCTCTAATTTTTCTGACTGCATATGCTGCAGAACTGAGCTTATCTGCCAGGTTGGCAATATGAGGACCCCACTGTAATTTACTGTCTAGCGTTATACCTAGAAACACAGTGGTGTCGACTAAGTTCATTTTCTCATCATTTAATAGTATATTGGTTTGTACTTGCCTTACATTGGGCAAACTAAACTTTAAACATTTTGTTTTATTAGAATTTAAGAGTAAGTTATTAACATTAAACCAATGTACTATTTTTGAGAGAGCACAATTTACCTCGTCGTAATTTGACTGTTGTCGCTTCACATTAAAAATTAGTGAAGTATCATCAGCACAAAGTACTATCTCATATTTATCCTTAACTAAATAAGGTAAGTCATTTATGTAGATGAGAAAAAGAAATGGGCCTAATATGGATCCCTGTGGGACACCTTATTCTAGTGAGCAATTCATAGTGGTGCAACTGTCTGATCAATGTAGCATGCTCAACACAATCAAAGGCCTTTGAAAGGTCACAAAACACACCTAGCGCATCCTGCGACCTCTCCCAAGCTTCAAAAATATTACAAAGAAGACCTATACCAGCGTCTGTTGTGGATCGACCCTTAGTAAAACCATATTGACATATTTTCAGCTGTCAATGTCAGCGTTATGAATGATCTGAACGTTCAGAGCGTCTCCTGGAACACAGGGAATGTACACTCGACTCTACAACCTGAGGACAACAGCCCGACCGAGAGTTACGATTAACCCTGTGTTCCAGTACCTGATAGTAAACGAAAATAACGTTTTTTTAGTTCGAATTAGCGTTCCATTAGCACTTTATAGCAACATTATGATCGTTTTGAACTGTTTTGACTAGTGTTCCACACGCAGCTGTCAGCTGTCAAAAACTGTTCAAAACGCTCAGAATGATCACGCCATTTTGTATAATTTTACCCATCTTGTTTTTGACGTTTACTTAGATTTCACAGATTTCACTGATCTCGATGTTATATTTAAGTTATGGATCGAGCAAATTTAGTCTAGATTCTTATATAATGTAGTTATTATTGTAACTTAAAAATATAAATAGAATTCATGAGAGAATTTATAAGGAAATGTTAAATTTTGACATCTGTTAATCGTTCCACTAGCAGTAAAGTTTGCTACAAACGATCAGATCGAAAATTTCATAATTTTCAATATTGTGCTAAAGAAACGACTGTGTGCGTTATTAATGATCTGAGTGTTCAGAGTAAAAGAAGCGCTTAAAGGAACACACTAACAGTCGACACTGGAACAAAAAACGCATATTATGTGTCTTTTTGTCTGGAGCTATGTGTATCTTATGCAAAAAATATTGTAATATGCCATAAATCCGATTTCAAATTTTGTTACTTTTTTAAAACTCGAGTAACGGAAATCGACAGTTTTCACAATTAAGTTTTTACGCTATTAAAATACTCTGATTTGTCTTGACCTATGTGTATCTTATGCAAAAAGCATTGTAATGTGCCATAAATCCGATTTCAAATTTTGTTACTTTTTTAAACTCAAGTAACTGAAAATGACAGTTTTCACAATTGAATTTACGCTAAAATACTCGGATTTGTCTGGAGCTATGTGTATCTTATGCAAAAAATATTGTAATGTGCCATAAAACCAAATTCAAATTTTGTTACTTTTTTTTAAACTTAAGTAAGCGAATATGACAGTTTTCACTATTGAGTTTACGCTAAAATGCTCTGATTTGTCTTGAGCTATGTGTATCTTATGCAAAAAATATTGTAATGTGCAATAAATCCGATTTCAAATTTTCTTACCTTTTTTAAACTCGAGGTAAGGAAATCGACAGTTTTTACAATAGAGTTTACGCTAAAATACTCTGATTTGTATGTGTATCTTTTGCAAAAAGCATAGTAATGTGCCATAAATCCGATTTCAAATTTTGTTACTTTTTTAAACTCAAGTAACTGAAAACGACAGTTTTCAAAATTTAATTTACGCTAAAATACTCGGATTTGTCTGGAGCTATGTGTGTCTTATGCAAAAAATATTGTAATGTGCCATAAATCCGGTTTCAAATTTTGTTACTTTTTTATTTTTTTTATTTATTTATTTAGGAAAACAAACAGCTTCTAACACATATTTTTAAAGATACAAAAATGGCCCATATGAGCCAGTAAAGTTTTCACATTACAATATATAAGCATGAAATGATGTGACACAAACAACTAAGTATTATAAATTATATAAAGTGCGAAGGACACATATATAAATAGAAATAAAGCAACAATTAAACAACGTCAATTATGGCCCTCAGCAATCACATTACAAGTCAAACCAACATGTGCAATATATAATCAACAACAAATAAAAACAAGAACACAAAAATGCTGCACATGACGGACACTTCAGATGTAACAGTTACAAGCAAAAAATATATAGAAAATCCATATCAACACAGATAATAATAATCTAGAGAGTATTCATTACATTTCTTTTATGGTGGCAATAAATGAATTCAATTTTAGACAAAATATATCTATATTGTTATAATTAAGGTTATGTTTTCTACACGCTCTTACAATGAAGCGATTGCCTGCGTAATTCGTCCTGCAAAGAGCTGTATCAAATGTAAAATTATTGCGAGTACGAGATGGGCACCGAAATAGTATTTGACTTAAAAGATATGGGCAATCAATCATGTTGTGAATTAGTTTGTATAGTAGTATTTCATCCCTGAATTCTCTACGCTTAGCTAAGGAGACTAACTCATTTGTGTCATGATTGGTAAATTTGTATTGTAATCGTTTCAAGAATTTATTTTGTATCCTTTCTATCATTTCATCATATTTCAAATATAACGGGTTCCAAACCGTTGATGCATATTCAAGCACTGATCTAACAAGAGCGTTATAAAGTATAATGTATGTTGACGGTTTTTTTAAATTGTTTGCCTGTCGAAATAAGAAACCAAGAGTTTTATATGCTTTGTTATATATAACATTTATATGATTAGCAAAAGTTAGTTCACGGTCTAGATATAGCCCCAGATCTTTAACTTCGTCCACACGTTTCAGAGTTTTTCCAAATAGTGAGTAATTGAATGTTGATAAATTCTTTTTCCTAGAATAAGATATAGTTTGGCATTTATCAACATTCAGGTGCAATTTATTCTTAATACAATAATCACACAAGTCATTCAGATCTTTTTGCATATTGATGCAATCATTCTTATCTCTAATAACACTAAATATTTTTTTTGTCGTCTGCATATAATAGAACTTTTGAATATTTAAAACAGCCAACCACGTCATTTATAAAGATGTTAAACATCAATGGGCCAAGATGAGATCCCTGGGGCACACCTGAAGTGATAGGCACAAAAGTAGATGTATATCCTTTAATTGCTACAGCTTGACTTCTATTTCGCAAGTAAGATTCCATCCATCGCAAGAGGTCACCGTGTACACCGAAATGACTCAATTTTATAATAAGTATTTTATGCGAAATTTTATCAAATGCCTTTGCGTAATCTGTATATACAGCATCCACGCGATAACCCTTATCCATAGCAGTATAAACATAGTCAATAAATTCATTGAGATTAGATTCAGTTGATCTGCCAGAGACAAATCCATGCTGGGAAACTGTAATATAGGGCCTAATAAGAGGAAAAATTGAATCGTAAATTATTTTTTCGAAAAGCTTCGGTATAACGGATAATTTGGATATGCCTCTATAGTTTTTACAATTATGCCTGTCGCCGCTTTTATAAATGGGGACAGTAAGAGATTGTTTCCAAACAAGTGGAATTACTCCTTGTTTTAAAGATTTAATAAAAATAATAGTAAGAGGAAGAGATATTGATTCGCATGTATTTTTTAGAAAGAGTGGATGAAGCATATCCGGTCCACATCCCTTATTAACGTTTAATTTTTTTAAATATTTTTTGACACCACACTCTGTTATTCGAATAGTACTTATGACATTTACATTATTAGGTTCTGGGATATTAAACTGTATGTCATTACTATCGGGCTCGAATACCGATTGAAAAAACGAATTAAACATATTACATATTTTCAGGCCGTCACACCCACTTTCATCATCCAAATACAATGTGTATCCGGTAACCCACCCGAAGATTTTTTTGATTTAATAAAAGTCCAAAATGGTTTAGAACTAAATCGAATATTGGCTTCAATTTTTGATACATAAGAGTCGTAACAAGTCTGTTCAAGTGCTTTTGTCCAGCGACGTAAATCGTTAAAAGTATCGTAATCGTAATTCCTGCCATATACTTTCCATTTTTTATGAGCCTTAAATTTTTTATTCAGTAACCTTATGAGTTGCCTCGAGTACCAAATAGGATAACGATTAGAGCCCGTCACATTTCTCGATGGAACAAATGAGTTGATGATACCATTAATTTTAGAATTAAAAATTTCAACCGAATAATCTAAATTTTCGTTTGATAAACACGAGTGCCAATCAACTTTCGCCATATTTTAATTTACGCCACAGAACGTCATAAGACACCAAATCAAATCAAACAATTGAGTTCACGCAAAAATACTCTGATTTGTCTTGAGCAATGTGTATCTAATGCAAAAAGCATTGTTATGTGCCATAAATTCGATTTTTGCCAAAAATCCGATTTCAAATTTTGTTACTTTTTAAAAACTTAAGTTACCGAAATGGACAGTTTCACAATTGAGTTTACGCCAAAATACTCTGATTTGTCTTGAGCAATTTGTATCTAATGCAAAAAGCATAGTTAAGTGCCATAAATCCGATTTTTCCCAAAAATCCGATTTCAAATTTTGTTACTTTTTAAAAACTCAAGTAACCGAAATGGACAGTTTTCACAATGGAGTTCACGCTAAAATACTCTGATTTGTCTTAAGCAATGTGTATCTAATGCAAAAAGCATTGATATGTGCCGTAAATTCGATATCGCCATAAATACGATTTCAAATTTTGTTACTTTTAAAAAAATCATTTAACCGAAATGGACAGTTCTCACAATAGAGTTTACGCTAAAATACTCTGATTTGTCTTGTGCAATGTGTATCTAATGCAAAAAGCATTGATATGTGCCGCAAATTCGATTTCGCCATAAATCCGATTTAAAATTTTGTTACTTTATAAAAACACAAGTAACCGAAATATACAGTTTTCTCAATTGAGTTTACGCTAAAATACTCTGATTTGTCTTGAGCAATGTGTATCTAATGCAAAAAGCATTGTTATGTGCCATAAATCCGATTTTTGCAAAAAATTGATTTAAAATTTTGTAACTTTTTTAAAACTTAAGTAACCGAAAAATACAGTTTTCACAATTGAGTTGACGCTAAAATACTCTGATTTGTCTTGAGCAATGTGTATATAATGCAAAAAGCATTGTTATGTGCCATAAATCCGATTTTTACCAAAAATTCTTCTTTGTCTTAAGCAATGTGTATCTTATTCTGATTTGTCTTGAGCAATGTGTATCTTATTCTTATTTGTCTTGAGCCATGTGTATCTAATGCAAAAAGCATTGTTACGTGCCATAAATTCGATTTTTGCCAAAAATCCGATTTCAAATTTTGTTACTTTTTAAAAAGTCAAGTAACCGAAATATACAGTTTTCACAATTGAGTTTACGCTAAAATACTCTGATTTGTCTTGAGCAATGTGTATCTAATACAAAAAGCATTGTTATGTGCCATAAATCCGATTTTTCCCAAAAATTCTTCTTTGTCTTAAGCAATGTGTATCTTATTCTGATTTGTCTTGAGCAATGTGTATCTTATTCTTATTTGTCTTGAGCCATGTGTATCTAATGCAAAAAGCATTGTTACGTGCCATAAATTCGATTTTTGCCAAAAATCCCATTTCAAATTTTGTTACTTTATAAAAACACAAGTAACCGAAATATACAGTTTTCACAATTGAGTTTACGCTAAAATACTCTGATTTGTCTTGAGCAATGTGTATCTAATTCAAAAAGCATTGTTATGTGCCATAAATCCGATTTTTGCCAAGAATCCGATTTAAAATTTTGTTACTTTTTAAAAACTCAAGTAACCGAAATGGACAATTTTCACAATTAATAATAGTAATAATATAATTTTATTTCAGAATTAATTTCCATATTATGTTAGTAATTACACTTTAAAACTTAAAACCTATGTTAGTATATAAAATATAATTTAAAATTATTAAGGTCTAGTCAGGCACTGAACTGAAACTCATATTATTTAATATGCACTCCAATCCAATGCCTCACCAGGCCATCAGGAGTGTCCGTCACTGCCATTAGAATGTTGTTAGTGCTACTTCGGACACGCTGCATTAACGACGCTACTCTTTTTCTTATTATGGCCTTAAAGCCGTCGGTGCGCATTTCTGCAAACATGCCAGAGGCACTACAGTACCTTGGTAGTCCTAAGAGCATTCTAAATATGTTATTATACTGTACGCGAAGAGCATTGATCGCACGCTGGGTGTATGATGGCCACAAACTGCAGGTGTAAAAGGACTGGCAGAAACCTTAAATAAAGTCACCTTTACCTCTGCAGAGCACTTTGAAAATCTGCGAGCCACCATGTTCCCACGTACCGCCAATGCTCTTCGCTCCCTCTCAATGTCCACATCGATTGTCCGTGACCCAATGACCCAGGTACTTAAATTTGTAAACTCTTGCTAGCGGAGCTTTATTTAAAAACACAGGTGGTA
Organism: Celastrina argiolus; assembly: GCA_905187575.2. Taxonomy (NCBI): domain Eukaryota; kingdom Metazoa; phylum Arthropoda; class Insecta; order Lepidoptera; family Lycaenidae; genus Celastrina; species Celastrina argiolus. The sequence continues at coordinate 18,838,877 of LR994589.1, forward strand.
TTATTTTAATTTTGTGCTCACGAGGTTGAAATACAAGTAGTTCACTTTTCCTGGGATTGTACCTGAGCCCTTGAGCTTCGACATGCTGTTCGCATCTGCCCAGCAACTTTCTAAGTCCACTGATTGAGGGACTGAGCAGCACCATGTCATCAGCATAACTAATGTTGTTTATCATTACGCCACCAATAGAACAACCGACACTGGTGCTACTAAGTTCCTCAATCAGCTTATTTATATACAAATTGAACAGACGAGGAGAAGTTAGTCCACCCTGTCTCATTCCACATTTCAATCTATACTCGTCGGAGAAAGACCCAGACCACTTAACAACGTTAACTTGGTTGTTGTACCAATACTCAAAAATATTTATTACCTCGTTTGGAAGATCCGTCTCATATTTTAATTTACGCCACAGAACGTCATAAGACACCAAATCAAATCAAACAATTGAGTTCACGCTTAAATACTCTGATTTGTCTTGAGCAATGTGTATCTAAAGCAAAAAGCATTGTTATGTGCTATAAATACGATTTTTGCCAAAAATCCGATTTCAAATTTTGTTACTTTTTAAAAACTTAAGTTACCGAAATGGACAGTTTCACAATTGAGTTTACGCCAAAATACTCTGATTTGTCTTGAGCAATTTGTAGCTAATGCAAAAAGCATAGATATGTGCCATAAATCCGATTTTTCCCAAAAATCCGATTTCAAATTTTGTTACTTTTTAAAAACTCAAGTTACCGAAATGGACAGTTTTCACAATGGAGTTCACGCTAAAATACTCTGATTTGTCTTGAGCAACGTGTATCTAATGCAAAAAGCATTGATATGTGCCGTAAATTCGATATCGCCATAAATACGATTTCAAATTTTGTTACTTTTTAAAAAATCAATTAACCGAAATGGACAGTTCTCACAATAGAGTTTACGCTAAAATACTCTGATTTGTCTTGTGCAATGTGTATCTAATGCAAAAAGCATTGATATGTGCCATAAATCCGATTTTTCCCAAAAATCCGATTTCAAATTTTGTTACTTTTTAAAAACTCAAGTTACCGAAATGGACAGTTTTCATAATGGAGTTCACGCTAAAATACTCTGATTTGTCTTGAGCAATGTGTATCTAATGCAAAAAGCATTGTTACGTACCATAAATTCGATTTTTGCCAAAAATCCGATTTCAAATTTTGTTACTTTTTAAAAAGTCAAGTAACCGAAATATACAGTTTTCACAATTGAGTTTACGCTAAAATACTCTGATTTGTCTTGAGCAATGTGTATCTAATACAAAAAGCATTGTTATGTGCCATAAATCCGATTTTTCCCAAAAATTCTTCTTTGTCTTAAGCAATGTGTATCTTATTCTGATTTGTCTTGAGCAATGTGTATCTTATTCTTATTTGTCTTGAGCCATGTGTATCTAATGCAAAAAGCATTGTTACGTGCCATAAATTCGATTTTTGCCAAAAATCCGATTTCAAATTTTGTTACTTTATAAAAACACAAGTAACCGAAATATACAGTTTTCACAATTGAGTTTACGCCAAAATACTCTGATTTGTCTTGAGCAATTTGTATCTAATGCAAAAAGCATAGTTAAGTGCCATAAATCCGATTTTTCCCAAAAATCCGATTTCAAATTTTGTTACTTTTTAAAAACTCAAGTTACCGAAATGGACAGTTTTCATAATGGAGTTCACGCTAAAATACTCTGATTTGTCTTGAGCAATGTGTATCTAATGCAAAAAGCATTGTTACGTGCCATAAATTCGATTTTTGCCAAAAATCCGATTTCAAATTTTGTTACTTTTTAAAAAGTCAAGTAACCGAAATATACAGTTTTCACAATTGAGTTTACGCTAAAATACTCTGATTTGTCTTGAGCAATGTGTATCTAATACAAAAAGCATTGTTATGTGCCATAAATCCGATTTTTCCCAAAAATTCTTCTTTGTCTTAAGCAATGTGTATCTTATTCTGATTTGTCTTGAGCAATGTGTATCTTATTCTTATTTGTCTTGAGCCATGTGTATCTAATGCAAAAAGCATTGTAACGTGCCATAAATTCGATTTTTGCCAAAAATCCGATTTCAAATTTTGTTACTTTATAAAAACACAAGTAACCGAAATATACAGTTTTCACAATTGAGTTTACGCCAAAATACTCTGATTTGTCTTGAGCAATTTGTATCTAATGCAAAAAGCATAGTTAAGTGCCATAAATCCGATTTTTCCCAAAAATCCGATTTCAAATTTTGTTACTTTATAAAAACACAAGTAACCGAAATATACAGTTTTCACAATTGAGCTTACGCTAAAATACTCGGATTTGTCTTCAGCAATGTGTATCTAATGCAAAAAGCATTGTTATGTGCCATAAATCATATTTTTACCAAACATCCGATTTCAAATTAAATTTTTGTTACTTTATAAAAACACAAGTAACCGAAATATACAGTTTTCACAATTGAGTTTACGCTAAAATACTCGGATTTGTCTTCAGCAATGTGTATCTAATGCAAAAAGCATTGTTATGTGCCATAAATCATATTTTTACCAAACATCCGATTTCAAATTAAATTTTTGTTACTTTATAAAAACACAAGTAACCGAAATATACAGTTTTCACAATTGAGTTTACGCTAAAATACTCTGATTTGTCTTGAGCAATGTGTATCTAATGCAAAAAGCATTGTTATGTGCCATAAATTCGATTTTTGCCAAAAATCCGATTTCAAATTTTGTTACTTTTTAAAAACTTAAGTTACCGAAATGGACAGTTTCACAATTGAGTTTACGCCAAAATACTCTGATTTGTCTTGAGCAATTTGTATCTAATGCAAAAAGCATAGTTAAGTGCCATAAATCCGATTTTTCCCAAAAATCCGATTTCAAATTTTGTTACTTTTTAAAAACTCAAGTAACCGAAATGGACAGTTTTCACAATGGAGTTCACGCTAAAATACTCTGATTTGTCTTAAGCAATGTGTATCTAATGCAAAAAGCATTGATATGTGCCGTAAATTCGATATCGCCATAAATACGATTTCAAATTTTGTTACTTTTAAAAAAATCATTTAACCGAAATGGACAGTTCTCACAATAGAGTTTACGCTAAAATACTCTGATTTGTCTTGTGCAATGTGTATCTAATGCAAAAAGCATTGATATGTGCCGCAAATTCGATTTCGCCATAAATCCGATTTAAAATTTTGTTACTTTATAAAAACACAAGTAACCGAAATATACAGTTTTCTCAATTGAGTTTACGCTAAAATACTCTGATTTGTCTTGAGCAATGTGTATCTAATGCAAAAAGCATTGTTATGTGCCATAAATCCGATTTTTGCAAAAAATTGATTTAAAATTTTGTAACTTTTTTAAAACTTAAGTAACCGAAAAATACAGTTTTCACAATTGAGTTGACGCTAAAATACTCTGATTTGTCTTGAGCAATGTGTATATAATGCAAAAAGCATTGTTATGTGCCATAAATCCGATTTTTACCAAAAATTCTTCTTTGTCTTAAGCAATGTGTATCTTATTCTGATTTGTCTTGAGCAATGTGTATCTTATTCTTATTTGTCTTGAGCCATGTGTATCTAATGCAAAAAGCATTGTTACGTGCCATAAATTCGATTTTTGCCAAAAATCCGATTTCAAATTAAATTTTTGTTACTTTATAAAAACACAAGTAACCGAAATATACAGTTTTCACAATTGAGCTTACGCTAAAATACTCGGATTTGTCTTCAGCAATGTGTATCTAATGCAAAAAGCATTGTTATGTGCCATAAATCATATTTTTACCAAACATCCGATTTCAAATTAAATTTTTGTTACTTTATAAAAACACAAGTAACCGAAATATACAGTTTTCACAATTGAGTTTACGCTAAAATACTCGGATTTGTCTTCAGCAATGTGTATCTAATGCAAAAAGCATTGTTATGTGCCATAAATCATATTTTTACCAAACATCCGATTTCAAATTAAATTTTTGTTACTTTATAAAAACACAAGTAACCGAAATATACAGTTTTCACAATTGAGTTTACGCTAAAATACTCTGATTTGTCTTGAGCAATGTGTATCTAATGCAAAAAGCATTGTTATGTGCCATAAATTCGATTTTTGCCAAAAATCCGATTTCAAATTTTGTTACTTTTTAAAAACTTAAGTTACCGAAATGGACAGTTTCACAATTGAGTTTACGCCAAAATACTCTGATTTGTCTTGAGCAATTTGTATCTAATGCAAAAAGCATAGTTAAGTGCCATAAATCCGATTTTTCCCAAAAATCCGATTTCAAATTTTGTTACTTTTTAAAAACTCAAGTAACCGAAATGGACAGTTTTCACAATGGAGTTCACGCTAAAATACTCTGATTTGTCTTAAGCAATGTGTATCTAATGCAAAAAGCATTGATATGTGCCGTAAATTCGATATCGCCATAAATACGATTTCAAATTTTGTTACTTTTAAAAAAATCATTTAACCGAAATGGACAGTTCTCACAATAGAGTTTACGCTAAAATACTCTGATTTGTCTTGTGCAATGTGTATCTAATGCAAAAAGCATTGATATGTGCCGCAAATTCGATTTCGCCATAAATCCGATTTAAAATTTTGTTACTTTATAAAAACACAAGTAACCGAAATATACAGTTTTCTCAATTGAGTTTACGCTAAAATACTCTGATTTGTCTTGAGCAATGTGTATCTAATGCAAAAAGCATTGTTATGTGCCATAAATCCGATTTTTGCAAAAAATTGATTTAAAATTTTGTAACTTTTTTAAAACTTAAGTAACCGAAAAATACAGTTTTCACAATTGAGTTGACGCTAAAATACTCTGATTTGTCTTGAGCAATGTGTATATAATGCAAAAAGCATTGTTATGTGCCATAAATCCGATTTTTACCAAAAATTCTTCTTTGTCTTAAGCAATGTGTATCTTATTCTGATTTGTCTTGAGCAATGTGTATCTTATTCTTATTTGTCTTGAGCCATGTGTATCTAATGCAAAAAGCATTGTTACGTGCCATAAATTCGATTTTTGCCAAAAATCCGATTTCAAATTAAATTTTTGTTACTTTATAAAAACACAAGTAACCGAAATATACAGTTTTCACAATTGAGCTTACGCTAAAATACTCGGATTTGTCTTCAGCAATGTGTATCTAATGCAAAAAGCATTGTTATGTGCCATAAATCATATTTTTACCAAACATCCGATTTCAAATTAAATTTTTGTTACTTTATAAAAACACAAGTAACCGAAATATACAGTTTTCACAATTGAGCTTACGCTAAAATACTCGGATTTGTCTTCAGCAATGTGTATCTAATGCAAAAAGCATTGTTATGTGCCATAAATCATATTTTTACCAAACATCCGATTTCAAATTAAATTTTTGTTACTTTATAAAAACACAAGTAACCGAAATATACAGTTTTCACAATTGAGTTTACGCTAAAATACTCTGATTTGTCTTGAGCAATGTGTATCTAATGCAAAAAGCATTGTTATGTGCCATAAATTCGATTTTTGCCAAAAATCCGATTTCAAATTTTGTTACTTTTTAAAAACTTAAGTTACCGAAATGGACAGTTTCACAATTGAGTTTACGCCAAAATACTCTGATTTGTCTTGAGCAATTTGTATCTAATGCAAAAAGCATAGTTAAGTGCCATAAATCCGATTTTTCCCAAAAATCCGATTTCAAATTTTGTTACTTTTTAAAAACTCAAGTAACCGAAATGGACAGTTTTCACAATGGAGTTCACGCTAAAATACTCTGATTTGTCTTAAGCAATGTGTATCTAATGCAAAAAGCATTGATATGTGCCGTAAATTCGATATCGCCATAAATACGATTTCAAATTTTGTTACTTTTAAAAAAATCATTTAACCGAAATGGACAGTTCTCACAATAGAGTTTACGCTAAAATACTCTGATTTGTCTTGTGCAATGTGTATCTAATGCAAAAAGCATTGATATGTGCCGCAAATTCGATTTCGCCATAAATCCGATTTAAAATTTTGTTACTTTATAAAAACACAAGTAACCGAAATATACAGTTTTCTCAATTGAGTTTACGCTAAAATACTCTGATTTGTCTTGAGCAATGTGTATCTAATGCAAAAAGCATTGTTATGTGCCATAAATCCGATTTTTGCAAAAAATTGATTTAAAATTTTGTAACTTTTTTAAAACTTAAGTAACCGAAAAATACAGTTTTCACAATTGAGTTGACGCTAAAATACTCTGATTTGTCTTGAGCAATGTGTATATAATGCAAAAAGCATTGTTATGTGCCATAAATCCGATTTTTACCAAAAATTCTTCTTTGTCTTAAGCAATGTGTATCTTATTCTGATTTGTCTTGAGCAATGTGTATCTTATTCTTATTTGTCTTGAGCCATGTGTATCTAATGCAAAAAGCATTGTTACGTGCCATAAATTCGATTTTTGCCAAAAATCCGATTTCAAATTAAATTTTTGTTACTTTATAAAAACACAAGTAACCGAAATATACAGTTTTCACAATTGAGCTTACGCTAAAATACTCGGATTTGTCTTCAGCAATGTGTATCTAATGCAAAAAGCATTGTTATGTGCCATAAATCATATTTTTACCAAACATCCGATTTCAAATTAAATTTTTGTTACTTTATAAAAACACAAGTAACCGAAATATACAGTTTTCACAATTGAGTTTACGCTAAAATACTCGGATTTGTCTTCAGCAATGTGTATCTAATGCAAAAAGCATTGTTATGTGCCATAAATCATATTTTTACCAAACATCCGATTTCAAATTAAATTTTTGTTACTTTATAAAAACACAAGTAACCGAAATATACAGTTTTCACAATTGAGTTTACGCTAAAATACTCTGATTTGTCTTGAGCAATGTGTATCTAATGCAAAAAGCATTGTTATGTGCCATAAATTCGATTTTTGCCAAAAATCCGATTTCAAATTTTGTTACTTTTTAAAAACTTAAGTTACCGAAATGGACAGTTTCACAATTGAGTTTACGCCAAAATACTCTGATTTGTCTTGAGCAATTTGTATCTAATGCAAAAAGCATAGTTAAGTGCCATAAATCCGATTTTTCCCAAAAATCCGATTTCAAATTTTGTTACTTTTTAAAAACTCAAGTAACCGAAATGGACAGTTTTCACAATGGAGTTCACGCTAAAATACTCTGATTTGTCTTAAGCAATGTGTATCTAATGCAAAAAGCATTGATATGTGCCGTAAATTCGATATCGCCATAAATACGATTTCAAATTTTGTTACTTTTAAAAAAATCATTTAACCGAAATGGACAGTTCTCACAATAGAGTTTACGCTAAAATACTCTGATTTGTCTTGTGCAATGTGTATCTAATGCAAAAAGCATTGATATGTGCCGCAAATTCGATTTCGCCATAAATCCGATTTAAAATTTTGTTACTTTATAAAAACACAAGTAACCGAAATATACAGTTTTCTCAATTGAGTTTACGCTAAAATACTCTGATTTGTCTTGAGCAATGTGTATCTAATGCAAAAAGCATTGTTATGTGCCATAAATCCGATTTTTGCAAAAAATTGATTTAAAATTTTGTAACTTTTTTAAAACTTAAGTAACCGAAAAATACAGTTTTCACAATTGAGTTGACGCTAAAATACTCTGATTTGTCTTGAGCAATGTGTATATAATGCAAAAAGCATTGTTATGTGCCATAAATCCGATTTTTACCAAAAATTCTTCTTTGTCTTAAGCAATGTGTATCTTATTCTGATTTGTCTTGAGCAATGTGTATCTTATTCTTATTTGTCTTGAGCCATGTGTATCTAATGCAAAAAGCATTGTTACGTGCCATAAATTCGATTTTTGCCAAAAATCCGATTTCAAATTAAATTTTTGTTACTTTATAAAAACACAAGTAACCGAAATATACAGTTTTCACAATTGAGCTTACGCTAAAATACTCGGATTTGTCTTCAGCAATGTGTATCTAATGCAAAAAGCATTGTTATGTGCCATAAATCATATTTTTACCAAACATCCGATTTCAAATTAAATTTTTGTTACTTTATAAAAACACAAGTAACCGAAATATACAGTTTTCACAATTGAGTTTACGCTAAAATACTCGGATTTGTCTTCAGCAATGTGTATCTAATGCAAAAAGCATTGTTATGTGCCATAAATCATATTTTTACCAAACATCCGATTTCAAATTAAATTTTTGTTACTTTATAAAAACACAAGTAACCGAAATATACAGTTTTCACAATTGAGTTTACGCTAAAATACTCTGATTTGTCTTGAGCAATGTGTATCTAATGCAAAAAGCATTGTTATGTGCCATAAATTCGATTTTTGCCAAAAATCCGATTTCAAATTTTGTTACTTTTTAAAAACTTAAGTTACCGAAATGGACAGTTTCACAATTGAGTTTACGCCAAAATACTCTGATTTGTCTTGAGCAATTTGTATCTAATGCAAAAAGCATAGTTAAGTGCCATAAATCCGATTTTTCCCAAAAATCCGATTTCAAATTTTGTTACTTTTTAAAAACTCAAGTAACCGAAATGGACAGTTTTCACAATGGAGTTCACGCTAAAATACTCTGATTTGTCTTAAGCAATGTGTATCTAATGCAAAAAGCATTGATATGTGCCGTAAATTCGATATCGCCATAAATACGATTTCAAATTTTGTTACTTTTAAAAAAATCATTTAACCGAAATGGACAGTTCTCACAATAGAGTTTACGCTAAAATACTCTGATTTGTCTTGTGCAATGTGTATCTAATGCAAAAAGCATTGATATGTGCCGCAAATTCGATTTCGCCATAAATCCGATTTAAAATTTTGTTACTTTATAAAAACACAAGTAACCGAAATATACAGTTTTCTCAATTGAGTTTACGCTAAAATACTCTGATTTGTCTTGAGCAATGTGTATCTAATGCAAAAAGCATTGTTATGTGCCATAAATCCGATTTTTGCAAAAAATTGATTTAAAATTTTGTAACTTTTTTAAAACTTAAGTAACCGAAAAATACAGTTTTCACAATTGAGTTGACGCTAAAATACTCTGATTTGTCTTGAGCAATGTGTATATAATGCAAAAAGCATTGTTATGTGCCATAAATCCGATTTTTACCAAAAATTCTTCTTTGTCTTAAGCAATGTGTATCTTATTCTGATTTGTCTTGAGCAATGTGTATCTTATTCTTATTTGTCTTGAGCCATGTGTATCTAATGCAAAAAGCATTGTTACGTGCCATAAATTCGATTTTTGCCAAAAATCCGATTTCAAATTAAATTTTTGTTACTTTATAAAAACACAAGTAACCGAAATATACAGTTTTCACAATTGAGCTTACGCTAAAATACTCGGATTTGTCTTCAGCAATGTGTATCTAATGCAAAAAGCATTGTTATGTGCCATAAATCATATTTTTACCAAACATCCGATTTCAAATTAAATTTTTGTTACTTTATAAAAACACAAGTAACCGAAATATACAGTTTTCACAATTGAGTTTACGCTAAAATACTCGGATTTGTCTTCAGCAATGTGTATCTAATGCAAAAAGCATTGTTATGTGCCATAAATCATATTTTTACCAAACATCCGATTTCAAATTAAATTTTTGTTACTTTATAAAAACACAAGTAACCGAAATATACAGTTTTCACAATTGAGTTTACGCTAAAATACTCTGATTTGTCATGAGAAATTTGTATCTAATGCAAAAAGCATATGATATGTGCCATCAATGCAAGCAAGCAAGCAAGCAAGCAAGCAAGCAAGCAAGCAAGCAAGCAAGCAAGCAAGCAAGCAAGCAAGCAAGCAAGCAAGCAAGCAAGCAAGCAAGCAAGCAAGCAAGCAAGCAAGCAAGCAAGCAAGCAAGCAAGCAAGCAAGCAAGCAAGCAAGCAAGCAAGCAAGCAAGCAAGCAAGCAAGCAAGCAAGCAAGCAAGCAAGCAAGCAAGCAAGCAAGCAAGCAAGCAAGCAAGCAAGCAAGCAAGCAAGCAAGCAAGCAAGCAAGCAAGCAAGCAAGCAAGCAAGCAAGCAAGCAAGCAAGCAAGCAAGCAAGCAAGCAAGCAAGCAAGCAAGCAAGCAAGCAAGCAAGCAAGCAAGCAAGCAAGCAAGCAAGCAAGCAAGCAAGCAAGCAAGCAAGCAAGCAAGCAAGCAAGCAAGCAAGCAAGCAAGCAAGCAAGCAAGCAAGCAAGCAAGCAAGCAAGCAAGCAAGCAAGCAAGCAAGCAAGCAAGCAAGCAAGCAAGCAAGCAAGCAAGCAAGCAAGCAAGCAAGCAAGCAAGCAAGCAAGCAAGCAAGCAAGCAAGCAAGCAAGCAAGCAAGCAAGCAAGCAAGCAAGCAAGCAAGCAAGCAAGCAAGCAAGCAAGCAAGCAAGCAAGCAAGCAAGCAAGCAAGCAAGCAAGCAAGCAAGCAAGCAAGCAAGCAAGCAAGCAAGCAAGCAAGCAAGCAAGCAAGCAAGCAAGCAAGCAAGCAAGCAAGCAAGCAAGCAAGCAAGCAAGCAAGCAAGCAAGCAAGCAAGCAAGCAAGCAAGCAAGCAAGCAAGCAAGCAAGCAAGCAAGCAAGCAAGCAAGCAAGCAAGCAAGCAAGCAAGCAAGCAAGCAAGCAAGCAAGCAAGCAAGCAAGCAAGCAAGCAAGCAAGCAAGCAAGCAAGCAAGCAAGCAAGCAAGCAAGCAAGCAAGCAAGCAAGCAAGCAAGCAAGCAAGCAAGCAAGCAAGCAAGCAAGCAAGCAAGCAAGCAAGCAAGCAAGCAAGCAAGCAAGCAAGCAAGCAAGCAAGCAAGCAAGCAAGCAAGCAAGCAAGCAAGCAAGCAAGCAAGCAAGCAAGCAAGCAAGCAAGCAAGCAAGCAAGCAAGCAAGCAAGCAAGCAAGCAAGCAAGCAAGCAAGCAAGCAAGCAAGCAAGCAAGCAAGCAAGCAAGCAAGCAAGCAAGCAAGCAAGCAAGCAAGCAAGCAAGCAAGCAAGCAAGCAAGCAAGCAAGCAAGCAAGCAAGCAAGCAAGCAAGCAAGCAAGCAAGCAAGCAAGCAAGCAAGCAAGCAAGCAAGCAAGCAAGCAAGCAAGCAAGCAAGCAAGCAAGCAAGCAAGCAAGCAAGCAAGCAAGCAAGCAAGCAAGCAAGCAAGCAAGCAAGCAAGCAAGCAAGCAAGCAAGCAAGCAAGCAAGCAAGCAAGCAAGCAAGCAAGCAAGCAAGCAAGCAAGCAAGCAAGCAAGCAAGCAAGCAAGCAAGCAAGCAAGCAAGCAAGCAAGCAAGCAAGCAAGCAAGCAAGCAAGCAAGCAAGCAAGCAAGCAAGCAAGCAAGCAAGCAAGCAAGCAAGCAAGCAAGCAAGCAAGCAAGCAAGCAAGCAAGCAAGCAAGCAAGCAAGCAAGCAAGCAAGCAAGCAAGCAAGCAAGCAAGCAAGCAAGCAAGCAAGCAAGCAAGCAAGCAAGCAAGCAAGCAAGCAAGCAAGCAAGCAAGCAAGCAAGCAAGCAAGCAAGCAAGCAAGCAAGCAAGCAAGCAAGCAAGCAAGCAAGCAAGCAAGCAAGCAAGCAAGCAAGCAAGCAAGCAAGCAAGCAAGCAAGCAAGCAAGCAAGCAAGCAAGCAAGCAAGCAAGCAAGCAAGCAAGCAAGCAAGCAAGCAAGCAAGCAAGCAAGCAAGCAAGCAAGCAAGCAAGCAAGCAAGCAAGCAAGCAAGCAAGCAAGCAAGCAAGCAAGCAAGCAAGCAAGCAAGCAAGCAAGCAAGCAAGCAAGCAAGCAAGCAAGCAAGCAAGCAAGCAAGCAAGCAAGCAAGCAAGCAAGCAAGCAAGCAAGCAAGCAAGCAAGCAAGCAAGCAAGCAAGCAAGCAAGCAAGCAAGCAAGCAAGCAAGCAAGCAAGCAAGCAAGCAAGCAAGCAAGCAAGCAAGCAAGCAAGCAAGCAAGCAAGCAAGCAAGCAAGCAAGCAAGGTTAGGTCAGGTCAGGTTAGGTTAGGTTAGGTTAGGTTAGGTTAGGTTAGGTTAGGTTTTTTTTTTTTTTTTTTTTTTTTTTTTTTTTTTTTTTTTTTTGTCCCCTAACATAGTCAGGGCTCGTTTATTTTCTTTTTTGTCTTTTTTGTCTTATTCTTTTTTAGTGTCCTTTATTATATTTTTAATCATCTTTTCCATTTTTACAATAATTGTCCATTTGCTTTACATCTAATTTATGTATACAATTCTTTTTTAGTTACAATATTTTGGTTTCTAATATTACATGTATCACTACGATTTCCTAACCCTAACACATAACATAAAAAAAAAATTATTAATACAAAATTTAATAATCATAATAAAATAGTCAATGTCAATAATTATACAAAAAATTTCAATAATTATAATTAAAATATCAATGTCAATTTACTATAACTCTATACAATATTCAATTACAAATTTTTAAAATATCCAATACATTCTCTTAAGCCTAATATCGCAGATTACACATTCTTACACTAGTTACACACCAGAGCCATTCCTTTTGCTAACCGCTGTTACAATTTTTGTGCAGAAAGCCAGGAAATGCTCCCTACCTTTTCCCCCCAGTATGCTCGGCAGATTCTCACCCGTCATCGCTATGCCCAATTTTTGCTCAATATCATATCTATTGGTTGCAAAAATCGGGCACTCGAGCAACAGGTGAGGAACTGTCTCCGCAACTCCGGGCTGACAGAGGCACGACGGGTCCTCCTTCAATTTGAATCTGTTCAAATAGAAGGAGAAACCGCCGTGACCCGTCAGTGCTTGTGTGGTGTGGTGTGTAATGTCTATCTTCCTTACTATTCTGTACGCCGCGGCAGCATTGGGGAAGAAGAGTTTTGTGACTCCGGCTGTCCCTCCCGACACATACCTCCGGTCCCATTCCGCAATCGTCTCCTGCCTAAGGATACGCTTGACGAATGAGACCGGACATAGGTCGTAGTCGTGTTTCCTCTTCGACCCCAGAGCGGCTTCCTTGGCGAGTTGGTCTACCCTTTCATTCCCCCTAAGCCCCGCGTGCGCCTTTATCCAAAACAGGGAAACCTCCCGCCTCTGCAATGCAGCTTTTCGGAGGGCTCCCCTAGTTTGCACGGCAAGGGGATGGGGGGAACCAAGTGTGACCGCCTGAAGGGCCGCTCTGGAGTCGCTGAGGATACCAACCTTCGTCACTCCACTCTTGCAGGCGATGGTGACAGCTCTATGGAGCGCCAAGAGTTCGGCCTGGTAAACGGTGCAATACGTCGGCAACGCAAGCTTGACGGTTTTGGTCTCGGCCTCACCTTTCCATACGGAAAGTGCGGCTCCGACCTTACCCTCAATCTTGCTGCCGTCCGTATATATCCGCTGTTCGTGGTTGACAACCACGTCAGGATAGGTGTCCTCGTCTACCAGTCCGAATCTTAACTCCACCTGCTCAGCTGGATGAGGGTCCTGGATCGCTGGAGCCATTCGCTCCACCTCCCTGTCTCTGAGCATCGGGTGTGACACTCCCTTCTTGATCTCATAAAGCCTCGATGCTTCGAGGATTCTGAGGTCAAGGGGGGGTATCCCAGCCAGCAGCATGGCAGAGTTCAGGGAGACGGTGCGATATGCTCTGCAGATCTTTTGGGCGAAACCCCGTTGGACGGTGTTAAGCCTCTTTTGGACCCCCATCTTTTCCGCTGTTTGCGCCCATGCTGCCGCCGCGTACAGAATAGTAGGCTCTACGACGGCAATATATATAAGTTTTATCACTTGGGGGTTAAGCCCCCAACCTACTCTGGCGGTTCTTGCTAACGCCTTATATCTTTTAATAGCTTTTTGGCAGATGTTGCCGACGTGTGTGTTAAATGTGAGTGCTGCGTCTATAGTTAGGCCTAAGATTTTTACACTTTCATTGTACTGTATATCCACACCCCCCATCTTTAAGCGTGGTCTGTCGTATTTCAGCTTTTTAGTGCTCAGTAGTGCGAGCGTTTTGTGGGGGGCGAATTTCAATTTGTTTACTTCGCCCCATTTTTGCACTTTCTCCAGCACCCTGTTTGCTTGCATCTCAATGTCCAGCGCCGTCTTCCCGTCAAACACCATAACTACGTCGTCGGCGAATGCCTGACAAAAGACCTCATTTTCCTCTATCATCCAGAGCAGGGGGTCCAACAAGAGGTCCCACAGGAGAGGTCCACCAATGGATCCCTGTACGCACCCCTTGTTGGTCTCCCTACACACTTCCACACCCGCATACCTTACACTCACACTTCTCTCACTCAGATAGCTGCTGATCACTCGTCTCAGTCCCACCGGACACCCAACCTCCGCCAACCTCACCTTTATAGCAGGCCACCAAGCACTGTCAAAGGCCCCCTCTATGTCCAGCGAAACCACAACAGAAATCTTGACGATCTTTCTGTTGTGGTTCAGCTGGACATAGAGGGGCCTTCTGACAGTGCCTTGGTGGCCTGCTATAAAGGCCAGAGGTTGGCGGAGGCTTGGGTAGTCAGGTGGGAACCTGAGGCCGAGTGATCCAGCATCTTTTCGAAGATTTTGCCAAGAACAGGTAGGAGGCCGATCGGGCGATAGGCTTTTGGTACCCTGTATGATTCCTTGTCCGGCTTCCTCAGTACTACCACTGTTGCCTGCTTCCACTGTTTGGGGAAGCAGGCAAGAGCGATACACCGGTTCAGCAGGGCAAGGAACCATTCAGGGTTACATTCTACAGCGTGCTGGCAGATGTCGGCCGTGAAACCGTCCACCCCGGGGGCCTTTTTGGGGTTGAAGGACCTTACGGCTCTCTTCAACTCCTCCATGATGAAAGGAGGGTCGTCCGGGCCCGTCGGCGCTTCGGTGTCTAAAGACTCCGCGCGCCGACGCGTCCGTCGATGTTCCTCACTATCATCACTTTCCTGGTCCACGGGGTAGAAGGTGCCGGCTAACAGTTCTGCAGAGCTTCGGGCGTCGAGGGTTTCACCGTCCCTGGTTAGGGGCAGATCCTCCTCCCTCCCGGTTGCTCTGTTCATCACCCTGTAGATGCCCTCCCATACCCCCTCTCTATCCTGTTTTTGGCAAAAATTCTTCCAACTTTCAACTTGCGCATCTTTCACCGCCTTTTCATACTTCCCTTTTTCTTCCAGGTACACTTCGACTACGCGGTTTCTGCGATCTGGCGCTGCGTTCCTGATCCTGCGTCGCCTTGTGGACACCTGCTTCTTCATCTGCGCGAGCTCATCATTCCACCACGACAAGGTGAATTTCTGAGTGTGCTTCTTGGCTGGCATAGTGTCTCTGCATGTCTGTGTGATCGCTTGTGTGTATCTGTCTACCGTGTCTTCTATCTGTTGTGTGCTGTGTATTGAGTCTATGTCGTGTGCAGTCAATTGTCTGTCTGACATCAACTGGGCCAATTTCTCACGAAATTGACTCCAGTTTGCCTTGCGTGTGTTAAATATGCGTGTGGTTCGTATTATGTTCGTGCCTGTGGATTTCTGTTGTCTGATGCCAAAGGATATGCCGTTATGGTCAGAGCTCGTGAGACCCTCCTCCACTCTCCAGCTGTCCACTCGGTTCAACAGATCATTAGAGCATGCCGTCACATCCACGTAGCTAGCGTACCTTTTCCCCCCTCTGACGGTGTCGAAAGTCGGGATGTCCCCTACATTGAGTATATGCATACCCAATGCTTCCAGCACTCCAGACACCTCCCTTCCTCGCGGGTCTTCCGTGTCGCCACCCCACCACGGGCTTTTAGCGTTAGCGTCACCTCCCAAGACCATCCTATCAGTTCCCAACTCTCTTCCTATCCGCATAAGATGGTCCAGGTAGGGCTCTGCTGGCTTATCGGGCTCGAAGTAGAAGGAGACTACAACAATCTCCCAAGCTTTGGTTTTTAAGGTGGCCACGACTACGTTGTTGTTGGTGAGGCGGGTGTGTTGAATGACGTCTATAGCGTCGTCAAACACCACAACTGCCGCCTTTACTACACCGCCACCTTCCCCATCGCTTTGGTAGATTCTTACACCGTTGTAGGTCCTCATACTCCGTGCCCCGCCTATGTAGGGCTCTTGCAGTAACGCTACGCATGCCTTACGCTTGGTGGCCTCGAGCAGAAGCTCCTTTGTGGCGACCTGGCTCCGCTGAAGGTTTGTCTGTAGAAATCGGTACTGGAAGTCGCCCGGGACAACCTTAGCAATACGCCACCGCCGACCGAGCTATGGCGTCCCACCTCTTTCTCGGTTAGGTTAGGTTAGGTTAGGTTAGGTTAGGTTAGGTTAGGTTAGGTTAGGTTAGGTTAGGTTAGGTTAGGTTAGGTTAGGTTAGGTTAGGTTAGGTTAGGTTAGGTTAGGTTAGGTTAGGTTAGGTTAGGTTAGGTTAGGTTAGGTTAGGTTTGTTTTTTTTTTTTTTTTTTTTTTTTTTTTTTTTTTTTTTTTTTTTTTTTTTTTTTTTTCCACAGGCCTAGATGGCCCGTGCCCTTGGATTGCTCATTTTTTATTTTGATTGTTAATATTCGCTCCATTGTTTATTATTTAACATTTTGTAGCCCAGAGGGGGCTACGTACAACATTTTACAATATTGCCCTGAAGGGGCTGCATGGTTAGTATTAGTGATATATGTTAGTTTTGCCCTGAAGGGGCTTATTTATCATGGCCACCGGTTGGTGGCTGTTGTCAGCTTTTGGGATGTCATCTGCTTGACCGGGATGTCCTCGATGTCTTGAGTCTTCCCGGTGATGTCATCTTCTTCTATTGGTTCGACACCTCCCGATACCTCCCATTTGTTGGTGGTTGGTATCGGTCTGTGCCGGACTGAAGTTAGTGCTGTGTTGACATCCCATAATTTGGTGTTAGTTGTTAGTTGTCTTTCCGGTATTTCCTTGGTTCCCGTCGGACCCCGAAGGGCCTTTCGTGGATACCAAGGTTTGTTAAGTCAAGTCCGTGTGGTGTTGTTTTATGATGTTGATATTGCCACCGGTTGGTGGCTGGTGTCATTTCCTTGTGGAGTTTGATGTTGTTGGTTAGGTTAAGTTAGGTATTTCCCCGGTTGGTGGCTGGTGTCATCTTTTGGGATGTCATCTGCTTGACCGGGATGTCCTCGATGTCTTGAGTCTTCCCGGTGATTCTTCTTTTGGTTCGACACTTTCCGATACCTCCCGTTTGGTGAGTTTATTTCCCCCTCGATATCTTTTGGTGGTTAGATATTTGCTCGGTGTTTCTACCTCACGCGAGCTCGAGTAGGGTGGATGTTGATGGTTGGTATCGGTCTGTGCCGGACTGAAGTTGATGGTGTGTTGACATCCCAATTTTTGGTGTTGTTAGTTGGTTAGTCCGTGGGTTGCCACCGGTTGGTGGCTGATGTCGTCTTCTTGCCCGGGATGTCATCGCTGTCTTGATTCTTCCCGGGTGTTGGATGATGTTAGTTGTTGGTGCCACCGGTTGGTGGTTGATGTCCTCTGTTTTTAGGTGTTATGTCTTGTCCGGTGTGCCATCATGGATGTTGGCCGGGACCATTTTGTTGATGGTTGTTTGGTCCCTGTTCTTGATTGCCATTTTTAGGTTGTAATCCATGATGGTCTTTGGTGTTGTGTTGAGAGCTCCTTTTATGAGTGAGCCCAGCGCGTCCTCTCCGTCGTCGGTGTAGTACACCAACTCCTTTGTGTGACGCGATAGGGCTACCACCGCGTGTGAAGCGCTGTCGTGTAGTTGGATTTTCCTCCCTTGGTGTTTGATAATGTAGACTCGTTCGTAGCACAATCCCTGAGCCTCGTGGATGGTGAGGATTTTGGAGTTTTCGCCGGTCCCGTACCCCTGTTCTTGTAGGGTTTTCTTTTCTAACTGGGTGTACGTTAGAATGAGGGTGTTCGACGAATCCTTTGGGATCTCCTCTCCTGTCTTAGGTCTCATTGACAGGGATTTGATGATGGTGCTTGAGGAGTAGATGCCTTTGTGGATTTTTTGTAGGGCGTACGCCACGTCCTTTGGGCATCTATGTGTACACAGGAGTTCTTGAGTCACATCTGTGAGGTGGTTAGGGCGGTAGTAATGGAGGGTGAATAGATTTTCGCGATCTATGTAGGGGAGTTGGTTGATGTCCCCTATGAGGAGCAGGTTCTTGGCGTTGACTATACGCACAAGCATGACGATGGATCCGAAGTGGTTCATTAGTGCCTCGTCCACGAGGAGCCTGTTGCACTTTAGGCTTTCGAACCCCTTCTTTCCATTCGCCAAGACTGACGCTATTGTGCGTATTCTGGTCTTAGCCTCCTCCCCTGCTCTCTTTGTGATCCTCTCCATTAGATCATTTTTCGCCTCTATTGTTGTGGTCACAACTACATCTTCTTCTTTATTGAAGTTGGAGATTATCCATGTCGTCTTCCCACATCCCGGAACACCGTTGACCCAACTTATTTCCGGTATGCGCCAGTCGTCGAGGGGTTCTACTAGAGTCAAGGTTTCTGATACCTCTAGTATCTTGTCCTCTAGCCAAATTTCTGTCCCCTTGGTGGTGACTACGACTGGATCATGTGGTGGGGTATTATAGACTGGGTAACCTCTTCTCTTGGTCCTGTCCTCGTCGAGAAATACGATTCCTGATGTGGCGCTGTACGCCGCCATGTGTTTCCTCGTATCTTCTCCCCTTAGCGCGGACGATGTGGTGTTGTTGTAGATCGCCGCGTCTTTTTCCTCTAGTTGTATTTTGAGGATTCCCTCCTTTTTCAGCTTGAACAGCTTCATAAGGTCCTCGCATTCCTTGGTTTTAATGACTTTACTAGCCTTTATTGTGGCTATGTATTCAAGGAACGCGTTGACCATGTGATCTTCAAGCCGTTCGGCTTTCTTGAGGGTGGGAGGTTTGACAAGACCAAGTTGCGCTTGTGTTGGTTTTGGTTTTTGGTGTTGTTTCGCTGGTGGTTTTGGAGCTCTGTGGAATCTTAAGAGCGCCTCTGCCTGGATGGTTGGGCTGTTGAAGGTGCCTGGTTTCAAGGGAGCTTCTTCTTCCAGGTATTCTTGGGGTTCCCTCCTGAGTGAGAGGTTCTCCCTTGTAGCCAGCTGGTGGATGTGCTGGTCTACCCTGGTGCTGGAGGATGCTAGGTGTTTGTTCCTTATTTGTCCTTCCAGCATTACCGCTTCCCCTTGGTCCCTTTTTTCCTTTTCTTTTTCAGCCCAATTTTCGGCGCTTGACTTAGGAGGTGTTATTGTTGTTGTTGAGGATCCTGGGAGTGATGATCTCCCTTCGGATATTCCTGTTTGATGGTTTGCTTTCCATGTTGTTAAGGCTCTTATTTTTGACCTCAATTTGTAGATGATGTTCTTCTTGGATTTTGGGTTGAGGTTGGGATCAGCGTCTCCGATTGTTGGTTGACTTGATGTTGATGGTGGTGGTGTTTCTTGTGGTGATGGGGTGGTTGGTACGAGGAAGGTTAGGTCTTGGTTCCTTCCCTCGTACACTACCACTTCGTGCCTCTCAGATGCCTTGATGCAACCGAGGTAGTCCGCCACTTCTTCTCTGTCGAAGTCAACCTCCATTTGGTCTACGCTGATGACTCTTGATCCGATGGTGGTGTTGGATTCTGCTAACTTGAGAAGGAAAGAGCACGCCTGAACGAATTGGGTCCCTCCGGGTGTCCGGTCGAATAGCAGCACTGTTTTGTTTTTAGTGCGTACTATCCGACAGTGTATCCCAGCGATCTCCGCTACGCCCAGTTCCTCGTATCTCTTCCTCTTCATGGTAGTCCTTGTTGTGCTTCCTTTTAGCAGTAGAGCCAGCCCTGGTGATATGGCGACTCTTTTTGTTCCAACACTGGAACAGTAGCTCAACCCGAGCTTCTCATAATTGTTGTTCATGAACAGGACCACCTTCCTTGTCCTTATTTGTGGTGCTCCACTTTCCCCTCCGCTTAGCCACCTTTCCATGTTGAAGTGGGGGGTCTCCTTCTGTGGTCTTTCTTGAAGTGGAGCACTAAGAGTGATTTGGGTGGTCTCTGTTGATGTTGGAGTTGTAGCGAGATCCTTGTGTCTCTGTCTCGCTATTGTGAAGATCTCTTGGATGTAAGTGAGGAACACTTGTTTTATTTGCTGGTTCTCCATATATGTTTGTATGTCCGCTTCCTGTAGATTTATGTTGAGGTGGTGTTCAACGTTATGTCTCTGGAGTAGGAAGCGTGGACAGTCGAAGATGATGTGCCACACCGTTTCTTGCACTTCTTGATCACACTCACATCCGGGGCTGTCCTTGATTTTGAACCGGTGAAGGTATTGTGCGAATGCACCGTGACCGGTTAGCGCCTGGATGTGGGTGGGTGATAGTTTTGTTGTTCTTACGAAACGGTATGACTTGTTGATGTTAGGTAGGAATCTCCTTGTTGTTTCTCCTGTTTCCGCGTTGGTGTACCTGTCCTGCCATTTGAGTATTGACTCTTGGCGAATCCTTCTCTTGATGTAGGACAGTGGGATTTGGTTGTAGTCCGGGGGGTCCTTCTGAGCGAGAGCAGCTTGTTTCGCTAGCTCATCAGCTCTCTCATTCCCCGGTGTCCCGACGTGTGCGCGTAGCCAGAAGAATCTGATTTTCCTACCTTGATCTTCTATTGTTTTGATATTTTCTTTGATGTCCGCCGCCAGTTGTAGAGTTGGTTTGGGGTTTCTTATCAACTCCAGGGAGGATCTGGAATCACTCAGGATGTTGACCTCTCTGTGGTTGTTCTCCTTCACCATCTCCACTGCTTTATGGAGAGCGAACATCTCCGATTGGAACACTGTGCAGTTTGGATCGAGTGATAGTTTGATGTTCTTTATTTCTTCACCGTTTTCCCACCATGTGACTGCCGCCCCTGTTTTGCCCTCTATTTTGCTTCCGTCTGTGTAGATTTGAGGGCCCACGATGCGGTGTTCTGCTATCGTTTGGGGTTGCATGTTTTCCAACTTCTCGAAGGTGGTTCTAGTGAAGTCGGATGGGTGGGGTAGGGTAAGGATGTCTGTGTGCTTTTGTAGATCCTTACCTGGTGGTATGTAATCACTTGATAGGCCCTTTTTGGTTTTGTAAAGGGCCGCTGCTTCCTGAACACGGATGTCCAGGGGCAGTACTCCTGCCAGTGTTAGTGTTGATGTTAGTGATGCTGTCCTGTATGCTTTGCAGATTTTTATTGCAAAGCTTCTTTGGATGGAGTCCAGCAAGTTTTTTACTGTGTTGAGCTCAGTGGCTGAGGCCCAAACACTAGCTGCGTAGAGGATGATCGGCTCTATTACCGATATGTAGATGGTTCTTATTATTTCTCCGTTGAGCCCCCAGGTCACCTTCGCCGAATGTGCTATCTGTTTGTAGATGTTAGCGGCTTTCTTGCACACGGATGTTAAGTGTGAAGTGAAGGTGAGTGTTCTGTTTATGGTGACTCCTAGAAGTTTTACTTCGTCCACGATGTTGATGTTGGTTCCGGACATGTGTAGTTGAGGTACTCGCAGCTTCAGCTTCCTTGTAAGCAGCATCGCATTTGTTTTGTGTGCTGCGAAATTCAGCTTATTCCGCTTCCCCCATTCTGATACTGTCCGGAGCGCGTGGTTCGCTTTTTCTTCTAGCTCCTCGATGTTGGTTTCGGAGAATAATAATGTAATGTCGTCGGCAAAAGCCTCGCATTGGACTTGACTGGAGTTGAGTTCGTCAAGTAATGGGTCCAATATTATGTTCCAGAAGGTTGGTCCGCCGATTGATCCTTGGACACATCCTTTGTTGGTACCCTTCTCGCTCTTTTTGCCGACGTAGTTAACCTCTATTTTCCTGTCTTGTAGATAGGAACAGATCATCCTGTAGATGTTGGAGGGGCATCCCTTTTTGATGAGTTGGTGTTTTAGTGATGGCCACCACGCATTGTCGAACGCGCCTTCTATGTCTAGTGAGACTAGGAGTACAATCCTCTTCTTGTTTTGGACTTCTTCCTTGATTTGGTCCACTAGATTGTAGAGCGCGTCCTCTGTGCTTTTTTGTGGGATAAAGCCATATTGGTTCTTGTTGAGTGTGGGGAGTATATGCCATTGAACTCTACCTATCATTAGTTTCTCCACTATCTTCCCTAATATAGATAGTAATCCAATGGGTCTGTACGATTTTGGTTGTGTGTAATCTTCTTTCCCAGGTTTCCGAAGTATGACCACGTGTGCCTTTTTCCATTGTGTTGGGAAGTGTCCTAATCTTTGGCATCTGTTTGCCAGTTCCAGGAACACCTCCGGGGCGCACATTATGGCCTCGCTACAGATGTCCGATGTTAGACCGTCTGGACCCGGAGCTTTGTTTGGGTTTAGAGACGATAGGATTGTCTCTAGCTCCGCCATGATGAAGGGTGGGTCGTCTTCCTGTAGCTCTTCCTCTGGGTAGTATGATCTGAGTTGTTGGTGGTAGTGAGAGTCGTTCTCCTCTGTATCATCAGGGTAGAAGGTTTTGGCCAGGAGGTCCGCTGATTTCTGCGGTGATAGTGTGTTGCCTTGTTGGTCTCTTAGCAACACGCTCTCCTGGTTTCTATCTGTCCTCCTGATGATCCTGTAGATCCCGTCCCACATACTCTCTTTTTGTTGGGTCGCACAGAACTCCTTCCAACTTTTGGTTTGTGCCTCCTCCATTTCCTTTTTATATTGTTGTTTAGTGGCTCGGTATTCGTCGATGACGTATTGCCTTCTTGTTGGTGCCGCATTCCGTATTCGTCTCTTTTTCCTGAGAACATCCTTTTGAAGGAGTTCGAGAGACTTGTTCCACCATTGCGGCACCGGTTTTCCTCGATGGTTACCTATTTTTGGGATTGCTGCTTCGCAAGCATCCTGGATGTTTTTTACATAGGTATTTGTAATGTCTTCCAAGGTTATTGGTGTTTTTATTTTCCTTATTACATCCTTGTTGATGTTGTTTTCCACCAGAGAGTTTTTGAATGATGTACGGAACGCTGACCAGTTCGCCTTTTTGGTGTTGAACCTCCTGGTTGTCGACTTTGGGGAGGGTTTTGGTTTCCCCTCTAGTCTCACCTTGAAGGTTATGGCATTGTGGTCCGATGTTGTGGCGTCCCTGTTCACCATCCAGTCTTCAATCCTCGACAGCAACGGCAAGCTGCACGCTGTGACGTCCACTATACTAGTGCACATCTTGCCGTTTCTCTCCGTCTCGAAGGTTGGTGTGTCTCCAGTATTGAGGATGTGGAAGTCCATTTCATCGAGGAAGGTAGAGTAGGTTTGTCCTCTTTGGTCTTCGGATGAACTACCCCACCAGTGGCTCCACGCGTTAACGTCACCTGCCACTATTGTATTTGTTGTTTTTAATTTTTGGAGTGTGTTCGGTTAGGTTAGGTTAGGTTAGGTTAGGTTAGGTTAGGTTAGGTTAGGTTAGGTTAGGTTAGGTTAGGTTAGGTTAGGTTAGGTTAGGTTGGGGGCGGGGGCGAAGCCGGTCCCTCCTCGTGGTGTCCCTGGGCAACGTCTGAGTGCCCCACGCCGTGTCTTTTGCGGGGTGAGGCATCCAGACGGCTGAACGCCGGTTCTTTCTTTCTTCTTCTTTACTATCTTTCAACACCTATTTACGTAGAATTCTTCTTTTGCATTGTTTTATATTTTTATTTTGTCTATCTTTCATCACCTGTGTGTTTCGTCTTATACTATACTTCCTGTTTTGTTAACTCTGCTTGGTGAGCTCACACCAGAAAAAAGAGACCGCGACCCGGGGTGTCGAAGGTATTGTATGATGGCAAGTTTTAAAAATTATATACCTCAGGAGGGTACCTTAACCGGAGAATCCCTCGACGGGCCGTCAGGCCTGTCCAGCCCCACGTATTCTGAGGGGGGCAAAAAATTGCTTGAAAACACGATGATCTCCGGGGACCTTGGTGTCCCCAAAACCGACGACTTACTGCATGATTCACGGATTCCGATTGTGCAAATAGAGAGAATGTCTGATTCTGACTGTTCACAGTCTACTATGAGGACTGCAGGGAGCTGCTCTCGCGCATCATCGCGCGATGGAGCGGCTAAACGTAGGTTTACAAACTCTGGGTCGGGCTCGGATGATGGTGGCTCAGAGCGATCGTATCGGTCGGAAACTCAGGGTAGGAAGTTCGCCTCTGCTAAACGGGGTCGTCGACCTACTACTGGGGAGCACGCTGATATAGCAGCGGCCAAACGAGAGCTGCTGGACCTCGAGCGTAAAGATCTACAGATCCAGGCGGAGAAAGAAGTCGCTGCTGCACTTCAAAGAGCATTGCGGCGGGACGAAGAGGAAGCAAGAAAACAGGCTGAAAGAGCGACCCTTGATGGGCTCCCGGCCGCAACCAAACTCAAAACGGTTGGCGAGCAGGGCTTGGAGCTAATTAAGATGGTGCGCATAAAAAGCGGGAACATCAAAGGGACGTTCACGAAGGCCCTTAAAGAAGGAGAGGCAAAGGTCGAGGAGTCGGTCCGTGGCCTAGCCTGTCTCAGGGAAGATACTTTGAAGCTAGAAGCGGAAAATATCCGTCTGCGGGAGGAAATAGGGCTTCTGCGGGAAAAAGTGAGTCGGGCACAGGAGGCCCCATTGAGACCGCCGCCTACAGCACAAGACTCTGAAGTAATAACGGTTGCCGGACTGAGGGCCATGTTTGAGGAACTGTCCCATTCCATCATGGAGAGGACCTCAAATATGATCAACGCCCGAATTGACGTATTACAGGATCGTTTGCTCCCAGCTAAGCGGATCCGACCGCCATTGGCAGCGGATATAAGAAAGGAAAATGAAACTCACCTGACTGAAGACCGGCCCGCCCATTCACAGGCGGGGCCTTCCAGAGGAAAGGCGACTTCTGCACCAACGGCGACTACGAAGGCTGCAGCAGCTCCAACTCCAGCGGCGGCTGCACCTGAAAAAGAAAAGACAAAGAAGGTTAGCAATAAGAAAAAGAAGCAAGAAAAGGAAAAGCCGGCAGATCAACAGCCGGCTCCGACAGCAGCTGCTGTTCCCGGTCCCTCGTCAGAAGGAGAGGGCTGGAGCACAGTTGTGAAAAGGAAGGGAAAGGGAAAAAAGACATCGGATAAGACACAACTGGATCTGATAAAGACTCGGCCAAAAGGGGCATCTTCAGTCTCCCAAAAGCCGAAGTCCAAGGGAAGAACTAGAAGGAGGAGAAACGCAGCTCCTGCCACGGCTGCAGTGGTCATCACACTGCAGCACGATGCAGTCGAGCGCGGCACTACGTACAAGGACGTCATCTGCAAGGCCCGTCAAGAG
Organism: Celastrina argiolus; assembly: GCA_905187575.2. Taxonomy (NCBI): domain Eukaryota; kingdom Metazoa; phylum Arthropoda; class Insecta; order Lepidoptera; family Lycaenidae; genus Celastrina; species Celastrina argiolus. Next base: position 18,864,073 of record LR994589.1, read on the forward strand.
ATTAACTTGGCGGATCTAGGTTTATCGGAGGGCGTCCGAGTCAGGCAGGCGGCTACAGGAGCTCGCATAATGGAACTTCCCGGCAGCGTAACTAGCGAGGTGGCAGATCAATTTGCTGAAAAGCTGCGGAGCGTGCTAGCGGGTGCTGCTAGGGTGGCTAGGCCGGTGAAATGCTCAGAAATACGTGTCACAGGATTGGACGATACGGTCACCAAAGAGGACGTCTTAACTGCAGTTGTGGCCAAGACGAGTTGCTCCCTGGAACACGTGAAGGGGGGCGATATCCGCGATGGACCTGGTGGAACTGGTACAATGTGGGTGCAGTGCCCTGTAGCTGCCGTGGATATCTTGGTGGCTGCGGGTCGCCTGTTGGTCGGTTGGAGTTCGGCGAGAGTTCAGCCTTTGGAGCCTCGCGTCATGAAATGTTTCCGCTGTCTCGAAGTTGGCCACACGGCGAGGCGGTGTAATTCCGAGGTGGATAGGGGCCAATTGTGTTACCGGTGTGGTCAAGCCGGTCATAAAGCGTCCTTCTGCTCGGCGAAGCCACACTGCGTTATCTGTACGGCGGCGGGAAAGGACCCTAACCACACTATGGGTGGAAAGGGCTGCGCTCCTCCGAAGAAGGGGCGCAACAGAAGAGCGAAATCTCGAGCGGCGGGTCGGCCTCAGGACCGACAAGAGGAACCAATGGAAACGCATAATGGATAGCAGGCCATCACAGTTCCTCCAGACGAACCTGAACCACTGTGCAGGCGCCCAAGACCTGTTTTTCCAGGCTCTGGTGCAGTGGCAGGTGGATGTTGCGATCGTGGCCGAGCCCTACTACGTCCCGGCCCGCACGAACTGGGTTGGAGACCTACAGGGCTTAGTTGCTATCTGCGCCTCTGAGGCTGGCCCACCGCTTCTGTCGCGGGAGAGGGGTCATGGGTTCGTTGCGGCGGATTGGGGGGAGTACACGATCATCGGCGTGTACTTCTCTCCCAACAAAACCTTCGCCGAATTCGAAGATTTCTTGGGCGAATTGCAGGTGGCAGCTTTGAGAGCGGCCCCAAGGCCCGTTCTTGTCGCCGGCGACTTTAACGCCAAGCATTCAGCCTGGGGCTCTCGTGTGACTGACGGCCGAGGAGATGCCGTGCTGGAGTGGGCCCTCATGACCGGTCTCTCGATCTTAAACCGCGGGAACGCACCCACATGCGTTCGGCCGCAAGGGAGTTCAATTGTTGATCTCTCCTTCGCCAGTCCCGCGGTTGGAGGACTGGTCCATGACTGGAGGGTGGAGGAGGTTGAGACACTGTCGGATCACCAATACATCCGATTTAGTGTTTCCCCCTCGAGAGGGACTCCGTCGGTCCCGCGACCATTGACAAGTGCCCCAGAGTTCCCGCGCTGGGCGCTCACAAAGATGGACAAGGAGGCACTGGACGAAGCTGCTGAAGTGGAAGCCTGGACGCCGAGACCCACGGCGACCGTTATGGTTGATGAGGAGGCGTGTTGGTTTCGCGAAGCCCTGACCAGGATTTGCGACGCTGCAATGCCTCGTGTGAAACATCGCCCCTCGAAGAGACAGGTGTATTGGTGGTCTGAAGTGATTGCGGAACTTCGGCACCAGTGCATCAGGGCTCGTCGGCCATACCAACGGCAGCGGGCGCGGAGGGTCCGGAATGAAGCTTTGGAAGGGCAACTCAGAGCGGATTATTGTGCGGCCAAAAATGCCCTGCGTGTGGCCATCGCAGTGGCAAAGAACACGGCTAGAGATGAAATGCTGGAGGACCTTAATCGGGACCCTTGGGGTCGTCCGTACAGGGTAGTGCGGAATAAGATCGGCCGCGGTCCTCCAGCATTGGAGATGATTCCCCCGGAACTATTGCCCGGGATTGTATCGGCGCTGTTTCCGTCTTTCGACGGCTGGGAGCTGTCAGACGAAGTCGGGCCGTCACTGGCCGAGGAGGTGCCTCAGGTCACAGAGGTAGAAATGGATGCTGCCATCCTCAGGCTCAGCGAGCGCAAGACTGCCCCAGGCCCGGACGGAATTTCCGGCCGAGTCTGGGTGAAGTCCATGGGGCCACTCAAAGACAGGATGCGGGACCTGTTCACTGAGTGCCTCGTGCAAGCCGAGTTCCCCGAGTGCTGGAAGGAGGGAAAGCTGGTGCTGCTGAGGAAGGACGGCCGCCCCGCTGACTCGCCTTCGGCTTACAGGCCAATCGTCTTGCTGGACGAAGCCGGGAAGCTGCTGGAGAGAGTGATCGCATCAAGGGTCACAAAACATCTGGATCGGAACGGGCCTAACCTTTCAGAAGCGCAGTACGGCTTTCGCGCTCAGCGCTCGACCATTGATGCGATCCTCCAGGTGAAGCAGTTTACCGAAGAACAGGCGGAACGTGGTAGAGTAGTGCTGGCGGTGTCTTTTGACATCGCCAATGCTTTTAATACCCTGCCCTTCAGGGCCATTGAAGAGGGTCTGCACCACCACGGGGTGCCATGGTATCTCCGCAAAATCATAAGCGGGTACCTCAGGCGGCGAAAGATAATCTGTGTCGGACGTAATGGCGTCGTCTTGCGGGTAGAGACTCAGTGCGGTGTTCCACAGGGGTCTGTCCTCGGTCCACTCCTGTGGAACATCGGATTCGACCGTGTTCTGAGTGCGGCGCTTCTCCGCGGGCTACGTCTCATCTGTTATGCGGATGATACCTTACTTCTAGCCCGCGGAGAAACTTTTGAGGAGGCCATACGTCTGGCAAGAGTTGGAGCGTCGCTAGTTGTGGCGAGAATTGAGAGACAGGGGGTGCGAGTTGCGTTGGAGAAGACGGAGGCCAGCTTTTTCTATGGACCCCGGAAACGCCCCCCTGCCGGAGTGTCACTCCACATTGGAGATGTCGATGTGCCAATCGGATCGGAGATGAAATACCTGGGTCTGGTTTTGGATCCCAGGTGGTCATTTACACCTCATTTCCGCCGATTGGCACCAAGGCTGAAGAAGACGGCAGTGGCCCTCGGACGCCTCCTGCCCAACATCGGAGGCCCGGGGTCCACGTGTAGGCGGCTCTATACGGGGGTCCTTCAGTCAATGGCCCTCTATGGAGCCCCAGTCTGGGCGGACGATTTGAGTGCCTCGAATAGGGCGCTCTTAAAAGGCCCGCAGCGCACGATGGCGCTACGAATAATAAGGGGCTACCGCACGGTGGCAGGTGATGCGGCCTTAGCACTGGCAGGGTCCCCTCCGTGGGATTTGGAGGCCAGAGTTCTGTCGGAGGTGTATCACCGCACGGCAGAGGTGAAACTGCGTGGAGAAAGGGTGCCACCAGACCAGGCATCCCGATGGCGCCGTCAGGCGCAAATTATAATACTGCGCACCTGGCAGGATCGAATGGCGTCGCCAACGGCTGGCCGCAACATAGTGGCAGCCATCCGGCCAATTCTGCAGCAGTGGTTGCAGCACTGCAGAGGCGCCCTGACCTTCCGGGTGGTGCAGATGCTGACAGGGCACGGGTGCTTCGGGCACTATCTGCACCACACGGCAGGGAGAGAGCTTACGCCCCAGTGCCACCACTGCCCGGACCCAGACGACACGGCGCAGCATACGCTCCTGACCTGCCCCGCTTGGGCGGCCCAGCGAGCGGAGCTCTGCGCCGTCATAGGATTAGACCTCACCCTCCCGGCCATACTAACAGCCATGGTCCGGTCGAGGGAGGCTTGGGAAGCCGTCGTCGCCTTCTGCGAGACCGTAATATCGCAGAAGGAGACGGCCGAAAGGGAACGTGAGGCGGACGAAGCCGCTGCCCCCATGAGAAGGAGGCGTGGAGGGCGCAGGCGCGCACAACACGAGCGCCAACTCCCGCTTTAGAGGGTCTCGGGCGACGGACTGGGGAGTTCGTCGCCCATTGCACGAGCCCGACCGGTCGTAGAGCGTCCGGTGCCTCGGACTGCTCTCCCGGTGTTAGCGACTATTGTCGCGAGATGTTTCTGCGTTGCTGTAGATGCCGCTAACTGGGCCGCTGCAGTTATCGCCACAGGCGGGTCCGGCGGCCCAGCAACAAGCGGAGGAGGAGGCACCGATGGGCTTTAGTGCGGTAACCCCGGGTGCGCTCCTCACCGCGTCACCCGGGCGAGTCCCACATATCCCGGTGGCTACTCCCCTCATGCCGCCGGGAATTCATAAAGAATTTCCCATCGTTAAAAAAAAAAAAAAAAAAAAGGTTAGGTTGGGGGCGAAGCCGGTCCCTCCTCGTGGTGTCCCTGGGCAACGTCTGAGTGCCCCACGTCGTGTCCTTTGCGGCGTGAGGCATTCAGACGGCTGAACGCCGGTTCTTTCTTTCTCACTACTCTGTCTTTCAACTCCTGTTTAATTAGTACTCTTCTTTCGCGTCGTTTTATTTTGGTTTTATCTGTCTTCAACACCTTTATTTCTTCTCTGACTATCTTCCGTTTTTGTTAACTCTTGGTGATAGGTGAGCTCACACCTGAAAAAAGAGACCGCGACCCGGGGTGTCGAAGTAAATGTATGAATGGCAACTTTTAAAAATGTTATACCTCAGGAGGGTACCGTAACCGGAGAATCCCTCGGCGGGCCGTCAGGTCCGTCCAGCCCCACGTACTCTGAGGGGGGCAAAAACTTGCTTGAAAACATGGCGATCTCCGGGGACATCAATGTCCCCAAACCCGATGACTTAATGCATGATATACGGATTCCGATTGTGCAATTGGAGAGGATGTCTGATTCGGACTGTTCGCAGTCCACGATGAGGACCGCGGCGAGCTCTCGCGCGTCATCGCGCGATGGAGCGGCTAAACGTAGGCTTACGAACTCTGGGTCGGGCTCGGATGATGGTGGCTCAGAGCGATCGTATCGGTCGGAAACTCGAGGTAGGAAGTTCGCCTCTGCTAAACGGGGTCGTCGACCTACTACTGGGGAGCACACTGATATAGCAGCTGCCAAACGAGAACTGCTGGACCTGGAGCGCGAAGATCTGCAGCTCCAGGCCGAGAAAGAAGTTGCTGCGGCTCTTCAAAGAGCATTGCGGAGGGACGAACAAGAAGCCAAAAGACAGGCTGAAAAGGCGACGCTTGATGGGCTCCCGGCCGCCACCAAACTTAAAACGGTTGGCGAGCAGGGCTTGGAGCTCATCAAGATGGTCCGCACAAAGAGCGGAAACATGAAGGGTACATTTATAAAGGCCCTCAGAGAAGGTGAAGCTAAGGTCGAGGAGTCAGTCCGTGGCCTCGCCTCTCTCAAGGAAGACACGCTTAGGCTAGAGGCGGAGAATATTCGTCTAAGAGAGGAGATAGTGCTACTGCGGGAAAAGGCGAGTCAGGCGCAGGAGTCGCTGTCAAGACCGCCGCCATCAGTTAGCACTCCAGCACAACAAGGCTCAGAAGTTATAACGGTTGCGGGACTGAGGGCCATGTTTGAGGAACTCTCTCACTCCATAATGGAGAGGACCTCAAACATGATCAACGCCCGCATCGATGTGATTGAAGATCGCCTGCTCCCAGCCAAAAGACTCCGACCGCCTTTGGCTGCGGACAGAATAAATGCCGATACTCACCCGACTGAAGGTTTGCCCAACCTACCACAGGCTGGTCCCTCCAAAAGAACGGCGACTCCGGCTCCGGCGATGACAGCAGCAGCTCCAACTCCTGGGGTGGCAGTATCTGAAAAAGAAAAGAAGGTTAGCAAGAAGAAGAAAAATAAGCAAGGAAAGGAAAAGCCGGCGGAACAACAGCCGGCTCCGACAGTAGCAGCTGCTCCCGGCCCTTCGTCAGAAAAAGAGGGCTGGAGCACAGTTGTGAAGAAGGGAAAGAAAGGAAAGGGAAAACAGATACCGAATACACACACGGATAAGACGCACCCGGACGTGACAAAGACAAACCAAAAGGTGGCACCAGCGGCATCCCAAAAGCCAAAGTCAAAAGAGAGAGCAAGAAGGAGGAGAAACGCAGCTCCTGCCACGGCTGCAGTGGTCATCACACTGCAGCATGAAGCAGTCGAGCGCGGCACTACTTACAAGGACGTCATCTGTAAAGCCCGCCAAGAGATTAACTTGGCGGAGTTAGGCTTGTCGGAGGGCGTTCGAGTAAGACAGGCGGCCACAGGGGCTCGCATAATGGAACTCCCCGGAAGTGCGACCAGCGAAATGGCGGAGCAATTCGCCATAAGGCTGCGTGGTGTATTAGGCGGTGCTGCGAGGGTCGCTAGGCCGGTCAAATGCTCCGACGTTCGTATCACGGGCTTGGATGACACGGTCACGAAAGAAGAAGTCTTGGCTGCGGTCGTGGCTAAGACAAGTTGTTCCCCAGAACATGTCAAGGGGGGCGACATTCGCGACGGACCGGGAGGAACGGGCACCATGTGGGTGCAGTGCCCCGTGGCTGCCGCTAACACCTTGGCAGCTGCGGGCCGCCTGCTTGTCGGTTGGAGCTCGGCGCGCGTGCAGACCTTGGAGCCCCGCATCATGAAGTGTTTCCGATGTCTGGAGGTTGGTCACATGGCTAGGCTCTGCAAGTCTGAAGTAGATAGGGGTCAATTGTGCTTCCGGTGTGGTCAAGCTGGGCACAAAGCGTCTTTCTGCGCGGCGAGGCCTCATTGTGTTGTTTGTTCGGAGGCTGGACGCGATCCTGGCCACACGATAGGCGGAAAAGGCTGTGCCCCACCAAAGAGGGGACGGAATAGAAGAGCTAAAGCTCGAGGGACGGGTCGGCCGCAAGGCCAACAGGTTGAAGCCATGGAAGTCCACAATGGATAGACGCCCATTACAATGTCTCCAGACGAACTTGAACCACTGCGCCGGCGCCCAGGACTTGTTCTTCCAGGCGCTGGTTCAGTGGCAGATAGACATAGCGATAGTGGCCGAGCCTTATTATGTTCCAGCCCGCAACACCTGGGTTGGAGACCTGCTCGGCACCGTCGCTATCCATTGTTGTGACACAGGCCCTCCGCTTCTACTGCGGGAGAGAGGCCAGGGATTTGTGGCGGCGGATTGGGGGGAGTACACAGTCTTTGGGGTGTACTTTTCTCCCAATAAGACCCGCGCCGAATTCGAGGATTTCCTGGGTGAGCTGCAGGCGGCAGCTTTAAGAGCGGCTCCAAGGCTCGTTCTTGTCGCCGGCGATTTTAACGCCAAGCACTCAGCCTGGGGCTCGGGTGTGACCGACACTCGAGGCGACGCTGTGCTGGAGTGGGCCCTCATGACCGGTCTCTCGATTCTAAACCGCGGGAACGCACCTACATGCGTTCGGCCGCAGGGGAGCTCGATTGTTGATCTCTCCTTCGCCAGTCCCGCGGTTGGAGAGCTGGTCCAAGACTGGAGGGTGGAGGAGGTAGAGACACTGTCGGATCACCAGTACATTCGGTTCAGTGTCTCCCCCTCGAGGGTAACTCAGACAGTCCCGCCACCTTCGACGAGTGCTCCGGAATTCCCGCGCTGGGCACTCACGAGGATGGATAAGGAGGCATTCGATGAGGCGGTGGAAGTGGAAGCCTGGACTCCAAGGCCCACAGCACCAGTAGCTGTAAATGAGGAGGCGCTCTGGTTTAGGGAGGCCCTCACTAGGGTTTGCGATGCTTCTATGCCTCGCGTCAAACGCCGCCCTTCTAAGCGGCAGGTGTACTGGTGGTCGGAGGTGATCGCGGAGCTCCGGCACCAGTGCGTCAGGGCACGCCGGCCATTGCAACGGCAGCGAGCGCGAAGAGTGCGAGATGAGGAGTTGGAGAGTCGGCTCGGGGCAGAATATAAGGCGGCTAAGAACGCGCTGCGCGTCGCGATCACGCTGGCCAAAGACGCTGCCAGGGAGGAAATGCTGGAGGACTTAAATCGTGACCCTTGGGGTCGCCCGTATCGGGTAGTGCGGAACAAGATCGGCCGCGGTCCTCCAGCATTGGAGATGCTGTCCCCGGAACAGCTGCCTCGGATTGTGACGACGCTGTTCCCGTCTTCCGGCGAATCGGAAACGTCCGACGAGGCCGAGCTGGTTCTTCCTGAGGAGGTGCCTCCTGTCACAGATGGAGAGCTTGACGCAGCCATCTTCAGACTCGGCGAACGCAAGACTGCCCCGGGCCCGGACGGAATTCCCGGCCGAGTCTGGGTTAAGTCCATGGGTCCACTCAAAGACAGGTTGCGGGACCTGTTCAGTGAGTGCCTCGCGCAAGCTGAATTCCCTGAGTGCTGGAAGGAGGGAAGATTGGTTTTGCTGAGGAAGGACGGCCGGCCTGCTGACTCGCCTTCGGCCTATAGGCCAATCGTCTTGCTGGACGAAGCCGGGAAACTGCTGGAGAGAGTGATCGCATCTAGGGTCACAAAACACCTTGAGCGGGAAGGACCTAACCTCTCTGAGGCCCAATATGGCTTCCGCGCCCAACGCTCGACCATAGATGCGATCCTCCAGGTCAAGCAGTTCTCTGAAGAACAGACGGCGCGTGGTGGAGTGGTGCTGGCGGTGTCTTTTGACATCGCCAATGCGTTTAATACCCTGCCCTTTAGGGCGATCGAAGAGGGTCTCCGCCACCATCAGGTGCCATGGTATCTCCGTAGAACCATCGGCGGGTACCTTAGGCGACGGACGATAACTTGTGTCGGGCGTAATGGCGTCGTCTTACGAATCGTGACTCAGTGCGGCGTTCCACAGGGGTCTGTCCTCGGTCCGCTCCTGTGGAACATCGGATTCGACCGCGTTCTGCGTGCGGCGCTTCTCCGTGGGCTACGCGTAATTTGTTACGCAGACGACACCTTACTTCTAGCCCGCGGAGAAACTTTCGAGGAAGCCATTCGTCTGGCGAGAGTTGGAGCGTCGCTAGTTGTGGCGAGAATTGAGAGACAGGGGGTGCGAGTCGCGTTGGAGAAGACGGAGGCCATCTTTTTCTATGGACCCCGGAAACGCCCCCCTGCCGGAGTGTCACTCCACATTGGAGATGTCGATGTGCCAATCGGATCGGAGATGAAATACCTGGGTCTGGTTTTGGATCCCAGGTGGTCATTTACACCTCATTTCCGCCGATTGGCACCAAGGCTGAAGAAGACGGCAGTGGCCCTCGGACGCCTCCTGCCCAACATCGGAGGCCCGGGGTCCACGTGTAGGCGGCTCTATACGGGGGTCCTCCAATCCATGGCCCTCTATGGAGCCCCAGTCTGGGCGGACAATCTGAGCGCCGCCAATAGAGCGCTCCTGAAAGGCCCGCAGCGCACGATGGCGCTGCGGATGATAAGAGGTTACCGCACGGTGGCAGGCGATGCAGCGTTGGCGCTGGCAGGGTCCCCTCCGTGGGACCTGGAGGCTCGGGTACTATCCGAGGTGTATCACCGCACTGCCGAGGTGAAAGAGCGAGGAGAACGGGTGCCACCAGAACAGGCATCCCGATGGCGCCGCCAGGCGCGAATTATTATCGTGCGCACCTGGCAGGACCGCATGGCGTCTCCAATGGCTAGCCGCAATATCGTGGCAGCCATACGGCCCATACTACAACAGTGGCTGCAGCACTGCAGAGGCGCCCTCACTTTCCGGGTGGTGCAGATGCTGACAGGGCACGGGTGTTTCGGGCACTATCTGCACCACACGGCAAGGAGAGATCTTACGCCCCAGTGCCACCACTGCCCGGACCCAGACGACACGGCGCAGCATACGCTCCTGACCTGCCCCGCTTGGGCGGCCCAGCGAGCGGAGCTCTGCGCCGTCATAGGATTAGACCTCACCCTCCCGGCCATACTAACAGCCATGGTCCGGTCGAGGGAAGCTTGGGAAGCCGTCGTCGCCTTCTGCGAGACCGTAATATCGCAGAAGGAGACGGCCGAAAGGGAACGTGAGGCGGACGAAGCCGCTGCTCCCATGAGAAGGAGGCGTGGAGGGCGCAGGCGCGCACAACACGAGCGCCAACTCCCGCCTTAGAGGGTCTCGGGCGACGGACTGGGGAGTTCGTCGCCCATTGCACGAGCCCGACCGGTCGTAGAGCGTCCGGTGCCTCGGACTGCTCTCCCGGTGTCAGCGACCTCCGATAGTCGCGAGGAGGATCTGCGTTGCGGCAGGTTACCGCTAACTGGGCCGCTGCAGTTATCGCCACAGGCGGGTCCGGCGGCCCAGCAACAAGCGGAGGAGGAGGCACCGATGGGTTTTAGTGCGGTAACCCCGGGTGCGCTCCTCACCGCGTCACCCGGGCGAGTCCCACATATCCCGGTGGCTACTCCCCTCACGCCGCCGGGAATTCATAAAGAATTTCCCATCGTACAAAAAAAAAAAAAAAAAAGGTTAGGTTAGGTTAGGTTAGGTTAGGTTAGGTTAGGTTAGGTTAGGTTAGGTTGCTTTAATTTGGGGGCGATACCGGTTCCTCCTCGTTGGTGTCCCTGGGCAACGGCTGGGTGCCTCTCGTCGCGTCTTTTGCGGGGGGAGGCATTCAGACGGCTGAACACCGGTCTGTACTGTACTATCTTTCTGTACTTTTTATAATCTCCTTCTTGTTTTGATTTTTTTTTTTTTGTTCGTCTATCTTTTCACCACCTTTTCTTCTCTATCTTTCCTTTTTTGTTTTACTTCTGACGATGGTGAGCTGCACCGTAACTAGCCCGCGACTCGGGATGTCGGAGTTTGAAGAAATGGAGACACGTGAATTGAAAAATATTCCCCGGGTGGGTCCCGGCAGCGATGCCGGGGAATCCCACTCCTCCGCTTCGGCGGGGGGCTGCCCCACGTATACGGGGGGGGCACAAGTCACGTCGAGGGAGAAGGCGGCCGTTACGACGGCGAGTGGTGAAAGAAGCGCATCAGCGCGCGCGAGTCCGAAAACGGCGCACCTAACCGCGCCGGGGACGGATTTGCTTACGGATGAGGAAGTGGACTTCTCACAGCCGGTTCCTGATGGGAGACGCCGGATGTTAGAACTGTTTAAGAGGAAGGCATTGAGGGGTGATGTGGACCTGCCGCGAGTGATGCTCACGCGCGCGCTGCTCCCTGAACCCTCTCAACCCGGACATGACAGCGAGGACTGTTTCTCGGACTCCAGTGACATGTCCTGCTTGTCACTGGACTCCGAGGGACTGCCCGCACTCCCGGACAAGACGCGTCGTAAGCGACGCAGCTCTGAAGATGACATGGGCCCGCCCATCAGCAAGGCGGGCCCGAAGTCGAAAAGAGGTCGTGGTCGGCCGCCGACAACGGGCCAATACGTTGGTCTGGCGAAGGCGCAGGCCCAACTTAATCGCGCGAAGGAGGAGGCCCTTCGGCTGGACGCTGAAGCTGATTTGGCTAGGGCAGTAAGGACGGTACGGGAGGCGCGGGTGTCTGACCCGGCTCCCCCCGGTCCCACGACACACCCAATCGACGACGCGGAGAGGTCGACAGTCGAATTGGCTAGGAAGGTGGAAAGTTCTCTGGAGGCTATCACAATGGTCGCCACCAAGTCGTCGAACCTGAAGGGCACGTATCAGAGGTTCCTGAAGGAGGCGGCCGCGACCATTCGGGTGGCCTTCACCGAAGTGAGGAGCCGGTCCGCTACAGAGGAGATTAGGAGGCTAGAGGCACAGAACGTGAGGCTCGAAGAACAAGTGGCGCAGATGCGCCGTGAACTGGACGAGTTGCGCAAGAAGGCTCCGGTACAAAAGGAAGGTGACTTACGCGAGCTGTTGTCGGAGGTCTCTCGCTCCAACATAGAGACCTTCGGCAACATGCTGAACGCGAGACTGGCCGGGTTGGAAGATAGACTCCTCCCCGCGCCACGGATGAGACCACCGCTAGCGGCGGATGGTGCTGGCACGTCTGCTGAGCTCCCGCCGCCGGCGAAGAAGAAGGCGTCGAAGCCCAAGAAGACGACGGCGCCTACTTACGCGGAGACGACAGCGTCGGCTGCAGCGCCTCCTAAAGAGGCATCTGCACCGGTGACGGCCCAAAAGGCCAAGAAGACGAAGAAGCGGCCAACTATGGCGGCTAAAGAGGCGGCGCAAGGGGGGGCAAACTCAACGCCCTCTCCAGCTGAGGCCCCGTGGACCACTGTGGGTCCGCGAAAGGGCGGAAAGAAGAAGAAGGGTGCGGCCACTACAACGAAGGTCGCGCCCAAGAAGAAGAAGACAAGGCTCCGCCCTCCAAACACTGCGGCCGTCGCCCTCACGTTGGAGGCGGGGGCACAAGAAAAGGGGGCGTCGTACGCTAACGTCCTGCGAGAGGCTCGGTCAAAGGTCGGCCTGGGGGAGTTCAACATCCCCAGGCTCGTTCATAAGAGGGCCCACACCGGCTCGGTCCTCCTTCTGATTGATGGGGAGGGGGCTGGTGAGAAGGCGAATGCATTTGCAGCTCGGCTGCGTGATGTTCTGAGCCCGGAGGTTGTTAGGGTCAGCTGCCCAGTGAAGTGCGCGGAGATGCGGGTCACTGGGCTGGACGATGCGACTGAAGCCGTGGATGTCGTGGCGGCAGTTGCGCGCGAAGGAGGATGCCCGGCAACCAACATCAGGTCGGGCCGAGTTGTCGCTGGCCCTAGAGGGAGATCCCTGTGGCTCAGCGTACCAGTGGTGGCCGCTCAGAAGCTTCTGGGCTCTGGGCGGTTACAGATTGGCTGGTTTGAGGCAAAGGTGGCGCTGCTGACCGCGAGGCCGAAGCGGTGCTTCCGCTGCCTCGATACCGGCCACATGGCGGCGCATTGCACGTGCCCGGTGGACCTCAGTCGGAGCTGCTTCCGCTGTGGAAAGCCTGGGCACAAGGCGCTCGCCTGCGAGGAGGCTCCGTGCTGTCCAGTCTGCGCGGCAGTGGACAAGCCCAAGGGGCACGTGCTGGGGAGTGACGGCTGTATTACAGTCAAAAAGCCGTCCCCCGGCACGAAAAAGAAGAGAAGGGCGCCAGCCAAAAAGGGGCGGCACAAAAAGCCGCACCCTGTTGCCGACAGGGCGATTCCGCTCGTCCCGGTCGAAGAGGCAATGGAAGCCTAGGCCCGTGGGCGGCGATCGGGGGATCGACCGCTCACAAGATGGGTCCCGAGTGAAAGGCTCCCCTAGATGCCCGGGGAGCCCTCGGTGAGGTAGGCGGCGGCATCTCAACAGGCCGCCGCATTTTGAGTAGAGCCGGACGCGGCAAGCGCTATGGGCTGCGGAAGTAATATTCTCAGTTCCCGCGGCCCACAAACAGCGCAGAAGGCGGGCATGGGGGTTTTAGTCGGTAAACCTCGGCGCACTCACACGCGCTGAGGGAGTCCGACATACCCCGCCGCCTTCCCCCGGAGTCGGTGGGGATGCGTAACGCATTTCCCCCCTAAAAAAAAAAAAAAAAAAAAAAAAAAAAAGGTTGCTTTAATTTCCTAAGGTGGAGGGTATACTTACCGAGGGATTTTGGAGTTCATGGTGTCTAATGAAAGCGCTTTTTTGTCACTTTTATTTGGTGTATTGCTTGTCTCGTTGTTCCGGCAGGTTCACGAGATATCTTATTTTTTGGTGTTTTTATCTTAGGACCTCTGTTGTTTTCAAACCCGTCGGAAAGTCATCGACGTAGAACAGCATTGGTCGACGAGTTTGTCCCGGTGTTGTGCTGCGTGGGTGACTCCCGCGGGGGAGGGGAAATATATTTTATTGTGTTAGGTTAGGTTTATTCTCTATTTAGGTGTTGGGTTTTTTCTTATTTTCTGGTGATGGTTTGTTATTGTTGTTAGTTGTAAGATTATATAGTGTGTAAGAGCTTGACTATACATTTCTTGGCATCCTGTCTCGGTTTGTATAGGTAGGTTATCTTTTCTTTTCTGGCGTTATGTCGGAGGGGGAGGAAGATGTCGAGGGGGGGGGTAGTACGTTTTCTGCGCGAGGTCTCCGACTGGAGTTTGGGGATGTCTCGAGTAGAAAGGAAGGAGGTAATGGTAGTCGCCCGAAGGTTCGGGCTGGAATTACTTTGGAGGAAGTTTTAGGGGACTGGTCCATGCAGTCCAACTCCGAGTCTGATGCCTTCCGGGGCAAGAGACTGTTCTCGGAGGTTTCCGGCTCGGACACGGAGGAAGTGACTGAGAAGGGGGAGATAGCGGTACGTAAAAGTGTTGCCAAGCGTGGTAAGGTTCGGGGTTCTGTGTCAAGATTGACCAGTGCTCGACGTGAGGCAGAACTTGTCGCAGCCCTCGACAAAAGGGCATATAAGAAGGCGGTCGCGGAGCCAGTAGAACGGGAAATTCCTCCTGGTCCCTTAGACCTGGATGTAGATAGGATGGGAGCGAAGGAATTAATGCAGGCAGCTGAGGCTAACCTGCAAGAAATTCTGGGTATTGCTGGTAGATCCACCAATTTGAAGGGTGGATATGCCAACAAGATAAGACGCGCTACGGGGACTGTAAAAACAGTCCTCGAAACACTTATGGGCCGTACTGAGGCTGAAGAAACTCGGCGACTTCGTGCCGATAATGGGAGACTCCAGCGGGAAGTGGAAAACCTCCGCGAGGAAGTTCGCGCATATAGGCGTGAGTTTGAGGAGGCGAAAAAGGCGGCGACCAAACTATCAAAGTCGTCGCCGCCGTCGTCGAGTCCAATGTCCAGCGAGCAGCTGGGCATTTTAGAAAGTAATATCGCCAGGTTGGTCGGTAACCTGGTTGATGGCCGCCTGGCGGTTTTGGAGGATCGACTTCCGCCTCCCCGAATTGTCCGCCCGCCGTTGGCCGGGGACAAGAAAGTCGTGCGGGAGTCTCGGGCCCCTGTTGTCGAAAGGACGGTGTCGTCGGATAGAGAAGGGTCGCCGATTTTGGCGGTAAGGGGTCGTGTGCTTCCGGCTCCGGAAAAAGCCCCAACTTCTCAAAAGAGAGAGGAGTTTCCGGCGCTGCCGGTGCGTCCTGCGGTACGGTCGGTTTCAGGACCTGGTTCGTCCAAGTGTACTAAAAAGGGAGGGGAATGGTCTAGCTTTGGACCTTGCCCCAAGGCAGCAAAGATGCCCTGTGGTCGTTTGGGGACAGAGGTGGCACCAGCACCTGCGCTAGCACCTGCACCTGCCTCCTCGGACGCCTGGACCGAGGTTGCTAGGCGCAAGGCGCCTAAGAAGAAAGCGCAGGGTCCCAAATCGCCCTCTGCGCCAAAACAGAAGAAGGGAGCCAAATTGGTCCTCCCTCGCTCCACCGCCGTGATTGTAAAACTGCGGCCGGAAGCGGTCCAGCAGGGGTCCACTTACAGCTCCGTGCTGACAAAGGCCCAGCGAGATATCGATGTGGATGGGCTGGGCATTGGGCCCCTTAGAGTGCGTACGGCGGCAACGGGTTGCCGGCTCATAGAAGTGGCCGGGCGAAATAGCGCCGAGAAAGCGGACGCCCTGGCTCTCAAAATGGGAGAGCTCTTGGGCGAAGAGGCGGAGATCATGAGGCCCGTCAAGAACACAAGTTTTAGATTGACGGGCCTCGATGAGACGGCAACAGCAGACCGCATTAAAGCGGCAGTGGCTGCAGAGGGAGGTTGCACGGTAGAGCAAGTGTGGGTTGGAGGATTATACTTCGGCCCACGTGGCACCGGCTTTGCCAGGATGTCGTGCCCCCTATTTCCAGCAAAAAGGCTGATTAGTTTGGGAGCGATCCGGGTAGGCTGGAGTAAGGTTGTGTTACACCACGAGGGGGCCCGCCCCAGGCACTGCTATAGGTGTCTGGGAAGGGGGCACATGGCAGGTCTGTGCCAGTGCTCTAAGGACCGCAGCGACCTGTGCTATCGCTGCGGTCAGCCGGGCCACAAGGCAGCCGGGTGCGAAGTTTCGGTGCCGCGCTGTGCAATCTGCACGGACGCGGGCATGAAGGCCGACCACGTCATGGGTGGCCGTTCTTGTAACCCCCCACCCGTTCGGGGGAAAAGTTTCTCCTCTCCGAAATCAACGGTGAGGGGAGTGGAGGCGCCTGATGCTCAGATGACCGAGTAATGCCAGCACATCTCGGCATCCTCCAGGGCAATCTCAACCACTCCGCCGCGGCTCAGGACCTCTTCCTGCAGTCTATGGCCGAGTGGTTGATAGATGTGGCGATTGTTGCCGAGCCCTACTTTGTTCCTCCCCTGCCACACTGGGCTGGGGACGACGCGGGCTCCGTGGCTATAGTGGTGAGACAAGGTGCTGGTCCCCCCCTCATACCCAGGATGAGGGGGCCTGGATATGTAGTTGCCGCTCTAGGGGAATACATATTAATAGGGGTGTACTTCTCCCCGAACCGAAACCTAGCCGCCCTAGAACAATTCCTCGATGTTCTAGGGCCGCTGATTAGGAGGCTAGCCCCACTTCCCGTGATAGTGGCAGGGGACTTCAACGCCAAGTCCTCAGCGTGGGGTTCCACTGTCACGGATCCGAAGGGGAGGGAAGTGGAGGAGTGGGCTGTAGCCTCAGAGCTGTCCCTTCTCAATACCGGGACAGCCCTCACCTGCGTGCGTCGGACGGGCGGTTCAGTCGTGGACCTGTCGTTCGCTACTCCCGCCGTCGCACGCAGAGTGGAGGGGTGGAGGGTGGAAACGGAGGTGGAGACACTTTCGGACCACCGTTATATACGGTTCGAAGTGTCTCCAGTCCCGGCATCGAGTCCGGCGTCGGAGTCCAGGGGGCGTAGCAGGTTCCCACGTTGGGCGCTCACCAAGCTCAACCGGGAGCTTGCGGAGGAGGCGGCCATTGTGGGCCGCTGGAGCCTACCGTCGATGGAAGGTATGGGGGTGGACGAAATGGCTGGCTGTCTCGGCAACGCGCTCACAAACGTCTGTCGGGCAGCTATGCCCCAAGTACACGGTCCTCCCTCTCCTCGGCGGTCGGTGTACTGGTGGTCGGCCGAGTTGGCCGACCTTCGCACTGCCTGCAACGCGGCGCGAAGAGCGTACGGCCGCAGCAGGAAGCGCCGCCCCCAGGACGTGGAGAGAGACGGCCGGCTTTACAGGGTCTACGTTGCGAAGCGCGAGATCCTGAAGCTGGCCACCAGTCGGGCCAAAGAGCGAGCGTGGCTGGAGCTGCTAGAGGGTCTCGATAATGACCCGTGGGGTCGACCGTACAAGAGGGCGCGGGACAAACTCCGCGCCCAGTCGGTCCCACTGACAGAGACGCTCCAGCCAGAACTGCTTGGCGATATCGTCCGGGAGTTATTCCCGGACCCGCCAGCAGGTTTCGCTCCGCCGCAGATGATCCGACGCACGCCGGACTCGATGGAGGAGGGTGTTCCGCCATCAGTCACCGACTTGGAAATGGAGGCGGTTCTTTCGCGCCTCCGTAGCAAGAGGAGGGCGCCAGGTCCGGACGGGGTGCACGGGAGAGTCCTATCAATCGCTCTCGTGCATCTCGAAGATAGTCTCCGGCAACTGTTTAACCGCTGCCTGCAAAGCGGACAGTTCCCGGAGGCATGGAAGGAGGGTCGGCTCGTCCTACTACCAAAGGGCGGGCGACCACCGGACTGCGCGTCGGCGGTGCGACCGATCGTGTTGCTGAATGAGGTGGGCAAGGCGTTTGAGCGCGTCATAGCCTCCCGCCTCGTTCAACACTTGGAGGAAGGCCCGGGGCCCGGACTGTGTGATGCGCAGTTCGGGTTTCGGGCCGGTCGGTCGACCATCGACGCGCTGAGGCGCCTTAAGTCGGTGACGAGTGAGGCGGAACGCGGGAGGGAGGTGGTGGTGGCGGTGTCGCTGGACATCGCCAATGCCTTCAACAGCCTTCCCCACAGCGTAATACGCGAGGCACTGTCCTTTTTCGAAGTGCCTCCGTATCTCGGGAGGCTGTTGGACGCGTACCTCTCCGATAGGGAGATCGTGTTCGAGGATCGGTCGGGGTCCTTAGTGCGGCGGCGAGTCGAGTGCGGCGTTCCCCAAGGTTCGGTGCTGGGTCCGAACCTATGGGATGTCGGCTACGACTGGGTCCTGCGGAGCGGCCTTCTCCCCGGAATGAGTGTCATCTGCTACGCGGATGACACTTACGTAACATCCCGGGGACGAACGTACCAGGAGGCTGCGCGGCTGGCCGAGGTGGGAGTATCCCTCGTAGTCAGCCGCATAGAGCGATTGGGGCTTCGGGTTCGTCTCGAAAAGACCGAAGCCCTGCTCTTCCGCGGGCCTGGGAGGAAAGGACCCCCACCGGGTGCACGACTCCTTATCGGAGAGAAGGAGGTCAGGGTGAGCCCAACACTCAAATGTTTGGGACTCATCCTGGACGGGAGGTGGACCTTCGGACCCCACTTCCAACAACTGGGGCCGAAGGTCATAAGGGCGGCCTCTGCGCTGGGCCAGCTCCTACCGAATGTAGGGGGGCCCAGCGATGCCTGCAGGCGGCTATACTCCGGAGTTTGTCGGAGTATAGCCCTGTACGGAGCCCCTATTTGGGCGGATTCTCTCACCGTCCGCAATAAGGCTCAGCTGCGTAAAGCGCAGCGGGTCACGGCGGTGAGGGTAATCAGGGGCTACCGTACAGTTTCCTGGGTGGCAGCCACTGCTCTGGCTGGAGATCCGCCGTGGGAGCTCGAGGCGTCGGTGCTCGCCGAAGTACACCTCTTCCGCACTGAGAAGAGGTTGCAAGGCGAGGCGCCTACTTGGGAGGAGCTCTTGCGAATGCGAAGGCTGGGGCAACAGTGGTTGCTACGAAGGTGGGGTGAGGTCCTGGCGCAGTCCCCGTATGGTCAACATACGGCTACGGCACTGCGTCCAGTTCTTGCGGCGTGGATGCGCCGCAAGAGAAAGCCCCTCACCTTTCGCCTTACACAGGTACTCACCGGACATGGATGTTTCGGTGCGTACCTGTGTAAGGTTGCCAGGAGGGAGCCTACGCCAGCCTGCCACGAATGCGGCGCTGCGGAGGACACGGCCCAGCACACCTTAGAGGTGTGCGATCGATGGGCCGTGCAGCGCCACGATCTCGTGGCAGTGATTGGGCGGGACCTCTCGCTCTTGAGTGTGGTTCGCTGCATGCTCGAGAGCGATGAGGCATGGCAGGCGACGGTCTCCTTTTGCGAATACGTCATTTCGCAGAAGGAGGCCTCGGAGCGGGACAGAGAGACTGATCCTCTCTCTCTTCCGCTTCGCCGGCGCAGGACGGGGGTGCGGAGGCGTCGTTTTGCGGCCCTCCCATCTCACGTCTAGTACGGGGCTCCGGGTAGAGGGATGGGTAACCTCCCCGGCTTTGTCAGTCTCGGCGCCGAGGAGAGCGCTTCAGTTTGCCGGAGCGCTCTCTCAATTTGATGGAAGTCCGGTCCCTGTAGAGGTGTACCGGCCGGTCGAGGGAGGAGTAGCCTGTGTTTAGACAGATCCAGGCACTCCACCCAACATAACGGCTGATGGCAATCCGCAAGTGGTTTTAGTGGGTAAACCGGCCGTAGCGAGCCGGGAGTCCCACATACCCCTCGGGGACCCTCCCGGGGGGATGCGTAACGCATTTCCCTTGCGAAATCAAAAAAAAAAAAAAAAAAAAAAAAAAAAAAAAAAAAAAAAAAAAAAAAAAAAAAAAAAAAAAAAAAAAAAAAAAAAAAAAAGGTTAGGTTAGGTTAGGTTAGGTTAGGTTAGGTTAGGTTAGGTTAGGTTAGGTTAGGTTAGGTTAGGTTAGGTTAGGTTAGGTTAGGTTGGGGGTGGGGGTCTGCCAGTTCGTCCAAGTTCGTGCCCCTGGGCAACGTGTGGGTGCTCCTCTTCGCTCTTTACACGGGGTGGGCGCTCACGCGGCTGAAGGCTGGCTCTGTCTTTTCTACTCTATCTCTCACCATCTGTTTTATTAAACTCTTGTTTGTACTGTTTTTCTTTTGGTTTTACTATCTTTCACCATCTTTTCTTTCATCTATTGCTATATTTCCTTTTGGTTATCCTCTTCTCTACCGTTTTGTATGTTTGTTTGAGAACATGAGTGAGTGTATGATTTGATGGATGGACCCGTGGGTCCCCAACCCTAAGTTGGCAACGTCCGGCGATGGGGTGCATTGCGAGTGGGAGACTTCGTACCAAGGATGTGGGGCAGACTCACCCCTTAATGATCAACCATGGAAACAGGCAATGGAAAAAATACTCCCCGGGTGGGTCCTCTAACGAGGGAATCCCACACTCCTGCTCCGGCAGGAGGTCGCCCCATGTATACGGGGGGGGCTCAAATTGCTTTGGTGAGAGTGGAAGACGTACTAAAAGGACAGGACATATCGGATTTGACAACCACGGAATTGACATCTCTAATTGACAAACGAAGTGGATCGCGGACGGCAACTCCAACGACCACGATGGAAGTAGAGGGAAGTGACGAAACTTCGTCATTTTTTAGAAGACCCAGCAGAGGTACGTCAGTGTCTGAGGAGAGCGCCAACGAGACGGTCGCTGCAAAGGCACTGGCGCAACAATTATACCTGAAAGAGAAAACTCCGCTAAAGCGGAAAACCGGACAGGACGCAGATGGAGAGTCGGAGACCGATGAGGAATCTCCAAATCGGTCGTCGACAAAGGAGAGGACGAAGATATTCCGCGGCAAGCGTGGGAGAGGAAGACCGCCTACTACAGGCGAATATATGGGCCTCGCTGCGGCCATAAAGAAAAAGGCCGAATCAGAGCGAGAACTTCTCGCAGCCCAGATGGACAAAGAAGTTTTAGGACTGGCGCAGAGGATCCAGCCGGTTCGATCATCACGGACGTCAGGAGCCTCTGAATACTCGGACGCGTACGAAGACGTTGAGACAACTAGCGCACTTGGCGCATCTATTACGACCAGTTTGGCCGCCATCTCCGGAACGGTCAAAAAATCGAAGAATCTGAGTGGGCCCTGCGTCAAAACACTCAATGATGCAACGCGCACCATCCAAGATGCTTGCGCGGCCCTGCTCAGCCGCACTTCGACAGCGGAGACTAGAGCGCTGGAAGCGGCGAACGCACGCCTCTCCAAGCAGCTCTCTGATTTAAGAGAAGAACTTGACGAAGTCAAGCGACAGCTGGCTAATACTCGGCCCCGGGGCACTATCGTTACCCCGACACTGAGCACAGAGGAGCTGATAGAGCGAGCTGTTCGTGAAGCGGTCTCGCTATCGAGCGCTAGGCTAGACGCGCGACTGGAGGGACTAGAGGCACGACTGCTGCCGGAGCCGCGACTGCGCCCTCCACTCGCAGCGGATAGGACAAGGGATCGTGCGGCTACTGCACAAACATCTGCAGAGCCGACACGACCAGAGAGGAATAGTCTGCCGTCGACGTCAGTCACGACACTGATGCCGCCGACAAACCCTGGACCAGAGCTGAAAAAAGGAAAGAAGAAGACCCGAAAGACTGCTGCAGCCGCAGAAGCGGCTAGCGCGAGACAAGACGCTCCTGGGACAGCAACAGCATCGGGAACACCTCGTACAGAAGAATGGACAGAGGTTGTTAAAAAGAGTAGGAAGAATAAAGGAAAAGAGACAGAGAAAAAGAATGGCAAGACGCCAAATAAAAAGGAAAGGAAAAGTAGGAGACTACGCGCTCCAAATACTGCAGCTGTGGTCCTAACCCTACAGCCGGAGGCAGTGGAGCGCGGAACGTCCTACACAGATGTGCTGAAGGAAGCGAAAAGACGCCTGGATATTCAAGCTCTTGAAATTCCGGCGGTTAAAGTTAAAGTCGCGGCAACCGGGGCCCGCATACTCCAGATCTCGGGAGACGCACACAATGAAAAAGCGGACGTCCTAGCCGGCAAACTCAGGGAGGTCCTGGGCGACCAGACTGTTAGAGTCTCCAGGCCCCAAAAGTGCGCCGAGCTCAGAGTGACAGGCTTAGACGACTCGGTAACGTCTGTGGAAGTTGCTGAGGCAATCGCGAGAGCGGCGAACTGTCCTGCCGAAACTATTAAGGTGGGCGAAATACGGAGTGGCAGGAACGGTCTAGGCACAGCTTGGGTCAGCTGCCCGGTCGACGCAGCAAAGACAGTATCAAGCCCTGACACCAAGCTGTATGTGGGATGGGTCATAGCACGAGTGACACTGCTGCCGTCTCGATCCATGCGGTGTTATAAATGCCAGGAGACGGGCCATACGAAGGCGAAATGTGCCTGTGACGTCGATCGCAGCGGACTCTGTTTCCGCTGCGGCCAACCAGGACACACATCGCAGCAATGCCAGAACGCACCCCACTGTGTTCTTTGTGCCTCGAAAGGGAAACCGGCCGACCATCGCGTAGGAAGCAAGATATGCGGTAGACCGGCGGCTAAAAAGAAGAAGGGCTCTGAAAAGAGCCAAAATACTCAGAAGACGGCAACAACACCTGCTGTCATTTCTGTAGAAAAGAGGACAAACGATACGGTTCCAAATAACAATGGCCAATAGTTTTCTCCAGTGTAATCTGAACCACTGTGCCCCTGCACAAGACCTAATGGTCCACTCAATGGCGCAGTGGTCCATAGACATAGCGGTGGTGGCCGAACCGTATCGTGTGCCATCTCGTACGGATTGGTTTGGCGACATTGAGTCCTCGGTAGCTGTGGTCTTAGGTCCCAGGGTTGTTTTGCCACCCATTGGCGTCGTGGTCCGAGATCGCGGTTTCGTAGCAGTCGGTCTGGAATCGCTGGTGATTGTGGCTGTATATTTTTCGCCCAACAGGTCTTTAGCTGACTTTGAGGCCCTCCTATTACGCCTCACTGCCCTCTTGGGTGGACTGTCCCATCCGGTAGTCGTCGCCGGCGACTTCAATGCGAAATCCACGCTGTGGGGTTCGCCGGCGACGAACGCCAGAGGGCGAGTAGTCTCAGACTGGATGACGACAACCGGTCTCGTCCTGTTGAACCGCGGAAATGCGGGTACCTGTGTAAGACAAAGGGGGGAGTCAATAGTGGATATAACGTTGGCCAGTCCAGCTCTTGCACGTCGAATTGGTTGCTGGTCTGTGCTAGAACAGGTGGAAACGTTATCTGACCACCGATATATTCGCTTTGACATCCCTACCCAGGTCTGGGCCGGTCGCGGTCGTGCTTCTGCATCAGACCTAGGCCCAAGGTGGTCGCTTAAAGGAATGAATAAAGAAGTCTTGGTAGAAGCTGCGATTGTGGCGTCCTGGGGCTCTCCGCCTACAGATAGAGGAGTGGATGAAGCTGCTGAATGGCTCAATGAAGCGATGGTTGGCGTGTGTGACGCATCGATG
Organism: Celastrina argiolus; assembly: GCA_905187575.2. Lineage (NCBI taxonomy): Eukaryota > Metazoa > Arthropoda > Insecta > Lepidoptera > Lycaenidae > Celastrina > Celastrina argiolus. The sequence continues at coordinate 18,887,049 of LR994589.1, forward strand.
TCGAGAGTCAGGCCGTTTGAACCCCGACGTAGGGCTCACTGGTGGAGCACAGAAATTAAACAGCTCCGGGACGAATGTGTGGCTACCCGGCGCCGGTATGCCAGATACCGACGTAGACGTAACAGGAGTCTGGAAGAAGAGGAAGCTCTATATGCCGTGTACTGCGCGGCGCGCACTGCACTAAGTGACGGCATAAGAAGAGCCAAAACTGAGGCATGGGAAGAATGGCTCGCAACGCTAGAGCGGGATCCGTGGGGGAGACCGTACAAATGGGTGAGGCAGAAGCTCCGTCCTGCCGCCCCGCCTCTCACACAGAGTCTCGACCCGGAGTTGCGCCATACGGTCTTGTCGACGTTGTTCCCAGCCAGGGCCGACTGGACTCCGCCGATAATGACTCCACACTCGGAGGAGTCTGAAAGGGACGAGGTGGTTCCGCCTGTCACGTCTGCAGAATTGAGCGTGGCCGTGTATAAGATGGGCCTTAAGAACACTGCCCCTGGCCTTGACGGCGTGCCCGGTCGAGCATGGGTCTTGGCCATAAAGGAATTGGAGCCGCAGGTACTCGCCGTTTTGACCAGTTGTCTGGTCCAGGGCAGAGTACCCCGCCGCTGGAAGACAGGGAAGCTTGTGCTTCTACGTAAGAGCGGGCGGCCAATCGATCAGCCGTCGGCGTACAGGCCCATCGTATTACTGGATGAGGCCTGTAAAATTTTAGAGAGGGTAATCGCAGCGCGTATCACGCAACACCTGGATAGCGTTGGGCCTAACCTCAGTAATAGGCAGTACGGATTCCGCGCAGGCCGATCGACGATTAGCGCGATCGCGAACCTGCGGGACACCATCCAGGAAGTGACACCCCGGGGCGGGGTAGTTTTGGCGGTGTCCTTGGACATTTCTAACGCGTTCAACTCCCTGCCCTGGCAGACTATTAATGAAGGACTCAGGTACCACGGAGTGCCGAACTATCTCCGCAAGGTCACCCGCGATTATCTCTCCGCTCGTTCGGTGCAGTATCCGACGCGAGACGGATTAGAGCGACAGGAAGTTGTGTGCGGTGTCCCACAGGGATCGGCTCTTGGACCACTCCTGTGGGACATCGGGTACGATTGGGCACTCCGTGGTGCCTTCATCACTGGCGTAGACGTGCTCTGTTACGCCGATGATACATTAGTCGTCGCGCGTGGACAGACGTACAGAGAGGCAAAGGTCCGTGCGACAGCGGCGGTTGCACAGGCAGTACACCGGATCCGTGCTTTGGGCCTTACAGTGGCCCTCGAGAAGTCTGAGGCCATCTTCTTTCACGGGCCGAGGAATGCACCGCCTTCCGGCGAGGAAATAGTTGTAGGAGGAAGTAGGATTAGCGTCAGAACATCTATGACGTACCTCGGTCTCGTGTTGGAGAGCCGCTGGACCTTTAAGGGCCATTTCAGTCGCATTGCGGAGAAGGTCTCCAAAGCTGCTGCTGCGCTGGCATGGCTCCTCCCGAATCTTGGGGGTCCGAGCCTCGGTTGCCGCCGTCTTTACCTTGGCGTGATACAGTCAATGGTAATGTACGGCGCACCAATTTGGACGGAGAGTCTGGGGCCTGAAAATCGGCAAGTTCTTGGCAGGCTACAGAGAATTATGGCGACTAGAGCGGTACGGGGTTACCGCACAATATCTGGAGACGCGGCATGCGCCCTTGCCGGTACTATACCTTGGGACTTACAGGCCAAGTCCCTAGCCGAAGTATACTGGCGCTGCCAGACAGAACGCGACGAGGACAACCGCAACCCACCACCTGACATCATCCGGGGGTGGCGAAACAGCGCCGCAGAACAGGCGATCGATAGTTGGAGAGAGAGGCTGGAAGAGCCACGTGTGAGTGTGGACTTGCTCACAGCCATACGCCCCATCCTCAAAGAATGGGTACAGAGAACAGGAGGCGCACTCACCTTTCGCCTCACGCAGGTACTGACCGGGCATGGTTGCTTCGGTCGGTACCTGTGTGAAATTGTCAGACGCGAGCAGTCCACAGCTTGCCATCACTGCAGCGACGACCGGGACACGGCACAGCACACTCTGCTAGTCTGTCCTGCATGGAGTGACCAAAGAGCGGCTCTTCAAGCTGTCATCGGAGCAGACATATCGCTGCCAGCAATCATTCGTATGATGCTGAGCAGCGAAAATTCGTGGAAGGCGGTCGCGACATTTGCTGAGTCGGTAATGTCGGCGAAAGAGGAGGCAGAGCGCAGGAGGGAAGTGGAAGCGCAAGACCCTCAGAGAAGGCCAAGGCGGAGACGAAGAGCCAGAAATGGCAATGACATCCCGCCCTAGCAGGGATCTCGGGGCGGTGGCAGGGGAAACCGCCGCCCAGGCATCGGGTCCCAGAGTGAAGACGCGATGCGCATCGTGTTCCGTGCATCGCGTCACAGTATATGAGTGTATGTGTGTGCAATGGGCCCTTGAAGGCCAGAGTAGAGTCTGCATTAGCAGACACCCGCTAGCAGGCACGGAAGTCATAGTAATAGTTCCCGTGTCTGCAACAACAGCGGTTGTGCAGGAACACTGACGGGTTTTAGTGGGTAGGGCTGCGGTCAATTTACCATCTTGACGACCGCAGCGAGTCCCACATACCCTCTGGAAGTCCCCGTCTCCATTGGGATGCCTAAATGCATTTCCCGTCAAAAAAAAAAAAAAAAAAAAAAAAAAAAAAAAAAAAGGTTAGGTTGGGGGTCTGGGGGCGAAGCCGGTTCCTCCACGTTGGTGTCCCTGGGCAACGGCTGAGTGCCTTTCGTCGCGTCTTTGCGGGGGGAGGCATTCAGACGGCTGAACGCCGGTCTATATCTATCTTTCTCATCTTTTTTGTAACATTCTTCGCTTGTTTCGTTTTGTTTATGTTTTCTATCTTTCCACATCTTTTCTACTCTATCTTTCTCTTTAATTTAACTCTGAAGATGGTGAGCTGGCATCAAAACTAGCCCGCGACACGGGTTGTCGGAGTTTTTTAGTAATGGAAGAACGTATTTTGAAAAATATTCCCCGGGTGGGTCCCGGCAGCGATGCTGGGGAATCCCACCCCTCCGCTTCGGCGGGGGGCTGCTCCTTGTATACGGGGGGGGCACAAAATGCGTCGAGGAAGGAAGAGGTCGCTGCGGCGACGGGTGGAAAGCGAGGCGCGAAGGCGCGAGCGAGTCCGAAACCGGCGCACCTAACCGCGCCGGCTACGGATTTGCTTACGGATGAGGAGGTGGACTTCTCGCAGCCGGTTCCTGATGGGAGACGCCGGATGCTTGAGCTCATTAAGAAGAAGGCACTCAGGGGGGACGTTGATCTGCCGCGCGTGATGCTCACGCGCGCGCTAATACCCGAACCCTCTCAATATGGACTAGACAGCGAGGACTGTCTCTCGGACTCCAGTGACATGTCCTGCTTGTCACTGGACTCCGAGGGGCTGCCCGCACTCCCGGACAAGACGCGTCGTAAACGGCGCAGCTCTGAAGATGACATGGGCCCGCCCCTCAGCAAAGCGGGCCCCAAGTCAAAAAGAGGTCGTGGTCGGCCGCCGACGACGGGCCAATATGTTGGTCTGGCGAAGGCGCAGGCCCAACTTAATCGCGAGAAGGAGGAGGCCCTTCGGCTGGAGGCTGAAGCTGAGTTGGCTAAGGCAGTTAGGACGGTAAGGGAGGCGCGGGTGTCTGGCCCGGCTCCCCCTGGTCCCACAACACACCCGATCAACGACGCGGATAGGTCGACTGTCGAATTGGCTAGGAAGGTGGAAAGTTCGTTGGAGGCCATCACAATGGTCGCCACCAAGTCGTCAAACCTGAAGGGCACGTACCAAAGGTTCCTGAAGGAGGCGGCCGCGACCATTCGGGTGGCCTTCACCGAGGTGAGGAGCCGATCCGCTACGGAGGAAATACGGAGGCTGGAGGCACAGAACGCGCGACTGGAAGAGGAAGTGGCGCAGATGCGTCGCGAGCTCGACGAGTTGCGCAAACGTGCCCCAGGTCCTCCCCAAAAAGAAGAGGAAATGCGCCAGCTGTTGTCGGAGGTCTCACGCTCCAACATTGAGACCTTCGGCAACATGCTGAACGCGAGACTGGCCGTATAATATTTCTGTGAGTGTTTGCGTGATGGATGGACTCGAGGGTCCCTAACCCTAAGCTGGTGACGTCCGGCGATGGGGTGCATGGCGAGCAGGCGGCTACGCACCGAGGATGTGGGGCAGAATCACCCCTTAAAACTGATCAAACATGGCATCAAACAATAAGGAAATTATTCCCAGGGTGGGTCCTCTTAGGAGGGAGTCCCATACTCTCGCTTCGGCGGGAGATAGCTCCGAGTATACTGGGGGAGCACCTATTGTTTTAGTGGAAAAGTTGGAGATGAGGAATATAGACGAAAGTGACCTTGGCAATGTTTTAACGGCGAACGACCTGCATGACGATTTGGTTGTGATGACTACGGCGAGCGAAGGAGAGGGAAGATCGCGGTCAGCGACACCTTCATCCAGCGGCTCTGGGTTTTTCCGCAGACCCCTCAGAAGCGGAGTCGAAGATGAGAGTGGCAGCGAGAGTGCCGTCTCACTTTTAGATAGGGAAAAGGAGAGGGAAAGAGAAAGGTTCCTACGCAAGAGGCGCGGAACGCCGGACAGCCCTGAAAAGGACATAGTGACCAGAAAGTCCACGTCAAAACGCGGAAGAGGAAGACCTCCCACTACGGGAGAATACGTCGGTCTGGCTAAGGCTAAGAGGGACCTTCTGGACGAGACACAGAGGGCCTTGGAGCTCGAGGCAGAACGAGAAATTATGGACATGGCCAAGAGGATCCCACAGCAACGGTTACACCGGCTGTCGGATCCCTCTGATAACTCGGATGTGACAATGGTGGCAGATGAGACTACCGCAGCGTCTCTCGGCGCGGTTATTACTCATAGCTTAGGGACCATCGCCAATGTGACCCAAAGGTCCAAAAATTTGAAGGGGACGTCTGTCGCAGCCCTCAAAAAAGCGACCAAAGCCATACAGGAGGCATGTGTGGCCTTGCTCAGCCGCTCGGCTACAGACGAAACGAGGGCCCTGGCGGCGGAAAACGCACGCCTCTCCAAGGACCTCGAATTCTTGAAGACGGAGTTGGAGACCGTCAAGCGCCAGCTGGCCGACACCCAACCACAGTCCGCTCCCACAATCAAGGAGCCGAATGTGGAAGAATTGCTGCGGCGAGCGGTGCGCGAGGCGGTCTCTTTGACAAACGCCCGGATGGATGCTCGGCTGGAGAGTCTGGAGGCCCGACTCCTACCAGAGCCACGCCTACGTCCTCCCCTAGCCGCGGACGGAAAGAGGGATCTTGTGGCCCCTGCTACAACCTCTGCAGGGCCGTCACAGGTGGAGAAGGATAAGAGGACGCCTCCGCCGGTGCCGTCGGTATCAACTCTGATGCCTCCGACGAACCCCGGCCCAGCGCCGAAAAAAGGGAAGAGGACAAAGAAGTCTGCTGCGGCCAGTGAAGCTGCAGCCGCGAGACGCGACGCTCCGACATTAGTGACGACAGCGCAACCCGCAGCCACATCCGAATGGACGCAGGTGGTGAAGAGGGGAAAGGGTCCTACAAAGAAGGCAGAAGAGAGAAAGAAGGCCCCTAAAAAGAGAAGGCGCAATAGGCTTCGCGCTCCCAAGTCGGCAGCAATTGTGGTGACACTGCAACCAGAAGCAGAGAGTCGTGGCGTCTCGTATGACAAGGTCCTCGCCAAGGCTAAGCAGGGTTTGGACCTAACCGCGCTCGATATCCCGGCTGTTAAATTCAGGCGGGCCGTGACTGGGGCTCGGATGTACGAGGTCTCGGGATCGGCTTGCAAAGAAAAGGCCGACGCCCTTGCAAGCAAGCTCAGGGAAATACTGGGAAGTGAGGACGTCCGCATCTCTCGGCCACAAAAGTGCGCCGAGCTCCGCATAACGGGCCTGGACGACACAGCCTGTGCGGAAGAGATAGCGACTGCCATCGCGAGACCGGGTGGTTGTACAGCAGACGAGGTGAAAGTGGGCGAGATCCGCCTGGATCGGAGAGGCTGTGGCACGGCGTGGGTCAAATGCCCCGTTGACGCCGCGAAACAAGTAACGGCGCCAAACACTAAGGTGTACGTCGGTTGGGTCGTGGTACGCGTGACGCTATTGTCCGCGCGCCCTATGCGTTGTTTCCGCTGTCACGAGGTCGGCCACACACGAGCGACCTGCTCCAGCGACACTGACCGCGGCGAGCTCTGCTTCCGCTGTGGCCAGTCTGGCCACTCGTCGCGACAATGCGGAAACCCGCCACACTGCGCGCTGTGCGCGGCAGGTGGCAGACCGGCGGACCACAGCGTGGGCAGTAAGCCCTGCTCCAAGGCTGCCCCGAAGGAAAGGAAAGGCTCTAAAAAGAGCCGGGTGCCCTCGAACGCTGCCACACAACCTACGGTGGCGTCAGGCTCCGGAGCGGCCCCGATGGAAGCCCAATAACGGACATCCAACGTTTCCTTCAGGGCAACCTAAACCACTGCGCCCAGGCGCAGGATCTCTTTGATCAGGTTAGGCTGGAGTGGGGAATAGATGTCGCCGTTGTCGCGGAACCATATCGAGTTTTGCCCAGGGGTGACTGGTTTGGGGATGTTGACTCGTCAGTCGCTTTGGTTCTCGGCCCAAATGTCGTGCCTCCATTCTCCGGGGACACAATCAGAGGCCGTGGTTTTGTAGTGGTCATCTTGGGGGCCCTCACTGTGGTGGGGGTTTATTTCTCCCCAAACAAGCCGCTGGCCGAGTTTGAGGCGTTCCTACTCCGGCTGACTGCCTTCGTGGAAAGTGCGTCTCGTCCCGTCATCGTCGCCGGAGACTTCAACGCGAAGTCAACGCTATGGGGTTCTCCGGCGTCGGATGCGAGAGGTCGCGCGGTCGCTGACTGGCTAACGACCAATGGCTTAGTCGTGGCAAATCGGGGTGCCGTTGGCACCTGCGTTAGGCACCAAGGTGAGTCCATCGTGGACCTCACCCTCGTAAGTGCATCTGTCGCTCGTCGTGTCACTGATTGGAGGGTTCTCCGGGACTCGGAGACCCTCTCGGACCACAGGTATATTCGCTTCGACGTCTCAGCTCACTCGTCGGAGCTGTATCGCCCAATCTCACCTGGCGGTGGTCCGAGATGGTCCCTGAAGAAACTGGACCGCGGCTTGTTGGAAGAGGCCGCAATTGTTGCGTCGTGGGCTCCGCTCCCAGCTGGAGGAAATATAGAGGAATGGGTAGAGTGGTTAATAGAGGCGTTGCACAACATCTGCGACGCCTCTATGCCCCGCGCCGGTCCTTTCAGACCCCGGCGTCAAACATATTGGTGGCGTCCAGAACTTGGCAATCTCCGACGTGCCTGTGCAGCGGCCCGACGCCGCTACACAAGATATAGAAGACGGCGCAACCGCACTGAAGACGAAGAAGCTGCCATTTACGACGGCTACCGCACAGCACGTCATGACTTGCGCGACGCAATCCGTGTTGCGAAGAAAGAAGCCTGGGATGAGTGGCTTGAGACGCTGGAACAGGATCCGTGGGGCAAACCTTACAAATGGGTGAGGCAGAAGCTCCGCCCCGCTGCATCGCCACTTACCCAGAGCCTACAGCCGGATCTCCGCCGCAGAGTGCTATCGGCCCTATTTCCATCTAGGGCCGAGTGGTCTCCACCATCCATGGGTGGCCCCGCAGAGGAGCCCGAAGACACGGAGGAAGTGCCTCCCGTTACGGCAGGAGAACTGGCAGCGGCAGTCGTTAAAATGGGCGCTAGAAACACTGCTCCCGGCCTCGACGGCGTTCCAGGCAGGGTCTGGATGCTGGCGCTGAAGCACATGGAAGGGCACGTACTCACCGTTTTGACCGGATGCCTGGTCCAGGGTAGAGTACCGCGCCGCTGGAAGACCGGGAAACTCGTGCTTCTGAAAAAGAACGGGAGACCGGAGGACCAGCCGTCCGCTTACCGGCCTATAGTGTTGATCGACGAGATCTGCAAGACGCTGGAGCGAGTCATAGTGGCGCGTCTCACTCGCCACCTGGAGAATGTCGGCCCGAACCTGAGCGCAGCTCAATATGGTTTCAGATCTTGTCGATCAACCATAGACGCAGTCGCGAGACTGAGAGGAATAACGGACGAGGAAGTCCGCCAGGGCAGGGTAGTTCTGGCTGTATCATTGGACATCACCAACGCCTTTAACTCCCTACCCTGGCAGACCATAAAAGAGGGACTCAGGTACCACCGCGTGCCGAGGTATTTACGCAACGTCATCAGCGACTACCTTTCGGCACGCTCGGTGCAGTACCCTACCGGACAGGACTGGGAGGAGCAGGAAGTGGTCTGCGGCGTCCCACAGGGGTCGGCTCTCGGTCCGACCCTGTGGGACATTGGATTTGACTTTGTGCTTCGCGGCGCAAACTTACCCGGAGTGGAGCTTGTAGCGTACGCCGACGACACTTTGGTTGTCTGTCGAGGCGGGAATCACCGCGAAGCAACCATCCTCGCGACAGCGGCGGTCGCGCAAGTTGTTCGGCGGATTCAGGCGCTGGGCCTGACGGTGGCGCTCAATAAATCCGAGGCCCTGTTGTTCCACGGGCCAAGGAAGGCGCCTCCGCCCGGCCTAGCAGTCATTGTGAGCGGAACGAGGATTGACGTGGCGTCTTCCATGACGTATCTCGGCCTGGTCCTCGATGGGCGATGGACTTTCAGGGACCATTTTCGTCGCCTATCAGAAAAGGTCAGCAAGTCAGCGGGGGCCCTAGCGTCACTCCTCCCGAACCTCGGGGGCCCTAGCTTAAGTTGTCGGCGCCTGTACCTAGGAGTGGTGCGCTCAATGGCGATGTATGGTGCGCCAATCTGGGCCGAAGGTTTGTCGTCCCAAAATCGACTCGCCCTCGGAAGACTTCAGAGGATGATGGCGACGCGGGCAGTGCGTGGCTACCGCACCATATCGAAGGATGCGGCATGCCTGCTCGCCGGGAGCGTCCCGTGGGATTTAGACGCTCGTGCCCTCGCCGACGTTTACTGGCGTGGCGCTGAGATACGCGCGGGGGGCAGCAACCCCCTTCCGGACGCCGTACGTCGGTGGAGGGACCAGGCGAAGGAGAGAAGCATTGAGCTGTGGGAAGAAAGGCTGCAAGAGCCTCAAGTCAGCGCAAACTTGGTGCTGGCCATCCGCCCCGTACTAAGAGAGTGGCTGACACGGAAGACCGGCGCGCTCACCTTCCGGCTCACACAGGTGTTGACCGGACACGGCTGCTTCGGTCAATACCTGTGCAAGATCGCGAATAGAGAAGAGGACACGCGATGTCACCAGTGCGGCAACGACACGGACACGGCCGAGCACACTATCGCGGCGTGTCCCTCCTGGAGTGGACAACGGGCGGCACTCACTGCTGCCATAGGACCGGACCTCTCGCTGCCGGCACTATTTCGTGCTATGCTGAGCGGTGAGCAAGGATGGAAGGCGCTAGAGGACTTTTGCAGTGAAGTCATCTGCGCAAAAGAGGAGGCCGAGCGCATTAGAGAGAGGGAGGCGCTCGACTCTCGTCGGAGAAGCCGGCCAAGGCGAAGACGGGCCAATCAAGATGGCTATAGTGTCCCGCCTTAGCGGAAGAACTCGGGGTGTCGGCGTGGGGACGCCGTCACTCATTGCACCGAGTTCCCGAGTTGGTCGCGATGCACAGCGTACTCTTCGTGCATCGCGACACCAGAGAGTTAGGCCTACACAAGCCCTGGAAGGGCCTCTGTTCGGCCTTAGGAGCCCCGAAGTGCTCCAGAGAAGAGGGGCCTGCTATTAGCACGCAGGCGCACGCTCGTCGGGTCGCGGAGTAAGCTCGCGCGTTCCCGTGGTCCGGCATAGCGGTACGTGGAAGAGTACCGACGGGTTTTAGTGGGTAGGGCTGCGGCCAATTCACCATCTTCTCGGCCGCAGCGAGCCCCACATACCCTTGGGGGGGTCCCCGATCTCCTTGGGATGCGTAAGTGCATTCCCCGTCGCAAAAAAAAAAAAAAAAAAAAAAAAAAAAAAAAAAAAAAAAAAAAGGTTAGGTTAGGTTAGGTTGGGGGCGATACCGGTTCCTCCTCGTGGTGTCCCTGGGCAACGGCTGAGTGCCTTTCGTCGCGTCTTTTGCGGGGGGAGGCACTCAGACGGCTGAACGCCGGTCTTTCCTATTTTCTCATCTTTTTATAATCTTCTTCTCGTTTTTGTTATGTTTTGTTACTCTATCTTTTCCACATCTTCACTTCGCTATCTTTCGTTTTGTTTTAACTCTTCTGACGGTGAGCACACACGTTAAAAGCCCGCGACCCGGGGTGTCGAAGTTTGAATGATGGCAGAACGTATTAGTACAAATAATCTCCGGGTGGGTCCCGGCAGCAATGCTGGGGAATCCCACACTCCTGCTTTGGCGGGGGTCAGGCCCGTGTATACGGAGGGGCCAACTTCTACGTTGAGGGAAGAGGTGGTCGCTGTGGCGACGGTAAGAGAGGAAGGCGCGTTGGCGCAAGCAGGATCGCAGCCGGTGCACCTAACCGCACCGGTAGCGGACTTGCTCACGGACGAGGACGTCGACTTCAGCGTGTCGCAGCCGAATGGGTTTGAGCGCATGCTGAAGTTAATGAAGAAGAAGAAGGCTCGAGGCGATGCTGACTTGCCGCGCGTTTTGTTAACGCGCGATGTGCGCATATCGTCCTTGAGCCCAAGACTTGGAAAAGACGCAAGTGAGGACTGTCTCTCGGACTCCAGCGATGTGTCGTGCGCATCGATGGACTCCGAGAGCCTGCCCACAACCCCACCGGATTTTCTTCGCATGCGAAAGCGGCGTAACACGGACTCAGACGACATGGCGCCGCCTTCTACTGGTGCGGTGCCAAAGACAAAGAAAGGACGTGGCCGGCCACCAACAACCGGCCAATACGTGGGCCTTGCGAAGGCGCAGGCGGAATTGAACGCCGAAAAGGAAAAGGCCATTCGGCTTCAAGCGGAGGCTGAGTTGGCCACAAGCCTTATTCGGGCGGCAAGGGAGGACAGGGAGGCTCGGGTGTGTGGCCCGGCTCCCCCTACCCCACTTTCTGGAGAAGACACAAACGCGGCACTCAGTGCTCGCGTTGAGAGGGCTTTGGAGTCGATTTCATTAGTCGCTTCAAAGTCCTCAAATCTGAAGGGGACATTCCAGCGGTTCCTCAAGGAGGCGGTCCTCAACATCCGCACGGCCGTTTCTGAGATGAGGGGCCGCTGTGAAACAGATGAGCTGCGGGCTTTGGAAAGCCAGAACGCGCGGCTCCAACAGCAGGTCGATGATCTTCGTCGTGAGCTGGAGGAGTTGCGCCAGGCGACCAAGCCCGCCGCCCCACAAGAAGACTGGAAAAAGCTGTTGTCGGAGGTCTCGCGCTCCAATATCGAGACCTTCGGCAACATGCTGAATGCGCGGCTCGCAGGGCTGGAAGACCGGCTCTTGCCGGAGCCGAGAAGACGACCTCCGTTGGCGTCGGATAGTGTCGATGTCATCGATGACACACCGGCGCCAGCGCCAGCACCGGAGAAGAGGAAGGCGCCGAAGTCTATAAAAACTGCGGCGCCCACATTTGCCGAAGTAGCGGCCCCGATAGCGCCGGCCCCTCAAACGGCCCAAGCTGCACCGGCTCCGCCAAAGACGGCACGAAGGAAGAAGCGGCCTTCAATGGCCGCTAGAGAGGCGCGAGGAGGGGCGAACATTACGCCCTCTCCAGCAGAGGCTCCGCGGAGGACGGTGGATCCGCGGAAGACGAAGAAGAAGGGGGCGGCCAGTTCAGCTAAGGCCGCTCCGAAGAAGAAAAAGACGAGGCTCCGCCCTCCGACAACTGCGGCCGTCGTTCTCACCTTAGAGACGGGGGCCTTGGCAAAGGGGGCGACCTACGCTAATTTGTTGCGTGAGGCTCGGCAGAGGATCGACCTGGGGGAGTTCCAGATCCCCAGGTTGACGATTGGCAAGAGCCAAACTGGCGGTCGCATCCTCACCATCGCGGGTGAGGGCGCCAACGAGAAGGCCGACGCTTTCGCAACGCGGCTGCGGGACGTCATAGACCCGGAGGTTGCGAAAGTAAGTCGCCCGGTGAAGTGTGTGGAGTTGCGGATCACCGGGCTAGACGACGCGACCGAGGCGACAGAAGTCGTTGAGGCGGTCGCCAATGAAGGTAATTGCCCGGCCACCAACATCCGGTCGGGCAAAGTCGTTGTTGGACCCAGGGGCGATCGTTCCCTCTGGCTGTACGTCCCAATGGCGGCCGCCAAGAAGCTTCTGAGCTTGGGGCGGCTGCAGATCGGCTGGGTCGTGGCGAAAGTGACACTGCTGGCCGCGAGGCCTAAGCGGTGTTACAAATGCCTCGACACCGGCCACCTGGCGGCGCAGTGCAAGTGCACGGTGGACCTCAGCCGGAATTGTTTCCGCTGTGGGAAGCCGGGGCACAAGGCGCCTGCCTGCGAAGCCGCTCCTTGCTGCCCGGTCTGCGAGGCCGCGGGCAAGCCGAAGGAGCACGTGCTGGGTGGTAGCGGCTGTATTACAGCGAAGCCGCCCCCCGGCACGAAGCGGAAGCGAAAGGCTCCCACAAAGAAGGCCCGGCATAAAAAGCCGGCCGGCGCAAGGGCACAACCTGCCCCCGCCATGGATGTGGTTGAAGCCTAGGCCCGTGGGCGGCGATCGGGGGATCGACCGCTCACATGTGAGGGCCCCGAGTGTGAAGCTCCCTGGGTGCCCGGGGAGTCCTCGGTGAAGGCAGGCGGCGGCATTGTATCTGGCCGCCGCACCGAAGAGAGCCGGACGCGGCAGCGCTTGTGGGTCGCGGAAGAATGCGTTTAGTTCCCGTGGCCCACAGTATGGCGCAGAAGGAGGCATGGGGGGGTTTTAGTCGGTAAACCCCGGCGCACACTACAGCGCCGGCGGGAGCCCGACATAACCCACCGCCTTCCCCCGGAGTCGGCGGGTATGCGTAACGCATTTCCCCTCCTCAAAAAAAAAAAAAAAAAAGGTTAGGTTAGGTTAGGTTAGGTTAGGTTAGGTTAGGTTAGGTTAGGTTAGGTTAGGTTAGGTTAGGTTAGGTTAGGTTAGGTTAGGTTAGGTTAGGTTAGGTTAGGTTAGGTTAGGTTAGGTTAGGTTAGGTTAGGTTAGGTTAGGTTAGGTTAGGTTAGGTTAGGTTAGGTTAGGTTAGGTTAGGTTAGGTTAGGTTAGGTTAGGTTAGGTTAGGTTAGGTTAGGTTAGGTTAGGTTAGGTTAGGTTAGGTTAGGTTAGGTTAGGTTAGGTTAGGTTAGGTTAGGTTAGGTTAGGTTAGGTTAGGTTAGGTTAGGTTAGGTTAGGTTAGGTTAGGTTAGGTTAGGTTAGGTTAGGTTAGGTTAGGTTAGGTTAGGTTAGGTTAGGTTAGGTTAGGTTAGGTTAGGTTAGGATAGGTTAGGTTAGGTTAGGTTAGGTTAGGTTAGGTTAGGTTAGGTTAGGTTAGGTTAGGTTAGGTTAGGTTAGGTTAGGTTAGGTTAGGTTAGGTTAGGTTAGGTTAGGTTAGGTTAGGTTAGGTTAGGTTAGGTTAGGTTAGGTTAGGTTAGGTTAGGTTAGGTTAGGTTAGGTTAGGTTAGGTTAGGTTAGGTTAGGTTAGGTTAGGTTAGGTTAGGTTAGGTTAGGTTAGGTTAGGTTAGGTTAGGTTAGGTTAGGTTAGGTTAGGTTAGGTTAGGTTAGGTTAGGTTAGGTTAGGTTAGGTTAGGTTAGGTTAGGTTAGGTTAGGTTAGGTTAGGTTAGGTTAGGTTAGGTTAGGTTAGGTTAGGTTAGGTTAGGTTAGGTTAGGTTAGGTTAGGTTAGGTTAGGTTAGGTTAGGTTAGGTTAGGTTAGGTTAGGTTAGGTTAGGTTAGGTTAGGTTAGGTTAGGTTAGGTTAGGTTAGGTTAGGTTAGGTTAGGTTAGGTTAGGTTAGGTTAGGTTAGGTTAGGTTAGGTTAGGTTAGGTTAGATTAGGTTAGGTTAGGTTAGGTTAGGTTAGGTTAGGTTAGGTTAGGTTAGGTTAGGTTAGGTTAGGTTAGGTTAGGTTAGGTTAGGTTAGGTTAGGTTAGGTTAGGTTAGGTTAGGTTAGGTTAGGTTAGGTTAGGTTAGGTTAGGTTAGGTTAGGTTAGGTTAGGTTAGGTTAGGTTAGGTTAGGTTAGGTTAGGTTAGGTTAGGTTAGGTTAGGTTAGGTTAGGTTAGGTTAGGTTAGGTTAGGTTAGGTTAGGTTAGGTTAGGTTAGGTTAGGTTAGGTTAGGTTAGGTTAGGTTAGGTTAGGTTAGGTTAGGTTAGGTTAGGTTAGGTTAGGTTAGGTTAGGTTAGGTTAGGTTAGGTTAGGTTAGGTTAGGTTAGGTTAGGTTAGGTTAGGTTAGGTTAGGTTAGGTTAGGTTTTTTTTTTTTTTTTTTTTTTTTTTTTTTTTTTTTTTTTTTTTTTTTTTTTTTTTTTTATGGACCCATGTAAATTGTGGGTCCCACTTGTTCCCCCTATCGTAAACAGGGACAATTGCTTTCTTATCTATTTTACTATGACATTTTTATTTAAAGTTTTTACATTTGTTATTTGATTACGATTTATTTGTCTACCTTCCATCTAATTTCTTATTTATTTATTTTTTGACTATACATACTTATACAACTTTTTATTTACTTCAGTTCCTATTCGTTTTATTTTCCATACATTTCTATTTCTCTTTTTATTTGTGCTTTAAATCTACGCGCCCAGCGCCGAGTCTCCCATCGGTTCTTATTGTGACTCTTTATTTACAACAAGTAGTGACATCAATTTTGTGGTCTGCCACACCACTGCCACCGGCCCACGCCAACCCCAATCCACATCACGTCTCAGCATCGCTTACATTTATGATGATTTTTTGTCTCTATTACAATTAAACTTAATTTTTACACTTTTTGGGATATGTTTTTACACGTTATATTATATAATTTTAGTTTTTACTTAATATTTGACATACTGCTACATATTTATGCTTTAAATGATTACATATGACTCATATATTTATACATTATTATACTTTATTACTTATCTATTTTAACTATTTACTTATTACATTTGTCATGTATGTTTTTGTGCTGAATTACAATTCTGTATATATACATGTTAAATTACGTTCACTCTTATACTACACATATTTTATATATATTTCTATTCATTCTTCTTTCTTGATTTCATACCTTTTTACTTTGCCATATATGCTGTTGTTATGCATCACCATAACCATATATATGCGAAGTGGTGTTTTTTTTTTTTTTTTTTTTTTTTTTTTTTTTTTTTTTTTTTACACGTTTTGCATATGGGAATATCAAATACATTTTGACGTCACCAATGCTTGCTACTATTTTACATTCACACTATTCATAACACAATATAAATACGTACATACTTATATATACCAATACTATATATTTATATATTTCTATTATTTATATATACATTCATATTCATGCTATACTTCCTACTAGGGTTGCATTGGATGCAACAAAAACACTTTTATTAACACCCAATGCTTACTACATTTGCCTTATTATATATATTCTTTATTACATTAATACTTCTATTATATACTTATATTATTTATATATCATATTATTAATTGAGTGCTATTGTTACGTGTGTGGATCGTCACTGGCGTAAGCCACCGCCGCTCGCGCTATGGCATCCCATCGACGCCGAATAGGACACTCCGCGCTAAACGCGTTGTGGTCTTGCTTTCCTATATCTGTCCCCTCTTTCCTACAATTTATACACCATGCCGTTAGCCCTTCTTTTAAGCTTGTACACTGTGATTGGTGGTGCTCCCCGGTGCAGTGGCTGCACCTCTCCCCTTCGCTGCTGTTACAGTGTCGCCTTCCGTGTCCGTACCCTAAACAGCGCGAGCACTGTATTAGGGGGGACTGGTCGGCGACGCGGACACGCTGGATGTCTATGTAGACATGCCCCGCCTTTGTGAGGCACAGCCACAACCCCGGGGACACGGTCAACACCACGTGTTCTGTGTCTACGTCCTTTCCTTTCCTTCTATATTTTACGCTCATCCTATCTTCCTTTCCACCAAGTAGCGGCTGTATGAGGTGCTCATTCTGGGACCGAATTGCCCCGAGGATATCCTCGTTGGAATTCGTCTTGAGCACCCCATACAGCACCACTTGGGGATCCTTATTCTCCATTCTCTCTACATTCAAATTTGTATTACCCTTCTCTATTTTCCTTTTAATTTTTTCCCTGTCCTCTTTGTTACTAAAACCTAAAATGACTTTTCTCCCCTTTCCTTTCCTGATTCTGTCTATTTTTATTCCTTCTTTTTTCGCGTCTATAATTTTTCCTAGTCCTGTTATTATTTCCGCTCCCGTCATAAAATCTTCCTTGTCCGTGATAGCTAAAGAGTGGAGGGTCATGCACCTCGGCTCCGGCGGTGTGGCCTGAGGGGCCCCACCACCACTGACCGCACTCGCATATGACACGAGTTGCGGTTCTGCCGTAGCCCTAACCCCCCTCCACTCTTCAGCTACCCTTTCCAACTGTACTATATTTTCCTTAGCTACTTCCTCATTCTTCTCTCTGATCTCTTCCACTCTACCTATCACTTCCGCTCTGATCCCCTTGCATTCATCTACCATGTCCCTATTTGATTTCTTTACATCCTCGAATTTTTCCTCTAACTCTTTTCTTAATTCCTGGAACATTTCTCTTAACATACTTTTACATCCACATTCCTTGTTTTCTTGGCCCCCCTGTCCCATCCCTACTGTGCTCTGTTTTCCTACTTCGCTACTATCTAAACTCATTCTTTTCCTATTTATAACCGCAATTTTTCCAATCTTTTTAGTGATGCTTGTAATGTTTTCCGTTAATCCTACTTTAATTTCGCTTTTTAAATTTTTTGATTGGTTTAATAAATACAGGCTTTGCCTAACCATCTTCGCTGTCTCTGCCAGAAGGGCGTCCATCTGTCCGGCTGGGTCACGTGGGAGGGGGTCCATTTCAATGTCTTTTTCCGGGGTACTTCCCCTACTACTACCTATGCTGCTATTACTTGTGTTTCCTCCTGGCTCCAGTCTCCTTTTTGTTACGTTTTTGGCTAGAGTGTTGGGAGGTAATTTGGGAGTATGTATAGTGGCCATTTTAATCTCTAGAAACTTATTTATGTATTTAAATTTAGTTTAGAATAACTTGTATATATTAAATTATTAGGGGGAATGTGTCAAAAACTTTAAAATAAAATAATAAATAGTGTACGTATATAATTAAATTTGTCCAATTAAACTAAATAAAATAGAGTTGTCTAAAAAACTAGCCTAGCAGTTGTCCTTAATAAAGGAGCAACTGGTCAAGAATATTTTTAACCTCAATAAAAGTCTATGTCCTATATGATCTTATTCTACTAGCAGCTGCCCTAATAAGGAACAGCTGGTCTTGTATATTCTAAAATAAGTACAATTAAAAGAAGTCGTACCTAATACTGGTCAATGTAAATGTAAAAGAACTTAACTAAAAACTTAACGCTAGCAGCTGTGCCAAAAATGACACCGCTGGTCTTGGTCCTACTTAATTAAAATCGGCTTACGCCTCGTACTTATTTAATAGTATCCGCTTAAGTAACCCACCCCAAATGGAGTGTTAGTTGTATTTTTAAGTAAGGTTATTAATAATTTGATATTTAATATCTATCCAAGTCCCTATAACTGTTAATAATCGATCGCGATTTATTTTACGAGTTTATGTTTATTTATATTTTACTTATATTTTTCTTTCTATTTATATTTTCGACCGAGTTAATTCTATTTATTGTGTATTTTAAGTTTATTTATTATATTTTGTAAGTTTTTTGCACTAAATTAGCCTATTTTCCGCGAATCAACTAGTTTTACAATTTTAATGACACGCCTGTCGGTTTTTAAAAGCAACGAAATGCTATTTTTCTGTTTTATTTTTACGATTTAAACCTAATATTGCGTTCCTGTGAATTTATAAAAGCAATCTCACTCTTGAGTTTTTTAATGAATTTTTCTACCTAGTCTTACGTTTTTGTTTATAACTTTTTTATATGAGAGTTAAGAAGCCGAATGAGTATGTTATGTTATGTATTATTAAATTTCCTATTGTTTTTTATGTATTTCCAGTCTTATATCAGTCTATTTTCAGAAAAAACCCTACACTTTTGATTTTAATAATGCGCCTGTTGAAACGTAAAAGCAACACGCCAGTCGCTCGGTGTCCTCGGCTTATCTCCAAGTTCGATCTTGGGGGCGTGTCGGGGGCGTGTCAGGGCTGCGTCGTGTTTGAAATTTAATATTTCTACAAATGAGCTTTATTATTACCTGATGGGATTGAGTGTTTTATTATGAATTATATATGTGTTTTATTTAAATGTTGTTTATTATTATTATTTACCCGTATTTATGTTATTTTGTCTACTAAAAGTTTTTGAAATCTATTTATTTAATGTTGTTGTTTATTTAATTCTAAGTACTTTTACTGTTAATTTTATTTACTATGTATTTATTTATTCATTTATTATATATTTATGTTTTATTTGTTATTTACTTAGGTTTTATATTACTATAGAAATTTAAATTTTCCGCTATTTATGTACTCTATTTTATATATATTTATTGTTTATTTACTTTATTACTATTTAGTTACAATGATATTAATGAATTATTATTATTTCCTAGTTTAAGTTTCTAAGTTAAAATTAAATATTATTTGTTTAAAAACTATGTCATTTGCAGCCCTGAAAACGCTTCGGCATTGACCTACTTTTGTGTTCCAAGGGGGCGTGTCGTGGGCGGGTTGTTTACTCCGAGTGTCTTTTCTTGGCTCGCGGCCTTATTCTGGTTCGGGACTTCGGTTTCTATTTTATTATTAGGAATATTTATGTATTGTTTTGCTGTTTTTAACCTGAAATAAATTTATATTATCTATTAGATAAAGCGTATTGGAGGTAAGTATAAATGTAATGGTTATTTTACGTGTTTTTATTTGTTTAAGGAAGTTTATTGACTATATATACTGTTTTTAATATAAATTGTATTTTAATGTATTTAGTTTATTTATGTTTGTATTTATTAAGTATAACCCGATTTTTACTAATTTTAATTCCGACTTTTAATTTTGATTTTAATAAACGATATCGTTTTTTGCGATATGGGGCTCCACCATGAATACGGACACGGGGCGGGGCCTATCTGGTGTTATGACGGCGTCTAGTTTCTTGTCTACGAATGACACGTATTAGGGGCGGGGCCTATCTGATATTGAGGTCGCGTTGGTTATATTAACTATTGTGGGCGGGGCGTTAGCTAGGGCTGCGTAGGGATGTACTATGGGATTATTCTTTATCGAATTTATCGATAAGTGAGTTGAAATTTTAAGTTTTAATTAGTATTTTGGGCTTGATTTTAGTTTGTATTGTATGTTTGTTTTAATTTATGTCCGAAACTAGTTAATTCTGTTGTTTTTAATATGATATATGTTTTATATTTTTCAGATTTGATATTCTATTTTTATATTATTTACTGTATTTTACTATATATTTTACTATTATTTATTTGTTTAAGTTATTTATATTAATGAGTTTATGAATTTTGTATATTTATGATTTAAACAAGGATGATTTAAATTGAAATTAACTTTTGAGAATGTCTTTTAAGGGGGGCCCGGTATTTACTTTTTATGAAGCTGTTCTTCCGCTAATTACTTCTACTAATTTTAAGTTAAAATGTATTATTTTCAAAAATATTATTAATATTATCGATACAAATTTTACGCTCCCATCCCTAGTTTCACATTACTCCTCCCACTTTGTGACGTCACTTAAATGTTTTGTTTTATCCTAATATCTTCTAACCCGATTTATTTTAGATCCTGAAACTTTTGGGGTGGGTTCCTCCCGGTTCACGTTAGTCAATTATGTACCTGAAATTAGTAATTTGTAGGGATTTTAGCAGTTATACTGCTTTTTGTCTATTTGGGGGCGTTCCCAAGTGGGCGGTTCTGGCTTACAACTGTAATATCCTAAAGATTTTTAAAACTAATTTGTGGCTTATCCCTTTAAGCTAGGATTGTCAAACTTTGCTATCTTATTTCTACACTCTTCCTCTACAATATACAATATTTATCTTTACGTTACAATTTATACTTTTTTACTTATTTACACTTTTATATGACTAGTCGTTTTTTCTATTGTCTTTTTAACTTTAAATTAATTAATTCTGCCACTTATCTCAACTTTTCTTTTCTTTCTGCTGCCTGGGTCGACCCGTAGAGGCGGCCCGGTGGTCCCCTGAAAATCTAGGTCTCCTAGGTGGAGGTCTAGATTTCCAGGTTTTTCTTCAATATCTCCGGAACCGGCGACCGGATCTGCTCCAAAATTTTTATAGTTTATCTTCTCACTGTTCTGCACTTAATTCACCAAAAATTTTCCTAGCTTATCGATTTAGTTTCCGAAATAATAATTATCTAAAATTTTCACTTTTTTGATTCACTCGTAACTTTTTTGTTCTTTGTCCGATTTTAATTTGGTTTTCAGTTTTGGGTTGCCCCGGTTGTTCCGCTCCTTGCTATCCACTTTCTTTTCTCCCCACTTTCTTCCGAGCGCCCCCGACCCTGGACCTCTTTTTGGTATTTTGCCTATTTCTAGGAGGTCCTTGGTCCTAAAAATCCAGGACTTGGTCACGAGTAGGGCGGGGTGTTGTCGCTTCTTTGTGTATTTAAAAAAGGGGGGGTCGTCGCGATAAATCGAGCGCCGCACGCGTTTGAAGTTTTAAAATTGTCAATTTTCACGGTTTTTTGCCTATAACTTTTTTGTCACTGTAATTAAAAATGCGCGGTTTCCACTGAACTGTTGCTATGATTTTTCCGCGCACTTTGACATATAGCACATGTATTTCACACTATTTTTGCCACTTAGACCGAATTTAAAACACTTTCGTGGACTTAGCCGTTGGATAGCGCGCGCTGGGAGCGTGTT